>OX376654.1:15000000-20000000 GCA_947386135.1 Melanchra persicariae
CGAAGGCAGTACATTTGGAACTAGTTAGTGATTTAAGTACAACTTCATTCATCGCAGCATTAAAAAGAATGGCGGCTCGCAGAGGTACGCCTAGTCACATTTATAGCGATAATGGTCGCAATTTTGTTGGTGCTAACAAGGTACTACAACAGGAATATCAAACATTAACGAAAATCATGCAAGACAAAGATCTTAAAGCAGAAATATTAGATATGGAAATCAGGTGGAGCTTTAATGCGCCCTCATGGCCATCCGCAGGAGGCCTATGGGAGGCCGCAGTTAAAAGCTTCAAATATCATTTCAAGAGGGTTATTGGTGACCAAATTCTTACATTTGAGGAACTATATACGGTGCTTACACAGATTGAAGCTTGTCTCAACACGAGACCATTATGTGCTATATCAGAAGATCCAGACGATGTGGATTTTTTAACGCCTGCTCATTTCCTAACAGGTGGATCAAGGGTTTCCATACATGAGACTGAAACGGATTTAAGAACCCGATGGCAGTTGACACAAAAAATTGTACAGGATCTCTGGAAAAGATGGAGGAATGAGTACCTCGTACAAATTACAGAAAGAAGTAAGTGGAGACAAGCTACAAGCAACCCCAACGTTGATGATATTGTCATGATTCATGATGACAATCTTCCGCCGGGAAAATGGCTGATGGGCAGAGTCATCGAACTACATCCCGGTTCCGACGGTAAGATTCGCGTGGTTACAGTAAAAACCAAAAACGGAACACTGAAACGTCCTATCATAAAATTATCAAAACTCCCAATTAACAATGAATCGTCGCAAATTAAGCAAGCAAATACTGCGGATTCGGGGACCTGTAACACAAATAAGCAGTCTGACACAAGGAAAAGAGGCACTCGTTACAATATAGCGGCAGTTTTTGCAGCAATCATGTTATTCTTTAGTATCATAACAACTTCCCAATGCGCACTTAACGTCACACAATTCAGAAATAATCAACATATTTACTTCGACAAACTAACAAACATGCAGATCATACGCGACGACTGGAAACTAATCATATACTACGATTTAGATCCTTATTGGGAAGGAATTACCGCACTTAACAAAAGTATAATGGCCCTGGAACAAACATGCAACACAATCCAAGAACAAACACATTGTGACATAATATTATTGCAATTACGTCATGGGTACAATGAACTCGATTACAATAATCATATGTTACTCAGTCAGCATTTTGCAAAGGAAGCGAACAGGTGGCGGCGAGGTCTTATCGACGGTGTCGGTTACATAGCAAACGGCCTCTTCGGCGTATTGGACGCTCGATTCGCAGAACAATACGAGAAGGATATCACTCTTCTACGCAAAAATCAAAAGCATATTGTATCATTTTGGCAAAATCAAACTTCGGTCATAGAAGCAGAGTTCAGTCTCTTAAAGAGGACGGAGGCTACAATGCATAAACAACATAAAATGATTCATCAGCAGTTTGCAAACATCAGAAATACATTAGAAGTATTAAAGGCTGAAACTCAAAACATTTCGAGAGCAAGTGAAGTTTCTATGGGAGCTTTGGTCGCGAGCAATCTATTACGTGACTTGAAAGATTTACAGAACGCTTTAGTGGATACAATAACAGACATCTATCATGGTCGATTTAATCCACATTTAATAACAGCCGAACAATTGCAGAATCAGCTGAGCACTATAGCTAGCCATTTGTCTAATGACGTCACGTTACCTGTAGAAAACGTTCATACAGATCTTGCACAACTGTTTAAACTTCTACGAGTCAAAGCAAGAATGCTTAAGAATTACTCAATATTTGAAGTACAAATACCCTTGATTAGCAGGGACACCTACGAAATATTCAAGCTTATACCAATTCCTATTGAGAAACCCAACGACACAATGTTATCAATTAAACCAGTGTCAGATTTCATAGCTGTGAACTTGAAAAAGGATGCATACATAATCATAACAGAAAATATCATGGATTCATGTCTAGTGACAAACGTACACTTGTGTTATATTCATTCTCCTACTTACAAATTAAGCAGAGATAAAGACTTCTGCCAATCAAAGGCATCAGCGTGTGAAGTCAACGTCAATCCCTGTAAAAATCTTTGGATGGAAAGCCAGTCTATCAACAATTATATCTTTTTTTGCTGCGGTCAATGTAACCTACGAACAGTATGCGGAGATCAAGTTACCGCACATCAGCTGACTCACTCCGGACTTATAACTATAGATTACGGCTGCATAATCAAATCAGATAATTTTGAAGTAATTGCGCATCAACAAAGAACGAGCGACGTTACTATTAAAGCTAACCTGTACTCACCAGTCATTGCATCCATAAACCACGTTATAAACGTGTCTATTCCTCAAGATGTCTTCAACGACTCCAGCATAGAGAGCGATCAAGAGCTTAAAACGATTGACCAAAAAATCAGAATCATGAAAGAGAATGGATTGCTATTTGACAGTCTGTCATCTCATGACATTCATCATTACACCGCGATCTACTGTATGATCGGCGTGGTAGCAGCATGTCTTGGAGTGTTCGCGTGGAGGCGCGCGCGCACGCGCTGCGCCCCCGCGCCTTCGCCGGCGGCGATGCCCGCAGCAGAGCCTGGCGCGCCCGGCGGCGGCGCATGCCCGGCCACGCAACGTACGTGTGTTGGAAATAGTGTAGTGTATCAGTGTGACAGTGAAAGGGCGAAGGTGGCAACAAGTGCGCGAGTGTTAGATAAAGCCACCTCTCCTATGTTAGGTTCTTATATTAGTATATCAAATTTGTGAACAGTGTGTTAACAATAGAGACTCTAGGAAATTAGATTATTTTCAAATCATTTATCTATCTATATATATAAAAATGAAACCCGTTTCGCGTTGTCACGGCATCACGTGTGAACGGCTGAACCGATTTCGATAATTCTTTTTTTGTTGTGTTTGTTATTGTCAGGAGAAGGTTCTTATGAAAAAAAAAAAAAAAAAAAAAAAAAAAAATTAGAAAATTTAAGAATCCTTAGGGTAGGTGTAGGGTAGGTGTAGGGTAGGTGTAGGGTAGGTGTAGGGTAGGTGTAGGGTAGGTGTAGGGTAGGTGTAGGGTAGGTGTAGGGTAGGTGTAGGGTAGGTGTAGGGTAGGTGTAGGGTAGGTGTAGGGTAGGTGTAGGGTAGGTGTAGGGTAGGTGTAGGGTAGGTGTAGGGTAGGTGTAGGGTAGGTAGGTAGGTAGCCAGTTGACGGGAGCGAAGCCGCGGGGGACAGCTAGTCATAAATAATTTTGTTTCTTCTCACTTAAGCTCAAAATTGTCTTCATATCTTTTCCTCGGGGAGCATGTACGAGCAAACCCGTACATATCAATTGTTTAATTTTTATGCTGACATCGACGCGCAGCGAATGAATAAAAATCACGCGTTTGAGTAAGCGTTAGTAGTTGCATAGCATCGTTGAGAGACTCATTCGCCGCGGGTCGATCATCTATCAGTTTCGGGTGTTTAATCAATATACAAATTTAACATTACAACAGTTTATCATTTTAAATGTACCTTACCCGTACAACAATAAAATAATCATGGGAAATATAATGATGAAATCTGTTCTTCAAAAGAAATACAGAAAAAATCGTTTTTTTTATTTTTTAGAATAACTTACGTTTTTTTATTACAGAACGAGAACCGAAGTAATTGGTTGCTAGCTGCCACCGTATTGGACATAATTCCAAATTTACGCAAAAAAATACTTTGCAGGCGGTTCGTAATAAAATAAAAATGAAAACAATTGAAAAATAAAAACATTCTTAGAATCTGATAAATGAATACACAGGGTGAATTTTTAATGGGTGCGTGGATTGCCAAATCCGAAACTATGGTTTTCTAAGCCAGGAATCGAACCAGATGATCTAAAAATATTAAGAACCTGTATTATTACACCATCTTAAAGTGTCACTAATAAGGATCAAATTCTGGGAAGTAATAATACATGGCGAACTAAAGGATAGGGTAAAAATTAGCTCTGTAGGTATATATTTTTTAAAGCATTGGCGAATGCGAAGTTTTAAGAAGTAGATACCTTAACCTAGTATTTTATTTCTTATGAACCCGTAGTGTCCAACTGCATTGCAAAGGCCTTCCTTCCTCCACCACAATCTGTTTTGAGCAATCTGAGTCAAATTCTTTTGGGTTTATCGCGTCGCCGGTTCCTGACGTTCGGGAACCAGTCCGTGGTTACTTTTGCTTAGTTCTCATGTAGCATGCAGCAGATATTACCTTCCCAGTTCCACTTCAATTTGGCAGCTGTGTTGCCTACATCTGCGATTTGAGTTTTGGAAAGAGTTGGTCTGTAATCTCGACTCCAAGGATACTTCGTTCCATTGCTCGCTGCACACGCAGAATGAAGTATCTTAAAACATAGTTTGAAGTATCTTATAAATAACTAGCTTTTGCCAGCGACTTCGTACGCGGATAATATGCTGTTTTTACCCGCGTCCGTAGTAATTTCGGGAAATCCTCTCTTGGTGCTCCCCTACACTCCCCAAGGAACCAGAAGTTTCAGCTATGCGTTGTCTGTTAATCACTCGTCAGTAACGGAAGAATTTTATATAAATTGATATTAATACGGTTGTGAAATCAACATAGTTATTACAACCTATGGAACCCCAAAAACATAAATCAGAAGGCTTTTTTATATACCATATTGAAGCAGATATTTTAAATAATTTATTTTTGTAACACAGCACAACGACCGAACATAAATGTCAAGTCTAAAACTTGTTTATTATTTTCGTAGGCATGCAAATGAGTATTTTTATTAAGAGTCCTTTACATATCCCAGAACATTGTTGTGATAAGTGAACTCATATCAACATGAAGCTTTAAAGGTATTTTGACATATTGTTTGTGGTGCTCGTTGAACTTGCATCTATCACTTTTGCAAAAACTATTCAAAATAACTTTTGTCCAGCATGTCAAGTTATAATATTACATAAATGCGTTTAATTAGGACAATAAACCAGATACTCACTTCTGACGTACAGAACCCTAAAACATTCGGTTTTTACATCTTGACCTTTATGATTTGTTTTTTTTTTTTTATAATTTATTGGCAATCATAATAACAGGTATAAATTTCAAGATTTGAACAAGAATTTAAATTAGATTTTTGTTATTCTGGCACGTTTATGTGGTATATAAGGAGTCCATCACGTGTCACAGTACACAGTCGTGGCAAGTGAACTCGTACCAACATGAAGCTGTATCTCGTCATTTTTGTGGTGCTTGCTGCACTTTCATCTATCACTTTTGCTCTTCCCGCAACCCTTAAGTACAGTAAATGTCCAGTAGGCTATGTAAGACTAGGCGCTGGTTGCGTGCATCGAGGTGACGTGAGTTCATTTACTAACATATTCTATGAGAAAACAAGGAGACCTCGTGGCTAAATAGTAACAGCTGGACGGGTTGATCTTTAATGTTAAGCAATCTTGCCCATGTTGGTCTGTGAATAGGTGATAATTTTAACATACCGAGACTCCTCCATGCCTCGGAAAGCACGTTAAGCCGTTGGTAGCGGCTGCCATATAGATCTTTGGCAGTAAGTTGTTACGGATTATCAGAAAAATCTGACACCAGACTTGCCAAGAAGTACCAAGTTAACCAGTTAGTGGGTTGTGGAGGTCAGCTAAGCAGTTTTTTCTACGTAAAAAACTGGAATTCAGCTCCATCTGGTTTGACTGGTCGACCCAAATATTATAGTTGAGACAAGGCTAAGTAGATGAATGAAGTAACTAAATAGTTATGCTTCAATGCATCACAAAAGGTGTAGTGGAGTCTACTAGTCAATTAAGGGTCATGGAAGATTCTTAGTAGGCAAGAGTTTGAAATAAATATGACAGCTAGTCGTTTTCGGTTTTTAATTATTGGAATGCAGGCGTGTTGTTGTAAAAACAAGGAAAACCAGTTTGTTTTAAGAATTTATTTGATTATTTTGAAGACCATTATTATAATAAGATTTGTAATTTATATCATTTCCTTTACAGGATAACGACGATAGCCCCAGAATTATATTTGTTGATAAATAATAATAATAAACCTCAGTTTTGGAGCAACATAATACCTAACTTGCTACTACATAATTATGTTCCATTATTTAAAACCATCTTCAGCATTAAGTTCGTTTTAAGTACGTTTGTGTTCGTTGAGTGTTAAATAAAATAATGTAATAATTCAAACACTGTAAATATAATGATAGTATAAAATTATTAAACGGATATGTGATTCTATTTGATTTTATTTTGTGGTTTTGGAGAAATGTTTAAGAATCTTCTTAAGCATGAGCAAGACCTTTCAGACTAAATAATACATCTGTATTCTTAGCCTGAAAGGTCGAACCCAAGTAAATTTTCTTTTTTTTACAGCATTAAATAAAAACAAAAATCACTGTTCTAATATAAAAACATGAGATTTCCATAATTTATTTTAAAGAATATTCCTCCAAAACGTTACGTGAACATGTCTCAAAATGAAGCTGTATCTCGTCATATTTTCGGTTTTTTTTTTAATTGAGTCATGGGCTCTTGACCTCGATCACGCCTGATGGAAAGCGTTGGATGAGGTCTGAGAGCGTGCCCAGAAGATGCTTTAAGGTTCTGGTACTCCCACGCGTCGACGAAACACAGAAGGCTGCAGGGACTCCGGTGGGAGGGTGCGCGAACCAGGCGGGCGTTAGCCCTACCACCGCAACGGGAGTATTAGCCAGTCTCATAAAGTATAAGTGAGACTGTGCAGGATGCGCCGAGGGCTCGGTTCAGTTGAGTGCCTGATGGAAAATTGCGCTACACGAGGAGGCTCCTTCATGCATCCCCAAAACTGTGTTTGTTGCACCATCACATTCGCCCGCAGCCCGCAGTGAGAGGCCAGATGGCTTTTTAAAAGTTAGATTTAAATTCATCAGAATTGAAGACAAAGAATGTTACGTCAGTATTTATTTGCAGCTGTTCAGATATTATGTATATGACGCAGCCAACTGACTTAATCAGCCGTTTAATTGGCTGCCTAGCATTTTAATCAACTTAGCACCGTTTAATCAGCGGCCTAACTGACTTTCAGCCAACGCGTCTAGTACAACATATTGAACGGGCTAGCTGGATGATGGGGTAAGTGTGATGGAAATTAAATATAATATGAAATATTTACTGGTTGGAGTTCAAATTCAAAAACAATCAATTTAACATTGACTACGAAGCCCCACTGCGCGGTGCTCCTATTTCTGTCTGCAGAATTTAAAGGAACCTTACATGAATGGTATGACGGGAGCTAAGTTCGCTCGCTTCGCTCGTTCACTCTGGTTCTTCATTATACAATTCCAACCTTAACCTATCCGTGTCGGGTGCCCTAAGCTCTCTGTAGCCTATGTTCCGCTATTTGGCTAGGCAACCCATTAAATGGCTGATTAAGTTATTTGGCTGTGTCATACATAAATATAATATGAAATATTATACATGGCCCTGGCGTGCAAATACCTAGTACTTATCGGACTCAAATATTTAGTAAACCATAGAATCGACAAATCTTTATTTTTCTAACCATTCAAATACCGGAATCTAATAAAAACGACTTTTTTATGAAGGTGAGAGCTAAGAATAGAAAAACTATCATCAAAACAACTTTATTATCTACTAGATAAACCACAAAATAAATATTCTAGACTTTTTGCACTGTTATGTAAAAATATGTACGCAAATAATGTTTTATATGGCAATCAATACAGTCCATCGAGACTTCCTTATTTTATAACCTGTGGTTTAAAGGCTCTTTTACACTGTTCACACTGGCGAAGCGATAATAAATAATGAAAGAGAATGTATTTATTGAAATACAACTGACAGGCACAATTTAAACTTAAACTAAAATTGCTTAACGTATTAGTAGTACGGTACTTACATTTTGTCAGTAAAGACAAATATAAACATTACCACTTAACTGAAAACAAAAGAAAAAACCAGCGTGCCAATTCGTCGCGCAATTTGTTCCATCTGACACTCAACTGAACTGAGCGCTCGGCGCATCCCAGACAGTCTCACCTAACACCTTATAAGACTGGCCAATCCTTCCCTTGCGGTGGTAGGGCTAACGCCCGCCTGGTTCGCGACCACCCTCCCACCGAAGTTCGGCGTCGAGCAGCCTGCTGTGTTTCGTCGACGCGTGGGAGTACCAGTGCCTCAAGGCATCTTCTGGGCACGCTCGCTTCATCATGGACCTCATCTATCGCTTTCCATCAGGCGTGATCGAAGTCAAGAGCTAGCTCATTCATAAATAAAAAATAACAAAACAAAAAAAATAAGGCTTTTTTGACAGATTGCGACTGCGATGCGAATGCGAATGTTGCTTCGTCATCATCATCATCATCATATCAGCCGAAAGACGTCCACTGCTGGACATAGGCTTCCCCCAAGTATTGCCACAGTAACCGGTCCTGTACGTCTCGCATCTATCGCCTACCCACGACCCTCGCTAGGTCAACGGTCCACCTTGTGGGAGGCCTTCCAACGCTGTGTCTTCCGGTACGCGGTCAATATTCCAGAATTTTTCGGCCCCAACGTGGCTTAATAACTACTAATTTAAATCAATACCTAGATGCACGTCGTGGTTGCGGATTTTGTTCGAAATGTTACCGCGGCCCTGGAACGTAATAGGCACTAGGAGAAGCATGGATGGGTTTTAGTCAGTAAAAGTCTGACACTCCCTCCCGCTCCACCCAGAGGCCCGGAAGTGGTCATCTGATGATTTCCCATCCTTAAAAAAAAAGAAAAAGATTCACGTCGTGCTGGTAGAACGAAGGATTCCACTCAGCATGACGCTGCAGCTGTGCCATGAGAGGACCTACAACCTGGCGCTGATTTTGCGAGTGTCCTGTACTCTTTTCAACGGAAGTAACATACCGAAACTCCTCCGTGCCTTGAAAAGCACGTATAGTCGTTGGTCCCGGCTGTCATTTGTATATCTTTGGCAGTCATTACGTAGATGTCTAGGTAGATGAAGCAAACATTTAACCAATAATGTATGTATAATATATGTTATTATTTATCTAAATCATTTTGAAATAAAACTCTTCCACTCCACTCGACTGTCGACTGACAATGGATAAAAACTTTCCGAGTTGAAGACGATAATGTCAATCATGAACAAGCAATAGCAGACATTTCGAATGAGAGAGACTGAGTGAAGTGAAGGAAATGACTTACAAAATTGGTATAAACCCCGTGTAAAAGGAGAAACATACATCACATAGTGAAAAATTTGACGCCAGTAATACAACGTGTAACAGAATAAACGCAATACCTCTAAAGGGTTCATTGTCCTTATCACTATGAACAACTTTAACTGGGAATAGCCCCGAAATCGCGAAAAAAAATCAACTGCCCCTTACAAGTGCGCATAACTCAATAAAATGTACTAAACAACTGTTTTTTTCGCGATTTCGGAGTTATACCCAGATAAAATTGTGAGTACAATTACCTCTGAGGTATTGCGTTTATTCTGTTACACGTTGTAGGTATAAGTATATTTCAAGCAAATATTTTGCTAGATATACAAAAAGCTCGCAAATTCATATGTGATAAGACTCTTATTTATTGTAGTTTTAGCACTTTGTATTTGTGTTGAATTTGTTTGCTAAGTAATATCAATATTTGAAGATTTATCATATAAATTCATGTCAATTTTACATACAACATCATTCAACTTATAACTGTTGAGTTAGAGGTTAATTCGTTTCAAAATGAAGCTGTACCAAGTATTATTTGTGGTGATTGTCGCCACTGTAACATTGACTATAGCCAAACCGGCTATTTGGAAGTATGAGCATATCTGTCCTGATGACACTCCAAGGATAAATGGCTCATGTGAGGGTCATGAAGAGGTAAGTGAATGAATAGTTTGATTATATTTTTATTACTTCTGGAGCAATAAATAAAGAGTCAGTGACAGCGAAAACCATCAGTAACATAGCGAAAACCATGAGTAAAATAGCGAAAACCATCAGAAACATAGCGAAAACCATGAGTAACATAGCGAAAACCATCAGTAGCATAGCGAAAACCATGAGTAACATAGCGAAAACCATCAGAAACATACCGAAACTCCTCCGTGCCTCGGAAAGCATGTTTAGTCCCGGCTGTCATTTGTAGATCTTTGGCAGTCATTACGTATAGTCAAAAGCTACAAAATGTAACACTGGTCTCATCATGGTTTACTGGATTGTGGATGTCAGATATGCAGCCGCTCCATGTGAAATACTAGTAGTCAGAATACTACTACAAACCCTACGATCTACACTCACCCAAATGGCACTGCATCGTATTCCAAAATTATCATATACTTAGAGCCGCGCACGGGCGCGCGGCCAGACTCCATATATTTTAGTCGACGCGCGTGACCGCGCGCAGACGCGCGTCGTCTAAAGTGTATTTACAGCTTTTTTTTTTTTTTTTGAAGTATGGGAAATCATCAAACGCGCGCCCGCTGCGCTTTGTATATCAACTCCCTTAAAGCACTCGCCCGTGTTTCTGTATCTTTATTTTAAAATCCCATTATTTTTTCTTGTTAACAATATTTATCGCTGTCATAAAATGTCACTTTGTCCATAGGCTCGGGAAGATGTTACACGTCAAAATACGCAGACTCGCCATATACCAGGCGCGGTTATACCTGGATTGCATTAAAAATAAGAGATCAAGCACAAACAGGAATCCACTGAAGAAAATATTTATTTTTTGAAAAGTCAAAACATCTTTACTACTACCTATTTGTTTAGTTTTGTTTTTATTATTTTTTTCAAATATTGATTTAACCCGCGATTGAGATTAATTTGATTAAATCTGGAGAATAAAAAGTGTTTCATTAATAGAGTCCTAATCATTACTACCAAAAAATTTAAAAAGGTTTTGAAGAGCAATTTTATTTATCTCATCCGAATATCGTCATCTCATCCGAATATCAACGTACATACAAATGCGAATATTGCCTAAAAATAGTAGAATTGGCACTCATATTAAAATGGTGTCAAGTCATTGAGATGACAGCGAGATGTGCCCACTAATTGTCACTGTCTTATTAAATTAAGGTCAGTCGAGAGGATTTTATTTCCAAGCAAAATCTGATGATCTATTCGTATGTATGTAAATCAAATTATGCGATAGAAGGGTGAATAATAAAATAAAAAGTACTAACTAATACAGCTCCTAATGTAAATCCAATTAAATTAGTAGCGAACCCGCTAATCGGTTCCGCGGTTAGTTTGCTGAGCTCTAAAATGGTGTGCATTGCACATAGTAGTATTTTTTATTCTGTTCATCCTAATGGAAATGGCAATTAGATAAACCGAGTATTATCGATTGGGATATATTAAGGTTACACTAGTCAATATTTTGTCCATACAAATTTCGGGGGGGTATTATTCCACTATTTGACATTATACATTCAAAATTAAGCATGATATCGTTTAATCTCATTATTACTTTTGTCTGTACGGAAACAGAATAGTAAAATAAAAAGTTATAAGCAAAAAAAGATTCGTTTTTCTTGCTAATTTTAACGCAACTTTGGGCGTAAATAAGTAAAAAAAGAAGTGTAAAATCTCAAAAACAAAGTCGGCCGACAAACCTCAATTATAGAAGAGTTCAATAAACTTTATTTATAATTGATTTATGCAGTGGTGTTTTCATAAAACTCAACTTTCCAATAGACTTTTCGTGCATCGTCTAACGTTGTTTCCGTTCGGAACGGTGTTTTGTGCGTGGGAACTAGATATTGTGCGTGTAGACTAGCGTGCAACTACTTATCACTGATACTGTCTCTGTCGGGTACGATGCCCGATGAGACAGCGTGCTTTTTCGCCACGCTTACCAGTGAGTTCGAGCCCGCGACTGGTTCAACCTTAATAGGAGTTATATTGTTTAGTTGCTATTGCTGCAATAGTGTTTTAGTTGATTGAAAGTTGTACGATGACTCTTTCAAAAGTTTTTTCTTTTCGAGGTCATCGTGAACTTTGTTTCTACATAATTTCCCAGTAGGTGGCCATCATTACAGCGTTAGTATCTGTTCTCAAGCGTGCAGGTGAATGGGCATTTGAAGCGTTTCAGCAAGCTCATGATTTGGTCAGGACCTGGAGCACGGCACTTACATTGGGTATCATACGGGTCCGCCATTTTGCAAAGATGTGTTTACCGCGGCCCACCTGGATGCGATGACAAAAGTATTGAATTATAATTACTAGAAAAGTAACATCTAAGCATGACATTCTGAACAACAAGTAAGACCACTTGATAATATTAAATACCCGACTTTGAAACCAAAATTTGTATAGCATCGATACCGTTCTAGACATTCTTTCCAACTAAAAGAATTTTGATTACACGATTCTTTCACGGAAATATCCTATAAACGCACGCATCGCTAAAATATAAAGCGTTTCAATTGATTATTTGGCCCAGTCGTAAAAGTTTACTAAGGAAAAAGGGTTCCTATGGCGTTGCTTCGAAATAAATAAGTATTTATGTTGTGATTTGGGCCTTTAAACGCCTTGGGAATGGCGTCCGAGAATGTAAGCTTATTTTGGGATGTCTGGCTACATTTTCACGGTTGTTTTTCTTTATGATATGAATAGACTTACAAATTGCTGACAAAATTGTTATTTGTTGTGACATCATAGTGGGATAGTGACTAGACCGATAGTGATTCGTTGGACATGATGATAATATAATTTCGTATCTGAAAATTATGGTAAAGTTTACACACACACACCTCATTTATATTTTTTATTTTACTTTTGCATATTGGTGGAAAAAGTGTCTACACGCACAAGTGCTTTCATTTAAATAAAATAACCATCATTTTACCATATAGTAATCGCATTTTCAGTAATATAGTTTCTTATAGGTAATCCAAGATTGTAACCTTGAAAAAACGAATTTCGTCGATACAATAATCAATCTATCAACACATACAACCCACAATTGAGGTCATACCAACACACTTATGTACGCGACAACCAACAACTGCCACTAACCCTGATCCTAAGCTAACAGAGCGGCTATCTCCAATCAGTAACTGAAGTGGTTAACTCACAGATAAACGGTTATCCGCTGGGATAGAACTTTCTGACGTTGCGAGGACGAGTCTGTGAATACGTACCTATAACTACTTGAAGGAGATGAGGTTCGTATCTTCAGACGAATTAATATTTGGACAATCTCTGTCAGGGACATGCCAATTTATTTTTTAACACATGTGGGAACACTAAAATGTCTCTACTGAAATATGGATGCTTTAAAACTGGTCGAATAAAATACTTATTTAGTACAAAATCAACTGCCGAGTCCATCCCAAGGACATTATCTTGTAGTCAGGTTCCAGTGAAACAAGATGCAGCTAAATACCAGTATTCAGTACCAAAACATAATTTCAAAACCATTTGAATGTTAGTATGTAAAAGACGGCGACCAAGGCGACTCGGAGATGGCGAGGCGAGCTCGACACACCTACCGAAAAGTAAGTAAGTACCTACTAGCAAAGGACGAAGTTATTTGAAAACCGAGAGGGGAGGCCTTTGTCCAGCAGTGGGACAGAATAGATAAGGATAGCTAGATCCAAAAATGTTTATTCATTCGTGTATAAATTTTGTCAAAACTGCAAATTGATGATGAAACGCGTTTCTCCTAAGTGATGTGCGGTATTGAAATTGTACACGATCAAGGTTTTTCATTGGTATTTGCCACCAGTAGATACTTGCAGTTCCATTGAAGAGCCTTTTGCTAGAGAACTTAGTAGAAACCAATACAAAATTAATTCAGATTTCGGTTTAATGGAATTTAACGGTTCTGAAGTTAAGGTTTAGGCTAAGGCCGCATTACGGTTTATTCCAGCGAGCGGGTAGCCGCTATACCGTGAAAACTCACTCAAGTACACACCACGATTTTCACAGTTGAAGATGGATTTCAAGAGAGCAGTATGTATTGTTGCTCTTACAAACTTTAGCGCGGTTCTTACTCTCAAGCCATTTTGTAACAATTTACGGTTAATCAGTCGCAGGAAAAAACCGCAAGTGAGACCGCATGTATTAGTTTCCTTGACTAACAAAATTACGCGTTTAACCGCGGCGGTTTAGCCGTAGCGCGGCCTAGCCCTTAATCCCAACTATGTTTGAATTCGGAATTCGAGATCATTTTTGGAACAATAAATTCTACAATTTGTCATACAAGAAAAAGTTCAAATTCCATTGGGCTAATTATTTTTGAGGCGAATAACAACTTATTAGGCGACTAACTAATTGGTTACAAAAAATAATGACTTGGCGGCTAATATTAACAGTGGGATGTCATACGTATATGTGTTTTAATTGGTGTAAGAGCGAGCGAAGCGAGCTCGGGACTTGGGGCACCCCGACTCGGACAGGTTAGGTTAGAAGGGAATCCCCTTCGTGGTTATTTTTTTTAAACCACCCAAAAATACTTATTTATTTATACTAGAATCACTGCCAATTTAAATTTAAACAGAGCTCACAACTCTATATAAAGCTGCTACTTTATACTTAAAATGCTACTTCACTGTAGCTGCCAACCTATTATTTTTGCTACTCATCTTAATTATTTTTAAAACCCCATAACAGGTTAGTTTGTCGCCGCGTTAAATACAAGCCATTCCATTGCAGCTTTGCACCACGTTTTTTTAGGGCTTTTTAATAATAATGTTCACTTTAAAAAACCAAAGCCGATACTTGAGAATGCCTCGAATTAAAAATTAAAGTTAATGGATGTTATAGTTATCGAAGACGTAAGGGGGTGAAGAAAGAAAGGAGCTGCCTAAGAAGAGATTTAAATAGATCACCGACAAACTTGAGAGTATTTTTATGCATTGTTGCCACAGTTCTGGCGACCACTAAACTATAAAAACGGTGAATTATTTATTTTCGCTAGGTATATTTTTTCCAGTATTTTGTCTACTTGTTCTATAAATAAATCATTCGAACCCTAACCTTGATCACATACGTCAGCTGCCCAGTTCCAAATAAAGCAAAAAGGCTGGTATAAAAAGAGAAATAAATTTATTCTCAACCTTATATTTTTCTTACATACATCTGATAAATTGTCTTTATTTTTTCATTGAATAAATACGAGAACCCACAATTGGTTGCCTTATAATTTGATGAGGATCTATTTGTTATTTTGTATCCACATAATAATATGACCTTCTATATGACAAATAATTTTGCATTTATAGTCTGACTTTTGCATAATGCGAGGTTTATGTCATGTTTAACTTTTGTGATTTTTCATGTCGTTTCAAACATAAATAAATTAAGCAGGCATTTGAAAAATTTAGGTTTACGATACTTTAATTTATTCTTTGGATTGAATTCATATTTAAGAGTTCATACAAACTTTCAAGTCCTTATTTTTTTAAGCTTCCTACGCCTAAGCAGGATAAATAGTGTTATAGCTAAATTCGACCGATTTTTAATTTTCTATAGAAAGAGAAATTTATATTACTTATATATTTTTTTAATTAGGACATTTCGAAAATGTTTTCTGATAACTTTTTAGACCTATGTATCCTGCATGCGTAGGAAGTTTAATTAAAATCGGTTAATTAATTTCGAAAAATTAGGACTTGAAAGTTTGTGTAAAATGCCGTACGGCGTAAACGCTCTTAAGGATTATTTTTATATGATCTTATTCCTTTCAGTCTTCTTTTTCTTTTCTTTCTTTCATTACCATTTTACAATTCGGATGTCGGAATTAACATGGGCTGATAGCAGGAAGATGATATTGTTGCGGATTGCACAAGAATTTCATAGAGTGAACTTAGGTGCACACCTTAGTTATGTAACTGGGCGAAGCGGAAGGGAGTGTCAGACTCCTACTGACCAAAACCCATCCTTGCTCTTCCTAGTGTTCTTTGCTTTCCAGGGCCGCGGTAACTCTTTCGAATAAAATCCGCAACCCTGGAGTGGAAGTGGAGTGAGCATGAAGTGAACTCTCATTCCCTTTTAGATAAGATAAGATAAGTCTTTATTTGCTTTAAACATGGTATAGAGTTGTTACAGTCAGGTATTATGATGAAGTCCACATGTCTAGCTCTACAGAATATGTATCAATTGCATGCAAAATAATTATCATAAGATAATTGCAATTAAATGAAACAGTCAATACAATAATCTAATATGTAGTTTTATCTCAGCATAATCCGCAACAGAGACTATAAAATATACTCTATGATCCGCAATGACAAAAGTCCAGAAAATAGTTTGACGTTAAAAAAATCGTTAGTGTCATAAAACAAATGTTCTTTCAGTCATTTCCATAATCTGTTTTTAAATAAGTTAGTAGTATATAATAACAATTTTATTTCTATTGGAACTTTGTTACATTATTATGGACTTATTTGTATGGATTGTCAACTCACTTCATGTTCGCTTCACCTAAACTTACACGGTGAGATATTTACAGAAGCGCACTGCGGAGCCCAATCGAAAATGCTTGAGGAGACCTATGCCAAGAGGCACTAAGAATTCCGTTTGAGAGGGATGCGGTACAGAGAGTAAAGACCCGCAAACCTCCATTGAAAAGGGAGGATCCTTTGACCCGACGGTTGTTGTGTTTGGTGGGCAACTGCCCGATAGTCGATATTCGGACTATGTAGATGTTCAAATCGCACGGAAAACTCTGATACTGCGATTCAGGATATCGTTGAGTTAGTTCGCAGCTGGCAGGATAGATGGCGTTGCGGTTATTTTTGTAGATTTTTGCTACGTTGGTTTTTTTGTGGCGGCGTTGATGCCGCTATACCGTGATATTCTTTAGAAAAACCTAAACGCTGTCTTCTTATATGAAGCGTTAACCTCGACATTTAAAATAAAGAGCTTATCATTAGGTTTAACGGAAAGTACCCACTTGTACGTGTAGATATATTATTAGGTATATTATTTCACAAGCTCCTCAAACGTTAAACTCTCCCTCAAGGGACAGCTGATCTTAAACGGGCTGCAGCAAATCCTGTATGCATTATGTATGCCGTTTCCTGATTGGTTGGTATGAGTCCTGTTGATTCGTCAACAAAGAGAAATACCGAAATATGGGCGTTGGTTAGACCACGAGTCCACGATAGATTTGATACATAAGCGATTAATGTAGCCTCTGCAATAAATTGTAAAGGTTGTTTTTCTTTTCGATTACCGGGGAAGAAACTTCTATAGGCTATTTGGTGTGTTCACCTAGCATAACTATACTCTATTCTAAAGCTATACCTGCAGATTAAAACATTCAACCACAAAAAGCTACTAAAAAGTTCCGAAGAAAAACTTTTCAAGCGTCTGATGCAGTTGGTAACATCAAATCTGTGATTGATCTGAAGTAAATACCACCTTTGACAAACTGCTTCAAAGGTTACCTATTTCTTCGGAACTTTTTAGCTATTCAAATTAAGCTAATTGCCTTTTTGAACATCATCGTTTACAAAAAGACAGTCCCCGAAAACGCACAGTCCACTTTTTAGTGTTTTATTGAGTACTAAACTACGAGTATTGATCAGTATTGTACAGATCTCGGCTTGCAAAAGACACTCTTGACGATGTGCTAAAACTACTCAGTCGCTAGCAAATCGGAAAAGTTGGTCTATGCCATAGCATGTGGCAATTTTTATCAAAAACTGTCCATTTGTCACAAATTCTAAAATCCCATTAATGTTGAAACTGTTTTTAGTTCTATTTCACTGTGGGTTTCTGCAGCCCATCATAATAATAATAGAAACACTATGTGCTAGTTACTAGTAAAGTTTTCTTTTTTTTTTTGAGGCACGCATGCAAGCCTTTCTGCCTTACTTGTAAACGGCTCGAGACAAGGCATCCAGGAGTGCAAATTAAATTAACAAGGGTTTTGCAGGCAAATCCATTGCCTTTTTTCCAACAGTAATACTTACTTCACAATTCTGCAACTCCAACTAAACTCCCATAGCACATTAGTCACACACAATTAACATCACGGATAGACGACACGTTTTTGCATAAGTTAGCGCGCTGTTTGACCAACTTCACGCTTCAAGCGACCAACTTTGATTGAGATCCCCGTCCCTCACCTGGAATTTAAACGAGGGCTCAACTAAGTTATTAGAAAACTTTTCCAACGTCTCCCAATTTTATAATAATAAAAGGATAAATGTTCGAGAATACCAAGACGACGACGATATGGTTTTATTAAGGAATTCAAACTTTTCTATCCGATTAACCCGTGGACGTATCTCTGTAATTCGTTGGGAATTAGATTTGGCAGCCATTCGTTTCTGTTTTATCTCTGGGAGTCTGAAATTCGTTTTCATCAGTAATATTTGATATTTGGCTGAGATGAGAGGTATTGTGTGGATTTTCTGTTTTATGAATTCTGAAAACTTTCTACCATGAATCTTCTTGGGTGATATTGCCGTAATCACTTACAGCATCCAGAGGCCCTAGACAATGTGCCATTCAATTAGCGAATGCGACTGTCGAAATACCAAAATGTAGGAATTAGATCACGTGACATTTCGATAGCATCTGTCAATCCCATTACTTTTTTGACGTACCTATTGACAATCGCCTTTGCCACGCTATCGCTGACAGAATGTCACTTGTCTAGGGCCCCAGAACTATTGTGGCGCATTATTATTCATTCGGTGGCCTGTTGGTCTAGTGGTTAGTGACCCTGACTGCTAGGACGGAGGTCGTGGGTTCGATTCCCACACAGGACAACTCTTTGTGCGATGAGTACGATTATTTGTTCTGTATCTGGGTGTGTAATTTATCTATAATATGTATGTATTTAGAAATACATAAGTATGTTTATCAGTTGTCTGGTTGCCATAGTACAAGCTCTGCCTAGTTTGGGACCAGATGGGGGTGTGTTGATTGTCCCAAGATATTATTATTATTATTATTATTTCCTTTATTCATTTTATATACATATCATTTACTTTTTTAAATATTTCTATAAAAATATAAAAAATAGTAGCCCACCGGTATCGGGAACAGAATCCAAGCTACCTACCTATTATTATTATTATTAGGTTTAGGAAAAAAATCACTTTGTGGAGTGTCATCTCTGTGACTTATACATATACGCACGACATCACGAATGCAATTATCGTGCTTAAGTCTTGCAAAAACTTTTATTTTTTCCCGGTTTTACTTTTTGTTTTGTTCGCTTCAATACTGGAATAGAACAACAAAAAGGGTGAAATCATTTCAGGTGGTACGAAATATGCCACGGTCATGGTCTTTTAGTTAGTTATATTGGTGGTAGTGCTACAGCGCCGAGCAGAAGTTACGGCTGTCCTAGCCATATTCAGGTTTGTCACTGGCCGTTCTATCAGAGCCGTGATAAACAAGGCGGACAGGGCGCTGTCAAGATGAAATGTATGGCGTTAAAGGAACGAAATATACTTAGCGTCGCAGGCATGTGCCAGACGCAATACATTTTTGACACAGCGCCCGGGCCGAGCAGACGCCGCGCGCCTGGAATGCTTTGTATATTATGCTCACTCCATCATCTCTAAACTAGACTCAAGATGCATCCATCTACAAAAAGAAATTAAAATAAATGTTCTATTCCAGGACATGGTCTACGCGTGTGCCAAACTTCATCGAAATCCGTTCAGCTGTTAAGACATGAAGGGGAAACAAACAAAAAAACTCACTTCCGCATTTATACTATTAATTACGATATCATGAGGAGCACATAAATCGACGGGTGCAAAGTAAAAAGAGTTATATACAAAACCGCTACTTTTCAGGAGAGCGCATAATACGAAAAAGTGCTCCCATTCTGTTAATTTTTAATCAAATTTGTTGAGATTTTCACCACTGCTTCATTATTTAATAACACATCTGTATGTATATTTAATTTTTTTAAATTATGTTTAATTTACGAGATACTGCAGTTATCTGCATCTACACTGTGCTTAAAAATATGACAACTGTGTTAACTACCACTTGGTTGTTTTTACATGGGAATTCAAAAATCTGGATTTAATGAAGTATGTTTAATATATTTCAGTAAATACAAAAACTGCAACATTTCCTCTTATTAAAATTATTTTTAATAAGAGGAAATGACTGTGTTAAATCCTAAGTACACCAAGTTCAGAACATTATTGCGCAGATATCTTTTTCTACGTCTTAACGTCTCTGTTAGGTACACGATATAGAAGGAGGTTAAATGAAATATTTACTAAGGAATTATTTATTTATTTTAGTAACAAAATAATCCTATCATAACTTTTTCGGAATTAAAAACGTAGAAAATATTTATGAGGTAATTGCAGGTTCTTTGGTTGAGAATTCAACAGTAAAAATTATAAACTTCTTATAAAAACAATTAAAATTAAATCAAGAAAGGTTCTACAGTTTAAATAGGTACTTAAAAATAATTAACATCAGTCACAATAATCAATGTTATAGTTGTTTCAATAACTTAGTTACAATCAAAATTATAATAGTAATTCTGTATTTTTAACCGACTTCTAAAAAAGGAGGAGGTTCTCAATTTGGATGTTTGTATTTTTTTTTATGTTTGTTCGCGCATAACTCCGTGGCTTGCCAACCGATTTGAAAAATTCTTTTTTTTTTGGAAAGGGAAAAATCCTTCCCAAATGGTCCCATTTTAATTTTATCAAAATCGGTTTAGTAGTTTGGTTTTTAAATCCAAATATCTGGAAAAAATATGTGGAAAAATCATCCATGTATACGAAATTGCGTATTTTTGCTTTCCTGTGAGTTTCCAGTGGCGTTGTGTGGGGTACCACTAAAAAGTGAAAAATAAAAAACTTTTTCACAAAAAAAATAAACCGACTTCCAAAAAACACTACAAAGTTCAAAATAACTTCGTTTTGTATAACAAACATAAATTCTGTAGAGGTCTGCCCCACTTGGGCGGAGCACCGCTTTGTCCTCATCTAAGCGATCGGCGGCGGCGACCTCTCGCGTCCGGCCCTGGATCATTCCATGGTCCGGAGCGAGGAGGCATGGGAAGCCGTCACCTCCTTCTGCGAAGCAGTAATGCTAGTGAAGGAGGAGGCGGGCCGCGTGAAGGAGAGACAACCCTCACGCCCCCCCCACAGCCGCCGCGGCATAGGGAGACGCACCGGGCATCGGGAGTCGCTGGGCGATTCCCGGCCACCGTAGGTGCGGGTCTGCGGACGGCGAGCGTTGGGTGCCTCGCCGCCCGATCAAAGCCAGGCTTAAGGCCGACGGCGCGTTGTGTTCCAAGCGCGCCTTAAAGAGATGTCAGCATAGGAGTAGCGGCCCGTTAGGGCCAGAGCCTGCCAGGGTTGCGGATTTTGTTCGAAAGAGTTACCGCGGTCCTGGAACGTAAAAGGCACTAGGAGGAGCACGGATGGGTTTTAGTCAGTAAGAGTCTGACACTCCCTCCCACTCCACCCAGAGCGGAAGGGGTCATTTGATGATTTCCCATCCTTAAAAAAAAAACTGGTTGAAACGAAGTTACCTACATGATTGGAAATTGACAGTTTGAAAGTGACATGTAAACAAATACTCTTGCCGGCCGGCGAAGCGCATGTCATCTGACTGATGACGCAATAGCAATGACCGCACGCCCCCGCGCGCCCTGCGTAAAGACGGCCAGCTGTAGTTAAACGCATCTACGTCGTGCAATTTTACAAAACAAGAGAGTTGTCTTCTTTTACGTGACAAAAGTACAAAAAATTAGCCGATATTTGTATTTTTTGTGCCATGTTGTAGAACATAATATTTTTAGTTAGTTACTGCAATAATCAAATAATCTCAAAATTGTAGTTAACTTTTTTTACTTTGCACCCGTCGAAATGCTCTTCACGCCCGAGCGCTAAGAGCTAACTACTAAACGGGCGCGCCCGTATATTATTGTAAATTCTTCTGGCACGTCGGCGACCCGAAGTATCTTGGCAATCGAAAAGAGAACTTTCTACTCCCATAAAGAAGATTTTCCAACCACAAATCATCGTAAAAATGAAAGACATTATGGAGTTTTTAATTAATTCAATGGTTCGTTTTACGATCGCAATTTGATCATTTTGAATGTTAAATTTTTATAATGACTATTTTATTCATTATTTTGATGATGTTTGCGGAAGATTGATTAGTTAGATAAAGCCTTGTTTTACTGATCATACTAAAAAAAATGATTCCGACTATTCGTGTTTTTATGCCGAAGGCTCAACTAAGCTGGTGCATGCCACTTTTGAGCACTTCAAGTTACTTATACTTGCCTTTAAAAAGTCGCAGTCAGGGTTTGTGTTTCCTGACAGCTAATACTTGGAGGGATCTTTAACTCAACAGTGGGTTACTTCTAGGCAAGCGTGCTCCATCGTCGACTACATCATCGCTTACCAATAGGTGGACAAGCGCTAGTCTATGAATAACAAAAAAGAAAAAAAAAACACATTTAACTTGCCCTTCACTTGGCTTAACTAATAATAGAAATAAAATAATGAGATGCAAAAATAAAAGCTTACTTTTTCCATAAACCGTTTTGCGTAAAAAAAATACATGAATACTGTAATCGCTGATAATTGGTACCTGAAGCATAAAAACCCAAAAAAAAACAACGATCTGATAATTCGTTTATCCCAGACAAATAAGGTGAATTTATTAGTCTGTAAATTGTTCTAAATTCAGTACAAACCAAAAATAAACCAAGCGAAATCGAGAGCCAACATAATAAACATAAATTACTCCGTAAAATCCCAATTGTATGGATTACATGTACAAATCCGGACCACGACCAATGTTGTGGAACATTTACTTGTTGTACGTACATGTATTAAGACAAAATTTGGGATAAAATCGAGAATTTTAATGAGAATTTTGGTTTTATGGGATAATTCTGTGACCAAACCAAATCTAGTGGGTCGCAGGTTATTTCTAGGTTCTACAATAGAACACTGGATTTAGGTATGTGAATTCAGGCCAAGAGTTAATCGCGCTCCGACATCAACCTTTGTACCAACACTGCGACAACCAGACCTAAAATATTTGAAAGTAAAACTATAATTTTCTATACAGTATCACTAAAACCGCGACAAAACATAATAAAGCTTCATAGTAGTTTTTTGAAAGACTTATCACGTTGCATAAATTATCTCTAATGAATAATTCCACCAATCTCTTACGTTCGCAACAGATTAATTACTGGCTGTTGGTAACAGAATTAAACTTAAATCGATCTCCTGTTGTTACTTACCCCTCAAGGAATAAAGATCTATGTGGTGAAATTAAATTATTTCACAAGACGAACGCACTGGTAACTAATCCTCAGTAAATTGAAACGCGTCAGACAGACTACCCAGCACACTTAACGGAAGGTTAAGTTATTCCCCGATTACACAAATCTGATTCTATTAATTACAATTCAGCTTAAGTGTTCCAGTTGACTATAGTAATTACAGCCTAGTTAATTATCTGGTTTAATTAACTGTAGCAATAACGGTAAATAGGAAATTAATTGTGTTTATCTTCTTACTTTGTTGCTTTGGTTAATCTTTTGTTTGTTTAAAGATTAGGTAAATTAATTTCTCATGTTTTTTTTTCATGTTATTTTCTTCAGTAGTGTATTGGTTTCGATATTTAACAACTGTTACTGTCAAATATTTAAATTAATCCAAGCACTAATCAGTGGTTGCGGATTTTGTTCGAAAGAGTTACCGCGGCCCTGGAAAGCAAAGGGCACTAGGAGGAGCACGGATCGGTTTTAGTCAGTAAGAGTCTGACACTCCCCCGCTCCACCCAGAGCGGCAGGAGACATTTTATGTTTTCCCAGCCATAAAAAAAAGCACAGGGCCTAAACCACCAAACTTTAATATTAATTCCAGTGGGAAAGAGACGGAGCTATACAGGACGTATAGCTCCGTCTCTTTCCCACTGGAAGTAATATTGAAGTAATACTGCTTTAAGAGTTGGTGGTTAGGCCCCTGATCAATTGGTTTTCGATTTCAAAAGCTTGTACTATTAACTTCAATCAGGTTTTTTTATTTTGGTATCTTCTTGAAAATTGTTGGTGGTTAACTTATAGTGTATTTACTGTTAATTTTAGAATGGAAAAATGCGTTTTAATGTTCAACTTGTATGGCCATTCATACCGGCACCAAAACTAAGCCAACGTAAAAAAGTACCTAATGCAAATGTGTGATTCATGAGGTAACATGCATGGAAATTAAAATATTATGACAATCCAGCCTCTGAAACTGGAAACTGTAACTCACGACATCGCTTCTGTAACCACCTACAGGTCTTCATTCGCTTCTCGGAATTCCTTAGAGAAGTTTAGTATACTGAACTCCGCAGTTTTCTGAGTAAGCAAACAGTTACTCGTTACTCATACATTTCAAAATTACAAACCGGGTTATGAAAACGTTGTTCCGAAATATGTTAAGTTTCTGCAAAATTTTCCCATTCAACTCTTGGAGGCCGCGAGAAGTTTTAATCAAAGTTTTGTTGTGTTGACATTTTTGGCTGAGCTTCTTTAATAATAAAATACCCACATGTTTAACGTTCCTGTGGACAGAGCCTTTGTTAAAGTTCACGAATGTTATAACTTTTTAGCAGCTGTTTTAGGTGCTTTTAGTGGTCACGATTTTTGTCTGAGTTTTTTACTTGATTTATTTTGCTGCGAAAGAGATATATGCCTGTCCATTTAAATCTCGTTATCTACGTAACGTATTTTATTTATTTTGTTAACATGGTTTTGGTGGTCCAAATACAATGACAAAGTTTCAATAAAGTATAATAGTTGTAAAGCTATAGGTAGAAAATTGTCTTTAGAATGACGAAAAAGCGTCGCAATTGTCACATTGTCGTGTCGCAACTGCCTGCCAAGGACTTTCCGAATACATTTATGTTTAGAAAATTGTCTTTAGAATGACGAAAAAGCGTCGCAAGTCACATAGTCGTATCGCAACTGCCTGCCAAGGACTTTCCGAATGTTTCTGTACCAATTAGTGCAAGTTTATTTTTCAGTCAGGCACACCTGCTCTCGAAATCATTTAACCGAATAAACTATTCCCATTTAAACAATTAACGGAGATCTTAAACAATTGTCAAGTCTCTCCAACGAGCGACTGAGAGAAGTTTCGTCCAATCGCGTTGGCCGAGTTCGGTCCGTGAGTTATGACTAACTTTGAGTTCGTTGACAAGGCTACCGTAATGACTTCCAGAGTTCCAGTCTAAGCTCAACTGGCCGTCCTTGAGAATTTCTTTCAACTTTGGTAACGTTGTTCACTTGGAGAACTTTTGGAGTATGCTGTAAGTATGATAACAGCCGTATGGCTTCGAGATCAAACGACATTTGCCGAGGTCGGTGCATAGAGGGGTGACCATCCAGTATGGTGAGTACTGACCGGTTTTACAGGCCGTAATGTACCATTCGCAGCGAGCATGTTACGTTACGCCGTATCCTAACTCTTTGCTGACCTGTGACCCCGATTCGCAAGACACTCTCAGTCATGATGTCTTCTCGCCGTTCACACGTTCGCCAAAAACCGACAGCGGGCGGATCACTTGAAACGAGCAACGAACGGCTCGTTGCTTGCATGCTCGTGCTTGTTTCCACGTACTGGCTGCGCGAATGCTCGCTTTGTAACATGTTACATTACGCCTCGTTCCACTGGTCAGTACCCAGCTTTACATATCGAGACTTCTCCATCCCTTAAGACACGCTAAGTCGTTACGGATGTCGATGGTCAGAGGGCAGAAAATCTGACACCAGTCTTAACAAGGGGTACTGTGTTACCCCGTTCCCAGCTAAAACACTAGGAAGTGGTGACGGGTGGGCGTTTTGGGGGACTGTCTTGATGTAAAATTTGACGTTCAAAAAGTGCTGGCTCTCAGCCTAATTTGAATAAATGACTTTTGATTTTGATTTTGATTTTGTTATGTGGAAGCAGACCACAATAGTTGAGAAAAGGCTAGGCAGATTGGAAGTAAGTCTGAACCGTAAGCCAGTATGAGGTATGACGATGCATGTTAAATGCTATGGTTTACCATAGGCCCTATGGTATAGGGTTTACCATAGCGTTAAACATGCATCTGACAGATGGTGTCGAGGGACCTCATTTAAAGCCGGGTTGGCAATGTTCCCTACATTACATGCGATATGTATGCAGAAGAAGATGTTCATGGTGTTTAAAAGCTTTTATTATAGTGAAACCAATTATTGAATTATTTAACTGCAAAGCTAAGTTTCCTTTTTAGGGTTCCGTCCGTTCGAATCCAAAACTAACCCTTGTGTCTGGTAAAAAGCAATTGACTCGGTGCTTATTACATAACACCTTAACATTACTTGCGAAATGTAATGTAATGAGAGCGTGTGTTGCTGTATTAAAGGTACACCTCACTCTTATGAGCCGTCTCCACGAGCGAGTATGTGGTGATATTATCGCCAAGCTAGTTCTATAGCAACTCTATGAATGTGTTCACACAGCAATATTATCACTATGACTTGACGAGTGGCATTGAAGAGCAAAACGTCAACTCGCTGCGATTCACTCGCTCGAGGAGGTGGCGCCTTCGGAGAATACAGATTTTTTTTATATTCTAGACCTATTTGGACTTAGTTCTTAGCTTTTGTTGAGGTTCAATAACGGAACTTTGCTCGAATTTTGACCTTTTATTTTGACTCCTACATTGTAACATTAAGATCCTGAAACAATTATAATACTTTTCAGAACTTGGTAGAAAAGTAAAAGGAAATTAAGGGAATTGCGTTTTTGCCCAATTTGGCAACTTAATTGCAGTTTTAATGTTTTTTAAATGACCCTCTTGAATGTAACTCAGTGGATGCGTACCATGAAACATTCATTATGGTTTAAGTTTGTGGAAGACCGGGTGTCTCAGCACAACTTGCGTGATGCTTACAACCTTTCCCGCAGCGTCACTTTCGTGATCTTTCTGACAGGAGCCGTGTGTTTTAGTCCCAATCTTGAGCAATAAAATGGAATCACACGAAAGATGTTCAGCTCCGACGTCGATAGAAGACCTGGTTTAGTCGAAGAATGGCATAGAATTCCCACAGGACTCCATCAGGAAACTTGGTTCTGGTTTTGGTTCTGGCTGGTTTCCATCTGGTCAATGAAACCTAACCCCATTTCCATCCTTAAAAAAAGTCAATTTTCTAAATTAACTAAAGGTACCTATTTTTCTAAATTAACTTCTACGAACAAACCAACAAAAAATGTCTTAATTTATGAATATTAGTTTGCGACGTACTAATTACTTAAATTATTGAAGTTCTTAAAAACACGACCTTAAGTTTCAAGTCTCATTTTAATAGACTTAAGAAAAAAAAAATCATTTTGTTTGTCAAACAAATAATACGTTTTCGAACCAACTTTTTTCAAAAATAAGAATAAAATTCGTAACATATTCAATGAGCCAAGTTTGTTGATAAGCCACAAAGTGATTACGTCACCAAAATAAGAAATACCAAAGTTTACGCATATTCAGCTTTTCATCAGACTATTCTTTATTATTCAAAAGAACAAATTTCCATAATGATGTAGGGATAAAAGGAAATTTGCATAGAACATCTACACACGCGTAGATCATGGTAAGGTCAGTGACCCCGAGAATTAAGAAGATGGTATATCACGCGTCTAGTTTCTGAAAGGGTAGGCAGAAGTATAAGTTACTTCTAAATTTTTTCACCAGTCTGGTGTTGAAGTCCCATGATATACTGCGAGTCTAAATTTGTACCCATGAAAGCAAATCATGGGTACAACAAGACTCGGGACTACTACCATGAACCTCAAAAAAATGTTTTGGGCTTACTTCGTTATCCATTCGTCCATCTATTAGTATGCCATGACTATATTATGGAATTAGCCATTTCATGATGTGGTCGAAAATTTAATGAAATAGTTGTATTTCATGAAATGGCCAGCGAACACTGACAACATCGTTTATACGTCAACGGCCATATCATGAAATGCCTGGCTACATCATGAAGTGATCAATTCTATGATATGGCCACGACATATATGGATATGTCGTGGCCATATCATAGAATTGATTGACCCTTATTTTTGGGAACGAGTGGAAGTATCAAGTTATATAATTTTATAAAATTAATACACAATAATAATAAATAAGATTCGTTTCAAGCTTGATTATTAGAACTCCAAGAGATCGTAGACTTACGTATTTGATATTGATTTCAACTGTCAACGCAATATAAAATACCATTTATGCGACATATTTTGATACTGCAAGTAAACTAAGGTTAGCGACATAGCCCGAAGGATCGTCAAATTGAAGTGGCAGTGGGCAGAGCACATTGCTCGTAGAACAGATGGTCGATAGGGCCGAAAAGTTCTGGAATGGCGACCGCGTACCGGAAGACGCAGCGTTGGAAGGCCTCTCACAAGGTGGACCGATGACTTGGTGAGGGTTGCAGGAAGCCGATGGATGCGAGACGCTCAGGACCGGTTGTTGTGGCGACACTCGGGGGAGGCCTATGTCTAGAAGTGGACATCTTTCGGCTGATATGATGATGATGATGATTTTGATACTTGCAAATAAATCAAAATTTATAGGGTAAGTACTCCCGTTGACCTAGAAACAGGAAATCGGCAGGAAGCAAGTTTTCACAGCACAAGTTAAGGATAACACTCATTTCGCGAGACACTAGCAGCACTTCATCGATTTTAGGTTTTCTTTGACACAGTGCCATTTATTTTCTTTTTTCTCCCTGACTTATAATATTAAGATTACGAAGTGTTATTATACAACCTAGTTTTGATCAATGCGCCTGATTCAAAATTTCATGACTGACAACCAAAGCAATTAAGACCTCTGCCATTTCGTTTAATTCCCCTACCATTAACCTTGTCTGTTCCTAGACAATTTACCAAGTCAGGGAATTAAGAGAAAACAGTTTCTGAATACAATTCTATACTCTTAATAGGCAGAATTTCGATTAAAGCTGACAATTAGCAGGGAACAGTTAGAATGGTCATCGAACTTGAGAAATTGAACCATAAATTACAGTGGCACCAGTTTCTTGACAGAATTACTTGGCATAGATTGATGTGCCAAGGAATACGAGAAATATCGTACGCCAGTTGAATTTATAGGGGGCCTTATAAACAGATGGTGAGAATAGGGAATTTATGAGTATGCGTGTACATATTTGAGTTTGGTAACGTTCTTGACGAGTGATGAAGTTTTTTTTGGAGCACGATGCAGGAAGTAATGGGAAATCGTGTCTTGTTAAATTATGTAGCCGTTTTTTTGCTTTTAATTATGAAATGACAACTAGGTATTTGTAGTTAATGCAACGATCGTTATAAAAGGGGTTATTAAAACACGAGTGTGGGTTTATCACACGAGGCGAAGCCGAGGACCTAAATAGATGCCGTTGCATACACTATTCTATCTTCACTCATACAGTTCAAATAAAATAAAAGTAACAATCCAAACTCACATAATCACAAAGAAATACAAACCCACGGAAAAAATAATGTGGTATGGCGGGAAATTTAGCGCGCGCATCCATACTGCCGTACATTGTTTAAAATACGGTTAAACCCATAAAGTAGTTTCAGAGATATCGGACAAAAACCTGCGAAATGATGTCTCTTCCAAACGAATAAAGATATAAAAATCTTTCTAAGAGACAAATGTCACTGGTTTATCAACGATTTTTTTTTGGGGTATGAAAACTGAAAACATCTTTCAGTCTTACAATAAAACAGATATTTGTAATTAAGCTTAGCATTTCTTCCCAGTTTAGTAATTAAATACTGCATAATAATAGGGCTAACCCTACTCTAACGGTATTATAACGTAGTAATTGCTTTAGAATTGTACTACTAAAAATTTTATTTAAAGTTATCAAAAAATACGTCATTACAATACGGCTAAGCTGCATAACTATGATATAATCAAGTAATGACTGTAAAATTAAGGTTTAGCCCCTTGGTTTATAAACAAGTTAAGGCACTTAGTGATCATTATAATCAAGTAATTGTGTAATAATATATTAAGCGGCGTCAAGTTAAACGGTATTGCTTACTTAAAACAAGGCTACTCATACTTCGCTCGCGGTTAGCCGTTTTATAGATAAGCAATGACTTACAATTATTCGAGAAAAAAAAAGAAAACAAGCAAGCAAATTAAACAAATTATTTATTAATCATTTATTTCAAACAATTTTAAATGGTTATCAATAACATAAATAATTATTTTTGACATTTGGGCTTAGTAATATTCATAATTAAATCACAATATTATCTTAATATCAAAACATTCTCTAACTTAAAACCCTGGAGTGAAAAGTGTCTTAAGATAATAAAAAAATATAACCATCTATCTCACTAGCTGCAGTTGTCATAAAACAACCTGCTATAACAATTTTCTTCAGTCTTAAGACTATTATATAGCTTTCTAAATTTTACAATATAATCAGTCTTTAACTAAAAAATTATCACAATCATGTAATCAACTGAGTCCTCTATATAGAATTAAATCTAATAGGGGTCCCTATTAGGTTTAATATGTAATATAATTAATAATTAGTAATAAATATATAATTATTAATAATAAAGACTAAATAATTTAATATAAAATATAATTATTTAGTCTTATGGCACTAAGTAATATATACATTTAAGTAGTTATATTAAAATAAAAAAAGAATTGTAGGTACTTGGGTATTTAAAATGGCTTTCTTAGGTTTAGGTAGTCCTCCTTGAATTTTTGGTCGTTTCTGTGTTATTGTTTGTAGGCAATCCATTCCAAAATACCATTTTATGTTTTGGAATGATAGGCGACAATTTAGTTATTAAGTTAGATTTACGTTCCTCATCAATGCCTTTCGGCTGTGTCCGGAAGCTTATGTTGGTACGTGGATTTCTTAAGTACTTGTCATTTAAAAATTTAAAACTTGAGTATTCATCACTAAAATCATTTTTATACAACATGTCATAACTTGACCTCTTAAACGAGACTTGTGTTATATTTTTCAGATAGACTCTAGGGCATGCTTGCTGAATTCGCCGCTCAGAGACATTATTGGGTAAATTGAGAAATTCATTTGCTTGTAGCGCTTTGACAGTTACTCTGCCATTGTTTGCAGAGGCTACAGCTTCCTCAAAATCTGAAAAGTCATATATTTTACCCTTCTTTTTCATTGCAAGTTCCACTTGATGGTGGAACTGGTCGCAGCTCATGAAGGTGTGGCCGGGTTCGAAGTAGTGTAAAGTTATTGTTTCTGTACTTATAACGTCACTGTTTACTAGGTCGACTAACATGGAATAAAACAGCCAATTCTTGTTCTGTGATGTACAATTATCTAACCAGATATTAACATTCTGAACGTCTCGATGACGAAGGAAAAAACTGTAGTACGCGCTCATAATATCCTCTTGTTTTCTACCGGCTATTCCGTCGTGCCAAATTGCAGCAAGAGGTTTCGATTCCTTTGATATTTTTCCAACCGGTGCAAAGGATTGGTTAAAGAGCGTCAAACGGGGACAAAATATAACCGCTTTGAACATCTCCATTCTAGGCAGCATGATAACTTTTTCTAGATCGCCGCTAAAATAAATACTATTTTCGTTTTGCTTTATAGCTTTGTGAGCATCATAAAGGGCTCTAGCTTTTTTGTATCGATCATGATGCTTAGCCCAAGCCAAGCAAGTGTCACAATCAGGAAAACATTGCTTACGAACATCATGGCTTGTTTCTTTAGTGTGATGTTTGTATGATTCGCACTGTTCGCACTCCTCATTCCCGAGCCGAGTGAAAGATATATTCATTGATTTTAAGTGAGATCGATATAAGTCATAACTGAGTTTTGACTCGGGATTTTTTGAACAAAAGTCTTTATACATAAAATTTATATTAATGTCATTGGGCAAATAACGCCGATTTGGTGCGTGCTCTCTACGGTAATGAGGAGCGCTGGGATTGAATGATTCAACATGTTGGTTGAGTAAATCACGATTAAACGCCGGTTTCTTGGTATGTTTACCACGTTTATCTGTATCTTTTTCAGTATCGAGACAGGTGGTAAGTATAAGATCATTGTTTCTATTGAAACCTAAAGTTGTTAAAAAAAAAATTTTACATACTTGTCTTACGGTTCCGTCATTTTTCTGCAGCGTAAAAGTTCTTTTGGGGTTTCTTTTAGGGTCAGATGTGTACTTACGCTTGGGAATGGCTACAATATAGTTTGACCTTATAAACATTCTCATTTCCCCGCGTTGCAGACTCCAATATGTTTTATTTATATTCTCACGTTCAGATTCATCAAATACAGAACTACATTTTTTTATACATTTCTCGTCACATCCAGGTTTTACAGTATATTTCAAAAGTTTTTGTTTTTTTCTTTGGATTTCTCGCTGTTTCACACTGCTATTGTACTTTTTTCGTTTCCGCGCTGTTGAACCTTCTTCACCTTCATTATCACTGGTGGCTGGGTTGTCAAATGGTGGCATTGATATAATAACAGCAGCATCAGTCGACGCTCGTCTCTTTTTGAAAACAGGATCGTGAACAGCAGCTCTTTCGCCATTGTTAAATGAGTGACGTCGAGATATAACTTTATTGGGAAAGGAAGGCACACATTTTTCTTTCTCTGCTTTAGAGCTTCTCTTACCTTTTCTTTGAGATATGCATTTTATTTGGGACTTATGAGCAAGTGTTTTTTTAATATTCCTGTCCGTATCACTCTCTTCACTTGAATCGACGTAATTAGATGTAACCTCGTAGTCCTTGTCCTTAACCGAATCATCCGAATCAAAGTCACAGAAGATTGGAGACAGAGAATGTAAAGACGGCGGTATAGTTTCATCGCAGTACAGGAAACTGGAATCCGAAACTTTTGATGTACCAGGTTGAGGATTTGCATATAAATCGATGCCATTATTAGCTGAAGGACTAGAAGGATCACTTTCATTTAATGAATTTGGCATGCTTGTTAAGCCAATGATTTGTTCTTGAATACGTAATTTGGGTGGTTCGACAGGTACGACCTCTCTATTCACAATGCTCATCATGTTCTGAATTCTTTGTGGAACCCCGGAGCGTCTACAATAATGACAGACACAATTAGTTAAATACCTAATTTAAAAAAAAAATTAATTTAAAAAAAACTTATAGGTAGGTACTTTATTATTCTATATCCTCGTCGTCAACGCAATAATGCGTAAGAATAGGAAAGAAGGTAAAAAGCAAAAAAGCGCGCGAAAGCCCATGTCCGATAGGTATTCGTTTCAAACATACCGCCCCAACGCGCTGCACCTACTCATCGTTGACCCTGACTCGAGATGCGTGTGATTTCATAGCGGCTTCAGAACGATAAGAAAAAGGATTATTTCGTTCCAATCAAATATTTATAAGCTAAAGGTTATATACCTGTCACCTACCACTACGTAATTGAATGAATGTAATACTTATTTTAAGAAAATATTATAAATATCGATTATCTACATACTAATTACATAGGTTATTAAATTCACTGATGCATCTATTCTATTTAGTGAAATTATAAAAACCTTACCTTGAGTACGTATGACGCGACATGGTAAAACATTTATGGCGCGCCACCGCTCCGCTCCACACACACACGAGCGCTCCCCGTCGTCGCTGGTAGCGAAATGGCCGAGGAAACCGGGAACGCGGGGGACCGCGGTTCAAAAATGTTTCTGGGTTTAACTAGATTTTAATCTAGCATATCTGTATAGTCGTATTTTAGTAAAGAATTTTACACTTTAATCCATCGATAAACTTTATTGAAAAAAGGCTAAATGCCTATAACTATAATGTAATGTATTATTCTATAGTAACTTTATTATAACATAGTTTTTGTTCTCAGACACACCTGTAAGTACTTGATTATAACACGGTTATGGTCGTATAGCTTAATTTAAGTGCAGCATTGTGTGATAACTGTATTATAATAAATTAATATCGCTTGGAACGATCCGTGATAATAACGTTACCATCCTTTTGCCGTGTTATAACATAAATTTGAGGAATAGCTGTTAAATAATAAAGTAAACTGTAAAAAATATGTTACTTAACGGTTCACACCCGCTCTATATCTCGGAAAGTAAAAGTCGTACAGTAATGGGACCCAGCACAAAAGATAGAGAATTTTTCAAAACGTAATGTGTGATTCAAAACTAAAAAATGGCAGTTTGAGGCTTAACCGTGTTTTAAGTAACGTACGGCAGCATAGACAATGGCACTATTTTTCTACTATTTGTCATTGAGCTCATAATACGCGCCAATAAATTAAAAAGTAAAAGTGTGCAATAAAAATTAAAATGTTATTTTATGATCCAGTTGTTTGAAAATCGAAGGAAAATATTGAACTGTGAGGGTTTTTTTTTTAATTTTACCTTAAAAAGTATGTGTTTATACAATAGTTTTTGAACTCATATTTGGAACATTACCTACGTTGTGAGTGTAGATAAAAGTTGTTTCAAGTGTGCAGTGACATAACTTAATGTGCGAGAGGAATCATTATGGCTGGTCGCATCTCTCCAACATACTTACCAATATTATTTTCTGCCTACATATTCTTGTCCAATATTTTTATTTCTTTCACAGTTGTGTATCTGTATAAAGTATATTATAATGTACTCAGTGCTGTATAACTCGATGTCCCGTGACGTATGTCTGGCGATATTTTATTCATAACAATAACTTCAATCTTAAGATCAACATAAAACATACATCAGTATTTTTTTTATATTGTTAGAATATTTTATGTTATGTATGAAATAACCCAAACAGCTAAATAATTAAAAAAAAATTAATTTCTTAAGACCCTAAAAATTTCCAAACAAGTCGCTTTTCTAGCAGTCTGACGCAGTTTGTGACCTTCGGATCTGAGATTGAACTGCATCAGACTGCTTGAAAAGCGACTTGTTTGGAACTTTTTAGCAGTCGGGTTTTTTGATAGTGTTTTTTTATTTCCTTCATTATAGTGAGTTAATTTTTTTTTTCATTTGCGGGCGCCATTTTTTAAAATTTATAGGAGGTAATTACCGACCGTTCCTTTTTATCACTGTGGTAGACGACTAACCAGAGGTAGTCAAGAAGTCTACTTGCCTACTTTTTGCTGACGATTTAAAATTGGCTCGTGTTGTGGACACTCTGCAGTTTGATTTACCTAGATAGGTTCACTGAGTGGAGAAAAAAAAATAGCCTGTCACTAGGTACCACATTTCTGATAAATTCAATGACACGTCATTTGTCAAAATCCGTCCAGCCGTTTGGGCTGTAGGGTGTGCTAAAGAAATAAACATGCATACATATAGGTACAGGGTCATTTGTACAACACCAACAACCATTCAGGGGGTGAAAGAACTCATAATTATAAACAACTTTTTCTATGAGACCATAGTAAAAGTTGTTTATAATGATGAGTATATTACCCCCTGAAAGGTTGCTTGTGTTTTACAAATAACCCTATACGCTCGAAAAACATAACCCTCCTTCTGACGCAGTCGGGTAAAATCTAGCCATATTTAGACCACGATCTCAATTACATTGTCAATCTCCAATAAATGAGACTATTTTTTGGACACAATTGCCGTTTTTATAGCAGACCTTGACAAAAGCTTTGACGGGAACCTCATTGTCCAATAAGATGGCTCTCGCTAAGCCCATTATTAAGGTCGTAAGGAAATCGTAAATACATTAAGGATCTTTGTAAAAATCCTTAAGATGTTGCCGGCTTTTATTATCTTCCTGTCACTTCGGTTTTTAGAGAAATGGTTTGTATTAGTGTCAGATTATTTATTTAGAGGAATTATTTTGTGAAAGGAATTGAGAATTGTGGTAAGCTGGTGGGGAAAAATGGCTTTGAGACGCCTAGGGCACAAAATTTGCATCAACACGAATCGTGAATGATACTAAGGGCGAATTTCACCAATGAAACTGAACGCGATCAGCGTATAAACCACGTTTATGAACTGTCAGTGTCATTATTCTTCTATGGAATATTGACGCTGACAGCTCTTGAACGCAGTTTAGATGAACTGATCGCGTTCAGTTTCATTGGTGAAATCCGCTCTTAGTCAGCCAGCAGGTTAACTGGCTGGGTTGCCTCGATATCGCATATTAGACAATTTACCCTGTCTTAACTGCAGAGCTGACTGACTGTCGATCTTCAAGGTTAAGCAACATTTGCTGGGGTCGGTCTGTGGATGGGTGACCATCTGACCATCTTAACATACCGAGATTCCTCCGTGCCTCGGAAAGCACGCTAAGCCGTTGGTCCCGGCTGTCCTTTAGATATTTTTGGCAGTCGTAACGGATTGTCAGAAACCAGAAAATCAGACAAGTCTGGCCAAGAAGTACAGTGTTACCCAGTTAAAGGGTTGTGGTGGATATCGCTGGACATTAAATCTCGAGTCCAAAGACGAAGCAACTTAAATGAAAGCTATTGAAAGGAAGTTTTCCTATTGCTGAAAATAAACTTTTGTTTTGCTGAAAAGATATTCACAAAACCAACCTGTATTATCATAGCACTCTGATGTGATTGATTTCTCAGATGTTTTGATTACGTAACAAGATTTCCAAAGAAAATGGAATAAACTGTACAAAATAATTTGGTTGGTAGTTATTAGTTTTTCTGAGAAGCTTTATCATAATAATATTACAATCTTATTTTGTTTTTTTTTATGAGTACAGGGTGTTCCAGAAGTACGTGGTCATATTAATTTAAGGGTGATGTTTGGTGACTGATATACATTAGAAAAAATAGCAAAACAACAAAAAAATACCGTTTTCAAAAAAATCGAACTCAAAAAAACGACTAAAAAGTTCTAAACAAATCACTTTTCGAGCAGTCTGATGCAGTTGGTGACATCAAATCTGTGATTGGACCAAAACAAATGCCACCAAGTATTATAAACTGCAAAAAAAATACAACCGACTTTTAGTAACATTAATTTCGGAAGTCTGTTGTTAAAATACAAGCCAAAACACTGAGTTCCGAAATTAAAGTTATTTTATACTATGTAGTTTTTTTTTAAGTCGTTTGTATTTTATACATTTTTTGTCCAGTTATTTTGATTTCGAAACAAACCGATCACTTAAAAAAAGTTTTTTTTTCTAATCGGTTCAGAAATGACGGAGTTATGAGGTAACAAACATATAATAAAATACAACAGAATTGAGAACCTTTTCCTATTTTGAAGTCTGTTGAAAAGTCACATCTTTTTTGTTTTGCAATAATTTTGTCTAACAGACCAAGCACTTCTGGAACATCCTGTAGGTTTATATAAAATACCTAGGTATATTATAAAAAAGCTTATTATAGGTAAGCTAGAAAACAAAGTGAATAATTATTAGTTTTCCGTACAAAAATTAATTACAATTTCATTAGTTTTTCTTAGAAAATCAACATTATTTAATTCGATTGTTAAATGGTAGTCTTTGTCAAACAAAGCCTTCATATTGAATTATAATGAGGAAAAATTGGCCTTTACTATCGCTCCATTTGGAAAATAAATACAAGGAATTTAAAAGAACATACTCATGTTGGTACTTGTACCGAATATACATATAGTGTGACATTAAATTGGCAATACTTTAAGTTTATGAACAACAATTATTTTAGAATCAGCTCTGAAATATGAGATAAAATCAGCCGTTCAGTTCATGTTCTTATAACTCGACAGAACTAAGTAAACATCTGAGTTTTTTAGTGACCACTAACTAAACACATGAATACTTTCTGTCTTCGAAATATTGCCCATGAATCACCACCACCCATCCCATCAGATCTCATGGCCACCCTGTTTAAAAAGTTAGATGTTGCAGTAGGTTATCATCATCTGCCTAGCTTTTTCCCAATTTTAATGGGGTCGGCTTCCAGTCAAACCGGATTCAGCTGAATACCAATATTTTACGTGGAGCGGGTAAATTAATGTTTTATAGTAGGTTTTACTGCAAAGTATTCATTTTGGTAGTTGGCAGCCTAGAAAACTGCAAACCATCCTTTGAGACGATTTCTGTCCTCATTTTTGCATTATACTCTTACTGCTATTGTTACACTTCCGTTGCGTTGGTTAAGTCTAAGGACCGTCTTACGAACTGCTAGTGCCATCATAATTCTGTCATAAAAAAGAAATTATGATATTCCTCCGTCTCTCTCACACTTTGTCCTGACGTTTTAAAACGTCATAACCAATATACCTATATTGGTTACGACGTTTTAAAACGTCAAAAAAAAAAGCAAGTCAACCAATAAGTTTAAAGTTAGGTACCTACCTAACTTTAAACTTATTGGTTGACTTGCTTTTAAACGCAACTTCGAACGCGTATATCCCGTTGTTTCCCCTTTCCTGTTGGAATTTCGCGTTCCCGTATAGCCTATAGCCCTCCTTATGAATGTGGCTATCTTAAACAAAAAGAATTTTCAAAATCGGTTCAGCATATCCAAAGATTACCCTCTACAACCTCACAAACTTTGCCTCTTTATAATATGAGTATAAATAAGTAAGGTATCTAGGTAAACGTATTTATATTCTGTACACATTGATTTATTATTTCCATTATTAATGATTACACCTGATCTTATGTAATCCACTGATTAAAATCTGGTCGTTGGTAAGGCTATTTTCCTTAAATGAAGTGTACCTACTTACACAAGATATATTTTAAAAGTTACAAGAACCAAAATCCGTAAGCCACCGCAACATTATCTCGATTATTTATGGCTTAATGTGGACCTACTCCTGTAATGATATAATTAAAGCTAACATAACAGGGATTTCTATAAAAAGTAGGCCTATAGCAGCCGGATTAATATGTGCCGTGTCCAATAAAGTAGCACGACTTTGTAGGATTATCCCTCTTTACCTTATGTCACACATAATTTAATCTGCCACTTCAGTGTCTACCCTCATCCGCGTCTTTATAAGAAAAATGTTTATCCTTCATATGTAGGTGCTGGTATAAAGGTTTATGTTAATATTGAATAATATAAAAGGTTATTTGCTATTTTGATTTCCGATTCGTTCTGATTTGGTGTGAGATTAATTTTGTTAATTTTTAACCGACTTCAAACAAGGAAGAGGTTCTCAATTAGGTTGTATTTTTTGCTACTTCATATTCGACTAGCTTCTGCCTGTAATATCGCTTGTGAAACTCTCTAAAGATTTACAAAATCTATAACCATTTCTCCTTTCACACTGAAAACCTCTCAAACGAGTGTCGAAGAAACCACTTTGTAAAACACAAATCAAACTCCCCCGGTTCCATTACATCTAAGATTCGTTTCTATTTCCCTGTTTTAATAATAAGTATCGATACCCAAGTACGGCTGATACCTAATATCGATACTGAGGTCACAGAATAGATAGGTGCAGAAGGTTGTGTCCATACAATCAGCGAAAACGCACGCACACAGACACGCATCTCATACAGCGAGTTAATACGCCTGCGACTGTTATTTGTTAGATAGAATTTTCGCGTATCAAAGGCAGGTGTGCGTCTAAAACGCTGGCCACACTGGGAACGAAGCTAAACGAAGCTAAGTTTGTTTAGCTTCTCTCACTGCGTATTTTCTTCCTTAGTTTCACCACAATCTTCAGAGCTCACGTAACACATTATAAGACTGGCCAATCCTCCCCTTGCGGTGGTAGGGCTAGTGCCCGCCTGGTTCGCGACCACCCTCCCACCGGAGTCCAACGTCAAACAGCCTGCTGTGTTTCGTCGACGCGTGGGAGTACCAGTGCCTTAAGGCATTTTCTGGGCACGCTCGCTCCATCATAGACCTCATCCAACGCTTTCCATCAGGCGTGATCGAGGTCAAGAGCAAGCCCATTACTTAATAAAAAAAAAAAGCTAAACAACGTCAATAATGCAAACTTACGTGCTAATGAACCCGGTGATTCCATGGAAGGGAAGCAAAGTAGGGGGGGGGAGGCATCGAGGTCACCCCACGAGACCAAATCACTACATCGATGGTGTGATCCCGCTCCGTTTAGCTCGCGTAGCTCTCAGTTTGGCGGATAAGCGGATTTAGCTTCGTGTCGCTCCTCTTTACCCATGCATAAGTAGGTATCCGTGCACGCTTTACTCGCAAACAAACCTTCTGTACCCATCTACTTTATGCGTAGCCCATTCAAATAAGAGTGGGGCTCATTCAATATTCACAATGCGATGGCGTGGTGACGTTGGCATCGTTAGGCGGCGCTTCAGTGTTCTCGCTTGTTTTGCACCTCTGAAACAGGAAATTTCGTGAGTGATCCCCAGGGAACTTCGCGGTGTGATGTGCATTACGTACTTTGCGGAATTAATTTTGTATATTTTGGGATTTTAAAGTAGGTGGCGGTACTTTCTGCGTAAGAGGAGTCTCGTTAATACTTTAGTCAAAGTCTGAAAGAGATGCGGTGCTCCATTTTTGTAGGTAGAATATGTCTAAACGTCATGGGGTTCTTTTTAATGCACAGTCAGTTTTAACTTTAAAAAACAGAAACTGCCATACGAAGTTCTCTCTAGTGGAATTGAAATGTTCAAAATGTTTTCTTGGCTAATGCGTTGTAAAATAATCCTCAGCTTTCAAGACTTAGTAGTTTTGGCTGTACGCTGATAGTCAGTCAGCAAGACACGATTTAATAAGATCATAATTATAATTATAAATATTCTAAATTATGAATTTATATCAATGTAATCTCTTTACCAAACTTGCTAGAGAATGCTAATTATGCAATAAGTCCGCCATTGTACTTTGATGCATGAAGTTTTAAATAAATAAATAAATCAATGTCCGTCGAAATGTCAAACAGCCATCCATGAAATTATTATCTTTTCAAATAATTCGTATTAAAAGTTGTTCGTCGTTAATGAGCTGTATAATTGGTTTCGTGCGACGATAAATTTTGCTATCGCAGAAAACTGAAAATTCCGTGGATATAAATAAAATTCCCAGAAAAAATTCAACGTCAACTATTAATTAAGCATGAAAGTTAATTCATTCATGACGTCAGATAACATTAATTACGAATGTCACGCATTCGAGCAAAGTTTATCGCTATAGTGAAACATTTGAAAGTTATACTATGAGATATCTATTTATCTTATAACTACGTTTCTCAAATATATACTATTATCTCTCTATAATCGTCACGACCCCCGTCAGGAAGGAAACATCCTTCAGTTCATTGTAACTTACAAATAACGAAAAAATAAACGCTTAATTAATAAAATAACAAGATATCTGTAATTCTCAAATTTACTCGGGTGGAGGAAATACTTTTGAATGTAGGAATAAAACTTCTTCTTTATCGTGTGGGATACACACATGATAAAGAAGTCAGAGTTTCTAAAGCATCAAAGGCCTTTGACATGGTTTGAGGAATCATCATCTTCCTGCCCTTATCCCATGTTACTTGGGGTCGGCGCAACACGTTTGAGGAATAAATGATAATAATATGAATATAATGAAAGATTATAGTGAAATAACCAAACCAAGTATGGTTTGAAGATGGTTGATAGGATCTTAAAAAATACGTGTCTAATATTTTTTTTGGGAATCTATGTAACGGGCTAATTAGTTTTTCAATAGAATATCCTATTCAGTAGAATGTGAGTGCTTAGTGAGTATTCAGTAGAATAGGATATTCTATTGAAAAACTAATTAGCCCGTTACATAGATTTCCAAAAAAAATATTAGACACGTATCTTTGAAAACTCGCGTGACGTAAGTCAATTTTAGTAGCGTAGTAGTACAATTTTTACTAGCGACGTAACGTCACCAGCTCCCTTTCTTGAACTGTTTTTTTTTTAAATGTAATATCACGTACACAAACAGCCAGACCCGGAACAACTATCTGTAGGCCATACAAATATTTGTTCCGTGCGGGAATCGAACCCAACACCAGAACAACAATAGTCAATCGCTTAACCACTGCGCCAACCGTGTCGTCAAAACTTTGATGCGCTCTTTATTTTTATCATATTTTAGTGATTTGAAATAGCAAAAACACGTGTCCAATATTTTTTGAATATCTAACGAATCAGTCGCCATGAGAATGGAAAAAAACGCTCGATTAATGTCAATACAAAGATATAACTGTCAATTTCATTTACCTATTCGAGTTTAGGATATGCCTTAAAATAAAGGGATTACTGATAAGTTATTTCGATTCGAAAATTACAGGTTTAAATTTTTCTTCTGTGAATCTATTTCTAAATCAAGATCCAATCAACTATCTTCAAACACTACACTTCAACTAAATCAAAATCTCGAAACACAAAACAAATCTAAGTTACAAAAACAAAGATGGCGCCCAAGCTCAGGTACTACGTCTCGTGACCATTACATTTACATAAGCACTTGGTACTCTAGAGGTGACCGCAACAGCTTGTATGCGAGAATTCAATTTGCCTCAGAATGCAACACAAGAATGCTACAAAATATTCGCACAACTTTTATATAGCACCACTATTCACTCTTTTGAGGAAGTTGCAGCTAAATTTATGTGCATTTTTCAAGAAAAGAGTGCAAATTACCATCTATTGGGAAGAAAATGTCCTTGGAAATTCCTTTATAGGCGTTTATACTTAGTACTTAACGGATGAAAGAAATAGGAAATGTTGCGAGACTCTAGGCGTAAAAGCATACCATAGTAAAATGTTCTGTTGCTTTAAATATTTTAGTAAATAAATATAACAACATAAATATAACACCTCTACCTTATGTAAATTCAATGAAACTCGTGGCTAAGTAGTAACAGTTGTCAATCATTAAGAAAAAGCAGCGCTTGCAAGGTTGGTTGGGTGCCCATGCGTTGCTTACCAAGACTCTTCCGTGCCTTGGAATGCAAGTAAAGTCGTTGGTTCCGGCTATCCATTGGAGATCTTTGGTAGTCAGAGGATATAAAATCTGGCACCAGTTCTGCCAAGGGATGTCATGTTACCTAGTTTCTAAGCTTAACCCAGACCTAACCTAGGTCCGAGAGGCAGCTGCTCTATGTACCTTTTCAGTCTCATCCAGTTAGATTGATAACTTGTGTTAAGAGCGTTTACGTGGTACGGCTTTTCATACAAACTTTCAAATCCTTATTCTTCAAAATGAATGAACCGATTTTAGACCTGGATATCTAGCGTATGCATACCGAGTTTCTTCAAAATCGGTTCATTCATTTTGAAGAATAAGGACTTGAAGGTTTGTATGAAATGACATACGGCGTACATGCTCTTAAGGGGATAGAACCTTTGTGGCGTAGCCACCCGCCGCCATTTTGATTTTTTTTTCAAAGTTGCGGCGATCTAACATGTTTATGCTGGTATTCATAATTGTGTCGGTGGCCAGAAGCAACAATACGAAGCAATTTTAAGAATTTCACTTGTTTTTTTCACCAACATAATCAGTCGGCCAGCTCATCGAATAATCTTCTAAATCATAATCATAATCATTTACTTATTTGTTCTAGTCCAGATTAAAATATTTGTGCTGGTTGGCGCTACTTAGTGTAGTGTGTCTTTCTCGCTCGCATAGACATAGAAGTAAAATAAATGGGAAAAGAAAATGCAACAAGCAACCAACTGTGCGTTGTTATTTAGTTTAACAATATAAAAAATACACTAGTTTATATTATGTCAGCGCAACCTTGTCGAAATGTGGAAATTATAGTTTTTTCTTACTCCTCCGCTGTTATTCTCTGATAAATTTTGTTGCGGGATCCAAGACCGTTGAATCATTTCTCCGGGACTCGTCGAGCTTCATTGACTCGGCGTTTTTCTGGTGGTTGCCACTGTTGATTCTGGCTTTCAGAAGTTGCAGTGGTTTGGGAATGTGTGTGGCTTGTCCCAAAAAAAAAAAACAGCGCAACCTTAGCGGGTAAATAAAATAACAAACAATACTTGCACTAGGAGCCGAAATAGAGCCACGCCCAATCGCTGAACCGATTTTGAAGAATTTTGGTACACAGATAGAGGGCAGGACCCCAGTCTTGGTGAAAAGTATAGTAATGTGTATGTTATGGACGTAAAATTGTTTGTTTGTATGAGAAAATATTTACCATGACCTTGGTTTTGTCCATGTTCATTTTAAGACCCGCTCTTTCGGAAGTTCTACTGAGGTCATCGAGCATTGTACTGATGTCCTCCGTGGTCTCAGCCATGACGACTATATCGTCAGCAAATCGAAGATGAGTGATGTACTCGCCATTGACATTAATGCCTAGCCTTTTCCAGTTCAAAACCTTGAAGACGTCCTCCATTGCGGCCGTGAACAGTTTCGGAGAAATTACGTCTCCCTGCCGGAGGATAGGTTCTGATGTCTGGGGCATAACCACCAACTCTTAAAGCGGTATTACTTCAATATTACTTCTAGTGGGAAAGAGACGGAGCTATACAGGACGTATAGCTCTGTCTCTTTCCCACTGGAAGTAATATTAAAGTAATACTGCTTTAAGAGTTGGTGGTTTAGGCCCTGATCCTGAAGTCGGACTGACATGGTAGCGTTTTCATACAAATACTTATGTATGATGATGATCCAATTAATTTTATTTTTCACTGAAAACACAAACTGAAAGCAAAAATTTTCTGCTAAAAAAATACTTTTGATTTAGGTAATTATTCAAGGAGTTGATCAGTTAGAGAAAAAGATTACAATGATGAGAACAATGTTCCCTTGTAAGGTATTGCGTTTATTCTGTTACACGTTGTATTTACTATATAATATTTCGAATCTCAATTATATTCAACTTTTCATCTCAATTTGTCGATGTGTCTGAAGTAATAAAAGTTTCCAACGATATAATGAACATTGGAAGTCGACGGACCAATCACAAGCCTCATTACCACCGTACGAACTTTTTATTTACTTTCTCCCCAAAGTTTTTAAGTAGATGTTTATAACGCTTAGATTAAACTTTTTTTACATGAATCTCGTGACTTTCCGGATTATGTTTTTCAAGGATGTTATGCTGTTCTCATATTCCGCCGTCCAATTTGGATTCGGAATTTCGACTCTTTCTATAATGAACTGCTGGAAGCTTATGGAAGATTTGTGGAATGATTATTTTGATTTTGATTATTTTTTTTGGTAGCTCAGCTGATGTCGACTATATTACCATCGTCATATGGTGACGGCAACGTGGTGAGGTATACCATCAAGAGTACAAAAAGCAGCAAGTAGTTGTGGAACGCAAAGGGCATTAGGAGGAACACGGATGGGTTTTAGTCAGTATGAGTCTGACACTATCTACCTTCCGCTCTGGGCAGAGCGCCCAGAGCGGAAGGTGTCATTTGATGATTTATCATCCATAAAAAAAGCTGCCACTAATGTCATTTGTGTGGAAGTGGAAGGTGATTTCACTGAAGCGCGTTCTGGGACCTTTCGTTTCGTTTACCTCCGTAGTGAAAAAGGGAAAGTGCTATTTGTCCCGTATAGCTCCGTCTCTCTCTGACTGCGGAATTATGATTGCATTGGCAAGTCATAGTAGGGGAGTTGGATGTTAGCTTGAGAGTTAATTCTCTTTACACGGAATTATCAGCTTTGTTACGAAATAAAAAGGTTTCTCCACATGGTTTATGTTTTAATCCATAAACGAATTAAATGAGTATGGAAAAGTTGAGTGACTAGTGGAAAAACAGTTCCAATCTTCAATCCAATTATTACGTAACTCATCATTATTATCGCATAGTCTTTCACAATCGAAAGAAATTATTCATCGTACTCAGTTTTATCCATATCTCTTCACTAGTTGAGGCGTGATTGAATAACAAACGTCCAAACAAATGTGGCTTGGTGACTTTTACATTAGTAGAAAGTAGGTTGTATTATTGTATTTACCCTAATCCTAATGGAAATAAATTGTTGTTTTAGCCGAAAATAATAATCATCCTCGAAAAACCAACTATCCTATAATTTCCGCAAACAAAGAACAGATTCCCATAGTTATTATAAGGTACCTATACCATAAGAACCTTCTTGATAATAATCTGCTTAAGCCACCCCCATCAACGTCAGTTGTGTAACCCGATCCTGATAATAAGCTCTTTGTATAGATAACATGGAAAAACAAAGACAAGCTTAGGGGGAGATTACATTAATATTGTGTTAGTGGTTCAGCTGGGATTTAATTAATTAAAATGGTTTGTTGGTCAGATAGTGGGATGATTGAGAAAGCAGGTTCGATGTACAAGTTTGCAGTCTAAGTTAGAAAGAAAAGAAAGAAAGAAAAGGACTTTATTTGCGCCAAGCATGACGCATACCAAAAATAAACAAAATTACAATAGTTATGCAAGTTAGGAAGATATGCGTCACATTCGCGCAAAACGGCCATAGCTCAGCATAATGCTGGAACTGGAACTCATGTGCAAGACAGAGCCACAGCGCTGGTTTTCAGCGACAGCCGGCGTTGACAGAATGACGTCGATCGGAACAGTTTATAAAGTAAAACGAAATAAATAAATAAAATATATTATATTGACATAAGTCAAATTTTGCAAAAAAGGCCCTGAAGAGGATATAATTATATTATATATTATAAATTATTTGCATGTTTTTATTTAAAATGCCTTGTATAATTATGAGTTTTTGTTGAGTTAGATGGGAATCAAATGTTTTACTTTATAATTTTTTTATCAACTTAAGTATAACTATTTTTTGGTAATTAAGTAAGTCGTACTAAAAGGTTTAACAGAGGAGCTTGTGGCTAAAGAATAACAGCCTCACGGGTCGGTCTTCAAGGTTAAGCAACGCTTGCTGTGGTCGATCTGTGGATGGGTGACAATCTTCACATATCGAGACAACTCCGTGCCTCGGAAAGCACGTTAAGTTGTTGGTCCTGGCTGGCACTTGTAGATCTTTGGCAGTCGTTATGGATGTCAGAAGCCGGAATAATCTGACTCCAGTTTGCCAAAAAGTACCGTGTTACCCAGTTAATGGGTTGTGGAGGTTTGAGAGGCAGCCGCTCCACATAAGTATTCAGCTAAATCCGGTTTCACTGGAAGCCGACCCCAATATAGTTGGGAAAAGGCTAGGCAGATGAATACCCATTCGCAATGATGGTGGAGCAATTATTTTTTTAGCTAGCCATGCCTACATGAGTACGTCCCAAAATCAAATGAAAGGATTTTTTGAACAACGAAAGAAATAATTACGTTTTTTCTTAAAGATTTTTATTGACTTAAATGCTTATTTATGTATTTATTTAAACTTTATGTACAATAGTGGTACATGGGCGGACTTAATGCAACAAGGCAATCTCTACCAGTCAACCTTTGGGTTAAAAATACTACACTGTGGTAGGTGTACAACAAATAAATAAGATTTAAAATAGAATTTTGTTATGGAAATAATATATAAAATACAAATATATGGTAAAATAATAAACTAATAAATATGATGTTACATAATAATCTTTCTGATTGAGATTTTTCTCATAATATTATAATTATGACGAAGACCAATTTAACGAAACGGAGGTTTTTGCCTGCAGTGAGCTGAACAGGCTGAAATTATTTTTTTTTGCAAAATTTTACCTTCTGTTAAATGATGCTGTTTTACTTTCTTGAAGGCAGTGAATCCCATGGTTTACAGCTGACCTGTATTCCCGCTGTATCCATACACCATGCCAGTGCTTGCTATCGAAGATTATTCAGCTACCAAATACCATGGTAAAACACATCAGCACCCTGTAATGATCCTAACAGGAAGTGATAGAGTATCTTATTTATAGCCAAGGACACACATAACACGAGAATCCTTTTAGACGCTTTGTCTTATACTGTTTGGTAGATTGTTAGTAGATATTGAGTAACATTCGTGTGATATTGAACAAACAACAGCATGTTAGCTAATAATAGACATAATTGTTATGTAGACAGAGAGGGCGCTGTCTTAACCATAATGATTAGATACTAATTCTTGATCGCAGTTAGGAATTAGTTCGTCCTAGCAGTCAAAGAAGATCGAAGATGGGAAATGATCAAATGACTCCTTCCACTCTGGGTGAAGTGGAAGGAAGTGTCAAGTTCTTTCTGACTAAAACCCATCCGTGTTCCTCCTTATGCCCTTTGCGTTCCAGGGCCGCGGTTATTCTTTCGAACAAACTCCGCAACCCTGACAGATATTTGATACCTGCAACTTTTTCTAGGGTACTATGTCCTGATCAGAAATGAATTCAGAATTTTAAGTTAACACTATATTGCCTCAAAAGCTGTCAAAATTTGGCATTAGAGCTGGGTGTGACACGTTCCTGAACATTCTTAGCTCCTAATACTCTATTTGAAACCGGTCCTATACGTAAGTAACCCTTGCTACACGATAAATAATATCAGTAACTTTTTAAACCAGAATATTGAAAAACGTAGTACACACACCGATGGAGCTAGAGAAACACCGAGTAACATCTTCATTCTTCATCTTCAAGTAAACAATAAAATGTCCAACAGATTCGACGCCAGCTTCACCAAAACGACAACATCTTTGAAAATTTCATTCGCAAAGTGGGTACATTACCAGTCATTTAACTTGGCCCGTTAAACTGTGGTTAAACTACGATTAGGGCCCAGTGGTTTCATCTTACGCTTTAAGCTTCAGCTGCCTGTTTCCTGGCGTAATAGTGTTAAAAACTAAAATTGAATCTAGGTTGGTGAGTGGTTAAATTAGTTAGCGGTGAAGTGTTTCGTCCAGTGCAGGGGGTCTACTCTGTAAGTCCGTAGTTTTGGCCTTAGTGCCGTGCGTTTTCTACTTCGTATCACCTACAGACTTACGATTAGTCCTGAACACGAACTAAGAACAACTTTCAAATCAAGTTGTCATTCATTTTTTTTTAAAACAATTGAGCCCCGTCATGCAGGTTACCTACCGACTACGCTTTTAGGCAACTTTAAAGTGTTTTGAGGTTAGGTTACACACAATTTGATGAGCGTTTATCCATTCTGGCAGGTATTTCGAATTTATTGGTAGGTAAATAGGTGCTTTTCTGGTAGGCGCTTAAACATAAGCCATAATTATTTAAATAGAGCGATGAGTTGACGACACGGTTGGCACAGTGGTTGAGTGATCGGCTGCTGTGCTGCGTGTCGCGCAACAAATATTTGTATGGCCTGTGTATGTGACTTTGTATGTTTGTAAACGCACCCACAATACAGGAGAAATTCCTAGTGTGGAGCAACGTTTAAAAAAAAAAAGAAAAAAAGAATAAAGAAAAATAAAGAGCATGAACACTTAGACACTTTATTTACGTTGCGTTCACTGATCAATATTTTGAATCGACAAAGTCTACTTAGGTCATCGATAGAAAGATATAAAGAATTCAGCATAAAACCATCAAAATCAAACTAATCCGAACACATGTTAAATACTTTACGAGCTAATTTCTTCGTCAGAAACACGATATCAATCTATCATCAAGGACATTCTAAAAGATCTACGGAAGGAAATATATGTCCCTAATAAACTAAATGATTTACATACAAGCAGTTAAATTGCGTACATTAAAATATCCATCGCAGGTGTTTTGCCTCATTAAGGAACATTTTAGAAATTCCAGTGGGATTATACAGGGTGATAACTTTTTGATTTCAAAATACAAAATATTTTGACATAAACCCTAAGGTTTTTTTTTTTTTTTTGTAGGATGGGAAATCATCAAATGACCCCTCCCGCTCTGGGTGGAGCGGCAGGGAGTGTCAGACTTTTACTGACTAAAACCCACCCTTAGTCCTCCTAGTGCCTTTCTTCCCAGGGCCGCGGTAACTCTTTCGAACATATTCCGCAACCCTGGCAGAACCCTAAGGTTTAAGTTAATCATTAAGAATTATGTATTTGAACGACAAGAAAATGGTAAAAGGGAATTACGGTATTGGTAGTGTGAACTACGAGTATGTTCCGATAGGCGCGGTTTTGACAAGGCTTTTAGTAATTTAGGACATTTAGACATTTAGTTTAAAAAGATTACTTGTTGTGTGTTTTATTTTTTTCTGTCATTTTTTTATTGAGCCCGTTCCTAGTTTTAACTAAATGCTTCTGTATATTAATAGTTTTCATGGAGTAACGGTCGATCTGAATCTACTAGGTTACGCAATACTCAGCAATAGCACTAATTAACTATAGCTTTAAATAACTGGCCATCAAAGTGACTTTGTCAAAATCAGGATCAATAATGAACAACGTTCACAAATTCGAAAGCGAAAATATAGAAAGAAAGAGAAAAAAAAAATTGCTACAGTACAAAAAACTCCACCCTATATTCTATTAGATGTCGCAGTGATTTTCGTCAGTCAACGGCTCGTGTTTTATTACAACCGACTTCGTCTCCCTTAATTATTTCTCTTCGTTTTGTAAGAAAAAATAACTTGACGCATTTAAGAGTCAGATTTTGTGTTAAAAATAGCTTCCCCTCCTCAAGTTTTTTATTCACTTCAGGTTTATAATTAACGTCTGCTTCGGTGAATGCAGTTTTTAGTTCGACTAGTTTTGTTTGAGCTGAAAATTGATTATAGAGAGGTATAAAACTGTTGTGTTTACGATTTTTCTTTTATTTATTCTGGCTTGCAAAACAACGTGTACCTACAAGGTTTTGCACTAGTATTGAAATAAAATTTTTCAATCATTGCGCTGAATTTACAAGTGCTTTGTGCTTTTTTGTGCTGATTTTCACCAATGGAACTATGCCGTCGCTCATCTTAACGGCAAGTAAAATTGCTTGTTTATGAATAAATGACTATGATTATGGCAATTAAGATTTGCTGATTGAGTGATGTTTCATTGCTCAAAACAAAATAGGATCTGTTTGTATCAGCACAACTACTTCAACATGAGGGCACGGCACTGAACCTGCCAAGATGAGCAGAAGGTAGTAGTGGGGTAACATTTAACGGTCAAGCCATACTTTTTTTACCGAGATGTACCGTAGGGTTTGTCGAGTTAAGAATTCTAGAGTTACAGAGCTTGGCTCGATAAGTAATTGCCACATTTCGCCAGTTATTTTTAAGACCCACTAGCTTTTTTTCGCGGCTTCGCCCACGTGTTTTTTTTTATTGCACGGAACCCAATTTTTTTTTTTAAATAAATATTGCTTATTTTGCTCCCTATAACATCAGCTATCTGTCAGTAAAAGTTTTGTCAAAATCGGTTCAGCCGTTTTGGACTCCATACAAACAGAACAACAGACAAAAATTGAGCTGGTTGTGTTCCATACGCGCCTCAAAAAGATGTCAGCATTAAAGACGGAGCCCGCTAGGCTTGCGGAATTTGTTAGAAAGAGTCACCGCGGCCCTGGAAGGACCTTATGCTCAGCAATAGCACTTGTAACAACTAGGCAATCGAGTTATAATATATTCAGGCATTAGACAATAGCACCAAAATTCATTTGTACTTTCATTTAAGACTAGAATATCAACCATTCTATAAAAACACTTTGACATCATCGCGATCAGTTTCTTCTTTTCACGAAGCCGTTTTTTGTATGTAAACTTTCATCGGATCCTTTGACATAAGAGGCGCGATGAAAAAAAAAAGCATACGGTTTTTTCATCGCTCCAGTACTGATAATATGGTTACGTCTATAGGGTCAGCTCACACGGAGACTCGACGCTGCAAGCAAAACATAAAAATATGATGCAGTCTATATTACTACTGCTACAACTTAATTTACTACAAAATACATCCCTACTATTATTAATTCGTTTATTCATGTTTATACCTAGTCATTACATTTTAAAAAAAGCACAAAAAAAAACATTTAACGATATAAAAATAGTAATCCGCCGGTGTCGGGAGCAGGGTCCAAGCTACCGGTGCGGTGGTTAGGGCTCCAGAGAAAGGAACCTAATCACTTAGATACGAGCCGTATCGAGAAGTACTGCCTTCTGTATCAAGCCCTTTACCCAACTCCGTAACGCTAGCTTTGACAGGTAGTGGTCGTCAAAGCTTTCGGCCATCAAGCCATTAGCCGTAAACGACAATAATTATTAATCTTATATATAAAAATGAATCGCAAAATGTGTTGGTAAGCGCAAAACTCGAGAATAACTGAACCGATTTCGCCAATTCTTTTTTTGTTGTGTTTGTTATTGTCAGGAGAAGGTTCTTATGAAAAAAAAAAAAAAAAAAAAAAAATAGAAAATTTAAGAATCCTTAGGGTAGGTGTAGGGTAGGTGTAGGGTAGGTGTAGGGTAGGTGTAGGGTAGGTGTAGGGTAGGTGTAGGGTAGGTGTAGGGTAGGTGTAGGGTAGGTGTAGGGTAGGTGTAGGGTAGGTAGGTAGGTAGCCAGTTGACGGGAGCGAAGCCGCGGGGGACAGCTAGTATTATTATAAATGCGAAAATAAGTCTGTGTGTCTGTTACGCTTTCACGCTAAAGCAGCTGAACGGATCGTCATGAAATTTGCCAGATATATATAGCCTGGGATATGGAGAAGGTAATAGGTTACTTTTTTACGCGATAACCAACATTCGGTAGGTAACCTGTGAAAACGTAGTGGATCGTACATTTGACCATGTTTTAGAATATTACCATATTTTATTTTAATATTCAATTGTTTGTTTTTCCCAAATAAATAAATAAAATAAAAATAACTAAAAACATTAGAACAAGCAACAACAACTTTTATTTTTATGCGCTAAAAAGAAGAAAAAAAATAGCATCATCTCTTTTGACTGACCGTCTGACAATTCAGAAGTACCTGTAAATGGTTTAATTGAAATAAATGCTTTGAGTTTCATAAAACATCATATCTGTACTATTGGCCGTTAAGGAGTTGCTTTGTCTAGAACCAAACCTAGACGAAGAGTCCGATCACATTAAAAATTAATTGTCTTCGGAACTGAACCAACATGTAAAATTTCAACCCTAAGAGGAAGTGGTTCTAACATCTTGTAATATTCAACTTAACGTAAGTCGCAAACTCTACAAGTATAACGGTCCGGCTCTGATAATACCACGCGTCAAGCTTGTAGTTAGTCGTTTAGATAGTTTTAAAGAAAGAAAACCAAATACCAGAACAATTAGAGAATTAAAACAAAAGGAAACACATTCCGCGGCATCCCTGTGCACCTCGAAGCGCCGTGCTGCAGCAATATTTTGCCGTGCTGCATCTCGAAAATTCGAATTAGAGTCGCGGCTTCGCGATGCGCTTCTTCAAACGTCATCACATTGCGTCGCGCTTCACTGTGAGCTGACCCTATGTTACTACAAATAAACGAGTGACTTTGACACGTCAGGCACCTCGGTAAATGAAAACGGTTCTATAGAATTGTACGCTATCATATCAACATCGGTATCGAGGGCTGAAGTTATTTCATATGGCTTTGTATTGAAAGATTCAATGTGGAGGAGAATACATAGTCGTATCTACGTAGTTTAATTTGTATTTAATTTACTCTCGTGCGGTTTTTTTGTCAGAAATTTAACTAATAATAATAGTTTAAATATCTTGACTTGGCTCGCGAGGTTGTCGACATTTGGGATGTTAATTCGGCAATCATTGTACCGATAGTCGTGTCAGCCAACGGCTTAATAGCCACGAGCCTCGACCAGCACCTCAGGAGGCTCTCGTTAGCCAGCTGGATCCAGGGCTTGATTCAGAAAGCAGTACTTCTGGACACGGCTCGCATTGTTAGGAGGTTCCTCTCTCTGGAGCCCTGACCGCCGGTAGCTTGAACCCTGTTCCCGATACCGGCGGGCTAGAATTTCTTTTTTTTTTTAAGAAATATATAAAAATGTATTAAATACCTAAACGAAATAATAGTTTAATAATAATAATAGTTCATTGGGTCATAAAACTGAAACATGAACCAACCAACCATCTAGCTATTGCAATCAAAACTATTGCTATTTTTTATTTATTATTATTTATTTAGCTTATTTATTTATTTATTTATTAGTACCTAATACCAGTGCCAATTCTACTAATTTTAAACAACATTCGCATTCGCACGTCAGTCACAATCTGTCAAAAACTTATGGAAATTAAGACTTTTATGACAGTTTGCGACTGCTATGTGAATGCAAACGTTAAGGCGAAATTTAATAATCCAACCCTATTTTCTTCCAGGGCTGCAGAATATATTCTAATGAGTCACCGCGGCCCTGGAACGCAAAAGGCATGTGGAGGAACATGGATGGGTTTTAGTCAGTAAGAGTCTGACGCTCCGCCCAGAGCAGAAAAAGTATAAAATATATCAAATTTCATTATTTTCCGTACTTAAATAAAAAAAAACAGCTATTCATTACATTTTGTCGAGTTATGCGCACAGAAATGTATGGGGCGTGATTTCCGTATTGGTCCCATAGTAAAAGTTTTTCAAAATGATAAGTGAATGATGAGAGAGATGAGATGAGATGAGAATGAGGAATTGCGTTTATTCTGTAACGTTGTAATATTACAATGGCCTCACCGCTTGCAACTTTTTGGAGCAAAAGATACTTTGTTTACGTGTTTTCCACACCCTTAACCAGAAAGTACTCGTAAGCACGTATTCAAGGGATTTGCGTAATAATTCAACGGGGCCCCAATACTTAACACCTGGGTAAGGCAATAATAGGCCTGCTTGGTGTCATTTATCCAACGTTGGTGCACTTATTGGTTCCAATGATTTGTTACTTATTGGTCCATGGCGTGTTATGGTTTTCGTGGATTTAATGACCTTCATATTGTTTTCTATAATGTTCGTAACGGTTAAATATTTGTTCAATATGACAAAATGACTGATCCACTGGTCATATCTTAATTCTGAATTGTTTTATTTTATTTATTATTCTTATTTAATTGGGTTTTGGAATAACAGTGGCAAGCTGAATAAAAAAGCTGATTATTACAGACAAATTAAGGCGCCCACAAACAGATTCGATGCGACAATGCGACTACGAAGCGTCGTCAACGCGTTTTCATGCAAATGACCTATAATAAAATTGCTTTAGAGACATTAAATTCTTATTTTAACATCACGGTATGATAAATTAATATTGTTTCTTTACAACTTTGTTCGCAACAAAGAATAATAAAAGGCAAAAAACAGAAACAGTTTTACTTTGGTAATTTTTATTACTTATTTTTATTAAAAAAATCTTTTAATACACAAAAGCATTACAGGTATACGAACTTCTATAGAAAAAGTTGTAACATTAAGTTATTATCACAGTTGGTTAAAAACCACTTCACAAATCCATTGGTGTCAAAATAAACTGTGTTGGTGGCGGACTGGCGGCATAAACTTTCATTATGTACTTACTAATGTTAAATGGGGTGCGCATCACATCGTGGTGTAACATAAGAAATAAAATTATTCAAACCTTTGTTAAAAAAATAGATTAAATACGAAGTCTTATTTTTATTTTAAGCTATAATTTGTAAAAAATGCAACTGTCTAATCAAATCCAATCGCATACGAGCAGAAAACATTTCAGTGCAATTTCCTTACAATACTTTTAACAATTGACTGCCTTGTAGTTTATGTATCAATGATTCAAAGTGTACAGAATCTTACCAAAGTGAAATGGGAAACAAACAGTATTTTTAGATGACAAATTCAGACGGCTAGAAAAAAATAATAATAATAAAAACAAGGCTAAGAAAAGATTTATATCTAGACACATGCATGTTCTGTTCTGTCAAATTGGTATTACTGAAAGTGAAATAAATGCCTTCTAAGTTATTTGCATATTATGCAATTTAATCATTGCTCTAAATTTCATGTCCACAAATAATTATTATCTTCCGTTAAAGCGCTTATTTTCATGGCCAGTCACAGAAATGTAGAATCGTATAATTATAATGCAATACAGTGAACTGTAACAATACAACATAATAATAGTTTACACAGTATCAGTCAAATATAGGGAGACTGGTAATTGATTGCATGCCTTCAAGTTTTATAGCTAATTTGCAACGATTTTGACCCCAATAATTTGGGGAACAAATAGTTTTTTTTGAGTAGGTTATTTTATTTATTTAAGATAAGTTTCAAGAATTTTTCAAAGCTCACTACAAAAAACTTCGTTAAACTTCGCTTTACAATGCCAAATTTTTAAAGTAGGTATTGGGTATATTTTCACATTCAATAAAACAGCAAAACATAGTTTGTTACACCACGGTGTGAAGGTAGCCCTCTAGTCTCCGACGACATGTTTCAGTGACGTTTTTCGCTTGGGGGACATAATCTCCGAACGAGGCGGGTCCATTAGCAGACTTCCCCTTTAATAAATGCGTGGTTTCGTGACGATGAAGTCCGGGTTATTTTGTTATAGTGCTAAAATTATGAGGCCAATTTATTAGGTGATGAAGATTTGTGGAGAGTGAAATTTTAACTTTCGTTACCTATAACTTTTCTCTTGCTGTGGTGGAAAAACTTTTAAAGGTTTTGGAGTCGTGATTTTTTTAATCTTTATTTTAAGGGGCTTTTGAACACAGTTCACGCCAGCCCAAGTGATAGGTACATCAATGTAAATGGTGGTGGTGGTTATATGGAAAAAACGGGATATGCACGTACGAAGTCGCGGGCAAAAGCTAGTAAATAAATAGTAAATAAAAAAAACTAATACTATCTAATTATCTTAAGTAATTGCTTAGTGTAAGAAATATTGTTAAAAGCACGTTGGTTGCCGTGATTGTTAAATAGATCTATTATTTATTTATTTTAACTTTATGTACAGTACTGGTACATGGGCGGATTTAATGCAACAAGGCATTCTCTAACAGTACCTAAACCTTTGGGTTAAAAACACTTTGGGAAAAATAAATTACAGAAAAACTCACCGTGACGTTGTTTATTTTATTAATGTTTAATTATCACATAAAAAGATCATATTTACTCCTATTAATAACAAGGAAACTTATTTTTTTGGTGGTTCTTCAAAAATATCAAAATCATAATATTATATTCCTAATACAATTATTCTGAAATATATCATACAACACGTGTGACCTGAAATGATCAAATTTTCTCATATCGAACTCTAGATTTTGATGATATTCAATATTTGATGTCTGTAACATGAATACAGGAGTAATACAGGCAACATATGAATGAAAATGATATCAGATTGCCGAATCTGAGCCATCAGTATAGTATCTATATTGTACGTTACCGCAAATCGGTCTGTAACTTAGCCTGTGCGTACTTTGAGGAATGACCAATATGCTGGTTTACTTTCAGCGGCCCAATCCGATATCCGATATGATTATTTCCGATATAACTATAACGACCCACTGACCAAATGTGTCTTGTTCTCGTTGTACTTCATTTAATTAAAGCAAATAACTCTTTCCCGTGTTCAGTATTAGTGTCATAGTAAAAGTTGTTCATAACGATGAGTAAAATGATCGAGTTATCAAGGTCTATTCCACAGGAAATGTGCATTTTGTTGAAAAAAAAGCATGGCACTCAGCTAATGTGTATCAGTGAATAAAGAATTGTTGTATATGGATCAGAACTTCGTCAAACTTACTCATAAAAACTAACAAACGGTTCATAAATATCAGCAATATCTGCGGCCCTACCATGACGTGTTAAAGCGTGAGTCGTTCGAGCGAGAAGGAGGGATGGAGCTATACACCCTATATAGCTCCATCCCTCCTTCTCGCTCGTTCTCGCACGTTGCTTAAAAATATATTATGTTCATCGAAATCGAATTGTTGATTTAAAATTAAAAAGTCAAAACGTCATTCGAGGCAGATGCCAAGGTAACGCGTACGTAGGCAGTACATTGTTAGTATATACGAAGCTATAGGTACGGATAATTCCTGAAGTCTTAGGGATTGTCACTTCACTGCAGATACGAAACGAACTGTTACGTTCAGAAAATGTTAATTTCTCAAAAATTAAGCAGGATGTAATATAGTCTATATTACATCCTACTTAATTTTTGGTTGATAAAGACAAACATATTTTTTGAAAGTTATCTTTTATGTGATGCAGTGTACGTGTCCATTAGTGTCTATTTTATTTATGTACTACTTGTTACACCACTATTGAAATCAACAACACTAATTGCGGGATTTATTTGATTGTTTTGACTTTCCAAACAGTAAATTAAAGAAAAATTCACCTAATTTTAGAAGACCATATCAATAATTTTATCACAGAAATTTTCAAATCCCATTTCATTATGCCTTTGTTCTATTATAGATAACATTATGCATCAAAACAGCCACAATCCATTTCCATTTTCTATATTAGTGGCCGATCCTATAACAATCGTGATAGTAGCAAATAAAAAACTACAGTTTCAATGGCTGAAGGAAACAGGAGCAGTCCTTAAAGGGACGATGTTAATTTATGACCAACTGCAAGAATTTACGGGCGCTAAGCGTGAAAATGGGTAATTTGTCTTTTGGTTAATATCCGACCGAGTTTTGCGCTAATTGAATTAGGTGGCTATTATTCTGTTGGAATGGAAACTGATGTGGTTAGGACAACGCTGATGCGAAATATGAAGACGACGTTTTGGTTTTAAAGGTTTTTGTGTATTAGTTTATGTTGTACTGTCAATTTCTTTTATAATACAGAAGACATTAAAAAAACTAAACTTGTTAGGTACATACATTTTTGGTTTCAAAATAATCGCAATAATTACAAATCACCAATATTTACATACACGTTACACATTAAGATTTAGAGTCATCATTATTTTCTTGTAGCATTTATGTACGTCCGACGAAACATAACACGATTACTTGTCAATATTTTTATTTTATTATGTTTTAATATGATAGTGACATAATAAAACGACAGTTCGAAATATGAATTGAAACTCAGCTAAGTGGGTCGAACACTAACTACGGGACAGTAATCTCCAATGTCAAAACACGTTACTTCGCTGAAAAGTACTTCGACGTTCAATAATTTGATAATGTGATTATCATGGAAAAGAGTTTTCGAAAAGTACATTTGTGTGATGTGACACTTTTCAGCAACTTGATATTCATTGAAATAAACATTAAGCGTAAAGAATTTTGGAAAACAAAACTGGATGGAGCCATAGGTAGGTAAACAGTAAATTCATACCAACAGATGTCGCGATGTACTAATTCATAGAAAATAGATGAATTATAAAAGTAACGAATTTTAAGATGTTGCTTTTTTTCAAAAGTAAGCTAATTTTTGTTGGGAGAATATCTAAAGGGCCTATTTCACCACCTATAATTAAGTTCCCGTTGACTTACTTGGCAGATAATTTTCATACAAATTGTGTTCCATTTTCGAATTTATTCGGTGAATAGTGGCTATTCGGAAATCGTGAAACAGACCCAAAATGTCATAGATTAAGAGCGTTAACGCCGTACGGTATTTTATACAAACTTTCATGTCCTTACATTTTTGAAATGAAATAACCGATTTTAATGAAACTTGGTATGCATACGCCGTCCAACCAGGTCTAATAAAAAGTTAGTTGAGAACATTTTCGAATAAGAGTTTAGAGGGAGAGATTTAAGTTTTCTATAGAAAGTGATAAGTCACTCTATCTTTCCTCCTGAGCTCTTTTTCGAAAATGTTCTCAAGTAACTTTTTAGACCTGGTTGGATGGCGTATGCATACTAAGTTTCAATAAAATCGGTTCATTCATTTCGAAAAATAAGGACTTCAAAGTTTGTATGAAAAGCCGTACGGTGTAAACGCTCTTAAATATTAAACGTCAAATGGCTATATTTATTCCTAAGGTAAAAGTGGTCCGTTTATAAAAAATATACTCCAAAAAAAAACCGACTTCCAAAAAAAACATTACAAAGTACAAAATAACTTTAATTTCGGAAGTCGGTGATTTTGGTTGCTTCTTCGTTATTTAACACCGACTTCCGAAATTAAAGTTATTTTGTACTTTGTAGTGTTTTTTTTGGAAGTCGGTTTTTTTTGTGAAAAAGTTTTTTATTTGTCACCTTTTAGTGGTACCCCACACCTAAAACACCACTGAAAACTCACAGGAAAGCAAAAATATGCAATTTCGTATGATTTTTCCTCATATTTTTTCCAGCAATTTGGATTTAAAAACCAAACTGCTGAACCGATTTTGATAAAATTTAAATGAGACCAATCGAGAAGTATATCCTTTCACATAAATCAAGAATTTTTCAAATCGGTTGATAAGTGACGGAGATATGAGGTAACAAACACAAGAAAAAAATAAATACAGTCGAATTGAGAACCTCCTCCTTTTTGGGAAGTCGGTTAAATAACTAAGGTTACAATATTTAACTCCAAAGTTTTAGTTATGACTGGGCTGACGCTACTAGCATCAACAATATTTGTAAAGTCTACATCATGAGCCCAGCATTTTTCTTAACGCACCTAGCAACCGTCTAGTCAACATAAGCCCAGCATTTTCCTAAACACCCCCACCTATCAACCCACTTTAAGTCAATGGGGTCGAAAATTTCCAATCCCTAAAACAGAGACTACTATTTCTTACTTAAAGTATTCAGTTAATGAAGAAGCATTAAGTTAGACAGTAATTATTCTAAATTATAGTCTAACAAGAATGATAAATGACTGAAAGACCTAATGCTATTGTCAGGCCATTAATTCAATTGTTCTACTATTCAGGTTCGCAATCTTGTCTTTCAGTTGCCAAATACTATGGCTTATCTTTCCATTTGCTATGTTTCATTCATTGAGCAGGCGAAATTCGAAACGAAGTTTGACTAGACAAGTATTTTGACCTAGAACATCGGGATTATCATTTCGTTTGCAGAGGTCCCGCAGATATAATTAAAAGAAAGAAAGAGTTTAGTATTCTGGCTTAACTTGACTCGTGTTTTTTTACTTATGCTGGCAAACGGTGTGTTTGGCCAAATAATAGCGAAACGACAGAAATCATTTGACATACATATAATTACTTGTGCTTTAATGCAGATACATACAGTTGCACAATCCGACATTGGTATCATCAGATATAATTGATCCGCAGAACCAAAGGTAGCCCGAAGAATCGCCAAAGTTAAGTGGTAGTGGGCATGGCACTTTCACGTTCGAAAGGTTCTGGAATGGCGACATCTTTCGGCTGAAATGATGACAAAATCGTAATATAGTTTTCATAACCTAGTTTGTATTGATTGACAGATGGAGGTAAATACCTACTAAGTATACCCATTTACCCTTTTTGTGAATACTTAATACAAATTCCCTAATAGAATCATCCACAATGACAGAAGATCACAAAACATCCAGTATTCAGTCAACATGTCACCGTATAAACATAGGTGGAGTGAGAACGGAGTGAACTGACAATCCTTCTTTTTTTAATGGTTTGACAGTTCTCGTTATGTTCACTTCACTGAAGCGTACACGGTTAGGTGTTAACAGCCGGTATATTCTGTGAGCGTATGACCGTGTAACCTTAGGCCTGAATTATACTAATTATACACAAACGACGCGGCACAGGCGAGCGGTCTGCCTGTGCCGCGCAATTTGTGTATAATTCTCGACGTGTTGCCTACCCATATTTTGTATTAAAACTTTTTGAAGCGGCATCGTGCTTTACGCCTCGCCTGCGCCGCGTCTTTACCGCGTCTTCACCGAGCCTTTTCTGTATAATTCAGGCCTTAGGTGAAGTGAGCATGAATCCTCATACCATCTTGTTTGTATGGATTATTGATAGTTCATTCTCGTTCTCTTCTTTCTTCTTACACTAGGAATTTCTCCTGTATTATGGGTGCGTTTACAAACATACAAACTCACATGACACAAACAGCCAGACTCAAACTGCACATACCCTTTTTTTTTTTTTTTTTTTTTTTTTTTTATTGGATGGGAAATCATCAAATGACCCCTCCCGCTCTGGGTGGAGCGGCAGGGAGTGTCAGACTTCTACTGACTAAAACCCACTCATGCTCCTCTTAGTGCCTTTTACGTTCCAGGGCAGCGGTAACTCTTTCGAACAAATCCGCTACCCTGGTAGGCTCTGGCCCTAACGGGCCCCGACCCATGCTGACGACTGCTGGTTTGGCGCGCGTAGAACACAGCGCACCGTCAACCCGGGCCTGTTCTGATCGGACGGCGAGCTACCCATTGCTCGCCGTCCACAGGCATCAGTCACTGCGCCATGCTCAGGAGCATCAGATCCTGGGCGGCGCAGTGGCTGACGTTCAACAGGAGGGGGTGAAATGGGACCATTACTGGCACTCCATTTCAGCCCCCTCCGGAGCCCTTTGTAGGGCCTCTACTGCGGCTGTTGCAGTAGCAGCAGCCGCAGTGGAACCGGCTATGGTGGCGGAGGAAGCGGCGGCGGTGGCGGCGGTCGCGGCGGTCGCGGCAGAGACGGCGGTGGCGGAGGGCTTTCTCCTATTTCCGGCTTTGGCGGGTGGGGCGCAGGCCCTACCCCCAGCCCAGTGGTCGGCCGGCTTGCCAGCTGCCGCACAGACTACGCAGTGCGGCGTGGCCCACCTGGCACCGGAAGCACCTCAGAGGTTGGGGTTCCAGCAGTTTGACCTGCGCGGAAACCCAACCCACCAAAAATCTTCGGCCCTCCGAGATGGTCTTGGCCGCCGACACGGGGCAGCTCACCACAATGGTGCGCATGCCCGTGTTGTCAGGACGTAGGGTGCCCGCCTTCACCTCCTCTGCTGAGCACCCCCCCGTCCTAACGACGGCGGCCACCACCTCCGCCTCCGTGACGGAGTCGTCCAGGCCCAAGATGCGCATGTCGATGCGCTTGGTGGGCCTGGACACTCGGGCATCGTCCGCGCTTAGGGACGCCCTAAGCCTTTCGGCTAGAGCGACCGCGGTTGGGCCGCTGGCTGCCCCGGGGATCTCCAGCATCCGGGCCCCAGTCATGGTGACCCTGAGCCGGAGGCCCCCTACGATGCCTAGCTCACCAAGGTTCACCGCCTCCTTCGCCTTGGTGAGCACGTCCGCGTACGTCACGCCCCTCTTCGCCGCGTCTGGCTGTAGTGTGAGCACTACAGCCGCGGTTTTCGGGGGACGGAGCGCAGCCGCGACGCTTCGCGCCTTCTGCCGCCGCTTCCTCTCCCAAACTGCACATCCCCTAAGCTTACACGGTGAAATATTTACAGAAACGCGCTGCAGAATCGCACTGCTGTATCGTTATAAGAGTGAACACTGTAAACAGACACAACCGCCTGGATAAAAGTTACAAAATTATCATGCGCTTAACAAAATTAAACCTTTACTTGCTAATTAACGATTTCAAATTAATTACCGGAAGTATTAACACAATAAATACGGAAATGACGTCACAATTGGAAGGCAAATAAAATACAACACTGATTGTTAATTATATTATTTGGCTGGCTATTGGTTTTACTGATTAATTTTGTACGTAATTTAAAATTAAATCATCACCAGCAGAAATTCCATTCCATAGGTATTATATCTAGGGTCTTTTACGCATGCAGATGACTTTTATATAAGAATTCATTATGTGTCATATGTATTAAGCGTTTATTTTATTACCGGCCTCATCTAGTTTAAAAATTACCGAAAAGATTGATGTGTAAAAGTGTTATTTACAAGCTACGAGTACTTACAAAATAAATATAATTTATTATTTATTAATTGTTATGTATGACGGAATATCAGAATGGGCAGCGGAGCGGTCTTTGTGATAGTCATCCATCATGGGCGTGTTATAAAAGAAACGTTGAAATAATAGCACGTTTGTGATTCATAACAGTCCCTCGTTTCATTCGATTACATTTTGTAAACAAAATATACGGTAAAACACAAGATGAAACTGGATTACGAGCCAATAGGTTAGCACGCGTGCACTTCGTACGCTGTCTGTCAAAAGAATGCCAGCTGTCACGGCGTAGACGCAAACTTGCTACCCTATTCGGGGTTACCCGCTCATATTTTATAAATCGCCATTTATATTCGACCAATTGAAATAAATCACCATTTTAATTTTGAATTTAACAATAATTACTATTCAACCAAATAACACAATCAGTCTCTCATCTTAAATCTTGGATTTACTTTTAATTTAGCTGCGCGCCGTCATGTATTATATACAGGGTTACTTCAGGAAAATGTGAATTTTTATTTTATGCGGTTGAATTTCGGCCCATCAACAGAACGAAGGTTGCTTGTTTATTTGCGCCAAGCATGACGTATACCAAAAAATAAACAAAATTAGGAATGTTAGCAAATTGGGAAGATATGCGCGCAAAACGGCATCGCTCAGCATAATCAAAGCATTTATCCATTAGCTTATCAAAATTAGTAAAGGAGGCACAATTTTTAGACTTTATCTTTCTTGAAAACATGGTTAATCTTCATAGGCAAAGCAGTATTTAAAATATAACCACATCTTTCCGGTACACCTTGTACTCGCATCACTGAAAGCAAATAATTTTTCTGACAAATTGTATTTGCTTTCATTGCAAAAAAAATGTTCAATAAAATCAAACAGAAAAAAATGACAAAGTAGCTTGTATAAAACAGACACCTTATTTCTTTATTCATCGGTATACGTGTGTTCAGAGCACACTTTATTTTATTATACGCAGATGCGATCTCCGCATTCATGAATCCGAATGTTCCTCTCTATTATTGCCGACGATATTCCGTACAAAGCTGTGTTGTTCCTGGTTTTAGAAATAAAAGACTGAGGTTCGGGTCGGATTTTTGCTTACTTTTTGGCCTGATTTATATGGCTAGCTGATTTAAATAGTTTAAGTTTATTTTTTTGGGATTTACGGAATAAAATGCGTTCAAAGTTTGCAGAATTTAAAGCGGTTTTGAAATCCAGTTACGTTGTTGGTACTAGCTGTCATTTGTGGATCTTTGAGAGTCGTTAGGGGTAGTCAGAAGTCGAGAAATCTGACACTTGTCTTGCCGAAGGGTCGCGTGTTATCCAGTTATTAGGTTATGGAGGTTAGATGGGCAGTTGTTCAATGCAAAATACTGGTACTCGTCTGTATTCGGTGAGACTGGGACCCGACCTCAACATAGTTGGGAAAAGGCTAGGCAGTTTGATTGGTTTGGCAAGCCGTTGTCAAACAAAATCAAAATCAGAAAATCAAAAAAAAAAACAACAAACATTAAATCAAACTATTAAATTGAAAAAATATAAATGAAAATAAAAAGAAAATTAAAAAATCAAGCAACAACAAATGTTGAGTCTCACAAGAGCCTCCTTCACCACTCGCCTATCTTGCAGCCTTATTCTTCTTTGCTTTCGATCTTGACCATTTCTATTAATTAAAATAAAAAAATCTAAATCAAAATATAAAAGCAAAAAATTAAGCAATAACAAATGTTGAGTCTTATAAAAGCCTCCTCCACCACTCGCCTATCTTGCAGCCTTATTCTTGCTTTCGATGACCATTTGTCCTTAATTATTAACGTTGTCCTATGAACGTTATTTGAACCACTGGGTCTATTATTACAATAAAATTTTGAACAAGACTTCCTTATAAATATCTAAAGAAGATTTGTGAAGTTGGGAACGTGTGTATGAATTGGTACCTATACTCCTATTTGTAAGTAAAATAAAATAATATCCTCAGTTAAAAAAAAAACAAATCCTGTCAGTCCTCAGCTGTCGATAGAAATCCCATCAGGCGTCTTTCTTTGGAAGAAGAAACGTGTATATATTGGTACCTAAACTCTTATTCATATGTAAGAGAAGGTAGTATTCTAAGTTTTCGAAACTCATCCTGTCAGTCCTCAGTATTCGATGGAGATCCCATCAGGCGCACGGCTCGTCAGCCGTCATACAATAATTAATTTTCAACAATAGATGGATAGAAAAGCTCTCTTTGTGAGAAGATTTCGGGAAATCATTAACATGTGTTTTGTGCCAACATAACACAACGTTTCTCATATCAATTTGACCACAATATAACAAATTACCAGTTCGATCAGCAACACTATTTGCCCATTCTGACCATAATCGTTGTTCTAACGTTCGATAATGTACCCGTTTGTGCCCAAAACAGGCTGTCTAGTAAATTAACCCGAATTAATCACCCATTCTTACACATTAACTTAATCTAGGGAGATAAAGTTGAGACTAGAATTAACATCAAATGTGCACAGTTGAATTAGGTTTGAAAGTGAAGCGTGAGTAACTGATGGGGATGCTTTTAGTCTAGTTTGAAAGTATGCTATAAAGCTGTGCGCAGACTGGCCTAATACAAAACTAAGTACAAAAATGACGTATGAAAAATTTTCCTTACTTAAGTTGAATTTTGTTTATTTTTCTCTGCTTTAGTTGTCCCACTGCTGGGCATGTGTCTCCGTTGGCCCATAACTCTGCTCGGTGTTTCGCCCTCTCCAGCCAATCTTATAGATATCTCAAAGTTATCACGCACATTTTCTAGAAACGAGAAAAACGAGAGGGGACGGTAAAAAACGGGATATGCGAACCGAAGTCGCGGGCAAAAGCTAGTAATCTTATAAATGCGAAAGTAATTTAGTCTGTTTGTCTCGTCTAAATCTCCGAACTGATGAGATCTACATAATTATATGGTCCGCCTAATCTGACTTCATTCAGCCTAACTAATTTAAGAATTATTCTCGTTTTAATTTTACTCATAATATAATTAGTATTTTCAACCATTTATTGTAAACTCCCAACATTAAACTAATACCATCGAAGTTTGGCTCGACTTCTGAATAGGAGCGTAATTAGGAATCCGTGTAAAAAAGACTTGGCTGCCCGCCCACGATTGGAACTGCGGCTGATAAACGGCGATAGGATTTGCTATCACATTGGGACTTAATATCGGAAATACGCGAATGGTTGTAGCACGTGACGAGAATACAAATGAGGCTTCGCAGGTAAGTGGGTGTGATCTACTGGAGATTCCAGAGCTTCCTTACATGAGTGTTGTAACTTGAAACCAAGGGGATTTTCCTATTCTTTACAGTCCACCAATAAAATATTTTTTTACTATTTTTAATATTGCTTGCATATTACCACCATCTCACCTGATGGTAAGCGATGATGTGGTCGATGATGGAGCACGCTTACCTAGGAGCACGAGATTTACTCTTGACTTAAATACCCCTAGGTTGTAGCTATCAGGAAATCACTGATTCTGACGTGGAATTTCTCTTCTTAGGGCGCGTTCCCACTATGTCTTATACACAAGCCACGACGCGACGCTTTAAACGACACGATAACCTATCGTCACGATATAGTGGGAACGCGCTCTTAGCTGTACGCACAATGAAAGCATTCCCAAAACGTTATATGCGTATAGGTTACATGATCACTATGCACCGATAGCGCATATCCATGCAGGTAAACTCTTCTCTGAATTACTATAATTTCTTCCTTTCTTAATAGTATTTTTCTTTTTTTCTTAATCATTTTAAGGACCCAGTTGCCCCAGTTTTGAAGTTGGCTAAAATTTAAGCGAAAGGTAGCTTTATAATACAGCTATTATTCCGCTAAATACCTTTCAAATTCCACTCACAAAGCTTATTTATTGTGTCTCTCAGAATCTCATCATGATGATTAAGAAAACGACTGCTTAGTACAAAACTCATCAATCCTTACGAAGCAAGGAGGAGGGGCGCCTATTAATTTTATTATAGCGATAAAATAATAATTCAGAACGATAGCATGACCGGAAATAATATCTCGGAGCATTAAACAAAAGGTAAGTAACGGTTGGTCGTTCTTTTGGCAATATTGGGGAATTTGCCGAGGTGTGGCTCCTATTATGAGATTGGGATCCGCGGCCATAATTTTATTATGCGCCCGAATTAAATTAGCAGACGATTTTATTTTTAATCAAGTGAAGTAGCTCGCTTTACACATTGACCGCATTATATATCCCCTAAATCCCTTGATTTACAAAAACTCACCTTATTCTCATTTCTTTAAAGCAGACAATCGAATACTTGGTTCGACTGCACATCGAAGTCAAGTTAATTGTAATAAAATTCCAGCGGCGTTTTTGTAATGGTTAATTTTAGTTGCTAAGGCTTTGAGACGAACTTTGACCCAAAAACGGTGTCGGATAGATAACACGTTTCTTCATCTGATCTATTGAATTAAGAGAGCAAGGAACCCGATGAGGCATGAAATAAATCACTTTGAACCTACGTTTTCCGCGAAAGTTATATTTCATGTGTATTGCTCTAAAAGAAACTATTTCAATATGGATTGATGTTTTATTAAACGTCATGTAGCATCGCGTAGTCGATTTAAAACAATCACATGACTAATTTTCCAAAAGGTCAGGCTGAGTTGTAGAAGTACTTTCAAAAATCCTAAATTCAGTCTATGGGCAGATACTGAGAAATTCCTCAAAAACTCAATAACACTGCCCTATTCAGGATTCCTACCTAAATAAAAGTTATAGCATCACTTACAAGCATTATCCGTTTCACGATTTAGCTTCCAGCTCCACATTGCAATCAGTCTAACTCAATCGTAAATTTTTCTTTCTTACCTATATTTTTTCCAACAGGACCACTTCTTACCTAATCAGTTACGCAATATTCTTCTCTCATACCTTTCCAACACATTTCATAACGGAATTCAAAATTTTGTCTTACTTTGCTCGCTTTAACACCTAAAAACTTTAGCTACAGTAACCTTCAGACTTGAGTAAAGTTGGCACAATCTCTTTTCTTGTTTACGACTTAATACCAAATCCACGTGAAGCAAATCTATCCGCTTCTTAAAACTAATCGTGGACATTAAACTTTGTGGAAACGCTATAAAATTATCATTCAACCCGAAAGGAACTTAAGCAAGCTGTAATACAGCATATAATATAACAGAAGGTTGAAAAAATAATGTCCAGGGTTGCGGATTTTGTTCGAAAGAGTTACCGCGGTTCTGGAAAGCAAAGGGCACTACGAGGAGCACGGATCGTTTTAGTCAGTAAGAGTCCGATGAGTGAGTCTGATACTCCCTCCCGCTCTACCCTACTCTACCGGCAGGAGTCATTTGATGATTTCCCATTCATAAAAAAAGGTTGAAAATAATATTCATAAAATATTTTCAAATTTTCTTTTTTTATTATTATCTCGTTTTATTCATCTATATACCTACCGTTTACATTTTTAAATATTTGTATAAACACAATTAAAAAAACATTTAAAAATATAAAAAATAGTAGTCCGCTGGTGTCGGGAGCAGAGTCCAAGCTACCGGTGGTTAGGGCTTCAGAGAAAGGAACCTCCTCACAATACGAGCCGTATCGAGAAGTACCGCCTTCTGTATCAGGCCCTTTATCCAACTGCGCAACGCCAGCTTCGACAGATGGTCGTCGAAGCTTTTGGCCATCGGGCCATTGGCCGTAACGACCATCGACAACATTAATGACAGCCGAGTCCACATTCCACATGTCGACAACCTCGTGCGCTAAGTCAAGATACTTGATTTGTTTCTCTTTCTCAGCTTTCACGAGGTTCTCGTCATGTGGAATGGTAACATCGGTTATCATAGTGCGGCGTGCTAATCGGTCTATCACCACTATATCGGGCTTATCTGCGATGATAGTCCCATCAGTGATGATGGACCAATCCCAGTACAACGTGACATGGTCATTTTCGAGAACTGGGTCGGGCAACTTGTAATACGGTACCTCAGAATCCACAAGTTGGTATTTCAAAGCAAGTTGCTGGTGAATAATCCTGGTCACTTGGTTATGCCTGTGCAAGTACTCGCCGTTAGCCAGACGAGAACAACCAGAGATAATATATCAGATGGAATCACCCGGACGGTGGCATGCCCGACACACGTCAACCGTCCCGTCCTTCATAATATGCCGCCGATAGTTGTTCGTCAAGATAACTTCGTTCTTAATTGCACAAACAAAACCTTCAGTTTCTCCGAAGAGATCACCGAAACGTAGCCAGGCTACGGACGCTAGGAAATCTACATCGGACCCATAAAGAACCCGATAGAAGCGTCCGTGAAGCTCCTTGCCTTTCCATACCTCCTTACGGTCATCTGTAGTAAGTATTACAGGTTTGCGCCAGTTCTCTTTAGCCATGGACAACGGGGTGAGTCCCTTGTCCACTGCAACCACATCTCGGTGCATACCCACATCGACTTTGAGAAAATATTCTCTGAGACTGCACATCTCGCGCTTGTGAAGAGTCTTAGCATTTAAAAAGCCTCGACCTCCACACTTCCGCGGGATGTACAGTCTCATCACCGACGATCGTGGGTGATTCATCCGGTTTGCAGTCAGCAATGTTTGGACTCTCCTATCCAGGGCTTCGAGTTCGGTTTGAGTCCATTTGAGTATGCCGAAAGAGTACATTAATACCGGCATGACCCAACCGTTGAAGGCGCGCACCTTATATTCGCTCAAAAAAAGGCTATTTAAAACATTTTTCAGGCGGCCAAAGACACGCTCCTTATTATTATTATTATTGATAGGCATGCGCTTGACCAGTAACTCACCTGATGGTAAGCGTTGATGTGGCCGAAGATGGAGCACGCTTGCCTTGAAGATTTGATTTTTATTATTTATACCAACATAAGACACAATGTTATACAAAGTAAAAGGGCAAATAAAATATACAATGCAATTTAGGCTGGTTCATAGGGAAATGTAATTAAAAGAAATAACTAATCAAAATAGAAAAGTAAAACTGATTTTGATTTACTTATTGGTAAAGTTTATGTGTATGATATTGAGTGAGTGAGAGAATTTGTGAGTAAATGTATGTGTATGAGTATTTTTTTGTAAAGTGGGTGTGAGCGAGATATTGTATGTGGGTATGTTTTTAGTACAATTTTTGGATGTGTTTTTCCTATAAATGCCTAGCTGTTGAGGTTGGAATAGTTTCCAATCAGAAGATCCTCCGTCATGCGGTAGGTAAGTTTTTGAAGATATTCTTGTAACTCAGATTTACACTGGTATTTAGTTTTAGGGAAAATTTTATGTAATTTATTTATCTGGTTGTAAAGTTTCGTACTGTTAATGTAATAATGCCTTTTGGTGATCACTTACAAGACCACCCCCGTACCCCTTCTGCGTAACAAAGAAAAGGGCACATTCTTGAGAGACTGTTAGGCCTCGCTGTATACGGTAACATGTTATCACAGTGCCACCGTCTTACCCGGTCACTTAGTCGGCGGACAAAGTCCCCAATCAAAGACTTGCAAAGTGGTATTCGGCACCACTCCGGGGTACCTGTGACACTAAAGTCTTCTTGAAAAGAGCTGGTTTTCTGGACTTATTGTTCTGTGATTACGATTTATCCTTAAAATAATCAAATGCGAACAAAAATAATAGCGACCTTGTCAAAAACAACGGCAAAGGAATAATTTTATCTACTTTTCTGTTTTGCGATTCTAAGTAGTTAGTCAAAAACATTTCTTTTACCGAGTGGTTAAGAACGTTTTTTATTCGGTCTCCTCAGATTTGTGAAGTTTGAGATCCTATATGAATGTAAATGGGAGATTTCGGTTTCATTGCCTTTTGGTACAGTAGAAAATAATGTTGAAGATTAGGTACCGTAATTCGAACAGAAGACTGTTAAACTCATTTCCCTGCCTCTGCTGAGCCGTACCGGGCTAAAAAGAGCAAGTTGTCCGGATTTAACTCGCTGATCTAGTGGTTGCAAGCGCTACTACTGAACATATATAAGCCTCTGGGTTTGAGTTTTGGTTTGCGTATAGTATTTCTAGGTTTTCCAATATAGAGATTTTCAAACTCTCTGTGCGTCAAGATTAGTGCCTGGGCGATAGGAATAGGCTTGCCTATTATAACATGCTGATGGTAATTTAAAAGAACCAAATGTACTGTACTTCAAGTATATACCGATGCCTAACCCTTCGGCGAAAAAAAGTCACAATTCTGTGATTTATATGGTAAGGGAACTTTTCACATAACGTTCCTATTACAACGTCAAACCACAAAAAGGAGATAAGCCGAATATCTTTCTTCAATAAACCCGCAACCATTATTATTTCCTTTATTCTTTACTTCCTAGGTTCATTCTCCGGGTAATATATTACCCGAATAAGAAAATACAATGATGCTCGCTTCACTATACTTTCTTTAGTTGGATGTCGTGGCTCGTGGCTCGTGGCTCGTGGCTGATGAACCCCTTCCGCGCGGCGTAAAAGCAATAAATTATACGATAATGAAGGCAGGTGCCCTACTAAGGGTTACGGTGATTGATTTCTTATACCTTCATGTTTTGAATGGAGGATTTTTTTAGTAGTTATATTTTGGAGCTTAGCAGAAAAAAAGAAATAAACCAAAGCTTGAAAAGGAAGCTTGGAAAGTAGATTTTGAAATTATGATATGTTTTATGTTTCTTTTTCTACTAAATAATCAATACACCTGCTATGTTTTCTCTTCACTACTTATATTTATTTATTTATTTAAACTTCATGCACAAAGCACAATGGCGGACTTAGTACCTAGGGGCATACTGTCCGACTTTGTACATATTTCCATGAACTCTAAATAAAACTTCAGAATTGATAGCGTTCTCCATAACGAAGTTACAGGATGGTCGAGAATGTCTTAAATGGCTAAGAAAATATTATGGTACGGCTGCACCCTATGCTCGACTTGGTCGGGCACTGCCGTGCCCCCGGATACCTAATAATAGGTAGTGTGAGGCTGCTTGTCTATTGACGCGGAGCGAGGTGGCAGAGTGAATCAACGGAATAATGCGGAGCGCAGTTGCGGACTGTGTGGAGCTAGGCCAAATCCACGCAACGAGTAATTTTGCTCCGCTTGCCCGCTCCCGCTGAATCGCATTTGTATGAATTTTAAAAGAACTTATTTCGCAAATCCCTAGTCCACTGATGTGGAGCGGAGATTTTGTGCAATTCCATTGATTAATATATTGGTGCAACTCCGCTCCGCTCTTTTCCTTTCCGCTAAAGTGGACAGTCAGCCTTAGGCATCGTCCTAATAGAAAGCGAGCATTGCGCGAATACGCGTATACCGAATACTATTATTTGTTCGGCAAACCCAAATCTGTGGTCACGCTGACAGGAGGCTCCTTCCGGGTTTGGCGAACAAATAACATTAGTTTAGCCTGAAGTCGAGATAAAGATACGAAATATTACGTACATACTCGTAGTAATAAAATCTGTCTCCTTCAAACTTTCTTTCATTAACAGCTCAATCGCAAAGGCTAATTCGGCAGTTTGGCTTGAAAAATACATTATCCATTTATGTAACCTCATTGCTTGGCATTTTATTGTGCAAAATTAAAATATGAGATGTGTACGTGCCAAGTGTTAAGTAAGTTAATGGGCGTCCACAAACGACATTTTTAACGCCGCAAGTCTGACAAAAAAATTAAGGGTCCTTAACAACTAGGGCAATTTTACTTTTATGGCTTAAAAAAATGGTAATTTTGTCATTCGTTTAAGCGTAGGTAATTCTCAAAATTCCAATGAAGATAAAGATTCTCATTCCAGGGGCCTAACCACCAACTCTTAAAGCAGTACTACTTCAATATTACTTCCAGTGGGAAAGAGACGGAGCTATACAGGACGTATAGCTCCGTCTCTTTCCCACTGGAAGTAATATTAAAATAATACTGCTTTAAGAGTTGGTGGTTTAGGCCCAGGTTAATAATACAAACGCTACTTTTTTTCTAACCTACATTGTCTCACTGCTGGGCAAAGGTCTCCAATAGCTTTCCACTTTGCCTTCAGACCAATGCGTCTTCCAGAACAATCCGTCATGAATTATACCTTTAGCACATAATTACATCGTATGCAAGCTAAACTCCATCAAACTCTCCACGATGATGCACTACGCATCCTGTAGTGCGTAGGGCACACCTAAAGTCAAGCGTTGAAGAAGCTACGTCTCAAATTTAGCGTCTACTTTCTGAATAAAGACTCCTGTAGACAGGCGTGACAGGACAATCCAACAACGATTCTAGATCTCTTTTTTATAGCATTTCCATGGAAAGAATAGTGTCAATTTCTGTGAACAATGGCTGTCGCATTGCCGCGTCGCGCTTGCCTGCGGGAGCGTCATTATGCTCGTATTATTGAAGTATAATATAATATGAAGATCGCGTTTAGTGCGACTTTTTTGCTGTCTGGGCCTAAACCACCAACTCTTAAAGTAGTATTACTTTAATATTACTTCCAGTGTGAAAGAGACAAAGCTATACGTCCTGTATAACTCCGTCTCTTTCCTTCTGGAAGTAATATTGAAGTAATACTGCTTTAAGAGTTGGTGGTTAGGCCCCTGGGATAAACTAACAAAAAGTTGCCTCTAACTTATTCTTCCAATCTCACTCACTACGAAATTTGCGTCTTCATCTCATAGTAGGGGATGAGAAACTCTTAACACAGCTCGCTGCCGAGAACCATTCGGATGATGGATGACCGCCAATGAGGCTCAAGTAGTGAATATTAAGAATTATTTATCAAAACTGTTCCGATAAGGAAAATATACCCTTTTCATCGAAACGAATGTAGGACAGCGGGATATTTATGTGTATTGAGAAGACTGTTGACACCTTTTTGGAAGTTTTTTTATTTGGCCGTTAGCATTAAGGTTTCCAAAGACAGGCGCGAAGAGGCAGTGCAACTTCGATGCCATAACCAGTTTGTGTAGAATTTATCTCTGGCTTTCCTACTAATTGATTTTTTTGAAAGGGGCTGGCATGGTTATCGCTTTGCCGCCATTACCGTTGTTGCGTTGCGCCTGTCTATAGGAGCCTCATAATAGTAAAATTAGTGTACGATTGAACTAGGTATTTTTAAATCAAGATTATTAAAATATGTGCAATTATATAAAACAAAAATCATACAAGTCCAACAAATGATATTTCCAGTTACTAAAATCAGAGTACTGTCCTTAACAAAGGCACTTTATCATGTAGCTGACCAGCGTTACCATGAAATTCCAAGGCCCTCTCTATCTGCCACTCCCTCAGCGTTTTAATCTCAGTTCCAGGGACAGTATTTTTATCCACGTACTTGGCTTTGTACAATTCACCTCTGAAAACTCTCAGTTGGTCTTTCACATACTCTATAGGTACTTTTGTTATTGCCAGCATTTTTGGCTTGTAGCTGTCGGCTTCAGCCTCATTCTTGACTTCATATAACTCGTAGATAAGGTATTTGTCGTGAGGTTTCGGAGTGCGCAGGAATATGGCGTAGTCATTGCCAACATGAAGAAATCCTCTCAGATTGTGTTCCGATTGGTAGCCTTCGACGAATTGGAATATCTTGTTCAAGCGAACTGAATTTGATTCGTCGAAAAGCAAGAGGCAAATTAATGGTATTATTTGAGTCTGGAACAGAAATATGTTAATGTTTATGTGCGTTCTCGATTCGGAGATTTCTCTGTATTTTTAAGGTCAATAATAAACAGAAATTTGAGGTTTTATGAGGTAGTTGTTAATATTTTTGGATATCCTAATCCTAACTAATCTTAATATATATACATACATAAGTCACACATACAAATAATATCATACATAAACACATCTAAATAATTTTTAATAATATCTAATTCCTAGAATTGCTACTTAGCCCTCTTCTTCTCTCTTAATTTTGCTGTGCCCGACAGGGTCCTTATTGATCTTTCACCTTGTTATGCCATATTTGTAATACATGGAAAGGAATAAAATATTGAGTTTTGAGTAACTGATTGACTGACAGACAACGCACAGCCGAAACTACTGGTTGTAGAAAGCTGAAGACATGCAGGTTCCTTGAGGAGTGTAGGGGAGCACTAAGAGTATTTTCCGAAATTCCTAAGGGAACAGGAAAAAACAGAATATGAGCGTACGAAGTCGCGGGCAAATTATTATATAAAGTATTATATTAATGCAAAACGAGATTGTTTGTTTTGAATTTTGATACAGAGGAACATGGGATCCTGGAGATGATTAAAGGCTATTTAACGAGCCAAGCTGCGGGCAAAAATTAGTACAGAATAATATGTAAAAACTTCAACATCATCAAAGTCTAGCCAAAACTTAAAAGGTTCGACCAAAACATTGTATCAAATTCTGAAGCACCTTTCCATAAAATTTAATGGCGAAAATTTCCATAGATGTAGAAACAAAACAGCCCACCATTTTTATTTCGTTTTACCTTATTAAAATATAATATTTCAGGAGAGTTATGGTCACAAAGATGCATTTGAAGATTATATTACGCTTTGTCCTAGTTACTGTTACTTACAGTGTTTTAAAAAGAGCGCAAACTTTATTATGAAGTGGAAACGTGACTCCCTATTAGGTGAGTTCGAGACTCTTTTTAAAAAAGGTGTTGGGTTTTTTATTTCAAAAGTTACGAATGTTATGGTAATTTAAGAAAATGCGTGTTTTGTCCTGTGGGGCGAAAGAAAACGATGTATATTTTTTTATTCTTCGTGCTGAAGCAGAATCGTATTATTAAAATTTTATGGCACGTTATGTAAGTTATTGAGGTACGATGATGATGAGAGGAAAAATACTATAGTAGGCGATAGATAAATGTGCATGGAATAAAGTACATTGACCTTCTCTTCTACTTTATTCTACTCTTCGTAGGGTACCCGGACAGTAAATTATGAATCGTTTTTCACTACTGGATGAAGAAAGGATCACGATAGATGTCGATTCCGGACAATTTTTTGTCATTATTTCTGTTTTTTTAATTAAGTGTGTCAATAAATGTAGGTGGATCAACGACCGTTACTTCACATTTATTTGGCGCCTACCATAGAGGGGTTGTTCCGTTTTTAACCACTCGGGCCCAACATGTGAAAATTCCCTAATATAAAGTAAATCTTATGTATATGTAAATAAACATTAAATTCGCGATTAATTCGCGACACACCGGTAAGGATTATTCGCATCGCAGTCACAAACCACTTATTTCCCTACATTTTGACAAGTTTTTGACATTAATGGCGGCTATCTGAATTCAAATGCTTTTAGATTTCGAAAACTGCCCTTCAGACTATAAAAATCTTACCAACTGCATGTTTTAAAAAAATCCAACAACCAGTAAAATAAACTACGTTTCAAGGATCGATACACATCATTACAATACACGAAATTTAACTTTAAACCCGATATAAAACACGAATATTTTACGACGCTTTTAAATTTTAATGTACAACACCATTTTTTTCCAATATTTTTATATTGCAACCAAACGAATGCGTTACGTTTGTTGTGGAAAGTATATTTTTTATTATAAATTTTAACGATGTGCCTCCGTGCAGGATTAAAAGGTGCTTCAAAGTTGGAATGTGTACGTGCAAATGGGATATATGGAAGGGGAGAATAATGCACTGTTTCGAGAAGTAAATAAAAAATGCAGTCCTAGTTAGTTATCCTACACCAGGGATGGCAAACCAACGGCACGCGTGCCAGTGATGGCACGCAACAAAATAATTCAGGCAACCTTAATTAATGATCGATGGACAGATAACTCCAGTCCAGCTTTCATTCTGTTTAAATTACGAAAAAATAGATGTTTAATTTAGCATTTTTCAATTATTATTGGAACATTTCGTGGGTTCGATTGCCTCGAGAAGCATACTTTGTAAAGTTGTTTCCAGTTTGGTTAGGACATTGCAGACTTGAATCAGGTGATTTTCTGATAAAAGGATGATTCCATGTTTCAGAAGGCATGTATAAGCCGGTGCTCCCGGCCGCCAAATGGCGGTTGTCAAATAAACCATGTCAGAGGCCCTTGAGGCGGTTTAGAAACTCTGACACTAGGGTGTGTGGGGTCGTTAGACCTTACTGCCCACACGATAAGAAGAAGTATTATTAATTTTTCCATGTTTTACTTTTGGTCCATATTATCACTAGGGCAAGATTCGATATTGGCACGCCATGGCCAAATCATAATTATTTTTTACAAATAATGGCACGTTCACCTATAAAGGTTTGCCATCCCTGTCCTACACCATTATGTTATTAAAAGCCAAAGGCACTTGTTTTGAAAGAATGGAAGAACGGACGGTAACCTTCTGATAAAAAAATTTAAAGAGTGTTACTAGACGACTAGAGGTCAAGTGTTTAAGCTGCAAAGCTTAGATGTTTTCGAATCTTCCTGAATGTTCGTTTACAATCAGCCTATAGCAGTTTACTACTAGACACAACTGCGACAGTATGGAAGTGTGCTTTCCATACTGTTGCAGTTGTGTCTAGTAGTAAACTGTGCAGTGCAGATGGAAACCATAGACACTGGAGAGACCTGTATCGACAGCTAGACACAGGTCTCTCCAGTGTTTTTGAGTTTGAGTTTTAAATCATCTCCCTCCACTATTATTCTGTGAAATAATAGTGGAGGGAGATGATTTAAAACTCAAACTCAAATATTTGTTACAAATAAACAAAGGCTCTTTTGAATTGAACAAAAATTTGTATGGCCTACATATAGTTGTTCCGGGTCTGGCTGTTTGTGTATGTGAGTTTATATGTTTGTGAACGCACCCACGATACAGGAGAAATTCCTAGTGTGGGGCAACGTATTTAAAAAAAAAAAAAAAAAAGCGTAAATCTTTTTGGAGAAGACCGTGGAAAAGAAACTCGATGGTATCTCTTTTAAACCAATACAAACTAAAAAATAATGGAAGATGTTGAGCTCACTGTAATTCATCCCAGAAACCACACTATGCTAAGCCTAAGAGGTCCCCTTCTTTATTTCCAAGCTCTTGGGACCGTGTTCTCCGAGACCCTGCAAAAAGATTTACAGGTTTTTTCTCCATCACATTTTCCTCAGAAAGGAAGTTGAAAACTGTTTTTCCAACGCCTCTTATTTTATTCTGATTAACTTTGTTGCAAACTCCAACACAGTTTATCGTTTACCGAGACACTTTTAGTTCCTCGCTTTTCTGAGGATGTGTGTGAAAGAACTTAAATTACAACTATTGTTACTGTAGTGCATTGTAGAAGTCGTATTCTGATATTAAGAAAGTGTGAACTGGCGTCTTCTTGTCACGCTCGAAGACCTTATATCCATTAGGCGAGATCGAAGTCAAGAGCGTGTACAAAACGAAATAAAAAATGAAATGTCAGAAAACTATTTGGATGGGAAAATGCGGTTGACAGAGACTGCATTCAGATCAGCTAGACCTGCAGGAGCTGTGACATCAACTAAACAAAAGTCGCACAAAGTCTCGGAGATCATAATTCAGTTTATGAATATGTAAGGACAACGGCCCTGCATCCTACATTCATTGTGCGTACAGCTAAGGAGTGGAATTCCCTGCCGGGGTCTGTGTTTCCTGATAGCTACAACCTGGGAGTCTTTAAGTCAAGAGTGAATAGGTTAGTTCTAGGCAAACGTGCTCCATCTTCGACCACATCGTCGCTTACCATCAGGTGAGATAGTGGTCAAGCGCTTGCCTATCAATAATTAAAAAAAAAAAAATCCTTTCTAATCCTTCTAATACGTAGTCACACCTCAACGACTTATTTGGATAAAATTTTAGTTGACAATGTTTTGGATTAGTAGCATTCCGATAATGTGTTCCTTTGGAATTAGCTCCGAAACCGCTGGCAGATGTTTGTAGGACCAGTCTCTGTTTACCATCAAGATATTAGAAACCTGAAGATAAGTAACATCATAATTTAATCCGACGCATAAACAAGGATAAATTACATTCACATACTAAACACATTGAGCGATTAACAAAGTGTTCTGAGCACCCAGGGAAAAGATACACAACGGGATAAGATAACAAAGAGAAAATTTAATGTAAACGTCATGTTAAATATTCATGATGATATTTTCTAACAATTTAGACATATTGTTTTATCTACATGGAAGGCTTGCTAGAGTTATGAGTAGAAGGTAATCTTAGATTCAGCTATAAGTAGTCAAAACAATTTTATTTTTAGGATACAGAAGCAGTTTGTTGATTCTTCCTACTTTTAGGTCGTCAAGTACACTTTAAGCAGTCGACTGCTCTTCAACTATGCTTATTTAATATCTTAATGTAATCGTGTATTAAGTCTGTGTTGGCGGATTGTATATCATACACAGTTGAAAAAGTGTATTTCTATTGACGCTACAACATCAAATAATAAAAATTAATTAAATGAGGAGGTACTTAGTCTGGGACGCCCTGCGGCACGATGGATCGATGATTTGAAGAAGGTGGCTGGCAGCGGATGGGTCCGGACAGGACTGCTCAAGACCGGGATGGTTGGTGCTCTTTGGGGCTTACGTTCAGCATTGGACGGCAATTGGCTGATGTGATGATGATGATGATGAATGAGGAGGGGGACATAATTATTTTCGGTTTATGGGCCAGTAGTCCGACTCGCACTTGGCCAGTTGTTTTTGTTGATTCAGCATCTTCCCCTCTACTTTTATTTTTAATACTTGCCTATGCCAGCGGCTTCGCCTGCGTGAAATTCGTTCATATCAATTTCCATTGTAATAAATAATATTAAAAAAGGTCTAATTTTCCAAGGTCTAATATAACATAATAATCTATATCTGTTCCAAATTTCATCTAAATCCGTTCAGCCGTTAAGACATGATGAAATAACAGATATACAGAGTTACTTTCACGCTCTCTTTACTTATCTTTAGCTTCGCACGGGTAATACAAGACACTTGGCAAAACATCGACTTTTCTACACTATTTATAATTTTAATCATAATATATTAAGTATGCATTTTTTTTATGAATGGGCTAGCTCTTGACCTCGATCACGCCTAATGGAAAGCGATAAATGAGGTCCGTGATGAAGCGAGCGTGCCCAGAAGATGTCTTGAGGCGCTGGTACCGACGCGTCGACGATACACAGCAGCAGTGCGATTCTGTAAACATGTCGAAGTGAACACTTGGGCGGGGTACACGACCGGTAAGTTGTCAAACCATACAAATAAGATAGAGTGATAGCTCAGTTGTCATTCACTCCGACTAGGTGTACTCCGTGAGATGTCGACAAAATCGACCGGCAGGCTGCTTGACGCCGAACTATGGTTGGGTGGTCACGAACCATGCCGGTGTTAGTCCTACCACCGACCGCAAGGCAAGGATTGGCCTGTCTTATAAGGTGTTAAGTGAGATTGTTCAGGATGCGCCGAGCGCTCGGTTCAGTTGAATGTCTGATGGAACAAATTGCGCTACACGAGGAGGCTCCTTCATGCATCCCAAAAAGAAATTCTATAAATTGTCGCGTGTGAGTAATGAATTAAAATAAAACTACTCACTACCACTAACAATATTTATTTTTTTTTGGTCGTAGGTAGGAATTAAGTACTGCCCGTCATATATTAATTTCTGTCCCATGGAGGTAGGCGCAAAATAGTACTGCCCTGGCCTAATGCGGAGCCGATGACGACGCAGCAGCCACGGCGTAGACCCCGGGGTGGTGGATGACCCGTAGGTTGAGATGTACACTATAGTGTCGGCGCAGGCGACGTGCACCGCCCGATGTCACGACTGTTGTGTTGTGTTACTTCGGCAAAATGTGCCCGGAATCTGGAACCCTGGAATTAATGTCCAGTTGGTAAATGGGAGGTCCTCTGCTAACCCTCTCCTGACGGTGACCACTGCGGCGTAAGCATAAGCGTAAGGCGGATGTACTATTGCGCTTAAGGCGAATGTGTGTAAAGGTCACCTTCAGAATCGGAGTTTACAATTTAGCAAAGGAAAGCAGTGTGAAGCACTAACATTATGTGTATGAGAATTAAAGCTGGGTTAAATTGATTGTGATTATTAAAAAACAGGTAAAATTAACAGAAATCTAAGAAGAAGAAGAAAAAGATATAACGAAACAATAGGTACATTTAATTGCAAGTCATTGTCCACCATATATAGCAAAGCGTAAAATTATCAACACTTACCCAATACGGGGATAACACGGCTAATGCTTTATAATAAAACTTATAGACTTTTATAGAAAATAATAAAAGTTATTTTATAAAATAAAATTGCTCGGAGGTTTTTTATTTGTTTGAGACTGCGCGGGTGACGTCACGCACTAGCGAGTAGTCTACGTGAACGCGCGTCTCAACTGACCGTTGGCAAATCTGCCGCCGCGATTGCGAGTAGGTCGGTGAGTGGGAGCTAAACCGGTTACCACTATCGTGAGCGAGTGAGACAAACTACAGGAGCGAATGTGACACGTACGGTTGGAACTAAATTACAGTGACTTGGCGATTTGAGAAAATTAGGATGTTATGATTCTACCCACTTTTTATGTTATCTTTTGTTTTTCAAGTTTAAAATTATGGAACAACGTTACAAAATGATAGTGAAAACCGCATTAAAATCCGTTGCGTAGTTTAATTTAAAAGATATAAGCTATGCTCCTCCTAGTGCTTTTAGCGTTCCAGGGCCGCGGTATCTCTTTCGAATAAAATCCACAACCCTGGCAGGCTCTGGCCCTAAGGCCGGAACTCCACCAAAGTGGAGAGGAGAGGAGATGACGTGTTGAATAAACCAATCCGATTTCGTTATTTCCACATCTCCGCTTAGCCTACCGGATTGGTTTATTCAACACATCTCCTCTCCTATCCGCTTTGGTGGAGTCCCGGCCTAACGGGCCCCTACTCCTATGCTGACATCTCTATGAGGCACGCGTGGAACACAACGCGCCGTCGGCCTGGCCCTGGCACACCCGCACCTTCGATGGCCGGGAATCGCCCAGCGACTCCCGATGCTCAGTACGTCTCCCTATGTTGCGGCGGCTGGGCCGTGAGGGTTGTCTCTCCCTCACGCGGCCCGCCTCCTCCTTCACTAGCATAACTGTTTCGCAGAAGGAGGTGACGGCTTTCCATGCCTCCTTGCTCCGGACCATGGATTGAACCAGGGCCGGATGCGAGAGGTCGCCGCCGCAAGATCTAAGCGTACAGACGGCATGAAGCGACTTTGTTTTATACTACGTAGAGATAATAGCATTACAAACAACAGATTGCCAATTCTACTAATTTATCATATTTTTGACCAAAAACTCTTACCCCTTGAAACCAACATTTAACAAATCTTTGACACCATAACATTCTCAGAAAACAACATGTTTCTGCACTCGATTCTACGTGTTGATAACAAAAGATAAGGGTTCCTCGTTAAAATTTATATTCTACGTAAAAATGGTCGGTAATAGAAACCTTGAATTTCCTGGTATCGAAGTATTAGCTGGCGACAGTGAGTTATTATTTTAATATATTTTTCTGTTTGTGCCGACTTTTCTTGTTTGTTGAAGTACGAGTTCTTTCGTGAAGGGTTGTTGGAGAAGTTTTTTCTAGTGTACCTAATGAATGTTTGCTATACATTCGAAGGTTGAATTTGCTTCGACGTAGTTTAAGTTTCTTAGAATAATAAGCAGTTTAAGAACTCTCCTTACTAAACATTAACCTATTATAAAAACTGTTTTTATCAAGTTAATGTATTATTTGTTAAAAATGAGCGCTTTCCCTTAGCTTCCCATGGTAAGGATATTTTTTTTGGGTAGTATTTAAACGAGTGACTGTAAATTAAAGTTTTAAGTGACAAAAATAATTAATTTACGTTATAGTATTACTAAGTGAGCGACTGACTGCGAGTGACGAGAAATACAACAGAACAGCAACTTACAAACATTACTAGATGAGAAGCTTTATAATATTTGAGCGACCTAATATTTGTTTGTGTCAACGTTACGTCCTGCATTTTTTTAAATATTTGGCAAATGATATTTCTGGGAGGTTTAAAAAAAAATAACCACGAAGGGGATGGTGGGATCCTTCTAACCTAACCTGTCCGAGTCGGGGTGCCCCAAATCCCGAGATGGCATCACTCGCTCTTGCGCACCAAATAAAACACCAAAATGTTAAAACCTCAATTGGAAAAATCATCTCTATCTCAATATTGAAGTTGCCCTCTCTGTATTTCTAGTCGCTCACTTAGTAATTTAGCCGCACGATTAGAATTTTAATATCTGAAATGGATTAATTACAACCCACTTTTTGTAAGCTCGTTCTTGATTTTATTATTAATCAATATTCGTCGTTAGTTTAGCTAATTTTTCGCTTATTCAAATTCATACCGCTCAAGTTATTAAAACAGTATCTCATCATCAGTCGCTACGTTATTTTTTTATTCGATCGTTTTATAATTTCCCTTTTTTTTTCATCAATTCGGGCTCGAGACTTCTTTCAGTGTTTTTCGATATTTCTCATAGTTTCGGATTTGGCCATTCACGCACACTTTAAAAATTCACCCTGTTTAGTATGTACTTACTACAAAACTCCGCACATCCAGGACAGTCTCACCTAATACCTTACAAGGCTGGCCAATCCTTTCCTTGCAGTAGGGCTCTGGTTCGCGACTAGCTCCTGGTTCGCGACAACCCAGTCGCGAACCGTGAGCTAGTTAACTGGAGTCCGGCGTGAAGCAGCCTGCTATGTTACGTCGACGTGCGAGAGTACCAGTGCCTCAAGGCATGCTCGCACCATCAGGCGTGATCGAAGTCAAGAGCTAGCCCATTCCACAATAAAAATAAATAAAAATCAGCTGACATTAATTGATAAGTACCTACCTACTGCAAATTCATCATAAAATTGTTTGTAGTACCCAAATAAAAAAAAACACAAATCAAACACCAGAATCCCAATAAACTTCTTCTTCTTCTTCCTAATCGCTTTCTCACTGCTGAGAATCGTGACTCCGTTTCAAACTGTCAACGGCTTTTCTCCATCTGTTACGATCAGCAGCCTGGTGGAGTGCAGCGCTGATCGGTATCTCTAGTTGCTCCGATATTTGATCCGACCACCATTTGGGGCTTCGGCCTCTTGGTCTTTTACCCTCTATTTTTCCAGTCACCACCATATTGTTGGTTCCTCTGCGGGCAATGTGACCGAAGTATCTCAGGACACGTTGCAGGCACGTTGAGGACAGCTGTTGCGCTTTCTCCATTCGCAGTTCCTTGAGGATCGAGACATTTGTTCGGTGGGCTGTCCATGGTATTCTTAATAGGCGACGCCAGCACCACATCATATAAAATATATATCAATATATATCATTTATATATAAACTTCTACATCATTCTAAAAGATTAGACCAACTATACAACCATCGTAAATATAGTTAGTTTGATAGAAGACGGAATGTACCCGTATAGCAGCCTCGAAATTACCTTATCGTGCCTCCTTCCGCTTGAACTGGCTTCATTACTGACCCGGCTCTTATCTGTGGGGGGTTACAAATTTTGTAAACGACTAACAGATATTTTGAGACAGCGATTGATGTGATCTGAACGAAGCATCGGTTTTATTTGTGATAAATCTATTTTGGTAGTCTTATTAAAGCGAAGGCTGTTTCTGTTCGGGTAGTTTAGTTTGGATAGTGTTGTGTATTTTGTGCCTACATAATCTTGGTTAGTAAGGTTTTCTCAGAAATGTGTTTGGATAGGTATGCCATTGGTGTGTCTGCTGCTATATCTGGTTGGTCGGTCCAAATAGTAGTTTATGCAACGATCATATAAAAGGGGTTATTAAAACAAGAGTATGGGTTTATCACACGGGGCGTAGCCGAGTGTGATAATAGCATCACACGAGTGTTTTAATACCTAATTATATGCCGTTGCATACACTTTTTTTTGACTGACCGACCTTGACAATTCAAAAGTGCCTGTAAATGGTTTAATGGAAATAAATGCTTTGACTTTGACTTTGACTTTAATCTTCATTCATAGAGTTGAAATAAAATAAGTGGAAAAATAGTTTATTCCAATATGGTGGATATTCTCATTGCGTATTCGAATGACTGCGCAGCGCGCGTATCCATAGACAAAGGGTTCATTGACTTATGGTGCGCGCTTCGAGTTAGCCCGCGAAATTCAAATTGATTGACAAATGTTATGATTTCATGAAATACTAAATTTGACATCAATTGTAACTGAAAGAGGATGATTTTAATGATTGTCATTTTATTAATATATACTAACTTACATACCTACTGCAAATTGCAAAAAACGTAAAAAAATTGAAGCCTTGAAGCGTCCACCGAGCCCGCGCCAATAAATTAAAAAGTAAAAGTGTGCTATAAAAATTAAAAAAGTTATTTTATCTACACTCACAACGTAATGTTCCAAAAATGAGTTCAAAAACGAATGCATAAATGCATACTTTTTTTTCGTGGATAGGTAAAATTTAAAAAAAAACTATTACAGTTCAACATTTTCCTTCGATTTTTAAACAACTGCATCATAAAATAACTTTTTAATTTTTATAGCACATTTTTCTTTTTAATTTTTGGCGCGGGCTCATTGACTTAAGTCAATGAGCCAGCTTTTATCTTTGTCTATGTTTGAGCGCGCTGCGCAGTCATTCGAATACGCAATGAGAATATCCGCCATATTGGAATTAACTATTTTTCCACTTATTTTATTTCTACTGTATGAGTGAAGATAAAATAGTGTATGCAACGGCATATAATTAGGTATTAAAACACTTGTGTGATGCTATTATCCACCCTGATCCACCACTTGTGTGATGATAAACCCACACTCGTGTTTTAATAACCCTTTTTATATGGTCGTTGCATAAACTACTATTTTGTTTCATCAAATCAATAAAAAATATCGAAGACAACGATCAAAGATCAGGAGTGGGAGCTTGTGGAGTTACTTTCCGGTAAAAGTGGATCGGCCTATGACGTCACACGAGTTTTCAACGGATTTTATTGTTTTCATTTTTTGTTTACGTGAAAAAAGAACAAATACGTGTCCAATATTTTTTTAAATCTATCTGACGGACTAGTTATATTCTTTCAACATCCATCATCATATCAGCCAAAAGACGTCCACTGCTAGATGTTAGTGATCGCAGTGTAACTGTAGCAATGTACGTACAGAGAATGCTGCTGCCCATTCTCTGGTGAGGCCCTTGGTCGCCTCATACGACACCCACGCAGTGATGGGATGGTGCTATTCCTTTACGTCTGGACAACATACGGAAACATCCATATTGTTGCATAACCTGAAAAATCGACCCGTGCTATTATTTAGCCACGAGCAGAATGAAACACCTATTTTTTATTCATTTTAAAACAGCCTTAGTTGATTAGTATGTAACCATCGATGTTAGCCTGATACAAGTCATTTTGTTGTATTTTTTACAATAGGCAATCGTTTTTAAATCTGCACAAAACGAAACGATGCCAGTGGAGGGTGAAAATCGTGAATAAATTAAATCATATATCAACAAAAATGTTATTTTGTGTCAATAGAGGTATTTTTGGAAGTACATCCGCAACGTTAGGGTTGCCTACATAATGAATACAAAATTGAATGTTGTGAACTGCTTTGGTAGGTTTTTCAAATGCAGTTAAATTACTGCCAATGTCTGTGCAGTACTGCTACTACAGGCTTGACATGTGGATCATATGGGTCTTGTACCTAATGTGCTCTGAACTGGTGGTGTGTGGTTTCCATTATATACTGAGATCCGTTATATCCCTCTGTGGCTCGGAAGCTGTTAGAAGTTTACTTGTAATTGAGTATTAATAAGTCAAATATCTTTAAATTTAGATAATTACATATTCAATGTTTTATTGAGTTTCTTAGATGGAAAATACATACACCTAGTGCTATTCTGTCAGCAACAACTACTGTCAAAAAGATATTGTCTAACTAACGAATATTCCGGAGTTTTAATAGTCATCATAGAATTTCTACTGCTGGTAGAATTTTCACAGAATTTCTGCTGATGGTACCATTTCACTTTGTCTAAAGCCAAAAAAAATGGCAATAGATGCATTTTAATGCCAAGTTTACCTTATAACAGAAAAAATAATTGGGAGGGTAAACGTATACGTCAAGGTAGGTACAGATGAAAAAATACCAACACAATAGAATCGGGAATCCGCCAAATCCTGAACAAAAGGCCCATCCCTGAAAAACATTGCCTAATTGAAAGATGGGAATGGAAATTAATTTTTCGAAATGAACCCATTATATGATTGTATGCCGATTAATATCCGCTGTTCGCCTGAAACCCTTTTTTTTATTTACAAAAGTAACAGCACTTCCGATTGGAAAAAGTTTCATTGAATACAAAATATTGATCGGTATAAGATCCGGACAAACAATATACAACCATACGGACCGATGTTATGACTAATAGATTGATTATATGGTATGTACGTTATTACAGTTTCAAAAAGCCAGTGACCCTTTTTGTCGTGTTGTGTTTATCGCCGATAAATTATTATAATATATCATTGTCGTTGGAGTACATAAATATCATTTTCGAGCTGTTTCAACTTAAATATTACAGTCGGAAACAAGTAATTCAAAATAATGAAGTTCCGATTGATAGTAGGCAGTCCAGGGCCTAAACAACCAACTCTTAAAGCAGTATTACTTTAATATTACTTCCAGTGGGAAAGAGACGCAGCTGTACGTCCTGTATGGCTCCGTCTCTTTCCCACAGGAAGTAATATTGAAGTAATACTGCTTTAAGAGTTGGTGGTTACGCCCCTGATTGGGGAACCCTGTAACAGTAATAGATAAAATTTGACAAGTGCAAGTGTAAATATAGATTTGTAATCAGACTCACATTATACGATATACGAGTACATAGGTATAGATTTGTAGTAGTTTTATACTCATTAGTATAAAACTCAAAACAAACAAAAAAAAAGACTTTTTCCTTGACTACTGCTTCTGATCTTCTATCATCTCAAAATTTACTGTTTTAGACTTGCCGTTGATCTAGAATCGTGGTTGAGGGTTTGATTATAGCTTCATGGAACCGTAGACGTAGTATCTGAAATTCATTTTAACTTGATACCTCCACCTATTCCTGAGAAATCAGGGTCTTGACAGACAGATGGACAATGAAGTGGTATGTAATAATTATAAGGTTCTGTTTTTTTTTAAGCATGGAACCCTAAAACGAGTCTTCATAGAACACGCGTATCAATGTGTGTCCTAGTGGCTATTATTTATTGTTAGAATTCCATATTTTATACTATTTACAGAGTAAACTAAGTCAGAAGCTGAGCTCAGGCTGATTTGAGTGCTGTCAAGATCTACTAGAGTAGAAGTTTTTAAGTTAAGTTATTATTTACCTATGAACATGATAAGAACTATCCAGAATCGCTGATCATAGAAAATTCAAGTCAACGAGTGGTTTGTGCAAAATCCTTTATTATGGATGGAATATCATTAAATGACTCTTTCCGCTCTGGGCGGAGCGGGAGGGAGTGTCAGACTCTTACTGACTAAAACGCGTCCGTGCTCCTCGTACGTGCCCTTTGCTTTCCAGAGCCGCGGTAACTCTTTCAAACAAAATCCGCAACCTCGGCAGTTCGTGCAAACCCTTGTTGTGTCCTAATAAAAATATGTTTTGTTTTATTTTAGTCCCGATATTTATTTTCCAGTGGCATGTTTGATTAGTTACAAATCAAACCGAAAGCGTTGCATGAAAAAGTGTGTACCAATTTTTTGATCAATGAATTTTTCATTATTTGGTATTTGAATTTGGTATTGGTTAATTTAAAAAAGTTGTGTGAGTAATGCAAATAATGGTTTTTGATTGAGTAGTATTTCCAGTGCACGGATGGATTAAGTCAACAGTAGAAAAGTAGGCGAAACGTCAATCAATTCCAAAATTTTTAGACATCAACTCTCCATGGAAACAAACACTCCTTCATTTAGATTGTATAAAGGTCAACAAAAGTGGTTTCATTAATACACATATCAGAGCTACTTTTGAGTATTTCCAGGAAGGTTCTAATATTTAATGAATGAAGGTTTTCTTGAATGACGCGCGCCAAGTGGCAGCACTAAGGCAGCACTTATGTATATTTATTTATTTCATAATTTACGTTCACAAATGCTCAGGGGCGGACTTAATGCTTTAAGGATTTTGTACCAGTAATCATGAACACTGTAAAGGCCTGTCAAAACGCTTATTTTTATCAACATTAGCTAATTGAAATCTAAGTTATATTTAGGTCATAAGTTACGTTTTCAAAGTAGAGGCCCTTTCTCTCGCGTGAATTATCCATATCATTTAACGGGTTCATATGTGACTGAGTCCTTCATCTAATCAACTTGTAGAAGAAAAGCTTTTCATAGGCCTGGATTTAACCAAAAAATCTGAAAAAAATAACATCTAGATTTAACAAGACCATTCAAACAGTCTTGATTCTGATCAAACCCAATCCTGTATGAACTTAATATAATCAAACTTGACTTGGAGTTGCTCGATTGAAATAACCTTTAGAAACCAACTCGAGGCGTGTAGTGGAGCCAACGAACTGCGAAGTATGTGTTTATTGCTAAAGAAATCAAATATGTTCCCTTTGACACAGTAGCGGGGTTCTCGCTGAATTACCGTGCGATTTTGCAGCGAGAAATATACGAGCTATATTTTTAGCAGGCTGGTGTGCACCTTCGTAGCAAGGTTTGATCTTTAATATTTCTTTTTTAGTAGATAATATGATATTCATATTTAGTGGTTGGTTTATAAAAGTGTGTTTGTGATTGTTGGTTAAATTTGGTTGCCATTGGGATCGGTTTTTACATGGAGCAGTCGCTGTTAGCCCTGAAAAAGTTAGGCTGATAGAATTTAATAGACGTATTATGAAGTGTCAATTATCAGGACTTAGTTTGAAAAAGATTACAATGGCGCGTTAGTATAGCTAGGCAATGCAGTCAGGGCCTTTTTTCTTTTGAGAAAAAGACTCTTCCCGACTAAAACCCATCCGTGTTCCTCTAAATGCTCTTAGCTTTTCAGGGCCGCGGTGACTCTTTCTCGCGGCCCTGCGGACTGCGAGCGTTGAGTGGCTCGCCGTTCAATCAAAGCCAGGCCCGGGTCGACGGCGCGTTGCGTTCCACGCGCACCTCAAAGAGATGTCAGCATAGTAGACGAGGCCCGTTAGGGCCAGAGCCTGCCAGGGTTGCGGATTTTGTTCGAAATAGTTTTTAGGATTAGTGCTATACATCTTGTATGACTTTGTCTCCTTCCCACAACAGAATCATGATTGTTTTATGACGTCATTGTACGAGTAGAGCACGCTCATCCTTTGGGATGAAAACTATACGCAGCAACTGACATCGATCGGCCAACTAATTGTTTGTTATACCATTGTTTTTTCAACAAGACGCCATTTTCTGTACATTAGACTAGGTACCTATGTATAAGGTAGTCGACCTTACTTAATTCATTTTAACATCGCAGGAACTTTTCTATACACGAAAAATATTTTGAACTAAAGTAGGTAGGCAACCAAAGTACGTTAGGGGTGTTATATTCTTTGAAGCGTTACTTACTGGTAAGTAAGTATAAGGTTTCAATATAATACATAAAAATATACCTGTGACAGAATAATTTATGAAGAGATCGGTAACTCCTGGATGTCAACGTTTTGCTGAGTAGAAATACACCTAATTGATATTGGATATGATAGTACGAATCTTTCAGGAAACTCTTATTACGGCTCCATAAGCATTTTGGTTTTATGCCTAAAGTCTATTTTGGAGCTAATTTTTATTCCGCACAGCCACTCAAGTTTTCGGTGGTTGTTAAAAATGTTCATCTATTCAATGCCATTTGTTTTTATCTGCTTTGACAGATTATTTATATAAACCTACTTTCTTCTCGTTTTTGTTTAGAATTTTGGTGTTAGCAACGGTTCCCGTTTCACAACATATTATGTGTAACATTCTACTTGTACAAGGTGAGCTAATTTTGTTTATTTATACCACATAACAGTACATTGTACGCGTAAAATGATCCTTATTATCCTTTGTTACATTTAATTGTTTGGTAATTTTATCAACCATAAATATTATTAATTCATCAACCTAAATAATGTATGTTTATTTTAAATTAGTTAATAACTTATTCCAACAAAGCAGCTGATGGAAAGGAATGCCTCTTGCAAAGCCTTTCTTTTTAGAAAGTCTTTTTAATAAGATGCTACCTAAATTTTTCATTACAAAATTCGCAGAATGAGAGCAATATAAAACATGCCAAGTACCTACATGAAGCGAAAATGGCAGGTTTTTCCTCGATTCCTCCGATGGTTGTTAATATAACCGGTGCGCTGTGAATTATCACAGCGCACCGGTTATATTAACAACCAGCATTGGGACAGATGGCGCTGCCTGTAGCCCTTAATTGAACAATCCAGAATTAATTAATGTAAGTTAATTGAACACTTAATTGGATATCCACGTAGGTGTATCGAAATAATTGTTCGATGATAATTGCAATTAAAACTGTTACATTTTCGGAAAAAGTTGGGTTAGAGAGATTGTGACTGCCGGAATCACCATATTCCTATGTGATTGTGAATGCATACCACGAAAAATCTTAAAATTAAAAAAAAAAAATTACTTCATATTTTAAAGAGCCCTGGAGGGCGCCACATACGATTTATTGCAACATGACCTAGCCTATAACCAGCGGACAATATTTAGACGCTTCCAATGACTGATGTCAAATTATGATAAATGGTTAAGAAGTTTTGAGGGAACAGATGAACATACCGGTCAAATTCATAAGCTTCCTTTTTGCTTCGCCGTAGTCGGTTAATGAATTGGAACAGTGTTTTGTCTATTTTTATATTCGGTGATTCAGGAAATCAAAATATTGAGCAACAGTTTATGTAGGAAAGTCCTATGCGCAATGAAACGGCTAATCTAGCAAGCGTGTCTGCCATTATGTGATTATTTTATAGTTTCCTTTACATATCCAATAGTGTCGAAATTAAATAAAGTTCTAGGCCCGTCACACCACTGCAACTCCTGGGAGCCTGAATTAACAGTGGCGACCATCAGCACATGACCGAGTTAATGAGTCCCAACGAGTCCCTGAACGGAATAACTCTCTTGAATCCCGCAACGAAATTAATCAAATAGAAGAGAGGAGGAGTAAGAAAATAAATAATTTCCAATTCTATGACATTTGAAGCTTAAAACAACAACTTTGTAAATTAGATACTTTTACTTTGTACTACTCCCAATAATAGGGAATATGCATGAAACAAATATTTATTATCTACATATTTCATCTCAAAATATACAAAATATAAGACTAACAGTATAAATAGAATCAAAATTGTTTGAGAAACCAACAAGTTTAGAACACTTCTTAAACAAAATGAATATCTGCTCCTCTCTCGAAAACGCCGTTTTCTATGGCAGTTGACTACGCGTCATGAACTTGGACATCAGAGTTCGTATTGGACTTCTCTTTCTAACTGTCAACTTTGAAGCTTTATAACTTCACCGTTGATGAAGGTAGGTATTTTAAAAAATATTTCATAATATTGTTAATTAGAGCTAATAAGTATTTTATTTTTCAAATAAAAAAATCACGCTTCCTCCCTCCCTATTACTCATCCATTTGAAACCGAAATGGATGCGGGCTCGGTGAAACCGAAGAGCATTCATTTGTTTTGTTTCAAAATTTTTCAATTTTCCGATTGCAGAGTTTGCAACAGATTTTCACTTCAGTTTTGCTCGAACGTTGTTTGTTCGCTCAAAAGGAAACATACGGAAGCCGTATGGCTACACAAGATCTCATGTTGCTGCTGGTTTAGAAGTAAACAGAGGGAATCGAGGTTTGCTCCAGTTGTAAATAACAGAGTATTGAGTTTCATCCTTGTTATCCAACTAATCTCACAAGGTGTATCTGCACTTCTATTCTTCAAACAACTCTAAAAACTTGTATACATATTTCAAATGTAAAAGCTTGTAGTGATGTTTTTTATTCAACCAATCATTATCATTTGCCCTACCAAGCCTTTTCCCAACTATGTATTGAGGTCGGCTTCCAGTCAATCAAAATCAAAATCAAAAGTAATTTATTCAAATTAGGCTGAGAGTCAGCACTTTTTGAACGTCAAATTTTACATAAAGACAGTCCCCCAAAACGCCCACCCGTCACCACTTCCTAGTGTTTTAGCTGAGAAGAAGAAGTGGCGCAACAAACTCCCCAGCAAAAAAGTCAAACCGGATTTAGCTGAATACCAGTATTTTACGTGGACCGTGCCTAACAAACCTCTACAACCCATAAGGTACTGGGTAACACGGTACTTCTTGGCAAGACTGGTGTCAGTCAGATTTTCTGGCTTCTGACAATCCGTAACGACTGCCAAAGATCTACAAATGACAGCCGGGACCAACGGCTTAACGTGCTTTCCGAGGCACGTTGGAATCTCGGCATGTTAATATGGTCACCCATCCACAGACCAACCTCGGCAAGCGTTGCTTAACCTTGAATATTGTGTGCCGTGCGGCTGTTTTAATTTAGCCAAGAGCTCCTCCTTTTTATTCAACCAATTATTCTGGAGTGGCGACCGCGACCCAGAAGACGCAGCGGTAGAAGCCTCTCACAAAGTAAACCGATGTCCAGTTGCCTTAGTGGCAGTTTTTTAACGTTCTCGATCTCGTTCATCATCATCATCATCATCATCTTATTAGCCGATAGAAGTCTACTGCTGGACATAGGCCTCCCCCAAATGTCGCCACAACAACCGGTCCTGTGCGTCTCGCATCCATCGTCACATAATTAGCAATGAGGAACCGGTTTGCTACGGTATACCACAGGGTAGTATTTTGGGGCCCACCCTCTTTCAAATTTACATTAATGACCTCTGCCAATTACCTGTCCACCATTGTGATATTTTCACTTACGCTGATGATACGGCACTCCTTATTTATGACAGAGACTGGTCCCGGGCGGCTGACAGAGTCGAATCCTCATTGCATACTGTAATGGACTGGCTGAGCAACAATATGCTGACACTAAATATTTCAAAAACTCAAGTCATACAGTTCTCTTTAACGAACTGCCCTAAGCCTCCAACTACTAAAGATATAATTCCACATGTATGCACAGATCCCACACAGTGTAAATGTATTAGCCTTACTTATGTACCTCACATCAAGTATTTAGGAGTTCATATTGACGAAAAGCTCGATTGGCGAGCACACATAGACGCTTTATGTTCCAGGCTTCGTAAGCTTATTTATTTATTTAAAGATCTACGACATTCTGCGGACAAGGAGACAGCCACAATGGTCTACCGCTCCCTATGCGAGTCTATAATTACCTACTGCATTCCAGTATGGGGCGGGACATTTAAAACTGCTATGCTTAGAGCAGAACGGGCACAACGGGCAGTACTGAAAGTGATGTTTTTCAAAAAACTAATCTACCCCACTAGACAGCTGTACTCGGAAGCCCAAGTCCTTACAGTTCGACAATTATATATCCTACGTACGGTCCTACGTAGACATGCTATGTTACCATTAAGCTTAGATGCATTAAGTAGACGTACTGGTTTCCCTGTCTGCAAAGTTACCAAATGTCGCACTATACTCGCGTCCAGACACTTTAGTGCGTTAAGTTCAAAGATCTACAACCGAGTTAACAAATCTATCTCAATTTACAAGCTTACGTTATATAAGGTAAAACAAATTTTAAGACCATGGCTTCAGTCCTTAAGTTATGATGACACTGAAAAGTTAATTTTATCAGTACAATAAAAAATGCGTATAAATCTAGAAATACATTAAAATACTCACACACACATTCAGGTACTCACACACGCGTTCACTATCACACACACATTCAGGTACACACCCACGCGTTCTCCAACACACACATACACAACACTCTCTCACAGATACACACCCTCACAATCTCACGAACTCACCATCACACAAGTTCGCTTCACTTCTTTTATTGTTAAGTTTTACTATTTCAATAAGTACCTACTAGTGTTTACTGGTTTTTTTTATTATGTACATAAAAATTTAACTGTGTTTTGATATAAGGCGGAGGACACTGATTCCTGTAACACAGGTTCACCTAGCACAGGAGTCAGGGGCTTCACATGTATGGTTGTATAATTTCTATGTCAAATAAAGTTATTATTATTATTATTATTATCGCCTCGCGACTCGATAGCGATAGCGTACTTTAATTTGTATTGAAAGTTAATAAGCGCCGTCTAGTGACAAACCTTGTTATCCATACAAATTGACAAAAGTTTTCTATTCTTGCATCAAATTGTTTTTATCTATCTTGTCTATCTATCTATCGTAGGTGAACGTTTACGTTTACGCGATCGAGTACGTTAAAAAACTTGCACTAAGCCGTCTGGTTCGGCCGAGGACGGTGGAATCCACTATATGCGAGTCGCACTGGAACGGTCAATGTCGTGACATTTGATGGAGGCCTTTAACTAGTAGTGGACGTCGTTTAGCTGTTATGATGATTATATTACCTCAACAATTACTGCTGGATGATGATATTACCTCAACAACTGCTGGATGATGATATTACCTCAACAACTGCTGGATGATGATATTACCTCAACAACTGCTGGTTGATGATATTACCTCAACAACTGCTGGATGATGATATTACCTCAACAACTGCTGGATGATGATATTACCTCAACAACTGCTGGTTGATGATATTACCTCAACAACTGCTGGTTGATGATATTACCTCAACAACTGCTGGTTGATGATATTACCTCAACAACTGCTAAACAGATTTGAATAAAATTCATAGCTACACAGGTAGATTATCACGTAAAATCTTTCAACCCGGTAACATTGAGTATGTTACGTAGGATGCAAGTGAAACCACAGCCAACAAAAAGAAAAATTAAAGGTAAAAAAAGGTCATCTTTTGTAAGGAGATTAACAAAAGAGGACGATGTCAATGGAAATATTGGAAGCTGATGCCATAGAGGAGCACAAAGCTAAACCGATCTGATTGGTGATGTCCTTTGTCAGATTTGTAGTCTCGCAACTGGCTCGCGTGTATGACAGGATTAAAAAACCGGCCAAGTGCGAGTCGGACTCTCACACGAAGGGTTCCGTACCATAAACAGAAGAAAAACACGTTTCTCGGACAGCGAGAGCGTTAAGCTCCCGTTGTCCGTCCGTCCGTCTGTCTGTCAGCGCGGCGGGCAGTATCTCATGAGCCGTAATAACTCCACCTCTGCTTCACTTTTCGCATCCAATCCACCTCGGCAATCTTTTTGAGGGTTTTATCGTTATTTTCAGGGTTTACAAACAGAAAAGCAAACCTCATACTGACAAAAAATGCACCGTTTTCTAGCTAACGTTGATTTCATCTTCCTTATGTTATAATTTAAAAAAAGCGGCCAAGTGCGAGTCGGACTCGCCCATGAAGGGTTCCGTAGCAGCAAGTAAAAGGTAAATTGCGGTTTACGATTTATGACGTATTAAAAAAAATCTACTTACTAGATCTCGTTCAAACCAATTTTCGGTGGAAGTTTACATGGTTATGTACATCATATATTTTTTTTTAGTTTTATCATTTTCTTATTTTAGAAGTTTCAGGGAGGTAAGTTAGCGCGAGAGACACTTCCAAAGTGGTAAAATGTGCCCCCCACATTTTACCACTTTGGAAGTGTCTCTCGCGCTAACTATTCAGTTTAGAAAAAAATATATTAGAAGACCTATCCATAGATACCGCACATGTATGGGTTTGATGAAAATAAAATATTTGAGTTTCAGTTCTAAGTATGGGGAAAAACCCCCAAAATTTATTGTTTTTTTTTTTCTATTTTTGTGTGAAAATCTTAATGCGGTTCACAGAATACATCTACTTACCAAGTTTCAACAGTATAGATCTTATAGTTTCGGAAAAAGTGGCTGTGACATACGGATGGACAGACAGACAGACATGACGAATCTATAAGGGTTCCGTTTTTTACCATTTGGCTAGGGAACCCTAAAAAGTGTTTGGTTATCAACTACGTCTCAATGGCTAAGCTGATTTGAATTAACAGATGAACATAGGTACCTACCGTCAAAGCATCCCATGTCCTTATGCAGGTGATAGTGCACTTACTATATGCCTTGGATTATAACATAGGATACTTTGGAAACTTGCAGTTCATTCCCGTGAGATAATTTTCTACTGAGATGTCACTAGCAAAAACTACTATTTTCGACATCATAAAGAAGAAACCGAACACTGAGCCAAATAATCTCATTCTCAATGAGCTAAACATTAACAATCTCAACCAATCAGTCTCAAGCAACAATATCGTATTCACTGAACATCAACGCCATACCGAATCTATTAATAAATGATTAACGGGGCTTTTCGCCGACTGTCGGATATAAGCCGATGACGGGATTCCGATAGCCGATGTGAGCCTTTCCAAGCCAGACGAAAGCCAAGCAATGTGATTTATAAACGGGAGCATGGAAAGTTCGGTTAATTATTTCCGAGGGGTTTGTAAGTCAGGAGTGAATATCCTACTGTTATGCAAGCGAGCTCCATTGTCGACATCATCGCTATTAGTTATTTTGTACTTTGTAGTGGTACCTATTTATTTGGAAGTCAGTTGTATTTATTTGTAAAAGAGTCGGTTGTATTTTTTTGTAAGTAAAAAAGTTTTTTATCTTTACTTTTAAGTGATACCTCACAACTAAATTGACATTATTCACATAAGTTATTTGCCTTTAAAGAGTTACTTTATGTGCAGTCCAAGTCCAGACTAGCTCATAGTTAAATAATATCTACTTTGGATGGGAAATCATCAAATGACCCCGTTACGTGGGTCCTCTGAGTGGAGCGGGAGGGAGAGTCAGACTCTTACTGACTAAAACCCAGCCATGCTCCTCCTAGTGCATTTTGGGTTCCAGGGCCGCGGCAACTCTTTCGAACAAAATCCGAAACTTGAAATAAACCTAACAATGTCTACTAGATTACATTGATTTTAAGTTGAGGAAGTCACTGGTTTATCTTTAAAGTTCAATGACAAATGCAAATTCAATATAGCTATAACATGGCTATTTACTTACCCCAACGCATGAAGATCGGTTCATAACCAATAAAATGCCCGAATGTTTAACCCCGAAAACATGGTTGAATTGTACACATCTGCGTACCCCTTACAGCGTACCGACTTGATGTTGTGTTATGAACTGGTGTAAACAATAAACAGACACGTGATTTCAGCAATCCCGGGAGATTTGCTATCTTTTATTGAAGAGTTCCGTAGCCTATCTCCGAAGTTCTTCATCAGATCTTCACCAAATTGAAATGGTACCAGTAGTCCAAGAAAATGTTCTTTCGAACAAAAAAAAATAATCATCCAAATCGGTTGACGATTGGAGAAAATATCGCTGAATAAAGAAACAGACGAATTGAGAACCTCCTTTTTTTGAAGCAGGTTAAAAATACGTAAATGTGATAAATAACATACATTTACCTTTTTCATTATAACGCCCATTTTCTTGAAAAGCGAAACCGCAAGTCGGAGAATAATTTACTATATTCACGCGTCTTTGAAATTATGCAAAAAGGTTATGGGTAAGTCTTAGAAATTAATCATCTGGGGATGAAGATCGACCTTGGATCTTGATATTCTTGTGTCTATTTTGCTCATATTTAAATGATAAATTATATTTATTTGTAGGTTGTAAATAACAGTTTTAGACGTCAATCATTTTGGTCGTCCGCTCGAGCACTGCCGGCACACCGATGTGCCGCGAATTTATCGCAAATTTAATGTTTACTTACTATTACCACCTATTACGTAAGATTGTTTTTAGATTTAGACCCTTTACAAAGCACAAGTCCGATCCTGCATGGAGTATTGTAGCCACCTTTGGGATGGCTCAGCTAAGTATCAGCTTGCCGCGCTTGACTCGGTGGAACGCAGAGCTAAGAGGCTCATCGGTGACGCAAAACTGGTGGATGCCAAGCTACATAGCTTGGCTCATCGCCGTAAGGTTGCCTGCTTATCGGTCTTCTACAGATTGTACTTCGGTGAGTGTGCCCTCCTGCCCCCTTCCCGTACCTCATCCCACCGGCCCCCTTCTATCATCGGACATCCAGATGCACTGCATCTTACCATCCCTACCTTGTAGCTATTCCACCAATTCGCACTAAGCGTTTCCAAACGTCTTTTATAATGCGCACAGCAAAGGAGTGGAACTCTCTGCCTGCGTCTGTGTTTCCAAAAGCTTACAGCCCTAATCTTTTCAAAGTTAGAGTGAACAGGCTCCTTCTGGGTAAGCTCGCTCCATCGTAGACTTTGTCTCTGTCATATCTGACATTGACTAGAGTCAAGAGCAAACCCATCACCAATAAAAAAAAAAAAGATTTATTTTTTATTTGGGAATTTTCACATGTCAAGGCTCGAGCGGTTAAACTAGATGAAGCCGGTGTTTCCTAGCTGACTAATCTGACAAGAAACACCGAAACAAACTCAGAGGCAAAAAATCTATTTTGAAGTCCATACAATTGTACTGGTCAAATCATAATGAGAACCATGTAGGTTGATGTCTGAGGTGGTATTTTGAGGAAAGCACCACACAGATCCACTCATATTTAGGTCATGCTCGGAACAGCTTTACTCTGTCTGAAGGTATTTATTAATAAAGGTAGCAACTTGAGAGCTTAAGGCTAAGAGGCGAAAACAGGGAGACAAGATTTGGTATGCTTGCCAAAAGTAGTAATTTCTCCTTTAATCGTTTATTATAGTGGTCATTAGCAGACTCATGACCTATATTATGGTGAGACTAGCGATCTTTCATTTATAACTTATAATAATCGCTACGGTGGTAACACATACCTACACAGTCTGCTAAAACTATACCCCTTACTTTTTTACCGTAGTCGGGTAAAAAGGGACATAATTATTATTATAAAATTACTTTTTGGTTGTTTCTTTGTTTTTAACACCGACTTCCGACACTTAAGTTATAAAAAATTCCACCAAAAACATTTAATGTAAAATGTTGCCAAGACGACCACATAAGGTTTGCCCTGTGAAACAGATATCAGATCTCATGTAGAGCCAACATTTAGTTTCTGAAGTAAGTAACGAAACAGCCAAGCCATATATTGTTAATGATAAGTACAATTTGTGAAGTTAGGGTCGGTAGAGTTAGGCTGTGTAGATCCCCACCAACCGTGTCTCCACGTTGTCGTCGTGGTGGGGCTTGCGTGTCTCAATGATCTTGGGGGCTTTGCCGGTAGAGCCACTCATGCCGGAAGGTCCCAAGTGAGAGACCAGACCAAGAGAGACACAAGAGGGGCACACCGTTCGGAGACTTGAGCAGTGTTCGGGTCCTCGGACGGTGTGCGTCTCATTGGCTTGCTCGCTGCTCTCTGGTACGCGTCTGATCATCAGACGTGACTGTGAGGGCAGCGAGCAAGCACTGAGAGAGAGGGGGAGAGGAGGGGAGATAGGGACCGCACCCTCAAAAAGGAAACTATGGACAGGCCTGGAAAAGAGAAACTACCCCAGGGCGGTTCGGACTGCACAGCAGTCCGGGAATCCGCCACGCCTAGTGCGTCAAGCCCCTCGTATTCTGGGGGGGGCAACAGGGCTGTCCGCACTCCGCTTGCCAAGGGCAACAGTGGCCGAGGAGGCCCCCGATTCGAAACGTCCTTTGAGGAACTAATCGGGTTCAATTTTAGCTCACCCGACAAAGTGTCGGTCGGGCAGAGCGCGGGAAGTGGCGCTCTATATTGGGAGGAGGGCTCGCTTGAGTGTCGCACGGGTGAAGAGTCGGAGTCCGAGTTGGACTCCGACGACCTAGCGACCTTAAGCTCGGCGAGCTCTGAACCCGTGAGAGCGGGGGCTGCTGCGGAGGACTCTAGGTCCTTCCGCAAGTGGCCCAGATCAGAGGAGGACCGGGGGTCGTCCGGCACCGAAGAGGTGGCCTCGGCCCGTAAAATCTCCACCAGCAGGCGGGGTACGGGCCGAGAGGGAGGCAAGGGCAGAGTCCTTGCCTCCAAGGATGTTGGACGACCCCCCGAAGATGGCGGTCGTGGGGCTCCTGGTTCGGAGTCCTCCGGCGGTGAGCCGGATGACTCCGGACAGGAGCGGGTTCGGAGGGCTGGGTTTCCGGAGGTGGTGGAGGCCGCGCTTCGCGATGTGGCCTTGAAGAGGAAACTCTCCTCTAAAAACAAGGCCATAAGTGCGGCGCTGGCCTCCATCCTGGCGGCAGCGGAGGCTAACCGAGGTGGGCCTCCGGTGGACGAGATGTCCAACCTGCGGGCGGAGGTCGCCCGCTTGGCTGCCGCCACCGAGCGTCTCCAGAGGGAGAACGCGGGGCTCCGAGCAGACCTGGCCAGGCTCCAGGGAGCCGGCCCACAGGGGGCGCCTAAAGGGGGGCGCAAGAAGGACAGCCAGCCCGTGCCGCAGGAGGGCCAGGTGCTGGACCTTGTGCGGCAGGAGATGGCTGCCTTCCAGGCGCGGTTTTCCGTCCTGGAGGGCATCGTCTTGCGCCCCCCGTTAGCGGCGAGTGGGAAGGCTCCAGCCCAAAAAAAGGCGGCGTCGTACGCGGCCGCCGTGGCTGCCACACCGGGGTCGTCCGGCCAGGACAAAGGGTCCGGGCCGGCACCCGCGAAGCCGGTGTCGGGAAAACCGGACCCGGCCCCGGGAAGGAAGAGGAAGGGTGGGGTTGCTGCGCGGACGGCGAAGGCTCCTGCGCCGTCTGAGCAGCAGCTCCCCCCGGCTTCCTCGCCTTCAGCTCCTCCCCCGGCTCAAGCCGAATGGCAAGTTGCCGGGGAGAAGAAGAAGGCGGGAAAGGCAGCCAGGGCGGCAAAGAGGCGGGAAAGAAGGCGGCGGCAGCGAGCGCGAGGCGTCGCGGCTGCGCTCCGCGCCCCGAAGACCGCGGCTGTAGTCTTAACGCTGCAGCCGGACGCGGTGAAGAGGGGCGTGACGTATGCCAATACGCTCACCAAGGCCAAGGAGGCCATCAACCTCGGTGAGCTTGGCATCGTCGGGGGTCTCCGGCTCAGGGTCACCATGACCGGGGCCAGGATGCTCGAGATCCCTGGAGCAGGCAGCGGTCCGGCCGCGGACGCTCTAGCCGAAAGGCTTAGGGCGTCCTTGGGCGCGGATGACGTCCGAGTGTCCAGGCCCACGAAGTGCATAGATATGCGCATCTTGGGCCTGGACGACTCCGTCACGGAGGAGGAGGTGTTGGCCGCCGTCGTCAGGACGGGGGGGTGCTCTGCAGAGGAGGTGAAGGCGGGCACCATCCGTCCTGACAACACGGGCATGCGAACCGTAGTGGTGAGCTGCCCCGTGTCGGCGGCCAAGAAAGTCTCGGAGGGCCGAAGGCTTTTGGTGGGCTGGGTCTCCGCGCAGGTAAAACTGCTGGAGCCCAGACCTCTGAGGTGCTTCCGTTGCCAAGTTGGCAACCACGTGGGAGTACGCTGCACCTCGGAGGTGGACCGCAGTGACCACTGCTTCCGCTGTGGTCAGCCCGGTCACAGGGCCGGCTCGTGCGACGCCGTGCCGCACTGCTTCGCATGTGCGGCAGCTGGCAAGCCGGCCGATCACTGGGCTGGGGGCAAAGCCTGCGGTCCACCCGCCAGGGCCGGGTCGAGGAGAAAACCCTCCTCCACCGCCGCCGCCGCCGCCGTCGCTTCCGCCGCAGCCGCCGCCACCGTCGCCGCCGCTGCCACTGCTCGGGAGGGGGCCGAAATGGAGTGCCAGTAATGGCCCCATTTCGCCTCCTCCAGACGAACATCAGTCGCTGCGCCTCTCAGGAACTGACGCTCCTGGGCAAGGCGCAGTGACTGACGCCTGCGGACAGCGAGCAATGGGTAGCTCGCTGTCCGATCAGGTCAGGCCAGAGTCGACGGCGCGTTCACTCCAAACGCGCCGTCAGCAACGAGCAGTCAGCAACGGAGACGGGGCCCGCCAGGGCCAGAGCCTGCCAGGGCTGCGGAATTGTTCGAAAGAGTTACCGCGGCCCTGGGATGAAAGGCACTAGGAGGACTAAGGGTGGGTTTTAGTCAGTAAAAGTCTGACACTCCCTGCCGCTCCACCCAGAGCGGGAGGGGTCATTTGATGATTTCCCATCCTATAAAAAAAAAAAAAAAAAAAAAAAAAAGGCTGTGTAGATTCAGAAGCTTGGCTCTATTAGTGTTATGGCTACAGTCCCGTGTAAACTTTCATGTCCTAATTCATAAAATTGGTGAAAGTCTCATTCAAACTTCCACTTCCACTAACTTCCGCCCCACATTCCCTAAAATGGGGGGGGGGGCAATTTAAGGGGATGGGGGGCGAAAGTTATAAGTTTATTTGGGGGCACGGTAGTGTTTTTTTGTATACTGAACTTTGTTTACATAACAAATTTCGGCTTTCTAGCACTTTAGGAAGTAGCCTAACATTTTGAAGTCTCATACAAACATCCACCCCCCCATTTTAGGGGATGGGGAGCGGAAGTTGTAAGTTTATGAATTTTTTTGTTGGTTGTATACTAAACTTAGATTACATACCAAATTTCAGCTTTCTAGCACCTCAGGAAGTAGCCAAACATTTTGATGATCATCAGTGTGTCAGTAACGAAATCGGTGTGTTTTAGATATCAATAAAATCGAAAGTATTAGAGCTGTTCAATTGAGACTCTGTATGTTTAATTAGTCTATTATTGACATCATATCTGGAGAATATGAACTATCTGGTACATCGGAAACCAACTCTATGAGGGTTTAAAAAAACGATGAAACACTTAGAGAAAAGGTAGGTAGTGCCTTTGCGCTTCGCTTGGCTCGTCTTGGCGGGGGCACTACCGTGCCCCCAGATAAAGAAAAAATACGACCGAATTGAGGACCTCCTCTTTTTTTTAAAGTCGGTGAAAAATAATATTCTTATACATTTTCAATGGTATTTGACTAGCTTGACCTCACTCAGTTAACTTTTAGGTGCTGAAAATCGTACTAAACCTGGGCTTTTGCATGTCAAACTTGAACGCGAAGCACTCAAGTGCTGAACAACAAAGCTTTGAAAACTGAAACAAAGTGATATAGTCCATTTGATAGGATACGAGCCGCGCAAATTTGTCTGGGCTAGTTCCTAGAAGTTTAAAACCGGCACAAAAGTACCTATTCGGCTTGTTACGCACTTCTCTACTCTGTGTAGGTTGCAAAAGATTTTGAACTATGCTGAATATTTAAAGATTTAAAATTAAAATTAGTTTTAATAAGAAAAAAAAAATGATTTAAATTAGAATTTAATCGACTCTACACGTGACCAAAGGGCTGGTCATTTCTTTGGCCAACGAATCAGCATTGCTATTCAACATGGCAATGTGGCCAATGTTCAGGGCACTTCACGTTGACAGCGATGTCGACGAATTTCTCGATGCCTTATGAGTTCTTTCCCTCCCCTTTTTACTCCATTTGTATATTTTCTACTAGTTCATCTATATTATCCATATATGTTTTATGTAAATAAATTATAATTATTTGTAAATAAGTAAAAAAAAAGTCAGTTGAATCCTATTTTTGATTTAAGTTTTGTTAAACTTTTCCATCGCAATGACAATAAACCGCATTTTATAAATTCGTTAATATTTTATACTTAACAATGCAGCACGCATGCTAAAACTCTAAAAGTCAAAGTTTAACTTTGCAAACTTCGAGATGAATAGAAACTGAACGAATAGTTTTAATTAAACAAAACACATGTGAGTCGGTAAGTACAGTTCGTTGTTCGCTATTCTGACACAGCTTGAGTTACTGAATTTGAAATACAATGAATTATTTAGTTTGAACAAAGGCTGTGGCTTGCTTTTCAGTCGCGAAAGTCGTGATGAGTTAAAGCTATTATTGAAGAAAGAAAGAGGGGAAAAGTATTCTATTATCCGAGAACTGACATGCATACAACCTAAACTGAAATTCGTCCCCACTCAGCATAATGCTGTGCCTTGGGCAGGCCCATAGTACGAGACTGAACTTTAGTGTACGCCTAAAATATTATGAACACAAAGCTGAATTTAGGAATAGTTGAGTCTAGTGAAAATTTAAGAATTTCATTTTCAGTCTTCGACCAACCTTTAAGCATTAACATTTTTGTAATCACTGTCAATAAAAAAGTTGCTTTGCTATGTCATAGGAACTTATGGCAAAGCATTGGACAATCATACTGTGAAGCAGAAATAGTCTCGTTAAAGTTACACGGGGAAAATTACTACTAAACTAGATAATTTGCAACGTGACGAAAAGAAGACTTTGAGATTTAGACTCCTATGTTGCTAACGTAGATAAGGTCTGCATAAAAGCTATAAAACTAGATTTAGGACTAGGAAAAATGTAACAACCACTCCATAATCAACATCGATGATGTACACGAGCATATCAATAGGCATCCAGTTAAATCCCAAATTTTCCACCGAGTGGGAACGTGTTTATTACCTATTCAAAACTTTCAAGACAGACAGCAGAACAAAAGCATGTTACATTCAAAGTTTCACAATAATGTAAAACAATTTCGTTTCAGTCTAGTAGTTTTCTTGCAATAACAAAAGTTACGCGTTTCGAAATCTTACAAATACATCTTCGAAATCCTTAATTTCCACACACTTTCCAAGTCGATTAAGTGGAATTTGGTTTTAATTAGAAGCATAGTCATCGATGTACCGACTGACCGATATTAGAACACCATAAAATATCCCTTGGTTGCGTCTCTGCGCAGTTTTGCCGCGTTGATTCTCGCTGAAACATCCGAGAGTGTCAGTCGCCCGCGCGGTCCCGTCACGGTCGCACGTGTGTCCCGCATCCCTGAATACTGGATGAATCAACCGCGTATTTTACGTGAGCGTATTTTAAAACTTCAGTGTTAAAATGTGAAACTTTAATACGTGATTTGTTTGATGATGTGCCACGTTGATTAGTGCGGTGTGGTTTCCCATGAATTTTGGTTTGAATGAAAATTAATCAAAGACTGGCTGGATTTCCGTAATTAATTTCTGTGGTGGAAGGTACGTTGATTGTGTATTAGCTGAATACTCAGCTTAGTTAGCGCTAATTTGGGTAAAACGAATTTTAGAATAAATTAAATTCTCCCGTTGTAGCGCCGGCTTATCTGATGGCTAACCTAAACGTAAGGGACTAAGGCGCCCTTTCATTTTGATTGAAAGAGACCCGAGCTATTTTAGGGAATGTCATCTGGCTACTGAACACGATATTTCCTGGATATAATGAAGGCAATCAGTCAAAATCTAAAATGAGATAATGTCGTCGGAGACTACTGTAAAATAATCTCCAGCAAATATAATTGCTTTCAGGATTAGACCAACGATTACCTACCTACATAAATTTTAATTCAAGCCGATAATTCAAAATTATTCCGATGAAAACACGACCTCACATGCGTTTCTATTTATAATCCTCATTAAATAAGACCCTTTCAAGAATTCCGGTGCGCTTGAATGCACAATTGTTCGGTCAGAGCCGAAGCTAAAAATTTTGCGTAACTTGTCAGGCGTGTTAAATTGGCACATAGGTACATAAAACGTAGCTTTATTTACATGCAAATATACCAGTACAAGCTCGTTCAATATTTTATCTGGGCTATTTTTTGTGAGAAATATGTTCAATGTTAGTTTGTCGGGTGAAAGTGTCGAGTTAGCTGCGAGCTATGTGTTAACATGAGTTAGATTTTAGGATTTGGAGTGTTATTCGCGAGTCTTTTTCAATGTTTTTAGTTTTATGGCTATTTTTTTTAAATGATGCTCTTTTGAATCTCCACATAAAACTACAGCAAGAATCGAAAACGAATCGATTGAAAACTGGAATTGAGTATAGATAAGTACAAAAAGCTCAGTTTTGAATCGAATTTAACTTGGGATTCTTGCAGAGCTTTGTATGTTTAAGTTTATGCACTCTTAAATCGTGTATGCGTGTTTTTTTTTTCTTTTGATTCGTTTTGTGATACCAGAATGCAACCTCTACTTGCTTTTTAAAGCTTCGTTTAGTATTTTAACTCGCGAGTTTTAAAATGTGGAGATACGAGTACATACAGTGCAGTTAGTCTAGTACGGAAATGCAATTTGCATGCTATTTGCGTACGATGACACTTAGCTAGCCTAGGATTTTTTTCTACGGAATTTTTCATCAGTCAGAATTTTTCGGTTTGGTTAGAATGTTTATATCAATAAACTTGTTATAGACAGATAGTGAATAAAATAAAATTAATAGGTAGGTACTTGTTTGAATTACATTTCTGTTCAATACGTATTTAAATAATTTAGATTGGTAATATTGCAACTGTAACTATATACACACACTTAAATAAAAGACTCAACTAAAACTAAAAGTAATCTAAAACATGGCATCGAAAAATTCCTCCGCATCGCAGGCCACTGGCAATGTACCCAAAAGGCTGGCAGCATTGCCACGTTGTATGGCAATGCTTATCCTTTGTCCGAAGTAAAAGATGTTTGAATTTGAATAAAAATAATTATAAAACAATTAAACAATCTATGGTACAAAGCAAATATCAAATACAAGGCAAATATCAAATTCACACATTTGAGCTACCCTAGATGTAAACCTATTCACTCTTGACTTAAAGACACCTAGGTTGTAGCTATCAGGAAACAAAGACTCCAGCAGGGAATTGCCTTGCCAAAGTCTGTTTCCCACTGGATATAAAGAAATGGCTAGGCAGCCAATGAAACGGCTGATTAAGCTAGCTGCGACATAATAATCACATTGGGACAGGTGTTTTTAACATTGATTTACCCTCCATTGTAATTGACAGGGGTTATCACAGTGAAGTTACTAATTAAGTACTCCAAGTAACTTTCACAAGTACTTTGAAAAGAAAACCAATTTATAAAGATTACAACTGATCGGAGAGATAATAATAATATTATTATCTCTCCGATCAGTTGTAATCTCAACAAGAAACAAGATCAATGAGGATATTATCCTCATTGGTCTTGTGATCGCAAGCGCTTCTTCGGAGCATGAGGTCCTAAGTTCGATTCCTGAGATCGACTCAGGTGAGTGTGTGAGGTGAGTCGGTCATAGTGTTATTGGGTTTTTCCATCTGGAATTACTCAGTAGCAGTCCAAGTTTGGTCCCTGGTCGATGGCAATAGTCTTGTCATAACTGGCGTCTGGTAAAATGTAGTCAATACTCAATATTTTATTATATTACATTGATGGTAAACCAAAGTAACAGATCATTAAGGACCTTGTCGGGCACAGCAAAATTAGGAGAGAGGAAAAGAGCTAAGTATCAATTCACGGAATTGAAGAGCTCGTGGCTCAATTATAACAGCCGCACGGACCAATGTTCAAGGTTAAGCAACGCTTGCCGAGGTTGGTCTGTGGATGGGTGACCATATTAACATACCGAGACATCTCCGCACCTCGGAAAGCACGTTAAGCCGTTGGTCCCGGCTGTCATTTGTAGAGCTTTGGCAGTCGTTACGGATTATCAGAAGCCAGAAAATCTGGCACCAGTCTTGCCAAGAAGTACCGTGTCAGTAATAGGTTGTGGAGGTCTGGTAGGCAGCCGCTCCACGTAAAATACTGGTATTCAGCTGAATCCGGTTTGACTGGGAGCCGACCCCAATATAGTTGGGAAAAGGCAGATTCGATATTATCTGCTTAACTGTACGGAGAATACAGACGAAATCTTAATCAAAAGATAATAAATAAACTATAGGCAAATCCTAAAACCTCGCCTAGTTTTTTCATCTTATATTAAATATCATTCGTAACACCAAAGAAGCAACAATTTAATCCAATTGTTTTACCTCCACATAATAATACTCGTACATTTTTATTTGAGTCACAATAAAAGGCGTCACCTGAAATAAGTTATCTCTCTGTTTTATTTCACTTTTTACTACTCCTTTATAATAATTTCATTTCACACGAGCTAGGGCTGTCCCATCATGAACATTATCTGTTATCTTACGAGACAGGAGAAATGTGGCAGCAAGAATTTTATACTCCTTATAGGCGTAGGTATTTTTTTTTATGAATTGAAAATCATCAAATTACGTCTTCCGCTCTGGGTGGAGCGGGAGGGAGTGGCAGATTCTTACTGACTAAAATCCATCTGTTTGTCTCCTAATGCTTCTTGCGTTCCAGGGCAGCGATGATTCTTTTGATCTAATTCCGCAACAGGAGTAGGTTAATCCGTGTGTCTCCTAATGCCCCTTGCGTTCCAGGGCCGCGGTGACACTTTCGAACTAATTCCGCAAGGAGTAGGTGAATAGGATTCTTTATTTTGGAGGATGAGCACTATTTTCACTGCTTACTTGTGCAATTGATTTTTGTAATACGAGTATACGACTGATGAACCTGTCGCTCTAGAGCAAGTGCCATTGTATTAGTGACTGAGATTGTCAAAATGCTAAAGTAAAAACCGGCCAAGTGCGTACCGACTTAGAATGGTACTTTTTGTTTGATTCTATGAAAATAGCAATTGATTTCACGGTTTTACGGTTAAAAACGGGCTTACAAAGGACGATGGTAACTGAAGAAAGAGTTATACCTAAAATCCAACTTTACAAGAGAAGTTAGGTAAATATTATCCATTTGAGTACCACCGCGAGTACCCAGTTCAGGCAAGTGCTTGTAATGAAGATTGATAACATGCTATTTACTACCTTTTTTACGTAACCAACAACTTCATCTATCTAATTTCATAGGTTGGTCGACTATTACTCGTTAATTTGTAAAACCTAAAACCTGTGATAAATTTTCCTTTTAAATTCGTTAAATTTGCTACTACCACGAATTTTTTCATGTCTACAAAAACAACCGTTTACCCGGCAGAGGGGGGGACACTTTTGACTCTTACAAAAGTTAGCACTTTATTTATTTATTTAAACTTTATGTACAATAGTGGTACATGGGCGGACTTAATGCAACAAGGCATTCTCTACCAGTCAACCTTTGGGTTAAAAAGACTACACTTTAAAGCTTAATATTTTGCAAACGGATCGTTGGATGGAAAAAATGGTTTTAGCACTCCTTCAGTATTTTTAAATGACCTATCCAACGACATCCCACACCATGGGATAGACGATAGAAAAATTACATCGTTACATGTGGTATGTAGGTACTTATTATACGTTTTTTAATCCCATACATTTTTGACATTTTAACAATCGTGTAGTGAGAGGCTACATTTCCGCTGACAGAATGTCGTTTGTCTAGAGGTTCTGAAGAGGAACAGTATGCGGAACAGGATGGAAAGTCCCGGGAACTCCTTTGAAAAGTGAGGATTGTCTGACCAGACGGGTGTTGTGTCTGGTGCCCGATGTTCATTGCCGGGATGTTGTATAAATATGTTCAAATCGCGTTGATAGTAATTTTAATTTCGCCATTAGGATTTGTGTGACATCAGAGGGCCAATTCTACTAATTTGCAATGTTTGCATTCGCATCTCAAAAGCCTTAACTTCCATACATTTTTGACTGATTGCGACTAACATTGCGAATGTGAACGTTGCTTAAAACTTAGTAGAATTTTTACTCCGGTCTTTTTTGTAGTACGTTAGTGGTGGTGTAGATGTCGCTACATCACCTCGCGTTAAAGAGTCTAATAGTATTTCAGTTTTAATTGTAATCAGATAATAAACAATTTTAACCGACTTCTAAAAAATCAAAAAAAAAAAAAAAAAATACAAACATCCGAATTGAGAACCTCCTCCGGTTCTCAATTCGGATGTATGTATTTTTTTTTTTTTTTTTATGTTTGTTCGGGCATAACTCCGTCGCTTGCCAACCGATTTGAAAAAATCTTCAGTAGTTTGGTTATAAAATCCAAATAGCTGGAAAAAATATGTGGAAAAATCATCCATGTATACGAAATTGCGTATTTTTGCTTTCCTGTGATTTTTCAGTGGTGTTGTTAGGTGTGGGGTACCACTAAAAAGAGAAAAATAAAAAACTTTTACACAAAAAAAGAAACCGACTTCCAAAAAACACTACAAAGTTCAAAATAACTTTAATTTCGGAAGTCGGTGTCAAATAACGAAGAAGCAACCAAAAACACCGACTTCCGAAATTAAAGTTATTTTGAACTTTGTAGTGTTTTTTAGAAGTCAGTTTCTTTTTTTTGTGACAAAGTTTTTTATTGAAATAAAATAAGAGAAATTATTAGGTAAGCTTCCACAAAATCGAGAAGCGATTACCTAGACCACGACCCAAGGGTCTACCTTGTTAAAAAGGTGGACAACAGACCCATTATCTGGCATAACACATAAATAACCTCTGATCCATGCCTTGCGTGGTATAAATATCCCGGCATCATATTAAGTTTCTATTTTACGCCTTGCCAACCTTTGTCGCCGAAACCCTTAGGAGTACCTACCATGTTATTGTCATACTTCTTGTCAGTGGTGACAATATTATATGAGGTAATAATTTCTTCTCTATTATCCTCGTCATTTTCGATACACGACAGGTTTTAGCAGACATTGTGCTCATAATAATCAAAGTAACGTTTATTATTTATAGTGTTTAGAATTTGCTAATTGAACTATTAAAGTATCAGTAACTAGCTTCCAAATTTGTCCCTTTACTGAAAATTTGATCCTCGCGAAGTTACTGTTTTAGATCGTAACACGTAATAATTCAACCAACTTGCAAATTTTGGAGGAGTTCATAGTTGCGTAGTTTACAATGTTAATGGGGCTCTTTGATAAATATTCGAAGATGGGCCGATTGAACTTTCCGGTTATCAATTCAGGTAAGAGGCAAATTACGAAACCATTCACTTTACTTGATTCATTCAAAATGTTGGCTCCAGAGTGACAAATAAAAAGAGCTTTTCACTCATTTGTTTTTCGATGTCCAATCACTTAAAAGCTTTGGGAACAATACTTCTGAATTAAACAATCTGTTACTGAATCGAGATATACGAGTTTCTGAGAGGACGAGTTTAATCGTGGATTTGTTCAGTGAACTGTGGGTAAGCTACTGCCAATCGGGCTTGTAATTGGATGGGTGGTTTGTGGTTTCCAGTCTTATTACGTGGGTGAAGATTTCGTATTTTCTCCATTTTGCAGCTTCAAGAAAACCATTTTCCGGGAATTAAGTTATCGTACTGATTCTTGACACTTTATATAAAACGAGAGCAATAAATTAGTTAGATATCTATTGAGTTTTGATATAAAGATTTAAATCACACTGAAATAATTTATTTGCTACGCCTGAAAATTTCCAAATTAAACTTATTACCTGAGACACTAGAGCACCTCTACGCGCTGTGAATACTAAATTGTGAATAAAGACGTCTTGAAATATTTCAACGTCATGATATTCTGTCTTGCCTATATTTCTTCCAGAAGCTGAAGTCAAGTCTATTAATGCGTAGGGATTGAAAATAAAGACAAAGGCGTTCTTTGATATTTGGCAGTGAGAAATTTGGTGTAATCAGCGCCTCTGTTGAATGATCAAAGGATCGCCCGGGAGTACCTTCTTGTAGCACCTACTTGGGGATTCCAATTAAACCACGTTACGTTGATAGGGCCTGAAGCGGTTAGCTGAGACAATGTACTTTCGATGACCCATAAATGCTTGGTTATAAGGATAAGCCTTACATTTTCACAAATTGTAACTTGTGCGGGTTTTCTATCTGTGCGTTAGCATGCTTATTACTCGAGGATAACTTCAGCTCTTCAAATCATTCGATGTCAACATAAATTATGATCTCTTGTTAGATGTGACTCGATACTTACCTACTCAAATTAGGTAAGTTTGTTAGTTAATAGATCATCAAGTGCGAATTTTATCCGTCTAATGCGTAGTACGATGGTTGTAACGGTAACATAGTTATTTGAAATCGGTTCATAACTTTCTAGTGTGTAAAAAGTATAAAACAATGATGTGATTAATAAAAAAAATAACTTGTACCGAATATCATGTTCTCAAGCTAAAGAAACGTACAGCACGTTTTTTTTTTTTATTTTTTTTTATTTATGAATGGGCTAGCTCTTGACCTCGATCACGCCTGATGGAAAGCGATAGATGAGGTCCATGATGAAAGCGAGCGTGCCCAGAAGACGCCTTGAGGCACCGGTACTCCCACGCGTCAACGAAACACAGCAGGCTGCTTGACGCCGAACTCCGGTGGGAGGGTGGTCGCGAACCAGGCGGGCGTTAGCCCTACCACCGCAAGGGAAGGATTGGCCAGTCTTATAAGGTGTTAGGTGCGTTGTGTTTCACGCGGGCCTCAAAGAGATGTCAGCATAGGAGAAGGGGCCCGTTAGGGCCAGAGCCTGCCCGGGTTGCGGATTTTGTTCGAAAGTATTGCCACGGGCCTAGAATGCAAAGGGCACTACGGGAAGCAACGGATGGGTTTTAGTCAGTAGGAGTCTGACACTCCCTTCCGTTCCACCCAGAGTGGCAGGAGTCATCTGATGATAACACATCTATAAAAAAGAAGCTGCAGAAACGTTAAGTATGGTAACATAAATACCAAACTTAAATGTACCTACTACTAGCTATATTGTATTCGAGGACTCCTTATGGAAGCTGAATTGGCAACGTCAGTGACAAGCGTGGGTGTTGGAGTAATGTATGTTGTTTTGTTATATTATGTGATGTAGTCCAACAGTGCGAGGGAAGCGGTTTTCGTGACCTGAATAGTTATCTGTTTGGGCGCAACTTCTATATTATTGGCATTTAGGGTTTTGAATTGAGTTATTTTTCGGATTTGTGGGTTCCATACGACGTACGTCCGAATAAAAAATTTAAACTTTATACTACTTCATAGGATTGCATTTGTATCTCTCTTAACTGTCTGTCTGTCTATCCGTGTTGACCTAAACACCGACGCGAAACGTTTAAAAATCAATTTTGTATATGAAGACTGGACTAGGAAAAGCAACTTGGATTCCCAGCTAAGAATACCGATTTTTCAAAATCCAAAGATTCAGTTTCAGTTGTCATCAAAATTGAGCTCGAGACTCTGCTCAGTGTTTTTCGGTATTACTCATAGTTTCGGATTTGGCCATCCACGCACACTTAAACATATCCTGTATATATATATTGGTAGAAGTACTCATTCCATGCGGGCGGAGCCGCGGGCGGCAGCTAGTATGCTTATGTACCTCCCTATTTCCTTATGTAGTTGACCTACAGTCAGAGATTGGTAATTGGATTGTTAATTACCTTTGGGTTCAAGTCCAGTGTCTGTGGCAGATAGCTTAAACCTTAGTGAGGTATCGGTTACTAGGATTTGTTGCCAAGTCGATAACTGTGACATATTACTTTAATACTTTAGATTATAGCTAGCCCAATATACTAACTTCAGCTTTAACGTACATTTTAGTTCTTCATCGTACGAGTCTATAATCAATGCCTTACCCATATTTCATGAGGACGCTGGCTTTAAGCGTTTAGTTAGGTTTTATGGATCAGAAACTATAAATTTCAATGAAACTGGTTTGAAGGATTATTTTACAGTTTATCGGTTGCATAGGGCGATGACCAAAGCCAATATTGTTCAGGGGAAAGAGAGAAAAAATCACTCTATATTTCCCCCTGAACTCTTTTTTGAAAATATTCTCAACTAACTATTTGCACCTAGATATCTAGCGTATGTATAGGTACCAAGGTTCATTTAAATAGGTACATTAATTTCGAAAAATAAGGACTTGAAAGTTTGTATGAAATGCCGTACGGTGTAAATGCTCTTAATTCCATAAATTTTTGACTTTATTAAATATCATCACTTTCCTTACCTTATCGATGATAGAATGACCCTTGTTTAGAGCACAGTATAATAATGTGTCGGGTACCCGAATTCAAATGTAGTAAATCGAGCACCCAAATACGAGCTAACAATCAAGTGTGCGCCATAATTTTGATTAAAACCTATTTATTGTATGAAAATAATTCACTTAGTACTAGTTCTGACTCCAACCTAAATAGCTACATCATAACACAAAACCAGAAAATATGGCTTCAGTACAAAAAATCATATCAGTACACACCCACACGAAATATTTGCTACTAAATTTTCTACAAAACAGCATTTTAAACTGATTTTATCAATGCAGCGTTTTTCTTATCCCATAGGGATTCAATTAACGTTACTAAGAATAAAGGTAATGTCTTTCCATTTTATTTTTTTTTGTTTACTGAAATTAACATCAAAAATCCTTTGTCTAATGTTTACATTTGTTAGTGTCCTTAAGAGCGTGTACACCGTATTTCATTTCATACAAACTTTCAAGTACTTATTCTTCAAAATGAATGAACCGATTTTAATGAAACTTGGTATACATGCGCTAGATATCCAGGTCTAAATAGTTATCAGAAAACATTTTTGAAAAATAGTTCAGGAGGAAGGATATAGTGATTTTTCACTTTCTTTAGAAAACTTAAAATCGCTCTCTCTCTCCCTCTGAAATCTTTTTCACAAATGTTTTCTGATAACTATTTAGACCTGGATATCTAGCGTATGCATACCAAGTTTCGTTAAAATCGGTTCATTCATTTTGAAGAATAAGGATTTGAAAGATTGTATGAAAAGCCGTACCGCGTAAACGCTCTTAACAGACGAAGATACCTACCCATTTTCTATTTTTCAAAATATATTTCTAACCAACAAAATCCACAACAAACACCCTCATTCTATATACGCTACATTCATTCTGGATCCAGTTAAGTTCAATTCCAAAACTTCTTTTTATCCTATTGTTTTCATGCATTTTGTTCATGCATTCCGCGTACAGGAACTCCTAACTTCCGACAGTCTTTTGTTCAAGCCAGTTCAATCTCGGTCTCTTTGGCCATTCCAACGAATCAGGAAAATTGCAAATATCCACCTACCCTATTTCCCGGTTTCCCAAAAATATGGCATGAATCGCGATACCGGTCTCAAAAATGTTTGTTCAAAAGTCGGTATTAAGATTGGACTTTTTAAATTGAGTAGCTTGTGACGTCAACTCAATGGAATGAATTTTGAATAAAGAATATGTGTAGTCTCAGTCTTGCGAAGTCGATTCTTTATACCGGTTCTTATCAAGACATGTAAACGAGGCACTTGAAAATATCTCAAGGAAGATTTTCATGTTACCTTGCAAGAACTGTTAGTCAAATGAGAAAAACGTTTTCTCCGGACTTGTTTACTTTTATTTCTCTTCTTAGAATCAATTTTAACTGTTTGGCTTCCTCTACATTTTAAACTACACTGACTAACTGCATGACTGTTTTCCAAGAATATTATAATATCAAAGCAAGTACTTATAAGCTTTTGATATTATTCTTATTAAAATTCACAAGGAAAGCTAACATTAAAATGAGCTTGTAGTATCAAAAGGCTTAACCCTTCCACAATTTTCCTTATTTTTCGTTCCATGAATATTACTGTATATTTCAGTCACAAAGGAACTTCAGCACTAATTCAATTAATTCACATTCTTTTGTCTTTACTGCAGTCTTGTTTAATCTCCATGCATAAAACAAAAATCACAACTTTCCTCAGAAAAGCGACATTAAATTTCTTCTTTCCAGAAAAAAAAAAATGAATAAAAAAGGATATGCCTGTTTCAGGGTTCAAGTCAACGAATTTAACTTTTACTTTTGTTTGTACAATTTCTGGATGACTTGATGAGAAAATACGACTCAATAATATTTTCATTCCGGTTCGTTTTAAATAATACCGCACTGTTTTTATATCGATATGGGAGTTCGGTTCCTACATAAAAACATTAATTCCTATATGTTCCACAATACTTTGAGCTGTAGTTCTTATTATGAAAATGACGCAAAGTATTAGTGTAGTAGTTTAATGGTTTTTTCTTTAAGGACGGGAAATCATCAAATGACTTCTTCTGCTCTGGGTGGAGCGGGAGGGAGTGTCAGACTCTTACTGACTAAAACCCATCCATGGAACACAACGTGCCGTCGCGTCCAATCGGGCCTGTTCTGATCAGATGGCGACCTACCCATTGCTCGCCGGCATCAATCACTACGCCATGCTGAGGAGCATCAGTTCTTTAGCGGCGCAGTGGCTGATGTTCGTCTGAAGGAGGCGAAATGGGGCCGTTATTGGCACTCCATGTCGGCCCCTTCTAGATTAGGCTACGTTTGTATTTTTTACATTAAATGCTTTGCGAGGAAAATAATTCCTTTTTAGTGTTATTTTATTAGAATAAAATACAGATATGATTTACTGATTAATTACAGCAGTTACAAAGATAACAGCCGCACGGACCAATCTTCAAGGTTAAGCAACGCTTGCCAAGGTTGTTCAGGGGATTGGTGACCATATTAACATACCGAGACTCCTCCGTGCCTCGGAAAGCACGTTAAGCCGTTGGTCCCGGCTGTCATTTGTAGATCTTTGGCAGTCGTTACGGATTGTCAGAAGCCAGAAAATCTGACACTAGTCTTGCCATGAATTACTGTGTTACCCAGTTAGTGGGTTGTGGAGGTTTGGTTGGCAGCCGCTCCACGTAAAATACTGGTATTCAGCTGAATCCGGTTTGACTGGGAGCCGACCCCAATATAGTTCTTGGGAAAAGGCTAGGCAGATGAGTTACAAAGATCACATTTAAAAAACGACTTACCACGTTAAGGTAACTTCTCAGGTTTTGCAAACCCTACGTAATTGTAAGTCAGAAGTAGCAGTTATAACTTGAGTTACTTATACTTTTCCAACTAAAACACGCTTTAAATTAAAACTTGTTTATGTTCGCAATCAAAAATATGCACTGCAAAAGAATTTCTGCAGGATCAACTCATTTACTGTAGTACCGCTGAATTCCACCAACTGAAGGACCACAAAAAACAGAGCCAACTTAAATAAACATCCAAAAATACACCGAACACTTACGGAATACGGAACCCGCTGTGTTTACGAAACACACTCTCCCATAAAACTCATCAGAATAAATGAAGGCAATCGCAGGAGCGACTCACTTTACGAACGAAATGGTTTAGCGTTGGTCACAATGAATGACTTTTTATATATAAAGGAATTGGGTTTAATTTAAGGGCACGATTTTGTTTTGTTTATTTTTAGTAGAACGAGCCTGTATCCCTCACTACTGGGTATGGGGTTTGTATGGCAAGAAGTCTTGACCTTTTACGGCAAAATTTTATAATCGCTGGAGTAGGTAGTAGGATGGAACGAGAAAGAATTTTGGAAAGACTTAGGGGAAGCCTTTGCCAAGCAGTGGGAAAATAAAAAGTAGTGTTAATCGGTTACATTTTAGGAATTGTGGCCCATAAATCATCTCCAAAAATAATAAAGGTTTTAATTATTTTTAATATTAATTTTGAAAATAACTTTGATTGGGACCACAATTTTATGTATTTAATTTTTGTTTTCTGAATTTTATGCCTTCTCCGTATCAGGCTTTTGCTTTGCAATGAGAAAGTTACAAGCTGGAATTATTATTCTAGCTTGCCTATGCCCGGGGCTGCACCCACATGAGAAGTGAAACTGTAACTGATTTAATTTCAAAAGAAACTTCTTTGGAAAATTTCAGCTCTGAAGGTCAGAGAGTTAATTTTAGCGTGGGCGTTAGCCCAAAAAGAAAAGTACAAATGTCATTCTTACTAACGTAAGACATCCACACTTTTGTTTTTCGAAAAATTTGTGTCTTTTGTGTATTTAACGGGTGCTTTCTGTTAATTAAAAAACACACTGAAATAAAATGTTACATCAATTTAAATATGTCAACGGAAAATGGCAAATGCCGTTAGATTGTAAAATATCGCGCGAAATTGTAAACAATTTTTTCCAAATAAGACACGAATATTATTATTAGAAACTATTGAATTTGGATGGGATTCATTGTACCTATAGTAAAACGTTTTTTTTTTCATAATATATCGAGAAATTATAATGTAATCAAGATTTATCACAATCTTACGGAGTCTGTAATTTTCCGGTGGCATATATAAAACTATTCTGTTATTTAGTGACTGATAGACAACGCACAGCCAAAACTACTGGTCGTTGAAAGCTGAACTTCGGCAAGTAGCTTCCTTGGAGAGTGTATCAGTGCACTAAGAGAGGATTTCCCGAAATTCTTAGGGGAACGAGTAAAAACGGGATATTATGCGCATACGAAGTCGCGGGCAAAAGCTAGTCGTATTATAAACCAACGAGTTTGGGAGTTGAACTTAAGGCCTCTTTGCCTTTGTTTTGTTTATATTAAAGTTTATGCTCTGTTTACTCTGTAGGGGAGTGTGTTTAGTGGTTCACGAGACGTGTCCTGAATAATAAGTGTTATATCAATTAGAAAATGTTGTTGGCTTTAGGATTTCGTTTTGTTAGGCGAGTGTGTGGGATTAGTTTGGTGTCTCAGTAGATGTGTTTGTTGCTGTTGCTATGAGGAAATATTGTTAGTAGCTGACGTACTAAATTGTTGTTTAGCGGACATTTTCTTGATATTCAGGACTTTATCGTTTTAGAGTTTATCGCTAACCCCAAAAAAAAAAAATGTTCTTTTTTTGTTTGTTTGAACGCGCTTATCTCTGGAACAAACAGTTGGATTTGGAAAATTATTTTTGTAAATGATAGTCACATTTATGAGGGAGGCTATAATAGGCTAAACGGGAAATTCCTACGGGCACGGGAAGAAACTATATGCGCATAATAATATGAAGTTGCGGGCAAAAGCTAGTGAATTATAAATGGCGTTGCTTCCGGAGTTCTTCCCCAGACACGGAAATAAAAGTGCACTGTGGTTACTTAATCGAGTATACTTACTTTTATTATTCCACTTTACGTCACCAGCCCCCGTAATAAAATTAATAATTAACCCCACATTATCTGCCCGTGCTTCTCTAATCTACCTTAATTAATGAAATTTTATTTTCATGCGATTTAATACTTTACGGGATGAGGGTGCATAAATAACGCAGAGTGGCGAAGCGCTTCGGTAACTCCGACAGGGATGGAGGGAACTGTGGAAAGTAATCTAATATGTATTGGTACCGTTAGTTGGGAATTAAAGAGTTCCATTTTTGAAAGTAGGTACTTACCTATGCTGGGTAGTTGTAGATTTAATTGGTAGGATATAGTTTTTTAGAGTTTATGGTGATTGTATTTTGCCGATGTAGGTACTTAAGTTTTTCTCTGTTATTCTTGCGTAAACACCAGTTAAGTGCGAGTCAGACCTGCGCGTAAAGGATTTCGAAATAATCATATTTTTTTAATGTTACTTGTAAACTTATATTTTTTGTAGGTTCATCTGTAAAATACAAATAATAAAACTAAAAATCACTGACAGACTGTTAATATTTCTGCATTGTCCCAAATTCTTTGTCTGCTGCAAATTAAATGAAATTAAATTAAATTAAATAATCATTTATTTCAATCCATTCGGATCATAAGTATTTTTTTTAAAACCACAGTAATTATCATTAGATAAAATAATATCTAATCAAATAATATAAATAATAAATAAAATCTAAAATGCTATCATATCGCCAAGACATGGAAATAACCTTCTTATCTTCCTCAAGGATTAATACTAAATCTTTAAAAAAGTCATGAATATAATTATATTAAAATATTCTCATTTATTAAAAAAAAACAACAAGCAACTATAGGCAGATTCTTAATTCCAATAGAGAATTTAAATTTTATACCTACCTACCTATTCAGCTTATCTATTGATGAACGGTTCATAATAATAACAAACTTATTTCAAACATCTAGTAATTAGTGAAATAAAATTTTTGGCCCACCTAAACCGTATAGTAGCTTGATCACACGTTGATGCGGAATTGGTTCGAAAGAGTCACCACGGCCCTGGAACACCATGGGTGTTAGGAGGAAAATGGATGAATTTTAGCCAGTAAGAGTCTGACACTCCCTTCCGCTCCGCCTAGAGCGGAAGAGGTCATTTGATGATTTCCCATCTATATGCAAAAAAAATTTAAGCTTGATAAATATGCAAAATATTTGTTAAAAGAGAAATAATCTTTTGTTCTAAGAAAAGGTGAAGATTATAAAGATATTATTATTATTCATTTTAAAACATTGTCTATCCCAAATTTTCCACATCAAGAACCTTAGTAAAGATAAAATAAAATTAACATAAAAGTATTCCAGGTCTGTTTAAAACTAGGCCAGGTCCATTAAAGACTACAAACTTTCTGGAAACATCTGTGAAGTTAACTGCCTGAAACCGAATTGTTCTTTTAATACTCTGCAGAATCACCCTCTTTTGTTCTTACACTAAACCAGATAGCACACTCACACAGACAAATTTGGGAACATGACTGTGTAAAGCTGGAGTATTCTGCAAAATTTCGTTTTGCTTTTTTATGTTTTGTAAAAACGGTCCAGTAGGGGTTAGAGCTTATTGTGAAGATGCATCTTGGAGTCCGTTGTAAGTCATGAAATAAAAATAAACTGGTGTGCATAAAAATTAGGCCACCCTAAAAGTCCCTTATAAGTAATGCCTCCCTTACAATATCGTAAAATAACGTATTTTCAGAAAAGTAGTTTTAGAGGTCAGATTATAGATCCTGCCTTAAGGTCGGCTCTGGAATCTGCCTTCTAAAATAACCAACTCCTACTTCTGTGTCAATAAAGAAAGGAAACAGAAAAGGAATACAGTAAGACAGTTCTTATTATAAAAGATTCGTTATAAGATATTTTAAATGATAAACTGTACCTGTAAAACGGTGCACCACTGGAAATTATAGGCAACGAAATAAGTACAGGAATGGTCGCGATCTCTTCCTTGATAATGTTGTAACAGAATTAGATCTAACCTTATTTATATTTCCAATGTTTTTCCACCTTATCGAGTTTCCAGTAAAAGTATCGCTGCAACTGGACTGTATTGTGATTGCTATCTGGTTTTTAAATCTCCGCTCTTGCCTACAGCTGCCAAGAACGGTTGGATTCTCTTAGCTAGGAACTGTATTTTATCTGACGCGCTACAACTTTGTATATATTTCTCTCTTTTTATTGTTTCGTTATTTTATGATGTTGGTAGATTCTAGATTCTAACTAACATTTGATCTCCTGAGCTAATATTTACATGAAAACTTTATCTACAACATGTAATAGTAGCACCGACGCGAAACGTTTAAAAATCAATTTTGTATATGAAGACTGGACTAGGAAAAGCAACTTGGATTCCCAGCTAAGAATACCGATTTTTCAAAATCCAAAGATTCAGTTTCAGTTGTCATCAAAATTGAGCTCGAGACTCTGCTCAGTGTTTTTCGGTATTACTCATAGTTTCGGATTTGGCCATCCACGCACACTTAAACATATCCTGTATATATATATTGGTAGAAGTACTCATTCCATGCGGGCGGAGCCGCGGGCGGCAGCTAGTATGCTTATGTACCTCCCTATTTCCTTATGTAGTTGACCTACAGTCAGAGATTGGTAATTGGATTGTTAATTACCTTTGGGTTCAAGTCCAGTGTCTGTGGCAGATAGCTTAAACCTTAGTGAGGTATCGGTTACTAGGATTTGTTGCCAAGTCGATAACTGTGACATATTACTTTAATACTTTAGCTTATAGCTAGCCCAATATACTAACTTCAGCTTTAACGTACATTTTAGTTCTTCATCGTACGAGTCTATAATCAATGCCTTACCCATATTTCATGAGGACGCTGGCTTTAAGCGTTTAGTTAGGTTTTATGGATCAGAAACTATAAATTTCAATGAAACTGGTTTGAAGGATTATTTTACAGTTTATCGGTTGCATAGGGCGATGACCAAAGCCAATATTGTTCAGGGGAAAGAGAGAAAAAATCACTCTATATTTCCCCCTGAACTCTTTTTTGAAAATATTCTCAACTAACTATTTGCACCTAGATATCTAGCGTATGTATAGGTACCAAGGTTCATTTAAATAGGTACATTAATTTCGAAAAATAAGGACTTGAAAGTTTGTATGAAATGCCGTACGGTGTAAATGCTCTTAATTCCATAAATTTTTGACTTTATTAAATATCATCACTTTCCTTACCTTATCGATGATAGAATGACCCTTGTTTAGAGCACAGTATAATAATGTGTCGGGTACCCGAATTCAAATGTAGTAAATCGAGCACCCAAATACGAGCTAACAATCAAGTGTGCGCCATAATTTTGATTAAAACCTATTTATTGTATGAAAATAATTCACTTAGTACTAGTTCTGACTCCAACCTAAATAGCTACATCATAACACAAAACCAGAAAATATGGCTTCAGTACAAAAAATCATATCAGTACACACCCACACGAAATATTTGCTACTAAATTTTCTACAAAACAGCATTTTAAACTGATTTTATCAATGCAGCGTTTTTCTTATCCCATAGGGATTCAATTAACGTTACTAAGAATAAAGGTAATGTCTTTCCATTTTATTTTTTTTTGTTTACTGAAATTAACATCAAAAATCCTTTGTCTAATGTTTACATTTGTTAGTGTCCTTAAGAGCGTGTACACCGTATTTCATTTCATACAAACTTTCAAGTACTTATTCTTCAAAATGAATGAACCGATTTTAATGAAACTTGGTATACATGCGCTAGATATCCAGGTCTAAATAGTTATCAGAAAACATTTTTGAAAAATAGTTCAGGAGGAAGGATATAGTGATTTTTCACTTTCTTTAGAAAACTTAAAATCGCTCTCTCTCTCCCTCTGAAATCTTTTTCACAAATGTTTTCTGATAACTATTTAGACCTGGATATCTAGCGTATGCATACCAAGTTTCGTTAAAATCGGTTCATTCATTTTGAAGAATAAGGATTTGAAAGATTGTATGAAAAGCCGTACCGCGTAAACGCTCTTAACAGACGAAGATACCTACCCATTTTCTATTTTTCAAAATATATTTCTAACCAACAAAATCCACAACAAACACCCTCATTCTATATACGCTACATTCATTCTGGATCCAGTTAAGTTCAATTCCAAAACTTCTTTTTATCCTATTGTTTTCATGCATTTTGTTCATGCATTCCGCGTACAGGAACTCCTAACTTCCGACAGTCTTTTGTTCAAGCCAGTTCAATCTCGGTCTCTTTGGCCATTCCAACGAATCAGGAAAATTGCAAATATCCACCTACCCTATTTCCCGGTTTCCCAAAAATATGGCATGAATCGCGATACCGGTCTCAAAAATGTTTGTTCAAAAGTCGGTATTAAGATTGGACTTTTTAAATTGAGTAGCTTGTGACGTCAACTCAATGGAATGAATTTTGAATAAAGAATATGTGTAGTCTCAGTCTTGCGAAGTCGATTCTTTATACCGGTTCTTATCAAGACATGTAAACGAGGCACTTGAAAATATCTCAAGGAAGATTTTCATGTTACCTTGCAAGAACTGTTAGTCAAATGAGAAAAACGTTTTCTCCGGACTTGTATACTTTTATTTCTCTTCTTAGAATCAATTTTAACTGTTTGGCTTCCTCTACATTTTAAACTACACTGACTAACTGCATGACTGTTTTCCAAGAATATTATAATATCAAAGCAAGTACTTATAAGCTTTTGATATTATTCTTATTAAAATTCACAAGGAAAGCTAACATTAAAATGAGCTTGTAGTATCAAAAGGCTTAACCCTTCCACAATTTTCCTTATTTTTCGTTCCATGAATATTACTGTATATTTCAGTCACAAAGGAACTTCAGCACTAATTCAATTAATTCACATTCTTTTGTCTTTACTGCAGTCTTGTTTAATCTCCATGCATAAAACAAAAATCACAACTTTCCTCAGAAAAGCGACATTAAATTTCTTCTTTCCAGAAAAAAAAAAATGAATAAAAAAGGATATGCCTGTTTCAGGGTTCAAGTCAACGAATTTAACTTTTACTTTTGTTTGTACAATTTCTGGATGACTTGATGAGAAAATACGACTCAATAATATTTTCATTCCGGTTCGTTTTAAATAATACCGCACTGTTTTTATATCGATATGGGAGTTCGGTTCCTACATAAAAACATTAATTCCTATATGTTCCACAATACTTTGAGCTGTAGTTCTTATTATGAAAATGACGCAAAGTATTAGTGTAGTAGTTTAATGGTTTTTTCTTTAAGGACGGGAAATCATCAAATGACTTCTTCTGCTCTGGGTGGAGCGGGAGGGAGTGTCAGACTCTTACTGACTAAAACCCATCCATGGAACACAACGTGCCGTCGCGTCCAATCGGGCCTGTTCTGATCAGATGGCGACCTACCCATTGCTCGCCGGCATCAATCACTACGCCATGCTGAGGAGCATCAGTTCTTTAGCGGCGCAGTGGCTGATGTTCGTCTGAAGGAGGCGAAATGGGGCCGTTATTGGCACTCCATGTCGGCCCCTTCTAGATTAGGCTACGTTTGTATTTTTTACATTAAATGCTTTGCGAGGAAAATAATTCCTTTTTAGTGTTATTTTATTAGAATAAAATACAGATATGATTTACTGATTAATTACAGCAGTTACAAAGATAACAGCCGCACGGACCAATCTTCAAGGTTAAGCAACGCTTGCCAAGGTTGTTCAGGGGATTGGTGACCATATTAACATACCGAGACTCCTCCGTGCCTCGGAAAGCACGTTAAGCCGTTGGTCCCGGCTGTCATTTGTAGATCTTTGGCAGTCGTTACGGATTGTCAGAAGCCAGAAAATCTGACACTAGTCTTGCCATGAATTACTGTGTTACCCAGTTAGTGGGTTGTGGAGGTTTGGTTGGCAGCCGCAGATGAGTTACAAAGATCACATTTAAAAAACGACTTACCACGTTAAGGTAACTTCTCAGGTTTTGCAAACCCTACTTAATTGTAAGTCAGAAGTAGCAGTTATAACTTGAGTTACTTATACTTTTCCAACTAAAACACGCTTTAAATTAAAACTTGTTTATGTTCGCAATCAAAAATATGCACTGCAAAAGAATTTCTGCAGGATCAACTCATTTACTGTAGTACCGCTGAATTCCACCAACTGAAGGACCACAAAAAACAGAGCCAACTTAAATAAACATCCAAAAATACACCGAACACTTACGGAATACGGAACCCGCTGTGTTTACGAAACACACTCTCCCATAAAACTCATCAGAATAAATGAAGGCAATCGCAGGAGCGACTCACTTTACGAACGAAATGGTTTAGCGTTGGTCACAATGAATGACTTTTTATATATAAAGGAATTGGGTTTAATTTAAGGGCACGATTTTGTTTTGTTTATTTTTAGTAGAACGAGCCTGTATCCCTCACTACTGGGTATGGGGTTTGTATGGCAAGAAGTCTTGACCTTTTACGGCAAAATTTTATAATCGCTGGAGTAGGTAGTAGGATGGAACGAGAAAGAATTTTGGAAAGACTTAGGGGAAGCCTTTGCCAAGCAGTGGGAAAATAAAAAGTAGTGTTAATCGGTTACATTTTAGGAATTGTGGCCCATAAATCATCTCCAAAAATAATAAAGGTTTTAATTATTTTTAATATTAATTTTGAAAATAACTTTGATTGGGACCACAATTTTATGTATTTAATTTTTGTTTTCTGAATTTTATGCCTTCTCCGTATCAGGCTTTTGCTTTGCAATGAGAAAGTTACAAGCTGGAATTATTATTCTAGCTTGCCTATGCCCGGGGCTGCACCCACATGAGAAGTGAAACTGTAACTGATTTAATTTCAAAAGAAACTTCTTTGGAAAATTTCAGCTCTGAAGGTCAGAGAGTTAATTTTAGCGTGGGCGTTAGCCCAAAAAGAAAAGTACAAATGTCATTCTTACTAACGTAAGACATCCACACTTTTGTTTTTCGAAAAATTTGTGTCTTTTGTGTATTTAACGGGTGCTTTCTGTTAATTAAAAAACACACTGAAATAAAATGTTACATCAATTTAAATATGTCAACGGAAAATGGCAAATGCCGTTAGATTGTAAAATATCGCGCGAAATTGTAAACAATTTTTTCCAAATAAGACACGAATATTATTATTAGAAACTATTGAATTTGGATGGGATTCATTGTACCTATAGTAAAACGTTTTTTTTTTCATAATATATCGAGAAATTATAATGTAATCAAGATTTATCACAATCTTACGGAGTCTGTAATTTTCCGGTGGCATATATAAAACTATTCTGTTATTTAGTGACTGATAGACAACGCACAGCCAAAACTACTGGTCGTTGAAAGCTGAACTTCGGCAAGTAGCTTCCTTGGAGAGTGTATCAGTGCACTAAGAGAGGATTTCCCGAAATTCTTAGGGGAACGAGTAAAAACGGGATATTATGCGCATACGAAGTCGCGGGCAAAAGCTAGTCGTATTATAAACCAACGAGTTTGGGAGTTGAACTTAAGGCCTCTTTGCCTTTGTTTTGTTTATATTAAAGTTTATGCTCTGTTTACTCTGTAGGGGAGTGTGTTTAGTGGTTCACGAGACGTGTCCTGAATAATAAGTGTTATATCAATTAGAAAATGTTGTTGGCTTTAGGATTTCGTTTTGTTAGGCGAGTGTGTGGGATTAGTTTGGTGTCTCAGTAGATGTGTTTGTTGCTGTTGCTATGAGGAAATATTGTTAGTAGCTGACGTACTAAATTGTTGTTTAGCGGACATTTTCTTGATATTCAGGACTTTATCGTTTTAGAGTTTATCGCTAACCCCAAAAAAAAAAAATGTTCTTTTTTTGTTTGTTTGAACGCGCTTATCTCTGGAACAAACAGTTGGATTTGGAAAATTATTTTTGTAAATGATAGTCACATTTATGAGGGAGGCTATAATAGGCTAAACGGGAAATTCCTACGGGCACGGGAAGAAACTATATGCGCATAATAATATGAAGTTGCGGGCAAAAGCTAGTGAATTATAAATGGCGTTGCTTCCGGAGTTCTTCCCCAGACACGGAAATAAAAGTGCACTGTGGTTACTTAATCGAGTATACTTACTTTTATTATTCCACTTTACGTCACCAGCCCCCGTAATAAAATTAATAATTAACCCCACATTATCTGCCCGTGCTTCTCTAATCTACCTTAATTAATGAAATTTTATTTTCATGCGATTTAATACTTTACGGGATGAGGGTGCATAAATAACGCAGAGTGGCGAAGCGCTTCGGTAACTCCGACAGGGATGGAGGGAACTGTGGAAAGTAATCTAATATGTATTGGTACCGTTAGTTGGGAATTAAAGAGTTCCATTTTTGAAAGTAGGTACTTACCTATGCTGGGTAGTTGTAGATTTAATTGGTAGGATATAGTTTTTTAGAGTTTATGGTGATTGTATTTTGCCGATGTAGGTACTTAAGTTTTTCTCTGTTATTCTTGCGTAAACACCAGTTAAGTGCGAGTCAGACCTGCGCGTAAAGGATTTCGAAATAATCATATTTTTTTAATGTTACTTGTAAACTTATATTTTTTGTAGGTTCATCTGTAAAATACAAATAATAAAACTAAAAATCACTGACAGACTGTTAATATTTCTGCATTGTCCCAAATTCTTTGTCTGCTGCAAATTAAATGAAATTAAATTAAATTAAATAATCATTTATTTCAATCCATTCGGATCATAAGTATTTTTTTTAAAACCACAGTAATTATCATTAGATAAAATAATATCTAATCAAATAATATAAATAATAAATAAAATCTAAAATGCTATCATATCGCCAAGACATGGAAATAACCTTCTTATCTTCCTCAAGGATTAATACTAAATCTTTAAAAAAGTCATGAATATAATTATATTAAAATATTCTCATTTATTAAAAAAAAACAACAAGCAACTATAGGCAGATTCTTAATTCCAATAGAGAATTTAAATTTTATACATACCTACCTATTCAGCTTATCTATTGATGAACGGTTCATAATAATAACAAACTTATTTCAAACATCTAGTAATTAGTGAAATAAAATTTTTGGCCCACCTAAACCGTATAGTAGCTTGATTACACGTTAATGCGGAATTTGTTCGAAAGAGTCACCACGGCCCTGGAACACCATGGGCTTTAGGAGGAAAATGGATGGATTTTAGCCAGTAAGAGTCTGACACTCCCTTCCGCTCCGCCTAGAGCGGAAGAGGTCATTTGATGATTTCCCATCTATATGCAAAAAAAATTTAAGCTTGATAAATATGCAAAATATTTGTTAAAAGAGAAATAATCTTTTGTTCTAAGAAAAGGTGAAGATTATAAAGATATTATTATTATTCATTTTAAAACATTGTCTATCCCAAATTTTCCACATCAAGAACCTTAGTAAAGATAAAATAAAATTAACATAAAAGTATTCCAGGTCTGTTTAAAACTAGGCCAGGTCCATTAAAGACTACCAACTTTCTGGAAACATCTGTGAAGTTAACTGCCTGAAACCGAATTGTTCTTTTAATACTCTGCAGAATCACCCTCTTTTGTTCTTACACTAAACCAGATAGCACACTCACACAGACAAATTTGGGAACATGACTGTGTAAAGCTGGAGTATTCTGCAAAATTTCGTTTTGCTTTTTTATGTTTTGTAAAAACGATCCAGTAGGGGTTAGAGCTTATTGTGAAGATGCATCTTGGAGTCCGTTGTAAGTCATGAAATAAAAATAAACTGGTGTGCATAAAAATTAGGCCACCCTAAAAGTCCCTTATAAGTAATGCCTCCCTTACAATATCGTAAAACAACGTATTTTCAGAAAAGTAGTTTTAGAGGTCAGATTATAGATCCTGCCTTAAGGTCGGCTCTGGAATCTGCCTTCTAAAATAACCAACTCCTACTTCTGTGTCAATAAAGAAAGGAAACAGAAAAGGAATACAGTAAGACAGTTCTTATTATAAAAGATTCGTTATAAGATATTTTAAATGATAAACTGTACCTGTAAAACGGTGCACCACTGGAAATTATAGGCAACGAAATAAGTACAGGAATGGTCGCGATCTCTTCCTTGATAATGTTGTAACAGAATTAGATCTAACCTTATTTATATTTCCAATGTTTTTCCACCTTATCGAGTTTCCAGTAAAAGTATCGCTGCAACTGGACTGTATTGTGATTGCTATCTGGTTTTTAAATCTCCGCTCTTGCCTACAGCTGCCAAGAACGGTTGGATTATCTTAGCTAGGAACTGTATTTTATCTGACGCGCTACAACTTTGTATATATTTCTCTCTTTTTATTGTTTCGTTATTTTATGATGTTGGTAGATTCTAGATTCTAACTAACATTTGATCTCCTGAGCTAATATTTACATGAAAACTTTATCTACAACATGTAATAGTAGTTTATGCAACGACCATATAAAAAGGGTTATTAAAATACGAGTGTGGTTTTATCACACGAGGCGTAGCCAAGTGTGATAATAGCATCACACGAGTGTTTTAATACCTAATTTTATGCCGTTGCATACACTATTTTATCTTCACTCATTCAGTTGAAATAAAATAAGTGGAAAAATAGTTAATTCCAATATGGCGGATATTCTCATTGCGTATTCGAATGACTGCGCAGCGCGCTCAAACATAGACAAAGATAAAAGCTGGCACATTGAGTTAAGTCAATGAGCCCGCGCCAAAAATTAAAAAGAAAAAGTGTGCTATAAAAATTAAAAAGTTATTTTATGATGCAGTTGTTTAAAAATCTAAGGAAACTGTTGAACTGTAATGGTATTTTTTTTTAATTTTACCTGTCCACGAAAAAAAAGTATGTGTTTATGCATTCGTTTTTGAACTCATATTTGGAACATTACGTTGTGAGTGTAGATAAAAGAATAAACGCAATACCTCTTAAAGAGGTCTTTGTACTAATCATTATGAACAACTTTCACTATGGGACCAACACTGAAATCGCGAAAAAAAAATCAACTGTCCCATGCATTTATTTGCGCATTACTCGACAAGATGTACTTCACAGCTGTTTTTCCTTGCGATTTCGGAGTTGCTCCCATAGTAAAAGTTGTTCATAATGATGAGTATGTACAAAGAATCCTTAAGAGGTATTGCGTTTATTATGTTACACGTTGTATATTATTTTGTTATTAATTTTTTTCTGCAGATACACTCCTTTGGCCCATGGGTACCTATCGTGCTTTTTCTGGGTAAAAAAATCCTATCTTAGCGTTAGGTATAGTGTGCGTAGCTTACTAATTGAGAATTATTTTTTGCTTAACTTCCAAAGGTAATGATACTTAATCCTTCAAACTTTTTATTATACTAGTGATGCCAGTAGTGTTTATAGATTTTGTCAACTATTAATTCTTATACTTTCTGGATATTTTAAACATTGGAGGACATGATAATTTGGTATCTTATTAAAGTTTAACAAACGTTGTACTTATGAAAACCGTGTATGAATCCAATATACTCGTAACAAATTCTTCCATATCTGTTGAAAATATAAGTTACAAAACTCGGGATTTCTATTCCAGGAAAGCGATATATTATTTGAAACGGAGCCAAAATAGAAAGTTGGGATAATCATGATAGATTACTTAAGTTATTCGTTGTAATGAGTTCCTCGATTTAGCTCTGAATGAATTGAAAGCAAAATTTTGTGAGACGTGAAAAAAACAAAGCAAGAGGCATCCTAATAGATAAGCCATTAGTATCTAGGTTCTCGAAACATACTTCTTTTGTTAAAACCTACTAGAGGCTACTGACAGTCTAGACACTATCAGCGAATGTGCGTGTCGAAATGCCAAAATACCAAGGGATTTATTGATAAATCTCTTGTCAAAATTATAAGTGTAACATTTTGACCAAATTTCTCAATTCCATACATTTTTGAAGTTTTGACAATCGCTTTCGCCACGCTACCGCTGACAGAATGTCACTGGTCTGCAGTATATCTTTCCTCTTTTTGTGTTTCCGAACATACGTAAAACTGAACCCTTATATATAGGATCACTTGGGTGTCTGTCTGTCTGTCCTTCTGTCGCAGCCAATTTTCTCCGAATGTACTGAACCGATTCCGATTTTGACTTTCCATAAACATGGTAGAGACTAATAAAGCTCTGTTAAACTCTTCCAAAACAGTTTACCTACTTAATGCCGTTTAAAAGAAAAAACTCAAAAGACTCCTGTAGACCATTAAAACGTTAGCGCGCAACTTAGGCTTCGCCACGCCTTTTCTGTATAATACAGGCCTTAGGGGCGATCCGGCAGGCATATCTGTTCCTACGCACAGTTGGATGTTCGGATATGTCTGCCACGTGTCCGATCCGTTGGTTATGAGCACGGGCAGCAGGCAGGTATATCTGTGCCTGTTCTTGCCATACATTAGCAGCTTTGCCCGCCAGCCAGGACTTTCAGACGGATTTGTCGGGTAAATCCGGGTGTGTATGGCTAGCTAATGTCCGCGGTCCGAGAGGTCCGCGAGCGATGAATTACTGCTAGGGATGTGTGCCAAACTGTGTAGAGAACCTATTCAGTCTATATCTGTATCTCGTATTATAGTCAGAGCGCACCTGAAACGAGTCAAATACGCATCTTTGCAGCACTTAGCTACATATCGTTTCAAAGCTTCGCTAGCGCTATACTACACCGCACCGAGGAAGCTCCTCGCACAGCTTTGGCGAAAACAATCACACATTTTCAAACCTAACTAACTCGCATATCTCTAGTGAAAAAGCACCCATAATATGTACAAAGCGTCACTTGTCAGTTGAAATATGAAACTCTCCAAAATGTTACGCCAAAATGATAATAAATTAAATACACACTCTAATAAGCGGAACAATATACCGTAATTAAGTACAAATTTTAATATTGAATTTCTTTGTTTTTAAGTTGGCCATGAAACACAAGCGCCTAACACAAAACGTTAACAATGTGTGTTAACGTTTTGTGTTAGGCGCTTGTGTTTCTTTTGCATACTAACCTAGTTTTCTTAACTGTTACAGGCTTCCGTTACTTGATATTTTAGGTATACTGTTGGTAATGGATCAGCCATTTTAGCGTGAGAAATAGCAAGACGTAGCGGAAAATATCGAATTCAGTGTTAATGAGTTTCTATTTTATTTTATTTGGTGTTAAATTTATTTAAATATGTTGGTATATAATTCGCACACACTTTAACTAACATACCTACGTATCTACATGTTTGTCACTGGATAGTTGCAAACTCCGTAAGATTGATATATATAATCCTTTATAAGATCATAATTTATTTATATTTATTACTTAGATTGTATTGAATACAATAGGTATATCCCATCCAAATTCAATAGTTTTCAATGTTTCCGTATCTTACTGAAAAAAATATATTTTACAATTACAAAAAAATATTATGGGAAAACTCACGTCATGGAATAGGTAAAGTAGTACCAGTAGTCAACAAGATTTAGTAGCTGAAGCCAAGTGCCCAATGACAGTGATATTCCATCAGATATTTAAGTCCAAAGTCTAAAATCATTGGAACTGACCATGACACAGAAGCACAATGTAATTTCCATATACGGGTAATTTCGGTATTTTAGACCATCGTTAACTCTGGCAAAAAAAAACATTTTCTATTGTCTAGGTCCTTGGGGCTTATTTCTTAAGAGCGTATACGCGGTACGGCTTTTCATACAAACTTTAAAATCCCTATTTTTCGAAATGAATGAACTGATTTTAATGAAACCTGGTATGCATACGCTAGATATCCAGGTCTAAATAGTTATCAGAAAACATTTTTGAAAAAGATCCTCATGATTTAAGATCTTTTAAATGTAAAAAACCTATGTTTCACAAATAAACGCTGATTCTGATTCTGATTCTGATTCTGATTCTGAATGTGGCTATCATTTTTACAAAAAGAATTTTCGAAATACGACTGGTAGTATCGCGTTCAAACAGACACACAAATTCTTCAGCTTTATAATATTATATGGTATAGATTGTGTTTACGCAAAAATAGACTTCGTTAGATACGCGAATTCAAATACATAATTCAGAAATCGGGAATTAGACTGCTTCTGTCTTACCTCTCTACATTGAAAGGTTAATATTAAAGCGGTCTACTACTTAATATTGAAAACTATTACATAAAATACGTTAACTTGATATTAACAAACTTATTTTCAACTTCTTCAGAACTTAACAGTAGCAGTACTGGCAAAACTTAAGCCTTACTCTAAGACGTTAAACTCGAAGGTCTATTGAATAATAATATGTGGCTTGTGAATCCATGTATGATTTTAATATTAAATAGTATACCTATACACCAAAGAAAACTGCCTTAGAAGTTTCTGAGAAAATATTATTCCCAAACGAATAAATGTTTTTAAGTTGTTCATATAGAAGATCGAGATTTAATATTAGATTGAATAAGGAAAATAATAAGATTTACTGTTTCGGAAGAAATGCTGATATTATTTTCGCGTTTGCTATCCGATCAGGGGGGTCATCCGGATGTTTTCTTTTACTTATGGCCTCCTTTCAGGATTTATTTTGTGTTAATGAGTGCAGACCTATTTGTTTACAGTAACACAAATCAGGGGCCTAACCACCAACTCACCAGTATCACTTCAATATTACTCCCAGTGGGAAAGAGACGGAGCTATACAGGACGTATAGCTCCGTCTCTTTCCCACTGGAAGTAATATTAAAGTAATACTGCTTTAAGAGTTGGTGGTTTAGGCCCTGTAGCAAGATATTTTACAAGTAGAAACAATCATTTATACGGTGTTCGGCGATTTTAGTTATATGTACCTAACACTAGCCTTTGCCCGCCGACTTTGTATGTGCATATCCCATTTTTTCCCGTTCCTGTAGCAATTTCTTGTTCAGTATTAACATATAACGTTCTGTATGAATGTGACTATCATATACAAAAATAATTTTCCAAATCCGACTGGTAGTTCTAGAGATAAGCGCGTTCAAACAAACTTTTTTTATATTAGTGTACAAAAATCCATAGGGGTGGAGAATAACTGTAGAACATCAATTGCTACGAAATTTTCAGACTCCTTTTCAAATGACATTCATACAGAGGTCACACACGCTTGTTAGTTGTGAGTACTACGCACCTGGCCTTTTAGAAGAACATCACCAATTAGGTCCATTTATGAGGTCTATTCCAGAGTTTGTAGTCGCATCTGCTTTGTGTATTTTTAACCGACTTCTAAGAAAGGAGGAGGTTCTCAATTCGTATGTTTGTATTTTTTTTTTTTTATGTTTGTTCGGGCATAACTCCGTCGCTTGCCAACCGTTTTGAAAAATTGTTTTTATTGTTGGAAAAGGTGTACTTCCCAAATGGGCCCATTAAAATTTTATCAAAATCGGTTCAGTAATTTGGTTTTTTAAATCCAAATAGCTGGAAAAAATATGTGAAAAAATCATACGAAATTGCGTATTTTTGCTTTCCTGTGGTGTTGTTAGGTGTGGGGTACCGACTTCCAAAAAACACTACAAAGTTCAAAATAACTTTAATTTCGGAAGTCGGTGTCAAATAACGAAGAAGCAACCAAAAACACCGACTTCCGAAATAAAAGTTATTTTGAACTCTGTAGTTTTTTTTGGAAGTCGGTTTATTTTTTTTTATAAAAATCACCGCAAAATAAAATCCTCGACCTATTTGCCGACGACGGCGACGATGCTTGAGGAAGTATAAATTGGCCTTTCTATGAAGTGTCAAAGCCTTCAAAGTTCTCTCGAAAAAAGGATAGAAATATTCACCCTGTAGAGAATATCTCGCTTTGGCGCTTAAGAAAGATTAAAATATTACTGGAATAAGAGCCGGTGGTGTCCCTTTACTGTGTATTTACATAACTAATTGAGCTCTAGATCAGATTTCATTTGCAAATTAACACCCACTTATATTATCATGCCGGATATATATTTCCTTAGAGACTATGCGAAAGCATCATTAAAAGTATTAGAGGAAAGCCTAGATTCTAGAACGAAAATGTATATGACAAATTGTCAAACACGTGTCACAGGTGTTGTGGTTGGTTGAATCAATTTTCAACAGCCAATCGCATAACTTGACTTGAGATAAATTTATAACGACACGGTGATCATTTCTTTTCAGAAATTTGTAGTAAACTTGTTTTGCCCGCGGGTTCGCCCGCGTCACAGTCTGAAACGATTCCTCGTAAACGTAATACTAGATTTACAGTACCCAAAACTATTCTAATACAAGCTATAATACAGTCCACCCGTGTTTTAATTAAATGCCAATCCATGCAGCAGTTAAGGCGTAATTGACTAACAAACATCTAAGCATAATATAATTTGGAGTTGAAAGTAGGTAGGTGGGTAAGTAAGATGTAATCAACAGCTGACAGTGAGTTGTTTTGCCTTTGAGTTGGAAATTTAACGAAAATATTTTGTTACACCCTGCCGAAGCTTCATCCTAACCGAAATAGAACTTTACAGCGTAAAAATTGAATTCATTTCTCAGTCATCATTATCATCATCATCATATCAGCCGAAAGACGTCCACTGCTGGACATAGACCTCCAAGTGTCGCCACAACAACCGGTCCTGTGCGTCTCGCATCCATCGGCTAACAGCGACCCCCAGTTAAGTAGGTCATCAGTCACCTTATGGAAGCTATTCGAACGCTGCATCTTCCGGAACGCGGTCGCGTCTCCAGAACTTTTCGGCCCCATCGACCAGCTGTTCTGCGAGTCATGTGCCCATTTCTCAGTAACTGCAGTAAATATGAAAGAGACATCTTTGTTGTACATCTTTGTTGTACCCTGCTGTCAAAACCGGGTCCTTTTATTTTTGACAACTTTACCTGTTATAGCACTATTTGAAACCGCGGATGGGTAGTGTTTGAGTTTTGCCTCCTGCCTCTCTTTCTTACGTAAGAACATCTGAACAGAGGCATATTCTTTTGCGATAATGATTGACAAAAAGTTCAAAATATGTGGCCGGAACATGCCATACCGAAATGACATGTGGTCAATAACTTATAAATATTTTTATCTTTTTACCATTGTCATCCCAGATATATAGAACCCAAAGTTTAGATTCTTATTCAATGCTAATCGTATGCAGTTTCACAGCTTTACTATAACAAACAAACTATGAAGTAACCACTAAATACCATGAAACATTAACCACAGAACTTAATGAACTACAGATTAATGCAACTACTCTTAATTTTATAAAACAATTAGCCGTAGTAGCGTGGCCCCATTAACATGAGATTTACATAGTGGAGGAGTCTTTAAGCATTTATGAGGAATAACTTGGCATTATTTCCCGTTTTCCGAGGCACGGAACCCGACATATCATTGCGGGACATTTAACTTCATTTACATAGTGTTGATGTGGTTCAAAATGGGTGACTAGCAGTGATTATGGCAGCAGTTAAGGCGCTGTGAACAGCAAAAACTAGAAAATTGCTGGTTTCCTCATGCAATTTTAGCCAAATCTGTTTAGTTTCAAGCTGCAGAAAAAAATTATGTTAATTTTAACTATATTTCAAAGAACACTGTTGTTTCCGAAACATGTTTAAAAATAAAATCCTCGATAGTAATGATCGTCAAAGTTACCTCTAACTTTGACCTTAGAAAAAAAAGTCATATTACTAGCCTACTTATGAATCGAATCTTAATGCAAAACTTTGTTGTTTTAGATTTTTAATAGATCAACTTAGTTTTGAGGAAATCGATAAAATGCTTCATATAATATTTGGCAATAAATTGCAAGCATTTAGTCGTCGCGCTTCTCTTTCTTTTCTATACAGTCCGAGAGTGACCGAGCTTTTGTTGATCACAGCGCCTTAATACAATCAGACTTATGAGTTAATTGATTTTATTTCAGTTTGTGGAAGTTCTACGCTCAAACGACATAATAGTTAATAGTATTATGAGGTTTGATCGTTAGCCCGTATTCGGGTGCTCGAAAAACTGTAATCGAATTCGAGTACCCGATGCTTTAAGTATACTGGTTATCGCACTAGAATATGGGCTATTACAACTACGAGTAGTTTAAATGCAGTCGAATAACTGAAGCTGGATTAGATTGTCGAAAACTCGACCCTATTTATTTACACTTTTTTGTTTGCCCGAATTCCATAGGCAATCAAATTCGGGTGAACGACCAAGTGTAATTGCACCTTTAAATTGTGTACCGCCCAAAATAAACGAAAAGCGCGCGACTTGGAGGGAAACCTTTGCCCAGGAGAGTGACAATGTTTGCTGGCAAAAGGAAATATATAAAAATAGGAATGTCTTTAGATCCCATTTTTCTTCTGTATAGCTCCTTTCGTAGAAAAAATGAGCGGACATTGATCACCAAGCTAGCTTACTACGTGTTGGCAATTTGAGACCGTTTAGTCTGGGTTTCCTCGCGATATTTTTATGTGCTGTAAGTTATGGATGTCTTAGAATAACTTAGGAAGTGCAATTTTACGGTATGGGAAACGTTCATTGGTAAATTGTAATTTTTTACCAATGTGAGACGCTTTTCTTATTGATGGAAAATCATCAAATAAGGACTCCTCATTTGATGATTTCCCATCAATTAAAAAACGTCACAATTTTTATTAATGGGAAATCATCAAATGGCTCCTTCCGCTCTGGGTGGAGCAAGAGGGAGTGTCACTCTTGCTGACTAAAACTCATCCGTATTTCTCCTAATGCCCTTTGCGTTCTAGGGCCGCGTTGACTCTTTCCAATAAAATACAGCAACCCTGGCAGATATGAGACTCCCTAGGAGGAACTCGTAACGTACTAAGTAATAACAACCAAACGGTTCATCTTCAGTCATAGTCGTTACGCCCAGTCGCAGTCAACTTGCTTAATCAGCCGTTTAATTGGCTGCCTAGCCTTTTCATTGAAAAGGTGAGGAGCTCTTATTTCTGTCTTCAGAGTTTAATTGAACCCAACATGAATGGCATGACCATTCGAACCTAACCTATCCGTGTCGGGGTGCCCTAAGCACCCTGTGCCCTATGTTCCGGTACTTGGCTAGGCAGGTCATTAAACATTATTGAACCAAGTCATTTGCCTCATCATCATCATCATCATCATATCAGCCGAAAGACGTCCACTGCTGGACATAGGCCTCCCCCAAGTGTCGCCACAACAACCGGTCCTGTGCGTCTCGCATCCATCGGTTACCCGCGACCCTCACCAGGTCATCGGTCCACCTTGTGGGAGGCCTTCCAACGCTGCGTCTTCCGGTACGCGGTCGCCACTCCAAAACTTTTCGGCCCCATCGACCATCTGTTCTGCGAGCAATGTGCCCTGCCCAGTGCCACTTCAATTTGGCGATCCTTTGGGCTATGTCGGTAACCTTGGTTCTCTTGCGGATATCATCATTCCTGATTCGATCACGCAAGGAAACTCCGAGCATTGCCCTCTCCATTGCCCTTTGGGTGACTTTAAGCCTTCTGATGAGGCCCATTGTGAGCGACCACATCAGTGAGTCATTTGCCTAGCTAATTAAATGCGTGAATAAAAGGGCTAGGCTGCCAATTAAACGACGGCTGATTAAGCTAGATGGCTGCGACATGCATACTATATTAAACCATCAATTTTCTTTGTTGCAGATCCAGCCTAAACCCGCATGAGCCTTCCAATATCACCATCTGCCATAGACAGAGCAATTATGGCGTTCAAAACCAAAATGTTCACTAAACTAGACTCAGAAGAGCGAAACTGACAGTGTGTGAAAAATGGAGAGGAGAACAGGCCTTTTGGTTGTGTTATGGGTGGCCATATTCCCCCTGTATCGAGCCGATAATCTGGGTAAGTTTACTCTTAAGATTTTTAGAGGTAATGTGGATTCAACAGCAAAAAAGAAGAAATAAAACATGTTTATTTGGTACATAAACATACACGCAATGTAGGACCAAAGAGGAAACTTAATTTAAAACAATAACTCTACGTGCCAGTTCAGCAAAATTCCAAACTATTAGCAGCTGGTTTTCAACTGAACCGTACAATAAACAGCAGCAAGCCATATATTCAAATAATTCTACCATTCTAAGAAAACTAAAAATTACAGTATTATTGTTAGTAACCAATGCATCAATTTGATAAAAGACTCATTTTACAAACAATTAACAGTGGGCTTGTTTATGTAAATAACAAGTAACTTTCACTTTGACAATATTGTGTGTTGCTTAGTTATAAAATATCTTGAAACATGCACCTGAATTACTTACTTACTTTTTATGCTGACTGTACCAGCTTTCTTGCTAACTTCCACAACTAAGTTAAAACATGAAACCTGCTGCGGTACCGTACTTCGTATTATTAGTTTTATTTTTTATTGTAAATATTGCATCGGTTTTGCTTCAAGTTTATTGCATTCCGATATGAGCAAGCAAGGATGCTATTGAAAGTTTGAGAGTGAAATGAAAATCGAGAAAGAAATGCGTCTGCTATTTCAATTTACTACAATTTCCTTGAAGTGTGTCTGGAATTCAAGTGTTGCAGATGCTGGGAAAAGTGTTGTTTCGTGCTTAAGTCCAAAGAATCTTGATTATACTATCATTGACTGGCCTGTTGGTCTAGTGGTTAGTGACCCTGACTGCAAAGCCGGAGGTCGTGGGTTCGATTCCCACCCAGGACAAACTTTGTGTGATGAGCATTATTGTTTGTTCTGTGTCTGGGTGTAATTTATCTATAATATGTATGTATTTATAAATTATATAAGTATGTATATCAGTTGTCTGGTTACCATAACACAAGCTCTGCTTAGCTTGGGATCAGATGGCCGTGTGTGAGTTGTCCCAAGATATTATATTATATTATTATTATTATTGAGGATGCATTAGGGCGATTTTTTTGTTCCTTAGATAACTATTTTGGGCACTTCAATTTCGTTAATGTGCGTTTTTGGATCAATATTTAACTTGAATAATGATCAAATAAATAACTTTTAATAAATAGCAAACAATTGGTCGAAAAAGGCATTTTAACGTGCCGAAAACTTTTAAGTCATGGGTAACGACGGATAAAAAAACTCGCCTTTAATGGGTATAATACAAACCGGCCATTGCAAGGTTATAGTGGTTATTATTTTATTTTATAATACACACTTTATGAGAATTTCAACTATCTATATGGCGTGTTATGAGATAAAGCCCTCTGACACACTGACGGACAGACAGCAGAAGCAGAAGAAGAAGAGATTAGGAGCAGAAGAGGTTTCCTTTGGTTCATGTTGGGGTACAAAACCCTCAACAGTGTTTAGTTTCTATAATATAAAAAAACAAACCATATTCTTGGTTAAAACATTGCAAAGAAAACTGTCTGAATAGTAATTATACTTTTATCTAATTTAATTATCTTTTTCGTTGAGTCTACAATTCTTTGACAGGGTCCAAAAATAATCTTTATCCAGTCTTTTAATACGATATCATTCTAAATAAATAAGTTTTAATTAATGAATAAACCCATCTGTCACGTTCTTAATTAAGAACACCTACAGAATATTGATGATAAAATCGTGTTTTTGAAGCCTATAGCAATATTTTTGTATGGAACAGTAATTTTAGTATAATGTTGATTTAGGATCAATCTTTAGATTACCTTTATGAAAATTTAATTAACACGTGGGCTAAAAGGATAACGTTTACCTCTTTTGCTTAATCATATTTCATTGGTTGATAAAATATTCTGTCCTACTAAATGTAAATATTTTACATTCTGAGCGGTCACTTTTAGGGGATAATTTAGAAAACTAAAACATAGGTAATGTTTTTCAAACTGTACTTACATAAAAAAATAATGGCTCTTATTGCGGTGCTCCAATATAAATGAAAATTGATTAGATCATTTAGATTAACATTTTTTTTTTCTTTATCTCCAAAACTTAACTGCATTTCAAATATTACAGTAGTGACATAAGAAACTATACAGTTTTCAACTTTAAATGACTAAAAGTCGTTTTATTTTAAGCTTATTACCTACTCTGAAAAACATTTGAAATAAAGACTATTCTTTATTTTCATTCACCTGTCTGTAATTTTCTAAACAAAAAAATAAAGCAAAATTGTACCTAGACTTTCGTAATATAATATTATCCTCAAATATTTAGGTCCTTTAAAACTTTTACAAACAAATCAGAGTTTGCGAACATTGTCCTAGAAGTTATATTAAACCTGGATTATGTATGTTTTGTTACTCACACCTTTATATTGTGAACGATATTTGTTTTGTATTTTCTCTCCAACATATTGGATCAAAAGTTTTCTTATATAAAGGTATGTATAAATAATGTACCTATGGATGGATATAATGCCACTTTATTTGCCACGTGTATTTGAACTGTTCGATATTCGAATTATGTTTAAACATACCTGACACAATACCACGACTGTTATCCCCGTAGGATAAGGCAGAAGTGTACTAACAGCAAATAAATATAACATTTCGGTAATGTTTACGTCCAAAACACATATTTGGTGGCGAGCTTCTTGCCATAAATCAGGCAAAAATCCAACATCCGCACTGCTACTGCGAAATCTCAGAAATGAAAACTCAGTAATTATATTTTCTTTGGCAGAAGTCTGCATTTTTGTCGAATACTGCGTCAATGACCACCATTTGCATTGCAGGTTATGTAGAGGTCATACAGTTTAAATTGGGTCAGGCAAAATTTGACTTCAGCTTTCTTCCACAAGATTTTCAGTAGCAGCCAGTGCGAATAATATGCCAAATAAATGGCAACCGAGAAAATTTGATTGTACAATCAATAGGAATGGAAAATTTGCTAACTTTGAGAGTAGCGAAGAGCCCATTTTAATACGAATGGTCTCTAATATCCATTCTGACTAATGGCCCGCAAAGTCTAGGGTTTGGGATCGCTATCCAACTTGCCGACCGTTAATGCTGGGATCTGAAACTTCCTTTCAGTAGCGGCTTATGTTCGATAGTGCGTTGAATTGAAGGAACTAAGTTATAATAGGTATTATGCAGAGCTTTGGCATTGCTGTGGTGAATATGAACACACCACGTTGATCATAAAAGGCTTCGCTATTGTTACGATCTAACTTACCATTTTCAAACTACGCTAGTATGTCTTTTAGTGTAACTGGTAATATTTGAATACCAATCCATGTCCATTTAACATGGATAGACTGGCTATATGGGAAGGTCTACTCTCTAAGCCCGAAGTCCGTAGTTTCAGCCATAGTGTCGAGCGTTTTATACTCCGTATCACCGATTTACGATTAGTCTCGGGTTCGAGACTAAGAACAACTGTCAAATCGTGTTGTCATTCATTCTTAGTTCGAGTTCGGGACTAATCGTAAGTCCGTAGGTGATATGGAGTAGAAAACGTCCGACACTAAGGCCGAAACTACGGACTCTACTGATCTGGGGACCCCAGATCTCCACAACTCAGTATCTGGGTAACACGACACTTCTTAGTATGAGTTGTTCATCAACTAAGAACCAACCAGAAGCATCTCTGGGCACGCTCGCCCCATCATATACGTCATCTATCGCTTTTCATCAGGCGTGATCGAGGTCAAGAGCCAGCCCATTCCACAATAAAAAAAGCTCGTCAGTCTTTCGGGCTCTTGAAGTCTTGACTATCTATTACCAATCTGAATTAAAGATCTACAAACAACAGCCAACAACAGGGATTCAGCGTAAAGACCACCATTAAAATACTGTTTACGAATCAAGCAGCTGATTCCTGAAATACAGGCTCAGCCAAGCTCAGACGCAGTTGCTCATTTTTATTCTTTTGCAAATAACAAAATTTCAATTATAATCCTACTAATATTATAAAGGTGAATGTTTGTATGTTTGTATGTTTGTATGTTTGTATGTTTGTATGTTTGTATGTTTGTGTAACAATCAGGCAAAAACGGCTGAAGGGATTTGGATGAAATTTGGCACACATGTAGTTCATAACCTGGAATAAAAAATAGGCTACTTTTTATCCCGGTAAGTGGAGAGGATTAATGAAGACTAAGGAGGAAGTGGAAACTCAGAGCCGCTGCTGCCTTAGTACTTCAGATTCACAAGTACCAGGAGACCAGAAACATCAAGTACCAGGAGACCAGAAACACGTCATAGTATTTTTGGGTTGGTATAATTATGTAGGTAGGGTAGGTGAAGGGTAGGTGTAGGGTATGTGTTAGGTAGGTGTACGGTAGGTGTAAGGTAGGTGTAAAGTAGGTGTAGGGTAGGTGTAAGGTAGTTGTAAGGTAGGTGTAAGGTAGGTGTAAGGTAGGTGTAAGGTAGGTTTAGGGTAGGTGTTGGGTAAGTGTAGGGTAGGTGTAAGGTAGGTGTAGGGTAGGTGTTAGTATTTTTTGGGCTGGTTAGGGTGGTAGGTGTGAGGTAGGTGTAGGGTAGGTGCAGGGTAGGTGTAGGGTATGTAGGTGTAGGGTTGGTGTAGGTAGATGTAGAGTTGGTGTAGTTACAATACAAATCAAGAAACCTCCCTGTTTCCGCGGGCGAAGCCGCTGGTAGAAGCTAGTACTATATAATAGGTAACAGATTTAGATAAATGAATTAGTATTATATATTTTACAGTAGACCGCGCAACAAAGAAAGATCATGTCGTAACTACTACACTAGAGGAAAATTATATTTTTGATATAATAGAAACTGTTCTACTTCGTAATGAATAAAAATAACTTCTGTGAAAGTCCTCTTTACCAAAACCTTATCTGCTCTGTAGTTACCTTCATTTTGTATCTACTTAAGATACAAAATGAAGGTAACTACAGATAAACCAGCCATCTAATAATACAAGAACGGATTCCAAATTTCAATCAGCCACAGTTCAACAATAAAACCCCAACCTTTTACCCACTCATGTAATATTATAAATTCTTCCTCCTAAAGTAGAAACAGCCCACGTCCGTTTAAAATTTAAAGGTTGCAGAAAATTACGTATCACATTCTCAGCCCCTTTTTAAGGTACGTTATTAAACATGGATAACGCTTGTCAGAACTCTGAAGTACAAGTGAAAACCTTTTATTGTGCGTAAGACGATAATCGGGATGTCAAAAGTGTACCTTTATCATGTGTTTCCTGATAGCTTGGGAGCTAAGTGTCGGAGCTGTACCGGGGTGTGAGAAAATCTTGTTCGTGACAGAGAAATGATAATCCCACTTGGGGTTCCCTTGGGATTGGTGGTGAATGGCCACGTATGGCGAGTTGAAAAGGAGGTCGGCTGATACGAATATTTTGCTTTCGGGGTGTATGATGAGATGACGAAAATGGTGTGACCACTTACTGATTGATATTTCTATATGTCACTGCTTTGGAAAAATACTGTATTATTACAAATACAACTTATCTTTTTACATTATTTTGTGTTTTACCATGTGTGTCTTTAGAGGTAAAACCACGTTTTCATCTTTGTTTTTCTTTCATTTTCACTAAGAAAATTGTAATGGGTCAACAGTTATAGCAGTTAGAAATAATATAATTAAAGTATACGCCAGATAAATGAAGAATAACGGTCATTGACCTTTCCTTAATATCTCTTCGTAGGTACCCCCGGACAGTAAATTATGAATCGTTTTTCATTACTAGAACAGTAAGGATCACAATAGATGGCGATTCAGGACAGCTTTATGTCATTATTTCTGTTTTTGAAATAAAGTGTGTCAATATGAACGTTATTCTTCATTTATCTGGCGCATACTACAGTAAACTTCAATCAGCTCTCCTGAAAAAAATACCCATTTGAGATGCACCAGTATTCTTCCAGAGCAGCTATTAAGTTTGTATCTAACTAGAAGGTCGATGACGTCATGGTCTTTCTAAGCAGAGTGAGTCTGTGAAAATCTGGTTCGTGACAAAGAAATGATAATCCCACTTGGGGATCCCTTGGGATTGGTAATTAATGCCCACACATGGCTTTGGAGTGTAAATTTGGATTACTATTTATGGATTTTTGTTGGGCGAGTTTGAAAGGAGGTCGGCTAACAGAATATTTTGCTATTGGTGTGTATGATGAGATGACGAAAATAGAGTGAGAATTATTGATATTGATATTGTTATTCTATCTTATACTATGTACTATATAACCGACTTCAAAAAAAGGAGGAGGTTCTCAATTCGGTTGTATTTTTTTATGTTTGTTACCACATCTCTGTCATATATGAACGGATTTGAAAAATTCTTGTTTTATATGATAGGATATACTTAAAAATCGGTTCAGTAACTTGGTTTTTAAATCCAAATAGCCGGTAAAGATAAGTGGAAAAATCATCCATGTATACGAAATTACCTGGGTAGCACTAAAAAGTGAAAAATAAAAAACTTTTTTTTTTAAGGTTGTGTGTACATAAATAAATAAATAAACCGACTTCCAAATAAAAAAAATATTACAAAGAACAAAATAATTTTAATTTCGGAAGTTGGTGTTAAAAAGAAAAGAAAAAAACGAAAAAAGAAAGAAAGAAACAACCAAAAACACCCAGTTCGGAAATTAAAATTATTTTGTACTTTGTAGTGTTTTTTGTGTCTTACTAGAAGATCGATTACACTAGAAAGTGGTGACTGGTGGGCGTTATGGGGGGCTGTCTTCATGTTAATGTAAAATATGACGTTTAAAAATTGCTGGCTTTTGATTTTGATAGCGTCAGAGTCTTTCAAAATATTGTTAGTCTTTAAAGAAAGGATACATTTTCAGTTCCAGTAAGGTTAATTGTGTCCCACAACTGCGGTTTCCTTTTCAATTCTCGAACTCCCTGCCTTGTTTGGTTTGTGTTCTAAGTTCTCAAAATACAAGGAAAATGTTTATGTGTCGTACATACAAAAAGCGATCTTTATTCCACAGCATAACCGAATATTGCGATATGCCAACCACAGGGTAATGAATAAAGCACTTGATCGCTCATGCAAAAGATATGAGGATAAAATAAGCGGAATCACCCTGTACACACGCGACACCTCACGTTTCGACAATACATCAATACGATTTGTCAATATCGTTTGTATCATGCTCGCAGAGTCTAATACATACTTAACTCTTTTGGGAAAAGGATTTTTTTTATTTTTGTTTGGGGAGACTAAAACATGTCAAAATGTAGGTCAATTCGAACTTACTCACGATGAGGAAATATCCAGAAACTTTAAGAAAATATGATATTTTAGATAAGCTAAGCTAAGCATAGTAAGCGATGGTAAACGCAAATTACCATCGCTTACTATCACGTGAGATTGTGGTCATACTTATGAATATCAATAAATTAAAACTGAAAAGTAAAAAAAAATCCACACACACCAAGTCAGAATCTGATGATGGGATCTCAGGAAATCGAGGGCAACCCTCAAATTTCATAGGCACGTAGGTACAATAATTTCATAAACATTCTAACGCAAATCAAATATTTGTGCTTGGTAATCATCATCATATTTATGTTGCTGAGCTGAGGATGGAAGGTATAAGTCAGGATCTGATGATGGGGACCCAGGAAAAATGTTTAGCGATATTTTCACCCATTGACAGGCCTGTTGGTCTAGTGGTTAGTGACCCTGACTGCAAAGCCGGAGGTCGTGGGTTCGATTCCCACCCAGGACAAACTTTGTGTGATGAGCATAATTGTTTGTTCTGTGTCTGGGTGTAATTTATCTATAATATGTATGTATTTATAAATTATATAAGTATGTATATCAGTTGTCTGGTTACCATAACACAAGCTCTGCTTAGCTTGGGATCAGATGGCCGTGTGTGAGTTGTCCCAAGATATTTATTTATTTATTTATTTATTTATTGTCCACCAACTTTGATGATTGTTTTTTTTGGAAGAATATTTTCCCGGACTGGTACCATTTCAATTTAGTGAAGATCTGATGAAGAACTTTGGAGGTAAGCAACGGAACTCTTCAATAAATGATAGCTTATTTCCGGGGATTGCTGAAATCGCATGTCTGATTATTGTCGACACCAGTTCATAACATAATCACGCCTAGCACACATCACGTCGGTACGTTGTGAAGTGGTACGCAGATGCATACAAATCAACTATAATTTCCATGTTTTTGAAGTTATCTATTCGGGCATAACTTGGTTGTTTATTAATCGATCTTGGTGATTATTTTTGCGTTGGGTTTAACTATAGCTACATTGCATTTGCATTGGACGTTGAACTTCAAAGATAAACCAGTGATCTCCTCAATTAAAAATTAATAAAATCTAGTAAAGTGTCATATTGTTGGGTTTTATTCAATCCTAAGCAAAGTAAATATGTACACAAAGTAACTCCTTAGCACTCATTATGGGAATAATGTAAATTTGGTTGTGGAGTCTCAGTAGCAAAAAGTGAAAAATAAAAAACTTTTTTACAAAAAAATACAACCGACTTTCAAATAAAAAACACTACAATGCATTGTTGTATTGCATGTAAAAAATGTTTTTTCTTTATCGGGGCTGATAAATGGGATGGGACGGGGGATTTGTGTTTATTTCACAAAAGACTGTTCACGGCGTTTTTCGAATTACACTGATTGTTGAACTTGATTTTCTTGCATGAAAAAGGTCTTAACATTAAAATTGAACTCATACTATGAGCTTTTTATTAATTACAAGCTTTTAATTAACTTGCACTATTCGTTTGTTTGTAAGTTGCTCGTCAAAATGTTCACACCATTTTTCGATCATTTGTTGGTATCCGATTGAGCTGAATACAATGTGCAATACTCAATATTGTAATAATTTTAACATGGCCGCCGCTCCAAGATATCAATATATGGGTATCAAATGAACGGCTTGAAGAGTAAAAAACAATAAAGTTAGTACCATTATACTAAATACAATAATAATATGGCCACCGCTTCAAAATTGCGGATTACATTATTTTTTTAACCCCTTAAGGGTTTTAAAGGAAAGGGCTTGAAGAGTAGAAAAGAATAAAATTAATCAAACAACACTAAATTTAATATGCCCGCTACTTTTAGGCTTGTTTTAAAGTAAAATTTATTTGACATACAGATGATATTTTGTAACGATAACACAGACCTAAAATACCAAAAAAAATTAGTCGTCTCAAAAGCAACTCAATTTGGACCAAATTGGATTCAAAATAACTGTTACAAAATCGCTGTAGTAATTATAAATGGTCTAATCCCACTATACAATAAAAATGCCAAGAATCCACACCAATCTTATATATATCACCGCAAACACGGAAAATCAGAGAGGCAAAATGTAATTCCAATTTCCCGGTCCCTAATTTGTGCCGAACCTAATTAAAACCAATGATGACTATAATTTAGAAACTGATTGGGTCTAATGCTAAACAGTAGCAATATTAAATAGGCTTCACAAAATATATTACATTGCATCAGATATTAATTTTACCTTCCAACGAGTAAGAGAAAGTTAATTAATTTCCTAAATTTAATTTCATTATGGAAAAGCTGAGTTTGTTTTGATTTGAAATGAACAGCCAAAATTTCCAGTTGTAATTAAATAAATGATGTGGGTAGCTGTGAAAAGGGTAATTTTAAAAACAGTTCTACATCCTTTTATCATTAGAAAAATGGTCAGCAACACATCCTTTCAAATTACAAAAAAACTGTGATTTTTTTTCATTGCGCAAATAATTAAGCTTAATTCTAGACTTGTAGGCCCATTAGGGCCAGAGCTTGCCAGGGTTGCGGAATTTTCCGAAAGATTCACCGCGGCCCTGGAACGCTAAGGGCATAAGGAGGAGAAACACGGATGGGTGTTAGTCAGTAAGAGTCTGACACTCCTTTCCGCTCCACCTAGAGCGGGAGAAATCATTAATGATTTAACATACGAAAAAAAAGTCATTGCAATAAAATAAAAATGGTACACTTACTTCAGTTTTTTCGCAAAGATTATACAAGTACTTCGAATACAAAATATCAATTTGAAACTGGCCAAGTGCGAGTCCGACTCACACTCAAAGGGTTCCGAACAAAAAATATTAATTTAAATTAGCTGTGACAGGCGGACAGACATACAAAGTGATCCCACAAGAGTTTCGTTTTTCCATTCTAAGGATTACCTATTGGGAACTAATATGAAAGCTGCCTGACTTTTGTATTCCACGAAGAAATTCATTAAGCAGTCCACGACAGGAAACCATTTTCATCAAAGGAAACTTTCAGGCTAATCTGATGGCGAAAATGTGATTGCAATTTTCATCTCAAATATTAATCGCAGGACTAGCCGGAAATACCATTACGTTTTCGTCCAGCTAATTCTTCAATTTTCAAATTGGAAAATTCATCGCGTAGAATTCAACGAGATTAGTTCGTTGCCAATTACGGTGATTCGAACTGGCACGTTTTAAGAAATGGCGGTGATTTTCAAAAATGGATTTGTTTTTTTTGTTAAATAGAAATGAAGTGTAGGTAAATCCTCGTCAACTAACTAGCCGGAAATACTTTCCATTGCATTCAAATATTAACTAAATTAATTATTTTTATGTGTTCAATGTGTGCCTTAATCTAGATACAGTAAAAAACTGCTTTCATTCACAACTGTATTATCTTAAAAATCTAAACAACTCTTCTGTTACTGAATGACTAACAGACAACGCATAGCCAAAATTGACGGGTAGTAATTTTAGGTATTATACATTATCTTTTTTATAGTACTCTAGACTTCGTACGCGCATATCCTGTTTTTCACGTTCCTTCCGGAAATCCTCTCTTAGTGCTCCCCTACACTCCCCAAGGAACCTACATGCCAAATTTTAGCTTTTTATGACCAGTGGTTTCGGCTGTGCGTTGTCTATCAGTCACTCAGTAATGGAAGAGTTTTTATAACTACCCACAGTTGTATTTGATAACCATCTTCGAATATATACCTGTTGATGATAATACTATTGTGAATGAAAGCAGTTTTTATTTATTCATGTTTTAAATGCAAATGAACCGCTCAAGCACCAGCAACACACCGGTGTGCACCGAAATTTAATGTTTATTTAGCAATTACATAAGATTAATTTTTTATTTGGGAATTTTCACATGTCAGGGCTGCAAACCCATTTCAAGTATCGATATAACGATCAGAATTACACAAGCATTAATTTTAACCAATGCCACGTTTTCCAATAAAACACAAATGCGAGAATCCCAGGTATTACAACAACCTGTATTAATCCACCAACTTTTAATTTAATTTACCACTTACTATGATACGGCCAGTAATTAAAACCAACTACTAAGTTCAGTGTAACTTTGTAAAAGTTTATTGAAAGGTTGGTACGGTGATCTATATCTTAACTGATTCTTTGAACTTCTTTGAAAAGGCCAACTTGTTGAATTTCTGATCGATGTTGGGAAGTGAAGCTGTCAGTGCGAATGGTTGTTTATTTATGAAGTCTGTAATATTTATTATAGTCGCTGAATGAAGCAGTTGCATAGAAAACGAATGTAAAATTTTCAGCCCATACCTTGGAAAAAAAAACATCGTTGGACTGTGCCAAAGTTGGTTTCACTATTCTTGGAAAGGTCTGAGCTATATAAGACGATTTTAATTTAATCACAACCCAGAAGATAAAAAAAACATGGAACAAAGGCACTTATATAGGACTGAGTGCTAATCAATACTAACCCACACTCCTGTTCGTCACCTTCTTGAATATATTAAAATAATATATACCTAAGCACAAATATCCAAAGAAAGTCCTCTCAGGATTATGACACCATATTTTATGATACTCGCGGTATAACCTAATCTAGTTCATACTGACTAGGAAACTAGAAAATAACGCTATACGCCACGCTGTTCGAGTTTTCCCGCGGTGAAGTCGACAGGGCTATCAAGGCAACCATTATTTATATTTTATGGCCTCCCGCTATGCTGCCTTTGTATTTGATAAAAATATAAATTGCTGAACATCCAGTCTCGAGGCTCAAGGCAATTGTTTCAAGGTTTCTTTTGTTATTAGATCCTGAAATTAATGTTTAAGGTCTTAAAAACTAGAAATTAATTTTTGAATTAGGATTTAGCGAAAACTTACTCTAAATGACGCCAATTAAAATTCTATTTAACTACTTAAATTGTTTCTTTTTTCAAAAAATATACTTAAGAAATTTCTAATAATGGATGGCCGGTATTATTTTTGAAGTTTAGTTTGAACATGAGTTTGCACTTTTAAACTACTATTGTGATCCATCTAGCTTATTGGTTGACAGTATTTTTCTGACTACTATGTTGGTAGCCAGTAAGAAATTGAGGCATACAATTTGAAAATATTTTTCTATTTTAAATTTGTATGCCTGAATTTTATTTTGCATATCTATTGCATCTATTTAGGTACTCGTAGTAGCGTACCTACCTACAGCAATCAAATCCTATCCTATTGTATAATAGAAAATATGAAAGTTTGTGAGTACGGATGAATGTTTATTACTCTTTCACGCACAAACTGTAGGACCAAATTTGATGAAACTTAACAGTAACACAGCGTGTTCATCAGAGTGTATAATAAAGGGAAAGAACTAATTACATACAAGCGGGCGTAGTCGCGAGCGCTAGCTAGTCAAACATAATAGGTACTTCTACGAAAATCTGAGCCAAAGTAGGTAAGTCTACTTTGGCTCAGATTTTCGAACGTCTGTACAAATTCATACCGAATTTTGGATAGCCGAAAATTGTCACAATTTTGAATTGTTGCTAATTTCACAATACAGCGTCCACGCTATTTCAACACTGAGTTCAAATTCCAGAACATCATGGTTGCTAATGAGTCAGCTCTTCAATTGTTTCGTAGAATAAGCTCTCCGTAGTATCAGCATCAGCACGAATCCAACCAATTACCTAATGTCGTTTTTAACATTTTGATTTTGCTACTTAACGCAGATTTTATAGTCTGCATTAATTTTCAAAACTACACCAGATTGTAGAAGCACAATAAATCTGCCAAACGTTTTCGTAAACCCGACCCATTGGTTTTCAATCTAAACGGGCACAAATGAATACCAGTGTCAATTTATTCTACTAATTTTAAAGCAACGTTCGCATTAATTGGCATGTCAGTCGCAATCTGTCAAAAATTTATGGACATTGACGGATTTCGACTAAGATGCGACTGTGAATGTTGTTTAAAAACGTACATTATTATGATTTCTTGGCTTCTCACTACCCATACTGACTATAAGAGATCTACAAATTACAACCGAACCAAGGGCTTGTTCCGATATTTAATAAATCACCCATCTACGAACCGACCTCCGCAAGCGTTGCTTATCCTTGAAGATCGACCCGTGTGGCTGTCATTACCTACTTAGTCACGAGCGCTTCCTTTTAGTAGTTTAGCATATCATATTAACATAATAACGTATTTAAAAAACTTCTCAATGCAAATAGCTTTATTCCTACTTTGAATAACTAGAGTAATTTAAGCAAAGTGCTAGTGATGTAGTCGCTATTATGCAAAACACTTGGCTAATAAATAATATGAAGGAATCATTAATTTCCTGAACGCGTTTAGTTGCCCACAAAATCGTCGCAACGTGAAATACGCAGCAGTGAAACGTCCAAGTTCGAAACGAAAACGTGATTTCGATTTAAACTTTTTAGAGTGTTTCGTTTCGCCGTTTTGTGAATAGAAAAAGGATGTTTAAGTGAAAACCTGAGGGTTTGCGAATCGGCAGCTGGGGTTAGTTGGAGGTTGCAACGCTAGAGCGCTTATTTTTTTCATGGCTTTTCGGTATCTTAAAATTTTTAAAGTAATTAACTGTGAGTCTGTGACTTACAAAGATTGCTTGGTATTTTGAAATGCAATACACAACACACAGCTCATGAACAGGTGAAAGTCACCCTGTAGACCGGCAAACCATACCTAGAATCTCACTTTTTATCAATTTATTTATTTCCCGGAAATATAATTTATCACCGGAGCTATTGCTGATTTTTTCTCAAAGCCTTTTGTATTGTATAAATTATTTATTTCCTCACATTTATTATTGTCACGACCATGGTTTCGCATATTCTGTCACCCCAGGTTTGACACGGAGTCCCGGAGAATGATTGATCGAAAGGACGGTCAATAGGGATATATGTTGTAACATTAGGCTAAGTTTGCATAACAAGTAGTTCACGCTTGCGTTATACTCATTAAGTTAATCATAGACTTAAAACTGGCATTCAAGTGAGGTCAGGAAAAGAGAAAGGGAGGAATGTTCCGCCAAATGTTCTATGCGTTCGGACAAGTTATGAAGGAGTTCTTCGAGGCGCGCGAGGTCTGGCCGCTCTCGAGAAGGACTACGAAGAGGTTGGCATGGACTCCGCGGAGGGTGAAGGCGAAGGAGCCGAGGAGTACCTAAGCTGAACTGGTTCACTGAGCACTAGCACAGATACATTCCGGTGACGTGAAATAAAACAAACAATTGGTGACATCCAAAAAGCTTTCTAAGTCTATGATTAAACTAGACATGCCGTTTGAAAGGTGGTCACATTTCATTGTATGTTCTTAGGGAGAGTGCGGGTAACTTGTGCTTGGTAAAGCGGAAACGGAAGAGTTATGATTAGCTATGAATGCCACATTTTACATTTTTTTTTTTAGGTTTGAATAAACGTTGCCTCACACTAGGAATTACTTCCGTGACGTGAGTGCGTTTACAAACTTACAAACTCACATACACAAACAGCCAGACCGGAACAACTATTTGGGCCATACAAATATTTGTTCCGTGCGGGAATCGAACCTTTGGCAGGGCTAATAGGTACTCAAAAGATCTAAAGTTTAACACTCGGCCTTGCTTAAATGTATATTTTAGTTCCAGTACGCGACCGTTCAGTACCTAATCTAAACCAACCCAGCAACCGATTAAACATTTATAAACAAAATCCCAACGAACTTCAGATTAAGATAATTACTTTTAAAACAAGGCAAAATTTCTACTGAATAATTCTCATTCGGACGGCTGACAGTTCGAAAAGCGTCCGAGTAATACTCATGAAGATGACAGCTTGAAACGGGTTCCGTAGCGGAAACAAAGTGAAATAACTTGTCAAACACACGCGTTAATAGTTGTTTATTTTTTCTTGTCACTCAAATAAGTTTCTTTCATTTTTTTCGCGGATCGGAATGAAGAACAATAGGGTTGTATTGGAAGGGTTAAGAAAATGAGTTTTTAAAGAATGTTTTTATTTTTATTGTCACAAGTGGTTTATTTATTGTAGACTAGTTTTTTCCCGCGGATTTACTCGCATTAAAATTGTCTGTAACGTTCCCTAGGTTCCCATCTATCTCTGAACAAAGGTTATCAAAAGTGGATCGACAATTCAGATGTAAAAGCATTACAAACGAACTAATTTTTGCATTAATAATACAGGGATAGATAGCTTTAATAGCTTAGGAATAAGTTTTATTTTAATTAAATTTATAATTTTATTTCAGAACAAACTTCCATATAAAATTGTCAGTACCTAAAGCTAAAAACTGTGGCAGTACCTTATACCTACTTTTTACAGTTTTCCATTTACCTTGCCTTTATAATTAAACTATATCTATTTGAAATCATGTTGATACCTATCGCACCGGAGAAATCACAACTAAAACTCTTTGAAAAATACACAAGGTTAAATTAATGTTGGTACTATACCTTTCATCGATAACATGGATCAGCAAATAACGAAATTTCTGAAAATATGCCAGTATTGTAAACATGTACCTTTAGTATAGGTTTAAATTGTTTATACTTACATCTATACTAATACTATAAATAGGTAAAGTTTGTGAGTTTGTAAGGTTGTAGGGGGTAATCTCTGGATCTACTGAACCAATTTTGAAAATTCTTCTTGTATATATATAGCCACATTCATGAGGAAGGCTATATAGGCTAGACGAGAACGGGAAACAACGGTATATACGTGTTTTTACACCAGCACAACTAAACACTTAATTAGTTCTAGGAAATACGTCAAACATGAAGTCTACAATAAACCAACAATTTATCATAATTCGCTGCTTAGCTAGTACTCGCGTGTTCATTAGTGTTGTTTATTTATGTAGGTACAAACCTTTGGAACTAAAGTCCTACATGACTGTTTCATATTAATGTTTGCCCAAGGCTACTTTTACCTATTTCGTTATTTTATTGTTAGGGAAAGCTTATATGCTATAAACAGGTGGGTGTACTTTGTTATTTTTGTTTAGAATTAGTATTTTCCAGTTGTTCCGTACGTTGTCCGACGTGAAAGAATAGCAGCATCTCATCACTTCCCGTGGGTGTCGTAAGAGGCGACTAAGGGACTCACCAGAGAATGGGCAGCATGCTACCCATTCTCTGGTGAGTCTGGTGAGTCAGAGAATGCTGCAGCATTCTCTGTAGGTGAATTGCAACAGCTACACTGCGATCGCCAACCCGCTTGCCAAGCGTGGCGATTATGGTAAACCCCACCCCGATCTGGGAGAGGCCCATGTCCAGCTGAGGACGTCTTTCGGCTGATATGATGATGGTGTTTAGCTAGTTTATTTATTATTAATACAATGGTACATATTACACAGATCAGTATGGTTGGTCACCCCCAAACTAGACATTTGCCTTTCTGTATCTTGAGGATCAGAGTTGCCACATGTTTGGATTCAACGAAATGGTTCTAAACTAAAAACACATAACATAATTAAAACTAGGTAAGATAAAATAAACCAAAACATGCGTGAGTGTCGTGGAACACTCGGTTGGAATGAAGTTCTGGGATTTTTTGTCTGGGGACGAAAAATCGTGTCACTCTGTGGATAACCATCAACACTAAAGAAAGGGTGATGAGGGAAATTCGTGACGGAAAAATCTTACATTTTTTTTCGCCAAGCCCCCATTCGCAAAGTTCGTACCGTGCGATAAGAAAGTTCGTTCCAAAAACTAGAATTAGAAAACCCAAAATAGCCTTGAACTTCAGATCAATTAGAACAGTTGCTATTAGGCAACTGTTCTATTGATCTTACTATATTAATAGTCCCTATCTATAGTAATAGTCTCTACATTTATTTCTTTCCAAGTTATTACCTACTTAAACCGTATTTTACACTCACTTCAGGAAACTTTAATCTGTGGATTTAAAACAAGTGAACGCGACGTATGATGGTTGGCGTGTGAGCAATCGTGCGTTTCAATCGTAGGCTTCCTGCCACTGTCGGTTAAGTAGGCAGCAAATACTACTTCACTGCTACGTAATCCAACGAGCTTCAGTGAAAAAATAGGAACGTTTTATTGCGGATACGTTTTGAATTCATCGAAGTAGAAAAATGATTTGTTATTCGATTTTTCTCTTCTATCTTTGCTTGGTTCTGTAGAATTCAAGGTGAGTTGTTTCTGCCTTTGTTTGGAGATGAAACGAAAATATTAGACTTTTTTGGACAGCCCCAATTTATTCCAACGTATTCCAGGGGTGAAATGCATCCTATGTCCTATTTCAGGACTTAGTTTCATCCAAATTCGTTCAGCCGTTGAGACATGAAGAGGCTACACACAGAACGACAGACATACATTTACTACCATAGTTTTAAGTTAAATAAACATAGTGATACTAACATAGTTTTAAGTTTTATTTACTAACACAATTGTTATTATGATGGTAACAAAGACCCATAGATAAATATAACTATGAGTCTTCGTAACCTGAAAATAAATGGTAAATTCTTATTTTTGTGAAAATTTCAACTGTATAGCTATCACGGTTCATGAGATACAGCCTAGTGACAGACAGATAGACAGACAGACGTACAGACAGTCGGACAGCGGAGTTTTAGTAATAGGGCCCTTTTTTAACCTTTGGGTACGGAACCTTAAAAATCGTATTATAGCTCGCCAAGAAATGAACAGAATGATCTGACTTGGGAAAATTCTGACCTGAAATGATTTTTTTATTTTAGTTATTGCTACTTTAGAATATCTGAAGAAATATGAGAAAACAAAACAAATAAAACTATTCGAATCCCTGATAAATCAGCACCTGTCATCCTAAATGCTTTACTAGTTTACGAGAACAAATAAAAGTCACAAAAATCTTCAAGGCGGACCCGCTTATGATTTATGTTTTTATTTACAAAGCTGAAACGAATCCATTTTGGACTACTTCAAAGGAGATTAATTTTCTTCCAGATCTGTGCAAACAGCATCCTCAAAGTCATGTTAGTTTTTATAGGTACTTAATTACACATACAATCAAATTTTGAAGCTTTTATCTCGAGCATTTAAGCAAGAGACTCGTGGCTAAACAGTATAGCTAAATAGGTTGATTTTAAAGATTAACTATTCATTTTATATCCCGACCCTTTCGTGTCTCGAAAAGTACGCTAAGTCATTGGCCTCGGCCGTTATTTGTAGATCTATGACAGTCGTTGCAGGTAGTCTGAAAATAAGCCACCAGCCTAGCCAAAGGGTAGCAACATCAACATCACCATATCAGCCAAAAGACGTCCACTGCTGGACATTGACTTCCCCCAAGTGTCACCACAACAACCGGTCTGTGCGTCTCGCATCCATAGCTAAAGCGTATCGAGTTATCTATTTACTGGTTGTGGAGGCCTGATACACAGAAACTCCATATAATACCGACGATGGCAATGATCTAGTGACGTTGTCAAATATTATATATATATACCTACTGGGGTACAGAGGGCCTTTTTTAAGGATGGGAAATCATCAAATTTTAATGACTTCTTCCGCTCCGGGTCGAGCGGAAGGGAGTGTCAGACTCGTGCTTACTAAAACCCATCCGTGTTTCTCGTAGTGCCTCTTTCCGCGGTGACTCTTTCGAACAGATTCCGCAACCCTAGCAGGCTCTGGTAGGTCCCGTCTACTTTACTGACATCTCTTAGAGGCGCGCGTGGAACACAATGCGCCGTCGACCTGGGCCTGGTTGTGATCGGACAGCGAGCCACCCAATGCTCGCCGTCCGCAGGCCCGCGTCTACGGTAGCCGGGAATCGCCCTGCGACTTCTGTCGCCCGGGGCGTCTTCTTCGGTTGCGGCGGCTGGGGCATGAGGTTTGCCTCTCCGTCATGCGGCCCGCCTCCTCTATTACTGCTTCGCAGAAGGAGGTGACGGCTTCCTATGCCTCTTCTCTCCGGACCGTGGAGTGAACCAGGGCCGGTAGCGAGAGGTAGCCACTGTCGATCGCTTCGACAAGAGGTCCTAGACAATGTGCCATTGACATTTCGATAGCATCTGTCAATCCCATACATTTTTGACGTATTGACATTCACCTTCGCCATGCTACCGTTGACAAAATCTCACTTGTCTCGAGCCCAAGGACACGGTGGTGCTCCGCTTAAGCACGGCAGAATTCAAAGGGCCTAGCATGAATATTTTGACGCATACCTAGTAAAGTTACAGTATCGTTAACTTAAGTGAATTTTGAATATAAAAAAACTACAATCCCAAACTATTTTGCATCATACAAAAATAAGAATTTAGTATTCAATTCAAATAAATAATATGTGCGAAACGAGTATTATAATTAAAGTAAAATTTTACGTTACTTACTAAACATCAAAAACATTCGTTCTAGGCCCTCAGTTGCATCCGCATATCTGAAAGCTGCCCCCAACATACGTCGGAAAAGTCAGATTGGTATTACTAAATAATTACATAAAATCTAATTCTGAAGCTTTTTACTTCAGACGTTTTATGCATGGTTTGAGTTTTAGTATACACGAACACGGTCACAGCTCACGATTGCAGGTCGAGACTGAGCGCAACTAGGTCGCGAAATGTTACACCCTGTATATGCAAATGTATTCTTTGTAGCTTACTTTCAGTTTTCATTCGGGTTTGACGTAGGGATCTCTTATATTTTGAGATGAAAGACAATGGTTTTAAGTTAATACTGTTGTGTTAGAGAAGGTCAAGGTTTTGATCTTGGTTCTTGCTTCTGCCAGCGGCTTCACCCGTGTGCTAGTCGAAGATTATTGCTATAGTAGATTCCAGATAAATGTGCAATAACGGTCATTGACCCACATACATTTATTGACTTTCTTAAAATCAAAAACAGAAATAAAGACTTAGAGCAGTCCTGAATCTACTTCTATCGTGATCCTTTATGTTCTCTAGTAATGTAAAATGGTCCATAACGTATTGTTCGGGTATCTACGAAGGGATATTAGGGAAAGGTCAATGTACTTTATTGCAAGTTTATCTGGCACAAAGTAGAAAGTAAAGTATCTATATTTGAATCCAGGACACTGAATACACAGTGCTAGCTACTTACTATTAAGCCGTGCAGATGTAATAAAATATCAAAATTATTAATCTTAGGATGTTATTTGAACGAGCGAAAATAAATTCAAATTAAAGGTGTCAAAAATACTAAACAAATACTAAGTAGCCTTACTGAAATGATAAGTGGGCGAGAAACAGAGGACAAATACAAATGTTAAAACAGCAACTTGTAAATAAAAAAATTGTGATAAATATTTTAATTCAAGAGTGCTGCATTGTATCCTAATTGAATTGTTTTAATATCATTTAAGGCGAAATATCGACAATTGTTATACCTAAGCTTAAAATGTCTAAAAAACGTTTCATTCGAGCCTCGCTTCATGGGGCTTCTATTTCTGGGTGATTTAAAAAAAAAACCACGAAGGGTCATTGGGATGGCGGTGTCCTTCAGACCCCCGAATTCATCAAAAAAATCAGATATCTAGTACATTTTGGCGAGTAATGCGCACTGAAATGTATGGGGCAGTCGACTTTTTTCGCGATTTCAGATTTCAGTGTTGGTCCCATAAAAAAGTTGTTCATAATGATGAGTACAATGTCCTCTTAAGAGGTGTTGCGTTTATTCTGTTTCAGGTTGTAGAGATTATACTGTACTGAATTTCTATCAATGGTTTTAACGGAGTGTGAAACAGTGATACGCTTTAGTGATTCGGTTAATGGGTATTCATTATCAAATACCGATAATAACGAGCTTGATTATTGCGTCTTTAATATTGTAGTTAGAACAAAGATAGACAAAGATATTATCGTTAATATAATATAATAACTACCCGACGAAAAAATAAACAGACCAAAAACGAAAATCATGACGCAAACAACACATTTATTTCTATACTCTTTAAGAATAGACAAAGCGTTCATTATCATTCAGTAAGAAACACCCATTCATAATACCAAAGACAAACATGGAATAAGAAAACGCGAACATTCCACAAATGAATTATTTTCCGACGTTCATTTGTTCGTTTGCAAATCCTTGAAAATCAAGTACTTTGGGCCCTCAGAACGTGATTGAGTTCCAAGTTTCTAAGTTGATCTCGACAATACCCATGTGTTCTTGGCTCAATATACACAACGAACTAAGGTAACTAAGTTGGAGGAGAACCGTAATTGTACTAAGTAAAGTTTTCTTCGACTGTATACGAATTCAGTGGGTCGCGACTCGTGGCAATTAATGTAATGTATTTCAGGTTGGTTTGGAGTTTGAGTTTACTTGAGACTCGAATTTCCTAAAACCTTAATTGATTTTTTTGTTTTGTTATGTCAGTCGTTATGAATAGCGATCACCAGAGCAAAGGTCACACAGTGAGAATGTTAGGATAATTATGGCTTTTTTATGGATGGGAAATCATCAAATCACTCCTTCCGCTCTGGGTGGAGCGGGACACTACCAGTTTCAGACTCTTACTGAGTAAAACCTATCCGTGCTCCTCCTAGCGCCCTTTGCGTTCCAGGGCCGCAGTGACTCTTTCGAACAAAATCCGCAACCCCGGCACTACCTAAGCCAGTCCTGAAAGTGGTGTCGAGACAACCTAGATTCGTACTGCAAGATCTTTTTTGTCGAACAGAAATAAATAATTGGGGATGCAATTCCCAGCAATGAGGGGGTCAGTCTTGGCTTAAGTTACAAAAAATATACAAAAATAGCAGTAGGTAATTAATATGTTTTTGGCAGTGCTTTGATTCATTGGCACAGACGACATGTCGCCAAATACATGTTAGGCCTCAAGTAATACATCAAACTACGAACATTCGTCAGGATTACTGCCAAGCCATTCGCAGATAAACGCCCAGAAATACAAAATTGTATAAAAGCTTCTTTTAACCCCTATTCCTACATCCTCGCGAGAACGTAACAGCCTCATTTCTTTGCCTTAGTTTTTGCCCCTTATCGTACTTTCGCTGAAATCTCTTCGCTTAAATGGAATTTCCAATAGATTGTATACTTTATTTTTTGTCTGCTACTTTAGAGAATGGTAATTCATACCAAAATAGCACAGAATATTTAATAGAATATGACAGATGAAATATAAGAGCTCAACAAACAAATCTAAACTATTCTTGGAGGTATGAATAAATAAATTAATTAGAAAGTTGATGAAATTCCTGGCGTGATGTCTGTCTACATATTTTTGATGACATTGAGTTTCGTAAGGTCATGTGTCTAATGAACTTGATAAGTCTTTCTGATAGGACTGATATAATTATAAGAAAATTAACTTCATCTGGTAGCAAGATTAATGACTCACTTAATGCCTGTATTAAGAGTATTTTCTGAGCAAAAATTGCTGATAAAGTTGGTTTTATATGGCTAAAGCTCCAAGAGTCAATAATATTTGATTATCAGTAAACTGCCAATATTATCTGACCCGAATAACAAGGATTAACCTATGACTAAAATTAGTACGCAATCCTTGTACTGGTATCTGAAATTCGGCAACAGAATAATGTACACTAACCAAAGATATGTTATTTGGACAGTGATGAATTTTGTAGCAGTATTCATATGATATGTCAGACACCAAACAATAATAAAAGTAGAGTCCTTAACAAGGTGATAAATAAACAAAAACCAATCGTGACTCACACAAATGGTATATCTTTGGGCTCTTGACGTAGTGAAATTCTAAAAGAGCGGTACCGCTTCTCAAAAGTCCAATAATATTTTAAGATTGGCCCTTGACATTTTGGTAGCGCTTGTCAATAATCCATACGTCATACAACTTTGTTGACTTTTCGACGATAGGGAATATGCATGCATTTTTTTATTTGCAATATGAAATACTTGTCAGCTCTAGAAAGCACTTATGAAATAACTAGCTATTGCCCGCGGCTCCGCCTGCGTGGATGTCGGTTATCGCGTAAAAAAGTAGCCTGTGTCCTTCTTCATATTCCAGGCTATGCTTATGAGTATATCTGCCAAATGTCATGACGATCCGTTCAGACGATTTAGCGTGAAAGCGTAACAGACAGACATACAGACAAAGTTACTTTCGCATTTGTAATATTAGTAAGGGTTTATAGAATACCTTCATTGGTATTGAAGTTATAAAGCTTCAAAGTTCACAATTGGAAGAAGTTAAAGAGTAGTCCGATACGAACTCTGACGTCAAATACCATGACACCTATTACAGCTCTGCCATAGAAAACAGAGTTTTCACGAGAGGGACAGATACATTTGTCTAAAATACTTATGTCTTGTTTTTTACGATTAATTTTGATTCTATATTCACTGTTTTTAGATAAACTGTACCTATATGTAATAAATATTTTTAATGCATATTCCTATTGTTATCGCTTATAAAATGTCACTTTGTAGCTCTTCTTTACTTAATTTACAAAATTGAATGAAGTCAATAGGTTCGATCCCGTCAATCCAATTATTAAGTGTGAAGAAATTACAAAGGACTAAGGTACTCCGCCTGCAATTATAAAAATTGAAAGAACTATTATTAACGCTTAAAAAATACGAGACAAAGAATTTTTTGCTTACTGAGATGAATAAAGGATCAAGATTTCAATGGATCAAATATAGACTTAATGAGGCACATTGACTTTGTGACGTGTCGTATCATTCATAATTTTTTGTGGAAAGGTTAAAATGTCATGACTTTTTGACAGAGTAAGTAGCAATTTATTAGTTTTTTTCTATGAATTTTGTTGGTGATGCATCAGTGATACTGACTGTAGAAAAGTCCATGACACAATTGTGACATTCGGTACCTAACGCTTGTCAATACCATATTTTTTTACTTTTTGGCATTGGCTATGTGTGATGCGTGCTCTTAGTAAAATACTAAGATTAGTTACTTAATACTTAGGAGCTTGTGGCTAAATTATAACAGCCGCACGTGCTGATCTTCAAGGTCCAGCAACGCTTGCCGAGGTTGGTCTGTGGATGGGTGACCATCTTAACATACCGAGTCTCCTCCGGGCTATGGATGGTCTTGGCTGTCGTTTGTAGATCATTGGCAGTCGTTACGGATTGTCAGAAGTCAGAAAATCTGAAACCAGTCTTGTCAAGAAGTACCATGTTACCCAGGTAATGGTTGTGGAGGTCTGATAGACAGCCGCTCCACGTAAAATACTGGTATTCAGATGAATGCGGTTTGACTGGAAAGGCGCCGACCCCAATATAGTTTGGAAAAGGCTAGGCAGATGATGATTGAGTACTTACTTACATAATGAATCATGATAGTTGAGGTTTCGAACATTGAATCTTAATCCTATTACCTATCTTTTACCTTCCTAATATTTTATATTTTACTTTATAAAATCCGAAGTAGATAATTATCACTAGCACAAAATGTGTATCCAATAACGCAGACATCAAAACCATCAGACCAAGATAATTTCGGGGTCGTATTCTGCAAAGATTATTCACGGCTGGCTTGTCCCACACGAATGAATAGCTTTGTGGTTAGAGGTACACATGTAAGGTCCTTAGAAGGGTGCTAAGGGCACAAAGCCAGGGGTAAGCCAAAACAGGGCATTACACTGTAAATTCTTAAGTTTATTATCAACATGTACACCATGTCCCGTTTCACTCAAGTTGTTTATGTGCGTTTAGGGATCTTTATGATCTGTTTACACCATATGGTCGCGTCCCAATGACAAAAACCCATCCCTTTTATCGTTATTTCAGTCAAAAACCGCAACTGTGGCAAATGGCAAGTATAGAGTTGGATTTTGGTGCGGTTTATTTTTTTAACGCTCAAGCTGTAAAAATTTGTGGCGAGGCCTGAATTCGGCGATAGTGTAAACTGTTTTCGTTGTCACTGGTGCAACTGTCATCGGAAAGCTGTGAATTAGTCGCTTCGTGCATTTTGAAATGTTAGCTGTACGGTTATTAATTCAATATTACGTTTTTAAGACTTAATATTATCAGTGGCAGTTAGGGGCATTATAGTACTAAAATGGTTCTGGCAGGTATTTTTTTTTTCGAAAATTAAATTTTTCATGGAATAAATTCTATAATTATTATTATTCGATGAAATTAGTGAAGTCTGATTCCCAAGAAGAAAGTAAGCAATTAGGAACAGTTTTATTTAGTAATAAGTTCAGACATGTGTTATTAATTTTGAAGTGTTTACAGCACATGATTGTTACATCTATCGAACAAGAAAGAACGTTAATAGGCCCCCAAGAAGCAGCATTAAATTGTTTAAGGCAACATTATAAAAGTCGAACGTCCCATTAACCGCTAAATATGTCTGCAGCTGTATTCTTTATGTTTTTCAACGGAAACACTATAAATCAGTCGTTGGGGGCAGTTGCTGCTATTGGCCATGTAAGTCGTAAAACGTTTTGATGGCCCGGAGCATGGGCCCATACATTCCGAACACATAAATGTCCGTCCATGTCACACAGCTTTTTTCCCTTCCTTAATCGTGAAACTATCTCTTTGAGTCATTTCTACGAATGGTTGACTTCAAAAGGACGTATTTGATTTGAACGGAGCCTTTTGAAGCTTTCTGACGGTTTGTTTGTCGTGAGCAAAGAATTTAATTGTTCGGAAAACATCTCGAAAACTAAATGTTTATTTGTAAAACAATTACAACCCTTTCAATGTTTTATTCATAATGAATGGGAAAGTGAAAAAAGGGAACGAATTAAAAAGAAGTCCTGGTACATTTGCTTCATTTTTATGTAACAGGTAGGAATGTAGGTACGGACTTACAACTTTTTTATTTCCTCAAAATGAAACGGTTTCGCAAGGGGTTCCCACAATCTGAGATTAATTATTAGGAAAATTAAGATTTTCGCAATAAAACGTCGACTTTATGTTGTGGAAAAGTTTTATTTTTTTATTATGGCGGAGTTGTTAGCCTGGGGACTTTTAGGGAACAGTTTTTTACCTTGTAACGAAAAATTGGACTGAGGTAAGTTTTAATGTACAATTTAATTTATTTTACAGCTTAATTATGCAAAGATTTTTTCGTATTACACTTATTCCTGAAACTCATATATTTTACGACTTAAATGCGAGTTAACCTACCTCTGTACAATGCTTAAACTTCTAAATTATTTTACTTTAATAACAGATTCCTATTTATAATACTCAAACCATAAATAAAAGCTCTATACTTATAGAATCCGTATTCCTTGTTACATTACATACTTGCTGAAATGAAATGATTTCAAATACAAATAAACAAGTGCCACCCGCCAACCGCATACGTTCACACACGCCGCAACTCCTCGGAGACTAAGGGCGTAACATAGTTTTATGCCACTGCATACGATATACCTAGAAGCTAGATAATGTCATCGTCGACACTTGCCTGACCCATTTCGCTTGGCTGACTCCTGCAAGTTGTGCAAGTACTTATGTAGCTGTGTATTACCTGATCAGTGAGTTCTCATCTTTATATTGGGTTACTTCGGAAACAGTGCTGTGTTTTTTGTTATAATAAATTATAAGAATTTAATTCTGGTTTATTTAAAATGCTCTTTTCTTTTTTATTAAATTTAATTTTAATGTACCTAATAAATATTTATTTGTGTGCGCCGTGTCGAAACCGCGTCATTTTGTTTTTTTTTTTTCTGTGCCTCGGAGGAAATGAGTTACTGATTATTTTATTTAGCGACACGCCAGCCGGCCACTGCAAACCAGCGCCGTGGATTCGTGCCTGCGCGCACGGGCCTCGGTATTATGCTGAGCGTTGGCCGTTTCGCGCGGTAGTGACGCATGATTCCGTCTAGGATTTTAAGTGTTGTTTACAAAAATGTTAAGTATAAGTATGCGTCGCTTTCACGTGAATAAACGGTTTTTCTTTCTTCTTTCTTTGCATTTGTAATATTAGTAGGGATTTCACAACAAAAAAAACTTTTTTTCTACATATTTTTTGATCTTTTGTTCAAAACATGGTAAAACAAAAAAAAACGTGTCTATTTATTTTTAATGATCTTGCTTTAGGTAAAATGTGTGCAATGTCTCTGGAGAAACCCTGCATAAACACGACATTTTTTTTAAATCCTCTAGGAATTTCTTGTGTATCGTGGCTGCGTTTACAAACATATAAACTCACATACAAAAATAGCTAGACCCGGAACTACTATCTTTAGGCTAAACAAACATTTAAATTTAAAATAATGAATCTTTTTCGAATATCGAAAAAAGTTGCTACTTGTTTTCTTTCTTTAGGCAGGTTCTAAAAATAGTCCAATCCCAATAGTAGCCCGAAATAAAACTCTTTTATAAGAACCATTTAAGGCTAAAATAACAATTGTATTCTACCTATTAAAGTTGCCCAAACTTTGACCCTAAAAAGCTTTACATAGAAAAAGAGTAGAAACGTAAAAATAACACAAACAATAATTTGAATTGTAAATGTGTTGGAAGAGTTGATTTAAATAAAAGAATTGGAGGCTGCAGATAAACATAAAACTGTGCTAAAAATAGTTATATCTGATGAAGATAGTTTTACAGGGAGGGCAAAAGCCTCCCCTTTTTCCTTCAAGAAACGATCGTGGCCAAGATTGACCCTCAACGTGATCAGATCTTCACACCGTCACCGTGGTTAACATCAATAACATCGACGGTGACGTCCTCCCCTCCAATGAGCGTGGAGCGGCTGCCTACCACACCTCCACAATCCATTAACTGGGTAACGCGGTACTTCTTGGTAAGACTGGTGTCAGATTTTCTGTCTTCTGTCAATCCGTAACGACTGCCAAAGATCTATAAACGACAGCCGGGACCTTCCAAAGCCCGGAGGAGACTCGAAATGTTAAGATGTTCACCCATCCACAGACCAACCTCGGCAAACGTTGCTTAACCTTGAACATCGACCCGTGCGACTGTTACAATTTAGCAAGGAGCTCCTCACCACACATAACACCATATCACAACTATCTAAAATAATAGTCACCGCATTTTACAGGAATCAGGAGGAAAACTTCTATCTTTTTTCCTAATACAGTCGTCGACTCGAGTTCGAGGCTCATTTCCGATTAGGGACACATGACTTTTAGTTTACATTCTTTTAACTTAAAGACGCAAAGTGCACACAACTTTGAATACCAACCATCAGCACTATGTTTGAAATTGGTTCTTCAATATCAATTTTCGAATCCTTTTGCCAGCTGTTCCAATTGAGTGAAAGTCGAAAATTGACCCACGTGAATGTAGGTCCGGGTTTAAAAGTGTCCGATGTCATAATCCAAGAAATGGTCTACCCGTGTATCAGTCATCCAAATTCTTTGATATATAATTGAATAATAAACATTCAACTATCGCTACGGTCTTTGACATGATTATGTTAGTAGTAGGACTATTATTTTGTCTGGTGTAGATAAAATTGGTTCACTTCTAAACGTAAACGTACGTACGGGGATATTTGAAGTTCGCTCCTCAATTCTTCCAAAAGATCATAAAACTCATTATTCCAGAAAGGAAGTTTAGTAAATAAAATAATAAAAATAGATTCCAAATTCATAGAAAACCCATCTGGTGTTAGAATTAAGAGTGAGTACAAAGAGAATCGTGTTTACGGATCAGATGCCACAAAGAGACGTTTGAGAGAGTAAAAATAAAAACGGTGTGAAGATGGAAGATCTTAGTGGGCTTTTACACATTAATTAGTTTGAATTGGGTAGTTCCTTTATATGTTTTTTTGAGAATTATTATTTTTTAACCAAGGACTGACTTTGACTGTGTAAATCAGTACTGTCTGTTGAAGTAAGCGCTCTTCTGGTGCAGTTTTATTACGTTTTAGTCTCATTATGATTCTAGTGCGAAAGAGAGATGGAGCTACGAGTATACATGACTGATAGAACCTTCCCACTTTTGTGACGGAATAGTGATAGCATTATAATTACTTTAGTTCATTTTAAAACTCTTGAGTTTGAGAACTCTCGATATATTGTGAACTGAACATTTCCTTAAGTATTGGCAAAAAAATGGTCTCATATCTTTCGATCGTTCGTTAAGACCATCTTATTATGCTTTATTGTGGGCATCGTAAGACCAAATTACTATGGTAAAAAATAAAAGTAGGTAGAACCTTTTTATATGTAGTTTTGACGTCGCTAACATTAAATTACTAAGTCTGGTTCCCTAACCTGTTTCTAGGTATTCGGGGTCACGTCATGATAAAGCATTTGTGGAGAAATCGAATCACTTTGATGTGGGTTACCTAGTCCTTAGACTAAGTGCTACGATTTTTTCGGTATTATTCAGATGGAGATGAATTCCCGGTCGTTTATTCGGGAGTAAAATGATTCTATCATTTTTTTTTTGACACGCGTATAGTCTTACTGTAATCTCTTTGAAGGTTGGTGTGGTCGATGATGAATCACGCAATCAGAAGTAAGGTTATATCATCCAGGAAACAGAGTCTTTAAAAAAATAATTTAAAATAGTAAAGCGATTCTCCTCAAAACATTACCCTACCCATTTGTTCGTTAAAAGTACACTGAGTGGGTAATCAAAATCATTCCGCGTAAAAGAATTTAATGGTTTCCTTTCGAACAAAACCAAAAAGGTTGCCAGACTAATTAAAGCAAATTTTACTAACAATACTTTTAAGGTGTCTATTAATTAGTCCAAATTTCTCTTCTCCCTTTATTTTCCTTTAAAGGCCTGACATTTTATTGGGCTTTAGAGGTGTACCCTCATCTATGGCCTTTTGAAAAATACCTCGGACGAACGTACCTTTTTAAATATTAATAATTATATTTTTCCCGTCATACAACGATCTATTTGAGATAAAAATCTCGTTTTTATTTTACGTTAACTTTAAAATACGAATAAAAGGACCAAGTTTTGAAAATAAATATTTTTCGTGTTAACAAGTTTCGCTTTACTTTTTGTGTTTTGTTACTTACCTATATGAGAGGTTATGTTAAACATTATTTTTCTGCAGTTTTTACGTAAATCATATTCCTTATTAATTACTCAAGTAAAACAATGTAATGTTTGGACTTAAATACTTTTCTATTTGTCTAAAGAGTTATACATATTTTTAACTGAAAAATAATCTTGTTATTTGAAATAAAACGTTGCATACAAAAACTGTCAAACCTATTTATTACTGAAGTGAATTTTTTCTGACTCTATGGAAAAACAGGAACAAAAATACTTTTTTTTTTAATATGTAGGTACGTCATTATGACCACAATCTACAAAACAACCTAAAATCATTAATTCAAATCAAATTCAACATCTTAATCAGCAGCAAAATTCTTGCCTCACCCCACATAACATATTAACACCGCAGATATCTATAAGAAAACCAAAAATAAGCACATTTCTTGTAAACTACGTTGTCGCATACCGCTTCAGTTGCCATCCAACATTATAGTGACAAGGATTGATGGGCTCCTAACCGTGTCTTCATCAAGTTCAACTCTCATTAGGTTGGTACGTATATACGCCCTTTAAGCGCGCATGCTAACCAGAACAGATGCGCCCTTGTTCTAAATTTAAAACATAATGCTGTACAGAAATAATGAGATAAGTGGCCTTTTTTGAAGCTTTATTTTTAAAAGAATTAATCTTGGCTTTGGAGTTTGATTCTTTTTTTGTTTTTGGTAGTGTTCTGTTTTTAAATTAATGAATGTGTTAATAGAGTTGGATGGGGACGCGTTAGATTGAAATATAAATGAGACTATTCATATTTAAGTAGATTAATTTATAAGTTTTTTTTTCTTCTTCTTCGTCGTGTCGTTGGTATGCCAGTATTTCAGAATTGAGTTGCTCAAAACATTGCCACTTCCACGGTATCGTTGGTGGCGCATAGGTCACTTTGGCTGCATATCTTGTGGCAGAGAGGGCAAAACATAGTATGATATGTAGAGGCTATGCCTGTTACTGGCAGAAGCAAACCTAAAAGCTAGTACTAGAAACATATTGAGCGTAACCATGCGCTCTTTTTATGACAAACAACACTTAGACTTTAACCGTTTAATGTCAACATAAACGTCAAAATAATACTAAAATCTCGCATTTTATTTGTTCCATTTAAGCCAGCAAAAATACAGCTTTGTTTAATTTAATATAATAATACTGTAAAGTCCTATGCTGAGTCGTTGGAGCTGAGTATTGCATTGTAGTCCGAGCCCGTCCATTCCGTTTATCTGACAGTTCTACCATGTGCACGGTATTACGGCTCGCGTCGGAATGAAAGACACGTTTATTTAGCCTTTATAGCACGTTTTCTTAATTAAACACATAATTTCCGTGGCTTTAATTTATTGGTGAAGAGGATCGACAGAATTTAAATAAAACTATCTACATATAAAAACTGAAAACATGTCATTTTATTTTAGTGTTCGTTGTTTAAAAATAAAGTTCCCAAACTTTAAATTTAGTAAGTACCTAATATCTGTACTGTTTATTAAAAAAAAAAGTGTGTCGGGAATAGTTTTTAAAAAATGTAGATATCCATTAAGTAAGAAATATGAGCAAAAAAAGATTTACCATAAAAACCTAAATTAAAAAACAGAAGTTAATTTGCACATCAATATAAATGTATTCTATATTCAATATCTTCTGTCAGAATACAATTTATTTTTCTTAACAAAAAAAGATAGTATCTTTTTTTCAAAAATGTCACCCTCCTGCATTGTACAGCATAACGTCTAGCGCCTCCCATCCGTCCGTGACAACGGTCGCCACGTGCGACGTATTACGCCTCTCATCAAGAATGAAATATTATTTAGATCTCTTTAAATAAATCATTGTTTCATTGATCTGTTTTTTTGCGGTGGGTGGTATAATTAGCGGAATTTTATTATGAGAACGGGTTTGGCGATTGATAAAATAAAAGTTTTCGTCTTTTACTTTATTTATTTTTGAAACTGTATTTAATATTTAAAAAAATACCTATTTTTGTAGTCAAGTGCACATTTTAACATAATTTAGTAATTAATTCTTGTTCCCGGAAATATTATGCAATTTCAATTGATTGTAACTATACTTTAATGGCTGTTGCTTGTAGATTGTGCCTACACCCAAGTTTCATAAAAAGTAGAAGTAGTATCTTTCAAAGTTCTAGTAAGTTTCAATAATGCTAAATGTCAATAAAACTCAAATTCTTTTGCCAAAACACAAAAATACATTCCACAAAAAACAACATTCAACGAATAAACACCCTTACTTATTCCATCAAGTCTTTCCAGTCAATCTGACAGGCACCACGTGCATGCCTCTCATCGAGTTTGAAATACGAGCTGATTCTCTATAAATACACCACATCCCCTTAATGGTCCGTTGTTTGGCTACCTCGTGGATTATGCCGTCCAATATTTAACAGTTGTTAGCTTTTTGGTAAGCTCTAAGATTAGTAAGATTTGTATACGTGGTTTTGGATAAGCTAGAGTTATTGAAAAAGCTTTGTGGCAAACATGATGAAATTTATATTAATTGATGGTAAAATAGAACAGGTTGGTAAAACATAAAATAAGAAAATAAACGTTGTTCTCATCAGCTCATGAAAAAAAGTAAAAATGCCCAAGTTATCAGAGTCAAAATATTTGCAAATAACCTCTAGAAGTCCCCATTTTAAAGAACGCACTTAATTAATAACCAGTCACTCTGTGTTTGTACATTAAACACAAGGACAATTTAAAAAAATAATAAACCTTAAAACCCAGGGGGTCTACTCTTATTCAACGAAAAACGAAGTTTCGATCGAAACTTCGCGTGTTTCCTACTACAGTTCCCTTCGTTCCCGAAGTTTCGTTCGAACGAAAACTGTTTGACATTTACGTTCTCCAAACCTATTCTAATTCATAAATGTTGCGAACGAAAATTTGAATTTGACAGATGATTGTTCGGAATATTAACCTCAAATTGACGAAACCAAAAGTGTTACCTTTTGGTTTTCGTTTGCCATTCTTTAGTGTGGATTTTGTTATTAATTTGGTTGAAATGGCTGCAAGAATGCTCTTAATCGAGGCTGCTCTACGTGAAGAACGTTTAGAGCGTAGAAAGAACCGACGTCGCCTGCGCAATCAAATAATATATATATAATATATATATATATATATATATATCTCAATATATATATATTTAGATTCGTTAGACCTTACCCTATAACCTAGAATACAAATTTTATTGCTAACTTTACACAATAAAAAGTTTCTAGAACAAAAACTGCAAAATTTACATCATAACAAACTTTCACTATACATTTTCCTTAATATCCATAAAACTACAAGTCCTATCAACTTAATTCTTTTTGTAAAATAGGTTTTGGGTCGAGACCTTTATTTTGACACCAATTTCAAAACGATATCTCTACAAACAAAAAACCTCATTTTCAACTTACGTAATTTTTTCGTAACGTCAAAAATTCTACTTAAAAATTTCCTTACAAAATCTAAAAATACTATCTTATTGGAGTCTTATTGGATCTAGCATGCACAAATAATACTTATAAAACTAATTAGACAATAATTAAACCTAAACTATTTAAAATCTATCAAATTCTAATGAGTTTCTTTCAAACTTTAAGACAACATTTCCCTTTTCACATGGTCGCCCCTACCACTAGGTACTTGCGCTTAGGGACGTGGACGGGGTCTCGTCGTCGACAGCATATTTTAAGATATTTACTTACAATTTTTTTAAATCCAAAATAAAACTTGTGGAGACCCAAAATGCAGACTGCGACACAATACGACTTGAAACTTTCTGGCGGAATGTGTACCTATCGCGATTGAGATGTGTGTAAAAATGATTTATTAACACAGTTAGTACTTGAGAAACAAACTGGAAACTTTTTAAAGAATCTAAACAATAAATTGTAAGTTGACATGAGTTGACATGTTATGATTAGATTGAGTGTGAATATACAGACAATTTTGGTTGTCATATATTAAATCCATTTGGTGGCATGAAATAGTACTCTTTAATTTAGTCGGTTAACAATGACTGTGAAAGGGTGTTTTATAGTGTCCCGGTTAATTTCACCAAAAATAAAAAATTAACTGTTTAATTATTGTTTCTGCATCAATATTACAAGAAATATTTATTAAACCACATTTTAAATGTAAAATTTCAAAATAAATCAAAATAGTTTATAAATTTAAAGATGAAGTAAAAACCGTAATTTACTTTAAATGACATCATAAAAGACCCACACAATATTTTTCATGTCATTCATTCACGAAAATAGTCTATGGATCCGAACTTCGTCTGCGTGTCCGAAAACAAAACAGAGTAGGGTCACTAACGAAACTTCGTTTATATTTCGTTCGTTTACGAAGTTTCGTTTCAGAGAAAGAGAGTAGACCCCCAGCATGTTAAACGAAATAGTAGTTTATGCAACGACCATATAAAAAGGGTTATTAAAACACGAGTGTGGGTTTATCACACGATAATAGCATCACACGAGTGTTTTAATACCTAATTATATGCCGTTGCATACACTATTTTATCTTCACTCATACAGTTGAAATAAAATAAGTGGAAAAATAGTTTAGTCCAATATGGCGGATATTCTCATTGCGTATTCGAATGACTGCGCAGCGCGCTCATACATAGACAAAGATAAAAGCTGGCTCATTGACTTAAGTCAATGAGCCCGCGCCAAAAATTAAAAAGAAAAAGTGTGCTATAAAAATTAAAAAGTTATTTTATGATGCAGTTGTTTAAAAATCGAAGGAAAATGTTGAACTGTAATGGTTTTTTTTTTAAATTTTACCTATCGACGAAAAAAAAGTACGTGTTTATGCATTCGTTTTTGAACTCATATTTGGAACATTACGTTGTTAGTGTAGATAAAAGAACATTATAATAATATGTCAGTCTATCAATATCGTTTCTAAACACACTGGCCAGCAGTAAAAACTTGCTCTCGACATTTCAAATAGAGAACAAGTAACCTCTAGTTATCCTAGCTCATTTTTTAAATACATGGGACCATGTATCTTTAAAATATCGTCTTCTGCTATTTTCTCTGTAATAACTCTTACTTTAATCCTGTTTACTTCTCAAATTTATTTAATTGTCACAATTTTGACTCACCTAGAATCAAATATACCACCAATTTTAAACTACCACAACGTCAAACCGCCTAGCCTTGTATCCGCAGTCCTTTTCCATACATTTTACAGCAGAACACGGACCAAAAGTCATAAAATATAATCTGGAAGCTTTATTATCTGCACGTGTGGGCTTATAAAGATAAGGTAAACAGTGCTTGAGATTTATTGGACATTATAAATTAGTATTAAGTATGGATATACGTTTGATAGGCCGTTATTATATTAGAAGAGGCCGTTAGATTTTATTTGATGGGATCTGTTTTCTGTTGTTTGGGCAAGGAAGCGGAGAATATAATGGCAGGAGTTATAATGGAGGTGTGTTAAAGGTAGTCCTTTTGGATTTTATTTGTCAGTTAGAATAGAATACTATTTATTATATATACCAGTAAGTTCCAGTAAAGAAAAATGAAAAAAAAAAATACTTAATATGGTGACACAATGGGTGGCCAGTTATTAATAGATAATTTGGCGACTAAGACAAATACATAAATGTAGTTACAGTCATGATGACTGTACTAAGCTTCAATCAAGATCTTGATCAAAGGTAACTCTTTCGAATAAAATCCGCAAAGCTTAGTAGCTTTGCGGATTTAATTCGAAAGAGTTTCCGCGGCCCTGGAAAGCAAAAGGCACTACGAGGAGCACGGATGGGATTTAGTCAGTAAGAGTCTGACACTCCCTCCCGCTCCACCCAGAGCGGCAGGAGTCATTTGATGATTTCCCATCCATAAAAAAGGTAAGCTAATCAAATGCTTTTAATGCAAAAATCTTGACAAAGAAGCTTTAAATACTTTGCATAACAAACCATAACAGAAGTAACAAGGGTACACAAGGTAACAGACAGAGAGACGTGACAATACAAAAAAAGGTTAAGCCAGCAAAAAAGCTGTGTAAGTCGATAAAAATAAATTCCAAATTTACCACTCACCTACTTGATAAAAAAGTACCACAAGAAAATGCTGTCAAGTGCTTCCTCATTTGAAAAAAAAAACTTCTAAAGTAGCACCACTTGTAACCGTGTATGTGCTTGCACGGCGGGTTGTTTGGCTCATCTGTAAAAAAAAATTAAAATTTTTGTATAAACTTGGCAAGGGGGTTCTTTTGGTACACTTGTACTATCTAACGACAGGCAGGTTTAGGAGCTAGCACGGAGAAAATAAAAAAATGTCCCAGGAGTGTCGTATTTCCTGTTCCCACATAGCCTTGTTCATGTGGCTATCATAATAATCTACAAAAAGAATTTTCCAAATCCGACCGGTAGTTTTAGAGATAAGCGCGTTCAAACAAACTAAACTCTTCAGCTCTACACTATAAAATAGTATATTATAGTATAGACGGTATAGATTGGGTTATTTAGCATATTAAACTGCAGCTTTAATTTTCTGCTGCTGATAGATAGGTACTATTAATATCACAATAGCATGAAGAATAGATGATACAGTAAAAACGGAACAGTATTTAGCCCTACGTAGAAGCTGATTGACATGTTTATCAGTAACCCTATACACTACCGGGTTTGCTACTGTCACTCACAAAAACAAAAGAAAGCCATATCATGCCAGAAAAAAATACACCCAATTTTTTTTTCTCGACGAAATAATACCCATTCATTGTCACAATTCTTTTTTTAGCAGCCGAACTAATATGACGTCATACTACTCAAACCATAAGAGCATGTTTGGCCATAACAAGGCTCGTTACGACTCGTTGAGAAGCCTTAAGACCGCTTGTGGGCTTCCGACATAGTCTTCAAATTGTTATGTTGCTAATAAAAACCCAATTAGGGTTATTGCATCCCGAATGATAGTAGAATGTTGGCCTTCTGACTCTAATTGGTAATGTTGAATATTATGGACTTCTAATTGCGTATTGTTGAGAAAAAGGAAGAAAAGAAAATCTATTTCAGACTTCCAATTACACCGAGTAATTTAAATACAACTGAACTATATTTACATAAGGAACGGCAAGAAAAAAACAAGATTATTTTTCTTTGTTCCGGTTCCTGAGTATAAAATCCAAGTAGAAGCTGAAAGTTTAATGAACCGTAACAATTTAGCCAACCTTTGTTAACTTGTCAAGTTATTTAATTAAAAGTCAAAAACATGCTTCAATAACTAAAATAGTGCAAAACCTAACTGCTTACACTTAGTTAATGATTCATGAAAGAAACGACATTATATTTTGTAACAAACTAAACAAAAACCACTTTACAGTTTCAAACTTAACCACAATATGTCCAAAAACAACAAAATTGTCAAAAGAGAAAATGAGCACATTATCGTCTGCCCAACGCAAACAAAATTCGAAAACGAACTCCAGAGGGTAGAATAAAGATTGATAAATCGTTGTTGGGCCCATGTTATGTCCTTGGGGGACCCCTGTGGTATTTTTCATTTTATTTTTCAATACGCAGCTGAGCTCTGAGGTAAATAGAGCTGTCAGCAGTTTTAAACCCCAGGCTGTGTTATATAGAAGAATTATCCTGTCATTTTACATCAGAAAGCGTTCTGTTCGTTCTGCAATATGTCGCACAGCTTATTACGTTTGAATTATGTTTTGATTGTTCTTTGCGATATTGTTTGTGTTGTCTTGAGTGAGATGGTTGTTGACTGTTTTCTGTTTGATGTAAACAGCTGGTTTATTAAAATCCCAATTAAAATTATCTATAGTATCGATTCGACATAACATGACTTGTTTCGACGTAAATGTATTCATCTCACATATTTTTTGTGTTTCATTGATGTTTCTAGTACAGCTTTTTTCAATTAAATCTATATAATTATACCCGTACCTAAAAGTACGTTATTTATTTATTTGTTATATGCTTTATTGTACACCTCATTTTAAGAAAAGGACAAACTTTTATAAATATATAAGTGTACAATGGGCGACTGGTGACTTAGTTCGTTGACACTAATTTCATTTTCAGATAATAAAACGTCTGATGACTTCTTACAAATAAGTACCAATTTATTTTCATTAATGTAACCAATTGCTGGTTACCCTTTAATTTCAATGAATATAGTTGTAGACTCTACTAGGTAATTACAAGGATCCAGATACCTCTAACTACTAAAGATAATTGCTCACCTAAATTAATTTAGGCATTTAGTTTTATTTCTGGTACTGAGCCTCGTTATGACCTAGAAATAGCTTGGCAACAATGTAAATACCATCTGTGGTAAGGATTATGACTTCAATTACCAGGGTCAGGATAGATATTTCTTTGGCTTACTATTATATTAAGCTAGAAATAGATGCCATTGTTTAAGAATCCTCTGTTAGACAATGTTTCTAGTCAACACCGTTAATGATTCTGACTCAGATGTTTTTTCATTTCCTTTCATGTGTCCAATAATGTGCCCTGTTATGAAGTGCCTGTGATTACCTTATGTCTATGTTTCATCATCATTGTCTTGACACTAATATTTTTTTTATCAGCTCAAAAAATATTTGTCCAAATCTGGACTCTTTGGCTTTCCAAAAGCACCATCGGAAAGTTCTATCTTTTCTTTTGTTTCTTTTGTTTTAAAAACTTTGCCCCACACTAGGAATTTCTCCTGTATCTTGGGTGCGTTTACAAACATAGAAACTCACATACACAAACAGCCAGACCAGCCAGAAAGTTGAATTATATTTATGAAATTAATCATACAATTTGTGTTGTTCACAGAACTTCTCCTGGGCACTCTTCGAACACACCAAAAGGCTGCTTGTGATGAGGAGATGGTGACACTCATCTGTCCTCGAGGGACCACCATCAGCATCCAAGTGGCTCAGTATGGAGCCTCGGCTACCCAGGGCTCCTGTGCTTCCGACCTGGCAGAATACCAGCCAGTTGCTGTCGAAGTTGTTGGGGACACGTCTTGTATATGGCCTAGTGCATTACAGGTTAGATGAATTTTACGATGAGCATAGTATGAGCATCAGTGGTAATAATTTGTCATTTACTGGCGCCTTTATGTCATAGCAGTACGGGAGATTTTTGTTGTGTTACTACCGATGTGAAATATAGGTAAACATGATCATTGTACTGTAAAAAATAGATATCCTTCTTCTTCTTAGGGTGTCGAACTGCTCATGTAAAAAATAGATTTAAAATTAAAAAAAACCCGGTTTGGAATACGAAAACCAAATTCACTTAGTTACGAGTTACTAAATAAGATGCTCATTAGAATCTCATGTGTATAGGTGACGAGACACATTGTGACAAGGATAACATAACTTAAAACCCAGTATTTTACAGTAGTCATGAAAATATCGAAGTAAATGTTTCAATGGCACAAAAAGCGAGAATTCAAATTAATGCGGTTAAGCACGGTGTTCTACTATTTGATGGTGAAGAATTGCGCTTATGAGCTTATTTTTTTTTATTGACGAATGGGCTAGCTCTTCACCTCGATCACGCCTGATGGAAAGCGATGGATGAGGTCTATGATGGAGCGAGCTTGCCCAGAAGATGCCTTCAGGTACTGGTACTCTCTCGCGTCGACGAAACACAGCAGGCTGCTTGACCGGACTCTGGTGGGAGGGTGGTCGCGAACCAGTCGAATGTTAGCCCTACCACCGCAAGGGAAGGATTGGCCAGTTTTATCAGGTGTTAGGTGAGACTGTCCAGGATGCGCCGAGCGCTCAGTTCAGTGGAGTGTCTGATGAAACAAATTGCGCTACACGAGGAGGCTCCTTCACGCATTCCAAAAAGTTTTAGAGTGGCCTTAAAATCGACATGTGCATATTCAATGCCCGACAAAGTGCGGAACAAACCTGATACGATCAATATTTGATTTACTACAATCACCTAATATGTAGGCATGATACAGCCTGCTATCCTGATTAAATAATTTCGGGACCGCAAAATTATGGTCCGATAATATTCGCATTTACCTACCTATCTATTTTGCATGATTATAATCCTTTCAAACTCGGACTGAAATTCCAATAGAGCGTTTACATTGCCCTATATGTTTGATGAGAACTGATTTAGTAGGTAGTAGAAATATTTGGGAAATGTACCAATGTTTCGTTAATTTGGATAATTTGTGCCTTTAGATTTATCATCAATTGTCATACGTTCATACAATCATTCGATTGATCTTGTTAAACTTGTAATTTCGAATTAACTAAAATCTTTATGTAGGTAATTACAAGTATGGATAATAAATTCTGTGAATGATTCGATTGAAAAACTACTCTCTATGGAACTCTTTATGGTACCTATTTAGTTTATTTACGTGCCTATGTACCATTAACAATATTAATTTTTAACAAAATAGTGTTGCATTAGTAGTTTTATACTTTATTTATATAATTTTAGACAGGTTTATTTATAAAAGTTACACCTCATTGGCTTGACTGTCCGATGTAAGTATAATAGTGTGGGATTGATCTTGATTTAATACCGCTTCCATCTTCTTTATAATCCTTTAATTACCACTTATAATATTGACGGGAAATGATGGGGTGGTCGATAATAACGGAGACCACACGGAAGAATTTAAAACAAGTATGGCTTTGAATTTCCTTTTAGTTAATGATGTTTCTGGACATTACAATAGTGTTACATAACGCTTGAGTTCCTAAAAGGGTAAAGCAGAAGCTTAAATATCTGATAATAAATAAATTATGGTTCTTATAAGTTATACTAGGTAGCGTAACAAGTGATATGTAGGTGTAACTTCGCCAGATATGTAATTCTATACATTGAAATTACATATTATGATAAACATAGATAACTTCGGTATGACTTGGAATTATATATTTCAATAAACTTGTCATTACATGATATCATTCCTGTTTCGAAACAAATTTTTGTTTCTGTGAGTTTTGTTTTTTCTGTAATATTGCTCTATCAATGTTCAAATTGGCCCACATAAAAACAACTTCTTATGTAAAAATCCAATAGCTAATAGGGGGTGAGCTTTTTACCATCAACCGCACACAAATCGTGACTCCCGGCAGCCACTGAAAAACCAGCTTTTCATGGCATTACTTGTTATAAAGTAGGTATTACCACCACCATTAACCAACGGTAGAACATTTTACTTCTGGTAGATCAACATCTCGTTTTGAATATTTATTTTTGAAATTCCTGTAATATTTTTACTGAACTTTTAAGTAAATTAACGAATTAACAGCCTGTTGACATAACGTTAATATTTACAGCAACATTTCCAATATTTACCTTTACTCAAAAATTAAATACTTCAATCAATTCTGCCAATTCATTCGTATAACAGCCGCATTCATAAGCCTTTTCAAACATCCATTAAATGAAACGCCAAACAGTAAACTGTTCCTTTTTTACACAATTTTATTACTCATTCTGATATGTTTAGGCAATAAGTCGGCTTTACGAGCAGCTGCCAATACTGTCAACCCCTCATATTGAACGTTGTATGCGAGATTTCGCTCATTTCGTGTTTTTTCACTATATTTTCTTTCGCAACTTCGGCTTACGAAAATACAGCCATCATTTGCTTTTGTATTTTTTTTTTATTAGAACATTTATTCATCGAAGCGTTTTATTTATTCTCGAACATTCGTCGCTAACAAAATATCATGGATTTTGATAAATGTAAAATAGCAGTTATTCTATCGTTTTGTGTAATGTTTTACATAACCCGGGATGGAATAGGAGTATAATTTTATTTGCAGTAAAATTTGATTTCGATTCAAAAAGGATTGCTTCAATAAATTGTTTGGAATGTGTTATTTTGTCGTTAAAATGCTTTTGGATTGATAAATATGTATTTCCAATTAAATCGTTCGCTGATGAAATTTGTGATTCAATATTATTTGATCGTTATGTAGGTTGTTGGTCAGTTCAAGTACTAACTATCCAATATGAATGACTACAATTTTCCCGCGTAGTCGCTCGCGTTGATATAGATTTTCGCAAAAAAAAAGCCTATAACCGTCCATTTCTGTAGATACCAAAATTCAATTTAATTTGATTCAAATCGGATCAGCGATTTAGGTGTTAAAGCGTTACAAATAATACTCAATTTCACATTTATAATATTTAGCTAGAATTCGGATTCAGAATAAAAGAGAATACTTTTAACCGTGGGTGGTACAAGCTTTGATACTCAAAGCAATTTAAATAACATTTGTCATATCGTCCTGAGTTTGTTTCAAACTGTCTTTTGTCCCTATTTATCCTTTTATTTATAGTTGACATTCCTAATTCCTTCGCGTTGCGCAAAATGATTCTATGACGCGCAAACTGGTACCTTTATACGCTCTAAAAATAGATAGGAATAATATCACTCATCCCACGTATTTCCAACTCGCCTACTTATCAGAATATCTCTGGAATATGTTTAGAAAAACTATAATTAATTTAGAATACTAACATATTATGTATGTACATTATTACAGACAGATCCTTTAATTACATCAATGATTTTCACAAAGATCTTTCCACCACTTATGTAACTCCAAAATAGCCAGAAACAACATCACCCAACCCACTTGTTGGAAACTTTTCTGCTTATCTACAGTTGGGGAACTATCAAACTATGAAACACCTTTAGGGCATAGCAACTATGTTTTCAGCAAAGTTCTGACAGGACGGGCATACTAACTAATTTGTGTAGTACTCCTTGTTACAGACCGTGGTGGAAGCTTGCCAGAAGAAACGACAGTGTAAGTTTCACACGAGCCCCAAGGCTTTTGGAGTCGACCCATGCCCGGGTTCCAGGAGGTTCGTCGAAGTCGCCTACAAATGCCGTCCTTGTAAGTAACCTCTCGCATCTATTTATATCTGGATTAAGAACTAATACAGCTTGCAGAACTACAGAGCTAGTTGTTAACACGAGGCTAAATAGCAAATATATCATACAGAACAGCCCCGGGATAGTTAACTCTGAATTAAAATATATCTCTGGATTGTGCAAGTAGGCATTACAGGGCCTTTTATTACAAAATGATCACTTAAAACTCAATTTAGGAAACAAGACAATAAAGTCGATAGTGGTGATGGATTGAAATTTTCTCGAATTATAAATCTAAGTACTTACATACTTAATTTTAACCCGCTTTATTAATATGCGTGTGGGCAGAAGATTGACGCAAGAAAAGGAAGGCCTGTGCTCAGCAGTGGGCGTCAGGCTGTAGATAAGACCTTGTGCTATAGGACCGCCTGTTGTACTCTTGTGTTATTAATGGTTAATGTATATTTAACTATATAAATGAATGATAATGAACGTTACACCAAAATTCAACCTAAAAATGTGTAGTGTTACACTGTGATACTTTAATCCGCGTTTAGACATTAGTAAAAGGTGCTAGAGATTAGTTTTGCTAGAGACTATTTTGTTGCGGGTAAACTTAAAACGTTACATTTATACAGCGAGTGTGCAAGTCCAAAGACTCTTTATACACTATTTTACAAGTGTGGAATTGCAGTACCTTCAGATAATAACCGTATAACTGGGTCGATATACGCAATGGAAGACAAAATGGATTGCTACACGAATTTACTGACCCAACTACATGTTATTATGTCATATCTCTTTGGTCTTCATAAAATCTTTTTCAAAAGGCATTTTTGAAACGTTCCTAATGACAAATTCCTTTTGAAGAAATGTCAGACGCGATTTGAATTCGATTCGATTTATTTCGAAGTTGTCTCGTTGCTTTGTGAGGCAGTAACTAGTACCTATTTGATTGTGAGATTGAATTTAGCTTTACTTTAGAATGGAACCAGGAACAAATACTTGAAAATCATTGCATTCGAAATTATTTAGTTCTCGATGATGCTTTTAAAGGATCTCATGCTATGATCCAACCGTAATAAAACACTTGCGCGAAAGACATTTCCACAAATTAGGTGAGATAGTGGTCAAGCGCGTACCTATCAATAATTTAAAGAAAAAAGAATAACTTTTGCGCATAAGACTAGACCAAATATTGTCTATTGTCAATTTCATGTTTGTTAATTTTATACAAAACTAGAAATGTTTTTAGGTCTCTCCCCTACTCATAACAATAATTGCACGGAGTTTTTTTAGTGCACACAGAGACAATCGCCGGTCGGTGTCCCATTCCATTTGAAATGTCTAACGGGACCTCTGCGAGTTGGCCTCGGTCTCTCGTATGCCTTACAAAGGACTGAGACTCCAGGATCCCAACATTATCAAAGTTTAAGAAAAAAATAATTGCACGGTGTTTTATTTCTAAAGGAATTTGTTTGTTCACAGATGAGTTTCGAAGTAAAGTTGGTTGTGAGAATGACGTCCTGCACCTCAGCTGCAATCCTCACTCCAGGGTGGCAATCTACTCCGCTCAGTATGGCCGAACAGAGTATGATTCCATCCAGTGCCCGCAGCCTAGAGGAATGAAGGAAGAAAGTAAGTAATTTTATAAAAATCATGAAACACTTCACCCGTGAGAAAAACTTTCTTTGTTTACTGTGTTAACTCCTCACGGTCCTCCATACAAATTTGATATCGAAAAAATTGTAAAAACAATTATATTGAAACTTGCTCGTAAGAAAGTAAAAAATCACTCTCTCTTTCCTTCTGAATTCTTTTTCGAAAAAAAGTCCTTTTAGACCTTGGTATCTTGCGTATACCAAAATCACTTGCAAGTTTTATGAAATACCGTAAAGAGTAAACGCCCTTAAGTACGGTTAACAACACATTTTTGTCCTGGCGGATCCAGGCTTAGGGGCTCAAGCCCCCCCAAAAAGACCAAGATATCTTTGTTAGTCGACATCTTAACGTGGGTCGTGGATTTTACTAAAAGTAATCTAAGAAGACTTGGTACGCGTTAAGCTAATTTTTTTTTTTGTGCTTTTTTTGTGTTGTTACTTTGCCCCTCCCCCCCAAACGACAATCCTGGATCCACCCCATTTTTATGGATGTCTCCTTTATGGATGTCTCATCAAATGACTCTCTCCGCTCTGGGTGGAGCGGGAGGGAGTGTCAGACTCTTGCTGACTAAAACCCATCCGTGCTCCTCCTAGTGCCCTTTGCTTTCCAGGGCCACGGTAACTCTTTCGAATAAAATCTGCAACACTGGCAGGCTCTGGCCCTAATAGCCCCGTCTACTATGCTGACATCTCTTTGAGGCGCGCGTGGTGGATCCACCCCTGTTACAACATAAAGCTACAGTAAATGTCCGATTCACTGTTTTGCTATTGTCTGTACCATTTATAGGTACTACGTATACCAAAATCAATATACCTATGGTAAATCCAATTTTCTAGCAGTAATCCAATACGTCTTGGATACTTACCGATACTAATGTAATTCCGACCTCATCTCACCAAAACAAACCGGCTGGACAGTTAGCAACAATGTGAGTGACCGTAAACGCCTCGCAAACTTCCCTTTTTTTCATCCATTATCTACTTTTCCTTTTCGTCACCGAGCTCCATTCACCTGAAAAACTCATCACGTTATTTCTAATCTGTTTTGTTTCGTTCTTCCACCATTTTTGTCCCGGTATTTTTGTTTCATTTTCACGTGTCTCGAATGATGGATGAAGAGTGTCATCGACTCATCGCACATCGATTCTATTTGATGTTAACTGGGAATTGAATAAGGTATCTGTGAGTGCTGATATAACGAACTCTGCAATCTGTCGGAAGCATCGATAATGTGATATGAAACACATTAGGTGCTTCAATCAGAAATTCACTGACGTTGCATTTGCGAACCAATTTGAAAGACCGATCATTCATCTCAACTGTCATTTACCTGTCATCTGTATTCAAAGCTGTCAAATCGGACTAATCTGTTACTGAAAGGACGAGGAAATCGAATACCTTGCGGCATTTGCATAAATAAATTGAGATTAAACGTTCTCAAAATGTAGCAATATAATATTATTGCGAACAATAGGCGTTGATAGAAAATTAATAAGCACACTTTAGTACTTTTACCGTCTCAAATTCATTCTGAAGGAAACCTAATTTCAAAATGAAAGCGTTCCTCGGTCGGAATCGCTAATTTAATTTTAACGTGTAAATTCAGCCCATTGAAGCCTGTTTATTGAATAAATTATTTAGATTCTTACGTTTTAGAAACGTAGGGATGAGCGAGTTGGAATAATACTCCAATTGTTTGGAAATTATTGTATTCCATTCTAGTATTTTAATCTCTGAAGACGCGCTTTTTAAATGATCTTTAAGTGTGTTAAAGTAACATTTTGCATTACAAAAATTGTGTAAGTTTATTAAATGTTCTTGAAATGTAATCCTTTTCAGCAAAATATGTCGTAAGTAGCAAACTATAGGTTTGAAAATGTAAGGCTTCGCGCAGATGACCGACTTAACTGTTTTATTGTGTTTGGCCCACTTACTACCTATTTGTAGCCAACACAATATCGAAGTTAAGTTGATTGTGCGCAGTAGCAGAAGCCATTCAACCACAACTTGAAACAACGGTTTTAATTGATCAAATCTTAATTGAAACCTAATAATTGAATAAACACCGTTTTAATTTTTAAATGGAGAAGTAAACAAAAACAAATACATGTTAGTGACATCTGAATGACATGGCAATTTAAACATTTGAAATTCGAATCGCTTAAACGAAACTGCGTTGGAATAATAAATCAAATTATCCGTTCGGATATTCATACAAACACATCGTTCGATTTTTCATTCTAAAAGCGTCTGTCTAATTTTAGTTGCGTTAACGGCTCCCCATACTTTCTGAAAGTGGGTAGGTAGGCATTATTCAACCCTAAGTGAGCGATAAACGGGGGCTGGAAAACATCAAATCGATAATGGCCCTCATTATACTGCCCATCTTATGTAACTGAAGCTATTTTGTTGCGTTCGGATATTTTTGATTGTTCTAGTGTTGTAAGTCCAAATAATTATTTTTAGCTGCAGTCTTTGCTTATTTTTTAGTCACGCATAGTACATGATGATTGATTTATCGTGTCCTAAAATTTTGGACTTCATTTATAAATATTACAAAGTTTCTAAGAACAGATTCTATGGTAAAAATTAGGTATCTATAGAAAACTTACATTCAGACATTCACTTTTTTGTAAATTATGTGGTCGGTAAGCGAAGATTTTTTTAATGTTCCAGTGTTGCCACGTTGAATAATGTTCACTATCGCCGCCGCAATTATTTGGATTTTAAACCAAAAGCTTGTCGTAATTACGGATGCATTGCTTTTAAATTGCGCGGTGACAGTAATTCTTCCAGCTTTAAATAATAATTTTATGTTGCATTTCATCGGTCAGTTACTTGATGATTCTCAATGGTTATGGTGACCACACAGGCCATTATGCGGGAAGTAATCTATTTACAAGTTACATTAATTTTGTAGATATGGAAAAAACTATATCACCCGTTACATAATATAAACTCACATTGAACAAGTCAAGTAAGGTCTATTCATAAAAATTACTGGCCATGTGCGAGCCGGACTCGTTCGAAAAAGGATTCTACAAGAATCATATTTTTATAAATTTTATTTCAAAACCGTAAATTCGGAACTAATTGGATGTGGCAGACATAATTCCACTTCATTCATCCATTTTCTTTCGTCCATTTTTGAAATAGTCGGAGCCCTAAAAATATAAACAGCAACAAAACATAGAATATTATGTGTACCTATACTTTTATAGTTGCTTAATTAAATAAGGTTCTTCTACTTACAATTGAGTAGATACAGTAGATTTAGATTTGAAGTTTTATGACCTTTAACATTGACTGACTTTAACAATCAATTTATTCAGAACAACTTTAACAGATAGTTAACAAACTATCCACTGTGATCACACCCTTTTAAAACATTACAAATATTTACCCCAAAACGTTTGATGGCTAATAAAACCTTTTTTTCTCAGCCTGCTTGGAGCCATATGCGACGGAGACGGCCATGAGGGAGTGCCACGGGAAAAGAAGATGTGTTCTGTCCGCAGACAGCAACATGTTCGGGAAGCCTTGCCGACCCGGGAGCCGAACCTACCTCAAAGTTGTTTACACTTGTGGTAAGTCCGTGAGAATGTTTTAAATCACATAAGTTCGGCTATCAAGCCGTAAAATGCTTTTAAACAACCTGCAGCTTTAATGGACGCGTTTTATATTTGGGTCGTTTTTTATGGTCGAAAGTGTAATGTATACATTAAAGTGTACGTCTGATGGAAGTAAGCGGTTTGCAAAGGAACATTGGTATCGTCCAATTTATAAATCAACACGAAAACTTTTCAGTATTTTCTTTTAAATGAATTGGACTAATTGACCGCTCATTTTTTCTCTATCTGCCCATTTTTTGGTAACTTAATCGAGGCTCCCTTCGGTTCGTCTAGTTTCTATTTCAGTCCATTTGTTGTTTTTTTTTTATACAGCGAAAGCAATTATTGTTTCTAAAAAAAAAACACAATACAATTTAACAAACCTTGTAAAAAGAATTGAAATCTTTCTCCATTTTCTGTTGTTTTTGCAAATGACATTAAAAAGACAGGCTGGAGAAAAAGAAAATAGCCAAAAAAAACTACAAATGAAAAGTAAATTGTCTATTATTAAAAAAAACTTTGTGAGTCTCATCGAAATCGCATGTTAGTGACAAGTTTGTCTATGGCAATTTTGAAGCCAGCGTTGCTTCAAAAAATTAATTTAAAGAAAACTTAGCGCAATTTGTTTCATCAGACACTAAACTGAACCGAGCGCTCGGCGCATTCTGGATAGTCTCACCTAACACCTTATTAGACTGGCCAATCCTTCCCTTGCGGTGGTAGGGCTAACACCCGCCTTCCACCGGAGTTCGGCGTCAAGCAGCCTCTGTGTTTCGTCGACGCGTGGGAGTACCAGTGCCTCACTCAAGGCATCTTCTGGGCATGCTCGTTTCATGATAAACGTCATCTATTGCTATCCATCAGGCGTAATCGAGGTCAAGAACTCGCCCATTCATAAAAAAAATTAAAAATCAATAAAAAAGGTATTGCCCACTATTCAGATGCTAAATCGAAACATCTATGGTAGGCAACCGACAAACTTGCAATAAAGTATATTGACCTTTCCCATATATCCCTTCGTAGTTCGTAGATACCGGAACAATAAATTATGAATCGTTTTTCTGTACGAGAGAACGTAAAGGATTTATGTCTTTATTTCTGTTTTTGATATTAAGGAAGTCAATAAATGTATGCGGGTGCAATGACCGTTATTGCACATGAACATTTATCAGAGGGCCAATTCTCCAAATTTCTAAGCAACGTTTGCATTCGCATGCCATTCGCAATCTGTCAAAAAAGCCATAATTTACATGCGAATGTTGCTTAAAAATTAGCAGAATTGTCACTCTACAATCGACATTTCAATAGGTACAAAGACAATATACGTTTGGGCAGGACATGTACTTAGAGAAGACAAAGGAATTACAGCAGAGGACGCAAACAATTTGTCCGCCCAGCGTAATGGCAATATCGCTACCAGACCGTTTGTTGTACTAATCTATGTTATCTGTGCTCTAGACGAAGACAAAGAACTTATGTTGCACTTATTAATATTTATTGGAGATGGGTATACTTTTAAAGCTGTACTTTAGTAAATCTTGTTCTTATAATGAGAGTGGATAATATAGTAGTGGTTTTTAACCGACCGCCAAGAAGCGTTATGCTTTTAGACGTACATACTTATGTAAATCAAATTAGGCTTTCAGCTGTAGTGATAGGAATGTTTCTGTAGTAAAAAAATACGATTTTGTTTAGTCCGTCAGTTAGATTATCGAAAAATAGTGGATGAGTACGTAATTTTTGTTTTATCAAATCAATAAAAATTGATGAAGACAAAACGTTTCAAAGATCAGGAGTGGGGGCTTATGACGTCACTTTCTAGTTCTCAACGCACTGTATCATTTTCATGTTTTGTAAAATTTTTCAGGAAACATCCCTATTTTGTAAGTTCATCATCATCATCATCATCATCATATCAGCCGAAAGACGTCCACTGCTGGATATAGGCCTCCCCCAAGTGTCGCCACAACAACCGGATCTGCGCGTCTCGCATCCATCGGTTACCCGCGACCCTCACCAGGTCATCGGTCCACCTTGTGGGAGGCCTTCCAACGCTGCGTCTTCCGGTACGCGGTCGCCACTCTAAAACTTTTCGGCCCCATCAACCATCTGTAATCATTTGTAAGTTAGGTCAGCTTTATTCACTATCCAAACAAAATTACAAACTGGTGTCGTAACAGCCAATAAACAGGACAACACTAACTGCTGCAGTAACTAACTAAGCAAACGTAGCCAGAAATCTATGAATCCCAGCTATTCGTACTGAAAACGCAAAAGATGTATCTCTCGCAACAATGGACCAAGTTGCAAACAACGCGAAGACGGTCCAGCAAAACGGATAGTTTTAGGACCTCTTACTGTACATTATTGTCACTTGGGACCACTAAAATGTACAAGCAAACAGCGCCACAGGGCCAATCCTAGTTAGTTATTAATATTTATGAACATCTGCCGACATTATTTCAATCCAAGATCTCCATTTTGTACACAGATATTGCCTCAGTAAGATACGAAACGATTTTGAAGTAAATACGCTTAAGAATTTCGAATTTGATCACGAAACAATCTATTTTTTGTTGGGCAAAAACGAAACAGACCCTCTGTTTCCAGTTAAGAAAGTTATTTCTCGTCGATCAGTCAAAAAGTTTTGTTCTTTATTTTTTACTTGTTTTTTTTTTCAATATTTTTCTCTGTTTTCTCCCCGTTGTTTCCTTGTCAAATGTTTATTTATTGGAGGTCAGCTGGCGGAAACGTTTCCTTTAGCGGGTTTTCAATGGAACCGTGGTTGCGTAAATCACGATTTGCGTTGTTACATTATTTTTGTTTCGACGAAAATTTGCAAGTTATTGTATTTTTTGGGGGCAATTTTAATATTTCAACGGCAAAAGCTATTTAATCCGGTATCTATCCGCATCCGGCTCGATATGACGGTAAACTTTAATATTCTGTTAATAAAATATGAAGTGTTGAACGAGTCACGTAATATTTTCCCGAAGATGAATGAAAAAGAAATATGTACAAGTAGGTAGAGTCGCATCTGTAGTTACCGTGATTTCATGAATTTCTGCTACAATGTTATCCAGTATTCTTAGATGTCGGAAAAGGCATTTCGGCGAAACAAACGAATAAAAAGAATTCCAACGTGAAGGTATTTGTGACTTGAAGCATTTTCTGGATTGCGACACCTGTTATTGTTATCAAATGGGACAATTCAAATTAAACTATTAGAACCTCAAAACTGTTTAAAACATTCAAGTCAAATATTTTTCTTCCTATCTTGCGATCTTTGCTAATAATAACTACACGATGAATTTTAATATTTTATTATTTTACATTGTTCATTTTTAGCTTCTAGATTTTTCCCTCTTTAGAAAAAGCGACGTAACAATAAGCCTTCCACTCTGTCACTCGCTATTAAATTCACAAATTAATGAAAACAATGTTCTTGAAAGCAAGCTAAGTGACATACTTTGCCTAATTTCCGCCTCATCAAATATTCGAGTCGAGAGGCACGGTTGTGAAGATTTAACCTGACACTTTTCTATCACCGATTTTTTCGTCAAACGTTTCTTTTGTTAAAGCTTCTTGCATACATACGATTCAAAGCTAAGCAGGCTTGAAGATGTGATGTCTTTGCTGATATTGGATATAATTTATAATCACTTTAATAAAATTCCTTATTTTTTTACTGAGTTAATTATTACTTATTATTTGCCTACATAATCAAAACATCACATGAAATCATTACCTACGAGTACATAGTTGAAAATTCAGTACTGTACTTTTTATTTTTCGTCTAAACCGCCTCAAAAATGTTCGAAAGAGTTATGGCCCTGAAACGCAAGGGCAATTGAAGAAACACGGATGGGTTTTAGTCAGTAAGAGTCTAACACTCCCTTCCGCTCCACCTGGAGCGGAAGAAGTCATTAAAATTTGATATGGGAATCATTAAAAAAAAGGGCCTCTGACTATTTGACGACCCCATTTTGGCGGACGGGACCACCGGCTTATACATACCTGACACTAGGTTGTTGGGGTCGTTAGACCTCACTGGCCTACACGATAAGTACGTTAACATAACTTCACCGCATGTTTAAGATTCACCTGTCTATACTTTATTTGGTTATGCTTCTGTCAACGGCTTTACCCGTTGGGAAATCGGAATTCGTCCTATTGGAACAACCTTCTGTAATGACAAGTCTTTCCTATGTCCTATTGTGGCCTTTGGGTGCGTTTTTACCCGAGATATGAGAGGATGCAAAGCGAGAGATGTGTTTGTGAGAACCAATAGCATCGCTTCATTTACCTAGCCTCGCTTTAAGCTAGGTAAATGAAGCGATTATATTGGTTCTTAATAAACACATCCCTCGCTACGCACCCTTATGCGGGCCATACATGTTCAAGTAATTTGATCAAACAGGCTGGTTCAAACTGTTTGATCAAATATAAATACGAATTTCGTATTTCTTCATGCAATTTTTCGATTCATTTTTGACCAAATACTCCCACAGAAATTCATGTCAATTTGACAAAACTGTTTGAATTAGCCTGTTTGATTAAATTACTTAAACGTGTATAGCCCGCATTAGTGGGAGTTTTTCGTTATCGATCGCGTTAGCGTAAACGTCAATTTGTATTAAAACTGAATAGGCGCTGTCTGGTGACAATAACGGAAAAACATATTTTCTTCCAAACAATTTGACATGAGCGAACGTTTACGTTAACGTGATCGAGTACGTTAAAAAACTCGCACTAAGCCCTCAGGTGTAAACGTGTGCCATGTTTCATTTACGACGTTAAGAGCTATGTAGTAGTAGAAGTATGGATTGCATCTTCAAAAAAGTTAAATTAAGTACCAACTATAAGGCTACGTCTACCCTGAAGCATGTTGTGTACAATGTCGGCTACAATCTCCCGTAACGTGTATCTTAGGGCTTAATATGGCCTCAACTCACACTTAAGCCTCAATTTCCCAGGGTTTCGGTTAACGGTACATGGACTCTGTGTTGCAATTATGGTTGTACAACCTACCTACGCGCTACATAAGCAGCGCACATAAACGCTGGGCTTTTGTTTTCTTTTCCAGTTGTGTTTTTATGAAAACTTTAGTCATTTTTATGGCCATTGAAATAAAGTATTACCTCATCTCTGGTACCTATTCGGTGAATCAAAAAAAAATTGTTAGTTAAAGATAATGATTGTTGATTTTTTTTTTACAAAACCGTTTCTTGTTTAGAGAATAAGCCTTTTTGAACGTTTATCTCGTACATCGCGCCAGATAAATGTGCAATAACGGTCATTGACTCACCAACCTACATTTACTGACTTTCTTAAGTAATTTCAAAAACAAAAATAACAAAGCTGTCTTGAATCGACTTTTACGTTCTCTAATAGGTAATGAAAAATGGTTTATAATTTATTGTTTGGGTATCTACGAAGAGATATTAGGGAAAGGTCAATTTACTTTATTGCAAGTTTATCTTGCGCCTACCATAGGTCATGGTCTAACCGTGGGCCAAATTCTGTCCGAATCCGTTCAGTGATAGAGGCGTGATAGATTGACAAACAATAATATTAGTACATACAGATTTTGCATATCAGAATACGAAAATGGCCCAAACATACGCAACTGATGTCCCAGATAGACAACGAAACATTCAGAAAACAATACTGTTTACTAAGCTAGTGACCACGCATACAAAGAAATTGTTAGCATCTATCTACATATTTTCCCAGAAATGTCTATTGCATTTGGCAACGGAAAAGAACCGCTTGCGCGGGAAAGTAGCTTATTGCTCTCGGAATAAAAATGTATTCTTTTTGAAGCTAGCAGATTACGTATATGACTGAGTATCTACATAGAAGAGAAAATAAGCTGTTGAAAGCCTGAGACCAAGAGAAAATGAAATACAAAATAAAACTATAAGCCGAGTAGGAAATGAATATAAACTGTGTAATACGAAATGACAAAACGTGGTCTGGCAAGAGTTAGTTGATGAATTTGTGCGTGTATTTTGTATTTTCGTAAAGACAAAATGCCATTTTTATTTGCCACCCGCGGCTCTGCCGCGTAAATGTCGATGACTATCTCAATAATACCTCGAGATAAAAAATGTTCTATGTGTTATTCCAAAATATATTCTACCACTGTGCCAAATTTCATCAAGATTCGTTCAGCTATTCTGACATGATTGAGTAACAAACATCAACAACATGAATTGATGTTTCTTACTGTTGCGAAAGTTTGGACTTTCGCGTTTGTAATAGTTATTTATGATATTAGTGCGGTAAGTTGGTTTTTACAAACGAGTAGACGAATGTAAGCACGAGACGAAGTCGAGGGCTTACCATAGTCACGAGTTTGTAAAAACCAAATCCGCACGTGTGTCATACAACGTTTTTCGACACATTTGCGAGAAAACATTACAATAAGTAATGAAACAAACTTTTTGTCTCTAGAAATCAGTCGGAAAGTCGCAACAATCTTTGACGTTTCTAATATGAAAATGGCGCGAATTTGCAAAGGGCGCCACATGCGCGTGGTGAAAATTAGAACCACATACTTTATTTTTTTTATTTATCTTCTCTCATTTTCTCTATAATATTAAAATGAGACAAACGTATACAGCAAAAGCGCTTCCAAGGAGGTTCGATCATTCAGCTTATTCTCGTGATGTGAAACTCCTTGGTGGAATTCTTATTAATTTTTATGGAAATTAAAAAAAAAACCGTAAAGAATACGCACGGCGCTATACAACGGAGTTTGCGGTAAAATATGTACTTAGGTGAGAGTACCTACTTTGCCGCACGCTCCATTGTGTGGTGCATAATTTTTAACTTTCGAACAATGCATACAGGCTTCGTAAATGCATTTTTTGAGCAAATGTGTTGAAATAGTTATTTATGATATTAGTGCGGTAAGTTGGTTTTTACAAACGAGTAGACGAATGTAAGCACGAGACGAAGTCGAGAGCTTACCATAGTCACGAGTTTGTAGAAACCAAATCCGCACGTGTGTCATACAACGTTTTTCGACATATTTGCGAGAAAACATTACAATAAGTAATGAAACAAACTTTTTGTCTCTAGAAATCAGTCGGAAAGTCGCAACAATCTTTGACGTTTCTAATATGAAAATGGCGTGAATTTGTAAAGGGCGCCACATGCGCGTGGTGAAAATTAGAACCATATACTTTATTTTTTTTATTTATCTTCTCTCATTTTCTCTATAATATTAAAATGAGTCAAACGTATACAGCAAAAGCGCTTCCAAGGAGGTTCGATTATTCAGCTTATTTATTCTCGTGATGTGAAACTCCTTGCTGGAATTCTTATTAATTTATATGGAAATTAAAAAAAAAAACGTAAAGAATACTCACGGCGCTATACAACGGAGTTTGCGGTAAAATATGTACTTAGGTGAGAGTACCTAGTTTGCCGCATGCATACAGGCTTCGTAAATGCATTTTTTGAGTAAATGTGTTGAAAATATATTTACCGCCCTGCCCTTTTGGAATAAGTACTTCTGTCCTTAGTACATAAAGCCTGTTCTGTTTTATAAAATATGCTATATTACTATGAAGTATCATCAGAATCCGTTCAGTAGACAGTTTTTACGTGAAAGATTAACAAACATATGCATCCATCCATCCGCATCTCACATTTACCTATCATATTAGTAGGATATCATATAATCTTTCTTTAGTAGGGTGAGAAAATGTTCTACGTTCGCCCTTAATAACATTTTTTATGAACCATTATGTATGTAATTTAACCTTTACCCTAAGCCTTTACCGTATACTGTTAAAATAATGATTCTAAATTCAAATTCTTTAAAAAATAATAAACAAGCAAAAATAATAAATTAGGAATAAACAATAATAAATAAGAATAAACAAGCTGCCAATGTTTAAATAGTTTTTAAGAATGCGGCTGTATATTCATACAAGAGGAAAATATTGACTGTACGCCGTCCGACGATGTAGAGGATACTACAGTAACTCACAATGACATAATTATACTACTAAGTTGTGTTTTAGAAATTCAGCCTTATAGTACGTTACAAACTCAAATATTTCATTGCCAAATAGCAAACTCAAACCATTTAAATCTAGTTCAAGATAAGCACACTAGGCACTCTATATCGGGAGCTCCCAAAATATTGACATTTGCCCATATGTATTTGAGTTTCTAAGCTGCGCAGCCAAGAGCTGCCAGAAATGGGCTGCCTTAAGCACTTAAACGTTGGGTAATAGTTTATTGATGTCTGCGAGTAACGTTATTTGTATCTTCAAGTAAAAATATACTAGGTTATTTTTAAAATACACTGTGATCGCCAACCCGCCTGCCAAGCGTGGCGATTATGGCGAACCCCCACATTTGGGGGAGGCCTATGTCCAAATGTGGACGTCTATCGGCTGATATGATGATGATGATTTTTAAAATACTAACAAACTCTCAGTGGGTGAAAGTACTCATGATTAGAAACAACTTTTACTATGGGACCAACTCTGAAATATCAAAAATTAATCAGCTGTTTCACACAAAACGCAAATTTCACCGAACGAAAATGTATGAAGCAGCAGAAATTTTTTTTCGATTTTTCAGGGTTGTTCTCAAAGCAAAAGTTGTATATAATCATTAGTACTTTCACCCACAGAAAGGTTGTTACAGTTCTAAAAATAACCCTGTATGATGATTAGTAAAGTGAATCGTTATTCTTAGGCAAGCGTAGTGCATCGTTGGCCACATCGCTGCTAATAATCTGGTGATAATTTTATCAATCTATATAATTATGTCGCAGCAACTAGCTTAAACAGCCGTTTTATTAAAAGCCTAGCCTTTTCATTGAACTGTGCCGCTTAATCAGCGACATAAGTGACATGGGTAAGTCATTTAACGATATTGAACCAAAGATGTCGCTTAGGTTGCTGGAAAATCAGCACAGTTAAATGAAACGGCTGATTTGGTTAGTTGTCTACGACATATATAAAACTCTTCGGTAACTGAGTGACTGTCAGAAAACGCACAACCAAAACTACTGGTAAAGCTAAAATTTGGCAAGTAGGTTCCTTGGGGAGTGTAGGGGAGCATTAAGGGTGCCCTAGTCAGTCATTGTTTCATACAAACGTAGTCTGGCGATTACTCTACTGATTGACGGTGTACGTTCAGAAATAAGTCACATTTATTTATCTCGGCATTATCTAGCCTTGTATGGAAACAAAACAGAAAAAAAAATTTTGATATGCAAGTTATTTGTTGTCGAAACTTCAAATTTTGACACAACTTTTGGGCGTAAATAAATAACTTATGTAGTACAAAAATGCCTCCTCCTTTTAATTTATTGTCCTAGTTCCGTTCATACCACACAATCCGATTGGGATAGAATTTTTTCTATGTTTCCAAATAATTGTTTAATAGCGGGAGATCTTAACGCTCATCACACGAATTGGTCGTATAAAAACGATAATAGAGGTAAACAAATTTTTGAGTCAGCATTAGAATTTGGCTTTACATCACTAAATAATAGACAACCCACTAGGATTAAATTAGTTAATAATATCTTGCAATCTTCTTCACCCGATGTTACATTTGCGTCTGTGGATATCGCTATTAATTTTGAGTGGAATGTTATGAACAAAAACCTAGGTAGTGATCATTTATTTATTAAATTTAAAGTAAATTACTATGAGGAAGTGTACTTTTATAAAAAACGCAACTACAAATTGGCCAACTGGACTGGTTACAGAAATTGTCTTATTGATTGTTTTTCCCTTTCTGATGCGGACGGTGATGTTCAGATTCTGTATGATTATTTCACCTGTCAAATAAATAGAGCAGCCGATGAAAATATTCCCCTTATTAAATTTTGTACCTTGCCAAATAATAAATTTAAGCCGAAGGGATATTGGGGTCCAGATTTATCTAAATTAGTTGCTGAGCGTCGACTGGCACTTAAAGCATTCAGGAGCAATCCAACTCCAAGGAATCTTGCATTACTTGAAGGAAAAACTTTGAAGGCTAAACAGGCTATTCAAAAGGCGAGATCTAATGATCATAAGAAACTGTGTGAAAATATTGACTACAAAGTTTCAGCTTCAGACATGTGGCGTCGATTGCGGTGGGTGAAAGGTTACAGGAAATCTAATAAACAGTGTTCTCAGGAGTTAAAGAGAGAAATGTTATGTGATCTTGCACCAGACTACGTCGTTTCACAAAGACCTATTTTTACATCTAGACATGTATTACTCGAATCTGAGTTCACGCTGCAGGAGCTAAATAGTTGTTTAAAGAAAAAGGATACTGCCCCAGGTGAAGTCAAGATTACGTATTCCATGATTTTACATCTACCACCTCTTGGTAAAATGTACTTACTCAAAATCTATAATATCATACTAAATTCCGGCAGTTTTCCATCTCAGTGGGAATATTAGGGTTATCCCCATACCAAAGTCGGATGCGGGCTCAAATACCAACAGCAAACCAAGACCTATTTCGTTGATGTCGTGTACATGCAAAATATTTCATGCTATGATAACTAAAAGACTAGAATGGTATGTGGAGAAGAATCGAATTTTGTCTCCAAATACAGTCGGTTTTAGGAGAGGACAATCCAGCTATGATTGTCTTACACGTTTAGTGACTCACATTCAGATAGGCTTCTCAAGGAATTTCTCAACTATAGCTTGTTTTCTTGATATAAAAAGTGCGTACAATAATATATTAATAGACAAGTTATTGCGGGTCCTTGATAGCTTGGGTGTTGGTAAAAATATATGCCGATATTTATGGAACTTTCTTTGTGAACGGCACCTTAAAGTTGCTGATGAATCCGCAATCGATATGGTCAGATATGCACGAAATGGCTTAGCCCAAGGTGATCCCATCTCTCCGTTACTTTTTAATATAGCCACTTATAAGTTTTGTCGAGATATTGTTGAAGTGTATTCGTGCTAGTACGCAGATGACTTCGTATTGTATTTTTCTTGTAAAGATATCACAGAGGGTCGGAACAAAATTCAAATTGCTTTAAATACTTTTACAGCTTTATTGGATGAATTGGGATTAAAACTATCAGCAAGTAAATCGAAGTATTGCGTATTTAGTAGGGGATTTAGGCAACAGCAAGTACAGCTTCTTATAAATAATAGTGAACTTGACAGTGTCAGTAATTATAAGTATTTGGGTGTTTGGCTGGATAGGACACTACGCTGGGGTAAACAAATCAACGAAATAGTCGAAAAAATTCAGAGGCTTCTCAATTTACTTAAAATTCTTACGAGTCCCTCTTGGGGTGTCCACCAGCTTCATCTTCGTAGGCTATATATAGCTTTAATTAGAAGCAGACTGGACTACGGGTGCTTTTTATATGACAATAGTGCCAAAACAAATATTTACAAATTAGAAAAAATCCAAAATCAGGCTTTAAGAGTAGTAGGGAGTTTTATAAGAAGCACACCGATCCACGTTATGGAGTGCGAGGTCTGTGTTCCTCCACTGCACGTTAGGAGAAGATGGTTAGCATTTAAATACTGCTTAAAGTCATATTCTTTATCCGATAATATAGTAATAAAGCAGCTGTCAGAGTTAAGCGCTATTAGACACACCAGATATTGGGCAAATAAAAAGACTCCACTACTTGTTAGTGTTTTTGAGGAAGTTAGGGGGGAAAGTATAAGGTCATCTCCGATTTTAGATATGTTTTCATTAAATGTATGGGTAACCAGGATTGACACTCAAAATATAATTAAGATTAATTTGGACTCAATTAAAAAACCTAAGAAGACATATGATGTCAATTCAATTAAAGCAGAAACTTTGAGAGAATTATCGGATAAATATCAAGATTATTATAAAATTTATACTGATGGGTCTAAGAGCGCTAATGGTAATGGCGCTGCTTACTATGATCCTATGAATTCGGATAATACTAATACTAGTTTTAAAATAAATAATCATGTATCAGTTATGTCATTGGAGCTTTTTGCAATTTCAGAAGCGCTCACTTATACTGTGTCCATTATATCCACAAATAACAGAAAGATATTAATTTGTATAGATAGCAAAAGTGCACTACAACATATAGCTCGATGCGCCTCTGGTTACAGAGGTGCACCGATAGCTTATGAAATTCTTTCTAAAATACAAAACCTATCTACAAGAGATATAGATCTGAAGTTGCAATGGGTTCCCTCATATATAGGTATAAAGGGCAATGAGGAGGCTGACCGTTTAGCAAAATTTGGTATTGTTAGGGGCAAGGAAAAAAATATTGGAACTAATTATATAGAAATATTGCCTAGGTACAAAAATAAATGTCACGAAGTTTGGAATGAATATTTTAATCAAAGATCAAAAGAAAAAAGAATTTGGTATAGATCTATAGTTTCGGAGCCCCCTCATGTACCGTGGTTTTGTTATACTAGGCTTAGCAGGAAAATGATTGTTACAGCTCACAGACTGAGATCTGGACACATGCCGCTCAATAATTTTGAATTTTTAATGAAAAAAAATAATTCACCCAATTGTGATGTGTGTGGCACACTGGAGGATTTCAGTCTGCAAGAGAGGAACTACTTAGAGAGCTTGAGATAAATATGTACGATGTTAGCATGTTCCATCATATTTTGTCGTCACCTAACTCTAAAGCTGCTCATATTCTAATTAAGTTTGTGTTGTTACGTTTTACATAATTATAAGGTCCGATGGGACTGGCATGTACACCTGTATAAAAGTCCCTAAAAATAAATAAAGAGGAAAAAAAAAAAAAATAATAATAATATTTTCACAGATACATTCAGTACTTTTTTCATAATAATAATATCCTGACTACCAAATATCTTTCACTAAATTTTACGAGCTCATTTTCGTTATAAATCATCTTTTAAAATATGGAACTGTAAATTTGTGTGCGCACTAGCTTCATATTACTCATCTCAGCGTTTATTTATTCCTTTAAATGATTTTGGATGAGATATCATGCATTTAACTGCGCTCGTCAATGAGTTCAGCCGTTCAACTAGAGCACTCTTAAGAAAGGATTTTCCGAAATTACAACGGGAACAGGAAAAAACGCGATATACGCGAACGAAGTTGCGGGCAAAAGCTGGGAAAAAACGGGATATGCGCATACGAACTCGCTGGCAAAATACTAATAAAAGGCGAGACGATTAATAAAAAAGTATGACACTGACTTGCTTCTGGAAGCGGCTTTGCCCACGTAAAGTATACTCCCGGGATAAACAAGTATCCTATTCCAGCAAAAAATCACAAATAAATATAGATAGAGATATAAACTCTTTTGCAAAAAAAACGGGCACTTTAGATTTTTTTCTCTACTTCAATGAAGAAGAACAATAAATAGGTTTTGTTAATTTGACGAAGTATTGGCATGTTTTTTGAAGCATCCTGGCATGATTTAAAATTTAAAATTTGAAATTATTAAAAGAAAAATAATGATTATTGTGGATTATTCTAAAATTGCTTTACTAATGGCGCGAATTGCTGAAACGATTTTTAACTGATTACGATATTTTAAAACTTTTTGGATATTTTCTGCAAATTAAACAATTTAATCTTTCTTTTTACATTAAATACCACTTTTTGATATGAGTGATAAAGCGATAAGGACCGGTAAAATTATAGCCCTACTTGAAGAAGGTTGTTCGCAAACTTACGTGTCTCAGCGGCTAAATGTGAGTCGTTCAACTGTCCAGAGGACTTGGCAACGGTATCAAGAGACTGGTTCGGTCAAAAGAAGACCCGGTTCGGGAAGAAAACGATGCACAGAACCAAGAGATGACCGCTTTTTGGTGAGTCAGGCGTTGCGTAATCGTAAGGCGTCAAGTGTGGACCTGAAGAAGAGCCTTGAAGAAGTAAGAGGAGTAGAAGTTAGCTTGTGGACGGTCAGGAGGAGGCTTTTGGCTGCCAATATCAAGAGTTACCGCCCAGCTCGGGGCCCTAAATTACTCCGTGAGCACCGTGTTGCTCGACTTCAGTTTGCTCGGAACTGTGCTTCATGGACTCTGGAGGACTGGAATAAAGTATTGTTTTCTGATGAAGCTAGAATCTCTTTGTGTGGAGAGGACCGACGCCGGCGAGTGCTGCGAAGACCACGGGAACGCTATGCGGAAGTGTGTTTCGAAGAAATCACTCCTTATGGCGGAGGCTCCGTTATGTTTTGGGCAGCAATTAATTCGACGGAGCGTACGGAGTTAGTTTTCATAGAAAATGGAACATTAAATGCACACCGGTACATAATGGAAGTCCTAATTCCATATGCACAACCCACATTGACTGCACTTGGGGAAGATTCCATTTTTATGGACGATAATGGTCGCCCGCACCGTTCTGGCGACGTGGAAGCGTACATGCAAGAAGTTGGGATCCGTCGTTTAGATTGGCCAGCTCGAAGTCCTGACCTCAATCCAATTGAGCATGTGTGGGATGTTCTAAAGAGACGGGTAAGATCAGTGCAACCTGCTCCACAAAACATCAGGGAGCTAAAAAGAGTAATTGCAGAAGAGTGGGAACGTATTCCTCAAAACGTTATTAAAAACATCGTGGAAAGCATGCCCAGAAGGATTCAAGCTGTGATTTTGGCAAGAGGAGGTCACACTCGTTATTAGGTTTTTACATTTGTAACTTTATTTAATTAAAAAAAGTAAAAAAAAACTTGTCTTTATTGCCGACCACTTCTTATTGTTTGGGCGTGTACATCGATTTTAAAGAATCCATCGTTTTTTTTTCTTTGAATTGCTCGAATTCACTTCACGCGCATTAATTTACACGATTATAAGTATGCAGACTACGTCAAAGAAATAAATTTCATTTAATTAACTAAAATCGACCTTAGAACGTAAATTTCCTTAGGTGCCCGTTTTTTTTGCAAAAGAGTGTATTATACACCTTCGTATTGATATTATGTAGTATGGATATTCATGTTAACTAGCATCATCTTTCCTTTTCATATTTGAAAACCAAATAATTGTCTACTGGTCGATACAAAAACTAAAAATGGAGACCAAATTTATTCATCGCCCAGAGAAACAACAACTACAAACTTTGCTATTATAGCGGACTAAAACAGCTACAATAACACAGAACTAACAAAATAAAAACAAAACAAGTTGACCTATTTGTGATTCAGCGGAACACGTGTAACTTGATACAAGTACTCCTTGTAATACCTAACCTTGTTTATACTCAAAGTTAACGTAGATCCTCATTACATGATCCGCGACTTCACCATCACAGATATAAAGCTAACAGAACAACTCCTTCAGCTTTTATTAATCGTAAAAGAGTTATAGATGCGAATTCAGGCGATAAGTTTCAACTGGTTAACTGACAATCAAAAGACCAAAATTTCCTAGAACTTTATAGGCCTAATGAAATCCGTCTCCAAAGTCATAAATACTAAGATTCTTAGAGATTCGTAGATCTTTCGAATAGTAAAAAGGTAGATTAGAAAAGAAATAAAGTCCGAAGATTTGTCAGGAGTTGATTCAGCTCGTTTCGAAATTTTAGCTTCGGGGCAGTCGTTTGCAGGATTAAGACTATGAAACAGCATTTGGGAGATTCGTCTTTCTCGTTAATAAATATCTCGTAAAGTAAAATTACGGAAATACAAGACGTTTTCGTGATTTCTAACAGCAGACATTTCAAATTGTTGAGGATGAAAAGACAATTTCTAAAGCAAACTGAATCTTTTATGCCGGTTGGCCTAAAGCAATTTGAATTTGATATGACATGTGTTCGTTTAAATCTAGATAATTTAATACAATGAGGATTCTTGGAACCAAAATATGTAACGTTTTATTATAATAGGATTACTTAAATTAGCGGATTGAAAAGGAGCAGAGCAACGTCAAAAATATAATATTCTCAGAATAGAACGACGTCTTCTTAAGTAAAGTAAACCTAGATAAGAATAAAAGTAAGAATAGGGAGATAATAGGATAGGTACTTGTTTAATATCAGGTAGGAGGTACTTTTGAAAAGAAATCCAATAAAAAGGTAATAAAATATTGAAGTGTGCTATAGACCTAAAGAATGTTAGTCGTTATTCTGGAGCAGAGCAATATTTTTTATCATTTTCTTTTGTTAAGTTCAGTTTTACCTGTTTTAACATTTTAGAAGAATAGAAAAGGTAAAACTCTCCATGAAGTCCACTGTTGGACATAGGTTTCCCTTGAGCCACATGTCGATGTGGCTCAAGGGAAGCCTATGTCCAACAGTGTTGACCTCAGCAGCCATCCTGAAAAATGACGCGATGATAAAAAAAAACAGAAAACATAAGCGATTTGTTGGGCGCCTGGACCTGACGCCTCAGTGCTGCCATCTGGTGCTCGTCATTTCAGGAAACCCTCATTAGTATCTATCATCGTCATCATCATAATACCCTCAAGTGTCGCGACATCGAACGGTCCTGTGCTTTTCGCATCTAGCGAATTCTTACGGCCTTCCCCTGGCCCAGGTCATCGGTCCTTGCAATACTGTGTTTTCCGGTACGCGGTAGCCTCTCCAAAACCTTTATTGCCCATCTGTTCTGCAAGCAATGTGCCTTACGCACTACTACTTAGTTTGGCGATTCTTCAAATCAGTTTTAATAGTAAAATTCATTTCGAATCCAACACAAACCTTATAGTATGTGGCCCACCACACTAACTTTGACCATTATTGGCTAGCTAAGGATTACAGAATAAAAGGTTTAATTGAGATATGCCGGAAATATTCGGCAACTATTCAATATTCGGCCTATTTAGCTACTTTTTTTACTAATCGGTATTCGGCCGAATATCGCGAAACATTACATTAACAATAGGCCCATGGCATAGAAACACACTTCAATGATGCAGGCATTATTCTATGTTTCGGCCGAGAGCCTAGCCGAATATTCTGTATTCGGCAAAATTAATATTTGTAGCTGGAATCTCTGGTTTAATTCTGAAATTAAATTGAATACCTTTTAAGTGCAAATTGCAGTGCTTGCCATTAAGCATAAAACAAACCAATAGACACGTGCTCAATGCATATATTTCGAAGGATGAATCCTATTTCCATTTGCGTTTCACGGAAGCAAAACTCAAATGCCATGAGACGGACAATGGATTAAAGATTATTAGAAATTCAGCACATTACAGAGCTTTTTGTGAAATAGTTAATTGAAATGAATAGAGTAATTTTCGACGATGGCTTTATTTGTGGACAAAATTATTAACACTTACCTACTATGTTCTAATACTAAAATAATGCGTGACAAAAACAAAACTTGGAAAATATTTCTTTTTTTTTTTTAGTGATGGGTTGCTCTTGACTCTCGTCAATGTCAGATATGACAGAGACAAAGTCTACGATGGAGCGAGCTTACCCAGAAGGAGCCTGTTCACTCTAACTTTGAAGAGATTAGGGCTGTAAGCTTTTGGAAACACAGACGCAGGCAGAGAGTTCCACTCCTTTGATGTGCACATTATAAAAGACGTTTGGAAACACTTAGTGCGAATTGGTTGAATAGCTACAAGGTAGGGATGGTAAGATGCAGTGCGTCTGGATGTCCGATGATAGAAGGGGGCCGGTGGGATGAGGTCGTGGAGTTCTTGGGCACACTCACCGAAGTACAATCTGTAGAAGACCGATAAGCAGGCAACCTTACGGCGATGAGCCAAGCTATGTAGCTTGGCATTCACCAGTTTTGCGTCACCAATGAGCCTCTTAGCTCTGCGTTCCACCGAGTCAAGCGCGGCAAGCTGATACTTAGCTGAGCCATCCCAAAGGTGGCTACAATACTCCATGCAGGATCAGACTTATGCTTTGTAAAGGGTTAAAGCTGCCTGAAGTATCGCTTGACCCTATTTAGGATGCCCAGCTTTTTGCCGCAATTTGGGCTTTGTACTCGATGGTGGCGCCGAAGTAACATCCGAAAATATCCGAAAATAACATCTATGTCATTTTATTATTATTCTCAAACACTCGGGATTAAATAAATTTTCTTATAAATGTCTCGTACCTGTTATTGCTTTTCTTACAGTGAAATGAAAGCATAGAAGCTTTAATGTCCAAAATTTTAATACCTCTGGTCTTTACGCCATCATTAACATGCATAGCTACTGGCATGTCAGAAATCTAGCATAAATACCGTTTTCATCGATTAAGTTATATGCTTGAAGCGCTTCCAATTATTATAGCTTCAAGACTCGCCTCGCCAGCAATAAATCCGAGTTATAAAAATGCGAAGCGAGTCCGGACAGTCGAAACTCCTTCCATCTTTTATTATCTCCTAGTACACGTATAGTGGATGCCTTTCAGTGGTGCTCTAAGAAAGCCCTTTTTATCATAATGTGCAAGTTTCCTTACAACCACTTTTGTTTCCTAGATGTTTATTTCGTAATGAAATGTTGACTTACATTTTATTTGGTTGGTTTGTTATTGAGGTATCTGGTATATTGTTCGTCCTTTATAAGTCTGCTTTTTATTGTTTTCTTTGTGAGATGATTTTTGTGAATGGTGCTTGTATGGGTTGGCTAGTGGTTTTAGGCGAAAGAAATGAACGAAAGCATTCGTATTTGGGGTTGTTATGTAAAAGGTAGTGGTGTAGAGAACATTTAAAGCATACATTAAATGCTGCAGGTATTTGAATAAACAATGAGACATTTTAGGGTTCCGTACCCAAAGGGTAAAAATGGACCCTATAACTAAGACTCCGCTGTCTTTCTGTCCGTCTGTCACCAGGCTGTATCTCGTGAACCGTAATAGCTAGGCAGTTGAAATTATCACAGATGATGTATTTCTGTTGCCGCTATAACAATAAATACTAAAAACAGAATAAAATAAATATTAAAGTGGGGCTCCCATACAACAAACGTGATTCTTTTGCCGTTTTTATAGATAATGGTACGTACGTAACCTTTTGTGCGCGAGTCCGACTCGCACTTGGCCGGCTTTTTTTTTATAAACATGTATAAAACCAAAAGCCGAATGAAAACTCAAAAATCGCTTGACCGATACCGAATATTTATTTTCTGCTTTGTTCGACTCAAATCTGGGGTTAAATAGGAAAAAAACTATTACAATCAAATCGATATCGGTTGGTACAGTTTACCGGTTTTTGAATTAAATTGCAAGGAATGTATAGCACATATTGCTTTAAAACAAAATGTCCACTATTTTTGTTTGAAAATTACCATAAATCAAATTATTCGTACAGCGTAACAATTTAACAGAGCTATGAAGTTTAACAATAAAACCGGGCACAGGATTCCGTTTGGCAACATTAGTGCAGGTGGCTGCGACACTTAATTGCCCATATATTTGCACACTTCCACTCATAAAGTTGCCAGTGTATGCAAAATTATTTCATGTTTTTTTTTTAACCGAACAGAATGTCGTATGAGATTTCATAAACTTAAACCCAAAAACTTAATGATTTTATACTTTTATTGTTTGCAGGATATTGTGAAAATTGTATGTTCAGTTTTTTTTATTGGAGTGTACAATTTAAAGCTTAGATAGTTTGTATTTTTTTGCCACTACTATAGACAAAGCGTTCTGCGTAACTAAGGGTAGGTACCTAGGTATATACCTAGGTACCTACCCTTAGTTACGCAGAACACTTTTAAAAATGTATGGACGGAACCGATGAATAACTATGTTTATCACACCGGAAAATTGAAGAATCCGTACGATTGTAATAAATCCTTATTAAATTATAGTTTCTAGACATATTTAAAAAAAATCATTGTATACAATAAATCCCATCCAAATTAAACTGTTATGTTATGTCCAATATGTTCATGTCATAATAAGAAAAAATAGTTATGCAGCAGTGTAATTGTGATGGTGGGCGCTGATGAGGTGCTGGTACGTTGGTGCCAAGGAAGATGAAATAAAACGGCGGACAATTAGAATTCACATCTTTATTGAACCAGTGTCGCATATGGAAGGGGAGAGTGTTGCCACAGTTTACATGATGTTTTACATTTTAGTGTTGGTGTTGCAATATTATGAATTAAAATATCCAACAATAGTTTAAAAATTCACGCGAGATCGCATAATGCGATAAGGTCGCCCATTGTATGTGTTTTAGTTTTTAACGGACTTCTAAAAAAGGAGGAGGTTCTCAAATCGGATGTTTGTATTTTTTATTTAATTTTGTTCGCGCATAACTCCGTCGCTTGCCAACCGATTTGAAAAACTCATCAAAATTGGTTCAGTAGTTTGGTTTTTAAAACCAAATAGCTGGAAAGATATGTGTAAAAATCATCCATGTATACGAAATTGCGTATTTTTGCTTTCCTGTGACTCTCCAGTGGTGATGTTAGGTGTGGTTCACTTTTGAGTGATACAAAAAGTGAAAAATAAAAAACTTGCAAACGCCGTAATATTTATTCATTGTACTTTTGGTGTACAATAAATAAATATTACGGCGTTTGCAATATTTCGGTGACATATACGCACATACATAAATAGACTGCCAAATCCTTCAATAACTCTCCTAGTAGTCAGTCAGGTATAAATATTTACTGTTTCTTACAATGCAACAAACTTAAAAAATATGTAGGTAGGTACTAACACCAGTTTTGGTCTGACCTAGCTTTTATTACAAAATCTAACGTACACATGTGACAGGAATTGCACCCAACCAAGCGACAAGACAAGTAACAATGTGCATAGAAATTCGCGTTTACTTCGAACATTTGTGTACTGAACTTTATAAACTTGAAACTGCTCAAGTTGGAAACCCTGTCATATAGAATAGTATTATGAATTTAAACAAAATCGATAAACTTGAAACTTTTGTTTGTAGAACTGGCAGCTTTGTGTTCTGGTTTCTAGAGTACCTACCTATTTGCTGATCCTTGACTTAAAATAGAGAAAGGTCAACAAACACACTCTCTCAGTATCTAATAATAGCTTTCTAGAGGGTAACTACCCACTAGACACGTATTACTTGATATTCACTCTTCAAAAAATTCTGGCAAATAGCTGAGGTATGAAGAAGCGGGGAACTGAAAATTATATGTCGCCAGTTATTTCTTCAGAAAGTTTTAGCCATATTTTCAGGTCGATTTAAAAAAAAAAATCTAAATTGTATGTTTTCAAAATTTTTCGTATATATGACCACGTTCTTCTGGGCTACCATGTATATGCGTCCATTAACTTTTAAAATTCTGCTGATAATGTTAATAGGTAAGCGTCAATGACATCTCAACTCACCATTTTTTTTTTATGAATGGGAAATCATCAAATGACTCCTACCGCTCTGGGTGGACGGGAGGGAGTGTCAGACTCTTACTGACTAAAACCCATCCGTGCTCCTCGTAGTACCCTTTGCTTTCCAGGGCCGCGGTAACTCTTCCGAACAAAATCCGCAACCCTAGAATAAAATCCGAAACGCTGGTTTTTTTTTATTTTATTTATGAATGGGCTAGCTCTTGACCTCGATCACGCCTGATGGAAAGCAATAGATGAGGTTCATGATGAAGCGAGCGTGCCCAGAAGATGCCTTGAGGCACTGGTACTCCCACGCGTCGACGAAACACAGCAGGCTGCTGGACACCGAACTCACTGGTCATCTCACCATTGAGTTAGCCTTCCATTACAAAATCTACAAGTTTTTCTTCTCCTTAAAAAGACAAAAGCATGGCACGAGCTCATGAATGCATAGTAAATTATTAATAGAAGCAGGTACATAGAAAAGGACCTCCCTAAACATTATTCAACGTTAATAAATTATTTGTAGCAGGCCGTTTACATTCAGAGAAACAGTTTTACCATTGTTAAGCTAATGTTCTGCCGCTGGCAATTTGCCAATCTTGTACACACCTATGTATTTTTGATGATATTAGTGTACAATATAATTTGTAGAAGTTGTATTATGGTAGAATTGTTTTTTCTTTTCTTGTTTTAGAACAAAGTTTTGATAGGATTATTTGACATAATAATTAAAAAGTATGTTCTGCTTTTTGGTACTTCGTGTGTATGTCATTTCACTTTTTATATCTTTAATTTTGAATATTACGAAACCAATTTTTGTAAGTACGCTAGTAGAAAATAACGCCTGACCGATTTGACTCTAATATTTCTGATGTGTATAAGATTTAAGATTATTCTCTTACGTTATCTTCTTCAAAATCATCACTGAATCAAAATAAGGCATGTTGATAACAGTGATGTTGACTATGCGTTTGTTTCGGTGTATCTTCTCAGGTTGGTAAGCTAGGAAACGCCAACTTCATCTAGCTAAACTATCAAAAATGATAGACGCGTAAAAGTGTTATTTACAACCTACTTGCAAAATAAATATAATTTATCATTGGAACTGGATCGGTACATTTCCCAGAGACATTTCCAAAGAGTTGAATTTCGTTTTTTAAGCAACTTATTCCAAATCAAAAATCCAAAATACTGAAATAATGCTCCACATCCACACTAAGCATATAACTCTTCTCAGAAATTCCATTAAATATCTATCTTTGTACTTTCGGTAGAAACCGAGCAAAAATTTGAACAAAGGTATCAAAACAACTGGACCGACCCAAAAATTCGCCCTATTTTTTTGTACATACAGAGGCCGAATAAATTTACATCCCAGGACCAATATTGTCTATTTCCGTCACAATTCTGCTTGCTAATCGGACCGTTGATAATACATAATACCTTTGGAACGATACGAGTTCTTACTTGAATATTATTTTTGTACGTACTACATTGTGCGTACGGCTAAGGAGTGGAATTGCTGCGTTTGTGTTTCCTAATATTTACGACCTGGGAGTCTTTATTTCAAGAGTGAATACATTACTTCTAGGAAAACGTGCTCCATTTTCGACATCAGGGCCTAAACCACCAACTCTTAAACAGTATTACTTTAATATTACTTCCAGTGGGAAAGAGACAGAGCTATACGTCCTGTATAGCTTCGTCTCTTTCCCACTGGAAGTCATATTGAAGTAATACTGCTTTAAGAGTTAATGGTTAGGCCCCAGGTCTTCATTGAGTTCAAACGCGAGCCTAATCCCTAATATTAATAAATGCGAAAGAAACTCTGTCTGTCTATCTGTTACGCTTTTACGCTATAACGGCTGAAGAGATAGTCATGAAATTTGGCAAATATACAGCGTGTAACAGAATAAACACAATACCTCTTAAAAAAAAGGAACAGCTTGTGTCCTTTTCCATAAACCGGGCTATATATCTGTCAAATTTCATGCCGAATTTAGGTATAATAGGGATATAATTAAGGGTGCTCTGTATCTGATTAATATACTTATAAAAAGACCTACCTAATACTAAAAGTAAAAAAAAACAATTTTAAACCAGTTTCGTCTGGTTTACATTTTAAGTTTTTTTTTTTTAAATTTTATTTACAAGTATGAGATACAGTACATTACCCATTTAACATGACCTCGTACTTTTAAAACTCTGTTTACTTAGTTATGGGCTGTATGAATGGCTAAAGCTATAAACAGATGTAAATAGGTCATTAGTAAAAAGTATGCGTAATGTAACGGCTCAATTTACGTCACCGCCGCAGAGAAGCGAGGAGTTTCGCGTTTGCACACCGCGAGCAGTGGTGAGTCATGAGCTTGCTATTAAACCGGTTGCCGTCATCCACGCGCCACACACGGCTCGGGCGGATGGCGAGCGGCAAAGTAAAACTTTTGCGGATATTGTGCAGAGTGGAGAAACAAAAACCCAAGAACCGACTGAAGAATGGAAGCTCGTTCAAAAGAGACGATATAGAAATCGTTTTTTGGGTAAAACGGGCAAAGCTATTGTGGACGAAAATACCAACTTTAAGGCAGCGGATATTAAAACTGCGATTTATATCTACAACGTGTCAACCGAAACGTCTGTGTGTGACATCAAGGCTTATATAAACAAAAAGACTAACTTAGACGTCCATTTAGAAAAAATGAATATGAAGATTGCGAAGGCTTACAATGCATACATTGTTTATGTCCCAAATCATAAAATTGATATGTTTTTAAGTGATGATTTTTGGCCCAATGGGATATTATACCGCCGTTATGTGGACTTTAGTCGAAACGCGCGTACGGCAGAGCGTACCTATCGGGAGTTGGAAACTACGAAACCTACCCCAAATGGAAGTTAAGATAAACACCTCTAAGTTTGTAAGCTTCAATTGTAAAAGCGTCATTCGCTCTGTTGATTGTGTGAGAAACCTGTGTCGATCAGCTGACATTGTTGCGCTTCAAGAGACCTGGCTGCTTCCGCACGATATACCGTACCTGGGAACCATCGATGACTCATTTTCATACATCGGCAACTCGGCTGTGGATACGTCGGCAGGAATTGTTAGAGGAAGACCATATGGTGGGGTGGCCCTGCTGTGGAGAAAGTCTTCTTTTCCGTCGGTATCGGTTGTTGTGTGTAGAAGTGTACGACTCGCCGCGATCAAGATAGTGACTAACGACAGGTCGTTTTTAGTTATAACAGTGTACATGCCGACTGATTCTATTGAAAATTTGACCGAGTTTACCGAGTGTTTGAGTGAGTTGCATGCCATAATCGAGAGTAATGAAGTGGAAACTGTGTTTATTCTGGGGGACTTCAACGCACACCCAGGTGAGCTGTTTTCTAGTGAATTGTTAGCGTTTTGTACAGAACAGATGTGGTCGTGTGTGGACATGGAAATATTACCTTCCGACGCGTTTACGTTTATTAGTGACGCGCACGGGTGCCGCCGCTGGCTTGACCACTGCGTGGTAACGGGTTCAGCGCGAAGCGCCGTTGTTAACGTGTCTATTCTGCACGATACCTATTGGTCTGATCATTTTCCTTTACTAGTGGAGTGTAATTTAAATGTAATTTTACCTAAAAGTCAGATAACTGAGTCAAAAGTTAATCAAATAAATTGGGGTATTAGAAACGATGAACAAATCGAAATGTATTTAAATTATTGTAACTCAGAACTAAAACAGATAGATTTCCCACCAGAGTTTACTTATTGTGCGGATCAAATGTGTGATAATGAGTCCCACAAATTAATTATAAATAAAATGTACCAGACCATTGTAAATATTTTGACTGAGGGCGCTAAGCGCAGTTGTAAGAAACATGTACCTAATCTTAAGAAGCATAGACATGTACCGGGCTGGAATAAGTTTGTCAGGGATGCTCACGGGAGGGCGCGACTTTGTTTTCAGACTTGGGTTAGCTGTGGTAAACCTAGTTTTGGACCTGCGTACACAGAAATGTGTGAATCCAGGAAAATATTTAAATCTAAATTGAAATATTGCCAAAATAATGAACTACAGATTAAAATGAATATTATTGCTGAGCATCATGCTAATAACGACTTTAGCAACTTCTGGAAAAACACAAAAAACATGAATACTATGTCGAGCCGCCCTGTGAGTGTTGGGGATGCGCATGAGCCCCGGGACATAGCCTGTGCCTTTCAGCGCCACTTCAAGGTCGAATCCCCGCTCGGGCCCGCGTCGCGGGTGCTCGCCGCTGTGGATCGCCCCGGGGACGTTGCCGTTAGATTCACAGCCAAAGATGTGGCCTCCGTCATAAAGCGAATGGTTCGAGGTAAGTCCCCGGGTCACGATGGGCTCAGCGTCGAGCATCTGAAGTACGCGGGTGTACATCTACCGCGAGTTCTCGCCTTGTTCTACAATTTATGTGTGGGTCACAGTTACTTGCCTGATGACTTAATGTACTCCGTAGTAGTTCCTATTGTGAAAAATAAAACTGGTGACTCCTCTGACATTTCAAATTATAGACCCATCTCGCTAGCAACAGTCATAAGTAAGGTACTGGATAGTTTGCTTGACCAACAGTTGGAAAAGCACTTGCTTCTTAATGACGCCCAATTTGGTTTTAGGCCTGGCCTTTCAACGGAGAGTGCTATCCTCTGTCTCAAGCAAACTGTTCAGTACTACACAGACAGAAATACTCCTGTATATGCTTGCTACTTAGATCTGTCAAAAGCATTCGATACAGTAAATTACGACAAGTTGTGGAGTAAGTTGCGATGCGAGACGAAGCTGTCGCATGACATTATAGCCCTTTTTGAATATTGGTACAGTCACCAGCAAAATAGTGTCAGATGGGCAGGGTCGCATTGGGACATATACGGGTTGGACTGTGGGGTGAGGCAGGGGGGAATAACCTCTCCGCGTCTCTTCAACCTGTATATGAACCAATTGATCGAGGAGCTCAGCAGCACTAAGGTCGGTTGTTCCGTTGATGGGGTATGTATAAACAACATAAGTTACGCGGATGACATGGTGTTGCTGAGCCCGTCTCTTTCTGCAATGCGCAGGCTTTTGAATATTTGTGAGACCTACGCGGGGGCCCATGGGCTCAGATATAACCCAAAGAAGAGTGAATACATGGTCTTCAAATCTGGTACTAAAACCTACTTAACTGGTCCACCTGTCACTCTCTGCGGGTCAGATTTGATTAGAGTAGATCGATTCAAGTATCTGGGTCACTGGGTCTCCGAGGATCTGTCTGACAATGCGGACATTGAGAGGGAGCGAAGGGCGTTGTCTGTCCGGTGCAACATGCTGGCTCGCAGGTTTGCACGCTGTTCTTCACAGGTTAAAATAACCTTGTTCAAGGCATACTGCCAGACATTTTACACGTGCAGCCTGTGGACCAACTTCACTCTGCGGGCGTACAACGCGCTTCGGGTCCAGTACAACAACGCGTTCAGGATTCTGCTGGGGCGGCCCCGGTTTTGTAGCGCATCGGCGATGTTCGCTGATGCTACTACCGATGATTTCTACGGAATAATCCGGAAAAGGAGTGCATCGCTTCTGCGTCGCTGTAGGGGCAGCTCCAACGGAATCCTGAGTGTGTTGTCCGAGCGGTGGGATTCCCCCTTCTTGCGGAGATGGCTGCAGCTGCATGCCAGTGCCTGCACATATATATTTCTGTGACTTTTATTATTATATTGTGACGTTGTATTTCTTTGGACATAATTTTGACATTGTATTTTATTTTGTTTTATTTTTGACATTCATAAAAAAATATGTACCTACCCATTTGACTTAAAATTCTAAATTCAAATTAAATTTTTGTAATTATTTCAATCCATTTATGTTAAATTTATAGTGCAAGAATGGCAATTTTTTAAAATAATTTGTAATTGTATTTTTTATGGGTCCAAGACCTGAAATAAACGAATTTTATTTTATTTTTTTTTTTATTAGAAAACAGTTCTACAAAAATTTCAATAAATTCGACATTTCAAGTCAACATAAAATCGCATTGTATAGTTATTTAAAGTAATGCTGAACGAGCTTTTATTTAAATAGATGCTGTCTAAATTAATTCAGCAATTTGAATTGACAAGTCGCATATTTGAATATAAGCCATTGACTCTGTTGTGCAAATAGTAAGTATTTTTAATCTCGTCCCGATAAAATCAAAAACCTTTTTTGCACAAAGGCGAAGCGGCTCCACAAAAAATATATTTTTCAAGTAACAGCGAAATACAATTCACTGTTCACCATCCCTTCGGCGTTTTATCTATTCAAATATTTCTTTTACAACTACGTAAGTATCAAATATAGACGAGCGCAAACGAATATAAAGCTGTCAAACCTCCGTCTACAAAACTCAATAAGACTCCAAAATAAAAATCTTGAGACAGTATAAAAATGTTAAGGATTTAGTGAAAAGATAAGTGACGTCTATATCACGTGACGTTCGGCGTTCGACCAAAACTGCTTGTTCCACCAAATAAGAACTCTGACGTACTTGAAAAACAAAAATACTCTAAAACACAGAGCACCCTAAAAGTCTAAAATTAACATCCCCTTAATGAACACTGCACTTTCATGTAAAATGAGCTTTGGTTCTCTATTCATAAAGTTTATTTTTGTCCGTAGTTCCACGTACGGTGTTAAAGGAGAGGTATGAGAGTGCCCCTGAAGAGGACGAGGTTGCTCACGACGTGTCCGATCTTGAGCACGATGAAGTTGGTAAGTGCTTTTTATTTTTTTAGACCTTTTAAGCTACCAGATGCCAGGTACTTGGCAGGAGAAGCTATTCAGATACCTATATTTAGATATAGCAGTTGTTAAGAGTCAATATGGGCTCACGTCAAGTGGATACGACCTATTTTTATCTCAACTCAACAATAAGAAGACAAAAATTTATATTTTTAAAGCTTTTATTTAAATTGCCTTGTTGTATAGTTCATATCTTGCAACTGAATTTTAAAACAGTTATCTCAACTGATTGAGCTGAAATTTTGCATACATTTGTTTTGGATAAACGTCCTCGGTTAATGCAACATCATTTTTAAATCCCTCACCAGGTCATCAGACCACCTTGTAGGAGGCCTTCCAACGCAATGTCTTTCGCTACGCGGTCAACCAAGGTTATTGAAATAGATTGATAAAATGACAGGGTGTGCCTTACACTCTATAGTTGGGCCCCCATAATCGGTCGCTAGCACCATAGTGACGTAGCGACAAGGGGCAATATATCCTGTGTACCTGGTGCTTGAGGATATCACGGTTATTAGGACTCTACCAGCATCTTGCCGTACCTATTCTACAACCACCTCCTGGGTACGTTTGCTCCAGCGAATCTCCACTGGCCAATAAAAGCAAGAGAGAGCTGAGAGCTCTGATCCTTGCCATTGTTCACTCGGACCCGTTAATAAAGCCAGAGACGAAGCACAAGACTTTTCCCGGAAGATCGGGTCTCTTTTAGTTTTGCTTGTATCTCTCTTACTCTGGCTCCGTACCCTAGACATAGACCCAGGGTTGGTAGGTGCGTGGACCTGCGGACGGCGAGCGTTTGGTGGCTAGCCGTCTGATCAGAACCAGGCCCGGATTGACGGCGCGTTGTGTTTAACGCGTGCCTCAAAGAGATGTCAGCGTAGTAGTCGGGGCCCGCTAGGGCCAGAACCTGCCAGGGTTGCTGAATTTATTCGAAAGAATCACCGCGGCCCTGGAACGCTCTTTGCGTTCCAGGGCCGCGGTGATTTTTGTGGCGTTTGTTGAAACACGGATGGGTTTTAGTCAGTAAGCGGAGTGGAAAGGAGTCTGACACTGTTTTCCACTCCGCCTAGAGTGAAAGGAGTCATTTGATGTTTTCCCATCGTTAAAAAGAAGGGTTGGTCGCCTAAATTATATTATTTTTACAATAATTACATAAAAGTGCATTTAGTACATAATATAATAAAAAAAATATCTGTATTAATGTGTTATTCTTAAATGATTGAAGAATTATTTATACTGTCAATAATTGGTGGTTGTGTCCATTTATTAATATCAAGTTCATTTTTTGCCGTCAAATTGTTTTGGAGTGACGATAAAGTACCATCTTAATGTCTAAGGTTTTATGTCAGTATTTTCAAAGTAATGAATGGACAGCAACAAGCTTAGTTGTGAATTTTGCTGATAACTTTAACGATGGACTTTGTCTGGCAACCTAAGATAGCCAACTATTACTTGGCAGTAAGTTGTAAGACTCTTAGGTGACGCGTCACTTTAGTGTTTTAGTCCTAAGAATACAAACAAAGATGCTGGTCGTATTAAAAATATATTGTCTAAAACAGTTTCGTGTGGCTTTGTAACTTCTAGATCAATAACTTATTGACTGAAGATAGAAATATGATATTTTGATGATGAGTTTTATAAACGATGTGTTGCGTGACAAGAAAATCTTGAAACTATTCGTAATGGAGCTGCAGAAAAAAGACAAAATCACAGTCAGGAAATATAAATGGCGCAAACAATAAATTTTAATATTGTCGTTGATCGAAAATTAGAAAGGTAAAAAAATGAAAAGAATTTCATCAACCAAACATTATCCCAAGCAAACTTGTGGGTTCCACCTCCACAATCATAATCTAACTACAAAACAACAACCATCAAAATTATAGCTGCACAACAAACCCTTAATCTGAAACACTTACAAAAATTTAAATTTTCAAGGCTCTCTCTAAAAGCTCTCTCACCCTTAAAGTTGTGGTAGCGACAAGCTGGAAACATTGACAGTTGTATTGGCAGATCCATGTGACCTTATAAAAACTCACACCATGCATGACTGTTAATTTCTCAAAATCTATCTAGAGTTATTTCGCATCATCAATGTCTTTTCTTTCAGCCGAAAGCCTTCATTGTCCATAGCTGACATATTATGCCTTTCCTAATTATCGCCTTAATGATCATTCAATGACCACTGACCAGTCCTGTGCTTCCTGCTTCCAATGGATTCCTGTGACTATTACTATATAGCTCATGAATCCACCTTTTGTGGGATCATTCATGCTTTTAAACTAGTTATTAAATCTTTTGTCTGAAAACTACACAGTCAAGTGTATGTTCACACATTTTTTTTCGTCTTTTCTCATTTGGTCGGTTTTAAGTTTCAAATCAATCGTGCTACGAGTACGTACGACTTGGTATGGTAGGTAGCCTCAAAGTTCGATGTTCCCGACGACCTCTTGAATAGCCCGAAGTGTTGGCTGTTTATTGCGGGCCCATAAAGGTGTTGCGCCATAAAGTTACTGAAGATAATTCACAATGTAAGGTAATCTAAGCTGGAGTATAAATTTTCGCTGTCAAGTGCTATCGTTGTTCGTGGTCTTAAGTTTTGAGCTACTGAAGCGCGCTGTGGTTTGGATGAGACATGTACTCGTAAAGTTCAGAGTGTGATGTTATCGGTGAAAGTGTTGAAATCTTCGCCATCCAGTGTTCAGTTTTAGCCAGGATAGGTCACGTTTGACAAGACATGACTTTGATTTCGACACAAATTTTGTAGGAGGAAAATGACAAGTAGGTATTTCAAACCATTTTGTTCTCTTTTTTGTAGAAGTAAATTATTCATTTCTAGTTGCGCAGCATCATCATCAAGCTTGCATATCCCGAAGGTATAGGCAGAGGGTGATTTATCTCTAAGTACATCCATATTTTGCCAGTTAAAAGTCTCATGCAAAAGGGGGCGAGTCTTGTCCTCGACCTGGACTGAAACAGGGAAGTTCTAAATGCAAACCCAAGATAAGTCCTAGTTGGATAAACCGTACAAATTCTAAGTGAACCAACAAACAGTCTCAACATTTTAACGTTACTTAGCTCTAACCAAGTCTGCTTTTAAAGCTTTTACTGTCAAAGAATTATTACTTTAATACATTTTAGTCCTGTTTATACTAAACCGTAAGAAAATGTTTGACAAAATAAAGAGTACAATGCCTTACAGGCCAGACATCCCGCTAAAATGAGAAATGTGTTTTAAAAGTTTGTTCCGCGCAACTTGTCACGTTATAAAATAATGTCTGATGTCTTCCTTATATATTAATAGAAACGAGATAATTATGAAAGTTACTCTAGTAACTAGGATGTATCTATTGTATTTTAAGCATTTAAATGCTAAAAGCATGCGTCCAGATCATAATGTTTTACTTGTAACTTGGATGTATGGATTTCTACACGAAGGGTGCCAGAGGATGTTGCGGATTTTGTTCGAAAAAGTTACCGCGGCCCTGGAAAGTAAAGGGCACTACGAGGACCACGGATGGGTTTTAGTCAGTAAGAGTCTGACGCTCCCTCCCGCTCCAGCCAGAGTGGCAGGAGGAATTTGATGATTTCCCATCCATAAAAAGGGGGTGCCAGAGGATGGAAAGCGATGCCGAGGCCAGCCCAGAAAGCGGTAGCATGAGCGTACCCACTGTGGGGCAATGTGAGGCGCATATCCTACCCTGTACCCTAACTTGAAGCAAATGCGTTTAGAGATAAGTAAAATTATTTTTTTCGTTAACTAAGTACGTTTTAAAAACTTAAATTATATTAACATAATTATCAATGTGTAGTTGCTACAGAAAATGCCAAAATATTTGGGGTAGCTTCCATGGCTCTTGCATCCTACATTCTCTTCACAGAATTGTGTATTTAGGATAAAAAATTATAAAAGCTTCATATATTTATAAAAGACTTAGATGAGTGCAAACATTTTTGAGCTCGTTTCGCTCGCGCCTGCTTATTCATAAAAATTCTAGTATAAATCAAGTTTGCTTATTTTTGCCCCACCCTTAAGCAAATGCTGGGTACGTCTATCCCACGAAGGCTTGTTCGAGGAGGCGCAAGAAAAGTCTGTAAAGCTATGAGGCTTTTGCCCCGCAGTGGGACACTATAGGCCAACTACATAAAAAAAAATAGCAACCTTTTGAAAGTTATTTATCTTACTACCACCCGGAGTAAAAAAGTATTTCATATCTTAATCCAGGCCATGGTCTACCTGCGTCCCAAACTTCATCCAAATACGTTCCGCTGTTCCCAACATGCCAATTGCGTATTTATACTTAAAAGCATTTAGTTAAAATGCCATTTAAATATGTGTATTTTAGAACAGAGAAATTCTGTTATAATTCTGAGATAATGCGGCTCGGTTGCTAATAGGTATCAGGTTTGGATTAACCGCTTAACGGCCGCTTTCTATAACATATCTCAATCCCAATCTTGATCCCGATCCTTGTCTGTAACCAATCAAAGGTGAGGATTGTGTGGTGAAGGACACAAACTCGGCCGTTGATTGGTTTTAGACAAGGATCGGGATCAAGATTGGGATTGAGATATGTTATAGAAAGCGGCCGTAAGTTGCTCAAATCGGACTACTGCTTCTGCTTTAACTGCTGTCTCTAGTTTACAGCATAATTATTACGTCAATGGGCACAGAAGTTCCTTGATCGGTGTAATTCAAAGTTTCAACTGCTTGTACAAATTTTACTTTTACTTCTATGCTAAACTCTTAGAAGCACTCATTTCCTTATTTTTATCTCTATTTATTTGGATTTGGGATTATTATAATTTCTTCTTCTATTCTACATTTCTTCATCTCAGTACCTATTCCTTTTCAAGCCGTGTTATCTTACACATCGTCCATCCTTCCTTATCCATTGTTTATGAGTACACACAATGCCTGAAAAGGGGTCATTGCACCCATCATTATGAACAACTTTTATTATGGGACCAACATTGAAATCGCAGATTTTTTTTTCGCTATTTTGTTATTGTTTTACACGTTGCATTATTTAGTCCTTTTTTTAAAATATGGTAAATCATCAAATGACTCCTTCCGCTTTGAGTGGAGGGGATGGGAGTGTCAGACTTTTACACTCCCATCCCAGACATGTCAGAGGCTTAGAAACTCTGACACTAGGGTGTGTAGGGTCATTAGACCTTACTGCCCACACGATAAGAAGATCAAGAAGACTGACTAAAACCCATCCGTGTTCCTCCAAATGACTCTTTCGAATAAATTCCGCAACTGTATATTTAGCCCAACAAAGTGCTTTAAAACAAAAGAAAAACTGAATCCAAAGAAATAATTAAAACGTCGGCCATCGCTTGCTTCATTTTCCTAGTTAGCGCAAGAAGGAATATCTACTTATTCATTACCACAGTCGTTTAGCACTTAAAATTGTTTAAGTACTTGCCGTGAAGGCTCTCATATACCTCGAAACTTTATAGCTAATAAATTTCTACTGAGTTAAATACAGTACACGCTGAATAGAATGAATTATTTCAGCTCAAACAAGAGATTGTAAAGCCGAATAAACCTAATTTAATATCCTAGTCTAGTTAATAGTTAGGAATTCCAGGGAAATGGTTGTTTACATTATAGTTGTGTATATCTCTAGAGAATGAAGTAAAGCAATTATGAAGTTAAATACAAAATAGTGAACAGGAATTTTGTTGGTCGTTAGAAACAATTGCCCGACTGAAAAATGAATGGAAAATATGAAGTTAGTAACTAGTATCGCAAAAGCTTTCATTTTAAAAGTTTGGTAGTAAATACGTATTTTGAGAAAATAACACCTCAACAACGATTTTTTATCATTAAGGTTATGCCCAAAGCATTTCAATAATAAAATGCAATTAATCGTCTTCTATACCATCATGCAAATGATGAAAAACTCATAACTTTGCAAAAACATTAGCAATTCAGAAGAAGTTTTAAGCGCCTCTCACTAACTCCTATAGCTATATTAATCTACAAAATCGTAACGCGTAAGATTACAATCAAAATCATTCTCGCTAAGTGTATTATCCGACATTCAAAGTGTATGAGATGAGACACAAACGAAGAAATTTGCTTAATCCTCTCTTAATTTGGACTCTTGCAATCTGCGAGGATTTGTTTGGCTCGCGACAGGGCGCTTCTTTGCTTTGTCAGTGTGAAAACGGATTATGAGATAAAACGTTCCCTCGAGACGAAGATACGAAGCGCCGTGACGACTCATATTCTTACTCTATTAGTAATATTGTTAGTACGATTTAGAAAAATGAGTAAGGATCTTTCCGAAGATCGGTTCCCTATTTTCTTGTTACTGTTCCCATTTCATTTTCGTTTACGAAAAATGAGTGTTGTTTGTTGTACCATGTAATTTTGGGTGAAAGAATTAGAGATGAGACGTCCTTATTTGTGTCTCTGGAAACTAGATTATTGTCTCGTGGTATAATTGGGTGTCTGACATCCGATACAATTGCGTCGTCTCCGAATTTTATACTGACAATATTATCCTCATCTTAATTTATATTTATTTCTTCTCCGACCTTTAATACTTGAAAAGATGCCTAGCGGCAACGACTTAAAACTTCCTTGCATTTTCCTTGAAGATCAAAATGGAAATTTTAATATTGTCGGTAAAATTACCAGTATCTCTTCAAGGTGCGGCGTTCCGAGTTTAACTTAGTGCGGAAGGCAATTGCTTTTCTTCCTCCATTGAAATGTTCAACTTGCTGTCTTGAATCGACGTTTATTAAGTTTAGTCTGACAAGAATAGTTGAACAAAGTAGCTAAAGCAATCGTATTATGGCTTCACATTTTATGACATCGAACTGTTATCCTGCAGTGCGATTCTGTTAACATGTCGAAGAGAACACTTGGGCGGGGCACACGACGGGTGAGTTGTCAAACCATACAAATAAGATGGAATGACAACTCAGTTGTCGATCACTCCGCCTAGGTGAACACCGTTAGATGTCGACAGAATCGACCGGCTGGGTTTTAAGTGTTGTTTTAGTGGGTAAGACGGTTTTTAGTAGACTTCGTATTCGGGAAATACTTTCCTCTTCATTCTTGAGTTTTATAGAATTATTATTCGGATCTCATTTAGTCTTTATAGTTATCAGCAATCAAGTACCTATGTATGTATATCAGTTGTCTGGTTACCATAACACAAGCTCTGCTTAGCTTGGGATCAGATGGCCGTGTGTGAGTTGTCCCAAGATATTTATTTATTTTATTTATTTATTTATTTTTATTTTATACTAACTATAACCTCGAACGCGTGCATGTACCTATATGGCATGTACTTATACACCTATACATAAACAAGTTAAGACGAGCCACCGAACAGTAAAACAGACATAAATTAATTATATTTAGGCACTATAATTAATTTATGTGTAAAGCATTTTCAACATCAAGATTCTAATTTAAAAATATCGTGTCTGTCCTGTTGACTGTTAAGGAGTTGCCTCATCTGAAGCCAACCCTAGATGAGAATCAAGACATAATTATTATAAAAAATAACTGTCACCGTAACTAAACCAACATACGTACAGTTCAACCGTATACGAAAAGAGGAACTGGTTTTAAATCAGCTTGCAAGATTTAACCTAAACCAATTAACAAACATTGCAAGTTAAAAAGCTTGTAATAGAAAGCGAATTCCTCATATTTTCAAATGCTCGTACAAATATACGCGAATTGACTTTTGCATCCATTCCTTACCCTTTGTCCATTCACTTCTGCATTTCCATTGACTGAACGATATCTCCATATTTCATTTGGTATCAATCTCACCCACTGTTTCTCAATATCTCAATTTATTTTTCGTTTCTTTGAAGGACCCAACTCGATGATAAAAAACCTTTTGAGGATAGTTCGTCTTTTATATTTGTGAAGAGGAAGAAAATATTTGGTTTCTCAACAAAAGTTCATTCGTAAATTGTATTCTGACGTGTTTCTGGGATTTGGTTCTGGTTTATTTTTTTATTTAGGCTGTCTCTAATTTAATATTTAGCTTCTCCAGTTGTTGGACTCGAAAAAATATCGTAGAATTAAATATAGTTTTGGAATTTTCAAGTTATATCCTAAAAAAGAAACCTTCATAGATAAGATCCAGCTCCAGAATAGATCAGATCATTAACAAACAAGATACTTACCAGAATCTTTCTTTCAGATGAGACCAACGACCGTTGGTGGGGAGAATCAGCGGTGCCTCCCGCGCCTGCTGTGGCTGCTGTTCCACCGCAGCGACCTTCAATGTCCACCAGTCTGAACATCAGCAGCATCAACAGAGATGAGCCTTCAGCGTCACCACCGAGGCATCATCTACCTAACGATGGTAAGATACTGTTGGTCAATCTGAATAGCATAATCAGCCAAAGTTCCTACTACAGGCGAGAACGCGAGGGCTCAATGAAGTTAGGTGGATTACCTTGTGACTGTCTTTAGTGATTGTTTTTATTATTGATAGGCACGCGTTTGACCACTATCTCACCTGATGGTAAGCAATGATGTTATCGAAGATGGAGCACGCTTGCCTAGAAGTAACCTATTCATTCTTGACTTAAAAGACTCCCAGGTTGTAGCTATCAGGAAACAGACTCTGACAGGGAAGTCCACTCCTTGGCTGTACGAGTTGTAGCGGCATTAATACCGCCACAAAAATCAACGCAGCAGAATCTACATCGCAACAATGAGACTCGCAGTGCCATCTATCTCGACAGCTGCGAACTAACAACGAAATCCTAAGTCGCGATTTCAAAGTTTACCGTGCGATTCGAACAGATACAACAGCCCGAATGTCAACTATCGGGTTGCCCGCCGGAGACAACAACCGCCCGGTCGGAGGATCCTCCTTTTTCAATAGAGGTTTGCGACACCTTTCTCTCTGTACCGCTACTTCTATAAAGTAATGTAATTATTTTTTGGTTGTGATGATAATAAGCTAAAAGCTTGCGCTTAATTCGGAGAAATGGCAGCTAAAGTGTGAACCTGTCTGAGTTCCCTACCACGAGGAAACCTTGAAATCAAGAGTGAATCGATCCATCGTACACCTCATGTATTAGTTTCCATTTTCTTGATATATAATATATCTAAGTTCAAGGGCGTATTCATTGTAGACCCGTAACTAAACCAGGCCATCACTTCTCTCCTTCTATAAATCTGCTTATCATCAGCCAAAAAATGTTCTGGTAAATCAGAACTCCCAGTAGAGATTAATCAACTAATTGAAATTATTTTCCCGATTGCATCTGCCTACGCGTAGATATCAATCTCCGTGATTACTTACTGGGATCGTTAATTAATTTCAAGATGGGAAATGTTATTCGTACTGAACATTTTTTCATTCTTCATTTTCAGAATAATATAAATTTCGGCTTGCCAACTCGTTTATACTCAAAATAATTTCTTGAATAATAACTTAATTCTGCAATTCAAACATAATATAACTTTATGTTTTTTTATTTTCTTGTAACTATAGAATATCACCAATTCTATGATATAATATTATATCATAGAATTGGTCATTCCATGAAATGGTTGCATTTCATGAAATGGCCAGCGAGTACTGCCAATATCGTTTAAACGTCAACGTTTGATGAAATATCTATAGCATAGGCGAGCAGAATCAACAAATGAGACTCGCAGCGCCATCTATCTCGACAGCTGTAAACTAACTGGACCAAATCCTAAATCGCGATATCAGAGTTTACCTTGCGATTACACCATATACAACGCCCGAATATCAACTTTCGGGCAGTTGCCCACCAGACACCAACAACCGTCCGGTCGGAGGATCCTTCCTTTTCAACGGAGGTATGTGGGACTTTACTCTCTGTTCCACTACCTCTTAATATCAATTCACGTTTGACCATATCATTAAAAGATAACTTCAAACCTAGCTTAGGTGACTTTAAAACTTTTAAACATTTTTTCACTGCGTCTTCTTGTTTCCCTAGGTTTTGAGAAATGTAATTAAAATATCCAGCAAAATATTCTATTAAATCAGTCAACGTGTTTTTCCATCTTTCTATAGATAATTCCTTTATTTACATCTACACTATGTTGTTAACAAAACTGAAACTCACTTTCCGAACTACAGTGAAACCACATCAGAGTTGTCTCATCACATATTAAATTAGTATTGATTCCCAAGTTAGTCTTGAAGGGATCACAGACTTAGTGTAGTGGTAGATAGCGCCTTTGCGCTATTTTGACATCATTTCCTATGAAATAAAAATGCAATTGAGTATAATAAAATAAAAGTTTTTTACTCAAAAAAAGAATTCGAATAAGATTAAAGAGATCTATTTGAGCTATTTACATTGTGGTTTTTAGTGAAAAAAGTAAGTGAGTTATTTATAACAGACAGTAATAACGATATTATTCAGATTTAATTAAAAAATGCGGACTAAAAAAATTTAGGAAACGCTAACGAAACATTTCAACGCAAGAAGGTCCAGAATCATAAAAACTGAATCCATAGCATCAATTTGTGCGCCGATGTGTCTTACACCCCATTTAATATGATTGAATATTCTATTCCTAGTCAAATTCTATTTTCATGAAGGCAACACTAAAACAATAGAGTTTCAACACACACTAAGCATACCATCGCTTCATAATTTAATAATTTATAGCTCTTCCCAACCCTGTGAATTATTTCAAGGCCCTATTGAATACAGTTTGCTTGCCCAAGTTTACATACAGGACTCCGCAATATGCATAATTACCTGACTTGTCTAAACAAAGATAAGTGTTGAGTCAATATTACATTGTTTAAGAAATATTATACAGGCTTAAGATCAGCATAAAACGGATTGAATAAGCCTTTTCAAACACCAATTTATTATGTCGTATTGTTGGTATTAAATCAGCGTTTATTTTTGTAATTAATTCTGATTATAAATTATACTATATTAAATTTATTTACAAATTATTACACTGTGCTGGTTTATGCTCGCGTGAATTACTTAGACAATAGTCTGAGTAATTACACGCAATGCAGTAATTCCTGGAACTCACACTAGCATTTCCTGTGTTGTGAGCGTCATAGTATCTGAAAGAGGTTTAAGTTTTTTGAGTGGAACCTATCCTCTCTCTGAAATAAAAGTAGCCTAGGGTACTTATTATAACATCAATTACAATGAATGATTTTAATTAGCAATATCTCGTTGTTCAAAAGCTAGTATCGCTCATGAAAATCAATTATAATAATGTTTCTTTTGTAGTCCTTGTGACCTTTTGTATAGCTAAGTAAATAGAATTGCGTTTGTAAGCCTGTAATTTATTTGGCCAAAATGATCTCCCATTTACTTCAGCGGTGATGACCCTATTAATCTCCAGTTGGAATTCGGGTCTTTCTGATTTGAAGACACAATTTTCACTTAAGAACATTAAATAGTAAAGGGAATCTTTGGGCACAGAAACTTTTTTTTTTCAAAAAAATACAATCGATTTCCAAATATAAAATACTAAAAACTGTAAAATAACTTTAATTTCGGAAATCAGCGTCAAAAAACTTAAAAACAATAAAAAAAAATACCGTTAAAAAGTTTTATTTCATTTTAGTCTTTTTAGTAAGTAGGTACTTTATCATTTTTCGTAATTCGTAAACACCACTGGAAAGTCACAGGAAAGCAAAATACGCAATTTCGTTGACTTGGATTACATATTTTTTCCAGCAATTTTGATTGAAAAACAAACTGAACAAAACAACAACAAAAATTTTAAATCGGTTCATATAATTACGACGAAGTTAAGAGGTAACAAACATAAAAAAATACTGTACCGAATTTAGAATCTCCTCCCTTTTTTTAAGTCGGCTGAAAAGGCATCAATCAGAACGCAGATCAGAATTGTGTCATCGGAAGCGCTTTAATAGTAAACTAACGCCTCGCCCACTTTGTGTGTCGCGCACTCAGAACGTGATAAATGGTTACACGATCTATAGTTAGAATACTTTACCAAGGTGCAGTGACTTGAAATTCATACCTTTTTCTCTTCCACAGATCAATTCGACATTATCTACGTATACATCATCGCTGGCGTCGCTGGAAGCCTTCTCCTATGCATCATCTTGGGCATCATTCGCTGTGTTATGACCAAACAAACATCCGACCAGCCAAAAGGCCCAGACGTATCAGCCACCACGGAAATCCCCAACGGATTCAACGACAGCATATCGGAAGTTGACAACGATATTAACATAACTAGTCTATCTGGACCCGTCGACACAGTTGATTCGGGAATCAAGCAAGACATACAATACTCCAACGTTGCTCTAAGTCCCAAAATCAATAAGTATGTCGGCCGACCAGTGCCCAATACGTACCCACATGTGAGCACTAATATGTACGGACAGGTGGCCGAATTCCCCATAGAAATGCCTCTTCGAACTATGCCGCATGGCACGTTAGGGCGCGGAGTTGCGGTCAAAACTCTGCCAAGAGTTCAAATACAAACTGAAACGGACCCTAACACAAGGAGTTTATATCGATATTCCAACGCCCAGTACTACTTTGGGTGACAAGAAGACAAAAGCCAGTGTTCGGACGTATCCAGAACTTACTGTTTCTAGTTGAATCGTGTAGTGGAGTGTATATAGTTCACGGACTAACTAGTGAAGTTTGTAACGTTCTACTTTTAAATACGGAAACTGTGATATTAATTGAAAACTTTCCTATAACTGCGAGCAGTTTTCCAACTGTAGACACAGAAAGACAGTGTGGTTGTTCCTCCGTTGTGAATTGAGAGATGGATCGTTGTTAGCACAACTTTGTTAGACTGTGTTGACCTTTGATAACTATGCATTGTTTTGTATGTCGAACGAATCAGTGTGTTCATTTATGAATTCACATTGTTTCTCATGGGAGTTGGGCGTAGTTTGGAGCTGTTGTATTATTAATCTGTGTGTTCAGTTATATGAATTCCTGCATAATATCTGAGTATATGGACAGCCTTGTCGGAGTATAGTACTTTGGTTTCATGCCAGCTCTTGTTAGGATCGTGCTAAAACGCCAAAAAATCTTTATTTGTTTAACATGCTGTATACGTTTATGTTTCGTGCAAACTGTTTCGGTAGCACACATTTTTCCTTCAATGTTTGTCTTACGTTTTAAGATGCTACTTATTGTAAATTCAAGTATGTAATAAATAATGTTTATATTCTATGTTTCGTAATACTCATAGCTAAGAATATTAACTGTTACATCTTTGTGTTCATGATTGTAATAATTTATGCCATTTCGTCAATAAAATTATGATAGGTGACAGATGTGCAAACATGGAGTTAATTATAAATTAAATATTTGTTTTATATCAAAAACTGTTTGGTTAATTGGTAATTGCTTTTTGTGTCTACTAGTTACGGAATTAAATAAGAGTTGAATCGTTGTGAAAATAACTTATAATTGGTTGGTAATTAGTGTTATAGGTTTGTATATGATTTTATACAATTATACCTCGACTGTGTTAATTAGGATAATTATGGAAAATAGTTCAATTCAGACATAGTTAACACGATTTAACTAAAAACCGAAACATTTAAATTAAAAAAATGTGTTTCAGTTGAAAATGCACTACTGGGTCAAAATCTATTAGTGGTCATTGGGGTTGAAGGATTCCAAGAAGACTTCAGAATTCATTAACGGAATTTAATTCCATAATTGGACATACCAAAATAAAAATCGGCGAAAATTCCAAATCTCAAGTACCTAACGTGCCAATTTGAAGACGATAATATAGCCACAAAGACAAACACAAAACAATTGGACACGAGCAATACAATGATGAAATCACAAACCTAGAGTTTAACGATGCAAATACAGACCCGGGCAATAAGAGTAGTTAATTGCTCGTCGGATATGGCACGGTTAGTAGCCCTGACAACGAGCTAAACGAGAATTGTGAGAGGGAGAATTTATGATAATATGTCCAGTTGTCCAATGTACAGTTGTCTAATGTCCAGTTATATTAGCCCTGTCACGGCTTTGGTTAGCATCGGCTGGACACAGCTAAACACGACATTTATAGTTGTTAATGAGTCATTATCTTATGATTTGTGGGTGGTCAGTATACTTTGGTTTAGGGGAAACTTGAAATTATGAACAATGCAGAAATTGGGACAAAGTCGGTACTATTTTGGTCCAATAGATACATTATTTTGAAGGAAAAGGTGATTCCACGCTGTCTTACTAGAAAGCTTTAGTAAATAAATAAAACGTAAATTGCCCTATTTTTTTTTGGAACAAGCGTGCTCCATCTTGGACTGTATCATCGCTCACCATTAGGTGAAATAGTGGTCAAACGCATGCCTATCAATAGTAATCGAAAACTAAGCATCGTTTCTTTTATGACTTCTTGCCCTATAATACGAATCAACGCATCCGATCAATGGATCATTTTCACAACAAGAACTGATGCAACATTGTTATTTTGCCCGATGTACTAAACATATCAACTACATTATCTCTAGACAGGTTACACGATACTTCAGTTCTATTCGCAGAGCACGACCCAACTGCTAACAAGACTTGACTAGTAGTAACATATATTTGAACAATTAGGGACATGTAACATTTGGATATAATTTGAGTTGAGTGAGAGACACCTGCATTCAGTGTTTGAATTTCAGTCATTTGATATTTAGCTGCCAGAATATACAGGGTTACTGGTAATTCGACGTATATCCGTCAGGGGCTGATAAGGGAGCCAAAATGCAACAAATTGAACTCGCCATATGTATGGCCGAAATTCAATAGTTTTCGAGATATTTGAATTTTAAGGGTTTTTCGAAATTTACCCAAAATTTGACATTTAATTCCAAATAAAAAAACCTACATACCCATTCAAGGGTACCATTAGAAATGATGCTGTAGCTGGCACTTCAATTAAGCTATGGACATAATTAAAACTACTTAATTTAACAAAATAATTAAAATAATGAGCGATATAAGAGAATAATATCTTACAAATATTTTCATTTTACGCTTCAAAAATGTTGTCTCGTCAAAAAAAAATCTATGAAATTAATCGTACAAATAACTAAAACAACTTGCCTATTCTGTAAGCTTTCCAAAAAAGTACAAAAGTCAGTTTTAAAATACATAATTCGTGGCATGGCATGTGTTTGAACCGGCGCGGGGAGAGAAATCATCTGTGTTCTTAGTTTATCATCCTCGCTAAAACAACCGATTTTACTGGCGAAATTCTTCGTGATGGGGCGGGGTGTGCGGGCGGGGGAGTGTATCTTGGCCTGTTCTGTGAAATGGTATGTATCTGCTAGATGTTCTACGTTAATTTGGGAAAGATAAGACAAACACTGGATTTTCTATTGTTATTTTTTTGTTGTCCTTAAGTAATCATTATTTTAGGACATCAGTTATTTTTTAATCTAAAAAATGTAATATTTATAAGTCAAGAGTGAACAGATTACTTCTAGGCACGCGCTCCATCGTCAACCAGATCATCGCTTTCTGTTTGGTGAGATTGTGGTTAAACGTGAGCGTGGGTAACAATAATAAAATAAAAAGGAATGACAAAAAAACTAAGCAAGACGTTAATACAAAATCATATTTCAAATAATAATCACCAACTCAATTAACAACAACTTCCAATTCCGAAACAGCTTTCAACGAAACTTTTATCAAAAGCAACAGAAAAGAAAATTCCGTCTTCACAATTTCACATACGGCTTTTTACCGTGTAATCCAATTAAAAACTCGTAAATTGCAACAAAGTTCCGACAACGGCTAGTTTGATGTCACGTCACAAATTAGGCGACACTCCGATTCTCGCAGCGTGCAAGACTTGAACGTGTTCGCAGACCAATTAATGTTCTCCGTGACTGTAACGACGTCGATGTACTGAATAACTGGATTATTTCTAAGCGGAGATTTGCTACCGTACCAATTGTTGGCTACCAGGAAATTGGTTTAGCTGTAGCTACTTCAACTGGAAATAGATTTTATCGGGGTTGAGATTTAGGTTTTCCAGCTTTATTTTACTCGTGCAGGTCTTGGTGGGCTTAATTAGTTTAAAGGGGTAAGTCAATTTGTTGGTTGGATCCTGTATCAGGTTGGGTTCGTGATTTAGTTTCGGTGTCAGTATCTTCATTACTTTGGGCATTGTTATTGAGTAGGTTGTTTGAGCCTTATTTTAGAGTGATACATCTCAGTTTGGGAATTTTGTGATGAGATAATTAGGTATACAACTTTCAAAATTTGAAAAGTAATTGTACTGAAAATACAAAGCTAAAATCGCGAAAATAAAAAACACCTGTTAAAAAATTTGTAGAGCACACACGTTTTCGATTTTATTTTTACGTTTTGGAGGTTGGTCGCGTAGTAAAGTTGTTCATAGTGATGAGTGTAATGACCCAATATCAGGTGTTGCGTTCATTCTGTTACAAGTTGTCTACCTCTATGCTAGGCACCGCAACACGGAACAGAACGGTGATGATACCTCATGTCATGGCACAATACGTCGTACCAATGAGATAGTGCTTCAGATTACAATGCTCCGATTGTAAATCCTCTTCTCACTCCATTACCGCTCACCCGGCGCCATATACTGTCTGAGGTGCACTTTATATAACCGTGTGCTTTCAATACTGTGGCGGCATTAATGCCGCTACATCAGACAAGGACGAGTAATTTCAAGAAAAATTGTTTGATCACTTACGAAAAACCCAAATGCGAATGTAACTCTGATCATCTCTCTGTTAGATACATCTTCACGTCTTGTAAGTAGAGTTGTATATTTGTGTTTAATTAAAACATATTGAAAACCAATGTTACACTTATGCATGTTTCATTTATGTAATATAATTACCGCCTAAAATTAACACAGCCGAGAAGGCAATAATATTTTCAAAACGACTGACTGTAAAGCCTATCCAGATCACGATGTTATTTTTAATTGTAAAACTAATAAATATCTGTGGACAGATAACTTTTTATGTCGTACATCGATTTAATATTAAATTAATGCACATTACAAAACTGTTTTATTTATTGACACCCTATGTTATGAATGCGTAAATAAGCAATCAAATGGTTAAAAGACAGGATCAATAAAGCAATTTAAAGTTCAGACTAAAAAGGTTCCCGGAGACAGGCACGACGAGTCAATGCGACAACGTATATACAAATAATATGCGAACATTTATTTTATAATAACGAATTTCCGCATCGCGCTTGTATGTGGAACGTTGACCAAAATTAATTACCTAATGCAATCTCCGTGATAACAATGACTAGTTAGGTTTCATAACACAAAAATAGCCACTAGAACAACATGAACACTAGATCAACATTCAAAACAACATGCAGGATGAACATTATACGTACTAAAAAAACAGTACCTCCTGAATGATAAGTAAAGAAGTAAGTATTATACAATACAATTACAAAACACCAATAGAATTAAATAAATCCAAATTAATAGCAAACCCACCCAAATTTTCGCTAGAACTATAAACGACAAATGCACTTGACGTAGCTAGAGCAGTAACATGTAGTAACGATGCCCCGTTTGATACACATGACAGTATTTGTATACAAGATACGGTAAAGGTTGAACTGCAAGTCTGATCCGGTGTTCAACGATCAGGTCGATAACGAGTTATGAGCCATAACTTTGTCTCGGAACACTGCAGTACGGAAAATAACGATACAGAAGGTTGAATACAGACAACGATGGAGGTAGGCACTGCAACATCGTCTCACATCTTCCTCAGCCGTGATATCAGCACCAGTCTGCTGTGGTCCACTGCTGGACATCATCATCATCATCATCATCATTTTTTATAAATACCCTATAAAAACATAAAGAAAACCTTAAACAAAAAAATATAAAATCGGCGGGCTTATCGCATTTCGCGATTTTTTCCAGGCTACCTGGAATGGCAAGAGATACCCTGGACACAAAATGAGGCTGCACTTGGTGCAAATATGAAGTTTAACAATTTTAACAGTGAAATAAAGGTACTATGAACTTAAAAGTAGTACATCATACAAAAATTACATATTATATATACATATTATAGATATATAGATACATATTACAGATACACAATTGCATACACATATAAGCAAGAGAATATATAATAAGTATGATTATAAGTATAATTTTAAACAATTCCATAAATTTTATAAATTTTTCATTTATTAGGTATAATTTATTTAAGTCCAGCGAAACGCTTCGCCTTAATAAAGTAATACATTATCCATTATAGTTCTTCTTTTTAGAAAACAAGTCGCAATATTTTATTTTAGTTGGAGTTTATATTTCCGTATGGCACTCGTGGGTTGCAGCTGAAAATCAGCGTAAGGTGGTATACCTTGTGTTGCCATGTGGCATAATGCTGAGCTGAGGCCCTTTTGGCATTATCAGTTTTGTTATTTTGTTTAATTTTCTTTATTTCTTTCTTTTTTTCTATAAATGTCTAGAATGATATCACAGTGACAAGAAAGTGTCACAGTGACAGAGTAAAGTAAAATTACGCAGACTTTTCAAATACTCAGACATAACATCATTCACAGGCCCATTGCTTAGCATGTGGGTCTCTCTTTTTTTGTGGTCAATCCTCACGTTCCTGTGCCAATCTTATCCAGGTTCTATTCGCGACGTAAACAATGCCGTCTGCCACACTTTCTTCCAGTCCGCAGACGCCACTCGGTCACAGCCTTACTCTATCTATCATTACCGCGCCTTGCCTGTGACCTGCAGCATCATCGCAGTTCCGTAATTGGTTTTTTGCTGATTCTCGTTAACTCTGATCCAGCAGCTACTAGCCATCGAGAAGTTCGACGCTCGTAGCCTGAGGGCGTCTCATCTTACATTTTCCGATTCTCAGTCCACTCAAGAACAACCAGCCTATTACCACTGAATTTTGCGTGTTTTGTGAGCGATTTCGACAACTGTGGTTCTCTGATCTTCAGATCATTCTCTTGATACTTCAAGCACACACACTTATGCCATTTATGCCTGTCACGAGTGCATTTGCACTTGCTGCACGTGAAACATGACTATGAGTGCTTGCATTTCACTAGTTGTGTGGAGCTACACTTCTGTGCAAATGTTTCTGGTGACTACCAGTATGTGCAATATCGGAGATGGTTGATCTTAGAGAGAATTCGGAAACAGGAGACATACTTGTCTTAGATGTTGTAAAATACTTTGTGAGATATTGTAAAATCAACCGGTGCATTGTTTTAAGGATTCCTTAAGGTAGAAAACTGCAACTGTGTTACATGCCCTGTTAGTAGTGATAAACTGCTTGTAATATTTTGTTCGATGCTTTCGCCGAAATTCAAAATTTTACCTGTAGTCACTTAGGCTAGAGTAGTCTTAATAAATATTCAAGGCAATAAATATCTAATTGGTCTATCTAAAAACCTGCCATAAACACAACATTATCAGCTAGTCGACTACAAATTGATTGAAATTGAATTGATTTGAACAATAATGAGAATAATAATAAAAAAATAGTTTCCAGCAACAATTGTTTTATTATTATTCTCATTATTGTTCAAATTAATTCAATTTCAGTCAATTTGTACTCGACTTATTCAGTCAGTAACTATTTATTAGGTACTATTTCCAATATTTTTAATTATTAAAATTCATTCAATCTCATTTATTTTTAATTTATTTCGAAATTATGACGTAACCAACTAATTGTTTTCATTCATTCAAATTTAATAAATAATGTAAAATGATTTCCTAAAATAATGCTCAATGTAATGCCAATGTGTGTAAGTTGTGTATACCTGTAAGTAAGTGACATATTTACACAGAACGGAGAGTTATGTACAATTTACGTAAACATTTTGTTTCATAAATGTTGGTGTTCTTCAATAAATAAATAAATAAATTCTTATTAAAATGTCGTTGGTAAACTTGTTTTTTTTTAATGTTTATGTTTTGTTGTGTTGTTTTTGTATTCAGCTACGTAAACACTATTCGCCGACGCCAGTGGCACTGACATGTGAAAATTCCAAATTAAAAAATAAATCTTACGTAAATAAACATAAACATTATATTCGCGGCACACCGGTGTGCCGGCAGTGCTCGAGCGGTAACCGTTAGGTCCTCTCAAGTCACATGTTCAGGTGACAGGGGCCCATGTAGCGCAAGTTGAAAGGTGAGCCGCGGTGTGCGGTGAGACACCGCATAGACACCGAAGGTAACTGATTTAGATTGTTAGTTTCACGACTTCACAAGAGACACTTCTTTGTAATACGAGACTGCATAATATTTAGTATGATTTTACCAAACTGACTCAATGTTCAAAATTGTGAAAATAGTTGGCACTTGCCTCGATTTTCTCAACTTTAGCCATTATTTTTAGACTGAGTTTGTTCCACTTTGGAAATACCAGTAGGTACTCGTTCTGATCAATTAACATCGGAAATGCTTGAAACTAACCATTTCCTCTCTTTTCAAACGGTTCTTAAATCTGCATGACCTATATTCTTTGTTCTAGGCCAGCAGTAATAATCAAGGAAATAACACTTGTGCAAGTTTATATTATATTTCCACTCTTTTAGCTTTGGCTGAAACTAAACTTTTTTGAATGCGCTGCATTTTTAGAATTTACGTTACAAAGTTCATTATTCACATTTTTGTTTCGGTCTTTTATTGCATCGATTTTCATATACCTTAAGACTGTGAAAGGTGTCCATGCATGGCTAGAAATAACGGCTAATGAAAACCGGCCAAGTGCGAGTCTACACGTAGGGTAAACGTAGGTCACGTTTGTTTCGGGAGGTACCTGTTTCGGCTTCGGCGGGAGGACACACCCGGGTCACCATCGCCCGGAGGACATGATGGAGCATACGGTGTAGGTCGGCCCTGGTTGCTTCTCTGAAATGTCCTCATAGCAGCGATCGGCGGTGGCGACCTCTCGCGTCCGGTCCTGGTCCCGGACCGAGGGAGCACGGGAAGTAGCCACCTCTATCTGCGAAACAGTAGAAGGAGGAAGCGGAACGCGTGCGGGAGAGGCAAACCTCAGCAGAAGAAGACACCCCGGGAGTCGGGAGTCGCAGGGTGATTCCCAGCCATCGAAGGTGCGGGCCTGCGGACGGCGAGTGATAGGTAACTCGCCATCTGAATCGACGGCGTGTTACGTTCCACGCGCGCTTCAAAGAGATGTCAGTATAATTGACGGGGCCCGCAAGGGCCAGTGCCTGCCAGGGTTGCGGAATTGTTCGAAAGAGTTACCGCAGCCATGTAACGCTAAGGGTATTTGAAGGAACACGGTGAGGAACAAGGCGTCTGACACTCACTTCCGCTCCGCCCAGAGCAGAAGGAGTCATTTTGATGATTTCCAATCCCAAAAAAAAGGGTTAATCACGTTTGTTGTTAAGGGGCCCACTTTCTTTTTTTTAAATTAATTTTTAATATTTGTTGTTATAGGTGCAATATAATACTCACACTGTGACTGGCGGCTGCCAGACACACTCAGTGTCGGGTAGACGGGAACCCTAATACATCTTGTAGATGGAATTAAAAGACATGCAGCGTCGACCAACCAATTAGCATAATGACAGGAGATTAATGATGGCTCAGTTGGAGTCTTCTAGGGAACTTTAGGGGACTATTGAACCATTAAAGAATAATTAATCTGCAACTTCATAAATTCTCACAGTCCTTTCCTCACACAACACCTTGCTCTTATCGACAAGATAGCACAGCAGACTCTTTATCCTGGCTACGGGGAACAACTTAAAATAAAAGCTTAAAATCGATAAGTGCAGAAGGTTCACTGCATGCAATGAGAAAACTTAAACCACACATAAACACGCTTCACGTACAGCAAGTGCAAACGCGAGGGCGTCTGCACTCCCTATATTGGCAATTATTTAAGGTCACTGTATGCAGATATTATACCAGTACTGAAAATCTGTGAAAATCTCACAAAGAAAACTAAAGTGAAGTGAACTTGAAGTGAGCTGGCCATCCAAGGTGGAATGACAGTTCATGTCAACACTTAACATAACTTCTCACAGAGTGTAGTAGACAGAATAGACTGACTGGCACATGTCGATCAAGGCACATAGGATGATCAGCAGCAGTGTAAGCTCACCAATGATCTGTGGTTGTCATGGACTTCCGTAACCAACCTTCTGTTCATATCTTTTTTATGCCAAAAGCTTGCTTCACACTCATAAATCACTTGGTCACCGCTATCTTAATTTATAGCTGCATTTTGCAAGCGTGAAATTAAAATTAAGCAAACATTTGTTCTCGATTTTTGGGCTTAGTATCTTTGTCTTTGTGATTTATAAACTCTGATGTGACGGGTTTGGTATGCGTTTGCGTTTAGGGTTGTATCTTTGTTTATGTGGTCAGAGTGGGACGCTGCTTTTGTTGTATGTTTTATGGAGACATGGAAAAAAGTTTTGACCTAACCGGTTTTGTTGATAGACATTCAAAATGTATTTTTTTCTTAGATAAGTCTGATTATAGAATGAAATGATGTAGGTCCTTATATAATTATTATGGGTAAATTCGTTTACTCTGTTTTGGTCGAATGGTGGATCCACACCGCCGGCACTGCCCGGCCGGCAAGCGCCCGCGCCGCCGGCAGAAGCCGACAAGTGCGGCTGTGAATCGATATTTTCAGTTAGATCAGTAATCTTGTGACTTGCGGTGAAGTGAGTTGTGCGCAGATACTGGAGACAAAAATGGACAATAACATCGCAATTGCTGTTGCAATTTTGGTGTATAATCTCTGTCTTAAAAATAAAAAGGATGAGACCAAGTCTTCGAAATAGGCGTGATGTTAAAAATTATAAAAAATATTGGACACATTATACAGTGAACAATGAAACGACACCACTCTCATCGAAAGCCGTGAACGAACTGTTCCCCCGCTACCACGCGGTGCGGCGGCCTCGCCGGCAAAAGGGCTGCTGCCGCATGCCGCCGGGTTATATAGATCCACCAAAGACCACACAATACTACGTCTTCTTACTATTAATTAAATACGAGTATAACGATGAGATTGTCACTATAACAGCAGCAAAAACTTTTTTTTTGACAAAGGCTAATTTACTTCCTATTGAATAAAACCCCAACATTGTTTTCAAAAACGTAGCGGTTTTAATTCAAATGCCTTGTTGCGAGGGCATTCAAGGAAGTTGTAAAAAAATTCATAAACTTGTTCTTCTTATAATATATTCATCGACTGAGTTCGAAGATAATGTGCTCTTAAAGAAAATTTGTTCCCTCCCCTCAAATGTTTTGTTTTATTTATTATCCTTCCTGTTTTACGTAAACCCGAAACCAGGTGGTTTTGTGTTTTTATCCTATTCTTGTTCATATAATCTGAATGCGATATATTTTTAAGAAGATGGGAAAAAATAATCCTCTTCAACTTGGTAACCGACTTTTAAGTCGTATTATATTTTTGCTCACAATTTCCGGAGCTCTGGTTTATTTGATGACTGATCCTATAGTTTGTTATGCTTTAAAATAATGGACTAAAAAGCCATTTACTTCGTTACCTACAGTGAAATAATTAGTACTAAGGAAAAACGTCTGGCCTATTGCTACTTGTCTAGACAGGTACGATAGGTTCACACGAGCAATTAGTTGCTACCCTAGCGTCGTTGTACCGATAGAATGCAATTTCCTAGTGTACAATAATTAATTAAAGTTCATCCTACTTTCCCTCTTCACGAGCTACGAAGATTACCAAGGTACTTGCATTTGACGTCACACGCCAGTAACGCCATAGTGGCTACGCGCCATTTAGTACAAACACGTGACATGAACAGAAGAAAAATTTTAAAGTTGTGTAACGATTTCTTCACTTTACAATTTTGTTCACTTTTTCAAATAATTAATCCATGTACGATGGTAGTGTTACGAAACGTGAGTAGTGCCTTATGGTTTTATAGTGACGACTGCGTATCGAATGAAAAACCGTGAGAAGACCTCCGTCAAGATATGCCAATGACAGGTGAGAGCCGTGGAAGTCTGTTAGATGCGAGATGCACATGACTATGTCGTGTAGCGATTGACTTGGGGATGAGTTAATACGATGTCGAACAGTGGATGTATTTCGCTTAATGATGACGAACTTAAATCCTGTAAAAAATTAATTCTCTTTTTATTCAAACTGTTCAGTGGAAACGCCACATAAATACTGGAAGTTTCTGTGGCTACTCTCCGCAGACCATGGCCCCCCTTTCGTCTTGCACCGAATCACCTTGCCATCAATACGCTAAAAGGAACTTCTAACCATTAAATTGTAAAAAAATTGTAACATCAACTTAAAAAAATCTGTTGATAAAATGTACAGCTACCAAGTTGTATATTAAAATCCTTGCCTACTACAAAATAAGCAGAACATCTGGCCGGTAACATGAAAGTAATGCAAACACGTGGGAATAGACATTAATTATGAAGAGAGCCCGGGGCTCGAAAACACCCGTTTTAAATACACCTGGACTTTATTTTGGTTCAGTATAAAATTTTAATGTAGTGTAGTTTTTGGAGATGTTTGACGAAAGTAGCATTACATGCTATGCCAAATTTTGAAAAAACTATTTATTTATTATTATTTATTTATACTTTATTGTACACCTCATTACAAGAACTGGACAAACATTTATAAAAATAAGTGTACAATGGGCGGTCTTATCGCACAAGGCAATCTCTTACCAAAATTTTGGTGAGAAATAGCAAATTGTATTTTCTTGTTGAATGGAAATCAAACGTCGCGGACGTTGTCTAATGTTAGTGGCAGTTAACATTAGACAACATCGTTTGTTTCTCATATTTTCTCTGGAAGTAGTGACTGATCTGATAAAAAAAAACGCTCTAATTGATATAGGTACTACATTTTCAGAGTGTCTTCTGCTACTTTTTTATATCAGCACAAAACACAATGTGTCTTTTAAGGGAATTTATAAAACTGTCAGTCTTTAAAGAGCGGTAGGAATTCAAAGTGAAACAGTTGATTTTTTCACGAGTTTATTCACTGAAGGAAACGGATAATTACAGTGGCGGCTGATCATTTTTTTCACCTTTCATGGCCTTTTGTACCTAGATAAAATCTCCCTTTATTTTTCTTCCATAAGCATTTGTCAGAGTTCGCTTTTTTATATAAATCAAAAACACGTGTGTGAATCCGTCAATGAAATCTAATTTCCGGAAAATTCTTTATAAAGGTGCCTATATTATTTATATCTGAAAACATAATTTTAGATTGTGTATTGCTTCTCAAAATATTTGTTCGACAAACGATTACTGATAATATCCTGTACATTGAAATCTAAATTATGTAAAAAATAACCTACATGATTTTTTTCCAAGAAAAATGTAATAATTTTAGACGACTTGGTTGGCGCAGTAGTTCAGCAATTGACTGCTGCGCTGCGTGTCGCGGGTTCGATTTCCGCACGGAACATATATTTGTATGGCCTACAGATAGTTGTTCCGGATCTGGCTGTTTGTCTATGCGAGTTTATTTGGTTGTAAACACACCCACGATAAACAGGAGAAATTCACAAGTGTGGGAACGTTTAAAAAAAAAAATTGAAAATAATATTTTATGTAAGTATCGCGGTATAACATAGAAGTGGAAATAACTGTACTGTACCAGTTGCTAGGTACTGGTAATTACCTGTTTTATATTAGTAGTTCAGAAAAAAACAGTAGTGTATAATAAAGTAATCGAATTTAGCTTGCAGTGTGATTGTCGAAAGTCCGATAGAAAGAGCAGAAGTGTACTGGAGTGGCGACCGCGTATTAGCTGGCAAAGCGTGTACCGGGACACTCCTGGGGGGAGGAGGACCGACAACCTTAAAAATATATGAATGGCGGAGGATCACGTGTAGTGGGCCAGCTTGGGAGAGGCCTATGTGGGAGTTTGATAGGTTTTGTGTAATTAAAAATAATTGTAATAGATAATCTAAATAGACATAATTATAAACTCACCCATAACAGTGCAGTGCCAGCATTGGACTGCCATAGGCTGAGTTTACTGATTAATATCACCAGATCTCCTTATAAATCTGCATTAGCATTTCTCATTGAAGTAAATAATAATATCTGTTTACAAAACCTATCACAATCCTAACTCCCATTTAAAAGACCGGCCATCTTTATTCAATTAAACAAACGATCGCCAAAGAATGGGATAGAAATTGCAAATGCCCACTAAACTACACCACCACCCGAAAATTGAATGCACACTGCCAAAAGCTTCCGAGAACTGAAATAGTAGAATATAGTAGTAACACTACACAATGGTGGTCAAAATTAAACATTTGACCGCTCATAGGTCGTAATTTTCAATGTGCTACGTTTCGTAATAAACGTTCAATAATGTGATTGTACGTGACCGGGCAGGTTGGTCAGGTAAATTTTCCTGTCCCTTGCAGGAAAGGCGGACCAATAAAAATCATTAAATTGCGGGCTTCGCTTGACCGGTATACCCGGGGACGAGGAACGCAATATGCTAGGACGAACCAGAACCTTTAATGTTGGATCGCATAAAATACTTTTTGCGAATTCCTCATTATTTTCGAGGACATCCTGGGTAGTTCTTTGATCCGTGTACGGTTTTAGGTTGAAAAGTTTCAATAATGCTTATATTGTTATACGTAATTATGAGTATGTTGCGTCATGTCGCTTCAAAACAGGTGTTGTCTTATTAGAGTCATGCAATATTTGCTTGAACGGTAGCTAATCGGTACTTATTCTATTCATATTTTATCCAATAAAAGCTATTTGGATGTCCCCTCCGATTTACAGGAAATAATCAAAATAATCACACGATGCGCCCCCAAGCCCGCCCTCATTCATCGAGTTTCACAAACTTTCGGATTATTATGCTTGAAGATTATTCGAAAGAGTCACCGCGGCACTGGAACGCAGAGGGCATTTGGGGAACACGGATAGGTTTTAATTCGTTCCGGCCAGAATGGATTTAATGTTTCCTAGGGTTAAAAAAATATTGTTGCAAAAAATATTCTCTTGATGAATGGAAGTAAGGTCTTTTTTTGGAACAAAAATGATTCCTTATAATATCGGTACGCTCTTGGGCTTTGGTCGAATTTAATTTAAAATCCATAATTCAGTAATCCACTCGCAATTTGGCCGATGGTGATTTGTTTTTCGCGATTTCAGGGTTGGTACTTTAATAGAAGTTATTGACTAAAAGATAATAATTATCAATTTTTTTAAATAACCTATAGAGATAAAGGTCGAGGTTCTGTGTTCAACGCGAATACCGCACATTTGACCATGTAGAATAAGTAAATTAATCAAAATCCTAATTTATAAAATTCTTTCGTTACTGATGAGTGAACGACTGAGGGCCCTTTTTACCAAGCCAAACTGATCGCGATCAGCGTATAAACCACGTTTATGAGCTGTCAGTGTCACTATTTTTCTATGGAATATTGACGCTGACAGCTCTTGAACTCAGTTTAGATGTACTGATCGCGTTCAGTTTCATTGGTGAAATCCGCTCTGAGTGACTGACACACAACGCACAGCCAAAACTACTGATCGTAGAAAGCTGCAATTTGACATGTAGGTTCCTTGAGGAGTGTAGGGGAGCACTAAGATAGGATTCCCAAAATTCTTACAGGAACGGGAAAAACGGGATATGTGCGTACGAAGTCGTGGGCAAAAGCTAGTTACCTATATGATTTCGAATCACGACATCCCGAACGCTGTACATGACCACTTAATATTTTGTTATAAATTGAACATTGTTATTGACATACTTTTAATATTATTTAAATTAATGCTCCACCCGCGTCAATGTCGAAAATTATCCCAAGGAAACAAACTCCCGAGATACAAAGTATTCTATGTTTTATTTAACAAATTTTATCAAGATCCGTTCAGCCGTTCTGAGTTCTGACGTGATTGAGTAACAAACATCCAAACTTTCGTATTTGTAAATTATATTATAAAGTATAAGTATAAATTAATTCCATGACAGAGCAAATTATAAATATTTAAATTAATAATATTAATAAAAATTTTAGTGTCTATAAGATGTACCAATATCCGAAATATCCGTCGTATTTTTATACAAATCCTAGAACATGAATCTCATCTTACCACCTTTTTCATGAATCGGAAATTATCAAATGACATTAGATCAAAGACTACAATAGTATACTGGCATTGGATGACTGTCAGTGAGTGTCAGACTCTTACTGACTAAAACCCATCCGTGCTTCTCCTTGTGCCCTTTGCTTTCCAGACCCGTGGTAACTCTGTCAAACAAAATCCGCAACCCTGGCAGGCTTACATGTAATTTAATAGTTTATTATTATTGTAAATATGATTGTTATCATTTTTATTTAATTTTGTGGTTGCCTAAAACCTATGAATTTAACTTTTTTACTTTTACTTCATGAGGATTTGACCCCATAAAAGATTGCCAACGTGTTACAAGCCACCTTGTATACACACGTACAAAATAAAAGACGTTAACATGAACGCAAAAAAATCACACCATTAAACGCAATGTCAATAGAAGCAAGTGCTTTCAGCAGGTTACACTTGCATGCTGCATTTATATACAAGCAAAAACATCTTGAAGTACCCCATGTAATTTGGGGGCATCCTTGTTACGACACGGAGGGGGATTAGTGCAGTCTACTTCGTGCCCCTTATGACATTTATAGTGTGCAATGTGCAGTGTGCGACACTTCCAGTCTGCTTGTTTGAACACATGATTCTGTTCAAACTTACAAAGTGAAATGCTTAGTAGATGAAAGTATTGCAGATGTGGTTTTGTTTTTCTACTTTTTCTTTATGCTTGTGACATTAATAGATTTTCTCCCCTTTTAAGTCTGACAGCCAATTAGTTTAAAGTGCCTGGTTGATATCAAGAATATCATAATGGTAAAAGGTAACTTCTGTACTTTTCTTTTGTAGAAATGTTATTATGGTAGAAGCATTTGCATATTTAATTTATTTTAAAAACTATGTGCGTTGAAGGACTTTTAAAAGAAAATTTTGTTACTTTCAATTTTCTTTATATTGTTTATTATGCATTGTCTAAAAACAGTTTTTTTTAAATATGGAACTATTGTATTTTAGCAGATTTATTTTCTGATGAAAAAAAAATGTTCTCCGTTATTTGTTGTAAATACAAAATACTTTATGTTTAAAAGTAATTATTGATATTTCCTCCTTTACTCTCATAATTTTAAAATTTCGGATAAAAATGGAAGAAGTTAGTCACTGGACCCCCTTAAGCGGACAATCTGTCTCCATTGATTCCGGTCCAAAGTTGCCATCACCTGCTGGAATTTGCTTGAGAACGTAGCTTCTTTTACTTGGTCAGACGATCGTGTTGGCGACCGGTCTCGTGCCCTCTTTCTTTCGGTATTGCCAACAATTACCAGTTTTTCAAGGCTGCTATCTCCGGAGTGGAGACCGCGTACCGGAAGACGCAGCGTTGGAAGGCCTCCCACAAGGTGGACCGATGACCTGGTGAGGGTCGCGGGTAACCGATGGATGCGAGATGCACAGGAGCGGTTGTTGTGGCGACGCTTGGGGGAGGCCTATGTCCAGCAGTGGACGTCTCGGCTGATATGATGATGATGATGATGATCTCCCCTTCGCATTATATGACCAAAGTTGGTCAAAATACGCTGTAAGCAAATTGTAGACAATCACACATTGAGTTGAGAAAGGACAGACACATTTTTGCGTTTAGTTGTCCATGGGATACGGAGCATCCGTCTCCAGCACCACATTTCGAACGCGTCTATCCTCTGTCTTTCTCTTGCTCGTATTGTCCATGTCTCAACTCCATCGAGGAAAATCGGGAAAACCAATGCTCTGACCAACCGAGCCTTTGTTTTGTAAATACCAAATACTTTATGTCTTTACTTTAGGTCTTTTACAACTAAGAATTTCAAAGAATCTTTGGAACAGACCATTTTACAGATTAAGCTGTCTGGAAAAGTTAAGTTAATTCCCTCACATAAAGAGAATTTTGAAGGAGTACTCACGTTGTGGTTAAGTGATTAGCCAGTCGTCAAAGTTTTCACTTTAATGCCACTTGTAAAAGTTCTTTTGATGCATCGAATGAATGTAAATTTTAAGCATATGCAAAGAAAGTTAAAACTGACTAGAATAATAAATTCAGAAGTTAAAATCTTGGAAGGCAAGATCTATGAATAGGATTTAAGTGTTTCAATAATGTCTATTACAGTCTCCATTGCATTCAGGTTTAACCTTTTGTTTCATAGACAAAAAATGCGTGAGTGTCGTGGAGCTTTCGGTTGCAACGAAGTTCGGGGATATTTTGTCGGAGATATTTTGTCCAGGGATTAAGAATCGTGTCACTCTATGGATAGCTCTACATTAAAGAAAGGGTCGTGACGAAAATTCGTGACGAAAAAATCTTACACTTTTTTTCGCCTAGCATTTGGCTATGGGAATCCGCCAAGTTTTTACCCTGCGATAATGAACTTCGTTCCAACAGTTTTATGTTTGTCTACATCACAAGACATTTAGATCACCTTACATTGATTACACCCAAAAAATCCTACGCAAAGAAAAATAAAATCTTCCCACACACACCTAAGTCTTCAGGCATATCACTAATTCGGTACTCCCATCACGTGCCTACCCACCCAAAGGTGTCTCAACCACTAGACCTTATTCATGAGACGCGACTTTCTGCTGACCTCTGTGGCAAGATTTGGCAATAAACAGGGACCCTAGTTTAATTTGAATGTTTACGGTCGCGATGTGTGTACCTTAATTTCCTTTAATGTTTATGGGGTGGGTCCAAACGTGTCATGTCCAAGTTTTAAGTAAACAGGATGTGTTAAACGTGCTTGTTTCGGATGGGGGTGTGAACGATTTACGATTGGTTATATGTGGAAATCATATACCTAAGTACGATGATCGTTATGACAAAAGGATTATAATTTTTAGGGAGTCCATGATTAATTATTGTAATACCTAGTGAATGACATTATACAGGCTTCCACAAAATGATTGGTAGAATTATGGGAATGAGAAGGAGAAGGATGTGAGAGAGAAGCACACACACAAACGAACTGTTTACGTGACGACGTTTGGGTCCTTGGAATGACTCATCGACCTTTCCTGTGCGTTTGTCCAATAGTGAAAATAATGATAAATGTAATATGCGATGGAAGAAAGCATAGTTTTTTCGACATGTTCAAGTAAGTCAGGTGACCTTTGAGAAAGCAAAAGTATACGAGTAAGTTAAACTTCCGTAATTACCAAATTGCAGCCAGCAGTCATCAATCAATCGATTGTTGTGTTTTTCCTCCTTAGTGAGAACTTAATACATCTTTCGACGATGACCTTGACCAAGTTGTATATAGTTCAATATTGTGCGAACAACGTGGTTAGTTCTTTTATCATTAATAATGGCTAAGTATTCCAAGTGCATGTTGAACTATTTTCAATTCATTATGCAATTCTTTTTGTGGTAGAAACTACTCGGTAGCAATTTGTCACCGTCCCTTTTCCTCTTAACTCTTTTTAATTTTACTACCCACTTTAACACCGTCCGCAAAGAATTCAATTAATTTTGCATTTAAGAATTCAAATGGCTCTAGTAACACTTTTGTCTAAAAGAGTACTTGTATTTCTAGTCGAGGTGTTAACTTATGCTTTTTAATTTAAGGGTCTACCTCAGCAATTCTTTGGCTCTGGAGAGCTATTAAATGAATTGTCCATTTTAAGAAGGCACCTGGGTTTCGGCTTTTGGCAGTGTGCCCGAACTAGGCGAAGGATTGTAGACTTTTTTCCCGAAGATGTAAACGCCGTTTGTGGAATGTAAGCTTCTGGTAGTTTTTGTTAATTCATTATCATTTTGAATGGGTTTCATTGTTTCTTGCCGTCCTTTTGTTTCTGTCTGCGGAAGATAGTTTTATTTTCATAGTGGTTTGTTAATAAATTGGCTTCATTTCTTGGAATTAATTTAAATAATAAGAGAAAATTTAAAGCTGAACGCTCTAAAAATGAATTGAAGTGCCATACTGAATACTTAGGTACATCCATATCTGTACAAAATATTAATTAAGGCAAACTATCATTGAGTTCTAAGCAGTAGATAGGTTCTATGTGTCCCATAGAAGGTTGAATACAATGGAAAGCACTACTCGCAACCTCATTACAAACATTTGCTCAAATATTTGATTCAAAAGTCCACAAAACTGTATCAAAAGAAAAACTGTCTCCAAACATAGTTGAAGCATATTCTCCACTACGTTATTCAACATGTCATTGTGCTTTTTGTAAGGAAATGGGGTCGCGTTACGATCTACCGCCACCTGACGTTTCTCCTAAACTTATTCCTTCTACAGGAATTTCCAAAGTGCCACGAATGCCTGTGACAACTGGTTTTTAGCCGACGACGTCTGCGACAACTTTAAATGAATTTAATGCTCTTAAAAATATGGGATTCGGAGGTTTTTAGATCTCTCGAGATGGTTGTGAGGTATTATGCAAATGCTGTCGGGGACTATCGTAACATGATGTCAGTTTATGAATGAGGCATTAAGTTTTCATGTTAAAAAGTAGGGTACTAGAGTAGAATGTTGGTCATAATACTTTTTTTCTTTTGGTTATTAATTATGAGTTTTTATATTAAATTTTAGACACAATAAGTACCACTAAACTTACGTACAAAAACAGACGGCCTTAATCAAGAACTTCGGTAAACGGTAAGCAAAAACGACAAAATTCCACCTGCTTACAATGCATTATATACAGTAGGTACCAGGATGTTTTTTTTTTGGGAACACGGATAAAACGAAGTTTTCTAAAAATGAAACCCACTAGATCAATTTATCACCCTCAAATCCCCCTGCATACCAAATTTCATGAAAATCGTTGGGGTAGTTTCCGAGATTCAGATTATAAATATACTCATATACAAGAATTGCTCGTTTAAAGGTATTAGATTTGTACATAAATAATTTACTACCTGAACCCTGATACTTACCAATCTGTATATCCATACACAAATTCAACTTCTTAGCCAAGCTCAGTAACACGTTACCTCGATAAAATATCAGCTTTAGAAATTGGACGCCTACTCCAAATATCACGTATACCACCACTACGTGGGACTGAACACCTCTGCCCCTCAGGGAGGTACTGGATTTAGATTTAGTCAGCAAACATCAATTTTCTTGACATTCAAAAGGTTTACTCGGAATTAGGTTTGGATTTTATGACTATAGGGATCGTTGGTTTAGATCTGTCTGGCATTTATAAATAGAGAGATTTGCTGGGATTGATTTTTTGTAGATTTAGTGGTTTTGAATACTTGTGTATTACGTATATGTACGTGTATATGTAGAATCGATGTAAGGCTTAATACAAACAAGGTTTCTAACAGTGATAGAGATGGTTTTCGAAATTTGAGCACTTGTTACAGAAATGTCACAATTTCAATTTGTGAGATTCGATAGTGTTACAGAAATGTCACATAAGTAGTCAATTTGTGAGATTGACAAGAGCTACAGAAATGGCAAATGGTCAATTTGTGAGATTGGCAGGTGCTATAGAAATGTCACATGGTCAATTTGTGAGATTGGCAGGTGATATAGAAATGTCAAATGGTCAATTTGTAAGATTGGCTAGTGCTACAGAAATGTCAAATGGTCAATTTGTGAGATTGGCTAGTGCTACAGAAATGTCACATGGTCGATTTGTGAGATTGGTAGGTAAGGTTACAGAAATGTCACATGGTCAGTTTGTGAGATTGGCAAGTGTCAACTGTCATAAGAACAGTACATTATTAATCCAATTATAAAAAAAAAACAAATAGGCAATTTCATAAAAAAATATTTTATCTTGCAATTTTATAAATATTAGGAAATTTTTCGAGGACGCGTTTTTACCTTGTTATACCTTAAACCAAACAATGAAACATCCTCAATCATAAAGGGCACAAATTGTTCCTTTCAAGCAATTACCAGTATCTACATTGTAGATATACGGTTCTGGATAATCCCACCCTACTTGGCTGACTGCCATCATCATACAAAACTGTCAGGCTTGACTGCCCCTGTATAGGACGGCTATTGAATGGCGTGACGTCATTACGAAGGTCGGAGGGTACATTAGTGCGGTTATGGCTAAGGATTATCATAAAAGTTGGATAATTTTTTGTGGTTTATTGTGAAGGTGCCATACAATTACTATGGAGTTATGTATCTATATATTATGTCGCAGTCAATAAGCTTAATCAGCCGTTTAATTAGTTGCCTAGCGTTTTCATTTAAATGTGCCAATTTTTCAGCGACCTAAATGACACCTTTTGTTCAATATCGTTTAATGACTTGCCCATGTCCCTAAGGTCGCTGATTTAACGGCACAGTTTAATAAAGAGGCTAGACTTTTCATGAAACGGCGGATTTAGCTAGTTGGCTGCGACATATATACTAATAATAACGCTGAAGAGTTTGTTTGTTTGAACGCGCTAATCTCTGGAACTACTAGTCAGATTAGGGAAATTCTTTTTGTGTGTGATAGCCACATTCATGAGGAAGGTTATAAGGCTACGGGAACGGGAAAAAACGGGATATGCGCATACGAAGTCACGGGCAAAAGTTAGTAAGTACATAGTTGTGACAGAGGTTTTTTTTTTTTTTTTTAATGGTACTCGTAAATTGGAGTGTGCTAGCTAACATAATTGTAAATAATATTTAATTTTATGATTTCCATGTTGTTGGATACATATTTATTTTTGTTCCTGTGTCTTAAAGTACTTTGCGTACTATTGTTTAATTGAAGTTCTTAAAACGTAACAGACAGATGTGTTGCTGGGGAGTTTGTCGCGCCACTTCTTCTTCCCAGCTAAAACACTAGGAAGTGGTGACGGGTGGGCGTTTTGGGGGACTGTCTTTATGTAAAATATGACGTTTAAAAAATGCTGGCTCTCAGCCTAATTTGAATAAATGACTTTTGAAATTGTTACAAAAACTTAAAACAATCTTTCGCACAAATCTTTTGGGAATACTTTCATTGTGCTTACAGCAGGCTATGAAATGGAATTCCCTGATGTGCCTCCATCATCATTTCATCCGAAAGATGTTCACTGCTGGTCTCCTGCAATTGCTGACACATCGACTGGTCCTGTACGTCTCGCATACATCGGATTACCACGGCTGTCGTCAGGTCTTCGGTCCACCATGGTGTGCCGTTTAAGTCTCCGATACTTGCAATAGCGGCCACTGGGTCAATGGCCTACATTTTTTGTCAATCTTAATTCAGAAAACGAAAAAAAAACATGAAGTTGTCTTGAATCCACATCTATCGAGATCCTTAACATTACCAAGTACTTAACAACCATTCCTAATTCATTTTTCGGGCCTATGAAGGGAAATAAGGGAAAGGCATTGAGCATTCTTGTCAATTCTATATTTTTCTGGAAATTAGTTCATACATTAAGTCTAACCAAAACATCATTCAATCAGTTATAATTGACACCAGATAAATTTGAATTATAGGCCATGTCATAAAAAGGTAGTGTAAAACTTGCCCTCTGGTAGAAAACATTCATACTTACCTATATACTATTTTTTATTATATAAATGAAAATCCCTGTTTTAGTCTTCACTTGTACATAATATCAATAGGTATAATCCAGGATCCTATTCTCAGTTTTACCTATCTGCATATAAAATTAAATATCCTTGATATATTTCCTCGTAAAATGCGTAATAAGACCACCTCTTTTAAAATATATCTCTATTACGAGACTCGTACAAGCTCTTATGAATTTTCAGTTGAAATATTTTTCTTTATGAGTATTACTGTAACATTTGACCGTAGTTAGTAATCTTACGTCATTGCACATGAGTTCTTTCGTAGGAATTCGGTTCTTAAAATATATTTAGTGACTAATTGTTAAATTATCTATTGTAAAGTTTGTTTATTTAACGTCTGGTACTGGTTTTATACTAAAGAGACGAACTTTTATAGTAAAAAAATAAAACGGTATTAAAAAAACCGTGTCAACAATCTAAAGTTTTTTAAATTCAATAAATCCTGAGTGTTCTTTTTCAAAAAAGGCTAGATTGGCATTTGCCAATCTAGTCTTTTTTTGAAACTATAACTTTTTACTGAAACTATAGTAATTGATAAGTGAAGAGGTAAAAAAACGAAAAATTGGGATTTTGGGAAAATTCAATACAATACCGACTTGTGTTTGTCCCAATACGAGGCAAGAGTCTCTGCACATACACAAACTAGGAAGATTAATATTTAATTCTGGAGAAAAGTGAAGCCACGTTCAGTTTTGTTTTCTCTGAAATCGAGCCAATCTGTAAATTTTTCAGTCTCGATTTCGGAGAATTACAAAATTGTAGTCTTCTTAAATTACTTATCCATGTTGTCATAAAACCGACATCGAATGTTACAAGCAAGTTGAACATTTTTTTTTTCAACAAATAATATCCTAAAAAGGTATTGGTCTTGTTTAAATTACTTCTAGGCAAGCGTGCTCCATCTTCGACCACAAGCGCGTGCCTATCAATAATAAAAAAAAAAAACAAAAAAACGTAAAGGTAAAATGTGGCTACATACTTTTTAGCCATACTTACTTTACCCGTGCAGTGGTCATGCAAGTTACGTAATTTAACGCTTAAACTAAAACTCATTTTTAGGTTGAGATAATTACAAAAATTAAGTATTTTTTATGTAGGAATAAGTAAAGGTAAGATTTTGAGGAATAAACTAATTTAATAAAATATCAAGAGAAATATGCAACACACGGTATGACAGCTCTATGGACGACACACTGACAGTTGAAGCCTTCTCTTTATAAATTATGTACAAAGGTTTACTTGCTTATTAACCTAAGCGTAGGCGTTCACTCTTCCAACATCCTCTCCTGGACGCAGACGCTTTAAGATTAAACCCATTGCTGTGGTGAAACTTTCGTGCTTCGGTCGATGAAGTCCTTTTGTCAAAATGTCGGCGACCATGTCTCGCGTGCATTTGTATCGCACAGCGACTAAATTCGCGGCAATCTTCTTCATAGCCAGGTGGTAAAGACATATAAATCTCTTCATCGATATCACCTTGTAAAAAAGCTGTGACAGCGTCCATCTGGTGTATTTTAAGTCTATATTTTACAGCTAGTCCAATTAAATATCTTATGGAACAATAACGGACTACAGGTGCATATACTTCATGGTAATCAATGCCCTTGACTTGCTTGTATCCTTTGATTACGAGTCTAGCTTTGTAATGGGCTACTGAACCATTTCCGTCCAACTTAGTTTTGTAAACCCATTTGCAGGGAATCACTGTTTTCCCTTCTGGTAAGTTAACTGGTGTCCACGTTTTATTTTTTAATAAAGACTCATATTCTTCACTCATAGCTCTCTTCCACTTATCAGAATTATCACTGTTTAGAGCTTCTTCATGACTTTGTGGATCGCAGTTTAATAAACTCATTGTTGACTCACCAGTCATACACATGAATGACGAAGGACTTTGATTACTTTTATTTGTTTGCCTATCTATTCGATGTTGAAGTGGTCTCAAAGTTATGTTAAATTCCGGAGGAGAATCAACTATTTCATCAGGGAAGTAAGTTTCATCATGAACATCTTCAAACTGATCAGAATCATCTGAAATAGATTCACTTTGAGATATAACCTGTGTTTCTATTGTTTTATTTATATCACCATCTATGGTTCTTTCCACAGGTTCTACGTCTTCTTCAGAAGGTAAGTCAACAGTTTCTTTTTCTTTTAAATTAATATAACTTCCTTTTTTCATTTCATTTCGCTGTGTAGTTTCTTTTAAACTTACATTATTTTCTTTTTCAGGAACTTTATTTCTCTTAATTGAAGCCTCTAGGAATACAACATCCCTACTAACAATTCCTTTTTTTGTTTTAGGATCAATGAACCTGAATCCTTTTGTACTGTCACTGTAACCAACAAAGATCAAATTACGTGACTTGGGTTCAAGCTTGGTTCTTTTTTCTTTAGGTATATGCACCATAGCGGAACATCCAAAAATTTTCATATGGCTGAGATCTGGCTTCTTCCCAGTCCATATTTCATAGGGCGTCACATCGGATAAAGCACGCGTCGGTGAGCGGTTTACGATATATGCAGCTGTGGCCACCGCTTCTCCCCGGAATGCGTTCTGTAACTCAGCATTTAAAATCATGCATTTAGCGCGCTCTATTAACGTCATATTCATTCTCTCACTGAGTCCGTTCTGCTCAGGAGTGTACGGATTAGATGTTTGATGCAATATTCCATTTCTCTGTAAGTAGGTTGCAAAATCGTTGTTTTTATATTCGGTTCCATTGTCGCTTCTTAAAATTTTGATCTTTTTATCCAATTCGTTCTCTACTTTATTCTTAAATGCCACAAATGTCTCAAAAACTTCGCTTTTATGTTTGATGAAATAAACATGTACAAGTCGTGAGAAATCGTCTATGAAAGTAACAAAAAACTTTGCTCCTCCCAAGGAAATATTCTGCATAGGACCACAAACATCACTATGAATGAGCTCTAGCAAACTTGTTGCTCGTGAGCCTTCAGCGGGGAATGGTTGCCTCGTCTGCTTGCCTTCAAGGCAAGTTATGCAGGTATAAGTATCTTTCTTTGATGACAATTTCACGCCTTCTGCACAGAATGGTATTTTGTTAAGACTAGCGAAATTCAAGTGACCCATTCTCTGATGCCACAGATAAGTATCTTCATTAGTTTTAGCAGCCAGCATAAGTTGCATTTCTTTACTTCGAACGGTATTTAATTGATATGTTTCATTTCTTAAATTCGCCTTTGCAACTAATTTGTTACTGGGATTGTAAATCTGACAACCCGTCTTATCAAATGTTACATGGCAACCACTTTTAATTATTTTGCTCACGGACAATAAATTTGTTTTCAATTCTGGTACATATAAAACGTTCCTCACCTGTATTGCTTCGGTGCTGCCATCTTTTGCATTTACTTTGATACATACATTACCACAGCATTCTACAATCAATGTTTTATTGTCAGCAATTTTTATGCACGGTACAGATGAAGGAGTGACATCTGTGAGCCAGTCCCGGTGCATCGTCATGTGCATGGACGCTCCAGAGTCCACATACCAGTTTTCGGAGTCCTTTATTGTGGATACTGAAAAAGCTGCCACATATCCAGTTTCTCTGTCTTTTTTTTCAGGACTTGATTTTTTATGCCAACAATTTTTACTGAGATGGCCGTACTTGTTACAATGGTAGCACCTCGGGCCTTTTTTAGCCTTTTGCTTGTCAGTTTTGGGTTGGTATTTTTTGGTGTTTGTATAAAGAGCGGTAGTGTCTGATGTCTTCACTTCTTGTAATAACTTATTTTTTACTAAATCAGCACTAATCTTCATACCGGAACTTTCCAAACCCATTATCATTGGCCTGTACATTTCAGGCAATCCTGCCAACATTAAAGTGCCCAACCATTCATCGTCCACATGGAATTTTATATTCCTTAATTTGTGAGCTGCTGTCATTATTTTGTTAACATAGTCTTCGACGGATGAGCTACTTTCCAAACTAGTATTGATAAGCTCTTTCAACAAACCAACTTTTCTAGTTAATCCGCTGTCCTCAAAAGCCTTTGCCAAATTATCCCATACCTGTTTTGCATTTTGAGCTTCTTGAATGTGTACGTATAATATTGGGTCAACTAGTAATATTAATTTCGTTTTGGCTTTGATGTCTTGCTTTACATTTTTTTGGTCGGTGGGCTCTGGTTCTTTCACAATGCAGTCGTATAAATCTTCATACTGCAAGTACGCCTTCACCGCGAAACTCCAGCTGGTCCAGTTATCGCGACCTGTGAGCTTCTCAATCGACATCAATGAATTACTATGAGCCATTTTTTACAACATTGAAATTCAATAGATTCAATATGAAAAAATCTGAAAAAACAAATCACTCGCGGATCGATTTTTTACTTTTTTACGTTTATTACTGTTCAAAACACGTAAATAACATTACACGGTAGGTATGAGGCGGCCCATAACCTGTAGGAATAAGTAAAGGTAAGATTTTGAGGAATAAACTAATTTAATAAAATATCAAGAGAAATATGCAACACACGGTATGACAGCTCTATGGACGACACACTGACAGTTGAAGCCTTCTCTTTATAAATTATGTACAAAGGTTTACTTGCTTATTAACCTAAGCGTAGGCGTTCACTCTTCCAACATTTTAGGTTTTCATCAAAACTGTCTCAACATTGTACCAGCAAAAATTCCTCACGTACTGTACCTTAATAAAATGTGTAGAATTCTTCAAATAATACAACACTGTTCCACCGACTTAACATTGAGTTAATATCTTAAAATTTCATTTGGCGCCTTCACTTCAGCCGGTCCTAATAAAAGTAAATGGGTGCGTGCGTAATGTCGGCACCATGCGAGGGTCTGGATTCTGACTTCACGCTTTTTCTTAAGCTGTATCAGTAGGAGACTAAATTGTTTTTCGTTAAAATCCAGTACTTAATTCATTTTTTAACATTGACGTGGAAATTTTTTTTCAAAAATAAAACATTAAAAGATTTACTAAATTGTAATAAGTCTACTTGCAATTAAAAATTGTTATCATAAAAATGCATAGTAATATAAACTTAATTTTTAAATTCATTCATTAAAAATATAAACCCTACACGAGCAGACATTAAAGAAAACGAAAAAATTAATAAAGAAAGTTGAAATGAAATTTGAGCGAAATACTTATTTTTCTTTCATTAGGGATAGGGCAAAAGTAAATACATCATAGACTTGAATTTTTTGTTCCAGAAAAAACTTTAGTCATTATATCAAAGAAATAAATTGAAGGGAGCAGTTTTCACTACTCATAATTATTAAATAGTTAAATCAAACGCTTTCCATGAAGTCTTAATTAACTTACACTTAATAAAAAGACAATCACTAATAATGAGAATGTCTCCTATTCTGTGGGGAAATCAATACATTTATGACTACACATGGTCTTATCGTTTCCTCTGATCCTTATTGCAATATCAGAAAGAAGGGAACTGGTTAATGCTCAGTAAAAACTCGCAAAGCCTCCTTCTGTAAGCTCTAGACCCCCAATAAAAAAATAGAGGACGTTCAAAATAAAAAGAATATTTTCTACATCGGTAATCGACCATTGACTTATTGCTTTGTTTAATTACTGCATTCTACGACTCTCAGCCCTTGCATTGAATTAAAGGACATGACTCAGTCATCACAGAATTTTCCAATGCACTCAACGTTACTATCATCATCGAAACAGCCGAAAGACGTAAACTGCTGGAGTGCTGTATATAGGCCTCCACCAACCATCTCCACATCGACCAGTTCTATGAACCTCGTATCGAGCTGACTCCCACGACGCCTAAACGTTTCACAAAACAAAACATACAACAATTAAACTCAAACTAAACCAGTCTGTTCTTTGATCAAGCAAACTTCGAAAATGGACCGGAAAACACTTGGGATCAAAGACTTAACCTATAAAACACCTTGGCAAGTAAAACCGGAACCGATACATAAATAGCTGAAGTAAAAGTAATAAGTAACTGTTGGGCTCCGAGAGGCAGAGCAAAGGCACTAACAGTTTCCGTCGTCAGTCGAACTTACATTGTTAGGGTGACAACAATGGTAGGACGGAATTTAGGACTGTGGCTACAGGTGCAATGGTAGTAACAACTAGTACAACTAAAAGTTAGAAATTTTCTAGATAGATGCATTAAAAAAAATCCTAAAAAATCTTGAGACACATTATTATCTACCAGTCAACATTTACGTAATAAAGACAAATATCAGAAAACAATAAATGGAAACAGAATATTGATAGGTATATTTATACGAGTAACATGACCTCGAAGTAGCAAAATACAGAGTTGTGTAAAAAAGGGTGATGGAGTTATTTGCCCTGCAGTCGGACAAAATTAGCTACATAGAAATATAGATGAAAACTGAATAGAACCGGTTGATTTTGAAAAAAAACGACACCCGGATCAAATCAAATTCTGGGAACTGATAATAAATGGCAAACTAAAGGAAATCGCTAATTTTTAAACCTATGATGTAGTTTTAGTTTCATCAACATCAGACCCGAAAATCTACAATTGCATCATTGGATTTTTAAACAAATATCCGTTAAGGTTTAGGTAGGCGTAGGTTTAGTCAGAAATTTAAATTAATAAGATACACTTTCAACTCAATCAACATAATTATAACATTCCCACTGTTGTGACACCGGCTTCCTCTAAATGAGAGGGTTTTATAAAAACATATTAATAACTGCGTTTCTATGCAAACACCAGATAAACTTTTTTAAGACTAATTCAAATAAATTCTAGATTTATGGCCACCCACGTCTGAAAGGCGATCGACTCTAATAAATCGCTGGCTAACAGCTAAAACGAAACTTGAAAACAAAAGCAAGTTAACAACATCCTTTATTTATTTTTATTATAAATAAATTGTACCCCGATGAATTACAATGAACATAAATTTTAATTCAGAGTGATGCTTTGTTTTTGTTGCGGCAATATTTGGTGAGTGTTTGAAAGACAAGTATTAAAATGGAATATTTGACTTGGGTTTTGTCGCTGAACAAATATCATTCGATTTGTAAGAATCCTTGATCCAACGAAATACAAAAAAAAATAAGTTTCAATCTACTACTCTTCACTTTTTATGTTTTGCGTAGTAGTAAGTGTAATTCTATGTGTCAGCGTTAACGTCAAAAAATCATATCTTTCTGAATTTACCACAATAGTACATGACAATTCCATACATTTAGGCCCCCAACTCAACTCGAACTCCAACTCCAACATGAGCACGAAAATATCAATGAAAGCTTGTCTAATTGACGTTTCGTACTCGAGAGATGAGCAAACTAATGCAAAAACTTCAATTTATGACAAGCTCCGATGGAGTTGGAGTTCGAGTTGAGTTTGGAGTTTACGTTTTGGAACATGGGCCTTAGACATGCCTGTCGCCAATCAATATGACAAATGCAATGTCACTTGAAGAGCTGTTTCACAAAGTTTTCGATCAGCAGTGCGATTCTGTAAACATGAGGGAAGTGAACACTTGGGCGGGGTACACGACGGGTGAGTTGTCAAACCATACAAATTAGATGGAATGAAAGCTCACTTGTCGTTCACTCCGCCTAGGTGTACACCGTGAGATGTCGACAAGTGATCGGCTGTAATATACACCCAAAAGCCAGACCATCTTAGTATTGGCGGAAAGGCAAGTTATTCTATGTGCAACCCGCTAAACGTGTGGAGGTTTCAGTAATAGCGGCTATCCATTTGATCGGTGAGTCTGATACAAATCCGGGCCCGCCCGGAACACGCGGTAGGAACGGTAAGTGGCGTACTTTGCGGCTCGTCTGCGGATTTTAAGTACGAGGAGTTAGACTTGCATATTATATTGCTTATACATCTAGATCTAGAGGGTACAACTCAAAAAGCACTTTATTCAGAAAAGATGAAAAATTTATTACCTACGTTTCCTTCATAGATTTATGCTTTTATGCTGTTAGAAGAAAGATATTGTAGGGATCTAGTGTTTAAATCATGTTTTAAGGCTGAAAATTGATTTTTGTAGTTATTTCTCTATCGCTTAACAGTGTACGTATAAATATAATTTATTATTTTGAGTTGAGCCCTTATTGGTGAATTCAGCCATCTAGCGTCCACTAGTGGAGATATTATTTAAGTCTGTTTTATTGGTCGGTAGTTATTGAAAATTCATCAAAATCGATTTTGCGATTTAGTCTTGCAAGCGTAACAACCTAACAATTATATTAGTAAACATTACTTTTTAAAACATTAAAAAGTATAAAACCGTCGGATTTAAAGTCGTTACATAATTAGAATATAAAATTTGATAGTATTTTAACTATTTACTTTATCCAACAATCATTGATATAGTTATGAAAACCATCATCTTCAGGTTAATTGGGTGTTCGTAAACAATATACAATTATATGTATTTATTCAGTTGCATTGAAAATATGCTGTTTTTGAAATCGGTCAAATTTTTTTTTTTCGATATGACCACTGGCAATTTAACACGTAAGGGCTATCAACTGCTCAACCAGACTATCCTGTGGTGGCCTCAAATGTATTTAAGGCCCCCAGCCAAGGCAACAAAGCTAGCTACCAGCTAAAACTACTGACCACTCGCTAAGGGCATTCCCCGTGGAATACGACCTCGGCTTAGCGGCGTCAGTTTGGGACAGCAAGGGACAACAGGCTGGGACGTTTCAGTAATTAGGGATTATTAAAGCTAAAGGCTCAGCGGCGCGGGCTGGCTTGTTAGGCAAAAGTCGGGGAAGGTTTTGAATGAGTCGTCGCGACGGACCTCGGCGGCGAGTGTCTAGTATCATCATCATCATCTCAGCCGAAAGACGTCCACTGCTGGACATATGCCTCCCCCAAGTGTCCATAACAACCGGTCCTGTGCGTCTCGCATCCATCGGATACCAGCGACACTCACCAGGTCATCGGTCCATCATGTGGGGAGGCCTCCAGAACTTTTCGGCCTCATCGACCATCTGTTCTGCGAGCAATGTGCCCTGCCCACTTCTTCTAATATGCTGTATTATAATACATTCATCAATATTAGAAGTATGATTAACTCTTAATAAATAGGTAACTATTAAAATGTAATAATGGCAAACACATACCTAGCTCATAGTACGACCGAGGGATAGTTTTGAAACTCCGGTGAGCGACGCATCTTAATAAAATGCTCATCATGTCGTTGTTCAGAATAGTTTAAATTCAAGCCGAGTTGTCTTTTATAATATATTTACACACGGATAGGGCTGCATACGGTTAAGGTGTTCTAATTTAAAAATGAATGAAAAATAAACAAAAGCATTTCAATAGCTTGATCTGTCTATATCTAGCTAACTTCTAAATTAATAACTCCAAGCTGGAACATTGAAATATTATGTAATTAAAAAAAAACATGTCAAATGTGAACCCCCTCAGCTTACAATATTTCTAGCATTGTAATATTTTTCTCTACAACAACTCCTTGAGCCTTCTGATTGTCAGTCTTTGAAAAGACCCAAATCTTTGATAATGAGAAATATGTATATGATTTTTGACCTGTGATGATAGTTGTATGTCTTAAATAAATAAATAATAAAATAAATATTACTTCCAGTGGGAAAGAGACCGAGCTGTACAGGACGTATAGCTCCGTCTCTTTCCCACTGGAAGTAATATTAAAGTAATACTGCTTAACCGCTCAGGCCCAACATGTGAAAATTCCCTAAAATAAAATAAATCTTATGTAATAGGTAAATAAACATTAAATTCGCGATTAATTCGCGACACACCGGTGTGTCGAAGAGTTGGTGGTTTAGGCCCTGGACTCAACTTGCTCCAACCTGTTCCCTCTTTGACAATCGTGGTATTTCAAGCTTCATGTAACTTACCAACATTCGTGCTTCTCGTACTATCAACATACCAAGCAAATATCTTGAAAGGGCTTCAACATAAAAGAAAAAAAACATCGCTTCCCAATAAACAAATATTTACTCCTAATACAACTGCCATAATACACCAATGAAAGAAATTCTGAGAACAAACAATAAGGACAAATATCAAGTAATACTTGCTTTTATAAATCAAACTCTCATATTTTTTTCTTTTGATGACTATATTTTCCGCATTGCTCGGTTTTCAGTGGAGTACCTATTTATTGTATTGAACTCGATCCAATACTTTGGCAGTATTAATACTGGGAAAAGAAAAACGAAGATAACTAATCATTTTTTTTAAATTTTATTTGCTGCCGGATAGTTTTTTGGTACCTGCGAAAATTGTGGCAACTTTGCGAAACTTAGTAATCATAATGTCAATTATAACACTGACCTTTTAATTTAGTTTTTGTTTATAAACGTAATAACCAAAGAAAGGATTGATTGCTGGGGTCTACTTTCTAAGATCCAAGTCCGTAGTTTCGGCCTTAGTGTCGGGCGTTTTCTACTCCGTATCACCAACAGACTTACGATTAGTCCCGAACCCGAACTAAGAACAATTGTCAAATAGTGTTGTCATTCATTCTTAGTTCGGGTTCAGAGAGTGAACCCCCTGGTGTGAAAAAGACAATATGGCTAAGAAATGATAGTGTGAATACTGAGACAGGATCACAGAAGAAAAAGAATCTACTGCATCGATGTGCAGTACATGATGATCATCGCATTATCAGAAGATAATAATGAAATACATGGTGATCCTTTGATAGTGTTTTTTCATCAAACCGTTGTACTCCACTGCTGGGGGCGATATAATCTCGATTTTATTCACTCACAGACTTGAATGGCGAAGAATACCCGGGAAAAGTTTTACATCAAGTTGCATTAACTTAACAACCCTGTATCCGTTTCAAGTTAGTCACAACAATGCATAACGTATGAGTCGTACTCGTATGCGTCATGCTTGGCGCAAATAAACTCTTTTTCTTTCCTTTTCGTCTTTACGAGCTCAAAATCCAAGACTTCTCAGAAGGCGTACGAGACTGCAAGAGTTACTTACTATTACAAATAAACACTTAATTTTAACCTTTTGCTCCATTTTGTTTCATTGTGTCTCTGCGTAAAATTGTCTTGTCTTGTTTCTAAACAAACTTCTGTCAGCGGTTTTGCCCGCGTAAAAATAGGAAACTATCTCAAGCGAACATACTACTATAGTTAGCCAGTAACATTCCTACAGCTGGGAATTTTATAGGCAGACTCAGGCCTCCATACTATGAGAGGGAATCCACCACGCGAGCCCAGTGCTGGTTGGTGGATGTCACATGCCTTCGTTCATTAGTCATTACGTAGCCAAAATAATAATATCCTGCGTCCTGGTAGGACGTGGTCTATCCGTGTGCTAAGTTTCATACAAATCTGTTAAGCCGTTGAGCCGTTGTTGATTAAGAAACATCCAAACAAATTGACACATTAATTTATATAGTAAGTTAAGAAACTTGTGAAAATAATGACGTGTTTTTGCAAAAAGCATCATGCATTTTGTAGTGTCAAGAACGACATGTTTGGAGTCGATTTATCGACTTCAGTCAGTAGCATGAAGTTGTAGTTCAACACAAAAGGTTAAATGTAATAAAATATTGTTTTTGAGTCATTGTTAGCTAGTGCCACTTTGTTAGGCTCCGGACAAGGTGGCATTCTAATAGCAATATCGAATGTCGGAAAATCCAAAACGTAAGGGATTGATCATCCGTAGGATACGATGGAGCATACGGTGGAGGTCTGCCCTGCTTGAGCGGAGCACCGCCATGTCCTCGTCGAGGCGATCGGCAGCGGTGACGTTAATGTGAAGGTTGCTTAACCCTTAAGATCGGCCCGTGCGCTGTTGTAATTTAGTTAATTTTATTTAAATATTTTTTTTAGTTTAAACAGATTTATAATTCGATACCATGTATTTTTAAATCAATACTGTGTTCGTTTTTAGGTCAAAATGGTTAAACTGCAAGAAAAAAAAACTATTTCCAACTATGAACTCTAAATTAAATTTGAAATAGTTTAAAATCAATTGTTTTCTTCATCTCATTACACAACAAAGATAATGCACAGCTGGATATTTGATATTATGAACAGATTAGCGTCCACGATAATTTACATTTTAGCTTCATGAATGAAAAACGAAGCCACAGTGAGATATTATTTACCATTTTATGTCTTTTCTATTACAGTATTTCTAAGAATTGAGAAAGAAAATGAAGGCTGAAAGAAAAACAAAGCAGAAGCAATTATCAATGTTTTGAAAATGGAAGAACATTATTATAAAGAAGCGAAGCAACATTTTTTTCTTTAATTTGAAAACCATATAGAGAAATTTCATAATTTCAAACCATGATGTGGTGGATTTTACGGCTTTTGGTACATAAATTATTTATAATATAACAAAATAATAAGTACGTATAAAACATAGATGAGTCTTTACTCATCTATCGATCGATACATAATGGATCTATTATACCTAAGGCGTTGCAGCATTGTTGCACCATTACGAGTGCTTCAAAAATAACATGTATGTCGGAGATGTAGGAGTAGTAGACTGCTCCAGCAAACTCACTGTCGATCGAGCACGACGTTCTGGACTCCGTCGAACGCCACTAGATGGCATTGGCGTCTCGATTGTTCAATTGACTAACGTATTTCCGACATTTATTCACACATCAAGATCCCTGGGTAACCCGAAGATCATATAAAGTTCATGTTGGTTCATGTGGTTTTACGAAAATCCAAGGCATTTTTTGTGAGAATCTGTAGCCCAAAAATTAAAAAAAAACATCAGAATATGAGTATCACTCAGCAACGACTTGCCGTTAAATGTAAAACAATGATATTCAGCCACGTGTTGGTATTGTTTTCACGTTTCATATTTAGACCAAGCGAACCCCATCGTAGTAATTGTGTATTTTGATACCGCTTTCAAATAAGTAACAAAAAACCCACCGAACCGTTTCCGAGATTGGTAACAAATAAAATACCTTTTTTTAATTTAGAAGAGTTGAAATCGAGAACCGTCGTCGTTCAGGATTCAGGAATGCAATGAAAGGTCAAAAAGCCTTCATTTCACTTTTACGACCGAGTACAGCTATAAAATAAAAAATATACAGCCCTGTATAGCGAGGATTTAATGAAGTAAATGTCCTGGTAGAAAATAAAATGCCACTTTTTTATACAGATACAAAAAAGCTTTATTATTGACACTTGTGAAATAATGAAACTACTTGGAAATCTTCAGTTAAACTCCGTTAAAGTGTCTCGTCGAGAATTCGGGGAGTTTCTATTAGCTTAACAAATTAGGTCTCCTAAACCGGGGATTACTTTAGGCTGTATATTTATTCAGGCCACATTCACTTACAGATGGATGCTGGTCTTATCTGCATTGCGCCATTATCAGACGTCTTTGGTAATGAAATTGGTAAATCTTCTTGTGGTTGTGTAGTTAGGAACAACTACGTATACAATTCCAAAAATCATTGCTTATCTGGCGTCTGTAACAATCATGAGGTTTTATTCGTTTTCAGGTTATTTTAGGGTTCTGCAGGGTAACCAATGGAACTCTATTACTAAACCTCCGATGTTTGTCAGCGGGCTGGGTCACATGAAGCGTAATAGGTAGAAAGTTGAATTTTAAGTGAGTGTGTATTATCGCGTGTGTGTGTCTTGTGCCTATTGCCGCTATAACAACTAAATATAGAAATATACACTGTAACACAGACTTTAATTTTTAATTAAAACTATACAAGAAACGTGATTTATTCTGTTTCAGTTTGCGAGTCCAATTCGCACTTGGCCGGTTTTTTTTTTGTTTACAACGTGTAACAGAATAAACGCAATACCTCTTATGGGGGCTCTAGACAATGTGCTATACAATTGGCGAATGCGATTGTCGAAATGCCAAAATATTGGATTTTGATCACGTGACATTTCGATAGCATCTGTCAATCCCATACATTTTTGACGTATTGACGTATGGAACCATAGTATACTATGACAGAACCTCACTTGTGTCGAGCCCAAAGGGGTACTCATCATTTCGAACAACTTTTACTATGGGACCAAATCCGAAATCGCAAAAAAACGGCCTCCCCATACATTTATTTAGTTATGTAACATAGTGGTTAATATACTAACATAGTTTATAAGTCAATACTAACACATCTATGGGTAATTTTTGCCTGAATTAAAGATTTATTATTATTATGTGCGCGTAACTCGAAAAAATGTACTGAACAGCTGATTTTTTTTAGGCATTTTGACGTTGGTCCCATAGTAAAAGTTAATCGTAATGATGAGAACAACCTTAAGATGTATTGCGTTTGTTCTGTTACACGTTGTTTATGAGAGCTAATCCAAATAAATGCGTGGTGGTGTTTAAAACTGAATTATATCTTTTACAACGTGTTCCTTTTGATTTCTCATGTCAGATCACCATGGTAACGATGGTTTCATCTTCGTTCATTTCTACAAAAAAAAAAGTTTGTAGATATGTTTGTTTTTGGGCCAAAATATTTTTACATTTTATCTTGGGTCCACTTTGGCTTTCCACGAAACTAATAGATTTTCCTTCCTTAAAGGGTTCAATACAAAATTAGAAAAACCGTTTTTGTGCAAAGGGTTCAGTCGTCTCGATTTGATTACCCTCACGGTAGGTAAATCTGAAGATAAGTAGGGTCGGACGATTTAGTAAATATCTTATTTGTGGCCAAAGCGGTCCCTTCCTTATTCAGAGATTTAAATTATTCATCCTTTTTAGCTATTTTTGTCAATAGAAAAACAATCTAATCAGGAAGTGAATTTAGGAGCAATTTAAACGTTCAGTCTTGTTTTCATAATTTTAATATGAAAAAAAAAAACTTTTTAAAACATATTTATTTAGAATCATACACCTCTTTACCATTTGACATAAAAAGAAAGTACATGCTAGATCATTTTGATGTATTTTTATGATTTTCAGAACTATGGGACAACAGACAAAGATTCAAATATCGAGAAGGAAAGCCTTCTATGTACTTCAAGAAGAAGAATGCTTTCCTTCTTAATCCTTACTGTTCCATAACCCACTAGACCGAATTCTTATCACTATGGCCTACGAATAATAAAATACTGTGACCAATCTCAACGGAGATTTGCTTATAGTTACGCAGGAGATTGGATTATAGTGCACAACTGTGTGCGCAAATACAGATGTACTCTCTATTCCATTATTCACATAGTTCGACACAAAACAACAAACAAACAAACAGACAAACAAAACAAACCGACAGACAAATTCAATCCGATACGACGGGGAGAGATTAGGTACAGGACCAGCTTTACGTGCTTTCCAAAGCACGGAGGTGTCACTCTAGCAATGAGAAATTTCTAAAGGAAAAATACAATGAGAGCTGACAACAATGTCATTAAAATCTGTTAAGTAATTACTTTATAACCTTAATATGGATGAGTTGCGGAAAGGTTCCTGGAAAGCAAAGGGCATGTAGAGGTACACGGTTGGGTTTTAGTCAGTAAGAGTGTGACACTCCTTTCCGCTCCACCCAGAGCAGGAGGAGTCATTTGATTATTTCCCATCCAAAAGAAAAGCATGTGTGAAAATTTTGTATTAAATACCGTGAGTATATTGCTCTTAATTTTTGTACCTGTTGAGGTATTTCTTCAGATAACTATAGGTACCTACATGTTTTAGTTTCGCATATTTTCTTTTCGTTTTATACTTTGCATGTAAATCATAGTGGCCATAAAACAGCGTTTGAACGAACGCATCGAAAATATTTGATTTGTTACATTTTATTGGGAAAAATAAAAATCTTGTATGGTTGTACTCGTAAAACGAGTGGTTTGTAAGTTAAACTCTGTCATAACTTCAAAACGTTTTGTAGCCACATATTTTGTTGAAATACGAAGATTTGAAGATTTTTTACTTCGTATGATTTTTTTCATCTAGCTCAAGGAGGCTGTGATGGTTAGTACTGGGTTCGAAGAACCCAAGCAGAGGGCCAATAATCTACTAATTTTTGAGCAACGTTCGCATTGGTATGTCATTCGCAATCTGTCAAAAATGTATGAATATTATGACTTTTTTGGCAGTTTGCGATTGACATGCCAGTTAAAAATTTTTAAATTTTAATTTTAAAAATTAGTAGAAGGCAATCTGGCGCTTTACTTTTTGTAATTTACATATTTCATGACCATGACATTTTTCAAAACGGAGAAGATGACATGGCATGAACTTGAAGTAAAAAATCAAAGATATGGTGACATCATTAAATACAAACCGCATAGGGCCCGAGTGGTGGATTACAGTGTACAGTCCACTTAATCTCACAGATGGCACCGGCCTGTGACACAGCAGTGAAAACATTATAGGAATATGCGTGGGAGATGTTAACTAATTCTAATAAGTGAATTTATTCCGCACAAAGAATTTTAGCTAGGGACAACTTTTATTACGTAACTACTTACACAATTTGTGTTCTTGTTATCGGTTATTTTATGTTACTTTGTCTTTGACACGAACCTTCTAGGCGCAGCCGTTGATACACGCACTGTTTTTTTTTTTGTTTTTATGCTCACTTTTTTATTTTATTTTGTGTGTGGGTACACACAAAATAAGCGATATTAATACCGCCACAAAAAATCAACGTAGCAGAATCAACAAATGAGACTCGCAGCGCCATCCATCTCGACAGCCGCGAACTAACTGGACAAAATCCTAAATCGCGATATCAGAGTTTACCGTGCGATTAGAACATATGCAAAGCCCGAATATCAACTGTCGGGCAGTTGCCCACTGGACACCAACCACCGTCCGTTCAGAGGATCCCCCTTTTCAACGGAGGTATGCGGGACTTTACTCTCTGTTCCGCTCCTCCATAATATAATTACAGTCGTACTGCTGGGTACCATCCGCACTTGGTCGATATCCCAACCGCACTTATTATGCGCACAGCCTAAGTGTGGAACTCTCTGCCAGCGTCTGTGTCTTCCACATTTATAACCCGTCTGCATTCACAGCAAGAGTGAACATCATTCCTCAATTTAAAAAAATGTTCTTTCTCGTCAGTAAAAATCGTTTTTGCGTTGATACATCACGCCTGTCTGTGGCAGCCCTAAACGTGTGTAGCCCGATAAAAAAAATAGGTATTCAAATTAATTAAGAACAACTTTCCGCCAGGCCTCTTCTAATAAAAGATTGTTGACGTTTGAGAGCCCATAAAATACATTTGTATGGCTTCGAATGTAGCTTGCGCAGTATCAAGGAGAATTTTGATTGCCTGAGTTTTAATTTCGTCTTATGTTGCCTATTAAAAGTTATACTGTTGGTTTCAGAACGTTAAAAGGTATCGTTTGCTTGTTCTCAAAATATCCAGTTGAAAACAAAAGCTGGGTATGCGGTTTTAGCCAGTATGTTACTTGTTTTACTGGTCATAATTGTTTAGAAGTTATTGACCGACTTAAAGCTGTTGTGTTGTTGTTGCTTTGTGCCAATAGTTTGCATTCTGTAGAAAAAGGGATCACGTTTTATAGGCCCATTATAAATGTGAATAGCGTGCACATTTATGACTTAATGAGTTGAGAATTCCCGATGAGGCATTTCCCAGTGGACCAAATTTTGATACAAAATTTTATTTTTTATACCTTTCAGGACATGGGTCCTTATAAAATCTGTTTAGTACTCGCCTTCGTTATGAATTAGAAACTTTAGTGCACATTGCGTAAATTTGTCAATATCTTTAAGTCTTGGCTTTTAGTGCTTGGCATACGAGGTGGCGCGTGAAAAAAATCTTGGAAGGACTTGGGGGAGGCCTTTGCCCAGCAGTGGGACAGTATGGGCTAAATAAAAAAAATGCACGTTAGCCTTTATTAATCGAGGCACAAGAGATTGATGTGGGCGTCATTATGTTATTTTTTGTTAAATAGATCACGTTCAGCCGGACTGGAATGTATCCAGGCCTACTTTCCACCATCTATCGTCTAGGTACCAATGTCCGATTTTTTTTTGGAGATTATATTTGTGAATCTTAATCTAATATCAAAAATACAATGTCTATAAGCCTTTGATAAGCGAAACAGACAAAACATTTGATTTTTTTAGATTTTATGGTTATTTCAAGGCAGGAAACTGAGAGTGTAAGCAGGAAAGTGACGAAAAAAATTAAAATCCAGCGATATCAAAGTTTATTTATGCTACAAAAAAATAAAAATAAATAAACTTGTAAAAGTCCAAGCAGAGATATTCTCATTCAAAGGCTCAATTTGACACGATCCTAGGCCCAGGTTCCTGAGATTTTTTTAGTTACATTAGCATAAACAGCGTTAAAAATCATGAAACTAAAAATAAGCAGAACTTACAAAATATGAAGATGCAAAGTATAATAATTATTAAAATAATTATTTTGTTACTAAAAAAATATTCAAAATTCTGATGATTTGACTGATTACGACGCGATTCCCTCTGCAGCTTGTGCCGGGGTGACTAAACGACACGCTATAGTTACAAAAAGTTAAGGTACAGATACACAAGCTCATTACTAGCAAGAAAGCATGCTATTAATGAGCAATTGCTACTTAGTAGCATGTGTGTCAAAGCGATGCTAGTAATTAGCATGTTTATCACGATTATGCTCAAAAATCGACCGTCGTTCGATTTTCGAGCATGCTACCTGCTTCGCGAGTGGAAGGTGGCGCACGTCTGAGCACGTCTGAACAGGTTTGCTTATGAGCTTGCTATTATTGATCTAGCAGCAGTGTGTATGCACGCACGACTTTTCAATTCAATGCGTACAGCCACCGGTTTTTCTATTTTTCACTACAGTGTGGTGTATATTGCAATGCATAATTCAGGTAGAAATTGAGCTACAGTAGACCTTGCAACTCTGTGTAATGCTTCCAATATATATAACGAATCTCCAGTTGCTAGATATCTCAATGTCACTTACAATGTCACTTTTGCCAGGATAGCATTTCGCAAATGTGTATCTTGTAAGACTCAATTGCGTGCTCCATCTTTGATCACATCATCGCTTACCATCAGGTAAGATCATGGTCAAGCGTGTGTCTATCAATAATAAAAATAAAATAAAAAACAGAGAGTAACTCATCAAACTAAACTGGTGCTGTAGCATTAACAAATAATTTTTAAAACCTCCTTCATTTCGTTTCCCTTACCTTCGCGCATTTCTACTAGTAATCGATTACTTGCTCCAAGATTTTCTCTTCTAGATAACCAATCACGGACCTAAATCGTTTTATTCCTTCTTTTTTTATTTCTTGATGATAGAATTTTCTGGAGACATTGAGTTGCAAGCAAAAGGATAATTTTATTTAATTCAGTGCGGAGAGCTATCAGGTTTTCCATTTTTAAACTACCTACAGAACACGCTGCACTGGCATCAAACTTGCTAATAAAAAGCATGTGTGTTAGTGGCAATGCTTTGAGCATGCTTCAGTGGCATGCTTAAAACAAGCAGGTTTTTAAGCAAAAATATACAGCTAAAGAGCATGCTCGTTTTAAGAATGCTAATAAACATACTCTTTTAGTAGCATGTCTATCTGTACCTTAAGGTGGTAATGTGTGTCTCTTTCATAGGCACAATTGACTCAGCTGAACGACAACGTCGCTCGGCGTATAGGATATTGAATATTTGCTTATTTTGCGACGGTAGTTCCTTGTTTTACTACGGAACCCTAAAACTCCATGACAAAAAGACGCGGTAAATAAAAATATAATGTGTTTCCTAGTAATTACGCGGAACGCTCTCGGAAGCGAATACCAATTTGCCGCCACATCTATCTTATTTTATCTAATATAATAGCTAAAGGCACTTAACGATTCTGTTATTTACATACAATGTAAGGGACTTGACATACAAAGCGCTCCGGGCGCGCGGCCATGCGCTGTGGTGAAAATGTATGGCGTTTGGCCGCGCCCGCGACGCTAAGTATATTTTGTTTCTTTGACGCCAGATATTTTATCTTGTCAGCACCCTGTCCGCTTTGTATATCAAGTCCCAAAGACAATGTCATGAAGTTTGAAAGAGTCAAGAGAAAACCTGAGAAGCAATTCTCATATTTTTAGGAACGTCACATCTCTCTGTCAAATACTATTTTCGTTTCATACATTTTGACATTGATAGTGGCCGGATGATATTGCTGCAACTTTTTGAACGTTCTTTATGTATGAGAGTTAATTTAAAAAAATACATACGTATAAAGGACAAGGTGAGAAACAGGAAAAAGTGCATCAACAAACACTAATTCTCATCGCTGTCAGTGGGGAAGTGTTTAAAAGGCTGGCAGCATTGCCACGTTGAATGGCAGATGAATTAATTCACATGGTAAAAAAAATAATTAAGAAACTGTTAACCGAAAGCACTTCTGTTTTTCTCTAGAAAAAGAGTAGAAATGGGAATTCCTATTTAAAAATATTCAGCTTTTGCGACTTCGTAAGCGCATATCCCGTTTTTTCCGTTTCTGTTGGAACTTCTTCGGGAAATCCTCTCTTAGCTCCCCTACACTCTCCAAGGAACCTACATGCCAAATTTCAGCTTTCTAAGACCAGTAGTTTCGGCTGTGCGTTGTCCGTCAGTCTCTCAGTCACTCAGGGCCAATTTCACCAATTAAACTGAACGCGATCAACGAATGGACGTTTATGAGCTGTCAGTGTCATTATTTTTCTATGGAATATTTACACTGCCAGCTCTTGAACGCAGTTTAGATGTACTGATCGTCTTCAATTTCATTGGTGAAATCCTCTCTCAATCACTCAGTAGCGGAAGAATTTTATTATGTATATTGATAAATATTTGATGACAGTTGAGCAGGTGTAGTCATAGTGGTACATAAATGCAAACAATTAAGTTTTCTATTTCCTAGAATATTATCCTTTTTATCCTTTATTAATTTTATATTTCAAAAATTGTGCACTGGATTGTGATGATTTGCTGGGAGAAAACTCAACTCAACTTTGAGTTAAGCTCGCCTTTGTACATGAACTTTATTATCATTGTAATGAATATAATATATATTTGGGGGAGGCCTATGTCCAGCAGTGGACGTCTTTCGGCTGATATGATGATGATGAATGAATATAAGTTGTTATAAGTAATGTACAATAAAGGTAATATATCTGCATATATTTTATTTCAAATTGATTTATTACATTACATCCTACAATTTCAAAAAGTCAAATGAAGTTTTTTAACATTCATACTCGTAAACATAAACATAAGCTATGCACAAAAATTGTAAGCCACCAAAAATTAGCCACGCCACCCTATTCTCAGGATCACTCAGCTTGTTAGAAAAACATTTTGTCCAACTACCGAAACGACATCAAAGGAAATTCTCACAATACTTTCGGCCATATTTCTTCATGTGCTCTACTTTATTGACTTCTAACAATTCCATTGAGCGATCAATTTTAATAACGTAAGAATACCGGGTGGTCCGCCATCATGGAATCACTGCACGTACAAAAGTGTAAACGAATAAATTGTATGTTCCTATTTCGCAAGTCACCGAATCCGTTTACAGATTCCACTAAAGCCGAACTATATACGACTTTTTCGATCTATTTTCAGTCCATTGCGGTCTTTGTTCACACGAAGTTTTAAATTCACAAAAGTCTAAACACGCAATGGAATCAAAAATAGGGATGAATGTTTTCTGTCGCTTAGTGCCTTGGTAGGTCAGTTTCTTTGAGGTACCAAAATAAAGTCTCGCTAAATATAGAAGTGGGAAGAAACGTGATTTTGTTCTAAGGTTACTTGGTATTGGAAATTTCTAATACAAAGCTTTGACAAGTAAAATGCCCGACTTTAAAAAGGAAATTTTAATATTTAAAAGGCAATTTTAAACTGGGCAAACCCCCATAATATTTTGATAAATGACTTCAGTACATAACCAAAGCTTTTATAAAAATTCGCGTTATAGCTCATAGCGTTAAAATACAAGACATTTAACGAACACCAAAAGGTCTCTAAGGACAAACAGAGCTCGTTCTGTACATCTATAATGAAAATTGTTATTACGTTTACTTATTGGTGTACTGTACAATCATCTGAACGTAATATTTGATCGATTTTTAGATTGGAGCCAAGATACAAGAACTTATTTACAGAGACAACCCTGGCAGATGTGAGAGTTGTAATATTTTGAGCCTTATTCTTGAAGAATAAGGACTATTTAAGACGTAGGGTTGTCAGTAAGACAGTTGGGAGGGCAAATTAAGTTTGTAAGGCAAAGAGTCAAGGCTAACATTTTATTTGCAAATAATTTCCGACCGCGAGAGGCGTCGGTCGTCATTAAAATTTGGCATCGTGCCGAAGTCAGTTCAGAGTTGTTCATTTTCTCATGTCAATAGTTCATGCCTCATAACTTCTGTGTTATTACGTGACTTTGTTCGCGCAAAATGTTTTTGTAAGAGCTATTGTGTTCAGCACTTGTTAGTTTTATGCTTATAAAGCGGTAAATTGTTTTTGCTGGTTTGATTTTTAAATTAAAATAGTTGTTGTTTCGATTGTTTTATTAAATACTTGTTTTAATAGCTTGTGGTTTAAACTCTAAATTAATTTTGCTAACATTTTTGCTTCAGGCAGTAGAATTATTATCGTGACATTTAATAAAAACAAGTGCGAGTCGGCCTCGCGCACGAAAGGGTTCCGTACCATCTATAAAAAACGGCAAAAACATGTTTGTTGTATGGGATCCACTTAAATATTTATTTTATTTAGTTTGCAGTACTTAACAGGGACAAAAAAGTTCTTCTTTCCCCTTCTTTGAAATAGTCTTGTCTGGGAAGAAACAATATTTATTTTGCATTCACCACAATCTCCATTCGTATCTATTCCAATAAATTCTAAATGCTTCGTAATGGCAGACACGGCGATGGGCACCTCCATTTGTCATGGACAACTACCAGGGAAGCATAAATCTATCGGATGTCTCGAATTCGGGCGATGTTCGGCATTTGGGTTCTACTACCAACGTATTCTGATCGCCTAGTACGTTACCTCCCTCAAAGCTAACCAGGTGTCGTCTTTTTAATTTTTATTATAGACCTGCCGCCTATAAATCTTGCACAGGATTCACACCAGCAGTATATTTGGGACACACTAGATTTTCCGGGACGTCGCAACGTAATTTATCAATACGCGGCGCACTAGGTGCGATAACTTTATCGATAAGAAAACTTTTTCTTATCATTTATCAACTGCCGACTAGTGAATTTTTACGTGTATGCTGATTTTCCTACGGTTACTACAATCTGTAACAAGGACTGTATTATCAACTTTATTTTTTTAAATTCATTCAACAATAAACGTAAGAAACCTACGAGTTTCGCGGCACAAAATAACGGGAGTGATATGAAGATTGGACGTTATTGCGACGCACGCTATATCTAGGCAGACTAACCAAAGATCGCCACCTCCTCCTTGCATAGGCACTACTTTTGTTTCACTTACGTTCTTGAAATATCTAGTCATATACGAACACCGGTGCCAATTGTAAGTAGGTACCTTCTATGCACCGCAGAATTTCTGAGTAACTCTATTATGGTCAAATTATAAAGGTATAATTATACGGCTGTGATAATAAAAAGTAATGAACGGGATACATTAGAAATAATATGAGAAAAATTGCATCATATTATTATACCTTGCCGTAAATTGATTTTAATTGGCCCACTATAAAGCCAGTAAATTAATCCTCTAATGTTTACATTATCCATTATTTAGGTAATGGTTTAGTATATAATTTAAAAGCCACATTTTCGTCACGAAACCTGATTTATGGCGACACGGACCCTTCCTTTCCTTATAATTAAGAGAAAACCGACACTTGCCACTACTACGAACCTTTCTTGAATTCGTTTGTTAAAATAATTTAAGAGTTTAGACAGTTTAGAATTTGGTATCATGTCACTTAGGTTATTTTTCATTGGTATTCATTTCTCGAAGACCAAGCAAATAGTTAATAAGAATATTTATTTATTGGTTGTGTTTGGATTGTCAATTGGAACTATATAACTCACTGCATAATGGAACTAACTAATAAACAGGCCAACTAACCGGGGCCATAAATATTCTTACATGTGCGACGCTTCAATGAGGCAACAAATATACAGTAATATTATATTATTGTACTATAACTAGTACAATACAGTCTGTAGAAACCCTAATAATGGAATGAGAAAAAGGTGCACATCCTTATTTTCTTGTACAGTGATTTCTTGTTCCATATTAGACACGGCCATCATTAACCGACCACGTGTATTGTAACCTTTTAAGTATGCCCTTGATACAACGTTATTGTAATAACGGTGATTAACGATAGCTATCAATATTGTATGTTGATCTAAATAACTGATTCATAAGTTATGAACCTCCAATTTTAAGGAACGTCTTGCAGGCTATAAGGAAGTTATTTGATATTAAATTACATTTTCGATGTCCTGTTATTGACAGTCTACTAAATTGGCTTTCTGAATATATTAAATAGGTTAAGTTTCCGTTATTTTTTTCGGTTCACTTTGAACTACGATGACTTCGGTTTGACTTCGAAATTTAAATCAAACAAACCCCTATTCAAGCCATGTTATTCCTTTTTCAAATCAGTTGTGTATTTGTTTCTGTGGCTTTTTTTTTGTAATATTGCCATAATGTCATTGGTAAAAGACCCGGTTTATGGAAATGTTGCATAGACACTGAAAATATGTACCCATGTGGATCTACGGAAACATTTTTCTTTCCAAGGTAATTTTGATACGAAAAATTCCTTTAAAAGAACGGTAACAACAGGAAAATTTCTTCTTAAAAGTTTAAAACTCCAAAAGCTCAAATCTAATTCCTTTCTAAATCGAGACTTAACCTAATCTCGATTAAACTTCATGGTAGCGGTAGCAGACAACAACATTTTTAAGTAATTACTGACGAAACCAACACGCCTTAATGTAAAAGCAAATAAAATAAACCAGAAACTGTGCTATTGAGCTTTTGTTTCGTGTTATTTTCGTGTAAACTGACATTATTAAGACAGAAAGCAACTGTGACATAATACTGTACACCGTTATGTCGACTTTGTAGGTTACCCAATTATACTCCACTATGTATTCCTCGTAATACACCTGCGGGAGCTAAAAATGAAAGCATTTTTAGGCTCCAAATAAGTTTTGCTCGAAAAAAGCAAAACATGAAATTGCCAGCTTTCCTCTCAGGGTTTAAAAAAGGTCAGTATGAAGCCTTTCCAGAAATTAGAATACACAAAACTGGCTAAATTTCATGTCGTTCACATGGTTCTGGTAAACGAAAACAGCATACGGACTGCTCATCATGGAGTGTCCCTCTTTGTACGAATCAACAAGCATATTTCCCCTGGCGATGTCGCATGCATAGCTGCCGGCACATTTCGTTAGCGCCTGTCAAAATTGTACACGCTAATGTCGTCGCTGCTGTATAGGAATAGTGCCGGTAATTGCATACACGATTTTGGTTAGACAGGGCCGCAAGTGGGTGAGATTAAGAATACTTTTGTATATGAGTGTCTGAGTAGGAAGTTTTTCTTATTACTATTGATTAAGAACATAGTTATGATCAAGTTTGAATCGAAATAGCTGAGGTAAAACTAGGTGACGGGAAGTAATCTGTATTATTATACTATATCGTATTATAAAGAGGTAAAGTTTGTGAGGTTGTTAGGGGGTAATCTCTGGATCTACAGAACCGATTTTGAAAATTATTTTTTATATGATAGCCACGTTCACGAGGAAGGAAGATACACGAGAACGAGAAATTCCAACAAGAACGGGGTATACGCGTACGAAGTCGCGGGTAAAAGCTAGTATACCATATACTAGCAGTCCCACCTGACGCAGTTGTGTGGAATTCAGTGAGTGTTCAATCAATTAAGAATGATTTGAATTTCTGTTATAAGACTGTTATAGCAATAAATACCGCTAGGCGATACACGGTCGCCAAGCGGTATTTATTGTCTTGAAGACAGCATTGGTACGGCCTCCCCAAGGTGGAAAGTTGACCTGGTGAATCCGCTGGTAGCGAGGACAGGAGCAGCCGAAATGGCGACACTTGGGAAGGGCGATGATGATGAACCGTAAATGGGATCAAAATTATTTGTAAACCAGCTAATGTTTTGTCACGTCAGCCGCATGCACAGTGACCGCTGGGTAATAGTTTTCACAAAGTGGGTGCCTGAGGATGGGCGGTGCCGCCGAGATCGACCCAGGAAGATGACTGTGGCGAGACGACCTAGACGCCTACTGCGAGGGTTGGTCCGAGGTGGCTCGGGACTAAAATATCTGGAAAGAGTTTGGGGAGGAATTTGCCCAGCAATGGGACAGAATAGGCTGATAAAAAAAATGTTTTATCTTAGTTTCAAGACAAATGAAAATGTAATATGTTAGCTAAATCATCCTAACCCGCCCTATTTGTGTTACAATTACAACGTCTCCAGCATACAAGCTTGAGACTAGGTTTGTAACGGAATTTCATGTCCGCCTCCACAAACGCAGACTCAAGATACAGTCCACAAAATTAAACTTACTTCTTGCCCATATTAGAACTAAGTTAGTCTAGGCGATGACTACATTTAAAATGTTGTGGACTCGAAGTTTCAAGTATTTTTCTCCAATTTCACTAACGCTGTTATGTTCAGTACCAAATGTGGAACTATTTATTGGTATCAATTTATTATATATGAAAATCGCCTAGCAAAGCTGGAAAACTCTTTCTTGTGAAATATAGGTTGAATCCTTCTAGTACTCGTATTTAGTATACTCCATACATTCATACTGATACCAAAATTATAAGGGCGAAAGTAACTCTTTCTGTCTGCTAGTTTGTGACGTTTTCAAGCCTTAACTACTGATCCCATTCGATGATTTGTAATGATGGATTGCACCTTGGAGAAAGACAATGTACAATTTTTACTCTGTTAGGTAGTATGACCCCTTAGGATAATTTCCGAGTAGATAGCAATAAGTCTACGATATTTTATTTTAGCTCTGCATCTACAGTCTGGCTAAGATGACCCCCGTAACATTTCTACTAAGGACAAGTTCCAAACGCCATTCAGCGTCGTTTGTCACAAAAAGGAATTATTGTTTCCTTGAACCGTGGGGTGGACGACTTTGTTCTACTTACAGACGTCGCAATTCTTTCGTGTCCGTTGTTTTGTTCATAATCTTGTCGGTTAACAAAGACAAAATTTTTCAATGATTCGACTTCTTCATTTCAAAAAACAATGACATATTTGACAAAAAAAATTAATACCCAACAATAAAATTGTTATCAGATTAATTTGATTTGACCATGGAAAGGTTTAATTTTGTTTTGTTTTCATTCGACAATTACTTAACTGACTGATTAACTGACTGGTTGACCTTAACAGTAATTGACGAATAAAATATGTTATTTGCCATCATGTTTGATACCTACTAGTATTTAAATGCAGTACTTATAAACATACTTACCTTTATGCAACAAAGTTTGCAGGAACTTTACGTTTTCTAAAAGGTTCAAGAAATAAAACAGAATCTGTCCCTTGGCACTTGTCGTCTTGTAAGTAAAATACGATTCCTTTTTTAACTTCATTCTAGATTATAACAGTGAAACCGTTCTTATATGCGTTTATACAAATAAAAATAACAACGGCATAGCATTGTCATTGCTATCTGAAATTTTATAGTTCTCAAAGCTGACCTGCATCCTAATAAAATAATTGGAAATTAAAAGCACTAGTTAACATAAGTAATGGTTAAAAACCACAGGTCGAATCTTGAAAAATATGGTCATTGATAACCATAACCTCTATAAAATCGTCATACCAACCTGCAATTTATCTTACTGAACACGGGTGTCCCCACAGACATCGATCAATTGTACACTGCCAGTTCATTCCCAACTGACATCTTACGCTCCATTTTTACCGTTCATGAATCCTGTGGCATATAAAGTGCTGCTACTCATCTTCATGATTTAATTCTTCAGTCTCCTCTTACAACGCTCAAGGGACTCCATCGCGATGTTTATTCCTAGCCAAGACTGCACAGTACAGAAAAAAAGGTACAAGGATGTACAATTGTTCCCTTGGTACTGTTCCCGTCTTCTTGGTAAAATACGGCCCTGCTCTACCACAGCTGTATATACGCAAAGCAAATGTACTGACATTGTTTATTTTGCCGTCACCGTCGCCGCACCAATGCCGACGGATCCGGTGACAAAATGACGGAAATAATTAAAATGGAGACCTCGAAAAACTGTGTTGCTTAATTTCGTCTCAGCCGTATTGTTTTCCGTTAAGCAATTGTTTTACTCTGTTATATGTCGGCTAAATTGGGACTGCTTATTTTTGGTGTTTAGTTCGACCTATTTCTGGTATTCACTTGGGTGGTCTCTTTGGCTTTTTGCTGATGTAAGATGTAATTTTTTAAACTTTAAAATGCACTTAAACAAAAAAAACGACAATAGGTACCTTATTACCTATTTAAATTTCAGTTTGACTTGAAATGATAAATATTGTGATTGGTGAATGTTAAAAAAAAGTTTACAATAATATTTTAAAAAGTAAACTGATCTAAAATGCCATTAATGAAAGATATAAAAGATGATAATAAATTTTATTCATCATCATCTGCCTAGCTTATTCCAAACTATATTGGATAACTGTATACATAATCACTGTATTCAGCTGAAGTTGATGATTGATTAAGGGAAAAAAAAATTAAAACTTTTATGGATGTTAAATTATTATATTTTAAGTATGTCAAAATAGCGATATTATTTTTTAAGCGAAAGCCTAGCATGATCTTGTTTTATGAGATCAGCTGCTCTCTCAGCAATCATAACGGTGGGAGCATTAATATTGCCACTAGTGATGGTCGGCATCACACTAGCATCTACCACTCGAAGTCCACGAATGCCGTGCACTTTCAAACGACTATCAACTACAGATCCACTTATATCCCGACCCATCCTGGCAGTGGAAACTGGGTGAGAAATAGTGGTCGCCATATTTACTGCAATACACTTCCAATAATCAGTAGTTCCAAGCTCATAGCCGTCACACGCAGCCAGCTCAATCCTACCTAATTTTGCACCAATAGACTTAAAAAAAGTCGTATTGACCAATTTTGCCACAATTTTCATTCCGACAACTTGAAAATCCAAATCCCTCAAATCACTAAAGTTGTCATAATATATAAGAGGGTCTTCATGCGGGTCATTTGAATTCAATGATATGTTTCCTCTAGAAGAAGGTTTCAGTACAATTTGCCCTATCTCGAATAAAGATTTGTTAACACTTTGCTTCAATATTGAATTTTCTACAGAATTTACAAAGCTTGAAGCAAATAATTTTATACTTTCAGCATTTTTCTTAGTAAGTGAAATGACAGATTGGAAATCTGGATACGAAGCATTAGGGTCGATGGAATAAAATCCAGACAAATCGTTATCACTTTGAGCTGCTAAATATCCTTGACGATCGTACAAGTACCTGAGTGACTCAAAGTTTTTTGTTGCTTGATCGGTATCCTCCGGTTTATCTGCAAATATTAATATAGGCACCAAAGTATGATCATGTAAATTCTGTCCAACCATGGGTGAATTGATTACAGTTTTAATGTTCTTTGCTTCGAGATGTTTTTCAGGTCCTATACCAGATAAAATGAGCAGCTGAGGAGTGTTTATAGACCCTGCGCTAAGAATGACTTCACGTTTTGCATTTAATGTTAACCGTTTGCCATTGTGTTCTACTTCTACGCCACGTACGTTTCTACCATCCAACACTATTTTGGTTACAAGAGAATTTACAACGATCTTCAAATTATTCCTGCTTTGTACTTTAGGGTTGAGGTATGCTGTGGCTGAACTCACCCTTTTGCCATCACTAACGGTCGATATAAATTTGCTGGATCCTAAATTATTAGATGCATTTAGATCATCAACATTTTTTATACCAATTTCGTCAAGAGCAGAAAGTAAGTTTACAACTAAACTGTCATCTGTGCCGTTGTAGACATTTAAAATAAGAGGTCCATTATTTCCATAGTGCATAGAAGCTGCGGGAATCTTTAAACGAAGAGGATCTTGCAGAGTTTCAGCTTTTTTGAAATATTGTTTAACTACGTCCGGGTGCCATTCTATATTTCCTTCGTCAAACCAGGACTGATAATCTCGAGGGTGTCCTTGAACATAAGCCATGGCGTTCATGCTGCTACTGCCTCCAAGCATTTTACCCCGTGGCCATTTCATTTTTCCATCTTTGTCCGCCTGATTGGTAAAACCATTGTTTACCGTTGAATATTGCCAGTCGAACTCCGTCCCAAAAAGTCTTCTAGCCAATCTTGGTATCTGAGGAAGATAAAAAATACTATAAAGGTTCTGGTTTATATTTTCAAATTTAAAAGAGTTCTTATACTCACAAAAATTAAAATGAAAGTAGCTTGAGAAATACAATTATCGTAAAAATTTGCATATTTGTTGATTCAAACATAAAGTTATTTACTTCACTTTCAATCGGTGGGTTTCCTCCTGCCTCTAGAAGCAGTACACTCCATTCTTCGATTTCACTGAGTCTATTCGACATTATACTTCCAGCAGTACCAGCTCCCACGATTATAAAATCGAACTCTTCTGAATCTATGAAATAAAATCATAATTCAGCAAGTAACGTTCGAAAGTTCGAAGAAGTAAGTAACAGAGGTGATAATACCTCCTCTAAAATCCCGGAATCATAAACATGACAATTAAAACCCGAGATTCTGACAACTTGAACTGAAAAATTTTAATACTTGGCATGCTGAATTCCACTTTTCTTCACGTATCGGAATTACTGTAAAAAATTGCTTGTGAGGAAATAGAAATATTGACAAGTCAGTAATTCCATACCCTGTAATTCGACCTCACGTGACCAATCCTTGGTCTGGATGAGGCATTGTGCTGCTGCAAAGAACTGTATTGCAGACATGAAAGTGTTGGGGGCTGCACCCAACGTTGGAGATATGCAAGACTCAGTGCTGTGGACAAATTAAAACAACTCATTACTCTCCCTTTCCGATGACGGGTAATAACATTGCAGTTGGTGAGTTGATATTGATAATGGTGGAAATTCCCATTTTATTTTTCAAAGGTATCTTCACAAGGACAAGTTAAATCAGTAAAAAATCAGTTATTCAGTTTTTTGTATAAAAAATGTTTTGATAAAATTGTTCTAATGAGCACCTTTTAAAGGTGGGTTTCTAAATTGAGTATTTTGAGTAAAAAATGTTTCAAACCCTATTTTTTGCCTTTTGACAAGTTTTCAGGCTACAGTTCATTCACAGTTATTTAACTTCTGATTTTACACTGCAGTTGATTTTATTTGCGTTAATATAAGGTTGCTTAATGTATTTCTGTGAATAAACACTTTTTTATTTTGGTTGTTTTTAGAAGTTAAATCAACTTACTGTAAATGGACTGAACTGTTATTTTTCAAACTTATCTACCTCAAATACTTAATTCAGAAATCAAGGGTTTGCAGAAAACAAATGTTAATTACCTGCTTCGAAGCAGTGCTACAAGACATAGTCAAAATTATTCAAATTTAACATACCTGATCATTTTTAAAGATTATTTTTGAAAAAACTGCAAACAGAATCAAATTATAGCACAACACATTTAAACACTTAGAATAAAATAAATTTTCTACGACGTTAAACAAACACTATCTTGACCTTTAAAAACTGATGTTGTGATTCAGTGCTTAAAAAATCATTTAAAATACACGTATTTAAAAAGGAGAGAATATCTACATGTCCACCAGCTAGTCGATACACTTGTTTTCAATCTAATTTGAAATCGTATATTCAAATTATTTGAATATAATTACCTTATTGATCTTGAATAATTAATTTATTTTGCTTGAACTGTTAAGCAAGTTTAGACCTTTTAACTAACATCGTATGGTACATAATGCAAAGAAGAAAGCTTGCATATCTCAGCCAAAGCTTGCTAGATAAGGTATGCCGATTGACAAGGTACTTACAACGAGCCTATAATTTTTTATAAGGAAATCTTGAATAACTGAATCTTTAATTAATTTCAAGCTACAAGATTGTATACAGAACTCAAAACTGCTACAATTCGAGTTGTATCACTTTTTACTAAAGGTACAAAAATTTTAGAAGGGTTCAGAGACAGATCTTTTCAAACACAAAATTATCAATGGTGACCTTTGGTTAGCTGCTTACTAGCATAATATGTACGTATATATATACTTATGTTTTATAAATGCGATTTAACGATTTATTCCATTCTAATACCAAAAACTAATACCACTGGTATTTGTTTCAACTCATATTTTTTTTCTATTCCGAACGGATACCACTTTTTAAATAATTTAATTTAATGTACGAACGAATACCAACAACTTGAATTTGGTACAGTCAGCGCAGTCAAACCTAATCAAAGTAAATTTGTTTTTCAATATTTTTATGTAATCGTAATATAATGCTTAAAACTTTCCAAATTCACTTCACTCCAATATTTTTACAAAGGTTAGCATAGGTAAGAGTAGTTTTAGTGAATCATCTTGCTATTTTTTTTACCTGCGAGAAAGGGTGAGTTTGCTCTATTGTTCCAAAATTCGAAACAACCAATCAGAGTCAAGTGTGACTGGAATGTTGTGCTTTGACTCGGAGAGAAATTTTATCTACATAAATTCCTCAGTACATTTCCGTGCGGTGGCGGTGGCGTATTGGTATCAGAGTGACAGTGATTTTTATTTATTAAGTGAGTATATTAATTTGTTCTTTTGTATAATTTACTTCTCTTTATTAAAATTAGTGTTATTTAAAATACCTATTATTTGATTTTTTTATCATAATCCAATCAAATGTAAAAGTTACATACAATATATAATTTGATTAGATTAGATTATACTGATTAGATTATACAAAAAGTTGATTTTCTGTGATATTTTACAATTGTTAGATAAAAAGTGATTTATTTTTGTTAAAAATTTACCTGACATAGTTGTTATGAGATAGGTAGACGTGAATAATTACGTACCTGTCTAATAATAACTATGTCAGATAAATTTCAATATAAATTAAGAGTTAATTTTTTGAGATATTTTGTAATTTTTAGATTGTAAGTAAATTCTTCCTGTTTGATGTTTTTGCAAAAAAAATATTATACAGGTATAGAGAGGAACTAAAATTATATTAAAGTTGATTATTTAAGTGATATTTTATCATTGAACAAGACGTTTGCTAACAAAATTTGATTTTTTTGGAGTTATCTGTTTTTTTTTTTCAATTAAAGGTCTTATATTTACATACAAAGCATTTTTACTGACTGTACCTTATATCTTTGAACTTGTTTTGGTATTAGTTGAAACAATGGTATCGGTTCGGAATAGAAAAAAATATGAGTTGAAACAAATACCAGTGGTATTAGTTTTTGGTATTAGAATGGAATAAATCGATTTAACATATTAAACTAAAAGTATTATTGTAGAAGACACTTTTGTAGTTATTTAAGAACGTTTTCTCTGAAACTACTGAGCTGAGATAGATCACAAGAATAAAACCTACACCTAAGTCTTGATTTTAAAGTAAATGTTATAAAAATATAATTCGTTTGGAACTCTTTGCGTGCAAATCCGACTTGCACTGGACCGGTTTTTTTTTATTGTGTACAAACCTGAACTGTTAATACACCTTAATTAAATCTTATGCTGGAAATTAAATATTATAAGGAAAATGTTGTACATCATTTGCTACACTATCATAAGTTTTTGTTTTACCCAAAGAGCGTTTACGCCGTAGGTACGGCATTTCATACAAACTTTCAAGACCTTATTTTTCGAAATGAATTAACCGATTTTAATTAAACTTTTTACGCACAGGATATTATATAGGTCTAAAATTCCCATTTGTCCAACTTTAACTTTATAACTTTTATAAAGTTAAAGTTGAACAAATGGGAATTTTCGTCGACAGATGACACAAACATTCTCATTTGTCCCCATTCGGGGACGGGTGTGAACACTGCCTTCTCATTTCTGTCTTAAATTTAATAACTACTAATCCAACACAAGTAGTTATTAATTATTACCGAAGCGTAAATCAAAGGAACCGATGTGAGATATCTATATTAATTGCCAATATATTTCGCGACACACTAATAAATGTCTAGTGTCTCTGAAGGAGTATTGCTTGTTGATATTAGTTATTGGTTTATTACAATTCGAGACAGCGTTAGAGTGAGATTGAGCTGTAAAATTTATTGTGTAGGTACTGGGTAATTTCTATGTTTATGTGTAGGTACGCATAGGGGCAGGGAATGAATGGAGTCGCCGAGAGTATTCGGGAAAGCAGTGGCGACATGACCTGAGGCTCACAAAGCGTCATTTTATTAGCAATGGCAATAGGTTATAGGTCACGGTCACGGAAAAAATCGAATTAGTCCGTGAAATAGATTTCCAAAAAATATAGGACACATATTTTTTCTTTTTTCACGTTAATAAAAAAATGAAGACGATACAGCGCGTTGGAACTCGCGTGACGTCACTACAATAGTACAATTTTACTAGCGACGTCTTGTTACCACTCACCAGGCTCCGCTTTTGATCTTTGGTGCGCTTAATCTTTATACATTTCTACACGTTTCATAACTTTAATGTCATGTAACACCGTAATAAACCTTTCTGCCTATAACTTATGTACATTCGTACGAAGAGGTACAGAATCTTGTAAGCGGGTCACACAAAACGTAGCGTAGTTACTTAATAAAGCGATAAATCAGTAGATACAAGCACTTTCAAGTAACTGTTTAGTTCAAAATGATTTAGGGTAACTTTACTTGTAAACTTAAGTTGAAGTTCGCTTACAAATTGGCTTTGGTAATAAGTTAAAGTTTACATAATTGTAACGAACCTTTGAAATATAGTTAAAGTGAGGTATCAACGCGTTCTGATGTAGTTTCTCCTAGAAATAGTCTATGAGAAACTACATCAGAGTCAGGTCTATAAGTACAATTGAAAGAATTAAAAGCGAGTCCATTATTCTTTTGTAAACTTACTATCAAATAAATAGTTAAAAATGTTTAAAGTAAGAGAAGAGAGTAGAAATACGCCTCTAATCTCTGTCGTGTACCCTACGCTCATAAATATTAAGGATATAACAGACTAGCTTTTGCCCGTGACTTCGAACGCGCATATGCGCACATCCCATTTTTCCCGATCCCGGAGATATTTGGGACATTCTTAGCTCCCCTACGCAGTGTATAAGGGAAGCTATATGCCCAATTTCAGGTTTCTATGATCAGTAGTTTCGCCAGTGCGATGTCTGTCAATCACTCATCAGCAACGCTAGAGTTTTAATGTAACGTGTAACAGAATAAACGCAATACCTCTTAAGGGGTCATTGTACTGATCATTATGAACAACTTTTACTATGAAACCAACCTCGAAATCGCGAAAAAAAACAGCGGTTCAGTACATTTTGTCGAGCTATGCACACAGAAATGTATGGGCTAGTCTGTTTTTTTCCGATTTCAGTTAACGTTGTATATTGATTGATAAAGTTCTAAGCAGGGACTTGAAACGTTACTCAGAATAACGTTACCGGTAGTTTCACCAGGATCGTCACAAAATTAACTACTTGGTATAGTGCCAGAGGTGCAGTATTAAGTTGACAACACACAAAAGATACGTTACACGCAACGTTGAGGTTACATCGTCACCGCACCGCAACAATCCTGATGTACTGGTGCAGTGGAGCGAGGCTATGGCATTCGAACAACGCATCGCTCGACGCACCTGTCAGCGTTGCGGTGTGTGGAACTGTAGAATTTCGTAACGCTGTGATCACACCCTGTGGAAATGTAGGATATCGTGCTGTATAAGTTGCGGTGCCGTTCCGGATTGAGGTGTTCTCAGCTTTATACATTTATTGCTTAAAAAAAATGTTCTATGCCCGTCGAACATTTTTACGGGGAAAATGGCTCTTGTGTTCAATATAAAGGCTAGGCAGCCTTTTTTCAAATTTGTAGAGCTACATCCGGATAGGCTGGCAGCCGCCCCACGGCTGCCGGCTTAACCGGATGTAGCAGAGTACAGCTTGGCAAAAAAGAGTATGGAAAAAATGAGGGCGCCACATCTCACTTAACGCACCATATGGGAAATCAGTAAGAGAATTTAATCAAATCGTTAAAAATAAATGTGGAACAATAAACGTTACTCAAAATCTAACACTTGTCGGCCAAGTAGTGTCGACATCATAGGTTTCCATTTAGTAAAATATTTAGTTCCGCTTGTCACCACATCATACTCTTTTTTGCCAAGCTGAACGATTAATTTTACATGGAGTCACTGCCTATCTGATCTCCACAACCCAGTAACTGGGTAACACGATGGTACCCCTTGGCCAGTTCTAATATTAATCCACTGGACCTGAAAACATATCATAGTTGATAATTGTAGTCTAGATAGACCAGTATTAGTAATCTGCCACTTACTCGAGATAAAAATCTTAAGAGTTTCGTAAAAATCTGAATTGTATGTCTGGCAAAACCTAACCTCATAACCTGTATTTTTCTCTACAGGTACAAAAAGTTTTCAAGGAAAAAGCATATTTTTAAGGTAACGTAGCCTTATTTAGGCACCATCAGTAGAAACTAATGTTGCTGCATTACAGGCATTGAGAAAGCTTAATGCCTGTAATACAGCAACATTAGTTTCTACTGATGGTGCCTAAATAAAGTCCCGTCCACCACAGGCTTAAGATCCCTACACTGAAGTGTCACTTAAACTCCCATACTCAAATACTTCTGGGCAATATTATTTGGAGACTTGCGTACTTCATAAGTACGCTCTCGGGCTAGCAATATAGCTGAATATTAAATACTGGATACTGGATATGAACCTCTGAGGTTATTATTGCGTCTTGAGTAAAGAGCAAATATACGCAATATGTTGAGTGTTCAGTTATTTTCTTTCGCTACGGTTCAGATATTAAATGATGCAGTATCTTGCGGTTTTTGCTTCCAAGTCAAATTGATATGCGTGTGGATATGCTGTGATGTTAAGAATCTTGTAAATACATTGACTTATATAATGACAGAGCCGATCGGACGATTTTTTGATGTCGCAAATTGCCACGACATGGGTTCGATTAGTCCGAAGCAACTCGGCACGTGGTCGGTTATCTTCGAGAGCGTTTGCTATGTTTCTTGTTTGACGAACACGTAGGCTAACGTTAAACAAACGTTTAGATGGCCATATCTTTTCGTTCTAAATTAGGTAAATCACTAAAACTCAAATTCTCGATGGAACTGAGTTTAGAAACAAGGAAATTAGGATTTAGGTGTGATGGAAGACAAAACTGATAACAAAAAAATATAGAATCGGTTTGTACCAGCCAGTTTGATGATTTTAATAAATTAACGTAGGTATATATACGTTATTTTATTAAAATCATCAAACTGGCTAGTATCAATCAAAAACCACGTTTGAACCTTATTTTTTGTCTGTATGTTTTAACGTATATCATTAGTGTTGGCGATTTTAAATTAATCCACATCTAATACTCAGCTTTTGCAAATAAAGGAAAGATCAATATAAAATTGTGGGCAACCCTGACACTGACACTATAAGTGTTGTAAGTAGTATTTATTTTAAATTAAATAATTTTGTCCTTGTGGGGTGTGTCCCGCACGATAACTGCTATTTTATTGCTGTGTTGAAAACTCTCGTCAAGCCGTGTTGACGTGGGTACTCCATAGTGCAACCTTTTAAATGCGATCACGTTGAGCCCAGTGACTTCGTTAAAGCCAACTTGAAAATCTGTCACTTTATTTTTAGGCATCTGTGTAATTGGAAAGGTTAGTATGGTTAGGACCGTTTTTTTTGTAAACTCTCTTTTCTACAACGTTGTAACGGTTAGCTTTGTAGGTCATCTCAAATCTTTATAAAGGTCACATCTTTGTTTGTATATCACAGGTTTTTCTCGAAGTAGGAATTTGAAAATGAAGTGTGCGTGGATGGCTAAATTCGAATCTATGAGGGTCTGGAACCTAATTTTGATGAAAAATAAAAGGGTATGATTTAAGCTATCGCCAATTTTATTCGTTTTGAATTTCTTTAATAATAGGGTTTGTCCTCAAAATAGTGGATCTGTCACCAAAATGTAGTTGCCAAATAATTGTAAAAAGCAATTCCATAATAAATCACATGTAATCCTCGGGATATATTATCAAGTATCAAATAAATAGGTTGGGATTTATTATAAAACGGGAAGTAAACCATATTACTGGGTGGATTAAAAAAAATAACCACGAAGGTGATGGCGGGGTCTGTTCGCTCGCTACGCTCGCTCACTTGACCCCGCCATCCCCTTCTAACCTAACCTGTCCGAGTCGGGGTGCCCTAAGCTCCCTGTGCCCTATGTTCGAATATTAATATTTGGTGACAGATCTACCATTCTGAGCACCAAGCTATTATTTAAGTAATAAAACTAAACAACAAAGAAAGAAGTAAGGAAGTTTATATTCATGTAATGCACTACAATTTTATTGGTAATCCATCTCATATTTAACACATTATATTAACAATAATTTGGTAATTCATACCTGGGAACACTCTTTGTTTATCTGAGAACGAAAATATTTCGAGGCGATAGATCTATTTATTAGGTGATACAACTTGATGACAAATATAAATTTTGGTGACAAAAAATATAGTTCCCAAAATAAAACTCCATTGTTTTATTTTGGAAAATCGGTTTTCCGAGCCAGTAATAAACCGGTTGTTTTTGAAAAAAATCACAACAAAAATGACACCCGAAAGTGTCACTAATAAGGATCGAATTCTGGCAAGTAATCTAACACATGGCAAACTTAAGAAAATAATTAATTTTTAACTAATTCATTAATTCGTCATGCTTGGCGCAAATAAACTATTTTTCTTTTCTCTTACTAGTATTATAAATGTGTGAATGTTCGGATGCTATTCCATCATGACTGAACGTTTGAATAGGTTAGGACTTAGGATTAAATTTGGAACACATGCATGAAATGCAACATTTGACATTGAATTTTTTTTTTGCACTCGTCTGATCGATTTTTTTGACAATTTATTTGTAATGGTGTTCCCAACATTCATGCCAATTTTCAGCTCCATGCGAATTAATGTAATTTTGACCGTGCTACACAGACAAATTCTAACACCGTTTTTGCATGGCTCATTATGTGGTCGCATGTACCACCATACGTGGCAGGCTTTAACACGGCTTGGTCTATTTTACCTTTTAATCATCTCTAATGTTTCGTAAATAAGTTCAGCCAGTCCAGGTCAACATACGAATGAGCTACGTAGGTATATAAACATATAACTAAGCTAGAAACTGCATCTATAATGACTGGACATAGGTGTAATAATTGTATATTATTTATTTTTATAAGTAAGGTGTTTTGCGACAGCGTCCTAGTGTTTACGCCTTAACTAATTAGCAGAGAGTAGTGTATAGATTGAGACTCCTGTCTCTTGTGGCCCACCACGCAGGTTTTTCATTTTTTTTTCGGCACAAGCAATGATAGTTGCAGTATGAATATTAGTTGCAGGATCAAAAATCTGCCTTTGCCCTTTCATTTATACGCGCTATAGCTGATAGGCATGACAGCCCGTTGGTGCGGTCGCTTGTCAACAGTACATTGTCAAGGTTATTAATTAAGTACTAACATAGGTTTAAGACTATTGTTACTAACCCAATGGATCCTTGTTATCTGAAATAAATATATTAATAATTTAAACGGTACAGTTAGTTTTTCTTTCTTCCCCAAATGTGATCTCATTTTCAAAATTTATTTACCCAGATTACGCGTTCGTGTCTACGTCATAAACAATTCATATAGGTATATGTACGTTTCAACAGAATCAGTCCAGTAGATTTGAAGTAAATTGGCTGTGACAGACAAACATAAGTTTTGACTTTTTCCTTATTAATCTTAATTATATTTATATATGTAAATTTAATTTTATTAATCTTAAGTAGAATTGTAGAACTTGGATCAGGAACAGGATGAGCAGTGTACCCCCCACTTCCAGACACACGAGTGCTCATAGAGGGGTTCCGTTTTTGTTAAAATAAAACAACAAACACAAAAGCACATTCACAGATGCACTATAAGTGGAGAGAACAACACATACCCTGGAACATAACATCTCAATCTACACTGCTCTCTGCTAATTAATTAAGGCGCATACACTTGGGTAAACACTGATAAATCGACCGCACTGAATGTACACGTCTCTACTTAATAAGGCTTCAAAAGGGGAACTTAGATACGAATGGGTGCATTGTGTGTTTACAAAAGAATTATAGTCTTTTGACAAAGGAAAACTCGTCAGGGAAATTTCGGGAAGAAATTTGCTTTTAATCTCAAGATTGAATGATATTTTCACGTCATAAAGTAACATTAAGAGTCTCGATACAAAGTGTTATTTCATCAGCGATAATAATTGTCGAAAAAATCACATTTTGAAATGTCACGTGTCAAATCCAAAAATTGTTGACATTTCGACAATCGTTGATGGAATTCAAACACGGATCTGTTGCGTGAAGGGTTCAATTTACTGGTGAGGCATTGGTTTTGGGTTCTACATTACAATTTTTCCCAGTAGCAGCCAAGAGTTCGGTGGTGTGTCACCCCTGTACCTCGGAAAGCACGCAATGCCGGTCTTGCACCTGATCTATCCCATCGGACTATGGGAGTAAAGGATCAGGCAAGTACAGCTGTGTTAGCGCAAATACTTATGTATGTCACCGTAAAATGACAGACGTCGTAAGATTGCGAAATATCACGTGAAATTGTAAACCATTTTTTCTAAATAAACCACGGTTATGTTAGAAACTATTGAATTTGGATAGGATTAATAAATCCGATCTCATCAAAATCGTTTTGTACACAATAGTATATCAAACGATTTTTTCATAATATAATATACTAGCTGTCCCCCGCGGCTTCGCTCCCGTCAACTGGCTACCTACCTACCTACCTACCCTACACCTACCCTACACCTACCCTACACCTACCCTACACCTACCCTACACCTACCCTACACCTACCCTACACCTACCCTACACCTACCCTACACCTACCCTACACCTACCCTACACCTACCCTACACCTACCCTACACCTACCCTACACCTACCCTACACCTACCCTACACCTACCCTACACCTACCCTACACCTACCCTACACCTACCCTACACCTACCCTACACCTACCCTACACCTACCCTACACCTACCCTACACCTACCCTACACCTACCCTACACCTACCCTACACCTACCCTACACCTACCCTACACCTACCCTACACCTACCCTACACCTACCCTACACCTACCCTACACCTACCCTAAGGATTCTTAAATTTTCTAATTTTTTTTTTTTTTTTTTTTTTTTTTCATAAGAACCTTCTCCTGACCATAACAAACACAACAAAAAAAGAATTATCGAAATCGGTTCAGCCGTTCACACGTGATGCCGTGACAACGCGAAACGGGTTTCATTTTTATATATTTCATAAGAACCTTCTCCTGACCATAACAAACACAACAAAAAAAGAATTATCGAAATCGGTTCAGCCGTTCACACGTGATGCCGTGACAACGCGAAACGGGTTTCATTTTTATATATATAGATGACGGCGCGCAGCTAAATTAAAAGTAAATCCAAGATTTAAGATGAGAGACTGATTGTGTTATTTGGTTGAATAGTAATTATTGTTAAATTCAAAATTAAAATGGCGATTTATAAAATATGAGCGGGTAACCCCGAATAGGGTAGCAAGTTTGCGTCTACGCCGTGACAGCTGGCATTCTTTTGACAGACAGCGTACGAAGTGCACGCGTGCTAACCTATTGGCTCGTAATCTAGTTTCATCTTGTGTTTGCCCGTATATTTTGTTTACAAATGTAATCGAATGAAACGAGGGACTGTTAAGAATCACAAACGTGCTATTATTTCAACGTTTCTTCTACAACACGCCCATGATGGATGCTGACTATCACAAAGATCGCTCCGCTGCCCATTCTGATATTCCGTCATCAGGCGTGGGATGTAACCCACATGGCCCACAAGGAAATTCGTGACAATACTAGTGAAATACGAGGCGTTACGTTTTGAAATGCAAAACACATAGTGACAGTGATAGTGAAAATTGCGGTTCTTTTTGAAACGCGTACGCTAATCTAGAAGTTAAAAACTCAATGTGTGCCGTGAAGTGCCCTGAAATTTGATCCGTTAAACCCAAGTTTGACGCCCGATCATAGTGCGGTATCACGGTGGTATGTTGCGTCGAGGATGCAGTATTGTGCAGTGCAGCTTATTTTTGACCATTAGTAAGGCGCTGAAAAGCTTCGTGCCTTCATGCCTGTCGTAGATAACCTATCTGGGTTCAACGTAGGAAAAATTCAAGGAAAATTACGAGGTCAAGATTTCTTTTTTTCGAGTTTTATGCGACTACCCTCATCAACCTGAACAATGGAAAACCAGTCTAAAACGGAGGCAAGCAACTTCACAGCAACTGGCCAGGTCAAGGAGAAGTGTGTGGGGATATTCACGACAATCTGGTGAGCCATTTTCGTTTAGTTATTGCTGTGGAGGTGAGGTGCTAGTTAGTTAACATTTTTCTGTTTGTTTACGGGTGAACATTTTTATGCTGTGGAGACTGACTCACAGAGGGTTACGGTCTCATGATTGACGACTATCGATATTTGACAGTTGACTTGTCGTTTTATTGCTCTACGCTAAAGTGAGGTTGTTATTGTCGTGTTGGCTATCGCTTTAGTGTAGTAGTAGTTTAAGCGCTATAGCTTTGACGTTGACTGGTTAAGCGATGCTCTATATAATGCTCATGAAGCGATATTATTTTGCTATCGTTATTTGAGTAATAGACTTGATTGTTTAGTGTTATTGTTGTTGGGAATATAGTGGCGTAAATACCTCCATGGGACAATAAAGCGATATAGTCTCAATACCGTACCCACCTAACGCTTTTTCTGAAAACTGTGTTATTCGCAAAAGCCATGTTTTGATTTATCATTACCTTCCATTGCCAAGGCTTTGCCCACTGCTGGGCGTGGGCCTCTTTTCTTGTGCCAATGTTTTGTTTAGTTTTCGATTTATTGACTTTATTTATTGACTTCTACTACTACCTGAAAGCTCTATTTTCAGCCACAGCTTTGATAGAACTTGTACTCTCGTAGTGTTTCTCAGTTTTCAGATATCGTATTACGGTGGATGAAGTTAGCAAGAGGCTAGCGGTTCGCATGCTGCTATAACTGCTGAGCAGCTGCAACTTCTGAGCAGTTCTGAGCGTGACAAACCAAAGGTCAACAACCAGTTTGCAGACTGCGGTAGCCGAGCATCTTGTCAACATTTGTGGGGTGTAAAAACGTTCAAAGCTGTCTGGAACTGGGTGAGTCGCTCCCATTTTATTTGTATTGTGAGTTTAAAAGTTTCCAAATTCTTCATATGTATTCAGTGGTTGGTTTGATAGTACAAGGTTATTTTGACATACTTAATACAAAGCGAGTACTTAGTTTTCCCATTGGCGGTAATAGTTTCAACATTTTGTTCAGTGCGAAACTTTAGAATGAGATAGTGCATGGCAAGGTTGCCATAAGGTCATGTTCCGACTTAGACGTTTTTGGTGAAAAATTGGACCCAGGCATAAGCCTGGGTCCAATTTTTCACCAAAAACGTCGCCGACACGTTAGTACATAAGTACTAACGTGTCGGCGACAGTTTTTCTTACATACGTTTACATTTACGTACGTTTTCCAACAGTTAGTTATTACGATAGTAAGTAAACCATCATGAACAGCAACTTGATTTTAATGACAATGATTAAAGGTTTACAGGCATAGAGAAATCATGCTATTAAAATTTCTAAATAGATTTTTCCATTCTCTCTACTGGTTTGCCTACCCGGTATGTGAGTTAATACGGGTGAGATTAAAATAAGATTTATTAATTCAAATTGAACAGTGCAGTTATGACCGTGATGTTCGTAGATTAACGTAGAGTAATTCGTGAACGTAGCTCCTTCACATGAACGTTTAACGCAAACATTGTATCTTTTTGGAAGCTCTAATGTGCATAGTTTATCGGTCGGCATGTTTTAAAATCTCTTTATGGAGAAGAAGACACCCGAGGCAAAGTACCAATAGATGTTGTGAAGTAGATGACGAGTTAGTGGCAATTTAGTTTATGTGAACAGGTTCTGAGTTCCGTGTGTCAGTGACTGTACTAGAGTATCGTAGCAGTATCCCAGAGTGATACAGACGAAGGAGTCTGTAACAGGGTTGCGGTAGTTCTTTGTCGTACAAAATAAAACTTACTTGATATTATTCCCATGGGGAAGAGCGAGTGTAGTAATTGTGTTGTGTTGAGCTATGATATGATAGCTGTTGACTGTGATGAGATACCTGGTCTATGATTTTCTTTATTCAAATTATTGTGAGTTTGGTGACTTTTACCGGTTTTTGGACTTGGTAATCACGAATCTTGAATCAAACCGCATTTGTTTCAATTAGGTCATATACAGCCGCTCTTGAACTCTCAAATGGCTAACTGACTGACCAACACTAGTTTGTAGACAATTGCCGTAGAATTCAACGACAGCAAATAATGCGTCAAAAATGTTAGACTTCATCTGTAGAGCGTTTGATTTAAGAAACTGCGAGACCCATAATTGATGTTTGGTTATGTAGGTACTGGAGTCGATTAGATGAGGTCCCTGAGATTTCATAACAGGGTTTAAAACGACGCGTGGTATAAGGTAAAGCTCAATTTGATTGTACATAAGCAGCTAAAGATTTAGTTTTCTGTTAACGATTTCATGTTATTAGAAGATTATGCGTGAAACCAGATTAGGTACGTAAAATCTTGAATTAAACGGTCCATTTAAGGATCATCGAAGGATCATGGAAGGGTTATTTACCTTGATAGATACCGACTAAAGGCGCTTAACTCTTCATGATAGTGCAAGATTGAGGAAGATTCCCGATCACCAAGTATTCTCGTGTATTAGATGTCTTAGTCGAAGACAATGATGATAAAACGAAATCTTGTTAAGTATAGCTTGTCTACTCATACTCGAAGCTCTTGAACGCACCTCAGGTGGTGCCAATGGGTCTGACCGCACCCTATGAGTAACAAACACGTGGCGATAGGCATTTACTGAAGGCTCTAATAATAGAGTAGAACCTATAAGTATGCACATGATCGAATACGACCTATGCCAGATTGCTACGTTCCATTGGAGTTGAACGTACATAGGTTTGAAGGCCTACTAATAGTGTAGAGTCAGAATGTGCCGATAACGGCGCAGGTGAGTTGTGCAGCTGGATTTACTTGTTTACTGTGAAGGCCTTTGCTAATATTAACCATTGGTCACAATAGCCTGTGTGGCAAGATCCTGTGTGGCAAGAGCCTGTGTGGCAAGAGCCTGTGTGGCAAGAGCCTGTGTGGCAAGAGCCTGTGTGGCAATAGCCTGTGTGGCACCAGCCTGTGTGGCGATAGCCTGTGTGGCAATAGCCTGTGTGGCACCAGCCTGTGTGGCAATAGCCTGTGTGGCACCAGCCTGTGTGGCAATAGCCTGTGTGGCAATAGCCTGTGTGGCAATAGCCTGTGTGGCAAGAGCCTGTGTGGCAAGAGCCTGTGTGGCAAGAGCCTGTGTGGCAAGAGCCTGTGTGGCAAGAGCCTGTGTGGCAATAGCCTGTGTGGCACCAGCCTGTGTGGCGATAGCCTGTGTGGCAATAGCCTGTGTGGCACTAGCCTGTGTGGCACCAGCCTGTGTGGCAATAGCCTGTGTGGCAATAGCCTGTGTGGCATCAGCCTGTGTGGCAATAGCCTGTGTGGCAATAGCCTGTGTGGCGCAAGCCTGTGTGGCACTAGCCTGTGTGGCACCAGTTTGTTTGGTACTAGCCTGTGTGGCACCAGCCTGTGTGGCATTAGCCTATGTGGTACCAGCCTGTGTGGCAATAGCCTTTGTGGCATTAGCCTGTGTGGCACCAGTCTGTGTGGCACCAGCCTGTGTGGCAATAGCCTATGTGGCAATAGCCTATGTGGCTCCAGCCTGTGTGGCAATAGCCAGTGTGGCGTTGACTGGCCTGTGTGGCGTTGACTAGCCTGTGTGGCATTGACTAGTCTGAGTAGCATTGACTGACCTGTGTGGCATTGACTAGTCTGAGTAGCATTGGCTGACCTGTGTGGCATTGACTAGACTGTGTGGCATTGATTCGCTTGTGTGGCATTGACTAGCCTGTGTGGCATTGACTGACCTGTGTGGCATTGATTAGACTGTGTGGCATTGATTCGCTTGTGTGGCATTGACTAGCCTGTGTGGCATTGACTAGCCTGTGTGGCACTGACTAGCCTGTGTGGTATTGACGAGCCTGTGTGGCGCCAACCAAATTGTATGACATCGAACAGCTTGGTTGGCACTAACTTGCTGTGGTGGCACTGAGATGTGTTATCTGAGATATTTGGTTATCACTAGTATTGAAAATGATAAATAATCAGATTTAGGTGCCTTATAAGTATTGCTTTAAATATGAGTCAGGGTGACCGAGTGGAGAATAATGTTAATCATTGTGTCTTTCTGTTTGACCGTCGATAGTGAAGATGAGAGCAATACACACGAGGACGTGTGAAGATGCAGGACGGCCGTGACGGCGCGCAGCTAAATTAAAAGTAAATCCAAGATTTAAGATGAGAGACTGATTGTGTTATTTGGTTGAATAGTAATTATTGTTAAATTCAAAATTAAAATGGCGATTTATAAAATATGAGCGGGTAACCCCGAATAGGGTAGCAAGTTTGCGTCTACGCCGTGACAGCTGGCATTCTTTTGACAGACAGCGTACGAAGTGCACGCGTGCTAACCTATTGGCTCGTAATCTAGTTTCATCTTGTGTTTGCCCGTATATTTTGTTTACAAATGTAATCGAATGAAACGAGGGACTGTTAAGAATCACAAACGTGCTATTATTTCAACGTTTCTTCTACAACACGCCCATGATGGATGACTATCACAAAGATCGCTCCGCTGCCCATTCTGATATTCCGTCATATAGATCAAGAAATTGTAAGAAATTAGATTTATGACAATCTACTGAAATAACAATGGCGAAATCTTAGCTGAATTTAATTTGAGCATCTTAAAGTGACTTATATATAATATGAAAGTAGTTCTATTATTTTTCTACGTTTTTTCTAACTATCACACTAGTTAGTTAAGGCCGGATAAAAAACATAATTTAAAATGAAAAGTTATTTGATTTTTCTTTGACGACTTGACGTTTAGCGTTGCCATTTTATATTTATGCTGCCAAGTGACAGTAAATACAGCATTATTTTATTATAATCAGTTTTAGTAGAAAAGTAGAAAGTAGGTAAATAATTTATTTTTACACAACAATATTTTTACCCTGCAAGGAATCTTGCAGGGTAAAAATATTGTTGTGTAAAAATAAATTATTTACCTACTTTCAATTACTGACTGGCTAAAAGACATAATATCCAAATCTAACACAAAAATAACTTGGTTTGACAATTGTTCATACTCATGTCACAGACGGACGCTTACACTTTGCTTGTGCTTTGTGTAAGTTGCTCTTGATTGCTTTCAGGTTTATTTAATTTTCACTTCACCTGGACTGCATAAATATGGACTTTGATATTCCCCTGTGTGACCCTGTGTATATTTAAGGACTCCGAGATTTTCCCCCTGTGTGACATTGTGCTTTTTTCTTTACTATAATAGCGGCAGCTCTTTTGAACATGTTTGGTGTGCGCTTTCAAAGTAATGAATATGCAAATGAAATATTTGAAATAATTAGAGAAAGAATGAACTTACCAAACAATCTGGCAAATATGGTTGACGCCTTAAATATGAATAGAAGCTGATCGCAATAATGTTTTGTACTTCCCAACTCTTGAATATAGATAATATAATACGATAAGACAAGCTCGCTCATATTATGGCGAGCATGTACGTTTCCACGGTGGGTACCTACAGAATTGAAGTTTCCAGTGAACACATTGATTTATCAATATAATCTTAGAGGCACTGGCGTGACATCACTAATAAGAGGTACTTAAAATAAAGTCACGTCACGTAACCAGGAGGCAATATTATGTGTATTGTAGAAGATAGGAAGATCTGAGGAGGGGGAAGACCTATATAAGGCGGTGCAGCACTAGCACCGGCCCTTTTTCACTTGGATCGTCGTGGGAGCAACATCGTGAGAACGTCACTCTGTCGGTTATATTTTTATGTGTGTCATTCATTACTTGTGTCTTAAATGTTATTTTCAGTTAGGAGTGTATTTCTTTTGTTTAGTTATTTTGTTATTAGGTTCTTGATATTAAATTGTTGTCCGTTTGGTTCATTTATTTGAATTGTTTTCTGTAGGTATTCCTAAAATTCTTTTTAAAAAAGTCTTTTCTGGTCAAATTCCCTATAGTATATTATAATAGAAAATGATATTCCTAGCCGGACAGGAATCAGTGAGTACTGCTGTAATTGCTTAGTTGGTCGGCGCACAGTAGGATGTTGCGCTCATGTAATGATGACGTGATTGTCTGGTACTTAGGATGGGCCAGACATCAGCAAAATATTACAGCATCCGCAGAATTTCTGGAAGATATCATTGCAAGAGAAGATGAGGAAGAATAAATATTAATTCAAAAAACAACTTGTTTTATTGGTTCTTATCAACCTACTCAACATATTCCACACACATTCTAGGATTTTATACCTAAATATGTAGGTACTTATTTACAACTGAATACTGTTATAATCCTATTGCTTCAATACCTACCTAAAACAATGACGGTGACTGGCAGCCTCAGACTGTTGTAGGTACCTACATACCAATTGATACCTGAGATAAGGCCTACCAAAGAGTGTTTATAACCTCTGGAATTACCTAGAGTACTTTTTACAAGACAATGCATACTAGTAATAACTGGGTAAGGAAAATACTAATGCAATATAGTATTGCCCTTTTACTTCCTCGAATTGGAATTACCATAGCCATAACCTACAAAAGTTTATGACTGAATTTCTATTATTTTTGGCCTTCTCGAACAAAAATTCTTGCACAATCTAATTTGTTAAATTTGTTAGAAACAACCAACAACTATTCACTACACGAGAAAACATACAAACTACATATACACTCCGACACAAAAATAGGCTAAACCTACCTGGTGGCTCTAAGCTGAAAATGCACTCAACAAGCACTTTGGTAATGCCAGTTAAGATCTATACATATAATAAAACAGTAACGAAAGAAAAACTGTACATTGAGAATTTTCGAGAAAAAATAAGTGGCTTTTGTTAGAAAAACGTAACTGATGACAAAAAGTGACTTTTTAGAATTTTTGTCTGTTTGTATGTGTGTATGGTACGGCTTCACGCTAAAACTACTGGATTGAATTGAAATTCAGCAAAAATGTTATTTGTAAACCAAGGAATACTTTAGGCTACATATTATCACGCCGTATGTTATGGGAGGTAAGCAATATTGATTTTAAAAGGTTTTTGTTCGTAATTGAATGCACAAAGAATTGAATGCACAAAATGACATGTTAGTTAGTTACAAAACCATTTAGATAATTTTTACACATAAACCTGATATGAATTGTAGCAATCTAGAAGAAATCAACTTATTTTCTGCATAATTCAGATACCCGTAATGCCATCTGCTGACCGAAAAAAGTACTAACTATCAAAAGCATGAGAATTACACCAAAATATATTTTTAAGTTACTAATGGTACTTTTAAAACGTCATAAACAGTGATTCTTTTGATACAAAACTTACCGTTATGCATTTGATGCATAACATAAAAAAAAAATTGGTCTGATTGCTCCACTGACGTTATTTTAATTATTTTTTGAACGGTTAATTCTCTCCACTCAACCTGTAAAGCACCCTGGTTGCTTCTGTACACTTGGACGAAGCTAGGCCGGCAAACTTAGCCAGGACACCTACGCACAACGGAGTCCATACTCTACTCTATTCGTTGCGGGTTTTTTTTTATGGATGGGAAATCATCAAAATGACTTCTTCCGCTCTGGGTAGACTGGAAGGGAGTGTCAGACTCTTACTGACTAAAACCCATCTGTGTTTCTCCTTATGATCTTTGCGTTCCAGGGTCACGGTGACTCTTTCAAACAAATTCCGCAACCCTAGCAGGCTCTGGCCCTAACGGGCCCCGTCTACTTAGCTGACATCTCTTGGAGGCGCGCATGGAACACAACGCTTCGTCGACTCGGACCAGTGGCGCTATATAGGGTGTATAGCTCCATCCCTCCGTCTCGCTCGAACGACTCACGCTTTAACAAGTCATGGTAGGGCCGCTGGTGGTTATCGAGCCGCGAGCCACCCAACGCTCGCCGTCCGCAGGCCCGTGCCCACGGTGGCCGAGAATCGCCCTGCGACTCGGGGAGTCTTCTTCTGTTTCGGCGGCTAAGGCGTGACGTTTGCCTCTCCTTCACGCGGCTCGACCCTTCCTTTACTAGCATTACTGTTTCGCAAAAGGAGGTGACGGCTTCCCACGCCTCCGCGCTCTGGACCATGGAGTGAACCAGAGCCGGTAGCGAGAGGTCGCCGTCACTGATCGCCTCGATGAGGACACGGAAGTGCTCCGCCCAAGCAGGGCAGACCTTCACCGTATGCTCCGCCGTGTCCTCTGCGGGGGTTGAATTCTCTTCTGGTTGGTTTTCCCATGGATAACTTTATGTAGCTCTATCGCGTGTTAACAAACTTGACAAATCATTATTCACAGTCTAACTTCGCTCACTGCTAAGCATAGGCCTCTCTTTTCGTGTGCCAATCCCCACGTTCCTGTGCCAGCCTCATCCAGGTTCTACCCACGATGGCAACAATATCGTCCGCCCATCTCGCCGCCGGTCGACCAATACTTTTTCTTCCAGTCCTCGGACGCTACTCAGTCACTGCCTTACTGAACCTATCATCACTTGGGTTCTAATCCAACAAGCGATCTGTTTGCGGATGAATGGACGAAGATTTTATTGGCATGTCAGAAGTACTGTGAGAGGGATGCTTGAAAGAGTTGTTAACCTTTTTATTTTTATTCTTCTCTGTTTTGATTTTATCTGAGTTTATTTTTATATGTATATTTGTGTTTTTCTTAGTATTTGTCTTTTTCTTATTAATAATATTTTTGTAGTTACTGTAATTGGTTTTTAACCGTTGTAATTAAATAAATAAATAAATCACCGCGCCTTGCCAAGTGTCCTGCCCAGCTCCACTTTAGTTCTACAATTCGTTTTCCGATGTTGAAAACCTTCGTACGTCTTCGGATCTCGACGACGTACCTCTACCAAGCATGGAACGCTCCATGGTTCTCTGTGCAACTATCAGTCTGTACACAGCCTCCTGCGTCAGCGTCCATGTAAGTAAGTAAGTCATGGTGGGAAAAGCACACTGGTTATAAATGCGGGAATTCAGTCATTGCGGAATTTTGGCAGGCTTCAGAATGTCGTTCATTTTGATAAAAGCGGCCCATCCAAGGTGTGTTCCTATCGATACCTCCGTTTGTTGATTTTCTTTGCCAATTGAAAGGATATGGCCAAGATAAACATATCGGTTAATCATCTCCAACAATTCATTTCCAGATTTGAATCGCTGAAGGTGTTTGCCATAACCTTCGTCTTGGTTATATTCATCCCAAGATCACAAAGTCAAACGACAAAGTCATTTGCAAATCTTAAGTGAGACAATTGGGCAGAAAATTGACAAACCGGCAACACACCGGTGTGCGCCGAATTAATCGCGAATTTAATGTTTATTACCAATTACATAAGGTTTAATTTTTTTTGGGAATTTTCACATGTCGGGGCTGGAGCGGTTAATACCCAATTCCCAATCTATACCCACATTTTTAACGACATCTTCTAGGACTGCTGTGAATAGTTTCGATGAAATGAAAGAAGCATTATCATTCCAACGTTTCTCACGAAAAATTATTTGAACAGAAGAGGTGATACTCGACGGCGCGTAGTGTTCCACGCGCGTCACAAAAAAATGTCAGCATAAAGACGAGGCCCGCTAGGGCCAGTGACCTGACAGGGTTGTGGTATTTGTTCGAAAGAGTCACCGCGGCCCTGGAACGCAAAGGGCATTAGGAGGAACACAGATGGGTTTTAGTCAGTAAGAGTATGTCACTCCCTTCCATTCCGCCCAGAGCGAAAGGAGTCGTTTGATGTTTTCCCATACATAAAAAAAGAGGCAAGCGAACACATTGATCTTACCTAGCCACATCATTTTACAATACATACACGCGAACGAAGTCGCGGGCAACAGCTAGTATATAATAAATTACCAGAAGCAATGAAAAATGAACAAAAATTTAACATATTTATAAATAAACTAAAATATTACCTAATCCATAAATGCTATTATAATATTATTGAATATTTTAATGATAAATTAAATGAATAATTAATAAAAATGAATGCCAAAAATAATAAATTAAATCAAAGTCGAAGTGAGTAGTAGAAAAACCATTTATATTACTCTTTTCAAATATTAATTAATAACAGCCCTCTTCTTCTATCCTATCTTGCTGTGCCCGACAGGGTCCACAATGATCTAAAATTATGCATATGTTGTAATGTACCCTACCACCTAAGTTTACATTGTGGAATGCAAATAAAATATTGAGTATTGAGCATTGAGTATTGAGTATTGAATTCAGAATTTGACGCCGAGTTAAACAAGATATTTTTCATTTAAAGACGCAAGAATTTATCTAAATTAATGTATGGGTGGCTGCCATTGTTCGTTTCCCGTGACATATATTTTTTTCTGTTTCCGCTAAAAATATTTTCAACTTAAAGTGGGGCTTCAATTTCGGTTCTTGAAATCCTTGTCAAAGAATTTAACGATTAACTTCTCTGGCTTAACCTAGTTTTAATTCTTATTCTTTTCGCATTTTTATTTTTGACAAATTTTAAACGTTAACTGCACTTTATGCAACGTGCAACAGTATAAACGCAATATCTGAAAAAGGGTAATTGTACTCATTATTACGTACAACTTTTACTAAGGGACCAACAGCGAAATCGAGAAACAAAAAACAGCTTTTCAATACATATTGTCATGTCAAAAGGAAAAAACGGGATATGTCGCGGGCAAAAGCTAAGTAACGTTTTTAAAATACTAGCTTTTGCCTGTGACTTCGTACGCACATATCCCGTTTTTAGAGTTTAAGATAATCCTCTCATAATGCTCCCCTACATTTCCCAACCTACCAAGGCCAAATTTCAGATTTTTACGACCAGTAGTTTTGGCTGTGTATTGTCTGATAGCACTCAGTCACCAGTAACGGGAGGATTGTAAATAATAATTGATAAAGGTTTAGAAATATAAAGTTAATTTACCTTTAGTAAAATCTTTAGGTACTATTGGAAGACCTTGGGCTCTAGACAAGTGACATTCTGTCAGCGGTGGCGTGGCGAAGGCGATTGTCAATACGTCAAAAATGTATAGGATTGATTGATGCTATCGAAATGTCACGTGATCAAATTCCTAAATTTTGGCATTTCGACAGTCGCATTCGCCAATTGAAGTGCACATTGTCTAGGGCCTCTTGTCCTACTCCAAGAAGCCAAGTGTCCAAGGTCTTCAAATCGTTCAAGAGAATTTTGGACAAAGTCATCTATAGGTATCCATACCTATAAATGACTTTGTGCAAAATTCTGTGTATGTGCATTCATCCCGAGCATCAAGCATCACATTAGGGTTTGGTACTTAATGCATGTCATTTTTTATCTAATTCAACAATTAGGATTTAGGTGACAGTCTATAACAATAAATAGAGTGTTTTGCTCGGCATTATGGATTCTACTTAAAAAAAAATATTAAACAAAAACAAAAAAAAAACAACTATTAATTACCTTGCTGTGTAATCACACTTTATTTTTATTTAAACACTAGCTTTTGCCCGCGTCTTCGTACGTGAATATCCTGTTTTTTCCCGTTTCCGTAGGATTTTCGGGAAATGGGAAATGTCGGTATGGATAGTCACATATCCAATGTGCCGCAGTCACACATCAGCAAGCGTGGCTAAACCTCGAATATATTCTATCTATCTATGTGTTTAATAAAATAAAACCATTGTCTTTGAATTATGTACCATACCGTGTAAGTTACAGGGTTTAAAGTTTAATATCAATGTGTTGTGCAAAACAAATTATTATCATTGCTCGAAATTAATGAGTGAATAATTTTATTCAGGGAAGGTGAATAGCTTGTCTTCTACTTTCTTACACGTGTAATTGTTTGTAATATATATGTATCAGTTGGTTCTATCATTCTCAATTTCACACAGCATTTTTTTTTTTTTTTTTTTATAGGATGGGAAATCATCAAATGACCCCTCCCGCTCTGGGTGGAGCGGCAGGGAGTGTCAGACTTTTACTGACTAAAACCCACCCTTAGTCCTCCTAGTGCCTTTCTTCCCAGGGCCACGGTAACTCTTTCGAACAATTCCGCAACCCTGGCAGGCTCTGGCCCTGGCGGGCCCCGTCTCCGTTGCTGACTGCTCGTTGCTGACGGCGCGTTTGGAGTGAACGCGCCGTCGACTCTGGCCTGACCTGATCGGACAGCGAGCTACCCATTGCTCGCTGTCCGCAGGCGTCAGTCACTGCGCCTTGCCCAGGAGCGTCAGTTCCTGAGAGGCGCAGCGACTGACGTACGTCTGGAGGAGGCGAAATGGGGCCATTACTGGCACTCCATTCTCGCCCCCTCCCGAGCAGTTGCAGCGGCGGCGACGGTGGCGGCGGCTGCGGCGGAAGCGACGGCGGCGGCGGCGGCGGTGGAGGAGGGTTTCTTCCTCGTCCCGGCCCTGGCGGGTGGACCGCAGGCTTTGCCCCCAGCCCAGTGATCGGCCGGCTTGCCAGCTGCCGCACATGCGAAGCAGTGCGGCGCGGCGTCACACGAGCCGGCCCTGTGACCGGGCTGACCACAGCGGAAGCAGTGGTCACTGCGGTCCACCTCCGAGGTGCAGAGTGCTCCGACATGGTTGCCAACTTGGCAACGGAAGCACCTCAGAGGTCTGGGCTCCAGCAGTTTCACCTGCGCGGAGACCCAGCCCACCAAGAGCCTTCGGCCCTCTGAGATTTTCTTGGCCGCCAACACGGGGCAGCTCACCACTACGGTTCGCATGCCCGTGTTGTCAGGACGGATGGTGCCCGCCTTCACCTCCTCTGCAGAGCACCCCCCCGTCCCGACGACGGCGGCCAACACCTCCAACACAGCATTTGAATAGTAATTTTCCATCAGTATTAATGAATTAATGGATAGTGTTAGGCTTGCTGATAGATTGATTAAGAACTAAAAAACAAACTACTACCACCACCACCACCACCACCAACCATCACCTACTAGAAATAACTCTAATAATGTTAAGTTATGTGACGTACTCGTATAATTAATTTTGTACAACTAAATAATATTTATTTATGCTCAACCACTACGACGACACGGTTGGCGCAGATGCTCAACCACTACGACAATACGGTTGGCGCAGTGATTGAGCAGTTGACTGCTGCGCTGCGTGTCGCGGGTTCGATTCCCGCACGGAACAAATATTTGTATGGCCTAACAGATAGTTGTTCCGGGTCTGGCTGTTTGTATATAATGTAAGTTTGTATGCTTGTAAACGCACCCACGATACAGGAAAAATTCCTAGAGTGGGGCAAGGCTTATCTACACTAATATTATAAAGAGGAAAGATTTGTTTGTTTGTTTGAAATGAATAGGCTCCGAAACTATCGGACCGATTTAAAAAAATCTTTCACTAGTAGAATCCTACATTATTAGTGATGGACATAGGCTATAGAATGCTTTCAAAAAAGTTAGGGATCTGTATGAAAACTTTGATAATGTAACCCAAGGTGTGAGAAAAAATCCTTATATCGCGTACGCTGCGGAATCTATTGACAATAGAGCAAAGTGATGTACTTCAGTTTTATAGAAGTCATCAATATATACAAAAAAGTAGTCCGTGATACCATATGTCTAACTATTATGGATAAGTCACCATGACCGCTTTTTGTTCATATTATTCAAGCAAATCCCATGGTGAAATAAAAAATGGTGATTTTAGTATCATGATATTAATCCTTATCCATTTAAATGGTTTGATAATTAAAGTTAATTATGTCCGTGTAAATTACACTTTAAATTATTCAAATCGGACTTTTCGTTCAAAAGTTACGACGGTATGATGATGAAAGTTATGACGGTACGACGGATGCTCGGAGTAAGAAAAATGTCGCGGCTTGAGCGAACTGGGGAGAATCGTATCAATGCTTGGTCCGATGAAGTTGAAACACCACGGCATTTAAATGTTTTCGATAAAACAATAAGAATAACAAATGTTTGAATTTTTCGAAAATAAACTACATACCTACATAATAAGGAGTGAAGCAGGGGTGATTAAGATTTATTTTAGGGGAGGACATAATTGCTTGCTTCAATTTACGTCGGAATGCTATGAACAAACTAAAAGCGGGATAATTTAAACAGATTTACCTAAATTTTTCTGCATAATCAAACCCTGACCGGTTGAACGGGGTGAGCAGTTGTGCTGAACCTGGGCTTGAGACAAGTGAGATTCTGTCAACGGTGGCGTGGCGTACGCGATTGTCAATACGTCAAAAATGTATAGGATTGACAGATGCTATCGAAATGTCACGTGACCAAATTCGACTGTCGAAATGCCAAAATGTAGGAAATAAATAATGGCATTTCGACAGTCGCATTCGCTAATTAAATGGTACATTGTCGATGGCCTCCTGAGACCATAGAATAAGTAGAAATGGCTAAGTAATTAATGAAAATCGTGCTTAATTTTCCAAAACTAACCTTTTAATAAGGGGCGTTGAAGTTTGTGAAGTACCTACTAAGTCCGCGCGGATAAGTCGCGGGCGAAGTGATAGTAAAAAAATAAATAAAAAAATTAATTAACCTAATTAAACTCTTTTTGTTTTGTCTGACAAACCTTACCTTAATTACAGTGTAATTTAGTTTTTTTTTGCTTTTAATGCACTTTGTCGGTCGACTTACCTTAACCAGGCTGTGCAATCAAATCTTTTGTCTTAAGGTTATGTATCTACAATACCCAAAATATAATACAGATATAAGTTGCTTATCAAGCAAAATAAAAATGGGAACTATATTTTTTGTCACCAAAATTTATATTTGTCATCAAGTTGTATCACCTAATAAATAGATCTATCGCCACGAAATATTTTCGTTCTCAGATAAACAAAGAGTGTTCCCAGGTATGAATTACCAAATTATTGTTAATATAATGTGTAAAATATGAGATGGATTACCAATAAAATTGTAGTGCATTACATGAATATAAACTTCGTTCTTATAATAATAGTTTTATTACTTAAATAATAGCTTGGTGCTCAGAATGGTAGATCTGTCACCAAATATTCGAACATAGGGCACAGGGAGCTTAGGGCACCCCGACTCGGACAGGTTAGGTTAGAAGGGGATGGCGGGGTCAAGTGAGCGAGCGTAGCGAGCGAACAGACCCCGCCATCACCTTCGTGGTTATTTTTTTTAATCCACCCAGTAATACAGTACTTCCCGTTTTATAATAAATCCCAACCTATTTATTTGATACTTGATAATATATCCCGAGGATTACATGTGATTTATTATGGAATTGCTTTTTACAATTATTTGGCAACTACATTTTGGTGACAGATCCACTATTTTGAGGACAAACCCTATTATTAAAGAAATTTAAAACGAATAAAATTGGCGATAGCTTAAATCATACCCAATAAAAATCATTGGAATAAATGAATAATTTTATTTAGCCATTTAGTTCGACATTTGCACACGACATTTTATTTAAGTAGTATATAGATACGAATACATTCTTACTTTAGCGGATTGTATAAATAGACGTGACATATACGTGGTCTAAAATATATATGTTTTTTTTATTATTTTCAAATTACTGAGCCTGTCTGTGTGTTAGTGATTCGTTGAAGATTTATGTCTGAAAAATGATCAGGTATGAGAATTTTAATAATTAAGTAAAAAAAATACAGAAGAACCGTTTATTCACGTGAATTTCGAATAAGGTACCGTATGGGTGACCATCATTTACATACCGAGACTCGTATGTTCCTCCGCAGTAATTTGTAAATTTTTGACATTTTGTCAGATAGTAGTAGTCGCGTAGACCGAAGTCAGTAAATCTGACACCAGTTTTATTAAGGAGTATCGTGTTGCGCAATTCAGTAATTGCGCAACACGAAGAGAACACGTTTTACATGAAGTGACTCAGCAACTCAGTAGTTGCTGAGTCACTTCATGTAAAACAACGGGATATTCTGTACGAGTTCCCGTTGAAATTATAGCCGTCCTCATGAATGTGACTATATATACAAAAAGAATTTTCAAAATCGATTCAGTAGATTCAGAGATTACCCCCTACAACCCCAAAAACTTTACCTCTGTATAATATTATTATAGTTGATATAGGTATAAAGTTACTGTCCACATTCTTTCAAATCAATCAGCCTTGCTACTTCCTACTTGGTGTTGATTTTCAGTCTGAATGGAGCTGAATACCAATATTCAGCTTACATAGTAAGGAACAAGTGGCAGGAGGGAGGGGAGTAGGAGAAACCTCCTACTCCTCTCCCTCGGGCTGAATGATTTGAAGGAATGTGGCCTTGTTTTTAATTGGCCACTAAACATTATCTTCTGTCAGTTTAACCCTCACATGTAGAAAGAAATTTTGTTTGCGTTACTGAAAGTACTGTAATTTCTACATTGCATGTTATTTCTATTTGTCTGTAGCAACGAGTTTTGCATATCTCCAACGACGGGAGCAGCCCCAAATACTTTTATGTCTGCAATACAGTTCTTCATAACAGCACAATGCTTAGTGCCGAATAAGGATTGGCCACCCGAAGCGGAACTGCAGGGTATGTTGGAAAATTTAGAGTAATAACCAAATAAACAAAACTACCACCACTTTTCAATAGACCAGGGTTTCTCTAAGTGAGGTACGCGAAACACTGGGGGTTCGCGACAAGATTTACGTACCGTAAGAAAATAAAATTTAAAAGAAAACTGGCCAAGTGCGAGTCGGACTCGCGCACGAAGGGTAGGGCACGTTTGTTGTATGGGAGCCACACCTAAATATTTATTTTATTCTGTTTTTAGTATTTGTTGTTATGGCGGCAACAGAAATACATTATCTGTGAAAATTTTACCTGTCTATCTATCACGGTTCATGAGATACAGCCTGGTGACAGACAGAAAGACGGACATACAGACAGACGTTGCGGATAGGCAGACAGACGGACAGCGTAGCCTTGGTAATTGGGTCCCGTTTCTACCCTTTGGGCACGGAAACTTATTTTATGATAACGCAGTGGACATTTTATATGAGGAGCAGTGGTAATTTCAGTTATTAATGAGATGTAATAAAAAACCCAAAATATTGAAGAAATTCATTATAAACATTGAGGCCCGGTTGAAAACTAAAACGTCACAATCCCAGAAAAATATTTCGAGACATCTGCAATTTTGTAAAAGTGTTCATAAATAATAAATTTTCAACTACATTTCAGGCACTAAAAAATAAAATAGCCTGATTACATTTGTAACGCTATAATACTAATTATAGCTGCGTTAGACTTATACTGAATTTGTTTGCTTTGGTATAAAAAACAATTTAAAATTTCTAGTTAAAGTTTCTAGAATTCATTTACTTCTTAGAAGAAGTAAATGAATTCTCACTTTTAGGCTTAACGTTAGACTCAAACTTCAATTGGAAGAAACATTAAAGAAAATACTAGTGCCAGACTTCCTCAATTTATATAATATGCGCTAAGCGTATTGAAACGTAACACAGACGATAAAACCACCTTATCTGCCTATTATGCGTTCGCCTACTCTTGGCTAAATTCTGGCATTATTTTGTGGGGAGAAAGTACCGACTTCTCTGACCTCTTCATTCAGCAGAAAAAATGTATAAGGATACTAATGAACATGGGTCAACGAGACAGTTGTAGGCCACATTTTATTAAACAACAGATCCTTACATTACCAGCTATTTACATACTCCAGAGTTGCATATTTGTTAGGAAAACTCGGCACCTCTCAAATTAAATGTTGAGCTAAATGAAAATTATTACCGACGCCACAAGAGTAGACTGGTACTACCTATGTCGACATTAAAATTTAAAGGGGAAAAGCCCTTGCAAATGCAAATGTTTATAATAAGTTACCTGAAAATCTTAAATCTAAAAGGAGTCCATATTTTTCAAACAGTTCAAATCTCTGCTAATCAAAAAAGGCTACTATACCGTTGAGGAATTTAAAGCTGACAAATTAAATTAATTGACCTTGTAACATGCTGACATTTATACGAAATAAATAATTACTGCATAAAATTATCATTATGACTAAAACGCATGAATAATAACAATCTAAATATTATGAAAGACATGTATAAAGTAGTGTACCTAAATTTTAATGGACATAGAAATGTTAAATTGAACAATGTATAAAGTAGCATCGAGAATTGAAATTATATAATTTGCTTAAAAATTTGCAGTGCCCTTATAGGGTGCATGTTAATGCATACTGTGCCATGAAAATTTAATGCATGCCAACTAATCAGTGCTGTGTACACGTAAGCAAGTAAACAAATAAATAAACAATCAAGTACATATTTTATAATATAGATAAAAGAGTTTCTCATAATATATACTTAGGCGTGCAATATTGTTTACGTCTGGTGGTCTTGACTATTTCTATGGTGATTAACGAATGTTACTATCACTACACGAGTTATTTTAAAGTTTTAACCTCTACGTGATAATTTACGAATCCAAAAATCTATTATTTTAGATTTCGTTAATTCATTAAAGTTAAATCCTAAACATGTATTTTACATCATAGATTCAGAAGAGTTCGACTTCATAATCGTGGGAGCTGGTACAGCTGGAAGTATTCTGGCGAACAGACTCAGTGAAATCAAAGGCTGGAGTGTATTGCTGCTTGAGGCAGGAGGAAACCCGCCCGTGGAAAGTGAAGTAAGTTGCTTGATTTTAGAACCAAAAATAAGGAAAATTATTATGTTTGCATTTCCGAAGCGACTTTAATTATAATGCGAGTGTAACAACTCTTTTAACATAGAATAAAAACCCCCGAGTCAATATAATATTATTGTAGTATATCCCTCAGATTCCAAGGCTAACACCAAGTCTTTACGGGTCGAAGTTTGACTGGCAATACACAACGATAAATAATGGTTTAACAAATCAGGCCATTAAAGGTGGAAACGTGAAATGGCATAGAGGTAAAATGCTTGGAGGCAGTAGCAGTATGAACTACATGGCTTATGTTCAAGGACACCCCCGAGATTACCAGACCTGGTTTGACGAAGGAAACATTGAATGGCATCCAGATATAGTTAAACAATATTTCAAAAAAGCTGAAACTTTACAAGATCCTATTCGTTTGAAGATTCCTGCAGTTTACAATCACTATGGACATAATGGACCTCTAGTTGTTAATGCTTTCAATGGTACAGATGACAGTTTAGTTGTAAATTTACTTTCTGCTTTTGACGAAATTGGTGTCAAAAATGTTGATGATTTAAATACGGCCAATAACTTAGGTTCTGGTAAATTTATAGCGACTGTTGATAAAGGCAAAAGAGTGAGCACAGCCACAGCATACCTAAACCCTATTTCACGAAGCAGAAAAAATTTGAAGATAGTTAAAAATTCATTTGTCACTAAAATTGTTTTGGATGGCAGAAATGCGCGTGGCGTAGAAGTAGTTCACAATGGCAAAACATTAACATTAAAAGCAAAAAGTGAAGTCATTCTTAGCGCAGGTTCTATAAACACTCCTCAGCTGCTAATGTTATCTGGTGTAGGACCTGAAAATCATCTCGCAGCAAAGAACATAAAAACTGTAATCAATTCACCTATGGTTGGTCAGAATTTACATGATCATACAATGACTCCTGTTTTAATATTTGCCAATGAACCAGAGGACACAGATCAAGCAACGAAAAGCTTTGAATCACTGAGATATCTGCGTGATCGTCAAGGATACTTATCATGTGACAATTATCATGATGTGTCTGGATTTTTTTCCACAGGCCCTAATGCTTCGTATCCGGATTTTCAATTCGTCATTTTTCTCAGTAAGAAAAACGAAGAAAGCATTAAAACTTATGCTTCTGGCTTTGTCAAATCTGTAGAAAATTCGATACTGGAGCAAAGTGTTAACAAATCTTTGTTCCAGGTAATGACAATTCTATTGCGTCCTCATTCTAGAGGAAACATATCGTTGAATTCTAATGATCCCTATGAACACCCTCTTATATATTATGATTATTTTAGTGATTTGAGGGATTTAGATTTTCAGGTTGTTGGAATGAAAATAATGGCGCAAATGGTCAACACGACTTATTTTAAGTCTATTGGTGCAAAATTGGGTAGAATCAAGCTGGCTGCGTGTGACGGTTATGAGTTTGGCAGTACTGATTACTGGAAGTGCGTGGCTTTAAATATGGGAACCACTGTATTTCATCCAGTTTCCACTGCTAGGATGGGTCGTGATATTAATTGTTCTGTTGTCGACAGTCGGTTGAAGGTTCACGACATTCATGGACTTCGGGTGGTAGATGCCAGTGTGATGCCCACCATAACTAGTGGCAATACTAACGCGCCTACCATAATGATTGCTGAGAGAGCAGCTGATATTATAAAACAGGATTATAATAAATGCTGCCACGGTCACATGATTTTGTAGTGGACGACTAGTTGACGTCACATTATTACTTTTGTTTGATTGTTTTTTTTAAATAAATGTTGCCCCACACCAGGATTTTTCCTTTAACGTGGTTATAATTAAAAGTTTTTCTCTTGATGTTATTTTGAATATGTGCTTTAATACCTAACTTATTTAAAAATACTATTGTATTTTATTTGTGTAACACGAAATTAACGAAATATGAATTTTATTATACTTGCAACATTTTACTATTTGGACTTTACCATGTCAATAATCACTCATAATGCATAGCTGGCAGAGGCTTAGGCCGCCGTTTGTAGGGTTACCGTGTAACGAAAAAATATGATCAAATTTTATTTTGGGAATTCTAAATTCAAACAATCATCAAACGCGCAGATGCTAATTAAGACGCTTCGCACCCCGTGCAATGTAGCTGTGTAATAACAGATTGTCCGAAAACGACACGGCAATATTTATAATGTTATATCTAGGCAATGTGAATAACAAGGAAGTTCAAATTATAATTATTTACTTGGCCCTAAGTAGCTTGTCATTATTCATAATGCCCGGGTATTGTGAAAAATGCCTCTAGGTTATAGGCAAAGGCATTAATACTAGGGTATGTTGTTTTAATATAATAGCCAATAAGACCCCGACCATGACCTATGGGATCCTCGAAATTAAAGACTATTCGAGACGTTAACATATTTTTTGTACACGAGCCTAATACAATTAGGAGCCCACCAGATAACACTTATTTGAATGTGTCAAATTAATCATTTTAAATTAAACACGTACAAAATATAGTTTTTATTTAAAGTAGTAGTTTTATAAATAGAAATTAAACTATGTCTTTTATTAAGCATGTGAAACTGTATTGTTGGAATCAGATAAAGAAGTACTTAACAAATAAGTTTATTTTTAATGTTCACGGTTAGCGCAGTGGTTGGGCAATTGACTCATGCGCTGCGTGTCGCGGATTCGATTCCCGCACGGAACAAATATTTGCACGACCTACATACAGTTGTTCCGGGTCTTACATACCGGGTTACGGTCTTACATGTAATATTTGAGAGTATGATGTACCTATTTTGTTTTGAATTAATTTTATATTTTTTTAAAAACATAAAAATAAATTTAATTTCATATATTGGCATTTTAATTTGATTCATGTTGATTTTATTAGTTGACATTTTAATTTATTGACAACATCAAATAATTAATTATTCTTAACAATTTTATTTTATTTATTGCCAATTTTAAATTATTTCAACTTTTCAATCCAATTCCAATTTTATAATTTCTTAAGACGAAAGAGAAATATTGAAAAATATTTTACAGGAACCAATAGTTTTGTTTTTGACAATACAACAAAACCAGATTATCAGAATTTCACAGTTTATTTGAGCATTCGGGCCTGGCGTGGACATTAACTAAAATAAGAAATTCATTTCGATTTTATTATTTGGTACCTTTGAGAAAGAAAAAAACATAATAAGGTTGCAGCGAGTTGCATAAATGAGATGCGAAATTTTTGATATTTTAACAAACTTCTTCACTAAAAACATTGTAAAAATGAGTACCCATACAATATATTCTAAAATAAATTATTATTCTTTACTTTCAAGAATATTAACTTATTTATGCGTTACGGTAGGTATCTCCTTATAGTTTTGTAAAACAAAACATTTTTAACACGTCAGGATATAGATTTCGCGATTTTGGGGTTGGCCCCATAGTAAAAGTTGTTTATAATGATTTATTCTAACAGAATAAACGCACGTTGTACCTACCTATAGTTTGAACATTCAATAAAATAATAAAAACCTAAAGGTAACAGAAATACCTATTATAGTAGGCGCCAGATAAATGAAGAATAACGGTCATTGACCTTTCCTTAATATCTCTTCGTAGGTACCCCCGGACAGTAAATTATGAATCGTTTTTCATTACTAGAACAGTAAGGATCACGATGGATGTCGATTCAGGACAGCTTTATGTCATTATTTCTGTTTTTGAAATTTAGTGTGTCAATAAATGTAGGTGGGTCAATGACCGTTATTCTTTATTTATCTGGCGCATACTATAGTAGTCTTTTGTTTAAAAATAACATACTTACAAAAATGAGATTCGTTAAGTTGTTTGTTACTATTTATCAATCAATCATTATGCATTATACAACTCTTCCGTTACAGAGTGACTGAGAGCGGATTTCACCAATGAAACTGAACGCGATCAGTACATCTAAACTGCGTTCAAGAACTGTCAGTGTAAATATTCCATAGAAACATAATGACACTGACAGCTCATAACCGTGGTTTATTCGCTGATCACGTTCAGTTTCATTGGTGAAATTGGCCCTGACAGACAACGCATAGCCGAAACTAATGGTCGTAGAAAGCTGAAATTTGGCATGTACATAGGTTCCTTAGGGAGTGTAGGGGAGCACTAAAACTAAGACGATTTCTCGAAATTCCTACGAAAACGAAAATAAACGGGATATGCGGAATTCTCTGTTGGTACATTGCAACAGCTAAGTACACTGCGATCGCTAACCCGCCTGCCAAGCGTGGCGATCATGGCCAACCCCCATTTGGGGGAGGCCTATGTCCAAGTGGATACAGTGGACATTTTCCGGCTGATATGATGATGATGATGATGCGGGTAAGAAATCGCGGGCCAAAGCTAGTATCTAATATAAACTTTATGTCATAATTTTCCAACGGGATCGATACACGTGTTCAAATATTATGGTCTTTACCGATTAAAATGGAGATTTGTACGAAAATTTTAAATTATAAAAATTTAGTTATTTTTTTATTTTAGCTCATCAAAGTACTGGCCCAAATTATCTACACAATTTTGCCATTTTGATCGCAGTTTCTTTATCCCTTTACTGTAGAAATCTGCTGGATGGGAGGCGATGAAGTCAACGAAAGCATTTTGTACTGCCTCTCGGGTATTGAATTTTATTTCACTTGAAATATTGTCTAAATTATGAATTAAGTAGAAATCTGTTCAGGCAAGGTCCGGTGAGTACGGTGGGTGATGGAGAGCTGTAACTCTTTTAGCTTTGCGATGGTCTAACGTGAAGTGTGAGCTCGTGCGTTGTCGTAAAGAAGCAATGGGGAAGAGCAATTGACCAGTCTTGGTTGTTTAATTGCGAGCTTCTCCATCATTGTTTGCAATTCTTGGCAATAGAAATCTACGGTCACTGTAGCGGTTGTCGTTAAGGATTCACTTTTTATCGCAGGTAATAATTCGATTTACATAGATGCCCTTTCTATGCCGATTCAGGAGTGCCATGCATGCTTCGATGCGTAAGGCTGTTGGTCGCTTAGTTCGTGTGGCACCCACTTATCGATTAGACGCTAGTGCTTCAATGTTGTTTTGACACTAACCCCAAGGCCCGCAGCAAGCTCAGCCGTAGATTGAATTAGATCCGCTTCCAATACCGCCTTTAATTCGTCGTTGTTGATAATAGTCACCGGTCGACCGCGAGGCTCGTTCTTCAACTCAAAATCTCCAGATATAAAACGATTGAACCAATAATGGGCCGTGTTTATGCAAGCAGTAGTACACACCATTAATGCTCGTACACATCATTAATGTTTCATGCGGTTTGCGCAGCAGTATTTCCACGTAGGAACTCATATTCGAAAATTGTACGAATTTTCAGTTTATCCATGGCGCCAAAAACTAACACAATTACACAAAAACAAAACAATAACATCAAAAACGAATGACTTAATTTGAAATAAAAATAACGCGGCTTTAGAATCAAATTTATTTGAATTTCGAATTGCGCGCCAAAGATAATTAAACCTGAAAATGCTGTTATAGAATCTTCAACTACATAGGTTATACCTATTATGTTGCATCGAACGATATAGGTAATAATGATCTTTTTTTTAATTATTAACGACGAGAATATTTTAAAATCTAACTTACAGTATACTGTGCATAATAACTACACACTAGGATCACACAACGCCGCACATATGTGTACAATACAACAACGCGCTGAAAGTGCTGCTAGGGCTACCGAGATTCTGCAGTGCTTTTTTTTATGAACGGGAAATCATCACATGACTCCTGTCGCTCTAGGTGTAGCGAGAGGGAGTGTCAGACTTTTACTGACTAAAACCCATCCGTGCTCCTCGTAGTGCCTTTTACTTTCCAGGGCCATAGTAACTCTTTTGAACAAAATCCGCAACCCTGGATTCAGCAGTGCTTCGATTATGTTCGCAAAAGCGCACGAAGCGAGTTCGCGGACAGGTGGGACTCTTTACTGCTGCGCCAGTGGATACGTTTACCTACATACTGCAGAACAGTTTGAACCCGAATTTAAAATGACTATTTCTCATACGCAGCCCAGTTGCACAGGTTTTGTATCTTGCCACTAACTTAGAGCGGGTTTCACCAATGAATCTGAACGCGATCAGTACATCTAAACTGCGTTCAAGAGCTGTCAGTGTAAATATTCCATAGAAAAATAAATGACACTGACAGCCCATAAACGTGGTTTATTCGTTGATCGCGTTCAGTTTCATTGGTGACATTGGCCCTTAGTCTAACATAAGGTGCAATAAATGTAAATAGGTTTAAGTCTTGAACAAATAAATAGTGTTTATTGTTGGTGTTAGGTTAAAAATAAAAAAAAATGAATCCATCATTTTGAAAAAAATATTAACTGAGTGTTATATGTTTTTAGAAAATTTAACAGGTGCAGGTTTTTACACTTAGGTGAAAACAAAAGATATCTCAACAAAACTAAAAGGTGTAGGCAGAGGTGTAAGGTATAACCTCTTAAGTTGACACCTGCGCTCGGTTCTTTGTGTTTTTCCATCATCCCAGCTGACTTCGGATTGAAGTAGTGGCCATAAAGCTTCGATTGGTTGATAATCTTCAGCTACTGGGAGTTGTGGCGCAGAAACATCATAGGGTCTGAAAGACCCTACGAGGCATGCTGAGGTTTAACAACAAGAAACATCTTAATTACAGTGTAATGGATTTTATTTTTGCAAAATGGACCTTGTCTGTTCAGTTGGCTTACATAACCAGGTTGTGCAATCAAATCTTTTGTTTTTAAATTGTGTGCCATACTCAAAATGTAATACGGTTTTAAGTTGCTTATCAAGCAAAATAAATATCATTGTTTCAAATGAATAATTGAATAATTTTATTCAAGTCATTAAGTTCGAAATTTTCACATGACGTTTTATTTATTGAGTAGTTTGTAGATACGAAGACATTCTTACTTTAACGGATTGTATAAATTGACGTGCCAGACACGTGGTCTTAAATATTTTATTATTTTTATTATTTTCAAATTACTGGACGTGTCAGTGTGTGTTAGTGAGACGTTGAAGATTGATGAAGATTTATTTCTGAAAAATGATCAGGTATGAATATTTTATTAATTTCGAATAAGGTATCGTATGGGCGACCATCATTTACATACCGAGACTCGTCTGTTCCTTCGCAGTTATTTGTAGATTTTTGACAGTTGTCAGGTAGTAGAAGTCGAGTAGACAAAAGCCAGTAAATCTGACACCAGTCAGATTTACTGGCTTATTTATTTTAGGTACTGGGTTGTAGAGTCACTTCATCAGGGTTGCAGATTTTGTTCGAAAGAGTTACCGCGGCCCTGGAACGCAAAGGGCTCTATGAGGAGCACGGATGGGTTTTAGTCAGTAAGAGTCTGACCCGTCTAGAGCGGAAGGAGTCATTTGATGATTTCCCATCCATAAAAAAGAGTCACTTCATGTACTACACATAAGATAGCAATATTTTACATAAAGTACACACAGTACCTATTGTCCACATTACCTGGAAATCAATCAGCCTTGCTACTTCCTAAACTATGCTGGTGTCGACATTCAGTCTAACTGGATGCAGCTCAATACCAGTATTCAGCTTACATAGTAAAGAACAGGAGGTAGGGGGGAGGGGAATAGGAGGTTTACATAATATATTATGGAAGTAGCCAGGCTGAATGATTTGAAGGAATGTGGCCTTGTTTTTAATTGGCCACTAAACATTATCTTCTGTCAGTTTAACCCTCACATGTAGAAAGAAAATTTTGTTTGCGTTACTGAACGTACTTTAATTTCTACGTTGAATGTTATTTCTATTTGTCTGTAGCAACGAGTCTTGCATAATATCTCCAACGACGGGAGCAGCCCCCAATACTTTTATGTCTGCAATACAGTTCTTCATAACAGCACAATGCTTAGTGCCGAATAAGGATTGGCCTCCCGAAGCGGAACTGAAGGGTATGTTGGAAAATTTAGAGTAATAACCAAATAAACAAAACTACCACCACTTTTCAATAGACCAGGTTTTCTCAAAGTGAGGTACGCGAACCACTGGGGATTCGCGACAAGATTTACGTACCATAAATCGGGGTGCATAGAAATGCAGGAGTGAATAAAAAAGTAAAATAAAAAAAACCATACACGTTATTCGCATCTTTAAAAAATGTAGGAAGGTTTTTTTTTTGACACTACACATGACTACGTCATTAAAAATAGTGAGAATGAGGATGCTAATCCACTCTAAATCATGATACATCCTAAATATTTCGGGCGTACCCTTGGCAATTGATTTCTGCCGATTGGTTAATACTTCCAGAAGTTAAAAATACGCTAAGATGAAGAAAACCACGCTTTAATAATAATCATAAAACGGCCAAAATTGCGGTCAGCAAGCGACGCCCACAGTTTCACTAGAAACTATTCCAGCGAAGCATGATAGTGAAACATCAATCCAAAGTAAATGTCAAAGTCAGTTCAACTACATAAGGTAATAAGAAAATGGCATTTACGATGCTTACTTAAATGTAATACCGTATGTTAAAAGTTGAAGTTTAAATCTACATGTACTTGGGCTTTACTACTTTTCGATGCCTCTATTATCATCCCTTGTACATTTTAACGCATAATTTCTAACCCGTTGAGATAATCTTCGAAAAACCTTTATTTCAATCACTAAACGAGTTATTTTAAAGTTTGAACCTCTACGTGAGAATTTCCAAACACACGAATTAAGTATTTTAATTTTCGTTTATTCATTAAAGTTAAATCCTAAACATGAATTTTATATCGTAGATTCAGAAGAGTTCGACTTCATAATCGTGGGAGCTGGTACAGCTGGAAGTATTCTGGCGAACAGACTCAGTGAAATCAAAGGCTGGAGTGTATTGCTGCTTGAGGCAGGAGGAAACCCGCCTGTGGAAAGTGAAGTAAGTTGCTCGGTTTTAGAGCCAAAAATAATAAAAAAATATTTTGTTAGCATTTCAGAAGCTACTATAATTATGATGCGAGTGTAACAACATTTTAGTCATTGAAAAATAACATGAGTCAAAATAATATTATTGTTGTATCTCCCTCAGGTACCAAGGCTAGCAACAAGTCTTTACGGGTCAGAGTTTGACTGGCAATACACAACGATAAATAATGGGTTAACAAATCAGGCCAATAAAGGTGGAAACGTGAAATGGCATAGAGGTAAAATGCTTGGAGGCAGTAGCAGTATGAACGTCATGGCTTATGTTCAAGGACACCTCCGAGATTACCAGTCCTGGTTTGACGAAGGAAACATTGAATGGCATCCAGATATAGTTAAACAATATTTCAAAAAAGCTGAAACTTTACAAGATCCTATTCGTTTGAAGATTCCTGCAGTTTACAATCACTATGGACATAATGGACCTCTAGTTGTTAATGCTTTCAATGGTACAGATGACAGTTTAGTTGTAAATTTACTTTCTGCTTTTGACGAAATTGGTGTAAAAAATGTTGATGATTTAAATACGGCCAATAACTTAGGTTCTGGTAAATTTATAGCGACTGTTGATAAAGGCAAAAGAGTGAGCACAGCCACAGCGTACCTCAACCCTATTTCACGAAACAGAAATAAATTGAAGATAGTTAAAAATTCATTTGTCACTAAAATTGTTTTGGATGGCAGAAATGCGCGTGGCGTAAAAGTAGTTCACAATGGCAAAACATTAACATTAAGAGCAAAACGTGAAGTCATTCTTAGCGCAGGTTCTATTAACACTCCTCAGCTGCTCATGTTATCTGGTGTAGGACCTGAAAAACATCTCGCAGCAAAGAACATCAAAACTGTAATCAATTCACCCATGGTCGGACAGAATTTACATGATCATACAATGACTCCTGTTTTAATATTTGCCAATAAACCAGAGGACACCGATCAAGCAACGAAAAGCTTTGAATCACTGAGATATCTGCGTGATCGTCAAGGATACTTAGCATCTGCCAATTATCATGATGTGTCTGCATTTTTTTCCACAGGCCCTAATGCTTCGTACCCGGATTTTCAATCCGTCATTTTACTCAGTAAGAAAAACGAAGTAAGCATTAAAACTTATGCTTCTGGCTTTGTCAAATCTGTAGAAAATTCGATACTGGAGCAAAGTGTTAACAAATCTTTGTTCCAGGTAATGACAATTCTATTGCATCCTCGTTCTAGAGGAAACATATCGTTGAATTCAAATGATCCCTATGAACACCCTCTTATATATTATGATTACTTTAGTGATTCGAGGGATTTAGATTTTCAAGTTGTTGGAATGAAAATACTGGCGAAAATGGTCAACACGACTTATTTTAAGTCAATTGGTGCAAAATTGGGAAGAATCAAGCTGGCTTCGTGTGATGGTTATGAGTTTGGCAGAACTGATTATTGGAAGTGCATTGCTGTAAATATGGGAACCACTGTATTTCACCCAGTTTCCACTGCTAGGATGGGTCGCGATATTAACTGTTCTGTCGTCGACAGTCGGTTGAAGGTGCACGACATTCGTGGACTTCGGGTGGTAGATGCCAGTGTGATGCCCACCATCACTAGTGGCAATACTAACGCGCCTACCATAATGATTGCTGAGAGAGCAGCTGATCTAATAAAACAGGATTATAATTTGCTGCCACGGTCACATGATTTTGTAGTGTACCACTAGTTGGCGTCACATGAGTTCTTCTATAGATTAGATTATTTATTAAAGTGGTCCGCTTGATGGATTTTTAATAATTACTTTAATACCTATTTCTTATGCATAAGCTTTGAAGTATGTAAATTAACTTATATTAAAATGATATTGTATTTTATTTACTATCACGAAATAAACGAAATATGAATATTATCTGCAAGTTTTTTTTAAATAATAAATTAATAATAATTTGAAATGAATATTGTTATTATATAAAAATGTTGTAATAAAAAGGGCAATCATGATTCATGGTTCCTAGGAAAATACCCCAGCTCCCTTGCAAACGTTTTATATAGCACACGCCTACCCTACGCCTATATTACGCCTACCCTACGCCTACCCTACGCCTACCCTACGCCTACCCTACCTTACGCCTACCCTACGCCTACCCTACACCCACCCTACACCTACCCTACACGTACCCAACTGATAGAAGTTTGTATAACATTATGTTACGGACCAAGTCATTAATACGACATTATAAAAATGCCTGCGCAGATCAATAATTAAAAACAAATAAAATCTTTCCTTTAATACTTAGGGCCATGTAAATAATAATAATTTGTACTTCCTTATTTATAACATTGACATAATGAATATTACCATGTGGTTTTTGGACAATCTGATAACACACAGGTACATTGCACGGGGTGCGGAGAGAACGATGCCGTTTAATCAGCGGCCTTAGTGGCCAAGGCCTTACTTTTAGCCACTGAGGCCTTGGCCTTAGTTTTCCAAAAATAAAAAATTTGTTAATTGTTTTCGTCATACAGTTACCCTATTCTCTGAATGGCCTAAGCCTCTGCCAGCTATACATTATGAGTGATTATTGAAATGGTTTTCAGATCATTTCAGTTTTTATTTTCATAGGTCAGCAGAGTACGTATGTAGCTTTTCACTATTCATAATGCCCGAGCATTCTGAAAAATTTTGATCGATTTTGAGTTCTCTCCACCGCAGCTTCGGCGTGCTGGCTGGCTCCGAAGACACTATTTTTATTTTTATTTCCGGATAAAAATGCTATTTTATAGAAATGGCAATATATGCCTATTAAAATTATTCCAAATGAAATTCTGCCAACTTAAAAGTATGCCATTGTCGTGCAAGTCATAGCGGCTGAGACTGGTCGGTGGGGGTTTCTCTCCCTTTGCTGCTCTGGTTTTCCTACACACTCAAGGGGTAGTAGACAAAAGACAACGTGAAGTCGGGGTGCCCCGATTCGGTTTTGGAGCCGATTCGACCTATTTAACAACACGGGAATTGAAAGCGAAATAATATTAAACGTTACTTATAAATTTTGAACATTAAACTAATTGAATATTTATTCAAATGTGTAATAAAGTAAATGTGTTGGTATCAATATATATTTTAAACGGTAGACCTAATGATTTTTGAATAAATAAACGTAATATCTAATAACGTTATACGAAATAAGTTTTAATTATAATATATAAAAGGTATAATATGTTATAAAATGATATCAGCGGTTGGCATATCTTACGTTTATTACATCATGTGAACGTTATTGAAATGAATAAAAAATTAAAACGAATCAAAATTAAACTAAAATTCAACTAATGATACTAGCACTTGGCCCACGACTTCGTCCACGCAGATTTAGTAGGTACTACAGAAACTTCAACGCCCGCTAGATTGTCAACGCATCAAAAACAATGGCCTCACTATCCTCACAGGATAATCGAAACTTGAGCGGAAAATGGCGGATAGACTTTAACGGGTAGTTTTTGAAAATGAATCAACAATTAATTTGTACTAATTAATTAGCTTTTTATTTTTTGACATTTAATCTAGATTGTACATACCAACTTCCAAGTAAATTAAGTACGTAATCATGTCATCCTTCAATGCACTAGAACGCGTCACGGTGAACAACCGCAACACTGTGACGCTGCAGTGGATAAAAGAACGCAGCGGATTATTAGGAAATGACGCCGCTGATGAGCTGCCCAGAAGGGGATCTGGCGCGATGGCTGTTGTACCTGAATCCATGATACCACTTCCTTTCACCCCTTTCACCCTGCTGCGCACGTGGCTACAAAAACATACCCACATACAAGCAGAACGCTGGTGAGCCTTGGCACCAGGCTGCAGGCATTTCAGCAGGCATGGCATAGTCTCATTGACTATGCCATCCCTGGACAGGAAACTAACCAGGCGCCTTCTGTGACTGGACAGAGGTAGCCTTCGAATGGTGGCAGGGACCATCACCGGGCACTGCTCATTGAACAAACATTTCCACACGAAAGGTATAACGGACAGTCTTCTGTGCAGAGCATGCATGGAGGAGGAGGTAAAGTTATTTTCCCATTTTTTTCTTTTGGATTTTTGCGAAAATAAACTCGCAGTCGCAGAGAGTCGCAGGTTGATTCCCGGCCACCGTAGGTGCGGGTCTGTGGATGGCGAGCGTTGGGTGGCTCGCCGACCGATAAAAACCAGACCCGGGTCGACGGCGCGTTGTTCCACGCGCGCCTCAAACAGATGTCAGCATAGTAAGGCTGCGTTTCCACCAGAGATGTGCGAGGATGCTTAGCGAGGAATGTGTTTGTTACGAACCAATAGAATCGCTTCATTAACCTAGCCTCGCTCAACGCAAGCGATTCTATTGGTTCTAAACAAACACATCCCTCGCTAGGCATCCTTGCACATCTCTGGTGGAAACGCAGCCTAAACGGGGCCCGTTAGGGCCAGAGCCTGCCAGGGTGTAGATTATGTTCGAAAGAGTTACCGCGGCCCTGACCAATGATATTTATTTTGTGAGTAGGTTGTAAATAACACTTTAACACGTCAATCTTTTCGGTCGTTTTTAAACTAGATGAGGCCGGTGTTTCTTAGCTGACGACCCTGAGAAGAAACACCGAAACAAACTCAGAAATCAAGGTCTCCTTTGAAGTCCATAGAATTATACTGGTCAAATCATATGAGAACCATGTAGATTGATGCCTGAAGTGGTCTTTTGAGGAAAGTATCACACGGATTTGAGTGGACCTGTCCAGACAGTGCAAGCATTCGTCAATTTTCGTGTAGCTCAAACTTAAAACTATAAGGAGCTCAACGATTTGACGAACAATACCAAAGTAAGGACATTTGGGTAGGCCGCATAAATAAAAAAAACGTAGTAGTACCTTGTTGCCATCAATGGACCTCAAGAGAGTTTCACCATTTGATCGGTCCAATCACAGCAACTTTTTATTGTAATTTTTGGTCATAGTAACGGAAATAGGTCTAAATAATTATATTATAATTATGTATTTCACTTTTAAATACTCATTAAAACCATAGAAAAAACATTTTATAAATTCATAATTCAGAATTTCACTTGAAAAAAATAAAAGTAGGTACTTTGCATGGAATGAAGTATGAACCTTGCTTTAGAATCATTAAGGATAGATTTTAAATGAAGCAAGCAGAATGGAGTGTCGAAAGCAACACCTAAACGAAGTTTAAATGGAGTAAACCAAAAAGCCAAAGAAGACGTCCATGTACATGAGTCTTGTTTATTTCTCCTTGTGTCATAATTTAGTAACATAGACAATTACAATTAGTTGTATCGATTGGACCTCTAGAACAAATTTTTCGAAGTCCATTGATGGCAACTTGGTGGTTCATTGAAGGTGCCCAAGGTCCAAAGAAGGCAACAGCCTAAGATTTAGTTTCCTTCGTTTATATCTAAAAGTGTTAGCCCGAATTGTTTGTGCTGTTGTGATTTTTAACCGACTCCTAAAAAAGGAGGATGTTCTCAATTCGGATGTTTGTATTTTTTTTTTTTTATGTTTGTTCGGGCATAACTCCGTCGCTTGCCAACCGATTTGAAAAATTCTTCTTTGGAAAGGGTATACTTCCCAATTGGTCCCATTGAAATTTTATCAAAATCGGATCAGTAGTTTGGTTATTAAATCCAAATAGCTGGAAAAAAAAGTGGAAAAATCATCCATGTATACGAAATTGCATATTTTGCTTTCCTGTGACTTTCCAGTGGTGTTGTTAGGTGTGGGGTACTACTAAAAAGTGAAAAATAGAAAACTTTTTCACAAAAAAAGAAACCGACTTCCAAAAAAACTACAAACTTTAGTTTCGGAAGTCGGTGTTTTCGGTTGCTTCTTTGTTAATTGACACCGACTTCCAAAATTAAAGTTATTTTGAACTTAGTAGTTTTTTTGGAAGTCGGTTTCTTTTTTTTGTGAAAAAGTTTTCTATTTTTCACTTTTACTATATGAGGTCATAATCATTCATAGCAGCCTTGCCCTATGCTTTAAATTACCAATGTAGCTTTCTAATGGAGAAATAATTTTTAAAATCAGTTGAGTAGTTTCCGAGCCAAAACGTAACAAACAAACATACAAACAAATACATATTTCCCCTTCATAATATTGGTTTAAATGAGACGCATCCACTGTTTACATCTAGTTGCAGCAGTCAGTTTTTAAATAATTACGCCGTCGAGTATCGTTCCCACTTGCAAAAATGCTACCATACGACGAAATCGCATGGGATCACATTTCATTTCTAAACAGCACATTTTCAATGCATTAAAATAAAATATTACATTTAATTAACGTAACTTATTTGTCAACGAAAATTATGCCACAGAATAACCGATGATTTTACCCAACTTCTCTTAATAACTTTGTATTAAATTATAATTGCCTAAAACACACACTTTCTTATTGTAAGTGTTGCCACAGAATAATGAAATATTTAACCCGCCTTTAAAAAAAAAAACAAAATTATTGCAGGTGTGTGAAAACAATTTTTCGATTCAAGGATTCGTTTACAAAATATTCAGCTTTAAAGTTCTAATTATTTAAATAAATAAATCAATGGTTGTTTTAATTTTAATTTTACTCAAAAAGAGGTAATATCATGGCGCACTGTACACACTGCGTGGGTGAGGTAGACATTCTCAATTCAGCTGATCAATTTAATAGTCACTATCCGACAGTTCAATTTTTAAAGAATTGGTTTGGAAGACTTATTAAGAGTGGTGTGTTATTTAATTTTTGTGTACTTTTGCAGATTGATCAAGAATAATCTCTAAAAATGTTTAGGTATGTGATTTTTTTTAATTTTGTATCATCATTTCATTAAACTACATTTTAAAAGTTTACAGGCTATGAGTAAATGATGTTTTAACAAATGATTAGGTTATGGTGCTGTTAAAATCACACTGCTGTTATAGTTATTTATGATATTAGTGCGGTAAGTTGGTTTTTACAAACGAGTAGACGAATGTAAGCACGAGACGAAGTCGAGGGCTTACCATAGTCACGAGTTTGTAAAAACCAAATCCGCACGTGTGTCATACAACGTTTTTCGACACATTTGCGAGAAAACATTACAATAAATAATGAAACAAACTTTTTGTCTCTAGAAATCAGTCGGAAAGTCGCAACAATCTTTGACGTTTCTAATATGAAAATGGCGCGAATTTACAAAGGGCGCCACATGCGCGTGGTGAAAATTAGAACCACATACTTTATTTTTTTTATTTATCTTCTCTCATTTTCTCTATAATATTAAAATGAGACAAACGTATACAGCAAAAACGCTTCCAAGGAGGTTCGATTATTGAGCTTATTTATTCTCGTGTTGTGAAACTCCTTGGTGGAATTCTTATTAATTTTTATGGAAATTAAAAAAAAACCGTAAAGAATACGCACGGCGCTATACAACAGAGTTTGCGGTAAAATATGTACTTAGGTGAGAGTACCTGCTTTGCCGCACGCTCCATTGTGTGGTGCATAATTTTTAACTTTCGAACAATGCATACAGGCTTCGTAAATGCATTTTTTGAGCAAATGTGTTGAAAAAATATTTACAAACATTTTCTAATACTAATAAATTTATCACATTATTTTATGTTACATTTACAAACGTAAAGTAACGGTAACGTAAATGTACGTTAAAAAAAGTAAGTAAGTAAAGTAAATGTAGCGACTTAACTTAGTGATCAAATGTTGGGTTAGAAAAAAAATTGCTAATGTTTGTTAACATTTTCAACAGCGGTGTGGGAGCACCCCTACTGTAAGGATGGTTGTGCGTTTGAAAAAAATGATATTACCGATGATAAAAAATTCGATAAAATATAATATTTGTTTAATAAATATAATATTTGTTTACAATATTCCTTCACCATTTTTTGGATCATAATATTATTTTTTGTTTGTCCACAGCAATGAGTCTTGCATATATCCAACGACGGAAGCAGCCCCCAACACTTTCATGTCTGCAATACAATTCTTTGTGGCAACACAATGTTTAGTTCAAACCCAGGACTGGCCACCTGAAGTTGAACTGCAGGGTATGTAAAACAATATTATAGATGTGATGTGAACGAATTTTTCGATGCCGTATGAGTTCTTCCCCTGCCCTTTTTACTCCACTTTTATATTTTCTACTAGTATTCAGTATCTGTAAATTTAATACATGTAATTAATTTAGGAAGTTTTCAAGACGATAAAACGATTTAAGATCAAATAAATATTTAAATTCATATTTCTTTTGTATGGGATACAAAAAAAAATGTAAATAATAAAAAATATGTATAAGTATCTCTGGATCTGTAAATAATAAAATCTAAATATACTAGTACTAGACGAATTCAATAGCATAAGAAGTATTTATTTATTCATTTAATATTTCTTGCAAACAAATTGGCAAAGCCGCACTTAATGCCTTAGGCATTATATACCGTTAAATACTATTTAATCACCCAAAGGTTTATTTTGGGTGATTAAATAGTATTTTAAACTGTATTTTATATCTTTATTGAAATGTTGATACCGAAACTTTACATAAATTTATAGATTCAGAAGAGGTTGACTTCATAATCGTAGGAGCTGGTACAGCAGGAAGCATAATCGCCAACAGACTCAGTGAAATCGAAGACTGGAGTGTACTGCTGCTAGAGGCGGGAAGAAACCCACCTGTTGAAAGTGAAGTAAGTCGCTACATGTATTAACCATAAATATTGATAATTATTAGTATATTTGCATTTCACACACACACACAGTCTACGTTCATTATTATGCGAGTGTAACAACTCTTTAAACATTGAAAAAGACGTCAGTATTAATTTAACACTTTTGTATTTCTCTTAGATACCAAGGCTAGCAACAAATTTTTATGGATCGAAGTTTGACTGGCAGTATGCAACGGTCAATAACGGTTTAACAAATCAAGCCTACAAAGATGGAAAAGTTTCATGGCCAAGAGGTAAAATGCTTGGAGGCAGTAGCAGTATGAACGTTATGGTTTATGTTCAAGGACACCCCCGAGATTACCAGTCCTGGTGTGACGAAGGAAACGTGGAATGGCATCCAGATATAGTTAAACAATATTTCAAGAAAGCTGAAACTCTACAAGATCCTATTCGTTTGAAGATTCCCGAAGTATACAATCACTATGGTCATAATGGACCTCTAGTTATTAATACTTTCAATGGCACAGACGACAGTGTAGTTGTAAATTTACTTACTGCTTTTAACGAAATTGGTGTCAAAAATGTTGATGACTTAAACACAGCCAATAATTTAGGGTCCAGTAAATTTACAACAACCGTTGATAAAGGCAAAAGGGTGAGCTCAGCTACAGCATACCTCAACCCTATAACAAGAACTAGGAAAAATTTGAAGATAGTCAAAAATGCGTTTGTTACTCAAATTGTTTTGGATGGAACAAACGCACGTGCTGTCGAAGTAGATCACAATGGACACAGATTGACAGTTAAAGCCAAACGTGAAGTCATTCTCAGTGCTGGTTCTATAAACACTCCTCAGCTACTTATGTTATCTGGTATAGGACCTGAAAAACATCTTGCAGCAAAGAACATCAAAACTGTAATAAATTCGCCCATGGTTGGACAGAATTTACACGATCATACTATGGTACCTATTTTAATATTTGCTGATGAACCAGAAGACACCGATCAAGCTACGAAAAGCTTCGAATCACTTAGATACCTGTATGACCGACAAGGATACTTAGCATCTGCTAATTATCATGATGTGGCTGGATTTTACTCCGCAGATCTTAGTGCTTCGTATCCGGATTTTCAATGCGCCAGTTTACTCTACAAGAAAAACGAAGAAAGTTTAAAAACATATGCTTCTGGATTTGTCAAATCTGTTGAAAATTCAATATTGAGCCAAAGTGTTAATAAATCTATGTTCCAAGCATGGCAAATTCTACTGCACCCTTTTTCTAGAGGAAATATTTCGTTAAATTCGAATGATCCTTATGAACACCCTTTGATATATTATGATAACTTTAGTGATTCAAGGGATTTAGATTTTCAAGTTGTTGGTATGAAAATATTGGCGGAAATCGTCAACACGACTTATTTTAAGTCTATTGGTGCAAAATTGAGTAGGATCGAGCAGGCTGCATGTGACGGTTATGAGTTTGGCAGTACTGATTATTGGAAGTGCATTGCTGTAAATATGGCAGGTACTGTTTACCACCCAGTTTCTACGGCTAGGATGGGTCGCGACATAGGCTGTTCTGTTGTCGACAGTCGTTTGAAGGTGCATGGCATTCGTGGACTTCGGGTAGTTGATGCTAGTGTGATGCCGACCATCACCAGTGGTAATACTAACGCTCCCACCGTTATGATTGCTGAAAGAGCAGCTGATCTAATAAAACAGGATTATAATAAATAGCCGTGGTTATAAATTTTGTTACGTACTTTTGTTTTGATTGACCTAGCGTCGCACGATTTTTTTCATCTGCCTGCCCAAAATTTTTTTTTTTTTTTTTTTTAATAAACGTTGCCCCACACTAGGAATTTCTCCTGTATCGTGGTGCGTTTACAAACATACAAAGTCACATACACAAACAGCCAGACCCGGAACAACTATATGTAGGCCATACAAATATTCGTTCCGTGCGGGAATCGAACCCGCGACACGCAGCGCAGCAGCCGATCACTCAACCACTGCGCCAACCGTGTCGTCAAAAAAATAGTAGGATTGGCCCGCTGTTATTAATTAAAGGTGTTGTTATTGAAGTTGACAAGTACCAGGAGACCAGAAACATGTCGATGTATTTCCCGGGCTGGAATTGTGAGCAGTTTAGATTCACGAGTACAAGGATATCGTTGTATTTCCGTAGCTGAAAATGTGAGCGCTAAAGACCCACAAGTATCAAGAGACCAAAAAAATGTCGAATAATTTCCCAGGCTAGAATTGCGAGCGGTAAAGATTCACAAATACCAGAAGAACAAACATTTCAAAATATTTCCTGGGCCGAAATCGTGAGTGGTAATCCAATAAGGATGTACGTAACAAATAAGTTTATTTTTGATGTAACTTTTTTAATTTTTTTGTCAATAATGTTATTTGGTAATGATTATTTTTAAGCAATTTGTAACCTGAAATTATCAAGTCATAATTTTCCAAAGCGGTCGGCTGAGGTGTACAAATATGTTACATCGAATTATATTATAATTTTCAAAACCAGTTTTGTAATGAATATCATAATGTTTTATTTTTTATAAAGAATTATAAACCATTAGTAATTTTTAAACTTTACTTGTTGGATACTGTGCATAATTGAAGACAGTTTTCAAGGTTTCCCTGTTCAATACTCAGCAGCCACTTTTATTATTAATATTTTGTCACACTTGATTATCATTAACAAGTCTGTAACATCTTAACTACCAGCTGTTCAATTAATTCTTTTGCCTTTAGGTTATGCACCATACCAATATGTTATATGGTTTTAAGTTGCTTATCAAGCAAAATTAATATCATTGTTTCAAATGAATAAGTGACTATTTTTATTAAAGTTATTTAGTTTGACATTTTTTCATGACAATGTTGGTATATCAGGTCTCATTAAAGTATATAGATAGACAATTTTTAACGCAGCTTTCGTTCGTCTAACCAAAGATATCCAAGCAAAAAAAACTCTGATCAAAGTAACTGTATTCAGAATAAACATAATTCAATTATGGGTAAGTGCTTTTTTTTAATGGGACAAGCCCGCCACACATTCCCAAACCACTGAAACTCCTGAAAGTCAGAATCAACAGTGGCGACCAACAGAAAAACGCCGAGTCAATGAAGCTTAATAGGTCCCGGAGAAACGATTAAACTGTCTTGGATCCCGCAACGAAATGAATCAGAAAATAACAGCGGAGGAGTAGAAAAAATATAATTTCCACTTCCCTCCTTATCAAGCAGGAGACGAAACAGAGCTAGGCCAAATAGGTACCAAGGGGCATATACAACTGGGTTAAACCCAGTTGCCACTACGGATTATAATACAAATGGGGAAAATTTTTGATTCCAGTAATAGGTATGCCAAAAACGCTGGAACGCACCGTTCTGGTTTTTATTTTTAACCGACTTCAAAAAGGAGGAGTGTACGCACCGGGACTTACAGCTTAGTGCGGCCGTTATTCCAAGTGCGTACGATGTGGCTACGTTTGAGACAATCGGGTCTGGTTGGAACCTAAGACCCTACTGACTATAAACCTAGCCCTTCAGTAACTACCTAGCACCCTATCTATCCTAGTCCTATAGTAATTACCTACCTAGCACCCTAGTTAAGTTATCCTAATGCCCTAGCCTACCATACAAACCATACCAAACGTAAGTTACGTTGGCTTGCGAGAGGGAAGTCTGTTACAAGGTGACCTACGGTAACAGACGGAACTTGGGTAGGAATAGGGGTTTGTGTACGTCGTGCAATGTACACAGGAAATGGTTTTCTTACTGCCGATCCCACAGACTCATAGGACCGATGATGGCTAAAGGTGTCTTGGCCACAGTAAGAGGAGGTATAGGAGATGAATCACACTCGACTCCAGCTTGATGACTAATTTATTACAATTAATTAACTTAATTTTATACATGTTTTGTGGTAAATACACATTGATAGGTGTTTACTTGTGTGTTGTGCGTGTATCGAGTCGATGCAGCGAAGATCTCAGTAGGCCACTTCTTAGCGCTGACGGTGTGCTGGTGTTGCCGGCGCGTGGAACGAATGTATGTCGCTCTTAATGCTGACGCTGTGATGCTGTTGTTGGCGCGTGTAACTATGATGGTTATGTTCACGGTTGAACAAGGAGGTTCTCAATTCGTCGGAACCTTTTTTATGTATGTTCCCCGATTATTCAAAGATGGCTGGACCGATGTGATTTTTTTTATTTTTAATATATCTTTTCGTATAGTATTCAACTCCAGACTGATGTAACCTGAATACTATATTATATAATATTGTGTTCAGATCGCCATAAAATATTACACTCCCATAGAATATGTAGAACATTGACAGAAAGGAGAAGCCACAAGCATAAAGGAATGAATTTACTCCGTGTGGTTGTGAGAACGTACCATACGCGCGCCCCGTCGCGCCTATCAGAATTATTATGAGAAAACATTTATGTCCGTGTTATCTCAAAAAATCTTAAAAACCAACATATATTTTTTACCCGACGTTTAAAAGCATCCATGTGGATGGGTTTATCCATTGTGTTACCAACAGTATTAGTGTATTTTCGTTGACTGATTTTTTTTCGTGTAAGTATCTATTGCGTAGTTCTTATTATTTTTTTACCTTTGTCCTTAGTTTGGTGGTTTGAATGATTCCTAAAAGTTTGTCCATCTATTTTAATGGGATCTTATATATCGTCTCCCGACCCGTGGTACAACTGCGTTGTGTCCAACTGGTTGTACTACGGAGAAGTAAAGGGATTTGGGGCACCCCGACTTGGACAGGTTAGGTTAGTGGTTATTTTTTTTATTTACTTCTCAGTACTGTAGTACTGGTTGTACAACCAGTTGGACATCGCAGTTGTACCACGGGTCGGGAGTGTATATATCGAGTAGTTTGTAGATACTAAGACATATTTATTTTAACAGATTGTAAAAATTGATATGCCGTACACGTATTCAAAACTTTTTTTATAATTTTCAAATTACTGGACCTGCGTTTGGATACGTTGAACATTGATGAAGATTTACTTTTGAAAAATAATCAGGTATGAAAATTTTAATAATTTTGAATAAAGTATCACTTAACTCGTCCGTGACTCGGAAAGCAGGCAACAAATGACTGTGGGCGACTACCCACAGTCATTTGTTGACAGTTGACAGTTGTTAGTCAAAACGATCACCAATAAAAAAAAAAAAAAAAAAAAAATGAGTAGTTGAGTAGTCAGAAAACAGAAAATCTGACACCAGTCTTATCAAGAGGTATTGTGTTGCTAAATTACTGTATTCTGAGTTAGACTAAAAGTCTGTTCTTTATTAGTCTGTTAAGTAGGTCGTAGGTACGAGTCATGCATATCTCCAACAACAGGAGCAAATCCCAATACTTTTATGTCTGCAATACAATTCTTCTTAACAGCACATGATTGCTTCGTGCAGAACAAAGACTGGCTACCTAAAGTGGAACTGCAGGCTATGTAGAATAATTAAGAGTAATAATCAAATTAACAAAACTACCACCACTTTTCACCAGACGGACTAGCATATCCACGGTCCTCGCAGACCCGCTAGATAGACGTAAATTATTAATTAGTCATGAAGTCATCAAGTGAAATCCTATCTTCGCAGTTCAGCGTGCGTTGGGTCAAAATTATTGGCCAATGGTATCACCGCTTTCGGTGAAAGGACCATTCCCAAGCAATTTTCTTTTGGACAGGAATCGACGACGAGACGGAGGAGACGGCACGGTTGGCGCAGTGGTTGGGGGATTGACTGCTGCACTGCGTGTCGCGAGTTCGATTCCCGCACGGAAAAAATATTTGTATGGCCTACAGATAGTTCTTCCGGGTCTGACTGTTTGTGTATGTGAGTTTATATGTTTGTAAACGCACCCACGATACATAAGAAATTCCTAGTGTTGGGTCCCAACGTTTTTATTTTTTAAAGAAAATGAAATGAAAAAAAGAGGAGTTACGTCTTGGAAATTGATTTCCACCGAAGCTAAAAATGAACTCAGATGAAGAAAACCACGCTATAATACTTACAAGACGTTCAGAATTGAAAGTTCGGAAGCAAGCGGCGGGCGTCCAGATTTTAGATCGACGATAATTTATAATGTTTTGAATGGGAGCTATATATAAATTATGTCGTTGGTATTGTTATGACATAAGCTTCCACTCAAAAAAAAACAACTATTCACACAAATAAGAATATTTATTCATTCCAATTAGAATGACAGTTAAGGACATTTGACATCCGTTTATTGCATTTATGTGCATTACATTAATATACATTTTTCCAGATCAATCAATAAAAAGAACAAGTCTCCCCACTCATTTTTTTGTGTCGATTATAATTGCCATTCAGAAGCTATGTACTTCCATTACAATGCGAGTGTAAACATTTAAACATTGAAAAAACACCTGAGTTAATAAAATAATTATTATTGTAATATCTCCCTCAAATACCAAGGCTAGTAACAAGTCTTTGCCGGTCGAAGTTTGACTGGCAATATACACAACGATAAATAATGGGTTAAATTAAAAATGGAAACGTGAAATGGTCTTAGACTCTAGAGGTAAAATGCTTGGAGGCAGTAGCAGTATGATAGATATATTCAAGTAGCTTCAGCTTATGTTCAAGGAATCCCTCTTGGTTATCAGTCCTGGTTTGACGAAGGAAACGTTGAATGGCATACAGATAATTATAGTTAAATAATATTTCCAAAAAGCTGAATCTCAACAAGATCCTACTCGTTTGGAGATTCCCGCAGTTTACTATCACTATGGGCATAATGGACCTCTAGTTGTTAATGCTTTCAACGGCTCAGATGACAGTGTAGTTGTAAATTTACTTTCTGCTTTTGACGAAATTGGTGTCAAAAATGTTGATGATTTTAATACGGATAATAACAGCTTAGGTTCTGGTAAACTTATAGCGTCTGTTAACAAAGGGAAAAGAGTGAGCACAGCCACAGCATACATCAACCCTCTATCACGAAGCAGAAAAAATTGAGGATAGTTAAAAATTCATTTGTCACTAAAATTGTTTTGGATGGGAGACATGCGCGTGGCACAGAAGTTGTTCACAATGGCAAAACGTTAACATTAAAAGCAAAACGTGAAGTTGTTCTCAACGCAGGTTCTATAAACACGACTATCGCAACCCCGCGTGTCATTAGGTCAGCCGCCACGCCGCTTGGTGCAACCCCCACTGCGCCAGGACCAGCGGCAGCGTGTCGTCAGCGTAGTAGATCACGCTCACGCCGCTAAGGAGGTCGGCGCGCAGCACCCAGTTGAAGCCGATGGATTAATAGGACATTATAAAAAATGCCCGCACAGTTTGAAAAGTACCCATTAAGACAGATGAGAAGGCAGTGTGATAACAACTATATAAATAATCAAATCTCCCTGACAATGTTTATAATGCTTACCACCTATGAGGCAGAGTAGGTAATTAAAACCGTGTCAGAGTGCCATAAAATATCTACGACGACACGGTTGGCGCAGTGGTTGAGCGGTCGACTGCTGCGCTGCGTGTCACGAGTTCGATTCCCGCACGGAACAAATATTTGTATGGCCTACAGATAGTTGTTCCGGGTCTGGCTGTTTGTGTATGTGAGTTTATATGTTTGTGAACGCACCCACGATACAGGAGAAATTCCTAGAGTGGGGCAACGTTTTCATTAAAAAAAATATATATATACAGGGTGTCCCAAAACTCAACGTCAAGCCGAAACGGGGTGACAGGATTGATCATAACCATCACGAGAAAAATCTGAAAAAAAATCTATCCCATGCAGTTTGAAAATTATGGGCATTTTAAGAAAAACCTAGAAATTTGATCAAACTGTACCATTTTTCGGTTATTGTGGTTATTATTTTTTATTTTTGTTCATTTGAACTTTAGAAACGTAATCTATACATATAATAAAACTGTAGAAGACGTCAATTCTGTACATTGAATGAAAATAAAAAAAAATATTCCAGGGGTGCTTCATATAACCAGTAGAAGGCAAAAATATGTATTTTTTTTTTTTTGTCTGTCTGTCTGTTGTTAATCTTTCACGCAAAAACCACTGGACGGATTTTGATGAAACTTTTTTTGTTGTATAGTTATTATTCCTCGCCAACATATAGGCTATAATTTATTTTGAAGATCTGAATACAAGACGTGGAACCTTAGCAGCCCGGCTAATCTATAAGAGATATTAATATACCGCTTTAGGAATAGTTGGTCAACATGATGAGTACTGTCAGTCGACATAAAAAAAATGAAGGTCTAGAGCACCTGATGTGGAACCCTTTCGGTGAGCTAAGCTATCGGCTATTTTAATCAGTTGTCAACAGGTCTCATAGTCCGTTGGTATAAAGCCTGCCTCTCGAAAGACTTGGTGTGGGTTCGATTCCCACAAAAGTTGTAATTATTTTTGGACTATTTTTATCTTATTTATTTCGTTAGTTTTTTATTCCTACCAAACCTAATATTTTCACATATTAATAATATGTTATTGCTGTAATTTGCATAGTTTTTAGAAAAGAACCTATTTTCTGTTTATATGTACCTATTCTGTTTTGTTCACATCACGTTAAAAAATACAAAACTAATGTAGATAACATTTACACATAAACCTGATAGGAATTGTGGCAATCTAGAAGAAATCAACTTATTATCTACATGCATAGTAAGTACGGGTACGTATCTAAATGGTACTCGCAACGCCATCTGTTGGGCGAAACTGTACTTACTATCAACAGCATGAAAATAACAACAAATAATACTATTTAGTTAAAGATTCTTTTCATAGTTACCCAGCGTTATGTGCATTTTTTTTTTAAATTTGATGCTTAAAATAAAACTAAAATTGCTCCACTGACTTTGTTTTCATTTTTTTTTACTATTGATAGGAACGCGTTTGACTACTACCTCACCTGATGGTAAACGATGATGTGATCGAAGATGGAGCACGTACCTATTCACTCTTGACAAGACTGGGCAGTAGTGTCAGGCTGTAGCTATCAGGAAACACGGACTCAGTCAGGGATTTCCACTCCCTGGCTGTATGCACAATTAATGTGTTTTCAAAACGTTTTGTTCATGTGGGTGTGATGTCCACCGTGTACCGGTGGCGCACCAGCGTACGCCTTGTGGTCCGATGATGGAACTTGGCTTGGCGGAATTAAACTATGCAATTCCGTTGCATACTCCCCAAAATGCAACCGATAGAAAACCGACATACAAGCAACTCGGCACCGATGCTTAAGACTTTGGAGCTTCGACTCGACGAGCCTTTCACCTCTTGGATTTATTTCCCAGGATCCCTCTTTTCAATTATTTTCTGTTTATTTTGAAACAAAACTGTTCAATACCCAGTGAGCCGGTGATTCGTCGTGACCAGCCTAGGGCCAGAAATTATAGGTACGGGTTTCACACTCCAGAGCAACAAGGGGAACTGTGGATCCCTAGGCAATGACGCCACAGAAGATCTCGCAAAGAGAGGTTCCGAGATGGTAGTGCTGGCGGGTCCAGCACTACCATCTCGGAACCTGTGAGAAAGAAATAAAGAAGGAAGGAGGAGTGGGTACCCGTACCCACTCCTCCTTCCTTCTTTATTTCTTTCTCACAGTTTTGCACATGAATTCACCAGAGAAGAACTGAACTTCATGACAACAAATGGTCACGGGTTACAGATTGCAGTGAAAAATGGCAATGATATGTCTATACACGCGACTAATAAAACGACTTCTCAGCTTAAGCTTAAAAATTACTCCAGTAATATTAGGGATTATTACGGGTCATTGCCCCTAAAAATTGTAAAATAAGCATTACAGACAGCCCAATTTACAGAGGTTGCTTCGACAACGAGGAATCAGTCGGCTACGTCATCCTGGTCGTGGCTTCCCGACGTGAAAAAATCCTCGGAACGGTGAAGTCTGCAGGTTTTAAATCAATTCAAATCATTTATTGCAATCCATAATGTACATATACATGTGGTAAATATAGGTTTGTGAGTGCTAAGTGATTGAGCTGACTTTAATCTCAGATTATCACTCTTTTGAGGGTTGAGTATTATCGGTCGTCTCTCCAGTCAACCTGTAAAGCACTCTGGTGGCTTCTGTACATTTGGACGGAGCTAGGCTTGCAAACTTAGCCAGGACACCTACGCACAATGGAGTCTCTACTCTACTCCACTCTATCCATTGTGGGTTTTTTATGGATGGGGAATCATCAAATGATTTCTTTCGCTCTGGCGCGCGTGGAACACAACGCTCCGTCGACCTGGGCTTGGTTGTTAAAGAACAGCGAGCCACCCAACGCTCGCAGTCCGCAGGCGCGCGCCCACGGTGGCCGAGAATCGCCTTGCGACTCCTGACGCCCGAGGCGTCTTCTTCTGTTGCGGTGGCTAAGGCGTGAGGTTTGCCTCTACCTCACGCGGCCCGCCTCTTCCTTCACTAGCATTACTGTTTCGCAAAAGGAGGTGACGGCTTCCCATGCCTCCTCGCTCTGGGCCATAGAGTGAACCAGAGCTGGTAGCGAGGGGTCGCCGCCGCCGATCGCCTCGACGAGGACACGGCGGTGCTTCGCCCAAGCAGGGCAGACCTTCACCGTATGCTCCACCGTGTCCTCTGCGGGGGTTGACTTTTCTTCTGGTTGGTCTTCCCATGGACAAATTTATGTAGCTCTATCGCGAGATAACAACCTTAGCATCATCATGTATCATCATTATAATCCACAGCCCGACTTCGCCCACTGCTGAGCATAGGCCTCTCAATTCGTGTTGCAATCCCCACGTTCCTATGCCAGCCTTATCCTGGATGAGGCTGGCGGTGACTCTTTCGAACAAATTCCGCAACCCTAGCTACGACGCTCCGTCAACCCGGGCCTGGTTGTGTTCGGACAGCAAGCCAACCAACGCTCGCCGTCTGCAGGCCCGCGTTTACGGTAGCTGGGAATTGGCCTGCGGCTCTCGACGCCTGGGGCGTCTTTTTCGGCGGCTAAAGGGAACTGGGAATAATTGTCAAATCGTGCTGTCATTAATTCTTAGTTCGGGTTCGGGACTAATCGTAAGTCCGTAGGTGATACGGAGTAGGAAACGCCTAACACTACGAAACTACGGACTGCGAGCTTAGAGAGTAGACCCCGAGGCGTGAGGTTTGCTTCTCCCTCACGCGGACCGCCTGAAATAAAGGAGACTCCACTAGCATTACTGCTTTGCAGAAGGAGGTGGCGGCTTCCCATGCCTCCTCGCTCCGGACCATGGAGTGAATCAGGACCGGTAGCGAGAGGTCGCCGCGGCCGATCGCCTCGACGAGGACATGGTAATGCTCCGCCCAAGCAGGACAGGCCTCCACCGTATGCTCCACCGTGTCCTCTGCGGAGACTTCTCTTCTGATAGTTTTGGCATGACCATTAATAAAGCTCAGGGACAAACTATGAGTGGTGTTGTTGTGGATCTGCGGAAGTTCTGTTTCTCGCACGGTCAACTGTATGTCGCTTTATCGCGAGTAAGCAGCGTGCAAAGCCTGTTTTTACTTACTGATGAACATTACATAACAAGTAATATTGTTCACGAAGAAATTTTTAAGTGTTAACGTTCGTTCGTTCTTCGTAATTTTGTAAATCATGTCATAATCATGATGAGTACATACATACATTAGTGAGTTTGTGTACTTATGTACATATATACTTTATCTTGCTTAATACGAAGTGCACGCGCGAACGAAGTCGCGGGCACAGCTAGTCCTAAATAACATTTCTAGAATCCCAATAAAAAATAATGACACAATTGCCTTAAGTTCCCGAGAATTGAGACTATTTGTTAAACTACGAATTTAAAATTTTCAAGATTCGTCGACTTTGACAGGCCCTCCTATAAAAAAAATGTACTAGAGTGCCTTGGCAAGTAGCATTAAAAGTTGGCGCATTTAATCAGAATTCTAAAATGGTACAATACTTGTTAGTTCCATACAATAGAAAAGAGTAAAAAAATTAAAACCTCAAGTAACCCGATTTTTGCTATCAGATTTTACTCAGTTAAAATGTTTTTAATTCGCACAAGCTCTAGGTAGGTTCTTAATTTTAAGGCAAAATGATGAGAGAGATGGATAATGGGTATGTTTGCCATGAGTGAGCGAGACAGATAGTGACGCCACGCATTGAGACGGAGATGCGTCGTTTAAACGAGTGCGAATGAAACAGATAGATGCTATGGCATCTATCTGTTTCATTCGCACTAGTTTCAGCCAAGCAAATGGCTACGCTACCAGTCCGACACCAACCAGTTAGTACGTTTCGCTCATTCGTCTACTGCGCACGTTCGTATTCGCTTGTGTTGATTTAGTAGAAGATATGCCCGACTAATAAGTAGATCTTTTTTAAGAAGATGTAGGGCTTGTATTGAGGCTGATGGTAAACAATTTGAACATTTATTTTAATAAAAAACGTTATTTCTCTATCATCTGACTTTTATTCCAACAAACCTAATTATTTTACTAATTTTACTAACTTTTTTTCACTTTGGTAAAAGTGGCGTCACTATCTGTCTCGCTCACTCATGGCGAACATACCCATTATCCATCTCTCTCATCATTTTGTCTTAAAATTAAGAACCTACCTAGAGCTTGTGTGAATTAAAAACATTTTAACTGAGTAAAATGAGATAGCAAAAATCGGGTTACTTGAGGTTTTAATTTTTTTACTCTTTTCTATTGTATGGAACTAACAAGTATTGTACCATTTTAGAATTCTGATTAAATGCGCCAACTTTTAATGCCACTTGCCAAGGCACTCTAGTACATTTTTTTTATAGGAGGGCCTGTCAAAGTCGACGAATCTTGAAAATTTTAAATTCGTAGTTTAACAAATAGTCTCAATTCTCGGAAACTTGAGGCAATTGTGTCATTATTTTTTATTGGGATTCTAGAAATGTTATTTAGGATTACGTTTCCAAAGTTCAAATGAACAAAAATAAAAAAGAATAACCACAATAACCGAAAAATGGTACAGTTTGATCAAATTTCTAGGTTTTTCTTAAAACGCCCATAATTTTTAAACTGCATGGGATAGATTTTTTTTCAGATTTTTCTCGTGATGGTTATGATCAATCCTGTCACCCCGTTTCGGCTTGACGTTGAGTTTTGGGACACCCTGTATATTAAATTATTATGGAAATTTTGGTACGTTTCTCTAAAAAAAACAAATTCTTGTTTTTGTTTGTTTTGTTTTATTACTAGTCCCAAATAAGCAACTATCACCAACGGTCATCTTAGGGGCGGAGTTTTCGCTCAAGAATTGGGACATGGATACTAAAATGTTATAAATTTACTGCGGTAGTTCTAAAAAGATAAAACAAGGATATTAAAAATAATTACTTAATAAATAATTATTATCAACACCTCGTTAAAATTATCGTTTTAATTACATTTCAGCAACAACAATAAATCACTGAACTTGTCAAACGTTGGCGAATGATTGTGTTAATATGGCCTTGCTTTCCTTTGCTATATAAGTCACACGGTCACACCGAGTAGAGCAAGAACACCCTAGAGATCAGAAATTTTTCGCTTTTATTATTATTATTTCTGTAACCTATTTAAAAAAGATTGCTTTATTTAGAACATTTTCCAGTTATTTATGCATGCGAGAATTTTCCAACGGGCATTTACCTTTACCCTTTGAAAAATTTAAACCAATGCACTATGTTTTGGCTCAATAATTTACAATAATAATTTTGTGTCTGGCAATTCCTATTGTTTGGTTTCTTTATTTAATATAGCCACCGTTTTTCTTGTAAACAATTTTCTTTTGACAGGTATCTAGCTATCTTAACGGGTGTCTAATATAAAAATTTAGTATCCATAAAAGTATTTTTCATATAAAAACAAATTACTTAATTTTAAATTTTATAATCATCTATTATAACAAGTTATGTTATACATCCAAAAGATAAAAATTAATTTCGTGTACGCTTAAGTGGATTATATTACAACCCACTGAAGCTTATACGGCATTAAATACGCACTTAAGCTAATGATCAAAATTTATTACCGATACCCGTCGTGTATCGTTCCCACTTGCAAAACTGCTACCTGCTACGAAAAAAATAGATGGGATCACGTTTCATCTGTATGCAGCAAATTTCCAATGCATTTGATTAAAATATTTAATGTAATTTACTTAACTAATTTGTCAACGAACATCACGTGAATGACCGAAAACTTTACGTAAATTTTTGTTAATAACTTTGTAATTGTTTTATAATTGCCTATAAAAAAATCACACGTTCCTTTTGTAAGTGTTGCCACCGAATAATGAGATATTTTACATACCTTTTTCAAAATAAAAAATACAAACATCCGAATTGAGAACGTCCTCCTTTTTAGAAGTCGGTTAAAAATCAAAAAGTCCAAAATATTGCAGCTGTGAAAACAATTTTTCGACTCGGGATCCGTTTGTTAAAAAACGCTTTAAAGTGCTAATTATTCAATTTTATAGTCAAGTATAAATTAACCACTGCTAGCCAAATGTTTGATTTAATTTTATCCTAAATGGGGAGTAGTTTATTTAGGCAAAAATAGCGCATTGATTTGCTCGCTAGGATTTGGTGATCATTTACTACATTTGGTGTTCGTATACAATTTGAGGTGCAGTCGTGACTAAAATAGCTAGTACTATTGTAATTTTAGACTTCATTTTTCTGGTGTCAAATATATATTTTTGGTAAAAGAACTAAGGGTATCAAAGCATTTTATGGTGGTCATTATAGTCCCATATGTAAGTGTAGGTGTTAAGAATATGTGTATAGGTTATAGATATAGATATTTAGTTTATTGTAAAAGAGACTCAGCGATCTCACAGTTAAACTGCGTAAGCAGTTTTGTGGGGCAATGTACTTTTAAGATTTCTTAAGTGAATAAAAAATCATTAATTCATTCATTCATTCAATATCATGGCGCGTGGGTAAGGTGCGGTCAAATAGTTCTTTTAGACACAATGCGCTGTATAATACTGTGATTGAACACTCTTTCTAGATGCAGACATTCTCAATTTAGCAAAGCATTTCAATCGTCATTATTCGACAGTTTATTTTTTAACGACATTTTTAAGAGTGGTGTATTATTTCATTTATGTGTACTTTTGCAGATTGATCAAGAACAATCTATAAAAATGTTTAGGTATGTGAAATTTGATTAATTTTGTATCATCGTTTCATCAAACTATATTTGTTAAAGTTTACTGGCAATTCGATACTAATGTTTCAACAAATTATTAAAAATTACACTGTAAGGATGCATGCACGTTGGAAAAAAAAGATTTCTACTAGATATTACTCATGAACAAAAAAAATTTTTTTTACAACATTCCCTCAATAATTTTAGAGTAAAAATATTATTCCTTTTTCATTCACAGCAATGAGTTTTGCATATATCCAACGACGGGAGCAGCCCCCGACACTTTCATGTCTGCAATACAGTTCTTTGTGGCAGCGCAATGTTTAGTTCAGACCAAAGACTGGCCACCTGAAACTGAACTACAGGGTATGTAAAACAATATCATAAATACTGAAACATGTAATGTAATAAATTAATATGAATTTATGGCATCTATTACTGTTTCTAAGGGTTTGTAAATAGTGAAATAATAGATATTTTTTCGAATCTGAAGACTTATGACATTATAACGAATATCTTCATATCATAAAAAATCATCGCACAACAGGTCACAACGTTTCAGAGCTTTGCTAAGTGTATAACGCATAACTGTGTTTTATGACTCTATCTAAATGCTAATACCGAACCTTTATTTAAATTTATTTATAGATTTAGAAGAGTTCGACTTTATAATCGTAGGAGCTGGTACAGCTGGAAGTATAATCGCCAACAGACTCAGTGAAATCAACGACTGGAGTGTACTGCTGCTAGAGGCAGGAGGAAACCCGCCTGTTGAAAGTGAAGTAAGTCGCTTTATGTATTAACCATAAATTATTAATTATTATATACAGTATATTTGCATTTCACAGTCTGCGTTCATTTTTATGCGAATGTAACAACTCTTTAAACAGTGAAAAAAACGTCAGAATTAATTTAGCATTTTTGTACTTCTCTTAGATACCAAGGCTAGCAACAAGTCTTTATGGGTCGAAGTTTGACTGGCAGTATGCAACGGTCAATAACGGGTTAACGAATCAAGCCTACAAAGATGGAAAAGTTTCATGGCCAAGAGGTAAAATGCTTGGAGGCAGTAGCAGTATGAACTCTATGGTTTATGTTCAAGGACACCCCCGAGATTATCAGTCCTGGTTTGACGAAGGAAACATGGAGTGGCATCCAGATATAGTTAAACAATATTTCAGAAAAGCTGAAACTCTACAAGATCCTATTCGTTTGAAGATTCCCGAAGTGTACAATCACTATGGACATTATGGACCACTACTTATAAATACTTTCAATGGCACAGACAACAGTGTAGTTATAAATTTACTCTCTGCTTTTGACGAAATTGGAATGAAAAATGTTGATGATTTAAATACAGCTAATAATTTAGGGTCTAGTAGATTTATGGCAACTGCTGATAAAGGCAAAAGGGTGAGCTCAGCTACAGCATACCTCAACCCTATAACACGAATCAGGAAAAACTTGAAGATAGTCAAAAATGCGTTTGTTACTCAAATTGTTTTGGATGGAACAAACGCACGTGCTGTCGAAGTAGATTACACTGGACACAGATTAACAGTAAAAGCCAAACGTGAAGTCATTCTCAGCGCTGGTTCTATAAATACTCCTCAGCTACTTATGTTATCTGGTATAGGACCTGAAAAACATCTTGCAGCAAAGAACATCGAAACTGTAATCAATTCGCCCATGGTTGGTCAGAATTTACAAGATCATACTACGGTACCTATTTTAATATTTGCTGATGAACCAGAGGACACCAATCAAGCAACGAAAAGCTTCGAATCACTCAGATACCTGTATGACCGACAAGGATACTTAGCATCCGGTAATTATCATGATGTGGTTGGATTTTACTCGGCACATCATAATGCTTCTTTTCCGGATTTTCAATGCGCCTGTTTACTCTACAAGAAAAAGGAAGAAAATTTAAAAACATTTGCTTCTGGATTTGTCAAATCTGTAGAAAATTCAATATTGAGGCAAAGTGTTAACAAGTCTATGTTCCAAGTATGGCAAATTCTACTGCACCCTTTTTCTAGAGGAAATATTTCGTTAACTTCGAATGATCCTTATAAACACCCTTTGATATATTATGATAACTTTAGTGATTCCAGGGATTTAGATTTTCAAGTTGTTGGAATGAAAATATTGGCGGAAATCGTCAATACGACTTATTTTAAGTCTATTGGTGCAAAATTGAGTAGGATCGAGCTGGCTGCGTGTGACGGTTATGAGCTTGGTAGTACTGATTATTGGAAGTGTATTGCTGTAAATATGGCAGGTATTGTTTTTTTTTTTTTTTTTTTTTTTTTTTTTTTTTTTTTTTTTTTCTAGGATGGGAAATCATCAAATGACCCCTCCCGCTCTGGGTGGAGCGGCAGGGAGTGTCAGACTTTTACTGACTAAAACCCACCCTTTAGTCCTCCTAGTGCCTTTCTTCCCAGGGCCGCGGTAACTCTTTCGAACAAATCCGCAACCCTAGTAGGCTCTGGCCCTAACGGGCCCCGACCCATGCTGACGACTGCTGGCTTGGCGCGCGTAGAACACAGCGCGCCGTCAACCCGGGCCTGTTCTGATCGGACGGCGAGCTACCCATTGCTCGCCGTCCACAGGCATCAGCCACTGCGCCATGCTCAGGAGCATCAGTTCCTGGGCGGCGCAGTGGCTGACGTTCAGCAGGAGGGGGTGAAATGGGGCCATTACTGGCACTCCATTTCAGCCCCCTCCGGAGCCCGTTGTAGGGGCTCTACTGCGGCTGCTGCAGTAGCAGCAGCCGCAGTGGAACCGGCTTTGGCGGCGGAGGAAGCGGCGGCGGCGGCGGCGGCGGCGGTCGCGGCAGAGACGGCGGTGGCGGAGGGCTTTCTCCGATTTACGGCTTTGGCGGGTGGGGCGCAGGCCCTACCCCCAGCCCAGTGGTCGGCCGGCTTGCCAGCTGCCGCACAGACTACGCAGTGCGGCGCGGCGACGCAAGAGCCGGCCCTGTGACCGGGCTGACCGCAGCGGAAACAAAGACCGCTGCGGTCCACCTCCGAGGTGCATTGAGCTCCTACATGGTGGCCCACCTGGCACCGGAAGCACCTCAGAGGTCGGGGTTCCAGCAGTTTGACCTGCGCGGAAACCCAACCCACCAAAAACCTACGGCCCTCCGAGATGGTCTTGGCCGCCGACACGGGACAGCTCACCACAATAGTGCGCATGCCCGTGTTGTCAGGACGTAGGGTGCCCGCCTTCACCTCCTCTGCTGAGCACCCCCCCGTCCTAACGACGGCGGCCACCACCTCCGCCTCCGTGACGGAGTCGTCCAGGCCCAAGATGCGCATGTCGACGCGCTTGGTGGGCCTGGACACTCGGGCATCGTCCGCGCTAAGGGACGCCCTGAGCCTTTCGGCTAGAGCGTCCGCGGTTGGGCCACTGGCTGCCCCGGGGATCTCCAGCATCCGGGCCCCAGTCATGGTGACCCGGAGCCGAAGGCCCCCCACGATGCCTAGCTCACCAAGGTTCACCGCCTCCTTCGCCTTGGTGAGCACGTCCGCGTACGTCACGCCCCTCTTCGCCGCGTCCGGCTGTAGCGTAAGCACTACAGCCGCGGTTTTCGGGGGGCGGAGCGCAGCCGCGACGCTTCGCGCCTTCTGCCGCCGCCTCCTCTCTCGCCTCTTGGCCGCTCTGGCTGCCTTTCCCGCCTTCCTCTTCTCCCCGGCCACTTGCCATTCGGCTTGAGCCGGGGGAGGAGCTGAAGGCGAGGAAGCCGGGGGGAGCTGCTGCTCAGACGGCGTAGGAGCCTTCGCCGTCCGCGCAGCAACCCCACCCCTCCTCTTCTTTCCCGGGGCCGGGTCCGGTTTCCCCGGCACCGGCTTCGCGGGTGCCGGCCCGGACCCTTTGTCCAGGCCGGACGACCCCGGTGTGGCAGCCGCGGCGGCCGCATAAGACGCCGCCTTTTTCTGGCCTGGGACGGCCTTCCCACTCGCCGCACTCGCTAGCGGGGGGCGCAGGACGATGCCCTCCAGGACGGAAAACCGCGCCTGGAAGGCAGCCAACTCCTGCCGCACCAGGTCCAGCACCTGGCCCTCCTGCGGCACGGGCCGGCCGTCTTCCCTGCGTCCCCCTTGCGGCGCCCCCTGTGGGCCGGCTCCCCGGAGCCTGGCCAGGTCTGCGCGGAGCCCCTCGTTCTCCTTACGGAGACGCTCCGTGGCGGCAGCCAAGCGGGCGACCTCCGCCCGCAGCTCGGACATCTCGTCCGGCGGAGGCCCACCTTTGGTAGCCTCCGCTGCCGCCAGAATGGAGGCCATCGCCTCGCTTATGGCCTTGTTCTTGGAGGACAACTTCCTCTTCAAGGCCACATCGCGAAGCGCGGCCTCTACAACCTCCGCAAACCCGGCCCTCCGAACACGCTCCTGTCCGGAGTCATCCGGCTCACCGCCGGAGGACTCCGAACCAGGAGCCCTGCGACCGCCCTCTACGGGAGGTCGTCCGTCAGCGGCGAGCTCCTCGGCTCGCTGACCAGCCACCTTGGAGGCGGGCAATCTCCCCTTGCCTCCCTCTCGGCCCTTGCCCCGCCTGCTGGTGGGGATCTTGCGAGCAGAGACCACCTCCTCGCTGCCAGACGACCCCCGGTCTTCCTCCGGTCTAGGCCGCTTGCGGAAGGACCTAGAGTCCTCCGCACCTGTCCCCGCCCCCTCGGGTCCAGAGCTTGCCGAGCTCACGGTCACCAGGTCGTCGGAGTCCAACTCGGACTCCGACTCTGCACCCGCGTGACGCTCAGGCAAGCCCTCTCTCCAACATGACGCGCCTCTTCTCGCGCTCTGCCCGACCGACGCTTTGTCGGGCGAGTTAAAACCAAACCCAAACCCGATCAAGTCCTCGAAGGACGGCTTGGATCGGGGGCCTCCTCGGCCACTGTTGCCCTTGGCAAGCGGATGGTGGATAGCAGCGTTGCCCCCCCCAGAATACGAGGGGCTTGACGCATGAAACGTGGCGGATTCCCGGACTGCTGTGCAGTCCGTACCGCCCTGGGGTAATATCTCTTTTTGGCTACTATCCATAATTTCCTTTTTGAGGGTGCGGTCCCTATCTCCCCTCCTCTCTCCCTCTCTCTCACTGCCTGCTCGCTGCCCTCACAGTCACGTCTGATGATCAGACGCGTACCAGAGAGCAGCGAGCAAGCCAATGAGACGCACACCGTCCGAGGACCCGAACACTGCTCAAGTCTCCGAACGGTGTGCCCCTCTTGTGTCTCTCTTGGTCTGGTCTCTCACTTGGGACCTTCCGGCATGAGTGGCTCTACCGGCAAAGCCCCCAAGATCACTGAGACACGCAAGCCCCACCACGACGGCAACGTGGAGACACGGTTGGTGGGGAGGTATTGTTTACCACCCAGTTTCCACAGCTAGGATGGGTCGCGATATAGGCTGTTCTGTTGTCAACAGTCGTTTGAAGGTGCACGGCCTTCGTAGACTTCGGGTAGTTGATGCAAGTGTGATGCCAACTATCACTAGTGGCAATACTAACGCTCCCACCATTATGATTGCTGAAAGAGCAGCTGACCTAATAAAACAAGATTATAATAAATAGCCGTGGTTATAAATTTTGTTATGTACTATTATTTATTACTTTGCGTCGTACGAATTTTTTCATAGATCTGAGTACCTGCCTGCCCAAAATAGTAAAATTGGCCCGTTGTTATTAATTAAAGGTGTTCGTATTGAAGTTGACAAGTACCAGGAGACCAAAAACATGTCGATGTATTTTCTGGGCTGGAATCGTGAGCAATCGTAAAGACTTGAAAACTACCAAAATAATAAGGTGTTTTTCCGGGACTTGAATAAATATTTAACATGTGGCAAAGCTTGAAAGAACGCTAAGCCAAGAAGAAGAAATGGCGTAGGCGGGTGAAACTGGATAACACTTAAAACGGGATGCAGTTAAGAACTATTTTAACTTTCCCATTTATAATGTTAGTAGGATGCCTTGAGATATGTTATACTCTTAGCTACAAAAATTATTGTTCATCGACTATTTGAGGCTTCAAAATCCATTTTTGTAGATGATTTTTTACAACAATAATTGGAAGTTCATAAGATAACACTTTAAGATAGAATGTGTGAAATTCATCATTTTTAATAAAGACATGGGTACATAGTATAAAAACCTTATTTTTGTTTCATGTAGTAGTTTTATGAATAGAATAAAACTATGTTTTTTATTAAGCATGTGAAACTGTATTGTTGGTTTGACGACACGGTTGGCGCAGTGGTTGAGCGATTGACTGTTGATAGTCGGTCTGGGTCTGGCTGTTTGTGTATGTGACTTTATAGATTGTGTTTGTAAAACGCACCCACGATATAGGAGAAATTTCTAGTGTGAGGCAACGTTATTATAAAACAAAAAAATCTAATAAGGATGTACGTAACAAATATGTTTTATTTTTGATGTAAAATTTTTACTTTTTTTTGTCAATATTGTTTTTTGGTAAATATAATTTTAATTTGTAATTTTTTGAATTTAATTTTTTAAAGTAGTCGACTTAGGTGTACAAATATGTTGCATCGAATGATATAATAATAATTAACAATAACAATGTTTTAGTGAAAATCATGTTTATTTTTTAATAAAGATTACAAACCATTATTCATTTTTAAACATAACTTGTTGGATACTGTGCATAATCCAAGACAGTTTTCAAGGTTTCCTTGTTGAATACGTCTTAGCAACCACTTTTACTATAGATATTTTGTCACCCTTGATTATCATTAACAGGGACACGATTCTGAGATATCTCGCAGCCGAGTTTAAACCCGTAACTATGTCATCTAGAGCGTAAAATGGCGCAGAGCTATTCTTGCAATATCAATTTAGGCAAATCTCGCAGGAAATGCCTGCGAGATGCTTGGTTTTACATGCGGGATTGAAAGAGTGGTTGCGACCACTCCAGACGTACATTGATATCAACATGTCACGTCAAACAACACTTGTCATTCATTATTGAATCTATTGCGTGAGTAAAAATTTAAAGATATTAAAGTAAATAAGCTAGAAGTTTAATGGTAGAGTTCGTGCAAAACAATTTAAAAGATCATTATTTCAGCAAGAAAAGTACGAAGAAAACTTTACGCGTCTGCTGAAGTCCTTAGTCAAACACTGATTCAAGGAAGTATTGGAATACATACTTATATGCACCGTCACTAAACACTGCTAGTAAATAAAAAGTTTTATTATATGAGAAACAATAAAACTTTTTATTTTTGATTTACTGCTAGTGCAGCATCAATCTTTGAGACGCTGGCTCCGAAAACCACTTAATTAGACAACGACAGCTGTGCTCTCGTTTAGGGGACCAAAGATGAAAGATATATAATAGTGTCGCGGACCACGCACATGGTCCACAGCAGGACTAAGTGCGGAAACCTACTCCATAGATAGATAGATAGTGTCGCGGACTTTTTTTTAGATCTTATAAAAACCAATATCTCACCAACCAACCAGCACTTTTTCTTCCGACTTTAAAAATATCAATATTTAAGGGTAACCAAGAGCTTCAGCGTAATGTTATAATGCCTATAATAACCTTCCTCATGAATGTGACTATCAAATACAAAAAAAATATCCAAAACCAACTGGTAGTTTCAGAGATTAGCGCGTTCAAACAAACATACATACAAACAAACAAACAAACATTCAAACAAACAAACTCTTCCGCTGCATAATATTAATTATAATATTAAACAAATTATGAGGCATTCCATTGATAGCACTGTTCAAAAGTAATGAGTTTATGACCCTTCGTTTTACCCGACTGCGCGACAGGAAGGATATTTAGAGAATAAACGCAATAGGTCCCTCTTAAGGGGTAATTGTACTCATCATTATGAGCAACTTTCACTATGTGACCAATACTGAAATCGCGGCAAAAAAATCGACTGCCCCATACATTTCTGTGCGCAGAGCTCCACAAAATGTACTGAACAGCTGATTTTTTTTCGCGATTTTGGGGTTGGCCCCATAGTAAAAGTTATTCATAATGATGAGTACAATGACCCCTTAAGAGGTATTGCTATTATTCTTTTAACGTGTAACAGAATAAAAGCAATACCAAGTATAGCTATGTTTTTCAGGTGCATAGTTTCTTAAGCTTTTGAAGCCAACATTTTTCAACCGGTCAACAGTTTTCTAAGTTATTCTCAATGTTAGTCGAATTTTTAAAAATTTAAAAATGTTTTAGGTAATATTCGTAATATTGTCTCTGCTGCTGCAGCACTGTCCATCAATGTCCGTGCTCAAAAAGCTGATTGGCGTGTGTCGGGAGTATGCGAGGGTATATGGTCTCCTGTACAATGTACATAAAAGCTTAACTTAGCGAGCTCTTGGTATTTCAAGCCAGGCGTCGTAAACTGGGGATGTGGCACCTAGCACAGGTGCCACATCCCCAGTTTACGACACTTAAGACTGTCGTTCTTCGAAAAGTGAAGGAGTTTAAATACCTTAAATTAGGGATGCATGAAGGAGCCTCCTCGAGCAGCGCAATTTGTTCCATCAGACACTCAACTGAACCGAGCGCTCGGCGCATCCTGGATAGTCTCACCTAACACCTTATAAGACTGGCCAATCCTTCCCTTGCGGTGGTAGGGCTAACGCCTGCCTGGTTCGCGACCACCCTCCCACCGGAGTTCGGCGTCAAGCAGCCTGCTGTGTTTCGTCGACGCGTGGGAGTACCAGTGCCTCAAGGCATCTTCTGGGCACGCTCGCTTTCATCATGGACCTCATCAATCGCTTTCCAACAGGCGTGATCGAGGTCAAGAGCTAGCCCATTCTTAAATAAAAAAAAAAAAAAAAAAAAAAACCACGGCCATGTGGTCACCGAGGATTTGAAAGACGATGGGGACAAAGAAAGGGAAATGAGGGCGATGACGGTCTCCTGTAACATGTTGACACGAAGATTTGCGAGGTGTAGTTTAGAGGTAAAGATCAACTACACGCAGCGGGCCATCAACGCTTTCCAAACACAATATAATAATCCGTTCAGGGTGCTGGTGAGACACCCACGCTAGTATTGTGCGTCTGCGATGTTTGTGCACGCGCAGACAGGTTGCTTTCATACTGCAGCGACGCATCGCTTCGTTGATGTTCCGAAAGCGTGGGAGCGCCAACACCATCTTGAACGTGCTCAGCCACAAGTTGGACAGCCTATAATGACGGAAATTGACGGAATATTGTTACTTACACAAATGAGCCATTGTTACTTATAGAATAAAGACATAAAGATATTATAACGGGGATTGTTAAATTATCGGTAAATATATGACACTTCTTGCAGTTTGAGTACTTTACGCAGCCTAATCAAATGTCCTTTGAACAGTGTTAATGAACCAATTTGTATTATCGCTCAAGAATTGGGGCATTGATATTACAATGTTATAAATTTGTTTAGGTAGAACAGTTCCAAAAAGATAAAACAAGAATACTATAAACAATTACTTGATAAATAATTATTATCAACACCTCGTTAAAATTATCGTTTTAATTACATTTTAGCAAAAACCAATAAATTGATCTTGACAAACGTTGGCAAATGATTGTGTTAATATGGCCTTGCTTTCCTTTGCTATATAAGTCAGACCGACTAGAGCAAGATCCCAGAGACCAGAACTTTTTCGCTTTTATTATTTCTCTAACCTATTTAAATTGCTATATTTAGAACATTTTGCATTTATTCATGCATGCGAGAATTTTCCAAGGGTCATCTACTCGTACTTTTTCCCGAGCTGACTCCTACCTTTCTTTATTCGGCGGTTAGATCAAATGTAAGTTATACAAAATAATAATTAGACCAAAATAACGTACGGACCGCATGTACCTTCTTGTTAGTATCAGTTCATTTTTTGAGTGTTTAACTTTAAGCGTGTCTTTCTTCGACACGGCCCGATAGTGTCATGAGCCTAACCAGACTCTTCTTATTCGTTATCTTCATTTCTAAAGGTCGTGCCCGTCTTGGAATGCTTTGACGGAGTCACAGACGAGCTGCTTCCATGCCACTCTGTCTTCGGCTCTTCTAAGGGCAGTGGTCACCGTGAGTCCTGTGATCGCCCTTATCTGGTCTGACCAGCGAGTAGGTGAACGTCCGCGCAGTCATTTACCATCCACCTTTCCCACCACCACCAGTTTTTCGAGGTTTTCTGGCTATCTCCGAGCGATATGGCCAAAATAACCTACTTACCAGACTATGCTTAGATAAATACATGATAATGTCCGAAAAGTTTGAGGGCATGCTTCTGGCATGTTGCTGTTTGCCGACTGGTCTCTTTGTATACAAACTTAGTTTGATGGCGTGGAGATACAGTAAGCATTTGCTCGTCGGGTATAAACCGACCTTAAAAACTGTTGAATTAAATAAAGCCATTGCATTTCAATTATGCACTTTACCGGATATGGGAACGATACCCGTCGTGTATCGTACCTGTAATGTCTCAGGAGCCAATAAAACACACTTATAAGCACTCAGATGGATATAGGGTATGCAAGATACAGAACACGTCTGCACCCGGCTACGACTGGTGAATGAATGACTCGCCACCGCGTTCGTGCATACACTACAGTACCCACTTGCAAAAATGCTACCGGGGGGGGCATACAAAGAAATAAGATGGGATCACGTTTCATCTGTAAGGAGCACATTTCCAATGCATTTAATTAAAATCTGGAATTTAATTGATGTAACTTAGTTGTCAACGAAAATCGTCCATTTCGTAAGTGCTGCCACAAAATAACCAGATAACTTTACCCAACTTATTAAAATAACTTTTTAAATTGTAGTTGTCTATAAAAATCACACGTTCGTTTTGTAAGTGTTGACATAATGAAATATTTTACCCACCTTTTTAAAAAAATAAAAAAGTTAAAGTGTTGCGAGTGTGTGAAAATAAGTTTTCGACTCAGGGATCCATTTTTTTTGTTATTATTGATAGGCACGCTCTTGACCACTATCTCATCTGATGGTAAGCGATGATGTTGTCGTTTGCAAAATATAAAGCTTTAAAGTGGTCTCCTCTCTAATTATTTAATGTTATAGTCAAGTGTTCCCCCCACTGCCAGCTAAATGGTTTTTTAATTTTACCCTAAAAGAGGTAATGTCATGGCAAGCTGGTAACACTACGCAAGTGGGTAAGGCACGGGCGGGGAGTTATTTTAGACACTTTCTAGATGCAGACATTTTCAATTCAGCGGAGTATTTCGATAGTCACTATCTGACAGTTTTATTTTTTAACGAATTGGTTTGGAAGACATTGATAAGAGTGGTGTATTATTTATTTTATGTATACTTTTGCAGATTGATCAAGAAAAATGTTAAGGTATGTGAAACTTGATTAATTTTGTATCATCATTTTATCAAACTGTATTTTTTAAAGTTTACCGTCAATTAGTTACTGATATTTCAACAAATGATTAAGTTACACTTTAAGGAAGAAAACACGTTGAAAAAAAAAATGATACTAATACTGATTATAGAAAAAAAAATTCAATATTTGTTCACTAATTTTAGGGTCAAAATATTATTTCTTGTTTGTCCACAGCAATGAGTCTTGCATATATCCAACGACGGGAGCAGCCCCCAACACTTTCATGTCTGCAATACAGTTCTTTGTGGCAGCGCAATGTTTAGTTCAGACCAAAGACTGGCCACCTGAAGTTGAACTACAGGGTATGTAAAACCATTTATAAATACTAAAATATATTATGTAATGAATAAATATGAATTTATGGCATTTATTATTGTTTCTCTGGGTCTGTAAATAATAAAATATAGATCAATTTATCGAATTTGAAGACTTGTGACACTGTAAAAACGAATATCTTCATATCATAAAAAATCATGGCATAACTGAGGTACCTACACGTTTCAGAGCTTTGCTACGCGTCATTGCGGCCACCTCAGTACCCCACACAGTTTTGGTAGAGAAGCCTCCTGTACTACCTACCTACTTCGGTGCTCACTAACTGATATTTTGATTACCATATAAGTTTTGAAAACCAGCGCTGTGGCTCTGTCTCGTACAGGAGTCCCAGCATTATGCTGAGAGAAGGCCGTTTTGCGCGGATGTGGCGCATATCTTACCAACTTGTCTAACTTACCTAATTTTGTTAAATTATTTTTTCTGGTAGGTATGCGTCATGCTTGGCGCAAGTAAACTCTTTTTCTTCCTTTCTTTTTTTAAAAAGTTGCTACTTTATAATAATATTACTGCTGTACTAATTTAATCGCATACCAAGTATTTATATGAAACTTCATGCACACGAATTAATAAAGCCGGACTTAATGCATTAAGCGTTCTACCAGTCAAACTTTGGATGATACAGAGACAAATAATATTAATGGTATTTTATACTTTATCAAAATGTTAATACCAAACCTATATTTAAATTTATAGATTTAGAAGAGTTCGACTTCATAATCGTAGGAGCTGGTACAGCTGGAACTATAATCGCCAACAGACTCAGTGAAATCGAAGACTGGAGTGTACTGCTGCTAGAGGCAGGAGGAAACCCGCCTGTTGAAAGTGAAGTAATCGCTTTATGTATAAACCATAAATAATATTAATTATTATTATATTTGCATTTCAAAGTCTACATTCATTATTATGCGAGTGTAACAACTCTTTAAACATTGAAAAAACGTCTAAATGAATTTAATATTTTTGTATTTCTCTTAGATACCAGGGCTAGCAACAAGTCTTTATGGGTCAAAATTTGACTGGCAGTATGCAACTGTCAATAACGGTTTAACAAATCAAGCCTACAATGATGGAAAAGTTTCATGGCCAAGAGGTAAAATGCTTGGAGGCAGTAGCAGTATGAACGTTATGGTTTATGTTCAAGGACACCCCCGCGATTATCAGTCCTGGTTTGACGAAGGAAACATGGAGTGGCATCCAGATATAGTTAAACAATATTTCAGAAAAGCTGAAACTCTACAAGATCCTATTCGTTTGAAGATTCCCGAAGTGTACAATCACTATGGACACTATGGACCTCTAGTTATAAATACTTTCAATGGTACAGACGACAGTGTGGTTGTAAATTTACTTACTGCTATTAACGAAATTGGTATAAAAAATGTTGCTGATTTAAATACAGCTAATAATTTAGGATCCAGTAGATTTACGGCAACTGTTGATAAAGGCAAAAGGGTGAGCTCAGCTACAGCATACCTCAACCCTATAACACGACTCAGGAAAAATTTGAAGATAGTCAAAAATTCGTTTGTTACTCAAATTGTTTTGGATGGAACAAACGCACGTGCTGTCGAAGTAGATCACAATGGACACAGATTAACAATAAAAGCAAAACGTGAAATCATCCTCAGCGCTGGTTCTATAAACACTCCTCAACTACTGATGTTATCGGGTATAGGACCTGAAAAACATCTCGCAGCAATGAACATCAAAACTGTAATCAATTCACCCATGGTTGGTCATAATTTACACGATCATAGTATGGTACCTATTTTAATATTTGCCGATGAACCAGAGGACACCGATCAAGCAACAAAAAGCTTCGAATCACTCAGATACCTGTTTGATCGACAAGGATACTTAGCATCTGTCAATTTTGAAGATGTGGTTGGATTTTACTCAGCAGAACCTAATGCCTCGTATCCGGATTTTCAATTTGTCATTTTACTCGGTAGGAAAAACGCAGAAAGTGTAAAAACGTTTGCTTCTGGATTTGTCAAATCTGTAGAAAATTCGATTTTGGAGCAAAGTGTTAACAAATCTGTGTTCCAAGTATGGCAAATTCTACTGCACCCTTTTTCTAGAGGAAATATTTCGTTGAATTCGAATGATCCTTATGAACACCCTTTGATATATTATGATAACTTTAGTGATTCAAGGGATTTAGATTTTCAAGTTGTTGGAATGAAAATATTGGCGGAAATCGTCAACACGACTTATTTTAAGTCTATTGGTGCAAAATTGGGTAGGATCGAGCTGGCTGCGTGTGATGGTTATGAGTTTGGCTGTACTGATTATTGGAAGTGCATTGCTGTAAATATGGCAGGTACTGTTTACCACCCTGTTTCCACAGCTAGGATGGGTCGCAACATAGGCTGTTCTGTTGTCGACAGTCGTTTGAATGTGCACGGCATATGTGGACTTCGGGTGGTAGATGCTAGTGTGATGCCGACCATCACCAGTGGCAATACTAACGCTCCCACCGTTATGATTGCTGAAAGAGCAGCTGATCTGATAAAACAGGATTATAATAAATAGCTATACTTTTTTTCGTACGATTTTTTCATAGATCTGAGTGCCAATTCTACAAATTGGTAAGAAATGTTTGCATTCGCAGGTCAGTCGTAATCTGAAATTTTTTTTTGGAAATTGAGGCTTTTTTGACAGATTGCGACTGAGATGCGAATGCAAACGTTATATACGTAATAAAAATTAGTAGAATTGGCCCGCTGTTTTAAATTTAAAGTGTATCCCGCATTCTTATTGACGTTATTTTTAATACATTTATTAATGTGTTATGGTTATGCCGTTTAAATTATGTAAGTAATTTATATTTTATTAATTTTAAAACAACAACTTAAACACATAAAACTTATAGATACTAAATACAAACTAGTAGAAAATATAAAAGTGGAGTAAAAGGGGAGGGGAAGAACTCATAGGGCATCTAAAAATTTGTCCACATCGCTGTCAACGGGAAAAGTGCCTGGCCGCATTGCCACATTGAATGGCAATGCTGATTCGTTGGCCAAAGAAAAGGCCAGCCCTCTGATCAAGTGAAGAGTCGACTAACTGCTTGCTGATTTCGGGAAAAACTCGATGAGCACTCGGACCCCATGGCTCTAGTGTTTCAACCCCAAACGGCTTAAATACATAATTCCCAATAAGGTTGTTTTATTTCCGCAGTTTGAGATTTTTTGCACCCGCAGCAGCCGCCCCAGCATAACTCACCGTGCTATTATGATGGGATGGCGCAAGGGTGTCGACACATGTTGCAACATGTGTCGACACCCTTGCGCCATCCCGTAGGCCTTTAAAGGCCTACCCAACTGGCACCCCGACGGTAACAAGAGCCCGACGGATGATGTCATTAATGCTGGCGTGCCGTGCTATCCAGCCCGCGCTTCTACTGCAGGAAAGGCCATGGTGTCCGAGGCAGTCGACTGCTTCACCACATTGATAGCGATGTGAAGCACCGCTAGGAGCACCCAGACGCAGACATGTAGCGATCTGGAAGGTAGTGTGCGTGCATAGTACCTATGTTAGGTGACGGTAATGCCTGTAGCCAGAGGCCCGACGCCCATTCACCCACAGCCAGCAGGCGGGCCCGCTCAGCAGTGTTGGTTGACGTATTTAAATTTAAGAGATTATTCCGTACCAACACGCAGAGCGGCTCGTCCCATTGTCTCTGGGAAGATGGGTTCTCGGGCAACGCCGTATTCGGGCAAGCCATTTTCCAGGCATTCACTGCATCGATCAAACATGATACTTCAAAGTCAACCAGTGATGCAGCTAAAATTCTTGTGATTAACTCTTCAGTGCTGCGGACCGAAGACAGGAAGGCCGGTAAACTCACACTGGAAATTTTGCGGATGCCGAGCCCACCAAAACGAATGGGTAGTGTGGCTTGCAGCCATGCTCGGTCATCCAAGGCCACATTTAGGATTGGTGTTAGAATACATCGAATAATTTGATAAGTTTTGTCCAAAAGATGTGATTGCTTCCATAACGAGGAAGAGCGGAGGAAATACATGACATTTGGCCCAAAACAGCACTATCTAATGAGGGTGAAGGCTGAATGTAAGTTAATTTTAAGAAAGTCTTTCCGAAATATCATTATAATGATCAATAATTAATAATTATGTAATTTATTAAATACAATATTGTTGCACTGAATTATTTGACTGTCACGAATTCCGCGATATTTTTTTTATTTCAGACATATTTGGCCCATAATATTATTAGTAGTACGACTTAAAAAATGTTACAGTTAAAAATTAATTCAAGGATTTGCCGCCTTCTGGGGTCCCGGGCTCAGGCACTTGTGCTTGAACCCAATGCCTCAGAAGGGGGCTGTCCTGATTGTGGCTGAGCAAGTTCAAGACGGTGTGGGCGCTCCCACGCGTACGGAACATCAACAAAGCGTTGCGTCGCCGCGTCGCTGCAATGTGAAAGCAGCCTGTCTGCGCGTGCGCAAACATCGCAGACGCATTACAGTAGCGTGGGTGTCTGACCAGCACCCTGAACGGATTATTACATTGTGTTCGGAGAGCGTTGATGGCCGGCTGCGTGTAATTAATCCACATATTGCAGGTGTAGTCAGTTTGGCAGAATGCTTTAAACAGAGTGATCTTTACCTATAAACTACACCCCGAAAATCTTCGTGCCAACATGTTACAGGAGACCGCCATCGCCCACCTTTCCTTTTATTTGTCCCCATCGTCTTTTAAATTCCTTTAACTTTTAAAAAAATTTGACTAACATTGAGAATAACTTGGTAAACTGCTGACAGGTTGAAAAATGAATTTTATTACAATTTAGCAAGAATTTACTTGTATAAATCTCTACTTGATCTTTGCAGATAGATTTTTACAAATTATAACCTTAAAAGTATACCTTTTGAAAATACGGCACGTACAATTGGGCAAAAATACTTCAGTAAACACTCGCCTGGCGATTTTCGCACCTATGTGTTTACTTTCAAATAAGGACCGTACAACCCGACTTAAGAGTTAGGTAACTAACCAATTTATTTGGTAACCCCTATCAAAGAGGTAATTATTTAACAACTCGTAAAAAAACTTTCAAAACTAAAAAAATATTAACCCAATCAAAACTCGTGTAAAATTGATTACCTTTTTAGTTTTAGTATGGTAACGGAACCTGGTTTTAGCCGACTTAAGAAAAGGTGGTTCTGTATGTAATTGTAATTTTATAATCAATTTTGCACTCGTAAATAGATAATAATATGTTATACTCGTAACTTTGACGACATGGTTGGCGCAGTGGTTGAGCGATCGGCTGCTGCGCTGCGTGTCGCGGGTTCGATTCCCGCACGGAACAAATATTTGTATGGCCTACAGATACTTGTTCCGGGTCTGGCTGTTTGTGTATGTGACTTTGTATGTTTGTGAACGCACCCACGATACAGGAGAAATTCCTAGTGTGGGGCAACGTTTTTTAAAAAAAAAAAAAAAAAAAAAAAAAAAAAAAAAAAAAAAAAAAAAAAAAAAAAAAAAAAAGTATCGATTTAAATGGTATATTAACACTATTGTTTTAATATAAGTCGGAAAACCCCGACCATGACCTACGAAGTCCACAAAGTTCAACGACTATTTGAGGCGTTAAAATCTATTTTTGTAGACGATTTTTAACAACAACAATGGGAAGTTACCCATTAATTAAAACTATTATTTAATGTGTCAAATTCATCATTTTTAATTAGACACACATACACAAAGGTACATAAAGAAAATATTCTTTTTGTTTCATGTAGTTTTATAAATAGAATACAACTATGTCTATTATTAAGCATGTGAAACTGTATTGTTGTAATCGAATTAGGATGTACGTAAGTAACAAATATACGTTTATTTTGAACCGACTTCATAAAAAGGAGGAGGTTCTCAATTCGACTGTATTTTTTTTGTGTTTTTTACCTCATAGGTACCTCCGTCGTTTATGAACCGATTTGGAAAATTCTTATTTTATGTGAAAGGCTATACTTCTCAATTGTCTCATTGAAATTTTATCAAAATCGGTTCAGCAGTTTGGTTTTTAAATCCAAATAGCTGGAAAAAAATATGTGAAAAAATCATACGAAATACCTATATATATTTTTGCTTTCCTGTGACTAACTTTCCAGTGGTGTCGTTAGGTGTGGGGTGTGGTATTTTCCACTAAAAAGTGGAAAATAAAAATCTTTTTCATAAAAAAACCGCCGAGTCGGTGTTTTTGGTTGCTTCTTCGTTATTTGATACCGACTTCCGAAATTAAAGTTATTTTGTACTTAGTAGTGTTTTTTTTGGAAGTCGGTTTTTTTTGTGAAAAAGTTTTTGATGTAGGTAACATTTTAATTTTTTAGTAATTTGTAACCTGAAGTTATCATGTCACAATTTTCCAAAGGGGTCGGTTGAGCTTGAGGTGTACAATGATATTATAAGTAAAATATTTTTCAATTACAATTTTTGAATATATTGACACAGTTTTTTTATAAATAAAGATTATAAACTATTTGGTAGTATATTATTTATAAACATAACTTATTGGATAGGTACTGTGTATAATTCAAGACAGTTTTCAAGGTTCCCTTGTTCTATACTTAGCAACCTATTTCGTCACAGCTGATTATCATTAACGAGTTTGTGACATCCTAGTTACAGTAGAATATCGTTTTTATTTGTAAAATGCACCTTGTCGGGCAATTTACCATAACCAGCTGTGCAATCAATAATTTTGCCTTTAAATTAATTTACTACACCAACAATCAACATGTATTACAGTTTTAAGTTGCTTATCTAGCAAAATTAAATGTTATTTAGTTCGACATTTTCAGAGTCAAAGTCAAAACGTTTATTTCAATTAGGCTATTGAACGGCACTTTTGAACGTCATTATTTGCAGATAAAATAATATGTATAAAAAATATATAAAGTGACTACTGTCCTAAAGAGATTCTTATGGAGAAGAAAGGACCATAAACTCCATAGTTACTCTGTTGAAATAAATGTTTTACAATAGGAGTTGTAGAGGACATGCATCACTTGTTTATGGAATGTGTCCGATATGAGGCTGATAGCAGTAAGTTGTCCAGGGCTTTGAATTTGAACAAGTATAATATAGGTACATTCCACCAAACATTAACTGAGCCGAGTTCTGATGATGCGAGAAAGTTGTTCAACTTTATGGCCCTGATACATTGATCTCGTCGATTTGATGTAACATATGGGACTGACATACGCTGCGCGTTATAAAAGTCCCTAAAAATATTAATAAAGAAAAAAAAATGTTTTACAATAATTGGAACACAAAAATTAATTTAATAGGTTTATTTATATACAACCTGTACATTATACACGCAGTCTTAAAGGGTCATTGTACTTATCATTATGAACTTTCAATATGGGACCAATACTGAAATCGCGATAAAAAATGACTGCCCCATAAATTTCTGTACTTAATAACAGCATAACCCGACAAAAATTAGGTACTGAACAGCTGGTTTTTCTATTCACGTTTCGGGGTTGGTCCCATAGTAAAAGTTGTTCATAATGATCAGTACAATGACCCCTTAAGAGGTATTGCGTTTATTCTGTTACACGTTGTATAACTTTGTATTACCAGCAGAGGTAAACGTATTCAGTTTCTAAATAAGTACATGGTACTCATATTATTTACAAATATTGGAACCATTCAACAGTGTGTAAGGTAACAGAAAAATAAATACACAAAAATAAATACTTTGTGTCAAAGTCAACATTTATTTCAAATAAACCATTTAAAGATACTTTTGAAGTGTCAGAGTCAGTCAGTCAAAAACATAAAGCTATTTGCACGTTCCAAAGCGTAGATCTCTATGGAGAAGAACGTGCAAGAAACTCCACGGACACTCCTTTAAACCATTTTATGTTTTACAAAAATCCTTGTTGCTTCTATATGTGAGAAAAAAGGAAAAAAAAATCGATCAGTCCATCCAAAGGTTGTCTAAAAAACTCGGTACTGACCGGTGTTATAGGCCGTAATTCGCAGCGAGCATGTTATGTTACACCGTGTCCCAAAATCCGTGTAAAACAAAACACATACGCATGTAACATGCGCATGTTCGTGCTCGTTTCCACGTACTGACTGCACGAATGCTCGCTAGGTACAATGTTACATTACGCTCCGTAACTTTGGTCAGTACCTAACTTAAGAAATTGCCTTGTGCGATAAGAACACTCATTGAACACTTATTTTATAAATGTTTGTCCTGTTTTTACAATGAGGTGTACAATAAAGTATAAAATAAACAATAAAAAAAAAATTCTAAGTGTCAAATATTAAAATAAGCCAGTGACAGCTAAGAGATGACCAGTTTCCAACGATGGCACCCGTTCACGAACATGACGCGACTGTCAAATCGTGTTGTCATTCATTCTTAGTACGGGTTCGGGACTTAATCGTTAGTCCGTAGGTGATACGGAGTACAAAACGCCCGACACTAAGGCCAAAACTACGGACTTCGGGCTTAGAGAGCCCGAACTACGCGGTCGGTCCGGACTATGGATTGGACCCCCTGGTCCAATCCATAGCCCGGAGCGAAAGGGCATGGGTAGCAGTCACCTTCTTCTACGAAGTAGTAATACAAGCAAATAAGGAGTCAGTAAGAGTCTTACACTCCCTCCCGCTCCGCCCAGAGCGGGGAAAATTATTTTATGATTTCCCATGCAAAAATAAAGAGGTGTCACAATCTACCATATATGTGAGAGCGACTACGCGCTACGCTATACGAGAACACTATTCTCCTCAATATGTTCGGTGTTCATGGGTCTCGTGGGCGTTATTAGGGTAAAATGCGAGCACAAAACAAAGTACTTATAGAACGGTTCATACAATTCTAAGTAGGTTTCACAACAATGTTGACGTAAACTCTATAACGGGGTAACCGCGCAATTACTATATTATAAAAACGATGTTCCAACTATTTAAGTAGCCGAGCAGCGGTTTAGCGACACCAATCGTCTTTGCTTACAACATTATCTTATGATCCAACTCGATCTAAATCAACCACCATCTCCACACCAAGTGTTCAAACATTCCCTCTCTAAAAATCGCGCAACTACCCCACTCAAGGTGTGGGCGCTTACGCTGAGGAAGTAACCAGCCCGACAACTGAACGCATCTTAAAGGGTCATGGCCGTCCGGCTGGCCCGGGGATACCGCACGGTCTCGGAGATCGTGGCGCGTGGAGACGTTACGCCGCCGCGCCGCCACCGGTGTGAAACTCCGCTGCCGTGACAGCAGCGCGGCGGATGGAGCTCCGGCAAAATATTTTGGCAGTTTAAAGACAGCGACTGTCGCCACAGTACTAGGCACGCCTCTATTGTGGCGATAACTCCACTCTTTGTGGAGTGGCCAAAGCAGTATTGTTAGTGAGTGAGAGAGGGCCGCGTGTGGGAGAGACAAACCTCACAAAGCCGTTTAGGGTGCAGGGCGAGCCAAATAAAGAAGTACAAATATATACAACCACACGTACAAACATACACTCAAAAAGCATTAACCTTTATGGGGCAGTCGGTTTACTTTTTGAATAAACGAATTTGTGTCTGTTATAAAATATTAAGTCCATAATGTACCGTTGAAGGTCTTTGAACATTTCAAGGTTTCAGTACTCAATAAGAAACAGCTATTTGTAACGCAAACGTTGATTTATTTCTCATTGATCTTTAACAATGTATAACATCATAATTGCAACAAAATATTATTAATATTTGTAGTACGTTACCTTTTTGATCGATGAAGGACGAGCTGTAAAATTCGAGGTTTGCTCTGTAAATACTGTACCATACTGATGCTTAACAAGGTTTAAAGTTGTTTGTATTGACAAGAAACTTTAACTATTAACATGTCAAGCTAAAATAAAAAAAAAATTGATCAATATTAACAGGTGAATCATTTTACTCCGGCTATGTAGTCCGACATTTTTACATGACATTGAATATATCGAGAGGTAGATCAGTTAGATGTTCAAACATTCTGACTTCAGCAGATTGAAATGTCTAACGTGCCTCACGTGGGCTAAATAAGTGTATTATTTGTATTTTTTTAAAGTACAGCACTTGCATGAGCTCGTGTTAGTGGTACGTCTTCAAGTTTATCAAGAACTACCTCTGAAAAATGATCAGGTAAGTAAAATTTAATTTTGAATTAGTTGTATGAGTGATTCTGCATAACATAACGAGAGTACACCGTGTCTCAGAAAGCACGCCATTGGTCGCGGCAGTCATTTGTCACGGATAGTCGTTACGGTTACACGGAAGCTAGAAAATCTGACACAAGTCTCTAAGGGGTACACAAGGGGGTTATTACCAGTTACCAGATAGTTGGCTCATGTAAAATAAACGAGTCCACCTTAGATGGGAAACTGCCAGGTTTGCAGAATTTGTTCGAAAGAGTCATCGCGGCCCTGGAACGCAAAGGGTATGAGGAGAAACACGGATGCGGTTTAGTCAGTACCTAAGAGTCTGACACTCCCTCCCGCTCCACCCAGAGCGGTAGAAGTCATTTAACGATTTAACGTATAGAAAAAAAAAGATGAAAGGCAATCTCAGTTCGAATGGATTATTCTGTTCCTGAAATTGAAAATAAAGTATCTTCTACCTAAAAACGTCATTTTTATTTGTCCTCAGCAATGAGTCTTGCATGTTCCCAACGACGGGAGGAGCCCTTAACACTTTCTCGTCTGCAATACAATTCTTTGTGGCAGCACAATGCTTGATTCCAAGTAAGGATTGGCCACCCGAAGCTGAATTACATGGTATGTGGAACAATTTCCTTGTTTTTCAGTTACTCGCGCCTTACGAACACTTAATGAAGTCGCCGAAAATATTGAATTTTTTCTTGTTTGCTTTTATGCATTAATGCGTAAAATATGTGTGTGCAGGGTGCGAGCCAGTTCTAACAACACCCTGGGCATGATTGCTGATAGACTGGACTGCTGTATTGTAAATCGTTGCTCCAGTGTCTCAGCTTCAATGCTGAAGAAATGATTATTTTGTTGTGTGTGATTATGTAACTGTTGTTATAATTGTATCATTAACATAGTTGGAAGCTTATTTATTGTTACTAACACTATATGAGACTCATTGTTACTCTCAATGAATGATTTATTATAACTATAATTAAAATAACATCCTCGAGGCAAATCCTAAATTGTAAACCCTACCACTTCCTCGGTGATAAAAAACATATTTTCAAATTTCGCATATTTTGTTGTTTTTGTGTTTTGTATTGTATTTTAATTCCTGAACTTTTATTTTATTTCTTAGATTTAGAAGTTTTTGACTTTATAATCGTGGGAGCCGGTACAGCTGGAAGTATATTGGCGAACAGACTCAGTGAAGTTGAAGACTGGAATGTATTGCTGCTTGAGGCAGGAGGAAACCCGCCTGTAGAAAGTGAAGTAAGTTGCCTTATGTTTGATTCAACATCAACATCTGCCCAGCCAGTTTTATAAGTTTAGCCAGGTTATAAGTTAAGCCTATCCAGTATCATGTTTAAATCAAAAATAAAGAAAATTATGACATAATGCCTTTCACAAGCTACTTTTCATGATGATGATGAATGATGATGATGATGATGATGATGATGAATGCAGAACAAAATGGTAATAAACAACTAGACTAATAAAGGTACTTTTTGTAAATTTATATTGGTAATTATGTAAATTCGTTAACTTCGCTGCCAATTGAAAAAGTGTTCAATGCCACGTTTAATGGCAATACTTCTCTTTGTTCTTTGGCCGAAGAAATTCCCAGCACTGTTGTTACGAGAAGAGTCGAGTTACAGTTTGCTGTTGTCCCAAAATAGTCGATAAGCAGTTTGACTTCATGGGCCAAGAGCTCAACTGATGATGACTGTCATTGATACTAGCGAGCCGTGTTATCCACCATTTAGCTTTCACCCACATTAGACATTGTTGTTTTTGGCCAAATTTCATGTCCCTCTTACCTTTAAATGGAAGCAGTCACATCTCTAGAACGAAGTTTATCGAATAATTCGATATATTATATTTATAACAACTGTCTTAAATGTGGCCCTGTATTACGGGCGTGGCTGCTCCACAAATTATTAATTCACTCGCTTTGGTGAGCTCATCATCGGAAAAAAATCTAGTGCAAGCCTGTCGGCGTTGTTATCATTGGTCTAAAGCAATAAAAGTTAACCGCAGGAATTGAAACTACATCACTTTCACATCTGTAAAGTGCCGTGCTGGACCGAAGCCGTGAACGTCTGAAAAGTGGCTTCCTTAGACAAGAAATTGCCCGAGAATTCATCTTCCTTGAGGCAATGGGATGCGCCACTCTGCAGATTGCTACCAAATAACCGTAACACGGTCACCAATACTGCGGAGCGTGCCCGCCTGCTGGATGTGGGTGAATGGCAGTCGGGCCTCTGACTACCGGCACTACCGTCACCCAACACAGGTTCTGTGCTGAGTGACAATAATTGTTTAAATATTTTTTAAATACCTACATTTTTTTCATATTATTCTTTATTTTTCTCAGATACCAAGGCTGGTAACAAATCTTTTCGGAACGAAGTATGACTGGAAGTATACAACGGTCAACAACGGGTTATCAAATCAGGCTTACAGAGCTGGAAAAATACCATGGCCAAGAGGTAAAATGCTTGGAGGCAGTAGCAGTATGAATGCCATGGCTTATGTTCAAGGACACCCCCGAGATTATCAGTCCTGGTTTGACGAAGGAAACGTTGAATGGCACCCAGATACAGTAAAACAATATTTAAAAAAAGCTGAAAATCTGCAAGATCCTCTTCGCTTAATGATTCCCGCAGTTAAGAATCACTATGGACAAAATGGACCTCTAGTTGTTAATGTTTTCAATGGAACAGATGACAGTTTAGTAGTAAATTTACTTTCTGCTTTGGAAGAAATTGGTATAAAAAATGTTGTTGACCTAAATGCAGCTAATAACCTAGGTTCTAGTAGATTTACATCAACAGTTGATAAAGGCAAAAGAGTAAGCTCGGCCACAGCCTACCTTAATCCAATCTCACCAAACAGAAAAAATTTGAAGATAGTTAAAAATTCCTTTGTAACTAAAATTGCTTTGAATGGAAGAAACGCACGTGGCATAGAAGTAGATCACAATGGCAAAATGTTGACATTAAAAGCAAAACATGAAGTAATTCTCAGCACTGGTTCAATAAACACTCCTCAGCTGCTCATGTTATCTGGTATAGGACCTAAAAAACATCTCACAGCAAAAAATATCAAAACTGTGATCAATTCACCCATGGTTGGACAAAATTTACACGATCATACGTTGGTGCCTATTTTACTATTTGCTGACAAACCAGAGGACACCGACCAAGCAAAGAAAAGCTTCGAAGCACTAAGATACCTGTATGATCGTCAAGGATACTTAGCTTCTGGCAAATATGAAGATGTAACTGCTTTTTATTCCGCAGATCCTTATGCTACGTATCCCGATTTTCAAACTGTTATTTCAGTCAGTAAGAAAAACGAAGACAGTATTAACTTTTTTGCTTCAGCTTATGTAAAATCCGTAGAAAATTCAATATTGAGGCAAAGTGTTAACAAATCTATGTTTCGTATATGGCAACTTATACTGCGTCCTTGTTCTAGGGGAAACATATCGTTAAATTCAAACGATCCCTATGAACATCCTTTAATATATTATGATAATTTTAGCGATTCGAAGGATTTAGATTTTCAAGTTGTAGGAATGAATATATTGTCAAGAATCGTAAACACGACTTATTTTAAGTCTATTGGTGCAAAATTGGGTAGAATCGAGCTAGCTGCATGTGACGGCTATGAGCTTGGCAGTACTGATTATTGGAAGTGCGTTTCTGTAAACATGGCAACCACTATTTATCACCCAGTTTCCACTGCTAGGATGGGTCGCGATATAAGCTGTTCTGTAGTTGACAGTCGTTTGAAGGTGCATGGCATTCGCGGACTTCGGGTGGTGGATGCTAGTGTGATGCCGACTATCACTAGTGGCAATATTAATGCTCCCACGGTTATGATTGCTGAGAGAGCAGCTGATCTAATAAAACAGGATTATAATAAGTTGCCGTGGATACCTGATTTTGAAGAGTATTAATTTTCATCACTTGATTTAATTCACAGATTTGTAAAGGTGTACGGTATACATTTTAACTATCGTCATTATTATTTTCCTCATTTTTGTAATACGTATGCCCCCATAAATATACAAATAAACTAATTAAACATTTATTTAATTAAATTGCTTACTTACATTCTAATCATCATCATCATCACATCACCCGAAAGACGTCCACTGCTGGACATAGGCCTCCCCCAAGTGTCGCAACAATAACCGGTCCTGTGCGTCTCCCATCCGACGCCTACCCACGACCCTCACCAGGTCATCGGTCTTGTGGGAGGCCTTCCGACGCTGCGTCTTCCGGTACGCGGTCGCCACTTCAGAACTTTTCGGCCCTATCGACCATCTTTTTGAGCAATTTACCCTGCTTGAATACTTGTCAAAATCTACTTCTCTAAAAGCCTGTTATTTGGCTTTAAGCCCTCTGGATTGTCGCGACTCCTAATTTAACTATGACGCCATTGTTCTATTGTGTCTGGTGCGTTGACAGTTGGCAATGTATGGTATTATAAAATTTCTACTCCAAATAATCAATTCAGACATCTGCAAATACTATTCGCGGTGGATTTTTGAGGCGGACTGGTAAGGTATATTTTCCATTTTAGCATCAGGACAGATTATTCTTAGGAGACTGTCCTTAACTTTGAGTTATTGTTTACTATACAGATATAAAAAGACAATGTATAATTTACATAAAATAATGTTTTTCTGACAATCGGCTAAGTTTCTAATAAGAGAATTTTAAAAAGCCTTTAGATTTACTATGGTTTGAGCACTGGAAAACCCACAAATCGCCGTTAGAGTTTGGCCCTGCCTTGGTTTTTAAAGCATTCCTTTCTATTGTTTTTTATTTTTAATTTCACAATTAGGCACTATCTATCATAGAGATAGCTAAACGTTAGCAAATCTGTCAAAATAATTATGAATTTAGGTAATTTGTAACGTGTACCTAGGTAATTAATCCCTGCGGTGAATTTCAATCATGTGTGAATGGGGATGACGTTTCGGTTAGATACTAATGCCTAACATATGACAAATGATAGTCATTCTATTTTAGAATTAATTGTGTTGTTTTATTTAATTAAGTTATTTGAATAATGAGTTTAGTGGGGCTAAAAATAATTTTATTTTGCTTTTAAATTATTTAGAAAATGTAGTCAAGTTTTAAAAGTCTATGAAAGAGCACTACAGTTTAATTCAATATTTTTTCATACCAAAGACGTTTTTTGAATAGCAAATCCCAGAATCACATTGATTATGTCCACATTTATTAAACGCACAGCCAAAGTGTGGAACTTTCTGCCAGCGTCTGTGTAGGGAACACTGAACCCGTCTGCCTTCAAAGCAAGAGTGAACAGGCAACTTCGGGGCACGCTCGCTCTATCATAGACCTCATCTATCACTTTCCATCAGGCGTGATCGAGCGCAAGCCCATTCCTAAATAAAAAATATAAAAAAAACATACTTATATATGTAGGAACAATTGAATGAGTTTTCCTCCGAGCGGTGGGTAAGGTATAGTGTCAGGATATTGGCGTCCCCATTTTATTGGGATAAGCAAGACAGTATATCAATAACAGTCTAATTACACTTTAAAAATACACACACACAATAAAAACAATAAGTAATAGAAATACAGTCACTCGAACAGACCTTTAAAGTCACAGTTCGTACAGAGGCCTAAGCCACCCAAGTACAAAGTGTATCAGCAAGCCAATACAGCTATGAAAATATACAGCAGTGCTGTACCAGGTAAACCGACAGTTTTGTCGGGAGCAGGAGCTCTATAGTGAGTCGAATCCAAGATAAGACTAAAAAGTGTACTGGCACACAGAGTGCACGCTCTTTTATAATATCATGTTCTCCCTCCACAACAACTCTGTCCAATGCCGCACGGATGTGCGTCACGTGTTTACTTGATACGAATCACTAAAATTAGCATAATCTAATAAGACTTGCATTGCAAATTAAATCAAATTGTACAATAATAATTATCGTAAATAAATAACAGTGGTTTAACAAAGTAAATCGTTTAAAATCAAAATAACATGTCACCATTTGTATTTTAGAAGACAAACGATTACTATTACTGAAATAAGTTTCCAAAACTCAATTCTAGTGTACTATGAGTACTCAATAAATTATGTTATGATTTATCAGACAGTAATTGATATTAAAATCACTTAAATTAAATAACACAAACAAAACAATTCAAATTGCACATTTTAACAACTACCCACAGTTGTATTTAATAAGATTTGACAACTACCCATAGTTTTATTTGATAACCGTCTCCGACATATATAATTCTACAAGTCAATTCTACAATCAAACAATTCTCAAAGAAATAAAAGCTTATCCTATCTCAAATAAATTAATGTCAAATAGATGATCTGACATTTTTAAGTTTGGTCGAGAACCTCCATGGCTCATGATTATGACTGTCATCGTCTGGAAATCAAATGTGACACTTTCATGTGGAATTTGAGTACGCATCCAGACAAAAGCATTAAGGACGGTAAAAATACTTTGTAAAGATCAATAATAGTGCGATGAAACAAGGGACTTTAATCAACATCATACTGACATTATGACAGCTATCATAAGCGTTGCCAAAAATTCAGGCCTTGGGCTCTTCGCGTTTGGCGGATGCTCGCGGCGTACACCAGGGTTATTTAAATACCTTTAGGAAGGCCTTTTTAAACACACATCACCGCGTATAGTCTTCGGGTTACTCGGTTACCTTGTCTAGTGTACTACAGACAGAGCAGGGTAAAAATGTTGAAGTTTGTTATTTTTATATAGGGGTACTTCTATTTCAACCAATAAAATACTTTGTTTAAACTTGTAAACTAAAGCACAATGGCTCTATCATTTTGTCTGTCTGAAGTGACTAATGTTGTTGTATCACAGAATATAAATATCCATAATACTCATAAGTGAGATCGATGCACGCTGCGTTGAAAATGTTTAAAATTTTCAATTACCTCATCCCCCGGAGGAAAGGGGTCGTAAAGATAAGGCGTACGACCGCTATTAAACAACCCTTTTACATTCGTAGTGTTTGCTATAGTGTGCAACATTTATTTGATGCGTTCGTTCACTTTTCTGAGTACATTATCATCATTACTTGTATTTTACGCTACATTCACCACCTATGTATAAAGATATGCCTTTAAAACGCACATGGTCCATGTTTAAATAGATTTTATGTAAAAAAAAAACAAAGTCATTTCCTGAACTTTTGGGAACAACAACCTTACACTAAAATAATTATAACATCGAGTTCCTATGCATGTAGTAGATAAGTTATATGTTTCGCACATTCAATGCATTGATAGTTTAACATTCTACCTACTGCTAACTGCTGCTGCTTTTGGGCGTGTCAATGAGTTTTCGGAATTTCTTAGTAGCAACCTGGATTCTATTTTGGGCCTAACCTAAAAAAGAAAACTAGGCTTATGTAATGAGTTTTCATTCAAAGTTAATCCCTTTTAATTTCATACTACATTTAATAAAAATGTTATTGAAATAGACCGCTAGTGGGTTTTGATAGGTAGTCAAATTGACTCCATATTTTAATAGAACCAATCGTGCAACTGTAGGTGAATATAAAAACCGGTGCTGAAATATTTTTAGCAGTTTCTTATTTTTATTTTAAAATGATTCAAAAGAATAATGTTGATTCCGACTTTGATTGTTATATGGTAGACAATGTGGACATGACCCAATTAGTACAAAATGTTTCAAGATTACTTTTATTGTGCGTACAGCAAAAGAGTAGATTCGCCTGCCGAGTCTGTGTTCCTGATAGTTGTAACCTGAGGGTAAAGGTTAAGACAAGAGTAAATTGGTTACGTTTAGGAAGCGTGGTCTAGCTTCGACCACATCATAGCTTTCCATCATGTGATACAGTGGTCAAAAGCGAGCTTATACATTACTAAAAAATCTATACATATAATAAAACTGTAGAAGAGGTCAATTCTGTCCATTGAATATAAACTAAAAAAAATACTCCAGGGATGATTTATACAAACAGGGACAAACTATTAGTCGTGTTGGTGTGGATCTGCGGAAGTCCTGTTTCTCGCACGGTCAGCTGGTATGTCGCTTTGTCGTAAGTAAGCAGCGCGCAAAGGCTGTTTATACTTACTGATGAATATCACATAACAAGTAATAGTTTTAACGAAGAAATTTTTTAAGTGTTAACGTTCGAACGTTCTTCGTGATTTTGTAAGTCATGATGAGTACCTACCTACATTTAGTGAGTTTGTGTACTTAATATCTTCATAAATACGAAATGCACGCGCGAACGAAGTCGCGGGCAGTCGGGGCTAGTACATTAATAAAATGAATATTATTTTTGCTTATTTTTTATTTTCGGTTTTAAGCGCAGAGTTTTATATATGACCACCATAGTAAGTTATAGTAAAGGACTTGGATATATAAAGCGTTACGCGGGCGCGGCGGGCGCGCTGCCAGGGCGCTCTGTGACGAAAACGTATGACGTCTGGTCACGCGCCCGCCAAAATGTATTTTTCGTTCCTTTGACGCCATACATTTTATCTAGTCAGCGCCTTGTCCGTGCACCCTGTCCACTTTGTACTTATATCAAGTCCCTTAGTAAGTTCAACGCCTTCAAAAATGGTCACCCATCAAACAACTGCCTGCGACAGCAACAGCTTAACCCCACAGGCCGATCTAACCCCATCGGCTATTAATAATACGACAACATATCCAGATAAAACCCTTGGAACCTTTCCTAAGTGATTCAAAATACGCACATTGTACAGGATGATTTTTGGAGTTCCATTCTTCCGTACACAAACAGAAGCCTTGTAGGATCACGCGTGTGTCTGTTTTAACTGGTCTCCCAGTATGGGGATACAGTATGGGGATAATAAGTCAATAAGATTATACGGAGAAACTTTCTTAGGCACTATTAGCACATTTATCATGACAACAAATAAATGTCCAGATTTTCTTGAACCGATATAATTATTAATGGCATTTTTATGAAGCTAAGCGTTCAAAAAATTGTGAAATAAATTATATTTTTTTTAAAACAGGCTTTTAGGTTGTCTTGCCACCTCTTGTTAGGTCAGCCTCGGCCGAGCCGTCCATCATGAAGATGTATCCACTTTGTGGAGACAATTACAAAGTATTCTGCCAGGGTTGGTTCGAGCTCGGGATAAATATAACTGGAAAGTTGCAGTTGAACAGTGTTGCTGAAAAAGAAAAACGGATTTAAGGCAGTTATCATGTCTCTTATGCATTCCACACAGTGCCCCCTTTAGAAATCACCCTGTATACACCTATCAAAGACACCATGCCAGCCACAGGAGCGGGTATCAGTTTTGATAAATGGTATCTCATTGTTTATGCAAGCGGGACGCGAGGTCAATACCCACTTCTGTTTTGGTTTCCAGATAGGATTAACACTTGCGTCAATGTTTACGGATTTGGCGCTAGAGAATAATAATGTTCCCTGTTTTATTTTGTTTAAAAGTTGTCTTGAAAAAGTACAACTGCCTAGCCTTTTGCCAACTACGTTGGGGTCGACTTCTAGTCTTACTCGATTCAGCTAGGTACTATTATTTTATATGAAACGACTCCTCCAAAACCCCTGGGTAAAACCCCTTGTCCCCATGGCAGATCACATTTTCTAGTTTCTGCCTCGTGACGACTGCCAAAAATCTACTTTTGCTTACCAAAGCATAGAGGAGTCTGGTAAGTAATTGATGCCAAGCGTCAAATCTTTTATCCTCAAAGATCGGCCCGTACGGCTGTTATAACTTAGTCAAAAGCTCCATTATTGAAAAAGTACAATGTAATATATATAGGCTTACCTATATTACATAACTAGCTTCTACCAGCGGCTTCGCCCGCGTGAAAATCGGAAATAGGGGAGGTTTCTTGATTTGTATTGTAACTACACCTACTCTACACCTACCTACACCTACCTACACCTACTCTACACCTACCCTACACCTACCCTACACCTACCCTACACCTACGCTACACCTACACTACACCTACCCTACACCTACCCTGCACCTACCCTACACCTACCCTACACCTATCCTAACCAGCCCAAAAATACTATGACATGTTTCTGGTTTCCTGGTACTTGATGTTTTTGGTCTCCTGGTACTTGTAAATCTGTAGTACTAAGGCAGCAGCGGCTCTGAATTTCTACTTCCTCCTCAGTCTTCATTGTTCATATCCTGGAATGAGACATATGCTACTTTTTATCCCGGTAAGTGGTACCGGGATAAAAAGTAGCATATGTCTCATTCCAGGATATGAACTACATGTGAGCCAAATTTCATCCAAATCCCTTCAGCCGTTTTTGCCCGATTGAAACACAAACATACAAACATTCACCTTTATAATATTAGTAGGATTCCACAACAACTTATTGTTGTGGAATTTATTCGAAAGAGTCACCGCGGCCCTGGAACGCAAAGGACATAAGGAGGAACACGGATGGGTTTTGGTTAGTAAGAGTCTGACACTCCCTTCTGCTCCACCCAGAGCGGAAGAAGTCATTTGATGATTTCCCATCCATAAAAAACAGACTTTTCCCGCAGAAGGGGATGTCAGACTAGACTAGAGGTAACACTTTTGAACAGTTCTGCAACCCTGGTACAGTGAAATAGCGAGGAGATGAGTGATGTAACCTGAATGGGTTAGGCCTAGAATAAGTCAACCGTTCCTTGCACACTTCGTCTCCAATGATACGTTCCATCGAGCCTGATACAAATACAGCGATCATTCCTGAAGTACCATTAGCATTGAAGACATTTTATGGAACTGAAGATTTCTATGAAACACACCGGTTATTACATCGCAAGGAATTACTATGTAGTCTTAATGATGATACCGTTGTGAAAAAGAGATAGTGATATTTCTCCTGTATAGCTCAGTCCCTCTCCCACATTAGAAACATGAGACGTTATAGTATGGCATGAGCAGTGTAGGTGGGCAGAGAACATAGTACTGCGCATTCTAATCAATAATAATATTATTTGTTAAACCAATCATTTTTATTGTATGTGTTTGTTATTATTTTAATATGTGTAATGTGTGCATGTGTGTTATGAACACATTACATACATCAAAAAATACATCATAAAATTGTATGAAAAGCCGTACGGGGTAAACGCTCATAATACTTATTTGAACGATTTCTCATACCGCAAACCGCAATCCATTTAAATTCACTCAGCACATTCCTTTGAAAAAATGATATCGTTAAAACAGTTGAGATGAACGATAAAATATTTTCCCACTATCTTTAATGCTTCCTTCTCATCCCTAGATTCTCAGTAAAAAAAAAACGAAAACGGATTTGCATTTTTATTCAGCGCATTGCAACAGATGCTTATAATGGCATTTTCTATTCACATAGATATCCTAATGATGTTTTATTTGTAAGAGTTGATCGATTTTACGAGGTTTGGTCACGCGATAACTCACTCACATTGTAATTCACTTAGCAACATACGCCTAGATCTCTCTCAACTATATTAGGGCCGGTGCAGCTGAATACCAGGATTTAATTTGTAGCAACTACCTGTCTGACTTTCCTAGCCCGTTTTTTTTTTTTAAGGATGGGAAATCATCAAATGACTTCCGCTCTGGGTGGAGCGGCAGGGAGTGTCAGACTTTTACTAACTAAAACCCGCCCATGCTCCTCCTAGTGCCTTTTGCGTTCCAGGGCCGCGGTAACTCTTTCGACCAAATCCGCCACGACCTTCTCAGCCCTAAGCCTTAAATCTCGACATACTAACGGATCACCTACCGACCGAATTCGGTCGATAAATCCTAAGGCCATACACAGTCTATCTCAAACGCGAACCACGGATCAGAGTGCAAATCTAAAAAAAAATACACCCGTACATAGTCAATCGTACGATCAAAATCAATGATCTGATCTGAGTGAATAGGTTACTTCTAGGCAAGCGTGTTCCATCTTCGGCCACATCATCGCTTACCATCAGGTGAGATAGTAGACAAGCGCGTCCTTATAAAAAAATAAAATTAAAAGAAAACAAAAAAAAATTATAAAAAATGGCCAATTCTACTCATTTTCAAGCAACGAAATTCATATGTCAGTAGCAAACTGTCAAAAAAAGCCAATCAAACTGACATGTGAATGCGATCGTTGCTTAAAAATTTGTAGAATTGGCACTCTGGTGTTGCTATTTAAAATAACCGAGGACGGACGATTTATAAATTTTCTGTGAATCCTTAGCGCTCACAATTTCAGCTCAAAAAACACTTTGATATGGTTCTGGTCTCCTTGTATGTGAATCTGTAATACTTAGGCAGCAGCGGAACTGAATTTCCACTTCCTCTGCTCTCTCCATTAAGCCATGCCATTTATCAGGATAAAAAGTAGCCAATGTGTTATTCTAGGACATACACAAACCTTAATTTTATTATTTAATTTATATATTGTAAACAAATGTGCGGATGATTGCATTGTTATTAAAGCCAATACAAAACTATATAACCAGTGATGGCTTTGTATACGTGAAGCACCTACCCGATAAAGGCAAATAAAAGCTGTCCATGATGCTTACATAACACCAAAACCCGTGAATAATGTCAGTGTTGCCATGCTCGCAATTTTACCAGCGTTCTATGGTACTCGTAATATTGCGTTGTGTTCATGGTTGCCAAGTACAAACGTTAATTAGATGGTGAAAATGGAGAATAATAATGATTTTACGCTAATACTATCGGAAATCTGCCTAGTTTAGAATTGGGATAATGTATCGTTTTACGCATGACAAAATATTGTTAACTGGTTGTTTCCGCAGCTTCAGTCTCGAGGTCTAAATCACATCTGGTGATTGTGATAAGGTTCACTATTGCTTGTTCGAGTTTTTGACAAATGAAATAACGTGTTGTTTGAATGCAAGTATATTGGCGACTGGCTCAATACTAAAATCTAACATGCTTTAAAGACGGTATGAGACATACGTATAGCTAGGTATGTGGATATGTGACTTGCGTAGCTACAAAGATAGTTCTCAATCTAACAACATCTAAACAAGTTACTCTCGTCATTTTTTACGGATGAGAAATCATCAAGACGACAAGAGTGTCAGACTCTTACTGATTAAAACCCATCCGTGTTCCTCCGTATGCCCTTTTCGTTCCAGGGCCGCGGTGACTCTTTCTAACAAATTCCGCAACCCTGGCAGACTCTGGCCCTAGCGGGCCCCGTCTACTTGCTAACATCTCTTTGAGTCGCGCGAAGAACACAACGCGCCGTCAACTCAGACCTGGTTGTGATCGAACAGCGAGACACCTAACGGTCGCCCTTCGCAGGCCAGCGCCTACGGTGGCCGAGAATCGTCCTGTGACTTCCGACGCCCGGGGCGTCTTCTTCTGTTGCGGCGGCTGGAGCTGTCTCTCCCTCACGCGGCCCCCCTCCTCCTTCACTACATTACTGCTTTGCAGAAGGAGGTGACAGCTTCCTATGCCTCCTCGCTTCGGACCATGAAGTGAACCAGGTCGGTAACGAGAGACGAGGACACGGCGGTGCTCCACCCAAGCGGGGCAGACTTCCACCGTATGCTCGACCGCGTCCCCCGGGCAATCCTCACAGTGATAACACCCGGACGTGTCCTCCCGCCGAATCCGAAACAGGTAGCTCCTGAAACAGCCGTGTCCGGTGAGTATCTGTGTCAGGCGGAAGGTGAGGACGCCGTGATACCTCTAGCCACTCCTCAAAGATGGAACTTATCGCCACAATAGTAGCAGGCCCAAAGTTACCATCCCTACCTTGTTGCTATTTTACCAATAGCCTCCGTAGTCGAGTGGTTTAGGCGTTTACCTTGTGACTCGGTAGTCGTGGGTTCGAAACCCACGGCAAACATACTTTGTAAAGTTGTTTCCAGTTTGGCTAGGACATTGCAGGCTTGAATCACCTGATTGTCTGATAAAAAGATGATTCCGTGCTTCGGAAGGCACGTGTAAGCCGGTGGTCCCGGCCGCCAAATGACGGTCGTCAAATAAACCATAAGCGCCCTTGAGGCGGTTTAGAAACTCTGACACTAGGGTGTGTCGTTAGACCTTACTACCCACACGAAAAAGAAGAAAATTTTACCAATTCACACTAAGCGTTTCCAAATTATAATCAAACCAGTTCAATACTATTGAGTCTATCACTGACAAAATACTATTTAGTTGTCACTAACACAGTTATTATACACAGTCTTCCGTAAAACACAAACCACATGCCAAAAACAATATCCCAGGAAAAATAAAAGGTTCGCCAACAAAATAGCCACCATTAATAGACCATTCCACTTATCACCTTGTTATCCCAAACAAGTAAGCATTGAACGCGTTATCATCAACTGTAATACTGTAGCCTCCAGAAAACGTCTCCGAGGTACTGTTAAGCCCACAGATTTCGGGATTTGGACACACAACAATAGTTTGCACGAACATTAGGAATCTCACCTGGATATCTGCCTACCTACTTTGGAGATAATGCTTGATGAATAATAATATAAAGGGTCGTATGTTGGGTAGTTTAAACTATTATCTTGGGTACAATGTATGGTATTTTTGGAACAGTCATTACGGTTATGTTTTGGACGTGATTCGAAAAGGGAAATTCGTGTAAGATATATTAGTTGCTAAAAATATTGCCTGCATTTTCTCTAAATTCTTCAAATAAGGCTCGATGTAAAAAAAACCTTAGCTTTTAGTAATGAACTAATAACATGTTTTCATGAATTTTGGTTTTCTAAACAGCTTTCCTTTGAAAAAATTAACATTGAGTTTCTTTCAAGAGGGTCTTCTTGAAAGAAACTAACATCAACGATGGCCAAAATGATGTATACAGCCAGATCTAAAAAATCTTTTAAACGACCAACAGTTCTACGACATGGCAGAGCTAAGCTAAACTGATGAACATAATTATTTTAAAACTGTCAACGAACGACCGGTCCGGTCGAAGGAACTTCGGACGTCAGTCGTGAGGAAAGAGAAACACGATGAAAATAATATGGGTACGTTTTATAAAACACACAATAGAAACACAAATTACATAACTCCATATACAGATTAAAACGCAAAAACGGAATCTCAGCACACCATTATTACTAAGTTGAAGAAATATTTCTTTTTATCGAGTTTACCGCATAAAAGAGTTCTAGAACAAGTTTTTTCTACCGGAATACTAACGAGCGCCTTGTCTAAGTTATAACCGCTTCGCATTGTTTTAATCACCCTGGACCGGCTCAACAAACTAAGACTAAAATAAGACAAGGAAAGATAAATCATTGAGGGAAAGAAAGGCTTTTTATTTTTCTTTTGCGTCTGAATGAAAGGTGAAATTTAAATAGTGCGAGAAGTTTTTGTCGGTTTCTACAAATATTTCGGTCATCGAGTTATGTATTTCTTTCCATTATAATATTGGGTCAAGTAAAATGAACTGGTGAATCTAAAGAATGAAAAATAAAAAAAATGGGACTCGCACAGGAAAAACAACAAAATAATTGTAGAACTAACAATGTAAAAAGACCAATACAAACAATTTCTGAGGCTCCTTTCAATACAAGTGCAACGATATTAAAAAAAAAATAACGCTTCGCTGATGTTTTGATAGCCCAATACCTGTACGGAAAAAAGACATAATAATAAAAACAAAACAAAAAATAATGTTTAAGTACCTACAACTTTTGGTGTATTACTTGTTTATTAAGAATTTGGAAGGTCCCTTTAATTATTTTTTTAGTTTTATCGATAACGATCACGTCTGAGAAGTTTCGCTCATTAATTTGTCCCAGTATTGCAGACCTTAACAACTGATAGGTACGAGCATAGTGTGCTAAGAAATACTACAGCGTGCTTACGGGACTCGCGTAGCATTTCAACCCCGTATACCTACCTATCGCAAACAAACGCGATACACTATAACTGGTTTATGTTAAACCTAAAAGCATTTGCTGAATAAAATTTGCATTGTGGTATATTAATAACAAAATGTTAACGTTTAATTTAGATAATAAAACGTAATTATGGTTTTTTTTCATCGTGCTTTGTGTTTGGCTACTGGGTGAATCACAATACATAACATCGCGATAGTAATTCCTAGGCAGAGGTGTAAGTTTTTTTTTTTTTTTATGAATGAGCTAGCTCTTGACCTCGATCACGCCTGATGGAAAGCGATAGATGAGGTCCATGATGAAGCGAGCGTGCCCAGAAGATGCCTTGAGGCACTGGTACTCCCACGCGTCGACGAAACACAGCAGGCTGCTTGACGCCGAACTCCGGTGGGAGGGTGGTCGCGAACCAGGCGGGCGTTAGCCCTACCACCGCAAGGGAAGGATTGGCCAGTCTTATAAGATGTTAGGTGAAACTGTCCAGGATGCGCTGAGCGCTCGGTTCAGTTGAGTAAGTAGCTGAAAGTACCCATATTTCGACGGTTATGCGTAAGTCCCATGTTATAAAGGCAAGCCAATTGCCATCATCCGGGCACAAACCCAGGGGCTCGAGTCTGCTATTGCAATCGTGTCTCAATGACCGGTCAGTGATCGAATATTTGACAACTTTGACAGTTTTTGTATGGGAAATATGTCATAAGTTTGACGTTATACGTCAAAAATCGATTATTGACCGGTCATTGAGACACGATTGCAATAACAGACTCGAGCCCCAGGCCCCAGGATGCTACTGCAAAATTCCAGGAGCATACTTGAGAATGAAATCATTACCATATCAGCCGAAAGCTGTCCACTGCTGGACATAACCCTCTCCCAAATGTCACCACATTGACCAGTCCTGTGCGTCTCGCGGCCCTGACCAGATCATCGGTCCACCTTGATTAATTTGTGTTGGCATAACTCGACAAAATATACCAAATAACTGATTATTCTTTCGCGATTACTTACAGCTAATGAGCTCTTTTCATGTTTTGCGTTATTTCTGATCATCATCTGCGCATCTTGCATATAACGCAACAGCGCTTGCGATTACCACAGCAATCCAGCCATTAGTCGTACAATATTAATTGAGTAAAGGTTTTACAGACAACTCATTTGATGGAGTGAATAGCATCTGCTTTGACACAGATCGTCAATTATAAAGAAAATGCAAGCAAAACCTTGGAGATATTTTCCCTACCAAACCATAACATTACGAATGCTACGTCGAAACCGTTACCCTTTTCATAGCATCAAAGATTAGATCAGATCGACCTAACTTATTTGATCGGAATAATTTCTAACTTAAATTGAACTCGTCCAACTTTTGAATAAATTATCAAGAAGTTATTGACTTTTATTCCGAAGCTCTGACGCGGTTTAAAAATAGAGCTCTTTGTAAAAGTTTTACCGTTAGTTTGAGAATCGAATTTATGAGTAATCAGTTTTTATAGAAGATTTTTGTAATTTCCTTGTTTCTGAGCGGGAATATGCCAAAGCAATACAACTCAAGTCCAGTCCATTTCAAAACGTATTTAAGCAGATGCTATAGAATCAGATTAATTCAATTCAAAGAACAATAACATTATAATTATAACTATTTTATGTTATCGTGTAGTACGTAGAACTCATTTTCATTTTTGTAATGTGCGTGTATTGTGGGATTTATTTTTCTTTCATACTTCTCTATTTATTACGAATGCTGCTTACGAAGTTAGCTGGTGTTGGTTTCACCCCACATTTACTACAGTTCTTTGCCAGCTATTTGAGGGATAGGCGACAATATGTGGAATATGCGGGACACGTGTCAGATCCATATTTTACGAGATCAGGAGTGAGTCAGGGTAGTAACCTTGGACCTTTGGGGTTCCTCCTTGTGGTAAACGACTTACCAGAAGTAGTCCAAGATGCTAGCTGTTTGTTGTTTGCCGACGACCTCAAACTATCCCTCGCAGTAAAAAGCGGTGATGACTGTGTCAGGTTACAGAGGGACATTGACAGAGTGGTGAGCTGGAGCAAAGAAAACCTCCTGCAGTTTAATAGCTCGAAGTGTGTGACAATCACTTTTTCTCGTGCACACAATCCCATCGTATGCAGCTACCATATTGACGGGTTGCCTATGGAACGGGTCACAGAAGTCAAGGACTTGGGGGTAAGTTTTAACACCAGCTTAACTTTTCGTGATCACGTCATGCGTTGCTGTAGGAAGGCTTTTAGAAATTTAGGTTTCATGCTTCGCACAGTCCGAGGGTTCACAAACGTAAAAGCTGTCATTGCGCTATATAACGCATTGGTTAGGAGCCAGCTAGAATGTAACGCAGTCATCTGGTCTCCACATGAGGTTAAATATAGTCTCATGCTGGATAGAATACAAAATAAATTTATTAGATATTTATATATGAGGTAGGTATTATGGTGTCTATCCATTTTATCCGTTAATGTATCCCACCTTATTTATTTTAGGTATGGTGGGATACAACGAGTTGAGGGTTAGGAGGGATTTGGCACTGGCCTCACATATTTTCAAAATATTGAGAGGGAAGTTGCATAATGCGATTATTTTAGGGCAGTTGAGCCTGTGTCCCCCCGACAGGTACGTGTGGCGACGACGGCGACCACGCCTGCTGGTGGAGCCGCGCTGTCGGACTAACCTTCTGAGAGAGGCGCCGCTGACGCGGGCACTTCGCACGCTCAACCTGATTGCTAATGAGACGGACCTATTTTGTTGTACTCTGGGTGAATTCACAAGGAATGCATTATATATAATTAGTTATAGATGTTAGTATAAGTTAGGATAAGCGCATTTATCGCATTGGGGAAAAACCCTGTAAGGATAGATGTAAGGTGAATAAATAAATAAAAATAAATTAACTTGAATGATGATGATCCGGAATTTCTTCATTACAGCTCGGAGTCTACATTTTTACGCGCTTGATGACAATAAGCGAGCCAATAACCATCCGCCGCGTTTTTTTTATGCATGGGAAATCATCAAATGTCCTTACTTCTTCCGCTCTGGGTGGAGCGTTAGGGAGTGTCAAACTCTTACTGACTAAAACCTAACTTTGTTCCTCCTCATGCTCTTTGTGTTCCAGGGCCGCGGTGCGATCTTTCGAACAAATTCCTCTACTCAAACATACAGATCTGCCAATACCCACATATAGATTACAAGCATAAAGTATTGTCTTATGATAAGTAATAAGTCCTAAACCGCCTCATTATTATGTTTATGACGTCAGAACAAGCGATCGTTTTTCTCAGTAATCTCATACGCTTGACCTTGACGTGTTTATCAAGTTAAGCATAACGTGTTACCCTGGTCGTTGTATTGTTTACTGTGGGGAAACCGATATCCACATATCGGTATCCGGAAAAAACAAGACGAAAACGGACGTCACACAGACGAGTATTTGACTTAAAAAGTCGATCAAAATTATTTTGTGATAATTATCGATTAGATATAAAATAAAAAGTGGTTTAGGGTGATCATTTTGTATTTAAAACACCATACACGCGTAAAATTTTACATAACAACTTTTTACACAAAAATCTTCTAGTCAGAATCACCTTCACTAGATCCATCGTCCTCCTCATTGTCAAACTCTGTGGACGAGACGTACGATGTCTCCGGGAGCAAGAGTTCTAATGCCTCAACGGAAAACGGCTTACTTTTTTTCCGTTGCCTTTGCCTGGTACTGCTCAAAAAAGGATCCGAAGTTAGGAGAAGTCTGTTTAGCACATCTTTGTTACAGTCTTCGCGCGAAAACTTTCTGGAAAAATTCTGCCTATACATGCGGAAGTGCTTGTTTCTGGCCTCAGCCGCCTCTTCCGACAACTGGCCAATAGGCAGAATAGCGTGATCGATTACTGTGGCCCCATGTCTTAAAATTTTGTGCATTGTAGGCGACATGGGGTGCCACTCATACAAATCCACATAAAGCTTTGCAGTTTGTTCAGCAAAGTTTTCAAATTTCTCCGTATTAATTTTTAACCCACTTGATAAAGTCTCTAATATGACACTGCATTTTTTTATTAAATTAATGTCAATACCAGTAATGCGGGAAGAAGTTTCGGGATTTGAGAAAAATCTCCTTGAGGTGTTCCCGTCATTAGTGTTCCCAAACCCTGCCTTCGGAATATCCACTAGCAGCCCCATTTCCTCTTTAAAAGCCTCTTGAATTTTCTTCTTTCTTTCTGCCACTATATTTTTGTGTTCTTGTGTTCTTGCCTGCCATTTTTTTAAAGGTATTTTATACGACAAATGAAGAAGTGATTCAAAAAATCGAATTCTGGCATGTAGTGTCGACAGCCCAAATTTAAGAGTATCGGGATTCTCTATGTTATTTTTAATCAGGTTGTTGAAATCCTTTGATGTTTGCCCACATATATAGCACCTCATGGTAGATAACGTGTTTGTCGCAGCATTGCAAACCTTTGCATCGATCATGGTAAAGGCTAATGTGTGCTTTATTCTTAATATACCATCATTTTTCCTCGCTATTTCACTTTTCTTCAGGTTTTTGATTTGATTCTCTATGTAGGAGATTTCTTCGTATGTGATGTCTTTTGTTTCGTGAACAAAACGGATTCGTATGGGTCGGCAGTATCTTGCAGAAGAAGGTACTGGGTTTTGCCAAATAATCTTATTTTGGTCACCAATATTGCAAACCAATCGTAAGGGCACAAACGAACTCTGAAATATAGATGAATCACTGTCTGTACTGTTACCAAATTTTTGTTTAAATTGTTGTTGTTGGGAACCATCGCAACCCCATTTTGATAATAGCTCTAATGAGCCTATTTCTTCTTCATTTATGCTTTCAAATACTTCATCTAAGTACATACATAATCGTTCAGATGTATGATCTAAAAGATCCTGTAAGTTTATTTCAGCACATGTTTCTGTAACTCTCATCGACTCTTCACGCGGATAACAGTCTTTCTTAGCCTTTTTAACAAGTGAATAACACGGATAAATGTTCTTGTTTGCAGCATGAATAACTTCGTATTGTTTTCTTGTCAAATCAGCTTCTACGAAAATAGCTAATGCTTGTGATGGTGTATGCTTTTTGACTACCACATTTTGTGTTAAATTATACCGTGTTCTGTACTTTTTGGCTCTGGTTGGCGTCAAAGTCATGTCTTTCATAACTTTAGCCGCGTCACCATGTCCTGCAGCACGTTGACTCATTTGTGCTGCATAGGTTAACTCTTCACAGGGTATTTGTTCCCTCAAATCCTTTGTTTTGCGCCTCTTTGCTTGATCGCTCAATTCCTTGAATTCTTTTGTTGGTCGGCCGGCTTTTTTTGTTGTCCACGCAGGCAGTGTAATAAAATTATTGAGCCATTGTTCATTTTTTGTTAAGAAGCGTTCTTCCTTGTTATTGGCGGTTGTCCATTTTTGTTTAAATTGGTACTTAAAGGATTTTAAGGCACTTCTCAATGAACCTTGTTTATTTTCAGGGCATTTCGTGATTATTTTAAGACGTTTTTCTAAAAACTCAAACTTTTGGTCTATTTTTCTGTCTGAACATTGTTTTATGACTTCATAGAGTGATTTTCTAGTCATATCCATTGACGTCATTGGAGATTCTGGAATAGAAAAATAAAAATAAAACATTGTTTTATAAAAGCAGATTTCGACAATTACGTAAAAAAAATTGAATAAAAAAATGGCGTGTATTTGCGGGACATTTTCCTTTGAAAACCTTATCAAGAATAATGAAACTATATATTACATTCAAAATCATTAGTTAACTGGCTTTAACTCATAAACAAAAACACCTATAATTACAGAGTTTAATAAAAAATAGTTGCATTTTTTATGGAGTATATTTAAGGTGCAAAATACCACTTAAATCAAGTGTAATATCAAAATAAACATGCTTTTATAAAGTGACTACATACCTTCTTCCAAAATATCCATAATGGTTATCACTCAATTTCACTAAACACAGACTAAAAGTAATTCAAAGATCACGTTTTAACTGGATTGCCGAGAACAAAGACATTCGATTCACGCAACGACTGGGTTCCGACTGCTGCTACGGTTGGTGGGGAGGCGGTGCGCGGCCAATTTGCTAGTTTAGTGACGTAATAGCTATTGGGCTCTCACGATACAATAGTTGTAAAGCAATGTAACAAAATTAGAGTTTTCGACTTTTGATCGGTTTTTTAGATCAAATACTCGTCTGTGCGTCATTAGGATAATATTTTGGGAAAAAAGCTATTTCATATAACTCATACCTATTTTTTTTTATTATAAAATGTAGTCTTAGTTAATACAATAAGGATGATAATGTAATAAGGAGTGCGTATCGTCGTATTATTTATGACTTGGTAATGTGAGGTGACATTGAACACATTGAACATCAGCACAGCCTTCGTGCTACTTCATCATGATGTCATCATCATCACTTCTCCTCATCGTGACCTCAAGCTCTCGAGCAGCGAGTCATACTGCCAGCCAGTACCCACGGGTATCCTGACCACCATCAGGCAGCGGACGCGCGTTCCTGGTCAGCATCCTCAGCCTCTATCATCCTCAACCTCATCAGCAATCAAGTACACTGCACCTTCGGCCAGTCACATGAAGAGTCTTGAAGACCTTCTCCTGGTCGACCCCAGCAGTCACGTCAGAATGTCGCACACCACCGCTCCGACTCACTGGAGCCTGCAGCATCATCCCGACACACTGGGATATCATCACTCTGACTTACTGGGGCACCGCAGTTCCGACTCACCATTTTCAAAAGTGTAAGTCACTTTATTGGTGAAAAATTAACTGGTATCATTTCTTAATCAAAATATTTGAGGATTTGTTTTTATCTAAATAATGTAATGCAACTTTAAATTGTGTTCGACTTCAAGGATAAGTATAAGCTTTTATGTATTCAGTTAACATAACTAATTGTGAATGTTTTGAACCAAAATGAGTTTGTATGAAGAACGCCTAACAAACTTCGTCGGGCAAAAAAAACTATGTTTGTCACTTGATGATAGTGATAGTATATTCTATTACCTACTAGTCTTTCTTCTCTTTAATCTCAGAATTTCGTCTCCTGTCATCCAAATCCGTCCAGCTAATCGTATAAGTGAAGAGATAAAAAACTATAAAATAAACAGAAAACTTTTGCATTTAAAATGTTATAAAAGTTAGGTTGGGTTAAAAAAATTGTATGTTTCCAAATTGTGATGACTGTGGAGTAGTTGATGATGTGTTTCATACTCCAATAGTGTGTCCGGAATAAAAATACGAGGATCAATGTTTTTGGGCGCTGTAAATCTTTTGATAAAGTCAAAGTCAAAGTTAAAGTCAAAACGTTTATTTCAATTAGGCCATTAAACGGCACTTTTGAACGTCATCATTTACGTTAAAAATAATATAAAGTGACTCTACTGTCTTACTGATATTGGTATTTGTTACACAACACAATACCTACTCGCTTGTCCAATGTTCGTGAATGCGAAACAGTTCTAAGAGATTGAACAATTTTGTGATTTTTCTCGTTCAGTACAGAATAATCACAAAATTGTTACAATCGACCACATGGTCGCTAAGCGACAAAGCCCTTATATAAAATAAAAAAAATATCACGTAGAAAGCAATAAATTGTTAGGTACCCATACTTCCAATAAACCTCAACGCTGACTAACTTTATAGAATTTTAAATGCAACGACATTGTTTAGATTTATCCGTTGAACAATGAACAATTTCGCGCGAGTTTCCATCTGACCGATTTGAACGAATGAACGAAATTGAACGAGAGCGCTCAGCGTGGTCATTCTGAACTTTAAGTTTAAAAGTATTAATTGGTGCAGTTAACTCTTCAGGTTTATTCATAATTTCAGCGTTTTGGCGGTTAAATTGTGGATTGGTTTTTTGTCCGCTGGAATTATGAAAGATGCTGATAACAGGTAATACCGTTATTTTTAGTTTTCCACACGTCCGAATGAAGAAATAACGGGTCTTGTAGGATCACTCACGTGTTTATCTGTCCGTCTGTCACAGCAATGATTGGACCAATTTAGTTCAAAAGTACATAATTTTTTCCTTCTTTCGTGTTCTTGACTCGGAACGTAAATAAACATATTTTGAAAATGAGATCAATTTTGGGTTAAATGTATGTTAAAAAAAACTTACCTACCTATAGTATTTTTGTTTTTCTATCGTCTATCCCACGGTGTGGAATATATGATCGTTGGATGGGTCGCTTAAAAATATTGAGGGTGTGGGAAAACATTTTTTTCATCCAATTTCATGGCTGCAGTCTTGCAAAATTCACTCGCGGCGAATAATTTGCGCAACTTTAAATTCTTTGATTATTTTAATGCCAAGAGTTCATTAAGCAAATACTTAAAAAAAAATAGCACCTAAATCACATTACCCTAACAATAATAATAATCTCAAAAGACCTCCAAAAAACGAGTTCATAAACAAGAATTGAGAGAGAAATTCCTTAGTGGCCGCTGCACGGGCGGAGCGTTCGGACGTGTGGTCCACGACAAATTTTAATTGTTCCCTCTCGCTCTAACATTGCTCCTGCTCTAACGTTGGTTACGCACTGTTATGTATCTAAAGTTGCTCTACTTTATTATTTTTTGTATATAATTTTTCGGGTGTTGTAAATATTTGTGTTTTAGTAATAGTATTGTAAATATTTGATTTCAATATGGATCGTAAACGTAAAAAAAAATATGCATGCACGAAAAAAAAAAAATTGGGCTCAAACGTAGAAGTGATGAAGAGAAATAGAATCCAAAGGTAAGTAGAACTGTTTACAGTATTCATGTTTAGGGCCTAACTAAAAGGTCAAATTCAATTAGCTAGCGAGACTCCACAGACTTGATGGGTGTACGATTTTATCAACTCACACTTCAAGTAACAATACTACCAGCGGTCCCAAACAAATCATCAAATCTTTACTGTTTTTATAAAATTGTTATAATATTGTATACAGGGTCGAATTAAATTAGATAGCGAAAGTCCGCAGAAGTGATGGGTATCAATATATAAGTATGACAAAACAAAAATTAATTAATATGATGTTCATGCATGCTGTCAGAAGGTATAAAAGAGTGTGGTTGGGGAGGGCGTGAGTGCTTGTGTGGGCATGAGTGTGTGGATGGATGTGATGGTGGGTTGGTCGGTGTATTTAGTGTCTATGTACATACATAAATAATAAATACACACTACTACTAGCGACCAAAATCGGATCGGCTAATCGGCTAATTTGACCAAAGTCGGATATCTTTTAACCGTGGAATAAAATTAATTAATAATATGACTAATTTATTTTCACAGGTCTGCTGCTGGCTCTCGTCAACCATTTTCAGATGTTAGCAACCTGTCAGAAGCGCTAAATATTAATCCTACCTCTTCTACTATTGGAGTACCAGTGATGATTGAAAATATTGACGGAACTGAAAATGTAACAAACTCAAATAAGAAAATGAACCGGAAGCGAACATTTGAGGAGGCTTTTCCTTTTCGCCGAATTTTCGGAAGGAAACGTCAACAACCTGTAATTGTTAGCGACGACCAACAGCTGCAAATTGATAATGAAACAGAAATGACCAATGATGAGGAACTGTTTTGCCTAGAAGGGCGCAGAATCGTATCGATCAAAAATTTTTTAGAAATTTTGGGGAAGATTGCTGATCATAACGAAAAATCTTTTGGATGCAGGTATACAAATTTGAAATGTATCGGTGAACGACGTAAAGGTTTTATATCAAAACTGCATTTCAAGTGCGAACTCTGTAATTCCGAATTTGACATAAGCACTGAAGATCCGTCTAACACTTGTGATGTGAACCACGGTATAGTTGCAGGTATTATTAGTATTGGCTGTGGGTTGGGAAATTTAAATGAATTGGCAGGTAATGCTGATATACCTGGCATGTCAAAAAATTTATATGCTCAGACAAGCAAAAAAGTTTACGAATGGTTCATAAGACGGCAGTAGAAGAAATGGCCAAGGCAGGCATCGAAGAGGCAGAACATGCGACAGAAATTGGCAGTGTCGATTGTGATGGTACACCAATGATTGATGTAATAGCTGACGGGTGTTGGTCCAAAAGATCTTTCCGTAATAACTATTCAGCATCATCAGGTGCAGCAGCAATAATCGGTGCATACAGTGGTAAAATTTTATATCTTGGTGTAAAAAATAAATACTGCATAGTATGTGCAAAAGCTGAAAATAAAAAAAATAAACCTGCAAATCATATTTGCTACAAGAACTATTCTGGTAGTTCTTCCAGTATGGAGTCAACGTCGCTTGTTGAAGGATTTGGTAACTCTCTTGAATCTCATGGTTTAATATATGCTAGACTAATATCAGATGGTGATTCAAGTACTCATAAAAAAATATTAGAAAGCAATCCATATAAAAACTGCAAGGTTCAGAAGATCGAGTGCAGAAACCATCTGTTAAGAAATCTATGTAACAAACTGAGAGCACTTACTAAAGATACTCATATTCCTATTCAATTAAGGAAACTTTTAACTGACTTCAAAATCATGAAGTTACGCAGATACACAGTGCGGGCTATAAAGTTGAGGAAACACGAAGACATTTCTGACAGTCAAAAAATGGTAAAACTTCGTACAGATATTTTGAATGCATTACACCATTCTTTTGGTAGTCACTCTGATTGCGATGACGCTATATGCCCAGCAACTGATAAAACTGACCGAAATACGGCACTTGATGTAGCTAACACAGTTTTGTGGAGGAAAATGAGTCAAATTGTCTTGTTTTTGGCTGCAAACGCTAAAAGTCTAATTTTTGACGTCGATAGCAATCCTGCTGAGACATTCAATTCAGTGATTGCCAAATATGTGGGGGGGAAAAGAATTAATTACACACTTAAGAATTCATACCAGGAAAGGTGTTCCGCTTCAGTTATTTCCTTTAACACCAAGCGACCAATAAACGCTATCCATAAATGCATATTTGGTAAACCTACTGGCAAATACACAAATGTATATGAGGTACAAAAAGCGAAAAGAAAAGTTTACAAAAGATTATTTAGAAAAAAAATCCGTAGAAATAGGAACGATCCAGATTATGGACAGAAAGCTCAAAGACCAGATATGACCGATGAAGATTTTCAGATAACAAAAAATGAATTTCTTAAACAAACGGAGCTTTCTGACCAGCAAAGAGACGAACTACAGAAACAGACGATAGACCAAAGTTCCAGTCAAGAATGGTTAGAAAACAGAAAAAATAGATTAACCGCGTCTATGTTTGGAAAAATATGTAAACGTAAAGAAAACGTTAGCTGCGCTCCTTTAGTGAAAGCTATTGTGAAACCACAAAAGTTGTCAAATGTCCCATCATATGGTAGAGATTATGAACAAATAGCATTAACCCAATTATCTCTGCAGGAAAACGTCACAATTACCCGCTGCGGTCTTTATATTCATAAAACACTCCAATATTTAGGAGCAAGTCCCGATGGTATTTATAAAGACAAAGATGGAAAAACAGGACTGGTAGAAGTAAAATGCCCATTTTCTGCAAAAAATATGCAAGCTGAAGAAGCTATAAAAGCAAAAAAAATAAAATTGTGGAAATGTAACACTAAGAAAAATACGTTTGTGATTGACAAAAACCACGATTATTATTTTCAAATTCAGGGCCAATTAAACATTACGGAGATGGATATGTGCTTATTTGCCGTATGGACTGGAGAGGAGTACTCAATGAAAGTCGATTATATAAAAAGAGACCCTACGTTCTGGCACGAAAAAATGGTAGGCCCATTGTCTAAATTTTATTTGCATTGTCTGCTTCCTGAGTTAATTGATTCCCGCCTTGAACGCTCGATGCCAATAAAAGACCCGCCATATATCATTCAAGCTATTGAGAAAAAAGTAAAAAAAAATAAGAACGCGTCCACGTCTTCTACCGCAGACGCTGTCGTTCAGGATAATTAATTCCTGAAAGAAAAGAAAGAAAGAAAAAGTATTTGTTGTGACTCGTACAGGAAGATCTAAACAAAACAAAGTCAAAAATAAAAAACCGGCCAAGTGCTAGTCGGACTCGCGCACGAAGGGTTCCGTACCATTAACTACAAAAATCACGTCTGTTGTATGGGAATAAAATAAATATTTATTTTATTTTGTTTTTAGTATTTTGTTGTTATAGCGGCAACAGAAATACATAATTTGTGAAAATTTCAACTGTCTAGCTATCGCGGTTCTTGAGATACAGGCTGGTGATAGACAGACGGACAAACAGCGAAGTCTTAGTAATCGGATACCGTATTTGCCCTTTGGGCACGGAACCCTAAAAAGTAACAAAGAAAAAGAGTAATCGGTGCACAGAGTTACGTATAATTTGAAAAATAAGAAACAACAATTTTGTGTTTAATAACTTTTTATTTATTCAGCCATTTTTTTGTCCCACTGCAGGGCAAAGGCCTCCCTTCCCTCCTTCCACTTATCGCCAATCCTTGTGAAAAGGGTCGAGCTCGTCCCGCCATCTCATTCTGGGCCTGCCGCGTTGTCGTTTGCTGCTGTTTGGGACCCATTGTGTGGTTATTTTAGCCCATAGCCCCTCCGGCATGCGACAGATGTGACCAGCCTTCCATTTTAGCTTGGCAGCCGTGTGACCTACATGGGCATTTTGAGTTTTAGAACGCAGTATCGAGTTCCTTATACGATCAGAAAGTTTAACTCCAAGGATACTGCGCTCCATTGCTCGCTGACAGACCCCGAGTGCGGACTTTTGACGATTGGTTAGTGGCCATGTCTGCGCTCCATAGGTGAGGGTAGGAAGAATGCACATGTCCATGAGTTTTCTCTTTAGTGAGAGAGGGAGAGTTCCTTTCAGTATTTGCTTCATCGACCAATAGCTCTTCCAGGCGTTCTCGGTGCGTCGAGCAACTTCTTTATCGTATCTTGCCTGGAAGGAGACTATTTGGCCGAGGTATATAAACTCATGGACATATTCAATACCCGCACCCCCAATTCCTATGTTACCTTGGTCTTCGTCATATTCATCGCGAGTCCAACCTCGAGGCTGGCACTGCTCAGTTGGTCGAGCATTAGGCCTAACTCGGCTGCCGTGGAGGAGAAAAGAACAATATCGTCGGCGAAGCGGTGATTAGTTAATCTTCTATCGCCCACGACGATGCCCTTGTCCCTCCAATTGCTTTTTAGTTTTCTAAAGACTTCTTCAAGCGTGGCTGTAAAGAGCTTTGGAGCAAGCGGGTCGCCCTGTTTAACCCCTTTATGGATAGTGAATGATGGTCTTGTGGTTTTTATTTTTAAAGGCTGCTGTGCTATTTTGGTATACCTATTTTTTGTAGTAGGTTAATTTATGTAGGTTCGATATCTTGGTTTTGAAGAGATTTAAATATGGCGTTGTGCGATAAACTGACAAATGCTTTAGAGTAGTCGACAAATGCGAGGTATAAAGGTAAATTGAATTCTAAATGTTTTTCTATAACTTGATTAAGGGACTGTAAATGGTCAGTAGTGGATAGGCCATGGCGGAACCCGGCTTGTTCGGGAGTTTGATGTTGATTGAATTGGCCAGAAATGCAATTTTCAAGATTTTTTATGAATATTTTGTAAAGGTGTGAGATGTGGCTGATGGAGCGGTAATTGCCGATGTCGGTCTTATCACCTTTTAATGAAGGATGATAACATTTGAGTGGCAGAAACTACTCGGAAAATCACCTTTTTGTAATATTGAATTAAATAAGTTCCTTATGTATGGCAACAAGATAGGCTCCGCGGCTCGAAGTGATTCGGTTGTAATACCATCTTCGCCGGGACTTTTATTGTACTTCATGCCTCTGAGAGCCCGGTGTACTTCATAGCCAGATATTACCGGGACCTCCTCAGGACATCAGTAAACTTCGGTTGTTTTTTGGGATGTTTGGTCGTTGGAATATAGAGATTTATGCAACTCGGTACTTATCCCAAGAATTTTTGCCCTATCTCCTTGTTTAACACCATTTACCATACCACGCATAGCTGATCTTAGGGATCGGTTGTTTGTCAATGCGGTAGCCAGCAGATTGGTACGTTACATTCTGTCGCTCTTCTATAAGACGTGTTGTGCTGTCAGTAAGTTTTGTTTTCTTTTTCTTGAGGCACACAATTTTTTGACTGGCGATTTTAATAGCTTCCTTTATGTTTTTATACTGTACATGTACGTCCTCTGAATCTGTGTCTAATAAACTGAAAGTGTTTTTAATATTTATGTCAAACTGTTCTTTATTTGCAATTAGTGTACATCTATCTGAACTTTTGATTGTTTTTTGTTGCGATGTAATTTCAAATCAAAATTTGCTGTCCGGTGATCGGAGCTGATAACTACTTCATAAAAAATTATAATAAACTTACTTTACACAAAAATATGGCGTATTCTTTTAACACTCATTGGCTGGCCCCACTATCATTTTTTATGTCTACTACGATACTACGGAACACACAAAAACACTACATCCAGACCCAAAGTACCATTAAAATTTAAATAAATATTGAATAATACTTAGTAGAGCAACTTTCCGACCGTGTCAAATTTTGTTTTAAATTTTACGCTAGGTAGGATGAATGCGGGGACTGCGGGGAGCCCGGGTGCAGACGCTCGGCGCGTGGACTCGCTGCACGCGATTCTTATATTGTGCACTAGAAGACTAAGCCCTTAAGCTCTGCCAGCTAAGCGGCTGTTTTTGGAGTCGTGAAAAAAATCGTAGTAGTAGCCTTTATAACAAAATTAAAAGGAAAAATATCACAGCTAACCAGGCTCAAAAAGTTAATGAAGAATAGTCGATCCACTTAACAATGAAACTGGATAAGTTAATAATTCCATCGAAAATGACCTACAACTACATGCTTGCACCTTTGTATTCTTACATTCAAATTCGTACTGATTATTTGGCCACGGTTTACGGGATGAGTAACTATGGAGCCAATTCGCACTTGGCCGGTTTTATAAGGTTATTTATTTATTTATCACGTCCATCATCATCGACCTGCCCTCATCAACAATCTTCTTTCTGTACCTAACATGTGGTCGGTATAGCACGTTTCGTTCTCCTTTCATCTTCTGTTAACAATCACGGTTTCCTTTAAAATAAAGACAATTTCTTTTTTTTCATTAATATTATTGTTTTGTTTTTTGTTTTTGTTTACGTCTATTTTGCTATTCGACAAATCTCTGCCTTCATTTTATACACTAATCCGATTTCCGTAAAAAGAGTTCTAGTACTATAGAAACCTTATACCCAATTAGAACTAATCCTATGTTCCTAGAACTTCATTAGTAGAAAATAATTATGGGCTTAGTACAAGGAATGGCAGCTTTTTTTCAAGACAACGACTAACGAATCTGGTAACTAAGCCTAAATAAAAGAGAATCTATACATAAACGTGGTTTTAGAAAATCTTGTTAGTGGTATCTAACCATACTTGATTCAAAATAAAGCCCTGCCACAAAAAAATAGTTCTGCTGCAGTAGTTTAATACTAAGTTTTTCAGTAATACAAAAGCCAGTAAGTAACTAATTGCATAGATACTCCCATATTTGCAAGCTAGCATGATTGTACACAACGTGTAACAGAATAAACGCAATACCTCATATGGGTTCATTATACTCGTCTTATGAACAACTTTTACAATGGGACCAATACCGAAATCACAAAAAGAAAATCAGCTGTTCAGTGAAATTTGTCGAGTTATGCGAACATAAATGGGGTGAGCACATGTATGGGGCAGTCGTTATTTTATTTGCGATTTTACTGTTGGTCTCTTAATAAATTTGTTCATAATGATATGACGAGTACAATTACCTCTTATGAGATAATGCGTTTATTCTGTTAAACGTTATATAACAGGCTTCTATCGAGGTAGAGCACACACAATTGCTGCCTAGACCATAGTGTCTGGCATGAAAATCGACGAGCTTGTTTTTGACCACTCGTGAGGGTAGGTACGTGAAAGTTGTTTGACGTCAAAAACCATCCTTGTCAGTACTCGTAAGTGGTATAGGATCAAACTGGTCTTACTGCCACTAACCCTCCATGATGTAGTTCAATAACGCAGCCTGTATAACGTTGTGCGAGATGATTGCCTTCCTATTGTGTTCATTGACATGACCAGCTCTTTATCACACCATTCATGTGCGCTTAGCTCGCTGGCACAAATGGGATCGTCTGATTAGTCTACTAGATAGCTTTTGTATTGTAGTGGATATGTTTTTGTATGAAATTATTAGTCTTTAGTTAGGCGAACTAGCTTTCATTATCTAGTAGATTCTGCCCGCGGCTTCGCCCGCGTGAATTTCAGAAATTATCCCATGGGTACTATATTCGCGCACGCCTACGCGTGGCGCATGGAGGTGCTACTCCGCTGCCGCGGAAAATTGCATCGTGCGTGGCGGACGAAGCTCCGGCAAGATACCATGGCGGTATGGAGTCAGCGACTGTCGCAACCCAGTGCTGGGCACGCCACAATTGCGGCGTTAGTGCGCCTCTTTGAGAAGTGGCTGGAGAGGCGCCACGGCGTCCTCACTTTCCGCCTGACGCAGGTACCCACCGGACACGGTTGTTTCGGAAGGTAGGCACCTGTCTCGGATTCGACGGGAGGAAACGCCCGGGTGTTTTCACTGCGAGGATCGCCCGGAGGACACGGTGAAGCATACGGTGGAGGTCTGCCCCGCTTGGGCGGAGCACCGCCGTGTCCTCGTCGAGGCGATCGGCGGCGGCGACCTCTCGGGTCCGGCCCTGGTTCAATCCATGGTCCGGAGCGAGGAGGCATGGGAAGCCGTCACCTCCTTCTGCGAAGCAGTAATACCAGTGAAGGAGGAGGCGGGCCGCGTGAGGGAGAGACAGCCCTCACGCCCCAGCCGCCGCGGCATAAGGAGACGCACCGGGCGTCGGGAGCCGACAGCGCGTTGTGTTATACGTGCGCCTCAAAGAGATGTCAGCATAGGTGTAGTGGCCCGAGCCTGCCAGGACTGCGGATTTCGGAAGAGTTACCGCGGCCCCGGTACGCAAAAGGCACTAGGAGGAGCATGGATGGGTTTTAGTCAGTAAGAGTCTGACACTCCCTCCCGGTCCACCCAGAGCGGCAGGAGTCATTTGATGATTTCCCATTTTTAAAAAAAAGGGTACTATATCGCATAAGTGATATTTCGGACTATAAAGCTATCCCTGTGTCAAATTTCATTCATGACAGTAGGTGGCACACTGGCATTGCATGTGTCGCCTACTGTCATCTGTTACGCTAACTGCCTGTGGCAAGCAAGTGGATAACTCAAAATTAGAATTACTGGCATTGGATATAAGGAAGGGGTCGCGCGGGCTACAAAACATCGTCTCGTGAGCTACCTTTTTCTATAAGTCTTGTACATGCATGCAAGGACGTAAATGGCATTCAAGTATAACGTGTCATGTACTAGCGTGCACGCTGCTGTTATGTGAATTTGTAGTGATTTGAAACTGTTTTTATTATAACAGCCGCACGGGCCGATCTTCGAGGATAAACGACCCTTGGCAAAGTTGGTCCGCGGATAGGTAACCATTAATTACATACCAAGACTCCTCCATGCCACAATTTTTTTGGACAAGCCCGCCACACTGTTCCCAACCACTGCAACTCTCGAAAGCCAGAATCAACAGTGGCGACCACCAGAAAGACGCCGGCAGTCAATTAAGCTTGACTTGGATTCCGCAACGAAATTAAACAGAAAAGAACAGTAGGAAAAAATGTAATTTCCACTTCCCAAGTCACTCATCAAGCAGGAGATAGAACAGAGCTACGCCAGTAAACACCAATTGACATATACAACTTGCCAAGTACCCCGGATGGTTTGGAAAATCGCTCGAACGCACGGAAAGTTCTACATAGTTTCCACAAAGTCCGTTTAATAAATAACTCCAGATGTAACTGTATTTTTCTTTAAGAGTAGGTGCCGTGGTTGTACACCGTTGTTACAACTTTATCTGTAGTACCTCTTAACCTGAATCTGTAAACAATCTGTCCCTCTTAACCCAGCCAACATTCCGAGAAAGTACTAATAAAATCTAATGCATCCATTTCAGGCGGCGTAACTACTAACATTTTTAATTTTACAAAGGCGTGCGCCATTTTCTTTGGTGGGAATGGCCGCCGATTAGTTTTAACGGCGTGCCGGTGACGCTCTTGGTATCAATTAACGTTTTTAAATAAGGGTGAGTTTTCCGTGATTTTCGTTGTAGGTGTATGGTGTGTGGGTCTGATAGGACGTAATGACATCAAAAATAAGGTAGGTTTTAGAATGCTCCACATAGCCATTACCACACTATTGGTATTTGAATTTTATAAAGAAGAACACACGAATGACGATTTACGTATTTGTACCAACTTTGAATACCAAAAACCATTCATATTTTTAGTCCATAAATGCATATTTTGAGCAGATGACTAGGCCTAGATGGAGTAAAGTTGAGCATTAATTTAACTAATTCAAATTGTAGCATCGTCACGAAGAAGGAAATCAAAGTCCAGTTAGAATAGACTCACAGTGTCCAGCAAGATTCTCAACCCTCAAAACTTATTCCATATGCATCCTCTTTATTATGAACATAACACAGAACTGCATCGACAACGTTCAATTATTTATCAAGTAATTGGTCTAACTGGTTGGTTAGACTAGTTGCGTTCCACTTCGAGTTCTATTAGCGCTGGTTAGAGCATTCCAACATGTTGATTACTTCGATATTGTGTTTGTCAGCCTGTATGTAGATTGTTGGTATTAAGTCCTATGTTATGTAAATGAGGAAACGGGACATTGCTGCAGATTAATTTTGGATGATCTTGGATATGGGTGTTGTGTTTAAGCTTGGTTACAGCGGTCATTCTCTCCAAAAAGGAGGAAGATCTCAATTTGACAGAATTTTGATTTATTATTTTTTTTATAATTTTTTTGTTTGAACTGATCTTGATGATTCTTTTTGCGTTGGGTTATATGGCATTTTCATTGGACGTTGAACGTCAAAGATACCTCAGTGACCTCCTCGACTTACAATCAATGAGATATAGTAAAGTGAGATATAGTTTTACTTAATTATGTTAGATTTCTGTCAAAGTAGATATTTAACCATGAGCTGGTTTGGACTTGGACTGTGAAGGCGCACAAAGCAACTCCCAACGGTAAATAGCGCAACCACATACTATGGGAATAATGTGTGGTTGCGCTATTTACTACCAACCAAACCAATAAAAAGTGAAAATAATAACATTAATTTTGGATGTTGGTTTCAAGAAACAACCAAAAACTTCCGATACTTTGTAGTATTTTTATTTGGAAGTCTGTTAAAGTTTGTAAAAAAGTTTTTTTCGAAAACGGAAATAAAAAAATAATCATGATACATTGTTTAAGGTTCGAGATTCTTTGAAAGGTATTAGGAAAAAGGCAATGACCGCTTTTGCCTTGACAAAATGAAAAATCTTTAGTCAATTGTGTAAATGAAGTGTTTTTGAAGTATCTCCATGTCCTTTTCAATGTTCAAGTAGATTGCTGCCCCATAACAGGGTAATGTATTAATTAAGTAATTAGTACATAACATTAATGAGGTAAGCATTGTCTGTATCTATGTTTACATTGTATGCAATATTAAAAAATAAAAATAAAATAAAATGAATTCGCTCACGAAATACTTTTTATAAGTAGCCACATATCTGTTTTCAACGATGACTGCAGTTAATGTGTAAAATCTGCGTTTAACGATAATGTGGTAACTATATCTACTTTATTCAGAACGGCATAAAACTATCTGCACTTAATAAGATCATAACCATAGTTTTCCAAACTTACATTTGAGAATAATGTTTTATTCAGTTTTTATCAAATGAGACAGAATTTAAAAGGAAACTGGTGAAAGGAATATTGAAAATCGGTCCACAATAACTTGGCGTAGAATTCGGTGAAAATGCATAAAAAATAACATACAGTCGAACATAACCGCCTCCTTTTTGAAGGAAATCGGTTAAAAATAAGTATCGTGCAAGTTAAACTGGAACCTAACCTAACTCAAAATAATTGATAAAACCCAAAATTATGATGATATTCTTTCAAAATTCTTTATTAAATGGAAAAATGAGAATGAGAATTTATGAAAATGAGATGAGCGTCATGAAGACTACTAATAAAACAGCATATACTCAGTGCGTTATAACCTTTAGGTGTCTATTTACAAAGTGTAGCAGAATAATCGTACTACCTCTTAAGGGGTCATTGTGCTCATTATTATGAACAACTTTTACTATGGGACCAACACTGAAATCGCGAAAAAAATCGACTGCGCCATACATTTATGTGTGCATAACTCGACAAAAAGTACCTACTGTTTTTTTCAGTACTACAATGACCCCTTAAGAGGTATTGCGTTTATTCTGTTACACGTTGTAGATACGGCGGCGACGCGAAGTGAAGACGATTTGGTTGCCATCGCGGGAAGATCCTGGTTGATGTTGGACCAGGAACGTGGGAGCTAGCACAAAACTAGAGAGAATTCTGCCCAGCAGTGGGCAAAGTCCGATAGTTGATGACGATTTTGAAATAGAAAAATTTATACAGATTCAGAGGTTCCTATTAACTACCTATGATCTACTCATCTTAGTAAATAGACCGATTTTTTTGAGCCTTATTCTTTCTTGGCACCCTCACTCTACTCTATATGAACCACGGGTATATTGAACTACGAAATACATTGATACAAGTAGCTAACCGAGCGATTTCTCAAGTTCTCTTAAAAGGGACTAGGGCCCGCCGCCCGACAAATAAAATTTAATAGACCCTTATAAGGTTTCCTTTTCATACAAAATATTTTAGCTACATTTGCATTACAAAAGCCTATTCAAATGGGCTGTTGTAGGGTTTACACTATTAATAGGTATACCTATATATTTAATCTTGAAACGGGTCGATCAACCTATAAGTTGTGCGAGTGGCATTTTTTTTTTTTTCAAGTTTTATTGGCTCGACGCCCGGCTATTATAACTTGAAATAATTTTGTTGATTTATAGCCGTTCAGTCTAAACTCATTTTTGAACTGTTGAATTTAAAAAAAAATAGATTTTAGGTAAAATGTTTCTTAATTTGTATATCTTACGGCAAAACATAGAAATCTTGTGTAATTTTGACACTTCTTCGTTTCAATTTTAACATCTCACACCCATCTATGTTTACAAATTGAGACTGTGATTCTCATTCATATTCTGATGGACTGAGAATAAAACTTAATTTAATTTGAACTACAAACACCAAAAAGCATACCACTGTACTTCAAAAGACGTCTCCATTTATAATTAAAATAATTATCATAAACTTAATCCCACAATTCAAACGCTCAGCTCACTTCATTTAACAGACTCCCGCTTTTAATGAATCCGCTTAAAGTTGTTTATCGTCAAAACTTCAAAACTACATAACTAATAAACATTGATAGTGTTCCGGCTTTTTCTTCAGTAACTTTATAACTATAGGAATAATGGAAGTTGCAACTCTACCCGGTGTTGCATTAACCGTTAAGAGTATCACTTAATGATCGGTTCGTTAAACTTAGTGAAAATCAGTTGAAATTAGTGTCCCACCGAAATTAGTCTTTACGGCCGAAGCCGAAACCGAATTTCGGCTTCGGTCTCAGTTTCGGCCGAAACCGAAACCGTAACTAAAATTAAAATAAACGTTTTTTTTTAAATTTTAATAGTACTCGTATGGTATATAAAACTGAAGCTACAAAAAAAATATCATGCAAACAAGGCATGACTTGGTTCACGAACGCGAGAAAATTACGGATCGTCGCTCGCAGCTCAGTGCACCAAATATAATTGATCATAACATGAAACCTCCCGAATGTTGTTTCAGTTTCGGCCGAATGCGGAACTGAAAGTTCGATCGGACACTAGTTGAACTAGAAGGCTAACGTTTAATTAGGAGACTTATAATTTGGACCCGATATCATCCATTGCTAGGGTATAGACCTCCCATATTATGTTCTGCCTTTACTTAAGCTTCACCTACTCCATCTGCCATTAGGATGACTACTTGAATCAAAAAATCTTAGGTAGATTAACTACCTAAGATTTTTTGATTCAAGTAGTAGTTAGTTTTATGTATACAGCAAGTAATAACTGTTCATTCCAGGTTGGCTGGAAGATATCGCCATTCATTGTATGTGTTTTAGTTTCCTTTTTCATGTATTTTATGGTTTACAATACAGTTAGTAAATTAATAAATTCAGTACCAACAACCTTAATACCACGCCAGGCTGACTCAGGCTTACCAATTCAGTTTATCCTCTCCATGTGTGGTTTGCTTTTAGGTCAAACCTGTTTCGGATTTATTCAGCGATTTTTTCCGGATTTTCATTTTTATTTCCGAAGTTCGTGTTAACTGCAATGTGGTTATAAGTAATTGGGGAATTACTCTTTGGGAATTTAAGAGGATCAATATTAATGCTGCGTTTATGGGTTTCTTTATATTGTTTAATATTATTATGTTCAACATACCGTGTTACTAGATTTCTTATTTCTAAGAATGACAAATTTTCATACAAACTCCTATTTTGATTTAATCATCACTTTGTATTCAATTTTAATCCTTAAGGCTCGTTATGGGTACTTGTGAAAATTTTCAAGCATCGTACGTTGTCTGTCTGTTTAATTTTAGTTTTTATTAAGTGGATAATCATTGTAGATAAAAGAGCAGATGAGAGAGAGAGTCAGCAGTGGGTGTCGAAAGTGGGGCCGTTGATGATGATGGATTATTACTTCACTGGCCGGTTGGTCGTAGAATAATATACTTTCCATTACTGTTTTCTTGCACGACACCAGTGAAAAAAAAACACAAATTCTCTCCGAGCTCTCTCGCACTACCAACTGCGATGTATTATGCGTTCCAGAAACCCACCGCAGCCAGTATTATGTACACGAAGTACCTACTACTGGAAGTACCTCTAAACATATCAAAGTCCCAAGAAAAAGAATCAGATCCGATACGAACTGGGGGAAGGAAACCAAGAGAAGTTACTATACGTTTCTTGCAATACAATACGGCTGTTGCAATCTCGCAGTGATTGCGTGGATTGTAGGTTCAATTTCAAAGCCGGCTTCATAAAACGATATAATTTTTATTCTTTTTCCGTATTTCATGCTTTTTATTTTTTGAAAAATAATTTATCGGTTTTAAAAGAGGTTTTACATCGGTGTTGCGCTGAAACTATCGCTCGTTAAGTGTTTCTCGAAAACTGAAAAATAAACTAAAAATTCTGTCAGAAATACCAAACGATTCTCAAAATTTGAAAATGATGGGGAGCCACGTGTCATTTCGATAGCACATGTCAGTCTTCAATCATTTTGGACTATTGACAATTTATTATCTCTGTCAGAATGTCGCTTAGCTTACCCTGAGGCAAGATTGTTTGTCAGTTTTTCGAGTATTTTACTATTTTGCCCTCCCGAACCTAAAGTACAATAACAGCAAAAACAAGAAAAGTATGAAATCTAAAGAAAATCTAACGTCTAAATTTTGACATAATATAGTCTGTGACGAGTATCAAAAATTGACAAATGATAGCCGCGATCAATGGTTTTATTTACATGCTATTCGAGGCACGAGGGTCAATTCTTTTTGACAGATTGCAACTCACATGCGAATGTTAAATTTAAACTCCACTAATTTTTAACAACGTTCGTTGTTAAAAATTAGTGGAATTGGCACTCAGGAGTCTTACTATGAAATTAATGTTCACCTATCCACAAACTGACCTCGGATAGCGTTAACTCCCCCTGAATATCGACCCATGTAGCTGTTATTACCTAATTAACCTCGAGCGCATCTGGCTTCTGACTAGAACTACTGGAACGAAAGGGCTGTCATCCAATAATAAGACCTTATTTTGTGTTCTAAACATAAATACTCTTAACATAATCGACCACAACTCACCGACTCATCGTAAATTATACTAGTCTAGCTTAACGACCGGTAGAAGAATACACCGCGAATGCTAAGTATTTAGTATGATGACCGACTTATGGTGCAGTTACTACGGTGCAGTAAAATAGCTTCTACAAGTAGCAATAAAGACTAAAATAGTTATCTATTTTGAAATGAATTGCTGTTTGTTGGTAATCGCATCACTGGTGGACCAATTACCCGATTTGGCTAATTATTGTTTAAAATGCTCGTGAAAGTCCGAATAAGGTTTATAGGGAGAGGAGAGATCCGGATAAACTGGAAGCGCTTTTTTCTATGAGTTATTTGTCTGAACTCTAAAATTCGGAGAGGGCAACGTCTATCAAGACAGCCAGTTATGAATATGAATGTGGTTTGATGGTGAGGAAGGCCTAAACAATGATGGACAATTATTTGTCATCATCAGCATATCAGCCGAAAGATTCACTGCTGGACATAGACCTTTTTTATGGAGGGGAAATCATCAAATGACTCCTTCCGCTCAGGGTGGAGCGAGAGGGAGTGTCAGACTCTCACTGACTAAAACCCATCCGTGCTCCTCCTAGTTCTCTTTGTGTTCCAGGACCGCGATGAATCTTTCGAGCCGAATAATGTGGCCCCAAGTGACTCCACAACAACCGGTCCTGTGCGTCTCGCATCCATCGGCTACCCGCGACCTTCACCAGGTCATCGATCCACCTTGTGGGAGGCTTTCCAACGCTGCGTCTTCCGGTACGTGGTAGCCAATCCAGAACTTTCGGCCCCTTCAACCATCTGTTCTGCGAGCAATGTTTACCTACTGCCTCTTCAGTTTGGCGAGACTTCGGACAATTTGTGATAGGAGGATAGTATGAAAGAGTCAATGATAGCGTAACAGTTGACAAAACGGAATGTAAGAAGGAAATATGCTGCGCCAAACTCAAGTAACATGGGACAATTTTGTTCAAAAGAGTTATCGTGGCCCTGGAAAACAAGGGGCACTACGAGGAGCACGGATGGGTTTTAGTCAATAAGAGTCTGAAACTCCCTCCCGCTCCACCCAGAGCGGCAGGAGTCATTATTTTGATGATTTCCCATCCATAAGAAAGGGTAGCAAGGTGATGAAGTAGTAGTACCTACTTATCTAGTGGGCGGTCGGTTCAACAACCATGCTGAAACATGTGTTATGCCCATGATTCCGAACAAACGAATATTTAATTTATGCCTAATTTTAAAATGTAATCAAAACACAACACTCCCTGCTAAAACCAGTTTATATGCAAAATTCCACAATCAATCAAGCCGTTTTGTTTATAAAAAGCCCAAACAAACCCCTTCAACGTATGTTCAGGCAGGGATATTAATTGTTTATCACCTCAATGTTGTATGTCACGTACGCGTCATATATACGAGTATTATAAAATGAAAAGGTCTATTTTGTTTATCAATCTGCCTTGCCTTTTTCCAACTATATTGGGGTCGGCTGCCAGCATAACTTGATGCAACTCAGTACCAGTATTTAACACAGCGGCTGCCTATCTGACCACCTCAACCAAGTATAAAATGATACTTTTTGACAAGACTGGTATCAATTTTTCTGGCTTGTATTGCCTACTAGCCCGTAACGATTGTCAACGATGTTCAAATGACAGCCAGGACCAAAGAATTAACGTGCTTTTCGCAGCACGAAGGAAACATGGTATATGACGGATGGTTACCCAACGACGTACCGGCCTTGCAATTGTTGCTTAAGTTCGAAGAACTATTATGCTTTATGTAGTTATAACCTTATTGAAGTTTCAATTTACTGGGAATTGAAGTCAAAAGTCAAAAGCGGTAACAAATTATTTCCCTGATTTGATCTGAACGAATGAATGTGTAAAACTAAGGTGAGTGAATGACTAAAAGAAAGTTCTGACTTACTGGTTTACATATCTTGAGGGCCAATGTCCCTCGATGGGATTAACTTAATGTCAAACTCAGTACAATTCAATTCGGTTACAGATTGTACCGCATGCCAAGAAAAATGGTCACTTGACCGTCGTTAATTTATTAAGCATCTTATGCACTAGTGCAGGGAAAGAAAAAGTAAGGTTCTTAATCTCGAAGTAAAATGAAATCGTTGAGGAACAGCACACCCATTCAAAAAAATAAAGAACCTAAAGAAATATATCAAGTAAAGAAAAACATATTCCAGGGTAGCATACACCTTTCCCTAATTTACTTGACTGGATATTAAAAATTTTAAAATTACTAAAACCCTGTTATATGAAAACAATCACAATAAATTCATTTCTATCAGCAATATCATAAAAATCCCGATAAGTAAGAAACATACCTGCATCACAACACCGCATACCTCAGATTTTTATTCAAGATGCATTCTTGAAGTGGAAAAGCAATTTAAATCACGGTTCTTTTCTCATCTCTATTGTTGGCTCATTTTTTATTCATTACAGTAAATAAAATTATACGGCATGTCATTTCATTAAGGGATTAACATAACGGATGACAAGGTTTTTGCAGTTTCCCCACGCTTCATTTTCGGCGATGTTTGCTTGTTTTTTTCAACCGTTTTGGTTCTAAGTTTGTAAAAGGAATTCAGAATTTATTTTTTCTCTTTATTAAGCCTCCTACGCTTTTTATATAAAATAAAATCGTTTTATGAATTTCAAAAATAACTTCAAAAAGTTTTTAACTTTGAAGGGTATTATAAAATATTCTTTCAATGGTTTTTGTTAGTTTTTCATTGATTGAATTTATTATAAACTTAGTCTGATATTTTATTATTATAACTAAAACACTTCAAACGAAAATACTTTCTTGAAAAGTGTATATCAGTTTTTTGTTTTAATTGCATGTGTTTTGTGTGGTTTAATTTTTCAAACGCTGTTATACTTATAATGAGGCGGAGATCCGTTTTCTATTATTTACATTCTGACCCGACGAATATCAGAATTTCTTCAATGTAGTCGCATTTTTCCGGTCTATTTTTATTAACACCCTACGTAGCAATATGTCAGCAAAAAGCTTATTGAGCTTATTAAAAAAAAATACGTATGAGTTTTTTAGAAATAACTTGGCATTATGTAGTCAACTTCAAAATTCTATGAACTTATAGTTTTACCAATTATTTTTTTTAATATGCATTTATGGCTGATGGTAAGCGATGATGTGGTCGAAGATAGAGCACGCAACTACAATTTGTGATGTTAGCAGTTGAAGTTACTGGAATGTGAAGGTCGGACACATAAGCAGTTGCTCCATATTGGTGCATCCGGTCAGACTGAAAGCAACATATTGGTGGACCCCAACGGATTTGTAAAATGGTAAGCAGATTGATCGATTGACTTATAAATGTTTGTAATGAAGACAAAAATCTTTAATTTTTTCATTGTCTATGCAATGAAAAAATTAAAGATTTTTTTTAAACGTTGCCCCACACTAGTAATTTCTTCTATATCGTGGGTGCGTTTACAAACATACAATCTCAAATAAAGAAACAGTTAGACCCGGAACAACTATGTTAGGGCATGGTTAGGGCCATACAAACATTTGTTCCGTGCGGGAATCGAACCTGCAACACGCAGCGCAGCAGCCAATCGCTCAACCACAGCGCCAACCGTGTCGTCAAACCTCACGCCCCTGCCGCCGCAACAGAAGATGACGCCCCGGGCGTCAGGAGTCGCAGAGCGATTCCCGGCCACCGAAGGCGCGGGCCTGCGGACGGTAAGCGTTGAGTGGTTCGTCGTCCGCAAGCCCGCGCCAGAACCAGGCCCGGGTCGACGGCGTGATGTATTCCACCATTTCAGCACAGTAATCGGGGCCCGCTGGGGTCAGAGCCTGCCATGCAGGGATGTGGGATTGGTTGGAAAGAGTCTCCGCTTTCATGGAACACAAAGAGCATTTGGAGGAACACGTATGGGTTTTAGTCAGTAACGGCCGCTTTCTATAATATATCTCAATCCCAATCTTGATTCCGATCCTTGTCTGTAACCAATCAACGGCTGAGTTTGTGTCCTTCACCACACAATCCTCACTTTTGATTGGTTACAGACAAGGATCGGGATCAAGATTGGGATTGAGATATATTATAGAAAGCGGCCGTAAGAGTCTCACACTCGAAGGGAGTGTTTTTTGATTAATGCTTCAACAGTCATTTGATGATTTCCCATCCTTTAAAAAAAGGTACAGTCAATGAACTCAGTTTTGTGGGTACTATAAAACCCCCTGACTAAGAACGAGCTCACTGCACTGAGAAAACAAACGTATCCCAGTTATCAACATTTTTATTTATTTCCGACTCGGAATATGAAATTCGGACAATCAAGGAATAATATTACTCTGATAAAATGCGTGGTATTGCCATTTCAGAATTTCATACTATTTTGAACGAAATATAAAAAAGCAATCTGATTTATGTAAATGTTTAACATATATTCGTATAAAACTGGCATATTGCCATAACTGAGTAATAAACACACGCACTCAGATAGACAGAAGTCAGTTTGTAACAATATTAAGAGCATCTTCGATACGTGAACCAGGGGGCCTACCACAACCTCTTAAAACAATATTATTTTAATATTACTTTGTAATTTCTGTTGTTGCATTTTCAACTCTCGGCGCTGATCCGAGAGTTGAAAATGCAACAACAGAAATTACAAAGTAATATTAAAATAATATTGTTTTAAGAGGTTGTGGTAGGCCCCCTGGACGTTTTTCAATATATATTATTTTGACGACACGATTGGCGCAGTGGTTGAGCGGTCGACTGCTGCGCTGCGTATCACGGGTTCGATTCCCGCACGGAACAAATATTTGTATGGCCTACAGATAGTTGTTCCGGGTCTGGCTGTTTGTGTATGTGAGTTTATATGTTTGTGAACGCACCCACGATACAGGAGAAATTCCCAGTGTGGGGCAACGTTAAAGAAAAAAAAAGAAAAAAGAAAGAAAAAGAATAAATCGATTGAAAACAGAAGACACATTATAGGTGCATTCAGAGAAATTATGCACCATAGTTTGAACATAAGTTTTTTTATTATTGTCCCAATCTTGATCCCGATCCTTGTCTGTAACCAATCAACGGCTGAGTTTGTGTCCTTCACCACACAATCCTCACTTTTGATTGGTTACAGACAAGGATCGGGATCAAGATTGGGATTGAGATATATTATAGAAAGCGGCCGTAAGAGTCTCACACTCGAAGGGAGTGTTTTTTGATTAATGCTTCAACAGTCATTTGATGATTTCCCATCCTTTAAAAAAAGGTACAGTCAATGAACTCAGTTTTGTGGGTACTATAAAACCCCCTGACTAAGAACGAGCTCACTGCACTGAGAAAACAAACGTATCCCAGTTATCAACATTTTTATTTATTTCCGACTCGGAATATGAAATTCGGACAATCAAGGAATAATATTACTCTGATAAAATGCGTGGTATTGCCATTTCAGAATTTCATACTATTTTGAACGAAATATAAAAAAGCAATCTGATTTATGTAAATGTTTAACATATATTCGTATAAAACTGGCATATTGCCATAACTGAGTAATAAACACACGCACTCAGATAGACAGAAGTCAGTTTGTAACAATATTAAGAGCATCTTCGATACGTGAACCAGGGGGCCTACCACAACCTCTTAAAACAATATTATTTTAATATTACTTTGTAATTTCTGTTGTTGCATTTTCAACTCTCGGCGCTGATCCGAGAGTTGAAAATGCAACAACAGAAATTACAAAGTAATATTAAAATAATATTGTTTTAAGAGGTTGTGGTAGGCCCCCTGGACGTTTTTCAATATATATTATTTTGACGACACGATTGGCGCAGTGGTTGAGCGGTCGACTGCTGCGCTGCGTATCACGGGTTCGATTCCCGCACGGAACAAATATTTGTATGGCCTACAGATAGTTGTTCCGGGTCTGGCTGTTTGTGTATGTGAGTTTATATGTTTGTGAACGCACCCACGATACAGGAGAAATTCCCAGTGTGGGGCAACGTTAAAGAAAAAAAAAGAAAAAAGAAAGAAAAAGAATAAATCGATTGAAAACAGAAGACACATTATAGGTGCATTCAGAGAAATTATGCACCATAGTTTGAACATAAGTTTTTTTATTATTGTCACGTAAAAAAGTAGCCTGTTTTTCTCCATATCCCAGGCATATATCTGTCAAATTTCATGACGATTTGTTCAGCCTTTTAGCGTGACAGCGTAACAGACAGACTGTAAAGTGTTACTTTCGCATTTATAATATGAATAGGGAGTAGGGATATCGCGTTTCACTACAATCTCATCTGATGGATAGCAATGATGTGAGCGACGGTGGAGCACGATGGCCTAGAAGTAACCTATTCACTGTTGACTTAAATACCCCATAGGCAATAGGAAACACAGACTCCTGCAGGGAATACCACTCCATAACTGTACGCAAAACGTTTTTCCCGAATTCTATTAACCTATGTGGTTCATAGTTTTAATCTCAGTTTTTTTTTGAGAAATAATAAGTCGAGCCTCACTTTTATTTATTAGCCACGTGATCAAACTTCTCATTTTATAACTAAGCAACGGGAAAATGTGATAGCCACTAATAAACTAATTCGTCTTTTTTACAACGCCAACTAAATATTCTAAGGAAAGCGTCAAGTAAAGATCAACAATTATATTAACTTGTCCTTTTTATTTATACATTGCCACCTAATTACTAACTCAGCCACGGAATTTATATCTCATCACCATTTTACTGCGAGTTCGGGATTTGGGGCACCCCGACTCGGACAGGTTAGGTCAGAAGGGGATGGCGGGGTCAAGTGAGCGAGCGAAACGAGCGAACAGACCCCGCTATCCCCTTCGTGGTTATTTTTTTTTATGATACTAATGACATAGAAGCTAATAGAATATCTTTTTTGATGTAATTTAATAGTATTTTAGAAGTTTACTGCTTGAATGCATGTTACAAATTTAGATGCTGAAAAATAACCACCATGCTGAGTTGTATTTAGAGTGGCTTGCATAGAAGATAACTAGTGGCTAAGATAGTATCATTCAGACGTTCGTTAATTGTGGCTAACTTAGTAATTTAGAAAGCGATGTAGATTTTTAGAGGCAAATAATGCTATTAATAAGATGTCTGTTTAATTAGCACCCTTTTTTTTGTTAACTGAGAATTGTTGTTGAAAGGGGTACCTAAACAATGAATTTAAGAGACTTTTACTGCGTATTGTATGATATTCTTTCCTTAATATTAATTTAATGAGTGAAAGATTTTCACTTTCCAGAAGAAGGCACCTAACTACGTTTACATTAGAAAATTTTATGGTTGAAGCTTATTTTATATTTTACTAGCTTTTATCCGCGACTTTGTACGTGCATATCTCGTTTTATTCCGTTCCCATAGGAATATTTTCTGCTCATTTTTCTTAACTTTTCTTTTCGTAAGAACCTTCTATATCCAGTCAGTGATCGGGAATTGCATTGGTCTCTGGGGTGGAGCATGCAAAACGTACTTGAAAAATGCATTAACAATAAATGCATTAACAATAATGTTTTTTATTGTTCTAAACTACTATTGTTTGGGAGAAGACACTGATTCCTGTAACACAGGTGTTCTACCTAGCACAGGAATCAGGGCCTCAATTTGTTTGTACACAATTTTAATGCCAATAAAAAAATCTTATCTTATTAAGTATTAGAAAACCTAAAAAAAGAAGAATGAAATCGATAAAGTCGTTCTCAAATGGCGTGACCAAGGGAAACAGGGATTAATTTTTATACATCGTGTAACAGAATAAACGCAATAGCAGTAAGGGGTCATTGTATTTATCATTGTGAACAACTTTCAGTGTGGGACCAATACAGAAATCGCGAAAAAATCGAATGCCCCATACATTTTATGTACGCAGCATAACTCGACAAAACGTACTGAACAGCTGATTTTTTTTTCGCTTTTTAAGACATTACGTCCATTCTGTTAGACGTTATAATACATAGATTAAGCTGCTTTAGAAAAAAATTGATTTGACTAAATTTTTCTAGTCAAAAAAAAAAAAACAAATCAAATGTTTTGCTAGAAAACGCCGCGATAAATACCTATTAGATCAGGTGAATGCACATTGATAATATATTGCCAATAAAATCGAAACATAAATCAAAACCTTATTCCTAACATATTTCGATTCGAAATTCTATCTGAAATATCGTATTTATTCCATGTATTCGCGCTTCTATTTATTATGAAGCAATCAGGTATGTGATTCACAAAAAAAATTACGGTATTCATGATACATGGAGTAACGGAAAACAGAACTGAACTCATTCCAGCCAATCTAATACTTTGCTGCAAATATTTTGGGATGCATGAAGGAGCCTCCTCGTGTAGCGCAATTTGTTCCATCAGACACTCAACTGAACCGAGCGCTCGGCGCATCCTGGACAGTCTCACCTAACACCTTATAAGACTGGCCAATCCTTCCCTTGCGGTGGTAGGGCTAACGCCCGCCTGGTTCGCGACCACCCTCCCACCGGAATTCGGCGTCAAGCAGCCTGCTGTGTTTCGTCGACGCGTGGAAGTACCAGTGCCTCAGGGCATCTTCTGGGCACGCTCGCTTTCATCATGGACCTCATCTATGGCTTTCCATCAGGCGTGATCGAGGTCAAGAGCTAGCCCATTCATAAATAAAAAAAAAAAAAAAAAAACATTGACTTGACCGGTTTTTCTCAAAAATTTGGAAATGCGATGATTGCCGAAGGACATTAAGGGAATAGTTATAAATTCTGGCAATAGATTTGAAGTTATCGAAAATATTTTTTTTATCCAACAACAACATTTCTTATTTATGGACTCGCTTGAACTCATTTTTAATTAAATATTGGTCTATTAAACCGAGATTTTGTATATCGGTACAGCTTACAGAGTTAGTATCCTGACAAATTGTATACCTATGTCACCGCCGCGGACCATCCCGCTCAATAGATTTTTTTTTTAATTCATACTGCCTATTTAACACTCACAATACTGCAGTTTTTTTAATCGATTTTATTCTTAATTAAGAATGTAACACTTTTCGTAGCTGACCACCAAACTAAATTTAGTTCTATTTTTAAAATTCATTGAGGAAAGCAATTACTATGAGTATTTCCAGCTCTTAGGTGGGAAGCAGTGTTTTCCACCCGCTACTCGAATCAAACAAACACTACTATCCGAGTATGAGAAATGAAAAAACAATATTTTAATCCTTCGAGGTCAAAAAGCAGGAAACTTCACAAAAAAATACCAGTTCCATTCATTCGTCCATAATACACTTTTCGTCGTATTTATCTTTTAGACCGAATTTTTTTTACTGAAATCTTCTGTTAGTTTTTTTTTATAAAAAAGGACATATCAAAACACATCGAGATTACGGGAACCCGTTTGAATTACTGATGGCCGGTACCATCCAGTGCCCATGTCGAATGGTATTAACTCGGGCCCGTACAGAATTCGCAAAATTATTACCTTGTCACATGCAGCCGTGTTTAAAAATGTACCAATTTGAAATGGACTAGGTTGTTCACAGGACCTTGCTTGCGATTTAAAACGAAAAATGGACAGTTCCTCTAAGTGGACTTCTACTGATTATTATGACTTTTTTTTTCTGTTTGTAAACAAACAAGGTGACTTTAATCGATTGACAATTTTTCAGTCTGCGAAAGAATTTTTGAGTATGAACAACTTTTACTACGAACCAACACTGACATCGCAAAAAAACTACTGTTCCCTACAATTTGTCGAGTAACACGAACACAAATGAAGACCACTTTTTAATCGACTTCAAAAAAGGAGGAGGTTCTCAATTCGGTTCTATGTTTTTTTTGTTTGGTGCCTCATATCTCCATCGTTTATAAACCGATTTTCTTGATTTATATGAAAGGATATACTTCTCGATTGGTACCATTGATTTTTTTTATCAGTAGGAACCCTGTAGAAAAAGTTTTTATATTTATGAGCAAAGCATTTTCCATTAGCATCCCTGAAATATTGCTAGTAATTTTGTCGCCATAAAAAACGCAGGTTTACGAGTACATGTTAAAAACGAATGCCCACGGTATGTTTGCCGTAGCCACGGGAAAGCCTTGAAAAAAAAACCAATAAGCAGATTTCTTTGAAAACAAATACAACAGTAGGTAATAAGATAATGGTGACTAATACATTCTTCGTGAATCAGAGAAACAAAATAAAATGTGACGAGTATTTTCAATGGAAACCGAGGCAACAAAACATCTTTCAATTTACTTAATGAATTAATAATACCATTGAAGTCCTATAAACCGTTCTGAACAATAGGTACGTCTTGTGACTAAATCTCCTTGAACTCCAACATAAATCAAAATCAGAACAAACGTACACAAAGATACTGTATTATTATATACAAGCCAATTTTACTTGACAATTTTATCCAGTTCTGAGTGGCAAGATAAATTCCTCGTTCCCCGAATTTAATTCATTTGTTGATGAATGTGGCGTATTAGGTAAAGTATTTTGTGCGCCTCGATAATTTTTCATGTGTGACTTTGCCGGTACGGTTGTTATTTTCATGTCTTGTTTGAAATGTTTCGAGTTTGTTCGAATGTTTGTTGAACTCCGTTTTTGCATTTGTATACTTGATTTATTTAATGAGTAGGTACTTGGATCGGTCTTTTGATATGATTTCTTGGTACCAGTAGTCTAATTATAGCCTCGCTGGGTGTACGGACTGTACGGTCGTCTTTTATTCTCACATGTTTTCACAAGAAATAAATATTCCCGTTTTTAAATGTTTTAACTGTTCTTTTTATGAGATCTGCAAGAAAGTATACTCGTTTAGATAATAATAATAAATGTATAGAAGAATGACTAGAGTGAGCGAGAATAATAGAGACTTCCTAATAGAAATTAGTAAATGCAGCCTGATTAGTGTGAACTACAAAGTTACTGATGATTTAAATATGCATACCTTTGGACTCATAGCTTAACAGGAGAGCAAATATATAGGGTGCCCAAACCCGATGTATAAAACTTTGAATTGCAATATTTTTTTTATTAAACAAGTCCATAATTATATTATGTAGGCTTTGCGATTTTGTGTGGTAAATAACATCTGCCAAATTTTCACCTATTTGCTGCTTAAAAATGCGATATTTTTTGGTCGTGTTTTTCATAAAATTTTCGCAATATTTTTTTCTATTAACATAATAATGCTTCGACACTACCTGTCAAAGCTGGCGTTATGCAATTGGGTAAAGGGCCTGATGCAGAAGGCAGTACTCCTCGATACGACTCGTATAGTGAGGAGGTTCCTTTCTCTAGAGCCCTATTCACCGGTAGCTTGGGCCCTGCTCCCGACTATATTACAAGTTTGACTCATAAAATAGATCCAGAAAAAAAAACTGACAGTTAATCTTAGAATAGTCCAACATAAGACTTACCAGTATATCCAACAGCCAATAAATGTATATTATTACTGTTGCATTTTTACAACGTGCATTCAATATTAAAAGAAATTTAGGTCACATTCGCCCGGTGTGAGATAATGTAATTTTTTAAGCGAGTTTTTCCAGAAAAATGTTTCCCTTACTGATTTCGTTCCACCGGTAAGCAGCGTGTTTACACTAGTCGAGTGGGCAAATATGCCTGTGTTGGCCAGTGTTTCTAGTGGACAAACATTGCGAGACTTGCGTACGTCTGTCTAATTTGATGTGGTTTCTGTATGCGTCTTCGCTATCGTCCGTTTGGACACGGTTTATTTGTCAAGTAACGGTTGCTGCGTTGTGTGTACAGCTTAGAACACATAGGAGAGAGGAACACATGGAATTGTATCATGAGATACAATCCTATATTGCCTTGCTAAACCAAACATTAGTAGCATTACACAAGGTATCATTAGAACGAGCTTCTGACGGGCTAAATAATAACAGCCGGACGGGTTTCGATATTAAAGTCGTTCTGTGGATGGGTGACTATTAAAACCAACCGACAAAAGGCACGGAGGAGGCCTTTGAAATCACGTTAAGGCCATTAACACACGGCACCGCGCACCGCCGCGGTAGGCGGTGAAGAGGATCTCATGTCGCATTGGCCTCTAATAAATCCGTTCATACCTAACACACGTAAACCAACTTACCGCACGAGGAACCGTTTCGAAATCCGTGCTGTGTGTTAATCGCCTAAGCCGTTGTTCGCGGCTACCATTTGTAAATCTCTGGCAATTGTCACGGTCTGTCAGAAGCCAGAAAATCTGACACCAGTCTTGCCAAGTCACTGGGCTGTTTCGGACTAGGCTAGGCAGATGATGACATAAGGTATCATCAACCAAGCCTTTCACCAATTTTGTAAGGGTCAGCTTTCAGTCTAACTGGTTGAAGCTGATGGTTTTACATGGAGTGATTGCCTAACTGACCTCCACAACCCAGTAACCTTTTGGGCAATAAGATACCCCCGGTAGGACTGGTTGAGAAGTCGTTCTGATTTTCTGACCCGACCGCTCAAGCCCAACATGTGAAAATTCCCTAATATAAAGTAAATCTTATGTAATAGGTAAATAAACATTAAATTCGCGATTAATTCGCGACACACCGGTATGTTGCCGGGGCCGGACAGGTTAACATTAATGACAAATCGAACGATGACTCTTATTACATTAGGTAAAATTACCACAAAAATATTTCAATATTCCCGAAGGAATTAATTGGACTCCATCATCAGATTAAAAAAATTATCTCCACCGAATTATGGAAATTAAATAAACATAAAATTCAGATGATACCTTAATTACGAAACACAGTGACTGCAAGTGTTCGCGTAAAATTATCATAATGACGTCATCCACCCGTCAATTAGCTAATTGCAAGCCTTTTAGACTGTGAATAATGTAACCGATACGAATAACAACCTTTAGCAATCATTTTTTTCCGGTTTATCCGCTTTGTTTTAAGAAAAATTATAATAAACATAAATAATAAGTATATTCATAAGTTCCACCACGAAGGAGATGGCGGGACGACCTGGATGTCTTCCTTACGAATTGGAAGGATGAAGCACAACACCGTGAGCATTGAAAGGGATGGAGGGAGGCCTTTGCCCAGTAGTGGGACAGTACGGGCTAATAATAATAATAATATTCATAAACAAAACCATTATCAAAAAATAGCTTTAGTAATAATTTTACCGTTTTCAAAGTTATCTTGAAGTAAACATTTAGACAAACCATCAAAATGGAGATTAATTTTGTGTTTAACTAAGAATAAATTGATTTCGATAACGAGAAGCGGTAATTTGAAGCCGTCACGCTGAAATTGAGCGATGGTGTTCAGGTATTATATAATGTTAATAGGTTTTGTCCGCGACTTCGTACGCGCATATCCCGTTTTTTTTTCCCATCAGTAACGGAAAAGTTTTATATACAGGTTGATTGGTAATTAGATACATTCTATGAAATAGGATAATCTCGAGCTGATTTGCAACGATTTTGACCCCGAAAACTTGAGAAACAGTGACACACAAGGAAAGTAAAAAGAAGGTTGATAACTTTTTCGAAGAGTTTAGAGAGAAGGACAGAGAACGATTTGTCACTCACTATCTATAGAAAACTTTAAATTGCTTGACACTTTCTGTATCACTTTTCCGCTAAAGTAAGCGCTCTTAATCGATGATTCACACATTTTCACACATGTTATCTGGAAACATTTTCCATCACAATGTATTGACACGCTTTCTATTTTCGTTATAATGTTTATCGTCTCCATTTATTAGCAGTAAAAACGTTTAATTTGTTTGTGGTGGTCCGGTAAAGCGGTTTACGAGCCAACGTGATTACGGCATAGGTTTAACGATGCTCCTGAGATCTGGTTTGATATACACCCTTATTTATTGCCATCGGCATAGAGTAATAAAATCATATAGAAGCGAGACTCGCATCGGTACTTTCATTTGTATGAAAGTTGCTCAAACAAATGAAAATGTGTGTAATCCTGCATTTACTGCAGTCTCCTGAATTTCATCAGTCACACAGCATGTTTCCGTGCTTAAGCCGCGTCAATATGGCAGAAGCCTTACAAAATGCATCGTGTCTTTGAAATTGAGCTAGATGTCATCATAGCGTTTATTAGGAATACCTAGCCAAAATATGGGTATCTAAATGTTTTTTGGGGAGAATTTTATGCCTGTAATTTATGTAGAGATAGTAGAAACTCGTGGACCACAGGATTTCCATTACGAACGGGAAAGGGCCTCCACCATGTGAGCCAAGTTTTTGGGGTGCGCCACCACCGCACACGTATGTGAATCAGGTTGGTAGATCATACCATGTTATATTATATTTTGTCCTAAGAGATATCTCTTACCTGTATCGTTATCATTACCATGTTAATTGTATATACCTTGCGAAAATGACTACGTTGATTGCTCCTTACCTGCGTATTTTGAAAGAATTAAATTCGAAAGTTTCGCTTCTATCTATAATTTCAATTCTTTGCCATCGGCCTCCTTTTATATATTTTGAATAGAACGTTGGTGTGAAGGGGATTCGTGTCAGCTGTTCTCGTAAGCAAATGTTTTTGTTTTGATGACCTAAATGGCTCTGGAGTGTCCGTGTTCAATCGTAAGAGATGGGGCTTGATTTCCGATTCGCGACTATTTTTCGGCTATTGAACTGTCCCGAATTTTCTGCCCCGAATTTACTTTTTTGTGAAAGAGGATTCAATTTTATATGTTTTGTGACACCTTGTAACACCATAAGTAACCTTTTTAGGATTCTGTACCCAAAGGGTAAAAACGGGACCCTTTTACTAAGTCTCCGCTGTCCGTCTGACTGTCATCACGCTGTATCTCACGAACCGTAATAGCTAGACAGTTGAAATTTTCACAGATGATGTATTTCTGTTGCCGATATAGCAACAAATATTAAAAACAGAATAAAATAAATATTTATGTGGGGCTCCCATACAACAAACGTGATATTTTTGCCGTTTTTTATAGAAAATGATACGAAACCCTTCGTGCACGAGTCCGACTCGCACTTGGCCGGTTTTTAATATTATTGATAGGCACGCGCTGGACCGTTATTTCACCTGATGGTAAGCGATGATTATGAAGATGGAGCACGCTTGCTTTCACTCTGGCTCCTCCTAGATTATCAGCAGATAGCATACACCCAAGTTTAAGTCGCATCAAAAAAATTAGGTATGTGCACGAGTTTTTAAAGGTAATATTTTTTGTTGTTCAGTTTCAGTATTAATACTACACGTGTTTAAGAAAAACATCTATCCACTGAAGAAAAATATGTCTTCTTTAAGTTGAAACCTTATAGATCACAGATAAGTGAGTAATCTTTCCTTGTCATTGTCATGAACAGTAAGTTTTGCAAACATTTTGTACAGAGCTCGTTTTTATTCTTCACACTTATGAAACTTTGCTAGGTTTTTCATTAGTTCTTGCCGTGGGAACAGCGAGGCTAGATGGATTGCCCCTATTCGTCTCCGCATTGGGCGTTTCTTTAATTTGCACTACACTGCAGCGACAAATGAAAATCGACAATGAAATTGTGACAAAAAATGAGCTTGTCTTTTTTTTTACCTCAATGCATTTTTTAATCATATGATTTTTTCATCTATATAATGGTCAATGAAAGAAGTGATCAAAAATCAATGCAAACCTAAATAAGATCACTTCTGCTGTTTCTTTTTGCCAAATTCCTTCATAATTTAATAGATGTAGGTATAGTATAACCTTCTATAACTATTATAACCATCTAATATGACCTTGTCTATGACCTTTCATAAGTCATAATTAGAGGTCATAGACAGGGTCATATTTAATCAGCAATAACCATTGTAAAACAAAACGTAACCAAACACCGCTACCAAACATTACGTGATGGATTGTAAACATTTCGGGCTTTTGACAAACGCTATCTCTGAAAAACTGTAATTTTAAGCCCAAGTTATAGAACACGAAATATTCAATATCTACGTTAAGTAACTATTTCAATAAAAAGAACCAGAATGGCACTTATGAAACTTCAGTCGTTTTATTAGTTCCCTAGAACTAAGGTCTAAGACGGATTGCCCCCATTCGTCTCCATATTGGGCATTTTCTTTAATTTCGTCCCGCAACTATTGCGGTGTGGCCACTGTTTGTTACTTTATCAATGTCAGGAGCGGCCTAGGAAATCCACTGTGGGTGTTACTTTGATCTTGGAGTTCTTTGGGATGGGTTTTCCTTAATCGCTACTACGTCCTTAATAATTTCGGTTTAGTTGATAATATTCGTTTTTTGATGAGGTGGTCGAAAGTGGAATACTGTAGCGAGTTTTGTTTTGTACCCATAAGAATAAAGTTTCGCGAAATATGTAATCGTCATCGTCAAAGGACCAGAATCTGTGTTTCCTGATAGCTACAACCTGGGAGTCTTTAAGTCAAAAGTGAATATGTTACTTTTAGGCAAGCGTGTTCCATCTGCGACCACATCATCGCTTACCATCAGGTGAGATAGTGGTCAAGCGCCTGCCTATCAATTATAAAAATAAAAACCAACGGAGGAATGGATGGAATGGAACGAGTTTTGGATTGATAAATGCAAAATTCTTGATTGAGATTTCATTGAAAACCTTTGTTCTCCTAGCCAGATAAAATAAAACGTCATGTATTTTTGACTTTTATTTCAGTAGGAAAGTGAAATATATAAAGCAATAGTCAGTTCCTGAATAATATTCCAAGGTTCAGGTTGATGGTTTTGCTCAGAATTTTGTGTGCAAAAATAGTAACAGGTTTTGTTTCGCTCGAATTTCTATTTCTAGGTAAAACCTTCTCCCGGTTAAAATAACAATTTTAGTACTCCTAAAATTTTTACCAACAAGATACACGAGATAGATTTTTATAGAAACCATTCCAGAAATTGTTCTTAGAAATGTGATTTCTAGAGATTCATCGTTTTATAACAAATGTTATTGTTGTTTTAAATCAGTATAGTAAATTATAAGAAACCTTCAAGGAATATTGTAGCAAATTCAAGGCATTTATATCAGCAGTCGTCTTTGATATGACAAAGGTTTTATTTTGTTGTAGGTAATATTTTTAATCAATAATGACTTTGTAGAGCAAAACTATAATAATGTAAGTTGAAAAGTATGTAATTGTTTTGTTGGAGAGGCGAGGCGGCACTGTCATGGATTTGGGGAGCTATGTCCAGCTAGCTAAGGGCTACGATTCAGAGCTGCTTGAAAAGTGATTTATATGGAACTCTTTAGTCGCTTTATGTGGTCTAAATTTATTTACAAAAAGTCACTTTTTTGTTTTGCATTTTTTTCCTTAGGTAATGTATTTCAGCTACCCAACATCACCCTTAAATATAGCTACGTACTTCTAGAACACCATGAAAAGGATATGTCTCGAAAGAGGTTGCATGGAATTCAAACCATCGCACGTGCTGGCAGGACTTCTTTCTTTATGAAATGGTTTTGTTTGCTCATAAATGGTCATCCAATAGAATAGGATTTGAATTTTGATATGAAAAAAAATTGTTTGTTTTACTCGTAGGTCGTGTTGTAGATAAAAGGAGTCGGTTGAAAAACATAAATACGCAGAGTTTCTCTCCAAATAATAAATCGGTCCCCAGTTGTTAGAGAACTTAAAAGTAACAATTGCATCTTAAACTAACACTATTTCTAAAGTTCAGTTCCTGGAGCAACAATAGAGCCATCAAACAATTTATATTATATGGTATGGACTAATATACAATAGTCCTTGCTAGTTTCAAACTTGTTTTATTGGCTCATACTAGGGTTGTAACTAAATCTTACCTCCGTTTTCGCCTATTTAGAACTTTCATAAGAAATTGTATCTCCACATCCGCACTGGGACGCAAGCCCGCAAGTTTTATTTATTTATTTAATAACAATTGCTTACTATACTTACAGTTTTCACCAAAGCGTATAACAAGCCAACAACATAGAATACACTTACAAACTAAAGAATTTAATACATATTTTGATCATCGATCTATGTGTGCATGCAAATATGTCAACCTCCGGTTCCTGAGCAGTCAGGGCGTTCAGCAAACTGATCGCTTGGGCCGTTGGGGCGAAACGAACCGTAAGGGTACGAGACGTAGGAACTGCGAATAGGCATCGAGAGGCACCGATTTAAATGGAGTTTTAAAGGAGGTCTGTTGAAAATAGATTTTAAAACCTTATTTGACATAAAGTTACAGGTAAGCTGCTACGCATGCATGTCCGTTCCTAAGTTCTATCGTCGTAACTCCAAAACGTATTATCCGATTACTGTAAATTGAAATTGAACGTCATTAAAATTATTCACTGAATACTATATTGAAAAAGTAAAAAATCAAAACGGGTGCCATTTGGACACACCAAAAATTTTCTTTCCAAAGCCACCAAAATGAAATGGTTTTGAAAAAAAAAAGCCTGAAAGTGTTTAATAAATACTTTAATCTACATTAGAATATAAAAACTTAAAGAAAAGAAAAGTATTCAATTGGCGGCTTAATCGCATCCTGCGTTCTCTTCTAGACAACTCTTGCTCTCACACTCACAGCAGAATATAGACACATTATATCTTTCAAAGTATCTAGTAAGAATGACAAATACTAGATAAAAGTATTTTTTTTCCTTGACGCATGAGTTGCTGTATCAACACACAACGCGAATTTCTTGCATGAATGAAATCACTTTTAAAATCTTACACATGCCAAAACAAAAGGAAAACTGAAAAACGCGACTGCGGTAGAAAAAACCAATCAAACTGAAATAAAAATCTTGGCAGATAAACCTTTTTTTTACCAAAACGGCTTTTAGACTTTCCGCTTGTTTTTCTCTTCTGTTGCTTGTCCATTAACCTCCGCACCCGTGGAGCCGCCAACTTCTCTTAAATTGACTCTATTACATCACTTGTTCACACATAGTAAAACAAGTTTGTTGAAATTACTAGTAGTTTAGTATTATCGTGTACAGAGGTGTTACAAATTTGTTCAATAAATTATGGAAGTCTAGGAAGTTAGCTAGCTTCCATGTAAATGTAGTAGTCGCTGAGAAATAGGATGAAGATTGAAATATATTATATTTTTGTAACAACTAGATGACTATTTTTTTTACCCTTACCTAGAGATCATCGAAAACATGAATCACAGTCTTATTACAATCTAGACTAAAAAGTAATTTCTTTGTTGAACTAATGGCACCTCGGAATAGTACAATGGCTTCCTGAAAAACCTCGGGCGAGGAGGTGGTAAATAAAATGATAAAGTTAAGAGCGAAAAGTGTTTTATCTGACATATATAGATAGAATTTAACCCCTCCTAAACCTAGTATTTTTCGTGAAAGGTTTTATACCAAATTTTCCAATACACTAAGAAATCTAATTCATTATTTTTCATTTGATTTCTTTTAAAACTGCAGTCAGTGAGGACTAGACTAATATCAATATACTAATACCGTCTACAATGGGTGCAGCAAGTTCTTCGGCGAAAAGTTATGGCCGCGTGACCTGTTCCTATAAAACCTATTTAGTTCTAAAACAACGATGGTTTGCAAGGCACACCGGGTGAATCAAGGAGCGTCCGGCATAAACATGGATAAAACGGGAATAAGGACTGCATGTGGAACTTTGGAATTAAAGATGTCTTTGTGCAAAAGGTGTGGTTTTAACACTCGTTGTTAAAATTACGATTATTGGAAAAGCAATTTTTATTTTTAAACTCGTAATTTTTATACTTATGAGCAATTTAGTTGTTAGTTTCCTTTTGTAATTTAAATTTGGTGTACAATAAAGTATATAATAATAAATAAAATAGGAAGTTCTATTAACTAGCTTTGCCTGCGGCTTCGCCCGCATTAATACAGATTCTCGTAGCCTATAAGCGTCTTCAGGGTTCCATCTACCTCTGTACCACAATTCAGCAACGTAGAAGGGAAAGCGGAACTAATAAATAAGCAGACAACACTCACTTTTGCATTTTTAATATTAATAAACAACGTGAATAAACGCAATACAAGAGGTATTGAGTTTATTCTATTCTGTGGTAGTCAACCCCGAAATTGCGAAAAAAATCAACTGTTCACATTTATAGAGTTATGCGCACATAAGTAGGTATAGGGGGCAGTCGATTTTTTTTCGCGATTTTGGGGTTGTTCATAATGATGAGTACAATGACCCCATAAGAGGGATTGCGTTTATTCTGTTACACGTTGTAGTTAGGATTGGTATTGATTTCTTTCAATTAGGTCCTCTCCCCACTCACAATTATAAATACCAACAGAATGATGCAGTAAGCCAACAATAATAATAATTATAAAATTGCACACTAACAGAATTCGTAAAAATAAAACGACAATTTTAAAATCAACATAAAATGAAAACAAAACAGACATACCGGATCACAAATAGTTTAAAAGTTATCTGCTGATGGAAAATAAAAACTCAATGACGTTCCATTTACATTTTAACAACTTCTATATTTTGATTGTTGTGCACTATCTGTAGTATTTAAAATAAATTGAACGATGTACAAATGAATGAACGATGCTTGCAGTTATTTAACAATTTGCATTGTGCTTCAATTTCTGGACTAAAAAAATTAAGTATGAAAGAATTTTTTTCTAAGTGGAACTACAAGGGATGAGTTGTCCTGTTAATATTAGTCTGAATTTTTTCATGTCAATTACAAGACTTATCAAATGATTTGTGATTTATATCCAAATCTTGAGTAAATGTAACAGAAAAGAAGTTTGAAAATCGGTCCACAATTGGCGGAGAAATCGGTGAACGTATATAAAAAATACATACAGTCGAATATAGAACCTCCTCCTTAATGAAGTCGGTTAAAAACGAAAAAAAACAATACAATAGTACCTACACTAAGGGTGACTTACGCAAAAATGAACTAATTATCTAGTTAGCCTAACCTAACTTACTTAGTATGTGACAGAATTGTTTTGCACAGCGCTATATCGTTAGCCCGGGTTAACTATTTAGTTAGTCTCAGAGACACGCAATAAACAGACAAGGTTATGATTTTTCTAACATTGTAACTGTTCTGTGCATAGAATCTCGCGTTTCATAGATCGCGGAATACGATAAGGCCGCCAATTGTATATTTTTTGTTTTGAACTTTCTTTTGTATGTATTTTTAATTAAATGTATTAACAAATAAATAAAATATAATAAATCTCAAAGTGAAAAGCGGAATATTAATAACGGAAAACAGTGGCCACTATTTTCCGTTATTACTATTAGAATAAAACTATACGACGTATAATATTGTGGAGTACAACTTAACGTGCTTATTTTCTGCATTTTCATTCTAAAATAAAAGAAATAACCAAACAAATGATGAGGGCGCCACAGCGGGCTCGGCGCCTTCTTAAAAAATCAACCTGTATAAAATATAATTTTGTTTCGTAAAGAGTAACTATATGTACTGGAATTTCGATCACTTTAAACCCACAGGGCATGAAGCATGATAGCTAAGGATCTTCGCATTCTAAATAAAATTACAGTATATTTTGAGCAAGGTAATTTTGTTTAGTGATCCCTTTATTCTAATTTTATTTCATGTACCTACCATAGAAATAATGAGGTCTACACAGCGCAGGAAGAAAAGCGAAGTTATTATATTTTGTAAAGAGGGTAACTTCCTCTTTCATAGAATTACTTTTGGCCATAATAAAACGAATAGGTATACAGGGCGGCGTTTAATTCATTTGGAATATTTCGCCGGTTAAAAGTACTTTTAATGTGAACAATTTTTACTATGGTTAATAACAGAAATCAGCTGATCGCTACATTTTGTCAAGTTTCGACAAATAAAAGCTGACATTTTGTTTTAAAATTTCCAAGAACTATTTTTTGACAGATCTTCGCACTGGCGTGGGTCACCACAGGATTTTATATATTTGAGAAAATAGTATGTTTAAGTCATTGATTATGGTGATGACTATACCAGACTATATACCTTGGCAAAAAAGACTTAAGAAAAAATGAGGGCGTGGTGCCCTCATTTCACTTAACGCACCATAATTATGGAAAATCAGTAAGAGAATTTAATCAAATCGTTAAAAATAAATGTGGAACAATAAACGTTACTCAAAATCTAACACTTGTCGGCTGAGTAGTGTCGACATCATTGGTTTCCATTTAGTAAAATATTTAGTTCCACTTGTCACCACATCGTACTCTTTTTTGCCAAGCTGTACCTATTATGATTTCATTTGCAAATATAAAACGAAAGAAAATTAAAATGTACCACCTGTTTTTAGTTTATTTTATTTTTGTTTTCTATTTTCAATTTTGTTTCGGTCTTTTTAGTGCATTGCTTATAAGTTGACTTTTTTGCAGTCGGGTGTTTTGATCTTTTAAATATCGATTTTATTTTAGACTTTTTAGTGCCCCGGCACACTTTAATGAACGCATTAAGTCCGCCCATGTACCACTATTGTACAAAGAGTTTAAATAAATAAATTAATAAATAAAAATGTGTACTTTAATTACAGATTGTTATGTAAGTAAATGTGGTGTTTTGAAACAAATCTAACGACACCATAATTGTCGAAATCCATCCAGCCGTTTGGAAGATACGAGGTAATAAAGTAATTTACAAACAAACAAACGTACATACAAGATACGCGCCAAAAAGATAACGCTTCCTTGGCAGTTGAGTAAAAAGTGAGACATTACTGGAGCGCATGTAAAAATGACAATCACGGAAATCAGTGTACTCGAGATATCTATTTATTACCTTTTCTTCATAACATATAAAGGTACTTTCAACATCAAATCTTGGAACATCGCCATTACACTTTGATATACCCATCAAAACCCAACCAGACAATTTCCTCCTTCAGGGCACGAAACCTCAAAACATTATTTTCAGTGTATTACCTCATCAAACTGAATGGCTACCTTTCAATGAGTATAATCAGAGCTCATGTAAAAAAAACAAAATTGTGTATCAAGTATAAATATTACGTCATATCCGGGATTCCGGATCCAATACGGCAGTTTTCAATTTCGGAAATCCGTGTATGTAGGTACCTATGTACTTTTTGTTGTTGTGTGGTGCACGGATTATGAGGCTGTGTCCACCTGGCCACTAGTGTTACTCGATGACAGGATTTTTTAGAAATAGAATATGTTGACAATCTCTGGTGTTACAATTAAAATGATGTTACCCTTTTTTTGCAGAAAACCTAGGTAGGTTTACGAATAAATTAAATAATAATACTTTAGATTCCAGCTTGATATCACTCCACTTTTCAAGTTTTCACAATATGTTGCTTACAGAATAGACCGACTGCTGAATTTCTCCGATGCCGCAATAAACGTAGCCATTTTGTGGGTCCTAATTGTGACGTATTAATAAAGTACAAGCGGCGCATGCACGTCACGGCATTGCTTGCCCAACCGCCGGCCGGTGCGGACGTGTATGCGCTCCTTGGTAAAACGAGTGTTTGGCTTTGATTTACGAACCCAGCAGCAAACGAGGACACCACAGTGGCGACGAGCCTCAAGTAAGTGGTAAATTATGCTGCTATATGAAAAAGGAGGGAGATGAACTCACGTGCACGAAAAAAAAAAAAAAAAAACTATATGAAACACTAATAACAACCTCACGGTTTTATGGTGCTATCGATTAAGTGGTATATGTATCTTTCTGTCCAAGTACTATTAAAACAAATGACTAGACATTACAATAAATATAACAATTACAGTGTTATTTGTCTGATCGATCAATGATAGGTTATTATTATCATTGTCATGCAAAAAGCAATGAATACTTTTCTAAAAATAATTTCTATCATAATTATTGTTATATTCTTGACTATAGCCGTGGATATTTCTAAAATAAGTTAAAATTAAAATTTGAAAATAAGTACCTACTCGGTGGTAACAGTCTTCTTATATCTTGTGACGATAATTTCGACGTAGGTACCTATTAGTAGAAATTGTAATAAGAAATACCGTGTAAGTCCGCGTTAATGTAATTTATCCAGTGACATTATTTATTTGAATACCTACGTAGGTAATAAGAATTTTCAGTGCAAAATTATAATTCCTCACTATTCATCGCGTTCCCTTAAGTTAAATGATGTTTTAAGGTTGAGGTACCTAAAGCAAATGTCGTTAGTAATATTAAAGCAGATAAGTCAAATGCATACAATCAATCAGCGCAATAGGTACATGTACTACTCATTGATATAGGTAGGTAATACAATATGCTATCATAACAAATGTACCAAAGTGTATTAGTGTATGTTGCCAAGGTGCAATAAGGTGCCAAGGAGCACAAAGTAGTATTTTTCCAAGGTGAATCAAGGTACCAAGGAGCATTAAGGTGTAATTTTGCCAAGGGCATATATATCCATAAAAAATGCAAATTACATGGATCAATTGATTGATTCCTTTGTCATTTTGAAGTTTTAGCAACATTAAATATCACTAAACCTTATGTAATAAATGTCACCGGCATAACCCATATCTACTTCGCGTAATAAAGATTTGTATCACTCCAGTGGCGTAGCGTAGTAGGGCCGAGGGGCGACCCGCCCCGGGCGGCCCCTTTAAAACCTAAACAAGGGGGCGGCTGACACCCATGCTAAGCCACTTTAATACTCATTCTATTATTGTCCATTCACGCCGCATCTAGCTAAAAAAAAAAAGAATAAAAAAAAAAGTTACAATAAAATTCAATTCAGGGACATAATAATGTGTAAATTAGACATATATTGTAGTTTATTCGTGATACAGTCATCGTGGTAAAATATATCTTTGACTTATCTAGGATTTTGCAGTGTGAGAACATGGTATACACATTTCAGATAGTAATTTTGGAAAAAAAAAAAAAAAAAAAAAAAAAAAAAACAGTTCGAGTGAACATGCTCCTTCTGGGTAAGCTCGCTCCATTGTAGACTTTGTCTCTGTCATATCTGACATTGACTAGAGTCAAGAGCAAACCCATCACAAATAAAAAAAAAAAAAAGATTGGGTTACAGATTGCTAATAACAATATTATGAGGAAATTTAGGACCAGTAATTTGTATTTTACTGAAAGCATAAATAAAATACGAAACACCTTATCCAATGGCGCCAAGGGTGCAATACAAAGGCAACTCAATGGCGCCAAGGGTGCAATATAAAGGCAAATTGACATTGTTTCAGGTCGCTCAAAATGTCCAATTTACCACCGGCAGAACCCTTGCAATGCAAAGGTTGTTCCAAGAAAGAAAGAAAATGAGTTTATTTGGCACACACATAAAACTCATAGTTTTATCTTAGTCTACTTATACATTGACATAATGTCGAGTAGCGTATTTACAGCCCATTAAAAATATATCATACCTACCCACATTTAAAAAAAAAAAAAAAATGTTTTTACTTGTTACCCACATTTACAATTATTTACGTTTTTAACAATTCAATTGGGTTTGGACAAGGTATGAAAGATGTATTATTTTCATGGTTACTTTTATTATATTATTAACGACAATTACATCACAATACTGAAATTAAAATCAAAAGTCATTTATTCAAATTAGGCTGAGAGCCAGCACTTTTTGAACGTCAAATTTTACATACATAAAGACAGTGCCCCAAAACGCCCACCCGTCACCACTTCCTAGTGTTTTAGATGGGAAAAAGAAGTGGCGCTACTAACTCCCCAGCAACACATCTGGCTGTTACGTTTTAAGAACTTGAATTAAACAATAGTACGTTAAGTATTTTAAGACACAGGAACAAAAATAAATATGTATCCAACAACATGGAAATCATAAACTTAAATAGTATTTACAACATAATAGGTACTTGTCTAATAGTATACTAGCACAATTTATATTGAGAGAATCATAGTTTTATTAAAGGTTTACCTAAAGGAGCAAGGAGCTCGTGGCTAAATTATAACAGCCGCACGGGCCAATCTTCAAGGTAAAGCAACGCTTGTCGAGGTTGGTCTGTGGATCTTAACATACCGAGACTACTCCGTGCCTCGGAAAGCACGTTAAGCCATTGGGCCCGGCTGTCATTTGTAGACCTTTGGCAGTTACGTTACGAATTGTTGGAGGCCGGAAGGTCTGACACCGGTCTTGCCATGAAGTACCGTATTACTTAGCCAGTTAATGAGTTGTGGAGGTCTGGTGGGCAGCCGCTCCACGTAGAATGCTGGTATTCGGCTGAATCCGGTTTGGCTGGGAGCCGACCCCAATGTAGTTGGGAATAGGAGTGTAACGAACATATTGGTATTAGTTAAGAGATTAGTAATATTCCATGGATTCACGTATCAGTAATCCGACGAACTCATATATGCTAATATTTAATATTCACATAATCCACAGATTACTAACATGTACAATAATCTTTATCATAATCTGGGATTCCATTCACTTGACACGGATCGGTGGGATTAGACTCACTCAATCATTCTGAAATTCGTGAAGTGATACGTATTAATAAGTATTAGTTAAATATTACTGATATAAATGTTAGTTAAAATATTATAATATTTCTAGACTAATATAGTCTTATTGGCCAATACTGATAAATATCGGTATTAACCCATCTTTAGTTGGGAAAGGGCTAAACCAGTGATGACTTAAGAAGCCACGCAAAGGGTAAATAACTCACAGAGGGCCACGCAAAGAGTAAATAACTCACAAAGGGCCACGCAAAGAGTAAATAACTCACAAAAGGCCACGCAAAGAGTAAATAACACATAAAGGGCCACGCAAAGAGTAAATAACACACAAAGGGCCACGTAAAGAGTACTTGCATCTTTATATTAGGGCTACGCAGTTGTGTGTTTCTGTTAATGATTTTCAGTAAAAAGCCACGCAAAAGTAAGAGTCAATTTTATAAAAACTCAAAATGACTCATGCGTTATCCACACTCCCAAACTTCCTGATTGCGAAGATGATCAGAATAATTATCGACACTCGCAGGGAGAAATGGAAGAGGGCTCTTGAATTTAACACATTGCCTGTCAACATCGACAATCCTGCGAAGAAACGAGCTACTCTCTACTACGTTGGGGGAATAGCACTACAAACAAAAAGTTCACTATAATCTTCCGGGAAGATTATAGTCAACGTTCATGCTGAAGAAGGGGAAGGTGTCGATGTCTATGCATTCGCTCTAAAGAAATGAGACAGTTCCTTAAGTTCGAAACAAAGTCGAATTAACGAAATTTATATTTTCTAACAGAAAAAGAAAACAGGAGGAAGTAGAAACATTTTAACGATTTTATTAAGCTTGAGAAATCATGCCGGAAAAGGTCAATTTCATAACGAAGAGGAGTATATTATCGACCAAAACACTGAAAAGCGTCAAATGTAAAGTCGAATGTAGAATTGAATGTAAAGTCTAATGTAAAATCACGTACAATTTTACACGTACCTTGTTTTTATTTTCTTTGTTCAAATTAATGTGATTTCGATGACTACTACTGGTGCTTGGACTTGGTAATCACGAATACTAGCTAATCGCGGATCAAACCTAAAACATTTGTTTCAATGAAACCATTCACAGCCACTGTCGGTCTGTCAAAGGTTTACCGACTGAACGACATTAGAGTGACATGGAATAGCTCTGTAACATGAAAAGTTTGTAGACCAAGCCGTAGAGATTAACGATAGCAAATCGTAACAAGACGTAATAGGTGCAATATATTGCGTAAAAGGAATCTGTAGAAATTGCGAGACCGTTATTATTGATGTTTAGTGATGTAGATACTAAAGACGATTAGATGAGGTCCGTGAGATTTCATTAGAGAGTTTTAAGCTCAATTTGATTGCACAGAAGTTAAAAAAAAAACAAAAATATCCGTGAACGATTTCGTGTTATTAGCAAACTAAGAGTGAAACTGGATTAATTCAAATCCTAAATTCAAAGGTTCATTTAAGAATTATCAAGGAGATGGACCTGGGTATACCGACTAAGGGCGCTTGACTCTAAGCGAATGTATAAATACCTCCATGATCGTGTGAGAAAAACCCCCGATCACTGCCTCGAGACTTAGATGACATAGTTGATGACAGTGATAATGAAACCAAGTCTGATGGCTTGTTTACTAAACTCTTGATCGCACCTCATGAATGACATGAGGCGATGGGTCTCCAAGGAATCGTTGGTACGATTTCTTTCTGTGCACCAAGTACATACTCGTAGCGCTTAATGTGTTGTTGCACATATCGTGCTAGATATTTTCAAATTGTTGGTGCGATTCTGGTCTGTGTTGGTGCACAGATTATAACGGAATTTTCATGAGTGAGTATGCATTTCAGAAATTTATTTTGTTTGATCGGATATCTTTCCGTTGAGTAATGTTGTGCGGGGAGCGCTGTGCACGAAGCCCTCATGACTGGATATTGTACTACACCCGAGGATGGGTGCTAGTCACGGATGGCAGTGTCGCGGATTCATGGCGCTACGGTATAAATGACTACGCCATTCGCTGCTGTATAGAACAACCAAGGGTGTAGTGTAGACAAAATCAAACTGGTCAATTTTTGTATTAACTTTATAGATGTATTCTTTCTTTTTTTTGAGTTTTTATTTTTCTATTAACCCACACACTGTTTTATTAATGGTTCCAATATTTGTAAATATGTGAGTACCATGTACTTATTAAGAAAATGAAAAAGTTTACCTCTGCTGGTAATACTTTGATTTCTATAAGTAGTATACTCTAGGTGCATCAACCTCACATATATCAAAGTTAATGTGTGTATTCAAAATATTGTAAAACATTTATTTGAAAAGAGTAACTATGGAGTTTCTTGTCCGTTCTTCTCCATAAGAATCTACCTTTGCGAACGGACAGTAGAGTCACCTTATTTTGCATACATAGTATTTGGATGTAAAGGATGACGTTCAAAAGAGCCGTTTGATGGCCTTATTGAAATGTACGTTTTGACTTAGACTTTTATAAAAGACAGTTTGGAAAGCAAGTGAAGGAAAAAGGGAAAAGTGTGGTATATACCTGGAAATAGGGGAAAAATTATTATCAAACAGATGATCCAGAGGATAAAAGTGATTCGATAGAAGCAAAAGAATAGATAAATAACTCTGTTAAATTGTATAATAAGTATTCAGTGGAAGATAAATTTTACCTTGTTGGAAATTATAGAATGTGGAGAATTAATTAACTATTTGATAATTAAGTATAATTAAAATAATTAATCAGTTATTATATTTGTTTGTTTAAATTCTTATGTAAAGGAAGAGGTGTGACGTATTAATAAAGTACAAGCGGCGCATGCACGTCACGGCATTGCTTGCCCAACCGCCGGCCGGTGCGGACGTGTATGCGCTCCTTGGTAAAACGAGTGTTTGGCTTTGATTTACGAACCCAGCAGCAAACGAGGACACCACACTAATAAAAAAGATGCACATGACAACAAAAAGTATAGTGTAGTGAAAAGTAAGTCAAAGTGTATAGTTTAATATCTAAATTGTGTTTCTTAAGTCCTTTTGGCGGAATTCAATGTTTTTTATATTTTTCTATTTCTATCACAGTATGTCCAAGCCTTACTGATCACGGTCCATGCACTGGGCATATGGATAGACCAGGGATTACCGATATGAAACTTGACTGAATGAAATCGTTACATGTATTCGATACCCGTTTTGTGGGATTTTAACGAAGTAGGTATAAACAAGTTTCAAGAGGAGTTTTTTTAACTGTATATTACTATATTGTAAATCATTTTTAAAATGGGATTACCAACGTAACTCTCAATTTTAAGATTTTTAACATTAGTTAGTTTTCTTTGCAAAAACAGTAAGATGGCCCTCCAAAAACATCCTATAATGTATTTTGAAAAATAAAATGCCTTATGGGAAAAAAGAAAATGGGTATGATATTTAAATGAGAAAACTCATGAAAGAAATTTTTGCAATTGCTCATATAAATGTAGGACTTACGAATCAGCCATTGATATTTGGTAAATGCAACAAATAAACAGGTAATTGATGTTTTCAATTAACACAATAGAGCAATGTAGGTAGGTACCACTGCAAACAGCAAAGTTGTAGTCCAATTAAAATAGTAAGGTTTTCATAGAGCTGAAAACAGGTTCAATCCTTACTTAATATTAAAAACGTGAAAGTTTGTATGTACGGATGTTTGTTACTCTTTTACGCAAAAACTCCTGAATGGATCTTGATAAAATTTGGCACACAGGTAGATTATAGTCTGAAATAATACATAGAATACTATTTATCCCGGGAATATGTCCCCTTGGGATAATTTTCGACATTCACGCGGGCGGAGCTGCGGGGCGGCAGCTAGTAGATACATAAAATACCAAAAAATTACATTATGTTTAGGCACAAAGCATTTGTCATAATTAACACTTTACTTACCTAAATTGTTATATGTCATTTCGTGTTCAGAAACTTCAATTTTTCAGATGTTATGCTTTGCTTCACTGTATTTTTAAAGGGTGCTTAACCTAAAACGAAAATGTATAACATCAGGAGAAACGCAGAAAAAATAGCTTCATTTTCATATTCCACTGCCTGGCAGCGCTTTCAAATCTTCTAAACTGCATGCCCCACAAACCGACTGCTCCGGGGGACCGCTGACCATACCATCAATCAATCAAGTAAGCCAAGCGCAGTCCACTGTAGGACAAGCTGTGTCATCATCCTTTTAGTGATTCGATCTAACGTGCGTGAATATATGCTTTGATTTCTGAAAAACTATTCCTATTTTGACTTGGGTTTTGTCGCTGCACAAATATAATTTCATTTGTCTGAACCTTTGATCCAACCAAATGCTTCACAAAAAATCCGGAAAATTGCGCGTCGTACTGGCTCGCGAAGAGTTCCGAATGTCATGTCAAATTTATGTGTTCTGATTAACTTGATTTTCCTGTTTAAAGGTTTGAAATAAATCTTTCTCTATATTGTCATTATGTAAGTACTCTAATAAGGTAATCCAGTCTGTAAACTTTATGGATTTTAAACATTTCGTCTAAAGTGCGTTCATAGTTATTTTACCTCTGATTTCGCATCGTTGTTGTCAAATTCACAGTGATCTTTATTAACGATGCAGAGGTAAAATTACTGTTAACATACTGTACCGTTTTGACAGATAAAATAAAAGTCTAAAACCCGGTCACTGCTGTTTTAATTATTTTTTATTTGAAACTTTAAAAAAAGATGGATGTCTACCTGTATAAGAGAACTTGTCAATTCAAAAGCCTCTGTCTGTCTCAAATATGTAACTAATTATGATAACAGCAGACTATCCTGCAAACGTATAAACCAAGTGATTGTGAATACCGGTGTGTAGGTAACCGGAACGTTCCGCGAACGTAACGGAATCGGAGCGAGCAGAAAGAGAGAATGCTGTTCTGTATTTAAAATAATTCGTTAAAGAGTTGGGGTCTTTTAGAAGATACGATTTTTATGTTGAAAAAAGTTCGATTAGAATATCAACGCTAATTCAGCAATATCTTTACTATAGTTTAATTTTAATATCATCATCATTATCAATCAGCCGAAAGACGTAACAAACTAGACATTGATTTAGTTCAATCTTTCTCTCGTCTAACGTACTCCCGTGCCATGTCATCGACCAGCTTGAAGGAGACCTATTGCTACGGCTTCCGAAACGCGGTCACCATTCCAGTACCTTTCTATTTGCCATCCGTTCTGCTCATGTGCTCTGCCCTGCTTTAGTACCTGCAATAGTTTAGGTACTACTAAGTATAGTACCTACTTATCAACAAATCAAATTCGAACTCACTCCAAAACAATTTGTAAACGAACTTTAAAAATACCACCTATTCGAGATTATAATTAGCCACAGAAATTGGTTTACCACTTAATTCAGAAACTTTAGGTACGTCTAAAACCCAACAAAACTAAATTAACAAATTGGAAATGTTGGCGAGTTCTTCTACTAATTAAAAGAGAAACTAAACTAACTAAACCGAAATGTGGTAAAAGTTATTAATCCAGTATTTACTTGACGTCATCTTTGTTTCAAATTTTTTATAGCGAAAATAATGTAACGATTAAGAGCACAAACTTAATATTTGTCAGGAAATGGTCCTCTCTAAAATCTATACTATACAACGTGTAACAGAATAAACGCAATACCTCTTAAGGGGTCATTGTACTCGTCATTATGAACAACTTTCACTATGTGACCAACACTGAAACCTCGACAAAAAAATCGACTGCTCCATACATTTCTGCACGCGTAACTCGACAAAATGTACTGAACAGCGGATTTTTTTAGGAGGTTTTACGTTTATTCTGTCACACGTTGTATATAAAGCAGAAGAGTTTGTTTGTTTCAAAAGTTCACTATCGTCATTTTGAATAATCTAAGTTTCGTAGAAATGTTAAGTGAATAATGGTGAGAGTTACATTAGCTTGCTTTAGCTTGTGGCTAAACAATAACTGCCGCACAGGTCGACAATGTCAGTCTGGATGGGTGACCATCTTAAAATATTATCGATTGAATTCCCTGCCAGTCTGTGTTTCCTGATTGCTACAACCTGGGAGTCTGGGGGGCTTTGCCGGTAGAGCCACTCATGCCGGAAGGTCCCAAGTGAGAGACCAGACCAAGAGAGACACAAGAGGGGCACACCGTTCGGAGACTTGAGCAGTGTTCGGGTCCTCGGACGGTGTGCGTCTCATTGGCTTGCTCGCTGCTCTCTGGTACGCGTCTGATCATCAGACGTGACTGTGAGGGCAGCGAGCAAGCAGTGAGAGAGAGGGAGAGAGGAGGGGACTAGACAGGGACCGCACCCTTTAAAAGGACAACAATGGACAGTTCTGCTAAACAGATACTACCCCAGGGCGGTACGGACTGCACAGCGGTCCGAGAATCCGCCACGCCTCGTGCGTCAAGCCCCTCGTATTCTGGGGGGGGCAACAGGGCTGTCCACCAACCGTTTGCCGATGGCAACAAGGGCCGAGGAGGCCCCCGATCCGAACCATCCGAGGAGGACCCGATCGGTTTTAGTTTTGGCTCGCCCGACAGAGTGTCGGTCGGGCGGAGCGCGGCAAGAGGCGCGCTGTATTGGAGGAGGGGCTCGCCTGAGCGTCACCTGGGTGTCCAGGGTCGGAGTCCGAGTTGGACTCCGACGACCTGGTGACTATTAGCTCGGCGAGCTCTGGACCCGAGGGGGCGGGGGCTGCTGCGGAGGACTCCAGGTCCTTCCGCAAGCGGCCCAGAACAGAGGAAGACCGGGGGTCGTCCGGCAGCGAGGAGGTTGCCTCGGCTCGCAAGATCCCCACCAGCAGGCGGGGCAAGGGCCGAGAGGGAGGCAAGGGGAGATTGCCCGCCTCCAAGGTGGCTGGTCAGCGAGCCGGGGAGCTCGTCGCTGACGGACGACCCCCCGTAGAGGGCGGTCGCAGGGCTCCTGGTTCGGAGTCCTCCGGCGGTGAGCCGGATGACTCCGGACAGGAGCGGGTCCGGAGGGCCGGGTTTGCGGAGGTAGTGGAGGCCGCGCTTCGCGATGTGGCCTTGAAGAGGAAATTGTCCTCTAAGAACAAGGCCATAAGCGAGGCGATGGCCTCCATTCTGGCGGCAGCGGAGGCTACCAAAGGTGGGCCTCCGCCGGACGAGATGTCCGAGCTGCGGGCGGAGGTCGCCCGCTTGGCTGCCGCCACGGAGCGTCTCCGTAAGGAGAACGAGGGGCTCCGCGCAGACCTGGCCAGGCTCCGGGGAGCCGGCCCACAGGGGGCGCCGCAAGGGGGGCGCAGGGAGGACGGCCGGCCCGTGCCGCAGGAGGGCCAGGTGCTGGACCTGGTGCGGCAGGAGTTGGCTGCCTTCCAGGCGCGGTTCTCCGTCCTGGAGGGCATCGTCCTGCGCCCCCCGCTAGCGAGTGCGGCGAGCGGGAAGGCCCCCCCAGGCCAGAAAAAGGCGACGTCCTATGCGGCCGCCGCGGCTGCCACACCGGGGTCGTCCGGCCTGGACAAAGGGTCCGGGCCGGCACCCGCGAAGTCGGTGCCGGGGAAACCGGACCCGGCCCCGGGAAAGAAGAGGAGGGGTGGGGTTGCTGCGCGGACGGCGAAGGCTCCTGCGCCGTCTGAGCAGCAGCTCCCCCCGGCTTCCTCGCCTTCAGCTCCTCCCCCGGCTCAAGCCGAATGGCAAGTGGCCGGGGAGAAGAAGAAGGCGGGAAAGGCAGCCAGGGCGGCCAAGAGGCGGGAGAGGAAGCGGCGGCAGAAGGCGCGAAGCGTCGCGGCTGCGCTCCGCCCCCCGAAAACCGCGGCTGTAGTACTTACTCTACAGCCGGACGCGGCGAAGAGGGGCGTGACGTACGCGGACGTGCTCACCAAGGCGAAGGAGGCGATAAACCTTGGTGAGCTAGGCATCGTGGGGGGCCTTCGGCTCCGGGTCACCATGACTGGGGCCCGGATGCTGGAGATCCCCGGGGCAGCCAGCGGCCCAACCGCGGACGCTCTAGCCGAAAGGCTTAGGGCGTCCCTAAGCGCGGACGATGCCCGAGTGTCCAGGCCCACCAAGCGCATCGACATGCGCATCTTGGGCCTGGACGACTCCGTCACGGAGACGGAGGTGGTGGCCGCCGTCGTTAGGACGGGGGGGTGCTCAGCAGAGGAGGTGAAGGCGGGCACCCTACGTCCTGACAACACGGGCATGCGCACCATTGTGGTGAGCTGTCCCGTGTCGGCGGCCAAGACCATCTCGGAGGGCCGTAGGTTTTTGGTGGGTTGGGTTTCCGCGCAGGTCAAACTGCTGGAACCCCGACCTCTGAGGTGCTTCCGGTGCCAGGTGGGCCACCATGTAGGAGCTCAATGCACCTCGGAGGTGGACCGCAGCGGTCTATGTTTCCGCTGCGGTCAGCCCGGTCACAGGGCCGGCTCCTGCGACGCCGCGCCGCACTGCGCAGTCTGTGCGGCAGCTGGCAAGCCGGCCGACCACTGGGCTGGGGGTAGGGCCTGCGCCCCACCCACCAAAGCCGGAAACCGGAGAAAGCCCTCCGCCACCGCCGTCTCTGCCGCGACCGCCGCCACCGCCGCCGCTTCCTCCGCCGCCAAAGCCGGTTCCACTGCGGCTGCTGCTACTGCAACAGCCGCAGTAGAGCCCCTACAACGGGCTCCGGAGGGGGCTGAAATGGAGTGCCAGTAATGGCCCCATTTCACCCCCTCCTGTTGAACGTCAGCCACTGCGCCGCCCAGGAACTGATGCTCCTGAGCATGGCGCAGTGACTGATGCCTGTGGACGGCGAGCAATGGGTAGCTCGCCGTCCGATCAGAGCAGGCCCGGGTTGACGGCGCGCTGTGTTCTACGCGCGCCAAGCCAGCAGTCGTCAGCATGGGTCGGGGCCCGTTAAGGCCAGAGCCTACCAGGGTTGCGGATTTGTTCGAAAGAGTTACCGTGGCCCTGGAACGTAAAGGCACTGAGAGGAGCATGGGTGGGTTTTAGTCAGTAGAAGTCTGACACTCCCTGCCGCTCCACCCAGAGCGGGAGGGGTCATTTGATGATTTCCCATCCAATAAAAAAAAAAAAAAAAAAAAAAAAAAAAAAAAAAGACTCCGCTGTCCGTCTGTCTGTCTGTCACCAGACTGTTTCTCATGAACCGTGATAACTAGACAGTTGAAATTTTCACAAATGATGTATTTCTATTGCTGCTATAACAACAAAGAATAAAAACATAATAAAATAAATATTTAAGTGGGGCTCCAAAACAACAAACTTGATTTTTTTGCCGTTTTTTTTTATAGATAGTACGGAACCCTTCGTGCGCGAGTCCGACTTGCATTTGGTCGGTTTTTAAATATCATAGTAGGTAACCTACCCAGTCCGATTGATGGTAAAATCGAGAACGTAAGCTTTTCCAATATTCTCTTGGAAAAAATACTGAAAAACAGTTTCTGCCTAGTCCCAAAGGAGACTTCCCTGACATATCAACAGAACTTCAATAAAAAGAAAAGAAGGTACTCCACTTTCCCAATAGCAGTAGAAATGTCTAACGACACTTCACTCTATACGTTACCGTTATCTCAATAAATGCAGGTCCCTCTTTAACTGGATGTCGTCCTCTGATTTACAACATCCTTGAGACTCTGATGGATTTATGTGTCGTAAGAAAATGGTGGCACACTAGTTGAATGAAAATTTGAGAGAATTCGGTCTTGTAGCCGGAGTCAATTTGACCAATGGGTTTAATTATTTACCAGCTGAGGATAAAGGTTACTTTTAGCCATCAATGACTGCTTGAAAGTTATCGAATGATTGTCAAATGAAAGAAATTTGGCTACTGTTAAAAATGTACGTGAATAATTTCTTATTTGATTGGTAAAATAGCACGATTTGTGAAACGATAAGCTGCTTGGAAAAATATGGAAGTTATACACTTTTAAAGTTAATTATCTATTCCTGTCGCATAAAACGTCTTAATTATATGTTGTGTATTGTGGATGACCCCAATTCACTATGGCGTGACTAGCGAGTGACGTTACACATAATTAGTGCTGTCTTTGTTTATCATAGGTTTTTAAAATGCAGATTTCACTTCACCGTGCGATTTGAACAGATACAACAGTCCGAATATCAACTATCGGGCAGTTGCCCACCGGACACAACAACCGTCCGGTCGGAGGATCTTCCCTTTTCAAAGGAGGTATGCGAGACTTTATTATCTGTACCTATGCGGTATAGAGAGTAAAGTCCCTCCACAATATAACAAAGAAGCCTAATAAACCCAAAGTCTCATACAAACAAGATTTAATTTAACAACATAATTTATTACAACAGTGCCGAGACACAGCATTATACCGAAAACAACGAACACAGTTACTGTTGTATCACAGACAAAAACAAATGAACGAACTAAATACGAACGAACAGGAACATTTCTCCAAAAAGCGGTATATAATTTTAATTAAAGAATGTTACAACGATGCAGCACTAGCTTTTGCATATAAGCTACACCACAGACCATAGAGACGCCGCCGCCGCGGCGGCCACTGTTAGAGACGAAATGGACTTTATTTACCATACAAAAGAAGCGTGTGATACTCAATGAAACTACTTTGCTCAACGCAATACGGTAGATGACTAGATTGATCCGTCAGTAAGATTACTAAAAGAAATAAGACAAAAATTTGGCCGTGGTACACAATTCAACTAGAAGTGTCGTTACAAAGCCCCACTCAACTTTAATGTGTTTTGCTTAGTAAATTTTTTATTAATTTGATGAAGCAAAAACACGTGTTCCATTTTTTTTAAACCAGATGTTATTATTATTAATATTTTTTCCAGAAGACATCCCTATTGCGTGACCACGAATATTACATCAGTAACGTGTCTAGGAATTGCCGGCGTGATGTTTTGTGTTCTGTGAGCAACAAAGCTGCACCAACTACCGAGCTTACGGTTGCACCGAACTTTTGTAATGGGTACAATAGCGAATTTATACGTATGGACTGGTTTTTGCGTCTGTTTTATTATGCTTTTTGGCGTTTTTATTTGCTTGAATTATGACACAATGTGTAATTGTAGGATGTTGTGGAAGTCGAGTTAAACATAATCATAGTCAACCATGAACTATTAATCTATTTGCTTGTAACTAATATCTTTAGGGACTTGATATACAAAGCGGGCAGGGCGCGCGGCCAGGGCGCGGACTAGATAAAATGTATGGCGTCAAAGAAACGAAATATAATAAGCGTCGCGGGCGCGCGGCTAGACGCCATACATTTTCGTCACATGACAGCGCCACGCGACCGCCCCGGGAATTTTCATAACCGGATCAGTACTTTCAGTGCTTGCTTTTTCCAAATCTATAAACAAACGGACGATAAATCGACAATTTTTTGCTACCGTGGCATTATTATCAAATACATACACATTATTATTATAAACAGTTTTTCAATAAATATAAAGCGATTTGAGATATAATTAATCCATGAAAAGAAACATTTTTAACCGACTTCTAAAAAAGGAGGAGGTTCTCAATTCGGATGTTTGTATTTTTTTATTTTTTTTTTGTTTGTTCGCGCATAACTCCATCGTTTGCCAACCGATTTGAAAAATTATTTTTTTGTAGGAAAGGGTAAAAAAATGGTCCCATTGAAATGTTATCGAAATCGGTTCAGTAGTTTGGTTTTTAAATCCAAATAGCTGGAAAAAATATGTGGAAAAATCATCCATGTATATGAAATTGTGTATTTTTGCTATCCCGTGACTTTCCAGTGGTGTTGTTAGGTGTGGGGAACCTACCACTAAAAAGTGAAAAATAAAAAACTTTTTCACAAAAAAAGAAACCGACTTCCAAAAAACACTACAAAGTTCAAAATAACTTTAATTTCGTAAGTCGGTGTCAAAAAACGAAGAAGCAACCAAAAACACCGACTACCGAAATTAAAGTTATTTTGAACTTTGTAGTGTTTTTTGGAAATCGGTTTCTTTTTTGTGACTAAGTTTTTTATCTTTTGTCATATCAATGTTATAAGCAACTAACAGTTTAAAATTTTTTAACTCGTTATTATAAATCGCATCCGTGGGTCCATATTTTATAAAAAAAAACGTGCAGGAACTATAGGTGGCAACTATAGGTACAGAAGTGTCATTGTCAAGTATATTTTACTTATAAGTTTCGAAATTGCGACGCTAGATGGCACAGTCTACTTCGTGCACGTCCCTTATACGGAGTGAGCAGGAACTATAGGTGGCAGCACAGAAACGTCAATGTCAAGTATTCATAACGTTGAAGTTTAATAAATGCAACACTAGATGACAAAGTCAACGCCGAACACGTTCCCTATTGCTCATTTTCGTCTCCAAATCACTATGTTATCTATACAGTAAGTTTATCTCAAAATATACAAAAATATAATATTAGTAGTGAAACTAGAATTAAAATTGATCGAAAACTCAGCGAGATATTACTATTTTAAATAAATAAATATGTATGTATTAATTTAATATTAGTTATCACTTCCAGACGCCATATTTTTGTTAGGAGTTTTCATTTTTATTTTAAGCGTTTTTAGTTATATTAGTATTATATAATAAATATTTTTTAGCTTGAAGTAATAAAGACGTCATATTAGTATTGTAAGAATAAAACATATTTTTTATTTAATGCGACTATTGGTAACTAAAAAGCCTGTTCCCTCCTCAAGATCTGAGTATCATTGAACACTGTCTTCTCGGCCCCAAAGAATGGTGTAGAGTACAAATTAAAGTATCTTCTGACTGGCCTGTCGCCTTTCCCCATCCGCAGCACCAGAGACTCCAGGAGGTTCACCAGACCTGCTGTTCTGGAACTATATAAGAAAAAATAATTTGAATTGTATTGTACGATATATTACAAAACAGAATGTAACTAAAACCCAGTTGTTTCTTGTAAGAGCATTTTCAGAATCGATTTTCGATGGTAATTATGTAGGTACCTAAGTCATTTATAAAAATCTTCAATTATCAAAAACATTCATCATTAATATTTGACAAGTAAAACTGATTGCTAACCTCTACACCGCTTTATCTCTCCAGTCAAACCAGATTCAGCTGAATACCAGTATTTTACGTGGAGCAGCTGTCTACCAGACCTGGAGGTTGAGGTGGGTGCTTTTTTTAAGGATGGGAAATTATCAAATGACCCCTTCCTGGGTGTAGCGGGAGACAGTGTTAGACTCTTAGTGACTAAACGTTTCTCATTCATCAACATTTACTTAAGGTTGGTACTCCAATCATATTATATCTTTAAAATATAAATCGAGATGCACAAGACACGGGGAACGAATAAATCAGGGATTTCACGAGTTCCTTTGGGAATAACGAAATCACGAATGACATGGAACATTTGACTTGATTCCGCATTTACTGGGTTAAATTGGTAAATTAACTTGATATTCCTTTTTTCTACACGACCAAATTGGAGAAAATGAAACGTATTAAACAGTGAGCAAAATAAATGTGTGCAGGGAATTTGGTTCTTTGAAAAAATAGTGACACAGGAGTCAATTTGGTTCAAAGGAAAATATATTACTTGAACTCTGCTTGTATGAAATAGATCTGTTTACTCATATGTAGTTGACGGTGAACTTTGTTCCACCTCAGAAAATAACTCCATGTGCACTTTTGTCCGTGTTTTGTTTCTTTCATGCATCAGAGCCATAGCACAAAATGTTTTTTTTTTCTTGTTGAATTATTTACATGATGTTTTAATAGATATTCTGATATTCAGGGTGAAGACAAACCCTACAAATGGATGATCATAAAAATCGGTACAGCCGTTCTTGAGTTATATATGGTAAAACGAACCAGACTGTTTTATAAAAACAGAAGATATTAGATGAATTTTCTCTTCTATATGTAAAGATTATTATTATCCATAAGCGTTTGATCTAGAAAAGCATTGCAATTAATGTAATGCTCATTAAAAGTAACACCTATTTGCAGCTCCAGAAATCTATTTTCATAGTCAAAATATAATGGACCCTTCACATTACAAATTCAAGATTTTAGCCAGTACCTAATTTATTTAAAAATAAATAAATGATAGGTACCATGTTGATCCATTTTCACACATGATATATTTTTATTACAAAATGTGTCAAACTCAGCCGGATTAAATTAAAAGTTGGACGGTAGTTTGTTTCTGAATAGCCTCAGTCTAACTCAATTGGTTACAACTCCTACTCACTTCACGGATACCAGCGAAACTCTCATTGATCTTTTATGTACCGACCTAGGAGCCAGATCTATTTCAGTTGAGTCTTTTGGTTCAATTAACGGCCACTCTGTAATAGTGGGAGAGTTTAACGTGAAACGAGATAGGTTTAAACCATACGTCGCGAAACTTAGGCCACTTAAAAGCATTTGCATCGACAGTTTTGACATGAATTTACTGAGTCTATGTCTTGAAAACATTGCAACATTTGAGCATGTGAATGATATGGTGAATTTTTTTAACCATCACATCGTTTCCCTTTTCGATGTTCACGCACCGGTCAAGACATGCACTATAAAAGAAAAGTCGTATCCTTGGATCACGGATACGATTAAATTAATGATGCGGTTACGGGACGACGCACTTAATAGTTACAGAAAAACTAAATCACCATCAAAAGGCGAATACTACAAAGTTTTAAAATCCCTAGTATTAAGTTCTTTGTACAATGAACGAGTGGCGTACTACAAACATAATATAAATAATAAAATTAAAAACCCAAAATTATTATGGAAAAATCTTAAATCCACTTTAATCCCCTTTAAATCTAGACAAGACCTTCCGTCGCATTTTACAGACCCTGACTTAATTAATAATAACTTTTTGACTGTCCCTGGTAACGCCGTGGCAAGCTTGGAACTTGTTACTTATTATAATAATCACAGGCATAGCGAAGCCACTTTTACAATCGTTCCAGTGGAGCAGGCTGACATCGCTCGCATTATCGCCAACCTTAAAAGTAATGCTGAAGGTTATGACCACATTACCCTGGACATGATTGCTATGACTCTGCCGCACACTTTACATGTTATTACGGAAATTATAAACCGCTCCATATTTACGTCTACATTCCCTGAACAATGGAAGGTTGCCTCCGTTAGACCTTTACCGAAAATTCCTAATCCGACTGATTTGAAGGACCTACGACCCATTAGTATTTTACCATGTTTGTCTAAGGTACTAGAGAAAGTCGTCAGTCACCAGTTAACCCTTTTCTTGGAACAGAATAGCATATTACCAGATTTACAATCAGGTTTCAGGAAGCAGCGCAGTACCTCTACTGCTTTACTAGATGTTACTGATAATGTGTTGTCTGCCCAGGATAAGGGGATGTGTACATTGCTGGTTTTACTCGATTTTTCCCGGGCATTTGACGCAATAAATATACCGCTACTACTATCTAAGTTGACATATTACGGTTTTGACCCTGACGCTGCACAATGGTTCCGGAGCTACCTCAGTGACAGGAAGCAATTTGTTGATCTACGATTGGGGGATGGAACCACACTTAAATCGGTACTCAGATGTATAGAGAGGGGAGTCCCACAAGGCTCTATATTAGGACCAATACTTTTTATACTGTACTGCGCCGATATAATTAAATGCCTTCAGAAATGCAAGTACCATATATACGCCGATGACGTTCAATTATATATTTCATTTTACCCAGATGAGTATGTTAGTGCTATAAAAGACCTAAACGATGATCTTCGCAGAATCGCCGCCTGGTCCGAAGATAATTGCCTGTCGCTTAACCCAAACAAAACAAAGTACATGGTTCTTGGTACAAGACAGCAGCTAGCTAAACTACCCGCAATATTCACGGTCGAACTAATGGGCAAGCCAATAGACAGGGTCTATGAAGCGCGAAACCTTGGTCTTATTATGGACAAGGACCTTCGTTTTGAAAAGCATGTGACCGACTCAGTGAGAAACTGCTTCTACCGCCTCAAAATTTTATACAAAATGAGGCCATACCTATCTGAATCACTTCGGGAACAGCTTGTAGAAAGTCTGGTTTTGTCCAGGCTAAACTATGCAGATACGGTGTACGGCCCGCGCCTACTGGCCCGTACAGACCAGCTCATTCAGAGGGTTCAAAACGCTTGTGCTCGGTTTTGCTACAAAATTCCTCCCAGAAGCCACGTAACACCTTTCCTCAACAAACATTTTTCACTTAAAATGAAATCGAGACGCAAACTGCACTTGGCCTGCCTGTTGTTTAATGTCGTTAAATTCCAAAAGCCAGACTACCTGTACGACAAGCTGAGCTGGATCGCTGGTAGACGAGAATGTGAGAGAAGGCAATGTTCACAACAACTTGCGTCGCATCCCCACAGTACGGCAGCATTTAGAGGCAGTTTCCGTTATGCAGCATCCAAAATATGGAATAATCTGCCACCGCCCATTAGAGCAATAAACACAATAAGTACCTTTAGAAGACGTTTACGGCAGTTTTTAATGGACGGGCAACGGAAACTAGACCTGACACACTTGAACGTTTCATTAATATGATGTGGGGCCTATTCTCAGTTGAAAGTATTCTGTATGTGTGTGTGTGTGTGTATCGATTTATAGAATATGTTGCACCTAAATATAAAAGACTTTATACATAGATATAATATGCGGGTGGTTAACATTTTTTAACAAAACTCCCTCGTGACCTGATGCCCGCGGTCGCGGGCTGCTGCATCATCCATCCTCGACACCTGCTTTCCTTCGAAAATGGGAGGCCTGTGGGTTTAAAGGGACGTGTTATTTCATATTTTTGTAATTCCATCTCTTACTTGGCTGATTGTCATGTGTAGATGATTACTCACCTCATGTGCTTGGCCTACTTGCAAATCAGTACTTGCGTCCGGTGTCGTCGTCGCCATCAACCTCCCTGTAGTGCAGCGATATTTGTGGCACGGCAAATTATTATGACCCACGACTGACTACAAGAAAAAAAAAAGGAATGGCTACTTAATTATAGTTCTTTTTTATTGTCTATTTATCTATCTATCTATTTTTTATTGATGAGTAACACTTACCTACTTTCCTTATGTCTATAGGTATCCATATTTCACTTTGAGTCACCTCTGTGACAACGTAAAAATGCACGTACTTAATCTGATCACAATAGTTCTCAAACTACCCGAGTATGAATACAACATTTTAATATTTAACGCAGCTTGGAATCGGCCTATTTTGTTGGCTGCTCATGGCATACTGGTTATGTAACGCGCACAGCCGCGCACCACGGCACCGACTTTCCGTGTCCAGTGTGTTGGGGTTGGGAATCGCTCGAAACCGGTTTTCTGTGTGTGCTGCCGAACGCTTTTTTGCGTGGATTACATTTACTTTTATTTTTTATGTAATTGGGTGACACTTCTGCTTGTTTTTTTTTTTTTCAATTGTTTTCTTTCCTTTTTTATTTACCGACACATTATCTATCACCACACACCAAATTATTATCTATCGTTTAAAACACATTGACATAATATATATTTACCTGTATTTTTACCACCTAACAAAACTGGTTTACATCCGTACACATCAACATAAGGTTCAGTTGAAAACCAGCGTCAGGCAGCGCTTATAATAGTTGTCTGGCATTTTGCTGAACTGGACCTATTTGGCGCAGCCGCGGGGCACACAATGTTTTGTTTTAAAATTAATGTTATTCTTGTCTGTACCTACATTGTGTGTATCTGTGTGTGCCAAATAAACTAATTTTCTTTCTTTCTTTCTTTCTTTGGGGGACGTTAAAAAAATTGCAAATATTAAAAAGTTTAAATTGCCAATCCTGTACGCGCTATGTTAAACGCTTGGCACTTAACACCGAAACGTGGGTGTTCATGCATATTGTGGGGAATTAATGAATATTTAATTCCGCAATGACATGTTCCGTCTCGTGTTCCTGCAATTAACTGCCAACCTGCAAGCCAAAATTCAGCAATACTGTTTTGGTTATCTTATTTACCTATACGGTTTTTTTATTATTATTATTGATAGGCAGGCGCTTGACCACTATCTCACCTGATGGTAAGCGACGATGTGGTCGAAGATGGAGCACGCTTGCCTAAAAGTAACCTATTCACTCTTGACTTAAAGACTCCCAGGTTGTAGCTATCAGGAAACACAGACTCTGACAGATACGATAAACTATACGATATCAAAAGAGTTTATTCATTGTAGACGTTTACACTGGTTTATAAATACTAAAATTTACAAATAATTTAAACTAAAATAACAACAAACTAAAATATAGCATAAAAAAATTAACTCCTCCTCCTCAACGCTGTTAGCTGGTTATGTGCCCAAGAGACTGGCGGCATTGCCACGTTGTATGGCAATGTTTAGCCTCCGGCCAAAGTAAGAGCCATTGCAGCCCATAGGTCACGACAAGGGTAAACCAGTCGTTTCAAAATTTCTCAGGGTTATCTTATACAGGGTGCTCCAGAAAGCTACCCGATATTACCCTTAAAATATGACCACACCTTTTTGGGACACCGTAAGAAAAAAAATGATGGCAATTAATATCGACATAAAGGTGAATAGACTGAAATCCGTCGGCCCAAACTAGCAAGTATGCAATTGTTAAAAGTTGTTTGTTTAAGTGAGTTTAGATGTTTGTAAACGCACCCACGATACAGGAGAATTTCCTAGTGTGGGGCGTTTATATAAAATAAATAATATATAAAGAAATTAATAAAATAAAAAGTACAAACGAATACCATACTCTCTATCCCACACATTTTGTTAGTGAGAAAATGAGTAAGTTCTGGCGGCTCTGGGATAACGATTTCATTATTTGACTGCTGAGATACCTTATCATAACGGTGTCCATTTCTTTAAAAAACGTGATTGTATCGTTTGTTGCTTTGACATCAGAAGTCTGCATACCAATCTGAAATAATATTTTTTTTAAAGTTAGTAAGTACTCTTATAAACTTCAAAGTATCCGACACAGAAACTGTATAATTGCTTGTCTGCAAGAGATTGCCCTGTGCGATAAGACCGTTCTTTGTACACTTGTTATATTATGTGTCCTTTACTTATTATGGACAATTAAGTGTAAATAGTAAATAAATTAGTTCTAGTATTTTAGTTTTTGTGTGGCATAGGAATAAGTATTTTTACAAAATCAAAAGTCATTTATTCAAATTAGTCTGAGTGCCAGCACTTTTTGAACGTCAAAATTCTATTTAAACATAGTCCCCCAAAACCCCCGCTCATCACCACTTCCTAGTGTTTTAGCTGGGAACAAGTGGTGTTCAAACTTGTCAATTGAAACTTATTGACAAGTTTACCAGTAACAGGTAGCTTTGACACAAGACACAAACAACCGGAACAAGAATGGAATGGACCTACATTTAAAAAAACTCAGGACTATGATTGTATCTTTTATCCTCCTTTTTCACTATTTATGGCTATGCATAAGGTACTAGGAAAGAACGTAGGTACTACTTAGGTATACAGCGACTTTTGTGATATCGCAGAAAAATACAGTATGAAGGAAAAACCCGTTTAAGAGTTTACATATTTAATGCAATCAGTATAGGTAGCTCCTTGGGAAACTTGGCAGAAAAAGGCACAATCATGCCTTATAAGAGCAGGCTATCGTTTGCGAAAATTGTTTTAGATTGTATTTTAAAGAAATCGTCGAAACAATATAGTGTGCTGTAGGTACTGTTTAGTGATATTTTGACGTATGATGGATGACCGAATCAGAACCTTATTCTAAAGACAATAAATCTGATTGTTTGAAGGACAGTCTATCTATATCTGTGGTTTGAAGGATGTAATCTTAGGAAGAACCGTTCGTATAATTTCGAAATTACTTCATTGTTCCCTCTACGGTATATTATCGCTGTGAGCTATTATTAGTAAGGCCTTAAACAGAGTGAGGAGCTAGCGCTATAGCGCGACGGGTGAGACATATAAAATGAAAGAATCTACGTCTTGCGTCCATAGTGACGGGCGGGATGAGCTTCAGCGTCCAGAAATTCAAAAGTTTCTATCAGATCGTTGGGACCACACTGACAAGCCACCGAGCCTCGAAACTGGCATAATAAACCCAAACAATATTCATCGTAGTATGTATCCTGTGCGTCTCGCATCCATCGGCTACCCGCAACCCTCACCAGGTCATCGGTCCACCTTGTAGGAGGCCTTCCAACGCTTAGTCTTCCGGTACGCGGTCGCCACTCCAGAACTTTTCGGCCCATCGATCATCTGTTCTGCGAGCAATGTGCCCTGCCCACTTCCGCTTCAGTTTGGCGATCCTTCGGGCTATGTCGGTAACCTTGGTTCTCTTGCGGATATAGTCATTCCCGATTCGATCACGCAAGGAAACTTCGAGCATTGCCCTCTCAGTTGTCCTTTGGGTGACTTTAAGTGACTGTGAGTGTAATATTATTTGTACTATTGCGAAGCCTGAACAAAATAAAATAGACGCTATTTGCTAGACGTACAGATCAAATAAATAGGTACAAAATCATTTACCACAGCAAAAAATACAGCACTCTGAGCAATACGTAATATTTTGATCTTCATTTCTCCACACACAATACAAACAAAACGTTTGTAGAATTCTTTCTTCTTCTTGTTATTAACATTTTATGTACGTTTTATTTTCTTTGTAAACTAGATGTATTGCGTCTAAGATTTTTTATAGTTTATTCTTTATAGGTTGTAAAAAAGAGTTATTATTCTTGAACTTGTGACTACAAAAGTATTTCTTTTGTTGAAAAACGCGATTTTATACGTGATTCAGGCCCACACACGAAGGCTTCTGAACCATAAACCGAAAAATCGCGTGTCTTGTATATGTCCTATGTATTTAATTTTATTTTTTACTAGCTTTTGCCTGCGACTTCGTACGCGCACATCCCGTTTTTTCCCGTTCCCGTAGCAATTTCGTTAAATCGTCTCTAAGTGCTCCCCTGTACTAAGAAGGAACCTGCCAAATTTCAGCTTTCTGCGGTACCAGTTTGTTCCGGCTGTGCGTTATGTGTCAGTCACTCAGTCAGTAGCGGATGAATTTTATATAATTATGTATTATGATTTTTGTTGTAATAACGTTAAAAAAATACACACTTGGTAAAAAATTCAACTGTACACAAACAGACAAATAAAAAATAACAACTTTTTTTTGTAAAAAATAAAAACACACAACAGACTGGAAAGTCACAGAAACGCAAAAATACGCTAAAAATATTTTATGTACATACATGGATGATTTTTCCACATATTTTTTCTAGTTATTTGGATTTAAAAACCAAACAACTGAACCGATTTTGGTAAAATTTCAATGAGACCAATCGAGAAGTATATTCAAATCCGTTCGTAAATGACGGAGATCGTATGAGGTAACAAAAATAAAAAAATAATCACTCCAAGTGAGAACCTCCTCCTTTTATAGAAGTCGGGTAAAAAGTTGCACAATACAAACAGACACTGCAATTTTATTTATTTGTGTGAATCAACTTTACTTACTTAATTTGCTAGGTAGCATGAGTAGGTAATCTAATCAGACACATAACATCACAGTGACACCTACTGAAAGGTGTAGGTACCCGAAAAGTTAGGGATAAGTGTAATTCGGAGACAGAATCTGTTTACGGGTGACAGTATTAGCTCTTCTTTGATTAGGGGCCAACCAATCTGACAACGAAATGTAACCTCTGATGTTCAAACAACATAATTAAACTTTACTTTGTCCCATTTGGGGAATGTAATTGAACCTCTGTACTTAGCAAGCGCGCTTTTTGGAATAATGAGAACATTGTATCTGCGTGGTATTCCAAACTCGAACCACGGAAAAAAATATATGGTATAGCGGGAAGATTAGCGCTCGCATCCATAGACAATGACAATATTTTTCAACATTTTGTCAATGTGCCAATAAATTAAATAGTAAAAGTGTGCTATAAAAATTAAAAAGTTACTTTATGATGCAGTTGTTTGAAAATCGAAGGAGAATGTTGCACTGTAATAGTTTTTATCTACACTCACAACGTAATGTTCCAAATATGAGTTCAAAAACGAATGCATAAATACATACTTTTTTTTCGTGGATAGGTAAAATTAAAAAAAAAAACCATTACGATTCAACATTTTCCTTCGATTTTTAAACAACTGCATCATAAAATAACTTTTTAATTTTTATAGCACACTTTTTCTTTTTAATTTTTGGCGCGGGCTCATTGACTTAAGTCAATGAGCCAGCTTTTATCTTTGTCTATGTTTGAGCGCGCTGCGCAGTCATTCGAATACGCAATGAGAATATCCGCCATATTGGAATTAACTATTTTTCGACTTATTTTATTTCAACTGTATGAGTGAAGATAAAATAGTGTATGCAACGGCATATAATTAGGTATTAAAACACTCGTGCGATGCTATTATCACACTCGGCGTTTTAATAACCCTTTTTATATGGTCGTTGCATAAACTACTATTTTTATTTATTTTACCTATCCACGTAAAAAAAGCACGCGTTTGTAGCATCGTTTTTTGAATTCATATTTGGAAAATTACGTTGTGAGTATCGATAAAAGTTCTTAAATTTTTGTAAAACTTGCATAACACAGCATCATGTGTTCCATGAATATTATATACCCAGTGTATGTCTGTAAGGGACTTGATATTGCCATGGCTGCTGAATTTGTTCGAAAGAATCAACGAGGCCCTGGATCGCAAACTGCATTAGGAGGAACACGGATGGGTTTTAGTCAGTAAGAGTCTGACACTCCCTTCCGCTCCACTAAGTGCTGCAGGAATTATTTGATGATTTCCCATCCTTTAAAAAAAGGGACTTGTATATTTCGTTCCTTTGACGAGATACATTTTATCTTGTCAGCGCCCTGGCCGCGCGCCCTGTCCGCTTTATGTATCAATTCCCTTACACACGTTTTGGTTATGGCCTGATCTTAGTGCGAGTTTTCAAATCTTGTATGTATTACCAGCAATAACATATTTCAGCAAAACCCCTAACCAATTGCGTGAATAACGTCTCATAATATTGACATAACAGGAGAAGAAATTCAAATTGTAGCTCCTTCCTCCTTTCAAACGGCGAACAAACAAAAACCACCTGAAATGAGCTGTGCAAAGAAAACAAATCCTCCGGAATTGAGCGTCACCCTAAAAACGTGATGACGGTTTGATCCGTCGGATTGGTGCATCTAGTTCGAAAACGGGGTTGAGCTATGGCTATTATGTTACATACTCGTACTTATTAGGTGTGAAATGTGAAGGTGTAATACCGAAATTGGGTGCTGAAATCTTTAGTCGATTTTCGGTGTTAGGAGATGGACGTATATACTAGGTATTTTTTTTCCAGTGCGCAAACTTTAAGAACCACTTCTGATTAAGTGAATGAACAACTTTCACCAAGAAGAAGAGAGAAAAAAAATTGAGCCTTGTAAGGGAAGTTCAATTTTTTTTTAGGAATATTGACGATGGCTAGGGGAAAGTTGTTCATTTATGTGGGCAGTTACAGTGGCTCTTAAAGTTTGCGCACTGTGTAAAAATTACCCAGTATGATACGGTGAACCTGTTTTAGTAGGTTTGTTCGGTATTAATTGCTAAAAAAACACGTAAATCGCGTAAAAGTAGTGTGATCTACCTAAATAGATTAGTAAATAATTATCGCTTTGAAATCCATCAAACAAATTTTTCTCGTAATAAAATGTTTTTTAACCGCAAAAAATTGTATTACTTTATAAAATCATTTTCTACTTTTTCACAGCATTTCATAGGATTCTAGACGGCGGGTTTTCATAATGCGTTGCATTTTCTGTACGGAGAACGAGGGGTCATTAAAATCTGCTGGAGCGAGATAATGATAATTAGTGATGTGCCACACCGGGAACGTTAGTCGAGAGAATCGACTAATCGATGTTGCAGGTTTACTGGCGGAGAGATGCAAAAATGGTTATTTTTTTTATCTTTCTAGCACCGCGCCGGAAATATGAAGCGTGTGTATGGCCGGTATCGAAACTATCAAAAGCTAGCTTTTTGAGCTGGTTTTAATAACTTGATCGAAACTTGAAACATGCATTCTAAATATACTTTTTTTTTTACTTTAACTTGTAAATTACGAGTAAGTAGTGCTCACAACTAGGGTCCGTATATGAACGGAGGGAAAATTCCCTTATTTTTTAAGGTACCATTGCAGCGCAGTCAAAAACAACTCTAATTCCCCTACATTTTGACAAGTTTTCGACATTCATTGCCACCGAGATTATATTGCGACTTGAATTATGACGCCTTTTGAATTATGAAAATTGGCTTTCAGTTATATGAACGTTATTAACGTGTTTAAAGCAAAAGTATTATACTCGAACGCAGATGTTGTTCATTAATTTCTGCCCATTTTTTTGAGAATGAAATCTCATAAAATGACTCCTTCCGTTCTAGGCGGAGCGGTTACTGACTAAAACCCATCCATGTTCCTCTAAATGCCATTTGCGTACCAGAGCTGAGGTGAGTCTTTCGAACCGATTCCGCAAATTAATTTTTTTCTGCCTACCACTTTGGTAAGTAGTTTACTTAAGTAAATCAAAATTTTTATTCCGTCAGAAATCACCCACAAAAACACAAAATTAAAAGAAACTTGACAACTAACTACATAAAAACTAAGTTAAACTTGTTTAGCAAATATGGATCGAAGAACGCACACTAACGCACTTTAAGAGCCATTTCACGTTTTTGCGCAAATACCTAAGACTTTGGTCGCCTAATTTACCATCTTAGATAACACTCTGGAATTTTTGAATACATGTAAAAAATAGACTAGTCTTTCGTATTGATTCATAATGTAACACATTTACAAAAACTTATTTGTAAATGATGTAGTGATTAATCTCCCACAACTAGTTTACTGAAAAATCATTGCAGAGTCAATTTCGGACTCCTAAATCTATCATAAATGTTAATAAATTTAACTACAAAAAATACATAAAGTTTCAGACATATACTTTTGTTGACTTTTAATGGACAAGAATATCGATAATTATTACCATTAATTAGTAAAAAAACAAAGTCTTAGGTCAACTTTTACGTTTTATATCGCAAGTTTATCGTGATTTTTTGGTTTGAATTAAGCGTAATTACATTTAAAAAAATATATAAAAATAAACCTTGTTCTTTTACCAAACTAATTCCAAAGTTTTATTAAAATCAATTCATTTAATCAGACGTAATATCATTTTTAACATCACTATATATTAGAATAAATTACAATGCAAACGCGGGCACCGATTAGTACGGCCCGAGCGGTCATCGAGGCAGGACCTGTGCCATTTTTTTCCGCGTCCCGATTTTCGAGCGCATCAATCGTAAACGCATTGTTAAACTACGACTACAACCTTTTGGATCCTTTTTGTATTTTTTTTCATAAGGTAAGATTTTCGTTTAATATCAAGTAAAGTATGATTTTAGTAGTTTGTAGAATAATTATTATATTTTTGTTTTATTAGTTTTAGCAATGGGGCGTAAGGGTTGTGTATACAAATGTGTCAAAAAAAGGAAAAATCATAATTCTGCAGCCATAAAGAAAGCAACAGAAGCGAGGTAGATATTCTTTTCATTTGCAATTCATATACACAGTTATCGATGGTGGAAGCACCAGGGTAGCCCGCGAAATTCAAATTTTCTATGCCGCACCAGCCTTACCCCGTTCAATGAATATTTATTCAAAAACTCATTCAATGGTATTAAATGAGCTTGTTGTATTGATGATTTTAATAATTATTTAGTTATGATGATTGAGTAAAAATTCATTTATTTGTGGGTTCGAAATTTGACAGCTATTTTGTTTTCATTTCAGAATGAGAAATCGCGTGAATCGAGTAGAGGAAGATAGTACCTTTAGAAGAGACGCCGTGCCGGGTACAAGTGAAAAGTCAGATTTGACAACAGAAATTGTATGTTTTAGTAACAATTTTATGTTTTAAACAGAAGTTTATGCAGTAGTAGGTATAGGTACTATCTTATTATTTCTTTAATTTTATAGGAAAAAGAACCTGTTGCATTAGACCTTGGACTTGACGAATCAATGGAACTTTTAGACTCGATCGTAAATATTTTTAGACTTACTTTAGACTACTTATTATAGACTAGGAACATTTTTATTTAGGTGCGACACCGGATGGATTGTGCAGTGAAGGATTAGTGGAAGTGAAATGTCCTAGCTCACTTTTTGGTATGGATCCTGATACCGCTATACTAGCAAAAAAACTAAAATGTTTTAAATTGAACAGTCATCATCAAGTTGAAATGAACCCTTATCATGACTGGTACTACCAAATACAAGGCGTTGCAGATAGCGAAAAAAAAAAAAACGTATGTTTTTTTGCTGTATGGACCGGTCCTGATTTTCCATTGAAAGTAATAAGGGTAGTAAAAGATGACGTTTTTTGGCAGGAAAAGATGCTTCCGAAATTGATTCGATTTTATCAAGATTGTGTATTGCCAGAAATCATAGACCCTAGAAAGGCAAGATCAATGCCTTTACGACAAATATTCATTTAACGACCACTTAAATGATAGTCATTATTTCTTGAGAATAATATGTAATTGTTTCCTTGTTTGTGTTATTTCTATTATATACTTTACATAACATATATTTGTGGTTTTCATATTAGTCTAGAAAGCTTTACTAGATTACCTAATAGACTGAATAAATAAATTATCCTTCAGCATAAATCTCAAACCCAGGTGCATTACGATTATAACGCCTCAAGATTGTTTAGTCCGTCTCGACACTTGCGCTACACTGTTTGCGTTGTGTACGTGTGCGTAGTTACGCACACATACACGATGCTGCGGTATTTTACCTAAACTCGAGCGCTTACATTTTGTGAAATGGCTCTTAAGTGTCCATTATATTATTGTTAACCAATGGCTAACTACGAATAAAAAAAACTCGTCCTTAGTCGGTATCCCTTCGTTCACTATCGACTAAAAACAATAAATACCTACTTACCAATCGTCACATCCCTAGCAGTAATGATCACGACTGCAGACGTTCGCCGTGTAATTGATATATAACGAATTTTAAATTATAATGGCGTTCTGAGACCTCTCACACCATTATATCTTATAGCATTATTACGTAGCTACTCATCATAACGAAGGCCCTTTGGAAATGTTTTATCGATATAAGAAAATTAAAATGTGAATTAGAGAGGGGATGTCTCTTAGGAGACGCAATTGAATTGTAGAGGAAATTAATAAGTATATCTACAATTTTAACCAATAGAAGTATGTCAAGTAATAAAGATGTTTATTGACATGAGTTATTTTTAAAGCTTAGGTTTACTAGCACTTGGGTCTTACATGTAAGGTACCGAAATAGAGGTATGAGAAACTAAGTACAATAGTCCCGCAAGCTCCATTGACAAGAGAAGATGCCTTAGCTGGTGGGCAACTGCCCGAAGGTTGATCTTAGGCTGGTTTAGGTACCTGTACAAATGACGTGGGAACTTTAATTGCGCAATACAGGGTGTTCCAGATTTAAGTGTGTGGTCATATTTAAGGCTGATAATGGGTAGCTGATAATATATATTAAGGAAAAAATTGCAAAACGCTTCGACCACAAAAATACGCCTTAAAAGTTTAAAGAAATGACTTTTCTAGCACTTTGTTACAGATTGTGGCATTTAATTTAGTTCCATTACAGATTTGATGGCACCAACTGCATTAGACTGTTTGAAAAATTATGTTTTCGGAACTTTTTAGTCGTTTTCTGTAGTCGATTTTTTTTTAGTCACAATTTTTATGTTTTACTATTTTTTCCTTAAGGTGGAACTAGTCGCGAGCTCGAACTCACTGGTAAGCGTGGCCAAAAAGCACGCTGTCTCACCGGGCATCGTGCCCGACAGAGACAGTATCAGTGATGAGCATTTAGATGCTAGTCTAAACGCACAATGTGTAGTTTCCACGCTCAAAACACCGTTCCGAACGAAAACAACGTTAAACGATGCACGAAAAGTCTATTGGAAGGTTGAGTTTTATGAAAAAACCACTGCATAAATCCATTACAAATAAAGTTTATTGAACTCTTCTACAATTGAGGTATGTCGGTGGCTTTGTTTTTGAGATTTTACACTTCTTTTATTACTTATTCACGCCCGAAATCGCGTTAAAATTGGCAAAAAAAACGAATCTTTGTTGGTTAATAACTTTTTTATCTTTTTTTTTTTTTTTAGATGGTCGTTGGCGTCGAAAAGTTTTGGAGTGGCGACCGCGTACCGGAAGACGCAGCGTTGGAAGGCCTCCCACAAGGTGGACCGATGACCTGGTGAGGGTCGCGGGTAACCGATGGATGCGAGACGCACAGGACCGGTTGTTGTGGCGACACTTGGGGGAGGCCTATGTCCAGCAGTGGACGTCTTTCGGCTGATATGATGATGATGATGAACTTTATAATGGCTTTTCATTTCACTATTCTGTTTCCGTACAGACAAAATTAATAATGAGATAAAACGATATCATGCTTAACTTGAATGTTTGATGTCAAACAGTGGAGTAATATCCCCCCGAAATTTGTATGGACAAAATATCGAAGAGTGTAACCTTAATGTAAGTATTTCAGCTAGCCAACAACACCCTTGTATGACTACGCACTTCAGGAACACCGTGTATAGGATTTTGGTGACGTCAGGCCTTTTTTTGTAGTTCGTAGGTATATGGTAGGTATATATACCTATGAGTTCTGGTCTACTAACTTTATAGGGCATTTTGTGGTCCCGGCGCCTTCGACTTAAAGGTGTTGCCATTAAGCTTGAAGTTATCAATCAAACTCAAATATTTATCTAGAAGGTTTTAATTTTTTAACTATTGGCATTTTTCTGGTGTTTCCAGGTCTCAGAATAGGATCCGCGAAATTCCTAAGTTCCACACAAATCAGTTCAGCTGTTACATGTGAAGAAGTAACCGACGGACGTAGTTATTTACGCATGTATAATATTGGTACGGATTGATTCATTAAGTTACCCTCGGCAATCCCAACGAAAACCTCAGTTATTTATTCCTTTTATCAATACATTCTCATTCAGTTTTCATTCAGCGTCCATCTAACTTTACGCAAGTGTACAGTTTCCAAGTTTGTCAGTTCTGAACTGTTCCCCAAATGCGCAGTCACATTTATCAAGTAAGATGTATGTGCTCCTAACACTGATATGACAGCCAAAGCTTCAGGGATGTTTCTGAGGAACTGATTTGTATCTCACCTTTCCTTTAGGTTATTCAGCCAAAATAGTAAGGAGCTTATGGCTAAATTATAAAAGCCGCAGGGTTTGGACTTGGGGATAAGCAATGTTTGCGTGGTACACGGATGGGTGATCTATTACATACCCAGTTCCTTCTGTGCCTCGGAAAGCACATTAAATGTTGATCTACAATAAAGAGGGCCGTGCCCTGGATGAACCGTACTCCATCAGGAGGTCAAAAAATATCGGTGCATACATTTTATATGACACGAACGTGTTGGGCCACGTTCTGCGAGACCACGTCCCGGGCAAGTTCCTGAGGCCTTAGACAATGTGCCATTCAATTGGCGAATGCGACTGTTGAAATGCCAAAATGTAGGAATTAGATCACGTGACATTTCGATAGCATCTGTCAATCCCATACATTTTTGACGTATTGACAATCGCCTTCGCCATACTACCTGGCAGAATGTCACTTGTATAGAGCCCCTGGACAATGGACATATCAGGGCCGAGCCCGGTAGATTTAGAGCCTCTTAAGTTTTATGAAGGAACTAGGAATGTGTTTGTATTTGAATCGTCATGAATTTTATTTCGTAAATTAGTTTTTGTCCGCGACTTCGTACACGCATATCCTATGTTTTTTCCCGTTCCCGTAGGATGGATCTGCCAAATTTCATGACGATCTGTTTATCTATTTAAGCGTAACAAACCAACTCACTTTCGCATTTATTAATAAAAATGATGATTACCTATTATTATTATTTATTTATAATATTAAAAGTTAAGATTTAGAATTAGAGCCAGGGGCCTAACCACCAACTCTTAAAGCAGTATAACTTCAATATTACTTCCAGTGGGAAAGAGACGGAGCTATACAGGACGTTTAGTTCTCACTGGAAGTAATATTAACGTAATACTGCTTTAAGAGTTGGTGGTTTAGGCCCAGATGATGTTCAAAATCACTGCCCGTTTCCGATAAAAGTAAACACAGCGCGAAACTGACAAATATTTTATAAACTGGAGTATTTTCCCGAGCAGTGGACCAATCATAAAGTTTTAATCACATTAAAGTTACGACCACTTCAGGATTTAAAATTATAATGCCGTGTTAAGTGGCATCACGATACTGTGCGAGAGTTTATCAGCAGTACTTAAACTTAGTTGAAATAATATAATTATAAGATAAGTTGAGCGATTTTGAAGTTGAACTGGTTTAGTTCTTTTAGTTCCTCGTATAATTAATCAATTTATATAAAATTATTCCGTTACTAACTGACTATAAAATTTGGCAAGTAGAATTGGGCATCTAGGTTCATTTGGGAGTGAAGGGGAGCACTAAGAGAGGATTACCCAAAATTCCTACAGGAACGGGGAAAAACATAGGATATGCGCGTACGAAGTCGCGGACGAAAGCTAGTTTATTCATCAACGTGAACAGAATAAACGCAATACCTATTTCAGTATTGGTCCCATAGTCAGTAAGACTCTGACACTCCTTTCCACGTTACTCCGCCCAGAGCGGAAGGAGTCATTTGATGATTGTCCATTGCTAAAAAAGGGCATGCCATTTTCCTCCCCATGCTTTCGTTTACCGTCTTGAGAGCAGTGGTGAAGAAATGATTTACATTAACTAAATCATTACTATCTGGGTCGGACCCCACGACCTATAGGTACAGCTCTAAAATAACGACTACCACCATTGAGTCAGGACTTCGAACGAAAACTGATGAAAAAGGTTAAAAAAGCATAATGTTAACCACCAACACTTGATAAATGAAAACGTTTTCTGAAAACCTTTCATCTCATTCACCAATATTTTAATACCTCAAAAATAATTTCGAAGGAAAATCTTCATAATCGGATGTTGTCCATTATGTTGGACGACGCACTCTGAATACGATATCGCCATTCCTTTGATGCCAATATTCATTATCACTAGCGTTTTATTACTATCTGACTGGCTGGATTGTTTTTAAAATTGTTAAATACCACGCAGCTACTGAAATAGTTGAGTTAAGTAATTAGCCAGAATTCATGTGAAGTAGGAGTATGGAGGAAGTGAAACAGAGAGTAAAGTCCCACATACCTCCATTGAATAGGGGGATCCTCCGACCGGACGGTTGTTGTGTCCGGTGGGCAACTGCCCGATATTTCATATTCGGGCTGTTGTATCTATTCAAATTGCACGGTAAACTCTGTTATCGCGATTCAGGATTGCATTGTTAGTTCGCAGCTGTCGGGATAGATGGCCTTGCGGATCTTGTTGTTGTAGATTTTGCTACGTTGCGCTTTTTTGTGGCGACATTGATGTCGCTACAGGAGACTAACTCGAGGAAGTAGTAGAAATATTCTTATAATGAATTAGCTTTTGCCCGCGGGCAAAAGCTATATAGGTAAGCTATAAATATTTGCTCTATTTTCAAAAGCTTAACGCTCAAACTAATGATCGTAGAAAGCTGAAATTTGCTATTAGCTAGGTTCCTTGGGGAACGTACGAAGTCGCGAATAATTTATTACATGAAGTAAACAATAAAGTAAGTAAGTTACAAGTAAGTAATTATTTTTCAATTCGTTCAGCTTGTATAACAACATATGTATAGCATATCAAAACTTTCTCTAACGTAAAGACGAGCCTATAATATTTATTAAAATTTGCACAACTATTACTATATACACACTTAAATAAAAGACTCATAGATAAAACTAAAAATAATCTAAAACATGGCGTCGAAAAATTCCTCCGCATTGTTGGCCACTGGTAATGTACCCAAAAGGCTGGCAGCATTGCCACGTTGTATGGCTATGCTGTTGTCTTTAACGTTCGATCAATATGTTTTTATTTAATAGTAGCTGCTACCCGCGACTTCGTACGCTACCTAAGGAACCTAGCTACATGCAAGATTTCAGCTTTCTACAACCATTAGTTTTGGCTGTGCGTTGTCTGTCAGTCACTCAGTCAGTAACGGAAGAATTTTATTTATTTGGGTAAAATCGGCGCATCTTAATAAAAAGGCTAGGCCACCTATTAAACGGCTGATTAAGCATTAGCTTCAACAAATAACATCATTTCACTAACGTAAATAAAATAAATATACGTTTTGAACTTCAAGTTGGCAGTATTTACCCATACAAATCTATGTAGGTACTAAAAACTGTACGAAACTAAAATAGAAACAATAATCTCAATCTCTAAGTACCAAAGTCAGCTCATTTATTTTTAAGTCCAGCCTTAATCTTATCCCACACTTAATTTATCAAACTTTTTCAAGGTTGTTGATGCCACAAATGATTTATTACAGATTCAGAGATTATTTGGAAGTTTGGAGTTTTCTGTGCTAAAATAATAATAATTGATCGTTCTGTAGTGTTGTTTTGTTGCTTTTTCGTTATTTTTTAATAATCAAGTTTGTTTCTTACTTTTTAAATATTTTTATTTCTATTTTATCACAGTGTTGTGCATCTGTAACAGCATAGCGTTATTTGTAATAGTTATGTTTCATCATAGAGTTCGGTCTTTTTAGGGTTCCGTAGGTACCCAAAGGGCACCGTTCTAAATCTTTTGTTTGTAATTTTAAATTCGTTTGAGGAAAAAACGTCTCAACGCTAATCCCACATACGGGTCAAAAATAATAACGCAACTTTAGGGTTCCGTATAAATGTCTAAATTCAATATTATTATTTTGTGCACACAGTTAATATGACGTAATATAATAACAAAGTTCCTCGGTGTCCTACCACAATAAGTGGCAGTGTAAACAACTTTCCAATTACGTTCCACAACCATCCAAAGAATAACAACTCAACAATTCCACTTTCAGGAACAGCTCAAAAATTATCAATTATTCACAGCCAATTTTAACTTCAAAACACAATACAACTAACATAAAATTAGCACAATACCGGGCAACTTGCTCGGGGCAATAAAAAAATCATCATGACACGAAATCGCTTCTAACTAGGGTTACCAGTCTGCGAGGCTGTCGGCTCGCTCATTTGTCAAGGTGACATGACGAAATAAATATTATGTTATATCGCGTGCTTGTAACGGCGAGTTGAGTTGTAATGGTGTAGTATGATTGGGACTTAATTTTAACCGACTCCCTTAAAATAGGAGGTGGTTATATCTGGCACCATAAGAAAAACTGTTTTATTTTTCTTTTTTGTGGTGTTTTGGGTTTAACTAGACCCAACGAAAAAAGAAACATCAAGAGTTCATAAACAATAAAGTTATGCTCGAATAGATATAGATCACCAAAACCATGGTTGACTTGTACACATCTGCGTACCCCTCCACTGCGTATGTTATTTTATGAACTGGTGTAAACAATAAACACATGCGATTCCAGCAACCCCTGGAGATTTGCTATCATTTATTGAAGACTTCCTTTGCCTATCTCCGAAGTTCTTCATCAGATCTTCACCAAACTAAAATGGGACAAGTCCGATCACCAAGTCAGAATCTGATGATGGGATCCCAGGGAAATTGAGGGCAACCCTAAAATTGTAAAGGCACATACAATGTCTATTATTTACTTGCTAATGCAATTCAGATATTTGGGCCTGGTAATCATCATCTCATGTTGCTGAACTGATGATGGGAGGTAAAAATCAGGATCTGATGATCGGATCCGAGGAAAAATGTTTGTTCGGTGATATTTTTGCCAATCGTCAACCGATTTGGATAATTCTTTTTTTTTGTATGTTTTTGAGTGACAAATAAGCTGGACCGAGTAAACGACTTTAGTAAAAAAACCGGCCAAGTGCAAGTCGGACTCGCACACGATGTGTTCCGTAGCATTATCTATAAAAACGCCCCACTTAAATATTTATTTTATTCTATTTTTAGTATTTGTTGTTATAGCGGCAATAGAAACATATCATCTGTTAAAATTTCAACTGTCTAGCTATTACGGTTCACGAGATACAGCCTGGTGACAGACACAGACAGATGGACCGACAGACGGACAGCGAAGTCTAAGTAATAGGGTCCCGATTTCACCCTTTGGGTACGAAATCCTAAAAATAATCCTCATTACCGAATTTCAATCATGGCGATCAACCTTAACGGACATTTAGCCAAGTACGCAGGAGATATATGGTGCATAGGTGTATTCCCAAACACAAGTGCACAGTCTGTTTCTTTTACTATAATAGTCCGATGGAACGGCGGATCCGACACGACCGAGGAGAGATCAGGTGCTGGACCAACGGTTTTACGGGTTTTTCGTGGCTTGGGGGCCGGTGTTACACCACTACCACTCTACCACTAGATGGAAAAATCCGATACCTCTTTTTCCAGACCTGAAAATAGAACCCAGGAATCGAAACTTAGCGCTGCCTCTTGCGATCATCATCATCATCATCCACAGCCCGATTTTCAGCACATTCCCGATTGGCACAAGAAATGAAAGGCATATGCTCACATATGCCTCTCATTTCTTGTGTCAATCCCCACGTTCCAGCGCCAGTCTCACGCTACCTCATGCGTATGTACGCAATGAATAAGGTATAATATGCGATTATATCTTAGAGAAAAACCTCGAGTGAGTGAGTATGAGTAAATTCTTTATTTTAATCTGGACATCAAGAATATAAAAGCAAAAGCCATTTTCTAAATTAAAATTTTTATCTAAAAGAGTTCAAGTATTTGTGAGACCTATTTAATTCTAGGTAAGCCTGCATCTTCGTCGACCACAACATCACTTAGCTAGTAAGTAGATACCTAAATGATTATGTCATTTATGCATGAAGGAGCCTCCTCGTGTAGCGCAATTTGTTCTATCAGACACTCAACTGAACCGAGCGCTCGGCGCATCCTGGACAGTCTCACCTAACACCTTATAAGACTGACCAATCCTTCCCTTGCGGTGGTAGGGCTAACACCCGCCTGGTTCGCGACCACCCTCCCACCGGAGTTCGGCGTCAAGCAGCCTGCTGTGTTTCGTCGACGCGTGGAAGTACCAGTGCCTCAGGGCATCTTCTGGGCACGCTCGCTTTCATCATGGACCTCATCTATCGCTTTCCATCAGGCGTGATCGAGGTCAAGAGCTAGCCCATTCATAAATAAAAAAAAAAAAATTTAGAAGATAAAGATACAAGATCAAAGGACTAACCTTTTCAATATAAATAAAATAACACAAACCCTTTAAATACATTAAGGCGAACTTAGATAAAAGAGGGGATACATAAATAAATTCAGTCCTATGATAATATATGATTACAAAAACAGGTGGCATCTCCATCTCATAAACAATATAAAATGCCATTAATTTGTTACCAGACCCAGTATGTAATCGCATGAATTATTAATAACGGAATATCGATATTCATGAAGATAATTCATTCATTAAATAAATGACGTTGTTATTAATAGACTGTAAATTACATTTATTGGCAATTGATATTGGTTGCAGTATGTTGACTAGTGAACGCAACTTTGTCCGGTTGAGTTTATTATCATTGTGATTATACCTAGCCTAAACTGACATATTGCTGAGCAAAGTCATCAACCATTCCATCCTTTGTTCCCAGTTCCATGCCAATTCTCGCCAACTCCTAAGCAAGACATCCAAGTCGTCCTGCCATCTGTGCCTAAACCACCAACTCTTAAAGCAGTATTACTTCAATACTACTTCCAGTGGGAAAGAGACGGAGCTATACAGGACGTATAGATCCGTCTCTTTCCCACTGGAAGTAATATTAAAGTAATACTGCTTTACGAGTTGGTGGTTAGGCCCCTGGACATGGTCTTTCGTGGCTCTGTCTCGCTTCTCAGGGCTAAAATTTACTGATTTGAATTTTAGTTGTGTAGGTACTTAAAGTTAATCCAGTGTTACACAGTTTAAAACGGTGGTTTCTAACAGAGGTTTCAAACAGTAGACGGCTGTTTTATGCAGTTTTGTACTAATATTGGCATAAAACCGCCATCTACACTGTTTGAAACATCTGATTGAAACCAACGTTTTAAACTGTGTAGCACTGGTTTTATTGTGAATGAAAGATCTTACGAGTAAGAAGTACATTTTATAAAATTTTTATTTAATTCAATAATTTATTATTACATCAAACATTAATTTATCAATTAATTTAATCTGTGTACCTAATTTGATTTTATATTTCTTTATTTAAATAATATGATGATATAAAATGATATTATTTTCCTTTAAATAATTAATTTATGATTGCTATTTTCATGTTAATTATGTTTTGTCTTAATCTGAATGTTATAAATAACCTAATCTTAAGAACAAAACTAACCTAAATCTGTGTTAAAATAATTTATTTTTTATATTTAAGCCGTTTACTGTATATGCGGTGTTAGCCTACAAGTGATTGTAACACTTGCAGATGTACATCTGTCAATTGCAATGTGTTTTTTTATGAGTAAAAATTGTTAGCTAACCTAATAAATAAATAAAATAAATACATAGAAAGAGAGTTGAAATCATTTGTGCTCGTAGTAGGGGCATGTAGCCCGCGATTGTCACTTGTACATTATGCCCGCGTATTTCGTCCGTGCATGTCGCCAAATATTTTGCCGCTTAATATACCGTGTGTGCCTACGGTAACACTTACAATCAAATGCTCTAGTTACTAACATCGATAACAAGCTCATAATTCGACTGTGAGCCCTGCGGCTGTTATTAGACATGTATGTGTAATGCATGACGGAGAGGCCGCATTATTAGCATCATCATCCGACATAGTGGGCGTATAAAATGGGTAATCGAGCAATGAGACAACGAATTACACAACAAGATTTAATACACTGAACACAAATCACAAATTAAATCACACCGTACAACGAAACGTGAGGAACAGTTCCTAGCTTTGTGGAGAACTTGTCTCCAAGACGACCCAATGGAATCTCCGTCTTGGTCCGACACCCCTCCACTAGGTAGGCTCTGTTGTAGCACGAAGTTAGTTGTAAGACGGCGACGGTGCTGCCATCTACCGGAACTCGTGCTTCGTTTCGTTATTGGTCGGTACTAATATCCGTCTCCGACACGGCCATCCTGCGCCGACACACGACCCCGTGTGTTTATTCTGTAACAAGGATAACGTAGCACAGTATATCGTTCGGTCACTCCTGACAGAAAGTTTTAAGACGGTTAAAGTTTTAAGCTCCCTTAGTTCTCTAAGGCTTAAAAAGAAACTAAAAACAAACTTTCTATCATAATCATTTTAAATTTACCTTAATCCTTTATCAAATTAAATCTAAAATTAAGTTAAGTAACAATTGTATTAACTAGGAATGCATGAGCGACCAAGTACCAATGTCATATCAACATACCATTAGCAGTTATCGTTAAAGTTATCACAAAATAATAACACAAAGTGTGAATCAAATTCGTGGCGTGTGGCTTTTCACTAAGCCCTCACACACTATTGCATTCCCTTGAATGCCGAGTCCCACGGACTCTTTGGTCTTCGCAAGACCCGACCTCCGCCAGAGCCACCCGCGCACCGCGCATCCACGGATTACATAAAGCAAATACCGACTTCTAACGGACTACGGCTACGAAATGGCTACTGGTACGGTCCGACCAGCCGAACTAAGATTTACCACTATCACTCAACTCAAGCTCTTCTACTTCAAGCGGTACTTGGCCCTCAGGCACTCTCCTTAACCTATCATGCGCGTACCTACTTGTAAGTGCGTCTAGAATTTAAAGCTCTCAATATATAACGATCGCCATCTAACACTTCTACAACTTTAAATGGTCCTTTAAATTTAGGGTCAAGCTTAGCTTGGTTACGTTCTTCATTTTGAAGTAACACAAAGTCACCCATAGCCATGTACCATCGTTATCCACAACAATCATCACCTTAATCACAACAAAGCCTCGGGGAACCACTCACACAAGTAAACAACTCTTACACCACGGCTCTCATAGCCGATCCATGGTCACTACAGACCACGAGCAGCAATCACACTATTGCTCTCAAAATACGTGCCTCCACACACATGTGGACCACAACCACTACGGTCACAACAGAGAACCCTACTCGCGTGTTCCCCGCCTCGGCTTGCTTGTCACCACTGTGACATCTCTCACTTCTACCATCTACTTTGACTGGTACATGACTTTGGCATCTTTTTTTTCACCCTTCCATGAGCTCACCCAAAATAGTTCAGAACTTACAACGAGAGATTACCATCCAAAACTTCAGCTACTTTAAACGGACCTTTTAACTTCCATCTTATTAAGTCTGATTACGATCTTAGTTTTCTAATTATACAAAATCACTGGTAGAAAACTTTGTTTAAGCTATCATTCTAATATTAAATCGAGCTTTAACATATTCCCCAGATCGTTTAATGTTCAGTGTCACTATCTAACCTAATTTACTCCTACTCTATAGAAGTCTCATGTCTCTGAACATTTTTATTCTAAATACAAAATTCTGTAACATCATTGAAATTACACAGTGACTGACCATTGCTGAAAGATCTTCATGTACAACTCGATGTAAAAGCAGCAAAGTCATCCCTGTGACTACAAGTGTTCAGTGGTAGTCATCCCTGTGACTCCAAATTATCAGTCAGTCAACCCTGTGACCTCAATGATTCAGTCATCCCTGTGACTAATCAATCAATCTTATTTTAATCTCATTCGCATTAACTTACGTAGGTACCTATTTTAACATTGTAATAGCTCAAAATTCTCTGTACTCGTAAAGTTTTAATCAAAACTAACTGTTGTTATAAAAGGAAAACTGTCCCCAACACGTTAACACAAAAGCCTAGGTTCAATTTTTCACTAAAAACGTCTAAAGTCGGAACATGACGTTGTGGCAACCTTACCATGCAATATCTGTCAATAGTAAAATTCTTTAGGTACTCGCTTTGTACAAAGTATGTAAAAACTACCAAGCACTATTAATTCAATCACTGAATTGATGTAAACAACTTTCAAGCTTTGAAAGTCACAATCAAAATTAAATGGAAGCGACTCACTCGATATTCCAGTCAGCCTTGAATGCTTTTGTCCTCACAGATGTTGACATGATGCTCGGCTATTGCAGCCTGAAAACTGCTTGCTGACCTTCGGTCTGTCACGCTCAGAACCGCTCAGGAATTGCAGCTGCACAGCAATTATAGCAGCATGCGGACCGCTAGCCTCCTGCTGGCTTCATCCACCGATATACGATATCTGAAACTGAGAAACACTGCGAGAGTACAAGTCCAATCAAAGCTGTGGTGGAAATAATGGTTTCAGGTTAGCGTAGTAACCACATTATCAAAGTCAATCTAAAACTAATCAGAACATTGACACAAGAAAGAGGCCTATGCCCAGCCGTGGACAAAGTCTGACTATGGTTGGTGATAATAAATCAAAATATTGCTTTTGCAATTATCTTAATTTTCAATAGAGTGGGTACGGTGTAATGTTGTGACTATTAAATAATATTGCTCTTATGTCCAAACAACAATAGCTCTGAACTGCCACTGCACTTCATTACTCAACCTGCGATAGCAGAATATTACCGCTTCATTGGCATTATTTAAAATGCCATTGCTTAACCAGCAACACCAAAGCTATCGCGCCTAAACTACTACTACACTGTTTACAGTAAAGCGATAGTCAACATGAAAATAAAAACCTCACTTTAGCATAGAGCATTAAAGCGACAAGTCAATTATCAAACGTCGATAATCGCCATTCATGAGACCGTAGCCCTTTGTAAGTCAGTCTCCACAGCATTAAAATGTTCACTCGGTAAACAAAATAGAAAAATTAACCAACAAGCACCTCTGCTTCACGGCAATAACAAAACGAAAATGGCTCACCAGATTTACGAAAAGAACCTCACGGACATTCACGCACTTCTCCTTGACCTGGCCAGCTGTTATGAAGCTGTTCGCCTCCGTTTCGGATTGGTTTTTCATTCTTCAGGTTGTTGAGGGTAGTCGCATAAAACTCGACAAGAAGAAATTTTGACCTCGAAATTTTCCTTGAATTGGTCCCACGTTGAACACAGATAGGTAACCTATCTAGGTACGACCGGCATGTAGGCGCAAAGCTCTTCGTCGCCTTACTTATGATCAAAAATATGCTGCACTGCACAACACTGCATTCTCGACCAAACATACCACCGCGGTACGTTTAGTGCTTGTATAAGTTCGCGCATTTGCTCGTTCTGCATTTCAAACATCCTTCGCCACTGTGCGGTATCTAGGTTATCGCCACGTATTTTTTCATTTGCTCGATTAGATCCCACGTCTGATGACGGAGAGGCCGCATTATTAGCATCATCATCCGACATAGTGGGCGTATAAAATGGGTAATCGAGCAATGAGACAACGAATTACACAACAAGATTTAATACACTGAACACAAATCACAAATTAAATCACACCGTACAACGAAACGTGAGGAACAGTTCCTAGCTTTGTGGAGAACTTGTCTCCAAGACGACCCAATGGAATCTCCGTCTTGGTCCGACACCCCTCCACTAGGTAGGCTCTGTTGTAGCACGAAGTTAGTTGTAAGACGGCGACGGTGCTGCCATCTACCGGAACTCGTGCTTCGTTTCGTTATTGGTCGGTACTAATATCCGTCTCCGACATGCATAACATCTATATCTGGCGGCTGTTTTCACTAACAGCCTAAGGATACATTTGGTTGTTGTGAAAGTTGTTCGGCATGGGTTTAAAATAGTTTAAACTAATTGATATTTTTAAGACTTGATTCCAAGTTTCCGTAGTGTAGCGGTTATCACGTGTGCTTCACACGCACAAGGCCCCCGGTTCGATCCCGGGCGGAAACAATTTTTTTTTTAATCTTTCTAGTTTTTTATTTAGAACTCGTCATTATCATTGTAATTCCTGGCGTCGTTATAGGTTTCTAAGCCTAGACATGATGTTTTTCCCAATTTACATAGGCGAATCGCTGCACAAAATTTATGTGACTCTTTCGAACAAAATATGCTGGAAGAGATTTCTTTAGAAATAAGCATTATCTTTGTACCTATTTTTTAAATCGGTGTACATAAATTGTTAAATAAATAAAAATAAATAAAATACTCTAGCGGGCCCCGACTACTATACTGGTATTTCTTTGAGGTGCGCGTGGAACACAACGCGGCGTCGCCGTCGAACCCGGGAACAAAAAAAAGAATTTTAAAAAGTACCGCCTTTTTAAAAATTTTCTTTTCAGCCGATTAACATTATTATTCCAAACATCAATAATATTATTAATGCGATAGCAAATCAGTCTGTCTAAAGCCGTAACTTCAAGCTGGTGGTAGTACTTACATTAATCTGTAAGTACCTTATTCTCACCTTTCTCTTTCAAGATACCGTGAGAAGTTAGGTGAAGTGAACTGACATTCCATGCTATGGGTTGACAAACAATTCGATTTGACTCTACAAAAATTTTCTCGCTGACATTCAAACAGAATAGATTGGCTAAATTAAGACATAATTGTATTATTTTATAATTCCAGTTGTATGTTCCCTTGGGATAATAACAGACATTTCACGCTGGTGAAGTTGCGGGCAAAGCTAGTTTTTAACTTAAGAGAATTTTAAGAAACAATGGTACCTAACTGATGAAATGTTACTTTAAGCTTACTTTTAAGAACTTTAATTACTAAACAGAGTAGCCTATTGTCCAATAAATTAAAAGATCAAAAGTAAGATAATTCCCTAGCTGCTTCAAGTAGCTACCAACTCGTCTATTACAGCTTTATAAGGACTAAAAAGTCTTGCGTACTAGTCACAACTTTTTAAGAAGCCTCACTCGTAAGTCGGTACTTGAAAGAAAAGTTCTGAAGACAATTTTACCTGTAAGCACTCCTTAAGAGTTTAAGATTACTTTATGCCTTGAATATCTACTTGTTTTTGAAACAAACGAAGATCAGAACGAGAGATTATAAACGTCGCATAACAGAAGACTCAATATTATGTTGTTTGTACCAATTGCATTTTTAATATTTAATTTCACAGTGTGGCCATTGTTCTAAAATTAAATGTTTAGAGTAAAAGTTAGGTTAGTTTCTGTTGTAAGATAGTTGATTGTTACACTAATATATAAGTTTCCGTAGTGTAGTGGTTATCACGTGTGCTTCACACGCAAAGGCCCCCGGTTCGATCCCGGGCGGAAACAGGTTTTTTTAACAGGTTTTTGTTTTTAAATGTCCTTCTACTTTTTTCATAAAACTCGTCATTATTATTGTACTTATATGTAGTTGTAGGTTTGTAGGCCTAAGACATTATGTGCTTTCTAGTTTATATAGGCGAATCGTTGCGCAAGATTCATATGACAGCTGGGTATTGCGCAGCGAAAAGTAAAGTTTAAAGCCGCCATTAAGTTTGACCTGTATCTACTTTTAATCTTGTTTGCGACTTGCAGCCTAAGGGGTCTGTAAAAATAATGCAAGAAAAGAGATCAATAAATAATATTATCTCAGTAGACTACAAACAATTTTTAACGACGAATAATATTTTCTCAAAAAGTAGAACGCATCTACAATATTGTAAAGGTGTAGGTTATTTGGATGTATAAAATGTTTGCATAAAAAGGTACTGTTTCCGCCCGGGATCGAACCGGGGACCTTGTGCGTGTGAAGCACACGTGATAACCACTACACTACGGAAACTTATTTTTTGGTCTTACAATCAACACTCATACAATAGAAACTAGAGCAACTTTCACTTTGACAGTGACAATGACCATACTATAAAATTGACGATTATAAACTGAGATGGGTGGGTTGCCTTCACCACGCTGCCACCGACAGCATGTTAGGTACTTGTCTAGAGCGTCTTGTATCTGTCACCGGAAAATTGCAAACTCCGTAAAATTGTAATAAATCTTTATTAAATTATAATTTCTAAAATTATAATGAAAAAATTGTTTTGTATACAATAAATCCCATCCAAATTCAATAGTTTCCAATATGTCCGTAATTTACAATTTCACGCGATATTTTACAATCTTGCGGCGTTTGCAATTTCCTGTTGACATCCAATAGGCATCCATCATCATCACCATCTTACTAGGCAGACTACTCAAATAGTTATATGATTGGGAACATTTGAAGCGTGATAAACGAAATGAGTTCGTGACTTGAAGCAGCTAGGAATTTATTATATATATTTATTCTTAAAATGCAATTTTGTATATTATTCTTCTTCGGTTTCATAAAAAATGTCACTTACAGTAAAAAAAAAAAACAAAAAAAAAGGAAATGTTTCCGCCCGGGATCGAACCGGGGGCCTTGTGCGTGTGAAGCACACGTGATAACCGCTACACTACGGAAACTTATTTAATTTGCATTTAATTAACTATCCCATAATTGAAACGAGAGCATAACTTTTATTTTATTAACTGTGGCAGCGGTCAGTCATACAAAAGTTAGACGAACTTAACACTTTCGTCTCGTCGAATCAAACAGCAGGAATTTTGAACACTGCTGTTACATGTGGTGACGCTTATCTGAGGGCCAATTCTAGTATTTTTAAGCAACGTTCGCATCTGCATCTCAGTTGAAATATGTCAAAAGTGTAGGGAAATTGAGACGTTTTTTGAAAGATTGTAACGAACATAGCATACGTAGTTTGGCTTTATCATTTTGCCACCTACGTAAAATCACTCCATACGTGTCTATAATATATTAACAAAAAGTTTTTTTGTGTGTATTTCCTGCTTCATCCTTGGATGGTTTAGATTGACAATAGGACCATGTAAGTGGCGCTGTAATCGGGTTCTAGATTTGTTGTCTTACAAAAAGTCAACGTTTAAACAGGACATTGTCTGATGGGAACCGCTGGTATATGTAGTGTATGTGTACCTACAGTGAATACTTGTTCTTCTGTACGCAAGGTGCAGCTGTCATGTCAGATACGTTATTACATAATTAACATTGGACGGTCAACACAGAACATATTTATCATCAATTTGACCGAAGTAACATGTTAATTAATTAATTATGTCACTCTTAATCATGCTCATTACGTCGGTAAGTGAATTAGTAGGTTTAGATGAATTAGAGGTAAGTAATTGATTTTAGTCTTTAAGGAGCCACCTCCACGAGCGACTGTCCTGCAGCGATACTGTCGTCCAGCCAATTGATTCAATAACAACTTTATAAAACGTGTCTCCACACGACGATACCACAATACTATCACGGCGATTCGTCAACTAACAATGTCATGTTGTGGTTGTGATTAATTCACTCGTGGAGCCTCAGTAATTGTATGTATGTAATTTTAAGAAGTTGTGCTTTTCATGCGGTTTTGCCATAATGGTGATGGATGCGAGACACACAAGACCGGTTGTTATGGCGACACTTGGAGAGGCCTATGTCCAACAGTGGACGACTTTTGGTTGAGATGATGGTGATGTTGATGAATTTTAAGAAGGTAGTACAAAATTAAAAATAAGACTCGACATGGTTCCATTGCAGTACAAACGACATCGTCTTCCCGTCCTTAGCTATGACAATTTATTTGGAGTGTGCAGCATGTCTTCTCCATCTATACATCTGTATTTGCCGTCATCTCAAAAGACGCCTCCTTTTTATCCATCACCGTCAGCATGTTAGCGATTTCAGGATTTTTCCAACGCCCTATCTACTCGTATAGGAATGTAATGTATGTGTCAGATTCAAACACTGCAAAAACAACTCACAACACGTTGTGGTCTTTCCAGGTGGTAATAAAACACGAGTACAATATCAAAGGTCGTGAAACCAAAGCGATTGGCAAAAACCTAGGGAAGATTCTCGCCCAAGCTGCGTCTATCAAAACAAGGTGAATGGGCCACTTTGTTACTTTGAAAACGCTAAACAAGGATGTATCTGCGAACTGTACAGTCCATAGTAACAAGAACTTTCTTTACGTTCTGGCCTAGTTTTAATTGCCTTCCCGTCACACTTGATGCGGCAGAAAGCTGGACTTTGGGATTTGGTTACCTACTCTCAAACTCGTTTTCTTCTGCGAAGCCTTTTTCCAGGTAGGTATTGTTCGGTTCCTTTCTCTTTGTCAGGCTTTTAGGTACGACATTAGAGGATTGATAGTTCGACGTTATTTTCGAGATGGTCTTTTGATATTTTAATCATCAATTGAGCTTTTGAAATAGATATGAGTAAAATATACGTTTAGAAATACGTTTTATTTTTTGGAAAATCAGCACTAAAACTTCTCATAACACTCACTTTTTAGTGATAGAACTATTAATTCAGGCCTGGTTAAAAGTTATGGTCTTCTATAATTAATTACATGAAGGCCCCTATTTTGTCAGTTGAGAGTACAAAATTACTGTTATTTTCTAAATGTGAATCTCGAATTCCAGTTAATCAGAGTTCAGTGCTGTCTATTTAAATTCAACGACGTCTTGTGTACCAGTACCCCAGTTTAACGTTTATAGTAGTCCTGCCCCATCCACGATTCTTTCGATCTCGGCTGTACCTTGAGTTCTTTTTAATTTCACTAGCAATTTTCTCATTTCCTTCGTTTTGTGGTTTATAACGTTGATGGACGTAAGTAAAACTACCTATCTTTGGAAACATCTATTTCATTATCATCTTTTAAGCTATCTAATTTATGTTTTTTTTTTTCAAAAAGTCTTGTGGTATTTTTATCACAGGCTTAAAATGCTCTCAGGAGGCCCTAAGTGATGTCATTTAAACTTGGTTCTGTTATAAAGCTAATTGTAACAAAATAATGTGATTTTCAAAATAGCAATATTTTCGAGAGTACGTTACCTACCATAAAAAACTTTTTTTAAAAGGTGTTTTTGGTTGTGTTTCTTCGTTTTTGGATCGAAATTAAAGTTATTTTATACTTTGTATGCTTTATTTGGAAGTTAGTTGTATTTCTTTTACTTTTTAGTGGGCATACCCCACAACTAAATTGACATTGTTCCCATAAGCTGTTGGCCGTTAAGGAGTTTATTTTATTTGCAGTCCACATCCAGACCAGTTCATTGATAAATATCTACTTTGCTTTGTGAATGACATAAACCTAACAATATCTCACTTTATTGATTTTAAGTTGAGAAGGTCACTGGTTTAACAAAAAATGCAAATTCAATCAATATAGCTAAACCCAACGCTAAGAGGGAGAATTGCTATAATTTATTGAAGAGTTCCGTTGCCTATCTAGGCAACGGAACGCTAGGCTTCGGAGATCCGAAGTTCTTCGTCAGATTCATAGAAAATATTTTTTCAAACAAAAAAACAATCATCTAGGTAAATTGGTTGACAATTTAGCAAAGGTATCGCTGAACAGTTTTGAAATCGGCAAAAAATTTACCGTCCCAAAAAACATCAAATAAATAATGTACAAATACAAAAAGTACTCTAGGGAGGTGTTTAAAATAAGGAAATTTCTTCTCTCTTTCTTTCTTCTTTCTATTTCTGCCGGCACTCCCGGAGTGCAACCCGTTGTTTTTTTTTTCTCAATAGCGTCTCATCTAAAAACCACTTTTGAACTAAAAGGGACGTGGCAGGTGTTTGAAAGGAGTTGCCAAAATAAATTGGGAAGAGAAGAGAATGATACCCCAAATGGTGAAATGGTGATCTCATTTGGAATCGGTCAAAAATGTATGAGATTGCGGCTGAGATGCGAATGCTAACGTTGCTATAAAATTCGTAGAAATGGCACTATCGGTATCAATGACAGTGCGGTAATACCAAATTCCAATTATCCCTATGTTATAATGGATATTTGAATAAATAATTTGAATAAAATTTGGTTTGTCACTAGGAATCGATTAAATCATGTGTGATGGAATTAAAAATCGATTTTATCATAGATTTTATTCTAAATGTGAGTTTGTGCTGGTTTTACCGATTTGGTAGTATCACTAGGCATTATTTTAGGCTTAGTGATTGCAAGAACCTCCCTAAATCAATAACCATTTATCCCAAAGGTTGACTGGTAGAAAACGCTTAAGGCAATAAGTCAAGTCAAGTTTCTGCTAATGACTACACGTGCACGGACGAATTACGGCAAAAAGACAATATTGACTGAGGGAGTACAAATATTCAATAATTTACCGGAGGATTTAAAGAAGTGTGGTAGTTTGAACATATTTAAAGCGAAACTCAAAAAACATGTATGTACCCTGTAACGTCGCCAAACACGTTAGTGGTAAATATTACACTATTTAGATGTAAGCAATGTATCTCATTTTAAGTGAACTGTAATATTTAAGTTCTTATGAGAATAAAATTCTTTAAACCTAAGTCAGCCTCTGTACATCTGGGTGGGTAAATTATTAATAAATCAATAGGCCCAAGGCCCGGGTTCAAGTCCGAGTCCTGAGTTCGGGAAAAGTATTATTGAGTTTAACCATTTGGAATTTCTTATTAGTTGCCTTTTTAGGGCCGCGGTGACTCTTTTGAACCAATTCCGCAACCCGGGTACTGTCTATTTTGCTGACATCTCTTTGAAGCGCGCGTGGAACACAATTCGCCGTCTTCGTCGACCCGGGCCTGGATCTTATCGAACGGCAAGCCACCCAACGCTCGCCGTCCGCAGGCCCGCGCCTATAGTAGCCGAGAATCGCCCTGAAACTACCGACGCTCGGGCGTCTTCTTCTGCTGTGGAGGCTGGAGCGTCAGGTATGCCTGTCTCTCATGCGGCCTGCCTCCTCCTTTGCTAGCATTATTGCTTCGCAGAAGAAGGTGACTGCTTCCCATGCCTTCGCCCTCCGGACTATGGATTGAAGGGCCGGACGTGAGTGGTCGCCGCCGCCGATTGCCTCTACGAGGATACGGCAGTGCTCCGCCCAAGCAAGGCAGACCTCCACAATATGCTCCACCGTGTCCTCCGGTCGATCCACACATTGGCGTGTCTTCCCGCCGAATCCAAAACATGTGACTCCCGAAACAGCCGTGGCCGTGGAGTACCTACGTCAGGCGGAAGGTGAGGACGCCGTGGCGCCTCTCTAGCCATTCCTCAAAGATAGGGGGACTTATCGCCGCAATAGTGGCGTGCCCTTTAGAAGTAGCCTGGAGCCCGAATTTGAGCCTGGTTCAAGCGCAAGAGGCTCGTCCCCTATTACTTGAGACTTAAGCATAACTAGTGATACGTGACTATATCTTAGGTACACCTCCGCCTAAACCTTGTGGGTATACAGCCATGACTTTGTTCCTTTTTTTATTGATAGGATCGGATTTGAGCACTGTCTCATCTCATGGAAATTGATGATATGGTCGACGAGGGAGCACACTTGTCTAAAGTTAGTTATTCACTCTTTGCTGAATTAAAAACCCCCAGGTTGTAGCTATCTGGAATCACAAACTCCGGCAGGCGTTTTCACTCCGTAGCACGCACTATCAAAGTATACCTAAAACCTATTGTGCCTATGGATGAGATGACCATCTTGCAGCGATCTGGTTTTTAGTAAACTTTAAAAACAAACGGAAAACAAATCAATCTCCTTAGCAACAGCAATCATTCCCAAACACGTTATCTCCAAGAATATTCACAGAAAAATCATGACACAATCTTCCTTCATTCAACTCAATAGGTACCTATTTTCTCTGACACAAGTGATACCAATCACGGTGCTAATGAGTCCCTCAATCAATAGGGCCTTGGAACTAATCCATGTAATGCCGAGCATCTTATCAAAGCAGCTCCGGTCCAATATAACAAAGGGGTGTTTGCTTCGCCGGTTACACAAGGGTGTTCGTCTGTTTAGACCACAGGAATCTAAATAATGGAATAGACCTGGTATTGTGGGGAATTAATAGTATTGGTAAGGCATGAATATTCAATATTGGGTATTACTGAAATATTTCCTACAATACAATAATATCCACGTGCCGCCAATACAACTGACAGATGACGTCACGGTGTTTACCACTACCTGAGTACTGTAATAGTCAATTCAGCAACTTATTATTAAACGATATTGTTTTCTGCGACATAATTACAAATATTCGTCAATATTTTATAGAAGAAGAGAAGTCACATTTTTCGTACCAAACCACCTCTATTCGCGTATTGAACTCCCTGTGGTTTAGTACAAGATATTAATCATACGCCTATCCTAGTACCGAACAATGAAGTTTTGGTAAAACCGCGGCTTGTTTCATTAATTCGGTTTGTTGGTTGCTTTGCTCTTGTACGGGTTTTGGGAAATGAATGAACTTGATTAGGTTGTGTCTTGTGGAGGGTTAGTCCCTAGTGAGATAAACATAAGTGAGTTTCATCTAATGTCATTGTATGTTGCTGTTCTATGTTTTTGAGTTTCGGTTTAGATAAACATAGACTTATATAATACGCAGAAGATTTGAGGGACGAGGTGAATAAAACGAGTTGCCAACGACCAGCAAAAGGAGGATGCAGACTGACAGAGAAGTTGTGGTTTTAAAATTCAGCTGAGTGGGGACCCATAATGCTGGACGATACTGCTGCAGATTACCACTGAGATACCGAAACGAGTTTGACCACAGTCGAAGCGCTGGTCTCCAATAGCTGCACAAAAGTGTGTAGAAAAGGGTAAGAGATGCCCTGGAGAGAGGCAACCGGATAGGTAGACAAATAAGACTTTCGCAAGACTTTAGAACTAAACTAACAAACTTTATCCACCGTTTGACCCGAGCAGAAGTTTCAGGAAATCTTTCCTTCGTACACCTCAACACTCCCAACGGACATATCTGCCAAAATTCATGTTTCTATCTTCAAAGGTTACGGCTAAGCGTAATCTATAACTTGAGTCAACGACCTGTTTAATATGTATAGCATATAAGATTGAGACGCTTATGTACCTTAATGTAAATCTGTTAGATATATATTGAAAAAAAGATGTTTTATATTAAACTGAGAGGGGTGTCTGACTTTATGATTTAATAAAAATATTTGTTATAATATATAGGCAACAAGGCAACGGAAAGCAGCTTCGATAATGTTTTTATTGAGAAAAATCCCCAGATTTTTTTAGATAGGTACTTTATCGATGAAAATGTAGTGCGACAATATCTTCAAGCCAATAACGTAGATTGTTTCAGTTTTTGTAACAGTTATCAGATTTTGTAAAAAAATATTTTACAAAACATTTACATGACTGATTTCGAAAACCATAAAAAAACATAAAATTATTTCTGTTCATGTTATCATGATAATTTGCCATCTTTGCGAGCGATTATCTATACATTTAACCCTATACATTTGGTATGAAAGGGACGCACATAATATGACGGAAGAGACATACATACCGCGCCCCGTCCTCATCTTACGTCTTTTCCCTAAGGCTTACTTCAGTAAGTTCTTCTTCTGTCGTCAAAAACTTAACAAAAAGGTGTCTAAAGCAATTTATTTTAGAAGCTAGAATAATAATGAAAATTAAAAGGGCGAAAGATCAAATCAGATTCAAGGCTAAAGCACAAATGAATTGTCAAAATTAATTTGAATCCAAAGAAATTGCTTCAAAGTAAGCCTAAATTGTAGTTCTGAATTACGACGTAAAAAAACTTATACAAAAGGAAATTTCCCAGCAATTCAATCAGTTCATCTGATTTCCTAGCGATTCAATTAAAACCTATTTTGCTCAGATTATTAGATAGACGAAGGTCAAGAAGTCTAAAGGCGATTCACTAAGAAATCCTATCTCCGAATCCGAGATCCTCAAAGCGGTCTATCTATACAAATAATCTTAAAGACATTTTGATTGAATTGTACAGTTCTTTGTAGGGAAAAAACTAGCTGTTGCCAGCGGTTTTAGTCGTATCTATAGTACCTTTGTGTCATGATATAACGATATGATGGTTTGTCATCTCATTTTGTCCTTGTTTTTTTGAGACAAATTAATGGGGTAGTTGACTACTATAAAAAATCTACTTCAATCAATACTTATTTAAATAATGTTACGAAATAGTACAATTTGCAAAAAATATAAGAAAGAATAGAAAAGTTACACACTTTTACATAGCGATTTTTTACATTGTGTGGATCTATGTACTCGTATGTTTGCCAAATAAATAAGGAGTTATTATACTTCATATGATACAAATTCACTTTGTCATGATTTGCGCGTGATTTCACATGCAATTAGTGTTCCGCTGTATAAAATCGATTTAAATAAGCTCATATCTCCGTCACTTTTCAGATTTGTATAAAATTTCTTTCACTGCGTTTTCATATTTCTCTTTACATCTACTGACAATTATCCCGCGACTGAAATGCTGAGCATAGCGATCTGTGTTCAATCGCCAGCTCTGAGCTTGTTAGTGGATATTTTCTTTAGGAATCTCTCAGTAGCAGCTGGACTTTTATTGTATTGACTTTTCCATCGTGGAGTTGCTCAACGCGTATTTTGCATCATTGAACTCAAACCTAATTGGAGAGAGCGCTGGATGCAAGAAACTCAGGACCATGACACCCATCAGGACCGAGACATGAGATCCATTCCTGGAAGAGATGGCGCAATTCGATGGCCACCAGTTGTACCTATAACTTTTGATTGAGGTTTTCTTTTTGATGTAAGTAATTGTAGGGGAGGTAATGAAGAAACCAAGAGTAAAGATGATTTTTCGAAAATGTCGCGTTCGAGGAGGTTGGACGTGCGCGCTGCTTTGATGGTATCAACAACTGCTCGGACGGGCTCGGCTCGCGGCTCGCTCCGCACCCCCCCCCCCCCGCACCCTAGCAATCTCCTTGAACGTACATTTTTCTATAGTTTATTACTAAACAAAGGTACAAACAATATTTTTGAAATAGGAAGCACTGTTATAGGGTCGCACGCTTAACAGTACTGTTAAGGATAAATAAATAAATGAGGCAACACTTGGTCCCCCAAGTGTTGCCTCATTTATTTATTTATCGGGGTTTATGTTCCGCAGTGAAATAATTTCGGATGACATGATGATTATGATGATAACTTATAAAATATACTTGCAGTAAATTCTTCACAGCTTCCCAGCGAAATATACGCCCTATTTTGAGTAAAGTTTCATATTTAAACTTATGTTACTTATTATAGTGACGTCTAAATCATTTAAACAAGACGAGCTTTCTTCAAGAAAGCTCAATTTCTTTGTCTACAAAATACGTCTGATTCACGAACACGACCCAGTGAGACAAGCTCGAGATTAGACCTTTAATTTATTACCTAAGGACACTGGTAAAGTCGGAAGCGGAGTTTCATTGTGTTCAAATTACTGTGACATGAAATTCTTGAGTGGTACGAGTTTAACCGCGAAGGGGATTTTAATAGAAAGTACGGGTGAACTTTTGTTTGTGAACGAATAATTAATTGTTCATTTGGATAGTCTTGTTTTTTTACAAATGCCATGTAAATTTTGTTTTTTTAATTATCATATTTCGTTAATGATACAATAATATTTCCCATTTACCTTTATAACTTGTGTATCAAAAACAACAGCAGCAGCTTTTTGTGATGATTTGTGACTAATTGTGACGTTTTTACTTTTTTTTAAGAATCTCATATACATTCATCTTTTACTTATTCATTTTTTTTTTTTTTTTTAAAAACGTTTCCCCACACTAGGAATTTCTCCTGTATCGTGGGTGCGTTCACAAACATACAAAGTCACATACACAAACAGCCAGACCCGGAACAACTATCTGTAGGACATACAAATATTTGTTCCGTGCGGGAATCGAACCAGCGACACGCAGCGCAGCAGCCGATCGCTCAACCACTGCGCCACTGTGTCGTCGTGTCAATCATTTACTCCAAAATGTGAGGTATACATACTACATTGATGTATAAATAGGCCGCAATAAAATCAGTACCTTACAAGAGTTGCTATAAAAATAAGGCTTGATATCTACCTACTGAAGTCGGTTTAAACAGTGCCTTAATATCTCGCAGAAAGAACAGAGGGCTTCGTGTGAGTTTTTTAACGTACTCGATCGCGTTAACGTAAACGTTCGCTTATGTCAAATTGTATGGAAAAAAAAACAGGTTGTCCGTGAGTGTCACCAGACGGCGCTTATTCAGTTTCGATACAAATTAACGTTATAAAACTCAAACTAAGGTCACAGAGCGCGGTGATTTTGAACACGTCGTTAATTTGAGCTGATTTATTTTGTCTTTAGCAATAGGTAACTGCCGCGGTAGCAAAAAAAATAGGCTAATTGAACTCGTGTAGCAAGGGTAACATACTAATCGAATTTTTGTAATATGTTACATCAAAACCAAAGACTTCATATAGTTTTCCTGCAATTTAAAGGAAACTATAATAATCTGCATTTTTTTTAAATATAAAGGATTCGTCATACGGTCATAATATCTACTAAGCTTCTTTTTTATTTCATTTCAATTAAAAAATTGTTCTTACAATGCCCCGTCATAACTTTAAACCCACGATCGCACTTAAAACACAACCACAACAATTTAAAACCGAATTAAAGTCCACCGAAAACATATTAAAACCACGAAATAGACGAAAAAATCTACGTGAAAAGCTTTAGGTGTCAAGTAGGGGTTGTAATTGAATACCCCACATCACATTTACATTTATTAGGATTCCCTGGACAGGAGGAGAGGTCAGGCGACCAACAAATACTAGAATGTGCTAAGGAATGGCGGAATAAGAATCGTAATAATGCAAGAATAGGGACTTGTTCCAACTGTATTCGGTTGTAAACGTAAATTCTTGGCTTACTTATGAAGATATTACCCGTTGGAACTGTGTGTGGTAGTGTGTTATGTAATTCGATGGTGCTTACAATTAGAGATTATTTTTAGAACAGATAGTCCAAAGGTTTGAAACTGAAGTCACGGTCATAGCTAGAGTTGGTGTAGGTGGATTTTTGTGTTTTAAAACATGCTAGTATCCCCACGATGTTAGCTTACACCGTTTCGCTCTTTTGTGTCAACTAATTATAATGAACGACCCAGTTAACAGAATCATCATTTTTAATAACTTTTACCTGTTAGGTTTTAATTATTATTGTTTGTTAATTTCGGTAATGTGTAATTTTTGTCTGTGCAGAATCAACAATTTATTTCTTTCAGAGGTTATTAAAGAGTTTATATAGTCGCAGTTTTTAGATGACTTATAAAAAAGGAATTTATCATTTCGACCTTTATGTATGTAGTATTGACAGAATTGCAGTTTTTTGTATATGTTAGTCTATCCAGCTTATAAACATGTGTGCCACATTTCAACAAGTTACAAGTGTATGTATGTTTGTATGCCCATATCTCAAAAACTATTAGTCGGATTGCTAAAAATCTTTATTAGTTGGACTAGGTATAGTTTGACTTAGGTCACAGTGCAAATTTAATTAAAATCGGTTGAGTAGTTTTTGAAATACGGAGTTTAGTGTGTATCAGTCACTAGGAAAACGCGTCGTTGGCTTAACAACGTAATTCTAAAATATATCATTATGTATCTTTGTTTCAATGCAGTTGGATTCCAGCTAAATAATTTCAGAGAAAATTTCAAAAAGTGGATTATCAAGTAATAAGTTTCAATCACAACTGAAATAAATAATTAAAAGTTATTTAAAAAAAATTAAACCGACTTCAAAATCTAAAATAAATATATCAACTATTTTAGAGGTCGGTGCTACCCTAACTGCGGTAGGCAGAGTACGAGTATAGGTACCGATAGACCACCACCAAGTAAAAAGCGTATTCCAAATATTAAGGCTGACACCAATCTCAAAAAAATAGTTGGCATATTTACTTAAATAAAAAAAGCTTTTATTTATTCCCTTTTAGTTAATCTACACTAATATTATAAAGAGGAAAGATTTGTTTGTTTGTTTGTTTGAAATGAATAGGCTCCGAAACTACTGGACCGATTTGAAAAATTCTTTCACCAGTAGAATCCTACATTATCAGAGATGGACATAGGCTATAGAATATTTTCAAAAAAGTTAGGGATCCGTATGAAAACTTCGATAATGTGACCCAAGGTGTGAGAAAAAATCCTTATATCGCGTACGCTGCGGAATCTATTGACAATAGAGCAAAGTGATGTACTACAGTTTTATAGAAGTCATCAATATCTACAAAAAAGTCCGCAATACCATATGTCTAACTATTATGGATAAGTCACCATGACCGCTTTTTGTTAATATTAGTCAAGCAAATCCCTTGGTGAAATAAAAAATGGTGATTATAGTACCATGATATTAATCCTTATCCATTTAAATGGTTTGATAATTAAGGTTGATTATGTCCGTGTAAATAACACTTTAAATCATTCAAATCGGACCTTTCGTTCAAAAGTTACGACGGTAATAAACATGCTCGGAGTAAGAAAAATGTCGCGGCTTGAGCGAACTGGGGAGAATCGTATCAATGCTTGGTCCGATGAAGTTGAAACACCACGGCATTTAAATGTTTTCGATAAAACAATAAGAATATCAAATGTTTGGATTTTTCGAAAATCAACTAGGTACATACATAATAAGGGGTGAAGCAGGGGTGAATAAGTTTTTAGGGGAGGAAATTATAGCTTGCTTCAATTTACGTCAGAATTCTATGAATAAACTAAAAGTGGGATAATTGAAACAGATCATGTACCTAACAATTTTTGCATAATCAACCCCTGACGGGCTGAACGGGGTGAACAGTTGCGCTGAACCAATAATGAGAATCGTTGTGCTTAATTTTCCAAAACTAACCTTTATAAGGGGATATGTATAGGGGCGTTGCAGTTTGTGGAGTACCTACTATCCCCACGCGGACGAAGTCGCGGGCGAAGTGCTAGTAAAATATATTTTGAAATAATTGCTTGCCTAGGTTTGAAACTAGAACCTATTTTTTTTGCTTTTGTCTATTGATGCTGATAGAACTCGAAAAGAAAAACTCATGTTTTAAAGATTAATAAAAAATGTAATGAAGCTGATTGCAAGAGTCGCCACAAAATTAATATATTTCGATACATCAATACTTAATCGGTAGTCAAAATAATATCAACAGTAAACTAAATTAATTATTTCCTCGGGTTCATATTGCCAGCTCATTACTGCGTCATGCAGTTTTCCGAACCTGTAATTATGATGTATGTGTGTAATTTCAGCCCAATAATTATAATCGTTATAACAAATTAGTAGATTCAGTAGCTATTAGTAGGCTATACGAATGGTGATGTTCTATATCTGTCTCGAGGCAGAGATATAAACATCACTATTCATAAAATCAAACTTCATAAAATCAGGCTTCGATAGTTTATACAACGTGAATAGAATAAACGCAATACCTCATAAGGGGTCATTGTACTCATCATTATGAACAACTTTTACTATTGGACCAACCCCGTAATCGCGAAAAAAAATCTGTCAATAAATTCATCGTTATGATATATAACGTGTAACAGAATACGTTAACGCAATAGCGTTTATTCTGTTACACGTTACACATCATTAGTAATTTCCTTCTCTACTTTACCTGGGTAACCCAGTTAAGCTTAAAAGCTTACATACATTTTTGGGTTCCAAATTTCGTATGGAAAAACAGAACCCTTAAAGGACCGCTTCTGTTTCACTGGTGGGCCTCCCCAATTCTCTCTGGGTAGGTAACGTTTTCCTGCCGCCGAGCTTCATACCACCTCCTCCTCCTTTCGACCTTCTATCTCCAGGAACACATTGCGTGGACTTTTGTCCAGCGGTCGGTGTGCAAGCGGCTATCTTGAACTCGTGACCCACCCAACTTATTGACCTTCGCAGCCTTTTTGCCAAACATGTTGCCGTTTTGGAGACTATTAAATAATAAATATAAATATAAATAAATAAATTTATTTCAGCAAACCTACAGATTATAGTAAACTATGCTAAACAATTATAATTTTTAAACATAAGTTGGAAAGGTATTTAACATTGCAAGAGATTGATGTTGCAGAAATCTGTAAACAATAAAAAGGTAAACCTTGCCTCCCAAACTAGGGTAACCTGTATTTTAGGAGGCAGGATTTTTTTTTTTTTTTTACGTATGACCACTAGCAAGTTAACACACTTGGGATATCAACTGCTTATCCGGACTAACCTATGGTGGCCTGAAATTAATTAAAGGCAGGATTTGTTAGCGTAGTATTATGTATTTCGTCGGACTTTTAAAATGTTCATACTAGGCACATCTTCCATTATATCTCCCTGCACTTATACTAAGTCATACACATAGTTAATGATGGCTCGTACTTTTCATCTTGCAAATGTTGGGCTACGTCAAAAATTTTATCTTAATTCCAGGCTATTTCAATCTGCTGGTAAAAGCTGCTTCAGTTGTTAGATAAGCACTTTAAGTTGCAACACTAACAAAATTTCCGCTAACTCGGTTCTTCTTAGAGTATAAGCCATATTATTATGGTAATTTATTACCACCGTTGTCGTTAGAGATAATGGGTATTTTTGGTTATATGGTAGACGTTACAAAAATTTTCAAAACTGTGTTTTTTTACTCCCTGAACTAGCAACTTAAGGTGAAAGCGCCAGGGTAACCCGCGAAATTCAAATTTTCTCACGTTTTTTGCAATTTGCAGGTCAAAATATTCGCGGCCGTAGCAAGCGCGTAGTTTCAGAACTGCAATCATTAAAATCATCAATACCATTCTTTCAGTTAGAATTGATGTCAAATGTTATGATTTCATTGAAATACTACAACTTTGACCAAGATGCAGCCTGACACTGACCTGCAAATTACAAAAAACGTAAGAAAAATTGAATTTCGCGGACTATCCTGGCGCTTCCACATTAAAAGAAAACTCTTGCTTTCGATAAATTGAGAACAAAATTCTTCTACAATAATACGCATTCTTTGATTCTTTATAATCTACGAGTACCTGTGTCATGACGACAAATTTTTAATTTAATTTTATCTTGGTTAGCCAACAATTATTGTTTACACAGTGCATTTTTTTGTAATAAAATGTATGTAATTGATAAGTAATAAATTATTATTTAAAAAATACAATAAGTTAATTTGTTATACCTACATTTACAATTTTAACAATTACTGAAAAAACATGAACTGTCGGCCACAGTGCACAGATGTACAATATATCTGATTTTCTACTTATACATACCTTCTTTTGAAATTAGTCACCAACAGTAATCAACAAGTTTTCAACGAACAGACATTTAAACTTCAAGCAATCATTACTTTGTTGTCGACTGTACATTTAGATATTTAAATGAAGCACTTAGCAGCAATTTTGCTGTGCAAATAAACACAGCCTGCTCTTCAAACGCTTAGGTTTCCATCAACACATTTAAAGGAGATAAGTTGGTCACTGACCTCGTCGGATCAAGGATGTTTATATCTTTAATGAAGCTGATTTTAGAATTTCAGAGATCAAAAAGATCAAAAGTAATGTTAAAAAACCGACCAAGTGATTTTGGGTCACGCACTGCATATAATATATGGTTCTGTTGCGCAGTTGGTCTGAAAACCATGGAAATGCCACCCATTCAATATCAAGAAATTAGAGTTGTCAAAAAATAAAAGGCCTCTTTTGACAGCAGGATACAATAAAGATTTCATGTCTCTTTCATACTTACTAGTAAAGTAATGTTGTATCCTGCTGTCCAAAGGGGCCATTTAGTTTTTGATAACTATCATCATTGGCGCTAACTTGGAATGTGATTTCGAGCCCATTTTCGTGATTGTAAACCCGGTTTTTGTTGGTTCCATCTTAGATTTAATTTTCAATGCTATTCTAACGTCATATTTTGTAGTCATGACTGTCCTGTTATGTTTTGCGATATATTTTTGCTACGTTACTTTGTTTTCCTTCCTACACATTCCTTCTATATTTGCATTTATATCGCGAGCTCGCGGTTTTGTTTTCCCTCAAGACCATTGCATAAAAAGCCAGAATTCGGAATATTTAATACGAATAATATTAACTAACCACCACCACCCTGTGTCTCCGCATTATAGTGGTTTTCGACCCAATTGTTTAAACCGTTTAAATTCTTATTAAAAAACTTAAATAACAAATCATGTTATAATTATTATAAACGATCAAATCCATTTTTAAAATTCAATATATATAACTCTCTGCTCGGACATACATTTTGTTTGGTATAAAAGTGATCCTACATTTTGGCCAGCCCCATCCACGCGGTACCAAAATAAAACAAAATTAATACATTTTGTTTATATTAAATTTGTTTTATTATATATTTATTTATTATATATATATTAAACGCAATACCTTAAAAGTTGTCATTGTACTTATCATTATGAACAACCCTTAGTATTGCGTATATTCTGTTACACGTTGTATATTATCTATTGGTAATCATGATTTATTGTGAGTTTTAAAAGATCTTCGAAAAAGTTGATATAGTAGTGCGACTAGGTATGTTGGTAAAATTTAAGAACGTGACTATCCATAACGACCGATCCTATGTTTATCTTCATAGCAACAACCACGTGGCGGAAGAGTAAAGGTTCTGAGAAATAATTGTTATCTTAGGTAAGTAGGTAACATTTCTGTACAAATTTTGAAGAATTAAACTAAGAATTAACTATGCATAAATCGAAGTATGATTTAGAAAGAACTTTTTCATTCATTAAAAATTTATTTAGATGTTGTCAAATGTTTTTTTTCCGAATTTATCCAGTATATTGTATATCTTGGATCGAAAAATTGGTCTTTTTTTTAAACGAGAAATACAGAGTGTGAGCCAACCCACACTCTGTATTTCTCCTGTATCGTGGTGTTGTAGTGTAGGTGGTGGACGCAAGGCAAGTACGTGTGGAGTAGCGGAAGGTCAGAAGATAGGCGAGCACACACAATAAGTCCGATAAACAAGCGAGGGTCAAAAGTAACTATCCAAAATAATACTGAGAAAGCACAACGAACGAACGAACGGCAGAGCGATCAAACAACGATAACCACCGACTACTATAAAGATATGCGTCTAACAATAGATAATATTGTAGAACGGAACGTCTTAATCCTCCTTGTTAAACAAAAACATTAAAAAAACTTTTAATTACCTATTTGATTAATTCACGAAAGTTTTAGAAGAATAATAAAACCGTAATAATAAAACATTAATGCATATTTGAATGTTACGAGCTAGTGAGAAATTTCTATTCATGCTAAGGGCAGTCGCTTAGCCATTTCCTTTCCTAATTACAGTTAATATCGGTAAATTCCTAAAATAATCCCACAAAGGCAACCCAAAAATAAATCAATTTGACTTCAATTAACAAAATTATTACCAACCCGGAAAAACGAACGGAAAAACCGAAGCCCAAACATTTTTGCACGTGCTTACACAACGCTTCCTCGCTTATTATGCGGATGATAATAAAAATACACCTTCGGACATGTTCGTTAATCCTCGGAATATTCCGTCGAATTTAATCTCAGTGATTATATGAATATGCCCATCCCTTAACTGAAAGGTCGACGCTAAGACCCCTTACCCTAATTTATTCTGGGTACCTACTTTGGTTCGGTATTAACCATATTTTCATTGTGAACGGATATTTTAGCTGAGATAATAACTTATGTAGCTCTACTGTGGCTACATTTAATACATAGATGTTGATAATTCTTAATAGTTTCAACAAAATGTATTGGTTCTGTTATTATTCTTCATATAAGATAGCATAAGATGTGCTTCAAATTGTGAGGAGTTTCTCTAGAGGAAAATTATTTATGGCAGCCCTTGTCCGATAAACTTTACTTTCAAGGTATTGAAAAACATTATCAATTTACACACACAGCACAGACATGCAAATATAATCGAGATTACGTATAAACAAAATGATTGGACCGAGAAGCCTTAAAACTCCAAAACAGTACTCATAAATACAATCAATAAATCTTAACAATCCTTGTAACAAAGCCCAGTTAATCCGTCAAACGATGGCAATTAATCCATAACCGAAGGAATGACTAATGACAACACATATCGCAAATAAGCCAACACACACTATATGAACACTACGAGGGATAATTACCCAGAATCAATCCTCACGATTGACAATTTGTGGGCACTAAACCTTTGGGAGGAAACACAATATCTTTGCAGGGGTAATAAACTATAGGGCGAGTATTAATCATCTTGAGGTTACGCGCCACTGAAGCCTTTATAGGGATATGAAGGAATAAATAATTTTTCGGTGTATTTTATGAAAGGATTCGGGCAAGGTTAACGGTGTTTCGCTTAGTAAGGAATTGTCTTAATGATGTATAAACTTGATGATTTGAGGTTTTTAATACTTTGCGAGTATTGGGCTTGAGTTCTTTGACGTTTCAGGACTTGGAAACTTGTTTTCAACGATGGCCCACGACGCCAACCGTGTCACATTTTTTGTTTTTGTACTTCAAATATTGTAAAACATTTATTTGAAAAGAGTAGGTAACTATTATTTTAAATGTAAATGATGACGTTGAAAAGTGCCATTTAATGGCTTAATTGAAATAAACGTTTTGACTTTATTGTTTTTCAATTCATTAGTTAAAATTAATAATTCCAGATCTTGAGAACAAAATGAAGTGGAAACGGAAAGAAACGCTTGTATTCTGCTTTTGGCAACTGAGTGCTTATTTTAGCTTTAAATAATGTAGGAGTAGAATGTTGTTTAATTGTTATTCAAATAAATCCATAGCAACGCTCTTGAACTTGTACTTCCCAGAATACTAAATTGCGAACCAGGAATGAGAGGCTCTTGAGGCGGTTTAGAAACTCTAACACTAGGGTGTGTGGGGGTCATTAGACCTTACTACCCACACGAAGACGCAGAAGAAGGCCAATGAGAGGCCTATTATTCATTGTAGGTACACTAGAAACACTGTTCTATAATTTAATCAAAAAGGTTAAAGGTAACTTCGAATATAAAATTATTTATAACCAAAACCAATTAAGGTGCTGTATACTCTAGCATTTCACACATTTCGGTATGCAAACGTGAAAATTAATATTCAAACTAATTTAAAATTACTTTCACTCGTGTGTGGTAACATTTATCAGTTTTAAAACATTCTGTTGGTACATGTTTGATCAAAGGTTTAGACTGGCAAAGGTTTAGACTGGCAAAACTATTAGACTTTTATAACAATACTAGCTTTTGCCTGCGACTTCGGACGCGTATATCATGTATGAAATATACCTTTTCAACACATTTGCTCAAAAAATGCATTTACGAAGCCTGTATGCATTGTTCGAAAGTTAAAAATTATGCACCACACAATGGAGCGTGCGGCAAAGTAGGTACTCTCACCTAAGTACATATTTTACCGCAAACTCCGTTGTATAGCGCCGTGCGTATTCTTTACGGTTTTTTTTTAATTTCCATAAAAATTAATAAGAATTCCAAGGAGTTTCACATCACGAGAATAAATAAGCTGAATGATCGAAACTCCTTGGAAGCGCTTTTGCTGTATACGTTTGTCTCATTTTAATATTATAGAGAAAATGAGAGAAGATAAATAAAAAAAATAAAGTATGTGGTTCTAATTTTCACCACGCGCATGTGGCGCCCTTTGCAAATTCGCGCCATTTTCATATTAGAAACGTCAAAGATTGTTGCGACTTTCCGACTGATTTCTAGAGACAAAAAGTTTGTTTCATTACTTATTGTAATGTTTTCTCGCAAATGTGTCGAAAAACGTTGTATGACACACGTGCGGATTTGGTTTTTACAAACTCGTGACTATGGTAAGCCCTCGACTTCGTCTCGTGCGTCTACTCGTTTTCGTCCCTCGAATTCGTCTACTCGTTTGTAAAAACCAACTTACCGCACTAATATCATAAATAACTATTACGACCTGTTCTCATACCTACCAAATAAACACAAAATCATAAAAATACGACGACCCGTTTCGGAGAAGTGCGACCACAAACACCGTGACACGAGGTATTTATAATATGTCACCGGATAATTGCAAACTCCGTAAGATTGTAATTTAATAAATCTTTTTAAGACTAAGTGAGCAATTGAGCATATCATTTTAAATATAACAAATCCCATCCAATTATTGAGAGAAAATAGTTTGCAATTTTCACGTGATATTTTACAATCTTACGGCATCTGCAATTTACCGGCGACATATATAGTTAATATTTGTTTCGAAGTGTTTGTGTTAACGCTACGGATGGTCCAAAGCCATAATTATAATTTAACAACAGTCGTACAAAGGATCGTGTTACCGACTTGTGGAGGTCAGTTATGCAGTCGCGCCATGTGAAATACAGATGCTCTTCCGCATCTGGTAAGAAGGGAATCCGACAACGATCTGGTTGGGAAAAAGCTAGGCTGACTTATTGTTCGTGTTTCTGACTCTTTGCTGTTGCATGGCAGCCTTTTTTGATGATGAGAAATCATCAAATGACTCTTTCCGCTCTGGGTGGAGCAGGGGGGAGTGTCAGACTTTTACTGACTAAAACCCTTCCATGTTTTTCCTAAATCTCTTTGCGTTCCAGGGCCGCGGTGACTCTTTCGAACAAAGTCCGCAACCCTGGCAGGAAGTCATATACCTAGCTGTTCAATTAAATGCCGAGTTGTCGATTAAACAGCGCTGTTGAATGAAAAGGTATAACGAACTGTTATTGTGTTTTTCCATTGTGTATTTCTCAGTATCAGCTATCAGCCTAGAGACTCCATTTTTGGCCAGTCGATTGCATGGAACTAAACTGTGATTGGAAAAATACTCGAATGTACTCAGTAGCTCTGTAAAATCATGATTCCCTGTTAGTATTAGCGTCCACGAAAGCTTGATTTTGTGCTCAAATTGTAGTCGTGTTGGATTTTCGGGATACAAAATGGATTATAATGGTGCTAATGAGGACAATGAACGATGATGAACAATAGATGGTGTTTACCACAATATAAATTGGATTCCTGAATTTTGATAAGGCAAGCTGTTAATTAGTTACAATTAATTGAAATGATAAAGATGAAGGGGACCAAACTTAAATAATAAACTCATCATCATCTGCCTGGCCTTTTCCCAACTATATTGGGGTCGGCTCCCAGTCAAACCGGCTTCAGCTGAATACCAGTATTTTACGTAGAGCGGCTGCCTACCAGACCTCCACAAACCATTTACTGGGTAACACGGTACATTGGAAAGACTGATGTCAGATTTTTTGGCTTCTGACAATCCGTAACGACTGACAAAGATCTACAAATGAGAGCCGAGACCAACGGTTTAGTGTGCTTTCCGAGGCACGGAGGAATCTCGATATGTTATGATGGTCACCCATCCACAGACCAAACTCGGCAAGCGTTGCTTAACCTTGAAGATCGATCCGTGCGGCTGTTATTATTTAGACACGACCTAATAATAAACTATCCCCACAAATATTCCACAAACAAACAACTCCTCAGTTAATAAAATGGAAGAAACAAACGAAATAAAAACACACCATATTATTGTCAAAGTTCACTTTAGTATTCAGTACCGCTTCCCAGCTGTCGGCGCCATTTTTAAAATGCCAACTTGTAACAAATTAGTCCCATTCTGAGCGGAGCGAGCGAGTGGAGCGAAATATACGTCATGTGGCTGGAGACACTGATCGGCGATAAAAATAGGGTATTTTACTATACCTATAGAAAAATTAGAATTCTTTTGAGTCCATCTGTTAGATTTTCAAAACTAATAAACACGTATTTTTTGCAATTTCAAATCGATAAAAAATGGTAAGATAAGGCGCATCAAAGTTCAAGAACAAAGGCTGGTGACGTTACTTTGCTAGTAAAAATTGTACCATCGTAGTGACGTCACGCGAGTATTCAACGTACTATATCATGGTCATTTATTGCTTTACGTTGATAAATAAATAAAAACCGGCCAAGTACAAGTCGAACTCGCGCATGAAGGTTTCTACCAGTACCATCGTCATTATTATAATCCAATATTATGCAGTTAAAATCGAGCAAAAACCTCCAAAAAACACGTCTCTTGTGTAGATAATAAAAAATAAAATAGAATTTATAATTTTATGTTATTTTTTATTTGCTTTAGTGAATTTAGCAGTAATTATTCTATGAGCATTCACGTGTTGCCATTATTAATAACGAGCAAAAATGCCAAAAGAACAATTCTAGAAGTAGTCGATATTTCAGTCATCATCGTTATCATCCACAGTCGGACTTCGCCCACTGCAAGGCCCTCTCTTTTCCTATGCCACTCCACATGCTGCTGTACCACCCTCATCCAAGTTCCAACAGCGACAGCAACGATCTTGTCTGCTTACTCGCTTCATTGAAATTCAAAGACACATCATGTCAACTAAAATATAACGGAGTTTTTGACAATCGTTTTCACTCATAAAGTTTCATTTATTCTAAAGCTTTTTATAGTGTTCATGGTATTTGCAGTAGAAGTTGTTTTGTTTCCTTGGTCCGTTTTTGCTTCCTCGCCTCGCTCAGTCACACAGCTCTGCACATATTCCTCCATTCACAAAACAAATCGCTGCTCCATTGTTGGTACTGAAGAGTTTTTACTCCTTACGGTCATCATAATCATGATAATAATAGCCGAAAGACGTTCACTGCTGCACATAGGCCTACCTCAGGTGTCGCAACAACTACCGGTCCTGTGCGCCTTGCAGCCATCGTCTACTCGCTACCCCCACCAAGTCATCGGTCCACCTTGTGGGAGGGCTTGACAAACTCAAAACCTTCTCTTTCTCTCTCATCTGTTTTTGAAAAATTCTTTTATTTCTATTTTTAGGCCTAGTTATTTTGCGTACGTATATCGACCTTCATTAAATTTGGTTTAATAATTTTCAAAAATAAAGATCTTGCGAGTTTGTATGAAATACCGTGAGGAGTAAATGCTCTATATAAATAGAAGCAGAGAATATATAGCTTCACATCGCTCCGCTCCTCGCGATGTAAACACATCCTGCAAAGAACGCGGTAGAGCGTGGCTTCTTAAAGCCATTTGTGGAAGCAAATGTGATCGTTTACCGTATAAGGTGAGGAGTTCTAAAGACGTAGCAGCTCATTAGTGTAGAGGTAAGTAGGCTGTACTGTTACCGCGACCGAAGTGGTTGTAACGGTCGGAAAATGTTGAAGTGGGGTTTTCTGCCGGGTTATCTGAACACTACGATGTGAAGTACTTGGGTAATGCTTCAGGACTGCTTTCAGATTATTTTGTGGTTTCAGATTTAATTGTTTGCTTATTTAAGATGAGAAGAGAGCTAGCAAAAGATGACAATTTCCTTCAGTGGACGTTGAATGTTTGAAAAAAATTTTTGGTTTCCAAAGATAATGAGAGACGATAAAGAGTTAAAACTGTATGTCCACAGGTAACATTAACATCACGTGATAATGTCATCTTAGATGATGTAAATGATGATGATAGAGCTACGCGGAGCAAGGTGTAAAGTCTCGCTAACGTCAATTGAAAAGGGAAGATTCTCTAACTAGACGGGTGTTGTATTTATGTTCAAATCGCGCGGAGAACCTTGAAACCGCGATGTATAATCTGTTTGACGTCAGGTCTTCACTTCGAATGTAGCTAAAAAAAATATTAATGCTGCTACAATGTCATCTAATACAAGTTTATCTGTAAATACAGATAAACTTGTATTAGATGACATTGTAGCAGCATTAATATTTTTTAAGCTGTAAGACTATCAGCCTATGATACATTCAAGTCACTTGCATACTTTGCTCATTTACGTCACCAATCAAAATTGAGTTCAGGTCATCAGGAATAAATATACCTAATATTCACATTACGAAGTTTATATCCACATGACAAAAATACTTCAGATCCGTCCTCTGTCACATCCGCGCAGTTCCGGAGTTCCAGAGTTCCGACGTTATGATAATTCGTGTCACAACTACATATGACTCGCCAGAAAAATCTGAAAATCCCATTATTTCACTACGTTTGAGCTGCATTCATATCCGAGTTATCCAACTGTCTGTGTAGTGTGTACTGAAGATCCCATTAGTTATTCAACAATTTGGAACTATGGAGTCTATAATCAGTGTTTGAAAATGTTTAGTTTATATCCACCAAATAGTTGGGTGCATGTCCGTTGCTGATGAAAAATTCATCAACAACGGACATGCACGTCGCATCAACGTCATAATTTTAAAATTAGTAAAATTTTATAACATCTGCTCTACTAAAATAATACAACGTGTAACAGAACAAACGCAATACCTTTTAAGAGGTCATTATACTCATCATTATGAAAAAAAAATAATATGGAACCAACACTGAAAACGCGAAAGAAAAATCGACTGCTTCATACATTTCTGTTTGCATAACTCGACAAAATGACCACACATAATGAACAGCTGATTTTTTTTCGCGATTTCTGGGTTGGTCCCATAGTAGAAGTTGTTCGTAATGATGAGTACAATGACCGTTTATGAAGTATTGCGTTTATTCTGTTACACAATGCATATGTCGCAGCCAACTGGCATTATCAGCCGTTTAATAAACGGTCTAGCATTTATTTCATTTTTTTAAATCCGCTCCCGCCCCGTTTAATCGATGCCCTAAGTGATATCTCTGCATTTAATTGAACAGCTAGGCATATGACTTGGTTCAATATCGTTTAATGATTTGCCTAGCCAAGTAATTTGGGAATTTAGGGCACAAGGAATTGAGAGGGAATTAAGAACGGAAACATGAAAAATAATTTCTACACAGTAAGCGACATATTTGAGACCAAAAGATTAGTAACAATCATAATCATTTACCCTCAGACATCATAATTTTTTTTTAAGTTCACTAATCCGACTAATAATATAATAAATTTCTCAATTGTGTCACTAATTGTAACTACAATAATATTGTGTTATTATAAACAAGTAATAAACCAAATGTTTGCATGTCACATTATTATGACTAAGTTTTATGGATCTGTACTAAAATAATTATGTTAAAATCAAAATTGTACCAACACTTATTGCGAATAAATTGATGGATTGATTAAACGTTTTAAAGAATTTTAAGTATTTTACTTGAACAAAGAATACTCAAAATTATCTCAAGGTCAAAATCCTAATAAACACCATGATAACAAACTAACAATGAAAGGAAATAGAGCCATAAATATTTCAGGGTTCAACGAGCAAAAAAGAGCATTTTAAACAGAATCGCTCCTCATAATATTTAAACGGGGGTTGTTTAAAAGTGTTGACAAAGCTAATAAAAAGGTTCAGTACACATTTGTAAAATGGACGACACGCCGAAGGCGGCCATTTTATAATCATTGTTTGTATAATCCTTTCGTTTATGTTGTTAGACTAGATAACTGTATTTATGTAATGGTAATATAATTTTTTTGTATCATGCATGAACACTGCTCATTCGATTATTGATAAGTTAGTTTTGCTTATGCAAATAATTTTACCCCGGGTACTCCGGAAAGAGAGTAATGTTTTTAAATTAACATGTAGGTACTTGATCGTTTTCTTCATAATCTCTTTTTTAAATAAAATATTGAATAACATTAAAGTGTCAAGTCAATGACATGCTTAATTACTTCATAAAAGTTTAATTGTATCTGAATCTCCCTAGAATGCACTAGTTACCTGTTTCAAACCATTACTTTGATAATAATAAAAACGGAATAGCTAGTGAAGAGTTTTATTAGAACTTATTGGAACTAATCTACTATCATAAACCTTGGTTAATTTAAAACATAATGTCGAAGGTTCCGCATTTTTTTTATTACGAATGTTAGTTTGTTCATAGTATGAACAAACTAACGAGGTAGCATAAAATGCTACCTCTTTACATGCAAACGATCAGGCGCTTTGAACCTTGCTTATATGATCTCTAGATCTATCTCTCTATTAGCTCTTACAATAAAAACAAAAAAAAAACATTTCCACAGCCGGATCATGGTAAAAAAACAAAAACTTGTTTATTTTAATAAAATCTAGGAAAAAAAATAACTGTTAAACTTTTGTTACAATATGTAAAGAAAAGGTAAAACGAATTATTTTTTTCAAAATTAAACATTTTCAGTCACGAAAAATACGAAATTTAAAAAAATTGTAGGTTGCCTATTACTAAGTCAGACACGGTCCTTATTAAATTAAAATAAAACCAGTTGAATTAAAATAGTAATATACAACGTTTTTAGCAGAATAAACGCAATTCCTTTTAAGGGGTCATTGTACTCATCACTACGAGCAACTTTTTCTATGGGACCAACCCCAAAATCGCGAAAAAACATCATCTGTTCAGTACATTTTGTCTAGTTATGCTCAGATAAATGTATAGAGCAGTCGATTTTAATTTCGCGATTTCAGTGTTGGTCCCATAGTAAAATTTTACACACATTTTAAGTTTCTCTAAATAATTGAATCCGGTGGTAATAATAATAATAATTTTATATGTATGTACCTTAAATAAAGAAAATAATAATAATAAACTAAATATTACATTGACATCAATATGATTTAATAGCAATACTCACGATCAAAGATGAACTCGCATTAATTAATTGTTAATTTGAAAATGACGCCATCTACGCCCATGGCAAACATCTGTTATAACAAGAAATAAATATATTTATAAAATAAATCGTTATACTTACAATAAAATTATTGTTACAATCATCGAAATACATAAGAGGGTAAGTGACATATTTCATAGTTAAATAATAAAGTTTACGAGATGTATGAATCCGTACAAAATTTAAACAATTTCATGAGAAGCAAGTCTCATGAACTTGTTTAAATTTTGCATGAACATTAATCCTTATAGGTACGGTACGGTCAGGTTATAACTAGGCTAGATGTAATCACGCTATGTGCTTTGAACTATGAATAGTATTCAAATTAGTCTGGTTTGAACGACAATTGGTTCATGGTTCGATCGTGCAATAGTTATTATTTTTGTATTTATTTTATGTATTAAACTGTATTTAAACACCGTAAATTGTCAAAATAGTAATAAAATGGGTTTTCACTTAATTTTAAACTCTAGATCGTATATTAACAACATTATGGCTACGTCAACTTCAAAAGTAAGTTTGCATTAGACGAAGTTGAAGGCAGTAATAGCAACATTCATTAGTTAACATTATGTTTATAGTTTTATTCAAGTTTAAGTGACAGTGCGATTCTGTAAACATGTCGAAGTGAAAACTTGGGCGAGGTGCATGACGGGTGAGTTGTCAAACCATACAAATAAGATAGAATGACAGCTCTATTGTCGTTCACTCCGCCTAGGTGAACACCGTGAGATGTCGACAGAATCGACCGGCTATAAACATGTCTATTAGCCAAAATTAACGACAAGTGGGCTGTCAAACCATACAAACAAATGGAATGACAGCTCACTTGTCGTTTACTTCACCTAAGTGTACACGGTGAGATGTCGACAGAATAGAGTAGCAGAGGCTTCATGATGAAGAATTTAAAAAAACTACGTAAATTGAATAAACGCGAAAAAAAGGTGATACTACTTAACTGTTGATTTTTACAGAATTCATAATACAGTACACTTGTTTACACAATTCAGAACACGGATAGAATAAACTATTTACCAACATCAAAAAAATATACATATTTTTCAATTTCACCTTATGTCTCTGAGACTTATCATCACACACTCATTATTTCAGGGTTAATGACTGTGTAAACTTTAATTGCTATTAAAAACGATTGTCATTTAACGTTATTCAAGCACTCTTCATCAATTTTGACAAAGAAATGGAGTGGTTAGTGTTCATAAACGAAATAATTGACACGTTTTTACAGTAAAAAAATAATAAAATAATTATTACAATGATAATTGTAATAATTATTTTATTATATATAATAATGACTGTCACATTATTGCCTCAGTGTGTTTTTGAAATTAAATAATACATATTATGTCATTTACGTCTCTTGACCAGTTGTGCTTTTTTCGTGAAATAATAAGTACATTACTCTTAACCGCTTCTAGTTACAACGCATCATGTCTGACTCCAACGACGGGAACAGCTCCTCAAACCTTCGCAGCAGCCTTACAGTTCTTTGCAGCAGCACAATGTGCGATAACAGAAGGTTTAATACCAGATGCCAATATCACAAGTAAGTATCCATAATGGTTCTCCTCCAATACAAATATGTATGTATATGTATATTTTATACCTGTTTTGTACTTCATATTCTATACCTCTGCACGATGCACGTGAGCACATTCACAAGAAGTTGGTAGAATCATCACAGCGTTGATTCGTTGGATTCGTTTTTTCTTAATAACGTTGTTAATTTTGTTTATGTGTATGTATTTATCATTGTACTGTTTGTCTATCCTTTATGTTGTACCTGCCATGTTGTCTCTGCACCACCCTAAGGTCGACTGGTAGAAAATGCCTATGTTATTAAGTCCACATTCGTACAGTGTTTTTACTAATGCATACAATTTTAATAAATAAATAATCTAATGTTTACTTCTACTGTTGACTTAACTTCTTCTTCTTCTTCTTCGTGTGGGTAGTAAGGTCTAAGGACCCCACATACCCTAGTGTCAGAGTTTCAGTCTGCAGACGAGGTGAAATTCTATTAGCGATAATAATGAGCGGTTGACAATTCAAAATATAAGGAGATTGACCACGTGAACCTTCAGTTCTTTAGTTCTGATAGAATGTAATTTTTTTTAAAGCAGGTTTCATTTTTCTTGGGGTTGGCGTATATTTTTTATTTCTTGCACTCTCCACGAATTCTATCTTTAGTAATTTATACTTTTAGACATACAAGTCTTTTTCGAATTTGATATTCGTCATTGATGTTTGATATTTTCACTTTAAGGTAATTAACACAACTATTTTTTTTAAGTAAGTGTTTTATTAACCTCTTTGCAGATTATGAGAAGTTTGACTTCATAATAGTTGGAGCAGGTACAGCTGGTTGCGTTCTGGCAAACCGACTGAGTGCTGTAGCAAAATGGAAAATATTACTCATTGAAGCTGGTGGTGATGCGCCAATGGAAGCTAATGTAAGTTTTAATTTTTATATCGTAGTAAAACTTTGCATTTTTTGATAAAATATTTGCCTCCTGTACTTTCATCAGCATAAAATACTTACTTATAGCATTTGCAACCGGATCAAAAGTTCCAGCGTGTTACTCCTACAAACAATTTTACCTATTTACAATTTTGAACTCAGTTGAGCTAAAGAAAAGCATTTTAGATTCCAGGTCTGGACAAAGGAATGTTTAAAACCAGATATGATTGGAGCTACACGACAAATAATAATGGCGTATCTAACGGTGGAAATGTAAACGGATCTATCAATTGGCCTCGAGGCAAAATGATGGGTGGAAGCAGCAACCTTAATGCAATGATTTACATGCAAGGAAACGATCAAGATTTTCTAAACTGGGTTGACCTTGGTAATCCTGAATGGGCTGTGGAAGAAGTACGACGATGCTTCAAGAAGGCAGAAAGTTATCAAAACTTGGAATTGTTGAAAAATCTAGATATCAGTAACCATTACGGCCACGAAGGACCTTTAGTTTTAAATACTTTCAATAGCACTTACAGACCTATTACCAACAGGCTTCTTTCTGCTTGGCATGAAGTCGGTTTTAAAAATGTGCCAGACCTCAATGTTGCGAACATGTTAGGTTCAGGCATCGTAACAGCCACAGCTGCTAGCGGAGAAAGACAAAGCCATAACAAAGCGTATTTGAATCCAATATTGCACAGAACAAACTTGAAAATAATCAAAAATAGTTTGGTCACAAAAATTTTAATTAGTCGTTTATCTAAAAAAGCTCATGGTGTAGAAGTAGAACGTGATTCTAAGAAATTTACATTTAGGGCATCAAAAGAAGTTATAATAAGCGCAGGTGCTGTAAACTCTCCACAACTCTTAATGCTGTCTGGAGTTGGCCCAAAACAACATCTTCGTTCAAAGAATATTTCAGTAATCGTTGACTCGCCAAAGGTAGGACATAATCTTCAAGACCATTGTACTATTCCAGTCATAATTTACGGTGATGAGCCCGGTGAACAAAACCAAGCTGATCAACAGTTTAGTGTTTTACAATATCTTTACAATCGTACTGGTATTTTGGCACAAAATAGTTTCGCAGATATAGTTGCATTCTTTTCTGATAACCCAAATGCTACTTACCCCGAATTTCAAACGCATTTTTCATTATTGTATAGAAATAGTTCCAATATCAAACAAGGTCTAACACAACGATTCAGATACAAAGATGAGATAGCTAATCCAATAATAGAACTGAATAAAAAGCACGCAGTTTATATGCTCCTATTCAATCTTCTACATCCATATTCTACTGGACGCGTTTTTTTAAATTCAAATAACCCAAAAGATCACCCAATTATAAACTTGAACTATTTCGAAGATCCCAGAGATTTGGAATTAGCAGCCACAGGTCTTAGAATGCTTACAAAAGTAGTAAACTCTACCGCCTTCAGGGAAATCAATGCATTTTTAGGAAGGATGGAGTGGACACCATGTAATATTTATGAACTAAATAGCAGAGATTACTGGAAATGTGTTTGTGTGGAGATGACACTTACAGTTTACCACCCTGTAGGAACATGTCGGATGGGACCAAACCCAGAGACCTCAGTGGTGAATTCTCGGCTGAAAGTTCACGGAGTCGATTGTCTCCGTGTGGTAGACGCTAGTGTAATGCCCACACTGACTAGTGGTAACACTAATGCACCAACTGGGATGGTTAGTGAGAGAGCAGCAGAATTTGTGCTACAGGACTACAAACAACTGTTATAAAATAACTGACACCAAGCATCGTCAATTACAGCTGTTGAGACTGTTTCAGCTGTTGAGACTGTTTGAATACTTATTCAATTCTTATTTTATAATTATCCCTGCATTACTCTTCGTGTATATTATATTGTGTTACACGATAAACTTATTTGACTTGTAAAGATTCAGTATATTAGTAGTATATGAGTAGTATTGATTTCAGTAGTATCCAAAAATAATGAAACAAATTAATCTGAATATTTGGATTAAATTTCAAACTCAACTCTTGTTTTTTTTTATCCTTGTTCCCATTGGACCACGTATCATTGGTATAACCTTTTTATAACCACTTTTTTTTTTAATGGTTGTACCTCTGAAGAATAAAACTCTACGTCTAACGAGTGCAGCTATATTAGTGTATCTTACATGATTTTTTTTTTTTTTAAACGTTGCCCCACACTAGGAATTTCTCCTGTATCGTGGGTGCATTTACAAACATACAAAGTCACAAACACAAATAGCCAGACCCGGAACAACTATCTTTCTGTAGGCCATACAAATATTTGTTCCGTGTGGGAATCGAACCCGCAACACTCAGCGCAGCAGCCGATCGCTCAACCACTGCGCCTACCGTGTTGTCAAGGTATTTATTTTGTCGAAAATTAAGGCATTAAAATAACGCATTTGTTTTGTATTACATATAGTGTATATAGTTAAATTTAAACGAATTATTCAATAAATTTATACCTACCGATTGCCTACACTTAAACATACAACTATTGATAGAAATTTAATAAATTTTTAACATAAATAACCTTTTATAATGACTTAAAACACAGGAATGTTACAAACGAATAAATAAGGTCCCTATAAAACCTTGCAGTAGAAGGTCAAGGCAGAGACCGCATTAAAGGTCTCTCTAAGATAAGATAACATAAAAAAGTGAATAATACATAGGTACTGATAGTTTTCCGAAACGGCTTTTGTTATTAAGGTTCAAGTTGTGATGAAAATGAGACATGTACCTGACTCTTAGAGTATACTGACCACTATAGCCTGACCCTTGGTGAGTGGAGACATGAATATGTTGCCAAGCGTTGTAATAGTGAAAGTAAACAAGGTTGAAAAGTAATTTACTGATAACTTCACGATATACTTTTTTGAACAAGCCACATGAGCGTACTTTGGCCTGAAGTTAAAATCGCTTGCCTTTTAACTTCAATTAAAGAGCACATTAAATAATATGCCTTCCCATTCATAAAGTAATAATTTATATTAAATATAATTATAGTTAAATTAATTTTAAAAGGATCAAATGTTTGAAGGTCACCGTCCGATGTGTACGGAGGTCTGGGACGAAGGGGATGTAATAATAATTTATATTTTTTATTGTTTTTCATTCAATGTGTTAACAATATAGAATGCGTTAACTGTTTAGCAGACAAGTGTAAAAAATAAAATAACTTTAAGAGTCTGGTGTGTGCACTCACCAGAGTCTAAAAATTTTGTTTTGCATTAATTCTATTTTTTTAGGGTTCCGTACCCAAAGGGTAAAACGGGACTCTTTTTTTTAAAGATGGGAAATCATCAAATTACTCCTGCCGCTCTGAGTGGAGCGGGAGGGAGTGTCAGACTCTTTATTCTCTATTTAATAAGTTACGCCGATGATATGGCTCTGCTAACCGCCTTGGTTTTTGGCCTTAAGAGGTTGGTGGCCATCTGTGAAGACTATGCCAAGCTTCATGGTTTGGTTTACAACGCGTGTAAGAGTGAGGTCATGGTCTTTTGTGCCGGCGGCTGTCGGTGTCCGGAAACTATACCACCAGTCAATTTAAATGGAACTCTGCTCACACGGGTTTACAGGTTTATATACCTTGGACATGTCTTGACCGAGGGCATGAAGGACGATGACGATATTGAGCGAGAGCGGGCGCTGTCACTTAGGGCAAATATGGTAGCTCGCAGATTTGCACGTTGCTCACGGGGTGTTAAGACAACCTTGTTTCGTGCATACTGCACTCCTTTTTACACGTGCAGTCTATGGGCCGATTATACGCAGAAATCGTACAGCGTCATAATAATGCGTTCAGGATATTGATGGGGTTGCCCCACTTATGTAGTGCATCAGGGATTGTTGTTGAAGCTCGAGTCGACTGTTTTATACAACGATGAGAAAGCGATGCGCTTCCCTGGTGCGCCACGTGCGGGCCACGTGCCCCCAACCTTATTCTGTGCTGTGTGGCGAGCAGACTCGATTGTTTATATGTGGGTCGCTGCTGCAAGCTGTCCACCTGGGTGTTAGGTTTGTGGCAGTGATTCACATGTATTCATGATTTAAGGTTAAGTGATTAGAATAGTAATACTAACATAGGGGTAACGAATATTGTTACTGACACAAAGGTGTCATTGTTACTTATGGAATAAAGATATTATTATTATTATTATATACACTATACATACAATACAATACTATAATATATATCGGCGCGAAGAAGAAGAAGGGGGCCCGTTCCCCGTCATATATATCCAAATTAAAAAACGAATACACGAATATACTTGAATTGTTGATGCAAACAAATATTGAGTAAAAAAAAATTGCGATGTGACGATACTACTGCCAACTTCTTACGAATGTGCTCGCGAACCTTAACTTTGAAGGTTAATCAGTTGGTTGCGATCCTGACTTCTTGGGGCAGAGCATTCCACAGAGAAAAAGATTGTATGAAAAAAGAACAGTGAACAAAATCAGTACGGTGAGAGGGACAGTGAAGAAGACGATTATGGGATGACCGCGTTATTTTTTGAGTATTTCAAACAATTTTACATTCGAGTTTTTTAATGTATACGCGATAGTCTTTTCTCAGGTCTGCGCACTGCTTTAGAATAAATTAATTGTAAAAATACTGTTGTTTAATACGTTCCTATTTGTTATGATCATCATACAAAATACAAATACAACAAATACAAAATCTTTATTGCAACAACAAGTATTTACATTTCATGTGCAAGCCCTGTTTCCCAAACTAGCGTGAGCTGTATGTTGGGAATCAGTTCCTTCCAGATAAATATGTCGAGCTAGTGTTACAATCATAACTTATAATAATTTATCTATTAATTAAGTTTATAACCAAAAGTTTACAATCTGCGAAATAAAAATTGTGTGTGTGTGTGTGATGGTGTGTTTGTGGGTGTTCGTGTGTGTGTGTGACAATGTGAGAGTGGGTTTTGTGTTTTACTGCTTTATTTTTATTTTAAAATTAGGAATAGATTTTCGATTTCGTCGTAATTTAATGGTTTCAGCCATAATTTTATTTTATTTTTAAACTGATAGTTGGATAGTTGTTTGGTTTTATGAGCTATATTAAGTTTATTGTACAATCTAGGTGCTACATTGTTATAGTGATGTTGGGCAAATTTGCTTTTTACTCTAGGGATTGGGCATTCGTCTCTTCTTTTGCCAGAAGGTATTAGATAGGGTACTGTATTTTTATGATATTTACGTAAACATTGATACACAAACAACTTTCTGACAGACAGAACATCGGCCTTATCATAAACAGAATCAGTAGGATGTTGAAACGGTAGCGAAAGAAGTACTTTGAGCACAACACGCTGCGCCCTCTCAAGTTCAAGAAGATGTGTCTTGGCTGCCGAACCCCAGGAACATATACAATAGGTTATTACGCATTCTGCTAAGGCTTTGTAGGTGTGAATCAAAAGTTTTAAATCTGGTATCAATTTCAAGTCTTTAAAAATATAAATGAGTTTTCTTAGTCGGTTGCTAACTGCAGTTATGTGCTTCTTCCAACATAGTTTGTCGTCAATATTTACTCCTAAGTATTTAATATCTGTGGATCTAACTAACGTGGGGCAGTTACAGCGTGGCAAAAGAGTATTGTTGGATCTGTTACAAGGGTAGGAATGTATGCGAACTAGGAAGTTTTTTGGTGAAGATGCTTTGGTTTTGCTGAAGCATAGAACTTTTGTTTTGTCAGTGTTTAGCGTTAATAAACTATCTTCAAGCCAAGAGGTGACCACAGACATGCCTTCCTCAGCAATTTGTTTTACACTCTCCCAAGTGTCACTATGAAACAGTATGACAGTGTCATCACCAAACATTTGAATATCAGCACCCTTTATTTGACATTTACAGAGTTCGTTAATGTAAGTTAGAAACAATGTCGGGGCTAGCGTACTGCCCTGTGGCACGCCATATGACCCCCCACTAAAATTACTGAAGGAATCTTCAACTCTAACGCATTGTTGCCTTTCTATAAGGTAATCCTCCAACCACAAAAGAGCATTCCCCCTGATACCAAAGTTCTCTAATCGTGTTAGGAGGATTGGAATAGATACAGTATCGAACGCCTTCTGTAAGTCTAGAAAGACACCTATACATTTGCTGTTCTTATCAAGATGAGCCGTAATTTTAGATGTAAGCTCTAAAACAGCATCATCTGTGGAACGATTGGCACGAAATCCATGCTGATTTTTGCTTAGGAGTTTATTGCTTTCCAGGTAGTTGATCAGTCGTTTGTTCATAATTTTTTCTATTATCTTAGAGAGGGTACTTAATAGAGAAATGGGCCTATAGTTGGTGGCTAAAAACTTATCTCCTGATTTGAAAATAGGGCAAACTATAGCACGTTTAAATATTTTAGGGAAAACTCCGTGTTCAAAGCTTAAATTGATTAAGTAAGCTATTGGCTCAGCAACGACAGTACGAAAAGTTTTAAGGATAGATGCTGTGATTTTGTCTTGACCTGGAGCGCTATGCGTCTTAAGGCTACTTATAACTTCGATCACTTCAGCTGGGTCTGAAAAGCGTAGTCCCATGGAGTTTATGGGATCCTTCCGTGTTTTGGCTTTTTGAGACAGAGTTACCTCATCTGTGCCCAGTTTTTGTAGGGTCTTATTAGCAAGATTTGCTCCCACCGAAGTAAAGAACTTATTTACTTCGTCTAGAGACTCAGTAGCATTCGTTTTTAAATTAAGTAGTTCTTTGGCTGATACATTGGACTTCTTCATATTGCATAATTCCTTAATCGTATTCCAGGTTTCTTTGAGATTATTTTTACTTTTTTGTAGTTTATCAGTGTAGTAGTTTTTTTTCAGTGCTTTTATAATTTTTTTTAACGTATTTCTGTAAGCTGTGTATTTATCTCTAATTACTTTGTTATTAGCATTAGTTTTTAAGGTTTTATGCATTTTATTTCGTTTTCTTATAGATTTTACAACTCCTATAGTAATCCATGGTTTTAGTGGACGGTTACGTCTGGAAATTTTTCTTACTTTAGTGTTAGCATTTATCACGTTTTCAAGTTTTGTTGTTAACACTATAGCTGCCTGGTTAACGTCTGTTGTCGAATATAGTTCGTTCCATGATTCATTTGCCAGGTCGTCATTTATACCATCAAGATCGATGTCAATCTTACGAACGGACGTATTTTTTTTGCAAATAGAACCATATTCTATACGTAATAAAATTGGTGAGTGATCCGTTAGTTCGTCAAAAACAAAACATTGTGTTTTAGCAAATGATTTTATCATAAAATGGTCAAGACATGCATTTAATCTCGTGGGACAGTCAACCCCTTGCCTTAGACCATGACTGGCCATAAGATTGAGGTATTTAGCAGAATTGGCATTTATATTATTAGGCATGATATCCAGGTTTAAATCACCAGTTAGAATGACATTGCTAGTTCCAGAGCATTGGTTTAATATATTATCTAGCGAATTTAGGTAGTTGAGTGTGTTTTTGAAACTAGGTGGACGATAGGTACATATAATACTTATCTCATTCTTGATGCTAACTATCATGTCAACTTTTACCTTTCAGTGGGATAATTTAAGCTGGTAAGATTACATTCGATCTTCCTGCCTTTATCCTATACTATTACTATTTTAGATGGGATCGGCGCAACACCTTTTCTGAATCCTTTCTCTTCCTTTCAATTACTAATACACTGATCCCTAAACAACATTCTATTTCAAAGAAAATTCCAGTGAAACTTGATTCTCCAATGGTAGGTCAAAATCTACAAGATCATTGATTCTCCCCAGTTCGCTCAAGCCACGACATTTTTATTCTTTAGAGCACCGTCGTAACTTTTAAATGAAAGATCCGATTTGAATAATCAACCTTAATTATCAAACCATTTAAATGGATTAGGATTAATATCATGATAACAAAATCACAATTTTGCACAAAAATTTGAATAAAAAGCGGTCATGGTGACTTAACCATAATAGTTAGACATAAGGTATTACGGATTTTTTTTAAATATTGATGTCTTCTATAAAACTGTAGTAAATCACTTTGCTCTATTGTCAATAATTTCCGCAGCGTACGCGATATAAGGATTTTTTTTGGTATTTTTTTCACACATTGGGTCACATTATCGAAGTTTTCATACGGATCCCTAACTTTTTTGAAAATACTCTATAGCCTATATTCATTAAGGATAATGAAGGATTCTAATGGTGAAAGAATTTTTAAAATCAGTCTAGTAGTTTCGGATTTTAAACAATCAAACAAACAAATCTTTCCTCTTTATAATATTAGTCTATATTCTTTATATTGGTATTTAATAGAGACAGCACTAATAATAAAAATCAAATATCCTAACTAAGTTAACCCTAAAAGATGGCGTCAAAAAATTCATCCGCATCGCTGTCGACTGGAAGAGTGCCCAAAAGACTGGCGGCATTGCCACGTTGTATGGCAATGCTTATCCTTTGTCCAAGGTAGAAGCCAGCCCTTGGGTCACGCGATGTGTCAACTAAGCGTTTAGCAAGTTCTTTAAATAACGCAAGAGCACTCGGACCCCACAACCCGAGAGTTTCAACCCCAAACGGCTCGAAAATATAACTACCAACGAGGTTGTTATATTTCCGCCCACCGTCTCTGGGATGAAGGGTAGTCGGGCGGATTTGAATTCGGGCAAGCGAGTCTCCAGGCCTCCACAGCCTCGGTGAAGCACGGCACATCAAAATCAATCAGTGTGGAAGCTAGAATATTCCTAATTAATTTATCAGTGCCGTGAACCGAAGATATAAAAGCCGGTAAACTAATACTGGTAATTTTGCGGACGCCAAAGCCTCCCATACGGATGGGAAGAGTTGCTTGTGCCCAAGCTCGGTCGTCCATGGCCACATTTAAATTAAAGTAAGTGTATGCTTGATGATTTGGTCCATTTTCTCCAAAAGGTGGGGGTGCTTCCATAAATGGGAAGCACGAAGGAAATATATTAATTTTGGGCCGAAACAGCAATAACGGATTAGGGTGATTGAATGCATGTTAATTTGGAACAATCTTTCCGAAACTTTATTAAAATCTTGGATTTTTTCTTCAACGAAATTTGGAAGAATTGGGGAAGAAGATTGGGGACCCAAGGAGACGAAGAGAGCTTTTGTCCATAATTTTGATTTCAGGGGCTATTGTGTTAAATTTTGGAAATGGAGTAGTTTATCAGTATTGTCAGATAAGAATATTTCGCATTTGGAAAAGTTTAGATCAAGTCCTAGGGAACGGAAATGATTTTTAAAAAATTTTAGGTCATTTAATACCGTATCTACGTCGCCTCCAAGAGTTCCATCATCAAGGTACCAAACATTAAATTTAGAATTTAGCTGTCGAATAATTGGGTGAATAGCTAAACTAAAGATCACTGGCCCGAGGGGGTCACCTTGTTGACAGCCAACAGCTGTTAGTCTATATTAGTTTAGATTAATGTGCAATTAAATCCACGGCAACGAAGAAACATCTGTTGAAACAATGATTATAATTATTATCTTTCAAAGTACTGTAGGTACAAATGCACATTAGTGGTAAAACCACTAATTATTTTATATGGGTGGCATCTTTCGTATACGTTTGTGTAAACTTCAATAAAGAAGATGCATAAAAACGAGTGACAAAAGCATTCTAACTCACACTTCATCAATTTTGGTCAAGAAATGGAGTGGTAAGTACTAACTAGTAAATCGACTATTTTCAGAACATCTCGTGTCAATTATAAACAATTTCTGTACTTAAAGTGGAAAAAGCGTTGTCTTTATTAACCTTTTATTTTTAACCAGCTATTTAAACATTGTGCCTATTCATTCAAATTATTTTATTAGTGATCTGTTGAAATTGTATTTTTGGTACTTTTGTGACAAACTTGTATCTCGTTTTTCCTATAGTTACAACGCTTCGTGTCTGACTCCAACGACAGGGGCAGCTCCTCAAACCTTTGCAGCAGCTTTACAATTTTTTGCTGCGGCACAATGTCTTGTATCAGAAGGATTGATAACAGATGCTAATGTGAAAGGTAAATATTTCCTTCAATAGCTATTTTCTGTATGCGACTGTGTAAATGGCAAGATAAATGGTTTTTTTTTTTAGATTTTGATAAGTTTGACTTCATCATTGTTGGAGCTGGTACAGCTGGTAGTGTTTTAGCAAACCGATTGAGCGCTGTACCAGAATGGAATATATTGCTTATCGAAGCAGGCGATGACGCACCAATAGAAGCTAATGTAAGTACACATAAAAAAAAACAAACGAATTGAGAACATCCTCCTTTTTTTGAAGTCGTTTACAAATTAAAATAGAGTTTATGGCAATTTTGAACTACGGTGAACTTAAGTGTGAAATCTTAGATTCCAGATCTAGATAAGGCCATGCTTGGATCGAAATACGATTGGAATTATCTGACTGCTAAAAATGGAAGAACAAACGGAGCAAATATAAACGAGTCCATTATTTGGCCACGTGGAAAAGTGATGGGTGGTAGCAGCAACCTTAATGCTATGATTTATATTGAAGGAAATGATCAAGACTTCCAAAATTGGTTTGATCTCGGTAATGCAGAATGGAGTGTTAAAGATGTGCGTCGATGCTTTAAGAAAGCAGAAAGTTTACAAGACATGAATTTGTTGAAAAATCCGGAAATCAGGAATCATTACGGTCTTGATGGACCATTGGTTATAAATTCCTTTAATAGTTCTTACAGACCTTTAACTAAAAAGGTTTTTTCAGCATGGGATGAAATCGGTTTTAAGAATGTTCCTGATTTAAATGTCGCAAATGTTATAGGTTCAGGTCATCTGAGATGCACAGCTGCTGATGGAATGAGGCAAAGTCATAATAAAGCGTATTTAAACCCAGTGCTTCATAGGAAAAACTTGAAAATTATTAAAAATAGTTTGGTAACAAAAGTGTTAATAGATCCTTCATCTAAAATTGCTCTTGGGGTAGAAGTTGAACGTAACTCAACAAAATTCTCGTTTTTTGCGCAAAATGAGGTTATTCTAAGCGCAGGTGCTATAAACTCACCACAGCTTTTAATGTTGTCTGGAGTAGGCCCCAAAAAACATCTTTGTTCAAAAAATATTTCAGTTATAGTTGATTCCCCAATGGTAGGTCAAAATTTACAAGATCATTGTATCATACCCATTGTAATTTATGGTGATGAGCCTGATGAACAGAATCAAGCTGAAAGAAAGTTTGATGCTATACGTTATCTTTATAATCGTACTGGGCATTTGGCGCAAAATTTTGCCGCTGACATCCTTGCATTTTTCTCTGATAACCCAAACGCTACGTACCCCGATTTTCAAACTCATCTTGTTATAATGTGGAAAAATAGTTCCGAACTTGCGTCACTTCTGACACAACGATTCAGGTTTAAAGACCAATTAGCCAATCCAATAATCAAACAGAATAAAAATCATACAATTTACTTGCATGCGTTCAATCTTCTACATCCGCATTCAAGGGGAAATATTTCTTTGAGTTCAAACAACCCTAAGGATCATCCAATTATCAATGCCAACTATTTCAGTGATTCCAGAGATTTGGACAAAGCAGTCACTGGGATCAAAATGCTTACCAGAGTAGTAAATACCACAGTTTTCAGAGAAATCAATGGATTTTTAGGAAGAATGCAGTGGCCACCATGTGACAAATTTGAATTAGATAGCATGGATTACTGGAAGTGTGTTTGTATAGAAATGGTACTTACAGTATACCACCCTGCAGGAACATGTCAGATGGGGCCAAACCCAAAAACCTCAGTTGTAAGCCCTCGGTTGATAGTCCATGGAGTCAAAAAGCTCCGTGTGATAGACGCTGGTATAATGCCCACACTCACAAGTGGTAACACCAATGCACCAACTGGAATGGTTGGAGAAAGAGGAGCAGAATTGGTGCTACAGGATTACAAAAAATTGTGAAAAAATATTATTTGTAACATTTTATGTCACTTACAAGTGATATTTGATTATAATTTTTAATGGCAATAAATAATCACTGAATTTGTTTTATATTTTATTTTATTTGAGTTTGCAATTATCCAGTGACAACAAAGTCTCATAGTAACTATGAATAAACGCATTTCAAATTAGTCATCAAAAAATAATTCACATCACTTTCAATGGGAAAAGTGCCCAGAACTTAAAGCAAGGTCACGTTGAATGGCAATGCTAAGTTTTTGGTCTAAGAATTCTCAGCTCCCTGGTCTACGTAAAAATCGACCAGCTGTTTGCTGATGTCCCGAAAGACTCAATGCGCATTCGAACCTAATTCTTCAACCCCAAATGGCTCAATTGTAACCTCCTTGGCTTTTTTTTTTTTTTTTTTTTTTTTTTCTAGGATGGGAAATCATCAAATGACCCCTCCCGCTCTGGGTGGAGCGGCAGGGAGTGTCAGACTTTTACTGACTAAAACCCACCCTTTAGTCCTCCTAGTGCCTTTCTTCCCAGGGCCGCGGTAACTCTTTCGAACAAATCCGCAACCCTGGTAGGCTCTGGCCCTAACGGGCCCCGACCCATGCTGACGTCCGCTGGCTCGGCGCGCGTAGAACACAGCGCGCCGTCAACCCGGGCCTGTTCTGATCGGACGGCGAGCTACCCATTGCTCGCCGTCCACAGGCATCAGTCACTGCGCCATGCTCAGGAGCATCAGTTCCTGGGCGGCGCAGTGGCTGACGTTCAACAGGAGGGGGTGAAATGGGGCCATTACTGGCACTCCATTTCAGCCCCCTCCGGAGCCCTTTGTAGGGGCTCTACTGCGGCTGCTGCAGTAGCAGCAGCCGCAGTGGAACCGGCAGTGGCGGTAGAAGAAGCGGCGGCAGCGGCGGCGGTCGCGGCAGAGACGGCGGTGGCGGAGGGCTTCCTCCTGTTTCCGGCTTTGGTGGGTGGGGCGCAGGCCCTACCCCCAGCCCAGTGGTCGGCCGGCTTGCCAGCTGCCGCACAGACTACGCAGTGCGGCGCGGCGACGCAAGAGCCGGCCCTGTGACCGGGCTGACCGCAGCGGAAACAAAGACCGCTGCGGTCCACCTCCGAGGTGCATTGTGCTCCCACATGGTGGCCCAATTGGCACCGGAAGCACCTCAGAGGTCGGGGTTCCAGCAGTTTGACCTGCGCGGAAACCCAACCCACCAAAAACCTTCGGCCCTCCGTGATGGTTTTGGCCGCCGGCACGGGGCAGCTCACCACAATGGTGCGCGTGCCCGTGTTGTCAGGACGTAGGGTGCCCGCCTTCACCTCCTCTGCTGAGCACCCCCCCGTCCTAACGACGGCGGCCACCACCTCCGCCTTCGTGACGGAGTCGTCCAGGCCCAAGATGCGCATGTCGATGCGCTTGGTGGGCCTGGACACTCGGGCATCGTCCGCGCTTAGGGACGCCCTGAGCCTTTCGGCTAGAGCGACCGCGGTTGGGCCGCTGGCAGCCCCGGGGATCTCCAGCATCCGGGCCCCAGTCATGGTGACCCGGAGCCGAAGGCCCCCCACGATGCCTAGCTCACCAAGGTTTACTGCCTCCTTCGCCTTGGTGAGCACGTCCGCGTACGTCACGCCCCTCTTCGCCGCGTCCGGCTGCAGCGTAAGAACTACAGCCGCGGTTTTCGGGGGGCGCAGCGCAGCCGCGACGCTTCGCGCCTTCTGCCGCCGCTTCCTCTCCCGCCTCTTGGCCGCCCTGGCTGCCTTTCCCGCCTTCCTCTTCTCCCCGGCCACTTGCCATTCGGCTTGAGCCGGGGGAGGAGCTGAAGGCGAGGAAACCGGGGGGAGCTGCTGCTCAGACGGCGCAGGAGCCTTCGCCGTTCGCGCAGCAACCCCACCCCTCCTCTTCTTTCCCGGGGCCGGGTCCGGTTTTCCCGGCACCGGCTTCGCGGGTGCCGGCCCGGACCCTTTGTCCAGGCCGGACGACCCCGGTGTGGCAGCCGCGGCGGCCGCGTACGACGCCGCCTTCCGGCCTGGAGCCAACCTCCTTGGCTGCGACCACTGGCAGAAAAGTTAGTCGTTGGGGCTTTGTAAGTGTCCAGCAAAAATATAAATAGTATTTTAGAATTATTAAGGAAAAATAAGGTGTTTGTTTTACAGAGAGTCATGGAGTTCTGGAGCATTTGGGCGGGAATGGCGTAAATAATTTATTGAATTTATTCTCAAAACGTCTTTATTTTCTAAGTAGCTCACAGGGCTGTGGTGTTGAAGTATTAATGTGTCGTTTGAGATGTTCAATTAAAAACAAAAATGCCACTGAAAATATTCAAAATGAGCAAGTAATGTCACGCGTTAACCTCTATTCAGGTAAATTAAATTTCAACACTCCAGTTTAGTCAATAAATATCAGTAGGTATCTACCATAATTTAGTTTAAAATAATATATGTAGTGTCTGTTTTTAACCGACTTCAAAAAAAGGAGGAGATTCTCAATTCGATAGTCTGTTTTATTATTTTTTACTCTATAGCTAGTCGTTTTTAACGCCACCAAAACACAGGCATGTCTTTTTACCGCAAAAAGGAGTCGTTTTGACCAAACTCCAACTTTTCGGGGTGCATCTGTTCCTGTGACTGATCGGCTCGAGCTCCTGGGCATGGAGTTGTCATCCAGTCTCAACTTCGGCACCACCATCGAGTACAAAGCCCAAACTGCGGCCAAAAAGCTGGGCATCCTAAATAGGGTGAAGCGATACTTCAGGCCTGGACAGCTTTAAACCCTTTACAAAGCACAAGTCCTATCCTGCATGGAGTATTGTAGCCACCTTTGGGATGGCTCAGCTAAGTATCAGCATGCCGCGCTTGACTCGGTGGAACACAGAGCTGCTAAGAAGCTCATCGGTGACGCAAAATTGGTGGATGCCAAGCTACATAGCTTGGCTCAACGCCGTAAGATTGCCTGCTTATCGGTCTTCTACAGATTGTACTTCGGTGAGTGTGCCCAAGAACTCCACGACCTCATCCCACCGGCCCCCTTCTACCATCGGACATCCAGACGCACTGCATCTTACCATCCCTACCATGTAGCTATTCCACCAATTCGCACTAAGCGTTTTTTATAATGCGCACAGCAAAGGAGTGGAACTCTCTGCCTGCGTCTGTGTTTCCAAAAGCTTACAACCCTAATCTCTTCAAAGTTAGAGTGAACAGGCTCCTTCTGGGTAAGCTCGCTCCATCGTAGACTTTGTCTCTGTCATCTGACATAGATTAGAGTCAAGAGCAAACCCATCACTAATTAAAAAAAAGTAACTCCGTAATTTATGAAACGATGTAAAAAAAAATATGAAAGATATATTAATATTTCATAAGTTCCACAGTCCACTTGTGGAGCCTCATCTAGAAGACTAGTATCGCTTAGTTATTAATTACTTACATAATATTAATAAGTAACGTTTTCGTAAATGTAATTGGATGAATGTTTGTCTGAATAAAACATATTATTCTCTTTGTACGATTAGTTCCATAGAAATCGGTTTAGTAGTATGGTTTTTAAATCAAATAGCTGGAAAAATATGTCATTCAACAAAACGAAATTGCTTATTTTGCTTTCCTGTGACTTTCCAGTAGTGGTCACGGATTACGAAAAAATCATAAAGTAGGTACTAAAAGCGTAAAATAAAAAATGCAACCGACTTACTAATAAAAAAACTCTACAAAGTAGGTTTAATAAGTTACTGTCAAAAACGAAGAAACGACCAAAACCACCGACTTCTGAAATTAAAGTTATTTTATACTTTGTAGTGTTTTTTTTAGGGTTCCGTACCCAAAGGGTAAAACAGGACCCTATTACTAAAACTCCACTGTCCGTCCGTCTGTCTGTCTGTTTGTCCGTCCTGTCGGTCTCCAGGCTGTATCTCATTAATTGTGATAAATTTCCACAGGTGATGTATTTTTGTTGCCGCTATAACAACAAATACTAAAAACAGAATAAAATAAATACAATAAACGTGTTTTTTTGCTGTTTTTTTTTATAGATAATTGTACGGAACCCTCCGTGCGCGAGTCCGACTCGCACTTGGCCGGTTTCTTGTAATACATGGGTGGTTGGTTTAATGGCTGCATAAAACTTTATTGTCTTCGAAAACAAGTGCTGATTATCGTTGTTTTTAACCGACTTCATTACAATAGTCATCAATTTTGGCCGGAGAATGGAGTGGTAAGCTAAGTGATACTATTAATTACAAATAAATGCTTTGATCTGGCTTTAAAAAAAAAAATGTCACCTTGCATGAACGCTCATACTATATTTTCATAATCAGTTTTGTTTTTAAGAAACAAGTTTTATTTGATGACTGAAGTATTCGATTTTTATACATTTTCAGCACTAATGATAGTGTTATCTCTCTTAATCGGCATCAAAGTCAAAGTCAAAGTCAACGACTGCCGACAGTTAATCCCATAATAGTTGCTAAGCCAGACTTCCATATTGGCTTTCTCTTTTTTCAACTAATTAGCTATTATCTCTTTCATTATGTATATATTTACTTTTTTCGTCGTGTTTCCGTTATCTTTATTTACCTTTTTTAATAACGTACTATTAAAGCATTGTGTATAATTATTCAAATAATTTTATTAGTGGTTTGTTGAAATATTTTATTTGGTACTTTTTGTGACAAACCTGTATCTCGTGTTTCCTGTAGTTACAACGCATCATGTCTGACTCCAACGACGGGAACAGCTCCTCAAACCTTCGCAGCAGCCTTACAGTTCTTTGCAGCAGCACAATGTACTATAACAGAAGGATTAATCCCAGATGCTGATGTTAAAAGTAAGTAAGGCCGTTTTTGTGAACCTATAATAATTTTTAATTTTAAAAAATCAGAAAATCAGACAGATTTTAAAGAAAGTAAAATCTGGGGCCATACAATCATGGGTATTGATCATGGTAAGCGCAGTTAAACCTCAAAGTGATGCAGATGCTTTTTATTATTTATTTAGATAGTAAATTGTCTTATTATTATCCTAAATCGCTCAGGTAGATCGACGCAGTTCACTATTATACTATTATAGCTTCTCATTCTAAGCTGAATCACTGTATCTCAAGATACAGGTTACCTAGTTTGAGAGGCAGGGTTTTCCATATTGTGAACAGATTACAGTTCTTACATTTGTATTGCATTGCATTGTGTTTTTCTACTAAATCTTATTTAAGTTGTCCTTTTATAAAACATGTTTCAATCTGTATTTTAAAAAAAGAAAAAAATAATTACTATTATTACCTTTTTGATACCTTTCCCTTGAAATTATTAGAATTATTTTTATTCCTTGGATTTAGCAGGTTGCAAGAAGTTTGACTTCATAATTGTCGGAGCAGGAACAGCTGGTTGCGTTTTGGCAAATCGATTGAGCGCTGTACCGGAATGGAACATACTACTCATTGAGGCTGGTGATGATCCACCCGTAGAAGCTAATGTAAGTAGGGAATATTTCAATTCAGTCCTTTGCACAATGAGTAAAGAAATAAATAAAACGATGGTTTAACTGTATGATAAATCTTAGATTCCAGGTCTGGATAAGGCTATGTTTGGAACCAGGTATGATTGGAATTACCTTACTTCTAACAACGGAAGGACCAACGGAGCATTCGTAAACGGATCAATTTATTGGCCACGCGGCCGCATGATTGGAGGCAGTAGTAACCTTAATACCATGATTTACATACAAGGAAATGATCAAGATTATCAGAATTGGGTCGACCTTGGCAATGCCGAATGGAGTGTCGACGAAGTGCGTCGATGCTTCAAGAAAGCAGAAAATTTTCAAGACATGAATTTGTTGGAAAATCCGGCAATCAGGAATCATTACGGACATGATGGTCCGTTAGTCATAAACTCGATCAACGGTACTTACAGACCGAGTACTGAAAGGGTTCTATCTGCTTGGGAGGAAATCGGTATCAAGAATGTTCCAGACTTAAATGTAGCGAACGTGATCGGTTCAGGCAAAATAAGAGCTACGGCTGCTGGTGGAGAAAGACAAAGCCATAATAAAGCGTATTTGTACCCAGTGCTACATAGACAAAACTTGAAGATTCTTAAGAACAGTTTGGTGACGAAAGTGTTGATAAAACATTTGTCTAAAACAGCTTACGGGGTAGAAGTAGTACGCGGCTCTAATAAATACACGTTTTTCTCAAGAAATGAGGTTATACTAAGTGCAGGCGCTATAAATTCACCACAGCTTTTAATGTTATCTGGAGTTGGACCCAAAATACATCTTCGTTCAAAGAATATTTCAGTAATAGTTGATTCGCCAATGGTAGGACAAAATCTACAAGACCATTGTTTTGTCCCCATAACAATTTATGGTGATGAACCTGGTCAACAAAACTTAGCGGAACAACAATTCGGTGCCATACAGTATCTTTACGGCCGTGTAGGATATTTGGCAGAAATTAGTATAGCTGACATTCTAGCATTTTTTTCACACAAAGAAAATGCAACTTACCCTGACTTTCAAACTCATCTGACGTTGACTTCTAGAAATAATACTAGTTTTCAACAAATCTTGACATTACTACTCAGGTTTAAAGATGAATTAGCCAACTCAATTGTTGAATTAAATAAGAAACATGCTATATACATACAACTTTTCAATCTTCTGCATCCGTATTCTAGAGGAAATATTTCTTTACGTTCCAAAAACCCAAGAGACCATCCAATTATCAACGCAAATTATTTCAGTGATCCTAGAGATTTGGAACTAGCAGTTACTGGTATTAAAATACTCTCCAAAATAAAAGACACTGCACCTTTCAGAGCAATCAACGCTTTTTTAGGAAGAATGGAATGGCCACCATGTGATATTTTTGAACTAGATAGCAGAGATTACTGGAAGTGTATTTGTATAGAAATGGTACAAACAATTTACCACCCTGTGGGAACATGCCAGATGGGGCCAAACCCAAGGACATCAGTTGTGAGTTCTCGGTTGAAAGTCCACGGAGTTGACAATCTCCGTGTGATAGACGCTAGTATAATGCCTACACTGACTAGTGGAAATACCAACGGTCCTACGGGAATGATTGCAGAAAGAGCTGCTGAGTTAATTCTGGAAGATTACCAAAAGCGTATGTTAACAAAAATATGAAACGCTACAAGAAATATGGTCCTAGCCTACAAAAATCGTTATCTTTCAAACTCTTGTAGAACGGCATGTCACCGTTGAAGACAAAGATTACAAGCTGTTAGCACAAACATGACAATCAATAGTCAACAAGGATATCAGCTGTGAAACATTTGTACGACATAATACACATTATTCAGCAGCTTTTGTTAAATTCATTAGTAAAATATGGTAAATGAAGAATTGCCACACTTGTTAAAATATAATTATTTAAATAAGGAATAATAATAAAAAACAATGAATACTTCTTCGTAGTGTTTCAAATAACAAAAATGTTGTTAATGCCTTTACCTACCGTACATTAGTTTTTCCTTAAACCCTTTCCTGTATTCTTAGGAACCAAACAAAAAAAAATTATTCAAAAGCGTAGTATTTTTAAATCACAGGTTGACTGGTAAAGTATGCCTTATTAACATAAATTTTGTCTATGTAAACTACAGTACATAAAGTAGATGGAACTGACCACGTGATATTTCGACGGCGGATAACAATCTAAACATTAAGGACTTTCAGAATATCGTTATCGCTGATAGAATGTCTTTTAGTCCAGAAACTTCTTGGTGTGTCGTAGCCCAGCTATGCCTGTTTCCCTAATATATCATACATTCCACAATATTCCACTAATAACTCCTCGGGCCATTGAGATGGACGACCTAGATAGTACAGATTATCGGAAATACATTTATCGAGATTTGGCACTACTAAGGACCTAGTTGGCGCCGCTGTATCCCTAAAATGGCCGTTCATATACTTAAAGATTATTGAGAAGAATGGTCGTTTAAAAGAGTATTTTAGTATAGACACATTTCATTTTTGTCATAGACTTCTTGTGGATGAAGTACAAAGTAGTCTACCAAGTGACCCTGTCCACTGAAGCGTGAATTGTGGAAACTATAGGTACTGGTAGGTAGGCAGTCAATAAACAGCTCTAATGCCTCGATAGGATAATTTTGGGCACTCGAAGTAGTACCTACAACCCATTGTATAGCGCAATATTGTCTGGAGACCAAGTTCTTACAAAAAATGGGCCAAGTTCGTTATCCAGTTATACTGGTGCTTGCAGAGTCTAAGGTCCTGAGGCCCTAGAGAATGTGCCATTCAATTAGCGAATGCGACTGTCGAAATGCCAACATGTAGAAATTTGATCACGTGACATTTCGATAGCTCATCATCAATCCCATACATTTTTTGACGTATTGACAATCGCCTTCGCCACGCTACCGTTGACAGAATCTCACTTGTCTCGAGCCACTGGTTGCAGGTGGAAACGTGGCTTAACAACAGACAACTTAATGTAAGTGAATCATCTAAGAGTGCATAATACAAACAAGACTACATAAGTACAGGAAGTTCGTGGTACATAAGACTTATCAAGTAGACATATATATTATTATGTGATATGTATGGATGCAGTGTCGGTGATAAAGAATACATAAAAAACAACTAAACAATTAAGTTCCTAATTTATTACCAAAAGCGAACACGTTGACAACATTAATTGTTACCTATCGGTTGGAGTCAAGTACTTAATTAAGAAATGTGTATTACCTATCTACGTCATTTATTAACTTATATATATTAATTCAGCTGAATACCAGTATTTACAGTATTACCGATATGTTCAGATAGTCACGTATCGACAGACCGACCTCGGCAAGGCTTGCTTAACCTTGAAGATCGACCCGTGTGGCTGGTATTATTTAGCAACGAGCTAAAACATTATTGGAGATATTCACAACGTTTCGACATTCAATCGTGAGAACCATTTTAAAAAGAAAATTAAATAATCTTCAAGGTTTTACTTTATTGTTCTGAAACAAATTTTTCACTAATAAATATGCTAATTAAAAAGACTAAATATATAATATAATAACATGAAAATGTTCGACAAAGTTTAGCGTGTTTTTGAAGTGCTAACTGAAACTTCTGATCTTCTGAGGGAGATCGAGACATTCTATGGACAGTTATACACGTCAATGACCAAACCCGCAGCAAATCTAGCGAACGACCCAAGAGCTAGATTGACCCGGCATTATACCGAAGACATCCCAGACGTCAGCCTGTATGAGATTAGGATGGCTCTGAAGCAGCTTAAAAACAACAAGGCGTCGGGTGAGGACGGAATTACGGCCGAACTCCTGAAGGCGGGTGGAAAACCAGTCCTTAAGGCCCTTCAGAAACTGTTCGATTCCGTCATACTCGAGGGCAAAACGCCACAAGCGTGGAGCAGAGGTGTGGTGGTACTCTTCTTTAAAAAGGGCGACAATGCCCTACTTAAGAACTACAGGCCCATCTCACTTCTGAGCCATGTCTACAAGCTGTTTTCCAGAGTCATCACAAACCGTCTCGCACGCAGGTTTGACGACTTCCAGCCTCCCGAACGAGCCGGATTCCGAAAAGGCTTCAGCACCGTAGACCACATACACACGCTGCGGCAGGTTATACAGAAGACCGAAGAGTATAATCTGCCCCTTTGCTTAGCGTTTGTGGACTACGAGAAAGCCTTCGATTCAATCGAGACTTGGGCTGTGCTGCAGTCTCTCCAACGGTGCCAGATCGACTATCGGTACATCGAGGTGCTGAAGTGTTTGTATGAAAACGCCACCATGTCAGTCCGACTTCAGGATCAGACATCAGAACCTATCCTCCTGCAGCGGGGTGTGAGGCAGGGAGACGTAATTTCTCCGAAACTGTTCACGGCCGCAATGGAGGAGGTCTTCAAGGTTTTGGACTGGAAAAGGCTAGGCATTAATGTCAATGGCGAATACATCACTCATCTTCGATTTGCCGACGATATAGTCGTCATGGCTGAGACCACGGAGGACCTCAGTACAATGCTCGATGACCTCAGTAGAGCTTCCGAAAGAGTGGGTCTAAAAATGAACATGGACAAAACCAAGGTGATGGTAAATACCCATGTAGCACCCACTCCTATCAAGATTGGAGGCTCTGCACTCGAAGTTGTTGATGAGTACGTCTACCTGGGACAAACGATCCAGCTAGGTAGGGCTAACTTCGAGAAGGAGGTCAACCGTCGAATCCGACTCGGCTGGGCGGCGTTCGGGAAGTTGCGCGGTATCTTCTCGTCTCACATACCACAGTGTCTCAAGACGAAAGTCTATGACCAGTGCGTGTTACCAGTGATGACCTATGGACTCGAAACGTGGTCGCTCACAATGGGCCTCATCAGAAGGCTTAAAGTCACCCAAAAGGCAATGGAGAGGGCAATGCTCGGAGTTTCCTTGCGTGATCGAATCAGGAATGATGATATCCGCAAGAGAACCAAGGTTACCGACATAGCCCAAAGGATCGCCAAATTGAAGTGGCAGTGGGCAGGGCACATTGCTCGCAGAGCAGATGGTCGATGGGGCCGAAAAGTTTTGGAGTGGCGACCGCGTACCGGAAGACGCAGCGTTGGAAGGCCTCCCACAAGGTGGACCGATGACCTGGTGAGGGTCGCGGGTAACCGATGGATGCGAGACGCACAGGACCGGTTGTTGTGGCGACACTTGGGGGAGGCCTATGTCCAGCAGTGGACGTCTTTCGGCTGATATGATGATGATGATGATGATGAACTGAAACTTCATTTTAATTTTTTAATTTTTTTTTAATCCCTTTTGTCAGAACTGTTTTTCAGCATCTAAAATGGTCAGAAGTACAATGAATGGCATTATCCATGATGTATGTATATACACATTAATCAATCGAACGTCAGCTTGATAAAGACTGTACTTACTCTTAAAAAATCAATTATTTTCTACATAATTTGTATATTTACTTAGATTGTAATTAAGGTAAGTAACGATTAAGTCCTAAAGTACTTTGGTCCTACAGAATTCTCGTCCTTGCCAAAACAAATACTTTTTGAAGAACACAAAATAAAAACCAGTTCTTTAATAAATCCTATAGACTGCTTTAAAGAATAGCCTTTACGTTAACCACAAAGATGAATAGACACCTTACAAAAGGTGTCTTCTACTAACCTACATCGATTCTTCCAGTTGTTTGCGCCCGCGCCCGTTTAAATGAGTAGGAAGTGCATTGCCGACCGTCTTTTGTCTTCAGCAGACAATGTCGTTTCCTGCGGGGCGTTCGAGAAAAAAGTGCTCTTCAATGCTTTGCAAATACATGAGGATTTAAATGCGTACACAGAAAGTCACTCGGCGAAATTCTACTGTCTTTGCTGTGTGTGAATTTAGGGAGTTATTGGTTTTTAGTTTATTGTAATGGATTTGGAGTATGTTCGTTTCTCTGTTTTTCTTTGTTAGAATGGTTTATCCTTGTGCATTCTTGTATGGTTTCTATTGGTTTTAAAGCTTAGTAACCATTAAATACTACAACAACTAAAATATTTTAGATCGCGCCATGAGATAAGGTGTATTGTGTTTTAATTTTATTTTTTAGTGTACAATTCCTACTTGCCCACTAATATTATAATTGTGAAATTAACTCTGTCTGTCTGTTACGCTTTCACGCCAAAACGGATCGTCATAAAATTTGACAGATATATAGCCTGGAATATAGAAAAGGACATAGGCTACTTTTTTACGCGATAACCGACATCCACACGGGCGGAGCCGCGGGCAAAAGCTAGTTAAGTAGGTATATTATAATAAATACCTGTAGCAAAAGTGTTTGTATGATTGTTGATACACAACTTAGGGCGAATTTGACCAATGAAACTGTTTGCGATTATCTCATCTAAATCTAATTCAAGAGTTGTATGTGATACGGACATCTTTTTCAAGCGATTTATTTTTAAATATTAGTCATTGTCATTTAGATAACTGACTTATCTAAATGACAATGACTAATATGATGATATGATGATATGATAATGATAATATCATTCATCGCCCTAATATTTATGAAAAAACTAGTGACCTACCGCGGCTTCGCAACTGTCCAGGGGGTCGAGTCTGCTATTGCAATCGTGTCTCAATGACCGGTCAATGATCGATTTTTGACGTATAACGTCAAACTTATGACACATTTCCCATACAAAAACTGTCAAAGTTGTCAAATAGCCGATCAATGACCGGTCATTGAGACACGATTGCAATAGCAGACTCGAGCCCCTGATCACAGATATAGAAGCCAGTATATTATTGTAGTCTTTGGATATAGATAGACATATTATAGATAACTCAAGAGCAACTACTTCGCGTGCCGGTTTCTGTGCCCAGTTTACGATCAAAAATCGTACGCCACCACTTTGAATCGGTGGTGTTCGCAAGTCGGACGTCAGTTAGGTGTCAGTTATGTGGTTAAGTCAGTTAGGTGCTACACGTGGCGGCGTCTTTGAATCGTTTTGATTTTCCCATCACCTGATAGTGCTTGTGTTGACGTCGTAGTAGGTAGTAAAAAACGGCACGCTTGGTTTTCATACAGATCGTGATACTTGTATTATCTATGTCTATTTTTATTTGTGGTCCTGACAATTATGTTCACAACAAAAATAAAATATTAAAGAAATTGGTCGAGCCGTTCTCAAGTGATGCTCCGTCATAAATGTGGCTTTTGATATTCATATTGACAGTTTTTTTTTTATTAATAAAGATAATAAATTTTGAGGCAAAGACAGATTGCCAATCTTTTATTTAAATCGTGCACTTCTTTATTATTAACCATTACGTATTTCTTATTCTAAATTTAAAACGTCCCAAATGATAGTAAGCACTTTAAAATGAAAGAGCATAATTTATCGAATGCCTAGCTGTCATTAATACAAAATGTTCAAAACATATTTCGAACCATCACTCATTTACTAAATTTACATAAAAGAAACAAAAAAAACATTGTCATTTTCATACATCTGTGTAAAGTGGTTTAAATTGCGAGGTACATTGACCGTGTAATCAATTTAAAAGGTTTTTGTGAAATGATGAATGGCTTTCTTTTATTTGCGAATATGTTTATATCCACTAGTCATTGTTTCGGGTTGAAAGCCTTTAGTGATAAAGGTCATCCTTTATCAGTGTCGTGCAAACTTCCAAGTTCACTTGTCCGAAGAACAGCAATCGAGTCGCAGAAATGGAAAAATATTAATTATACCTTGTTTTCTAGAAACTATAAGTGCAATAATCTACATAGTTAACTATATTAACTATTGTAAATCACAAACTCTGTACTTTTCTTAAGGAATCGGTTCCGAGTCATTTGGATTGGCTGCCTATCCATAGTCATCAGGTCACTTGATCCCTTCCTCTGGTCACTTCTCAGACGCTTAAGTTGGTGATCACTATTTTAGAACATTTTTGTACCGTCTTTACCCTTATGTAGCTTTAACAACCCAAACTATTCCACAATGCTAATTCTATCTAAATCCATACATGCAAACTACCGTCGAAATAATAAAACAAAACAGAGGCTTATCCCGCCGTCTAGCGTTTTGCCCCAACATCGCCTATTTAGAAAACATGCCATATTTCCCCCAGACAGCACAAACCCTCATTTATACCATTTATTCCGGGACCCCTCTACACAAAACTATCTCTTGACCCCTTATTGACATTGAAAATGGGAAGCTTTTTTCATGATTGCGGTTCAGAGCAAACTATTCACTTTGCTATAAGCGAGAATGGGCCCCATTGTCTTCTGTGGGCCGCGAATATCAATATATCACATGCATAAACATGTTTCGATATGGACGCTGAATCGGTAAAAGGAAATAAATGTATCGGGTACTTATTCCGGGATAAAGTAGTCAGTTTGATGGGGAAAATGGGCTTCTGTCTTATTGTTTGCGTACATGGGTGTATCTGACCTATATGTATATTGTATGGTCTTAATGGTTTTGCGCCATCGTTTGCAAAGTCTTCTTTCAAGCGTATGATTGGCTTCCAGTCTATGTAGTTATGGCATTTTTTTATTTGCGTGTGTATTGCATTAATTCAACATGCAGCGACTGTCTTTCAACCTCTATACAGCCGTCGTGGCACCCCGCCCCAGTTTTCACTTCGACATGTTTACAGAATCGCACTGCTGGTTACACATTAATTTAAACCAACTTTTAGACTAAACACTCGAAATATTACTTTCAAAGATAGATACTTGGACTGTCCAAAATTCACTTAAAAATCAGATCAAGCAAGCTCTTCAAGCCGATTTTATGAAAGTTACTGCAGCTTCATCCTATTCTCCTATATACTTTCTTCGGCTCGATTTTCCCGATCTCGCCGCTCGCATAGTCCCCGAGAGAAATCCTTGAAAAGCTCCAGTGTTCCCGTCAGTATGTATTGCAAAAATACGAATAATATCGTTGCGTTTTTCCCTAAAAATTTGGAATACATTTTGAGGAAAAAACAAATCGTAACGCACTATTCTCGCTGGTTAAATGACGTCCCTAATACTTGTTTATTTTTATAGGCTATTATAAAGGAAACGTGGCTATTCGCTTTCAAACGTTATCAGGTCAACCGTGACTTTCTCCGGTTTTGGCAAAACAGGTCAGTTTGCACGATGATTTCGTGAAAATAGAGATACTCAGTGCAATTTTGTGGTGTTCGTCCCAAATAATGAAATGTTTTAAGCTCGTTTTTTGTTTGCTATATAGAGTTTTATAGATGAAGAGAACACATTAAATATACTACGAATATTATACACACATAATACCTATGCAGCTTTCACTCTCCCTGTGACAAAACTTCAAATACTCATTTGGTATAATTTCTCCAGTATCGTTGCGTTCTTCAGGGGCTAAAAACAATAACTTATTTCATCCATAGAAAAAATCTGTCAACAAACATTTTACAAATTTTACATCCGCGCCCAAATCCGTTCATAGCTTATCCGTAAAAATACCGCAGTAAAAATCATGGAGGAAACTAGTCTCGCATAAAATCTGCTCAAACATAAACCGGAGAACACAATACTCGCGTGCGATGCGATGTCTGTTGATTCCAAAATCCTATCGTTTTCCTTATGAAATTATTTCTAACAAAGGCACCTGTATTTTCACATGAGGAGATGTGAAAGGCCTTAACACTGCTAGGAAAATCATTGAATAGTTTACTCCAAAGGGCGAGCTGGGCAAAATGAATTGGGCACGGTGAATAGGAATTGAACTTCGGGCAAAAAGCGGAACGTTTGATGTTTTGACCAACCCTGATTTAGGTCTTTTATCACGTTTTATAGTTCTGTCGTATCTGGTGAGATGAAAGGGGATTATCTTAAGGTAAAGGCCACGTCGGATGGGTTTGTAAAATGGGTCGACACGGTATTTTGTCAATGTTTTGTGGTCAACCTTCGATGCTTTTTTCTTTAAAGATGGGAAATCATCAAATGACTCCTTCCGCTCTGGGGGCGGGGTGAAAGCGAGTGTCATACTCTTACTGACCCATCCGTGTTCCTCCTAATGCCCTTTGTGTTCCAGGGCCGCGGCCGTGGTGACTCTTTCGTGATAAATTCTGCAACAACCTTCGACGCTGGCTCGATGTTTTGTAAGCCTTTTGGTCGCGTTTTGTAATGGATTTGTGATACACTGATTAAAGGTAGGCATGAGTGTCACACACTAATAGCATCAATTGTTTTATAGTTGCCAAAAAACAAAAGCCCCGTTTTGACAGCAGTATACAACAAAGAAATTTATTTCATGTCTCTTTCATACTTACAAGTAAAGTAATGTTGTATCCTGCTGTCAAAACGGGGCTTTTATTTTTTGAAAACTTTAGTATTCTATTGCCTACAGTATTTTGATTGCCACGATAAAAGCTGGGCCACATAGTTTATTTTTTTCCAACAACAAAACTTTTAAGAGCTGGATAAGAACCGAAACGTATTCATCTAAAACAACAGCCTTTTTCAAAGATATCCTTCTTTTAAGTAGTTGAGAACTTAGATATAACACATCCAATCTTATCGTATCTTGCGAAACTTGAATCAGATGCGTGAAAAAAATGGCGCCTATTTGTTAATGTCACTTCGAAGCACCACAGCCTAACTTTTTTACAACATACGAGTTTACTTCTGTAAAGGTGCTCCCTCACCTGGAGCGTTCGCCTATAATGTAACATTTCAGATTCGATTTTAAGCATTACTTACATTACAGTACTGCCTCCCTGACTTGACGAGCATTCGCCTGTAATGTAACATTTCAGATTCGATTTTGAGCATTACATTACAGTACTGCCTCCCTGATTTGACGAGCATCCGCCTGTAATGTAAAATTTCGTATTCGATTTTGAGCATTACATTACAGTACTGTCTTATTTGCCTGTAATGTAACATTTCAGATTCGATTTTGAGCATTACATTACTATACCTACCACTGATTACTGAGCGGGACCTGCAACACGCTCAATTGCAAGTGGTGCAAATTACGCATTTGACGGCAGAAGCAACAGATTTGACAGTTGTTTTTAGTTCGGGTTCAGGATGAATCGTAAGTCCGCAGGCGATACGGAGTAGAAAACGCCCGACAATAAGGCCGAAACTATCTGACTTCGCGCGGGCTTAGAGAGTAGACCCCCAGTAACGTTACATTACAAGCGAATGCTCCAAGTGAGGTAGTACCTTTTTACGGACAGAACGTTTGAAGAATAATTCGAATAACAACACTGATACAGATTTTAATTGATGAGGCTGTGGTTCTGTTTCGAGATATAACCGTCCCTTTAGTAATTTAGAAATGGGGATCTGGGATACCCATGTCGTACCTCATCATCATCATCATCATATCAGCCGAAAGACGTCCACTGCTGGACATAGGCCTCCCCCAAGTGTCGCCACAACAACCGGTCCTATGCGTCTCGCATCCATCGGTTACCCGCGACCCTCACCAGATCATCGATCCACCTTGTGGGAGGCCTTCCAACGCTGCGTCTTCCGGTACGCGGTCGCCACTCCAAAACTTTTTGGCCCCATCGACCATCTGTTCTGCGAGCAATGTGCCCTGCCCACTGTCACTTCAATTTGGCGATCCTTCGGGCTATGTCGGTAACCTTGGTTCTCTTGCGGATATCATCATTCCTGATTCGATCACGCAAGGAAACTCCGAGCATTGCCCTCTCCATTGCCCTTTGGGTGACTCTAAGCTTTCTGATGAGGCCCATTGTGAGCGACCACGTTTCGAGTCCATAGGTCATCACTGGCAACACGCACTGGTCATAGACTTTCGTCTTGAGACACTGTGGTATGTGAGACGAGAAGATACCGCGTAACTTCCCGAACGCCGCCCATCCGAAGTTAGCCCTACCTAGCTGGATCGTTTGTCCCAGGTAGACGTACTCATCAACAACTTCGAGTGCAGAGCCTCCAATCTTGATAGGAGTGGGTGCTACATGAGTATTTACCATGACCTTGGTTTTGTCCATGTTCATTTTAAGACCCACTCTTTCGGAAGCTCTACTGAGGTCATCGAGCATTGTACTGAGGTCCTCCGTGGTCTCAGCCATGACGACTATATCGTCGGCAAATCGAAGATGAGTGATGTACTCGCCATTGACATTAATGCCTAGCCTTTTCCAGTCCAAAACCTTGAAGACGTCCTCCATTGCGGCCGTGAACAGTTTCGGAGAAATTACGTCTCCCTGCCTCACACCCCGCTGCAGGAGGATAGGTTCTGATGTCTGATCCTGAAGTCGGACTGACATGGTGGCGTTTTCATACAAACACTTCAGCACCTCGATGTACCGATAGTCGATCTGGCACCGTTGGAGAGACTGCAGCACAGCCCAAGTCTCGATCGAATCGAAGGCTTTCTCGTAGTCCACAAACGCTAAGCAGAGGGGCAGATTATACTCTTCGGTCTTCTGTATAACCTGCCGCAGCGTGTGTATGTGGTCTACGGTGCTGAAGCCTTTTCGGAATCCGGCTTGTTCGGGAGGCTGGAAGTCGTCAAACCTGCGTGCGAGACGGTTTGTGATGACTCTGGAAAACAGCTTGTAGACATGGCTCAGAAGTGAGATGGGCCTGTAATTCTTAAGCAGGGCATTGTCGCCCTTTTTAAAGAAGAGTACCACCACACCTCTGCTCCACGCTTGTGGCGTTTTCCCCTCGAGTATGACGGAATCGAACAGTTTCTGAAGGGCCTTAAGGACTGGTTTTCCACCCGCCTTCAGGAGTTCGGCCGTAATTCCGTCCTCACCCGACGCCTTGTTGTTTTTAAGCTGCTTCAGAGCCATCCTAATCTCATACAGGCTGACGTCCGGGATGTCTTCGGTATAATGCCGGGTCAATCTAGCTCTTGGGTCGTTCGCTAGATTTGCTGCGGGTTTGGTCATTGACGTGTATAACTGTCCATAGAATGTCTCGATCTCCCTCAGAAGCTCCGATTTGGCGGATATGGTTCTGCCATCGTCGGTCTTCAGTTTTGTGAGCTGGCTCTGCCCAATAGACAAATCTCTTGCAAAGACCTTGGAGCCCTTATTCCGCTCTTTCGCGTCTTTAATTTTTTCAGTATTAAAGCGGTGGCGGTCGCTTTTCAAGGACTTGGAGATCCGTCTATTGAGCTGCCGGTATTTGCACGCATCGTCTGAAGACTGCAGAATCATCTCCCGCCTCTCCTTCATGAGCTTGAGAGTCGGATCAGAGAGCCTCTTGGTCTTATCTGCACGGCGAGTCTTGAAGAACTTAGACCCGACCGTATGAACAGTTTCCACGAACCCATCGTTGTATTCGTCCACGGAGCTCCCTAGGCACTCGAAACGATTTTGAAGTTCGAGCTGAAAGCTTTCGGAGTTTTGGATCTGGATCTGTGCTGGACGGAGCGTAGACTTCATCAGTCGAGACCTTTCCAGCTTGATATTTAGATGCAATGTGCCTCTTACCATGCGGTGATCACTTCCGGTTTTCACCGCGTTGATCACAGAGACATCATTGAATATCTGCTTCTTCGTCGACATGATGAAGTCAATCTCATTTTTAGTTGCACCGTCGGGGCTCTGCCAGGTCCACTTCCTGTGCTCACGTTTTCTGAAGAAGGAGTTCATCATATAGAGGCCCTCCTTCTCCATAAAACTGGCCAGTAGTTGTCCCCGGTGGTTCCGACGTCCATATCCAAATTGCCCCACTCGCAGCTCGTCACCGTCACGTTTGCCCAGTTTCGCGTTGAAGTCCCCCATGACCACGGTGAAATGAGTTTTATGACCATGCATGGCTCTGGATATATCCTCATACATGGTCTCTACTTCGTCGTCGGGGTGTGTTGAGGTTGGGGCGTAAACCTGTACGACCTTCAATGAATATCTTGACGATATTCTGAGTATAAGGTACGCCACCCTGGTCGACACACTCTCGATCCTCACCACACTGGACACGAGGGACCTGTGGACGAAAAACCCGACACCACCCTGGGACTTCTGGTCACCCTCCCGGAAATAGAACAGGTTGCCGGATTTGAGAATTGTCGTGTCCTCCCCCTCTCTCCTCTCTTCGGACTTCAGACAATCCCACAACACTCCATCGCAACCTGCTCAATTCCTCCTCAAGTTCGGTGATCTTCTCGTCGGTCCGGAGTGTTCTAGTGTTTAATGTTGCCAGGTCCAGTCGTCGGTGTTTTTTACGGTAGCCGTATCCACTCCGGGGATTCTTAGCACCCCTTGCATCGTCATAACCTTGACCGCTACCGCTAATTATGTCGTACCTACTGCTAATTCATTGTTGAATTTATACGTACCTAGTTGAATCAATACAGAAAAAAAATAACAATCGAATTGAGAACCTCCTCCTTTTTTTGAAGTCGGTTAAAAAGTATACTTTAATCATTTAGGTAATGCAAATTTAGGTTTTTATTATGTCAATAGAAATACACACGGAAAATTCAACTGTGTACCTTTTACGGTAGGTACATGAGATAAAATACGATCACAAACAGCAGAGGTTCTGTTGTGTATGCTGTTTTTTTTTAAAGGATTCCGTTGGTATCCTTCAGATACGGAATCCTAAAAACAACAGATTCTGTTTTCAAATTCACATAATATTTTCTTTGTGACAGCATGCGGTTTTCGCTGTCCATTTAATAATATTTTAACGTGACTGGCGTTTTTCCCCTGTTTTAACATGAACTTTAAATGACAACGGGACGCAGTGAAAACATGTCAATGAGTTAAGTAATGTTTTTTGTGATAGTGATCGAATTTCCCATGAAATATCAAATGTTTGGGCGTATTATTACGGTGAAATGAGTTCAGGAAAGTGCATAATGGAAATGTTTATCTTTCATTATGACTCTATACAAAGGTTACGTAAATGCAAAATGTCACGCAAGTGTCATATTGTGTTGGCTTTATGTACCCGACTACGGAAAAACCAAAAGGATAAGTAATGATTTAGCAGTCTACGAATTTCTTCATAAAGCAGGCATTTATGTTTTTACTATTATTTTATTGTCTGTCTGACTGATATACAAACACATTCATAATTTCCCAATGATGCTAATAATAACGTGGATCTACTAGCCATCCTAGAAATTGATGATTTCTTGACTCGAATACAAGGAGAAAATCACTCAAATGTGAACAAATAGATTGATGAAGCATAAATAATAATCTACCCTCCCCTTCGATATAATGACAAACAGTGCGGCCATTGATATAAGCGAGTACTATATTGTAGGAGATTTCATTTAATTCTCTACACGTGTGCCCTGGGTAGCACTGAATGAATAACAACGGAGGATTAAGTCCCGCCTGAACGCGATCACCTAGCTGTTGCTATATATATATACGATTTAATTTATGAAACAACTAGCTTTTGCCTGCGGCTTCGTAAGCGCATATCAAGTTTTTTTCCAGTTTCCGTATAGCCTTCCTTATGAATTTGGCTATCATATACAAAAGAATTTTCCAAATCTGACTGGCAGAGTAATCCAAAAGTAATTTAGAGCATTTTGAAAAACTAAGTACTAAAACTAAATTGCTCTGCGTTCCACCAAGTCCAATGCAGCAAGCTGATATTTTGCTGGGCCATCCCATAAGTGGCTGCAATACTCTATACAAGAACGGACTTGTGCTTTGTACAGACTCAGAAGCTGACCAGATGTTAAGTATCGCCTAACTCTATTTAGGATGCTCAGCTTCTTGGCTGCAGTCTGTGCTCTTGACTCGAAGGTTGAGATTAGACATCAGCTCCATGCCCAAAGCTCTAGGCGATCGGCAATAGGTACAGACGCACCTCGGAAAGTAGGATAGATATATCCTACTTTCCGAGGTGCGTCTGTTGTCTTTTCACTGCCAAAAAAAGTCCATTTCAGATATGAAATGGACTTTTTTTGGCAGTGAAAAGACACGCCTGTGTCTTCAGAGCATTGAATTTGACCAGATTATCGTCGCCCCACTGGAAAACGAGATTTAAGGTAAAATTCATTCGCTCTACCGTGGCTTCTCTGAGAGTAGTAGTTTCCTCTCTGCTGGCACTTGCACTGGACATGTATCTTTCTGAGACCGTGCTGATCCTAACCTCAAAACACTTTAAAGTTTCCTTAAAGAACTTAAGATGCAAGAGCGAGCGAAGCGAGCTCGGGACTTGGGCAGTTGGGCACTCCGACTCGGACAGGTTAGATTAGAAGGGAACGGCGGGGTCAAGTGAGCGAACGAAGCGAGCGAACAGACCCCGCCATTCCCTTCGTGGTTATATTTTTTTGTATATCCTACTACGCCTTTTAGGCAACTTTAAAGTGTTTTGAAGTTAGGTTCAAAGATTGGACCTTTTGGGAGTTGCATATTTTGGGAATTGGACATTTTGAGAATTAGACGTTTTGAGAATTGAACATTTTGGGATTTGGACATTTTGACACCATTGGACATTTTGACGCTGAACGGAATTTACGATCCATAATTTTAATGTTTGCACTACCTTATACATACAACGAGATGCACAGGACCGGTTGTTGTGGCGACACTTAGGGGAGGCCTATGTCCAGCAGTGGACGTCTTTCGGCTGAGATGATGATGATACATACAACGTTTACCATAATAAACGCAAAACCTGGAAAGTGTTCATTCATTATTATGAACAATTTTTTTGGTATGGAACCAACCCCGAAATCACGAAAACCAAATCGACCACCCTATACATTTATACACATAAATGTATAGGGTGGTCGATTTCGTTATCTTTCGCATAACACGACCAAATTTAGGTTAGTAAAGAACGGAAACCGCTCATTTAGCATAAGGGACTTGATATACAAAGCGCTGACAATATAAAATGCCACACGCCCGCGACACTAAGTATATTTTGTTCCTTTGACGACATACATTTTATCTTGCCAGCGCCGTACTGGCCACGCGCCCTGCCCGCGCACGGATTAAGTCTTTAAGAACATTTGCTCTGTTTTCAAAAGCTATAATGTTCAAACTACATAATGTTTACTTCATTAACATCACTTTACATAATTTTCATTTAATAATGTATTACAACAGAATATATGTTATAACAACACTTTCTCTAACGGGGGTTTAGTATATTCATATTTACTATAACTTTCATTTGATCTAATTATCATCTTGTATAGTAGACATTTGATCCAACCGCTGAACAAAGAGCGACTGCGCCAGCTCGAGAACTGAGGGCTCCCCGACACGGTTTCTTTAAACCCTACAGGCAGAAATAGAAGCCCCACGCAGCAGGGCTCCGTCAATTTCCTTTGGTCACGACCGTAATCAAAGCCGAATATACATTAAATAAAATTTATGATTATTAGATCTGTGGTGTTTCCAAATGCCACATCTTATTTGAACGGCAACTTGGCCAGAAGTACGCAAGACGTATTTACTATTTCTGTGCATGTCATGTTGACGGTTCGAAAGAAATCTTATACAATAAGAATATTATAAGTTTTAATCATTGGTCTACGTGTATGATATGTCAACTGACGCTTATATGAAAGAAATGATAAGTTGTTATAACAAAAGATGATTATAATATAACTAAATCAAACGAAATTGTATCGTTCGTTGTTATATTAAAAAAAGTTATACCTAATATTACACCCCTGAAATCGTGAAAAATAATCAGCTGTTCTGAGCAGATTATTTTTCGCGATTTCAGGGTTGATCCCATACTAAAAAATGTTCATAATGATAAATAAAATTATCCCATTTAAGTTTTTGCGTTGATTCATAACATTGTTACTCCTTTTGTTTAAAAACCCAACTACATTGGGAAATAAATTATTCAGTATAGAAACAGAAAATAATATCCCGCAAAATAACGAACATTTTTGTCAGTCTGTTTGCAGCCACACACTTATTCAACAGAGTATATTTCTAACTTGGAACCGTACGACAAATACCCTTACATATGCGAACTGTCCTGAACCCAAACTTGAGTTGTGACCAGCGTTCGAATGTTCTAAAATAGGATACAAAACTTATTTATTTCCAAACGTAGCTCTTGGGCGGAATCCAATAACTGTACTGGAATTCTGGAACTTGATCACTTGGACGTCCGATTCAACCGGTCTATTCTGTCAACATTAAACAGGTTCTCTTCTATAGATAAGAGGTATTAATATGGTATAGGACGTAAAAGAATAGCATCATCCCATCACTTCCCGTGGGTGTCGTAAGAGGCGACTAAGGGACTCACAAGAGCATTCTCTGTAGGAGTACATTGCTACAGCTACACTGCGATCGCCAGCCCGCCTATCAAGCGTGGCGATTACGCCAACCCCATGTGGGGGAGACAGATGTCCAACGGTGGTCGTCTTTCGGCTGATATAATGATGATGATAATAATGAAAATTAAGGGTATTAGTTTTTTTTTTATGTGATAATGCCTAACTACTGATGCACATTTTGGTATGTCTGTTGGGAAACGATTAAATTTAAATCTGAAACAGATTGATATCCCGACGGAACCGGTTTTTCCGGTCTCTAACATATTTTTTAGGTTCTCTATGTTGTCCCACTGCTGGGCAAAGGATCCTCATAAAAAGGAAAGGATTTTCATATGTATTCAGCTAACTTTATCTCCTCTTTTCTCCAGTCAATCCTTCAGGAATGAGTCCAAATCATCAAGCCAGCATTTTTTTAGGCCTGCCTCAGTTACGACGTCCGTCTTCAGGCACCCACCGCATAGTGATGATCCTGTTTTAATTATGATATATTAAAAAATGAAGCAAGCAAAATTAATTGTCATGTTATACACCCAAAATAACACAATGCAAAGACAGAACTGACCTTGGGCTCGAGACAAGTGAGATTCTGTCAACGGTAGCGTGGCGAAGGCGATTTTAAATACGTCGAAAATGTAGAGCATTGACAGATGCTATCAAAATCTCACGTGAACTAATTCCTTCATTTTGACATTTCGACAGTTGCATTCGCTAATTGAATGGCACATTGTCCAGGGCCTCTGGTCTAGACATTGTATATATGTAAATACAGAAGACGAATACCTCGGCTACGTAAGGTAGATCGATTTTAGATCTGCTTAGCAACGAGATATTAACATAAAGACATACTTGAAATTCCACGGATTCAGAAACAGCAAAATAATGAAACAAAACTGGACGCAAACGTTCTTGGTTTATTTGGAATAGTTTGTTTTCAGTCCCATGCACACTATACTCTGTTCTTTTAGGAAACTGGGGCTGAACTACGACGTCATGATTCCGTCAGGAAAAAGTGACATCAATATTCGCCCTGTATAGCTCTTTCTCTCTCCTACAACAAAATCGTGATGCTTTTAAGACGTCACAGTAGCCACAGAGGTTCTGTACAAAGTGACATCATTTGCCTAGTTTATTCCCAACTAAATTGGGGTCGGCTTCCAGTCAAACCGGATTCAGCTGAATACTAGTATTTTACGTGGAGCGACTGCCTACCAGACCTACACAACCCATTAACCGTGTAACACGGTACTTCTTGGCAAGACAAGAGTCAAATTGTCTGGCTTTTGATAATCCCTAACGACTTCCAAAGATCTCCAAAAGACAGCAAGGACCAACGGCTTAACGTGCTTTCCGAGGCACGGAGGAGTCTAAATATTTTCATATGGTCACCCATCCACAGACCAACCTCGGCAAGCATTGCTTAACCTTGAAGATCCGTGTGCCTGTTATAATTTAGCCACGTGCTCCTCAGGACAAAGTGACATACTACCATGCAGCGTTTGTCAAATCTAAGAAGCCGTTCATTGAGCACCCATTTTGGATTATTGAGAATTATTATCGCCGATAGAATTTCACTGTATTTAGAATCTTCGCGCAACACGTCATATAATTTGAAAGCACGACATATTTTTGGAACTCTAAAATAATCGATCGATGTGGCAACGGTTTTTGGTCTTATATAAGGTACCTAGTGGATGTCTTTCGGCTAACATGATAAAAATCTGCAAGTCGTGTAAAATTTTCAGTGCAATGTGACATAGCCCTTCGTATCGTGAACAGTATGCACAGAATTGAGTTGTAGCGGTTTTGTTCGATAACTCTGTGCATGTTGTCGAACGGAGTGGATGACGAATGTCAGCGATTGGTTCGAAAACAACTTCCGAAGTTCTGACGCTGGGTTTACACTGAACGGATTGCTTTGGCCTTGCAACAGATTGTAACAGCGAGCGGGTGAAAATGACGTTTGACGTTTAGGCAGCGGTCACACCGTGTCGTGTTCTCGATGATTTCCTTTAAATCTGGGCGATTGTATGTGGTTCACGAGCAAGTGTTGATAATTAAAATAAACTATGTTAACTGAACACTATGAAACTATTTATAAGTTGTGGCGACACACTAAAACTTTTGATTGAACAGGTTTGCATCAATACATTCATCTAGATGCAGTTACTTACAGTTAGTGACAACGGCCCTTATCACTATCTTGTTACTATACGTGACTACGATTATTTTACAATCGATGGGATTAAGTCGTAAGAATATCAGTATGAAAAACCGCGCACAACCATACAAAAAACATTCTGCATCAAAGAAAAAATATTTGAATAGTATAAATAAACAACACCTACGTCCATGACAGTAAAATTTTAAAAATAAAAACTAAAATATTTCAAAACCCAGTGGACAGGGCCTGTTGAAACAAAGTATGCGTTTGACTAGCACAAATGCAATGCTTAGTGAGCACAAGTTTATTTTCGTTGCAGTCACAGCTGGCCGCTAGCTGTGCGAATTTTAACTGTTAGCGCTGGTACTCATGTGCGCAACAGATTTTATAGCTGATTTTATTCCTTCCATTGTCAGTACTTGTTTAGGAAGTATGAAGGAGAAAACATGTTGCTCTAGCCACAAATCAATTGAGATAAGGACATGAAAATATTGATGATGACAACTTATTTAAATAAGTTGCGAATAAGTGAGAAAAGTAGAAAAGCAATGTGATTATCAGCCATCTACATAGATAGATATATCAACCCCTTAAAAAAAACAAATAATATTTGCACAAGTATAATAAGTAATTTCCTTAACAACATGCATAGGAAACCTGTTCGTTTCTGTGAAAATATCAAGCATTTTACACAGCAACATTTTACCATTTTAACATTGTCATCGAAACAAGAGAATAGTAAAATTCAGACCACTTGTCACACGGCCAAATGCATTCTAAATAAACGCTTGTTCAGAATGTCATTCATCACAAAAGCAAAAAGTAATGTAAAACCAGTTAATATGACGCATAAACTGCATTTTAGTCCGAGAATGTGCACTCGACTTATAAACATACAGAGCTAAATATGTCTTGGATGAAATTAACTTCTCGCGCCGCGATTTCGTATGCGAACACTTACCACATTCATTTTCTTATTTTAGTTAATTACAAGATTTTGCACAAAGTTACTGGCGTTAGTGGGCGAGAGGCATGCGCAAGACCAAGGAAGAATGTTGGTATTTATAGAACTCGTTGCTAAATTATAACAGCCACACAGGCCGCTTCAAGGTTAAGCAACGCTTGCCGAAGTTGGTCAGTGGATAAGTGACCATCTTCACATACCGAGACTCCTCCGTACCTCGGAAAGCACGTTAAGCCGTTGGTCCCGGCTGTCATTTGGAGAACTTTGGCAGTCGTTACGGATTGTCAGATTCCAGGAAATCTGACACCAGTCTTGCCAAGAAGTACCGTGTTAACCTAATAATGGGCTGTACAGGTCAGGTAGGCAGCCACTCTACGTAAAATGCTGGTATTCAGACAAAATCCGGTTTGACTAAGAGCCGACCCCGATATAGTTGTGAAAAGGATTGACTAGATGACGAGAAGAAGATAAAATAGGTATTTTGGCCCCGACAGTCTTTACGTACACACTCGTATACGAATCTTTGGCTGTCAATGTTGGAAGCTCGACCAGTCTTACCAGGGGATATCGTTTTACTCAGAAATAGGGTTGTGAAGATAAGATAGAGACGCTGCGTACAATTCTGCGGATGTAAAATACTGGTTTCCAGGGTGGAGGCTGACCTCAACACAGCTGGGAACTGGCTAATCGATGACAGTGTCGTTATAAACGTAGAAACGTTAGTGGAAATCCTGTTGCCTCTGTCTGTTGCGTTACAGGTCGGCGAAGATTATTATTTTGGTCTACATAACTTATTATAATTAGTATAAGAATAAAAGATGACCAAGGGAACGATGGATAGATTTACTAGAGCAATGTTGATAACACCTGACAAAGAGACATATTTTATGAATTGAAGACAAAACATATTGCTCTGCCCTGAAATAAATATAGAAAATAAAAGATGTATTATGATCATGATGATGAGGTATCTCGTGTGAACCTACTCCTATGATTAGAAAAACAAGCGGAGTACTAAACACAAAAAACATACCCAAAGTTTTCAAATAAAATGTGCTAAATAAAAAGCGATTACAAATTCGATGAGAAAATTAAACTTCGTAAATCTTTGCAAAATTAAGTAGGTATCTGTGTTAATTATATTTCAGAAGTTAAAAGGATCTTGTAAATTGATAACGGAATGAATTTATCGAAGTATCTTCAGAGATAAAATTTTCGGTGTTTGTGTCGGATGTTATACTTTTATACAGAATTGAAAATAATACCAATTAAAATTGTTTATTCTTTCATGGATATTAAAAAAGATAAGTTGAATTTTCAGTTCATGAAAAACTCATGTCGACAGGTTTACGATGCTTTCTTCAAAAAAGGCATTTGTCATTCATTTTTCAGTTATAATTATTTTGTTTTTTTTATAGAATCTAGAGTAATACTATTATGAGGTAAAATTGTCTGTGTGTTTTTGGAAACGATTTTTTTATTATTATTATTGATAGGCACGCGCTTGACCACTATCTCACCTGATGGTAAGCGATGATGTGGTCGAAGATGGAGCACGCTTGCCTAGAAGTAACCTATTCACTCTTGACTTAAAGACTCCCAGGTTGTAGCTATCAGGAAACACAGACTCTGGCAGGGAATTCCACTCCTTAGCTGTACGCACAATGAATGTGTTCCCAAAACGTTTTGTGCGTGTGGGTGGTTACGATGATCCAATTACGAAAATATGTCACTGATAGGAAGCTTAACTAATTTTCACGGTCTACTTTTCATACCGTAAAATTTCACGGTTTCTGTTGGTTATGAAAGTTACCTATTAATACACCTTAAAACTTGCCTAAACTAGCTTAAACATTAGACCTAAGACACGTTGCAGGAGTTGTTCGAAAGAGTCACCGCGGCCCTGGAACGCAAAGGGCATAAGGAGGAACACGGATGGGTTTTAGTCAGTAAGAATCTGACAGTCTCTCCCGCTCCACCGAGAGTGGAAGGAGTCATTTGATGATTTCCCATGCTTAAAGAACTCCAACTCATTCAAACGTACATGACTGCGTTTGAGTAGTCGTCACATTCGAACAGTAAAGCCGTAGGACATGTTTGTATGAAAACCGAGCCTGTTTGAATAGGCACTAAGGAGTAACGAGATGACTGAGACTAAAGTGTCAGTTCGTTAGTCTGCTTGCTAATGCTGTGGTCACTATTGATTTTTATATAGGTACTTTATTGTACACCTCATACATCACAGGACAAATTTTTATTAAAAAAATGTACAATGGGTGGTCTTATCGCCTCGCACAGGGTAATCTCTAATGTACAACCTCTCGATGAACTGAATGGCATTTTCCTTTTATTTTGTTTAAATAAAGAACACAACGGATATCAAGAACACTGTTGTCAATTGTCTTTGTTGGCTTCTGTCTATTCTTAGGCCCTTTGTTGGCTTCTGTTTATTCTTAGGCCCGGTTTCTACCAAAGCAGAGATGAGAGAAGATGTGTTGAATAAACCAATCCGATAAGTTAAGCGTAGAAGAGATGTGGAAATAACGAAATCGGATTGATTTATTCAACATATCGCCTCTCCTTTCTGCTTTGGTGGAAACCGGGCCTTAAAGACTGGCAACGATGTTCAAATAACAGCCGGAAAGTTCGACCCGTGTGACTAAAATTGTTTAGACACGAACTCCTCGTATCATCAGCCTTACATTTACGGAAAATTCAAAAGCAATTTTGAATTTTCAAATGGTTTACGATTCTAAGTCCATAACCGTCAATTTGATTGCCTCGAGTAGAGGAAATGACTTGGCTAAGAAAAGAAATCCATATATAAACCTATTTCTTAATAGTTTGGTTTCAAAAATACAATGACCCCTACACAATTAAATGTCTGAATAAATAAGAGATAATCGCTTTTGATTTTCGCATAAACGTCACAAATTTATTTATTTACGTACTTGTGATGTATTTATATTGAATAAAGCATGGCTTGGAGACTTCATATTTTATAAATTGCATCAGTCGAATCAACAGATTTCAATTAATCAATTATTCTCTTTGATCCTTATGGCGGATGTAAACTCATTGGTTTATTCCTACTGATTCAGAAAAAAAATATTACAGTGAAGCCGGTTCAAAATGAAAGATTTCATCGAAATTGTATTTACTCTTGGTTTTAATAACATTCGTATTTAAAGCGTCCTTTTTCTGTGTGTTTTGCGTTGGGGATGAGGATTCTCTCCAATTTCGTCGGACTTCAATATAAATACAACATAATGGTTGTTTTTACAGTAAAACAACTTGACTGTTTAATAATATCTAATCCCCTAAATCTGAATTAAGGATTTAAAACTTGTTAAACTCTACTTTAGCCCGAAAACCTGATTACCTGATGAACCTTATTTATTTATTATTTATTCTTTACTTCAAATACTCAATTTAGAAATCGACCCTTACCCTCGATTACCTACGATATATATTTATTGACTATCCCACAGACCCAATTCTACAAATTTTTAAGCAACGTACGCATTCGCATCTCAGTCGCAATCTGTCAAAAATTGCGATTGACATGCGAATGTGAACGTTACTAATATAAAAATTTGTAGAATCGGCCCTCAGGTGAGTAATGAAGTGTTACTGATTTCCCCGGACGTGTCGGATTGCGTCTTATTGGACTATCAGAGTATAGGAACACAGAGTGCACCTTGGTTTGCGGATTTTTTTTTTTTTTATGGTTGGGATGTCATCTAATGACTTCTTCCGCTCTGGGTGGAACGGGAGGGGGTGTCAGACTCTTACTGACTAAAACCCATCCGTGTTCCTCCTCATGCCCTTTGCGTTCCAGGGCCGCAGTGACTCTTTCGAACAAATTCCGCAACCTTGATTTGCGGACACACTTGTTCATTATAATGTGTGTATTATATCTCCTGCTTATCAAATATAGCCAAATTTTAATGAGAAACCTGTTCCAAGTTACCATCAGCGATGATTACAATCAAAATGGAAATCACGACAGGCAATCATCACGATATGGCTTTCATAAATTTTAAATTGATCAAAACTGAAATCATAATAAATTATAAAAATACTAGCTGCCGCCCGCGGCTCCACCCGCGTTAACGTCTAAAATTATCCCAAGGGAACATACTCTCGGAATAAAAAGTATCCTATGTGTTATTCTAGACTATAATCTACCTGTGTGCCAAATTTCATCAAGATCCAATCAGTAGTTTTTGCGTGAAAGAGTAACAAACATACATTCATCCATCCTCAGAAACTTTTGCATTTATAATATTAGTGTGATAGGATAGGATTAAGTTTTAAAAAATACAAGAAGTCGTGTTTTCTTTTTCCTACACTGTTTACCAAAATTGAAATCACGGAAGTCAATGTAATATGTACAAACAAGCGCCTTACGGTTATAAAATAAAGGCAACATTTTTCCTTTCTCCGTACAAAAACATAAACCAGTGAAAAACATGATTCATGGGCGCAATGTTCTATAAATTCGTGCAGCATAACATCTCTCTTGTTCTTCAGAAAAGAAAACAGTTTTGTATCTGTATGTACATGCTGGATTTTTTATCAAGTTTTTTTTTTACTACAACTTATTTCAATCAGTAAACCGAGTCTTGGTTTGTTTATATACTGCCTGTGACACATGCCATATCAAAATAAAAATAATTCCAATAAAACTTCACCACTAAAAATAAAGCAAAAGGAATTTATTTAATAAATTTTCCAACGGAAAAAAAAGGCATGTATTCAACCAAAAATGTGAGTCATCGGCCAAGTTTAACGCGTTAAACGTTCGACAAAGCTATGAAAAAATTGCAAACGCGTCCATTTGCGGCGTCATTCGTGGATTATTAAAATTGTTCAGCCATATTGTTCCGCCATATTGACAAAGTTCGGCGGTTTCCAAGTTTTTGTCGTTAATTTAAATGTTGGGATGACATCAAATATTTTTACAGCATGACGAGCTTTCTTATAAAACATCGACGGCACAAAATATACATACGCTTTTGGAATTTAATTATGTTACAAGCCGTAAAATGTTAGGTCTCGCCCACCCGTGGCGAATGTTTGCATAATTCAATGAATACATCCAGCGTATAACGGAACCCTTTTAAAAGCAATTTCATATGTCCGAAGTACCTTTTTGATCCTTAATGTGACTAGTTTTCGCAGAAAAATTATATGAAGTGTATTGAAGAAATAGCCGTCGCGATAAGGTATTTATAAGGTGACGTATTGCGTACATATTTTATTTTATAAAAGATTTTTCCTCTTATGTCATCAAAATTCAAGAACTTCTTACAGCAAAACCACCAACATTCAGGTATTAATGAAGTACTAGCTTCTGACAGCGGTTTTGCCCTCGTGAATGTCGGAAATGATCCTAAGGGAACATACTCCCGGGTTTAAACAGCCCATGTCCTTTTCCAGACTAATAATAATAATGATTTATTTCAAAAACCCTTAACTAAACACAAAACAGATTTTTTATATTAAAATATTAAAAAATACAATGGATATGGAGGTCACATTACTGGTACGTATACATTATAACATATGAGGTAGGGCTTATAGTTATTACCAAATACAATAATTGAAACTCTGACTCTGAAACTAGGCAAAGCCTGTATCTTCAGCGTCACTGATTCCTCTAGGTAGTTCAAATTCAGCCTGAATTCAACATGGACACAGATGTGACAGGTAGTAGTGGGTAACTATTATATGTAGGGTTTACGTTATAGGTAAATAATTGTAAAGACGACTATAATCTATTTCGATTCCAAATTTCATTCAGACCCGATGAACCGTTCTGGCGTAATAGAATCAACAACACAAACATCCATCCATACATCCGTCCATTCAAACTACTAACGTAAACACTTAAAGTGCACGTTAACATTTTCCCCCGGCAACATTCAATCACATTGGCCCTTTGTTTCCCATTCAATAAAAATCCACTCATCTTTCTTTCAGCCTACTTCAACATCAACATGACAGCCAGAGTAATGCAATACCTAAACCTTACCACAAAACAATGGGGTTTAAAACAAAGCCCCCTTTGTGAACCAACCTGTCTTGAAATCTAATCATCGGCAGGTTGGTTCTTCAGACATATTCAAATATAAAAAAAATCATTTACATATTCCCCGTATCGAGGTCGGATCTCTTTTTCATGGGCCCATTTGGCAACCCTACGTATGTACGTCGTAAAAGTTCAAATGGCTGCTTTATACAAACAAGCCTATGATAGGGATGTGCGCGAGAGAAGCCAGTTATGTGAAAAGTTTAATACACGGAATATAAATCAGAGGAATTAATTTTAAATTATTTTCAAAGTGCCTTTTAGTGGTTGTAAAGTGCAAAATGAAAGGGTTGTCAATCTATTTCCTTCTGTTTTTGAACCAAAAAGGTTCACCTTACACCTACTTTACTTTCTTTCAGAAACGATCATACACAATGCAACTAAGACAAAATCGTCGCCTTTGCAACTGCTGGTAAATGTTTCTCGTCTGGATTTTTATTTCATGCTTGTTTTTTTGCATATTTTATACCTATCAAAATGTAAGTAATGCAAATCTCGACAATAAAGCATAAAATTTTGTTTGTAGGTATTTCTACTAACAAAATTATTTCGTTTAATCTGTGTGGCACTAAATTGTCATTGTACGTTAAAACAAAGCTTACTAGAGCAAAGTTTCTTCAATTTCCCTCCGAAATCGTTACGTCAACAGTAATACTTTCAGCTTATAAATTACTAAACAGGTCTAAAATGCTTTTACCACACTACAGAAGCCTAAATATGTTCAGAAATACCTAAAGTAAGTATAATAATCTTTTCAAATACTATGAATGCTCTAAGTAATTCATCAATGCCAGTCAGAACCACTGAATCATTGAATCTTAAGTTTCAGGGTCGCTTCTCGTCGCTGTCAGAAATAAGATGTTTTTTCAGTGAAGCAAATCAAATGGTGTGGATTTAAGCTTAGCTGTTTTTATAAGTTCTATTTCTAGGTTAGGAAAGTAATTTGTTAAATGGCACAACTAAATGACATATGATTTTCAACTAACGTATTTATTCCATTTACATTTGCCCGTAGCAAATGTTGCTATTTGGATTATTTTTTCCTAAGTTAAGTTATTCTAAACGGAGGCCGGAGTTTTATTTCCAGGTCAGAAAAATAGTTAAGGTCGGGTTTCTAAACTGAGTATTTGTACTTGCACTATGGTAGGCGCCAGAGAAATTTGCAGTAAATTACATTGACCTTTACCTAATATACCTACTTATATCCCTTCGTAAATACCCGAACAATAAATTATGGTCCGTTTTTTCATTACCAGAGAACTTAAAGGATCACGATTATAGAAGTCGATTCAGGACATCTTTATGTCTTTACTACGTTTTTCCCGCGGCTCACACCCGCGTGGATGTCGATTATCGCGCAAAAATAAACCTATGTCCTTCTCCATATCCCAGGCTATATATCTACCAAATTTCATGACGATCCGTTCAGCCGTTTAGCGTGAAAGCGTACCAGACAGACAGAGTTACTTTCGCATTTATAATATTAGTAAGGGTTTTTGATATTATCAAAGTCAATTAATGTACCTATGTGTGTCAATGACCGTAATTGCATATTTATCTGGCGCCTACCATAAAAATGTGTCGATTGCAGAATTTGACATTACTCAACATCAAATTCTTAAATCAGAAATCGGGGGTAAGTTAGTCTCAAATTTTATTTCCAGCAAATAATGTAAGTCTTTGACGTTCAAAAGTGTTAGTATCAACCAATTTGTAAAATAATAATCATTAATCTTCAGTTCAGTCAAGGATGACATTATAATTGTAAATAAAGTTTTATTGCAGTATGTAGATCAAATTAATAGTTATAATTATTTTTAATACGATCCAACCAAAAATATGGGTTATTGTTATGTCATTTCCTATTTCATTAGTTTATGGTCTTTCTAGAGGTGTAGTTACTTCAGATTAATTAGGACTGATGTTCTGCTTGCTTTTTGTTTATGTTTCACAGATTTTTGATGAGAATGGTTGATCCTATTTAGAAGGAAGATTTAGCTAATGAAATAATGTACCTAGTTTTAATTAATTTTATTGTTTTTGCAGTCCGCATATAAATATGGATCAATATTTCGATTTAGATCGTATTCTATAAACCTCTAGTGATTTCGTTTTTTTTAAACAAAATTCAACTCAACCCATTGATATTAACATTTCATGCCTCCGTAGACATCGTAGAGAAAATTGTTACCCCTCCCCCCGTATGGAATTACCCACAGACCCCAACTTGTTCAATTAGGATTCCTGTTCCAACTATGAACAACTTTGTCGTCCGTTATATATTGTTAGATTGTATGAAAACAATATGGAATGGGTTGGCTATAGGAAACCTAGTTGTTGTTTGGAGAAAAGTATCCTATTTCTGGATTGTCCTTGAGACTTGGGTATCGGTGTTGATTTGTTTGTTAAGGAATTATTTCGGTAGCTGGTTCTAGATATTCTTTACAAATAAATAAATGCCGTTCGTTAATATGCGTAAATTTTGTAATCAAAAATTGAAATGGTTTGCCTGGACAATTGGAAAATTTGGGAAATAGGAGTGCATTTTTTCTATTTGAGCAGAATACAGAATTTTAAGATTGACATTAAAGATTTTAAAAGCAAGGTCTTTTCCATTCGGTTACTATACCTAATTCTTGTGAATTAAGTACCTAAATTCTCCTACTGATTCATTACAATTTGATCTGAAAGGTTCCGTTTTGTTCAGTTTCATACTGTTAATTCAATTTTCTAACTTAGGTACTGTCAATAATCAAATTTAACGTTGTTCTCAGTTTTGAATATGATAATAATTATTAACTATGTTTTTTTTTTTTTTTTTAAACTTTGCCCCACATTAGGAATTTCTCCTGTATCGTGAGTGCGTTTACAAACATATAAATTCACGTACACAAACAGCCAGACCCGGAACAACTATCTGTAGGCCATACAAATATTTGTTCCGTGCGGGAATCGAACCTGCGACCCGCAGCGCAGCAGTCAATCGCTCAACCACTGCGCCAACCGTGTTATCGGAGTCCTGTAATACTTTAATCAAATACCACCAACCTTTTTTAGTTTGTACTTTTATAATGTGAATACGGACCTTGTACGGTCTGCAATAAAGATTTGTTATTAAGTACCTCTACTGTACATAAAGTTTAAAAAAACTTACAAAATATTTCACTATACATCACAAACATACTTAACTCGCTAACTGACATCGGATCTGCCCTTAATAATCCATTCTGCAACGATCGCGTTATCTCCAAAGGTCTACCCTTTGGCCACAAGCGTCGCAAAGACACCAGTCATCGTATTCTTGTCACCTTGTTTAATTACTTACAAGATGCCGAGGTTAGCAATCCTGTAGCTGTCAAAAAGCAGTTAGGTTAGGTTAGTTGAAACGGCACCTAACGGTTCCGTGGGTTTAATAGGATATTTTTTTTTTGTTTTTATTAATGGTTTTCTCAAAGTTTAGAGAAAACACATCATGATAAAAAGCGTTGTGAGCGTTTTGTTCCTCCACAATTATGTATTTGTCGCAAATAATGGAATTTCAAGCATCGAGCTATCAATAATAGTTATTTTTAATTTTGTTTTTTTTTTTTAATTTGACACTGTTTATGCTTATGTCTGTGTGGTTAGTAGATAACTCTATGACAATTAATATGTCACTATGAAAATTATAAAAAAAAACGGTTGTCTTGTTGATTTCAGCTATACCTACTTAATCAGAAATTATAATATAATAAAATTTACTGTGGTGAACAGTGCCTGTGTATTATTCACATGACTCCATGATGACTGACCATCATTCTGACGAATGAATAAATAAAGAATTGGTGACCCTTTTTGTCGCCTTATTTTTGTATAGTGTAAAAGAACTAATTGCGTGTGACGTCATTTACTCTATTTTTAGCCGTTTTTTTTAACCATTTTACTATTTTAGTAATATTTTTGATATAAGATGGTTTTGAGATTCTAAATAAAAAAAGTTAGAATTTTAAATTCGAGATCATTTTCAAATGGAACATAAGTTGCTCCATTTGAAAATGATCTCGAATTTAAAATTCAAACATGGAAATATTTTTTCATACAAGTACAAACAGTCAACTCCAGCAAAGGTTTTCGGTGTTGATTTTTAACTGCGGAACCGTAAAACATTTCCAGAAACGGCTTGGTCACTTGTTTTTATTTCCAGTAGGTAAACGTAAATATTTGGTCGTCTGATCCTCAACCAAATTGACTAAGGTTTGTGTGTTTTTTTTTGCGTTTGAGCTAAAAAAAATATACGAAGATTAATAGTAATATTTTACAACTACTAGTTGGATTCAATGGATACTTTTTAGGTTAGTAACAAAAATATAGACATTTCTTTTTGTACAGTCAAAATAGGTTTTCTTTCAATAAAATTATCGCAAAAGTGGTTCAAAAATATTGTCATTTACATCTGAAAGGCTCTTTGGCTTATGGCCTTTGCCGGTTTGCCGAGCAATATTATTACTCGGTGGTTGACCTGTAACACGATTACATTGAATACCGCTACTATTATCAAAAAAATAATTATATTTACGTGTAAGAATATCGACGCCTATTTCTTTGAACCTGACTACAAAAAAGACATTCTAACATCGCTGTGAATATGTATTACATTGTATGTTATTTATTTAACAGATTGTGATGTTAAATAGTTTATTATTTTCAATGGAATATTCTTGTTGATATCACATACGGAGCCGAAACGTGGACACTCATTATAGGTCTAGTCCATAAATTCAAGGTTGCTCTGCGTGCAACGGAGAGAGCAATGCTCGGAGTTTCTCTGGTGGATAGAAACATTGCGCGAAGAATCAGCATGCTGAAGTGGAAGTGGGCCAGCCATGTCAGTAGACGGAGAGACGGTTGATGGAGGAGAAATCAATGCTTTCGAAATATCATTTAAAATCGCGGTAGGGCCTTAAGGCATTTTCTGGGCACGCTCGCTCCATCACAGACCTCATCCATCGCTTTCTATCAGCTGTGATCGAGGTCAAGAGCTAGCCTATTAGGTACCTACTCAATAAAAAAACAAACTAGTAACGGCACCACGATAGCTCTTAGCAAGACTGTGTCAAATTTTCAGGTAGCTGGCTTACTATGACTGTCATAGATGGTTAAATGACAGCCGGGGCCAACGGCTTAACTTGCTTTCTGAGGCATGGAGGAAACTAGGCATGAAACGGACGGTCACCCATTAACTCATTTAAGCGTTGGTTAACTTTGCAGTTTGGTCCGAATGACTGTAGCCGTGAGCCAAGTTCTCCAAAGAACACGAATTGTGACGTTTGATTATGTTTTGTAGGGTTCCGTACCCAAAGGGTAAAAACGGGACCCTATTACTAATAATCCGCTGTCCGTCTATCACCAGGTTGTATCTCATAAACCCTGATAGCTACACAGTTGAAATTTTCACAGAATAGATGATGTATTTCTGTTGCCGCTGTAACAACAAATACTAAAAACAGAATAAAATTAATATTTAAGTGGGGCTCCCATACAACTAACGTGTTTTTTTGCCATTTTTTGTAGATATAACATAGAACGGTACGGAACCCTTCGTGCGCGAGTCCGACTCGCACTTGGCCGGTTTTTAATAAAAAAGTATTTTTAACCTCCAAGTAATAAAGGTACTACGTTTTTCTTGTTTTCTGTCTTTTGACTTACTTTAAAACTAAGTAAGTAGGTACGTAAAAGCTAAGTACTAAAAACTGCGCTTAGCATAAATTCTGAAGTAAAAAAGTACACTGTTTAAGTACTTTATCCACGAGTTTACAAAACAAGATCAGCTTATTACGAGTTCAGTTAAGTGGAGGAAAGTAAACTTGTCGACAGTGAATTAACTATTGTTTATAATTTTTCACATTGATTTAATACACTTGCGTTTACTACATTTAGCAAACTGTTGTTTGACGACACGGTTGGCGCGGTGGTTGAGCGATCGGCTGCTGCGCTGCGTGTCGCTGGTTCGATTCCCGCACGGAACAAATATTTGTATGGCCTACAGATAGCTGTTCCGGGTCTGGCTGTTTGTGTTTGTGAGTTTGTATGTTTGTAAACGCACCCATGATACAGGAAAATTCCTAGTGTGGGGCAAAAGAAAACTAGATATCTAGTTTAAAATTAGATTTGTTATTTATTTTTTTATTCTGCTCCGGTCGACGTACCTATGTAACTGTAACTCAGTCAACGTCAGCTTTCGCTGAAAACCAGCTCTGTGGGTCTGTCTTGCACACAAGCCCCAGAATTAGGCTGAGTGATGGGCGTTTTTTTTTCTTTTTTAGGGTTCCGTACCCAAAGGGTAAAACGGGACCGACTCGCACTTGGCCAGTTTTTCTATTCTTTCTACCTCAAAAAATGACTTGACAAACGAAATATTAGTAAGTTATGTTTTTGGAATCGTCTCCTCTTATCCCCTTATTTTGCTACCCTACCTAACGGCAGTCGACATGCCAACTTGTTTCTTTTTCAATATTCAGTTTTCATTTTAGCCTAGCCTGGAATCCAATCTCAACATAGTTTGGTAACGGCTAGGCAGATGATGATACATACGCATGTACATAATTAAAGCCTAACATATGTAAAGTTATTTGTGAATTTATTTGAATAAAATTAATAAAATTGTTAAAGCCCATGTTACTTCGGAACTTGAGGCGAATGTTATGATTTATTTATATAAGCAAGACATCAAAGACAAATATGTTTAGTTTATAATACCAAAAAAAAGTATTGTTTTTTCAACTGGCTCCTTTATAGACCTACTAATTAAACTAATTGCCTTTATTTTTTTTCTGTTGTTTGCTGTTTTCATACAGTATCTTCCTGCTATCTTTATTACGTCGTCGTGAATGTTATGATACTTTTGTGTAAAAAAAAACATTCTGCCGTTTACTCTACAGGACGTTTCAAGGAAATAGACATCATAACACAAGTACTCATTATTTATTTGCTCTCAAAATACATTATACTTCTTCTGAGGATGTCGGGTAATTATGAAAAGCGGAGTGTTTCACGAAAAACGTTTTTATGCTTCTGTTTTCTTGTTGGTATGCTAAACAACTAGAAAAAATTCTTATTGCTTAAGAGGGCGCCGACCAAACGTCGACCGCGCAGTGGCGCCCTCATCGTTTGTTTGGTTATTTCTTTTATTTTAGAATGAAAATGCAGAAAATATGCTATTTAAGTTGTGCTCCACAAGATTATACGTTAATATTATTATAAACGGTAGTTTTAAATTGTTCAGTTTTATTATAATCACTAAAACGGATAATAGTGGCCACTATTTTCCGTTTTATTGTTGCATTTTCATTCTAAAATAAAAGAAATAACCAAACAAACGATGAGGGCGCCACTGCGCGGTCGACGTTTGATCGGCACCCTCTTAAGGATCAACAATGAGACTAGACTTACAATCGTTCGGTACTTAACTTTAGTAATACGCATGTAAAAGTGTTAGGTATCTTCTTTAACGATCCGGGAAACTAGCGTAGGGCATCACGCTCAGGAGTCACGTTTGCGACAATTAGACCGACGCCAACGAGATAACGAAACCCAAAATTAAAATTACCTACGTATCAATCTGCTTCTCAGTACCAGTTTACATAAATATAATTCCGTATTTAAAACGTTAGGTTAGGTAACATATAACACATTCTCATTCATGTTTTGTGTCAGTTTGTCACGTGCAAACACTTACCTGTCGAGTCTATTACAAAACTCGTTTACTTGCGTTTACTCTAACTAAAACTAAGGAGACCTAAACACACAAAATAGTCGAGTGTAAGCACTATAGCTTCCCTAAAACATTGACCGGCAGCTTTCAGCTGTCAAAACAACCTGTCTGAACATTTTCGTAGAAAGATCAACAGACACAAATGACACAACAATATATATGTTACGGCTAAAGGTGGGTGTGAATATAAACTTAAGTTTAGCCGGTCATTGGGCACCCTGACTCGTATAGGTTAGGTTAGAAGGGGATGGCGGGGTCTAGTGAGCGAGCGAAGCAAGCGAACACAGACCCCGCCATCCCCTTCGTGGTTTTTTATTTTTAAACCACACAGAAATAGGAACTTTAAAGTGTTTTGAGGTTAGGTTAGAACTAGTTGTAGCCGGATAAACCTAAGGTTAGCCGGCTAATCTTAAGTTTATGTTCACACCCACCTTTAGCCGTAACATATACAAGTACAGAGAGGTAGGAGGAGTTCTTGACTAAAGAATAACAGCCGCACGGGTCCATCTTAAAAGTTAAGAAGCGCTTGTCGGTTTTAGTCCTTGGATGGGATTCCTTGCATCGAAAAGCGCGAGGAGTCGTTGGTCCCGGCTTTTACTTGTTTCACTGTCAGACAGTCGCAGGAACTTTGTTTATTTAGGTATAGGTTATCCAATAAAGGATAAACAGGAACAATTTGACTAATTCATAATACAGCTCATGGTTTTCAAGTTATTCCCACTTTAATATCCAACTTATAGCGTTTTATTTTATGACTTATTCTCCGAAAATATTTTTCTTTTTTTATTTATGAATAGGCTAGCTCTTGACCTCGATCACGCCTGATGGAAAGCGATAGATGAGGTCCATGATGAAGCGAGCGTGCCCAGAAGATGCCTTGAGCCACTGGTACTCCCACGCGTCGACGAAACACAGCAGGCTGCTTGACGCCGAACTCCGGTGGGAGGGTGGTCGCGAACCAGGCGCTACCACCGCAAGTGAAGGATTGGCCAGTCTTATAAGATGTTAGGTGAGACTGTCCAGGATGCGCCGAGCGCTCGGTTCACTTGAGTGTCTTATGGAACAAATTGCGCTACACGAGGAGGCTCCTTCATGCATCCCAAAATTTTTATTCTCAAAATTTATTCAATGAAATGACCGATGAATGACCGATGGATGCGAGACGCACAGGACCGGTTGTTGTGGCGACGCTTGGGGGAGGCCTATGTCCAGCAGTGGACGTCTTTCGGCTGATATGATGATTCAATGAAATAAAGCACTGTTAAAAAATAAACTAACCTATTTAGTTTAGCTCGCGTTTAAATAACTACGACATTTTGATCACGTTTGCGGATCACACTTCTCAAAGGGATATACTTTTACCCAGCAACGAGTCAAAAATTAGGCTAGCTAATAAAATACATAATTAGAACCTCCTTTTTGAAGTCGGTCAAAAAGCACAGTTTTTTTTCAACCCAGTGTGATACGCTCACAAACAAACATTATGAATGACTAAGGAATGAGTTTCACTCAAGTAAATAACAATAAAATAAACTGCGTAATTCTGAAAATGTATCCATCATAAGTTATTCTCCCTTGCTTGTTCTGACTTAAACTCATTCGTCATTATTATGAACACAGAGTTCTAAAAGTTGTAAGAAAAAAATGGTCCTTAGAGCTTATTTATTTGATCCCAATATTATAATCATTCTGTACTTAATCGATATCTATCCATATCTAAACTATGCATTTTTTTATGGATTTCGAAGTTTGTAACTAAGTCAGGCTTCAATAGCTAAATGGATTTGAATTTTTGGTGGACGTATGACTGCGTCCTAATTGGCTATGGCCGTGAAGTCAAGCCTGGATTAACTTTTCCACTCGAGCTAAGTCGCGGGCAAACGCTACACAATTTAAAATAGGAATGCTAACTATATTGAAAACTCCCAGCATTTTTAGACAGTGTGTAGTTCTTTTGATTCAAAATAATGAACGCACTGAGCTTTCTGTCATGCTGAACGAGAGGTTTAAATACTCAAATTCAAAGTAATAGTTTACACTTTACCAAAAGAGTTTATCAACGAAAGTCATTTGTTCAGATTAGGCTGTTTGACAGCGTTTTTTGAACGTCAACGTTTATAAAATGACAGTCTCCAAAACGCCCGTCACCACTTCCTAATTTATTAGCTGGGAAGAAGAAGTGGCCCAACCACAGATATATTAAATCTGTGGGCGCAACAAACTCCCCAGCAAGGACTTCTGATCTCAAAACTTTAATTGCTTGAAAAATCGGAATTCCTAACCAGGTATCGAACCGGTTGACTTTGAAAAAAAAAACACAGAGTCAAAGTCAAAACATTTATGCCATTAAACGGAACTTTTAAACGTCATCATTTACATTTAAATACAATGTACAAAAAATAAAGTGACTCTAGTGTAAAAAAAAACACATCCTGTATTATTAGACCATCCGAGAGTGTCGCTATTAAGGATCAAATTCTGGGAAATAATAACACCTGGCATGGATTCGATTCCTGGCTAGGAATGCCTATTTTACAAAAATCGAATGATGCAGTTTTAGTTTTCATCAAAATCGGGCTTGAGACTCCTTTCAGTGTTTTTCAATATTCCTCATAGTTTCGGATTTGGCCATCCACGCACACTTTAAAAATTCACTCTGTATAATTTCAACATGAATTATTATTATTATTTATAAAATGATGTAACCATAATTTTGTAAACTTTTTAAAAGAGTGTCCGTGGAGTTTCTTGTACGTTCTTCTCCATAGAGATTTACGCTTTAGAACGTGCAAATAGCTTCATCGTTTTGACCGACCGACCTTGACAATTCAAAAGGGCCTGTAAATGGTCTAATTGAAATAAATGATTTGAATTTGTATAGGATAGACCTAAGTATTTCAGAGGCACATAAGGCATTTCCGAAAGTGAATTCCCCTCTTTGCTCAGCCATGGAACACCCCCACAATCCCTGGTAGGTGTTATATAACGACAAAGTTCTATGTTCATTTTCCTCTGTGCTGGAATCACACAAAGTTTAGCTGCGAAAAAACATGATGGATGACTTTTATTATTTGTTTATTTGCCGTTAATTTCGCCGGAAGAGTTGAGGGGCCCCAACAAAATGCTTATGACTTTTTCCTGTTTGCTTATTGACGTGATTTATTTATTACGTGTGCTGTATTTATTGATTTATGAAATGATATTTGTTTGTATTTTATTTTGTAGTGCACGCAAGCTGTGAACGAGGAGTTGGCGGTGGCGTTCCACCAAACACGTAGGACATGTGCAGGGTGCACCAATCATCCACTAACTCTCACTGTATTATTCTTGTAGTTTTGTCACAATTCCTCAAATCAATATTATCCTAACTCGATCGATTCGAGCATAGACTATATAAATAAATTCGAGCTGCCTGTCTTTTTACTTTTTAGTGGGTACCCCAGTAGATACTTGGTCTTTTGTCAAGTTGACATCTGTCAAATTCGTTCTAAATTCAATAACGGAAAATCTCTCCGTCCCAAAACCGCGGAAAAGCGGGATAATAGTTGGACAACGTAATGGGACTTTTATTTTTAGAGCGCTTTTCGAGGGCTACCGAAGAATTAAATCACAAGAGCCTCATTAATGCCTTACAAAACCACATATGAACTACTACAACTTCTATACTTTTGACTTTTCTTGGAAAAAATCGGGAAGTGAAAGTACATAGATTTTTGACTGCATAGTTATATCATATTAATAACTACGTCCTGTAGAATATACATATTTTGTAGTTCATATTTATTCTAGAAAAAATAAAATTCGTTCACAGCTTACTTAAGAACACAACAAACGTTTGAACCTCTAAAAAATCTCATCAAAATTCTACGCTCGGAATAAATTCTATGAAAATAAAATCGTCGCGTGACCTTTTAACCTGTTTAGCTCCGGTATCATAATGACCATCCATTAGGGGGTCGGTAGAATACATCACCGTAATCTGAATGGCCTGAAGCAACTTATTACACTGATCGTTCAATCTCACTTCGTAATGGAACTTTGTTAGACTGCGGTTAAGAAACGCGCGTGCTGTAATGTGTGACGGTCTATTAGTTTAAATGATGAGTGAGTAGTACATCCCTACTAATATTATAAATGCGAAAGTTACTCTGTCTGTCTGTCTCTTACGCTTTTACGCTTCTTCTTCTTCTTCTTCGTGTGAGTAGTAAGGTCTAGCGACCCCACACACCCTAGTGTCAGAGTTTCTAAACCAGGCGGTCGTCAAACTATATCAGAGGCTCTTGAGGCAGTCAAGGGCCTCTGACATGGTTTGACGACCGCCAATTGGCGACCTGGACCGCCGGCTTATACGTGTACGAACCCACGACCACCGGGTCACAAGGCAAACGCCTAAACCACTCGACCAAGGAGGCAATTAACTTAGCTTTCAAGCTAAAACGGCTAAACGGATCATCGTGAAATCGTTCAATCGTCATGAAATTTACAGCAGATATATAGCCTGGGATATGGAGAAGGCCGTAGGCTACTTTTTTACGCGACAACCGATGTACACGCGGACGGAGACACGGGCAAAAGCTAGTTATCTATAGAACATCAATAGAACAGGAGTCAAAATTGTTTTTTTTTTAACATCAATTTCATCTTCGACCACATCATCACTTACCATCAGGTGAGATAGTGGTCTAACGCGTGCCTATCAATAATAAAAAAAGAGTTCATTTGCGCCAAGTAACGGGCAGTTGTGGTTTTTTCACGATTTCGGGAGGCGCCAGATTAACTTGCAATAAAGTACATTGACCTTTCCGTAATATCCCTATGTAGATCTACCCGAACAATAAATTTTGAATTGTTTTTCATTACAAGACAACGTACAGGATCAAGATAGAATTCGGTTCAGGACAGCTTTATGTATTTATTTCTGTTTTTTAACCGACTTCAAAAAAAGGAGGAGGTTCTCAATTCGACTGTATTTTTTTTTGTGTTTGTTACCTCATATCTCCGTCATTTATGAAATGATTTGAAAAATCTTGAAATTGCATATTTTTAGCTTTAGCTTTCCTGTGACTTTTCAGTGGTGTTGTTAGGTGTGGGGTACCACTAAAAAGTGGAAAATAAAAAACTTTATCACAAAAAAAAACAGAAAGCACCGACTTCCGAAATTACAGTTATTTTGTACTTTGCAGTGTATTTTTTGAAAGTCGGTTTTTTATTGTGAAAAAGTTTTGATATTATGAAAGTCATTAAATGTGACATAATGACCGTTATCGTTATTGCACATTAATATCCTCTGCCTTCGTTATGTTTGCATAACTCAACAAAATGTACTGAACAGCTTTCTTTTTCGGGTTGATACCATGATAAAAGTTGGTAGAAATGATATTGTTTATAGGTTTTGCGTCATATCTGACGAGGTAACTGACCAAGGTAACCAGAGTGCGTTAAACCTAGGTACTAACCAAATTAAGCCCTCGGACGCCACTCGCGAAAGCTCTTAAAATACTGCCCATTTACGATCAAACGGTCTCATTAGTTCAAGTTTAGAATTTACACCCTGTAGCTACCTACGTATACAAGGACCAATCACCGCTCCCTTTGAAGCCGTAAAGACTTAGCACTTACAAAAACAGGTCGTAGTCAGTCGCACGCGGTGTCAGATTTCTTATTAGTTTTAAAATGAAAATTTTTCCTTTATATATTGTGCTGCCAGAAATATTAGTGACGGAGTATCGTTTTGTAGCACTTTTAATTAAGTTTTGGCGCTATTTTTTGTGAAATATTTCCCTTTGAGCCTTTTCCATGGGTTTTGTGCGTAGGTAACTTCCAAAAAAAAAACTCGTATTGATGTAAAATGACACAGCAGTTAAGTAAATGTTGCTGTAGCATTTTAATACATAAATAGTTGCACATACAGTTCACGTTGCTTGTAGTAAGTAGCTATAGCCGCTGACCCGGGTCGACGAACTCAAATAAATGTCAGCATAGTAGACAGGGCCCGTTAGGGCCAGTGTTGCCAGGGTTGCTAATTTTGTTCAAAAGAGTCATCGCGGCCCTGGAACGCAAAGGGCACTAGGAGGAGTACGGATGGGTTTTAGCCAGAAAGAGTCTGACACTCCCTCCCGCTCCACCCAGAGCGGCAGGAGTCATTTGATGATTTCCCATCCATAAAAAAAATAAAAAGCTAGCCGCCGACCCTATTAAATACGATGTGTAGATAATTTAAGTTTAGTTGCAAATAAACACCATCAAAGACAGGCGCTTGTTTTACTGAGATATGTACTCGCCAAAGGAAATCATACCATAACCTTCACAACAGTAACCATCCCAATTGCCTGACAAAGTGATATTACACTTTATTTATATAGATATAGAAGGGTCCGACAGTAATTAAAATATAGACAACAATGAAACCAAATAACAAACCGCAGTTTAAAGTTATTGAAAACGACCTCGGCTTAATGAAGATATAGATAGACCATTTACTTAACAATCAACTGATAAGTTTAAACATTCTATCGTTTATTTAGGATTTCAATAGAGCGCGATTTTAGTAACATTTAAAAGTTAATTGGCTCCTTGGAGAGATTTAGTTCGTGTAAAATCATGTGGATTGTGTTTGGAATATAAAATGCTATTAACAACAATTCGAATTCTATTAGTAAACTGTTACTTAGTAACAATGAAGACCTCTTAGACCCATTGATATGTGAAAACGTATTCACATATCGATACGATACCGAATCGACTTGTGGGGTTCTAAACGAACCGCACAAGTCACAAGGAGACGTTTACTTTAAAATTGTACAACAAAAATTTTATCATATTATAAAAGAGCACACCTGTTTGTTCAGCACATTTTGGTTTTCACTGGTAACTCGACAAAATACAGGAAACAGCCTATTTTATTTTTTTGTAATAATTGGTTAATGTCTTTGATTGATGGGTACCGAAAAAGTATGGATTAAAAAAAAAACATGAGTTCCAAGCCACAAATAAAATGCTGCTTACTCATTGCAATGCTGAACATAATAATACCAATTTACCATTACTAAATCAGATAAATCCCACCCGCAGCTGCACATTTGAACAACTATAAGTATTCACTGTTATCCCATTTGAGTTCTAGGAACGGAGCGGCGACATTTGCATTTCAATTTGAAGCATTAAAAAAGCTGTGAGACCATCGGAGGAAAATCGACCGTTACGGACGTCGGCTATGAATTTATGAAGAGAAAATGCTGAAGCACGCATTGGAGAGATATTATGTAATTTGTCCTCGTTCTTCAATAGTAATAAGGCTATCTGTGGCACTTTTTAGGGTCCCGTTTTTGACGTTTGGGTTCTGAGCCCAAAAGTATAGCAGACTTAAATTTTCGTTGTGATCCTGTGTCTGAAAAACAGAGGCTAATAATAATAAAGTCCCAATTAAAATACACTTGCAAGTTTTAGAACCTGATGAACGACACTCAGGCCCAAGTCATCCTAATAAGTTAATCATCGACTTAAAAAGAGAAGGCTTACTGTAGTTCATCGGAACTACAGTGGGCATACTATGGGAAGTGTTGGTTATTGCGCAAGAGAAAAACCGTTTGCTTTTAAATCAAATTATAATTCACACTCAAAATCACAATGCTAATATTCTCACACAATAAGTCACAGCACGAGTATACAGAAAGCTGCGACCTCGTGAATTCGTTCGTCAGGATGTTGGTCAGTCATAACTGACCAACATCCTGACGAACGAATATCATTGTATCAGGCAATACACAGGCACTATTCAGTAGACACATCATAACCACAGTTTATAACAAAAATCGAACGATGCACGCTGTAATTTCTGATTAAGTTTAACCAATATGGAATGTGTGAAGTGAGGTTAGTCATTACATCCAGCTAACCGTTCGTCAACCCGTGCTCAATTTGAATGTGTCAACTCAACGAGACCACCGTCTTTTTATATAATTTTCAAAATGACAAACGTTAACTGTCATGGAATATCGACTTACTCGTACACTCAAGCATTACCAAAGTATTTCTTTTGTCAAGTTTGCCCATCAAGAAATTTCTCTTGTTTCGTAGGTGCGTTTACAAACATATAAACTCACATACACAAGCAGCCAGACCCGGAGCAACTATCTGTAGGCCTCACAAATATTTGTTCCGAGCGGGAAACGAAACCGCGGCACACACCACAGCAGTCAATCGCTCAACCACTGCGCCAACAGTGTCATCAATTAAATTAATCCAAACTAAAATTATCAGTAGGTACTTATGAATAATCGATGCTTTGCATTCCATAATATTTATTCTGCGACATATATTTTTTTATTCGCATTTTTTTCGTTCACTGTTTTTAATTCGTATCGATCCATCGGACTCTCTGACGCCTAAGCAGACCTATGCTAGCTATTATCGATAATGTTAGTTTAAGTTTGGTTTGATTTAATTTTTCTTTACTTAGTTCAAATAACCATTGGTAAGGTCACCTTGTTTAAAGCGTGATCACTTCTAAATTATAGAGATATTAAATCTCTATCGAACTAGCTTACTCTGTCCTACTGCAGACCAATGACCTCCCGTCTTCCTTTTCTATACAAAAGGGTATTTTTCTAAATAGAAAAATAAATAATTCGATTCATTCCATCCGTTAGATTTTCAAAAAATATTAGACTCGTATTTTTTGTCATTTCAAATCGACAAAAATAAAGCGCATTTAAATTCAAGAGGGCTGGTGTCGTCAAGCATGAGTATAAAGTGTAATGACCGAGTTTTCAATGCACTGTATCGTCTTATTTTTTTTGTATAGGTACGTGAAAATAGAAAAATAAGTGTCCAATATTTTTTGGAAAACTAATTGTTAGATCGATTTTTGATTTATTACTTTTTTCAGGAAAATACCCTAATCTTTATTTCAATTACAGAAAACATTAACATACGCCTTCTAAGCAAGAAGATATTAGGTGACTCCGCTCTTCCACCTTCCGCTTTTGCATCATCATCATCATCATATCAGCCGAAAGACGTCCACTGCACTAACACCTCATAGTTTCCTTAGATCGATCGAACCCAACACTTTTGCCCTTGAATGTACCTAGATCCTTTATTTGTTCTTTATTCAGAGCCCAAGCCTCAAAATATTTCAAAGAAATATTTGCACGACTTCATTTACTAGGTTTCATTGTTTAGAATGTAAAGAAATCTTTTGTCGAATTGCTTTTCCTCCAACGATGTGCAATCTAGACGGGGCGATAATGTGTCGCGGCGCTGTGTGAATGTGTGATTGTTTTAACCAAAGATCTTGTGCCAGAATGCGTAGCGAAGCTGTCAAATAATGTGTAGCTGAGTCACACGCACTCCTCGCTCGTGTCCCTCTTACAAATCCTTCGAATTCCTCGCACACATCTCTCGCTTTTCTATATGTTTATAATAATAATACATTTCCGCTAGCCCTTGACTACTAGAGCTGAGCTAATCCAAGCTTGGAAAATTACTTCCCATTAGTGGATCTTTTGCTCACGCATCGTCTAGATACCTTGCATATCTATTGAAGAAAAGTAAACATAGTATGAACAAGAGTGCTTGTTTAAAATAGCTTTGGCACTATTGGGTGCTTCTGTATAAAACTAATGATTTTATTGAGTTTTTTTTAAATTGCACATAATATCACATGCAAGAAAAGTGGTGACTAATGGTTGCATGGTAACATTTTTTGGGATAATTTTGGAGAAGCTCGCATGACATGGTGCATGCAGTTGAGATCTGCCCTGCTTGAGCGAAGCATCGTCGTGTCCTCGACGAGGTGATCGGCGGCGGCGACCACTCGCATCCGGGCCAATCTCCACCACAACAGAAGAAGATGCCCCGGGCGTCCGGGACGGGCGGACGACGAGCAATGGGTGGCTCACCGTCCGATAATAACCATGCCCACCCTCGACGGCGCGTTGTGTTCCACGTACATCTAAAATAGATATCAGCGCGATAGACGGGACCCGCTAGGCCCATGCTTGCCAGGGTTTCGGAAATTGTTCGAAAGAGTCATCGCGGCCCTGGAACGCAAAGGGAAGAGGAACACGGGTGGCCTTTAGTCAGTAAGAGTCTCCGCCCAATCCGGAAGAAAACCAAATTAGTATGGGCACTGGACCAAAAAAAAAAATTGCTGCCCCCAGGGTTGACTCTTTGTTGGTGGGTTAATACTGTTGGACTAACTATGTGTGCAAATGCGAATCAAATTCCAACCCACAGTTACAGAGTAATTCGACGTTATATAATACTGCAACAATACACTTTCGCTTGCACCAATTTTTTTTTGTATATTGTTTCTGCTTGTTAAAAATGTTGTTATAAGGATTGACTAAATAAATAGATGAATAATGAATTGTATGAATAAAAAATTGTTTATTTTCGAACAATTTATTTTAAATGTTATTCATGACTCACTATTCTGCACAGATGGTAATATAGAATGCGTATTATAAATCATTTTCATCTATTACAATACTGTCTAAAAACTGTGCTGGATGGTCAATATTTTCGTACCGCGCATATGCCAAAAACCATACTATAGACATTACATGAGCACATGTGCCCAAAGTACGTCTACCACTCTTACACGAACAATAATAATGAATTAAAGCCTCCAACCCAAGGTGGTCTGAGTTTACAAGTATATATGTATGATAAATTCGGCTTCGGGTATGCCTAGATTGGACTTTACCTCTTAATAGCCAGAAGTTATTACCAGTTATATTATAATTATTTAAAAGATTATTCAAATCATCATTTTTTCTGTACACTTCTATTGTATATACGCCATTACGAGCGTGTTCACTATAATAACTCCTGGCTAGTTTTATTTGGTACGTTCCTAACGCAAACATAACAAGTTCTTCCTCAGACAACCTTGGAAATTCTCTTACATCAGGTAACTCGGCAGACATACTTTGAAACGGAATCCGCCGGCTATTAAGATTATAGTCAATGACATACTGTGCGAGACAGTTTTCAATATTGACTCTATTATTAATTCTCTCCATAAAACCAGAAGCATTAACATTATCAGTGATTGGGTCGTGGAAAGCATTTGTGATGGCCGCGGCATTCCTAAAATCGTCCTGCATGTGAGGCAGAGCTCTGTTAAAATAATCTTGCCTGAAAATCTTAAAATCTCTCTTGAAGCTAGCTACTACTTCCACGACCCATCGACAAATCGTCACTAATCGAGACTTATTGGCGTCAGCTGTTGTTAATTGAGTTTCGCCCCTTGAAACCGATTTAGGCATATGGGCATCATAGCCACAAGACTACGTTTGGTACGGCATCTCGGAAACCTCTATCCAAAATGAGAACATCTCCTTCTTGGAAAAACCAATTAAAAACACTGTTCGCACCATCAATTAATTTATTTAAAATGCTTGCATCGGATGTAGTCGCTGAATATTGACCTGCTACTTCAATTATATAGCCATCACAACAGACTATTAGGAATGGTTTTAGTAGATTTAAGAACTTGTGATGGCTATACGTCAATCTTTGGAAGAGGAAGTTGCTACTTTCTTGTATGTATACATAGGTACCATCAAGTATAATTATACATCATTACAGAAGGACTGCACAGTTGCAATGCAAAGCGCATACATGTGTGAGCGAGAAGGTGGCTCTATCGCCTTCTCGCTCACACAACTATTGAACAATGTACAAAGAAAGCAAACTCGCGTGAAGCTAATTATCTGCGATAAGAAAAGGTCACCTTCCTGTGTAAAAAAGTAAAATATGTAACTTTTTCATAAAATCACATTTTAGGTTATATTTATGATTCTGTGGGACAGATTTTTTCGGTTCCATAGAATAAAATGTTGCATTTGAACTCTTCTTTCAAATGAGCTATGTGGCAAATCTGGGGGCAGACTTTGACTTTTTTTACCAATTTTTGGTCCAATTTGGTCATTCTCCTTAGATCAACCATTTTATAGGTTAGCTAAAGTACACACATCTTTCATGGGGTACTGTGTTAAATGTTACAACAAAATACCTTGTGACATATTAGAATTAAATGAAAGAAAATTTAAAACGTATGTAAAAAGCACACTTTGTAAACAAGCATATTACAAGTTGGAGGATTACATTCAAGATAAGAATGCTTGGAAACATGCTGGTCCTGCTCCATAGGACAATCATGGGTGTAGTGTAGGCAAAATCAAATTGGTCAATTTATATATTCACTTTACAGATGTAAAAGAGTTTTTATTTTTCTGTTAACACACTCTGTTTTATTAATGGTTCCAAGATTTGTAAATATGTGAGTACCATGTACTATGATCCTATAAGTAGTATACTCTAGGTGCATCGACCTCACATATATTAAAATTAATTTTTGTACTCAAAATATTGTAAATCATTGATTTGAAAAGAGTAACTATGGAGTTTCTTGTCCGTTCTTCTCCATAAGAATCTACCCTTTCGAACGGACAGTAGAGTCACTTTGTATTATTTTTAATGTAAATGATGACGTTCAAAAGTGCCGTTTAATGGCCTAATAAAATTGAAATAAACGTTTTGACTTTGACTTTGACATACCAAAAATTCTGTTGGTTGCGGCTGTCATCTGTACACATCTTTGACAGTCGTTTAACTGTAGCCAGAAGCCATGAAATATGACAAGTCTTACCAACGCGTGTTGTGTTACACAGTTACTAGGTTATGGAGGTCAGATTGAATGATAGGCAGTTGCTCCATGCAAAATAGTTCCAGTTTTTCCAGTCGAACCGGTAGGTTACACTGGAAGTTGACCCCAATACAGTTGGGAGACCAGGCAGATTGATTTCAAATATTGTGTACACTGTAATCATTCAATCAATTTATATCTATGTTATGTGCAAGGTACTGGTTTTCATGCATCCGGTTGGACTCGAAACAAACCCCATCATAGCTAGGAAAGGCTACGCAGACTGATTTATAGAATTTTCGATTCTTACGCGGGTGAAGACGCTGAAATAAGCAAGTCTACTCTTATACCTTTACCTACTTGTATCTTAATGAGAGTCGCGCCCCCGTTTCGTAATTTGTTTGAACTAAAAACTCAATCAGTACGAATTTAATTACGAGTCCTGATGAATGAAAGTTTATTTGTTTTAGAAAGCGGGCGTCACCTTATCATGGTGATTGCGACAATTTGATAACGAATTCTGAACGCTGCCGACCTTGAAGAATTTTGCGACACGTGTCAAGTTATGCTGCGTTTACACTGAGTGAGTGAATGCTGCTTTTCTTTAATGCCTTGCTTATTTAGTTTTTTTAATTTGTTTGTTTTTGACGGCAACTAAGTTTTATTGTTTACTGGCTGAACAAAAGATACGTTGTATTGTATCTTGATTTTATTTTCTACTGAAAAAATCTGGCCTCCATTGTTTTAGTTCGCTCTTTAGAATGATGTTTTGTTTTAAATTATATTGTTAACTATCTTTTTCTCTCGACTTTGTCCGCCCATATCTCGTTTTTTCCGTTTCCGTATGAATGTCCCGTTCCCGTATAGCCTCATGAATGTGGATTATTACAAAAAGAATTTTACAAATCCAACTGGTAATTCCAGAGACGGTAGAGTCTCGGTACGTAATAAATCATCACCCATCCACGAGCCAACCTCACCAAACGTTGCTGAATCTCAATGATTGGCAGCCGTTTTTATTTAGCCACGAGCTTTTGTAAATTCAGTCTTTGGTCGTTTGTAACTAAGATAATCGTCTAGTCAGCAAACATTAAATCACAAGAGAGAGACGGAGAGATCATAATTAAATCCGTCAATAATTACGGGCACTTGTTCGTTAACAAACGTTGAATATTTGCGACACCTGTTACGTCACAGATTGCTCTGGGAATGCAATTTGCACTTGATTTACAATTAACTATGTTAGTGGCATAATTTGAATGGAGACTGCTCGGAAATATTGTTTGGAAAACATTTGTAGAACCATCTCCTTGCTTACACCCATTGTTGTGGGCAAACTTTATTACCCTCCGCCGACATCATAACTCTCCACTACAGGACAACAAGACATAAGGTAATGCGCTACCGGAACATTGTGGATATCCCAACCATAAGCTCAAAATATCATCATCATCATTATATCAGCCAAAAGACGTCCACTGCTCCAGCAGGCAACACTTGGCCTAGGTCCACCTAGGCTTCCCCCACGTGTCGCCATAACAACCAGTCCTGAGTGTCTCGCATCCATCGGCTACCAGCGATCCTCACCAGGTCATCGGTCCACCTAGTGAGAAGCCTTCTAACGCTGCGTCTTCCGGAACGCGGTCTCCACATTATGATCATACCAAGAAACAATAAAACAAGTCCCTTGCCAAAATATAAACATGAGTGTGTCCTTGACATAATTATGGTATACTAGTATGTATCTTCATTTACAAAGCAAGGTCAGTGCGGAAGAAAATAGCTGTATGTCATACTTACATTGTCTAGACGAAACTCGCCTAAGGGCGAAGATACAAGACATATTTCACAGTTTCGAGTATGAATGTGAGTGGTGTCGTTTCTCCCTGTGGGTGGTGTTAAAGTGATGAGTGACTAGGTTCTTCACCGTCGAAAACATCATCGCTTTCTATCAGGTGACATTGTATTCAGAAACGGCAATAACGATCATTGATCGACCCACCTTTTTTTTTTTTTTGAGGATGGGATATCATCAAATGACCCCTCCCGCTCTGGGTGGAGCGGCAGGGAGTGTCAGACTTTTACTGACTAAAACCCACCCTCAGTCTTCCTAGTGCCTTTCTGCCCAGGGCCGCGGTAACTCTTTCGAACATATTCCGCAACCCTGGTGATCGACCCACCTACATTTGCCTATTGTCATTCTTAAAAAAATTAAATTTTAAAGAAATAACACTGTCCGGAATTGACATCTATCATGATCCTCATGACGTTTTTATTAATGAAAAACAAGTTTGGGTTCGTCCGAAGAGATATACTAGTAAAGGCAAGGTAATGACAGGTAGGATTTAGTTTAAAAAATGCTGAAATGTAATAAATACCTCTCTGAAGGGAATAACAGCCTCGATGTTTATCAACCCTACTATGCGTAATGTTTTTTGTTAAGATATGTATGTAGGTACTGGGGCTTGAATAGAAATTCAAGCCCCAGTACCTACATACATATCTTAGCTCGTAACAATATTCAGGGGGACTTGTTGACGGTCTCCTGCTAAGATGGATTTACGGGAAGTCCCAAGAGGAAAGATCTTGGAAATTAATCCCATTGAAGTGAAAGTGGAAATGTAAAGAAATGGTAATGGTCGATTTCAATAATCTTCGAGGGACGTTTTTGTCAATTTATGTGCCCGACTTTGTAGAAGATTATGAGCTAAGCTAAAGCTTAAATCTTTTTGATTATTTCACAAAATAGATTTTACATTTTGTCTGACAGAATGTTCTTTAACATAATTTAAAGTCAAACTGCCACTTGCTTGCCTGGCCTAACATTATAGATGCGAAACTAACACTGCCTGTTACATTTATACCTTGAACGGCTGAATGAACGGATTTCGTTGAAATTTGGTACACGGAAGACCTGACTTTAAGTTGTGTTGTGTGAAGTGGACTGGTAACATATCAAGCTCTTACCGCTGATTTATTGTAGACGACATTTAGCCGAGAATGTGTGTTTATATCTTAAACGATATACTTTAAGATACAAAGCTAGTTTTTCAAATCATGTCGCTTACGTTAAGTTGACGGCATTACATACAAATTTCTGTAAACGAAGGGTGTAACTAACTCCTCACTATAAGACATTTAGCTAATCGTTTCAATATTATACTACTTACCACACAGCAAAGTATTGCATGCCGGGGCCGCTCACCCTGACCAGTGGATGCCTTCGGGCTTATTACATTCCCACTCTTTCCAAGGTAAAAAGAGAGGAATGGCTTAATTTGTATAGCTTTGTGACCCTACGCAAAGTCATGTCTCCACATTTCTTAGTATGTAAGTATCCCGTCCTTTTCCTGTTACGGGAATTTCATGAATGGAACAAGATATTAGGTCGGTATGTAGCTTTTTGGTTGACTTTGTATACAGGCTGTTCCAGAAGAGCGTTGTCATACATAAGGGGGTGCATGTCAAAAGTAGCTCACGATTTAGGACCCATTTTTATTAGTGTCAATGTATAATCGGTGGTGATGGCAACTGGGCTTAACCCAGTTGTATAATTATGACCCTTGGTGCTTATTTGGCCTAGCTCTATTCTGTCTCCTGCTTAATAAGGAGGGAAGTGGAAATTGTACTTTTTTCTTACTCCTCCGTTATTTTCTGATTAATTTCGTTGCGGGATCCAAGACAGTTGAATCATTTCTGCGGGACTCGTCGAGCTTCATTGACTCTGGTGGTCGCCACTGTTGATTCTGGCTTTCAGGAGTTGCAGTGGTTTGGTGATTTTTTTTTTGGTGATTTCATAGTCGGTCCCATAGTGAAAGTTGTTCATATTCATGGGTAGAACACTCAGTGAAAATTGTATCAAACTGCTTGAAAACTCATTTCTTTGGAACTTTCTAGTAGTTTCTTTTTGGTCGATTTTTTAAAAAAGGTTTATTATTTGTTTTATTTTTTTCCCTTAAATTATATACCAGCTACCCAACATCACCGTTTACGACTACACACTTCAGGAGCACCCTACCTATTATTGGGCTTTTTGGTGCCCGTAAGCAAAATAATCGCTTGGACGTGAAGTTGCGGATACCAGCCTGACTTTCGTATACACAATTGGTTACCGTGTGCCTTTGTTATAACTTACAATACTCCTGACCCCACAACGCCCTCAGTATCGTGCTGCAGTCCAATTTTGTTAGAGCGTTTACGCCCTACGGCATTTCAAGTCCTTATTTTTCGAAATGAATGAACCGATTTTAATCAATCTCTCTCCCCTAAACTCTTTTTAGAAAATGTTCTCTACTAATTATTTAGACTTGGAAATCTAGCGTATGCATACAAAGTTTAAATAAAATCGGTTCATTCCTTTCGAAGTAAGCTCTTGAAAGTTTGTAGGAAATGTCGATGGGCGTAAATGCTCTTAACACCCCACCGTATAAGCTCACTTCATATTGAGTGAGCTGTCATTTTACATCATACATAAATACAGTATACAAATAAAATTGAAATGACAATTCACTTGATCCTCATTCCAGCTAAGTTTAAGATGTTGACAGGATAGACCGGCTGCAGTCCTAAAGATGTTGACAGGATAGACCGGCTGCAGTCCTAAAGATGTTGACAGGATAGACCGGCTGCAGTCCTAAAGATGTTGACAGGATAGACCGGCTGCAGTCCTAAAGATGTTGACAGGATAGACCGGCTGCAGTCCTAAAGATGTTGACAGGATAGACCGGCTGCAGTCCTAAAGATGTTGACAGGATAGACCGGCTGCAGTCCTACCTTGCAGCCGGTTTACCCTAAGAAAAAAGTCGTTTGTATGTAATAAATCCCATCGAAATTCAATAGTTTCCAATAGTACAACCTCCTTCTTTTTTTGAAGTCGCTTTTAAATAAGATGTGGAGGGATGTTAGCGGTAGCCGTGCTATCCCGGAATTTCACCAGGGACTGTAGCGTAAGGTGCTTGAGTGATGCAAGCGATAGTGAGCGTTATGATTATAGGCGGAAAGGTGATTTTGCTGTACACTGACAAGAAGCAACCACAAATGAAGTGACTTTATTTAGTTCGTACACACTGCTGTTTATTATTACTTGATTTAACTACAAATAGGAATAACCAATTATACGTAAAACTATGACGAGCGGATGGGATATAAAGCCAAAGAGAAAATGCGCGTGCGCGAGTTGATGGTCAACCGAAGAGTGCCGGCTGGCCGCCGGCCGTCGCTCGCGCCACCAGTGCAGTCCGTTCTCGAAGGAAGGCGGAGCTTGCGCGTCAACACAAAGGATCACGCGATCTGACGTCACACATGGGACGCGGTCCAAGGTTCATAAGCGGAGCGGAATACGTAGTGGTTTGATTGTCACTACAGTAATCCCCCGCTGAGATCGTAACTGCTACGATCGATAGTAGTCCGGGAATCGGACCACTCGTCCCGTCCTCGTCTTCTTGACTGGAGTCTGGCTCGTGTCCCCTTCTGTTGCTGGCGCTGGTGTGTTGTCCTCGGGTGACGCTGGTGTATTCTCCGCGTTTGGTGCAGTTGGATCATTTCTGGCCATGTATGCTGGTTTTAATCGGTTGATCGATACTGTGGCTGTCTTTCCTTGCACATCTATGTCATAAGACTTCAACCCTCGCCGTATGACCTTGTACGGGCCTAAGTATGCAGCTTGCAGAGGCCTGTGTACCGGACCCTGCCGGAGGAACACGTAAGTGCATGTGGCGAGATCTTTTGGAATGTAGAACGTACGGGCGGTGTGCCAAATTGTTGGTTGAGGTGTGAGTTTTGTGATATGGTCGCGGAGTCTGCTGTTGAAATCTTCGCAGTCTACTAGGGCTGGTGGGGAGGTCGAGAAGAACTGTCCAGGCAAGCGTAGTGGCTCGCCGTAGACAAGTTCTGCTGCTGAGGTCTGAAGGTCTTCTTTCCACGCGCTGCGGATGCCCAGGAGAACCAGAGGCAGCACCTCCGTCCATCGCGTGTTGGTGTGGCAGGTGATAGCAGCCTTAAGCTGCCGGTGAAGCCTTTCCACAAGGCCATTGGCCTCGGGATGATAGGCCGTGGTGGTGTGGTGTGTGGCGCCTATAAGCGCCGTCATCGCTTTAAATAGCGACGACTCAAACTGCCGACCTCGGTCGGTCGTGATGTGCTCGGGGCAGCCGAATCTAGCTACCCAGCCAGACACGAAGGCGGTAGCGCATGTCTCGGCTGTGATGTCTTGGAGTGGATATGCCTCAGGCCAGCGTGTGAAGCGGTCAATGGCGGTGAGGCAGTACCTGTAACCAGAGGAAAGCGGTAAAGGGCCGACAATGTCCATGTGGACATGCCGAAAACGAGCAGTAGGTAAGGTAAATGTTTGTAGTGGTGCTTTGGTATGACGATGTATCTTGGCTCGCTGGCACTGTAGACATTCTTGCACCCACTGTCGGCAGTCCTTTTTTATGCCCGGCCAAACAAATCGTTGTGTGATTAATCGTACTGAAGCCTTTGCGCCTGGGTGACTGAGGTTGTGCAGGGCCTCAAATGCTGGTCGACGGTACTTTGGCGTCAGAAACGGCCTTGGTTGCGACGTTGTAGTGTCGCAGTACACGGTCATATGGGAATTTGGTACCTTGATCTTTTCTAGTTTCAGAGACGTTCCGTTTTGTAGTAGATCCTTCAGTTCCTCATCCGTTGCTTGGTCCAGAGCCAAAGCCTGGTAATCTAAGTTATTTGATGCTAGCTCTTCTACACGCGATAACGAGTCCGCTACCACGTTGTCCTTCCCTGGAATGTACTTGATATCCACACTAAACTGACTTATGTAGTCCAAGTACCGGAACTGCCGTTGGGTACAGTTGTCTCTTCTTGTGCTGAAAGCAAATGTGAGTGGCTTGTGGTCAGTATATATTGTAAATGTTCGTGCTTCCAACATATGTCTAAAATAGCGAACTGCTTTATAAATAGCTAGTAGCTCCCGATCGTACGGACTGTACTTTGTTTGTGGGGGATTTAGCTTCTTTGAATAGTATGCTAGCGGTTCCCACGCATCACCTCGTCGTTGTTGCAGAACCGCACCGATGGCCTTGTCCGAGGCGTCGGAGTGTATAGCTAATTCTGCGTTTACGTTTGGATGGGCTAAGAGAGCTGCTTGGGCCAGTCCCGATTTACATTCCTGGAATGCTGCCAGCTGTTCTGCCGTCAGTGTTATGTTTTGTGAGCCTTTTTTCTTTGGTCCTGCTAACAGTTCGTTTAAGGGTGCCTGTAATTCTGCTGCCCGCGGGACAAAACGTCTATAAAAGTTTACCATTCCCAGAAACCGTCTGAGCTCCTTCAAAGTTGTTGGTGGCGGGTAATCTTTGATCGCTTGGACCTTGGTTTCCATTGGACTTACCCCTGCTTCTGAGACATTGTAGCCTAAAAACGTTACCTTGGACTGTCCAAAGACGCACTTAGAAGCGTTGATAAGAAGTCCGTAGTCTTGTAGGCGATTAAAAAGCACCCTTAGATGCTGCTCATGTTCTTCTGGTGTCTTCGAATGCACTAAAATGTCATCGATGTATCCGTAACAAAAGTCTAATTCCCTTAGGACTTCGTCCATGAAGCGTTGGAACGTTTGTGCTGCGTTTCTTAGTCCAAAAGTCATGTATGGAAACTCAAACATTCCAAATGGCGTCGTGATCGCCGTCTTGGGTATATCTTCACTGGCGACCGGTATTTGATTATACGCTTTAATTAGGTCTATGGTACTAAAGGCTTTTTTACCTGAGAGCTGATGGGCAAAGTCCTGAATGTGCCGGACAGGGTACCTGTCCGGTATCGTGCGTGCATTGAGTGCCCTGTAGTCTCCGCAGGGTCTCCAACCGTCGTCCTTCTTTCGGGTTAAATGTAGTGGTGACGACCACGGACTCTCAGACCTCCTAGCCGTGCCACTGCGGAGCATGTCATCAAATTCCTTTTTAGCTATCGCTAACCTTTCTGGGTCCAGGCGGCGTGGGTGTCCATAAACTGGTGGTCCAGGTGTTGTTCTGATGTGATGCGTTGTATTGTGTTTGGGAATTCCGGGCTTGCCTACAGGCCGAGTTAGACTGGGGAATTGTTTAAGCAAGTTGACATATGGTGTATTAACAAAGTTGCCTAAGGTGCGGACTGATGCGATTGCTTCCTGATTGTTCAGTTGCTGTGCTGGTACGGCCAGTGTCGTTATTCCATCAACAAGTCGCTTATTGTGACAGTCTACTAGTATATTATAATGTATTAAAAAATCCACCCCTATTATGGGTTTTGACACGTCTGCTATGATGAACCGCCATTCGAAAGCTCGTCGCAGACCTATATTTAAAATTAGGGTTACGTACCCGTATGTGCTAATTACTGTGCCGTTAGCGGCATATAACTGGTACTTCGTCTTCTCCGTTGTTGCAGTTCTGGTAGCCGAGCGTGGATAGACACATACGTCTGAGCCTGTGTCGACCAAAAATTGTTGTTTAGTGCTGCTATCAGTGACAAAAAGGCGGCCTGTGCTTTGTTGACAACCGCTTGCGGCCTCTAGCGATTGTTTGTGGAGTTTCCCGAGTGGAAGCTGCATGGTTGCTCACATTTCCTTGCTTTGTTCCCAAAATTAAAATGATACCAACAGTGTGGGTGGTTTTCTGGACGTTCTCGTGACCGGGACCTGTTGCGTGATCGTGAGCGCGACTGGCGTGTATCGTTCCTATAGGTGTTTCTACAATTATTTTGTACCTTTGCTAGTGCTTCCACTTGTTTTGTCAACTCTGCGACCATACCCTCTAATGCACTTACGGTTGCGGGTACTGGAACACTCGCGGCTGGGGCTGACATGCTGGCCACGTAAGGTGCTGGTTGCGCGATATCGTTGACCCGGTCTGCGAGGTCCGCCAACTCCTCCAGGTCCATCTTCGGCTGTGAAGCAACTATAGATTGTACGTTAGTTGGTAATCTACTAGCCCAAATGGTTCGAATGAAATCGTCGGGTACTTCTACTTCTGCTAAGCCTCGCAAGTGCCTTAAAAACTGTGAGGGTTTTCTGTCGCCTAACTCCTCGTGCTGTATTAACTGTAATGTTTTCTTCTCGCGCGAGTGCGATATACGCTTAATTAACTCGCTCTTTAATTTTTCATATCTGCCTGTGTTGGGGGGCCTAATCAGAATATCTTTCACTATTTTCACATGCTCCATATCTAACTGTGCGGCTATGTAATGGAACTTAGTACTGTCACTAGTGATATTCGCCAAAATGAATTGGCTTTCCATTTGCGCGAACCATGTTTCTGGTTCCTCAGGCCAGAAAGGGGGTACTCGTACACCGACTCTAAAAACATCACTTCCTAACCCGCTTCCGCTTATGGTTGGGGCATCGCCTGACAAAGTATTATTATCGCTTGGGTTACCTTGATTCTGTCCAGAAGCTCCCAAACGTGTGACACTTGGGTCCACGCTTCCTTGTGCTGGGCCTCCTCCTGCACTGTTGCCAGCTAATCCAAAAACATACCCTTCCATTTCTTCAAAATAAAAAACTTCTTGTTTTCTTCGTTGTCGGGGTCACCAATGTGGAGGGATGTTAGCGGTAGCCGTGCTATCCCGGAATTTCACCAGGGACTGTAGCGTAAGGTGCTTGAGTGATGCAAGCGATAGTGAGCGTTATGATTATAGGCGGAAAGGTGATTTTGCTGTACACTGACAAGAAGCAACCACAAATGAAGTGACTTTATTTAGTTCGTACACACTGCTGTTTATTATTACTTGATTTAACTACAAATAGGAATAACCAATTATACGTAAAACTATGACGAGCGGATGGGATATAAAGCCAAAGAGAAAATGCGCGTGCGCGAGTTGATGGTCAACCGAAGAGTGCCGGCTGGCCGCCGGCCGTCGCTCGCGCCACCAGTGCAGTCCGTTCTCGAAGGAAGGCGGAGCTTGCGCGTCAACACAAAGGATCACGCGATCTGACGTCACACATGGGACGCGGTCCAAGGTTCATAAGCGGAGCGGAATACGTAGTGGTTTGATTGTCACTACAAAGACATAAAAATATACCTAAAACTTTTCCACTAGATTATAGTTTTTATTAGCTAAAACTAAAATCTAGTAGAAGAAGTACATCTGAAACAATAACCTTGTACTGTCGGAACCAACCATCAGCCGAGAAAGTCTGAATACGAATAACACTGAAGATTTGAATAATAGGTAGATTCGAGCGAATTGGGGTCCGAGAGCTTAGCGAAGGCTCAAGGAGGAATATTTTCCCATCTCTCATAAACGCTATAGTAAACATGTTTGGCAGATGGCCGCGAGAGGAACTAGGGGAAAAACTCGTTGCACGATTTCCTTTTTTACAGTCGAATATCATCGCAGAGAAAATTTTACGTCCCGAGTGTGTCCAGCCTAAAAAGTTTCATCAAGCTGCCCGTTTACTTTAAACCTGGTTTTTTAGGGTGGACACACTCTAAAAAACCAGGTTTAAAGTAAACGGGAAGCTTGATGAAATTTTAATTTCTATCCGTAACTAAAACAAGTTCGGAGAAATTCTTTATTTGGCTTTTTAGGAAAGTTTAAATGGTATGTCTGCTCACACGGAGATTTAATTAACTAAGAATAATTTATTTGATGAGCGTTAATTTTTTAGTTTATAGGATATAATATAGATAGCCTACTTAAGTGTAATTTGATGTATAAACTTCTTAACTTCAGTTCAGTCTTATTGTAATCCATCCATCCATTCTTCTTGAATTTAGTAGGTAATAGTGTTTTTGATACGATACGATGCTTTCTGTAGTAACGGTAAGAAACTTTCTTCTCAGTTGACGCATAAATTAATGATTACATCAGTTTCTCGCTTAACCCCTAACTTATTCATTATTAAACGACCTCTTGGCAACAACCTAAGGGGTGGAGTGGGAGTAGAGTTACTGGTGCCTAACCAGCTCGATACACAATGAAGGTAGGAGTGAAAAGTTTTCTTCGAAGTCTATCCCCAAGGGAATGCAAAAGTTCTTAGGATGATGGTTGTTAGTTAGTAAAGGAGTGTTTTTCTGAAGGTACTTGGTTCCAGCTAAATCTAGTTCCGCTTTCTTGTAGTTACTTTTATTGGGTTGATACTTTTAGTAATTACAAGTTTATTACCTCGGAAAAGTCTCGTTCGTTCGAGAAAATTCTGTTCATCCAACGGTTGTCTTCGTAAGATCGCTGGTTGAGATAAGACTTCATAAGACCGCTTAACAAAGTTGTTGAAGAGCTACTGTGATTTTAATTCGAGGTTTCCTTCTGTTTACTCAGATTCTTGAATAAAACTAGCCATAGGACTCGGATTGGAGCTCGTTTGGGCCAGAGCCTGCCAGGGTTGCGGAATTTGTTCAAAAGAGTCACCGCAGCCCTGGAACGCAAAAGGTAGGAGGAACACGGATGGGTTTCGAATGGAGAAAACAAACTAATTCTAATGTGGGTGCGAAGTTTGGTTCTGTTGACTGTTGTTGGTATTATTTTTTAAATATTTTGAAATTTTAATTAATTTTGACGATGATACTTTGTTATTCTACTTATGTTTGAATTGCTATATTATATGCTAATGTAATTTATTGTAATCGTTACCAAATGAATTTCAACTAATTGTTTTTTTTTAATGTTTTATTAATTAGTAGTCATAAATAATTGATCAAATTTTTGAATTAAATAATTGATCAAATGTGTGAATTATACTTAATACATATATGTACGCCGTAAAGGTAAAACATGACTGATCCTTTCTGCAATGTACTTATCATCTCGCATGCTTTGTGTGTGCATACTCATGTTTCTGACAAATAAATTAACTCTGAACTCTGGTTTAGTCAGTAAGAGTCTGACGCGCCCATCCGCTCCACCCAGAGCGGAAGAAGTCATTTGATGATTTGCCATAAAAAAGGACTTGGTTTATTAAGTGAAACAGAATAGAAGATGTTTAAAACAAAAAAAGGAAACAAGTACTATTTACTAGCTTTTTCCCTTTTATCTATCCTACAAGAACCTCGAATTTTCCAGATTAAAAGTAACAAATGACGTAATAGTGAAGATTTCTAATTAATGGTTCCAATATTTGTAAATATGTGAGTATCAGTAGGTGAAATGAATAAGTTTACCTGTGCTGGTAATACTATGTTACTATAAGTAGATGCATCGACCTCACAAAATGTTATATAATTTTTTGTGTTCCAAAAATTGTAAAACATTTATTTAAAAGAGTAACTATGGAGTTTCTTGTCCGTTCTTTTTCCAAAAGAATCTACCTTTGCGAATAGAGAGTAGAGTCACTTTATTTATTTTTTGTAAGTAGGTACATATTATTTTAACTGTAAATGATGACGTTCAAAAGTGATTTTTAATAGCTTCATTGAAATAAACGTTTTGATTTTGACTTCTATCTGGAAATAATTTTCGTTATCGGACCAGTACTTCCAGAGTTATAAATGAGATTACAAAATTCTCACTAAACCTAGATAAGTTCTTTGTAGTTTTGCAACATTTACATTTCAATCATAAATCTTAGTCTTAAATATTCTTAATAAAAGCCTGTAAAAAGAGCCTTATATTAAAAAAAATAATGATCTTCGACACGACGACGGCGGCCAGATCAAAGGTTTATGCAAAATACTTCTTATTGATTTCTTCACTTTGATTAAAGAGACTTTTATTTTAATATCTATAGCTTCATCTTGTCATTGTTGGAAACTGTTTTATTATTTCTAGTATTCTCGTCGTGTTACTTGTTAGAATTAAGCGCGGTTTTAATCGGTAGCTTATCTGTCCGTTAACCAAAACAACCACTACCGTTATAACAAATAGCGTTAACAGACAGATAAACGACTCATAAAAACCTCAGAAACGGAAATTTTTTGTTGGAAACAGTTTCTAAAATCTTATTCATGCACGAATACAAATGAAAAGATGGATGGATTGTGTGAGGAGTGATGTGAAAGAAAAGGGAGTCAATGATAGCATGACGGTTGACAGGAGAGAATGGGAGACTGGGATAAAACGTGTTGTGGCGACCTTACATAGGATAAAGATGATGATGATGATGATGATGTCCGGATACAAATACAATCAGTACCTATCTGATTGTATTTGTATAGTTTACAAATAAGTTCATTACCGTCCAGGTCAAGTTTACTTAGGGTCGGTATATCATGCTTCTGCCATCTCTATTTGCCTAGTCTTCCTCGAACCTTCAAACCATCCTAACGACGAGCAACATGTTGATTAGACGTGAGGCATAAATATTGGATTAGGTATGTTGATTAGGTATTTTTCGATGCGAGTCCGTACCTAATCCAAAGCGTCGAGGATTAGGTATGGCATAAAATATTTATACAGTCTACTACACACACAGAAGATATTCCGTACCTTAAAATGTGGGGGTTAAGATTCAAGTTTAATTAGCACTGCCGCCAGCGCAATCTATGTAGAATACCACTGGACTTGTTAGTGTTCTAGCGATGTATGTCGTAACGAATATACGTTGAAATACACCTTTTGTGTGAATCTACACAAGATGACAGTCCTAAGCCTGTGAGAATGACTAATAGACGACATTTTAAGATTCTCCGCCGCACCATCATTAACACAATGTGCAGGTGCATCTTTAAGTATGAAGGGTAATTTTGATCGCTCTAATAGACGTTATAAACAAAGTTAGTATTCACGTTGAGTAACGTTTGCCCATTAAAATACGAAATTTATTCAACCGTTCCACAATTTATCAGAAACGGAACGTCCATAATCCATGCCGAATATTTCTTACCCAATCCACATACGATACTTAATATCGGTAACAGGCCAGTGGATTGAATAAAATTAAATATTCGATCCATGCCGAGTATTTCTTACCCAGTCCACATACGATACATAATATCGGGAACAGGCCAGCGGCTATATTGAATAAATATTAGGATTAGGTAAATGGATTAGGTATTTTTAAATACTAGGATTAGGTGGATTAGGTATCGTTTTCACCTAATCCAACCCATGTCTAATGTTGATGATTCATAATCATATCTTTTCTCACATGTTCCTCGTTCCTCAGCATCACATGCATGGGCATGTGATGCGGAGGAACGAGGAACATGTGTTGTTGTTGTTGTGTTGTGTGTTGTGTGGAAATCGGTTGTCACGGTATGGACCGTGACAACCGATTTCCACACAACTTTACGGTCACTAGCATATACTCACTAGCTTCACGCTGTATCCCAACGGAACATGTTCCCGGGATGAAGACATGATCTACCCGTGTGCCAAGTTTCACCCAAATCCATTTAGTATTTAAAACGTGAAGAGGGAACAAAGTCAAAGTCAACGTCAAAAGTCAGAGTCAATAGTCAGTGTCAAAAGTCAAAGTCAAAAGTTATTCCCCCAAAAACGCCCTGCCCGTCACCACTTTGTAGTGTTTTAGCAGGGAAGAAGAAGTGGCGCTACAAACTCCCCAGCAAAAAAAACAGACAGACCGACAGAGTTAAAAACTAATTAGTGATATTTAAGTGTAGTATTTCGCATTTAGCATTTTTATCTAGGCTATATGATTTCATTCACCCCTTTTGTGGTCTATCATTATATCCCATACAACACAGCCAGGTCTCACTATTGTTCCACACATGAACTACTTGTAATCAAAATAACAGTAACTGATCTCTATTAATCCTGAGAACACTTAACTTACAAATCAGGCCATCAAATATATATGTTTAAAATAAAACAGAAACATGTTCAAAAACTTTTTTTCCAAAGATCAACTTTTCATCTGAAAAAAAAACATCTAATAAAAATCCAGACATCACTTGAAAATTACCTATAATAAAAAAAACTAATTACTTTTCTTTGACGTCCTTTACAAGATTCCGTAACAAAAATTACTTATCTATAATTTTCTTAATTACTTTTCGTAGAATATTCAATGAATTCAATTAGGTAATTTGAATTATAAAAGAAATTGATTCATCGCTTTAATTATAAAGTCTTTGATAATGAGATTGACTTTGAATAATATTAAGTTGCTGAGGGCCGGACTTAAATTTTAATTGACTTATGTCTGGTTCCTTCTAAATAATATAGCTTAGTGTATACTGGGGCTGTCCAATATCTTTTTAAATTACTTTTCAAGAGGTTCCAAAATAGTGACACTTATCAGCGATAGCGTATGGTAGGCGCCAGATAAATGTGCAATAACGGTCATTGACTCACATACATATACCTAATGACTTTCTTAATATAAAAAAAAACAGAAATAAAGACATAAAGCTGTCCTGAATCGACTGCTATCCTGATCCGTAGCGTTCTCCAGTAATGAAAAACGGTTCATAATTTATTGTTCGGGTATCTACAAAGGGATATTAGGGAAAGGTCAATGTACTTTATTGCAAGTTTATCTAAAGCCTACCCTTACTGATTGTTGAAAAGTAAAATATGCAAAAAAAAATCTTCCATAGTCTGTGTTTCCTGATAGCTACAACCGAACGCAAGCCTATCAGTTATTAAAAAAAAACGTTGCTCTGAGTATCAATCACCATAGATTTATGTAGTTGTCCGACTAAAATCATGTGTTGGTTTTATCATTAATTTTTATAACGAAGTAGGTAACTTCGTGTGATCATAAAAATTAAACTAGGCCTTGGTTTAGGTACTTAGATATTCATTAAAATAATCTCGGGGCGTCAGAGGCCTAGCGTGCCGTGTTAGGTATTATTATATTAGAACTAGTTTCTGCATAAGTTTTCGCCCGCGTGTGGGTTGAAAATTATTCCAAGGCTACATACTCCAGTGTTAAAAAGTAAGTCCAATTTATATCTATGTCACAGCCAACTGGCTTAATCAGCCGTTTCATTAAAAGCCTAGCGTTTTCATTTAACTGCGCCGATTTTTGAGCCACATAAGTGACATTTTTGTTTCAATATCGTTTAATGACTTGCCATATCACTTATGTCGCTGGTCAATCGGCGCAGTTAAATGAAAAGACTAGACTTTTAATAAAACGGTTAATTTAGGCACCTCGCGCAGTAGACGACCGACGAGATGGACACGACCACGACCAGTGGCCGCATCGACCAGATTAACTAAAGAAACGTTGATCGTTTCTTTTGTTTATCTGGTCGTGGTCGTGGCGGTCTAGTGCGCGAGGTGCCGAACGTTTCTGTTATTTATCTGGTCGTTGCGGCCACTGATTGTGGTCGTTGCCATCTAGTGCGCGAGGTGCCTAAGCTGGTTGCGTGGGGGTGAAAACGTAACTAACAAACAAAGTCATATTCGACTTTACAATAATAATGTGGATAGGTACTTTCGGAAAGGGGCGTAGTACCAAGAAATATTCCTATTAAATTGTCAACTGTCAACGCATCAGACACAATAGTAAAACAATGACGTCATTGATAAATTAGGTGTCGTGACAGTCCAGAGGATCAATCTTTTTATATCAAAGCACAGCTCTGCTTGTATTATGATTTGTCAAATTAGTGCTTATTTATTTTTGTTAATAATGTGCCATAAGTTTCTCACTTCTAGACTGGTCTTATAGAAAGAGATTAGCTTTAGTAGCCGTATGCTACACGGCTACGTAGACGACCATGACAGAATTAAGATTAAAGTAGGATATTTTGTTAACAAGATCATCATCTGCCTAGACTTTCCCCAACTATATTGGTCGGCTTCCAGTCAAACCGGATTCAGCTGAATACCAAAATTTTACGTGGAGCGGCTGCCTACCAGACTCCGAACCCATTAACTGGGTAACAATGGTACTTTTTGGCAAGACTGGTGTCAGATATTCTGGCTTCTGACAATCTATAACGACTGCCAAAGATCCACAAATGTCATCCGGGACCAAAGGCTTAACGTGCTTTCCGAGGCGCGGAGGAATCTCGATATGTTAAGATGGTCACCCATCCGCATACCAACCTCGGCAAGCGTTGCTTAACCTTGAAGATCGATCAGTGCGGCTATTAATATTTAGCCACTAGCTCTGATTTTGGTAACTTGATATCTGTCCATAATAACTTATCGGATAAAAGGTGTAGGTGTGATCTGCGAAGCTTGTTAGTGGAAGGTCATATCAAAGCCTTTAACGATGGTTGTGTACCTAATATTGTGTTAACTTTAGATTAATGTCATAGGGTCAAGAAAACATAGGGGAAATTATTTATTATACTTCTTCGTTTGAAGTAACTGACTTAAGTCATCATCATCATCTGCCTAGCCTTTTCCCAACTTTATTCGGGTCGGCTTCCAGTCAAACCGGATTCAGTCAAGTCATTGGTCATAATAAACCCAAACAAGTTAGACCAATGATATTATGCTGACGGCATGAAAAGTATTATTTGTCCTATTGACCTTTTTTTTATTATTATTGATAGGCACGCGCTTGACCACTATCTCACCTGATGGCGACGATGTGGTCGAAGATGGAGCACGCTTGCCTAGAAGTAACCTATTCACTCTTGACTTAAAGACTCCCAGGTTGTAGCTATCAGGAAACACAGACTCCGGCAGGGAATTCCACTCCTTAGCGGTACGCACAATGAATGTATTCCCAAAACGCTTTGTGCGTGTGGGTGGGATACCTACTCCAAGACATGGACCCCCTTTTTTTTTTTTTTTTTTTTTTACGGGGGGAAATCCTCATGGATGTCCTCCGCCCTGGGGCGGGCGGAGGGGTCTGTCAGACTCTTACTGACTAAAACCACCCCGGTGTTCCATCTTCCACCTACGCCGGGGATCGCGGGAACATAGCGACTTCCGTAATCCCCGGCTGAGACATGGACCCCCTGTACCAAGTTTCAACCGAATCCGTTCATGCCGTTAAGACGTGATTGATGAAAAACCGGCCAAGTGCGAGTCGGACTCGCGCACAAAAAAAATCACGTTTGCTGTACGGGAGCCCCACTTAAATATTTATTTTATATTTTTATGTTACAACGGCAACAGAAATATAATACATCACCTGGGAAAATTTCAACTAGCTATCACGGTTCATGAGATACAGCCTGGTGACAGACAGGCGGAGTCTTAGTAATAGGGGCCCGTTTTTACCCTTTGGTTACGGAACCCTAAAAACGTCCGAACAGACATACTTTCAAGTTTATAAAATGAAACCACGGGCTCACCGTTTATAATATACATGAGTAGGATCCTCAGCTCATACCAGAGTTACAAGCGACAGCTCATCAAAATTCAAAGTTATTTAACATACTCAGATTACAACTAGGTTTTTAATAACTAAATAACTTTTGGACATAAATCGTGACCTTTTTCGTCAGTTCACATATGAATAAGGTAGGTACTTTTCATGAACGAGCTCGCATGTAAGTACAGGTCTATGAATATAAATGAGATTAAAAAAGTTTTTTTATAACTTTTTGGAGGTAGCGGAACAGAGAGTATAGTCCCGCAAACCTCCATTGAAAAGGGAGGATCCTCCGACCAGACGGTTGGTTTTTGTCTGGTGGGCAACTGCCCGAGAGTTGATATTCGGGCTTTGCATGTGTTCTAATCGCACGGTAAACTTTGATATCGCGATTTAGGATTTTGTAGTTAGTTCGCAGCTTGTCGAGATAGATGGCGCTGCGAGTCTCATTTGTTGTGATGTTGATTCTGCTACGTTGATTTTTGTGGCGGCATGAATGCCGCTACATCACTCCCCTCCGGAGACCGGAGGTCGATAGTGGATGAGTCGTCCATACATCTTGAGATGCTTGCCAGGCCAGTGGAAGGTTGGTTCCAGTGAGTCGGAACCGGAAGTCGCAGAGTTCTCGGTGAGTCGGAACTACCTGCGTCGCAGAGTTCACGGTGAGTCGGAACTGTCTGCGGTGCCCCGATGCTGCTGCTGGCGTGACTGCTGGCGTCGACCAGGAGAGGTTCTTCAAGGCTCTTCATGTGACTGGCCGAAGGTGCAGTGTGCTTGCCAAGGTGGGTCGGAGCTGCGCGACGTGCTGACGTGACTGCTGGCGTCGACCAGGAGAGGTTTTTCAAGGCTCTTCATGTGACTGGCCGAAAGTGCAGTGTGCTTGCCAAGGTCGCTGATGACGTTGATGATAGAGGCTGAGGATGCTGACCAGGAATGCGCGTCCGCTGCATGCTGGTGGTCAGGATACCCGTAGAAGCCGAGGGTTCTGGCTGGCTGTATGACTCGCTGCTCGAGAGCTTGAGGTCAGGATGAGGAGAAGTGATGATGATGATGACGTCATGATGAGGTAGCTGCACGAAGGCTGCGCTGACGTTCGATGTCGAGGGTCACCAGTTTGGAGGTAGCGGAACAGAGAGTATAGTCCCGCAAACCTCCATTGAAAAGGGAGGATCCTCCGACCAGACGGTTGGTTTTTGTCTGGTGGGCAACTGCCCGAGAGTTGATATTCGGGCTTTGCATGTGTTCTAATCGCACGGTAAACTTTGATATCGCGATTTAGGATTTTGTAGTTAGTTCGCAGCTTGTCGAGATAGATGGCGCTGCGAGTCTCATTTGTTGTGATGTTGATTCTGCTACGTTGATTTTTGTGGCGGCATGAATGCCGCTACAACTTGTTCAATTATTTTGTGGAAGTTATTATGTGTCAGGTATCCTTGTGTAACCTGACACTTAATAACTTCCAAACTTAACCTCTCCGTGTCGGATCTGCCCTGAAAGTGGTTTAAAAATCTAACTTGTTCGAGTAAGCGCCTCAGAAATTAATTAAGTATGCCAAAAAATCATAATGTCGAAAGTTTGTGTATCAAATATTTGTATTGATAATTATGTCAAAATAGCGTTATGCAAAATGATATTATATACGTCAAACACTGAAAATGTTATTATAGCACATGTTATTAGATATAGTAAACGTTGTCATTTGAGCGTTGTTTCTTTTGCAAATAGGTCAAATAATCATAAAAGTAAATGAGCGGCACTAGAGCGCCCTGTACTATAATATTATAAAGAGGTAAAGTTTGTGTGTTTGTAAGGTTGTAGGGGGTAATCTCTGGATCTACTGAACCAATTTTGAAAATTATTTTTGTATATGATAACCACATTCATGAGGAAGGCTATAGGCCATACGGGCACGGGAAATTCAAACGGGAACAGGAGACAACGGGATATACGCATACGAAGTCGCGGGTAAAAGCTAGTTATGTATATGTACACTTGAGGCTACTCAAATCCACCCACACTACATTTATTTGTCTTCCCAGTTCTATTATAAATAATTATTTTAGCTTCTCGAAACTTTGCTTAGTTAATTATTTAGTTTGTAAAGGGCTTCAAGTTTTTGTTATTTATGTTGAGCGTTTCTAAGAATGTCTTTTTATTAAAAGTTCTGCAACAGGTACTTTATTAATAATATTAAATAGATCCACGATTATTTTGACTAACTTGAGTCTCTAATTCTGGATGTGTAGGTGAAGGTGATTTCAATGATAGCTTTATAATTTTACTTAAGATAAATAAACTTGTTTCAGCATTTTGAAGGCTTATTATTACCTACGAACCTTAATTTGAATTCATAATTCGATAAAAATATAAAATTCCATTGCAACACACACTTTTAGAGTGATTATTATGCAAAGCACTTAAAAAACAACTTAAAATACAATTTCAATCCGCAAGTCTTAAATAACCAAAAACTGAGTTCACTTCGCTCGCATTTTATTCGGGTGTACAAATAACAGACCTCTTTTTAATTTCCAAAACTATCACCAGACCACTTTACCGTGCCGTTGTTATGCAATATGAACAAGTTTTTTTTTTAAACCTTGCCCCACACTAGGGATTCCTTTTGTATCGTGGGTGCGTTTACAAACATAAATATAAACTTACATATACAAACAGCCAGACCCGGAACAACTATTTGTAGGCCATACGAATCCGCGATACGCAGCGCAGCAGTCGATCGCTCAACCACGCCAACCGTACCATCCAACCAAGCCAAGTTATGTCGATGTTTAAGCAAATCTACATATATTATGTGATTCAAGTCGCCGAAAAACGTCATCGTAGAACGTCGTCGTCGTGACGTTTTTCGGCGACTTGAATTGGACGTTCTGCTTAAAGGACAGCAGAATTTTGAATTGTTACGAAAATGGAAACAAAATGCAGTGAAACAATTTTCAGAAAAATCATGTAACCTTGAATGTAATTTATTTAATATTTGCCAATCTGACTTCCACAACCCAGTAACTGGGTAACACGACACCCCTTGGCAAGACGTCAGACTTCTTGACTAACCGAAACCAGTCTAAGATCTTCAATTGTCTTGGTGGGCTGGGTTTCAGGAGGCGCTTCCGTTGCCAAGTTGGCAACCACGTCGGAGCACTTTGCACCTCGGAGGTGGACCGTAGTGACCACTGCTTCCGCTGTGGTCAGCCCGGTCACAGGGCCGGCTCGCGCAACGCCGCGCCGCACTGCTTCGCTTGTGCGGCAGCTGGCAAGCTGGCCGATCACTGGGCTGGGGGCAAAGCCTGCGTTCCACCCGCCAGGGCCGGGGCCAAGAGGAAACCCTCCTCCACCGCCACCGCCGCCGCCGTCGCGTCCGCCGCAGCCGCCGCCACCGCTGCCACTGCTCGGGAGGGGGCTGAAATGGAGTGCCAGTAACGGCACCATTTTGCCTCCTCCAGACGAACGTTAGTCACTATACGCCTCTCAGGAACTGATGCTCCTGAGCAAGGTGCAGTGATTGACGCCTGCGGACGGCGAGCAATGGGTAGCTCGCTGTCCGATCAGAACAGGCCCGAGTCGACGGCGCGTTTCGTTCTAAGCGCGCCGGAAAGAGCAGTCAGCAACGGAGACGGAGCCAGCCAGGGCCAGAGCCTGCCAAGGTCGCGGAATATGTTCGAAAGAGTTACCACGGCCCTGGAAAGTAAAAGGCACTAGGAGGAGCATGGGTGGGTTTTAGTCAGTAAAAGTCTGACACTCCCTGCCGCTCCAACCAGAGCGGAAGAGGTCATTTGATGATTTCCCATCATTAAAAAAAAAAAGATCTTCAATTGACCAGAATCAACAGCTTAATGCGCTTTGCGAGGCACGGTGGGGTCGAGACCCCATCGTGATCCATCCTTTCTGTTATGAGTGGCCTCTCGCAGGTCAACCTAGGAGGTAGTCGTCTGCTTAATCGGACTTGCCTGTAGCGGCCTTAATATAAATATTAAAGCCTCCAGCCAGGGCTTATTAAAAACTTACAAACTAAGTGACTAATCGCTAAGGGCGCTAAGCGCACCGTAGGTGAGAGACGGAACACCGGGGTGGTTTTAGTCAGTAAGAGTCTGACAGACCCCTCCGCCCGCCCCAGGGCGGAGGACATTCATGAGGATTTCCTCCCGTAAAAAAAAGGGGCGTCGCTGGGGGACAGCTTCGTGATCCATCCATTAAATACCGAGGTATGTAATGGTTGGCCACCCATCCTCGAATCGACTTCCGAAAGCGTCACTTAACCTTGAAGATCGACACTACTGTTATCATTTAGACACTGCCCCTCCTTCTTTTCTATCATTCTCGTTAAATTAATAAATGAACTGACACGTGCACACGATGTCTGCTTTCAGACGCAATATTGTTTTCTCCAATTTCGAAATTCCATTACATTTCATCGGTGACTGAAGTGGCCGGAGTAATTGTTCGTTCTTCACATTGAGCTGAAAGTAAATGTTTTGGGGCTCGGAGAATAGCGACGCAACAAGTACCTAACGCCTTAACAAATTATTTTTTTTAAAAGAATTGTTACCCTTATTATCGAAAACAGTAACGTGGTTGTAAATAACCGTACGTTTGCGATTTGAATTTCGCCTAATTGTCACATACATTAAGTGAAGTGTGTTAGGAAAACTTCAAATTCAATATGCAATAATAAATTAATAATTTTTGTAATTAATATGGTGTTCCAGACATGTATTTTCAATACAAAACTATAATAGTAACTATTATAATATTGTTTCAATCACTATTTCGAGAAATGCTTGGCGATTGTATCATTTACAAGTTTTATATGATCTGAAGAAAAGATTAGCTAGACAACTGTTATTTCTTGATAGCATAGTTAAAGCTATACTTTTATAAGGACCTAGAACCAGTTTTTCAATTTCTATGAATTCTAACATTAAAAGTAGTGCAGTATTTTTTTATACCCACGTTAATATAAATCTGGCCGCAGTACTCTCAATATTCCATGCGTTACAAATTTTTAGCTGTTTTTCAGCCTCTCGGACGGCCGCCAAAATAAGTTAGTAACCGCAGTTTTTGAGCTTGAAAGTAGAACAAGCTATTTTTAATAATAACGGTTATCCGTTTATTCTTTGGCCACAATCCAGTTGCAGACTTCTCTCCTAAAGTAAATTTAATTAAGAAACTGTTTCAAGTGCGAGATTTTCACTGCTTCCGATGTTTTGTGGTTTTCTTCCTGATTTTATACTTTTTTCACAAACCCAACTAGTTTTCGCAATAAAGAAACTATCTAGTTTTAATAATAAAAAAGTTAGTAGCAAAACATTTTCTGCAGTTGACTCATGAAAAAGTTATAACAAAGCTTTTTCTTCAGTTGACTCGGAAACGACGAGGTATTTGCTTAGTTTCATTGATGTCGGTTCTTTTCAAGGTTTTTAACGTTTTATTCTCTCGAGGATTGAGTTACTCAAATGCTGAGTAATATTTTTGTTCTTTTTCTCTAAATGTTTCGCCTTTTTCGCTCACAAAATCATCCAGTGTAAAATTTAGGATATTTTCGATCATAGTAACTAAGTACAATTAATTTTCGGCAGGCACTAAAATCAAAACTTTTATCTACATTCACAACGTAACGTTCCAAATGTGAGTTCAAAATAGTAGTTAATACAACGGTCATATAGAAGGGGTTATTAAAACAAGTGTGACACGTGTGACACACGAGTGTTTTGATACCTAATTATATACCGTTGTATACACTATTTTATCTTCACTCATAAAGTTGAAATAAAACAAAAGAGTAAAAATAGTTTATTCCAAACTCACAGCCACGGAAAAAATATGTGGTATGGTGGGTATTCTCATTGCGTATGACTGCGCAGCGCGCGCATCCATCTATAGACAATAATACTATTTTTCTACTCGGTTTCGCCTCGTGTGATAAACCCACACTCGTGTTTTAATAACCCCTTTTATATGACCGTTTCATCAACTATGTACTATTATTTGTGAAAAATACTGGCTCTTAGCTTCATCCGGCTACCTAGTCTCTAAGCTGGCTCAAACACAGTTGGGAATAGGCTTGGCAGATTAAATTTTGTGTATGTACGAACATTTTACTCCAGAACAATATTCAACTAGTATGCAAAATCAAATACAAATCTATTTATTCGAGTTATTTTTTCGAGCATTGAAAACGTTTCTATAAAAATTTAGTATACTAGCGCCAAATCAATATGGCTTTCGCCCAGGTTTATCCACAGAAGACGCTGTAACGGATTTGACCAAAACCGTTGTTGACAACTTAGATGCAAAAAATAGATGCTTATGCATCTTTCTAGACCTCTCAAAGGCATTCGACACGGTATATGTCCCTATCCTACTGGAGAAACTACAAAAGCTAGGAGTAAGAGGTTTATCCCATAATTTTTTTAAAGATTACCTCACAAATAGGAGACAACGAGTCAAAATTTATAGCTATTTTAGTGATGAAGAAACAGTGAGTTACGGTGTGCCCCAGGGTAGTGTTTTGGGCCCCACACTATTCCTCCTATACATAAACGATCTCTGCTCACTTGAACTACCATATACTAACATTTTTACCTACGCAGATGATACTGCTATCCTTGTTTGGGGTCCTAATTGGCAAACGGTTAAGGAGCGTGCCGAATACTCACTATCCAGAGTTATGAACTGGCTAAAAAATAACCTCCTAACACTAAATCTAACAAAGACCAACTATGTAGCATTTTCCCTCAGCAAAATTACCGACCCTGTTGAAAATTTCTATATTAAAGCTCACACTTGTGCAAATTGCAACAAATGCGACTGTCTTGAACTTACGCGGGGCGAAGAGGTTAAATACTTGGGCGTACAGATTGACCACAGACTGAAATGGAATAAACAGATAGATTTAGTCGCAACAAGAGTCAGGCGATTGATATATCTCTTTAAATCACTACGAGATGCTCTAACACATGACAAGCTAAAATTAGTCTATCTGTCTCTATGCCTATCTGTAATACAATATTGCATCACGGTCTGGGGTGGAGCAGCTAAAACGCACGTTATTAAATTGGAAAGGGCACAACGAGCCGTTCTAAAGGTCAACCAGGAAACCTTACAGATACCCGACTGTGAGCCTATATTCAAACTGCAAGGTCCTCACAGTTCGTCAGCTGTTCATCTTGAATGCTGTTCTCAAAAAGCATCGAGATGTGCCCATCCCAAACTCAAATAAACGCAGCCTGTCATCTGTATGCCCTCGTGTTGTTTGTAGAACTTCTTTCGCGAAAAGGCAAACACGTAGTACAAGCGCTAAACTATGCAACGATTTAAATAAGAAACTTAACATCGTTTCATTATGTAGACGTAAAGTTAAAGTGAAAATTACTGAATGGCTTCTACAACTTGATTATCAAACAACCGAAGACCTTCTTAGCTATCTAATATAAATCCCACTAATTCAAGTTATCCACTCGTACACACAAACACATACACTCCCTCACACACACACACACAGACACAAACACCCACCACGACACACTATCACCACAGACTCACATATACTAACACAAATTTAAAATTTAAAATTAATAGCGTAATTTAACTTAATAATCAGCAACCCTATGTACAAACAGTATTGTGTACCTTTGCTGCGACTGAACACTGTCTCCCAAGATACAGGCTCCTGGCCTAGTTTGGGATTCAGCATCAGTACATACATATTGTAACAAACATCCTAAGACTGTCCATACTTAAGTACTTAACAATGTTGAAATTTTTGTGTCAATAAACAATTTTTATTTTTTATTTATTTATTAATTCTATCACCCACATTTGACTACCAAACATTCAAACACCAATCCAAACTTATTGCATTTATAGTAAGTTTAACTTTGAATATCACATTATACGTACAAGCGCCAACAAATCACATAAGTCGGTCCCAGCATCCGCATCTATCTCTAAACCACTTTCCAACATTTCCTAGCCGTGTAATGCTGTAAGTGGGTAATGTTAACACTAGCCGGTCACAACAGGTTGGTCAGAGCGGTTAATCCGGGACCGTGTCACGGACTCCGGGATTCCTTCGGGATGTTAGCGAGTAAGTGATTGTTTGCATTCAGCACCGTTGTCCCGGTTTGTTTGACTTGTTTGAGTGGAATTTTGAATATTTATAGGAAATATAATATACATTGCAAGCTATGGTTAGTACATGAAAAGTATTTTGTATTTTTTTAAACTATAATGATGAAACACCTCCAAGGGTGATTCGATTTCAAAACATTTTCACAATTTGGTGGAGAAATGAGAAAAATAAGGCAAAATAAATTTTTGATTCATTTTTTTTTGCTAATTGCTTTTTTAAACTAAAAAAGGAAGGTATTTTTTGTGCATTACTAATATCTTGAACTAGAACTGAAAAATAGTACCTATTCGAAAAGTATTTCCTTTTGTTCTTACCTCAAACTTTAATGAAACTTACCACGTAACGTACCAATTTCACCAATGAAACTGAACGCGATCAGTGATTATTCACTGATCCACCACGTTTATGAGCTGTCAGTGTCATTATTTTTCTATGGAATGACAGCTCTTGAACGCAGTTTAGATGTACTGATCGTGTTCAGTTTCATTGGTGAAATCCGCTCTTAGTTACCTACGATCGAGCAAATAATCGCTCGACCAGAAATCTTTCAGAAAACTCAGAAGATTTTTCTCAAAAGGCAAACCTCACTATTATTATTCAGATCAGCCACGTCTCCGAACTTTTTTGCCTTCCCCTGTATCTATTCCTTCAACCGAATTACTCGAAATGAGCCCCGCCTGTTCCCAGTTCGGCTTTTTTCTTCCAAAAAAACTTTCAAGTCATTAGTCTCGACGTATTTAAGTTGGCCTATTGTGGGTAAAGAGGACCACTGTCATATTAAAAGGTTTGTTAAGAAAGGTAATGCTTTCCGTCTGGCAGAATCTTTGGGTTTATTTTTTCTTTACGTTTGTAGCGTTGGAATAAGGTAGATATTCTAGATGGTTGCTGCTTTTAATTAACCGTAAAACATTATTTAATAAACTTACATGAGAGCACTCTCCACCCTGAGGTAAGTGAAGACCTTTTTTTGCTGCCTTACACTTTTGGGGAACAAAAATTATCATTAGTTTGCATTCGTTTCTCAGTCGCTATCTGCCAAAAAAGCCTCAATTTTCATACATTTTTGAAAGATTGCGACTGAAATGCGAATGAGAACGTAGCTTAAAAATAGTATAATTGGCTCTCTGATTCTTTTTATGAACCGAAGTAACACAGGTTATAATTATGTATTTGAAAACTAACAAGATGGCGGCCGCAGTTTGGTCAGTGAAGTTGTGTTTTAAATTAAATGCCATTAATTAATAGTGACGTATTTGAAACTGTTGTTGTTTTTTGTAGGCGGCTTTTTTTAAATAATTTCTTGAATCCGGATTTCTAGTTACATGGCCAGTAAATTGTTTTAAACCCTTTCATTAATTCCAATTATATTATTAACACTGGCTGCATAATGTCTTTGTCTAGTATTTATATATGTAGTCTTTTTTTTTTTTGGATGGGAAATCATCAAATGACCCCTCCCGCTCTGGGTTGAGCGGCAGGGAGTGTCAGACTTCTACTGACTAAAACCCACCCATGCTCCTCTTAGTGCCTTTTACGTTCCAGGGCCGCGGTAACTCTTTCGAACAAATCCGCAACCCTGGTAGGCACTGGCCCTATATATATGTAGTCTAGAATGGCTTAAAGGCTACTTATAATTTCCGACGTACTTCATCGTTGACCTCATCTTGCTTACCATCTGGTGAGATATAGTCAAAAACAATAAAACCCTAAAACTAAACAAATGTCACATTTATATTACTAGTACGAAATAAGGAAAGATTTGTTTGACGCCTCAACCAGTAGAACAACATAAAAGGAGATCGTGTTAACGTTCGGAAAGCCATCAAAATGTCATCAACCTTTTGTTTATGTTTATCCAAACATTTGAATATAAGGACCGTAAATAAAAAGCCGGAGTGTGATTGAGAAAAGTTCGTACAACTTCCTCAATTGATCGCTCTTTGGGGAAACTTCACGAATCCTACTACCATAGTAAATGTGATGGTCTGTGTGTTCGCGTGTTTGTTAATTCTTCAGACAGCTGGATCGTTTAAGATGAAGCTTGGCACATAGATAGACTGTGGCGAAGATGAGGACAAAATATCCATGTTTTACGTTAGTGCGATCTCAGTGAATAATTTTCGAGTTTCACCGCTGGCGAAGACTAGTCCGACAATCATTATAAACTAGCTACCACCCGCGGCTCTGCCCGAGTGGAAATAGTACTAACCCCTTTTACAAATTAAAGCCTATGCTGATGTATCATCATATATAAAACTCTTCCGTTACTGATGAGTGACGGACAGGCAACGCACAGCCGAAACTACCTACTGATCGTAGAAGCTGAACGCCATGTAGGTTCCTTGGAGAGTGTCTCTTAGTGCTCACTAAGAGAAGATTTCCCGAAATTCCTACAAGAACGGGAAAAAACGGAATATGCGCGTACGAAGTCGCGGGCATAAGCTAGTAAGCTATATAACTGTAAAATTATATCAAAATTAACTGTTCTGCAGTCGTTGCGTGAAAGATTAACAAACATTCATGTATGTACACAAACTTTCTCTTTTATAATATAGTAGCAGGAGAGGATGTCACCGGCCAGGGTTGCAGAATTCCTGCCAGGGTTGCGGATTTTTTTTGAAAGAGTCAGCAGGAACACGGATTGGTTTTAGTCAGGAGTCTGATACTGCCTTCCGCTCCGCCCAAAGCGGGAGAAGTCATTTGACAATTTCCTATCCTTAAAAGAAAAGAAAAGGATAGGATGTGAATGACTGTGTTTAAATGTTTATGATTCAATCGGGTTAACAGCTGAACACCTTGACATGTGTTAGGACATAGGACACGTTTTATATCCCGGTATTAAGTTTTGACGATAGGGCGCAGTGGTTGAGCAATTGGCTGCTGCACTGCGTGTCGCGGATTTGATTCAGGTAGTTGTGTCTGGCTGTTTGTGTATGTCAGTTTGTATGTTTGTCAATGAGAAAAATTCGTAGTGTTGTGTGTGTGTGATTATCTTAAGGTCGACCACGTTTTAAAAAAAATGTTCCTTTGAGATAACTTTCAATACCGACGCTAGAGAAAAGTCAGTAGCAAAACCTAGTATTTTTATATTCAGTTAGTGGTAGCAAGTTCACGAGTAAAAGAAATAAAACAGTAGTAGAGGAACTTTTTATTTATACAAAAGTTTTTTTCCGTTATGATATAATTTCGTGAATTATTTGTTGATTTCGTGTTTAGAATATGATTTGCTATTGTTTTGCTGTTTTCTGATAATATACGATGTTTTGCTGTAATTTTAGTTGGTGAATAATATGATTAGCTGCTTTCTATTAGTTATTTTCTGCTGATTTTGTTCGAAGTGTTGGTTTTTGTGTGTGACAAATCCAAGCTCAGGCGGTTAGTTCTGCAAAATTTAGCTGTTTGTTAGTGCTTAAATGAATCTTCTAGTAAATAATGTTAAGTACATTATTTACTAGAAGATTCATTTAAGAACTACACGCTTATTTCCAAAGGATTTTTTACTCCATTGCTAAAAATATATCAAAAATTCGTCTGCTTCCCAGCGTTACTATGAAGCAATAAATATTGTTGAATTTTCTAAGGAAAGGCATTTCCCACGATGAAACAAAGAGACTAGTGGCAAGCTTATAATAGCCATAACTTATTTAAGCATCGGATAAAAAAACCATATCACCAAACCAATTTAGATTTTTAGTGAACTATCTAGTTCACAAAAAAACCTAAATTCGTTTGGCCTAACATATGGGACAGTATATATGGCATAGATGTGCCAAAATATTTTTTATTAAAATTGGATGGCTTACGGCTTCTCTAAAACCAAAACAAAAACCTTTGTCATCACGTTTTTGATAGGCTTCTATCAAACGCGTGACAAAAGCACGATATTCCTGAATACTATAGCCAGGTGGCTATATATATTATTTTGCACACACATTGACATATTGTTATGTGCAATACATATTGTATAACACGTAATATATTATTATCTTCAATCACGTGTTTTTTCTACGCATACGCGTTTTCGTCGTTAACGATTTTGGACTGTACGTCGTATACTCCATATTTATGCTAGTTTCGGATAGGTTTCACAAAAGGTCTATAAGTATTACAATAAATTTTAAAAAGACTACCTTGACAATTGCAATTATGGGCAATTTTTTCAAGTCAGGTAACTTTTAGATGTAGATGGCTGTTTGACGTATTACCCGTACAAAACCTTTCAAACTGCCATTTTTATATCACGGATAGAAGTTTTAAGTGAGGACTGAAAAATCAGCACTTTGTGGACAAAATTACTTGACTGGTAAAAGAACCAAATTAAAATACATGCTAATAATAAATACAACGTGTAACAGAGTAGACGCAATACCTGAACAGGGGTCATTGTACACATCATTATATTATGAGCAACTTTTACTATGGGACCAAACACGAAATCGAGTTATGAGCAGTTGAGCACATGTATGGAGTACTCGATTTTTCATTTCGCGTTGTCTGTGTTGGTCCCATTGTAAAAGTTGTTTATAATGATGAGTACAATGACTCTTTTCAGGTATTGCGTTTATTCTGTTACACGTTGTATATCTATCTCTGTGCAATATTTCACCCAGATCCGTTCAGCAGTTCTGTCGTGATTGAGTAACAAACATCCATCCATTAAAACTTTCCCATTTACAATAGTCCTAACATTGTAAGCACGATAATACAAGAGATTATATATAATCTCTTCTAAGAGAGATTAGCAACAAGTCACGTACGAAATGCACAGACATGCTTTGTGCATACAATAGTAGGTACAATTAATACTAGACAAAGACATTATGCAGCCTCTATGAGTCTATGCATTGATGGCTGGAGGGCCAATAGCGGAGCAGGGTTTCGTCACAGAATGGGTTCGATATTGTGTTAATAAATTCTAATTGGAATTTATCAAAGAGTTTGAAACAATTTACTGGCTATAGGTATAACTAGAAATCCGGATTCGTTACACGTTGTTGATACGCATGATAACAAACCACTCCAACAACAACCTTCGTTAGGCCTGTTGGTTATGATTAGTTAATTGGTAGTACCTGTATAATAGTTATAGTTAACAATTATTATTGTGTTGAGCAATTAGGGTTCTGCTACTGTACATCGGCCCGACACAACTCTAGACTACATAAGACGCACAGGATCGTTTAATCTAGCGACACTTGGGGGAGACCAATGTCCAGCAATTAGACGTATTTCCGCTGAAATGATGATGATGAGTTTAATGTACACAATCTATACCTAATAATTATTGTACATTATACATTCATTGGAAAGTATCAACTGTTCAATTTATAATGTTTTCCATTTACAGTATTAAATGGAATAATGACCGCATTTATGTAAATAACAATGATCTCTGTAATTAGACCATTTTGCGGTTCAGTGACGTGCAGTTAAACAAACTGCTGTTATTACAAACTAAATATTCTGTAGTTTAATACTAATTCGTATTTTCAATTGTAAATGAAATTGATATTTGTTAAGCTATTAATATATTTGATCTAAAGGTCAAAATTCCAAAATGTGTGAAGTTCCGCCTCTATAACGAGTGTGTTTTGCCTACCATGGCTTACGGTGCCGAGACGGACGCTCACGCAGGAGACTGTGTACAGGCTGAGAGTTGCGCAGAGAGCCATGGAGTGTTCCATGCTTGGCATACGGCTAATGGATCCGAAATTGTTTTACGGAACTGAAATGGAGCTGGGCAGGACACCTGGCAAGGCGCAGTTATGGTAGGTGAAGTATGGCAGTGACCGAGTGGCGTCCGCGGACTGGACGAAGAAGAGTGAGTCATCCAGCAGTGAGATGGGCAGACGACCCTGTTGCCATTGCGGGTAGAACCTGAAAGAGGCTGGCGCAAGAACGTGGGGATTGGCACAACAAAAGAGAGACCTATGCTTAACAGTGGGCGAGATTGGGCTGTGGATGATGATGTGATGATAGTAGTATATTATTGTAGTGTTAAAACAGTTTGGAAACTTATATTAGAATATGTACCTACGTGTTTATGATTAAAATCAGATTACTGCCTCCTTCAGGGTTCTGATCGTTTGTATGAAAAAATAATAAAAACCGCGAACGAGGTGTAAAGGGTATAAAAATGGAATCGTATTACCTATAGTAACTGGGTTCTGGAGTTAAGACAAGCCGTAGTAGGTAACTGCATGTAAACTACTGATACTCAACTGCCGGTCCAAGATACACAGTTGTGAAAAAAGCATGATACAATGATAATAATTATTATTATTTATTTAATTTAATTTTAGGAAATCTTACAGCTAAACAGATACCTACAGTAAGTATTATTTTAAACAAATATATCCAATTAAAAGTTTCCAAATGTAGTAATAACATTGTATCAATTTTTTTTGAAGCTAGTCCAAGACTAACTTTATAAATTTGCAGAATGGTCTTGATAACTGTGTCATATTATCTTTCCTTCATTGATACTATGTCGAATAAAGCCGAAGCTACAGGATCGTCTCCATGTTTGCACCACCGCTAATTGATAATGTTCGTAATTAAAGGCGACATGTCCTGATTCAGAGGAGGGGCGAGCCATTTAATCAATGAGGTTGTTTATGTAGTAAATAGTTGATAGCTCACGTGACAGTTGAGGAAGTAAGATATTGTTGCAAGGCAAGTTACTGTATGTTATTGTATGGATACTGAATTTGAGTTGTTTTGAGACTGTAGAGGTATTATTTTATCCAAATATCTTCTTGGCGATTGGCATACCCTCAAGATGCTGTCAAGCCAGTTAGAAATCGTCATCATTCAGATCCCATCCACGGGAATACTTTCAGCGTATATGGAGTGGAATTCCCGGTCTTAGTCGTGTTTTCTGTCAGTCAATCAAGACTGAATGAAATATTTCTAGGCAAGCATGCTCTATTGAAAACCGCCAGATTACATAATTATGTCATCTAGTGGTAGGCAATGATGCGGTTTCTCTATATATGTAGAGCCTAAACGTGAGCTTACAAAAAAAATAAAATAAAAAAGTACCTTGTAGCACGCTAGCTGGCACCTACCTAATTGTTATTTAATTTACAATCTGCCAAATCAATCAAGCTATCGCGACACTGCTAAACCTAAGCATTAAATTCCACATAAAATAAAACAAAAAAAGTTGCCAATACAAACCGTTTTGTTTTTAATTTAGAACATTCCATATGTTTTGATGGATGAAAGAATAATAACATGATTGATTGGTGTATTCATGTAAATTTTACTTATATTTGACATGACCGTCTAGACGCCCTTGGGTAATAATAATGCCTATTATATATTCATAGGCGACTAGATAATGATATTTCATCACAACATGAGAAAGGAGATGTTACGGTGAAATGTACGGAGGAATAATTTAAATAGTTGGAATATTATTTTGGTACAAGGTGCTTGCTCTTTTGTGGCGGAAAGAAGGCTCATATTTTTGGTGAATAAATCGTTCGATTTTTAGGCATTTACAATATCTTTATAGCTGGAAACAGAAGGAAGGGATTCTGCCTAGGATTCTGCCTTTCTATGTGGTCGATGACCAGAGACGGGATGGAAAGTTCAACTTGCAGGAAACCATACCACATTCGGTAGCTAAAAACATAATGAAGCAAGTATAGACTAGGTGATTGTCGCGTTGTGTTGCCAATTATGTTTTAACATTTAAGTTTAGAATGCACACAAAAGTGTGTATTTTGGTTGCGGATTTTGTTCGAAAGAGTTACCGCGGCCCTGGAGCGTAAAAGGCACTAGGAGGAGCATGGGTGGGTTTTAGTCAGTAGAAGTCTGACACTCCCTCCCGCTCCACCCAGAGCGGGAGGGGTCATTTGATGATTTCCCATCCACAAAAAAAAAGTGTGTATTTGAAACTTAAATGTTAAAACATGCAATACTAACTAAGTTGTATTCACTTATGCACAATACGCACAACCACATATTTACAAAAAACCGGCCAAGTGCGAGTCGGACTCGCACACGAAGGGTTCCGTACAATTATCTATAAAAAAACGCAAAAAAAATCACGGTTGTTGTATTTAAATAATAATTTTATTTTAATTTAATTTTTTTTTTAAATTGAATATATAAGAATATTTCAAGCGTCTTCCTGTTGCCGTTATCATTATCGAGCAAAAACGAGCAAAAATAATCACGTTCGTTGTATGGGAGCCCCCTTAATTCTTTATTATATCTGTTGTTTAGTATTTGTTGTTATAGCGGCTACAGAAATAAATAATCTGTGAAAATTTTAACTGTCTAATTCCCGGTTCATGAGACACAGCCTAGTGACAGACGGACAGACGGACGGACAGACAGCGGAGTCTTAGTAATAGGGTCCCGTTTTACTCTTTGGGTACGGAACCTTAAAAAACAAGGCGAAATCGAGTTGTAAGAGGTTACAGGATCCACAAAAGCGACAGAAAACCTACTTACTACGAACAGAGAAGTTTTTAAACGTGAATACTTTTAAACTTGTTCGTTCGTAGTAGGTTTCAAGGGACATAATGTATGGTATTCTAACACTATGAGAGGATAGACTAGTATATACAACACACATTATAAAAAGTCTATCCTCCCATAGTGTTAAAATACAATTCATATTTCCCTCACATATTTCATAGCTGCATTGGCCAAGTTATATGGGCTATACCGCCATACTTTTCGGTCCTTACATAAAAATGTCTATCAGATAAGTTATTGGGCTCGCGGATAACGTGACGTAGTTCTATACATGTTCCAGTTTAGAGATTTTACGACTTTTCCACTGAGTAGATGAGTTAAGAAGGGACATTTTGTGTAAATCATTATAGCTGGGTACCATCCGCACTTGGTCGACATTCCGACCGAGTCATACCCAGCGCTTCGCCTCCACTATGCGCACAGACAAAGTGTGGAACTCTCTACCAGCGTCTGTGTTCCCTTCCACATATAACCCGTCTGCCTTCAAAGTAAGAGTGAACAGGCATCTTCTGGGCACCCGCACTCCATCATAGACCTCATCTATCGCTTTCCATCAGGCGTGATCGAAGTCAAGAGCAAGCTTATTACTCAATAAAAAAAAACCGGCCAAGTGCGAGTTGGACTCGCGCACGAAAGGTTCCGTACCATTATCTATAAAAAAAATGGCAAAAAAATCACGTTTGTTGTATTAATAGGAGCCCCACTTAAATATTTATTTGTTCAGTTTTTATTTCAGTATTTGTTGTTATAGCGGCAACAGAAATACAATCATCTTCTGTGAAAATTTCAACTGTCTAGCTATCACGGTTCATGAGATACAGCCTGGTGACAGACAGACAGACGGACAGCGGAGTCTTAATAATCGGGTCCCGTTTTTACCCTCTGGGTACGGAATCCTAATACTAAAAGTAAAATATAATAGTATATTGTTGACACAGTGGCTATGTTATACGCTGCACGGGTAGATCTTTAAGGCTATTCGACTCTTGTCGAGATCAGTCCATGGTTTGGTGACCATCTTAACATACCGAGATTCTTTCGTGTCTCAAACCACTGTAAGGTGGTCCCAGCTGTCATTTGTAGATCTTTGACAGTCGTTACGAGTTGTCGAAGCAAGTAAATCTGACCAGTCTTGCCAAGGAGTATCGCTTAACCCAGTTACTGGTTTGAGGGATAAGCAGAACTTACTCCATATAACATACTGGTATTCAGCTGCATCTGGTTAGACTGGAAGCTGACTCCAACTTAGAACCAACAACAACTTGGTTCCGAGTTAGTTGGAAGAAGGCTAAGCAGACTAATTTCTGCCAGGGTCGCGAATTCGTTCGAAATATTCAGCGCGGCCCTGAAACGCAAAGGGCATGAAGAGGAACACGGATGGGTTAAAACCCATCCGTGTGTTTAGTAAGTCTGACACTCCTTTCCGCACTCCCCAGAGCGCAAGAAGTCATTTGAATATTTCCCATAAAAAGGCAGATTAATTAATTAAACCAAAAATTTTAAAATATTAGTTGAGTTGAAAATAATGTTGCAGTTTTTTTTGTGTTACCACACCAATTTAACTAATTATTTTATCTAGAAGTAGGTATCTATTTTTTGGAGAATGTGAATAATCCTTACTAATAAACTGTACGTTTCATTTATTAAAAATATGTCTATTAATAAGAAGTAGTAGTTCTCAACTTTTCTTTCATACGTCTTTACTAGGCACATAAAATAGACGCTCATGTAAATACCAGTTTCTCAATACATGTAAACGAAAATCGAAAGAATTCATGTTATTTCGTCGTTTTTTCTCCATGTTTTTATGGTTTTGTCTTGTTTGCCAGTTTCAGCTGATTTATTCTTTTGTTTTACTGTGATTTCTTGATTAATTTTACTGTTCACTTGGATTTTATTGTGCTATCTCATGCGATAGGTTCCCAGTGTACCTAATATTGAGTTGGCAGTATCATTTGGAATGTTGCTGGAAAATATTTTTGTGTGTGTGGTTTTATAGATGCTTAGATACACATACGCATATTTTTATGTTGATAGACACATATTTTATGTTGATAAGAAAGATTTTATCTTTTTTTTTAAACGTGTTATTGGGTGAATATTGAAAGTGATAAGAACATTGACTATTTAGGATGAAAGTACTCATGAATTCAATCAACTACCTACCTATAGGATCAATAGCGACATGAAAAAAATATTAATATATATATTTTTTTTTATTTTGGTATATCTAAGGCCCATACTCCAAAACGTAAACTCCAACTCAACTCAAACTCCTAACTAACTCCCAACTATTGTCTTGCAAACATGTTTGTGTTCGATCAAAAACGAACAATTTTTTTTTACTTCAAGTGCAATATAAATGTGCCCCATAATAAAAGTAGGTAACAATGAACTAAGAGAGCATATTAAATAAAAGCTTGTTATGATAAATCCCCTTTTAATAAACAAACAAATGAATAGAAAGTACCATAACCCTATTAGGCCCATTTCCTGCTAGACACTAACCTCATCATCATTTCGCTATACTTTGTTTAACAACCAGTTTTCTATAAAAACAAAGAGAACCGATTGAAATTGAAAAACACAGAGCCATACTTTTTTATCCTGCCTGGAAATCGAGTTCAGATCTTAATATCCGCAGCCGGATCCGCTTCCACTACACCATACTAGACCGACAAAGTCATACAGGATGTTCCAGAATAGTGTGTTCATATTTAAGGGTGACGTTGAGTAGCTGATATACATTAAGGAAAACATAAAAACGTGTTTTTTTTTTATTCGACCAGAAAAAACGATTAAAAATTATTTTTCAAGCAGTTTTTTACAGTTAGTAGCATTTACTTTAGAGATTTGATGTCACCAACTACATCAGACTGTTTGAAAATTCATTTCTTCGGAAGTTTTTAGTCGTTTATCTGGTCGAATTTTTATTAAAAAAGTTTTGATATTTTTAATGCTACCTAATAACATCACTCTTAAATATGACCACACGTTTCTGGAACACCTTGTAGATATGTTTCACTCCAGTTTACATATTACGTTATTTTTAGTACGAAAAGATGAAAAATGGACACAAAAACTGGCAAAAAAGGAAAAAGACTGACCAGCTTATTAGTTGATATAGATCTACCATACTTTTGATAAATTTTGGTAGAGCAAACATTGCTTTGTAAGTTTTGAAAATACTATAAAAAAAAAATTTTCATCAATATCACCATTTCTGTCGGTTCACTGCTGTACATAGGTCTCCCTCAAGTGTCGACATCCTCAAGTGTTGACATTGACCGATCCTGTGTGTCTCGCACCCAGCGGGTTCCCACGGCCTTCTCCAGGCCATCGGTTCACCTTGTAAGACGCTTTGTTGTAAACATTGGTTTACAACTACGGCAATCGTTTGTGTTCCTAATTTGAATACGCAACTGTCTGATTTGCAATAACGGTCATTATCATTACCCTTTTATATCTCTTCGTAGGTACTTTGACAACAAATATTATGAATCGTTTTTCATTACTGGAAAATGCAAAGGATCAAATAGACATCTAGTATATAGATTCAGGTCAGCTTTATGTCTTTATTTCTGTTTTCGGAATTAAGTAGGTATGTTAAGAAATGTAGGTGGGTCAATGACCGTCATTGCAAATTTATCTGGCGTCGACCATGTCTGGGGGCACAGCAGTATCCCCGTCAAGACGAGCCATGCTATACTTTTTTACCGAGATGTAGGATAATTATATAGTTAGGCCTCCTAGAGTTTTGGGGCTTGGCTCGACTCAAAACCTAATAAGTTTCTGACAGTGTTATGAACTTGTGAGTTTTGGCTACATAGCTATTCATACCTACCATATGCGTAGTTCCCCCTTTTATCTCAACCGTACAAGTCTTACACGGTTAAGGACCCTTGATTCGAGACTACTACACCCGTGCTTAGTGTGAAGGGTCTTTCAGGCGTAATGGTATGTTAACCACCAGAAAAAAGAGGTTACTTTTGGCAGGATCAAAAGAGAGGATTTAAAACAAAGGTTTGATACTCATGAGAAAATAAAGTAATGCCATATACATAGGCATAATACCTGGATCAAAATTACAGTAATTTTGATCGTATCGATCGAATGTAGCTTAAAAGATAGATTCTATGCAACCCTGGAGACAGTTATAAGCTACTGTAACGCGAGCAAAATCGTGGGAAGAGCTAGTTAAGTACCTAAAATTGCGAGTAGTGCAAAACATCATCATTGATCATGTTCGATCATCTTAAAATCCGCTTCCTTTAACCCTAAAGTTGACATTTTATTTTCTCTTGTCCTTCAACAGGGTCAGGTAATTACGTATCTTCACTACTAGAGGTCAAACCACATTGATCACGTATGCTGCATACCAAATTCTATTTCGTTGGAACAATTGGGATGAGAGCTTGTCTATTGAAAGCCTTATTTATTTAAACGGGCCTAGACAATGTGGGATTGAAATTAAAGGGATTCTATTAATGAATACTGGATAGATTATAGTTTAGATTAGTTGGCCATGAATTCATATTGGTATATCATAAGAAAAGTAATTAAAGTGGAGTGTAAGCATACCAGTAATGGTCAATGTCAGGTCATTATTTCTAATGTTACCTATACATGCTTGTACAATCTTTTGACCCGTATTTAACAAATAAAATATTCGAAATAAAAACTCAAAGCATTGATTTCAATTAAACCATTAGCAGACACTTTTGAATTGTCAAGGACGGTCAGTCAAAGAGGTGAAACTATTTGCGCGTTCCAAAGCGTGGATTTCTATGGAGAAGAACGTGCAAAAAACTCCATGGACACTATTTTATAGTAGTTTATGCAACGACCATATAAAAAGGGTTATTAAAACACGAGTGTGGGTGATAATAGCATCACACGAGTGTTTTAATACCTAATTATATGCCGTTGCATACACTATTTTATCTTCACTCATACAGTTGAAATAAAATAAGTGGAAAAATAGTTGATTCCAATATGGCGGATATTCTCATTGCGTATTCGAATGACTGCGCAGCGCGCTAATCCATAGACAAAGATAAAAGCTGGCTCATTGACTTAAGTCAATGAGCCCGCGCCAAAAATTAAAAAGAAAAAGTGTGCTATAAAAATTAAAAAGTTATTTTATGATGCAGTTGTTTAAAAATCGAAGGAAAATGTTGAACTGTAATGATTTTTTTTTCCAATTTTACCTGTCCACGAAAAAAAAGTACGTGTTTATGCATTCGTTTTCGAACTCATATTTGGAACATTACGTTGTGAGTGTAGATAAAATCAATTAATTGTTACAAAATTGTGGTTATATTGTTGTTGTTCAAAAATTCGATTGTTAACTTTAAAGGGAATAATTAATTTCATAGTTACCGAGAGATGAGCTTTCACCCGAGGTTCCAGTTTTGATTATCACGAAAGAGAAATAGAAAGAGCTAACAGCATAAGAATAATCAGTCTATAGCGTTCCGTCTGCTTGGTCACAGGCCTCCTGTTACAGGTTACGATTTTTTTTAAATACTCACTCAATTGGGTGGTAAATGTGCAGTTACGATCATTGACCCACATACATTTACTGACTTTCTTAATATCAAAAACAGAAATAAAGACATAAAGTTGTCCTGAATCGACTTCTATCGTGATCCTGTACGTTCTCTAGTAATGAAAAATGGTTCATAAATTGTTCGGGTATCTACGAAAGGATTTTAGGGAAAGGTCAATGTCCTTTATTGCAAGTTTATCTGGCGCCTAATATACTACCAAAAATCGAATCGAATGAATACTTAGTTGAAAGATGTCACAGAAACAGTAGCCACTGTTGATTCTGGCTTTCAGGAGTTGCAGTGGTCTGGGAATGTGGTGTGGAGGGCTTGTCCTTTCTTGTCACGGATTTTATTAATTTCTGAAAAAATTAATAAAATCCGTGGAAAAATGATAAAGTTGCACACTTTTAAAGTTATTTTTCTATCCTTGTCACGCAAAGCATCGTTTGTACTACAAGGCCAAATTCAGTATGGCGTGACATGCGAATGACGTCACACTCACGTCTGTGCAATCGCTGTTCACAACGCACACAACTCCGTCATTATTTGAGATTTTCAAACATTTTTAACAGACTTCAAAAAAGGACGTTATTTCGGCCAATTTTCAAACCCCTGTAATATCCCTTAACATTTACACCCGCGCAAAAAAACCCCTAACCACAAACGAAATTCTTCAATCACCGTTTAGACACCAGTACCTAAATACCCTCAGACATAAATTGTAGTACTGTCTACCAATACGTCACTGTTTCCAGAGTCTGTGACCCAATGGGAGGTCCTCTGACATCTACACATTAATTCGGAGGTCAAATGGCCTGACTGGTGTAGTGTCATGGATAATTGGGAGGATTTAAGGCCGTTAATATTGAATGCCTCGCCCATGGTCCGACACTGGTTAATGGGTGCTCGAGTAGGCTTTGTAGGCAGGAGAATTGCAGAAGAACCAGAGCTATGATGGGAGGTGTCTTTCCTGTATTGGTCACTAGCTTCTGCCAGCGCGTGAATAGCCTCCAAATAAATCTGTAATCTATCGTTGTGCCGTTCTGGCGAGATTGAGTAACAAACATTCATCCAAACTTTTGCATTATTAGTAGTAAGAAATTTGCATGAGCATTGAATATTTCTTCCGCTCTTGGTGGAGCGGGAGGGTGTGTCAGACTCTACTACCTTAAACCCATCCGTGCTCCTCCTTATGCCCTTTGCATTCCAGGAAACAGACAACTTACTGTGCAGATTTTGATTATGAGTTTGATTTCAAGTTATCATTAAAAAAAACTGTAAGTGTGCATTATTTTGAAAGGTTTTAACTACTAACCTTGTCAAGGTCTTTAAATCATTATTATTTTTAATGAGTCCCATCAAGCCTTCTAATTCACACAGACATCTGCTGTTGCTTAACTAAAACGTTTATCATCATTTGACATTGTTTGTTATCTGAATACAATTTTCTAGAAAATTATAACTTTTTCTGATGAAATTATTCACATAGCTTTACCTAGTATTTTAACCCCGTAAATCTACATAGATTTACGGGTTAAAAATACTGTGTGACTCAAAAAGGTTTGTAAAAACAGTTAACAACATAGTCAACTGTTTTTACAAACCTCTTTGAGTCTAAAACACTTCGTTTCACCAACACAGCATTTTACCCCTTACGTATTTTATTTTTATAAAGTTCACCTACTGATCTACAACGCTAAAGTCACTGTGAGGTAGGCGACGTCATGTGCAGTCACCGATATACATGGCAGTATTCCAAATACGTGTATATTGTTATAATTTTTACATAGATTAACTTCCAATTTGAACCTTTTCGCTTAAGTTTTAAGATTGAAATTAAAATGTATGTAGTTCTGAACTTATGTCACATTTTTGTTTCTATTTTTGTTTCCATTTATCTCTGGAACAGCTGGACTTTGTACTCTTTAAACAAAAAGGAAATAGTGTTATCGTTTTTAGATAGTACTCTAACTCTTTCTGCTTGGAAATATTCATTTGATTATTTGGAGTAAGTTGCGTATGTTTTTATGGTATTTTTTGCATTGTGAAAAATCTATACACAACGTGTAACAGAATAAACGCAATACCTCTTAAGGGGTCATTGTAATCATCATTATGAACCACTTTTACTATAGGACTCGAATTTGTAGGTCAAAGAAGATAATTTTAATAGATCCCTAAGTATTAAAAAAAACTAGTGACTTGTAATTAACCTACTCTTGCCACATTCGATTTAGGTAACGTATGTCGATTCTCTAATTATCACGATTAATTAAACGTCTTTACATGGACTAATTGAAAGCTATCAGCCAATCAGATTCCTCAGACAGAAACAAATAGGTCCACTACGTGATAGACATTTTTAATTGGAAGTCTGTTGACGTCACCTTGAACCGCTATTAGCTAATTATTTATTTGAGCAGAGATTCGAAGGAGAAACTTGTTTTTCCTTTTAGTACTTATTAAAAAAAGTGAAGAAATCTGTAGTAATTTCATTTCGTAATGTAGGTATTTAACATTTGGCGGCAGCGTCGGCCAATTTTTTTAATTTTGACAAATTGTTTTTGTTTGTAAATGTATCTTTTTTTTTTAAATGTATCTTTATTAGTAGACATCAGATTTTATGCATTTGCATATTTGCCTATTTAAAATCAATATAACTCTCTAATTACGGCATTAATTCATATTTTAGCCTTTTTTACGTACGTATTGAGAGCAAGGTGACGATGACGAAAGAAGAAACGAAAGTTAGACACAATTTTGCTATAAAGCTCGAGTTTTGAGGACATCAAGAACATCAATGGCACAGGTGTCAAATGACTTCAGTTGACGTAGAGAGTTCGTTTTCGGCGTACAAATTAATACTGGGTGACAAACGTTACAAAACTCTCGAAAATTTGGAAAATTACTTAATTGTATATTGTCACAAAAACGATGCATAATTTTAAGAACGTTATTTATTATAAAATAATAACATAATTATCATAAAAATGAAATGGTGTCTTAATTTTGTACCGTACATATTTTTGGCGTATGAAGAGTTTTTAGTGCATATTTGCATGCATATTTTGGCAATTTGTTAGTGCATATAATCTGATGTGTAGTAATTATATGTATGCGATTGTATGCCTATAACTTGTATGTGTAAACCAATATCAATATAAGTTGGTCACGAATAAATAAATATAAATAATAATAGTACGAGAAACTGGCTTCTTGCTATTCTCCTCCTCATTTTGTTTTTGAGTTGTTTCCATGCAAAATAATATTCAAGAGCTCACACAAAAGAAAATGAAGAAAAAAATATAAAGAGTTCGTAGGCCTCTACGCAAACGCTACGAGGCAACAAGCGTAGTGCTACGCTCGTAGCCCGTAGCACTTGTCTACGTTAAAGCACCGTGCCATCGAAAACACGTTTTGTAAAGTTCCGTTCGCCGTCGAAACCACGTCGTTTGGCAAAACGATACCTTTAACAGTTCGTAAAAGGAACATTTTCATAAAACTTCATATTCACAGAGAATTTTCCATATTCGGTTTTTGGTCGTTAGTTGAAAATCTGAAAGCATTGTATTGTGTCTTTTTGACTCATTCATTCATTTAAATCGGGCCATCTATCTGCGTAAATGTCCCCTTTAGGCTTTATGGGGCTTTCTAGTGGACTGTCCAAACGGATAGTCATGGGGACACTGGAATGCTGCCATAAAAGTATTGAAAAGTATTATTATGTTCTTGTGATTGAATAAAGCGTACATTGACATCTTTAAACGAGACTCAAATGAAATCTAAGCAAAAACTAATCTGCAGGGTTGTTTTGTAAAATCTGACAGAGAAGACTTCATCACCATCATCATTTCAGCCGAAAGATAACTATACATCACACTGGACATAGATCTCCTCCAGGTTGTCACCACATCGACCGGTCGTCTACGTCTAGCATCACTTGTATTCCCTCGACCTTCACTAGGTCATTGGTGCTCGGTGTTCCGGTACCCGGTCGGCAGTCCAAAACCTTTCGGCCGCATCGACCATCTGTTACTATTGTCTTTAGTTTGGCAATTCTGCGTTCTATGTCGTTAACCCTGATTCTCTTGTGCACCTCTTCATTTCTGATTCGATAACACAAGAAAACTTCTATCAAAGCTGCTGAAACTTGGGTGAGTTGAAGTGAACTGCTAATCAACACCAGGTAGAATAATTCTTCACATCAAGTTAGTTTCTAGGTCCATGGATGTTGCGGATTTTGTTCGAAAGAGTTACCGCGGCCCTGGAACGCAAAGGGTACTAGGAGGAACACGGATGGGTTTTAGTCAGTAAAAACCTGAGACTCTCTCTCGCTCCATCCAGAGTGAAAGGAGTCATTTGATGATTTCCCATCCATAAAAAAGGTCCGTGGATGAGTGACCATCTCCATAACGTATCGAGACTCTGCCGTGCCTCGGTAAGCTCGGCTGTCATTTTGAGATCTTAGACAGTCGTTCGCCATGATTTGTGACCCATTTTTCCAGAAGCATCATAATACTTCTATCATCTGCCTAGCCTTTTCCCAATTTTATTGCGGTCGGCTTCCAGTCAAACCGGATTCAGTTGAATACCAGTATTTTACGTGGAGCGGCTGCCTACCAGACCTCGACAACCCATTAACTGGGTAAAACGGTACTTCCTGGCAAGACTGAAGTCAGATTTTCTCGCTTCTGACAATCCGTAACGACTGTTAAAGATCTCCAAATGACTGCAAGGACCAACGGCCTAACGTACTTTCCGAGACTCGGAGGAATTTTGTTATGGTCACCCATCTACAGACAGACCCCGGCATAAGTTGCGTGACCTTGAAGATCGACCCGTGGGGCTGTTATTATTTAGCCACGACCCACGAGCATCATAATACTTTACCTTTCCAAATTACTTTATAATATGCTGCTTAGTTAGGACCCGAGTTTTTTTTGGTCCGTTTCTGAGCCACCTGGTGTATCGTACGTGGGTCGGAAACGTTTCGTACTAAAACGGAATATAATGCTAGAGTTATTATGTAATGTAGGGTTCAAAGAGTTTTCTTATTCCTGTGTTCAGAGCAGAGGACAATACATTTTGCGTAACTTTTACAAATTCTTGCAAATATCCTATTGAAAAAGCCTTTTCTGTTTTTTCTGAAATTTCCGGTAAACATGTCCATGTTCTAGGGAGTCAAACAGTGTGTATGTCTGTCTGTCACAGCCAATTTCCTCCGAATGTACTTGTCTGATTTAGTTAAATTTGGTACACATAGGAACTTCGTAGACCAAAACACGGACGCTTAACCTATATAAATATGTGTTGAGTAGGGTGACCCTTTTGGGGAAAAAAACAGAAAAAGAAACAAAATTTTTTTTAGATGTGTCAGGTGACGACATATCGTGTGGTCTCAATGGAATTATTTTCAATAAATTATAGGTTTAAGTTATTTAAGAAATCAAATGAAAATTGACCACCACGTTAAAAAAATAAAAACGAAATATAGTTTAATAATACCCTTACATTACAGGAAAAGAAAGTAGAAAGGTGTAATTTGAACCTCGCTAAGTGGGGCTACCGTGACACATCAACTGCAGGGTGTGGATGTGGAGCGGAGTCACAGACCATGCTCCACCTGCTATCTTGCCCTCTGTGCCCCAAGACATGCAGCCTGAGTGACCTGTGTGCGGCTACCAACGATGCTGTGGAGGTGGAAACGTTTTGGGCCACCCAAATCTGACCAACTGTCGTGCCATCGACACGAAGAAGAAGAATTACAGGAAAACTAACACATGGGAAAATTACAAGTAAAAAAAATGTTCGGTCGGAACCCTTTGCGCGCCAGTCCGACTCGCATTCCGCCGGTTTTTACTTACCCTATAACATACCTTTTAGAATATTGCATAAAAAGTTAGCTCGAAGGAAAAACCACAGAAAAAATCAGACTTACATTCCCTTGCAAAAAAAAATACAACATCTAATTCATCTGGAGGTCTGCCTGACCCTCGATCTAGTACCCTGATAGAGGCCCTAAATCACTAGAAATGTTTCCTTTATTTGTTTCTGCAGCCATTCTTCATCGCACGGGAGAGGCTATTGAATACTAAGTCGTACAAGGTAATTTTTGCTGTTCAGGTAATTTTATGTGCCAGGGTAATTTATACTATATATATTTATATAAAGGGTAATTTATTTGAGTAATATTGTTGAGGGAAAACACATTTGTCTGGTGATGTTTGTTCCTTTATTTTTGTATGCGGTTAGTTTTTGTTTGTAGTTTTGTTTGTAGTGTGTTTTGATTTTGTTTAATATGCCAGTTTTCATTTCCAAACACACGACATTAATGTTCATGAAAAAAACTTTTTCACAAAAAAAAACCAATTTCCAAAATAAACACTACAAAGTACAAAATAACTGTAATTTCGGAAGTCGGTGTTTTTGGTTACTTCTTCGTTATTTGACACCGACTACCGAAATAAAAGTTATTTTGTACTTTGTAGTGTTTTTTTTGGAAGTCGGTTTTTTTTTTGTGAAAAAGTTTTTCATTTTCCACTATGTAGTGGTACCTCACACCTAAAAACACCACTGGAAAGTCACAAGAAAGCAAAAATATGCAATTTCGTATGATTTTTCCACATATTTTTTCCAGCTATTTGGATTTAAAACCAAACTGGAGAACCGATTTTGATAAAATTTTAATGGGACCAATCGAGAAGTATATTTTTTCTCATAAAACAAGAATTTTTCAAATCGGTTCATAAATGACGGAGATATGCGGTAACAAACACAAAAAAAAATACAGTCAAATTGAGAACCTCCTTTTTTTGAAGTCGGTTAAAAATGGGCATTAGTACAATTTTCTAGTTCAGAGGGCTATTCTACTGTGTTTTAAACAACTTTAGCATTCGCATGTCAGTGATATTTTTGACAGATTGCAACTGAGACGCGAATGCGAACGTTGCTTGAAAATTACATAGTAGAATTGGCTCTCTGACAGGCATTTATTTTGTCATTTGGTATGACATTTGATTGTAAATCAAATGCACTCTGACGCCACTTACTTCATCAATACCAAACCAAACTTCACAATAACTATTTGACATTCACAAACAAATCCGTCGATAACAAAAGCAGGTCTCAATCAATGAAAGCTGAAACGTAGGTTTCATTGCACAAAGCTGAGGACTCCGATAAGTCAGAAACAAAGGTGTGAATACCTATGTACATCGAGCACCGGGCTCGGAAGTGAACGAGCTGCAATCTGAGACTCTTAAGAGGTGTAAAGTGCCTGTATTTGTATTGGCAACTTCTGATTTCAAAAAGGAAAGAATTTTTGTGGTGTTTCTGGACAAAAAAATATTACAGCTATAACAGCGGATTCATCCAAAATGTTTGACATTAACCACGTGATATTTTGGTAGCACATTATTTTGTCAATCCACTTTGGACTTTAGTGAATCGTTATTGCTGAAATAATGTCAATTGGTCCAGGCTTCCATTTCGAGCGTTTTTAGGGTTCCGTATCTCTAAATATTTTACTAAATGGAAACCTATGATGTCGACACTACTTGGCCGACAAGTGTTAGATTTTGAGTAACGTTTATTGTTCCACATTTATTTTTAACGATTATACACTTCTGGACACACCTATTGGCCCACCTTAGAGTTTAGGTTTCAATGGCCCCTACCGAAATATGATTTCTAGATTGAACAAAAACTGTTGATGCAGTTTTAAACCTGATACATTTTACCATCTTTTTCGATCGTATTGTTTTAAATTTGAATTCAGAATACCATACGACATGGAGCTACGCCTAACAAGTCGGATATGCGCCTTGTTAAAGGCAATTGATTTTTGAATAAAAAACATGTTTTATCAAATAAAGGTTTAATTTAATAACGCGTGTTGCCTCCATGGGCATCTACCACAGCTCTCATACGATTAGGCATAGAGTTTATCAACCGCTCTATGAAATTTTGAGGGATCATCTCCCATTCCTCTTTTATGGCAGTTTTCAACTCCTGCATCGTCTGGGCAACTGGCTGACGAGCCCTAACACGTCTTTTTAGCTCGTCCCACATGTGCTCAATGGGGTTCATATCTGGGCTTCTGGCTGGCCAGTCCATAACTGTGATGTTCACATCCCGAAGATATTCCCTGACGATGCCGGCCGCATGGGCTCTTGCATTATCATGCATAAAAAGGAAATTTGGGCCCACATAGTCCGCGTATGGTATCACGTGAGGTTCTAAGCACTCACGAATGTACCTTTCAGCATTTAATGTTGGCAGCCGTGGTCCTGTAACAACCTCAAGTTGAGTTTTGCCGCTCGCGGATATACCGCCCCAGACAGTCCATGAGCCACCGCCATAAGCAACCCTCTCTTCAAAGCAGCATTGTGCGAAACGCTCTCCCTTACGTCGGTAGACCTTCTTCCTTCCATCATTGCCATGTAACACAATTTTAGACTCATCAGAAAAGAGTACACGGCTCCAATCTTGCTGTGTCCAATTTAAATGACTGCGTGCGAAATGAAGGCGCGCTGTTCGGTGGGCTCGCGTTAGTTTGGGCCCATTAGCTGGCTTGTGTGGTACCATATCGCCTTCTTTTAACCTTCTCCGAACAGTTCGAGCGCTCACAGATACTCCGTGGAAGTCGCGAAGTTGGTTTTGTATCTCAATGGAGGTAAGGTGACGATTTCTCAAGCTGGTCGTCACGATGAATCGATCCTGCTTTTCAGTTGTGACCCGAGATCGTGGCCTTCCTTGGCGACGAACAAAGCCGCCAGTCTCTAGGTACCTCCGATAAACATTTCGGACCGCAGATCGACTTAAATTAAGTTGAGCACTCACGTTTCTTTGGCTGTGTCCGGCCTGAATAAGTGCCACAGCTTGGGCGGCGACTTCAGGTGAAGTATCCATAGATTATTGATAGAACCTCACCTTAATGTTAAGAATAAGTAATGTTTGTTGCAAAACCAAAGATATCAATCACTTTTTCAAGAATTAAATCCAAGTAAACCAATAAAACCAAGTTTTCTTAGTATTCGATTGTTTGATATCAACAAACAGGCTCCAAATTGTCTTTTGTTTCTTTAAATTCTGTGTTCGAAATTCAAAAAAAGACTATTGAATGAAATTGTGAATGTGCCAGGTTCAAAACTGCATAAAAACTTTTTGCTCGACCTAATATAAAATTTTAGCTAGGACCAAACGAAACTGAAAATACAAGGTGGGCCAATAGATGTGTCCAGAAGTGTATTAAATTCTCTTACTGATTTCCCATATTATAGTGCGTTAAGTGAGATAGTGGCGCCCTCATTTTTCCAAATTCTTTTTTGCCAAGCTATATTATGTTTAAATTAATATCAAACACGTAAGTCAATGGTACCTTGGAGCTCTAAAAATATCAAGCTTCTAAGTCAACGCAAAAAAAGATACGGCTATTTATGCATCATTTTTGCAACATATTTTGGTACTCGCAAGTAAATAAAAACCTATAGGTACTTCACGTTGACCTTCAACTTCAATAAAATTTGGCATGAAGCAAGGTTTTACAGCACAAGTAATGGAAAAGTCTGAAAATTGATCATTTGAAATTTTATCACAAAGAAAAACATTTCTCGTGATTACAAACTTAAGTTTGTCCTTCAACCGTACTTATCGTTTGATCAGAGTATTGAGTGTTTTCATAGTTTATATACTTCAGTGGGTAGGTAATGTATTCTCGGAAAAAATCGAGACACGATTCCCGTAAAAGACGAACTAAATCTACAAACGAGTCTGTACGGAACCTTTCGGTGCGCGAGTCAGACATGCACTTGCTCGTTTTTTTTATATAATGTAGCTTCATTGAAACTTGTTCACACCATAAAATATTAATAATAGAAGTTTCTCTTCCTTTATTTATTTAAATCACCTATAGATTATACACGTGAGGAAACAATTTGAATAACTACAAAACTAATGCACCAAACAATAAAGACATACATAAGGCTTCATGGTTCTATGTCAAAATAAAACGTTATCAAAATATAGTAAAACAACCTTGGTTGACTGAATAGCTTTAATCATGAACGCTGAACGAAAAATTACTTGGCAACTACATAAATTCCCAGCAAAATATAAAGCTAACACTTTTATACAAAATGATCCTTTTTTTATGCATGGGAAATCATCAAATGACTCCTGCCGCTCTGGGTGGAGTGGGAGGGAGTGTCAGACTCTTACTGACTAAAACCCATCCGTGCTCCTCGTAGTGCCCTTTGCTTTTCAGGGCCGCGGTAACTCTTTCGAACAAAATCCGCAGCCCTGGCAGGCTCTATAAAATGATCCTAAGAACATATTTATCAATAAATAACGAAAACATTACAAGAACATTGTCCCTTGAGCCTCAAGTTTATAGTACCAAAGAAGAATTACGAATGAATGTCCTAAAAGTAGTTTTCCAAATAATGCTAGCCTTTGACGACTTTCTCACGACAAACTACTGTAATAATTCGGCAATAGTTACAAAATTGATCTCCTAAGTCGTACAAGGGAAACAGATGACGTATATAACATAATCTAGCTTTTGCCCGCAACTTCGTCCGCGCATATCCCGTTTTTTCCTGTTTCTGTAAGAATTTCCCTTTCCCGTAAATCCATGGCCGTGTAGCCTTCCTCATGATTGTGGCTTTCATATACAAAAGAATTTTCCAAATCCGACTGGTAGTTTCAGAGATTAGCGCGTTCAAACAAACAAACTCTTCAGCTTTATGTAATTATAATAAAAAGCATAGACAGATATTTGGATTACAATTTTTATTTTCTCGTAACTATTACGTCGAATAAAAGAAAACCTAAGTCCACGACTTGGCTCGCGCATGAATGCATATTTATTAGGTCTTTACCTATGAAATTGCCGTTCTGCAGTACTGGCCATTTCAAATCAAAATAATTTTTGTTTGGCTAAGAATTCTAATTTCAAATTAATTTTATTTTAAAAACATGGTTTTTTTTCCAAAAGTAGTCATTTTTTTATTGATTAGTGTTACATTTTCATCGCATTTCAATATTTTTCGTCATCATGGATACGTTAAAAATTCGAGTAATTATGGAATATGAGTACCGTCGTGGCAGCAACGCGGCACAAGCGGCACGCAACATCAACGACGTTTACGGAGCTAACACTACAAAACAACGCACCACCTGTTATTGGTTTGCTCGCTTCCGTTCTGGAAATTTCGACCTGAAAAATTAACCTCGCGGTCGTCCGAAGACTTTGGTCGACAATGACGAATTAAAGGCGATTGTGGAAGCTGATGATACACAACCTATGGCTGAATTAGCAGTAGCTTTCGACGTTAGCGTCAAAACAATATTGGTCCATTTGCGTCAAATTGGCAAGGTAAAAAAGCTTCACAAATGGGTGCCCCACGAACTCAATGATCGCCAGCGCGAAGTACGCGTCGAGACGTGCCTTGCACTGCTCAACAGACACAAATGAAGGAATTTTGAACCGCATTGTTACCTGCGATAAAAAATGGATTCTGTTTGATAACCGCAAGCGCTCAGCAAGTTGTTTGGATCCTGGTTCAGCACCTAAACAATGCCCTAAACGAAAACTTACCCCTAGAAAAGTGATGGTCACTGTTTGGTGGTCTAGCGCCGGTGTGATTCATCACAGCTTCTTACCAAACGGGGTGAGCATTACTGCAGATGTGTACTGTGAAGATCTGAACACAATGATGGAGAAGCTGGCACATCTCCAACCAGCATTGGTCAATCGCGCTCGTCTCCACTGCTCCTGCACGACAACGCGTGACCTCATACTGCACAGCAGACGGTCTCCAAGTTGCAAGAACTGGGGTTGGAAGCTCTCCGTCATCCGCCCTACTCACCAGACCTTGCGCCTACAGACTACTACTTTTTCCAGAATTTGGATAACTTCTTGGCGGGAAAAAAATTCAATACCCGAGAGGCAGTACATTTGTTGCCTCCCGTCCAGCTGATTTCTTTAAGAAGGGCATCAATAAACTGCCACTGCGTTGGCAAAGATGCATTGATTGCATGGGTGATTATGTAGGCGACATTAATACCACCACAAAAAAATCAACGTATCAGAATCAACAAATGAGACTCGCAGCGCCATCTATCTCGACAGCTGCGAACTAACGGCAAAATCCTAAATCGCGATATCAGAGTTTACCGTGCGATTAGAACATATGCAAAGTCCGAATATCAACTTTCGGGCAGTTGCCCACCAGACACAAACAACCGTCTGGTCGGAGGATCCTCTCTTTCCAGTGGAGGTATGTGGGACTTTACTCTCTGTTCCGCTGCCTCTAAACTGGTGACCCTCGACATTGAACGTCAGCGCAGCCTTCGTGCAGCTACTTCATCATGACGTCATCATCACTTCCTCATCGTGACCTCAAGCTTTCGAGCAAGCGAGTCATACAGCCAGCCAGTACCCACGGCTTCTACGAGTATCCTGACCATCAGCACGCAGCGGACGCGCATTCCTGGTCAGCATCCTCAGCCTCTATCATCAACGTCATCAGCGACCTTGGCAAGCACACTGCACTTTCGGCCAGTCACATGAAGAGCCTTGAAAAACCTCTCCTGGTCGACGCCAGCAGTCACGTCAGCACATCGCACAGCTCCGACCCACCTTGGCTAGCACACTGCACCTTCGGCCAGTCACATGAAGAGCCTTGAAGAACCTCTCCTGGTCGACGCCAGCAGTCACGCCAGCAGCAGCATCGGGGCACCGCAGACAGTTCCGACTCACCGTGAACTCTGCGACGCAGACAGTTCCGACTCACCGAGAACTCTGCGACTTCCGGTTCCGACTCACTGGAACCAACCTTCCACTGGCCTGGCAAGCATCATCAAGATGTATGGACGACTCATCCACTATCGACCTCCGGTCTCCGGAGGGGAGTGATGTAGGCGACATTAATACCGCCACAAAAAAATCAACGTAGCAGAATCAACAAATGAGACTCGCAGCGCCATCTATCTCGACAGCTGCGAACTAACGACAAAATCCTAAATCGCGATATCAGAGTTTAACGTGCGATTAGAACATATGCAAAGCCCGAATATCAACTCTCGGGCAGTTGCCCACCAGACACAAACAACCGTCTGGTCTGAGGATCCTCCCTTTTCAACGGAGGTATGTGGGACTTTACTCTCTGTTCCGCTACCTCTAAAATTACTTCGATTAATACAAATAAAAAATACATGAAAAAAAATCGTTTAAATTTTTTCATACAAAACGGCAATTTCATAGGTAAAGACCTATTATAATATCTATCACACATTTCATCAAATAATCCGCCTAGCCTTTTCTCAACTGTGTTGGGGTTAGTATGTTCATCATCATCATCATCATATCAGCGGAAAGACGTCCACTACTGGGCTCCTATAGGCCTCCCCCAAGTTTCGCCTCAACGTCCGTACCTGTGCGTCTCGCATCACATTCTATGAAAATTTCAGCTGTCTACCTATTAAGGTTTATGAGATCCAGCCCTTTGACAGACAGACGGACGGACAGCGGAAGCTTAGTAATAGGGTCCCGTTGGTTACCCTTCGATTCATCATCATCATATCAGTCGAAAGACGTCCACTGCTGGACATAGGCCTCTCCCAATATATGAAGGGTTTGCCATAATCGCCACGCTTGGCAGGCGGGTTAGTGATCGCAGTGTAGCTGTTGCAATGTACAGAGAATGTTGCTGCCCATTCTCTGGTGGGTCCCTTAGTCGCCTCTTATGACACCCACGGGAAGTGATGGGATGGTGCTATTCTTTTACGTCCGACACCATACAGAACTACACTTCGCGTACGGAATCCTAAAAACAACATAGTTAACCTACCACACTATGGCAGTAACTCGTACATTTTCATCTACGAACAAACAAACATCCCTACAGATTAACGATATAGTCCAAATAGAGATAAAACAACAATAACCATTCTGACATAGAGGGTCAATCTAACAAATGGAGGACTAAGTGCCGATTAGCGGTTTATAGCTCGCGACCATATTTGATACTTTCATCATATAAGTATCAAAAATGTTGAGCGCTCTATAAAGTTCTAAGTTACAGGTGGACCGTTACCAGTTATGACTTGCCATCTTTTCCTTGCGAAATTTTTCCTAAAGTTTCCTTTGAGAGAAGACTCGTCATTTGGTGTAGTGGTTACGTAAGGTTCTATGAGCATTTTTTAATGTGACAAATAATTAGGTACTGTATCTTTTTACTTTTGTCAGGCTATCTCACCTGATGGTAAACGATGATATGGTCGACAAATGGATGCCCCTCCGCTAGCTGACGCCGAGTACCTGGCCGCCTTCCACTCTGCCATCATGGCTATTGATAAGGTGAGCTAGTGTCACAGTACTGCAACGTAGTCTGATGCGGCGGTACCAACCCTCACTCTTGACTAAGAAATCTCTGAGAAACACTGACTCTGGCAGGGAATTCCACTCCTTAGCTGTAACGAATAAATAATGAAAGTATTTCCGAAACGTTTTGTGCGTAGGTGTTGGTGGGATGTCAACCATATACCGATGGCGTACGACTTCTTATCCGATGATGGAACGGGCTTGGCGCATTAAAATGTGCAATTCCAGCGCACACTCTGTAATTGAAAAGATAAAAAAACTGATAGGTTAGCAACTCGGCGTCGATGTTCTATATTTTGAAACTGAGTCGATGAATGCATTATTGATAAGCCTCTTGGCCCGTTTCTCTATCGACTGAACCTTAATGTATAATAATTTGTTAATGTTACATTAACACAATATAAATATATAGATTGGAATTTAGTTTTGTAAATGTAACATTTCAACTGTAAATAAAAGCATTTGCCTTAAGAGCCTTTACGCGGTACGGCTTTTCATGCAAACTTTCAAATCCTTATTTTTCGTAATCAATGAACTGATTTTAATAAAACTTGGTATGCATACGCTAGATATCCAGGTCTAAATTGTTGTCAGAAAACATTTTTGAAAAAAATTTTAGAAGGAGAGACAGAGCGTTTTTTAGTTTTCTATAGAAAGTGTAAAATCACTATCCCCCTGAAATCTTTTTCGAAAATTTTTTCTGATAACTATTTAGACCTAGATATCCAGCGTATGCATACCAAGTTTTATTAAAATCGGTTCATTGATTTCGAAAAATCGAAGAACTTAATATGAAATGTAAAAAAAGATTTACTTTCCTAACAAAAGGCGATCGGTTTAGTCACAAACAGACAAACACATATCATATGAATGAGTTGAACAAGGTTTACGCCGTAGAAAAACTTCGGAGGCACTCAAATCTTTTGTTCAATGTTTTGTTTATAAGCCTGATCCGTAAACTCGGTCAAGGATACTTCAAAAGACAAGTAGTTTGCGTTGTTTGATAAAAGTCCCAGTTATTTACTCTTCTGGCAGTTATTGTTCAATGATTTAGGTCTGTATTAATAAATCATATATAATACTATAAAGAGATGAGTGATTTTGGCATGGCATGAAGGAGCCTCCTCGTGTAACGCAATGTATTCCATCAGGCACTCAATTGAAGTGAGCGCTCGGCGCATCCTGGACAGTCTCACCTTATGACACAAGGTGAGACTGTCTAATCCTTTCCTTGTGGTGGTAGGGCCAACGCCCGCCTGGTTCGCGACCAGCACCGGAGTCCGGCATCAAGCAGCCTGCTGTGTTTCGTCGACGCGTGAGATTACCAGTGCCCTAAGCCTCTTTTCGCTCGCTCCATCATTAGACCTCATTCATCGCTTTCGATTAGGCGTGATCGAGATCAAGAGCTAGCCCATACCTCAATAAAAAAGGGGCAGACTTGTGTTTGTTTGTCTCTTAAAAACTGACAGACGATTACACGGTTCGATCTTAGAGGTTAAGCAACGCATGCCGAGGTCGGACCATCCATCACATACCACTCGTCCATATCACGAAAAGCACGTTCTGCTGTTGGTCCCAGCTGTCATTTGTAGATCTTTCACAGTTATTATGGATAGTCAAAAGCCAAAAAATCTTACTAAGGGGTAGCGTGTCACTGAGTAACTGGGTTGTGGAGGACAGATAGGCACACACATTGCCGATTGATTGGTCTTGCAATTATATCTTGCGGACTGTCACGACACATCATTTAGCTATGACGCAATTGTTTTACTATTGTGTCTGATGCGTTGACAGTTGACAATATATCAGTAGATATTAGAAAGAAAGAAGAAAAAAAACTAGTTTATTTGGCACACACAGATACACACAATGTAGGTACAAATAAAAATAAACTTAAATTTTAAAACAACAACATTGTGTGCCCCATCCCACGGCTGCGTGAAATAGGTCCAGCAGGCCTACAGGCCTAGACAAAAACTTTTCTGTAGCGTTAACGTCAGACGCTCACGACAAAATGTATGGGAATGACATTATGTGATGACGTTTCCTTTCCGCACCTAATGTCATTCCCATACATTTTGTCGTCAGCGTCTCACGTTAACACTACAGAAAAGTTTTTGTCTGGGCAAAATGCCATACAACTAATTATTAAAACATTTCATAATTGATAATTTTATTTTTTAAAGTAAATGACTCATCTGTTCTGAAGCAACAGAGTACGTACTTAACTACAAGTTTTCAGCTAAGTATTACACAGTATCGTCTAGACATAGCATGATCATGCACTTAATACTTATGAAACTATTGAAGTTAAAGTCATGTGCAGTCCTTCAAATTGCCAAAAACAAAGTTTATAATGTTAAGCTACTCAATTTATGATTGATCATAAGACTTAAGGTGAAAACGCCAGAGTAGCCCGCGAAATTCAAATTTTCTTTCGTTTTTTGCAATTTGCAGGTTAGTATCAAGTTGTATGTTGGTCAAAATGTGATTCGTAACTGTAACAAGTACGTATTTACAGAATTGTAATCAATAAAATCATCAATACAGAGTTGTATTGATGATTTTAATGATTATAATTCTATAAATACATACTTGCTCCGGCCGCGAATCATATTTTGACCAAGATACAACCGGACACTGACCTGCAAATTGCAAAAAACGTAAGAAAATTTGAATTCCGTGGGCTACCCTGGCGCTTTCACCTTAAACATTAAGACTTTACTTACTTTTAGCGTTTATGTCCCAAGTGGATTAACCTTAAAGTTGGAATTAATATTCTTTTGAAGAACTTATGTTACTGCCGTTGAAATAGCAATACTTATAATGTTTCTTCTCGACATCATTCATCACAAAATAAACGGACTAAACACTTAAACATTTCTCTATTTATCCCTTACATCTAGAAGTCTCACGGGCCCACATATATTTTACTACGTACCTGCCCGCAATTTGTCCAAAAACTACCTTACCTTAACGACCAAACGTTTTTGGTACAAACGGCTGCAAAAAGTGTTAGGAACACTTTTGTTCAGCAACAAGACTGCTAGATATATGGTAGAGGGGAACGGCGACCATTTTGTAGTGTTGCGACAAATTGGCAAAGTGAAAAATTGTGCACCTGACAGCTTGGAATTAGGGCTGCCAAAAGTAGTAGTTTTTAGTTGTTTTCGCTGAATTTGAATAAAGTGCCAGCTTCAGTGGTGAACTGCGGAACAGTTCCTAGTTTTGTTTAAATATAAACATTTTTGGATTATTTAAGTCTGGTGCCATTTAGGTTTACACTAACGCCCGACCGAATTTTGATCACGGTAACCAATCTGTGCACAAGTGTGTTCGCAAAAAGGCATGTAACCTACCTAAAATATTATACAATGAGAATTAAAAAAAAAAATTCTACCGTCTGTCACAGGTTAACAAACAGGTTAATTTTGCCGACTCAGATTACTTCCTAAAAAAACAAAACATCATAAAGTATTCAAAATTCAACGGTACGGTCAAAACCTCGTTCCTCAGCGGCCGGTTGCACAGGTGAGGATGACTTTTCCAAACGAGGGTTTTAAGTAATCCGTTCTTAAAGCCCCCCCCCCCTTGTTAAAACCTCTTTTTCCTTTATCCCTCATCTTTAAAATGCACCCCACCTCTATAATTATGACAGGAACATCTCTAATGACCGCGGTAACCGCCTGAATTATTACGAGGACCGTCACCCCTGTTGGTATCTTTTGCGAGTTTCTCCCAGAGAAAGATAAGCCGGCGTTGACTCTGTTAAATTAAAATGTAACCTCCCCTTCATAATTCCCTTTGTGTGTTTCGGAGAAAAACATAATAGGAAAAAAGAACTGCTGTTTTGAACACACCACAGTCAACGCAATTAGCTATTATTGTAGAATTCGTTTCACATATCGTTGGCCAAGTTTTACGTAGAACTGAGAATACATTCCATTAGTACCTAGGTACTAATTAAAACACGATAATTACTTAGCAGTCTGAAATAAAATTTTCATCGCAGTAAGTTAAAGTGTATCTTTTCAAAACTAAATTAACAGTCACAATCAATAGCGATACCTCTCTTGTGCTCCGTGTCCTACTAATATCCCTATTTTCCCTATTTAAGGAAATAGGGATATTAGTAGGGATGCAAACCAATATTAAAAATTCCAAAGTAACTCTGTCTGTCTGTCTGTTACGCTTCCACTCTAAAACGGCTGAACGGATAGTCAGTAAATTTGGCAGATATTATAGCCTTGGATTTGGAAAAGGACACAGGCTACTTTTGTCCGCAATAACCGACATCCACGCGAGCGGAACCGCGGGAAAAACCTAGTTTTGAATAATTCAAAAACAATAATGGCGTTGGTGACGTTGTTCAGTCATTTTGTAAATAAATGAAGCGATAAATTATGAATTTCCTTTGAAATTCCGTGCGTTTTTTTATCAAAACTATTGAAATGCTTGCGTTTAACCGCAATCTTACCTGATAGAAAGCGACGATTTGTGGTCGACGATGGAGCACGCTTGAGTAGAAGCAACCTATTTACTCTTGACTAGAAGAGGTTGGCTAGCTAGCTATCTGGAAGCACACAATAGGGATGATTCCTGGTAAAAAAATATACCCATGATTCTATTTAGTCCGTCAGTTAGATTATCGAAAAATATTGGACACGTATTTTTACTTTATCAAATCAATAAAAAATGACGAAGATAAAACGCATCAAACATCAGGAGTGGAGGCTGGTACCGTCACGTGTAAGTAAAAAGTGTACTTACAAGTGACGTCATACGAGTTTTCAACGTACTGTATCGTTTTCATTTTTTGTTTACGTGAAAAAGTTAAAAATACGTGTCTAATATTTTTTGGAAATCTATCTGACGGACGAATTAGATTATTAGTCACCCTATTACGGTTCTAGTTCATTAAATGCTAGTTGTCATTAAGTTTATCGCATGAAAATAAAAACCCACATCAATTAATTTTATTACTGGCCAGCATTCAAAGTCCCACCTGTTTTTTACCAAGCCAAAGTCAGTTGTACCTTTAATTTATTGCAGTTACCAAATTCGAGTTTGCAGCGCTCATTATAGTAAAGTACATAAAACACGGACCCACCTAACCGAAGTGAGTTAATCTTTGTTAACGAAAGTTTAACGATTAATTACGTTTAGTTTTAATCTTAGTGGTGTAACTCACCGGTTATGGAGTAAGTGAATTGTGCTTATTTATTGTTACTGTTGATGATAAATCAGTTTTGTGTGAGACTTTTTGTTTTGTCAAATTTATGGAGGTGTTTAAACTTATTTACGAGAGTACCGTCAAACAGGAAACAAAACTTTTTGGTTGTCTAAGAAAGCAACTTTATTTTATTTAGATCAATTCAATTAAATTGGAGGCTGCAAACAAGATTTAAATAACGTTAAGATCCTATTCAAAGTTTTGTGCCGATTCACCCTTTTTTTTTAATCATGGTAAATCATCAAATGACTCCTTCCGCTTTGAGCGGATTCATACACAAAGAGACCCGGAACAACTATCTGTAGGCCATACAAATATTTGCTCTGTGCGAGAATCGAACCCGCGACACGCAGCGCTGCAGCCGATCGCTCAAAGTCAAACCAAAGTTGGTACAACTACACACATAAAAAAAAATCGTAATGTTCAAACTACGCAAGTAAATCTTGGACTCTACAGAAAAAAAAAACATAAATCAGCATAAAAAATCTCACTTTAAGGCAAACCTAGCAAAAATAGAAGAACAAACAAACAGGTAGCATAAAACCTGAAAGGGGAACTCATTAAGTTATTCTCAAAGAAAAACAGAGGCGGGAAATATTAATTAAAACCTTCTTCGTGTAAGGACCGCGGTTACGGAGACTGCGGGAAACTTCTTGAAGTGCAAAATATTCTTTGCAAGAGAAAAAAGTTTTCGTCTTTGGCTTCGTTGTCTTTGACGGGGCAAGCTTTTGAAGTCGCGATAGGGCCCGCCTTCGATCTATCGGCAAAGACTAATTGGGGTTAGAGGTGAAAACTTAGTCATAACTTGGTTGAGTGTTCGATAAAACATGATTGGCTAGCGGATCTCGAGTTTTGCACGAGCTTTTATATTTTTACAAGAAAAACATCTAGTGTAAAGATTTAAACCTTCACCTCCAAATCGAATATTCGATTTGAAACCTCGTTATTTATCTACACTAATTCTACACTATCTACACTAATATTATAAAGAGGAAAGATTTGTTTGTTTGTTTGTTTGTTTGAAATGAATAGGCTCCGAAACTACTGGACCGATTTGAAAAATTTTTTCACCAGTAGAATCCTACATTATCGGTGATGGACATAGGCTATAGAATATTTTCAAAAAAGTTAGGGATCCGTATGAAAACTTCGATAATGTGACCCAAGGTGTGAGAAAAATCCTTATATCGCGTACGCTGCGGAATCTATTGACAATAGAGCAAAGTGATGTACTACAGTTTTATAGAAGTCATCAATATCTACAAAAAAGTCCGCGATACCATATGTCTAACTATTATGGATAAGTCACCATGAGCGTTTTTGTTCATATAATTCAAGCAAATCCCATGGTGAAATAAAAAATTGTGATTTTAGTATCATGATATTAATCCTTATCCATTTAAATGGTTTGATAATTAAGGTTGATTATGTCCGTGTAAATTATACTTTAAATTATTCAAACCGGACCTTTCGTTCAAAAGTTATGACGGTAATAAACATGCTCGGAGTAAGAAAAATGTCGCGGCTTGAGCGAACTGGGGAGAATCGTATCAATGCTTGGTCCGATGAAGTTGAAACACCACGGCATTCAAATGTTTTCGATAAAACAATAAGAATAACAAATGTTTGGATTTTTCGAAAATAAACTAGGTACATACATAATAAGGGGTGAAGCAGGGGTGATTAAGTTTCTAGGGGAGGAAATTATAGCTTGCTTCAATTTACGTCGGAATTCTATGAACAAACTAAAAGTGGGATAAATGAAACAGATCATTTACCTAACAATTTTTGCATAATCAACCCCAGACGGGCTGAACGGGGTGAACAGTTGCGCTGAACCTGGACTCGAGACAAGCGAGATTCTGTCAACTATGGCGTGGCGTAGGCGATTGTCAATACGTCAAAAATGTATGGGATTGACAGATGCTATCGAAATGTCACATGATCAAATTCCTACATTTTGGCATTTCGACAGACGCATTTCCTAATTAAATGGCACATTGTCGAGGGCCTCCTGAGACCAAAGAATAAGTAGAAATGGCTAAGTAAATAATGAGAATCAATGTGCTTAATTTTCCAAAACTAACCTTTATAAGGGGGTATAGGGGGCGTTGCAGTTTGTGGAGTACCTACTATCCCCACGCGGACGAAGTCGCGGGCGAAGTGCTAGTTGACAATAAAACCAAATCTAGGGTTTTGTTTTCCATTGTCAAGACGACCGAGCTGACAACGAGTCATTCAAACGGACTTGGAATATGGGCCCAGGGGCCATAGTATATTGCTACGACTTTCGAATTTGGAACGGTCTTTATTTTTTGAAGAAGTGCTACTCTATACTTTTAAGTTAAGAACAAAAGACGGGCGACCTGCGAGAGCTCTCTTTTAAATTCAACTTAAGACACATTTTAAACTAGGCAGGGATTGCAGTGTTTTGTAGTGCCATGTCAATTATTCAAGAGGAAGTGCAGGGCCAAAATGTGCCTGCCAGGGTTGCGGAATTTGTTCGGAAGAGTCACCGCGGCCCTGGAACACAAAGGACATAAGGAGGAACACGGATGGGTTTTAGTCATTAAGAGTCTGAGACTTCCTTTCGCTCCACCCAGAGAGATCTAGGTATCCATAAATGAAAAATGGGCGAAAATGTAAGTTTGAAAATCTCAATTCAAACATAGACCACTAATCATCAAATGACTCCTTTCGCTCTGGGCGGAGTGGAAAGGAGTGTCATACTCTTACTGACTAAAAATCTGACTTCCAAAAAAAACACTACAATGTATAAAATAACTGTTTTTTTTTGTGAAAAAGTTTTTTATTTTGTAGTGGTACCTACCAATACCACTAGAAAGTCACAGGAAAGAAAAAATACGCAATTTCGTATACATGGATGATTTTTCCACATATTTTTTCCAGCTATTTGGAATTAAAAACCAAACCACGAAACCGATTTAATAAAATTTAATTTAAATTCCAACGGGAACAATCGAGAAGATATCCTTTCACATAAAACAAGAATTTTTCAAATCGTTTCATAAATGACGGAGATCTGAGGTAACAAACACAAAAAAATACAATCGATTTGAGAACCTCCTCCTTTTTTTGTTGTCGGTTAAAAACCCATCCGTTTTCCTCCAAATGCTTTGCGTTCCAGGGCTGCATTGACTCTTTCAAACAAACGCAACAAATATAGACCATACCAGTTGGTTCTAGACCCTTATTGATGTCGCAGCCAATTAACTTAATCAGCCGTTTCATTGGTTGCCTAGCCTTTTTATTTAAATGTGCAGATTTTTCAGCGACCTGAGTGACATCTTTTGTTCAATATCGTTTAATAACTTGCCCATGTCACTTATGTCGCTGCTGATTAAACCGCATAATTCAATGAAAAAGCTAGACTTTTAATGGAACGGCGGATTCAGCTAATTGGCTGCGGCATTGATATTCTTACGCTCTAGATAAAGTAAGATATAGGTATTTATTAAAACTTGATACACAAGTAAAACACGCTACAAATACATACTTAATGCCTAAGGCATTCTCTGCCAGTCGACCAGGTGGAGTAGAAACAGAAAAAAGACAAGAGAAAATAAAAATACTGAAATATAAATACTTAGACAGGTTGTGGTTCCAAGATTAACAATGTTATTGAGAACAACGAATGCAACAACGAGATTTTATCAGCGTTATCGTTGTAATTGTCGAAAAGTCAAAATGTAAGAGTTTGACCACGTGTACATACATTTTGAACTGTTAATCTTCTTGGTACATATATTTTTCTATACTATACTTATCTAAGTATTGCCTGTTAGTTATTTGTAATCTTCTGATTGATGGTTAAGGAAAATATGGGGAAATGGCATCTTACGGCATTAATTAATTAACGCTTCTACTCTGTATGAGAAAAGACCTTTTCCCGCCAAAACTTTCACCCATTACATCTGTTATGACACCCCAAACGATGACGTCATCATGATAGTACAAAAAGTAATAAATTAATAATTTACCTGATTGATCATTCGCTTTACTCCAAAGTATCTTCGGAACTAATGTTCGAGCTCGAGCAACATTTGTATACAATTGTAAACTTTAATGGACTTTTCACTGAAGAAGTTTGTAAGTTAGTTTAACTCACTTCCACGTAACTAGTTCAACTAAGTTATTAAAATGCAGTGATCTAGGAATAAGAGAAATACGAAATGTGTTCACTTTGTACTTTATACCGGAGAAATAAGCGCAACATTTAAAAAGTTACCATGAATTTATTCAATCTTTTTAAATGGAACTGGCATATAATGAAATGTTTTTATGTACGTGTAGTCATCTGGATTTAATATTTTGTTGAGGAAAGATTATTGTTTCGTAAATTACTGTGAAGAAAAATCGAAACAGAATCACGAGGTTAAGGTGATAAGCGAATTAAAAGGTCGTTTTGAGAATTATTTTTTCTTTCAAAGTACCTAGATTTGATAAGTTTTTTGACTTTATGATCTACTAGCTGAATTCTAAAGGAATACACAATGTGAAGAATTTTTTTCGATGGAACATTTTTCTAAATTTCGAACTATCTTTTTACGTATAATTATGCATGGCGTAATGCATTAGATTGATTTTATGAACACTGCTTTTTAACATAAAAAATAACCTTTTCCAGCTAAAAACCCAACATATTTTGATTTCATTATACTTTTATGTTATAAAATCCGTAAATTAATTTTGGCACTTACGTTATTTATTCCGAGCCGCGCATACTATCGCTATCTCTTGTTTTCCTTTTTAAAAGTATTTGCATCACTTTCATTCAGATGGACCGTCGATGATGGACCATGATGGTGGTTGCATCACTACCATCAAGGTCCATACCTTGTCGAACTATGTCACTTTTTTGAATACCTAAGCTGTCAGATTTTAATTTAGATTTAGATTTATTTAGATTTCGTAATTCCGAAGACCGACGTCTAAAGTGTATTTTAATTTATCAGACTAGCGAAACCCTGCTACGTACGGTTTTAGAATTATCTATGTTTTACCAAGTAGTACTTGGTAAAACTTAGATGAAAGAAGAAAGAAAGAAAATACATTTATTGGCCACAGTAAGAGGCACACAACAAAAACAACGAAAAAAAAAAAAGAAAACAAATAAAAATAAAACAGTAGAGTGGAGTGGTGGTGGATTCTTAACTACAATGTCAGTTTAACAATCATGTTCCATATACCTCCCTTAGGGAACAATTTCTCTAAACGGTGGTGAAAACCGCATACAAAGTCCTAACAACACGGTTCTACGGAAAAACACAAAAAGCGACTTGGTTTTATAATTGTACAGATGATGTTATCATATTATAAAGCTTTTCATTTCAATTTAGAATATTTTATGTCACCTGCCAGTAATAAATTTGACGTCTTTTCAATGAAACAAGTCCAACATAACGTCAATGAAATAACTCCAAAATAATTTCACATTTGAACGTTTCCTGTTCTGTCGTAAAACGACTCTTGAAATAAATTGTGTGTAAACCGAATTTTCGTTTGTGCTGGCTTTAGTTGTTTGAAATATTACCTTTTGCTGTTTGATATAAATAAAATGCTTGAAGTATTTTCGCTTACCGTTTTGATTGTGTGAAGGATATTTGGCTGTTTGAAGCACAAATAGGGAATATGCATGAAAAAAATATTTTTAATCTACACAGTTTATCTAAAACAATAGGGTGAACTCATCTAACTTCGTGACAAAGGCATTTGAGTAATAAAATACCAATAAATTATGAATTACTTTAATTCAGACTTTGTATGAGTTTTAATCAGTTTTATATGAGGAATATAGGCACAATTAATCGCATTTTTTTCTAGAAACCTAAGAGTTACACCAAATTTACTAAAGCAAGTCAACTTGCCTTTTTCCGTGGTGACCTCTTTAAGTCCGTGATAGCTACTACTTTAATTCTGATATAACGGAATTAGGCAAGTTAACTTTATTTAACTTGTGCAAAATTAATATTATAAAATTGGTATCTTCTAAAATTTCTTCTTAAATTGTTGCTAGGTTCGTAGAGTTTTGTACTTCGTCACATTCTCTGTTAACGTCGACCATGGAATCTTAAACTCCTTAGAAGCTCAATAAACTGTCATTGTTGAACTCAAAACATTTTCAACGGCGGTTTTGAGATCGAATTTCGAGCACTTTCTGTTCTTCTTGTTGGGGTCATTCATGATATCTGAAAGTAAACAAGCAAATTATAATTATAAATACATACCTGCTTAGATTTTAGCGTCTGTTAAATTTGCAGCTCGTATTAATAAAACAAATGCTGCGAAATTTGGTAATAAAACTACTCACGAAATTACGTGACAAGTCCAAAAAAAATTTGTCACTTAATTCCGTGATAGCAAAATATTTAATATTGGCTCAAAGTCGTCATTTTAATTAAGACAAGATAAAACTAATAAAATAACATCAATCTTGTCTACTAAACTTAAAAGAAGTCAATATTTTCAGTTAAAACCACAAATCATTGTACATAACTACTATAATTCTGTGATAGCACAGAAACCACTCAACCGCTAAAACGCTAATATTTTTGACGAACAAAATTAGCTCTAACACTAAAACGACGCAGAAGTATGACGAATTTTTTACTGCCAAATCAAGGGAATTTCAATTACAATTCACTTTAATAGAAAGAAGCTAAGAAATCAGTTAAATACTTACATAAATACAGCAAAGTTCGCCACCAATTCACAAACACTGCCGAAACCGGCGAGATTCGCGCGCGAACTGACAAAACCGTTAGTTGTTGCCATTTCGTTCACTCGAGCGTCTCCAAACTTTACAGACAAATTTGAACTTTATCACAGAGGCATAAGGTTGTATATCAAGTAATTGATTTCACTCGTACAGCCCTATGATAGCGCTCAAACCAAATATCACCGAATTAGGCGAGTCACAGAATTAGATGAGTTCACCCTACTGCAATTAGAATCAAAATTAATCGAAAAACAAACGAGATATAACTATTTTAGACAAATATCCTAGTCCCTTTTGCGGAAACCCTATTTTCTTAAGCAGCCTGCTGTCTATGCGTCATAGTATTTTACGTTAGAGTTCGTATCAGAATTCTCTTCCTAATTGTCAACTTCAAAGCTTTATAACTGCATCACCGACGAACGTATTTTAAAAATTATTTCATGTCATTATGTGCTTTCTAGAGCTAATAAGTATTTCGTCATGCAAATAAAAAAAACTGCATGTATATTTCATATTCGTAGCTAGATTTTAATGGTTATGTTAACAGCTTGTATCAAGGAATGATCAGCATTAAGACACACTTATTATATTCCAACATCCCAAAGCAGCCGACGTAACTTATGTTATCAGTAACAAAATGTGTGGATAGAGTAGTATCAGTAAGAACTTTGAACGTACTTATAGCTGCAAAGTTGGGCCGACTTCTGATTTTATTTATTCATTGCTCACACTTTTAAGTGACTTCACTGACACCCACACACAAGGATGAAAAGTCATGTGGCTGTAATTTTACTCAAAACTAGACCACATTCAGTAACGTAGTGTTTTGACTGAAATGGGTACGGGGAGGTCCATAAGGAAAAAAAAACTACTAACTAAAAGTATGTAGACTCTGACAGACAACCCACAATCTAGTGATTTAGATTGTGGGTGGTCTGTCAGAGTCTACACACTTTTAGATAGTAGTTTTTTTCCTTATGGACCTCCCCGTACCCATTTCAGCGTGTATATGACTTCATCATCTGCCTAGCCTTTTCTCAACTATATTGTGGTCGCCTCCCAGTCAACCCGGATTCAGCTGAATACCATTATTTTACTTGGAGCGGCTGCCTACCAGACCTCCGCAACCCATTTACTGGGTAACACGGTACTTCTTGACAAGATTGGTCTCCCGAGCACATGACTTGAACTTCATAATAACTCCATTACCTTCTGACATTCGCGTGTTTTTAATTCTAGTACAATTTGTAGGTACCTATTAATCTTATTTCAGTCCACTATCCAGTGATAGCGTTGAATATTTACCTAGCTAAAACACTTATTTTATTCCCAAGATAGATCTCATGTTTTATTTAATAAACACTAAGTAACACTTAACATTTCGTTTTATCGTAAAGTGTGAGAATATTATGTAAATAAATAATATTTTTAGACAAGCCACCCAAGTAACATTATTTTAATAATTTACAAAACGCAATATTTTATTTGTATATTATATTGTCTCTAGTGATGGGAGGTTAGGGGAGGAGAGGAACAATTATCTCGATCGTATACATATCGATCATAAAAACGAATCTGTCAGTTTTATCATTCCTTATTATTATCAATTTTTTTTCCTGAGTGTATTTTGTTTTTGTATATACATATTGTGTATATAGTTAGGTTTAGATAAATAGTTAAGTTACTGTTATTTGGTTTATTATGAAATAAATTCCATTGAATGTTGCAAAAAAAACTAACTATTTTCAAATATAATTTATTTTACTAATTTTAATTGATTTATAACTCATGTAAAAAGTTTAATTTAATGGCAGTCAGGCGTGACTCGACAATGCGACATCGAAGCTACAACTTAATCATTTAATAAAAATCGTTCGTAAAACAAAAGGCGGCTTGTCGCATTGTTTGCCCTGCTGCCTTAATGAAGGACCAAATTTAACACACACAGGTATAAATTTGTATTTAATATTATTATTTTCAATATTTGTATGCCAAATTAATATCAGTTGAAATCTTAATCAATTTGCAACTACAAATTAATATTTTAACGCAATGTGTTGGCGGGCTTCCAATATTTTAATATTGGCGATTTAATTAAAATAATATTTAAGACCTAACCGCAGTCGCCCTAGGCAATTCATTATGCGTCGGATTTAATAATAAATAGGTGGAATAAGCTAAAAATTTAATAAGACATAAACATCTGCCACTAATGTAATATAATTGAAGATTTTTTTATCAAAATGTGTAGAGCCTCACAGACCACAAATTAGTAGTACTTCGTTTAGGACATCTTATCTTATCTTTATGATTTAGAAAAATCTCACCAATTTTGAAATAGTACCACTACCACCATGTGAGTCTATAGCGGCATCACTGCCGCCACAAAGAACCAACGTATAAATCTACATCGCAACAAAAAATAACTGCAACGCCATCTATCCCGCTAACTACAAACTAACTGAACGAAATCTTGCGCACAAGGAGATCATGAAAAGGGTGATGAACCCAAAAAGAGTACTTAATTCCTTTACGAATAAATATTCCGTATAATCCTGCACGTCACCCTCATTTCTCTTTCATAGTTTTCAGGAACAAAATCTTATGACGATCTAAAAGTGTTGTTACTTATTATTTATTTTCCAAGATTGATTGAAAGGCTATTTCTACAGTAAGTACTGTAGAAATAATCCAAAATAAGAACAAGGGGTACAAAATATTTCATGCAATAAGGAAAAAAAGCAACTAATATAGGTTTACGTATGCCTAAGCGATTTCAGATGGATTTATTAAAAGATTACTGTTTACATTATAATAAATAGTACTTATTTCAATCATTTTCTAGTTTTGTTGTTTAAAAGTTTGATTTAAGTTAAAAGTACTTGAATTGTAGAATAATAAAAATATTATGCTAAAAAAACAACCACTTAATGCAAGCGTCACTTTTACGCATAGCATCTTTAACGTAGGTACTTAAAATATTATTATCTTTCTAGGGTTAGATTAGTTTATACATATCTTCTTATATAAGTACCCGTAGTAGTAGACTGACTGACTGATGCACAGCCAAGACTATCAAGAGCAAACATGGGGGAGGTAGGGGAGGGGAGGTAGCTTTGTATGAAAGTCCTGGCTCTTTGAGACCGACATCTACGAGGACGAAGTCGCTGACATCAGCTTATTCTTAATAAACCTAATTGTAAAAATCAGTACCTAGTAGTAGTGTAGTAGTGTCAGTATCAGTAGTAGTCGTGTGTAGTGCTCCTGCATATATGGGTACTAAGTAGGTAAACCATAACCCTGGGCATTAGAAAAGTCAAGTGATTTTCAAAATTGTACGGCACACTCCTGGCACACTGGACAATCATCCAGCTAAGCCATAAGCACCTTAACTTACTCTTGAAATATTTTACGCCAGAAACAGTTCCTTCACAGCTCAAAGTTGACTCACTCGAAACAAGAAGAACCAAACCACTCTTTCAAGCAACTTTAATTCGAAAACTCTAACAACGTATCCAGACAACGTAACAGTTTAAAGATCCGTTTTCGTATTTCCAAGATCTATTTCGTGCTAAGTACATTTAATCTAGACACGGTACTGTTACTCAAGTTCTCGTGGAATCGACAATTCTCGATCAAAGTCACGATTTTTTAGCATTCCTTCAGTCGGTATCGCGATAATCGATTCACGGCTGTCCCATCACTAGTTTTGCCGCCATTTTTCTTAGCTCGAATATTTAATCATTTTGAGGGAAGAAGTTGTCGGAGTGGTGTTAAAAATGATATAAAACGGATAATACTGAATGTAAGATGTCGTCTTATAGCGTCTGTCCGTCTGGACCACTTAAGTCAAATAGAATTTACGCCTCGGTGATTCATTTATGATGTTGCCGCTGCACTCACTTCGGAAACTGAGAAGTTATGAACCGGATTAAAGTAGACAACCTTAATGAATAAGGCATCATAGTTTTTCTTAAAAAAATGCAGCCTTATTAAACATAACAAAAAAAAGTATAAATACGGATTGGCAGATTGTGACATAACATGATTAGGTTAGGCTCCTTGGCATTCTCTGCTACTTAACGTTCGCATAATCATGTGCATTGCATAGTCCTATGTATTTTACGAAACTGAGCCAGAAATTTTAGATATACAGGGTTACTGGTAATTCGACGTATATCCGTCAGGGGCTGATAAGGGGGCCAAAATGCAACAAATTGAACCCCCCATATGTATGGCCGAAATTCAATAGTTTTCGAGATATTTGAATTTTAAGGGTTTTTCGAAATTTACCCAAAATTTGACATTTAATTCCAAATAAAAAAACCTACATACCCATTCAAGGGTACCATTAAAAATGATGTTGTAGCTGGCACTTCAATAAAGCTATGGGCATCATTAAAACTACTTAATTTAATAAAATAATTAAAATAATGACCGAAGTAAGAATAATATCTTACCAATATTTACATTTTACGCTTCAAAAATGTTGTCTCGTCAAAAAAAATTCTATGACATTAATCGTACAAATAACTAAAACAACTTGCCTATTCTGTAGGCTTTCCAAAAAGGTATAAAAGTCAATTTTAAAATACATAATTCGTGGCATGGCATGTGTTTGAACCGGCGCGGGGAAAGAAATCATCTGTGTTCTTAGTTTATCATCCTCGCTAAAACAACCGATTTTACTGGCGAAATTCTTCCTGATGGGGAGAGGTGTGCGTGCGGGGGAGTACACGGCGTTTGCTGCGCTCGCGTCGCCTTCCTTAGTACAGTTCGCGTCAAATAACTATGCCCCTCTGAAGTTAGCCATTTGCAAAGATCGCGTAGGTGCAGTCACGTAGACGGGAGCAAGCGGGACGCAAGCATGCATCGAACGTAAACGAGCGACTGAGACATAAAATCGCGCCGTCATAATCCCCGCCCGCGCATGTGCAGTTGCAGTTTGTTCGTTTTTTACAGTTCGTGTCAAATAACTGTGCCCCTCTGAAGTTGGCTACGAGTGGCTGCGTAGTAGTCAAAATTACGAACACACTGCAACTGCGCATGCGTAAGAGACATGGGGGCGGGCGCGATTTTATGTCTCAGTCTTACGTTTACGTTCAATGCATGCTTGCGTCCCGCTTGCTCCCTCTACGTGACTGCACCAAGCGATCTTTGCAAATGGCTAACTTCAGAGGGGCATAGTTATTTGACGCGAACTGTACTAAGGAAAGCGACGCGAGCGCAGCAAACGCCGTGTACTCCCCCGCCCGCACACCTCGCCCCATCAGGTAGAATTTCGCCAGTAAAATCGGTTGTTTTAGCGAGGATGATAAACTAAGAACACAGATGATTTCTTTCCCCGCGCCGGTTCAAACACATGCCATGCCACGAATTATGTATTTTAAAATTGACTTTTATACCTTTTTGGAAAGCCGACAGAATAGGCAAGTTGTTTTAGTTATTTGTACTATTAATGTCATAGAATTTTTTTTGACGAGACAACATTTTTGAAGCGTAAAATGAAAATATTGGTTAGATATTATTCTTACTTCGGTCATTATTTTAATTATTTTGTTAAATTAAGTAGTTTTAATGATGCCCATAGCTTAATTGAAGTGCCAGCTACAACATCATTTTTAATGGTACCCTTGAATGGGTATGTGGGTTCTTTTATTTGGAATTAAATGTCAAATTTTGGGTAAATTTCAAAAAACCCTTAAAATTCAAATATCTCGAAAACTATTGAATTTCGGCCATACATATGGGGGGTTCAATTTGTTGCATTTTGGCCCCCTTATCAGCCCTTGATGGATATACGTCGAATTACCAGTAACCCTGTATACAGAAAGTAGTTCTTTACTTACAGATTAGCGGAGGGTCTAAAGAAACCTATAAGAAGTCAGTGGTTTTCAAATATTTCTTTACAACATCATTCTTCCGGAACACTTTGTGTGCGAGTTCGCATCTTTGCCTGTTTTTAGGGTTCCGTACCCAAAGGGTAAAAACGGGACCTTATTACTAAGAGTCCGCTGTCCGTCTGTCTGTAGCCAGGCTATATCTCATGAACCGTGATAGCTAGACAATTCAAATTTACACAGATGATGTATTTTGTGTTGCCGCTATAACAACAAACAACAGAATAAACTAAATATTTAAGTGGGGCTCCCATACAACAGACCTGATTTTTTTGCCGTTTTTTATAGATCGGATGTACGGAGCTTTCGTGCGAGAGTCCGACTCGCACTTGACCGCTTTTTCCTCTACCTTAAAACAAGTAAATTAAATGCGGCGTATCGGTATAAATTTTCCCATCTACTCTACCTATCCTTCTAATAAAAGAGGTATCTGACACAAAAAGGCACTCTCTTTAAACACAGCAACAAAACCTGACAAACAAAACAGCACTTCGCTTAACCTCCATCAATATTTATACAAACGGGCAATATTAAAATACTGTAATGGTACTTCATTATCATTTGGCGCAGGTGCATCAGTATTCAAATAGCGATGCGGTAAGGATGCGATAGCGGTATCGCCACCACTACCACGGGTAAGAACCACGTCAGAATCGGCGAATTGAGGCTGTTATGACGTCATTGTGGAGGATTCTACGGCCCGGTTGTGGTAGTTGCAGTGCTATCGACACTTAGGTTTCCTAGTTCAATTCACCATGGAAAAACTCTTAGCAAGTCTTTTAAACATAATGAAGTATCCAAATTATGACATGGTGCAGGTGCCTCAGTATTCAGTATTATTAGTGCCGAGTGTGGAGTCCTGGGTTCGATTCCCAGGTCGGGCAAAAAGTGTCATTGCGTTTTTCCATTACGAATTTCTCTGTGACTGCCCGGAGTTTGGAAGTTGGTGGTGTGACACCCCCGTGCGCACCGAGCGCACTTTAAGCCATTGGTCCTGCGCCAGATCTCTCTCCGGTCGTGTCGGGTTGCCGTCCCATAGGAATATGAGAGTGATGGAAGAGAGAGTGCACAGACCTGTGTTTGCGCACACACTTGTGCACTATAATATGTCCCGCGCCGATGGCTTGTCTCGGTTGAGATTGGCCGCCATGGCTGAAATCAGTCAGGAGGACTATATTGGAATAGCGATGCGGTCGGGAAGAGATAGCGTTATCGCCACCACTTCTACGAGTGAGAACCACGTTAGAATAGGCAAATTGGGGCTGTTATGACATCATTTTGTGGTGCTGTTTCCTGTGTCGAATTCTACGGCCCAGTTACATGACAATCATGGCAGGGGTGATATTGATGTTATGGATAATTGAGTTGTGAAATATGCATTTAAGAATGGGTTCTACTATCCACTATGTACAATATTGTACAAATCTGTCTGATTGGTTCTTTGTTAGTAAATCACGCCTCAACGGCTGAACTGATTTGGATGATATTTGAAGCACCTGTTTACCATTTTCTGGATTAGGAAATAGGATATTTTTTTCATCATGGCAGTGCGTTCCCATGGAATAATTTCATGCTTAAACAAACGTACTTTTACTAGAGTAAAAGTGCGTCTGTATACGCATAATTATCCCACGGGATTAATAATTTTCAAGTTATTTGCAAATAACTTGAAATCAATATTTGTACGTACTTCGCTATTCAAAGTTCTGAATCACCGGATATAATGAAAATGAGGGATCAACAAAAACAAATACTTCCTCGAAACATTGAATAAATGTGTTCGATTTTCTTTTTGCAATAGTAGCGGTCGGTCACTACGGTGTGCAGAAAAAGCAAAAATTCACATTTCATCGCCCGAGCACCGCTTGCCGAATGCTTTTTTATATCTCGCGCATTTTAATATTGAGTCCGACTGTACATTGTCGTAGTGCAACCATGCCGGCAGTATTTCAACTGTAGTAACAGACCATTTAAAATGAAAGTGTAAGTTGTATTTATACGATAAGAATTCATTTTTACGTCAAAATAGAGATTTAATTGTGTGTTATTTTTGTGAATGTTCGTTATCCTATAATTTAAAAAAATACCACAGCTTGACAGACAGACAGACGACGAAATGATCCTTTTAGTGTTTCTTTTTCCTTTCGAGTTTCAGTTCCTGAAGGTTCCATAATGCAATCAAAGAAAATCTGCTTTGATTGCATTGTGGCTTATTTATAATAGATATTTGTTTAACTTGTCTCTTCATTTTAACATCGGTTCAACAACTGTCTAGACTCTAGACAATTAATCATATTATGTAATACTGCACGAAATTCGACAATAGAAGTTTTACATATTCCAAGTCTATCGTATAATTAAACCTACGTTTCTTCGAATTCAGAATATGAAATAATTATCAAATCTTGAAATAACAAACTCTAAAGTTTTTTCCCCATAAATCAGGGAAATGCCCGGATATGTGTGGATCTACCTTACTGATAAATACGAGGTTCAACTGAAATTCATACTTTTTAGGGCCTTCTTAATACGAATGGTCACTTAAAAATCAAGATAAAATACGCAACGCTAAAGTCGACACTTGAGTGGATGACGATGAATTGAAATGATCAAGTTGCGAATAAATACAAGAATAGACACTGCAATAATTATTTGCAGGACATTTCGAAAGCATTTGGTTAACATAATTGGACATATTTGAAGATCAAATGGCGGAATTATGTCCCACCTAATAACCTGAGAAGGCTTAACATAATCCGTCAGTCAGAAATAATCCGATTAGATTATTTTGAGAATTACGACCTACATCAGGTTTGGTATTAGGCTCTCTGAGCCATGAAGCTACGAATTTAATTTAGGCAGAAACAAACATAAATTCGTTCTATGAATATATAGTCTAATGTTAATTCAAGAACTAAGTATATATGTATGTACAGTCCCTGGGGTAAATAAGTAAGTAGGTAAGTATGAGTGTACGTAGTCTCTGGGGTAAATATGACACATGGAGCATAGGTAAGACTGATGTAAAGATAAAGTATGAGTAACTTGGGCCGTCAAAACTCATCTGACAACGTCACAAACCATTTCACAACGTCACAAATCATTTGTAAACGTCACACACTATCTGACAACATCCCGAATTATTTGACAACAGCATGGATCATCTGACAACGTCACAAATCGTCTAACAACGTCATGAATCATCTGAAAACGGCACGTACTATCTGACAACATCACAAATCATTTGACAACGTCACATATCATCTAAAAACAACACATACTATCTGACTTCGTCATATACTATCTGACATCGTCACATACTATCTGACATCGTCACAAACCATCTGACAACGTCACATACTATCAAACAACCTCACAAATTATCTGACAACGTCACATACTATCTGACAATGTAGAAAATCATCTGACAACGTAAAATACTATCTGAAAATTTCACAAATCATCTGACATCTGTTAACGTCACAAGTTATCTGAAAACGTCACATTCTATCGGACAACGTCACATACTATCTGAAATCGTTACTAATCATCTGACAGCGTCACAAATCATTTGACAACGGATATGAATTTATTCGTACTATCAATAATTAAAATTGAAATTGCATATTAAGTTGCATAACTGACTGAGACGACACTGAACGCAGAAACTGCCTTTTAAAGCTTTGCCACATTATAATCAGCAATGTTCACAATGCTGATGGCTCGGACACATACCTCCTCAAAGTTAGAGGGAGTGGGCCATAATCCACCACGCAGGCCCAGTAAGCTGGTCCATCGTTTTAGAAAAAGTTCTTTACTATGTATAAAGGAATGTCTTTGACTTCTGAAACATAACTGTTCTGTGACTTATTGTTTTACTACCATTACACCAAACCAAGCATAATTTATCACTGTAATATCATCCTTAACTGTACTGAATACAGTCGCGATTCATCACAGCATTCATTTTCTTTCTCACCTGGAATTATCTTTGTCGATATGTCAACTTTTTCAGTGGCGACAAAAGTGAGAGAAGCTTACGTGTTGGTTTTCCATTTTTAAACTTCTTTAAAATTGGAAATTTTCAGGTGACCTGAATGTCAATAAGGTGAAAATGTCATCGTTTTGACCCAATGTCTTTATTGCCTTTTTGATTGAACGTAAAAAATACAAAGCTTGTGGCTGCAACAGCCGCTCTGTACCATTTTAGAGGTTAAATAACGGTAAACGGCAGACTCTTCTGCGCCTCGTGCATTAAGCCGCTGGGCTGGCTGTCATTTGGAAATCTTTGACAGTCGTTACCGATAGTCAGAAGCCAGAAAATCTGACACCAGTCTTGCCAAATGATACCGTGTTACCCAGTTACTGGGTTGTAGAGGTAAGACAGGCAGTCTCTCCATCTATATACAGGGTGAATTTTTAAATTGTGCGTGGATGGCCAAATCCGAAACTATGAAAAATATCGAAAAACACTGAAAAGAGTCTCGAGGCCGATTTTAATAAAAACTAAAACTGCATCATTAAATTTTTGAAAAATCGGTATTCCTAGCCAGGAACCGCCGTGTGGAGCCTACAGCATATGCATCACTTTCTTAAGAGTGCCCTAGTCGAACGGCAGAACTCATTGACGGGCGCGGTTAAATGCATGATATCTCATCCAAAATCATTTAAAGGAAGAAATAAACGCTGTGATTAATAATATGAAGCTAATGCGCACACAAAGGACATTGACCACCAACAGTATCACTTTAAAGAAGAAGAGTATGACCTTAAAAATATACGCATAAATTATAAAATAATTTCTTAGCCTCTCTTAGTTCATTTGGTAGAAATCGTATGTGGGGTTTAATATTTGTATTTAATTAGACATTATTGGATTTTATTGCATACCTTTTTAAATGGCGTATATTTGTCATAGCAATGTGGCCAATTTTAAAAACCTCCCCATGATCGGTTTTAACGGACAGACTACGAGTTTCAAAAATAATTTGAACTGTAACATTTTTCCTCCTTATTAATATTTCTATTAATTATGTTAATAACGAAAATAGTTTATTTTTAAATAACATCTTTAAATGGTATTACTTTACTAGTTGAATCTTTCTTGAGTTGACATATCAGTTACGATCAGGGGTGATTTAGATTAACTGTTGATAACATTATCACGGCCAATGTGAAAGATGAACTGTCAAAAGTGTCACCTACTGTCAATATTTGTCTAACAAACTAGGGATGGGCAAGTGAAAAAAATATATCGATATTTATTGTATCGTTTAACATTTTTAAACACTATTGGTAAATTATTATCGAGTGAAAAATATCGATATATCAATATATCGTCAGTTTTGGCATGATTATTCGTACATAGAAAAAATATATTTAAAACAACTTTTTTTTTTTAATTTCTACATGTGCTTATTTTTAGTTTTCTATATTTTCTGTAATTGATTTGTTAAAAAAAATCCGACAATTTATTGTTAATTACCTGTTAACTTCAGAGTCATATACGTCTCACACTGGATGGCATAACAGTATTAGATAGTATTTTTGTGCACGCAGCCAAGAGTCTTACTGTTATTATAATGCCTGCATGCAAGGAGTACCTATCTTGTAACATTAAACTCGAAACCAGAGTTTAGTTAAAAATATATCGAAATTGAAACGATTCGATACTCTAAAATAAATATCGATATATCGCGATTAAAAAGAAACCGACTTCCAAAAAAACTACAAAGTTCAAAATAACTTTAATTTCGGAAGTCGGTGTTTTCGGTTGCTTCTTCGTTATTTGACACCGACTTCCGAAATTAAAGTTATTTTGAACTTTGTAGTTTTTTTGGAAGTCGGTTTCTTTTTTTTTGTGAAAAAGTTTTTTATTTTTCACTTTTTAGTGGTACCCCACACCTAACAACACCACTGGAAAGTCACAGGAAAGCAAAAATATGCAATTTCGTATACATGGATGATTTTTCCACATATTTTTTCCAGCTATTTGGATTTAATAACCAAACTACTGATCCGATTTTGATAAAATTTCAATGGGACCATTTGTGAAGTATACCCTTTCCAACAAAGAAAGAATTTTTCAATTCGGTTGGCAAGCGACAGAGTTATGCCCGAACAAACATAAAAAAAAAAAAAAAAAAAAAAAATACAAACATCCGAATTGAGAACCTCCTCCTTTTTTAGAAGTCGGTTAAAAAATATTGATAATTGGATGAAAAAATAACGATATTTAAAAATATCGATATTTTTTGCTCATCCCTACTGTCAACATGTCTATCAAACAAAGCATCTTGTCGGCACTCGGCAGCGAACTTTTGGTTTTATTTGATAGTAGTTAAGTTTGTTGTGCTAATAAGTAACTTATCATTGCGAACTATTATTTAATCTGTGTCATTATGTTGAGACCGTGTCCAGTCGAGTCTTCAGAAGCACTTTTGAAGACCATTGTGATTGTACTGTGAAAATCGAATAGTAGGATGCTGTGCTCACGTTATGTTACAATTTTGCGGTATCTATGTTGGGCTCAATTTAGGTCTGTTGATCCGCCGGCTCCGTTTTTAGACGACATGTTTTATGAATATGATAATATTGATCAATAAAACTATGCTCTATTCAAGCATTTTTTATTTTCTACTTGTTTTATTTAATGTAGAAACCTACATTTAGCATGCCCTACCTATGAAATATTATTTATTTGGGATCATTAATTGGTTTCTTGAAACTGTGCTCTACAGAGATCTGATTTGAATTCAGATAAGACTACAGTCTTATCTGAATTCAAATCACATTGTTGTAAAGAACTGTTTTTTTGGTGAATAGTTTGTTACAAAACTAACCTCAAAACTGAACATAAAATCAAAAAAACTACAAAAACCCCACAAAATAAATGGATATTTTTATGTTCTTTGACAGTACGACATCACCCCTCTTTTATATCCAGTTTATGCTATCATACAAAATGTTTTCATGCGCAACCACGGCCAGAAGAAAACTGAGCAATCTCTTTTACAGTTCCCATATCATATAAGACATTTATAACGAAAATGAGCTCGTAAAATTTATTGAAAGACATTTGGTAGTCAGGATATTATGAAAAAAGTACTGAATGTAACTGTTTAAAATATTTTTTTTAATTTAATTTAGGAAAGAATCTATGCCTGTATGGTTAATATTTTGACATTTTCGTTAAGTTATTTATTTATTTACGCCCAAAGTTGTGTTTATTTGGAACTTTCAACGCTCATAACTATCAAATATATGTTTTTTTTTACTTTTTTGCTTCCATACAAGCCTAGGTAATGATAAGACAAATTAATATCATTTTTTATTTTTAACGTGTACGTTCAAAATAAAAAAGACACCACTGTTTGACGGTGTTCGTCATAGTAATCGCCTTAATACTACGTTTGTATGGAAGAATGACCAACTAGGGCCCCCTTAATTGCCGGTCGTGCACAACCACCTGCATACCATCCAAGATTTGAACGAGGTCAATGATAGGACAAAATTTGATATGAGTTAATCGACACGAATCGAAGAAGATGTATACCAAAATTATAGTGTCAGAGCTTCAATAGTCTACGAGTAAAACCGTGGACAGACGAATGACGAACATGGTGAAACAGGGAACCCTTGTAGATTCACCATGTCTGGCGTCCGACAGTCCACGACTGTTTGTACATTACTACGTTTACTACGGAACCCTAAGGCATAATCCTCGTCTGACAAACGTACTAAGTAGGTATCTACTTACTCCGTCTAGCAAACTTCATTTCCAATCTCCTTTATTTAAGAAAGTTTTATGAAAGTATCCCATTTTCAAGAAAGAAACAATTTTCTATTGTGTTCGTCGCCTCGTTTCACGTTTCATATTATTTTGAAGGAGGGTGTGACATTAATTGGTTTTCGTCTTTTTTGACCCAGTTTTAAAACGCTTTTGTATCGAACTTGGAACTGTTTATAAGTATATAGTAATTTTACAACAAACATTTGCGTAACGCCTTTGCCCTCTATCAATCTAGCTTATTCTGCTGGGCAAAGGCCCTCCCTTTTCCACACAACTCTGTCATTTACTATGTCGAGCCTTTTCCCTCGTATACAACGAGTAACAGAATAAACTCAACCCCTAAATCGCGAATAAAAATCAGCTGTTCAGGGATTTTGTAGAGGTATGCGCACACAAATGTATGGGGCAGTCAATTTTTTTTACGTTAATTCACTGTTGGTTCCATAGTAAAAGTTGTTCATAGTGATGAGTACAATGACCCATAAAGAGGTATTGCGTTTATTCTGTTACATGTTATATGTAAAAAATTGATGCTCGCACATTTTATTATAATAATATTAAATAAATTTATTCACAAATTTTTATTGATGACAACAGATAATTAATTAACTATATAAGGATGCACCCAGGTAGTACCTGGGACAGTTCATTCAGAAATCAAACGGACATGGAAATCGAAAGAAGAGTTGCTTGGTCACTCAAAAGCAAATACTATTCCGTGGCAGCTAAGAGAAAAGTCCTCAATTCGTGCCTGACGTATGGGAGCCAAACGTGGGCCCTAAATCAAAAACATACTTTAAAACAGATCATGTCAACGAGGAATGGAGAGAAGCATGATTGGTGTCACTAAAAAAGATCGGTTAAGAGCAGTGGAAATACGATCCAGAACCAAAGTAGAAGATATAATAAAGAAAGTAAGACAGTTGAAATGGAGATGGACAGGACACTTGACGAGAGATAGTAAGTTAATATGGACAAAAAATATAACTGAGTGGCAACCACGCGATGGCAAAAGGAAAAGGGGAAGGCAGGCTAAGAAGTGGATAGACATTAGACAACATAAGAAACATTGGAGGCGCTACCTGGTCTAGAAAATCTAGAGACAGAAATAAGTGATCACTGAACCGGGACACCCGATGTGTCAGATTTAAGTTTTTTTTTAATACTATTAGATTATACTTGTGTTTAGTTCTTCAGCAATAAAGGCTTAAATAAAAAATAAGTATAAGGTAAGGAGACCTTTTTGTCTGTTTCTTTTTCATTATATAATGCGAGTAAACATAATAAATTACTGCGACTTTTTCGACGTCCATCTTGGAAATGAGTCAATCCAACCGCAAATCACGACGGTTTCTCAACCGCACGTTCCGGTTGCGGTTACGGCTAACCACCACCCGGCTAACCGCAAGTGCAACCGACGGCTGACAGCATTCCGGCTAACCGCATAGTGCGTGGGTAGCCTAACACTTTTCCTTATTTCGTCTAAATCCTTACAGCTGCTTAGACGTGATTGCTCAACCAACATACAAACTCACAGAATTTAACATTCACAATATTTTTATAGGTTTTCAGCCATTTTGTAAAGCTTAGTGGGCATCAGTTTACCGCCCAATGATTATGAGATTGGAATAAGTATCGAATCTTATTAAAAATCCCATAAGTTTAGTTTATTCACAATTATCGGTGAAGGCTTTTTTGCCGTATATTCTGCCGGAGAGTGTAGATACAATACCTAAAACATTACAAAACCACTAGTACACTACACAAAACTACCGACTGGGGGCAATTTCCTGAAATACCCAGCCTCACCGCTTAGGAAAACTCTACGAAATCGAAGTTGGTAGCTTACGAGAAAACTACGCCCCAGAGTAGGTTCACCGAGGAAGTCCTTACATCGCTCCTAGAGGGAGCAATCCCGTCGTGTTCAGTCTATCTTGTGTGGAGTTCAAATTTTGAATAGCTTAGACTTCAAAGTTTTGTTCTTATCTTTATAAGCTTGATGGGGAGGTGCAAAGTTCGGGCCTGAATATTGCTCTTTACTTACCTCTTTACTTTTAACATCGTTTCCACTTGTAAGCAAGTTTAATTACTTTGTGGGGCACGATCGAGAATTGATCACATTCGTCGCTTTATTTTCAGACTACTTTGGCCCATAGATATTTTATACTGTATTATAATATATACCTTACAAAATAACATACATACAGATTGTATTAGCATATAGAAACTTAAGCCTGTGTTAGTAAAAACTTCACTTCAATTAGCACTACCTCATTGTGCGTAGTAACACTTGTCCGCGGAAGCGACGGTACACCACGTCCTGCGGCCAAAGTCCTCTTCCATGACGAACACATGCAATGGTGCAGAAAACATTCCAGCAGCTGCAGTCTCGGCTTGTGACTGATCTTTTGGCGCACGTACTCCACGATGTCCTCCGCCTTAGTGGTGTAGTGTACAGTTCGCGTCAAATAACTGTGCCCCTCTGAAGTTGGCTACGAGTGGCTGCGTAGTAGGCAAAATTACGAACAAACTGCAACTGCGCATGCGCAAGAGAAATGGGGGCGGGGATTATGGCGGCGCGATTTTATGTCTCAGTCGCTTGCTCCCGTCTACGTGACTGCACCTGCGCGATCTTAGTAAATGGCTAACTTCAGAGGGGCAAAGTTATTTGACGCGAACTGTAGGCGGGAGATGTATACCGGAGTGTTCGGCTTCGCGACAAGTATTTATACTTTACTTTTTTTTACCTCTGCAGCCCGTTAATGTAATGCAACTTGCATGCGAGCTGGCTGGTAAAATTGTCGCCTAGGCAATAACTTCATAAAGTACCTACGAACTGATCAGAAACTATGATGAAGCTGAATAATATATGCATAGGTACTTTGTCAGTGTTGTAGCTGCTCTACCTCAAAAAAATCATAGAACACATACATAACAAAAGGTACCGGAGGATAAATTAGTGCCTACCCTGAACTTCAACCTCGATTTCCTAAAAAAACAAGTTCCTTTGTTTGCTTATCTAGTCCTTAGTCAGGATGAATGGTCCTGCCTATATTGTTACCTAGGCGAGAAGAATAGGCTTATTATAACGTGTTCGGGTCATTATTCGGGGACAAAAGAAACTGATTTTTAACATTATTTTTATTCGTCTGTGTCGACTTATTTTTGTACAATTTTGTCTGGATTTGGTCTGGATTTTCTAAGTTATTTTTTAGCCTTTCGGGCGTCGTCCTTGTTTATTTTAGTGGCAAAAAACAACGACTTGTGAACCTTATGAACTTTATGAACAGTGCAATTCTGTAAACATATCATTTTGCAATATTAGATGAAATGAACATGAAGGGAGTTGTCAATCTATACAAACCACGCCGGCCTGGTTCTCGACCACCTTCCCACCGGAGTTCGGCGTCAAGCAGCCTGCTGTGTTTCGTCGACGCGTGAGAGTACCAGTGCCTCAATCAAGGCATTTTTTGGGCTCGCTCGCTCCATCATGAACCTCATCCATCACTTTCCATCAGACGTGATCGAGGTCAAGAGCTAGCCCATTCCTCAATTAAAAAAAAAATAAAAAAAACAAGAAGGAATTACTGTTCTGATTGCAATGAGAAAAGAAGACTTGATTCTACGTCATTGATCACCAGACTACGTTTTAGAATCGGAGACAGCTGCGCGTCAACTATACCTATCAGAGATAAGTGACGACAAGATATATATATGACGTAAACATATATATAATATGTTTACGTCGAAATTACTATTCCAATATAAAATTTATATTACACTGAAAAATACATGGATTTAGACCATTTCCTCAATATGAAATATGATTTATTTAAACAGTAAGTATACAGATAAGCAAGGCCGTCACTCTTACACGTACTTATTTTTCCATCTTGAAAACTACTGAACCAATTTTGATGAAACTAAAGCCAATAAAAAAGGATGGTCACAATCCACTAACGAGTTTCGAGGAAATCCGTAGACTTTACAAACATGCATTCATACGTACCATTATTAAATTTTGTATGTGTTTGCAAGAATTGCAAGCCTTGATAGATTACCATTGTGAATATATTGCAGTTTCAATCAATTTACATATGGTGATATTATACAACGTGTATCAAAAGAAACGCAATACCTCTTAAGGGGTCATTGCACTTATCATTATGAACGAAACAAAAATCAGCTGTTCAGTACATTTTGTATTACTAAGTTCACATGACGGCGTGGCACCGCGCGGACCAACTGTACCAGTCGATACATTCTTGTTGAACTTGTACCGCGCGGCATCGTGCGGTAATGTAGACGATAAACTCTACTTAGTCTGATCTTATACCGCGCGGTGCGCACATAAATGTATGGGGCAGTCGATTTTTTTTTTGCGATTTCCATATTGGTCCCAAAGTGAAAGTTGTTCATAATGATGAGTTCAATGACTCCTTAGGAGATATTGCGTTTATTCTGTAACACGTTGAATACATACGTGTCGATACGTGTTTTAAAGTCGGTTAAAAACGTTTAGTTTACCAGCAACATAATTTTCACAGTCATCGCACTGCCTTTTATATAACATGTTAAAGTTTAGAAACCGCCAACCAAAACAGAGGCACACATTCATACATCAAACTAAGACTCCCGTCAAATACTGAACGAAGATTCGCGACTCGCGAGCATTTCACGTTCGGCTTGACAGGTTCACTGATTAAGTATTCATGTTAGCAAACTTTAAGTTTACTTTGGCATACGTTGGTACCGTTATTATGTAACTCTATGGATGAGAGTCTTGAAAGAGTAGGCATATACCTATACAGGGTGAACCAGAAGTAAGGGATCATATTTCAAGTTAATGTTTGGTATAAAAAATGTGACCGCAGTATCCTCCTGCCAGACGATTGTCTGGTCTGGGTGACGGGTTGTGTCTAGTTGTTTGTGTAAATGTTAACATCGCGCCGAGAACTTCGATACCGCGATGTAGGAATTGTGTGATCTCAGTAGGCCAATAATTCTACTATTTATTAAGCAACGTTCGCCTTCGCATTACAGTTGCGATTTTTTTAAAATACCCATAGTTTCCCTACAATTTGCGACTGAGTTGCAAATGCAAACGTCGCTTTACTATACGACATTGTTTTACTATTGTGGTAGCCTTCCAACGCTTCGTCTTCCAGTACGCGGTCGAACCCGAACTAAGAACAACTGTCAAATCGTGTTGTCTTCATTCTTAGTTCGGGTTCGGGACTAACCGTGAGTCCGTAGGTAATACGGAGTAGAAAACGAGCGACACTGACCGATGCTACGGACTTCGGGCTTAGAGAGTAGACCCCCTGAATCGACCATATATCGAAAATCCTACTTGCACATAATACACCTTGTAGCACTGTGTTGTTCTATAGTTTCTACCTACCCAAATATTCATGTTCATGTTAACTTTATCTAATAATTAACAATTTGTTGGGAATAATTAAAACAGTCGACTGATCTGAACACGGGTGATTGATGAACAGATTTCAGTCGAAAATCCGATTGTTTACAATTTTATTACGGTAATTTAATATTGATTTAATTGTACCCGGGTATCTGTTTAATCGTGTTTCTGGATCATTTTGAAATATTGGGTATTACCTATAGAATTAATAAATCAGCCTGTGTGTATTAACTAGTGATGTTGATGCCTTTTTGATACTTCGCTGGACAAAATGATTAGGTATTTAAATATTATTATGCTGTTTTGAGTTGCGCCTGCGATTCGAGTGTATGAGAGATTTACCCAATAACTGAATTTAATACTTTACTCTTTTTTTATGGATGGGAAATCATCAAATGACTCCTTCCGCTCTGGGTGGAACGGGATGGGGTGTTTGACTCTTACTGACTAAATCCCATCCGTGTTCTTCCTCATGTTCTTTGTGTTCCAGGACCGCGGTGACTCTTTCGAACAAATTCCACAACTAGTCTTACCCCCAGTATGTATATTGAGGCCTGCTTCCAGTCAGACTGGATGAAGTTGAGTATCAGTTACTGGTTGGTAAGAAGACCAACCAGTAACTGGGTAACATAATACCCTTTAGCAAGATTTCTTGGCTTCTGACTACCCGTAACGACTATCTAAAAATGAGAGCCAAGACCAAACAGCTTAACGTGCTTTGCTTGGCATAGAGGGATCTCAGCATGTTAAAATGGTCACCCATCAACGGACCAACTCAACCCGTGCGGCTTCTTTTATTTAGCCACGAGCTCTTCATGCTGGTAAAATGCTAGAATTCAGATGTATCCGGTTGTATTGGAAGACCAACGATCCAAAAGGCTTAATGAAGAGTTTGTTTGTTTGAACGCGCTAATCTCAGAAACTACCAGACGAATTTGGAAAATTCTTTTTATTCAGATTATCCAATCGCATTCTGTGTGCAACAGCTTAAGTCAAGGGCGAAATATTACGTGTTAAAATCTTTATTGTGTTTGTGTGACAGATAGAGACGAAGCTATAGAAGACGAATAGTAGGTACTATCCTTTTTTCTCAGCGGAATTATTACGACGCACCGAGACGCCTCGGCGACCACTATTAGGGACGGCAATATCAGAACTCCATACACCAAACCATTGGTGTCAATATCCATCGTTATTTTCTTATCTTTCTATATAGTCTTGTATTCTTTGACCACTATCTCATCTGATGGTACGTGATGATGTGGACATTATAATTTAAGATAATTTTGTATCCATCGCCACTGATACAAATATCGAATTTAGCATTGAGTATTTTAAACTGATTTTTAAGTGATATTAATTATTTGTAATAAAAAGGCTTTTATAAAGTGCGGATTACACTGTGAACATTGTGTTTCATGACTTGAGTTTTTTGTTCCACAATTAGAATATCATCTTGAATATTCTAAATTCAAATATAGTCACTATCGGCGGGGCGCTTTATGCTCTATGGACCAAGCCTAGGTATGTCAAAGGAACATTCTGTCACTCTGTAATCAATATCAATGAATTGTAAACGTCCAGCGTCCCTAACATCGATCGTTATTAAATGGTCGATCAATCAAATGTAATTTCTACGTTCCTCGGAGATATTGCTGTAATCACGACATCCTGTTCACTACATGTCGAGCAATGTGGTAAAATAGCCTTTAAAAGCGTCGTTGTTGAATAGTTTTTTGCCTAACATAAGTAATTTTTTTTACAGGTGGAACCTTCATTGACGATTTACATACTGGAGGGGGCGAGGAGGCTGTGGTTGAGTTTTATTTCTAGTAAAACTGACCAAGTTCTAAGGTGATCTGAAACTGACCATGAAGCCGCAAGTAAGCCAAGATGTTTAAAAATAAATTTAACATTATAGGATTGTTGGCAGATTTTGATTTTGAGAAAAATCTTTGGAAGCTTGTTAACTCGTCGATTCATAGAATATTGTGATAGATAAAACATCTATTTGATGCAAGATACAACAACAAGCAATACGATACTCGTAGTTAAATTATAAAAAACCGACCAAGTGCGAGTTGGACTCGCGCACGGAGGGTTCCGTGCCGCCATTATCTATAAAGAAACGGCAAAAAAAATCAAGTTTGTTGTATGGGAGCCCCACTTAAATATTTATTTTATTCTCTTTGTAGTATTTGTTGTTATAACGGCAACATAAATACATCATCTGAGAAAATAATATTTGAGTTGATTGAATGAAAGGTAAATTGCGGTTTAGGTACGATGTGTGACGTATTAAAAAAAACTACTCACTAGATCTCGTTCAAACCAATTGTCAGTGGAAGTTTACATGGTAATGTAGGTACATCATATATTTTTTTTAGTTTTATCATTCTCGTATTTTAGAAGTTAAGTTAGGGGGGGGACACATTTTACCACTGTGGAAGTGTCTGTCGCGCAAACTATTCAGTTTAGAAAAAAATTATATTAGAAACCTCAATATAATTTTTGAAGATCTATCCATAGATACCCCAAACGTATGGGTTTGTTGAAAAAAAAAAATTGAGTTTCAGTTCTAAGTATGGGGAACCCCCACAATTTATTGTTTTTTTTTCTATTTTTGTGTGAAAATCTTAATGCGGTTCACAGTATACATTTACTTACCAAGTTTCAACAGTATAGTTCTTATAGTTTCGGAAAAAAGTGGCCGTAACATACGGACGGACAGACAGACATGACGAATCCATAAGGGTTCCGTTTTTTGCCATTTGGCTATGGAACCCTAAAAAGCTAAGCTCCTAAACAAGAAAAAGATCACAAAGATAAAAATAGTTACAATCATTTTACCGTGGTGGTGCCAAAATGAACAAAAAAATTAAGTCAAAAACAAAAAAATGAAACTTGTCACAGGTAGATAACATACAGAACAGGCCCGTTTCATCTGTCAGGCAAATATATATACCTGACGCTGCTATTAAGTATATTTTTCTTGGATCCCTGCAGTGGTCGGAGACGGTTGTCAAACTGAATTTGTGGAAAAAGAGTGTCTATGACGTGACGACTCGTGAAATTTCAACGCACACGTCAGTGCCAATTCCACAAATTTTCAAGCAACTTTTGCATTGGCATCTTAGGCCCGGCAAAGGATTTTTGCAATACATATGATTTCGAATCTTATTTAACACTGTTAACGCTCACATTTCATTGCAACGTCACAGCCTGCCTCGGCATCCTTCGGCATGTTCTGGCATATCGTCGCATCCCGAAATTTGAATGCTAAGCATGATAAAATAAGATCTCAAGTCATTTGCGCTTTCTAAAATCCCTTGCCGTGCCGCGTCGCCAGTGGGCGCCGGGCCTTAGTCGTCTATCAAAAATGAATGCAAAACTAGGTTTTTTGACAGATTGCGACTGAGATGCAAATCCAAACGATGTTTTAAAATGAGTGGAATTGGATTCCTCAGATCTACTTTCTTTTAAAGAAAAAATACGTAAGTATGCAAAACTTTTTGGAAACCTTACTGACGGACTAAAAAGATTATTTTAGGAATATACCCCTATGCTATGTATCGGTCTTATTTTTTTCCAGAACTATCTTTTATACAAAATCACAATGTACTTAGGTATTGTATTTCACATACCTACTATCTATATAAACCTTTCACACACCATCTCTGCTCAAACGATTACAGTCGCCATTTGCGTAATAACAACTCGAGTGTTCCTATCCTCATTTTTGAATTGTACGGGTAAGTGCCAGCCTGTCCCTCCCTCTCTCCCTACCCTCTGTGTTCACTCAGTGCAAAGAGGAACATAAATCTTAGACGGTGCACAAATACATTTGTGTTCCAACTTACTAAACAGACATAGTTGAAGTTTAGAAGGATTTCATGGAGATAAATACTTGGTGTTTTCTGACTAAATGTACCAAGTAGGTACCTCTTTGTTGCTTAATGCACATTGCAATTAGAATCTTTAAAGGTTACAGCCTTTCCCCATTTTATATAAGGATCGCTTCCAGTCTAACTGAAGTATTTACATGCAGCGACTGCCTAGTGCCTATCCGGCCTCCACAATCCTGTAACAGGATGTACAGTGAACGGAAAGTAGGTATATCTTTTCACATTAAAGACGATGACCTGGTGAGGGTCGCGGGTAACCGATGGATGCGAGACGCACAGGACCGGTTGTTGTGGCGACACTTGAGGGAGGCCTATGTCCAGCGGTGGACGTCTTTCGGCTGATATGATGATGATGATGATTAAAGACGAATTTTTCAAATCGGTTCATAAAAGTCGGAGTAGTAGTAGGTAACAAACATTTAAAAATACTGAATTGAGAACGTCCTCCATTTTAGAATTCGATAAAAAAAACCGACAAGAAACTCCACGGTAACACTTTCAGTTTCCTTATTAAATATAGCGTAGACCAGTTAACATAGTAACAAGTACCTAACTACCTACTTATACTAATTATAATACGCACATAGTATATAACAAAAACATGGATCGAAACAAAAGAATCTATGCGTAGTCAACAGTGTTCTCACATTCACATTGAAAATATAAATAAATATTTATGTAGGTATATCAAAGTGAACAAGGAAGGTAGCAAACATAACAATGTAAAGACAAAACAAAGGGCTTTGTAAAATGTTTGATTGAACATAAAAAGGCTCTCTGTACCACCTCGTAAGAGCTGTATGGGTGATTACATGATGACATTATCTGATCACATGGTGCTCTAAGGGTTGACTACATGTAACATAGCTGTTTGTTTTCATGTCATCTACGGGAAGAACGAACTTCATAGTATTGAGCATCGAAATATTAATTTTATAATTATTATTATAAATGCTAAAAACTGGAAAAGTGCGAGTCTTTCTTGCACACGATAGGTTCCGTGCCATATACCGAAAAACAAACATGTTTCTTGAGTCCGCTGACAGACGGACGGACATCCAGTTGAGAGACGGTTATTTTAAAAATGGTGACTTTAACTTAGATTTGCGTCTAGGGACTAAGTTCTAACATAAATTCGAGTCAGTTTGAGTAAAAATTTCTTCTACATTTCTATGGTACCTCGTGTAATTGCTTGAGCCCGTACAACTGTAAATTGTTCTGTACCTACGAGTAATGTTACTTCTTGTACCTATTATTAAAGAATAGCTTTGGCCAGTGGCTTCGCTCGTGAATGGCGAAAGTTATCCCACGGGAATGTTCAACCAGGACAAAAGTGCAATGGCACTCGACTCGTCGTCAGGAAGGCGAGGCGTTGGATGGCCTCCCACAAGGTGGACTAATCACCTGGTGAAGGTTGCGGGAAACCGCTGGATGAGAGATGCACAGGACTGGTCAATGTGGTGACTCTTAGGGGAGGCCTTTGTGTAGCAGTAGATGTCTTTCGGCTGAAATGATGACGATGATGATAATGAATGCTCAATAGCCGAACTCCTTTTTTATGTATGGGAAACCATCAAATGTCTACTTCTGCTCTGGGTGGAGCGAAAGGGAGTGTCAGACTCTTACTGACTACTACTCATCCGTGTTCCTCCTTATGCCCTTTGCGTTCCAGGGCCGCGTTAACGTCTTCCGAACAAATTCCGAAACCCTGGCAGAACATCCAAAACCCCTACAAGACCAGTAGAATACGGAATTTCGACACACAAAATATCGTGGTTTTTTTTTTAAACCACCTAGAAGAAGAAGCCCCACAAAGCGGGGCTCCGTCGATCCCCTCTGGCGGCTGATTATGTATGTAGTATCGCAGTGAAAATCTTTCGCAGTAACGTTCATCGAAGTCAAGTAGTATCGCAGTAAGATCTATCGCGGTAACGTGCACCGAAGTGTAGTGGCTTCGCAGAGACGGTCTTCCGCAGTAACGTGCATCGCAATTTTGTAGCATCGTATTAGCAATTATCGATATTTTGTGCGTCGAAATTCCGTATTCTACTCGGCTCAGTTCAATGAAAAGGCTAGGCTTTTAATGAGACGGCTGATTAAGCTAGGTGGCTGCGACAATGCTTTTTATCATGGGAGTATGTTCTCTTGGGAAATATTTTATCGACTTTGACGGCTCGACGAAGCCGCTGGCAAAACCAAGTTTCATAATTATATGTTTGTTTTTCTTACTACCTATATTTCATTAAAAATTCCATCATCGTTATCCCTGTAATGATACCTACATATTTGTTGTAAAAGTAATCTAAGAAAAGATGTCATTACACTGCAGCTTTAACTTTATTGAACTTTATTTGAAACTGTTATAGGAGATCGCTTTCACAATGCACAATAGTTACTACATAAATAAAATTAATTTTATGTAGCAATTTACTGGAAAGTAACTGTTAATTAAAGATTATTAAGTAAATCTAAATAACTTTTCTGGCTTTTAAAAACCGTTTTCCAAAGTCTCGATTCGGTGCAATAAATGGAATATGCTATGAAATAAACAATTCAAAATCATTGAAATATTAAATAAAATTCCCGCTCAAAATACATATTACCATAACTGATGATGAACTGATTACAAGTAACTGGAAATTAAATAACATTCACCTATGTATCTAAATAGTTAATAACACTTTTTAACTTTGCATAAAATCTTCTGTTTTTTACCTATTTATATCTAGTATTTAAAAAAGAAACAAATACTTAAACGAAACACATGTCAAAATTTATTTTTCCCATAATATTAATTTGAACAGAGAAAGAGTGCCACTAATAGGGTCCCATAATTTGTAACGAACGTTCCGTACATACCATACTACAGTATATGAGACAGGCCCGTTAATATTAATAAGGGAGGCTGAGGTCCATCTGTCCGAAGTTCCGGGAGGAAGCCGGTGAGGATATTATGTCTCATCTTGTTATGTTTGCCAGTTGTAGCTTGTAGGTGGAAGAAAAAATATAGCTACGTAGACACGTAATAACGTTCCATTTTTTTTTATTGGTGGCAATTTCTGATGATGTTTATCGTATTCCTAGGATCTTGCAAACTAGAAAAACCATATATATTGGCATAAAGACAATTACGTTATATTCTAAATGATGTGCCTTTTATTATTTAAACTCTGGTTATGTAACGCTTGCCAGAGACGTTCCGTGTCTCGGAAAGCACGTTAAAATGTTGGTCCCGGCTGTCATTTTAACATCTTTGACAGTCCTTGTGGGTTAGTCGGAAGCAAGGAACTTCTACTACAACCTGGAATGTGCACAGGCTGTCGATACGCGGTCCGAGGGAGATAGCTTCGCGAGAGCCCTCTGTCCCTTTCATTAGGGTGACCAACCAATATAATGTAGGTTGAGACTAATATAATAGGATTTAATATATTAACCAATAATTTGATTTCATAAGTTAATAATAATTATGCTTTAAGGATGGATTAAAGTAAAACGCATTAAACTATGTTTTATTATATCCTGGGGCCTGAAATGAAGACTGCAAATAACGGAATAATTTTTGATATTTGAATGACTTGGAATGACATCAAGCCATTTTTTCTCCCTGATTCTTCTCCAGGCAGTCTGAAATTATATTTTTTAAATTTAATTCAAATATACGAAGAATACGAACACACCTAAATCAGCGATTAATATGGGAAGTTGAAACTTTTTTGCCATTTCCCTACAATGTTCCTCGGGAAATGTGAAATTTCATGATCACGTCTTTTAAGTATTCGGTACACCATTCCATGTAAAGTTTTATTATGCTTACGTTGAAGACTACCTCCTATTTATATAGCATTGTGTAAATAATCTTATAATTTCGTTCATTATGGGCACCCTACTTCAAGAATTGCAATATACTAACTTGAAGAAAAAAACACCGCATCCTGCATAGGATTCGCTTTTGCAACCGAACAGCTTTTGAATCGCACACTTTTTAACCATCTTTATTACATCCGAATAAAGAAATTGATTGTTTTACAACAAATAAATATGGCTGGTGGGTTACCAGTCTAACTTATATAATTATATATTCTACTAATAATCTTTTCTTTTTTAATTACATTTCAATACAGTATCTAAATTATTGCTAAAAAAATATTCTCAGTCTAACAGATAATTTAAAAATATTATAAATATATCAGAACGAAAGTTAATGTTTTTTTAATAAGACACGACAATATTATTTTTTCCTACCATTCCCACTAAATTCGGGAACAATCCTCCTGGCAACACTTTAGAAAGGGACACAGGGCTCTCCAAGCGCTTTCTCCCTCGGACCGGATTTCTCTTTGACCAAGTGATTGTCTATAATAGAACTTAACTTCATAAACGTAAGGTTTATTTTTATATTGGTGTCAAATTGACAATGCTCATTCCAGGTTGTAGTAGAAGTTCCTTGGTCGGAAGCCGAAAATTCTGACACTGGGTTATGACCACAGACTACAATCCTTACTAATATTATAAACGTGAAAGTTTTATGTATGGATGTTTGTTACCCTATCACGCTAAAACTATAGAATGGATCTTAATGAAATCTGCTACAGAGGTAGATTATAGTCGGGAATAATACATAGGATACTTTTTATCCCGGGAGTATGTTCCCTTGGGAAAATTTTCGACATTTACGCGGATGGAGCCGCGGGCGTCAGCTAGTATAATATAAAGGCTCCGCCTACTTAACGATCTGTTGCAAAAATGTAAAACAAATGTGGAAATTCTTGCCAATGTCTGAATATTGACGTAAAACCTTTATTGTGCAAGAACATGGGGTTATATTATATTGAAGCTTTGTTAGTAATATTTGTCCGAACTGTTGGTCGGTCGGTCAAATGTTTATCCCGTTTTAGCCAAAGTTAATATTTTGTGTTTGAGTATTGGTAGCGACGTGTGGGCCGGTGTTTACTCTGTTCAATTGTTTATGTATGTTTTTGGCTATTTCGGTAACTGAAAATGTTATGTAAGGCCATTAAAAAAAAATTAAACATGTATGGTCTGTCAGCAAATGCTGTAGCACGATTGAGTATGGAGCATACTTACTGAATTTGGTTGTTTAACTTTAAACCCTAAGCCCTAAACTAGTGATTCTAGTGAACACCACATGGCGACGAAATGACTATGTTTCTAGTTGTTCAACTTTTATGCTGAACTGCCTATTTGGTGCAGCCGTGAGGCCACTTTCTTTATTTTTTTTATTTTATTAAGTATTTTCACTAAGTATTTTATTTATGTTCCGTTCGTATAATCTGATAAACTCATTTTTTCTTTCTTTCGCTTCTTTCCCATAAGGCAAGAAATAAATATCATACAACTTTCTACAGCCTCGCAAAACCAATTAAGGCTCTATCACACAGCTTCAAACAAAAGTATTGATGAGAATCTTACTGTTATTGCAGACGTCCACTTACGACTCCTTGTTCGCCACTCTTTGGTATAAAACAAAATTAAGCTGGTACCTATCTACTGTGCTTACAAAATTCATAGAGTGTCGTGAAAACTATTGTTCACGACACAATATCCTATGAATCTTTTCTCGTAAAGTTTGTGAGGTTGTAGGGAGTAATCTCTGGATCTACTGAACCGATTTTGACAATTATATTCGTGTATGATAGCCACATTCATGAAGAAGGCCATATATGACCATAACTCCATTTCTGTAGTTTGGTCATCGGTCCAGTCATCTTTCAAAGCAAACAATTTCAAGAATAAAAAGAAAAACATCGGACTTTTTTTCAGCTATGTAGGTACCTACTGTGTTTGCCTTGAAACCACCTATACTACACTCAAGTTAGTAAGAAACCACCTGCGAAAGCCTTTCCGAAGCAATGTTGGTAACGGGTAGCTATTGGCGATGCATTTTACATCAACTACCAATTGGAAGCAACGTTGGTTATTGTACTTCACTTAAATGTGGCCGCCTGTGACACCGACATAAAAAGATAATCTGTTCTTTCTGCCAGAAAGAATTAGAGTACATTAAGAACTACGAATTATTCAAATTAAAAAATAAAAGTAACCGGCATCATTCCTAGTTATGTCGTAGTAATTTTATTTTCGTGTTTATTTTATGAGAAATATTTTTTGGAGTAGCGAAATGGACAATACCTAGTCATAAAAGATCCATGCCAATTTTCAGGTTTGCGATTTGTCTAGGAATTTGCCTGATTTATGTCTAAAATCATCAATCATTTGAATTAGAAGCATAGCCACAACAACCAGTCCGCCCGGCGGCGTCTTGCATCCATCGGCTATCCGCGACCCTCACCAGATCATCGGTAATGACTTATGGAACCGAAACATGGTCGCTCACAATGGGCCTCATGAGAAGGCTTAAAGTCTTCCAAAGGGCAATGGAGAGGTCAATGCTCGGAGTTTCCTTTGGTCATCGAATCAGGAATGATGATATTCGCAAGAGAACTAAGGTTACCCACATAGACACAAACTAAAAGGTTAAGTACACGCCCTAAATCCTTATCACAGAAAACATACGTATTTTACGAAGCATAATATTATCTCAAAAACTTCGGTGTAACAGGCGGCCCGTCGACGTCTAGTGGCAGCGACTGTCTGCTCCCCGTGAGTAATAAATAAATAAAAGATTGGATTACCAAGTGGTGTGCACCCCTAAAACACCTCACTGTATCGGTAAACGGGCCATAAAATCGGCATTTTTCCCTCACGATAGCGAATTTGAAAACGATGAATTAACCATAGAGCATTCGACGTCTTCGCCGATTGTTTTTGTTGATTTTGTTCCTCCGTTTTATGAATTTTTGTGATTTTGTAACATTTTTGTCGACTTTTGGGAAAAAAAAAAAATTTGTTCACTGTATAGCAGATACAAAATACCAGCCTTAAATACCTAACACAACCTTCTCATATTTATATAAAACTAAATAAATTAAAATATTGAAGGACTCCCACAAATCGTTTCATCATGTTTTCATTAATCTACTCATATTCTATTTAAGAGTTCTTATTTTTTAAGGTAAAACAAAATGTTTAAGTAGATGAGGATTCGAAAACGCATACCGCAAACTCCAGTCCACTGCCTCGCGCTGCTAGGGCTCGGCACCGTGGTCAGGCGTCCTGAATCCTGCTAAACTTTACTACACACAGTTTCCACAGGCGTTAGTTATTATCGTTATTGTTCATGAGGGGGTTGTAAACACGAATTTTATGTAAGTTAAGAAGTGTTAGTGCGAAAACACACACGCGGAAGTGCGGCGCCTCCGCGCTCATCCGTAGACCAATCGGATTGCTCACCGAATGAACGATAAGACGATCACTTAATCAAATCAAATCCTTACTAATTACACATACCTAAAAACTCAATTACTCGTAGTGGGGTGAAAAAAAACTATCCTAAAAAATCCCTTAGAAAGAACGGTACGTAACACAATATTAGCGCATAAGCGCATGTAACATAATAATGTTAACTATTGTCATTTTTATCTTATGTAATTTAACTTTCTACCTGGGCTAGAAAATATTATTTTTGTTATAAATTTGCCATCACGTGAAACCTTTTTTGTTAATAAAAAACGTCTTTTACATTCATAGTAGTTTATGCAACGACCATATAAAAAGGGTTATTAAAACACGAGTGTGGGTTTATCACACGAGGCGTAGCCGAGTGTGATAATAGCATCACACGAGTGTTTTAATACCTAATTATATGCCGTTGCATACACTATTTTATCTTCACTCATACAGTTGAAATAAGATAAGTGGAAAAATATTTTATTCCAATATGGCGGATATTCTCATTGCGTATTCGAATGACTGCGCAGCGCGCTCAAACATAGACAAAGATAAAAGCTGGCTCATTGACTTAAGTCAATGAGCCCGCGCCAAAAATTAAAAAGAAAAAGTGTGCTATAAAAATTAAAAAGTTATTTTATGATGCAGTTGTTTAAAAATCGAAGGAAAATGTTGAACTGTAAAGCCGGATTTACATTACGAAACTAGTTTCATGCATGATGAAATTAATTTCATAACACTACTTTCAGTACCTGTGAAACTAGTTTCATTAAAAATAATAGTGTCGTGAAACCCACAGTATGTCTGTGTTCATGGCTCCGCCAACATCAAAGCTTTATTTTGCATTGCAAAATGTTGTCATACAAATGTTATAGTAAAAACTTAAGAAAAGTTGTCTCGAAAGAAAAGATGTTGGTGGATTCGAGCCTGGCTAGCAAGAAACCAAGCACGACTAATAAACACACGTCCTATCGGCGCAGGCGCTTTCGCGACACTAGTTTCGCGTCGCGTTTATACGATGACATTAGTTGCATGACACTAGTTTTATCCAAAAATCGCGCGCATCACGAAACTGTTTCAGTGTCGTGAAATCGATGCATGCATTGTAAAACTTGACGTTTACACGTGAAATTGTTGGTGAAATTAATGTCACGAAACTACTTTCATGCCACTAGTTTCGTAATGTAAATCCGGCTTTATGGTTTTTTTTTTAATTTTACCTATCCACGAAAAAAAAGTATGTGTTTATGCATTCGTTTTTGAAGTCATATTTGGAACATTACGTTGTGAGTGTAGATAAAATATATTAATATATTTGGATGCCATTAAAGTTTTCTTTCATTTAGTTTTCTGAATTCAAATGGCTTTCTATTATTTTTTCATCCAAACCGGCCAATACTATTAGTAAGTGGATCAGAGTAAAACCTACTTATTTGATAGTTTTCTCCCCTCTACATTAAATTAAAATGACAGCAAAGTACATTCCAGATGCTCGTTCCAAAACCTTTTTTTTTATGAGTAGTTTTTAAACTCCGCAGCCCTGTACGGTGAAAGTTTTTAATTTCCCTCTGAGGATTATACGGTAGCAGACTAAGTATTTATTTACAATGTAATCCTACTTACTTTGGAGATAGTGGCTGCAACATGGTAACTTATACGAAGTTCTGTACGTAAAGCATCTAGTTGCTAAGAGTACTAACTTTGAGACTTTATCAAGGTACGTACTCATTCTCTGTTGTATGTGTAGGTATGTCGGTTTTTTCAGAAATTAGTCTTCTAAACGTGGTAATATTTATCGCTAACCGGCAGTGTAGTTTCATTAAATGCTTTTCTTAAAGGTTCTAACCAGTTCTAACCAATGGACAGACTGATTCATGGAGACGGTTCAGATTAGGTTTAGATGGATAATTTATTGAGTTTTTGTTTAAGAGCGTTTACGCCGTGCGGTTTTTCATACAAACTTTGAAGTCCTTTTTTTCGAAATGAATGAACCGATTTTATTGAAACTTAGTATGCATATGCCAACCAACTAGGTCTAAAATGTTACTTGAGAACATTTTCGAAAAAGGGTGCACGAGGAAAGATAGTAATTTTTCACTTTCTATAGAAAACTTAAAATCTCTTTCTCTCTCCCTCTAAACTCTTTTTCAAAAATGTTCTCAACTTACTTTTTAGACCTGGTTGGATGGCGTATGCATACCATTTCATTTAAAGTTTCATTTAAATCGGTTCATTCATTTCGAAAAATAAGTACTTGAAAGTTTGAATGAAATGCCGTTAACGCTCTTAACCTCTATCGTCCGGAGGAAACAATTTTTGAAAATAAAAAACAAATGAAAATAAACCGTTTAAAACATGTAATTTAAGTAAAAATCAATTTTCAATATAGTGGAACTAATTGGATTGCCTTGAATATGACGACAATATGATGAAGAAGTCGAAAAAAATCATGGCGACTGGCAGCCTAGCTTTACTGGCGTGCAGGATGTTTAGAAATATAGGCATATTATTCTCTCCTATCCGTGCGAAGTTAGGGCGTTGCTAGTTTATTAAATTATTATTTACACTACTTAATAACGTTGCTTGACTATTAATTAACCAAATTACATACTGAAATAGGTAGTACAACCCTTCCCTAAATCTGAGTAGGTATAAATCCTTCGTCTGTCTGAGTATCAGAAGTTTATTTCATCTAAAACCTAGTCTAATCGGGTTTGTTCATAATCTCAGTTTATAGTTGACCTCATCTCCACGATTTATAAAGAAGGTCACTTTGTGGTCTGAATTCGTTAGGTTCTTTTTTTTAACTAACTTAATATTACTAAAAACCTGTACATTTTACATTTTAAATACTACTCTAACTATACACACTTAAAATTAAAATAAAATCTCCTAACTAAGATATGGCGTCAAAAACTCGCCCGCATCGCTGTCGCCTGGAAGTGACTGCTGTAATACTTTAATGGCATGTTTATTTATTTGTTTATCCTCACACATTGGTACACATTGCAGCAATTACTCCATGGAGCGCACAAATCAAGTATCTGCTGTGTTTCAATATCCTGTGTGGGGTGCAGGGCGGGAAGTCTTGTAGCAGCATCAATTCCGCAACAAAAAAACCAACGTAGCAAAATCTCCATCGCAACAATAAGACCCGCAACGCCATCTATCTCGACAGCTGCGAACTAACTGAACGAAATCCTGAATCGTGATTTCAGAGTTTACCGTTCGATTTGAACATGTACAACAGCCCGAATATCAACTATCGGGCAGTTGCCCACCGGACACAACAACCATCCGGTTGGCGGATCCTCCCTTTTCAATGGATACCTCCATTGAACGGGACTTTACCCACAGCATAAAATTTTTACTGTGACTTTACTCTCTATAGCGCTACCGCTATAGTCTCGACATAATCATCGATCGCTTACCGACCGAATTCGGTCGATAAGTCCTAACGCACAGTCAATCTCGAACGCAATCCACGATCAAAATCAATGATCTGATCCGTGGCCTAAGGACTTAACGACCGCATTCGGTCGGTAGGCGATCGGTAACTATGTCGAGACTTCACCGCCCTGGACTTCGAATGGACGGCGCGGCGGTGGATCATGTACGCTCGCTTACGTAGCATCGGGCCATCGCTCCTTCAGGATTCCGCATATAAATCCGTAGCGCACTCATTCTTAACAATATTTTATTATTCGATTTCAAAATAAAATTATTAAAATTGAAAAACGGAAAATTTTGAAATACATATTTGACAAATATCTACTCTCTACTCCTCCTTAAAATCATGTACAAAATTCACGTAGATATTAAAATCTATGGAATTTCTAAAACTCGTTATCTCATTTTCTATTTTCACTAACCAATATTCGAAACCAAATTAGTGTGTTACCGCAAGTGCTCGTTGTGGGTTGTCTAAACAGTACTGCCGCGGGCAAAGTATTGGAAATTAGTGAGCAAGAGAGAGATACATACGGTAATTAGACCATAAATTGTTCACGTGGTTACCGTAACCACCGAACAAAACCCTAAATCTGGGTACAGCAATTAGATTCTATTGTTGAGTTGTTTGAGCAAAAATATTGCGGGTAAAATTAGAATATATTATCCAATTTATTATGTGAGTATTTAAATTTAGTTGAGGAGGAATCTTATCTGTTCTAAAAAGTATTTGTTGGGCTAATGATAAACTTCGATAGTACAGTTAGCGTGACTATGCTTAGTCAGGGATTTTTTTGCCAAATTTACTACCAACTAACTGTATATTGACGATGGCGACACGGTTGGCGCAGTGGTTGAACGATTGACTGCTGCGCTGCGTGCCGCGGGTTCGATTCCCGCACCGAATAAATATTTGTATGGCCTACAGATAGTTGTTCTGGGTCTGGCTGTTTGTGTATGTGAGTTTATATGTTTGTAAACGCACCCACGATACAGGAGAAATTCCTAGTGTGGTGTTTAAAAAAAAGTTGAAATCACTATTTCGATGAACAATAACTTTCCCTTACACCACTAGCTTAGATAGTTAATTAGCAACTACAACAACTAGTTAGCAAGGTGTAACGTTACTACAAGGTTTCGCTATGTTTCAACAGTTAGACAACTTCGTTGATTGCGCGCTCTAAACTTTAACTAACAGTTATTGTTCGGCGAATGTTAACAATATTTTTGAGTTTGTTTAACGTGATCAAGACAGATTACTTAATAATGTCTTATTGAGGAGCTCGTGGCTAAATTATAACAGCCACATGTACCAGTATTCAAGGTGGAAGGCAAAAAATGAAGTGGTACAAAGAAAAAACTCTTTATTTAGATTCAAATTAAATTTGGTTTAAACAATAATTTAGTAGAATCAAAGATCCAAAAACGACCTTCGTTGTCAGACATCTTGATTCTTGTATGAGAGTATCTTGCTAATTTGGAGCACGGACGAGCAAAGAGTTCGAAACTAGCATGTTATACGGATTTTAGGATACGGCGTAACGTAACATGCTTGCTGTCAATGGTACATAACAGCCCGAATGAGAATTTTTAGACATGTAAATATATACAACGTGTATCAGAAATAAACGCAATATTTGAAAAGGGCTCATTGTACTCATCATTATGAAAAACTTTTACTATGGGATCCCCACTGAAATCGCGAAAAAAATAATTAATGTCTTATACATTTCTGTGTGCATAAAATAAAAGGCCTTTTATTCCGTTTCAAATTACAAAAAGTGTCTGTGCGCATAACTCAACAAAATGTACTGAACGACAGATTTTTTTGTTGGTGGGTCTGTCGAACTGAAAAAAACAGAACCCTTATAAGATCACACATGTCCATTTTTTTAATTTAATTTTAAAAAGAGTGTCCCGAACTACAGCCAACTTTTCACTTACCCATACGTAACATAAAAGCCTCCAGCCCCTATGCATTTAATTAAGATGTCCTCCGGTCGTTACGTAGCTAAAATATATTATTATCTTCCATGTAAGGGTTTCCTGCCGGAACTGACCCTCGGTATCAAATTATTAAGACAAGATAAGACTTCCGAGCATATTACTAAAGTTTATAGAAGTAAGATAGCAATTATTGTATAACGGCCTCATGTAACAAAGGAAATGAAAATTGACGATCTCGTATACTCAGTCATACCTACATAAAAAGGTTGTATGAGGTAACGAATCTTTTCAGCATAGCTGGCAAACAAATGATTCTGGCTGTTTTGAAGTATCATATCATTATCATACTAATTAAGGATGACACTCAAATAAATATTATAAAAGTCGTACCTACATTGTATGGGCCGTTACATTGGTAATATAACTGCAAAAAGCTACGGTTCAAATTAACTATTGTACGGCGTTGTTTCAATTAATTTTCTGGGGCTCGAGACAAGTGAGATTCTGTCAACAGCGTGACGAAGGCGATTGTCAATACGTCAAAAATGTATGGGATTGACAGATGCTATCGAAATGTCACGTGAACAAATTCTTACATTTTGGCATGTCGACTGTCGCATTCGCTAATTGAATGGCATATTGTCTAGGGCCTCCTGTCTCTGATAGACGGATACCTAAAAGCATGTCTAACCCTCGGATGCTGAAAAGACTTTTTAGACGAGTCACAAATTAAAGTCGCAAATTACAGCGTAAGTCATTCAACCAATTACAGCAGACAAAGCGCGTTGGACAATTTGGCATAGATATTTGTGATAATTTTAATAATCATCATCAAAAATAAGTTTTTTTTTTGTTGCAGAATTTGGCCCTGTTGGTAAACGATGAAATGGTACGCGATGGGACTTGCCAGCCTATACCTAAATAAGAAGCAAACTTTTACTTAAGACTAGAATATTCTAGGTTAAAACTATTGATAAAAGGCAGACTCCCTTCCCCAGGGAGTTTCATTCACTCCTGATGACGCACAATGTGAGTGCCTTTTCGAAACCTGAGTGGAATTGCTTGTTGTCAATTTCAATAAATCATCATTCCATCTAAATTAGGTCTGACATTCTCAACATTTCAAGAGATTATCACAATTAATTTTCTTTATGTAAATGGTCAATAAATAGTCCATTTTTTTTATTTCTGCCCATACTACCCCAAAATTCAATTCGTACCAACCCTTGCAGCTGGCATCTAGGATGGCTGAGGATTGAGGAGCGATGCTATCACTATGCACGCGATTGTCGTAACGCGCCCAATCCCATTTTTGCCTTGCAACCATTGAACTTAATTATTTTTGTCTCTGCCTTTTATACCATTAGGTATGATACTCTATCCAAAATAATCATGCTTAACACTCAAAAGCGCCTACTTAAATTAACAGATTTATGTACCACCTAAAAGCTTTCGCCCACCATTTCTCAGGGCTGACTCTAAAACAAAGCAGACCCAGACATACTCGTATTTCACATTACGCCATTACTTTTGATAAAATTTTCAATATGGCTGACGTTTATTGCACATAATAATAAAACTATGCGCTACTTTATTAAAATCTAGCATTAACACGAATCTTCACGCAAGTTAATGTCTTTAGTGGGTATTTAATTTTGTCCGACTATTATTTTAAGTTATACACTGGTGGCCGAGAAATGTTGCACCATTTTTGTGGCTGGATTTTTTTAATTTTCTCACTAGTGGTTTTATGTACTTCTCCAACAGAGCTTAATGTTATGCTTCAAATCTAAATTAGGTTTATCCCAAAAATAAAACATAATGGTAATAGAACTCGCGCCTCCAATTCGCAACCCATTTCCCACACACCTACCATAGCAGGTATTTTCACAAGACAGATGCTGTAAATGTTCATTCACTCAATCAATGGAATTGATTTCAATTCTTCTCAATTTATGTAAATTTACTATATTTCATTTCCATGCCAACCTACGTTGTTTAAAAATACACTGACCTGTAAAAATTTTGCTTGTCATCCCACATAATTTGCCATGAAAATAGGTTAGTAGGTAAGTAAGGATGAAGGACGGGAATCTGAATCTTGTGGGTCACAGAGGTTATTAATAAGAAGCTTATTATTCTGCTTGTAGTCATGCAGTCAGCTTAATGGCTTCAGCTTAGAGATTTGGCCCAAAATAATATAAAAGACAAATGCTCCACAAATGACAAAATATGATATGACGAGGAAAACCCAAAAAAATAGATGTTTATGACACAACCCAACCTAGATCTTATTTATACGCATACGTGCTTATTACCTCTATATTCTTTTATTTCAAATAAGTTTTTTACTGTGCCGTATATTTGGCAGTAAGTGTAGTATCGTTGGGCGTAGGGTAACGCACTTAAAAGACAGAAAGGTCGAGCTATATTAAGGGACCTAGCCCTGTTAATTACATAGATAGCACTGCGGAATTTATTTCACCCGATAGCCATCTACAGTACATAAGTGTTATTGTACCATTTCACAAGATTACTACTGTGAAATACTTAATTACTGAAATTATTGCGATCCTTTTAGCCTCCGGCGGACATTATGATATCTTGTTTTGGTTCTATGAATATTATAGGTACCTTACTTTAAAATTATTGGAGCTTTATACCGGTATGGTATATTAAAATAAAATTGAATGTTGTATGGTGGCAGCCAGTGTAATGGTCTGTATAATTTTATGCCGAGCTTATGTATTAAGCGGCGGATATTTTATTTTTAGAGGCTTGTTAACAATGGCCTTTGTACTATTTTAGTGCGTTTAATATTATATTAATATGTGCTAGTATGTATTATAGTTACTGCGAAATAGTCGTTTAGTTTTGAGAGTGTACCTCCACTCTGAAAACCAAACGACTTTGTCTGTATATCTCTGGCTCGGGGGTCTAACTTTACAGAACCGCGTTTTCGATGAGCATTCACGGAAATCAATTAGGTACTTTCAACTAAAGCCTAATATCGAAATAACCAAACTGCCCACCTCCCTTTCAGAGCCACTAGTGGCTCTGAAATATATATGAGCCACTAGTGGCTCTGAAATCGAGGTCGGCAGACTACAAGGCTAGACGTGGTGATAGCAGGTGGAGTACACCTCACAAATTATTAAAAGAGACTGTGGAAGGTGAGTCCGCAGCACAACAGGCATATTTAGACATTCCGAAGTTTACGAGTAAGACCTAGTTGAGGCTCGCACATACAAAGGTGGCATAACACATAAGATACGAGGCATACACCCAGCGGAGAGTGAAACAAGCCTACCAATCAAGCGTCATGTTCGTGAACGGGCGCCATCAGTGGAGACTGGTCATCTCTGAAGCTGTCACTGGCTTATTTTAATATTTGATACTTAGAATTGTTTTTTCTTTTATTTTCATTGTTCTCATATATAAGTATAAGCAACAAGGATAATGTAACCAGAATTTTTGTAAAACATAAAATTGTTTAAAAGAGTGTCCGTGGAGTTCCTTGCACGTTCTGCTCCATAGAGATCTACGTTTTGGAACGTGCAAATAGCTTCATGTTTTTGACTGACTGATTTTGACAATTCAAAAGTACCGTAAGTAAATAGTTTATTTGAAATAAATGCTTTGAATTTTTGACTTTGACCAATGGTGATGACATGGACCCCAAACACTTTATACCCACCCTATTTGAGCCGCCCATACAGCCATACATATGGAAATAGAATATCTTTTCTAGTTTAAAACTTGCCACCGAATGAAAGCATGGCTTATAACGAGATTTTCATGTCTAGATTGAAATAGAGCACATTTTACCTGAAAGAAAGTAAAGATCCCCGGGGGAAATTAGAAAAAATCTAAAATTGTGTCCTAAGTCTCAGCCGATGCCAGTAAATACTGATTTTCAGCACTTCTTTCAGATTTTCAGCATTTTCTTGAAAAGGTTCTGACACATTGTTTATTCTTGCAAAGACTTTTTTTTATACACAAATGTGTTTTCATTTTGTAAAACTGTCACATATTACAATACAGTATAAATAACTTTTTTTTAAACAAAAAACAACCAACTTCGAAATAAAAAAACACTACAAAGCGTGAAATAATTTTAATTTCGGAAGTCGGTGGCTTTGGTTGTTTCTTCGTTTTTTGACAACGACGTCCGAAATTAAAATTATTTTGTACAAAAAAAAATCTGACGAATTGAGAACCTTCTCCTTTTTTATACGTCTGTTAAAAACTACGAAAGAATGATCGTTTCACAGCAATGTGCCTCTGTGACACATAATTTCGCTGTCCAATAAACTATCAACATTTAACATACAAACAGGCATCCCTGTGAGATCATCAAATCGTTACGAGCCATTATTTCGAAACTGAAACTTTTCTCTTTTAATGTCTCCCATCAACTGACGAAGTTTTGATTATGTTAGTATAATTTTATTGCTACGGAACCCCCCTCATTTGTTTTTTGGCCTTGGCAACTCTACACGGGTATTTTTGATAGTAAAATCAAACTAGAGGTGTATAAAATGGCGATTACTGATCATATTCTAGTCTCGGTTTTATGATAAGAAATAAAAAAGTTTTTTAGTTTTTGAACATGAATTGAGAAGCTATAAGTTAGGTGAACAAGTTTTTTTCATGGCTTTTTATTGAATTGATAGTTAAATATTATGCATCATATCTTACTACAGTATCCCACTTCCTTACTACTTATATTATACATGTAAAGTCTGTATGTTCCGAAGTTTATATATCAATCACGTTTCAACGGATAAAGGAATTTATTGTATAATTATTAGGACTATTACTATATACCAACACACTTAAATAAAAGACTCTTAACTAAAACTAAAAATAATCTAAAACATGGCGTCGAAAAATTCCTTCACATCGCAGGCCACTGGTAATGCACCCAAAAGGCTGGCAGCATTGCCACGTTGTATGGCAATGCTTATCCTTTGTCCGAGGTAAAAGCCAGCCCTAGGTTCACGCGAAGTGTCAACTAAGCGTCTTGACAGATCTTTAAACAAGTAATGAGCACTCGGACCCCACGACCCGAGAGTTTCAACCCCAAACGGCTCGAAAATATAACTACCAACAAGGTTATAAAGGAATTTGAATTATTATTCAAATTCCTTTATCCGTTGAAACGTGATATACTGGCAGACCATGATCACTGTTAGGAAGACTGATTTATTATTCCCGTAGAACGGTTCCGTGGGTTTTTTTCGACGTTCACACGTGTGAAACCTCAGTAGGTACCTACTGGCTAGAAAAGATTTCTAACAGTAGGTAAGAACTCTCTTTTTCCTCTTTCATCATCTACGTCACTCGTTTAAAGTCAAGTCTAATACGTCCATTAGGTACCGAGCCGGAGACAGTAAAAATCTCATTCGCATTTTTATGTAGTATTTATTAAATTGATGGAATTAGGTACTTCCACATAATTATCAAAACCCGACTACCCGGCTGTCGGCTGCGTGGGAACTCCTTTTGTGTCACTTTTTTTTCTAATTTCGCACGACGCGTAAAAGCAGACAGTAGGTAGTGTTCCTGTCAGGGTTGCGGAATTTGTACGAAAGAGTCACCACGGCCCTGGAATGCAAAGGGCTTTTGGTAGAACACGGATGGGTTGTAGTCTGACACTCCCTTCCGCTCCACCCAGAGCGGAACAAGTCATTCGATGACTTCCCATTCATAATAAAGCTAGTGTTAATTGCCAGCTAGCATTCTTCATCATGGTTTTATTTCAGCATGCTTTTGCGCCACAGTACTTACCACTGTGAACCCGATGGGTTTACTTTAAAATTCACTGCGAACCAGTCGAATATATGTAAACCAATCACAAACCTCAAACACACGATCTTCTCAAACTCAAATGTACCACTAAAATAACCCCAGACAATCTGATTTAAGTTAAGCCCATCGCCCACGTTCCACCTTATCAATGAGAACAGTATGGTAAGTGGTAAAGTTACAAGTTCAATGCCTCATACAATCAAGGTAGATCCGTTTCATCACACGCACTCCTATTACTTTTGACTTTGAGTTGGGAACTTTTGGAAGATGCTTCAGATCTCAATTGTTCCATTGAACCGTGTGATAAGGCTCTAATATGATTGGTGTAACTGTTGCTTTAGGAAAGTGTTGGTAAAGAATATCTATAGGAATTTATCGTTAAGTTAGGTTTGTTTTGAGGTTGTCAAGATACCAACAATTCCGAATAACCGAGGCAAATATTGTTTTCATTGGATCTGCAAAGATGAGATGAGGATACTTCAAATTTTTTGATGAATCATCATCTGCCTAGCCTTTTCCCAACTATATTGGGGTCTGCTCCCAGTCAAACCGGATTCAGCTGAATACAGTATTTTTTTTATTGAGTTGCTGCCTACCAGACCTCCACAACCCATTAACTGAGTAACATGGTACTTCTTGGCAAGGCTGTCGTTAGACACACACTTCTTGGCTTCTGACAATCTGTAACGTCTGCCAAAGACCTCCAAATGACAACTGGGACCAACGGCTAAACATGCTTTCGGAGGTACAGAGGAATCTTGGCATATTAAGATGGTCACCCATCCACAGACCGACCTCGGCAAGTGTTGCTTAACCTTGAATATCGACCCATGCGGCTGTTATAGTTTAGCCACAAGCTTCTCTGAAACATTTCAATAAATATTAACACTAAAATTATAAATGCGAAAGTAACTCAAGTCTGTCTGTGACCTCTTCCCCTCATAACGGCTGAACGGATTCGGATGAAACTTAGCAAGAAGATAGACCATATCCTAGAATAGGACATAGGGTACCTTTTATTCACGCAATATGTTCCCTTAGTACAATTATATTTGACGCTGGCGAGGCCGCTGGCAGAAGCTATAGTCGCCATTACATCAAGCTACAATAATATATTATGTCAAATATTTCTTTAAATAATAAATCTAAATAAATAAATTTTAATACATTTTAAAATTTATCGCTACAGCAGTAGGTTCAAGGTTGATTGGGAAAATTTAACGGTTTCGAGTAGCTTGATGTGCTGGGTTTCTGTACATGAACATAAACCATGTATTATCATTTCAGACCTATTTTGTTTTGCAACAGTAGACATTTGCCTAGAACCTACGACAATCTACAATTATTATCAGAAAACAATTCATAAAAAGCGACCACGTACCTACCACTATCTCATAATAATAATATGGTCTATGTAAGGGACATATTATTGCCAAGTCATAGTCTGCCCAACCCACATTAATTCTAGATACTCGCACGTCTTTCACCTATTACATCATAAGTAAGCACCTTTAGGTACTCTCGATAAAATAGTTTAGTGTTCTGGCATCTGATGTAGGTATATTTCTGGAGGGTTTATCGCGTAATAATGAACTGCATGCTGGTATGTGCTATAATCTGACCCTCTCTGCTAAGGGATTATATTGTGAAGACTTGAAACTGACTAACATTCTGATTAAAGCAATTATTGTAGTTGTTTTGTTCATTGGACTTGAACTGCACAGTATTACTTTATGTATTTGGAAACTACCATTTCCGCTCCAGTGACCTAATCCGTATAGGCATGCATTTTACAGGGTTTCATTTAGAATTACCTTACCACTTATTTCATTTTGGCTACCATATCAAGATTTCCAAAGAGGTTCTTTTACAAAACATAAACAAGTTTCAATTTAATTCATGGAGGATAATATGATGACAATTGGACACCCTCCACACAACAATGACAATACCACATTGTCACAGTGTTACATATGTTGGCTGACTGTCCAACATACTCACAAAACGATGGATGATCGATGATGCTACCTTACGTCAATATTTACCTGCGCACATATTTCTTTCGCCGATCGTACAATGACTTACGCTCCGGTCAGACAGCCCATTACATCTTTTCATATCAACGTGACATTAAATTATCACTATTATTCTCGGACCGAATAAACGGGTCTTCAGTGGCTATAATGTTCGTTCGAATCTATTAAAGTGAAGGTCCCACCTTACTTTTTTGTTTTGGCTTAATTGAAAATTGACGTGGCCATAATGATTGATTGCTTCGAAGTGACTTTGCTTTACATGGGCTGAAATTATAGAAGATTTTGTGAGGCTTTTTATTTAAAGTTTTGAGCATTGCTTGGGTGCAAAAAAAGAGCCTCCATGACTGATAAATCTGATAATTGTTAAACATCCAGCGCACTTTTAACAGTCCGTTTTGGTACCTATCGTGTTATTGGCTATAAGCTAAAGGTTAAAATGGCTTACAATAGCAAAAGACCTCAAAATTTTGCACAAATTGGACCGCTACTTGGCAAGACAAGAAAATCCAATAAATTGTAGAACCGTACAGTGATTGGTCGCCTACATGTCGTCAGTATATAATGTTGGTTGACAATTTCAATAGTCAATCATATTTATTGCTTCCTTTGAATGACAATTTCTCAGAATTAAGTACTTCGAGAGATTAAAGACTACTATCAAATTATGATGCGTAAAAAAGTATTCCAAATGTTCAGTTGACAATTTATCGAGAGTTTACAATCTCTCAACATATTTTACAATCTTACGGAGTTTGCTATTTTCCGGTAACATCAATAAAATTCTTGCGTTACTGAGTGACTGAGTGTTTAAGTGACTGAGTAACTGACAACGCAAAGCCGAAACTATCTACTGATCGTAGAAAGCTGAAATTTGGCATGAAGGTTCCTTGGGGAGTGTAGGGGAGCACTTAGAGAGGATTTACCGAAATTCCTACAATAACGGGAAAAACGCCGTGCGCGTACGAAGTCGCGGATAAAAGCTAGTTAGGGATTAAATAAGCACGTCTATTGATAATAGCTAATTAATAACAAAAACATTATTAATTAGCTATCATCAATAGACGTCGAGCATCGTCGAGATCTCGTGACGAAACGAAAGAAGTAAAGACGGTTATGACTTGTCCACCTGGCTTATTAATGCTAAGCTGATCGTTGCTCAAAATCATCACAATACACAGAGTATTGCGTTCATGTTCAATTCAGGTAGAGTATTCATGTTCAATCGAGGTACCAATGACGAATCGATGCCGAAAGGTAGGTTCAAACTCCGATCTTTAGCACAGTGCTTTATTCCCCACCGGCTTCGCTCGGGATAAAATTATATACACAAACCATCCCAGTTTTCGCTCTTTCTAATAGGAAATTTCTCCTATGACGTGCCAATTTCATCATGATTTCGTTGTGAAAAGGAATAGTGATATTCGTCTTGTATAGCTCCGTCTTTCTCTCACAGCGGACTCATGATGGCACTGGCACGTCATTGTAGGGCGATGCTTGGGGTTCAGCAGCAGGCACTTTTTGCCTGAATAATGATGATGGTGTCAACTTTTCAAATGAGTAAGCAGTGTGTGCACCTAAACGAAACACGTCTACGTACTCGAATCACGAATTTTGACTACCTGAATTTTCAGTAAGTTTTTTAGGGTTCGGGGTCCAGTCCAATCAAATTAAGCTGGAACTTGAATTATTATACATGGAATTGCTGCTTATTACCTCCACAACCGAGTAGCAGGGTTAAATACCCCTCAGAAATACTGGTGCCAGATTGTCTGGTGTCCGACTACCTGCTACGTTAGTAAAATATGTACATATAGTTGCGCGCCACATTTTATGCTGGGTACACAGCGATTACCACTAAGGCCATCTAGTATCGAGTAGCAGATCAAGTAGAGTCAAGATCCTTCTAGACTTTTCTATGCTAGAACATTCTAGATTTCTCGATATCTAGCCAACTGACTAGATGTCGAGAAATCTAGAATGATATACACGACAGTGCGACAGTCTATTCTTGGTTAATCGGCTGTTTTTATTGTCACGAAACCAAGTTCGAGACAATATGATAGCTGGGACTTTGGCGTGATTTCCATGTCACGAAGGATACTAGATATGATGATAATGGATGGTCACACATACAAGGACCGATGAAATTCAAAGCTTTTTAAACGGTTTTATTTACCTTGCCTTGTTTGTTTCTTGTTTTGGTCTTTAGGAGTTAAATATCTATCCCCTTACTGTTGACAGATTGATCTAATATTTGGTGATGACAATTTCTACAATTTTTCATTATTTTTAGCCTCGTCTGCAGAATTTCGATGTTCATAAATTTAAATTTTCCTTTATTTACGATATTTTGTTTGATCCAGATATATAACTTTCAGACTAGGGTTATTCAATTGGCTTACAAAAAATATGGACTGCTAATTTTAGTTCGGAAAAATATTTTTTGTTTGGGTAGGTAGTTTAAAATATTAGACAGAATTGGAAAATTGGCTAGACAGTTCGACGAATTTCAGTGTTTGTAGTTTTTTGTGTCTTGTATTTAGAAACTATGTCAAAACGTTGTATATATGCTTGACAAAAATATTGAAACACTAGCTTTTGCTTGAGGCTTTGCTTGCCTTAGGTAATATTATGTAGATTTTCACAAAAAAAAACGTAACCGTTCAACCCATTCATCTCTGTACCATAATCCATATAAAAAGCGGACGAGCGCTGACAAGATAAAATATATGGCGTCAAAGGAACAAAATATACTTAGCGTCGCGGGCGCAAATTTTCGTCGACGCGAGCCACCGCGCGCCCAGAGCGCTTTGTATAACAACTCCCTTATTATGAAAATTATTAGGTAAGTATAGTTAACTTATTTTAAAAATTATGTGGAATCAACTACCAGATTCGATTAAATTTATTTTCATCGCTGCTGATCCTCACGAAATTAAATATCTTAACCTTGATTATATTTTAACAAGTTCCCAGTATAAGACATCTTTTTTAATACAGAAGGGGATCTTACTCGAGTTCAAAACTCTTAAACTTTGTTTAAAATTTTCATCCGATCAGAATTTTCTTCTAAAATATTTAGTTTAAGAATTCCCGAAAGGGCGTGATCCTTAAAGTTTCTCAAAATTTCATTAAAGTTAATTTCACTTTTAAAAGATTTTCGTATCGAGGGTTTATGGAGCTTTCTTTATTTAAGACCAGGATCTAATTTGTAGAAACATATTCAAAATGAAAACATTGGCTTAAATACGCGCTTGGGGCGTCCGCAATGTTTTCCGTGTAAAATGGGCAGCGTTTAAATTAAAACCAATTTAAAGTTGGTCAAAGTTTAGTCTCGAGTATTTGAATTGGAGGCAAATCTATAAATTATCATCTCCCTCTTCAGTTAATTGTGTGACGGCGAAGCGGGAAGGGGTGTCGAAGTTTGAGCCTCGTTTATACCGCGGTTTGAAATTCGGCGTTCGGAGATCTATTGATCTTTTAAAGGTTTAGATCAACTTGTTTAACTTCGATTTTGATTAATGACAGTTTGTTTGTTTAGTAAAAATATCGCTTAATAATTCTTAACTGTTAAATCTCGAGTTTGAGGAAGCCTGACAGTTTGAAGGTGGAATTACACCCATAGTTATGTTTATTTAAAAGCTTTTAAAAATTTTCCTAATGTTAAATAACGTAGTGACGGACTTAGCATCACCACGTTAGATGACTAAAAAATATAGGACACGTATTTTTTTCATTTGTCACGTAAACATGGACATGAAGACGATAAATTGTCACGTTAGTAAACTTTTTAACAATAAGTGTCGTCACCAGCCCCACTTTTGAACTTTAATTCGCTTCATCTTTGTCAATTTTTATTGATTTGAAACGGCAAAAAATAAGCGAACATAAAAAAATACAACAAAAAAATCCTACCATACTTCTGTGCAAAAGCCAAACACACAACGTCTACGCCAAAAATAATAAAAATATGGCGTCAGACCATTTTCATATCGCCAGGCCATAACTTGGCCCGAGGCCGAAGATTGAAGGAGTCCCGAAACTCTATCACGGCCTATTGGGCCGACGTGACTGACACAATATGAGTCCGACGTCGATCAACGGAACGTGATGCTTTTACTAAAACCTTGTAGGTAGATATATTAATATAGGGGCTTGACTCGATACAAATATGAAAGAGTAACGATATATACTTTTTAATTGGTTTTGGTAATGTTTTGAAAAATGTATCGCTTAGTTAAAATAAAGTTCTCATTCCAGAACCAAAATTTTAGTTTAGGAACATTTTTGAATCAAAAGAACATAAGTTGAAAGGGGTTCGAACATTTTTGTATGTAACCTGGCAAAGCCACTCGCCGCCATTTAGATTTTGTTTTTCAAAATCGCGGCGCACTATGAAACAGGTACCTATTAGAGAACACTTAAAAGAACAAAAATGCTGGCAATGTGGTGCCCTAAACTGTCAGCTTGTTCCTAGTCTGATGCTCAGTTGTCGCATCCCTTTAAGAATTAACACCAGCGCCTGAAGTCTCGACATAGTTACTTATCGCCTACACCCGTAAACAGTCAATTATTTATCGACCGAATTCGGCGGTAAGCGATCGGTAACTATGACTGCAAATTGATGGACGAAAGTTGTCAAAGGAATCAAACTCAGTGACAATTCGTGTAATTTGTGGCATATAATATCAGTGCAACCGGTCAACTGATAAACCCAATATAGTTCTAATAGTATGGTATAGTATGGTATAGTATTGTATAGTATTGTATAGTATGGTAAACATGAAATTATTGGAGTATCTAAAGAAAAATTGTAAATGCAACAAGTACTCCACTTCAAATTTACTCAGTCATACTGCAACAACGTTTATTTTAGCGGCAATACCTTTTTTTTTTTTTTTATGGATGGGAAATCATCAAATGACTTCTCCCACTCTGGGCAGAGCGGAAGGGAGTGTCAGACTCTTACTGACTAAAACCCATCCGTGCTCCTCCTAGTGCCCTTGCTTTCCAGAGCCGCGGTAACTCTTTCGAACATAGTCCGCAACTCTGGCAGGCTCTGGCCCTAACGGGCCCCTACTGCTATGCTGACATCTCTTTGAGGCGCGCGTGGAACACAACGCGCCGTCGACCCGGGCCTGGCTTTGATCGAATGGCGAGCCACCCAACACTCGCCGTCCGCAGACCCACGCCTACGGTGGCCGGGAATCGCCCTGCGACTCCCGACGCCCGGGGCGTCTCCCTATGTTGCGGCGGCTGGGGCGTGAGGGTTGTCTCTCCCTCACGCGGCCCGCCTCTTCCTTCACTAGCATTACTGCTTCGCAGAAGGAGGTGACGGCTTCCCATGCCTCCTCGCTCCGGACCATGGATTAAACCAGGGCCGGACGCGAGAGGTCGCCGCCGCCGATTGCCTCAACGAGGACACGGCGGTGTTCCGCCCAAGCAGGGCAGACCTCCACCGTATGCTCCACCGTGTCCTCCGGGCGATCGTCACAGTGAAAACACCCGGGCGTTTCCTCCCGCCGAATCCGAAACAGGTACCTCCCGAAACAACCGTGTCCGGTGAGTACCTGCGTCAAGCGGAAGGTGAGGACGCCGTGACGCCTCTCCAGCCACTCCTCAAAGAGGGGCACTATCGCCGCAATTGTGGCGTGCCCTGCACTGGGTTGCGACAGTCGCTGACTCCATACCGCCATAGTATCTTGCCGGAGCTCCGTCCGCCACGCTGCAATTTGCCGCGGCAGCGGAGTTTCGCCCCGGCGTAGCGCCTCCACGCGCCGCGCGTGGACGTGCGCGAGGGCTCTCGCCTCCAGATCCCATGGCGGCATTCCGGCAAGGAGGCTCGCCGCCTCGCCCGAGATCGTGCGGTATCCCCGGGTCAGCCGGATGGCCATGACCCTTTGTGACGCGTTCAGTTGTCGGGCTGGACGCTTCTTTAGCTCCAGGGCCCAAACTGGGGCCCCATAAAGGGCCATGGACCGCACGATCCCCGCATAGAGCCTCCGGCAGGAGGCGTTTGGACCCCCTAGATTGGGCAGAAGCCGCTTGAAAGCAGCCCCGGCCCGCCCCAGTCTGGGAGCCAAACGTCGGAAATGCTCGACGAAGTTCCATCGGCTATCGAGAACGAGTCCCAGATACTTGATCGTCGACCCGACGCCGATGTGAACCCCTCCTACCGTTATTTGGGATCCCGGTGGTGGCTTGTTCCGAGGACCATGAAAGCACATGGCCTCGGACTTGTGCAAGGCCACCTCGAGACCCAATTGCCGGATTCTCTCAACGACTATCGCAACCCCGCGTGTCATTAAGTCGGCCGTCGCCTGGTGCGACCCCCCCTGAGCCAGGACGAGCGTGTCGTCAGCGTAACAAATCACGCTGACGCCGCTAGGGAGGTTGGCACGCAGCACCCAGTCGTAGCCGATGTCCCACAGACATGGCCCCAGAACCGAGCCCTGTGGAACACCGCACGACATCTCTCGCCGAATCCACTCTCCCTCGTGACCGGGGTAGATGACGGCCCTATCCGTCAGATAGGCCTCGACCACGCGACGGAGGTAGGTCGGCATCCGGTGATACCGGAGTGCCTCCCTAATGCAGCTCCATGGAAGGGTGTTGAAGGCGTTGGCGATGTCAAGAGACACCGCCAAGACGACCCTGCCCCGGGATACTGCTTCCCCCGTCGTGAGAGCTCTCACGCGCATGATGGCATCCACCGTCGAGCGCCCCGTGCGGAAACCGAACTGGTTCTCTGCCAGATCCGGCCCCACCCTCACCAGGTGCGCGACGAGGCGGTTTGCTATAACTCTTTCAAAGAGCTTGCCCACCTCGTCGAGCAGCACGATGGGCCGGTATGCAGACGGAGAGTCCGCAGGGCGCCCCGGCTTCTTAATGAGGACCAGTTTCCCCGTCTTCCAACGAAGTGGGAACTGGCCCCTCTCCAAGCATGCGCTTAAGAACCCCCTTAGTCGAGGCCCGAGAGCCTCCAAGGCCAGGACCCAGGCTTTCCCAGGTAAGCCGTCGGGTCCTGGGGCGGTGTTTCTGGCCTTAAGCCGGTTGACCGCCACTCTTAGGTCTACCTCGGTCACTTCCGGAACGTCGTCGTCGTCGTCGTCGGAATGGTCCGCAACGGGCACCGCAGGTGGCGGAGCCATAGGCGGAGGAGTGTGCTCCCCTCGCAATGGGAACAGAGCGCTCACCACGTCCTCAACAAGCTGGGGCCGGAGACTCTGAGTCAGCGGGGGGGCCCAGGTGCGGAGCTTATCTCGCACCATTTTATAAGGGCGTCCCCACGGGTCCCCGTTCAGAGACTCCAGCATCTCCTTGCGAGCCAGATCTTTGGCCCGCAGGATCCCCGCTCGGAGGGCGGTCTTCGCCACTCTGTACTCCTCGTATAGCTCCGCCTCCCTGGCCTGCGCATCTGGAGGGCGGATGCGGAGCCTGCGGTGCCTGGTGTACTGGCGCCGTGCAGCAACGCACGCCTCGCGAAGCGCCGCCAGCTCTCGCGACCACCAGTACACCTGGCGGCGGGCGCTTCCTTGCCGGACCCGGGGCATTGCCACGTCACATATGTCGGACATGGTCTCCCGGAACCACTCCGCCTCGTCGTTGATATCAGCAGGCCTGTCCGGTGGTGACACCCAGGGCTGCACGATCGAGGCTTCCAGGAGAAGCTCCCGGTCCAGCTGCTTCAGCGCCCACCGCGGACCACTCGGGGTCTGTCGGACCGACGCGGTCGAGGTCTGGGCGGAGACGTCAAACCGGATATACCGGTGGTCGGAATAGGTCTCCTCCTCCTCTAAGACGCGCCAGTCAATGACACGCTGTGACAGAGCAGGGCTGGCGAACGAAATGTCCACCACCGACTCACCCTGCATACGCACACAGGTGGGGACAGTACCCCGGTTTAGGATGACCAGGCCTGTCTCCAGAGCCCAGTCCTCCACCATCCTGCCCCGCGTGCTTGTGTAACGGGAACCCCAGGCCAAGTGTTTGGCGTTGAAATCCCCGAGAACGAGCACGGGGAGGGAACGATACCCGGCGACGACGTCAACCAACTCCGTAAGGGAGACGTGGAACTCGGCGAGAGTTCGGTTCGGGGAAAATAGACTCCCACCACGACAATCTCCCCGAACCGTGCTGCTACGCAACCCCGTCCTCTTTTGACACTCTCGAGGGACGGAGTACCAGCAGCGGCCGACGAAATTAGGGTCACTGAGCCGTCCAGGTCCTCCACCCAGTTCTCCCTGGGCGGGACAAAGTACGGCTCAGCGACCACGGCGATATTTATCGACCACTGCGCCATGCTCTGGAGCAACAGGTCCTGAGCAGCAGCGCAGTGGTTGATGTTCGCCTGGAGGAGGCGTAATGGGGCCGTTATTGACAATCCATTACAGTCTCCTCCCGAGCCCCCTGTGAAGGCTCAACTGTGGCCGTCGCAGTGGCAGCGGCGGCGGCGGCGGCGGCGGCGGTACCGGCGTTGGTGGCGGCAGAAACTACGAGCGTGGTGGTGGCTGCGGCGGAGACGGCGGTGACGGCGGAGATAGCGAAGGGCTTCCTCCTGGCCCCGGCTTTGGCGGGTGGAGCGCAGGTCTTGCCCCCAGCCCAGTGATCGGCCGGCTTGCCAGCTGCCGCACATACGACGCAGTGCGGCGCGGCGTTACACGAGCCGGCCCTATGACCGGGCTGACCACAGCGGAAGCAAAGACCGCTGCGGTCCACCTCCGAGGTACACAGAGCTCCCGCGTGGTTGCCCACTTGGCAGCGGAAGCACCTCAGAGGTCTGGGTTCCAGCAGTTTGACCTGCGCGGAAACCCAGCCCACCAGGAGCCTTCGGCCCTCCGAAATCTTTTTGGCCGCCGTTACGGGGCAGCTCACCACAGTGGTTCGCATGCCCGTGTGGTCAGGACGTATAGTGCCTGCCTTGACTTGCTCGGCAGAGCACCCCCCCGTCCTGACAACGGCGGCCACCACCTCCTCCTCCGTGACGGAGTCGTCCAGGCCCAAAATGCGCATGTCAATGCACTTGGTGGGCCTGGACACTCGGGCATCGTCCGCATTCAGGGACGCCCTGAGCCTTTCGGCTAGAGCGTCCGCGGTTGGGCCGCTGGCTGCCCCGGGGATCTCCAGCATCCGGGCACCAGTCATAGTGACTCTTAGCCGGAGGCCCCCAACGATGCCTAGCTCACCAAGGTTCACCGCCTGCTTCGCCTTGGTGAGCACGTCGCTGTAGGTAACGCCCCTCTTTACCGCTTCCGGCTGTAGTGTGAGCACTACAGCCGCGGTCCTGGGGGCGCGGAGCGCAGCCGCCACGCTTCGCTCCTTCTGCCGCCGCTTCCTCTGCCTTTTCCTAGCCGCCCTGGTTGCCTTTGCCGCCTTCTTTTTCTCTCCGGCCACTTGCCATCCAGCTTCGGTCGCAGGAGAATTTGAAGGCGGGGACGGGGGCTGCTGGGGCACCGCTGGCGCTGATGCCTTCGCTGCCCGGTTCAGTGCAGCCGTCTTGCCCTTTTTCTTTTTGGCCGGCGCCGTTTTCCCCGGTGCCGGAGTCGCCCTTGCGCCCCCCTTTAAGAGCCTCCTTCGAGCCTGCTCCTCGGAGCCCGGCCAGGTCTGCTCGGAGCTTCTCGTTCTCCTTTTGGAGAAGCTCCGTGGCAGCCGCCAAGCGGGTGACCTCCGCTCGCAGCCTGGTCATTTCGTCCGCGGGCGGAGATCTGCGATATCCGAAGGCCTCCTCCGCAGCCGCTAAAATGGAGGCCGTGGCCGCGCTGCTGGCCCTATTGCGATTCGGCTGAATTCGCTTTGAGGCGACATCGCGGACCGCGGCCTCCACTATCTCCGCGAACCTAGCCTTACGACCGTCGGAGCCGCCAGCGGTGTCCGGTTCACCGCCGGAATAAGCCGAGGGAGAAGCCCTTTGTCCGGTCGCTTCAGGCTGGCACCCCTCAGCAAGCCTCGACGCTTGCTGGGTCGCCTCCTGGGAGACGAGACCCCTTCCCCGGCCTCCTTGCCGGCCCTTACCCCGCCCGCTAGTAGGGATTTTGCGGGCCGAGACCGTCTCTCCATTGGAGGATGACCCCCGGTCATCCTTCGGTCTTGGCCGCTTGCGGAGAAACTTCTCCGCAGTGGCCCCCACTCCCTCTCGTCCAGAGCTCACCGAAATGACGACAGATGTGCAGTCAGAATCTGACCCCGCATTCCCCCGACGATCCAGCGAGCTCTTCCTCCAAAGTTTGGAGGGAGCGCCCACACCACGCCCACCCGACACCTTGTCAGGCGTACTAAAACTAAAACCGATCAATTCCTCAAAGGATGCCTCGGATCGGGAGCCTCCTCGGCTCATGTTGCCACTGGCAAGCGGAAGACATACGTTGCCCCCCCCAGAATACGTCGGCCTGACGCTTGACGCGTGGCGGATTCTCCTTCTGCTGTGCAGCCGGTACCGCCCTGGGGTAGTTCTCTTTCGTCTGTCTTGTTTTTCATTATGTTCCTTTTTAAGGGTGTGGTCCCTTTCTCCGCCCTTTCTCAGGGCCTCTCTCCCTCTCCTCATGCTCACTGCCTTCACAGTCACGTCTGATAAGCAGACGCGTACCAGAAAGCAGTGAGCAAGTTTCCTTCCGAAACGCACACCGTCCGAAGACCCGAACACTGCTCAAGTCTCCGAACGGTGTGCCCCTCTCGTGTCCCTCTTGGTCTGGTCTCTCACTTGGACCTTTCCGGCATGAGTAACTCTACCGGCAAAGCTCACAAGATCACTGAGACACACAAGCCCCACCACGACGGCAACGTGGGGACACACTCGGTGGGGTTAGCGGCAATACCTATAATTAATGATTGCAGGAGCAAGACTAACATACAACAAAATCGAATAAAGTGTAAATGGTTCACTTCATCCCGCTACATCAAACAACATCTGAGAATCGAGTACTTTTACATCAGTATTGTTTTATCGACGTAGTAAGTTCAAAAAGAAGTCCGTACTTTTGAAGATATTTAAAACCAATAGTCTTACCCCGCTGATAGTCTTACCCCACCTCACCTTAGTATACTCAAACTTGCTAGTCAGTGGTTGGTTTTAGTTTCAACAATGTTACAGTTTACAATTTACAGCATTAAACAATTTGCTTTTGGCTCGTTTCAAGGAATAGGGATCATTAGTAATGAGACGAAAAGTTTGGACTGGACTCTGTGAATAATATTCTTAGAATTCAGGTCTTGACATTTACATAGTTTTCGTAAGTTAAAAGGAAATTAGTTATTTAAGTTCTTTTCAACTATGAGAGTTTCATTGAACGCTTTAAATATTACTTATATACAACACGATAATGGGCATGTTGGTCGCAATCTGTCCAAAATGTATGGAAATTGAGGCTTTTTTTTTCAGACTAAGATGTGAATGTGAATGTTGCTCAAAAATTTTTAGAATTGGCCCTCTGGGCTTAACCTGTAGCGGTCTACACCCTGTTTCACATCCTTATATCATTGTAAAAACACTAAACATTCGTCCATAACACAACATTCTACTTTCTTCATTTCGTTTGTTATTTTCACGTTTGACAGTTTTGACACATGACATTTTTGCATAAACGTTCCATTCATAATTACCATAAACACATACACACATGGAACGCATTATCTATGACTAATCATATTAATAAAAGCATTACATATCACATATAAATTCATTAGAACTTGTTTACATAGCACACATTATTTAATGAAATAAATTAACAATACTAACCAATATCAACACTACACAAACCGTAAATAGTAACATTATTGTTTTAGTAAATAGTGCGTTCGGGATATGGCGTGTGAGCATCGACGGAACGCACCCATATGGCTGCGATGACCGGCGCTTTTAATAGCGGGTTCAAAGGCCGATCTCGTTAGTGCGAACATAGCCTCTTACCTGATCGCACGCCAAATCTCCTTCGCGAAATCTAGATTCCCGCTAAAACCTAGATCCCTTAATTGTTACTTGTTTGTCCGTATTGTGCTCGTAATCAATAAAACAGTGTTTAGTCCTTAAAATAAATTTATTTGTAACATTACATGTTATAAAGAAGAGACGTGGTAATAAAAATATAAAAACCTAAACTCACGCGCGTTTTAACTTATTTTACCCCGTCTACACTTCACTGGTGACCCCGATAAAGAACACTGAAGCCTTTAGGAGCCAGCATGTCTACCGGAGCAGCCCAGGGAACGAGCGTAGGAGCGTCGTCGGAGAGCCAGGACGTCTGCCGTGTCAGCGTGAAATTGCCGCCATTTTGGCCTGAGGAGCCGGCACTTTGGTTTGCCCAGGTCGAAGGTCAGTTCACCATCGCGGGCATTACTGCCGATTCTACCAAATTTTATACCGTCGTCGCGCAGCTTGACCACCGATATATGGTAGAGGCCAGGGACATTATCGAAAATCCCCCAGCTCAGGACAAGTACCAAAAGCTGAAAGCTGAGCTGACACGGCGACTCTCCGACTCGCACGAGAAGAAGGTCCAGCAGATCCTCAACCGCGAGGAGCTAGGCGACCGCAAGCCGTCGCAGTTTTTACGGCACCTGCAGACGCTAGCCGGACCACATGTGCCCGAGTCATTCTTGGCCACGTTGTGGGCGAGTAGGTTGCCCACTAATATACAGACGGTTATCGCTTCGCAACCTAATCTTCCTCTTCAGTCTGTCGCAGATTTAGCCGACCGCGTGCACGAGATCGCGCCGACACCAGCACCAGCGCTCGCAGCAACATCCGCCGTAGCAGCAGTGGCGAGCGCGAGCACCAGCAGCAGCGAGATCAGCGAGCTGAAACAATGCATAGCTGCATTAACGCTCCAGGTAGCGGCCCTGCAGAGAGGACAGGTACACCACGGCTCGCGTAGCCATCATAGGCACCAACGTGGTGGCAGAGGACCGTCCTCAGGCCGCCGCCGTAGTCGCTCGCGCTCCAGAACCACGTGGAACGAGGCATACTGCTTTTACCATAACAGGTTCGGTGACAAGGCCACGCGGTGCGCCACGCCGTGCACGTATGCGGGAAATGCCGCCGGCAGCCAGAAGTAGCGGCAAATGGCTGCCCCAACCAACCACGCCGCCTATTTGTGACTGACCGGACAACTAAAACCACGTTTCTTGTGGACACAGGGTCCGACCTGTGCGTGTACCCACGTGCATCACTCCAGCAGCGGCGCAACAAAACTGGGTACCAACTTTTCGCGGCCAACGGAACCGCCATCGACACGTACGGCTGGGTCGAGCTCCATCTGAACTTAGGGCTCCGCCGCGTGTACACGTGGAAGTTCGTGGTCGCGGACGTCACGAAACCCATCATCGGTGCCGACTTACTGGCACACTACAATCTTTTAATAGATTTAAAAAATTACCGGCTCATCGATGGGCTGACCCAGCTGTCGTCTACGGCGTCATCTGCGGCCGGCTCAACTACAGACATCGCCTCCGTGAAGTCGATCGGTGGTACCACCGTGTACCACGAGGTCCTGCGTCAGTACCCGGAGACCACGCGGCCAGCTGGAACACAACGTCAGGTCAGTCACAACACCGTACACCACATACGGACTACGCCTGGCCCACCTGTTTTCAGCCGACCACGCCGCCTTGCTCCGGACAAGCTCAAGGTCGCCCAGAAGGAGTTCGAGGCAATGATGGCTAATGGAACGGCTAGACCATCAGAGAGCTCATGGTCATCACCACTCCACCTCGCTCCTAAAAAGGACAACAGCTGGCGACCATGTGGGGACTACAGGGCATTGAATGCCCGTACCATCCCGGACCGGTACCCTATACCACACATCCAGGACTTCACACATCAGCTGGCTGGCAGCACAATATTTAGCAAAATTGACCTAGTTAAAGCTTACAATCAGATCCCTGTCCAGCCAGCTGATATTCACAAGACAGCCATCACCACACCGTTCGGACTCTACGAGTTCCCATACATGACGTTTGGACTGAGGAACGCAGCGCAGACTTTCCAGCGATTCATGGACGAGGTGCTCCGCGGGCTGCCGTTCTGCTACTGTTACTTAGATGATGTGCTTTTATTTTCACAGACGGCAGCCCAGCATACTGAACATATGCACCAACTCCTCAAGCGACTGTCCACATATGGGATACTCATCAACACGGCTAAGTGTGAGTTCGGCCGAGCCACCATCACCTTTCTAGGGCATGAGGTGTCTGCAGAAGGTGTTCGTCCCTTACCGGAGAAGGTACAGGCGATCCAGAATTACCCAGCTCCCAAGACCGTCAAGGAGATGCGTCGCTTCCTGGGTATGTTCAATTTCTACCGCCGCTTTGTTCCTGACGCAGCTCGCTTGCAATCGCCACTCAACGTCGTCCTCACTGGCCCTAAAACGAGAGGAACACAGGCTATACAGATGACACCAGATATGCATACAGCTTTTGATGCTTGCAAGCAAGGCTTAGCTTCAGCTGCTTTACTTGTCCACCCGGACACCACTGCTGGCCTTGCAATTTTTACAGATGCGTCTGACGCCTCCATAGGTGCAGTGCTGCAGCAGAAGACGGGTGACACCTGGAGCCCTCTGGCATTCTTCTCGCGTCGTTTGTCCACATCGCAGAAGAAGTACAGCCCGTATGACAGGGAGCTCTTAGCCATCCACGATGCCGTCAGGTACTTCCGCCACATGGTCGAGGGTAGGCACTTCACCATCTTCACAGACCACAAACCCCTGTCATACGCGTATGCGCACAACCGGGAGAACTGCTCACCACGACAGTATCGATACCTGGACTTCATTGCGCAATTCACCACGGACATCCAGTTCATCGCAGGAAAGGACAACGTCGTGGCTGATGCCCTATCACGTGTGGAAGCCTTAACAGTCCCAACACTGGATTACGCAGCCCTTGCACATACCCAGGAAAGCGATCCTGAACTGCATGGACTCCTAACGTGCAACAACACGTCCCTCAAGCTCAGGAGAGTACGGTATCCAGACTCCGACATAGAGCTATACTGCGACACCTCCACTGACAACATACGTCCTTTTGTTCCAGAGCCATTCAGAAGGCGTGTGTTCCAGAAGCTTCATCAGCTGAGCCACCCCGGTAGACAGGCCACGGTCAAATTAATTTCATCCCGATTTGTTTGGCCTGGTCTGAAGAAGGATTGCCGGGCATGGTCCAGAGAGTGTATAGAGTGCCAGAAGAACAAGATCTCGCGGCACACATCCTCTCCCACCTCTCCTTTCCCTATTCCTTCCCAGCGCTTCTCACATGTCCACGCCGACATCGTGGGCCCATTAAATTACTCAAATGGTTACAGGTATGTCCTCACCGTCATTGATCGCTTCACCCGCTGGCCTGAGGCATACCCCATCGCTGACATCACCGCTGAGACCTGTGCCCGCACTTTCATTGCCGGCTGGGTGTCTCGCTTCGGCTGCCCGCATCGCATCACCACCGACCGGGGCGCGCAGTTTGAGAGCAAGCTCTTCCACGCTCTCGCTGCGACCCTCGGCAGCCAGCATCGACCAACCACGGCGTACCACCCAGCCTGCAATGGCATGGTGGAGCGCCTGCACCGCCAGCTCAAGGCGGCCATCCGATGCCACACCGACACCAACTGGTCCGAAGTTCTTCCCCTCGTGCTGCTCGGCATCCGCAGTGCCTGGAAGGAGGACATCAACGCGTCAGCTGCAGAGCTAGTCTACGGTGAACCGCTACGCTTACCGGGCCAATTTATCTCACCATCAGGGTCCGGCACCGTAGACTACGCCGACTTCACAGCACGTCTTCGGCAACAGATGGCCAACCTGTCGCCGACACCGGCGAGCCGCCACGGCCAGAAGGCATTTTACGTGCCCCGCAGCTTGGCAACGGCGACGCATGTCTTCCTGCGACATGACGCCGTGCGCCGTCCACTCGACCCGCCATACACCGGGCCGTTCAAAGTGCTGCAAAAGGGCGAGAAAACTTATAAGATAGAGGTAAAGGGTAAGGAGACAACCGTCTCAATAGATAGGTTGAAGCCCGCTTACCTCAGCATCGAAGAAGACGTCGTCCCAAGCAGCGCAACTCCGAGTTCGACACCAACCGCCACACAGTTGCCGCCAAATACCGTCGACGTTAAAAAAACCCGTTCCGGTCGAACTGTTCGTTTCCCGGACTACTATCGCCCGTAGCAGTAGCTACGGTCTCAGGGGGGGAGTAGTGTAGCGGTCTACACCCTGTTTCACATCCTTATATCATTGTAAAAACACTAAACATTCGTCCATAACACAACATTCTACTATGTCCCTTGTATACATCTGTATATGTCCCTTGGTGCCTATTGGCCTAGCTCTGTTCTGTCTCCTGCTAAATAAGGGCAATGATAATTTTTTCTACTCCTCCGCTGTTGTTTTCTGATTAATTTAGTTCGTTAAATCGCTCTTTCGGGACTCGTCGAGCTTCATTGACTCGGCGTTATTCTGGTGGTTGCCACTGTTGGTTTTGGTTTTCAGGAGTTGCTGGTTGCGAATAGTGTGGCATGCTTGTCCCACAAAAAAAACATGTGTGTTCCACTGAGATATGGAACACAACGTCCAGTAATTTTTTAGGTTTCCGTACCCAAGGGTAAAAACGGGACCCTATTACTAAGACTCCGCTGTCCGTCTGTATGTCTGTCTGTCCCTCTGTCTGTCCGTCACCAGGCTGTATCTCATGAGCCGTGATAGCTAGACAGTTGAATTTTTCACAAATTATCTATTTATGTGTCCGCTATAACAACAAAATGAAAACAGAATAAAATAAATATTTCAGTGGGACTCCCATACAACAAACGTGATTATTTTGCCGTTTTTTATAGCTGTAACCCTTCGTGCGCTAGTCCGACTCGTACTTGGCCAGTTTTTTATCTGCTGTCAAGTTTTCTATATTTAATCCCAAAGTTGCAACGACAACAGTTTTTTTTTAATATGTTACAGACACAAGCAACTCAATCGTGTCCCTTGAGTTACATACGATAACACAACTTTGTAGATAGAAAACTTACCCTATGTTAACGTACGCAAGAGACGCAGGTCACTTTTTATTCCTTATCGACACCTCCCAGTGGGATAGTCTCTAGGATATTATTTATCTGTTGCACAGGGAAGGAAATGTTCGATAATCGGAAAGTCGATAGTTCCTCATGTGATTTGTAATCTTCGCCATCAGCGTTAATCACTTGTATTCTTAGGAGTGAAAGCGTAGAATCATCTGTAAAATTGACCCACATTTCGCCAGATAAAATCAGTCAACTTGGGAACTGGTAAGCTGATTAAGGTTAATAAAAAAGGTAATATAGGTACTGATGAAGAACACAAAAAAATACCCAAACATTTACTCTTTAAAACGGACAGTAGGAACAAGTACTTCATTCTATAAGTGGTACACCGGTTATAAGTTGACTTTCTATACCACAATGGTCTTCTCCACGTACTATTTTGAAAAATCCCTTGTCACCCCAATCTGGATTCCATGAATTTGCCATAAGCCAATACTTTTCGCCATTCTCTACTCCCCACCCTAACATTTTAACATCATGTCCGGCGACATATTCGCCTTCAGCATGTCTGTAAACACCTTCTCTGTATGTAGCAAAATCTGAATATACACGAAAACCAGCCTCTATTGGTCCATTCTTAAATAGTTCAGCTTTTATTTGGTCTTCGTCATAAGAAACAGTATAATAGCTTCCGCGACGCTTGTCATTCTCAAAATCAGTGTTGTAGCTCGGTTCACAGGACTTGACGCATTTCGGGGTGTCAACTGTTGGGCCACATGGCGGCAAATTACCAGGTACGTGATGTTCGCAAGCAGCTATTTCGTACGGTCTACAGCCTTGATTCGAGTTGTAGTTCCCTCCTGACACGATGCCCGTGGAATTAAAGTATGACCAAGCCTTACTAAGGTAACCTCCTTTGCAGCCGATACCACAATTCGAACAGCAGCTCAAAAGGTCTTGAGCAGAGAAATGAAAGTTCTTTTGTCCGTTGGAGTGTATACAGTAGCGGTCGGTCATCACTTCCACAGCGCCAAACGCCCAGCAACTGCCGCAAGCACCTTGGTCTCGTATTTCGTTCAAGGACGGACAGTTAGGCCATTTGTCTCTTGGGTCAAAGCTCTCAGGGAGACTTGCAATCAGCTCGGCGCTATGTTCTATATTGGGTAATTTCGCAAAGTCTTCGTCGTCCAAGGAACCCAATCGATTCTTAATAAATGAAAAAGGTGTATCCACCGGGAAGTTTCTGCCGGCTTTCCAGGAGTTTTGCTTCGAATTGATCATATTAATGAACTCATCGGACAGCGGGTTGAGGTCATCAGCGCTGACGGCTGCCAGTCCACACAGCAAAACAATAAAAATCGCACTCGATGCGACGACCATTATTGCAGAGTCCTTTAATTACTTTTTTACGGAACGCTTGAGTCTACTTTTTATATGAACTTTTTCAGGATTATCACACACACATTTGTTTTTATCGTAGAACTGCTTGAATTCCAGATAGGTAGGTATTTCGAGAACGTGTGAACAGAAAGTGATAAATGAAATACTTCAAGCATTCTTGACGTTACTTTTCGCGATAATATTGGAAAAACAGAGCACGTGTAATCAATAAAAATATTGAAAACGCAATCACTGTTGTAGAAACCCGTTGCTTAAACCTTAAATCAAATAAGCTGGGAGGGAAGTATCGACATAGAACAACATCAACATAGATCATTGATTTTGATCGTGGATCGCATTCAAGATTGACTGTGTACGGGCGGCCTTAGGTCTTATCGACCAAATTCGGTCTATAGCCGATCGGTAACTATGTCGAGACTTCCCGCCCTTTTTGATCCTGTAAATATATCACCGTGAAAATGTAGGTGAAGTAAACTAATTGCCCTTTGACTAGATGGATCAACAGCTCGCTTCTCTTTCACTTCACCAAAGTTTCCACCGTGAAAAGTTTACAGAATAAGCCCGGAAGTAACCGGTGGGAAAAACACCAGAAGCAACTAGCTATCTCATACAACAAAGTACGATACCAACCGTACTTTCATAAGTATCCTAAAACTTCGTGTTTCCCCATGAAAAGACAATAATAAAAATACAAAACATTTATCTCGTATTTTTAGATTCTTTTAAATCGTCAAAATCATTATCAGAATTTCCGATTTCGCTTTTGTGGTGGACAAAATTGGGCCCATTACTCGAATTTGTTAAATGGACGAAAAAACCTCTTTGGCGTAACATTGTATTGATTTGGAATTTATTGTGAGAGGAATGAATGGGGCTGTACAATGGCCAGCCTATTGTATTGTATGGCTGTGCCTGCCGTCGTGCGTCGGATGGATGGAACATCGGAATGCCTGAGTGGAGGCTGGATTTTGGCAATGTTCGATGTACTGAAGTTCCTGCTTTTAGAGTGTTTCAAAGGTTTTTTGGAAATGCTGTTTGGGAAATAGGTATGTCCATCGATGACTTGCTAGTGCCATAGTAAACATTTGTCTGACTCTCAGATTAACATTTTGAATTTAAATAATTGCTGTAATGTGTTGTGACTGAATAAAATAGTCAGGTTATTGATGCTTTCAATTTCTTGCCATTATAATATAATAATAATAGTTCCTTAGTAATCTGCCTAGCCTTTTCCCAATTATATTGGGGTTGGCTTCCAGTCAAACCCGATTCAGCTGAATATAATAGTGGTTAATCTTGGTTATTTTCGTTTAAAATTTCACAACACATCAGCTGGTTTTAATCACTCTTAATGGCACGTTACAAAAAGAAACGCTTCAAATAAACCAAAACAAAAATGAAACCATTTCAAATTACAACATCATTTAAGAAAAATAAACCATTTACAAAATTGTTCCAAACGATTTTATTAACCAAATATTATTTTATCCTGCTCCAATACGGCTCGACGAGGCCCATAGTACCGGAATTAACGGCCATACATCCTTTTTCAACCCAATTTATTTAATTGGAAGTCACATTGCCAACGAAATCCGTTTTAGTCTATTAAAATTGGATTTAACTGCGTATGAATGGGAAAGGCGAATAAAATATGATAAAGGTTGAAGCTTGTTGATATGATGTTTCATTTTTAAAGCCTGTGTTTTATGAGCCGTCCGTATAAAAAAACGAAACCCCTATAGAATCACTCGTGTGTTTTATCTGTTCCTCTATCACAGCAAAGCTCCGAATCTACTGGACCGATTCAGTTGGAAGGTCTGAACTTTTGAGACCCATAGAAACACGGAAGCACGGAAGCATAAATCAGTAAATTTTCCTTTACAATGTCGTTAATACCTGATGATTCTAATTGATAAATTATCATCACCATTGAGTGATACATTATCATCATCCACAGCCCAACGTTACCCACAGTTGGTTGGTGGGTAAGCTTGATTCTGTTAGTACCAATCTCTACGATCTTGTGCTAGCCTGATTAAGGAGAAAATTAATGAGGCTGGAAACTCGAAAGTGCCTTCTAGCACCAACCGCAAAAACGCAGTAAAAAACAATTCTTTAAAACTACTAGAAAAATAACTTGAAAAGCGGTTTACAATATTTCTGTTTGTGTGTGTCTGTGATTTAATTTATATTTTCACAAACAGTATTATTTTAGTAACATCTTTTACATAAATTTTCGTTCATGTAGATTTTTGATAAGTAATAGTCAAATAACTTATTCTCAAAATAATATTTCTAGAAAACTCACTATTTTCTTGAAAATAAATATTGAAGGTCACTATTTCTCACCATACCTTAAGATTTGTAACGTGCTTCAAACCACAATCGCTGGCAAGCTTCCAGTGTTTTGTTTGTGTGGCCATTTAATAATTCCTTAGTTATGGTAGTAGTGCTTCTTCAAGGAGTTTCAGGGGAGTTATTGTTGAAATACGGAAAGGGAATACTAGATTTTCTTATTTTGAATTCCCTTTATTGAGCTTAAGAATAACAGTCGCACGGCTCGATACCTACATTTGTCCATACCTCGGTAAGCACTTTACAAAGTCAAGACTTTGACTTTGTAAAATACCGGTACACAGTTGCATTCTGTTAGACTGGAAGCAGACTTAAAGCTATAGTAAGTTCCAAATAGACACTTCCCTTTTTACTTTCGAGATGGGACGAAAAACGTGGGCTGTAAAACTGAAATGTTGGTCTTAATCCCTCATAGACTTGGTAAAGTTAATCGTGAATCGTGCATTTATGTATTGAAGAACACCATTTACATCTTTACAATGTTACAATGTGAAGTTTAATTCTAAATTGGAATGCAAAAATTCAAAATCACAATGTCAAAATAAAAATTCAATTTGAGTAAGACATACAGAAAAAAACAAAATTACATTCAGAATTCTTTAAAAGCAAAATATCGCACAAAAATTCATCTACGCTGTAATAGCACTTCTCTAGTGATAAAACCTGAAGAGACTTTTTAAAGTTTAGAGGCATACATTTTTATAATTTAGGGTATTTTATTATAAATATTTGGAGCAATTCAATAAAGCAGTTTTACACTTGTTTTGGCTTAACAAATTATCTTATTGAGCACGAATTGGGGTTCTCATAACTGTTGAAAATTTAAAAAAAAAATCCAACTAATGCAGTTTCTAATACGTACAAACAAAGATGGAAAAGTTAATATTTGATATAATGAACGCGACTATCCGTTGTTCTCAGATTGATCGTACACATCTTTTTTTGCATCCTGAATATTAATGTTGACTGTATATATATTAGTTGACTGTCCCCAAAAAACAACACCATTATCGGTTCGAGTATACGTAACGGGGCACAGGAAAAAAAAGAAATTTTTTGCAAAAAAAAAAATATTGGTAAGTTGTTTATTTTCTCGATTCTATCGTATAGAACACCTAAAAATAAGGCGAAAAGCATCTCGGTGATTTTTGTCTCCGACTAACCGTTGGTCTTAAAAACGATGTCGAAGAAATCCATAGGTTAGTTTAGGTTAGAACTGTGAACTACGCGCGAGCCGAGCGAGCGAAGCGAGCGGTACCGCGGCAGTGGCCGGCGAGCGCTGCCTTGAAATTGGTAGCGAAATTTTTCTAAGTCTGTTTTCCATAATGCCCCGTTTCGTATCCACTGACCCCATTATCTTGAAATAGAAGCAACCAATCCATGATAGTATAGGCTGTTAGTAATGTGTCAGTATTTACTTTCTTGGATAATTGGAATAACGCTTGGCAGGCGGGTTGGCGATCGCCGTGTAGCTGGTCCCAGGTGAGTCCCTTAGTCGCCTCTTACGACATCCACGGGAAGTGATGGGATGGTGCTATTCTTTTACGTCCGATACCATATGAAACAGCATTTGTAACTTCTTCTACTACACAGTTCTTATGGGCAATCTTAACTGGTGGTTATTTACGTGTGTCTCGTGGCAAAGTTGGAGTATAAAGTTTCAGTACCTTCTAACTCAGTTTCTGGTAGTAACTGAGGTGGTAAGTTGACCGACGAAGCGAGGCGGAGTTCCTTGAATGTTAGGCATTGTTGACGTAAAACTTAATCGGTACCCTTTCGGTTTTCTTTCTTTCTTTTTATGAACGCGATACAGTTTGTTTTCTACAAGCCGCCTTGCAAGCGTGATAAAAATCAACAACTTATCTTTATTCAAGCCGAGTTGGTTATACATTACGTTACTATACGTGCTAGGCCCTTTATTCATAGTTATCATAAAAAATAATTGTCATCGGAACTGTTAATGAAAATTATCTGTAGGATAAGATGAAGGTGTTCTAATTCACCTTCTTGCAAGCTGAATGATAATTTTGACCTGAATTTATCATAAATTTACAATCAACCCATGGCTAATTCTACAGGAATTTAGTTTAGTTAGAATTTGTTTAAGAGTGATTTCGTTCTAAGTCATCGTTTGGAAAATATAAAACAATCCTAATCCAAATCCTAAAATATGTGGCCAGAATTACTTATACGAGATTTTTTTTTATTTGGACCAAGCCCGCCACACATTCCCAAACCACTGCAACTCCTCAAAGCCAGAATCAACAGTGGTGACCAAGGACCAAGGTGTAATACGAAATATTTTGGTTTTATCTAACTGTTGCGTTGGTGATTGATGCTGCCGTAGCTGAATAATGGGCTAAAGCTGAAAACTTAGTGAAGTGAACAACTGATCTAAGGGCCACCACACAGAAGTGAATATTCAGTTTTTGCAGTGATTACGAATTTATAGTTACGGAACAAAAAAATAACGTCAAGTAATTTAGTGCGGCACATTCCAGTGTCTAATAGTTAGCATATTATTTTGGCCTGTGATACCTATTTCCTTTTTAATATGAGAATGCGCCAAGCATGACGCTTACCATAAAAGTGTAATCCCACCAAAAACATTTCAAGTAAAATGTTGCCAAGACGACCACATAAGGTTTGCCCTGTGAAAAAGTTATCAGATCTCATGTAGAGCCAAGCTTCCGAATCTACACGGCCTAACTCTACCGACCCTAACTTTACAAATTCTATATATCAGTAAAAAGGTATGGCTTGGCTGTTTCGCTTTCGTCGTGGAGGTGATGCGAATATTTAGTTTCTGAAGTAAGTAACGTCTTGGCAACATTTTACATGAAATTTTTTTGGTGGGATTTCAGTTCTTTTTGTAAGTTGCTAGGCAGATTTTTTAGTGTTTATTTTTTTCTTTTTTTTTTGGGTGTATTTCTTGCACATCAGCAGTGCCGGTTTTCATAGCCCATTCTCCATTCAAACTTCCACCCCCATTTTATCGGATTGGGGGGCGAAAGGTATAAGTTTATCTGGGGGCACGGTAGTATTTCTTTATATACTGAACTTTGTTTACATTAAATTTCGGCTTTCTAGCACTTCAGGAAGTACCCTAACATTTTGAAGTCTCATACAAACTTTCACCCCCCCCCCCCATTTTAGGGGATGGGGGGCGAAATTTATAAGTTTATGAATTTTTTTGTTGGTTGTATACTAAACTTAAATTACATACCAAATTTCAGCTTTCTAGCACTTCAGGAAGTAGCCAAACATTTTGATGATCATCAGTGTGTCAGTGACGAAACCGGTGTATTTTAGGTATCAATAAAATCTTAAGTTTATTAGAGCTACTCAATTGAGACTTTGTACGTTTAATTAGTCTATTATTGACATCATATCCTGAGAATATGAACTATCTGGTACATCGGAAACCAACTCTATGAGAATTCAAAAAAACGACGAAACACTTCGAGAAAAGGTAGGTAGTGCCCTTGCGCTTCGCTTGGCTCGTCTTGGCGGGGGCACAACCGTGCCCCCAGATCGGGATTGTGAGGAAGATATGCGTCACATCGGCGCAAAACTATGGAAAAAAAATGCTGGAACTCGTGTGCGAGACAGAACCACAGCGCTGGTTTTCAGCGACAGCTGGCTCCGACCGAGAGACGTCGGCCGGAGCAGCTTAAAAGTAATTGAATAAAAAAAAATAAGAAAAAAAAATACAGGTATGGAGAAATAATAATTAAGGTTCGAAGTGGCAACATACTGTTGCGCCGACAATCGACAGTGGCAGACCAAATAGTGGCGCGCGTGACTCAAAAGTGTGAAAAAAAATATTTTGTCTATGCGCACGTAAAAACGATAATAACTTATTCCATGTTTACATCTCCCCAGCCCTAGTATATGTGTTCTGTGGTTTACATACCTACTCTATGTTTATCCATGCGCACCACCTAGGAGAAGGATTAAAATGATCCAAAATCTAATTCCTATAAAGTCTACTTTTACCCGGCGTTTGCTTACGAGGTTCCGACGGATTATTTTGCCTGTAATTGCGTCTTATACCGTATCATCAAGTCAAATAAAAATAATATAGTTACCTTTCTATTAAAATAAGTCTCCTTTTATGATAATTAAGTTTCTCCAAATAAGCCGAGGCAAAGTGGTTAGTACCTACTGCGAAGCAACTCAGATGCATTACTTCGATTGCGCGGGCTGCCTCCGACATCATCTTCAAGCAGCTGTTTTATACCTTTTTGAGCTAATCTACAGATGGAAATGTTTTAATTTCGAAAGTGGAGTTTGTGGTCCGTGGACTTTGTATCTGTTTACTTTCAAAACTTGGGATGAGAGGAAATCTTGATGATCAGAATTTTCTTCAAACCATGTTTTTGAAGCCTTCGAATTTACATGTTTGTTTTGTTGATAGAAATAAGTTAACTTAACTATAGCTGAAATTCCAATACTTACGAAACTAATGCCCCGTTTTCAATGACACTAGTCGACACACACACTGACCATGTGCTTCTGGAACACCCTGTATAGATCAGACTTTGTCTAACGCCACAATATGGCTTGACATAGGCACAACATAAAAGAAGCGAACTCACCAAGCAGTCGGCTAATCTTCAAGAGCGGTGGCTTTAATTTAAAAAATGCCGTGTTTCTTGTATGAGATCTTATAGCAACCGTTATTTTTTAATTATTCTAGCCGTTGCTGTCCCACTGTTGGGCAAAGACCTCCCACACGTCCATCCAATATTTTATTAGTGCAAGATTAAAAATATCCTTTTATTAAAACAAGTCGTGTTGAATTATTTTTCACGGAAAAGCTCCCGTAATCACGAATAGCTTAAGTGATTAAGGAGCCAAATGAGTGTTAATAAGTAATTAAGGTAATATGCACTCAATGATACCGAGTTTTCATTCGAACGCGCGTCAAACGAATGTATTCGATAACTAATTAGCTGTAAAACAGTGTTACTATAAAATCGACTTTGATCATCGCTGTAGATACTCGTATGATTAATTTTGTTTATCTCCCCCGAAGTAGTTTGCTATTCATTTGTTGAATACAGTTTTGGTTATGAATATAAACACACTTATGTACTCGTAAATATATGGATTATGTTATTGGCACACGTAGATTGTGAAGCATTTGGACAAATTGTAGATACGTATGTACATCCATAGTTTGCCAGATAATATGTTTAAGTCCCTTGTCCAAATAAACACTAATTTATTGCACACCCCAGTGGTAGCCACTACGTACAGACGGAACTGTACGTAGTGGTGCACTCACCTACATGGTGAGAGCAAGTCGTGTATACAATGCAACCTACCAGGAAGCTACTTTTTAACAGCTGAATCTAATGCCAGTTGCAAAATAATAGCTAAGGTAGTTTAGCTTACCTCGCATAGCTGAGGTACTTATTTACGTAATTTTTCATGCTTGTGTGCAGACCGCAAACTACTTACATATGTACACAAGTGGAAAATTATATTCTCACTCCCGATATATATTTTTTTGCTTTATATTTGTATCTTTTGTGTATGTCGTGGAAAACGAAATGTTAATAGTAAGTAGCTGATGTGACTATTATGGTAAACACCGTGACGTCAGTTGGCAGTTGTAATGGCGGCACGTGGACAGAGTCGTGTTGGAGAGTGGGACTTTGCTGAGCTCACTTTGGCTCGAGCTACCAACCCAGGACACTCCAGAACGAAACTGTCGGTTTACCTATTTAAATTGTATTTTATGATCGCAGTTAAAGGTTAGTACTGCGTTGAATATTATTATTCTACAATGATCCTGATACCACTCCAAACGTTGACGGCGCTATCGCTCAGCCATCGCCGTTCAATTAAACTTTAAATGTTCGTCTACCGGCTTGATGGTAGATTTTTAGAGTAATCCTAAACGTAATTGATGCACGTAACAACTTCCGTAGCAAGCTGCAGTGGGAATAGTTAGACAATGTCACTAACGAGTGCCAGCAACTAACTGCGCGAGTTTAGAACTTAGTTGAATAGTTAGTTTTTACAGAACAGCGCGACGGGATCATTTTTACCAAATGTAATGCCATCGTGTTGCTTGTTAGTCATAGTCATAGTATAACCCATTTCAAGGAACGCACCTAATTACCAATAACTCTGTACGAGTATTTCAATGTGCTAGTAGTTTGTAAACTTTCTGTAAAATAAAATACCTAATTGAAGAATCCCAGTAGTACCTACGTTCCTTTGGAATCATTTTCGACTTCCACACGGGCAGAACTGTTGGCAAAACCTAGTAATTTAAAACATATTTTATAATAACACGCTTCCATTTTTATAAATGGAACGTAGAAAACTGGACCTTCGAACAGTTTTCAATTGGAATTTATTTCAATTCGAACTTTCGAAGTTAGTTTTTGAACAGCGCCGCAGTTACTCCGTGAAATAGTGATATTTAAAAATTATTCCTCATGTGCGGTTACTTAGGGAATTGCTACTGAAATAATAATACATTTGCATCATTCAATTCGCGTAATAATTTCAAAATATGACGATATTGTTATGTTAAAATGGTCATCAATAAACACCTAGTTTAAATCAATACTTTGTGCATAGGTACAGAAGGTACATTATAGGAAACATAAGCACTATTCACATCTTCACAAAAAATAAAAAAATAAAAAATAAATATGTACCTACTTCATCTTCGCTTCGCTCTCGACAGGGTTATTGATACGATAAAGTCTTCATCTTTCTCAACCTCAGGCTCTAGACAATGTGCAATTCTATGAGCTATGGCGACTGTCAAAATGCCAAAATACATGAGGCCCTAGACAATGTGCCATTAAATTAGCGAATGCGACTGTCGAAATGCCAAAATGTAGGGAATCACGTGATATTGCGAAATCATATCGATGTTGCAAAATCACGTGATATTGCGATAGCATCTGTCAATCCCATACATTTTTGACGTATTGACAATCGCCTTCACCACATTACCGTTGACAGAATCTCACTTGTCTATTTGATTAGGCCAACTTTCAAAGTTGTTAACGGGCCTTCCAATAGCAATGTCGGTTTAATTTGGTCAGTCCACCTCATTGGTGACCTTCTGTTCGCTTGTTTTTACTTTCCACTGTACTCTAAACCACCTGGAGCCCTATCGAGTCTTTATTCGGTCTCGAGACATGGCCAAATAATTTTAGTATAAAGGCAATACTAGTACTGATAGACACAGACGAATACGTTTCGACAGAATTTTGTACGTGAAATCCCTAGCATTGTCGGAGATTTAGGGAAAAGTGACAATAAATTTCTAGACAGCCCCAGTTAACCCCACAAACTCGTACACAGCCGTGGGGTTTGTTTAACAAGTAACGTGTTAGTAGGTATGAGAATGGGTAAGAACAGAACTACATACTTATGTTCTTTCTATAGTAGATATACAGGCTTCTTAAAAGTGTGCCGCTTCTGTTACTTTACTACTCAACTAGTCAATAAATCTGTGCTGAGACAACATAAATAGAGTCCCTAACAGTTGAAACCTGTCTAAAATTAGACTTTGATTAAATTTTCTTGTCTTGAAACCAAATTTTATTTAAGTCTCATAGAATCGCGTCTAGCTTGAGCAATTTCTTGATTAAATGTACCGAAAAACCCGGAGTTGAGATGTAAATTGTAAAGGAAAGGCTCTTCGTTGAGTTTGTGCTGACTAAGGATCGTCTTGAGCTCGCAAAAACGGGGTAAATAGATATTCAATTATTTTGAGACGCGCTTCGTGATTTATTTACATCGCGTTCGCTAATGTATTGCCGTATCGATGTTTGGTGCGAAATAAATCAAATGTGGAAGCGAAACGATCTGTTTCTGACTTCAATTTGTATTCTTGTAGCGTTTTGGAAAATCAAAAAGATTCTGGAGGCGATTTTGTTTGTATTGGTGCCCTACCAATACAAACAAAATCGCCTCTAGAATCTTTTGCTGAATTGGATCTCATCATCTTTGATGAATTGGAACTTAAAAAGAAAATAAATATCAGTGTTACTAATACAAGGAGTCCGTTATCTATTTTTTTTTTGAACGCGCTAATCCTTGGAACTACCCTAGTCGGATTTGGAAAATTATTTTTGTATATGATAGCCACATTCATGAGGAAGGTTACATTAGCCTTTTGCCAACTGTCAGGTTCGGCTTCAGTCTCACCGGATTCAGCCGAGTGCCAGTATTTAACATGGATTGACTGCCGATCTGACCTCCACAATCCAGTAATGGAGTCAGATTTTCTGCCTTCTGACTATCCGTCACGACTATCAGAGATGTATTGAAAGCAGCTTGGACCAACGGCTTAACTTGTTTTCCGAGGTCTCGCGTCCAGCCTTGGTTCAATCCATGGTCCGGAGCGAGGAGACATGGGAAGCCGTGACCTCCTTCTGCGAAGCAGTAACGCTAGTGAATGAAGAGGCGCGCCGCGTGAGGGATAGACAACCCTCACGCCCCTGCCGCCGCAATATAAGAAGACACCCCGGACGTCGGGAGCGGGCGTGGGCCTGCGGACGGCCTGCCGTCCGATCAGAGCCAGGCCCGGGTCGACGGCGTGTTCCACGCGCGCTTCAAAGAGATGTCAGCATAGTAGACTAAATCCGCAACCCTGGCAGGCTCTGGCCCTAAGGGGCCCTTATCTGAGCCTGCCAGGGTTGCGAATTTTATTCGAAAGAGTTACCGCGGCCCTGGAACGCAAACGCTCGCTCCACATATGGAGCATGGATGGGATTTAGTCAGTAAGAGTCTGACACTCTCCTTTTCCCTATCCATAAAAGGCACGAGAAGTTTCGCGATGTAATGGACTCATCCATGAACCTCGAATTAAGTATATAGCCACGAGCTCCTCCGCTAATAACCGCTCACAAACGCTTTGCAAAAATATCGCCACAAAAGACAACACAATGCACACAATCTCGTCTATATTTCAGCTTGCAATCGAAATGCAAGCTAACCTAAGGCGTCTACTTAGCGCAGGCAGGAAGTCTAAACATTCCGCAAACTGTATTACCATACGTGGCTTAGTCACCGCTTTCGACTCGCTCCACCAAGAACTTATGCTTATCTATTTAAAGGCTTATATGTCAAACGGACTACTTAAGGAGCTTAAGCCAGAGGACCCGAAGTGTACAAATACAGCTAGAGACCGACATATGTTATGTGGGACGACGCAGAATACTAAGCGTGGTCGCTAGTTAATAATTCAGTGGGCAAACTTTGACAAAATATGCTTAGATCTAGAGGTTTTAGCGTGTTGGTGTACTGTTTTATTTGTACTGTGGCTGGTTTAGGACTTGATTTGCTGTCTGAGGATGTCGGAAGTGAAGACAGGCTTCAGGTTCGTGGCTACATGTGAATGCGCTGTTCGATTAGACTACAAAATTATACTCAACTTCCCTCCCAGCATTTTTGCGTGTAGCAATATTATCGAAAACTAACCATTTGTCAGAAATTTCGAAATCCTTAACGTAGGTTACTGCGACCCATCATGGTAAATAATGGAAGTGCTTTGTGACCGAGGAAGAAAAAGGATTGATTATGGCTGGTAGTAACTAAGTACAGTCCGCTGCCCAGGCCATATTAGGGACCACTCACTTATATGCTCATGAAGATGGGTCATCCTGTTTTGGAAGTCGGGATCCTGTTTTCGAACACAACACAGCAAACAAAACACAACACACAAAGTGACAAGTCTTAAGAGTATTACGTTTATTGCAATAGAAAGAGTCCGAGGTTCGGTTCAATTATACATATGTACCTCTGACCAGAAACTTTTGTATTCAAAAGTCTGCTGCTGATTATTTTGATCACTCGTAAGATTTTCGTGAGTGTTATTTTGGTAGTTATTTTTTTTTATTAGTGCAAAAGAACATGTGAATCTATGTAGATACCCCCAGGCTATAGCCCTGTGGTCTACAGCACCTACGTCTAACTATTGAAGGTTTGAAATAGTGAGAAATATTGCTGCACTCCCCTGAGATTTCGTTGCAGGTACATTTAAATGAATATAGCTCGAAGCAGTCGTACACTACGAATGTACTGGCCGCACCACCTATGCACATCTGGCCGCTGTCTACGTGCCGAGCACCGAAAGAATATCTTTAAGTTAAGGTATTCAATGAAGAGTAAAAATTGGTAGTACTGTGCAAAATGTATGGGTTTCTAACCAATATTGTTCTGGTTTAAAAACTCCCTGACCTAAAGAGCATTTGTGGAATTTTGTATTAATCTACTAAGCTTTTTCCCACGGCTTTGCTCGTGTTGCCTACCCCGCAGAATGTTAGCATTTTCCGGTAAAAAATTACTTACTCAACAAGCACCCAACAATGGTGTGACTTTCTACAGGATGTTCCAATAGTGTGTGGTCATATTTAAGGGTGATGTTTTGTAGCTGCTATAGAGTAAAGAAACAATATCCAAATAAAAAAAACTTTTTTCAAAAAACCCGACCTCGGAAAACGACTGAAAAGTTTTTCAAGCAGTCTATTGCAGTTGGTTGCATCGAATCTGAGATTGAACTAAAATAAACACCACCAACAGCATCAGAAAGCTTGAAAAGTTATTATCAAAAGGTAAATTAGTAGGCGCCAGATAAATGTGCAATAACGATCACAGACCCACAGTACATTTAATGACTTTCTATCAAAATCAAAAATCGACTTCTATTGTTACGTTCTCTTTTAACCCTCTATATATATATATAAGGATCTGGGAAATATATGCAAAAAACGGTTAGGGTTTCATTTGAATTATGTTTTTAACGAAAAACGGTTCTTAATTTATTTTTCGGGTATCTACGAAGGGATATTAGGGAAAGGTCACTGTACTTTATTGCAAGTTTATCTGAAGCCTACCATAGGTAGGTAAACCTAAGTTAGTATTAGGTAAGCACCATAATATTAACTGTCTCAAGCTGTTAATAAGTGTTAGACGTGTTAGACGACACGGTTGGCGCGGTGGTTAAGCGATTGGCTGCTGCGCTGCGTGTCACGGGTTCGATTCCCGCACGGAACAAATATTTGTATGGCCTACAGATAGTTGTTCCGGGTCTGGCTGTTTGTGTATGTGAGTTTGTATGTTTGTAAACGCACCCACGATACAGGAGTAATTCCTAGTGTGGGGCAATGTTTTTTAAAAAAGAAAGAAAAGAATAAGTTACGGAACCCTCGAAAACTGAGACCCACATGGCAGTTTTTGTTTTTAATATAAGAGATTTATTTCCACATCGGATCATGACTGTGAGATACAATTTATTAACATTAACCCCTAAACTCAGGGAAGGTTAAACCTCATTTACTTGATGTCAACGTAAAATATGGTAATGTCTTTCACGACGTTACCGCAGGAAATTTTGGAGAAAAGCGGAAATAAATTGAAACAGTGAACAATCAGAAACCATTGGATCATTAGAGAAGATTTATCGTCTATGCCTTCGGGGTACTTTGTGTAATAGAATTCGTCGCGTCATCATTATGACGTCACTCATAAATGGAGAATTTTTCGTTCGTAGACAATGATGGTTTGCTATTCAAATAGATAGATATGCATGTTTATTTGGAGTTAATGGTAAGTTGGTGCTATTTTAACAATGAGTAATACTAATAACCGACTGGATTCATGCTTAGGTAGGTAGGTATAGGCTACATTACAGTGGTTTATTTCAAGTCAGGGTTTGTAACCGGGCATCAAACCCAACTTGAAATGAAACCGGGCATACAATGAATCCTGACGAATTTTGGTTATTGTCAGAATAAACCTGAACGGGGCTGCTACTGACCAACTCCTAAGAAATATATTGCCTACGTTGCCCCATCTAGGAATTTTATAAAAAGGCTCTACACTTGCCTTTGTATGTAACCATTAGACGAACGAGACTTACCTTCGTTGAGACCTATTTCATTGGCATTTTGAGAAAAGATTGCCGAAAATAATCCCGTAATAAAGGACCCTCAAGTACCTACCCACCCACTACTGTAAATAAAAATTCTACATTAACTTCAACAGAGACTCCTCATCTCTACGGACCAGTAATCCGTTTCTAAATAAAATATCTCGTCATAAAAGATTCGCTGTTTCGTACAGTATTCAAGGAGTGCAGGTGGCCGTCGGCAAGTGACAATCCAATTTTGTTCAGACCTCCCTCGGCGCGGTCGGATAAAACCTCTACAGTCTACAGTAAACATTGAATGTAGGTACTAGGGAATGTTACCAGTATGAAATAAATGTAATCTTTTAGGAGATATAAATGGCGGAATAGTTCTCGGGTTGAGTGGTCGTCTCTATTTCATTTGTTGTTTGATACTGTCGGATGTCTGTTGGTTTGTTTTGGTGACTTTGAATTTAAGAATAGATTGGATTAAAAGTTGGAGCGCATGTACGAGTAGGTATGTAGATATGTTTGCATACTTATTATATAATTGAGTTTATTTTCTCCTAACTGTGCCCGCGACTTCGTTCGCGTGGATGTCGGAAAAAAATGTGTCGCACAGATTAAAGAGTACCTGCGTACAGTCTCAACACCCTGCATTACCTAGATCCTCTTAGAAAATAAAAAGAAGGTTAGGTACACAGGGCGCTAACTTCATCACATCTTCTGTTTAAAATGCCGACCATCCTTGATATCTCCTAGTTTTCTATGCTAAACTGAAGGTCGCAGCCAATTAGCTTAATGAGCCGTTTCATTAAAAGCCTAGACTTTTCATTTAAAATATAGTTTGATGATTTGCCCATGTCACTTATGTCGCTGATTAAATGGCGCAGTTTAATGAAAAGGCTAAGCTTTTAATGAAACGGCTGATTAAGCTAGTTGGCTGCGACATAAATATTATATTCTGGAAATCATAAGAGAAATCATCATTTCAGCCGAAAGAAGACCACTGCTGGACCCCAGCCTGTCTCAAGTATCGCCATATCAACCGATCCTGTGGGTTTATCATCCTGCGGATTGATTTCTTTTTCTTTTCTTTTTTCTTTTAAAAAAACGTTGCCCCACACTAGGAATTTCTCCTGTATCGTGGGTGCGTTTACAAACATAATCTCACATACACAAACAACCAGACCCGGAACAACTGTCTGTAGGCCATTGATACCCAATGACCTGGTCATCGGTCCACCATGTGGGGTGCCGCGCCAATGCTGCGTCTTCCGGTTCGGAGTCTTCGCCACTCCAGAAACCATCGTCTAGTTGTTTGCGAGCGAGTGACCTGCCCACTGCCACTTAAGTTTAACGATTCTTCGATCTACGTCAATAACCTTAGTTCTGCTGTGAATATCTTCAATTCTCATAGGATCACGCAAGGAATCTATAAGCCTAGACCTACCCATTGCCCGTTGACTTGAAGCCTTCTGATGCGGTCCATCGTGTCATTAGATTTATAGGGGCAGGTAAAGGTACATGCTGGAGAGGATCTATGGACTGGTAGGTGTCCCAAATGACCTACATTTCGGTAGGTAGGTACCTACCTACCACCTTATTTAAACATAACAAGTTAGTGGCTCAATCAATAAATAGGTACCTGTCTGTTACGGCCCATGCCATCGACCGTTCCTAAATCCAGATATCAGGCCGGTAAGGCCGTCGTCCACCGACTATGTAGGTACCTACACCAAGATGATACAAAGGTATCAAACAGACATATCTAACATGGCAAGATACTTATTGAACAAGCCGGTACCAAGGTACCTACCGGATAGGAAATAAAGTAATGAAATTACTAATAATTTTTAGATAAGTACTTAGGCGATAAAGATATGGACACGGGCCTCTCTCTGCGAAAGGGAATGGACTAAAGTGGGCAAAATAAACAAAAACACAACTAAAAACCAATCAAATAAAAATTATATAGCACTGGATTTCTTCTCGCCGACGAAGGGCGTATCATAGTTTTCAAAGTACCGTCGCACTTGGCGGTCGCCCAGCTCTCTCTCGTAGATGGCTGAAGACAACTGTTCCACCAGTTCCAGGGTACTGGAGCTCAAGTGCAGCTCGTGAGTGAAGCCCAGGAATGAAGAGCGTTCCGTTTCCAAGAAGTCTGAGCTCTTGAACAAAGAGTATTCTTTCGTTAGTGAAAAGTTCCTTTTACGAGTACCTATGTACCTACCATGTACCTACCTATATTTGAATTCGGAACACGAGATATTTATCAAAAATAACAACATTCTACCATGCCTTTTTAGGCCCTATTTAAAACAAATAGTCACTTAAGGTTGAACTAGTCGCGGGCTCGAACTCGCTGGTAAGCGTGGCCAAAAAGCACGCTGTCTCACCGGGCATCGTGCCCGACAGAGACAATATCAGTGATGAGCATTTAGATGATAGTCTAAACGCACAATGTCTAGTTTCCACGCTCAAAACACCGTTCCGAACGAAAACAACGTTAAACGATGCACGAAAAGTCCATTGGAAGGTTGAGTTTTATGAAAAAACTACTGAATAAATCCATTACAAATAAAGTTTATTGGACTCTTCTACAATTGAGGTTTGTTGGTGCCGACTTTGTTTTTGAGATTTTACACTTCTTTTATTACTTATTTACGCCCGAAGTTGCGTTAAAATTGTTAAAAAAAACGAATCTTTGTTGGCTTATAACTTTTTAATGGCTTTTTATTTTACTATTCCATTTCCGTACAGACAAAATTAATAATGAGATAAAACGATATCATGCTTAACTTTGAATGTATAATGTCAAACAGTGGAGTAATACCCCCCCCCGAAATTTGTATGGACAAGATATCGAAGAGTGCAACCTTAAAACCAATCTTTTGGGTCCCGGATTTTGTTCGAAAGAGTTACCGCGGCCCTGGAACGTAAAAGGAGGAGCATGGATGGGTTTTAGTCAGTGAGAGTCTGACATTCCCTCCCGCTCCACCCAGAGCGGAAGGGGTCATTTGATGATTTCCCATCCTTAAAAAAAAAATATATCTTTTCTCTCGCTCCGCTTCGCACTACATCACTCCGTAACAATGGACAGACACAGTCCGCAACTCAGTAATTCCGTAATACTCCCTCGCTCCGCTCCACTACCTCGTTCCGCGCAAATTGTTTCATGCCGGTCAATCTAAAATCAGTCTTTATTCAGGTAGGTACTCACCGCCACCGACATTGTAAATAAGGCATACACCAATAAAACTATACTATTCTTCCTCAACACGATAATCATTGCACTAGAGTCGTATAAAATAGAAATAACATTATTTCTTCATAATGAAACTTTGACTGAAAACATTTCATGTGTAACTTGTCAAAATATGTACGCAGAAGCGATATTGCAGCTCGTTCTAATACAAATTCAGACATAAAATGGTACCACTTTTGTTTTATTATTATTGGGTGTTGTGAAAATAAATTGAAATAAATTTTGAGGTTGATAAAAATTGTAACGTTGTCCCAAGCAACGTTAGAATTTTTATCAACCTCAAATCACCACCATTGCAGTCTTGTGTCAATTTTTCAAAATATATATTTTATGGACATGGAAATGGCGTGTATAAGAAAAAAAACAAAGATTGTAAATTAGAAATTTATTTTCCAAAAATACTGCCATCATTATATATTTTTTCATAAATTATAATAATTTAAAGTCACTAGGCATTTTGGACATCACTGGACATTGATGGTATCGTGATTCAAAGCAGAATATCACGAAAGATAAAATTAAGAAATAAGTTTTAATATTTAAACGAGCGAACATGCGAAAATGCATCTTAAAACCTAGTGCGCTTTCCAAAATTATGCTTCCTGTGCCAATAATTTCAAAATGGCAGCCTAGCATTCGCATTTCTTATGCAGCCCATAAAAAATACAAAATAAAACTTGTGCAACACCTGCATCACAAACTAAAATGTCTTTGAACACTTTTAAAAATAAAATGTCTTAATTGTTGAAAACAATCCTTGAACCTTAATTCTCAAAAGAAAAACGTATTCCTACCTTCAGGAGCAATCGGAGGAAACCATGATAAATTATCGTAATTTCATAAAAATAAAATTAGGTACAGTTCTCGTCAAATAACTTTGCCCCTCTGAAGTTAGCCATTTGCAAAGATCGCGCAGGCAGTCACGTAGACGGGAGCAAGCAGGACGTAAGCATGCATCGAACGTAAACGAGCGACTGGAACATAAAATCGCGCTACCATAATCCTCGCATCCTGCGCATGCGCAGTTGCAGTTTGTTCGTAATTTTGACTACTATACAGCCACTCGTAGCAAACTTCAGAGGGGCAAAGTTATTTGACGAGAACTATAACATAAACTGGAAAGTTATAATTAATCAGCCTTCGACCGTGAGCAAGGTGTTGGCATACTGAAACTCAGGACTGTTTTCATATTCAGACATGTCGAGGGCCACTTCGCAGCTTTCACGGACTACACGGCGCGGGTCTTGCAAGTACCTAAAATAAAATTGGCTTTAATTAAAGAGGAAACATTTATCACAATTATTATCTTACTACTATCCTTATAAATGCGAAAGTTTGTGAGGATGGATGTATGTATGTTTGTTACTCTTTCACGCAAAAACTACTGAATGGATCTTGATGACATTTGGCACACAGGTAGATTATAGTCTGGAATAACACATAGGATACTTTTTATCCCGGAAGTATGTTCTCTTGGGATAATTATCGACAATCACGCGGGTGGAGCCGCGGGCGGCAGCTAGTTATATATTATAAAGGCGAAAGTTTGTATGGACGGATGTTTGTTACACAATCACGCCAGCACGGCTGAACGGATCTGGTGATTGGTGATATTTGGCTGACAGTGATAGATTATAGTCTGGAATAGCATACATGGTAGGCGCCAAATAAACTTGCAATTAAGTACATTGACTTTCCCTTCAACCGTTTTTCATTACTAGAGAACGTAAAGGATCACGATAGATTTTATTTTTATTGATTCAGGACAGTTTAGGTCTTTATTTCTGTTTTTGATTTAAGAAAGTCAGTAAGAGCGGTTACGCACTGCATCCGATCCGAGTCCGTGAAAATACGGAAATATCACCGTGAATATTCGTCGATAAGCCAAAGCTACCACACCAATCGATCAACGACGATCTATCGATTGTATGTACGAACACGGACAGATCTATACGTCCGATTTGAATCCGAGGTAATGCGAAAGGGTTCATACAAACAGTACTACGGGTAGGGCTTCGTCAATATTTCTTCCGAATTGGAGACTCACGGATGACGGAGAGAAATCGGATGACGGAACACGACGGACGGACAGTGCGTAAACTACATACAAATTGTTCTATGACTACTTCGGAACGTATTTTCACGGATTCAGATCGGATGCAGTGCGTAACCGGTCTAAGTGTATGTGGCTCAATGACCATTATTGGAGATTTATCTGGTGCCTACCACAGGCTACTTCTTAACCCGGGAGTATGTTCCCTTGGGACAAATTCCGACATTCAGGCGTGCGAAGGCGCTGGCAATAGTTTTTGAGCAAGATCTCAGAGCCCCAAAACATTATTTAATTTCTGCATAACAAAATCTGTGGGATAGACTGTTCTTCATAATTATGTACTTTTAACAAATATGTTTTTATTTTTGGCCAGTGTTTAGATTATTTTTCAGCATTGGTATACTTACCTACGTAAGTATACCAAATAACCTAAATTAAGCCAGAAGTGGAGGCATAGCAAATCCTTAACACCTACCTAGTTTTCACAAACTTAGTCATTAGCATGAATGCACCATGTTGCTTTATAATATATTTATAATAATATAAATATTAAACCTTAACAGTAGGCACTAAAGTGTATGAATTGAAAATCAAATGGTTATAATACTCATTGGAGCATCATCGCAGATCATAGCTGTTTGTAGATTTAAAACAATCTTCACATGCCAGGTTTTAGTGTTTGTGACCAAAACTAATATTGAGGTGAGTTACTAAGCTCATGTAAACTACGCATTAGTGCATTTTTATAATTGTTGTTATTTGGACATCCAAACCTAATTTTAACAAGATTCCTAATGATTTTTACCTCTGCAGAACCTCAGTGCATTCATCAGTGGCGATGGATCCCAGTGCCTCAGCTGCCTCATGCCTCACCATCTCGTGTTCATTGGTGTCTTCCAGGGTCTTCTTCAAGAATGGCACACTTCGCTCATCCTGCATCTGTCCGAAGACGAACGCCACTTCATGCCTAAAGAGGGCACTGGAAGCTTTGAAACCTGGAATTTTAAAATAAAACTGTTTTAGAATGTTAAATAATAATTATTATTGAACAATATTTAACTTGCAGTTATGGTATTGTCCCAAAATTAAAATGTTATTCTCATTTTGTATACTGTTTTTACATCTTTAAAAACATTGATACATAAACTCGGCAATGACATGTCATACCTATACTGTTTTTTCACAGAATAAATGAGTTGAATTTGTAAAATAAATACAATATTCATCTCTAATTAGTACACAAAACAAAGGCAATGTGTCAGTTCCTCTGCTTACATCCACTAAACCACATCTGTGCAGAGGAAAGTGGGTATCTCATTATATTATAGTTATAAATAACAGTATTCTGCAATAATAACAAACCAAAACTCGTCATAAAATTTTTATTACAATTTGTTTTCATAAATCTGAAACTTTCCAATCTGAATGTTTGAAACTCACCTTCACCCAAAGCATTAATACTCTCAGTCGTGCCCAAGTTCCTCAAACTAAACATAGCTCTATATCTTTCAAACAACGGCTTAGTTTCATCCATCAAAGTATTCTTCAAATTCTCTACATCACTCTCACTGCTCGGCGGAGCAGGATCTATAGATGTGAACAAACTCTTTGAGAGCTTGGTCTCCTTTGTGCTGTCGTTGGCAACCCAGTTGAGCCTTTGAAGTGCAATTTGACAGGTTTCCGCTACTTCTATTGCTGAATCATATTGGTACTTTTCTAGTAATTCCCGGAGTATGGGGTCACCAATAGCACCTAATGCTTCACCTGAAATGTGAAGATGTTTTGGATGTTAAAATGTGGATTTCAAAGGTTATTAAGCTGCCATAACACTTTATGATCCAACAGATTTTGCTTTTAAAAACCGGCAATATGCAGTCTCTAAGCAAGATTCTAAATTGATTAAACTGAGTTCCTTAATTACAAAAGTTTCACTGGTAATACCAACTTTATTTTAAATCTTGAGACAAATATCACTTAACATGAAATGAAAACCATGACTCACAGTTTACACCATGCATGTCCTCGATCACGTAGCCACTATCGCACAATTTATCACAATACATGCAAAACAATGATAAGAACCAACCTGCCTCATGGCGGACTATGGGATCCTGGTTTTTATCCTCCAGAACGCTCCTGAGCACAGGGATCGCACGTTCATCCTGCATCTGGCCCAAACAGTAAGCTAATTCATGCTTTAATAGCACAGATTCGTCTACAAAACATTGACTAATACACTCTATAGCGGTTTCGCCTCCTAAATTGCGAAGAGTAAATAATGCTCGGAAACGCTCCTTCATTGGCCTCGCTGGATCGTTGAGGACTTTGCCGATATTCTTCACGGCTGAGTCGCTGGCCATTATTTATAAGCAAAAATAATAGGAGAACCAAAAAAAGAACCTCGTTTAGAATAACAAGCGACAACATGCGATTGTGACAAAATTCAAAAAATACTATGACAGACGTCAGTCAGACAATAAAACGTCAGAGTGACAGTGCCATCTGATAGACGTTAGCTGTCACAACAACATTATATTCGGATAGTCTTTCAAAACATATGTCTATGATCAAAACGGACTCAAGTTAAAATATAAAAAAAATTATGACACTACTGAAGTGACAAATTATAATACATAATTGGACTAAGTAAAAGACATGCCTGGTGGATCCAAGAAAATGAAAAAGTTGGATAACAAAACAATAAATATCAAATGACGCCTTTATTATTCGTGTAGTTTTCTAAATAATGTTATAAATTAGGTACATGAAAGCTGTTTGTCCTTTCGTTCATCCACAAAAAAAATATTGGTAGGTACAATACTTTGAGCACGTAGGTATCCGAATAGACTAATGTGACCAATATTCTCTTGTGAATTTTCTACTATATCTATGTAAGCCAATCAAAAATATCCAAACCATTTTAGTAAAAAATGGTAGAGTTGTCAAAAACAAAATGTTTATACAAAACAATTAAAGGTAAAAGCTTTTATTAATTTAAATGAATAAATAATCACTTATTTCATTTTTTCGTATACGTCCTTCTAATGCAATTTAAAAAAAAAACTTATGTAGGTATACCTAATTACCCAAAGGTTTGTTGGCTGCACTTGACCTTTGTACAATGTGCACTCAGAACTTGTTACCTAAGTAGTTACTAGTAAGGTGTGTAAAATCAGTGACTAGGAGGCTTCCCCAAGCAATAACAAACTATTGATGAAATCTATATAAAGATTATTTTAAATCAAGTTCAGCTATCAGTCTTTCGCGGTCACTCAATCGATGCTCATGCGTCGAAACTGAAACAAACAATAATATTTTAAAACGGAGGTTTTATTTGAATAGTGTAGAAAGAGTACAATAGGTAAATACATAAGTTTATTATTTTTGCAATTATTTTACATAACAGGAAACCATGAATGTGCGTGACATACCTGAGGCGTGACATTGTTTCAATTTTGTTTTTTTACTAATACAAAAACTGTTACTTTACTAAATAATGCTTGAACCTTGAACCGAACATAATTTAATGCTATTCTTATGTTTAAATATGCATAACATTATAACATTTATTTTTGTTGTAGGTACCTAATAGTCTATCCTAAGTAATTTTGTTATAGACATAAACATTTTTAGGTAGATAATTACTCATAGGTATTATTGGTGTACATAAGCATTCATTTCCTAAAAATAGAGTCAGTCCTCTCGCATTCGCGATACTGCACTTAGGTAGTTCCTTACATGCATCTACGTATTAATGCATTTATTTACCCTGGGATTAGGGATATTTACCGTGGGATGTTAAAGATTAGGGGTCCAGCCTAGATTTATTTTTATTTAAAGTTAATTTACCGCTTTTTGCCAGTCGTCAAAACAACTTCTATAAAGTTGACCTTACACCAAACAGCTGTTTGTTTTGAACTTAAGGCCCCTTATTTATGTTCTATAGACCACACACTTGGGACTCGAGTCCACTCTGTGCAAGTGACACAATCATCTTTATTATTTGGTCGTCCACCTACATTGGCCTCACTATACAAATAATTACGTAGGTATCTACGAGGCCTAAATCAACTTTAATCATTCTATTTTCCTACTCTTCTAGCAAACTACGTAGGGTAAATATATTTATTTGAAGTAAATATTCAATTAGAAGGGTTATTCTGTTTTTCATTCACGTACTTGGCTGAGAGCACTAAACTATTTACATTAACTTTCTAAGGCCACATTTTCACCTGCATGAAACTCGCATGCTACTGGGCTTCTGAGTTATAGTCAATCAGTGGTATGTTTCAATCGCTCGATCGTGGCCGCAATGTACCTAATTATTATTAAACTTGCATATGAGTTGCTTGCATGTGAAAACGCGGCGTATCTTAACGTTAGGATAACTTCTGACAACACCGCAAATGACTCAAGATAGGTACCCGAAAGCCGATTTAAAAAAAAACACATCACAAACTTTTATTACCGTTAAATTTTGAAAGAATAAACGATGGACCTCATCCTTTCTTTGCTTCGAAATATTGCAATCTACTGCACCAATCGGGGATTGACCTTGCATGGCTTGCATGCAGTCGCTAGGTACTTAAATTTCAACTGCCGTAAGCTTCTGCGAGTTACCTTCGGCCCGTCGTACGCTTTGCAAAGGACATTTTTCAGATAATAGATGATAAAGTACTTACTTAAACCTACTTAATTAATAATTTAATTTATTTTAGATTAAGTACTTTGTGAATCCGCCCGGAGAAAACCAGTGAATCTTTGAAGCATACAATAGGTACTCCATAAAGACGCTAGACACATGGCTGGTATGATCAGAAACTGGTGGTGGGGTGGTGATCCTGATGTGAAGAATCAAGTATCTGGCATGACATTGAGAGACGTCTACAATGTACAAGAGTCCTGGAAGACGATTCAGAAAAATTCCAACCCTAACGGGTTTCTGATGTTCTTTAGGTAAAGTATATGGTCCAGAAATTGAAACCATTTCTTTGGCGTTCTTTCTGTACCTATCTACAAAAATTAAATTGGTAGATACCGATTTTCGTGATTGGAAGACATTTCTAGAGCTAGGTGCAGGGTGCAGCTTGCCTAAAAGTATGGATATGCGGAATTAATGTCGTATCTACTATTTAACAATCTTAAAGCCATACTCATTAAAACTTTCCAGTTATTTGCTAAAATAAGTATTTAAAGAATTTGAATTTAGAATTTCTTAAATAGTATTTTATGTAATGGATAAAAAGTTTTTATGTAGGTATAAGCCTGAAAAAGTAAAGAAGATAAGTTCAGTGTGGTTCAGTTCTAAGAAAAAAGGTTCAGTCAAAGAGTCTGGCCCACAGATATAGATTCTGTGGTCTTGCCGCTAGTGTATATAGCCAGTCTAGCGGCCAGTCTAAAATGACTAGCCGCTATTTCCAAAAAAATCCGAATGCCTTAATGTTTTCTTTTTAAACATTTATTTTTCTGATAAAATCTTTTTAATTTAGTTTTTCATGAAAATCAGCCAGTGAATTAGTAAAGCATTACTTGTTGCACAGTTGCGACCTTTTTGTTGTCCTTCCGTTGTCTACTTACGAAAAATAAAAATAAAACGGTAATATTTCAGAGCTTATTTTTTTGAATACTTAAGTAATTGTTTTTTGTTTTCTGCATCAGAAAAAATAACACCACCGGTCAAGCTCCGCCGACACTGCCGAAAATGTCGTTGAGCTCCGGCGATTCGAGCGTTTTAAAAGTCAATTATAAATAAGTACTAAGTACATGTAAAGGTATTTCATATAGGTATATAATATATAAAATGCGGGCGGGGCTTGACTGTTGTTCTGTAGTTTCGCGCGTGCGATGCGTGACAGTACCTACCTAATGTGAGACGCGTAAATAGGTACCTATAAGTATATCTACCACAGGATATGTGAATCACCTTGCTCGCGGACAGTAGGTAATCGCGATCAAACAAAACATTCATGATGGTTTCATTGTGTACTTATGTTCGTTAAGGCGTAGATATTGATTTTATAGATAACAGCCATCTTCCTATCTATAAGAAATATACCTAAGTATAAATTGGTACGTAAAAAATATATCCTTTCGGAAAGATGATAGTTATTTTTGTATTGGAACACATATCTACTAGCCATCTACTATTATGAACTAGGAATCAAACTACAAATAATTATTTCGTAAAAGAAAATTTACACCAATACCTACAACAATTTTCCTGCTATTTCTCCGTCCTCAAGCGTCAATGTTTTGAACTACGTCATTGGTCTTTAACGTTATTTCCTCCCACAGACTCTTCGATGCCGAACCCGAAACCAAATTATTCTTCAAAAACCTCGCACACGTACACACAGAAGAAGAAATGGCGGCTAACGTAGTGTTCAGAGCACACATTATCAACATCATGTCTTCCCTAGACAACTCAATTATAAATCTGAACAAGCCCGAGCTGGTGGTCGCGTGGATGCAGAAACTTGGAGACTCGCATCGGAGGCATAGGATTGAGAAGAGACATTTTTGGGTAAGGGTTGCCGGTTCCTATAATAGAACGATCGTTATTGGTTCGGGAGCTTTCTTGTAGCGACTGACGTAGCAATGTAGGTAAGGCACCACCTCCACGAGCGAATGAATCGCCACGACAGTATCGCCTATCCCCGTGTGGAGACACGTAGACTTATGTGACAAGACGTTAATATCCTTGCCAAGGTTGCGAAATTATTCGAAAGAGTTACCGAGGAAACCGCTGGAAGGCAAAAGGGCAGTTGATGGAACACGGGTGGGTTTCAGTCATATTCTCCTGCTCCGTCCAGAGCGGTCCAGAGAGTTTTCTTGTAGTTTCTGGCGAAGACTCCACGAGCGATCGAATCGTCACAAACCCATCGAATCACTGCGATGATATCGCCGACTGGAGACACGTTCATAGAGGTGTTATAGAATGAAGTGGTAGAATGATAATATCGCCGCGAGACACTCGCTCACTGGAAGCAGCGCCTAACGGAGTTATGCCAGTTTTCAATAACACTAGATGCTGTAAATAAGTAGGTACCGAGTTTAAACCCTGTTGGATTTGCATTCGTTTAGGTATTCTTAGGTCCGCTTGGCTAATAAGTCAGGGTTACTTGCTAACACGAGGTTAAATAACAAATATTTTCATACATCATGGCCCCGGGTTAGCAACTAACTTACGAGTTACAAAACCGGACAAGTGCGAGTGCAAGTTCCGATTGAGTCTTGAAATATTCACAGAATATTTAGTAATATATTCACTTTAAAAATAAATAGTTAAATTACAATAAAACAAATATTTAAGGGGGGCTCCCATACAACAAACGTGATTTTTTTTGCCGTTTTTAGGGTTTGTACCCAAAGGGTAAAACGGGACCCTATATTACTAAGATTCCGCTGTCCGTCTGTCCGTCCGTCTGTCACCAGGCTGTATCTCATGAACCGTGATAGCTAGACAGTTGAAATTTTCACAGATGATGTATTTCTGTTGCTTCTATAACAACAAATAAAAACAGAATATAATGAATATATGTGGGGCTCCCATACAAAAAAAGGAAATGTTTGCCGTTTTTTATAGATAATGGTACGGACACTGCTCCAAGGGGTATCAAATCTAAGTATTTGATTACTATCCAGCTTGTAATCTCCACACGTTCTTGAGAAAAAGGGTCTTGACAGACGGACATCAAAGTGATCCTATAAGGATTCCGTTTTTGCCGACTGAGGTACGGAAACCCAAAAAATAATACCCTGCAAATAACACCGATTTGTTCAAGTGGACCATTGAGTTAATAAAAACGAGCATAATACCTACTATATGAAAATTAATACATTTTTACACACCTCTATTTTTCACGCCGATAATTCTCGGTTCTCATCTTTCAAAGGTATTTCTTTTGCTTTTCGCGGGTGGCATAGTGGGTGGACAGCAAATGAGGTCCCCGCGGGAGTATCTGATATTTCGAAATATACGGCCTTCAGTTGACCAAAATAGAACTTCAATATCTGGGAAACATACGTAGGTACTTATAGTCACATGTCTTTGCGGCCTGAATTTATTTATATGTATACGATGGTTTCAAAACAATACTGTCCTGAAAATAACTCACGGTAAAAACTCACTGTACAATTTCTATGAGAAGGGTTGTTGGATCGTTATCATTATTACATCGAGCCTTTCTTAAGGAGCCTTTGCGCGATTTTTCTCTAAACTACAGGTGTCTCGGCTTTTAATATTTTGTTATGCACAGTAATTAACAATATTTATCTTTTCCAGGTGTTCAAAGATGTCCTGGTTAAAATTTTGCAGGATGACCTAAAGTTCTCCGAAGAGGTCGTGGACTCCTGGGGCAGATACGTCACCTTTATATATGATCACCTGCTGTCGAGATTAGCTTCCTAATTATAATATATACCTACCTATTAATGCTCGGTTCTTGAAACGAAAATTATTATCAAATAATTATGACAAATGTGCTGTAATTGGTTGATAGAATTTTCAACAGAACAGGCAATGGCATCACTTGACTTGCCGTGGTGCGTCGATAATTTCGTTCCAGGGACGGGGTGAAAACATCTTTAGTCCATCTAAATGTCCATCCAAAGAACTTTAAAAGACCGCTTTTAGCGACAAGGTCGCCCATTATGTCACCCTATGTAATGTTTTCTTCATCTATCTTTTCTGTTACTTATATGGTGTACATAATAAAGAGTATTCTTTCCTGTTCTATTCTTTAGATGATAATAACTAATAAGTATTATCCATGAATACCAATATTACTTATTTTGACATTAATTTACTTTACTGGAAGATTATTATTGTTTGTGTTTGTTAGTAGATAATTTTAAGTATAGACATTTTAACCGGATGGTTTTTAGTAATTTAACTATGTTTTTTATTGGGTATACTATAAGTAAATTATAACAATGATTTCTGACCATTTCTACTTCATTTGTTTGTTTTAACTTTATTTTTTTAACATTACAGTAATAAGTAGGTTTTTGCTATTCCAATAAAATATATACCTACTTGAACAAAAATGATCGACTGTGTTTTATTTTCATCCGTATCTAAATGTGCCACCAAGCTTCCAGCTCCCCAACAATCTCGTTTGGTACTGTAAGATATACCAGAACCAAACGAGAATATTGACACTTCGATTTTAACTGCCTCCGTGGTCGAGTGGTTTAGGTGTTTGCCTTGTGACTCGGTGGTCGTGGGATCGATTCCCCCACGGAAAGCATACTTTGTTAACGTTGTTTTCCAGTTTGGCTAGGACATTGCAGGCTTGAATCACCTGATTGTCTGATAAAAGATGATTCCCTGCTTCGGAAGGCCTTCGGTGGTCCCGGTGGCGGTTGTCAAATAAACAATGTCAGAGGCCCTTGAGGCGGTTTAGAAACTCTGACACCAGGGTGGGGTCGTTGGACCTTACTGCACACACGTTAAGAAGATTTGATTGATCTCATTAAAATAAAAGTGTCTGTTTGTAATCTTGAAAAAAAATATTTTTACTAAATGCATAATAGGAAAGTGTATGTACGTTGCCGTTGGTCCCTCTCGACTGTCATTTTTACATCTTTGGCAGTCTTCACGGATTGTCAGAAGCTAGAAAAAGTGACTCCAGTCTTGCACAGGAGTACCGTGTTACCCAGTTAATGGGTTGTGGTGGAGGTCTGGTAGGCAGCCACACTACGTAAAATACTGGTGTTCAGCTCTAAATCCGGATTAACTGCTTTTTCAAGTCAATAAATTGACAAAGATAAAACGCACGAAAGTTCAGGAGTGGGGGCTGGTAACGATCATTTTAGTGACAAAAGAAAAAAATGAGGCCAATATTTTTCGGCCTTCTGTTACAGATTAACTAAGAGTTCCGTTTCTGTGCTCTGTACCTACCTATAATTTAGTACATATAGATTTTTAACGAGTTAAATACGACGCAGATATGACCATGTACATAAACAGGAGCTTTGGGTGTGCTATGTAAGTGTTCTAACGATTCTGAAATATGATTTTTGTATGTACCTATTAGCAAAGGTCCTGTGTACTTACATAATTTATTAGTTGACAACACCGAACAATCGCTGATTTATCTTCGATGAATTGAATTCTAATAATGAGTGACCTTAATATTCTATGTACGCTTAATATTGACCACACAATGAGATGTAGTTACCGGTTTTTTATACAAACGTACGATCTGTGAATAATAGATTAGAGTATAGAAAAAACACGTACTTTACCTATTATTAAAGCTTTAATTGAGGTGGTTCGTAGTCTGACTGGACACCATCAATTTGGGATTTGGCAAGCGTAGACTGATAAAACAAGAATTACTGACTAAAAAATATGGCCGGGACAGGCTGATGACTGACACACCCTGGAGTACACCAAATTGGGGGGGATGATCTCTCGCTTCCGACCATGGCATAATCAAATCTATGTTTGAAAGCGAAAGAACATGGCAAGCAGTAGCTGCTTTTGCCGAACAGGTGATGAAAGAGGCTACGGAAAGGAAGAGGGAAATATCCCCCAATTTGCCAATCCATGCCCGAAGGCTGAGCACAGGGGCAGGGCTGACAATGCCCTCTTCTGTCCCCGTAAATTGTCCTGCGGATAATGGACTTGGGGAAGTCCGTCGTCCTAGCACGCGTAAGAGGAACATCGTGTGGTTTAAGTAAGCAGGAGTCTAACAGACCTCTCAGTCTGTTCTAAGACGGAGAACATCCATGAAGATTTCCACACGTAAAAAAAGGCTGATGATCGACGAAAGGATTCCACTTAGAAATGTCCCATGTCCAATTATGGACTGCGATGGATTAAATTGAGTTGTCCGTACTTTTATTCTAGGGACCTAAGAGCTATAGGGAAGTAAGGTGAGCTTTGGGTGAGATTCTAAACTATCTGTTTTTGTCAAGAATATTTTGCAGTTGCACCCCCCGTTATATTTAACGGTGGACGAGATAATTGCCTAAAAATCCAGACCCTGGACAAAAGTTTTCGAAATCAAAAAACCCAATAACACTTTAGCCGCCACAGGAATCCGACCCAAGACGTCTTCTTAGTCCATTCAAAGGTCATCGAGAGGCTTGATTAATACCAACTTTTTATCATGATTTGAGCCTGATGAAGTTGACTGCTGGGCATAGGCCTCCTCTAAGCGTCAACCATCGACCGGTCTTGTGCGTCTCGCGTCCAGCGGACTCCCGTGGCCATCACCAGGCGCAACCACCTATCGCGTTCGCTTATGTCAAATTGTATGGAAAAAGGTTTCCCTTTTTTGTCACCAGACGGCGCGGCGGCGATTATTCAGTTTCAATACAAGTTGACGTTTACGCTAACGAGATCGAGAGCGTTAATAAACTCGCACTAAAGCCACAGAATCTTTCAGCTCTAGCGGCCATTCCGTTAACACTTTCAGAAACGAAAACCATACACCAGTTATCTTTTGAACTAAGAGTCTGTTGCCTAAAAGAGATTAAATATGTAATAAAATATTTTATACAATGGCCCCGGTTTAGCACTTACTTGGAGTTAAAACATAACTGTCGTTTGTGCAAGCGCACCTTAGCAAAACAATATTATGTACTCCTAGTTACAGTTCTCAATAAAAATCTAGATACCAAAATTGAATGAGTAATTTTGCCTTATCACTAAGGTATGTACTAAAACAAACGAGAACATACCTCCTAAGCAAATGCTTAAGGTAAATAGCGTGGAGATAAGTAAACACAATCGATGGAAGATAAAAACAAACGTATTACTGTTTCAGATACCAACGATTACCGCATAATAACTTTTTTGCAGACGGTACAATCATACATAAGTACCGTTTGCAAAAAAGTCATAGTTTCTTATTGATAAAGTGATGATAGCAATGCATGACTATTGGAAAAGGGGTAAGTACCAAATTTTGCTTATTCACTATTGATTAGTTTAAAAATATGTCATTATTTTAATCTGATAGGAGCTCCGTTTGGTCGGAAAGTGGTTTCCACCGGCTCAACTGGAAGATAAATTGTCCGTTGGTAATGAATGATCTTTATTTTGCAAATAGATTAAAAATATGTCATACGTCAATCTTTTTTGTCAGATAAGCTGGATGAGGCCGATTTTTACTAGCTCACTGATATTTGTTATACTGGAATGTGCCCTAACAGGCGTTGCACAGAGGGGGTTCCGGAGTGGTTAAGAGGTAACGGGGCCCCTTCTATGTACTGATGGTGATCACCGGGGTGGTTTTAGTGAGATAAAACTCCCACACTCCCTGGTCTTTACCCCAAATGTCCAGGTGCCTTTTGAAGGTTTTCCCCCAAAAACAAAAAAAAAATGATAAGTTAAAGATTGCTTAAGTGCTTCCGTAGCCCTCGGTGCTAGTGTGCGAGGGAACACGAGGTGGTTTTAGCCAGTAGGAGTCTGACGGACCCCTCCGTACGCCCCAGGACGGAGGAAATCCATGAGGATTTCACCCCGATACCAAAAAAAAAGACATTCTTACTTGCAACGGAAGTCGCAAACGCACCCATAGCCCCGGATGCAAGCGTACGAGGTCCCACACCGGGGTGGATTCAGTCAGTACGAGTCTGAGAGACCCCTTCGCTGTCCCCAGGGCGAAGGACATACCTATATGAGTATTTTTTACTACTACACCGATACCAATAAAAAGGTGTGGCATACTAAGTTCAGTTTCTGTATTGAGTATTTGGAGTTAAGGCGCTGTGATCAGCAAAAGCTCGGTCACCCTATATAAAAGAAAGTGAAGCGCGACGACACAATGCTTGCAATTTATTGCCAAACATAAAGCATTTTATCGATTTCCTCAAAACTAAGTCGATCTATTAAAAATCTAAAACAACAAAGTTTTGCATTAAGATTCGATTCATTATTTGGTATAATTTTCATCGGCATAAGTAGGCTAGTAATATGGGATTTTTTTTCCTAAGCGCGATTTTCTAGTTTTTGCTGCTCACAGCGCCTTAAGAACGTGTCATACCATACTTTAATGCGAAAGTTTGACAGGGAAGATGCAGATATAATATTTATCAATATTTTGTGACTAAAATATATAGTACATAAATGTTCAAAGTGTCTACATACTAACACTATTCTATCCCACATATTTTGTTACTGTGAAAATAAGTAGGGTCTGGGAGCACAAGGATCTTGATTCATGACAGTTCTTGACCAGTGACAGACAGGAGTGACGTCATCGTCCTTTTTGGCGCGAAAATTTAAACTGTCAGATTAAAACCGCAATGGCAAAGCGTTTTCATTTTTTATTTATGTGATGGTCTATTCTAGATGGAATTCTTTAAAATGAAAGCAAAAATTAAAATATCGCATGTTCCCTATTCAGAAACTGGGACTAAGTTTTTAAGTACTTAGATACCATAAACCGATGACTTACATTAGTAATTACGTTAAGTATGCACTGACAGCTAAAATATTTTTTACCGGATGAGGATAAATTGATAGGAACAAATTACAATGTTATTAAAGACCTTTTTGCTCACCTAACAAATAAGGACAGTAGGCAAGCAATAATGTACAGTCGACTGCACGTCCATGGAATCACTTTGACCTAGACCTGAGAGACAAAAGTCTACGTTTGAGCCACGTTCGCATTCGTAACTCAGTCGCAATCTGTCAAAAACACCTTTAATTTCCCTTTATTTTGATTGATTGCGACTGAGATACGATTGCGATCGATGCTTTAAAAATAGTAGGCCCTCAGACCTAGCGAAGTAAGAAGTCTTATTTCAATAGAAGACCAGGGGGCTTAAACAAAAAAACTTTTCTGTAGCGTTAACGTCAGACGCTCACGACAAAATGTATGGGAATGACATTAGGTGATGACGTTTCCTTTCCGCACCTAATATCATTCCCATACATTTTGTCGTTTTTTGTGTAGGCCTGCAGAGGCCCCAAACAAAATGACAATCGACTGACGATTTCGCGTCGAACAATCTAACATGCATTTTTTTATGGATGGGAAATCATCAAATGACTTCTTCCGCTCTGGGTGGAAGGGAGTATCAGACTCTTAATGACTGTAGTCAGTAAGAGTCTGACATTCCCTTTGCGTTCCAGGGCCGCGGTGACTCTTTCGAACAAATCAGGCTTCGACAACCCAACGATAGCGTCAACGTCTAGCAAAGACAAAGTAAATAGTTTAGTATCGAAAACACTGTCAAAATCTCCATTAATTTGCATTTGTGATGCCCATACCTACATTAATGGAGATTTAGCTACCGAAAAGTCACGTGGCCAATCAAACATAGCTCGGCAAAATGTATAGCCAGGCCAGTTTAACCTAGGTGTGTAACAACTAACATAAAGTCTACTGTCATCATCTGCCTGGCCTTCTCCCAACTACACTCCCATATATTGGGGTCGGCTTCCAGTCAAACCAGATTCAGCTGAATACCAGTATTTTACGTAGAGCGGCTGCCTACCAGACCTCCACAACCCATTAACTGGGTATCACGGTACTTCTTGGCGAACATAGCTTGGCAAGCAAACATAAAGCCTACTGTACAATTCGTAAGTACAGCGCACAATTCAATTTTTTATAAACTATATACTTAACACACTTAGAAATCATCAATTTGATTGAATCATAATGAAATAAGTACATGATTGACCTTTGGTATTGCTTAAGAGTATTTTAACTATCATTCTGTTTGTGGTACAAAAAGGGTTGGGCGGTACGAAATAGCCTCTTGACGTACACAAACAGCATACTGAGATCACCAGTAGTACCCTGTTAAGAATACCTAGTATAATTGAAAATACCAGTAAGTACTTCCTTAATGTCAATTGAAGTTCTTGTATGAGGCCATGTTGGTACTTCGTTCCTTTTATGGTTAAAGCGATAAGACTTCTCAATAAAAAATCTTGGATATGGTTTGTATCTCATATGGAAATCGATATAGCCGAAAATATGATACTTTTTCCTCCATTGAATCTCCCCATGGTCAATGAGAACTCAGCATTTATCGCTTTTTTTATTAATGATATTCTCGCGTTTGACCACAATCTCACTTGATGGAAAACGATGATGTTATCGACAGTTAGGGTTGCCACCTTTTTTTGGGAGAAATATAGTACCTACCTTTTGTAAATAGCAGAACTTTTTATGTCATTATATTATTTCGCTTATCAGCGGATAGCATAGACTTCATTTCGCAGAAAGAATCATCTAGAATCTCAATTAAAAAGTTTGGGAATTTGTTCGAAAGAGTCTTTTTGTCAAAAATGTCCTTGTGGAAAAACCGACGGAGCAGAAAGTAGGCAGACGAATTTCGTATCTGTGACAAGAAGGCTCCCACTAAGCATTATGTTGTGCCATGGAGGACCCAGTGTTCGCCCAAAAACTAAATGGTAAACCAGTCTGCTGAAAAATAAGTACAAATATTGAAAAAATTGATGGCCTGCAGTTGTGTCCCACTGCTGGGCAAAGGTTTTCTCCTTCCAAACCTACCTATCTTGGGCAATCGTGTTTGCGGGGTTGTTTGCCCCGCAAACACGATTAGATCATGGCTATCAATACCGTTTCTCGCGATTAAACAGTACCTACTGTACGGTATGGTACCTACGGTATTTGAAGTACCCAAGCACTTAAAATATCGAGTGCACCTTCTGTACAAACCACTTTCTAACTCCACAAACCCTCTCGTGTTACGCCAAGCCTTTTCCCGCATTGGGACACCATTACTTATCGGCACCTGGCCCCCCGGGAGTCGCTCATCTAATTACTCATCACGCACGTACTACATTAGCCTAGTCAATGTTTGACATGCAAATGAGCGTGCCATATTTGTGTAAAGCATACAATTATTATATTACTGAATTCTCTGTTGAATCGTAAATATACGCGCCTTGATCGTAGAAGGAAAAATTATGTCAGATGTTTGAGTTTTTATACTGAATAAATAGTCTATTTTTGTACACGTATTTACAAGCTACAAATAAGTACTATCGGTAATGTTTTTATTTATTTAAACTTTATGTTCAGTAGTGGTACGGCGGACCTAATACAACAAGGCATTCTCCACCAGTCAACCTTTGGGTAAAATGACTAGGTACCCATACAGTATGGTATATATAATATATGTTACAAATAGATGTTGATTCCGGACCCGTCCTAAGCGGATTTTGCTACAGACATTCTAATACAATTAGGTCGGATTTTGCTTAAGCATTTATTTATGTACATTTTTCCAAAGCAATAATTTAGAAATCTCAAAATATAATTCTTGTTTTCACAGAAAAAATAAGTGGATTACAAAATATATATGTCGGAAGAAGGAAAGTTCCAAGCGGGTAGTGAGGTAGTATAGTGTCAGGATATTGGCGTCCCTATTTGTTGAGATAAACAAGACAGTATACCAATAACAGAGTCTTATTACACTTTAAAAAACACACACAATATAAACAATAAGTAATAGAAATACAGTCACTCGAACAGACCTTTAAGGTCACAGTTCGTACAGAGGCCTAAGCCACTCAAGTACAAAGTGTTTCAGCAAGCCAATACAGCTATGTGAATATACAGCAGTGCTGTACCAGGTAAACCGACAGTTTTTTCGGGAGCAGGAGCTCTTCAATGAGTCGAATCCAAGATAAGACTAAAAGTAAAAGTAACTGGCACACAGAGTGCACGCTCTTTTATAATATCATGTTCTCTCTCACTCCCCACAGGGTGTACTATGCCAAATCGAATACCAAATAATCGAATATCAATTGATCGACCACTATAAGTCGAACATCTAAATACTCGAACGTTCTTAATATCGAATGGTTAATAAATCGAACATTCAAAATATCGTACACTCAATACATCGAGTGTTCAAAATATCGAATGATTGTTTGATCGAGCGTTCAAGGCATCGCATATTCATTCTATCGAAATATCAATACACTGAATACTTTTTATATAGAATACAAGAAAAACACAAAATTTACTAATAAATCACATTTTAATCTTTAATTATTATCTTTTACAGGTACATTTTAATATTTTGTGTGAATTGCAATTGCACGGAGATGTTGTTTTTATTCGATTTTAAACACCTTTATAAAATGATTACCTCTTTTTTTGAAGAGTATTATGATTATATTGAAAATTAATCATAGATAAATTAAATGTATAATTTTATTACAATACATAAACTTTCGTTAAAAACAAGTATATTTCTGAACGAACAACTAAGTAAGTCATATTTATTTCAGGCTACCCTCATACATTGTAATATTGTTTTCACCTCATAAATAAAACTATGTTCATCTGCAGAAAGCATTGTGACTAAGTAGTGCATTACAAGTGAATTTTGTGAAAAATGTCTGTAGGGTCTTATTATAAGCCAGAATTGTCCCAAAAACGCAAGTCGGTCTTAGTTTTGGATGGCTATGTAATGGCAATAAACAAAAATATTAATAACAAGTTCTACTGGCATTGTTCCTACAAATATAAATACCATTGTAATAGTACTGCAACAACAAAATTGCACGGAAGCAAAGACTACAATAGTATACTGGCTATAGACAGGCAACTCTACCTTATTTTTTAATACTAGGAAGTGGTCGAACTCAGCGCCATCTAGTTTTTAGTTAAGGGAACTAATTTATATAAGTAAATGTATAGGTTGGTAGGTGTATAGCTGGTGTCTGATCTTTTATGATATTAGGTAGAGAGATGAGTGTATCCGCTATATAATATACGTACTACATCAAGGAAAAAAACCACATAATTGAATATTAAACCATTTTATTTAGAAAAACATCACACATTTTACAATAAAATTTTAACTTCGCCTTTTTCGTCCCTTATGATTAAGGCAGAGCCGATAAACCTTTTCTTTCATTGAATCGTTAATATTCCAAAAGGTTATTTGGCCAGTGAGAACATTATTGATATCTTTGCACCAGTTGTTTACAACAACAACACACACAACACAACACAACACAACACGAACGTACGAACGAATTGTAACGCGGCTCAACAACATGGAGAAACGAAAGCTCAACTCAACCTGCAGATGCACTAGCGAAACAACAAAAACTCTATTGCAAAAAGAAAATAAATGCGCACGAGTAGTTACACTCTCACGCAGCCATTTGCAATTTAAGTGTGGCCATTCAAAAACAAACTTTTGCACGTTTAAATACCAAAATATAACTTCTTCACTATTAAAGCTCATAATAAAAACCTAATTATGTACTAATTCATATATTCTATTATTTTTATATAAGAAGATCATGAAATTATATTATTTTTCTTGATAAATGTTATAAAGTTACTCCCAGAAAAAAAAAATATATTTAACCGTAGCAACACCGCAATTTGTTTCCCTTAACTAAAAACTAGATGGCGCTGTTTTCAATAAAAAAAAATGGAATTTTAATTTTGTTCTAAGTTGCCATAGCATGCACGGAAGTGAGGAGCATTTGTTGGAAAGCTATACAACGCAGCATAATCACGCACCAGATCCTGGTAAGGTAGATGAACTACGTTTTAGGAATTCCCTAAAAAGTGATGCTACCAGCTCGCTTGATAGACCGAGTCAAATTATTCAGCGAAATGAGGCCAACATTTCAAAATCAAGTTCGTGTGCTCTGCCAAACAAAAAAGCAGCATCGCAAATTATACGTCGAGCAAGAAGAAAAGAAATGCCAAAGGAACCGATTACTTTGGATGATATAAACATCCCCGATAGATTGCAGAAAGTTGATGGTGAAAGATTTTTAGGGGGTCAGGTTAAGTTTGAAGAAAACTGTGTTATGTTATTTGCAACGAAATCGAATTTAATACTATTAAATAAATCACAACTTTGGGTGATGGATGGTACCTTCGCAACATGTCCTATACTTTTCAAACAAATATATAGTATACATGGTTTGATGGACACGGGTACAGATCGTTATTACGTACCTTTAGTATATGCGTTTCTAACGAATAAGACGCTAAATTGTTACTTGTATTTTTTTCAAGCACTAAAGGCATATGCTCTAGAATATGATATCCAATTGAACCCACGAGTAATAATGACGGATTTCGAGATGGCGGTCATTAATAGTGTAAAAGAAGAATTTCCTGATGCGCAACACAAATGCTGTCTATTCCACTTAGGTCAAAATGTATGGCGTCAAATTCAACAAAATGGTTTGCAAAGTAAATATGGCCAAGATGCTGAGTTTGCTGTCAAGTTAAGACACATTATCGCACTTGCTTATTTACACCAAGATGAGATACCAGATACTTTCGATAAATTGAGAGAAGAAGTGTTACCCGACGAGGCAAGTGATATCACCAACTGGTTTGGAAAATATTATGTTTGGGGAAATATTAATTCTCGTGAGACGGGAAATAATAAATTACTTATAGCACGCTCAGCACCGATGTTTCCACCTTCACTGTGGTCTGTGTTTCAAAATAATACACTGGGTTTGCCTAGGACTCAAAATAACATTGAAGGATGGCACAGAAGATGGAACACGTTGCTTGATAAGCACAAAAGGGGTCTTTATGCTACCATAGAATTTTTAGTTAAGGAGCAAGCTATAACAAATAGGACAATTGAAAAGGCAAACGCGGGATTGGAAAGACCTACTCCACAAAAAAGAGGCAAAAGAGATGACAATGCGATTGAAAAAATATTAAACAGTAAAAACAACATGGATTTATTAGAGTTCCTCCGTGCAATCGCAATTCACACAAAATATTAAAATGTACCTGTAAAAGATAATAATTAAAGATTAAAATGTGATTTATTAGTAAATTTTGTGTTTTTCTTGTATTCTATATAAAAAGTATTCAGTGTATTGATATTTCGATAGAATGAATATGCGATGCCTTGAACGCTCGATCAAACAATCATTCGATATTTTGAACACTCGATGTATTGAGTGTACGATATTTTGAATGTTCGATTTATTAACCATTCGATATTAAGAACGTTCGAGTATTTAGATGTTCGACATATAGTGGTCGATCAATTGATATTCGATTATTTGGTATTCGATTTGGCATAGTACACCCCTCCCCACAACTCTGCCCGATGCCACACGGAAGTGCGTCACGTGTTTACTTGATACGAATCACTAAAATTAGCAAAATCTAATAAGACTTGCATTGTAAATTAATCAAATTGTACAATAATAATTATCGTAAATAAACAATAGTGGTTTAACAAAGTAAATCGTTTTAAAATCAAAATAAAATGTCATTATTTGTATTGATGAAGACAAACGATTACTATCATTGAAATAAGTTTCCAATACTCAATTCTAATTTACATCGAGTACTCAATAAATCATGTTATGATTTATCAGTAAATTATAGTAAATATCACTTAAATTAACAAAGGAGACGGAAACTAATGGGCCCAAAGAGTTGAGATATGGTTAAAAACAATAGTTATTATTTTCTTTTTCAAAATACAAAAAAAATGCATAATTTACAGTCTAGAAGACAAGTTATCTAAAAAAACAGTTAAGGTCACGAAAAACCTGCAACAATGTTGCTTTCTTAGCAGTTTAATGACGTATTCTTTAGAAAGGTTGATTGTTTTTATGTCAAACAGCAGTTTGGTTGACAGAATATTAATTGTTGTTGATGAACACTGACAAATCATAATGACAGAACTTATTTATGACACGACATATATACCTCCTGACAAGGATATTTAAAAAAGATAGGTTGATGATACCGGCCAGTGTATTTTTTTAGTAAAAACTTTTTTTTGGGCATTGTTCCGTTTCATGTTGTAATGTAGGCGCAATATTATACCAAATATCTTCTATCTCTGCTCTCAGATTGCCAAAATCCGCAGAACTTTCAGAGATTGGCTGATAATATAATATATAATCTATTGATTGACACCACTTTCATTCCTATACATCTAGGCCCAAGATTATATGACAGCGGTTCCGTCTCCTTTACAAACAAAACAATTCAGTTTGCACATTTTGACAACTACCCACAGTTGTATTTAATTAGATTTGACAACTACCTATCGTTGTGTTTGATAACCGTCCCCGACATATATAATTTCAATCTCAGATTTGATGCCTCCAACTGAAAATCAGACTCTTTAAAAAAACAACAACTTGTCAATATTATCGCAATTGTTTCTTGACGGTAGGTATACCTATCAGATAAAGAAAATCACCCAATATGTCCTCGACTTCTGAAACATTCTGTATAGTGCCCACAATATAGTACAGTACCTTTTTTATGGTTTCAGAGACCGGAACTGGGTCTCTTACCTCATTTATATGATCCCGGTGCAATGGTAACCACCGGCTCAAATATAGATGACCCCATAACCCATTAAAAGACCTCGACGAAACCCTTTCTATGTAACGCCTGCTAGAGTAGGTACATCCCTGGGAAGAGTTATCCCCTAAGGGTTACGATGCTGGGTAGCACGTGATCATTGTACCACCGGCATTCCCGGGGTTACTCCATTGACAGATGAGTTCACTCGAAAGATAGAACAGGTTCACTCTTTGAGCACCCGTGACTCAAAGTACTTATAGGCGCAGCCGTGGGGCACACAATATCATTGTTTCGAATGTATTATTCTTATTATAATATGTAACTTTGTGTGCTGTGTGTGCCAAATAAATAAGTTTTCTTTCTTTCTATATCCCTGCCAGTTTGGAAGTTAGTGGATGGATGTCTAGGCACCTAATAAATGTTCTATAAATATCTGACCTTCATCAAAAAGGGATAATTCAAGATTTACTAAATTGACCATGAAAATCAAAAATCGTTCCTGCCAAATCACCATCCAAAGATACTATGGTTGAAGTCGATTTTCTTAAATAGATCAAAAAGGGATTCGAATGATAGAAGGTTCTGGGCGAAACTGGTTTCAAATTTTTGCCTTTTCAGTTGCTGTGGCTGGGGCAGGACCAACTGTTTAGCGTGCTTTCGAGGCACGAAAAGGTCTCGTAATGTAAGGAATGATATCTTTCTTATTCACGGGCCGGCCTCGGCAAACGTCACTTATCCTTGAAGATCGACGTCTTATATCACAGGCTATATTCCATTTGTGTGATGGTTATAGATGCAGCCACATGAATAAATCTCTCTAGGTAGGAACGCCTACGTCCTTAGGTCAAGGAAATAGGTCCTTAATCCCGGATAAGGATCTTCTATTACCTTACAATCGCCACCGGAGGTTGTCGACATCCTTTCAGAGGACCACTCAGCATTCCATGCACATCAGCCACACGCCTCGGCCATAAGGACCCAGAACAATACTTCATTAGCAGATATTAATCGATGATTAGTCGGGAGTGCAGTGCGTTGCACATCAAGTAGAACTTTAATATGTTTTATGATTTATATCGCATTGTGGATGCATGTATAATGTTATTATTAACGGCACACAATGGTGAGCTGGTGATGACATGTGCTCTAAAGTGATTTGTTCGTTAAACTTAATGTAATGAGTTTTTCTTTGATTCGAAGTGGCCATCAAGTTTGAGTTTTCTGATTTTTTTATACATCATCCTTTTTTTTGGTTAACCTAAGCTGACCCACATCAGTTCATCACCATTCCATTTATATCAGTGTTGTACTTCATCTCGCTAATTCTTGAGGAAACTGTCTAAGACGTCCCGCCTTCTTCTCTTCAGTCTCCCTTACGTCTTCTTCCATCCTTATTCTCTTTTATTTAGAACTATGTAGCTTCTGGCAGAAGCTACATAGCCCTTTGAAAATCGACAATTATGTCAAGGGGACAACCAGAAAAAACTGGCCATTGCGAGTCGGTCTCTCAGACGGAGGGTTCCGTACCATAAACCGGAAAAAAACACGTTTCTTAAACGGTCCCCTTTTATTTTTAATTTAATTTAATTTTCATTATGTGTTTTTTATAGCGGCAATAGAAAAACACTAAAAATTTCAACTGTCTGCCTATCACGGTTCTTGGCCCGCTGACAGACAGACGGACGGACAGCGGAGACTTGTAATAGGGTTCTGTTGGTCAGGTACGGAACCCTAAAAAAGTATGTCCTAATCCAGGACATGGTGTACCCGTTACCCAAGCTTCTTCCAAATCTGTTCAGTCGTAAAAACATGAAGAGGTAAGAAACATTTATTTTCGAATTAATAAAGTACAAATCAGTGCAGCATTTTCTTCACCCCCGTTCTGGCTAATCCAGGCACGGATCATGTGGAAAATAATATTTTATTTCTTACGATACACCCATTTATTCTTTATCGTTCATCTTCCTTTACTCACTCGTCTTTCATTCATCTTATCATCTGAAACTGACGTAAGTGGTAGAAGAATGTGTACCTAACAATAACTAGATTTCGGTAATAAAACTAACTGAGCACGAGTAACGCTGTAACGTAATAAATTATCGTTTAAAAGTAATAAGACACTGTCTTAACTGCTTTTAAATCATAGTTTATTGTGACCTCTTTAAAAAGTAGAATAGAGAATTAAGCTATTATTGTATAGCATGCGTTAGGACTCTGTATTCGATTATTTCATTAATTATTAAAAAAAAATATTGCTTTCACGAGTTTCTATGTGTGTTTTACAAAGAAAGATCGAGAAAAAGTCCGAACACGTATTTGAGAACCTTTTTTTTTGTAAGGGAATTATTCAAATCTTTGCTCCCGCTCTGGGCAAAGCGGAAGAGTTTCAGACTCTTACTGACTAAAATCCGCTCGTGTTTCAAATGCCCTCTGCGTTCCAGGGAGTCTGTCGAACCCGAACTAAGAATGAATGACAACACGATTTGACAGCTGTTCATAATTGGGGTTAGGGACTAATCGTAAATCCGTAGGTGATACGGAGTAGAAAACGCCCGACACTAAGGCCGAAACTACGGACTTCGGGCTTAAGAGAATAGACCCCTGGACCGCGGTACCTAACTCTTTCCAACAATTCCGCAACATTTGAATCCATGGCTCAGCAAACAACAGAATAATAAACTATAACAACAAAATAAATTCCTTTTCCGCTACTCAGACTAATATTTTAAGGTTACCCTAGCAGTTAAACTACTGCGAAGAATCTGTGAATAGAAATTGCATAATTAAATATTTCATTTACCTATTTATAAAAGGCTATGCATTACGCTTTTATACACTACTCAATTAAGTGCATACGTGTCAACATGGAGTGGTCTTCAGTATTATTGGTAGTGCTCGCACTTGCAACATGTGGCTTTTCATATGGCGATTCTTCTAATTCGAAGTTTTGCAAAGATCCTGCTGCAAGAATTGAAAATGATGGAACGGAGGACGATAATGTAAGTAGGCATTCTAAAGCCACATAATAGTTGGTAGATAAACTATAGTAGGCGCCAGATAAATGAAGAATAACGGTCACTGACCTTTCCTTAATATCTTTTCGTAGGTACCCCCGGACAGTAAATTATGAATCGTTTTTCATTACTAGAACAGAAAGGATCACGATAGATGTCGACTCAGGACAGCTTTATGTCATTATTTATGTTTCTGAAATTAAGTGTGTTATTAAATGTAGTTGGGTCAATGACCGTTATTCTTCATTTATCTGGCGCATACTATAGGGTTCTTAGATGGTCCTTAGGTATTAATTAAACGTCAACATATAACAAAATATGTCAATTTTGTAAATTTCTATGCATGGCACGGCTTCACTGAACAACACCTGCCGCGACAAATAATTATGTTAGGTTTTGACAAATATATCGCACTGTCTACATAAGCACATCGCGAATTTCGCGTCGTGGCACTTGAAAATACGGCCACAACGCGGTGGGGAAATGATGAAAAGCCATGAAGCGTTCTGAGCCCTAACTGATGCAATCACATCGAAAGAGTGGGATCCGAGAGCTTTTGTCTCTATTTTTTTTATTAAAACATAATTTGCCCCACACTAGGAATTTTTCGGTGCGTTTATAAACATACACAAACAGCCAGACCCGGAACAACTATCTGTAGGCCATATAAATATTTATTCCGTGCGGGAATCGAACCCGCGACACGCAGCGCAGCAGTCAGTCGCTCCACTACTACTGCTTCAGCCGTGTCGTCAAGTTGTATTTGTAGCCATTGCTTCCACCTGCCAGGGTTGCGGATCCTGCCAGGGTTACGGATTTTGTTCGAAAGAGTCACCGCGGCCCTGGAATGCAAGGGGCACTACGAGGAACACGCATTTGTTTCAGTCAGTAAGAGTCTGACATTCCCTCCCAGAGCAGAAGGAGTCATTTGATGATTCCCCATCCATAAAAAGAAGCCATTGCTTGAAAAGGTTCTTAGTAGTGACCGAGTACCAAATCAAATCTGTGTTTTGCGTTGGAAGGCCTCCCATAAGGTGGACCTGATGGCCTGGTAAAAAGCCGTGGGATGTGGCGAAGCTAAGAAAAGGCCAGCGGTGGACGCCTTTCTTCTTCTTCTTCTTTTCGTGTCGATTGACTCATTTCAAATTTTGTCTGACCAATATTGAGCAACTTGTACAGCTCTATCATTGGCTTCGTTCAAATCTTGGATGGAGCAGGTGGTTGTGCACGAGAGGCAATTAAGAAGGTGATGCATGTCCTGTGGAGGGGCTCCACACTGGCACTGCGTTTGGGATGGGTGAAGAATGCCCCATTTGGCCAGATTATTTTTACAGCGGCCAACCTGGGACCACAGTCGGTTAAGAGATTTCCAGATTGGCCATTGCAGTTCGCGTCCAGGTGGTAGATGTTCTACCGGGGTGATGAAGTGTGGAGGGAGAGGGTGTTTGTGTCTCCATAGTGTATTTCTTTTTGTCAAAAAGTATTTTTAATTTCTCAGAGATAGACTTCCTTCATATTAACTTATGCACTAAATATTTGTCAAACACTTCTGGGAGCACGATATTAGAATTATCAAGACATTTTGAACACATTCTTACATATATTTCATCATATATTAATAACATTTATACTATGTTTTGTTACCTAACAGCACGTGATTTTCAGTCAATCAGTTGACTATTACAAAACTTTTCGAATGTGTGTTACATTAAAATAATAATATATCGGAAGCTAAATATTGAATTACCTACATGTTGAAACACGGCCAGAAATCACATTATCTAAAATAGATTAGTTTTTTTTCTTGAAATGTGACACTTGCCGGCTTATTCTGTAGGAACTCACTAACTCACTCGTGAAAACGGATGTCACTTTCAAAACTGTGGACACAGGAGCGATAGGTATCTCGATTGTGATTTTTACAAAATTACCACCGCTAGTAGTGCTGGTACCAATATCTAATCTGGCACCTATAACTAATATATTTAAAAAAAACGTCAAAAGTCATTAAGTGTGACTTCTTTTTAGCTCTATTTATACCAGAATACGGTGTGAAATTTAAACAGAATCGCGTGATGTGTCTAGCCATTAGACCAATAGCATGATCTACCTAAATTATGCAAATATTGGCGGCGCTTATAGATACTGCACGGAGGCGAACACCGGTTTGGAAAAAAAATCGTATTCTTATTTGTCATTGATATATTTGACGTTTACGTTAGCAGCTTCTCCAGTGTTGATGTGAGAATGATTAAAATAAATAAGCAAGTCACCAAAATCAAAGAACGTGCAAAGTCCACTCAGTGGTCATGAAAATCTAATTGACAATGTCAATAATACTACTTTATTTGTGATTTTTAGGCATACTTTTATGTTTGTGGCCTTGACAGGAAAATTTTATTTTTAATTTCAGAATTTGTACTTGTACACTTTATAATGTTAAAGGGAACTTTTGAGGTCTCATCGTCGAAATTTTGTAGCCATGATAATTATGAAGATGTTATATATTATGAGTGTGTGTGAAAGTGTCTTAAATGTAATTTTGATGAATATTGGCACGGTTCATGCACCATCTCTTCCTACCAATTTGTACGCCACGATATGCGGCTGAACATGTTAGAACTTTTCTTTCTGTATTTTATTGTTATCTTGCATGTATCATGTACACCATGTTTAAACAAATAAAATTTTACTTACTTACTTACTTACTATGTTCTTATACACAAATTATCACGAACATATTCTTAGTTTCAGCAATCAAAAATCTGCCCTTTCTTCATATATTAGCTACCCAGTCGAGATTGTCAATCGAGAATGTCTTTAGTATGACGTAGAGGTACGCGTAACTCACTGGCTGTAATACCGCGGCCGCTGCTGGCTAGTGGCTGGCTGGCTGGCTGGCTGGCTGGATGTCTACCGAAGCCTCATTCCGCTTTCCTTTAGACGAAGGGTACATTATCCATACTTCCATTTCTCATATGATTTGACCAATACACCTGTGTATTCCGTTTGAAATAGCTTATTATTATTATTAAACCACTTACTATACTTCGTGCGTTAATTTAGCTCTGGAGAACAAAGGCCCAAACGTTTAACCAATAGGAATACAGTAAACACAGTGTGCTGTGTTCCTATTGGTTAACGAGTTAGGGCCAAAGTTACACGGCCAAACTTACAGTCATATTGAATGTTTGTTAAAATAAGTACCTAGTCACTACAACAGCTTTAGCAAAAATAAAAATTTTATGACCTCTTCGGATATTAAAGTATCCATTGCAACACCTCGCAGATACATTTATGTTCACCCAAACGACCGCAACACTCCAAACTATTATATTTTTATGATCATGGATTTTATTTTATTGTCCGATCGAAATATTAGCAGGTGCATCTAAATATAATATTTATTGGGTTTGAGAAATAGAGAGAGAAAGCTCATCATCACCATCATTTCAGCTGAGAAACGTCCACTGCTGAACTATTTGTAGCATCCAACAGATTACTATGGCCTTCACCAGGTCGCCGGTCCACTTCGGGTGGAGAACCGTCAAGCGCAGTGACATGATGTGACATGAAGTGACATGGCACTTAAACTATCCTGTATTATAAAAATTGATCATCGGTGGAGATTGTTACAGTAACTTTTAATTAAATACTCGTTTTTCGGCAATGTATACTATGATACTTACGTTAAAAGGGAACCAATTGTCTTGGTATGGTCATGTGAAGAAGAGGAATGAAACACATGTTACACAAAAGGGTTATGAATATAAATGTGGACGGATGGAGAGGTAGAGGGAAGCCATTGAAAAGATGGATGGATTGTGTGAAAAATATGAAAGAAAAGGAAATTAGTGATAGCGTGACGGCTGATAGGACAGAATGGAAGAAAAAAACGTGTTGCTCCGACCCCAAGTAACATGGGATTAGGGCAGAAAGATGATATATATATACTACGATATGCAGTACCTAATCAATAAACCAGTCAAATAAGCATAAAAAATAGGTCAACCTAAGAATGAGAGATGATAAGCTGGAAACTTGTATACACCTTCGTTTTGGCGTTGTAAATGTTTTGTCAAAAGTCTCATAAAATCTCGTGTCTGTGTCATAAGTTAATGAAGAATACGTTTAACAATTTTGATCAAAGGTTTTAACATCATTGGAGCTATAAAAACGAAGATTATCGCGATAAACCGATTTTTGTGACCTTCAATAACTTACGATGCAGACACATGATTTTATGACACGTTTGACACTACATTTAGAACGCCCAAATGAAGAATATACGAGTTTCGAGCTTATTATCTCTCATTCCGAGGTGAAACCCTAATTTGACTGAACTATTAAATGAGACTGTGCATGCAAGCAAGCAGATAGCAGCTTCCACGGCATTTTTCTGTAACACAAGGGTATAAAGGCGGTCATAATTCCTCAACCAGCCAACCAATAGTGAATTGTTATCGATCCACCACTCGTCGGTGTCAACAAAACAAATAAATAAATCTTTCAACACCGACTTCCAATAATAAAGTTATTTTCCACTTTGTAGTGTTTTTATTTGAAAGTTGGTTGTATTTTTTTGGAAAAAGCTTTTTATTTATTTAATTCGTAAAACCGGTCCAGTCGTTCTCAAGTGCTGTGCTTATTTACCAACGAACAACATAAGCCTTTATCGATAGTATATAGGTACGAATATGATATTATTATTAAAGAATCCGATACAGCGCTATCAAGCGAAGCAAAAGTGTGATAAAGATGGCTTCGCGAAAGTTCAGGAGAAGATGATGAAGCCTACTTGTCGCAATCAATGCGGTGCTGGACTGACAGGACTAAATATGCTGCTACGTCCAGCGATACCTACGACGTTGCTGTATGTGTCCTGACCGCATCACTCCACGAAGGTTGAGGAGATCGTGGAGTAAATGACGGTGAAGACCAACTGGACCTTGAGGGTCGATAACTTGGAGCAGCGTCACAACACGTCGACACGGTCCTAAAGGAAGAGTTTTGGCCGAAGGGTATAGTTTACCGACGTTTTCGCGGCAGGCTTCGCGACACCGCGAAGGCGAACCGCTCCAGCACTGCCGGCACACCGGTGTGCAGCCAGATTTTCGCGATTTTAATGTTTATTATTACTATTACGTAAGATAATATTATAAAATTTGGAATTTTCACAAGTCAGTGCTCGAGCGGCGCTCCGTCACTTCATGTGTCTTAGTTTATAAGTTACTAGCTTTTACCCGCGACTTCGTACACGTATATCCTGTTGTTTCCCGTTCCCGTATAGCCTATAGCCTTCCTCATTAATTTGGCTATAATAATTTATAAATTAATTTTCAAACTCGGTTCTGTAGATCCAGAGATTGCCCCTACTTACGTACTACAACCTCACAAACTTTACCTCTTTATAATATTAGTATAGATATTTTTTATGTATCGGTTTTGTTTTTATATTTATGTATTATGTAGGGGCCACGGACGCCTGAAATGAAGGAATAATAATAATATAATAGAATGTCAGTTCCAAATATGACATCAATTTGAATATTATATCTACCTTCAAATAGCAGACATCAGAAAGGGAAACCCAAACGATAATGATTTGCTAACTAGGTATAATATATTAAATATACCTACATTACAAAAAAATCCGTATCAATATTTTTTTCCCGTAGTCATGCTATGACATATTTCTCGAAGTGCCGTGTGAAAAGGTAACTCGAAGAAACCACTAGGGTTGCACTCGGCACTTCGCGATATCACTCATGGTAATGAGTAACGTAGTATTTGTCAATCAAGATACCTAACAGATGTTTTTGAGGAAACCAGCGCGTTCTAAGAACCAAATATTCGATGAAATGTGGTGTCCCTGGCATGGCCACCATCAGGGATTTTAATTTTGATAACACAAACAATTTGTCGCTTATTAGTCGACATTAGTCGTAAAATATCAGAATTAGTCGATCATTGGTTTAAAGGTTATATTTGACTGATCTGGTGCGAGTCTCCCCAGCTTGGCGCAATTTGAACCTCAACAGCTAGGGCACTTAGCGATGATCTGTTTTCTCTTAAAAGTCGCTATTTAATAAACTGGGGAGAATCTCTCAGCTTGACCACATCATCATCATCTGCCTAGCCTTTTCCCAACTATATTAGGGTCGGGTTCACCATTTTTGTGGATATTTAAATGTGGCCAAGTTGGGAGATTCTCTCCAGGTCGCGGCCACCTAGAAACGCTTATAACTTTTGAACGAGTGACCGACAAATTCTGATATTTGGTTACTAATTTCGATTAATTAGTGACTAATTTTTTGGGTCATCAAAATTAAAATATTAAATATAACAGCACTAGCAGAACATAGTTTGGCTATTTTCGGAGTTTCCACTTTAATTGAACAATGACGAAATCGCAGCATTTGTGCAGCCAACTCAACTTCTGAAACTATGTCGCCAGTTCAAACTCTCTTATAAATAAACGTGTCCAATGTTTATTTTAGCGTTGTTTCTGCACTTATTTCAGGAGCTTTCACCTGCCGTACTATGGTAGACGAGTAAGGGGCTTACCAATAGAAAGACATATAAAAACATTTATTTGACAGTCCATCTAGTAAAACTAATGGTTTATTTTATTTTGAGCCTTTACCATGTATCCCACTCCTCCCTTTCTTCCCAGCTTCAGATAACATAAAGTAAAATAAACAAAGTTGTCTGACAGATGCTCTCTGAAGCTACTCTTCCGATGATCCTCAATAATACAAAACTAAGTAACATAAGATCTCGCCGCGCGCCGGTATGCCTTGAAGCGGCAGAGGTGTACCGACATAGTACACCCACACCTGTCCAGTTATCTGTCCATCCCATAAAACAGGTAGCAAGCCTGGTAGCCAACTGGGCATGTCCTGATGTAAACAGCCAAAATGTTTTGTTTAATTTATCTAGAAAGGTTTGGTCAACAATATGTGTTTATATAACTAATTCCGAAATTAAAGTAATTTTGAATTTTGGAAGTGGAGTGTTTTTTGGAAGTCGGTTTCTTTTTTGGTGAAAAAGTTTTTTACTTTTTAGTGGTACCCACACCTAACAACACCACAGGAAAGCAAAAATACGCAATTTCGTATACATGGATGATTTTTCCACATATTTTTTCCAGCTATTTGGATTTAAAAAACCGAACTACTTAACTGATTTTGATAAAATTTCAATGGGACCATTTGGAAAGTATACCCTTCCAACAAAAAAAGAATTTTTCAAATGGGTTGGCAAGCGACGAAGTTATGCCCGAACAAACATAAAAAAAAATACAAACATCCGAATTGAGAACCTCCTCCTTTTTTAGAAGTCGGTTAAAAACATAACCGTAGAACTTTAATTTCGGAAGTCGGTGTCAAAAAACAAAAAAAAAAGCAACCAAAAATACCCACTTCCAAAATTAAAGTTATTTTATACCTTGTTTAGTGTGTAGTAGTGTTTTTTTGAAAAAAGTTTTTTATTTTTCACTTTTTAGTGAAAGTCCCTGGTTTATCTCTGAAGTTAAACGTATAATGCAAATGCAATAATTTAACCCAACGCAAAAAAAAATCATCAAGATCGGTTAATAAACAATATAGTTAAGCATAGAATAGATAACCCTAAGAACATGGAAATTCAGGTTGATTTGTATGCATCTGCGACTAATTCAATGAACCTTTTCGTAGCTACTACACAGCTACGGCTACGCGCGTAGGGTTAGCGCCCTCTACGTATCCCGTAGCTCCGTAGAGCCTCTACGAAAAAATGTGTGCCATGCCAAATTGAATTACAAATTGATTAAAACATTAAATGTTTCGATGCTCTGTGAGTTCTTTTCCTTCTCTTATTATCCCGCTTGTACATTATATGAATTCATTATTAGCTTGCGTATAATACGTTTGTATTCACAAACTTGTGTTGTTTTTTTATTTTATGTTTTTTTTATATTGATTTATTTAAATCAATAAAAAAAAACATTCAATAAATATATTAAAATGCAGCCAGACTGTTTTTGTCATATATTTTCATTTTTATTTTGTCCAGGCCTCACTATCTCACAGCTGGGCAAATGCCTTCTATGTACTTCCAAGTGCTCTTCGCTTTTACCATTTATTACAATACAAAAAAAAAATCTTATTTAAAAAGTCTCAGATATTCTGACTGGCGCAACATTTAAAATGGTCTCCTTAAAAGTAGTATAACGTACCCGAAGTCAATTTATTAGCAGTACAATTGACTTGATTTACTACTTTATTCGCCATCGTAAATACTGGTCATGTTCCTCAATAAAAAACATCAAAGTCGTGTCTCAATCAGTTGCAACTTGCAATAAAGGTGACACAGTGTCTTATCAAATTACAAGCACAATTGAAACCCAATCATCATAAACGAGTATCTAGTCACGAAACAATCAATTAAAGTGTAATTAAATGTGGGATAAGCACTTCGCCTGCGTCGTTAAGAATAGAATAGAATTTAAAAAAAAACGACTTCCAAAAATAAACACTACAAATTATTTTATTAGTTATTTTGTACTTTGCGTTGTTTTTTTTAAAGTCCCGGAAAAACAGAATACAAAATTTCGTATATATGGATGATTTTTCCACATATTTTTTCCAGCTATTTGCATTTAAAAACCAAACTACTGAACCGATTTTGATAAAATTTCAATGGGACTAATCGAGAAGTACGAGTATCCTTACACCTTCCTCCTTATTTGTAGTCGGTAAAACAAATAACTATTCGGCACAGACACAAACGTACAGCAACAAAAACATAGTAAAAGGAATCAAAGTAAGGTACAGAATTTAGTACAATTTTCCCCCTACTCACACCCCCCCCTTACAGGTTGAATTTCCAAGAATCCCTTCTCAGTGCTTACCTACGTCCTTTGCCTACATCACAAAAGAAGCCTTGTGAAAAATATTATGTTCCTAGTTCCCGTATGAATTTCGAGAAATTCTCTCATAGAGCTCCCCTTTTGTTAAGGGTGGCAAATCATCACATGACTTCTTCCGCTCTGGGTAGAGCGGGAGGGAGTGTCAGACTCTTACTGACTAAAACCCATCCGTATTCCTCCTTATGCCCTTTGCGTTCCAGGGCCGCGGTAACCCTTTCGAACAAATTCCAAAACCCTGGTAGTGCTCGCCTACACTCCTCAAGGAATCTACATATCAAATTTCAGCTTTTTACGAGCAATAGTTTACGCTTTGCGTTGTCTGTCAGTCACTCAATCACTCAGTAACGGAAGAGTTTAAAATATAATATTGATGTACAAAAACTCTGTTGTTTTTAGGGTTCCTCATCCCAAGGGTAAAAACGGGACCCTATTACTAAAACTCCGCTGTCCATCTGTCTGCCTGTCTGTCTGTCTGTCTGTCTGTCCGTCTGTCTGTCCATCTGTCTATCTGTCACCAGGCTATATTTCATGAACCGTGATAGCTAGACAGTTGAAATTTTCACAGATGATGTATTTCTGTTGCCGCTATAATAACAAATACAGAGTAAAATAAATATTTTAGTGGGGCTCCGATACAACAAACGTGATTTTTTGCCGTTTTGGTACGATAATGGTACGGAACCCTTCGTGCGCGAGTCCGACTCGTACTTGGCTAGTTTTTTTGTTTTTTGACAGATTGTGGCAGAGAGTCGAATGCAAACGTTGCTTAAAAAAATTGAAGAATTGGCACTCTGATTGTATAGATATCGTACAATATTTTTTCCGTACATTGTTTTTTTTTAGCTTCATTAATTGTAAGCTTATAAAGTCCTTTAAGGAACCACAGGGTTTTTGGTACATCTTTTATAGTTATGTGGCAACCCACTCGGTAATAAATGTGATTACTCCCATAACTTTACTATTATTTTGTAAGGGCTTCGTCGTATGGGCGGGCGGGAGGCGGGTACTGCTAGTAAACAAAATACCGCCACGCCAGTACCGCTCCCAACACCGTCCGCGTCGCACGCGTCCTCGACACCTAACGCAGATTACACACCTCTACATATTTTACTCGAAAAACGCGCGCGTAAAAGTTCAAAGACAACACTTCAAATCGTGACTCGTAAGTAATACTTGTATGTGGTTACTAAAGGTATACTTATACCTGTTAGCGATACGTTTAAGTATTGAAAGGGTTCAGTTTTGAGTGTATTGCGGTATTTATTATACCAAGTGGATTAAGCGAATGCTCGCTGTGGCGTCGGGAATATAAACGACATTTTATAAATAGAGATATTGTATTGTATTTTGTTGGGAAAACTGTGTTTTTGAAACTGTAGAGTTTCTTTTATTTTAAATTGAAACTCAACCCTATCAGTTGTAGTTCTAGGTACTACTCGTCTACTGAAACAGCTGTTGACCCACTTTTGAACTTTGTTTTCAATGTTTTCAAAGGCTAAATCTGTCTTATCGTCCACATAATAACATATCTCAGTATATTATGTATGATATATGTAGATAATATTTGTCTTTATCAGAAACACTGTTTGTGTAATTATGATATCTTGGAATAAGTTATCTTTCAAACAGAATGCGGCATAGCTAAATAAGCAATACTTATGTAATTAATTCATATAAATTAATATAATTTACATATTTACTGAGATTTTAAATTATAATATAATATAATTATAAATAATTTATGGTTAAACAGAAACATACATTAGTATACACTGATTATCAAGATGCTAACTACGCTGCAGAAGTCTAAGATTTGAATAAATCGGAAAATATGATGGAACCACAATATTTCCTCTCCAAATCTCATGATACGAATGGAGTGTAAACATAAAAAGCGTTTATTTTAAAATTCGTTTCAGGGTTCCTAATTTAGGCTCCGTTTCTCGAATGAAAATTATTACAAAATCATTGAGACAGATTGTCATACTCGTGATATCTAGCTGTTATTGGTTGAATGAGTTTTCAACATCCAATCGCATCACTTGACTTGCGTTTATTTTGTGACTGTTGGTGAAATTATCAGAAATTTTCACCCTTCATTTACTAGCTAATACAATAAAATGTTCAACTGATTCTATACAACCCCATACCGTGGTTTTAACCGACTGCCCCAGAATGAGAGTTATGTTTTAAAATTAAAAATTCAGAACACCTGAAAATTTTCCGAGTTTTAATCCGATTTTTTTTTCTATTTTGAGTACCAATTTATTTTTCGTTTTCTTCAAGACATTTAACAAAAGATACCCTTCTTTTTAGAAGGGTATCGATCGAGTTTTCTCGATCGGTAACAAATATTGAAAAGTTTGTTGAATTGCTTGGGGTTGTTTTTGCTGTTTTCCACTTTGATACAGTTTTAAATGTTACTTAGAGCGCTGGGCGTCTTGCGCAAAAATAAACTAACCAACTTGCTTAATTGGGATCTTAGACCATAAGAAACAATGTCAATTTGACACACATTCAATATAAATCAAGTATGTTGCACTTTGAGATTTTATGCAACGGGCAGTTAACTTATTTCTCGTGGAGATATAATTGGTGTTCAAGAGTCAACAGCCTGCCATATACAAACCGAGTCACAAAAATGTGGTATTTGCTTCGTATCAGACATTTATAAAGATCCCCGATAGTGCAGAACTCACTTATAGGTCTCCTACCGATTTAATACATTCATTTTTGGTGTATTTAAAAAAAATCATAGACTTTGTACGTTTTTGGTGCGTCTTTGGGACTAACCAAATAATTAGCCCGGGCTTACTAGCCTGTACAAATCTTGGCTAACTAATTAGTTGGCTAATTTATTTAGCAAGTTTATTTTACGCATCGCCCTTAAAATGCCCGTTGCCATGGCAGCTGTTAGCAAATTTGTATAGTTAGCCTTAGTCTAGACCGTTAACCCAGTGCTAAGCGGAGCAGCGCTAGTGGGCCTTATCTACTTATAAAGTTGTGCTGTCATTGATCATTTTCACCTATATTTAAACGTTGCGCCTTATATTTCTACCAAAGTATGCGATAATGTTTCAGCATAATTACGGTATCTGGTACAAAATTACAAAACATGGACATGTTCGATAGTCTGGTATCTCGCAACCAAGTCCGATTGTAGATACAAATTAATAAGTCTGTCATGACTTTTTATCAAAACATGACCACGTGTTGATATTAAATACTAGTGCTGAGGGCTCAGCACGAATGTTTTTGACGTATAGTAATATAACGTAAAATTTTACTATTATTATAATACTCATTTCGCACATACCTAATAATTATTTGATTTGGATTCTATATTCATATTATTGTATGATACAAATTGTGTATGTCGCTTAAATTAAACCAAAACTCTATGGGATTATAGTCTTTTATTAACGATACTGTAACGTTACTATTCCTCAAAACATTTGCGCTAGGCCTTCAGCCTTCTTCTTATTCATCGACAATCTTTCACGTGGTAGAAGTAGATATAATAGAATCAACTTCAAAATATTAAAAAGTGCGGATCAAACACGTTCACGAAGGGTTACTTACAATTAGAAGACCTTGCTTTCTGCTTTTCAAGCTTCGAGCTCAACGGACAGTGTTCATAGGATTTCCAACTATCGAAAAATGCGGCATTTGTGTGCGAATTCGACTCACACTTGACCGTTTTATGTTCATAAAAAATTTGATGCTCACTTCCATTTAGATGTGATAGAGCGAAACCAAAAATAACGGTACGTTTTATCTGTGGGCCCCCTTTAATTTTTAATTTTATTATTTGTTTTTATAGCAACACTAGATTATACAAATTCTGTGACAACTGTCAACCCATTACGGTACTCTTTTTGTTTTCGTTGGTTAAAAAATGCGTAACGATGCTTTACAATAAATAAGAATTTCAAGTGAAGAAAAAGAAGGAAGTATGATAAGAATTTTCTTGCGCCTTGCCAAACGATCAATGTCAATACTCAAGGTGAATAACACGCTGATAAGAGAACATAAAAGTACTTCGTATTTGATAAGGATTAGGTAGGTACATATTTGAAAATTGTATTCATTGGTTTACATGTTGAATGTTATAGTGGTTTGGTATTGATGAAGTTAGTGGCGGCAGAGTGCATTTGATTTACAGTCAAATGTCATACCAAATGACAAAATAAATGCCTGTCAGAGTTCCAATATTACTAATTTTTCAAGCAACGCATTCGATCTCAATCACAAACTGTCAAAAATGTATGAGAATTAAGGCTTTTTTGACAATTTGCGATGAACATGCCAATGCGAACGTTGTTTAAAATTAGAAGAATGGGCCTTGCGTTTATTTATTTCTTTATTATTTATTCATTCACTTCACAGAGTACTTTTATATTTGATTCACTTCATCTGATCTGCTCGTAGTGTAACGACGACTTATTAAAAGATTATGAAAATATTACTGCGTACAAAAATACAAAGGCGGACTAAGCCCAGTTTCGGGAATTAGAATTATTGCAAAATCAATGTGATAAAATGTCAAACGCGCGTTAGCTATCGATTGAATAAATTTTTAACAGCCAATCGTGTCACTTCACTTGTACTTCGATTAGTGACGCGCCGTGCGCTGTTAATTTTTTTCAGAAACCGCGAGGTATTGTTTTTGTTTTGAGTGATCTATATTTGAGTTTTCAATTCTTATTTTCTTACTTTCTTAGGCTATTATAAATGTCCTGATACTGCTTCGCTTTAACACAAGTCATAATAAAAATGGCTCCACGGCGGAGCATTTGGCATACGTTTTTGTAATTTCAAAACTACACGCGTCAAAGGAACTGTTAATGGTTCGAAGTAAATTCATGTTGAAATAGTGTCATTTTGAGGTGACTCACAAAACTCACAATATCTATCAGGAAAGTATATTCTAAGCCTACTTTATTGTTTTCTACAAGAAATGTACCTATACGAGTAGATGTACTTATGCGTATTATGTACCTACCCAGTGTGACCTAGTCAAGTAGGTACGGTTAGCAACTGAAATCTTTCACGATTTCAATAAATATGTATATATCGACAGTAACATCACTGATAGTGATCATACAATTTGATTTATTTGGTTAATTAAGCACTTTGATTATATTACGCTGCGTAGTTGAGGGCCAGTTTCAATTCAGATCCGGTATTATCTACCGGATAAGATATTATGTAGATACATAGAAATTGACAAGTCAAATTATTTCAAACAAAACTTAACAAACAACACAAGTGCTTAATAAAAGTGTAGGTAAAACAGCACAACCAAAATAAATTATTTTAAAGAGGAATATGAAAATATTGGCTCATTAAATTGAGAATGCCACATAAAAGTATTATTTGTATTTCCTTATTCTCATAGGCATGGAAATAGGAAGTTATTTGATGAATGATGATTTTCCTTTAATTACCTAAAGTAGGTATCCGATTATATGTCCTCATACGCTAAATTATGACACCATTCCTACTTCTTTGACGTCACTATCCCTTGGGAAATACAATTAGCAATAAGGATATTAAGGAAGTTAGGGATAAATAGCGAAAACAACTGAAACTTTTTGTACCTACTTCACAAAATTACATGCGTATTTTTTACCTATACCTAAATCAGACTACTCAACTGTAAGCGCCAGTTTACGATTTAATTTAAAACTGAAAGTCTTTGGGCTCTGTGGGCTCTTTGGGCTCTTTGGGATATGAGCTTCAGTTTTTCGTAAATTAGTTCGATAACATGAAAAAAAAAATTAGGTTCATAACATTGTTTATTATCATTGAATTATGTAAATATATGTATCATTGTGTTTAGGTTTTGTGTTTCAAGTTATTGATACAATCTCGGTTGATAAGACTATTCAATTATAAGAATATAATTATTGATGCCTACCTACTGATAATATTTTCGTTGCTAACATTGAACTCTAGACAAAGTGACATTATTTCAGTGATGATGACGATAGTTAGGAATTGTAGGCACGTGACTTTTCTGCAGCGTCTGTTAAATCTCACACATTTTGGACTTTTGTCAATTTTTATCGCGGGTCAAGATAGTGTCTTTATACAACGTGTAACATAATAGACGCAATACCTGAAGAGGGGTCATTGTACTCATCATTGTGAACAACTTTTAATGTGGAGCCAACACTGAAATCGCGACAAAATTGACTGTCCCATACATTTTTGTGCGCATAAATCGACAAAGTGTACTGAACAGCTGATTTATTTTTTGCGATGACATATAACACGAGACTCTCTTTCCTGTAACATGTTTAGAAACCAATACATAATGTAAAAAGTAATTAATATGTACGTACTTATTGGACTTTACCTGCAAGCTTCTGCTAGCAGTTACACCCGCATAAAAGTCAGAAACTCCCCCAAAACGCCGTACCTACTCCCGTAATAAAAAAAATATTCCATGTATTAATCCCGTTTATAACTTATCTGTGTGCCAAATAGGGTATACTACTGAAAAAACTAATAAGTCCGTCAGATAGAAAACAATTACGAGGATACAGTGCGTTAAAAACTCGCGTGACGTTAACGTCACTACGATTTAAAATGGCAAAAATTTTTTTTGAAAATCTAACGGACGGACAAAATCTAACGGACGGACAAAATGGAATAATATTTTTTCTACCTGGTAGAATACCTTATTCATCGAAGGCCATTCTGATGTTTTGCGAGATTGAGTAACAAACAATCAAGTATACAAACATTCACAATTGTAAATGACAATGTTATACCTTGTAGGGTACAAAAATCACGGCACTGAAAATAAATTCAAACGAAACCATTCGACGCGTCACTTCGGACACTTTTTATTTCTACCATTTCCACTTAATACAAACATGGTCGCTCTTCAGTGAAGGCATGTTGTTTACATCATTACCGCAAACACACAACATTAATATATAGGTACTAATTAAAACTACAGTTTACAATTTTCAAGTGATTGTAAACGATACCTAAAACAAGTTTACAATTACAGCATTTGTTGCACGTGGATTGGTCAATAAACAAAACATTACATCTACGGAATTTTAATTACACAGTATTATTGGGGTTTACGTAAAATATATAATTATATTGGCGCCCGAAGAATAGAAATAAATTTCGTCATACAATCAATCAATTTGTATAACCTTTTCAAACTATGTTGAGGTCGGCTTCCAGTCAAACTGGATGCAGCTGGATACCAGTATTCATATGCAGCGACCGCATATCTGACCTCCACAACCCAGGGTTACGCGATAGATACTGGCCAGATTGGTTTCAAATTTTCCGGCTTCTGACCAGGGCTCGGAAACCGGTTAATTTTCCAAACCGGTTTTGGTCATTGACCTCGAACCAGAAACGATTGCGGTTTAGGTTTCGGTTACCGATATTTTAACCGGTTAATGGAATAACCGTTTTTTCACAAATTCCGATTCTGTTGAGCGAAATTAACCGGTTAATTTGAGTTTCGACGGTATATAAACGAGTTCTACCTACGACACCATCTCTCTTACACCTACAATAACAACGCTCTCGCTCTACGGCAACGAATACGCACTCAAAAACTTATTGTATTCGACCACGTTGCTGGCGGAGTACGTTCTGTGAGACGTGTGTGTAACAAAACACTTGAATTTCATGAATTGCGTTGTTAAGGTGTACATTGTGATTGACTTACGTAAAAAAAAAAAAATATTATTATCAATTGAAAGACTTACCGGATAGTCAACCATTTTTTACAGAAGCTGAAGAGGATACAATTTCTGATTCTAATGCAGAGAATGGTAGGTAAAAAGACAGTGCAAGTTAAACACTCTCCCTGGGGGAGCTTAAAAGATCTACGGATTTTAAAACTACTCTCACAGCATACTATGCCTACGCATACTCTTAGCTAAGTTATGGAATCGTGGTGTGGGGAAACTGCGTAGACAAAGATAGGCTCTTTGTTTTGCAAAAGAAATGTATACGAATTCTTGCCAATATAAAAAAGACAGAAAGCTGCAAGCCATTATTTATCAAATACAAAGTCCTTACACTAACTAGTATCTACATTTTAGAAGTTTGCAAATTTGTAAGGAAACACCAGTCACTATTCCCACTCACTAAGGACCTTCGCCCACAATATCGTAGTGTTAGACATAAGAATAAAAACGAATTAGCCCTACCAAGCTCAAAATTAACTATGTTCCATTCAGGACCCTTGGCCATGTGCGTGAAAATATATAATAAGCTTCCAAACTCAATTAAGGACATTGAGTACGAAAATAAATTTAAAAATACTCTCCAAAAATACCTTACGTTAAAATCGTATTATAAAAAATGAATTCTATTTCTAAAGGAATTCTTGGATGAAAAGTATACTTGACATTGTAAAATATAACTTACATATACACCACACCACCCACACACGCACATTTCCTACAATTTCGACTCATTGGGTGCCTACCAGCGTTGTGTTGTTTTATGATTATTAGTATTGTTATCGACATTAATTTTTTTTATCTATTTTGAAATATGAATGGAAATGGAAATCAAATATTTGTCCTTTACCCATCTTACGTTTTTTATTTATATAACAAATAAAGAGCACATGATGGAAATGTTTTAAATCTTTATATAAGCACAGAGTGATTTGTTTCATTGTTTTATTGTTGTAAAACTGTAGTACTAATATTTTAATTAAATTACTAACATTGCTGTGCCCTAGCAGGGTCATGATTCAGGTGCAGTAACAATAGACTGTACTGATTAACGAAGTTCAAAAAAGGAGGTCCTGTATTCGACCCGTACCTATGTGTGTACCTTGTTTGTCCGCGATTTTCTCGAACACTACTGATCCGAATTGGATGGGGTTTTCGTTATTCAAACGCATATTTTTCAAGGAAGGTTATCATTAGGATTTGATGAATATTTTCAGAGACAGACAGTGGAACTCTTCAACATTGTTTGGAGTTTGATACTACTACTGTATGTGTGCTGGGTTGGAGGACAGTGGCGACCTTAGGGGGTGGCGAGCAGGGCCACCGCCCGGGGCCTCGCTCTTGCAGGGGCCTCGCGCAACTCGAGTTTAACAATGAAATGAATTATTTCGTATTCATCATTTCTTTTTTCCCAACTAGATATTGGGGTCGGCTCCCAGTCAAACCGACTTAAGCTGAATTTCAGTAATTTACGTAGAGCGGCTGCCTACCAGACCTCCACAACTCATTAACAAATGAGTTATTTCAAAGCTCATTATGATTCTACTTAAAATTTTACTCGGAAAAGCTGCAATCATAATCAGAAATACCTACTTTCGATTCATATTCCTTACCTAAATTTAAAAGGGCCTCGCGAAGGTCTTCACCCGGGGCCTCGCAACGGTAAAGGCCGCCGCTGTTGGAGGACACTCACTTTGTGCAATAAAACTCTTGTTCACTTGAAACTATTCACTGACTTACATAATAACGTGATGATCTGAACTGAACTGAATGCTCAAAATGTTCTAGGTCTTTAATACAATCACATGGTTGGAAGTAGCAGCAAGGCAGCAACAACAAAGATTCACAATATTCAAACTTATAACTACTTACAGGAAATTGTTTACACTAATAATTGTTCATGATTGATCATTGCAATGATGATAGGGCTGTCCTGCACATTCCTCCCGCCGTTCGACGTCCGCCGCTGACGTCGCAGTTGCAGAAGACGGTGCAGGATTGCCTCTCCCGATGGGTAGCACTACTATCTTCTTCACTGGACGTCGCAGTGTTCCTCCTTCCGTGCTCACGTCCACCGTGCGCACAACTCCATCCGAGCCGTGGAAAGTAGCACAGATGCGTCCTCTGTTCCACATGTTCCATGGGAGGTTGCCGTCTACGATGAGTACTAGATCGCCGACCTTGGTTATTGCCTTTGGTGTGCGGCTCTCTGCGGTTTTGTAGTTCTGGAAGGTATTCTTTAAGCCATCTGGCCCAAAGCATATCGACGAGTCCTTGAGCCGCGCGCCAACTGGCTCGTAGATGCAGGTCGCTGTTATTGAATTCTCCTGGTACCGCGCCGCGATGTAACCTGGACCTCCCAAAATAAAGTGATTGGGTGTCAAGGCTTCAGGAACTTCAAGGTTCACAGACACGTGGGTAAGTGGACGGCTGTTCACGGTGTGTTCGGCTTAGATGAGTAACGTGTGGAGCACTTCTTCGCTCGGGAATCGCTCGTTCAAAGTGGTGGCGAGGGCTGTCTTCACGGATCTCACCATGGGTTCCCAGGCGCCTCCCATGAAAGGTGCACCTGGTGGGATGAATCACCAGTCGATCATCTTTTTCAAGGCTTCTGCTGTAACTGCGAAGATGGCGGTTCGTAGCTCCTTCTCGGCGCCGTGAAAGTTCGTCCCGTTATCGCACCACAGTTGCATTGGGCATCCTCGGCGCGCTATCATACGTCGCAATGCCATGACTGCCGAATCTGTATTGAGCGATGTCACAAGATCAAGATGAATGGCTCGCGTCGTGAGGCATGACTGTGAATAAGGCGACATATCTTTTTTGGTGACTTAGTCCCGATGTGATGGTCAACGGCCCGAAGTAATCCAAACCGCCGAAGGTGAATGGTCTCTGGTGGTGTGCTAAGCGACAGGAAGGGAGATGGGATGTCATCGGTTGTGGTGGAGTGGCTGCTTTTATACGGCATCGTATGCATCTGCTGATGATGTTCTTGACGGTCGGTCGCAGACGGCGCACCAAATGTTGCTGACGACATTCGTTGACTATTGTCTCGACGTCTGCGTGATGTAATTGGCGGAGGACATGTTCGATCCACAATCGTGCTGCAAGATAATCTCCATTCAGTACCATCGGTTTCTTTAGCCGTTCTGTGACGTCTGCCATAGCGGTTATTCTGCTCTTCAGGCGAATCTCTCCCTCTGTGAGTTCTATGCACAGGGCGTGCAGGCGACTTTTTCGTGGTATGGGTCTCTCGTTCTTTAGAGCTTCCATCTCTTCTTGAAAGGCTTGCTCTTGTGAAGCTCGCAGGATTAGACTTTCGGCGCTATGCAGAAGTTCAGCAGTGAGAGGAAGGTGATTGTTCGTGTTTTCTCGCCTCTCTTGTGTTTTGGTTGGCAATGTCTGTTTGTTCTTTTTCCAATCAGTTCAATCTTTTTGGTTCTTTTGTAATTGATGTTCTGTCCTGATTGGCGATGGAGTTGCAGGAACTGTAGAACTCGTCCTGTTGCTCGTAGGTACCTTTCCCAGGGTGAGAATCTGTTTACGTCTGGTATAGCTTCTTTGATCTGTTCGTTCTTGTCTTCTTCAATCAAGCTAAAGGTTCTCTCTTCTCCTGTGATTATGACATGATTCTTCTCGTCAGCTGGTCACGTTTCCGGGGGACCCAGAAGGAATTCTGGACCGTTGATCCTGCGATGCTCTTGACTGTAGTTCTCTGGTAACTCTCTTGTTGCGTCGTCTGCTGGGTTCAATTTGGTTGGGAGCCAGTGCCATTCGTTAGTGGAGCTATGTTGTTCGATTGCCGCTATGCGATGAGCGACATACGGTTTGTAGGATCTGGAACTGTTTCTGATCCATGAAAGCGTGGTTCTGCTGTCGGTCCAGAATGCACACTGGCGTTCACTCGTGTATTTGTGTCGCGCATAGGCGTGCGCCAAGTGCTGTTCCACGTCGCCAAACTTCTTGAAGTATTTGTTTAGCCCTGATGGTTGCTGGTGATACAAGTCCCAATGGATCAAATAGGGAAATTACTATTCTAAGAGCTTCTCTCTTAGTAGGCGTGTCGTTCTATAAGCTGCTCTGGGGTATACGATAACAGATTCAAATTGAATGCAAGCGAGTCTTCCGTATATTAGACCGAGGACTCGTTCTATCTCGATGTTGTCTTCCAGCTTATTGTGTCTTCGGTCTTAGTAACATCCCCTAGCGCTTTAGAAGAGTGGTAGAGAGATGTGACCATTTCTTGAGTTCGAAATGTGCTTCCCTGTGGATGTCCGCCCCGAACATTTCCGTAATATTGTAATCTGCCACGAAACTACGACTTGATTCACGTTAACATAACGATAGTTTCTACTCGCAAATTGATATTTTGTTATGTACCTATTCTGCCGACATACGGCGCCTGGTTAGCATCACCGCACTTTACAAGTCTTTCGTATCGTAACACTAAATACATACTAAACTAGTGAAAATCACTTCAGTTTGTTAACTTAATTCTACCATACCTGCAATATTTGATAAACATTAAAACTTTCTTGATGTATTGGTTACAGCCTTCCATCAAAAACTTTGATTTTTTGTCTCTGGGTATACAACCCAGAACATATAATATATTTTGCAACACATTTGCTCAAAAAAACTTTTAAAAAAGCTTTTATTTAAGTGCCCTAAAAAGATCAAAATAAAATTTTAAATCACATTTACCACATTCATTTATGACTTTACAGAATTGAAATTATAATAAAAGCTTGTCGCGATCATTTCAATTTGTAATTAAAATTTTATAATTAGTTAGGCACCTACTAAACTTGTAAGCAATTCATAATGTTTGTAATTAAATAAAAGTGCCGTGAATGCTTAAAATGTGGAACTTGAACCTTGAATAACTTTTTTGCACACATAGGATTTATTGGGTTTGAAATTTACTGCAGTACCTAGTTGATCTGTCAGAATGTTTCTTAATTTAAATTTCATCTGACTGAATATGTAGAGATTTCTTCTAGGCATCGCGACAAGCTTTTATTATAATTTCAATTCTGTAAAGTCATACATGAATGTGATTTAAAATGTTATTTTGATCTTTTTAGGGCACATAAATGAAAGCTTTTTTAAAAGTTTTTGTATCATTACTTTATTATATATTTTTTAGTTTCAATCGATAGTTATCGATCAATACGAAAGTCCATCTATAAAACGGAGAGTACTTCAACAGAAAAACTTAAGGAACGGGGAAAACCCTGGATGTGGCATCTATTTCATGGTGGGCCTACCAACTGCCTATCATAAACGAATGCGTATACAAAATTTCAAGTCCCAGCAATTGAATATTGAGGAGTTCCATAGTTCGAAGACAACCCTGGACGTGGCATCTATTTCATGGTGGGCCTACCAACTGCCTATCATAAACGAATGCGTATTCAAAATTTTAGGTCCCAGCAGTTGAATATTGAGGAGTTCCATAGTTGCAGCATCATCAGGTCACGTTTATGATTAACATGCATTGTCATCGGTTCTGGACCAGCATGCAAAATTTCAGCTCAATCGGATACCGGGAAGTGGGTCAAATTAAACTTGCAAGATTTGTAAACATACATACAAGTCAAGTTAAATAAAATCTTTTAATAATAATTAATAAAGAATGCATTTACGAAGCCTGTATACATTGTTTGAAAGTTGAAATTTACACACTATGCAATGTGCGGTCTTCTTCTTCTTCTTTTCGTGTCGATTGACTCATTTCAAATTTTGTCTGACCAGTATTGATGACTCAATGTGCAGTAAAATATGTACTTAGGTATACTTTACAGCTTTTTAATTTCCATAAAAATAAATATGAATATCAACCAGGAGTTTCACAATCCTAGAATAAATAAGCTGAATGATCGAACCTCTTTAGAAGCGCTTTTGCTCAATACGTTTGTCTCACTTTAATACTAAAGAAAAAATGAGAGAATAATAATAAAAATAAATAAATGAAAGATGTACTTCTAATTTTCACCACGGAATTGTTTACAAATTCGCGCCATTTTCATATTAAATTAGAAACGTCAAAGATTGTTGCGACTTTCCGACTGATATGTATAAAAAAAGATGGTTTCATTACCTATTGTACTTTTCTCTCGCAAATGTAATGAAAAACGTTGTATGACATACGTGCAGAAATTGGTTTTTACAAACTCGTGACTATGATAAGCCCTTGACTTCGTCTCGGGCTTACATTCGTCTACTCGTTTGTAAAAACCAACTTACCGCACAAATATCACAAATAACTATTACCTATTCTTCTTCTTTCTTCCCATGGTTAATGTTGGTATAATGTCTATGTTATATAAAACACGAATTAAATAGCGGCCGCACGACAGACGGCGGCGATTCGGCAAACGACGAAAGAAAACAAACACGCACAAAAGTAAGCGCGTGAGAATGTGACAAACGGCAGCGGCAGGCTTGCGTCTGAGTAAAACCGGTTTATTCGGGTTAGCGTGAGTTTTCAAATTCTATTCTCTGCATTAACCGGTAACCAAAATTATTAAGGTTGTGTTGAAACCGTTTTTGTAATTAACCGGTTAATCGATGAACGGTATTATAACGGTTTTTTGAACAATATTAACCGGTATTTCTAAACCGGTTCCGAGCCCTGCTTCTGACAACTGTCAAAGTTGTTCAAATTACAGCCGCGACTCCAAAATAATGTAACGGCGGCTCAACCATCTGCGGAAACTGTCAGCAAGCATAGCTTTTCTATTTAAGAATGGGAAATCATCAAATGATCCTTCTCCTCTAGATGGAGCGGAAGAGAGTGTCAGACTCTTTCTGACTAAAACCCATCCGTGTTCCTCCTGATGCCATTTGCGATCGGTCCGTGGCCTTTTCCTTATTTTTTTGTTCCTGTGGCCTGTACAGCTGTACTACAGGAACCGAGCATTTTTTATACAACGTGTAACAGAATAAACGCAATACCTCTCAAGAGGTCATTGTACTCATCGTTACGAACAACTTTTACAATGGGACCAACTCCAAAATTGCGAAAAAAAATCGACCTCCCCATACATTTATGTGCGCGTAATTCGACAAAATGTACTGAACAGCTGTTTTTTTTTGCGATTTCGTGGTTGGTCCCATTGTAAAAGTTGTTCGTAATGATGAGTACAATGACCCCTTAAGAGGTATTGCGTTTATTGTGTTACACGTTGTATATAAACAGTAGCCTAAGGCACAGAAATAATTTTCGAAATCGCATCAGTAATTAGATAATTACAGAGACTTCCTCCTACAAATAGTGACATAATTATTAGTTATTCAACACGATATTATGTACAAAATTACAAAAAAAAAATTTTACCTCTTCACGATATTCGTGTGAATAAATAAATTATAATTTGTCTTGTGATAGCTAAGGAACTGACACTCCTGACTGGCAGAACTTCCGCCAACTTCATTACGTTTCTGGAGCCATCTCCGTCTTGGCTACAAGCTTGAAGAGTGTACAGTTAGGTACCTACCTGCTTAGATTTTATGAACATTTACAAATTTAATTTTTCAATTACATTCGTATTGAATCAAATTATTGAAACTTGATTCATTGAGTTCAAAACAAAAGAGGGAAAACGTTTCATAAAGATGAAATAATCAAAGTTTGCAATAGGTACCTAAGTATGTAACATTTCATTTTGATCACAATTCGTCCCAGTTGAAATTATCGATAAAGAAACTATTACTTAAACGACTTGGACGAAAACTACGATTTCTACAATAAGTAATAAGTGAAAAACTTACAAGAATCCACTTATTTTATAGCAAGAAAAGAATGGTCATATTTAAGTAGATATTTAAGGCTCCCGCAGACAGACGCAACGTGACAGTGGGACAACGCTACGAAAACCATTTTCACATAAATGATTGTACAGATTAATTTGCCAGCCTACCATTTTCCCGAATATGTTTGGGGTCAGCTTTTAGTCTAAACGGATTCCTGAGTGCCAGTATTTTACATAGAACAACTGCCTCTAAATTGTTGTGCAGATAAAATCTTATTCATTTACTAGTTTTTGCCCGCGACTTCGTTCGCGCATACCCCGTTTTTTCCCGTTCCCGTAGGAATTTCCCGTTCCCATATAGCCTAAAGCCTTCCTCATGAATGTGGCTATCATATACAAAAAGATTTTCCATATCCGACTGTCAGTTCCAGAGATTAGCGCGTTCAAACAAACAAAATCTTCTGATTTATTATATTAGACATATTTAAATTTTATGTACAGTAGTGGTACATGGGTAAACTTAATACAACAAGGCAATCCTGTAGTCAGTTCTCTACCAATCAATTGAATGTTTAGGTAAAAAATCTTAAATCAATTACTTCAATAAATCGTAGACACATTGTCGCTCCGTACCTGTCTTTGCGAGCCTTTATTGTAATTTGGCGCCAATTTTCGGACGCCATACTTGTCACGGATTCAGGATGCTATATTTTATTAGTTCCATTTATAGTTTATTACTTCATTAGATACGCTGCCTTATACGCCTAATAATAGAATGATATAATAGAATTTCAGTGTAGTAAAGAAACGATTTTCACACCTTGATATTAGATTTGTTTGTTTATTTTGTCAGAATGGATCTAATTTTTTTTGTAATTAGCAAGCCAAGGTTTATTTTGTCGAATGCTTATAAACTTTGATGGTCACAGAAAAATACAAGTATGCAAGAATAGGCGTAGATTATATAGGGTTATATTTCAATTTGCTAACTTAACCAAACCTCGATGACAGAGCCCCGCTGTGCGGAGCTACTATTTTGTCGAACCTAACATGAGTAGCATGATAGCAGCTAAGTTCTCTCGTTCACTCTTGCTCCCGTCATACCATTCGAACCTAACCTATCCGTGTCGTGGTGCCCCGGTCTGCGTATGCCTAAAGCTCCCTGTGGCCTATTTTCCGATATTGGGCTATAGGCAAGTCATTAAACGAGACTGTATTAATTACTTTGACTACCTTTGACCAGCTATTACGAATAATATCCAGATAAAGTGATTAATTTATCACATTGTATACACAATTTAATTATTATATATGACCATTCATTATGTATAATAGCTATGTATGACTGTATCATATACATGTATTCTTTTAACGATACTGATTAACGACCGCTTTCTATAACATAACTCAATCCCAATCTTGATCCCGATCCTTGTCTGTAACCAATCAACGGCCGAGTTTGTGTCCTTCACCACACAATCCTCACCTTTGATTGGTTACAGACAAGGATCGGGATCAAGATTGGGATTGAGATATATTATAGAAAGCAGCCGTTAATGGAAGAAACTACTGAGTACAACTATCTCCGAAGTAACCCAGTATACGAGTATATACCTATTACTGGATCAGCAGACGTTGTCGGTTCAGTTCAAATTGTCATTTCAGTCCTTGAATTATTAGTTTATTTATTTGACATATTGCGATCTGCTACTATCACATGGGTATAGTATGACGTCACAGTTTAATGTTTTTCCTCAACTATTTGATAACTAAGATAACAGGGACCTATGCCCCAAACCACATGACTTTACCAGTCATATGATCTGATTGTTTGTTCAAAAGTAAGACAGTAATGTTATTTAAATACCTCTTTAGCTAATAAGATAACGGTTGAATACACAATACTTATTTAAGACATAATTATATACTGTTTCAGCATTGCACCTGCCCTTAATTGCTTAGCATAAACAGGGTTATTTGTAAAACACCAACAACCCCTCAGTGGGTGAAAGTACTCATGATTATAAACAACTTTTGTTATGAGACCAACCCTAAAAAATCGAAAAAAAAACAACTGTTTATACATTTTCATCGGGTGAATATTGCATTTTGTATGAAACAGCCGATTTATTTTTTGATATTTCTGAGTTGGTCCCATGGTAAAAGTTGTTTATAGTAAGGAGTATATTCACCCAGTAAAAGGTTGTTGGTGTTTTACAAATAACCCTGTGTGTGTGGGAACTTGGTTTATAATATAAACCACGCCTTATTACACATTATGCTTCTTCTGGCGGTTTAGCTTCCGTGGACTAAAAGAACCGTCCATTTTTCCGACATCAAAAGTAGCCAACGATAGTGTTGCTCTTTTAGTGAAAGAATTTTCACAATCGGATCTTTATTTTGCGAGATTATTATAACAAACCAACAAACAATTTTAGTATAAAGTATAACGTATAGATTAAGTTAGAATTATAAATAATAACAGCCGCACGGCTCAATCTTCGAGATTAAGCAACGCTTGCCGAGGTATGGCCACTAGCAAGTTAACACTCTTGGGATATCAACTGCTTAACCGGACTAACCTATGGTGGCCTCAAATGAATTTAAGGCCCCCAGCCAAGGCAACAAAACTAGCTACAAGCTAAAAACTTCTGACCACTCGCTAAGGGCATTCCCTGTGGAATACGACCTCGGCTTAGCGGCGTCAGTTAGGGACAGCAAGGGACAATCAGGCTGGGTCGATTCATTAATTAGGGGTTATTAAAGCTAAAGGCTCAGCGGCGCGGGCTGGCTCGTTAGGCAAAAGTCGGGGAGAGTGCCGCGGTTTGTCTTGACACTAGGTTAATATTACTATGGTCGACGCCACCATTGACCCACCTTTATTTATTGACATGCTTTATTCAGAAAACAGAATAAAGACAAAGCTGTCCTGAATCGACATTTATCGTGATCCTTTACATTTTAGAGTACTTAATGAAAAACTATTCATAATTTTACCCACGAAGAGATATTAAAGAAAGACTAGTAATGACCGCTAATGCAAATTTATCTGGCGGTGACCATAGTCTATATAATATATATGATCTAGCTACAAAGGGAGGTTGAGACTGAGATGGCCACTGATAGAGAAAGACCTCCTGTATAGAATAGGGGCAGATAGATTATGAATTTATTAGTCCGTATACTAATCAGCAATAACTAGTCTTCTGAAGCCGCCTTAATATACCTTATTACATCAATATTCAGCCTGGTTCATAATTAATTTGCTAGACCGTATCCAGTCTAGGATGATCTCCCACAAGATGGACCGATTAACCTGGTGAGGGTCGCTGGTAGCCGATGGATGCGAGATGATTTGGTAGATTAACATTTTATGACTCAATTAAAAAATATCGGTTCATAGTTATCATAAAAATTAATAGTTATCGGAACTGAAAATTAAGCTGAAAATTATCTGTAGGATGAGAAAAAGTGGTTCATAATTAGTTTCTTGCAAGCTGAATTAATAATTTTGACTGGGGCTCGAGACAAATGAGATTATGCCAACGGTAGCGTGGCTCAGGCGATTGTCAATACCCACGTCAAAAATGTATGGGGATTGACAGACGCTTTCGAAATGTCACGTGACCAAATCCCTACATTTTTTGACAGTCGCCTTCGCCTATGGAATGGCACATTGTCTAGGGCCTCTGAACAAACTTAAAAACATTTGCAAGTTTATCTCATAAATTCCCATGGCTAATTCTATAGGAATTTAGATTTGCTCTATAATATTTTTAAAGAGTGATTTCGTTCTTAAGAAATCATAAAACAATGCTAAAATATGTGGCCAGAATAACTTGTAATATGAGATATTTTGGTTTTAACTAACTCTTGCGTTGGTGATTGATGCTGTCGTAGCTGAATACTACTCAACAGTATTTAAACTAATCATTAGGTAGGTATGTTTGTTTTGCATGGGTAAAAGTTTAACATAGACAAATTATTTTGCCATCGACTTGCTAAGAAGAAGAACGAACTAAACGTATAAACAAACTAATTCATGGCGTCGATAAAGTCTACCAATTTAGTTGTTCTTCAAAATAATCAACACACTGTTCCGCCCTGTCATTTTTATGAACACTGGTGACAGGTGACAGGGTTTAATTACCCCCAATCAATCTACTTTAAATATTCAATTGGCAGCCTTGATCAATTAATGGGCTGGTCGTGAATAATGTTTCAATTGGTTCAGAGTCGCGGTCGATTCTGGGTTAATGCAATTATTGGAGTTCAATTGGTTTGACGCGGCATGAGTGGAGCCACGCGCCACAGTCCAATTAATTACCTGTAGAGGTAACATGCTTTTTGAACTTTTGCGGACTTCTAAAAAGGATCAACGTCTCTGTATTTTCAACCTTATTTATGTTTTGATCTGCCAAAGAAATTAAAACCTTCATATTATTTTTATGCTAGCCGCTGGGATTTGCCAAATTACGAACATCCATAAATCCATACAAAGTTTGATTTGGATAATTTTCAAAAATACTTCCTCAGTGCTCACCTTTATACTAAATATTAAGCAATATTATTATTCAACGTTTAGGCTGTTCATTATCGGTTGTAAATTCATGAATGAATGCCAGATTTTGCTATGCATACAGTATAGTTCGGTCGTAAAAGCGATCTGTGTGGTCAAACTTAAATATAAACATATTGATATGTCCATCAAACGTTGGGATCAAGACCCCGGGTTCAAGCAAAGGTGGCTTTGGCAATCTATCAGTAAAACTACGATAAGATGCAACAATCCGAACATAGCCAAATAAGGACACATTGTGTTAAGCTATTCTAATTTTAAATAAATTATAACGATTGAAATTCCCCAGCTGGTACCAAAATAGGTATTTAGGTATCGAGATTTAATGAAGCTCAAAGGAAAACTTTTTTAAGAGTTAGGTTTTTAAATTAAGTGTCTGGGGAGTCCCACTTTGTTTTGATCCAGTATAAAGTTATTAAGAATAACATAAGCACACAACACAACACAACATTGTTTTTTTTTTCGACTCATCAAATATGTGACACATACTTTTTGTGGACTAATTTAGCTGCATACGAACGATCAATCGATTTAGAACGATGATTGACATACAAAACACCGCCAAAACATAGCTACTGCCAAAAAAAGTTTATATTTACCACGTAAGGCACAGAAGCACGTAGATAATTTCTTGACGAAATTATTAAAACTTGGTCGAGTCAAAAAGTTATCGTCGGCATTATTCATGTTTTACGAAGCTTTTTCCCCTGTCGAATAAAAAATAGTTAAAAAGTTTCAACGTTTACGTGAGTTTCATAATAAAAGAGAAATACCTAGAAGGTGTCGACTTGAGTTAGAAAGATTATATTCTGTTCGTTTTTTTTATATTAATACTTTTTTTATAATTTTCACAATGATATCTAAAGTAACTTTTTCCAGAAACTTCGCTCGCGTGAAAGTCGTTTTTTTTAATTATCCTAAAGGAACACGTACTACCTCATACCTGGATAAAAGGTTCACACCTTAATTAGGACCCTGTCCTAAATGTAATCGAATCCAAAATTTTGCGGATACTTTTATTATGCGTACAGCGAAGGAGTGGAATTCGTGGAACAACCTGGGAGTCTTTAAGTCAAGAGTTAATAGGTTACTTCTAGGCAAGCGTGCTCCATCTTCGACCACATCATCGCTTACCATCAGGTGAGATAGTAGTCAAAGGCGTGACTATCAATAGTAAAAAAGATTAAGAAGCCTATTCCTGAGGGTCGTATCACAGTTTCGAAAATTTCACCTAAATTCATGGTGACACTAGTGTCGAGCTCTCTCTTCCCAGCGGACTGTGTGACATCATACTCAAAAGTGCGAATTCCTTAATTAATCCTACCAAAATTTTAAAATCATTCGCTAGTTTTATTGAAATTGTTTTATTTTACCGTACAGCTAAGGTGTGGAATTCCCTGCCGGAGTCTTTATTTCCTGATAAATTGCCTATTCCTCAGGGTCATATCATAGTTTCGAAAATTTCACCTAAATTCATGGTGGCACTAGTGTCGAGCTCCCCCTTCCCAGCGGACTGTGTGACACCATTATTCAAAAGTGCGAATTCCTTAATTAATCCTACCAAAATATTAAAAACATTCGCTAGGTAGTTTCTACGTCACTTTAATTAAGTTATAGCTGCCAATTTATTAAGTTAAGGACGGCCAGCCATTAGTGAATTGTTAGTTTTTTTTAATTGGTTAAAAAGTATTCATGTGTTTTCTACCTTTGACTTGTGACACCTTCGTGTACACCTACACATGTGTATATTAATTAATTTTATCTACTACTCGATGACCCAGTAAACTTTTAACCATCTAAATTAATTTGATTGTAACACTATTATTTCTTAATCACCTCAGTAGTGAGGCGAACAAAAAAAAACAATTAGGTAGAGTAATTTTCGAGTTTTTCGATACACAGAAGACGGGTGAAAAACCCATCCCTGTTAATTCAACGTTAATTCATTCATAAAACCACAAATATATTAACTCGATTAAATATCTATCGATTTAAGTCGAACTATCGATTTAAATCCAATCCAAATATTTGGAAACGGCTCACTCACCTTGCGATAGGAAATTATATGGACAGTTTATAAAATTTTGCGGTAAACATTTATTTAAAATATCATATTAAATGACATACAATTCTAGTACTCAAGGCTACATCGTGTTAAAAATGATTTTGGCAATGTCAAGGTGGTTAAAACAAGATATGGACAGTGCAAGGCTGACCAGTAGATGACCATAATAGGCAGGCTGTATATGGAATCATCACGGTATCTAAAATACATAATATACAAACATCTGAGCGGATGTGCCATGTCCATCAATGTTAGAAGGCTTGTCAAACGTTTTTTTTTTTTGTTGGTCCATATCAGTTGAAAATGAAAATCGAACGTGGATGAGATTTACTTTTTTTTAATTTTTAGTAAGGTTAAACACGTCGAGGAGTTCGAATTTCGGACCGTGTAAGGAACACGGTGCTGCGCGCCAAGACTTAAATCACGGATGTTACCCGGAAGGCTGCTTGTCTTAAGTGGGATTGGGCCGGACACGTTTATCGTATGTCTGATGAGCAGTGGGCTAAAAGAACCACTAAGTGGATCCCTTACAAGGCTAGGCGATATCGCGGTAGACCAAGGCGAAGGTGGAGAGACGAACTCGACTCTTACCGGAAGGACTGGCCCGCAATGGCAGAGGACAGATGTGTGTGGAAAAGGGAGAGGGAGGCCTTTGCCCAGCAGTGGGACATAACGGGCTTTTTAAAAAAAAAAAAAACACGTTATGTTAAACAGTTGGTTTTTAAAAAAGTATTTTTAATTTATTTGAAAATTTCTGAGGTCTCGAGTAGGATAAGTTAAATTAATATTTGCACACCAGTGACCAGGGGGTCGAGTCTGCTATTGCAATCGTGTCTCAATGACCGGTCAATGATCGATTTTTGACGTATAACGTCAAACTTATGACACATTTCCCATACAAAAACTGTCAAAGTTGTCAAATATTCGATCACTGACCGGTCATTGAGACACGATTGCAATAGCAAACTCGAGCCCCTGGTAGAATGTGACAGAATCCTTCATGTACCTACTATCTATATTTTGTCAACTTATGGTAGGTGCTCGTATTCCTGCAAATAAATTATAGATAAGTAGGTACACTTATTCTAATTCCTGAACGTCTATGTTTTACAAGCACTTCCTATTTTTAGCCTATTTATAACGATACTATGTGCATTGGATTTGTGTATTTTATAACATACTTCTAGTAATATACAAACATAGTAATTATGCATGCTCAGACTGTTTGCCTTCATGCAGTAGGCTACTATTTACTATTCGGGCTCGAAATAAAATAATATCATAACACTAACTGAACGGATTTTGTTGAAACTTTATAATAACATAGCTTCTGCATCAGAAAATCACATAATCTTTTGCAGGTCGGTTGGAACAAGTTTCGTTACAAAAAAGCAGTTCCTTTGTACTCATAATTATATTGATATCTATAATTATTTTTCTGCGTGTACACAAAAATAAAATAAATAATATGATTTAATTAATGAAGGGGACTGTACTAGTTATATGCGGGCGGCAGCTAAGTTGGTATTAGACGAGGGGTTCTTGACAAGGAGGACATTCAACAGCGATAAATATTGCGAAAATCTCAAAATATTTTGTGATTTACCTCGTGCCAAGAAGTACCGTGTTACCCAGTTAATGGGTTGTGGACGCTCCACGTAAAATACTGGTATTCAGCTGAATCCGGTTTGACTGGGAGCCGACCCCAATTTGGTTGGGAAAAAGCTAGGCAGATGGTGACCTCGTGCCATTTCGGTAGCACATGTTAAGCCAACATTTTGGACTTTTGACCATCGTTTTCGAAGAAAGAATAACACTATTTCCTAAACTCTCGGGTTTCCTCAAAATGTTTCCTTTAAAATAAAAATAAAAAACCTGGTGTGGGGGCAACGTTTTATGTTTTAAAAAAATATAAAAGGATGCTGTGAAAATAAGAAAATCATACTGGTGGTTGCCCAAATAGCTATAAGGTGAAGCTAAATCAACCACCCGAGATTATAATAACCACTAGCTTCTGCCTGTGGGTTCGCCCGCGTGGTTTTCGGATATTAAGTATCCCAAGGGAACATACTCTCTCTATCTATCTCCGTGCCAAATTACATCCAGATCCGTTCAGCCGTTCTGACGAGATTGAGTAACAAACATCCATCCATCCATCCATTGGATACTTTAGCATCTTGCTTTGAGGCTTTTGCGGAATTTGTTCGAAAGAGTCACCGCGGCCCTGGAACGCATAGGGCATGAGGAGGAACACGGATGGGTTTTTAACCGACTTCCTAGTCAGTAAAAGTATGACACTCCCTTCCGCTTCACCCAGAGCGGAAGAAGTCATTTGATGATTTTCCATACATAAAAAAAGATCCAGCTTCCACAACTAAAGTCAGTCATCAGAGGGCCTTACGAATGTTTTTGAAGTATAGTAACGTAACGTAAAAAAAAAATACTATGACTGTAATAAGTACTCATCATCATCATCATATCGGCCGAAAGACGTCCACTGCTGGACATAGGCCTCTCCCAAATGAGGAGGGGGGGGGGGTTTGCCGTAATCGCCACGCCTGGCGGCTTTGGCGATCGCTGTGTAGCTAGGCTCTTGCAATGTACCTACAGAGAATGCTGCCGCCCATTATCTGGTGAGTACGTACTCGTTTCGCACTTATTTTTTATTACAATTGGATACTATATTCATTTTTTTGTATCTGTATCATATTGTGTGTGTCGCAAAAAAACTGAAACCAAAATACTATGGGGTTGTAGTTTTTTATATTCAAAATTCACTTACGTTAACGATACTGTAACGTTACTACACGTCAAAACATTCGTACTAGTATCTGTATAATATATTATTATATCCTATAGGTTTCTAAGAACAAGGTTTATTCAACCCAAGCCAACTTAAGCCAGGGTATTACAATATTATTCAAAGGCAAACTTAAGGTGTTTGAGCAGTTACCGCACCTGATAACGGACTAGCGAAACTTATCATTTGGATAGAGTTCCTGCAGATACGCATAGAGAGGAACTTAGTTTAGCTAGTGAAGATGGAACTTCAAGTTCTATTGTTATGAAATTTTTTAAAAAATAGTGTAGATGTCGCAAACGCTGTCGCTGAACATAATGGTCTAGATCTGATTCCGAGGTCGGGATCGAGTCATTCGTGTATCGATCTGATAAGTCTCAGTGGCAGTCCAGATCCTGGATAGAATCAAACCTTATTATTATTTCTAGCTGTCCCACTGCTGGCTAAAGACCTTCCAACGGTCACGATTTTGCGCAGCTTTCTAATATAAATGGAAAATATACAGCATAATCCCACAAGGGGGTGAGCCTTTATAGCAACACTAGCTTTTGCCCGCGGCTCCGCCCGCGTAGATGTTGGTTATCGCATAATAAAGTAGCCTATGTCCTTCTCCATATCCCAGGCTATATATCTGCCAATTTCATGACAATCCGTTCAGCTGTTTTAGGGTGAAAGCGTAACAGACAGACAGACAGGAGGAGACTTTCGCATTTATAATATTATCTAGGGATAAGTGGATTTACCTCATTACATTTTGGGTAAACCTCTGCCTAACCCTTTGGGAAATACAGACGATAAATATAATATCATTATATATAAAACTTTTCCGTTACTGAGTGACTGATAGACAACGCACAGCCGAAACTACTGGTCGTAGAAAGCTGGAATTGGCATGTATAGGTTCCTTGGGGTGTAGGGGAGCACTAAGACAGGATTTCACAAAATTCCTACAGGATCGAGAAAACACGGGATATACGCATACGAAGTTGGCAAAAGCTAGTATTTTATAAGAATATTGAAAAATTCATTTCGATGTCTACCTAAGGATGCCAACTGTCATTTTGATTTAATTAAAGGAAATTAAAACACTTATCAAGGTCTGAGCTTCTAAAATATGGCTTTGGTAAAACCGCAGAGCTTGACGATTTTACTTTCCTGTTTCTTTTCGTAACTGAAAAGGACAACTTACTTGTTATATACTTACTTGTTATACCTTACTAACTTACTTGTTATGCCTTGTTATATACCTAAAGTAAAATAGGTGTTAATATAGTAGTTCTAATTTAACTAATCTGTGAACTCATTAGTCGTTTAATGAGATCTTCACTTACGTCTTAAGTTACGTAAACAACAGAGCCCCCTCCTGTTGTTTACGTGCGGCCAGCACGAATGTTTTGACGTATAGTATCGTTAACGTAAGTGAATTTTAAATACATAAAAACCTACAACCCCATAGTATTTGAGTTTAGTTTTATGCGACATTCACAATTTGTATCATACAAAAATATGAATATATGTAGTATCTATCCAATGGGGTAAATGACTAAAATAATCGAATTAGTCCGTCAGATAAATTTCAAAAAAATATTAGACTCGTATTTTTTCTTTTTTCACGTAAACTAAAAATGAAAACGATACAGTACGTTGAAAACTCGTGTGACGTCACTTGTAAGTACACTTTTTACTTACACGTGACGGTACCAGCCTCCACTCCTGATCTTTGATGTGGTTTATCTTCTTCTATTTTGATTGATTTGATAAAGCAAAAAATACGTGTCCAATATTTAACGGACAGATATTTTTTAACCAGTAATCATCCCTATTCAAATAAATTTATGTACGAAACGGGTACCTAATACAATAGTAAAATTCACTCACATTAACGATACTGTTACGTTACTATACGTCAAAACATTCGTGCTAGGCCCTCAGCTCTTCACATAGGGAAACTTTTATTTCTTTATTCTTCCGTTTTCCTATTATTTGTGGCTTTTGTGGATCTTCACTTTTCTCCACCAAGACAATCTGTCTTCGCAAGTCAGTTCAGGCAACTAGGCTTGCAAAAGTCTCTCTTTATACCTATATTGTCCGTTTCATTGTTCTGGCAGTTTTAAGTGAACTTGGACCATATGATCTTCAGGGCGTCTTTTGACAAAGGTATGAAGTTTTCGTGTCTTGTAGCAGTTGACTTGTCGTTCGCATATTTCATGATTCTTTCTCAAGCCTCGTGTCATAGTATCCACCCAAGTCTAGGAATAAAATACCTCATTAGTAACTGGATACTCCGCCTCTCATAAAAATCATTGGTAGGAAAATTGGTTTCATTGTAAATACTCGTAGGCGAAGGAAACTAGTCATTACGCCTATAAAATGTGACTGGACACCTATCTTCAAGGTCCTGAGACGTTCAATTCCATTTTTGACTTCAACCTCGACCCAGGTCTCTTCACCATTGAATCAACCATTAGGACAGAAGGTTTCGTTGTTATCAGTTTCTTCAACTTTCATCATGATTTCTCTTGTCTGATCCCGTACACTATGATAATTAGTTAGTCCTCTGCTATGATCAGTTACTACTAACAAATAGAAAGCAAAAGTAATAAACCACATGTCCCTACATACGAGGCCCTCGCTAACAACGATTACAGTAATGTTAGTTCAGTCTGTTAGCCTGGACCATGTGATTTCCACCTACGCAAATATTGACACTCTGTGTTATGCCGTGTCTTATATAATCAACGTAATTTTATTGCACCCAGTTACATGGTGTTTGTCTGTGTCAATTTGAAGTAGCGGATGGGAATAAATATGATAAGGTCTGCTAAATAAACAGTAGAATTTGGGGCTGGTGTATATTGCGGATAAAGATTGGGTCAAGTAAGTTGCAGGCGTTTTATCAATACCAAGAAAATGTGTAATATTCTAAGTAAATATGAAACTCAAATACAAGTCGCTTTGGATAAATAAAGTAACGTTAAATATAAAGTTTTTTTGGCTAAACTCGAAATGATGACCTAGTGCCATTGTCCTTAATAGTTATTTCGTAATAATCATGTCTAGAGTTCTTAGTATGAAACCTTTCCTGCTAAGGCAAGGATTTATAATAGTTTATTTTGTCACTATCTGTGATTAATTTTAAGATTGCAAAGTAGATTTAAGTGTAACTACTCAACAGGTTTTCAACAATATCTTAAATTCTTTTGAATTGTTTACCCATCACAGTAGTATTTCCTTACAGCTGTGAAAGTGGATGACAAACATTTACTTTAAACCCGACTTCGGCGAAGCAAAAGGAGTGTTATGATTTTGACGGGTATGTATGTATGTATGGATGTTTTCTCATAACTTCTAAACTACCAAAACAGTATATTTTAACAATAGCAAGCGATCATAAGAGGAGCTCGTGGCTAAATAATAACAGCCGCACGGGTCGATCTTCAAGGTTAAGCTACGCATAGGTTGGTCTGTGGATGGGTGACCATCTTTACAAACCGAGACCCCTCTGTGGCTAGGAAAGCACGTTAAGCCGGTGGTCACGGCTGTCATTTTCATTTGGAGATCTTTGGCATTCGTTATGGATTGTCTGAAGCAGTAAATCTAACTCCACTCTAGCCAAGAACTACCGTGTTACCCAGTTAATGGGTTGTAGCGATCTGTAAGGCACCTGCTCCACGTAAAATACTGGTATTCGGCTGAATACGGTTTGATTGGAAGGTGTCCGCAATATAGTTGGGAAAAGGCTAGGCAGATGATGAATAGCAAGCGATCATAGGCTTTAGGACAAAGAGGCATATGATCACGGTTATCCTCTGTACATCACTATCACTATCTAGTAATAATACTAATATCTTGTTCCATCCTTTTTTAGAGCGTGATTTTTCAGTAGTTGTGTTTTAAATTTTTAACTTACTTTTCTAAAGCCGTATGTATGTCGCTATTCATTCTTGTCGGGACATGCGTTCTCACTGAATTGTAACATGATTCTGAAAGAAGTGAAACATGATCCTAGTAAAATTAGTAAGACTGACACCAGGGTCTACGATAGTATGTTTATGGGAAATGATTTCCTCTTTCACTGACCCAATGAGCTCTACGTGGTATTCTCTATGCATTTGTTTCAAATATATTTGTCAACCAATGCATAAGCTTCATAAATCTTACCGAAACTTACATCGAAACAGCCGATCGATTCTGTAAATATGTCGAAGTGAAGGCTTGGGTGAAGCGATCACAAAGTGGGCTGTCATTTCAACTTGGTTATATGGATTGAGAGCCCACTTCGTGAACCTTTACAATCCAAAATTTTTGGTGCTATGCTGATGAATCTAAAACAAACATAGCGTCACTCACAGATATAGATTATATCTCTGGCATCACTGCATAGCGGTACGTCACGACCAGTTCACGAGCCCATGACCAGCCCACTTATTCGACGAAGCCATTGGGTCCTTATCCTTACAGGCCGCTACGTAACACCAGAACTTGTATGATGTAATGAAGCGTCATCGAGGGGCTCGCTCTATGACTAATTTTCCAAGAAGGATTTCCCATAAACTCTTAACAAGAACAACCAAGACGGTTCGGAAGACATTTAATTTTAGTAATTCAGTAAAACCAACAGAATTAATTAAATTACGTCATCTATGCACTCCTGAGTCACGCAGACTTCAATAAACAACCTGTTCGTCGTATGTATATAATATTAATTCTTCGTCTTGTGACTGAGATAATTTTCACTTTTATTTAAACAAGTTTTAATAAAACGTCAGCAAGTTGTTAGGACAAGTTTAGTTTGATACTTAAATTCGTGTGAACCGGTCGCTTATGCTTATTATTCGTTTGTGAATTTTTGTGTTAAAATGTTTTACGTATATCTGTCCTCAGTTTTAGTACTGTTGACTGCAGTTTCTATGGTTTTCAAGAAGGATAAAAGTGGAAAGGTAGGCTCGTAACTTTATTTGCTTCAGTGGAAAACTCCTGAATAATTATTATTTTTTCTGAGGTAGAATGGAGATTCATATACATTCTTCTACATATAAATCTACGCTTTCGAACAAGCAACTAGCTTCATCTTTTTGATTCAAAAGTGCTTTGAGTTTGGGCTTACCTTGCGTTGTTATTTGCCATCATTAAGTTTGTTATATTGTATGTTTGTAAGTGAATTTTCTGTAACACCAGTTAGACTCTTACCCAAGATTACAAGTATTGTTTTTATGGGTTTATTAGTTCAAAGTTAACAATTCAAAGGGTTGAATTTGTATTACCTCTTCATTACATATAGGGTACAAAGCCTAGTTGTGACTTTGATGTGAAGTCGCTCAGTTGTTATTGAATACAATAATTATTAAATAAACAGGTGTTTTAACATGGTCATGTAAAATTGACACAAAACAACCCGGATGTATACTCGTTTGAAATATTAACAGATTTTTTTTTGCATCAAATGAGACAAAAGAAAAAGTATGATCAAAGTTTGTATTTATTCAACATTCAATGATGTATGCTCCATGAAACTTTTTAATAATAACGTAACTTTTTGATGACTCATAAACTACTTTTGTATCGAAAAAGCCGGTTAAGTTATTACTGTACATAGCTGTGACTACATGTTTTGTTTCCCACTCACATTGGTATTTGTTTAAAAATAAATATATTGTTTCATGCGTTACTAACATTTTCCGCGGATTCTCTCGCGTTAAAGTAGCCTATAACTATCTTCAGGGTCACGTCTATATCTGTACCAAAATTTATTAAAATTGGTTCGGCAATTTAGGCGTAAAAGCTTAATAATATTAATTAGGTTTGTAGTTTGGTCACAGCTTTTTCAAGGCCACGCATTGACTGTATACAGAGGGACTAGCACGAATGTTTTGACATATAGTAACGAACCTATAGTATCGTTAATGTGAGTGAATTTTACTATGTTCGCACTTAGCATTTATTTTATTTGGATATCTACTGTATTCATACTTCTGAATGAAACAATTTGTGTACTATGTCGAATAAAATTAAACCAAATTCTATGGGGTTGTAGTTTCTTAATATTAAAAATTCACTAAAGTTAACGATAGATACTTTAGCGTTACTATACTTACGTCAAAATATTCGGGCTGGCCATACCGGAGCCGGCTCCCGAAGATTTACTTACGACCTACATATAAAGTAGATAATTATCATCCAAGATGCTTTTTTTCGAGAAAAACCTATACGGCTTTATTACAAAACGCGTTCTAACTTTAAACCCAGGTTTAAATCAACATGCCATTTTTTAATTTCGAACTTTATTCCAAATGCCGTAAAGTTTTTGAATGCACATTGGCAACATAGACCGGGATCTAATAGTAGATTATGCACCCAGGGGATAAAGCAGTGTCTTGTGTCACGGGCGTCATATTGAATCTCGAACGCAATGAAGGATTCGGGAGTTAACTCCCGAGCGTAGCGAGGGAGTTTAGAGTTTAACTCACGAGCGAAGCGAGGGAGTTAATACAAGAATCCTGAATGCAGCGAGGGATTCAAGCTAGCCCAAGGCAAAGACACCTTTATCCCCGAGGAGGATACTCTACTTTTCACACCTCCTGTGAGAAAATAAGAAGCCATAATACGAAAAACGAAATATTTTAAATTTACAAACACTAAGTAGAGATATGTATTTAGAACTATACTGTTTACCTACTTAAAAAAAGTTAATTTAATACCATACGGATTTGCAATATCCGCGCCTTTTTTGCGTTCCACTCGGTATGCCTACCACACATAGCGGCCACGACCAACTCGATTTTCGTTTTTTTTTTTTTCTCTGTGGGTAAGTAAATATGTGCAGGCCTAATGTTAGCAACCTAATACAATTTATGTGTACACAAAGCTTTATATCAGCTGATAGAATGGGTTCGGACGCTTGGCTGTATGCAATTTGAATTTAGAACGTCATAGGAGATGCTCGAGAAAATAGTTTTTAAATTAATAAATCGACTATAAATGGGTTTTAAGTGTTATTCTTATCCTTTTATACAATAATCCGTACATAACCAATTATTCTTATAATATTGTCTTCAATCCTGGACCCTGGTCAATCCTTATGATTTTGTAGAAATTCGAGAATATCATCCCTAAGTAGTAAGAGTATCGAGAATATCTTTCTTCTTTCTGGAACAGAAATAGAGAGACAGAGACAGAAGGCGTTGTGAGTACCTAATACCGCCAATTGAGCAGACAGATGAGGTTCCAAATTTAAATCACATTATTGACCAGCGGGTTATAATGAAATCCAGTACAATATTATTGCCCGGCAGTGCCACCGGCCAAAAATGACTCACTTTAGGTTAGGTTAGCATGACATATAATTTGACGTTTTCGATCAGGTGGTGTGAAAAATAGGTTTTTGTGTTAATAACTCTAAGATAGTCGGAATATAGTTCAAAATACCATAATGGGCTTGAAAGTTTAGGCTGGGACTGAAGTTAGAACGCGTTTTGTAATAACGCACATAGAGTGTAGGTAAATGTAAGAGCGAACGAAGCGTAAGCTATAATATTATGAGTACATAGCAGCTTCTGCCAACGGCTTCGCCCGCGTGAATTTCGAAAACTATCCCAAGGCAGCATAGTCCAGGATAAAACGCATCGTAATCTTTCATATTAACTTTAAATCGTATTTGGGGGAGTTATGAAAAACAAATACTAAACCAATTACTAAATTTAACGAATACTAAACTTTTATTATTTACTTTGGTCAGTATTCATACAAAGTTTGAAGAATATTGGCCCAAGAAATATGATTTTTCTTATACTTAAATTATTTTTCGAAAATGTTCTCTACTAACTATTTAGAACTGGATATCTAGCGTATGTATACCAAGTTTCATTCAAATTGGTTCATTAATTTCGAAAAATAAGGACTTGAATGTTTGTATGAAATGCGTAAACGCTCATAACATTATTTTGTCATAATTACAATATTGGTGTTCAGCTGAATCAGGTTTGACTGGGAGCCGACCCCAATAAAGTTGGGAAAAGGCTATGCAGATGATGAATTACAATATACTGATCTGAGGTAAAACCCGTGATATTTGAATGTCTTTCAAAATAAATAACTGTACGCTTAACCGCAAGGCCATTGACCACAATTGACACATTCCGCAATAGGTATAATATAGGTATTGGGTACTATCCGCAAAATTGATTCCTGACCCGTCTTAAGCGTATTTTATTTAGGTATTATAAAAATTCTAAAACAGTTAGGTCGGATGTTGCTTAAACAAATCGTTTGCCTTTTGCAACAAACTAGTGATTTATTTAATAAGATTGTGGCAATAATAGTTTACCCATCTCGCTGTCATTGATTTATTTAAACGTTATGTCCACTTGTACAGTAGGGTAGGTAGGTACATAGGCGGACTTAATGCAACGGTAAAGGCATTCTCTACCAGTCAACCCTGTCATCTCAATGACACCATTTTAATTTAATAATTTGGCTTCTGTTATCGTAACAGTTCATATATATTTTTAAAATAAATAATAGGTCTGTACTTCTTCTTCTTGCCAACAATTGATTCCAAATTCAAGTTATAATGTTTGCTTTATCAAAACAATGTATTTATAAATTGAATTAATGATCTCCTGCGTTGAACACAATTTGTCAAAATTACACTACTATATTATGCTAGTATAGTTTAAATGTCCTAAGTGCACCAAGCGTGGACCATAACCACAAGTTTAATGATTTGATATGTTCAAACGAATGTATCGGTTGAAAGGGTCATGAATTAATTTTGCCGACATTACCTTTTCATACCTATTGACCTTAGTGATCAAATAACCTGCAGCTGCTGCAGTGCGATTTTGTAAACATGTCTAAGTGAAAACTTAGGTGAAGTGAACGACAAAAAAGTTGTCAAACCATTTATACAAGATGGAATGACAGCTCACTTCAAGATCACTTCACCCAAGCCTTCACTTCGACCTAGCAACTGGCAGTGGCGTTCTGTATTTCTAAGTTTCCTTTCGTAGATTTGCAGCCTCAAATAATTCATATTTTTGACAGCTGGCGACAACATTATATAATGTTACAGTGCGTCTATTAAATACATTTAAGCCATTTAACAAAGTAGTCAATTCAGCTTATTATCTCAAGGTCCATTGTATGCTATAAATTGACTCCCGCATATGCAAATGTATATTAATCAATTGCTATATTATTCGTTGGTAACCATAGACAAGGAGAATAGGCGGAGCGTTCCCTATCGTCTGTCGAAGTATGAGACTAGAGATATTGTGACTACATGCCAGTTTTCGTCTCGTCAGAATTCTGATTGGACACGTCACAGGTTCGCAGTGTGTAAGTGTGCAAACTTCATAACAACAATCTGTCTAGCCTTTTTCCAACTATATTTGGGATTGGTTTCCAGTCTAACCAGATGCAGCTCAGTACTAATGTTTTACATGGATCAACTGCCTATCTGAGCTCCACAAACCAGTAACTGGGTCACACGATACCCCTCGGCAAGACTCGTGTCAGAATTTCTAATTTTTGACTGTCCGTAACGTTCAAATGACACCCAGGATCTACCGGGGCCGAGAGGAGTATCCGTATTTAATGACTTGTCACCCATCCATGGATCAGCCTCAGCAAGCGTCGCTTAACCCGGAAGATCGACCCAGGTATTATTAATTGGCCACGAACTACTCCAAAAACACAGATATTGGGTGCAGAATCACATTGACTCTATTTACAGAGTTGTGAGACCGGCTCAGTTCATTCTCTACGTCTACGTTGGTTACAGTCAGTAATGTAACGCGAAACCGTATGACTTAACCAAGAAAATATGCAATTTGTGTGCACGATTCGATTCGGTAGTTATTTCAATTTCAATGGGTAGGTAGGTGAATTATAAAGATTATAGTAATTTTACAAATTATGTTTTGAATATGTAGTGTACATCCGGTAATTTACGCTTCAAATTGAATACCGAAACTTTTTCTAAATGAATTCTAAATTATAGTAAATGGCGACGTAGGCAAAAAGTAGGTACTTATAGTTTTTGTATAATTTAGGTTGCGGAGAACCGACTTTGTTTGGCAAACAGAGTATTTCTATGAACCTATTTGGTTACGATACAAATCTGGTATTTTATCTTTTTCATTAGGCAATCAAAACAAAGGTCGGGGTCTGCCTGTAGCTTTTGGACATTATAACACTTCCCAAAAATGTCTACCTGAGTATACAGACAGACCCAAATTCTAACGACCAAAGGTATGCAAGCACTAAATTCAATTAAGCCGTAAAGCGATGTGAGAATCATTTTACTCTCTTGTTAATGTATACACCGTGAGCTTTTACATAACCACATATTACCGATCATTCCGCTATGAGCTTTTCCCGCGGCTTCGTTCCCATAGCTATAAGTATGGATGGTGGTTTCTATGTCAGTATTTAGGAATAAAGGCAACAGAGATTTTTCCCACAGGAACCATGATTGTTAAATCCCGGGAATAATCACGGTTATACGGAATATTCAAACTCAGCGATTTTTCGTAATCAAATCAAATTCCAAAGATTACCTTTTATAAAAGTAGATACGAAACATCACACAAACTATTTACCTATTAAATCTAGGACTATAAGATTTTCCTTCTATTCTAAACTGTTCTCTCCCTCCTCCAGGAGACAATGGGCGGTTGGTTAAGCTACATATGGTGGGGCGGAGACCCCGACGAGGTGAACCCAGTGTCTGGGCTCACGAGGCGAGAAATCAACCTCGTACAGAAGTCCTGGGCGCCGGTCAACGCAGACAAGGTCAATACTGGTGCTGAACTACTTAGGAGGTAAGATTATTATAATGTACCTTTTATATTTAGGGGGGTAAATCGTCAAAAAACGCTCGTATTTTTGGAGATAAGACAAGGAAGTATGGGATTTTATCTCACTAAAACCAGTCCATCACAATCTACCTTACCTTAACTTTTCGGCTAGAATAGCAGCAAACGCGCAACGTTTTGGATCGCGCTGCCAGCGTCGTTCTATGTTGCGGAATTTGTTCGAAAGAATGAATGACATCATGATTTGACAGTTGTTCTTAGTTCGGGTTCGGGACTAATCGTAAGTCCGTAGGTGATACGGAGTAGAAAACGCCCGACACTAAGGCCGAAACTACGGACTTCGAGCTTAGAGAGTAGACCACCTGGAACGCAGAGGGCATTAGGAGGAACACGGATGGGTTTTATTACAGTCAGTATGAGTCTTCCACTCCGCCCAGAGCGGCCTTCCGTTCTTCTTCTTTTTTTTTATGGATGGGAAATCTTCAAATTACTCCTTAGTAATTTGATGATTTCCCACGCTTAAAAAAAAGCGTCGTTCTATAAATCCGCCAGCTTTCAATACAAAAGTACAGCCGGTCTATTCTCTCAACATCTCACCGTGTAAACTTAGGTGGAGCGAGCATGAAGTGAACTGTCACTCCATCTTGTTTGCATGGTTTGACATCTCATTTCATGTTCACTTCACCGAAGCTTTCACGCTAAGAGGTTTACAGAATCGCACTACAGGCATCTTCTGGACTCGCTAGTTCCATCGTAGACTCATCAATCAATCTCATCAGGTGAGATCAAAGTCAAGAGCTAGCTATTCTGGTTTTTTTCATCGATCCGCACTAGGTGCATGGCCCTCTGCCTGCCACAGAGAAGACTACTGTCCTATATGAGACTTTGGGAACATCGTAGTCTGATTTCGAGTTTCACAATGACGAGACCGTTACACCAGAAATCGTTTTGTTTTGTCGCGACAACGACATTTCCTGACCCACTTAAGAGCAGATAAAATAAGCCATTAAAAATACACTAAACACATAATTTAAAGAATCCTAGTAGTAAATAACGTCGAAACATTTAAGATGTCAACTATTCCCGCATTTCTAAACTGTCTATTTTTATAGCAGAGTCATGCACTGCTTATCAGTATTTTAGTTAAGTAATGTTTATAAAGTTTTTATGAATAGGTACAGCTGTTATTTATAAATGCGAAAATGAGTTTGTTTGTTTCCTCTTTACGTCTTGACGGCTGAACGGATTTGGATATAACTTGGCACACGGGTAGACCATGTTCTTGATTAGTACATTGGATCCTTTTTTAACCTGGGGTATGTTCCCTTGGGATAATTTCCGACCTACACACGAGTGAAGCCGCGAGCGGCTAGCTGATTTTCAATAAGTAGATATGTAAGTAGTATGAATTCCATACCTTTCGCATCCTGCCAGAGTTGCGGAATTTGTTGGAAAGAGTCACCGCGGTCCTGGAATGCAAAGGGCATAAGGAGGAACATGGATGGGCTTTAGTCAGTAAGACACTCACTTGCGCTCCCCACAGCGGAAGAAGTCATGTGATCCATAAAAAAACAACGGGTTGCACTCCGAGAGTGCCGCCGGCAGAAGTGAAAACTTGAACATTAACGTTGTGCATTTTTGAATATTTTTGAATGGTTAGGTTAGGTTAGGTTATTATATATAATAATTTCGCACGAATTGCTTTATTTATCAGTAGGTATAAAGTACTGTCATTTAGGTGGTTAAATACAATATTCATTTATTGCGCTATCGTACACAAACATGAAAATTTATATTACATTATACGTCTTACGAATTTTCGATCAGGTCACGTGTCCCAAAATGCACAACGCCGTTAAAGAAGTTTTCACTTCAAAAAATACCTTTCGCATAGCACGTACTACTAGACCAATAAATCAATCAGGTGGAAGTGACCGCTCGTAGCAATAACGGCCCGTAGCCCGTCACTGTTAAATACTACAACAGCCATTACTGCCGCCCGGTTTTAATACGTATGTTAATGTGATTTACGGTACTGTTCGCTATAGCTTTTGGCGAACATCCAGGTTTACTTCCCTGTCCCTTATAGGATTATAAATACCTTCTAACTATATTATTATAAGGCTTCTTTCTTTTTTCTGTAGGAAAGTTGATGGAATCGCTATCGCTATTGCTAAAAAGCTCAAAATCTGAAAAATCGTGCTTATAGCTCTGAATCCAAGCTTTTTTTAAACGACTTCAAAAAGGAGGAGGTTATCAATTCAGATGTTTTTATTTATTTTTTATGTAGTTTCGGGCTAACAATATATGGATCCAGTGGTCTGAAATAAAAAAATTGAATTTGAATTTGAATTATAGACATTTTTTAATGGTAAAAATTTATTCCGAAATGGTCCCAATTTAAATTTTGTAAAGATCTTCAAAACTTAAAGTTATTTTGTACTTAGTAATGGTTTTATTTGAAAGTCGGTTGTATTTTTTTGTAAAAAAAGTTTTAATTAGTTTTTCAATTCTTAGCGGACCATTCTAAAGTTTAAGAACCAAAAACTGGAAATTGAAACGGTTTCAGGTAGGTACTTTTTGAATATTTAAGTTCAATCGGAATCATTTTTTTATGCAATTGACGGAATGTTTGCGTTTTTACGGAAAATTAACTACACCCCATTTTGTCTTCATTACAAAAAAGTCTCAGAAAGTAGTTAGTCTAACAAGATATATAGTAGTATAGTATAGTCACAGATAATACATTACTAGCGCAACATAGTCAACCCCACAAAGGAGGCGGGAAAGCTAAGTGGCTCTACATACCCTCGTTTCATTACGGCCCATCTTTACGTTGGTATTCCACGCGTGACCTTGAAGGCTCCGTAGTGCCCCACATAGACGGCACGAATAATGTGCGTATATTCTTATTGCTTCCACTGTCACGGCAGCTCCACATTGTTGACGTGCCACCTGTTCGCGAGCGACGACCCTAAGGGTAAGGGTGTCTTCATATCTTTTTCTAAAAAGTTATTCAGGAATCTTCAAGTTCCTAATAACTAGTTTCCCTATCTGATAAAGGTGTCTGATATTCTGAGGATGAAATTTTAGGTTCCCATATTTTTTTTTATCACCCATGTACCTAGTAAGTAACTTATTCCACTCAACTCAACCTCGACAGTTTTAGCTTGATATTTATATATAATTATAATATATATTGATATTTTTTCGCAATTTTGGGGTTGGTCCCACAGTAAAAGTTGTTCATAATGCCTATCTATTTCGTGCCAATGACGTCATGATTCCGTTGTGAAAAGGGAGACGGGAGTTATACAAGCCACACTATAACTATCCCTATATGGCCAGGTTCCACCCCCAGGTATTATAAGCTTTGCCACAATGAAAGACACGAACTCTATCTACGAATTCAGCAAAAGCTAACACAACTAAGGAATAAACCGAAAGCTACTGAATCAAATAACTCGGGCGAGTTAGCTTAACGCCTGGCTCGAAACATTTCGATTGACGTTTTAATTTAAATTAAACAATTCGATTTCGATGAAAAGAATATGAACGTTTTTGCGTCACTGTTACCGTTGCGTTTATGTTATTTTCATCGAAATCAAATTGTTCAATTTAAATTAAAACGTCAAAACTTCATTCGTGCTGGGGGTCTACTCTCTAAGCCCAAAGTCAGATCAGTCCCGAACCTGAACATTCGGGTTCGGGACTAATCTGACTTCGGGCTTTGAAAGTAGACCCCCTGGTGTCAAGTTAACTCTCACAAGTAGTAGGCATATAATATTTGTCTTTACTAACTCGGAAGTATCGTAATGGATTTTTAGTTTAAGTTTATAATTTTGTATGAATGTCAGTTCTGTGACAAGTAATATGTTTTCTTCTTCTTTAATAATTATAGCAGCGTGTTAGCCTGCCGCTGAAGCGTTTAGTAACTGTCAGTGTGACGCCACCCTTACGGACGGCATTCCCTTCCGTACCTACTCGGCAGTCGGCACTTAGTATTCTGGCATTACAATAGGGGCGTGTTTTGGGCTTGGCAAAACGTGACTTTGAAGTTTGTCCTAATCTTACCTAAGACTTACTCTTGAACTTGTATAAAGGAGGACAGCTGAACATCTAAAATATTAATCAAGTCACAAACTTCCAGCTTCTTCGGAATTTCTGTTTTGATTATGATTTCTTCAATCATGACCACAGAACATACGTATTATGAATGACAGTTCGCATGACAAACCAGTGCAGTGCATTAACACTTTTTTCTATCTCAATGATTAACACCGGATTGTCATGTCACATGTCATGACAACTGACGTATCTCAACTCTCAACTCTAGAAAAGAAATACGTTCTCACCTTAAATACCCTGTATCCATTTGTGCGGACATGGGTCTGGACCATTTATTGGTTTTTGGAAAATTCCTAAAAACCTGACCAAAAAGTCTTAAACCCTTTAAAATGTTTAGGTATTTCTTAATCGTTAACACATATTTCATAAAGTACCTAAGTTAATTCTAAAAAAAACCCAGCGACACTGTAATTCTAATTATATTCTGTCAAGATAATACCCATTGACGCAACCGATAAGGCGAAATGATCGGCAATTTATAACAGTTGTTAACACTTCATATCTAGACCAAGATCTAGATTTTAATCTAGTTCCTATTTAGGTATAACACATAGCAATTATGGTACGTGTGATATATGAATTGATATCTTTCGATCGATCTATATATTCGAATTACCTCACAGTAATTCGTACGTCTGTTTCACAAAAGAATGGGCAATGCAACAGATTGTTAATTCTGTGAGTTTGGAACAATTTTTTTTTTCTGGTTTGTGAACAATTGATTTTTTAGAGTAGAAGTAGACAGTATTTTATGGAAATATGGTACCTACCTACACAATGGCTCTTTAATAGTTTATTCAATTTTATTTCATTTGTTAATGGAGTAATAGGCTAAAAATGGTATTTTTGAATTACCACCAGGAATTATTTAAAAATTGGCGTTTTTATATATTCCAAACTAGGTAAACAACTGCCAAAAGTATCCTATTGTTCCATTTCTATATTTATGATCATTTGGAATACAATATCTAATAAAAAAGTAGATAGACGGCCTTAAAAAAAATCTCCTTTAAATGAAATAATAAGTACTTACTTAAATTTTTTTCGACAGACCCCAAAGCATTTAGGTAAACAAGATTTTATTTCCTTCATATTATCCCTGGATCGTATGTAAAGGCACGGGTATTCAACATGCTAATGTATTTTCCAAATTGCTGTTTTATAAATGCCCTTTTCGTAAGAATGTAAAGAAAAGAAAAAGTTCGTAAAAGCTGTATAGATCACTTTGAGTGATTTGAATTAGGAACTGTGAATATTTATTTGAACTGGCCTTAGTCCACTGCTTCATCTGCAAAAACTTTTTCGCCCTCTTTCTCCCTTTTACGAGTATTTCTTATAACTTTGCTAAGGATACCTTAAAGAAAGAAACGTTCCGATTTTCAAGGAGTTTTTTTTTCAAATATTTAGTCTGTGCTCTATATCAATAAATTATGAATAACGGGCGGATTTTTAAAACGGGGTAGTAAGAGCTGCAGACCTTTACCGTTGTAGCTACAGGAAAACGTTCTGAGGACACTATCTTAAACTTTTTATTAATTGCTAATCGACTTAACTGATTTGAAAAAAATGTGCCTTCAGTCAGCGAGTACATCGGCAATTTATAGTAAACCTTTTTTAATACCATCGGATCCTGTTTCTAATAAGTATCAAAAAGTCTTCCAGACCTACTGAGTTATGAGTAGGTACTAGAAATGCCACAAATTGAAAAAAAAACTTTACCCATGCATTTAACGTATGTTACGACTTACGTGTCATATTTTAGAAAACTATTAAAATAAAGAGACGCCGCACTGCCAAACGTATTTAAAATAAGAACAAAACCACATTGTCTCCATTTTTAAAAACAAAACAAGAAAAATACTTCACATGCTAATGGTGTGTGGAATAAATTATGGTAACTTATCCAGTAAGTTATTCATCTGTGGTACGTCTACGAGAAAATATGAATCGACTTTAATGCGTATCTACATATTTATATCTGTGTAACCGATTCGCCTTTTTATTTATGCATTAGGTAAATGGGTTTTTTATCAATTGGAATATAATTGGGGGCACTGTTCCTTTATGTAGGTACCTAACTGTTTAATATTCAGTTTTACGCAGTTTCTGAAAAAAAAAATTGTGTGGTTTTAATTTTGAAATAGTAACGAAATAAAGTTGGTATTTTATATGAAGGATTGATGTTCGCTAGATTAGGTAAATGAACAGTCAGAAAACCTTAAACAATCTATTTCCGAACTTATCAACACATAAAATAATCATTTGACCCCTGAGTTGTTTCGGTGTTTCTTCTAATAGTAGCTAAGAAATACCGGCCTCAACTAGTTCAAACAGCCAAAAAAAAATGTTGTATAAATAAAAATGTTATTTCTAACCTGCTTAGGTGTACAATAAATATTATTTATCATTATTTACTAAGATTCGACATCATCAACAAAGTCAAATCACTTATTTCAAGTAGTAGGTACAGAAATTTTGTAGATTGCTGTAATTTGTAGATATTTGGCAGACATTAAAATCTGACTCCAGTCTTACCAAGAAGTACCGTGTTACCCAGCTAATGGGTTGTGGAGGCCTGGTAGGCAGTCGCTCCGCGAAAAAAAATACCTATCAGCTAAATTCTGTTTGTCTGGGAGCCGAAACCACTATAGTTGGGCTAGGCAGAAAATGACAGAAAAAAGTAACCTAACTTAGCTCAATCTTTTACAAGAATTCTACTTGTAGGTACACATTTGGCAAATATAATATATACCTAATTTAAGTAATATATAATTTGACACGCGCATTCGTGAATTTTCTCTATATATCGGGACATATAGGCAGGTTCCTTAGGTACTTAATTTCATTTACGTAGATGTTTAAATGACTGCTCTCTTAATGAGCAATTTTCCATAAGATTGATTCGTAAGATCAAACGTCTGTCGGTGGATTTATCTATAGGTTATCAACCATTGACCTTAAATAAATTGGATTTGTTCAACTAAGTATTTACGGTTTGATAAACTGATATATTTATACTTACGTTATTAAATTAATTAAACCAAAACTTTAACCCAGTCATTAGATATATGAATCCTAAAAGACTGTATGTACAATTGTACATCTTTTGCAAAACCTTTAGGTAGACTATGCTTAGGTATTTTTTCCATCGAGAATTTACTCTTCCCTCTGATTAAGTTAATAAATACCTCGTAAAAAGTTTAAAAACAATTAGGTATTATATTCCCAAGAGAAACCCACAAACATGCCTAAAAATGTAAAAAATAAAAATGCAGGTAACAAAATCTCATACTGCGCACATACGAACAAACAACAATATATTATCGTGGTCAAGGTTCTCTGTAGATAAATATTAAGGTTCAAGAATCAAGAACCTTAAAAAACCTTGTTTGCATTAACTTCAAGGATTGTCAAAAAACAGGCTTTACAAAAAATCTGCTCATCGTCGAGAATTCGAGACATAAGTAAGGAAACATCCTTTAGAACTTGATCAATAAAATTTTCGAGTCAATGAAACAACTTTTATTGCGTTAAGTTTTTTTTTATTGATGACGAATACTAAATGGTATGGTACGATTTTAATCATTTAATTTCGTTACGTGCCGAAAATATCTTCTTAGTCAACTAGGTAGGTAAAGAAAATTTGTACGGTACGTTTTTATTTTTCCAACCAACGATCTTGCCTACATTTTGAATGTAAATGACAGTTCCAAAAGATGACAGCGCCCACTTGAAAGCAATAAGGAATGTACTGTACTAATTTTAAAATAGCGTAACATTTTCACTCCTTGACCGTAGACATAATATAATTATTTAGGTACTACGGAACATCATAGAAAAGTAAAAAATTAATATTTATTTAATTGAGATTTCTTTTACTAGATATATTTGTGGCTTTCACCGTTCAACTGAGTCAGCTCTTAGCATTAAAAAAATCTAGAAGTTTTATTTCTTTAATATTTTACTTTTTAAATTTTTGATAGACTCTCGTTTGACACCTACCTATCTCATCAGATGGTAGGTAAGCGATGATGCTGTCGACGATGAAGCACGTGAACTGGCCAACTTACTTGGGTACTAACAAAACTACAAAACACTTATAAACCTAAATACACTAACCTTATAAATTAAAAACATTTTATTCAGAAATGTGTTAAAGTGCTACCTATAAATAATAATAATTAGTTTTAAGTACGGAATTTAAGAATGAGTGTATAGAGACTCACTGACCCCACAGTCAAACCATTACTACGGTTTTGTAGGCCTTAGTTTATAAGTTACTTACTTACCATTATGTTAAAATATAAAGATCATCCTACTTCTTTAAACTAACTTCAAATTATTTCGAGTAGGCAAACTAAAAATAACTCCATACATAATGTATAAAAACATACATTTATGTAAGTACTTACAAAATTAAAACTTAAAGTATACAAAATCGCACTTAAACATCGACGTAGGTAATTATAGGTAGGTACTTCTCCATTCAATTGTGTGCCCAAAATTAATTTATAAATAATGATACCTACGTGACGTAGATCTTTACAATTTCACAACTTTAAATTAGGTACATATGTGTCGACAAAAAGTGTGAATTAATAGAAGTATATAAATAAATATTTAATAATGTAATTTTGAACCGAAACGCGTTTTTATATAGGTACGAAATATTTAATGTCAGGATGACTCTACTGAACTCTTAGTTTTTTATTTAACTTAATTTACAAGTTTTTGTGTAACATTAGGACGTGAGTCTATTTGTCAATGACGAAAGTACCTGATTGAAATATTGCGTTAGGTTAGGTCAGGTTATATTCCATGGCCTATATTCGTTCAATCGTTCCTAGCCTAAAAATATGGTTCAACAGTTAAAAGCGTCTATTTAAGTTAATAACTAAATTCATAGAAGAAGCTCTTGTGTTTGGTCTTCTAGATAAACAACGATACGATTTTAACATAGACACACCTATACCTATGCATGTGAGCAATTAAAGAAAATATTATACAAAACGAAGTCGTACAAAAAAAACAGCACAAAAAAGTGTTTAGCTTATGACAACAAAACGTTGTCAAAAAAAAACCGCAAGAAAAAAAGCATTTAAACTTAACTCTATGCCAACAATAACGCTGTAATAACAAAACGTAAACGAAAAAAAAACTGCACAAAAAAGTGTTTGGCCTACGAGTCGATGACACAACTCGCGTTTGAATTTAGAATCCATATTCGCAGATGGAGTGGAACGAAGCATTTATATTTGTGCGGAAAATCGATATGTCACCCTATTAACCCCGTTGATAGTTTCCTAACTTACCTTGAGCTACTAACTTCCCATTTCCTCGTACTGACGTGTATTTCTGTCTTCTGGGTAAGAATATACACTCCTTATGTCATGCAATTGAGTATAACCATGCCGAAGAGTTGACTTCTACGTCTCAATATATTTTTCAACACACTCTACATTATTTTGATACACTTTGGCATTGCAGTTTCCCGCCTCCATAATGGCTTCACCTTTGGTTTGGGTTTCTGTTCCGCCTTGGCTGTAATGAGAAAGTTTGCTCACTTGCATCAAAATGTCTTGTCTAATCAACTTGACCAAGACAGATAAAGCCAGTGACCACAAACATGGCACAACCCAATAGATACCCTATGTTTAACTTATTACAAGAATTCACATTATTTTGTAAACATAATCTACGCTTTCAAATTGTAGGTATAGTACTAAAGTGTGTCATAATCATAATATTATGTCTTGGTGGCACTCTTAGGGCGCATTTCACTATTTTATGATACCTACATTATTATCCATTAGTGTGACATTATCTATGTTGGTTTAGGCAAGTAGGAATGCTTTGATATCCTTCTAATTTAACGAGAGGTCCAAATACTTAGATCACGTCCAGACTTTTGACACAGTTAAAAAACACTTGAAAAACCATGTTGGTTCAAATCTGTTTAGTTGATACCCTGCACCTAAACTCCTATTTCAACTGATATGAATGATTTTGTAAAAGGACGCTTGGTGGAAAGCAAAAACCAATCAAAAACAATTATGTACCTATTTAAAAAAAAAACCATTAGGTACAGGTACTTTTTAACCAATTTCTTTCTCGACTTTTATATTAAATGTATTGTTTTATGTATTTTCGAGCATAACTCCGTAATTTGACGGATTTGCAATATTATTTATTTTTCGAAAGGAGTTTAGATATTCCGAAATAGTCCCATTTAAATTTCTTATTAATAGTCGGTGTGTTTCTGGTGTGGTTTCTCCGTTTTTGACACCGACTTCCAAATTCAAAGTTATTTTGTAAGTAGGTATCTTTGTTGTGGTTTTTATTTGGAAGTCGGTTGTATTTTTTTGTAAATAGTTCTCTTTTTATTATCAAAGTCGGTCAGTCAAAACGATAAGACTATTCTATAGGTGAAAAACACTATAGGTAACAATCATAACTATTCCAAATAGCTACAAACTCAAACTATGTATGTTTCGTACTAAAATTTAACGTCTTTGTAGCATTAATGTCACATTTTACGGCTGTCGTTGGAAAACGTCGTGCAAACAGATGCGGTTATGAACGACTTAATAAACGTGTTCCAGCTACGTCAATGTTTAATTTGTAGTCCAGTCCGCTGGCGAACATTTCGTGGGATTAAACGCCACTCAAATGTGAACCTGAACGGTTTAATTAAAAATGTCTTTCTTTTAAAACTCAAATCAATTCAGAATAGACTGAGGTTAGGTTTAGGATTCTGCCTCATACCAAAGAGATAACTTGCAGATGATAAAGGTTGGATAGGTTTAAACACAGTATATTTGCAGACGGTGTTAGAAATTGATTAAAGTTTATAGAAGAAAAAAAACTTTTGATGTTATTTTCCATTTTACTATAAACTGGCGACCGAAGCTCAAATTCTTTGGCCTTAACCCAAACGCCACACATTGTAAGAATACGATACTTTACTACTAGGTAGTTATTATTTAACCATAAGAAAGCGATGCCAAATTGGCACGTATAATGCTGCAAAAACATTCTCGAATCAACGAATTTAACAAAAACTTTACAATGAAGTTCATCACTAATTTAATTAGGAACTCAAACAAAAAAGAATCGTCTAAATCCGTTTTGAAATAGGTACCAGTGACATAAAAAAAAGAAAAACAAAATACTTACGAATTAAGAAGCTCACTATTTTTCAAAAAAGAAAATGGTGGAATGGACCTTTATTTTCCTAAATAGGTTTTGCCTGCGGCTTCACTCGCATTTAGTTTTATATTATATTTATGTTGTACCTATGTATAGTTTATATAATATGTATTTTACATATTTATATTAAATATAAATCGCCTTTAATTCTTCATATTACACCTACCACTGTTCTCTACATCACCCAGTGTCTGTCAAGTTTGCAGAATTTGTTCGAAAGAGTCACCGGGGCCTGGAACGCAAAGGACATTAGGAAGAACACGAATGGGTTTTAGTCAGTATGAATCTGACTGAGAGATGAGTCATTGGATGGTTTCCCATACATAAAAAAAGAAGGATCCCATATCGGTTCCGCGAATTAGGTGTGAAAACGTTTAAAAAAAAATAACTCGCTTTCGCAATTTATAATATTTAGTCAGAATAACGCTTTAAAAACGTTAAAGCACAGATATTGATCGCGAGTGTAAAAGTAGCAAAACGTTCTGAGTAATTTGTGTCTATTAAAGCAACGTTAACCGCGAAATATCGATCGAAGTATGCTTATATGTCTATAAGCATACTTCGATCGATATTTCGCGGTTAGTGAATAAAACTTCTCTTCAAAGTAACCCGTTAATGTCAAAGTAACCCACTTTGAAGAGAAGTTTTATTCACTATGTAATCTTATCATTTACTCCTATTTTACCCAAAGAGACACAAAAAATAAAAAGAAGCATTTCTTCCTCATTCCAGATTCTTCGTCGCGTTCCCGGAGAGCAAAGAGTTCTTCAGAATGATCAAGAATATTCCTGAGGACCAGTACTTGACAAACCCGCAGTTCAAGGCGCACGTCATCAATCTGATGACGTCACTGAACCTTGCAGTTGAGAACCTGAACCAGCCCGAGGTGGTGGCGGCCATGATGAGCAAACTTGGAGAGTCTCATCGGAGAAGAAAAATCCAGGAGAAGAATTTCCAAGTAAGATATTGATAGAAAAAACTTTCCATTGAAAGAGCCATCCTTTCTGTTAGGTACCGTAAGAGTTGTAAAAGGTGAAGAGATAAAACCCACCCACTTCCTAAGTCCTTGATTAGGAATTCTTTAATGGTGCAGAAAAACTAATCAGTGACTTGGCAGCGTACCTTTTCCTTAGAATCACGCCAAGAATACGGATATTTTTATTATAAAAAAATATTACCTCAGCAGCCGCCATAACGGTAGACGTGTTCGTAATCCAAAATACCGGCGAGAAGCGTTCGATGCTTGAATCAAATTCAATTTACGAACCGCAAATATGGCCGATCGCTCATTTGCATGTTAAATGTATTGGATTAGAGTATTAGACTAATGTACGGACCAGAGGGTGTGGTTATATTTACATTATAATGTACACATGTACGTCTACATTTTAGATAGGTAGGTACTAACTTCATGTTTTTGTTTAACCGAAAAAAAATTAACACAAAAAAATTCTGGCCGTAAGTATGTACTTAATAAAATTAAAAATGTATTGTCATCATTTCATCAGCCAGTCAAAAGATCGTTTTTGCTTCATTTCAAACTTCGCATTGAATAGTTTTTTTTCATTGCCAATTTAATTCAATTGTGCGAATTAGTGGCATAAAAGGTTAATTAAAGATTCGATACAATTAATCTACGATCTTTGAACGAACTAACTACATTCTGTCCATAAAGACAGTCCGGACCGATAATTATTCTTCTCAACATTATTTATTTATTCATGAGCTTTCATCTAAATGTTCAAAAATCTAATATAAAATGAAGTATAAATATAATCTGAATCTCGGAAACGGCTCCAACATGTCCATGAAATTTAGAATGCAGGGGGTTTCGGGGGCGATAAATCGATCTAGCTAGGTTTCATTTTTAGACGTGCTAACGTCGTTTTCTCCGTGTTCCCAAAAAAAAAACCAGTCAGGTACTACATACAGATATTAGTATAAAAAATGCGAAAGTAACTCTGTCTTACCTCTCCACGTCGTGACGGCGGAACGGATTTGAATAAAACTTGGCAAACATATATAATATATCTTGGAAAAGGACGTAGGCCCTTAAAAATATTATATTTTTTGTGTTTATGTTCCCTTGAATAATTTTCGACTTTCACGCGGGTGAAGCCGCTGGCATCATGTACTTAGTAAAATAAAAGCCTAATAATGATTATTTTCTTTTCTAGCAACTCAAAGAGGTCATAGTGAAAATGTTCATAGAGGTCCTCAAACTCGACGATGCGACACTCGGCGCCTGGGGCAAGACAGTCGAGTTCTGGTACAAGAACATCTTCGAGACCCTCAGCAAAACGGAACAAACCAGATAACATACACATTGTCAACCAATTACACTATAAAAGAGTAGTTTAGTATCTACAATGGCTACTGTGAAAGGCAAACTCGATTTGATCTGCTGTATGATGATAGGAAAATGACCGAGCGAACTAACTTTTATATCTCGGTATCTACCGGGCTGATGCAATACATATGTGAAAAAAAATTCAAGATAATTATAATAACCATCAAACTTTAATTTATTTTTAGCATGTTAATTACCCCTGTTCAGAATATGAGCCACATGTTAGAGTGGCCCAAGTGCTCAGCACCTGCTTTGAGGGATTTAATTAATGCCACCGATGCTGCAATTAACGTAGGCTCGAACGATCTAGGGAGTTTACCATCGAGTCGAAAATAAAGAACTATTTAATTAATGACATAAGAATAATTACGTTTGAGCTGCCATAAAACTTCCTTGCAGAGTCTAAAAAAGATGACCATAGATTTTCCCTCCAATTTTATTGAACTTTTCTCTAACCACTTTAACGTTGGTCTATGTTAATTTTATATTCGACCAGTACTCGTTTTCTTTTATTTTCCTCTCATCTCTTGTTAGTTTTTGCTCTTGCATTGAGGTCTCGTTTAACGGATAATGAATTAACTAGTCACTAGTCACTCTCATAGAGTTTGCTTTTCACTGTGTAAAATCAGGCTGAATAATTCATATTGCATAATTATGTTTGTTAACGGCTCGTGTTGGGAGCCAAGAATCGGTTTTATTTCATGAATTTACCATGCGATTTGTTTTGTTTTAAAAGGACAGCAATACAATTTGTATTTTATTTTGTTGTTGAATATATGCTATTACTGTTAATAATCGTGTTTTCTTACGATTTTATTTAAATTTTCTTTGGTATTTTAATGAGACCTGTGTCGTATTTTCTTCTTCTTCTATGTACCTTCTATATTCGAGCCCTAAGGCTGTAGGTACCTATCAGTGTCGTAAACACCAAAAATCTTTAAAATAAATTCACCATTTCTTTTACTCTCTTGCATTGTACCAAATTTTTATAAAATTTGCTTTACAATACCATTTTGTACGATTGAATTTTAAATGTGTTCTGGAACACTTAATTATTAATTTGTCATAGATGTACCTATATTATCTATTTTTATTATAATAAGACGCATTTAATAAGATTGTAGGTAGGTTAGATTTAAATGCTTCGAACATCTTCCATTTTATTGCATAGTGTAAATAGCTATATTTGTAAATAAAGCTGTCGATTTTTGTACATTGTACACTTGTTAAACCAAAAATATTTTATGTAAATACATATTCAATATTGTCAACGATTTTAATTATTGGTTAATTAAATTTCATATGAAAGTCTTGGCGTTTTACTAAAATTAATTTATTAAATGAAAACAGACTTTGTTAAGTAAGTGTACAAAGCACAAGTCCGTTCCTGTATGGAGTATTACAGCCACTTATGGGATGGCTCAGCAAAATATCAGCTTGCTGCATTGGACTCGGTGGAACGCAGAGCAAAAAGGCTTATAGGCGACGCGACGCTGGTGGCTGAGCTTCACAGCCTGGCTCATCGGCGGAGTAGTGTTGCTTGCCTGTCGGTCTTCTACAGACTGTACTACGGTTAGTGTGCGCAGGAACTCCACGACCTGATCCCACCATCGCTCTTTTACCACCTGAATACCAGACGTATTGCTGGGTACCATCCGCACTTGGTTGATATCCCGACTACTTAGTCGTACTCAGCGCTTCTCCTCCACATTTATTATGCGCACAGCCTAAGTGTGGAACTCTCTGCCAGCGTCTGTGTTCCTTTTCACATATAACCCGTCTGCCTGCAAAGCAAGAGTGAACAGGCATCTTTTGGGCACGCACGCTCCATCATATACCTACCTCATCTATCGCTTTCCGTCAGGCGTTTCAAGAGCAAGCCCGCTCAATAAAAAAAATCACAAAAGTTTGGTTTTCTTAAAAAATAAGCATAAACAGCCCGCAGGAAACTTTCAAGATTTCCTAAGGAATTCCAAATCTATCTATCTATACTAATAACGCTGAAGAGTTTGTTTGTTTAAACGCGGTAATCTCTGGAACTACCTGTCGGATTTGGAAAATTCTTTTTGTATATGATAGCCACATTCACGAGGAAGCTTATAGGCTATACGGGAACGGGAAATTCGGATTCGGAAAAACAGGAAAAAGGGATATGCGCATACGAAGTGGCGGGCAAAAGCTATTAAATAAAATAGTAAATACTGAACAGATTTTGTTAATAAATTTGCGCAGAATAACTTAGATAGGTATCTTTACAGTGATGACGTGATGAGTGAATGGAATCTAAACATCGATATCATCGGGGCATGGGTAAGTCACAGCAGCAGGTCTACCTATCGAGAATGGCGCAATTATGTGTATCGATTTAGTTAACAATGCGACCGACACAATTGGAGGTACTTACGTACTTTCCTAAGCTTTGAGTAAAATCATATTGACTTTAGAAATGCAAAATTTTCTTGTAATGGTAAGTATCTAAGTAGGTTGTTATTTTGTTGATAGAAGGGTTGCAACCTTTTTTTGGGAGAAATATAGTAGTTTTTTTTTAAATCGTTGCAAAAATATAGTACCTAAGTACCTGCTTTTACAAAATTCAGGAAAAGAAATAGTACTTACACATTTATAATTTAATTTAAATTTTTCGTTATTTATTAAAAAATATTTTAGAACCTCCTCTCGTGTTAACCTACCTAGCTGCCATCCACATTTAAGACAATCAGGTGTTAGGGTCCGTACACATCTGACGGAAGATGCGTCGAGCGTATCAACGGTCGCGTCTATTCATTATAACGTGGTATAACGCATCATCGGTTGAGTGTGCAAGGTTGAATGTTTTATCATATATAATTTGTCTGTTCTGGCGTTACGCGACCGATAATACGCCACTGCCATAATCCATCCATATAAGATAATCAGGTGTGAACCTACCTAGCTGCCATCCCCATAAGACAATCAGTTGTGAACCTACCTAGCTGCCATCCACATAAGACAATCAGGTGTGAACGTACCTAGCTGCCATCCACATAAGACAATCAGGTGTGAACCTACCTAGCTGCCATCCCTAAAGACAATCAGGTGTGAACCTACCTAACTTCCATCTCCATTAGACAGTCAGGTGGGAACCTACCTAGCTGGCATCCCCATAAGACATCAGGTGTGAACCTACCTAACTGCCATTCCCATAAGACAATCAGGTGTGAACCTACCTAGCTGCCATCCCCATAAGACAATCAGGTGTGAACCTACCTAGCTACCATCCACATAAGACAATCAGGTGTGAACCTACCTAGCTGCCATCCTCATAAGACAATCAGGTGTGAACCTACCTAGCTGCCACTACATTAGACAATCAGGTGTGAACTGTGAACCTACCTAATTACCTAAATCAATCTGCCTATCCTTTTCCCAATAATGTTGGGATCGGATTTCAGCCTAACCGGATACATAAACTTCTAAATACCAGTATTTCCCGTGGAGCTACTGCCTTCCTAATCTCCACAGTCCAGTTACCTACTGCGTAAGACCCACATAAAGGTACATTACCCTTAATATTAACAGCGCAAATCACCAACAGCTTATTTATTTCCAAAATCAAAACACCACAGCGCACAGTTAAGATTCGACCATGTCCGTAAGTAAGAGTAAATACTTGGCTGTATAATAAAATTCCCTAGTCTCGCCGACCGACCATAGACTATAGAGTACGGCACGGACTCGAGTGCTTGCATTATTCAGCCTGCTGCATATTTAACGCGCGCCGTCGCCGCTCTCCCGTCTCTCGTTACTATTACGTTCCTACAGGGTTTACACTAAAGAAAATTAACAATGATTTATACACACCTTCCTGCAAATAATAAATACTTAGGTATCTAATTGATTTGTTAATAATAACTATCGCGCCTGTAGTCCTCGAAGACTAGCAGAACAGTAGATAGAGTACCAAACCCACATACGCTAATTAGTTTTTCACACCACCTGATCGAAAACGTCAAATTATATGTCATGTCAACCTAACCTAAAGTGAGTCATTTTAGGCCATTGGCACTGCCGGGCAATAATATTGTACTGGATTTCATTATAACCCGCTGGTCAATAATGTGATTTAAATTTGGAACCTCATCTGGTATATAAGGTTCTAACAACGCCTTCTGTCTCTGTCTCTCTCTTTCTGATCTAGAAAGAGGAAAGATATTCTCGATACTCTTACTACTTAGGGATGATATTCTCGAATTTCTACAAAATCATAAGGATTGACCAGGGTCCAGGATTGAAGACAATATTAAAAGAATAATTGGTTATGTACGGATTATTGTATAAAAGGATAAGAATAACACTTAAAACCCATCTATAGTCAATTTATTAATTTAAAAACTATTTTCTCGAGCATCTCCTATGACGTTCTAAATTCAAATTGCATACAGCCAAGCGTCCGAACCCATTCTACCAGCTGTTATAAAGCTCTGTATAAAGCTTTGAGTACACATAAATTATATTAGGCCTGCACATATTTACTTACCCACAGAGAAGTAAAAAAAAAAAACGAAAATCGAGTTGGTCGTGGCCGCTATGTGGTAGAATACCGAGTGGAACGCAAAAAAGGCGCGGATATTGCAAATCCGTATGGTATTAAACTAACTTTTTTTAAGTAGGTATACAGTATAGTTCTAAATACATATCTCTACTTAGTGTTTGTAAATTTAAAATATTTTGTTTTTCGTATTATGGCTTCTTATTTTCTCACAGGAGGTGTGAAAAGTAGAGTATCCTCCTCGGGGATAAAGGTGTCTTTGCCTTGGGCTAGCTTGAATCCCTCGCTGCATTCAGGATTCTTGTATTAACTCCCTCGCTTCGCTCGAGAGTTAAACTCTAAACTCCCTCGCTACGCTCGGGAGTTAACCCCCGAATCCTTCATTGCGTTCGAGATTCAATATGACGCCCGTGACACAAAACACTGCTTTATCCCCTGGGTGCATAATCTACTATTATTAGCTTAGATACCTATTACATTACCATTGAAGGCGTTGAGTCAGAAACAACTTCTAAAACGTGTGAAAAGGGAATGGAAAGAAGTATGTTGGGATGGTGGGAGAATATAAAGAGGCAGAAAAGCTAAAAGATAGATGACATCTTTGATTATATACACGTCAATCAAAGGATAACATCAAGATTATTGGCGGGACAATCTTACAATAGAGTGGAATGGAAACAGCTGGAAGAGGCCAATATGGATACGTTAAACATTAAATCGGGAAATCCGATGTGCTAGATAATAATATAAGTTAAAACAGTTTGCTACTATGTAAAAAATAACTACCATTGTTATATAGTTTATATCAGCAATCAAGGTTTCAATAAAAATAACTACCATTAAACACCAGTGCTATCAGGGTACCCACAAGGCCGATTCGCAAGAACACCTAAGCACCTAATCTTACCTAAGACATCTTCTACAATTAGTACCCGGGTACATAGGTAGGTACATAATAGGTTAATTTCCTGATACCTACTGCTTTCATTTGGCTCCATCAGACCCACGGAAAAAAAACATTTTTACAAAAAAAAAACTAATTTCGGAAGTCGGTGTTTTTGGTAGTTTCTTCGTTTTCGACACTGACATCCGAAATTAAAGTTATTTTATACTAAGTACTTAGTGTTTTTCTTTTGGAAGACGGTTGTATTTTTTTTTATAATTAACGCTTTTTACTAGGTGCTTTATCATTTTTCGTAATTCTGAAACATAATAGTAGATTATGCACCCAGGGGATAAAGCAGTGTCTTGTGTCACGGGCGTCATATTGAATCTCGAACGCAATGAAGGATTCGGGAGTTAACTCCCGAGCGCAGCGAGGGAGTTTAGAGTTTAACTCACGAGCGAAGCGAGGGAGTTAATACAAGAATCCTGAATGCAGCGAGGGATTCAAGCTAGCCCAAGGCAAAGACACCTTTATCCCCGAGGAGGATACTCTACTTTTCACACCTCCTGTGAGAAAATATGAAGGCATAATACGAAAAACAAAATATTTTAAATTTACAAACACTAAGTAGAGATATGTATTTAGAACTATACTGTATATCTACTTAAAAAAAGTTAGTTTAATACCATACGGATTTGCAATATCCGCGCCTTTTTTGCGTTCCACTCGGTATATCTACCTACCACATAGCGGCCACGACCAACTCGATTTTCGTTTTTTTTTTTCTTCTCTGTGGGTAAGTAAATATGTGCAGGCCTAATGTTAGCAACCTAATACAATTTATGTGTACACAAAGCTTTATACAGAGCTTTATTTCAGCTGGTAGAATGGGTTCGGACGCTTGGCTGTATGCAATTTGAATTTAGAACGTCATAGGAGATGCTCGAGAAAATAGTTTTTAAATTAATAAATCGAATATAGATGGGTTTTAAGTGTTATTCTTATCCTTTTATACAATAATCCGTACATAACCAATTATTCTTATAATATTGTCTTCAATCCTGGATCCTGGTCAATCCTTATGATTTTGTAGAAATTCGAGAATATCATCCCTAAGTAGTAAGAGTATCGAGAATATCTTTCTTCTTTCTGGAACAGAAAGAGAGAGACAGAGACAGAAGGCGTTGTAAGTACCTAATATACCGCCAATTGAGCAGACAGATGAGGTTCCAAATTTGAATCACATTATTGACCAGCGGGTTATAATGAAATCCAGTACAATATTATTGCCCGGCAGTGCCACCGGCCAAAAATGACTCACTTTAGGTTAGGTTGACATGACATATAATTTGACGTTTTCGATCAGGTGGTGTGAAAAACACCATTACAGAAAAGTCACAGAAAAGCAAAATAATTAAGCAATTTCGTTTACTTGGATGACATCATTTTCTCAGCTATTTAGATTTAAAAACCAAACTACTCAACCGATTTTCCTTTCCGACGATTCGGAAAGTGCATCTCACACAAAAGAGGATTTTTTCAAATCGGTTTATAATTAATGACGAAGTTATAACTATATGAGGTAACAAAATAAAAAAAATACAACCGAATTGAGAATCTCCTCCTTTTTTTGAAGTCGGTTAAAAAATACCTTGCCTGATATAGCATGAATACCTATTCAGCTTAAGAACCTATCAATGTACCGACACAATGACCCTACAGACGTGCAGACACACTTGATTACCGCCCGCAGCTCCTTCCCTCCAAGGGGACCGTCAAATCATTTAGTGTGATATCGTTCAATGGACAAATGATTCTCCTTCTATTTATTATAAATTGATGGCACTTAACGATACACAATGAAGTCTTAGTGTTGTCAACAGCTCGTACAATACAATGGTTCAAGGTTGTTACTGGTTGGAAAATAGGTACCAGTTTATCTACTGGATAGGGAAACCGATCTGAGGAAAGATAAGAAGAAAAAATCTGCTTTAAGAGTTTTGACGGGTGGTTACTTAAAAAAATGTAGATAGGTAGGTAAATACGACAACCACCTTTGCCTACCCCACCGCACGGTGGTCCAAGCGCCCTACAAGCACGGTCATAAATATCTTACTTCATTAAATGAGATTTTTCTGAAGAGTAAATAATAAAAAATACTTCACAAATGTACATTCATGCTATATTTATATAAATTAATACATTATATACAATAAACTGTACAATATGTACTGTTTATATTTAAATTTAGCTAGTCAATATTTGAGATTTATTGTCCCTCGTTCGGAAATAAATCTGAACATGATATTAACTCTATTCATGAAGGAGATATAATTAAATATGTATTCTTTTGTATATTATACATATTATATACAAAAAAAGCAAGAAAACTAAAACTACAATTTAATTACAAACGTAATCATAACCACAACTAAGTTAAAATAACCACAAAAGCAAACCCAATTTCAATTTAATAATATAATATTCATTAAATTCGTACTAAATCTAAAACCTGCCTCGACATAACACTTTTTTTCTTACGGGGAAATTTCCGAAGACTAGTAATGTATAGGTCTGAGCTGAGCTTAGTAAAAGTCTGTTAAGTAAGTCCGTATTCGTAAGTACTCGCGACAGTTTTCACGTGTGATCCGGGAGCCTGAAGGCCTTATAATGTCAGTAAACTTTGATAAGATGGTAAAACTTCACATGCAGTTTTATCGTTCGCGAAATTTTTAATTAATAAATAATTATTGACGCTTCGTCAAATTAGCCTTAACAAAAAGGGATAAGACCTCGTCCGCATTTATATTCAGTCTTAAGCTAGTATTAGATGTATCAGAAGTATTGAGTAGTGCATTCACAGCAAAGTCATCTACTTGAGTTTTGAGATTTCTGCTAATCTTCTACGTTTCGAGGGCTTAGACAATTCTGAAAAACCTTTCCTGGGGCGTCCGCGTTCGCAACATGGCCCGGGCTGGTTCGCGTTTTCTTGAATGCACTGCTCATTATTTCTTACGAATTCAACACATTCAATTTTATTATTTATATATACTGAGTACTTATGCAAACATTTAGATTTATTTCTAGAGACGATTTTCCAAAATGTATCAAAACTTTTACATAAACTGAGTATCTTACTATCTAAGTTCCTAATATCTAGATTCTCCACCTCATCCAGTAAAGCTATAGAACAGTTTCCAACACGTGTTCATGTTTCTGAGGAACACTTCCAGTTACGGCAGACCAAATCTTAAAGAAATGCATCCTTGAGAAAGTATATTTTGACCAAAGTACCTGAAAAAAAAGATTTAAATATTTTACGTATGTTTCGTAGACCGTGCTACGCCTGAGCCTACGCGGTCGTAGAGGCTATATAGCAACTAAAGTCGCAAAAGGACGCAAAAAAACTTTTTAAATTTTCAGAATAGACAGTTCAATCTTTAATTTAAAATATGTGAGAGTATTTGACTATTGTTGAAATTAGTTGTAAGTCTATGTGAAGTCAACAATAAGTTAAATTTTTGGTAGAAATCCTGTGTGGCGTAGCACGTAAAATATGTCATAATAAGTCGAATAAAAATAAAAAAAATTAACTAAATATTAAGAACATACCTTGATCTTGGAAATCCATGTCACAAACGCCACTCAAAACAATGCAATTCTGAGAATTCACCATTAAACAAATAATATGTTTTAATGAGTTACTGATAAGGCGAGCGCAACGTAATGATGTGTTCACTTCGGAGGTCGAAAAATAAGTGATAATTAGGTAAAATGGGTGACATATTAATATTTTTGGGTAGCTAGTTTATCGGTTAATCGTTATAAGTAATTAAAGTGGGGTAATTGATGATGAAATTTTTGCATTTATGACCTAAGGCGGGACCACCGTGCACCGGTGAATGTAGCGTGATGTTGTGCTACTACTACTGACAATGTTACAAAGTAAAGCCGAGGATGGAGTTATATTATGTAAGTTTGGATAAAATACACGTTTTCCAGTAAGAGTTTGTCCTGGGCCTGAAGTAGGGTTGCCATTGCCACCCGTACTATATTATATTGTATTGTACTATATATTATAAAAAATAATATAGTACGTAAAATACTATATTTCAACACTTCTCAAATTCTGTGGAGTCTTTTTAATAAAATCCCATTCAAGGCCGAAATTCATTAGAAAAAGCTTTTTGGAGGTACCAAAATTTTCGAGCTCGCGCTAACATCCAACACTTTCATAGATTTGTCAAACTATTTGGCAAAACTTCACAACTTGACTCCTATTTCTGTATTAAAGTTCAAATGTGTCAGTTCCGAGTTCTGGAATTGATACATTTGATACAGCTAGATTATTCGAGCTCGCTTCGCTCGCACTAACATTTATCTTTTCTGAAAAACTCATCTAGGCTGCAAAACCAAATGCCCTGAAAGGCTAAACCGTCATTCATTTAACTTCGACGTGTTTGTTAATTTTGTGCCATAAAAAAATAACATGGAACGTTATGCTGATTATGGTTCTTAGATGGCTCCTAATAACAACAAAGAAAAAGAACAGGCTCTAATATTTTTATTAATACGAATAATTAAATCCTGGTTAAATCCTGATTTTTTCAAAAGTAAGTACTTACTCACTATGTTTTTGCAAAGATATACAAAAAAAGTACCTACTTACATCCCAAAAAAGGTGGCAACCCTTAGCCTGCAAACTCGACGTTGATAGCGATTTCGGTAATTTCTACCGAAAAATACCGTTGTCATGCCTACCGAATAATATCGATACGCTTAGCGGGCTGTCAATTTTTTTTATTTTTTTTTTTTATTTGAAATCAAAAAGTCAAAAATTTACAAGAATTTTCAGTAATTTGACATTAATTTGTAAGTGATGAAAGTCACTGGTTTTGAATGTAGAGACTATCAAGTATCGGATTTTTGAATAGTTACGACTTATCGACCGAATCCGGTCGGTATTCGGCGGGAGGAAACGTCCGGGTGTTTTCATCGTGAGGGTCGCCCGGAGGACACGGTAGAGCATACGGTGGACGTCTGCCTTGCTTGGACGGAACACCGCCATGTCCTCGTCGAGGCGATCGGCGGCGGCGACCTCTCGCGTCCGGCCCTGGTTCAATCCATGGTCCGGAGTTAGGAGGCATAGGAAGCCTTCACCTCCTTCTGCAAAGCAGTAATGCTAGTGACGGAGGAGGCGGGCCGCGTGAGGGAGAGACAACCCTTACGCCCTAGCCGACGCAACATAATGGCTTTGCTGTCGCGCAGTTAGCAAGCCAAAGTGCGAGACCAAAAATCAAAATACAAACCAACCAATAAGGTAAGTATCTATTGATTGATTTTGTTATATGTTGGTTAGAAGAGCACAAATGTTTTTGACATAATATAGTAACGTACCTAACGTAAAATTTTATTACAACTTTATTACTCGTTTCGCACATAATAGGTACTTATTTTAATTGGATACTATGTTCATATTTTTGTTGGATACAAATTGTGTATGTCGCATAAAATTAAACCAAAATACTAAGGGGTTGTTTAGTTTTTTTTTATAATATTCAAAATTCACGTAGGTACCTTTTATTCAAATCAAATCAAATATTTTATTTCAGAATTACATCCATATATTGTTAGTAGTAGTATAACTTAGCCTAATGTTAGTATTAAATTAAATTTACAATAATAAACAAGTAGACACCGCTTATTTGGATAAGTTTGTATGAAGACTTACCCACCTTCGTAAGAGGGGTGAGTCCCACCGGTCTGTAAACACATTCAGGATGCCATTGGAGGAGGAGCGCAAGCGCGCCATCATGGAAGCGCATCGCTTCCGCACGATCGCAGCGAACCCGTCGACGCACGCTTCCGCGAACATCCCTGACGCGCTACAACAATGGGAAATCATCAAATGACTCCTTCCGCTCTGGGTGGAGCGGGAGGGAGTGTCAGACTCTTACTGACTAAAACCCATCCGTACGATACCGATACTGTAACTTTACTATAGGTACGTCAAAACCACAGAGTACCTATAACCTACGTCAAAACATGCTTGCTAGGCCCTTAGCAGTGCGATTCTGTAAACATGTCGAAGTGACACTTGGGCGGGGTGCACGACATGACTTGTCAAACCATACAAATAAGATGGAATGACAGCTTTGTCGTTCACTCCGCCTAGGTGAACACCGTGAGACGTCGACAGAATCGACCGGTTATAGTGCTTGTCTTTTTACCTCGCGTGAGTGCTGGAGTCGCCCCCTGTTCTCACATGGTACTGATCTTCGGTCCCCTTTTATCTTGCATCGGATGTCTCTGAGGACCAAATGACTGTGTCGTTGGGTAAGCGATGCAGTACTTAGCTGAAAACTGGGCCAAATAAAAAACAAATACATAAGTACATTATACATTTTAGAGCAATGATTTCCTACGATACTCTAGAAAAAGATTTAAGTTATTGAGGAGCAGATATTTTTCGGAGCAACTACATGCATGACCCAATATTTGGTCGGAACAATAGTTGCAAGTGCTACTACGGACTCTACTGAGCGTAGGTATGGGAGTTCCTAGGTACAGACCCACGACAAGTGTCACCTACTGGGTTCACATTATTTTTTTCATTAGCAACCCAAACAGGTCGTTTGCCCGATAGAGACCGACTACATGCAGATGAACCAACCTTATTATTATACTTATTAAAAGAAAAAATACAAATAAGTAGAAGGGCACAAAGCTGCTGCAGTTTAAGTAGGTATTTCAAAAGAAATTTCTTCCAGTAGACCTATCTTCATATTTGCCAACTCCAGGCAGCGTGCATAAAGGCGGCGTGATGTTGTGTTTCATACCTCCTCATGCAATCAGATAAGTACGTTCAAAATCACAAAAACTGTGAAGTTGTTTTTAATAGGTACTCTTGACTCTTGCGTGTTGCGTAATAATTCAATCAAAATATTATTATAATTTGATTAACACTTGTATTTATCAATGTGTTGATCTTCATTAACGAGTTCCGTGAAATGATTCGCAAGTCATTCTTGTTTATGAATTAATGACAAGTTAAATCACTGCGAACTTTAACCTATCGTTATATCAGCTGAAGACATAAAGAATGTATCTGAAAAGAGGAAGTGTTATTGGAATGAAATGGACAACCTGGGCCTCGGGCAGATAGCCTCAAAACTTTATAATCGATGCCCAGTTTTTGCAATACGTCCAACATAGATTATTTTTGTGAATGTCTAGTTTTAATTCTCATGTAAGTGAATTGTAATTCTTATGGGAATAAATGATCTCTAACTTCAGGTTACTTTAAGAACAAAATCGATGTCTACCTGTAAGAAATCGATTGTAGGTATCTCTAAAGTGAGGAATATTTTAATTATAAACAACTCTCACCAAAGACTATAAAATATACCTACTCTATGACTCTCACAATATGAGATCCTGGGTTCGAATCCCGAATCGGAACCAAGTTATCATCGTTGATTCCTCGGTAAATACAAATGTTTCAGTTTTGTTTTTTTTACGAAATTAACCACATTAATTTAAGGGTACTAATTATTTGTATACTTAGAATAGCTGTAGCATGCGTGTGTGTATTCCCAGCGGAAAAATGTCGTTTTTCTTCATTTCAGTTACGCAGATATTTAGTGTATGACGTCGTGTAAATGTGTATGGTAAGTACGAATTTGTGCATCCAACCATTGGGGAGTTATTCAACAAAAACTGTTTCCGCTGGAACTACGTCATCCCAGCGGCACTTTTTTTTTCCTATGGACGTACAAGAAAAAAAATACATGCAATAATTAGTGTGTGACGAGAGGTAAATGTGTATGTTTAAATGAAATTTGTGTGTCTTAAAACTTCGAAGATATTCAAGTTTCCGCTGCGCTGACGTTTGGCTATTTGATGGAAATCATATAAATCGGTTTAGTGCAGAGTTGATTTTTTTTACGCACGTTGCTATGAATTTGTGTATAATGTTTGTGAAAACAGATTTTGAAAAAAGCATACCGTTTAGGAGATATACACGTAAAGGTGAAATATGGTTATTAGGTCCGAGTACTTAAAATAGGAACTTTAGAGCCTAACTTTTAACGTTTATTTGTATCTTGTAAGGGTCTACAACGCCTTGCTAAGTTTCATTTATGTGCGCTTAGTAATTAAAACATATTCCAATATTTAGTGTATTAATTCAGCTATTCATATGTAAAATTTCAGCTCATTACGCTACATTATTAAAGAGATATAATAAAAATACCAAAACAACCGAATTACATGAATAAACCGACCAAGTTTGAATGGCTACAAAAAAGCGGCCGTGCAGTACATAGAGCTAACGTTCTAGAATTTCCAGTGTTTTACCATTATTAGAATAGTACAGGTCGGCACACAATTCTTGACCTGGCTCGACATGTTTCGAAACGCTTTACTTGGCATCACTGTTACCGTTGAGTTTATATTATTTAGGTACATCGAAATTGAATTGTTCAATTTTAATTAAAACGTCATTCGAAATGTGTCGAGCCAGGTGCCAAGTTAACGCGTACGGGTAGTAGTTACGTGTCTTCTTAGCGCGCTTTATCAGTCACAAATGTGCACTCAAGGACAACGTGCGTATGCGCTGTTTATTTTGCCGCATCGTAATATTATGTACCTATTGGACTCGGTTATTGATATAGTGTAAGTGACTGTGACATACTTATTGAGCCAGTAGTGAGAATGATTAAAAAATAAACAAGGTAAGTACTTCCTGATAAAATACCTCATGAAAATGTTATCTGCTGGAAGGTAGGTACCTATATAGGTTCAAGTGACAACTGTATGTTGTTACTTACATCTCGACGACGCCGAAAGCTTAAAAGTTATCTATATCTGCTATGTACAGATTCCAGTGCATACAGTGTTTATAACAGCCATGTAAATACCTATAGTTATTTGATGAAAGTTGGTTCAGCTGTTCAAAAGTTGCAGTCTCTTATTCGAACTTGTTTCGAATAATAGTATGTGTAGGTAGGTACCTTTTATTTTCTAGGTAGGTACTTTGAAGTGTAAGACGAGAATTTCGTTTGTTATTGTTTGCATTTATTCAAACCACAATTAATAGGTATAATCCCGCAATAGTATTACGTAGGTACCTACTTATTGTTAACCTGTCAGGCATCGCGAGTGCGAAACACAGAACAACAGTCAAGCCCCACCCGCATTTTTATATAATACAAGTTGTTGCCCGCGACTTCGTACGCGCATATCCCGTTGGAATTCCCGTTCCCGTAGGTATTCACGTTCCCGTAAGAATATGCGCTAGAACGTAGGTAAGTAGGTCGGTACTGCATTACACTATAAACCTACCTTCAAATTGAGTCAATTACTTAGTACTGGGCCTAAACCACCAACTCTTAAAGCAGTATTACTTTAATATCGCTTCCAGTGGGAAAGAGACGGAGCTATACGTCCTTTATAGCTCCGTCTCTTTCCCACTGGAAGTAATATTGAAGTAATACTGCTTTAAGAGTTGGTGGTTAGGCCCCAGATCTGTGATTCTGTGATTGTAAGACGTACTTATTTGTTGCTGTAAAAGCTCAAACGAGAAGACCAACTTCCGAAAAATTAATTAGAAGGTACTTAATACCTAAGATTTGAGCTTTTACAGTAGGCAACGTATTTCTTATTTATAAAATACTGATTCTTTATATCAATGTGTGGTGGCGTTGTTAGCGGCACAATAAATCTAACAATAATTTGATTTTATTTGATGTTATTGTTACTTTGTTAATAATGTTTTTTTTAATTTTAATAGTCAGTAACTAATAAATACTTTTAAGAGTACAAAGTTAATGCAATTGTTTTATTTTCTGCGAAACGATTGTGTACGCGCCTGTACGAATCTATTAAACACGATAACGATACTATACTGGAAATTCTAGAACGTTAGCTCTATGTACTGCACGGCCGCTTTTTTGTAGCCATTCAAACTTGGTCGGTTTATCCATGTAATTCGGTTGTTTTGATATTTTTATTATATCTCTTTAATAATGTAGCGTAATGAGCTGAAATTTTACATATGAATAGTTGAATTAATACACTAAATATTGGAATATGTTTTATTTTGCTTTTCCATTAAAAAGTCCTACAATCGGATGTGATAAAATATAGTGGTCCATTCGTAGTAAATTATGCCATTGCTCATTAATTACTAAGCGCACATAAATGAAACTTAGCAAGGCGTTGTAGACCCTTACAAGATACAAATAAACGTTAAAAGTTAGGCTCTAAAGTTCCTATTTTAAGTTCTCGGACCTAATAACCATATTTCACCTTTACGTGTATATCTCCTAAACGGTATGCTTTTTTCAAAATCTGTTTTCACAAACATTATACACAAATTCATAGCAACGTGCGTAAAAAAAATCCAACTCTGCTCTAAACCGATTTATATGATTTCCATCAAATAGCCAAACGTCAGTGCAGCGGAAACTTGAATATTTTCGAAGTTTTAAGACACACAATTTCATTTAAACATACACATTTACCTCTCGTCACACACTAATTATTGCATGTATTTTTTTTCTTGTACGTCCATAGGAAAAAAAAAGTGCCGCTGGGATGGTGTCACTGACTCTGGCAGAGCCACCATCAGGGATTTTCATTTTGAAAACACAAAAAAATTGTCGCTAATTAGTCGAAATTTGTCGCCAAATATCAGAATTTGTCGGTCACTGGTTCAAAAGATATAAGGGTTTATAGGTGGCCGATCTGGAGAGAGTCTCCCCAGCAGGGCCACATTTATATCTCAAAAACTAGGGCACCTAGCAAATATCTCTTTTCTCCCATAATTTGTCGCCAATTAGTCGGAATCAGTCGCCAAATATCAGAGTTTGTCGGTCACTGGTTCAAAAGATACAAGAGTTTATAGGTGGCCGATCTGGAGAGAGTCTCCCCAGCAGGGCCACATTTATATCTCAAAAACTAGGACACCTAGCGAAGATGTGTTTTCTCCCATATTTTGTCGCCAATTAGTCGCAATTTGTCGCAAAGTTACAGATTTAGTCGGTGTGTAATTAAAAAGATATTAAAGAATTCAATTTCCCCATACAGTGGTACAAGCGAGTACAAAATACTTTATGTAGTTTCTAGACAGTATCTATGACGTCTTATGGAGGAATGTTTGTTTCGAATTAAATAAATGTAAACTTATTCTATAATTTCAACCCACCATAGGAAAGCTGTATTCATTACCTATAAACAAATCTACAATACATATAATTATGTAATTATTTATCTAACACAATGTGCACTTACCACTTAGTCGCTGGCAGATAGATCGCTGCGCTCCGTTTCATTTACGGTAAGTAAGAAAGAGATAGATGCGCGTGTACAGATGAGCTGCTTCGAACGAGTTGCCCGTCACGTAAGTTGAAGTCAGCCAGTTTAATTAAAGTGGAACTTATTATGAATAGTTACGAACTCGAGTGTTGTTATCTCTAGGTATTCCGAAAATACAAAAACGGAGAAACGAGCGAGATATAACGAGGGTGTCACCTGCTGTACGTCACGGGTGCGGCGCGTCGGCGTTCGCGCCCGCCGCTCAAAGTAGCTACTTAAAAAAAAATAGGTAAACAAACAAACTTGCTCTAAAGGATTTTTTCTTTAGTCATCCACCGGAAGTACAGCGAGAAGGTTTGTTTGTGTGAAAAATTAAAAGAACAATTACGAATACGGGTGTTTAAGTGCATTGAACAAGTTAGTGGACAATTTGAGAGTGTTTTGAAAAGAGGACACCGTATGAGTGCAGATTAATATGTAAGTTACCTTGATTCTTCACGTCACTAGCGTGTTTGTGTGAGCGTCCTTAGATACCAATACCGAGGCGCTACCTGCTAAAGTAAGCCGTCGATGTCCATATATTATTTAGCTACAATTAGGATAGCTAATTTAAATAAAAACAATACTTAGGTGTTTCAGTGCATAAATTATGATTGTAACTTAATTTTCTAATTGGGGTGTATCAGGCAGGGTGTGCATTATTCCAGTTACATGTTGTTTATCCTCGCGAGGATATTTTCATTCAGGCCGAACCATTTAGTATATTATAACTAAAATTCAATAGATTTGTACCTATGTAGTAAAATAAACATAGGTACATAACATAACATCACGCCTGTAATTCCCGAAGGGTTAGGCAGAGGTGTACCTAATCGTTCACCCACATATAACGTAGGTACTCAGTTAGTCCCTTTTTTACTTTCAGAAACCATGGAAAATGTCAAGACGCGGTCGCCGATTAAAAGTTAACATAGACAGCCAGAAAACCGTATATCTTGAACATAAAGATGTACTTTACCCAATACAGCCAAAAAGAAATGACGCAATTTATGATCTCCTGTTTAAAAAATTTAACAAACAAATGTCTAAGGATTCAATATTTATGAGCTTAAAGAGAAATTATGCACTTTTTTTTGTTTCAAATGTTGAAGAAGAGGAAGACAGAGAAAAACGATCGATTTCGTATAGTGGTACACAACAGGAACTCTTGTCGGAGACTGAATTTTCATCCAGAACGTCATCTTCCAAAGATAATTATGTACTAAATGATAATTTAGAAAAACAAGTAGGTCATAGTGGAATTACATTTTCTATATTTATAGATGCTTATCAGTGGCGAGAAATAGAGCCTATTAAATATTTCTATCACCGTAATGATCCTAAAATACCCAATTCACGCTACAAGTCCACAAGAAGATTTCAAAAGCAAAAGTGGACTACCATTCTTCGACAAGAAATTTGGAAACAGAGCAGGAACGAATGTAGTTGGATATTTAAAAATAACACAGTCGCAATCACCTCAAAATACACACCAACACAACACACATCAAACGAACTTTATGGAAATTCATTTTTATATAATAAAATTTGATTACAATTGACAATACTTTTTCAACGTTTAAGTATTTTAAACATTTTACTAAAGGTACGACATTTATTTATTATTCTAAAGTTAATTAGAGCTTAACATTGTAAAGTGGTAAAACAGTTGCATGCGACTGTACATCTGTCACCAAATAGACCAAGAGCAAGGTTTAATGTTTTCAAAGAAGTTTAAGCCACTCTAACCTAGTAATTTAAAACATAAAAACATGAATTAAATTGAGAATTTATCTCTCTCGGACATTTCTAAAGACTTTAGACCGATAAAACTAGAAGTATATTACACATATTAATAGAAATATTTTTTTCTTGGTATTTTTCGTGAACTCTTCGACCTAGCTCTTGGACTATACCTTACTAATTGAACTCATTATATCTCCTAAACTAAGATCCGATTAAATCTGTGACTTGGCGACAAATTGCGACTAATTGGCGACAAAATATGGGAGAAAACACATCTTCGCTAGGTGTCCTAGTTTTTGAGATATAAATGTGGCCCTGCTGGGGAGACTCTCTCCAGATCGGCCACCTATAAACTCTTGTATCTTTTGAACCAGTGACCGACAAACTCTGATATTTGGCGACTGATTCCGACTAATTGGCGACAAATTATGGGAGAAAAGAGATATTTGCTAGGTGCCCTAGTTTTTGAGATATAAATGTGGCCCTGCTGGGGAGACTCTCTCCAGATCGGCCACCTATAAACCCTTATATCTTTTGAACCAGTGACCGACAAATTCTGATATTTGGCGACAAATTTCGACTAATTAGCGACAATTTTTTTGTGTTTTCAAAATGAAAATCCCTGATGGTGGCTCTGCCAGAGTCAGTGACACGCTGGGATGACGTAGTTCCAGCGGAAACAGTTTTTGTTGAATAACTCCCCAATGGTTGGATGCACAAATTCGTACTTACCATACACATTTACACGACGTCATACACTAAATATCTGCTTAACTGAAATTAAGAAAAACGACACTTTTCCGCTGGGAATACACACACGTAGCATGCCCCCTTTTTCTGCGCTCATGGTGGTCCTGCTGAAACGAGCGTGACTACCGCAGGACCACCTTCAAAGTTGATATTCTCGAACTACTAGGGTACCAATTTTGTTATTCGAGTACCAATTGAGTACTAATTATTTGCAAAATATGGAAGCGATTGGAGTTCGTGGTTCTGCGGTACCTAGTCACGCTCATAATTTTCTATGTAGGATTGAGGGTGTCCGATTCGATGGCGCGGCCGCGACGGTTTTTTTTTTTTTAATTATGATATGATTATTACCACGACTTTGTAAAAATTTGTAAAAGTAGACTCCCAAAACCATAAATTTGTCAAAGCCATGGTTAAAAAGTTATAAGGGTTGGAACGTGGCCGCGCCATTGAAACGCTCCGAACCGCGCGGCCACGGAGATCTTTAAAACAAAACATTGCAGAGACCTGAAATTTTGGTAAGTAACAGATTGAATTTGTAAAATATTTGTAAAAATATAGAAAAAAATCCTGGGCTTATATTTTAGGAGCTGTGAGACTAATACGCCATAGCCGCGCCATTGAAACGGTGAAAAACACATTTTCGCCGATATCTCGCTGAAAAAGCAACGCAGACGTCTGAAGTATTTTGTAAAACCGAGATTTGAATTTGTCAAAACTACTAAAAATAAAACAAAAAATCCTAGGTTTATATTTCAGGAGCTGAGGAAAGCGACAAGCTCCTGAAACATGGAATCGACATTCAGTCATGGTCCTGCTGAACACCCGCACGAAAGTTATCATCGTTGATTCCTCGGTAAATCAAATGTTTCAGTGTCTTTTTTACGAACTGAACCACATTTAAGGGTACTAATTATTTGTATACTTAGAATAGCTGTTAGCATGCCCCCTTTTTCTGCGCTCATGGTGGTCCTGCTGAAAGGAGCGTGACTAACGCAGGACCACCTTCAAAGTCGATTTTCTCGAAAATTACTAAGGTACCAATTTTGTTGTTCGAGTACCAATTAGTACCAATTGAGTACTAATTATTTGCAAAATATGTTAGCGATTGGAGTTCGTGGTCCTGCGGTAGTCACGCTCATCACGGACATCTTGAAATGTTTTAAGATACTACAGGTTTAAAAATTGGAGATAAATAAAACACAAAGCTTCAATGATTTTTTTTATTTTTTTTTTTACAATTAATCAGATAACATACATATCAAACCAGCCGAAGTATGGCTAAACCCATTTATTATCTAAACTTACGAACAATACAAGAAATTGATACCTCACAAATTCACCTTACTTTAATATATAGATATATTATAATAATATAATATGCATTCACTCTACATATAGTCTACAACCTACTTACTCATAATCTAAGTTTTGCATAAATTCAAAGTAAATATGCCCAAAAGAAATATTGTTGAACTATGAATATATATTACTTTTTGGCAATTAATTGAGTATCATTTATGTGCATAGCAAAATTAATTTTCTTTTAACATGTAACTTAGATCTTACTTCATAAAGAGGCCACAAATATAACATGCGTTTCTGTCGTCAGTTCGATTAAATAGGGACTTTTTGTTAAACATTATTTATTGCCTATTCTATAAACATTACTCTTATCGAAATGTAAGAAAAATATCCTTACGCAATAACTGAATTAGTCTAGCAGTGCTGTGCAGTGAGTGTCGAGGGTCCACCGGTGGCAGGGAGGCGCGCGCGCGGGCTGCGGCCGAGTGTCGCATGCGTCGCACGTGTCGCACGTGTCGACCGTGTCGCACGTGTCGCACGGGTTCTCGCACGCACGACCGCACGTCCGCGCGCGCCCCGCCCGACCCGCCTCACCGTTGTGCGTACACATTGCGCTAACAATACGAGACAACATTTCACATAATGATCAAAACAACTATTTGTCATCTACATAAAATTTGCTCCAAATGTTTATATTAAAATATTTCTACTTATTGTAACTTCTAATTAGTTACAGCCAACTTTACAAATAATTGATACATTAGACTCTCAAATAGATCTCTACTAACTATTATTAATTAATGGTAAAAAATAAAGAATAAAAATACTTCTAAACATTGCATTTCAATCACATAAGGTTTAGTTTAAATACAATAATAACATTTTTTAAAACCCGAACATAAGTATTACAAGAACAATGATATCGTTGAGTTCTGGAATGGAAAATAGCACACTTAAATTCACTAACTGTTACACTTACATAATAATTATTGTTCTCCTGCTTTGTTTGTTAATATACATTGCTTTTAAGGTAGTATCAGAAAAATAACAGTAAAATATATCGACTATTTGATACACTGATAAAATTCATGATAAACCCTTAAATTAACTTAAAGAAATTGTTAAAATTGTGTACCAAATAACAGTGCAGTGCGTTTGATAAGTACTGGGAGTCGATATATAAATAGTTTGATATAGGACATACTATGTGAGGTTATTGAATGAGGTAATACAGATACAAAGAACATAGAATCGCTGCCGATGGCGCCTCGGGCGACACCGACCCACCGCCGTCCGTGCTACTGTCTACACCTTATATAAATGGAGACGCCTATGTCTAAAAACACGGCAGATGCAAAAATAGATCTAGAACATGAAAAAGGTGTAGCACTCGTGGAGACAGGCGCGGTGTGTCGCTCGCCCCGGGCGCGCTACGCTATTATTTGGTACGTGACGGAACACTAACGATTCGGCGCAGCGAATCGTCGACGGAACATACGTAGAGGATGGTGTACAGATCGATACAAATTCATATTACTATTAAGGCAGCCGTTCATAAACTTACTACGTGAAAATTTCTTACGCATGCCTCATAATTATTACGACCATAATTATATTATTACACATTATACTTTAGACATTGAGAATACAAAGTTTCAAATAAATACCAACAAAGTTAATTTGAAGAACATAAGGAACACTACAGCAGCAATCAAATTGCGAACACATTTTGTACTACATAAAAAATAATACACAACCCTTTGCGCGAAAAGACTGAAAAGTTCAACTTTTAAAGTCACCATGAAACTCGGGCCCTAGCATGAAATGCAATACAGACTAATATTCCGTGCGTTCGTCAAAGATGTGCTTATGAGTTTAGCGTACAATATATCTCCCGCAAACGCAAGGAAAATGCTTCATAGTACGACCCTCGTGTCACTTTCAGTTAATACTAGATCTTTAGAATTAATTTTCCCATCACAGAGATTTGCACAGAAAAATCTTTTAGTTTTTTTTTAAATATATTTAGCCTATTGATATAATTATGTCATAATTTAGTATCTGCTTATTTCTTAAGTGTTCCAATACAAATACCAAGGAGAATTAATTATTAATAACATTGGTGTAACGTGAGACGAGACAGCCTAAGTCTACGCTAAACTTATCAATTAGTTATGTTGATATTGTTATAATGAAATACGTCGCTGAAACATGCTTTATATAACTACATTGTACTTTAACTCAAAGGTGGTACCGAAAAATATTATTTTTTTATTATAAAACAACGCCAATCGTTCATTATTTTAAAGAGATGTCACTCACTACAATACTAAAGGCAATCAATGTAGTATTCATTATTATGATAACTTAAGGTTTTACAATTATCAAACTTAACGCACATCACGGGAATCACGGATATGAATACAACAAAATCATTCGAATTAGAAATGTAGACGATATGCAACGTTCAAAGATCAATTATGTTAAGGGAACAAATTTCAGATGACATCGGTGGTACTCGAAATAATTTCTTGTGATCAGTCTCCGCCCGGAGCTGCCCTGAGCTGCCCTGAGCGGCGGTGATGTCATGATACTGAGTGATACATTAACTTAGTTTGTAAATCATTGATTCATTGGGATCGGTACACTACATCTTTACATGGTGGGCTTTTTAATTACTAATTAAGCTTGTTCGTTTTGTACAACATAAACCGACAACGGTAGTAGTCCACTCGTATAATGGTCTTCAAATGTATTCCAGCTCGATACATCACTAAAGTAAAAAAATATACGAAGCAGTTAAATATGATGTCTCGTCACATAACATGTGCCGCTGGCAGTAGGAGACCTCTAATAAAATAAATATTCTCATCCGACTCACTGGACAATATTAAAAATATTTTCTTAATCACAGATATCAGTCTGTCAAAATTTAAATTAAGTATATTTCAGAATTGGATTAGTCATTCCTCACTTACATAGGATATTATTCAAGTACAAGTACAATCAAGGTACAAAAGTGACTAATTTAAGACCGCAGAGTATTGATTTTAGACGCCAATAGAAATATCTAAATATTGAGAGGTTATTAGTAGTTTAGTGGAACATTAACGAATTTGGTCGTTCGAACTACACGATTACGTATATGTCAAGCACGGTGTCGTCGAGACCAGTACACTTCTCTTATAGTACAAATGAACATTGAATATAAACAATTTCACACAGGTACAACAGAGATCTAATGAAAGAATAATACGAATATAAACTAGTTTCATATAGGATATGATCGTTAAATTATGCTCGATTATAATCGCTCGCACGTCGCTCCGTGCGATACATGAATGCGAGAGAGACTAGAGAAGCAGTGTGGTGTAGTTAGCGAGCAGCAGTCTCGAGTCTACTGCATCAATTAACTGTTGGTGGGGGGTTGGCCTTGATACACATACATAATATACATAACGCTACATAGTGCTCGTCGGATCAAATGCAAGTTCGTGACGTATGCGAGCCGGGCGGCCGGCTGCGGCGATCTGTCACCCGGTGTGCATGTCCTTTGTATGCTCGCAGAGCTAACAGATAATGGCGACTTACTGCTCTATTACAACTATACATAATAGCAGTTAAAATATTCTCAGCAATCACATTTAGTTAAATTACCACATAGAGAATTTAGCTTAGTTCAACATTTTTATCAATGGCCCTCTGTTTACACGTAAAGTCACTCAGTACATTTTTTTTTATTATTTTGTTTATAATCAGTTGTTTGTGTTTTATCAAGAACACCCTTTGTCTTACAGCTATATATTCCAATAATACAAAAATCCATTCACTATAATTAAGGTAAATTTTAGATATTTAAACACTAAAATGTAAAATATGAACATCCTAAATAAACTCTGATATTCCAATTTTTAGGCATTAGCTCAATTAATTAAATATATGATTGAGTGACTATGAAAAAAGAGAAATAAATGCATTATAATAATACTACCCAACCATTCCCTTGTAAAGTTTGACAGGGTCCAAGCTGCTCGGGCCGACCTATCGTTATCGTTACCTCTACACACTAACGTCAAAGCCTTCGTTATTTTATATTTGGTATTCACTTATTCGCACCACATAACAAGACTAGAGGAATGATTGCCTCTTGTGTCGACGTCACGCGTCCCCGCCATCTCAACACGATCCCTCGTAAATAAGGAAGACTAGTTTCTTTGTAGATATCACTTAATGTGTTCTCTATTGTATTAGGACGTCAACGTCGTAACGTACAAAAATATATATAAATAAAGACAACAAGCAAAACTTTAACCTTATTTAAATTAAAAGGCCCTCCTGAATATCGTACGAACTATCACTAGGTTTAATTATGTCGTATAATAAGTAACATTCAGTTATATGCGACGGCAAACGCAATTATTAACAATGGAAAAATGAGAATGTCTTTTGGTGTGCAATGTTCAGCTTATTTGTGAGAGTAGTAAATTTAGCATAAAATGAAACTGCATAATATTCATAGATATCTTGGTCCCTATATGTGAGTACAGTTGAACGAGTGAGTGCTGCCTGACAATGGGTTCATCGCGGCGATGTCAAGCTAGCAGTAAGCCGAACTGTTGTCACGCCACCGGCCCCTTGAATCGCGCTGCTCAATATTCCGTGCAATATTTACTGACTTTCTCGAAGTTGCCAACTAACTAACAGGGACAACAAAAACGTAGCGACGCCAATAGGTATAAGAAGAAAATAAAAGAGAATAGTAGTACGATTACGATTTGAGGCTACACTAATAAAGCTACCAATTTAATAACATACTTTAAGACAACAAGGTCACAGGGACGGTAGAGTGACAAGCGAAGGAAAGCTATAAAATAAATTACAAACGCGCTACGCGTAGTTTAGGCGGCATGAGTCCTACGCCATACACATTGCAGTTATCAGCTATGGTCCAGTACATTAATAGCTAATTTGGAGATTACAAAATAACTTTAGAATTTTATTCCGCACTAAGGGAAGTTTAATAATTAAGATTATAAAAAATTAAAATTAACAACAATATGAGCAAACTACTTGAATAGTTGAGCTAAAATAACACCAGAGCAGCTTGGATAGACCACAGCGACCTAAGCGTCGGCTGTCAGTATTAATGGCTCTTATTTGTACGATCAATAGTTTGTTGTGATGTCAGAGATCCACGCAATTTATGTAAACAACACAAGCGGTCGTCCAATGGCTTACAGACATCGACTTTGGCATTCAAGTGTTATGGAATAGATGCGATCGTTCGAACACGCGACACGCACGTGATCTATAACCAACTAATTTTAAGGTTACACGTTAATTCGGGTAAACTTCATGAAAACCAAAAATAAATAGATAAAAATATTTACATATACGTAGGCATATATATAAAATGTTGATTGATGAAATAACACTTATTACAATAAAAGTAAAACATAGCTAAGCTCATTAATGATTACACAAGGCGTGGGCGCGGGCCCCGCTGCTCGCAGCCTTATATTGTCTACAGCTAGTCACAGAGCGGTGCCTAGGCGCACAATTCATTATAATACATTTTTGAAAGGAAACGATTACACCTGCCATCGGTTACGGTAACGTACCACAGTTCATTGAGGCACAATCATTGGTTTCTTTTAATTGCTTTTCTTTATATATTTTTTTAATTTTTTTTTTGTTTTTATTTTTTTCATTATTTTACTTATATTTACATCTATGATCGTTATTATAATTACTTGTAGGTACGTAAATTTACTCTAAATAACAGAAACAAATCACGAAAAATGTTATTAAAAGTGAAGCGTGAAGCGTATTAATTTTTTACGAATAAAATTCCACAATATATACATATTACAGTATAGATGTATCATATAAATACACAACAACATAATAATAACACAGACTAAATTGCACATGGCGCAATAATTGTGTGCAGGAAATAATGATGCAGTCATTGAACCGAGAGGAGATTCAGTTAGCGCGGCGCGGTGGCCGCTACTCACAACCTTGTGATGCGCGGAGGCGCGCGCACCTCTACCGATACACCTCAACACCATATATACTGCTACCGACACGACTACACATTTAATATACGTCCACTTTACAATAATATGTATATCCATTATTAAGTACTGATAACTTTAACTGACTAAAAATTTCAAGGCATTCTTTCGTCTTTAATCTATGGATGACGTATTCTAAAGGGCACTGGTTTATTATATTCTCCGTTTGATCGGTATGTCTAACCTTAAAATGGAAAAAACTTTATAAAAATTAAATATGACATTTATTGCTGTATCATTAAAATTTAAATTTGCACCAGAGTAAACAACTGAGATTTAGGCGTTATTGAATATTGGTGTAGAATTGGACAGAACAATATCAGTTAAAAATAATACCTATACTCTTTATTTATTCTATCAATCGGTAAAAGAAACACCCTCATCACTTAAATTGAGCTTTAACAATACATAGAATTGACATTTGTCTGTTTATACGTGCACTATTGTTGAATACGTAACACGAAATGTTATAGGAACATCAGATCATTAACCCGTACCGCGAATATAATTTCAAATTTTGGAAGAATCAAGCAGAGAAATGCAATCAGTTGTTCCGGACATCTTTGATAATCACTCTTTGGCACCTAACATTAAACTCCGTTACAATCTCGATAATGGCCCCTTGGAAGGCGAATCAATAGTTCGGCTGCATATACCGTGCCTTCGTTTCAACAACCCGGCTGTGAGGAGACGCGTGTCATACAAGCGGACGTAGCTATAGGAGGATAGAGAATCCGCGTTCAAACTAAATCTGTATCTGATACAAATCGCGAAAGGCAACAGAGAATATGCAATGATGATAACGCAAACTGCCGTCGGTCCCTATAGTAAGATAATACGGTAGTAATGACAAATGCTAACATTGTTTCTAAATGAACACATCACACATCGAAAGATTTACCACTAACTACTACAGGTCCGATGCGAACAGGGTTCAAACGCACTGACACGTCCGAAGTCGCGTTCACCTAACTTAATTAATTAATTTGTGAAGAGTACGCGAGCCGAGGCTCGACAAGGTACAGCGAATCGCTTACATCTAACTTAAGGCTAAATCGTTTTATCATAAAAACACTGGAAGATGTTCGAAATACAAATACAATTTACATTATTATAAGTCGGGTGACCTCTCTGGCGTAAGCGTGCTGCTCGTGCTGGTCCGTCGGCGGAGTCGCGCGGAGTCGCGCGGAGTCGCGCGGAGCTCGAGAGCGGAGGACGGGCCTCGCGCTCTACTATTCTAATCCCGTAATAATTGGTAATTTTATATTTTGGCAGAGTATCTCTGTGGCACACCATCAATAAATTAAAAAGTAAATAAAAGTGTAAATAAACTTTATGATAACGAACTTTAACTTACACGTGCAATCGTTGCCGTTAAATATCAGTTGTATGCTTATTGAACTCTACGATAGGACTTAAAATGTAAACTTACACCTAAAGTTATGTAATACCGACAAACCTACGGCTACAAGTATATTATTAACAGAATATCTAAAGCATATGTCACTTTGAATAACGTTCAAATTGAGCCTATAGAAAATACCACAAATCTTTTATTTAAATAGATATTGATATGGCTAAATTTAAGTTAGAACTTTATTCTTACCTATACACAAAAGTGTAATATTTAATTACTGTTCAATTATAGTACTTTAATAACATTTCTCACAAATGTATGTGTAATATAAAATGATAAAACAATTTTCAATTTATTATATTAGGTTACCCTTACGTTAATCGTATAATCTAGATAATCGTCTCATTATATTAAACATAAAGTGGCACTTCAATCACAAATACTGGAAAAAATTTGGGGAAACGTCAGCTTCGGCGGCGCCGACCGCCGGCGACTACTTCGATACTATGATACTCTCAACAAAATAGATTATCCTTACATTAGGCAAGATACTTTACATCACAGGATTACTGGATCGCAAGGGATCGTCCCACCTTGTACTTGCTCGCTCCTAACGCATATAACTATATACTCGTTTGCATCAGACTATACGGCTTAAAAGGAATTTACCGCTACAAGAATGCACTTCAAATCTCATAATTTTCAAATTTTGTTACCTTTATAAAAATTACAACTAATCATAAAAGTTTGTTAGTGGGCGAAATGCACTTACACGTTTATTGCTGAATAAAATATCACTACTGGAAAACGAGGGCTCTATGCGAGTGAGAATTCAAAACAGAAATAAATAATTAAAATACGACAAGTACAGATAAAACGAGAAAATAAAAACGAACACGAAAGAAACTCGGAACGCAACAGCTCGACGGGCGAAACAGCAACAGCCCTCGAGCACAACAAAATAAATATACGCTATAAAATAAGGCCACGGGACGTGTGACTGAGGTAGCCCGCGACGCACTACGCTATCCGCTATCCGCTACCTATCCGCTATCCGCTATCTGCTACTCGTTATTTGGTAGATGTGCAGGGCCGGGCCGCGCGGTCTCACCGCTAGCGGCCCGGTCCCGCGCGACCGTACTCTTCCTTATAAACCTCGATAGTTTAATTTGCCATTGTATATGTATAATTCTTATATACACTAAATATTCTACATGAACACTTAAAACACAGTAAGATAATATAGTATGTGGACAGTTGGCTACCGCGAGCGCGTCGCGCCGCGCGCTCGACGCCACGTGACGCGTTCGACATGATCTGACTAGGCGAATAAAATTAGTCGATCCCCGTACGGGGGACGGTAAAGCGTAATTACAACTAGACACCTAAGGCTTCGATCCCAAACTCGCGTCGACGGTCGAGCGACATGCCGGCCGATCGATAAATACTATTTATACTATCCGAATCGAAGATTTTACGCTAACCATAAAAAATTTGCACCTCAGGAATGACCGGGGCGACATTTCCGAGCGACCGCGACCGAAACGAAGCTAGGACCGAAACCCGATCGACACGGACAAATGCATCTGTACAGATCTGGGGCGCCTTAGATGGACTCGCCGCCCAGCAGGTCGGGCGGCAGGAAGGAGTTGAGCGAGGACGGCGTGGCGCGCTGCGCGTGCTCGTGCGAGTCGGGCCACAGCGCCGCGAAGCCGCCCCAGCCGGCGTCCGCCTTGCCGCCGCGCCACGCGCCGCCGCCGCCCGAGCCCAGGTGCTGCAGGATCATCTGCACCTCCGACTCCGCGGGCGACTCGGCGAAGATCGTCGTGTTGCTCAGCACGCAGTTGTTCAGGGCCATTTGGGCCTGCACACACGGACCGAGCGTCATCATCATCGCACGCACTCAAACCAACAAACAACATTCGCGACTGACGTCAACTTAGCAGACACGTACCTTAGCAGCCTCCTCGCGCGTCGAGTAGCGGGCGAGGGCGAGACCCTGGTTCAAATACAGGTGGAAGTTCTGGAGGGGGCCATGCTGGACGCAGAGCGTCTTCAGGGTGGACCCGTCGATCTGTTGGATACATACTGTATTAAAATTTGGCACAAAACACATAGTAATAGCTGTGCCCTACAAACTAATAAAACACTTACGTAACAAGCGTGTACCTCGAGACCAACAACAAACATTGGTTTGGCAAACATATTTGTGGTGACCCATTTCTATCAACCTAAATTGATTGTGTACATTGTCTGTGATGTTGTTGTTTAGCAAGTTTATGGTCGTGTTGTCAGTTGTCACCTGAGCAGTGAGGTTCTTGAGCAGCAGCCAGGTGGAGGCCTGCCAGGCGGGCACGGCGCGCGGCTGGTGGTGCTGCGGCCACGCCTTGTTGAGGCCGGGCGGCGCGGGGCGCGGCTTGGAGCCCCACGCGTCCTTGCCGGCCCCGGGCGGCGCGTAGCTCCACGTGGACGACGACAGGCTGCGCTCGCCGCCCGGGGGCGACGTCTTGCCGCCCAGCATGTCGGCGTCCTTGATCACCGCCAGCGACAGCGGCGACCGCACCACGGAGCCGGGCGTCATGTTCGGGTCGTCTTCTACGTTCTTCATTTGGTTGCCCTGTGTTCAAAAAGTTTTGTCTAAGTAACTTTAAGTTTTTCAAGACGTCATCTAAACCTATAGCATTGCAGTTGTAATAAGGACGGCCCAAAAAGGGATGCAATGACCTTATTAACCACGCTGGGTAGGCAGGTAACCGCAAAGCGTACCGTCTCGCGTCGGTAACGCTACTGCCAGCCACCGACCTGGGGTATGTGAACTAGCAAATTAGATAATGTCTCATCTTCAGGGGGCCTACCACAACCTCTTAAAACAATATTATTTTAATATTACTTTGTAATTTCTGTTGTTGCATTTTCAACTCTCGGCGCTGATCCGAGCGTTGAAAATCCAACAACAGAAATTACAAAGTAATATTAAAATAATATTGTTTTAAGAGGTTGTGGTAGGCCCCCTGAAATGTTACCTGTTATTCACCAATTTTAGCTGCATGCAAGTAAAAACTCCGTCGACAAAATAAGATGTAAAATTATTTTACTTAGTTGTCTACATTCTTCAGACATTGTGATGTCTTACCTTCCAGGGCTTGCCAGGTTCAAACTCTGGCACCAGGTCATAAACAGGCTGGTGCGATGGGTGAGATGGCCAGGCATCCTTGCCGTCAGCCACATCGTTGCCGCTGTCACCCCAACCTTCGGAGCCGCGGCCCACTCCCCAAGTACTGTAATAAAACAAGTTGTTAAAATACGAACTTATGCAAACACTAGCCCTGAACTACATTAATAAACACGATCGAAGGAAATTAATATGACATTAGCATTAATGGCAAGTGCACTTTAGAGAGTGATTTTTTTGTGTTTAGGGCCTGCTTACAGAGAGGGCTTGCTCAAAGTTTTCTTTGTTTGTTAGTTCAGTTATCAAGCAGGTTTGATTGTTTGTTATTAACTGCTTTTAATAACACTATTGTTTCGTCTGGTTGTGAGCATTCATTTTTATGTTTTCTTTGTAGTAATATTGAGTTATAACAGTAGGAACATACGAGTCTGGTTGCAATCCAAGTTGGTTGAGCTGTGGGCTCGTAGTCGACTTGGCAGTGCCGGGCGCGCGGCTGAACTCAGAACCTTCGCCATCCTTGTCAAGAGAGGGCAGCTTCCACTGGTTCAGACGAGACTGTTGGTTACCGCCGCTGCTGCCGTAACCCTACACAATTACCAACTAAATTAGTTCCATGTTATAAGGAAGCCAAAAATCTAAATTCGGGAAAAACTGTAATTTAAGGAAATTAAGATAAACTTACTGCAAGGTACAAATAAAGCTTCTAGATAGAAGAAGCGAGGAAAGTTAAGTCTTAAGACTTTTGTAAGAAAGAATTCAAGCATAAGTTAATTATTATCATGTTATAACATACCCCTTGAGTATCTTTAGGTATAGACATATCACTGAAGTTGTTCTGCAACTGGGCGATGGGGTCATGACCCTGCTTGAACAAATCTGAGCTGCCAGCTTGTTGCTTCATGTAAAGAGCTTGTTGCGCCGTTATCTGGTTCTAAACAATAAAAAACACATTAATAATTATGTAAATGTAATAAAACAAAGATTAAAGTTTGTTAGCTATGCAATTACGTAACAATAGATAAATCTCTCGAAATTTCAATTGCATGGAATGTCATTCAAATTCGAAAAAGTGACTTGGAAAGTAGCCACGCCCATTGTAATTTTAATCAACTAATATGACAACGAACAGCAATCATGCAAATCTAGATAAAACATTGTGAAAGTAACACATTTATTGAATTGTCTATCAATTAATAAACTTACTTGTAGAGCTGTAATCTGCTGCTTAGCCTTAGTGATTTGCACAGAGTACTGAAGCGCGAGAGACGAGTGACCCTTGGTCATAGCAATGGAGTTCTGTTGCAACAATTGTTGGAGCACTTTGATCTGAAAGAGACAAACTCATTTTAAAACCTTCTTACACACACATTCCGCATTTAACTTAGAGGATTATAAAAAGAAGTTCGAAATCCACTTCAAAGTTTCAAGAATTAAAGATGTTACCTGCTGCAGCAGCTGGTTCAGAAGCACGAGGGTTTGCGGAGCTAGAGGCTGGTTTAATATCTGATGGTTCAGGTATCCTGCAGACACTGCCATTTGTATCTGCTGCACGAGCATGCGCAGTTGCGCCGCACTCGGCTGTCCGCCATTGCCCGTACCGCTAGGATTTTTATTTTTATTACAACGATTATTCGAAGAACTTTGTGACTCATTGTTTACAAACACAGTCTCATCCTTATGTAATTTTTATTTGTAAACACCATGAGTCGAAAAAGTAGTGTTCACATTAAACATTTTTCCTCAACAATGTTTATGTTTTACTAAATTCTTATGAGAGTGGAGTAGTACGATTTTTCTTGAATGACATACCTGTTAGGGTTGTAAGACTGGTGGTGCTGCTGCGTGGGCGGCGGCGGCTGGTTGAGGATCTTCTGCACAACGGCGGGCGACACCGCGGGCACGGAGGGCGGCGGCTGGAAGGGTCCGCCGTGGTGGCCGCCGAAGTGGTCGTCGCGCCGCCAGCCGTCGCCGCGCGCGCTCGCCAGCATCTCCAGCGCCTCCTCCGCGTTCATGTCGCGGCTGCGCAGAGCCGCCTCGGCCTCCTCCTTCTTGAAACCCATCTCAACGAGGAACCTACGATGACAACATGTCAAATACTGTAACTAATGGTCTAGCACGCTAGGGCTATCAACTGCTTAAGTGGACTATCCTAAAAACCTAGCTAAATCAAAACGACCGCTTGCTAAGGGCATCCCCCGTGGGATACGGACCTCGGCTTGGGCGGCGTCATTTCGGGGGGCAGCAAGGGACAGGCTGGGTCGTTTTATTATATAAGGGGTTTAAAGCTTATGGCTCAGCGACGCAGGCTGGGTCGTTAGGCAAAAGTCGGGGAAGTTTGACAAGGGCGTCGCGAAGGGCCTCGTCGGCGAGGTCGGAAAACGGAACGCGGTCTGTTTTTGTTGCTGAGTGTGCTGGTTTTCCTACTGCTTTCTTGAAACAGAGTGGTATGGCGAGGACGGCGAATTTTACCTATTTGGGTGGGAGCGTATAGGATAGCCGATGCGATCAAGGGGTTCTGGTGCTTTTCTGCAGATTCGATGAACTACTTAATAGTCGGGATTTTGAGGTCGACATGGTCGTTCATTATTTACGAACCACGGGGCGGCCGTGGCCTTTCGGAGTAAACGGTTTTGGACAACTTGCATCCCATGGATCTGCTTAGACTTCGTGTGTGCGAATGTGGCACACGCAAGGTCATTTACGGACGTTTGCACGTAGTTTAAATGTGCAGTTTGCATTTTAGGGACAGTTTGCTGCGTGCATTCAGCATGCAGTGGAGCGAAAGCGGCACGCGAGCGTTCCGACTTTTATGTGCTCAACGAATAGATATTTGGCTCGCTTCTCCCAATGGATCGGCTTACCAAACACGGTGATCGGACTGGGGGGTTGTGGAATGAACCTAGCCCGCGGCGTGTAAAACAAAATTAACCGCCTAACCCTTTTCAGGGTTGACTTCAAATCTCCATTTCCGGAACCATTCATCTAAGGCATTGGCGGAATTTTGGAGGAATTGAGCTATGGTCTTTTCACTTCTGCCAGTTTAAAAGATGGCCGTATCATCGGCAAATAGGGCTAACTGCGTCTTGGGGCTAGTGGGGATGTCGCTAGTGTAAAGCGAGAAAAATAGGGGGGAGAGCACGCCACCTTGATGGACGCCCACGCCCGAATAGGGTGTGGGGAGGAAAGCGCACCTTCGATACGATACCGAAAGGTGCGATTCGGCAAATAGTTTCGTAAGATAACCACGAGACGATCTGGCACACCTATTTGATATAACTTGTATATCAGACCTTTGTGCCAGACCTTGTCGAAGGCTTTCGCTATGTCAAAGAACAGGCCTCTTGTCACTCAGCCGCGTTGAGAGCGATCACTGATGTGCTCAACGATGCAGTAGACCTGTTGGACGCACAAGTGGTTTGATCTGAAACCAAACTGCTCATTGGGGATGAGGCTCTTCGGCGTAATCTGTCGCTTATAAATAAATTTCTCGTAGATTTTACCTAGGAAATTTGACAGACTGATGGGGCGGTAGCTAGTGGGGGAGGGCTTTCCCGATTTAGGAATACTAATTACGGTAGCCTTATTCCACGACTGTGGGAACATGTTGTTGGACAGAGCTTCGTTGAAAAAGGCAGTCATCAACATGATTAGGGCAGCAAAGGGAGGAAACGGAACACCTTATTGGTTATTTCGTTTACTGTAACAACAAATAAAACGCCTGATTTGTATTCATGCGAATTTTCCATTTACCTGAATTGCTTGCTGTTCCACACCATCTCTTTAGGAAGCTGCTTGCCCAACGGGCCACCTTGCGGTGGCTTCGGTCCGCCCCACTCGCCAATATCATCAGGCCACGCTGTTCCGGGTCCAGTTGGTTTGGGTTTGGGCACGGGCCACGGTCCAGACGGATCGGGCCAAACAGGTGCGTCGCGTTCTGGCCAAGCTGGAGTGTGCGGCTCTTCCCAAGAACCATTGCGCTGGCCGTGCGCACCCCATACGGCGTCGGGCTTGGTTGGCGTCGGGGGCATGCGTTGGGGGCCGGGCGGGCCTTGCGGTCCGCGAGCTGCCATGCCACCCATTCCACGCTGTGCCCACAGCGAAGTACCGTCGTCAAATCCACCTGGAGCGCGCCTCGCCGCCGGTGGCGATGGCTCCTCCCATCCTGAACCCTTGATCGGGTCCTTGGGCCCCTGAGCGCCCCACTGGTTGACGCCGCCGGGCATCATTTTGTTCGGACCGGCCGTGTGCTGGTGGTGCTGGCTCCACATGTCTCCGTTGAGGCGGCCAGATATTCCTCCACGCAGGTCGTGGCGTGGGTCAGCGCTTGGCTGACGAGGGTCGCTGGAGCGGTGTGGGTCAATACGCGGATCGACAGGTCGGTGAGGTTCTCCCCACGCGTTCCAGTCATCCTTCTTGGGCACGCCCCATTGCCCCTGCGCGTGTTGAGGCGGGCCGGCGGGCCACTGCTGCGGTGGCGGTGGTCCGGTCCATACGTTAGCGGAGTCCGCGGCATCATCGTCTTCTCCCCATGTGCCACCAATGTTTGTGGTGGGTGTGTGGCCCCATGGAGTTTTAACTGCAGGCTGCGGCGGTGGTTGCCCTCCATTACGTAAGTTAGCCTCCCATAGATCAGTTCCAAGGAATGCACCATTATTGATATTTGGTTTCCAGGCTGGAGGCCCCCCAGCAGGCTGGGTTTCCACCTTTCCTGGTCCAGGCTCTGGAGAGCCAGGTACATCCCAATTGGTGTCTTGGTTAACATGTTGCTAAAAAATAATTAAAACACTTAGAAGATAGTTCTTTATTTAAACTGTTGCATTGTGTGTGATTAAGAAAGCTAAACACTTACGCCTCCCCAGCCATCTTGACTAAACAAAGCTTCCCTCATTGAGTTGAGTTGCTCAATCTTTGCAGAGGAAGTGCTGTTGGCGTTGTTGCCATTGTTTCCATTGGCCGAGGTGGGCCCATTCGAATTTGCAGTGGAATTGGGAGGATTAGTACCGCCATTGTTTCCATTACCCGCGTTGTTCGTACCTAGGTGAAGTGAAAGAAAGATTAGAAAATCGTTGAAATGAAAATACATATTTTGCTAATGCATTTTATATTTATTGTCAACTAACCATTGCTTGTTGGTGCACCATTGTTGTTAGGCTGCGAATTTGGCATGTTTGGCGGGGAACTTTGCCAATTTTGTGCAGACGCGCCACTGGTTGGAGGGATTTGATTACCATTCCCCTTGTTGCTATTCACTGCAAGAAACAATCCTAAACATAAGTACCTGGACAAAATTCGAACATAAAATGTTAGTTGTATTTCTAATCAACATAATTTTCATTTGCCAACAATAGAAGCAAATTTTATTTTGATGACTTCATCATTAGTGACGATATTAAAACAACTTACTGTCTGCTTGAGAAGTGGGCGGGCGCTGAGCCGTGTTATTCCATTGTTGAGTATTGTTTGTCCCATTATTTGTTTGGCCACTGGAATTACCGCCCCAATTCCCAGCTGGCAAAGAAAAAAGATCTATTTTTACTCTCTTATCACCGACGTCGATTAAAATATAGTTCTTATGTCGGCCACGCGCGTTACTGCCAAATATTTGAGAGTCGATCAAAAACTAACTACTAGACTACTATTTCTGATTGAGATGTTAGTAAGAGATCAAAGGAAGGAACACTTACCGTTGTTGGAGGCGGGAGGACTGCCCCAGCCGGTGGCAGCGTTGAGCGAGCTCTCGCCCCCTCCGCACAGCCGCAGTAGGCGCGGGACGCCCCAGCTGTCAACCTCTTGCGTTTTCATATCTTTGATTATTCGATCCTCGTTTTTCGTGAGTTCCAACATAGCGTCGAAGGTGAGATCACCGTTCGCGAACATTCGCAAAGCCGTCTTATTGGCGGGTTTGTCGTAACCAACTTCCAATTCATTATTGTCATGGTATGTCTTCACAGACTTGTCTTCATTAGTAATGATTCGAGTTTTCGTTTTGGATATCATATTATGAGCAGACTTGTCGTTTAGTAGTTGCGTATCGCAAGGCTCATCTCGTATAATACAAACTGAGGATTTAAAAGCGTAATCAGACTTGTTCATATGCTCCGGCGCTCCGAACGCCATCTTATAGTTTAAGTTAAAGCTACTGAAATATGGGTCACTGTATGAGATACCCTGGACTGTTATGGCGTTAATCGTTAAAGGAATGCAGTAGTTAGGCGTATCGCCAATCATTTGGTTTTGTTGGACACTATCAACAAATTCTACATTATAAATATTTAAATCTACCATTTTTACACTAGCTTCATGACTTTCATTCTTCTCGACTCGCTTAAAAGCACCAAAATTATTTGTGTTCACCACCAACATCAAGGTGGAGTAATTACATTGCATTGGTTCGGTAACAGTATTAATATTGGAGTAACAATTATCCTTAATTAGATGTCGAACACATAATATTACAGAAACATTAGACATCAGACAATTATTATAAATAGAATAATTTTCTACAGTTTTCACCTAACATTATACTTATTTTCACAGATAGCATATTGTTTCAATTATAGACTAAGTAACAATGGTTCGTAGTGATGCAGTCAATAAAGCAGGTAGCAGTGTTTAGTGCCTCTATGGCAGAGGACAAGGTGAGATCACCGCTGGAAGCTGCTGCGGACTCGCCTCCTAGCCCCGATTGGCCCAGCCCTATAAAGTACACAACATTGTATCAGCATACAGCCAACTTGTGTCTCATAATATTAATGCATGAAAAGGATAAGCAAAACCAAATTTACAGAAGCTAAAATTCTAGAAAGAGGACTTTCATCAAAAGCAAATAAATTGTGAATTTTAAACAAAGGCTAATAAGAAACATTCCCATTCTCTTAGTAACAACTTTTGCATCACTGACTAAATTGTACTGCTCTTATTTATTTTTCTTGTATTCAAATTAGTTCATTTATTAAATTGTTCATCAAATAAGATATTTGAAACCTGTCCAAATATGTTCCATGACTGTTATTATAATACTAGGTGAAAATTATAATTTGTCGGAGTTGAAAAATGTAACAAAAAATATGCAATATTTCAAATTATCACGAATTGTATTCCATAGTGGTAGTGGCATATTGGTGATGATTGAACAACAAATATTGTGATCATTCTTTTGGCTAGTTTTTAATCTGCATGAATTCATTCCTACTTGTAAGTAATAGGAATTATGCTTTCAGATTGTTGATAATCAAAATAGTAAGTATGCAAGTTGGCTAAATTTTTCTCTTTTATTGCTTACCTTTTAGGACGGACGAGAGGCTGAGCTGTATATCACAGATAATGCGGGCTCGGCAGATCCTTTAGAGCAGCTTTGCAGTCAGCTCGTAACGTTTCAGATTATCTAGAGGACAAAGAATTCATATTTCACATTTCTTATTGGCACAATCAGCATAAACAATCAATAAAAATCAATACGTGGTTCATAACAATAAGTAAATGATCTTTTTTTTTTGAGGTTATCTCAAGGATTTAAAAAAGGTCAATTGGATCAGCGCACATAGCATAGGTAGATACTGTTAATTACAAGGAATAGCAACATGAATAGTAACAATTGCTTAGATTTGCGTCGCGAAGATACGATTAGAGGCAATCTTGACATCAAAAATCATGATGGTGTTTCACAATACGCCATTCCAAAATGAATACGATGTAATACCTACGACGCAAGTACTTAGTTTACGGTCGCACCGAAATTATGAAGAGTAAAACGTTAAAGTATCACAATTCCCATTTCAATTTCCACATTCCTTTAAAAACCAATATTCTTTCTTACATTATATGCTTATATATTTGTGTGTTTCGGCCTTGAGACTCGACGACTCGATGTTGAATATCTACAGTCGTATACATGTATCTATCTATGCTATATCATCCACGGTACCTATCTATATCTAGAGTGAAAGTTAGCACGACCCATATCATAGGAATAAAGCTAATATTTTTGAAAAAAAATAGTACTCCACATTCACAAACACTTGATTGACATGAATATTACAAAACTTCCTCAAAAATCGCACTTTAATCAGGCAAAAATACAAAAAATCTTACGTGACACGACCGAGCACAACGGTGTTATATTACTAGAAGGAATGAGACAGAATATTAAACATGTCGCTGACGTCCCGTTTGTTGGAGGGAGAACAAACATACGCCTGAGAAAGCGATGCCATAAATGCTCAGAGCGATCAACGACGACATAAAGAACTATTTCTATAAACTAGCTTATTTTAGCACTTACCTCTGTTTTGTAATGTTGTTGGCACATAACTTAAAGATTTATACAAAATCACAATCCCAAACCCCCGAGAACACGGCTTCGACGGCTGGATGGAATGATTTCGTCGTCGGGGTTCGCACGAAGAGCTATGAAACTCTACCAATACAAGATGGACATAGCATCGCAGAGGCGACTAAAAGTTCCCTGGTTTTTTATCACGGCCGGGTTATAGCAATTTACTATACATACGTATATCATTCAATATGCAGAGGGTATTATCTATAGTATCTATCTATAAACATGTACATATCTATAATACCGTACGAATACATACCTATTTTTATACTGAGTGTATCTCTATAGCTATAGACAGTCAATTGACTATGGATGCCTGTGAAAACTGTAACGTTGGTTGAGCTAGTAGATGTAGCTAACTACTTTAAATTATATCATATCGTTAGAATCAAGAATGGGAACATTAATTTGGAATCACGAAAGCTTTGCCTAAAATATCTACCTACAAGCAAAAGTTCACAAAATCAAAACAATGTCTTGATTTGTGGGAATGATTAGGTAGGTGTACAAAGAGGAGATCAAGCTTTTTGCTTTCTTGTGACAGTGATTTCTTATGTTTGGTTAAAATTAGAATAGAATAATATGACATTTTTAACAAATGTAGATACATAAATAAGCTGGAATATAGAATTTAACCAGTTAATGTTTGAAATTAAGGCATCGTTTTGGAAATACGTATTTAGTTAACTACATTTCGTTAAAATAAAAGTAATGAATATAGGAGGTAGGCTTATATTTTAGCTATAGTCGTATCCGAGCATCTCCGGAGTCAGGCCGTCAGGCCGCCTGACGGCCTGACTCCTCAGGCGGTGATGCTCGGAGCTCCTCAGGCGTATTAATCGAAACAGTTAAAAACAACATGGAACAGGTATCTCAAAACCGAAAGAGCAGTTCCTGCCTGTTTTGCCTGTTCCATCATTGTTCCACAACCTACAACAGACAGCCCGAGCCGTAACTAACTGGCGTGTAGGATGTGTTACATATATTTTTGTAATGCGGGCCAAACACGTTCAAGTAATTTGATCAAACAGATCAAATTGGCATGAAGAAATACGAAATTTCGTATTTCTATTTGATCAAACAGTTTGAACCAGCCTGTTTGATCAAATTACTTGAACGTGTGTGGCCCGCATGACATAATGAATTGAAAAACTTTAATGCGCTAGCTTGATTGATTACGAAATTTTATGTTTGTTGTGGCTAAACTACCATTGACCTAAGCCTACAAAAGCATGAAGGGTGGTTTTTTTTAAAAAAAAAAACATTTATTGAATAAAACTAGCGTATGAAACGTAAAATCTACGTATAAATCTGTTGCCATTAAACCTACAGTAGGTTGCAATGTAAAAGGTTGTTATTTTGGAACAGGATTTTGAAACTGCCATTTCCATGGAGCTGGAGCAGGTGGTTTCTAATTTTACTTGTTACAGCCCATCTCTAAATCTCCAAGGTAGGCTGCCTGCAGAGATTCTCTAGTCTATGTGACTTACCTTTGGTAAAAATATAATTAAAAACTATATTGCTATAAAATGGCAACACTGGGCTGCTGGGCTATCTTCTTTAGATTATGCCAAACACGATCCAGTTTCAAATGATAAAGGGAAACTTCTGTCCAGCTGCTGGTATACGCAACCGAATTGCATCCCTTTATTCCCGTTGTCCCCGTATGCCATATCCACGTCACGGGGATAGCGGGACGTGATTAAATTTATTTCCCGTTGTCCCCATAACATACATTCGTCTAACGGGGAAAACGGGAATTAAACCATATTTCTGGGTGGTTTAAAAAAACCGAGTCCGAGTCGGGGTGCCCCAAGACCCGAGCTCGCTTCGCTCGCTCTTCTACCAACATAATTTGAAAAGTATATTTATTTATAAAAAAAAATAACGGGGACAGCGGGAAGTAATTTTAATTATTTTATTAAATTCCCTTTGTCCCCTTTAACGGGGACATGGCCTACGGGGACAACGGGAATATACTATTGCATCAAGCGACTTCAGTCCCTCACCCCGTGGTTGCAATTGCAACTAAGTTTGAATAAAAGTTTAAGCATTGCGTACCTGCAATATGCGTAAGAGTAGGACAAGTCGGGGAATACCCTTTCAAAAATGTATTTTTTTTCATCCTAAGACCAACGCTAAGACGATCGCCCTGGCATCAGTTCAATCAATTCCACAGAGTCGGTACTTTATGATCAAGTACGATTGAGAGTACAGTCAACCGTACAATTAGGTTCATGCTTTTATTGTGTGCATTGCGGTTATAAAATTTATAAAAAAATATTGAAAACTGCCGTTGACCATTTGAAATACTTTTTACGCATCAAAACTTGAATTTTTTTTTCACTCTTGTCACCACGGTTAAGCGATTATGTGGTCGAAGATGGAGCACGCTTGCCTAAAGTCTATAATCTCTCGAAATCATTCTGAGAAAATGTGTAACAACAAGCAGTAGCGTTGCTAGCATAGGTGACACCCGGGCGGATAATGTGGTATCACCCCACAAATAAAAAAAGTTCTTACATAAGGTTTGGATCAATACTTAATTAATTCGAAGTAACTTTGAAGAAAATTTTTGTATTTAATAAGTATCCGACAGGTTTTCATTTCATCAAAATTACCACTCACAACTGTCTTACCGAGAACCAATCACCGCGCTTGTTGGAATGCAACGCGGTACGCAAGCTCAGCTGATTGACTTATTTGCATGTGTGTTATTTCGTTCGAATACTCGAAATAATTTTATTATTTTGTAAATGTGGTGAAGTTTGGAGCTGAATTTTTTTTTTGTTGATTTTGTTCATAGTTGCTTCCTGACTTTTATTATTCGTAGGATATTAGTTACTACTGGAGCCATCTAGTATCGATTGGTAGAACTAGTAGAAACAAGGTCCTTCTAGACTTTTCTATGCTAGAACATTCTAAACTTTTCGTCACCTTGTCAGTCGAGACCCGTATACACGCGAACTTTCTAGATGTTTGTAGGGTAGAAGGTTCTGGAACTGAACAACTGCGAATTTTAAAGTTATGTAGTGCAAGTGTTTTATAATTAGTGAGTTTTAAAGTTGTTAATTAAAGTGTCATTTTGGTTTTTGTTTTCACGAACCCCAAGCTCGTAACAATATTATTTATCAAAACATTGGATGTTTGTGGTAAAATCAAAATTATGAATTTTAATTTGTTGATTTTAATCTGTCGATATATATATATATGTCGCAGCCAACTAGCATAATCAGCCGTTTAATTGGCCGCCATGGGATCTAGAGGCGAGAGCCCTCGCACACGTCCACGCGCAGCGCGTTGAGGCGCTACGCCGGGGCGAAACTCCGCTGCCGCGGCAAATTGCAGCGTGGCGGACGGAGCTCCGGCAAGATACTGTTACGCGCCAGAATTAATGATGGGTAGGTACATAACGTTAAAAGTTACTACTAGCGCCATCTAGTATCGAGTAGCAGAACTAGTAGAGTAAAGATCCTTCTAGACATTTCGATGCTAGAACATTTTAGAGTTTTCGATATTTGGTTAGTCGGGACCGGTATGTACTCGAACTTTCTAGATGTTTCTATACTAGAAGGTTCTGGAATTATCTGCCGACCTATATAAGGCCCGCATAGCCTGCGACCGAGTCAGTATTGAATTTGCGATACAAGCGACAACTTCGAGAGCGAACTTCGACTGCGAATTAAAGTGATCAGTGGTGCAATAGTGATTTATAATTAGTGAGTTTAAAGTTGTTATTAGTTTAATTAAAGTGTCATTTTGGTTATTTTATCAGCTGTTTTTATTGTCACGAACCCTAAGCTCGTAACAATACTATGGCGGTATGGAAACAGCGACTATCGCAACCCAGTGCTAGGCACGCCATAATTTCGGCGATAGTGAGTGCCCCTCTTTGAGGAGTGGCTAGAGAAGCGCCACGGCATCCTCTCCTTCCACTTGACGCAGGTACTCACCGGACACGGTTGTTTCGGGAGGTAGGTGTTTTCATTGTTAGGCTCGCCCGAAGGACACGGTGGATCATACGGTTGAGGTCTGCTCTCCTTGGGCGGAGCACCGCTGAATCCTCGTCGAGGCAATCGGCGGCGGCGACCTCTCATGTTTGGGCCTTGTTCAATCCATGGTTCGGACTTCCGGAGCAAGGAGGCATGGGAAGCCGTCACCTGCTTCTGCGAAGCAGTAATGCTGGTGAAGGAGAAGGCGGGCCGCGGGAGATAGAGACAACCCTGACGCCCCAGCCACCGCAACATAGGGAGACGCACTGGGCGTCGGGAGTCGCAGGGCGATTCCCGGCCACCGAAGACGCGGGCCTGCGGATGGCGAGTGTTGAGTGGTACGCCGTTCGATCAAAGCCAGGCCCGGGTCAACGGCGCGTAGTGTTCCACGCGCGCCGTTGACTCAAAGAGATGTCAGAATTACTATGCTGACATCTCTTTGAGGCGCGCGTGGAACCTTGGCAGGCTCTGGCCCTGACGGGCCGCAGATTTTGTTCGAAAGAGTTACCGCAGCCCTGGAAAGCAAAGGGCACTAGGAGGAGCACGGATAGATTTTAGTCAGAAAGAGTCTGAGACTCGCTTCCGCTCCACCCAGAGCGGGAGGAGTCATTTGATGATTTTCCATCCATAAGAAAAGCCTTTTCATTTATCTGTGCCGATTTTTCAGCGACCTAAGTGATATCTTTGGTTCAATATCATTAAATGACTGGCTTATGTCGCTGATTTAACGGCGCAGTTCAATGAAAAGGCTTGACTTTTAATGAAACGGCTGATTAAGCTTGTTGGTTGCGACTTATATAAATAATCCCTATTTCACTTGGTCACGGCATGACTTGAGTACGACTTTACCGATTTAATTCATCTTTTTGCTTTTGAAAGCCCAGTTCTTGAGGAAGGCTTTAGGGTACTTAACATAGAGCATACAGCGGGTAAAACCGCAGGGCACAGCTAGTTTCTTAGATATGTACTTTGATTTTTATAGATTTCTTTTACGCATTGACACAAGTGTCGAAGGCTGTTTTTCAGTAATAGCTATATTATCTACACGTTGAATGGTAGTTGAACGCTATTTTTTACATAATAGGTTGGGGAAAAAGTTTCTTCGCATTTTTTAAGAAAATTCAAAACATTTTTAAATAGTTTATTTACATTTAACTAAAGTATGTAGGTACCATTTTGTTCGATAACTTTTTGCCATCTTGTAGGTAGGGAATGATCCCATTGCTATAGAAATTTTGGGACTTCTGATCAAAATACCGCGACAAGTGGTTTTGGCAGTCCTCTCGTGATGTTAACCTGACACTGCCTAAAGAATTCTGAAGAGACCGAAACAGGTGGAAAACTGAAGGTGCAAGGTCAGGACTATACGGCGAATGCATTATCACCTCCCAGCCAAACTTTCTTAATTTTTGCTGAGTGGCTAAAGATGTGTGAGGTCTAGCGTTATCATGATGAAAAACCTCACCCCTTCTGTTGATTAATTCCGGCCGCTTTCTCTCAACTTCTTGCTTTAATCTCATCAGTTAATCGCAGTAGAGTTCAAAATCGATGTTCCTGCCTGGTGGTAACAGCTCATAATGAATAATGCCCTTCCAATCCCACCACACACACAGCATCACCTTGTTGCGAGTTAACCCGGGTTTCGCCACAGTCTGTGAAGCCTGACCGGCCTATGACCACGACCTTTTTCGCACGTTCTTGTCGTACGTGATCCACTTTTCATCACTAGTTATCAACTTCTTCAAAAATGGTTCGGTTTCATAACGTCGTAATAAAGAATCACAAATGAGTACACGGTTCATTAGGTTTCTTTCAGTGAGCTCGTGAGGTACCCAAATATCGAGCTTTTTTATGTACCCAGTTTTTTTCAAATGCGCCAAAACTGTTTTGTGGTCAATTCCCAGTTCTTCAGCTACTTCGTAACTACTGATATGCCGATCTTGCTCCACTTTTTCAAAAATGGCATCCATTTTATCCATAATAAGGCGACCAGAGCGACGTGCATCTTTGACATCAAAATTTCCGGATTTAAACCAAATTTGTGCTACTCTCACAGACACTGCACTAGGTCCATAAACATCGCAATTTTTTTAGCGGCTTGCGTTGCATTTTTACCTTTTTTGTAGTAAAATTTTCAAATGTATCGAATTTCTTCATTAGAAAATCTTCTTGATTACGAAAAACAAATGAAAAATCACACATTTTCCTAATTTGAATTTGGAATTATTTTCTTTAAAATTTAAACTTTCAATGATACCAAAACTAGCCAGATACAAATAGTATAGCCAAAGAGATTTTATTACTAGTTTATACATACTATAATGCGAAAAGACTTTTTCCCCAACCTAATATGTACTCAGCTCGAATTTCCAAAAATTATTAGCGATCAACATCATTTTGCCGGCTTTCTAGTGTAAAAGAACCTAAAATGAATGGCATGACTTCCATATATATATATAAAAGTACTCTGTGGGCATGACTCGCTCTTTTAGCTCCCGTCATACCATTCGAACCTAACCTATCCTGATCTAGGAGCCCTAAGCTCTCTGTGCCCTATGTTCCACTACTTGGTAAGAAAATTCGATAAATTGTAGCCGTAACCGTACACTGATTGATCGCCAAAATGTCGTCAGTTTATATCTTAATGTCAGTTCACAACTATTTCTTTCATATTGAAGACCTCGCTCTACACTAGCTCCAAACACGATTGTGGGTTGAGCAGACATGTAAAATAAGAAGAAAAGCGATGCGCTAGAGTGAGATTTGGTGGCTTTGTTGCTCTTCGCTATCGGACGACACACTGTACCCACTGTAGCTTTGCTGTGCCTACCTACTTATTATAAAGCAGTACGAACTCTATTGTGGACCCTTGACGATCATGTGGCATGATATGCAATAACTACGTGAATGATCATGCTGCATGATAATTCACGCTTGGTTTAATCATTTTTCAACTTCTCCTTTTTTTTCAAATTATTGGTTACCTATTTTGTTTAATGTAATATTGTTCTTGTTTTTGTAAATGTATGTTTTTCTTTTTGAGTCCCATAATTCTGGAAATTAACACGTAGATATTAATAACAGGACGAATTCCTTCGCATCTGCGCTCACGTTCACATCGTCATCGTCGGGAATCGGCGATCCACTGTCCATGTCCAACAGTCCAATATGTCCATCGTTGACGCAGTTTTGAAACGAACTGAGCTGTTGCATGACGTGCCGATCTGAAAATGATCATGCGCGCATGACAATCATAGCTTGCAGGATTAAAAATAAAAGGAATTGTCAATCAACTGCCAGCACGTAGTTGCATGTCATTCGTTTAATGTATTGATTGATATCAATACAATTAAACGGTCATGCATGCATGATGGCACGTTACGCATGTCTGTCATGCCGCATGATCGTCTATGGTCCGATTTATACTCTGTGGGATCGTAACCTTTATTTTTGTAACTTTGTATAGTAGGTACGTCAAAAAAAGTGGAACTGTCAATTAAGTTATTGTCATATTTTCAATATTTGCCGTAACTTTTGTTTCAAGTTCGTTATCATTAATTTGATACATTATTTTTACATCGATTAGGGAAGATTTTTTCATTGCTGTGTCAGACATCCGGCAGCAATGTCGTGTAAGAACAGAGAGCAATGCCTCGTCGCTTCTGGGGTCTAAGAAGGTTGTTAAGAATGCCTCTAACAGAGGCAGGGGACCAATATTCAGTATGGGTAAGTGTTGAAACTATGAACTAAACATAAAAATGACTGAAAAAGATTTTTTTTGGTGACCATATGTTACAACAACGGTGTAAGGTTTTGTATTAGGGTAAATGGCAACAGGAAAGCTTGAGTTTCGACGGTAGGACTTTTTTTGTTCTGTATTGTTTACGAAAATAACTGTTGTTTCTCCCTCCCTCGCGTGCGGTACCGTTACAAGCTGTCCCTCACCTATTTCAATCCTCTGGGACAGATACATTTCAAGAAAATATTGAATGAAAAACAAAACTACCTAATAACAATGACAAAAACATATTAGGTAGGAAAGTCCTAAAGTTTTATTGTAAAAATACACATAATTATAAACCAAAACAATTTTCATGTGGTTCTGACTGTTTTTAACTGACTTCCAAAAAAGGAAGAGGTTCTCAATTTGGTTGTATTTTTTATACATGAAAAATATGGCTATTACCTTGTACTTTGTTGATATCACCAGGTGGGTTTAATCTACATATTCAACTTGATTGTTGGGACCGGAGCCCTAACACTGCCGGCAGCCTTTGCTCGTGCAGGATGGGGTCTCAGCACCATATCCTTGATGTTCCTAGCGTTCATGAGCTTCTTGAATGCTACATATGTCATCGAGACTATGGCATGTGCAAACGCTGTGTACAAGTGGAGGAGGCTGCAGACTATTAAGAGGGAGAGTGTGAGTATTGAGATCCTTGATGAGTTAAAATGTAGAGTAACTGTAGAAAACTGGAGTGTTTGGCTACAAAGCTCCCACTAGAAAGTTCAGAGAACACAACCAGGCTTACTCATAAAAAAACTAGCATTATGCTTAGTTTAATTAGGTACTGCTTGCAGATTTTTATGAATAAGGCTGAAAACATGCCATTTTGGGCAGTTGTAAAAAGTCTGGCAATGCACCTGCAATACCCCTGGTATTGAAGACATCCGGCTGCAGAGATACACTACCATCAGAAATGGGAAGACTGCAGTTCTAGATTCCAGAGATGTGCAAGGATATGTTTGTTAAGAACCAATGGAATCACTTCATTTTCCTGAGGCTGGGTAAATTAAGCGATTTTATTGGTTCTTGCATATCTCTTGGAAACGCAGCCTAAGATTAGTAAAACTATAGTAAACACTGCTAATTATAAGCATGGCAACTTCATTAAATAAAAAAGGCATGTAATTAAATCAATATCTGTATTTTCCCTTTTTTCGAACAAAATATTTCAAAGTTAAATCAAAAATACTGACTTGCACACAAATTATGCACACTAAATAAATCATATTAGATATACTGTTTAATGGTATTTGCAGAACTGTTTTACTGAACGAATATTTGGCTAATGATATTTCTGGGTGGTTTAAAAAAAAGTAACCACGAAGGGGATGGCGGGGTCTGTTCGCTCGCTTCGCTCGCTCACTTGACCCCGCCATCCCCTTCTAACCTAACCTGTCCGAGTCGGGGTGCCCAATGACCGGCTACTATTGTAACCATGATAACCACCTGCTATTTCAGGGAAGTGCAATTTAGAGTGCAAGTTAGTATTTTTGATAAACAATTCGTATTTTTGTTTTATAAATCATAAATCCGATGTATGAACCACATTTTTGGTGTGAATTCGATAAAAAGGTCATCTCGTTTTGGATGATTTTTTTAGTTTTTTTTGTAAGACATGTTTTCTAATCAATTGGGATTTTTTGCACAGCATTATTTTTTCTGGTATGCATTAAAATTATACAGATGTGCATTTAAAAATATCCCAATAAAAAATATTTAAAAAAAAGTAAATTAATTCTAAATTTGAGTAGAACTAAAAGTTTTATCTTAAAAGGTGAACAGTTATGCAAAATGAAGTTACACATAAACTAATCAGTAAAATTTTATACACTGATTATTGGTTATTGAACTGATTTCTATGTATATGTTGCAGTCAAAACTCTTAACCAGTCAAAAGTACTATTGACTGATTTTGCTAGGAGAGTTAAAAACGTCATTATGGTTAACACCCCGACTCGGATAGGTTAGGTTAGAAGACCTATCTTAGCACAGGTGTTAATCAGTCAAAAGTACTTTTGACTGGTTAAGAGTTTTGACTGCAACATACACATATTATACAACTATAAACATCCTGTATTGCACTTTATGGGTACAGAACACATTCCTCTTTTATCTGTTGCATCATTGCATTGGCCTATTTATAGCCTGCAGCGCCTGCAATGTATCATGTTGCAGGATGGGTATTGGCTAGTCTGAATTGACATCATTATTAAGTATGTCTGGAAACCTCCATTACAACAACATTTTTTTTTTTTCTCATTTTCAGTGACTGACTTTGTATGTTTGAAAAAGTTTGTGGGCTAGATTTAGCTGTGTCCGTTTCAATGCCGCGGCCATGACATTTAAAAAATTAAAAAAGCCATGCCAAGATTTTGTAAAAATTTGTAAAAGTTGATTCCCAAAACCTTAAATTTGTCAAAGTCATTGTTAAAAAGTTAGAAGGGTTTGAACGAGCGTTGCAGAGACCTGAAATTTAGGTAAATAACAGATTGATATTTGAGATATTTTTACAAATTCAATCTGTTGTTTACCTACACTTCAGGTCTCTGCAATGCTTAGTTTTAAAGATCTCCGTGGCCGCGCGGTTCGCCGCGTTTCAATGGCGCGGCCACGTTCAAACCCTTACAACTTTGTAACAATGACTTTGACAAATTTTTGGTTTTGGGAATCAACTTTTACAAAATCTTGGCATGGTTTTTTTATTTAAAAAAAAAATCAGCTGTTCAGTACATTTTGTCGAGATATGCGCACATTTAATGTATGGGACAGTCGACTTTTTTGTCGCGATTCTAATGTTTTTCGCGTTTATTCTGTTACACGTTGTACTTATAATAATAAGTAACTCAATTCACAGGTTCAAGACCACGATTCAGATGACGACCCCTCAACATCCCAGAACAACCATGGGGACCTTGAAGAGCCTCTGGTGTGCGGAGACACGATCCCTTCTCGATACTACAGCCTCGACCGGCGCGTGGAGCTGGGCGAGATGGCCAACCTGTTCTTCAACAAGATCGGCAGGACTACCTTCTATTGCACTCTGTGTATCTACTTGTACGGAGACCTGTCGATTTACTCGGCAGCTGTTGCGAAGTCTGTTATGGATGTCGTTTGGTGAGATTTTTTGATAATATTTGAAGTCTTTAAGTCAAGAGTGAATAGGTTACTTCTAGGCAAAAGTGTTCCATCGTCGACCACATCATAGCTTTCGATCAGATGAGATTAAGGTCAAACGCAAGTTTATCATTTTTTTAATAAAACCAACTTCAAAAATTTTTTTTTATTTTTCTTTTTTTAGTGGTGCTACTCCACAACTTTCACACATTCACATGTGCACACTCCTTCACAGCGTGCCGGGGCGTGATGTTATGTTATGAACTGGTGTAAACAATAAACAGACATGCGATTTGGTCTATTTGCTATCATTTATTGAAGGGTTCTGTTGCCTATCTCCGAAGTTCTTCATCAGATCTTCACCAATAGAAATGGGACCACTCTGAGAAAATACTCTTCCAAAAAGTGCCTATAAAATTGAAGAGTTTCGACTCGATTTCTCCAGGAGCCCATCATCAAATCCCGATCTGATTACCATGGGACACCCTGAGAAGTCTCTCCTTTCAAAGAAAAAAAGGATTTTCCAAATCGGTTCAGACTAAAGTATTTTTTCTTGGTTATTTTTGTCAGTGCTGGCACTCCATGAGGTTTTTGACTTAGGTCATAGTGAATATGCTCGACTGCTTTTACATACACTCCCTTCCGCTCCGCCCAGAGCGGTAGGAGTCTTTTGATGACTTCAATACCTTTAAAAAAGAAAAGAAATTGTAAAAGTCCAAATGTTCGGATGTTTGTCCATCAATCTCACTTCAACGGCTGATAGATTTCGGTTTAAATTTAGAACACGGGTAAACCATGGCCTAAACGAACTCGTGCTAGTCTTGACAAATGTCTTCAACGACATCCTAACATCGGGACAGATTCCTGAACAATGGGAAACCTCTCATATAATTCTGATACACAAAAAGGGCTCCAAAGAAGACTTATCGAACTACAGACCAATAAGCCTAATGTCAAACATGTACAAGGTCTTCTCCAAGATAGTACTAGATCGGATAAGTATAATATTGGACGAAAACCAACCAATGGAGCAGGCTGGCTTTAGGAAAAATTTCGCTACAATTGACCATATACACACAGTCAAGCAAATTATCGAAAAGTACAGCGAATATAACAAACCAGTGTATATAGCCTTTATTGATTATACAAAAGCTTTCGATAGTATTAATCATGAAACGATATGGGAAAGCTTAGAGAAACAGGGAATATCCAGGGCTTATATAAACATTATAAAGAAAATGTACTCTAACAGCAAAGCAAGAATACAAATGGAAACACTTGGAGAAACATTCAAAATCGAAAGAGGGGTCAGGCATGGTGACCCACTATCTCCCAAGCTATTTTCTGCTGTGCTCGAAAACATATTCCGAAAACTACAGTGGAACGAATTTGGATTAAATATAGATGGAAGAAGATTGAATCATCTCCGATTCGCTGACGACATTGTCTTATTCGAAGAAAACCCTCACAAGCTTAAAGAAATGATAAATGATCTAAACAAAGAAAGTGTGAAGGTCGGGCTGGAAATGAACACAGGCAAAACAAAGTTATTAGCAAATTCAATCCCATACGAAATAAAAATCAATAACCAACCTCTTGAATATGTGGAAGAGTACATTTATCTGGGACAAACAATCTCTCAAACTGACCTAACTACCAAAGAAATAAAAAGGAGAATAGCCAATGGATGGAAGAGATACTGGTCACTGAAGGAGATTATGAAAGGAACAGATTTCAGTAACAAAATCAAGTGTAAAGTCTTTAACACCTGTATCCTCCCTTGCCTTACTTATGGATGTGAAACATGGGCACTTTCCAAACAACACAGGGACATGTTATAATACTGCCAAAGAGCCATGGAAAGGAGCATGCTGGGAATCAGGAAAAAAGATAAGAAAAGAAACACTTACATAAGAGCTAGAAGAGGGGTGACCGATGTTCTCACTAAGATAGACCAATTGAAGTGGAGATGGACAGGCCATATGTTACGGAGCCCTCACGAAAAATGGAGCAAAATTGTAACGGAATGGTACCCTAGAAACGGGAAACGAAATAGAGGTCGGCAACGCAAAAGATGGGAGGACGAACTCAAGTTAACAGTAGGTTGCAACTGGAGAAGAGTTGCAAAAGATAGAAAACAGTGGAAATCGTTAGAGGAGGCCTTTGCCAAGAGGCACACCGAACTCCGGGACATATTATAATAACCTAAAAAGAACATACACAGTGAATAAGGACTAGTAATAGTGAAAAACAATGGAGTTTCGGGATAAGAAGGCTATATTATTATTATTATATTATTATTATTATAAACCATGGCCTGGATATAGGATTTTTATCCTTTTATACCGGGCGAAAATGCTGTCAAAAGTCGCTTGTATATAAACAAAAAGTCTGAGAGATGATAAGGACATTTTAAGGCGCCGCATCTTCAGATTACCTGTTTATTATTGTTTATGTAGTTATAATATACATTATACTGTGTCGGCTATCTTTGACCGTATGATCATTCAGTGAATAATGAATGGACTATTAGATAGGTACACACAATATTAGCCTATGGGTACACACACCAAATGAACCGTGCAATCAATCGGTCGAGTTGCACAACTGATAGCGACCGTCAATCTCTAACTCATTATGTTAACTCAGATCATGCAATTACTTTATTGTGTAATAAAAGGAGTTTTGGCCTGCACAATAATAATATTCAGAAATCAGAAACATCAGTTTATTAACATTAACAGTTATTATAATATAAACCAATCCCTACTAATATTAGAAATGCGAAAGTAACTCTGTCTGTTTTTGCTTTGACGCAAAAACGGCTGAACGGATCGTCATGAAATTTGGCAGATATATAGCCTGGGATATGGAGAAGGTCATAGGCTACTTTTTTTACGCGATAACCGACATCCACGCGGGTGTGAGCCGCGGGCAAAAGCTAGTATAAAATAAATACAAAGACAGTACCGAATATTTGGTCAGGTGTAACATTTTATTTAACGACTGCAGTACCCGACCGTAATATTATAATTTATAGCCAGCGTTTCGAATAGCGAGAGAGATAACTTGGACGTGTCTGTCCTCATGCGTGTGTTGTGTAGCTAGGGTTGCCAACTTTTATTAAGTTAGAAGAAATAGAGTATCTGATTTTAGAAATGGTAATAAATTAAAGGTACAGCTTTAGAAAATACCCTTAGAGCATCCATATTTTTTTTTTTATTTGCAAAACATTTTTTGGGTTTAAATAATTGTGCGACTCTTAAACACTTCACTGCCACTTTGCAATATTACTGTTAAAAAGATTAAAACAAAAACCTTCAGTTTTCACTGAAATAGCAGGATGTCATTCAGTTTAAATGAAAGTCAGTAATAGAATATTTTAACATATTTTATTACTTTAGTAGATTATTTATAAGTACGGTTAGCAACCCTATGCGTAGCTATAAATATAAATAGCAAGTTTATTTATTGACCGTCCAAACAATAACAGAGATGGGTGTGTAATTAAACGTCATTTATCAAGTACTGTTAATTAACTAGAGTAGGTATTTTCTGTTGGAGATCAGATTATACAAGTGTTCTAAAAGTGTGTGGTCATATTTAAGGGTGGTTTTCTTTCTGTATCTGCTGTACAATATAAAAAATATTGAGTAAAAAAAACTGACCCCTAAACATGACTAAAACTTCATGAAAAATCACTGTTCAAGCAATCTGATACAGTTTGTGGCGTTCATTATGTTCAATCGCAGATTTGATGCCAGCAACTGCATCAAACTGCTTGAAAAGTGATTTTATTGATCTTTTTAGTCTTGTTTTGAGGTCGGTTTTTTTTAGTCAATATTTTTATATTGTATAGCAGATACAGAAAACAACCCTTAAATATGACCACACACTTTTGGAACACCCTGTATATTAATTGTTAAGAAAATGGATAGCTAGATGGAATGGATATGGATGTAATAGAATTTTGGGTATCAGAATAATCCTGTACCTGGGTAGATAATTATGTCTGTATTTATAGCGGACACAGCATTTAGGTACAGTCAAGATCGGCGTTCTTTGATGATTTTAAATAATACGCAATCACATTAAAAAAACTCGCCAAGTGCGAGACGGACCGGTTCCGTACTATAAACCGAATAAATCACGTTTCTTTTAGTACTTAGGCCTTTTATTTTGTATTATTCGAGTCTTTGTTGTTATACAGAAATACTAGCTGCCGCCCGCGTGAATGTCGATAATTATCCCAAGGGAACATACTCCCGGGATAAAAAGTATCCTATGTGTTATTCCAGACTCCAGACCAGATCTACCTCTGTACCAAATGTCATCAAGATCCATTCAGTAGTTTTTGCGTGAAAGAGTAACAAACATACATCCATCCATCCTCACAAACTTTCGCATTTATAATATTAGTAGGAGTAGGATTGGTAGGATAGGATAGAAAATACTTAAATAGAACGTGTAACAAAGACACCATATGAGGTTTTCGTTTATTCTGTTTATCGCGTAGGTACAGACAGATAGACGCGGCATAGGGGGCTTTGAGTTATATGACATGTATAGTGTGTAGTGATAATGCTTTCAGTATTTCTAACCCTTTATTTTTACATTCTACAGTTCCCCAATCCCACCGAACGTGACTGACTCGAAGTTGTGGGATGAGCTGCCTTGCTTCAACTCGTCATCTTCGGAACACATCGGGTACACTCGGCTGGACACCTACCGGGTCGCGTTACTGACGTTCGTGGGGGCCATGGGGCCCTTCGTCTTCTTCAACGTGCAGAAGACCAAGTATTTACAGCTGTTCACTTCTGGGATGAGGTGGCTGGGTAAGTCTCGTTTATTTGAATCCAATTTTATTCCAAGGCTTCGCGAACATGTCAGTGTTAATTCGGTTGACTAATGTTTCAGCAAATCTCCATTGACAAATTTTCATTTTACAACCAACGTTTCGTATACTATTCATTTCGCAAATGTTTTATTTTAAAAACACTCGTTTCACAAACATTTATTTGGCAAACGCTTCTTTTTACAAATGCATCGGATGATATTTAATCATTTATATGTCGCAGCCAACTAGCTAATTCCGCCGTTTCACTAAACGTTTAGCCTTTTCATTGAACTGTGCCGTTTAATCAGCGACATAAGTGACATGGGCAAGTCATTAAACGATATTGAGCTAAAGATATCACTTAGGTCGCTGAAAAATCGGCACATTTAAATGAAAAGGCTAGGCAACCAATTAAACGGCTGATTAAGCTAATTGGCTGCGAAATATACATTTTTCATTTTATATTTAGATACATTTGGATAAATCACGTTTTTACTAAATATCATTTTATTGCAACACATTTCGCAATAGTGATCACTGATCATGACATTATTGCTTTGCATAATTTTATTGAACTACCTCCCTTAAACTATTATTGCACCGGCGTTATCTTAACAAAAACGTAATCTTACATGGTTGCAATTTCCATTTGAGTCAAATAATTTACAGGCAATCATTTTTTTTATTACTCTTTTTTAAGAAAAAGTTAATGCATAGTTTTTTCACAACATGAAAACAAGCATACTCCATGCATGCAGCAAGCAAGCAGCAAGCATGCAGTATGTAAGCGAGCATGCAACATGCAAGCAAGCATGCAGCATGCATGCGAGCAAGCACCTTGTTTTATGAGATAAAATTTGGGATGCATGAAGGAGCCTCCTCGTGTAGCGCAATTTGTTCCATCTGACACTCAATTGAACCTCTCGCTCGGCGCATCCTGGACAGTCTCGCCTAACACCTTATAAGACTGGCCAATCCTTCCCTTGCGGTGGTAGCGCCTGCTTCGCGACCACCCTCCCACCGGAGTTCGGCGTCAAGCAGCCTGCTGTGTTTCGTCGACCCGTGGGAGTACCAGTGCCTCAAGGCATCTTCTGGACACGCTCGCTTCATCATGAACCTCATCTATCGCTTTCCATCTGGCGTGATCGAGGTCAAGAGCTAGCTCATTCAAAAATAAAAATAAAAAAAATTAATTGTTTGTCAAATAATACGTTTTCATATGATTTTTTTTTTGCCATGTGAATTATTGGTAACCTTGTTGTTGTATAATGATGAAATGACAAAATAATGTTTTTGCCAATCATTGCTGGTCAAGTTTTTGAATTAATTTTTGGTTAACTGATCGGTCACTGTTAATCCTCGTAGGCACCGTGTTTTCCGGGTTAAAAAGTAGTCTAAGTAGCGACTTAGACTACTTTTTAACCCGGAAAACACGGTGCCTACGAGGACTACTACTAGGCTGTAGGTACTATCGCTTAGCGAAGCGATAGTACCTACAGCCTAATATCAGTAAATCTATTTCCATGATCGGATCAGTACTTTCAGATATTACCTTTTTCGCACCGGTAGTACAGTAAATACCTATTATAATACGAGTAAGCTCCCAGTCTGCATGATTTTTTCCGACATCTTCAATCATCGTGATATCTCTGCCAATCTATTCAAAACTAATGAAATATACACCTAAACCTTCTCCGTGTATGACTTCGTCCATTTGGTGAGAACCGCATGAAAATCTTTTCAGTACTTTTTAAGTTTATTGCGTACAGACAGACCGACGCGGCGCGGAGATTTATTCTGTAATATAGTGATAAACTATTTTACCTCTTTATAATGTCTGCGGAGAATGGCAGACTCCGTATGTAATAATATTAGTTTGGATAATAATCGGCTTTCGTTGCCGATCGTACCTCACCGAGTAAAACGTAAAAATTTATCGTATTCATTATTAAAAGCAAACTTTATTTTAACAGGCGTTTCTTATCGCCAAATAACTCGATTTTGTTTGTTTAAATAAAAACATTGATTAATTTAATAAAGGCCTACTACGACCTAATGGCCGTCCAACACAGAAACCAATCAAAACTAACTCAAATCTAAAGTGAAACATTGAAATATAAGCCTTTTATTGTTTTTCCTAAAGCGTCATTTCCAAAATTGAGTGTTAGTAGTTGACGACATGTTGACGATGCATTGCCGAAACGTCCCATTACAGCACAAAAGAAAAGTTACTGTACGCCACATAACATAAAGCTCACATTCCAATACTTCACTTTCAGTCGACTTGGTACTGAGTTATTTTGTCGTGCGAACATAACTCACGTGTTTGGTACACAACACTTGTAACTAGTTTAAGTAATAAATTGCACGACCCTGATTCAGTCAATTGGACGACTGCAATGATAGCCCACTTATTGCATTCACACCAATTGATTGAGAATGACTGATGGAGCAAGTGCATAATAGCGGATTTGTGAGGGTCAACCATTCCACGTCCATCAAAGGAAACTAAAAATATTCCTGCAATTTATTAGCAGATAGCTCGTGGTTTAATAATAACAGCTGCACGGTTCGACCTTAGAGGTTAAGCAACGATTACTGAGCTCGATCCGTGGACGGGAACCATCTAATTACATATTCCAAGGGGTATCATGATACCCAGTCATGATACCCCTTGGAAAATGTGCTATCCGAGGCACGGAGGAGTCTCGGCATGGATTATATAAATTCAATTACATTAAACTGTGATTATTATTATTGCTGTTATCGCCATCGCCACCGTTAGATGGAAACAGCTACACATATTAATTTTATCGATCGCAGATGGAAGAACCTTAGCACGTAATACTGCAGTTGCTATACATATGTTTAGTGACTATGTATTTTATTTATTTATGTTTAAGTGTTTCATAAATAGATTGTAGGTACAGACAGGAATTGATAGCCACTTAATGCTACGCTACTGTATTTAGATTTATACACTTTGTTTATTAATAAATTCTTGATGACTTATGTTTTGTTACACATTTAAATGTAATATCCTGTTTACTGAGAATTTAATATGAAATGTGTCACCAAAATAACCCAATACGTACCATAAATCAAGAATAGAAAAAAAAATAAAAGATAGCGTCAAAAGCCGTAATCAGATAACCGATAACATCTAGTTAGATTATGTAGTACGAAAATCCGATTTTGATAAGCTAAGAATTTTAAGTGGCAATAACCAGCTTGTATCGAACAAGCTCTTTCATGGAGCTTGTTCGATAAAAGTTTGATTGTCACGTTACTGGCACTAATATTTTTTAATAATTTGGTTACAGCGTTCACAATAATGATCTCAATGGCGATCCACCTGCTGATTGGTCGCGGGCCACAGGGTCACCCACCTGCCTTCGACGTAACCGGAATGCCAACGCTTTTCGGCGCCTGCATCTACTCCTTCATGTGTCACCACTCGCTCCCCGGGCTCATCGCACCGATCAGAGGCAAGACAAGACTCGGCTTACATCTCTTCTTCGATTACGCGATCATAGCTCTATTCTACCTGCTCCTAGCATTCACTGGAGCGTTCGCCTTCGCACATCTAAACGACTTATACACACTCAACTTTGTACCCTCAGACAGCGACAATATATTCCTAGAAATAGTCGAGTATTTCCTCGCCTTGTTCCCAGTTTTTACTCTATCTACCAGTTTCCCAATCATCGCTATTACGCTAAGGAATAACTTACAAGGTTTGTTCCTAGATACGTCGAGACTAGAATCGTATAATTTTATTTTGAGGAAAGCAATCTTTCCTATAATAACAGTAGTTCCTCCAGTTTTGCTGACGTATTTCTTAGAGGATATCAGTATACTTATCGAGTTTACTGGTTCGTACGCCGGCACTGGTATCCAGTACTTCATTCCGACGTTCTTAGTGGTGTCTGCGAGGCGCCATTGCACGCACTTGTTAGGTTTAGGTGTAATTAATAAGTATAAAAGCCCATTTTCGCACGTCGCATGGGCTATTTTTGTCCTGCTGTGGTCATTCGTATGCATTATTTTAGTGTCAGTACATATATTCGAGAAGAAGTCATGACATTAATTTTAAGATGATGTTGATAAGTCACAGATTTTGGCAACGTAAATGAAATGTGGAGGAGTGTTACCGCTATTTTGTAAAATATCGGATTCAGAGTGAGGTTTCAAGGCAACATGCATTAGTTCTAAGGAAAATTAATGTTTTAATAGGATTTTAAAATGTCAAATTACTATATTTTAACAAATAAAATAGTTAACTAATACCCCGTGTATGTGAAGTCTGGTGAAAAGACAATATAATTATGCTGATGTGTTCATTTGTATCTCTTCCCCGCTGTGCAGTCGTCAATAATGATGTTTTAATTTTATATTAACTATAGCTTTTATATTATATTACTTGTCGACAGCACAGCCACAGTGTTAATATTTTTGTATCAATATTACTATTAGCCCTAATATCTAATCAATCAATTAATTAATTGAATAACGTGTTGTAAATAAATTTTTAACGTACCCATTTGATAAATGGCTAAGCTAGTAATTTACTATCCATATCTGAACAAGTTATTATTTCGAATAATAAGTAAAAATAGTTTATTAACACTTATTACTACAGTTACCGGCACGGATATTGAGTATTCTTGAGCGCTCGGCGGTAGAATGGGGATCGCTTTGCGCATCGTACACTTAGAGCAAAAAAAAATGACACACCACTTATTATTTATATTTTCTAATACGTTATTTCCTATCGGTTCTAAGATTTTAGGGAATGAATAAGGTTTTGAATGTTCCGATTTATTTTTAGATCAAAGTATTTTATTTTACGCCTACATGGGCACTTATAAAACGTCGAAAAATACGTAAATAAAATAAAACCTAAAGAGAATTGAAATAGGTAAACATATATTATAAAAAACTATATTTAAAGCCAAGAAACAATAATGTTCCCAACATTAATAAGACAAGCATGTGTTTTTAATATTATTACAAAGATATTTAGGTATTTATAAAATATTTGAATTCGTAACTTACCAGAGAAAACGCTGCGGTTTAAATCGTTTTATCAATTTAATTGTCCCGAAGTGTACTCTTCGTCGGCGATATGATTCAACCGCTCCCGCGCCTCGCCTTATACCACTAACGAGACCCAATAATTCACTTCTGGTTCTTCAGGTGAAGGTCAGTGCTCAAGATTCGTGCCGATGATTGTACAATAACAACTCGGATGCTCTTTGTAACACGAGTTGGGCTTTAAACGTTTGAATAATACATTTATTTAGATATGGATCTACGAGTCAATAATTACCTAAATTAACTACTATCCTCAATGTTACCTTATTCCCAAAAAATAGGAAAAAGTTAAATCGTTTACTTTGTAAGTGCTTTTTGCTTACAAAGAGGCTTTAAAATTATTTATATAAACTCACAACGTAATGTTCCAAATATTAGTTCAAAAAGATTATATAAACACGTAATTTTTTTCGTGGATACCTAGGTAAAATTAAAAAAAAAAAAACCATTACTGTTCAACATTTTCCTTCGATTTTCAAACAACTTCATCATAAAATAACGTTTTAATTTTTATAGCACACTTTTGCTTTTTAATTTATTAGCGCGGGCGCATTGACTTAAGGTGGAAGCTTCAGGGTAGCCTGCGAAATTTAAATTCTCTTTCAGTTAGAATTAATGGCAATTATAGTATTTCATGAAATCATAACATTTGTACACAATCAATTTGAATTTTGTAGAAAATTAGTATCATTGTGTATGGATGGGCGCGCTGCGCAGTCATACGCAATGAGAATATCCACCATACCACATTTATTCCGCGGCTGTGAGTTTGGAATAAACTGTTTTTCCACTTTTTAATTAAGTTTATTGGCATTAATAACACGCAAGAGAAATACCTTAAAATTAAGCAAAATGCTAATAAATGCTATAATAAAATTTATTTCCTACTGCCATGCACAAAATTTGCTCTTAATTATGTAACGAGTTTGAAGGCAATAAGTATCCATCGATCAACGAGAAATTGCCTCGCAATAAACATGAAAATATTATATATGTTACAGTTCGCGTCAAATAACTGTGCCCCTCTGAAGTTGGCTACGAGTGGCTGCGTAGTAGTCAAAATTACGAACAAACTGCAACTGCGCATGCGCAAGAGACATGGGGGCGGGGATTATGGCGGCGCGATTTTATGTCTCAGTCTTACGTTTACGTTCGATGCATGCTTGCGTCCCGCTTGCTCCCGTCTACGTGACTGCACCTGCACGATCTTTGCAAATGGCTAACTTCAGAGGGGCAAAGTTATTTGACGCGAACTGTACCGCGTGTAACTACGGTCAATTCACTGGTTTGAACTTTAGTATCGTACCTATTCCCGTCGAAATGTTTTTTCATGTATGTAAAAAAACAAATGTCTGATTTTTAATAAAATAGTGATTTGATTATAGATCATAACTATGAAATTAATGCTTGCAAATAAAATAAATTATTGTTGTACTTACATTGCATTCATGACAATTTTGTATAACAATGACTGTCATGACAATGTTTGGTCTCTATTTTATTGTATAACTTTTGTCATAATAAAAGAAACTAAAACAATAACGAAGGTATGAGACCATTAAAAATAATTATATAGAGATTAAATGTGCATTGTGTGTCTGTCTTTATATTTTGTATGTTTTTAGGCTGTACCTATGTAACTTTTTTTCTTCGATGATTTTGAATGCTAATGGTGCCAAATCGAAAGATTTATTTACATTTTTTTTCGAATGTTTTATTATTTTATAAGCATGTTTTTGTTGATGTTCATTGTGATAGAGAAACCGTTTAAAGGAAATATTATATTGTGAATAAAATGGAGTTAATTGTATCGACTGATCCATTAATTTATTAGCAGTACAAAATATTTTTATAAAATAAACTACCCGTGCGTGTTCAATTAGGTTTGTTTTCTTTACCACCTGGTGATCAAAATACACTCAGCGGCAGTCAATAGAGCCAAGCCATTGTTGTTTATGATTTTGGGATTTTAGAGGAGGTATTATCAACTCTATGTTACTTACTTCTTTGACCTTTATGTAAATATAGTCTACCTATTCCGTTCTCTGGTTATAAGGATTCATAGGTAGCGTCCCCGTTGGCAGCACCAACTTTGTCATTACTGTTGACAAAAAGAAAAAAAAACCCACTTTTTTCCTTTTTGTCAGCAGTGATGAGAAAGTCGGTGGGAAAAATGGGAATAGTCGCCTATGGGTTAAGGCGACTATTCCCATTTAAACACGTCTATGCGTTTCGCCCCTGCGTCAGTGAGCATTGAGTTTGGCCACATCTGCTGCCGCCTCAGTACACAGTAGGTATTTGATTTTCATTTCATACACTTTACAAACCAAACCATTGTCTAAGAATAAGTACCGTTGTTGTATCCACGTTGCTTCCGCTTCACGCTCCAATTACGAATGCTCAAAGCACTTCGTATAACAATAAGATAAACGGAAAGTTGCGGTTGGCCAAACAAAACGCACAGATAATGTTGAAGAATTATTTATTTTTTTATCATTATACATAGTTGTCACTTATCTCGCGTACACAAGCGACAAAAGCCTTCCATAGCTCAATTGACTTTGGCATGAAGTTACATTGTATTTGTGCTGCCGCCGGCGCGCCGAGGGCCGTATGGTTTAATACTATAAGCACTAACGAGGAAGAAATGTTATTCTTTCTAAAACAAGAGTGAATAGAAAATTAAAACTATTTTCCAAAATATCACTATTTAAGCGCGAATCACTGGTAGCACTTGCAATTTGAAATGTTAATATTAGGTCTCGGGAAATGTAAAATTAATGCTAATAATGTAGCTTAGTGTCACGGTAAGTAAGATATATACTTTTGCGACGCTCGTATTTGGTGAGGAAATGAAATATCGAAACATCTACATGCACTAAACCTAAGAGTGTAAATTATTTTCATTAATTTCATACATTGGTAACAGGAGAAAACAACACTTATTAGGTATCGATAACATAGTGAACATCTAAAGAGTCGCGTGTCGAGCTGCTGCACTGTCGACTATGCTAAGTGGTATGTACTGCTGGTATCGGAACTGCGCCAATTTGACGACGACGGTGTTACTACATCATTATTACCATACTATTTAATATTTCCCGCGATAAAAAACAAAATAAAATAAAAACAAAACTATAATTACATAAAAATGAGTGAATGCATTTTTTACATACAACATTACACATACACAAATAGACATTGATGAGATACTCGTAATACTCGCACACATTTCCTAATATTGATAAGTAGGAGCTTCAATCGTAATATTAAATAATATTGGAATCAGGAACAAAATGTTCTAGACGTTACATCTAAAATTATCTGTCTTTATTGTATCATATAATAATATTAGTGTAGCAAATATTCAAATGACAGCAATAAGCTTTGCCTCGTAAAAAGTATGCAATTTCAATAAGTACTCATAATCTAAACATTAGAACGTCGAATGTTGAATTAAAAGTAGACATTACTTTGTAACAAATAAATAATATTAATCTATGCATTAATAAATCTAAGAATCATACCATTCGCATAAGATCGAACAATTTCATTTAGAATTTGATTATCATTAATTTTAGAGAGGACCGGTCGGTTTCACATTATCCGATAATACGAACAACTAGCCCGAAGTCCGCATGCGCAGCGTGACGCGTGGCTCGGCTCCAGAGCGCGCGCTCGAGGGACAACACCGAGAGCGGCTGGCTCGAGAACATCACAATAAATAGTAGGACTACGATATATTTTTGTGTGGCGCGAGGTGGGGCGCGCTACTGGCGCTACTGGCGCGGCTATAACGTGCTGGGAGGGACGGCGATGTCGTGGCGCCGCAGCGCCGCGCGGAACGACTCCAGCGACGAGCGCAGCGTCAGGCAGAACCCGCGCGACGCGGGGATCAGCGGGAAGTCCGGGGGGGACAGGGGGGGCAGCTCGGCCGCGCCCCCTCCGCCCGCGCCGCCCGCCCCCGCGCCGCCCGCCTCGCCCGACAGCAGCACGAGCCCCTCGAGGCGCGCGCACAGCGACGCGGAGGCGGCGCGCAGGTGCGTGAGGATCTCCTCGCGGAACGGCTCGGGCGGATTCATCAGTATTTTCGTCATCGATTGTACCAGCTTGAGCAACACCATCTCATTGTACATGCGAGAGTTCTCTGTGCCTTGTTGTGTACCTGACGAATATAAGAAAATATTTTTAAAATATTCTTGTTTTTTCAATATTCTTGTTTCTAGAGCACTATTGATTTTCTAAAGAAGATTTTTTAATACCTCCCAAATATAGCACTGTGTTGTTTCAAAGTTGTGAATTTGTAAAAATCAGTATGTGATCCCAAAAAAGAATAAGTACTAAAATTGTAATTACTGGCACAAAAACTGTATGAACTTTATTTTAACTTAACATTAAAAAAGTTTATCTAAACTAGTAACACATTCACAGCAATTCTGTGAGAGTCCCTTACCTTTCTGCTTCTCATAGCCGGCCTCGTTGAAGTAGGGCTCGGCGTTGAGGATGAGCCCCTGCAACGACACGATGACCTGCAGCAGCGAGCTGTCCTTGCCCCACACCTCCACGCCGCGCCCGGACCACGTGCCCAGCAGGGACACGCACACCTGGGGGTATGGACAATATTGCTAGATTTAGGGCTTGTCCCGTGTGAAAATTCTTTGGATAAAGAACAATGGTCAGTGGAAATGGTATACTAGATATCAGATGACTGGTATTAATAAATTTTAATGAGCTGTTTCTTGTACATAGTGGCTATCTAGTCTTCAAGGGACACTGGGTGTTTAGCTATAGGCTAGAAGCACGGTTTTAGAGGTACAATTTATTACTCTGCCTTGCTCAAAATAGTATTCCCCTCCACCTAAGTTTAGAGTTATGACGCAATTATTTTACGAATATAAAGCAGGCTTTCGCTGCAACTTCGAATTCTTCCAGGTGGTCCACTAGATTATGAACAATAGACGTTAGAGGAATTCCCTATGCTGAAGATGTGCTGGAACAGTAATACCACATTATGCGTAATGCGGTAAACAAGGACAGCATGCTTTAACGATATATTGACATTGCGTGTCCCTTATTCTTCACTCTTAACTGATACATTCAATAAAAATAAAAAAGACGGCCAAGTGCGGGTCGGATTCGCGCACGGAGGGTTCTGTACCATTATTTTACTTTATTTTATTTGGGAAACAAACACATGCAATAACAAATCTCTATTATCTAAAGAAAACGGCAAAAAAATCACGTTTGTTGTATGGGAATATTTATTTTATTCTGTTTTTATAACGGCAACAGAAATACATCATCTGTGTAAATTATTATTTGAGTTGATTGAATGAATGGTAAGTTGTGGTTTACGATTTATGACGTATTAAAAAAAAAACTACTTACTAGATCTCTTTCAAACCAATTTTCAGTGAAAGTTTATATGGTAATGTACATCATATATTTTTTTTTAGTTTTATCATTCTCTTATTTTAGAAGTTACAGGGGGGGATACACATTTTACCACTCCGCTAAGAGACAGACACTAGTGTCTCTCGCGCAAACTATTCAGTTTAGAAAAAAAATATATTAAAAACCTCAATATCATTTTTGAAGACCCACACGTATGGGTTTGATGAAAAAAAAAAAAATTTGAGTTTCAGTTCTAAGTATGGGGAACCCCCAAAATTTATTGTTTTTTTTTCTATTTTTGTGTGAAAATCTTAATGCGGTTAATATACACAGGATAAATCTACTTAGCAAGTTTCAACAGTATAGTTCTTATAGTTTCGGAAAAAAAAGTGGCTGTGACATACGGACGGTCAGACAGACAGACATGACGAATCCATAAGGGTTCCGTTTTTTTGCCATTTGGCTACGGAACCCTAATAATTCGTTGTTAAACAAGTATAACATACAGTAACGGGGGTAAATGTTTACAAGAAACGTGACTAGTTTGCATACCTTCCCATCCTCATACAGGTTAGGATTGAGCCTGTCGGTGCAGTAGGAGTGGTAGTGGCACAGCGGCGGCGCGCGCGGGTACTCGCCGCCCAGCTGCACGTCGAACACGAACAGCCCGCCCTCGTACGGCGTCTTCGTGGGCCCGGCGATCATAACCGACAGCAGGTCGATACGGTCTTCGTAGCCCCGGACCCACACCTGGGAAAATGTGGTGTTAGTTAAAGTTTTAGAAATAGATTAGGTTCAAATTAGCTTGGGAACCAATAGAAGTCTTTAGTACATTTTTTTTTTTCGATCGCGGGTACCAACGGTTTTTTAAGCAAAATGTAAGGCTATGATCTACTACAATCGACATAATATTTCTGAGAATTTGACCATAGCCTGCAACATTATACATCAGCAGGACAGACATGCTATTAACAAGACCTTAATCAAGACTCCCTCATTTTAAGGTAGGCCATGGTGAGTCTTCCAGTTCTAAATTCCGAGGATAGCATGACATTTGTGACCGTTTTATGTTATATAGGAGGGGATAGACTTATACATACTTCCCGCCACTGCAAGATATAGCTTTGTCAGGTAAACTAAGTTGAAATGCGCAACCCTGACGCACTCTCTAGCAGTCTGATGTTCTTCCTATCATCCCCATACGTCAAGACACCTTGTAATAGAAGTAAAAACACTTGCGCCTGGTGGGTCTACCGTAGTAACAAGTTTAGAAGTTCTTACTGCTGTAGCAGGGTCATCGTACGACCGCTATTTGTCATACTAGTCCAATGCTCTTTCATTGGCATGTCTCGACTTTCAATAACTTACCCCTGGAAGTAGATCTCTCTTGAACCGTTTGATCTCTTTACGGTCGAGTAGAAAGATAGTCGTGGGCTCCTGAGCAGACGAAGTGTAACACTCACTCCTGGTCGTAGATCACTCTTAACCATTTTGATCTCCCTTTTCACGGCCGAGTGGAAGCGATGAGCGGCTTCCTACTCACACCTTAAGACACTACCATTGCAAGGTAGACTAGTGCAGGCACTCACCCCAGGTGGTAGATCGCTCTTGAGCAGTTTGATCTCTCTCTTCACGGCCGAGTAGAAGCTCCTGGGCTCGGACGGCTGCAACATGGACAGGCGGAACCTATGCGCAGCCGGCGCAGACTCCAGTATGCAGAACCCTTCGCCGCCTTCCTTGTTCTCCACGGGTATGGCTGCCGCCGGGCTGGCGGTGTCCATCTCCGCTTCTTCGGTGCCTTCTGCTGTCGCCAGGGGGGCTGTGTCGGAGGCCGCTAAGAGATAGAGGAATGTTCAGTGTTGTTATCGTTAAGGCGAAAGAGTCAGCCTATCAGCCCAAAATCATCAATAGATTTATCTAAGGGTCAATTTTTCTCAATCGTTTTTACAGCAACTTTTATCTAAGGAATAAAAAAGAACCGATAAAAGATTTATATTAAAAAATCAGCGGAATCGGAAAATACATATTGCTACTGTGGCTAATAACTTTATCAATAACATCCAAATATACAACCTAATACTGAGCTGTAAATTACTGGAAATCAATGAATTTATGGGCTACAGGAGTGCATCTTTCTTAATGAATTAGATTTAAGGAAATGCACTAAGGAATATACAGAATGATGTTGAAGAAAAAATTAAAAGTTCTCATAATATCAGTCTGCCCAAAATGTTTCAATTGACCAGACGCAGAAATGCTGTGAAAAATCTTGAGTGCACTTAAAGACAGGAGGTTAAATTAAAGGTTTACTTTAATTTAACCTCCAGTCTTCATTAATTTTAATAAACACTTAAAAAAAGGAATTAGTTTCAGTTTCGAAAACTGAAAACCGTAACCGCCGCCTGTTTCTGAATAACAAAATTTAAGTTGACAATTTTTTTTTACGATGGTATCATCAAATGACTCCTTCCGGTCTTGGTGGAGCGCAAGGGAGTGTCAGACTAACTGAAACCCATCCGTGTTCCTCCAAAAGCCCTTTGCGTTCCAAGGCCGCGGTGACTCTTTCTAATAAATTCCGCAACCCTGTCAGAAGTTGACATTTTGTGGAACTGTACTTGAGCATGGAAATCTGACTACCCTTGGGACTAAAATAGGGTTCGATACGTTCTTAACTCCTAATTCTCAATTTAGAAACCGGCTTTAAGTATTTTCAAAATGTTATATACTTTGTAGAGCATGAAAGACTACATGTGACAGTGCTTACACTGTCCCCAGTTATCTCCATATGAAAATATAGTCTTCCTGGTTATCCTAAAACAAGTCTTGACCAAGTTACCAGAGCCCTGTTCCTATCAATATCTCACCGGTTCTCCCCATATTCAGCAAGGCGTCCAACTGGGCGGCGTCTTCTGCGTCAGTAAACTGGATGTCGGCCACCTCCACCGGCTCGATGCTTCCCGCCTGGGTGACTACCAGCGCCCCATACTGACTATAATGTTACAGAGGTGTGAGAAAGTATTCTATGTAAGAAAATGCACTTCAATGTAGTAAACTGATCATCGGTGTTGGATAGAAAATAAAATTCGTATTTCTAAACTACAGTAAGACCACGTTTCCACCTGCAAGCAACTCGCATGCAAGTTGAATTACGTCACCAGAAAATTGCCGAAACCATTAGATTGTATTCAATATTTATTAGATTATAATTTCTTAACGTCAATTATAGGTACTTTTGAACGTCAAATTTACAGTTTGAAAATAAAATATTATAAGTAGTGACTATAGTTGTCCATTCGCAAAAGGTTGATTCTTATGGAGAAGAACGGACAAAAAACTCCATAGTAACAGTTATTCTTATTCAAATAAAGGTTTTACAATATTTTCTACACATACACTTAATCAATTGATTTGTGAGGACGACGCACCCAAAATAACACGACAGTACTAAAAGGTGCAAAGTCATACCAGCAGAGGTAGAATTAATAAGTTTGCTAGTTACATTATGAAAAAATCATTTTGAATATAATAAATCCAATCCAAATGAAATAGTTTATGAGCGTGACTACCGCAGGACCACGAACTAATCGCTTCCATATTTTGCAAATAATTAGTACTCAATTGGTATTCGAACAACAAAATTGATACCCTTTAGTACCAATTGAGTACTAATTATTTGCAAAATATGGAAGCGATTGGAGTTCGTGGTCCTGCGGTAGTCACGCTTATAATAATTTATCCGTATCTTATACAGAAAAAATAGTTTACAATAATTTCACGTGATATTTTACAATCTTACGGTGTTTGCTATTTTCCGGTTTTGACAATTACATTGCGGGGCACGATCGAGTAATTGATCACATTATACCTCGGTAGCTCGCATTGTAATGCAAATTGCATGCAAGATGGTAGCAGGTAATAACGTCGCCTAATTTCAGTGCCCAGGCGTAGATTATATGTCACATTGAGCTTTAGAAAAACACGGATATTATACACTTTGGAATTTTCAAGGAACCAATCAGAAAGATGAATATTACTGCATATTGCAAGGAATATATCTCTATGGAGAAGAACATGCAAGGAACCCCTTGGACATTTTTACAAAATCACGCGCTACAAGGCCATAATTTTCTAAAACTCGATATGCCACATCTGGTCTCATCATATGGTCTCGCTCTGTTTGACATAAAACCAAACCATAAAGAAAACTAAGAAGAATTGATGGAATATCTATGTGGCAGCTAAGAGGTTTCGACAATCATTGTACGAATCATAAATTAGTACAAAACAAGGTAATTACAGGAACAGAAAGATAGTTATCAAACGTTAATGGATAAGACAGTACCAATAATATTACAGTACCATGCATATCGTACACAAGGGGGTTTCAATGTTTCAAACCGGGTTTTATCGCAATGACGAAACGCGAGTAAAGCAATCATAAAGAATCTAATTCTAATTTAAAACGTACTGACTGATTTGACAGTTCGTTGTCAATTTCCCTTAGCAAGTAGAGCCCTCTCAAAACGCAAACGCTTTTCGTCATAACGCGTCAACCCCTAAGGGCCTTGCAACACTTACATTAAACAAATATATAGTAATACAATCGGTAAACTAACAATATCGGGTTTAATCGGAAATCAGAGAAATTAAGTTACCACTTTTTATAGAGTCATCTACAAAACAAACCAAAAAGTAAATAAAACATAAAAGGAAAAGTGTTACATACGCTGGCGAAAAAACTAGTTTTTACTAAATAATGCTAGAAATTACAAAAGGGTATTTGAGTACAATTTGAATTGGTTTTTTTATTAAAGTTAGCTCAGACTATTTCAGTCCAGTAGTTTATTGGATAGCCCCTGGTTATGTTTTTTGTGTGCAGTAAAAGAAGCAAGTTTTGTTTTTTACTTTAAAAAATTAAAGGAGCAATGAAGCGCGTCATGACAACCGACTTAAGCTGTATATTTTAGGTTTCGATAAAAACTCAGATAATCCTAATAATTTCGTCTAAAATGGATTGGAAGTCGGAAGCTTTTTCACCCAAGCTCTAGGATGTTCAAAGAGTAATCTGAAAGAGTTACATGCATACTGGGTGTTCATTTGAGACGGGGCAAAACGGACTTCTAATGATACTATATATCCAGTTACTAGACAACGTTTTTAGGATACTAGCCTTATCTTTCAAAGAGGAATAAGAAATTTAAAGGAAGAATTATTTCTACTGTAAGTTAAAATAAACATGATACAAAATTATAAATAATTTCATATTCATACACATTTGTTTAATATAAGTATTGAACTACGAGTAAGAGGGTCAAACCAAAAATACTATGAAACGATTATCATACTGTGGCATGTGATCAAGTCCTCTGAATTTGATATGTTTTACCACTTTTTGGAGTTGTTTTCATGGAGGCACGACTTGTTCCAAATTTCCATAATTTGACACCAGCATCAAAGCCCTCAACCAACTACTTGGTCTTAAGTCAAATGAAGGACCTTTTTCGGTAGTATATACAGATTTTACAAGAAACATTTTAACAGATGAGACCCCGACACAGTACGACATAATGAAATGCATAAAATAAAAAACATAGAATATGTACAAATTAATAAAACAGTAATAAACAACAAAAGCGTTTTGGAAATCTGTACATAGTGGTGATAAAATTAATCAGAAATGACAATTATGAAGGGATACCCAATTTTTTTTTGGTATGTTACCATGTTTTAAATTTTTATAAATATAACACAGCTTTATTTCTTTGTATCAGCATTTTAAGCATTTTTTTTAGAAAAACATGTTGGCAAAAAAAAATTGAAAGCATATTTACAGAATGGTGATTTTGGCACCCTTAGTGACTCCTAGTGTCATAGAATGGTCATTCAAACTGAAACATTCATATTGTTTGTCAAGTTTTTAGTTGTTCAGTGTAACGAGTGTAATCACCACCCTGCATATAAAAACTTGAAATGAGATGGATACCGAAAAAAAAACTGAATAAAGCAAAAGACAACAGAAGCCCAAATATAATAATAGAAAGAAATGTAAATAAAACAATAAAAGAGGCTCACACTGAAAAGTGGTAGGCTAAGTTCTCCTCAGATTCGCTATTTTTTTTCATTATGATGTTAAGGAAATCGGCCAACTCTTGCGGCCTTCTCCTGCGAAATAAATTTGACCTTTATTACAAGTTACATAAGGTTTTTTTTAATATTAAATGTGCCGTGGTGCCAGTGTGCAAAACTAAAAACCAAGTTTTAAGTTATGATGAAGCTGCGGTCGGATCTGAACATTGTTGTCGCAAAATTTTTCACAATAAGTGACACTTTTTCGCAAAATTGTTCCGTCATCGGCTCAATACACGGAACCTCGGGCTATACTTTGATGGTGTTTGTTCTTTAAAAAAGGGATTTTTTTTGTGCTATTCGCGCTGTATAGCTCCATCTCTCCCTCACATTGAAACAATGATCGCTCTAGTTAGTCACAGCATAGCTCCCGTAAGTATTTAGTGTCAGATAAGATTCGATTCTGTTTCTAAATTTGACTTTTATTTCACCAAAGCAAATTAGATCCGGCCGTTGCAAAAAATAAAAAAAAATCTTTTGACAATTTCCTAACATTTCCTGACTTCTGTTAATTAATTTATTACTGTGTACGCAAGGTACATAACGTGGTGACTTACCGACTGATTTCGGTGTGTGCTTTAATGAGCTGCGCGTGTATGAGCGAGCACAGCTTGTAGCAGACGTTCTTGCCCTGGGCCTGCTCTGGATCGGTCACATCCCCAGCTGGCAATTCGATTAGTAATGTTAAGTTATACGTGTGTATATTTCGCAGCCAATTAGCTTAATCAGCCACTTAATTGGCTGCCTAGCCTTTTCATTTTAATGTGCCGAAATTTTCAGCGGCCTAAGTGACATCTTTTGTTCAATATCTTTTAATGACTAACCCATGTCACTTAAGTCGCTGATTAAAATGTCACAGTTTGAAAATGCTAAACTTTTAATGAAACTGCGGCTTCAGCTAGTTGGCTGCGACATATATGACAGTAGCGTGGTTCCTGGTACAATACCGTTTTTGTTTTTTTTTTTTTAAAGGTTCGCAAAGTAGTTCCAGATGAAAACGATGAGAATGATGTAAGATTGAGACGGTTACTAAGCCTCGTGTTGTTTCGCTTCCTCGTTATACGACCACTCCTGCTACGAATTTACTTAATGTGTGTAAACTTACGTTTATCAGCAGAGATCGCGATGCTATCTGCCAGAGCCACAGTTGTGTTGGAGCCCGTGGCTTGCGCCGACTCTATGTTCAAATGTAACTGTTTTTTCGAAACGGTGCACTCCACCTAAAAGTAATGAAATTTATTTAGACCTGGCATTTTTTAGAAATCATAATAAATGACATGAAGTACTAAGAGGGCTTATGTTTTTTTGAAGTTTATTTTTGTTGATGTTGGCAAGATTTTAATCTGGCATCGAAGTCATCCATTAAGAGTGAAATCACACATTTAGATTTTTTTCTGTATTCCTTTGTATCATTTAGAGACATCATTCTCTAGAGTGAAAAATTAGATAGCAACTATCTGTACTTATTCGCACTACGTAAGGTACACTCCGTACACTACATAATACTAAAACCTTCATTCCGTTAGTCACAAATACGAATTTCAAAATACCGATTTTCATAATTCCGAATGGATCAAAATTCCTAATATAACAACTCCGATTTATCATTCCTTCTATTTTTATAAATCCGAATTTTCAATATTCCTAACGTTTGTAATTACTATTCTCAAAATACCAAGTTTCAATAGATCGAATAACAAACATTCTGACTTAATGATAATTCTAATCAAAAATACTGATTGCCATACACAGCCATGCAGCAAGCATGCATACATGAAACATGCAGCAAGCAGGCATGCAACCAGCGAGCATGCAGCATGCAAGAGAGCATTCAACGTGCAAGCAAGCATGCAGCATGCAAGCGAGCATGTAACATGCAAGCTCGCTTGCAGCATGCAGCAGGCATGGTTTCTGTTACGGCTGCAGCGCTGCGGAGCTCCGGCAGTCCTCCCCCTCCGCGGGCTTAAAATTACACTCCAGGGCTAGGGCAGACAACCACCGGTATGGTTTGGCGTCTCCGCCCAGACCTCGACCGCGTCGGTCCGACAGGCCCCGAGTGATCCGCGGTGGGCGCTGAAGCAGCTGGACCGGGAGCTTCTCCTGGAAGCCTCGATCGTGCAGGCCTGGGTGTCACCACCAGACAGGCCTCCAACATCAACGACGAGGCGGAGTGGTTTCGGGAGACCATGTCTGAGACATGTGACGTGGATTGCCACGTCACATACGGCGGCGGGTGCTTCCTGGCCGGATACGTGGGCCCGGGTCCGGCCAGGAAGCACCCGCCGCCAGGTGTACTGGTGGTCGCGAGAGCTGGCAGTACACTAGGCACCGCAGGCTCCGCATCCGCCCTCTGGATGTGCAGGCCAGGGAGGGAGGCCGTCCTCCGAGCGGGGATCCTGCGGGCCAAAGAACTCACACGGCGCGGCATACGCTGGCAGAGTGTGCCGCTTGGGAGGAGCCGCGCCGTGCCCTCGTCTTTGTGGTAGGCCTCTCGTTGCCGGTCGTAGTCCAATCTATGGTCGGCGGCGAGGAGTCCTGCGACGCGGTGGTCTCCTTCTGCGAAACAGTCATCGTGCAGAAGGAAGCTGCGGAAAGGGAGAGGGAGATGTCGAGTGTTCTCCCGGCCCGCAGCGGGCGCACCGGGCAGGCGTCGGAGGAGGGCATACGCTGCCCTCCTTCTGCCCCCCTTACTGGGTCCAGGGGCGGCGGACTTGGGGACGTCCGTCGCCCCCCATTCATCCAGACCCGAGGTGGCGGCGTCGTGTTCCCGTGCGCCCCTCTGACGTCGCGGGGGGAGTTAAACACCTCACTCCCCCCGCTTACGAGATGTAAAAAAAAAAAGGCGGCGGTCGACCTAATAACACGCGGGGTTGCGATAGTCGTTGAGAGGATCCGGCAATTGGGTCTCGAGGTAGCACAAGTCCGAAGCCATGTGCTTTCATGTTCTCGGAACAGCCTACCACCGTGATCCCAAATTACGGCAGGAGGGGTTCACATCGGCGTCGAGTCGACGATCAAGTATCTGGGACTCGTTTTCGACCGGTGGAACTTCGTCGTGCACTTCCGAAGTTTGGCTCCCAGACTGGGGCGGGTCGGGGCTGCCTTCAAGCGGCTTCTGCCAAATCTGGGGGGTCCAAACGCCTCCTGCCGGAGGCTCTATGCGGGGATCGTGCGGTCCTTGGCCCTTTATGGGGCCCCAGTGTGGGCACTGGACCTAAAAAAGCGTCCAAAAGGGTCATGGCCATCCGGCTGGCCCGGGGATACCGCAAAGTCTCCCGCGAGGCGGCGAGCCTTCTTGCCGCCATGGTATCTGGAGGCGAGCACCCTCGCGCACTTTTACACGTGGCGCGTGGAGGCGCTACGCCGGGGCGAAACTCCGCTGCCGCGGCAAATTGCAACGTGGCGAAAGGAGCTCCGGCAAGATACCATGGCGGTATGGAGTCAGCGACTGTCGCAACCCAGTGCAGGGCACGTAACAATTGCGGCGATAGTGCCCCTCTTTGAGGATTGGTTGGAGAGGCGCCACGGCGTCCGCACCTTCCGCCTGACGCAGGTACTCACTGGAGTCGGTTATTTCGGGAGGTACCTGTTTCAGATTCGGCGGGAGGAAACGTCCGGGTGTTTTCAATACTCAATACTTTTATTGCATTCCACATGTAGGGTATTCTTAGGTGGTTTCACTGTGAGGATCGCCCGGAGGACACAGTGGAGCATACGGTGGAGGTCTGCCCTGCTTGGGCGGAGCATCATCGTGTCCTCGTCGAGGCGATCGGCTGCGGCGATCTCTCGCTTCCGGCCCTGGTTCAATCCATGGTCCGACACGCGAGGAGGCATAAGAAGCCGTCACCTCCTTCTGAGAAGCAGTAATGCTAGTGAAGGAGGAGGCGGGCCGCGTGAGAGATGCACCGGGCGTCGGGAGTCGCTGGGCGATTCCCGGCCACCGTAGGTGCGGATCTGTGGACGGCGAGCGTTCGATGGTTCCCCGTCCGATCAAAGCCGTGCAGGGCCAGTAGCGTTAGCATCACTGTTACCGTTGCGTTTATATTATTTTCATCCCCCATACCCCGCCAAGTCGAGCAAAAAAGCGGCACGGCCGTATCATCCTTTTCTCGAAGCAGTTCAGGCTATTTTCAATTTAAGTACCTAATTAAATACTGAAATTGAAACTGAATAATTTTATTATTCAGTTTCAATTTCAGTAATTAATTAGGTAATTTGAGTACTACTCACAATTAAATTATCTAACCTAACCCGTAACTTTTTTAAAAAGTCGTACTTGAATACATCATGCAAATTGAATCTTTATTTCAGTCTCAGATTCCCAGTACTGATGTGCTATTCTACTGTAGCATTTATTTCTATGATTACTGTTACGAGCTTAGGGTTCGTGACAATAAAAACAGCCGATAAAATAACCAAAATGACACTTTAATTAATCAACACTAATTACAACTTAAACTCACTAATTATAAATCACAATTGCACTACTGATCACTTTAATTCGCAGTCGAAGTTCGCTCTCGAAGTTGTCGCTTGTATCGCAAATTCAATACTGACTCGATCGCAGGCTATGCGGGCCTTATATAGGTCGGCAGATAATTCCAGAACCTTCTAGTATAGAAACATCTAGAAAGTTCGAGTACATACCGGTCCGGACCAACCAGACATCGAAAACTCTAGAATGTTCTAGCATAGAAAAGTCTAGAAGGATCTTGACACTACTAGTTCTGCTACTCGATACTAGATGGCGCTAGTAGTAACTTCTTTCGTTCCGTACCCGGTATTAATTCTGGCGCGTAATATTACTATCAATGTTTCCTTAAAATAGATCGCCATATCATTTTCGTGTAACAAAATAAACACAATACCTTGAAAGGGATCATTGTACTCATAAATAAGAACAGCTCAACAGCGCAGCTAAGCTGATGGCTCAATAGTTTCGGATTTGCCCATCCACTCACACTTAAAATTTTACCCTGTATATGAACACAATGTACGAACTTTTAATAAAACAGCTATAGCTACAGACAAATAGCTATACGTATATCGGCATTCAGAGGGCGATGATCGTGAACAAAAATCGAAATCGTCAGTTGCCACTCCTTTCAAGGCGTTTATTCTGTCACACGTTGTATAGAGATTTGAATTGCTATATATATCATCTAGGTAAATACAAGATACTACCTAATACCAATCTATATATTCGATTTAATAATATAAATGAACGAGTTAAAAAATATATAGGTATATTTATAATTTTCGTAAACGAATATGAAATGGAAACGAAAACAAACGTCATTCGAGCCAGGTCACCAGGTGTCAAGTTAACTCGCACTAACTCGCACAAGTAGTACATTCCTTGTACTTATCTAAGGCATTAAGTCCGCCTCCGTACCTGTATATTGCATGAAGTTTTAACAAATAAATGCTACATCACCTGCATAGGCTCCACAGTGACATTGGCGGTGACGATGGTCTTGCAGGGTCCCTCGCTGGGCAGCGGCTTGTCCATGTCCTCGTCCACCAGCATGGGGTCGGGCGGCGGCGCGGCGCCGGCGGCGGGCTGGTCGGCGGGCGCGAACAGGCGCGCGAGCTGCTCGTGCACGCGCCGCTCGCCCGCGCGAGGTGTTATCGCGCCGCGTTCGCGCACGCGCTCTAGGAGACCCTGGGAATTGACAAGATGTGAAACGTTGATTTAGTACTACAGTTCTAGTCAAATAACTTTGCCCCTCTGAAGTTGTGTCGAGTGGCTGCGTACTAGTCAAAATTACGAACACACTGCAACTGCGCATGCGTAAGAGATATGGGGGCGGGGCGCGATTTTATGTCTCAGTCGCTTGTTTACGTTCGATGCATGCTTGCGTCCCGCTTGCTCCCGTGTACGTGACTGCACCTGCGCGATATTTGCAAATGGCTAACTTCAGAGGGGCAAAGTTATTTGACGAGAACTGTAAGTTGTGAAGCTTTTAATTTCCCTCGCTGTTGTAATATACACGCTAGAGGTAATGGTAGGGGAGTCCAAGAGAGGCTTTTGGAAAATACTCGACGCGGCGGATTAGTAAAAATAAATCGATCATCTGAAATACTCAATCTCGTCAAATTAAGATAAGGGGGACTAATTACTAGCTCAGAAGTGTCCATTTTGCTAATCAGACGATTTGAGCGTAACATAAGGAGGCGGGAGGGCAACAGTTGCAAAAAAAAAAAACGATGTCTTGGCTTACTCGACCGCGGTTGTTTCTCTTTTTAATTTAAAGGTAATACCAGAACAACAAAAAACATCATTATAATCTGACGATTTCCGCAAGCCGAAAGTAACAAAATCGTCAATTAATATCAGAGCTTTCTTTGATATTAATTGACGATCCGCTGATCTTTGACTCTCTCGCACCTTCCCCACACTGCTTTCTGACGCTATGAGAGCATTCTAGCTGTTCATCATTATCTGCCTAGCCTTTTTCCCATCAGATGAATCCCAGTATTTTACGTAGAGCGGCTGCCTACCAGACCTCCACAACTCATTAACTGGGTAACACGGTATTTCTTGGCAAGATTGGAGTCAGATTTACTGATTTCTGACAATCCGTAACGACTGCCAAAGATCTACAAATGACAACCGGGAGCAACAGCTTAAGGTGTGTAAAAAAAAATTTTTTTTTCAAGGTCTGACGATTATTTTGAGGGGTATTTGTAACCCTTCAAAATAATCGTCAGATTTTTGGTCACTATGGCTGGGAAATCATGATTCCTCATGATTTCCCAGCCTTCAGTATGCTAATCTGACGCGCTCGAGTATTTCAAGATGGCAACTTTTTTTTACATTTTCAGGTATTCACTGCGAGCTTGCGTCACTTCCAAATCGTCAGTCTACGAAATGGGAGCATCTGTAGGGTTCACTGAACACTCCCTCTGAAAATCTGATGCGCTCGAGTATATTTTTGTAACCCCTCCCACAATCGGCAGATTAATATATATTATTAGCGTCAAAACGTTATTTTTAAACTACCGTGCGGTTGTGACTATAAAAGCCGAGCGCGCTAGTACTCGCCCCTCATTTTGTCTCCAGCAGTCGTCGTGATAACATCGTTTCGTAAGATTGTGCATTGTTATATAACTCAAGAACTATATTTTACCTAAGTGTGATTTTATTTGTTATAAATTAATTAAAGACGAGTGATTTTCGATTTCGTTCGTTTTTTTTTAAATAAATTTAATATCAACCGCTACTATCAGAAGTGGGATAGGCCCCATTGTCTATCCTATTTTTCTGTGTCGTGCGAAAAGCTTTTGAATCATGTCCGAAAGAACTACCACTCGTAATAGAGGTAGGAATAGGCGTGATCAAAATAATGATGCAACTGAACTCCAAGAAACCCTTGGAGCTATTCTGGCGCGACTGACCGCGCTAGAAAACACCAGCCTACCCGCAAATAACACCGTGTCGGCGACAACAAATCCAGAAACACGTGCCGTTATGGCACCTGGGCAGATCATCGCGTCTTCGCCTCAAGAGCAACAACCAGCAGTACCCGAGTCTAACACCAGCATCGTTGAAGAATCGCTTGCAAGCACGTCGACGTCACTGGATGCTACGGATCGCCTCATTGGAGCGTTGAGTGCGTTAACCAAGGTCAGATCCAACCACTATTACATATCAAACTTTGATCCCAGTATACATGATATTGATTCTTGGTGTGAAGAGGTTGAAAGGGCACGTGATATGAATAGATGGGACGACAACGAGTGTTTATCCCGAATTGCTAACTGCTTGAAAGGAGATGCTCGTAGTTGGCTAAACGACTGGGTCACAAACGACCGCACCTGGTCTAACTTTAAGATCGAATTTAAACCTCTTTGCTCACGACGAATCGATGTTGCAAATATTTTGTTTGACGTCATGAGTACTAACTCCGACAAGTATTCCACGTACGCAGATTATGCTAGGCGCTCCATCTTGAGACTAAATATTGTTAGGGGGTTAAGCGATGACTTAACGGTTGCGATTGTTATAAGAGGTATAACTGACGCGCAAGTACGTGCCGCTGCAACTAACGCTCATTTATCGACAAAAGATCTTGTTGAATTCTTTTCTATTTATACCAAACCGAATCCTAACTCATCTGTGACCTCTGTAAAACATTCCCAAAGTAAACAGTTTGACCGAAACTCTCGAAAACGTCCGCATCCTAATAAAAATCGCGAATTAACATGTTTTTCCTGCGGTAGTGTGGGTCACATGCAGCGTGCGTGCCCTAAACAAACAAAAACTGTTAAAACCGATGAATCGACAGAAACAATTAATAAGAAACCAAACGGGTCGTGTTCATTCTGTAAAAAGCCAGGCCATGACGTTTCTGTCTGTTTTACTAAACAAAGATCTGAAATGCGTAATAAAAACAACGTTAATTTTTGTTTTGAGTTGAAAGGTACATCAACAGACAGTGACGTCACAACGGCCGTAATACAGGGTATACCTACAGACGTGCTGATAGATAGTGGATCGCGTGTTTCACTTATTTCGGAGTCGGTATTAAAATATTTTAAGTGTACCCGACTACCCACTTATCAGGTATTACGTGGCATAGGTGATCAAAACATTGAGTGTAATAGTCGCGTAACATTAGTTATAGAATTTAGCGATATCTCACTAGAGGTGGATCTGTTTGTTGTTCCCCTGAAATGCCTAAACGTGCCAGTACTAATAGGAACAGACGTTTTGAACCGTGACGGGGTAACGTACATTCGTGCAAACAATGAGCAACGTATCACTCGAATTCCTAGATCAGTTAGTCAAAATGTTTTGCTCATCAACTCAAGTGATCAGTTTTCGGTTAACACGCCACTTGAAGGTAGCGATCGTGAAAAATTAATGTCAGTCGTAAATCAGTTTAAGGATTTCTTTATTATTGGAACTGCTTTATCAACCGTCACAACTGGGAGTATGCGCATTGAGTTGACGAGTGCGACACCAGTTTGTTATAGGCCGTACAGACTTTCAATCGACGAAAAATTAAAAGTGCGTGATATTGTGAAAGATTTACTAGACAAGAAGATAATTCGCGAGTCCAACTCTCCATACGCGAGTCCGATTATTCTTGTAAAGAAAAAAGATGGAAAAGATCGTATGTGCGTCGATTATCGCGCGTTGAACGCAGTTACCGTGAAAGATCGCTATCCATTACCGTTGATAGAAGATCATATTGATCGCCTTGGCAAGAGCAAGTTTTTCAGCTGTTTAGACATGGCAACAGGATTCCATCAAATAAGGTTGGATGGTGATTCTGTAGCGAAGACCGCTTTCGTGACCCCAGAAGGTCACTACGAATATTTAAAAATGCCGTTTGGTCTTGCGAACGCGCCAGTCGTATATCAACGAATAATTACAAACACTCTTAAAAAACTAATAGAATCGGGTAAAGCCCTCATTTTTATTGATGACGTGTTATTATTGGCTTCTTCTATCGATGAAGCAATCGAAAACGTACGTGACGTATTGATAACACTTACTTCCGCGGGCTTTTCTATTAATTTAAAGAAAAGTACATTTGTGGCTACAGAGGTTGAATATCTAGGTCGGACTATCTCTGAGGGTCAGGTTAGACCGAGCGAACAAAAAATTAAGGTTTTAATTGATTCCCCTGTGCCCACAAATGTAAAGCAGGTTCGACAGCTACTCGGTTTGGCAGGGTATTTTCGTCGCTATATACCCGGCTATGCGTCTAAGACAGCACCCATCGCTAGTTTAACACGAAGTAATGTTAAATTTCACTGGGGCGAAGAACAAGAAAACGCGCGTAAGTACCTAATCCGTTGCCTTACAAGTGAACCGGTGCTTGCTATTTTTGATCCCTTATTACCAACCGAGTTACATACGGACGCGAGTTCCATCGGTTACGGCGCGGTTCTCATTCAGGTGCATGAAAATGGTAAACGGCGAGTAGTGGCGTACTTTAGCAAAACTACGCAAGGTGCCGAACCGCGGTACCATTCTTACGAGCTCGAGACTCTAGCGATAATAAAAGCCTTACAACATTTTCGCCACTATTTGTTGGGAATATCGTTTAAAATTGTGACAGACTGTAACGCGCTTAAACTGACAGAACGTAAGAAAGATCTTTTACCACGTGTCGCGCGTTGGTGGATATACATGCAGGATTTCAACTTCACGATAGAATATAGAAAGGGCGTTATGATGCAGCACGCCGATTATCTAAGTCGAAACCCTGTTGATGTCCTCCAAATAACTAAGCCGAAAAATTGGGCACAGATTGCTCAATCCGCCGATGAGGAAACTCGTGCGCTGATGGAGAAAGTAAACAATAACGAGCTAGACTCTTCCCGATATGTCGTACGCAACGATTTGCTGTATTATAAATACACCCCAACGGGCCAGGAGCCCAAGTTACTGTGTTTTATTCCCAAAGGACACAGATTAAGTCTCCTAAGAATTTTTCATGACCAGCATGAACACATATGTGCAGATAAAACCATTGACCTAATTCTGCGTCATTTTTGGTTCCCAGGGCTTTATGCCTTTGTAAGAAAGTATATAGGTCATTGTTTGATTTGTCTTTCATCTAAAAAAGTTCCTAGGGCTCCTCATTACCCGATTTCATCATGGCATAAGCCAGATACTCCTTTTAACACGGTTCATTTGGACGCGTTAGGTCCACTACCTCTTTCAAATGATAATAAGTATGTACTGCTCATCGTAGACGCATATTCCAAATATTGTCTGTTTTATGCTTTAAAAAGGCAAGATGCCAACGAATTAAAACAAATGTTCGCAAACGCCGTTTCCCTATTCGGCACTCCCAAACTTATTGTGTGTGATAGAGGACGAATGTTTGAGAGTGCAAGTTTTCAGGGCTGGGTTTCGGAACTGGGTAGCGAAACTCATTTTGTGACACCTGAAATGCATAGTGAGAACGGTCAGGTAGAACGCTACTGTCGTACTTTACTCAATATGTTACGCATAGAGGCATCTAAACCAGAGAGCAAATGGTCCGATTCCTTGTGGAAAATGCAGCTTGTCATTAACTGCACTAAACACAAGACCACTCAGATATCACCGTTACAATTGCTAATTGGTGTTGAGGCAGTCACGCCAGTCATAAGATCACTTATTCGCGATGTTGCTGTTGATGACGTGCGACCGAATCGCGAAGGGTTGAGAGAGTTACAAAGACAGCGCGCTAACGAACTGCTTGACCAGAATAGACGTAAACAAGATGAATATGTTAATAGGAGTCGGAAAGTCAAGCGTACATTTAATCTTGATGATAATGTCTTTGTAATAAAAACTTCCCAAGTAACAGGCAAGCTGGACTCTGGGATGCGAGGGCCATATCGTGTGGCGAAAATTCTTCCCCACGATCGATACGAACTACAGTTGCTAACTGGCTCGTATGGCAAAGTTACTCAGGCTGCCGCCGAGCATATGGTTGCTTGGAAAGGAGAGTGGACCCCCGAGTCGTGTGCCACGTTTTTTGATAGTAAGTAGACCGTTGTATTTACTTTTGTCATGCATGGTTGTGTATTGTATCAAATACGTTTGATACGATTGATATGACATGGACTAAAAGAGTCCTGTTATATTATGTAGAACGGTTATAAGGGCATTGAGTTATAGTGTAATTCTGCCAGAAGAGACGTGCTAACTGTGTGCCTCCGTCCCAGTTTTTTTTGTAAGGGCATTGAGCGAGGGCTCTGCCAAGACGTGCTAACTGTGTGCCTCCGTCTGTTTACAAGGGCATTGAGTTATAGTGTAACTCTGCCGAAAGAGACAAGCTAACTGGGTGCCTCTGTCTCAGTTTATTCATAAGGGTATTGAGATGTGTCTCTACCAAGACAAGCTAACTGGGCGCCTCTGTCTAAGTTTATTCTTATGGGCATTGAGATGTGTCTCTGCCAAGACAAGCTAACTGGGTGCCTCTGTATTAGTTTATTTATAAGGGTATTGAGATGTGTCTCTACCAAGACAAGCTAACTGGGTGCCTCTGTCTGGACATGTTGTGTTGAATTACAACAGAACATGTGTTTAGAGAAAGTAAAAAGGATATCACTAACGAGTACCATTCTCTAATTTTTCAGCTGAAGAGGAAAGTCTCACAGCACCTACCAGTGCAACTAGCTGTGAAGACCATTCAAGTCGTGAAGATGCAGACATACACCAGGGTCCAGCAATAACGAATGCAGTTATTGAAGACGTGAGCCCTTCGCGTCGCCCAAGACCAGCTGCCGAAGATAACTGCAGCGAACCACAGCAAGGGTCATCATCAGGACAATGTGGCTGAGGACAACCACACATCAGGAGAGGCCGTATTAGCGTCAAAACGTTATTTTTAAACTACCGTGCGGTTGTGACTATAAAAGCCGAGCGCGCTAGTACTCGCCCCTCATTTTGTCTCCAGCAGTCGTCGTGATAACATCGTTTCGTAAGATTGTGCATTGTTATATAACTCAAGAACTATATTTTACCTAAGTGTGATTTTATTTGTTATAAATTAATTAAAGACGAGTGATTTTCGATTTCGTTCGTTTTTTTTTAAATAAATTTAATATCAACCGCTACTAATATTTTATACCAGAGACATGTTGGAGCTTGAGTATTTCCATGTCATTGTTTTATTTTTACAATTTTGAAAATCTGTAGACGCTTCCCTCACCGCTGATAGTGAAAATATGATAGAACCATTTATTCTTCCTATCATCTAATCTACTAAATCTAATAGGCAACGCTCGAGTTAATCCAGATTTAGCATCATGGGCTCCCCTACTAAAATGATGTTTACTGGAACATCCGCGTCATACTCGAAAAACAGCCCAAATGCCCAAATACAAGGGTTTTTTTTTTTAAATAAAAGAACCCTCGGATTCTCCTTGTAATATTAGCTACCTGTCAGTGAAAATCCCCTCGTATAGATATGAATTTTGCCACGGTTCTTTTTCGTTAGGTTTTCTTTGTGTTCGTACTCGCAGCGGAAAAATGTCGATTTTCTTAATTTCAGTTTAGCAGATATTTAGTGTATGACGTCGTGTAAATGTGTATGGTAAGTACAAATTTGTGCATCCAACCATTGGGGAGTTATTCAACAAAAACTGTTTCCGCTGGAACTACGTCATCCCAGCGGCACTTTTTTTTCCTATCGACGTAGAAAAAAAAGTACATGCAATAATTAGTGTGTGACGAGAGGTAAATGTGTATGTTTAAATGAAATTTGTGTGTCTTAAAACTGCGCTGACGTTTGGTTATTTGATGAAAATCATATAAATCAGTTTAGTGCAGAGTTGTATTTTTTTTACACACGTTGCTATGAATTTGTGTGTGAAATTTGTACTTACCATACACATTTACACGACGTCATACACTAAATATCTGCTAAACTGAAATTAAGAAAATCGACATTTTTCCGCTGCGACTACGCACACGTTTTCTTTTGCTATCAAAGAGTTAAGTGAACAGATTTTATAAATTGGTAAATCATTTTAAAAAGTTTTCATTCAGAATATCTAGTTTTGAAATCGAACTTCGATTATAGCTTACCAAAAAGTGATCTTCATGGAAGAAGGATGTTCCCATTAGGCGGTCTAAAAATCGGCAATCTTTATACAAGTTTAACAGCTTGCGCATTATCTGAAAATAAAAAAAAATCTTTAGAAAGCTTATGTTTACACTCAAAAGGACGTAGTTATATTCATAGCACAATAAATCATCATTAATAGATACACAGATGGATAGTTTGACACTTATAGGCTTTCTTCTGATTGGTCATTACGAAAGCAGTGTTCGCAGCTTCTAATTTCATACCAAGTGATGTTTTAAAATACTTGGTACATAAAAACATTTAAAGAAACATTTTGATATCAATCAAATCATTCATAAATTAAAATGTTCATTTGCAAGCAAATAACTTTTTGTACAAGGGAAGATTTTATAGCCTTCTATATATTATATATAAATCTTATTTAATTATTGTTGCGTCCAGAAATTTCATTATAAATAAAAACCTTTGGAAGTTTGGAAACATCAACAAATCATGAAAAACAAATCGCTTTCCGGTCGACCATTGAAACAGCCTGTATTATTAAAGTTGTATAAATAAAAGCTACCAGTAAGATTATTATTGGCGATGCAAAGATTCTAACGAGCGCCTCTAGTGTCCAATTGTGAAGCTCCCGAGTACATTGCTGCAGCTGGAAAGCGACTCCTAGAGTGATATGAGTGGAACGTAGGTATAATTAGTGCGTAATCTGCTGTAAATGTACGCCAAATAAAAAATTGTGCGTCTTGTTGTTTTGGAAAAAAACTTTTTTACAAAAAAAATACAACCGACTTCGAAAAAACACTACAAAGTAAAAAATAACTATAATTTCGGAAATCGGTGCCAAAAAACGAAGAAACAACCAAAAACACCGTCTTCCGAAATTATAGTTATTTTTTACTTTGTAGTGTTTTTTCGAAGTCGGTTGTATTTTTTTGTAAAAAAGTTTTTTATTTTTCACTTTTTAGTGGTTAGCTATAACTAAACCCAACGCAAAAAGAATCATCAAGATTGGTTCATAAACAATAAAGTTATGTCTGAATAGATATCCCCAAAACCATGGTTGACTTGTGGACATCTGCGTACCTCTTCACAGCGTACCGGCGTGATGTTATGTTATAAACTGGTGTAAACCATAAATAGACATGCGATTTCAGCAATTCCGGGAGATTTGCTATAATTTATTTAAGAGTTCCGTTGCCTATCTCCGAAGTTCTTCATCAGATCTTCACCAAATTAAAATGGGACCAGTCCGGAAAAATACTCTTCTAAACATTAAAATAATCATTTAAATCGGTTGATAATTGGCGGAAATATCGCTGAACAAACATACAAAAAAAAAAAAAACAAAAAAAAAATTCAGTCGAATTGAGAACCTCCTCCTTTTTTGGAAGTCGGTTAAAAAACGCGGGGTAATGTGTTTCCAGCAGGAAAATTCTAAACGAATGATCGGAGAGAAATATTGTGCATGGGCTTGTTATTTGTGCAAAAATGTGTGGAAAAAAAATTTTTGTCCGTCGCTTTCTTGAAGTCATTTGAATTTGGTCGGATAACCAGCCGTCGTTTACAAGATTTGTTTATATCTGCATAAGGTGAAAGCGCCAGGGTAGCCCGCGAAATTCAAATTTTCTTACGTTTTTTGCAATTTGCAGGTCAGTATCAGGTTCTATGTTCGTCAAAATATGATTCGCGGCCGTAGCAAGTACTTATTTACAGAACTGTAATCATTAAAATAATCAATACAACTTTTTCGGTTAGAATTGATGCCAAATGTAGTATTTCATGAAATCATAACATTTGGCATCAATTCTAACTAAGGAGTTGTATTGATAATTTTAATAATTATAATTCAATAAACACATACTTGCTACGGCCGCGAATTATATTTTGACCAAAACAACAACACACACAAACAACAACCTGACACTGACCTGTAAATTGCAAAAAACATAAGAAAATTCGAATTTCGCGTGCTACCCTGGCGCTTTCACCTTAATTCGAAACATTAAAATCTGAATATTTTAACTACATATTTTTGACTAAACACTATTTTTTGGTTTACACCTACACATCTTAGGTAGAGCCGGTTTCTCATATTTTGCCGTGAAAGTTATGACACCTTCGTTTTGACTTTTAGCAATATTATTCAATAACGAATGCATGTACACTTTTGAAATTTTTATGGTTATTATAAGCGTCAAGAAGGACCAAATACAGTTTTCAGCGAGCTTATACGTTTTCGTTTTCGTAATATTTATTCGGGTTTACGAAAAAGCGATTACTTGAAAATTATAAATATTTTATTAAATCTAATTCTGTCACAAATACGCACAAATTAAGAACTACTCGTGTATGTTTATTCTACATGCGCACATACAGTGGTTTTAGAGACATACGATTTTGCAAAACGTTACTGCAGCAGGAAATGCAATATCTCGAATTCCCCAAAATGCGGGGCAAGTTGATTGGGGATTGGCATTATGCGGGGATTTTGAATATTGATAGTCCAGACCAAGTCAGAACACTTTTTCGAGAAATCGAAATACTTATTTTTGTTTCATGGATATGACTCCCTTTTTCTAAATTGATTTATATCGCTCGACCGATGCTTTCGAAATATATCTACCTATCTAGCCTATTTTGTCCTATTGCTGAGCAAAGGCCTCTCTCTCCCTTTTACACACAACTCTGTCATTTGCTGTGTGGGGGGAGAGGGGATTTTGTGGGAAATCAGTAATTTTTGTGCCCAAATTGGGGAATTTGACTTAGATTTTCGGCGAATTTGATAAATTAGTGTTGGCAAAGCTACGCCAGCTAAGTGTCATTCATAAGCAACTTCCAAATTTTGCAGCTAGAGGCGCGCGCGTAATTTTTGCATTACCATTTTTTTTTATTAGAGATGGGTTTGCTCTTGACTCTAGTCAATGTCAGAGATGACAGAGACAAAGTCTACGATAGAGCGAGCTTACCCAGAAGGAGCCTGTTCACTTTCTTTGTTTTTATCAAAATGAAACGGAATTGTTAAAATATCAGTACAAATGTACGGGTTCAAACGTTAGAAGAACCGTATAAGTGCGTTATGGCTCTAACTGGACTGATAAAATTTAAAAGCTACTGCTAATTTCATGCTGGTTTTGAAATGTTTCTTTCACAAACAGTGGTGTCATCAGGTTCATTTAAATCCAATTTATTAAAACTGTATTAAAATTAAGGATGCCAACGTTTAAAATGTTCTTTTTTTTACTTTAATTTCACTGGTTATAAAATATTAAAAACGGTTTTAGAAAAATATAGGAGGAACTAAATAAAAATAAAACAATATACTTATATATTTTATTAAAATATTCAATGTCCGCATTTTCTTGTTTTTTGTGATGAAACAAAACAATAAAAACAAAAATAAAAAATATGATAATTATGAATTAATGGAACCAAAAATGAGGAAGTTATTGGTGATAAGGTCGGAATGTTTACATCTTCATAGAGTTCATTGATCAGGCGGCACATTTTATTTTTCTTTAAAAGCTCCTTGCTTTGTCTTCAAGAACCGACCAGGACTGGTCAGCGTTTTCAACTTTGGAGACTGCTCCAAGGTCAGTTTTCAAAGAGCCGGGCTAAATATAATCTGTACATAGCACGATTATATTATAAAGTTATATTATATAGTGGTATTTCGGGAAAGACGAAAATTTAAATATTCACATCGCGCGATTTCGCAAGGCCTTGCGCCACCGGGCCGCCAGCAAAAGTATCCTTCGACACACTGAGATTGTAACCCGAAGTGCGAGCCTGTTGCAGAATGCTTCGGGGCGTCTTGTGGTACTGCACTATCCTGCTGAATTTCATATTACACCGCTCCCAACTTTAATGAGTGTGTAGATGAATGTGATGAATTTGAAATGATACTAATGTGAAGCATTGCAGAAAATAGCAAATCAAATTATAATAATAAATTACTAGTAATTCTCGCTCGGAGTTCTGCCACCGCCACGCTGAGGCTCGTGCCGACACGTCGCGTGGCATGCCGAAGCATCCTTGTCACCAGGGCCGGGGAATTGCTCAGATCTAAATGATCTGAGCAATGTTAGGAATAGGCAAGAAAAAGATACTTTTGTGCCGTCCGGGGCGCCGGGCCACGCCTCGCGCGCCACGTACCTCGTGCGTCTGCAGCGCGGGCTCCCTGCGGAAGGCGGCCAGCAGCGCGTGCAGGCCCTGGAACACGCGCGTCAGCAGCGCGGACACGGGCGGCCGCAACAGCGCGGGCACGTGCGGCCGGAACTGCGGGGGTATGTCCGGCTCGACTAAGGACGCGGCGGGCGCGCGGATCCACCTTAACAGAGATAGTACTTTTACCTCTTGGCTCTGTAACGTGGGGTGTTTAGCGAACATCTCTTCGAGTTTCCTCATGGCGATGCGGCCGCGCTCGATGTGGGCGGCCACGCGCGGCTCCAGCAGGCGTGGCACCTCTGGCGCGGAGGAGGCCCCGGGGTCCGCGGGGCCCGCGAGGCCCGCGGGGTCCTCGGTCCTGGGGACGCCCGAGTACGTGCCACAGGAGGTGCATTCGGTCGCCACTCTTACAGGGATCACCAAGATTTCTATAAAGATAAAATACAAAGTATGAACGACGAGTACAAAAAATAAACAGTATTGATTGGTATTAGTCTTTTGGGTTAGCTTAAATCAGATTTAATACAACTGCTCAGCAAGGGTGGGTTTGATATACGAAAATGGGCTACAAATGCACCAAATTACTCGCTGACTTAGAAAAAGATTTGTGGAACCAGCAAATGCTTTGGACAATGCTAACATTAAGCTGCAACAAGAAATCGATGTGATGACAACACAACAGGACTTCACATTAGTCTCTATAGCAACCATTACTATGACGCAAAACTTAAAAGATACAGGAAACTTGAATAGATACAATATCTGAAATATACCAGGGTTAAATCAGTCTGCATCCCATCAACACCAGCGCAGCTCAAACGAGAGCTACACATTATCTACGGGCAAATGCCTCAAGATTTAGCACTACCAATCGAAAACATAGAGAATGACCTTCAGCGCATCTACAAGCTACTGAGAACAAAAGCTCGGGTCACCGAAAAATATATAATTTTCGAAATTACATTTCCGCTCATAGTAAGAGAAAACTTTCAACTATATAGAATAATACCAGTTCCGCAACAAACCAATCACAGCATGATTATCATAATACCAATATCAGAATACGTCGCTGTAATCATGAAAAAGGATGCTTATTTCGTGCCATCAATACATGAACTAGACACATGTTTGCACCACGGTGAATTTTTCATGTGTGAGCTCTTCAAACCAATCCAAAATTAGGAAAATGTCGAAATTTTTTGTGACATAAGCCCAATAAACCAAAGGTGTGAAACAGAAAGGGCAACATGTAAAAACAGATGAGTAGAATTACACTCAACGTCACAATACTTATATTTTTGCTGTGACACATATTCCATTAAAATCATATGCGACGATCAAGTTACCGTACGCCAGCTGACTCGACTCGAGCAGGGGTCATTAGCCTGACTCAGAAATGCTTTATTAAAGGTAAAGATTTCACATTGTATTCTTTGCAACAGCAATCCAACCAATTAAATCTGTCACCAAATATGCTCGTACCAGAGCTAGACCAGATAAACCATATGGTGAACATTACAATACCAACGGAAACAGCATTACCAGAGGATGAGTCTGAATAGATCTATATGCCTTCTTGGAGAACAGATCTAAACGCTGAAAAACACCAAAGCAGAGGTCGATGACGTGTCAGTTCATGACATCCATCAGTACACCATCGTCTATATACTTCTGGGAGTTCTACTATACGCGGCAGCAGTCTGGGTCTGGAAAAGAGCGAGATCCTGCTCGCATTCTACGGCCAGCCGGGTGCAGCCTCGCCACAGACAGGAATCTGTGGCGACTACAGCGGAGTCAACCAGAGTGCATAGTGAAGTACAACCGCGAAAGTATAGTACTGCTGACCGTCAGCAAAGTGAGAGTGAACATATAGGTTTGAGTGCTTATTTCGCCAGACGATGGCTCAGCGGTATGCGTAGTGCGGGTAAAAATAAAAGAGCTACGTTGCCTGTAATGCGAAAAGAACGTGTGTTTACAGTGGAAGATTCAATAGTTTAAAGAATTTATGTTTTATACTTTTGTGTACCCACCCTTTTACAACACTTAATTTGTCTACTATTTTAAAATTACCTACTTTAGTTATGCTTACCATTTCTTGTATTATTATGTTACTAAGATGATTTCATGCGTACTTTACACTGGTCTTATCTCATCTTGTGCTCGGGAATATGTTCGGTACAATATTTGCAACCGAACAGCTCAGCACTTTTGCCTGCGTGCATTTCCATAAATGCGCATGTATCGCAACTATCGCCCGTTAGTGCGGATTCGGATATCAATCGCATAACTCAAACTAAATTAGAATCAAACCATCTTAGTGCTACTCTAGCTTACATTTACCATTTACCATTAAATAGTTTACTAGTATTCAATATAGCCATTAAACCACATTATTGCGTATGATTAAACTAACGGTCGTAAACCAATAACCAAACCAGTACCAGGCTAGTCTAGTGCCAACCAAATCAACCAAGATATCAACCAACCCAGAAGTTAGTGACAAACCAAACAGGCGCTAAATTCTACAGTTGCTGTATTTGTACGTGTCACAACGAGCCTCATCAGATTTTTTTTGACGTTAGTACTGTTCAAGTTTCCGACGCCGCTGTATAATACGTACCATTACAAGTGGGCGTCTGTTCGTTCGGCGTGTGCGGGTCGGGCGTGCGCGTGTCGGGCTCGTGCGCGGAGCTCTGCGTCTCCCACGAGTCCTCAGACGCGGAGCCTTCCGAGCCCCACAGCTCTCCTTCTTCGCTGTCGTACTCGCCAACCTATGGGTCACACTTTCATTTTAATATACACTGAATTTCTGAAGAGTGGCAAAATTTCACGTTAAGAGACAAGTTATCTGTCCCAATACCGGTCTTTAGATACTCGTTCAATCGCACGTGATTCAACAATGTGTGAAAGAGTCTTATGTTTGAAGGGAATAAGAGAGCCTGACGGAGGCCGCGGTGTCTGGCTGGCCATAGTAAACATTTCTTGTCCTAACCCTGTAAGATTAAATAATTGCGGCATTACCACCAAAAAGGTGATAAATTATTGTAAGGTGTAATCCATAGAGTATATAACCACTAGAGAGCAGCTGCAATTGGTCAGTTCAAGGTAAAGTTGCGTAGGTCTGCCCACGTTAATTCGATATCGATAAAATGGATTTTACCAATTTTTTTTAAAATCATTTAATTGAATTGGAATGTTTCCCACACCACTTCACCGCGCATGAAGGCATTTTGATGCATTATAATTGCTTAAGAACGTTATAAAAATCGAAATAATTTAGCGTGCACCGTGTTAGACCTAATCTAACACTTTGACACAACTATGGTCACCAGTACCGTAGCATATTACGAGGGTTAATCACAAACTTCTCGGAATCAATATTAAATAATGCAGATTTAAACAAAAAAATAATATTTTTCTACATAATCTCCCTCCAATGCAATGCATTTAGAATAACACGTTTCTAACTTCCTTATTCCTTGTGAAAAAAAAATGTTATTCTTGACACTAGAAAAACTCCTCTACGGCAGCTATAACCGCGTCATTATCGTGAAATTCTGTTCCACGAGTTTCCTCTTTTAATTTTGGGAATAAGTGAAAATCACTTGGGGCTAAGTCCGGAGAATATGGTATGGTGGTCAAGGAGATTGAAGCCAGCACAGCGGATTGCGTTGAGCGCAACTTCTGATCGATGAGCAGGAGCGTTATCTTGAAGAAACAACACGCCCAACGGCAGTTTTCCACGACGTTTTTCTTTAATCGCTTCACGCACTTTCGGGATTAAATTTGCATAATAGGGTCCAGTAATCGTCTGGCCTTTTGGCATGTAATCAATAAAAAGGTTTCCTTCACCATCCCAGAATACAGAGGCCATAACTTTGCCAGCGGTAGGAGCGACTCGAAATTTCTTAATGGATGGAGAGGATGGTCGTTTCCAAGACATACTTTGTCTTTTAGTTTCAGGATCGAAATGGTGGACCCAAGTTTCATACATAGTGACAAGGCGGCGGCAAAAATTATCCGAATCACGCTGGAACATGTCGAGATTACGCTTGAAAATTTCCAAACGTCGCTTTTTGTTTTCGTCGGTTAACATTCGTGGCACCCATCTTGCCGACACTTTTTTGAACCCCAGTGAATCAATTAAAATGGATTGAACGCTACCAAATGATATCTTTAGTATCTCATGTTTTATAGTCATTCTTCTGTCTTCCAAAACCAGATTCTCAACCTTTTTCACATTTTCTTCCGTAACGGGGGTTGAAGGCCGCGCAGAACGCGGGTCATCTTTACAGCTTGATCTACCTCTTTTAAATTCAGCCACCCAGTACGCAACCGTAGAATAGGGTACAGCATCATCCCCTAATGTCTGCTGAATGTCCAAAAGACATTTTTTTTCAAACTGAGATATTTTATCACCTCACTTTTATGCGACAAAACACTAATCGTTTTCGAGCGTCGGGGCACTGTATGCGAAGTCAAGTGGTTTTATTGTCTTTGGTGTAATCGAATTCAAACAAGTTTTTTGATGTGAAACATTGTCATCTAATGCGGTGGGTCAGACCGACTTTTGGAGTGGTCATACTATATGATAGTATGAAGGTGGGAGGTGTGGTGAGGTATTAAATAAACAATCACCTTTTCCTTTACAAATGCAATTTCGATGTTTCAGATCTGCCAGGCATCCCGGCTCACTTTTATTGTGATGAGGTTCTCGATTTAATTGCATTTTTAGTGTAATTAATAATCTTACCTTGTATAGATCTTGAGGCCAGCACATACTCGTGTGTCCGTCGACCCACCATACTTTTACGCGACCAGATGGAAAGTTGTCAATCACCTGAAACCAAATTAATTAATAAGATATTCAGTCCACCTTGGTGATTACTTTTCTGCGTACAACACGTATAAGTAGCCTACTTCAGAGCAGCCAACTGTACAACACTATTGTTGTTTGCTTACCTGTCCTGCAGTGCAGTTGGCATCTTCTCCGGTAAAGTTGGCAACCCTGATGACGACAGTGCCAGGTCGGTACTGGAAGTCTGGGTGATCCTTTAGATCATACACGCTGACTTCGCTCTCATGCAGCATTTGTGGACTGGGGAACGAAGATAATCATATTATTCCGTTTCCGTGTTTTTGTTCGGATAGGTATTTTTTACGATGTATGATGAATGAGGAAATCAAAGTGTTTGCTAGATAAGTTCAATAAAAATTATTCAGAACCCGGCAATAAGTCCACCAGTAATTTTCAAATCTAGGCAATATCTTGTATTCTGATTTCCTGGCCTACAAAGATAATAAAACCATTTCTTCTGTCGAATCTACTATTACAAATATATACGCGAAAGTAAGTTTACATTGCATTTAAAACACCATAACAAATATGAAAAATACACAGACTTCAAAATGTTCGTTAGTAGACTTTTACCGTGTCAAAACGTTGATATCAGGATCGTAGCCAAGTAAAAATTTCGTTATCCCGTGTGCTGCATTATTATTATTATTATTAGTAGCCCCTACTGTCCCACTGCTGGGGAAAGGCCTCCCTCCATTCCTTCCAATGCTCACGTCAGCAGTACCAGTTATTCATTTAATAAGTCAAAGTCAAAGTATTTATTTCAAATAAACCATTTACAGGTACTTTTGAATTGTCAGAGTCAGTCAGTCAAAAACATGAAGCTATTTGCACGTTCCAAAGCGTAGATCTCTATGGAGAAGAACGTGCAAGAAACTCCATGGACACTCTTTTAAACCATTTTATGATTTACAAGAATCCTGGTTACATTATCTTTGTTGCTTCTATATGTGAGAACAATGTAAAGGAAAAGAAAAAAAAAAGAATTCTAAGTATCAAATAAACTATTGAAATAAGACAGCGACAGCTAAGAGATGACCAGTCTCCACTGATGGCACCCGTTCACGAACATGACGCGTGCATCAGCACCATTCAGCTCAACCATTTTGAAGGGAACCGAATGATCCGATACACGCGCCACCATCAGCGAGACATTCGAGTGAGCATGACAAACCCTCAACTGCCCCTGCTCATTCATGTCAAACAAGGAAACCATCTATTAACATAAAAAGGCTCCATGGTCCTCACATTTACAGGATTCCAAAATAAAAAATGCTTCTACTTTATATAAAACTATACATATCAATTGGTAAGAACAGAAAAGTAAAAGTGTATTCCAAACATTATAGAAATGTGGAATATTATTATTATTAAACGTAAAAAGTAAAATAAAAAAGAGTGAGCATCTCCTCCATATATAAAATCCTAACTAGTGGAACCAAGCGGCTGAGGCTGTGGAGCAGGACCGGCATTTAGCCAAGCATTTTTATCAAGGATATAATCTTCCAGTTTATAATATGCCTGTCTACATAGTGTGCGTTTAATGCATGTTTTAAATTTTCTCTCATTCAGTCCGAGAATATCATATGGTATTTTATTATAAAATTTAACACAGTACCCCATAAAAGTAGTGTGTACTTTAGCCAATCTGAATCGGGGTTGATCTAATTTGTTCTTATTTCTAGTATTAAAATTATGCCTGTCACTAATCTTACTAAAAAGATGGAGATTTTTCCGAACATACATTATATTTTCGTATATGTATTGACAAGGTACCGTCATGATGTTAATATCTTTAAACAGTTCTCTTAGGGAATCGCGCCGACCCAGATTATATAAGGCTCTGATGGCTCTTTTCTGCAGAATAAATATAGATTCGATGACTGCAGCACGTCCCCATAATAAGATACCGTAAGACATGATACTATGAAAGTAACTAAAATAGACCAGCCTCGCGGTATCTATATCAGTAAATTGACGGATTTTTCTGACAGCATATGCTGCTGAACTTAGCCGTCCCGCAAGAGATGTTAAATGAGGACCCCATTGTAGCCTTGAGTCAAGCGTGATCCCCAGGAAAACCGCGTTTTCGACGAATTCAAGTTTCTCTTTGTTCAATACAATATCGCAATTATTACTTTTGACATTCGGTAAAGCAAATCTAATACACTTAGTTTTTTTCCCATTTAATAGAAAATTATTAGCAGTGAACCAATTTTGGACCTGCTGTAGGGCTTTATTTACATCGTCAAGATTTGTAGAACGTCTATCTATCTTAAAAATTAAGGACGTATCATCAGCAAATAATACCATTTGTGGTTGATTTTTTAAAAGATGGAGTAGATCATTAATATATACTAAAAAGAGGAAAGGACCCAATATTGAGCCTTGTGGTACCCCCATTTTGACTTTTAAACCCCTTGAATTAACACCGTTTATTTGAACTTGCTGCTGTCTGTCATTTAAATAAGACTTCACTAACCTGAGTGCAAGTTTACCTAGACCGTAATGTTCTAGTTTTAGGAGCAAGGTTTCGTGATTTACACAGTCAAATGCCTTGGAGAGGTCACAAAAGATTCCTATGGCATCTTGCGCCTCTTCCCACGCTGTATATATGTGTTTTAATAACGTGACACCAGCATCAGTCGTACAACGACCTTTGGTAAAACCATACTGTTGATCGTGTAAGATTTTATTGATGTTAAAATGAATGAGCATTTGATTGAGCATTACTTTTTCAAACACTTTGCTGAAAACCGGCAATACGGATACAGGTCTATAATTATTGGTGTCTGTGCTGTCGCCGGACTTAAATAAAAAAAATACCTGTGCTGCATAGTTATTTTTTTTTATTAAATGAATAACTGGTACTGCTGACTGAACTGGGGTAAATAAAATCTCAAAACTGCAGAACAAACGTAAAGTAACTCACACTGGCTCGTCAGCACTGGTGTAGGTGCGGTACCAATGCACGATGGCGGTCCTGCCGTGATGATCCACGCGTTGAACCACACCATACTCTCTGTGCTTCAGCTGTTCAATAACAACAAAATATTGTAGCTTTTAGTTTAAAGACATTACAGAAATAAGAATACAGAAAAGAGACCAATGCAGCTAAATTTCAAAATGTTTCAAACAGCTCAATAAAAGGGAATAAACTTTTTTTTATAATGAACTCTATTGTATGCTGGGACTCGGTATCATTTACATTCAGTTTCTGAAAGGTAACTGTACTGATTACTGAGCTGTATCTCATGAACCAGATAACAGTGTGTGCACACCACAAAATTTTAAACATTTATGTATGGTATGGAACCCTTCATGTGCGAGTCCAAATCGCACTTGGCTGGTTTCCTCAGTAAATTTTGACTTTTAAAAAGTTTCTTTATTATTGAAAGAAATGATTTGACTGCAAAAAGTAGCCCACGAAGTTCAGATTATATCGACCTCACATTAAGACCAGTAACTGAAGCACTGACCTGTTGGTTTTCCTCAACGTTAGCTGCCCCGCTGACCACGAAGTCACCCGGGAAACACTCCTGCCCGTCCAGGTGATGGATCGGATACAGCTGTGTGGATGGAATGCCCATTTCTATTGTGCCATCCTGCGAATGGGAGAAAAACAAAAAAAAATTTTTTTCGCCTACAATGGAAACACTATGTAAGATGCATTACTGTGCTGATTCTGATTTTGGACACTTCACATTGGACATCAAATGTCTAAAAATGTCATTGGACATTTTTTCACACAAAAACTTTCTAACGTCAATTCTAATCCAAGGATAAATTATAGCTGAAGGGAAAAAAACACCCCTATGATGCACCCCTCATAGGGGTGTTTTTTTCCGTCGTTGCAGCGCCGACCTAGCGATGACGCTGCACTGTTTTCCGTACAAATCAGAAAAACATGCCACACGGTGCGTTAAAACGACGCTTCGACGAAACGCGCTCGCAACGGACAGGAGCCAGAAAGACGAAGAGGGAGCTGCGCTGCGTCGTCGCAGACAGGTGCTTTACGTTGCGTCACCGCATTTGTCCGTGCGGCACCCTGTCCGTCGAAATCATTCCACGACCACGCGGTCGCCGAGGCGCGGGGGGCGGGTACAGTGTACATGTCACATACCTGCCACACGACGTTAGCGCGGCTGGTGGTGTGCAGCGTCTCCACGACCACGCGGTCGCCGAGGCGCGGGGGGCGGGTACAGTGTACATGTCACATACCTGCCACACGACGTTAGCGCGGCTGGTGGTGTGCAGCGTCTCCACGACCACGCGGTCGCCGAGGCGCGGGGGGCGGGTACAGTGTACATGTCACATACCTGCCACACGACGTTAGCGCGGCTGGTGGTGTGCAGCGTCTCCACGACCACGCGGTCGCCGAGGCGCGGGAGGCGGGTACAGTGTACATGTCACATACCTGCCACACGACGTTAGCGCGGCTGGTGGTGTGCAGCGTCTCCACGACCACGCGGTCGCCGAGGCGCGGGGGGCGGGTACAGTGTACATGTCACATACCTGCCACACGACGTTAGCGCGGCTGGTGGTGTGCAGCGTCTCCACGACCACGCGGTCGCCGAGGCGCGGGAGGCGGGTACAGTGTACATGTCACATACCTGCCACACGACGTTAGCGCGGCTGGTGGTGTGCAGCGTCTCCACGACCACGCGGTCGCCGAGGCGCGGGGGGCGGGTACAGTGTACATGTCACATACCTGCCACACGACGTTAGCGCGGCTGGTGGTGTGCAGCGTCTCCACGACCACGCGGTCGCCGAGGCGCGGCGGCGGCGCGGGTGGGGCGCGGCGCACAGTTCGCTTGAGACGCTTGCCCCGTAGCAAGCGAACTGCTAGTTGGGGGGATCGCTTGCCGCGTGCTGACGCCGCTGAAGAGCAGCGGGATGACCACGTTGCACCGCTGGGGATACAACACGATGATTACATAACCATTTATACACTTTTATTTTATTTATTGCAGATTCGCCTTGTACCATGCACATCTATCAACAATTCATGGGAAAAACATTTTAAGAATGCAAAGCATTTTATTTAATAAACATACTTTTGTGTAAAAAAGTAATGATTTGACTACCCATCTGCAAACGCGTCCTTAATGGGTTGGAGTGAACACAGACAAGGATTAAAGCTCTCACCTGTCTCTTGCCTTTATTGGCCGGTATCCTTAAGAGCAAACATACTCAGGAGGAGCTTGTATGTATTATGCTCGTAGAGATCTTGGCCACACTTTCGGGATTGTCCTGATACCTCTCTACTCGTCAAGTACCTCAGGGTATATTGCCCCCTTGTCGTAACGTCGGTGCTAGCGACCGTTTAGGGGGGCCTATTTATTTAGTGTGCAAATCACCCCCTGCCATTTTATCCCTGTATTTCAATGACTTTGGTTAGCAGGGACCACAGACCTTTGATAGTTGTAGGAATAGAATCCACTTTAGCCAGCGAAACCCAAAAAAAAAATTAATGAATTTTTTTTTTTTTTTTAATTATTCAAATATCATAAATATTTTTTTTTTATGAATGTTTAGTAGTAATTGGATACATGAAGTAGGCTGCCGTTGTAAGACGTTTAAAATGCAATGGTTTATAATTAGTATAACCTATTAAGCATAATATTCACCTGTCAGTATCACTGCCATCGCTGCTAGTATTCTCCCAGTTGTCTGAGTCATCATCGTTGAGCGCATCGGACTTATTGTCTCCGTTGAGCATGGTGTCTTCGCGCGTGGGCTCAGGACTGCGGAGGAGCCATCTAATTAGTTACAGTGGAATGATGAGAGGGAGGTTATGGTGGTGACGTGTAGCGGTAAGCGATAGTGGATTGTGTAAGCGTTTTTGTATCGTTATAGAGTTGTGGGTGTGTTAAGGTGGGTCCATTCACATGATACAGATATTCATCTGTGCAGACCATAAACTCTGAATAAAAAAGTTCTACCACACCGACATTTGTCTGTATTACTTTGTTGCACAGATAAAGTTCTCCAAACTCAGAGGTGTTATATTTTAACTGAGTAACTTGATCAAATGTATTTGTTGAAGCAATGTACAGTGATTTAAATTTGAGTTTATTTGAATTCATTGTGACCGATGACGATGATTGGGAGGGGGGAGTATCACAAGTTGGATGTGGATCTAAAAATTTTTAACTAAAATTTCCCTTCTTGGGAGTAACCAAAAAAAAATTTTATAGCTATCGTTATTGATTCGAAATTAAGTTCACTACACTTACGAAAAAATAAGTCAAAATGAATCCCCAAAAGCAGCAAAGGCTACACCCATACCCGTACCTACCTGATACCAGAATCATTCTTCTCCTCAGTAGCGGTGTCTTCCTGACTGCTGGCCATGGGCAGGGACACGTCGCCGATGTTCTCGATCTTGATGCTGGGGCAGTTCCCGTCCATCTTCAGCGCGTCGTCCAGGGACTCCAGCTGGTCTGCCGTGTCCACTTCCATTTCGTTCTAGAAGAGTCAAGTTTTAGGTCTTCATGTTCCGATATAATCTGATCTAAACGCTAATAGTGTAAGCCCAACGGATGGATAGATAACCTAGCAACATCAAGAATTCTTAACAAACCATTAGCAGATGTTCGTTATTTGCTGGACCATTTTTTATTTTTTTTAAGGATGGGAAATCATCAAATGACTCCTTCCGCTAGGCGGAGCGGAAGGGAGTGTCACTCTTGTTACTAAAACCCATCCGTGTTCTTCCTATTGCCCTTTGCGTTCCAGGGCCGCGGTGACTCTTTCGAAAAAATTCCGCAGCTATTTGCCGGGACCATGAAAATCCATTCACTTTACCAGTGATTTAATCAGCTTGGTGGGAACTTTAGAAAAATATTTATTATTCGGTCTAGGATTTCTTCAGTTTCGGGTTTATGTTTTTGTTGTTTCACGGATAATTGAAAGGCATATAAACGCACAACAGACTTGTAAATTCTGAACTGGCTGAAAACAGTTACCTAATATAAAAAATCTTTAAAAAATTAATTTACCTCGTTAGACTTAAGTTTGCGGTGCGCCGAGGCGCGCTTCTTAGGCCTGGAGGGCACGTGGTCAGCCGAGTTGGTCTCGGTTTTCGATGGCTTCTTTACCGGCTTAGTCTGTTTGCGGAGACCCCTGTAGCATTTACCTGCATACAAAAGTGTACCTGATTTAAATGCATTTCAAAGAAAAAAATAAGAATCAAAATCAAGGGTCGTTTATAAAAATTAGGCTGATAAATAAGCACTTTTGGAATGTCAAAATTACATAAGATTATAAAGGACTGAGCTAAAAAATACTGCCTTTGCTTAATGCTTGTGTTTTGCAGAAGTGGCCCGATGGGAGAATGTGACAGCCACTTTTAGTTATAGACCACAAGTTAGCTATAATATAAAAGAAACCTGGGATAAGCCCTCATTGTTCTGTTACGATTAAATAGCTCACAAGTTCGTCAGATTAAATAGCATGTAGAGTCCATGTCACCGAAAAATGGCAAACGCCGTAAGATTGTAAAATATTGCGTGAAATTGTAAACTATTTTTTCTTTATAAGACACGGATATATTGGAAACTATTGGAGTTTGAATGGGATTTATTGTATACGAAACGAGTTTTTTTATAATAATTCGAGAAATTATTATCTAACCAAGATTTATTACAATATCTGCAATTTTCGGGTAACATCGATACGAGAGTACGAGACCCCTCCAGTTGTAAATCTGTACATCTGTTAAGCAACAAGAATGAACACCACTGAATTCTGTACTTACTCTGTTGTTTCCTCCATTGCTTCTTGCTGACGAAGCTGTCTTCGGGGCCGATAGTGAGGAAGTTCCTGTCGCCGACTTGCAGTGTGCATGGCTCAAATACATTCAGCAGCTTTAAATTCTTTAGATCTTCACCTGGTTATGGAAAATGTTATGTTAACTAAGTTGATATAATATGTTCCTTTCGTAAAGGCTGGAACAGCACTAATGGAAGAGTTTGGACAAATTATGGGGTGCTAAGCAATCCTTGTGAGCTTTCAACATTCATTTACTTCATGTTGTTAGTGTCTAACTTAATCCTTATCTGTATTAAGATGACCTCTATGATAAATACCGCTATTCCTCAAAAGAAATGAGGAACTTTGGTTTAGTGTACTAAGGTTTGGACTGGTCAGTATGGAAGCTGCTCTATCCTACATTGCAGAGGCGCTTGCGTATCAACCAGTCGCATGAGATTTTCGATCTCAGCTTTAGAGGTTGCTGCTGGTAGAGGTGCTAGATAATAAAAGTATACCTTCGACTAAGAACTTGGGCTGCTGCGGTGTGGTGGGGTCTGAGGGGTGAGTGCACAGCGCGCGGCACTGCCAGTGGACGCTCACACTCTCCGTCATAACGGCCTCCACGGTGAACTGGGGACAAACAATCATGTCACATCACACGTGGTACCGCGTGTCTTGGCTATGTACCTGATGATAATGTCATTTCACACATGGTATCGCGTGTCTTGGCTTTGTATCTGCTCGTGAGTCGTGACCAAGACTCATGGTCGACATTTATAAAATATACGAGTGAGGCAATTATTTTTTATTACTGGCAACATTTTATAATCGATTTATAAAAAACGGAACCATTACAGGATCACTCGTGTCGTTTTGTCTGTCCATCTGTCACAGCTAATTTGTGTCGAATCTATTGAACCGATTCAGTGGATATTGGGCACACATAATATTATTGACTACTGTATCCAACGCGTAACGTAAATTACTAGAAAAAATTAAAAAGTTTTTCGTTCTGTACTTATAAACTTTATATTTTTATTTGAAGAAAAATAATGTGTATTTCATCAAATAAATAGTTCTAAAGTTAGAAAGAACAAGATCATTTACCTACTATCCCTACCCCTTACCTCCGAAACCTTAATGTTGAAAAAGATACAGAAAATAGCTGAGCTTTACTCATAGACAACAGGAAAAACTATAAGGGTACGTACGATTAAAAATAACATTATAAAATATCATTCGATGTCGTATTTGCGCCCGAAGGGTTCTGCCCTTGCGCCAATACGCCAATACGGCTCGCACTGGGCCGGTTTTTTTTAATACAAAACACGACACGCTTGAACTTGGGCCTTACAAAAAATCACAGCGCTTTTAAATTCCCCCTTCATTTTTAATGAGACGTATTTCGAGCCGTTGAGGAAGTTCCGGTCACCTATGCCTACTTATGCAATTTTTTTAAGAGCGTTTACGCCGTACGTTATTTCATACAAACTTTCAAGTCCTTATTTATCAAAATGAATTAACCGATTTTAATTAAACTTAGTATGCATAACCTAGATATCCAGGTCTTAAGAGGGGCCAACCCGTCATACATTTCATACAAACGCTCGTACGTGATTATGCCGTTGTAACACATCTATCTTTGATTTTTTTGATGTAATAGGTATTTTGGTATTTAGGTTGTGCACTATATCTAAGTTTCTATGAAAGCAAGAAATAAAAATTTGGAGAAACAAATTCAGTATTATAAGCCTCCAAAAATCTGCATTTTGCACAAATTTCACCTGCACTTTGGCCGTTCATAATGTACTCATAAATTGTAAAAGTAAAAAAACCATCTTGATAGAAACCTTGCACATGTAATTGAGATTCTAAATAAATAATATTAATTTCAACTTGTAAGGCTCATTCAAAAACACGTATTTCCTGGAACTAGTTTTATGAAATTTTCGAACACTATATCTTCGTTCAATGTTATCGCGTTCTCACTTTCTTGTTAGTCAAAGACATTGCGCTGGATGAAACAACAAGCATTTCAATCAAGCTCGCGTTGACGATAGACGAACTTCGTAGAGAACATTTTTGAAGAGTTCAGGGGAAAGATAGTGGTTTTTCACTTTCTATAGAAAACTTAAAATCGCTCTCTCTCCTCCTCTTAACTCTTTATCGAAATGGGAAATGGTTCATTCATTTCGAAGAATCAGAACTTGAAAGTTTGTATGAAATGCCGCAGGGTGTAAACCCTCATAAGAGTGAATAGTTAAAAAAAAAATTAAGTATGTAAAGACACATTTTTTGAGGTTCCGAACGTCCGTTAAAAACGGAACTCTTCTAAGGTCACTCGGTTGTCTGGGCTGTCTGTCTGTCACAGCCAATTTACTTCAATTTTACTGTCCCGATTCTGTTGAAATTAGGTACACATATGAACATCTGTGACCCAAACACGGAAGAGTTATGTAAATAAATAAATTTTGAGTAGGTAAGTGGGGGTCACTTTTGGGGCGAACATAGAAAATTTATAGAAAATATTTTTTCGAGCTGTACCGTGTGATGTATCCTATGAAAGGTCTTATTGTGACGGATTCCAATATTTTTTTTAATAATTTCAAAATAAATAGTCAGTAGAAATTAGATGAAAAATTACCCTTTATATCCGAAACTACTGAGCCAAGAATTATGAAAAAAAAAATGCAGGTAAATAGGTCTTTACCTTAGGATTACAAGAAAACCTATAAGAATTCTATGATTTTAACGCAACAAATGTCACAAAAATGAGATTAGTTCGGACCTCTTTACACGCGAGTCCGACTCGCGCTTGGCCGGATTTTTCATGGGATATCATCAAATGACTCCTTGTGTCAGACTCTTACTGACATAAACCCACCCGTACAAATGCCCTTTGCGTTCCAGGGCCGCGGTAACCTTTTCAAACAATTCCCCTACCCTGGCGCATAGTTCAATACACAGACACACATAGACTGCTCCAGTGATTCAGTGCTGCAAACATTACAAACTCACCTTATGATCATGCATCTTATGTTTCCTGGCTGCCTTCATCTCCTTGGTGACATGGAGCCAGTTGGCGCTGTCCAACGAGCCCAGGGGCCCGTACACGACCTGTCCAGGGTAGAACTCGGACGAGGAGTACGGAGTGGAGCGGCGGCGACGCATCGAGTAGTCTTCCAAAGGACAGGTGTCCAAGTCTGGGTACTCGAGACGAGAGCCTTCGGCGGAGACGAGGCGGAGCTTGCTGTGTACCGCCTGTGTAAGAAGAAAAGTGTTTATTGTCACAGAATTGGCTTACCTCCTAGCCTAGCCTCCTTCTATCAATATTGTAATTACCTAATGTGAAATATAACTCAATGGCTAAATAATAATGACCACACGCGTCGATATTCAAGATTGAGCAACGCATCGTGTTACCAGTTACAGTTATTAACAGTTTTTTCATAATAATTACCTAATAAAGTTTTATTACAATTTTACGGAGTCTGCAGTTTTCCGGTGACATATTATGCAATTTGACACCAAAGATTATCTTAACCAAAACTGAAATGAAACTGCTTTATTCATTTGCATGGATGATATGAATTGCTAAAATGAACTGAGCAATTAGGTTACACCTTACACATGTTAATTTTGAGAAGTTTAAATATTTAACTACTACACAATGCTATGATTTATTCAATACTGTACCCTGTTTATGTGTATCAAACTATTTATGGCGTCTAGTTGCCTTGCTACACCATCACTGTGTTAACAATAGCATAAATACACATAGGTAGAACTTACTACAACGTTACTCATAAACACTTTTAGTTAACTGTTGATTAAAAGTCAGTCTGATGTTTAAGTTTTTTTTTTTATGGATGTGAAATCATCAAATGACCTGTTCCGCTCTAGGTGGAGCGAGAGGGAGTGTCAGACTCTTACTGACTAAAACCCATCCGTGCTCTTCCTAGTGCCCTTAGCTTTCCAGGGCTGCGGTAACTCTTGCGAACAAAATCCGCCAACTGATGTTTAAGTTGGTCTTGGCTTTTAGTCAATCAACCTGCCTAACCTTTTCCCAACCATATTGGTGTCAGATTCCAGTCTAACCAGATGCTGCTGAATACCAGTATTTTATTTACATGAAGCGACTGCCTATCTGACCTTCAGAACCCAGTAACTGAGTAACACAATACCCTTTGGCAAAACATGTCAGATGTTCTGGCTTCTGACTATCTGTAACGCCAGTAAAAAATCTACAGACAGCCAGGACTAATAGCTGAACGTGCTTTCCGAGGAACAGAGGATTTCAGTTTGTTAAGTTGGTCACCTCTTCACGGACTGGCCATTGGCAAGCGTTGCTTAACCTTGATCAACCAGGGTCATTGTTGTTACTAAGTAACGAGCTTCTCCTACATTGCCAAACACAGAGAATAAATAATGAAAGAACAAGCTAAATATTACATTCCTAATTGGGTTAACATGGAGGTAAAGATTACTTAAAAGTTGTAATTATTTTGCCATACCTCAAATTGATATCCAACTGAGAGCACTTTATGCACACAGATCTACGAATGTTCCAGAGTAGCCTTTCCCAATCCTTTTTTATTTAAGAACAGACTCTTGATACCACAGATAAAATTCAAGAACCACTTCAAAATAAAAATTGAATAGTATCTAAGCATTTATGTTATTTAGTGCCCATTTTCTATTAATTATTAATTTCTGTACACCTTCAACCCTTTAATGCACAACTTGTATTGTAACACGGGTTGTAAATGTTCATAAGGTTCCATTTTGAAATAAAAATCCTAAAGTGACTGGCCACTTTGTATAAGTCATTCATAAAAAGAGTAAATAGTTAACATGCTCTAATGCCTATTGGCCAACAGTGTGGACTTATGGTGCACTAGACTAGAGAAGACAAATGAATTGCTCACCTTAGAAGTTCCAACCCAAGAATCAAGGCATACAGCTAAATCAGGAGTAAACTCCTCCAAAGGCTGGAGCCTCTCGCTAGCAACACTTGGTATCACATGCTTGGTGCCCACGACCTGCAGGGCTGCATTCATAATGATGTCCCTGCAATAGCCTCTTTGCGTATCCTTGCCAGCGATGAGACGGCGGACCACATCCCCAGGCATCAATGAGCGGTCTGCTAGGCCAACCTGGGATATTTAAAAACAATCAATATATAAAAATATGGGTAAGTAAGTCAGCCTATGCCCGCATGCAGATACAATTAATTTATTAAATATACTAATGGGTTTTAAAATGCCACACCAAGTGGGTGTGGCATGACCCAAGAACACCATAGAATACCACGGTTTTATTCAGGGAATACTATCAGAAAGGGGTTACTATAATAGACTGGTAGAAAGGCCTATAGATTGGTAGAAATTCAATGAGTTCATTTATCATATTATAATATTGAAGTATGTTCATTCATTGTAGCAGTTGTTCCATGGTCCATTGGACATTAGAAAAATGATAATAAGCTGATAATCAATTATTTGTTAAATGTATTATCAAGCATAGAGAAAAGCAAAGACTTGGGATATCCAACAACTGTTTTTCTACCAAACATCTTTTAGTACCTATTCAATACAATCATTGGTTTGAGATTTTTGAAGCAGTATGTTTTAGTACTACCTACATGTACATTCCAATTATTATGGAACTAATAAACCTAAGTAGCCGAAAAACAGGGTCAAAAAATGAATACTATGAACAAGTTATTTTCTATTGGCATTTTAATAACCTTTTAAAAGCTTTTGTATGTTTTTAATGCAATATATGTTGAGAAAATTTGACAGAATTGTAAAAGAACTAGTTTCTAATTACATTAAATCTTGAGGGTAGACATAAGTCCAATCAAGTTCATACCTTCTTTTACGTTTTCGAAACATATTCAAGGACAAATCATGTGTTATTCAAGTTTATTCGCAGTAGCCCCGGGCTTTGGGGTTGTTGTACTCGCGAGTACAGGCCTATTGTATTTTCAATAACTAGGTACTACGGTGCGCAAGTGCCGAACACCGCGTGAGATCAAATTTAATAATTTGCAATTATCCTTGCTTACCGACTTCTCGGATATGACTCGCTCCGTGCCGGCAGGATGCCAGACAACACGAATTTCGCCTTTTTGTATAGGTAGTTCAATGTCGCTTTCATGATCGCTGGTGTTGGCTTCATAGTTCTCGAGTACCAGACCGAAGACCACTTGACCGCGATTGTTGATTTTATACACTTCATCCTCGTAAAAATATTGAAAGTCAGTCGGCGAACCTGGATTTTGCCCCGCCATATTGACGGGAATTATCTAAAGACACAAATAATTTTGTTTTTTACGTGAATATGTTCTTTCTGACAGCTGATTGCAATGTGTGGCGCATGCGTCAATAAATTATGCAAGAAAAACGCCATCTTGCGGGTTTTTGGTAAAATAATTTGCGTTCCGTTCCACTTTTGTCGTTGTTTTTATAATGTTATCTAAAATTGTTTATTTATTTTTAGATAAATAAATTCACCGATAATCTCTCAGATCATGCACTTTTATCGCTGTCGTTACATTTAAGCAGCATACTACCTAAAATTACTTGTATGATTAGATAAGTAAGTTGCTTTTCGTACATGAGTAGTGACTCAGTGTTTGATAGGCACGGAAGATTTATATTACCATCATCAGGCTCTGTGAAATCAGAGGTTTGCGTTCACACGCGCATAAACCCTCACCCTATACATATGAACCAGATACCTCTTTATAAAGCCTCCCATAAAAAATAATAAGGCAATAGGTTCATTATTCCATGAATAAGTTAGGAAACGCCTTCAGACATCCTCATCCCAAGCACATTGTTAAACTCCTTCAATAATCTTTTCGGGATAAGTATGACATTCAGTTATCTTTTAATCGGTTACCATATATATGAACGACTAATCCTTAAGTAGCGTAGTAGGCAGTCCTTGTTTAGCAGAAGTTTAGAATTACTATTCAGTCAATTAATCCAACGCAATTCTCGGCTGGACATAAGCATTTCCTAAACTACACTTGTTTCGCCGCTTTCTGCATTCAGTCTTTCCCAGCTACGTTTTTAGGCAGTTCCACCTTTACTGTGGGTGCACAAGGGTAAGGAGGCCCAGCTTCATTAGGGGCTCCCAATTAGATATTTAATTGGAAAAATTGAGCAGCTTCGCTCTCACATGACGATGACACCTCAAGAAATCTTTCAGTTTTTTTTTTCTGCTATCAACAAAGTAACGCATCCGAGACTGGCTGCACAATATTCCGAACTCGCTTCGCTCGCTCTTGGATCTACAGTTTTCCATATAAATTGCTTCGATAGCATTATATGCTTTCGAAGGGGTAAAGGTAACCATGTCACATCTGTTTGAATGGCAAAATATTCTGAACTACCTACTTCCCCTCATGTATAAATTCCATAACGAACTGGAGTTCGGGATAAGAATACCTACAAGGAGCCCTAATTAAGAGATGGCTGAGTAGGGTCGATGTGATTTCTCAGATAGTAGGTATACGTCTAAAGATTTTCATACATAATATGTAATGCTCGTTTAAATTTTATTTATCAAGGCATGATTTAGTAGTTGAGCACTCTTTTCCTGTTTTATTGAATGGCAAAATATTCTGATCTCGTTCTTAAGGCCATAGTTTTCAATATTATTTGCTTCTATAGTCAGTATGAGCTATCCGAGGAGTCAAAATTTTTGAGCTTGCTCCCCTCGCTCTCTCATACTTCTTTTTGAAAAATCATTGTTGAAACGTAAGTGCCAGCGAAATTGGTTTCCTTTTATTTTTGATGATTGTATTAATTGTATTTAAATACGCTATTGGGTAGTAGGTGTCTAGTCATACCAACGAAACCCTGCTACATCCTATGCTTTATTGGCCGGTTTTCATCTACGCTTTAACTCAGATGTACCCAGCAGGGACCCCTTTTTTATGGATGGGAAACATATACTCTATGATGGGAAATCATCAAATGACTCCTTCCGCTCTGGGTGGAGCGGGAGGGTGTGTCAGAATCTTACTGACTAAAACCAATCCGTGCTCCTCCTAGTGCCCATTGCGTGCCAGGGCCGCGGTGACTCTTTCGAACAAAATCCGCAACCCTGGCAGACTCTGGCCCTAACGGGCTCCGTCTACAATGCTGACATCTCTCTGAGGCGTATGTGGAACAAAACGCGCCGTTGACCCGGGCCTGGCTTTGATCGGACGGCCACCCAACGGTCGCCGTCCGCAGACCCGCGCCTATAATATGGTGGCCGGGAAACGCCCTGCGACTCCCGACGCCCGGGGCGTCTCCTTATGTTACGGCGGCTGGGCCTGTGGGTTGTCCCTCCCTCACGCGGCCGGCCCCTCATTCACTGCCATTACTGCTTCACAGAAGGAGGTGAGGGCTTCCCATGCCTCCTCGCTCCGGACCATGGAGTGAATCAGGGCCGGTAGCGAGAGGTCGCCGTTGCCGCGATCGCTTCGACGAGGACACGGTGATGCTTCGCCCAAGCAGGGCAGACTTCCACCGTATGCTCCACCGTGTCTTCCAAGCAATCCTCACTGTGAAAACACCCGGACCCTCCCGCTGAATCCGAAACAGGTAGGTACCACCCAAAACAACCATGACCGGTGAGTATCTGCGTCAGGCGGAAGGTGAGGACGCCGTGGCGCCTTTCTAACCACTCCTCAAAGAAGGGACTTACCGCCGCAATAGTGGCGTGCCCAAGCAGGGACATCTTACACACGAATCTTTCACATCTGGTGGGTTAAGAGTCCTGTTTTTACGATTTTGTAATAATCGTTGTAGAACGGGTTAACATGCAACCTTTATTGATTCTGAGTCAATAGATATAGTTTGCCGGGCCAGCTAGTTATAGATAGAACGAACAGTCGACTCGACAGTATAAGTGATTTGAGGTATACCTAACCACTGCTACCGATTCAAGAACAATCTATTGTTCCGTAAGGTACTTATACAACAAATTACCGCACAATTAAACACTAGCTTTTGTCATACGTGTGGAATTCAGATATCAGAACAGATACTTAGTACCTAGGTACCAATTAAATATAATCTACTTATAGCTGAGTAGGTAACCGCGACGTGGACCGTCCCTGGGCCTGCAGTCTCGACTTTGATAGCGATTTCGGTAATTTCTACCAAATATTATCGTTGTCATGCCTACTGAATAATATCGATAAGCTTAGCGGGCTATCAAAATCCCATGCTAGGTTCGCAAAAGTTTACGACAAAGTTCAGTAATTTGATATTTTGCTAGCGTAGACATTCGCTGGCTTTGAATGTTGAGACTACCAAATAAATATCGATACATATTTTCAAATTGTTAGGACTTTATGGACCGAATTCAGTTGGTAGGCGATCGGTAACTATGTCGAGACTACAGGCTTTGGTGGACGATCCACGTGGAAGAGGATCTAACACTGCATTGAGTCAAAGCTATGTAAAAATATTGGCAAATAATAAAAATCAGAGAGGCTACAAGAAATAATTTTTATTTAGTACATACTTAGGTACTTATAGATAGAAGATGGCTACTTGGGGTCTTGGGGTCTGCCCAAGGAACAAGGGACAAGGACAGGAAGATGATGACAAGGTACAGAAGATAGAGGGAAGACACCAATATTACACACGTAGGTATATACGTACCGAGTGATGTTGCTCGTGGTGCTGAGGATCTAAACCCTCTTGACGCACTCGTAATAATATTATCTTCTTCATTTTAACATACTTGCCATATCCAACACCAACAGCAAAATATATTACAAAAAATAGGATCATTTAATAAACTTTTTGATTAAAATTCAACCATATTTCATATAACTTTTAATGAAGTCCAAAAGGTAATTAAATATTGAAATCTTTATCTAAAATAATAAAATCAGACTTTGTTTCAGGTAAAATAGTTAAGAAGTTAAATTTGATTTGACCCCATATGCATGTAGCCATTGCAAAGCTGTACCACAGCTGTTGTGTGACGCATTAAGTATAGCACTAACAACAGCAAGAACTAGTTACAAATCCAACCCAATAATGTTTTCCAAATAAGGCTTCTGTCTTGAATCTGTCAGCTCGGAGTAGCAGCGGATTACGCCCAGATTTACTTTTCATATTGCATAACTAAATGTTCGATCGATTAGCAGCGAAGCAACCCTTGACACACGTGCTCCCCGTTCAAGTTGCAGAGTGACACAGCTGTGACGTTGCTCCGAGCCAAACCGGTCGGTTCTATTCTCGCTTGCCGATCAATACGGCGTTATCAACATAGCTGTGTAGGTGTTTACATGCGCGTAGTACCCCCTCAGCCTCGCTTGAATGAGGTTGTCGCGAGTGATAACGCGCCGCAGTAAATAAATCGTGTATTAATATTTAAGGAAATGTGAACATATCTCGCAGCGAAATGCCGCTGCCTGAACTTTTGAAACGAGCCTCGAGCTACTTCCTCGGTTTGGAGTTTGACGACAACGAGGAACCCCCGGATTACGTCGACAACGAAATATTGTTTTGCAAGAACAATGTGTGCGTGCATCCACCGACCGTTGCCAGGCATGAACTAGATATCGTACACCATCCAGGATATCTTACAGTCACAACTAAGGTTTTCACAGATCAACATAATAATGCTAAACGACCTACGCTTTTCCTCAACTGGATTCCGAATTCAACGCTGCGGAAATGTCCTTCGGCCGTAGAAACCAGTCCGAGCGATGAGTTAGTTGTTACTGGTAAAACGGCGAATCTAAAGGAAATACCTAAATCACACAGTAATACGAGCAGCGCTAAAGTGGACGCTAACAACGAAAATGCATTTTCTGATTCTTCAGAAACTACGAGTTTAAATTCTAACTCTGATAAACAAAGCATAAAATCGTCTGATACAAGATACACTCCCAATGATACGACTCAGGACGAGTTGTCCTCTAGTTCTAAGCCTACAGTGAAGTCAATAGATTCTGTGAAGGATAATGTTTTCAGTAGTTTTGAGAAGGATGAGTCCAGGGATGAGGTGTTTGTGTACGACAAACACGTGAGATCACAGTCGATGACGTCGGTGAACATAACAATCGCTAATCCAACAATAGAGAACGTAGATTTGACCCCTGAGTCGCTCTCAGGGGACAGGTTTATTAGGTCACTGTCAATGAGTTCATGTGACGAGGGCAACCCGAATTGGATGAGTACTCCGGAGTTTTTAGCGTTGAAACATAATTTGGTGTTTCCTGACAGCGTTCATAGCTCACCAGTGCCGCAAAGACGAGCTCCTTTGAAATGTCGAAGGTGAGGCCACTGTATTTATTCTAAGAGTTTGTAAATATTGTTCAAGCTGGCATAATGTAACACATTTTACAGCTTTGCTGAATTTTGGAAACATTATGTTCTGGCTTGTAGATTTTGACTTAGGTACTAGGTACTTGTTAAACAATAGTACTACTACTACTTAATATTATTTCTTTAATGTTAGTAGCTGTTCCTTTTGTCATGTGTTTCATTAATAAGTTCATAACTATGTTTGTTGTTTTATTAAGGCCATGGGATAACACCAACGTGGCATGTATCGCTATATGTATATACTGTTTTTAGCTATTTCGATCATTCCGTGTCCAAAATGTTCTAATGCAGTTAATCTCCACATAAGTAGGTAATTATGCATCGTAAAACAGTAGCTAGTAACTAAATATAAATACCTACACTACTAACATAAATTGATGTAGATTTTATTGCGGAGCTGATTGATTGGGCACAGTAACGTTTGATTGAAGAATAAAAAACAAATGCTCTTAGATTGCGTTTTGCTAATTGTTTCACACAATCTTCTGTTTGTTGGCGTTTATTCTTATCTTACCGGATCTGCTAATAGCAATACTCGTCAATTATACTTACATTTATAATTATTTACTGTTTATGTTCATTTTCGCACTTCATGATTCCAGATTAAAAAGGAAGCTTTTAAATAATTCTTATAGGTAAGTAGTGGAAGTGATATTCACTTCCGTTACTTAGAACCTACCTTTAGTTCTCAATCAGAAAAGCCTAATTCACTGTGTCCCTGCCTAGGTCTGATGTCCCGAATTATTCCAGCTTGAAATAAGTCTAGCTGATCTCTAATGTTGGTAAATCTCCCGTAAAACTTCAGCCCGCAAACATAACTTCCAAATCAGGACTAAAAATACAGTTTTCTCAGAATGTTTTCTGAGGCTATTATATTGTATCTGCTTCTGCTCCGTGCAAACTGACGGAGCCCTGTTTTTCTGGGCTTCCATGGTTAAAGTGAGCCAACACATAGGGGGATCGTCCCCTTTCGTAAGTTTGAATTCCCTTGTCGGGTCAAACTGAATCCGTTGTTTTAGTAGTAAGTAGGGTTTTTAATTTTTGGTTCGGTTTACCAAATTTTGGGATAATTTTGATATTTTCGAGACTTTGTCACCAAGAGCGGAGATTGCGGGTTTTTTTTTTTTGGGGATTACTGTCACCGTGAAATCGTTTTGATATAGGTACCTACTTATGTTCCCAATATTATTAGTTAGGTAACTACCTGTGCTAGTCTACATAATTAAGCTACTTCACTTTTTGCCTAAACCGATGACGGGAGACCAAACCAAAATAGAAGATACACACATAGCTCCGTCTCTTTCTCACTGGAAGTTATATTGAAGTACTTAATACTGCTTTAAGAGTTGGTGGTTAGGCCCCAGGAAAGCGTTCGTAAGAGGCTGTGGGCACTTAGGTTACTTTAGTTGGCCCACGAGACTAAAGTATTGGATCCTTTTTAGAAACATGATCGATTGGCATAAAAAAACAGTTTTCGTGCAAATTGCCTATTTTTTACTGACTGTTCCTATCTCATTTTTTCTGTGAATGCAATTTTCAATTTCTCAATAAGATAAGGACAATCTCCAAAAAACATTTTCCTGTAGCAATAACGGTTAAGGGACACTGCTGCTACTGCCCCATCCGGCCATCCCAAAAAGCCACCCTGTAGGTATTTATGTCCAAAATATTAGGTAGGTACAATATGAACAGAGAATTATCTATAAATAGCATAACCCCCGAAGCGGAGTGCGTAAATAAATCCGTGACACGCAAGGGCTCTCGAGTCTCGAGGGATGACGGCAATGGCTCGCTGTCAATAACAATCGCTTGTCTGCTTGTTAACATGCCCTTAAATATCTAGTTTTTTTATCAGTTCTTGAAAATATAAGCACCCGTGAAAGTCAGGAATCATCCCAAGGGAACGACGGCACTCCTAAGATAAAAAATACATGGTCTACCCTTGTGTCAAGTCGAGTCATCTAAATCCATTTAGCCGTTGTTATTGTGCATTCCTGGATAATTCCTGGTAACGCTTGGGACTACCAACCGAAGAAGCCGACCGAAGGTTTTCTAGGTAGGCACCTAACCTTTGCCTTGGGAATATCCTTTTGTTCATTCAATATGCAATGCTTAAGTCACTGGTATTTAGCACTATTTCAAATAGGTAGGTACAATGCTCATGCTTATCTGTTTGCTTTCCAAACAATCACGTCATTATTCGGAAAATGTTGACCATTTCTCGTCGTTCATTTTGTTAGTAAACAAATGTTGGCGAGCAACATTTTGTTTTGAGTCTTTATACTTGTTCTTAGTGAGAATCGCATCACAACTATCATAGTTTTCAGTCGACAGCGTTTTCCTCGCGAAGGCCTTTCATGATGCAAATTTGCATGCCCAGAGCCAAGTAGGCGAGGCATCGAATTGACTGTGGCTCATCGGAGTTCAACCCCTTCTGTCTAAATTTTACCAACAGCAGCAATTCGCTTACTTCGTTCGTACCTAAGCTATAGAGATTTCCAGGTGGCAGTTGGTGGTGCGCTGGCAGCTTTAGAACTAGGAGTTTTTTTGTACCTACCTACAAACTTATTCATACTTGACCCGTTTGCAATAGGGACAGGAAGCACCGACCTAGATATCCACGCGACGGTCACCCCAGCGGAGTTTTTTTAAAGCAATGCATTTGACATACTTATTATAACTTATCTAATAACGATCTAGGTATGAGTGAAAAGCGTGAAGGTCACATACTCATATCCTTACCCCAGTGTCGATTGCATTTCTCCGGGCTAGGGCTGCATCACAAATTTGCCGACGCCGGACAAAAAAATAAAAACCTACGACTTCAAACATTTGGGGGAAATTGAATTTTTCTCCCGGATACAACCCAAAAAAATATTTCATCGTTTCTTTTTAAAAAAAAAAATTTTCTAATGTAGAATGTAACTCAGACGCGGATCCAGGATTTCGCTCTGTGGATGAGGGGCAATTGATTTTGACATCTGCTTGTTACTTTTAAAGCAAAGGTAGGAATTTCATTCTAACAGCGTGTTAGACGCTGTCATAGTTGTTCAACGGTGTTTCTACAAAAAATACCCCATTATCGATCGACAATAATGGCGAGCGAAGCGAGTGCGAAAATTTTAGGAGCTCGTAGGTACAGCTTAGGTTTTCTGGCTATTCGCACAGAAATAGAATAAAGTTTATCGATGCGGAAAGGCTACAAAAATCGAGACAATTCTAGATGCAGGATTCGATAGAAGATTCTAAGTTAACATGTTATGTCTAAAAACCTGAAAAATAATAATGCAAGAGTGAGCGAAGCGAGTTCTAAAATTTTGACCTATTTCTAGAAGTTATAGAGTGACTCGAAGACTAGTTACTATAGCCAGGTATAAAGCCAAAGCTCTTAGACTGAGACTGAGGGACGGGTACAAAAATTGCGACTCGCTATGTGATACGTGCAAATAAAATATCGCAATTGGCTGACGTTTGATACTAATTTTCTGAAAGGGAAGAATGTGAGCCCTATAAAAATGAGGACCATTTATGAATATCGAAGTAAAATACAGGCTAAAGCTATCTTTTTGTCTAAAATGGAGTATTAGAAACATTTTGGTTGAAGCCCTGGTGGCAACTGCACCCGTTGCAAAAAGTGTCCGGGTTTTACTCGGGTCCTTTTTGAAAACCCCACCCGGACGCTTTCCGGACCCCATCCAAACTAGGACAAATCCGGGGAAACCCGGACGGATGGCAGCCCTACCTCCGGGCATACGCCGTGGCCCGTGCCAAGAATGTCATTATTGCTCGCACAACTCATTTATATCTATATCTACCCTCAAAAGTTAACCCCTCTTGAATATCAAGCGACGATATAATGAATGCTAGAGATATAAAATTCTACATTTCTGCATGATTATAGCTCTAGAAAATACAAAGGTCAAAGTGTTATTGAGACGTGCACTTATATAAGACCATGTCGACGTTGTTTGCATTTTTTTAGCCAGGTATGATTAATGTTCCCTACATTTTCATAAGCATATCTATTTTCAATATGATTTAATAGAATTAATGTTTTATCAACAGTACCTCGTGCTAATGTGAACTCCATTTTAAACGCAACAACTAATTAAGTAAACCTAGTTGGCACCAAGCCAGCGTCAGTACTTAGTTGTTGGGGTTTAGAAACACAATTATTGCACTGATTGATTACATTAGATTACCGTATTCAATGAAACATTTTTTCCGTAGATGTGAACATAGATTATCAATCATCAATCAATAATATAAAACTCATTCGTTACTGAGTGACTGACTGATAAACAACGCACAGCCGAAACGTAGAATAAAGTTGAATGTTGACATGTAGGTTCCTTGGGGATTGTAGTTGTGCACTAAGAGAGGATTTCCCGAAATTCCTACAGGAACGGGAAAAACGAGATATGCGCGTACGAAGTCGTAGGCAAAAGCTAGTAAGAATACATTTATATAAGTGTGACTGAGTGGGAATCGGTTATCATAGTATGAGCATTATGATGCGGAGAAATTAGGAAAGTTTTGATTCTGTGGATGGCTATAGGCAGGAGAGGAAGACAAAAAAAAAACCATGGATGGACTCTGTGAAAGATGATAAGTCTTAAAAGGACTGCTGGGTCTGGTGGTGAGTAATAGAGAAGTATGAAAGAAGGGGCAATACGAGCAAGAGAATTCCCTTTCCCAGCAGAACTTCAAAACATGGTTCTAATTCTATCGTCGATAAATCCTCCAAGGATTGATCCTTTTATTAGCGTTCCATGTAGGGGTTCAGTGAACATGTTATGGCTCGATAAGTTAATTAATATAGCGTGTAAGGAGCGTGACACACTTTATAGGGCAGCAAGTAAACGACCCATAGTTCAGTTCAGCGTCTTATTTATTCGCTGACCTGATTCCGGACGTCGATACCGCATTATTAAGTAACTACTCGTAGAATGATGATAACCGATTTATAGGGTGCTGGCCTTTTTGTAGAAACTGAGTACTCATACATTGTAAATTCCCTTCCATTTCGTTCTGGTAATTAACCACACGGTAGGAAAATCATGGACTCTAAACACAGTAGGTACTCTATTTTGTGTGCTTATAAAGCAGTAACGAAAAATAAACTGTACAAAGTCCTAAACATATACCTATTATTAAAGCCAGCAGTTCTATATTCCTCAGGGACGAAGGCTTCAGTATCAGTTAAAGTTATAGCGAACGTGGAACACATTAATCTTTATCCCCGGGTGCTAAATATTGCGGTTTGCGTGGGAGATACACGATAACACGACTCACAAAGATCATTTACATGTTTCATCTCGTAACGTTTTAGTTTGCGTTTTTCTCGAGTCTTCAGTGTTGTTAACGGTAGGTATATGTTTCGCGTATTAGTGCCGCATGAAAACACGCGCCTAGATCAAATTACTCGTTTACTGCTAATGTGTACCAAAGTAGCCATTTTCTTTAAGGTTTCTGGGGAATTTTATTTGCTAATGTAATGCTGATATCTACGTACTTCAGCGGAGTAACTTGCGGGAACTAAGGATGATAAAATAAGAATTAGGCACCTCAACTTACATAATCTGCATCTACTTATTTATGGTTTATCTAGAATGTTCTATCATAGGACTAAATATTCGAAGACATGCGGCATGTACCGCTATCAATACTTACGCATTGGGCTTGCGATGGACCATTCCCTTCATGTACCTAGAGGAGGCCTATGTCCCAGCAGTGAGAGCATTACAGGCGGATAATGAGGATGGCTGATTTATAAAACTCAAATCTATAATTCTCTTTACCAGGTTCTCAGTAGACCTGAGCCAGATGCGGTCACTGCGTCTGTTCTTCAACGATGACAACTGCACTTGTGGACAACTAGTAGTAGCCTCCCGGGAGTCCCAGTATAAAATACTTCATTTCCACCATGGAGGACTGGATCACTTGGCACAGGTGCTCCATCGATGGCACTCGTTGCTACACAATATCAAACTCACTCCAGGTAACAAGACTACTAGGTCATAATAGCGTTTTAAGTACTCACTTTCTTGGAACTCTTCTAACGAAAGTAGGCACTGTGTCCGCAGGTTCCGAAGAGCCGAACTTGCCCTATCGTCATTTCATGGTATGCCGTCCAGAAGTACAAAAGTCTGAACAACATCCTGAAGAGGGAAAACTTCCCAAAATCTCTCCTGAACTCTTCTATGGGAAGATCATGAATGGAAAGGGAGTTATCGAAGATGATTTGTTTTTGAGGAAATGCGTCTTTTTCGGAGGGTTGGACAAGGAGCTAAGGAGGGAAGTTTGGCCTTTCCTTTTACACTGCTACCCATATAATTCAACTTATGACGAAAGAGAAATAATACTGCAGATCAGGGCTAGAGAATACGAAGAAATATCGAGAAGAAGACTGGAAAAAATGACTCCGGAGCAGCACGCTGTTTTCTGGAAGACTGTACAGTGTGTCATAGAGAAGGATGTGGTCAGAACCGACAGGGGCAATCCATTTTTCGCCGGAGAAAACAATTACAACGTAGAAATTATGAAGAATATATTGTTGAACTACGCTGTATATAATCCAGTTTTAGGGTAAGGATATTTAATTGTTTTGTGCTGTTAATTGCCAGGTATACATAACAGCTTTTGTGTAACATATTGCGTCGCTTATTGTTTCATACTAACCGTTAAAACACCCAACAGTGCTATTAAATAAATTAGTACGCACTACGTAGGACTTCGTAATGCCGCGTCATTGGCCCTTATGCACGGAGCCGTTTCACATTCAAGGTCCACATCTGTCTGTGTTTGAACACAAAGGACGTCTTGCAGGACGACTTTATTTTTACTTTAGGGTCTTATTGTTGGCAGCCAAGACATTATTACCCGATTAAGAAGACGGGTTATTTGCTCCTCTATGTGGGGCTAATGTTACGGACTTATTGCTAACCTTTGCTATTAAATGTGAGATCAAGCGATCTGTCTGCACATGAGCAGATAAATTGAGAGCTAAGAAAACATTTCGCTATCACAATTTAGAAGATGGGGACGTTACCTCCACTGCTCTGCATCACTAGGTTTTTCGCTCTAGAGCCCTAACCTAGTCGAACTCCTGCATGAGCAAATAAGCGGGAAAGCTATTCCGCTTATTTGCTCATGCAGGAGTTCGACCATAGTTCGATGGATATGGATGGTACAAGCAACATACTAGACCATTCGATGCGATGACGCTTAGAGGAGGTCTATGCCCAGCATCACTGCTGGTAGTCCAGTCAATCTAAATTTTATTTATATATGTGTTAGATGAAAAATATAGGTACCAATGTGTCGGGAAAAATCCCTTGATGACCATATCAAAAAGTTCAAGCTGCACGAGGATCGGAAAACAAATACTTAATTAATTAAAAATTAATGTGAAACGGGGATATTTCCCTACACATTGGTATCTTTTCATCCCTTGCGGTCCAACTTGATATAACATATTTAAATTTACTGGACTAGGGGCATAGACCTCTCACAGACGTTCACACGTATACATCGGCTGAAATAAAGATGTATGTAGATGCGTAGGTGAATTTTTTCAAGGGTTTAAATTATATTCCAGCTACACACAAGGAATGAGTGACCTCTTAGCTCCAGTGCTCTGCGAGATAAAATGCGAAGCCGAAGCGTTCTGGTGTTTCGTGGGTCTGATGCAGCGAGCCATATTTGTGTGCACACCAACTGACAACGATATGGACAACAACCTTGTAAGATACAACTGTTTACTGTCCAATAATGTAGGTAAACGAAGAGTTATCATTTAGCTTCATTGGTGTCGGCTTTTTACTTTACTGTAATATTTTTTTCGTTCTAACCTAATTTTTAAGGCCTTTAGTTGTTTAATTTCGAGTTGAATCATAATATGTATTAAGATACGTTTGACCAATGAAATTGATCACAGTTTATGAAAACCGTGTGAAATTTTATGTTCAATTGTGTTCAGTTCAACCAACTTTCAATTATGTATGACTTTGACACAATTTAATAACTTACAGAATTATAAACAGTTAACAGAACATAAGAGTTTCATTATTCTTAAATTCAGTTGATCGTTTCTGTGACGTTTAAGTACCTACTCTAGGTGGTTGTTTACTCTACTTTATGATTTAAGCGAGCTTCGAAGCCAAATCAATAAAGCTTTGTTAGCTTTTCGTAACCTGCCGTTAACAAGATGCTTATGTAACATGAATAAAGGTTACCGCAGACAGCTGCGACGCGACAATGACGCAACGGTACGTTTTCGTAGAAATTGATCCCGCCTCTGTTGAACAATTTCTAATTTCTAGAAAATACGTTGTCGCATTCGCATTGTCGCTTCGCGTTTGTCTGTGGCAGTATTAAGATAACTTACATCAGTTATACTAGATAGATAATTACCTACCAGCTTAATTTTATGAAAAATCTTTGTTCCTGCTTACTATTTTCCAAGTAGGTAAGCGTAATCCTCTGTTACAATGACCAATATAATATTTGTAAGCAGTGAGTCAGAGGTCTAATCCAAGCTTATCATTCAATATCAGACTGATTACAGCGATGTTAACACATTTATTGTGATGTTATTAAAAACACCTACGCACGACATTTAACTTTCAGAGCTACCTACGCGAATTAATAAGGATAATGTTGCCACACTTCTACAAGCATTTGGAAAAACATGTCGACGCCATGGAGCTACTGTTCTGCCATCGTTGGATATTGCTGTAAGTATTTCAAGAAACAGATGAATTAGTTTCAGTACCAAATATTCCCACATCGGTATTCTGTTAAGTAGACCCTTTTTAGGGTTCCAAACCTCTGTACGGTGCGGAACCCTTATAAGATCAATAGGGTGTCTGTCTGTTTGTCCGCCTGTCACCGACTTTCTTCGAATCTTCTAGCCCGATTCAGTTAAAATTTGGTACCTACACATAATAATTTAATCTTCTATGACCCAAACACGGACACGTAACGAAAATTAAATATAATTTTTAAATATTTGTAGAGTCACTTTTTAGGAGAAAATTAAAAGTTTTTCCAACTGCACTGTAAGAAAATAGATGAAAATTGATTATCTCCGATACAACAAACCTACAATTTTGAAAAAATACCGATAATAGGTCTTTAACTATGTATAAAGGAAAACCTATAAGAAGTTTGTGATTTCAAAGTAACATGTCAAAAAAATATTAGGTATTCGTTCGGAAGGAACCCTTTGCACGCGAGTCCGACTCGCACTTGGCCGGTTTTATAAATACAGGTAACTAATATCTACAGGTAGTACCTAACTTTATCCTGGCACAATACCACGAAAAAGTAAGTTATTGTGGAGAATGACTAGACTAGATTTAGTTTAAATTGTCTACGTATACATACACTTTTCTTGATCTGAGGTTGCCACTGATTGGTCACCGATTCTAGAAAACAGCAATTAAAAAGTGTATTAGCTCCATTACCTACAAGCGATTAGTGAATGTAGTGAAGTGGATTCATAATTCTACAAAGCTCGTTTAAACTTCATGTCTGGAAGCCATGCAATGTTCCGTTTGTCCTACGATCGGTTCTACCATTCGTAGGAATGTCATTAGGAAGCCTTTTCTTGCACATTCGTTTGTCATTCCTCCTTCATTTTGCCCCCACCCACGCAAATCCGCCATACTATCGACGAAGGCATCAAAGCCTGACCGGATTTAATAATTCCTAGAAGAAGACGTACGAACCTTTGACATTTAGTCCTTGCCTACTACATCCGATTTTATCAGATTATCCCAAGTCTGGCCTTTTGTTGTGTTCGACCTTTTTTCGTTACATCCTTTGAATTTTTCGCCGAAGAAAAATCTTTAGTGAAAAATAACTGGTTCCGAGAAAATCGTTTACTTAGCGAAAACATGTTGCAAACAGAAATAACGTGATTTCGTGGAAAATTAACTTTCTGATTGTTATTAATTAAGGCACTTAACTTATATAAATAATGAAATTTTTGTAAAAAGGTTTCTCAGAAAACTTCTACTTTGTAGTAGGTAACTAAGTCATTAAAAGTTGATATAACACGTTTTGAGCATATACGTTCGTGAGAGAATACGTTCACTGTGCGTGGAGCTAAACTGGAATCCTCTAGCGGTAACTGTGATTCTGATAGCTAGGTACGTTCCGTAAGCAGTTTTTCTTCTTGTCTCGAATATACATTATATCAATGTCATGCATACCTGTTATTTGCATGGTTACTGAAATGCCGATTTTAAATGTTATTTTTAATTGAATTGTAAGTGACAGTGCTGTTGGTGTGCTTATTATAAATAAATAAATAAAGCCACAAGGTACGCGTGCCCAGGGCCCTGCTTTATTGGGGGCCCTCAAATTACATTTTACATAGGTTGTTTTCCAAAGGAAACGACCAATTCGAACCGTGCACTGGCTTCTGACGAAGTTCTGACGAAATATGTCGAACCAATCCCAGGTGGGACCTGGGATTGGTTCGACCTGGGGTTGGTGAGAAGTTGTAAGAATATTTTCGAACTCGCTTCGCTCGCAAGATGAAATCTTCGAAAAGGTTGTAGCTCCCAACGCTCGCTAGACCAGCTGATGGACTTGGGAGGTTTTTCTGTATAATTCAACAAACGGCCCTGCCTTTAACTCAAGAGTGAATAGGTTACTTCTTGGCAAGCGTGCTCCATCTTCGATCACATCATCATTCTCTCTCAGGTGATGAGACCTCTTTATCATTCCAGATGCTTCAAGCGCGAGTTCACGGAAGCAGTGGCACTTCGCATGTGGGAGGCATGCTGGGCCAACTACCAGACGGACTACTTCCATCTCTTCCTGTGCCTGGCCATCATCGCCGTATACGCGGATGATGTTATTGCACAGGACCTCAATACTGACGAGATGCTGCTGCATTTTAGCTCTTTAGGTATGTAACCACCTTCTGCATATCCGTCATATCCGTAGCAGTCACTGAAACGTATAAATGACTGAGGCGTCAATATGGCGGTTAATTTAATGTCGTTTGAAAGACCACCCTGTCCTTCTAAACTTCTAAGGGCACCTTTTTTTTTCGGGGAAATCCTCATATATACCCACCGTATGGGGAGAATCGGAAGGTTATGTCGGAGTCCTACCGAGACCGACTGAAACATCACAGTTACCATATGTACCTAGACCCAGAATTCCAGCCCAGGCCGGGATACAAACTCGCACTTAATTCGGTGATGGTACACATTCTACAACTACTTACATCGTTGTAATGCGAACATTAATTTTGATTTAACAGAAGATTTCAGTGATATTTATGTGTATAGATTGTGTAAAACCTGCAAGACTAGAGACTACTTATAATCACAACATCCCTTTTAACACTTCTTTTTATCACCTTTCAGCAATGTACATGGACGGGCGACTCATCCTACGCAAGGCCAGGGGTCTGCTCCACCAGTTCCGGCAGCTGGTTCGGATCCCCTGCACCCTGGTGGGGATGTGCCAGCGATGTGGACCAGGCATATGGGACTCTACCCACAGACCCAGCGTTGAATGTACAGGAGCCCATGACTTTTGCAAGTACGCTGTGCAGTAAGCTTTAGTACACAATTAAGTGGGTTTGAAGTACGTTGAAGGATGTACTGTATTTGATTTTAATGATTTGTGTATACTGTGCAATGGATACGTTTCTATTGCAGCTATGTGTAATGCCCAGTTTCAAAGGATTTTTCAACAAATGCTAATCTATTAGATAATGCTATGTGGTTCTTAATCTTGATACATGAACCTTTCTGAACACTCAGCTATGGAAGAACCAATTTCGAATCAACAAGTTTTAAGTGTATTTATTTGAGGAATTCAGAAACTGGGCATCAGTTAGATATCTGAGCCAACCGTGGTATTGGCAGTTTTAATTTTAATTAAGTATACCAGTGCCGTGCATTGATTTCTGCTTACCTAGAATATAAGATACAATTTGCCATATTTGTTATGAAAATACATTTTAGACTACCCAAGAAATATTTATTTATAATATAAATATAATATGATATGTGTTTGTAAAGAGAAATCGGAATATTGCAGTCTCAAATTGATGTTAACATGACAGTTTATATATTTGTACGCTTTTAGAATAATAAGTAAGGAAAAATATCATGATTGGTGTTAGAAAGTCACGACAAGTAAGAGTATAATAATGAAATAATCACGATTCTACAATGTAACTTGATGTTATTCTGAACATTTTCAGGACGTAACGCGAGTGAAAATGTGTCCTACTTTTTATGTCCGCATTTATACAGAACATGCTAATTGTTTCAACGACAGTCGTGAACAGTCGTGAAACATTTGTTACAATCTCCAAACTGTCAGTTATTTTTATGACTTCTAGGTGAATAGAGGTTGGAAAAAAGTTTTAGACGATTAAGTAAATGCCGGAAAATCCCATTTTCATTAAAATGTTAAAATAACCAAATCAAAATATTTCCATAACTTAAAATTTATATATTGGTAACAACTTATTTTCAGATGTGTGCTTGCTTTACAATTTCATATTGATTTAAGCACTTACCTATTTATTCAAATTAAAGTCGGTATACGTACAATTGTGCATTTAATCGAAAAATGCACATCGTACAAAATTAATGTTATCGGTACAAATTATATCAGTATTAAAATAAAATCGAAGAAAGTATAAAATTATGGTTTTTGTCAAACATTCGTGGATATGGCTACGACATATCAGATTGGTAACTAAATAATTTTCTTCTATTACTATTTTCACTTTAACTTATGGTACGAAATGTGGCTCTCGCAGACAGGTGCTATGCGACACTGCGACGACCCCAATTTATACTTTACTACCCATGAATTTCTATGTAAAATTGTAGTCGCTACTTAGTCGCATTGTCGTGTCGAGCTTGTCGGTGGTAGCCTTTACCTTCATTAATTATCAAAATGATTACAAAAACTGTACCTGGTTTATACCTAGATAAATTTAAAAATATTGTGTACCTACCTATAAAATCTAGGGACAGTTCATATCAAACAGAAAGATAAAAAAAATGTTTGAAAAACATTGTTTGTAAATTAATGTGAATCAAATTACCTATTGAAAAATGTTATTGGTTGACTATTTATGGTAAAATTATTTGTAGGATAGATTAATTATAACCTCGGTTAAAATGTCTAAACAAAAAATTGCGCAGCTGTTTCAAAGATATTGTAGAATTAGAATTACCTATACAACGTGTAACAGAATAAACAAAATACCACTTAAGGGGTCATTGTACTCATCATTATGAACAACTTTTACTATGGGACGAAACCCAAAATCGCGAAAAAAAACAGCTGTTCAGTACATTTGTCGAGTTTGAGCACAGAAATGTATGGAGCAGTCAAATTTTTTTTCACGATTTCAGCGTTGGTCCCTTAGTAAAAGTTGTCCATAATGATGAGTACAATAACCCCTTAAGGTATTGCGTTTATTCTGTTAAACATTGCATGTATAATTCGATTTCTACTGGTGTATAAAACAGAAATATAGGCATTATCTAAAAATGTACTTATTAAACGCTTGGTGTTCTTTAATCTCAGCTTTTTGAATGACATTGTTGTAAGATGTAAATTAGTTATACTGTATACAAGATCGAACTAAATTCTCTGGTAAAACTTCACAAATGTTATGAATTGTACTGGATGGATTACACTGTATGGAGATGGTTTTTATTTTATTACCTAAAGTAAGTTAGTAGGTATTGATAGTAATCAGTTCTGTGAAGTTTCACCAGGTATTATGATATTTATGATATTTTAATAAGGAAATTAAAATGTTAGATTAATCGTCTGTATATGAATTGTAACGAATCATAAAGTGTCGTGATTTATTATTAAGAATAACTACGGAGTTCAATTCAATCTTGAACAAGGCAGCTTATTATATTCTTGATTATAATCATTATATTCGTGTATTTTTACAATGTTAATATCTGATCTGTTTCATCATCATCATCATATCAGCCGAAAGACGTCCACTGCTGGACATAGGCCAAGCCACAACAACCGGTTCTGTGCGTCTCGCATCCATCAGCTACCCGCGACCCTCACCAGGTCATCGGTCCACTTTGTGGGAGGCCTTCCGACGCTGCGTCCTCCGGTACGCGGTCACCACTCCAGAACTTTTCGGCTCTATCGACCATCTGTTCTGCGAGCAATGTGCCCTGCCCACTGCCACAGCAGCAAAATTCTCTCTCTACACAGGTTGTGTCAGAAAAGTGCAGTCATGTTTTACTGTACATTTATGAGATACAGATAATCAGTTCATCAACCTTAAATATTACCATGAACACGTAAAAGTATTTCCGATATTTTTATAAATAAACCTGTCAGTGTTTTAGAATTTAACGATCTAAAAATATTTAAAGTTAAATCAGAATATTATGATGTGTAAGATGCAACCTGACTGAAGTCAATCCTGAATTGCTTATTTCATACATATTTGTTGCTATTGCTGAGATTTGATCTTTGTACTTACACATTATATTTTATGAATAGTCTCCTACTGCCTATGACATTATTTGATGAAACTATATTTAATGTCAAGTAAATTTTGTTCACCCAACAGTCTCTCTGATTCTGATCATTAAGGGGTTATATTGTAAAGTTAGGGAAAATTATTGTTTATCACTCTGATAATTTCCAGTAAATTGAAACAAAATAATTAAATGGTCTAAATGTCAAAATACCAAAAGACGTTGGGATTTTATGACGTGTATTCAACCTTAAGGCGATTAATATTTCCTTGTCTGTCATACATAAAATATCATGACGTCATTTGTGGCCCAAGTGGATTTTTTTATGACTATCAATGACATGTCCGACTGCCCTCTGTGTTTTCGCTAACAAATCTACCATTTATGAAATCTGTAGCTACCTAGTACCTAAGTACCAGAAAAATGAGACATATTATCCTATACCAACAGTTTAAATAGCCCATACACCGTGTTGCTTAGAGTAAATACATAGATCATATATAGGCACATTATTACACAACACACGCACTTGTACAAAGTTCCTTGAATATTCATTGCGGTAGAATACTATAAGTAATGCAATGTTCACGTAGCAACAACGACATTTACCATTCACTGTTCAACCTTATCATGAGTAGTTTACAACCGTATGAGACCAGAGGCTCTAGAAAAAGTGTCATGTCTAACCTGATTTTAATCACCATTCAAAAAAAATCTAGGCATTGAAAATTAAACAGGAACTTTATTTAAAAAAAAAAACAAAAAAATAGTCGAGTTATACGATTAAAAATGTACTTGCCATAATTTTTTCTTTTGTAAAATAGATGTTGCCCTGAAAAAAGGTGGTGATAAAAATTGCTTTATGTGGAAAGGAGAAGCGGTCATTACATTACACTTTATAGACTGCGACAATCGTTATCGGTAAGTGAAACTCACTTTGTCTAGGTCCTCAAGATTTGTGACTACCTTTCTTTTTAATAGATTTATGTCACAACTTGCTACTAAATCATAAATTATCTATATTTACCTTAAATAGTCTAAATATTATTTACACAAATTATGTATGAGGCTACAAAATATTTTAAAAAGGTTTATTTTTCGCATATTGTGAATTGTTACGCGTACTCTGTGATATATTATGATCTGCTTGTATTATATTGTGTAAATGTTAATAGTTGTATGTAACGAATGTAATGTATTGAGGAATAGGAACCATATCTTATTAGAAATAAATGTATACAAGCATCCGTTCTGTCTTTATTTTCAACCTTGATGGAGAAGATCATCAGAAATAATTGACTTGAATGAAAGGCCTAGTTAGTCGCCTTTTTGCTTTTAAGGCGCTACCCCGACCAAAACCTAGCCATAGTGCGTTTTTATTCGTTTTTCAGAGGCTTTTAATTCATTAGATAAGATAAATAAACTACTTCTAAAAGCACATCATTGATGTTCGATATCCTTTCATCACATTCCACGTTCTAATTTATTTTTATGTGTAATAAATACATCTAAAATCCACTTTTAAAAAAGTACTAAAATAATTGATTACATGCATCTGATGCTAAAGGCGACGCTCTAATCATTTGAGAATTAAACTAATGGATAGATAATTTAGAAATCTAAATTATTCACGTTTTATTTGATTTCATAACATCGCTTTTCTTTTTTTATTAATATAATTCCAAAAATTGTGTGAATTCTATGATACGAAGCGGGGTGCGGCAAAGAGGGAACGAATGCTCAAGGTCATTTGGTCAGGGATTACTTCTACAGTACAAGCTAGACGTGAATGGAATCGACGAGGGGGACGCCCTAGTTTGTATGGTCTACAGATAGTTGTTCCGGGTCTGGCTGTATGTGAATGTATATGTTTGTACCTACGATACAGGAGAAAATCCTCGTGTGGGGCAACGTTTATTCAAAAATAACATCACGCCGGTACGCTGATGTGTACAAGTCAAGTGTGGTTTTGGGGTTATCTATTCGGCCATAATTTTATTGTTTATGAACCGATCTTGATGATTCATTTTCATTAAAAAAAAAAAAAAAAATGAGGGGCACACCCTAGAAGATCGTGAATGGAATTGACGAGGGGGACGCCCTAGAAGGACATACATTGATCTTCTTGGTGATGTTCTTCAGAAAGGCCAGGTGGGTACCTAGTACTCATAACCTTCTTGGGTTTACTAAGTACTACGCCGCTGCAATCCTAACTTCCTTCTCCAATGATTTCCATACATGTGCGGACTTGACTAAAGCCTTCAACATGGTGTACACTTTTTTTTTGCATGTAGCTCTATACTGATAGCATAGAGCCGCACTAGTCCAGAAAACAACGTATTGTTGAGATTTAATTGTCTACTGATGGTACCTACTTTTTCCTTTTGTATTATAAAACTCTTGTTGTCGAACGCCGGTGTCCCTCAAGGTCTTATGTTATCTGCATTACCGACTAGGTGTGTTCCGTGCCGGCTGACGATATTTCGGTGATTGTTAAAGTACTCGCATTGATAAGAGGCGATAAGAATTTTCTGATTATCATTATGGTGGGGACCGCCTAAAATGTAGTCTATTATTTATAACGTCTGCATACAGGCACAAATACAATTTAAAAAAATATAACTTGTGCCAATAAGAATAAAACGGTTGCAATTATTTAAATTGAGAGAGTATACAAACATGTTTGAGCGAGAGCGAGAGCGCCAGACCGGCCAGAAAAGTCTATCCGAAGATAGCCGAACGGGACTTGTCACGACCTGCTCCCAACCCCGCACCATGCGTCATCATGACGATACAATTTTTGTTAGCCAGCAAAGTATTATTTCAGTTATACACCTGATTACAAACACTACACACGCGTATCAACATTTCAAAATGTCTAAATTACCGAAAACAATGCGGGCCGTCGGTCTTTATAAATATTTGCCGATAACTGATGTCAATAGTCTAGTCGATGTAGAAGTGAGTTTACCAAGTCTTGAGAAATCTGATGTGATGGTGGAAGTTAAAGCTACGGCAGTAAATCCCATTGATGCTAAGCAACGTGTTTTGAAGCCCAGTATCGAAATATTGCCTCGGATTTTGGGATGGGATGGTGCTGGGGTCGTAGTCTCAAAAGGGGAAAATGCTAATTTATTCAATGTTGGTGACGAGGTATTTTTCACTGGCGAATTGAGGAGAAATGGAGCTAATGCACAATATATGGCTGTACACCAATATCTAGTCGGAAAGAAACCCAAGAATGTAACTTTTGAGCAGGCTGCCGCAATGCCAATAGCAGCGCTTACTAGTTTCGAGTGCATATTTGATCGCTTGTTGCTTTCAGAAAAAGATAAAGGCAAATCTTTGTTGATCATCAACAGTGCTGGCGGAGTGGGATCTGTAGCTACACAGATCGGCAAGAATCTGGGACTCAAAGTGATTGGAACTGCGTCTCGTCCAGAAACAGAATCTTTTACTCGCGAATACGGAGCAGAAACTGTTCTCAACCATACTCAGGATCTAATACCACAGCTAGAAGCGAATGGGTTTGGAGCAGGAGTTGACTTCATTTTAGTTAATCACGACCCTGTACCATATTGGGACGCACTGGTAAAGGCTATCAAACCTCAAGGTAAAATATGTTTGATTGTCGAAGGCAGTGCTCCGGTTGATATAGGATTATTGAAAGACAAGAGCATAACGGTGGTGTATGAAAGGATGTTCACAAGAGTGATGTATGACACCGAAGACAGAATCCGACAGTACGACATTTTTAATCAAGTTTCCAAGTGGCTGGAACAGGAAAAGCTGAAAAGTACTTTGACGAAAACGATGAGTCCGATCAACGCAGCTAACTTAAGAGAGGCTCATAAACTGATAGAAGAAAAAAGAATGATTGGAAAGCTGGTGTTGTCAGGATTTTAGTTTAAACTATATTAGATTTTGAAAGCGGGCTAATTCTTCACCACGTTGATGTTTATTTAGTTACGATATATCTACTTACGAATATTGTTATTTTTTTTAAGCGGTATTTATTGTATGTATATTTTACTAGATGCGTAATAAAAGTCTAAATCGACCAGTGCTTTTTATACTTTGAGTTTCCAAGTGTTCTTCAACCGAAAATACAAGCGGATGTAATATTGATTGAATTTTATGAAAGATTCTTAATTTATAATCATCAACCGTTTCGACGACATTGTTTACTATGTTGAACAAAATTCAATTTGCTAGTCATCATAATAATTGCATAATACAGCTACGATTAAATGAAAAAAGAATAAAAATTAAAAAAAAAACATCTCTTTTTTTCAATCTTTTCTCATTTGCTACCTGCATTAATTTGCTATGATTCGTTTTGAATGCGCTGTTTGTAGTGGATTAATATATGAACAGTAGATAACAGAATGTATATGTCGTTATACATACCGAGACACAAATAGTTACCTATTCATAGTTTTTTTACATGGTTCAATGTCAAGCGGGGCCACGTGTGTAAATGAAGCAGATAAAGCTTGGTATCCACGAGTGTAGCGTTTCGTATAATATCATTGTCGGGTTTCTCCGGTTTTCGCCTAGTGTTGGCACGGTAAAAATATACCTACTGTGGTGTTGGGTTGGGTGTGTTTCGTACTCTGCCAAGCATTTGAGTCCATGGAAGATGTGGATTGCCCGAAAATCTTTATTGAAAACATGTGTTCTCTATCTATTGATTCATATTTGTCTATTTAAGAACTGCATTACAATATTGGTAGTATAATAAATATTTACAGAAAACTAATTAATGACTTATAGTTAATCCCACATGAGTACCTAATGTAATATCGTTGTTACATATCTATGCGGAGGGATGAGGGTGATATGAACAGCAGTTGCCTTTAAATAGCTTTATTTTGTAAATATCAAGCATGATATGCATTTTAAAATTAACAGCATCACTCTTTTTAGGGACGTTATTACCTATCCAATAATTGCCTGAACTTGCATGAACGAACGACGGGCACACAGGCCACACCGTGAGTGGGTGCCAGGCCTTACCGATTAACACGAAGTTGTATAGTCATGGTGTGCGAGTATGTTCAGACTACAGAATTAGTAAACACGCCCGTCGCGACACCGGCTGATGTTTTTTGGAGATATTGTTATGAAATACTCGCACTGATAAGCAACGCGATTACATTTTACATAATTATAACGCGGTAAGAATTGTTTGCCAACCAATGACTATCAGTTATAAATTCTTAGTTACATTTCTGATTGCAACCACTACACACGCGTCTGAAGGTAACAAAATGTTTAGATTACCGAAAACAATGCGAGCGGTCGGGCTCTATAAATATTTGCCGATAACCGATGTCAACAGTCTCGTCGATTTAGAAGTGAGTTTACCAAGTGTTCAGAAATCTGAGGTGTTGGTGGAAGTCAAAGCTACAGCAGTTAATCCCATTGATACTAAAATACGTGCTCCGAAGCCGAACGTAGAAACGTCACCTCGGATATTGGGATGGGACGGCGCTGGTATCGTAGTCTCCAAAGGGGACAACGCAAATTTATTCAACATTGGCGATGAGGTATTTTTCACAGGCGACGTTGGCAGAAATGGCTCTAACGCACAGTATATGGCCGTTGACCAATATCTGGTGGGAATAAAACCCAAAAACTGGACTTTTGAACAAGCAGCCGCTATGCCACTCACTACACTCACGGCATTCGAGTCCATTTTTGATCGTTTGCTGATTTCGGAGAAGGATAAAGGCAAGTCTTTGTTAATTGTCAACAGTGCCGGCGGCGTGGGGTCAGTAGCAACACAGGTAGCCAAGAACCTGGGACTCAAAGTGATTGGAACTGCATCACGTCCAGAAACACAAGCATTTACTCGCGAATTTGGAGCAGACATTGTTCTCAACCATACTCAAGATCTGTTACCACAGCTAGAAGCAAACGGTTTTGGAGCCGGAGTTGACTTCATTCTTGTCAATTTCGACCCCGCACCGTACTGGGACACACTGACAAAAGCTATCAAACCTCAAGGAAGAATATGTCTGATTGTCGACAGCAGTGCTCCGGTCAACATAGCAGTATTGAAAGACAAGAGCGTAACGTTGGTGTCAGAATCGATGTTCACAAGAGTGAAATATAACACAGACGACAGAGTCAGGCAGTATGACATTTTCAACCAAGTTTCCAAGTGGCTGGAAGAGGCAAAGCTAAAAACCACACTAACGAAGACGATGAGTCCGATCAACGCTGCTAATTTAAGAGAAGCTCACAAGCTGATAGAAGATAAGAAAATGATTGGGAAGTTGGTGTTGTCCGGATTTTAGTTTTATAAGGTTCCAAAAAAATGAATACTCGTGAGCCATTCATGGATGTTGAAATGTGCTATATTTTGTATTTTTTTAAATGTTAAGTGTAAGTACCTACTTCATTAAATAAGTTGAAATACGTTCGTAATTTTTGACTACAATCCAAACCCATCGAAGACTAATAAAATTAATATGGACAAACAGAGTTGAAGGAACGAAACAAATACGCAGGTTGAAGGCGTACAATTTGGCTGTGGTTTAAACTAGGTACCTACTTTAAACAACTAGCGCCATCTGTCAACCAGGGATTCCAGAGAAGCTAATGGGGCCATGATCGCCATCTATCAAGCCTTATTCCTATCGAAGAAACCTCAAAAGATATTTTTTTTTTCTGCAGGAGAATATCTGTTACATAACGGAGAGACCTGCTGATGAATACATCAGAATGTTGAGTCACAAAAGAGAGGAAGAACAGCAGCATGATGACTGCTGAGATAAGAATGCTACGTGTGTGTGGTCTTATACGAATAGATAAAATTAAGAATGAGTATGTCAGACAAAGTCTGGAAGGTGCGCCATTGTCTGGTAAGTTGTATGGAAAGAAATCAGTTGTCATGGTATGGCATGTGATGCAGAGGAACGATGTACGATGCAGAGGAGTGATGTTGAAGAAAGTTTTGAATGTAGATAGTTTCAACTCTATTTAAAATACTTTATGAGCGGTTACGGAAATAAATAACTCAGACCGAATTCGGATATTGCTTTACGCACTGCTTCCGAATTTTTAAAAATACGGATAAATAAATAAGTCGAAAAACTCGGCCTTTTAATTTAAATGCGCCAATTTTTCAGCGACCTAAGTGACATCTTTTGTTCAATATCGTTGAATGACTTGCCCATGTCAATTACCTCGCTGATTATACGGTGCAGTTCAATGAAAAGGCTAGGCTTTTAATGAGACGGCTGATTAAGCTATTTGGCTGCGACAGATACATGTTCAAATCGCACGGAAAACTGATACCGCGATGCAGGATTTTTTTCAGTTAGTTCGCAGCTGGCGGGATAGATGGCGTTGCGGTTCTTTTTGTTGCAATGTAGATTTTGTTACGTTGGTTTTTCGACGTCGATAGATAGTTTCTACTACACCAATCGATTGATGGCATCGATCGACGGTCGATCAATTTTATTGTTTGTGGCCCGGTATCCGTCGATCAGCCAAAGCTACCACACCAATCGATCAACGTCGATTGATTTCATACAAACAGTACTACGGCTACTTCGTCAATATTTCTTCCGAATTGATGACGGAGACAAATCGGATGACGGAAGTCGGATCTACTGCGTAAACTACCATACAAATAGGTCTATGACTACTTCGAAACGTATTTTCACGGATTTTTTTTGACGACACTGTTTGCGCAATGTTTGAGCGATTTGCTGCTGCGCTGCGTGTCGCGGGTTCGATTCCCGAACGGAACAAATATTTGTATGGCCTACAGATAGTTGTTCCGGGTCTTGCTGTTTGTGTATGTGAGTTTGTATGTTTGTAAACGCACTCACGATACAGGAAAAAATCCTATCCTATCCTATTAAACATTCCCCCACACGGGGCAGCGTGTGGGGGAACGTTTAATAAAAACAAGATAAAAAAGGATTCTTAAATTTTATTATCTACTGCTAAACGTACCCACATTTAGCAGTAGACGTTACAAGATAGGTCACCACATAGGTCATTCCAATGTAGACACAAAATTAGTCATTGTTTACCACAACTCAAAACTAATTGTTTTTGGAAATGAAGGATCATCATCTGCCTAGCCTTTTACCAACTTTATTGGGGTCGGCTTCCAATCAGGCCGTTTTTGGAAATTAAGGATACTGATAATCAGACTTCTCTAACTTGTGATTCATCAATAACTGATCATAAATAATAAATTGTCAACTTTTATAGTGAGTTAGATAGTCCAGTTAGTTGACCTTGTTGATATACGACGGTTTACAAACGGACCGGTGACCACAATGTTTTATTAATCGTGGCCAATCGTAGTATTCGTAGTGTCTCGAGAGCTTTCCTAATGACTTGCTCCTATTTTGTCACGTCGATTTATGTCCAGCAGACTGAATATTGTAAGTTTCTTGGTTTTCAAGAAGGTACCCCTTACATAAAGTAATATTGTTTCAATGCATTATTAACTCTGGCCCACGTAAACTGAATTGGTAGTTCTCCTATTATAGAGTGCAATAACAGAGGGACAATTTGTATTTAATACTTATGTAATTTACGTTAAAATGCACAGTAATTATGTAAGAATGACGGTACCTACTCTCGAGTCAAGTACCGCTTACATTTTGATAAGAGCCCGATATGTGATAGTGACACAAACATTATTTTTGCATTGTCATTGTGTAGTTTACAAACGTGACAATGATATTGAATTGTTAAGAACTCGTGATGATTTTTGAATACCTTTGTTTTTCAGTTACATTTCTCTCTGCAACCGCTACGCACGCGTCCAAAGTTCCTAACTACAATGGCGAACTTACCGAAAACGATGAAAGCCGTTGGACTTTATAAATACCTGCCGATACAAGACCCGGAAAGTCTTCTCGACCTAGAAGTGAGTGTACCAAGTGTTAATGAAACAGATGTGCTAGTTGAAGTCAAAGCTACGGCAGTCAATCCCATCGACGCTAAACAACGCGCTCCGAAACCTAACACAGAAAATCCCCCGCGGATTTTGGGAGTTGACGGCGCTGGAATCGTAGTCTCCAAGGGAGCGAAAGCTAATTTATGGAATATTGGCGACGAAGTATTTTTCACTGGCGACTTGAGGAGAACCGGCTCTAACGCACAATACATAGCCGTTGACCAATATTTAGTAGGAAGAAAACCAAAAAGCTGGACGTTTGAACAAGCCGCCGCCATGCCAGCCACTTCACTCACTACTTTCGAGTCACTTTATGATCGCTTGCTGCTCTCAGAAAAGGACAAAGGCAAATCTTTGTTGATCATCAACAGTGCTGGCGGAGTGGGATCAGTAGCAACGCAGGTCGCTAAGCATCTGGGGCTCAAAGTGATCGGAACTGCATCACGTCCAGAAACACAAGCATTTACTCGCGAATTTGGAGCCGACGTTGTTCTCAATCATACTCAGGATCTGATACCACAGCTAGAAGCAAACGGCTTTGGAGCTGGAGTTGACTTTATACTGGTTAATTTCGACCCCGCTCCGTACTGGGACACATTGATGAAAGCTATTAAACCTCAAGGAAGAATTTGTCTGATTGTCGACAGCAGTGCTTTGGTGGATTTAAGACCATTGAAAGACAAGAGCATAACTCTGGTGTCAGAGATGATGTTTACGAGGATAAAGTATCAGACGGAAGATAGGATGAGGCATTATGAGCTGTTGCAGGAAATATCAAAGTGGCTGGAGGAAGGGAAGCTGAAATGTACTCTGACGCAAACGATGAGCCCGATCAACGCAGTCAACTTGAAGAAGGCTCACACGCTGTTAGAAGGCAAAACTTTGATTGGAAAGCTGGTGTTGACAGGCTTTTAAGTTTATATTTTGTGACTGTTCCGATTTTTGTTAAAATAAACGTTTCCTTTTTAATTATAAGTTTTTTGTTTACTAAAAAATGTTGTTTTTTTTTATTTTTTAACCAATATCCAACAAGAGTGATTATCCGTTTAAATGGCCGTGGTCGTAGCCAATTAGTAATCAATTACGTAGCTAAAAAGCTGATATTCAATGGAACACGCACTCTTAACTTCTTCTAAGGACAACATGTCTCACAAGATGGCCATACGTTTCAAGTTTCTCCATGGAATAACTTATTGCTAACACTACACTATTACTAAAATTACTCTTTGTAATTCAATTCAACCTATGTATCTGCCTAGCCTTCCAGTCAAACCGGATGCAGCAACCTTTCTGACCTTCACAACTCAGTAATATGTACGGTGTTCTTCGCCAAGACTGGTCTCTATTTTCTGGCTTTCTTACTATCTAATTCGACTTAGTAACAACTGCCATTTGGGACCAACGCTTTAACATGCTTGCTGAGGCACGGAGCAGTCCCGGTATGAAACGAATGGTCACCCATACACGCATGTTGCTGTTATTATTAGTAAGTCACGAGCAAGTAAACTCAATCAAATGTTTAAAAATAATTTAATTTCACATTACTTTTGTCCAGAAAATGATCCCAATGTGTGAGACGAGTTGTGGAGAATACTCGGATCAAACTCTTGACCTATAAAGGGAGATCCCGGAGCATTCCAGGCTTTCTTCAAGACGTCTATATTACGTATCTCGTCACTCGTTGGTAGGCCTTGCATTTTTCTTTCTTGATTCCATTGCATCTCACGGACCTGAAATGAAGTGGAATTCTAGATTTGAATACTGGCATCATAATCATTACTTTGGATGTGTCAGATTGAACTCAAGTTTAACTTGGGTAAAAGGTTTTCATGTCCATTGAGGGACCTAATTTACGATGTTTTTTTTTTCAAACTTGGTTCATAAAAGTTAGGAAGACAGAGACATTTATATATAATAATATAATAATAATAATAGGCATGTAATTAAATCGATATCTGTATTTTCCCTTTTTTCGAACAAAATATTTCAAAGTTAAATCAAAAATACTGACTTGCACACAAATTATGCACACTAAATAAATCATATTAGATATACTGTTTAATGGTATTTGCAGAACTGTTTTACTGAACGAATATTTGGCTAATGATATTTCTGGGTGGTTTAAAAAAAAATAACCACGAAGTTCTTTCGAACTTCTAACCTAACCTGTCCGAGTCGGGGTGCCCAATGACCGGCTACTATTGTAACCATGATAACCACCTGCTATTTCAGGGAAGTGCAATTTAGAGTGCAAGTTAGTATTTTTGATAAACAATTCGTATTTTTGTTTTATAAATCATAAATCCGATGTATGAACCACATTCTTGGTGTGAATTCGATAAAAAGGTCATCTCGTTTTGGATGATTTTTTTAGTTTTTTTTGTAAGACATGTTTTCTAATCAATTGGGATTTTTTGCACAGCATTATTTTTTCTGGTATGCATTAAAATTATACAGATGTGCATTTAAAAATATCCCATAATAATATAGCCTTCTTATCCCGAAACTCCATTGTTTTTCACTATTACTAGTCCTTATTCATTGGACTGGCCTGTTGGTCTAGTGGTTAGTGACCCTGACTGCAAAGCCGGAGGTCGTGGGTTCGATTCCCACCCAGGACAAACTTTGTGTGATGAGCATTATTGTTTGTTCTGTGTCTGGGTGTAATTTATCTATAATATGTATGTATTTATAAATTATATAAGTATGTATATCAGTTGTCTGGTTACCATAACACAAGCTCTGCTTAGCTTGGGATCAGATGGCCGTGTGTGAGTTGTCCCAAGATATTAAGATATTATTATTATTATTATTATTGTGTATGTTCTTTTTAGGTTATTATAATATGTCCCGGAGTTCGGTGTGCCTCTTGGCAAAGGCCTCCTCTAACGATTTCCACTGTTTTCTATCTTTTGCAACTCTTCTCCAGTTGCAACCTACTGTTAACTTGAGTTCGTCCTCCCACCTTTTGCGTTGCCGACCTCTATTTCGTTTCCCGTTTTCCCGACAGAGACATTTACCCGTGTGTTAGTTACTTTTTGTTACTCTGTTTTATAATATTACTAGCTGCAGCCCGCGGCACCGCCCGCGTGAATGTCGAAAATTACCCCAAGGGAACATACTCCCGGGATAAAAAGTATCCTATGTGTTATTCCAGACTATAATCCACCTCTGTGCCAAATTTCATCACGATTAATTCAGTAGTTTTTGCGTGAACGAGTAACAAACATCCATACATATGCAAACTTTCACGTTTATAATATTAGTAAGGATAGTATGGACATGGAACATTCAACCTTAGGGTCATGGGGTTTATTAGGTCTTGAGCAGTGAACTCTTGTCTAAGTTGAGGCTTCGTTGCTACTATGTCATGTTACCATACAATTTTGCTTTTTTATTGGGTTGAAAGAGAATACAAAACATAAAAAAGGGGCCACTTTACCTTTGCAACATGGTCTTCTGGCAAATCATCAAGAGGTCTCGAGCAGTCTATTTTATCCAGGTCTATAGCTTCCTCACTTGTCAATAACTTATTCCACCATCTTTCTTGCACTTTATCTGTGAACAGGTAATATCAATGTGGTGATTATGTCAGTTGGTAACTGATAGAAATCATGGATAACATAATAAGACAATTGGCTGACACCTTGGCATACGGTTTAGATGGGACCTTTATATACCCACTGGAGTTCATTCAATAATCCTTTCTTTTTGGTTTCTGGGGGGAAATGTTCAGCACATTTTAAGGATAAGGCTGGGTAATTTTTCCTCACTAAAATTACCTAGGTGGTCACTATCAGCAGCACATTGAAGGGGGCATGCATTTGTTTTAAAGGACAATGCCTGTTTGGGTACATCCTTGCCTTGGGATTATCACCTTTCTCAAAAGTCTTATAGTAAACTCAGTATAGGATTCCATATTCTGCACTTAAGACTGTTATTATGTTTTTTGTGCATTGTGTAACTTCAAAATTTCTTGAGCCCATAAACTCTTAATGAATTTTGAACTGAACCTTTTTCTACAATTATAGCAACAGATCAAAGTTCGGTTCAATCATTCCGTCATGCCGAGAAATTGTGAACTGACATAAACTAGCAACCAATCAGTGCACAGGTCCATAATTTATCCATTGTAAGACAAGCTCAGTAGAATAAACAAAATATTACCTAAATGCATCAACAGCTTTCCTTCACTGATGCTCCAAAAGCTATCCATAGTCTTGATCTTGTATGGTAACGAGTCCTTGATGATGATGTCTCCGTTGCTACATGCCACGCAGATGTCACTAGGGTTGATCGTCACTTTAAGATCTTTTGAGGATTTTATCTCTGGTGGAAGCTTTATGGTTACATCTGGAATTAAGGAAAATGGTGGTGATGGTGGTTAGTGGCCAACACTATCATCGTCTACATAGGCATTCCTCTATGTTGGAGTCTTCCAGTCTAATTGGATATGTATAAATAACAGTTTAACAGTATTAGATACCACCAATTGGTTCCAGTATATTTCAAATTTATTTTTACTTAAATTTCACACTTTTTATGGTTTATTTTTATAAAATTGGTTCCCCCAAATGATGGAGGTTACTAAAACATGTGTTATTAAAAGTGATTTAAATTAACTTGTGAGTGAAATGAAAACAGGGCTACACTTGCCAAAAAGTAAAATTTCCAAACCCAAAGGACACCTACTAGGTTTAGCAGAAGTAAAATTATAAGTACAGTCAAGAACTTACCTAATTCCATAATATTCTGAGACCACAAATACTTCTCCCTCTCTGCTCCATTATAAGTGTCCGAGTTCTTCTGTATCGGTATCTCAGGAGGTTTGTAGTCTTCTGGAAAAGCCTTTGAGGTGCTGGTCACATTACTTGCGGACAAACACTGTGGCTCTGCAATTGGTTGATCTTTCGAAGATTTTGGTGTCATTTCCTCTGGTTTTTTGTCAGGTTCTATGACAATTTCTTTGTCCTCAATGCCATCATCTTCAGCAACAACTTCCACTTCTTGTGCAACTGTTGAGCACATTATCTCATTGTTAAGGTCAAGAGATTTCTGTGCACCGTTTGGGCCTTTCCAGCTTTTCGGGTCACATTTACGGAGGACTTTGATCACCAGCTCCTCGGCGACTCCAGCCGGGAAGCCCATGTTTTCGTATGGCCCTTTAGGCACATAGTAGAAATCGGTCCTGAAAATTATTTGTAGGAAATTACGTGGGAAAGCCTAACTAGTTTTTGCAGCAGTGATTGTATAAGTATGAAAAGTTTCAGGAGAGACTTATTTGTGTAAGTATCTACGTTAAAATGAGCTTGGTAATTAAGAGGCTTAAAATGTTTGATTGGTACCTTTTAGCTGAGCATTTTAAAGTGAAGATTAAATAATATCGAACAGCCATGGATAGTCTACAAAATTTACAAAATCATTTTCATAAATAGTGAGTCAAAAAGTAAACAAAACCAGTTAAACTCACCGTCTGGCTAAAAAGCCGAATATGGATGAGAGGAAACCTAAAATAGATTTTTCGTTGACTAAGATTGACGTTAATGCGTCGTCATATTTTGTTAAATCGGAAGAATCAGACATATTGCCGTATTATAATGCATAAAACTATAAATTTCTATTTTTCGTTGCGTTGATTTCTTGCTCCTATTTTGACATACATACATACATGAGCGGCATTAGGGATGATGAAAAATATCGATTTGTTCAAATGTCGATATTTTTCGTTTTCCATACATTTATCGATATTTTTATCGTCTATATTTTTACTCGTGATAAATCGATATTCGATATTTATTTTATAGTATCAAAGTCGTACCAATTTCGATTTTTTTTAACGCAACTCTGCATGCTCCTCGCGCATCTTTAACTTTAAAAAGTCCCGCCACATCTTTATGAAGTGCAATATACCTAATAACAGTAAGAGTAGATCATTGGCTGCGTGCACGAAAATAGTAACTTATACTATTAAGCCATCATATCAGTGTGAGACGTATGTGGCCCTGAAGTTAACAGATAATTAACAATTGTTGAAATTTTTCAACAAATCAATTACAAAAATGAAACTATAAAAATGCACAATCATGTAGAAAATTAAAAAAAAAAACATTTTTTTTAGTAAATACAATTTATTTAAAAAAAAAATTCTATGTACGAATAATCGTGCGAAAACCGACGATATATCGATTTTTCTCGCTCGTTAATTATCGAAATAGTTTCTAAATGTCGATGCAATAGATATCGATTTATTTTTTCACTTGCCCATCCCTAAGCCGCATTCATGGCATGAGCGAATGACAATGAATGAACACGAACGAATGATTAAGCAGCGTCATATTCTTCGTTCATTTTGACATTAGCGATTCATTTCACAAAAAATCTCCAAATACAACTCTGAAAACAATTGAAACAAAAACATTATCTGCATACTTTATCAATTCAGACAATTAATAAACTTAAAAAAAAACAATAAAAGAAAAATACTTTTACTACTAAAACTATTCATGACAAAACTCAAATTGTTCATTATTACCACGCTTCAATCCTTTTTTAGCGTTGGCATCTCAAAACCAGTTTTTTAATTTGCATTCCCGCCACTTGGAGGAGTTACTTCGCTTTCGAAAGTTTCACATCCGCAAGAGAGCGGCAAGGCAAGGCGAAGTGAAGTAGGCAAAGAAGTCTCGCGCGCGAACTCGGTACGCTGCAGGCGATGACCGCATTCATATGAGTTTTTATTAAATTGTGTGTGTGCTGTCGTGTTCTCCGATCCGTTAAGTGTTTACGAAAATGCTGTACTTATAGGTGAACTTTTAGGATATAAAGTGTTGTGATTGTGATAAAATCCTTTAAACCCTCTTCTATCTATTACTGTCTCTTGAAGGTTGTAAAAATGCCTTGCTCAGCGGTAACTTTGTCCATAGCGACCATTACAGCAATCGTGGCTGCTGCTTTAATGGCTATAGCATTTTCGACGGATAACTGGCTTTATATTGAAGTAAAGCGCACGAGCATACAGGTAAGAAATGATAATTATTAAATATTCATGAATAAACTCAAGCTAGATATTTAATATCTTTGTCTAAGTACCTGTTATTTTTTACCTGAGACGTAAAATAAAAAAGTTGAATTAGTGGTATAATTATACTATATATTTTAGTTAGTTGCCTTCGTGATTTAGCTAGTAAGTAGATAGGTAGATTGAGGTCAAGTTATTCTCAAACTACATAACTAAGTACATTTTTATTTATCAGTTTCCTCATCGAGTCGCCACGAAGTCTTCAAAATTAGCCTCACTAACAGCATCTTCTCAATTGTCTTAAAGCACCAACTTTAAATTACAAGGTCGAAGTCAGCTGATCGTGAAATTGTTAAGAAACTTGGAGAACAGCTGCTACTAACACCTTCTATCAAACAAACAATTGATTAACATCTAAGAATTTTTCATTGTCAATTGTTTAGCATCGAGCACCGGCGAATACAATCTTGATCATCAATAAATCTTATGCCTTACGACATTTCCCTTGTTTCATTACACAAGTACAAGTAGTAGTGGAAGTGGAATGGACTCAATAAAAATCATCGTAGCACGTATTCTTTCGAGTCCTTGCCGAGGCACCGTTACAGCAGACACGTTACGCATAAATATGCACGTATTAATGGCACGAACAAATGTGTGGGTAACTGTACTGTTCCGTGCTACTCCTGTGCACCCAGACGTGGAGATAATAAAGAAACTACGACCGATAACGATACACGCCAAAGCACTAAAATAAATAGTTTTCGAGGGTTTTTCCGACAGTAAAAAAAAATGATCGTCATGCACAAATACTTCTGAATTGTTACACACTTGCAGAAAGCGCGATATTTGCAAAAACTGGAACATCTCACGGTTAATTTGCTTGTTATGTGCGTCGGATTTTTTGTAACGACAGGCCGACAGTTTCTGGTTTCTTTTCTCGAGTCGGGGTCATTTTTTTTTGCGATCCGAGCAACTTGTATCGCCTTGTCTTCTACCTGCTCAAGAGGACGGCTTAATTTTTTGCTCATTCTATAATAGGGGTGGCTTTAAAAGCTTTACGTAGACAGGTTCCTATCCTACGTGACCAAACCTTCTGCATCTCGACTTAAATGGTTTTGTAAACATTTTTAGAAGTGTCTAATTTTTAGCCCAATGGAAGACTACAATCTTATCCCTACTAAATATACTTCGTTTTATTTAAGCGAACAACAAGTATAAAGATCCTCCGATAAGTAATATTTAAGTTTTGTATTTTAAAGTAGATACCTACAGCACTAGTGTATTCATTCATTGGAACCAAGTTACCTCATAATTTTTATCGTTTTTGCTACCTACTGTAAAATCATAACCCAGCGTGCACGTGCAGAAAAACGACATCAACAAAATATTTCCATCTACCTAAGTCATACGATATCTTACTTACTTTATGTTGATGCTTTTGAAAGGTTATAACAGAACCACATCAACGAATTTTTACATCTAAAAATTTACCTACTAATGATCACATCAATTATATTGTCTTACTCACAGATTTTGAAGTATCGAAACAGAGTTCAAACTAAACCCAATAAAGATCCTCTTCGACCTCCGAAAAACTAGACAGTCAAGTCAGTCAGGTCATCAAATCAGTAAGAAGTATCCAGACTGGAAGCTGTATTGACTGTGTGACCTTCTTGGCTTACGGAAACTCAATTTTCTTTGAAACTCTTTTAGATTAGGAATACGTTTTGAAATAAGCCAACTTTTCAAATTCCCATTCCCCACTTTGCATCTCTTAATGGTCACAAAACACTAAGAGAAAGCTAATCTTAATTTATTATCGTTTACCAGTATGCTCAATGAGGTCTTCCAGAAGAAAATTACTTAGCATAATGCCTAATTGTAGTTTGCGAGGCGTCCCAGAGACGTGTAGCGAATGACTTACTGTCTACATATCCAAGTCTATTAGATCTTGGTAAGACAAACAGTGGAAAGCTTGGGAGAAATCGATCGTGAAAGTGACGAAATCTGTGTGAACATCTCTTTGAACATGCATAGTAACGACATAGTTACTGCGTAACGATAACCGTTACTTTTAAGTTTAAATTACGTCATTGTTATCATAGCGAATTTATCTGTACTGAAACCAAGATATTTGCGAATAGAAAACGTTAGATTACGTGCTGTTACGATTGTCTTACGTTTTCGGTCGAGCAATTTCAAATGACAGTAAAGTGCTTCTCGGTACTCCCAAAAATGTAGATATTTTAGTTTATACAAAACTAGCGACCCGCCTCAGCTTTTCTGGGTACAAAAATTATATACACACACCGTCGTTTATCGTTCTTTCTATTAGTAAAAACCGTATCAAAAAAATGGTAACGATTTTTAGAAGAAGTAAGTGGAGAAACAGGTAGAAGCTGTCAGTGACTCTTATTTAGATGTGATTGGCGCCCAACAGAATAGGGTAGGGTGTTAACCGAAATTATTATAAAATGCTGTAGATCATGGACTAGAACATTACAATCAGATATTATCATATAAATGAAGTTCGTGTGCTCTCCGCTGAGTTAAATACACAGTCGTACAGCTATAATACTCGTACAGTGATATGAAAGTCACGACTCGCGAGTGTAGAGTTGGATTAATTACCCACTATTTATGTTGGTGAAGTATAATCATGGTTTCATTAAAGTAGACATACTTCGCAAATAAGCATATCGCTCCGAAATCCGATTTTCAGTGTTTGTGTGGCGTCTCTCCGCTGTCGATGGCCCATCTTTCGTCATGCACCGCGAGCCTTGTCAGCTTGTATTTATATGCGAGGACCATAGCTGCATCAGCTAATGGTGTTGTAGCTAAATACTAGGCCAAACACATTTAAAATCTATGATTACCCTCGACACGCTAAGAAGTAGGATCCTGTTCATATCACCATAAAGATTGACTTTTCTGTAGAATATATTTTTAAACGAGCGCAAAATATCCGCATCAATGAACATTATGAGAACTTTCATATTGCTGATGCGTCGGTTTTCTACGTTTGGTCAGTTTTCAAGTTATGCAAAGGCCAAAAGAAAGCGGTTTATGTAAATAAGTAAATATTCAGTGAGTGCGAGATGATTTTGGTTTTATGCAACGGCCATAGTTTTATGTAACGCGAGACATTGAATTGAAGGAATTAGAAAGGCTTTCGTTAGTGTCTAATGTCATGCCTATTGTAAAAAAGTGGTTTTGAATATTGTCTGAACCTCCCTGATTTCTGCCTTGCTGTCGTAGCCTGTCAAAATCTATAATAGTTGAAACTTGCATCGGGTGGTAGATACTTTGAGCAATAAGAACTACATTTTTTCATTTAAGTATTCGTAATACGTACGAACATTGTTTCTTTCTATCATCATTTGCTTAGCCTTTTCAGGATTCAGCTGAATACTAGTATTTAACGTGGAGCGGCTGCCTACCAGACCTCCGCAACCCATTAACTAGGTAACACGGTAGGTATACTTCTTGGCAAGACATGAGTCGGATTTTGTTGCTTTTGGCAATCCGTAACGATCGACTGCCAAAGATCTACGAATGATAGCAGGGACCAAAACGGCTTAACGTGCATTCCGAGACACGGAGTAGTCTCGGTATGATAAGTTGCTCACCCATCCACAGACCGATCTTGGCAAGCGTTGCTTAACCCTGAAGATCGACCCGTGTGCCTATTTAGCCACGAGCTCCTCCAGTATGTTTCTGTCTATATTCGTTTTATAATGCACAACTTTAATCTTTACGAAATTAATTAACCTTGCTGTGGCTATTTACCATTGAGTAACACTGGACACCAAGAAAACCTCCCATTCATTGACTCCAAAAGTTAGTTCAAAGATTAAACAAAGAAACTCGAGAAAGATTTCTATTTACGGAAGAAGCAAAACATCTGGGAACTAGGGGATGAACACGAACGTTTTGTATATTGCTTTACGAGCTACCTGGCGGGGGTCCGGATGCAATGTTTGCTTATCTAAACAAATAAACGCCATTTGTAAAAAACATAGCTTTTAAAAACGGTAAGTAAGTATCTTCAGACCAGGTAGAAAGGCTATTGCTCAACGTCGTGTTGATCATAATCATAATTAACGCCTAAGCCCAAGTCTCTTCTGACAGGTGGTTTGTTAAAGCTTGGTTCTTGTAAAACGAACACGTCTGGTCAGCCACAAACACGTCTGGTCTGGTGGCCAGGCAGGAAGCAAAGCAACCGCTTTGCTTCCTGCCTGGATTGCTAAACTTATCGAAATCTGAAGTATCACTTAACATAAGGGACATTTACCCAAAATGCCAAAATGAACCTTACACTGATTACTTTAAGTGGCATTTATCTAAAATTCTAAAATGTCGCTTACGTTAATTGATACTTCTGGTATCGTATGATGAACTGTCCCTGATCAATTGTAGACGTAGACTGTTTATCTTATGCACATGCAATAAGTAGGTAAACTTATTTCCACATAAAGTCTTACAGCTGTCCACTGGGTACGAACCGAACCATAGTTCTTTCAAAGGTCCTACTAGAGCCTTGCCTACTCCTATTCACTGAGCCAACCAGCAACAATATCTGCCACCATGCGAAAGCCATTTCAAATGCAACGATATGATTACATCCAATAGGTTGTTGTATTTTGAAGGCTACTTTTTGTTATATATCTTTTTATGTCTACTTTTAAGTTGTTAAAGTATGTAGGTAGCTATATTTCATCAGGTTGCCAATGGTAATCCTAAAACCTCACTTTCCGGCTGACCTTCTGCACAATCGTTTAACCTTTTCGTAACTGCGAGAATAAAGTCATTACTATCAATACCTACCAAACAAACATGTATTCTTTTGTTTAACAAACCTTGCCTATTTGGTTGACGAAAATTCCTAAATACGTATCTACACCTGAACGTCATCGACAATGGGTGATTATCACGGCAACCCGCTTTCCTGCACGACGACACCCACTTCTCACGACTTCCGACTACTATTCTTTTATACTATTCCGCTTTCTTGGTTTCATAGAAAAGCCAATTGAAAGTTCAGTTATGTTTGGTTACGTATATCGGGGTAAAACAAATTGAAATATTATCTAAGGGAAATAGTTCTTGAATTATCATTTTTTCTTGGTGGCCTTTTCAATCTGCGTGATACAAATCTATACTAATATTATAAAGAGGAAAGATTTGTATGTGTGTATGTTTGTAATGAATAAACTCAAAAACTACTGAGCCGATTTCAAAAATTCTTTCACCAATGAAAAGCTACATTATTACTGGGTGTAACATATTTAAGCTATATTTTATCCACGTATTCCCACGGAAACGGGAACTACGCGGGTGAAACTGCGGCGTGTTGTCTTAGATAATTATTCATTGACAGAAAATGAGTCTTTATTATAACCAAGAAGGTAAGCAAAAAGGAAAGTACCTATGTACCTATTCCAAAATATCAACCCTAAAGTTTCGTAAATGGAATTTCGTTATTTTTGCGGATGGGCAATTCCACCGAATTTGACCGGACACACGGTTATTGTAGTCTGTGCTCACGGCTTGTAGGTATTATAGTAGACAAGAAAATGATAAAATATAAATTATTCAATCTATACTTACTCTTTAGCTCATTCTTAGCCACCAAAGAGTTCCAATACCTATCCTTAAACTAGGCAGACAGGTAAGCAACTGGCTGATCTACTAAGAAAAACCAGCCATTTAAAATACTGATAAAAAAAAAGAAACAAAATTTTTGTTTTTCTTCAGAGTATACGTCATTCAGAAATATTTCCGACCATAGTGGCCAGTCATGTTAAATACAAAAAAAACCTTTTTTTTTTTCTATTTTGCAAAAGATAGAAGATTTGCGGAATTTGCTCGAAGGAGTCACCGTCACCGCGGTCCTGGACTCAAAGGGCATGAGGAGAAACACAGATGGGTTTTAGTCAGTAAGAGTCTGACACTCCATTCCGCTCCACACAGAGCGGAGGAAGTCAAAATTAAAAATATACGTGTTTTTGTAATTTACACAACATTTTAACATAATAGATATTTCATTATTAACCGAGAAAGTTTTTAATTTGTGACATTTATATCAGGTACTTAATACTTTTTATCATTATAATCTTTATTCTTGCTCACTATTCGATCGAATGACTCCAAAATCATTCGCAGTTTTGTATAGCAGCGACGCGATGTCAGTTTGCAAATCTTTGTACTAAAGAACGTATGTACTTAAAGAGAAGATTAAAATTTGTAATGTGTACCTACGTATGCTATCGTAGTGTAGGTAGCTATGTAGAAAGTCTTCCTGTCGATAGTCTGTAGGTTTTGAAATTACACTTGTTCAAGATTGCATCCATAGCCATACGGATATTGCATGGTCAAGCGTGATTGCAGCTTCTAATAGTTGGTTTAATCACCGGTAATCGTAGCCTGCCCACTAGGAGAGGGACTAAACTGTGTTTAGAATCGACTGATTTCGATAAAAAACCATGTTTCAATTCTGCAAAATATAGCATCATCATTTAATCAATCTTCCATTAAATACAATAAACAGCCGTGTGATGTGAACTCGTATGAGGACATTGTAGTGTTTACAAAGCTTGGCAAGAGATTGGCGGCCGCATTTTGTAAAATACAAATAATAACCTGCTGCGAACCAGAAGTATTTATAAATATTTGTACTTAATTAACCGGATCGAGACAATTTGGTCATTATGTCACTTGATTACCGAGTATATTACGTACCTATAACATACAGTAAAGGGCCATGTGAACGTATTCGAGGCTGTATAAGATAACAAGCGTGCCGCTTACCTAAAAAAAAATACCCGCCATTACATGCCGCCATATTTGTATGGCCTTCTTTTTTTAAAATGACATAACCGATATAAATTGATTGCCAGAAAATAAACAAATACTTAACTATAAATCTTGGAAAGTGTAGATAATCCATCTGGTTCTCAGGTCGTTTCATCGTTATTATGGTTGCCTTTCACAATTCTTTCCATGGCTTATAGTTTCCCGGCCTTTCACTGAACTTGAGACGGTTAATGGCTCATGCGGAATGGTCAATGAAATACTACACATGTAAATATGTAAGTACAAAATATATGGATACTAGTGCTTCTATTCTCAAATCTATGTGCAAAAGGCAATAATTAATCTTTGCTTTTTGTACCAATATGAACGCAAACCAGCCACCATCAGCGTTGAATTGCTTTTTGGAAGATCTTGAGATCCTAGACAAAGTGACATGTTATCAGCGACAATGACTGAAGTTTCAAAATTGATGGGGATCAACCCCAAATAAATACGCCATATAATATAGTTGTGGTATCGTTTATTATGAATGATTGATAGAATGATACACAGCCATATTTCCACTTAATTTTCGTTTCACATCATCTTTTTCATTTGTTAATCTCAATAGGTAATCAACATTTATTTGAATCAGCAGTCAATTTCTCCTCCCAAAACTGTCCGACCTCATATCATTCATACGACTAACAAAATCCTAATGAAGTAGGTAAGATGACGACGCTGTTGCCAAACCTTAGTTTCGCACAGCATACTCTCATTATTGTTACCCCATTGTATCATTACGGTTTGCTCATTGATTTTGCAACCGCACACATTATAAAGACATTTTTTCCTTTAATTAGTGTCACAAGTAGATATGACATAGTGTACTAATTTGAGGTTGTACGTTATGGCAATTATGGCTAATGTAGGTAAGGCCGTTTTTGCCAAGTTAGTTCTCAGTAGTAGTCTGGATTTCTACCCGGTTGATATGCGGCAGGTGATATGCTTGCCTCCTTTTATTTTCAGCTCGAAACATGCGTCTCTGCGTATCCCTTCGAAGAATTAGTAGCTAGGAAGTAAGGTTGATTTTATCATGCACACTGCTTTAAACCTTTTAGGTCTAAGTAGGTATAGAAAGATCCTCATTGCTCACGCTTTAAAGGAACTTCTAATAAATAGTCCTCATTAAACTAAAGGTTTCTTGGCAGCTCTTTGTCCCTTTTGGGTTTTAAGTTTTAGAACTAATAACCCCTTATTAGCAGTATCCTTCCTAGATTGTTCAAGTGCTTTATGAGCAGTGGCCGATCAAGGACAGTCGTTTGGCTTGTCCCCGGTGAGGGTAGGTTTTAGCAAAGTAAACACTAAAAAATCAAGAAACATTTCCTCTTGCTTAATGCATAACAAGCCTCCTTGGATTACCTTATTTTTTTAATTCCAATGATTTCGTTAGGTTGTCGACTACCGAATCAAATCTCGGTCTTTTGGGTGGGCTTGAGAACCCCCCCCTCTCCTCCCCCTGGATCCGCTAGTGCTTATGGCCCAATTAAGTATTTTGGTTCTTACAAAGACCTACCTGTTTTATCAATTTGTTGCCACTTCACAAAGCACCGCTGTGTTATCCGTAACGGCCACAATATCGAAATAAAAACTCATTTCTCGCTCCAATTTGAAATTGGATAATTTGTTTATTGAACTGGTGCGACCTTGTGTCTTGACGATTTAGGATGCGATTAAGTCAATTTAGTAAATGGGGTCTTTATGTGCAACAATTATTGGTCCATTTAATACCACGTGATATTTTGATCCTGCTACAGGTTAAAGAGTAACTGACCAAAATTACATCAATCTAAGGGATAATGCAAATAAACTATATTCTTCACATTCATTTTAGCTGAAGTCTATTTTTTCTCCGAATATATACAACGTGTTACAACAATATAAATCGTGGTATTCTACGAAAACGGTTGAATCGTCATTTCAATTACTCTCTAGATTATACCCAGAGGAAGTTTGATACCTTGAAAAAATATTACATAGTTATTTTATAGCATGAACATGAATAATAGACTTAATTATGTTAACAGGTTCATAGCACATCTTAGCAAGCAAGTTCCATTCAACTACCATCGTCTCATTATATTTATAGACATATTAACCAGCTGGTACCTATATACGTACGAGTATGTACCAGTTTTTCATGCTGATGTTCCTAGTGCACTGTGCAATCAAATTAAAAATCAAGTAAATTATGACCAATAAAAAAATTGCGTAGATCGTAAACTGGTGTACCAATGAGCTTAAAAAAGTTAATGTTTGAAAATCAGACTAATAAACATAACATTTGTTTATTGTAATTGGGTACAACTTACTGGCTTGTGTCAAAACTCAATAAAGCTACAGGCAGCATGATAACCAGACGTAACCCTTCAAAATTTAGGTACTAGTACGTAGATAAGATACAATATTCTCTATTGCTAACTAACAAAAAGACTGGGTAAACCAAGACACAGTAATTATAGTAAGTAAGTAAGTACCGATGATGGTCTTTACAACTAAAAGCATTACCTACAAATGGGGTGAATAGGAATACAGGGTTGAATTGGCACAAAACTTAGAAGGGGATTTTTACGTTTTTGAAATCTTCTTTGCAGCATTTGCGGTATCCAATTTTATTGATTTGATATAAATAAAATAAAGTAGCTTTCTTAGACAACCAATATTATGATATTAAAGTGAAAAAACATATCAAAGTTTTGTTTCTATTCACCCCATCGTTCCTATTCACCCTGTTTGACGGTAGCAGTCGTTTCAATTCTCTACAATTAAACAGGTAGGTTCTTCTAAAGTCATGTATTAATAGCAAAAGCTTCTGAAGGCGTGGCTAACCTGTTACATTTATAACCAGCTTTCGAGGAAAACGATAAACATTTCCAGCCAGATTAGAAGGAAGGAGGTTGTATACCCACGTTGCGTGTCCACTTGTCCAGTCAGTGCATCCACCTCGGTCAGTGAAACTTGAAGTTGACGCTGATGGATTATACGCTTGACGCGACTAACGAGATCCATTTCAGTCGAGACATAAGTTCATGTTTAGGCATTATGTGCGTTGCGGAGGTTGTAGAGGCCGCGCTTCGCGATGTGGCCTTGAAGAGGAAGTTGTCCTCCAAGAACAAGGCCATAAGCGAGGCGATGGCCTCCATTCTGGCGGCAGCGGAGGGTAACCCAGGGGGGCCTCCGCGGGACGAGATGTCCAAGCTGCGGGCGGAGGTCGCCCGCTTGGCTGCCGCCACGGAGCGCCTCCAGAGGGAGAATGCGGGGCTCCGAGCAGACCTGGCCAGGCTCCAGGGAGCCGGCCCACAGGGGGCGCCTAAAGGGGGAAGCAGGGAGAACAGCCAGCCCGTGCCGCAGGAGGGCCAGGTGCTGGACCTGGTGCGGCAGGAGATGGCTGCCTTCCAGGCGCGGTTTTCCGTCCTGGAGGGCATCGTCCTGCGCCCCCCGTTAGCGACGAGTGGGAAGGCTCCAGGCCGGAAGGCGGCGTCGTACGCGGCCGCCGTGGCTGCCACACCGGGGTCGTCCGGCCAGGACAAAGGGTCCGGGCCGGCACCCGCGAAGCCGGTGTCGGGAAAACCGGACCCGGCCCCGGGAAGGAAGAGGAAGGGTGGGGTTGCTGCGCGGACGGCGAAGGCTCCTGCGCCGTCTGAGCAGCAGCTCCCCCCGGCTTCCTCGCCTTCAGCTCCTCCCCCGGCTCAAGCCGAATGGCAAGTTGCCGGGGAGAAGAAGAAGGCGGGAAAGGCAGCCAGGGCGGCAAAGAGGCGGGAAAGAAGGCGGCGGCAGCGAGCGCGAGGCGTCGCGGCTGCGCTCCGCGCCCCGAAGACCGCGGCTGTAGTCTTAACGCTGCAGCCGGACGCGGTGAAGAGGGGCGTGACGTATGCCAATACGCTCACCAAGGCCAAGGAGGCCATCAACCTCGGTGAGCTTGGCATCGTCGGGGGTCTCCGGCTCAGGGTCACCATGACCGGGGCCAGGATGCTCGAGATCCCTGGAGCAGGCAGCGGTCCGGCTGCGGACGCTCTAGCCGAAAGGCTTAGGGCGTCCTTGGGCGCGGATGACGTCCGAGTGTCCAGGCCCACGAAGTGCATAGATATGCGCATCTTGGGCCTGGACGACTCCGTCACGGAGGAGGAGGTGTTGGCCGCCGTCGTCAGGACGGGGGGGTGCTCTGCAGAGGAGGTGAAGGCGGGCACCATCCGTCCTGACAACACGGGCATGCGAACCGTAGTGGTGAGCTGCCCCGTGTCGGCGGCCAAGAAAGTCTCGGAGGGCCGAAGGCTTTTGGTGGGCTGGGTCTCCGCGCAGGTAAAACTGCTGGAGCCCAGACCTCTGAGGTGCTTCCGTTGCCAAGTTGGCAACCACGTGGGAGTACGCTGCACCTCGGAGGTGGACCGCAGTGACCACTGCTTCCGCTGTGGTCAGCCCGGTCACAGGGCCGGCTCGTGCGACGCCGCGCCGCACTGCTTCGCATGTGCGGCAGCTGGCAAGCCGGCCGATCACTGGGCTGGGGGCAAAGCCTGCGGTCCACCCGCCAGGGCCGGGTCGAGGAGAAAACCCTCCTCCACCGCCGCCGCCGCCGCCGTCGCTTCCGCCGCAGCCGCCGCCACCGTCGCCGCCGCTGCCACTGCTCGGGAGGGGGCCGAAATGGAGTGCCAGTAATGGCCCCATTTCGCCTCCTCCAGACGAACATCAGTCGCTGCGCCTCTCAGGAACTGACGCTCCTGGGCAAGGCGCAGTGACTGACGCCTGCGGACAGCGAGCAATGGGTAGCTCGCTGTCCGATCAGGCCAGGCCAGAGTCGACGGCGCGTTCACTCCAAACGCGCCGTCAGCAACGAGCAGTCAGCAACGGAGACGGGGCCCGCCAGGGCCAGAGCCTGCCAGGGTTGCGGAATTGTTCGAAAGAGTTACCGCGGCCCTGGGAAGAAAGGCACTAGGAGGACTAAGGGTGGGTTTTAGTCAGTAAAAGTCTGACACTCCCTGCCGCTCCACCCAGAGCGGGAGGGGTCATTTGATGATTTCCCATCCTATAAAAAAAAAAAAAAAAAAAGGCATTATGTGCGTGATGGATGACACATGCCTAATCTGTAAGGATATTTTTTTGATTGAAAGAAATTTTGAACGAACAATATGTTGTCCATTTTTCAATACGATCGTAGGGAACATAAACGCCATTTAAAAATCCTCTAATCTTTTTCAATTTCATGCTAAAATCTAAATATTGCTGAATTAATATGGCAAAAGTGTTATAGAATTTTGATTTTATACTGTCTATGAACTCTGTCTGATCAGATTAAAAGTATAAAATTAAATAAGAAAATCATAACTTTTACCCTGTTTTCCATATTAGGATCATTAACATTTCTTGTGATACAACTTTGATGATTTTAAACTACGCAAAACTAAAACAATAATAAATATTAATAAGTGCTATAAATGGCGATACGGGTATGATTTAACATAATTATCGGACTTTCAACCTAACGTAACTGATAGTCCAAATACGGAATTTCGCGAACGACGGAAATCTATGGACATTTCATAAAGATGTGATGTGAGAAACTTCTTTGAATTGGGTACAAGAAAGTTGCATACTAACGTATGATAATGATAATTATGTATTGTTTAAATGTACTTTTTCACGATTAAAACCGCTCGTCCAATCAGTACCTACATTTGTTTTAGTTTAGCTTCCTTTATCAGCTAACATAGAGTAACAAACTCATTAGTAATTGATATTCATTCAAAGAATTTCTCCGTATATTCCACTATCCCCATATGAAATGAGTGGCAGATGTAATTGATACACGATCCCAAGCAGGTGCTGTAGGTACTATTTTTGTAACGAGATGTCTTAGAGCCTAGATAGTAGGTATGTTTTTATTTGGAATGTAATAATAGATTATATAGGAGTTACTTATAATATAGGCAGATTAAAGATGGTCGTGTAAAGACCTAATTTTTAAACAACGTTCGCATTTGTATCTTAGTCGCAATCTGTTAAAAAAGCCTCAATTCCCTATTTTTGACAGTTTGCGACTGACATACGAATACGAATTTTGCTAAAAAATTAGTAGAATATTGGCACTCTGATACTAATGGAATATCACTACTTTTAGATTTGCGAGATTATTGAATTAATAAACAGGATCGTGCGACAGACTTTTTGCCTGTTTCGATCTCACCTTAAGCGATGATGTGGTCGACGGTGTAGCATGCTTGCTAAGCTAGAAGTAAACTATTAAGTATTTTGCGAAATTAAAAAAAAAATAAACAGATCTTTAAACCCTTCAAAAAACATATACTTTTAAAAACTTCCAAGTAGGTATATGACAATAATTGAGATTGGCGAATTTTACGTGCAGACGCCAGATCAGTAGGTCAGGCAGTTTTGCGTCGCGACATCGAACGCATGACCCTGAGTTCAGAAAGCGGCGTTGTATGCTCAAGGAATAGCAATGACACCATCATAACTTTGGATATGCTAAAGCACAGTCTCTCCATCCTCTACAACGAAATTTTATAAAAATTTAGCTCGCGGTTCGTTTCGTTAATATAGGTACGTTGTCGCATAATAAAACCATCTCCAGGGTCCCGGAATCTACCCAGGGCTGCGGAATTTGTTCGAAAGTGTCACCGCGGCCCTGGAACTCAAAGGGCATAATTATGGAGGAACATAGGGATGGGTTTTAGTCAGTAAGAGTCTGACGCTCCCTTCCACACCGCCAAGAGCGGAAGGAGTCAGTCATTTGATGATTTCCCATCCTTAAAAAAAGCGTAGCTAATAAACGAACTCACTTTCGCATTTATAATATTAGTGACTAATTTTTTAAGCGTGTTAGTTGCAGTGATTGGTTGAATGAGTTTTCAAAAGCCAATCGCATCAACTGACTTGCATTTAGTTTCATACGCATCGATAATGTCTTTCCAGTTTCATATTCATAGATAATGTCTTTCCAGGAGTCAGGGTTATTTAGCTTGTAGATATTTGTCTAGTCGTTTCGATTCAATCGTATAAAACTGAAGGAAACGAAACAGAAATTGAGACAATTTTATTGTGGCCATATTTTCAAGTCTGGTGGAGATGAAAACTGTCGCTACTACTTTTGTCTTAGTTTTTTTTTGATCGACGTATTTTTTTGTTTATAAGTACTTAAGACGATTTTTTTTTGGGTTTGGGAAAGAAAAAATTCATATTAATACTTAGTTCTAACAAAAAGATTGAGTTGTAAGTCCTAAACCTATTCAGGGGGTCGAGTCTCCTATTGCAATCGTGTCTCAATGACCGGTCAATGATCGATTTTTGACGTATAACGTCAAACTTATGACACATTTCCCATACAAAAACTGTCAAAGTTGTCAAATATTCGATCAATAACCGGTCATTGAGACACGATTGCAATAGCAGACTCGAGCCCCTGGTTTCTATTTGGGTAGCGTTAAGTTTCTGTCTAAAACTATCTAAAACCATGGGAAAAATGGGTGACTGCGTGACTTGACGTACGAGGTATTAATCTAGCCATACCTGCTTCGTGCATATCTACTAAAACATTAGATTTTTCAGAGATACAAAACAAATGTTAACCTTTTTAATTGTTAAACTTCCGAATTCGTTACTGAAGTTATACGTCACCAATTAAATATGCACCTAAATGAATCGCTTATGTACACAAACTAGGAACAGTAAGTATCAAATATAAGACCAAAAAGATTTATATTTAAAGATCTTTTTCGATAGCTCTGTTGTATAGTAATGTTGTATTCTTCAAGGTTGGCAGGTTTACGAGTATAGTCGATTGCATCTGCCCTGTTCAGATTATTAAAAATGCCGTATAGCTGCCGTGAGAATTATTTATTTGGATTTCAATAGCGGCGCAGTTCAATTTAAGGATGTTTGACCATGTATTTATGTTTAAGCATTCTATCTAACTATAGTAAAGTGGACGTTAAGATCTGACGTAAAAAAACTTTTTTTTTAAGATCAAGTATTTCTCTTATAAAAGCGAATAACTCTTGTGTCTGTATGGATTAAGCCATGTCTGATATTTAAACATATTGACTACTATTGTGTGGCAGTAAACAAACAGTTTCTACAGCCTCAATCATGGAAATTAACTGTAGTTGCTATTACTGCTATCCCTAAAAATTCTGTTCTAAAATTATCCTTAAGATTAACATAAACTATACACCGGGCACTCGATGCACGATACACCGAGTGTATAGTGTCGTTGTCTATGTCTACCTTTAGAAACAAAACAAAACAAACTTAGAACGCAGTTGCCCAGCCCGCATTGTGGGAGCACACACGGACACACCGCCTTAGTTATACGTGTGTCGGGGGTGCTCGACATTGCAAGGTGAACGGGCCCGGCCGAGTACATGACCCGTAGCGTCCTGCGCCTGCGCAAAAACGTCGCTATACAGCTGAGCGTCTTGTGCACGGGGTGATACACAATACACGAGCGCAAGAACTGCGTGCAGGTGTTTAAGCATTGTTTGTAGTTGGTGCTGTGCTTGACGAGTCTTGAGAAGGGATGAATGGTCTTTTAGGTTCCTTCAGACCGGGAAGAAGCAAAAATGCGATTAGGAGACAATAAATAGAAATGATTCGAGACCTCCGTTATTTGACAATGGCTTCTTTAGTTACTGTGCCATTAAACTAAAAGATAGTTGAAGATAAAGACAGACCCCACCTGAAGACAATAACATCAAAAGCACAAGACAAAACGAAAAACTGCTCAGAGTTTCATTTATATTTCAACGCGTCTCCATCCGGTTTTCAATATTCATTAGAGTAAATGTTCGAAAGAGGAAGCCCACATCCACATACACAGCGTTAGTGGTGGAATCTTTAGCCGTAGGTGACCGGTTTTTTATGTGAAATCATCGTACGCCGTCCATTCGTAGTTCGTACCACATTCCGAACGTGCTCGATCATACATTGACGTATGCAACGTGCGCATTCGTTTGCGCACCTCGCCAAGCGAAACTGTATATATTAGCATTAGAAACTAGCCAACCTTTTGTGATATTAATCTTAGGTCCGTACTTAATATTAATTGAAAATATGAGGACGAATTCGTTGAAAGTTTTGCGAAGAATTTCGCGATACAAAAGATATCAACGAGCGCACACTCCTTGCAGACAGGCAGATTTTTTTTTTTAACTTACCACCTAAGTACACATTGTGGAATGCAAATAAAGTATTGAGTATTGAGTATTGAGACAATAGCAAAAAAATAACTTTTTTCAGAAAATATTATTTTTAAAGGTTTATTTTAATATATGAGATAAATGAAGACAGCAATCAGCCATTTATTTACGACTGACACTAAAATTGTTGGTACAGCAATTATCCTGTAACAAATTGCTCCAGTATTAGGCTCCATAAATCTTTTACGAGTCTTTATTTTAACTGTCTACAGACTATTCACTCAAGTACGCGTGCTTACACAGATCATAATAAAAACTAAACATTATTATTTTCACTTAATGCACAGCATAATGCTACTGTGGAGCATTAACTTCGTACGTAGTAATAAACTCTCTACTATGTAGTATATGATTATTTTGGTGTCCGAACTGCAGAATTTGTGTTGAGCGAAAGTTTAAGTAGACAATGCTTGGGTATTATAATTACTGTGTGTGGTCGGAGAGGTGGCGAAAGTGACCGATATTGACCGAGTGTGGTGGAAAAGACTGCTTTGTCAACGTTCCGCGAGTCTTCGTAATTAGGCTTAAAAACTTCGAGATGCGAGTCTTTTATTTTCGAAATTTTATTTCCGAGAAGTCTTTAGCAGACAAGAATATAAGTGATGATAATAGTTTAATATTAACGTAAACATTTTTATCTACACTCACAACGTAATGTTCCAAATATGAGTTCAAAAACGAATGCATAAACACGTACTTTTTTTTCGTGGATAGGTAAAATTAAAAAAAAAACCATTACAGTTCAACATTTTCCTTCGATTTTTAAACAACTGCATCATAATAGTTATTTATGATATTAGTGCGGTAAGTTGGTTTTTACAAACGAGTAGACGAATGTAAGCACGAGACGAAGTCGAGGGCTTACCATAGTCACGAGTTTGTAAAAACCAAATCCGCACGTGTGTCATACAACGTTTTTCGACACATTTGCGAGAAAACATTACAATAAGTAATGAAACAAACTTTTTGTCTCTAGAAATCAGTCGGAAAGTCGCAACAATCTTTGACGTTTCTAATATGAAAATGGCGCGAATTTGCAAAGGGCGCCACATGCGAGAGGTGAAAATTAGAACCACATACTTTATTTTTTTTATTTATCTTCTCTCATTTTCTGTATAATTAAAATGAGACAAACGTATACAGCAAAAGCGCTTCCAAGGAGGTTCGATCATTCAGCTTATTTATTCTCGTGATGTGAATGAAACTCCTTGGTGGAATTCTTATTAATTTTTATGGAAATTAAAAAAAAAACCGTAAAGAATACGCACGGCGCTATACAACGGAGTTTGCGGTAAAATATGTACTTAGGTGAGAGTACCTACTTTGCCGCACGCTCCATTGTGTGGTGCATAATTTTTAACTTTCGAACAATGCATACAGGCTTCGTAAATGCATTTTTTGAGCAAATGTGTTGAAAAATAACTTTTTAATTTTTATAGCACAGTTTTTCTTTTTAATTTTTGGCGCGGGCTCATTGCTGCATCAGCTTTTATCTTTGTCTATGGATGAGCGCGCTGCGCAGTCATTCGAATACGCAATGAGAATATCCGCCATATTGGAATAAACTATTTTTCCACTTATTTTATTTCAACTGTATGAGTGAAGATAAAATAGTGTATGCAACGGCATATAATTAGGTATTAAAACACTCGTGTGATGCTATTATCACACTCGGCTACGCCTCGTGTGATAAACCCACACTCGTGTTTTAATAACCCTTTTTATATGGTCGTTGCATAAACTACTATTTCAATTCATCGTTTTGTTCCTGAACATACACTAATATTGTATAAATCAATCATAACTCTGTTTTCAAGTGAATTGGGGAAAATTATTTGCAGTTTTATTTGAAAAGAATCCCGAGGTATTCATTTCAGAAAAAACAACATTTTGTTCTTCTCAAAGTACAGTAAAAAGATAAAAAAAGATGAATCTGTATAGATTCATCTTTCTTCGTAATTTGCCATTTAATTAAGAAGTGTTTATTGGAAAATTACTGCCAACTTTATGTGACAAGCATCCATAACGATTATTAATTTAATATGTATAATCATTAATCATCCAAAGATTTCGAGGCCAAGTGTCATCTAATAAAAATTAATTGATCGCTGATCGGTTTAGACATAAATTGATCAATCATATGGATCAAGACCTATGTATGAAATCAGCAAGCAGTTAGTCGACTCTTGACGTGACCAGCGGCCCTACCATGACGTGTTAAAGCGTGAGTCGTTCGAGCGAGAAGGAGGGATGGAGCTATACACCCTATACAGCTCCATCCCTTCTTCTCGCTCGAACTACTCACGCTTTCACACGTCATGGTAGGGCCGCAGAGGGCTGGCCTTTTTTTCGGCCAAAGAATAAACATTGCCATTAAATATGGCAGTGCTGCAGGTGTTCTGGGCACTTTTCCCGTTGACAGCGATGTGGTTGAATTTTTCGACGCCCTGTGAGTTCTTCCCCTCCCCAGAACCCATTGCATAACTTTATAGTGATTTGAAGAATGTGTTGAGATCGCGTGGGCGTTAAACAATCGGATCGATTCGGTTCAAATCGTTTAGAATCGGAAAGGTCTTGTTTTCGTGTCGTCTCGTCACGCAAGCTTGCTGGCAGGTGTTCGTGTTGTCCAATTCTCTCATCATGGCCCTTATTACGTGTTAATCACTGATTGTATTAATTCAATCCTGCTGTTGGCTTTCATCTAGGTCCATCATTTTGTCATGAGCTTTGTAAAACAAGCTTTTTTGCTGTGTTATTAGATCATTTAGAATATCCAAATTCTTCTTAATATGTACCTACGTACTTGGACTGACCTTTTTGCGAGTTTTTCCTGGCTCTTGATTTCGAATTTCGTTTATTACATAGATAGTTGTAATATGTAAATCCAGTGGGTATAAACCTACGTGTTATTTACAAATAACTCAGATAAGAAAATACCGCCGCTTAGGTAAATGAGAGATAAATCTGCAGTTTGTCGCATTCTCGATTGCGTTAAAACCGGAATAAGTATATTGTTGTCGAGTACCTACCTACCTAATTGTCGATAACTTGTGAAATGTGGCCAAACCGAATGATTATAATATTATGTAAAGTGAAAGGTGCGTGCACAATCGCAATTTTTGTGTTAAGTAATTATTGACATATTGACATTAATTTACAAAGTGGTTGTTATTGTTTTTGGGATTACTAGTTTGAAATGTAGATAAAACAAAACATAGTACCTACTTCATTAAATTAGTGTAGCTAAATGAAATTTATCAGCTGACTCAACATTATAAATGATTATTAATTAATTTTTCAATAGGCTGATAACTTTTACTTGAAGAATAAATTTTGTGAGTTTGACATATTTTTTAAGTAAAAGCTCTCAAACTGCCGTTTTTATTCCTAAAGTTAAATTACGATAGAAAACTGGGCCCACAATCATGCAAAATCGAAGCTACTATTTGAAGAACATTCTGGCTTCACCATTTATCAAAGACCCTGTCACAATCTCCCAGGATATATTACTTACATCAAGTTTCTCTGTCACGCCTAACATTGACAGTGTTATAAAATATAACTTTCATTGCACTTTCCCATCGATAAAATCGTAATCGGATAGCTTAGTCGATCCTATAAAAACGTCGATCGATGAACTCGAGTTGAAGAAACGTCTCGCTCCGTTGGCTGATCGCTCTGATGATCTTGATGCTAGTGTTTTGTAGCAAAAAACTAATGATCTCTCATTACTTGAAGTGGGAGGATAATAGACGAATAATAATCATCATCATATCAGCCGAAAGACGTCCACTGTTGGACATAGGCCTCCCTCAAATTGGTGGGGGGGGGTTTGCCATAATCGCCACGCTTGGCGCGGGTTGGCGATCGCAGAATAGCTGTAGCACTACAGAATAATAATACTTCGATAATAATATTGGTACTTCTTTAGTAGGCTTGCTTCAACAGTGCACACACCAGAGCTGCAGAGGCTCGACACAAAGTGTGATTCTATCAGCAAAATCAATTTGGCTAGCCTTTTCCCATTATATTTGGGACAGTTTCCAGTCAAGTATTTTATATGGAGCAACTATCTATTTATTTATTTATAATTGGCCAACCAACCAACCAACGTGGACCGATGATACTGATGAGGGTCGCGGTTAACCGATGAATGCGAGACGCACAGGACCGGTTGTTGTGGCGACACTTGGGGGAGGCCTATGTCCAGCAGTGGACGTCTTTCGGCTGATATGATGATGATGATGATGAATTGGCCAACCAAAAACTGTAAATACTGTATATGTTTAGAATGTTTTTCTATTAACTAAGGCTAGTATTACAATTTCTTATAGGTTAGCACCGCATGCCCCATAAAAGTAAAAATTGAATTACTGCAAGTTTACACTTTGCTTTGAAATTAATTAAATTACATTTTATAAAAATCAACCAAAAATTCAAATTACAAACCTAAAATGAAGAACCAAAAATTACTAAATTTAAATTGAAATTACCTAAAATAAACTACAGAAGAATTAAAAAAAAATTAATCCAAATTCTAAACACTGTTAACGGTTACCTATCTGACATCCACCTGGCTTCTAACTGCGTAATGACTGTCAAAGATCTTCAAATAACAGCCGGATCAACAGCTTTTTTTAAGGATGGGAAATCATCAAATGACTTCTTCCGCTCTGGGTGGAGCGGAAGGGAGTGTCAGACTCTTACTGACTGAAACCCTTCCGTGTTCCTTCTATTGCCTTTTGCGTCCACAGTGATTCTTTCGAACAAATTTCGCAGCCCTGGCAGGGGAATCGACAGCTTAACATGTTTTTCGAGGCGCGGAGCAATCTCAGCATGTAATACAGCGGTTATTAACCTTTTTGGCTGGCGACCCAAAGTATGAATATTATATCTGAAGCCCGCGACCAATGTTTTATTTATACAGTGATAATAAAATAAAAGGATTAACTATAAGCCTGTGATTTGCTAAAATTGATGATCAATGATTTTTTGTTATTGATTGATTGTGTCATAATAATATAATTATGAATATGCACAACAACTTTTGTAAGACATCGAGACACGTAAATCCTGTTTCACACAAATAAGTAAGTAGTTTGAAATGGTAGCAGACCCTTTTCAGCTTCATTGTTAATTCCCAGACAATTCCCAGGCTTCCCAGATAATTCTGCCCAGAATTTCGTAAGACACATTCTTTTAGTATTTCAATACCCATAATTCAAGCAATTCTTCTTGTACCAAGTCCGGTGACCCATCCCAATACCACCCGCGACCCGAGGTTATGAAACGTTGATATACCTAATGGATTGTCACCCATCGACAGACCGACCTCGGCAATATAGCCACGATCGATAACGTAAGCAGAAAACACGTATCATCATCTGCCTAGACTTTTCCCAACGATATTGGGGTCGGCTCCCAGTCAAACCGGATTCAGCTGAATACCAATATTTTACGTGGAGCGGCTGCCCACCAGACCTTCACAACACGTATAATCCGGTCAAATATTATACATGATTATACAAACCTTAAAACTGGATTTGCTTAACCTGGTTTAAAATTCGGAATAATTAAAATACCTGTGTACTTAATTCAGCAATAAGCACGAAACTGGTTGCTAGTTGAGTAGTTTCGATTAAGTTTTTGTGATTGAATGTTTTTACATCGATCGTCGATTTTTTTTGAGTTAAGAAAGTATAGATAAGCCCGCGATGAGCATTTGGTGAATTGTTAGTATGAATTAAATAAGTTTTTTCGACTGTCAATCTGTTAACCATAAGCAATTTATTGTTAACAGAGAGAAATAACTCAAATTCAAGTGGGGAAAGGAAAACCTACCTACCTACTTTCGTCCAAAAATAGCATAACGAGGGACTGACACATGTATGTATACCTAGAAGTAAAATGGCTGCTTTGCACATTACCTACAAATGTTAAAGAAAACTTTCATAATTTTCTTAAGTTCATCCTTGTGAGTTCTGATGTGAAAGGCGAACGTTTATTGTTAAGATTACAATAATATTGTACCTACTCTTAACGTTCGCCTTAGCTTTAGAAATATACAAATTAGGTAGGTGGGATCGAACTAGTAAAGAATTGCGCGTGAGAATACGATCGAATTGTTTCATGCAGGCTACAGTCGCTGACGCATGTCTGACAGTGACAATTAGTTAATTACATCAAATATTTTTGCCACGTAATTTTACTGAAAGAAAACTGTCATTTGCCATCATTCCAATACTGTACTGTATGCTTGCTTATCTACTCACAGTCTATAAGGATATTACCTAATAAATTATCTGAATCTCCTCTATAATCATTTGCATTGCTGATAGAAAGACGATTTAAACTCTGCTAGCTTAAAATATTTTGAAGACGTCATCAGGTGAATTGAGATTGTAATAAAACCGATTAACGCCAAGCTCCATCACATTGACAAACAATCCCACGAGTGCACAATTCTCATCGTATTAATGTCAGCACATTATCATTGCGTCGTGTTCCCATGCTGTGACGTCACATGTCAGCATCTTCTACTTCATCCCCTCCCTTCCCCTTTGCTCACCGGGAAGTCATTACAACCGGTTTGATGGAATGTGCTATCTCTGATGGTCTCCGTATACATTCAATGTCGGTGTTTTTGTTGATGGTATTGTTGCTTGATTTTATAAGAAAGTAGTAATGATGGTAGCTGTACGTAGGTATGTAGATAATTGATGTTTTTGTGTCTGGTTTTTGTTGCGGTGTGAATGATGTTTTGTTTGATTGTGATAGGTCGAATTAAAAGTAGGTACATACACACTATAACATTTACCTACATACACGCACAGGACTGGGTGATGTGCTGAGGCTTGGCTGAGGTCCATGTTCAGCAGTAGACTTATTTCAGATAAAATTATTGGACACACAAAAATTTTACAGACAAACAGAGTTGTGTGGAATATAAAGAGAGAGGTCTTTAATACCATAAAGAGATAGTTTTTTGAGGCAGTGGCAGCGCTATAATCATGTGGATAGCTACATTACCTTTGTACTTACTTATTTAAATCCATCAAACTGGTTATATTTCTGGGATTGTCCCAAAACTTGCTCGAATAGTGACTCAGTTATAAAGACCAGGGGGTCGAGTCTGCTATTGCAATCGTGTCTCAATGACCGGTCAATGATCGATTTTTGACGTATAACGTCAAACTTATGACACATTTCCCATACAAAAACTGTCAAAATTGTCAAATATTCGATCACTGACCGGTCATTGAGACACGATTGCAATAGCAGACTCGAGCCCCTGGTCCTAAACCACCAACTCTTAAAGCAGTATTACTTTAATGTAATTAAAATAGTAAAAGAGACGGAGCTATACATCCTGTATAGCTCCGTCTCTTTCCCACTGGAAGTAATATTGAAGTAATACTGCTTTAAGAGTTGGTAGTTAGGCCCCTGAGGAGGGCCAATTCTACTAATTTTTAAGCAACGTTCGCACTCGCATGTCAGTCGAAATCTGTCAAAAATAGGTTTATGACAATTGAGGCTTTTTTACGGATAAATTAGTAGAATTGGCCCTCAGGTTTTGTCGACAAGAATCTATACTTGCTTTAAGTTGATGCTTGATGGGTACCTACCGTTTGAGCCTATTGATGAGGTATATTGTTTTGACTGACGTGACGCCACGCTTTGAAATAACTGATGATGGTTGTAAAAATTATTTCCTCAAACAAATATCGTGTTATTTTTATAGTTAGTTCGTCTACTAAGAAATCTGACGGCATCGAGTTTTTACTTTTAAAAATCGTATGACTCACTTAATGATTCTTGACTAATAATCAGGTTTGCATTCAAAACCGGATATTTATCAGTTTCAAAGGAACTACCTGATAACAAACTTGAAAAAATAAATAAAACAGGACTTTAAAATCTTTCTTAAAAGTCAAACGATTTAAAACACTCCGTTGGAACTTGCGGTGATTGAGGCATAAGCAATAAGCCTAATCAGCCTTTATACTGTTTCCACAACTACAGCAGCACACACAGAGGAAGCCCTCTGTGAGATCCCGGGAGTAATGTAATAAACTAAACTAACTACAAACTAAAATATAACATCAAGAAATTCGTCCTCAACGCTGTCAGATAATGTGCTTCAAGATAATGTCCGCCAGTCAAAAGTAAATTGTATTTATTTCTAATAGTTAGACGTATTAATTACTCTATCGAAGAATTTTAATACATTAGCAGCCCTTTAATATTTACCATTGATATGCATGTAAAAATAAATTATTTATTAAACCCCTGCGAATTGAAGATGAAAGAAAACTACTTTTGTTACACAAGAAGGTCACTACCAATGGACATGCTTACCTTTTGTTTGAAGACTTCGCTATGTTTAGCCAGGTTTCAGACTAAAGTTCACAAAATGTACATTATCGTCAACATTTAACTGACGTTATTTACTCGAATTTGACTGTATTGAATAATATTGTTCTTTCTTGAATATCACGGTATTGTCAACCTTTTGGAGATGTTACAAATTCAATCACAAATAATGAATTCCAGTCATGTGTCGTATGACAATAGGGATAGAATTTGTGATACCTGTTGATCCGCGTTTCTCACGGCTTGTATCAGCTCGTAACTAAAATGTCGATGACAATGCTGTTTAGAAGGCTCTGAGAGCTAATAATCATATACTTAAGTAAAGATTTCCGAAGGCGAGCGCGACGCAACAATGCGACAACACTTTTATTCAAATTATTCTACAGATCGATTCGTAGAACAATTTCAATGAAAAATGCCCATCCTTTTTATTCATCGGTTAAAATAATGTGGTAGTCGCATCATTGTCTGTAGTAGCCTTAACTAGAATGTCTCTGAGAGAGAAGTAATAATATCACGTAAAGCTGTCGAACCTGTCTTTATTGACGTTGTTTGGTACTTACAACGTTTTCCATACAATAGTAATTGTTATAGAGAGTATGTTTGTCTCTGTCAGTAGTAACAAAACCAGTATAAGCTGGGCTCTTTTGAAACTCCGTAGGTGCTATGCTAGGCCAGCTCAAGTTAAAAGCGTTATTTACCAGTAACGTATTATTCGATTACGTTACTGTAACAACAGAGAATATGCGCATTTTTTTTATTTGCAAAATGAAAGCAAATGCTTATTAGCTCTAGAAAGCACTTCATCATCTGCCTAGCCTTTTTCCAACTATATTGGGGTCGGCTCCCAGTCAAACCGGATTTAGCTGAATATCAGTATTTTACGTGGAGCGGCTGCCTACCAGACCTCCACAAACCAATAACTGGGTAACACGTACGGTATTACTTGGCAAGACTGGAATCAGATTGACTGAATGAAGTTATATAAAGCTTCAAAGTTGACAATAGAAAGAGAAGTCACAAGAACACCTATACAGCTGCCATAGGAAACAGCGTTTTCGCGAGAAGGACTGATATATGTATATTTGTCTAAAATAGTTATATAATCTCAGTTATTTTTCGATCAATTTTGATTCTATTTTCACTGCTAATACACAATATATTTTTGTATATTTTTAGATTAAGTGTGTCGATTATTAATATTTTTTTCATGCATATTCTCTTTATGTATAGTATGATGTTGAGCCAGAGTGGAATCATTGTAAAAATCTATTATTTTAGCTTATTGAAAGCATAGTATCGTTTCATAAGTCCCCCTTAGTAGGTTTTATTTATTAATTCCAAAGACCAAACACCCCAGGGCTATGATGTTCATTGCATTGATGTTTTCAGCCTGTTCTGGGACAGACCAAATTAATGAATTTATTTATTAATTTTGTCTGTAAAGGCGTAGGTCTTTGCCCTGCATTTTTTTCTTTAGTCGATGCTGTTTCATTGCTTTTACAATTTTAATATTAATAAGTAGTTGACTTACTTTTACATTACACTCGTATCTTGTTGTACGCACCTAACTAAGTATACCGATTCCTAATTATAGTTAAGTACCTATTAAGTCGCAGTCGTAATAAGCAGTTACTCGATCACCAGAGGCGTTTAAGTTTAACATAAATACTTAAGTTAAGCTAAGTTTAAGGCAAACTGGAATTAAGTTCAAACACTTGTCGTGTAAGTCTAACCGTGTTAGAAACGTCAGGGCGTCTTACAGACCGCCCATATCTACTTTCTAATGACTTATATCCTCTACTAGTATGTGCTTAAATGCGTGGGTTACACTATCATTAAATATCGCATTAAAACAATAAAACATGACTTGATTAACTTCCATGGACTTCATAAATTAACTTTGTAGACAGACTTCAATCATAAAAGAGCCATAAGAGGTAAATAACGGTGCCAATTAATTATTTTTAATTTAATTGGTTAAACTATAGGTAAACAGGAAATATTTGATCCAAATCAAATAACCAGCTAATTACAATAACATGATGCTCGATTAATACGTACTAAATTAATTGTTATTAACTTTAATGATTGTGCAGGTACAGTATTACCTGGAAAATAAATAAGGAAACTAAAATATCATACCTACCCGAACACCAATTCTCGTACTTAAAATAGTTCAAACTCAAGCGCAATTCCATTTCAGCGACAGTCAATGTCAGGAACATGTCATAATGTAAGGAAATTACGATAAGTACGATTCCCTTCTGTTTTCTGTGCTACAAAATATTTTTCCGAATAACATCTAAACTTAACGAACGTACCTACCTATACAGGGTGTTGCAGAAGTGCGTGATCTTAAGGTTTGGATTAAGGGAAAAATAGCAAAACAAAAAAAAAAACATTTTCAAAAAATTCTACCACAAAAAACGCTTAAAAAGTTCCGGTTGGCGTTTACTTTGGTTCAATTATAGATTTGATTTTGAAATGCATCAGCAGACTGCTTGAAGAGTCATATTTGTTCGGAACTTTTCGTCATTTTTGAGGTCGAATTTCTTGAAAATGAAACGTAATTTTTTTATATTATTCGCAGAGATCGGAATAGGTAGACTATATTTACCTAAAGTTCGAAGAAGTAAGTAACATAGAGTTGATATGTTATAGGTCATGTTTATAATCCCGGAATCATAAACATGACCTGGGATTCAAGAAATTTGAACTTTATAAACTACATATTGAAGAATCTTATTTTATTTTTAAAGTTCCGTACGTTTGAGTACGGAACTCTAAAAATAAAGAGCTTTGTTTTTTTAAACCTATTAAATTGGAATATGATTCTTCAAATAATATTTTTTTTCAAATTATTTTATTTCAAATAATATAATTTGAATTTGAAAAACAGACAACACTTCTGGAACAACCTGTACGTGAAACAACATTGAATGAACACCAAAAATCCCACAAAACTTACACCCAACTGAGTTCCAACAAGAGGCCCACGAATATCCCGAAAGCAGTCCTTGAATGCCCTTGAGGCAATCAATCCGTTCCGGCCTTCGGTCCTGTATACCTCGATAGGAATGCGGTCCTCGACCAGTTTCTCATAATTACGTGCCAGACTACCGCCCGACTGGTGGCCATTGTGGCCGTTAGACCACGCTTATAATTGGATTTTAATTATACTATAGGTAATACATTGTTCCTAATGACTTTACCATATAAGGATTGTTTTTAATTGCGTTGTAGTAAATTGGTTCGTGATACGTTGACATGAGTATATGGACGAAACCTGAGAATGAATATCTGAGGGTTTAAGATCAGAGGAATATCACAAAAACGATGGATACAAAAGCAGAGTACTCGAATTGAGAACATCCTTGTTTTTCTGTAGTCGAATATGTTTGGATGATGCAAAAATCAGGTTATATCTGATACAGTGTTTGTCATGAAAAATGCAACAAAATTCTGCTGAACGTAAAATAAGGTAACTTAGCGAAACAAGAGTATGAAACCTTGAGTCATACAAAATATGTCGACCACCCACTATTTTCGAACAAGCCCATGGAAAAGGTTTTTGTTCATTCTATTGTTCAATGACTCGATAATATTGAGTGCTTTCCTAATTATGGGTTGTACGGCTGTAACCTTAACAAACATAAAAGTAATACAAAGATAATAATTCGAATATAAATATTAAACTACTTTTATTCTAAAATAAAACTTCGTTCAACGAAGTTTTATTTCCTAAGCAATTTATTGGAAAGTATATTACGAATATTATGATGTACAAGATAAGAATTTTATCCATAGTGAAATTGTTTACCTGGTTTCTTGGTTGCTCCAGTTCTCCTCTGTTCTCCAGATTACCAGACACAAACGCAAAAGCGAGGCAAAATAAGGTATCCGACAAAAAAACTGTTTAGCATATATATTTAGTCCGTAAGCAAAAAATTAATACAATAGTGCGTTAAAATTTCGCGTGACGTCACGCTTTGGTGCACTATTTACCAAGATATGACTTTACAAGATTTACAAGCAGATGTGTTTTAGTTTTGTTAGTTTTTTATTGATTCCATAAGCAAAAACGTGTTCCATATTAATATAATAAATATGATTCTGTTTAGTCCGTCTAAATACAATCATATTTATTTTCCCAAGAAACATCCCTGTTGTGGCTATGACGTTATTAACCCCATGTTCTTTCCTTGTTCTAGAACTACGCTGCGGAGAACTCGGCGGGCAACTCACAATCGATCCTGGACAGCCTCAACAACAAATACTTTTTCTACACGAGGACGCGGGGTCTCTTCCGCATTTGTTATCCTAAGGAAAGACCACCTTCAGGTACTATACTTTCAGTTTTTTCAAGAGTGCTGATGTGTGTCCTGAAACGCAAAGGGAGGAATACGGATGGGTTTTAGTCAGTAAGAGTCTGACACTCCTCCGCTCCACCCATAGCAGAAGAAGTCATTTGATGATTTCCGATCCATAAAAAAAGGAACGGTTTCTAAGGCCGAGACTGATAAACGTCACTTAATGTGTGCTTAGGCTAAGATATAAGCTAGTCTCTGTCTTACACTTGTTGTTTAGTATTTGAGTGACAGTGACAGTGATACTGCTCTGCCAAGAAGCGTCTGTTTATTTCTCCTTGTACTCCTGTCCTTTAGAGCCAACACTTTTAATTGAAGACTAGTTAGGTATTCTTTTATAACTTGCGTTAGAGGTTAACTTACTGACTGCGTTTGATCCTCCCGCTTGTTCAAATTTTAACCTTGCAGGCCATTAATAAAATCCGTTTAAAAATATGAGGTTTATCGACAAATCTAGCCATTTTCGTTTACAAAATACCAACTTCTAATTTTACTGGACAACTAAAGGTTTTTTTTCTCATAGTGTATTGTATATGACAACAGGTTTAAAAGCAATTATCTGAAATATGTTCAAATACTGCATAGTACTCGCCACAAACGTGTTGATCATGGCCCCATTTTGTACCATTCACTAATTCTCAAACCAAATCCGTATAATTATGAGGTTAGACATAGTAATATCTTTGATTTTGAACCTTGTACGCTGAATAGATTTGGCTTAAATTAGTACAAAGCAAATGATAGTTCGAAGATTTAGTTACGTAGGTACCTATGATTAATTTTTATGAAAACTTATTGAAATTATTGTGAACTAGAATGAGCTGATTGTTTTGGCCACGCAAGCGATATATTTATTTAGTTTATGCTAATAATGATGTTTTATTTATTTTATAATATTTTTAATTGTTTTCAAAAGCTTCTTAACTTTTTGGTCTTGTGAAAATCTAACTTTGCTTTTCCGCAAAGTTCTGACTTGTCGATAGGCTTTCCACATTACATCTTAATTTAGTTCTACATACTTTTCTATCCAGTAGAACATTCGAGGAATTTCCATCATCTAACGTGCGTCTAATGGATTTTTAACTGTGGAAAGATAATCCAAATAGATGATCGTATCATACCTAATTAAAGAATACACATGTAGCTGCGTTATCGTGTTGTACGAAGTTATCGTACATACACATGCTGTGCTAAATAACTTACCACCTGCTCATGAGTATTGATGATCAGAAGCATCCGAGAAATTCACTCAAACGGTTAAAACTTTATGTTTTATCTAATTGTTCATACTTTATAACCATGATTATCTATTGGCGCGTTAATAAACATACTGACCACATGGCCAAAGGATTATAAGTTCTATTCATGAATAGGTAGGGTGTACAATTGCATGTATTGTGGAGTGTTCAGGGCAGGCAGTTTATCTGGTGCTGTCAATTGATTTAAGATTCTACCGGTGAGAGTGTAAGGTGTATATTTGAGTGGGATGTGGACTGGTCAGTGGTACGCGTACGGTAAAGATGGCCGTGGTCGTCTAACTGTGAGTGAAGAACAATAATGGTTATGCTCTGAACAAGAACTAAAACATCTGGGTTACTTACTGTTCAAGCTGCATCGTTTCCTCGTGAATCTCTGTAGATTCTATAATTGTCTACAGTATTTAGAACGTGAGTAGTAATTGGATAAAGATTCGTTTTTTACATGGAAGTGAAAATGATTCGTAGACAAATTATTTATTGACTAGCTGTTGCCCGCGACTTCGTACGCGTATATCTCGATTGACTGAATATACCTACCAAAGAGTAGTATTTACAATAGCCTTTTCTCTTTTTTGATTCTCGGATGATTTGTTGAATGTCCACACACACACTTATAATCTAAACTTCTTTCTGAAATCTCCCCTCAAATATTCCCCCAGCAGAGCATTGATGAATTTTGCGATGCTACGACATATTGGGCAGTCTTCAATGTCACTCCTTGACCCTTTATATTCAAGATCTTCGCCGTCTGTCACTTCCGTTGACCCAGCCCCGTTCGAAAGTGGCGACCTTAATTAATTTTCATATATTCAACACATATAGTCTGCCATATAAGCAGTACTTTATGAAGACGTGCTAACTATTGTAGCTCCTATTTTTATTGTCCTAAGGTCTAGGTCAAACATGTGCGTATATTACCTATAGCATATTGATTGGCTGTAATTCGTGTTCCAATGCCAAATTGTTTGATAAACTTTCGACTGGTGAAAAGTGGCTGATTGTGATCAAAGAAATTGGAATAGACATCGATGCTAATTTGTTTGTAGTCTTGATTGGTTGTTGAATGAAATGGAATTCGTCTATCTTTGAGAATGTTTTGTTGATTGTGAGGCGCATTGATTTCAGACAATGTGTACCAATACCATGTAGAAACAAACAGTTTTGTCTAAACGTATGTAGGCACATCTTAACAAGCGTTGTAATATTAACACTAGCTTCTTAAATTCTATCACGTTCACTAGCAATCCTTTCTATAAAATTTAATATCGCACTGTCAAAGAATAGGTGATAATATTTTCTAGTACGTGATGGGCGATGTGCTTGCATTCTCCAAGGTTCGATACATCACGTTTGTAGTTTTACACTAGCCTGATAATTGAGATGCAAACTCACATGTTCACGAGATGGGACAGACTTGTCTATGGTTGAATTCTTGAACGCAACTCAATTATTTTAAGAACTTTATGACTCCGTTAGGTTTCAGTCTTGCCAAGAAGTACTGTGTTACCCAGTTAATGGGTTGGGTTTTGGAGGTCTAGTAGGCAGCCGAATCCGGTTTGACTGGAAGCCGACCCCAATAAAGTTGGGAAAAGGCTAGGCAGATGATGATGTCCCCATTAGGTTTCATCATAATCACTGTCATTTTAAGGTGATTTTGATTTGTTGAGACAGAAATAATTTTAAGAATGTCTTCAAGTCGTTATGGATTTGGGTGTTTATTTACTTTTGTTTTTAAAATGCTTAACTAACCATAATTACACATACAACATAGTTTAGTAATCAAGTGTTTCCTATTTTTCTTGAATAAAAATAACCTAAAATATGGCGTCGAAAAAAACGCTGTCCGTTGGTAATGCGCTCAAAAGACGAGGCATTGCCACTTGGAACGTTGTATGGCATTGATTAAATCTTTCTCAAAATGAATGTATGTATGCTTACCATTGTCATATGTTTCTTAAAATGAATAAAATCTTCATAGTGCTTTAATTTTTCAATATGCAGATTTTAGTTGTAGGAACGGTTTTATAAATTAATGATTGTTCAGTACCTACATTATAGTACCTTCACCAAATAATTTTCTGTTAACGTCACAATAGTTTATCTTAATTACTTTATTCATTAAGGGCTGTTGACCTCAAATTATGGAAATGATTTATTTACTTACATATCGTTACCTTTGACCACCATCTCACCTGAGGGCTTGGGGCTTAGTGCGAGTTTTTAAACGTACTCGATCGCGTTAACGTAAACGTTCGCTTGTGTCAAATCGAATGCAAAAAAAAACGGGTATTGTCACCAGACTTATTCAGTTACAATGCAAATTGACGTTTACTCTAACATGATCGAGAACGTTATAAAACTCAGAATACGCAGAAAATGCTGCTGTTGACGTAATGGAGCACGCTTGCCTAGAACTAACCTAATTCCTTGTAGAATGGGATGAGTCTGACGCATCATTGTGAAGCTTCCGCTGTATGTATAGTATGAAAGAGCAAAAACCAAAATACTTGTGAATGTCGAAATCGTATCAATAGTGTGTCCAATAAGACAATAGGTGCGGAACCCGCCAGCGAGCCTCGGCCTCGGCCTTGACTTCATGCCTTCAAACTGTGCTGCTTGTTACTGGTTACTGTTACAAAACAATGGCTGGAGGAAATGGGAATACTTTTACATTCTGTAGATAGGTAGTATCTACTTACGTCTAGCACGTTAAGCCGTTGGTCCCGGCTGTCAATTGTAGATCTTTGGCGGTCGGTACGGATTGTCAGAAGCCAGAAAATCTGACACCAGTCTTGCCAAGAAGTACCGTGTTACCCAGTTAATGGGTTGTGGAGGTCTGGTAGGCAGCCGCTCCACGTAAAATACTGGTATTATATGATCACACGTAAAATACTGGTATTATATGATCACACGTAAAATACTGGTATTATATGATTACACGTAAAATACTGGTATTGTATGATCACACTTAAAATACTGGTATTATATGATCATACTGGTATTACATGTCAGATATTTTCTACTTACGTCTATGATATCAAGGGCTAGGGCTAATAATTTTAATGAGCATCATGTGCCTAGCCTTTTCATAAATATATTGGGGTCGTCGGCTTACCGCATGCAGGTAAGTACAAAGAGCAACTGCTTGTCAGACCTTCACAACGCAGTGACGGGGTAACACGATACTTTTTGGCAAGACTACTGTCAAATTTTCGGTACGACTGTCAACGATGTTCGAATTATAGCTATGACCTACGGCTTAAAATACTTTCCAAGGCACGGAAAGGCTACCAATATTATAATGAACAACAATACTAGTAATCGTGAATTTATACGTAACGGTTTAATTCGAGGTCTCAGAACCAATAGCATTAAAATCACTAAACTCTCGATTTCTAGAAAAAATATTATAGACCCGTCACAAATTACATGCTAATCAAATGCGATTAGCTATCAAAATTTCATTCAACTAAACTACATCGAAACTAGGCCTCAAGCATAGTTCTATTTCTGTCTATCGTTTCAGAATGCCAGAGACAGCATTATGTTTCAAATGTTGCCAGGGTTGCGGGTTTTGTTCGAAAGAGTCACCGCAGCCCTGGAACGCAAAGGGCACTGGGAGGAATATGGATGGGTTTTATTCAGTAAGAGTCTGACACTCCCACCATCCAGAGCGGAAGATAACAAAAAGTTTCATGCGATTTAGTGTTGTACTGATGTGCGGTATAAATGAAAATGAATTTCATTCCAACCTCCGGAACTTCTCGAGAGGGAAAATACCACAAGACTCGCCAGAGCAAGAGTATCTCCAGCAGGTCCATTTATACACCTGCAATGGAAAAGATAGTCTGAAAATGGTGCTGTCGTGGTTACCCCCCAATCCCTGTTGCAGTTTACGTTCATAATTTTCTCTAAGTGCTCTTGTTCAATTGCGGCAACAATTGGGCGTTTAAAAATTATTTACACAATAAAATTATGTATTGGAACGTGCAAGTATCAACCTTGGTGGTTAACCTTTAGTGGTTATGTTTATTTTTGATTAATCTCTGGTTTACTTCACACTGTGTCGGTATAAATTGCCCGCAGTATTACAGGCGTATTTTTTTCTAATAGAAAAGCTTAAAAATTTAAAAAAATAATTATTTATCGATTATAATATTGTGCATTTTATGTAAGACGCCTTAGACAGTGTTTTTGCAAAATATAAACTAGTGCCTATAGCTGAATGTCAGTAATACAACAAAAAGTTAGCACTGTAAAACTAACAGTGGTAGCGCCATCTAGGGCTTCATAAACGAAACCAGTTCTACTTATTAGCACTTCACTACTTATAAGTAGCTGTTACATTAACTTGATTATCATAAACAAAAAGTAAAAGCCAGCTAATCTATCATCATCATATGTATCAATAAACATGGTTGCCAAACACGTTGTTGTCTGGGACCGGGTACCGCGACAAGAGTCGGTTGAGCAACGACCTGAATGCGCATATTAGCAGCAAGTCAGCAACGCAGCAACATAGCACGGGTAATAGGAGGCAGTCATGCGAGTGAATAATTTGGTAACCACGCACAGAGACGTGTGAAAAGATTAGTTTTAGTTTTGATTGTCGGTATGGCTTTGGGTAAGATGATGTAGATTGGGGACAACTTTTAAGTCTGTAGTTTCTTTTCTAATCAGAAGCCTCCATAAGGTAGAGGTCCTTAGATGTAAAAATAAAGAGAGTAGAGTCTATGGTTTAAATATCCGCTGCCAAGGTTCTTAAAGCCACGTAGCTTGTTATGTAAATTGAAAATTAAAATTCCATATTAAACATAGAATATTTTAGGCCCTTTTGATCCAGCATCGGTAAATTTTTAATGATTAAATGAGGTACTTTAAATACAACATGATTCAAAGTTCTAAATCGAAAGAATAACTACGATATTGAACGACCTCTTCAGGGCACTAAATATAAAATTATGATCAAGATTCAAGCAGATACCTAATCTGTTCTTGTAAAAAAATCTTCAATAATTACATGTGGACACGCTGTACCAAAGTTTAATAATTGCACTTTATTTAACTGTCAGAACCAACGAAAACCATTACAATAGTAACTAAGGTTATCATTGTCTGTGGCCTTAAGAAGGCCTCGATTACTGGATTTTTTAACAAAGTATTCGTGTGTTAGAAGATAATTAAGAAAAGGGCATTAAAAGAACATAAGTAAAAACAAACAATGTGTTAAAAATTTCGTCCTGTTATTCATTCTGTCTGTCCCTGAGTCTTGTCTTGTTCAATTATCATAATCTGTTTTCTTCGCTATGTACATTGGGGTCGGCTTCCAGTCCCTCCTGATTTAGCTTGAAACTAGTACTCAACTACCAAGTCCAGTTTCCGGGTCACTGAAAGCGCTTTACGTGTGTTTGTAGAAATTTCGAGCTTCTGACTACCTACGAAGTCGTAGTCTTGATAAGTGTCATCACACCGAGCCTTGCTACTAATATGTCAAAAGTCTAAAATACATATCTAGCCTGCATCGCAGACAATCTGGAGACAGTTTCTATCTCCTACATCAGTGGTATCCTTCTCAATCAATATTAATCACTGGACACTAGATGTAGGCCAATTGATAACCGTTTGCAACTAGACCGTGTGTCACGCCTAAACTTGTTTAATTGAGATTGATGGTCATTGCAAGTGCAGAAAGCGGTGCCGCCGATCACCATACATCATCGATAGATCGACTCGCCAATTTCTCACTCGATTACCTCTCGATTGGATTTCTTAGTAAAATGAATATACGTTTTACATCAGAACCGATAGTCACAGGTGAAATCTCTCGTGCCACTAAGTAACCGGTCCTGCGCGTCTCGTCTGACGGGGAGGTGCGCTTGCGCAGCGACGTGTTCTTTTTTTCTAAGATGGCCGGGAAGGTCGCGAGAGGACCGAACTGTTCCGACAAAAACCCGAACGTACACGTAGGATGTTTATCTCACGAACTGGGTGAAGATGTATTTGGGTTATGTCGGGACCAGTTTCTGTCTGTCGACCGCTCAATTTATTTGGTTGACAGATTGTGCGATAAATAGAAGGTGGTTCGTACTGTTCTTCGGGTTTCTGGTTATTTTGTCCTTGTTTAGGAGAAATTTTGCTTTTTGTTTAACACAACTTGTTTTGTCTGAATACATGACTCACTTCACTCATGTTGCTTTAAAATTGTTCCTTAACTGTCATCTCTATTAAACCAACAAAATCTTTATGCTATCTTTATCTTGGTCTATAATACCACAGCACAATACTCGTTTAGTAATTACAGAAGTATTCAAACAACTCGCTATGACAGATAGAATCGGCGTCTGGCTGTGCGCAGACGCAGACAAGACAAAGAGCCGTTTCGCAATGGCCCGGAATGCTGCCCAGTCTGTTTGTCCTAGCCTTGTTCTCCCTTAAGACATGACCTGAGTCATTTACACCTGCTTAGACCACACAGCCGTAAAACTTATGAATGTCGTTGTTGTGTGTATAATCCTAACTTAATAATTATAAATGTGAGTTGGAAAGTGAGTTTTTTGTTGGTTTATTTGTTACTTCTTCACGTCATAATTGCTGAACGGATTTTGAAGAAACTTAGCACACGGATAGACCACGTCTTGGATCTGGACAATGTATACCTTTAATTCCGGGAATATGTTCCCTTGAGGCTTTCCGAATTAAAGGCAAGCGAAGTCGCGGGCGGCAGCTAGTTAGAAGATAATTATTGAGGTTTTATTATTACACACGATGAGGCTATAAACCTTAATTGACAGCTTAGCAGCGTCTAAATGAGGAATGGTGATTAACTGAATAAGTTAGGAAGGAGTGAAGCCCCTGAAGACATGAGTCACCCATTTAAAGGAAAGAACCTACTGATGACTTGACAAAAGAATCTTCTCCTTTTTTTTTAAGTCGGTTAAAAAAGAAGGTTTACTTCAAGTTCAAAACTTAAAGAACAAAATTCGCCTTTTACAGGGCTTACTGACAATGGCTTTTAAAAAGTTTTAAATTTCTTTTAAGTAATGTTATTAATACAAATCTTGGCAATATAGACAGGATTCTTTAGAACATCAGTAACACAGTTTTTATGATGTAGAAAATATCAACAACGAAATTGATGGTGCATGTCAACTTAATCAAAACAATATAATGTATTACAATATTAAAGATAAAATAAACAACAACATAATATCAAGTAAATATACTCCTAAAGTTAATAGTGACAGTCCGTGCCTCTATTTGTCGAAGAGATCAACGTCCGATAACAGATGTCCTATTTTAATTTGGACAGGGAAATGTGTGATAAGCTTAATAGAGCCGTTTTTGTATGTTCAATGGCAAATGTGTACCTATATTTATGCATCGTTGGCGCAGCTATCGTTGGCTTTTGCCTTCGTGGCATTAACTTATTTTATTTCGGCATTGGAAAGTACTAGTAGGTCTGGTAGGTACTATAAATAGACCTACATATACATGTAAGTATATAAATGTGTCTACATATCTGTTTAAATCCTAATTTGGAATAAAAACTTACACCTTATCGTTGGTTTGAAATAAAACGTTGATATTATTTTTCGGTGACTTTTCCTGTAGAGATAAATTGAAATTGTGGTCAGGGAGCTTAAGTTCAAAAATATTGTATTGTATACACTCGCGAGCAATAAACTGGAAACACATCATCGCGCGTTGCTCAAAACATTTTTTTTTACAATTTCTGTGCAATGAACTATGGATTGTAGTCGTTTTGTTGTATGTATCATCATTTGAAAGGTAATTTTATTAGCTTCCAACTTATCTCAATATCATAACCAAAGAGCAAAGATTATTCACCTTATTTCACGGAACGTAAAAACAAAAGTCATATTTTTTAAAATAAAACACTATATTGGTTGGTTGCTGGTTTATTTGCGAATATTTCCTGCTAATACACAATAATGTCCGCTGCCACACCGCTGCAGTAACTACACAGTACCTGAAATAAGTCAAGATTCCCACACTAGACTGGCCAGCCCTCAGTCCTGATTTGAGTCCGATTTAACATATTAATATGAGACGAGCAAAAAAAGGCCGGTACGAGGAAGACGCCTAGCTCCGGCGTCGATAGAAGACCTGAAAACTGCTTTAGTCGAAAAAAATCTCACAGGATTCCATCAAAAAAATCTTTCGGGCAATGAAAAACCGATTACAGGCAGTCATTAGGGCCAGAGGGGGTATCACAAAATATGGACGGGTAAATATATTTATATGAATACTAACAAAATTACATTTCAAGGGATATACCACAATCCATGGTTAATTGTATAGAAATTGTAAAAAAAATGTTTTAGCAACCCGCGATGAAGTGATTCCAATTTATTGTTATATCGATGCTATTGCACAGCAATATTTTAACTAAGATTTACTGTTGCTGTAATATTTTTTTAGATTTATCTCCTAGAAAATAAATAGCTGTTAAAAGCGAAATAATCTGGTATTATGTTACTTTCGTTTTCAATCGACGTGTTTTCAATCTGTTAGATGATTAGTTTTTATTAATTCTAGTGTATGATAAGTCGTAAAGTGTTTATAAGGAAAGCTTTAATCATAGAAAGTGTATAAGCAATATATTCTATTATTTATATTAAATAACTTCTGTTCATAAAATTACGTAAGTTCCTATTTGTAATGGAATTGGCGTTGCTAAGGGATAATTCAACGGTTAACCCTTAGCAAAATTAGCCTAGCTGTTTTCCCTGAAAATGTTTGTTGTGAAATGTTGAAAATTAAACGTAGGTATATTTTTCTTCTCATTTGAATATTTAAAATCATTGTATTATTTTCGTGTTCAAAAAAGTTGTATGTTTCTTTTTAACTGTAAAACTTGTTTGGTTTCCGTTAATATGTGTGTCCTGTATGACTGGGCAGAAGTTTACCTTACTTTAACTTTTCATAGAACAAGTTTCTTTTAGCCTTGTTTATTTGTACAAGTATAGTCTTGCTAGAAGTATTTTTTTTAATTGAGGATGGGCTTGCTCTTGACCTCGATCACGCCTGACGGAAAGCGATAGATGAGGTCTATGATGGAGCGAGCGTGCCCAGAAGATGCCTGTTCACTCTTGCTTTGAAGGCACACGGGTTATATGTGGAAGGGAACATATAAGTATACATATACTCAGCCATATGAAGTGGACTGTTAGGTTTGTATGTCCTTATTTCTCTAGGCATATCTTACTTTGACATGCAATGCTCGTTGTTCATATCCGATTCCTTCTGTCTGTTCTTGTTTAAAAGTCAGATTCTTGTGTCTTTTCCAATAGATTTTAGAGAGTAGATTAGTTGCTACTTTTGCTAGTTTCTGCCTACCCCACAATGGATAAAAGACGTGATTGTTTGTATACAGATTTCATTTCTATGTATTTGAGTCTCAGACTCTCTCAAAATCTTCAAAGTGATACATAGGCAACCAAGTTTCTGATAGTTCCATATTCCCATGTTATTGAGACTTTAGAAATCAAGCATCAATGATTACCTACTTCCATCTCAATTAACCACCTTCATAGTTCTCATCGCACCCTGGTACTCAGTCATTAGTAGGTAAAGGTACAGTCTCAAGAATTAAACATGCATCGCCGTTGTCACAAAGATCGGTTTGAGAAGTAGCGCGATATTATTATGTGTTATTATGCGTCCTTTGTTCTCCGTTAAATTAACGATTATTCCGTCATTATTATAATGTATTCAATACCGTCCACGCTTTCCGTGTTCTTCTGCATGTAGGTGATGTTATGTCGTGTTGGCCTTCGCAGGCTTGAGGCGTGATTAGAGGAAATGACGAATCTACTGAATTTGAACATGGAGGAATAATTACTGTACTTATTACCCGATTGCGTCAGAAGGAGGGTAACGTTTTTTGAGCGTATGTATGTCCATTTCTTTGGCACCAAACGGCTGGACGGATTTTGACATATGAGTTGTCGTTGAATTCTTCAGAATTTTAATAGTGTCATAGGCTATAGAAATTTTCAAAATGGCGCCCGTAAATGAAAAAAACGGGAACTCACTAAAATGTAGAAAAAAAAATGACTCAAAAAACCCTACCGCTAAAACCTACTAAAAAGTTCCAAACAAGTTACTTTTCAAACAGTCAGATGCAGTTCAATCACAGATCTGAATCCCTCACAAACTGCATCAGACTGCTTGAAAAGCGACTTGTTTGGAACTTTTTAGTCGTTTTTAGCGGTTGGTTTTTTTTAATGATTTGATTTTCATCTGTCTGTCTTCAACGTTATCTATAGAGACTACCTTAAAGATTACAGATTTTTTTTGCATTTTTCTTCCGACAGGTTTCATTGCGTCAACCGTTTAAGGGTGACACCCGACCGTGACTTAAAGCAGTCAACGAACGGCCGGGTGTCTCCCGGAGCGGCCAACTAATTTTAAGAGTTTCCATTTTAAACTTCGCAGTTACAAATTAATTACCCTAAATACGATGTGAAATTAGACTCCCCAAAGGCAATTTTAGTTATCAATTAATCTGACCAGAAATGATATTTCGCAACAAAATAATTAAGTAGAAAGTCTGAAGTAGTTATGATAACATTTAATTTTGGAAAGTGTTAATGGACTCTGATTTGTGATGAAGTCTTTAAACTTTTAAAAGTCTGATGATCGTCATCATAAAAATAATTGATTTAAATGATGATTGTGATGTGTAATGGGCACATGTTTATGACGATGACTTCAGACTTCTTCAAGAAATCTTCATCTTCAAGGATGTTTTAGCTCGTGATAATATAGGTAGGAATTGAGTGTCATGTCATCCGTCACGTTAAACAACTGCACAGATTTAATAACGTAGGTAGTTTGGAAGTAATTTTTTATAGTGATGTTGGCAGTGATGATGTTGGCTTATTGAGCTTAATTATGACAAACTGTGGAACATGGGATAGGAGAAAACAAAAAAACAATGACGGCTGGTCCATGCTAAAGATTTTGGTAGATTTATTTATCTGAAAAAAATTGTTGGTTAAGTAAACGCAATTAATTCGGCAGCTCAGGTGATGAGTGGTCAAAAATTAATATTCGAAACTTAAAATCGTACCTTACTAGCTTTCGCGAGAAAGCCTATAACCATCTCCAGGATCTCATCTATCTCTGTACATTTATAATATTAGTTAGAATAGGGAACATCAAGTCATCTTGCTTTAATGTAGAAGAATGAAGAATTCCATGTAAAATAGACCACATACATACATTATAACGCTTTAATTTACATTGCCAAAATTGCGGTATTAAAATGACTGTTTATATTTTCGCGTGAAAGCGGTCGACTTGTCTCTCCTGCAGTGCGATACATGTCGAATTTAAGTAAAAACTTAGGCGAACCATACAAACAAGATGGAATGACAGCTCACTTGTCTTTAACTCCACATAATACGGTGAGATGACGCCAGAATAGACCGGCAGATCTGTCACTGGTCATAAATTGTCATGTGTCATTACACAAAGACTTAAGGTCGTCTTTTCGTTAACATAACAGCAGTGACGTCACGAGACGCTGATTATTGTTCTTGAAAACGTCCCGTTTCATGTTATATACAATTAATTATTGTTAAAAATCAGTATTGTAATTTTCAATTCGTAATAACGTTAAAACTCAATATTGCAGTGGCTCTTCTTCTAAGTGGTATAGTTCGACTACTAATTGTATTTAGTAACTTGACAGCTACAGTGTTTTCACTTGACAGTTTTTAATGGTGTATAACATGTTTTTAAGAAAGTTATTAAAACTAAAAAGTTTGCATTCTTTCATTTGGGCAAAATCTGACAGTTGAACTGTCAAGTTACTGAATACAATTAAAAGTCGAACTATAGTTAACGTGTCAGTACCTTGCCATAAGTCAAACGATGCTACAATGATGTCATCCTGGTTTGTTTGCCTCATTATGGTAAGCCGAGGTGACGGTCTGCAAACAGATTTAATGCCCCAGTAATTAATGGTACGGTAGATAATATTTATTAGTAGGTCCTTGTCCTTATAATACATGGAGATAGACCGTGTAGATTTGGTAAAACCTGAGCAGAATTCGATGGTCTTGTACATTGATGAAAGAAGCGTGAGATTTCGTTTACACAAGATCAGGATTTCGGATCAATCGGTTAATGTTCTATGCCTATTTCCTGCCTGCTGCTGCATCAGTAGCTGAGTTATTATTTATCACCATCAGCCCACAGCAGTAATGGACATCTCATCCAGTTGTTATTATCTACGCCAAGATTTGAAAGTTTCAATAGAATGTCTTATCTTAATTATAAAAATTAGTTGGCTTTGGATGGATGGCCCTTAACTTTTACATATAATTTATAGTTTCATACGATTCTTGATTATTGTTGATGCTTAATGATACAGCGTTATACTTCATTTCAGAAATCGTTTGCAAAATTGTCTGTTCCTTCTACCTGTAATATCACGCTATTTATGTCTACAAACTGATATATCAAAAGCAGGTTATCACCGACTTTCCTTCCTATTGTTTTTGTTATTGTTATATATGCACGGGTGCACTTCCACGCTGCGTATTGTGCATATGTTTATATTGTCACACGATCACTTAGTAAATTGAAGGAAGTTGTTTTGTAATATAAAACTGTTTAGTTGAAAACACTACAGTGTTTTATATCCTTGTTTTTGCGAGCAAGAGGCTACTTGAATTACTGAATCTAAATGTATTTCAATGGCAACACACGTGCCATTATTTTGGAAACGATTTCCTTTCTATGATAACAATCTTTCTCTATATGTTCCAGAATATCCTTGTATCACATTACAACCATTGTTTATTGGCTTCCCAGCCACAAGATAAGTATATCCAAAGCAGCTCTTTACATCACACTTTAAATTGGTACACTGATATCATACGTCCAATTCCTGGTTTCGTACGTAAACGTACAATTCAATTACAGTAGTCTTCCGTGGCACATATAATTTTGTAACTATTGACAATCTTCCGACTAATCGAAGTAGAAAACTGCTGGCCATACGTAACTAATAGCCGTTTCGCAAACCCCGGCAAATCTAAGCCCATATCAAGTGTTTTGCAAGCGACCGCTGTGCCGTGAAGGAATGTGCGATGCGCAAGCGTCGGACCTTCGTATTGTTAATATGTCAGTTTATAACAGTTTTTATTTGTGGCCGATAAGCCGGTGGTGCCAGAAGTATTAGGCTTACGGCTTATGTCTATTACACTTTCGTTTCGCATGATAATTTGCTACATCTGCTGATGACTATATTAGCCATGTCCTGTGCAATCGGGGCTAGCACCTACATTGTTGTAGCTATTTCAGGGTTTTTATTATTCCTCATTGTTCGTTCGTCTGTTTACTTGTTGGTGTTTATTGTTGTATTTCTGACAGTCGTTACAGGTCAGAAGCCAGAAAGTCCTAAACACTTTTAGGTGAGTTATGCTGCGTCAATGAGGCGTGTTTATATTTACTTGTACATGTGTAATAAGTGTTTAAGAGAAAGGGACTGAGCCTTACCGTTGATTGTAAACGTTTCGGTCGGTGGTCTTGTGGTGAGCATTTCACTGCAAATATTCGGCCTGGGAAAATAAGAGAACATGTACATTTTCTTTTCTAGTTTCAATGCAAATGGAATGAAGAGTGGTTTGCTTCTTTCAGAAGCTCAAAAATATTAGAGGCTTTTGGGTGATTCAATTTCGTGACGAACAAACAATTTGGTTGGTAATATGTTTAACAAAATCCTGGCCACATCTTGTAAAACAGTTAGCTCAAGAATCGTGAGATCAACATCCCCAGTTTTATCACAAAGATGCAAATTGCTTGAGATTTGCATGAGGAAGCTGTCGTTTTATTACGGAAAATCGGCTGCGAACGCGGTTGACCACATCACATGCAACGATCACTGGCTGTCTGATGCGGACTTGCGGACGGATGCGGACGATGCGATGGCTTCATATTCAGTCTACAGTTCAATACCGTTGTTTGACCGTACGCGAAGGAATGCCAGATGCAGGCGAATTAATATTATAGGGGATTTATAGGGTTAGTGTGTTAAGACTTTAAGGAATTTGTCAAGGGCGAGGCGGTAACAAAGTTTTAAGGTGAGGCACATTCTTGAAGCACTGAGAAACTTTTAAGACTGTTCAACTTAAGTTAGCGTTGATTTATTACCTTAGTTTGATGCTCGTGTATAATTGTAGAAGATTTTTTACTCTCGATACGGTAAAGTTAATTAATTTGTCGATCTAGTCAAGTAGTGTTACTTGCTCCAATTGTTTCTGCTGCTCTTCAACACGAACCAGACACAACATCTTAACAAAAAACAGATGCAGATTTACAATTAAACGTTAACAAAACTCAATAGTCCATGTAAATAAGTCGAGCAGCGATCTGCATGTCCGCAAGTGATCACGCTAACCCTATTACGTATCAATGGACGCGTGACGCCGGATGGCAATAGCCAGTGACCAATTACTAACACACGAAATCACGATTCACTTGTTCTTGGATTCGTGCTAATAGAAAACTGTTCCTATTTTTTTTAATAGCTTAACTTTGGTAGTTCGGATATGACTTTAATAGGGACATCGGTTTTTAAAGGAGCCAGATATAATAAGTCGTTTATATTCGAAGGTTTACCTTGCCCTCCGTTTCAGAACCACATTCATTCGACGTTCGATTCGATTCCGTACAAGAATCGTGAGAACTGTCAACCTGCTGTCATTTTATCGGTGTCGAATCGGAATTGATGTCTTGGAATTATATTGGATTCGGATAGTTTGATCGTAAAGTTCTGAATCAGGGTCTTAGATTGTATATGCAGTTGTTAGTAGTAAAATGCAATACTCTACCTAACTGTGGCTTTGAAAGCTTCGCAATCTTAATACCGCTAGCTTCTCTTTTCCTAAGAGAAATCGTCCGCCTTTAAATGCAAACAAATACACTCTCCTATTTGGATTTCTCAGAGGCCTCTCAATATCTGCATGAGCGCAGTTCCATCGGTGCTTGAAGCAAATACTTGACGTGCCCTAACAACTTAGGCCCTTACTAGACCTACTGTTCCTTAACTTACATAATGTATAAGTAACAAAACCTTTTGCTTATAGGCTAACATGAAACCGATTTCTATCGGCAGTTTAACTCTCTCATCTCATCTTCGCGAGGTAGGTAATCATATATTGTATTAAGTCACTCTGTCGTACTTGAAAGCTTTTGGAGATGAAATTGCTGTCACTAGTCAAAGGCATTCTCGGCAAGTCCAAATTCGACGAACTAACTTCTGCAATGTTTTTTTATTAAGTAAGTACCTGTGTTTTTATAGATTACCTACGCCCGAAATTACGTCGCGTAATTTGCGTCGCAGAAGTAAGGAAACCGAATTTACGTCGCATAATTTCGGCTTCGGTTTTAGACATTTATATTTTCGACTGGTAAGCTAAACGAGCCGTTTTAAGGCCTATAACTTGGAAACGGTCAACCTCGAACGAAACTTAACGACCGTTCATGAGGTGTAAAACTAAAAACAAATGGTTATTGACCAAATAAAATAACATTCAAATTGTATGCGCTACTAGGTAACTGTGTACTATTACGATATTTCGCAAAACGAACTTGTAATTTATAAACAGGTATTTTGTATTCGACGTTACGATTATTGCTTTTTAGTATTGGCTAATCGTCGTATATCAGGGCTAAATACGTTTCTTGAATATTTTGTTTGAATTTGCGTATACTATCGTAATCGTAAGTGTTTAAAACGTCAATTGGATCTCAATTCATGATAAAAATCCTATTTTTCTAGTACGACCGAAATATGTCGCTATTTATCAATGTTATCATAATTTGTCACTTTTTATTGTGTATGATATCGTCCTGTGTGAAATACTTTCAGACAAAAAGTGAAGGCACTCTCAAAAGTTATACAACCAATTACTATTTTAATCATGTAATAAATTAAACCTCTAATATTGAAAATACATGTTCTGTGAGAACTGTTTTTAATGACGCTATTACAAAAGTAAACGAGGCAAGGTAGGGACCTACTAACTAAAGATGGCCGAAGTACCAACACGCCTCTACTTTCTTTGTTCCGCTAGCCAATATATTTAAACATTTTTCATTTGCGAACACACCTTGGGCATAATTAACATACTTAGGAGACAGATGTTCTGTGAACTAGCCACCAGTCACCACCGGCTTTTCTAAGTACCTACTCTGGAAAATAAGAAAGTGAAACTGACCATAGATAATTGGCGGGAAAAGTGAGCCGTGGAAATACTGGGCCGCCATGTTTTCTTTCCTGTGATTTTCTTTCGCTGTCAAGGTTTTTTTTTAACTCGAGCAAGGCCATGGTCGTTACATACAATTGGCATAACACGTACTGGCTTATTACATAAATAAATTAAATCTAATTCAATAATTGCGTTCACGAATCAGTCATATTGATTCAATTCAATTTATTATTAATTATAAATCACAAGTCATAATATTAATAGGCGGAAATAATAGATACGTTTTATATAATTAAACATATCTTAAATGTATTTGGTGAAGGTTTTTAAACTAAACTAGTTCAACGATTTGTAACTTATTCAATGATTTTGTTATTGATATAGCTAACTAAGGTAGTGTAGGTATAGGTACCTACTTACATAGGTTAGGTGCCATGAAAAAATAATGTTATTTTCACTACCTTAACCAATACAACAGTGAATATGGAGTACCAAGGTGTTGTATTCGTATTTTTATGCAAGCTCTTTTAAAAATGTTCTTCTATTGTTTTAGACATCGTGAACTTTACGTAATAGGTACTTACATAACTTGTAAAATGAGGAAGTTCATTAATATTTTTAGTGCTATTTGAAATGCTAAATGACTTGGAAGTTAAATTGTGCGAGTGGTTATTGCTGTTAGCTGCTGGAACAAAGGCTGGTTCGTACATAACAGTAATAATAAATTTTAATACGGCTGTACGGTCAATGCCTTAAGTGATTTATATTTTTATATGAAACCGGAACTACAGCGACATTATTGTTATTGACTATTTAATTCCTTATTCCTAGATGCTGCTTGAACAGATTCAAGGCACTGTCTGTCAACACTCTAGGCAGGCTTATACATAAAAATGAAACCATAATTCATTATGAATTCAAATGGTGATTGGTGATTAGCGGCTTCTAAATAAATTCAAACAGTTTCATTTATACAATGTTTTACCAATATATTTGTTAGTTTTTTAAGAATAAGCCTGAAATTCTGTATATGCAATTAGAATACATATATGGAGTCTTTATTTCAACTAAGCGTGTCTTTTTTTTAATGAATAGGTTTGTTATTATCTAGGCATTTGATAGATTAACCATGTCAATGTGTCAACATACCGTGTCAGTCGTCTAAATGCCAATGTAAAACTATAGGTACTATTAGGTACCCGGTATACTATAACGAGGAAGGAGTTTTGCAAAATACAGCAAATTAGTAGTTTTATTATTGTTTAATGTTCATAATTTGGCAACATCCACGCCTCAACATCCTTCTTGCTCACAATTACTGTATCCGAAACTTTGATCGATATTCATTATTGACATTGCAACATTTTAATCGTTTCAATTTTTCTATTATCGTGTTCAAATTTTTTCGATAAATATCAATTATAATAATTAGTTACCTAAGTTGTTTCTCAACGTTCGGACTGGCACGCTAGTTTTGGCCATCGACTGAACAACTATCTAAGTACCTACCTACCTATACGAGTAAGTATTCAGCCAGTATCAAGATTTCAATAAAAAAATAACAACTGATCTAACAAAAACAAAATAACTTCTTATTGTAGCGACATAACCTAAAAATGTTTCATTCCTAATTGAAATTATTGAGAATGGAATAGAATTATTGGAAATTAATGAAAAATAAAACAAGTTTCCGATTTGGACTCATCACCGAACTTCGATAATTTGGACCCATAACCTCAAGGCTCTAAGAACTTGAAAAAACCGATCACATATTCCTAGTAATTATGACACACACCTGATCGGCTCACTAACAACAAGGACACCGGTTAACTTTCTCCGTACGCAGTACGCTAGGCTGGCAGGCTGCTCGCCTACGGATCGCATTCGCTACGGCTACCAAATGTCGCGCGAACCCGGTCACCTATTTAGAACGCACTTATCATGTTTGGGTGTGAGCCAAGTGATGAACGCGCAGCGATTCTTAATGATAGATGTGATTGAATGTCGTGGAGGTGAGATTTGGTGGCGTGGCCTGGGTCAGGCGCAAACGAGGGTAGCATTGGAATCTACGGTGTGATTTGGTTAGAAGACGTGCTGTTTAGGGTTTAAGAAACGTTCAGTTGATGGATCGGTTATTGTATTCGTATTCATAGGCCAACTGTTTTCCATTATCGAATATAGTTTTAATATAAAAACTATCTGACTACTGAAGTTGAATCGTTTAGAAGCTTGAATACGTAAAATAAGTATAGTTGTCAAGATCCAGACATAGTAGCGACCATAATCGTATCCTAAGGTCACAGATGAGTAACTCAGGCTGTCATCTAAAAACTACTTTAAAATCTTATATCTTATACCACAGCCAGGCTCCTAAGTGCATACCATCGAACTGTAGGCAGAACAATGCGACCGATTGCCATAATATAAATAATGATGTCTATTGAATATGCGAATGTTTAAATATAATACGCGACACAATAGCTACCATGTATGATGTACTAATTTGTTGCTGACCTTGTGTTCTGCGTGAGACGTGAATTGTCCAAATATTTGACAGTAGCAATATGGTAGGACTAAGGACGTTCCGATCGTCTTGTTTGAATTTGTCGTTAGGAAGCTAGCTGGTTGCGATTTCCTGATGAATTTATGTTTCTTTTTATCAAAGCGCTTCGTAGAGGTGGGTACAGTTGATGATCATGCTTTTGATCAGGTCTCATAACGACTGGTATTACTACTATAGCTCCTCATTGAAATATGCTGAAACGAAGTCCTGAATTCGGAACCATTAGTGGCAGACAGTTTAATGTGAAGAAACAACAAAGGTACTCTTTCAGCTGGGTAGTTCTATACCTAACAAAACCCAAAATATAATAAAATTTAATTTCGATTAATTTCATCAATTGGTCTATCGTATGAATTAGAAATGAGTGCAGACATAACATGAGCGGTTACAAAATAAGCACATTTTCCTACTGAAATCGAAATGCGGTCGCGTTTCAAACGCAACTGCTTATCTAATCTATCACTTTCTTTCTAAAGAAAAATGCTGCAGTTAGAAAGAGAGGTGCGATAGATCTTAGTTAAGAGAATGCTGTGAGAACTAACGTGAAATACAATGGAGCAATTTTTGCGGCTTTATCTGTTAATTATAAGTAGGTACAAAACAAAGTAGGTTTTTGGGATGTTATTAAATCTATTTGACAACTACTATTTTATTAAGGAAGCTGCTCTTTAAGCTGTCAGGTTTTCACCGGTTGTAAGATAAAAAAACGGACAAAAAGATGCCGAATAAATTGATGCGTACAAGTGTGACCCCCTTCTTACGAGTAGGTACCTATATTGACCATTCAATAACTTTTACTTTTAACCGACTACGTTTAAAAAGAGGGTAACGTGTATGACATTTACTGAGTGTATTTACATAACAAGATTAGTACTCTATTGTGTGTTTAGTCTGCGTGCGTGAGACAATAGATTGTGAAATGCGAATGAGTGCGCACACGCAGATGACGAGATGACTTTGTTGGTTCCTGGTTCAATGTAAAAGAGAAATGGGACTTAGAGGCTAGCTTGAGTTAATTTGACATAAATTGACTGCGTTGAAGAGGTGGTAAGGCTTCAGAGCGAATCGCAACAACACCTGTTATAAATTGAGCCTCCAAGGGCCTCGTAGGAGATTTTCTTTGAGTCGATGGTTATCTATTAATTTTAAAATTAGGTGTTTTAGACCCAGTAGGTGACCACATTAATACACCTGCGTCGGTCAATACATCAGGTCTATGATAAATGATAAATGATAAATGATATTTATTTTGTAAGTAGGTTAAACATAACACTTTTACACGTCAATATTTTTTTGGTCATTTTAAGCTAGATGAGGCCGGTGTTTCCTAGCTGACTATCCTGAGAAGAAACACCGAAACAAACTCAGAGGTCACAGTCTCTTTTGAAGTCCATACAAATTGTACTGGTCAAATCATACGAGAACCATGTAGGTTAATGTCTGAGGTGGCCTTTTGAGGAAAGTGCCACACAGATTTGAGTGGACCTGTCCAGACAGTGCAAGCATTTGTCAGTTATTGTGGAGCTCAAACTTAGAACTTTAAGGAGCTCAACGATTTGACGAACAATACCAAAGTAAGGACATTTGGGTAGGCCGCATAAAAAAAATCTCAAACTGCCAGACATTTTTGACTAACATGAAATGGATCCCTATCATAGCGATCTGCATGGTCCCCAAATTCACAATACGATATGAGGATCATGCAGATCAGTGTCTGAAATGGTCTTTTGAGGAAAGAACCACACAGATTTGAGTGGACCCGTCCAGTCAGTGCAAGCTTTGGTCAGTAGTCGAGTAGCTCAACTTAGAACCAAAAAGGAGCTCAACGAACCGACGAACATGCCAAAGAAAGGACATTTGGGTAGGCCGCAAAAGTACTCAAACTGCCAGACCTCGTTAAAAATACTTCGAAGAAGAAGTATTCTAAAGAAGCGAAAAATAAGAAGAAAATAACCCACATAGTCCCCATATTCACAAAACGAGTTAAATAATAAAAAATAAAATATAATACTTTTCAAAGTAAGTATTCATGTCAAACATAATAAATTGAAAAAAAATAATAATAAAAATAAAATATATTACTTTACAAAGTAAATATTCCATGTCAAAAATAATAAAAAAAGAATACTTAATAAAGTAAACATTCATGTCAAAATTTGCAAACGAGATGAACGAAAAGTAATAGCTTAAAAAAATGACAATGTCTAAAAATTAAAAAGGTATAATAGATAAATGTAATATTAGGCCATGTACATCATTGAAGCAGCTCAATCCCAAGCCTTTTTGCCTTCAAGATAGTCTTTAATTGTGTAAAAAGCTTTCTGGCATAGCTTACGTTTTATAAATAATTTGAACTTATTCATACTAAGGTCTTGAATATGGCTAGGGAGTTTATTATAAAAACATATACATTGGCATCTAAATGAACCACCTATTTTCTTGAGCCTGGTTTTAGGAATGACAAAATTGTGTTTGTTCCTAGTATTTACGTTATGGATATCACTGTATCTTTTAAATAGATTAATATTTTTATGTGCATACAAAAGATTTTCATAAATATACTGAGAGGGCACAGTCATTATATTAATCTCTTTAAATTTGTCTCTGAGGGAGTATTTGGGACTTAATTTATAAATTGCACGAACAGCCCTTTTTTGTAAAACAAATACTGTTTGAATATCGGCGGCATTTCCCCACAACAGAATGCCGTATGACATCACACTATGAAAGTAACTAAAGTATACTAAACGGGCTGTCTCTAAATCAGTTAAGCCACGAATTTTTCTAACGGCGTATGCTGCAGAGCTAAGTTTTTTCGACAGTTTATCTATATGGGGGCCCCACTGTAGCTTCGCATCCAAAGTTATGCCTAAGAACACAGTGGTATCTTCGGGTTTCACCTCTTCCCCCTTTATTGACACACTAGTGTTCACTTGTCTAACATGTGGTAACGTGAACTTTATGCATTTAGTTTTTTTCTCATTTAGCAGAAGATTATTAATATTAAACCAGTTAACTACAGTTGCGATGGCACTATTAACATCGTCAGTAACCAGCTGCTGACGCTTGAGTTTAAATAAAAGTGAAGTGTCGTCTGCAAACAACACTATATCGTGCTTATCCTTTATGAGGTACGGCAAGTCATTAATATAAATTAGAAATAAAAAAGGACCTAAAATTGAGCCTTGGGGGACCCCCATCTTGACTACAGACCCGGGAGATCTTGTACCGTTCACATCGACTCTCTGAATCCTATCACTCAAGTAAGAAGTAAGAAGATCCAGCGAGGCGTCCCGGATTCCGTAATAGTGGAGCTTCCTGATTAATGTCTCATGAAGAACACAATCGAACGCCTTGGACAAATCGCAAAAAATGCCCAAAGCATCGCATTTGTCCTCCCATGCATTATAAATATGTCCTAAAAGTTCAACACCAGCATCGGTTGTTGTCTCTTTTTAGACTCTGCTTCCTGAAGGGAAAACGATTATTTGCAAGCTTCATTTAAGATAGGTACTCTAAAGAAATGTATGTGTTTAATCTCGTCGTGTGACGATATTGTTATTGTTAGACAATTAGGACGATGCCTAAGACTGAAAGCCGACCCAATATAATTGGGAAGAGGCTTGGTAAAGTGCTTTTATATAATGCCTTGTTGTTAGTTATTAGATGTTTTATAACTTCATTTAGTTTCCCCAGAATATGACTTTCCATTCCTAAAACTCATCTTATTACTCGAAATGAAACTAAGCGGTTTCAGCGACATTTTTTAATGTTCATCTTTATAAGGATAAATCAAGCAAACATGCAGTCTCATTTTCCTTTCTGAGAGTTATTTGCACTGATTCATGGTTACAGACATTCATCATCCCTCATCATCATCATACACTAGACACTGAGTGTACCTAACAAAATATGCGGAACAAAAACTTAGATCACAAAAGTGCACTAAGTCAAGACACGTCATTTTTAACATACCTACTTCATTTTGTACGATGTAGAAAAATATCGCACTGATCGATCTTCAAGGTTAAAAAACGCTGGCTGGACCCCAATATAGTTGGGTAGAGGCTTGGTAAATTGATTTTTTATAATGTAAAGAAAAATAGATATAAAGCATGTAATTACCAACAACAAGGGTTGTTGGTAATTACATGCTTTATATCTTCATTTGTTTTTGTATGACCTCCGAAAATTATGTGGGTGTGTCAACTGATGCTGCAATTTTTAATTACAACTTTAAATTTTTTATCTGAAAAACCGTACCCAGAGAACCAAAATTGATAATCACTTCAGTGATGAAGAAACCTTGTCCTACGGAGTTCCCCAAGGTAGCATTTTGGGTCCTATTTTGTTTCAAATATATGTAAATGACCTATGCAGAATGTCCCTCCCCAACTCGACGATCTTTGTATATGCCGATGACACCGTGGTTATAGTTAACGGGTCAACATGGGATAGTGTTAAGAGTAGCGCGGAAGTGGCACTACGTGAAATAATAAATTGGCTCAACTTAAACCTGCTTACCCTCAACTGTAACAAGACATCATACATTCCTTTCGCCATCCGTCAGAGCACCGCGCCAGGACACACATTTTCGATAATAGCGCACACTTGCTCACAACTGTCATCCTCTTGCCAATGTCCAACACTCACGCGTACCGATCACGTCAAATACCTTGGTGTTCAAATAGATTGCGGGTTACGCTGGAATAAACACATTGATGCTCTAACCTCGAGAACGCTGAGACTAATATATACCTTCAAGTCACTTAGAGTATCTGCAAACCCTGATACTCTAAAAATGGTGTTCTATGCTCTGTGTCAGTCTGTTCTTGGGTACGGCATCACTGTATGGGGCGGTGCAGCTAAAACTGCTTTTCTTAGAGTGGAGAGAGCCCAGAGAGCAATACTGAAAGTGATGCTACGAAAACCTTATCGCTATCCGACAACTCAACTCTACTCAGATTGCAGGGTACTAACAGTTCGTCAGCTCTTCGTGTTGCAAACCGTTCTCAGAAGGCACTCCAGCGTCCCACAGTCTGATCCCAACAAACGAACCAATATTCCCTCAGGTACAAGACACAAAACCGCTTTTGCCAAACACCAATACTTCACATTAAGTACACTAATCTACAAGAAAATTCATAAAGAACTAAACATACTCGATTTTAATAAATTTCAATTAAAAGCCAAGGTTATGGAATGGCTACTTCATCAGGACTATGCACAAACTGAATCACTACTCAAATACATTGCCTGAATTTGCATTATTTTGCTCTTTTATTTCTTTACATACAACTACTCACACTCACTACTCTCATACAAAAACTCACCACACATACATCATAAATACATCCCCTCACACGCACACACTCACCCATCCACTATTACATAGGTATCTAATTGTTACTCTAACTATTTTATTGTTTCCTTTTTCTTAGAATATAATATGTATAAAATTAAATCTGACTGTTATCACGCACAATAGATTGGCACAGTCCGCAGTTGTATAATCCCTATTTTTAAGTAACCTCACAGCTGAACACTGTCTCTTAAGATACAGGTATATCCTAGTTTGAGAGGCAGGGCTCACTATATCCGTATACAGACTTCTGCAGCGTAGTTAGTATCTTGTAATTGATGTATACTTATGTACGTTTCTTTGTGACAATAAACTATTATTATTATAATTAGGAGATAACTTAATAATCAGGCATTATAGTTTATTACACATTGGCTGCTTTATTTTCAAGCAAAAGTAGATATATATGGAACTCTCCATGTCTTGGTTTGATTCAGGTAATCTTAGTAGGATTTCTGCTAAAAAGGATGATAGTGAGATCCTTAAACCGTTTTTGTTTAATTGTTGTTGTAATTATACATCCTTTTCTGAATTTATGATACTATTAATGTTGCGGCTATGAGATCACTTTCAATCAATCGAAACTTGCAATAATAAACAAAAGCGTAAAGGGTAATTCCGGAGAATCCATGCTGCATTTACACATACCTAAAAGGAAACTGGCGGCACACTCATTGAATTTCTGCAAACTGGTATAAAAAGTCGACCTCACGAACTCAACATACACAGCCAAAATCCTATCGATTGCAGATTCTAATAAAATTAAGAAGTTTCTGCTATAATGTCCTCTTTGTCCTCTGTGAAATTGTCCGCGGTCTTCCAACAGGACGGAATAAGACTATCAAGTCTCCTCCTAAAGGCGATTTTCTCTTACTAAATAATTTCGTTAGTCACCCGGGCCTGTCTTTGGACTTAAAAGGAAAATCAATGCGAGCCTTGCAAATATTATTTTACTCCAGCGCGTTAGCGTTCTGAATCATAACTAGTTAGAGCACTACCTTTCCTCTGTACTGTGATATGTATGTATATAATATATTTATTTACTAAACATTTATTTGTATATATTATAGTATATTATAATTACAATGTTTATGTAGGTTTATTTATATTTCAGTTTAAGGCTTCACATACCCTTTTCTCTTGCTCTTTCTTACACACTATTGTCTACATTTCTTCTATATTTCTCCTTTCGCAGGTCTGCTGGAAGAAATTTCTTAAGAAATAAGCAGTACCTTTGTACTATTAGTTTTTATGTTATTTCTGCAACTGTTTTTCTGTGTGTACATAAATTATAAAATAAATAAAAAATAAAAATAAATAGTTACAATTCATGTCACATTTTACACTTTCTTGCACATACAAGGTTACAGTAACGTATGAAAGTCACTCCTTACGAGTTTGTAGGTGCAAAAGATGCTAAGAACGACCACATTCTTGAGTTTCGTCATTAACGGATAAAGTGACCGATGATTCAAGCGACTGGTATTTGCATGATTATGTGCTCAATGATCTTATTGGTATTCTGTTTATTTATATACTTACGGTTAGCTTGATGATAAATAAATGCCAGATGAACATTTTGTACGATTTTATAAATGGTTCTTTTATTCACTTTTGAACATAGGTGTTCTATGTTTGCTCTTAAGACGCTGAGTATATATTCTTCTGTGTGAGATATAATTCTATCTCAACACCCATTGATTGTTTTAGTTTGAGTCTGCTGTAGCAGTTTGTAGCAGCAAACATGTACCTTTTTTTTTAAGGATGGGAAATCATCAGATTCCTCCTTTCGCACTGGGCGGAGCGGAAGAGAGTGTCAGACTATTTCGATTCTTATCGACTAAAACCCATCCGTGTTCCTTCAAATGGCCTTTGCGTTCTATAGGGCCACGGTGAGTCTTTGGAACAAATTCCGCAACGCAGGCTCTGGCCCTAGCGGAACCCGATTACTATGCTGCATGTCTTTGAGGCGCGTGTGGAACACAACGCGCCGTAGCAAACATGTAACTACGTTACCGTAGGAAATAGCCACCCTAGTATTCTCAAGAATTTCCATCATGTCGAATTAATTCAAATGAAATCGTAGCCCAATTAAAGCCATCAACAGCTTTAATTTTTTTAAAGCCGTCACAGGCAAGTCCGATTAAGCCAACAACAACATGCAAGGGTCCACACACAAAAAAATCACAAATTAATATTTTATATTATTTCTATTCCAGTTGAGATCTACCTATCGCCTGTCGAGACGCACTGCAGCAATGTGGACTACTTCATCCCTGACGAGAACAACGAGACGAAAGGACTTTCGGACGATGCGATGAACAGGTAATTAAATATCTAACTCTTGGTCCTGATAGGCGAAGACTAGGCTTGTTATGGCTGGAGATTAGCCCTTGCAGAATATATGTGGTCTTCAGTGCATGAATATACAGATGACAGATGTCGACTAGATAGGCCATGACTATCTTACTCAATTATTATCTATTCTATTTCGTCTTCTTTATTAACTCAAGATCCCAAGTCGCCGCGGCTTTTGAAAATTTCTTTGCAGAGATTCCCGTATCGACAACTAAGTCTCTAAATTCATCACCCACTGCTGCAGAAACGTTACTTAAAGAAAACGTCCCAGTTTGTGATGCTGAATTTAAATTCCAACATGTTACTTGCAATGATGTAATAAAAACTTTTAATTCCTTGAATTTCAAAAAGACGGCAGATTTATGGGGTAATTCTGTTGACCTTGCTAAGTCTATTATACACATTGTAGCACCTATCTTGGCTGTTATTTTTAATAAATGTATTGACCGTGGTGAGTTTCCTGATCTAATGAAATATAGTAAAATAATACCATTATTTAAATCGGGTAGCACATCAGACCCTACTAATTATAGACCTATATCAGTGCTACCTACTTTTAGTAAAATTTTTGAGAAAGTTATTCTTAATCAAATGCAAAGATATTTTAATAAACACAAACTATTACATAATAAACAGTTTGGTTTTACAAGGGGTCGTTCAACAACCGATGCTGGTGTTGAACTTTTAGGACATATTTATAACGCATGGGAGGACAAATGCGATGCTTTGGGAATTTTTTGCGATTTATCCAAGGCGTTCGATTGTGTTCTCCATGAGACATTAATCAGGAAGCTCCACTATTACGGAATCCGGGACGCCTCGTTGAATCTTCTTACTTCTTACTTGAGTGATAGGATTCAGAGAGTCGATGTGAACGGTACAAGATCTCCCGGGTCTGTAGTCAAGATGGGGGTCCCCCAAGGCTCAATTTTAGGTCCTTTTTTATTTCTAATTTATATTAATGACTTGCCGTACCTCATAAAGGATAAGCACGATATAGTGTTGTTTGCAGACGACACTTCACTTTTATTTAAACTCAAGCGTCAGCAGCTGGTTACTGACGATGTTAATAGTGCCATCGCAACTGTAGTTAACTGGTTTAATATTAACAATCTTCTGCTTAATGAAAAAAAAACCAAATGCATAAAGTTCACGTTACCACATGTTCGACAAGTGAACACTAGTGTGTCAATAAAGGGGGAAGAGTTGAAACCCGAAGATACCACTGTGTTCTTAGGCATAACTTTGGATGCGAAGCTACAGTGGGGCCCCCATATAGATAAACTGTCAAAAAAACTTAGCTCTGCAGCATACGCCGTTAGAAAAATTCGTGGTTTAACTGATTTAGAGACAGCCCGTTTAGTATACTTTAGTTACTTTCATAGTGTGATGTCATACGGCATTCTGTTGTGGGGAAATGCCGCCGATATTCAGACAGTATTTGTATTACAAAAAAGGGCTGTTCGTGCAATTTATAAATTAAGTCCTAAACACTCCCTCAGAGACAAATTTAAAGAGATTAATATAATGACTGTGCCCTCTCAGTATATTTATGAGAATCTTTTGTATGCACATAAAAATATTAATCTATTTAAAAGATACAGTGATATCCATAACGTAAATACTAGGAACAAACACAATTTTGTCATTCCTAAAACCAGGCTCAAAAAAATAGGTGGTTCATTTAGATGCCAATGTATACGTTTTTATAATAAACTCCCTAGCCATATTCAAGACCTTAGTATAAATAAGTTCAAATTATTTATAAAACGTAAGCTATGCCAGAAAGCTTTTTACACAATTAAAGACTATCTTGAAGACAAAAAGGCTTGGGATTGAGCTGCTTCAATGATGTACATGGCCTAATGTTATATACCTTTTTAATTTTTAGAAATTGTCTTTTTTCTTTTTTTTAAGCTCTGTTGTATACTTTTCTCTCATCTCGTTGGTAAATTTTGACATGAATGTTTACTTTATTAAGTATTCTATTTTATTATTTTTGACATGGAATATTTACTTTGTAAAGTAATATATTTTATTTTTATTTTTTTCAATTTATTATGTTTGACATGAATACTTACTTTGTAAAGTATTATTTTTTTTTATTATTATTATTATTTAACTCATTTTGTGAATATGGGGACCATGTGGGTTATTTTCTTCTTATTTTTCTCTTCTTTGAAATACTTCTTCTTTGAAGTATTTTTAACGAGGTCTGGCAGTTTGAGTACTTAAATGCGGCCTACACAAATGTCCTTTCTTTGGCATGTTCGTCGGTTCGTTGAGCTCCTTTATGGTTCTAAGTTGAGCTACGCGACTACTGACCAAAGCTTGCACTGACTGGACGGGTCCACTCAAATCTGTGTGGTTCTTTCCTCAAAAGACCATTTCAGACACTGATCTGCATGATCCTCATATCGTATTGTGAATGTGGGGACCATGCAGATCGCTATGATAGGGGTTCATTTCATGTTAGTCAACAATGTCTGGCAGTTTGAGATTTTTTTTATGCGGCCTACCCAAATGTCCTTACTTTGGTATTGTTCGTCAAATCGTTGAGCTCCTTAAAGTTCTAAGTTTGAGCTCCATAATAACTGACAAATGCTTGCACTGTCTGGACAGGTCCACTCAAATCTGTGTGGCACTTTCCTCAAAAGGCCACCTCAGACATTAACCTACATGGTTCTCGTATGATTTGACCAGTACAATTTGTATGGACTTCAAAAGAGACTGTGACCTCTGAGTTTGTTTCGGTGTTTCTTCTCAGGGTAGTCAGCTAGGAAACACCGGCCTCATCTAGCTTAAAATGACCAAAAAATATTGACGTGTAAAAGTGTTATGTTTAACCTACTTACAAAATAAATATCATTTATCATTTATCATTTATTTATAACTTACCACCGGTACAGCGAAACTTTATGCAATATGAGAGTAGAACCATGAATTTTATTACACCCATGTTACAAAAAGATCATGGTTCAACCTCCAGAGGTTCCTTTGTACTTTGTTCATGTTTTGCTTTGTTTTAAATCACTTATTTTAATAGATCTGTCGTCAGTACAAATTTACTTCCTCAGTGTTAGTGGGTAGGCGAGAGATTCAATTAAATGTTTCTGAAAGTCACATTCCTTAAGATTGTTTTCCAACGTAGGTAAAGTTTTTCATGTTCTCTTTACTTCCAATAAAGTACAATTATTATGGCTACGATGATAAATTGCAACATAAACCAGTTGTGTTTGTAATCAACAAGTATTTATTAAGATGTTCGCTAAAGAATAGAACAATAGGAGAGGTAGGTACAGAATTGTATCCGATATGGGTCATTGGCTCATACCATGGAGCCATATGACCCATGGCGTGCCATTCAGTGTCGGCATAACTTCAATATGTTATGAGAAATTACCATGACAACCGTATACAATTGATTTTTATCATTGCTTTCACTGATGCTAGCATACAGTTGAAGTTACGATAAGGCTGAACGTTAACTTAACAAACAGCTTTTTTAGAACATCAAATTAACTCAGTTCGGTGTTTGATGTCTTCTCTCGGTAAATAGACCACATAGTTGCATATGATTTTGCAAGAGCCTTCAGCACTTCAACACCTTGAACTGCAGTGGCCTTGCTTACTACAATATTCTCGTCTTCATTGACACTTGCATCAGTTGCATCGTGACTATTTGTGACTAAGATATTTGCATAACAGATCTGCACAATGTGCTCCTTTTTCTAAAACAGTATGCTGTCCCGCAAGGAGACTAACTAAGACCAGTGCTGTGACAAAAAACAAAGCAATTTCAAGGCCTTATGCTCGATCCGAGTGGGTCAACGGCTAGGCGGCTATGGATCGATATTAAAACCAATCGTTATATTGTCTCAAATCATAGTTGATAATCATTTGCCGATAGTAGTTATTGCTTCAGCGAAGGCGCACAATAAATAATATTTTATAAGAGCTGGCTATTAATCTTTTGGCTAGTTTGAAGGCGCTTGAGTAATTTGTGGGCATGTTATAAACCGGTATCTCGTTGTTGGTTGATTCAAATCTAGAAATATTTAAAGAGCTGTATTTCTGTGTTGTACTACTTAATATTCATACAAACTTGAAAATAATTTGAGAAGTTATTTATGAATGAGTTTTATGGCTAGTAGAGACATAAATGCAAAATTTCTCCAACTATATAAATAATATAGGCACAGCTATATGAAATAGCTGTATACAGTTATAAACACCGCTGTGGTCAACTTAATCTACCGCAATGTTTGCTTCTCTTAGCTGTTTGTGTACTACAGCACAACCGTCTACCACGGTCGTTATTTTATAATATCAGATATTCAGATGGTATCATTATCAGAAATATTTTGAGTAAGAAAGCTTTTGTTCAGCATCACGGGATTAAATATTATGATTAATGAGAAGAGCGATGAAGGACAATACAAAATGTTATGCGATCTTGTGATACAATAATAACGTACCTACCTTGTACTGAAGGAAGACTCATGAACTAACCTTTCTGCCCATTTCTGCCGTATTCAAAAGGCCAATAGTGATTAAGGTACACCAGTAGGTAAATAATACTGAGATACTTAATGACTAACCACAAATATCCATACTGTGTCAGGGACATGACCATAGTGGCCAAGCCGTGGCCTTTTGTTCAAACTGTACATTTTAGCAAAATTAAGAAAACTGCTTTCCGGACTCGAGGACATAAAAAAAATATCTATAATAATAATAATATTAGGCGGTTCGTGTCATACAGAGGTCTTGAGACTCCGAGCTGGTTAAAAGTTTCGAACTATAATGAAGAAATAAATTGAATCATGTTTTCGTACAATTCCAGGCTGCACATGGCACGTTCAACGGTGGCTCTGTTCATCGTTGCGTTCCTGTCACTGTTCATCGCATTCTGGACCGGCGTCGTCGGCTGCTGGAAGCGAAGCCCTGGGAACATCACTGCCACTGCTATCCTTATGCTGGTTACATGTAAGTAGTTCGTGAGTTCAAAAGTCTCGAGACAAAGTAAAACTAAAACATTTATGAAGCAAACTTATACCAACTGACACCTAGATCTAAATATAAAAATAAGACATTCAAAATGGCCGCCCTTGTTATCAATGCAGGCCTTCAAACGCGGCCATTCACCTATGGCGGCACGATTCTTTCCAACCGATTCCTTGATAAGGGCTCGCTTGAAAGAATCCAGATTTGGGTGAGACCCGTAAAAGAGGTCTCATCCCATCAACAGACGTGAGATTTGTGATGAGAAACTGAATTTGGTGTTCGAAATATGTGTCATAAAGGCTTCGCAGCTGTTCGGCTATCACTTACACATATAGTAGCAGGATGTTTGCAACCCAGGATCCCAGTTGTACTAGCTAGGGACATTTTGTAAAATGTACCTTGGTAGGCACCTAGGTACATTTTACGAAATGTCCCTTGGTACGTATTGGTCTAAGCGGTCTCCTGCTTGATAAGAAGGGAAATAAAAATTATGTCTTTGCTTATTCGTCCGCTTTTCTTTTCTAAATAATACCGTGAATCGCTTATCGTCGAGCTTCATTGAGTTGGCGCTCTTCTAGTGGTTGGCTAGTTTTATTGTAAAAAAAGGCTTAATTATTTACATTCGAGTGCTTCAATTTATTTTTAAAACGATTCTACGTCGATCAGTATAAGTGCAACATCTGCGGCTTCTTATTAATGCTAACGTGTTTGTTATCTTATTCCAGGTTTACTAGCGGCGGGTGCAATGGCGTTATGGCACGGAGTGGAGTTCTACGAGAAGGAGAAGGTAGTTGGAGAGGAGTTCTACCAACAGTGGCCTAATGTAAGTGATGGGTCCCGTATGAGAACCTGAGGTATCTAGAATTTAGAAATATAAAATGCAGGATAGGCCCCATAGGCCCCTTGGTTTGTCTGTTCTTTTTAACACAGGCACTGGCTAGACGAAATCTAGTTCCAATATCTGTGGCCTGCCAACCGGATAAATAGCGTCTAGTAGTACCTAAGGCTTACAGCCCAGCGTAGGTTCGACGTATCAATATATACTGATCTTGATTGGTGCCCCTTTGTTGCTACAATTGAAAATTAGTAGACGCACTGCAAAGAACATTTCCTCTGGAAAGTTGCTGTGGACTTAAAACATTGGAGCTCTGGCATACTTTTGTGCGCTGTCTTTTAACTATTAAGGGACATACTTAGAGATTATTGTATGTTTATAGTAAGTTATCATTAAAATAACCAGACTGGGAAGTTCCTTCATAGTTCCTTTTCAAGTACTTAGCTATTCATAAGCTGAAGGTTTGTACCACATTATTGATTCACCCCCAATACCAGGTGCTAAAAGACAACTCATCAATCTGGTACGATTGGTCGTACATCCTGGCTTGGCTGGCTGTCGGCGTTTCCTTCGGAAGCTCCATTTTATTCTTCTCTGCCGCCATTTGCCTCAGCAAGGAGAAAAGGCGGGAACAGCAGAATAACGTGCAGTACATAATGCCAGGTTAGACCGCCATCTTGTGCGGCCATCTTGTGTTACGCTTGGCGGGAATAAAGACTCTTTTGTATATTTCTACGGTTTCCCCTTGATGATTTTATTAAAATATTTTGTAAGTGTTTAGTAATGTGTGTAGTAGATTAGGTACCTTGATTTGTGTGAAAATAAGTTTAATACACGTTTAGATTTTATGTTGTGTGTATTTTATGTTTATTTAGTACTAAATTTATTAATAATGGTACCTTCTTATACGTATTACTCTTCACTAGACAATAAATCATCAATAACTTAGTTTATAAGTACAATCATGTAAGTATCTCATACTAACAAAAAGCTTTTTCTCTTTTTTTTCATGTTTCTATGAAACTTGGCTACTGCGTATAACTTCGCGACTGCGACCGGTCGATTAACGCATATACTTAAATGTAACTGGCTATCTCATAATATCTGGTTTACGCCAAACGCAATACTAACTCGCTTACGGACGAATTGATTAACATTGGTGCTGTAAATATTGAAAAATAACTATATCTCAACGAACTAAATTGATTACCAATCTGATAATGTACATAACCTCTTGGTAACAACCTTGATTTTCAAACACTACTCACTCTATACCTACAAACCCAACATACCTACATAACACAATACATCGTCAATCACACCGGTACAAAACACATTATTTCACTCCCACCCCACACAACACTTACCACCCTCACGAACATGCGTGAACGCGGTATAAACCAGATATTACGTGAGAACTCTCGCGTGTGGTACGACTGGTCGTACATGGTCGCGTGGTGCGGCGTGGGCCTGTCGCTGCTGTCGGCCATCTTGTTCTCCTCGGCGGCCATTTGCTTGCGCGGCGAGCGGGAGCGGGAGGAGGCGCTTAACATGCAGTACCTCATGCCCGGTATGCTTATAAACCCATCATTATGTAGGAGCCAGAAACAGTACAACTGTACCTACGGTATCATTTCATCAAAATTATTCATCGTTAAATTAAAAGTGCGCATTCTCGAAACAGAGATTGTTCATTTCCTGAATCAAAAAAAGAACCTGTGGGATTTATTAAAAAATACAACATAGGTACGACTGTAAACAGTCAATTTATAGAAAAACACACCCACACCCCCAATACGCTCATCTCAATAAATTACACACAATAGCAATTTGGTTAGGTATCAATAGAAGCTGTGTTGAAATAAACTCATAAAGTAAAAATATATTGTTAAATATTCGATCATCGCTATATTTTTATACAAATTAACTTCTAATTCATACCATAACTCAAACTCATAAATGACAACATTGAACATTTTTCGCTTGTGGCAACACAAAAATAACAATGTTTTCTTTTGTAAAAATTTTCTTCAAACAGGGTGAATGCAGGATGCATGAGTGGTGTGTGGATATTGAATTACTCGTACTTTTAATTTTGATCCCATAATTTTGTAATGACACCACTATTGATTTGAAGATACTCCAAGAATTCGTTTCGATTTATGCTTTCCTTTATGATTACCTATTACATGAGTTTTAACCGGTCAAACGCCGCTGGCACACCGGTGTGCTACCCGATTCACGCGTTTTAAAACTCAATTATTACTATAGCAAGGTATTTTATAGGATTTAACTTTAAGAATCCCATCCCATAAATCAAAATTAGATCAGCTCCAAGCTCCTCCCTTATTATTCCTTGAATTCTAACTAATTTTGTCGTGTGCTTCACAGTGTACCCACAAAAGCAGCAGTACGCTTACGCCGGATACCCGCCGCCGCAGGCGTACCCGGGCCCCTACTACCACGGCTCGCAGTACGGCCCCTACAACTACTGAGCATGTGACCAGATGAGGGACCTCGTGGCGGCGCACTTCGCCAACGCCCCCGCCCCGCAGGCACCCGCGCGCAACCCCTCCCCGCCCCACCACCCTCCTCCCCCGTCCCTGCCCTCCTCCTTCGAGACGTACAACTCCCACCGCAAGATCAAGCGGCCCAAGCTGGGCGACCGCAAGGTGTACCGGCCCGTGCGGCGCCACACGCTGTCGCGCATCGACGAGACGCCGCCCAGCACGCTGCGGCCGCGCTCCAAGAGCCTGCAGCACTCCGCGGACTTCTCGTCCACGCGGCCCATCCTGCGCTCGCGCTCCAACATCTCGGCTGACACGAGCCGCAGCGTGCCCGTGTGCAACCAGAGCCAGGACGTGGAGAACCAGCTGGAGAGCAGCAGCCCGCAGTACGCCGAGCCCACGCGCTCGTCCGACTCGTCGTACGAGCGGCCGGCCTCCATGACGGACCTGCCCATCATGGTGCCGCTGGACCCGGCCACGGGCGCCTACATCCCCTACCCGGAGTACACGTACTACCATGACGATGGCTGTCGCCTTGCGCGCTACCGCCAGTACAACAAGTCAAAGAAATACTCCCCCAAACATAGTAATTTATATTTAGCTTTCATGTATTGAATCCCGCGCGGGTGTAGCTGTATCACGAAACACAATTGAAAAGCAATGGTTACGAGTTTCGATTATTGCCGTACAGTGTATGACGCCACACACAAACCATCCATGATTTTAATTTTGAAAAGTTTTAGTTCTTATCTTCAGAACATTCATACACTGTTTTTATTAATGGGTGGCCCGAATCTGGTTGAGAGAATATTCTTTAGACTATTGGCACTTTCAGTTTATTTTTGCCGTGGCGCGAGTTTATCGATCGATAGAGTATTTAGGTAGGAAGTGGAACAAGTAACGACATCGAACTCGCGCCGCGGCTCTGCGCACGGCTACGAAACTCTGACGCCACTGAATCTTAACGTTTCCATGCGACAGTTTACGAAAAATCTCTGCTACGAATTTTAGATAATTATAAAACTGTATTGTAACAATGTATCCGAAGAGATGCTGTAATTAGGAGTAAGTTAGTAAAGACTCCGCCATAAATATACAGAAATGAAACAAATTCTTGTAGTACCTAAGTTAAAATCTAAGAATTTAAAGATTTTTGGATTCGTAATTATAGTTTTTATAAAATTCGACTTATTTACTCTGATCAAATGAATATATCCGAAAGTATTGTGCCTTCTATCTTATAAATATTGCTCATTTGTACTGTTTATACATATCTTAATCTAATTTAATGTAGGTATCGTAGTAGATAAAGGTATTTTTGTACACAAACAATTTTATAATGCAAGGTGGGTAATTCTGGATAGTTGAAAGAAATATGGTGTATTTCTCTTCGATATATCTTCATTTCTTTTATGTAGATCAATATTAGTATTTTGTTTGTATGTTTTGATTGTCAAATCATGAAAACCGTCCTTGTATGGATATACGTAGCATAATGGTGTTTCTATGGAATTTTGTATTTAATTTCCTTAGTCAAAATCATCGAGGTATGATTGTACCGATTAGTTAGCTCAGAACTATTTGTACATTAATCAGTGTAGGTTATGCATTACAATAAATGGTAGATAATATTTAATTGTATTTAAAACTTCCTTAATAAAAAATAATTAGAAAAAATGATGTTTTTCTTATCTATTCTGACTCGTAATAATTATTGAGGGGATATGCATTTTTTATTTTTATAGGCACGCGCTTGACCACTGCTGTCTCTTGCATATATGTTTAAGGAAATAATATGAGCAGCGAAAAAATGATTTTAAATTTGCAAGACATCGGTTTGTATACGGGTGATTGGTGATAAAGTGCGTTCCTTGAAATGGGTTAAACTAGAGCTGATTTGCAAATATTTTGATCCCGGAAACTTGGGGTACGTATTGGGTGGTTTTCGAGTTATCGATTTTTTTTTAATTTTCTGCCTTTAGACCAAAAACTGCAAGTAGTGAGTTTGTTCAACTCTGGATAGTCAACTAATACTTTTCGGATAGCTCTTGAATTAATGAATTTCTCAAATAACAATTTATACAAAAAATAGCCATATCTTTGGAAATTAAGCGTCGTAAAGTTCAAGCTATGAAAATTTCTTGAAACATCTCTTGGTTACTGAGATAGTTTACTCAAAATAAATGTATCGCACTTGACGTATCTATAAATTTCGCTAAAAAGTATTGTAACTTTGTATAGATTTGACATGATTATATCAATATTGAAAGGAAATTAAAAGGAAGTGGTTAAAAGTTAAATCCTAGTTAAAAATAAGATGAAGCGCTAACATTAAACCAATTCAAAACGGACGTGAAATTAAATACAACAGAACCAAAACAAAAAAAAATTGCAAAAATGCTTTTGCTATGGAGCAAAACAACCAAAGTTTTGCCCTCAAGCACGAGACAACCTTTCAAAATTAAAACACAAGTGCAAAGCATAGGCTTTCGACACTGTCTTCATACCCATTTACAATATGGTATAATTAAATACTTATGAATTAGAGATTATGCATTAAATATTATCCTAAAATAATCTAAGAAAGTGGTCGTAAAAAGTATAATTTTTCAACGAACATGCATAGTTTTAAACCGTTTGGAATGCCACAGGGGAGCGTGCTAGGGCCTATTAAGAGGGCCCTTCCCGGCTCGTCTATCGTCAACGCGATCTTGGTTGAAAAGCTTGTTGTTTCATCCAACGCAATGAGTTTGACTAATAAGAAAGTGAGAACGCGATAACATTGAACGAAAATAGTGTTGGAATATTTCATAAATCTAGTTCCAGGAAATACGTGTTTTTGAATGAGCCTTATAAGTTTGTAAAATGAATATTATTTATTTAGAATCTCCATTACACGTGCAAGGTTTCTATCACGATTTTTTTTTTACTTTTACATTTTATGAGTACATTATGAACGGCCAAAGTTCAGGTGAAATTTGTGCAAAATGCAGATTTTCGGTTGCAATTCAGGTTTATACTGAATTTGTTTCTCCAAATTTTTATTTATGGAAACCTAGATATAGTGCACAAAAAACCTATCACTTCAAAAAAATCAAAGATAGATGTGTTACAACGGCATAATCACGTACGAGCGTTTGTATGAAAAGTATGACGGGTTGGGCGCTCTTAAGTTGCTAATCCATATTAATGACTGAATGAAGGGAAATGGAAGTAGGATATTATCTTCATATATACATGAAGAATTTTTTATCACGTTCCTTTTTCAAGGAATTACATAGGTATGTTTCAGACACCATTTTTGAAAAACAGTACAGGTATGTAAAATTTTCAAAATAAAATATTAATCTATCCGGAATTTCAGTTTTTCATATTGGTGACTTATGAACGCGTAAATAAAACGATAGGTGGTGCGACACTGCGAAAGGGAAGGGGTAGCCGGCGCCAGCGCACGAATGTGTCGTCTCTCTTTAGTCATCGTCTCGTGCCCTTACGCAACACAGGACAACTGTGAGATGCTATATCTCATTAGTATTTTAGTACTGAGTGATATTAAAAGAAAAAACACGTATTCTATTATTTTCAATAAAGCTCATATTATAAAAATTTGGAACGTGATAAAAAAATCTTCCTGTATACTATGATTACAAACTGGTAACGTAGTAACCACGACTGGATACATATAGTCTGGTAAAAATAAAATAAAATATTCATACAAACGTATATTCAAAAACTGTACAAAAACATTTAATATGGCGATTGGACGTTACATTGAATGGAATGATCTCGAACATTACTATCACATTTAATGAGGCACTGTTATTATTATTACAACACATATAAAATAATGCAAGGAAAATACTGTGAAGTGCAAAATCGCAATCTTTTAAAGGACCGGCCTTAGAAATGGATGAATGGAATAATATTTGACACCTTATTTATAAAAGTGAATAGGTATACATAAATAATATTTTATCTACAGGGTGTTCCAGAAGTGCGTGGTCATATTTAAGGGTAATGTTGGGTAGCTGATAAAGAATAAATTGCAAAACAAAAAAAAAGTTATTTTTCAAAAAACTACCACAATAAACAACTAAAAAGTTCCGAACAAAATGACTTATCATTATCAAGCAGTTTGTTACAGTTGCTGGCATTCACTTTGGTTCAATCCCAGATTTGATGTCACCAACTGCAGCCATGATGTCACCAATCAGCCTGCTCTAAAGTTATTTGTTGGGATCTTTACGGTCGAATTTTTGAAATAGTCACTATTTTGTTTTGCAATTTTTTCCATGTATATCAGCTATCCGAGGAGCTCGTGGCAAAATTATAACAGACCGATCTTCAAGGTTAAGCAACGCTTGCCGAGGACGCTCTGTGGATGGGTGACCATCTTAACATACCGAAACTCCTCCGTGCCTCGGAAAGCACGTTAAGCCGTTGGTCCCGGCTGTCATTTGGAGATCTTTGGCAGTCGTTACGGATTGTCAGAAGCCAGAAAATCTGACACCAGTCTTGCCGAGGAGTACCGTGTTACCGGTAATCAGTTGTGGAGGTATGGTAGGCAGCCGCTCCGCGTAAAATACTGGTATTATGCTGAATCCGGTTTGACTGGGAGCCGACCACAATATAGTTGGGAAAAGGCTAGGCGGGCAGATGTATATCAGCTACCCAACATCACCCTTTAATATGACCACGCACTTCTGGAACACCCTGTATAATTGAAGATCACACACAGGAAACTAAAGTACGAAATATAAAAGTTTTATAAACAAAATAATATACATTGTCATCTAAGTAAAAATCGAAAACTTCACCCACATAGATTTCAATTTTATAGTCTAAGAATGTCATTAAAATCGCAGTGCATGGAACGAATATCTACACAACACACAATGTGCACTTTGAATATTGGAAAGTTATAGTCCACGTATCTCACGAGCATGCGTCAATTATTGTAATTTAAACCTTATCTACAAAGATTTAAGTCACAATACAGACGCTTATGATTTGCCACGACTATTCTCAGCTATGGTCGACGCTAGATAAATTTGCAATAACGTTCATTGCCCTTTCCTTAATTGCTCTTTGTAGGTTCCTGGACAATAAATTATGAATCGTTCTTCATTGGATCACGATAGAAGTCGATTCAGGATAGCTTTATGTCTTTATTTCTGTTAAAAATGTAGGTGGGTCAATGACCGTTATTGCAAATTTATCTAGCGTCGAACGTAGAGTTGTTGCGTTTTAGCTTGGCAATAGTGGTCATTTACCCATCTACTTTTAAAGATAAATCATCTTATATGATAATTTTATTATAAATACGTAAAGACCAACCACTATCACCGCGCCACGTCGAGATTATTTAAATTCATCGCCACAAACTCAATATCGACTTTAGATTTGTGTATTTAAGTTGATTTTGAAATGACCATTTGTTTTAAAAAATCCCCAAAATGTGTTGGTTGCAAAGACGTAGTGAAAGACGTGTAGAAAGCACGTACTGTTTTTGTTCCTCGAATACTGAATTTAAATATAAATAAACGATACTTTGTTTATTGTACTGGATATTGCCGTGCTAAAACGAAACAACCATTTCAGACACTGTTTTACATTAAAAAATGTGCACCACCTAAAAAAACTAAAAACATTCTTATTTCAAAATTGAGCACTTAAAACGTTTGTAACATTCGTTTCGACATTTTAATCGACCAATCAGATGGCAGTATCAATCATAGGTCCAGGATGAGACAGGGCTTGTTTCCTTTCTTGTACGGCTGTCACAAGTTTCCTATAGGGTCCTAGAGGGAGCCCTAAGGACTTCATGTCACTTTCTGTGAGTAGCATGAGGGCGTCGAAGTCGATCTGTTCGTCTTTAAACTTCTGCACGTATTGAGAGAGCCCCCAGGCTGTGAGGAAACGTTCTAGGGAAGCGTAGCCTGATTCTTCTGCCTCGGCCTCTTCGTCTGAAGTTATGGTTGAGCTCTCTGCGAATGAGAAAGACTGTGTTACTGTAATGTATGACTACATATAGCAGGCTGGTACGCGTGTCTGGCTGCTAAAGACCCTGTTGAGCTGATGCACAGGTCCTCGCTCCGCGTCGCTGTTATTGAGGCAACAACTCAGTAGTATAGTTACCTGACTGCGCAGACGTCCACTCAGCCGGCTGGTAGGCGTGTCTGGCTGCTAAGGAGCCTGCTGAGCCGATGGACAGGTCCTCGCTCAGCGTCGCTGTTATTGAGGCAACAACTCAGTAGTATAGTTACCTGACTGCGCAGACGTCCACTCAGCCGGCTGGTAGGCGTGTCTGGCTGCTAAGGAGCCTGCTGAGCCGATGGACAGGTCCTCGCTCAGCGTCGCTGTTATTGAGGCAACAACTCAGTAGTATTACTACTTACTAATTTATTTAACGACTACTTAAAATTATTTGACATTCATTATTGACATTTTTAACTTTGACATTTTTATCTATAAATGCTTGCTGAGATATAATAATTTTTAATGAATTAATAAGTACCTACAAAGTGTCTTAAATGTAATTTTGATGAATATTGGCACGGTTCATGCACCATCTCTTCCTACCAATTTGTACGCCACTATATGCGGCTGAACATGTTAGAACTTTTCTTTCTGTATTTTATTGTTATCTTGCATGTATCATGTACACCATGTTTAAACAAATAAAATTTTACTTACTTACTTACTTACTTACTATAGTTACCTGACTGCGCAGACGTCCACTCAGCCGGCTGGTAGGCGTGTCTGGCTGCTAAGGAGCCTGCTGAGCCGATGGACAGGTCCTCGCTCAGCGTCGCTGTTAATGAGGCAACAACTCAGTAGTATAGTTACCCGACTGCGCAGACGTCCACTCAGCCGGCTGGTAGGCGTGTCTGGCTGCTAAGGAGCCTGCTGAGCCGATGGACAGGTCCTCGCTCAGCGTCGCTGTTAATGAGGCAACAACTCAGTAGTATAGTTACCCGACTGCGCAGACGTCCACTCAGCCGGCTGGTAGGCGTGTCTGGCTGCTAAGGAGCCTGCTGAGCCGATGGACAGGTCCTCGCTCAGCGTCCCTGTTAATGAGGCAACAACTCAGTAGTATAGTTACCCGACTGCGCAGACGTCCACTCAGCCGGCTGGTAGGCGTGTCTGGCTGCTAAGGAGCCTGCTGAGCCGATGGACAGGTCCTCGCTCAGCGTCGCTGTTATTGAGGCAACAACTCAGTAGTATAGTTACCTGACTGCGCAGACGTCCACTCAGCCGGCTGGTAGGCGTGTCTGGCTGCTAAGGAGCCTGCTGAGCCGATGGACAGGTCCTCGCTCAGCGTCGCTGTTATTGAGGCAACAACTCAGTATAGTTACCTGACTGCGCAGACGTCCACTCAGCCGGCTGGTAGGCGTGTCTGGCTGCTAAGGAGCCTGCTGAGCCGATGGACAGGTCCTCGCTCAGCGTCGCTGTTAATGAGGCAACAACTCAGTAGTATAGTTACCCGACTGCGCAGACGTCCACTCAGCCGGCTGGTAGGCGTGTCTGGCTGCTAAGGAGCCTGCTGAGCCGATGGACAGGTCCTCGCTCAGCGTCGCTGTTAATGAGGCAACAACTCAGTAGTATAGTTACCCGACTGCGCAGACGTCCACTCAGCCGGCTGGTAGGCGTGTCTGGCTGCTAAGGAGCCTGCTGAGCCGATGGACAGGTCCTCGCTCAGCGTCCCTGTTAATGAGGCAACAACTCAGTAGTATAGTTACCCGACTGCGCAGACGTCCACTCAGCCGGCTGGTAGGCGTGTCTGGCTGCTAAGGAGCCTGCTGAGCCGATGGACAGGTCCTCGCTCAGCGTCGCTGTTAATGAGGCAACAACTCAGTAGTATAGTTACCCGACTGCGCAGACGTCCACTCAGCCGGCTGGTAGGCGTGTCTGGCTGCTAAGGAGCCTGCTGAGCCGATGGACAGGTCCTCGCTCAGCGTCGCTGTTAATGAGGCAACAACTCAGTAGTATAGTTACCCGACTGCGCAGACGTCCACTCAGCCGGCTGGTAGGCGTGTCTGGCTGCTAAGGAGCCTGCTGAGCCGATGGACAGGTCCTCGCTCAGCGTCGCTGTTAATGAGGCAACAACTCAGTAGTATAGTTACCCGACTGCGCAGACGTCCACTCAGCCGGCTGGTAGGCGTGTCTGGCTGCTAAGGAGCCTGCTGAGCCGATGGACAGGTCCTCGCTCAGCGTCGCTGTTAATGAGGCAACAACTCAGTAGTATAGTTACCCGACTGCGCAGACGTCCACTCAGCCGGCTGGTAGGCGTGTCTGGCTGCTAAGGAGCCTGCTGAGCCGATGGACAGGTCCTCGCTCAGCGTCGCTGTTAATGAGGCAACAACTCAGTAGTATAGTTACCCGACTGCGCAGACGTCCACTCAGCCGGCTGGTAGGCGTGTCTGGCTGCTAAGGAGCCTGCTGAGCCGATGGACAGGTCCTCGCTCAGCGTCGCTGTTAATGAGGCAACAACTCAGTAGTATAGTTACCCGACTGCGCAGACGTCCACTCAGCCGGCTGGTAGGCGTGTCTGGCTGCTAAGGAGCCTGCTGAGCCGATGGACAGGTCCTCGCCCGGCGCCGCGCCGCCCATGGCGCTCAGCGTCGCTGTTATTGAGCGTCTGGAATTATAGGACATGGCACAACGCTAGAAAATTTGTCAATCATTCTGCCTAGCCCTTTTCCCAACAGAAATGATGCATTAGCATAGGATAGATGGCTTAAAAAATCGAATTAATCCGTCAGAAAGATTTCAGTTGAAAACTCGTGCGACGTACTTATTACATATTTATATTATTATATATTTGAGTACTATTTTTGGGTTACCTATGTTTCATCGAAAAGAAATTGACAAATTATCACTTCCCAAACAATTTTCCGCATAATTTCATTTGCCAAATTGTTACTTAGCAAATAATCTCTTTACAAATAATTGTAACGCAAACCTAATGTTTGGCAAGAGATCGTTTAAACAATAACTTGTTTACCAACTAATACATTTACCAATTTTTGTGGAGTCAAATATTTCAGTTGGAATAACACATTTTATGCAAAACGTCTAACTAGTTCAGTTTCGGGTAGCCTTTTTTTAATGTTTTTTATTCCATATTTCTTTCTTTATAATCTAGTCGTTTCTGGCGTAGGATGGCACAGTTCTAACCTACCCTAACCTAAACATTTTTTTTTAAATAATTAACCTTTTTTTTGTCATGTCAAAACATTTGACCTAACCATTATTGTCTAAAGATTGTTTGCTGTAATAAATCATTTGATTAAAGACTATAATGCCATAATGACATTATCTTTGGTAATATTCTGACGAGTAAAAATTAGACCAAATGAAAAAGTGCGTACTAAAATCATTTCAAATACTGCATTGGTATAAAAAAAGGTTGCTAAAATTTGTTTGGGTAGTGAAATTTTGTCAAAATCTTTTCGGCAAAACGGAAGGCTCTCACTATTTTTACCTAATCGTGACGTCACAAACCCCCACGCCTGATCTTTCATGCGTTTTATCTTTGTCAATTTTTATTGATTTGATAAAGCAAAAGATACCTGTCCAACATTTTTAGATAATACAACTGACGGACTAAATAGAATTATATATTTTTTACTGAGGAATCATCCCTATTGTTGGTGGACTAGTATAAGTTCGTCTGCACCTGTCTTTTAACTTCGTTCACGCCTGATGGAAAGCGATGGATGAGGTCTATGATAAAGCGAGCGTGCCCAGAAGATGCCTTGATGCACTGGTACTCCCACACGTCGACGAAACACAGCAGGCTGCTTGAAGCCGGACTCCGGTGGGACGGTCGCAAAGCAGGCACTACCACCGTAAGGGAGGGATTGGCCAGTCTTCTAAGGTGTTAGGTGAGACTGTCTAGGATGCGCCGAGCTTTCGGCTCAGTTGCGTGCCTGATGGAACAATTGCGCTACACGAGGAGGCTCCTTCATGCATCCCTACTGAGTCGTCTGTCTGGCCCGATGCAGTTGAATACCAGTATTTTATACATGGTAATATGATAAACGATGACGCTTGGCAAAACTGGTGTCAGAGTTTCTGGCTTCTGAATATTCGTAATGTCGGTAAATCGGTGCGTTAAAAATCAAATATTACAGGACAGCAACATAAATATAAGAAATTATGATAACCAACTTTAGAACATCTATTTTTGTTAGCTTTTATTTTCTGATTTATTAGAATGAAGCACAAGTTTCATCAAAATCCGCTCAGTAGTTTTTTGTAAAAGAGCAACAAACCAATCATCAATCCTTTGATGCCGGGCACACAGCGGTATTAGTTACCACTAGCGCCATCTAGTATCGAGTACCAGAACTAGTAGACTCAAGATCCTTCAAGACTTTACTATGCTAGAACATTCTAGAGTTCTAGATATCTGGTCAGTCGCGACCAGTATATACGCGAACTTTCTAGACCTTTCCACCATGGGAAGTTCTGGAATTAACTGAAGCCCTATACGGGGTTATTTTTTAATGACCGGCCAAATTTTCACTGGGTGTTCTACCAATGTATATTAACAACTTTCACCATGGGACCGACTCTGAAATCACGAAAAAAAAATCAGCTGTTTCATACATTTTAGTCGAGTAGGTATTGAACTTTTGTATTTAACAGCTGATTTTTTTTTCGTGATTTCAGAGTTGGTCCCATAGTGAAAGTTGTTCATATTCACGGGTAGAACACCCTGTGAAAATTTGGCCGGTCACTAAAAAATAACCCTGTATAATAAGGCCTGCATAGTCCGCGACCGAGTCAGTATTGGATTTGCGATATGAGTGATAGCTGCGAAAGCGATCTTCAAGTTCGAATTAAAGTGATCAGTAGTAAAATTGTTTTGAACTTAGTGTGTAAAGTTGCAGTGTTGTTTAATTAAAGTGTCTATTTGTGGTTATTTCATCGGCTGTTTTTATTGTTACGAACTTCGCAACAATAGTTTTTTTCACAAATCTTACTTACTATTTCTTGTAGATTTTTTTTAATATAAGTAAACCATTTGTGTGACAGTAATCAAATATCCAATTTCGTTATTTTAGGTACCTACTTCTTGTATGGATAGTAGGTGACCAACTCTGCCAATGATGATGATACCTGTAAACCAAAAAATGTGACTGTTCTACCAACCTGAAGGCAACGCTGCCAAAGCCAGGTCTCTCGAATATACTGGCGGGCTCCTGAAGCATCACCTCTTGTCCAATGCCGCTGTCTTCGTTCACTGCTGCAAAGTCGGGCTGGCTTGCCGACCTGGAAACGGAAATAAGAAGTAGAAGAGGAGACATCCAAGAGTAGAGAGTCAATGAGAGAGACATCCGAAAGTTAGTGGAACCGAATCTGCCAGAAAAGTTGAAGGTTCCTGGAGGAGGAAAAACGGATCATTATGTATTATTATAGATGGTATTCAGTACGACGTTTTGTTAATTATGTATAGGCCCGTGTTTGACCACAATCTCATCTGATGGAAAACCATGATGTGGTCGACGATGGAGCATACTTGCCTAGAAGTTACTTGTAAAAAAAATCTCCCTGATTCAAGAAAGCTGGCGGCGAGGCCCATCGCGACGCCCCTTTTCAAAACCCTTCCCGACTTTTTGCTTAACGAGCCAGCCCGCGTCGCTGAGCCATTAGCTTTAAATCCCCTAAATAATAATATGACCCAGCCTGTCCCTTGCTGCCCCCCCCCTCCAAATTACGCCGCTAAGCCGAGATCCGTATCCCTTGGTGGGGTGCTTGGGTAGGTGCTCTTAGCGAGCGGTCATTTGTAGAATAAGTACTTTTGCTGGGGGCCTTAAATTTATTTCAGGTCACCACAGGTAATCCAGTTAAACAATAGACAGCCTGCTAAAACAGCGCGTGGCCACGTAAATAAAAAAAGGCTTCTTCTGCGAGTGCTCGGGCGGCTGTTCAGAGAACACGTCGGCGACGTTTTCCTTCTGCTGCTGAAGGTCCCCATGAAATTTATGTTTAGATATGACCTGGTGAGTGGCTTCTTCTGCGTGGGCTCGGGCGGCTGCTCAGAGAACACGTCGGCGACATTCCCCCGCTGCTGCGGGCCGGCGCCGAAGGTACCCACGTACATGACCTCCGAGTCGCGCCGCACGCCGCTCAGCGACGTCACCGAGCGACGACCCGTCGTCTCTATCTCTCCTACCTGGGGGGAGAGTGATGGACGTATTATAACCAGAGAACCAGTGCTGTGACAGTGTTGCTGAGCGATAACCGTTTTGCGCAGATGTGACGTATATTTCCTTAAACTACGTGTGTCTTTTTATGGGATGGGTCATGCTTGGCACAAATAAACACTTTTTTCTTTCAACGGGTAACTATTCCACTCTAGCGCGAAATCTAGAGCGAAATCTAGAGGCCAAGGCACTCTAGGCCTAGAGTGCCTTGGCCTCTAGATTTCGCTCGCGTCAAGCCATTTCAAGGTTTTTGTTTTTGTGCGAAACTAATTATTAAAAAAAAATAAAAGTAGCAACATATATCATCAACTATTGCCTGTGAAAGTCTCGTCAAAATCCGAACAGTCGTTTCGGAGATTAGCAAGAACAAACAGCCTGACATCGACAGACAAATTTTAATGACCGCTAGGATTTTTTTTGTTTTTAGTACGATTGCGTACCTTGAAAACATTCATTTGAATTATTTAGTAGAATGAAATGATCCCATTGGTGGATTTTATCCTCGCACAAAACTTTGGTGGAAAAGCAACCTTATTTTCTTGACACTAGGTTACACAGTTCAACACAACTCCCAAGCAGCATGTAGTTCAAACTTCGCTATTTACGAGTACCTTAAAGTCATCTGTATTCATGTTATTATTTCGTCCCACGGTGTTGTTCCTCAGTTTGCTGGCCAGGGCTTTCTTGTAGACGGCTCCACGTCCCCTCACTCCTGAGTTCACAGTGCCTACCAGAGCACTGTACGTCGGGCGGGGCTGCTCGTCGGCTAGTAGGTTGCCTGGAATGTTACAAGTTGGTTTTGTTATAGGGACCGCTGATGGGGCCAGCGCTCTGGCTCTGTCTCGCACATGAGTACTAGCATTACACTGAGCGATCTCTGTCTCGCACATGAGTACTAGCATTACACTGAGCGAGCTCTGTCTCGCACATGAGTACTAGCATTATACCAAGCAATGGCCGTTTTGTGCAGATGTGAAACATTCCCAACCTATCAATTTAAAAATTATTATACACTATAAATTTAATACTTAATTGATGGACATGGAAATTAGCATTCGTTTGTATTCATTCATCTTCTGGGCACGCTGGCTCCATCATAGACCTCACCTATCGCTTTCCATCAGGCGGGATCGAGGTCAAGACCAAGCGGATTCCTCAATAAAAAAATAATTCGACAATGCGATGATTGTCGAGGGACATTATGAAAATAGTTGTACGTGTGTTTTTTATTTGGTATGCGTCACTCTTGGCACAAATAAACGCTGTATTTTTTTTTGTTTTTTTTTTTTAGATCTACTGCTGGAGACAGACCTCCTGTAAGTATCGCGCAATAAGCAGGCAGACAGGCTGTCTGGTAGATAACGCTGCCATCGATAAGTCCACCATTGCACCATAGAATTAGGTGTGTGTAAAAGAGTTGTGTATTTTGGTGTACATTTAAGTATATTCTTTTATCTACACTCACAACGTAATGTTCCAAATATGAGTTCAAAAACGAATGCATAAATGCATACTTTTTTCTCGTGGATAGATAAAATTTAAAAAAAAAAACATTACAGTTCAACATTTTCCTTCGATTTTTAAACAACTGCATCATAAAATAACTTTTTAATTTTTATAGCACACTTTTTCTTTTTAATTTTTGGCGCGGGCTCATTGACTTAAGTCAATGAGCCAGCTTTTATCTTTGTCTATGTTTGAGCGCGCTGCGCAGTCATTCGAATACGCAATGAGAATATCCGCCATATTGGAATTAACTATTTTTCCACTTATTTTATTTCAACTGTATGAGTGAAGATAAAATAGTGTATGCAACGGCATATAATTAGGTATTAAAACACTCGTGTGATGCTATTATCACACTCGGCTACGCCTCGTGTGATAAACCCACACTCGTGTTTTAATAACCCTTTTTATATGGTCGTTGCATAAACTACTATTAACCACTCCGGCCCAACATGTGAAAATTCCCTAATATAAAGTAAATCTTATGTATATGTAAATAAACATTAAATTCGCGATTAATTCGCGACACACCGGTGTGTCGCCGGGGCCGGACAGGGTGGTAACGTTTTTTTTGCTGTGTTTTAAACTTATTTTTATTTCTTTAATACTTTATCCATAATGTACCTAACATGCCTATCTACAAATTGTGTGACGAATTATACGATGTTATAAAATGACGTTTACAGATTAGAACAAATAATAAAAACACGTTCGATAGTATCAGCAATGTTAATATTACAGGAAATACAAACGCATTGATATGAAATCATATTTATCAGTATACCTACGTAAGTAATAAAATAAGAAAGGAAGAATTAAAAAAAATGATTATTGGAATATCTACGAACAAATTGGTTGATTCGGGGCCAGAAGTGTGGTGCGGCTGACGAGCGATGTGAACTGTGAAAGAACACCCACCCCAGCTCCACACTTACCTAATCACTTCGACAGAGCGTCTACCCCGGGACACGAAGTACAGTGGCCAATCTAGAAATCTCTATGCCCGGTTCCTGAAGTTTTTATAATCGTTTGTCTATCCGTTAACGTTATTGTCATAACGCTATTGGTTGGTTAGTGGTTAACGAACAGATAAACACTTTGGAAACTGGGCATTAATCGATTGCTGTAGAAGCAATCTGGCCAGATGGGGTATGAAAGACCCATCTCAAACACAAAGCCAGTGAGGAGCCCTTTCGCAGGATAGCCACACCTACTTTCCTACCTTTTATGCCCAACCTCCTGCACTTACTAGGACCTGCGGCTCTACCATGACGTGTTAAGAGTCGTTCGAGCGAGAAAGAGGGATGGAGCTATATAGGGTGTATAGCTCCATCCCTTTTTCTCGCTCGAACGACTCACGCTTTAACACGTCATGGTACGGCCCCTGAACGTGGCTAATGACAGAGCGGTACAAGTGGCCGCATGCTGATCGGACAAAATTCGAGGAATCAATTGACATGAAAAGAAGAAGTCTTACCATGGCTTGTAGACCTGGTCATCTTCTGCTTCAGGGCCCACAGCACGTTGCTGGGCCGATGCGGCATGGTGTGCACCTCCTCCGCATACCCCTGGTCCCACTCCTTGGCCAGCTTCTTCAGCTCCTTCTCGGCTATCAGCTCCGCCTTACTCTGACGCTTTTGATATTGCTTGTGCGATTTCTCGTAGTCTTTTTTGGCTTTCTCCTTTAGTGATTTTGCTTTTTTTCTGGAATGGAAAATAGGAATGATAGAAATAGCATTCTTTCATGAAGTAATATCTACCTACGCATACGCTCCTAACTGATTTCTGGATTGATAGAATTTAGATTGCAATCGATACGCTATGAAGATCCCTTAAAAGTAGCTCAATGTTTAAAGATAACTCGAATCAACCCACTTCGTTACATAACCCCATCTTCAGTATCACGTCACAACCATTACTCCACTACTCCAATTCTAATAATTAATGATGGGAACTCTTACACCACGACTAATTATAAAGTGTAGCACTAGCACGAACACCATTTCAACAAGATATTACACGTAAAATGTAGTCGTGGTTATGCGGTAAACATAAAGGAAATAATTAACGGGTTCAGTTCATGTCATAATTAAATATGAAAGTTAATTTGTTTTATGTAACTTTTACGGGTGTCTAATGTGAGGTATAACTATTTTTAATATGATATAATTTCGTTTGATATAATTTTCATTTGTTATAATCATCTATTGTTATAACAACTTATGATATACATCCAAGAGATATCATTTTATTTCAAATAAGCTTTAGTTGATGTAGGTATCATACCCTTACACTAATGATTAAAAGTTTTAATTTTCATACTGTACAACCGTGAACATGACATGCCAAAAAGCAAGAGAGCAAGGTCCTGAAACTCATGCACGAATTTAGTGAATGCGTCCTGCGTAATTTATAGCCATGTTGCCGTCTCGAATAAGAAGTGACGTTTGGAAACAACACAGACATATAATGAGCTGAAATAGCCGAAATTTAAGCTTAAATTTCGTGACCAAGGGAAGATGACGGAACTCCTATTGCTGCCTGCAGAGTTTAAAGAAATCTAACCTTAATGGATTCACGGAAACTAAGTTCGTTCGCTTCGCTCGCTTTCTCCGTGTCAGGGTGCCCTAAGATCCCGAGCTGATGCAGTCGCTCTATGTTCAGCGGGAAGATGATAATTAAATACATGTGTTGGTACTTGTATATTAAATGAGCGGCACCCAACTTTTATGCGCCTTTTCTAGCTAAGTCGCTACGAGAGAAGTGAGAATTGCTGATTTTTTTGAATGACATAAAATCTGTAAGAATGAGGACAAAATCCATCATCAGCGTAATTTGAACATTTAATGAACCATATTATCCTAATACACGAATCAACTAATTAGCTGCTATTGTGTCTTACCAAATAAATAAATTTAAGCATTTATTTACTACACATATACATTTATAAACATTCTTTACTCAAAATCCACCAAAATTAACCTACTCGTACTTGCTGGATGAAGAAAGCCCATAGAAATTAGAGAAGATTAAAAATACCAAAAAAATAGGTTCAGGGTCAAAATGTCCAATTCTCAAAATTTCTGCAAGCAAACGTACGGAGGGCCCTATCCATACTATCATTAAATATATGCTTACTTATCATTATTCTCCAACTTCGCCGTCGCCTGGTCCAAATAGCGCAGTATATCGTCTCTGCCGTTGATGGCGGCCAGCTCCTGGGCGGTGTGGCCGTCCACGTCCATGGCGAAGACATTGGCGCCGAAGTTAATGAGGAAGGTGACGCACTCCTTGTGTCCGCGCGCCGCTGATAGGTGCAACGCTGTGTTGCCGAAGTAGTCGGCTTTGTCGGGCTCTCCTCTGTAATACAGGTGGTTGATATTGAGCTAAATGTTAAATCAGTTTCAATTACAACTATTCGTGTTTTCATTCATTTGTTGAGTTCCAGTTAGGTAGGGCTAACTTCGAGAAAGAGACCCACCGTGCGGCGCTCGGGAAGTTGCCTCGGGAACCTATCTGTTCGTCTCACATACCAGTGTCTCAAGACGAAAGTCTCAAGTCCAGTGCGTGTTGACGGTCATGACCTATGGACTCGAAACGTGGTCGCTCACAATGGGCCTCATTACAAGGCTTAAAGTCACCCAAATGGCAATGGAGTGGGAATGATGATATACGCAAGAAAACCAAGGTTACCGACATAGCCCGAAGGATCGCCAAACTGAAGTGGCAGTGGGCAAGGCACATTGCTCGCAGAACAGATGGTCGATAGGCCCGAAAAGTTCTGGAGTGGCGACAGCGTACCGGAAAACGCAGCGTTGGGAGGTCTCCCACAAGGTGGACCGATGACCTGGTGAGGGTCGCGTGTAGCCAACGGATACGAGACGCACAAGACCGGTTGTTGTGGCGACACTTGGAGGAGGCCTATGTCCAGCAGTGGACGTCTTTCGGCTGATATGATGATGATGATGATAATGTTTGGATAAGCAGCTGAATTGGGCGAAGCACACGGAATACACCACCAGGAAAGCCAGTATATGCATGTGGAAATGCAAACGCATGCTGGGTAGGAACTGGGGCGTTAGTCCCAATACGACCCGCTGGCTATACACCACAGTCATCACTCATCAGACCAATAGTCACATACGGCTCTCTAGTATGGTGGCCCAGGACCGACTTGAGCACGACACAGAAAGACCTTGAAAAGCTGCAACGACTTGCCTGTGTGGCAATCACTAGCAGTATGAGAACCGCATCTACTGCGGCCCTACAGGCAATGTTGGGACTGCCACCACTACATCTTATAGTACGAGAGGAGGCAGCCCTAGCGGCTTTTAGGCTCAACACGTCTGGCACTTTACGACCACACTCCAGAATCAAGCACACACGCATCATGGAAGATGCCGTCAAGCGACAACCCATGATGCTGTCACCCAATGACAAAGCTCTGAAGACACACCATTTCAGAAACACTATAACATAGTACTAACACAAGAATTGAATGACCACTCAGGTCCCAAAGAGTTGAGGATATACACTGACGGATCTAAGACAAGCACCGGAACTGGAGTTGGAGTTTACTCCAACAACCTCAACATAAAGATATCCAGGCCGCTAGGAAAGCTCAACACCGTCTATCAAGCGGAATGTGTGGGCATTATCCAGGCGGCCCATGCCCTAGAGGCCAGGAGGTTTACGGATACCCATATTCGTATACTCTCCGACAGTGCATCCGTCCTCCAATCCTTAGGAAAGAATTACATCACCTCGAAACTCCTACAAGAATGCCACAATGCACTAGAACGTGTCACGGTGACCAACCGCAACACCGTGACACTGCAGTGGATAAAGGGACGAAGCGGATCACTAGGAAATGACGCGGCCGATGAGCTGGCTAGAATCTGGTGCTGTGGTTGTTGGACCCGAACCGATAGTACCGCTCCCTTTCACCCAGCTGCGTACGTGGCTACAAGAACACACCCACACACAAGCAGAGCGCTGGTGGACCTTGGCACCAGGCTGCAGGCAGTCCAAGGAGGCTATGTCATCCTTAGACAGGAGACTTACCAGGCGCCTCCTGCGACTGGATAGGGGCAGCCTGCGAATGGTGGTGGGGACCATCACCGGACACTGCTCACTGAACAAACACTTCCACACGATAGGTATAACAGACAGTCCTCTGTGCAGAGCATGCATGGAGGAGAAGGAAACGGTAACGCCTGTGCACTCAGCACAGGCGTTACTGATATACGGAGGCAAACAATAGGGACACCTAATTCACTCACAGACACCCTGAATACACTGAGTAGACTGATCTGTTAATAGAGGGAGGTTGGCTGGTTAGAATGACGGCCGACATGGCTCACGCACAATGGTCCACAGTAGGACTAAGTGCGGAAACTATATCCGATAGATAGATAGAGATGATGATAATGATGATGTTGAGATCCATTGCTTCATATGTTTAAAACTTTAACTAGGTATAGAAAGGGACAATAAATCTGGCAAGATTTTCCTAACTATATAGGGATCGGCTTCCAGTCTACCGGATGCACCTGAGTACTAGTATTTTACATGAAGCGACTGCCTAACTGACCTCCACAACCCAGTTACTGGGTTACACAGTATAGTACCCCTTGGCAAGAATGCAGTCAGATTTTCAGGATTCTGATTCTGACTATCCATAACGTCTGACAAAAATGTTCAAATGAAAGCCGAGACCAACGGCTTAGTGTGCTTTTCGAGGCACGGAGGAACTACCTACAGGGAAATAATTCATTGGTCATCAGCAACGACTCGTCCACAGCGCTGTCAGTGGGAGTAGTCTTTTCTTTTGTTTGTTATAATTATAACAGTAAAATAACTCAATAACGATCTATCAAGGATTGGAAGTTTTCAGTTGAAATTACTCATTATTAACGACGTTTACTAGATTAATATACCAAAACAGAAAAAATAATAGTAAACCGACGATATGTAGAGAACACAAACATTTTAGTATTTATTTTCAGCCTGTTCCCACACTCTCACTGCACGGCAACCCTTCCTTTCTTCCTTCCTTGCTTCCAGGCTTGGAGGAATCTCCAGGCCTTGGGCATGTGTGGAACAATCCTGTCAATACGCGACACCGACATTTCTCGAGCGAAACTAGACCCTATGACTAGACCAATTGAAAAATATATGTGTTTGTAAACGAGGTCATCGAATTTCGCATGATAGTTGCCATACCTACGCAAAAGGAAAATCACATTTCCTGTGTCAGAAGCATAACATTGACAATCGTTTGAAAATGTATATGTAGGTATTATGATAGTTCAGGTATTTTCACCTCTAAATTAACGGTAAATGCTCGCCACAAAAATAGTTTGAAAAAAGTGAAAGTTGTAAAGCTATTTTTTGTGGATCTGATATTGTGGTGCACCTACAATTTCATCCAGCCTCACTCGAGTCAATTGATATAGACTTTTTTAAGACTAAAAACTTTTTAGTTAAATATCTTTGCCATGTTGATATTTTAGGCACCGACAGCTCTATAATAATTTACTAAATAATTATTATTTTCATAATTAAACATTAAGTAAGTATTTTTTTTTTTTTCTTATTTTCATTATGTACCTACCTAGATAATTGTTTACGAGAAATAACATGGCTTGAAACGGAATTTGCACTCCTTTGGAAAGGGAATAATGTGACAAACAGTTATATAACTGTACTGCCTGTCTGTACAGGCTACGGTGTTAAGTACATTAAAATATTTGTATGAGCAGAGCATTGAGGCACGTTTATAGGATATTGAACGATCGACACACTTTTGTAACGACATTGTTCGTTAAAAACTATTGCAATCAAGCTTTTGTACTGTGCAATATATTTTAAAATAGTGGTTAAATCCATAATAATCCATAGTACTTAATATTTTTTTAAACGAAAGTTAAAAAAAAAATAGTGTGGATTGAAAAACTAGTACCTAGGCTGAATGGATATCGATGAAACTTGCACCAGGATGGACCATGACCAGAAATACGAAATGGTACCTATTTTTATCTTGGTAGTACTTAAGCTCCCTCAAGGGTTGCGGAATTTAGCTCGCCTGACAGAGTGTCGGTCGGGCGGAGCGCGGACGGAGGCGCGCTGTATTGGGAGGAGGGCTCGCTTGAGCGTCGCGCGGGTGCAGAGTCGGATTCCGAGTTGGACTCCGACGACCTGGCGACCGTTAGCTCGGCGAGCCCTGTACCCGAGGGGGTGGGGGCTGCTGCGGAGGACTCCAGGTCCTTCCGCAAGCGGCCCAGATCAGAGGAGGACCAGGGGTCGTCCGGCACCGAAGAGGTGGCCTCGGCCCGTAAAATCCCCACCAGCAGGCGGGGTACGGGCCGAGAGGGAGGCAAGGGCAGAGTCCTTGCCTCCAAGGATGCTGGACGACCCCCCGAAGATGGCGGTCGTGCGGCTCTTGGCTCGGAGTCCTCCGGCGGTGAGCCGGATGACTCCGGACAGGAGCGGGTTCGGAGGGCCGGGTTTGCGGAGGTGGTGGAGGCCGCGATCCGCGATGTGGCCTTGAAAAGGAAATTATCTTCCAAAAACAAGGCCATAAGCGCGGCGCTGGCCTCCATCCTGGCGGCAGCGGAGGCTAACCGAGGTGGGCCTCCAGCGGACGAGCTGTCCAAGCTGCGGGCGGAGGTCGCCCGCTTGGCTGCCGCCACCGAGCGTCTCCAGAGGGAGAACGCGGGGCTCCGAGCAGACCTGGCCAGGCTCCAGGGAGCCGGCCCACAGGGGGCGCCTAAAGGGGGGCGCAAGGAGGACAGCCAGCCCGTGCCGCAGGAGGGGCAGGTGCTGGACCTTGTGCGGCAGGAGATGGCTGCCTTCCAGGCGCGGTTCTCCGTCCTGGAGGGCATCGTCCTGCGCCCCCCGTTAGCGGCGAGTGGGAAGGCTCCAGGCCGGAAGGCGGCGTCGTACGCGGCCGCCGTGGCTGCCACACCGGGGTCGTCCGGCCAGGACAAAGGGTCCGGGCCGGCACCCGCGAAGCCGGTGTCGGGAAAACCGGACCCGGCCCCGGGAAGGAAGAGGAAGGGTGGGGCGGCTGCGCGGACGGCGAAGGCTCCTGCACCAGCCGTGCAGCAGCTCCCCCCGGCTTCCTCGCCTTCTGAACCTCCCCCGGCTCAAGCCGAATGGCAAGTGGCCGGGGAGAAGAAGAAGGCGGGTAAGGCAGCCAGGGCGGCAAAGAGGCGGGAGAGAAGGCGGCGGCAGCGAGCGCGAGGCGTCGCGGCTGCGCTCCGCGCCCCGAAGACCGCGGCTGTAGTTTTAACGCTGCAGCCGGACGCGGTCAAGAGGGGCGTGACGTATGCCAACACGCTCACCAAGGCCAAGGAGGCCATCAACCTCGGTGAGCTTGGCATCGTCGGGGGTCTCCGGCTCAGGGTCACCATGACCGGGGCCAGGATGCTCGAGATCCCTGGAGCAGGCAGCGGTCCGGCCGCGGACGCTCTAGCCGAAAGGCTTAGGGCGTCCCTGGGCGCGGATGACGTCCGAGTGTCCAGACCCACGAAGTGCATAGATATGCGCATCTTGGGCCTGGACGACTCCGTCACGGAGGAGGAGGTGTTGGCCGCCGTCGTCAGGACGGGGGGGTGCTCTGCAGAGGAGGTGAAGGCGGGCACCATCCGTCCTGACAACACGGGCATGCGAACCGTAGTTGTGAGCTGCCCCGTGTCGGCGGCCAAGAAAATCTCAGAGGGCCGAAGGCTCTTGGTGGGCTGGGTCTCCGCGCAGGTGAAACTGCTGGAGCCCAGACCTCTGAGGTGCTTCCGTTGCCAAGTTGGCAACCATGTCGGAGCACTCTGCACCTCGGAGGTGGACCGCAGTGACCACTGCTTCCGCTGTGGTCAGCCCGGTCACAGGGCCGGCTCGTGTGACGCCGCGCCGCACTGCTTCGCATGTGCGGCAGCTGGCAAGCCGGCCGATCACTGGGCTGGGGGCAAAGCCTGCGGTCCACCCGCCAGGGCCGGGACGAGGAAGAAACCCTCCTCCACCGCCGCCGCCGCCGCCGTCGCTTCCGCCGCAGCCGCCGCCACCGTCGCCGCCGCTGCAACTGCTCGGGAGGGGGCGAGAATGGAGTGCCAGTAATGGCCCCATTTCGCCTCCTCCAGACGTACGTCAGTCGCTGCGCCTCTCAGGAACTGACGCTCCTGGGCAAGGCGCAGTGACTGACGCCTGCGGACAGCGAGCAATGGGTAGCTCGCTGTCCGATCACGTCAGGCCAGAGTCGACGGCGCGTTCACTCCAAACGCGCCGTCAGCAACGAGCAGTCAGCAACGGAGACGGGGCCCGCCAGGGCCAGAGCCTGCCAGGGTTGCGGAATTGTTCGAAAGAGTTACCGCGGCCCTGGGAAGAAAGGCACTAGGAGGACTAAGGGTGGGTTTTAGTCAGTAAAAGTCTGACACTCCCTGCTGCTCCACCCAGAGCGGGAGGGGTCATTTGATGATTTCCCATCCTATAAAAAAAAAAAAAAAAAAGGGTTGCGGAATTTGTTCGAAAGAGTCACTACGGCCCGGAACGTAAAGGCCATTAGGAGGAACACGGATGGGTTTTAGTCAGTAAGAGTCTGATACTTCCTTCCGCTCCGCCTTGATGATTTCCCATCCACAAAAAAAAACGCTCCCTCATATACTAAAACACTTTAAGCCGGCGAAGCCACGGTCAGGCAGCTGTGCCAAGATAAAACAGTACGGAGGGCCGAGTGAGAGTTTTTTAACGTACCTACTCGTAAACGTTCACTTATGTAAAATCGCATGGAAAATAGAAACGTTCACATAATCATGTATCTTTCGTATGGAAAAAGATGTTTTTCGTCTTTGTCACCAGACGGGCGCTTATAAATCAGTTTTAGTACAAATTGCTGTTTATGTCAACGATATCAAGTACACCGCTCCAGCCCTGACATGTGAAAATTCCCAAATAAAAAATAAATCTTATGTACTTAATTGGTAAATAAATATTAAATTCGCGATTAATTCGGCGCACACCGGTGTGTTGCAGGTGCTTGAGCGGTTAAAAACTTGCTACACGGCCACAGAAGTTCCCAAGAATCCACGGCACACCCATTTATACGCACTATCAGTAGTCAGTCATAACAATATCATCTAAGGCTAATGAAGCGATTCTCTTCATATTTTTTATGTAATATAATCCGTAACATTGTGTAACAGAGCGCTGGAAGGCAAACAATGCGTGAAAGTGACAGTGAGTGATACCACATTGTTCTCAGAGCAGACTTTATACTAATATATCTGTTACGAGGAAAGAAAATTGTGTTAAAAGTAAGAGTGGCTGGAAGTGCCGATGAATTCTTTCTTCACGATGAGTGCACTGTTGACACAGGACATAGATACTTCCTGACATAGGGTTTTTAAAAAAAAAAATATTGACGGTTTCGCCGCCATTACACAGTATAAAAATATCCATATTTATACTGTGGCCATTATTAGAAAAAGATGTGCCCTGGTATACTATTGTAGTCTTTGGATGTGCCTCTCTGATGACGCGTATTCGCGGCAGTACCAACACTATTCTCAGTGTGTTCGCAGATCGGTGGGATTCCCTTATGATGCAGAGGTGTTTGCAGCTCCACGCTAAAGTGTAGCTGTATGTTTTAGTTGTTTATATCTGTACCTACTAACACTAGTTTTTAAAGTTAGTTTTTACTAACCTTATGGACTCTGTCTGCAATAAAAGTATTAATATTATTAACAGTCTTTGCTTCCTGACGATAGTGCTTTCTTCAAAAGACTGCGTCAAACATTAATCTATAAATTCATTGTGCGTACAGCTAAGGAGTGGAATTCCCTGACAGAGTCTGTGTTTCCTGATAGCTACAACCCGGAAGTCTTTAAGTCAAGAGTGAATAGGTTACTTCCAGGCAAGCGTGCTCCATCTTCGGCAACATCATCGCTTACCATCAGGTGAGATAGTGGTCAAGCGCGTGCCCATTAATAATAAATAATAATAATAATAATAATAATATAATAATATATAATATAATAATATAATATATAATATATAATATATAATATAATATAATATAATAATATTATAAAGAGGAAAGATTTGTTTGTTTGTTTGTTTGTTTGAAATGAATAGGCTCCGAAACTACTGGACCGATTTGAAAAATTCTTTCACCAGTAGAATCCTACATTATCAGAGATGGACATAGGCTATAGAATATTTTCAAAAAAGTTAGGGATCCGTATGAAAACTTCGATAATGTGACCCAAGGTGTGAGAAAAAATCCTTATATCGCGTACGCTGCGGAATCTATTGACAATAGAGCAAAGTGATGTACCACAGTTTTATAGAGGTCATCAATATCTACAAAAAAGTCCGCGATACCATATGTCTAACTATTATGGATAAGTCACCATGACCGCTTTTTGTTAATATTAGTCAAGCAAATCCCATGGTGAAATAAAAAATGGTGATTATAGTACCATGATATTAATCCTTATCCATTTAAATGGTTTGATAATTAAGGTTGATTATGTCCGTGTAAATTACACTTTAAATCATTCAAATCGGACCTTTCGTTCCAAAGTTACGACGGTAATAAACATGCTCGGAGTAAGAAAAATGTCGCGGCTTGAGCGAACTGGGGAGAATCGTATCAATGCTTGGTCCGAGGACGTTGAAACACCACGGCATTTAAATGTTTTCGATAAAACAATAAGAATATCAAATGTTTGGATTTTTCGAAAATCAACTAGGTACATACATAATAAGGGGTGAAGCAGGGGTGAATAAGTTTTTAGGGGAGGAAATTATAGCTTGCTTCAATTTACGTCAGAATTCTATGAATAAACTAAAAGTGGGATAATTGCAACAGATCATGTACCTAACAATTTTTGCATAATCAACCTCTGACGGGCTGAACGGGGTGAACACTTGCGCTGAACCAATAATGAGAATCGTTGTGCTTAATTTTCCAAAACTAACCTTTATAAGGGGATATGTATAGGGGTGTTGCAGTTTGTGGAGTACCTACTATCCCCACGCGGACGAAGTCGCGGGCGAAGTGCTAGTTAATAATAAAAAAGAAGGTTCTCATATGATAGTGACTTTGGCCACTTAAACGGACCATAAAAGTTTGACATGTAAAAGTGTTATTTTCACCATCATCATATCAGCCGAAAGATGTCCACTGCTGGATATAGGCCTCCCCAAAAATGGGCGGATTTGCCATAATCGCCACGATTGGCAGGCGGGTTGGTGATCGCAGTGTAGCTGTAGCAATGTACCTACAGAGAATGCTGCTGCCCATTTTCTGGTGAGTCCCTTAGAGCGCCTTCACACTAGCGTTTGTCCAGCGTAGGCGTTCGATAAACGTATGCGCAGCGCAGAGGCCACACGTTTCCTCTGGAGTCAATTGAACGCTACGCTAAGGCGGTGCTAACAAGGCGCAGCTGTCACACAATTGCGTTGTCGTTTCGGAAATATCATTAACAAAATGGATTCTGACGAGGAAACTCTATTGATGGCTTTGCTTTAAAAAAAAAATTAGCAAAAACGTGAAAAAAAATGAAAAGGATATTATGTGAGAACCCATTAGCAGGATTGTACATGACTCCGCAGTAACGCGGCGCATGCGTCGCGCACCTGCGGCGCTAACGCAGCGTATTCATTTACCCTTGCACTGACGCCGCGAAAACGCGGCGCCTGCGCCGCGTAGTTGCGGCGTCTGCGCTGCGCATACGTTCATCGAACGCCTACGTTGGATAAACGCTAGTGTGAAGGCGCTCTTAGTCGCCTTTTACGACACCCACGGGAAGTGATGGAAGTGTTATTTTAAATATCATCATCTTACGCGGGAATGCAACCCGTGTTAAGACACAGCAGCCAGTCGGGTGCGTGATCTGAGGATAGTGAAGTTACGTGTTAATCCGGAAAATTGAAAACTATATTGGAAACTATTGAATTTGGATGAGATTTATTGTACCCATCCAAAACGATTTTTTCATAACATATAGAGAAATTAAAATCTAATAACGATTTATTACAATCTTACGGAGTCTGCAATTTTCCGGTGACATACAAAATGTAAGTTACATTATATGTAATTGATTTGGAAGAATACTGTATTATAGGTATCAAAGGTGCAAAAATATTATACAATTTTGAACGTTACATACGTTTAAAATTTGTAAAACCGCAATTTTCAAAAAAAAAAATACAATATCATATTTTTCTATTTTCTTTATTGTTCTATTCCACTTGTCCGTCCGTTTTTACTTTGAATTTTTGAACCTGTCAAAACAAAAGTGACAATCACGAATGGACTTATCTATCTTTTAGTCTTTGTTTTAATGAGTCATTTATGAGTATAACTCTAGATTTTTAGAGGTGATAGACGTTTTATACAACCATGTTTAAACAACACAAGTTTTCAATACCCCGAAACAAGATGGCACTATTATTCACAATCTGGAAAAAAGTGGAGATTGTCACCTTTGCTTCTATACCCATTGTAATAGTATTCTCCCAAAGCAACGATATATTTGATGAGGTATTGGTTGCCAGGGTGACAAGCCTCTTTTACAATCGTGACGTGACAACCCAAGTGGTTGTAGCAATAAAAACCTTAAGTTTGCCGTTAAAATAATCAGCAACTAACATGGTTGCCCGTTCGATTAGGAAGCATTGTAAATAACGTTTTATCTAACACGTAATGTTACACTATCGCGTCTGGAGATAAGTCTAGAAATGTCATTAATTGCAATCGGCACGTAGGTAGCCTGATCCTAGCGGGAATATCGTAAAACTACATGTACTGAATAAAATAGGGCAGGTGTTTTTGGGTTCCACTATGGTCCCTTACAAGTGTGCTCTATTCATTTGCTTCGTGTCTGCATGGTTACAAACGTGCTAGTGGATTCCTAGCTTTTTCTTCTTCCGAGAATTTAAGTTTTTAGAGGGATAACTAAACAATCACTGTCATTAAAATGGTCATTTCCCAAGTTTGCCTCCTAATAGGGATGATTCCTGGTTTAACAATATATGATTCCATTTAATCCGTCAGTTAGATTATCGGAAAATATTCGACACATATTTTTTTGGTTTATCAAATCAATTAAAATGAAGAAGATAAAATGCATCAAAGATCAGGAGTGACGGCTGGTGACGTCACACGAGCTTTCCACGCACTGTATCGTTTAGAAAAATAAGTCTAATAATTTTTGGAAATCTATTTGACGGACTAATTCGATTTTTTAGTCATCTAACATGTGGCAAAAATGCATACAGCCCATCTCGTGGTAAAGTCACTGCCAAACTCGTACCAGAAACAAAACCATTCTGGAGACAAAGTCAAGATATCAGGGGCTCGATTCTGCTATTGCAATCGTGTCTCAATGACCGGTCAGTGATCGAATATTTGACAACTTTGACAGTTTTTATATGGGAAATGTGTCAAAAGTTTGACGTTATACGTCAAAAATCGATCATTGACCGGTCATTGAGACACGATTGCAATAGCAGAATCGACCCCCTGGAGTGCCTGTAATTACATCGGAGCATCTTCATCATCATCTGCCTAGCCTTTTCCCAACTAGATTGGGTTTGGCCGCCAGTCTAACTTGATTGCATCGAGCGACTGTTTCGTAGATTTTCTACACAACTCAGGTACCTACTGGGTAACAACAATACCAATAACCTTTGGTAAGACTGTGATGGTAGTCAGGCTTTCAGGCTTCTGTCGACTCGTAACGACTGTCAAAGATCCACGAATGACAGCTGAAACGGCTTAACGTGCCTTCCGTGTTGCGGAGAGTCATTATGTCACCCATCACACAGTATGGTCACCCATCTTCAGACCCACCTCGGCAAGCGTATCTTAACGTGATGACCGATCGTCCGTGCAGAGGTTATTACTCGCCATGAGCCCCTTACCGGAGCATCATAATTATTGCAATGCCCGTATAGAGGAATGCGGTACACAGAGTAAAGTCCCGCAAACCTTCATTGAAAAGGGAGGATCCTCCGACCAGACGGTTGTTGAACCTGGTGGGCAACTGTCCCATATTTTATATTCGGACTGTTAAGTTCAAATGGCACGGGAAACTGATACCGCGACTCAGGATTCCGTTTGTAGTTCGCTGCTGGCAGAGTATAAGCCGTTGCGGTTTTTTTTGTTGCCGTACAAATCTCGCTTCGTTCATTTTTCTTGTGGCGGCATTGATGCCGCTAGTAGTAGTAGCAGCGAGTAGTAGTACTAGTAGTAGGTAGGAGCAACATGTCACAACTTTTCAACAAGTCATCCTCCCCGTACCTAGTAACTTTTTAGACATAATTATCATCTTTCACACAGCCCGCTTATTTTTTATTGTAAGCACAAAAAAATACAAACAGGACAGCTTATAACAAAGGCGAGTTTAACTCAGAATTCTTACCCTCTACCGCATAAAAGGCGGAGTGCCTCGATGTGTCCCTCGAAGGCAGCCCACAGCGTGGGTGTCATCCCAGACTCGTCCTTGTTGTTGCATTCCTTACGGGTCGCCTCGCGTAGCACCTCTAGCAGACCGTCTTTGGCCGCTCTGGAAAAAGAAGAAAGGAAATCTTAGACAAATATTCTTGATCTACAGTACCTACGTATCTCCACCGTGGGTAACCCTCTAAGCGCGTGGATTCATTCAAGTGTTGTCTTTGAAAGATCGCTTTTGGCGATAAGGCTGTTGTGTCACCACCATCAGGCCCATTGTGTCACCCTATGTAATGTTTTCTTCTTTCTTTTGTGTAAATTATAAGGTGGACATAATAAAGAGTCTAGAGGTTCCATTCTTATGGATGTTCTTCATACTAGGATGGGGTGAGGGACTTTCAGCTGCTTTCTAACTGACTATAACGTCCAAAATACCTTGGCAATTCAGCAGGGGCATATTACAAACCCCATAGGCTACTGGTGCTAGATGACAATCCGAATATTATGTAACTTTCCAACTTTCATATATTTTCTTCAACTGTCGCGGAAATATAATGACAGAAATATAAATTTTGACAAATGAGTCGCAATGCTAGTTTCACAAAATAGGGCCAGGTGGGTTGCCTCCCAGATGGACTGAAGACCTGGTGAGGATGTCCAGCAGTGGACGTCTTTCCGCTGAATGATTATTTGGATCTTGAAGGTTTAACTACGACTGTTACGTTTTGTCAACGCAATTGGGGTTCTATAAATACAGGACATCCCGAAACTCAACGTCAAGCGGGTACGGGGCGCTGAGCTAGGTTATACCAGTTCTGGCCAAAATGAAAAAAGAAATACATGTTACAATATAATAAAGCTCAAGAATTTGTTCTGTTTGAATGCGCTAATCTCTGGCACTACCAGTCGGATTTGGAAAATTCTTTTTGTTGGTGTATGATAGCCACATTTATGATGAAGGCTATATGCTACGAGATACGGGAACGAGAAATTCCTTCGGGAACGGAGAAAAACGGGATATGCGCGTACGAATTCAACAAATATTTAAGGGTACCATACAAAAAACGTGATATTTTTGCTGTTCTTTTTTTATAGATAATGGTACGGAACCCTTCGTGCGCGAGTCTGACTCGCACTTAGTCGTTTTTTTTAAATAACTTGCCTAGTTGTAGGTACATGTTTTTTTAAAGAAAATAAAACAAAAAGTAAAGTAAACAAAGTTATCTTACAAAACATAGTGCACGTGTAATTTTTTTTATTGTAATCTATTAGCATGCCACCTTTATTATAATAATTATTTGTTTATGTTGATTTTAAATAAATAAATAAATAATCGTTTGTGACTGCAATCAAATAGCGTAGTAACACTTTGATTTTTAACATTTTCAAAAGTATATTCAGTCAGTCATGTTCCATTCGAAGTAACATTTCCCAGAACTGGTATACAATTACTGAAACTCAACGTCAAGCGACGCGGCGTTGAGTTTCAGTTTTTGTCAGAGTTTCTGAATGATAGAAAGATTTCTCCGCACTATTCAACATTGCACTGCTTTAAATACAGCTTAGAAAAAGTTCTCGCAAGTCTAAAGGACTCAACACTTCGCGGCTAAGCCTGATTATCATAATAATTGTTTCTATTCCGTCGTGTACTCTTTTGTAGTTCAACACACGATATTATATCCGCCATCGAAACATCAAAATTTTAAATACCGAAGTGATAATCGAAGTATTAAAGTTATCTATTTCTTGTCGTAAATGAATATCATCTAAGATAACGAAGACAAAATGAAATCATAACAGGGTTTTTATTAGGTATGTTTAATGTCCTCCGCAATGATCGGAGATCAAATTGACTATGGAATGCGAGTGGTAAAGATTCTATCTTTCATTTCTTCTATTCTTATAAATCTCTCTCTCTTCTTATTATTTTATGTTCTTGTTTCTTGTATTCTTATAAATTAAATGAGTTGATGGAAACTCTTCCATCAAATCATTTAATTTATAAGAATACAAGACCTACCTAGTTCATAATTTTGATCGATCGAAAATATGAGATGAGCGACGAAGCTGTAGCCCAAAACTGTATAATCACTGGAAAATTGCAGATTCCTTATGATTGTAATAAATCTGAACAGTATTAGATTATAATTTCTCGATTTATTAGAAAAAATCGTTTTGTACCAATACAATAAGTACCATCGAAATTCAATAATTTCCAAAATATCCGTAAAGAAAAAATATATAACAATTTCCTGCGATATTTTACAATCTTACGTTTGTAATTTTCCGGTGACATATATTTATGCACAAGCTGTGCCTACTCACTTGAGACTCATTATGGATGTGTGGTTAAGGTGATTTCAGTGATAGCTTTATCATTAATATACCTACTAAGATGAATAAACTTAATATTTCGATTATTATTATTTTTATAACTTATAAATATTATTATTATTGTGGTTTCAAATTACTCTTCTATTCAATAAAATGTATTGCGTGTAACACTGAGCGTAGGTCTCTGATTGGTTGTTTGGGGAGGCCTCTGTCTCCTGACTAAGAGCGGATTTCACCAATGAAACTGAACGCGATCAGTACATCTAAACTGCGTCCAAGAGCTGTCAGTGTAAATATTCCATAGAAAAATAATGACACTGACAGACAACTTATAAACGCGGTTTATTCGCTGAACGCATTCAGTTTCATTGGTGAAATTGGCCCTAAGTATGATTCAATTTGTTTAGTAAGTCTTGTATAGTTTTTCAGTTAACAAATAAGTTAAAAGTAGCTAAATGCATGTCATTGACCTGTCCCCATACGGAACCATGGCGATCAGTCACCAAGCAACCCAACACCTGCTCGTCACCCTCAATCGATACAATGATAACGGCTCCACTTCACGGGATTATGACTTTTACAAAGAGGACAATATGTGTGATAATGAGGTGTATGTTTTTGGCATAATATGGGTTGCCCTCGACACCCGTGTGCAAGGAGGCGTGAAGGTGGTGCCCTATGTCATGTCACGGGGAGAATTTATTGTTTTTTTTTCTGACTATCAACAAAAACTAGTACTATGATAAACTCCAACTCAACTCGTTCTATATTTCAATCGGAGTTTTTTTTATTTAGTTGAGCAAGCGTGTCTACGAATTTGCTTGCTCATCTCTCGAGTACGAAAACGTCAATTAGACAAGCTTTCTTTGACGTTTTCGTGCTCATGTTAGCGTTGGAGTTCGAGTTGAGTTGGAGTTTACGTTTTGGAATACGGGCCTTAGTCTCCTGCAGACACCAAACGCGACAATGCGACACAGATGCAGCGATTTTTTTAAATTGACAATCTTTCTGTCGGGGTTTTAAAAGTTTGACGTGTGTATGTGTGTCCGTCTGTGGCATCGTAACTCCTAAACGGATGTACCGATTCAGGGGCGAATCCAGGATTGTCGTTCCGACGTGGAAACTATGTTTTTCAAGTTACCCTACGATAACTCCAAGAGCATCTGCAAGCGATGCCATACAGACAGTGGATGATCAGATATCTACCATTACCATTGTCAATGCTGAGTGGCACTTCCCCGTTTCGTGTCGGATGACGTGGAAGTCGGTTGCAGAGGAGACACGCTTGGCCTGTTGCCTGTCGCCACAATATGTAGTTCAATGTCCCACCGAATTAACTCGTTGTCGTTTTACTCGTTCGATAACGAATGCGGTGTGAGCATGATGGATGCGTAAGCGGTATGCGGCCTATTCTTCTATGGGTGATGCGTTGACGTGGTTCGTAAAAAAAAAATACATGACTAGGTATGAGCATAGAAATATAACAAAAAACTGTCTATGACTATAATTTATGGTAGGGACCTATCTAGATTAGATTAGATGATAACATGAGGTGTTAAGATCACGATATTAAGGATTGTTTTGGGATCGAAATTGTGGTAACAGAGGTTTTATGGAGGTATGCGGTACAGAGAATAAAGTCCCATAAACCTCCATAGAAAAGGGAGGATCCTCCGACTAGACGGTTGTTGTGTCTGGTGGGCAACTGCCCGATAGTTAATATTCGGGCTGTTGTACATGTTCAAATGGCACGGAATACTCTGATAACGCGATGCAGGATTTCGTTCAGTTGTCGTGTCGCCGCTCAAGTCGTCACTTAATCTAGCAAGAGTTGTCTCAGCGATCTGAGTCAGCCTTGTGTCTCGAAGGTATACAAGAGGTTTAGGGAGACTGGAAACTCCGGAGACCAGGATCAGGACGACCAGCGATGCACTTCGGTGAGAGATGAAGATGACCGATGTCACCTGACCGGCGTGGACGTCCAGCAGCAGCTCGTGGCTTCTCCTTTCTGTCAATGTTCTACATCTGACCTTGAATACGAACAATCCGCACATCATATCTTATGGGAGTGTATTCTATGGCAAACTGAACGCAATATTATGTTAGATAGTATTCAGGTTACATCTGGAGTTGTACTATACGGACCTTGTAGAAACCAGAACAAATTTCCGTGCGTCCAAGCGATTATGCCGTACCTTTTACTGGAATCAAAAGTAGCTCACAATTTAGGACCCAATAGTATTAGTGTTAATATATAATCCGTGGTGCTTGGCAACTGGGCTGTTGTATATGTCCCTTGGTGTCTATTTGGCCTAGCTCTGTTCTGTCTCCTGCTTGTTAAGGAGAGAAGTGGATTTTTTTTTTCCTACTCCCCCGCTGTTATTTTCTGATTTATTTCGTTGCGGGATCCAAGACAGTTGAATCGTTTCTCCGGGACTCGTCGAGTTTCATTGACTCAGCGTTTTTCACGTCGCCACTGTTGATTTTGGCTTTCAGGAGTTACAGTGGTTTGGGAATGTGTAGCGGGCTTGTCCCAAAAAAAAAACCCACCGACAAGCCCGGCTTCAGTTTGCTCGCGATCGCTTAGATTGGGATATGGTGCAATGGAGCCGAGTCCTGTTCTCGGACGGAATCAAAACCACCAGGATGTGCCTGCATGGTACGGCCGTCGGTCGCTAAAGACAGTCGACGAAGAGTCTATAGAAGACCGGGGAAGCGATTCGCCCAATTCAGTTTTATGGAAACAGTGAAATATGAGGGTGGGTCCTGTATCGTGTTGGCGGGGATTTCTATTGAAGCAAAAACGAAGCTGATTGTCCTGGTGGAGGTCGGTGAGGGGGCTTACCGCAGAAAGATACATTAACGACATTCTGCTAGGCCACGGTTTATTGGCGAAGATTTCCTGCTAATGCATGGTAATGCCCGCTGCCACTGCCACACCCTTGCAGTGACTAGATATTAAATGGAATAAGTTGGGATTCCCACCCTTGCTTGCCAGCCCTCAGTCTTGACTTGAATCCGATTGAAAATATGTGGGATGAGCAGGGAGGGAAAACTCATCTTAAATTTCCTATAAATTTCAAAGTGCCGACTGGTTTCACAGCAAATACCTACCTACCTAGGTAAATATAAGTACCTACTTTTATGTAAAACTAGCTTCTGGCAGCATTAGCCGCGTGAAAGTCGAAATTATTCCAAGGGAACATAGGTAGGTTGGTCTATTACTCCCGGAATAATCTATGCCCTACTCCAGGACATGGTATTGGTATTGGTCAACTGTGCCAAGTTTATCCATATAGATAGATATAAGTATTCCAAATCAAAACAGACATATAGGCAGACAAACAGACAGAGTTGCTTTTGCATTTTTTATACAGGGTTACTGGTAATTCGACGTATATCCGTCAGGGGCTGATAAGGGGGCCAAAATGCAACAAATTGAACCCCCCATATGTATGGCCGAAATTCAATAGTTTTCGAGATATTTGAATTTTAAGGGTTTTTCGAAATTTACCCAAAATTTGACATTTAATTCCAAATAAAAGAACCCACATACCCATTCAAGGGTACCATTAAAAATGATGTTGTAGCTGGCACTTCAATTAAGCTATGGGCATAATTAAAACTACTTAATTTAACAAAATAATTAAAATAATGACCGAAGTAAGAATAATATCTTACCAATATTTTCATTTTACGCTTCAAAAATGTTGTCTCGTCAAAAAAAATTCTATGACATTAATCGTACAAATAACTAAAACAACTTGCCTATTCTGTAGGCTTTCCAAAAAGGTATAAAAGTCAATTTTAAAATACATAATTCGTGGCATGGCATGTGTTTGAACCGGCGCGGGGAGAGAAATCATCTGTGTTCTTAGTTTATCATCCTCGCTAAAACAACCGATTTTACTGGCGAAATTCTTCCTGATGGGGCGAGGTGTGCGGGTACTCCCCTACACGGCGTTTGCTGCGCTCGCGTCGCCTTCCTTAGTACAGTTCGCGTCAAATAACTATGCCCCTCTGAAGTTAGCCATTTGCAAAGATCGCGTAGGTGCAGTCACGTAGACGGGAGCAAGCGGGACGCAAGCATGCATCGAACGTAAACGAGCGACTGAGACATAAAATCGCGCCGTCATAATCCCCGCCCGCGCATGTGCAGTTGCAGTTTGTTCGTTTTTTACAGTTCGTGTCAAATAACTGTGCCCCTCTGAAGTTCGCTACGAGTGGCTGCGTAGTAGTCAAAATTATGAACAAACTGCAACTGCGCATGCGCGGGGCGGAGATTATGACGGCGCGATTTTATGTCTCAGTCGCTCGTTTACGTTCGATGCATGCTTGCGTCCCGCTTGCTCCCGTCTACGTGACTGCACCTACGCGATCTTTGCAAATGGCTAACTTCAGAGGGGCATAGTTATTTGACGCGAACTGTACTAAGGAAGGCGACGCGAGCGCAGCAAACGCCGTGTAGGGGAGTACCCGCACACCTCGCCCCATCAGGAAGAATTTCGCCAGTAAAATCGGTTGTTTTAGCAAGGATGATAAACTAAGAACACAGATGATTTCTCTCCCCGCGCCGGTTCAAACACATGCCATGCCACGAATTATGTATTTTAAAATTGACTTTTATACCTTTTTGGAAAGCCTACAGAATAGGCAAGTTGTTTTAGTTATTTGTACGATTAATGTCATAGAATTTTTTTTGACGAGACAACATTTTTGAAGCGTAAAATGAAAATATTGGTAAGATATTATTCTTACTTCGGTCATTATTTTAATTATTTTGTTAAATTAAGTAGTTTTAATTATGCCCATAGCTTAATTGAAGTGCCAGCTACAACATCATTTTTAATGGTACCCTTGAATGGGTATGTGGGTTCTTTTATTTGGAATTAAATGTCAAATTTTGGGTAAATTTCGAAAAACCCTTAAAATTCAAATATCTCGAAAACTATTGAATTTCGGCCATACATATGGGGGGTTCAATTTGTTGCATTTTGGCCCCCTTATCAGCCCTTGACGGATATACGTCGAATTACCAGTAACCCTGTATACTTAAGTATTTATAATTTATAATAGGTAATTAGGTAGGTACCTACTAAGGTACATACGGTCGTAAATGCTACGATAATCGCAAAAAATATACATTTTTCTAGACAGTAATATCAATTTGTTGGGTAAAGACATTTTAATCAATTAAATAGCAATTTTCTTAAATATAACGTCAAATTATCATTTCTAAAATGTTTAGAAAAGCGTAAAGTACCTAATTTCATCTTAGGCAATAAATCATTTTGATTATAATTTTTATCTTAATTAGGCGGTTTTATTTATTATTTCGCTTTCAAATGCATAATAATTTACATTACTGTAAGCTAAGAATGATAATGGTAGGTAAGTTTTATTGTAGAAATATTTACAATAAAACTTTTCATCACTGTAAGTACCAATATGCTGTTATGGTGTACGGTGTACATTATAGAATTAAGAAGTAAGAAAAAGTTACATAAATTAATTATATTTTGTCGTCGTAGCTAACCAACTTGTTATAGGTAGATACCTACCGAATATTTAATATTTATGCCTATCGCAACAGGTTATTTCTAATTATTATACCTATTGATCGACTAAAACTGAATGTTATCGGAAATACCTCAACAATCAACATACCGATATCTTATCGAGATAGCACCAGAGACTAGATTGTCCTGTTTTTATTTTATACTTACTTATGAAACCTGTCCGTGGTCATCTTTATACTTTTTCACAGCACTGGCAGCACGAACTCCTCACCACAAGCGTACGAAAGTTTGTTCAACTCATTTTGTACCTACAGATTGCCACAGTTTAAAACCGCGAAATTGATAAGCTGGGAAAGTTTGCCGTTTTGTTACACTTCACACTTTTGCAAATTAGAATTGTAGGTAACTATTTTTCACGTAATTTATTAGTTGTTTCACTTCATATAACTAACTTATTGAAGTTTTATAGTAGTATTAGGAGTTTGTGAATAAATGTCGTTTTGTCACTATGTGTTATAAAATAATAACAAAAACACCTGTTTCACTCAGGTGAAAACAGGACTGTTGTCACAGATGCAATACAAACTTACGCGTCGTCAAAGTTTGAATGAATGATGTGAAATTGTGAATGATGGTAGGGAGTCAAAATGAATGAAGGTTGTTTTTCGCAACAGACGTTCAATGACCTTTTTAGTCAATTCTTTTTAGCGACATCTAGTGGTGCAAGAGGAGTTCCTTTGTACAGCGCCGCCTATTGTGGAGTAGTAGTAGTGCTAATAACTTGTAGCTAGTATCGCTATTCGCCAACAGATGGCAGTACTTAGATCCATATTAGAAAATTCTGCCATAATTATTCCCACAGATGTTTAATTCAAAAAACTTTTTTTTAAGTACTGATAAAAATAAAATAGTTTATTTTGTGTAATAGTTTGTTTTTCGTTTGTAAAATTTTCTTTATTACCTATGTAGACCAGGTAAGTACTAAGCTACAAGCTTAAGTGCGAGTGTTTTCTTCTTAGCACGGTAAAGAGAGAAAACATTATGTACATAATGTTTTCTCTCTTTACCGTGCTAAGAAGAAAACACTAGCACTTAAGTATTACATGCCTTATTTCCAGCGTTTGATCGCCTAATAAAGTTCGTACGTCCTTTATACGTGGAGAATGGGTAAAATTTCAGAGTCTTCATTAAGTCACTAATGAATATCTAAGGTGAAATTAACTTTTATCGGTTTTGTACGTAGGAATGCACATGTTTTCTTTACTGTAGGTTTAAGAGGAAAAATCTCATCAATTGGTCAGTAGCTGCAGCTTGCCGTTTCTTATTATGCAAGTTTAGTAGCAAAACCGCGAGGAAAAATTAGAAACTAAGTGAGCAATCATCAGAACAACGCCACAACCCACAGACCTACATTAAAAGCATCGTTTGATAAATAATAACAGGCGTGTGATAGGCTTGAGTAGATTTCCTCCATTATCATTAAAAGCGCCGCAAAAAGCACACCTAAAAGTGAATTATTGTGTGTTTATCTCGAGTGCTGGATAAATTATATCGTGCGCACGATAAAACAACCGCACGCCACTTATCTAGGCGTTTAACTATTTTTAGAGGGTTCATAGATACTCGTAGATTATTCAAAATGCTATTTTGACTAATCTACTAGTTGGGGGGAAATGGTTTTCCTGTCCTCAATAAATGAACACTTAGCTATGATACCTACATACCAAAAGTAATTAAGTTTCGAGCGCTATGTTTGTCTATCTACGATGTTTTGATTAGGCGTAACTAGCTAGGCAAACGCAAGTCAAATTATTGCTGTTGTTTCCTTTGTCATACCTATGTTCTAGAAAAAATTAGTCTCGTCCATCACAATGTGATGTAATTTTTTATCAAAAAATTAAATCTTGTGTGTTTAGATAAAAGAAAAAAAATACAACCGAATTGAGAACCTCCTCCTTTTTTTGAAGTCGGTTAAAAAAAATTGTAATCTTTGATTATTATAAATTCCTAATAAGTACCTAGGTCATTAATTCATTATGCTGTGGAGTTGTGGGCCTCCCGATATACAGCAATGAAACATTTGGCAATACAGAAGTGCTTAGAAGAAGAGACTCCCACGATAGCTACCTGAACGCCATTTCGTCAATTTTCCGTGGGGGTAAGAAATGAGGAACAGTGTCCGTAAACTGCTGCCGAAATCCAGTATCCATGACCACTCTGCTGTATTGATAGCATCTACATCCAAAGATAATTGTGGGTACTTTGTAATTTCTGTTGGCATATGTTACAAGAGATAGTTTACGCAACATGGTGTCCTTGTGCCTGATATTCAATAAAATATACAAAGCATTCGAAAACATAACAAAGCCTCTAAATATGGTATGGTAGTAATAAACCAACATTAAAATTCGAGGTCACTTTGCTCGATGATGCATCCTTCTTCTTGAGCTCCTAAGATTTCGTGCATGAATCGACTACAAGACAGCGGGTTTTCACGTTGAAAATTTTACAGAATCTGGAAAGATGAAGAAGGCTGTTCTACCTTGTAGAAGGCCTTCCAACGATGAGGCTAGCTTCTTGTATTATTAGGGTTCTGTACCCATCTCATGAAATATCACAGTGTGTATTTCTATATTGCTATGCGCTTGCTGCGTTTGCTGAAAATTGAGGGAATACAAGAAATGTGATTATTTGGTTAAGGTATGGTACGGAGCCCTTCGTTCACGAGTCAAACTCGCACTGGGCCGGTTTTTTTATACCTATATGATAAAATAAACTATAAAATTAATTTCACAGCTCAATACAAAGCTATATAGCGTTCATAAAGCTCACGAGTGCACGGCAATCTGTGCGATATGATTATGACGCCCAAGTGCGATAAATTGAGATACCAAGTGCGTAATGTATTACCTACGCTCGCGGTCACAAGTGCTACACGCGAAATACATTAATGATAACACCTAATGGACGACAAATATTTGTACAGCCTGCAATTAGCTAGTAATATAAAATTTTGGTAAAAGATATATTAGGATAGATTGTGACTGATAGATAATTGTTAGTGGAGCCGCCAAGCTTTGTAATTAAACTATAAAGCTTTTTAGATAAGGTGTATGGTTTAATCACGTTGTTCGCCAATCAATATTGCGTATCTGATCAGCCTGTCGTGAACAACTGCTGGACATTGCTCGCCCCCTAAACTGGTAGTTTGGTAGTACCTACCTACCTACGACTTACGAGTACATGTTCAGCGGACAATGATAAGTGTACCTACCCAGTTCGTCCGTTGCCGCGTTGCGCAATTTGTTCGAAAGAGCTCAGCGCTCGCCTCAGCCCTGGAACGCAACGGGCGTTTGGAAGAACATGGAGGGGTTTTAGTCAGTAAAAACAAAATCTGAACAAAATATCCAGTTTATCCAGATTTTGTTCAAATGGGACGTCCCAAAAAACCGTATTAACTGTGCATTGCCGTGCAGTATTTGGTATTATTCAATTTTGACAGCTCCAGCATCGATTACACTACAGTTATCAACGAATTATAGTAACTTGGCGTTTTCAGGCATGGATAAATCTTCGGAGATTACCGTCTTACCAGCTTTTCTTGGTGTTCCTACTACCAATATAGCCACACGAAGAAAAGCTAGTACAATGATAGCTACCGTATTTAGAGCTAAACTGTAAACCGCGGGGACTAAGGACAAAGGAAGCAATAAACTGTCCGTTTGTGGCGGTGTGGTCCTGGCCAGGAATAGTTAGCGATGTCCAATTGTTTCTCAGAAGCAGGATGCGCTTTTGAAGCACTAATAGATTACCAGCTGATTCTGAAACTCCGATTAGAAAAGACAAATTTTTCGGACCAAATTAAAAAAATCCTAAAAAAAAAGGTGCTGCAGCTTCGGTGTCCTAATAAGAAGTACTAAGGGGGATAAGATTTATCAGAATAAAGCGCTTTTTTGGACCAAAAACGGATAATGACCAGCCGGTATATTCTGTGAACATTTCACCGTGTAAACTAGTGGCTTTACACGGTGAAATGGAGAGATCTACTATTTCATCTTGTTTGTATGGTATGACAGCTCACGTCATGATCACAACACACGTTTACACGGCGAGTGGTTTACAAAATCGCACTGCTGTTTGATTTATTGTAGGTATAAATGCCGTATTCTGAAAATTATCAGAATGTTCAAAAAGTTTGATCGAAACTAGCCTTATCTTCCAGCACCCAATTTAGGAGCGTTTACGATTCGACGCACGGCATATATACAAACTTTCAAGTCCTTATTAATCGAAATGAATGAACCGATTTTAATGAAACTTCTTACCTATTTAGCAGTATACATAGGTCTAAAAAGTTATCAGACAACATTAAGTTCAGATATTGTTTGTGAAAGTAGGATTGTACCTTATATTTCACTCCCGACCCGTGGTACAACTGCGATGTCCAACTAGTTGTACTACGGAGAAGTAAATAAAAAAATAACCACGAAGGGGATGGCGGGGTCTGTTCGCTCGCTTCGCTCGCTCACTTGACCCCGCCATCCCCTTCTAATCTAACCTGTCCGAGTCGGGGTGCCCCAAATCCCGAACTCGCTAATTTACTTCTCCGTAGTACAACCAGTTGGAGAATCGCAGTTGTACCACGGGTCGGTCGCTTTATATTTACTTCCATTATTCGTGTTAAGAGCGTGTACGCCGTATGTCATTTCATACAAACTTTCAAGTCCTTATTTTTCAAAATGAATGAACCGATTTTTACGAAACTTGGTATGCATACGCTAGATATCTAGGTCTAAATAGTTATCAGAAAACATTTTTGAAAAATATTTCAGAGGGAGAGAGAGAGCGATTTTAAGTTTTCTATAGAAAGTGAAAAACCACTATATCCTTCCCCTGAACTCTTTTTCGAAAATGTTTTCTGATAACTATTTAGACCTAGATATCTAGCGTACGCATACCAAGTTTTATTAAAATCGGTCCATTAATTTCGAAAAATAAGGATTCGATAGTTTGTATGAAAAGCCGTACCGCGTAAACGCTCTTAATGAAAGATGAAAATGAAAAATATGAGTGGTATACAATGTATTCCCACTCCTTCTCTTTTCTTGCAGTACGATTGTCGAACTCACTCCCATCTGGCATTCGTGATTGTAAAAATATTTCCCTCTTCAAAAAAGCAGTCAAAGAGCATTACCTCTCTACTGTATTGTAATCTTTGGTATTTTATAGATATGTATTATTTTATTATAATTATTTATTTATTTAGGTAATTTATTTATGTAAGTATATTTGTTTGTATGTTTATTGTAGTTTGATTTATATTTATAATAGATAATAATATGTTTTAGTTAAGTTAGTATAGTCTATTTTAAGTTTCCGTTTCTGCCCTTTTACACACTGTGTCTACGTTTCTAATCCCACTTTTCTGTCGCAGGTCTGCTGGAAGAAATTGCTTTTGAAATAAGCAGTACCTTTGTGCTCTTTTATCTGTATAAAATTTTCTTTTTTAAGTTTATTGTGTGTACATAAATAAGTAAATAAATAAATAAATAAATGTATATATGTAACCTACACTTAAATAAATTAAACTCCCACACTACAATAGTTAGTTCGCCTCCGTATCAAAACGTCCTATTTGCAAAATGACCTATTAGCAGACGTTTAAATAAATAGTTCGGTTTCGTAAACGTAATGAGAATTTACCTAACCCCTGAAAAGTATTCACACACAGAAATGGTATTCCGATGTTTTAGATGCAGAAGTAATTTTTATCTACATTATTTGTGAAAGTAAATACTTACAAAAAAAAACTACAAAGTACAAAATAACTAAGTCGGTAAAGTTGGTGTTTTTGGTTGTTTCGTCGTAATTTAACACAGATTTCCGAAATTAAGGTTGTAATTTTTTGTAAAAAAGTTTTTTACTTTTCTCTTCTAGTGATACCCCCAAACTTAACAACACCAAGTCACAGAAAAGCAAAATACGCAATTTCGTTTACTTGGATGTCATATCTTTTATCAGCTATTTGGATGTAAAAACCAAACTACTGAACGGATTTTGATGAAATTTCAAAGGGACCAATCGGAAAGTATATCCTTTCACATTTTTATGTGAAAGGATATACTTTATAAGATATACTTTGAAGAACTTTTCAAATTGCATCATAGATGTCGGGTTATGAGGTAACAAACATAAAAAATAATACAATCAAATTGAGAACCTGTTCCTTTTTTTGAAGTCTGATAAAAAGGTTATTTTTTAACGTTATTTTAGTAAGTAACTTACCGACTGAAATAGGTAACTCACCTATGGCACGTTTTCGACGACGTTTTACACTCAAAAAATAGGGATATTCATTTGCAAGGCTTTTTCGAGCTCGATTTTTAAGGGGGCTAATAAATATGCTATATACACGCGGGCTGGCCATCGCACTCTTTCGCACGACTGCGAAATACACATCATTGCGTGCATAAAAGCAATAGGGCAGGAGCCAGGTTTAGTCAACAGGTTTACATTTTATCCTTGATAAGGTCACGAATTTTTTTCAGGATGTCGATCCAGTGTCAGCGCGTTCACGAAACCCAAAACTGCATGCTAACTACAAAATCGTCCGTGAAGTCGCCGCGACATTTTTCTGCGTCAATTCTCGCGCCCTTTCCCGCCGACTTTCCACCTAAATCACGAGACATGCTGCAAAAAAATAAAACGTCTGCCACGAACGAGACGCAATCACCCAATGGATCGGCGAAAGCTGCGCAGAATTTTAAACAAAGAACCTGTTTTTTTCATAATAGTAGGTGGGTATCTGTAGAGTATGCGTTCTATTTTCAAAAGAATTGTCAAAGTCAATACTGATTGACTTTGATAATTCTTTTGAAAATAGAACGCAGACTTACCTTCTTTTAATTAAGCTGAAAATCTACTGAGATTTTCAGCTTAATTAAAAGAAGGTAGAATTAAAAAAGGAAAGCTTTAGGTTTTCTTCTTCTTCGTCGTTCCCTCACTGCTGAGGATCGCGACCACATACGACGCGTCTCCAAGTCATGCGGTCTTCTGCAATGTGGACCGCTCTGTACATGCTGCCTCCAGCAGCCTTCTTTATGGCGTCGGACCATCGTGCCGGTGTTCTACCTTGAGCGCGTCTTCCTTCGACCCGGCCCAATATTATGAGCCTTTCCAGATTATGCTTGGAAGAATGCATAATATGTCCGAAAAGGCTGAGGGCACGCTCCTGGCATATTCCAGAAAGCCGTTTGGTGATTTTGAGTTCTGCCAGTATGGACTCATTCGTTCTCATGGCGGTCCATGGTATACGAAGAAGTCTTCGCCAAACCCACATTTCAAAAGCGTCGATCTTTCTGCTTTCGCGACTTTTTATGCACCATGTCTCTGCTCCATACAAAAAAATAGAGAATACCAGAGCATGGACCAATCGTATTTTGGTGTTCCTTCGGATGCCACGGTTTTTCCAAATTTTTCCCAGATTGGTCATTGCACTTTTGGCCATACCAGTCCGACGGCGGATTTCCTCAAGGCAGCTGCCCTCACTCGTGATCAAGGATTCAAGATACACGAACTCATCGACTTTCTCATACCCGTCAAGAGAATTGGAGCTCGGGAGAACTTGAGCACGGTCTACCACCATTACTTTGGTCTTGGTATGGTTGACCTTCAGCCCGAACTTAGCGCTCTCCACCTCTATTAGGTTTTAGTGAGTTTAGGTTTTAGTGAGCGTTAAAGCTGAAAGTCCTAGAGATTCTGGTACGCTCTAGCTTCGATTGCTCTGTTAGAAGGCTTTTTGACTGGTGAAGCATTGATTTTGAATTTCGTTTTCATCTGCCGAGCCATTCCCAACTATATTGGAGTCAGCTTCTAGACAAACCGGATTCAGCTGAATACCAGTATTTTACGTGGTGGTGGTAGTTTTGGAGAATCCGTAACGACTACCAACTGCTACCAATGACAGCTGAGACCTACGGCTACAGTGCTTTCTGAAGTCCAAACATACCGAGAATCCTCCATGATTCTCGGTATGTTAGATGGTTACCCATCTACAGACCGACCTCGGCGAGCGTTGTTAAACCTTGAAGATCGACCCCTGGGGCTTAATGTTGCATTCCATACCGAGCCAAAAGTAAAACGGCCAAAATCAGTTTACTTATGGATCGTAACAGTCCTCGTACGTAACCAATCGACTCGGGGCAATATAAAAAGACAGTACGGCACAGGTACGCGATGTAACGACAGCATTCATTAGCGTAAGTGGCCACTACAACTGTTGAATCATGCTCAACGACGCTAAATGAGCAAAACCACAAAATGCGAAAATGGCGATGGCCGCTTCACCATTATATTGATTTCGACGCCATTAAAGCGAACCGGAAATTAAAAAGAAATAAAAACATATTGCTTTCCCGCGCGCACCGAAGTTCACCCAATTTGTGGGCATTTTTGAAAAAAAGTGTACCAATAATGAAAATAAGCTTTCAATTTCAAAGTGTGTAATTTATTGGAGATTTAAGCTGTTTTTGCTTCTAAATATATTAAATTTTAAGGAAAATACAACAGACTACGTTGTTAATTTATTTTAATAGTATTTCAATCAAGTTTTGTGAGAAATAAACTCAATTTTCTGTCAGTTACATTACACAAACGTTACAGAGTTCTATTATGTTTACAAAGTAAATAAAACAATTTATATCTCAAAATCGCATTTATTCAGTATAATCTGCGTAAATATAAAAAATACACAAAAGAAATATAATACTTTGTAACTAACTATTCAAAATAGTGCGTATTTTATCGCATTTTGTTACGATATGAGCTAATCAGACTGTTCATTTTTCGAGTAACTTTTGTAGTTTAGTCTAACTTATTTATATTTAGTATTAAAAAAAAAGTAATCAATATTTATAGCCAAATTATATACTATAAAACAACATTAACATTCAATAATTCTTAAAAAACAGCAATATTCATAAAGAAAATCTGGGACAAATTGAACGTATGACAGATTTGCAACATAACTGACACAGTAAGGTTGAGATCACACTTAGTCTAAAATTACTCTTAAATCCCTAAACTTAGTTTTTGTGGGTAATGACAATTCAAACTTTAACCCGTTTAACACAGCTCGAGCTTTTAAGTAATATTATTACTTTGGTTTTAGAGTACAGTCTTATTCAATATTATCTAAAACGTTTAACTAACAACATAAAAATCAATAGAATATAACAAAACAGAAATTCTGACAGTTGCAAAATAAAAACTGGTATTCATCTTAAAATATGTTAAGGCCCCAGGCAGACATCACAAATATAATCAATGATCAATTGTCCAGCGCTACAGTCCCAACAAAACCATCGTTTGCACACCATGCACTTGGCTACACGATTTAATAAAAGCGGTTCATTGCACTTGTCGCATTTAAAAGTACGCTTAATTATAGTTTTCAAAGACTTTTTAGGCTTGTTGTACGCTTTACTAATAATACGATCACGCTTCAGCGGAGAAAACTTGGAAGTTGATGGTTCGCAGATTAAAGTACTGCTAAGCGAGTTATTACAAAAATAAGCATTGTTCTCTATATCACTACGGTCATCAGAATACTTGAGTTTCTTGTTGGGGTTACAATCATCTATGTCACCGAAATTATCCTCAAATACAGTTAAATCAATTTTTTCAATTTCTTCTTCTTCATTTCCTGTTTTATGGAAAATATCTAAGGGTCCTATATCCACTAGTTCATTTGTTCCTTCTAATATTTCGCAACATTTGTCATCGTTATTTCTATCTCGGTTAACTAATATGGAGTTATCATCTTGGGGTTCATTACTTTTTTGTCTACTGTTCATTCTCCTGTCATTTCCTGAGTCATGCAAAATATCCACGAGTCCTATAGCCACTTCATGCTGTTGTTCGATTTCTGTTCCTGGTATTTCGCAGAATATGGCTTCGCCGTTCTCATGCGAGTAAAATATGGAGTCATCTTCTTGGGGTTCATTTATTTCTTGCTTACTGTTTATTCTCTTGGTACCTGATTCTTGAGTTGATGTGCTTTCTGTGGGGTGAAAATAGTGTTTCTGAAGAGAAAAACATGTGCATAGTCCTCTAATTGGCCCGCAGAAACAACTTACATCTCTGTAACTCAATACATGTTTCTCTTTTGCAATTATTTGATGTAACTGCATAGTACCTTTCAAAGTGGACAGCTTTTGTGGCAGTACAGATGATATTTCTTCTATTTCCGAGTCTTGTATATAAAAAATTTTGACTACTTTCATAGCACTTTTTAAAATCTCATACGCATCTATAGCATTCGTGCAATCGTTACCAAAACATACTCGGCGGTCGAGCGTTCTTTTGATAGACCCTCCAATTCCGTCCGCCACACCCTTGCCATGCCCGGCTTCAAAATACGACCAAGTTGAATATTGTAACCCAAGTTTATGAGTGAAAAAACTCTGGAGGAAGAAATTATTCTTCTGGCGATATTGTGACGAAGGTCCATCAGAATAAAAATGTATGATTGATACTTCTGGAGTTTCTTCGCGGATTAGATGAAGAATCGGTTTTAAATGAGCCCAAATGGCAGGCGGCTGATGTGAATTATTAGGCGATACTGAACAGAACGATTGTGACCTGTTCTGCCAATAAACCATTCCTGTGTGCAATGTTATTTGGCCTTTGGCTGCGCCAAAGTGCATGCTTTGTATTTCTTCAGCCATTTTAGTCTCGTAATTTTCCGAGAAATCACATATGATCAGTACTTCATTTTCTTGTAACTCTCGAACTCCTTTTTGATATTCCTGCTGTTGATGCTTTTCATTAAAATAATGTTTTTTAAATACTTTTACATCGACTTCAAACTTGTGTAGTAGGTCGTTTAAAGTTCCAGTTTTTGTTGTTTTGGTAGTTTTTTTTGTTGTAACAATTTTGTGCTGCTTTTTATCCATATATGAATGGTCTACTCTTTCCCATTGACACCAATTAACCTCTTCGTGTAGTTTTTCTATATTATATGCCAATTTTTGCGTCTTGCATGCATCGCATTGATCATACATGCAAGAGTAAGATTTTATATCGCAACCTAATGCTGACAAAACTTCTTTGATCGTATTTTGGTTAAGCACGCCATTTTGTTTTAGCGTCTTAAACTGTAATTCTATATTATCATGTTTTACACACAAACATGTATTTCTAGAGCTGAGTTGTGGAGAAATTACATAAAACGGCTTTTGTTTGTAAAAAGTTGTAAACTTATATTTACCACCTTCATTTTTATACGTTTGGTACTGATTTTGAATTGTGTCCATTAAATATCTAATCTGATGCTTCTCTTTGTTTTTGGTTTTGCATTCCTTTTTACCAGCAGTGCTACGACTTATATCATCTCGTAGATAAAAGTTTTTGATTTCTTCAATGATAACATTACGTTCTTTAGGCTTTTTCTTCGTTCTTACTTTGCCTTTCAAACCTATTATTTTTGAAATGTAAGTTTTATTAGTGGAATTAATAGCAAGAGATTTTAAAAGTTGTTTTTCTGCTTGTTTTTTGCAAGTTTGGTAAGTCTTCTTCAGAGTATTTTCCAATATTTCTTCACGTATTTTCATTTTATTTATTTTGCATTCTAATTCCATAGTTTTTTTACTAAATTGTATATTTGACCTGTATAGTTTTTTTCTTAATGAATCATTTACTGCCTGTAACTTCTTATTTTGCTCTATATATTTCTTGCAAGTGTTCGTAAGTCTTTTACATTTCGTTGCCAGGTAATTGTTTTGTTTTTGTTTTTTGTCTCCTTCAGCCTTGCGTCTTTTAACTGGAGAATCTTCTTTTTGAGGAACTTGTTTTTTCTCAGCATCCCTTTTTCTTTGTGTTTTTTTATGTTTAAGCCACATTTTCCTCTGCTTTAATTTTTCCTCTTCACTCATTTCATTAATTTTTTTTTTTTTAGTTTTTACTCTCTCCAAGTTCTTTTTCCGGTGTTCTGCATACTTTTCTGGATTGTTTTTCAAGCGTTCCCTGTACTTTTTCATTCGTTCCGCAGCAGTTTGCGGCATTCTAAAAAAAAATATTAATTACTTAAGTACTATCTATAAAAATGTAGGTAGGTATCTTTTTCCAAAATTATAAAAAGCTTAGTGTGTCACTAACTTTTAGATGTCAGTTACGTTACATTCTTTGTCAGCCTTATACGTTACACCGCAAATTGTAACGTAACTGACGTAACAAGACAACACTTCTCAACACAAAAAATAATTTTAGAATTTTAGCTTTACATTTACAACTCAATTTTATACATACCTGTATTCTGCTAAAACTCGACTAAATGGTTGAAGAAATGTAACACCGAAGCACTTAGAACATTTATAATAGAGCGTAAAAAACCCTGACATAAAATTTGGCTAAAAACCGTTATCAACGTCCGGCTCGAAAGTTTTAGTTGTTGACACTGATATCTGACAGCAAAATGACTTCGCATTTGCTTGTTTATGGTCAAAATGTTGCCAATTTTATAAATTGTAAAAATCTATGGAGTAAAATGTTAAAGTTTTTCGTAATTATCGTAACATACCCTGACCTGTCAGGCGGTATTCATATATAGTGAAAATTTCAAATTAATTTAAAACTTAGTAATTAAGATTAGTATTGACATATTTTGTATTATTTGGAAAGATAATAGGTCATTTTATCTCACAAAAATCTAAAGAACTCTAGATCTTATGAGGGAAAATCGATCAATAGTCTCTTAAACGAGTTGAAAGTTTTTGGGACAGTATGAAAACGAAAATATCTCAGATTTGAAATTTGATTTTAAACTATAAATATTTATTATTTCTCTATAATTGTGGTTACAAATACGTGGGACATAATAAAAGTTTACGTTCGTATCCTTAGATGTAATCTTATGGGTACAGACGGAGTTAAAAAAAATAAAAATGGTCTGGGACATTCCAATTTCGCGTAGGTACACTTTTTCTCAAAAATGCCCTTGTACACGTTCTGTTTTCGAACAAGCGATTTTTTTACCGTGCCCGAATGACGTAACCATCTTCAGGGTGCAGGGAATTTTAGGGCTTAACTTTACTGATATAAAAATCGAAATGGTATGGTTTAAAATGCATAAGATATTGTTATACAAATTGGTGTGATAGGTAGTATAGGGTAGGTAGATTTTATTTAGCATGCCATTCATATCAGCGTGATATGATTATTATATTATCGGGCGATAAACGGGCATAAAAAAGATATATCGTGGTGAGGCAATCATCTCGAGCGAGGATTATGACGTTATTACAGTGTATCATGTGGATTTATTGAGAATGTTCCCGCTAATTAGATCTGCAAGAGGGATATATATGAGTTACGCTTGGCAGTAAATCACGGGCTTTGTGGAGCACCTCTAGAATTGTTTGTGGCAGATGTAGGCACTTGTTGTTGCTAGTTTTCAGGGTTAGACAGACAATTAGAGGAGCTCAAAAAAGGATAGGTTTTTAAAATTAAACGTTTATCACCTAGTCAAGAAATGAGCAGAGGGCCTAGCACGAATGTTTTGACGTGGTAACGTTACAGTATCATTAATATAAGTGATTTTTTTTTTAAATAAAATGCTACAACCCTTTACTATTTCGGTTTAATTTTATGCGACATGTACACAATTTGTATCATACAATCATTTGAATATAGAATCCAATCCAAATTAATATTATGTGCGAAACGAGTATTGGCGATGCAAAGATTCTAACTAGCGCCGCTAGTGTCGAAATTGTGAAGCTGTCTAAGAACGACAGTTTGACAGTTTTCGCACAGCATTGCCAACGTGTGGAGAATTCCCCAAAATGCAGGGAATATCAAGTTAGGGAATCTGACTTACATTTTCGGGGAATTTAATAAATTTGTAATGCCAACACTGCAAGTATCGTTCTTAGGCAACTTCTAAATTTCGCCGCAACAGGCGCGCGCGTAGTCTTTGCATCGCCAATTATAGTTCTATGTACCTAATCTAATACAACTTCACATAACGTTATTATACTTACTTACGGCAAAACATTCGTTAGGCCCTTTGCTATTGTAGGTAAAAACCAGGTAATTGAATATCAGCATATCAATGAAATACGAGGTTAAATAACAATCAAAAGAACCAGCAAAAAAAAATATAGTCCACCTTTTGACGGTGGTTCACGTTTTGATAGGATTGGTTCTAAATCACGCAAAAATTACTTAAAAAATTATAATAATAAAAGAAATTCCTGAACTATATACAAATCCACGAGGATCATCTTATAGTACATAGGTACCGTAACAGGATAATTATTGTAATACATATGTACACATAGTTATAGTTATATCTAGAATGGAATGTATTCGCTACAAAGTAACAAAACGATAACAATCATTTTATACATAGGTAAATTAGAATAGGAGTTACCTGTATATTTTGAAAAGAAGCCAAGTCAATGGTTTTTATTGAAAATTCGACGCTGTTAAATAAATATTTATAAATTATTTTTTTCAAATAGATACATATACCTATCTACTATTCATCATCTTCCGACATAAAACTTTCGTCAGATGAGACGACGTATGTCCGTAAATCTGCAAACTATAACAGCGAACGCTAAAGTTGCACAACTTTGGCGTACCCACGCTAACTATGCGCCTCCGTATCAAAACGTCCTATTCTCAAAACGTCATATTAGCAAAACGTCTTAATAGCAAAACGTCATATTAGCAAAACGTCATATTAGCAAAACGTCATATTAACAAAACGTCCTATTCGCAAATCGTCACATTCGCAAATCGTCCTAGTAGCAGAACGTCCTAAAAACAGAAGAATGGGAAAAGTACAGTCATAGGTCCTCCACTAAAGCAGAGAGGAGAGGGAGAGATGTGTTGAATAAACCAATCCGATTTCGTTATTTCCACATCTCTTCTCCGCTTCGCTTATCGGATTGGTTTATTTAACACATCTCTCCTCTCTGCTTTGGTGGAAACCGGGCTATACCACGCATCAATATAAGATTTTTATATGTAGTAAATACCGAGTTTTTTTTTCGCGATCAATTCATAAAATAGGGACGTTATTCAATACTAGCTTCAGCCCGCGACTTCGTCTGCGTAGATTTCCTAAGAATAGGGGTTCAGGCTGTTTTTTTTATTATTTTGCTTTAGAAATTCTTCTCCATGATTCCGATTTCCTGGTGGTTTATGAGTCTTTACTACTCATGCTGATTCCAGCCCCGGAAATACTTCTTCAAGATTCTGGTCTCCTGATACATTGTAATTCTTTACCGCTCATGCTTACAGCTCTGGAAATACCTACTTCTTCATGATTCAGGTCTCCTGGTAGTTTGTGAGTCTTTACCGCTCTAGATTTCAGCCCGTCTCCGAACTTCTACTTCCACCACCAAATATCTATCCATACTAGAGAATATTATACACCTCTGGTGTGTGTAACTTTCGCTTTTAAGCATCGGAAGTTATTGGTATCCGTTCTTAACCCAGCCCAAGTTTTGCGCCAGCTCTTAGCCAGGGTGTGTTTCCGCCACTTAACCGTTAGTGTGGCAACACCATTAATTTTATCATTATACTTCCTAAAAGGAGGTGACACAGCTAATGTCATGCAGAGAGAAACTATTTGTTTATGGTTAAAATATTTGGGCATACCTACCGTGTAAAATGGGGTGGATAGGTAGAAAGAAATGCAGGGGTGAATAAAAACGAAACGTTGGTTGATATTTTCACGTTATTTAAATAACTATTGTTTGCAGCAATGAAGAACTCCTTTTTTAAACATGTTTTTTTTAAGAATGTATGCTTTGCGAGAAAGCATTATTATGGTATTTAAGTGAAAATCTCAATAAAAGTTTCGTTTTAATTCACCCCTCCATTTTTATCCACCCCGTCTTCCGGTACCAAAAGTGTAGGTAAATCTTATTTCTGTTGCTATTGCAGGAGTGAAAACAGAAAATCTAACCATGTAATTTGTTTAAATACTGATTTACGTCTAGTCAACAAGTTCAAAAACGTGTTAGTTCGTGATAAAGCTCCTAAGAATATAAGCGATAGCTCATTCGATGCGGAATGACATCTGGAAAAATGGATCCCGAGGATGTATTAGCACATCAAAACATCAATTATTATTAACAAAGTTGTGGCCTGGCCCGACTTCGCCCGGATGTATTTTTTTTCCATATTTTCTCACCATTTAAACCTTCCCTAGACTTCCACAAATAAAACCAAAATGAGCCAAATCGGTCCAGCCGTTCTCGAGTTTTAGCGAGACTAACGAACAGCAATTTATTGATTTTTACATACAAGATTAAGATGAAAAAAAGATGGATATTTTTCTATCACATATTAATGTATAATAGATATTACACGAGACCGAAGTTGCACGGCCACTTGATTTGTCAAGTAACAAATTGATAAAACTTTTAAACTATTTGAGATACGATAGTGGAAACTCAGGTGGTTTTTATAAAGGACTAGATTTCTACCAGCTGCGGCTTCGCCCGCGTGAATATCGGAAATAGCAAGGTTACCTGATTTGTATTGTAAATTTTTTACTCAGGAAACACCCACCCTACACCTACCCTACCTACATAATTATACCAGCCCAAAAATACTATGACATGTTTCTGGTCTCCTGGTACTTGATGTTTTTGTCTCCTGGTACTTGTGAATCTGAAGTACTAAGGCAGCAGCGGCTCTGAGTTTCCACTTCCTCCTCAGTCTCCATTAATCCATGCCACTTACCGGGATAAAAAGTAGCCTATTTTTTATTCCAGGATATGAACTACATGTGTGCCAAATTTCATCCAAATCCCTTCAGCCGTTTTTGCCTGATCGTAACACAAACATACAAATATACAAACAAACAAACATACAAACATACAAACATACAAACATACAAACATACAAACATACAAACATACAAACATACAAACATACAAACATACAAACATACAAACATACAAACATACAAACATACAAACATACAACCATACAACCATACAAACATACAACCATACAAACATACAAACATACAAACATACAAACATACAAACATACAAACATACAAACATACAAACATACAAACATACAAACATACAAACATACAAACATACAAACATACAAACATACAAACATACAAACATACAAACATACAAACATACAAACATACAAACATACAAACATACAAACATACAAACATACAAACATACAAACATACAAACATACAAACATACAAACATACAAACATACAAACATACAAACATACAAACATACAAACATACAAACATACAAACATACAAACATACAAACATACAAATATACAAACATGAAAACATGCAAACATACAAACATACAAACATACAAACACACAGACATACAAACTTTCACCTTTATAATATTAGTAGGATGTGAATGTTTGTTTTTTTTTGTTCAATATTTAACATTAAATTTGAAAAAAATCTTTCTTTCGTCTACTTGAAAACTGGGTAGGTAGGTATATTATGTGCTGGGTAGGAAAGAAGTTTTTAATACGTATTTTCCAAACTTTTACAATGTTTCAATAACACATTACACCAGTGCTGGCCCCGCAATCAATAGCGTTGCACGTTCCGATTAAAATAAAGCTTAACATGCTTATCTACACAACCACCAAGACGAAAACACATTCCTTCCCAAATCCAATTTAAAATCTTAGCAGCCAGTCCGTATCAATTTGTGCTACGCTACAAGCGTTCAGCCCACGAGTATAAACCCGATAACATCGTCATTCCCTTCCCAATCCAAATGAAATTGTAACGTAGGTATTTAACGCCCTCGGCGATTGTTAGGAGCCGCCGCTAGGTGGCGCTGCCGGTCCGGAAGCCGGCAGGAAATGGCCACTAATGGCGGTCCACCGGAAGCGACGCCATTACGCCGCTAGTGCTGCTCAAATAATTACATAGACAGTGTTTATTTTGCAATATTGGCAAGTTTTGGATAAATAGAGGGAGGATGGACACTTTTAAATATTGAAGGAATATCAGTTACTTGTAAGTTAGATTAAGTAGGTATTCAGGATTACGAATTAACGACGATTAGATAGCGTGATGTTATGTGTCCATTGAAGGAACCTTTCATGAAGCAGATAAGTATTTTAGTTGTTATATTACAAGATGATAATGTTAACTCCTAATTTCTGAGTTATGAATTGAAGTTAAGAATTTGTCAAACTCTATTGTAGCCTGAAACTTTGTGGCGATTAAGGGCCTACGCGCACCAGGGCGGAATGGCAGAGGATATTCAAACTTATCTATTAGGAATACGACATAAATGCCAATGTTTTAAATTGATTTTGTGGCAGAGAAAGAGATTTCTTGTCATGGCATTAGAGAGCGCGCTAAGGGCTCCCGCGGTGGGATGCCGTGGCACGTTACGGGATGTCTTGGTAGGCCACCGGAATGCTGTAGTATCAAAGCGGCTAGTGCGCTGGTCGGTGGCAAAATCCTCTGCCATTCCGTCCTGCAACCCTAGACAAAAAAAACTTTTCTGTAGCGTTAACGTCAGACGCTCACGACAAAATGTATGGGAATGACATTAGGTGATGACGTTTCCTTTCTACACCCAATGTCATTCCCATACATTTGTCGTCAGCGTCTGACGTTAACGCTACAGATAGGTCTTTTGTCTAGGCCCCCTGGTGTACGTAGGCCTTAAAATAGGGTTTTGAGAAGTACGTAACCTCCAAATTCTCAATTCAGAAACGGATTCTACAAAAGCGTAAGTATTGCTCTCTCTACCTTAGTAATATTTCTCCTCCTGGCATAAAATATTTATTTCTAATCCGAGTTTTAAATTGAAAGAAATTATTGAAACCGACAAAAATCTGCAAAAGCTTTTTACGGTTCTCCATTAGACACTAGCCTATAAGTCAAGAGTGAACAGGTTAATTCTAGGCATTTTTTTACGGATGGGAAATCATCAAATGACTTCTTCCGCTCTGGGTGCGGAAGGGAGTGACAGACTTTTACTGACTAAAACGCATTCGTGATCCTCATAATGCTCTTTGCGTTCCAGGACCGCGGTGACTTATTCGAACAAATTCTGCAACTACTTCTAGGCATGCGTGCTCCATCGTCCATCACATCATCGCTTTTCACCAGGTGAGATTGTGGTGAAACGCGAGCCTGTCTTACTCCTCACCACCCACACCACTCATAACTATTTTAAATGCGAAAGTTTGGATGGGTGTGTAGCGGCATTAATACTGCCACAAAAATCAATGTAGCAGAATTTACATCGCAACAATGAGACCCGCAGCGCCAGCTATCTCGACAGCTGCGAACTAACAACGAAATAATAAATCACGATACAACAGCCCAAATATCAACTATCGGGCAGTTGCCCATCAGACAACTACCGTCCGGTCGGAGGATCCTCCCTTTTCAACGGAGATATGTGAGACTATACTCTCTGTTCCACTACCTCTAAAGGTGGATGGATCTGGATAAAATTTGGCACAGATTCATCAAATGACTCCTTCCGCTCTAAGGGAGTGTCATACTCTTACGGCTTTCCAAACGCGTTCTAACTTTTAACCCAGGTTTAAACCAACAAGCCATTTTTTAATTTCGAACTTTATTCCAAACGCCGTAAAGTTCTTAAATGCACATTGGCAACATAGACCGGGATCTAAAATAGGTTTTTGTATAATAACTTTAAGGTAGTCGGAATATAGTTCAAAATGCAATAATTGGCTTGAAAGTTTAGGGTTGGACTAAAGTTAGAACGCGTTTTGTAATAACGAATTTACTGACTAAAACCCATCCGTGTTCCTCTTTAGAACAAATTCCGCAACTTTTCTGGCAGGATAGATTAATGTCTGAAATAACACGTAGGCTACTTTTTATCTCGGGCGGGAGTATGTTCTTTTGCGATAATTTTCGACACGCACGCGGGTAAAACCCCTGGCAGGAGCTAGTACTAACTAATTAATTAAATTGAAGCCAAACCTAACCTAACATGTACCAGCTCACTTAACAAACACTAAAGTGTCCTCTCAAGTAAGTGCAAGTTATAAATAAGAAACGCTGACAATTTACATATTCGCCAAAGTTCTCGTGCTCCGAGGAAGTTGAACTATAAATCGTGAGCAGTCCAAGTGAAAAAGAGTCGGGACTTCGGCCGTAACGACTTTCAAATTGGAAAATCTACTGAGTCCGAACTTGGAAGTCCGGAGTGAGATGGCCACACTGTTGTTTTCTTAATTCTGTCTTAGAAGTAAGCTGGATTACAGATTAAGTGGAAGACAGTCGTGTTTGTGTACCTACCAGGGGCGGATCCAGGATTGGAGGGGGGGGATTGACCCCCTCCAATCTATAATAATACTAGCTGTTGCCCGTGACTTCGTTCGCATGTGTGTATTGTAAAATGATGTGGCTAGTAATTATATATCCCTTTTTTTTGTCTATCGTTCTGTCTGTTTTTTTAAATTATTATCACGTCATTCTTATTGATATAGTTTGATAATCGGGCCGATCTTCAAGGTTAAGCATCGCTTGCTGAAGTCGGTCCATAAATGGGTGACCATCTTAACATAGCGATATACCTCCGTGCCTCAGAAAGTACGATAACCAGTTGGTCCTTGCTGTGTTGATTTTTAACAGTGAATTCGGTAGCCTGAAAATATGACACCAGTCTACCAAGGTGTTGCCCAGTTTCTGGGATGTTGTGGTCAGGTGAGGCAGTCTCCTCATTAGAAATACTGGCAATCCGTTGAATGCGATTGAGAAAACACACAGTATTACATTTTACCCGTTTTCAGTAGCACCGGGAGACACCTTTTCTGTAATGCCTGAATAATATGTTTGATAAAAAGTAGTATGATTTAAAAGAGACATTTAAAAATCGTGTCGTTTTTTATAATTTAAAGACTTTTCGTTAAAGTACTGCCAGAGATTGCCCTTTACGAACCTACAAATAATTATACAATTTCCCTTCTTATATTAAGTTAAAATAACATTTAGGAACTTTATATAAAAAGCACTACTAGCGCGCGGCGACGAATGAGCTTTGGCCGCGCGCTAGTAGTGCTTTTTATATAACGACACGACGCTAAGTATACAACGAGTACCAGAATAAACGCAATACCTCTTAAAGGGTTATTGTTCTCATCATTACGAATAACTTTCACTATGGGATTAACACTGAAATCGCGAAAAAAAAATCGAATGCGCTCATACATTTATGTGAGGATAACTCGACAAAATGTACTGAACAATTTTTTTCGCCATTTCGGAATTTGTCCCATAGCAAAAGTTGTTCATAATGATGAGTACAATGACTCCTTAAGAGGTATTGCGTTTATTCTGTTACGTGTTGTATTTCGTTCCTTTGACGCCGTACATTTTATCTAGTCAGCGCCCTGGCCGCGCGCCCTGACCGCTTTATGTATCAAGTCCCTAAGATCCCAACAAGTGACAGCGAAAACTCCCTTTAGAATAGTTTAGGTACCAACAAGAAAATAAACCGACTAACAGTAAGTACTTTATCCTTTCCTTATGTTAGGTTTATAAAAACACATTAACGACAATAATTAAAAGACTATCAGCTCTAATGTATTACTTAGTAAACTACGAGCGTAGGCACTTAATCACCCGGCGCATTAAGCGTCTGTCATCACAGCGCCGCCATTGTTCTCAGAACCTCGCAATTTCCCCACAACACACTAACAATACGCTAATGTCAAACCACCAAGTAGGTGCACAGATTAAAAAAATCATCCAGGATAATAAAGAACTTATCGGCTGTGAGATCTGACGCCGGTGCCTAACGAATGGAAAAAAGGTAAAAAGGCGGGAATTTGATTCATAATGACATCAACATGGCGACACTGATTGCGATCTGAAAGGGAGATTAAAATAGGGTGGCTTTGTCTTGCGTTTGATTACTATTATAGTGCCTACATCAGCAGTGGATGTCTGTAATGGTACAAATGTTTTATTGTTGATAGCTTTTAAACTTTTGTTTGTTTAAATACGACGCCTGTCTTTAACCTTTAAAATAGACTATGGTAGACACCAGATTATTTACAATAACGGTCATTGACTCACATACATTTATTGACTTTCTTAACAAAAACGTAATTAATGAAAAGCTATCCTGAATCGAACTCTATCGTAATCCTTTACGTTCGTTCTCTGGGATCTAGTAATGAAAAGCTGGCCAAGTGCGTCTCGGTCCACGCAGTGTAGGGTTCCGTAGTTAACCGTCCCGTAAGCCATGACAAAAAATTGCAAATTCTGCTATGACATTACAAAGTTATAAATACACTCAGTTTTTAAGTCATTGTCTATGGGGTAACTACGAATTTTTAACCTAATCAGTTTCATTTTATAAGTTGGTAGACTGTTATCCGTTAACTTGTAAAGCCTACTTAGCTGTGATAATTTTCCTATGATATTATTACTACTGACTGTGATTATTACTATGACAAACAGACATTTTTCATCATCAGACAAAAGTAATCTGACTAAGAGAATAGAATAGAATACTCTTTATTATCTACTTATGAATGTGGTATGACCGTCGTAAGGATTTTTTTTTTATGAGAGAAAAATGATTTTTGTTTTGGGTAAATAACTGAATTGAGAATCTCCTCCTATCTTTGAAGTCGATTAAAAAGAAAGAAGGAAACAAAAAAAGGTTTATTTTCATATATTAATATATTTAAGACTCGCAAAAGAAACAAAAGAAACAAAATTAAGTGACTAGAAACTAAGTAAACTGACGTCTTCGTCCAAAGTGGAATTCAATGGAATTTTATAATAAAACAATAAAATTGTTTTTCAAAAAACCTATCCTGACTTTCTCCACCAATTACATTTTCTAAGGAAAGTTCCATAAAGATTTTTGTTATTAATCTACCAATACGGGATTTACTGTCCGAAAATCCGCCTGAAAACTATTCGGCTATAAACTGAAAAACACAATTTATACCGAAACGCACCCAACGAAATGTAAATACGACGACTCGTAACCGAAATTGGTCAAAGGGTAAACGGGAAATCGCTGTCCATTTGCCGAATACGGCATTTGTGACAAGTTCGGCTATACATACACAATACACAGGCTTCTATTACTTGTAAAAGGTTCTATTCTTTACGCCTACGTCATAAAGGTCATTTTCGCAGGGAAAACTATTTTTGTAAACGCAATCCCCTGCGTAGGTATTCGAAGACAATATAAAGTGTAATAAAATAAACCAGCCGCAATAATTTTTATTGTAAGAAGGGCCCTCGAATTATCATTTAGATGGGGTGGCTGGCAATATGGCGCGAATTCTGGTGCCGAGCAAAAAATAGATCGGGCAGCCGACGCGACAATTGAGTTACTGTAAGGGATGATCTTGTAAAGCGATTTTTTTCGGGGATTTCTGTAATTGCACCTATTTTATTGGCGAGGGTCTTCTGTTTATGGATGAGCGGTGTTGTTGAGGTAAAGACTTTTACGTTATGTACCTTCAAACGGGGTAAATAGGAACGAAGGGGTGAATCGAAACAAATATTTGATAAGGTTTTTTTACTGTAATATAATAATACCAGCTGTCCCCCGCGGCTTCGCTCCCGTAAAATGGCTACCTAACCTACCCTAACTACCCATTTTTATTTTTCTTCTTCTTTCGTATGAAACTTTTCCTTACAATAACAAACGCTACAAAAAAGAATTAGCGGAATTGGTCCAGCCGTTCACGCGTGATGCCGTCCGTGGTCAGTGACCAAGCTAGGGAAATAGGGATTCATTTTTACATGAATAGATTGGTTTTCTAAGAAATCATTTTTTTTGTATCAATTCAATGAAATTTAAGACCGTAAATTCATTCCAACAAGATTTAAATAATCTAAAATTTCCCTCAAAGTTTTTTTTCTATTCACCCCTGCATTCGTATTCACCCCGTTTGTAGGTACTTAGGTAGGTACTTTCGTGATATTAGATACATAATTTTGTCAGGGCTGCAGACAGAGGAACCTCCTGTCTAAATCAACCCCTTGGATCCAGCCGCCTAACGAGAGCCTCATAAGGTGTTGATAGAGGCTCGTGGGCCGTGGCTTATCAACAAAGATTGGAATTAGGTAGAGTTATTTATGTATTTACACTGATTTTATACAGCGAAAGAATAAACTGGATATGCCTCAAACGCCGAGATTAATTTAAAGAGCAGAAAAATACTGTGATTTATTAAACAAAAAAGTTATTTACTTTTACACAATTTAAACCACTGCACGCGCCACGTTTCCAAATGTACACCAACGACATCGGATGTCCGAAGTTGCAAAATTCCAATGTTGTAGTTCGCACAACATAGCTTGTGACAACAAAATTTGTAATGTTGCTGGCCACACGGGATTGTCTATTAGAAATCCCGGAAGATCCATATTAATGTCAACATTTCGATGCAAGTACATAAATAACTCTACTTAATTCCGATCTCTGCTTATCAAGCCATTGGCTGGCACAACTATTAGTACAAAATTAAAATCGGCTCAATCTCATAATACCAGATTCGAAAAATACCATTATCTCAAAATAGCAGATTCGCATAATACCATAAATAAGTACACTTGAATGCAGAATGTGTTTCCAGGAAGTAGGGGCAAAAGAAACGAAAAATAAATCAAGAAGAAATTAAACTATGGGTAGGTACTTATTTCACATAAATCATTTACAATAAATCTTATTATACAAGAACAAAATAAAATAAACTCATCAAAGTATGGGTACGTTACTAATTTACACAAAAATATCAATACATTTACAAAAAAAATAAGAACAAAATAAAATAAACTCAAACTAAACATAAGGTTTGTTCAGCGTCGCCTTATAGTAGACTAGCGACCCGCCCCGGCTTCGCACAGGTGGTAATATTTATTCTGCTCATTTTGGTAAGGTGTCTTTTGTACCCAGTGTCAAAGTAAACATAATTAAGTACCAAACCTTAAATTTGCTAAAGCTATAAAAATGTGTTACAGGCCGAGCTAAAAATTTCCATTCCAAAAAAACCGTCAACAATTTGCAACGGTTGAATATCATTAAAAATGGTTATGGTGAGTGAACCTTATAAGATAGATATATGCTATCACGGACTTTTTTACGGTATTGATATGTTCTCTAAAACTAAGTGGCGCCCTCATCGTTTGTTTGGTTTTTTAGAATGAAAATGCAGGAAATAAGCACGTTAAGTTGTGCTCCACGTTAATATTATTAGAAACGGTAGTTTTAAATTGTTTAGTTTTATTATAATCACTAAAAAATAAAAGAAATAACCACACAAACGATAAGGGCGCCCCACTGCACGCTCGGTGCCCTCTTAATCGTCCATAGTTTTCGCAACGCACGCGACATTAAACATAACAAATAAAAAACGAAATCATTTTCACCAGAAAACCATCTCACAGGCATTCTACGTATAGCCCTCTAAATTAGCAGGTGATATAGATGCACAATGCAAGCAAAAAAGATGTCAGATCATATCTCATTAGGTGAAATACTGAGTAAAATGAGGATATCTTTTCACGTGGCTGCCTTCAAGCGGCTTCTGCCCAATCTGGGGGGTTCAAACGCCTCCTGCCGGAGGCTCTATGCGGGGATCGTGCGGTCCATGGCCCTTTATGGGGCCCCAGTGTGGGCTTTTACGCTGAAGAAGCGTCCAGCCCGACAACTGAACGTATCCCAAAGGGTCATGGCCATCCGGCTGGCCCGGGGATAAGGCACGGTCTTTGGCGAGGCGGCGAGCCTCCTTGCCGGATTGCCGTCGTAGGATTTGGAGGCGAGAGCCCTCGCGCACGTCTACGCGTGGCGCGTGGAGGCGCTACGCCGGGGCGAAACTCCGCTTCCGCGGCAAATTGCGGCGTGGCGGACGGAGCTCCGGCAAGATACGGCGGGAGGAAACGCCCGGGTGTTTTCACTGCGAGGATCGCCCGGAGGACACAGTGGAGCATACGGTGGAGGTCTGCCCCGCTTGGGCGGAGCACCGCCGTGTCCTCGTCGAGGCAATCGGCGGCAGCGACCTCTCGCGTCCGGCCCTGGTTCAATCCATGGTCCGGAGCGAGGAGGCATGGAAAGCCGTCACCTCCTGCGAAGCAGTAATGCTAGTGAAGGAGGAGGCGGGCCGCGTGAGGGAGAGACAGCCCTCACGCCCCAGCCGCCGCGGCATAGGGAGACGCACCGGGCGTCGGGAGTCGTTGGGCGATTCCCGGCCACCGTAGGTGCGGGTCTGCGGATGGCGAGCGTTGGGTGGCTCGCTCTCCGATCAAAGCCAGGCCCAAGCCGACGGCACGTTGTGTTCCACACGCGCCTCAAAGAGATGTCAGCATAGGAGTAGGGGGCCCGGTAGGGCCAGAGCCTGCCGGGGCTGCGGATTTTGTTCGAAAGAGTTACCGCGGCCCCGGAACGCAAAAGGCACTAGGAGGACCATAGATGGGTTTTAGTCAGTAAGAGTCTAACACTCCCTCCCGCTCCACCCAGAGCGGCAGGAGTCATTTGAAGATTTCCCATCTTTAAAAAAAAAAAAAAGGCTATCTTTTCAATAAATCATCTGTATGGAAAATACCGTTTTCTTTACATTGAAAACTCAATTTGATACTTATTAGATTTTAGTTAGAATTGGAAATTTTTGGCCCGCTTCGATCATAAAAATATTAAACCAGGCCCTCCATAAGATAATGTTGGACACCCCTGTTTTAGACTGTCCTAAATCTGATATATTGAAAATCTGGTATTCTGAGATTAAACCTTACAATCCTCATTGAGTACGTGGTTTTTTCTTGTGGTCACTGGACCATGCTATCTGATCATGTGGCTATAAATCGATATTTTTTTTTGTGCTGACCGTGGACTTACGACTGACTAGACGACTAGTTGGCGCTGGAATGGCAGACGTCTTGATAAGTAGTCGCCGACAACAAAAATGATCGAATAGTCGGCTTTCCCTACTAGTAGGTACTAGATAGGCCATCTCTGTATCGCCTTTTACATCAAATGTTAACTTCATATTTCCCTATTTACCTAGTAAATTAAAATTTCCGTGAAAAATTTTTGTTAGATAACTTAGTAGTTTTTGTCGGAAAAATCTATCAGTTCATGGAATATTTAAGTATTCATAAGAACATAGACAGTTAATACAAATATTAAATTTTAATGAAAACGTCGTCGCCAACACGTATTAATGACTTGCTCCCCACAAATATATTATTCCCCTAAAACACATTAGTCTGCGCACGTTAGGGACCCGGTAGCGACCACACTCATAAGCGTAAGCGTTTGATAATAGGAAGTTGACTTTGTGTTTGTCTTAATGCGCCCTCTAGGGCGCCGCATACAATTTATTGCAACATAACCAGCGGACAATTTAGACGCTTCCAATGACACTTCATTTGTCAAATTACGATAAAAGGTTTAGAGTTATGAGAAAAAAGATGAACATACATGCATTCATATCGGTCAAATCATAACCCTCCTTTTTGCTTCGCCGTGGTCGGGTAAAAATAGTTTACAATTTCATAGCGATATTTTATAATCTTACGGCGTTTGCGATTTTACGGTGACATAAACACCACACGTAGGTATCTAGTACCGGCAGTGCTTGCTCTGGTACACGTTGTTGGTATATGATACCTACGTAATTGCCGACTTTGCAATTAAAAATTTCGACAAATGCCCACTGTGTCCTAAATCCTAATGCCGTAATGATACTGCAAAGCGGTGGAGTGGGCCGGGGGCCGCCAAATGGAAAAAGAATCGGCGCTGATAAATGTTTTCGGTACAAATGTTATTTTGATCTTTTGCGATACCCACAGATTTGTTTTGGGGACTTTTGCTAAAAGAATTCGTTTGGTGTTCCAAAACTTTTTGATTGCGTTTTGTTTAGTCGTTACGGATTGTCAGAAGCCAGAAAATATGACTATAGCAAAGACTACGATAGTATACTGACTATAGTCTTGCCAAGGTACCGTGTTAGCCAGTTAATGGGTTGTGGAAGTCTGGTAGGCAGCCGCTCCATGTAAGCGAATGCAGCGTAGGTAGATTGCTTATTTGTGAAAGCTTTCGGTTGTGTAAATACACTTCTGGACACATCTATTGGCCCACCTTAGAGTTTAGGTTTCGATGGCCCCTACCGAAATATGATTGCTAGATTGAACAAAAACTGTTGATGCAGTTTTAAACCTGATACATTTTACCATCTTTTTCGATCGTATTGTTTTAAATTTGAATTCAGAATACCATACGACATGGAGCTACGCCTAACAAGTCGGATATGCGCCTTGTAAAAGGCAATTGATTTTTGAATAAAAAACATGTTTTATCAAATAAAGGTTTAATTTAATAACGCGTGTTGCCTCCATGGGCATCTACCACAGCTCTCATACGATTAGGCATAGAGTTTATCAACCGCTCTATGAAATTTTGAGGGATCATCTCCCATTCCTCTTCTATGGCAGTTTTCAACTCCTGCATCGTCTGGGCAACTGGCTGACGAGCCCTAACACGTCTTTTTAGCTCGTCCCACATGTGCTCAATGGGGTTCATGTCTGGGCTTCTGGCTGGCCAGTCCATAACTGTGATGTTCACATCCCGAAGATATTCCCTGACGATGCCGGCCGCATGGGCTCTTGCATTATCATGCATAAAAAGGAAATTTGGGCCCACATAGTCCGCGTATGGTATCACGTGAGGTTCTAAGCACTCACGAATGTACCTTTCAGCATTTAATGTTGGCAGCCGTGGTCGTGTAACAACCTCAAGTTGAGTTTTGCCGCTCGCGGATATACCGCCCCAGACAGTCCATGAGCCACCGCCATAAGCAACCCTCTCTTCAAAGCAGCATTGTGCGAAACGCTCTCCCTTACGTCGGTAGACCTTCTTCCTTCCATCATTGCCATGTAACACAATTTTAGACTCATCAGAAAAGAGTACACGGCTCCAATCTTGCTGTGTCCAATTTAAATGACTGCGTGCGAAATGAAGGCGCGCTGTTCGGTGGGCTCGCGTTAGTTTGGGCCTATTAGCTGGCTTGTGTGGTACCATATCGCGTTCTTTTAACCTTCTCCGAACAGTTCGAGCGCTCACAGATACTCCGTGGAAGTCGCGAAGTTGGTTTTGTATCTCAATGGAGGTAAGGTGACGATTTCTCAAGCTGGTCGTCACGATGAATCGATCCTGCCTTTCAGTTGCGACCCGAGATCGTGGCCTTCCTTGGCGACGAACAAAGCCGCCAGTCTCTAGGTACCTCCGATAAACATTTCGGACCGCAGATCGACTTAAATTAAGTTGAGCACTCACGTTTCTTTGGCTGTGTCCGGCCTGAATAAGTGCCACAGCTTGGGCGGCGACTTCAGGTGAAGTATCCATAGATTATTGATAGAACCTCACCTTAATGTTAAGAATAAGTAATGTTTGTTGCAAAACCAAAGATATCAATCACTTTTTCAAGAATTAAATCCAAGTAAACCAATAAAACCAAGTTTTCTTAATATTCGATTGTTTGATATCAACAAACAGGCTCCAAATTGTCTTTTGTTTCTTTGAATTCTGTGTTCGAAATTCAAAAAAAGACTATTGAATGAAATTGTGAATGTGCCAGGTTCAAAACTGCATAAAAACTTTTTGCTCGACCTAATATAAAATTTTAGCTAGGACCAAACGAAACTGAAAATACAAGGTGGGCCAATAGATGTGTCCAGAAGTGTATAAATAGAAATATGTCTAATACATTTAGGTAGGGTAGGGACCTATGAAATTGCCGTTCAATTTTTTCGAGGACTTTCAACCTTCATAACTTCGGTTGGTGTTGAATTTTAAATTGAAATAAAGTTACTTGATATTTAAGGCAGGATACTCTTTTATGAAAATTGGTTATTAGTGTTTCTTTGGGTTTTACTTTTTCTGTAATATCGCCATAATTGTAATTATTTATGAAATTTAAGAAATTCGAATAATTTTTTAATATGAGTTCCATCGTCGAAAATATGCGTTTTAAGCGGCGTACAATATCAGTAACGGAAATGGGAACCATCACCGCTAAGGAACGCACTGTGCGTTATAGTTCAATCGCTTTCGTTTGAGAAATTGTACCCCACATCAACCTGCTTCTCAGGTTGGTCAAAGGGACTAAAAAACCGAAAACGATAGCGGTTGAACTAATAACGCACAAATCGTGCGATTAGCAATGCTGAGTCCGTAGTTCAAATTTAATGTTCTAAATATGGCAATATTACAGGAAAAACAAACCCCAGATTAACAAACAAATAGGCGACTCGAAAAAGCTTTTTTTATAAGTGACCTCTAGCAGGTCAAGCTAGAAGCTTGTCAGCTTGACTTGCCGCTATTTCAATAACTAGTTTACTTTGGGATTGACACAAACCTAACAATATGTCACTTTACTAGATTATTAACCGACTAAAAAAAAGGAGGAGGTTCTCAATTAGACTGTTTTTTTGTTGTTATATTTTTTATATGGTTGTTCAGCGATATTTTCACCATATTGTCAACCGATTTTGATGATTTTTTTTCGGAAATCGGTCAAAAATAAAATAACCAAAAACACCGACTTCCGAAATTAAAGTTATTATATTGTACATAGGTATACATACTTTGTAGTGTTTTTTTATTTGGAAGTCGGTTGCCACGCATGCAAGAAAGTTTAGCTATAACTAAACCCAACGCAAAAAGAGTCATTAAGTTCGTTTAATAGCCTCAAAACGTCTTATTAACAAAACGTCGTGCTACTGGACGTTCTGTTACAAGGACGATGTTTGATTAATTGAATTTTCCTAACAAATATGGATACGTCGCCAATGGAGGCCACCCCGTTTACTTGCCGTCCAGGATCTGGTAGATATTCAGTCACGTCTGAGAAAGATGACCGGTATATTGCGTCAGTTTCTCTAAGAAATCGTCACTTCAACTCTATTCAACTGCAGCAGCGGCTCCGTGAAGTTCGAGGATTGACTGTGACCGATTCTACTAGTAGAAGATTGGTGGAGCATGGCTTGAAAACTCACGAACCAGCTAATGGCCCAAAATTGACGGTAGACCACTGAAGAGAAAGACCACTGAAGAACTTTGCTCGTAAGCACTTAAAATGGTCATACCTTCAATGGACCTCGCTTACTGTCATTAAATGGGTTTGATTTTTTTTTAATAAGCAGGGAGTGTATTTTAGACATGAAAATAAAATAAAGGGTAACTACTTCCAGGGGTCGAATGAAAATAGACAATTATACACTATGGTTTATTGCACTAAACTAAAATAAATATAGTACTTATTTTAACATTAATTAATTGATTAGCTACTTTATCAACATACCTACGACAGACTTACGGAGGGGGGGGGGGCGGCAGTCGCCCCCGCTAGGCTTAGTCACGAGTCAGATTGGTGAGTAGGTTAGTATCGTTGAATCGGGGTGTTAGCTCCTCCTTCTGCTCTTCTATCGGCTCTTCTATCGGCTCTTCTATCGGCTCTTCTTCCGGAGGATTCTTTAGTTTGAACTTCGGGTCCCGTTGATCCTCCGCCGGAGCCTTTAGATGACAAATGAAATTTATTTTGTAAGTAGGTTTTACATAACACTTTTAAACGTCAATCTTTTTCAGTAAGTTTTAAGCTAGATAAGGCCGGTGTTGCCTAGTTGACTAGGTACTTGGAGAACAAACAACGAAACAAACTCAGAAGTCAAAGTCTCTTTTATAGTCCACACATAGGTCAAATCATATGAGACCCATATAGGTTAATGTCTGAGGTGGTCTTTTGAGGAAAGTACCACACAGATTTGGGTGGACCTGTGCAGAGCTTGCACTGTCTGCGATCGTGTAGTTAAAACTTAGAACTTTAAGGACGCGTTTACAGATGGGTAGTCAAATCATTACTTCTTTACACAAAAGTATGTTTATTCAATAAAATGCTTTGCATTCTTAAAATGTTTTTCCCATGAATTGTTGATAGATGTGCATGGTACGATTCTGAACTATAAATATAATTTTAGATACGTACAGTTTCTCAATAAATGTACCGAAGTAAAAAAAAATCACTGGTACATTTATTAGTGGCACACAGTATATTATATTTCAACAACAACAATGTAACCACAACTTTGTAACAATTTATTGATTTATAAAGAGTGTCCATACTGTCCATAGAGTTTCTTGCACGTTCTTCTCTTTAAAGATCTACGCTTTGGAACGTGCAAATAGCTCCTTCTCTTTAAGTCAAAGTCAAAACGTTTATTTCAATTAGGCCATTAAACGGCACTTTTTTAAATTGACTACTGTCCGTTCACAGAGGTAGATTCTTATGAAGAAGAACGGACAAGAAACTCCATGTTACTCTTTTCAAAAAAATGTTTTACAATATTTGGAATACATATGTGAGGTCGATGCACCTAGAGTATTCTACTTATAGGAACAAAGTATTACCAGTAGAGGTAAACTTATTCATTTTCTTAATAAGTACATGGTACTCACATATTTACAAATATTGGAACCATTAATAAAACAGTGTGTGAGTTAACAGGAAAATAAAAACTCAAAAAAATTAAGAGTACATCTATAAATTTAATACATAAATCAACCACTTTTATTTTGTCGTCCCTGCACCCTTGACTGTTCTATGGAGCAGGACCAGCATTTCTCCAAGCACTCTTACCTTGAATATAATCATCTAGTTTGTAATATGCTTGTTTACAAAGAGTGCTTTAACATAAGTTTAAAATTTTCTTTCATTTAATTCTAATATGTTACAAGGTATTTTGTTGTAACATTTAACACAGTATTCTATGAAAGATGTTCGTACTTTGGCTAGTCTATATTGTTGATCTAATTTATTTCTATTTCTAATAATAAAATTATGTCTAGCACAATTCTTTCTAAAGAGATGACGATTTTTCATTACATACAATAATATTTTCATAAATTAATTGACAAAGGACTGTCATAATATTAATCTTTTTTAAAAGTTCCCTAAGAGAATCGCGGTGACGAAGATTATAAATAGCTCTGACAGGACGCTTTTGCAAATAAATATGGATACAATGTCAGCAGCCCGACCCCACAGCAAAATACCGTACGACATAATTATGCTGTGAAAGTAGCTAAAACAGACCAAACGAGCGGTTTCTACATCTGTTAACACCGTCTTATCTTTCTAACAGCATAAGCAGCTGTGCTTAGCCGCCCCGCAAGAGATGTTATGTGGGGTCCCAATTGCAATTTCTCTTCTAAAGTGATTCTAAGAAAGTAAGTGGTTCTGATCAATAAATTCCAGTTTTTGTGTATAACTCATTTGGGTCATCTATGTTATTAAAACTCTGAACATATAATTTAGTAATAAAACTTAATAATACTTTCTTACCGCTCTAAATTTAATTTGAATTTTTTGTAAAGGTATGTATGTGCAAAACGTTACTGTTTGTCCACTATGATCAGAGGGCAACTTATTAACAATTTCTTTATGTAGGTCACAATACACAACCACAATTATAATAAATACTCGTATGTTGTCTATGCAAGTCGCAGAAGAAGCTGTTACTCGGGTAGGTTCATTAAAAACATTTGACAAATTAAATCATTTAAACATTAAAGTCGCCACATATAATTATTGATTTATTGCTAGTACTAATTTTTTTCAACACATCTTCCATTACAGTATCAAACAAAGATACATTATGGGAACTTGGAGGTCTATAGACGCATACTACATGTTTATAATTATCTAGCTCAACATAGAACAATTCAATGGTGTGTTCAACCGACAGTAATCTGTTAAACAATGTCTTTTCTTTCTCTAGATCTAAAACTTTTAATTGAAATTAATGATCCTCCATGTATGACACATGGAGGATCATTAAATTTAATTAAAAGTTAAATTGTTGTGTTGTTACCCATTTCAGCCGACAATGAATGCATTGTGGGCTGAAATGGATAACTACAGAATAATTTTCAAAATTAATGGATGCCACTTGGTAATTTTTTAACCAATTTTCCGTTAAGCAAACTACATCAAACTTGTTTTTTTCTAAAAACATTTTTATTTCGAGTAATTTGGAAAAGCAACCTTGAATATTCTGATTAAATAATTTTAAAGCCGCCCCTTAGGATTTTTAGAATGAACTAAATTGCCAGAAGTTAGGTACCTTGTTATTATTTACTAATAATAATGGGTTATTACACGGGGTAACTTCTGTTGTCTTGCAGTTCAGTTTAAACATTTATCCAGAGTGATCTCTGCAGCTACAATTGAGGAGTATAAAATGCCTGTATGGGTTCCAACAGAAAGAGAAAACTATCTGATGGAAGAGGACTCCAAGAATGTTGAAATTATAGGTTGGTCCTCCTTCGTACACAAGGAATCATAATAGTTAGTCACTATGTTGTTAGTGCGACTAGACACAGACTCGTCACTTATCCCAATATTTGTTATATTAGCTATAACCTCGTTAATATTATATGCTATTACCATAGCTATCGCACCAGAAAGGGATAAAGCTCCCTGAGTTAACTTAAAACCACTAACAAACTTATTAGTGTCAAAAAACAATAATTTGTCACTATGACGACATGTCAACAAGTGAATAAAATTATTCAGCTTTAATATATTACTATTTTGTTCATCTGAAAAAGTATCAAAGTAAGGAAAAGCACACAACATCAGCTTAACTATATTCAACTTAAGTAAGGAGTCAACACCATCCACTATGTCTTTTCTGGTAAGGGTACAATTTATATACTCACCAAAATAATTTTTGAACCCTAATACTAAGTACCAAGTAAAAATATTGGCTTCATAAAAATGATATAATGCAATGTTACTACTGTAACTAGGAGAAGTTAGGATGCAAGAGCGAGCGAAGCAAGTGTTAGGGCACCTATTTTTTTAAACCCTTGTTGAGCCCTGCGAAGCGGTGATCCGACTACGCCTTTTAGGCAACTTTAAAGTGTTTTGAGGTTAGGTTAGGTTATTATACATTTATGTGCGCATAATTCGAATGAACTGTACTGAACAGCCGATTTTTTTTTCGCGATTTCGGGATTGGTCTCGTAGTAAAAGTTGTTCATAATGATGAGTACAATGGCCCCTCAAGAGGTATTGCGTTTATTCTGTTACACGTTGTATAATAATTAATCATTTTGGAGGCACTGAATATCAATACCTATGTTGTTCCCTACATCTGTCTAGCTCTTCAGTACAAATATTTAATCTTTTTGTTAGGCTTACTCGGTCCTTTCTAAGTAAAATATTAAATTTTAGGAGATTGCTTTTTATATTGCTCTTTGAGACCGTTTAATAATTTTCTTAATTTTGACATATATCTTTAATTTGTTGTGACTCATAACAATAGGACATAATGGTATGGTACCTGTTAGATCTATAGTTATGGCTGGCTCACACACTGATTTTGACTTAACACGTACCAACTCATCGAATAAATTATTGGTTAGTAAACTTTTCACTAACCTTAACATACTCTGCAATAGATAGGGCCTTATGGGCATCGCACAATTCTTGTTTGAGTTCTGAAACACGGTTCAATGTTAGTTCATATGTGTCACTGCACTTTTCAAATGAAGACACTTAATGTTCAAGTCGAGTGTGTTGGTCGGCTAAGTCTATGTGCTGGATGTGTAGCTCAGCTAGCTCATTTTGAAGCAGATATTTTTATGGACCACATTTTGCACTTCCACCTCGCCTTCTGCAATTTCCTGGAGCAACAATTTTGCTTCCAGCTCCTTAACTGTGGAACTGCGGGTCATCATTTTCTTTTTTCACCTGGAATGTGTACAGTTTTAAAATTAAATAAGTGTTTAGTAGGGAGAAAAAGTTATGAATGTAATGGGATAATTTTAGTTAGATAAAGTTATTGGAATTACATGGATACAATGAACGGGACTGTTATTTAAGATAATAGTACTTTGAAAAAACACTGCTTTAGTTGTTATACTTGGTTTTAAAGTACACATCAAAACTTGATTTTCTTACATAGGATTTTAACACACATTACGGGCTAACAATAAAGATCTCGTCAGGATTGTAATTTGTGCAGTAAATTATGTAGTGTTTGGTGTCTGGGCGAATGTTTTCGTCATCGATTTTGCTTCCACCAGCGGCCCTACCATGACGTGTTAAAGCGTGAGTCGTTCGAGCGAGATGGAGGAATGGAGCTATATAGGGTGTATAGCTCCATCCCTCCTTCTCGCTCGAACGACTCACGCTTTAACACGTCTTGGTAGGGCCGCAGTTGTCAAGCAAAATGAGACATAAACCGTGCCAGTGTGTGATGGACGTTGCTCAGAGGCCTGAGCAGTATTTTGCGATGTTTTGTAGGTCGTAAGTATTGACTACATTAGCATATTCAAAACAAAATACTCCCCGGGTCTGATGATTTTTTCAAATCCATCACCGTTGCTGCGTTGGGTTGACAGCTGATCTTAGCTTCCTTGTTTTCCGAAATATTCGGGACAAAAAACACTGTACAACCACTATATTGTACCTACTCACTACGTATTATTAACTACTTAACACTAATTTGAGATAAATTAAACAATTTTTATAAATTTCTTAAAATTTTAAATCTAGAGATCATTTTATTGAAGACCGGCTACCCTTTGACTGACCGACCTTGATAATTCAAAAGTGCCTGTAAATGGTTTAATTTAAATAAATGCGTTGAGTTTTTCTTTTGAGTTGAGATTCACAGATAAACTTTCAGCTTTTACAAAATAACCAAGGTTTGATCGTCGCGGGCTCTTACTCTATAAATGATAAATTATATTTATTTTGTAAGTAGGTTAAACATAACACTTTTACACGTCAATATTTTTTGGTCATTTTAAGCTAGATGAGGCCGGTGTTTCCTAGCTGACTACCCTGAGAAGAAACACCGAAACAAACTCAGAGGTCACAGTCTCTTTTGAAGTCCATACAAATTGTACTGGTCAAATCATACGAGAACCATGTAGGTTAATGTCTGAGGTGGCCTTTTGAGGAAAGTGCCACACAGATTTGAGTGGACCTGTCCAGACAGTGCAAGCATTTGTCAGTTATTATGGAGCTCAAACTTAAAACTTTAAGGAGCTCAACGATTTGACGAACAATACCAAAGTAAGGACATTTGGGTAGGCCGCATAAAAAAATCTCAAACTGCCAGACATTGTTGACTAACATGAAATGAACCCCTATCATAGCGATCTGCATGGTCCCCACATTCACAATACGATATGAGGATCATGCAGATCAGTGTCTGAAATGGTCTTTTGAAGAAAGAACCACACAGATTTGAGTGGACCCGTCCAGTCAGTGCAAGCTTTGTTCAGTAGTCGAGTAGCTCAACTTAGAACCAAAAAGGAGCTCAACGAACCGACGAACATGCCAAAGAAAGGACATTTGTGTAGGCCGCATTTAAGTACTCAAACTGCCAGACCTCGTTAAAAATACTTCAAAGAAGAAGAAGTATTTCAAAGAAGAGAAAAATAAGAAGAAAATAACCCACATAGTCCCCATATTCACAAAATGACATATGGTACGTAATCTGAATGATTACATAAAAGCGTACATGGTGACACTGAATATTGCACAGACGAGGATGAACTCGCTAAAGAGACTGAGGATTAGGGCCAAGAGCAGGAAGAAGAGGAAGCTAAACACCTCCCTCTCTCCAAAACCACAACCCGGAAAAAGCGCCCAAAAAAAAAACAACAAAAAAAGCGAAAACGACTTCCTTCAAATAGTGCCTCCACCATCGCCAGTCAAGACGGAATTAAAAACTACCAAACGTTCTACAACTCGCTAACTCAAACAATACCAGCTGAATTATTTACCGCAAAAATCATGAATATGAGATTGTGCGAAAGTTAACGCCAAAACAGTAATTCTTATAGGAAACTGCCAGGCTTATGACAGAAAAAGACTACCATTGGCATTAGTACTAATACATTGGCATTGGTATTGGCATTAGTAGTATAAGCAAGCTAGACCAATTAGAGTTGTTGTGAAGAAGTTACACTTGATAAAGTTAATGTATGGAAACTTCTTTAAGTGCAATGACAAACATTAAACCATAATGATCCTGTCATATTTTTTTAAGTAAGGTATGTCTTGTCAAAACGAAAATAAATGCTACAAGACTGAATTTGAGATCATATTTTAATTTTACTGATAATTATGTTTTAAATCAAGACTACACACAAAACACGTAAGTGGTTATGGGCCTTGGAAAACTAAGCTTGAAGCTCAGTAAAATACAGATATAAACTAAGCATGGACCTCAGTAAAATACAGGTATGCAACGAAAGAAGTTCGGCGGAAATAAATGGAACTAACAAGATTTGTTAGAGGATAACGTACAGTTGCATAGGAACTAGCGCTGCGGTTGCGGAACTTCTTTCGTTGGACGGACTCTACGTGACAGCAGTTCAGCTGGCTGCCCTGCAACTTATTCTTACCATCAAGTCACCTTGACATGTTGACTTGACTTGTTTCTAAAAAACGACAAACTCCGGAAAAATTGCCGACATCAACAATTGATTTAAACAAAGAAAGCGTGCCTTGTAGTAGTAGCAGACAGCTAACTTTTAAAGAGTTTTAGCAATATTTACAGCGTAATCTGACAGTTTTAGCAATATTTACAGTATCTCTCTTATTGATCAATATGAATCTCCTAAGTCTCAATAAACACTATTTAACCTTAAGTGACGGCCAATCAAAGCCGGCCCTTAAAAGATGTAAAAAGGAAACGGTGACAGATCAGTCAAAGTGGTGTCAGTTAAGACCTACGTTTGCATAAAGCTGCAACCAAACAAACCCTCCATGGAGCAAAAAGTTATTGATCAATTAAATTAAAAATGTGTAATAGTTATTGGAGGGTTTCTTAGAAGCGACAGATTGTTAGAATATTACTGCTATTTTAAAACTCGTAAAAAACCTGTCATTTGTCACTAAGATAGTTCGCATATGGAAGAAAATGTTAAAATACATTAATGAGTTTTACATGCATGACACGTAATTATCGAATGCAAGAGATACATACAGGAAGCGTTAAAAAAGACGGATTCTGTATTTGTCTATATGCATTTTTTGTGTACCTATGTACAGACATAAGAAGAGAAGGAACAAAGAGAAGGAATAAAGAGAACAAATTTTGATAATTATATATTTATTAAGGAAATGTGTTCCAGTTGGTCCTATTTTAATATGGAGTGGGGCATGGTTCTGTAGATAAAGAGTGAAATTCCTCAATTGATGGTAATATTGAACCGTGTTTAAAGACATTTGTTAGGAACATAAATGTTTGAAAATCGACTCTTTCATTTACAATATTTAAGGGTCTGATAATGTATCTGGGTGACAAAAAATGCAACTTCTCAACGCACAACAATAATTATTCTACCATATTTTCAGGTTTCAGATTACCAATGCAGTTATGAACTGACTGTGATGGATTTTTCAAATTGGTAGGTTATGTTGTTGTAGAACAACTACACATTTAAAAACTTGTATAAAAACAACCACCGACTTTCCAACGAAAATACTATAAAGTGCAAAAGAACCAAACACGAGTAATCTGGACACTAGGAAATATATGGAAAAAGATAGAGGCCAGTAATTTGTTTTACCAGAATTGAAATTATTGAATGTGAGAGTGACAATGTAGATACTTAATTTAAATTTTTAAATATTTTTATAAAAATTAAAAAACATTTAAAATAATTATAAAAATAGTAGCCCACCGGTATCGGGAACAGGGTTCAAGCTACCGGGGTGGTGTTGGTCGAGGCTCTTGGCAATTTTGGCGGAGAGGTGTGTCACCTATCTGGGACGTGACGGCATTACACCATCATCCCATGTCGTGCGGTGTTCCGCAGGGTTCGGTCTTGGGCCCGCCCCTGTGGAACATCGGGTACGACTGGGTGCTGAGGGGCGAGCTCCAGCCGGGAGTGGACCTGCCGTGTTACGCTGACGACACGCTGGTCCCTGCTCGGGGGAGCTCGTACAGGGAGGCAGCGTTGCTGGCGACGGCCGCAGTCTCACAGTTGGTGAGCCGCATACGGCGCCTTGGCCTGGAGGTGGCTCTCAACAAGTCGGAGGAGGTTTTTTATGGCCCCCGGCGGGCGCCGCCGCCGGGATCACACATCGTGGTCGGTGGGGCCCGTATCGCTGTCGAGTCCACCATGAAGTACTTGGATTGGTGCTCGACAGCCGGTGGAATTTCGGCCCCCACTTCCGACGGCAGGCGCCCAAGTTGTTGGGCGCGGCTAGGGCGCTGTCAACGCTGCTTCCTAATCTGGGGGACCCGAGCACCGCCTGCAGGCGGTTGTACGTAGGGATCGTGCGATCGATGGCCCTGTATGGGGCCCCGATCTGGGCGGCTGACCTGACGGCCGGCACCATTTCTGTTCTGCGGAAACCGCATAGGATGATGGCCGTCAGAGTCATCAGGGGTTATCGCATGATCTCATACGAGGCGGCTTGCGCACTGGCCGGATCTCCTCCCTGGGACCTGGAGGCGCGCGGGGAGCGACTGACGCAGCGATATTTCGAGCTGCGTCAGTCGCAGCTGAGCGAGGTCCTGGTGGCGGAATGGCGGAACAGGTTCTCACGCTTTACCTCGTCACTATCGAGGCCATCCGGCCAGTGCTCGACCTCTGGCTCGGGAGAAGGCACGGCTCCCGGTCGTTTCGTGCGACACAGGTCCTCACGGGGCATGGCTGCTTCGGGAGGTTCCTGTGTCGTGCCCGTGTGCCGCTTGGGAGGAGCCGCGCCGTGCCCTCGTCTCTGTGGTAGGCAGTGACCTCTCGTTGCCGGCCCGAGATGTGGCCCGCGGATGCGGGCCGGCACCAGCCGGGGATTACGGAAGTCGCGTACGTTCCCGCGATCCCCGGCGTAGGTGGAAGATGGAACACCGGGGTGGTTTTAGTCAGTAAGAGCCTGACAGACCCCTCCGCCGGCCCCAGGGCGGAGGACATTCATGAGGATTTCCCCCCGTAAAAAAAAAAGGCTCTTGGCAATTAACGTTACGATTATCGGCACAATGACTGCTGTGTTCACATCCCACATGACGACAACCTCGCGAGCCAAGTCAAGATACTTTGTTTGTTTATCTTTCTCAGCCTTCACAAGGTTCTCGTCATAAGGGACTGCTATATCAACAATCATTGCGCGACGCTCTAATCATTCTATCACCACTATATCAGGCTTTTTGGCACAATAGTCCTGTCATTATCGAGTGTGTATCATTGAGGTCTTCGCAGTCATCAACATAATTTGACAACTGAAAATCCAGAGCTGCCACTAGCGCCCTGTTTTTGTTATGCATGGACAAACGAGGTAAGCGTGGTCTAAGTTCAGGCAGCGTGTAGCGGTATTCCCGAATAGCACACTTCAAAGCACTCCTCAATCGTCATTGCACTGGGTACTTACGTTTGTGACCCTGTCATTACAATACTCGTCAGCGTGGCTATTATTACTATTAGTGTAGATGAACATTCGGGATAATACACATTATTTAATACAATAAGTACATGACTTTATTTCATGCAAAATTAGGAGGTTCTGTTATTATGGTACTCCATATATTAAAACAGAGCAGTTTTAGAAGTAAAGATAATTATGTAAAACAAAATTTTGAATTTTTTACATTATGGTTACTGAAGTTTATAGCAAACGTGTTATGGATGCTTAATGATTTTCGGACAAACAATTTAAGGAGAAGAAAGGGAGTACCTCCAAATTTAAAATAAATGTCAGTCTGTTGCAACTTTGCAAGTCGTTGAGTAGTTTAATTACCTTCGCCTTCCCTTCGGCCAGTGGGTTCTCCGGTTGGTCTGGCAGGTCCAACCCCTCGTTCAGCATCTGCCTCAACATGGTGTCTGATCTACGGGTATATCTTGTTTCATTTTCTTTAACGGTAGATGCGTCCTTTCCCTGAAACACATCAAAAGTTATAGGTGTGAGTTAAGAAAGGCCTGATCTTTAAAGTCATCAGAAGATCATAATTGTAATATAAATCTTATCCAATTTGAACATTATTTATGTATTTATTTATTACAGACATATATATATATATATATATATATATATATATATATATATAAATATATATGTTGTTTTGTGGAAATTAAATAATTGTGCTATCTTTCTTTCTTTTGTTTCAATTAATTACAGTAACATAAAATGTAACATAATAAATTTTTAACCAGTTGTTTCAGTGTATGTGTTGTCACATTGGATGGAGTACTGGGATCATACTTGCTTCATACCCAGCTGGTAGTAAAGCGTTCTGATCCCTTGCAAAGTCAGTTGAATCGAACTTCTACCGTTCCTCACTACCATCACTGCTAAAACTCTACAGGTTACTGGGCCACTCCGCCGAGGAGGAAGCAAACTGGTTTACCTATCTTTTTGCGAAATTTTCGCGTCTGGATCCTGCTGACGCGCGGCCTTCTCCTGATGGATGCGGAACTATTATGTCGCAGATACGCATCCATCAAAAGTGCGTCCGTCCGTGCTACCGTCCGTACATATGTCGCCGTCGTAAGGTACAGCGTAACCTTACCTGCGTTCTTAGAACGTGTGAGCCTGAATTGTCTGAAGTACAAAGTCAAAAAATAACATTCTTTATAAAGAAGTAAAGTTCCGTGGATGAAAAACGTTTAATTTTCCGACCTACTTGTACAACTCAATCTGTTGTACAAATGTCCCAAACTAACACATGCCAGTTAATAATTTTTCCCATCGAGTTATTAAAGTTCAAAATATTAAAAAACAAACATCCAACATCCGGGGGTTCACTTTTCGCGGGATACATTTTAACATACCTACCTACTTCTCTACAAATTAATGGAAAAGATTCGGAGTTAAGAATTAATGCTAAGTTTGCCTTATTTTCGGCGTAATTTCACTGGACTAGTAAGCGCACCTAGATATTTTTTACCATATAATATTTTTTTTAATTAGCCCCCAAAATCTGGTCATATAGTTGCCGACAAACGTTTGAACGCAACTGTACGGACAACAGCTTTTTTTTTAAGGATGGGAAATAATCAAATGACCCCTTCTGCTCTGGGTGGAGCGGGAGGGAGTGTCAGACTCTAACTGACTAAAACCCATCCATGCTCCTCCTAGAGGCTTTTGCGTTCCAGGGCCGCGGTAACTCTCTCTAACAAAATCCGCAACCCTGGCAGGCTTTGGCCCTAACGGGCCCCTACTTCTATGCTGACATCTCTTTGAGGCGCGCGTGGAACACAACGCGCCCTCGGCCTGGGCCTGGCTTTGATCGGACGGCGAGCCACCTAACGCTCGCCGACGGCAGACCCGCACCTACGGTGGTCGGGAATCGCCCAGCGACTCCCGACGCCCGGTCCGTCTCCCTATGTTGCGGAGGCTGGGGCGTGAGGGTTGTCTCTCTCTCACGCGGCCCGCCTCCTCCTTCACTAGCATTACTGTTTCGCAGAAGGAGGTGACGGCTTCCCATGCCTCCTCGCTCCAGACCATGGATTGAACCAGGGCCGGACGCGAGAGGTTATTGCGCCGATCGCCTCGACGAGGACATGCATGGCGGTGCTCCGCCCAAGCAGGGCAGACCTCCACCGTATCCTCGGGGGCGATCCTCACAATGAAAAGCGTGCTCCCTTCGCTTGCCATCAGGCGAGATTCAGGTCAAATACGATCCTTTCAATTATATTTTGCTTTGTAACCTTATCTAGGACATTTCATCCAAATCCGTTTAGCCGTTAACAGATTAGGTAACAAACACATTCTTTTGCATTCACAAGTAAATATAAATTTCTAAACATTTACCCATTTATATCCGACCCAGGCCAGTGTATTGTTGTCCAAGCGTGGGCCCAGCAGAGGGTTCATTTGCGCTATATACGTAGTGGTCCAACTAAAATATTAAGGTGAGTAGGTACATTAGAACATATCCATAATAAAGTTGTTTTGAATGGTTCAATTTAAGACTGGTCGCATACGTATGGTTTCCTGTTAAGGTATTCAAGATTCGGAGAGCTAAAATGCTTGCCTTGCATACAAAATTTTCAACTAGCCGCACACGTTTGTATATTTTCCGAATGGGGAAAAAACCTGACGTTCCTTCCAAAAGCAAGCCACGCGATCGGGTCAGAAGATACGAAAATCGTACGGCGCGTAGTCTCACGGAATTCCGAATCTCAATTCCTTGTGGGAAAACCTGACCATACTGAAATTTCGCGTGCATCCCATAGACCGTGCGAATAGGCGAAAAATACCCCAAAGAATTAGTAAACAAGAATAGGTTTTATTTATTTGAGTTCTCTCGGTTCCCACGTTAACATTGCAAAGCGTTAGGAAACCGTACGTATGCGGCCAGCCTGAGAGGAGTAGGTGAGCTATGTTTAAATCAAACAAGAGAATACCCTCTCGACGAGTACTACCTATACCGTGGCTATTATCTCCAAATGATTTCTGTTATAAGTGTAATCTTTATAAGTTTGGTTTTGGGTTTTAATTTTTTTGTTTATCACAATTAATCATTTGCAAGCTTACAATCAGTGTGGCTATAAATCAACCTCCATAGCCTTCCCAACTATATTGAAGTCGGCTTCCGGTCTAACCTGAAGCAGCTGAATACCAATATTTTACATCGAGCGACTGCCTTACTGACCTCAACAACCCAGTAACTGGGCAAACCTGTACCTCATAGGTGTATGCATTAGTTAAGCACTATAATATAACTAGCTTAAATACTCGGCAAACATGCGTGTGGTGTGTAATGTTTGCGATTGCGGTGTCTGTGTTGACAACTTACAATATCCAGCAGCTAAACGCCGATAGCATGATACAGCATCTTGTTATACTGAAAAGAAATTAAAAAAAACCATCAGAGTTTTTGTATCTGAAGTGAGTTGTAGTGACAGTACTGTTTCACGCATTACCTTACATCCTTTACAATGGTTACCACCTTAGAACTTTTACCAGTTTACCGTACCACGTTTACGACAAATCTGTTCAAGAAACAGGGAAGAAAACCGTCTTGAAAAAGACGAACAACTTCGTAAAAGAAACAATATACCATCGACGCAGTCTACAAATAAATGATTGACTGTACCTACCTGAGATCGATATAGTGATGATTTATCAGAAATATCTGAATTTACACCGAATAACACCGAAATATTTACAGTGCTGAATAGTGCAGATGCACTATTCAGCACTGTAACATGTAGAGGGAAATGAATTGAATTGAATTGAATTAGACGACTTCCACTAAATATTGACGTACGAATACATTTTGTAAACATAGCCAGTTTGCCAGAACGCAATGACCCTCGTTTCAGACATATCAGGATTGAGGGACCCATTTAAACCCTTGTAAAATCTTTGTACATTCGTTCGTTGATCATGCTACATTTTGAAGGAGGTGTTTAATTGTATTTCTACTAAATCTTGACATTATAAATATCAGTTTGCATCAATTTACCGAGATACAGAAACCCTTGTGTCAGGATTGAGGGACCCTTTTGAATTGCTGTAACTTTTTTTGTGTTTGTTCTACAAATTTTTGGATCGGATCGGTTCTAAAATTTTTCTACAAATTCTACTAAATCCTGATAGCAATTTATTTTCAATTCAAGAGTGGGACTCTTAATCCTGATGCATACTTTTGTTAAACATAGTACATACGTTAGGTAGTATGTTTAATAAACTAACATTGGTCGAAGCTCTAAGGTCTAAGATTGAGTCTGATTCAATCCTTTGTGACGTTGAACAATAATATCGGAAACTTGAGAAACTTGAGACGTTGAACAATAATATCGGAAACTTGAGAAACTTGAGACGTTGAACAATAATATCGGAAACATTACTTGTCATGATTGAACCATTATGACTGCCTAACATAACCGCGTAAGTACGTGGAGTAGCAACTTACACTCTCATTGGTTGGTATGTTCAGTAGTAGGCCCTCAAAAATCATCTATCTAGATGGAGTAGCCTCCTTCCACAGAAAATCCCTCAGAAAACTCACTATGTTTGAAGTATGAATAAGTACTTACGACTACTTATGACTGGAACAAGATTGTGGCCTTACCCCGCATTAGGTCCTCTTCTTACAAGCAACGGTCCGACGATAAATATAACACCAAAAACAGCAGAGTAAATGTAGACTGGCAAAATGAATGGTTTTTCATCTTCCTTGTGAGTTGCCGCATCCTCTTGTTTGTCGGGATGTGGAAAATCAGGAGGCAGCATTTTGGTCTAGCAACTCACAATAATTATGTATAAAATGTATGCTACCTATGAACAATCCAATACAAAAGTTTGAAGCGAAATGAAACAATTGAACTAAGAATTGTGTCAAATAAAACAATTGTATTTTTTTCACATTGAGAGGTAAAGGCTGTTTTGCACACCGGTGATAAGGTCCGTATCAGATGGTTATGCAAAAAACTATTTAATTGTAGTACTCCAAGATCCCAGGGCCCCAAACTTATTACATATAATAGGTTGGGTTCAGAATCGAGTCCTCTGAATCTGTGGAATTTGTCACTGTGGTGGGGGGGTCAAGGGGGCATATATCCCAAGCGCTTCCATGCAATTTCAGCTGCAGGAGCCGCGTCGAAATATTTTTTATAATATGTAAATCACTATTAATGCGTGAATCGGAACTATCAATACACTAAATTCTTACGTTTTTGAAGTTCTATCTGTCAAAATACTGCCATCCCGCCATTTTTCTGACACTGACAGTGACAGATATACTTGACATCGCGTCATAAGCGCCATTCCGTTGCTTCCGCATTTACGTGAATGTGCTCCATATCGTTATTGTTATCTGCCTCCTGTTTTTCGACGACTTTTGCTACCCCTCTGGACACCGATTGCTTGCTATTTACGACAATTTCGCTACATTTTGGTGTTTTATTTGATGCAAGAGCGACCGAAGCGAGCTCGGGACTTTGGGCACCCCGACTCGGACAGGTTAGGTTGGAAGGTTAATTTTTCCATCCCCTTCGTCGTTATTTTTTTTAAACCACCTAGAAATAAGAGCCCCACGTAGTAGGTCTCCGTCTACTACACTTTAATATAACTTCGTCGGAGGAAGGACACACCTCCCTCCCCTCGAAAAAATACATAAAAAAATAATACGGCTTTAATCATTAAAAATATTTCTTATGAACATTTTCAATCGATATCAATAATAATATCGTTTAGATGACCTGCACCCTGCTGATTCCGTATGGTGTCGGACGAAAAGAATAGCACTATCCCATCACTTCCCGTGGGTGTCGTAAGAGGCGACTAAGGGACTCACTAGAGATTGGGCAGCAGCATTCTCTTTATGTGCATTGCTACAGCTACACTGCGATCGCCAACCCACCTGCCAAGCGTGGCGATTATGGCAAACCTCCACTTTTGGAGGAGGCCTATGTCGAGCAGTGGGCGTCTTTCGGCTGATATGATGATGATGAGATGACTTGCTGGTGGATTAAATTTTATGTGCCTGCCTAACCCTAGATATCATGCCTACCATGCTGGTGGGTTGTCTTTCTGGCAGGAGTAAATCTAAAGCATGTCGCCGCTGTCGCAACAGAACGTGGGTACAACACACAACGCCGTCTTTTGGCAGCCACTGCAGAAATAGGTAGTAAATCAGTATCCATAAACAGTCCAGGTTTAGGGTAAATAGGGATAATTAAAAATTTTCAAAAAGTGTGTTCAGTGGCCTTAGTGCGAGTTTTTTAACGTTCTCAATCGCGTTAGCGTAAACGTCATTTTTTATTGAAACTGAATAAGCGCCGTCTGGTGACACTGACGGAAAAACATTTTTTTTTCTCAAACGTTTACGTTAACGCGATCGAGTACGTTAAAAAACTTGCACTAGGCCCTCAGGACTTCTGTGAGTGAGTTAGGTGTCACTTTTGTTTGCCTCCGTACTTTGGTGACGCCTGTGCACTCATGGAGCATAATACCGTTTCCTCCATCCGCCATGCATACTATGCATAAAGGACTGTCCGTTATACCTATCGTGTGGAAATGGACTCGGCGTATTTGGCTCGGAGCTAGCATCGAATGCGGACGTGCTATCTGTGTAAAGGAGAAAATATAACTAGTGAAAATATATTTCAAATAATTAATGTGAGTTTCATTGTACGACTATATTTAATGTGAGTAATATTACAGTATTTTTTTCGGTTTTGACACTGACTTCCGAAATTAAAGCTGTTTTAAACTTTGTAATGTTTTTTTATTTTTTCGATTTTTAGTAGGTACTTTATCATTTTTCATAATTCGTAACACCACTGGAAAGTCACAGGAAAGCAATATACGCAATTTCGTTTACTTGGATGACATTTTTTGTCAGTTATTTTTATTTAAAAACCAAACTAGAGATCCGATTTTGATAAAAATTCAATGAAAGAAAGTATCGGAAAGTATACTTTCCGATTGGTCCACAGAATTTTTCAAATCGGTATATAAATGACGGAGCTATGCCTCCTCCTTTTTCAAGAAGTCGGTTAAAATAAAAATATTCAGTAGACTATTATAGAGGTAAACAACACAACACAACAACACAACACAACAACAACACGCGTCTGGTCGGAGGACCCTCCGACCAGACGCGTGTTGTGTCCGATGAACAACTGCCCAATGGTTATTAATAAGGCTGTTGCGTATGTTGTATATGTGGCGGTATAGATGTCGCAACAACAACGTAAGTTGTTTTAGTAGGTATGTGGCGGTTTAGATACAACACAACTATTACTGAGATATTTTATAGTATTACGTTAAGACGTATACAGATTAGGTACAGGTAGACACAACTCAAAAACATGTTTTTAGTAAGTAAGTATGTATGTAAAGTAACGTCATGGCCTCACGACGCGACGGCTGCGGTACCCGAGGCCGGATCGAGATCGGACGCTATCGGCCGATCGCAGATAGCTCCGAAGCGGTGTGTGCTGCGCGAGCGCACCAGTAATGACTCAATTATCCGCTTAGCGAGGGCGTGGCTCGGTACAGTATGTCTTCATTACAACGGTGCGGCGAACAAATAAGGAGAAGGATTTTTCAATATTTTTTGTAAGATTGTTTTTTTATTTTTTTAGTTTTATTTTTTTATGTTCTGACACAATTGTTATTATATGTATTTTTAGAAGCAGAAGAAGGATTTAGTTAAAAAGAAACACTAGCTCTACAGCTGAAAATGATTTTAAACATACATTGAGAACGAATTAACAAATAATCATCACTTCCAAACAAAAGAATAATCACACGCATTAAAACACACAAAAGTACCTAATCAAGGAATAATTACGACTTACTGCAAACAGCGCCGACAACCACTCACGACAACCTTACTCCACGAAATCCGTCAAAGAAAAGGGCAGAGCGCTTTTGTTATGAGTGGCCTCTCGCAGGTCAACCTAGGAGATAGTCGTCTGCTTACGAGCGTTTACGCGGTTCGGCTTTTCATATAAACTTTCTAATCCATTTTCTTCAAAATGAATTAACAGATTTTAACGAAACTTGGTATGCATACGCTAGATATCCAGCCGGTCGATTCTGTCGACATCTCACGGTGTTCACCTAGGCGGAGTGAACGACAATAGAGCTGTCATTCCATCTTATTTGTATGGTTTGACAACTCACCCGTCGTGCACTCCGCCAAAGTGTTCACTTCGACATGTTTACAGAATCGCACTGCAGGTCTAAATAGTTATCAGAAAACATTTTTGAAAAAGATTTCAGAGGGAGAGAGAGCGATTTTAAGTTTTCTATAGAAAGTGAAATATCACTATATCCTTCCCCCTGAACTCTTTTTCAAAAATGTTTTCTTATAACTATTTAGACCTGGATATTTAGCGTATGCACACCAAGTTTCGTTAAAATCGGTTCATTCATTTTGAAGAATAAGAACTTGAAAGTTTGTATGAAATGACAAACGGCGTACACGCTCTTAACCGGACTTGCCTGTGGCGGCTTTAATATAGATATTAAAGCCTACAGCCAGGGCTTATTAAAAATTTACATACTTAGCGACTACACGCTAAGGGCACCTCCTGTGGGGTACGGATCTCGGCTTAAGGCGTCGTCGCTGGGGGAGGACAGGCTGGAGCAAACTAGAAGGGCAGAGAGCGCGAGCGCAACCGCTTTTATACAGGTTGTCAGGTGGATGTCACTTGTTTACGGAAAATCGCAAAAATAACATAACGTACACTCACAACTGTTTTAATAAATACTGCATTGTTTTTATAATATTACTAAATAATTTCTGCCAGCGGCTTCGTACGAGTTAAAGTCGAAAATTATCACAAAGGATTATTTTTCACGAGATAAAAAATATAATCTGTACTATTCCAAGACGTCCTCTACTGGTGTGCCCAGTAGAGCATGCCCACTATGGTTTTTTCCGACATACGTTGGCTGGTACTCGCACGTGCGTAGCACATGCCTCGCCACGAATACAAAGGTACACACCTTGCGAGGCATTCGTCGTGCGCCGTTCGCGGCGCATACCTCGCAAAGTTCTTGCAAGGCTTTTCGTAAAATTTCATTCTCATCCTTATTACACGCGAAAATCACAGCGACGCGGACACAACTACACAAGTGTTCAAACGCATCGCACTGCTCGCAATGAGCCAACGCTCGCCTCGCTCGTGCGCAGCGTGTGCGTAGCACATGCTTAGCCACAAAACGACAAACGAGGCATTTAAAATTGCTTCGCACGGAATCGCACGCGATGGCTCGACACGAGCATATGTTGGTTTATTTTTTCGACACGCACGCCTCAAGTAGAGGCGTTCGTTGTGCGCCGTTCGCGGCGCATGCCTCGCAAAGTCGGTATCCACCTTTAGGTGCTTCACGTAGCGGCGTCTTTGAATCGTTTTGATTTTCCCATCACCTACAGTTCTCGTCAAATAACTTTGCCCCTTTGAAGTTAGCCATTTGCAAAGATCGCGCAGGTGCAGTCACGTAGACGCATGCATCGAACGTAAACGAGCGACTGAGACATAAAATTGCGCCCCGCCCCCATGTCTCTTGCCGCATGCGCAGTTGCGGTGTGTTCGTAATTTTGACTACTACGCAGCCACTCGACACAACTTCAGAGGGGCAAAGTTATTTGACGAGAACTGTAATAGTGCTTGTGTTGAGAACATAGTAGGTAGTCAAAAATTTCACGATTATTTTCACACAGATCGTGAAACTTGCGTTATTGATGTCTATCTACCTATATCTGTGATCACGCTGCAATCTGTAGGAACCGAGCAAAACGAAATAAAGATAGAAAAAACGCCAACCCAAAGGTTGCTAGAGAATTCCTTGTTGCATTAAGTCCGCCTGTGACATAATGTTTAAATCAATAAAACGAAGTAATAGCGCGGGCGACTTAAATTGCGAGGCACAGCTATGTAAAGATAAATGTAAATGACGCCTTGTCTATAAATTCAAATGAAAACTCATTATTTCTCGTCAGTGTGTTCACCATAACTCCGCACCTTATGAAAGCCCTCTCCATTTTAGCTGAGCACAAGAAAGAGTCGTGTGCGCAGAGCACATCATAGAGCCTTATCTATTGCTACGGGGAAACATAGCAACGAATTTATTGGTAATATCGATGCGCACACTGATGCCCATTTATGGTGCATTTCCCCGTTCCTCAGCCCTATCGGTCCATCTCCGCCAGTTGACCCCAAGGGTCATGAATTGAATTTAAAGTTTCTATTTTATGTGGAGCTTTATACTGTTATCACGGAGATTCAAGACAGATTGAACTAATAGCTTGTTAGGGATTGCTCAAAAAGGGTTTTAAAGTACTTAAGTTGTTTTGTTAAAAGAATGTAAGTGGGGTAGGGAAGTGAGATTGTATATCTGGTTGTGTTGGAGTATAGTAAATAATGGAAAACATCGTTTGTAAATAATAAACAATACTATTACCATTTTGTGGGGTCCGACACTATTGGTGCTCATAACCAATTTAAAAATCTATCCTAGGTGATTCTTCGCGGGACCTTTACATTGGTCAGAGGTTAAGCATTGCCATACAACGTGGCAAATCTCTTGGGCACACTTCCAGTCGACAGCGATTTAATATAATAATAGCATTAATATTATAATATCAAATGAAAGTGCTCCTTATGATGTCGAACGTAAAAGAATAGCACCCATCCCATCACTTCCCGTGGGTGAACCCAGAAAATGGGCCACAGCATACTCTTTAGGTAGGTACATTCCTACGGCTCGATCGCCAGCCCGCCTGCCAAGCGTGCCGATTATGGCAAACCCCCCCCCACCCCCATTTGGAGGAGGCCTATGTCCAACAGTGGACGTCTATCGGCTAAAGAACCTAAGTGAATGTGTATGGGACCCGGCTCCATTTGAAGTAGGTTGGTACTTTGAATACAAAATTATCATTTCATGTTAATTTCCATTTTATCAGAAATCTTCACGGTCAGAGGACGCCGACGACGACGCCATTGCCTCCAGATATTACAGGGCGGCATTTTGACAGCCGTCAGTTTGATGGAGCGGGTCAAGTGACGTCGCTTGCTTCAATTTCCGGAGGGTGTGACGATGTTGCATGATTTGAATTTAATTTAGGACTGGCTCCGTCATCCATCGATAAGTTAGGCAAAGCTATAGCTAGCTACATTTTTTTGGAATTTTTTACGTTTATTTATTTGGAACGATGCAAAGTACATTTGCCTTGTCTTGCAAACTTACCGAAAAAAAAATAAAACATAAGTCGCCGGAATATTTCCTTGAATACAAAATTCTATGCAGTAACATATGCAAGGGAGTTGTCATACATACCGTAGCTGCAGCGACCCAGAACATAGCGTCGCAGCTAAAATAAATCACGTGTGATTTATTTTTATTCGGTTGGCAACACTGAGCGGTGCATACATTCCCGCCCTGCAATGCCGTTACGATTCTTTATTTAAATTATTTTCGCGGGTATTTGGCCTGGACGTGCCTGGCGTATTTTTATCTATATTAACCCGACTGACCGTTTATGAACGGAATTTATTTAAATTGTAATATTTATTTACGTTTTTATTAGATTTTGTTGCTGCGAAAGGCAAAGATTTATGAAATGTTAGTGTAAAAGTTTAACGCGTTTTGGTTTGCTCTAAGTATAAACCCTAGTTATGGCTTTACAGAGAAAAATATTCGAGTACCTAAAGTACAACAGAATGAGCTTCATATTTTAACAGTACCTACCTAGGTACTTCAAAAAGCGAAATCTCTACAAATCCAGCCAAACACTATTAAGTTTTACAAAAAGTGGCAAACAAATGATGGACAGGCAGATATTAAACAACGTTGTAACGCTCCGTGGCACAATAGTAACACAATGGAACACTACTGGCAACAAATCATCGCGGTCGGGTCAAACATGTCTTGTTGTTGAGATAGCAAACACTTTTTAGGGTTCCGTACCCAAAGGGTAAAAACGGGACCCTATTACTAAAACTCTGCTGTCCGTCTGTCTGTCTGTCACCAGGCTGTACGTCACGAACCGTGATAGTTAGACAGTTGAAATTTTCACAGACTATGTATTTCTGTCTGGTGCCGCTATAACAACAAATACCAGAATAAAATAAATATTTAAGTGGGGCTCCCATACAACAAACGTGATTTTTTATCGTTATTTATATACAACGTGTAACAGAATAAACACCTCTTAGGGGTCATTGTACTCATCATTATGAACAACTTTTACTATGAGACCAACCCCAAAATCACAAAAAAAAACAGCTGTTCAGTACATTTTGTCGAGTTATGCGCACAGAAATGCATGGGGCAGTTGTTTTTTTTTCGCAATTTCAGTGTTAGTCCCATAGTGACATTTGTTCATAATGATGATTACAATGACCCGTTAAGAGGTATTGCGTTTATTCTGTAACACGTTGTATAGATGGTACGGAACCCTTCGTGCGCGAGTCCGACTCGCACTTGACCGGTTTTTTTTTTGCCGGTAATAATTATCCAGTGACTTTCCCGCTCTCGACGCTCGGCGGAGCGGGATCTCAGTGTCAGACTCTTACTGACGACCCGCGTTCCTTCATGCCCTTTGCGTCCCAGGGTCGCGTTAACACTTTTGTACAAGTACTCAGCCCTGGTAGGAGAACGATGAACAACGACATTAAGAACAGGTACATAGGTACACAGGTCTATAGGCATAGAGCAAGTTGTAGATCTCGCCCGCCGATGGTTCCGAACTTGGTTGTAAAATTATTTTCCATTTCCCCATTTTTCATGTCTAATTTATGTGAACGCAACACTAAGCTTGTTTTAGTTAATTTATTTCATCTTTGTGTACAATAGTGGTAATGCAACAAGGCATTCCCTACCATTCAACCTTTTTGCTGATTAATTATAATTATTATATTCAATTTTTGACGACACAGTTGGCGCAGTGGTTGAGCGATTGACTACTGCGCTGCGTGTCGCGGGTTCGATTCCCGCACGGAACAAATATTTGTATGGCTAACAGATAGTTGTTCCGGGTCTGGCTGTTTGTGTATGTGAGTTTATATGTTTGTAAACGCACCCACGATACAGGAGAAATTCCTAGAGTGGGGCAAAGTTTAAAAAATATATATATATAAGATAGGATAAACATACAAATTTTACTTGTTGGACGCATTTCATCATAAGTCAAAAACTGTTATATAATTTATAATATTGTAAATATATTTTGTAGTTTAACTCTTTTATAAAACCACTAGATCTCGTTACCGTATCTACTTATCATTTTCTACATCATCATAAGTCACAACATAACCCGCGTATCCCCCGATGGGTTAGGCAGATAGGTACCCATAATAGAAACACACAAGTATCGACACTACTCATGAGTAGTATCGAAAAAAAAGTATCGTACTCATAAAAGTATCGATACTTCAAAGTATCGAGTGGTTTTCTTAGGTTCTAATGCATAATGCACACGCACACAACTACCTACACGTCATGCCATCAATGTCAGTCAGTGACGTTAGTTTAGCTTCAGTAGAAAAAACACATGGTACATAGATAACGATTACACACTTATGTTACTGCACTAGGATTCCCTGTGTCGCAGGTGACATGGCTATACACATAGACACTCCACAATTTGTTCAACACATCAACTAAGCCACGAGGACGTCGAAATATAACACAATATTAAAAAAAAACGACTTCGAACGCAATCTAGTGCTCAAGAAAGTTTGACATGATGGCGTCGCCATAAACATAAGCTGTAGAGCTAAGTTGTAAAATAATTTCTAAGATATATACGATGCGATACCTGCCAAAAAGTACACATATAATTAAAGTATCGAATACAAAATATCGAGTACAAAAGTATCAGTAAAGTATTGAAACGAAAAGTACTCGATACCAGAAAGTATCGATACTTTTTCGTATCCCTACCTACATTTCACCTGTGTAATAAAGTCTTATGTAACAGGGGATGAGCCTATTGCTATTGTAAACAAATCCAGACTACTTGAATCCGGGCTGCCAAGGAATTTTAGGTGGAAAATACCAATAACACTGCCTAACCCGGAAATCGAAAGTACAACCTCGTGCTCAACAGTAATGCAAGCGTCCTCTAGACCGTTGGTTGTATGAGCTACTGTTGTAAACTATCACACTGAGCAGTTTCTTTTCATTTGAACTAATAACCGAACAAAGTGATCCTATAGTATGGGTTGCGTTTTTGTGGACTGAGGTACGGAAAACGCTAAAAACCCAAAAGGCTCATAACTCCACATAGTCACAACTTATCATGGCAAAACCGAAGGCAATGACTCAATCATATGATTCCCCGACAATAGGTCAAAATAAACTCCTATCCGTGTCCAACTGACCTTTAATCGACCTAAAAAACTGTCCAGCTTTAGTTTTGATTGCGACGAAAGCGTTAATATTCAATAAACATGTTATCAGTGGCGGTTACTTGAAAAAACACAACTCGATTATTTATTAGACTGATAACCTCAGTATCGTAGGAGCGGCGGCACAAAGATGTTAGGTTATTGTGCACTAGTAGGGTTATTGAGAGCGACAAAACTTCAAGAGCTTACCCGTCAAAGATAACTCAATAACTCAATTCATGTTAGTATGAGGTTTAAGGAACAGGGAGCAAAGTCCCGCAAACCTCCATAGAAAAGGGAGGATCCTCCGACCAGACGGTTGTTGTGTCTGGTGGGCAACTGTCCGATGGTTGATATTCGAACTGTTGTATTTATATATTGTTCAAATAGCACGGAACACTCTGATACCGCGATGCAGGATTTGTTTTGACATAGTTCGTTGTTGGTGGTACAGATGTCGCTACGTTAGTTTTGGTGGCGGTATAGATTCCGATATATTATATATAGTATTTACAATATATTATGTACAGGTAACCAAAAGTAACTACTTTATACTAAATTCGCGTAATTATGTACAAACGCTAATAAAAACAAGATAAATCATTGTGCATAAAAAAATCACCCACATCGATGTCAATGGGAAAAGTGCCCAGAACACTGGCAGCATTGCCGCGTTGAATGGCATTGCTAATCCTTTGGGTGAAGAAAAGCCAAATCCTCTGGTCACATGAGCAGCCGGCTAGTTGTTTGCTGATGTCCCGAAAAACTCGATGAGCACTCGGACCCTATGGGCCTGGACTCTTTTGGTTTCAACCCCAAACGGTTCAAATATTTAACTCCTAAGGTTGATATTTTTCAATCCCACTGTAGCTCGTCTATTCTGCAACATGGCACCGTGTACACTAAGGTGTAGTGAGACGACACTTCAATTTTCACGGTGAGATTATTACAGGCTAGATCCTGGTAGAATGAAGCACCTTTGCAGGTATTTTTCACAGTACGTTACAGAGTCCTAGATATCTGGTAGTTGTCCCAACCCCTCCTTGAAAAGACATAATCTATTCTATTATTTACTACCTATAATATATTATAGATTCTCTCTTTTTAATAATTGAAACAAACAATTTAACTTTACAATCGCGCAATCTATTTAAAGAGTGTGAGTAACACTGTCACGGGTATGGCAGCAAATTAATACAAGACTTTTATCTTGGAACCCCTGACCCCGGCTTGTTGTGTTCGGTATTAGTGGAACACGCTGTTATCGGCTCCGTCGCCAGTTGCCTAATTATTATATTGAATTAACTGAACTATATTGTTATTGATTTCGTCTGAGAATAGGGCTACGGCGGTGGGTCGGCGGGCGATCTGGTAGGTAAGGGAATCTGCTGGAGGCCGGACCGATCCTTCCAGTGACTCTTAGGTGCTTATACGTTTATGGAACGAGCAGGAACTATTGGTGGCAGCATAGAAATGACAATTTCAAGTATTTGTAACTAATAGTTTCTTCTATTAACATAACTAAGTATGAATGGTAAGAAAATCTTTTCATTTATGTGCTCAAATGAGGACATTAGGTATATATAATAATTACTCTAACAATGATGGACGGGGTATTTACTTATACGACAAAATGTTATAAATTTGAGTATAAAATTTATTATTATAAAGTAGTATGAAGTGATAACCAAATTAAGTTATCTCTCCATCATAACAAAATCTTCTAACATCGTGCGGTTCATGGCCCTTTATGGGTCCCCGGCGAGGGCGGTTTTGTTAAGACGGCGACCAACCCGCAACTAGAACATGTCCCAGAGGGTGATCTAATCAGCCATCTGACTGGCCTGGGGATATCGCTCCCATTGTCGCCATGGTATCTGGAGGCAAGAGCCATGGCGCATGGAGGCACTACGCCGGAGTCAATCTCCACTGCCGCGGTAAATCGCTGCGCGGCGGACGGAGCTCCAGCAAGAGACCATGGCGGTATAGAGACAGCAACTATCGCAACCCAGCGCTGTGTACGCCACTATTGCGGCGATAAGTTCCCTCTTTGAGGAGTGGCTAGAGAGGCGCCACGGCGTTCTCACCTTCTGCCTGACGCAGGTGCTCACCGGACACGGCTGTTTCGGGGGCTACCTTTTTCGGATTCGGCGGGAGGACACGTCCAGGTGTTATCACTGTGACGATCGCCTGGAGGATACGGTGGCGCATACGGCGGAGGACTGCCCCGCTTGGGCGGAGCACCGCCGTGTTCTCGTCGAGGCGATCGGCGGCTGCGACCTATCGGAGCGGGAAGGTATGGGACACCGCCACCTCCTTCTGCAAAGCAGTAATGCTAATGAAGGAGGTGGTGGGCCGCGTGAGGAAGTGACAAATCTGGAACTGTAACTGTAACCGTATCATCTGGAAAGCTTGGGAACTATAGAAAAGGGATGCACGAGCGAATGATGTGAGATCGAAAATGTATGCACCTAATGATTTTTTTGTACATTTATTGAACTATTTGAGCTAGAGGGGTGAAAGCGCACTATCTTACCCCCCTCCCTCTCGGCGCTCTGCGTATTTATTATTATGACATCATTTGTCTACTACTTCTACTATTATTTAATGAAAAAAACAGTTTGACGTTCTTTAAAATAAAATGAATAAATTATAACCCAGTATTTTTAAACTTTTAAAACATTCTCCCCTATTAAGACGTTGTACCAAGAGCAAGGCATATTTATGAAAAATAACAAGCATACAGCGAAGCAATAGAACTCTAGTTCGGCACAACGGTGTACAATAATTCAGGAAATTGCCGAAATGTACCGGCGGAATGGCCCATAAACATGATATATGGCCAAGAAATACACCAATAGTTTTATCGTATTATGGCACCGTTTCTACTTTATTCGTAACACAACTAAATCATATAAACTGCTATATATTCGTTGCTTTCTTTCATGATTTAGACAAACTTATAACCATGGATGTCCAATTTGTTATGTTACGATTTTTCCGGATTTGGTTCTACTGATTTTATAGCTGTTTATTCTCCTGAATAAACAGCTATAAAATCTAAAGAAATTGAATACTATTCTCTCGCATCGTTAAACTCCTGTTTAACGATGCGAGAGAATAGTATTCAATTTCGCAAATCATGTATATATGTACATGGATATCGATTAATCGTCGACGAGGTAGACATAGCCACAACATATATATGACCAAGCAGGGCTAATGTCACGAAAGCTTCATCATCGTGATACTAATAGAAATAAATACAAAAAAAATAGATATATTGTGATATTAGTTGCTCATGGATACCTAAGGTTCTTTCTGCTCTTAGAGCAACAGAAGGTATCAAATCAGTGTTCCTAGCCTGTTCCAAACTGTTGTCTAACCGGATGCCAAGGTTTGATCTCTTACCAAGAGTATTATTGTGTTTGATTTTTTGGGCTTCTGAATCCAAAACATTCACACAGACATAATGCCTTTGCCAGCACACCGTCTCCTATTATCACTTCTCTTCTTCATGAAGCAAAAGAACATCAATAAACGACCGATATTTGCCACAGAACAATTAATTTCCATGTTTACACGCTAACACGAACACACACGCGCAGAACGCATATGTCATGGGCAACAAGCCCGTTCACTGGGGACACATAACTTAAAGCAAACGCACAGGATCAAAAAGCCCGCGGGCCGGTGTACATGCCGTCCGATTTATACCCACGTAGGGCTGGGGAAACAGCGGGAAATTGACCAGTAGAATTTGCAAAACAGCGTTTTTGGTGTATTTTCTTCTGCGGCGTCACATTCTTGACAGGAGTGGTCATAGTCGTCACATCAGGGGTGGTGGCAAGCTTCACAATCCGTCGCCATTCCTCCCATACTGTAGCATTTCTTGTACATTCGTGGAGTGGACCATTGAATGCAGTTGACTTGTCCGATTTAAGTCCAATGGTGATCTGCCACACGTATTTGGATGCATACCTGACGATAAATGGTTTGTCATACCAAAAGTATGATGTCACAGCTCATAATTTAGAAACCATTCATATTATAATTACGCTTTGATGCTTCAATGTTAGGCAACGCTTGGAAGGGGTCGTCCCTGGATACCGAGATTCCTCGGAAAGGATGTAAAGCAGTTGGTCCCGGCAGCTATTTCTTGATATTGTCTTACGGCTACAGAAGCTAGAAAATCTGACACCAGTCTAGACAAGGGTATTATGTCACTCTGTTAGTGGACTGTGGAGTTCAGATAGACAGTCGCTTCATTTAGTCGATTAGACCAGCTGTAGAAGATGCTCCCAAAATAATTGTGAAAAGGCTTGGCAGGTTTATAAATCATAAATGAATATTAGGTTTTTTACCCCTCTGGTGTCATTTTCTTTAGATTTCGTTGCGAGATCAAATGCAATGATGTTGCAATGTTTCTTCAGGATTTGCGGAAGGGAGATGGAGTCAAAGAGCAACAACCTGAAAGCGTCTTCTAAATCAATGATGACGTAAAGGTGTCGTTTTGCCTGAAATGATGAAACGCGCTAAAGAATCTACGCTGCTACTAGAAGTTGTTGTTAATTGTTTTTATTTCTTGATTCTGACTCAGCTTTTACATAAGAATCTTCTTCAGCTATAAGAATATATTATGCTTATCAGATTCAGCTCACATCAATACTAAGAGAGCCGTCCGCATCATCAGACTAGCTAATAGGATCACAAAATCAAAACCAGGGAACTGTTTAAGTCCTTTGTGACCACGAAAATGTCGATAATAAAGCTGGAAAATGACATCTTTCAGAACTATTATGTTAAAAGGATACTCTGCGGTGGGGCTTCAAAAATGGCGGTTCGAGACAGTTCGGAATTTGCAAGTCTTTAACCTCTCTTATTAAGTTGTAACTTTAGAGTTTTGTCGTAAAAGTCCCGCCTTTTGTAAGAAACAAGTAACTAAGCTAGTTACTGGAGCCGCGGCTTTGACTGCCGAATTAATGTTGTCGTTAACATTGAAATGGTTAGAGCAGAATGTTCCTGGTTGCCTATTAAAGTGTGTGCGTTTACAAATTATTACTTGGGTGATTTGACTTGTTGTTATTCGTGGCTAAAAGCTTATATGTTTGGTCTTTACATAGGTAAAATATAGTGAGGTGTCGTTTTTTTCGGCCCACAATTTTTGTTACTATTTTATAATATAAGCTCACGTTTGATCACAATCTCACCTGATATGGCTTTAGTCAGTAAGAGTCTGACACTCCCTTCCGCTCCACCCAGAGTGGAAGAAGCCATTTGATGGTTTACCATCCATAAAAACCGACCATATGCGAGTCGGACTCGCGCACGAAGTGTTCCGTGCCATTATCTATAAAAACGGCAAAATCCGTTGCGCAGTTTAAAATATATAAGCGTACGAGGGCGAAAGCGACTTTGTTATAATTATGTATGTAAAGATAAAGATACCTCATGTACTTACTTGCGTTTATAGTAGATAGCATTATCATTAGGAGCGGATGCAGCGGTCCGAATGGATCTGTGCTCTGATAACCTCTTGCGAGATGTCGAATACGAAATTATGATAACTTGGCAGTAACCAACAGCTCCTTTGACACCGCTGTGCCCGCGCGTCACTGCGTTATGCGCGAATGCACCAAGAATTATTAAGTGTATTTTCGTTGTTTTTTTGTTTAATTGGTGCCTGTCAAACTCATAACCCCTCTCGCAACGAGAGGGGTTACGAGTTTGGCTGATTGTTTATCTCCTATAGTTTAAATGTTTTCCTTAGCCCGACTCAGTGGAAATAATAGATCTCGACTGAACTGGTGGAAGTTTCGTTCAAGAAGACTAAGGATTTAAGCCTAAGTATGTGTATTTGTCAATTTCCCGGCGACAATCAATCTGTAGTGATGTACCTATTGGTTTTGCATCCCGTGTCGCCAACAACGTTTTCAACTTGCAATGTTGTGTTGTGAAGACGCCAACAAAGTCGCTGGCATGTATTATTATGTCGGTGGGTTTAGTGTCTAGAGCGCTTATGGTAGACACCAGATAGCCAATAACGGTAATTAACCCACATACTGTTATTATCTTTATTTCATTTTTGATCATTATGAAAGAAGCTGTCCCGAATCGACTTCTATCGTGATCAATCTCTAGTAATGAAAAATAGTTAATAATTTATTGTTCGGGTATCTACGAAGGGATATTAGGGAAAGGTCAACGTATTGCAAGTTTAACTGGCGCGTACCATAGTATACTTTATCGATTTGATATGCCCAAAAGATGTTTTCTTCAGTTCCCTACAAAGCGATATACCTTTAGTAACTGCCTCACTCTCTCACAAACCCATCCCGACAAATTTAATTGGACAATAAAACAGCACTGGTAATGATTTGTGCATCGAATCGATAACACAGTGTTAATTATTATTCATGTTCATTGAATCACAGCTGTGTTTTATCAGTCCCATTCAGTTGTCCATTCACAGAGAGTCTGCGACCTAAATATTGTGCTATCGCGTAAACAATCTGGTCAGATTAGATGCTGTGTGATGTATGGGTTTCTGATTTGGGAGAATACGTACGAAGTATTATTAGAAGTGGCTACATAATAACTGCCACACAGGTCGATCTTCGAGGTTCAGCAACGCTTGCCGAGGTCGGTTCGTAGATGGGTGACCATTCATTACATACCGATACTCCTCTGTGACATAAGCCTTGTCATTTGAACAACTTTGACTGTCGTTTCGGGTAACCGGTTATTGGGTCGTGGAGCTCAGAGAGGCAGTGTTGCTACACGTAAAATACTAACCAATATTTTACATCTCAGCTGCAGCTCAGTTGCATCATATTAGGTACCTATACTAGTAGCCAACCCCAATTGGTTCAATACCCGTGAGCCAGAATTACAGTCAGAAAACGTTTTGTGCTTACCCCGGATATAATTATCACGTTTTTCTCACTTTATTACTACAGAGAAAATGAGACGAAAGATTGACAAGACATTTTCATATTAGAATAATAATAATAATAATAATATCATTTATTTGCTTGAAATATGGTTACAGGTACAGGTCTTAAAATATAATTATGTTTCTTTATATTCCGCCTCACATTCAGCATGCTAATTTATTATGAATGAAATAAAAAGAAACGCCAAAGATTGTTGCGACTTTCCGCCTGATATTTAAAAACAAAAAGTTTTTTTCATTATGTACCTATTGTACTGTTTTCTCGCAAATGTGTTATTTGCATTTACAAACTCGTGACTATGGTCAGCTCTCGACTTCGTTTCGGACTTACAACGTTTGTAAAAACCAACTTACCTACCGCACTAATATCTTAGATGACCATTATGACAAGCTCCGACGGAAGAGCTCGAGTTGAGTTGGAGTTTACGTTTTGGAATAAGGGCCTTAGTGTACTGTACTTTTTCTATAATTTCCTCACACAAGAGGAATTCTCCTGCACCACAAACTCCAGCAGAAGCCTTCTTATATGTTATGGTCCTTCTCCGTATAATTAACATTGATCATTCGATTCCTCTCTCACCATATCGTGGGCGCATCATTAACAGTATGTGAAACCGTTACAATTATTGAATACAGGGTGATTGGTAATTAAGTGCATTCTTTAAAATCGGTTAAACTAGAGCTGATTTGCAACGATTTTGATCCTGAAAACTTAGGGTTGATATTCTACCATTATTTAGATTTTTCATTTGAAACACCACCCTGCGCTTCATAACTAAAGTTACAGATGTGGTAAAAAAAGCTAGGCTAAAGTAGAAATGGGCTGACCATGTCACATGAATGCACCCGTAGAGGTGGGCAAGTATCGTCACTCACTGGACGCCCGGGGAAGGATGACGTCGTCGAGGTCGGCCGGGGCGAAAATGGTATTTTTTTTTTTTTGTTCTGATGATCGCCAATGTTGATTCTGGCTCTCAGAAGTCGCAGTGGCTTGGGAATGTGGTGTGGTGGGCTTGTCCCAAAAAAAATAAGGCGATAATGGTGTGACGATCTCATCATGTTTGCGGGGAAAACTTGGCCAGAGGCCGCCCAAGACAGAGAGATTTGGAAGGAGAAAGGGGACGCCTTTGGCAAACAGTGGGACACAAAAGGCTTAAAATTTTTAGTAAGTAGACCACTCCAAACTACTACTTACATCAAAAATATTTTGCGAGGTGTTTCGCTTTGGAAATCATTTGTTTACCTTATTTATATTTTTTTGAACGTGAATCTAGGATTTGCGTAATACATCAGCAATCTTGTCTCTATACAGCAGTGCGATTCTGTAAACATGTCGAAGTGAACACCCGGGCGGGGCACACGACAGCAGCGCGATTCTGTAAACATGTCGAAGTGAACACTTTGGCGTGGTGCATGACGGGTGAGTTGTCAAACCATACAAATAAGATGGAATGACAGCTCTATTGTCGTTCACTCCGCCTCGGTGAACACCGTGAGATGTTGACAGAATCGACCGGCAGAATGCGTAGGTTTCCATACGATTGTAGAGAAAAAACACCCAACTGCACTGTTCCAATTGAGTCGTGACCAAGCAAAATTTAAAAAAAATGCGAATTATATTTAGACATACACTCAATTATTATTACTACGTGCCAATTAGCCTTTAAAGCAAAAAACAAGTTTCTCAACAACTGTAAACTAAATAACTAAACAAAAAATTAAAAAGAAACCTGTATTTTTTCATTAACAGCCGCTCGAAGTGTTAAATAATGAAATAATTACATTCTATAGGGCGGTTAACAACGCTCGCTGACCTTTACAAGAAAAAAGTAATCAATACGATTAATAAAAGCCAAAATATTACTTCATTGCGTTCCCGAATAAATGTAAAGAGACGAGTTTTATATATTGAGCATCGTTTGTCATTGATAAAAGAGAGAGAGCATATCGAAATTGTTATAGGTGTAAAAGCGATGGGATATCGTGTTAAAAATTATCAGAAACAACTGAAAACGATCAAGGAGCGGTGTCAAACATTTGTAATGGAAAAAGATGGGAATATACACAATGCTGTTGTAAAAAAGGGATGGGGAAGTGAAAGATGCGTGTGGAGGTGAATTTACATTTTATCTTTATAGATCTTGTTGTTAATTGAGAGGAGTGTGAATGTTTTGCGTACACGCGTTAATTAAGGATTGATTAATGAGTGCTGCTACTGTCCGTTTTATTTTATCGATAAAATCTTATGAAATATCGAACAGGGTGCAAATGAAAAATAACTTGCTGATATTGTCTAGACAAAATATTTTCGGAAATTTGCAAATTTTAAATGCCACCAGAGTTCATTTATCATCGTAATACCAACACACAGAAACCAATTTATTTTTCGATATTTTCATTATTGCTTTGGTATTCACATCTGTTTGTGTTAATTTCTGGTTATGGGGATGTCGGCGACGTTTCTTCACGGAATTGCCTTGTTTTCATTATGAACGAAAGAAACAAATAATGTTAACTGGTTTTGCCTGCGGCTTCGCCCGCGTAAGAAATTGAAATAATCCCTGCAAAAGAACATACATCTCCGGATAAATGTGCAATAACGGTCATTGACCTACATACATTTATTGACTTTCTTAATATCAAAAACAAAAATAAAAACAAAAGCCAAGCAAGCAAAGCAAAGTCAAGCTGTCTTGAATCGACTTCTATCGTGATCCTTTACGTTCTTTAGTTATGAAAAACGGTTCCAATCCAGGGCAGCGAAATTTCTTCGAAAGAGTCACCGCGGCCCTGGAACGCAAAGGGCATTAGAAGGAACACGGATGGGTTTTAAGTCAGTAAGAGTTTGACACTCGCTGCCGCTCCACCCAGAGTGGAAGGAAGGAGTCATTTGATGATTTCCGATCCATTAAAAAAAAAGGGAAAGTTTTCTCAACAACTTTAAACTAGATGACTAAACTAAAGTACTTTATTGCAAGTTTATCTGGCGCCTACCATAGCGGCATAAAAATCCTAAGTCCTGATTTGTGCGAAGCCCCGGCTTCGTACAGTTACAAACTATACTCACAAACCTTTTTTTTTTTTTTTTTTTTTTTTTTCGAGGATGGGAAATCATCAAATGACCCCTCCCGCTCTGGGTGGAGCGGCAGGGAGTGTCAGACTTTTACTGACTAAAACCCACCCTTTTGTCCTCCTAGTGCCTTTCTTCCCAGGGCCGCGGTAACTCTTTCGAACAAATCCGCAACCCTGGTAGGCTCTGGCCCTAACGGGCCCCGACCCATGCTGACGACTGCTGGCTTGGCGCGCGTAGAACACAGCGCGCCGTCAACCCGGGCCTGTTCTGATCGGACGGCGAGCTACCCATTGCTCGCCGTCCACAGGCATCAGTCACTGCGCCATGCTCAGGAGCATCAGTTCCTGGGCGGCGCAGTGGCTGACGTTCAACAGGAGGGGGTGAAATGGGGCCATTACTGGCACTCCATTTCAGCCCCCTCCGGAGCCCGTTGTAGGGGCTCTACTGCGGCTGTTGCAGTAGCAGCAGCCGCAGTGGAACCGGCTTTGGCGGCGGAGGAAGCGGCGGCGGTGGCGGCGGTCGCGGCAGAGACGGCGGTGGCGGAGGGTTTTCTCCGATTTCCGGCTTTGGCGGGTGGGGCGCAGGCCCTACCCCCAGCCCAGTGGTCGGCCGGCTTGCCAGCTGCCGCACAGACTACGCAGTGCGGCGCGGCGACGCAAGAGCCGGCCCTGTGACCGGGCTGACCGCAGCGGAAACAAAGACCGCTGCGGTCCACCTCCGAGGTGCATTGAGCTCCTACATGGTGGCCCACCTGGCACCGGAAGCACCTCAGAGGTCGGGGTTCCAGCAGTTTGACCTGCGCGGAAACCCAACCCACCAGAAACCTACGGCCCTCCGAGATGGTCTTGGCCGCCGACACGGGACAGCTCACCACAATAGTGCGCATGCCCGTGTTGTCAGGACGTAGGGTGCCCGCCTTCACCTCCTCTGCTGAGCACCCCCCCGTCCTAACGACGGCGGCCACCACCTCCGCCTCCGTGACGGAGTCGTCCAGGCCCAAGATGCGTATGTCGATGCGCTTGGTGGGCCTGGACACTCGGGCATCGTCCGCGCTTAGGGACACCCTAAGCCTTTCGGCTAGAGCGTCCGCGGTTGGGCCGCTGGCTGCCCCGGGGATCTCCAGCATCCGGGCCCCAGTCATGGTGATCCGGAGCCGAAGGCCCCCCACGATGCCTAGCTCACCAAGGTTCACCGCCTCCTTCGCCTTGGTGAGCACGTCCGCGTACGTCACGCCCCTCTTCGCCGCGTCCGGCTGCAGTATGAGTACTACAGCCGCGGTTTTCGCGGTTTTCGCGCCTTCTGCCGCCGCTTCCTCTCTCGCCTCTTGGCCGCCCTGGCTGCCTTGCCCGCCTTCTTCTTCTCCCCGGCCACTTGCCATTCGGCTTGAGCCGGGGGGGGATCTGAAGGCGAGGAAGCCGGGGGGAGCTGCTGCACAGACGGCGCAGGAGCCTTCGCCGTCCGCGCAGCAACCCCACCCCTCCTCTTCCGTCCCGGGGCCGGGTCCGGTATTCCCGGCACTGGCTTCGCGGGTGCCGGCCCGGACCCTTTGCCCTGGCCGGACGACCCCGGTGTGGCAGCCACGGCGGCCGCATACGACGCCTTTTTCTGGCCTGGGGGGGCCTTCCCACTCGCCGCTAACGGGGGGCGCAGGCCGATGCCCTCCAGGACGGAGAACCGCGCCTGGAAGGCAGCCATCTCCTGCCGCACGAGGTCCAGCACCTGGCTCTCCTGCGGCACGGGCTGGCTGTCCTTCTTGCGCCCCCCTTGCGGCGCCCCCTGTGGGCCGGCTCCCCGGAGCCTGGCCAGGTCTGCGCGGAGCCCCTCGTTCTCCTTTCGGAGACGCTCCGTGGCGGCAGCCAAGCGGGCGACCTCCGCCCGCAGCTCGGACATCTCGTCCGGCGGAGGCCCACCTTTGGTAGCCTCCGCTGCCGCCAGAATGGAGGCCATCGCCTCGCTTATGGCCTTGTTCTTGGAGGACAACTTCCTCTTCAAGGCCACATCGCGAAGCGCGGCCTCCACAACCTCCGCAAACCCGGCCCTCCGAACACGCTCCTGTCCGGAGTCATCCGGCTCACCGCCGGAGGACGGCGGGGGGTCCCTGCGACCGCCCTGTACGGGGGGTCGTCCGTCAGCGACGAGTTCCTCGGCTCGCTGACCAGCCACCTTGGAGGCGGGCAATCTCCCCTTGCCTCCCTCTCGGCCCTTGCCCCGCCTGCTGGTGGGGATCTTGCGAGCCGAGGCAACCTCCTCGCTGCCGGACGACCCCCGGTCTTCCTCTGTTCTGGGCCGCTTGCGGAAGGACCTGGAGTCCTCCGCAGCAGCCCCCGCTCTCACGGGTTCAGAGCTCGCCGAGCTAAAGGTCGCTAGGTCGTCGGAGTCCAACACGGACTCCGACTCTGCGACGCTCAAGCGAGCCCTCCTCCCAATATAGAGCGCCACTTCCCGCGCTCTGCCCGACCGACACTTTGTCGGGTGAGCTAAAATTAAACCCGATTAATTCCTCGAAGTCGAATCGGGGGCCTCCTCGGCCACTGTTGCCCTTGGCAAGCGGAGTGCGGACAGCCCTGTTGCCCCCCCCAGAATACGAGGGGCTTGACGAACTAGGCGTGGCGGATTCCCGGACTGCTGTGCAGTCCGGACCGCCCTGGGGTAATGCCTCTTTATCAGGCCTGTCCATAATTTCCTTTTTGAGGGTGCGGTCCCTTTCTCCCCTCCTCTCTCCCTCTCTCTCACTGCTTGCTCGCTGCCCTCACAGTCACGTCTGATGATCAGACGCGTACCAGAGAGCAGCGAGCAAGCTAATGAGACGCACACCGTCCGAGGACCCGAACACTGCTCAAGTCTCCGAACGGTGTGCCCCTCTTGTGTCTCTCTTGGTCTGGTCTCTCACTTGGGACCTTCCGGCATGAGTGGCTCTACCGGCAAAGCCCCCAAGATCATTGAGACACGCAAGCCCCACCACGACGGCAACGTGGAGACACGGTTGGTGGGGATATTCACAAACCTTGGTTAATGAAATTCTTAAAAAATTCCGTGCGTTCAAGCGATTTTGCCATACCTATTACTGGAATCAAAAGTAACTCACAATTTAGGACCCATTATTATTAGTGTTAATGTATAATCCGTGGTGCTTGGCAGCTCTTTTCTGTCTCCTGCTTAATAAGGAGGGAAGTGGCAACTTTTTTCCTACTCCCCCGCTGTTATTTTCTTATTAATTTCGTTGCGGGATCCAAGACAGTTGAATCATTTCTCTAGGACTCGTCGAGCTTCATTGGCTCGGCGTTTTTTCTGGTGATCGCCACTGTTGATTCTGGCTTACAGGAGTTGCAGTGGTTTGGGAATGTGGTGTTGCGGGCTTGTAAAAATTGTATAATGTAAACACGTTGCGTAGTTTAGAAGTAATAAGCGGAGGAGCGGTCAGAGGCAGACAGCGTGCAGCGTCTTAAAGTCTTCCAGCCGTATTCTTATAAACTTCATAACCATTACTTAGCTAAAATACTGATAAGTAGATTCTTTAATCAAAATTTTCAGTGGAGAATTTGAATTTAGTATCTCTTCATTAAATTCATTAAAATACGGTTACTTAATTAAAATACGTACCTACGTTTACTATTCTCAGTGATATTTTACAGTTGAATAGGGATCTCAATTGGAGGTTTCACCATGGTTTGTCACAAACTCGTATAACTAGTGCTCACAAATCTAGAATTCCCTGTATCAGGAAATCTTATGGAATATTTGTGCAGCATTGCCACTTTGAATGGCAATGCTGATTCTTTTACCGACGCCCAGCACTCTGGTCATGAGAAACTGATTAGATTGTTATGCCTAACTCAGACACCTGCTCATCACATTGCTAAATAGACAAATTATATAATGTAAACCTAGAATAAGCTTGTCATTGTGAGGAGAAATAAATAATAATAATTATTATTATTATTTATTGTAGTTAGGGTTCCGTAGGAACAGTTCCGACGGACAGCAAAGGCACAGACGGACTGGCGAAACTATAAAATTTCGCCAGTCCGTCTGTCTGTTTGGTATGGGCATACATATTAATCACGTCAACAAAGTGGTTAAACAAAATCCTGATTTTGAGAACCTCGTGAAAGCTGAGAAAGATAAACAAATCTAGTATCTTCACAGACAAGATTGTCGACATGTGGAATGTGGACTCGGCTGTCATTGTGCCGATTGTCGTTACGGCCAATGGCCTGATGGCCAAGAGCTTCGACGACCATCAGTCGAAGCTGGCGTTGCTTGGTTGGGTAAAGGGCCTGATACAGAAGGCATGCAACAGCATTGATTGTGACGTGCAACTACGGAACCCTGCACTTCGCGTGGCTCGACATGCACTTGACCGGTTTTTTTGTCCTCTATAACATAAGCATCACCATTTTATTCAAACACATTAAATTAAAACTCTAATCATTTCAAACGATCCATAGATATTCATAACTTCCGATGCACAAATATTGACGAACTCGAAGCTCTATCACGAAAACTCAACCACAACTTCTTCAAAATAGGCTTTAATTCCCTTTGCAGCCATTATTGCACTATCGGGTCCTATTTAAGAGACTTGCAGCTTCCGTTCCAATGACTTATAGACCCTTTGCAGTATGTTTAACTAATAGAAGATTGATAACCTAACGGTTTGTTTTGATCAGTTATCGAAACTACATTAAATTTTATTTAAGTACTTATTGCTCGCAAAATTATTGCTTGAAGATTTGTTGAAGGCGAGTGGCATGTTATCGTGGGATTTGATGTCATTGTGAAGGTACAATAATTTGAGTGAATTTTGGTTTATGAATGAATTGTTTGGTTATTTAGTAACTGATATTGCATCAACAACTTTGTATTAGTAAATACATAGGTGTAGTATAATATTGTTAGTTTGTTAGTAAATAACTCAGGATTAGTTTAGCTGGGTAAAGAAAAGCATAAATGAACTTAATTATGAGATCTTTTTTTTATTGAGTAATGGGCTAGGTCTTGACCTCGATCACGCCTGATGGAAAGCGATGGATGAGGTCTATGACGGAGCGAGCGTGCCCAGAAGATGCCTTGAGGCACTGGTACTCCCACGCGTCGACGAAACACAGCAGGCTGTTTGACGCCGAACTCCGGTGGGAGGGTGGTCGCGAACCAGGCGGGCGTGAGCCCTACCACCGCAAGGGAAGGATTGGCCAATCTTGTCAGGTGTTAGGTGAGACTGTCCAGGATGCGCCGAGCGCTCGGTTCACTTTAGTGCCTGATGGAACAAATTGCGCTACACGAGGAGGCTCCTTCATGCATCCTAATCTGAGATCAACAGACAGATTAAGTTACAAAGTGAGATCTACTCTATTTAAACATGGACAATTGATGCAAAAATACTTACCTACTTATTGGATGACAAGACATACCTATTACCACACATCACTGTGTACCTACATTTATTTACTCTCCACACATATAAGTTTTTATTTCTCGTATTCCCTACAGCCTCCAAACGTATCTTTTCTGCTCGGGAATGACAAAGGTATGCCAGCATTCGTCCTAACAGAACGCCTGATTTGATACGGACCAAATAGGTTCTAAATCAATTTGTGGATTTGGGACAAGACATCGTCTTATTGTGATGCTAGTGCTACCATGGGTTTTGGTTGAAAAATAAGGACATGAAATTCTAGGAAAACAAGGACCTGCAGTCTATACCAGGATGATAAAAAAGATAAAGATTAAATATATTTCTTCTAACCGAGATAGGTAAGTATGGAAAAGATTTACTTAAGTACATAGGCCCATATTCCAAAACGTAAACTACAACTCAAATTGAACTCCAACTGCAACATGAGCACGAAAGTGTCAATGAAGGCTTTTCTAATTGATATTTTCGTACTCGAGAGTAGAGCAAGCAAATGCAAAAACTTCAATTTATGACAAGCTCCGATGGAGTTGGAGTTACATTTTGGAATACGGGTCATAGTATCTACATATTAATATATGTTATTTTATTATGTTTGAGTGGCTTACAGCCATCCATTTAAGAGTAATGGTAAGATAATTCACAAAAAGCCATTTACAAGACTCCACAGTTAGCAATAGACTATTGTTGTGTACAAGTTGTAAAATCGACTAACTATTCATTAACAATAAGTTTAACATTAAATTTACCATTTTATTATGTGCCTGTGCAGGTAGAAATGCATGTGCGATCACTATTTATAAGCATCAGCAATATAATGAATATACCTAATGAACGTTAGGGCATTACTAAGTATAGGATGTTTTGGTAAATTTGACCGGCAGCGCTAAAATAACTGCGGAAAAAATTTAAGAATGTATCTCAAAATTTATGGTCAATTATATTTCGACTTTCTAAAATCTAAATCTAAAACCTTTTTACCTGTTTCATATACAACGTGTAACAGAATAAACGCAATACTTCTTAAGGGGTCATTGTACTCATCATTATGAATAACTTTTACTATGGGAACAGCAACGAAATCGTGAAAAAAAAACAGGACTTCAGTAATATTTTGTCGAGTTTATACTCACAGAAATGTATGGAGCAGTCGATTTTTTTTTGCGTTTTCAGTGTTAGTCCCATAGTCAAAGTCCCGTAGTAAAAGTTGTTCACAATGATCAGTACAATGACCCCATAAGAGGTATTGCATTTATTCTCAATTCTTTTTACGGTAGAATCACAATTATGAACCCTGTCGGGCACAGCATAGATCAAGTAGGAGAGAGGAGGAAGAGCACTGGATGTTTAATTAATGTGATATTTTTTATTATTAATATTTTTTTATTAGTTAAGTTGTTAGTTAGTTATTCTGTTACACGTTGTAGACTATTTAGAGGCACTTTTGAACTGTCGACATCAAGGCTATCATTCGAATACATGAAGTTAGTTCTGAAAATAGTGTTATCTCAAAATCACATCATAATCAAACAACTTAGTTTACTTATCTTCTGCGTCGTAACACTCTTGGCAAAGTGGTCGTGGTCGTCACATCAGGGGTGTTGGCAAGCTTCACAATCCGTCGCCATTCCTCCCTTACTGTGGCTTTTCTTGTGCATTCGTGGAGTGGACCATTGAGTGCAGTTTTGACTTGAACGGTCCAACGCATTGGTGACCTGCCGCGCGCTCTTTTGCCTTCAACCTTTCCCTGCACTACAAGTCGCTCCACAGATGTGTCTTCTTGACGTGTGATATGTCCAAAGAAAGTGAGGATACGACATTGGACGATGTTTACTTATAGCAGTTACGTATTTATTTACATCTTCTTCTCAAACTTACAAAAAAATGGAATAACCGATGCTAACAAAAATAAAAAGAAACAAATTATTGTCCCAATTTATAAATCGTCCTATTAATCATCAGAAACCTGCGCAGGTGTGAAGTTCATTTAAGGCCGTGTGTTCATGGTGTCCCTACGATCAAGGACGTCGGGTACCCCATGCCGTGCGCAGGATCAGGCTCCACGGGGCACCGACTCTTGCGCACATTAATTAACAGTTTTCAACACAACAATCCCACACCGCGCCGTGCTAAATACACGGAATTGATATACCCCTCGGGGAGTCTGTAACTGCCTTAATTGTCCACCAATGATTATATATTTTTTACATTAATTTGATTTTTTGTGATTGACATTTTTGAAATGATTAGACATTTTGTTTGGTTTGCGGATGGGAATTTGATGCTACTGTGGTTTTTCGAACATATTTAGCTGATTAAACTTAGAGTTAGTCACTACCAAGAGTTAGTCGGTTAAATAGTAGTTAAAAGCCCGAGTAATCGTCGTACAAGCGAGCCCAAGTTTATCAAAATTTTCATTTAGGTCTTTAAAACAAAGAATTTCCTGAACAGCTTTAAATCACTCTTTAACAAATGTTTGAATCTAACAAAAAACGCTTCCAGCACAAACAATAGATCATAAAACTAAGACTGGGTATGTCAACACCTTACAAAAATGTATTTACCTACCCCGGTCGCAGGTGTAGTGATGTCAAATCCATAAATACTAAGCACCACTGCCAACAGCTACCTACTAACAATAACAACAATAGTTATCCGCAATTCAATACTACCTAAATTCAAGTAACAACATCGTGGTCATTCGTGAATACTCGAGAGTATTCGTGAGCTCGCAATGCACCTGACCCTAAGAAAATTCTATCAGCAACTTCTTCAAAACGAAGGAATGCGCATGACGAATCGGCCGATGCTTCCATCGGCATCGATACCATAAAAAATCGACGGAAATGATCGAACCACGACAAATGCGAATGCCCCTCGAAATTGAATAAGTCGATACGATATCACCAAAGTTAGAATTGAAAGACGATTGACTGAAAAAAACTAAGATCGATTTTTACTGCTTCGGTTAGCTGTGGAAAATTGTAGGGTTGCGACGCAATGATACATTTATTTCATCGACTATCGAAGTCGATGAAATAAATGTTTTTAGGTTGTTAATCCTAATTTTAACTAAGATTATAAATGTGAAAGTTAATTTGTGACACTTTTACGCGTAACTTTTTTAGCAAAAATCTTTATCGTTTCCTACATTGATATAACGGTAGCAATTTCTTAAAACTCTGTCCCTTAGAATTTCACTATTTCACAGACATCCCTTTCTGAAATCTCAACGTAGACCCGACTATAATTTTTGGATGCATTCTGTTTATTACTTACTAACTGACCCGCGCAACTTCGTCATTTTCATAAATGCTCTGTTTCTATTGGTTGCAGCGTGAATCGTGATGTTATATAGCCTTCTTAGATAAATGGGCTATCCAACACTAATTGAATTTTTCAATTCGAACCAATAGCTCCAGAGATTAGCGCGTTCAACCAAACAAACAAACTCTCCAGCTTTATATACTTAGTATAGATTGTAACAGGAATTTATAGGTAGCACAACACATGATATCGATTAGGATTGTCAATCCGACGATCCACAGCACTCGGCTCGGTTGAGAATGACATTTTAAAACGGTAGCCACAGTCGCAGCGGGGGGCGGTGCCTCGTTCGCCATCTTTATTTTTGTTATTTTTTAGCCCTTGTTTATCCAGTCCGGGGCGTTGCGGCTCACTGGCCAGAGCAATCAATAAAACGCTGTGACCGTAAAACCACGCCGGAATTAAATACAACGCTCCGGCCATTGTAGCCAGGTATCACCCGTCACGCCACCGCGCACCGCTGATGTAATTAAAAAATTGAAATAAAAACATCTACAATTAACTGGCAACTCCGAATGGGTGCAGTCACCTCGATAATTTGTTTGATTATTACGAATGAACGACTTTCCGCCACAAGTAAGGGGATCGAGGTTCTGCAAATACGCCTAATCCGCAAAAGAATCCAATTCGGCTTATTTGAAGTCGTTCCCTGGGGGCGACGCTCAAAAAACGCCTAATAGAGAATTATAACAAACACCGGCCGCCGGTGGCAATTTCACACTTTATTAATGCAAGTATTACGGCTAATTCCATCGCTCGACACGTGCCGAATTTGCTGTTCCCATAAAACCTCGACCTCCCCTCGCGCGACAGTCAAAAGAACAACAAACCATTCAACTTTCTGTCTTGCGTCTATACATGTAGATATTATGTTCGCATGTAAACCAATAAAAGAAAAAATCAGCACCCCTGAACCCAAATAATGCATTTTAATTCAAAGTATTAAGGGGGATCCCTAAAGAGACCTCGCCATACATTTTTTAGGAGCTGTAATCTCCGTAAATAAACAGTTTCTGCAGAATAAAGCAAGTATAATGAGATTTTATAATGTATTGTGGTCGCCTATCGCCCAAATTTTAGAAAAAAAACAGTCTTTCTATGAGAATTAGACCCAATAAAAACGAAAAATCTTTACATGTGTGAGTGACCTGAATCGCGCCATCTGACAGAAATTTATAGAACCACCGAGAAAAAGTTCATTGCTGTTGTGTTACGAGTTTACGTGCGGTGAACATTTTAAGTAGATGGCGCTGTTCGAAAATTCGAACAAGCGCCAAGGTTATCGAGTGACGGACGCGGCGATGCGACGTTGCCATTCAAGACGCAATTTGGCAACAACGCGTGTTGCCAAATTGTTCCAGTCCATGCGTGATTGTGTGTCAAAATTGTGTTTCTAGCAAGTTAGCGCCGGCGCGCGGGTTTGCCCGCGGATTTTATATTTTATGATTGATGAAATGTTTTTTTTTTAGGGAATGAGAAATAATGCTAGAAAGTGAAAACAATTATCTGCGATCTGCCTTTGGTTCACACAGATACAATACTAATGTTATTATTGTATTACTTATCTACTTTAAATAAATTGTGCCTACCTACCTAAAGATTTATAAATCTTTCCACTGTATGTAAGTAGGTACTGATAAAACATTTTCTGACACGGTTAAGTACTAATTCATTGGTTTGGGTTGAATCAAATCAGAGAAAAGAAGTTCATGTAGGTATACTTAGGGTACCTATACCTAAATCAGGCGATCAGCGTAGGCAAACTTACCTATTTTTTTCCTAGCTACCTACGCAATGGTCGTCCGTCTGTCGGTCCGTATGTCTGTCTGTCCGTCTCTGTCTGTCACCAGACTGTATTTCACGGACCGTGATAGCTACACAGTTGACATTTTCACAGATGATGTATTTTTTTGCATTTGTATCGCATGATTGTAATATTATAAGTCGCGTAAGATTGTATATTTACAAGTACCTACTTACTTATAATTTCTTCTAGATAAGACAAGTATTGTAAACTATTGAATTTGGGTGTGATTCAGTGTATTCGAAATTATTTCTTCTCAACACATCATCTGCCTAGCCCTTTCCCAACTATACCTACTGGGGTTGGCTTCCAGTCAAACCGGATTCAGCTGAATACCAGTATTTTACGTGGTGCGGCTGCCTACCAGACCTCCACAATCCATTATCTGTTCTCAACATAATCATAGATTATAGTCTAAAACATAAACAACATTTATTACAATCTTACGATGTTTGGAATTATCCGGTGACACATACGAGTACTTACATAGGTAGGTACCTACTCTAACCAACTAATACCAAGATATTCTAAGCTGATAACAACCCTTTGCTTTGCCATCTAAAACCATTCCACCAAAGAACGCCAGTAATCACACTAATCACTGAATGTTACGACTGTATCACCTAAAGAAAACATTCTTAGATCGCGACGAATAATTGCATAAATAATCTTTTATTTATTTAGTACCTACACGTCACAATTTATTTACACGTTAGGTACTATTTAGGTTCAGTCACATTACAACAACCTGTGTAGGTACAATATACCTTTATTACCATTAGATACGGGACTTAGTCACAGCAAGCGGTCCTACTCAACATTGTAGTCTTTGTACTCAACACTATTGTAGTCTTTGTACTCAACTAAGTGATTGCCCGTAGTTGGCACTCAGTCGCGCACGGAAAATCATTGATGTGACCTTCAGAATGATTGGCCAAAATGACCGATCAGCTTAAAAATATTACTAAGATCCAATACCTATTTGCTACTATTTGATACCTTTGTTTAAATAATTGGTACCTAATTAATAACTGAGAAAATGAATTTAAAAAATGGGCAGTCATTCTGATGTCAGGATGGACTGCCGACATTTAGGATCTCCACGTAAAGGCTCAAAAATTTCAATTCGCCTTTACAAAAATTTAGTACCTATTTGATACCTAAACATACCTATATTTTTTCTAGATTTTTAAGGCAAAGAATTTTATTAGAGATTTTTTGTTTAGGTAGGTACTATGAATAAATATACTTACCTAGTTCTACCCACATGTTAGCATTTATCAGTATCTCGGAAATTGTTATTAATTAGTAGTACTTATTACTAATTATCGTGTAAATTGAACTACCTTCACTGCATAGACTTGAAAAAAAATTGACTTCACTTGACTTTCTGTATCAAGTAGTACCTACCTAAACATAGGAAACCAAAAATCTGTAATAAAATCTTTCATCTTTGCAGCGCAACAGTGTTTTAATAATACTAGGAATAAAAATAAGACACACCACTCGTAAATACAGCCAAAAATGTTAATTTGTTGAAAATAACAAAAATATTTTATCGTTTGCTTCGCCATGTTTGTGAGAGCGAGATAGATATTAAAAACATGCGTGAGAGACACGATACGCACAATTCGCGAGTTGTTGAGAGATTTTGTAAACAACGCGCGCGACGACTAGTACCAGACCGAGGTTGCGTAAGGTTAGCAACACAAATTTCTTCAAACATATTAATAGTTTTTTATTATTATTGTTTTACCAACCATGATTATTTAAATTCAAGTCAATTTTATTAATAATTGATAACAGTTATGTTTTACGCAACAGGTACTTATTTAAAAAAAAATGTTTTATAAGACAAAGTCTAGTTTTTAGTACCTAATTGTTAGTGCAGAATCACTACTTCACTATATTTAGTTATCTTTATTACGCGACTGTGGCAAAGCAAACGGTTATGATTTCAAGGCTTCCTCGTAACTCCCAAACTGCACGTCATGTGCAGCCATATTCTTTATTTATTTATACATAAATGCATAATGGTGATACTTAAGGCTCTTTTTTATTCAGGTTTCCTAAAGATGAATTAAGGAGACAAAAGTGGCTTGTTATTGTCCGAAAACAAAGGCAGAAGTAAAGCTTTAGTAACCTTGCGCGATCGAGCGAACAATATTTCTTTTTTTAAGTACCTCAAAATAATTAATGTTTTTTATTTTATTTGCTAACGCTACCACATGCCATGTCATTCATAATCGTAAACATTCGTCAACATTCGGCAGCTAACGCGATTTCGCTCGCACGACAGCGCCGTCTCCTATCTCTATCCTTGTCTATCGGTAACAGTAGGTTGCGACTGTGATGACACTGATCACAGATGTGTGAGTTTCGGTGCATAGTCGTACGCCGAGCCCATGTTTACTGATTACGATGTTAGAGCGTAACATGCAATGTTTATTACCCAAAATAATTTATCTGAATAATTTGTTATGGTGAAAAGGGATACCTTTTCACCACCAAATCCGATAGGATATCGAGCCTAGAAACAAAAATATGCATAGACCAATAATTATATTATTATTAATATTTGAAAATATTAGGTTTGGTAAGGATAAAGAAAGATAAAAAATAATTCAAAAATAAATACAACTATTGAGATTTGAACCCACACCAAGCCTAATGAAAGGCAGTCTCTAAACCGACAGTCTATTTGTACGGTTGATAATTGTTTCAAATAGCCGACCTTATTTATGTCAAGGTTTTTAGCTGCTCAGCTTCCCGAAAGTATAGCGTGATGATAATCATTGCTAAGGTTATATTAATAAGAAATAGATTGGAATATAACAATTTGGTCCTCTGGACATTTTAATTTCCAACCATTTTTGAATAAAACGACATCTAGTAGGGTCGAAAGTTACTACTATTTACTTTGCATGTGTGTGTAAAGAGTAAATTCATGCGGCTAAATCTTTATTCTGCTGTAATCTTTGTATGGTAGCAGTTAACAAGCATAGTGATTATCTAAAAAAATCAAGTTAATGCCCTAGGTGTCGCCTATAATAAAGTTGTCTATTAAAACTTTCTATGTTAGGTGTAAAAATTGAAAATGTTCGAAATTGTGGATGTGTCGCCATCTAGCGACAAAATGGCAGTGAGAGCATTCATCCATTCACCTTAAGGAACAAAGTGCCCTGCAGATTAACGAGGTACACTTTTGCACAAAACCGATTTCAGTTCCCTCCAATTTTTGACAGCTCGACGATGGCGACTCATAGATAAAGTAGCGCGCACAGATTCCGCGGACCATAGATCACAGAGTAATGCGGTCACGCTCTATGGTATTAAGTGTCAGTTATCGTCTCCACGGGGCTTAGTGTGCACGAGTATAATACATTTTTATGTTTGCACGCTCCCCTTGTTGTAATAACAACATGAAGTGAGGTTTACTCGGATTGAATACGGCATTATAATGAAATGATTCATATTTAAGTGAGTCCTCCCCTTCGTCTTTTGTAATTTGATGGTCTTGGGGATCGGAAGCAATGTTTCTTATTAAAGTGGTGTTATGACTGTCGTTTTTATTGTGTTGTATGGGTTATTTTTGCTGTTGCAGGTTTAATGCGTTTTATAATGATTTACACTTCATTGTGTTGCACATTACACCTGTCTCTACCGAAACGTGTGTTTACATAGCGTAACATTTTTTGTGCAGTACGTGTTTAACATTTAAATTCTTAACACTTTTTTGCACGGTCACATAACTGAAATAGAATGACCTTGCTATAAATTAATAGTTACAAAAAAGGCACTACTTGATTGATTTGCTATTTTAAAGTCCTAAGACTATTTACTTAAGGATTTATGCACACAAACATACATAAACGTACGTCTACCAGTCAATCTTTGGATTATGCAGAGAGTAATAAGTGCAATTATGGAAACAAAAAGGGCTTAATAATAATTTATTGAAATACAAAGATATCAAACTGCATCAGTTGGTAACTTGAAGCTTTCACATCGCTTGTGTAAGTTTCCCAGACTCCGCATAATCCGGGATGATTCGATGCCGAAGATAACACGATAACCGTCCGGTAATAGTCCAAATATCTCCGTAATGTGTATGTAATGGGCAGGCACGTGGCGGCCGCGTGTTGTTTGCGTCGAGAGACGAACCAGGCTTAGCACTTTCGGTGGCGACTGTACAGACAGACCCTTTTAATTACTGATTGATCCAAGAGATACGTTTGTTGGTATCAGATAGCCGTAAATTAGACAAAAGGATTAGTGGTACAGCTTGCATAATGGTGTAAAATAACTATTGGTAGTCATTTGTTATGTAAGTTTGGGTTCCACAATGATTTGTTTGTTTCTGGAGTTGGTGGTGACAATTGTATTTGAGTTCTGCAAATTACGTTCTGGTTCAGTTGTCAGTACTATTTTTGCAATTCTGCTGACTTGAATTATGATCTTGGCAGTTCCCATTCGCAGTACTTCTGTGAATATATTGTTGACTAAACAACCTAAAAAGTTTTTCACATCTCGATCTTACTTAAATTATTAATTTAACATTAATTACCTACATAGGTTTAATAGTTGTTCACAAATTGACTGCACACAAACTAAACCCATTAAACACCTTTTAAACAGCATTTACAAACTTAGTAATCAATTATTGTATTTTTTTTTATAATTTATGTTACTCTTTTGCGTGGTGTGTTTTCTATTCTTGTTCTATATTTATCTGTCAATAAAGTTAAATAACCGATCTTAAGGTGGAAGCGCCAGGGTAGCCCGCAAATTCAAATTAACTTAGGTTTTTTGCTATTTGCAGGTCAGTGTCAGGTTGTATCTTAGTCAAAATATGATTCGCGGCATAGCAAGTATGTATTTATACAATTATAATCATTAAAATCATCAATACAACTCCTACAGCTAAAATTGATGCCAAATGTTATGATTTCATGAAATACTACATTTGCCATCAATGCTAACTGAAAGAGTTGTACACATATACGCACAGTACTTTCATGGTGCGTAGGTACAGCTAATAAGTGGAATTTCCTGCTGTAGTCTATTTCCTGATAGTTACAACGGGGGGGTATTTAAGTCAAGATTGAATAGGTGACTTCTAAGCAAGCGTGCTTCGTCGTCGACTACGTCATCGCTTACCATCCTGATGGCAAGCGATGATACACACAGTGTGGTCGCACAAGAGTCTTTCAATAGTAAAACGTACTGCTTTGATTTCTAAATTTTTCTGATAAAACTACTAGCTTTGCCTGCGACTTCGTACGCGCATGTCTCGTTTTTTCCTGTTAACATCAGAATTTAGAGAAATCCTCTCTTAGTACTCCCCTACGGAGTGTAGGGAAGCTACATGCCAAATTTCAGCTATCTCGAGCAGTTGTTTAGGCTGTGAGTTGCCATTTTTTTTAAAACGTTGCCCCACTCTAGGATTTTCTCCTGTATCGTGAGTGCGTTTACAAACATATAAACTCCCATACACATACAGCCAGACCCGGAACAAGTATCTGTAGGTCATACAAATATTTGTTCCATGTGGGAATCGACTCCGCGACACGCAGCGCAGCAGTCAATCGCTCAACCCACTGCGCCAACCGTGCCGTCAATCCGACATTCGTCCATCATGTCGCTTGGTATATTTTTCCTTTCAAGCTTTGATATGCTTTTTTGTATCCCGAAAAAAGCAGCTGGTTTCTGTGAGATAAGTTACGGGAAAAGCTAGTTCTTTATAAGTGTAAAGTTACACTCACCTATGAACTTGTCGATATACGATAGCTCTAGTCAACCAACATGTTAGTGACTCAGGATAGCGTTGTATCAAACGACGGAGACAGATTGGTCGAGACGTTGATAGTCCATGACTAGACGAAATAGTGGGATGACGTTTGTGACAGTGAAGCAAGAACTAAATGTATTTTTTCACTAGACGGCTCACAAGCAACTATTTTATGACGATATAGCTCTTCTTCAGTATCATCGGTCACAATGGAACCAAACCTGCTTGGCGTTAAAAATTAATATATGATGGTTCTCATGTAGTCAGAAACCTTGTTCTACGCTAAAGTCAAGGCTAACTGTGACCACATTTGGGACCTTAGCGTAGAAAAGAGATTCAAAAGAATGTGCGGGGCAGGTTTCACTGCATTTTGTAACCTCTAACCTGGAGTCTACTATACCAAGTAGCAGGTCCAGTACCTTTCATTTTTCTATCTAAGTACTTTTCTAAACTGGCTCCTTCGTTTTTTCTACACTAAAGTCATAATTATTTTGTATCATATTATGTATTTAGTTTTGGTAGATCGCACGTTTCGTGACACTTAGATAATACTGACTGATTTTCTTTCTTTCTTTTCATTTCTTTTTCTTGTCTTTTTTTGACGTGACTGAATTAAGAACCGCTTACTTACAAAATTTTAACTTACAGTTATTCTTCTTATTGTGTGAGCAGTAAGGTCTAATGACCCCCGACACCCTGGTGTCAGAGTTTTAAACCGCTTCAAGGGCCTCTGACATGGTTTATTTGACGACCGCCATTTGGCGGCTGGGACCCGGTGTTTAGGTATACATACGTGCCTTCCGAAGCACGGAATCATCTTTTATCAAACAATCAGGTGATTCAAGCCTGCAATGTCCTAGCCAAACTGGAAAACAACACACTTACATTAACTTAATACTATTACTTTCGTTAAGGAATTTTAGTTAGGAAAAGTATGCATGTCAGTTCTGTGCGGTAAATAGTTTTTCTTGCCTTCTTATATCTAAAGAAAATTGATAGCTTTAGCATGACCCACCCTTAAACATAGTTACAGACGGATCGGCTTACTAAAACGCCAGCGAGCGTTGTAGGTAAGCAAACGAGCGCTCAATACTATTTTATGAGTGGTGTGCGCTGAGATCTGTCAGATTTATGGCAGTTTTCGGTGTGAGCGTACTGTTGGTTTGCATGGCAACACAACTGAAAGGACGGTTTTTTATTAATTTTTTTATTGAGTTATGGGCTAGCTCTTGACCTCGATCACACCTGTTGGAAAGCGTTGGATGAAGTCTATGATGGAACTTAGAATGCTCGATACCTGGAAACAAAATTCCGACTTACACTTTGGTATTCAGAAGCCAGAATAACTGTCGCAAGTCTTACCCATGCGGTATTATGTTAGACAGATACTGTGACGTGCAGTTCAGATAAGCAGCCAATCAATCTCAATTTTTATTCAAGTAACCATACCTCATTTGTTTGTAAAAAAGACTTATTATTATTATTATATCTAGCCCGAACTGTCCCACTGCCGGGCAAAGGCCTCCCTCCATTCTTTCCACAGTTTGTGTGCCTTTTCTTGCCAATTCCCAAGGAAGACATCCAAGTCGTCCCGCCATCTCCTTCGTGTTCGGCCGCGGCCCCATCTCGCGATTTCAAGGCAACAATTTTGTATTTTGAGGGCCGACCGCTAGATGGGAAACAGAGAAAAAAGACTTACGGTATAAAATTTACACCCTAAACAAATTCCTATACGCAGCAGCAGCACTGTCCGACGCTTCGCCGTGGCTGCACCATTCCATGGGAAATGGCGCAGCAGCGATACACGTACGGACAGTCCAGTTTGCTCGGAATTAGAGGCAGGATACTGTGGTTGCTGCTCCCACACCCCACGCACCAAGGACACAGCGCTTACACATAATCAGCCGCAGCAGCATCAGAGCAGCATATATATTATTTTTTTCAGTCGCTGCATATAAGATTATGGCACTGAGCTGCAGCCGTGGTGACTGCCTCATCTAGTTTAAAAACGACCAAAAAGATTGACATATAAAAGTGTTATTTACCACCCACTTACAACATAAATAACATTTTCAACACATTTGCTCAAAAAATGCATTTACGAAGCCTGTATGCATTGTTCGAAAGTTAAAAATTATGCACCACACAATGGAGCGTGCGGCAAAGTAGGTACTCTCACCTAAGTACATATTTTACCGCAAACTCCGTTGTATAGCGCCGTGCGTATTCTTTACGGTTTTTTTTTTATTTCCATAAAAATTAATAAGAATTCCACCAAGGAGTTTCACATCACGAGAATAAATAAGCTGAATGATCGAACCTTCTTGGAAGCGCTTTTGCTGTATACGTTTGTCTCATTTTAATATTATAGAGAAAATGAGAGAAGATAAATAAAAAAAATAAAGTATGTGGTTCTAATTTTCACCACGCGCATGTGGCGCCCTTTGCAAATTCGCGCCATTTTCATATTAGAAACGTCAAAGATTGTTGCGACTTTCCGACTGATTTCTAGAGACAAAAAGTTTGTTTCATTACTTTTTGTAATGTTTTCTCGCAAATGTGTCGAAAAACGTTGTATGACACACGTGCGGATTTGGTTTTTACAAACTCGTGACTATGGTAAGCCCTCGACTTCGTCTCGTGCTTACATTCGTCTACTCGTTTGTAAAAACCAACTTACCGCACTTATATCATAAATAACTATTATCTGTCATTTATCACTGGAAGCCCAATATTCGGAAAAAGCTATGCAGGTTAATTATTTGTGAATCTACAGACAGCCATTTCGAATACCGTCAGACAGAAACAACCCTTAGGAACTTGGACAGGACGCTGTGAAGAAAATGTATGGCGTCTGGCCGCGCGCCCATGACGCCAAGTTAAGTATATTTCGTTCCTTTGACGCCATACATTTCATCTTGTGAGCGCCCTGCCCGCTTTGTATATCAAGTTCCAAATATTCGAACTGTATCCGTGTTCATATATATTTTTCCGTACCTATACAAACTGAATTGCAGTATTCAGTCGGTTTTCTCAGTAAAGATTGCCGCAGATAGTCAGATAGATCATTTCAAGCTTTAGATGTAATTCTTGAGAAGTAGAGTTAAAAGGTTCTGCCGTTTTATTTTCACAGTACCTAATGCTAAAATTATTTTTCTGCAGTATCCTCAGTCGAACTAACTTTACATAGGCTATCTCTTTGGCGTATATAGGCACATACTTACTCTCACCTTACATAACTTGTTAGTAGGAAGGTACTTACACACCCCACCTACAAACAGTATTCATTATACATTCTTTAAAAAATAATAGCTGCGTTTGTGCGGGTGCAATAAAAATGAACAAAATGGCTGATATAACATCGGGGTGCCGCGGGCGATGAAAAATAAATAAAATGCGTTGCGAGAGGGAAAATGAAAAGCCACTTAGTTCCGGCACGCCTCCTAGTGAGATTTACTAACAAACTAATAACGCCTGCGAGATTTTGCTTGTGTAAAAATGTTTATAAGAATGTATGAAGGGGTCTAGTATAGAAAAGTGGGGTTTCATCTTCGAAAATATTTATTTATATTCTTTTTGAGGCGATACTTTAAGGGCCGATTTCAACAATGAAACTGAACGCGATCAGTAGAGTACAATTAAACTGCGTTCAAGAGCTGTCAGCGTCAATATTGCATAGAAAAATAATGAAACTGACAGCTCACAAACGTGGTTTATTCGCTGATCGCGTTCAGTTTTATTGGTGAAATTAGCTCAGTTAAATACATTTTTAACCTAATTTGTTGCAACTGGAAAATCTGAAGTTAAACATTCTTCTTTAGTTGAACCAAAATGTAGTTCCTAGTTAGTTCTTAGTTTTTTAAACCATACAGAAATAGGAATTTTAAAGTGTTTTGAGGTTAGGTTAGAACTAGTTGTAGCCGGATAAACCTAAGGTTAGCCGGCTAATCTTAAGTTTATGTGCACACCCACCTTTAGCCGTAATATATACCCATACAATTATTGGATACATACGTATCGTGTACAATAAAATAATAAGAATAAGGATTTCCTTATATATTAACCCTTTTCTCCTACCATCACAACCGCTGTTTTTCCGTACATTGTTTTTCTCCTCAGACAAAATTTACGGCGCCCGCGAACTAATGACGTCGGACGCGGGCTGCGAATCGGCCATGGCAGCCATTTTTCATCATTTCGCGCGCTTTCCCGGCAATATATTATTTTTTTACAAGTTCTACTTCGTCGCTGCGCTCCTAAGGCCGTGGACTCGTGGTCTGAATACAAATTGGACACGTAACCACTATGTAAGTAAGTACTCTTGTAAAGGGTTGAAAGGATTTTTCTCTGGAGAGCTATGGTGGAATGGAAGATTTACTTACTGGGTGTAGAGATAAATGTATTTAGATAGAGTTGTTGCGTGAATGAAAAGGAAAGAAAAGGTTCTGCTAGCGTTGTGGTGACGACGAACCTTGGTAAATAAGATGACGCTCTCTGGCGTGTCATCACTGGCATTCATTTTAGTTCCGCACGGATTTGATGTGGTAACATCTGCATCAGACTGCTTGAAAAGTGAATTGTTGTTTTGAACTTTTAGTCGTTTTTGGCGCCGGGTTTTTTGACAGAAGTATTTGTTTTCTGTTTCCTACATGTTTGTAAGTTACATTTTTGCAATCCCCGTCCCCCCGTCCCCGCGAACCCTTTATTTTAATACCACACTCGATACGTTTTGAGAAAAAAAATGTTTGAAGACATAGGTATGGCGCCAAATAATTGCCACTAATTTTTATATACCTAGTGTCACTCTCACAATCAAGAAGAATCTAACGACACCTCTCAAGCTGAAATCCATTAAGGGCCATTTTCACCAAGCCAAACTGATCGCGATCAGCGTATAAACCACGTTTATGAGCTGTCAGTGTCACTTTTTTTATGGAATATTGACGCTGACAGCTCTTGAACGCAGTTAAGATGTACTGATCGCGTTCAGTCTCATTGGTGAAATCCGCTCTTAGTCGTTTAGGGTACAGAGCGAGCCAAAGGAATATACATACCTACATACAAACACCTCCTTCTGGCGTAGTTGGGTAAAAAAACTGCCCTACAACTGAAGCCTATTCGCTACCTATCTTCCTACCTATTATTCTTCCTACACAGCAGGTAGTTAGGTCTAATAATTGGTACTTAACTGTTTATCCATTTGATACAAAACAGTTACCTATTACAAATAAGTAAGTAGATCAAATGATCTTTTACGTGAATGCCTAAGACGCGGCTCGTAGCGAAGTTACAGCTTTAAAGTTAGGTATAATCTGCCCTTACTCCATTAAAAGAACCCATCGATATAGATGCAATAACAGATTTAATAATGTAACATTTTTAATTTGAAGAGGACAATAACAAATGTCACCCTAACCCTTGACTTGCGATGCGCGGCTCGAACTGGCCCCCACCGCCATGGGGCCGAGTATTTTGCCAGATGTGACTATTACAACAAAAGTCGGTTTCGATTGCGGCTGAATACGAACAGATAATCTTTTAAACGGTATACTATTGAAATTTCAACGACCCCTGTTTATTTACATTCCATTGACGATTTGAAAAGGTTTATCTTTGAATAAATACTCCAAGACCCAGCAATGGATTAGTATTGATATTTACATGTAGAGATGGGCCAAATACGGTCGAAAAAAGATGGCTGATAAGAATAATTGAAACATGTGTCACGGTGTCGTGGTTACAGACAATACCATTGTTTATGGTTCTTTTAGCGGTTACCGAAATACGTTATCTAAATCTTCATTTAGCGTAATAAAAGCTGTTAACCCGACACCTGTCACTCTTGCTATTCGGTTATTTGGTTATCGAAATGTAGGCTTACGATGTCACGTCAGTTTTTTTTGGATTATCGTAGCAATAAATTTTAATCATAAAGGGTTTTAGTGTTGTCTTAAATTGAGTATTTACATTAAAACATAGATACAAAAAATAAATGTAAGTATGAACAAGAAAAAACAGATGGATATCCAATTTTGCGCTTGCTAGTTGCCTAAAAATTATTAAGAGATTTCCTCTTTTACTCTTGTATATCAATAAACACTCTATTTTATTTAAAAACGATGAAAAACGTATCACACCAGAACCATAAAATTCCTTTGTATTTACTGTAAATGAATAATAAAAATGTTCTTGTTATATTCTCATTTCTTTTGAATCTTTTATTTTACAACGGCAAGCGTCTTTAACGTTTAGGGTTACGAGCAAACGTCACAATGATGTGGCGATAAACACTGATGGATGGATCGTAAAAATATATATTGGGCGATTGTGAGTTCATTTCCTAAATTAAGTTCCGCTTCTACGCGTGTTTTTATATTATAAAAGTATATTTTAATAATGTTGTTGAAATAAAATAAGGTAGTGGTGTTGATTTTATGATGGCATTAATCTGTGGATTTGTTTTAATTGTGTTGGTTTTTGGTATTTGAGATCTTGTGTGAGAGTATTAAAAATATACACTATTCGTATTTTATCATTAATTTTACTTCACAGGAATTGTGTTCGTAATCGAAATCGGATGACGATTTCCAGATACTGCCAAACGCTTTAACCTATACGAATAAAATATTAGTTCACAATACAAAAGAGTATGTAGCAAAATAATGCAAGTATTTTGTGATACGATATTTCCGTAGAACCGTTTTATTTTTATCAAAACGCAAACATATTATTTGATTTGCACATTCAAAAAACAGGTACCTACAAACATGTCACATTTTTGCGTTGCGCAGGTTGTCTGTGAGAGCTATTATAACTCAGCTTCAAATCCAACATATTTAGAAAACTTTCCTTATCGCAGAAAGGCAAAACCACTATTTTCTCAAAATAAAATTAATCACCATAAAAGTCTCCGCCATCATTGAAATCAGTACTTGGCAGATATAATCACAGTGCGGTGATAACCGTCCGGCCTCAAGAGAGCGTCTCCCAAACGGGCCATAACGGGTAACGACCGCATCTGTCGGCCCGGGCCTGTTCGACCCGTCGGCAGGCGCAGGGTTAGGTGTTGGACTTGGTAACTGTTTTTTTTTTATTTGAATGTTAAAGTTGAGTATTGTCTTATAATTAGTATTGAATGGAAATTAATATTCATATAAGAAATAAAATATACTACGCTTGTATTTATCTGTAAGTAAATAAAGAAGCATAACTTAAAATGCAAGCTTATATAGTAGTTATTAAAGAAAAATGAGAGACGTATCGTAAGTAAAGATATTATAAGTAAAAAAGGTGTAGATAGGTATAGATAAAGTGCATCAAAGTTCAAGAGAAGGGGCTGGGACGTCACGTCACTAGCAAAAGTTGTTCTATCGTAATGACGTCACGCGAGTTTTGAACGCTGTTTAACTTCGTCAAATTTTTCATGTGAAAAAAGAAAAAATACGTGTCTAATATTTTCTGGAAATCTATCGGATGGCCTAATAAGATTTTTTCACTTGCACCCATGATTTTTTATAAGGGCAAGCCTGCTTCATCATCGACTACATCATCTGTTATCATCAGCAGGCTGCAGTGTGGCCAAACAAAGACTCGTTTGGCCACACTGCAGTCTGCTGATGATTAATTGGTTGTTTTTTTTTATCCATGACACCAATAATGGATAGTAAAAAAATACATAAGTACTTAATTGATTTCCGTGGCAAAGTTTTATAATCGATTCTGTTCACAATCGAAAAGTTTATCATAGGGCTGTCTTATTTGTTATTTTAATCTCAATATCATTTTGTTTCGATCGTTCATATAAACTTTAAGTGGGGCTATCAGTTTGATAACAGGGTCATTCAGGAGCTTAGATGAAGGCCTGACTGGCAGCATGCAGCTAGTAGGCTGTTATAACACTTGCCTAGGCCAAAACCTTACTGCTATTAGCTCTAAGTAGTAGGTAGAGAAGCATGTTTACAGGCATAAGCCTAACTAGGACTTATGAGAATATGTAAAACAAGTTTGGCTACTCGCCTATGTTGAACAGTGACCACTGCTTTCACGGTGGGTGGTGAAAGAAAAAATGAAAGAATAAAATTTATTTAACACATACATGAAACATGCACGGTACCTACCTAAAACTGGGTGCAGTTCGCGTCAAATAACTGTGCCCCTCTGAAGTTAGCCATTTGCAAAGATCGCGCAGGTGCAGTCACGTAGACTGGAGCAAGCGGGACGCAAGTGCATCGAACGTAAACGAGCGACTGAGACATAAAATCGCACCGCCATAATCCCCGCCCCGCGCATGCGCAGTTGCAGTTTGTTCGTAATTTTGACTACTACGCAGCCACTCGTAGCCAACTTCAGAGGGGCACAGTTATTTGACGTGAACTGTAGAGTTTTACAGAATCGCACTGCTGTCTCTAAATCGTCCCACACGTACGAATGTCCCAGACCGTTTATGTATTGTGAGCCTTTCGTAAAGTTTTGACTACAAACAGTTATTACAGACATTTCAGGGTGTAATTATAACACGCGGTAATATAACCGTCGGCGTTTTAAAGGAGACGCAAATAATTAGGTGGGGGTGGGATTTGTCTACTTAGAAATGGGTGGTTTTACTGGTGCGGTGGGATTGTGGCGTCAATAAAATGTTTTGGTTGGGTTGGTTTGTTGCAAGTTACTGTATTTAAATATTTTCTTAAATTAGTGGGATTTTTTTAATACATACTTACCTACATCTTTTGGATTTTTTTGTTTTTAGTACGAGTAGGTTAGAAAAACCTCAGGGATTAGGTACATCAACTGTGTGAAAACTTAAATATAAGTCTCATAATCTGAGACGATTATGTACTGTTTATTTAGCAGTCGTAACAAGACAAGATATGTTGAGGCTCACAAGTGTCAGGATCTGCGTCTCAGAATCATCGCGCTCCTTTGCATCGCGAAGTTGAACGGTACTTCGCGATGCAACATCAAATAGAACATTTTTTTTTTTTTTTTCTTTGAGCTTATCTGCGATCAGTACTCGATACTTTTATCAGATGTGTTAAGGGTATAAATTGGCAGGAAGAGCGTGACTCCGGTGAGCCATCTACTCAATATTTAAGTTCATAGTCCCTTTAGGTTGGTAACTATATGATGTCTTTCCTTTTTAGCCTCTTTTCATAACTTCTGGTTTTTAGCGCGGCCGCCAGGTTGTTTGGGTGTTTTACCAGTCTCACTTGGTATCTTTCTGTATGTTTTTGGATTTCCTCCTTGACGGTTTCCATCATTAGTTCCGTATGCATTTCAGAGTTCGTAACGAGCCACGGAACGCCAGTAAATGAGCGCAAGATACAATTCTGCATTCGCTGTATTATGCTGATACTTGAGTTATAGGCGCTTCCCCAGAGTTGAATTCCATAAAGCCATACCGGCTTCAAAATCACCTTATATATTAAAAGTTTGTTGTCGATGCTTAATTTACTGTTTCGTCCCATAATCCAGAGAAGGTTTTTAAATCGTATATTAAGTTCATGTCTCTTTGTCTTAATGTGTTGTTTCCAGGTAAGACGGCGGTCCAGATGTAGCCCCAGGTATCTAACGTGGTCTTGGTGTGGAAGTGTGGCATTCTCAAGATGGACAGGTGGGCAATCACCTTTCCGTAGGGTGAATGTGACCTGCACCGATTTGCTTGCGCTTGCTTTTATTCGCCACCGCCGCAGCCAGTTTGTTATTTCATCGAGACCCTTTTGGAGCATTTGTGACGCCCTCGCAGGGTCTGTGTGGCTTGCCAGTATCGCGGTATCATCAGCAAATGTTGCTGTGGTGACCCCATCTATCTGTGGAAGGTCTGCGGTGTACACCGTATACAAGACCGGTCCCAATACAGATCCTTGCGGGACTCCAGCAGTAATGTCGCAAAATTTTGACGTCGTAGCCCCTTCTTTGACTTGAAATATTCTGCCGGAGAGATAAGATTTTATAAGTGAGTAGTACTGATGAGGGAGGTTAGTTTTTAACTTGCACAGAAGACCTGGATGCCAAACCCTATCAAAAGCCTGCTGGATGTCTAAAAACGCCGAAGAGCAGTACAATTTTTCTTCCAAGCTTTTCCTTATGTTTTCACAGACTCTATGGACTTGTTCAGTGGTAGAATGTTCCGGTCTGAAGCCAAATTGGTGGTCTGGAATGACTTTTCCAATATTTAGGATTGGATTGGAAATAGAACTCCATAATTAAGATATACTTCGCGTGATTCGGGCCCTTTGCCAGAGCCAAGGTAAAACTAGCCAACTTTTAAATAGTAGGTACATACAAACCGACCCGCGCAACTTCGCTGTGTCATATTTTTCTTTTCATTAATACTCCGCTCCTATTGGTCGTAGCGTGATGTTATATAGTCTATAGCCTTCCTCGATAAATGGGCTATCCGACACTAAAATATTTTTTCAACACATTTGCTCAAAAAATGCATTTAGGTACGAAGCCTGTATACATTGTTCGAAAGTTAAAAATTACGCACCACACAATGGAACGTGTGGTAAAATAGGTACTCTCACCTAAGTACATACTTTACTGCATACTCCGTTGTCTATCGCCGCCGCTGTGCGAATCCTTACGGTTTTTTTTATTTTCCATAAAAAATATTTAAGAATTCCACCAAGGAGTTTCCTAATCCTAGAATAAATAAGCTGAAAGATCGAACCTCCTTGGAAGCGCTTTTGCTCAATACGTTTGTCTCACTTTAATACTAAAGAGAAAGTGAGAGAAGAATAATAAAAATAAATAAATGAAAAATGCAGGTAGTTCTGAATATCACCACGCGATTTACAAATTCGCGCCATTTTCGTATTAGAAACTTAAAAGATTGTTGCGACTTTCCAACTGATATCTAAAAACAAAAAGTTTGTTTCATTAGCTATTGTACTGTTTTCTCGCAAATGTATTGAAAAACGTTGTATGACATACGTGCAGAAATTGGTTTTTACAAACTCGTGACTATGGTAAGTACATTCGTCTACTCGTTTGTAAAAACCAACTTACTGCACATATATTATCATAAATAACTATTTCAATTCGCACCACTTACTTACTTCTCGAGGTTAGCGCGTTCAACCATACAAACAAACTCTTCAGCTTTATGTCATAAAATATATTAGCCGCTCAGGGCCCGACATGTGAAAATTCCCAAAAAAAATTAAACCTTATGTAATTGGGAATAAACATGGCGCACACCGGTGTGTTGCCGGGGCTTGAGCGGTTAGTAGTGATTGATATTTGAGAACTATAAGTATTTAAATCCTTATTATAGAGAAATGAATCAGAACTGTATCACTATCTTCCAGGCTATTTTCCTAAATTCCCTGATCATTATTCCCAGTAACACTTATGTAAACTTTTGGCAGCAGTTATTATCGGGGCGAAACGGGGCGTTAATATAATTGGTGGCGTTTTAAAGTCGACACAAATAATTAGGTGGGGGGTGTTACTTCCACTCCGGTTACCGACGGACTTCAAACGGCTGTATTCTGGGAGACGAGACATGAGTGGCGAAGGAGTGGTAACCGTTTTATTTAATATTGAGAAAATGTGATATGTGTGTGTGTGTGCTGATATCATAGGTTACTTATCCAATATTCTAGAGTACGTAACTCTATTTTTCCGTCAGTCTGTTTGTTATCTCTTTATGTCTTAACGGCTGCACGGATTTGGATGCAACTTGTCACATGGGTAGACAATTTTCTGGATTTCGGAAATAAAATTCTTTTTCTATTCCGGGGGTAAGAGCCCATGGGATAATTTTAAACATAACACGGGTAAAACCGCTGATAAAAGCTAGTTATTATTATCTTTCTTATACAACGTGTAACGTTGTGTATCAATAGGACATAGGTACATAAGTTTTTAAATCACTTCTTCACAAAGCTAATACTATTATCTAAGTACCCCCTTATCACCCACAGCAAATAAAAACAGTAATTAAAACCACAACTTCCCCAAAAACTGAACGAAAAAATAACACAAACATTACAAGACCATTATAAATTAAATCGTAACTAAACAGCTATCGAAAATCAACATCCAGGCAGCCGATCTCACCATCAGAATACTCGTACATCGTTTGGAGCGGCGCCACCTCCCACTACCTCCCCCCACGCGGGGGAAGCTATTAAGCCAAGCCAAAACTAATTTAAATTAAATCCTAGTGAATTACCCGACGAGGAAATTGTCGAGCGCACCCTCGATGCTCTCACTAGGGTACTGTGGAGTACAGAAGTGTTGGAGTGCTGATATTTTTACTACATTTATATTAACTTGCTTAGTTCGAACCTATGTGTTTCCGGTTGGAAATTAGTAATGCGTTTTGCAAGCAATAACTAATATCCGATTAAGCTTAAAATTGGCAAACTTACGTTTAGCGAGTTACACGAGTTGTTGAGCTCCTAAGTAGTTATGAGTTGAGCTACACGACTACTGACATATGGTTGCACTGACTGGACAGGTCTACTCTTTGTGTGGTTCTTATAACGACCATCTCAGACACTAATCCGCATGGTTCATATATGACACATTGCAAATATAAGGACTATGTGGATCGTTTTCTTAAGGGTTAATTCCATGATTGTCTGGCAGTTTGAGTACACCATACGGCCTACCCAAATGTCTTTACTTTGGCATTGTTCGTCGGAACTTTGAGTTCCTTAAATGAGTTGAGCTGCACGACTGACAAATGCTTGCACTGTCTGGACAGGTCCACTCAAATCTGTGTGGCTCTTTCTTCAGAAAACCACCTCAGATATTAACGTTTCTTGCACGTTCTTCTTCATAGAGATCTACGCTTTGGAACGTGCAACTAGCTTCATGTTTCGGACTGACCGACCTTGACAATTCAAAAAAGCCTTTAAATGGCTTATTTGAAATAAAAGCTTTGATTTGATTTGATCAACTTGTTAGGACTGATTACTATTAACAGTGCATTGATTAAATCTCAGGCCATAGCATGCTAAGAGAGTGTGCTTTAAATAGAAAAATAATGTATAAATAAATAAATAAAACAAAAAAAAAATGGAAAAATACTACGTAAAATACTGGTATTCACCTGAATCCGGTTTGACTGGAAGCTGACCCCAATAAAGTTGGGAAAAGGCTAGGCAGATGATGATGATGCAAGTGCTCTTTGCATGAAAATGTACTCATTCAAGCTGAGGCGGAATAGACATCCGAGCCGAAGACGAGGTCGTAACGGAGCGGAGAGACTGCAATGTCAAATGTCCGCGTGACTCAAAAGACGTTTTTAACACCCGTCCAACAGTGTGCACACGGTCTCTATACATATAAGCCGAATCATTACATTCCTATGTAAGCCCCATGTATGTGTAGCTCAAAATATTGCCAGCATCAACGCTCTTCCCGCGACTGTACCATCTATATTGCTTGCGGGCGGCGAGGCTCAAGCGGCAGCCGCGTCGTTACATGTACCATTTGAATATTATCTACCCCCGCCCCCCAAACCCCATCCCCTTCCACCCCGACCCTCAGAGAGTTTAGACTCAGTGAGGCCTCAGCGCCTTAATTAATGCAAATTTGAGTGCTAACAAGATTATGAATCTGGCCGCTTTTTGACTTCCTCTTGTAAGTTGAGTGGTGGAGCTCCGTGTCGGTTAATTATGTAGGTGTTGGGTGTCGTTTTATTGTTGATGCGTTTGAATTTGGACCTTTTTTCAGCGGGATTTGGTGCTAAACGCTTGATATATGTCTAGCAGTCGACGTATTTCGGCAAGAATGGAGATCAAAGAGTTTCCAATAATTTTAAAGACAGATAGACAGTCGCTATATGCAAAATACTGGTCAGCTGCATTTGGTTAGACTGGAAGTCGACCCCAGTATAGTTGGGAAATGGCTAGGCAGATAGATTATTTTTTAAGTAAATTTGAAAAATTGGTTCACCAGAAAATACCTACTTTTAATGCTGAGAACCATTTCAATGTAGTATGTTTGGAGTAAATGGAACTGTATATAGCTTTGATCTAGAAGTAAATTACATTTTGTAAAGCCAAGCTATTTAGGCTGCAGGGAAAAAAAAAGAGTACAAAACATGTTTTTTTTTTAACTGGCACAGAGATAATGACAACCGTTTAAACCTTTGCATTACGGTATGAGCCATGGACAGTCTTGGTTTTCGTATAACCATCACCAAACAAAAAATAATTCATCGAAGTACGTCGACACGTCATTGTCTCCTAAAAAACGATCTCAACTCAATTTAAACGATATTCCCTCAAACCCTTTCCTAATGACTGTGCCCACTGGACCGTGTTGAAATGTGCAAAAAATATCCATTTAGCAAGCAACCCAACCCGTTCCCAGGAAGGCGTGATGTGCATCAATCATCGAGAAACATTGTGTATTTAATTTTAAATCAATTGGAGTCGCGCGTGCGCGGCATCCATCTTGCGTTATCAATATTTATAAAGTTTTAGTTTGACGTGATCACGTGATGACGTGACGGACGGAAATGGAAAGGAGATCGGAAGAGTTGAGATTGTTTTGTGCTTGCGCATGAGTGGTTATAGCGTTCTTAGTCATATCGTTAACATTATTGATAATAACAGAACAGCACACTGCTTTTGTATTCTGTAGCGTACGCGGATGGCAGGTAAGGAATTGATTGGACCAGTGAACTGCAAAGAATTGCTTATAAACATCTCCAGGTTCTGTACCAAAATTCATCGAAACTGATTCAGCGACTTGAGCGTAAAAGCGTAACAAACTCACTTGCACATCTATTATATTAGTTAGGAGAATAGGCTTTGTGTTATACTGATGTATAAGCTATATTACTGTAGTGTTTCATCAAAACTTGTTCAGTAGTTTTCCTATAAGTCTTCCAGGTAACAAGTAACCTCAGCAAAACAATAACTAGGTAAGTAACCTATATGGTTACACAGCTGTAACGACTAAACTGAAGATAAACAATATACTCACTCTCATTTTTTGGGGGCAATAACTAATATGACAACAGTAGATTCTGTAGTTATTTTTATTCATAATAATTGTCGACTTCACCACAAACTGGCCACTCGCCGCCAACCGTTCGCGGAAAGCACAGAGCGACCATCATCAATCATGGCTGCCCCTGAGCTCCTCGCACCCCTCTTGTCAACTGATTGCATTCACCTGATTAGCTTGCCAACATTGTCTTGTGTAATTACCCATTAGAAGCTATGGTTAAATGCAACTGGGTAGAACGTATTGTAAACTAGCTACCCGTTCTGGCTTTGGAGAATTCATAATGAAAAAAGTATACGAACTGGGCTAGCCACGTTGCACGGATGCACCCAGAGATATGGGCGAAGATCGTCACTCACTGGACGCCAGAGGGAGCACGTCTCCGTCGAGGTTGACCTCGGCGAAGATGGTGTAACGATCTGATGAAGTTTACCTACGGGTCAAACTTGGCCATTACGGGATAGAGAGGTATGGAAAAAGCAAGAGGAGGCTTTTGTTCAGCAGTTGGACACAAATTAGGCCAGCAAAATAAAATAAACAGAGAAAAAACACTCAAATCGATTGACGCGTTCGCAATCATGATTTTTCTAGCATTTTCGGCGTTTTCGGGGTTGGTCCCATAGTAAAAGTTGTTCCTAATGATAAGTACGTGTACGTTTATTTTGTTACACGTTGTATGTTACATAAGTGAAGACCTACATTAATAAGTACTTTTGATTAGAACAACGTAAGCAGTAACTTAAAACACTTTTGACAAAAACATAATATTATTGTCATTATATTATTTTTCTCAGGTCGTGGGGTCCGAGTGCTCACAACTTGTTTAAAGATCTGTCACTTCGCGTGACCCAAGGGCTGGCTTTTACCTTGCACAAAGGTTAATAAGCATTGCCATACAACGTGGCAATGCGGCCAGCCTTTCGGGCACATTACCAGTGGCCTGCGATACAGAGGAATTTTTCGACGCCATGTTTTAGTTTTCTTTAGTTTTAGGTTTTTTAGTTAGGTACATAAACAATTAACATTTTAATTGTTATTTTGCTCATGCCAACTTGTGTGGCGTAACACATGAAAACGTCTTAGACTCATATTAAAGTCAATAAAATTACAAGTCACAAGTTCACAGCTCCATTATCTTTATAGCAAATGCAATTGTATAGATTATGATAACTGTACATAAATCAGTACTTTAAGTACTTGCGGTACTTGTTTTAATCGATGTGTGGTCTCTTCGACTATTAAGGCTGGATTCTATTCATGATGTGTGATGGGCCTTTAAAATAGCTCTAAACAACCTTTGTTGAACTATGTATGTAATTATTATTCGGGTTACGATTTTTTTCGAAATACTCGTTGTTACTGCGTCCCTGGAACGCAAAAGGCATCAGAACGCACATGGGTGGGTTTTAGTCACTAAAGTCCAATTTCACCAATGAAACTGAACGCGATCAGCGAATAAACCAAGTGTATGAGCTGTCATTGTCATTATTTTTCTATGGATTTTTTACACTGACAGCTCTTGAACGCAGTGTAGATGTCTCTGCCAGGGTTGCGGATTTTGTTCGAAAGAGTTACCGCGGCCCTGGAAAGCAAAGGGCACTACGAGGAGCACGGATGGGTTTTAGTCAGTAAGAGTCTGACACTCCCTTCCGCTCCGCCCAGTGCGGGATGAGTCATTTGATGATTTCCCATCCAAAAAAAAAGGAAAGTGTAGATGTCTGACAGTCATCGAAGAGTTGTCCCGTGTGCGTAATTGTACTACTCTACTCTTTTCTACAAAATCTTTTCACAAGCCAATGAATCTAAAACAATTGAAGTTGCGTTACATGCCTTTTTTCTAGAGATCAAGGAGAAACATGGACGTTTGACCTCTAGACTACTAGAGCCGCAAATGTCAAGTGCAGTACAACTATTTTCTAGGTACGTTATTGTTGTTTCGTTTCGATTTCCGTGTGAACTATTTAACAATAATGTAGCCTACTGAGTTGGTTCTGAATTCAAATTAATACACACGATTTTAATAATTGATGGACATCGAAATAAGCGTTCGTTTGTATTCGGAAATGCAATGATTGCCGAGGGATAAGAAAATAGTTGTACTGTACTTATAATTTGCTAGCTGCCGCCCGCGGCTACGCTCGCGTGTATGTCGAAATTGTCCCAATTTGTTCCATCTGTGAAGAAACGTAGCTGAATGGTGCCCAGCGCTGGGTTGCGACAGTCGCTCTCTATACTGCCATGAGATGCCTAAAGTTAAAGTTCGAAAGCAAATATAGCCAAAAAACTTCCATGCACAATATTTTCACCTATCTATCAAAATTCTGAATTCCTTAAGGAACTCAAGCTATTCTACGAAAATAATAGAAACATACAATTCAACCCTTACAATGCTACATCAATAAAACAACTAAAGCGGGCCATTCCCCGCCAGACAATACATAACGCGGGCGAGCGTAAGCCCGACATAATGAGGAGTAACGGCGGGCGCGTGCATGGGCCGCCTAATGACGAGAGAGGGACGTAGAGATGGGACTCACACGTGGTAGAAGGAGACGGAGGTATATGCTACCCATGTTGATATCAGAAGTGGGATTGCTGATGAATGTGGTGAAGTGTGTTTGAATATGTTAGGTTATTTTGTTTACCTTAGAATTAAAATTACATGATTTACCTAGGAATACTAAGCAGGTGTGTGCCAAATCAAGTTTAATAGTTTTTTAGCACAATATGAGTTAAAAGTTAAACATATTTGTTTAGGTACCTAACATTAGAAATAGTCTCCCCATATCCACCATTGCAAAACCTAAATTGGCAATTTTTTCAATAGTCAGTCATAGTGGTCATAGTCCTGCAGTGGGGGGAACATTATTAGTTGATTATGCTATACTGAGGTTCAACCTACAGAGTCTGAACCGAAAAAAGTACAGCATAATTAGCCACCACAGGGTGTACAGGTATTTGAAGATAATTATGGCCCGCAGTGGACTAATTGATATCTGGTACTGCCGAACCTGAAGTGCAGTAACAGCAAAAACAAGTGCACTATTGACATGCACACTCGTATAGAAAATGCTTGTGTCAACATGTAGGAACAATCGCGACAAAAATGTTTGTGAAATACAAATAAGTCATAATAACTACCTAGGTAGGTACTGTTTTTTTATATAATCTTATTAAAAAACAGTAGGTAACATTACTAATTTATCGTCACCTCATAATGAGCCTTTCCCAAGGTTTAAAGATTGTTGATTGTCTGACAGTAGGGAAGATGCAGATATAATATTTATATGGGATGCACGAAGGAGACGTGTAGCGCAATTTGTACCATCAGGCACTCAACTGCACCGAGCGCTCGGCGCATTCTGGGCAGTCTTTTGAAACTGGCCAATCCTTCCCTTGTGGTAGTAGGGCTAACACCCGTTTGGTTGGCGACCACCCTCCCACCGGAGTCCGGCGTCAAGCAGCCTGCTGTGTTTCATCGACGCGTGGGAGTACCAGTACCTCAAGGCATCTTCTGGGCACGCTCGCTCCATCATAGACCTCATCCATCGCTTTTTATCAGGCGTGATCGAGGAGCTAGCCCACTCCTGATAAAAAAAATATCAATATTAAACATACAACAAGAAGGGCCAGTGTATTGATTTTTAACAATAAGTACGAATTAAAAGTAACGTAAAACACGTTGCGTTCGTTCGTTCGACGTCACTAGTGACGTCAGTCCTGTTAATTATTATGCCAGACGTTACTTATTTTCTCAGTAACAAAATGTTTGAACCGAGTAGGAATAGTGTTACTGTCATTTTAATTTCAACGGACGCATATCTGCCAGCGCGGTCCGACAGCAAATTTTTTTTTAGTGATGTAAGTATCGCCGATGTATTTCAAAAGTCTAGGAAGTAGTTTTGCATCCTCCCAAATCCTGGCAGATTTTTGTTGTTAGTAAATAAACCATGCCCAAATTTCAGCCTTGAATAGGATCTCAGTGGAGATGACAATCATACCTTAAACTATCATCACTAATTCCTATTTAAATTAATTATAGCATTAAAACATTTTGTAAAAATAGAGGAAAATCCTGAAAAGGATCTGTTCGTTTTATAGTTTTTGCACCTGACGATAATACTTGTAAATTGGCCGTCGCGTCGGCCCAAGATAGCAGAGAATGCGTAAGTATGTTCAAAGTACCCTGACACTATTTTATCCCACACATTTTTGTTATTGAGAAAATAAGTAAGGTCTGGGAGCACTAGGATCTTGTTCTATGACTTTGGTTCATGAAAGTTCGTGACCAGTGAGAGACATCCGTTTTCGAAAAATTAAACATCAGTTTAAAACTGCAATGTCGGCAATTAATAAAGTGTTTCCTTTTTTATTTATGTGGTGGATTCCTATTCTATGAAATTCTTTAAAATTAAAGTAAAAAATTAAAATATCGCATGTGGGATTGTGACAACTTTCTTTTGTAAAAAAGGTTACTTCTAGGCAAGCGTGTTCCATCGTCGACTTTATCATCGCTTATCATCGTGAGATCAATAATAAATAATAATAAATTAAACCTCAACTCACTAAGTGTCTTCGCGGAAAATAAAATTACGACGATAATTGAAAAAATAATTGTTAACCTATGTTTATGATGAAACTACACATACACAGCGTCCAGCGTTGTCGACGAGTCCAATCCTTACCTACGCGTCTCCTACGAATCGTCAACACGTTGTTTACGTAAAGCCTGCGTAGCTTCCACGTTTTTCAACTGCAATATATCCGTATGATGTTAACGGTGACTATTACCTACATATTATGTGCTTATGGACTGAGTATTTACCTACCTGAAAAACTATATTAATAGGTGAAGTTTTAGTAATGTGGGCTTAGAAAAACTTAGTTGCTTTCGATTTAGAAACAAGGATGGTAGGGTCATGAGGAATTCAATCCCTTGTTAACAAGTTTTGATGCTCGTGTATTTTTTACGAATTCACCATCACACAAGGATTTAGGACGCTTAGGCAGTGACTTTGAAATTAGTATGTATTATAAAAGGCAAAACATAACCGAAAAAATCATAGGTAAACCTAAATAAAATAAAAACATTATATAAATATTGGACAATAAACTGAAGCTTAAATTACAATAATGAGCGTTAAAAGTTGCATAATCACCACAGATTTATCTTAAAAACCTAAAAGGAACTCAATAAATAATACGATTATCTAAAACCGCAAAAATGACAATGGTGAAAACAGAGCGCCCGGAGCGAATCCTGCAAACTCTCATTAACCGACGCTCTAATTAAAAACTAATTAAATTCGCGCGAGAAAAAGAGAGAACGACATTTAACTGATACTAATAAGATCGTCAAACAATTACGAGCAGTGGCGGCGAGCGAGAGGGGTGGCAGCAGTGGTCTCGCTCGCACGCGCGCTCTCTATTTAACTTTTAATTTATACTCATTCCTTTATATCTTTTATTGCTTCGCCCATCGCGGCTCCTAATGCGCCCGAGGTGCTCTTCGCACTAATTAAATTCATGCAAGGCTGAGCCGCGCGGCCCCGCCCCCCCCGCACCACTCCGCCAATGGGCGCGCCGCTCCCCGCCCCCGCCACCCCCCACCACTCTCAGTACCAGATTCCTGATAGAGCTGTCATGTCGCGTCCGAACGCTCGTTACGCTGTCTTGACATATTTTATTATTATTTATGTCAATTACGTTATTACTTTTTTGTTTAATGGAATAAGGAATTGGTTGTGAAATTGATTGCCTTTCGGTCGCTTATGATTCATCACTGTCAAAAATATAATCTGAAACGTGTTAATTTTGTATGATTGATAGTTTGTCCGTCATTAGAGCGGTTGGGAGGCGTCGTAATCTAGTTTTACGCAACGCTATTGTGAACATCTTTCTGTGCTGCTGGAGCCGCTCAGCGGTTGATTGCTCACCCATCACACAATCACCTGTCAAATTAAAAGAATGGGTGAAATCTAAAATATAACCCGTTATTACCTCCGAACAATTCCTATGAATATATTTATTTTTTTCTCATTCATTACAGATAATAAACACCTTTCATCCGAGCCGGTAGAATAGATCACGTAGGTATCAATCATAATTTTATAAATGAGTTTTGGAGCTGTTCCGGTATTAAATTAAGTTTTTAACTTTAGTTAATACTCTTTACTTGTCTCTACCTACTGTCTAAATTTTAAGGTACAACATAAGCGTAGGTATAGGTAAGTACTTACTTAAAAGGGCCATAGCAAAACGCAAACCTTTACGGAAACATTCCATAACATAACTCCTTCCCGAAACTCTACATGTCACTGTATAGCGGCGCGCCATGCGGCTAAAAAAGATTATGACAACCCCACAGGCCCGCAAACGTACGGCGACCCTATAAATCCCATGTTGGGCCCCCTACCCTGCGATAACAATCGTTACCTTCATATAAATAAGGTTTATTTCAACTTACCGCCACCCGTCGCCTATGTTACCGTTAATTCAATGTATGCCGTCCCTTAATTTATGGGCCGTTATTCAATACAGATCTGTAACTTCAAGGCATAAGGTTTGAAAGCGTTTAGCAGCGGGTGCGATGTACTGTCGGAGAAATAAATCTATGATATGAAGGAGGCGGAGAATTAATTTGTGTGGTGGTGGGGGGTAGGGGGGAGGTGGCCCCGCCCCCGGGCGCGCCATGGCAGTGGCGGGCGCGGCGTGGAGGCCCGAGCACTGTAGTACCGGCCGTACGCGACGCGCGCCAGTGTTGCATCTTGTGTTAGTGCTTGGACTGCGTAGTGAACAAGAAAGAAAGAAAAAAAAAGTTGGTGTTTTGAAAAATGACATTAGAGAATGGGGTTGCTTTGTAGGTGAGCGTTGTGGTCAAGATATCGGGAGCTCGGCGGTTAGGCAGCGGCATGGTGCTGGAGGGCGGGCTGCCGGCGCCGCTGCAGCTGTACGCGGCGGCGGCGGCGCAGCTGGCCCCCCGGCCTCCGTGGCCGCCGTTCCTGCCGTTCTTCGGGGTCCCGCCGCCGTTTCTGGCACGGCCCAGGCTGCCGCATCCGATGCCGGCACGGGCCCCGCACGGGCCCCCCAGTGAGGACTCCAATGAGGATGGTGCTAGTAGTAAAGGTACGGTTTAATTACGGAATTCTTATAAGATAAATAGGATCGTTTAAGTTACCAAAATAGTGAAGATTGAAGCTCAACTCATTTAAAAGAAGGAGACATATTTGACGAATTTAAATTTTGAAGTAAAATTTATCATAAAAACAAAAAAAGTGTCACCGATGTAATGGGTACCTAGGTACTTACCTATAAGTTTTTAAATACTCCAAAGAATGCAGATATTTCATTAGGTACCCATCTATTCATAACAATATTATTAACATACACTTGATTCTCTACAAAAAAACATTTTTCAACGTTTTTATATCTACTGCAAAATTGTGCAGTTCGCTAAAATGCAGCTAACACGTTGTGCCATTTATTGTCCAGAATAATAAATAGGTCCAATTGACATTTAAAAAACGAAGCGATATCAAACAAGGTAATCCATTAAAATGTAAATTAATTAATCTGATTTCCTGTTTGCGCTGATTTTTTGCACAGCGCTGTCTGGTAAAGATAACCTCAACAAATCCGGGATATACTTACTGTAGGTCTATCAAAGTTATTTATATTTGTCGCAAGATAATTAGTAAAAACATAAAATCTCGAATCCGTTTTCTTTTTTGGAAAAACATCTTAACGAGTAGGCATGAAACTTTTACACATTCCATAAAATATCAGGTAATTGACCAACTCTATACCTAATATATTTTTTTTTGTGTGTAATATTGCACATAACATTATGGTGAAACAGTGAAAGCAGTCATATTGCACGTTATATTTGTGAAAGTTCAACTGTTTCTTAACAATAAGAAAAAGTAATCAACTAAGATACCTACTTTAGTCCATGAATAATAATTTTTGTTACAGTTTCACGAAACTGTGTGAAAAAGTGTTTTACATAAATCTTGGGGTCGCGGTCGTTTTGAAAGAAAAAATTGTTTCACTTTTTTTCTTGACTGTACCGTTATAATTATTTTTAAATTTTCTTCATAAATTATGGCAGGTTGTTGTTGTTTTAATATTTTAATATAGAGATCAATAAATATACCAAATCTATTTTAAAAGCGTTTAAGATAAAATACATATTATTGCAAGTAGTAAAATTCAAAATAAATTGTTAGTAGGAGGTAAATAAAATCACCGGAAAAAATGAAGCTATTTACACAATTTAATATTTTGCAATCTTACAAAACCAAATTGATTAGCGTGACCGATTAAAATTCCTCTAGAATCCGTATGAAATAATTAACACATCCAATATTAATTAACAATAAATTATCCGATGATGTATGGCCGCAAAATCATCAATTCCGTAATACCTACTACTATTGTGTGCCGCTAATTATTATTTTCTCGCAACTTAATAAACAATACAAAATGCTTTTTCATTCTTGATAATTTATTTTTTTCTTGATTATTTTTAACCGACTTCAAAAAGGAGGAGGTTCCCAATTCGTATATGTTTGCAAAATTCTATTCGAAAGAGGTTTATTTCGAAATGGTAGACAGCTAAATACATAGATATGGACTGGTCGGAATTTTCGGAGGAAGCAATAAAAAGAGAAAAAAAAAATAACAAAAATACAACCAACTTCCAAATAAAAACGACAACAAGGTACGAAATAACTTTAATTTTGGAAGTCGTTGTCAAAAAATCAAGAAAAGACAAAAAAACACCGACTTCCACCTTCCGACTTTTTCCTTTCTTGATAGTTTATTCCTTTCTTGAATATTCTTTAATTTCTGGAATATGTTTTTCTTTCTTGAAAATGTTTTCTTTTTTAATGCCGTCGCTCTATTTTTTGCGTTAGTCTTTTTCTTGTGAACTCATATTGATAGATGGTGGTAGCAATAACAAATAATAAAATATTGTGTAGTAATTTCCTTTAGTTTATTATTTTTTTTATTTCTTATTCTAGTTAGGTACCTACGTTTTCATGTTGTTTAAGGAAGGCATTGTTTTTTATTAGGTGTTTATTAGAGTTTTGTTCCAAATTCGGTGTTAGAATTATACAAAAGATGAAGATGATTTCTAGAGATGCGAAAAGAAGAAAATCTTTAATGATAATGTCTCGGAATAAATTACCTAATGTTTTTTTTTTAATATTTAGGATTAGTTGAGTTACATTGGTAACGTAGGTATGGATATTTTGTTAAAGGATTTCTTTTGGATATTTTTTTATAAATATATACTTTAACCATAAAAATAAATTATTTGTGAAAATCGTTGAGTAACTCTTCTTATAAAAAGTTTTACACACCAAAGTATTTCAATAAGCCGATTATTAAAATGTATGCTAATATCCTCAAACCTCGCCTCTTTTCATACAAAATTATGCAACACGTAGATAGGTACCTACAGAGAGAATATTTTGTATCACAATACATTTAATTAATTTAACTTATCATCAATTTACAACCACAAATGGGTGTCGAAGTAAACTTCTTATTAATCACGGTAACTTTCCATTTTATTGCTATATTTCACAGTTCGATAATTATCACGTTGTCACAATTAAGTTCGTAACTTCGTGATACCGCGACAGTTGTGACGAGCTCATCACGACTCGACACAAAAACTATCGATTTATTACTCGTCGATCGATACAGACGAACTGTCAATATCGATTATGACTTAACGACATCATTCGATCCTCATTCAATCTTACAAAGCTGCAATCAAGACAAGGCCGATCGCTCATCTAAAACATATTGTAATCCAATAACATAAAGGCTAGATTAAACGCGTGTTGACTCCGACGCCAACCTGACCTCCAGATTAAAAGGAACGAACAAATAATGGTATGAATAATGATCGTGTCGCGTTCGATACACTTATCCTTCTAGGCATAACTTATTGCTTTTATAATATTAAGGTATTATTCCCGAAATATTCTCGAGACTCGTTTGAATAAATTTTGTATTAATAAAAAATAAACGTCGGGTAAGGTGCTAAGAGGCTAACGAGCGTAATCCAAATGTAAGTTATTAGTTGGTCGCCGCGGCCGCCTGCTGGGCGAGGCGTCCTCTCGACACCGCTCGAGACCGCTCGAGACCGCTCGATTCCGACTCGATCGAGATGTTTATCGATTCTTTTGTCGGCTCTAGCGCTGAGGTGTTACTCACGAAATTAGGATGTTAAATGTTTTGTCGATGACGCATACTCTGATACTCCAGACTCTTTGTATACAAACGGTTTTTTCGGTTATAGTAATAGAAATATCAATAGGTTTTTTGTGTTGTAAATTATAGATGATCACGTGTGAAATGTTTGGGATGGCGGGCTATTCAGAGTGTTGGCTTGTCGGACGATTGTATGAATTGATATGTAATGAGATTTGCTGGCTATTATTATTTTTGCTTGTTATGTTAATATGCGGTGCGGCGTTTCACAAAGCTGCGGGAAATATGAATACGAACATAAACTTAGATTGCAATAACCTTAGACTTAGAGTACCAAACGTAAAACTTGTTTAAAAGTCTTTGGATCCATCTGCTATTAATTCTTCATGATATTAATGTGACTTCATTACTTGACTCATTTTGTATAAAGTAATATAGGTAAGAAGTTTATTGCTTACGTTATCATTTTTAATTGTATATTTATTGTTTTACTTATATTTCTTTTAATCTGAAATGTGTATGTCACGTTGACCGATGAAGTCATCTTTGAAAAGAAAAAGACAGTTGTTGCTTCTAGTTTTATGCAATGGTTCTGTACAATTTAATTAAAAGCTTGTTTTTAGACTCCGCATAGGTCTTTTTAAATTGTTAGTGTTAATCGCTTAATTTTATTTTATTGTTTTTTCTGTGTGAGTTCCAAATAAACTAGTCAATTATATGAAAACCTAGTTTCGGTGTTCATCATTGTCATGATTAAAGTTTTGTAATAGGTGAGAATTAAAGTTTGAATAAGTAGGTACCTACTCATTCCAACTTTTTTCATTCTTATGAAAAATCAAACCACAGCATGTTAATCATTATTATATGTATAAGTAATAAATATCACTTTCTTCTTTCTTTATTGAATGTATAATAAGCAGAGATCGGAATAGGTAGAGTATATTTACCTAAAGTTCGAAGAAGTAAGTAACATAGAATTGATAATACCTCCTCTAAAATCCCGGAATCATAAATCATAAACATGACCTGAATCCTGTGATTTAAGGAATTTGAACTAAATTATTATTCTATTGAAGAATCTTACTATGTTTTTAGAGTTCCGTACTCAAACTGTTAAAATAAAGAGCTTTGTTTTACATACCTATAAAATTGGAATACGATTCCTCAAATAATTTTTTTGTAACTATACTCAAGTCCAGTTCATGTTTTCATAATCTCGGGTTTTTTATCATGTTTATGAATCCGGGATTTTAGAGGAGGTATTATCAACTCTATGTTACTTAGGTCTTCTTCGAACTTAAGGTAAATCAAGGTTTTATATTTAGTTATTATTGAAAGTATAACATTTTTTTGTTACTTTTTATAAATATTCATGTTTTTATTTAGGTCTACTTTATCATTCCGTATAAATAAAAAAAGAGAAAATTAAACCACGAGTACCTACCTATATAGACATAGCTATTATTATTTACTTTGCCAGCAGTGTCAAATCAAGTGTTTAATTGATTTAGTTTAGAGAAAATTATTTTCAAAATAACGTTAAAATACCGAGATGGGTATGGCATAAGGTAGAAATTTTGATTAAAATTATTCAGTCAGAAACAGATAAACAATCATAAGTAAAGAAATCCATGTATATGTGTGCGAGTTTTTCTGTCTGTGTGTCTGTTGCTTTTCGCGTTAAGCGTGAAAAGTAAGTTGATCAAGAAAAGTAAACTATGACAAGGATACTTCTTTTTTTAATTAAAAAAAATTACACGCAGACAACAATTCATAATGTTTTATTTAGGAACAAAATATGTATTTCAACTAGTTGAGTGATTGATTTCAGGACTTGATTCAGGACTAAGTTCCCATCGAAATATATCTTTTAAGCAACTAGGACGACATTCAAGTTTTACGAAAATTGCAAATGCAGTAGTTTACAATCTTGCTTTTAAAACAAACGTTGTTAAAACATGACGAAGATACTTTTTAATTCATTAAGTTTTTTTAAATGTTTTGTTTTTCGTTTTTAGAATTTATTCCTCCAAATAACATTATATTTTCACATAAAAGAGAAACAAATAATCATTTATCAAATCAAATTAAAATATTTTTAATGTTTTCTTTTTTTTGCTGTCAAAAATGAAAATTAAACAAAACTCATTTTTCATATTTCCTGCCAACCCTGTATAATTTGAAGATTTAGGTACTTACTATGGACAAACTTTCCGACGGTCACTGAAATAACTCTTACTTACGGGTATCTACTTCTACCCTGGAGGGTCATAAAAGCTATATGGAGAGATTAATAAACTAGTAGTAGTAGTAGTAGTAGTAGTAGTAGTAGTAGTAGTAGTAGTAGTAGTAGTAGTAGTAGTAGTAGTAGTAGTACTCTATGCACTTTTTTCAAGTTGTTTTAGACTATCGGTGTATGTTTTACGCGACAACCGACATCCACGCGGGCGGAGCCAATGATATTATAAGTAAAAAGACGTAGATAGGTTATAAGCGCTCAGCAAGTGGCACGTCAGAATGTGGCTAATTAGCCACATTTTTCTCGTCTTGTCTCTTTTCCGCTCCCGATAATTACGTCATGCCGTCCTACTTCTACGTGTCATCTTACAGTGTGACATTGTGCCGTTCTTGAAGATTGAATGTTGTTTATGTAACCTATCTACACCTTTTTACTTATAATATCATTGAGCGGAGCCGACAAAAGCTAGTTCATAATAATCGAGAAATTATAATCTAAACTAAAGATTTATAACAATCTTATACGGAGTCTGCAACTTTCCAGTGACATATACACACAGTTAGTAAAAAAACGAGTTCCACTGTTCAACCGTCGATCACCACATGATCGCTTTCCTTACCGGCAAGTGATAGTGTTGACAAACGCAGGCCTATCAATAATTAAAAGTATAAAGAGTATTCTAAAATAAACATCTACCTAACTTTAATCATTTCGTTTGGGATATTTTTAAATGCACATCTGTATAATTTTTCAGCACACTAGGCAACCCCACTAATTAACTGAATGCATACCAGAAAAAAGAATTCTGCGCAAAAAAACAATTGATTAACTAAACATGTCCTACAAAAAAACTAAAAAAATCACCCAAAACGAGATGACCTTTTTTATCGAATTCACACCAAAAATGTGGTTCGTACATCGGATATTATGATGATATGATTTATAAAACAAAAATAGGAATTGTTTATCAAAAATACTAACTTGCACTCTAAATTGTACTTCCCTGAAATAGCAGGTGATTATCATGGTTATAATAGTAGCCGGTCATTGGGCACCCCGACTCGGACAGGTTAGGCTAGAAGGGGATGGGGTCAAGTGAGCGAGCGAAGCGAGCGAACAGACCCCGCCATCCCCTTCGTGGTTATTTTGTTTTAAACCACCCAGAAATATCATTTGCCAAATATTCGTTCAGTAAAACAGTTCTGCAAATACCATTAAACAGTAAATCTAATATAATTTATTTAGTGTGCATAATTTGTGTGCAAGTCAGTATTTTTGATTTAACATTGAAATATTTTGTTCGAAAAAAGGGAAAATACAGATATCGATTTAATTACATGCCATTTCATTTTAGCTTGGCAGTGGCAGTCATTGCCTTTTCTCATAGAGTAGGTATATCTCTTCTTATGATTTCAAGCGATATACCTACTTTTTACCAACCTAACGTTTAATGGAAAAAATCGGAAACAGAAATGAAGTCGGGTTAGGTATAGATTTTTTTGAATATCAATAATGTGAACCTGGGTGGGTCAATGCCCTTTATAACCATGCAAAAATACAATAACTATCTTCACTATAATTTATTCATTTTAGTTTCATATTGTTTTAAAATATATAAAAACGTAACCAACGACTTTTTAAATTTTTGGGATATTTTTATGATCCGCCCTTTTTCTGAATCTTCCTCCAAAATCCAATTTTATTTTAATGTAGACCTATCAGCAAGCAATTTGAGCAGTTATTTGTTACCTTTATTTTTAAGTTGAATAATGTAGGATAAAACTGATTGCAGGATTCGCGAAACAAAAATGTACAATTCTTATCAATAGGTACTCATTTTACTGTGTACTTACTTTCTTACAAAGACGGACGCGGGACTTATTTTAGTAATCGATTTCCCAACGATTGATTTCTAATTCCAACCCATTCATTTAAGGTATACTTTTTTTTGTCCACCGGATTACGGAAAACACAGAAATATTTATTTTGACCATGAACGAAAACAATTGTCTTGCATACCGAGTCTCTTTGAAATGGTCCTGAAGCAAGCATAGCAAATCGATTCTTTTTTTGAACGGTGACAGAAAAGTCATCGCTCTATACGCGGGAACCGACGCGCAGTTTTTTTTTAATCACACAAAGAGATTGATTGTCTTTGGAAAGACTGCAGGAAATCTATTTCATTTCAGTAAAAAAAATTGAAGAATGTTGCTTTTTTTCTTTTAAATAGGTAGGCGTAAATCAAGATGTTTTTAATTATGTGATCACACACACTCAACGCAAGGGGAGTGACGAGTGTGTGAAGTGGTTTGCATTGAAATATTATTTATTTATTTACGCACCGATTATTTTACTTTTTACTTTGATGTAAATACATCAAAGCTAAATCTAAGTCAAATGAACTACACAACACAAATGTGAAATGTAGTTATTGTTACTTATATTTTGAATTAATAATTTACTTTAGCTTTTCTAATGGTGCTCCCACACTTCTGTTAAAAATGTTTACAAACATTTTAACACTAACACATTTACCACTTTACTTTTACGTATACGACGTTTTAAAGTAACACAATTAGGTTATTTATATTTTGTAATAAATAGCTAATAAACGCCTCACTAATTTTAAATCACAATTAACCATAAACAAGCACAACAGCTTAATAGACAGTTACTTTCAAACAATCGTCAGAACTGGGCAATAAATTGCTCAATAAATAAAACAAACCAAACCATTTTAATGGAAAAAAAACAAACGAACAGCAATAACAGCTAAATGGACTAATAAACAGAAATCAGAACTAGTCAAAAGTACATCAATAAAGGGCTCGTAGCGAGGGGAGAATCGGCTGCAATAGAACAACGCATAAATTACACCATATTTGCCCCTTGAGCTTAGCGAATAAGAACTTTCTATGATGTAGTGGATTTTAACTAGCTTCAAAGGAAACTTTTGTTTTAATATAGATCTATTTAACAGTTAAATTTATAATAATTTTTATTTTTAGTTAATAAGATAATTATGAGAAAAATTAAAAGATTATTTGAAACTTCAATCACATCAATCAAATTATTTACCTTTCTCCTTTATAATAACATGATCTGCAAATAACGTTTTTCTATTCCTAGCTGTTACTTTGTGGGTTTACTTACCTGTATTTGTTTCTACCAAAAATTAACAACCGTAAAATTTAATTTATAAAAAACCCTAGTCACGTAATTGAAGGGGGAAAGCGCCGCCATCGCGCCATGGCGTCTTACTCAAGCTATAAAAACAACGTCATTACACCAAACAAGTGACAAAAGGCCAAAAATGTTGGTAATAAGGCCTATTAGTCAAGTCGTCGGCCAGTCGCAAGGTGTGCGAAATGTAACCGAGTCGCTACGAGCCAATTTCAAGGGTCATTTCCTCACACACCCAACGCAAGGGGAGTGACGAGTCCGCGTTAAAATAAAACCAAAGATGCCATGTTTTTCAGACTCTACTCTTGTCTGCCACCGCACAGCTGTTGTTGAATTGATATTGTAATGAAGTACTTATTGTGTATTACCGGGAACACGGAGGCTTTTTTATTGTCCTTTTGCATAATGAGATTTTAATGAGTTACGTTAATCCGTTCATTTTAAAGGGAGGTTGTTCTACTAATTGTGTACAACTTCAAACTTTGATAATATAGGTGCAAAACGACGCGGTCTGAACATTTGTAACAGCTTTTACAGCCATTTCCGTAATAAGCACATGTGACAAAGGCCCATTAAAATTTGATTACACCCAAAAATAGAGTCGCGTCATCACATCTTGCGGCGCGCGACGCGTGGCGAATCGAGCGTCGCGTGCCCCAAAACACGCATTTGTCAAATTCGATTCGCTTTTTTACTATTTACTTTTTTCATAGTGCACCGTTTTGGCCCATTCACCCTTTCTGGAAATTGGTCACGGGAGACTTGTGTGATTTTCTGCCAATATGTCCTCTAACTTAGCGGTTTATTGGTTGTTTGGTTGCTCGCAATTGGCCCCGTGGGCGAAAATAAATGTCTTGATGTTACAGAGAGCGTTAACAGTAACGAGCATCACCTGTAAATCTGTTACTTTAGCGTACTAATTTGTCACCCTTATGAGAGATAATTTTGATAATAATAAACATGACAGCTTCTGGTCTTTATTTTCTCGGTTACTGTTCTCTGTAATTAACAATCATAAAACACTTTATAAAGTTATCAAGGCTATAGTGCAGCTGTAATTTAAGTTATAAACAATAATAAAGACAGCATATTATTATGATGAAATTAAGTGAAATCTCTTTGGACATTGACGTTATGAAAAACAACAAAAAATATTAATTATAATTTTTTTTTGCGAAAGTTTTAATGGCATTTTTTTTCTAGTTTACGAAGCGTTACAGTATTAACAAATATTTCGTTGTTACAATTCCATTGTTTTCCGTTTTGTGACGAATTGATTAGCCTTAAAAAGGAGGTGGCGTAGTTTTTGCGTGGGACCATTAGAAAAAATGTCATCCACGAGGTTTTTTCTTCTACAAAAAAAAAACAAACAACTAATTTCACGCTCCAGAATGTTTTATGAATAAATTAATACAATTTTATTAGTTTAATGTTCGTTAGAATATTTTATTGGTGTATTTTTGTATGTGGAGCTGTTTTTTGCATTAAAAAAATTAGGGTCTATTTTTTTTCTTTTTTTTTAGGCGATGAGTCGAATTGTTCCCACAGATTTTTGTAACATAAAGTGAAGCTGTTTATCATTTTTTCACAAATTCTGTTTATCGTTGTTTTATAAATTCTGGTTATTAATTATCTGAAATAATACCTACACCTACATATGTTAAAAAAAATTGGTAGGTTTATAATTATGCATTATCCATCATTAGCTACGCTACACGTCGTTTATTTCTGAAATAAGAATGTTCTTTTGATATAATATCTTAACTTTGAAAAATTTATATACCTACATACTGTACGTAGATTGCTCCCTTGCATTTAAAAATAACCCACAGCAAATTACCCAACAGAAGTGCAAATAAAAACCCTCAAACTGTTTATCCAAAATTAATCCATTTTATCTCAAAACAAGCAGATAATCCCATTGACTGTAACATATTGCTAACCCTGAGAACGCGCGGGGGTGTGCGAGACCCCGGGACCATAACTAACCCTATTAAAAAGTGGCTGCAACCCTCCACTGTATTAATGTAGCATAAAATTAACCCGAGCGTCACGCCCGATGCGTGCAATGTTTAAATACGACATTTCTGGTTAGGGGTCTGAAGGACCGTTAGGATTTTTGGTCAGCTTTGGGAGGTTGCTTTTGCATGTCAGTGAATGAATATTGAAATAATCTTATTATGAGATAGGTACTCAGCAAGGAAAACTAGATTGCTGAGTTAGAATAGTCCCACTGCTGGGCAGAGGCCTGTTACCTTCTGCGACCTTTTTCATGAACGCTTCTAAGACGTCACGCCAGCGTTTTCTAGGCCTCCCTCGACAACTACGCCTGACCTTTGACTCCAACTGCATAATAAGAGTGTAAGTAGGTATTAATTACACTGCAAAGATGACAGTGGACTGATCATAATAGGTATGTGTAACGCAGGGTCACGATGTAAACGAAGATTTGATAAAATCCCTAAGATAAATGATCAATTCACGGAATTTGATGTAAAATTAACAACTCGGTTATTTCCCTAAAGAAAATAAGTTTGATTGATTATTTGTAGTAGTAGGTACTTAATTGTATCTTATCATCAGTACCAGACCAATATTGACCCTTTATGGCCTTATATTATACGTTAATAGAATTGACAATATCTTTACACTTGAAAATTGGTCTCTCGTAAGCTTCCATTTGTTGTTCTTTTTGTCAAAAAATCGGCATTTGCAGCTTCATTTGTGTTTTCTTACAACATTCAATATTTCAGGTACAAGCCTGCCACTTTACCGAACGACCACATAAAACACTATCTCCTCTTTCATGAAACTGACACTGTCATAACACAAAAATAACTCATTTCACATTACATGTCCGCATCGAATTAATTAAGATATTATCATGTCTGACAGACCTCACGTCCCCACAAGCAGGCACAAGCAGTGATAATAACACAAATAAATCGTACGTAATCGTACGGAGTCGTGTCACAAGTCGCGTCGGTTGATAGTAGCCCTTTTGTAATGTCCGCAGTCCGACTCGAGTTGAGTATCAAGCCCTCAGCGGGCGAAGGGTTAATGTGTTAGTAAACAATTAGCTAGAGTTGTGAATTAGTTAAGTGTACAGTGAGTTGTGTCGTTGAGATTTTTAATTATTCGGAATTCAGTGTCACACCAGTTTTATAAGAAAATCACGAGAGTGAAATGTTTAGGGACTTTAGGGATAGTTTATGGTATAGTCATCCCCCATCTGGTCCAGATTTTTTCGTTCAATATCTGCTAGGCGTTTGACTGTAGAATCAAAAGGGACATTAACTGTGTGTTACGTCCGAGGTACGAATACGAATCGAGTTGAATATCGAACCCTCAGCAGCGAGCAAAGGGTACAAGTGTTAGTAAACACTTTGCTAGTGTTGTGAATTAGTTAAGTGGACAGTTGGGTTATTAAGATTTTTATTCGTTCAGAATTCATTCCAGATTCTTTATCAGATTATCCAAATTATAATTATTAAGTCATGGGATTGAAGCTGCGGAAAAAAGGAGCTTTTTGGTATTATCATACCCTGTCTGGTCTGGATTTTTTACGTAGAAAAGAAAACCGACAAAACATGGATACACCTATTATCTAAAGCTTAGGTAACTGTTTGACTTAGACTTTAGAATCTTAAGATATATTACCTCACTGTTGAAGGGTCCGCGACTCGAGCAGGTGAAGGGTTAATGTGTTAGTAAACAATATCTAGTATTAGTATTAATTACTTATGACGACATACAGTTAGTTGAAAGTCGTTGTCGTAGACCTATAGTAGATTCCAGATAAATGTGCAATAACGATCATTGACCCACATACATTTATTGACTTTCTTAAAATCAAAACCAGAAATAAAGACTTAGAGCAGTCCTGAATCTACTTCTATCGTGATCCTTTATGTTCTCTAGTAAAGTAAAATGGTTCATAATGTATTGTTCGGGTATCTACGAAGGGATATTAGGGAAAGGTCAATGTACTTTATTGCAAGTTTATCTGGCACAAAGTATAGGTTTTTTTACCATAAGTTACCTACAGTTCATTTGATTAATTTACATTCAATGCAAGCGCAAAACCTACACACTAACGAATGTTTGTAAAAGTATAATAGGTAGAACAGTAAGCTGATAACAAAACCGATACGCCTTCCCGTTTATACATATTAATTTGTGAAGTTGGTAGCAAGTATTTATCACAATACTAAGGCAGTAGTGCATAATTAGTGACAACAGGTCACAACAGCGAAGTGACAGGTTGTCACAACTCTGCATAACAATTAGTGCCTTTAAGTGTTACTTGCTACTGTTTTTGTAGTGACAGATTGTCACAACATGACTTTAGAGCTGTGGAGATCACTAAAACTGGTTGTTACAGAGATAAGTTGTCACTTTTCACACTTCGCGACAAGTTTTTTTAATTGGTAATTAAAAGGACAACATAAATTCTAGGTTTTTACTACCTGACATTGCGTTCAAAATATAAATAGGAATGGCTTTGACCGGTGATAACAAAATAATTTTGCATGTTGTATAAAATCTATAAGCCCATATTCCACCTACTTATAATAGTCGACTGTTAGTAAAGACCAAAAATAATATAAATAACTAGCTGTTGCCCGCGACTTCGCATAAGCATTCGCAATAATAGCCTATAACCGTCTCCAGGGTCCCATCTATCTCTGTACCAAAATTCATCAATATCAGTTCAGCATTTTAGGCGTGCGTGAAACCGTCATGAACAAACCTACTTTCGCATAATATAACATAAATTAGGATTACTTCTCATTCCTGATATAATCTTAATCAACAAACTAGGTTTGACTAGATTTCAAATTCATGGTTGAATTTTTACAAAAGAGGCCTGACACTCTGGTCTGTTCTTACCAATTTATGCAATCTCCTTTCCGCACATTTTTTTCAGAAAACGAATCCCATTATCATTTGACAGTTGGCACTCCTAACTTCGGTGTGACGTCAGCCAGAGGGCCGCCGGCGCCTGATCTATTGCGCCCAAGGGAAAACACCATTGTTTTACTGTAACTACCACCATAGATTACCTAATAAAATACACATGTTCGCTTTGAAAACATACATTAAGTGTGGTTATGGTCAATTGGAACTGATATTAATAGTCCCTGCTTTGTACTTTGACTGGCAATTTTAAGTATCTATGTATTCTAAATAGTGTAGGGCAGAAGTGGTTGTAATTATTGTTCACTTACCAAAAGAAGCAAAAATAATTGTTCGGCTATTTTCTTCTTATGATTAAAAAAAAAGATGGTGAATGGAAAATTAATCAAGATAAAAAAATTAATTTCACTTGTACAATAAAAATAGGTAACTTTTAACCACGTAAAGGAAATATATTATATAAAAATAGTGGTCGCTACAATACTTTCAATTATTTTTTTTAAAAATGACAAGCCAGTTAATACAATAAAATATCAAAACAGTTAGGTATTTTCTTTTAATTTTGTGTTTTGGTGCATCATCTCGGGCAGAATAAACATGATTTCTTTCTTTCTTCTTTCTTTCTTTCTAGAAGCCAATTGAGTAAAGTGGAAGAATATAATAGAATAGAATAGAATACTCTTTATTATGTCACCATATAAGTAACAGAAAATAAAGATGAAGAAAAGACACAAAACAGACAGACATAATTATCATTTCAAATACATACACCCATTTGTTATACAAACTTTCGACATAATAATTTTTGGCATAATTATTTTCTGAAGCGTTTACTCCGACAGGTTAGATTTTTAAACCACTTTTAGAGCAGATTCGACACGGTTACGTTAGAGAAAAAAAAGTGCCCTGGCCCTGAAGCCCTGAAGGAAAATTTAGTTACCTACTTACATTGTGCAGCAGGAAATCAAGGAAAAAATAATAGGGGCCTATGCTTGTCAACTATTTCTTCAAAAATAAACGATTAACGTTTATTTCGTAATTCAGTAAATATTTTATTTTATTGTGTGAACTTGCTGAAATAGATCCTGTGATTGATATATTAAATGAAAATTATATTGAATGTTGAAAAGATCAAAGAAATATTATACAATTTGAGCGTATGTTATATCAACTAAAATTACATCTCTTGGATTACAGGTATAAGTAGGTACCTACTATAAGTTGCTATAACAATAGATGATTATAACAAAATTGAAAAATATACCAAATAAAATTTTAAAATTCGTTGTTTTATTAAAAAATATACACCAAACATTACACACCCATCTATTGTATACTTATAATAAAATTCCTAACTATATTAAAGAGCAATCATTTAGAATATTTAAAAATCATCTTACATAATTACTAAAAATGTTATTCTGTAATAATCTTTTAGCCCATAAATCACCTAGTTATGAATTAATATAAAACTAGAGTTTTCAGTTTTGTAACATTGTGAATTTTTGCATGCGTAAAAGGAACCCTAATATTTGTAACATCTTATGTATATATCCTACATTATTTGCAAATAAAAACATTCTATTCTATTCTATTCTAAAAATATAGGTACCTAGTGAATCTATTCTTCTGTAAGAAACTGTAGGATATTTACTAACCTAATGCTTCTGTGAAAAGTAACACACTTTCAGACAACAACTTAGTAGTTGAAACAGCAAAAGATTAGATTAAACTTTTCCTCATAGAGTAATTATTGTGTTAGTCCAATGCAGCCAACAACAGATGATTAAATAAGTCGAGCACAGATACAACAAACTGACTCGGCTGAATTATTGCTCCCGCGGGAATCGCCACAGATAATGTAGGACCGAAGTCAGAAACTTCGTACGCAAAAAATAGTGATGTTATGATACGAAATAATATTTTGGTTTATTCGAGGAAATAAGGAAACTAAAGGAGGAAACAGTTTATCTCTTTTCAAAGTTGTTTTTCTTATAGAGTTACATTCATTCAAAATCTTACAGATTCATAAACATACGAGTACGTACAAAAACTAACAAATGTGTCTCTTATGGGTAAGCAGAAACCGCAGAACTATAATTACATTTTGTTGTAAAACAAATATACGAAAAATTTAACACGGAAGCTTAAAAAATACAGGAATCAAACAAAATTGAACGACCAACAAACGATAATTTTCATAAAACCCACCTTTCATTTCAATCATTTTAGAAAAATCTGAACCTTAGATTCCAATTGGTATAGTGGCAGCTTCAATAAAAAAATAAACGGTAACCAAAAATGTCTTCATAAATATACCTACTCCCGGCATTTCACACTTATAATCTGTAACTTATAAACATAAACGATATGCTGATTAAGTGATTATCAATTTCGCAAAAATTAAAGTTTTTACAATAAAAAAAATGTTTGAGCTCATTTTCTACATAAATTATGTTGGCTCCCGGGTAGTTTACACCTGTCAAGTTGACATACCTTCGCAGTAAAGCGTGCGTTGACATCCAGTCAGAATAATTACGTTTTTACTTCACACCCTAGGGCTTATGATAATACTTGTTATCTTGATAAGTATAGGATCAGGATTTATCGACAAATCCTCACACCCTTATATTGAGCCGCATCACTAGCATCGATATGTTTGCAGGAGACGCGGGAAGTCACTAGGGAGTAATCCCCTAATAATTATTGCGGTGTATTGTAAGCTGTGAGTACAATAAATTGGCTGCTGCCGGCTTTTGGTGGTGACGTAACTATAGGATCTCCCCAAAACGCATTAGTCTTGTTAGATAATACTGCATGATTGTGTAGCAAGACTTGAAGGATACCTTGGATTCAGTTAATAAAAACACGACGTGAAATCGAATAACCTAAAAGTTTTTTTTTATTACGGTGCTGTGATTTTGAAACGCGCGTGCATGACAATGTTCTTTTTTTAAATTCCTGAAGATAACACGCATTGAGTATTGAGTATGTGGCTGTTTGGTGATTCCTTTGCTTTTTTGACCCCATTTAAAAAGCGAAGGAGTTGCGCAATGAAATTCAGAACAACATTATAACACCCGTTTAGATGTTATTATGGTTACTATGACACTAGGTGTTTTAATGTTGGCAATAAGCTGTTTCAGATAGTTTTATAGAGGATTTATAGCATGGAAGTAGATAAAAGACGTTTAAGTATTTACTTTTATTGAAATTACAACTATTGTTATTTTGCTGTACCTATAAATTTTACCTAAATTATCATAAATGAATTGCAATGAACGCATTTGAATCCGTGAAGTAGGTACCTATTTATTTGATTACCGCCAGAGCGGGCGACAATGTCCCATCAATTTGCACGTAGACCGCAAACTATGAACATTCGCCAATTGGTTTTCGTAAATCGGTAATAGTTACGGCGGTAAACGTGTGACAAAATGCTTTATTACCGCCACGAACATGAGTTACTGTACCTCGTGAGTAACAACGTTATTTGCCGCATCTATATGCTAGCAAAAATTTCTAAGAAACAATCTTACTAATTGCGAGTTGTACAGCAAAGTCGTAGCTGGCGTGATGCTTTAATTATTCAATTACTATCCCAAATCATAAAGAAACTCTCAATAGCCACAGATGACAGCAAACCGATTATTCAACAAGAAAACTCATGCCAGGCACATCTTTATCGCCCAGCAAAATGTACCTCAATCCATTCAAGTCCGCGGCAATCAATATTGTTTTGGTAAAATATTAAAATTTTATTACACCTTATTTTCCCGGGCATAAAATAGCGGTTGAAACGACTGTGTATAAAGTATACTAGTATCAATTTATCATGTTTCAATCTCGAGAGCCGAGGTGGCCCCGGGCGATATGATCCGGCAGGTAGATGCGTGGAGCGCCACAAAATATTACACGTCGAGAATGCCGTGAAAAATAGTTTCTTTTCACAGTTTTATGTAAAAATATGTTTATGTAATGCTGATGTAATCGGAACTGGGTTGTTGTTGTGATGCAGCTACTTTTTGGTCTAGGAGCGAAAGGAAATTAAAGTGGAAGTAGCTGGCGAGCCTGAGTTGAATTGAGTGGAAGCAGCGGTGTGTTTTATAACCCTATGATGTAATTGAAAGTAAATAACAATAAACTTAGTACGCAGATAATCCGTCAGCACATCATGTTGAAGAAATAAACTCTTTCATCTTCTGCCGATTAATTATTAATTGCTGTGAATAGCTTTTTTGTCGCATAATCTCTATAAAACTAATCGTACTAATCACATTATTATAACACCACAACCAACCTTTTAAAAGCCACATGTCCTTATACTGGAATTTTCATTTCCACTTAGACCCATAATGTCAAAAGGAAGTAAGCAACAATACAACATCATTGACTTGAGCCGTTCTTATTCTTAAGGTGCCTTTATGTTCTTAAATGATATGTATATTGCTAATAATTGGTAGACACGTATTTAATAATCCTCCATTAAGCCAGTAGCGGATAATTATAAGTGGTAGGAAAACTCGGAGACGAGACAATTAGCTAAGGGCAAGGCTAGCACATTAATTGTGTTGCAAGCAAAACGGTAAATTGATGATTCGATAAATGTCAGGGAAATTAAAAAAGTCTTTATTTATTATGGTATACCTCTGTTATGGTAATCGAGCCTGTTTGTGAATCAATATTTTCATGTTGCAGGTATCTTCACTGTTTTCTATAATTTTCTTAACTCCTTATTGTACTCCAAAACAGTTCAATGATAATAAACTTAAGGCGCTATGATCCGATAGAGATTGCGCTTACTAGTTTTTTGAATCCATGGGAACCATATAAAACAGTGTTCAATAATTCTGAGTAGGCTCGCGCGTGGCTGCTGGCGAGTCGTTTCGTCACGTATTTCGTAGGTATATTTTAACATAGTAATTATTATAATAATTTTATCAAGATAAACTCAGCGAATTGCGCTAAACAATCTTAATACCTTACTACTTACTTTATTAGGTGTATTATTTAAAATTTCTGTATTTACAACATAAATTTTATGATCTATAAAAAACAAAAAATGTCGATGTAGGAATATTAAAATTATTACGCAATTAACAATAAGTTCTATTTCATATCTTGATGGCTTATTTAATGATCATGTTATTGCATTATTTTGAATTTATCAAAGCCTATTAATTGGCAATAAAAGTTTGAAATACAACATTATAATCACGATGAACTTATGACATAGTCATAATTTCAGGTCATCATAAGATTACAATACCTAATTAGATATTTTCCTCAGAGTAGTCAGTTCTTCCCAACTGCCTGACAGAAACGCGCGCGTACCAGTATTCCCATTACTTTAAATACAAAAAAAATACAGAAATAAAATGAAATTAAACAAACAGTTTTTCTTCATGTTACTAATCGTTCTGTTCTTTCTTTGGTTCTTCAATTTTACTTCTCCAGTACCTTAAGATTTGATCAACATTTCTTAAAAAACAATCAACACCAGTCAACTGTATAGGTAGGTTTGATCCCTTTGCTATGATCTCGTTTTGCTTTTATCTTATTTATGCATTTTGAATGAGTAAAACAAATATTTACTAGCTTTTGCTCGCTGCTTCGTTCAAAAAAGCCATTTCCCTAGGTTCTGGGATTTAGACTTGAAAGCGTAATAAACATAAAAACTCACTTTCGCTTATAGAATATGTACGTTACGAGTTTCCATAATGAATATAAAATTACTATGAAATCTCGTAACGTCAGACGATCCTAGACGTTTTGAAGAAAGTCGCACAGCGCACTTGCACGGCGACATGCATAAATTCAATTAGTCGTTCCTCGCCGGTCGGTTCGCGGAACCTGCGCTCAGCCAGCTCGCTAATGAAGCCACTTTTCGAAACCAATGTCTTCATCGAATTCTACAGGGATGTACTGAAGAATTCACAGTTTTTTTTTACTGAAAAATAAGTTACGGTCGGTAATATATCTACGAAGGTATACTTACAAGTTTTCGAATGATTCTAAAGTTTTTTATTTAATACCTCTTAAAGATACGATTATTTACGAGCAGGCTTATTCATTAAAATCTAAACATAAAGCTTAGTTTAAATATTGTGTAGGTACTTAGTTGATTCTTTATTCAAATTCTATAAAGAAAAACTGAGTACAGAATTTGCTACAATCAGTATTTAAATATAGCATACTGCAATAAAGTTTTATGAATAAGGCTGTTAGAATATTCTACAGTAGATCGATACTTTTCGTTTCATACAGTTTTTCCCATAAAACCGTAACCTAGCTAAGGACTATCTATTGATATTCCTGCCAAGTTCGAGCTATAAAGACGCGTTTCCACCTGCAAGCAACTCGTATGCAGGTTTAACTGTATTGCGGGTCAAATTATATCTCAGTATCCTCCAATGGCATGCAGCTTACATGCAGTAGGCAGGTGGAAATGTAGGCATACAGCGCCATTGTAGCGATGTCTTACAACACACAAACCTAAAATAATAAATAATAAAATTGTGGTAAGTACTCATTACAATTCATAATAATCTGAATATATTATTATGATTTGTAATGAGTAGGTACTTTACTTAAAGTTCAGAGAAAACTTCAGAGATTTTTCTGACGAAGTCTGTATATTGTTAAGGATCATCACACATACAGGCTTACTATTAAAAAAAAACTAAACATAATATGCTTATTTTAAATACTGTATAGCAAATTCTAAAACTAGTTCTCTACAGAAAATTGGAATAAAGGATCTGCTAAAGTAGGCAGATGCTTAAAAGTTTTTATGAATAGGGCTTTTATTTTCCAAGTGGGTGCAATAGGTGCAACCTTCTACCTTTTTATAATCCCGGCAGTTATCTCCAAGTCCGGCTCTGCGGCCTGTCCACAAGGCGTGTAACCGCCTATTTCGTTCAAAATTATAACTTTATTATTGCCGGTGATTTCGGAAATTAATTTCTCGGGATCGAAGCTAAATTACAGTGGGGTACCATCTTACCCCACCGGCAATGTTGCAATGAAGACATCTCGATGTGTTCCCACATGGTAAACGAAATATCAGTTGAAAAGCTGTAGGATTTATAAGCGAAATTTACGGTAGAGAGCGCTATAAAAGTGGCTAGGTACTAATTTTAATTTGCACTGTAGACCAGTTTGCACGAGTCGAAATTACCGCGTAAGGTGGTAAATTTCGCAAGTCAATTTACCCCACTAACAATTAGCAACAACAACACATTATCGAGCAGAACCTACCATTACCACCGATTATTTTATATTTGTTTTAAAACGAAACCACCAAGACATGCCATTTATATCTGTATCATTACACCTTAAATCAGAGTAACGTCCAATTTTCGATCACAATGCAATAACTTCGGCCGTATTCGGCGTTACTTCGGCCCCGAACTGCTCCGAACCAGCGATTTGAACGCGATTAACCAATTACCAACTTCCAATGTCCGCAATTTTGAATTACACTTTCACGAAAAACGAGAAAATGGTCGCGAGACCGCGACTATTTTAATTTGTTTCTCGAAAATCATTCGTTGGCTAGTGTGAAGTGTAGGAAGAAATTATCGGCTTGTGTGATAACTGTGTGCACTGATTATGTTGTTGCAACGGGACCTTATTACCGGCGAATTTACAAGTTTTACACCCAAGTCCGCCCGCCCCTCGATCGACGATTGATTCTTGGAATAATGAAATTATAAAGCAATGCATCCAATATTTTGATTGCGCGCGCAATCTTTATTACGCGCCTGCCTCCGCATCCGACGACTTACTGGTTATTTTATGATTTAATTCGTTTTACTTTACGACTTTTATTAATTCTTAACGATAACTTTGTCTATGGTTGTGGCTATAAAAGTTAAGCTTAACTGTTAAAGTTATTATGACCATAGATGAAATGAACATTCACTGTACCTATGTTATGAAATGGTGAGTCTAAGATAGTGAGTCTTAGATCAGTAAGAATAATACATAACACACTTGCAGGTACCTACCTACTTAGATATCAACCAATTTAGATTTCGTGTCCTAACAAACTACCTAATATAAATGACAAATCAAGAACTCGCAAAACCTTTTCCTAATACAAACAAATCCCACGAAAAGCCTGAATCAACTATATCCAATAAAATACTGTCCCCAAATATTACTACAATCAATGCAAAAGCTCGCTCAAAGCAATCAAGGGAACCATAGATAAAGATAAAAATCTCTGCGAATATAAGTCATAAATTATCTGTAATACAAGGAGGTCTGCTTCCATAGAGTATCAATTCCCCTTTACTGTTTCCGTAATAGAAATATAAAAGGCATCACAAATAAAATCGCATTTATTGAATAGAAACATTTAATTCGGTCTGCGATGTCGTGCGGCGATAGTCTCTCTATGAATAAAATAAAAATATTGTCTTTTAGAAGAGCTCTAGTTTTGTTTATGGTCGTCGTAATTTTGTTTTTGGCTTGGATTGTGGTCTTTTCATGTTATGAGAATTACATTATTTTAAGGTAGGTATTTTCTATTAGGTTTTCATGCTTAAATGTTGGAATCTAGAAAATTCAATTTGCAAAGCCGTTTAGGCGTGTCTTTGCATAATGCTAAGACAACATTCCTCTCCACTCAATTCCGCGCATGAAATGGCTGACAATGAAAACTCGAATAAATCATTCGTTCGCCGTCGTAACGAAACAACAGAATGTATCAGAATTATTAACTGGACGAATTTATAAACCGCGTTATACAGCCCTCAAATAGATACTTAGTAAGTCCCCCCCGGGCCCCTCCCTTGTGACATTAAAACATTGAGCAGACTAAATTAAAGCGCGCCAAAACTGTTGTCTGCGGGCCCAAGGCGGCCGTTTGTTTTAATACAATAACCGGCACCGTCTCCTTCACTCCTCTCATTGCGGATATGCTTCTGTTTCACTCCCACAAGCGTAATTTAGCCTTTTCTCTTAAGGCGACAACGTAACATATCGGCAGTCTGACAAGTAAAAACAACTAAATTAGTCTAACGGCAAGTGATTTCTGGATTAATTGAAAACATTCTGTTCTTGTCGAGGTTTGCTGCAAATAAAATTATAAAGACTGCAATTACAACACTTCCGAAATACATTTGATACGATTTATTGCCTTAGGTACTACCTACTTCTTTCACTTTTTATTACTAGATCTGTAAGTTTTTATTTTTGATCATTTTATTAGTCAATTAACTCAAAAACCTCTTTTACCTTATCAAGTAACAAAACAACGATACATTCGACGCACAACAGAAGCGCGTTCCTCTTAATCACTTCTAATTTATTTAGCCCCTCGGAGGACCGAGCGAGTAATTTATAGCTGTCCCTTTCCAACCCGAGGCGACGGCCGTGCAGCCGTCCTGCTCTCCCGGGACCATTTTTAATTAAAATCACCGGGAGAAAATTAGAAATTATATTCTATTTTCAAAAACTTGCTCTGACGCTTTGTACGAGATTATCTCTTTTTTATGAGCCCCCGGTCGCGGCTTTTGTTTAACTGCGGAGGAATTGGCTCAATGGACTTTGTTCCGACTACGAAGGCTTTTACGATTATGTCTTGTTCATTTCAATCCTGCTTCTCTGATGATTGGAAATGTTTCAAGTTTGCTCGTTATGCTTTAACGATGATAGGCTTAGCCCTTTCCTCCGTCATATGAGTTTTAGATGATAGCACTTCTGTTTAATTGCGAGGCTGTTACCCTTGGGACAGACGTTCAAATTCAATTTAATTCTTATAAACCTTTGGCGATATTTATTGTCGCTTTTACGATGGGACAGGTCCGTGTCTGATCAAAGGTAATTGATACGTCTATCTCTTCATCTCTGAAATCAATAGAACTTGTGTCTTGTCTATCCTTATATGTGGCTACAGAATTAAGTTTTTGATCTCCAAGAATTCTATGAGTCTTAGAATCATAAAGTCTTTGTGCTAGTCAGATTGACGAATAGATCTGAGAAGGCGGTGCCATTATCCGTCTTAATTACTTTATTTTCTCCGAAGTGTTCTGAGGGCAACGATGCGGCTAGCCTAGAGCGGTAGTGGGTTAAAGTTGGGTTTTTTTATTTACAACTTTGGTATGATAACATACCATCTATAGAAATTAGGAACTAAAAGGACCACTGAATATTAGGGATTTTTTTGAAAAACGACTCGGCACTTCTAGGTTTACTTGCAGAGTCCAATTGATTTGCCATCGGCTTGAAAAGTAAGAGTACTTCTGGTTGACACGTTAACGAATAAAAAAATATTTTTATTTGCTTAGCTGTGTTTGTCTACAACACAAGTAAATAATGACGTCTCAAAAACTTTCAAAGATTAACAAAGACATCTCAAAGACCATTACATCGTCAAAGTAATCGAATGAAGGGAATCCAATCAGACTTATAGAGTCAACTTGTTTTCCTAAAACAAAACTTTCAAAACACGATCTTTCCGCTGGTTTTCTCAGACCTGTCTCTAACCACTTCTCTTCTTTTCCAGGTGGTGTATGCGACGATGATGGTGACAGCGGCAAGCGGAGACGGTCGCGGACGAACTTCAACTCCTGGCAGCTGGAGGAACTGGAGCGAGCGTTCCTGGCTTCGCACTACCCCGATGTGTTCATGAGAGAAGCTCTCGCTATGAGGCTGGACCTTAAGGAAAGCAGAGTGGCTGTAAGTACCTAGAAGTTTTACTATCGGTTCAGCAGGCCGCGAAGGAGATGGTGGAAACTACTGGATAGATTCCGTCCTACCTTGCATGAAGACGTGCAGATGAAATATGGAAGAAGTGAAGGTGGCCTTTGCCTAGGAATTGGGCAGCGTAAGGAATCAAAAAAAAAATTCTGATTTTGAATTTGTGTGTGTGTGATTCAAATAGGCTGTCTCTCCATGTGGAACATTGGTGTTCAGCTGTATCCGGTTTGACTGGAAGTCGTCTCCAAAATAGCTGAGAATAGACTAGGCAGATAGGAATGTAAGATATTGCGGAAACAAGGAACCCAAATCATAAGGTAGTAGAAGTTTTTTCAAAGTATCGCAAAAGGATCCTTAAACCGTTACTAAAACATAACCTAATAATGTTTTTTTAGATTTTCGACACACACAAACAGGACTTTAGTATGTGTGTTCAAGTTGTAGTTTTTCAAAATGTTATAAGCACCATTGCAGTCATTCCGAAACTCACGTATAAAGGCGAAAATCCGTTAACCACCTTAAATAGCATCAAGGATCTTGAAATAGCCCTAGGCAGGAAGCATAATCAAAAGTATACAAAATTGTACGACACATTTGACGATGAGAGATTAGCAACGGTATTAAAATCGCACTGGATCCTTTGTAGTTGTCGCTTGTACGCTAATGTTAGAGTATATTTAGCTCGCGACTAAAGGCTACGGTTTCACACCTAACGTCTTAATCCATCGCGGGTGGCTTTACGATGGGGCATTTGTGACCATGGCGAAACAGCCTAATTTTATTACGCACCGAATCTGGTTTTGTGAGGAGTGAGGCTACTGATTTGTTAGATCTGTGGTCGCCGGATCTTGAGAGATTGAGACGTTTTCTTGATAATAAGCGGGACGACAAGTTGAAACGTTTGGCTTGTAAGAAGGAAATTCTGTTATGTGTAGTAGTGTTTACCTAGTAACTGGGTTGTGAAGGCTAAACAGGCAGTAGCCTATGTAAAACTCTGATATTTAACTACATTCGGCTGCAAACTGACCCCAACATAGATGTGAAAAGGCACATTATTTAGGATTTCAATCCAAAGCAAACCCCATTTCTGTTCCACAATCAAAATTTATCAAGCTACAGAAATGCTCCAAATACGGACAAAGTTAACACAAAAATAATCGTATCATCAAAATAAAGCAAAACATTACGGAGAAACCGATCTCATTTTGAGGAAAATACACGAACAAACACGACGCGTGGTACTTGTACATAAGGGTAAAAAGCTGAAGGTTTCCGTTCAATATGAATGAGGGACGATTTCCCTCATTTTCCCCAAACCTTCCGAGGCTAAGCGGCCGCGGGGGACCGCGTGGTTGGCCGCTTTTTATATAACCTTTAGGATCCGAAATAATGTTCGACTTGAGATAATACAGTTTTGAATGGACGCCGTTTTGCGGCCAACCCTTGCTCGTATACGAATTGATGGCATTCTGTTTGGGCTTTTACCTCTGAACGGAAAAGTAATGCTTTTACCCTTTCTTACTACTTTCAGTAATACGTCTTCTATTTTGTTTTGGTCTTCTTCTTTGTAATTTGTTTCTGCAATTTAATGATCCTGATTTATCTATTTTGTTTTATGACCCGATAAAATTGTGACCCTGAGACTACTACGCAGTGACACTCTTTAATATTTGAAATCCAATAATATTTTCAAAAAATATGAATACAGCAGATAACGCTCATGAAGTTTAGTGTGTATTACTAATACGGCAACACATTATTTTCTCTAGACAATGTATAAGTAAATCCATTTCTATAATGAGTACTAACATCGATGGTATCCGCGACTTATCGCGGCGGATCTCGCTCGGAGAGACAGACTATCCCGCACCACTCCTAATAGTTGGTATAAATCAAAAGATTGCAATCTTGGCGGCACCCCTGGGACGCGAGCGAGACGGCACGATTGAATAGCATAGATTTAAATGGGCGGGTCAGATAAGGATGGCTGCAGATCGCGCGGCTCCGACCTCGGCCACGCCGCGCTCCTAGGGACGTCACAATTCGATTACAGCTCAATAAAGTTAAAGTGACTTGTTTGCGTCTGTAAAGTGGATTTTTTCCTCTTCTTTGATTTCTCTATTTTCTTTCGTTCGTTCAACGTCCCTGGTTGCGTTTCTGATCGTCGTATCGCAATATTGACTTCGATTTATAGGTTTCAATGGTACCTTTTACATGGAAGTAAAATAATTGAGTGTTATAAATGTGTTTTCTTATAAAAGTAATTGAATGAACATGAATGCCACTGTGTTACTGGGCGGTAGACTGTAATTTAGTATCGTTTTGAATACGAGATGTGGAATACATTGGAGCATTATTCAACTATTAAATAAAGCTTTGGGGTTTTCGGAGAGACGGGAAATGTAATCATGGCCTTACATAACGTAAGAGTTTCGCGAAAGACGTTAAAAGCCCATTCTTTACCGAAAGTGGCATATTTTAATCTAATTTCATCCCTGCCTGACGTAAACTTGCGAAAACGGCTCACTCGCTCTGCCGTAAGCGCGGAAGTATCGACTTCATTTTAAAATTCATAGCATAAAATTTACATTTATATGCCAATTTCATTCCCTAACAGGGCGTCGGCGGTCGCACGCACACATCAGTATTCCACACACATCCGGCGCTGGCTGGGTACACCCCAAAAGTAAAAAAAAAGAAAATCTTCTTACATTCTCTACTCGGTGGGTACGAAAAAAGAATGGCGCGAGGTTTAAATATGGAACACTAAATGGAACGCTTAGGCGACAAAATGCGGATAGAATATAAAATTTAAGGAGCACCGTGTGTCCTTGTTGCTCCCCTGCGCGGCGCATCGCTCCATCCCTCTCCGTGCCGTCGCTATCAAACACGAGCCGACTGTACCGCCGTAGGCTTAGCGGTAAAAGATAGACATGAGACTCTACAGGGTTGCTCCCGAGGCGGTGAATTATCGTGCATGAATAATATTCTCACTGGCAAACAAGATTTGCTTCGTATTAAATTGCCTTAATGTAATTACTGTGCCTAATGAAATGCGGTGCTTCACATACGGACAGCCGTATAATTTAAATATTAAACATGTTTAAAACGGAGTTGTCATCTACGTTCATTCATTAATTTGTGTGCCGACCCTTCGATGTAAATTAGTAGGTACTTGGTGCTGCATTAAATATTTTCTGTTCTTGAACGCTTGTATTGAAAAAACGTGTCATGCCTCTCATTAGCTGTGATAAACGATAATCTCCTGATAAATATAACCGATTTAGCTTTACACAATCAAGAATATTTTTCAAAAAAATAAATATATATATAATATAACCAATATCTATAAAATTTCAAATTAAATATTATTAAACGAAAGAACCCAGATTGTAAACGGCAGACAACCCTATTAGAAAACGCTTAGCTAGCAATTCGGGACGAACTTGCGGAAATTATATCTGTCTCTGTCACACATGCACTTTGATATCAATTTGCGTGCTGAAAGGAAAGAGACAGCACTAAACCTGAAATAAAGCTGAATTTCAGTTGCTGTTCAAAGAATTGTTTTCAGGTTGTTTACAAATCTGCTTGAACTGGGATTACTTTGTTTGGAAAGAAACGATTTTCCTTGAACACAACAGTATTTACAGTTTTCTACAGAACCTTTCAGACTTTGCTCGTAAACTGAAACCAAAAAGGTTTTGTAACAACTACCTAGAAGTATTGTATAAATTGTCAACTGTCAACGCATCAGACACAATAGTAAAAAATAGCGTCATAGCTAAATTAGGTGTCGCGGCAGTCCAGAGGGAGAATAGGACAGATTGTATGCCTAGGTAATTCTTTTTTTTTTTTTTTGCTAAAGTAGTAATACTGGTGTTCAGCTGAATCCGGTTTGACTGGAAGCCGACCCCAATATAGTTGGGAAAAGGCTAGGCGGAGAATAAAATATGGTCACATGAGCTTTCAGGACAGTGCAAAAAACGGAAAATAGTCACTGACAGCTCTTGATCGCAATTTTAATGTGCTGATCGCATTTAGATAAATAGGTGACAATTGAACTAAGTTTTTATTTTGTCTTTGTACACAAAGGTACCGTATGTTTTTAAACCTTAGTTCCTAAAATATTAGCAATATTTTATATTAAATCGGTGTCAATATTAATTTTTCCTGTCATAAAAATGTTGTATACAATATAAAATGTCGTTTAATGATGAAAACGTGCCTTTGTTCAGTTGTTTATTATAATAAAAGAGAAATAATAGCAATGTTTTTTACAGCCCCGTATAATTTTACATAGTAAAAATATGGCAATTATATAATTGATATCTAGTGGCGAATCTTATTGAAATTTAAAATATAGAATTTACAAAAAAAATGATGATTAATAAAAAAAATAAAGCAAAGTATAGTACCTACCTACTGTAATGATAAGGCGCTTGAATAACAGTGTCAGGAAAACTTTGTTGGTCAACATCTTTTGAAATTGTCTGTGGGAAAAACAAAATGGCGGAATTCGTTCCGATTTTGAATTGTCATTTTTATCCAAATGCATCCAAAAATACAGAAAATAAGTATTTCTAACAAGTAGTAATCCTACACAAATGTAGCAAAAATGTTTTGGACTGGTTAAACAACGTCTCCTTGAGCTATTAATGTCACAAAAACTTAGATATTATTATTAACACAGTGAAATACATATGTAGGTACATTATCCACGAATAAATGATAAAATTCAAAAACAAAGCAATTTGAGCTGCACAAATTTTTTGAGGATAGATTTGAAAAAAACATGACATAAGTACCTAAACCATTATTAACTACAAAGTCCGCGGCAACAGAAAAAGAGATAAATTTGGTTGTGATTATTAATTTTGTGTGATGAGCATAATTGTTTGTTCTGTGTCTGGGTGTAATTTATCTATAATATGTATGTATTTATAAATTATATAAGTATGTATATCAGTTGTCTGGTTACCATAACACAAGCTCTGCTTAGCTTGGGATCAGATGGCCGTGTGTGAGTTGTCCCAAGAAAAAAAAAAGAAAAAAAAAAAAAAAAAAAAATTACCTAAATATTTTATTGAACAACTCATACTAAGCACAGAGCAAATATTTATTAAAACAAGTGTACAATAAATTGGCGTTCTTACCTCATAACTTTCTTACAGTCAACCTTTGAATGGACTGAACGAAAGGATCATTGTTGCCTTTGTAAGATTTTTCTTGTTCTGTTTGAACTGATCTTTTCTTCTGTTTCTCTCAATTTTGTAGTTAATTTCGTCAATCCTCGAGGACGTCCCCAATGTTGTTAATATTAAGTACCTACTTTTAAAACAAGCTTCAATAACTTACACATAAACCCAAAAAAAGCAACATTTTCACCCCAACAAGGGGATGACAGCGATAATGCAAGTCAATTCTTTATTTACAAGTACGCATGTGAACCCCTCCCTTGAGCCAAATGTGTAAATAAGGCACTGATTCTTCTTATCTAACAGTTACGGAAAAATCTTAACAAGAACTTTTTCGCATATTCATCCTTAGGAAATGGTTATGTTAATTAATTGATTTGATTCATGATTGCACATGCCAATGATAACCATTTCTTTATGTTAAGTCTAGAAAATAGATGTTTAAAAACATAAAATTCTGGGTTGTGGTAGTATATATATTTCTTATGCCTCGTCTAGTAAAGAAAATTGACATTTCTCGAAGTTTCAAACTTTCTGTTCCTAGGTTTGACAAAGTGGTATCGGGTGTACATTCATCTGGAATTTCGGTCTATGATCTCAGGTTTGCCCCTTATGTGAAATGTTGGCTATACCTACTATACAAGAATAGGTACCTCTGCGTAACTCCCAGGGAACAGAGACATAATGTAATGATATGTACCTCTCTATTAAAACAGCTTTACAATATCATAACAGCTCTAAAGTAGTAGTAGTAAATACATTCAAAAGCTTTGAATTAGCTCAAGTTAATGTTTCCAACTTTTAAAATGAACCTATCAACGCTGAAAAAACATGTGTAAATATACTTCAGAAACATCTTAAATATCACTCCAATAGCAATCTTTGTCCCCTCAAAGTGCGTAGGGGGCGTAGAAGACAACTTCACCCCTCAGAGGGATGACAAGTCAATGTATCGACACCGCAAACGTCTTGCACCCCCGGGTAGGGGAGGATGGGGCAATTGTCACTGTGACGTCACTTAATAAATGTTTTTTGTAGACGTCTTATTTTTGTGATTGTAATGGTTCAAGGAAAAATGTGATTGACTGTGCAGTTTTAAGGTTGAGAAATACGTGTCTATGTAGGCTTGGCCCTTTGGCACAGGTTAAGGGAGCGAAACTGACATGTGCCTCAGGCTGATTTTGTACCGAAAACTTTCATGGTTCCTCTGTGGTAAACCACTGATGTTAAATGCTAGTATTATAATACTAATACTAATGTGTTACATTAATTACGCTTGTGTTAACACAATAATTAATCCTTTTCAAATCGGAAAAACCATTAAAATCCCATCACACGAATGAAATAGACAATCAATATCTATAAATCGTCCAACATAACTCTTACGAAACAAAAATAAAAACAAATCGTACGTCCCTCCCCTCCCCGTATTAATGACACACCCCTCCGGGGTTGTAGGGGGTGAAAGGGGGTGGATATACGTGGCTCATTAGCAGAGGGAACTACCCACCGGGTCATTACGACCCGACCGACTAATCAATGTGCCTCGATTAGATGTAGACTGGGGGTTAATTAAGTGTGGTTTTGCTGTAATCTTTTAATTTTGTGTGATAGTTTTAAAGCTTTTGGTATGATGGTACTATGTTGATGATTTTGAATTTTCTTTTAGCGCCATTGCTTATTGCCAGTGGTTTCGCCTGCATGCAAGTCGGAAATATTCTCATCCCGTCTGGATGTCTAATACCGAAATATGAACATAAATATGTTTACCCAACGAAACGTGAAAATTTAACAAATGAACAGACAGGCAAAATATATCATTATATAATATTACCAATACGTTATATATTTTAAATTTATTAGTAGGTATGGATTTATCTATAAACCTACTAATCAGGCTTCAGTACAGACAATTTGTACCGTTCCTGAAAAACTGTGTCAAAATCACCATTTTAGTATAACGACATGATAGTTCTTTGATAGTACAAAGTTACCAGGATTTTATAAACGAGTCACATAAAAAAACAAATAAAAGTACGAAAAGGCACAAAGGTTCGAAATACGAACGACGAAGGACGATATAATTACCGATTTAAAAACAATTATCAGCTGAACTAAATTCTGATTCATTGTTATTCTTGAAGACCTAAATACACTGCATTTTAGCCTCATTAAAACGACTCAAGTTCGCAACACCCAGTTTTCTTTCATCATTCAATTTAATCTAATTGCCTTAAAAAACTTAATCAATTTTCCCCTCATTAGTAAATAATTGCGACTGAAATAAATAAACGGTAGCAAATAGAAAACGTAGCGCCGATTTACTTTATATAATTAATTCACAACGGTTAGCCATTGTTTTAGAAATTATTATAATATCTAGCCAAAATTTGTAAGTACATCAATGATTTGAATTAACCTGTCGCATTTTACTTTACTCATTAGAACGTAATTTAACAATCATAATGACTTTATGGAAATAATAAATTATATCAAGAATTTTTAAATCGCGTGTATGAAATGTAAATGCGTAAGGTTAAGTTTATCCTACCTAATCTAAATAATATATAAACTTTTCCTACCTACCTAATTGAGTCGAGTCAAAACTTCAAAGCCTTGAACATAGACAACAAGTTTTTTTTTTAAACGTAGCCCCACACTAGGATTTCTCCTGTATCGTGGGTGCGTTCACAAACATACAAAGTCACATACACCAACAGCCTGACCCGGAACAACTATCTGCAGGCCATACAAATATTTGTTCAGTGTGGGAATCGAACCCGCGATACGCGGCCAGCCAAACGCTCAACTTCTGCGCCAACCATGTCGTCCTAGTCTAGTTGCCAGCCTGTCGGTTTTCTATCGGTTCATTTTGGGGAGTGTGCGTCGGAGTTGAATGATTTAGTTCCACCTTGCCCGTTCCATCATCTGACAACAAGACGTACGGCGATGCTCCATCGGTACAGGGTGGACATCCCACCCATACGCACAAAACGTTTTGGGAACATTTTCAGTGTGCATACAGCTAAGAAATGGAATTCCCTGGCATCAGTGATGCCTGCTAGCTACAACCTGGGGGCTCTTTTAGTCAATACTGAATAGGTTACTTCCATACAAGCATGCTCCATCATCAACCACATCGTCGCTTTCCATCAGGTGAGACAGTGGTCTAACTAGACCCTATCAAGAAAAACAAAATTAGAGGAATTATTAGGAGGTTTTGGTCTGCAATATGTCTTCGTCAAGGTGAAGGAAAAAGTGTTAAAGGGGGAAAGATATAGTGATTTATCACTTTCTATAGGAAACTTAAAATCGCTCCTCAAAAGAGAGAGAGTCTCTCTTTTTCGAAAATGTTCTCTACTTACTATTTCGACCTGGATGTCTAGCATATGCATACAAAGTTTCATTAAAATCGGTTCATTCGTCTCGAAAAATAAGGACTTGAAAGTTTGCTTGAAATGCTGTAGGGCGTGAACGCTCTTAACGTCTCTTCTCATTTGCAGACGATCGAGCTTTATTCACAACGCTCTTTAAAGCACCTTGCGCACTAGACGGCCACGACCACGACCAGTGGCCGCAACGACCAGATTAACTGCGCATACGAAATCCTCGCAATGCCCTTCACCACGACTGAGCGATGTCCAAGAATAACTCTAAGTCCTCAAGTCCAAGGTTCTCATAATATTTAACGACGACGTTGACAGTGAACTAGGTACCATTCCTGTTGAAAAGGACAGAACTGTCCATTGTCCAACCGCCAGAAAACGATTTGGTTGTAATGATTTCTGCATGTTAGGGAGTGATAACTGCCTATCATCATCTGCATTGCTCGCAGAACAGATGTTCAATGGGGCCGAAACGTTCTGGAGTGGCGACCGCGTACCGGAAGACGAAGCGTTGGAAGGTCCCCACATGTGGTCCGATGACCTGGTGAGGGTCGCGGGTAGCCGATGGATGCGAGACGCATAGGACAGGTTGTTGTGGCGACACTTGGGGGAGGCCCATGTCCAGCTGTGAACGTCTTTCGGCTGAAATGATGATGATGAGATCAGATCATCATCATCAGATGATGATCTGACTTCCATAATCTAGTAAGTTGGTAACATGATACCCCATGACTGCAGATCTTAGATTTTCTAGCTTCTGATTCTGATCTTTTATGACTTCTAAATTCAAATAAAAATCTTCAAATAACAGCCGGGACCAACGAGGCCAGCCTGTTGCTTAACGTGTTTTCCGATAGACAATGTCTCGGTATGTAATGAAATGTCACCCATCCACCGACCGACCTCGGCAAGCGTCGCTTAACCTCAAAGATCGACCCGTGCGACTGTTAGGTATCATTTAGCCACCACCTCGATTAAAGTTCACAAAATCTCACACAGAACATTCCCACTAAGTGAGAATTAACTTTTCACCCAATTTAACAGACAATAAATAAAACGAATCACTTTTAATATCGTTCATATTTATCTTCTTAATTATAGCCGACGCTGGAAGGCGTTATGTTATAATTTTATTAAATAAATCCGAATGGGTCCGCCAGAGTGCGCTGGCGTATTATGCGCCTTTCGCAATAAAAAGCGATGGCTTGCTCGTAAACTGACCGGCCGTGCCCCAGCGAACCCACGTTGTTTTTCTCTTTTTTTATTCAATCCGTTTAAAGGATACATATGTTGGCATTATTTGGAGCAGTTTTTTTGAAAAGACATCTGTGTTACTAATTTTTTAGCTTGAGGAAAATGCGTTGCAAAAAAAATAACATTTTGAAGTGAAAAAAAAAATCAATTTTTCAACATCTTCTCGAACTCAGAATTGGCTGGTTTTGGCCCCAGTGCAATACCGCTTCATCTGCAATGACATAGGTAATTTGTCTACTATAGTATCAAAATGGTCTTTATTGCATCAGGCTGACAGAGAAATGGGTAGGTACCTAACATAGGTACCTACTTAGATTCCTCCTTATATTGTACACTTGTCTTAATAGAAATCCCCTTCAAAGTCTGTGCCTTGTGCGTTCTTTTGACGTCACTTAAGATGATACATACCGGTGGTCTGACCAAGACCGACCGTCCCATTGACCTGCCATTAAAGTAATTTTACAGCTATAGGTAATTAAATTCTATACTTACCTATTACGAGATATTTAAGTACCACATTCAGCTATTGAGGTCCCCTTTTGACAATAAATACGAATCTCCAAGGTAGGTACCATCATTTTCGTTTACGCACTTAAAACAGTTAATCGCCTGTGAAGAGACTAAACGCGAGGCATGAATATTCACTATCATATTATAATTGATATGACCCAAGACTTAATGAAAAGTTAGGAACGTGGACAAACGTTACTTCATGTGCAAAGGGACGATGATAAAGGAGAAAGAATTCTAAAGAATAAAGGAAGAGGAAACTAGGAGAGATGACCAAGAAGTCATAAAAAGTTAGATATGCAAATGCCATGTATGACACTAACTTAACTGGCAAAATGTGAACAGTACGTTCACCTCGACTAAGCTTTCAAATTTTGAAATTGCCCAACAGCTACAATGTTTCTCAAATAGCGGTACAGCCAGTATCATTTTGCTTTTAGCTTCTTAGTTGTTAAAAACCTTAGTAAAGTAATTGCTCGCAAATACGATCAACACTTTACGGTTATTGATCGTGAGTCTCAAAATCAAGTAAATCGCTGTGACTCCAACACACAATGTTTCGCACATCTCGAAGATAGCGCCAATATCCAGCGCGTCAAATGCGCGAACACGTTTGCCTGGGCGTAGTGGGCATTACGATGCAAATGCCCAGGCGCATTGAAATTTTACGTCTCAATTCTTGGCGGGTCGCGGGCACTTTACATGCCTTTGTGCGGCGAGATAACTGCCCTAACCTTTATACATGCCGGTTAAGTATTTCATCTCAGGTTAATGCTACTTAAAATGCTGTTAACCTGTAACCCGGTTTTGTTGAAAACAAAGTTAAAAGCGCAGACTCTTTATGAAATTAGAGAAAATTGTACTTCGATGATCTAGTGGTCACATGAAGTCTTGGGCTCGATTCCAAGGGGTCTACTCTATAAGCCCGAAGTGCGTAGTTTCGGCCTTAGTATGGGGCGTTTTCTACTGGTCCGTACAAAAGTGGCCATATAAAAAAACAGAACATTCTTTCCATTCCTAATTTAAAATAGCTACTATTTATATTTCTGCTGCACGCTTCGAAAGTTCCAACGACTAATTGTCTGCCAGTGACCTGCAGCCAAGGAGTCCGACAGTACCGAATACGTTCCCGGTTGATATAGTTTACTTAACGCTTAACAGAGCCGGCGAATTGTAGGTGTACAACACTACCAAACACGTCGGAAAATACGGGCGTGAAAATACAAACACATGCTGTGTATTTTCTAAAATATCTAATTTTTCTTCTTGTATGTTTCTAAAATGATAACTTTTACCTTAAAATGTTAACTGTGAATCAAGAATTCAAACTCCGAAACAACTTTGACCATAACGGGAACCTCGAAACAATTCTCAACATTTTTCAAAGTCAGTTCGGCTAAAACGGATTTGCAACCTCAAAAAAACTTTAGAACTTGTATCGTGTTGTGAAAAAATATGGCAGATACCGATTATCGTGGCATTTCTAAGTTCGTGCGAAACGAGCAGACGAATTAACGGAATGCTTTTTTAATGTGATCCTTTTGGCACAAATGTTTCATTTTCAGGCTGAACTGTATTCATGAACAAACGTTTCTGTACAAGTTCGTCAATCGTGTAAATTCGTGACATTTATACGTCGTCGTCTCAGTCGTGAAAGCACCTGCGCACTTTTATAGTCCAGTAATGTCAGCAATTCTTTTTTCCTTACTGTTACTGGATTTTAGGGACTTGATATACAAAGCAGACAGGGCGTGAGGCCAGGGCCCTGACAACGTAAAAAGTATGGCGTCAAGAGAACAAAATACGCGCGGCCTATCGGCGTACTTATCCTCATCCTTCTGTCGCAGGTCTGATTTCCATTGAAATAAGCAGTACCTTTGTGCTTTTTTCTCTGTTTACAATTTTCTTTTATATGTCTAATAATGTGTGTAGGTACATAAATAAATAAATAAAACCCAGATACTGGGCGACAAGATACCTACCAACTGGTACTCTTTGATCTTGAAACGTGATTTTGTTATTATTTAGCCAGGAGTCTCTCTGGTGAAATAAAGATATACACACTAGCGTCCTACCAGCGCAGCGTCATGTTATGACGGCAACCTTTGTCCTTTTAATCGTTAACACCACGTAAACCTCGCAATCCTAAACCCCAAGGCTAGAGACGGGAGCCCAATGACCAGTACAACTTCAGTTATCCCTTTAATACACATCTTGTGCTACACAAGACAAATGTTCATTTTTTTATGGATTGGAAATCATCAAATGACTTCTTCCGCTGTGGGAATGGAGTATCAGACTCTTACTGACTAAAACCCATCCGTGTTCCTCCTAATGCCCTTTGCGTTTCAGGGCTGCGGTGGCTCTTTCGAACCAATTCCGCAACCCTGGAAGAGAAATGTTCGATGTTGAAATGACTGCCCAGTTTACTGGCCATTTTTTTATAAACCGTCCTTTAAAGAAACGAGACCAACATAGAATAAACCAATATTCTAATCAATTTCCTTTCTTTTGTCAAACAGGTATGGTTCCAGAACCGAAGGGCGAAGTGGCGCAAAAAGGAACACACAAAGAAGGGACCAGGTCGACCAGCCCACAACGCACACCCTCAGTCTTGCTCGGGAGAGCCCATCCCACCCCACGAGTTGAGGGCTAGGGAGAGGTGAGATATGTGCAAAACGTAGTTTTACCTCCCCTTTAGGCAATTTTATGAAAGGTGATAGTCATCACCAGACTCCAAAAACCTTGAATACTAACTCTTCATTAATAAAAAAGATAATAATGACAAATCTACTTTTGACAGAGCAAGAAAGGAATAGCTCAATAAAAACTATTTATCTCCTTCCCGTTTATGTAAACAGGACAGACGTTTCATATCATGGCATTAACAACCAATGCTCTATATGAGATTACCAAAATGAACCATGCAACTAAGCAACAGATAGCGTTTTAGGTACAAAAAGTATAAACCAGGAATGAAGTCATGACTGATTATTGTGCAGCACGCTTAAACTGATTAAGTGGCATTGAAATATATTGATGACCTTAGGATCAGGATCAAACACAAAACCTCACGAAAACATGCCACTGATACAAATTCTAGAAATAACAACCCAGATATTTATAACGTCACCGTCACCTAAAAGTGTTTTAAATCTTTTCCCTATCTTGCATTGATATTAAAAAAAAATGCTTTTTACGACTTAAAAATAAGGCGATTATTTTTTAATGTAGGTAGTGCGAATTTGATTAATTAACTGATGTAATTTGTTCAAAGGTTTTGTTTTATTTTATTTTGTGATCAATATAACCGTATTTTATCGGCAGTGTTCAAGTAAATTAAAGAGAACATAAAAAAGATAAACAAATTAAAAATATGCAAAGGTTACATTGTGACGCACGGGATCGTGTGCAGTCTTGGATCTGATGTCACTTGTAGGTACTGCGGTAACTCAGCGACAGTCTTTCGTTGTATTACTCTAACTCTGAAAACATTGTGAAATATTCTAGATCTATGAACCTCATTTGCCGGTTTATTATCAGTATCACAGCATGCATAGCATGACTTTCTTTTTTGCTGTATCTGAAGCAATATATACTGACATCATCCTATTTTTTGAGTAATAGGGTTTTCTCTCTTCTTAGCAAAGGCCTTCCCTTTATTCTTCCGAAAAATGCAGTACCTTATTGTCTATATGTATGCAATAATTTTAAAGCCCTATCTACAAGCCGAACGAACTTAATAAAAACCTTAGTAAGACATTGATCCCAATCTTTGAGCTATAGATTCTATACTAATTGGGCCCTATCGATTTTATCAACAGGGCGAGAAGAAGAAAGAAGTTGGCAAAAGCGTTGGAGAGACAAGCAAGGAAACTGCGAGCGAAAGGCATCGCGGTAGACCTGGAGGCTCTGAAGGCGGAGTATCTAGCACAGCACAAGAACAGTGGCCTGTACTCCGACTCTGACGGAGATGGAGAGGGAGAAGATAGCATGATTGATGTGGTAGGGGGAGACTCCTGCCACGATTCGGGACCCGAAGACTTCTCTCTGTCGGGCAGACTTCGGGCACCTTCGGGCGCCGATGGCATGAACAACTCTGACAGTTCCACGTCTGACGGTCATTCCGCACGGAACTTCAGCCCCATCCCCGACCCCCAGCCCTCCTTCTTCAAGCACTTCGGCGGAGCAAGTACGAACTTCGAGAAGTTCGACTTCGACTCTGGCCGGGCGGTCTCCTTAGACCTGAGCGGCGGAGGCCACGCCACAGAACAGGACCTGTCCAAAAACGGGGGAACAAGAAAACATAATCCTTTCAGTATAGAGTCCTTACTCAACACGTGAAAGTGACTGCAACTCATGACTTTAGAGGCTCTCGGATAGTTTGTGTCGACCAGTGAAGTTCGCGCGGTGACTGAGTGGACAACAGTGTTTGCGACGTCGCAAGAATGAACATGGACATTATTCTTAGTATCTTAAGGTGAATACTTCGGGACCTAATTTTTGCGAACTCGGCACGTGGTACTGTTGTACTCAAACACAAGCCTACAGGCATTTCAGAGATGTTCCTTTGCTTACGTTAAACAATTGTTATTATCATTAGATCTTAATCAGCTTCAGTAAAGACTTGATGAGTACCATATAACTACATATCTCGTGTGAATACTAGAATTAGGCATTGTATTATATAGGTATAGTAGTGTATATAGTAATTATCTATATTTATTTTCTTGAAATGTTTAAAATATTTTCTTTTAAAATCGGGGCAATAATTTTATATTGACGTTTGTTGATGATGTGGTATTTTATTATTTTTGCAATTTTCAAATTTTATTTTTGACTTACCAAATGGCGAATGAATTGGATCTTAGTAACTTAGTCGAAAAACATAAAAGTACCTGTATATAAACAAAAAAAAGATGTTGAAAAGAAAATCTATGAGAAACTAGCAGAAGCATAATTTATTAATTTCAGTAGTCACAAACAGCCGCTTTACTGTTTAATGTCCCATCAAGCCATAATAAGTAAATGAAACATTAAGTAAGTTTGTTCCATTAGACAAAGCAGCGCACAATTAACTTAATTAGGTACGTCGCAATTGTGTAATTTCTTTACAGAAGCACTTTATAACAATTACGACGATAAAACGAACCGACCATCATTCATGTGTTAAATAATTTGACATTAGCACCTGTCATCAATGACACTTTCACTACGGTGACCATGAATAACTTAACAGTATAGATATAGTTTGCTGTAATATTTCATCCAAATCACAGGTTAATTTAAAGTTGACATATGTACGTGAAAGTCATCACATGACACATCCTATCGAATACAAAGAACCCAACACTCACCCCTCGGGTTCTTCAACATTCAAAAATGTATGGATTAAGTAGTTGTAAGGAGATTTTCAACAAAAATGTGCAATAATTATTGAACAAAAAAATTTTCATTTCATTTTATAACTGCAAACATAAATTTTATTAAACATTAGAACGTTTTATCAACTTCTGGTACAACGGTCAAGAACTAGAACAATAGAGGCATAAAAACTAATTAAAAAAATCCATTTGCCAAATAAAGATGGCGGCGCAAATACAATTACTATTGGCGAAAGAAATACAATCTCTCGTCGTAAAATAACAACAATTAATGAACGTATAATGCGTAACGACCGATAAGAGAGCCAATTAGCAAAACAATATGGCTGCCCGCTCTTTATTGCCATTTTTACTTACTCTGCAGTGAGTTTAATAGGTACATAACAATATGCAACCCGATTGGTCACACAGTTATTGTCTCGAGCCGTTGGCACGTGAAATTATCCTACTTTAAACCTCTATAGAACATTTTTATGAATGCCTCGTCGTAATCGGAAATCAGAAAGTGGCAAGTACCTAATTGGAAACGACAGTTTTGCGTAAACCATTCAAGAAATTTCGATGTTGAATTGAATCAGACACAATACCTAACAACCCTGTATTTTATTCAACAGCTTACAAAGTTGCAATTTAAAAACAAACTATTTTAGTAATTGATAAGCCAAATTACTGTTGAAGGAACAAAGCAATTTGTTCGAGCAATTTAGCGAAAACACCGTTATCCGCTAGAAGTGACATTCAAAATTAAGTGTCGAGTAACCCCTAGATAACACCTATAAAAATGTTTTTTGTACATTGTTATGGAAACATCAAGACAAATAAAGTTTATTACTTGTTATAATTGTCATTTGGTAATTTTTACAGTAATTGACATTTGACGTCGGCTTATTTTGTAGTCAGTCTGCTGTGACCTACTGACACCAATTTAAAATCAGCATATCCTGATAATTCACATTTGATAAGCATTTTACCCTCTGATAATAATTTTACTGAAAAAAAAACTCTTTGATCTCTTTTGTTTTCTGAAGTTGTATCTACCAGTTACAATGCTTTAGGACTATTTCTACAGTTAGCAGTTTTATGATTAAGATTATTATGTACTTAGATATTTATTTTATTTTGCCAGTGAATCGTAAAAGGTACCTAGCGCTATACAGACCTTGTGTCAATCACCTTTATCATTACAAAAATAGAATTATATTATGACTTACATAATTTATTCAGGGGGTGACCAACTATGATTCTCAACCTGAACATAATTATTAAGTAAATACGATCTTCACAAAGTTCTCTTCGCCACATCGTTCGTATTTAAATTATGATTTATTATAAAAGTAAAATATAGTAATAAATATAAATGGTTACTAACTGTACATTTTTGTAGTCGGAAACAATATCTTAGGTACAAAATATATTGATTAAGTTTTAATTTATATTTATATAGACGAATGAAAGGTGGAAAACGGATATTTGTAAATTGACTATCACACTGTATGTTAAGATGTAAAAAGGTATGTTACGTGAGTAATTTATTGAATCAAAATATAACACGATTAAACACAGATGTCAGTGATTTATTTCTTCATTCGTGGTTAGACGCAGACCCAGACGGCGGCGGCCATTAGATACGCTAAACAATTACAGAAGAGCCACTAGAGGCATCCTTGAAATGCTCGATAAATCTTCTATGTCGCTGTCATTTTTTTGTAAACTAAACGAGTCGTTGATAGTCATTTACCCCATTTCTAAGGCCCACTTGCTGAAACGACAATTATCAGTTGCTAACATACGGTTAATTTCATTCATTATGGCCCCGGGCTTGCAGCTATTTCAGAGTTCAATGATATCTGGGGTTTACGCAAGTGTGCCTAACGTATTCATGTATAGTAATGTCTGTACTAGCTGCAAGCGGCCCCACTACAGTCGTAATTGAGCACATTGTCCACGGCAATCTAAAATAAGGGAAACAGCTTAATTCTAATAATAAATGATTTCTCGCAAACCATTACTGAGAGTGATTACAATTTGAACAATATATTCAACAAGTCATTAAGTGGGTGTTAAAAAGCCATTTTGAAGTACAAAGACACCGTTCGTCTAAGAATCTAAAGACTAAAGTAACGATAAATATGTACAGTTTTACTACAAACTCGTTAATAGTAAACACATAATTAAGCTTTTAGAACTTAATTTCTTCCTGGTGCAATAAAATCGTGAAGGTAATCAGATTTTATTGCTAATTTAAGGGGATGAAGAATGTATGATTCTTGGACTTGCAGCATTTGATGTGAAACCAGGATTTTTTCATTTATTTTACGGTTTTATTTCGTGCCAATGTTACCATGTTTTCGTTGAGAGAAAGGGATAGTGCTATGCGTCTTATATAGGATATAACTACCAACGAGGTAGCAACCGCAGCGGCAGCATCAGCACAGCACGAAGAACCAGGAAGATGGGATGGCGCAAGAGTAGCGTCCCACACTAATGGCCTACCCATCTTCCATGGAAAAAACAACATGCCGTCCGGTCTCTTGTCATCGTCGCGTGCCAGGCCATTGGTTCTAATACAACCAGAACGCCGACGGTGACAAGAGCCCGTCGGATGATATCGTTAATATTCGCGTGCCGCGCTGCATGACAGGCCGTGGTGTCCGAGGCTGTTGACAGCTTCGCCACAGTGGCAGCGATGAGGAGAACAACAAGGAGCGCCAAGACGCAGGCAGCAGGCAGCGAGGCGGAAAGTAGTGTCGTCGAACTAACTTAACTTTTTAGTCGTTTTTTGGGGTCGGGTTTTTCAAAAAAGGTAAGAAAAAATGTTAAATATGACCTCGCACTTCTAGTAGGTACACCCTGTATGGCTTCGTCTCTCTTTCACACCGGTCTTATGATGGTTTTAAGACGTCTAATAAAAAAAGACGAATTTATTTCTGGCTAAGGTTACCTTTGATTTTGATTTTATGTTTAAAACATGTTTAGCCTAAACACCAACCCTAATCAAGCAGGTTGACATGACACTTAACCAAAGATTTAAATTGATTAGCTTTCAGAAACCAAGATTAAGAGACCAAAAAAATCACATGAGAATTAATTTATAATTTTTTGTGCGAACACTTGGATATCGTGAGGTAAAAAAACCACTGGCTCAAATCCATGAGACCTCCAGGCCGCCATGACGAATGGTTTCGCGTTAATAATTTTAAACGCGAACAAATTATTCACCAAATGTGTGCCGCCTCTGATATGCGACACCGTGTAATGTGGCCGCAAAACGAACTTAATTTTTTAATTATTTTCTTTTACAAACTTGTATTTGTTCTTTTGCTGAAATCATTGCAGTTTGTTGTGCATTTCTTGTTTCAAGTATCCAATATTTGTGCTGAAAGTGTAAATGATAAGGCTAATTAGAATCTAATAGAACTGTTACATTATCTGGAATTTTCTAAGGCTAAAAAAAAAACCTTTGGTAAAAGAGGTTAGAAACTCCGCGCACACAAAAATTGTAGATACTCACCCTAATTTAAATAACAGACATAACAATAACATCAAGCCTGTTTTTCCACAAATTTAGACAGACGTGTACCTATATCATCATCTACCTAGCCTTTTTCCCAACTATATTGGGGTCAGCTCCCAGTCAAACCGGATTCAGCTGAATACCAATATTTTACGTGGACCAGCTGTTTACCAGACCTCCACAACCTGTTAACTGGGTAACACGGTACTTCTTGGCAAGACTGGTGTCAGATTTTCTGGCTTCTGACAATCCGTAACGTACCTATATAATAGAATAAATACATTTCATTATGTTTAAATCCCATGCAACATAAGGCGGCTATTACGAATTTGTCTTCAACCAAACACGAATTCAGACTCCGGGCTTTTTTTTATTGATGGGAAATCATGAAATGAGTCCTGTCGCTCTGGGCAGAGCGGATGCGAGTGCCAGACTCTTACGACTAAAACCCATCCGTGTTCCTCCAAATGCCCATTGCGTTCTAGGGCCGCGGTGACTCTTTCAAACAAATTCCGCAAGCCTTGCAGGCAGACTCTGGGCTACTATGGCGGATTCCAGAAGGAAAAGCACAAACAGTTTGAGTTTATGTTTTTTTTTCAGGAGCCAGTTCTTACTTGAACTGGCTTAATAACCAATCTAAACACACCTTAATAAACACATTCTGATTGTGTCAGAGCTTTTAACATTGATCTAAAAAAATAAATTCTATGTCACGTCAAACTGCTGATAAGAACATTGGCTAATTGCGATGCTCTTATAAGATAAGTTATCAGGCAGGTAACATGCTGTCACTACAATATAATTACGGATTAATAGATAATCAGAACAACACGTGCTTCATCATCGTTATGTCAGACGATCAACGTCGACTGATCAACAGGAGATAATACCCTGTTATAGGAGATAATTTGATAAATTAAAAAAAAAACACAATCGTTTACAAACGCGTCAATAGGTTGGCGGGGCCGTTTTGTACCGCGTAGGACTACGCTTACCAATACGCTTCCCAACCTTTTTTAAGTTAATCCGACTGCAGGCCTGGGTCCTTAATTACTACATAATTCTACAGTATGTCTATACTTTTGGGTAGATAGATAAAATATGTATTTAATTTTTTTTAGGTACACCAACAGCTAATTTACAAAATTAATATTATATGTAGTGAACTCGGCAATCATTGTAGCGATATCGTGTCAGCCAACGGCTTAATAGCCACGAGCCTCGACCAACTCCTTAGTCGTTAGGCAGCTGGATCAAGGGCTTGATTCAGAAAGTAGTATTTCTGGACACAGCTCGCATTGTTAGGAGGTTCCTCTCTCTGGTGCCCTGACTGCCGGTAGCTTCCCGATACCGGTAGGCTACTATTTTTTTATATTTTTAAATGTTTTTTTATTTATATTTTAATAATAAACGAAATCATAAACCATTTATTTATAGGTTACAAAGACCCATAGATCACCTTAACCCAAGTATACATGTATATTCGACGCAAGAAAGCAATCTTGTCGTATCTCGAAAAATTGAACTTTATACCAGAGCCAAAAAACTATTTCAAAAATTCATTACTCGTGAACTAACTGAATCAGAGAGGCCATTTTCGGAACACGTGTTTCTTATAATGAAATTTATCAGATGCAGCTAATGTTAGCAATCTAAAGTTAGTCTAATATGCATTTTATAATAGTTACAGCAATTGGTATTTCGATTTCAAGCTGCAATATTGATGTATCTTGGTAGTTGGCACGTATGGCGTAACGAAATAGTTTTAAACTTTGAGGTAACGATTATGCTGTATCCAACATGACGTAAAATGTTAGTCCTGGCATTTCGTTGTACCTAATATTCTTTTAAGAAGTACATCGTCAAGTTTGTGTTAGGTAAATATAAATAAAACAAAATACATGTCTCATTAAAAATGCCTTAGGTTTATTTCAACAAATTATTATGAAATTAAAATATGACAGACAATTAAAATACAAACAAATAATTAAAATAAAATCAAAAATACGCCCGCCATGAAAAAATTACAAAAAAAAAAAATTTAAAACAAGCATTCTGCTCAAAAAGTGAAAACTAAAAATCAACGAACGTCTAATGCCGTACGGCGTAAACAACTACAATTTTGAACTGTTAATTCAGTCTACTGCAGTTTTTTATACTGATCTCCATCCTCTTGTTATGAAGAGTATTCTGGAAAATAATATTTGGAACTCGTACCTGCGTCTGCATGAATGTAACTGTCTGATCCAACTGGTTTTCCACGTTCAAAGGTTTTATCACTTAAGATTTCAACCTTACGTTTCTTATTTTCATCGTCATCGTAAGAGTCTCGATGTGGTTTTAACTCATCTTTCCATTGACGCCGTTTTGCCATGTTTACATAAAATATTCAAGTTGCCGATTATTTCACGATAAGGTCAGCGATCCTCCGATATAAGATCAAATTAATATCTGAAAAGCAAAATTAAAAAAAAATAGTAAATTAACTAAAGTGTGATGGCAAGGTATGACTCACTTAAAGACGATGGCTGTAACCCCTGATATCGTTCATAATAGATTAGAATGTCGCAAAGATACAGAGAGCCGACCCCAAATGACATGGGAAGTAAGACTAAGGGCCTGTTTCACGACTTCTGGATAGCCGCTATTTACTGGATAAATTCGGAAATGGAACAGAATTTGTATGTCAGATAGGTTAACGGGAACTAGGCCTCCCCCGCATTAGGCGTGTGCGTTCCTCGGTCGTGTAAGGGGCGCGGGAGCCGCGTGCACGCCGCGAGCGCGCAACACGCGGAACGTACACGCCTAATGTGGGGTCAGCCTAACCGTCGGTGGTAAAACTGGCCCTTAGTCTGAAGAAATCTAGTTGGTTTACCTCCCAATTCACTCATTTCTACTACAAAACGGAACAGCGCGAGATCTCAGTTCGGCGCAAACATACTATAGTCTGTCTGTTTAGGTAGTTCAATAAAGGTAAACAACAGTCTTTTTAATCTTTTCAATTTGAACAATTACTTTAAAAATGAAATGCAGCTGAAAACGAATTTAATAAATACAACAAAAAACGGTTAGTTAGTAGTAGAGTAGTTTATTTAATGAATAAGCGTTTATGTAAAAAGTCACATCAAGATAGTTTGCCTACATTTATTTTATTAGGTACCTACTTAATCAGACAGACTATAGTTTTCAATTGTTTTGGTATCAGGTACCTACCTATGTTCAAAAACTAAATAACTATAATCAAAATTATTAATGTAATTCAAAATTATGTTTAAGTGCAAACCATACCTGGGATTCACTTCAATGGGGTTGGCCGGTGAAAGCTTTAGGTAGATGGCGCTAGCATAGCTTTCACCTGTCAAGTTTGTGTTGTGTTTTGGATAAACTTGTTGAGTGCGTTTTTTTATAATATTGAAAGAACTGTTGTGAACGAAACATGTATTCGACATGGCGGATAAGTGGGTTGAAAGCTGAATTGAAGAAATGAGGTGCATCTTTACGAGGAAGGAAAGCAGACCTAGTCGACAGGTATAACCTTATAACTATAAATCACAAATTTTCCCTTCTAAATACATGATTTTGAAAGAGTGATTGCTAGCTTGGTTCTCGTTTACCTAATGTACTTTGATACAAAACGTTTTATCGAGAGTATAAGCTTTCAAGATAGTGCTTTTTAAGTTTTTTCTATCAAGACTGAACTCTTGTTTTGTTTACAGATTAGAGCTGTATGACCGGAATGTTTACTTTGGAAACACAGGAACTCAAAGCCACGATGATCCTCCTCACTCTAGCATGTATCGGGACATAATCCGCAATACTGGGTCAGCTATACTGTACTAATAGATCATTCTATAATTTGATTGTTTATACATTTAAGGCCCTATATGTGATGAGGAATTTATTTCAAGATGTTAGAAAAAGTTGACAACTTCTTTAACAATTATTTTAAACAAGCAATTTTGAGTTAGTAAATATTTAAATACCAAAATTATTATTTAATTAAAAAAACACATTAATTATAAATAGGCTGTAGGTAGGTTAGGATACCTGTAATAAGATTTTCAGATTTTTTTGTTCTTGTTTTCTTTAGTGTATTATTTTTTATTTTATGAAGGTGTGAAAATAAAACTAATAAACATAACTATTTGAATTTATTTTTATTATTTACAATCCTTACTCTAAACATACACAATATCAATCATATAACAAATATTTCGGACGCCACATAAAATGAGACCAAAGGTGTCTGCAAAATTTTATAAAATCTTTCTATGTGTACTCTTTGACTTGCAAGTTTCTGATCACGCGCGCTTTAATACAAAACCTGGCAACTGTGATCTGCCTTTCAAGAAAGCAGGTATATTAATTGACACATTTTTCACTGCAAACAAGTCCTGGACATTAAATTAAATCCTCTATCAGCCATGACACCATCACAACTTCTGATCATCATCATCATTACCTTCATCACACAAATTAATCAATGAGCTGCGTTCAATCATCATCTTGGGTAGAAATATAAACATTATCAGGAAGAGTCAAATCTTCTAAACTGGTAGTTTGCACAGCTGAAGTGTCTATCTCATCAAAGAGTGCTTTTCTAATATTTCGGTTTGATAAGCGCTCTTCTCGAGCTTGAGCTTCTTGAGAAAGAGTTTTAGTAGTCCAGAGAAACAATGTTGGGACTGCTGTTTTTTTCAGGTAGGTAACGATGCTTGTTTTCAATACCTAGAAACAACCAAAAAGGATAAAGAACACATTTTTATTATGATGCCGAATATTTTTAGAATACAATTAATGTGACGTACCTGTTTAAAACTAATTTTATGGTAATCTGTTTCCAAGAAATGTTTACGACATAACCTCGAATTTTTTCCGGCTTGAAGTTTTGTCTCCTTAAGGCATTTAGCCAGTTTTTTGTCATTGCTGAATCTTTAGGAAACTGATGCGCACCTATTTCCTTTCAAAAAGGTACTTCACAGATCTTTGGAATTGTGAAAATAATTAGTTATTCGAAATGTTCATAGAAAATTCTTATATTTTGGTTAAAGCTATGCTAGCGCCACTTTGACAGTTGCCAACCCCATTGAACACGTAAAGCTCACCCGAACCCGAAGACTACGTAATCGCCTTCTCGCTTCGGCGCTCGCGCCACGACTGCTTTACGATCGGGAAACGGTGTATCCAAGGAAAGGCACGAGGGTGGGTGTGCTTATTTAGCGTAAATACAATAAATTCGAAATTTGAAATTTTATAAAATGATGTATGCATATTATTTATTATAAAATGGCTAGATTAAAACGTAGTAAGTCTAAATCACATGAAACCCCGAGCGATATAATTGTTGTATCTCTAGCTAGTATAAAATACTCAGGCGGCGAAGTTGCTGTATCTCAATAGAATATTATTTTGTGACACATACCAAATGCTGTAAGTGTTTCGGAGCATACTAACGAGGACCGCGTATCTTGACTGCTAAAAAAGTATTTTGCTGTATCTATAAAACTTTGAAAAATTGTTGATTTTGTGGAATATACAGCATTTTGAAGTATGTTTTGTTAAAAAAGTTTAGAAAAAGTCAACGTCGCACAGTGGGTCGAAACGATGATTTTAGTGACTTAGGGATCAACTTCGTTTTTTTACTTTTTTCTTTATGCGGATCAATAGAGCTCATTAACCTCAATAATAATTGTTCTGATGCTTTTTTTCCTAAACTTACTCCTTTGGGTGGAAAAATGCATTTTGTTATTTTTTTGTATGGAGCGGATCAAATTAAATTAAATTCCTGCTAAGTGGCGAGTGATCCCGCTTTGAAACTATATTTTTCTTAAAGCTTGTCCAGTCTACTATCATTTGATGCTTTGAACATTTGCATAAAGTTGCAACACTGCCAAATAAATGGATCGAAAAAAATGAAAAAAATACATTAAATAAAAAGCTTCATTTTTATTTTTGGATGTTCTTTTAAGTTATAATTGATATGGAATAGTACCTAAGTCAAAGCACTTAATAATTCACATAATTACTTAAAGACTAACGACAATACATTTAAAGATACCTAATTTCCTTGAATTGATTAAGTACGTATTATTTAAAAATGTGGATCTATTTGTTTATTTAATGTACTTATAAAATCTTTTAAATTAGATTAAATACTGAATAGTAAGTAAAGATACATGCAAATACAAATTTACTAAAGGTAAAAACTTAAAACTAGCTATATACAACAACAAATTTACTATTTCCTTTCAGTCATGACATACAAACTAATAAAAAAAAAATCAAGGAACTTACAATCTACCAATAATCTTATTCACTATCGCTATGACTATCTTGTAAATTATCTACATCAATAAAATCTAAATCGGATTCTGAAGGAAAACTCAGCAGAAGCTCTTTGACTTTTGGAGAGAGAACCATTCTATTTTGCGTGAAAAAACGACCTCGTCGAAGAATTATTTTAAAATATTAATTTATTGTGTATAATTATGTGTTAAATCTATTCTTTACCTTAAAATCAATGTAATAAGTAACATTCAGTGTTTGTGCCGTGTTTTTGAAATGATAACGTCCATAAATTGATAATTGGATAAATGTTCTACCGGCTGTCAAAGTTTGGATTACGGATTTGAATTCTTCAAACCCGGGGAGTATTTTGTTTTATATTATAGCTTAAGATAACTATATTTACACACTATTCAACACCTGTAAACACTGCTCAGAGTTCTGAGCTACGTCCAAAACACACCGGCACCGTTTATGTCTCCTTTTGCTTGACAAATTGTGGAAGCAGAATCGACGACTAGAACACTCGCCACAGACCTAATTTGCACTACAATATTACTGCACACACTTATAATTAAAATTTAACTATATATGCTTCATTAAAACTTGTTACTGTTGTTACCTCTTGCTCAACAAATAAAAACTAGTTTCCTTCTCAAGTTCAACAAATAATATTTATCTACCAATTAAGTACCTAGTCAGTCTAATAGGTGCCTGGGTGTGCCCTATTTTGCATAATAATAAGTATATGTAATAGTAAATTGGAAAATTCTATAAAATCTTACAAACTTTTTCTAGTTACCTACCCTCACAAAGTAAAAGTTAAATCATAAGGCAACGAAAAGCAAAAAAAAAAACTCAATAATTATTAGCTTTCCAAGCCTATTTATCAGCCAACCTCATTTCTCTTACCAGTTCCACTAAACTGTACTAGCTTACTCATTCTGTTTTTGTTTTTCCCTACTTTTCCAACTTTTCTTTAATTTTCTATACTTTTGGTTCTCACCGTTTCTATATTCTATTTTCAGTAACCAATTTTGAAACCATGCCTGTGATGACCCGTAAGGCTGCCGCTCAGGATATGGAGCTGAAATTGAGAACGGCCCTCGAGGAACTTAGAGAATCGAAACACCTGTGTCAGCAAATGCTACAGGAGAGAGAAGAAAGTGAGGGGGAAATCGAGAACATAGTCCTTAAGAACACATGCCTTAAGCGGGAGCTGGTGGACCTCAGTCAGCAATACCAAGATGTTGCTGATGAGCGCGACCAACTGCGGGTGATCACGGATGGCTTTAAGAACTGTAGCAATTTATATGAGGAGGCTTTATGTAAAGTTAGGGATCTGGAAGATGAATTGGCTCATGCTAATGGTCTTATTCTCAAATTACAGAAGGAAAAGGAATGTGCTCAGGTTAGGGAAACTACTCATTTATACAATGAGTTAGTATTACATTCTAATTGTAATCCACCTTCCTTAATAACAATAGATCTAACTGAAGATTCTTTATTAAAACACAACAATAATCTTAAATTTAGTCAGAATAAAATAAAAAAATATGCAAGACTGAATAAAATCATTAAAAAATGCAATAAATTCAAAAAACAACAAAATCACTTTTCCAAAAATATACAATTGAGGAAAGAACGTGTTACTCTCATCAATAAATTGAGTAATTACCAAATTAAGTTAGAAGATAGTATAAATATTTATGAAATTGATACTCAACGCTTACAGTCTGAAATTCAAAATCTTGAGTATAAATTAAAGTCTCTTTATAGTAAATATGTAAGTTCTAAAAACCAAATTAAGGAACATATCCTTGCTACAAACGAGTTAGTCGACAGAGTAGACTTGCTGACTCTTAGCAACACCAAGTGCACCTGTCAGAAAATCCTCCAGCCTGTGGTAACGGAGGACCCGTCCCAGGCTATGGGTACTCAGGATTGTATCCCCTTCCAAAACATTTCTGATATTGAGCAAGATTCATCTCAAGTGGTACTTTCATCAAATAGTAGTTCCTCTTCCACTTGTAGTAGCAAGGTTTGTTTACAGTCAATAATGTTTTCAGACAGTATAGGAAGAGGGTTAGGGAAATTGGTTAGAAACAGCCTTCCTTTTCCTTCTCAAAACTTTTGTACACCTCAGTCTTCTTACCAACGCATACTAGCATCTATATCTGAGAATAAATATGACATGAATTCTATAATAACTATAATTGTAGGAAATAGTTCAAACCTAACAAATGATGGTATCACAGATAGTATCACTGAACTTTTGAAGATTAATTGTAGAAAGATAATTTTGTGTGCTTTTCCATACTTTGAGCACTTATCATATAGGCAAAATAATTACATACACAAGCTAAATATGCATATGCAATTTTTAGTAAGTCACCATAGTGACAAGCTTTTATTTTTTGACATCAACAATTTTGTTGATAAACTTAAGTCGACAAGGAATACCGTGTATCTGCCCATTAGTTTTAGACGTCAAATAGCGAGGCTATTAGCTTTTAATATTAACTCAGACATAATTAGTATGTCGAAGTACTCAAGTATTAGCACCACAGTTAGTAGTAGTACTAATGCCTTGGTTGCTAGCTCAAACAATTTAAACTAGGCAATAAGACAACAGATGGTACCATATGCAATTTAGCTCAAATTATCAACAACAAGGTATCTTCTAGCACTAATATAAATGGAGCTAATCAGAAATCCTTTACTTTATACCTTCAAAACATACAAGGCTTTTCTTCGAAGCAATTGGAATTTGAATTATTTTTAGAAAAATCAATGTTTGACATAGTTTGTATTACTGAGCATTGGTTAAAGGATTCTGAAATGTTAATTAATTATGATAATTACAGTTTGGGCAGTTGTTTTAACCGAAAATCAATGCTGCGTGGGGGTTCACTTATTTTAATAAAACGGTCTATAAAATTTAAAACTCGAAAAGATATAATTGAACTGTCGGTTGAACATAACATTGAACTGTCCTGTGTTGAGCTAGATAAGCATGTCATAGTGTGCGTTTACAGACCCCCTAATTATCAAAACTATTCTGTTTTTGAGTCAGTGATGGAAGATGTTTTGACAAAACTTGCAACTGGTAATAAACTTTTGATTGTCTGTGGAGATTTCAATATAAATATTTTAGAAAGTAATTCAGATAGCAGTCGCTTTTTAAATCTCTTTAAGTCATTCAATTTATCAAATGTGTTCATAGAACCAACCCGATCAACGGCAACGACTGCTACATGCATTGATAATGTTTTTTGTTGCTGCAACTACTTAAAAAAAGCCATTGTAAATTGTGTCCCTTCTGATCACAGTGGGCTAACGGTAACTTTTGAGTCTACCATACCATTACAAAAAGTGCAGATACAAACAAGACCAATAACAGCCGGTAAATTAAACAAATTTAACAGCACTTTAGGCAGCAAGTTAAGTAGTCAGGGCTTCACAATGAACAATGGTAATATTTTATATAAAGAATTTTTTTCTGTTGTCCAAACTGAGTTCAATAACACTTTTAAAAAAATAACTAAAACTATTTGCCCTAAGTTTTTATTTAGTGACTGGGCGACTAAAGGACTCAGAAAAAGTCGAGATAGACTTTATGAACTATATGGCCTTAAGCCTTATATTAACACTGAAACTTTTAATAAGTATGTAGCTACCTACTCAAAAATTTATAAAAATACTTGTAAGGTAGCTAAGGCTTTTTACATAAGCAATAAGGTGAAAACAGCAGACAATAAAATAAAGACTGTTTGGAAAATTATAAATAATGAAACAAACAGGAACAAAAGACATAACACTGATTACACATTGGAGACCACTCAGGGTCTTATTAGCGATAACCAACAAGTTGCTCAAGAATTTGTAAATTTCTTTACCAGTATTCCAATTAAAACTACTGAAGCCTTGAATTCGTCACCTTCGCTTGCTTTTGATTTGTTACAGGCAAATGTTTCAGCCTGCCCGACTGAATTTAATTTCAAGCATATAAACCCTATAACAGTAATGAAAGCTTTCAAGCAAATCAAGGTTAAATTGACCGAGGATTTATGGGGATTGTCTATCAAAGTGTGTACCTCAATTATTGAAACTATAGCGCCTTACTTAGCTTTAATATTTAATTTGTGTGTCGATCAAGGTGTCTTTCCGGACCTAATGAAATTCAGTAAGGTGATACCACTTTTCAAATCCGGGGATAGTAGAGACACAAACAATTATAGACCAGTATCCGTGTTGCCAGTGTTCAGCAAGGTATTTGAAAAAGTGATGCTTAATCAGATGCTTTATCATTTTAACACCAATAACATCTTGCATGATAAACAGTATGGTTTCACCAGAGGACGTTGCACGACTGACGCTGGTGTTACCTTATTGAAGCACATCTTTAATGCGTGGGAAGAGGCACAAGATGCCATAGGCATCTTCTGTGACCTATCTAAGGCGTTTGATTGTGTAAATCACGAGACATTACTTCTGAAACTTGGGCATTACGGGCTGGGCAAAACAGCTTTAAGCCTTGTTAAATCTTATTTAAATGATAGACAGCAGTTAGTTCAAGTAAACGGTGTCAATTCGTCGGGATTAAATGTGAAAATGGGGGTTCCCCAGGGCTCAATTTTAGGTCCTTTTTTATTTTTAGTATATATAAATGATTTGCCCCATTTATTGCAACAAAAACTTGATATGGTGTTGTTTGCCGACGATACCTCTTTGATTTTTAAGATAAATAGACGAACCAATAATCTTGACGTCATAAATAACGCCCTAATGCAAGTCCAAAATTGGTTTACTGCCAATAATTTAGTTCTAAATGAAAAGAAAACGAAATGCATAAGATTTGCCTTACCAAATGTCAGAGGCAGTGATTGTGACATAGTATTGAACGGGGAAAAACTTGAATTCGTCGATAAAACGGTTTTCCTGGGAATTACTCTTGACTCAAGGCTACAATGGGGTCCTCATTTAACATCTCTTGCAGGACGGCTAAGTTCAGCAGCATATGCTGTCAGGAAAATCCGCCAATTTACGGATGTAGATACCGCGAGACTGGTCTATTTTAGTTACTTTCACAGTATCATGTCTTACGGTATACTACTATGGGGACGGGCTGCAGACATCGAGTCTATTTTTATTCTGCAGAAAAGAGCCATTAAAGCCGTATACAAACTCGGCCGGCGCGATTCTTTAAGGGAACTGTTTAAGAATATTAACATCATGACGGTACCTTGTCAATACATTTACGAAAACATCATGTATGTTAGAAAGAATTTACATCTTTTTAGTAAAAGAGGCGACAGACATAATTATGGTACTCGAAATAGGGACCAATTAGTTCAACCAGGTTTCAGACTGGCTAAAGTAGCCTCATCTTTTATGGGGTACTGTTTAAAATGTTATAATAAAATACCTCCCCATATATTAGAACTAAATGAGACTAAATTTAAATCTTGTATTAAACGCACACTATGCAGGCAAGCATATTATAAGTTAGGGGAGTATATTGAAGATAAAAATGCTTGGCTCAATGCTGGTCCTGCTCCACAGCCATTAGGGCGCACAAAGTAATCTGTTAGCATTTGGAAATATTGTTGGACCGGATGAAGATTGTAAGAATGCTATATTTTTTTTTTTTTTATTGTATAGACTCAATTTATTTAGCATTGTATAATTTCATGCATTAACGGCACATGTGTGAGTACTATGTAGGTCCCTCAAATTTAAACTATAATGATCATTTTGGGTAGGTCTTTGACTTGAATGTACCCTGGCGATTGGGGATGTCATGCTCACTCAAAAGTCTGGCTGATGGTGGCGTTTGCGTTGGATCATTTGGCTCCCTTAAAAATGGTCGAGCCGAATGGTGCTAGCGTATGCGTCATGTTCGTGAACGGGCGCCGTCAGCTGAGACTGGTCATCTCTCGGCTGCCATGGTCTATTTTAATTATTTCTTTGAATTGTTTCTTTTTTACTCCGGACTATCCTGCACGTCTTTTACATCGTTCTCACATATATGTATAATTTCAATATGAATGATGTAACCATAATTTTGTAACAAAAACTTATTTTTAAAAGAGTGTCCGTGGAGTTTCTTGCACGTTCTTCTCCATAGTGATCTACGCTTTGGAACGTGCAAATAGCTTCATCTTTTTTTTTTTGACCGACCGACCTTGACAATTCAAAAGTGCCTGTAAATGGTCTAATTGAAATAAATGCTTTGACTTTGACTTTGACTTTGACTTTGTTTCGCCAATCGAGGCCGTAAACTTGTGATCTTTGGATCAGACGACAAAAGAAGATTGTGTAAAATATCCTCATTTGTCGCCGTTCTACTTACCTTTCTAGAATGACTCTCTCTATATTTCCTAAAATCTTTATTACGAGCTTCCGCTGCCTCTTCCGATAGTTTCCCTATAGGTATGACACCAAAGTTCTTTATTATATCACTACCATGTACCAACAATTTATGTACACTGGAAGGCATATAATACCAGGGATACAAGGTAACGTACAATTCTGCCGTATCTTTACAAAATTCGGAAAACTTAGAAAGGTCTACGCGCTCTCCAGATGCAACGGTTTGAAGAATCACGTGAAACCTTTCTATCAAATCTTCACGAATCCCTGTTATGCGGGCTGTTGTTGCTGCATCCCTGAAAAATCTTCTGGCAGTATTGCCATCATTGGTTGTGCCTACTCCTTGTTTGACTATATCGATGAGTAAACCGCATTCTCTCTTAAATGCTTGCTGTATAGCACTCTTTCTGAGGGACAGTTTTTCTTTGTCGTCGCCTCTGCAACTCCATTTTTTGAAGTCCAAACGATAAGCTGCAAACAAAAAGAAATGTCACTTAAAAATAATCTCACAGGAAACTACAAACATGAAAAAATATGAAGTAATAAAATTATATTTACCGATATGAAGTAAGCACTCCATGCATCTTATCCAGGCATGTAAGGATGACAAACCATACTGGTACATTTCCTCGTTTTTTTCTCTTTGAGAAAAAGCCTCTAAATTGTTCATCTCTGACGGTTTTGCCTTGCAAATATCACAGACAGCTGCAGATGTATCCGACAAATATGATGTTATTTTGCCGTCTATCATCGTCAGGTACAATTCATGCTTAACTTCTACTTGGTGGATTCTTGTTGGCTGACGTCTTTCTATTTCTTCTGTTATATTACCCTTTATAGTTGCCACTGTTGTCTGGGTTTCTTTGGTAAATTTAAACATTATCGGACGACAATAGAAAGTCGATGATGGTCGGTCGTTTTCCCAAACAATTGTTCCATTAGATTGTTGAAGCCTTATAGGAACTAGACTGGCCATCAAAATAGTAGAGTCATCAAACTCTGTCTCAGTCTTTTGTTTGTAATTGCTTTGACCTGAGGCTCCATCAAAGCCCCATTTGCTTATAAGCAGTAACTCTGTTGCCGAGTCCAAATCCAAAGCAATTACATCTAAAAGCCTAGAAACCGTCAAGTTGAGTAATGCTTGCAGTTTAATAGCAGCTCCTTCTTCAGTTATGGTTATGTCTTCTTTCCCTGGATAACATTTTGACTTTGCTTTCTTAATTTTATAATAAGAAGGGTATAAATCAGACCCATTTTCACTTGCTGCTTCTCTTAGGCTTATATATTGCCACTTACTTAATTTAAGTGAAACTAATAAAGCCAGTGCCTTATCGGGTGAGTATGTACTACTGTTTGCTTTATTTGCACTTAAACACTGCTTAACTTTTTCTAGATCTTCGGGGTGATTTAGCAAATGGTTCATTATTTTTCCTACATCCTCATTTCCAGTGTTTCTTAAACTAGCAATTGTAGTAGCTTTCAGTTCATCCGGGGATAACGAAAGCGATTGGTTTATTTGATCAACGCGTCTTCGTTTTTGCCTGGAGCCCAATTCTTCGAAAGGTTTTCGAGGTGTAAATGTAGATGTTGAAGCTTCTGTAGTAGATGGTGGTAGATTTTCAACATCTTCAATATCACAAATCTCGAGCCTTTCCTGTTCAGTGTTCACAGTTTCAGGTATTACTCCTTCGGGCCAGTTTATCGCACTTTCTAACCAATCACCATTTCTTCTTAAAAACGGTGCTAACGTGCGACTACTTCGTTCCCATCTTGCATTTATATTTGAACAAAAGCGCGTACAGAATTTTTGGAGCTCAACACTGTTCTCTTGCGTCACGTTTATTTTATGTTGTAGGTATTGGAAGAGTTTTTTACTATCTGACAGCGACTTAAGCTGCTCTCTTAAAATCATAAATAAATCTATATTGTTAACTAAATTTTCCATTATAACGAAAAGGGACGATCACAATCTCTAGATGTTAATAGTAGTACGAATAAACGAACACTAGTAAATATATAATAAATATGGTCATTTTATACTCCCAATGACAATCAAATGGTAACTAATTTTTCTACTACCCTCATTAACGAATTACCCTCATTAACATTAAAGTAATGACTAAAAGTGAAAAACATTGTTTTTTATAAAGTAAAAAGTGAAGCTAATTACCGTCATTAAACACAAATAGAAATTTATAGATAAATGATTAAGTAATACGTAATTAGTAAATTTAAGGTAATAACGAACCTTAATATATTGTCGTTAGTTGTTAAGTAATTATGTGAATTATTAAGTGCTTTTACTACCATACCATATCAATTTTAACTTAAAAGAACTTAAGAAAATAAAAATTATTCAATGTATTTTTTCATTTTTTTCGATCCATTTATTTGGCAGTGTTGCAACTTTATGCAAATGTTCAAAGCATCCACATTTTTAAATAATACGTACTTAATCAATTCAAGGAAATTAGGTATCTTTAAATGTATTGTCGTTAGTCTTTAAGTAATTATGTGAATTATTAAGTGCTTTGACTTAGGTACTATTCCATATCAATTATAACTTAAAAGAACATCCAAAAATAAAAATGAAGCTTTTTATTTAATGTATTTTTTTCATTTTTTTCGATCCATTTATTTGGCAGTGTTGCAACTTTATGCAAATGTTCAAAGCATCAAATGATAGTAGACTGGACAAGCTTTAAGAAAAATATAGTTTCAAAGCGGGATCACTCGCCACTTAGCAGGAATTTAATTTAATTTGATCCGCTCCATACAAAAAAATAACAAAATGCATTTTTCCACCCAAAGGAGCAAGTTTAGGAAAAAAAGCATCAGAACAATTATTATTGAGGTTAATGAGCTCTATCGATCCGCATAAAGAAAAATGTAAAAAAACGAAGTTGATCCCTAAGTCACTAAAATCATCGTTTCGACCCACCGTGCGTCGTATCATAACAAAAAAGTGTCGTAGAAAAACGTTTCTCAGACCGTTCGACGCAGTATTTTTTTCTGATTCCAAATATAAAAAAACATAAAATACCTATTTTTCGAGATACGACAAGATTGCTTTCTTGCGTCGAATTGCTGCAGTCAAAACTCTTAACCAGTCAAAAGTACTTTTGACTGATTTAACTCTACTAGCAAAATCAGTCAAAAGTACTTTTGACTGGTTAAGAATTTTGACTGCAACATATATAATAACAACATTGTGATAATAAATACAACTTAAAACTATGTAAGTATCACTTGGTTGGACTAAGGTTTAGAAACTCTGACACTAGGGTGTCTGGGGTCGTAAGACCTTTTTGCCCACACGATAAAAAGAAGAAGAAGAAGGGTTACACTAATTCTTTGTGCGGAATGCACAAAGAATTAGTGTAACCCTGTGGGTGGCACTAGTCCGCGAAGGCGGCGGAATACCACATCCTGTGGACAAAAGCTTCCTTTCATCACCTAACGCAGGTAGCATGTTGGTATACGCACCACAAACGCCTTAAAGTTGACGGGAACCTAAATAAAATTACGTACAAAATACTTTAACACAAACGTAATTCTATGGATACAATGGCGGTCCTACCGGTGACAGCGATATTCGAGATTTCAGTGTTGGTCCCATAGTAAAAGTTGTTCATAATGATGAGTACAATGATCACGTTGTATGTGCTACTACCGTGATTTTTTTCACGTCTCCAAAAACCACCGTTTAGCTGGCAGAGGAGGTGGACTTGACTCTAACAAAAATTAGCACTTCAAAGCTTAATTTTTCGCAAATATTTCCATGGATGGAAAAATGGTTTTCGCACACTCACAATAATTTTAAACGACCTATCCGATGACACACCATACCATGGGCTAGACGATAAAAAAAAATCATTGCCACTTGTACTTCTACGTGTAAGGCACCCCTATCTATCGGATATGGTTTCCGCACTTAGTCCTGCTGTGGACCATTGTGCGTGAGCCATGTCGGCCGTCATTCCAACCAGCCAACCTCCCTCCAGAAACAGATCAGTCTACTCAGTGTATTCAGGGTGTCTGTGAGTGAATTAGGTGTCCCTAATGTTTGCCTCCGTATATCAGTAACGCCTGTGCACTCAAGGAGCACATGCGAAACCGTGCAACCGTGCGTCCTCCTCCTCCATGCATGCTCTGCACAGAGGACTGTCTGTTATACCTATCGTGTGGAAGTGTTTGTTCAGTGAGCAGTGTCCGGTGATGGTCCCCGCCACCATTCGCAGGCTGCCCCTATCCAGTCGCAGGAGGCGCCTGGTAAGTCTCCTGTCTAAGGATGGCATAGCCTCCTTGGACTGCCTGCAGCCTGGTGCCAAGGTCCACCAGCGCTCTGCTTGTGTGTGGGTGTGTTCTTGTAGCCACGTACGCAGCTGGGTAAAAGGGAGCGGTACTATGGGTTCGGGTCCAACAACCACAGCACCAGATCCCCTTCTAGCCAGCTCATCGGCCGCGTCATTTCCTAGTGATCCGCTGTGTCCCTTTATCCACTGCAGTGTCACGGTGTTGCGGTTGGTCACCGTGACACGTTCTAGTGCATTGTGGCATTCTTGTAGGAGTTTCGAGGTGATGTAATTCTTTCCTAAGGATTGGAGGACGGATGCACTGTCGGAGAGTATACGAATATGGGAATCAGTAACCCTCCTGGCCTCTAGGGCATGGGCCGCCTGGATAATGCCCACACATTCCGCTTGATAAACGGTGTTGAGCTTTCCTAGCGGCCTGGATATCTTTATGTTGAGGTCGTTGGAGTAAACTCCAACTCCAGTTCCGGTGCTTGTCTTAGATCCGTCAGTGTATATCCTCAACTCTTTGGGACCTGAGTGGTCATTCAATTCTTGTGTTAGTACTATGTTATAGTGTTTCTGGAAATGGTGTGTCTTCAGAGCTTTGTCATTGGGTGACAGCATCATGGGTTGTCGCTTGACGGCATCTTCCATGATGCGTGTGTGCTTGATTCTGGAGTCTGGTCGTAAAGTACCAGACGTGTTGAGCCTAAAAGCCGCTAGGGCTGCCTCCTCTCGTACTATAAGATGTAGTGGTGGCAGTCCCAACATTGCCTGTAGGGCCGCAGTAGGTGCGGTTCTCATACTGCTAGTGATTGCCACACAGGCAAGTCGTTGCAGCTTTTCAAGGTCTTTCTGTGTCGTGCTCAGGTCGGTCCTGGGCCACCATACTAGAGAGCCGTATGTGACTATTGGTCTGATGACTGTGGTGTATAGCCAGTGGGTCGTATTGGGACTAATGCCCCAGTTCCTACCCAGCATGCGTTTGCATTGCCACATGCATATACTGGCTTTCCTGGTGGTGTATTCCGTGTGCTTCGCCCAATTCAGCTGCTTATCCAAATAGATGCCCAGGTATTTGGTTTCAGTTGAAAGGCTTAGGGTGGTTCCGAAGAACCGTGGTAATTCTAGTGCTGGCAACTTCCTCTTCTTGGTAAAGAGGACAAGTTCAGTTTTGGTAGGATTCACTGCTAGCTGATATTCTTTGCACCAGTCCTCTACTATTTTCAAGGCTTGGCGCATGAGGTTGCATAGCGTATTTTCATGTGTGCCGTTTATTATTATGGTTATGTCATCAGCGTAGCCAACGGTAAAGTATCCTTTATCGTTGAGTCTTTTAAATTAGGTTATCTGCGACCAAGTTCCATAGTAGCGGCGAGAGAACGCCCCCTTGGGGGCACCCCTTCGCCACAATGGCCCTTGTTGTGTTGTTCATGGTAACTTGTATAGCTCTGTGCTTGAGCATGTTTGTGATCCAGCCACTTAGGGTAGTGTTCACGCCATGCTTACCAAGTGCTGTGCTGATACTCTGAAACATAGTTTTGTCAAAGGCACCCTCGATGTCAATGAAGACAGCCAGTGAGGAGCATTTTTGGTGTATAGCGCATTCGATCTTTGAGACCACGCTGTGCAGAGCAGAGTCTGTTGATTTCCCTGCGGAGTAGGCGTGTTGTTGTCTGTGGAGTGGGTGTTGGCGCAGGGGTCCATCCCGTATGTACCTATCACAGAGCCTCTCCAGAGTTTTCAGTAGGAAAGATGTTAGGCTTATTGGTCTGTACGCTTTGGGTTGTGTGTAGTCTGTTTTTCCCGGCTTTGGAATGAAAATGACCTTCACTTCTCGCCATGCTAGGGGTACATATCTGTGTGCTATGCAGGCTTGATAGATACCTAGCAGCCACGGTGTTAGGGTTTCCTCTCCCCACTGTAGTAGGGCTGGGAAGATGCCATCTAGTCCTGCAGATTTGTACGGTTGGAAGGTCTTTATAGCCCATGCTATTCGATCCTTCGTTACTATGTTACGGGCTGTAGACCAGTCTTGATCAGTAAGTAATAAGGCACCCTAATTTCTTTTTCAAGATGTTATTTTACCTCTTTGTCGGCGTGAATTTTTTCATTCACACCCTACGGCATTTCATATTCAGAAAAATGTTTCGAAAAATAAGGGCTTTAAAGTTTGCATGAAAAGCCGTACCTACGGCTTAAACGCTCCTCTAATGTGTATACCCATACCAAATTCCAATTTTCTAGTGCTAAGCGTCTCTGAGCTAAACCGCGGACAGTCAGACATACAGACGGACATGGCGAAACTATGAGGTTCCTAATTGACTACGGAACCCAAAAAACCCCCTTATTTTCCTGATAGAATTCCAAAACTCCCTTAAGCTAAGCTTTTTCGTCAAAGGAATTGTTCCAGACACGACCGTTAAGTTTCTCAATAAATGTACCGAAGTGATTTTTCTTACTTCGGTACATTTATTGAGAAAATGTACCTACCTAAAATTATATTTATAGTTCAGGATCGTACCATGCACATCTATCAACAATTCTTGGGAAAAACATTTTAAGAATGCAAAGCATTTTATTTAATAAACATACTTTTGTGTTAAAAAGTAATGATTTGACTACCCATTTGTAAACGCGTCGTTAAAATCTACACGTGGATTGGCCGACCAAAACCATCAAATTATACAAGCCAATGATGTCAACAACACTTGACTTTATTTTATTTACCAAAAATCAGCTGCTTTTGACAGATGACAACCGTGAAGCGTTCGTGACAATGATCCCACAGGCTCGGATACAGACAACAAAAGAGATAAGTATTCAGATTCAGACAGTTAATATAAGAACACTTACCCCAAAAACTATGTTGTACTCGTGTTATGTTGAACCAATGCCTTTGACATCTCTTGCCCGTATTTGTGATTAAAGTCACTGGATAGCTGCCTGTGGCAATTATAATTAATATCAATTAAATATGTAATATGTTAAAGACATAAAATTATTTTTTTGTATGTTTGTATAACGTTGTCTTTGAAAGTACAGATTTGACTAAGAAAATTATTTCACTGTCGCCGATCAAGGCACTGGTTTTCATTTCGGAGAATGCACTATCCCTATGGCGGCACTACCCAAGAGAACGAAGCCGCTGGAGAAAAGTAGTTCCTGACATTTTTCTAGTTTTAGGTCGTCGCTCATGATGCATACCAAGCTCTTGCACTGACCGTACATTTTTAATCACACTAAAAATGTGACAGCACAGTTTTTATTTGTATATTTTTTTGCGTTTTCGTCGCAAAAACACTGTTATCTGATTGACAGGCTTCGTTTATGGATGGCTGATATCACTTTAGAGTATATTGAAGGGTGTAATTATCACATATTATCGTATCTTTTATCTTTAAATAATGTTTACTTGCAACGGTAATTTCAATATTGTCGATCGCATCGTTGTTGATGATTAAAAACTATAGTTCAAAATTATAATGGTGAAGAGAGATATAATCAGAGTTGTAAACACTAGTGGAACGCTTTTTTATTAAAATGACATCCTTCTTTTTCGGAAATAATTAAATTATAAAAATAAAAATGTAGCAGTCACAATTTGAACAATTAGTTTTAGCAAAATAACTCATAATTGATAGGTAATTAAGTACCTACATCGTATCACCAGAACCCACAATGACGTAGTACTTAGTGAAGTGAAATTTTACTAAAATAGGCTTCAGTTTCTATAAATTAACACAAACTGTATTATAATATACTTACGTTATTTTGTAAGGTATTTATCTATGGGCCAAAGTAGTAAAAATAAAGAGTATTATTTATTTATTTATATTCATCGGTCGAAGTGGCGAGGCTTGAAGGACGGTGATGTCCAGCAGCGGACGTCTTACTGCTGAAATTATGTGTGAAGTACTTTTTTTATGGATGGGAAATCGTCAAAAGACCACTTCCGCTCTGGGTGGAGCGGGAGGGAGTGTCAGACTCTTACTGACTAAAACCCCTCCCTGCTCCTTCTAGTGCCCTTTGCGTTCCAACAGGCCGAGATAAAAAACTTTTCCGTAGCGTTAACGTCAGACGCTCACGACAAAATGTATGGGAATGACATTAGGTGATGACGTTTCCTTTCCACACCTAATGTCATTCCCATACATTTTGTCGTGAGCTACTAATGTGTGAAGTACTTACACTATCGTTTTTGAAGGTATAGCTTCGCGACATAACTTTTTAAGGTTCCTTGAATCTTGTAACTTAGAGTTCAGTAAAAGTTTAAAGGTCTTAATTCCGAGAGCGGAATTACCTATGTACTTAAATATTTAAGTATGTATGTTAGCAATGGTGGCCCAGTGGTACTGTGACTATACCGGTTGTTATTCGTGACAGGACAAACAGGTGCTTTACCTTGTTGGTGTAATTACTGGTACTTTCAATACCACAGCTCAATCAGTGATAGAAAACATCATGAGGAAACCAGAAAGACCGCGAACCAAAAATTCGAAGATATGACGTGATATGTACCTACAAATTCTTACTGGAGAAGCTGCAATACATACAGTCCACTCCATCACAGTGAGAGCAAGCCCGTGTCCCAACAATGGAAAATTTTAGGCTGATTATATTATGCAGCTATCAAAGTAAGCAGTCAGATATTGAATTATGAGCAAGAACGCCATTACAGCGTTTACGCCGTACGGCATTTCATACAAACTTTCAAGTCCTCCTAGTATAGCACTCCTAGCATACGCTAGATATCTAGGCCTAAATAGTTAGTAGAGAACATTTTAGATAAAGAGTACCCACAGGAAGAAAGATAGAGTGATTTTTCACTTAAAAACTTAAAATCGCTCTCTCTCTCTCTCCGTCTTAACTCTTTTTCCAAAATGTTATCTACTAACTATTTAGACCTGTATATAATGCATACCTAGTTTAATTAAAATTGGTTCATACACTACGAAAAATAAGGACTAAAGACAGCGTTTACGCCGTACGGCATTTCATACAAACTTTCAGCATGAAATGCCGTACGGCGTAAACGCTTTCCGCTGTATCACGTGACGTCTGTAGACTGCACTCAAGACTTAATGTGTACTGAACCAACGAAGTAACTAAAATAATATAAGGAGAGGACTCATTTTGCTTCTAATTTTTGAGAGAAAGATGGCATTTTCCTGGTTATCCTTAGAATCTTCCCTTGAAAACTGCTGGCTCTAGAAGCATGACATTTCGCATAAGAAGACAAATAATAATATAATGATCTACCATCACGGTTGTATATCTTTGACCAGGAGAAACTCAATAAGCAACGCTCAAGAGTCGAGCTTGCAAAAAAAAGACAATCCAAAAATATAAGGGCAGCTTATTTTTATTACCAATCTCAAACTTATTTGGACAGCAAAACCGTACTTATATATTTTCTGCGTAACCCATCCAACTACCTAAGAACTGACCAGTAAGATAGCAGCCTAAGGTCATAATTATCACTTGAACCGCATAATAAGGACAAATAATATAGTAAGGCACACATTTCATGTGCCCGCGCAGACAGTCAAAGATCACGCGCGTGATTGTATTTATTGTGTACCTATATGTAACGTTACATATTGGCACAAATCTTGGAAACTGAGAGTCAATACTGAGAAGTGAAGTGGAGTTACGAATTGATAAGTAAATTGAAAGATGTAGGTGGCTTGTGTCGATCTTCAATTGAGATTAGGGCTGGTCATTCTTACATTTGCTCTTAAAAAGCTTGAGCTTTTTCATAAAATGCCTCTCATGCTAGTAAATATAGACTTTTCTTGGATTTCCATGTCTTAAAATACCTAAATTCGAATTATGTTTTTTTTTTTTTTTTTTTATAGGATGGGAAATCATCAAATGACCCCTCCCGCTCAGGTGGGTGGAGCGGCAGGGAGTGTCAGACTTTTACTGACTAAAACCCACCCTTAGTCCTCCTGGTGCCTTTCTTCCCAGGGCCGCGGTAACTCTTTCGAACAATTCCGCAACCCTGGCAGGCTCTGGCCCTGGCGGGCCCCGTCTCCGTTGCTGACTGCTCTATCCGGCGCGTTCGGAGTGAAACGCGCCGTCGACTCTGGCCTGACCTGATCGGACAGCGAGCTACCCATTGCTCGCTGTCCGCAGGCGTCAGTCACTGCGCCTTGCTCAGGAGCGTCAGTTCCTGAGAGGCGCAGCGACTAACGTTCGTCTGGAGGAGGCGAAATGGGGCCATTACTGGCACTCCATTTCGGCCCCCTCCCGAGCAGTGGCAGCGGCGGCGACGGTGGCGGCGGCTGCGGCGGAAGCGACGGCGGCGGCGGCGGCGGTGGAGGAGGGTTTTCTCCTCGACCCGGCCCTGGCGGGTGGACCGCAGGCTTTGCCCCCAGCCCAGTGATCGGCCGGCTTGCCAGCTGCCGCACATGCGAAGCAGTGCGGCGCGGCGTCGCACGAGCCGGCCCTGTGACCGGGCTGACCACAGCGGAAGCAGTGGTCACTGCGGTCCACCTCCGAGGTGCAGCCTGCTCCCACGTGGTTGCCAACTTGGCAACGGAAGCACCTCAGAGGTCTGGGCTCCAGCAGTTTTACCTGCGCGGAGACCCAGCCCACCAAAAGCCTTCGGCCCTCCGAGACTTTCTTGGCCGCCGACACGGGGCAGCTCACCACTACGGTTCGCATGCCCGTGTTGTCAGGACGGATGGTGCCCGCCTTCACCTCCTCTGCAGAGCACCCCCCCGTCCTGACGACGGCGGCCAACACCTCCGCCTCCGTGACGGAGTCGTCCAGGCCCAAGATGCGCATATCTATGCACTTCGTGGGCCTGGACACTCGGACGTCATCCGCGCCCAAGGACGCCCTAAGCCTTTCGGCTAGAGCGTCCGCGGCCGGACCGCTGCCTGCTCCAGGGATCTCGAGCATCCTGGCCCCGGTCATGGTGACCCTGAGCCGGAGACCCCCGACGATGCCAAGCTCACCGAGGTTGATGGCCTCCTTGGCCTTGGTGAGCGTGTTGGCATACGTCACGCCCCTCTTCACCGCGTCCGGCTGCAGTGTTAAAACTACAGCCGCGGTCTTCGGGGCGCGGAGCGCAGCCGCGACGCCTCGCGCTCGCTGCCGCCGCCTTCTCTCCCATTATGTTCCACCCTAAAGTGTTCTTTCTTAGCCAATTCTTGCTGGAAACCACTCTGACTGTGGACATCTACTGGCTCCAATGAAGACAGTATTGTGTGATTGTAAAGACAGTGTTTTAATTTATAAAGTATCTACTATTGCACTGTGCGTGACTCTAAACGCAAAACTCTTGTTACCCTAAAGCCAAAAAAAAAAACAAAAACCTTCATCTAATTACGTTCCATGCTTAAAATCCAAAAAAAAAACCCCACTGACATTCTCGCTAATACGACAGAACAGTTACATCGCACAGATTAAAACTGATTACCGGCCAGTTACTTTCGGACTTTCACGGAGCAATCTATCTCTCATGAGTAATGGCTATAGCCAGCCATTCCCCGGCACTGCCCGCATCATCGTTAGCCATTTCTGTTATTATAACCCATTCATATAACATATTACCGGCGGTGAGGATGAAGTATGTAATAACCGGGTGTTTAGGTAAATTGCCGGGATTTTATATTAAGAGGCGCATTTGGCGCTCATTTTGCGCCATTTTCGCCGTCTTGGTGTTAAAAAAATTCGCTGCGTTTATGGTTTAAGTGTTATTTGGCGCGGTTTTCAATTGAAGGCTTTTAGTTTTGTTGATTATGTTATTTAAGGTGAATGTGTGGTCTTCTTCCAGCGGATAACGTGAGCTGGAAAGACAGAAACAATCTACCTTATGTCAGACTGCATAGGCATTGTATTGCCTATGAGGAAAAAAACATCTAATTATTTTGATGGAAGATTTAGAGAAGAGCATCGGAGAAGTTTCTTCAAGATTTGAAAAGAACAGATGGCGAATAAAGATTTTAACGAATTAACATTTTATCATCGTCAAAAAAACAGCAGTATCGACTCGAAAAAAAAATTAATTAATTATCTAACTGGAAAAAGTAGTATGAAAATTAAGTCAAATGACCAACGACCACACATAAATAAGTTTACTTTATTCGATAAATTATTATATTAATATTGTAATTTATTGCACGTCATAATTTAAATTAATATTGCAAATTGGTAGAGTGATTTAAAAGATAAGACACATAATTCACATTCGTATCTCATAATAGGCGAGTAATTAATTTTATGACTGCTGGTTTACTAACCTCATTTTTCTAACGTGGATCTAAGTAAAAAAAATATAAGTAAACTGATTTCTTCTTTGAAAAAGAGCTCCAGGTTGTAGCTATCAGGAAACACAGACACGGGCAGGCCTTGGCTGGGGGCCTTAAATTCATTTGAGGCCACCACAGGTAAGTCCGATTAAGCAGTTGATATCCCATGTGTGTTAACTTGCTAGTGGTCATACATAATAATAAAAAAAAACAGACACCGGCAAATGGAGCATCGCCGTACGTCTTCTAGTCCGACGATAGAATGATAAACTTTGATATCATCATCATCATATCAGCCGAAAGACGCCCACTGCTGGGCATAAGCCTCCCCCAAGTGTCGCCACAACAACCAGCCCTGTGCGTCTCGCATCCATCGGCTACCCGCGACCCCCGCCAGGTCATCGGTCCACCTTGTGCGAGGCCTTCCAACGCTGCGTCTTCCGGTACGCGGTCGCCACTCCTGAAATTTTCGGCCCCATTGACCATCTGTTCTACGAGCAATGTGCCCTGCCCACTGCCACTTCAGTTTGGCGATCCTTCGGGTTATGTTGGTTACCTTGGTTCTCTTGTGGATATCATCATTTCTGATTCGATCACGCAAGGAAACTCCGAGCATTGCCCTCTCCATTGGCCCTTTGGGTGACTTTAACCCGACTGATGAGGCCCATTGTGAGCGACCACGTTCCCACCCGCGGGGGTCAAACTTTGATATGAAACTCATTAATTAAATTCAACATAAACCGCTTCTAAGCTTCGTTTGAGCGCTAAGAGACCATATATCTACCAAGTATATAATAATTAGGCCTCAGCCGACATTTAACTAGCTATTTCCCCACACTGCGTTGCTTAAACACAATGTACATCAAATAAAAAGTCTTGTTATTACTCCTAACATAGTCATTTACATTAATTTCGGCTGCAAATTACATACCGGCACGAATTATGACTTCTTCTATTTTTCTTAATACACATACAGCCTACTTGAGTCGTGGAGCGTAAAATAAACAAAAATTCTATCTTATTTGTTGATACGTCATAGACTATGAAAGGCAAAGCAGTAGTTTAAATTGAATATCCGGCAAACTGACAGATTAACAAATGCTACTTATATACTATGGGATAATTTTATTAGACTTCAGAAAGATTTGCTATACAAACATTGAATAAGAATGTTGACTTAAAAATACTCACGCAATAATACTGCATAATTCAGGGGGTCTACTCTCTAAGCCTGAAACTACGGACTAGTTTCGGGCGTTTTCTACTCCGAATCACTTACGGACTTTTTTTTTTTTTATTATTATGATAGGCACGCGTTTGACCACTATCTCACTTGATGGTAAGCGACGATGTGGTCGAAGATGGAGCACGCTTGCCTAGAAGTAACCTATTCACTCTTGACTTAAAGACTCCCAGGTTGTAGCTATCAGGAAACACAGACTCCGGCAGGGAATTCCACTCCTTAGGCTCTAGACAGACGGACCGCAATCCAACCGCAAATTGCAGTTCTATTGCAGTCGTGTCAACTGCATTCAAACTGCGTCCGAACTGCACCGTACCCACCCACCCGCACCCTCCCCCGCGCATAGAATCAGTAGTAGAAACAAGGTTAGAGTTCGATTGCAGTCGGTGTGCAGTTCACACGATTGCACGCCGACTGCAATTGAACTGCAATCGGACTGCACGTTTGGTTTGCAGTTCTATTGCAGTCGTGTCGACTGAATTCAAACTGCATCCGAACTGCAATTTGCGGTTGGATTGCAGTTGAAATGCGGTCCGTCTGTCTAGAGCCTTAGCGGTACGCACAATGAATGTATTCCAAAAACGCTTTGTGCGTGTGGGTGGGATGTCCACCATGTACCGGTGGCGCATCGCCGTACGTCTTCAAATCGTGTTGTCTTTCATTCTTAGAGAGTAGACTCCCAAGTCTACTCTCAAATTTTTTACCTCTTTGTAAGTAACAAAGAGGTATAAACTGTATTTCAGCTTTTAATTGCAATGGAATCGAGATGTGTACTTTATAATTTTTCTGGACACGTAGAGCTACGCTACACTGCGTGCTACGCGTACAGCTACGCATGGCGCAACATACCGCTACGGAGCGTGCTACGCAGCGCTACGAATACACTATTTACGTATAAATTCGGTAACCCAAACTTTTGCTGACGTTTGCTAAACTTTAATAGGTTAATAGTTTTTGGCGAAGCAAGCTCAGCCGTTAGCTGTCTAACCATTATTTCCATCAAACATTCAAGTTCAGTTTTCCACTACTTAGTTTAAGTAATAACTCGACTTGTCCAACTCAGCCTTCTTTCCTTCTCCTGCACAGTGGCCAAACCCCCAATGAGCACAGTGGTACAGCATTACCCACTAATTATAGTGTATGCAAATGAAGGCATTCATACCCAAATGATTCAATTCGGCCAGCTTTTCATTTAGCCTGCTTATCACAGACATTAATCTTTTTACTAAGTCGGGGTAAGCAATTAATACGTCTGAGGGAAATTACATTAATTGGTTTTTTTTTTGTTCGAATATTTATGTTTAATTGTCATTGTTCGGTAATGATTTTTATTAATGGTTATGTCTTTTTATTATTCAGTATCGAATTAGAATGTCTTTTATATTTTATAGGAAAGGGATGGAAACGACAAAAGCTGACTCTTTAACATCTTATCCTTTCTTTTAATTTATAAGTCTAGAAACTTACCCAATAGAGCCCAATAGAACCCATTAAAGCCTAGTGTTGCCATATGGCAAGGTCGGTCAATTACCCATTTCAACAAGTAGCCACATCTTTAAAAACATTTAAAAGAAGGAGCAATTCTCAAGCGACTCGAACAAAATGTTATTTATAATATATAAGTCGCCTTACTAAAACGTTGAGAATATTACAATAATTACGCAACGTCTCAACGTCTCAATCGAGACCCGAATAAGGGCAATTCCACACTGCGCTAATGATCGCCCGAAACGGAGATACAAATCGCGCGGCGGGCGACACGCGTTTCTAACGTAATCACTTAATTATTGGGCGACACCTCATGCTAGGGCTGAACGACCGAAAAAATATTATTTTAGACTTAAATCATTTCTTTTTGTTTTTATTTTAATTCGTTTTTGCATTTTTATAAAGAAATTATGGCATTGTGCAGTTTTATAATTATTTTTTTGTGTGTTTTTACAACAATTTGTTTAGAAAAAGATTTTGTTGTTTTTTGAGACTCAAAAGTTAAGATTTTTTATTTTTTTAAGTGACTGCTACAAAAATTCATGGAAAACTAGTAACGGTTAATTTCCCGAAGGTCAGATTTAAAAAAAGTTTAATTGCGCACGATATTATCAAGTTTGTTAACAAACCACTTGATCAAATTCGATTAATTCGTTTAGTCACCCTAAACAATACAAAGTACATATTTGATTTACTGTTAACATATAATTTTCTAATAATCATGATTACTAGAAATTAACACTGAATCAAACTACTTAATATGAAAACACAATAACTATTTAGTTACATTTAAATCAAGTTTCATGTCTTTAATCATGTTAACATGTTTTTTACATTGTTGATTATAATGTGGCCAATTTGATTTGCAAATAAAATTACTATATTAAGTACGACTTATTCCTTTTTCCTTCGATTATAAAGTAAATTTAAACACGCATTACACGAGTGATAGCCGTTTTTCTCGGATGTGACGTATATTTGCCCTACGTCTGACAAATTTCTTTTGCATTGTGCCTAAAGCTGCATGCTTGTGTCTAAAGTACATTTATTTATTTAATTATGTTAAATAAATCAAAATTCAGTTTATTTCTGGTGTGCATAATTCACCGCTCAAATAACTATTTTTATTTCATCTCGTATAGCAGCCCTGGCGCCGCGTCAACGCTAACCACACTACTTTTTATTATATCAATTTGTGCCCATTGAATGCGCTGTTTTGGGCTAATTCCTTTATAATTGCAGGATCGCCCGTTCTCCCGCGTGGACGGGCCCTTATCTGATCAGAGTCGAACATTAAGGGAAACTAAAAGTTATTTTTAATGACGCTTTTAGGCGTGATACAACAATTTGTATACACTTATGTAATATTTATGACTTTATTTCATGTGTATATTCTATTTTGTGGGTCTTCTCGCTTAAAAAAATACAAAATGGATTATATATTATACTTAGGGACTTAAATGTAGCATCGCCAAGGCCATTTATTTCTTTTTATTTTATTACATTCGGAAAACTTACAGCTAATTACAGCATGCTTACTTATTGTAATATAATGAAGGTCAATTACAAGTTTTCACTTATAGTGAGTGAAAACATCGCTGAAATCCTGTGTAACAAAATAAAGCTTCTTATTATATTTACAGCCAAGCAATCCAATAAAACACTAAAAAATAAATCACATTTACGGCTCTGCTGTATGATGGAAAAAATATATATCATGTTCTTATTCCACACACATTAAACAAAACATAATATACCAAAAATATAAGGTTATCAAACTTATAACTCTAAGATCACATTAAGATTCAAATTCACAACTTACTACTTACTTATGTAAAACAGTAGCATAAAATCATACTTACTCAAAAAACAGCCATTCTAACATTCCTAATAGAAAATAATATTTCGTGACTCCGAGAAAAAAGTGTTTTACATGAAAAAACGGCATAACTTAATTATGTTTCAACAGGAAATTAAATGTGTACGCCGATGAAAATGTTTCAGAAATGAAAATGTCGGGGCAGGAAATTGTATTAATTTGTTATATGAGTTTCAGGGGTATAATGACTGATACCATGGTGTGTATGGAATGGTAAAGGTTTTCACGCGTTTGGAAATTAATGTCGATGAAATGAAATACGTAGAAGGACTTAGCTTCTTGACTCCTTTTTTTTTTTTTTTTTGGATGGGATATCATCAAATGACCCCTCCCGCTCTGGGTTGAGCGGCAGGGAGTGTCAGACTTCTACTGACTAAAACCCACCCATGCTCCTCTTAGTGCCTTTTACGTTCCAGGGCCGCGGTAACTCTTTCGAACAAATCCGCAAAGCTTCTTGACTCCTTGACTCGAATGTTTTGGTTTAGCTTTTATTTACTGCGTAAGAATTCATAGGCAAACTTGTGATCTTTTTTAGTTTTGTTGAGGCCTTGATCACGCCTGATGGAAAGCGATAGATGAGGTCTTTGTTGGAGCGAGCGTGCCCAGACTGGTAATCTCACTTCGGACAACCCTCCCGCCGGACTCCGGTGGGAGGGTTGTCGTGTACCAGACGGGCGTGAGCCCTACCACCGCAAGGGAAGGATTGGCCAGTCTCATAAGGTACTAGGTGGGACTGTCCAGGATGCGATTCAGTTGATTGAATGGCGGAACAAAATTGCGCTACACGAGGAAGCTCCTTCATGCATCCCAAAAGGCTATAAGAGGCTAACAGGGGTCCTATAGAAAACTTGAGTGGAAAATTCCAAATAAAGGTTAGGATACTGAATGAAGACCGAAATAACAGCTCATACTCTAAAGTATTTTTGGTATATGGCTTTATAGTAACAATGTCTCCTAAACCTTACCATCACATGTAACTCCTTAACTCATAATAAAAAAAGAGATAAAGTTGAAAACTGCACACGAGGACACACTTTGTTTTTAGCGTTTTTTTTTTTATTTCTATGTACCGTGCGTGTTTTATGTATGTGATATTGATACTCATTCTTTTTCTTTCTATAGACTTACTAGCAGCACGGCCTAGCTTTGCACAGGTGCTAATTATTTACACAAACCTTTCTCATTGATCGCTCTTTTGATTAGCGAAAACAGTATTCATACAAAGTTCCCTCACATTTTCCCCCTTAAAGTTGTTATTTCCAAAAATAATTTAGCTGATGCTTATGTAAATTATGCTGGAAAAAAGCACAAAAAGAAAGTTACTTGGATTTATTTAAATATCATGGTGGATGCACAGAGTGGACTTACTATTACTCCATAGTAAATTTGTGCGCTGCGCTTACTTTGTTATCTTTTTTGTATTTTGTAAAAAAAATTTTTTTGTTAATTTAATTGGTGTTAAACCGTTGTAATTAAATAAATAGTATATAACGGCCTATAGCTTCACAGCAACCTCCTGTCCCAACCTTTACCATCACCTACGGCCAACATTAAGTACATTCACGTCCCATAAACAAAATGAGGTTATATTTCATGGGGCGCATTTCCCATGAAATATAAAGGGAAATGTTCCAAAATGATTAGTGTAGTTCCCCCGTGCGGTATCAGCCCGCCATCACCGGCCTAACTTAACAAGAAGCAATTTTTCACAATTTTCCATTCTTTTCTATAATACGAAGGTTTCGGGAGACCATGCTGTATGGAATCCTGCCGGTCTATTCTGTCGAAATCTCACTGTGTGAGATAAGGTGGAGTGACCAATGTCAGAATCGTCAAGGACCGTCAATTTCTATGAGTAAAGGGTGAAACTCCCGAAAACACTCCAGCAGCGCCCGCGTCGGTCACTGTGTTTCTTGTCAATCAATTCATCATCATCATCATCATCAAAACACAGTTTTATGTCACCATCATGATCATCCCAACCGAAAGACGTCTACTGCTGGACATAGGCCTCTCCCAAATGTCGTCACATCAACCGGTCCTGTGCGTCTCGCACCCATCGGCTACCAGTGACCCTCACCAGGTCATCGGTACACCTTGTCGGATACCTTCTAATTCTGCGTGTTCCGTTAGTAGGTACGCGGTCGCCACTCCAGCACTTTTTGGCCCCATCGACCTTCTGTTCCGCGAGCAATATGCCTTCCCCACTGCCACTTTACTTCGTTTCATGACAGCTACATTTTATAGCTCATTTACAGCAAAACAATAATGTCGGTATTTGCTCTTGCAAGTCTGACTAAGGAAAAAGCTTTGTATATTCACATAGAAACCTAAATTCTAATTATTATAATTTCTGCCTGTGGCTAAAGTAGCCTACAGCTGTCTCCAGCATCCCATCTATCTCTGTACCAAAATATATCAAAAGCGTTTCGATGATTTATGCGTAACAATTTAATCAAGAAACAAACTCACTTCCGCTTTTATAATTTTAGGTAGGATTTCAAAATAATATGCTTTTTCTATAATATTATGATGTTTACCTGAGCGTATGGTCACCCTACCCAGGCTGCACTGCACGCTAGACGGCAGTGCCATATAATGAAGTGATTACCTCACCTCCGCCACGAAACCGTACCATTTTCACTTGCTGAACCAATAAACACAAGAAAAATTTACTGGAATATTGATATTTTTACAGCTTTTCTGTGTTAGTGTACTGTTGGCTACTTTGGTTATTTGATGCAATAAAATCAACAATCTATCTAAATATCTATTTTAATCTCCTAACGAACTGCGGACCCAGGTGGGCCGCTGTAATAGTAGATTATGCACCCAGGGGATAAAGCAGTATCTTAAGTCACGGGCGTCATATTGAATCCCGAACGCAAAGAAGGATTCGGGAGTTAACTCCCGAGCGTAGCGAGTAGAAATTCTAAACACTATCATCGCATATAATTTCCACTTTGACTAGTCTTTTATGTTTAGCACTTTATCATTTTTGACTATTTGAACGTTTTATAATAATTACTAGTGGTCGCCCAGTGATCGGAATTCGACCATTTTTTTTAAATTAATTTCATGTATTTTTTAAGCATGCATATCATATCATAATCAAAAAAAATTAGCTTTCTGCACTCCTTCTCCAAATAAACCTTAACTGTGTCAAATTTATACTCCTCCGTCCGCGTAAGTTCGTAACAAAGGGGCAAAAAGCTTTTAATTCACGTATCAATTGATATAATAGATTTTTAGGTATTTTCTGGAGTCTTCCCACCTTCTCTTCTAAATCGAACAAAGAACCCTTCACAACTTCCTGTTAAAAAATAGGACTGTTTATAACAGAAAACGTGATTGTTTTCCAAACAACGATAGTGTATCTGTAAGTATTCCACCAGAGTCGTCCATCTAAGTAGTTGCCGGCGGCACAGGTGTAGTAACTGCGCCGTTCGTGACGACCTAGACGTATTGTAACTGTTGTTGTTTACAACAACTGAAGTCACGCCTAGTGTTTATACAGCGTTCATCATCATCATTATCATATCAGCCAATTGCCGTGCACTGCTGAACGTAAGCCTCCTTCAAAGAGCGCCAACCATCCCGGTCCTGAGCAGTCCGCATCCATCCGCTGCCAGCCACCTTCTTCAAATCATCGATCCATCACCACACTACGTTTGCCCATACGCGGTCTCCACTCTAACATATGTCTGCTCCATCGACCGTCTGTCCGTCTACAGACAGTCCACTTCTATTTCAGCATGCTGATTCTAAACGCAATGTCGGTGACTTTAGTTCCAAACAGCTTTACTTGAAGTATTTATTGTATTAGTAAAATGGCACAACAAACTTAGCTGTTTTGAAGTTTGGAACATCATCAATCAAACTACTAAAGCTTTTCCCTATTAAGCTGTGGTATAGGTACCCATAGAGGTTTGGTTTCCGCTCTTAGTCCTTGTGTTGGACATCATGTGTCATATTGGGATCTTCTTCCAGTATTTTACATGGAGCGACTGCCTGTCTGACCTCCCAGTAACTGGGTAGCACGAAACCTCTTGGCAAGACTTCCTGCCTTTTGGCAAATGACAGCCACCAACAGCGCGGACCAACGGCTTTCCGAGGCACGGAGGCGTCTCGGCGCAAGCTAATTATTTTCAATCGACATGAAAAAGTTCAAGACGTTCGCGTAAAGCACACGCCAAATAAACCACTTATTTTATTTTGTTTTAAATCCTTATTTTCATGAACAAAAGACTCTTCAATATAAACTTTTAACAAACAACGCTGCTGCTCTTTAAATAATTCACCATCTCATTTCAATACTATAGACCATAAAGGAGATCCTCCAAAAAAACTGAACGCCTCCACGATACCATAACGTCTTTATTATCATCAATACCAACATAATGGCTCAAAACCAATCCCGTACCTGTATCCAAATAATTGTATCTAACGACTGCCAACCGTATAATCAAAAGCATATCAGCCGAAATCAATTTTTCATCGCTGAGGTCGATTTTAAAATTATCATACAAAGCGAAGTACTCCGAAAAGCCAATTTACCAAGACCTGTATTTCCAACCAACTTGACTTAACCCAGAGGTCTGTATTTCTGGGCCTTGCGGAAGAACCATTTCGAACAACCAGTATAAAAAGACTCTTGATTTTAGCCAACTTGGTTTAAAGCACAGTTCAGTGTTTCTGGTCTTTTTGTAAGCTGGTGAAGTATAATTAGATAACAAGTGCTATGGTCTAATAAAATTGATTTAGATACACGGAAAGCAATTGTGTTCGGTTGTACACCTACATGAGTAATTGTGGTCTTTGTGGCATATTATGTGTGTTTTTGTAATTATTAGTTGGTCTATTAGGCGTGCTGTGAATATTAAATATGCGTTTTAAGCTTTTGGCACTATACATGGTGGCTGATCTTCACAGCCTGACTCATCGGCGTAGTGTTACTTGCCTGTCGGAGACAGACAGACGTCGGAGAGTGTGCGCGACCTGAACTCCACGACCCGATCCCACCATCGCCCGGAATACCAGACGTACTGCTGGTTACCATCCGCACTTGGTCGATATCCCAACTAGTCGTACTCAGCGCTTCTCGTCCACATTTATTATCACGCAAGGACAAAGTGTGGAACTCTCTGCCAGCGTCTGTGTTCCCTTCCACATATAACCCGTCTGCCTTCAAAGCAAGAGTGAACAAGCATCTTCTAGGCACGCTCGCCCCTAGACCTCATTGTCGATTTCCATCAGGCGTGATCGAGGTCAAGCGTAAGTTCTTTCCATCATAAAAATATATTTTGTTGTTGGAGTTGGACAGACCGTCATGCCTTTTAGTAATTGTTCACTGCCAGCCAGAACCAGTTTAAACAAGAGTCTTCATTCTCCTCTGCAGACCAGAGTTTCTTCCTCTACTTCTTCACTGCCAGAGCCATTCCCAGTATAAGGGCGCCTTCAAGTTAGCCGAAAAGAGCCGCGCGGTGGCAACGCGACTGCAGCGCTGACGCCGCGCTGCAACCGCTAGGTTCGAGCATCATAGTGTTGTACATTTAGTTTTACGATGGACTCTGACGACGAAACTTTTATTTTTTAGCCCAGAAGGAGAATTGTCATTGCAAATAACGAAAATATAAATTAAGTAGTTGTATTAACATTATATTATACGTAGGTACTTATAATGCTTAATTTTTTCACTTAGAGGCTTGTTTGTGAAGTTCTCAATTAATATATTGCATATTTCTTCCCAAGCCTTTTTCTTTTCGTCTGAATCCGAATCCCATATTGCTGGACGACTCTCAACCTTTTGGAGGTAGCGGAACAGAGAGTAAAGTCCCGCAAACCTCCATTGAAAAGGGAGGATCCTCCGACCAGACGGTTGGTTTTTGTCTGGTGGGCAACTGCCCGAGAGTTGATATTCGGGCTTTGCATGTGTTCTAATCGCACGGTAAACTTTGATATCGCGATTTAGGATTTTTGTAGTTATTTGTTGTGATGTTGATTCTGCTACGTTGATTTTTGTGGCGGCATGAATGCCGCTACATCACTCCCCTCCGGAGACCGGAGGTCGATAGTGAATGAGTCGTCCATACATCTTGAGATGCTTGCCAGGCCAGTGGAAGGTTGGTTCCAGTGAGTCGGAACCGGAAGTCGCAGAGTTCTCGGTGAGTCGGAACTGTCTGCGTCGCAGAGTTCACGGTGAGTCGGAACTGTCTGCGGCGCCCCGATGCTGCTGCTGGCGTGACTGCTGGCGTCGACCAGGAGAGGTTCTTCAAGGCTCTTCATGTGACTGGCCGAAGGTGCAGTGTGCTTGCCAAGGTGGGTCGGAGCTGTGCGACGTGCTGACGTGACTGCTGGCGTCGACCAGGAGAGGTTTTTCAAGGCTCTTCATGTGACTGGCCGAAAGTGCAGTGTGCTTGCCAAGGTCGCTGATGACGTTGATGATAGAGGCTGAGGATACTGACCAGGAATGCGCGTCCGCTGCATGCTGGTGGTCAGGATACCCGTAGAAGCCGAGGGTTCTGGCTGGCTGTATGACTCGCTGCTCGAAAGCTTGGGGTCACGATGAGGAGAAGTGATGATGACGTCATGATGAGGTAACTGCACGAAGGCTGCGCTGACGTTCAATGTCGAGGGTCACCAGTTTGGAGGTAGCGGAACAGAGAGTAAAGTCCCACATACCTCCACTGGAAAGAGAGGATCCTCCGACCAGACGGTTATCCTATATACCTCATCGAAAAATTCTTCAACCTGATTTTCGTTCATGTTTAGACCTGAACAAAAACTACGTGCGCATCGTCACTAGTCGATCGATGACGTGATGCGCGGCCGCAGAGCGGGTGTAGCGCTGCAGTCGCGCGTTTTTTATTTATATGGATTAACAAAGCAGCGCGGCGGCAGCGCTGAAGACGCGCTGCCACCGCGCGGCACTTTTCGGCAAATTTGAAGGAGCCCTAAGCCAGATAAAGTTTTCTATTAAACTTTCCTCTGCAGACCGACGAGCCAATGACATCATGATTTCATTGTGAGAGAGAGACGGAGCTATACAAAACTAATAGCACTATCCCCTTTTCACAACAAATTCATGATGGCAATGTCAAGACATGGTAAAGGGCTTGAAAGCCTATAAGTCCTATACATGCAATTTCCCGCTCTTACACCAAAAAAAAAGGAGTAGATACAGCCAAAATTCGAGAAAGATACATAGAACATTTTCGAGCATCTTGACCCCGTACAGACGTACAACTTTGACACCAAGAAACAAAACTAAACAATCGAAAGAAACACGAAGGCGTCACCCTTCCAAGACAGAAATCAAACACCAATCTCCACCAAACCAACTCGAAACAAAGAAACACTTTGCCTATAATGAGCACTATTTCCATTAATAATTTAGTTCTCAAAGCGGCGTGTTACCCAAGTGTCACTCCGTGCACGCACGGGCACGAAGCTAGCACGTCGCGTGCAGGCGGTGTCGGCCAATTTGCACGTCGCACGTCCAAGCTCAATTTACCTGTCAAACCGCGCCGCGCCATTACCGCTCACTGGTGAAGCGGGATAGCGCTGTATGGAGTATCGACGAAGATATTCTTGGGTTTTGAGGATTCTTGCTAAGTCTTGGTCGGGGATGGTGAAGGTTGGGGGCGGATGGAGATGCGTGTTAAGGTGGTGGTGGTCAAGGATTGTGGAATCTAAAGCTTAAAACGCACTAAAAGGCGCGTGTTAAAGCTCAAACGTTTACGTACCTCCAACCATTTAACAGCGCTGCATTCAGCGTTAACCGCTTGATTGCATCAGATACGAAACATTATTAAGACATTCTCAGCCCTAACGCGCCGGCCCCGACGCCTGCCTACCTCATTAGAAATTAATTTACGCTCAAAATAAGCTAAACGGTTAATATCATCGAAAGTTTGAGTGTAGTGTAGGTACGTGATAGCGCGGGAACGCAATCATCTCGACAAAAAGTTCTGCTAACAGATTACGATCCAATTACGACACACTGAGTCAACATTCGAATCAAACTAAATACGTGACGCCGGGACGTGGACGGCACGACGCCGCGCCGGACCGCGGCCCACAATTTGCCCACCATCACATTCAATCACCTCCAACTAACGACCGGCCGCAAAAAACACACGACAGACTCTCAGGAAGTCGGACAACACTAAAAAAACAAATAAGTAACCCGAGCAAATTAAGTTATAACCTAAAACACGTATGAAGCCATCATCCCAACGGTGTAATCATATTAACGACTACAAAAGGAGCGGCAAAAAACACAAAAATTAGAGGATCGGGAAATGTGGGCCAAACAAAAACGTAACGCATCGCCTAATTATAGCTGTTGGACCAAAAAACAATTTTATGTTCGGCGGGCCGGCTCACACTGGCGCCTTTATGCTGTTTGATTATAGCGCGCGGCTACTAACTTGACTATTACACTATGATAAAAATACCGTAACGATCATGACCTAACCCGCAATTTCTGCGTTTATGTGTTGGCCCAACGCATGTTTTGGGCGTCAATTTATTAACAATGCTTCATAGCTTTCTTCAGTAGGTATACAAAATGTATCTTTCTACTTCAGTCGAGAACTTGTAAGCTCAAATCGGAATTCTCATAATCCGTCCGCTGTTATCCTCAACAAAAGTCAACCCGTGTCGACTGCTTCTCGGGCAAATCCTTTATTATTTCGACGTGTATAATATTTTTATTTTGTTTCTTCCACGATTATTATTTATGAATTATTATTATTTGAGAATTTATTATTAGCTCGGAGAGCAAGCGCGGCCTTTTCAATTTGCCACAAGGTGCCGGTCGCTGCTCAGGTATGCAGACCCGCATTAATTTTTACGTTTTTTCTTAATACCTTTTTGACATTTCTTCTGTTGCGTATCGCTAATTAAATTTCTGTTTAGTTCTCATAAGATACAAATTGATTTGGCCCGTAATTTAATTAAGTCTTTAATTTGGTCGGAGCGAGATTAACCGCTGTGTTTATGTGTAATGACTTGCAAATGGTAATTGGAACGTCTCAGACAGATGTTTATATTAATACTTGTGTATGCTCGTTTGGTTCTTACTTAAGTTATTCATAACACTAATGAAGTAATCGACATTTATTCCTTTTGAGTTGAAAATATTAACGAAGTGGCGGAGTTAATGCTAGAGAGATGTAAAGAGGTTCTGCCCAGCCGCTTTAACTTCGAGCCTTTCCACGTTCTGACATTGATGTTGTCGAGTCAAAGGGTTTTATGGACCTGAGGAAAATAGGATGTGGGGAGTCCAGAACTATGTAGGATTTAAAATTAAAATTAGATTATTTTTGTCTTTGGATGTTTATGTAAATGTGCGACCACAGTGCTGAACAATTTTGTTCAATAACTTGCCTGGTCGACCAGATCAGGCGAACTTTATGTATGGGACTTCAGACCAACAGAGGGCCGAGCACGAATATTTTTGACGTATAGTAACGGAACGTAAAATTGAATTATGTTATTAATTTGTAATGGATGCTATAATCATATTAAGTACTACAGTACTACATCATTTAATTTAATAATTTTTTATTCATCAGCATTTAATTTTATGCGACACACAATTTGTATCATACATGATACAAATTGTGTGTCGCATAAAATTAAATTTAAATAAGTACTATGAGGTTGCAGTTTTTTTTATTCAAAATTCACTTAATTTACGTTACTATACGTCAAATCTTTCGTGCTAGGCCCTCAGTTTTATATTTATCAAAACGTTATGTGATTAATTTGATGAAGACAAAAGAACTTTCATACCAACTTCAACAAAACAACATCAACTCTGAACGAACCTCAAAAAAAATCCGAACACACCAATTTAAAACACAAAACAGTTAAACCCTCCGCTAGCCGCACGATAACATTAATATTACGAGGCTTATCATTTAATAAGAGTAGAGCCTACCGATTGTTCGTCCGTCCGTTCGAGCCCGGCTATTCTGCCCCAAGAAGCCAAAAAGCGGTAACACATTCAAAGTGAGTTTCGAGAAAAAACGGATTTCGTTAAAATTATTTTCCTCTTCGAGACACTTTAAATATTTTAAAACCGCGCGAAATGTTGATAAAAGGGGTCAGGTTATATCTATGACAGATTTTATTAAAAGTCACTATAGCGGCTTAGGCGTACAAAAATGACAAACAAGCTGAGTTACTTACGCATTTATTTAAAACAAGAACATTTAAAAATAACACTACCCTTATTTTTTTATTTCTTTTTTAAGGGTAGTGTTATTTTTAAATGTTCAAATTAAGTGTTTCAATTAGCCCACCTGATACTGAGAGTATCAAGCATTTCGATGCAATCATCTGCCTAGCCTTTTCCCAACTGTATTGGTGTCGGCTTCCAGTCAAACCTAGCCTACCAGACCTCCACAACCCATTAACTGGGTAACACGGAACTTCTTGGCAAGTCTGTAGTCAGATTTTCTGGCTTCTGACAATCCGTGACAACTGCCAAAGATCTACAAATGACAGCCAGGACCAACGGCTTAACATGCTTTCCGAGGCGGAGTCTTTTGGGCATGTTAAGGTGGTCACCCATCCACAGACCGAGCTCGGCAAGTGTTGCTTAACCTTGAAGATCGACCCATGCGGTTGTTATGCTTTAGCCATAGGGTCTTCAATAAAAACTGAATTTTGGAAAATTTTGAGATGCCTCTTTTTGGCTTCCGACAGCAGTATTTAATTCGTCGGATAGCCGGCCGCTACGGGCGAGGTGTGCGTTTGAGAAATTACCCCTCAGATACTGCACACATTGTTACTGCTTGTTATAAATTACGCAAGTTTATGCCGATAGTACCCCCGCGGCGGTGGGGGGTTAACGCCGTGATTTGTGTTGCCAGCGCTAAATACTGTGTGCTGCTAAATATTGGAGAGTTTTGATTGGTAATTGAAGTGTGTTTTGGTATTAGATGAGGGTGTAATATGTCAATTGTGATCCGATTGAGACCATATTATTGTACGAGAAACATTTGGAGTCTTGCCAAACTGTGATTGTTGGAAACTCTGACATAAGTTTAGCATAAAGTACAAACTTACTAAGAATCTTTTGAATTTAGGTATTGAATGGCATGATGATTGTTTTAAGTATGAACGTGCATGGGTTAAGATTAAAAAAAGACCAAATAAAGTGTAACTGGATTGTATGAAAGCATCAATAATCATCGTCATGCGAGTAGCATGACGCGAAATAGATTCTATATACATGTATATATCGCATCATATGAATGTTGTATATTTACTAAATGTCTATTAATCTATTTAGTAATAATGACTATTGAGCAATGATGCCAATTCGAGTAAAAACGAATAAGAATTTGAGAAGTCTAATCAAAATAATGACAGATATTCACAAACGATTCTCCACTCCAATTCGCTTTTTTCTCTACACCACTAAATCTCATTTTCTAATTTAATAACCCATTAATTCATACAATATCCTTGACGCGGCCGCGCAGCCCTGCGCGTCACTATCGTGCATCTGCGCCCGCGCCGGCGTGGTCGCGCCGCCCCGCCATTTGTAACTCGAACGCGGCGCAGATCGCACGCCTAAACTATATTATTTATTAACCAAACTTCTTCCTGGGATGGGTACGGAATTACGGACGCTTGTGGTGGGAAAGGTGGTATTGTAATTTTGAGATTATTTTCTGGGCTAATAAATAAATAATGATAAATTAATAATGATCTGAGTTTAGATAGATTGCTAAGTGTGATACTGATTGCTCATATGTCAAAGGATTCTTAATAAGCGACTATTTTAATTTCAACAAAAAAAAACTTATGGAAAGAGTAATTTTTCACTCTCTATAGAAAACTTAAAATCACTCCATCTTTCCCTCTAGACTCTTTTTCGAAAATGTTCTCTACTAAATATTTAGACATAGATATCTAGCGTATGCATGCCAAGTTATAAATCGGTTCACTCATTTCGAAAAATACTGACTTGAAAGTTTGTATGAAATGCCGTACCGCGTAACATAGATACGCGCGATGTACTAGATAAGTAGCTGAGTGCTTAGCCCAGTCTCATCCATATAATCAATAAAGAGGTGCTTGAACTCAGCTCAAGCTCTGCTTAGGTAGTAAACCCCAAATTCTGAACCAAGAATTTGAAGTTGAGTATTTTTCAATCCCTACTTTAGCCTGACAACATTTGACATGTTTTTCATCGTCGTTCATTTCCAAATACTCATTCAGAAACCATCTCAAAGAGACACCCGCCCAAGTTCTCTTTATCATGAAGAATTGAAAACCTATAACTTTGCTACGTAAAACATGTCTTCAGTTTGACCAACATTACGAACAAGTAAATCGGTAATACCAACCCAATTAAACAATTTACCCCCAAACACAAAACAGCATAATTTGATGCCATCATATGGAAATACCACGAACATACTTCAACACTTTCTTTTAGCCCATAAAAAGTAATGGCCAAATACCATGATGATGTATAAATTTCATTAAAAACCATTTTGTGAAACGATGCCCAGGCCGACGCGTGACTTGAAACTCAAAACGGCCTTTACTTGCAAATTATTTGCACGCTTAAGTACGTAAGGTAAGTATGTATCGGTCAAATAATAATATGCATTAAAACGTATTACGGGTGATAAAAATTAAATGTCTGCATTGGCTGCTTGGCGTGACTAATTTCAAGTGTTGTCTGGTCTGCTGTCTGCCTTAATCAAGGCATTATTTCCTCTAAGACCGGACTTCGCATTTTCAATATCGATAAATTTCATGAAGCTATTAAAACACCAACTAATGGACTATTAACTTCATCTTTTACTATACCTATGCAAAGAAAGCTGCTATGAAGCATAAATACTCTCTGAAATGATGAGATCAACGGTGGAATGAAGTGCACCATCACTTCTGCCCAGAATATGCCTATGATCCGGTATTAACCAGTTTAAGTCCCAAAGCCACTATTTACTATATATTTACTGTATTGTACATCAAAACATATATAAAAAGGAAACTAAAAACTCAAACACATCAGCGACCACTTAGTGCATTCCGCGATCTCTTCTAGGCAACCTATCCTAACCTATAAGCATGTATGGCAATTAATTTCAGTTTACATTCAAAAATGGACGTTCCTGTAACATTGCTTCTACGTATGACCACACATTGACTGCACTATGCACTTCAGTGGAGAAGACTTAGCTAAGCATCACACTGAAACAGTGACCTCTAACCTGAATTCCAATATTTCCTTACAATTCCTTACGCATTCCTTTTGTACAAAAAGTAAGAAACATTTAATCGCACCCGCGGCCGCTATCACAGTGCTGTTATTATTTTTCATTGTTACTGTTATTACCAGCAGTCGGCTTATTATGCCGGCGTTACCACGCTTAACTAACTATTAAAGGTACTCTCTTAACGCCTTATTATTATGATAAATCCGCGTGATTGTCCGAGAACGCGAGCTTTTTAAACAATGGAAAGTAAGAACGGTGAGGAGGATTATGAAACAAAAAAGATGAGTGTTTATGAGAAGATGATTTTAAATTGAAAGCCTCAATTATTTTAACAGCGTTCTTTAAGAAACATCTTTAGGAAACGGGCATGTCCTAAATAAAGGAAATGTGACATCTACAATCTCATACGGATTTATAGTTAGACATTAGAAGCTAATACCAATGAACCTATGTCCATGCGTCCAGACGCTGAATATGCATCTTCTGATATTACTAGTATTAACTCGTTTAAGATGAAATTAAAAAAAGACATTCCGTTTTTCTAACGAAGACGATACTTTTTTTTTAAGTATGGGAAATATCAAATGACACTCCCTTCCGCTCTGGGTGGAGCGGAAGGGAGTGTCAGACTCTTACTGACTAAAACCCATCCGTGCTCCTCCTAGTGCCTTTTGCGTTCCAGGATCGCGGTGACTCTTTCAAACAAATTCCGCAACCCTGGCAGGTTCTGGCCCTGACGGGCCCCTTCTAAAACGGAAATGTCCTACAGCCAAAAACTGAAAGACATGTGGGCATCTATCAATCTTTATTGGGTCCGCGTGGTGGATAACCGTCCTCTCAAAAAGTTGTGTACCAGGAATGAGAACATTATAAGCCAAATTATAAAAGTAATGATGAACCTATTTCTTTGTACAGACGCTGAATTTTAAGCTGGTATTATCTAGAGTGATATCACGAGTATTATGGCTAAACAATATCACGATGTAAAAAACTGCATGACAGCATGGTAAATACCTAGCTTCTTTCTCTCTTAAAATGTTTCCTGTCAGTTCTGACTATTTGTGGCTCACTCGTATTTTATTATTGTACTAACTGAAAACAATTATAACAATTACACAGTTTTAATTGCAAAAAACGCTACAACATCGACACGTCAAGCTAATCAGAGCAATTACACAATACAGCATTATCTATTGATCTGACACATTGTAATGTTGCAAGCCAATTGGTTAGGTTGTTGCAGAATAAACTATTGTTTTAAAGCGGGTTTGTTTTATTTTGCTGCCTTATCTTATTAGTTTTAATTATGGCTCAAAAAAGGTAAGCATGTATCAAACTGCTAAAACTAAAGTTGGTACTTTAGTTTTTCTTAAGTGTCAATTGGACTGGAGTTTTTCATAGACTTGTCGTTTCAATGCTGGTCAAAGAAATGGACCTTATTTATATATTTTTGGTCCTAACCAAGATTGAACAAACTACAAATACGTCCAGGCATTCCATCATCCGTGATGATCTTGATCGCGATGTCTTCCATCAATCAAGCGTTTACTGACTGACAATATTTGCAACTTGAATATTCGATTATATTATTGATATTTATATTTTTTCTATCCTAACTTAAATCATAAATACGAAGGTCGGTTTGTTTGTTACCTCTTTACGTCGTAACGGCTGAACTTTTCATCCCGGGAGAATATTCTTTCGACTATCACGCGGGCGAAGCCGCTGGCTGAAGCTACTTATCTACAAGGTGTTCCAGAAGTGCGTGGTCATATGAAAGAGAGATGTTGGATAGCTGATATTCATTAACAAAACAATAAAAAAAAATCCGACCCCATACCAACTCAAAAGTTCAAAACAAATCACTTTTCAAGTAGTCTGATGCAGTTGGTGACATCATATCTTTGATTGAACTGGAGTAAATGCCAACCTTTGTATAACAAACTGCATGAAAAGTCATTTGATAGGATCTTTTTAGTCGTTTACTGTATTCGATTTTTTTAAAGCCGCTTTATTTTTGGTTTCTATTTTTTCCTATTAGGTACCTATGTACCTAACCTAACCCAACATCAACCAATAATATGACCACGCACTTCTCGAACATCCTGTATATATAGTATGTAAATCTGCATTATTCCTTTCCTAATTCCCTGGAAAGCAAAACAAAAGGCCCGGACCCGGGTACGTCTGCCCCTATATTTGGCCTTTTGCCTCAAAAACAATGCTGACTCCAAAGACTGCACTGAACTGAACTGAGCTGAGCTGGATAAGGCAAGAATAATGGCATTCATTAATTAATACTGCGCATACGTGACCATTTGTTTCGGATCTCTCACTCTCTGACCGCCAGATAATGGTCGGTTCTCTCCTGTACCTTGAGTTAATCCTTGGTCCTTTTGAAAATGCTTCATGCATGATATTGATAAGTCAGACCCAGGAACTTTTTGATTTTTTTCTCTTGACCTGTATTGCGTCTGATGGAAAGCGATGGATGACGTATTCGATGGAACGTCCGAGACCTGAAGTTCCTCCATCGTAGGAGTTTCTGCTCATAATGGGTATTTTAGACCTTTCTCAAAATGTTAGTGATTGTCAAAAACCAGTAGAAGATAAAACTGTTATGATAGATTTCTTCTAGAAAAAAAAAAGCATAGGCCAAAAATGCTTATGTTTGCAGAAAAGCAGCGCAAATAACACGAGAATTTAATTTTGTCCTTAAGGTCACTTAACATGGGATTCCAAATAGCCAAACAAGGCAAAGAGTACTTAAGGGTGCTGCTTTCCTTCTTTTGCTGTTGCTTTTGACAACAAAGGCCTCCCTAATATCGTGACCTCATGAATTACTGGCCTACTGAACCAGACCTACTAAATATGGTCACCTCCTGGACACAAAATGTTTAAGAGTGAAGAACTTCCTCCTGGACCTTTTTTGAGTTTACTAAAAAACTTGAAGCACGGTTGTAAGCGGAGCAAATCAGCGTGGTACCATGGCCGATGGTATCGCGCGGGGTCACACAATAACACTTTGCAGCGGCAAATGAAACGCTTTTATGTAATTGGCCGAAGTTGCCGGCGCACTGTGCGTTTATTGAGGGGTTCGTGGACAAAAATCTTTAATGATTTTTATCACTTTGACATGATTGTAATGTGACGACATGTCTTTACTTTCTTTCGAATACTGGCCAAGTTTTACAATAATAGGTTTATTTTTAGGGTTCTGTACCCAAAGGGTACAAACGGGACCCTATTACTAAGACTCCGCTGTCCATATGTCTGTCGGTCTCTCACCAGGCTGTATCTCATGAACCGTGATATCTAGACAGTTGAAATTTTCACAGATGATGTATTTCTGTTGCCGCTATAACAAAAAATACTAAAAACAACAAAAAAATATTTAAGTGGAGCTCCCATACAACAAACGTGATTTTTAACGTGAGTCCGACTCGCACTTGGTCGGTTTATGTGTGTAGTTCATAATTAGGTCCGCCCTTATCTATCCTAACATTATAAATGAGAAAGTGATTTAGTTTCTAGTTTAGTTTAGTTTCTAGGCTTTCGCGCCTAAATCGTAAAACTGGGTTTGATGAAACTTAGTAGGTAAAAAGATAGATGGGACCCTTTTCTCATGGATGGGAAATCATCAAATTACTTCTTTCGCTCTGGGTGGAGTGGAAGAGAGTGTCAGACTCTTACTGACTAAAACCCATCCGTGTTCCTCCTTATGCCCTTTGCGTTCCAGGGCCGCGGTGACTCTTTCAAAAAATTTCACAACCCTGAGGGACCTAGAGCCGGCCGGACGGTTATAGGCTACTGTTTTTGCGAAAATCATTATTAATGGGAGCTATTCCAAATCTATTCTCAAACATTTTAAAGCCTTGTAATTAATACAAAAGATTTTTTATTGTGTCATTATTTCTATTAGTTTTATACTGTTGTGTTGTGCCTTTATCGAACATTATTTTCCGTGGTATTCTAATACAATAATCGTATTTTAATAGTAAAACCTTCCTACAAACAAAACACGCATTTTGTCTACACTACAACCCAGTAAAGCACCGTGTGCACCCATGAGGCGGGGCACTTTCAGGCACTTTTTAACGATTGCCATCGAGCGTGCTCGCGCCGTCTTGTATTCCCGACAGTTATAATACGTCATTTTTTATTATAATTAGTATCGCCTTTATTAATTAAAAGTTCACCCGGTAACGCTCTCGAAAAAATAAATGAGTTAAACTTACTTATTTTATGCGTGCTTTCAAGTGTTTCAATTTTTCGGCGTAAGGCACAGAGGTGCAATAGGGTAGATGACTAAAACAATCTAATTAGTCAGTCAAATAGTAATATTAGACTCGTATTTTTTCTTTTTTCACGTAAACAAAAATTAAAACGATACAGTGCGTTGAAAACTCGCGTGACGTCACTTGTCACCAGCCCCCCCCCCCCACTCCTGCTCGTTGTTGCGTTTTATCTTCGCCATTTTTTATTGATTTGATTATGCAAAAAATAAGTCTCCCATATTTTTCGATAATCTAACTGACGGACTGACTAAATAGAGTCATGTATTGTTTAACCAGGAATCCTCCCTTTTCCAGCGTTCGTATTTGCGTCACAGTAGCAAACTGTCGAAAACACCTCTAATTGCCAGAATGTAAGAAACATTTTCATAAGTTTGTCATTCATTGTCGCTGATATAGCGACTTAAATTCTGAACGCTTTTTAGGTATCCCAAGACAAGCGTGCACTTCAGGAATGGAAAATAATGCGCATCGGAAATTGATTAAAAATTACACGCGACGTTTGTACAATCGTTCGTACCAGATAAACAAAGAATAACGGTCATTGACCTACCTACATTTATTGACACACTTAATTTCAAAAACAGAAATAATGACATAAAGCTGTCCTGAATCGACATCTATCGTGATCCTTACTGATCATAGTCATAGTCATAGTCATTTATTCATAAACAAGAAATTTGTATCTGAATTTTCACATAAAATTTACACAATTACAGTTTAACCAATAAAATAATTACCTACATTTTTAATATTATAAAAATAATAATAAAAAGCAAATAAATCTGAATTCAATAAAAATTACAATTCAATAAAATTACAGTTCCTCTACAGCATATAGACACTTACTCAATAGGAAATTTTTTAGTTTTGTTTTGAAAGCGCTACTGTAGACATTGATGATGACATTGATCTAGTAATGAAAAACGATTCATAATTTACTGTCCGGGGGTACCTACGAAGAGATATTAAGGAAAGGTCAATGACCGTTATTCTTCATTTATCTGGCGCCTACTATAATTTCAAAACCCGAAGATTACCAAAGCGCACTCCTTTTTTGGGTCACCTGTAATAAATTTATCAATTCTAATGCACACACGGCACATTCAATTATAAAACGTTATTAATGTAGACATTGTAACAATTCATTGAACGAAATAATTTAACCCGACAAAATAAAATACCGAACTTTTTCACATAGAAACAAACAGACACATTACCCTTCTTCTGACGCAGTCGGGTAAAAATGAAGGCACATTCCTCGTTTAAAACAAAGAAACCACAATTTACAGAATTCATTCACGCACACACTCCTGAATAATGCCTAATAACTACTAACAGAAAGACACGCAAAACACAACATTGTCTACATAAAGTGTACTTCGATGCGCTTACGCATCGGACAAAGCCACAGACAGACGGACATAATTAAATTACACTGTATGACGGCTACGAGTTAATTAACTGGCCGCAGTAATTGAATATTTAATTTATTGCTAATTACGTTTTCTGTGTGAGTTTTGCTGTTTATTTAATACACATGCGGCCGAATTATTAATACGCGTTACGTGTTCTGTTTATTGCTTTTCATTTTGTTACGTTAAAGTTGCCCATAGATTTAGCAACAGTAGTAACAAACATTGTCTACGATAGTATAGAAACAAGAAACCAATTCAACTTACGTAGGTACATCTGCAATGCAGTTCAATTTGCTATTATTTATTTATTTACGAAAACTTTAATCACGAATAAAACACACTGTACCAATGAGAAGTACCTTAGGCATTTAATAAAAAATTATCAACATAAAAATCCCCAAAAAAATCCTATTATATCCTGATAATACTATAAATATGAAAGTCTCTTTGGTTGAATGTTTGTTGATTAATTACGCCTCAACCGCTGAACGGATTTGGTTGTGACACATAAAATACTGTTTTGACGGTAGTATGTTCCTATAGGAATATTTTGTACTTTCACACCGCCAATACCGCTAGCACAAGTTAGTATTTCCATGTCCGAAGATGTAGGTTTAGTAAGTACCATTTAAAGTAACTTCGTACAAACCCATCAACTTGGTGTCAAACAAAACCACTCAGTGTCGTCGCAAAACATATTCTTAGTTAATTTGTCAGTGCATAGAATATACAGACATCATCCTAACTTATCGCTCTGGGTCAGAGGTCACCATCAACACCACACTTTCTCTATCACTATAAATAATGACATAATCAGAAACCTTTCGGCGCAGACGCAATAAAAATCGTCAAGACACGTCATAACGTAATGACACAACGTTTGTATTAACCATTTTTTGTATTAAGCCCAGTACGGGAATAAGCATACAATTTTGATGTCCCATTTATTTTGTCGGAAGGTGTACTTGTATCGTCGGTTCTCAGTTCTCAATCCTGTTTGACATTAGATATTGGAAAGCAATTTACATGAAGATGTAAAATAAATTATTAATAGTAATACGATGATAGCTGTTATAAATAAATGGATAATAAGTTGGTATAAATATGTTTGTCGATGTTGAGTTTGCTTGTCAGACCGCGAGTGTTCCCACATAAAGTGTTGTGTTTAAGTATGTTTTACTGAAATTGGGTATATATGTTAATAATGTTAATTGATGCAAATCAAGCGAGCGATCTTTAATGAATGTGGTGTTAAGTACATATTGGATGTTAATTATTGTTAATCAACGGAATTAATGTGAAAAAGTTGATGTGTTAACTTTGTTTTTTCAAGTGGAAGTAATTTTTCACTGTACACTGACTTATTGAGATTCTAGATAAACGTGTATGATGCCTTGAGCATAAATAGGTACTTTCCTACAGTCCGATGCAGTTGGTGGCATTAAATCTATATTTGAAATAAAATACATGCTAGAAAATGCAACGAAACGACAAAAAAGTACCAAACAAATCATTTTTCAAGCAGTCTGATTGATATAAAATAAATGCCACCAACTGCATGAAAATGTTTAAAAAGAGTTATGTTTTGAACTTGTTAGTAGTGTTTTGCACACAAAACGCACTACAGTGCTACAAAACACAACGTGTAGTTCTAGCACACTTATACTTTATAAGATACTGAAAGATTCTGCTACTGTTACAGTATACAGTACTATAAAAACACACACCTTGTATTTCTACCATAGATCACTTTTTAATATTCTAAAAGTTTCTTTAAACGTAGTGTGAAGGATAAAATAACGAATGAAATAATGTTTAAATTAAATTATTAGCAACTATGACCTAATCAACAACGTTTTGCAATAACATTAAACTACATATCTATAGCAACGCTAATAAATTCTCCAAAATTAATATCTCGAGCCAAGTGCATCTCAATAAAATAAAACGAAGGTATGTCTGACCTTGTACCAACAGTATATGATTAATTTTGATTCAAACACATTATTTGATTAATTTTGATAAGTGAAACCTAACAAGACTCTTGCAGCCAGTTATCAATATACTAGCTTTTGCCCGCGACTTCGTACGCGTCTATCCGGTTTTTTTCCTGTTCCCATAGGAATGCCCGTTCCCGTGTAGCCTATCATGAATCGTGGTTATCATATGCAAAAATAATTTTCCAAATCCGACTGGTAGTTTCAGAGATTAGCGCGTTCAAACAAACAAAAATCTATCCAGCTTTATTATATTATATAGTATAGACATATTTGTATAGTATAATCATTATCATTTTAATATCAGGCAACTGAGGCCCACAGATAAAATACACAAAATTATCTTAAACAATAGATTTAGTACTGACTGAGCGACTGACAGACAACGCACAGCTGAAACTACCGGTCATAGAAAGCTGAAATCTTGCATGTAGGTTCCTTGAGGAGTGTAGGGGAGCACTAAGAGAAGATTTGGATTATTTTCCTGAAAATCCTACGAGTACGGGGAAAAAAACGGGATATGCGCGTACGAAGTCGCGGGCAAAACCTAGTTATTAATATTCCAACTGGTTTCCGCAGCAACTAGAAATAACTATATTGCTACTTAACTAGTTATTTTCAAGACTTGTCTAATCCATCGTAGTCGCTTGTAATTATGCTAAATTACTGCCTTAATAACTTAATAGAATTATTATGAAACAATATTTTTATGGTTGCTTGAGTGTATGTTTGTCGTTTGGTGTAATATCAAACATTGCTAAGTCGATTTTGATCAATTATTATTATTACGACTTTATTAACTCAACTTTAATTCGTTTTTATTCTAAATAATCCTAACTGTTCCTTCTTCTCTACTTAATATGGTAAATGCGAAAGAGACTCTGTCTGTCTGTTACGCTTGTACGCTAAAACGGCTGAACGGATAGTCCTGAAATTTGGCAGATATATATCCTGGGATATGGAGAAGGACATAGGCTACTATTTTACGTGATAACTGACATCCACGTGAGCGGAGCCCCGGGCAAAAGCTACTAATATTATAATATTAGTAGCTTTTGCCCGCATCTATAGATGCGAAAGTTTGTTACGTTTTCACGCTAAAGCGGCTCAACAGATATAGATGAAATTTAACACACTGGTAGACAATGTCCTGGAAAAGGACATAAGCTACTTTTTATCAACATAACACGCGGGCAAAGCCGCATGCGGGAACTAGTTACATTATAAAATGCGAAAGTGAGCTAGTTTGTCTCGTTTTCACGCTATCGCTGAACTGATTTTGTTGAATTTTGGTACAGAGATAGATGGGACCCTGAAGACTGCTACTTTTTTGCGGTAAATAAAATTTTACGCGAGTGAAGCCATGAGCAAAAACTATGCTATACGATAAATATCTTTTCCATGGGCACGTAAAATCTTAAGTTATTTTGATTATTTCAGATATTCTGTGCTGAATGAAGATTTTAGAAATAGTTTGTATTTACAACATTGTTAGAACACAATCAAATTAATATTGCTTTCGGACAAAAAAAAAACAGGTTTTGCACAAGAATTTTGCGTGTACTTCAAAAGAAGCTAACATAAATAGCAACAAAAATAAAATCTTCATTAAAATAAGACGGCCATCTAACCTAGTTGAACAACAAATCTTCGATTAATAATATAGTTATAGTTGACAATGAAACACGAAGTTGAATCACAATATATTATAACGATCTCCGATAGCGAGCGGTGCCTTATTGATTCCAACAATTGAACCGATTAGCTGTTCGGAACGCCTTCGGACATCTTCGGGGATCTTTGAGCATAAATCTGAAGATAAAAATGTTTGGAGGAGGCGTGAAATGTTCTATACAGTGTATTGATATGGTAAGATTATTATGGTCGGCAGTGTAGTTGAGATATGAGCTGTGAAATTAATCGTCGTAAGCTTTTGTTCATCTGTGTTTTAAATACGGAAAGTGGTACCTATTGAAAACAGAAAACTGTACCTATTCCAAGAGAAAATATTTTACACAATCTAGGTGCAAATCAACTTAAATCAAAACTATAATAATAAAGGGGTCACACTGTTTTTTTGTATGTAGCAGATAATTTAAGAAAATGTTGATCCTATTAAGAATTCCTGATCAGATCAATTCTTCTTGTTTTCATTAATAACATATTTTTTCCCCAAAAAATGTAATGTTTCGACGGTTGGTTGGATCACAGAAGCAAAGACGTGAAAAATAGCTAGAGTTGTATAAGATTTTTCCGTATCTTTTTTGAGAATACTATACGCGGTTACATGAAAAACTCAATCCTGCTCATTGTTGTTCTGATTACCGTAGGGACTTTTAATTTTCACAGTGATAAATTACAGCCTAAATTATAATAAAAAGACCGGTCAAGTGCGAGTCGAACTCACGCAAGAAAAGTTCCGTACCATCGTACAAGATATAATACTATGCCCTTTAAAATACTTTTGTAAAATTATTATTGTTTGTTGTTTTTATAGCGGCAACAGATTTCTGTATTAATGTGTGTAGGTATGTGTGTTAACTATTTGTTGTGTATAACAACAAATAAAAATAAACAATAATAAACAAAACTGTGTATTTAGACACTCTGTGAAAATTTCAATTGTCTACCTTCTACGGTTTCAGCCCGTTGATGATGATGTGATACAGATGTACGGACAGATGAACGGATAGAGGAGGCATATTAATAGGATCTCTTTTGGAGACAGAACCCTAAAAAGAAAAAGAAGACAGCACAGATTCTTAATTTGAATTTTCTATTGGTTTTTTTTAAATAAAAACCTATAAGTTCCAAACAACGTTTGAATTTTTGCTACTCTTATTAGAATTAAGACTGCTAAACGGTATTAAAAGAATCCTATGGATAGACCAAGGAACTTCTACTACAACCTGGAATGTGCACAGGCTGTCGATACGCGGTCCGAGGGAGATAGCTTCGCGAGAGCCCTCTGTCCCTTTCATTAGGGTGACCAACCAATATAATGTAGGTTGAGACTAATATAATAGGATATAATATATTAACCAATAATTTGATTTCATAAGTTAATAATAATTATGCTTTAAGGATGGATGGATGTAAAACGCATTAAACTATGTTTTATTATATCCTGGGGCCTGAAATGAAGACTGCAAATAACGGAATAATTTTTGATATTTGAATGACTTGGAACTACATCAAGCCATTTTTTCTCCCTGATTCTTCTCCAGGCAGTCTGAAATTATATTTTTTAAATTTACTCAAAATATACGAAGTGACACACCTAAATCAGCGATTAATATGGGAAGTTGAAACTTTTTTGCCATTTCCCTACAATGTTCCTCGGGAAATGTGAAATTTCGTGATCACGTCTTTTAAGTATTCGGTACACCATTCAATATAAAGTTTTATTATGCTTACGTTGAAGACTACCTCCTATTTATATGCTGCATTGTGTAAATGATCTTATAATTTCGTTCATTATGGGCACCCTACTTCAAGAATTGCAATATACTTCCTTGAAGAAAGAAACACCGCATCCTGCATAGGATTCGCTTTTGCAACCGAACAACTTTTGAATCGCACACTTTTTAACCATCTTTATTACATCCGAATAAAGAAATTGATTGTTTTACAACAAATAAATATGGCTGGTGGGTTACCAGTCTAACTTATATAATTATATATTCTACTAATAATCTTTTCTTTTTTAATTACATTTCAATACAGTATCTAAATTATTGCTAAAAAAATGTTCTCATTCTAACAGATAATTTAAAAATATTAGAAATATATCAGAACGAAAGTTAATGTTTTTTTAATAAGACACGACAATATTATTTTTTCCTACCATTCCTACTAAATTCGGGAATAATCCTCCTGGCAACACTTTAGAAAGGGACACAGGGCTCTTCAAGCGCTTTCTCCCTCGGACCGGATTTCTCTTTGACCAAGTGATTGTCTGTAATAGAACTTAACTTCATAAACATAAGGTTTATTTTTATATTGGTGTCAAATTGACAATGCTCATTCCAGGTTATAGTACAAGTTCCTTGGGATAGACTTTTTATAAATAAGTGTGACAACGTCTAAAATTCTCAGCATATGGCTGAATGCCGATACCATACGAACCCAATAATTCTGTTCTGTCGGACAGCACAGCCATAACTGCAGCCGTTAACCATCAGCGTAAAACATATCTGAAGTAAGCGGCAGATGGTGGAGGGGAACAGTTTTCGATATTCTTGTTTAGTTAAATGGAGTCCGTACTGAAGACTAGTAATTATAAGTAAGTATTTATTAAATATGTTTTCTAATAATAGTTTTTGTTCCTGCGACTTAGCTCTTCTGAGGGCCAAGCACGAGAGTTTTTGACGTATAGTATCCAATGTTACGTAAAATTTTACTTTAACTATAATACTCGTTTCGCACATAATATTTATTTGAATTGGATACTATATTCATAATATATTTGTGTATGGTATAAATTGTCGCATAAAATTAAACCAAAATACTATGGGGTTGTAGTTTTTATATTATACAATTTACTTGCGTCAACGAAACTGTAACGTTACTGGACGTCAAAACATTCGTGCTAGACATTATTTTGTTTTTCACTGCAGCTCCGTCTCTCTCCGCTGTAAGAGAGACAGAGGTGTATAGGAATAATAGCATTATCCCTTTTTAACAACGGAATAATGATGTCAGTACTTCCTGGGATTAGCTCCAACAAATAGTATAGTTTGCCTTTTTTTGCAATAATAAAAAAACTTTATCACAAAAAAAACCAGACTTCCAAAATACAAAATAACTTTAATTTCGGAAGTAAATATTGTGTTTTTTTTTTGTTGGAAGTCTTTTTTTTAAATGTTTTTTATTTTTCAGTTTTTAGTGGTACTCCACACCTAACAACACCACTGGAAAGTCACAGGAAAGCAAAAATACACAATTTTGCATGGACGATTTTTCCACATATTTTTTCCAGAATTTAAAAAGCAAACTACTGAACTGATTTTGATTAAATTTCAATGGGACCAACTGAAAAGTATATTCTTTCACATAAAACAAGAATTTTTCAAATCGGTTTATAAATGACGGAGATATGAGGTAACAAACACAAAAAAAAAACAATCGAATTGAGAACCTCCTTTTTTTGAAGTCGTTTAAAAAGTATTTAGATTGATCCATCAAAAACATTGGACCGAATAAAATGATAAATAAAATAATAATGATTCCGAAATCAGGATTGTTAGCAATCCTGATTTCGGAATCATTATTATTTTATCGTCATATCTCTGATTGGTTTTGTGGGACTTAGGTCCCACAAAACCAATCAGAGATATGACGACAGTTAAAAACTAAAAAAAAATGGTAACATGTAATTATCAAGCTTTTCTATTAGATCACAAATATAAAAATAAAACACTGATATATCATAATGAAACGTAAAAACTCTTAATAAAGAACAGAAAAAAATCTATACACAGTTATCAAAAATCTGTATCAGAATCAATAACAACAATAGCATTATTGCTGCATCAAATCATTATCTTATAACTTGTCGACCATTCTTAACAAATCGTTAAACTTAGTTCATTATCTTAATTATTTTTACGTTCAATTCATTAAAGCTGTATAACAATTTAGATTATCTTATAGCGAGGTGTCTTTAACACCTCTCTCGCGGCGGCGCGGCTCACAAAGCTCGCTCGTAAACCCAACATGGAGTGAATAAAAAAAAAACAAGGGAAAAAAAAACAGAAACAGCCCGAGAGTATAATAAAGAGAGTCAATTCGCCTTACGTCTCAAGGTGTGAAGCTGTCATGGACGAAATGATGACTCCATTATTAAGCGGCTAAATAATAATTCTTCTGAGTCCCGTTGCAGCGAGTTGATGTGTTAATAAGTTGTTTGCGTTAGTGTGCATTGTGTTTGCGATGAGCTTATGTGTGTGCACGGCGTGTGTGCTGTGAGCTTATGTGTATGCACTAAGCGTGTGTGCAATGGTGTGTCCATGTGTATACAAAAGTGTGCGTATGGGTCCATGTGTGTATTTAATTAGGGTTGGTAGTTGTTTGTGGGCGTGCTACAGTTATGTTTTACTATTATTCGATTTTCCTTTGTTAGTTATTGATATGTTTTGAATATGGGTTATTTATGTCGGATATAGATTCCAGGGATATAATTAAATGATTCAGCGTAATTAAAGATAGAGGGTTCGTGTTTGTTGTTGCTTTTGTAGATTTTTTTTCATTTTAGGTATCCTATGTATTCTTTTGTAGTAATTACGAACGCTTTTCAGCCAAAATATTATCTAGATCAAGACTTGACTATCGCAGTCCGGATTTAGGGTAGAGGTTCGCATTCGCATGTCAGTCGTTAACTGTCAAAAATGTACGGAAATGGGGGTTTTTTGAGAGATTGAGATGAGAATGCGAACGTTGTTTAAAAATTAGTAGAATTGGCACTCTGTTCAAGTGTGAGTGTGTTTTGTTTAATTATAACATTAAGAAAAGGTCGGTGAATGAAAAGAGAGTCAGTGATATTGTGGTGAATGACAGAAGGGACGAAGAAATCGGAATGCGCCGACTCCAATTAATATGGGCGGGCAAAAAGATGAAGATGATAATGAATGAAAGTGGCTATACTGTTGATATTTAAGGAGTTTCTTCACCTGGAGCCAATCCTAGATGGAGCATTAGATCATAATAACTTATTTTGAGAATCTGCCTAGCCTTTTCCCAACTATATTGAGGTTGGCTTCCAGTCAAACCGGATTCAGCTGAATACCAGAATTTAACGTGGAGCGGCTGCCAACTGCACCTTCATAACCTGGGTAACACGGTAGTTCTTGGCAAAACTGGAGTCAGATTTACTAGCTTCTGACACTGTAACGCCTGCCAAAGAGCCGTTGGGCTTAACGTGCTTATTTTGAGTATCCCACACGTACTTATATGATATATTGAGTGACTATTGACCGTTCACGAGTTGCTTCATATGGAGCCAACCTTAGATGGAGAATCAGGCAATAGTTATTATAAAAATTAATTGTTTTCAAAACTGAACGAACAAGTAAAATTTAACTCTTCAGGTTATGAGGAAGTGTTTCTAATACAGCTTGAAAGATTTGACATAAACAAATTAACCAGCATTGCAAGTTGAATAAAAGTTTGTAAAATAAAAAAACCTCCCATAAAAATGTACCTATTATATAGGTACAGGCGTTACAAACACAAAAGATACATAAGTAAGCAACACCACAACACTACAACAACAACACTTAATAAAAACATACTATTTAAAATACCGTGCCAGTAGTTATAGTTACGTACGATTAAATGTAAACTTTTTAATTTGCGGCGACGTTTGCACGCCTTCGCTCAAATGAACCGTTATTATTTACATTCTATATCTGATGCGACACGAACGTGTTACGTACTACGTCTGGCTGTACGAGTGGTACAGTTTTGCTTGTCAAGTGTTACAATCACGAGTTGTTTTGTTTTTTTTTTTCATTTTATTTGAAGGTGTTTTGTAACGTTGCTGCTGCTGTGAATTATTTATAATAGAAAAACGATTCTGAGAAATAACACTATGTCAAGATGAAATTTACAAATTTTCCAAGTAAGAATGAAAATACCTGAACTAGGAATGTGTGAGTTTGCTCTCGCCGGAATTTGTTCAAAAGAGTCACCGACTCGCCCTGGAACGCAAACGGCATAAGGAGGAACACGGACGAGTTTTAGACAGTAAGAGTCTGACACTCCCTTCCGCTCCACCCAGAGCGGAAAAGTCAATTGATGATTTCCCATCCATAAAATAAAATCGTCAGTGTCCTTACAAAACAATAAATTAGACCAAAAGAATATTGACGTGTGATGGAATCTGACCACACAATGGTAAAATAACAATCTAGACTATTAACGTGACTAATAATAAATTGTGAAATTAAAGCTTAAATTAAAAAGACACTATTTAGAAATTTTAATGTATTAAAGTGTCTATATGTTTATGTAAAAATAATTGTTTTAAGAGTCACCAGTTCCCACAGTCAAACCATTACAACGGTTTTGTGGGGCTTAGTTCATAAGTTGTTGCATAAATTGTTAATTAATAATAAATAAATTAATTAATTAATTAAATAGTCGATATTTTCAATTCTCTCTAACATTAGACATCAACGCTCAGAACGTCACGCCGCACGCGTCGTCGTTTGCAACAATTTTTTTTTTTCATACCATCGCGCCGGTTTTTCCCATAGAATTATGCAGAAGAGGTGTGTGTGTGTTTAAATAATGTGCCAAGTAATGTTTTTTTTTTGTTATGGAATGCAGATCGAAACCATACGACGGGCTTTATTTGTCATTACTATAAATTACGACTTTTGTTCAGTAGTCAGTCACCATTAAAAAAAATAAAGCACTGTTCTTCAGCCAGACAACAGTCCGGTGAAAGTAGAAACAGTTGCATACAATTAAACACACAAATTAATTCATACACTCCATCCATTCATAGTCATACGATAGTACAACGACATCTTTAATTGCGTTTTTACACGAAAACGATTCATAATGACCACTCGAAGCCACTCTCTTTATAATTAAATCCGAAAGAGTGCTTTTGAAAGGTAATTTTAATAATTTCTACAATTATAGTTAAACTAGCTCCTGCCAGTGGCTTCGCCTGCGTGAAAGTCGAAAATTATCCCATGGGAATGTAGTACCAGGATAAAAACCCCTATGGCCTATTCATGGGTCTAACTATATTCCAAAGGGGATAATACTAATCTGCCCGGTACATTAATACCGTTAAAATATACAGTATTTTTTAATGAGAAAAGGAAAGAAAAATCAGTTGTTCAGTACGTTTTTGATATTATAACTCGGTTTAATGTAGGGAATGGCAGATTTTTTTTTATTGCATAAATCCTGCCTTTGGCTGATTACTGGCTGGAAAAATAACCCTATATTGTTACCAATATAAGGTTTTGTTTGAGCAAAGTTTCTACTTTTCTTTTTTTAATTTCCTATCACCTAAATGCATTATTTTATTGAGTCGTTACTGAACACACACCCAAACATACAGTTAATCACATTTATAATATTAGTAGAATTTCTATCAGGGGTCTATTATTTTTTTCGGTTAATTAATGTGTGGTTGCTGGTTGCTGCATTGTGTAGTGCGCAGACGCATCGGCGTGTGAACTGGGCGGGCAGGCCGGCCGACCAATCAGAAGCTTGCGCTTGAGTTGCGCGGCGCCCGGTGTGCGCACGCGATGGTGTTCACGACGCAAATAGATACAGAAGACTCATTTTGAGTAACGTAAAGACAAGATACAATGGAACTGTAATCAAATATTAGGGCTATAGAGCTCTAAAGGCAGACGCGCCTGAGAAGAAACCTCTTTTGGCTTGATTTTCGACTTCTAAATCGTGAACTTGCACACGACTTTGAAAGTCTGAATTAAAAAAGGGTTCTAAATATGAAAATACTTCCTTTTTCTCTTTATTTGTTTTGGGGCTTTTCTCTAAACAGATATGCTAACCCCAGCGTGCCTATTATATGACTAATAATCAGTACATAAACAGTTAAACAATAATACTTAAATCTGGATTGACTTATGTAATGTTTTCAGTGAGTTTCTATTAACATTTGAGTAATAGTTTTTCAATGTGTTTCTTATTTGAGTAAATGAATAGTTTTGATACTCCAATAATGAAATCAGAATCCAGCTTTCTGAATCTTAATTCGAAACAAGAAATCTGCAACCAATTCTAATTTGAACTTTATCTATATAACCAGCAAGTGTTATTTTTCATGACTTGGCATGAGGTTATTATTGTATCCTCTTTGGTTACGGGTAGTCAGAAACTGACACCAGAATGAAAAAATCGAATTAGTCCGTCAGATAGATTTTCAAAAACATTGGACGTGTTTTTTCAATTTTTTTTTTCACATAAATGAAAAATAAAAACGATACAGTGCGTTGGAAACTCGTGTGACGTTACAGACCGATACACTTTTTACCGGTTTTTCGCTTTCGCTTGTCAGTGGCAATCTGTCAAAAATCTATGGAAATGAGGATTTGGAATGCGAACGTTGCTTTAAAATTAGAATGATGATTAGTAGAATGGGCCATCTATCTTTCTACCGGGTATCAAGTTACCCAGTTACTGGGTTGTGGAGGTCAGATAGGCAGTCATCATCATCATATCAGCCGAAAAACGTCCACTGCTGGACATAGGCCTCGACAAAGTGTCTCCACAACAACCGATCCTGTGCATCTCGCATTCATCTGCTACCAGCAAAGACACAGACAGGCAGATAATCAGACACCAATATAAAATACTGGTATCGGTTAGACTGGAAGAACTGCTCAACTGCTGCTCGAGCTGGAGCGAAGCTCAACAACTATATTGGGATCCCCCAACATAGCTGTAAAAAGGCTAGGCAAAAACAGAAATTGTTTACCTACTTCTGTCAGTGAGCCTTCTGGTCACACTCTAGTACAATCAACTACTATTTTATTTTATTGTGTGCAATTGTACATTTTACGGCTCCACAGTAATTAGATTTAAGTGAATTGCGAAAAAAGTTCATAAACTTAATAAAGATACTCGCAAAGGTTATAATTTTATTTAAACCTCTATTATTTTGACTCCTTATTCTTGTTTTACATAAACTCAAGTACTTACAGAGCTGTTGTGGAACTTTTTGATGGAACTTTTTTTTTTCATATTTAAATGAATAGAGTAAAGAGTTAGTGGAAGGATTTGGTGAAGGTTTTTGATCAGCAATGGGACAGTATAGGTGTAGCGAAAATCGTATACCTATATGTTACGGCTAAAGGTGGATGGTGAACATAAACCTAAGTTTAGCCGGTCATTGGGCACCCCGACTCGGATAGGTTTGGTTAGAAGGGGATGGCATGGTCTAGTGAGCGAGCGAAGCGAGCGAACACAGACCCCGCCATCCCCTTCGCGGTTATTTTTTTTTAAACCACACAGAAATAGGAATTTGTAACATATATGTATTTACGATATTTTACTAGGATTAGGATTTCATACGGATATTCGCCAATGTGCCATTACTGTACATACAATTTAAATAAATGAATATCTATGGTTTTAAAAACCAATGAAGTCAACACATTATTTTTGTTATCACTATATTTCTTTTTTTTAATCTACTGTTCAAGATTATAGTTGCATAGCTTCTGCTAAGAAAATGCATGCAGGTACAGTACAGCCTACATGGTTATATAGTAAACTATACTTAGCTCACAAGAGTTAGTTACTAAGATAACGACTCGTAGACAACTACAGATTAAGAAGACATTTTGCGCCGACCCCAAATAAGATGGGATGAAGGGAACAGAACAATGATGACTTATCACACAGAATGAGGCATGTGTCTTCTCCACCTATCAACTCCTTGGATACGGAGTTTTTACTAGACCAGTGGCCTTGATGCGAAAAACTCAGACTAAACCCACAATCCAGGGTATTCTGGAATTCCAGACATTATATTATCAACAGAACCAACAAACATTTTCGAAATTCGAAACTTCCAAAAGAATTCAAAATCCAACAACAATAGAATCACTGATGAGGAACTAAAAAGTTCCAAGTTCAAAAAATTAAAAACAATTTCACTTACTGGAACTGTCAGTTGCTCAGTTGCTCGCAGGCGGTGGTGAGGCGCGGTAGTGCGGGAGGGGGTGTGTCGGCTCGCGCTTTGAACACGGAGGTGCTAATAACGAGGCGTCCTGCTGCGCGCGCCCCGCTGTGACGGGAATGTGGGGGAGTGATGCGGTTCCTATCTTGTAAGCAACGTGTACGTGGGTAGTTTTGGATTAAATTGTTGTTAGTCGGTGTGGTTTTAATGGAGTATTTTTAGATAATTTGTAACACAAACTGAAGAGTTCTTCGATAGTAGTACTATCAATATCTACAATCGATTGCAGGAGATTTAAAAATCGTTGTCAATAGGCCCTGTTTATTTTTGGAGTCAAACTAGTGATTTAATTCTAGGTCCAGTCCGGGTTGGTAGGTTTCGGATAAAACGCCTACCTGTTAGGTTGGCAAAACATCTTTTACAAAAATGGTCAAATAAGTTCTTGATATTACAAACACAACTTACATTAAAACGAATGTTTTACCAACCATTTTCATCGTAAAAAATGTATTAAAACTTTTTCACAAAAAAAGAAACCGACTTCCAAAAAACACTTAAGTTCAAAATAACTTTAATTTCGGAAGTCGGTGTTTTTGGTTGCTTCTTCGTTATTTGACACCGACTTCCGAAATTAAAGTTATTTTGAACTTTAGTGTTTTTTGGAAGTCGGTTTTATTTTTTTTTGTGAAAAAGTTTTTTCTTTTCACTTTTTAGTGGTACCCCACACCTAACAACACCACTGGATAGTCACAGGAAAGCAAAAGTACACAATTTCGTGTAAATGAATGATTTTTCCACATATTTTTTCCAGATATTTGGATTTAAAAACCAAACTGCTGAACCGATTTTGATAAAGTTTAAATGGGACCATTTGGAAAGTATACCCTTTCCAACAAAAAAAGAATTTTTCAAATCGGTTCGCAAGCGACGGAGTTATGCCCGAGCAAACATAAAAAAAAAAAAAAATACAAACATCCGAATTGAGAACCTCCTCCTTTTTTAGAAGTCGGTTAAAAATAAATTACCTCCACAGCCAACAACAGCCCACCTTACCCTACTCTAAGTAAGATATCTGGGCCGCCGGTCTCTATTAAGTATAATCACACGATAGAGTTGCGCCCGCGCCCGAGTCTTGCTTGATTAACGACTTCACTCCACTCTATATAGTGTTGTGACTACCCTACGTGCCAAGTAATTAGGTATTTATTATATTCTGGAGTTCTATGCTTTGATGAGATTTAGTATGTCTTGGTTCTATGACTTTGTATGGTCCTGGAAATGATTTGTTTCTCGTTCCACAGGCTTTTAGGTCTACAACTCTGTACGCCCCTGAAAATGTTTATTATTCTAGTGGTCAACGATTTACTTACTTTAAAAAATAAAGCCGCCTATTGTGTCACTTATGGTGTTTTCTCATTCTATCTTTTTTGGTTGGCGCAGTGGTTGACCGATATGCTGCTTCGCTGCGTGTCGTGGGTTCCATTCCCGCATGGAACAAATATTTGTATGGCCTTGTTCCGAGTCCGGCTGTTTGCGTATGTGAGTTAATATGTTTGTAAACGCACCCACGATACAGGTGAAATTCCTAGTGTGGTACAAAGTATTAAAAAAAAAATCCTATCCCACTCCCCCTGCATTGTATTACTGTTTCGCCGCTGAGACAGTCTGCGACAAAGCGATGTTAGATAAGTTTGACACGCGTCATCACATTCACCGCTCGTGGAAATCAACCGCTCGATCTCCCTGAAAATGATTAAAATAAACACGAACAGATCCTATGTAGTTACTTAGAGGTATAATATCTAATCTATCTATTTGATTGCAGTGAGAGGCGCAAGAGCACACTTTACACTTTCCAGTGAACGAGATTGATTAACGATCCGCAGATGAAGAAGCTTATTACGATGTAAGTAATAACATAACTATAAGTGCAGTATTAAGTACACCAAAACAATCTATTTCGTTAACAGGCAACTAACTTATACCAATATCTCTCGTTAACATAACTTGTACTCCTCATGTTGCATTAAGTCCGTCAAGGTACTAGGTTTATACAACGTGTAACAGAATAAAAGCAATACCTCTTAAGGGATCATTGTACTCATCATTACGAACAACACAGAAAACGCGAAAAAAAATCGACTGCCCCATACATTTATGTGCGCATAACAACAAAATGTACTGAACAGCTGATTTTTTTTCGTGATTGCTGGGTTGTTCTCATAGTAAAAGTTGTTCATAATGATGACTAAGTATATGACCCCTTAATAAAAGAGGTATTGCGTTTATTCTATTACACGTTGTATAAATAAACTGGATAACAGGAGACCAGCGTCTTGCCATAAATCGGGCCCAAGTACACTACTGTAATTTATTTTTAAATGAAACAATTATTCCGCCACAACTCCTGATAGCCAACAGTAGCAAAAACCAGAAAAATGCTAAGTCAATGAAGCTCAGCGATTTCAAGAGGAAGTATAAAATCAGAGATAAAGAGTGGAGAAGTAAGAAAAGCATAACTGCCACTGCTGCTGCTGAAAAATTCCAAGATATGGAAAAGAAAAAATCCAATAACCTTTTACCCGACCAGGGAACCTATTACCTCATAATCAGCAATAGAACCACTAGACCAGGCACCCTCATAAGTGTCCCATAAAATTTTCAAAAATAATCACCAACAATAAAAATGACAATTGGCTGTATAGTGAAAAGATGAACAATTTTGCCTGATAACCAAGTGGCTTGCTCGTCTGTACCTTACACCTAATCTAAATACTATAACTATCTAAACTAATGTTATAAAGCTGAAGAGTTTGTTTGTTTGAACGCGCTGATCTCTGGAACCACCAGTCGGTACTGAACAGCTGAAAAAAATCAGCTATTCAGTAAGTTTTGTCGAGTTATGCGGACAAAAATGTAGGGGACAGTCGTTATTTTTTTATATAGGTATGTGTATAGCAGCCACATTTATGAGGAAGGCTATAGGCACGCATAAAGGGAACGGGAAAAGTGGGATATGCGCGGACGAAGTCGCAGGCAAAAGCTAGTACTTAAATAAAACATAAGAAACTTCTTCAATATACTAATTAGATATCTACGGCATGCTATATTAATAAACCCCCCTTTTTTATGGATCGGAAATCATCAAATGACTCCTTCCGCTCTGAGCGGAGCGGAAGGGAGTGTCAGACTCTTACTGACTAAAACCCATCTCGTAGTGCCTTTTCAGGGTCGCGGTAACTCTTTCGAACATAATTCGCTACCCTGGCAGACCCCCCCCCCCTACCTACTTACCTACCATACCTTTTACGTGCCATATCGGAAATTAAATAATGTTCTTTGTGTCCATAATCCCAATCAATCAACCTGTCTTTTCCCAACTGTATTGGGGTAGGCTTCCCGTCAAACCGGGTGTAGCTGAGTATCCCTATTTTACATGGTGCGACTGCCTATCTGACCTCCACAACCCAGTAACTGGGTAAACGTTCTCCTGCAGGAAACGGTATCTAAGACGAGATTATCAACCGATTGACTTATTGTCAAACTGAGATTATGAGGTTTGCTGGGAGAACACTCAACTTTGAGTTAAGCTTGCCTTTGTACATGAACTTTTCTTTAATGTAAAGCTATAAGTTGCTATGGTGTACAATAAAGAATTAAAAATGAGGATCGTAGCACATTCTGTACTTTCCACAAAAGTCCATGGTAAAAATATACCACTTCAGGATGAAAATGACGCGTAATGGTTGTCTCGGTATTTTGAAAACTGTAAGAAAGAAACAAACACTTTTACTAATCACAAACTTAAAGGCACACAGCACGTTTATTGACATAACAAACAATAAAATTATTCAGTTTTTCTAAAATACTTAAGTGTGTAAGATCCAATGATTTGCTAAACAAATCGTGTATAGAAACCAATACATTAATTAAGTATTCCTTTAAAAAACACATTTGCAAACATCTATGAATATTAACACGCAAACTTGATTACATCAATGTTGATTAAAATCTCTATAATTAACACGTGAATATAAATTATAATGTAATGTATAATATCTAGTAGGTACTTAAAATATGTACGTTTAAGTTACTTTAAAAGCCCAAATTATGGTCAATTCTAAGATTTTCCAGTAAAACCAGAAGGGCAATTCTACAATTTTTTTAACAACATTCGCATCTCAGTTGCTATCTGTCAAAAAAAGCCTTCATTTCCATACATTTTTGACAGATTGCGACTGACATGCGAATGTGAACGTTGCGTAAAAATGAGTAGAATTAGCTCTCTGATGTAAATGGAGTGTTTACGTATGCGGAAGTTAGCTTTTTAAGTGGCTTCGGTGAATATGACCTCTATTTTCTGAAAGCTTATCGAAATACCATATATTTTTTTTTGGAGCCAAAAAAGTTCCTCCTTGGAGCATCGAATTTTAATAGGTAAACATTGTAATACCTTATTAATAATGCAATCCAACGGGTTTTATGATAAACAGTAATTGGATTCCGAGGTTTTCATACTAGGTACTTGCGCACTCCACCTTTATATGTATTATATATATGTAAACACTGAGAAAACAAATCAATTACCGAATAGAAAACTTGTATTTAGAGTTTGATCATATTTTTTAAATAAAGCTCCATGTGTGTCATACACGTTACCTTACTATTTTTTTTAATATGTGTCTGATCGAAAACCTAAGATTTACCCTATAAGACTTAATTAACCTTACTTTAAATTGTACTGTCGTAGGCACTGGCACATCTAGGAATTACCGTTATTCAGACTTTTACAGTAACACATACCTAACAAGTACATGACTACGTCTCGAACAAAACACTTAAAAATGTAAATCTTTCTCACCTTGGCTGATCAATTAAATTCAATTCTATTGGTACGTAATCGCAACACTTACTAAACAAGTATATAAAATACATAAATGTTCAATCAATCAAGATCAAATGAATAGTAATTGGGACTGGTGTATAAATATATTGGTGTTGTGGCCCTGGTGATGAGGAAGTGGCATTGGGAATGATGGCCAGTTAGGTCCAAGTTCACCTATTTGCGTTAGGTGTCACATAAGAAAGGTTCTGGCAGAAAAATCTAATTCAGTGGAATGAAGTTATCTATCGCAGCGCATTTGTTGAAGTCCACTGTAATGATGATTGGAAAGATGAAGAGCCATCCATGCATATCAACATGGAATTCTAAGGACAGGAAAGTTTAAAATTCCGGTGTACCTATGTCTGGTTAAGATACCTTCTTCTCCTCCGCCTATCGATGGTCGGCAATGTTCAGCTACGGTAAGACCGTTTGACACGACACAGTAATTTGCATATTTACCCAGGAAAGAAGAGGACTGTCGTTGTGGTATCTGAGGAGTCTAGAGGTAAGCCACTAACGGAAAGGGGATAGAACCTTTTTGGCATAGCTACCCGGCCGTCATTTTCTTTTTTTTCAAATCGCGCAAAAACAAAAAATGTTAGCAACATAGTGGCCTAAAGTGTCACGTTGCCGAGATATTTGGAAGTAAAGTCGTCATGTGACAACAATCACCATCATCTGCTTAGTCTTTTCTCAACTATATTGGGGTCGGCTACCAATTTGGTTGGGAAAAGGCTAGGCAGATGATGATTGGGGTCGGCTTCCAGTCAAACCGGAATTAGCTGAATACTTACCAGTATTTTACGTAGAGTGGCTGCCTACCTAACCGTCACAACCCATTAACTGGGTAACACGGTAGTTCTGTGACAACAATGACTGTAATATACATTAAAAAAACCGGCCAAGTGCGAGTCCGCCGCGTTTGCAAAAGGTTCCGAACGAATTTCAGTTTTTATAATATGTAACCTTCCAAAGCATAGACTTCTTATAGGTTTTCCTGTCTTTAGGTAAAGAACTTACAACCCTAATCTCTTCAAAGTTAGAGTGAACAGGCTTCTTCTGGGTAAGCTCGCTCCATCGTAGACTTTGTCTCTGTCATCTCTGACATTGACTAGAGTCAAGAGCAAACCCATCACTAATAAAAAAAAGAACTAGATTAGATTAGATTTTTTAGAAACAGTTTTTTTTTATTTGAAACTAAGTAGTTTCGGACATAAGTGGGGAAATGGTATTTTTTATTTATTTATATTTACTTTATTGTACACCAAAATATAGACACTTAAAGAAAACAACAATCATCAACAAACTATCATAATTTATGCTCACTTTTGTAATGTATGAGCACATAGGTACTCACACAAGTCGTATATTATGTTATGTTTCAATCATTACCAGCTCAGACATTACCTATATTTCGAAGTCACTTCAATATCTATATCCATAAATTCGAAAGTAACTCTGTCTGTCTGCTTATTACCTTTTCACGTCTTGAGGGTTATTGGATAAATCTTGGCATACGGTTAGACCATGTCCTGGAATAGGACATAATTAGGTATATACTTTTCACACGAACTGCACGAAAATGTGAAATTATATGCCATGCAAATTGTTCGAAAGAGTTATCGCGGCCCTGGAAAGCAAAGGGCACTACGAGGAGCACGGATGGGTTTTAGTCAGTAAGAGTCTGACACTCCCTCGCTCAGAGCGGGAGGATTCACTTGATGATTACCCATCCAAAAAAAAAAAAAAACGGTGCCTGTCGGCCTCCGCTGCTAGGTGCACAGGTCGTGCAGTCAAAATGAGGTTCCAAATATAAATAACATTATTTCCCGGAGTGGAAGGTTATAATGTAATTCAAAACAAAATTATTGTCCGGTGGTGTATCGGAGGCCCAGCTTCGGACGCTCGACCTGCAACTAGCAGTGGATGCTAACACGCGCGCCGCTCACCATCGCCATCGCCTCTCTTCATGGCTTGAGCACTATTTTCTTGCAGTAGGTGTGAAAAGTAGAGTATGCCAAAGGGATGAAGGTGTCTTTGCCTTGGGCTAGCTTAATTCCTCGCTGCATTCAGGATTCTCGTATTAACTCCCTCGCTTCGCTCGTGAGTTCAACTCGGAGTTAACTCTCGAATCCTTCATTGCGTTCAAGATTCAATATGATGCCCGTGACAGAAGACACTGCTTTATTCCCTCGGTGCGTAATCTACTACTTTATATAGGGAGTATAAGTGTGTTAACTTGGAAAAATTTTACGCGGACAAAGCCGCTGGCAGAAGCTAGTTAAATATACGTCGAAATCACTTCAATATCTGAATTCGTACCGACTAATCATTTTTATAATGCAAACATAACTCTGCTGTACTGTCGGTGTCGGTTTGTTTCCTTGTCTTAACGGCGGAACGGATTGGACTAGAACTCCTTTTCCAACTTTTTTTGGGATACATTCCACATTTCACGCCACTGGCAGAAGCGACACGTGTATTGCTTCTGCCAGTAACGTGTATGTATGTTGTGACATAATCACTTTTTGAGTCCGTCTGTATGACCGCGTTGTTCTTCTACTAACTAACTACGCGCTACGCAACAAATTATGAAGCGGTTTTCTTAAACATTTTGAGAATATTTTTTACCGAAACGTTAGTGTGTTATAGTACATTAACATTAAACTTTCATATCATAAAGAAATCTCATTTTTTTGTCAAATCTCACACCGTGCGAAGCAGGGGCGGTTCGCTAGTCTATACATCTATACATATAATAAAACTGTAGAAGAGGTCAATTCTGTACATTGAATATAAACTAAAAAAAATACTCCAGGGGTGCTTTATACAAACAGAGCTTTTTACTAAAAAGAGAAAGAGAAAGAGAGTTTTGGCTAAAAGCCAAAAAAAAATTTTTTTTGGCTTTTAGCCAAAAAAAATTTTTTTTCTTTTTTTGTCTGTCTGTCTGTCTGTCTGTTGTTCGTCTTTCACGCAAAAACCACTGGACGGATTTTAATGAAACTTTTTTTGTTGAATAGCTATTAGTCCTCGCCAACATATAGGCTATAATTTATTTTGAAGATCTGAATACAAGACGTGGAACCTTAGCAGCCCGGCTAATCTATAAGAGATATTAATATACCGCTTAAAGAATAGTTGGTCAACATGATGAGTACTGTCTGTCGACATAAAAAAAATGAAGGTCTAGAGCACCTGATGTGGAACCCTTTCAGGGAGCTAAGCTATCAGCTATTTTAATCAATTGTCAACAGATCTCATAGTCCGTTGGTTTAAAGCCTGCCTCTCGAAAGACTAGGTGTGGGTTCGAATCCCACAAATATTTGTATTTTTTTTTATCTTATTTATTTCCTTATTTTTTTATTCCTACCAAACCTAATATTTTCAAATATTAATAATATGTTATTGCTGTATTTTGCATATCTTTTTAGCAAGACAAGCAGAACCTATTTTCTGTTTATATGTATTCTGCTTTGTTTGCATCGCGATAAAAAATACAAAACTAATGTAGAAAACATTCACATAAACCTGATAGGATTATGGCAATCTAGAAGAAACCAACTTATTATCTACATGCATAGTAAGTGTAAGTATCTTTAATTATACTTGCAATGCCATCTGTTGAGCGAAACTGTACTTAACATCAACAGCACGAGAATTACACCAAAAAGTATTTTTTAGTTAAAGATTCTTTTGATACTTACCAGGCGTTACGCATTTGATGCAAAAAAAAAAATGCTCCACTGACTTTGTTTTCATTTTTTTTAACTTTTGATAGGAACGCGTTTGACCACTATCTCACCTGATGGCAAACGATGATGTGATCGAAGATGGAGCACGCTTGCCTATAAGTAACCTACTCACTCTTGATAAGACTCTCAGGCTGTAACCATCAGGAAACACGGACTCAGTCAGGGAATTCCACGCCATGTGTTTCCAAAACGTTTTGTTCATGTGGGTGTGAGGTCCACCGTGTACCGGTGGCGTACCGCCGTACGTCTTGTGGTCCGATGGTGGAACGAGCTTGGCGGAATTAAACTATGCAATTCCGTCGCACACTCCCCAAAATGCCAACCGACAGGCCAAAAACTCGGCTTCGATGCTCAAGACTTTGGAGCTTCGACTCGGTGAGCCTTTCACCTCTTGGATTTCTTTCCCAGGATCTCCCTCATTCCTAATTATTTTCTGTTTATTTTGAAACAAAACTGTTCAATTCCCAGTCAGCTGGTGATTCGTCGTGACCAGTCTAGGGCCAGAAATTACCAGTAGCGGGTTTCACACTCCAGAGCTTCAAGGGGAACTGTGGATCCCTAGGCAATGACGCCACAGAAGAACTCGCGAAGATAGGTTTCGAGATAGTAGTGCTGGACCCGTACCCACTCCTCCTTCTTTCTTTCTTTCACACAGTTTCGTGCATGAATTTGCCAGAGAACAACTGAACTTCATGACAACAAATGGTCACGGGTTACAGATTGTAGTGAAAAATGGCAATGACAAGTCTATAAACGTGATTAACTAAATGACTTCTCAGATTAAGTAAAAATTACCTCCCTAATAATAGGGATTATTATTACGGATCATTGCCCTTAAATTTTTTTAACGTATGCACCACAGACAGCCCAATTTGCGGAGGTTGTTTCGACGCCGAGGAATCAGTGGGCTACGTCATCCTGGCCATGACTTTCCGACGTGAAAAAATCCTCGGAACGGTGAGGTGCCGGTTTCAAATCAAATCGTTTATTGCAATCCATAATAATCCATACAGGTGGTAAATATAGGTTTGTGAGTGCTAAGTGATTGAGCTGACTTTAATCTCAGATTATCACTCCCTTGCGGCTTGAGTATTATCGGTCGTCTCTCCGCTCAACCTGTGAAGCACACTGGTGGCTTTTGTACATCTGGGCGGAGCTAGGCTTGCAAACTTAGCCAGGACAACGAAGTCTCTACTCTACTCTATCCGTTGTGGGTTTTTTATGGAAGGGAAATCATCAAATGACTTCTTCTGCTCTGGGTGGGGCGGAAGAGAGTGTCAAACTCTTACTGACTAAAACACATCCGTATTCCTCCTTATGCCTTTTACGTTCCAGGGCCGTGGTGACTTTTCGAACAAATTCCGCAGCCCGCGCTTAGGGTGGCTGGCAATTGCCCTGCGACTCCAAACGCAACGCCCGTGTTGTCTTTTTCTGTTGCGGCGGCTGAGGGGGTCTACTCTCTTAAGCCCGAAGTCTGTATTTTCGGCCTTAGTGTTGGGCGTTTTCTACTCCTACGGACTTACGATTAGTCTCGAACTAGGAATAACTCTCAAATCGTGCTGTCATTCATTCTTATATTCTTCTCCGGACCATGGAGTGAACCAGGCCGCCGCAGCCGATCGCATCGACGAGGACTCGGTGATGCTCCACCCCAAGCAGGGCAGACCTCCACCGTATACTCCACCATGTCCTCTGCGGAGACTTCTCTTCTGATAGTTTCGGCATGACCATTAATCAAGCTCAGGGACAAATTATTAGTCGTGTTGGTGTGGATCTGCGGAAGTCCTGTATCTCGCACGGTCAGGCTGTATGTCGCTTTGTCGCAAGTAGGCAGCGCGCAAAGCCTGTTTTTACGTACTGATGAAAATCACATAACAAGTAATATTGTTTACGAAGAAATTTTTTAAGTGTAATTCGTTCTTTCTTCGTAATTTTGTAAGTCATGTCATAATCATGATTAGTACCTACATACATTTAGTGAGTTTGTGTACTTAATATCTTCCTAAATACGAAATGCACGCGCGAACGAAGTCGCGGGCACAGCTAGTCTATAATAAAATGTCTATCATTTCTGCATGCAATGATTGTGCTAGATCTGCGAAGTAGGTTGGAGTAGGTACATATTAAATTGGATAACTTACACAAGCTTTTCATTCAGCCATGTTGTTCCTCATCTACGTTAGACCGCATTTTTTTCTATCTCTTTTTTCTTACAACCTTCTTCTTCCATCTTTGGCAGTCGTTACGAGTCGTCATTCAAGATCGAAAGTCTGGCAACCAGTGCGGCCAAGGGGTACCCGGGTACAGTCGTTCCATCAGTCGCACGGGTCCTTCGAAGTTTAGCAACGCTCGCCGGGGTCAGCCTGTGTATGGTGACCTAAGATTCCTCAGTATCTCGGAAAGCATGTTAAGACTAACGGGTAATCAGAAGCCTGAAATCTGAAATCAGTCTTGTGGAGTTCAGAGAGGCAGTACTTAGCTCCATTTGAAATACTGGTATCCAACTGCATCTAGTTAGACTGGAAGAGGCCAGGCAGATTAATTGACTCTTACAAACTTATATCCCCTAGAAAACTTGTATTGAAAAATCGCTGACCACAAATCTTAAATCTCTTTTCACCATCATCCCAAAAAACAAAACCTTACATTCAGTTCCATATCAAGAAAATCGTCATCCAATCCGAATCCGACTCATACAAAATCTTTTAATACAACAAAAATAAAAATAAAAATAGCATTCTCCTCATCCACAAATAAAATGCCGAACAAAAAGTACGGTCGACAAAAAACCGCGAACAAGAATGCAGCTCGACTCGTACATTGTATAGCGAAATTGTTTTACCGACGACACGTCTAAAACACCCACAACAGTCGTTCTCCATTGATTGAGCCATCGCAGGCGCTATTTCAGCGGATTTACGCACCTTACCAACTTAGTAATGACACCAGAAAACTTAGCTACAAGCTTTTAAAGCTTCACAGACAAGGTTGGAAATTGAATGTAGGTTTGTATTTCCAAGTGAAGGAGGATGTTGGTATTCCTGAAGTATGCTGTCGTAACTCAGATGTACAGTCGGAAACTATTATTTGTTGCGGTTCCCTTACATTGTACTTGTGAGTTACAGCTTACAGTTTTTCGTTTATGAAATGAGAAAGTTTTAGCATTGCACCCGCAATGTATCTCGGATTGTGAGATTACGTTATTGTGTTCTGACGTATGTGTACGTGTACGTGTTTCTTTTTTGGGAGAGATGGTTGAGATGTCCTGCAACTTTTGGTATCGATTGGCATATCGTCGGTGCAGGAGCACTGACGCCCTTCTAAATGCAAAAACGTTTTTTTCACATGAAATGCAAAGACAATTTTTTTTACGTTTGGCCTGGATAATTCTATAGCGATTATATTAATGACATATTTAGTTGCAAAATCAAATTAATTATTAAAGTCTCCAGTCTCTAAAAATAATTAAAAACATCGTGTAAACAAAACGTTTTTTGCCTGTGCAAGGTCCTGCACTGACGACGGCGGTATACGCTCTCACTACCAATTTTGACACTATCAAAAGCAGGTAACACCGACACAGTAGGTAACACCTGCGTTGATAAATGATTTTTAACACGTTCTAAGAGACGACATCAAATTACTTGCATTTAATTTTGATCCAACACCGACCTCAATTAAACAGCTACCGGATACCTTACCCATTGCTACGCAAACCGATCCATAATTACTTCAAGCATCTGTTTACTCACGAGCTGTATTAAAAACGTGTTGATTTAAACACGTATATCAGCAAAAAAATCGTCAATCAAACCATCTTACCTCATTTGCGGCAATAATTCCGAGTTTAATTTACTCAGTGATTGAGCGATCGTATAAAACAACACGTCGCTCGGTCAAGACATCAAATTGAAAACCATCAACAGTAACCACGCGGTAATAACCTGGCTTTTATTACCTTGATATATTGCCTGTACAAATCGTGATTACGCTAGTGAAAATGTCGTTTCAACAAAACACTGTATTAAAAAAATGAATAATGACTTCTTTGCCGACAACGTCATTATATCGCGCGGTCACCGGCTCGCGAGAGATTTCTATCTGACTGTGCACATGACCAACTTCCACCCCAAAACCAACCTTATTTTTTAATACATAAAGCTTATAACATCTTCCACGTATGCCTCAAAGTTCTCATTCAAATTCAACATTTAAAATTCAAAGTTTTAAAGTTCAGTTTTGCATGGAGGCGTCGCCACATAAATGGCGGTGAGCACACAGAATTTCCACTTGATTGTGGCATGGCGAATCGGATTGACAGGTAAGAAGGTTATTATTATCACATTTTACTTAGAGTACATGCATTTACATAAAACGCAGAGTAATTTGTAGAAATGTTTAGTGTCGTTATTATGTTAACTAGTCAAATAATTAGATTTTTGGTTACACAGTTCCGTATAGCAAATACATAATGAATTTTTGAATTTTAATTAAATTAAGTTTGTGGGTTCGAGATAGTGAAAATCTGTTTGATTACTTTAAATTAGTGGAATATAATGTTAAACAAGACAACTCATGTGTGAATATAATTTGAACCGTAACCCGCGGATTTAGCTGCTCGGAAAACTAAAATAGTCCACACTGTTCTCAAAAGTTCAGGCTCCTTCTGAGTAAGCTCGCTCCATCGTAGACTGTCTCTGTCATCTCTGACATTGACTAGAGTCAATAGCAAACCCATAAATAATAAAAAAAATGAGGAAAAAAAGCTGAACAAAAATCGGTGGGGCTGAAGACTTCAACGGTTTCCTTTGACTTGATAAAATCTAACCAGGAATGAAAAAAAACTGATTTTCTTACATCGAAAACTGGGTTTTCTAGATTATCAAATTAAACTTCATCAACCAGAGGCACACAATGCATTCATCAAGTAACAATTTTCCGGAAAACCAAGATGGTGACTGTAAAACTTCCTGCTTCAAGAACGTATCTAATACGCGGAACCCTAATAGCAAATGAAATGACAATGTACAACACATGTCACTTGGTTGCAGTTTGAAATTACTTGCACTGTACTGTGTAACAACAATGTTATTGTTGACATTTAACTAGATACAATACAACTATGTAAGTATGTTGGTACCTTTGTGAAGGCAACAGTGTTGGACTGACTTAACAATAGTTCTTAAGTAGATCTTAGCATACAATGTAAGGAATCTGTGTAAACTTGAAGTTATCATTTCGATATAGTAAGATAGAGCAGCAGACAGAGCTATGCCAGATATGGTAAAGTTCCGTTTAACAAGGGCTAGTAGCTTGCCATCGACCGGGTAGAAATCAGGACTCTAGGCTTGGAATTTCAGGAATGGAAAAATCCTATAATACTTTGCCCGACCCAGGACTCGATACCAGAAGCCCTGGAGCGTTTGGCGCCTCAAGACTCACCGAGTCACAATCATTTTTAAAAGAATAAATGTGAGATATGGAATTTCATGTGGAACCCTGGAGAACCGATGGCCTGATGCTGCGTAAGCGAGCGTCCGTGACCCACCACCGTCCATTCGATGTCCACCACTCCACCGCGTACAGGATGTTGGAAAGCAGCCGATTCTGAAGAAATTTGTGCTCCGCTCCATTAGTGTAATTTCTGCAAGCCGTTTCAATGCAATTGAATTCAGGATGAACAAAAATACATAATTAATAGACGAATAACCAGTTTCGAAATGGTTTTAAAAATGATAACTCGATTTTTTAACAGAACTAAAGCAATAGTCAGAGATAGGGAGAGGGTCAGAGGAAGACAAAGGGAGAAAATGGGGGAGAGAGGTTTAGAGAAAGAAACGCCTACTTTAAAAAGGTTTAACCGTATTTCGAAACAAATGATCATCACCTGTGTGCGTTGTGTTTCCTCATAGCTACAAACGAGGGCAAATTCTACTAATCTTCAAGCAACGTTCAAACTGTCAAAAATGTATGAAAATTAAGGCTTTTTTGACAGTTTGCGATTGACATGCTAATGCGAACGTTGTTTAAAAATTAGTGGAATTGGCACTATGGGATCTTTAAGTGAAGTGTAAATAAGTTATTTCTCAAACAAACCATCGACGTCTACATCATCGCTTGCCATAATAATTTAAAAAAAAACAACGGGTTGCATTCCGGCAGTGCCGGCAGAAGTGAAAACTTGAACATTAACGTTGTACATTTTTGAATATTTTGGAATGGTCCAGTGGTGGTGGTATTTTGGTTTGGATCCGTCTTACGAATTTTCGATCAGGTCACGTGTCCTGACGCGAGTTTAACATTTTTTACCCATCCCAAAAAATGCACAACGCTTCTAAAAAAGTTTTCACTTCAAAAACCCTCTTCAGTCAAGAGGCCATAACTACTAATTAGCTAATAACATCAAAATAATCTTAAAGCGTGTCAATCACAAGTGATGACAAGTGACGGCACTATGTCAGGCACGGCCAATCAATCATACAGCCTGTCTTCTAATACGTACATGGTGTCGCCATACTGATGGTAGCGCAATTGAAAACGGTATTGTTACTGCTAGTGACCGACTGGCTGGAATGTCGGAAACTTTTTTACTGGTAAGTAGGCTTAGGTATAGGAAAATATTGAACATACCAGAAAATCTTGCATAGTAGTATATATAAGGTGCTATAAAATTATCTGCCATCCTCTTGAGGGGTCATTGTACTCATAATTATGAACAACTTTTAATATGGGACCAACCCCGAAATCGCGAAAAAAAAATCGACTGCTCCATACATTTCTGCACGCGTAACTCGAAAAAATGTACTGAACAGCTGATTTTTTTTTCGCGATTTCGGGGTTGATCCCATAGTAAAAGTTGTTCATAATGATGAGTACAATGACCCCTCAAGAGGATGGCAGATAATTTTATAGCACCTTATATGTAGGTACACAAGCTTTGAAGACAGTACCTAAGTTTAACAATTAAAAAATTTACAAGTAACACGTTTAAATGAAGCAATAATTGACGAATCCAAAAGTGATCAAAGTTGTCAGGGTAGTTTTGACAAAATATTCCAGTTGTTAGTAATTTCATTGGAGAACGGTGATGGTATAGAACTATAGAAGAATGTACAGGGTTGCGGATTTTGTTCGAAAGAGTTACCGCGGCCCTGGAAAGCAAAGGGCACTACGAGGAGCACGGATGGGTTTTAGTCAGTAAGAGTCTGACACTCCCTTCTGCTCCGCCCAGTGCGGGATGAGTCATTTGATGATTTCCCATGCATAAAAAAGTACCCATATATTATAGGTATTGTAGCACCACAGGGCTGATCCTGTGAGCTACTTATTAAATAATAAAAATAAAACTCAGATTTGAATTTTAAGGGAATCTTATTGGAGCTCCATGGCTCGAAGGTCTCTCTACATTTCTAAGGAGCTCTAACTATATTTCATAATTTAAATAATAACTTAATCTCACCGGACACTTCCAAAGTAGGTATGATGCTTGGCTGCCAGAGGTTGCAGCCAAGGTGGCTACAGTATTACTAGGCTAAGTTAGAACAGCCACTCGGGTCGACCTCTACAGATAAGCAACTGCTGCCGAGATCGGTCTGTGAGTGGATGACTATCCATTATATACTGAAACTCAAAACCCAAGCAAGGCAAGAGGAATCGTGTTACCCAGTTACGGGGTCGTGGAGGTCAGATGGCAGTTGCTCCATGTAAAAAAGGGTACCTACTCAGCGGCATCCAGTTTCAACTGGATGCCGCTGAGTAGGTTTTGTTAGGGTCGACTTCAGCCGACCCTAACAAAACTGCGAGAAAACTTTGGCCGATTGAAGTATTTACTATCCGCCGACCCCTTACAAACTTCTTCTACCTAGGTATAACAAAGTTATTTTTAACCGACTTCAAAAAAATATACCATTTCAGAGGCCCTTGAGGCGGTTTGTATCAGAAAAATACATCAATATCCAATCAATGCATAAAATCCGACATGCCGACGTATGCCAAAAAGAATTACAATGCCACTTTTCACAAGCATGTAATAAAACTGGACAGATGTCTTGTATTGATGAGAAGCGCGCTCGCTGCCTAGATTCAGTATGTATGAGATCCCGCTAGCAACACAACATGTCAATGTTTCCTTTTGTGACATTCCTACGTGTCTAGAATATATACGAGTGGATAGTACGGTAGTCGAATTCTAGAAATACATGTAGACTAGAATGCATTTTCAGATTTGTTTGTGGAGAAGACAAACTTTGGGAAAGAAGGAGTTCGATAAAATTTTGTGTCTTCCAGAATAAAATTTCATTGGAATAGACAGAAAGTCCTGTTATTCGAAATAAATCATTGTTTAATTGTTTAAACGATATAAAATACGAGTGAATTAAGCTCCCGTCTTCACATTCATGTTAGGTTCCTTCTAACCCTGCAGACAGAAATAGGAGCCTTGTATATCGTAGAAGTAGAAGTTTAAACTATTTCATTTTATATCATATTATTTTATTATATCGACTGTATTGAAATATCAAAAAAATATTAAACCTAAGCTTTAAATGTCTAAAAAACTTTGCAATCGGGTTCGGTCGACGGAGCCCCGCGAACCACGAAGGTAAGAAGCTCTAACCTAACCTGTCCGAGTCGGGGTGCCCCAAGTCCCGAGCTCGTAGACTTTCGTTATTTAAATTTTCTGTTTTATGGTGGCTCGATGTTTTCGATATTTTGAACAACAACACCAGCAGTAGGTATTTTAATTTTCTTAGTTCAAATATGTACCTAAAACATAATGTTATAAACGCATAATCTCAATTTGATGAAATCGGGGTTTGACTAGTCAGACCTAAATTATTTAATTGTTACGTGTATGTATAGAAGCCTTGACGACGAGCCTCGCGCGTTTGGTACACATGTACTAGAGCTGGATCGGTCCAGTCAGATCCAGCTCTTTGATACGGCAGTAAGGGTTGCATTCACAAAATAAAAAAACAAAAATGGCAAAATAAAACTGACATAAATGTACCAAAAAGACAGCTGACATCTCAGTTCATCTGACATGTAAATCAACAACACTCTCAGACTGTATTCAAGGCTTATTCAAGGCACTATAATATTAAAGCAGTCCCCTGACCCACAATAGAGACATCAGTAGACGCAAACCGAAACGGAGCGCACCAAACCAATCAGGTTTTGTTCGTTAAACCTTCACATATAATTAAGGAGGCGAGCTGGCTCCGCTAAAACACATAAATCATAATAATTTAATGCGGCCGAGCCTTTCCCGGGCCGCGCCGACTCAACAACGTTTTTTCCTGAGTTACGACCATCCGCGCATCTGCGCTTCTTTCCACTCTAACCCGAAATGACTACGGAATTGACAGCTTTATAAAGGGCTCTCGTAGTGAACGTGCCATTCGTATGGAAACGCCTGTGAGTAATGACAAGCGGCCAGACGATACTCTTTCAATTTTATGATTGCCTGGTCCTCAGCGGCCTATTCTGAATCGCTAATTGAACGGTGTGAATAAAATATATCCATAATAACAGCGTTAGTTGTTTGCCTCTAGTTTATTAGAATTTTATTAATACTTTGATAGGTTATGGGACTGAATTGACTTAGAACTTTAATAATTATTTTTAAGTGCAGAGGTATAAGATGTGTATAAAATCCTTCAAGTACTTAATAATCTGACAGTTTCTACACCTCTCGAAGAGTACCACCTACTCATTTACCTTGAACAAGGATTTTCTATAATATTTTTCACTGGTCACACATAATACCTATGGTGTCACGCCGCCGTCTAAAAATACCACGCAGTATTAATTTTGTCCAACAGCCTTGCAACAAAGCCGCAAGCAGTAGCTTATTTTTTATGAAATATTGATTTATTACCTTCTTTAAATGTATTTGGCTAATTAATCACATAAAAAGGTGCGATTGATTCGAATGAATGAGCCACACCTATGTAGGAATAACTTTAAATGTTGTCAACTTAGAATTTTGGCGGTTTTTTTGGTGATTCACTCATTTTGTCACACACACCACACCTTGCCTATTTATCAATGAAAAAATAATTTATAAACGCCGTATTCTGCTTAATTTCGAAACCTGAACAAACACACTCGACCCAGCCTTTATTACGCAAAAAAACGAATATGTCATTATGAACTGCTATTGTAAAACCGTCATTCATAGGAAGCACATTCATCAAAATAGGAAAACGAAAAAGTGATTTATAGCGGACACATCCCTAACCCGAGCTTGTAAATCTAAAAACAAATAAGAATACAATCAATAAGTGTTAAAATATGTTAATATGTTAATTCTGAAGGCATTAAATAATATCTACTCTCGTTCGAAGTGACATCGGACAAGTACGAGAGATTTAGTGCCTATAAACGAATTCGGGCTGGCCGTTAGTCCGCTCAAATTAATATTTATACATATAGAAATCTATTCAAATGGCATATGATATATGTCTTGTAACAAATAATGCAGTTAACACTTTGCCTGTGTATTCTTTGGCAGCCTGCGATTGTGAAAGAAGTGATAAATTGTCGTTGATTTCGATATTTAGAGCGATAAATACAAAACTTGTTAGATACTCATCGATACTTGAATATTATTATTTACTTAGGCAGCTATGTTAAGATTAAATGGTGCATACTTTGGCATTAATTTTCACTTCGGAGTGTCGAGACTTTTACCTTTTTACTACATTTTGAATGTGGCTATCATATAACTGACCGGTATATGATATATATATATAAATTCGTTTGCATCAAAATGTAAATTCAAGTTAAAGTTCCTTACAGTTTTTAGTCATACCTTAGTGAGTGGGTCGTCGAATCTTTAAAAGTGTATTACGTCGAGCGCCTCATGGAAACCAATTGGTTAGTCTACTCATCATCAACAGCCTTCATAATCAACACGAAAACCTACGCCACCCTTCCTATTTTGGCTACTTTACCCGAATGCCTCAGCGGGAGGTTTTCCAATGGCATTTTTCCTGTTTTCGCCAACTTTACGAGGTCTTACTTACCATATTTAAAGAGACTAATTTAGTATCCCAGCATTCCTTTGGATTAGGAGCATCTTTTTAACCAAAACCAATGTAAACAATTTCTTAAAAACGTCTTGAAAAATCTCCATAAGAATACCCACAAAGGTGTCAAAAATATTAATCTCTATTCCGTTATGGGTACCTACAAAATGAATTGTCATACAGTTTCTTTTAAAAAGCCGATATAAAAATTATAAGTAATTTTTCAAGAGTTTAAGCTGTCCGCACCATTAGTTATTATTTTATATTTTTATTTTACTTTGTATGTTTTTACCGTTGTGACCCTATTAACACCTAGCTAATATATTATTACGTATTATAAGTATACTTGATTCAACTGCTAATAGTTTTTAAAGTGCGATATATGTTGAAATCTTGAGATTATTTTTTAATACCTTTGACGTCTGAAATTGACGCTAATCAAAAAAGCTATTGTTTTAAGAACTCTTTTTTTAAATATTTTTTGTAGCTAGTACCTACATAGATTCTTTACAATAATATTGGTAAAAAAATACCGGTTAGAAATCTACGGCATTTTAAATCATACAAATGGACAGTGTAATTGCTTGAATTTGGAGCTCTTATGAGATAAATCAGTCAAACAAATTACACATCCTGCCTTAAATAACAACACGTCATATTTTTTTGCAAAATCTATAGATCAGATACAACGTTTAATCGAAAACAGTAACAAGCGCTATACGCCGAGCCATTGTATAAGTTGGGAAAAAAAGGCTAGGTTGGGGTCTATGTTGGGGTCAGCTTCCAGTCTAACTGAATACAGTTGGATACCAGTATTACAGACGGAGTTACGTTTCATCTGACCTCCAACCACTCAGTACACGACACTCTTTGGCAAGACTAGAATCAAATTTTAGGCTTCTGTCAAATAACAGTCCAGGCCAACAGCTTTATGAGCGTTTACGCCGTAGGTACGGCATTTCATACAAACTTTCAAGTCCTTATTTTTCGAGATGAATGAACCGATTTTAATGAAACTAGGTGAAATACGCTAGATATCCAAGTCTAAACAATTATTAAAGAACATTTTCGAAAAATAGATTAGAGAGAGAGAGAACGATTTTAAGTTTTCTATGAAAAATCACTATAGCTTTCCCCCTGAACTCTTTTTAGAAAATTTTCTCTACTACTATTTCGACCTGGATATCTTTAATAATTGTTTAGACTTGGATATCTAGCGTATTTCACCTAGTTTCAATAAAATCGGTTCATTTATTTCGAAAAATAAGGACTTGAAAGTTTGTATGAAATGCCGTACGGCGTAAACGCTCTTAATTGCTTTCCAAAGCTTGGAATAGTCTTGATATGTAATGAATGGTCACCCATCCTCAGACCAACCTCGCTAAACGTTGTAGTTTCGAATATCTGTAATTTACTAGCCACGAGCACCTCCAAATAACCAATTTCGACAGCATTCCCAACAACGTACAAAAAACTGTGAAGAAACATCTTTTTTTCGTCTCAGCAACTTAATTTACAGTAAATCACTGAGTAATTTATTCAATTTTAATTAAATACGCAGTCGTCTAAGCGTGGATGGCCATAACGAAGACAAATCGTTACGTGTTTGAGCTCATTAACGCGCCGCGTTAAAATTCATAATGAGAATATCGAATATTCAATTAATTAATAATGTTATCGATAGTTCGTTACACACAGGGTTGCCAGCTGTGGTGACGAGAATATACGTAGTGTTTAAGCGAAAAAAACTGTATGGTTCGCGAATTTATCGTTTTCAATGGGGAAGTCAAAATATTGAGTATTTTCACGATGAAGCGCTTTTAAAAGAGAGGATATCTATTCAGGTATCGATTAGAATTATAATTAGACTTAAAATGAAAACGAATACGTTTTGTTAATGACTTTTTGTGGAAGTAGTGGGTAGCTTACCCCGCTTTTGGGGCAAGTTTTGCAATCATAGATTTAAGTTTTTTTTATACATGAAGCTGAACGGTCCCATTCCTGAGCAAAGGATTTTCTAATTAATATTATTAATTTTCCATCAATCAGTTTATCAGAATCACTGTCTACCTGATGGTATATTTTTTTGAGTTTTTAATTCAACATAGTTAACATTCCCAATGTATCAGTGTTCCTTATGGTAGCCCTACATACACCCCGCGGATTCGACTCGGTCCACACTCCGAGTTATTTCAAATCTATGGTAATTCTCACTAATCAAGCCTCTTTTGAGATCGTATATCTATCTAATTAAGAGGTCCCATTGGAAATTTAATTTACAAGACATTCTATTGAAAACCAGAAAAATATTATTAATACCCAATCGATAAGTGGAGAAATATTTTAGAGTGTTAAAAATTAGTTATCTTCATGGTTTCGTTTAGAAGGAATGTCGATGATGTTATGATGTTAAATACATCGACAATTTAGTTCTGCTTTAGTACCTACTTCTCGTAATATAAACTTTATGAAACATAAATTATATGTTTCTACTGGAGATAAATAAATTGAGCGAGCAACACTAGACTAATTAGAAACTTTATGTTGAATTCATTGAAATATTTTAATAGCTGAGCCTAGTTAAGGTGCGGTTTCATTAAACAGCTTTTATGTTTGGTTTAAAATAGCAAATTAACGCTTTGCCACCTAGTGATTAAAGTGAAAATTTAATAGGTTACCAAAAACATTAAGGCAAGGTTTTTTCGATACCCAGCTATTTAACTTAACACCAATAAAAGCACGCAATCCTTATTCAAATAAAACAACCCAAAAACATACGTGTGGCAATATTTTTCGATTTCCAAAACCTGCTATTATTGATTCACACACTGTTATTACGTTCAGAAACAATTTTCGAAAAATCGCAGCAACGAAACGAACCTCTAAATAGGCGCAAGCAAGGAATGCGTGAAACAAAGATGGCGGCATACAGACACGCGAACAAGCAATAAAGCAAATTCTAATCTATTCGTAAACGACTATAAAAACATAAAAAATGTCGTGCCAGCTCCTGTGACAGATCTTATCTTAATTACACGAGATGGCCCGTTTTTAATAGAATTGCTTAGTGACTTTAAATTAGGCATTTATCAGAAAGTTTTGACGTGTAGCTGGGAAAACTACCTACATCTAAAGTTTGATTGTTTTATTTTGTGACGCTTGCGGAATTACAATTTTTATTCGTCCTTGGCTAATAATTTTCCTTCTCGCAAGTAACAATGTCCTATTACAATAACCGATAAGATTTTCCTGAACTATAAATATTTTGCAAAGAATAATCTGCAACAAAGAGATTTATTTCATGTCTCTTTCATACTTACTAGTAAAGTAATGTTGTATCATGCTGTCAAAACGGGCCTTGTATTTTTTGACAACTAAAACAATTTAAAAAAGCAGTGGCAGTTGAGAGATAAGCAGTCCCAGCTGACGGAGCCAAACCATGCCAAACGATGAATGAAACACAAACGTCACCATCAGAGAGACTTTGACCAAATTTAACACTTTTATGCGTGTTTTAATGCAATAATGTAAAATATGTGTTCTCCCAAAATGAAAATGAAATATTAAGATACCTATTAAACTCGGGCGCCAGGGACATTCACACAATAGAAATACAATAAAGGTTGCCAGAAAAAAATAATCGGAAGAGTCAGACTTTAATCTGCCGGTGGGAGACTAAATAAAAAAAATTAAAGCAATTTTGTCTTTTCTCTATTTAATGCCCCTATCTTCACATCTATTAACCAATATATTAAAAAAAAAACATAAGCTTAAAGAGGTGTTAGCATTATTAAATTAATGGCAATGTTCTTAATTAAATATTTTTGATTAAAGCTGATATTATTGAATATAGGTGATATTATTGCATCTTGCACTAATTGAGGTATTAGGAGAAATAAAGGAAAAATCCTGCCAGATTGCTGGCTTTAAAAATAAGCTAAACATAACCATGGAAGCGATGATTGATGAAGGACAGTTTTACAACATAGACCGGCTGTTAGCATACACTACACTACAACAAACATTTTGTTTCACTGCACTGCAGTCAACAGCTTCGTATTGTTCACTTTTGCATACTTTCTTGTTTTTCCAATAAAATCCAAGGCTTTTCACCGACATGTTTTATGGGTTTATACGAGGTATGACATAAATAAACACGTTCTAGCAAGTGATTGATGACTATGGAAGCGATTTGATGGTGTTAGAACAACTGCATCTATGAATTACAATAGCAACTTACTTGAAATTTTACTAGACGAGCTTGAGGACATCCTACTTCTAATTGCAATTCCCCGATAGCGACTAAAAAAATATGATTCAATTTAGGCCGTCAGTTAGATTAACGAAAAATTATGGATAAGTACGTATTTTTTGTTTTAGCTATTCGATAAAAAATTTTGAAGATACGCATCAAAGATCAGAGTGCCAATGTACTAATTTTTAAACAACGTTCGCATTAGCATCTCAGTTGGAATCTGTCAAAAAAAAGGACTCAGGAGTGGGGGCTTGTGTCGTAGTGGCGTCACAAGCCCCCACTCCTGAGTAAAGATTTCCAAAAAATATTGGACACGTATTTTTTGGAAATCTATCTGACGCACTAATTAGATTTTTTCAGAAAAAATCCCCATTGTAAGTCAATCCACCCTTCAGTAATCACATCGGACGTGATGATATCTAATGATAATTAAATACAAGTCTTCTTATTCTAAATTGATTTCCTCTAACAGTTTCTGCCAGTGGCTTCGTAGTACGCCCAGTATAAAAAGTAACCTATCCGTCTCCAAGGTCGAATCTATTTCTTCGTCTACAAGAATCCATCGAAATTATTTCCGTCATTGTATCTTATATGCATAAAGTTTTAAATAAATAGTAAATACAGAGAACGAGTCACTTTCATTATTCATACAAATAAGTACGAGTAGTTATTTTAGAAGTATGGATTTGACCCGCCCAAGCATCTAAATTAAACTTTTAGGTGCTTATCTTCTCTCGTGTATGTCTTTCGTTCACTATAGCAGATTAAAGATTGAAGTAGGTAATAACAGCCTAATCAGCTTTAACAAACCGACAACCGAGCCTTGATCCTTACCATCCCCAGTTATTTTCCACACAGGATTAAGTTCAAAGGTTGTAGAACTTAATACGGTTTTCCAATAAGAAAGTGACCCGTTTACGCGTAAAAAAGATATATTTTAATAACATGTAATACATTAATAGCAGAAAATATATTGTTATCTATACAAACGTCTCACTTGGATGGTCGCGGTACCTTTTAGGGATGTGGCGCAGTAAGTATCGAGGTATCGATAGTAACATATCGTTTACTGTAAATTAACTACTATTATTAGTATTATAACAGAAACAGCAACAATCGGGAGATGACGTCCTGGATTCAATTCCCCGGATATTGAATCCAGGACGTCATATTCGGGCCAAGTGTTATTGGGATTTTCCTAAAGAAAATTTCTTAGTAAGAGCCCGGTAAGAGTTTGGTAGGTGGTAATGTGATACCCCCGTGCATCGGAAAGTACGGGGGCCGTGCATCGGGAAGCACGGGGGCACGGCCCCCGTCGGGTAGTGCCCCCGTGCTTCGAGTTGCTCGTGCATCGAGGTTTGGTTGTTTGTCCTGCGACTGATCTCTCCACATTCGTCTTTGGATTGGCAATCGGACTCTGAAACGGGACTATGAGAGTAAAGGAACAGAAAGTGCACAATCTGCGTTTGCGCACACACTGATGCACATACAACATCTCCTACGTGCTTGGCTAATCTCTGTTGCGGTTGGTGTAATCCATACTTCCGTACTACTACATATTATAAATGCGAAAGAAACTCGTTCTGTCTAACTGACTGCATGTTTGTTCTACCTCTTCACTCTATACAGTATATCCATTGTTGGACCATTTACTTAATTGATTGACTAACTTCTATGAGGAGGTAATAAGTTTTGACATCTTGATCCATCATCACAATTTGACACAATCATTTACCAAATAGGTTTTAAAACACATTCATCACACAAGAGTCTTCATAAACAGTTACATAGGTACATTTAATATTTAAAATGACAATCATCGACATCGTTTATCGATAACCACCACAACACTGTAATAGGGTTTGGACAGGCGGCAATTCGAACGATTATTTACGGTCGATATATTTTTAGGATTAGTGAGGAAATTATTTCATTCTAGATCGTATTAACGCGCCTGCCGGCCCGCTTATGACGAGGCACAGATCCTGCCCGATACGGCCATTAATATTATTTTATTCGTGTCAAACAAGAAAAGCTACCGTTAAAGGGAATTAGGAATATTTAAAATTTTACGACCCGACCTGTGATCTTCAATGGAATTATACTTTTATGAGGTTACGCCGAGTTTACTTATAACGTTAGAACCTCTTTCAAAATGAAACCTTTTTCAATTTAGCTAGATTTTAGGTGTAGTTAAAATGATATTAATGGCTAGAAATGCCGTAACTGGCTGGTTATTAAATTACAGTGTATGGTTGCCTCTCTTCTAGTCTTTTCTGTTAAAATATGGATTTCAAGTCCACGACATTATACGAGTTACGACATGACATTACATTGTCATTTCTTTGCTTATTTGAAAATGTTTCAATAATGAATTTGTTAATCGCACCATCAGAATCCAATCAACCTGCCTAGCTTTTTGCCAATAACATATTTTGGGGTCGATTTCCAGTCCAACCGAAAGCGTTTGGTTACGAGAGGGCCTAGCATGAATGCTTTTGACGTACTATGTAAAGTAACGAAACGTAAAATTTTACTATAACCATAATAAATACTCGTTTCACATTATAATATTTATTTGTATTGTATAGGTAGGTACCTACTACATTCATATTTTTGTATGATACAAACTGTCGCATACTTTTTTGGGTTTGTAGTTTTTTACACCTATTCAAAGTAGGTACGATAACGATACGGTAACGTTACTATAAGTACCTACGTCAAAACATTCATGCTAAGCCCTCAGTACATATCTCACGTGGAGCGAGTGCCTATCTCTGAAGCCCCAGTAACGGGGTATCGTGATACAGTTACCTACCATAAAAATTCTAAAAGCACAAATTGAACTCTGGTAACTCAAAATACCTACAGTAAAATAAAAAACCGGCCAAGTGCGAGTCGGACTCGCGCACGAAGGGTTCCGTACGTCTATGGGAGCCCCACTCAAATATTTATTTCATTCTGTTTTATTTATATTTTTTGTTATAGCGGCAACAGAAATAGGTACATGATCTGTGAAAATTTCAACTGTCTAGCTATCACGTTTCATGAGCCTGGTATCAGACAGACGGACAGTGGAGTCTTAGTAATAGGGTCCCGTTTTTATCCTTTGGGTACGGAAACCTAAAAAGTAACCAAATCTAAAAAAACAGATAAATTTTACTATTAGCTATATCGATGTATTCTAATTTAATTGATACAGAATTAAGGAGGCCATGATTAACGAGTTTGTTTACCTTCTATATAATAGTGAATACATAAGAGGATAATCCCTCTATATTGTCTAATTAGAAATCTTGAAATGGGTAGATGAAGAAGAGTGAATGGAAATACTTAAATTTCTGTAATTTTCCCTAAAACAAATTGGAATGTCAAAAAAGTGCAACATTTGTCTTATATTGATGTGAAACATTTGTCTTTTTAACGGTATTATAACCGGGATATTTTTAGTATGTCGATATAGGTACTTAGTTAACATTCAGTATTCATGAACTTTCCAATTTCTAACGTTTATGAAATCATTTCAGACATTTTAGAAATTACCGTAACAAACTCAATTCGAAACTTTCTCCGTTTATAATAATGTTTGCCTAGATCCTCTTCATAACAACTTAATATTTCATGTTCTTGAACAACTTCATAGAAACGTTCGAACCAGAACACAATGGGGAATATGTGTTGTATTTTACAAACAGCCAAACACGCCCTATTCTATTCTACGAGCGGTTAATTGAGCAATATAATTTGACACCTCACGGCGTAGTGAATAGCCAATTATTAATATGGGCCCTTGATTAATTGTGATATCAGCATTTAATTTTCGTGTTAACAGTGTGTCCGGGACGCGGCGCAGCGCCATTGTGAGCGCGCGCCTTTGTGCTCCGTGACGTTTCAATTTTGAATAAATTAAATTTCGAACGCTTCGTTTTTTCGAGCCTTTTTGGCTTTCCGAACGAAATGAGCTTGTGGCCAGTGTTATAATTTATTGTCGCTTTTGTACTGAGAATAGAATTTTGTTGTTTATGCTATCGTTTGTCTTGTTACCTTTTTTGTCGTAATTAATTATATGTTATATTATACGAAAGCAGTTAGCTTGAATCTTTGGATATAATTTTAAACTTACCTAATGAAATGTGAGCGCTTAATCATCATGATTATTCGGCGAAGGTAAAGGTAAATATTAAACACCTGATGATACTCATATACCCACTGTCCAAGTTGATCCCCAAACTAATTAGCATACATTTATTTATAACGACAGCTTCATGTTCTTTTTTCCTTTTTTGCAAAGTCTAGCCCCAAGCAGGTACCTACTTCTTGAAAACCAAATTGAAAATGATGTATCGAACCATTCATCACAGCTTAAAGAAGCAAACGTTATTTTTATTTAAATCGTTAAAAATCGACACAATAAAAGAGTTGCCATTAAAAATTGGTTTCAGTTAGCTACTGGCCAATGAGCTGATCCAATTATCGCGTTTATGGCGGCAATTTGGAAGATGGCCGCGCTCGTTCGAAATTTGAAAATTCGAAGCTGGCGTTCGAACCAATGAGTTTTATCCTAATTTTATTACGCGGCTGTTACGATTAAACTATAACGTTTTGGAAATAGATTTTTTAATTTATCGTTTTATAACGCAAGTATATAAATAATGTAAACACCTTTTATTAACTACTTTGAATTTTGATAGCCGAGGCGATATGGCTTGATTAATTTGTGTTTTTATTGATTGTGAGACGTGTATTAATCTTGTAAGGCCTGGTGTTCTTCTTGTGCTGTGTAGAAAAAAAGGTAGATTGGTACGTTCTGACTCTGACCAACTTGTATAAGGTGTCCTACAGGACACCACTAATATAATACCTACTTCGTTAATTTTAAACAAAGTGACTGCATTATATCTGAGCTCCACAACCTAGTTAGTTTAGTTTGGGCTTCTCCTAGGCAAGACTGGCTGGTGACACAAACTTCTCCTTGGTAAGACTGGTTGGTGACACAAACTTCTCCTTGGCAAGATTGGCTGGTGACCGAAATTTTTCCTTGGCAAGACTGGCTGGTGACTCAAACTTCTCTTTGGCAAGACTGGCTGGTGACACAAACTTCTCTTTGGCAAGACTGGCTGGTGACACAAACTTCTCCTTGGCAATATTGGCTGGTAACACAAACTTCTCCTTAGCAAGACTGGCTGGTGACACAAACTCCTCTTTGACAGGACTGGCTGGTGACACAAACTTCTCCTTGGCAAGATTGGCTGGTAACACAAACTTCTCCTTGGCAAGATTGGCTGGTAACACAAACTTCTCTTTGGCAAGACTGGCTGGTGACACAAACTTCTCTTTGGCAAGACTGGCTGGTGACACAAACTTCTCTTTGGCAAGACTGGCTGGTGATTCAAACTTCTCTTTGGCAAGACTGGCTGGTGACACAAACTTCTCCTTGGCAAGATTGGCTGGTAACACAAACTTCTCCTTGGCAAGATTGGCTGGTGACACAAAATCCTCCTTGGGCTCTAAACAAAATTACATTCTATGCGGCGATAGAGATAGATAAATTGCAGCATCGTGAGGGATCGGCCACGTGACAATTCGGTAGCGCATGCCAATCTCACATATTGGCTTTACGAAAATCGTATATCTAATTAAATCTGATGGCATCAGATTATTGGAACAGAGCAAAAAAATGGTTCAGTAGGTACGGCTGAAGGAACTTACAACAGTCACACCAAACGTTATTAAAATAAATGATAAGTACTTACTTAGTCTCCTCAATCTCCTCCTTAGTCTTCTTGGTCTCTGTACTCATAATTACATCATCATCATCATTTCAGCCGAAAGACGTCCACTGGCACCCTCTTTTATCGCCACATCGACCGGTCTTGTGCGTCTGGCATCCAGCGGACTCCCTCATCCTTCACCACGTCGTCGGTCCACCTGACGGGAGGCCTTCCAACGCTGCATTTTTGGTATGCGGTCGACATTTCAGAACTCATAATTTACCCTCACTGAAACAAGACGTAAGTACCTACTCTAGGTATTTCTTCTAAAAATCCTGGCTCATCCATTCAGCTAATCCCATCACACGTACTCCATATTCCCCACACCTAAAAGCCCGTGCAGCGTCAACAACACTTTCATCGCTACAAATGTGTTTATAATCACCGACCTGCGCCCGCGCCGCCGTCGGTACATCAGACGTACGTAATTGCAGGCGCAGCGCAGACACCTGCTAGATTGAGATGTTTGTCGCCTACGTCGTTATGTCCTTACGTCAGCTGATGATGCTGATGGGGGTTAATGGAAGAAAGAGGTGATAATTGATATGTAATTGAGGGTTTGAGTGGGCGTGTACAGTTGGCAGAGTTATTTGGACTGGGCATGGAAGTTGCAAAGTATCGTTTCCAAAACTATGGTACCTAGGTGCCAGATAGATTTGCAATAAGGTACTTGACCCCAATACATAATTATAGAACAAAAAAAATCCACTCCTTAGCTGTCTTTCTCCTTATTCGTGTTCTTCATGACTTAGACAGAGACACTGACCAGCTGCTTCCAGAACACACTGTCTTCGGTCTTAGCTGCAAGTATTCCTAAAACTATTCGTGCGTATGAGTTGGACTGATGAAAAAAGACTCGAGGAACAAGAGATATCCAGTTGAAAAAAAAGCTTAGTACATAGGGACCAAAATGACCTAAAGAGCCAAATGCTCCCAAAATATCTCGTAAAACCCAATTTTTATCCATGCTAAGATCAAACTTAAACACTCGAAGCACATAATTGACACATCACTGTCAATTGCAATTGACAATCAAAAGACCGAAACTCGGAGTCACAACAACCAAATCAATTTAGTTCACGCGAACAGATCATTAAAGTTGAATTAAAGCTATTTGTGTAACTCGTTCAACGTGAGAACCGCTCTCGACTGACTCGTTCATTCGTTCACTCGTTCACGATCTGCTAATAGGGTGTACAAGAAATCATCATCACTGGGATAAGTGACCGATTAGTTCTAATGAAGGTATTTAATGAGCAAAAGTGCTACAAATGGTTCAAATTGACTTATAAAATGGCGAGTGCTGGGATTATGTGGTCTGTTTGTCTGATTCTGTCTGATCTGCACGGATTAATCATTTGAAGAATAAACATACTGAAGCGAGTAGTTAGCTTATGCTGTTACGTTATAAGAAAATCTTTTCTTAAATCGGCTTTAACGTAACATTTCAACGGTCTCGTAAGCTAACTGACAAATTTTAAGGAGATACAATTTTTAAAAAATTGATTTAGAAGTCTCCCTAAGGATACCCACTGACCCAAACATGGGATCTGACTAATCGGATACACAAAACTCCTCTTTCTGAGGAACCTAGAACTACGCGGCAGCGTACACTGAGCTTCAGTCTCCAAAGCTTCCGACCTGGCGGAGATTTTAATACAAGCAAGTCCGGTTAAGCAGACGACAACCTTCTAAGTTGACCTGCGAGAGGCCACTCATAAAACAAAATATCTCGAAAGCGTCCTAACTCATACCCACACGATATTCTTCCAAGTATCAATCGAGTTCCCATATTAATTCTCAGTTTCTGTCACTCTCAACTGACAGTTGTAATATGCGACAATTTGTCGCAGCTCTCGCTATTAAGACCCATTGTGGGATGACAAGTGATATCGACGACTTTTTGTCGCATTGTCTTGCGTTTTAATTTTGTGTATCTTCTTCTATGTAAAGCTCTGTGGGTATTGAATGGCTGGTAAATACACTAGCGAGCAATAAACTGGAATCACTTCATCGCGCGTTTCTGTGCAATGAACTATGGATTGCGGTATATCACCTGAAAGGTAATTTTGCTAGCTTTCAAATAATGTTTAAAAATTAATTTAATTTTCTACCTAAATTAAGGGAATTATTGTAATAGGTCGCGGTTGTGGCATCTAAATGAATAGGAAGTTATATGAAAAGATAAAAAAATATTTACAATTTATGTTAAGTATTTACACCTCAATATTTTGTGTTACCTCTCTTGGCCTTAATGACTGCCTGTAAAAGGTTTTTCATTGACCGAATGAGTTTCCTGTTATGATACCTACCAATAGAAATACATATAAATGAAACGGACACATAGGAATGGACATGGGATGGTTTTTATATTGCATATAAATTGTAAAAAATTGTTTTGAGCAACGCGCCATGAAGTGATTCGATTTTATTGCTCGCGAGTGTAGATAATGACTAAGGCTAGTTTCGCAGCTGTCCGGGAATACGGGCTCTACCCGGAGCGGGTCGTGTACGGACCAATCCATGTCGCGTCACTGTGAAAATGTTCTAGCGTCTCACGTTCACCTATACCTCCGTTCCGGAAGCCCGTACGGATCTCCCGGACAGCTGTGAAACCAGCCTAAGGCGAAACAACTGAAGTTAGAAACAGCCTAGGAGTCCTAGTTTATGACTTGTGATTCGAGTCAGTCCCATCATTTTTTTTTTTAGAAAAGCATTGCCCCCACGATAGAAAATCCTAGTGTGCTAGGAATTTATCCTGTATCGTGGGTGCGTTTATAACACTAACAAAACGATATTTTTTCGGTTCCACCCACTAAAAACTAATAACGATCCGTTTGAACAGTAGCCGGTCCTAGACAATGCGTCCATAAACAAATCCTTCACAACAACTACACAACGGGCGTTAACAACTGAAAACAATACTTCCTTTGTGGTGCGCGAGCGCATAGAAGCCCAGACTTGTTTACTGCCGTCCCTTTCTCACGTACGACGCGTTAACAGTGCCATCTCTCTTACAGTGACATGTTAATATAGTCTTTGAAGACAGCGCCACGCCCACGCCGTAGACGCTTCGAAGTCAGACAGTTTAAGAGCGCCCTATTATGGTCGGTACGCAATTTCGCTTTGCTTACGAGTTTATTTCGAATTCCCGATGAGATCTGAAGAGTTTCAGAATAATATTCATGGTTATTTGACTGTTTAAAATCAAAGGCGTGAAAATTATCGCTTGCTGTGAATGTGATGGTCGGCACGATGTGTTGAGATGTGATATGATATGAATAATCTCTGTGTATCTTGACGCTGTTGTCTTTATTATTTCACGTTATGCTGTTAGAGGCCTGAAATTTCAAATGAGCTGAAAAAAGGTTTACAGTAAAGCAAGCTCAGAACACTCAAAAAAACAACTCTTTCTAACAAATCAGAGCCTCGTTTACACGACTAACTTGCACAAGTAGAGTAACTATGTAAATACCTTACGCGTTCCAGTGAATTAAGTCTATAATCTATTGGCCATCAATCACTCGAATAGTATGTAAAAACGCGATAATACCTCGTAGTTTATTAATGTAATCACGTGGTACATTTCTATTAGACATTAATCTGGCAAGGCGTCTGCTCGTTGGGCCTAACTATGTTTTAATTACGGGCTACGGGCAAAACGGCTGAATGTTAATAATAATTACAGGGATCGCGCCGACCGTGCCTCGTTTAGATCGTGTGGCCAAGTGAGCTAGTGGTTTGGCTAGTTGAGTGAGTGAAGGCCCCTTTGAATTGTTGGTAACAGGATAACAGCGAAGGCATAAGAAGTAGCACCAAGCAAAATAATAGCGGTCGATTAGTACAGATAGGTCAAGGTTCATCTTAACTTATAATCTGCTCTACAAATCTCTTGCTATCTATTTGAAATTTCGAATCTAGATCTTAAAATAATAGATCGTTTTAGAAACAAATAAATCATGCGACTTTCTGACGAATTTAGTGTTAGGAAGTCAAAGTCAAAGCATTTATTTCAAATAAACCATTTACAGGTACTTTTGAATTGTCAGAGTCAGTCAGTCAAAAACATGAAGCTATTTGCACGTTCCAAAGCGTAGATCTCTATGGAGAATAAAGTGCAAGAAACTCCACAGACACTCTTTTAAACCATTTTATGATTTACAATAATCCTGGTTACATTATCTTTGTTGCTTCTACATGTGAGAACAATGTAAAGAAAGAGAAAGAAAAGAATTCTAAGTATCAAATAAACTATTGAAATAAGCCAGCGACAGCTAAGAGATGACCAGTCTCCACTGATGGCGCCCGTTCACGGACATGACGCGTGCATCAGCACCATTCAGCTCAACCATTTTGAAGGGAACTGAATGATCCGATACATGCGCCACCATCAGCGAGACATTCGAGTGAGCATGACAAATCCTCAACTGCCCCTGCTCATTCATGTCAAACAAGGAAACCATCTATTAACATAAAAGGCTCCATGGTCCTCACATTTACAGGATTCCAAAACAAAAAATGCTTCTACTTTATGCCATGTGTCCTCTACTTTTAACATTACTATACGTCTTATCATCACAGATTGGACACCAGACACTTTACTCCACCACTATCATAATAATATTATCTAACAATCTCCACTTGCCATTCCAGCGTTCAAACGCAGCACGTCAGGGGCGTATTGACGCCTCGACGCACAACTTACGATTCCTGGTCGAGCTGAAATCGTAATTAAGAAAATTAGCCCCGGAGTGATGTTCGAACCTCTTTAATTAGTCATTAAACGTGAGACGCAACACGTTAAATTATAAACTAATTAACGTTTAGCATTCGTAAGCGAATGATTGCGAGTTCTATCCGAGATGGGTGTATTAAATGGTGAATGTAAAAAGGTAGGTACTGTGTATTTCTAAGCAATTACTACTATATACTGTTACTAAAAGCTGTTAGATACAACCACAAAGAAATGGGTAGGTAGTACGTAGTGGAAAAAATGCTACAAAAATTAAGTAATTAGTTCCTACCATGTTCCTACCTATAATAGGAACCAAATAGGAACAGTAGTTTTAGGCGTCGTTTCTACGATAGCAAGACCATTCAAATGTTTGGATTCACGCGTCCACCATACAAGAAACACAGCATTTCCCGAAGATTGCCGACCGCGAGGCGAGTTCGCTTAATTCTAGGCGGACCAATTTGAAACATCAGAAAATCTTGGTGTCCTCCCTCTCCTTACTATACTATTGAAGCCCCATTTTCAGGTATTACGTTTATTCTGTTACACGTTGTATATATAAGTTAATGTACGGGTGCCTTCAAAAAGCAATTCTGACTGGATGCTTTAATTTTTATGAAGGCCGCCACAGGCAAATCCTGTTAAGCAGAAGACAACATCTTAGGTTGACCTGCGAGAGGCCACTCACTAAAAAACCTGCGAAAAATTTCCTTACAAGTCAGGTCTTCCAGGAGGTATAACATAGACACCTATACCTGCAAACTATGTATTGTTTAAATTAAAGAACAGGATCATTCACCCCAACACATTAACAGTTTCTAAATTTTCAGTCATACATTATTTTTTTTCTCATGTAGGTAATCTTTTTTGAGCTACCGATGTACAACGTAATAAATGGACATTCGTAAGGAAACTTTACAAAATAATTTGTTATTTCTTCGGCATTGTAAATTGTAAGTTAAAAACCGACTCCTACTTGATCTGTGTGGGCGCACCGATTTGTTACTTATTTATGATTTAACACCTATGGGAAGACAGTCGTATAACAATGAACAAATGACACGATATTAAAAACAATACATACCTACCTGCCGTAGGTATGTATTGTTTTTAATATCGTGTCATTTTGTAAAATTGTTATAGGGGAGCGGGTGGCTATTAGTAACAGGGGTAAGTAGTAACAGCGTAAATACTGAGCAAGATTCGAATATTTTGTTTTCAATCAACATGTAGGTAGTCTGCTCCTCATAACGGGAACTATGACGTAAACACAGCCAGTGAGGCGCGGGAGAGCGCAGTGAGTGGTTGTGAGCAGGTGCGCTGTTTTTGAGTATCTATTAATTTGTGTAGAATAGAATACTCTTTATTATGTACACCATATAAGTTACAGAAAAAAATAGATGAAGAAAACATTACATAGGGTGACACAATGGGCGGCCTTATCGCTAAAAGCGATCTTTTACAGACAACCTTTGGATAGGTTACAGTACATTAACCTGACATATGTAACTATTTTCATTTGACAATAACATTATTTTTTTTTTTTGATAAACAAACATGTTCAAAATTTTTTCATGGGGCTATTTATATATTTCGGGGCACATGTTACAACATACCCCTTCATGTTTTTTGTGAGTGACTATAGGTACTTGTTATGTGGATACCTACACAATAATTGATTTTTCAACACATTTGCTCAAAAAATGCATTTACGAAGCCTGTATGCATTGTTCGAAAGTTAAAAATTATGCACCACACAATGGAGCGTGCGGCAAAGTAGGTACTCTCACCTAAGTACATATTTTACCGCAAACTCCGTTGTATAGCGCCGTGCGTATTCTTTACGGTTTTTTTTTAATTTCCATAAAAATTAATAAGAATTCCACCAAGGAGTTTCACATCACGAGAATAAATAAGCTGAATGATCGAACCTCCTTGGAAGCGCTTTTGCTGTATACGTTTGTCTCATTTTTATATTATAGAGAAAATGAGAGAAGATAAATAAAACAAATAAAGTATGTGGTTCTAATTTTCACCACGCGCATGTGGCGCCCTTTGCAAATTCGCGCCATTTTCATATTAGAAACGTCAAAGATTGTTGCGACTTTCCGACTGATTTCTAGAGACAAAAAGTTTGTTTCATTACTTATTGTAATGTTTTCTCGCAAATGTGTCGAAAAACGTTGTATGACACACGTGCGGATTTGGTTTTTACAAACTCGTGACTATGGTAAGCCCTCGACTTCGTCTCGTGCTTACATTCGTCTACTCGTTTGTAAAAACCAACTTACCGCACTAATATCATAAATAACTATTGTGTGAACTGTGATTCTGATCATAATCATAACCATTTATTCTGACTGAATTTGAATGTAATATAGGTACTATTCGATGAAGCGAGACTAGCTTGTCACGTTAACTGTGATAATTACGTTTCAAAAAAACCAGTAAATGATTATTATTGAAAGCAAAAGTTTAGAGAAGCCATTTGATTTAGGTATATTTTAAAACTATGCAAGTTCAATAAACAAAAATGATGTTAAGCTATTGAAAACTATTTTGACAGTTGATAGAAATGTTGTTATTTTGTTTAAAAGACTAAGTAGATCTGTGATGATAGTGACAAGAAAGATTTCTGAATGTTGATAGAGAAACACTGTTAGCCTTATTAGTTTGTAATAAATACGATATACCTATGTTGTTACTGCTTGCCCCACGCCAGTTGCAACTTGCCCCAAGAGCGGGGTAAGTTGTAGCATGCTACTACTTTCACAAAAAGCCATTTATATACCTAAGTATTCGTTGTCAATTTAAGTCTAATTATACGTAATTCTAATCGATACCATGTCCTCTCCTTTAAAAGCGCTTCATCGTGAAAATACTCAATATTTTAACTTCACCATTGAAAAAACTAAACATTGTTACTACTACCTATTGCAGTGATATCAATCACCACATGATTTAACCGACTCCAAAAAGGAGGAGGTACTCAATGCGATTATATTTTTCTGTTTTATTTGAAACCTTTTTTGGAAGCGAACCTAGTTGCTTAAATTACTTTTTCTGTGTTCGAGTTTTTGAAGTTCGATCGAAAGTTTTTAACGCGATAAATTTTAATATAAGTTTATTTAATGCCATACTAGTTTTTTTTTGAAGCAGAAAATCTAAATTACCCCGTGAAGAATAGCAGTAGTCAGATTCAAGTACTTATCAGTTAAATTGTGTTTTCTCTATAATCCTTTGGTAAGTTTTTCTTAAATCGACTCCGCTTATGTTTCGTGATAATTATGTTTCTCAGACTTTTTTGAAATGTTATTTCATTAATCGTTTCTTTAATTCTCTCTCCTCCCTCCTCTATTTCACCACCAACCAGAGGTTGGTGGTGAAATAGAGGAGGCTCGTTCCCTCGCAAGGCGGATCGTCGTGGATCTCGTGTACCTACGTCAAGACATCGTTAATTAGATTTTATAAAATTTCACTATTTTTCTTGTAGGCAAAAAACTTGACGTAGGTATTTTTTCGTTAACTACCCTACATACCAACTGTTCACTGTTTGTTTTAAAAAACGTGTTGCAACCGTATTCTAAATCTGCATAAAATTGTCATGACATTTATCTTAATAGTTCAACGTAATAGTTTCTGTGCCCTGTTATGCTTTCATGTAAAAATATAATTAGACGAGTGCGTTCTTCAATTTTTTGTTATGTTAAAGTGTATGTATATTTTATTTTTTGGTGATATTTAATTTAGGCGTTTTTTATATTTACAAAAATTATACCAGTATAGGTATGGAATGTGTTTTTTTCCTTTTTTTTTGACATTCTACTATGTATCAACAGGGCTAAAAAAATATTCTATCTGTGTCGCTATAACTTTGTTTGTTTTTTTATTCTATGTTTGTAAAATACGTAATCTCTGGAAGCGTTGATCCGATTGCGATAATTCTATCATTGATAGAAGGTACACACTATCACTATATGAATAAAATAGCTTAATTATCCTAAAAATGCATGAGTCTTGTGGCATAGGCCACGGAATCGAAGCCAAGGGAAAAAGCTTGTAGGTATGTTACCTATAGGTAGGTAATTTGATTGGGGACACACGACAATATCCAAATGTTTTCTATCTATGTGATCTTTTGGAGCCGATAGGAACATTTCAACAAATAATGTTTCAGATACCTATCTACTTACATCTTAAGATAGGTAATTTGAAGAAAAGATAATGGAAACAAGCTTGCAATCTATGAGTCTGTTGTAACACCATTGCTCATTTTCCTATGCATCTACTAATCCCACCCAAGAAACATAAAATTCTAATGTAAAACGATTACCTACTATTTCACACGTTGACCACTTTAACCCCGCTCATATCTCTTCCTTCCTCTATTCTCTGCCGCCCTTCGTGTCAACACCGTATAACGATCTCCTTCGCCTTACAAAGTAACAGAATAATATGACGCCTCGCTCTTCTCACAGCCACCAAGGCATGCGCGCACGCCACCAGAAGACGTGTAAATTATCTCATTGCCTTCGACATTTCTAACCACACCCCGCAACGAGCGAAAATACAGTTAAACGAGTAAACGGCACAAAATAAACCACTACGAACGCCTATGAATTATCAAATAACTCAAAATGCACAACAGGCGGCAATTTGAGGGTCTCACGATCGCGTCAAAGTGTGATATTAACGTAATTTACGACGGCTAACTATACCGGATAGCGGCTCACTAGTAAACTAATAACACCTAGGCTATATCAATAAAAGCTATTAGCATCGATCAGAGTAAGTATCTGTCCCAGAGTATTACGTTAAATTGAGTTAAACGCCCCGCCCGCGCGTAATAACAGCCAGTGGATGCCGCGAGCCGGCAATCCGACAGTCGGACGGCAAACCGTGCCGGACACCGGGAGCGACGCGGCAAATTGCCGGCAGATACGCGCCAGAATAACACGATAATGACGACCAAATGCGATATGTCCATGGTACGACCCTACGCTCTCGATGCGATGTAAAGCTTTCACTTTAATGCGTTGGCTGCGTTTTCCACTTGATGGCTTCAATTTAGAGTTGGAGGTTTTATTTAATTTCCTGGTAGTATTATGTATGGGATGTATATATTTCTAGGTTCACCGTAGTCGTTAACGATCGTCATATAATATGGCATTCGAAAGCAGTAGTCAATAGAAAGTTTTACCGTTTTCTTGCTCGTATAGGCATACAGATTTTAAGGCTATTTACACACTTTTCGCTAAAATACGATGCAAATAGCGTGCATCGTCTATGAAATCGAAGACACAACACCTAAGTAGGCTATAGATACTTAGTACCTAAACCAAGACGAGAATAAGTCCGCGTTTATATACCTGCGAGCAACTCGAATGCAAGTTTAATTTCATTGCGGGACACGACCGAGTGATTGATCACTGATCACATTATACCTCGGCAGCCCGCAATGTAATGCAACTTGCATGTCGAAACGTGACCGAAAGAGAAGATTCTGGAAGAAAATACGAATATACATGCACCACTGTTGTACATTTCCTTTAAAAGCCCATAGATTCGTAACTCACATACCAAAGAGGAATTACTTACCTGCCCTCTCGAAATTAAGATGTCATAATATACCTAAAATCGATAAACAATCTAAGCAATTGCTTTTCTAATTACAGCTTGAACCGAACAATTGAACGCACGACTCTATGGCTGATGGCTTACTCTATGAAAACCATAGTAGGTAGATAATTTTCATACCTAAATACGATCAAATATGGAAGAGAAATCATAGAGTCTTTGTAGCGAGGTGAGCGATGAGCGCTTCTCCGCGGTCGATGACGTTGCTGAAGTTATCGTCGGTAAGGTCAGCAGGGAAAAGGATCAGATAAGACTAGGTCATGCTATAGTTTTGTGCGTTGAAGGAGTCTCCTTCCACCGAGCAGCGTTTATCTAAACTGTAGTTTGATTCTAAACGACCGGCGCACCCGGCTACTCGGTAAAGTCGTGCTGACTGATCCTTTCATTGCTTTTGTAAATCCTGATGGCTCTCCTCATAGCCGCGACCAACAGCCTCTCTTTGGGACTAATAAAGAAAACAATTCCTAATGGGCGAACCCAAATAACAAATCTGTCACCAGATTTGCTTCATTGAGATAGAATTTCGGCACTAGATATTTGTATGCAACTTAAAATAAATAATTATTAATCTTAATATTATTATTAATGCGACAGTGAGTTTGTTTGTTACGCTTTTACGCTAAACCGGCTGAACGGATCTTCATGAAATTTGGCAGATACATAGCCTGGGATATTGAGAAGGACATAGGTTTACTTTTTTACGCGATAACCAACATCTGGTGAGATAATCGTCAAGTGCAAAACAGTCAGTTTAAAGACAAGAGATATTAAGAGATATGATAGAGTTTTGCCTCCAAATAAATTGAGATAGAGGCAGGATGATGATGACGTACCTAGTTTTCAAAGCCTGAAGATGTGATAACCCGTCTCCTCTTGTACTTCTGGTAGAAAGAAAAAAAACCAGAACCAGAATATTAAACCAGATGATACAATTTCTCAAGAAGAGCAAGTTTACTACCTGAACCAAAATGTGATCCATAAGTACCAACTTGTGTACTGGTTCTAAAAAAATATAAAAAAATATCTTTACCTTAAAAGTTAAAGCAAAATCTTGATTCACCAACCTATTTTGAAGTAAATAAAATATCACTAACTAACATTGGATCAGTTTACAACAAAGCTAATTATTTTCCATCTAACTTTAGCACACTGGAACTTTTCCTGAAAAAACTTTTAACGGTCAGGACGATTCTCTATGGGTGTTTTGAAATTTAGCGCAGACATCTTCGTTCTCCCTCCATCCCGGATCGGAAACACCCCCGTAACTCTGTCTCTTTCGCTCTAATTGGTTGCTTGAGCCTTTGAATCCAATTAGTGGTGAGCGGAGCGGGGTGCACTGAATTTATTATGTAGACCTTGTTTAGTTTGTTGGCCTTTTTAATTGAAACGTAGTGCGTAACCCGCCCGCTGCCCGCTTAATGAATACGACGACTTTGAGAGTTTATTTTGCAATATAGATACATTATGTCCGCAACAAAAATAAAAGTTGGTTATTTTATCTAAAAGCAATGAAACGTTTTTTTTGTTTCGTTAAAATATAGTAGTAAAACTGTTTGATTCAAAACAACTTTTGACTAAAAAGATAAAGTCACAGGTACGCTATAAAATTGATTGGGTTGGATTAAGCTCTGCAAGCATTTTCAACAAAATTCTACTAACGCCATCTACTATCAAATAGATATACAAAAGTATCTCCTGTGAAGAGCGCCATCTTGTACCGAGTAGATTTAGTTTACTTCAAAGATGAACAACTAGATGTCACTAGCATTTCATTTCAAAATTCCAGATAAAATATTATCTGGAAAATAACAGTAAACAATGACAAATTAGATTTACTGCTATTGACTGAGCTTGCATAGAAAGATTTTTAGGAAAACCAAAACGAATGAACGAAGAAGTGCAATTATATAATCTGTTAGCATTCGCATAATACAAACTCTGTGGTCAGTTTCAGTGCTTGCTTGTCTGTGGTGTGGTTTCAGTTTGTATATAACAGAAATGTCAGCAGTGTTGCCAGATTACGCAACTATTCGCCAATACGGCTCCATCAACAAAATTGGGCAAATTTGGCCGCAGCAGCAAAATTGGCCGCTCAGGCCCAACATGTGAAAATTCCCTAAAATAAAATAAATCTTATGTAATAGGTAAATAAACATTAAATTCGCGATTAATTCGCGACACACCGGTGTGTCACCGAGGCCGGACAGGTTAAGGCAAAATAATGCAACTAGGGACCGATCAACATGATTTGTAATAAAAATGCCTTTATCAGTATATCACGAAAAATGTATTATGCAGAACTAAGAATGGATCTTGTGACAAACGAAATAAAATTGTCATTGGCTTGTAGCGTATTGTAGTATACTCTACTGAGCTATGCATCATTTTTATGTTAGCTACAAAAATAAAATAACTAATTTAAACCAACATTTTAACTAACATAACAATAAACTGATATAAGTTTGACGTTATACGTCAAAAATCGATCATTGACCGGTCATTGAGACACGATTGCAATAGCAGACTAAACCCCCTGATTTCTTTGCGGGGCTGATTTTTGGGTAAAGTCTAATATTACAAAAGAGGTAGATTTTTAAAATAAATTGATTAACCATAGTGATTTTGGTGGAAATTTATCGAATTCATTGATTTCAAACGCTTTAAAAATCCAAATGTAATAAATGCTTTTTCTCAAACATGCTTCGAAATTTGAGCATTATTTTGACAACCTCCTTCGAGATAAATCGAAATTGCTATACTGGCCAAATACATGCGAGCAGCGACCGGCAAAAGTTGTATGAAAATCCATATCTGTCGTGTTTTAGCGGCCAAATAAATTACATAGTAAACTCATTGGACACGACAAATTTAAAAATGGAACGATCTTTTACTCCGACACATGGCAACCAAGGAGGTAACTTATGTTATTCAAAGGTTTTATTTAAATTTCGAGCTGGCTTGCAAATAGAAAACATTTTATTGAAAAAAAAACAAACGAACACTTTAACGCGGGAAAACATATTGTTGTTCGTTGTTCGTCATTGATTAATTTTGTAGGTACTACTTAGTTTCAATTTACGCGTATTATTTTAGAAAAGTACTTTACAAGCCTTGGCCACAAATGGGCATTGATGGACTCACGTATGTGTGCCTCGGCTTCGCCTCGGCCCATATTTACTTCGTCCATCAATGCCTCTTTCGCTGGCCGCTGCAGTAATGTACTATACAATTTTAGACTACGGGTTCAGGCTTCTTTGCATTATATTGGGCAAATTTAGGCTACTTTCCAGCGGCGAATTGGGGCTAGACTCATCTGGCAGCATTGTCTGTCTGTCTTTCCACAGAGTAAGTATTCCTGTTTGATTTAGAGAAAAACTTTACAAAAGCTGTATTATTGCTTTAATTGCAATTTTGCAGAGATGCAAATGAAAAACTATTGTACTAACTCAAATTATAAATTCCTGTAGCGTATGTTCCTGCAAGCTTCAGCTCCTTAACATTGGATAAAAGTTACAAGTAAAAACCAAAATGTAAGTACTTTCCTAGTGCCTTTCTAAATTTTGTTTTACTTTTTAATTATGCATAATTTAATTTAAATGCATCGTCTTCTAGGAGTTTTGTAGACCTTGCAACGCTGACTATGCATCGGCGAAACGAACTAGAAGCCAGATTGAATATTTTTTGGGAAAAATGTGATCGCGCGGTTGACGACGTAAAAAAGTTAAAAATGAAGGTAAATCTCAATTTATTATAGTTTTTGTTGGTAGCTGTAAGCTGTAACACAAATACAACGTGAATAATCTATCTGGGAAAAAAGAATAATAGAGCTATTAACCTTAAAAAAATGTAGTAGTCTGTTTTTAGTAGGTACTTACTTCATTTTTTTATTATCCTTCACAAAGAAACAAAAAAGCTGCAAAATCTTACCCATTCCTATTTTAATAAAACTTAATTATATTTCGTAGGTAAATAATTTGATGACACATAAATCTTTTCCCAAAATTGGTTTTTGCCATAACACTCAGTGTAGCAGTAGCAAGCTAATGACCTGACAATAGCATATTATGAATATTTTAATTTATGCAACATGAAAAGAGTTTCTCAAACCGATGGGTTACTTTATTGTGTTTGTTATGTAAAGTTTCTGTTCTGTTGTTCTAAATTCATCAAAATCAATCAGAAAAAATACCTGTAGTGGTTTTTTATGTCTATTATTCCTTTTTGGTAGCCAGAAAATTAGAAAGGTATGAGGGTGACCTTGTCAAGCAGTTGGGCTAATGATTAATAAAAAATAGTCTGGTAAAAAACCAAACAAAGTGGACATTATATAGATATTATTTATTAGTTTTCTTTTACTTCCATTGTTACAGACTCAAGGCTTTGTCCTGCAGCTCAACTGTGACCCGTCCGAGCTCAAGGAGCGATTCCTTAACTCCATGAAACAGCTTGATGAATATATGTATCTTATAACTGACTTCAACATCTCTATATCCAAACTTGGTATGTATTGATTATATATCCTGGTGATTCATGTAGTCCTTAAATCATTGCGCAAATTAAGTTTGTCTGTAGTACATTCATGTTAACGTCTATCGTCCTGGTTCCAGTAAACCATGAATAGCTTTAATCTCTATCATCCGGGGGAACCAATTTATTTATTTTATTTATTTTTATTTTTTTGCTTTATCCGCGATCAGTCGCAAACTATGAGCGGATGTGGTGCGTGCAAATTCTTTTGAGGTGCACATCTTCCAGTGAAGATCGCCACCATATTCAGTAAACAGGCTTAGAGCCCGTGATCCAAGTTAAGCTCAAGGATATTTTTTCGCTTGAGGCGCTTTGTGGAGCTTGTTGTAATTAACTCATTTGCAAGTTTATTTGGATGAGTAGTGAGCCTTTTTTTGTACGATGGAATGGCAAACCGGATTTCTTCCTTTATTGTGTTCATTTTTAATTCCTCATGGATTTCGGTGTTTCTAATGAACCATGGCACCCCTGCAACTGTTCTTAGTATACTATTTTGAAGTCGCTGAAGGATGTTGATATTGCTATCGCTAGCACTGCCCCAGAGCTGCATACCGTACGTCCACACAGGCTTTAGAACTGTCTTGTATATAAGCAACTTTTTGTCAATTGATAGCTTTGAATTTCTTCCTAGCAACCACTGCAGATTTCTGTAACGAATGTTAATTTCCTCTCTCAAAGTTTTTATGTGATTTTTCCAAGTAAGACGGCGATCAAGGTGCATTCCGAGATACTTAACATCATCACTATGTGGTAGAGTATTTTGTTCAAGGCTTACTGGTGGACAGTTTCCTCGTCTCAGTGTGAATGTCACCTGAACGGATTTACTGGCGCTTGCTTGGATTCTCCACTTTCTCAGCCACTGGTTTACTTCATTCAGGCCTTCTTGAAGTATATCTGATGCTATTTTAGGATCCAGATCACTTGCTAGGATAGCAGTATCGTCAGCGAAGGTAGCAGTTGTGAGGTTTGGCTTTACAGGGAGGTCTGCAGTATATATTAGGTAAAGCACAGGGCCCAAAACCGAACCCTGGGGGACCCCAGCCGTGATTTCACAAAACTTCGATGTTGATCCACTTTCCTTTACTTGAAATAGCCTATCTGACAGGTAGGAAGTCATTAGTGGTAAGTAACTGTGGGGGAGGACATTTCTAAGCTTGACAATTAGCCCCTTGTGCCAGACTTTATCAAATGCTTGCTGTATATCCAAGAAAGCCCACGAGCAATACTCTTTTAGTTCCAGCGAACTTCTTATCTTGTCACACACCCTATGGACCTGCTCAATTGTAGAGTGTTGCTGCCTGAATCCAAATTGATGCTCTGGGATAGCTTTATTTTGCAATAGGATAGGTGTTATTCTATGCAGTAGGGCCTTTTCAAATAATTTTGATATAACAGACAGCAGGCTTATAGGTCTGTATGATTTTATTTCATTCTGAGGTTTCCCAGGTTTGGGTATCATCAAGATTTGGGACACTTTCCACAGGGTTGGAAAGTGCTGGGTTCGCAAAATGCCATTGAAAAGGTATGTTAGGAACAATATTGCTTTTTTTGGAAGTTCCTTCAGTATCTCTTTAGTTATAAGGTCAAACCCTGGAGCCTTCTTATCGTCAAGATTTTTTATAAGTCTTGACATCTCACGAGGTGTAACTGGATTTGGAGGGACATCCATTTGAAAATCTTGAGAAAGGGTGGATTCTATATGGTTATCAAATTCTTGATCACTTGATTTATTGGGTGTGAAAACTTCTGAAAGGTGTCTTGCGAAGGCATCAGCTTTTTCTTGTGCCGTTCTAGCCCATGCTCCTGTGTCTTACCTTAAGTGGTGGTTTTGCTGGTTGGGGCCTGTCATAGGATTTTACGAATTTCCACAGCGAATAATTAGTTGCTCTTGTAGCAGTGAGTGAACTTAATCTTGATTCTAGGGTGGCATCATTCGCAGCTTTAATTTAAAAAAAAAAAAAACCTTTATTTCGCAAAAATTAACAACTTTACACAACTTTTTAACATTTTTAAGGTACTTACTTAGTAGGGTTGATACGGAACTGATTCAACCTGCTCCCCGTACTAGTATGAACTGTATTACGGTGGAACAGTTTCCTCGAACATTGTTTCTTTTAGGTCGCGTGTTGCCCTATTAAGAGCAGTTTTGTCTTCTGGGTGTCTACTCGTGTGCCAAACACCTTGCAGACGACACTTTTCTTTAATTTTATTTTTGATCGTCAGGGGCACATTGTTGGACACAAATTCCTTATCACTGTGTGAGGGTGTGCTTATCCAACATGCTTCTTGGATAAGATTAGTGATATTTTTTGTGGCAAAATCTACATCATCAGGGGTCTTCAAAACCACATTTAATGTTATGTTTGCGTTGATATGCTCACGAAATGATTCCCAATCCGTGTACTTGTTGCAAAGAGCCTCTGGTTTTTCACAACTTATTATAGTAGTGCTGAAGGTGAGTAGCACAGGGGTGTGGTCTGAAGAGCCGTCTAGACACGATTCTACCTTAAAATAGTTTCGTGAAAGTCCCCTAGCTATAAAGAAGTCTAGCAAATCTGGAGTTTTATTTGCGTCTGAGGGCCAGTAGGTGGGCTCAGATGTTGTGAGAATTGACAGGTGATTCTTATCAATACTGTTTTTAAGTTGCCTGCCTCTTGTTGTGGTAAGTCGGGAGCCCCAGTGGTTATGCTTTGCATTCCAGTCTCCTCCAGCAATGAAACGCCCGCCAAATTGTGAAAATAAGTCAGTAAACATCTCTTCAGTTATTAGATATTTTGGGGGGCAGTAAACTGCAGCCAAAGAGAAATATCCACATTTGTCTTCCACCGCAACAACTAGCTTGGGTGTGGTTAACCTTGAATTCAGGCAGTAGGTGATGTTTTACAGTATTACGTATAATTACTGCAGTTCCGCCATGTCCAGTTCCATCAGGGTGATTAGTTGTATAAGTCATGTACCCCTTGATTTTGATGCAGCTTTTATTAGTGCAATGTGCTTCTGAAACTAGAATGACATCAAGATTATGCTCATTTATCAGCGTTTGGATTTCATCCCTATTTGGAGCCAAGCCATTTATGTTCCATGTTGCTATGCGTAAACTTATTTTGGAATCTTGTTGAGCAGTGTTGATATGAGACTCATTAGAGTACTCATTTGTTGTAAGAGTAACCAATTTTATGAAAATAAATAAATGAAAACAAACCATAAAAATTGTGGAATTTAAGTAAAAATCAATTCGCAATATTTTGGATCCACCCAGACGTAAGTCATTAAACTTTAATTCTATGTATTTTCATTAAATTAGTTACCCCGGACAATAGAGGTTGTAAAATATTTTATTGTTGATATTGCGCCCGTCTGTGGGCCCTTTGAAACTAAAACCAACCCCAAATAATAACAGAAGAAACCTCATTTATAAACATTTTTATTGTTTTAAATTCTTCTTTGCAGCTAAAGATTAATATTAATAACCTTGTCTTTTCATCCAGCTTCTTAACGCATATCAAATCATAACACACCATTTCCATTACAGACGAGGTGGCAAATGTAGAATATACTCCAGTACAAGACTCATTCTCAAAGCCGTTGATGCCATTAGCACCTCTAGTCCCATTCAACCTCATAGATGCATTGAGCGAACCAGCTCCTTCAACATCCACTGCTTGCCAAAACCATTGCCCTCCAGAGAAACCCAAGAGAGTCAAGCCTTCTAAAACTGACCAGTCTTTGATAGTATTCTCAAGTACGTCGTCATCTGAGGAAACGGTGCCTCAGGCAAAGACTGTGATGTCTGTCAAGGAGGTGCAGTGCGAATTGGATACAGAATTGGACAAAGTTAAAATTGAAGGTATGTTTAATTGATATGTAAAGGTTATTAGACGTTACTTAAACCTGTCTAAACACACTATGCCGAAGTTACGCGACCGAAGTTCAGCACAATTACGCCTGCAATGCTATTTGAATTACTGACGACACACTATGCCAAAATTACGTCGCGTCATAGCGTACAGCCTAACTTCGGTCGGGCGTAAGTTCAGCGGCAACGTATTCTGTGGGCACACATTATACGCGACCGAAGTTCGGTTCTATTACCGACGAAGATCCGGGATCCACGATAGCACTCGAGACACTGAATACACACACAAAGTTGCGGAACTGAATTTCTGCCGCGTAAGTTCGGCACTTCTGGTGTGTCATATCAGCCGAATACGTCGGAACGTAAAATCAGCCGTCGAACTTCGGTCGCGTAACTTTAGCATAGTGTGTTTAGACACTTTGTCTCCCGCGTCGCTGGTTCTTGATGTTCGGGACCCAATCCGTGGTTACTTTCGCCCAGTTCTCATGTGGCATGCGGCAGATATGGCCTGCCAAGTTCCATTTCAATTTGGCAGTTGTCTTGCCTACATCTTAAAATAGATTGAGGTGGAAAGAAGGAAGGGAGGAAACCTAGAAAAAACCCACAGTAAAATAAAGATTTGAACATCTCAAAGCCACAAAAATATCGTAAGCTTTCGAAATCATTGTTTAACGGACAGCAATGTTACCGTAATGCCTAGTGTCAACGCGCCATTCAGTGCGTGACAGGGGTTAAAAAATAATTTAAAGTCCATTGTAATCATTATTCTAGTAAATAAATTTATTTCTTCGTAAATAATTTTATTAGTAGGTAACTAGTATAAATAAATATTTTGGTAGGTAAATTTTTGATACATAGCTCTTTCGGGCGAGCAATTGGGATATCCAAAAAATATTGGACACGTATTTTTTATTTTTTCACGTAAAAAAGAATGAAGACGATTGACGTCAACGTGTGTTTTCTACGCACTGTGCGTTGACGCGCGACGTCACTATGATGGTACAATTTTACCAGCGACATGACGTCACACGTGGATACACGTCTTCACTTTTTGTTAACGTTTAAAAAGAAAAAATGTATATCTGATCTAAGAATGTATAAATCTGACGGACTAATTAGAATTTTTCAGTAAAATACCCTATTCTGCAACCCTGGAGTCGAATACTCTATTTTATTGAATTTCATGTATTTTCCCTAGTTAAAAAAGTAATTAGTTTGTATTGTAAATTATGTAGGTATGCAAAATAAAACTGCCACTTTTAGTGTGTTGTCACAGTATAAATATGGACAGTAGGGAAACTAAGCCTAGTTGAGATCATAATTACCTACGCTCCATTGAAGCAATAGGGTTGTCACTTTTAATGTTTTTGATATATTTTTTTTTACATTTTTGTTCTGTAGTGATCAATCAATCGAATTTGAATAAATAGCTTACAAACATAATTTAAGTAGGTAATCTCATGGCGTCAATTAATCTCAGCAAAAGACGATAGTTTAAACACGGAAATCAATTTAATATTAACACACAACAACTTGTAGAACTAAAGATCTTTAACTTTGTCATTACGGCGGAACCTTTACAAGTTTTAGCGGGAGCGTACGCGAGCCGCGGTTGGTGAAAAGGTTTCGGGCGCTCGTCGGAGTACGCGGTAGACGCCGCAGCGCAGGTAGCGCGCGGGCTGGGCGAGTGAGCGGCTACGAACCGTACCGCGTTTCAATCCGAAAATGCGTGTGATATCTAGTAATTAAAAAACTCATTACATTAAAAAGTACACACACCCATGACGAAAAAATTGATAGGTACCTTTTGCAGCCGCCATATTGGATTCACGTTTTGACAGCACTATCGGCTTCAACACCCTCGAAAACCATGAAAACGACACCCATGACGAAAAAATTGATACCAATCGCAGCCGCCATCTTGGATTCACATTTTGACAGCACTATCGGCTTCAACACCTTCGAAAACCATGAAAAGTACCCATGACGAAAATATTGATACAGAATAACAGTCGCCATCTTGGATGTACTTTTTGTTACCACTATCACTATTGCACTATCAGCTTTAAATACCCTCAAAACCGCCGCATTCATGATTTAGAAGTAAGTTCACGAATTCATTATGATCGATCACACGGACTTATACGTAATTCGATAACGATTAAATAACAATAACTAGAAATCATTCTTACCTTTCAATATCAGCAGGAAGTTTAAAATACAATAGCTCCGGTTTTGATGAAGCCGAGTTCAAACAGCCGTATACTACGCAATACTTTCCTGGCATTTTCAAAAATAAAAAGTTAAACGTGACTACTCGTCTTGACGCGGCACTTGCTACTGCGAGTCCCGCGAAGTTACCTTAGGAGTCTCGTCGGTGTGCATGTTTGTGTGAGTGTGACGTTTCGAGCGTTTGTAGGCAGTTTCCCTACTGTCCATATTTATATTGTGGTGTTGTGTTTAATGATGTGATGGATAGTGTGTGCTTGATGTCTCTTAGAGCGTGAACGTATCTAGACCGGCGCGGTATTATAATCGATTTGCGCATATTTATTAGACGAAAAAGAACAAAGTATTACTGATTTTTCTATCCAATGTTTTTCGGGCTCTAGCTCAAACATTTAATTACTTAGTTTCTTTTGTGATTCTAATCCTGATAGACAAGTATATAAAGTAGTAAGTTGTTTGTTGTTAGCGATTTAAAACCAGCCTACAATTCGTGAAGCTAAAACTTTGTACCTACTTCTTTTTACGAAAATTGCGCGGATGGAGGAGTTTAAATTAATAAAAAAATATGGTTGAATTTCGACCACTGGGCGACCAGTAGTAATAATAAAACGTTCAACTTCACGTAAAACAGATTTTTTCATCGTTATTTTTTCCTCAACGATGATTGACAACAACAGAAGTAGACTTAAGTAGGATTATTGATACTTCTTTATGAGTTTCCTTGTCATCTGACGCATAAAAACTCAAGAATTAAGGAAGAAAAAGCGTGCGAAAACGCGATGCGAAAACTTTATGTAATTCTCAATTAGCCGACTTTTCCCGCAAATATTTTCCATAATCTCTTGAATATGCCTTCCTCAATCTCCCTTTGCAAAGATGCACAGACAGCTATGTTAAAGACTATTCTAGATCTTGGGGCAATTACACCCCCTTAGATCCGCGGCTGTCAACAACGCACCATGACGAAGACTAACTTTCAAAAATCAAGACCCCAACACTAAAGTTAGACTAACTCGTAATCAACTGACTGAGGCCAGCACCTTGCCATTTAACAACCCAGTTTGGCCTAAGGGGGGCAAGTACGCCCCCTTAGATCCGCGCCTGCTAAAAACGACACCACGCCGAAGTTTACTAACTTTGAACAGTCTAATCAAGCCACCAACACCCCTTCACTATAGACTGACTCTTACTCAACTGACTACTGTGTACCCAGATCCACCCGCAACACCCTCTGAAACCAGCAACCTGCCAGCACAGCCGGTGCTGGAGACTGACCACGCATACGAGGCTACCATCATGCACGTCGACGGCGCCTTCTTCTGGGCCATCACTGATGATCCTGAGGAGGTTCAGAAGTGAGTTACTCATGATTGTCAGTGTATATAGTACAGTGTTTCTTAGGTAAGTTACAAGACCTTAGGCTTACACAGTTGCCAATTATGTTCATTTACCAAATGGAAATAGTTTGGGAGTTATGCCTTTGATGAGGTTTGTTTAAATAATGAATGTGTTGTGAGGTAAGTTTTTAGTAGGACCACAACCATAGCTAAGAATTTTCTTTGTGGATGGGAGGGGCCGGTTTGAATTCTGCACCAGACGTAACCAGTGGTTGACTAAGCTTAAATAGGGCTTCCCGCCCAACTAACCAGAACTAACCCTTCTCCCATCGAGGATCTTATCCTTATCACCAAAAACCGCAACCGGGCGTCAGACTGAGAACCCGCGTGGGAACTAATACTGCAACATTGTCGTCTATGATACCACTCCAAATTTAGCATAAGTACACTTAGTTAAACTTCCTGTTTGAACCATACTTCACAAGAACTAACGTAAGGTCATTGCCCGCTTCTACCAACCATGTACGAACACAGGGATCGTCCTGGTTTGGGTTAGCCAGAACTGTTATTTTGTAGCTAACTTTATTCAAGTTAAGGTTACTTAGCACCCTAGCCCACGGACGTCTTTTAGGTGGATACCAATGTCCTACATAATCGTCTGGCATCCATCAGGAGAAGCAGGGGTCGCACGTCACCAGAATCCAGACGCGAACAAGTTTCCTTCATCCTCAGTGGAGAATTTAATCTAATCACTCCATATTGTTCTAGGTACCTTTCTGTTTTTTTAGTGCAAGCCACCAAGTGCGCAAATGACGAAGTGTGACAATATTCGTCCAGTCGGGAAGAGGCGCGCTCCTCCATCTTCGCTTAAATATGCCATGAGTCATCTAGCGTTTATTAGGATCGTCTCTTCTTTTCTCATTTTTTTTTTAATGTCCTGCCTTCATACATCTAAAACTAACATAATAATAATGTGTCTCTTTCCAGACTCATGATGGAAATGACAAACTTCTACACGGAGAACCAAACTTTAATTAGCAAGAATGACGTAAAATCGCTGACCTGTTGCGCGTTCTACGACGAAGATAGTGATTGCTTTTACAGAGGACTTTTCCTCAAACTATCTGAGGTATGTAAAAAGTTTGTTTTGAACAGTGCACCGCTAGTTGTTTGAACTGGAAGTTTTTTTTCAAAGCTTACAAACACACGTCGCTCTTGCGACGACCGCAAGAGGTGGTTTCAGTTGTTTGAAATTCCACGCTCGTAGCCGCGCATGTTCCACACTCTGTTTGCGGCCTTAGCTGTTCAATCTTTAATTCATTTAATTTTCATGATTCTTTGATTGCATTTCGTGATTTTTCTAGGAGGACAGCGAAGTAGCGGAGATATTCGTTGTGGATACTGGCGAGATGAGGTGCGCGCCCGTCGTGTGCGTGCAGCCGCTGTACCCGCGCTTCTGTAACAAGCCGCCCTACGCGCGCTGCTGCCATCTAGCGGGGGTGAGTTGTAACTAATGTTACCAGGAGCACAGCCAGTAGCGGAGATATTAGTGTAAGTGGTAGATAGAACACTGCCAGGGTTGCGGATTTTGTTCGAAAGAGTTACTGCGGCCCTAGAAAGCAAAGGGCACTAGGAGGATCACGGATGGGTTAAAATGGAACTACAGAACTTTTTTCAATAAAATAATTTAAATACCTGGCGCGATTTCAGCGGCTTCATAAAAAATACACAATTCCACACCTCCTTAGAAGAGTTTTGGGGGTAGAATTTATAGTTTTATTTTTTTCATTGTTTGTCAGAAAATCCTAGCCTCCAAATAAAACAGGTTGCTAGTACTTCAGGTAGAGGTTTTGATGATCATGAGTGAGTACCAAAATCGATGTCAGGTATCAAACAATCTAATACACTCAAATAAGAAAAACCTTTGGGATTTTTCGGAACATTGCCGAGAACTTGGGAACATTCCCATGCAAAACTATGTCATTTTCATAAAAATATATAAGAAAAAATTGGTAGTTAGAAAAAAAACTCAAAGCATTTATTTCAATTAAACCCTGTATAGGTACTTTTGAATTGTCAAGGTTGGTCAGTCAAAAGAGATGAAGCTATTTGCACGTTCCAAAGCTTAGATATCTATGGAGAAGAATGTGCAAGAAACTCTACGAACACTCTTTTAAATCAATAGCTTGTACAATGATATGGTTACATCATTCCTGTGAAAATTATACAAATATATATGTGAGAATGATGCAATGTAGAAAGACAATGCAAGTGTACAACGCCAAAAATGCAAACGAGTCTTACGAACATTTTATAGAAGATTTTTCGTTATTATATCGTTTGTGCTTTCCGGAAAAATATGTCACTATATTCACTAATAAAAAGACTAAATGGCTATCTCGTGGAATTAACTTATGTAGTAAGAAACAGAGACAGCTACTCTGGGCGTATAGACTTAATCCTAACTTAAAAAATAAACTTGTTTTAAAAAAATATTCCACACTTTACAGGAAAATAATAAAATTAACCCAGAAAGCCCAAAATAACCATTTTATCAATGTTTCACAAAACAAATCAAGAGCAGCCTGGCAAGTTATAAACAAATCTAAATTTTGTTTACCCCAAGAACCAATATTGTCCATAACAAAAGATAACTTAACTTTGACGCACCCAATGGATATAGCCAACGAATTTAATAAATATTTTATTGAGGATGTTGAAAACAAACAACAAACGAATTATACGTCGAAAAAAAAACTGTTTGGTGAAAATCTAACATCGCAATCATTATTTATGTTGCCTGTTGCAGATGATGACATAGATAAAATAATTAACAGCCTTAAAAACACGAATACTGTCGGACATGATGGCATATCAACCAAAGTGATAAAATATGTCAAGGAAGTTATAGCGCCACCACTGTCACATGTAATAAATCTTTGTATTGCTGATGGTGTATTCCCAAACAGTTTAAAGAAAGTGATTATTAAGCCCCTTTTTAAAAGAAATGACAGAAGTGATGTAAAAAATTATAGACCGATTGCAAAAATTCCGGTATTTTCAAAAATATTAGAGAAAGTGATTTACAATTCCATTTATGCTTTTTTCGAAAAATTTAAATTATTTTGTACTGAACAAAAAGGGTTCAGAAAAAATATCAATATTAATATGGCACTGTTTGACTTACTATCAGGTGTCTTGAATTCGGTTGATAAAAAAAAACATGTTTGTGCGATATATACAGACATGACGAAGGCGTTCCATTTTGTGGATCATAACATTCTACTGCAGAAATTACATGGTTATGGTGTTAGAGGAAATATCCTCAAGCTCTTAGAATCTTACCTAAGTGATAGATTACAATCGACGGAAATCACTAGAATATGTGCTACATCTAAATTAGAAACCACATATACCTCTGAACCAAGGTACATAAAATTTGGCGTGCCTCAAGGTAGCGTTCTGGGACCACCACTCTTCTTGATATATATAAACGACCTCCCAAAATCTACAGGGCAAAAAATGGTACTCTTTGCAGACGATAGCACGGCTATTATAGAATGTAATAATCCAATCAATTACCAAAATGACATAAATAATTCTTTAAATAAAATAATCAATTGGCTTAATGATAATAATCTTATAATTATTAATTTAAATAAAACTAAAGTAATGCACTTTCGCCAACGACTTGACAAACCACTAGTAAATGTTGCTTATGATAATAATAAAATAGAAGAAGTTAGTACTGCGAGGTTCTTAGGCATAACTATAGATGATAAACTAACTTGGAAACCTCATTTGGAAGAAATTTGCAAGCGATTAAGCAAATCATCATATTTATTATATCAGCTTTCAAAGAAAGTAAATACTGATACACTGTTAACAGCATATCATGGACTAGTTGGCTCAGTTCTTCGGTATGGTCTTATTTTTTGGGGACAATCAACAAATAGGGAGCTTGTTTTCAGGATGCAAAAAAGATGTTTACGTTGCATGTGTGGTTTAAAAACAACTGATAGTTGCATTCCATATTTTAAAAAGTTAAAAATATTACCTCTGCCCGCTTTATACATCTTGGAAGCGGCACTATTTGTAAAAATAAATCCACATTTATTCAAAAAAATTTGTTCCGTAAAGAAAACTCCGATGCGTGCTCAATATATTAACGAACTATGTCTTGTGAAATGTAAAACTTCACTAATGAAAAAAAGTTTCTTTGGTGTTGCACCACAAATATATAATAAAATACCAGATAAAATAAAATGTATGCCACTGCCGAAGTTTAAAGGAACGCTTAATGGATTACTGCTTGAGAAATGTTATTATACTATAGACGAATTTCTTAATGACGAATTCATATAACTGTATAATGCTGACATTCATTTTTATATTTGACATTAATATCTTTACTATTTATCTTATAAATTAGACTTGAATTGACTTAAAATTTTGACATAAAATTAAATATGAATAATAAAAATTAACGGCCATGCATGTGTTAATACAATCATAAAAGTAAATAATTATAATGTAATACATTAATTAATAATATAGTAATTGTAATAAAATATTCTTCTTCTTAAATTAGCTTTTAATGAACTTACCGTGTTAGTTTGTTTGTTAGCATGTTGGCCAAATCTTTATAATTTGTATGCCAAATGGCAAAACATAGCGCACTACCAAAATTGTAAGACCCTGTATGTAATATGTTTACCTATGTTTACGATTAAATGATTTTGATTTGATTTGCATGATCAAGCGTCCGGAGTAAAAAAGCAATAATTCAAAGCCAAATACTTAATTAAAATAAATCGTGGTAGCTGAGAGATGACCAGTCCTAGCTTACGGCGCTCGCTCACGCATATGATGTTTGCACTAGCACCATTCGGCTAACTGAACACGGAAACTCAAAAAATCCGAACCACTATTCTTATCCATCCATTATAACTGGATTCTGAGGTGTAGTCTTGTTAATTCAGGAGACCTAGTTAAACCTAGTATGTGTTTGCAGGTGGACCTGGTTAGCTATCACAACAAGAACCTAATGGAGAAACAAGAAGAGTTTATGAGGGGATATGTCGGCAAGCCGTGCAGAATTGAGGTTGATGACAAGTTAGTATTATGCTAAAATAAATACTTACACCTTTTTAGTTCACCACTGTAATATGACAATATTACAAAGATTAGTTCTTCTCGTCGTTTTTTTTTCTTCATTTTTTTCCAACATTTAAAATCTTTCAACATTTCGAGTTTATATTTAAATGACTCTTCTTACACAAAAAAAAAATTCAAACATCGTCACAGAGCTGTTGGAACTACATAAAATTTATGTATTTGAAACAATGAAAAAAATATTTAAAAAAAAAAAACATTTTTAGACAAGTTTTTTTTTAGGGTTCCGTACCCAAAGGGTAAAACCGGGACCCTATTACTAAGACTCCGCTGTCTGTCCGTCTGTTACCAGGCTGTATCTCATGAATCGTGATAGCTAGATAGTTGAAATGTTCACAGATGACGCATTTTTGTTGCCGCTATAACAACAAATACTAAAAACAGAATAAAATAAATATAATCACCAGGCTGTATCTCATGGGGCCCCGGTGTGGGCTCTGACGCTAAAGAAGCGTCCAGCCCGACAACTGAACGCGTCCCAAAGGGTCATGGCCATCCGGCTGGCTCGGGGATACCGCACGGTCTCCAGCGAGGTGGCGAGCCTTCTTGCGGAATGCCGCCGTGGGATCTGGAGGCGAGAGCCCTCGCGCACGTCTATGCATGGCGCGTGGAGGCGTTACGCCGGGGCGAAATGCGGATGGAGCTCCGGCAAGATACCATGGCGGTATGGAGTCAGCGACTGTCGCAACCCAGTGCTGGGCACGCCACAATAGCGGCGTTAGTGCTCCTCTTTGAGGAGTGGCTGGAGAGGCGCCACGGCGTCCTCACCTTCCGCCTGACGTAGGTACTCACCGGATACGGTTGTGTCGGGAGGTACCTGTTTCGGATTCGGCGGGAGGAAACGCCCGGGTGTTTTCACTGCGAGGATCGCCCGGAGGACACGGTGGAGCATACGGTGGAGGTCTGCCTCGCTTGGGCGGAGCACCGCCGTGTCCTCGTCGAGGCGATCGGCGGCGGCGACCTCTCGCGCCTGGCTCTGGTTCAATCCATGGTCCGGAGCGAGGAGGCATGGGAAGCCGTCACCTCCTTCTGCGAAGCAGTAATACTAGTGAAGGAGGAGGCGGGCCGCGGGAGGGAGAGACAGCCCTCACGCCCCAGCCGCCGCGGCATAGGGAGACGCACCGGGCGTCGGGAGTCGCTGGGCGATTCCCGGCCACCGTAGGTGCGGGTCTGCGGATGGCGAGCGGTGGGTGGCTCGCCGTCCGATCAAAGCCAGGCCCAAGCCGACGGCGCGTTGTGTTCCACGCGCGCCTCAAAGAGATGTCAGCATAAGAGTAGGGGCTCGTTAGGGCCAGAGCCTGCCAGGGCTGCGGATTTTGTTCGAAAGAGTTACCGCGGCCCCGAAACGCAAAAGGCACTAGGAGGAGCATGGATAGGTTTTAGTCAGTAAGAGTCTGACGCTCCCTCCCGCTCCGCGGCAGGAGTCATTTGATGATTTCCCATCTTTAAAAAAAAAAGGGCTGTATCTCATGAACCGTGTTATTTAGACAGTTGAAATTTTCATATAATTATGATCTATTTATGTTGCCCGATATAACAACAAATAGGTACTAAAAACAAACTAAATATTTAAGTAGGGTTCCGCACCCAAAGGTTAAAAGGGACCCTATTACTAAAACTCTGCTGTCTGTCCGTCTCTTACCAGGCTGTATCTCATGAATCGTGATAGTTAGACAGTTGAAATTTTCACAGATGATGTATTCTGTTGCCGCTATAACAACAAATAGGTACTAAAAACAAAATAAAATAAATATTTAAGTATCTCCCATACAACAAACGTCAATATTTTGCCGTTTTTTTTTTTAGATAATGGTACGCAACCCTTTGTGCGCGAGTCCGACTCGCAATTGGCCGGTTTTTTTTTATAGAAAATGGTACGGAACCCTTGCACTTGGCCGGTTTTTGTTATATTTTGGTTTCTTCTCAGCAGACCCTTCCATTTGACCTATATCATGTTGTGCAATGGTGCATTAAAATATATTGGTCCGCCATATTGGATTTATAATTATGTCACTTAGCTAACCGTGTATGCAAAATATCAACTCAATCAATTGAGGATAAATGTTTTAAAATCCAGTTGTAACATTTGACCATAACTACATTCTTACCGACAAAGCAAGTCAAATAAAAGCTTGTAAAATCACATTTACTTGTTGACAGTACCTCAGAGTCTTTAGGCGTGTACGTCGTGCTACCTACCGGCGAGACTCTAAACAAGATCATCGTGCAACAAGGGCTAGCTCTACCAAGTAAGGCATAATTATTATATGGCTAATTATTTTTGAGGCGAATAACAACTTATTAGGCGACTAACTAATTGGTTACAAAAAATAATGACTTGGCGGCTAATATTAACAGTGGGATGTCATACGTATATGTGTTTTAATTGGTGTAAGAGCGAGCGAAGCGAACTCGGGACTTGAGGCACCCCGACTCGGACAGGTTAGGTTAGAAGGGAATGGCGGGGTCAAGTGAGCGAGCGAAGGAGCGAACAGACCCCGCCATCCCCTTCGTGGTTATTTTTTTTAAACCACCCAAAAATATTTATTTATTTATACTAGAATCACTGCCAATTTAAATTTAAACAGAGCTCACAACTCTATATAAAGCTGCTACTTTATACTTAAAATGCTACTTCACTGTAGCTGCCAACCTATTATTTTTGCTACCCATCTTAATTATTTTTAAAACCCTATAACAGGTTAGTTTGTCGCCGCGTTAAATACATGCCTTATTATATCAGCACTAGTTGGAGTTTACTCCATAAGAAACGATTTTCATATTTAACCCGCGTTATGAAAATTTTATGAGGAGTAAAATCTTAAGAGCGTGTTCGCCTTATGTCATTTCATACAAACTTTCAAGTCCTTATTCTTCAAAATGGATGAACCGATTTTAACGAAACTTGGTATGCATACGCTAGATATCCAGGTCTAAATAGTTATCAGAAAACATTTTTGAAAAAGAGTTCAGGGGGAAGGATATAGTGATTTTTCACTTTCTATAGAAAACTTAAAATCGTTCTCTCTCTTCCTCTGAAAACTTTTTTTTACTGTTACGTCATCATCGTTGGTCAAAATATGATTGATAGATGATTCCAGTTCTGTAAATACGTACTTGCTGCGGGTGCGAATCATATTTTGACCAACATGCTACCTGATACTGCCCTGCAAATTGCAAAAAACGTACGAAATCGCGTACATTTTTTGAGATATTTATCCAAAATCCAACAAGATTTTGTACTAATCATTCTATAAAATTGCCTAAATCAGCCATACTATTGACGAAACTTATGTCTCACCTTCAGTAGATAAGCCAGTGGAAGCACAAAAGCTGCCTCCAGAAGAAGTTTCGAGCCCAAGCCAAGAGGACTACGAAATATCTGACAGTCCTGAATATGATGACCCCGTTGAAGCTGTCACGGTAATGTATTAAGTACATTTTTTATTATTTTGTAAAACAGAAGCGGCTATAAAGTCTCACTATGTTTCTCCGCTAAGCCTGTTTGACTGGTACAAAAAGCCTAAAGTCTGCCTTTTAGCCATTGTACCTTTGAGCATGAATAAATAGCCAACAAGAACAGCCGCACGGGTCGTGTGTACTCAGTGACTGGGTTGTGGAGGTCAGATAGGCAGTTTCTCCATGAAAATGCTGGTACTTCAACTGGTTAGACTGTGGAAGCCGAGCCAATAGGCTAGATCAGCTATACTCAACCTGCGGCCCGCGGGCCACATTATTGATGCTATATTTAGTCAGTGTATCAATGTGTATGTATCTATACTGTATTGATTCACTCTTTGACGATGTGCTAAGACTATTCCTCACCCACTATCAACGTCAAAAAGTTGGCCTATGTCATCTGAAAATAGTCCTTTTGCCACAAATTCAGAAGTCTCATTCATATAGATACTATTAAAAGTAGAATTTTATTTTACTGTAGGTTATTGCGACCCATCATGACACTAGTAGAAGCGCAATGTGGCCCAGAGAAAGGTTGAGTATGACTGGGTTATATGATATCTTTGTTGTTTTGATAATGTAAAAAAAGCTTGAGAAAAACTTGTTTTGTGGAGGCGTAGTTGCCCCGTGGTCAATAGGACATGATAATAACATCAAAAGAATCCCCGACCAGTCGAAAAACAGCTTAATACATAGTAACATTTGAAATTACAGGGCTACAGAAATCGTGACGAGATGGACATCTGCAAACATTATAAAGGCGGGCCAGAGAAGACATGCTTCAAAGGAAGCCGGTGTTCTAAAAAGCACATTCTCATGCATCCTGGTTAGTTAGAAAATTATCATATGTTTTAATTTAAAGTAACTGCCAAAGTGAAACGATACGGGTACAAAAATAAAACATTTTGTCTGCAACAAACTTATTTTAAGTCATATTTTAATAAACACTAATTGTTACATAATAAACAGTTTGGTTTTAGGGGTCTTTCAACAACTGATGCTGGTGTTGAACTTTTAGGACACATTTATAATGCATGGGAGGACAAATGCGATGCATTGGGCATTTTTTACGATTTGTCCAAGGCGTTTGATTGCGTTCTTCATGAGACATTAATCAGGAAATTGCACTTTAACGGGATCCGAGACGCCTCTGGATCTTCTTACTTCATGCTTGAGTGGTAGGATTCAGAGTTAATATCAAACGGTAAAAGAACCCCTGGTTCGCTAGTCAGGATGGGGGTCCCACAGGGCTCAATTTTAGGCCCCTTCCTGCCTCATAGAAGATAAACATGATATGATTATAGTGTTTTATAGATGACACGGCGATTTTATTCAAACTAAAACATCATTAAAGGCTACTGACGATGTAAATAGTGCCCATGCGACTGAGTTAACTGGTTTAATTTTAATAATCTTCTACTTAACGAACTACGTTTACGTTACCTCATGTAAGATAAGTGAACAGTGTTGTGTCAAGAAAGGGTGAAAAGTTGAAACCCGAAAATAGTGTGTTCTTAAGCATGAATATCATAAATCCTAGGAACAAACACAATTTTGTCATTCCTAAAACCAGGCTCAAGAAAATAGGTGGTTTGTTTCGATGCTAATGTATACATTTTATAATAAACTTGCTAGCCACACTCAAGGACTAAGCATAAATAAATTCAAAATATTTATAAAACGTAAACTATGACAGAAAGCTTTTTACACAGTTAAATACTATCTTGAGGACAAAAAGTCTTGGGAATGAATGAGCTGCTTCAATAATGAACATGCCCCAATGACGGCACGGTTGGCACAGATGTTGAGCGATTGACTACTGCGCTGCGTATCGCGGGTTCAATTCCCGCACGGAACAAGTATTTGCATGGCCTACAAACAGTTGTTCCGGGTCTGGCTGATTTGTTTGTGAGTTTATTTTTGTAAACGCACCCACGATACCCGAAAATTTCCTAGGGAGGGACGATTTTTTTTAAAAAAAATCCTTTCATAAAAGTCGCGCAATCAAAATCCTTTCAGTTTTTTCATAAAACGTTGTCCCACACTAAACATTTATCCTTTCTAAGTACTTCTATTTTTACAAATTTACATTTTTATATTCTCATTTTTGTTTACTTTTTTACATTTATGTTTACTTTGTAATGTGTTTTATATACAAGGTGTAACAGAATAAACGCAATACCTCATATGGGGTCATTTTTCTGACCCCTTAACCGTTCACTGGTATGCGTGGCCAAAAAGCACGCTTTCTCACCGGGCATAGTTCCCGACAGAGACAGTATCAGTGATGAGCAGTTAGACGCTAGTCTATACACACAATGTCTAGTTCCCACGCACACAAAACCGTTCCGAACGGAATCAACGTTAGATGTTGCACGAAAAGACTATTGGAAAGTTGAGTTTTAAGAAAAAACCACTGCATAAATCAATCACAAATAAAGTTTATTGAACTCTTCTATAATTGAGGTTTGTCGGTGCCGACTTTGGTTTTGAGATTTTACACTTCTTTTATTACTTATTTGCGCCCAAAGTTGCGTTAAAATTAATAAAAAAAAAACGAATCTTTGTTGGCTTGTAACTTTTTAATGGCTTTTTATTTTACTATTCTGTTTCCGTACAGAAAATAATTAATAATGAGATAAAACGGTATCATGATCATTGATATCATCATCATTTAACATTGAATATACAATGTCAAACAGTGGAGTAATACCCCCCCGAAACTTTTATGGACGAAATATCGACTAGTGTAACCTTAAGAGGTATTACGTTTATTTTGTTACACATTGTATTCTTTATTTAATTTTATTATTTTGACATGAATACTTTCTTTGTAAAGTACCTATTATATTTTTTATTTTAATTCACTATGTGAATATGAGGACTTTGTGGGTTATTTTTTTTCTTTTCAAGTATTTTTAACCGGCAACGCAAAAAGAGAGGGGTGTTATAAGTTTAACGTGTCTGTCTGTATATCTGTCTGTGGTATTGTAGCTCCCAAACGGATGCACCGATTTTCGTTTAGTTTTTTTTTGTATCCTAAATAATTTTATCCCGAGTGTTCTTAGCTATGTTTCATGAAAAAGCCGCCGTTTGAAGATCATCAGCTCTTTTCTAGTTGATGAGGGGATCTGACTAACTTCCATAGGTCCGATCGATTCGAAACTTGATACGGTGTTACTACGTATGATTACTCGATTAAACGCTTCACGTTTAATGTAATGCCCTACAGGTTAGTTTAGTTTAAAAAGCTTAAAATAAAAATTAAATTAAAAAAATTAAAAACCCCTACTCAAAAAATAGGTACTTTAAGTAGCATTTTTAGGATAATTATTTTTTACTTTTTATGGGTAGTTCTGATGCTACTTAAAGTACCTACGTTTTGCGTAGGAGGATTTTTAAATTTTTAATTTAATTTTTATTACAATGTCTGGCAGTTTGAGTACTTTTGTAGCCTACCCAAATGCCCCTATTGGTTCGTCGAGTCATGGAGCTCGTTATTGGTTCTGACCAAGGCTTGCACTGACTGGACAAGGTCCACTCAAATCTTAGTGGTTTTTTCCTCAAAAGACAATTTCAGACACGGATCTGCATGATCCTCATTATAACGTCTTGTAAACAAAATTGTAAAAGACCATCTCAGACATCAACCTACATGGTTCTCATATGATTTGACCAGTACAATTATATGGACTTCAAAAGAGAGTGACCTCTGAGATTGTTTCGATGTTTCTTCTCAGCTAGGAAACACCGGCCTTATCTAGTTTGAAACGACCAAAAAAGATAGCCATGTAAAAGTGATACTTACAACCTACTTACAAAAAAAAAATATCATTTATCGTTAACAACACAGAATTTCTGGCAAAATAGTTTTCACCAGTGGTGTCGTGCCTCGGTCGTGGGCCATTCTGCTGTTATTGAAATTGCAAGCAAATGGTACAAACAACATATTTGCCAGCACAACATGGCATATTTACATATAAACATGTTTTGTTTCAGACGGCTGGACACTAGACCGCGTGCCAGTGATCGGCAAGTGCAAGTCAGTCCCTCTGCCGGCGCCCGACACTTGGCACAAAGTGCTGGTCACGTGCGTCTGTCACTACGACCGGGTGTATGTGCAGCTGTTGACGGAGAAGCGACCAGGTGAGCGTATTCTACTTACTAGGACTTTAGTAGCATGGACCAATGCGTGTCAGCACTGTGTTTGTGAATCAAAGTCGGCGTGTTGAATGTTCGTACCACTAGTAGAAGTCCTCCGTTCGTCCCATTACTCGCTAGGTGAAGCTCTAGGCGATACGCAAGCAGCCTGCCTATTGTAAAACAATCTTCCACTTGTTACCATTAACCAATGTGATACGGTTGTGCACACACCGTGCGTGAGTGTGTGCGGAATGCGAAAAGGCCGCCAATTATATGTTTTTTACTTTAGGGGTTTCCTTTAGGTATTTTTAATTTGGTGTACAATAAAGTATAAATCTATACTATCTATAATAATATATAATAGTATTTGTTCGGTAGTTTGATGAGATGAACGCGCTTGTTTCTAGAACAGTCGGATTTGGAAAATTCTTTTTGTATATTTAGTCACATTCATGAGGAAAGCTATAGTACAGATTACCAGATAAATCACTCCATACTAAATTTTCACCACCTACTGCTATAAAAGCCTACACCTTCGAGTCCACTACACGCTGCGATCGAAAATGTACCTAACCTTACAAGCGTAAAGTGAGTTTTGCTTTGTAGCTGCGCGCCACCGCGTGATTATTGTGAATTGCCCCGGCTTTTTCCTCCCAGAGTTGCGGAGTTTTTTCGAAAGAGTTACCGCGACCCTGGAAAGCAAAGAGCACTAGGAGGAGCATGGATGGTTTTTAGTCAGTAAGAATCTGACACTCCCTTCCGCTCCGCCCAGAGCGGGAGGAGTCATTTGATGATTTCCCATCCATAAAAAGGGCTGCCTCTTTCGATAAAGAAGTCGTAGGTATTTGTTGTTACACTTTATGAAATAAAATAATAAAATGCTTTTTAATGTTTCAGCATGTTTAATACGTCTGAAGTAAAGATAAATAAAAATCAATTACAGGTGTTTTACTTTTATAAAATGATTTTTTTTTTCCCTTGCCCTGGTAACCAATATGCTTTTACTCTATGAACAAACCTGCACTAGCGCCATATTGTGACGTCATGCACGCTTTTCTGACACTTGCATGCTCTTAAATAAACAATGATCATATGAAAATGACAATAACACGATAAAAACTAAAAATAAATATTATTTAAAATTAATTTGCACAAAGTTACCTTTCTATTCTTATCTCAGACGCCTAATAGAAGATATTACGTACCTACCAATACTTAATAAAATACAAAACATGCAAGTTTACAATTTATCTATTTAAAAAACGATAGGTAGTAAAACAAATTAGATACTCACATTTCTGTATCAGCAGGTAAACTAAAAAAAACCGGCCAAGTGCGAGTCGGACTCGCGCACGAAGGGTTCCGTACCATATCTATAAAAATCACGTCTGTTGTATGGAAACCCCACTTAAATATTTATTTTATTCCGTTTCTTGTATTTCTTGATAAAGCGGCAACAGAAATACATTATCTGTGAAAATTTCAACTATTTAGCTATCACGGTTCATGAGATACAGCCTGGTGACAGACAGACAGACAGACGGACAGCGGAGTCTTAGTAATAGGTTCCCGTTTTTACCCTTTGGGTACGGAACCCTAAAAAGGATAAGATTTTATCACTTCTCTTGCTGGATCTACATCCCAACTGTACATAATACACCAGAACCAGCCATATCATCAGAATTCGAAACTATAAAGTACGTCAGGTCGACCGAACGTAGGCGCCTTGCGGCTGTCGGCAACCCTGATAAATGGATCGCGTGCGACCCGGCGGCCGGTAGGTAGTTTTCGCGCATAAGTATATGGAGTGATTTATCCGGTAATCTGTGGCTATAGGCTATCTAGCATTACGCTAAAGTTCTTGGTTACCCTTAAATATTGATATTTGTAAAGTAAGTCGGAAGAAAAAGCGCGTGCGCTGGGAAAATGGCTAATTATACGTAAGTACCGTGTACAACAAAGATAATGGTTTTTATTAGATCTAAACAAAAGTTCGCGACACTATATATCTATCTCTTTTGTCTATAAGCCACTTTAAAAGGCATTTTGTGTCAAATAATTTATTGAGAAATTAAAGGTGATTTTTGAGCATTCATATATATTAATCCTTACGAGCGAAAGTTACTTCATCATCAAGATAATTTTATGTAATGTAAAATAAAATAATTCAACATTACTATTAAACCGAACGGGCGGTGCGCGAGACGCAGCCGCCGAACGAGAACGCATCGAGCGTGCGTGCGACGACGAGAAATTCTTTTTGTAATTATGATAGCTACATTCATGAGGAAAGCTGTACGCCTATACGGTAACGGGAAAAACCGGGATATGCGCGTACGAAGTCACGGGCAACAGCTAGTAAATAAATAAATGTGCATGGTTTCTTCATAAACAACTAATCCCTAAAACATTATGTTACAACAGAACCAGAGATACCTAGTTTCGGAGTAGTGCTGCCAGCGACGACGCTGTCCGCCTTACTACGAGACATGAACAGCCCTGCCACACGGACCGCGTATAAACCTCTAACGGTAACTATAAACTTTTAATTATTTAACCATAAGCCTTTAACTATTATCCCTGACAGATAGGCAGTAAAAAAATATGAATTTTACTTATTTTCACAAATAGCCAATTTCCTATAATATCTCAGTTAAAATTTTGTTGCACAGAATTGAATTATATTCAGTCGACACAATTACTGCTCCTGGACGAATTTTCATGTAATTTTTTTATATGTTACACTGTATATTTTTATAAGTACTCATATTCCTGAGCTAATTTTCTTAGCTGTAGGACGTGAGACAATTTTGAGCCATCTTCTTTCCTTTACTTATCAGATAACTCCGGCGCAAGGCGAGTTGGTGGCGGCGCTGTATCCTCCAGATAACAACTGGTATCGCGCGAGAGTGCTCTCCGTCACGAGGGCTGACCAGAGCGTTGAGGTAACTGCGATATTTTTAATAAAACACTTAACTTAAAACGACGATCATTCAGTCCAAATATCTTTAGAAGCTACTGAACAGCTGGATTTAAGCTGGCTAAAGAAGTAGGCGGTTGTTGTGGTCACAACACAGCATTGTGAGTAGTCTTGTGAAGTACGCGAACGAACTAGATATTTCGAGTGGTCTCACTGGAGAACTACGTGAATTAGATCCCAGATACGAACCAGCAAACTAAAGTTTGCTGGTTCATTCGATATGACTCGTAAGAAACCGAACCAAATTTTAAATCGAAAAATAGTGACTACATAAACCTTATCAAATTCGCAGGTGATGTACGTAGACTACGGCACAATCCTGTGGGTGAAAGAAGACTCGCTCCGCATGCTGGAGCCGCGGCAGGTGACGCTGCCCATGCAGGCCATCCGCTGCGTCCTCGCGGGCGTGCGCGCGCGCTCGCGGCTCAGCCAGCAGTGGGCGCAGGCCAAGCGGGCGCTCACCGAGATGGTGCAGGACAAGACGCTGGATGCTCATGTTATGTAAGTAGCAGCCCATCCGCTGCGTGCTGGCGGCGCCTCAGCCAGCAGTGGGCGCAGGCCAAGCGGGCGCTCACCGAGATGGTGCAGGACAAGACGCTGGATGCTCATGTTATGTAAGTAGCAGCCCATCCGCTGCGTGCTGGCGGCGCCTCAGCCAGCAGTGGGCGCAGGCCAAGCGGGCGCTCACCGAGATGGTGCAGGACAAGACGCTGGATGCTCATGTTATGTAAGTAGCAGCCCATCCGCTGCGTGCTGGCGGCGCCTCAGCCAGCAGTGGGCGCAGGCCAAGCGGGCGCTCACCGAGATGGTGCAGGACAAGACGCTGGATGCTCATGTTATGTAAGTAGCAGCCCATCCGCTGCGTGCTGGCGGCGCCTCAGCCAGCAGTGGGCGCAGGCCAAGCGGGCGCTCACCGAGATGGTGCAGGACAAGACGCTGGATGCTCATGTTATGTAAGTAGCAGCCCATCCGCTGCGTGCTGGCGGCGCCTCAGCCAGCAGTGGGCGCAGGCCAAGCGGGCGCTCACCGAGATGGTGCAGGACAAGACGCTGGATGCTCATGTTATGTAAGTAGCAGCCCATCCGCTGCGTGCTGGCGGCGCCTCAGCCAGCAGTGGGCGCAGGCCAAGCGGGCGCTCACCGAGATGGTGCAGGACAAGACGCTGGATGCTCATGTTATGTAAGTAGCAGCCCATCCGCTGCGTGCTGGCGGCGCCTCAGCCAGCAGTGGGCGCAGGCCAAGCGGGCGCTCACCGAGATGGTGCAGGACAAGACGCTGGATGCTCATGTTATGTAAGTAGCAGCCCATCCGCTGCGTGCTGGCGGCGCCTCAGCCAGCAGTGGGCGCAGGCCAAGCGGGCGCTCACCGAGATGGTGCAGGACAAGACGCTGGATGCTCATGTTATGTAAGTAGCAGCCCATCCGCTGCGTGCTGGCGGCGCCTCAGCCAGCAGTGGGCGCAGGCCAAGCGGGCGCTCACCGAGATGGTGCAGGACAAGACGCTGGATGCTCATGTTATGTAAAGAAAGAAAACCTGGCTCGACACATTTCGAATGACGTTTTGAGGTTTTAATTTAAATTGAAAAATTATATTTCGATGGAAACAATATGCACGCGTTAGCATCACTGTTCCAGTTTCGTTTATATTATTTTCATCGAAATAGAATGGTTCAATTTAAAGTAAAATGCCAAAATGTAACTCGAGCCAGGTGCCAAGTTAACGCGTACGGGTAGTAGGAACTCTCGTATATCAGTCTGTCTGTCATAGCCGATTCGGTCGGAATCTATTGGATCGATTCAGTTAAAATTTGGTAGAAATATGAACGTCGTGACTCAAACACTAACGGCTAACGTAAAGAAATAAGTTTTGAGTAAGTGGCCACATTTTTGAAGGTCAAACTACAAAATATATAAAAAAGGGTTTTTCAAACTGTGCTGTGTAACATTTAAAATTCAAGATAGCTTGTTTCTCAAAAATATTTAAACTGTCGGCTTAAGTTAAACATAGCCAGAGTCACAAATTATCTCTTTGCTTACCATCCAAAGGTTGTTTGTAAGAGATAGCCTTGTGCGCTAAGACCGCGCATTGTACACTTGGTTTTGTAAATGTTTGTCCTGTTCTTATTATGAAGTGCACAATAAAGTATATAATATATTATGAACCAAACTAGGATACAATTTCGTTTACTAGCTACAAATTGATGAAACTTAGATACACTTGCAAACGGACGTGCCGCCTTTGGCAAAAGCTAGTTATATTTTATAATAAATATTATCTATATTTCCAGCGCCCGAGACTACGACGAGGTGGTAGTGGAACTGTTCGACGAGGAGGGCTACAGTGTAGCTGAGCAGTTGGCCGCCAACGACATGGTGGAGCTCACGGAGTACACCATCGTCGACGACTCCGCCGTCACCAAGAAGATTGTCGTGCCCTAGACGTGCGAAAATCTTAATATTTCTTACCGGGATTAACGTTATTATGACATCTAGACAAAATGCCATTTTATCGACGAAAGCTATTGTCGAAATGACAAATATAATTTTGTGTTTTTATCCGTGAGAACCTGTAATTGGCTCTATGTATCATATTATTATACAATTGTTATCCATCTGATAAAGCTGTTGGTTCTCCTACGATTAAATAAATAAATATAGCTCCGTCTCTTTCCCACTGGAAGTAATATTGAAGTAATACTGCTTTAAGAGTTGGTGGTTAATCCCCTGATCACGTGAAATTTCAGCGGCGTTTTCAATGCCATACATTTTGACAGTCGCCTTCGCCACGCCACCGCTTGTCGAATGTCACTTGTCTTGAGCCTTTGCCCGTGTTTCCACCTGCGAGCAGCTCGAATGCAAGTTTCATTACAATGCGACACGGCCCACGATCCAGCGATACGTTATATTATGCCTCGGTAGCACGTAATGTTGCAAGCTGCGTAATGTTATAATTCGCATACGAGCTGATTGCAGGTGGTAGCGTGGCCTTAGATATTATGCTGTGTACACGAGCATGCTTTATTTACATAAGATTTGGCAGAAACTCATCTAAAAGATACATGCTCCCTTTACGGTCATACATCTGATCGTTCACGGGCGCAGGTAATGAGTACTATCACATGGCATTTAATTTTCTGAAATACTGTGTGTGAAGTCATGATTCAGATTCAACGGCTATCAAGCAAAGAGAAAAAGCAGCTTTTTCGCCTAAAAGTGGTATCACAACTTCTAACTGTTCTCTATGTCCTGTGTACATTTTGTGAAAAAACATTTCATGTAAAATGATGTAGAAACTGAAATCTTCGTAAAACGAATATGTAAGTAGACGCGCCGTAGTAATGGACCTAAGATAGAACTGATTTTCTTAAGTTGTTAGAAAATTTCTAGTAATTCTTTACTGTCGCTTAAAAAGCGACAGTAAAGAATTACACTGAAATCACGAAAAAAAAAATCGCCTGCCCCATACATTTCTGTCCGCATAGCTCGACAAATGTACTGAACAACAGATTTTTTTTTTCGCGATTACGAGGTTGGTCCCATAGTAAAAGTTGTTCATAATGGTGAGTACAATGACACCTTATGAGGTATTGCGTTTATTCTGTTATACGTTGTATAAATAAAGAATTTAGTTTATTTTTAGTTAATACCTCGAATATTTATTTTTCTGTTAGTTTTTGTTCTTTATTCAATTGCACCTTTTCATGGAAGGTTCTAAGCATAGTTGCAGAAATTTTAAATACTATAAATCTCATCCAAATTGCAATAGTTACAATATAACCCCGTCTTATTATGTTAAAAGAGTTTACACTCTCATGGCATTTATTATAAATTATCTTCTGCCAGCGAACTCGCTCGCTTGAATGTTGAAAATTATATCTGGGGAATGTTCCCCTGACATAATTTGGGATGAAAACCAGACGATAATTTATCTGTGCCAAATTTCATCCAAATCCGTTTAGCCGTTCAAGCCTTATTGAGTACCAAACATCCAGCCATCCGAGATTTCGCATTTATAATTGTAGTAAGACTATTGCAATAAACAGGTGAGATTGAAACATCTGTCTTGTACCTTAGAAATTAGTAATGAATAACAAGTCACGTAGGTAGATAGAAAAAGTAGTGAGAGTAATGTTGAAATGTGTTGTGGTGCTGAGAAGTGATGTGATAATGCTGAAGAACACTATGAGCTTGTGTCAAACATGACATAGATTACGTATTTTATAGATGTACATATTTTTACTTGCAATTAGCTTAAACTACCAACTCAATTATCGTCCCATAGCAAACACCACCACTCATGTCATTTTGACCATTTGGTCAAATTAATCAGTTTTTCGCTCTACTGTAAATTTTTACAGTAGAGCGGAAAACTGATTAAATTTATAGGTAATTACCAATGTACTGGGGTGCTGTGACAACTATTTGAATTGTGGTCTAGTAATTATTGTTGTGTTATTATCAGTGATCGGAGTAGGTAGATTGATTTTTGGTACTTGTATCATAAATGCACACAGAAAGAATAACATGGATAAGCCATTTTCCCGGAAAGTAATTCCGGTATTTCCGGATTCAATTAAATATTGTTAATGTTGGTAGTGATATTATTCCTACTCAATTCAAAATTTAAAGGAAGGTATCAAAACTAAATTAATTCATTATTTATCTGTTGAATAATAAAAACAATCGAAGGTTTTTTTTTAATAATCCACCAATTCCGGAGGAATGTCCATATTAATATATACGTTTCGGATCAATGACCCCATTTCAATCTACCTACTCCGATCACTGGTTATTATAATACTGGGTCAAAATAAATTATTTGCGAGCTCAATTCCAGAGACGAGCATAGAATGAATATCTACCCCCAATATGAAGTGTCAATCATGAACAGCCATCATGATTGCGTTGTGAAAAAGAGGAGTATAACCCCCCCCCCCCCCCCCCTGTATAACTCTGTTTTTTTCTCACACCAGAATGATGGTGGAATTGCCACGTCATCAGCCAAGAAATATGTCATTATTGCACGTCAAAAACACATGAGTTATGATCTATACATATTTATAAATATGGATGGGGATGGACTGGGAGGCCAAAGAAAAGCTGGATGGATGTTGTGTGGGAGTGATATGAAAGAGAAGGGAGGAGAGAGAGAGTCGGCGATAACATGACGGGTGATAAGACAGAATGGTGTAAGAAAACGTGTTGCGCCGACCCCAAGTAACATGGGATAAGGGCAGGAAGATAACTTGGGTAGAAATAGTGGTCTCCGCGTTGTTACTTTCGTCGGCCATTTTACATTGCATTCGATTTGGACTCGCCACGTGTATTTATCGTGTACCTAGAACACTGCCTGTGACACTTGCCAATAGGCATTAAAATATTGTTATTTGTTGAGATGATTCCTAATATAGTGATATTAAGTGTTTAAGTTAAGTCAGTATTTTTAAGTGTGTAAAAAGCTCAAGTTAAAAATTACTGTTGTTTGTTTCGGTCAAAGTATTCCTACACTAGACGCAGGCTTCCAAAAGTGGTTGAAAACTGTTACACATTTTTTATTCTGAGGCTCTATTTCCAAACATGGAATTCAACAATTGTGAAAATCACCAAACCACCAAGATCTTCAAATTAAAATCTTTTTTTAGTAAGTAAGTTTAGGTTTAAAAAAAATGTTTTTATTTTTTTCGGAAGATTGTATTATCTTTATTTTTCCAATGTTGTTTTATCGTTTTCTCCGATGACAAATATAAATAAATCAGTAATAATAATATTTATGAATATATCTTTTATACATATTTTTATGTGCACTGATGCACTTTTAGTTTTCGTCAAAATCGAGCTCGAGACTAGTTCGTCTGTTTTTCGCTATTCCTCATAGTTTCGGATTTGGCCATCCACACATGTTAAGATTTATAGATATTTAACTGAAGTTGTCCAGATTCATTGACATAAAAAAATCAAGTATTGGAAACGTGGCGGGTTGAATTATGCCCGACTCGTCACTGCTACGATTAGTCACCAAAGCTGTCCATACAAGAAGTTCTACGATGGTGCCACCAGCAAATCAAAAAATCTAAAATTTGTTAATCGTGATCTTTTGTTTTTCAAAAAACTAATCTGAAGTGTCGAGTCAGATATGATACAACCCTGTGAGTTGAACAATAAGTTTTTGTTCGGAATCCTGTATATAATTCTTAAGAGAAGGTTGTATAATTAGAAATAAAGCTCTGTACAATTACACAGGACTTTTTTTATTAACTAACTTTAAAAAATGAGGAGGTTCTGTATTCGCCTGTTTTTTATTTTTATCTCTCTGATACTTATGAAACTTATATAATACTTTCATAAGTAGTAGAATGCAAAATAATACCTACATTTAAAAAAAATGTGATTATACTTTTTATTAAATTAAATTTCTTAAAAAAATAATGTCTTAATTTTAATGCCGACCGTTCTTGTTTAGGCACATTTCAATCGAACTCGTGAGAATTTGCGGAACGCGCGGAAGCAGTTGCGTGGGTTCTGGGTTTAAGGACGTGTTTACAGATGGGTAGTCAAATCATTACTTTTTTGAAATTGAAAGTATGTTTATTAAATAGAATGCTTTGCATTCTTAAAATGTTTTTCCCATGAATTGTTGATAGATGTGCATGGTACGATTCTGAGGAGCTCGTGGCAAAATTATAACAGCTGTACGGACCGATCTTCAAGGATAAGCAACGCTTGCCGAGGTTGGTCTGTGGATGGGTTACCATCTTAACATACCAAAACTCCTCCGTGCCTCGGAAAGCACGTTAAGCCGTTTGTCCCGGCTGTCATTTGGAGATCTTTGGCAGTCGTTAGGGTTTATCAGAAGCCAGAAAATCTGACACCAGTCTTGCCTAGAAGTACCGTGTTACCCAGTTAAATGGGTTGTGGAGGTCTAGTAGGCAGCCGCTTCACGTAAAATACTGGTATTGAGCTGAATCCGGTTTGACTGGGAGCCGACCCCATTATAGTTGGGAAAAGGCTAGGCAGATGATGTGCATGGTACGATTCTGAACTATAAATATAATTTTAGATAGGTACAGTTTCTCAATAAATGTACCGAAGTGATTTTTTTTACTTCGATACATTTATTGAGAAAAACCTTGCACATGTAATGGAGATTCTAGATGAATAATATTTATTTCACAAACTTGTTAGGCTTATTCAAAAACACTTATTTCCTGGATCAAATTTTATGAAATTTTCGAACACTGTTCTAGTTCAACGTTATCGCGTTCTCACTTTTTTGTTAGTCAAACACATTGCGCTGGATGAAACAACAAGCTTTTCAACCAAGCTCACGTTGACGATAGACGAACCGGGAAGGGCCCTCAATATTTTCTTGGAATGCTGAATAGTTCGAGGATTGTTTGTTGTAAACTCTTGATTTGAGATACCTACCCACAAAAAGCCGCACGGTTTAGGATCTTGTGTATGACCTACTAGGTGACCAAATTATGGCTCCGTACCGACTTGCTAATTAATTTATTGGCAAAAATACTTCTGCCTCAATTTGTAACTAGCTGTCTGGTGGAGTGGTGCACAGTTTATTTTATATTCCAGTACACTGCAACTCTTGCTTATCGATTTACCTACGCAGATTGCATCGATCACGTCGACATGTCCTGGCGTCGCTGTTGACGCCGATGGTCTCGGTGGAGTCTGGCCCTTCTTGTCTGGACTGTTGAACTCACGACTAGATAATCTTCGGCCACATCATCGCTTACCATCAGGTGAGATAGTGGTCAAGCGCGTGCTTATCAATAATATTTTAAAAAAAGTTGCATACTCGTACTCGGCTCTCAACTAAGACCACGCGATGCCCGCCCGACCGTGTGACTGACACTGGCATGGCCACCATCAGGGATTTTAATTTGTTACACAAAAAAATTGTCGAAATTAGTAACCAAATACCGTAAAGTCGGGTTTCTTTAGCTCTGGAGTACAACTTTGGCCCCAAGTTAACCAATAAGATTACAGTAAACATAGTGTGCTGTATTCCAATTGGTTAACGAGTTATTGCCAAAGTTACCCTCAAGGGTCAAAGTAACCCGACTTTACCCGTATCAGAAATTGTCGGTCACTGGTTCAAAAGTTATTAAGTATAAGGTTTTATAGGTGGCCGACCTGGGAAGATTCTTTCCAACACCTGGAATACAAATTGGTCAGATTTATAATGACCTATTTGTATTCCAGGTGATGGAGGAATAAAAAATAATATTATCCAGTGTCAATGTGTCATGCATTAACAGATGGATCGGTGGATCAGCTACTGAAATAAATTAATTTAATTTTGAATAAAATTCAAATGCAATAAGGTCGCCTGAAAGATTTGAACAAGATGCTGTAATAAAAATCTGTTGAGTTTCCAAGTTATTAGGCACTTCTTCGTACAAATTTTAATAAAAGCTGTCGTATATTTTTTACCTAATGTTTGTAGGTATGTACGAAGCACAAACTTAAATAATTCGTGAGACTAGTAAGTAAGCAATTATTGATAAGTACAACAAACTAAGAAATTATGCGTCCCCGACGCTAGAAAGGCTGGTCAAAAAAATATTCACATTTCTCCGAATGTACCTATCATGTGTAGCAGTTATTATTGAAAAAATGTAGCAAATACAAGCAATTGGATAGCAAGCCGCTTGCCATAAGCAACCAGCTATTCTGACGCTAACTTCTAACTCAGCCAGATTTAAACAGAAAAAAACACAGTATACTGTAATAAGTTTTATTTCAACGAATCCACGCAAAAGAACCACTCCATAGCCCCCGCGTTAAGGCACTTCACTCCGCATATTATTTTCTAATACAAATGAACAGACATTAAGCTGCCACCAGCGCCACAGTGAGACAAACAATTTGATGTGCCATAACCAGACCACAACAGATTCAGATTGAGATTCTAGGTACCTACTACCTGTTTACAGAGCTTATGTTCAGGTCGATCTTGAGTTTATTCGCCCAGGTTTTGGGGCTGAACGCTTGAACATAAAAACCGCGACACAATATCGCATCGTCAAAATCAAATTTCAGTCCGTAGTTTCAAAAACCAAGTGAATACCACAAGTAAGTATGCACCCTCAAAAATAGGGATGATTCATGGTTTAAAAAAATATGATTCTATTTAGTCCGTAAGTTAGATTACCGAAAAATATTGGACACGTATTTTTTGCTTTATCAAATCAATAAAATATTACGAAGATAAAACGCATCAAAGAGTGGGGGCAGAGGGACTGAGGGCTCGTGACGTCACGTGTGGGTAAGTAAGAAGTGTACGTACAAGTGACGTCACACGAGTTTTCAACGCACTGTATTGTTTTCATTTTTTGTTTACATGAAAAAAGAAAAAACATGTGTCTTACTATTTGGAAATCTATCCAAGTGTCCTTCGAGTTCAAATCTTCAAAATCAGACCCTGGAGATAAGCCCTTGCTATTTTGTTTTATGAACCTGAGATCACACAATCCCACAGGGGGCTCCTTAAAAACATGACTATATGAAACAGATTGATAACATTACTATTTGGTATACAATCATAATAATAAATACTACCTAATTCATATAAGACTAGAAATAAATAGGTATCAATAGTACATGAAATACTTAGTTACTATAGTTAATATTGTATGATTATAATTAATAATAAACATTGAACACTCCAGGCGAAAACAATTGTAAAACTACATGCATGTATATTAATGATCACGAAGAATTCTCAAGGAACACCCAATTAATCTTACTAGAAAACTGATGACTGCGAGCCAAAAATTCTTCAACACAGATTTTGAATTAAGATTCTTATTATTGAATGCTCAAGCTATGAGTTCTGGTTGAAGTACAAAGTTGATTCATGTTCAGTTGATTTTTATGAGCCAGAAAAAACCTGGATAAATTTCTTTCTTTGATAATACTGTAGTGGATATAAATACAAGATGAATGACTAGACACCTTATTGCTAGCTGCCCAAGCTACATGTACAGCAAACCAGCATTACATATTTTGGAAAATTGAAACTGTATATTATATCAGCAGAATACATTGTAAAGCAAGATGATTATAAGGGTAAAATGTAAATTTAAACATCAGTAATAAACAGTTTAGGTAGTTCTGATTCTAAACGAATTACCCTCACTAAGGAGGTCAGGCTCCAGTTATCATAGGGATTAGAATTCTTTGGTGTATACTCAGGAGCTACAAAGGTACTGTAGTATGATATTAGTTCATGGGACTGATCTCCATCCAAGTCTGCTATCATCAAAGACTTCTCCTGGTATTCTAGGTCAGGCTGGCAGAGTGGCAGTGGAGTTTTGCTCTCTACGGGCCCTCGCACACATATCTGCACAATATCTGTCTGACTTATGTTCACATTGTGGGTCTGCAGCTTGTCAAATAACACCAGGACTATCCTCTCCGAAATATCATGAACTGTGAAGTTAGTATACTTGATGAAAGCTGATATTGAAGCAACATCTATGGTGGACCGATAGAACATGTCGTTGATGTTCTTGGGACTCTGATTTTGAACATTGTATCTGACTTCATCAATTTTAAGTGCACCCTTTGCCAGGTGTGCACTGTTCCACTGTCATAATTTTAATACAAACCCTCGTATGGAGTTTGCGAAAGCAAAAGAGCTGGGCCGCATAGCATAAACGTTGTTAGCAGTGTACTCCCAGCTGACGTTAGTTGTACCATTTCTTTCCAACATCAGTTTAAGATAGACTCTGCAAGAATTTGGGCATTCTCCTGAATTTTCCACTTTCAACTTCCCTGGACCATTAGTGAATGTTTCTATAGTGTTCCCGATGTTCTTTTTCATGCTAACATTGATTCTTTTCAGGACTGTGGGTGGGGGCTGATTATGATTGATAGGTAGATCCTTTTTCAGCATTTTCTTCAACACTGTAAATGATATGAGTCTCACAGCTTCGGTTGTGCCATTCTTACAAATGTATGTGACTGTGTCCATCTCTGCCAGAAGTTTCACTGACAGACAATCATCTATGGGAATAGGTTCTGCCATAATAATCCCTGTTGCACCAGATATCATCAGTAGAGAGTTGTGATTTGTGCTAGGATACACTGTGGCAACTGTCAGCAAGTCATTAACTTTATCATCATTCATGTCTTTCACCATGACAGGGAAGTCAATGGCTACTACTTTGCTCAAATCTTTGCCTTGCTTGTGTATGTGCCAGTAATATGTTCCAGATACAGAGTCCAAGGCAGCCAGCAATCCTTCCGTACCTGACACTATGCAGTCCTTCTGTTTATCCCTGTTAACATCAAGCAAATGACAGTTAATATCAGTTGGTATTCTACTCTCCCTGGTGAACCAGCCAACTTTCCCAGAATTGCCAACAATAAGGACTACTCCATTCACATTGTCACTGCTGCTTTTAGGTTCTAGTCGCATGTGATTACCGCGGTATATGAATATTAAGTTTTTTGTATTCGGTATGGCGCCATCGACGACTTGCACCGCTCCTGACAATTCCATTTCGTTGTAAGGTAGTTCCCAGCTGGTCGTTCTATCCTGCCACTCGTTAGCGGCACAGCTGCCGACTTCTGAACAAGGTATACCCCAGAGAAATATGACTACTGTGAATATGCACATCAGTATTGAAGCGATAAACGCACACCGGCGCGGGAAAGACATCTTCGTGGATATATCCGACTGCAAGAAGCTCACGTTATCCATTGTGCTTTCCATCGTATTAACGTTGGTGTTGAACTCGTCGATGTCACTTATGCTGTAGTTTTTCGACGACTGTAAGCCACTATTGAAGTCCAGATTGTTGCAACTATCCGTAGCTTTGTTATGCATAGCATTTTCGAGCTTGTCATCCTCGGATTCTGAGTCGGACAGGATTTGTTTCAGCGGTGCATAAAACCCGCCATTCCCATTAGCCGACATGACGTAGGACCAGAATTATTTCCTTTCACATCGTTTTTCTTCAAATTAATGACTTTATGAATAAAATAAGATCACACAAGTTCAATCAATAAACAATATTCCAAAACCACTTTTGCGCTTTTGTGACTTAGAGATGATGCATATATACTGGAACAGATCCAGGGACTGGGTGTTTAAAGAGACTAGGTCGCACCGATTCCAACTTTTAAAATACTCGATCCACCTAGTCTTTATCTAATTGTGCATACGCGCGGCCCTCTCGATTCGAAGTAGGTACCGCTACCGGCGCGGTGGTAGTTCGTACAGAGTATTTGTAGACCGCTTTGCCGCTCACAAGTGTTAGAGCTAGCTCTAGCTAGTTCTAGCCTAAGTCATTCGTTTGTCAATTTGTCAGTCACAATTTATTTATATAGTTCTATGGTCAATCTCACGTGCGTGCGACGCGCACTCGTGTTGTGCAAGAATATATTCTGTCCTTTTTTAACAAATAGATAATCCGTAGTCTTTCCATCTTTGTCTGCCAATACTCATACTAGTCGGGACTTCAAGTAATTTACCACGCGCGTGCGTGCGTCTATATTTACAAAAATCCTCGATCCAAATGAAGACTTTAGACTAGGACTATATGCAATGCAGTCAAGTCTGAAGTACCGTACGTAGAAGTACTTACGTCGTACCTACACGTATCAGCGGTACGCAGACTAAGCAAATTTTAAAGGTTCTTCGTGGACTAGGTCAGACTAGGTGGAATAGGTATTGGGATCGAGTATTTGTACGGACTAGGTGCACCTAGTACAAAATTTACCTAGGACGACTCTATTTTGCGTTTCGTTTGAAATTTCTCTCCCCTTTCAGTGTTGCCAAATGAGTCGACCCTAAATTCGCCCAATTCAAATGCAAAGTAGCCTAAACTCGTAGCCTAAAATTCAAAGTTGATCACATTTTTTGACATGCAGATTTAAAAAAAAACTAAATATCTATTTACATCTTTTTTAAAAGAGTGTCCGTGGAGTTTCTTGCACGTTCTTCTCCATAGAGATCTACGCTTTGGAACGTGCAATTAACTTCATCTTTTTTGACCGACCGACCTTGACAATTCAAAAGTGCCTGTAAATGGTCTAATTGAAATAAATGCTTTGACTTTGACTTTGACATCAATTTTTATTTTTTAATTAAAAAAAAAATCCTACCTATTTTTGTAAAATGAATTACATTTACTTTATTTACCCAGGAAACCAACCCCGCATAGAAATCCATTAAATTCAGGTTCAATTTAAAGACTGGCAATTAAAATGAGTAGGTTTTTTTCATTAAAATATAATGTTGTATTAGTTAGACTTTATAATCTTGAAATCACCTAAAGTCACCCATGATGCAGCCTAATTGGCGACCAGTCTCCGATCGTAATGATTCGTTTCCCGCACCTATAGACGGAGCTAAAGTCCGATCGCGGAGCAGGAAGAATTTCGTACAATGACCTCTTTGCCTACTCACAGTGGTCTCAAACATTTTTGTATTAAGTGCGGCCGCTCGAACGTGCAAGGTGACTTTTGTCACCCAAATTTAGTTTATACAATTAGATTTCCTACTTCGAAATCTGAACTAAATGATTTATTATTGGTACCAAATTGTTCGTAAACAATCATGCTTTATTATTTTTACACATGTATTTTTGTACAAAGTAGCAATGCATTCGATTTTGTCACGTTTTTCTAGAGTTAAGGATTTTTCAGACAGTTTCAGATAATGAAACATATTTTTAATTATATGTAGCATCGATTTTACGACTTGGAATTCAATTGCATTATAGATACAACATGGAGCAAAATGGTTTAAAATCTTGAATAATAATATCATTACTTAACAATTAAAATCTATTCGTCCAGGTTACTGCCACAACGACCACATACCGACCACTTGTCAGTACAACAACAAACCGGTTTTCATCCACAGATATCTTTTTTCGTAATTCCGATTCAAATGCTCCAAATATTAACCTATCCAAAAAACACGGAACTCAAACTGTGTGTCCATGCACTAAATTCCAATAAAATACTAAGAGGCGGGAACGGACATTTTGGTGATTTCTCAAATGACACTTTCGGCCTTTTAGTATAACTGTGTTCGAAAACTGAGCTACTAACTACTGACGCATCCCAAGAAATGTCATTCGTGCGTTATATAAAATCCGTGGGTTTGTTGTGATTTAAGGCCAGCCAAAACCACATGAATCGAAAACAAGCCTTAGGTACAGTAAAAGGTTTACAATCCCTGAGGACGCCCGTCAATATAGCGTGCGAGCGTGAATAAAATGTGATACTTACGTGGGAGTGAAGGAGACGAGTAATAAGCGGTCATTGTAAGAAATTCTTCCTGCTTCGCGACCGGACTTTAGAGTAAAATACGCACCCTTCCGAGTAGCCTAAATTGCGATTAGTCGCCTAATCTGGTAACACTACCCGTTCAAAAATAGGGCGCGTTTTATTTGTCGTGATGTAAAAAATAACCGTTTGTAATTAAATAGGCAATTGTCTACATTAGGTGTTAGTTATTTGAAATATTTTCATCCAGAATAAAATATGGCTGGCTAATATTAACATCATAGTCATCATACTGAAAGCAAAAGTAGTCTCGCGCTGGTTCCGTGCACTATAGTATTTTAATAGACAGGACTACTTCTTCTAAACAACTCAACGAATTTTGATACTGGTTTTCACTAGTAGAAAGAGCGATAAGGGAGGTTTATGTGTATAATTTGCACCCATGCCAAGCCGGCTCGGGTCACTAGATGTTGATAAATAAAATGCAAATCTATAGGCAGAATGTATATTTTGTTTTGTATATAAATTATTTGCAGTTCTTTCAATACATTAGTCTACAAACATTTAAACACAAGTATTCTCTATTATGTCACACTTATTTAGTTTCCCCTTTCAAAATGATACAAAAATAACTCTGTTTCAAAGACAATTGGTTATATTAAACACGAAGACAACGGACAAGTAATAATTTATTACAAGTTATTTAAAAAAATTGAGGCTCATTACGTTATTTTAATAATGCGTATTTTGAAAATTTAATAAAATATTCATAGTGTGAAGCCTAAGTTTACTCTAATTGAGATTATTCAAGGTACATACATGTTCTATCCTATATTAGTGAACGTCACTAGCCGAACTTTCCACCGCACGCTAAAAAACACTTGAGTGTGGGAAACTTAGTCAAAACAAACCCACACTTCAGTAGGCTACATGTAGCCTACTGAAGTGTGGGTGTTCAATACTTTAGTTGAAAGCTACTAAGTTTCACGCAAACAAGTCACTAAAGATACACCAAACCATTACATGGTTTACAATCTATGTCGATTACATACTCGATATTTTTTCATTACTTAGTAAAATAAGGAAATAAATAGAAAAATAAAACAAGAATTATGTACATGTTCAGCCTCAAAAATACTTCCATTTGAATTAAATATGACAAAAATTAAATTCTCAATATTGTTTATGAATGTTTTGATGGCACTTTGTTTTATAACTAGGCTGTATGTGGGCAGAGACTGCTGACTGCAGATTGAAGGTACGCGGCTAAACCAACAATGGATAGGAACAAGAAGAACTAACATAATGTAAGGTTGATATAATAAATAACTCTATAACTTAACCGAGAATAAATAAATAAAAATATAGCTCTATTATATAATGTGATGACTTCTTAAGACGATGGACAAGATTAGGCATTAGTGAACAATTTGCTACAATAATAATATCAGCGGGGGGCGTAAGTCGATGCTCGCGGGTCACCGTGCAACCTGTGATGCAGTACGTGTTTAACAGAACAGTATACAGGCAATTATTACACAAACAGTAGTTGAAGCTCAAAGAATCAGTCTTGCGTTATTTTCTCAAAACAACTTTATATACAGATACAGACACAGAATAATTGGCTTAATAAAAATAATCTGCGTAAACATTTCACTAAATACCGTAGTTGAGTCCCATATTCAATACTTACAAATAATACAGTTAAAATTATTCATTTAACTATTCATAAATTATTTTGTTAGTCGGTATTTAAAGGATCCGGCCCTTTCTAGCAACCTGTACTAGACATTACAATGCATATTACTTTGTACAAATAAGATTATAATATTATGATAATGCAAACACGAAGTCCACCTTAGGAATCTAGCGGCTCAGTACACCTCCCATCCGCCACCCAATCATAGGAGTCAAACTACTATCAGCTGGAGCAATGATCACTCTCATCCATATAACTAATATCTTCACTAGGCGTCGCTCAGATTGGACTAAATAAATTACTAAGATTAAATATATCCGAGCGTTAGATCGAGTAGGGATATTCTCCGAGATAGTCTATTAACGTGGAAGGTAGTGGAAGCAGCCTGTGTTTGGGAGCGCACCATAGTTTTGGCGTGAGGGGGTTGGAGTCGAGAGCCTTGTGGAGGGCCAGGCGCGCGGAGTGCAGGAGCGAGGGCGGCTCCTTGCGCAGCGGCGCCTTCAGCATGACGCGCGAGTGCGGGCAGCCCTCGCGGTCCACCCACACCGTGCCGGCGGCGCCGCGCTCGCCCACGCGCGCGTAGTGCTGCACCAGCTCCAGCACGCAGCGGAACCGCGGCATGTACCTCGCCAGCGGCCGGTCGCAGTCTAACCTGCAACAACACATCGAATAATAAATACAATGTTTATTGTGTCTCATTCACATACAAAATTTAGGAAGCCCCAGTAGGATATTTACAACACTTGTGTTGTATTTGTGATTACAAATCAAATCCCCTTTGATTTTTTACAGCATAGAGAAGTGAAACAAATATAAAATAAACTATCAGAGCTAATAAAACCTATTTTGTGCCTAATCAATTCTACAGTTTTGCTATAAGGAATTTATTTTGCTGCAGGTATCCTTACTGTGTGCCGAGTGTTGTGTGTAGGTTTATGCTATTTGTGCCACAACACAACTATTAGCAACTCTTTCCACTGCCTCAGCAGAGGTCAAAAACATTACCTAACCATGAACTTCACTTGTGCACACAAAATCAATTTACACTGGCTTAAGAAATCCTTAGTTGAGATACTAAATGAAGACGGAAAAAGCAAGTTTAAAAATCTAATCGTCACGGCTAGCAGAACCAATTGTCAAAAAAGTTCCGATAAAAAATGTGACTCTGAAATTAAGGAAAACCACGGACTGAGTCAACAGTAGCACAAAGTAGCGTCGCAAACAAGTTACTGTGAACTTGTGACGTAACAGCGTTACACGTTATTGTGATGTAATGTTACAGTAAAGCTGAATAATGGAATTGTTGAGCCCAATCAATACAAATATTATAAATGTCTGTCTGTTTCTTTCTTTGTTTGGGGAACATAGATATCAGTTAGAATCTACAAAAGAACATACAATGCATGGTATTTTATTAATATAGTAAACGGGCGAAGCCGCGGGTTTGTGCGTTTATATTTCGCAAGAAACAATCCAATTAATTATAAATTCCGGATACGTCCAAATGACGTGTTTAAGTAAACTGTTCATTGAATATTGACTCATCAATATCACTTTCCAATTTTCTGAATTCATTAGTTACCTACCTAATATACATTCATTTGTCAAATAAATTTGTTAAGGAATTATGAACCTTAACGGTAGCGTTTTTAGTTCAGTTTTCATTAAAAAAGACAAATTTATGATTGAGTTTTTTGTCAATATGAAATGATATATTTCCTAACATTCTAAAGTCTACATTTGTCTATGAAGGTCCCTCCTACCACATACTTATGTGTGTAATTTTACAAAAATAAAAGGTAGGCTTACCTAAAGAAACCTTGTTCATAGTGTAGCCTGACGGAGGTGGGCCCCCTTTCAGTCTGTACTGACAGCGAGAATATAAAGTTCCTGTCGCCAGAATCCCGGATCACGAAAGCACCAACGCTCGCGTCTTTAAGAACTGTTCGGGCGCCCTGTAAAGAAGAAAAGAGCTTTATAAAATACATGGAGTCATTTACAATATCTTTACTTACAGGAAAAAAAACCCCTGATATACCTTAATATGAGTTCAAACAAAGTGTTTATCTTTCTAGGTACCTATTAATAACCATAATCCAGATTTTCTAATAACACAATAATTTAACGGGATTATTAGGTTATCTAGATAAAGACCTATTATTCTAATTTTCTATATCTCATTGTACACAAGTCATTGACCAATATATAGTACAGTGATTAATGTGATTATATACAAAGGTCACCGAACTTCAACCTTGTGTTATGACTATCTTTAATCAAATACTAAGAAATATAACAAAGAACTATTTGATTAATGCATCTGCAAAAAATGACTTCATAAAATGAATAGAATAGAAAGAGTAAAAAATAGTTACATGTAATACCTATGCTAATTTATTAATACATTGTATTAAATTAAGTTAGGCTATCAATCAAGTAACAATCTTATAATACCGTAAATAACTGAGCCATTCTGTCATACATTTTTAAAGAGGGAAAACTGAAACAAGAATTAACCATATTATTATGATAACGAAATTGCTTACAAGTTTTTCCATATATGAAGCTTGTTAATTAAGGAAGGATAAACTTAAATTTTGAGGTATTTCAATTTTAGAATTCAATGACTTGCATAATTAACAAGGAAATAATATGGTTACATTTTAGTTCACAATAATGCTCAGAGATGGCGCTAGCATGCAGAAAAATACATACCAGCCAGTCCAAACTGCCGTAGTACCAGCCTGACAGTCGTAGTGCTCTCAAGGTGTCCGCTAGCCGTCTTAGCTCCTCATTGTATGGTGTAGGTGTGAGAGGTGACAGCGGTGTTGTGAGGGGAGAGTGTGGCAAGTATGCTGGCTGGACCGTGAAGGGGGGCGGCGTGTGAGGGGAGGCGTGGCACTTGCCCGCGCTCGGGGCTAGTGACACCCGCAGCTCATGCCTGCAGTTGGGGCAGCATGCTACTCCCGTTGACCAACTATTCAGCGGCACCGCCACTTCCACACAGGCATCTGGAAAGATGGAGAATCTTGGTTAGGATATTTAGTCAATATTGTACAATTTTTCTTACAATAGTGGTCAGTTTTATATAATACTTCGGAAATATATGGAAACAAGATTATAGATAAACTGGCTTCAATTTCCTCAATGAAACATCTGTTTTGTTTCGACATGAAAATATGCATTGATAACACGTCATAATATGCACTTTAATCTTTCATTATTTAGTACAATCTCTAGCCATTAATTTGAACTACATTCACAAAAGGTGAATGGACACTATAGCTATCTGAACTGATTGCAGACAATGAGACTGATATGGTATGGCCAACATCATTGGACATGTTGAAGTTATCAAATTCTATGAAACTGGCATGTAAATAGTATCATGAGTGACTGAATAACAGTGGAAATCAATATAAGTACTTTTTGTTGATGTGAAATTAATCAAGATTTTTTTTCTAAGAATATTAATTAGATATTTTAAACAGGTAATTAAAAATTATATTTAATACTTCTAAAATTGGCTTTAGATGGTTTTGGAAATTTTAGTAAGTTCATTATAATAACAAAAAACAAATGACACATTTTGTGCTCTGTGTGCAATAAATCCTCATAAAAATGATTTTTTTTATGTTAAGTAAGTATTTGTTACCTTTTCGATATTTGCTAAACTGCCTTATAATCAGTAGGTAGATATATTATTATCATATTTTTCATTAGGTATGCACGGATTTTTCCTATGAACCTCTCAGTTGTTATCACTGGCCACATAAACATATTTGCTCTCTTATCACACTATTTTTAGATACATAAAGCTGATAAGGAGGCTGTGTGTGAATTGTGCTAATAAAACACTGTAAGAACCACATGCAAATAATTTATTGTAATTCACAATTCATTACGAAACTAGCGAGTCTTCATGACATTTTTGGGACAGGATATTTTTTAAATTCATAGACATTATTCACATTGTCTATGCCATAAAAAAGACTACACTTTGAGATTGAACAATTTGATTTTGATGTTAACAACATAAACGCTAGGTATAGCATCACAGCTACCGTTGCGTTTTTATTATTTTTTTCGAAGTCGGATTGTTCAATTTTAATTTAAAACGTCAAAACATAATTCGAGCCAGGTGCCAAGTTAACGCCGTACGAGTAGTAAGCTACAGACAGTCGGCTTTTTTTTATTTATAATATAGCGGGCTACATAGCACACTTATTTCGTGTTCATTTTCAGATAACCCTACAAGTTAAATAATTATAAACACATCCTAACCAAAATAGCTTTTTGATCTGTAAACACTGCCTAACCTTTCGCTATAGCAATAAATTTACCGCTAAAACCAAACAACTTACTTTGAGGAGATAACCTCGCTGCTAATGTCATGTTTAAAGGACAAATGGTTGTTTCTCGCCTTTCAATACAGCACATTTGTTAAAAGAATGACGACTGATGCGTGTTCCACCTGTCGTACGGAGGCCACGATTCACTCAAAGTTACACATTCATAAAACAACACTTAACCACGTCCGCGTTCGAAATGTGATCACAATATAAAACTAAATTGATATAACTTGAGTCACTTCCTTGTTGAATCCTATTGAAAAAGTTTCCCGAAATGTTTACAACAAACTTTCCACGAAAACTTTTCAAATGTCACTGTCACAATGTTATTCACTGTCATCCAAAAATCCAAATAACTTACAATAGAGTAGATCCTGTTGTTCCGTCAAATATTTTTTTATCGAAATATTTGTAACGTAATAATAATTTATGTGAAGTGCAGCGAAACGTTAAAAACGGAATGACTGAACGAGAAGTGTGGAGTGGGGAGCGACCGTCGTGCTACCCGACTCGACTTAACTGACGCGACGCCAGCGCTACTCTGTAGACGATAGAATAAATGGAGGGGATTGGTGGACGAGGCTGAGCAAAGCAACAGACAGACAGTGATACGAAACTCGAACGTTCACTGCCTTCTGAGAAATCATTCACCGACAATAATTACTAGTTATTTGCTATCTACATTGTGTTGTATTCAGATATACCATGTAGCTAGGCCATTCTACGTAAAACTAATTCTTTTTAATGATTACGAATTGTGTACGAAGTTTTGACCTTCAAACAACAGTCTCAGTCTCACTTATAATTATTTTTTAGGAACGGTTAATTGACTTGAAACTTGTTATAATACTTTGCATATATAAAAGATTTAAAATCACTTGATGCTACATAATAGGTACACATACCTAATACAATCAACTAACGTCATTCAACGTAAGCATATGAAACGAAGATTAGTCAATACGTTAATTAACTTTTATTTTAAATACTTAGGTATTTACTTACACACTTTTTTAAACTTGTGAGTAAGTTAAAAAATACTATTATAAAGTGAGACGTACGCATACCTGGTAGTCTTGGTACCTAAACAAAAAATATTTCATGACGACTAAATTACGATTCCTAGTAACGCGTGACCCGGTTACCGGTGCGAATTGACTATGGTGAATATGGTGATGCGTGCAACTCTAGTTACGCATTTTTTTATCTATTCCAGTACCTATTCCACCAACCTCTTTGTTTTAAGCTTTACGCCTCTTTAGTTTACAACAGTTTACATTTTTTTAAGTATGTGGTTGTAGATCACTCACTGCCTGTTTCATCGTTATTTTGCATCCATAATAATGTTTAAAAATGTGAAATAATTAAATAATACACACACTGACAGATTTTTGTAGGTGTTTTGTTTTTAAAATGTGTTAGTAGTACCTATGTAATGTGATGCGTAATATGAGCTTTTATTAAGATCAAGATTACCTAACGGTTTGAGCTGCAGAAAATTCGAATTCGACGGTAGGTAAGTACTTACCTACCTAAGTTAGATTGGTTACCTAAGTAATTATTTCGTTTTCGTAAACACTTCACCGATTTACAAGGTCTTTGGTAGAGAACGATGTTTGTGAAAGTAACCGGACGGGTATCTTCCAACGCTCAGAAACTCAATAGGTAGGTACCTAAATGTAAGTAGGTGGGTAGGTACGTACCTACTTACGTAACGAAGCAAATAACTAGGCGCCACCATTGAGTACAAAGCCCAAACTGCGTCTAAAAAGCTGGGCATCCTAATTAAGAGTGAAGCTGCGCTTCACACCTGGACAGCTTATAACCCTTTACAAAGCAGAAGTCCGATCCTGCATGGAGTATTGCAGCCACCTTTGGGATGGCTTAATTATATAGGTACAGACCTACTTAGGTACCAACTTGCCGCGCTTGACGTGGTGGAACGCAGAGCTAAAAGGCTCATAGGCGACGTAAAACTGGTGGATGCCATGCTTCACAGCTTGGCTCATCGCCACAAGGTTGCCTGCTTGTCGGTCTTCTTCAGATTTTACTTCGGTGAGTGTGCCCAAGAAGGCCATCCTCCGACCCCATCCCACTGGCCCCCTTCTACTATCGGACATTTAGACGCACTGCAATATACCATCCCTCTACCTTGTTACTACCTATTCCACCAATTCGCACTTCGCACCACGCTTTTCTAAACGTCTTTTACAATGCGCACAGCAAAGGAGTGGAACTCTCTACCTGCGTCTGTGTTTCTGAACGCTTACAACCCTAATCTCTTCAAAGTTAGATTGAACAGGCAAACTCAAACGCATTTATTAGCTGTAGGTACCTACTACCAAGAATATTACGTGATTCTACCTACGCGACAGCACATGACTGGCCATGTCAATGGCCAAAGCCTGAGACACGATTTGAACTATTGAAAAGCATGCCTACATCGTGTGCGAGCAATTATGTTTAATCTTTCACAAGATCCCATAAAACATTCATTGGTTCGGCTAGTGTTTTCGTTGCGCCATGTATTCTGTGTGTGTTAATCGCCTTGAATTCTCATTTATTATCCTGACGTCAATTCAATGCTCAATTTTTAGAGCTGCTACGTGGTTTCAATAGTAATAGCCATGGTATGTTAGTAATACCTAGGTACTCCTAAAGCTGTAGGTATTTACGTAGTAGCAATAGGTAAGTAAGTACCTACCTACTGTCGTAAAATTCTATCGATTTCTCAGATCGGTATCGGTTGTTCCACTGTACGACTGTATCAACCTACACGGTGTATTTTCGTGTTTTGCAGAATCGAATCGTTTATATCCCGTACGATTTAACATGGCGCCTGGCTCGACACATTTCGAATGATGTTTTGAGGTTTTCATTATACTTAAAAAAAATATAATTATTTCGTTGAAAACAATATGAACGCGATAGCATCACTGCTACAGTTGCGTTCATATTATTTTCATCGAAATCGAATGGTTCAATTTAAATTAAAATGCCAAAATGTAATTCGAGCCAGGTGCCTAGTTAACGCGTACGGGTAGTAGGTAGGTACCTACTACGTGATATTTTTCATAGTATACTTTCGAAAATTCGAACACCGACCGATATATTTTAGGGGTAAATGCCAAATAGGTATTCTTGTGTGTGGATTTGTGGAAAAACTTAATACTTAATGTAATTTTGACGTATTGTGGTATGTTTGTCTATGGTTTGGCTTTGGCTGGTTAATTCTACCGCGTACAATAAATTGTATGAATCTGGCCACTATGGAAAGTCTTTTGTGCCTGTTAGTTGAATGGCTTTACCATTTACAACGCGACACGATCTCTAGTTCTGCGAATGTTACCCATTTAATGCGATGTTTATGTAGGTATGTTTATGGAATGTAAATCCTAGACTCATATTTGGCTGACGCTAGTAATAATTTAAATAGGTACTTAGTACTTATGGAGAATTCTATAAATAGGTAAGTACCTACCTACATTTGATTCTGCAACCATTGGTAAAGAAACCGAGCTTTGCTGTTATTGTAATTTTGATTAATTTTGACACTTCCTTCCTTTTTGAAGACAGCCTTTTATTTACGCAAGTACAACAAAACCTACTTGCGATACAAAATAAAGTAGGTACCTAATTAAAATCCTCATTATAATGACAAATTGTAAAAGCAGCTTCCGTTTCGATAAAATGATTAGATAGCACGATCAGTCATCAGCACGCTCGCTCGTCTAGCTTGCTCTTGTGTTTCATTCAACGTGTGAAATGATTCATATATGGAAACTTAGCCTACTTCTGATTAGGAGACAGTTATCAACGATTGAATGAGTCGTAGTTCTTTTTTAGGGTTCCGTACCCAAAGGGTAAAAACGGGACCCTATTATTAAGACTCTGCTGTCCGACTGTCTGTCTGTCACCAGGCTGTATTATGAACCGTGATGATAGCTAGACCGTTGAAATTTTCACAGATGATGTATTTCTGTTGCCGCTATAACAACAAATACTAAAAACAGAATAAAATAAATATTTAAGTGGGGCTCCCATGCAACAAACGTGATTTTTTTGCCGTTTTTTATAGATAATGGTTCGGAATCCTTCGTGCGCGACTCCGACTCGCACTTGGCCGGTTTTTTACAACAAATAAATCCTTACCAATAAAGACTTTCTTCTTTTTGAAAGATTATGGACACCCTTTTAAAATAGGTAGTTACGAAACAAAAACCGAATTTCAAGATAAGACATTCCACGGAAGAACCTTGCCGATCTACGGTAGGTATGTCGAAACTGCGTAGTGACTTCCTGAAATCGTATAAGGGCTGGTTCGTAAATGATAAATTCCGGGTACCTCATAAAACTGACGGTATAGAGTTCCGAAAACGATCTGGTCGTTCACCCTTTATATTTTTTTCTTGGTATCGTACAAAGCATAGCTTTGTGAAAGCTTTTCTGAAATCTTAAAGACTTAGAAATTAATATTCTCAAATGCAAAATTTCGTCGGAACTCTTAAATGGCTTCGTCTTGTGAGTTTTATAATGTTCAATATCTTGCGTTAACAATAAATATCTAATAAAATAACAATACCATTAAAAACCATGCAAAACAAATTGGCTGCCATTCACTTTCACTTTTACAACATCATCGTGGATATCTAAAAATTAATAGCTCATGATCACAGATCGCAGCAGTTTATGAAAATTCGATCCCCCCATACTTCAACAAAGGGTTGTAACGTATAGGATAACGACGATTTGGACCGTCCAACAATGCACATTCGTTACAATTAACATCCTCTTCAGCGATTCGACAGGGAGCTGCGATAAAAAGCGTTACGAGGATAAAGGCCTTATCGTGGTCGCGGGCGCAGGTGTTCGATTCGCATTCGAGCGTGCCATAGAGAGCGAGTTCCTCGTAGTGCGATTATATTCGGCGTTCTCGGAATCCCCTACCTACCTGCGTCTGCGCAGCTTTCACAACCATCTGCCGGCTGTCATTGGCGCGAACGCGCACTCGTAGCGCAGCTGCCACCCATTGAATAAACGTAAGCCCCCCAATTTATGATAATGATTTATTTTATACAATTTAGCGCAATTAGACGGTTCTTCGTTGTTCCCATGGGAATTACGACTTTACGAGTATTTATGAAGTGGATGCAGATGGTAGCGGTTAAGTTGTCCGTTATTATTATTGTCAACATTTGACAGGGATATACTTAAAAATACTGTCTGATACGTTGGCTTTTGCGTATAGTTAAAGAGATGCCTCAAATGTGCACATTTTATGATACATGAATCATGTATTTGATTATAATTTGATATAATTAAAAGTAAAACGTATTTCGATGCTTCCGGCAACAAATGTCGTAAACGCCATTTTGGCCAAAATGAGTTAAGAATGCAGCCTTACTTAATTTTTGGCGCTGCGTCGATCTAAAAATGTGAAAAAAATATTCGCCTAAAAAAAATACTTTTACACCCAAAATTTTTACTAGTATAATCAAGATTTTTTAGAAAAGAGGGTATGTATAACTCATATTGCTTAGAACCGAATAACCGTGCAGGTCGTATAATACAACGTACAAACAGCTGTCGGTCGTAAAAACATGAATACATAATTAATTGTAATTACACCCCACAATCATTTTTAAAACGTAAGCTCTGCTGAGAAACAGCTAGCAACTTTCAGAAAGACCAATTTAAACCAAATAGAACTCAAGTATTCAATGAAAGGAGATGTAATTACACATCGAATCAAGTTGTTCGAAGATGTCAAGCGTAAAAGAAAGGGAAAAGGGAAGAATAAATCAAAAGAAAATGCAGAAGAAATGTTAGAATTACAATATAATCGAGTAAAGCAGTTGACTCCAAAACAGCTATATACGGATAAACTACCAATTACCGCAGCTAAATACAAAGATCTGCAACGATTGTGTGATCAGGGGACAATACACAAACGGTTTCATGCCGAATACAAACAGCTTCCTTGTCAGTCTCATAATGTCATTGATACTCTTCCTGAGACTGACGAGGAAGATGAAATTTCTGATTAATTATCTTCTATCAGAAAATCAGGTCTTCAAATTTCTGGTTAATAATCTTCTATCCAATGACAGAAGATTATTAATCAGAAATTTGAAGACCTGATTTTCTATAACTCGTCGTCGTATTATGTTTTGCATCTACTTTTTTATTATCTTGTCGATAACACTTTCCCATTTTCACCAACGACACTAAAAGTTAGGTAGACCATAGTACAGAAGCTTTCCGAACAAACAAGATCTAGAAAGATGAACTACCTAAATTTTTAAGGGCGTTGGTGACAATGGGCATTGTTTATTAAAATTATTAGAGCAGTAAGCTTGGTAGAATGTTTACTTATATTTTTTTGGAATTCATTATCAATACGTTTTAAAAAAATGTCGTGATTATAAAATCTTCTTGAAATCAATGAAACAAAATGATTACTTAACATTTTGAATTATGTCTGGCTGGTTAGGTACGCCGTTGGAGGTAGAACACTAGTAGCATCTTGTAACAAACGCTTGATTAAATTATACGGGACGATGCCTATAATATTCTTACTTAAGTGTATTTTTATACCTTTAGGACCTGCCAGGTCCTAAAGGTATAAAAATTTCGAGCCGCGAGTCCGAGACACAAACAATGATGATGAATGATTGATGATTGATGTACAAGATCCTCTAATGGAAATTTAAGTGATTGGTTTAGACATTTTTTTACTTTGAATTTGTATTAGTGCCTTGCTTAACCATTATTTTGATTAAACGATGACGGTCAATGAATAAAAAACCTTTTTTAATTATGTCAATTTGTGTTTTATTTTATTGTTTTTATTACAAGTAATGAACTTACTCATTGATTTGCTTCAGATATTTTCATGTTTGTTACATACCATCGCATCAGATCGTGGTGTTTACACTCATTTTTATTTCAGTATATGGTTTTTAAAACCAAACCCAGAACTATTGTATTTAAAAACTGGTGCATACTTCTAACTTCCGTTAGACAAATCGTTCTCCATTGATTTGTAAGTGGTCGTAAATACCAACTTCTTGAATTTTCTGGGGTGTATGTCCAAGCTAACTTTTAAAATAAGGCTTTGACATAAATAGCAATAATATATTATGAAACACCATCGTATTTTACGTATTTCTTGTATAGAACACAATTTTACAACTTTTAAAGTTAAAAAGATATAAGCCAAAAACGAAATTATTTTTTGTTTTTCGTTGATTACCAAAAGTGCTATTTTGGTGTTTACGACCTTTGTTGTCGGAAGCATCGATTTGATATCATACTCAATACTTTATTTGCATTTCACAATGTGTACCTACTTAGGTGGTAAGTTAAAAAAAATGTGATCATTATGGACCCTGTCGGGCACAGCAAAAGAATTTAAAACTATAGTAAGATACGCGACCGCGCGGATTATCGAATACGTTTTACTTTTAATTCTACATAAGTAGGTAGGTACTTAACTTCTACTCCTTTCAATTGAGAAGACAAAATCGAAAATCTTTCAGAAAAGGCTTCTTTAATATGAAAAATGTGCCTTAACGACATATTCAGAACGAAAACTCGAACTAAGTATTTATTTAGGGAGGTCATGCCGTTTCGTAGAACTTGGCGGCTGGCACACTCCGATTTTAATTTCACAGTGAATACCGTTGTTCTCGGTACTTCTTTATTAGACGCAAGAGTTGGGCTGAACAAACATATTCGCAGAATTCATACCGATAATGCTTTATCACTCATGTACGGTACTGGTTAACTTTGCGAATGATACGTTCATACTACCCAGTAAAGATAACGGTATTGCTCAATGAAGTATAGATCCAGATGGAAAGGTATTGAAAAAGTAACAGTTCCGCTTTGTATACGCTACCCATGGAAAGTTTTGGACATTATTTTGCGGCTTTCGCAGAACGTTGCCTATTCAGGCCGGTCACATGCCCCGACTTCCGGGAAATTTCGTTATGTCTGTGCTACAATCAGAATTGCAAATTACGAGTCCCACGAAATCCAAAATTACGCTTCTGAACGTCTTCATAGAATCTGTTATAATGTTTTACCATATTCCTGGACAAAACCAAGCAAACGAACCCAGCAGATGAGCGTAAGGAGAGAATGTGGGCAAAGTTAGATAGAACTATAACAATTTCGAATCCCTTGTGACACGGGAAAGCATAGAGCATTGATCCAAACTTGCTCACTAAGGGCATTCCTGGTTTCTCAAGAGGTTTTTCATCGATCGTCAATCCGGGTTGTGTTAGATTAAACGGTAAATGCGCAGATTTGAAATTAAACAGTCACACAGGTTCGAAGTGATCGCCCACTACTAACCTCCAGACCATGGCCATCACGAAGAAATGATTAATGAACATGGTCGCTGACCGTTAATTACCCTATTTTAGGTTAGAGATGGTATTTCTTTCTAAATATCCATCCATGGACGTCCACTGAACTACTTTTTTAATTTGATATTTTTTTTATTGAGAAATGGGCTTCTTCTTGACCTCGATCACGCCTGATGGAAAGAGAAAGATGAGGTCTATGATGAAACGAGCTTAACTCCCATTATATGTCACATTGCTCCCCACATAAGCTGATAACTTTAACAGCCTTTAACTTTGCGTTTCCGTTTATAATAGATGTCCTACTAGTCGAGAGGTAATCATTTAATCATCGATTATATGTAACAATAAAAATGCAAATAGCTATTACGAAAGAAATATCGAATCTACTTTGTTGTGGAATTTTAAAATAAAACTGACGCTTGTGCCAAGTCTGTAATACGCTTAATTTTATGGTTGTTTAGCCATGTAATTGTTATATTTCTAAGAACAGAATACGATCTGTGTGTGGCTTCTAGTTAGCTGTAATTCCCGATAATATTATTCAGTGTTCACTCAGCCGCGGCATTTCCAAATAAACATTAGAAATTATTATTGTATTCGACTTTCAAGAAACTTTCTCCTAGTTTTCGATTATAAAAATATCAAAAGTATTTTTTTATAGTACAAGAGTCCTCATTAAAAATTTGGAAATTGTTGCTTGTTATAGTGAAACTGAAATGATTTTCCAACTTATTATTGCGTCTCTGATTTTATGAGTACTTACCTGGTACTTGTTAAGTTATTATTCGAGTGTAAGTAGCCTGAAATAATGACGAAATATAAAAATATTTGAAAGAAAACGGCATAAAATATATAATTTTTGTGAAATTCTCGCTTTGTAAATGCAGACAATAGGTTTGCATTATGAGTTAGGTACGTATTCAAAGTCGCGCTATTGTATGGGTTCATATGGGTTCGCGCCATAATAAGTTGTTCTTGGAAAAACATGTCGTAAACATTACTACTAGTTACTGTATAAACGTCGCCAATAAACAAAACAAGGCAAGGATTCCATATAATAGTAGTTTATGCAACGGTCATATAAAAGGGGTATTAAAACACGAGTGTGGGTTTATCATACGAGGTGAAGCCGAGTGTGATAATACTGATAATAGTATGACACGAGTGTTGTAATACCTAATTATATCCCGTTGCATACACTATTTTATCTTCACTCACACAGTTGAAATAAAATAAGTGGAAAAATAGTTTATTCCAAACTCACAGCCACGGAATAAATATGTGGTATGGCGGATATGCTTATTGCTAACGACTGCGCAGCGCGCGCATCCCTAGATAATGATACTATTTTCTAATTGACTTAAGGTGGAAGCTTCGTTATGATTTCATGAAATACTACATTTGACATCAATTCTAACTGATTGAATTGATGATTTTAATGGTTACAATTCTATAAATACATACTTGCTACAACCGCGAATTATATTTTGACCAAGGTACAACCTGACACTGACCTGCAAATTGCAAAAAACGTAAGAAAATGTAAATTCCGCGGGCTACCCTGAAGCAATGAGCCCGCCCCCAATATATTAAAAAGTAAAAGTGTGCGATAAAGATTAAAAAGTTATTTTATGATGCAGTTGTTTGAAAATCGAAGGAAAATGTTGAACTGTACCTAATGGTTTTTTTTTTAATTTAACGTACCCACGAAAAAAAAGTACGTGTTTACACTTTCGATTTTGGAATCATGTTTAGAACATTACGTTGTGAGTGTCTACATAAATATTATTATGTATTAATTATGATATAAAGTCATTACGAGAAGTTCGAATGGGTTCCTAAACAGTTATTTGTTAGGTAATCTTTGTTTTGAAGCTTATGAATTTTGAACAATAAATCAGACTCCTCGGAGGATACTTGAATTTCCTTTACAAATATCATCATCTTAGTTATTCTAAGAACGGATCTAAGAGCAGTTCTTTAGAAAAGTTAATTGTCGGTTATAGATTTTATTATTCATTCCAATTAGAGATTTTACGATATTTGCTGCCGTGCGTACTGCGTAACTGTTAAACCATACAGTTAAGTAATTAAATAGAAATAACGGTGCTACGTTGTTAATATTCATTTTACTTCAGACGTACTTATCTCGCATAGAAAGTAAAAGTACTTATTTGAATATGTAGTATGATATTTTTGGCGTAAGTACAGCGCAATCGATCTCTAAACTATTGTTTTAAAACCAGCAGCCTTCAAAATACAAACAATTTTTCAAACTTCTTTACTGAAAACAATGGAGCTGTAAAATTGTAAGTATAGTTAATAATCACAAACTTAATAAGAATAATATTAAAATCGCGTTGTATGTGTTATAAACTTATAATTATAAGTGATGGTTCCTAAAATTGAGGTCGTACCTTCAAAGATAGTTTTTTTAAGTAGTTATTAAACTAATTAAAAATATTTTTAAAATGTATCGCTCTAAGAAAATAATTTACGTATAATAAAAAGGAGTGTTTGACGTCACGAGCGAAATCGACCGGTATTAACTTTTCTTCTCAGAACTCCGTCGTAACGAAAACCTTGGTGGAAAAGTAAATACTTATTACTTCGAAAACTTCGAAAATTTTCATTGAAATTCCTTTTCGATAGGTATTCCAAGTAATAGAATTAATTTACTGTACTTATTGTATTGTTTTTCTCTGGCTCCTAAAAGTGGGTTTTCTAAGTTAGCTTGTTTTATTTGTGCGCAACACATATTACCTACGTTCAAGGAATATGTCCTTGATGTTCCTTTGTAGATATTATCCAAAGCTCAAACGACGTTCGATATCTGGTCTCTTAGAACCCACTCCTTGCAGCCTTTACTTTGCTTTGTTACTAAAGAGGTTTTCTTGAAATCCTCACTCGTGTGACGGTATCTTTCTTAGAACCGCTGTCTAGAATATCTACTTATGTAGTACCTAGACATGTATATAGGTGTGAATGTGTAGTAATATAATAATTTTCTTTATCTGCTATTACGTTGAAAAAGCAATGATTAATGTTACGCTTAAGTCTGATGATTCATCTGAACAATGCCCCTAGTTGGCTTGGTGTTAATTATGTCTTGGTATAGGTACTTGGTTACAGTCATCATAATTTTACGCTTAAATTAAGAAAAAATGTTATAAAAAGCTTTGGTTTACAATATCCTAATAACATGAATGGTACTCGTTGCGCAGTAAGCCTGATTTCCCGTGAGACCCTTAAGTTTCTCTGGAATATTAAGTAGCCCACGTTTATTTACAAGAAACGGGCTTTTGAGCATATCAAAGGCAATAAAAGGGGACCGTTCCTATAAAACATGATGATCGAGATCAGCGTATAAAGTATATCCACGCATGTACAGGATAACTTAACAAAGTAACGTATTGCGATGCAACATTAATACCAGATACTTGATATACGAAGATGTTATAAGTTTCTAGAGAATCTGCAGAAGTTCGAGCTTCAGCTCAGAAATACTTCTTAGTCAGACAATGTAGGAGCTGTTACAACGCTACTAAAGTACCAAGTATTTTAGTTCAAGCTCAAAGTTTAAACTCTTTCATTCAGAACAGGGGTCCTAATAAATAATTCTGCGTAGATACTGTAACAAATCCTATTATTATTTAATAATTATTGAACCTACTGAATTGATTACCTAATCATTTCTTTTCAAGGTAGTTTGACCAACGAAGTTCGAGGACAGTCACTGCACCTTTTCCTGAAACTCATGTAGACTAATGGATTCTTACCTACTTTCAGAATATTGTTTCTGAGAAAGGTAGACTAAGTGGTATCTACTTACTAACAAAACGGTATTGACAATAACAGAAAGTCTTTATTGTATTTTGCCCATCGGCCCCGTACTCCATCCCTTTCCTAAGAACATAATTGGTTAAGAGGAATTGTAATGTTTCTCTTCAGTATTACCAATTTAAAATGGTTTAAACAAACAATTGATTTCGTGAAATACATCGTTGTTGGCCTCGATCTCGCCTCCTTGACAGCGTTGAATAAAGTTGATAGGATACTTGACTCTTTCCATAGAAAACGTCGTTTTGGAAATACTCACATAATAATAAAACATTAAAAACATAAGGAAATAGAAACATTACATATTAGTCGCTTATTATGATGTCCATACGTCTACATAACATAGCATAGGTGTAAACATTCATCATAATTTTCAACAGCTCATCAAGTGACATTCTCGGTCAATTGTTGTCACTACGTATGTATTGTGACAAGCCGCTGTGACGTATACAAAACAAACTTAATATGTATGTGTACAGAAAATTCATAAATGTCGACGCAGGCGCAGGCGTGCCATGTCAAACTCAAACGTAAATTAAAACGTGACTGGACGCAGCAGGAAATTCGTAACGATATCAGTCTGACACACGTTAATTAATTTAATTAAAGCATTTACATTATGAATGAAGTTGTGGTGATAGTACCTACCGACGTTAAAGATAAAGAGTTACTATTTGAATTGTGGATTTCGATTCGTAATATTAGCGTTTAAATGATTCTCGCTCAGTTCTAAAGATAGCTAGCAAAACGTTGCGCAGCAATCGATTCTGGAATATTGCTGCAACCCGGAAATAGTCGCTTTGCAATAAACCACAATGGACGGTTGGATACTGAACGACACACTTTTACTTTGGCCTCATTATTCACAATTTATGAGGCTTTGGATAACAAAACAAAGAAACATGACTTGTTACAATACAAATAATATAGCATTAATTGGTATCGACGAATAAGAAATATAGGCAGTCTAATAAACTAATCGATTATTCATAGCAGAGCAGATAATTGGGAGTATGAGATTTTTTCTGTAGTAGGTAGGTAGTCGTATATCAAGAGACGAACATGGAATGTGTAAAAATAAAATATTGTCACAGCGCGATGAAGTGACAAAGAGTGGTGTGAAACTAACTTCCTGTCAACATCGTGCATTGGAACTGGAAGCGTTAATTGTTTTCGCAGCGTTCATTTTTAAATTCCTCAATTTTTCCAACAGTCCAACCGAATCAAACGTTGGTATCACCAGGGTTTTGAACTGTCACGTAAGTACATTAACTTCCCGCGCCATAGTTTCAGCGGTATCTATTTTAACACGAAGAGTTCGTGAAAAAATAGAGAATATCGCTGGCAATTTGGTTACAATACTCGGAACGGGCGTGTCAGAACGTTAAAATTATCGTCAGTTCTCTAGAAATAACCTAGCCCTCGTCCATACAGGTAAAACTGAGTCATCGCGGGGGTAAGGTTGGCGCGCGAGTGTTCTTCATTTTATTTATACCTCGACCTTGTAATATAAAGTATAAATACTTTCTCAGAACACGATGGAATCATGCGAGGCATATTTAAGTACATGTAATTATTTTAATTCGTAAAGACTGAAACACGGTGACGCGACGCGACAGAAAGAGTAGACAAGATACTATACATAAATAGCTATCTGCAATGTTAATAGTGTTTTGTCTGTAACTTAAAGAAACAATATGAAAATAAGTAATATATTCTTCCACTTAAAAAAAACCCTACCTCGAGAAAGGTCGAAGAAAGTCTTTTTTTTATTATGATATTTTTTCCTAATTTTATAGCAGATTCGTCTTTATAATATTAGTGTACATATAGAACACCAACCTTAAAATATGACCACGCATTTCTGGAACACCCAGTATAAATAGTGATAGTAGGTGGGTAACTAATGAAAAAATAACAGGTACAGTTAAAAATAAACCGAAGACATAATAGTGCTGGTAGACGTAGATACATATTATTAACTGCATTGCTCACGTCTGACCATTTTTCTTCATATTCCGATCATCCGTTTCGTCCAGCTATTACTTAATTAATTTATCCCTCCAATCCATTTTCATTGCTGCTAAGAGAAACAATAAATTGAAAAACATAATTCATTATCATCATCATATCAGCCGAAAGACGTCCACTGCTGGACATAGGCCTCCCCCAAGTGTCGCCACAACAATTTATGATTTTTTTTATTTATTTATTTATAACCAACTTGAATTAACAGATAAACCACACAATCAAGTTATTGGTCAGTGCAAAACAAAATTGTCATATTATTTAAAAAGAAATATTAAAAAAAGAAAAATAAATATTATAAATGCACAAACAACCGGTCCTAGGTGGACCGATGACTTGGTGAGGGTCGCGGGTAGCCGATGGACGCGAAAACATAATAATGGTATTTGATAAATAATTGCATCTGTATTTTTGAGAGTTGTGTAGAAAAATTCAGATGCAATTATCGAATGCAAACAAGTAGGTGCCTACTTCTGTTATTTTCTAAACATTTCTTAGAATTGTTTTGTACATTGTTTTAGATGATTTCTAAATAAACCATCAGCATGACGTATAAATTGAGATTCTCTTTTAAGTATTTATTAAATAATAGAATTTTATTTCACTCCTGCTTATAATAACTTAAATTAAAAATACACGAAACTTACAACAAACTAAAATATAGCATCAAAAAATTCGTCCTCAACGCTGTTAGCTGGTAATGTGTAAATAAATCAAAAGATATCTTTATACGCGTTTTTCAATCGTCTAAAAGCGTCAGCACTTTTGTAGAAACATTTATGCAGTCCTGAAAGTCTTTGAATTTAAATTAAGGTAACTTTGTTCTGTTTGTCGTTGATTTTTTATAAACATGCATGTGTAGGTAGAATTATTCTTAATACTTTTCCTCGGGTGAAGGCCTCCTCCAAAAGGTTCCACCTGTCTCTGTCTTGTCACCTGTGCGGTTTGCATCCATTTAGGACCCGCTGTCTTTACTATATCGTCATTTATTTATTTATTTATTTATTTATTTATTTATTGGTTCACCCACAATTGTTTACACTGGTGTTATGCTAAAGGTAACATGCAATAAAATAGAGTACAATAGTGTAACAATCACTTATAGGTAAACTCCGCATGCTTTAAGGTTAAGTTGCGTATGAGAAAAAAAAAAAGCCTTAACTAAGCTAATCTAAAATTATTATTGAAAACACGCGACTTCATAATGTCTAATCCAGATCGAGATGATATTTATAAATATTGGTTTTAAATTGGCTTAATGAGTTAAAGTGTAGATCAATAATGTCGCTACAACCATTAACCACCTTGCAAAATCTCGCGTAAGGAGAATTGGAGCCTAAAACCGTTCTTCTTTGCGGTGGACGCAGTGGTGTTATCTGGCTGCGAGGAATTCTTGAAGGTGCACGGAAATTGAAAGTGCTCAGTATTTGTGGACAGTCAATCCTGTGAGCCATAACTTTGCACACAAACGTCGCGTCATTTAGACGTCGGCGCTTGTCTAGAGAAATCATTTTGAAATGTTTCAATCTATTGTCATAAGAACGTATTTTCTTAGCTATGCCCCTAGAAAACGCCAGATGCCACAGAAAACGCTTTTGAACACGTTCTAGACGCAACGAGTGTGCAGCATAGTGTGGTCGCCAAACCACGCTACAATATTCCAACACGCTTCGAACCAAGCCGTTATATAGCATGATTTTTGTCTTACAACTTCTAAACTGTTTCGTATTTCTTAAGACAAAACCCAGCATTTTAGAAGATTTTTTTATAATACTGTCTACGTGTGGAATAAAAGTTAATTTCCTGTCAAATGTAATGCCAAGGTCCCTTATTGTGTCCATTTCACCAACTTTATCACCTTTAATATAATAACTGTGTTCTACTAAAGTATGCTTTCTAGAGAATTTTACATGATAGCATTTTCGGGCATTAAGGTGCATTGCATTGTTATCGCACCATTGAACAAGCCTGTCTAGATCCCTCTGTAATTCATAGGCGTCGTCTTTATTTTTAACAATTTTAACAAATTTTATATCATCGGCGTACATAAAGATATTTGAATGTAGAAAACAGTAAGGAATATCATTTATGAAGTAATTAAATAGAACTGGACCCAAATGAGATCCTTGTGGCACGCCAGATGAGATATAACGCGAAGTTGATTGAAATCCGTTCACCACTACAAAGAAAGACCGATCCACAAGATACGAACTTAACCATGAAAGCAATGATCCAGTGATACCGTACGCCTGTAATTTTTTAATCAGTATGTTATGTGAGACTTTATCGAATGCCTTACTAAAATCTGTATATATTACATTAGCTTGGTAACCTGAATCTATTGCTTCTGCCAACAGCTCTGTAAACAGTACAAGATTAGTGCCTGTAGACCTCGATTCAACAAAACCATGTTGCGCTTCACTTAAGTACAGCTTTAGATGGTTTTGAATGTGCGGGCAGATGAGAGACTCAAAAACTTTAGCAAGAGTCGAGAGAATTGATATAGGTCTATAGTTAGACACCACATCATCCTCATCTGATTTATGGATAGGCACAACCTTTGCCTCTTTCCATTTTGAAGGAAAAATACCAGATACTAAGGACTTGTTGAAAATAAGCGATAGTGGAGCGACCAACTCGGCTGCACACTCATAAATAAAAACAGGTGGAATACCGTCTGGCCCAGCGCCTTTACTACAATCTAGATTCTTTAACTTTTTATAGATGGTTTCATGATCTATAGTAGGATTAGACAAGCACAAGCTATAGTTTTGAAGGTTGCTTAAGTTATTACTGGTTTGTAAGTTATAATCCCCCTGAACCGGGCTATAAACAGAAGAAAAGTAAGAAGCAAAAAATTCGCAAATTTCTGTGCCATCTGATGATGTCCTTATACCATCCGTCATAGACATAGGATAAGTGCTAGAGCCGCCTCGTTTGGATTTAACGTAAGTCCAAAATAATTTAGGGTTCTTTGTAAGGTCATCTTCTAATTTCTTTAAATAGTTATTGTAGCAGACAGTTGCAAAGTCATCGCATCGTTTACTAATTATTTTTAATTCAATTTTATCCATAGGGTTTTTGTAAGTATTGTAACGTTTTCTGATTTTATTTTTTAAGTTTAGCATTTTTATAAGATTACGGTTAAACCATGGCGGGTATTTCCTATTCCTCGGCACGCGAGTGGATATAAAGTTTTGTATAGCTGTGTTAATAGTGTCATAAAAAACCTGCACCATCTCATCAACACCGTGCTGTCCCTCAAATAATTCCTCCCAGTCGAGTTCACTTAGGTATTTACGGATCGGGATGTAACTCGTTTTACGAAAGTCAGGCCTTCCACTCTCAACAATGTTATATGGAAGTTTGGATACTTTAATGAGGGATATTACTATATCTAGAGGTGGGTGATGCTGGTCAATATTACAAATCGCATCAATACATTGGCTCACATTACATAACGAGTGGCTACACAATACAAGGTCCAATATTCGACCAGAGGCATTAATAATATTGTTAAATTGGGTCAGCTTATTGACATACGTAAAGTCTAACAGAGCTTCACTATTACTGGGCAGTTTGAAGTTATCATTAGAATTACCGGTTATTTTCCAGTCAATGTTACCTAAGTTGAAGTCACCCGTAATACATACGTATGAATCATTGAGCTGTTCCAATGTTGCGTTACAATTGTCCAAGAAATGTTCCAAATAAGAAGTCCGTACAGGAGGTGGCAGGTAAACAGCACAGAGAGCTATTCGGCGAACAGGTCCAGCGACCGATAGATCCAGATCCAAGATAACCCAAAGGTCTTCACAGTTACTTTCGAATTGCATGGCGCGTTTAGAGTTTATACGTTTTGTAACAGCTATTAAAACTCCCCCGCCCTCTTTACCACTTTTTAGACTTGAGTTTTCTCTATCCCTTCTGTAAACCACATACCTGTCATCGAATAGCTCACTGCTTTCTACGGAACTATTAAGCCAAGTCTCTGAAATAATAATTACGTCGTAGTTATTACAACATACATTTCGATAAACCATGTGCGTTTTTGTTTTTAAACCTCTACAGTTTTGGTAAAATATTTGCAATTTATCGAACTTTGTATAATATTATAGTTGGATTTACATGTATTATTAGTAAACAAAAATTTCGTTAATTTTTAAGTTGGCAAATCAGATGAGTTTGTTTAAAGACTCTAAATTTTTAATAAGAATATGGTCGGCTTCTGGGGTCTTCCTAGCAAAAATTCTTCCATTTCTTACCCAGACGAATTTGTATCCTTTGTCCTTTGCTTTTAGTCTAGTAGCAGCATGCAGCGCTTTATTAGAAGGAGACAAATGTTCGAGCACAAATACCGGTTTCTTGTCTCCCGCCAGTCCAAGATCTGCGCTGTTGAGTTTGTCGGCATTATTCTTTCCTTTGTTATATTCTATAACAGATGCCAAAAGCGTGTCGCGAACCCTCGGTGAGGCAAGTTGCACAACAACGGAGCGCGGGCGGGTACTAGTAGTCTGTAGTTTGGCCACGCGGGTGGAGTGAAGAACATCACTGTCATTCAGCACACAACCGACCACTGATCCCAGCTGCTTAACGACAGTATAGAGGTTCTCTTGTTTATTTTCTGGTAAGCATTGGATTTCAAGGTTGCTTGATCGACTTTGCTGTTCTAAGTAATTAATTCGGTGATTGAGGTCCGCAACGGAGTTTCTGAGTTCATAATTTTCATCCTTTAAATCTTTCACACCATTTTTTAACGCGGTATGCTCAGCTTGGTACTCTTCAAACTCCCTAGTATGGAAATTTAGTGACTCCGTCAGCTCTCTGATGTCTTTCTTTATCGGTTCCAGCTCCTTATTGATGACGTTGAGTATGGTGTTATTTATTTTCTGGAGCATAGAAGCAAGCTCGGTCTTTAGTACTTCTTGGATAATAGTACGCACATCTTGGGTGGTCACAGCTGTTTCTTGAGGTGGCGAGTTCAAGGCCAGTCTCTTGTTTCCTCTTGTAGTGGAAACGTTCCGAATAGGGGTATCCTCTTTTTTTGAGAAATTTGGTTTGAGAGTAATACAATCCGTACATCTCCATTTACGACAGGCGTCAGAATCAGCAGACATTTCCGGAATAGATAGACATGTTAAGTGATATGATTTCTTGCATGTAACACAATTAATAAATTGTTTGTTATCTTCGGCTTTATCGTCGGCACAGCAACCCCACGTAAGCGTTGGCGACTCCATGTTATAAAAATTTCGCGAAAACAACTCAGCAATCCGTTAAGATAATTTTTATTATGTAAATTTTACTAGGATCCAAACAGCACACTATAAAAGGCTCTCCCAGTAGCGAAATGAAACGAGCGGCAAAAGTGCACACTAAAAAAGGCCCATGCGATGCGAGTTCGCGAGAAAAACGTCGCAAGCGCCGTGCTATGCTTGTCGCTTACGCGTTCAACCGCGATGCACTATTGACTCACAACTGGCGGTAGATGGGATTTATTTTCAATTTTAAATTGGTCTAGACTTCTTTAGACTCGCATTAGAACACTGGATTTTTTGTTGCACTCTGTATTGGCAATGTTTGTCCACACAATTATCACTCTTAATGGCACTTTCACACTGTTTTCGCACGGACTTTCAATAATATTTGCGGAGCAAAAACAAACGCTGACCCTCGCAACAAATGATGTTGGAGGTTGTCATGCCACCTTATGTGCGGTCTTCCTTAGTAGTCTTATTCCATCATTATCATCGAGACGAGAACTGGTCACTTAAAAATGTTAAAATGCTTTTGTGCGACACATTTCAAGTTTAAAACAACGTTCATAAACTTTCGTATAGAAGTAACATAATAACTAGAAGATCTTGTTCCGAGCTCCGGTGCCTGGTTAAGACGCTTACAAACGTTATTTACTGCTAATTGACTCTGTAAAATGGCCGCTTTTAGTTTATATTTCAATAGCCGTAACGGTAACATGTAGTACGGTTATATCCGTTATTTATTATCCTCATATTTCTCTGTTCATCTATTATTATTGAAATTAAAGCTGTCAGGGATTTATGACGTTGGAACACGCTTCACATAGAAATTATATTGGAGAGTTTACAAGTATTTCAATATAATTTAATAGCCATTGACCATTAGTTATCGTTTCTGCTTTTAATTAATTCAATTGTTTAGAACGAAACATTCGAGTGTAGTCTGTTGTTGACATTCATCAAATTCATTTGCTCCTTTTAATTAACAAGTGTTTTCAATATTGATCGTCGTATCTTTAATTTGTGTAATATAAAGTAGAATCATTGTGGCAAGATAACAATAAGTCCATCAGATAAATTATTTTGAAGTACCTATCCAACAAATACCATTCTTTTGCAGAACATTTATTCCGTTGCTTTAATGCTTGAACATTTTCCAACGTTACAGTTTTTTTGGCAAAAAGACACTCTTGACGGTCGGAAATAATGGTATTTTGCTCACAGTTTTCATTGTTCCCGCCAGCCATTTTATATTATTCAGCTGTGAAAGATTGTTGTACCATTAACACGGGAAGTTCTTAATGAAGCATTTTTGTAGAGATATTTTATTCAGTTGATGCTTCTGAATTCTTTTTTTTTAATTAGTGATGGGTTTGCTCTTGACTCTAGTCTATGTCAGAGATGACAGAGACAAAGTCTACGATGGAGCGAGCTTCTGAATTCTTTATAAGTATTGAACTTTAGTAAAACTCGCAGCTCGTTATATCAACTGTGTTCACACACGAAGTTCTCGGAAGACTGACGGTTATAAAGTAAGCTATAAATAACGCTCCAACATACATAATACATATTTTTGGTAACAGCTGATATTGAAAACGTACAGTTTGAAGTGCGACCTGACGAGAGACATATGGATGCTCATCTTTCACATTTCAGTGAGATAAACAAAACTGGCCATAAAGATTGATGTGTGAAAGGAAAAGTAGGACGTGGGCGTAAGGATGACAAGAGTTTAGAGAACTTTACGTTGTCGTGGAATAGGATATTAAATGAGAAAAAAAGAAACATGCCGAAGCAACCTGCACTTTACAATGTAAAATATGGAACGTGTACCTACACCTAAATTCAGTGCAAGATAAGGCAATTCTTTCCGCGCTCCTGGCCTTTGACATCGAGACAAGAGAGCGACGCGGCGACGGGGCGCCAACCAGGCAACGAGCGCACGGGCGGCAGCTGATCTCCATCAACACTCACGGCTCCGTCGACCAACACTCGAGGAATTCCTTAATGACCTTATGTAGAAAGTCAGTTCACGATCCGAGATAAACGCAAAACGTGCATCAAGATTTTTTTTCGTGGTCTTTAGTGATTGCGAGCTCCAAAATGATTGTATTGGCCTCAATCTCGCAATTGATGGCGAGCTATAAAAGCTCTAATGCATCACTGACGCTCGTCCGACATCAGCAGCACATAAAAGACTTTGGCAATAACCATTCGGATTCAATGTAAGAGTTTAGCTGAGCAACCTTCGCGTGTTCCGAGAACTTCGCCGACCGGTCGGTTCGACGCTGCGCCGCGGTTCCCGGAACGTCGACCCGTGGTAGTTTCGATTTTTAAAATAGATGCGTTCCGTTATACATGAGCATAAATAGGAGCTCCGATTTATGGCCAGTCAATTAGACGTTGTGTAATCTGTAAATGAGAGGGTCTATTTTTATCCCGAGCCTAGAGACCCGTTTCCGAGTGAAAGGGATTTCCTACTGTGAACTTGTAAAACAGGTTTAGGCATACCAACTTTCCTCCTTTGACGTTTCATTTCGTTTGAACTGAACTTCGATTTTGTGACTTGAATTCTGATGGGAATAGATAAAGCTGTGATTGATTATACATACGTTGATACACCATAGCTTCGTGTATCTCTCTGTTCATACATAAACAATGTGGACAAAGGTTATACTGCCGTCCTTTAACTAAAAAGCCGTTAACCCTCAAATGGTCAATTTTCACTTTTAAACAGAGAGTGACAGAGTTCAAAATTCTCTATATTTCTGTCTAAGAAACATTTCTGGAATGTAAATAGTTCCAAAGATATCAACATTTTGTAGGCCGTTAAGTAACATAATTTATGACGACTCCATCACTTGAAAGCGTCTAACCAGCACTTCTTCGCTAAATGTACGTTAAAATACCTTAACTGTTGGATATGTCGATAATTTTCTGATCTTCTACTTAACTTAAAGTACGTTATTTGAATTTTCTTGACTATAAAGACGCAAAAGGACTTTAACTACTTTTAAGTTAAGCATTTCCTTAGGAACAAGTTTAAAAAAGCTAGATTAAAAAACAGTTTCAAAGAAAAAACTTAACTTATTTGCAGTTATGCGCCTTTAACGGTTTTTTAGTTAAGTATTTGATTTTATAAATTTCTCACAATACTTTGTTTTAAAACCATTTTTCCTTTTTTGATGTAAACGGTGATAAAATTTTCAAATGATGCTTCTCTACAAAGCAGCTAAGCAACATTCCTTAGCTAAAGGGCAGTTTGCCGACTCTCGCACATCGTTCACTCCGGGGGTGAGCGGGGCGCAGCCGATGCGCCATCCTGGCGAAATCAATCCTTTCGCCTAGAGCGCCGACTGGGTGCGGTCGTTTATAACGTCGCTGCGTGTTCCCGCCAAAATTTCGATATGTTTGGGCACGAATTGACGAGGTAAGTTAAAAAAATATTATGATTACTGTACGAGTAGTAACAAGTTTGCTGTAACGCTAGATCTAACCCAGCTGGTGAATGTGGCAACGCGGGTACCGGATGTTGACGCCCATACACCCAATTGCTTGGACCTTCTGCTGACAACCGATCCGGGCAGTCATTCAGTATCGGTCTCAGCTCCGCTGGGAACGTCTGACCACTGCCTGGTGAAATCCGTGTTGACCTGCTCTCCTCCAGATAAGAGTCCTAGGGGCACGAGACGAGTATGGCGATACGAGTCAGCAGATTGGGATGAGATGCGGCACTTTTTTGCGTCTTATCCTTGGCGGCAAGTGTGCTTCTCCTCCGTCGGGTGACCCCTCGTGCTGTGCTGATGTGATTGCGGACGTGATTCGGCAGGGGATGGAGTATTTTATTCCATTCTCCGACATCCCGCTCGGTCACAAGTCCCGGCCTTGGTATAATGCAGAATGCGCCCACGCAGAGGCCCGTAAAGAGTCTGCTTACCAAGCCTGGATCAAGGCCCGCGACCGAAAGGCTAAAGCACGTAGGGTTCGCGCGAGGAAAAGAGCCTTTAATTCTGCTGCCAAGTTCTGCAAGCGGGTTTTACGTAGGGCACGTTTTGACCATGTCGGACGTATCGGGGCCAAACTAGCATCACACCCTCCGGGTAGTAAGCAGTTTTGGTCCCTGTCGAAAGCGGTTGAAACGAATTTCTGTCGACCCACTTTGCCTCCAATGCTAAAACCTGATGGTTCCCTGGCTCACTCTGCAAGAGAGAAAGCAAATTTATTTGCCACTCTCTTTGCAAGCAATTCACGTCTGGACGCTGGCTCCAAGCAACCACCAACTTTACCTCGTTGTGACTCTTCGATGCCGGAGATCGCAGTTCACATTAAAGAGGTCCGAAGAGTATTGTGCAGTCTAGACGTGAATAAGGCCAGCGGACCTGACGGCATTCCAGCGAGAATGTTGAGGCAATGTGCACCTGAACTGTCTCCTGTGTTGACACGCCTGTACCGCCTCTCTCTTGAAAAAAGAACGGTGCCGAAATCATGGAAGCTTGCGAATGTGCAACCGGTGCCCAAAAAGGGAGACCGTGCTGACCCTGCAGATTACCGTCCAATCGCCATTACCTCCATCCTATGCAAGGTTATGGAAAGGGTTCTGAACAGTAAGCTGCTGACCTACCTTGAAGACAATGATCTCCTCAGTGACCGTCAATATGGCTTTCGCCAGGGACGGTCAACTGGTGATCTTCTTGTGTATGTCACGCACTGCTGGGGCGAAGCCATCGAGAGACACGGCGAAGCACTTGCTGTGTCGCTCGATATCTCAAAGGCTTTTGACAGGGTCTGGCACGCAGGTCTACTCAACAAGCTTCCTGCTTATGGCATCCCAGCTGGTTTTTGTAGCTGGATATCAGACTTCCTAAATGAACGGTCGATCCGAGTAGTCGTTGATGGCTGCTCCTCTGACCTCATGGCTATTGATGCCGGAGTTCCTCAAGGGTCTGTTCTCTCTACAACTCTTTTCCTGCTACACATCAATGACCTACTTCAGCCTGGTCTTGTTGGGTACGCAGATGACAGTACGGTTTCAGAGAGATACTTGTCCAGCGCAACAACCGGCGGGGATGAAGTCCGTTCCTTGAGAGAGGCCATGGTAGAGTGGACAAATTTGACCTTAAGCGTTGTCTCCCAGTGGGGTGATGACAATCTGGTCACTTTTAACGCCACCAAAACACAGGCGTGTCTTTTTACCGCAAAAAGGAGTCGCTTTGACCAAACTCCTACTTTTCGGAGTGCATCTGTTCCCGTTACTGATCGGCTCGAGCTCCTAGACATGGAGTTGACATCCAGTCTCAACTTCGGCGCCACCATCGAGTACAAAGCCCAAATTGCGGCCAAAAAGCTAGGCATCCTAAATAGGGTGAAGCGGTACATCGGGCCTGGACAACTTTTAACCCTTTACAAAGCACAAGTCCGATCCTGCATGGAGTATTGTAGCCACCTTTGGGATGGCTCAGCTAAGTATCAGCTTGCCGCGCTTGACTCGGTGGAACGCAGAGCTAAGAGGCTCATCGGTGACGCAAAACTGGTGGATGCCAAGCTACATAGCTTGGCTCATCGCCGTAAGGTTGCCTGCTTATCGGTCTTCTACAGATTGTACTTCGGTGAGTGTGCCCAAGAACTCCACGACCTCATCCCACCGGCCCCCTTCTACCATCGGACATCCAGACGCACTGCATCTTACCATCCCTACCTTGTAGCTATTCCACCAATTCGCACTAAGCGTTTCCAAACGTCTTTTATAATGCGCACAGCAAAGGAGTGGAACTCTCTGCCTGCGTCTGTGTTTCCGAAAGCTTACAGCCCTAATCTCTTCAAAGTTAGAGTGAACAGGCTCCTTCTGGGTAAGCTCGCTCCATCGTAGACTTTGTCTCTGTCATATCTGACATTGACTAGAGTCAAGAGCAAACCCATCACCAATAAAAAAAATAATAATAATAATTAGAATTAGAGTTTGATACATTTAATTTTTTACACTTGAAAAGTGCTTTTAGATTTTTGTTGGTTTGAGTTGATTTGCTTGGTTTATGTTTTTGTTTTTTTTTTATATTTTCAGAACGAATGTTTTACTAGTTTTTGGTTAATTTATTCGTGAAAACATTATTATAGGTACTTAAAGACTGAATCTTGACTGACATAAGTTTATAAATAAGTTATAATATAGTGACAATAACAATGTAGAAATAGACTATGTTGTCCGTGCCAAATTGTGATCTCATTAACTGTAAGACCTTAATTAGTTAGATATTATTAACTAAATGTTGATTCTAAACCTTTTGATTGTATAAGAAAATATGAGCAATTGTTATAATTGTTATTATTGTAATAAAATTATATTATTTTTAAAAACACGTCTATATTTTCTCACATTTCTCTGTATAAATGCTTAACTATAAAGAAGTTAACTACAAGCGACATGTTTTTAGCCACGTTTAAGTTAAGTAAAGTAGTTAAGTTTTCACGCGAGTTCATCGCAACATTGACAACAATAAGCTTAAAAGCATCTAAACCACCACAACCACTTTTTAGGAAAGTTATGATAGTTTTTATCTGAGTAAATGTCATGACTATAAAGCATTTAAGTCACTGAACTACTTTTTAGTTAAGTATTTCAGAGCAAATTTAACAAACTTTACGAAACTAAAAATAAATACTAGTATACTTCACTAAAAAGTCGCTAAGGTACGGTTAGCGGCTTTTTTGTACAGTAATACGATGCAATAACTAAATGAAATGCTTAACAAAATAAGAAAAAATAATTTTAAAAGCATCTAATACGAGCTTCAGGACATGAAGGATTTTTTAGGGTAAGCAGACAGGAATATCTATTGATATGTCCAAGAATCATTAACCTAAGTGTCATAGTTTTTGAGAAACAGCGATTCCCGCGTTTTTTGCCATTTTCTCGAAAACATCTTTATGGGCTTAACGGCTTTTTTGTTAAAGGACGGCAGTATAAACGAACGTACCTATAATGCTGTAGGTAGGTGTATCATACAATGTTGACGTGGCATTACACGATGCATGTATAACGATAACTGAATAGTAGTAGCCTTAGAGGTGACCTAATCGTTTGCCTTCACCTTATTTACAAGAGTTTATCAACATATCTGTTGCTACCAGCGCAATGTTAATTAGTGTACGCTCCATTCAGATTAATAAAATAAAGAGTTGCTTTTGGAGGTTTTTACAACTTGATTTATTTTTGTATTGTATTTATTACCCCACAATTAAAAAAAAACCAACACAAGGACGAACGAATCCATCTCAAAGGCGAAACGGCAAAATAAATTGCTGCCAACGATGGATACAACATAGCACTTTAAATATGCGCAATATAGAGGTTGATTTTGTGTGGCCGAGGAAGAGATCAAAGCAGTATTTCAATCAGTTCGTTAGACGAAACTGTCGAGCGGGTTCGCAGTAGTCCGCCATTGAAATTTAAACTAGCCGCTCTTCTGGGAAAGCGGTGCAAGCGACTATATATTTTTCCTTCGTTTTGCTTTAGTCAGTTCAGTCCTAGCCCAACAAAACATGAGATGCCCACAGTGCTAAGCAAATTGGATACGGAGTTAATAGTTCTTGAAACAAAGTCGCGTTTTTTTTGGTCGATTTTGTTTTATATTGCAGTTTCTGATAGTATGGTTTTTTCTTAATGGGACTTTTATCATAATATATATCGGTATGTCGTTTTTGCCGCCAAACAGACATTAGATGTGAAAGAGTTAGTATAAATTTAAAGAAAGCTCTTTTCCTTAAAGGGCAAACAGTTTTCTGATTCGCTGTTGCGTTGCTGTAGGATCCTGCGTTACGCAGGTTCTGACATTCCTAAAGTATACTGAATTCATTAAAAAGGTTAATTGCGTGCTATGTTGACTTTTGCAACGGACTGACTTCATGAAACACTAAAATTTTCCCAGTAGCCTACTTACTGTGAGCAGTTTCATGTTGCAAGAGAACCTGCGCTTTCAAAGTTGCTTAGGATTGTTTAATACATTCTTGATTATCATAAATTATGTATACATATGATTTCTTGGAAGCGCATCAATAACTTTTAAGTTTCCTAAGAGCCTGAGGTCAGAGGCGAACACTGCATAAAATTTAATAGCCATGCATAATGTTGTGTATGGCATTGTCGGTCCTTCGGCGAACAATAACCCGTATACAATTTTCAAAATGAGACAATGCAAAAAATGACTAAAAAATGAAGTCATAATGCTGGCGATTTCTCATAACAACCCTTGGGTCGGAGGCTTCCAAGGATTAATTACGAGTTCCGAGTAGGCCCGCCACCGGGCCATTCGATTCTTGGTAAACTCGAATCGAAAAAGGAGCAAAAACGGCCGCGGCGCGTTCTGAGAACACGCATACCTGCGCCCGCGCAACCATCCCACCTTGTTCCGTCCGCCCGCCGATTCGAGAGAACTCACATTTTCCTAGTAGTTACTCTCCCAAGTAAAACAACATTTTCTCTTTTTCGTATCATGTAAACTGTAGCAAACTACGCGGTTACACCCAATCTATTGACGTAAGCGGACGACTAATGTTTACAAAGTTTAAGAGCACTTGGTCATAGGAAGAATGTAACATAGATAGCTGTTGACGTAGTAATAACTTATTGTACTCAAAAGTACAGTAAGTTGTACTTTGTATAATAAAACGAGCAGTTCAGTTTAGGTGCATGTCTTTTTTTACTAACGCTTCACCTTAAATTGCAATTTATGTAAACACGAGAACATGCCATTTCCAAGCATTGATGAAGCTAGAATTACGATCGCAGTTATCATATTTCAGAAATCAGATTTAAGTACGGCATTTAATATTGATAAGTTCTGGGAAACTAACAATGTACGAGTTCGACGGTTGGTTCAAGAAAATGTATTCGTAACTAGAAGCGAGTGTATCCACGGAAATGACTTATGCAAATACGAAAGTTGGTATGTTGGTACATACAATAAACATTTTTCGTTGTTTCTTTTTTGACAGTAATTGTCTTCAGCCATAAATAACTCTGAAAGGATTCAGCCAAAAAAGGCGGTAGGATTTTATTTTGAAATGATACAGACAAGGAAAGAGCATTTTTTTGCATTTTTGAGGTTGTGTTATTGGGGTTATTAAAATACGAGTGTGGGTTTGGCGAAGCCGAGGGTGATAATAGTTTCACACGAGTGTTTTAATACCTAATTATATGCCGTTGTAATTTGTTGCAAACACTATTTTATCTTCACGTATTTATTCCAAACTCACAGCCACGGTCACGAAGTAAATATGTGGTATGGCGGGAAATTTAGATTCTAATTGCGCATCGCGCGCATTTATAGACAATGTCAACTCAGACCAATAAAAAAGTATAGACAGAACATTGCGCTCCAAAAGTGAGGCACGTAATATGAAGACGATTCGGCAATATGAAGACGGCCGCTCGGTAGTCTGCCGCTAGCAAGCGAGTGCGCGTGACGTTGTTTTGTTCAAATAATAATTACGAAATTATGCCGTCCTGTGTCTTATACTGCTGCAAGAACAACTCCTGTTTCCAAAAAAAGGCTTCTTGGATTACTTTTCACAAGTAAGTAGCGTTTTTGTTGTGTAAATTAAACAAAATCGTAAAAATATCGGAAATAATTTCTCGGAACACGCCATTGTGTCGGTGTTGCAAGTTAAGAACATTATTTTTTCCCAAAAATAAGGGAAGTCATCATATTTTATGGACACTTTACAACAAAGTGTTTTTTTATTTTATTATTACATACAGTACATTAGGTATGTTATTATCTATGACACGTAAGTACTTATAAAATATAATCAAATAATAGTTATGTTTGATATGATATTTTTAGGTTCCCAGCTGATAAAACATGGAAAAAAAACTGGATTACCCTTCAAAATTTAGTGTTGTTTGTTCGTCACATTTTGAAGAAGTTGATATGTATAACACCAAAGGTGGTTATATGTAAGTTTAGTGTGTGTTTTTAAAATTAATAATTTCACTTAATATGAAAATAAATGATTGTCATTAAACGAAATTATCTTTCATTTCATACAACCAAGATAAACACTATACTACCTACATAATAATAAAACTTAACCAAAGTATATCTCTCGCACTTGGGAGTCGCAGCGCAACGCTTGCAACATTTTTTCTTTAGCACACGTGTGCAAATCTACGATGTCATACACCAAGTTACGCACACAAAGCCAAAACCAGGCCTCACTTATTTCGTCGCTATTGTTTACGACGGCTCCGTCTATACTTTTTTATTGGTCTGAGAATGTCAATGACAATGAAAAAAAAGTAAAAGTGTGCTATAAAAATAAAAAGTTATTTTATGATGCAGTTAGGTATTTGAAAATCGAAAGAAAATGTTGCAGTGTAATATTTGTCCGCAAGTTGGCCTGGTTTTTTTTATTTGTTGACAGGCACGCGCTTTTCTAATTGAAAAAGAAATCATCTTTGATGCTGCGATAAGAAGCGTTTCTTAATTTCCAAGTTAATAGGAAAAGCGTCTTTCCATGCAGCGACGATAATGGATTATACTATACATTCGTTCGTAGACGAGTTAGACGACACACTACGCCAATATTGGTAAGAGTTACCTACTGGTAACATTAAGTTTTTGTGGATTAACGGAAATTTCAGTCCATTTTGTAATCAACTTTTTGATTATTCTAGTCTTGGTATGCATCTGTTTATTAGCATGGTCAATAGGTATTTGTATTGGCTTACGTTCAATCAAATAGGCAGACGACAAAATAGTTGTTTGTACACATTGTATTCAACAAACAACTACACTGCGAACAATAAAAATAGGAAGAAAAAGTGTATCGGACATAATGTTTTAATGAACGCAGTCATTTACATATTAAATATTCATGTAACGAAGCAAGGAATAAAATAATGGATTGATTAAAATACTTGAAGGGTACAAGTTAAAACGACAGCTGTGTTGTGTTAAATTATGTACAAGGTCTTATGTTTAGACTTTCTGGGAAGAACACAATCATCAATTCATTCAAGTCAATCAAGTTGTTTTAGTTAATTTCAAAACGGTTTGAGTTCCATAATCCTTCTTTTAGTTCGTTTAGTTCTTTGAGTTCAATATCCAATAGGTAGATTAAAGGTTACTGGCGCCCAAAATGGTAGTAGACTTTTAGCATTTCCACTCTACACAACTAACGAAAATAAAATCATTTCTTATTTTAATATGACATTTCATTTGGCATTTTGTTGTTGTGAACTTCGTCCTAAATAATTATTATGTTTACCTACCAGTAAATTGTAAAACTGTCTATTTTGGTGACATGTTAGTGAAATATTAGCGTCAAATACAACTCTACGTTATACTATTGCGACATTTTCTTTACCCTTACTTCTGAATAATAGAGGAGCTTCGTTTTAAATATTCCGTTTGTACCAGTAAAATAATTTCAAGGTTTTTTTTGGCGCCCAACATGGTAGTTTTTTGTAGCATTCTCAATTCAACAAGTTACGAAACTGAAGCCAAAATCTGATTTTACTACGAAGTTTTCTTTTCTCTTTGCTCTGGATTACTCTTGGGCTACATTCTTGGTTAGAAATCAAGTTTGGGTAAAGGCTTGGATCCACCCGTTTACAGAAGATCCCACAGTATCCTTGTACACTGACAAATTTATATCTGTAAACCTTAACTTCGCTCTTTCATAAGTAGAAGATCAGTTTAATCCGGTTCTTAGTACGGAGTTGCCCTCTGAACTTTTGACGCACAGCCCTGCGTAAGAGACTCTGTCGTTTTAATCGTAATTGTTCTATAGTAATTGTGTCTACGTCAAACATCCAAAACAGCACTGCGATTCTGTAAACATGTCGAAGTGAAAACTTAGGCGAAGTGAACGACAAGTGAGCAGTCAAACCATACAAACAAGATGGAATTACATAATCAATATTTTTTTCCATGACTCTCAATCAACGACAATTTAAGCGTTTCCATCTATAAGGTTTCTACGAATCATATCATCGTCATAGTACATTAACCGGTAACAATAGACTCGGCTCCTTTTAGCTTTAAAATAGCAACAAAAAATACATTGTCTCCCTTTGAGGATAAACAAAGGCCGCGACGATTCCCTGTAAACGATTTAACAGCTTGATGTTCCCGGTAAAACGTGGACAATGTGATTGTTAACTAACATTGATTTGAACTAAGTGTTGTCAACAGTCTAGTGACTGGCGACTTGGCCAGGCCGCTACCAGGTTGAGTGATGAAGTGGTTGCTATGTGCGTGTGGACATGGGCGTACCTGAGAAACAATCCAGAGAAAACATACTGTAAAGCACTAATCTAACCTTCTGTATTTTACAGTTTAACTCTAGTTTCTTAGGCAATTAGTAAATTCGGTTTCGAAAAAACATGAATTCCATTAGATAAAAAATCCAAGCTGCCATCATGTTAATGCCGATTGATGGCTAATTGGTGTCGTCAGATTAATTCGTGAATTCGTTTTGCTTAAAAAAACTGGAATTAATTTAGCTGGCTCTTTGGGGTCTTGTACATAAGTTGCATGTTACGTATTGTAATTATGCAAAATCTGCAATAATTCTCTTAAACAATTTATGACTTGATCGAGAATTCTAAGGAAACGTTATATCGTAGCGTGCTAGCACGATAATTGATTTCAAATGAAGCGATTCGCCGCCTGGCGAGGTGTCATTAACACAGTCAGCACGCTTGTGCATAAACATCATTTTATTTATATCATTTCCTACTGCATAACGTTACGTTGGTATTACATCGCTGTAATTAAGATAGACTGAATTCCTAACCTAGTTACAGACACGATCATTCCTGTAGATTGAAAATGTGGGTAGTTTGCGCTTATCAATGATAGAAATTAAGCAAAACACCGCAACATTTGATAAGATTTAGAAACTTAATAATACACCAAACACCTAGAAAAACTTTATAAAAAAGGTCCAAATAAAGTTACTATTTGTACCATATCATATTTTTTTAAAAGAGATACTTAGAGATGAAATAATGACACGAAAACAGCACAAAATAAATGATCATTTGTTTTTAAATGGCTAGGGATTACGTCATTCATTAATATAATCTACGCTTTTATCATTGAGGAGAACGCATTGACCCCGAAGCCTATGTGATAATGATAACAGCTGGCGCCGTTTCATATGTTGTGTGGTCTGTAGATAAGTACATGTGTTTTGCAGTCTTAAACTTTACTTTCGCGCTGACGTATTAGTTATGAATAGCATTGAAAGCAAATGAAAAACTTGCATTATTTTGTTAGTAGTCACTGTGGAGAACCGTTGAGTTCTTTCGAAGTTCTCACCTGGTAGTTTGACCACCATTGGAGGTGTTCGTGGTCGGTTGGGATCCAATGTAAACGCCTTAGTTAACAACAAACACGGAAACACAAAGGCCCACTTATAATTACTTATATTTCCTCAAATCCACTTTATGGCCGTTTCGTTTCTCAGTAAAACTCTTTATAAACAGTTTCGTAGAAACCGACTGCACTGGAGAAATTAATTTGCAGAAATCGACGTCGCTGACGGCTGTCCGTCCGCGTGCCTCAACAGAAACGCTTTCTAAGTACGCGCACATTCAATTTCACTCAACGATCGGTTCGGTTTATCACAGATAACGATATCGCGGCGGAGGTGAAAGTTCGGCGAGGTGGGTCTCCTCGGTGTGACAATCCTCTTTCGTGTACAAAAGCGTACTGAGCGAGCGGCGGAGCCGGCACGCGGCGCGCACCGGAGCGAGTGAGGTAAACACGCGTAGCGGGCGGAGCGGCGGCGGGGTACATGTGAGTGTGCGACCGCGACCGAGCGGGCTCGCTGGCGAGCGCAGAGCGACGAAGCCGACGAGTCGCCACTTCCCAGAACTACCAACCTTGGCACTTCCACGAAATAACTCAAGGCATTGTCACTAATTTATAAAACTTATGGTCTTCCGTCCAAGGCTTGCAAGCCGGCACCGGCTGGCTCCGCCGTGAAAGCTCGTGACTGTGACGTTAAGACGTACACCAGGTACTGTTGACCCCGATGACCGGCGCACGACGTTAAATTAGGTAACTTGTAGTACCTATCTATCCATCAATCAAAGTGTGAGCTCGGCCCAGTCGGCCCCCTACCTTCACCAGACATGGTGGTAATAAACGTTGGAAAGTTCATTCACTTCTTGGTCTATTTTTTGTCGACAAACACACCCATACACCTACCTCGGCATGAATACAGGTAGATTTTGAATGAATTGAAGTTTTATCAACTCTTTGAAAACTTTTACAGTAGGCATTTATCTGCCTTTAGAGATAAAAATAGGAATATTTTCACATTAGGTACCTACTAGAAAAGTAGATAACACTCTTAGATTACCAAGAAACTTAACTAGTAAGTACGTAAAATGGATGATGGTTGAGAAGCCAATAAATGCGGTGACCCAGTTAAAGGCATTTACATTCAAATGTTCAGAGTACCTACTTAGGTACGGTTTTATAAATCTCTTTGAGTAGGTTACTATAACTATTCTACTAACAGAACGAATTAAAGATGCTTTTAACCAAATTGGTTTCAATACTGACTGTCTATTACCGACCGACCCTAGTGATGAAACTGAAACGTTAGGGAAACTATTGGGAATTTAATTGATTTTTTGAACCAACAAACGCTATATTTTGGAGAATATACCATTTGCAGTATCAATATCTGCCAAAAACAACGTTGGTACCTTCTATTTTAATATATATGTGATGCATCTTCATCATCATAAATCATTGTAGGTATTTTTTTTAGCTCCAGAACTCAGACCAACAAAAAAAGGTAGACGGCGCACTGCGAATATCAAAGATGAAGCCATCTTTTTATCTATGTGTGTCTCGAAGGGTTGCCATTTTTTATTTTTTTTCCCTATAACTTGGGAAATAATATTTTATGGGTAAGCTAATATTGTGCAAGTCAGCACAAGTAAGATATTGTTGAGTATGGTATTGTAACTTAGTTTTTTAGAAAGGTCTATACCTAAAAAACAAATTTTTACATCATACATACCTACATTCAATTCTGTAAACTAGTTAAGTTTTAAAAGGTTGTCGAAGCGTAACAAGCGTAAGTCATTATGTAAATTGTTTTAAAATAAAATAGGAAATTACATTTTTAATCAACTTTAATAAATTAAAAAAGACCACCATAACAAAATCACTGACTAAAGAAAAAGTAGGTAATATCAAGATAAAACATAACAAACGAAACAATAACGTGTAAATGTTATGTTTAACATGCTTACAAAATAAATATTATTTATCATGAACAAATAAAGTCTTTTTCAACACATTTGCTCAAAACAATGCATTTACGAAGACTGTTTAAATTATTCGAAAGTTAACTATAACGCACCACACAATGGAACGTGCGGTAAAACTCTCACTAAGTACATATTTTACCGCATACTCCGTTGAATAGCGCCGTACGTATCCTTTACAGTTTTTTTTTAATTTTCTTATAGGAGTATAAATAAGTACGAGAATAAAATATTAAGCTGAATGATTGAACCTACTTGGAAGCGCTTTTGCACAATACGTTTGTCTCAATTTAATACTAAAGAGAAAATGAGACGAAAGATGTAGTTCCATTTGCAAATTCGCGCTATTTTCATACTACAAACGTCAAAGATTGTTGCGACTTTCTGACTATCTAAAAACAAAGTTTTTTTCATTACCTATTGTACTGTTTTCTCGCAAATGTGTTGAAAAACTTCAAATCTAAAATATTTTATATATTAAAAAAAAGAAAATAGGAATTTAACTCGAAGAAAGAAATCATATATATTTGAATGGGAAAATATTAAATCGTATTATGGCAACCCTCACACTTAATGTCACTGCTTTCGTTTGTTGAAGTTTTTGTTCCAAGTAACCTAAAATTCATAGTTAATTTATAATAAAAACGATGTTATTTCAAGTACTTACAAGTGAAAAGTGATCCCGTGAGACTTTTTATGTGATTTGCTATTGTTTTTACAAATTTTTACTACACAGGAAGGCATAATTATATTTTTCTATTAATGTTTTCTAGACGACGGCTCGTGAAGTACTAAGAGCGATGAGCATGGTTTTAGTGTAGGTGTGTGGGTGAGCTTGTGTATTTACTTGAAGGAGCACGGTTTTGTGGCTTCACTTTTGATGTTCGCGGTGCGCTGTCTACCTTTTTTTGTTGGTCTGAGCTCCAGAATTAAAACAAGTAACAGTTCCTTGCACATAATGTGAATGCTTTCTATATGTGCAACTCTATTTTCAACTTAGTTCAGACTTTCGAAGTCAACATTCACACCTTTTCTTACTGTCCTATATAGTGTCACATGCATGATTTATTTCTATGCATCTGCCGCTATTTCTGTTAGATATTCATACATAAATATGATGAATAAGAATGTATAGCTACCTAATATTATTCTTATTGTGATGTGGTAGTCACAATGGGTGATTTCGTCTCCCAGTAGGGCAAGTAATCAATAATGCTGGAGATAATCGAGCATTCCTTGAAAGGCAGTGCGTGTGACATGAGCATGCGCCACACTTCTTCGAATTAGTGCTCTTCACGGTATGCATAGACGGTGACAAAACTGTTTATGTAACATTATTTAGGAAGTATTTTGTTTGCTAAGTTTCTAGAATGTATTCTTATGTTTTAAGTCAAATTACCAAAACATCGATGTTTGTGGGTTTTTTTTTCTCCAGATTCTATAAAACGCCTCAGGTCGGTAAGAGGCTATTTTCATAATGAGTTTGGATTCAGTTTGTAGGTAATGTGGTATTGCGGCTTGTAACCAATTTGAAATCAGAAAAGAACATCAATTTCATTAAAGGTTAAAACAAATTGCTGTAACATTTCAATTTCGTTGGCGACACGATAACATCGGACCAATAACGTGAATTGAGCTCCTGTTTTATGTGATTGCATAACTCAATCATCGTTATTACGTTGGCATGACATGTGAATGACCTACATTATTAATTAAACTTTTGTCGTTGAGTGTCCGTCGTGGACAGATGTCGTGCACGTGAGCCTGTGTGTGTGCATCGTCGCCACATTTCGTCAATAATGGCTTGGGTCATAAACTTAAGAGCTTTGGTGTTTGCTGCTTAATGTCCCCTTTAAAATTTGGCGCCATGCTTTGTTTATGTTTCAGTAGCCGACATGTTTTAAGTCGGAACTTCTCATGATTTGACGTCAACGTTGAATTTGGTCGGAAATTGCAAAGAAAAAATTAAGTACATTTAGCGTATTGTTACAGCGATTGTATCGGAAAATTTTTAATACACCGAAATGCTAATGGACTTTCGGTCATTAGCGTTGAATAGAACGCGTTCAGAAATTGACTAAGTACTTAAGTACTAAATAATAAACAATACCAAGGAATTGGAAGAAATAAAGCAGTGTTAAAACTAGGTATTTTAATCCCTATACTGCACTTTTCACTTTATTTTAACACTTCTATTTAATTTAATTAATCTCGGACGTACGCAAATTGATAATAAAGCTAATGGGTTGGTACTTACGTAGTTAATCGATTCTGCGTTGGTACCGAGCTGTATAAAGCTTGATCTAAAAATGATTTAGAACTCGTAAGGGTTGTCACTTGTCAGGTCCTTTTCAGAAAACTGACAGACGGTTTAGCATTTCGGTAAAATTGAGTTTAAAAGCCGGCCAAGTGCGTGTCTGACTCGCGCATGCGGCATGAAGGATTCCGTACCATCGCCATTATTACAATCTCCCATTTAGCTGATGAAATCGAGCAAAAAAAATTCTAAAAACACGTTTCTTGTGTGACCCCCTTTAATTTCTTTAAATATAATTTCATTATATTATGTTATCGAATATAGGTAGCAATACAAACTCTGTGAGTATTTCAAGTGTTTACCTGTTGTTGTTGAAGTATACAAACATATAAACTCACATACACAAACTACTACCGGAACAACAATTAGGTACTAGACCATACAAATATTTTTACCGTGCGGGAATCGAACTCGCGACACGCAGCGCAGCAGTCGATCGCAGAACCACTGCGATCTTGCTTTCGTGCATTGCGTTTTGCTTTCCTTAGACTTTCGGGTGGTGTTATTAGGTATGAGGTAATTACCACTAAAAAGTGAAAAATAAAAAAAAAACTTTTTCACAAAAAAACCGACTTCCAAAAAAGAAAAATATTTGGTAGTCGGTTTTTTTTGTGAAAAAGGTTTTTTGTCTTATTTTTAAAACGATGTTAAATTTATTTATATGGATTATAAAAAAAGGATACACTACTGTTAAAAAAAAAACTCAATGATACAAATGGTTCATTTAAGTTCCTTCAGTTATAGGAGACCTTTTATCATGTTGTTGTACAGGGTCTCTGCCATTAAAACTTCATTTCACTTCTCGCAAAAGTCCACAAAATGTAATACGTTCTCTTAAAAAGCCCGAAATGTGCGTTTTGCTCTCATAGAAAAGCCGAACTAAGTCCGGTTTTATCCGTACGCGGGGCAACCCTAGCTATACTGAACAGGAATAACCTCTCTTTTAATCTTCGCGGGGGCCGATACTGGTGTCCCTAAACGTATCACGATATGCTCTACAATCTGCAAAACGGTTAAAAAAAAGTTGAGGTTTTATTTATGTACAAATATTTGTTTGTACCTATGTATATTGAAGTTTGTTTTATGTGTCTAATTAAGTTTCCTTTTCTGTTCTTTTACACACTGTGTCTACGTTTCTAATCCCACTTTCCGTCGCAGGTCTGCTGGAAGAAATTTCTTTTGAAATAAGCAGTACCTTTGTGCTCTTTTCTCTGTATAAAATTTTCTTTTTTTAAGTTTATTGTGTTTAATTACATTAATAATAAAAAACATTTTCTAATTCATTACACTTTTTCGGCATCACTGTGGTATGGTGTCAGTGGGTTTTTTTTGACGTCGAGGTCATTTTCAACGAGGAATTAGTGAAACCCTATGTTGACTACCTTCTTATTCTTTTATAGAAGGCCACTCTCTCTCAAAAATTATGAATTCCTACTTACAACCGTTTTTCCATGCCTTATTAAGTGTCTAGGATTCTGAATTTCGTCAAGTCCACACGTGGTAAAATTCTTGTCTATGAACTTTGATAATTTGCGTCCCTGTCCTGAATACCCCGTTATTCCATCAATATTATCCGTTAATTAATATCATTCTGAAAGCCAGTAAAATAGTTCTGAAACAAAATTGACGGTTTAATTAAAATGAATGTGGAAACTCCGGTTTCGCGGAAAACATGATTGCGGTATTTTCGGTTAGCATAAATTTTAACCATATTAATTATGTGTCTTAAAAAGTAACTGACAATCCCTATATATTTTTAATTAATTTTAATTTAAATAGTGTACGTTACCCCAACAAGAAAGTGTCTCCTAGAGTTATATGAGTAGAACGTATTATTGGTGCCTTATCTGTTGTAAATGTGCCCCCACATAAAAAATGTGTGCCCCCTGTCGTTTTGGAAAAAAACGGAAAAAACGATTCTTGCTGGGGTAACGTTTTTCTAGCAGGAAAATTCTAAACGAATGATCGGAGAGAGAAAAATTGTGCATAGCCAGAGAGCTTATATGTGTGCCAAAATGTGCCCCCAAAAATAAAATCTGTGCCCCTTCAGGTTTTCGAGATATTGCATTTCCTGCTGGAGTAACGTTTTGATGAATCGTATATCTCTAAAACCATTGCATGTGCCCCTGTAGAATAAACACACACGAGTAGCTCTTAATGTGTGCCCCTTTGTGCCCCAATTAGATTTAAGAAAATATTTATAGTTTTCAAGTTATCGCGGTTTTATGAAAACCCGAAAAAACATCGCAGCGCCTAAATGAGACAAGGCATAACTTCGCTGAAAACTGTATTCGGTTCTTCTTGACGCTAATAATAACCATACAAAGTTTCAAAACTGTTCATGCATGCGTTTTTGAATAATCATGATAAAAGTAAAAACGATGGTGTCATAACTTTGACGGCAAAATACAAGGAACTGGCACAATCCCAGATGTGTAGGTGTAAACCAAAATCTTGTGCCTTTAGTCAAAAATATATGGTGAAAATATTGAGCTTCAAATGTTACGCATTAAGTAAATATAAACAAAAAACCAAAATATGTAAACAACGGCTGGTTATCCGACCAAATCTGAATGACTACTAAAAAGCGACGGATTCATACATATCGATGACCTTCTTTATTGGACGTATTATACCTAAGCTGTTGTCCGTACAGTCGCGTTCAAAAGTTTTGAGGGCTAATTAAAAAATATATTAAATGCACCTTGTGACTATATGTGTTGTTATGGCTGCCATAGAACATTCTGTAAAAATCAAATCAATTATTTAGTTATTTCGGCTAAAAAGATACAGCCCTGTGACTGTGACATGTTGAGTGTTGACGGATTGTGGTCGAGTCTTAGTTTTGGAGACATGAATTCTTGTCATGAATTATTTTTTTACATAGTAACTAGAAGTTATTAAGGGATTATATGTCATCAACCTAGCACAAGAAGAGAATTAAATACGTATTATACAAAAAAAGTAAACAAATTACTGAATCGCTTTTGACGAAATTTCTATTGGACCAATCGGAAAGTATGTATATCCTTTCAGATGAAAACAAAACAGACATGATTTAGAACATATTAGTTAAAAAATAAATAAATAGGTAAAGTAATGAAAAAAAAATCCAAGTGCTTGATAAGGTACAAGTATTTTTAAATAAGTCAAAACAATGCCATTAAATACTTACCACCGCAGATCGTGCCATAAAATTCACCACCCCTACAACCACATAATTGTTATAAAATGCTTATACGCCACTTTCAACCAACTTAAAAAAAAGTAAACAAACAGTATCAGTGCAACTGCGTGACTCAACGTAATAGTGTCCTTGGCGTCATAACATAACTGCAACTGTTTACCAATACCAAGTAATAATCCAAACGCACTTCCTAGTCAATAAACACTTTGTACCCATTATTCATAATAGAGCGACGTTACACGTAACTGTCTCTGTCACACTAACACCGCGGTGTGGGGAGGCGAAAAAAGGGAATCTTCCATTAAGGTAAATGCTCCAACCAGCCTGCGAAATTCGAATTTTCCTAAGTTTTTTTGCAATTTGCAGGCCAGTGCTTGGTTGTATGTTGATTAAAATATTATTCGCGGCTGTAAGACATATGTAGATACAAAATTATAATCATCAATATCATCAATACAATGCTCTAAGTTCATAAAGATGTAGGAATGAGTTTTTCTGTTTTTTCTTTTTTCCTACGCCTTTATTTAGTACGAACATATTTAGTGTCAGTTTATTTGTTGTCACGAAACGTCGCTGCAATTTGTACAAAAAAATACGTGTGAATAACAGTGCATTTCCAAATAAAGAAGCGAGTATTATTTTCATAGCATTAGCCTATTAATACAATTCATGTATGTATCGTCTTTATCTATATATTACAAGTTATTCTGATATTGTGGCTAATTGAGGTTGTTTCTCACGAAAATGCTACACATATGAGTCACATTTCGTCACTCATATGACGTAACTCACATCTACGTGTAAAGTTAAAACATGTTTACACTGCGGCTGAAAATTTTAACAAATTATATGCCGGCGGCGTCCGGTGTTATCTCCATACAAAACGTTTCACTAATAAATAAATCTGACATTTACGGAAAATAGATATAAAAGAGTTTTAGTGTAATTTTTTAAAATAATAATTTGGAGGTTTCGAATAAATGCTGAATTTGATCATTAAACCTGCATTTTAGCTCCCTGCCGGACCCTGCTCAATTTGAGCAGTAGGACATAGTTACATGTAAACTCTACTTTACAATAAATGTGACTTACATTAGTATAAAAATACAGGTATGTCACAAAACAGTTTGGTCACGATTTTGAGCATGTTAGTCACATGTACATTTTATTTGAAAATGGCTCTTATAAATGTACTTAATCATGTGTAAGGTCATAGAAACAGCTATTAAAATATAATCCAATAACAACTTTATTTTATTAGATATTACTTTTCTACTTCAGTGTACTCAGGCACAACACGTGTGAACCGGTTAGTGAGTAAAGTAAAGAAGGTCATCGATATGTATGAATCCGTCGCTTTTTAGTAGTCATTCAGATTTGGTCGGATAACCAGCCGTTGTTTACATATTTTGGTTTTTTGTTTATATTTACTTAATGCGTAACATTTGAAGCTCAATATTTTCACCATATATTTTTGACTAAAGGCACAAGATTTTGGTTTACACCTACACATCTGGGATTGTGCCAGTTTCTTGTATTTTGCCGTCAAAGTTATGACACCATCGTTTTTACTTTTAGCATAATTATTCAAAAACGCATGCATGAACAGTTTTGAAACTTTGTATGGTTATTATTAGCGTCAAGAAGAACCGAATACAGTTTTCAGCGAAGTTATGCCTTGTCTCATTTAGGCGCTGCGATGTTTTTTCGGGTTTTCATTAAACCGCGATAACTTGAAAACTATAAATATTTTCTTAAATCTAATTGGGGCACAAAGGGGCACACATTAAGAGCTACTCGTGTATGTTTATTCTACAGGGGCACATGCAATGGTTTTAGAGATATACGATTCATCAAAACGTTACTCCAGCAGGAAATGCAATATCTCGAAAACCTGAAGGGGCACAGATTTTATTTTTGGGGGCACATTTTGGCACACATATAAGCTCTCTGGCTATGCACAATTTTCTCTCTCCGATCATTCGTTTAGAATTTTCCTGCTAGAAAAACGTTACCCCAGCAAGAATCGTTTTTTCCGTTTTTTTCCAAAACGACAGGGGGCACACATTTTTTATGTGGGGGCACATTTACAACAGATAAGGCACCAATAATAAGTTCTACTCATATAACTCTAGGAGACACTTTCTTGTTGGGGTAACGTACACATTTAAATACCATGCTGGACAAACAAGACAAACGGTCCTAATCTACCACCCACTAACATTTTACTAGGGTGATGATAATAGGAAGATGAAGGTAGGTACTTACCTATCTATGAGTTTTAAAAAACGAGGGGCTAGTAATAAGTAGCCTTAGAAAGTGGCTTCGCCTCTGAGAAAGACGGAAATTATCACAAGAGAACTACCGGGAAACAAAAGCAAAAACATTTTATTAGTATTATAAAAATGTTATTTGTGTACAAAATTCTATTTTAAATCTTATTTATTTGTTGTACCTACCTACCACAGTGTAGTCTTTTTAACCCAAAGGTTGACTGGTGGAGAATGCCTTGTTGCGTTAAGTCCGCCCATGTACTACCATTGTAAGTACTTAAAGTTTAAATAAATAAATAAAAGCATTGCTACCATCGATATCCAGATACTAATCGAGTTCATGGCCATCGTCTCTCAAATGTTATGCAAATTCTTCCGGTAGGGTGTTATTGGTTAAAGAACATCCAAACTTGTATAATTTTAGAACAAAAATATAGAATTTCATATTTAAGTAGGTACTTATCATCATCATCATATCATCCGAATGACGTCCACTGCTGGACATAGGCTTCACCCAAGTGTCGCCACAACAACCGGTTTTGTGCGTCTCGCATCCATCGGCTACCAGCGACCCTCACCAGGTCATTCCATCTTGTGAGAGGCCTTCCAACGCTGCGTCTTCCGGTACGCGGTCGCCACTCCAGACCTTTTCGACCCCATCGACCATCTGTTCTGCGAGCAATGTGCCCTGTCCACTGCCACTTCCGTCTCTCAAATGTTATATAAATTCGTTAAGCCGGTAGGGCGGTATTTGGTTAACGAACATCCAAAATTGTTTTTAATTTTAGAACAAAAATATAGAACTTCTTATTTTAGTATCAGTAAGACAAAATTCTAATCAGTTTTAATAAAACGCGTGCTCTTCATTAGTTTTTAAAAGCAAACGCTAGAAAAGTCTTGATTACCTAATTTATTTGATAATTATCATGTGGGCTATCTTGAATGGATGAATTCTCAAAAACGTTTTATTGATTAAGTAGGTAGGCTGTAAGTGTTTAGCTTATTAGATCAAACATTCGCGTTAAAATGTACCTAGTATTCATTAATTTATTACGAAGAAAACCACGTGGCGTAAAAACTTACTTCAACATGATTCGCATTTATATGTAGGTACACACGAGCCATTGTAACGTAAGTACATACCTACATACGTATTAGTACACCAGTAGAATACATAAATATATATTTATAGTCTATACAAAGGCGATAGAAATCGTAGACAGCGATTTCAGACAAATAACCATCGAACAGGAATGTACGGGAGATATGAAAAGCATTTCGCAGAATATTTCCAGCTTGATTTCCCAAACGTAACAAATCGTTAAAATGCGCAGTTAGTTCACTTTCAACACGTTAATAGCAGAACGATCGCGGGAAAACCATGTTTTTGTTTACACAGAGGCCAATCCGCTAATTTTATCTTGACGATCGCACGAAAGAAAGACGAAAGTATACATTTTACACGGCCGACGGATTTTTCTCAGAAACTCTGTGTCGGCAACAACCTAACCCGGTTTAAGACTTCTAGTTATCTACAGCATCTGTCAAACTTGTCTAGTTTATTGCGAAGTTTTACGTTATTTGCTCTATTCCTGGATAAACAGTTAAATAAATAATCTACCTCTAAATAAATATAAACTTATAAAAGTATGGATTCCTAATGGGAAAACTCAATGGAACAATGCATGTTTCAGAGATTGATCTGAAACTTGTTTCACTGAGTTTTCAGAGATTGATCTGAAACTTGTTTCACTGAGTTTTCCCATTAGGAAATTCTGTAAAATTACTGGGGCTTAAAATCTAGCTAAGTCACTGTAAGTACCTACTTTTTCGAAAAAATTGGCGATTGTATGTAATGTTACCATAGCTAAAAGTTTTTCCTGTTGATTTATGTCTTCTGTTACATAACTTATTAGTAATGTTATCAGTAGATAAATACTAAACATTAAAACAGAGTAAAGAAACAGATACTATAGTTTACGCTCCATGTGTTTTCCTGTTGTTTTGGCTATAGAAAGAAACAAAAGCATGTCGGCTATCTTCGTGGAAGTCGTAAAAGTTGTGAGAGAAAGGAAAATTCGGATTGAAAGGCAGCGGTGCGCGGCGCGGCTGCGATAAGCTAGCAATCTACTTATGTACGATGTACAACGTGCCTCACATGTAGTTGGGTGTACGTCTCTATTTTTCTTTATACGTTGTTGTTTTGCAACGTGTTTCACAGAGCACTGATTTACATTCTCGACTAGTGAGAAAATCCGTTCTAAAGACAGCTAGAGATAATTTCGTCTAAATAGATTCATAATTCGAATAATTGTCTACAATATAAAGTTTATGAAATCTTTCGGTTAATCCACGTGTTTTGATTGTTCCAGGCTAACCGAAGTGGATGAGTTCAGAATTAGTTGGGTCTTCAAAACAAAGTCCTGTGTGAAAGTATGAATAAACACGATCATGGGTCAAGACAGTAGTGATTAATATGCTTACGGAGGTTTAGACGTAGGTAATATCCTCAAAGCAGCCTGCCAAGCCTGATCATCTATTAATCCCTTTATAATAGTTCATTAGAAGTACTTAGAACCGGCTGTACATAGATGAAGCTAACCTATATATAAGCCTTTCAGTGAACTATGCCCTAATTTAAGACTGGTTTACATACGAGTGTTTCCCTGGCCTGTACACGTTCGATGGTAAACGTTATCGTGTTCGGAAAGCCCCAACATCAATGTCCAGCAATGGTGAATCCCGGTCGCTTAGCATTTGTTTACCGTTTGTGCGGATTTTCTGCCTAGCTAATACAAACTCGGGGAATTCGAACTTTATATTATAACGACAGCACGTGCCGGGTTGGCGCATGGCCAAATACCAAGTTATGTAATATTTTCGGAAAAACGTGCATGCGTTTATGGTAGTATGGTTCCGTGTCAATACTGCAAAATGGCGCCTAATATGTAGGTTCTTAGACCTACATAATTGGTTTGTACGAAACTATATCTATTGTTTTCTGAAGGAGTGGAGAGAACTAGAATCTAGGAAGAGGTGAAACACAAGTACCACTTCAGCACTGATATAAGTAAGTATTTAACGTCCACGTGAGGTAGTTGACTTCGGAGATAAAAATAAAGTACCTAAATGCCTTGAAGATATTAGTGTTTATAATGGCTGCTAGCCTGAAACTCAAAATAAACAATTGATAGATTTAAATGCAAAATATTAAAAACAAAAGATAAAAGCCTATGCGCAATTAATTTTAATCTTTCCACAAAAATCTACAAAGACACTTTAGCTTTTTGATTGTTTCATAGTTTCGCGAATTGCCGTTATCACGATACGACGAATTTGTAGATACTGAAGTATTATAGCATTGTATGGTTAGTATAGTTAATTTGGCGCCGGCGCGTTATCGATAAGCGATATCACCTTCCTGAAAAGTCATTATCTTTCAGTAATCATAATTAATCTGATGATTTGAGTCAGACGATGCGCTATGTGTCATGGGTTACCCGGTAAATACCCAAAGACTTTGTTTCCTCCGATTTGTCTTTGGACTACGCAAATTGTAAAACAAGGAATATCAGGTTGAGCTAGGAGGAATAGGTACTCGTTGGGACTAAAATTTAATTAAATTTTTCCGTAAAGCATTTCTCAGTATTGATCGATGGAAATAGGTTAGTCCTCAAATATTAACATTGTTTATTTAATAACATAATTGTAATTCCGGTGACATAATATGGTAAAGCTTAATACATATTAACACTAGCTTTTGCCCGCGACTTGTACTCGCATATATCCTGTTTTTCCCGTTCCCGCATAAATGCCTGCCTCATGAATGTGGCTATCATATACAAAAAGAGTTTTCCAAATCCGATTGGTAGTTCCCAAGATTAGCGCGTTCAAACAAACAAACTCTTCAGCTTTAATATATTGGTTAATCGATAACAGGCGAAATGTGTATTCTAAAGTATAACTACATCTCTGTTTCACCTTCCAGAGAAAATATGCGTGATGTTATGTTTTGAAAACCTACAAGCAAGCTGCAATAAATAAATATATTATCTATCTCTAATGAATAACGAGGTCAAGTGATACAAATGAAAATCAAACTCGCTTTTCTCTGTAATGAAAAAGCAACTGAAGTGAAAGAACAGGAAAAATGGGTCACGAACTACTTCCCACTAATGAATCGATGAACGTACCGTAACCTGGTTTCTTTGTAGGTTTGTCGGACATTATTAAAGATCCCGAAAGATTAACCAGTGCCCTGAAACGACAAGGTTCAGATTAAAAGAGCACGGGGATTAATAAAGCTTTTAGTACACGACGATAAAGGTCAAAATATCTAAGTAGATATTTTGGCCTTTATCGTCGTGTAACGGAATAAACGCAATACAGGACCTCATAAGAGGTCATTGTACTATCATAATGAACAACTTATACTTTGGGACCAAAATAAAAACGCGAAAAAAAATCGCCTGCCCCTGGATACGTTTATGTGCGCATAATTCGACAAAATGTAGGTACTGAACAGCTGTTTTTTTTCGCGATTTCTGGGTTGGTCCCATAGTGAAAGTTGTTAATAACGATGAGTACAATGACCCCTTATAATATTTGTCAAAAAATAAAAGGCCCGTCTTTACAGCAGGATACAGGACAATTATAAAAAGAGATTTATTTCATGTCTCTTTCATACTTACTAGTAAAGTAATGTTGTATCCTGCTGTCAAAACGGGCCTTTTATTTTTTGACAACCAAATGAGGTACCTACTTATTGCGTTTATTCTGTTACACGTTGTATAAATGAATTGCTGTTCGTTAGTCTCGCTACTCGAGAACGGCTGGGCCGATTTTGCTAATTTTGGCTTTGAAATATTTTTGGCAGTCCAGGGAAGGTTTAAACGGTGAGAAACGTAAATAATAAGTAAAGTAAAATACTAAAAATTTAAATTCAATTTTTCAATACAAACTGTTCCTACCTGTGAATCATTTGATGTTCGTCCTCTTTTGTCTTTTTAGAAATAAAAAAGTGTCACTTGGTTGTCAAATACCTATTTATAGGTGCGTTCAGAAATTCATAGCTGTAGTATGAGGTCCGATCTCTATAGGGTAGATGTAGGGTAGGTTTTACACAAATATATGTAGGTGATACGAAGTTCACCAGGTCATCAAGTAAATAAATAAATGTAAAGAAAAAGAGTTTATTTGGGCCAAGCATGACGCATACAAAAAATAAAACGAATGAATAAAAATAACGAGGACGATAATAATGAGATTCACAAGTGCAGCGAATAGAAGGCCGCAACTGTAGCTTTGAAACAAAGACCAACTGAACCCTAATTCAAGCAGTTTACAACTAACTATCACGCCAATCCTTGTAACAAATACAATTCTCAAAATCCAACCGAGCTCTGTTATTGTTTCTCCTTATTTACATTTATGTAAATGGCACGAGATTAGATAATGTTCCTCAAGTAATTACATCGTAACATGCATAGTACAATAGTATATTATTTTATCGCTTCGATGAATTTCGAAATCAATAAATACCTTCGCTACTGCTAGCAGGAAAAGATAAATTGTTTTATATTTTACCTGGGAAACAGTAGTCGTTATCGTGGTCATGTAATCTGATTTAGCGATTGGATTGCCCTAGTGATACGAATACGACCTAGGTACATGCTGGATTAGTGGAGGTACTCAGACTGAGTTACCTGCGTTAATGTGAGCGAAAAACACAGTGGAGGTTTGGAGGTAAAGGTCAGCGTGGGTCAGCGCCTTGTTTATTATATCTATGGTCACTGCAGATATCTACAAGTGCAAAAAAATCGACAAGCATGATTGCGTTTCACAAATCACAAAATCAATGGCCTTAATACCCTTAATTTTTCTAATTCATGCATGGCGTTGTTAATATACCTACTTAGTCGAATAGACGAATTTTCCAAACATGTAATTTGAATTTCCTCCAAAATCGAAAGTGTTATGAGAATGTCTTTCCTTTTAAACAATTCATGGATGACCGAGCTTTTGCTCGTTTTTTTTTGGAAACTCGGATAAAACGAAATTTTCTAGAAATTAATCGTAGCTAGATCGATTTATCGCCCCCGATTTCATGAAAATCGTTGGACCCGTTTCCAAGATTCAGATTATACCTATATTTACATATACCTATACAAGAATAGGTGTTAGATAGATTCGTTCATGGCGCTGTTTACGAAGCCGAATTGACTAAACATGTAAAATCATGTGAATTGATTACGAATTTCCTTCAAAATCTTTCGGTGTACAGCAGAAAGCATAATAAGTAGGGTACGTGATTGGGGTGCAATTTTCATTGAATTAATTGATAAATGAAAAAATAGCAAGCAGAAGTGCTGGAAATGACTGTTCCAGATGCTGTTTAGTTTATTAGTTATCAATAAGAATAAAAACTGCTAGAGCAGCTGCCCCGAACCTACATAGGTACTACCTACTTCAGCTGGTCGTATATGACCGTTACGAATACGTTTTATTTTTCATACAGACACAAGCAGTTTTAAGCTTTTCATTTTCTTCGATGCAGCTGAATTCTGCTCAAAATTCCGCCGCATTCTTTGCTCAGATTATGTACCTAGTCATATTATCGTGTGAAAGGCACACGGTAATATGACTCTTCTTTATTTTTCTGTCTGGTCGAGCCAGATTAGCCAGGCCACAATGTTGTTAGCGGGAGTCCCCTCGCGCATTATTGCGTGTTTCGTCACACTGAATATGGCTCGGGGGATTATTTATAAAATAATATGATACCTAGTGACAGAAAGGTTAAAGTTCATAATTGTCCATAACTGTATTAGTGTTATTTGATCATCGATGTTCGCAATTAATTTTCAATATTTACATCATATTTAATCGTATGTACTTACATCATAATCTGTAAATTATGAAATCCAATATATCAGTTTCAATTACCCACCCCACGGCAATAGGACGTGATCACGTGATGTTATTTATGATCAATTGATTATATAATTAAAATTCTATGCGAGTCAGGTATCATCTAATTAACGAACTTTTCCTTTTGTGTTTAAATTAACCCTTGGCGTTAATACGTTGGGAAAAAGGTCTAAGTGCTAATTAACTGTTTCTGTATTCAACATGTCACCCGTATGTGTGGCTGTTTCAAAGAAAAACGCATTTAATATGCTAGTCTTTCATCAAAATTTGACCTGCCCTAGTCCTTTACACCTTTTTGTCGTTAGATAAGTGTTTTGAAAAGTGTCGAAGACGGGAGAACGAATGTATCAAAGGTCATGTGCACATGTTTTAATATCTAGTTAACTCACTGGCATTTGTATTAAAGTGACTTACCCGACATGAATTACGATCAAGCCGCGATGTAATTTAATACAATAAAACCTTTTTTTATTAGGACACCGTACGGTAGGCAAGAAAACCTTTGGTGAATTGGATATTTTTATGTCCGCATTTAGGCAAAGACATACCTCCGTCCTTTTCATGTCTTACAAGTGTTTGTCGTTACCGACATTAATGCAATCCCGAATTAGCTTCTGATCATATCGATGTTTTTATTAATTGAGAAGAAAATCTGGCTTTCGACAATAGTGATCTACGTAATCTAATTTGCTTAATTATCTTAGGTACTTTGTTGCCAAATACCACCGTTTGTAGTACCTATTTGTTTGTAGATTTACCTAATTTTAATATCAAAGGAGGATAAAAATACCATTTCAATATACATAATTATTATCGGGTAAAATAAAATTGATGTACCTACCTTCATTTTGAATTCCGTGTAGTGGCATTTTAATTACTCTGATTAACAATTCCAGTGAATTTTGTAGTTATTGAGTTTATTATTAATTATTTCAAATTAATGATCGCTTTTAATAAACATGTTTGAATATTTTTTAAAATATGTTTGTGGTTTCAAAATACATCGTCCATATACAAGCCATGTTTTGGACATTTTGTCATGGAGGTTTGGTTACTGCACTTAACGATAAAACTAATTATTTTATTATTTACTAGCTTTTGCCAACGGTTGCGTGCGCCAGCTTGATTAGCGAAAATTATGCCACGGTTATGTACTAGCAGGATAAGAAGTACCTAAGTATTTTATATCTTAATCCAGATCCTGTCTACCCGTATTCCAACCGAATCCGTCAGCTGTTGGGACGTGATATCATGAGTTAATGACAAACATCTAGAAATCTAGACAAATTCATTGAATTAATAGAAGAAAAATGGTCGTCGCTGGTAGTTGATGGATGCGAGACGCACAAAACCGGTTGATGTGGCGACACTTGGGGGAGACATAATGTTCAGCAGAGGACATGTCGAAGATAGATAAAAATGTAGGATTGAATCGTCAAATGCCTAGGAATTTGATACCTTCTCACACTTGACTCTTGTAAACTTTAGCTTGTTTATTATCAAATACAAACAAAACAAACAAACAACTAGTTTACAAAAAAATACAAACAATGAACCCTTCTGCTTATGAATGACGGTGGCTGTAGCGGAATTCGCCAATTTATTTAATTAATTCGTTGTAGACATTGATCGAATATAAATAGTCCTGAGGCAACAAGTTAGTGTGGGACCGGTTGTGCGACCATCCATTTTATTAATAAAAATATCTCTTGTTATATTTATACAAGCTTTTGCCCATGACTTCGTACGCAGCAGTGGAACAAAATAGGCAAGATATAAAAGATTAGTAAATTTCAATAAACTTTATTTTGTCATCTGTTTTTTCGCAGAAATTGGAGTGAAATTCACGAAGCTCTGCGAGCTAATAGGCCCTCAGTGCAACGAGTACTCCAGGCTGAATCATAATGAGTGGACGTGAAGAGGGAAGCGACCCTCCGACTTGACTAGCGGAGGTCAAGTGGAACTTCTAGCGAGACTTTCTCAAACAAGCTTGTGTAGTTGTATCTTCCTATGCTTGTTTGCTTGCTTTTCAGCTTTGTACCTTGATACTTACTTACTTTGCTTGTTGTTGCATGCATTCTTTCTTGCATTTGCTTTTACGTCTTTGATATTTCTCAGGACTTTGGGGGGACTTTGTAAGGCGTACGAGAGGCCGAAGCCAACTCGTAAAGACCCTCTTAGACGACTTTTAGCGTGGCTTATCCCTGTAAGTATGCACTTGTGCACCCAAGGATAACTTCCGGATGTTGCAGGATATTACACTATATGGAATATTATAGAAACAGAACTATAGAACAACTATTGGCCCCTGCCTGACAACAGTTTTAGTACAAGGCCAAAAATGGCACTTTAGTGACGTAGTGTCAAAGGGGCAGCATATCTTGCATGTGGAGAGGTATACCACGACTATCAGGACAATCCCGGAAAAATGTGTACGTTGAAATTGATTCAAATAAATACATTATAACCAGCGAAATGTCAACCGTACAATTAATAATATTACGTAATTACATCCCCATGAAAACGTATCGAATTCCTTCCTTAAATTAACGGATATGTTATGGTATTAAAACAGCGATATTTTAATTGCATTGACAATTAACTGTCAATATAATACAAACAGTTATGTTGTATTAAATGATAGTACCTAGGTTGAGCATAAATTGGTTTATCACATGTTATTTATGGCACAATGCATGCGGAAATTACAGCTGTTATGAAAGCGAGATTACATTTTAATGCCATTCCGAGTTGGACGAAGTAATACGTATACAGAAGTGGGAGTTGGTTTGGGTTAATCAATACTAAATATTTTTATCACAGGGCAGGAAAATTGAATTGAAGAAATGACAGCTCGATTTAAACTTTGACTGAAAGTTTTCGTATTCATACGTCAAGACCGGGTTGTTTTTTTTAATGAAACTTTGTAGTCGTCAACACATCAAGCTACAACAGTCTGTCATAATTCTTGAACCGCTCAGCCTCGACATGTGAAAATTCCCAAATAAAAAAAATAAATCTTATGTAATTGGTAAATAAACACTAAATTCGCGATTAATTCGGCGCACACCGGTGTGTTGCTGGTGCTTGAGCTATAGATATTCAACTTTATCGATACAGCGTTAGGTTCAAGATTGATTGGGGAAATTTGACAGTTTCGGGTAGCTTGATGTGCTGGCGTCTTCTGTACATCTATTGCTGCACGAGTTTTGCTTATATTTAGCTGAGGGAAACATGACCACAATGAGAAAAAAAACTGTTAATTTAGGATCCTAAACGCACACGTATTTTCATAAGTCATTTACGTTAAAACTCAGAAATTGCTATTAGGAATTCTTCCGACTTTCACGAGTAGGCACACACTTTAGAGCCGTTGTTGATATAGATCAACAACGGCTCTACGACTCTACGTTTTCCCGCGATTTAGAATGAGGTTAATAGTAACCTCATTCTAAATCGCGGAAAAACGTAAAAAAAGGATATACCTACATATGTATCTTTAAACTTTATGGAAGTGATTAGAACAGCACTTTGGCGGATTTTATTATTGATATCCAATCATTCCTACTAAATAAGGGAAATGTAAGTATGGTAGGCGCCCGATAAACTTGCAATGAAGTACATTGACCTTTCCCTAATATCCCTTCGTAGATCCGAACAATGGGAACCCTGAAACGCAAAGGGTACTAGGAGCCTAGGAGGAGAACGGATGGGTTTTAGTCATTAAAAGTCTGACACTCCCTACCGCTTCACCCAGAGCGGTAGGAGTCATTTGATGATTTCCCATTCATAAAAAGAAAATATGACCCGAACAATAACACAATAACAATAACATAATAATAAAACAATACTCCTATCAAGATTAGAGGCTCTGCACTCGAAGTTGTTGATGAGTACGTCTACCTGGGACAAACGATCCAGCTAGGTAGGGCTAACTTCGAGAAGGAAGTCAACCGTCGAATTCGACTCGGATGGGCGGCGTTCGGGAAGTTACGCGGTATCTTCTCGTCTCACATACCACAGTGTCTCGAGACGAAAGTCTATGACCAGTGCGTGTTGCCAGTGATGACCTATGGACTCGAAACGTGGTCGACAATGGGCCTCATCAGAAGGCTTAAAGTCACCCAAAGGGCAATGGAGAGGGCAATGCTCGGAGTTTCCTTGCGTGATCGAATCAGGAATGATGATATCCGTAAGAGAACCAAGGTTACCGACATAGCCCGAAGGATCGCCAAATTGAAGTGGTAGTGTGGGCAGGGCACATTGCAAGTGTATACGTCCACTCCTGTAGTTCTTAGGCACCTACATCTTAATGTGATACCAACTGGGGCCTAACCAGCAACTCTTAAAGCAGTATTACTTCAATATTACTTCCAGTGGGAAAGAGACGGAGCCATAAAGGACGTATAGCTCCGTCTCTTTCCCACTGGAAGCAATACTGCTTTAAGAGTTGGTGGTTTAGGCCCTGGTATGAGTATAAAACTACAGTGGCGATTGTGAAATGTAACAGTACCTACCTTGTTATCAACGGCATTTTTTGTAGCGCAGCGAAGCCGGTTTTCAACGCTTTTAGTTTGCATTCATTATTTTTTCAGAGCACTTTTGCGATAAACATACTTCAAAACGGCCTTGGTTTCCATTTCAATAGGTACCTATGAATGTAAGTGCAAAACTTGTGAAAAATAAAATAAAAATACCGTTAACTTTTTATGTAAGTAAGTACCTACTCCATTTTGTCCCCGCTCCACGTTCGTTCACATTTTTAGGGTTCCGTACTCAAAGGGTAAAAACGCGACCCTATTACTAAGACTCCGACTTCGACTTCTATTTCTGTCACCAGGCTGTATCTCATGAACCGTGATAGCTACACAGTTGAAATTTTCATAGATGACGTAGTTCTGTTGCCGCTATAACAACAAATATTAAAAACAGAATAACATAAATATTTAAGTGGGACTCCCATACAACAAACGTGTTTTTTTTTGCCGTTCATTATAGATAATGGTAGGTACGGAACCCTTCGTGCGCGAGTCCAACTCGCACTTGGCCGCTTATATGCAAACAATTTTAATGCTTCGTGTATCTAGTAAATTACAAGGTAATGTAGGCTCGTAATTCATTTATAGGAAACCCATAGTTTCTATGAATGCATTACGTTTTTTCGTGTCAGTTAATTTTCCGATGTTTTACCTGGATTGCTTCGAACCGGCGCGGCAGCGGCGTATCATAATAAATTAATTGTTTATGCTGAAGTGTTTTTACCGAATTTCTGAGAATTGGTGTAATTTGTCTCTTGCTATGTTCCGTGTCCCCAATGAGGGGCAATTACATGCCGATTAAAATAGCATTAACGAAATGAGCGGCGCGCGACGGACAGCTGCCCTGCGCCCGCGCAAGTGTTGCTGGTGTGTGTTACGTTATGGTTTTTAATAGTGACGACATGATGCGGTATTTAGTAGTTTTCTAATGATTCAATTGTTACTTAGAATTATTTGTTTGCATGATGTGGGGGCAGGTGCAGTCGTGCATTTCCCGCTATTGCTATATTTCCTGGTTCAGGTATGTTGTGGCTGGGTTAGAGAAACAAGGTAAATACGTAGATGACTACATCATCACATGTATTCATGTACCTTATTACTAAAATAATGTTCACCACAACAAAAATATTAGGTAAAAAGTTACTGAAGCTTTTCATTATCGAAAGTATTTCAGTTTTTGCTGATCCAAATGTGTCTGATGCGTTGACAGTTTAAATTGTCAACTTTCAACGCATCAGACACAATGGTAAAACAATGGCGTCATAGTTGTGTCGCGACAGTCCAGAGTTTTTAAAAGCTTTTTAAATCGATGGATATGACTTCGCACGTAGGGTCCCCGTATTTAATTGTTCATCAAACCAGCAGCACATGGAAGTAGAACAAAAAAACCACCGATAAACAACAGTACTCAGAACATCCTATAAAATAACGAGCCAGAAAATAGGTTAACACTATAATTTTATCGCGTTACAAGTAACACTTAGCGAAGATTTTCTTGGAAAGTATCAATAACTTCGGAGTGGAAGGCGGGTCGTCACGCCTGAGTGACCTGGGGGCTAGGCAAGGCAGGTTGTGCAACCGGCACTGACCTGACGTTCTGCCTCACTGGATAACACCCCTTTGTTTATGTAATGTCTAGGTTCCTGTTGTAATTTTTTTATAGATACGTTCAATGTGTAGTGGCAATGTTTCTAATATGAAATTATAAGGCGATTTCGTGCCTGCTTCAATCAAATCTAACTGTAACTAAAGAATAAAGATTCGTGATTACTGCGTAGATACTTATTATAGTATTTTTATGAACTTCATTTACTTATTTTCAATAAACGAGATTGCCGTTGGGTTTTATATTATCTACTTTTTGTAGACCATTAGTTAAAGTGAATTAGTTATTTCCCGCGGCCTCGCTTGCGTCAATATCGATTTTCGCAAATAAAAAGTGAACTTTTACCCAGGTAAAAGTTCACCAGGGTCCCATCTATATCTGTATTCAAATGTGTGGAGAGCTTATATTTTTACCCCTATCAAATATATTTTCAAATGTTTACTGGGTAGGCAATTTGTTCAGCAAGACGTAGGCATTGAAGATCATCGAAAAATATTATTTGCATCCATACAATCGCGTCCATTGCCGTCAACATCACAAGCATTTTTTCACTGCTATGTTGTCATCTACCTATTGTTCATTTATCATTCAGTGAAAAAACTGGACCAATACAAAAATGTTGTCCCAATAAACCACGCAGTGAGATTCAAATAAACTCTACCAACATCGGATTTGGTTCACTGAATATTGATCTGTTAGGCATCAGTTCTACACACATTGTGTAAACCTAAGTTTAGACTACATACGGCAGAAATTGCGACACAAGTGTCAGACATAAACTTCTGTATCGTTCACAGTTGTGTTTTTGCATAAAATCTACTGATTCGACACTTAGTCTTATTTTCGTGTCTCAATAAATGTCATAATTACTGATGGTACCAGTGCTCGGTGCTGCAGACTAGACTTTTTCATTTAACTGCGTCGATTTTTCAGCGACCAAAGTGACATCTTTTTTTCAATATTGTTTAATATGAGTTGCCCATGTCACTTATGACGCTAATAAAACGGCGCCGTTCATTGAAAAACTAGCTAGGCTTTAAACGAAACGGCTGATTAAGCTAGTTGGCTCCGACATATACTTTTTTTTATGGATGGGAAATCATCAAATGACTCTTTCGAACAAAATCCGCAACCCTGGCAGGCTCTGGCCCTAACGGGCCCCTACTCTTATGCTGATGCCATCTCTTTGAGGCGCGCGTGGAATTCAACGCGCAGTCGACCCGGGCCTGGCTTTGATCGGACGGCGAGCCACCGAACGCTCGCCGTCCGCAGACCCGCAGATCCGCACCTACGGTAGCCGGGAATCGCCCAGCGACTCCCGACGTCCAGTGCGTACCTCCACCGTATGCTCCACCATGTCCACCGTGTCCTCCGGGCAATCCTCACAGTGAAAACGCCCGGTGCGACATATACTTACATTGAGTGTACGGTTTATAGTGTCGTTGGTCTAATCTTAGCTTAACTACCTAAAAATAAATTACACAGTTCCAAAATACCGAACACTGTGTAGGTAGTGCTCTATTCCATCCGATACATTAAATTTACAAAGCACATACAACGTGTTCGAAAAGCAATCAGATTAAAATGAGTCTGGTCTGGTTCTTCTTTGTTCTTCTTATTAATAAAACACGGTGATGGCCTCATTTATTTTCCTCTAGTCGGAAGGATTATTTAGCAAAGTTTAGCTAGTAAAATCGGTTCATAATCACGGGCAATCATTTTCTTGCCTTCAGGAAAATTTCTAGTTATTCCATAAAGACAGTTCGTGCATGTCTTGTTTACATAGGAAATAGATGTACTTCATAACTACGTACTTTTCCCCAGTTAATTCACAGATCGAGTCACATCTCTACCGAGAATTCCGTTCGTCACGCCATTGCCATGGCGCAGGGCGGATTCCATAATTAATTCCACTAATATTATAAAGGAGAAAATTGTCTGTTTGTTTGTTTCAGTGTTCTAGGAAATATCTGAACTAAGTACTTCTGAGATTTAAAGAAGAAAAAAACAGATGGTTTCTTGAAATCACATCGACATAGTTTCGAACGCGTGTCATGTTTGAACAATAAACAGGTCTTTTTATGGGAAGATAAAAATTGAGACACTGAATTTCGTAACGTTATATTAGTATGTTTATCCGAGAAATTCTTGGGAATCACTTAACCGGCCGTAATGTTTGATCTGGTAGCGTTCCAATTGGGTCACACACAGCAGACTGAGTACTTCCATACCTTCATCATCCATGCTGCGTAGTTACGCACTTGTTATTACAGTGTCTGTAATCTTAACCGCGCTCAAGCATTCATCACGTCGGAGCTAAATCAATTTGTCTGTGACTGTATCAATTTGTGTCTAATTTATGATGGATTCAGCTTCAGGTGTCTGGGATCGGGGGATCAGATTAGTTGATACAATACACCGCAGAATGGGAGGTAATCTTGCGACGCATCTACTGAAATTCTGATCTTGTCTCTATTGTGATTGCTGTTGTGTAGGTGGATTGCTTCCAGCTAATAGAAAATGCACAGCTGTGTAAATATTAATGTTTTCATAGTATGGACATGCCTAAGATCCCGGGATTCACTGGGATTTAAAAAATACATAATTTTTAATTTTTTTTTTTGGAGAGCAATGATCCATCGTATTAGTAAACAATTTGATAAGTTATTACTAGTGTGCAGTTAAAATACAACAGACAAGAAGACAGAATAAATAAAAATGTAAAAGCATTCATAAATTAATGATTCGTGATTGTCCTCCTCACAAAACTTTTAATAATCGGTTCAGATCGGTTCGGTCGGTGATTGGTTAGTGATTGATGTTTGCATATGTGACGGGTAATGTCTAAATTTAAATAAAACGTCTGCGTAATCCGTATAGCATCAGAGTGACATTGCCACAATATTCTCAAACTTCCAATAATTTGGCTTTGAATATCCCGGGAGGGATCTCGGTTTCATGTCCAATATTAATACATACATTTAGAAGTCTTTTTCTTATTGATGAGAAATCATCAAATGATTCCTCTCGCTCTAGACGGAGCGGAAGGGAGTGTCAGACTCTTACTGACTAAAACCAATCCGTGCTACTCCTAGTGCCCTTTGCTCTCCAGGGCCGCGGTAACTCAAAAACAAAAATGTCAGTCGAATTGAGAACCTCCTCCTTTTTTGGAAGTCGGTTAAAAATGTGCAACTTATTAGAGGTATTTGATTCGAAATGGCTATCTACTCCGATCACTGGTACCTAATGATCAATAAATTATTATTACCAACAAGCATGCATTGTTGGACAGCTGCTACTAAATGAGAAAGGCCAACTATGAACTCACAAGATGTTTGTGAAGATTGTGTGCGAGTTCACAATCATTATGTCATACGTCACAATGCCGTGTTTGACAAATATTCCCATTGTTACTTACTTGCGGTTTGGTCCATCGACGACTCATCTTATCGGTGCGTCCGAATAAGGACCGGTGTGCCGGAGTATTTGACACCGAATGAGTAAATCAGTGTGATTCATTTTACACTTCGGAGTAGTTTATTTACGAAATTATGTTGAAGACAGTTAGTAATGGGTTTTGGGTTACTTAGTGGAAAAAATATAACACCAGTGAACTGGCGAGCAACCTAATAATTTACTTAGGCTGCTCGCCAGGGGGTCGAGTCTGCTATTGCAATCGTGTCTCAATGACCGGTCAATGATCGATTTTTGACGTATAATGTCAAACTTATGACACATTTCCCATACAAAAACTGTCAAAGTTGTCAAATATTCGATCACTGTCCGGTCATTGAGACACGATTGCAATAGTAGACTCGAGCCCCAGTTCAGTTGTAGGTAGCCCGGCGGGAATTCCCGGCGACTGGGACCGCAATTAACTGGGACCGCGGTCCCAGTTGCCGGATCCATTTTATTTTAATATTTTTCTTCCGGCGACTAGGGACCACCGTCAAAACAATACCTACAGTCAATTGAAAAAACGTTTGTCAAAAAAAGTCAAATGAAATTAACAATTAAAGAAAAGTAGTTTCTTTAATTATTGATTTACTTAAACATTTTTTTGAACTTAATTTTTTTTTCACAATATTTTTGAATCCGTTTTATATTTTTTTCATTTGACTGTACTTTTTGGGGTTGCTTACTCAAAGAATAAAAACGGGACCTACGGGACTAAGACTCTGCTGTCCATCTGTCTGCCTGTCCGTCTGTCTGTCTGTCCGTCTGTCCATCTGTCACCAGGCTGTATCTCATGAACCGTGATAGCTAGACTTGAAATTTTCACAGATGATGTAGGTATCATCTGTGAAATATAAAACATCAGTGAATAAAGCCAAAGCTACATGGAAGGTTATAAATAATTATAAAACAAATGTCCACCAGCAGTTTAAAAAAATTGACAAAATTAATGTAAATAATAAACCAATCACAGATCCAATTACAATAGCTAATGAATTTAATATTTTTTTTACAACTCAGGCACCAAATAAACACCCTATTGACAAAAACACCCATTACAGAATCATGTACAAAAATTCTAACTCATTCTTTATGAACCCGTGTACCCCAGAGAGTATTGTTCAAATAATAAAATCCTTAAAAAACACAAATAGTGTGGGGCATGACGGAATAAGTACTAAAATAATTAAGGTAGTGGCGGAAATAATAGCGCCAGTGCTGTGTTATATAATTAATAAATGTATTGAAGATGGGGTCTTCCCATCAAAATTAAAATTATCCGTTGTCATTCCAATATTTAAAAAAGAGGATAGAGAAAATATGAATTGTTATAGACCAATATCTTTAATACCTATTTTATCAAAAATTTTTGAAAAAGTCATCTATAACAATTTATACAACTATTTAGAAAAATATAATATACTTGCGGAAGAACAAATGGGTTTCAGGAGAAATAAATCTATTAACAATGCATTTCATACTTTCCTCAAAACGGTACTAAAAGGCATGGATAGTAAAAAACATGTCTCAGCACTTTATATGGATATGACGAAGGCGTTCGACTGTGTCAATCATGAAATATTATTAAACAAATTAGAAGAGTATGGAATACGGGGAAAGGCAAGAGACCTCATAAAATCATATTTAAGTAACAGAGAACAACAAACTGAAATATCTAGCATTTCACACGCCACAAAAGTCGAAAAAAAACACATGTCAAAACCAATAAAAATCTGCAAAGGTGTACCACAGGGGAGTATTTTAGGTCCTCTGCTCTTTATTCTTTATATTAACGACCTCCCCAAAGCCATCAAATCCTCCATGGTTCTGTATGCTGACGATAGCACTGCAATAGTGATATCGGAAGACCCCTCGACTCATGAACATGATATAAACCATACGCTGTCTTCTATAGCTAACTGGTTAAAATTAAATGAACTTAAAATAAACCTAACTAAAACATTTATAATGACTTTTAAGACTAAAAATTCAAAATCACACTCTATCAATATACATTATGAACAAATAAACATCGCAGAGATAAACTCGACAAAATTCCTGGGACTACACTTAGACTCAGACATGAGATGGAGGACACATATTGAACAAGTATGTACTAAGCTAGGTCGGTATTCATATGCCTTATACATGCTACGTAAAGTGGTAAATCAAAGTGCGCTCTTGTCTGCTTACCACGCTTACGTTGGTTCGACACTAAGGTATGGTATAATGTTTTGGGGGAATGCCACTGATAGAGAAACTGTATTTAAAGCCCAAAAGAAATGTATCCGGGCCATATGCACTTTAAAACCAACAGATTCATGTAAACCACATTTTATAAATTTAAAAATAATGACATTCCCATCACTGTATATTTATGAACTAGCATTAGACATTAGAAATAATATAAATAAATATGAAACATTAAAAAGTACCAGGCTGGCAAATACACTTCGTGCAATACGCCATAGAACGGCTATGTTTGACAAGAGTGCATTTTGTATGGGCCCCAGAATCTATAATAAATTACCTAGTAATATAAAGGATGCTGACAATTTTATATCATTTAAAAATAAATTAAAGATGTATCTAATTAATAAAGCCTATTATAATGTAAATGATTATTTAAATGAAAAAATGTAATAAAGATGTACTTACTATTAAATATTAAAATTTGTAATTTGTAATTGATTATGAATAAGTAATATTTGACACTTGCATGTAATAGATATTTGCACACCTATTGAGGTAGAATATGGCAATAAGAACTTCTGTTGTTTGTAACACCTTATATATCTACCCATATTCCAGCAAATAAATGATTATTATTATTATTATTATTATTATTATTATTTCTTTTGCTGCTGAAATACTAAAAACAGAATAAAATAAATATTTAAGTGGGGTTTTTAAGGGTGGTCTCAGTCGCCGGAAGAAAAACATTAAAGTTAAATGGATCCGGCAACTGGGACCGCGGTCCCAGTCGCCGAAAACCTCCTTAAATTAAAAAAAAAACAATTCAAGCGGCTTAGAATCATTGAAGCCATCTACCTACATACATGATTTCCAAACTTCACAAAACGGTCAGAAACAAAAGCCACCCACCACCAGTATGGGTTAATTAAATATCAAACATTTCAGTTCAATGAAAGTTTGACAGCCTGTCGGCGTCGTGTAGTACATGCATACAACATTTTCATACCACTCTCGGACCACATTCCAGAATCGTAGAGTACAGCTGTTGTATCCACTACTTTATAATTATCTTTTTACATGGAAATAGTTCCGATATCGTTATAAAAAAGGTAGTTATTAGTCGAGCAGCAATTGCAACTTATTGCAGTGAAACAATACTTGGTAACCAGCTATTACCTACGCCACTATCCAATGGCACCGCTCCACCGGTTCTAGAAGTAGATAATTGTAGTCTTGTGCTGCGCCATTTCTTGAGAAGCCCACGCTTTCCTAAGATATGGAGATTGTATCTCGGGGAACGTGATGGAAAAGGTTTCTTTTGAAAGGTCATGTTTGTGGGAAATAACTAGGTATAAGCAAGACTTTTTAATAAGAAGACAATATTAATATTTCTAAACTTCCGCTAACAGTACCTATGGAATGAAGGTAGGGTAGCTCGGTAGGTACTAACGATTCGCCAAACACACGAAAGCCTGAAGCTCACATTTAATCGATTTTTCTTCCTATTACTTCCATTATAAACATTTATTGTCTTGTAGTAGCTTTCCAGCAAAGAAAGATTCAAAGGAAGTGAGGTTGGTATTGGGAAACATTTCTCATAATCGGCAACTGCCGATGCCGGCAGAAAGGCTTCCTACCAGAGACTTAGGCCCGTATTAATAAACGTTACTCAGCTCGCGAGATCGCACTTGAGATGAATGTTGAGATCCCGATCGTATTAATAAACGTGATTATTGACGTTCTCAAGTTGCGGATTAGGTTTACGGTATCAACCGAGTGATGGACTGATTAATAAACGAAACTCGACCCTTAAGTATACGACGAGCGCGGGTTCTTGAGATGCTATATCGTGAGTGCAGACAGTCCGTGACTTGAGGCGAGACATGGAGTTTGAAAATATTTTAAGTAATATTAATTATTACGATGAAATAGACTACTATGACGATGTTTTGTGGCCTTTACGTTTTCGATTACCAAAAGATTATATAAGGGATGCTTCAAATCCGTTTGATTTACATGGATAATTTTTTTAAAAATAACCAGCTTGTTTGTGGTCAACAGAGTAAAATAAAGAGTAGGTACTAATGTAAATTTTTTTTTTCGTTATGACCACTAGCAAGTTAACACGCAAGGGCTATCAACTGCTAAACCGGACTATAAAAATAATAAGAGTAAAATAATGTAATTATTTACCAGGGTCGATGCGTGCGGACCAGCGGTGTATTCTGCACTTATTATTTTCCAGGTCTCATTTTTATCGATTCATTCATTCATTATTTAGCGACGCACCATCGGAGTCCATATTTTCCACTACAGCCTTATATTTTTTTAAATTTAATATTTTTTGATGCTATATTTTAAAAACTTAGGTCAATGTGACGTCATCGTTCACGAGATCAAGCCATCAAGTACAACTACTTGAGATGCTGATCTTGGTTACTGAGATACTGTATTTATGTGTCTATTAATTAGCAATAATCTTGAGATGCTGATGACGTCATAATGGCGTATCAAATGATAACACACTTGAGTACGTTTTTGAGGGCCGTTTATTAATATGGGCCTTAATATTTTAAGTAGGTAAATAACTTTCGCCCTCACCTTCGGTCGGGACATAATTATTTGAATTTCGAAAATTTAAATATACTACCATAACATACAATAGGTACATTAATTTGTAGTATTTTAATTATTTTAATGTAAGTGATTGTCAAATGTTTTGTATTTTTAAGCTTGTGTAATTTTAATATTGGGACTTGGTGCCTTAATAAAGAAATCTTATTATTATTATTATTATTGTAACTAACTTATTTAGAACAAAGCTTTTCTGTCAGCTTTGCTCCGCTAGCTAACTTGTTATATTACAGGAGCCTAAGCTTTCTATCACTCGAAGAAATGGCTTTGCCAGGAATGTATGGGCAACTGTTGCCTTTTTTTGAGGGCACACTAACGCCACCTTGTTGAATGTGTGGAGAACTTCCATACAAACAATAGTTACTATGGCAGCTCAGCTCTAAGTAATCCGTCTCGAGAAAGGCGCCCTAATCTATAGGTAGCATTTTCATGACTCATGAAGTCATGACATTGTCACAGTGAAGTGTTACAGTGCCACTTACGCCAATATGATGCAATTTGAGTCCAATAGATTTTGTAATATGAAATAAATAGTAAAGAACGTTAAAAGTAACTCATATTTTCAGTTTTCCTAATTAAATAAGTACTTACGCGTTAAAGATATGAGCGCATAACTCGAGACCAATGACGTATACTCTAGAACTGAGCTGCCATAGAAAAATAAAGAAAGAAGAATGTTTATTTAGGACTCGCCAAACAAACAAAAAATTATTATCTGTGCGAGGCCAAAAAGGTCTCCATCACATCATTATGCTGCGAATCTGCGATATTTACAAAAATAACACAGCGCTGGTAGGTATTCTGATAGAGCCAGTGATGCCACGGATACACTCACGAAGCACAATTACTAAAAATAAATATGTAGATACAAATAAAAATAAATAATAAAAATTATGTGTCAATATAAAACAATCTACGTCCAATAAAATATAAAATAATTTGAGAAGGAAGCGACCAGAAGAATTCGTTTGGGCTGGGCGGCATTCGGGAAGCTACGTGATATCTTTGAATCGTCGATCCCACAATCAATTAAGACCAGGGTTTATAACCAGTGCGTCCTACCCATAATGAATGACTTATGGAGCCGAAACGTGGACACTCACCATAGGTCTGGTCCACAAATTCAATGTTGCTCAGCGTGCAATGGAGAGAGCAATGCTCGGGGTTTCTTTGGTGGATAGAATTCGCAACGAAGTCATTCGCCAGAGAACTAAAGTCACCGACATTGCGCGATGAATCAGCATGCTGAAATGAAAGTGGGCCGACCATGTCTGTAGACGGACAGACGGACGATGGAGCAGACATGTGTTAGAGTGGAGACCGCGTATGGGCAAACGTAGTGTGGGACGCCCTGCGGCACGATGGATCGATGATTTGAAGAAGGTGGCTGGCAGCGGATGGATGCGGACTGCTCAAGACCGGGATGGTTGGGGCTCTGGGGGGGAGGCTTACGTTCAGCAGTGGACGGCAATTGGCTGACATGATGAATAAAATATGCCAACGCCCAATGGCCCAGTGCTCCAGTATCATTTGTTACCATAGTAACTATTGTTTGTATGAAAGTAGGTACTCTACATATCATCATCGGTGGCGTGTGCCATAAAAATGACACCATTTTTGGGCAGTGCCCTTTCTAAATCGGATCAATAATACCTACTACAGATTTCCTTTTGAACGAAAACCTAATTATTCTAGTTTTGTTTCACTTGCTTGAATTTGCTTTCCTTTTGGGACAGTCGGCTAAAACAGTTTCACAAAATAGTGTGTCTAGATAACTGGCAACATTATGTAAATACAAACCACGTTTATTTGCTGAGATAACAATGAATGAGCGTCTGCTATCATGCAATACTGCAATACGAACCTGTAATAATATTCTATTAATAATCGCTAAAGGTTACTGTGTCAATACAGATATCTGAGAATCTGGGGCAGCCGTAGACTTCTAACGTCTGTAAATACATAATAATAATCCGGGAAAACCCAACAGAATGAATGAATTTTACTCACACTTTATGTAATGGTCACTAACTCACTACACCTGCATGCGAGTATATTTAGCATAACATTATGCTTACCGGGAAGAGACAGTGCTAGGCAGTGGTATAGGTACCTAATTTTTTAAATTTAATAAACCTACCTACTTATACATATTTTTTTTTAACGAAACGTTGTCCCACACGATGAATTTCTCCTGTGTTGTGTATCGCCTCCTGTATCGTGATTACACACACAAACTCATACACAAACAGTCAGACCCGGAATAACTATCTGTAGGCCATACAAATATTTGTTCCGTGCGGGAATCGAACCCGCGACACGTAGCGCAGCAGTCAATCGCTCAACCAATGCTCCAACCGTGACGTCGTCGTACTGCTGGGCATAGGTCTCCCCCATAGTGTCCATAATTGATATTTTTTAGTCATTAATACAGTTATTTTGAAAAAAAACTGCGCTCCGTTTACTGTAAACGTCATTTCTCTGCTCTATCTCGCTTGTTATAGAGCTCAGAGAAATGACGTCAATGAAGATCCGTCTTCCACGGGCTTAAACTCTTGTTATGACCCGAATATTTTGTAAACTATAGTATTTGGATGGGATTTGTTGCATTCTAAAATGCAACAACTTTGTATCTGTTCACAATACAACGTGTTACAGGATAAACGCAATGCCTCCTAAGGGGTCATTGTACTCATCATTATTAACAATTTCACTATTTTAGAATTTTTTGTGTGGAGAATGCATGAATTTGTTAAATAATAGTAGATTATGCACCCAGGGGATAAAGCAGTGTCTTGTGTCACGGGCGTCATATTGAATCTCGAACGCAATGAAGGATTCGGGAGTTAACTCCCGAGCGCAGCGAGGGAGTTTAGAGTTTAACTCACGAGCGAAGCGAGGGAGTTAATACAAGAATCCTGAATGCAGCGAGGGATTCAAGCTAGCCCAAGGCAAAGACACCTTTATCCCCGAGGAGGATACTCTACTTTTCACACCTCCTGTGAGAAAATATGAAGGCATAATACGAAAAACAAAATATTTTAAATTTACAAACACTAAGTAGAGATATGTATTTAGAACTGTGCTGTATATCTACTTAAAAAAAGTTAGTTTAATACCATACGGATTTGCAATATCCGCGCCTTTTTTGCGTTCCACTCGGTATATCTACCACATAGCGGCCACGACCAACTCGATTTTCGTTTTTTTTTTTTCTTCTCTGTGGGTAAGTAAATATGTGCAGGCCTAATGTTAGCAACCTAATACAATTTATGTGTACACAAAGCTTTATACAGAGCTTTATATCAGCTGGTAGAATGGGTTCGGACGCTTGGCTGTATGCAATTTGAATTTAGAACGTCATAGGAGATGCTCGAGAAAATAGTTTTTAAATTAATAAATCGAATATAGATGGGTTTTAAGTGTTATTCTTATCCTTTTATACAATAATCCGTACATAACCAATTATTCTTATAATATTGTCTTCAATCCTGGATCCTGGTCAATCCTTATGATTTTGTAGAAATTCGAGAATATCATCCCTAAGTAGTAAGAGTATCGAGAATATCATTCTTCTTTCTGGAACAGAAAGAGAGAGACAGAGACAGAGACAGAAGGCGTTGTAAGTACCTAATATACCGCCAATTGAGCAGACAGATGAGGTTCCAAATTTGAATCACATTATTGACCAGCGGGTTATAATGAAATCCAGTACAATATTATTGCCCGGCAGTGCCACCGGCCAAAAATGACTCACTTTAGGTTAGGTTGACATGACATATAATTTGACGTTTTCGATCAGGTGGTGTGAAAATAAAATTGTTGTCAATAGCATTACTAAACCAGTGGTCCCCAACCTATTAGGTACAGTGCTCGCCCTTCCACTTTCTTTTAAAGTCATAATACCTCCCATGGACTGTTAGGTGAATATATGAAGCCGATAACGCGTGCCGAATGGCAAAATGACGTCAATACCTATGTACTTGATTTGGTTACATTTAGGTCAGAGCTACTTTTTGGATTGTTGGCATCAGGTCATTTTTAAAGACGCCACCGGTCGCGCCCCACCGGTTGGGAACCCCTGTATCTACTAAAATAATGAATTTACTGACTTTTTTTTACTGCACATTGCCCTGGCCATAAGCAGAAATATATATTAAGAAAAAAATTTCAAAATTACTGTTTTTTGGTTTCAAAACGAGGTTAGGCAATGAGAATTTGATAGTGCATCACGTCGGATGCTTATCTCTACCAAATTCTCGAGCTAAGACCGGATACTACTAAACTAACAAGTTTATTTATAACGAAATATTTCAAGAAATATAGCTACATTTAGGTATACAGTTTTATATAGGTAGGTACCTATATGAACTTTGTTTCCAAGGTGTTTCTCAAATTACAAAGAAAGTGTTTGCATTAATTCATGAACGTTTGCTGCTATACCAAGTTTCTGTTTTTTGCATTCGCGTAGACTTAAAATCATGTTGATAGCAACGCAATTTCCATACGTTTACATCCGGACGATAATAAACATTAAGTGGCTTTACAATGTGTGGTTAATTTGCTTCACAATAACCATGTGGTTCACTATATAAACTTCTATGGTAGCGCCAGATAAACTTGCAATAAAGTACATTGACCTTTCCCTAATATCCCTTCGTAGATACCCGAACAATAAATTATGAACCGTTTTTCACCCTAGAGAACGTAAAGGATCACGATAAAAGTCGATTCAGTACCTACAGCTTTATTTTTGTTTTTGATACAGGTACCTATTGGGTTTATTCTGTTACACGTTGTATAATCAAAATAATAATAAAAATTTTGAAACAACAATCTCGATATCGCATATATTGTGGGCGATTACATAAAATCACAACTCTAAAGTCGATGCCTACTTGATTTAATGGCGTTGGATTGATATTATCTCGAATAACATAGGTACATTTATAGGCTTTTTATCAGAGTTTCATTTACACAGAACCTACTTAAAGTCCTGAGCTTAACAGTAGGTACCTACTTGGCATTTACAAAAGGACTATGTACATAAAGTCAAATCGTTCCGGAAGGAAAAAAATAAGTAGGAGTAAGTATTGGATTTTTCTCTAGCTCAAGGAAAACCTTATTAACGGGAAAAAGCCTGTTTCCTGGTATCGTCAACCTCAGTCGAAGAAAGAAATGAGATAAATAAAAGAAATGAATAATTTATGCCTGGATGTGCCCTTGTGAAAAGATTTTGATATTCAGATCTCGTATTTATGAAGTAGGTATGTTGCCAAGCTCGCACTTCACTTGGCGTATTTTGTCAAATAATTGGCGCCACTTAGGTCAGTCTTAGGCATGTCTTAGGTAATAGAAAATACATATAAGTAGGTAGCCTAAGTCATCGAGAGAAAATTATTTTTTAACGACTATGTAAGGCGAATATTTGCGCAAATACCGTTAATGTAGGAAATAGTTTCCGGAACGTTCGAAACGTATTCTAAACAGTCCTCTACTAGGGTTTAATATTTCTCTGTACTTACCACAATTCATGAACAGTAGTGAGTCGGCTGTTGTGGCGTGGAAATGTAACCAACAGATAGTTTTTTTTTCTTTTTAGCATGTGAAATCGTCAAATAACTCCTTCCCACAGATATAATATCTGTGCTCCTTCCGCTCTGGGTGCAGCGGGAGGGAGTGTCAGACTAAAACTCATCCGTGTTCCTCCTAATGCCCTTTGCGTTCCAGGGCCGCGGTAACTCTTTCGAACAAATTCCACTTTAGACAGACATAGTTACTTTCACATTTTCATATGAGAAGAACTAACTTAAAATTTCTTACTTCGCCGTAAAACACGCTTAGGTACCTAGTAGGTATGTTTTCTAGGTAGGAATATTCTAACAGAGGAATACTACAGCAAAACTTAAAAAAAATATTTAGGAATTTCCAAGCAAATGCTTCATGCTACTGCGATTCCAAAGAATTTCCCGTCGATAATCCCTGGCATGCAGCGTTTTCATTTCATATTTAAACACAAAAATAACGCTGAAATGATCCAACATTTCTGTCATACAAGAGCATTAGCCATACGCCTTTATACAATGAATAATGTACGTTGGTAACCAAGTGAGACTAATGAGGGAGTCAACCCACTGGAACCAAGGATTTAAGCGCCAATGGATAAACGGTCACCAGCGAATCGTCGGAAGTACAAAACTATGTAGTTAGCCGGCTGAGTGAATTAACTCTTTTTCTTACCATCGGTGTTCTGAGTAGCGGAGTAATGAAGGGTCTAATTACCAACAGTTCGCGGTAACACCGGCGGCCTCTGTGTAGCTACGAGTACGACTCGTAATTACCGACCGTTCGAATGTGCCGCGTTTCGGGGAATCAGCGCCCGCTTGTAATACACGCTAAAAATTGCAATTACAAGGTAGTGACACTAAACTATTTGCAGAAAATTGTATAATTAAGTCTTTAGTTAAGGACCGTGAACATTCCGGTAGATGGCGCCATGGAAATCGGTTTTTTGTAGCACATAATATGTTGTTATTGGTTATTTTGTGTAAACCAGTCGCTTCGCGTAATAAATGATGATATTCAGTTGCCGGTTAGACTGAAAATCGACCCCAATATAGTTAAGAAACGGCTGTATGGAGTTATGTTGGTTCATATTGTGGTTATCACTTCCCGTGGGTGTCGTAAGAGGCAACTGAGGGACTCACCAGAGAATGGGCAGCAGTATGCTCTGTATACATTGTAACAGCTACACTGCGATCGCCAACCCGCCTGCCAAGTGTGGCTATAATGGCACCTTCCCTCCGGGAGGCCTATGTCCAGCAGTGGAAGTCTTTCGGCTGATATGATGATGATGAAGATGATATTGTGGTTTTAAAAGTTGGGATCTCCGTTCAGATCTACCTATTGTCGTCTTTTTTCTCTTGGGAAATACGTTATCGGCTTAGCAACACGCCAGTGTTAATAAGTCGTGCGATTTGCTACGTTTCGCGGTTTGAGTAGATAATGATGTGATGACCGACCGGTTTACTAGCGTGTCGCCGAAATCCCCACCACGTCAACATAATATCTAGTTTTTATTAGCAACAAGACTGTAAGGTGAGGATTGTCAGGAATAGTTTATAATACTTTAATTGCCTGTTTTGCGGATACAGTATGTCTGAGATTCGTGTAAACGATCTTATGTAAATTCTACGTTCTGTTAGGCGTTTCAAATTGAAGGCAACAGCTGCTAAAACCTAAAACTTTACAATCGAACGCTAAAATAAACATCTAGCTAGACAAGCACTCTGTAATTCTTATTTTCTCATTATTCTTATAAACCGAAAATATCACGTTCCTTGTACAGTTTTTATACTTTAGTTAATACATGGTTAATACACAATCTGTGTATGTTTCAACAGTGTATCTATTATGGTTCATGAGATACAGCCCGATGATAGACAGGCAGACGAACAATGATAGGGTTCCATTGGTTGGTTACCCTACCGTACCACATGACGGAGAATCTGTAGGATTCCACATGAAGTCTTTATTGTCTAATTTTCCTTTAACCAGCTCAGTCTAAAGCCTAAAAGATAGAATACCATGAAAGAATACAAAGCTCCTATGACAATATAAAAATCTCATTTCCTACCTCTGAAAGAAATCCTTTTGCAGAAAACTGAATACCCTCCATTGTATTCGAAATACCCCTTTATAGTGGAATTATTTTCTTGTGGTATCAGCCTAGGTTCGCTTGGTTTTCTGAAAGGATCTAATATATTAGTAGCGAGAAGAAAAGCCTTTGTAGTGTCTGTTTGTAGCTCCAGTTTATTTTTGTGGTAGAATTAAATTACAATTTTCTTTTGTTCATCATAAAAGATTGTGTTCAATCGTTCGCAGAAACAGAAAGAGCTCATATGGAACTAACCGTTTATGGTGCCTTATCCATTGGATGGTAGACATCTGATCATCCTTGTCATCTTATCCTAAAGGGATCTAGTACTACCCGTACGTTAGCATCACTGTTACCGTTGCCTTTGTATTATTTTCATCGAAATTGAATTGTTAATTTTAAATTTAAAAGTCAAAACGTCATTCGAGGCAGGTGCCAAGTTAACGCGTACGGGTAGTAGGTACCTATTCTTGTTTTCTAAGAGATATAAATAACTCTATACATAACACAACAAACAAGGTTTCAGTGCCGTAGGCGTAAGGTCAAGAGTTATTGTGATTTGATAAAAGAAAGTTTTATATAAAACTGACGAAAGTATAAACGTTTCGAATATGCAGTGCCAATAGGCAGGTACAGGTAGGTACCAAACGTTAGGTATAAAATTGCTGTATACCTATATAAGTGTTGTAACGTCAGACATATTGTATGTAAAATACAGTAATATCGTTTTTATGGTGTTAGCAGAAGCACCTTGATTCGAGGTACAATAGTTGTGGTTTGGCGAACGTTTGGCATGCTTCCATATTGAACGGACAATAATGAAGTTCTAAGAAATATTGCCGTATTGTATAGCGATGGAATTTTATTGTTATTTGGCTCTAGAGTCTATTTACTCAATATTTAGTTAGTACGAAGAATCAGAATCGTACCTACCCACGTATGAATACGATATAATACGTAGACACCCACGCCTGTATTTCTCCAAAGTCTATCAATATCACTTTGTCAGATTAAAGAACACCCTCATTACGCCCATAGACTCGTGTAATTGGGGGTGAACAAATAGGCTCGCCCTCCCCTCGCTCGGTCCCCATTAGGCCCGGTTCCTTGTACTTATAACCAATTCTGGTAATAAGCACAAATCCGGGTATCGGGCTGTTACTAAGATATTCCAGATGGAGAAACCCAGTAACCAAACCCAGGGCTTCATTCTCAGTAGTAGTGCCGGCTACATCTAGCTGCTGGCCACAGCTAGGCTGCTGTAGCCTTACCAATGACGTCATAAAAGCACCTTGACTCCAGTTTGTTAGGGAGAGCATGGTGTGCTCTCCCTCACAAACTGGAGTCAAGATTCCATTTTCACAACAGAATAATGATAGCATGGGCATGTCATAATCGCTGAGTTATGTACCTCTAAAATTGGCAATTATATCACTTAGATGCAAACCGTCTCTCTTTCTGGAACAACTTCCAGAAAGAGAGACGGTTTGCATCTAAGTGACAAATGGCTCATGAAATTAATTTCGCCTCAACGCTAGACAAGTTATATTTAATCAGCGATAGCAGGACTAAGGATTGACGATTCCTCACATTTTGTCATTTCGATAAGGGCTATTGCTGACAGAATTACCTTTTGTATAGACCCATTTAACACCTATAGGTTCAAAACAGGATGGGATTATCAAACACCTAGAATTGATATCCGTCCAAGGCCCTATTGTTCAGCGAACTCTCGTCTCCCACACCTAAACGCTTGGTGAAACTTCACTCTGTTTGTATTTTCCTTTCATTAGAAACTTACACGTGGATCGTAAAATTTGTGCGAAATTGTTAAGTTGTTTGGAGTCTCTGGCTGGATCTTTTCTCTCAATATCGATTGTATTTCTTTAGAAACAGGCAATTTTTTGTTAGCAAAGAAAATTGTTTTCTTCCTCCTAAGTTTTTTTTTTGGAATTTTGCCTCCTTGTTTTTTTACAAATTCTCAGAAACTGGAACAAAACAAGTCGAATATGGCCTCACCTTCAAGTTTAGTGTTAATTTTTTTAACCGACTTCAAAAAAGGAGGAGGTTTCTTTCGGTTCTCTATTCAGTTGTATTCTATTGTCTTATGTTTATTACAGTACCTATATGTCTCGAGAGAGTACCTACCTATCGACCTTTCATATTATAGGAAAAAAATAACATATATTTAATACATTCAGATATCTGATAGGTACCTACTTAAAAAACAAATTGGTAAATGGCCATATTTCCGACTGGTTAGGTTAGGTTAGGCCATATTTACTGTTTGAAAAATTACCAATTTGTAGTGAATGAAACGATATAATAACAAAGACTTTTTTAATTAAGTCTGAGTTCAATCACAATAAGTCATAATTAAAACAATTAACTTACAATATTAAAACAAGTTCTTTAGGGTTTTAATCTTTAAACTTGGCAGTAGCAGCCAGTTTCATAAAACCTTCTGTCCAGTTCGACGACGACGACGAAGTATTTTCTTTTCTTTCTTTCAGTTACCTTAAATCCCCTTACAATTACATCGCGGCATTGCCTAAATCAAAATTTCCACGACATAACCTAAGTAAGCACCTTGTTTCGTATCTTATTATGTAGGTAGGTACAAGAAAATTTGAAGTAAATACTTTTGGAACTTTACGACCTTTACGACAACACACCTACTGGAAAACAAATCTTGTATCTTTTTGATTATCTTCTTCATAATGTAAAATAAAACAAAATACACAAATGTTTTGTATAATATAACTAAGCAAACAGGTGTAACTATATCTGAATGTTTATTGTATTTATTACTAGCACTTCGCCCGCGACTTCGTCCGCGTGGGGATAGTAGGTACTCCACAAACTGCGACGTCCCTATACATATCCCCTTATAACGGTTAGTTTTGGAAAATTAAGCACAACGATTCTCATTATTGGTTCAGCGCAACTGTTCACCCCGTTCAGCCCGTCAGGGGTTGATTATGCAAAAATTGTTAGGTACATGATCTGTTTCAATTATCCCACTTTTAGTTTGTTCATAGAATTCCGACGTAAATTGAAGCAAGCTATAATTTCCTCCCCTAAAAACTTAGTTACCCCTTATTATGTATGTACCTAGTTGATTTTCGAAAAATCCAAACATTTGTTATTCTTATTGTTTTATCGAAAACATTTAAATGCCGTGGGGTTTCAACTTCATCGGACCAAGCATTGATACGATTCTCCCCAGTTCGCTCAAGCCGCGACATTTTTCTTACTCCGAGCATGTTTATTACCGTCGTAACTTTTGAACGAAAGGTCCGATTTGAATGATTTAAAGTGTAATTTACACGGACATAATCAACCTTAATTATCAAACCATTTAAATGGATAAGGATTAATATCATGGTATTATAATCACCATTTTTTATTTCACCATGGGATTTGATTGACTAATAATAACAAAAAGCGGTCATGGTGACTTATCCATAATAGTTAGACATATGGTATTGCGGACTTTTTTGTAGATATTGATGGTCTCTATAAAACTGTAGTACATCACTTTGCTCTATTGTCAATAGATTCCGCAGCGTACGCGATATAAGGATTTTTTCTCACATTCTCTTGGGTCACATTATCGAAGTTTTCATACGGATCCCTAACTTTTTTGGAAATATTCTATAGCCTATGACCATCACCGATAATGTAGGATTCTACTGGTGAAAGAATTTTTCAAAGCGGTTCAGTAGTTTCGGAGCCTATTCATTTCAAACAAACAAACAAACAAACAAACAAACAAACAAATCTTTCCTCTTTATAATATTAGTGTAGATTAGGTTTTTACGTCTTTTATATAGGTAAGCTGTTGCTCTAACGTGGGTGGCGTAATATCGTTTTTTCTAAGAAAGAATGAAAGGTTAATCAACACCCACATACAAAATGTACTTAAAAGTAATAACGCAAAACGTGAAAAGGTGTCATTTCACTCATCATTATAACCAACTTAGGTATCTATTGTGTGAGACCAGTCCTGATCATGAAATAAAACAAAAGCCCCTTTTGCCCCACTTACTACATGAGCACAGCTCGATAAAACTACCAAATAGCAGATTTTTTTATGATGAATACATTGAGTACATGACCCTTTTTCAGGGCTTATTTCTGTTACACTTTGTATATTGCTGGGTGTCTCCCAGTTGACCCGGGAGCGAAGGAAAAGCATCTAAGTTTGTCAGCAGCAAACCTGAAAGCTTCGGCAGTCAACTTTGTCGTGTGGATACCTCCTGCACTCAACACAGTCTAGCTCGGCGGTGAAGGCAGTCCATACTGAATAGAACGGAAGCTGACGGATTCGGCGTGTTACCAAAGCAATGTTGATGGCTTAGGGCGGCGGTTGAGGTCAAAACTTGCCGGCCAGATACTGCATCCAACCCCCCTGCCAGTTGTAGCGGTTTCCGTTCCACTGGGTTACGGAGGGTAAGGACGAGGGATTGCCTGCGGTTGCGCGCCCGCTTGCACTAAAAATATTCCTGCGCAGATGATTGCTTCCGAATATTGGACTCCGAGTGACGTAAAGTCCCATGGCGATGGGTTGAGGTAGAGAGGTCTGGCTTTCGGGAGAAGGCACGGCTCCCTGTCGTTTCGTGCGACACAGGTCCTCACGGGGCATGGCTGCTTCGGGAGATTCCTGTGTCGCATAGGCAGGGAGCCGGACGCTCGGTGTCACCACTGCGTCGACTGTCGGGTGGACACGGTGCGGCATACGCTGGCAGAGTGTGCCGCTTAGCCGCGCCGTGCCCTCGTCTCTGTGGTAGGCAGTGACCTCTCGCTGCCGGCTGTAGTACGTTCTATGGTCGGCGGTGAGGAGTCCTGGGACGCGGTGGTCTCCTTCTGCGAAACTGTCATCGCGCAGAAGGAGGCTGCGGAAAGGGAGAGGGAGATGTCGAGTGCTCTCCCGGCCCGCAGCAGGCGCACCGGGCGTCGGAGGAGGGCATACGCTGCCCTCCTTCTGCCCCCCTAACTGGGTCCAGAGGCGGCGGACTTGGGGATGTCCGTTGCCCCCCATTCATCCGGACCCGAGGTGGCGGCGCGTGGTGTTCCCGTGCGCCCCTCTGACGTCGCGGAGGGAGTTAAACACCTCACTCCCCCCGCGTACGAGATGTGGCCCGCAGAGGCGGGCCGGCACCAGCCGGGGATTACGGAAGTCGCATATGTTCCCGCGATCCCCGGCGTAGGTGGAAGATGGAACACCGGGGTGGTTTTAGTCAGTAAGAGTCTGACCCCTCCTGAAAAAAAAAAAAAAAAAGAGAGGTCTGGCTTGATGCAAATCAAGCTTTATCAGAGGCCTGCACGACGACGGCGATGGTAGATTACTAGATTCATCTTCCTGCCCTTATTCCATGTTACTTATAATTGGAAATTGCTGAGCGGCCCTATCGCATCTTGGCACTGATATTTAACTTTCACGAGCTCCCACAGACAGACGCGATGTGACAATGCGACATGATGTCAGAATTTTGTCACAAATATATTTTATCCAGTTCTTATCTATTGTTGAAAACTTGAATGAAATTCAGCAATTCCTTAGATAAGCGGTTTCAAACAAACGTGACGAAGCGAGCTGATTCCACGTTGACTGATATCACCACCTTTGTTACCCTTGCCCGTCGTGTCCAAATCCATTCCATTATTTAAACAGCTACGTGGCAAATGATAGAGCTGTACAGGTTGCTCTCATTTTGCACTCTCTTACTTCTTGAGATGTATGTATATTGTATAAGTTAACAAAATGAGTTCTATATGATGAAAAGAAAATAAAACCTTTCCGAGGTGAGGTGTAAAAATGTTCGAGCTCGCTTCGTTCGCTCTTACATTCTGGACTCTCTTATTTCTTCAGCTTCTCTGCGTGAGTCAGCAAAATTACCTCCATTGAAGTATGAATTATAAAAGAAAATAAAAGCGATTCGAGGTGGAGTTCAAACATTTTCGAGCTGGCTTCGCTTGCACTTGTGTTCTGCCCTCTTTTCGTTAATGAGTTTTCTTGCATCAGACAGAAAAGTCAATTTTATTTGAGTACGAAAAATTATCAAACCTGTCCGAGGCGGGCTGCATCATTTTTCGTACTCATCTTCGCATACAAATTCTTATGCTCTCATCAACCAGTACCTAGGTATGTACTTGCGGACAAATATTGTTTTTAACAGACAGTGCCCCCCTTTATCTCCCCTGAAAAATGGTTTGGGACTGCCGACACCAGAACAAAAGTTGCAACCCATAATTCTTTCGGGAACCCAGGGCACCATTTGTGGGGTGACATGACACCACATTCTCTGCACCGGGTATCACCCATGCTAGCTACGCCACTTGTTGTATACTTAGGTGGAGTGAACGACAAGTGAGCTGTCATTTCATCTTGTTTGTATGATTTGACAGCACACTTGTCGTTCACTTCGACATGTTTTCAGCAGTGCGATTTTGTAAACATGTCGAAGTGAATACTTGAGCGGGGCGCACGAAGGGTGAGTTTTCAAACTATACAAATAAGATGGAATGACAGCTCAGTTGTCGTTCACTCCGCCTCGGTGAACACCGTGAGATGTCGACAGAATCGACCGGCAGGTTCGCACTGATCCAACATTCAGGTAGGTAGTTTGAATTGCACTGTAGGTACTGTTCTCTGCAGCGGTCATAAAGGATGTGCTCAGTAATCTCTTCCAATATAAATTTATCATGAAGATAATACTTACTTAGTCACTTATTCTCCGAACTATGACGTGTAGTTTTACGCTTTTGATAATTTGGCAACAATCTACCTATGCTCATTTACCAACATTAAAGAATCTAGATTCATATCTGAGTAGGTAAGTACCTATTAAGATGTCTTTATCAAAATAAATGAAGTAGATAAGTATATCCATATTCACATTTGCTACAATCTGAGGACCCTTTATCGCCTCACCGTCTTTCATACAATCTCTCCACCACTTCCTTGGTGCTTTCCCTCAATTTCTTCCGACATTTAAAAAGGAAGAATTCCCAACGACTTTGCATCAGACCTTTCTTAAATTGCGAATGCATGAGTAATCGACTGTGACGGACTCAGAGTTCTGACGTTAAATGTTTGATTTGCACAACATTATGCCTACTGACATAAAAATACGGTTGTTGCCTACGTCATTACACTCATTACATCAGGAGGAAGTATAGACGGCGTGGCGTGCCTCCGAAATGACGACACTATCTGTCTGCATTTACCTCCTAATGCATACAAAAAAAAACTTATGATGTAATCAGCGGTTTGGCAGACAACCTGTTTTTTTCTATACAATTTGACATAAGCAAACGTTTACGTTAACGCGATCGAGAACGTTAAAAACTCACACTAAGGCCTCAGGTTACGTTTTTCAATTGATATTATGATGATGATGGTGACCTAGCTCGAACTAACACGCAGGAAGCACGTTTATGCAAGTTTTATTTTGTAACTGAATGATTTGGATTACATATAAGTACTTACTTAAAGAAGTAGATAAAAGAGAAAAATATTCATCGGATTTCATACTTGCAAATTAATGCGAAACCAATCCATAAAATATTTAAATTCATCTGCATAATCTTACGATATTTTCATTTCTTGGAACGAAGATACGTATTAATATCTCATGACGTTGTTGAGTACGTATAATGAATATCCATTTTAAGTCCAAATTGGACATCTCGTCGAATATCGTCCATTAACATGATGATATTGTTTCTGAGAAGTGTCAATATATTGGCATAATACTCGGTATTTCTGCTATACGTGTGTACTATAATCTTATCGTAATAACATGTTCTCGGAATGGTCCATTCAATCTTGTTTTGTTATTAACGCCGCTGTGATTATAATGAATTCCACGGAACGCCAAACCTCTATTTAATGCATGTTAATTAGGTTTCTAATTAAGTTAAAATAAAATTATATTTTGTGCGGTCGTAGGAGCACGTGTAGTTTTATATTTTTTTCTTCGTTGTCTATAATTCTGTGATTTAAATTTTGTTTACCGTCTTTCATCTTTTATTTCATTATCTAAAGTGCCAATCCTTGAAAAATCAGAAGACAAAATGTTACTGTTGTTAGGTCTTCTTATAGTCTACCCAACAATGTTGGATTTAACAAACAACCGATCCGTCCGTTCATGTTGTTGGGTACCTACTTAATGTTGGATTTGTCAACATGAGTTGACAAATCTTTTATGAAAACTGCTCGTCTTATCGCTGTCGCAATGTCGCCTGTTTCAGGAAGCTTATAAAAAGTGTATGCAACGGCATATACCTAATGAGTTAAGTTGTGATAAACCCTCACTCGTGTTTTATTAACACCTTTTAGATGACCGTTGCATATACCTACTACCTACCTACTAGGTATTATGTATTTGCTGCACAAAATGTAGATTTACTTATGTTAAAAACTGTTTCCTCTAATCTATATTTATGTACTAGGTATAATAAAGCTGACGTTTTGTTTGTTTGAATGCACTAATCTCTGGAACTACGGGTTCGAATTGAAGAAATATTTTAGTGTTGGATAGCCCATTTATCGAGGATGGCTGTAGGCGCGAGCTTTACTGAACAATGCAAATAGCTTCATCTTTTTGACCGATCGACCAATTCAAAAGTGCCAGTAAATGGTCTAATTGAAATAAATGCTTTGACTTTGACTTTGAATGTGACGCATACGAACGAAGTTGCGCGGGTCAGCAAGTAAAAAATATAAAATTAAATATTTTTTTTTATAAATTATGCCGTTTTACTGTCTCCCATAACAAATCTGTAACCCATATTTTTAATGCTGTTAACCCTTTAATTTTGCCACCCTATGCCTAGGTAACTGGTATTATCAGAAACAGAGATAGGTAGCTTGTGTGTGTGTATCTAGAATAATGCCAATTTCCTGTCTGTTAGTTCAGGAAGTCTGCAGCTGGATTAGTTTGGCTTTGAGCTTTACGTCAGTGTCGTCATGTTGGTAAAATTTGTGATCGCGGCGTGTGTGTTTGTAATTTTAGTTAAACAGAAAGCTTTGAGAGAGAACGTTGGAAGGTGTGGATACGCAGATATAGACTATGTTTTTGCTGTTAGGTATATAATGCAATAAAATGTCAAGAACTGTGAAACTCCGGTGCTTGCGAAAATAACTACCTAAAATCTACCTAAAAAGTTGTTCATAACAATGATGAGTCGGTTCAATGACCCGTTTTCAGGTATGGCGTTTATTCTGCTACTCGTATGGACAGCATTTTTTGAAAAATAATTCGTAGTTCATCGTTGCACCGCGCCTGTTGCGGTAGTCTTTATCAAGGCTGGCCTGCCATGTTCTACAGAATCTATGTGAAAATCCAAGATGGCGCCACCGTAGAAATTTTTGTATTTTCCTGGTTTTCGGATCATTGATGTTGATTTTGAATTCATATTCTTAATCAGCGAACCGGAAAACCATGAAATTGGCACCATAACGAAAAGTTGTCAAGAAAATGTTTCATACAAAAGTTCAATACCTACTCGACTAAAATGTATGAAACAGCTGATTTTTTTTTCGTGATTTCAGAGTCGGTCCCATAGTGAAAGTTGTTCATATTCATGGGTAGATCACCCAGTGAAAATTTGGCCGGTCATTAAAAAATAACCCCGTATTTAACTTGTAATCGCATTGCATCTTGCGGTTGGTATTCCGAGCAGGGACAACAGCTCAAAAATGCACGTAGTTAGTTCTGTATACATACCACCTTGGGCAACCACCGATGTATATACATCTCACCTTGATACACTGCAGGACATGTTAAATGAACCATATGTCGAAAATATATTTATTGTTGGTGATTATAATCTCCCTGAAATTACGTGGAAGGCTGGACAGTCTCTCGGGTCGCATCAGCTTGCTGGTATGTCATGCTTTGGATCATCCCCTATATGTTCACATTTGGCACAGCTCATGTCAACCCTGGATGCATACCAATTTAATAACATACGTAATGCTAATGGGAAAATCTTAGATTTGTTTATTTCTAACACCACTAGTACTATAGGCCCTCCATTAGACTCACTACTACCTATAGACACACATCATCCTCCGTTTGTTGCCACAGCCCCCACAAGTATCTCCACACAAGCTCTTAAAAGAAAACTGTTGAGTAAATATGACTTTCGCAAAGCTAACTATGATGTGATTAATGAACGGATCAGTGAGGTTGAATGGGTGAACCTGCTGGAGCATCTTCCGTCGCGGGAGGCAGTGCAACGCTTTTATGATGTCCTCGGTGGCATTACTGAATGTAATGTGCCGCGTGTTAAGTCCCGGACACTTGATTTTCCAGTTTGGTTCTCTGCGAAATTAATCAAAATTTACAAGAAAAAACAACGTCTTTGGGTTAAATGGAAAAAATTTAAGAACATCAAAGACTACAATGAGTTTTCGGAACACAGAGTAACTTTTAAGGAAGCCTGTAGGACTTGCTACACAGACTATATTAAATCAGTTGAAGATAAACTCACCACAAGCATTAATAAGTATTTCTGGACATATATATCAAATCGCAAAAATAAATCAGGTATTCCATCCACTATGCACTATCAAAACATTAAGTCAAGTGTCCCAGATGAGATTTGTGATATGTTTTCTGACTTTTTCCAGTCTGTGTTTGAACCTAGGTCACCTTCATTGTCCACCTGGACCCCGCCTACACACTGTAATGCCAATGTTAACTTGATCGATAACTTGCATATTGAAGAAGATAAAATATGTAGAGAGTTAAAATTACTGGATCCATCTAAGGGGGCAGGTCCCGATGGGTACCCAGCTCTGTTCTTTAAGGCCACCGCTGGCACTATCTGTAAGCCACTCTTTATTATTTATAATAAATGTTTAAACGAGGGTGTTTTCCCGGATGAATGGAAAAGGGCTAATATCACGCCTGTACACAAGAATGGCCCAAAACATGACGTAGAACAATACCGGCCTATCTCGATTCTGTCGACCTTGTCAAAACTTTTTGAGAGACTCGTACACAACGAAATCTATCCAATCATACACAGCGTCATCATCCCAGAGCAACATGGGTTTGTTCAGCGACGTTCGACTGTTTCAAATTTGTTAGTTTTCTCAAATTATATTTTTGAAAACATGGACAGGCGGTTGCAAGTTGACGCGGTTTATACAGATTTCAAAAAAGCGTTTGACAAGGTCGACCATGAAATCCTGCTGAATAAAATTGCGTTTAATGGTATTCGAGGAAATTTTCTTCGCTGGCTCTCATCCTATATTAAAAATAGAACACAAAGGGTGGTCGTGAATGGTCATCAATCTGAGGCAGTGCATATAACCTCGGGTGTTCCACAGGGTTCAATCTTGGGACCATTATTATTTATTTTATATATTAATGACATAGACAAATGTTTTAAAAATACTAAATTTCTTGTATACGCTGATGATCTCAAAGCCTATAGATCCATACATACTGTAGAAGATTGTAGACTGTTTCAACAAGATTTGGACAGTCTCACTAACTACTGTCTAAAAAATAAACTACACCTAAATCTCTCCAAGTGCAATTGCATCAACTTCACAAAGAATAAAATTGTTATTAACTTTAAATACTCATTGCATGACACAACACTCAGTAATGTTTCTTCTGTAAGAGATCTTGGTGTGTTAATTGATGATAAGTTGTCCCTAAACCAGCATGTTGAAAAAATTGTGAATAAAGCATTTAAAATGTATGGTTTCGTTATGAGATCCTCCACTGAATTCAAGCGGGTCTCCACGTACCTTTACTTATATAAGACTCTTGTACGATCACAATTAGAATATGCCGTCCCTATCTGGAACCCGTTTTACCAGAAATATATAGACGAGATTGAAAAAGTCCAGCGGAGGTTTCTACGAGCCATGCATTACAGATGCCACAAAACGTATTTGTCGTACTCACAATTATTGGAGAAATATGGGCAAGTCAACCTTGCGTCTAGACGTAAGTATCTCGAAGCGTCTGTACTGTACAATATTGTTCATGGGGATTTTGATTGTATCGATCTCACGAGCAAACTATGTTATGTGGTTCCCCGCACTGTAAATATACGTAGTGTCCGTGCAGGTACCCTGTTTGCTGTCAATGCCTGTCGAACTAATTCTGGTTTGCGCTGCCCTATCCGTCGAATGGCTGAATCTTATATTGTAATTTTATTAATATTGATATTTTTATATGCTCAAAATTCAAATTTAAATCTAATGTAATGAAAATTATTATGAACCAATAATGCTATTATTTAGGAATGTAAGCAAATCAAAATCAAGATTTTATTATTTATTTAATTGTTTCTGGTGTTGATTATTACTCTGTTCTCAAGCAATCAATCAATTAGAATTTCTATTTTGCATGATATTATTTATAATTGAAAATGTGATGTAATTATTCATTTTATATCTAGTGGCACTAATTAATTATATATTATCTTTTGTTAATGAAATGAAAATGATATGAAGATAATGAAATGAAATTTATTAATCAACAGTACGAAGATATCAAAGCAGGTGTCGAAAAATTAGACAGCGAATACTTGACCCAGCGTAAATGTATCGAAAACCTGGAAAGGAAGTTACTAGATCTAAATTTAAAGTCCAGATCGTCCAGTATAGAAATAAGAAACATCCCAATGGTTGAAAACGAAACAACTACTGACCTTTCTGATATCATATCCAAGATTGGCCAGGCTGTTGGATCGCTAACAACAGCATCGGATCTACGGGATATTTACCGCATACCCGGTAAGCCTGACTCCATTCGCCCAATCATTGTGGAGTTCCAAACCGTGCAGTTAAAACAAGAAACTATAGCCGCAGTGCGAGCATTTAACAAAAACAGCACGTCTACAGAAAACAAGCTCAACACTGAAATAATTGGTATCTCAGGCAAACGGCAACCAGTTTATGTTAGTGATCACCTCCCGGCAAGCTCGAAGAAACTATTTCATCTCTCAAAAGAATTTGCAAAACAAAACGGTTTCCAGTTTTGCTGGTCTTCTAATGGTAACATATTCCTGCGCAAGGTACAAGGAGAAAAACAACTTCTAATTTCGTCTGAAAAATCCCTATTGGACCTGCGCAGGAGTCTATGACAGTTAATCTGTCTCAAGTACTTTATTTTCTGGCTAGTTTTAATACATCTAATTTACATTAATCGTAACTTTTCAAAATCTACCTCTAAATCACCAATAAAACTCTATATGACTTATACAAAACCAATAACTCGCTCTCAAAAACAAAAATACTATTCAATTCATTCACACACACACTCACTTAACCACTTATCTATACTGCACCTTACCTCTTACACTCATTTATTCGCACCCTACATGTTCCGTTCACGACTTAACAACAATAAGTATAAGTACGACAGTGTTTACAAATACAATATGTACGCATGTTGCACCAATATTGATTCCGTTTCCCTTCCAAATGGCTAATCATGACCATATAAATAATATTAATAACGAAATTGACTCGTGTAATTTCAAAAATTCGTACATTTGCTGTCCAGAAGACTGTAACAAATATGCTGGTAACTCTAATCGAGCTTTAAAGATAATTCACATCAACATTAGAAGTGTAAATAAAAACTTTGACGAACTTCGCATCTTACTGTCTCTTACAAAAGTAAACTTTGATGTCATAGTCCTATCCGAATGTTGGCTTAGCAAGGTAAAAGATTTACCTATCCTAGATGGTTATGTATCACATTACACCAAAAACATTGTTAACCAAAACGATGGTATTATTATTTTTACCAGCACAAAACTAACCTGCCTAGTTTATGAACCAGCTTTCAAAGATGCAAATTGTATGGTTTGTCAAATCGGGAAGATCCTAGAAATTGTTGCTATTTATCGCCCCCCTTCACTTAAGACAAGAATTAACCACGATAATTTCTTAGACAGTTTAAATACCGTCTACGCTGGACTAAAAACTAGTACGCACGTCCTTGTTGGTGATATCAATATCGACATCTGCAGCATGAATAAAAACCCTATTTCAGAGGAATACCTTACCTTTAATGCATCTCACGGCTTTTTCCCTACGCACACATTTCCCACTAGGATCAAAACATGCCTGGACCACATTCTTCTAAAATCTAAACTGCCTTCTACAACACTAGTACTAGAATCAAATATAACGGACCACATGCCTGTTGTATTGTTCATAGAAAACGTGTGTCCTAAACGTCAGTACAATAACGTCAAAACTCGTATCAATTATCCTTCAATAAAACTGGAAATAGAATCCACAAACTTCAAAACTATCTTTGAAATGGATGACGCTAACACCGCAACCAACTACTTAATTTCTACGATCTCATCAATTATCAATAAACACACACAATCAGTTTTGGTACCTAATAAGCGTAAAATCCTAAAGCCGTGGATCACGCCGGGGCTCCTGCGCTGTATTAAAAATCGGGACAGGTTACATATTAAAGCAAAAAAATCTCCAGATAACATGACCCTCAAAGTAACATACACACGTTATAGGAACTTTGCAAATCAACTCCTACGGAAACTAAAAATCACATATGAGAAAAGTCAACTGGACAAAGCAGGTAATGACCCTAAAGCCCTATGGAAAGCTATCAAAGAGATAACTAAGACTCAAAAATTCAAAGACAATACTTGTGAACTACTTCAAATATCTGATACCCCGAAGTCATCTGCAGACCTAGTCTGTAACTTTTTCACTGACGTCGGTAAAAATCTAGCCAATAATATCCTTCAGTCTCGGACCTCATCTACAGATGACTCTGTCTCCCCTCGGACCCCTGCCTCAGACTGTTCCGAAAACTATCTACCCAACTCGCTCGTTATTTTAGAGGTAGATGAGGTGGACATTGAAACTACTATCCTACAGCTGCGGCCGGATTGTGCTACTGGATGGGATGGAATTCCGTCGTCTCTCCTTAGAGAGTGCCGACGGGTACTGATCCCACCTATAATGCACATCTGTAATCGTGCTATTATTACTGGCGTGTTCCCTGATGCTTTGAAAAAAGCCATTGTACACCCAATTCACAAGAGTGGGGACAGAAACTGCGTAAATAATTATAGGCCCATATCGGTGCTCTCAGCTCTTTCAAAGATCTTAGAAAAAATTCTTTACAAATCACTCAAAAACTTTTTGGATCGCTTTAAAATCTTAGCCGGCAACCAGTACGGATTCAGATCGGGTGTCTCTACAGAGGACGCAGTGTTAGATTTGACAGAGCAAGTAGTGGAAAACCTAGACAAAAGAAATAGATGCCTATGCATATATCTAGACCTCTCCAAGGCGTTTGATACAGTTTCTGTCCCTATCCTCTTATCAAAGTTAGAACGAGTGGGAGTACGAGGCACTGTTTTAAATATATTTAAAGACTATCTATCCCAGCGTAGGCAATATGTCAAAATAGGCGATTGTCTTAGCGAGGAACGCACAATCTTCTTTGGGGTCCCACAGGGAAGTATTTTGGGCCCCTTGTTGTTTCTAGTATATATAAATGACCTCTGCACAATGTCATTTCAACACACCAAAATTTTGACATATGCAGATGATACAGCAGTTTTTGTATGGGGACAGAATTGGCAGGAGGTCAAGGATAGAGCCGAATATTCCCTCTCCAAAATTATGACCTGGCTAAGACTAAATCTCCTTACACTAAACCTTAACAAAACACATTTCCTACCCTTTTCTTTGAGACCCAACACTAAACCCTTGCCTGACTATTCCATAATAGCACATAGTTGCGAGAACCGACACAAATGTACCTGCCAGGTTATCTCTCGGGTAGAATCTGCAAAATACTTAGGAGTGCTGATGGATGATGGACTGAGGTGGGACAGGCAGATTGGCTTGATCATTACCAGAACTAGGCGGCTTATAAATGTGTTCAGGACCCTAAGGGATTCTGCAACACTGAAAAACCTAAAATTAGTCTACCTAGCCCTATGTCAGTCCATTATTCAATACTGCATAACCGTGTGGGGAGGTGCAGCCAAGACCTACCTGCTCGGGTTGGAGCGAGCACAGAGAGCTGTGCTCAAGGTTATGACCAAGAAACCGTACCGGTTTCCCACCTCACAATTATTCTCTGAATTTAAAGTCCTCACTGTCCGCCAGCTCTATGTGCTCAAATCCATCCAAAGGAAACAAGGAAATGTTCCCTTAGCCGACCCAAATAAGCGTAGCAAATCCTTCATATGCCCTACTGTACCTTGCCGGACCACATTTGCCAAACACCAATTTAATAGCTTAAGCAGCAAACTTTACAATCTCGCAAACAAAAAGCTAAACATAGCGAAAATGAGTCGGCAGGAAATGAAAAAGAAAGTAGCAGACTGGCTCCAAAATATGAACTATCAGGAGACTGAAAGTTTATTCACATTCATAATATAATGTAATATGATCTAAAATCCATGCACACTGTCATCAATTATTCCTTTTCCCGTCCATAAACATTCAAAACGTGTGAACCAAACCAGACTCTCACTCACTTCCAAAAGCACACACACAAAACACATCCATCACATGCACACTTGCACACATAGGTACACTACACTCATCAACTCATCCATAACACTCATGTACACTCAACAACACACCATTCATACAAACACACATAATTACTCTTGAGCATTATTACTTTCTTTTTGTAATTTTAATACCTACAAAATTATGTTGGTTAAACCTTCACATAAAATTAATTATTTTTATTTTTATTTTATTTTATTTTTTCCTCCTGTAAGTAATAAATAAAGTGTTACCGAATGGCAATAAACTTGGCTGTCAACTTCGTTGCGACACTCCTCCAAAACAAAAATACTGTAATTTAATACTTTAAGATTGAAAATAGAACCCATGGCTGAACACTGACCCCTAAAATACAGGTTCAGGCCTAGTTTAGGGGTTGGGATCAGATTTGTGGAAATACATTCGTGTGCTATTTTAATATAAATGGATTGTAATTGTAACATGTATTTTTAAGTGTCAAATAAATATTTTTATTTTTATTTTTTTATTTTAATATGCGGATAATGCAGTGGGCTGCAATATTGTTAATATTATTTACTTATTATCTCTGTTCTAACACATATATTGTAGCTGTTTATTGTCCCTAAATAAATAAAATAAAAATAAAATAGTAATGTAACTATGTTTGTTCGGGTGGATTCTTACAACTCCATTTTGAAATATATCTTCAACCGATTGAGCTGTAATTTTGTATACTTTTCTTGACAACTTTTCGTGACAACCTTGGAACACGATACAAGGGGTATCGTGTTCTAAGGTTGCGGATTTTCAATGTTCGGCAAAGCTGTTGCCAGATTTTCAGGCTTCCGACTACCATCACAACTATCAACGATTTCGAATGACTGTCGGGATTAACGGCTTAACATGCTTTCCGAGGTGCGGAGGCGTCTCGCAGTAATATATGGCAACATCTCCATGGACGGACCGCAAACCCTATAGCTCTATCTTTGCGGCTGACTAAGCCATGAGCTCCTTTACAAAATTGGTTTATAAAATCCGCCTTTGTACTTATGTGCATGAAGAGTAAATAAAACTAATATTTTTATTTTTGGTTTCAGTTTGCCTCTGCACGTATCGTGCGCCAACATGTAAAAAGATTCGATTAAATAATATTTTCGTTTTTTTTTTATTGTGGAATAGGCTTGCTCTTGACCTCGATCACGACATTATGTATTCGAATTTTATTGGGTTCTTATGAATATTCGTCTGATATTCATGAATCTAAAAAAAAAAACTTATAAATTTAAAGCCGCACAAGAGACGTGTTTTTGGAAGTTTTTTTGCGGTACGGAACCCTTCATGAAAGTCCGACTCGCACTTAGCCGGTTTATAAGGATCAGAAATTTCTCAGTAGCAGCCCGGAACCTGGATTCGTGCCCTGTAAATGGCATTTTAAAAAAAAAAAAACGTTGCCCCACACAAGGAATTACTCCTGTATCGTGGGTGCGTTTACAAACATACAAACTCACATTCACAAACAGCGAGACCCGGAACAGCTATCTGTAGGCCATACAAATATTTGCTCCGTGCGGGAACGAACCCGCGACACGCAGCGCAGTAGCCGATCGCTCAACCACCGCGCCAACCGTGTCGTCAATATTAGGGTCGTTTCCTAAGGAAATTGATATACAGAGCGGACCGGGCGCTGACAAGATAAAATACGTACTACCTAGATGTCGTCAAAGGAACGAAATGTACTTACACCATACATTTTCGTCATAGCACCCTGGCCGCGCTCCCGCCGCGCGCCCTCCGCGCTCCCGGATCTCTTTGTATTATATTATTGTATATCAAGTCCATGATACGTAGAATTTCAAACATGGGTGCTCTGTCTAGCCTTTCGTGGAACGAATGACATTATGATAAGACGCAGAATAACCTGTCACATTTAAAATATTCTTAATAACATTCCGATTAAGCGCCTAATTATGTAATCTGACATTTAAAATTAAATAAAATTATCTTTTGTGTGAAAATAAATATGTTTTGTAATAATTATAGTGTTCTCGGAACTTGCATCGCACGCTGATAAATGCATGAATAATACCTAGTGACAAATAATATGCATGCGCTATTAACATGATTATCTTGTCCCGACGATAACTGTGTCATTTTGTTTTGCGAAATTTTATTAATAACCATAGAAATATAAATATACCTATCTACTTTTACTGAACTGCATATTTTAGTGAGTAGTTCACTATAGTGGCAGGTTAAAATACCGGGCTTCGGTTCGCTCCTTGACTATGGGCAGGTTAATATACCGGGCTTCCTCCGATACATTTTCGACTACCAGGCAACCATATCTGCAAGCAGTCTGATACAGTTGAAGGCATTCATTCAGTTCGATTACAGACTTGAAGCCAGCAACGCAGACAGTACAGTGCGTTGAAAACACGCGTGACGTAACGTCGCGTCGCTGGTATAAATTCTACAATCATAGTGACGTGTGTTTTCAACGCACTGTATCTCTTAATTTTTTGTTTACGTTAAAAAATATTTTTTTTTTTATTTTTTTTTTATTTGGTAAAAAGAAACGAGAAGAATTAGAAATTCGTTACAGAAGCATGAACTGGTTACTAGGAAGGCATTCCACGTTGTCAGTTCCTAACAAAATCCTGCTCTACAAATCAGTCCTTATGCAGTATGGACCTATGGTATACAACTATGGGGTTGCGCCAAAGAAAGCAATGTAGAAATTATACAAAAAATCCAGAACAAAGTACTCAAGAACATCGTGAACGCGCCTTGGTACATAAGAATTGACGACATCCATCGGAAAAAAAGAAAAATAGGAATAATATCCTATTCTATACCTACATATAATAAAACAGTAGCAATCGTTTTGTCTGTACAATAAACAATTTTACCCAAAAAAACTAAAAATGGCTTGGGAGCGATAAAAAAGGATCATAACATAAGACGCAGAATAACTAACGCAAATAGATCATAATACTGGACAAAAAAAGATTTCTTAGGATTTTCTTGCATTAAATAAAATACATTTTTATATCTTTGTATTTTACTATCAAAGGTTGACTAGAAGAGAATGCCTTGTAAATCGCAAGATAAAATTTAAATAAATAAATAAAAACGTAATTTAATATGCAGGTATATAGTTACAATGATTACTTATTATGTTATTTTATTCCCTTTAGTAATAAAATAATATAATAAGTATAATATTAGATTTTAACAGTAAAATACCCTATTAGAATGGAAAATAGTTGAAATACTTATTTTTTAACACCCTTGCTCGTAAAGGTGATGTAATTCCACCGGTTTTAAATATGTAAAGCGGGTCATAAAAAACGCGTGTGTTACCAAAGCAAATAGTTAAGTAATAGTCCATACAAATTCCATAACAGTATTATTTGCCATTTCAAATATGGAACTGATCGCCGCCGCACGACTCCAGCTAGTGAGCAGCGCGCTGTTGCTATTCAACTTTCGAACTAATCGCCTCGCGGCGCCAGTCAGTAGGCAGCGCTAGCGCGGTGTTAAAATGATGGGAAAGCAACAGTGTGCATTCACAGATTAAGTTTATTCAAAATAAAAAAAATACAGTTTATTCGGTAATTTAAAAACTTGGCTGCATGCTCTAGCGTCTTTGTCAACATCAGAAAATAATCCTCGCGCCATTTTTCTCAAATTTTCTTAAATTAAATTTCCTAAATTTTCTTTGTACTTGTATTGTGAATATCTAAAAATTACAACTTTCAATAATGAAGAAGAGCAATATATTACTTCAACTCCACCGGATATACTAACAGAAGCGCGAACCGCATGCGACAGCTTGCTGCCGTCAATATCCATGGACAGATACATAGCCACGTATGAAAATTTCTTGAAGTGGAAAAACATGAAAAATGCCAAGTTATTTTCCGAAAAATGGTTTGTTTTTCTGTTTCCTCGCAAATGTGTTAAAAAACGTCGTACGATATACGTGCGTATTGGTTATAACATGCTCGGCTCAATTACGCCTCGCATGTTATAACCATCTTAACGCACTAATATCGTAATGTACCTACTATTACATTTACGTTAGGTACTTATACAGATTATTTTGTCCACATAATAATTTGAAAACTTGTTGACTGTAATTTCCCCTCTCAAATTATTAATTGGGCAATGTACTTGGCTGTTATAAGCTGCTTTCCTTTGTTTCAGACGAAATCGAAATCAGGATCAATAATCAAGGAAAATTATGAACAAAAATAAAAACAATTATAGGAACAATTTCTTTGAAAGCGTGGTCGCTTTCAAAGAAATTGCTCCAGTTTTATTTTTGTTGGTATTGGTTAGGTAGATCTACCTATTTAATTTAAGCAAAAGCTACAAGATTCTTCAATTGCTATTGAATTTAAATTCAGAGTCGTTTCAACCAAACGGTCGAAATCAGGCATTTTAGATTCTAGTAATCCTACTATCCTACTAATATTATAAAGGTGAAAGTTTGTATGTTTGTGTAACAATCAGGCAAAAACGGCTGAAGGGATTTGGATGAAATTTGGCACACATGTGGTCCATAACCTGGAATAAAAAATAGGCTACTTTTAATCCCGGTAAGTAGCATGGATTAATGGAGACTAAGGAGGAAGTGGAAATTCAGAGCCGCTGCTGCCTTAGTTAGTACTTCAGATTCACAAGTACCAGGAGACCAGAAACATGTCATAGTATTTTTGGGCTGGTTAGGGTAAGTGTATATAGGATAGGTGTAGGGTAGGTATAGGGTAGGTGTAGGGTAGGTGCAGGGTAGGTGTAGGATAGGTGTAGGGTAGGTGTAGTTACAATAGAAATCAAAAAAACCTCCCTATTTTCACGCGGGCGAAGTCGCTGGTAGAAGCTAGTAATTATTATAAATGAGGAAGTTTGCATGTTTGGAGTTTATATGTTTGTGTTTCTATCACGTAATAACAGCCGGTCTAATTTGTCAAAATCGCAGCGTGTAAACTTAGGTATCACTCCGCTTCAGGCTCACTCCGAACATGAAGTGAACTGACATTCTATCTTATTTGCATGGTTTGACAGCTCACTTCTTATTCACTTTCTCTAACCTTACAGGGGAGAGGTTTGCAGAATCACCACCAAGACCTAATAAAATAATAAAAAACTTCGCATAAAAACATCTCGAAGTTCAGAACTGTGCGCATTCATTATACGCTAGCGAGAATTTGAAATAAGCTCTGCGTAGTGTTTCACAAAAAAAACAATTTAACAATAGCGTACCATGAAAAGCTTTTCTATATTTTCCGCGAATTCGACTCGCGCACTCGCAAAAAGTTTGTGAGGGATGAGGACTCTGTACCAAGAATTAGTAACTTATTACAGTTATTACCGATGACTTGGTGAGGGTCGCGGGTAGCCGATGGATGCGAGACGCACAGTACTGACAGTACCGTTTGTGGTGGCCACACTTGGGGGAGGCTATCTCCAGCAGTGGACGTCTTACGTCTGATATGACTTCGTCAGCGTTCTTTCTGACCTTTTTTCTGTTTTCTCGGCTCAACGTGATGTTAAATAGCTACGTGAAAAAGACGTGATGCTAGCTTCTGACCGCAACTAAAAAATGTTTTATTATTTCAAGGGAACCTATTCCCGATAAATAAAAAACAAAAAACAACTGTTTAGCAACAGTTGTTTCTTTTACGCCTGGTGACAGACAGACAGGCGGACAGCGGAGTTTTAGTAATAGGATCCCGTGTTTAACCTTTGGGTACAGCCGGTCGATTCTGTCGACATCTCACGGTGTTCACCTAGGCGGAGTGAACGACAATAGAGCTGTCATTCCATCTTATTTGTATGATTTGACAACTCACCCGTCGTGCACCCCGCCCAAGTGTTCACTTCGACATGTTTACAGAATCGCACTACAGAACCCTAAAAACATCCTGTGACGTCGTCCTAAGGCACCTCGCGCACTAGACGGCCACGACCACGACCAGTGGCCGCAAAGGCCAGATTAACTAAAGAAACGTTGAACGTTTCTGGTCGTTGCGGACGGCTACTGGTCGTGGTCGTGGCCGTCTAGTGCGCGAGGTGCCTTACTGGCTAACGATCGTATGCGATTTCGTCGCGTGATGAAAATGATCGTGAAAATGATCTTGTGCTCGCGCTATGATCTGCAAGCTTCAATTAAGACACTATAAAGAAATGTGTGTCTCTTTCGATCGTAAGCCAAATAGGACGACGCCTTAGTCCTTCTCCAAGGAACAATCTAACTCTTCTGCGGCGAAAACGTAGCAAAGCAAAGCATGTATAATATTAGTAAGTACCGATTTTATATAAAAAACACAACTTGCAAGAAATAAAATCGCAGATAATATATCTTTGATGAAGCTCAATGATTGTTGAAGAACCAATTTCCGTTTGCGCATGTGTGTGTGACACGGTTTTTTCAATTTCCTGCCTTCACGTGGGTCTAGCAGTAATGTTTTGACGTAGGTAGTAAGGTTACGGTAAAAATCACGTTTGTTGTATGGGAGCCCCCTTAAATATTCATTTTATTCTGTTTTTTAGTCTTTGTTGTTATATCGGCCACAGAAATACATCTGTGAAAATTTCAACTGTCTAGCTATCACGGTTCATGAGATACAGACGCTGAAAGACGGACGGACGGACGGAGAGCGAAGTCTTAGTAATAGGCCCCCGTTTTTACCCTTTGGGTACGGAACTCTAAAAAGTAAAGTAAAGTATTGAGTATTGAGTACCTACTTACTTTGGTTTAATTTTATGCGACATTCACAATTTGTATAGTACAAAAATATTATCCAATTCAAATAAATATTATATTCGAAACGAATACTCGTTTCGTATAAGTAGATACCTATAGTAAAATTTTACGTACTTATACGGCAAAAACATTCGTGCCAGGCACTCTGATTAATCTTAGCAATATTTTCCTATGAACCGTTCTCGTTGCCATGGTTAAGGGGATCGAACCATGTAATAAGAGAACCAAGAGGGGTGCCTCTTGTTTCATGTGGGTGGTTCGAAGGGAATAATGATGAGCATGTAATCAATAGATAAAATCCTCCTTATTTTGCAGAGGAGTCTTTTAAAAAAAAAAACATCTAACTTATATTATTAGTTTAGTACCAGATTCTTTATGAAATTTTCTATAAAATAATGTTAATAAAGAATGGTTCCCAGTATTCACCTACCTAAGCGTATAATGAACCCACATGAACTGTAATGCATCACCATTTTCATCTTGAAAAGAGGTGCTTGAACATAATGCCTGAATGACTAATTTCCTGTGCCCTGAATACCTACATTATTCTCCGAAGTTGTTCACACATATTTACTTTTTATTTTCAAGAGCCAAACGATTGAATCAGACGAAGGAATTTGTGGAATTTATTAGCATAATGCTCAGTGCTTTTGCTCGCGACTTCGTACGCCTACGAAGGTAATTAGGGACTATCCCTAATATCCCTTCGTAGATAATCAATCAATCAATCAATTCAATGTTCAGGTCAATGCACTAATTTATTGCAAGATTATCTGGTGCCTACCATATGCTAATTACTTTTTAAAAGGGGGAATTAATCAGTGTCAAACTGTCAACTGACTGACCTTACCCTACTGTACTACCCATTAGCTTCTAGGTTATCGTGTCGCGTATCAAAGGGAACCGATCTAGGTGCCTGCTACATACCGATCATCACTATCAGTCATACACTCATAATTCGAATGCATCGATAACAGTAATTGTTCCATGCATTGATGTCTGGGAAAATAGATAAAGTGTTATTAGGAAAATCCCGACAAGTGGTTTTGCTTTGCATGTCAAATAATTCCACAGTTCGCATTATACTTACTAAGAATTGCTATCTCCTGGCTGACACAGATTAGGGTAGTTGATAAGGGATGTTTATCTTAACATTTTGTCCTTATAAACATAGTTTAAGTAGATAGGAATTTCTAGTTAAAGTTCATTTGGAGGCTTATTCCCAGGCGCTCTATAGAAAAGCAATAAAATGTACTACACTAAATGTATTATACTTAATCAATAAAATCTTTCCCATGAGCTCCAAAAACTTTAAAGTACAAATTGCAAAATTATATATCTTTATTTACTAATATAGTAATCTTAAATCTATACTTTTAATTTGATAAAGCTTGCTTTGAAAAAGCGAGTTTGTCTGTTTGATCGCGCTAATCTCTGTAACTCCCAGTCGGATTTGGAAAATTATTTTTGTAGGTATATGATAGCCACATTCATGAGGAAGGCTATAGGGTTACATACGAAACGGGAAATTCTAACGGTAACAGGAAAAAACGAGATAAGCGCGAAATCGCGGACCAAAAACTAGTTTTCAATCAAATTAATTTATGATTGAACAAACAAATTACCGGAGTAATGCGACAATATCGAACTTCGCGTCCCCACCCCCGCGCCCTACCGCGCCAGCCATCTAGGCAAGTTCTATTTTTCTTTCTCTAAGCAATGCTCCAACATCACTTTTTTAAATTTTGAATGAGCCATCGCACGCTACAGAGAAAGGCACTAGCATATTCAGTTATAGATTGTATCAGTCAAAAGAAAGAATATTATTTCAACATTTTCTACAATGACAAAAAATAATATTCTCTCTTATGAAAAACATTAATCTTACCTAATTATTGATTACGGCACGGCTCAAACATAACCAGTAGCTAAAAAGGCGTAGGTACCTATGTGATTCCTAGATGCGACCCCGGGGACGTACCTATCTACCTATGTATGAAGTACGGTTTTCTCAACCCGACTATACGTCCCTGGACTTCCAATTGATATTTACACCAACTCGCCTGCGACAAAACAAATTTTTAAACTCCGATTCCGTAATCTCCCTATTACGTACCTACTTACCTACAGTATAATTATGGAACCCTGCGGCTGAATTGCGTTCTTAGCTTCATACTCGCTGATCTAACCAGACGCTAGGAAATAAAAAAGCCGTCCAAAAGCTTTCATATTATGTAAGGCTTACAGTGTATTTCTGTAATAACCTCCTTTTAAAGTTAAAGGATTGGATTGGAGGGAAAGACTTCATGTGTAAGTAGTCACATCAATAATTATTTTTTTCTCCCAGCATCGTCTGTGGCATCGTCATTTAGCTAGGTACCCGGCCTTTTTTTGGGTGGGTAATTTTCAAATGACACTTCCCGCTTTGGGCGGAGCGGGATGGAGTGTCAGGCTCTAACCAAAACCCACCAGTATTCCTTCAAATGCCCTTTGCGTTCCAGGGTCGCGGTATAGTAAAGCCGGATTTACATTACGAAACTAGTGGCATGAAAGTAGTTTCGTGACATTAATTTCACCAACAATTTCACGTGTAAACGTCAAGTTTTACAATGCATGCATCGATTTCACGACACTGAAACAGTTTCGTGATGCGCGCGATTTTTGGATAAAACTAGTGTCATGCAACTAATGTCATCGTATAAACGCGACGCGAAACTAGTGTCGCGAAAGCGCCTGCGCTGATAGGACGTGTGTTTATTAGCCGTGCTTGGTTTCTTGCTAGCCAGGCTCGAATCCACCAACATCTTTTCTTTCGAGACAACTTTTCTTAATTTTTTACTATAACATTTGTATGACAACATTTTGCAATGCAAATTAAAGCTTAGATGTTAGCGTAGCCATGAACACAGACATACTGTAGGTTTCACGACACTATTATTTTTAATGAAACTAGTTTCACAGGTACTGAAAGTAGTGTTATGAAATTAATTTCATCATGCATGAAACTTGTTTCGTAATGTAAATTCGGCTTAACTCTTTCGAACAATCCTCAACCCTGGCAAGTTAGGTACCAGGTTACTATGAAATCTCAGGTGGTACGGCACTGCACCCGCTAACCCTAATCCCCATAGTTAAATCGTTCCACATAGGGTTTGATTGAGTACCGAATTAGAGTTTTCCCTTTGTGAGGGTATCGTTTCAATGTAACGTTGCAATCAACAGAGATCCCGTATTCCGAAACACGGGAGCTCTGTTGATTGCAAATTGAGCCTGAATTTGTGTGTTCACTGGTTCTGTGTTTTTAAATCCGTTTGGTCGGAAACAAATGTAATCTTGATCATGTGTTATCATATCACTTGTTCTAAAGCGCATCACTGCAGTTTCGCTCCGTCAAAATAGGAAAAATATCTCATGGGAATGTAAAAGTATCATGCTGCCTACACTATGACGTACATTAAGATTACTTTTGATCCGAACGGACCGTTCAAATCCGTTTTGCCGTTGAGGCCAGCAGTGTGATTCTGTAAGACTTCATTCTAAACTTCGAATCTGAATCCGCTGTGAGTTTCTTGATTGGCATTCTAAAACTCGGTTGATAATTCGAATCTACACTAGCGCTACTATTGCGAGCGTGTTTGCGAGTTGAACTAAATTTACCTCGAGATTTTGACAGATAAAGTATGAGATGACGTAAAAAGTGGCATTCTATAAGGTAATTCCCCTGTCACTTCGACGTTCACTTTGCACTCGAACGCGATTCAAAGTGTCAAATTAAAAGCATCTATTTTATGAGTGAAAATAGAATAAATCATAGTTAAATAGTGTTTAAATAAAGTTTTTAAAGTTATAAAGTGAATAAGTGCCTACCTACTTAATCCGACGATGGATGAAAAGAACGTGTCTCATTTGGAGTGAAACATTATTGATGGATTAGAAAACAAAATAAACACTTCTTTAATTAATATTATTTTTGAAATTCACAACCAGAAATATAAACTCACTTCATGATTATTTCACTATTATTACCGGCACTGATCGATCAAAAAACAAACAGAACGTAAACAAAACAATGCAACCAAAAGTACTCTGTGAATGCAACGAACTTTTAAACGTCAACGGCAATAAATGAAAATATTGTCCACAGATTACTTATGATATTATCTGTCAGTCATTTCTTTTCGTAAGGTAAGCATAGATTATATTCACGGCACGAATTTAGAGTTTTCTGTTTTTTTTTTACTTATTAGCTGCCTTAAATTCCTTAAAATAAGAAATTTTAATTTAAACATCGTAATAGCTAAAAATCTGTGTCAAAAACTGGTAAAATGAAAAACCGATAAATCCCGACTTAGATTTGTTGAGTGTGGTAGTCACTAGTACAGTGTTGGTCGCTTTGGAGCTCACTTCACTTCGCAAGTGCCTAGGTGATGCTTACAGAATGCAAAATCAAGGTCATTTTGAACCTTATGCGAAGTGAGAGTGAATAACGACTTGAAATGCGAGTTGTTGTTTGAATTTTACAGAATCGACGTGCAGATTGATTTAGACATATTCAAACATACAGACACTCACATTTACTTCTGAGCTTATAAGTAAAATTCGTTCCTAAGATCTAAATATCCAAACATTTAATCACAGTCAAGCACATATTTAATAATATCAGTAAGATTAATAATATGTTCATCATTACCTGGAAACTATCCACCTCATAGTTGGCGTCTTATGGCTTTATGTAGGTACTGACTGACCGACTCGTGGAAACACTTCTGCACACGTGTGTTTGCACACGTCCGTGTCTTTGTGTTCTCTATCACGTTTATTCTTGCTCACCAGATTTGTTTCCCTGAGGGCCTGTTTCCATTTAGATGGACCGTCTACGCGCCTGTTTAAACAGAAGGCGGCGGCCGGACCTGCGTTTTCACACAATGATATGCACTGGCCGGCAAAATGATCGGGTCATTTTGCGTTCAGTACTCTTCGTACACAGTGGACGACGACGACATGCCAGTGCTGTGATGGTATTTAATTAAGAAGAAGATGTAAAAGAAAACATTGGGTGCATCCTTTTCTACGAGAAAGATTTTCAGTAGGAATTTTTGAAACATAAATGGGTGAACTAAGAGACAAATGATACAAAGATGATGATGATACAACGAATGATGAAACAAAGTATTTTTCACACCACCTGATCGAAAACGTCAAATTATATGTCATGCCAACCTAACCTAAAGTGAGTCATTTTTGGCCGGTGGCACAGCCGGGCAATAATATTGTACTGGATTTCATTATAACCCGCTGGTCAATAATGTGATTTAAATTTGGAACCTCATCTGTCTGCTCAATTGACGGTATATTAGGTACTTACAACGCCTTCTGTCTCTGTCTCTCTCGTTCTGTTCCAGAAAGAGGAAAGATATTCTCGATACTCTTACTACTTAGGGATGATATTCTCGAATTTCTACAAAATCATAAGGATTGACCAGGGTCCAGGATTGAAGACAATATTATAAGAATAATTGGTTATATACGGATTATTGTATAAAAGGATAAGAATAACACTTAAAAACCATTTATAGTCGATTTATTAATTTAAAACTCTTAGAATAATAACGCCTAGAAGGAGAGTCTCATACACGCTCCCTACCAAAAAATGAAGCAACTTTCGTAGTTATGTGTGAGTGAGCGGTATGTAATTACAGCCACAGACGTAAAAAAATGTTGCTAGGAATGAACACTTTCCCTAAAATCGGGAAAAATGTTAATATACTTGGGACTAATCATAGATCAATATAAAAAAAAATGTTAAGTACGTAACTTGTCGGTATGTACTTATTGTAATCGAAATCCAAGATGGCGCCGACGATATTTGCTAACTTTTCGTCATGGGTGTCATTTTCATGGTTTCTAAGGTCGCTAAAATCGATTATGGGGTCAAAATTGAAATCCAAGATGGTGCCGACGAAATTTGCTAACTTTTCGTCATGGGTGTCATTTTCATGGTTTCTGGAGTCGCTAAACCCGATTTTGGGTTCAAAATCGAAATCCAAGATGGCGCCGACGAAATTTGCTAACTTTTCGACATGACATTTTAAACATCAGGAGGAAAGATAGTGGTTTTTCACTTTTATAGAAAACTTCAAATCGTTCTCTCTCTCCTTCTAAACTCTTTTTAGAAAATGTTCTCAACTAACTATTTAGACCTGGTTAGATGGCGTATGCATACTAAGTTTTCGATTTTCACCCTATAATCGGTTTCAGCGACTCCAGAAACCATGAAATTGACACAAATAAGGAAAAGTTAGCAAATTTCATCGCCACCATCTTGGATTTCGATTTTGGCCCCATAATTGGTTTTAGCGACTCCAGAAACCATGAAAATGACACCCATGACGAAAAGTTAGCAAATTTCGTCGCCGCCATCTTGGATTTCGATTTTGACCCCATAATTGGTTTCAGCGACTCCAGAAACCATGAAATTGACACCCATGACGAAAAGTTAGCAAATTTCGTCGCCGCCATCTTGGATTTCGATTTTGACCCCATAATCGGTTTTTAGCGACCCCAAAGATCGTGAAAATGACACCCATGAAAGACTGGTCGGCACCCGCGGGGCCGACAAGGCTCCCGCCTCCCCCTGCCCCCCCCCTGGTTGGCCGCCCAGTCTGATGTTCCGTTATTTCAATTTTAAGACACGATCTCATACACAGGTGTCGGTGTCGCCGCGTGTCGCGACTATGGTTTTTTCCCATATGAAAACTGCCCAACGCGCCTAAAGAACTTTTCACTTAAAAAAATGCTCAAATTATTTGAATCAACCGTAATTATTAGCTTTTGTTTCATACTTACAACTTTAAACAATAAGCATCATAATACAGGTAGACTCCAACAGTTAGTGCTTACTGTATTATGGGTAATTTTTCTTTACAACTGGCAACACTACATTGTGATAAATTAGGTTATGAAAATTTTAATTTGAAGATCGATTTACGTAAAAATAATGGATTTAATGTAAGTACTTACTTGTGAAACTTGATATTATCACATTTTTTTTGTTTTCCTGGTGTGTTAGAGCATCTTTTTATGCAACAAACTGTCATTTTTAAATATTTCTCGGGAGGTGCATTCAACAGAGCGTGACCTTGAGCACTGACGGCTCGCTGCGCCGAGTACTCCGTATATGGAGTAGTCTGAGTTGCTTCACTTTTGATGCTCGTACTAGGTTTCTAGGCGTTATTATTCTAAGTTAAAACTATTTTCTCGAGCATCTCCTATGACGTTCTAAATTCAAATCGCATACAGCCAAGCGTCCGAACCCATTCTACCAGCTGATATAAAGCTCTGTATAAAGCTTTGTGTACACATAAATTGTATTAGGTTGCTAACAATAGGCCTGCACATATTTACTTACCCACAGAGAAGTAAAAAAAAAAACGAAAATCGAGTTGGTCGTGGCCGCTATGTGGTAGGTATACCGAATGGAACGCAAAAAAGGCGCGAATAATGCAAATCCGTATGGTATTAGACTAACTTTTTTTAAGTAGGTATACAGTATAATTCTAAATATATATCTCTACTTTAGTGTTTGTAAATTTAAAATACTTTGTTTTTCGTATTATGGCTTCTTATTTTCTCACAGGAGGTGTGAAAAGTAGAGTATCCTCCTCGGGGATAAAGGTGTCTTTGCCTTGGGCTAGCTTGAATCCCTCGCTGCATTCAGGATTCTTGTATTAACTCCCTCGCTTCGCTCGTGAGTTAAACTCTAAACTCCCTCGCTGCGCTCGGGAGTTAACTCCCGAATCCTTCATATCGTTCGAGATTCAATATGACGCCCGTGACACAAGACACTGCTTTATCCCCTGGGTGCATAATCTACTATTATCTACCTCCGAATGTACTTTCTTCTTTTGATGATTTCTTTGGACGAATTTCAATAGAAATAAGCCCCAAGGCCATACACGTTCAAATATTTTGATCAAACAGGCTGATTCAAACAGTTTTATCAAATTGGCATGAATGTTTTTGGGAAAATTTCTTGAACGTGTATCGGCTCTTCGCAGTGGCAAAACGTCCGTCTAAAAATCCTGACCCGTTCTTTTTTTCGGATCCGTCTAAATGTGAACAGTGTCATATAAATTGTATTGCCACTGGCATATCCGTCTCTTTAGACGGACCGAGAAAACAGACTCCGTTTTAGTGAGAAGGGGCCCTGAAGAGATTAGAAATGCTGTTGGAAAAGGATGGGCCAAATCGGGAGGAGGGAGGGTTCTTGGTTTTTCTTTCTGAATATTGTAATCAGTGTAATGGATTAAGTACCTGGTTTTATTCGTAATCGATGGACATTCACTTCGTACAGTCGCGTGCTACTATAAAAATAAAATATTCTTATTCTAAAAGTTATAAAATAATTCAAACGTAATTATCTTCTAAAACCTAGAGGTACAAAGACCTAATAAGATCAGGTTCCATCCTTTCGATGACAAGACAACTCTAAGACAAGAGAAAATAAAATATAAGTACCTATGAGTTCGCGAGACGAAATGTGTGTCATTCTTGAAGAAAATCTTCACAGAAGAATACCTACCTAGTATAACAGGTACGTAATAAACAAGAAACCTTATATGTAATGTACAGATTTACCTTGAATATTCCTCGAAAGGCGGCGAAGTAAGTTTCCAGCTAATATGACTGGCTGTTGCCGTCATTAGATGTTAGAAGGCTTCGAGGCATATTAAAACCTCCAATACGGCGAAAAATGATTACAAATCCGAGGTATTGTCTTGAGTAGTAAGTTATTGTTTGAAAATCATTGTGTGTTTTGAAAGGGAATGTTCTTTTTCTCGGGAATGTGTTGAGTTAATTTGATGGTGATTGTTGGTTAGCAGGTACCTATACGGCTTTATTATTCTTTGTCTAGAGTTAAGTTTATCTATGTAAACACTTAAGTGCCACCAGAACGCACAATGACGTAGAGCTAAGTGAAGTAAAGTTTTTACTAACATAGCTTCGGCCTAATTCGTTAACCAGCTAAGTCCATTTTTGGAAAATTTTAATTTTTAAGTTTACCAAAAAGTTCAGACGATTACCTATCTTATGATAAGTTTATAATGACTAGATATCAATCTTAAAACGTTAGAAATGCCATGCTCGAAAACCTGCTTTCTGAAAAATAGGAAATCTTCACAAAGAAATACTGCTAAATCCTATAGGAATCAACGGGATTTTCAGAATTATGGTTGCTAAAATGAAGTAATATCATTTCGATTTTTCTTTTTCCTGTAAATTTTGCAGAAATAGATTTACCTGGTTATGTAACGAATTATGCCAACGATAGGCTACGTTGTTCCGTGTGAGGGATGGAATTGGTTCAGATGCTGACAATATGCGATTGATTTGCTGTAAGTATTTAGTTTCTATAAACAAACACACTGTGTTATATTTAGAATATATTTGTTATTTTGTAAGATATATTATGTCTATGGGCCAAAGTAACCTGAAAATAAAGAGATTTATTATTAAAACAAAAACTCATGTCTAAATAAACCTAAGGTACTTAAATAGTGTCGTCAAAACATGTGTTTGATCGCTATAGATTGGAATTAGTGTATCCTAAAAATGGCTTTGCTTCGTTGTAAGGTAATTCTTGTCCTCTGTCTAAGGTAGGTATAGGTAAGCCACCCCTTGGGTCACGCGAAGTATCAACTAGTTTAACCTTAGTGAACAAAGAATTAAACGAGAGCTATAATAGCTGGCATAGAATATTTACCGATGGGTCGAAAAGCAGTCTGGGGCTAGGAGCTGGATTCTATGACCAAACCTTACAACATAAAGAAGGAGTTAAAATTGATTGTTATGTATCAATAATGACGCTGGAACTCGTTCCAATATATCAGGCATTATCTTACGGTATGAATCATAATAACTTGAATAAAATTGTTATTTTTTCAGATAAGTAGTAAGAGTGGTGGTTGAGTGGTTCCCTCATCCTTGTTAAAAAATGCTTAAAATTTAAGCAACGTAATGACATTGTCAGCTTGTCAGTGGAGCATTGCATTGAACTGTCCTGTGTTGAGCTGGATAAGCATGTAATAGTGTGCGTGTACAGACCCCCAAACCCTCAAAACTTTGCTTTATTTGAATCAACAATGGAGGATATCCTTGCGAAACTTGCAGCAGGTAACAAATTCGCGATTATTTGTGGAGATTTTAATATTAATATTTTAGAAAGCAATTCGAACAGCAGCAGATTTTTAAGCCTTTTTAAATCATTTAATTTGTCTAATGTTTTTACTGAACCTACTAGGGTAACACCAACTTCTTCAACCTGTATCGATAATGTATTCTGCGATTGTGATTATTTAGATAAAGCCATAGTTAATTACCTCCCGTCGGATCATAGTGGACAATTGGTAACATTTGAGTTTAAAGCTGCATTGCAAAAAATTCAAATACAATATAGGCCAATTACAACAGGCAAACTAGCTAGATTCAATGGTACCTTACAAAATAAGTTAAATGTTCTAGACCATAATATTGAGGATGCAAATAAATTTTATAATAATTTCTTTTCAGTAGTACTACAGGAATTTAACACAACTTTTGAAAAGAAGTCTAAAGAAACTTTCCCTAAGTTTATATTTAGTGACTGGGCGACTAAAGGTATTAGGATAAGTAGGGAAAGGCTATATGAGTTATATGGCCTTAAGCCTTTCATTAACACCGAATCCTTTAATAAGTATGTAAACAGATATTCTAAAGTTTTCAGAAATACTTGCAAGGTAGCAAAAGCCCTCTACATTAGCAACAAGATCAAATCGGCAGATAATAAAATAAAGACAGTTTGGAAAGTTATCAATAATGAAACGAGTAGGAATAAAGTACGAAATGCTGATTTTTTACTGGAGACTGCACATGGTGCCATAAGCTCTAATTTAGAAGTAGCTCAAGAATTTGTAAATTTTTTCTCCGAAATACCATCAAAAACTACTGAAGCTTTAAATTCTTCACCCGAGGTCTCACTTAATTTATTAAAAGCAAACGTTTCAGGTTGTACGGTTGAATTCCAATTCAAACATATCAACCCTATGGCAGTTATCAAAGCTTTCCGGCAAATCAAAATCAAATTGACCGAAGACTTATGGGGAATGTCTATGAAAGTGTGCATGTTATGTAGGTACACATACATACACAACAGTGCACGTCCATAATTGAGACCATAGCACCATACTTGGCTTTAATATTCAATTTATGTGTGGACCAAGGTGTCTTTCCAGATGTAATGAAATACAGTAAGGTTATACCACTTTTTAAATCCGGTGACAGTAAAGACACCAATAATTATAGACCTGTTTCCGTGTTACCGGTTTTCAGCAACGTTTTTGAAAAGGTAATGCTCAATCAAATGCTCATTCATTTTAACATCAATAGGATCTTACACGATCAACAGTATGGTTTCACCAAAGGTCGCTGTACGACTGACGCTGGTGTCACGTTGTTGAAACACATTTATACAACGTGGGAAGAGGCGCAAGATGCCATAGGAATCTTTTGTGACCTCTCCAAGGCATTTGACTGCGTAAATCACGAAACCTTGCTCCTAAAGCTAGAACATTACGGACTAGGTAAACTTGCACTCAGCTTACTGAAGTCTTATTTAAATGACAGACAGCAGCAAGTTCAAATAAACGGTGTTAAATCAAGGGGTTTAAAAGTCAAAATGGGGGTTCCACAAGGCTCAATATTGGGTCCTTTCCTCTTTTTAGTATACATAAATGATCTTCTCCATCTTTTAAAAAATCAACCACAAATGGTGTTATTTGCTGACGATACATCCTTAATTTTTAAGATAGATAGACGTTCTACAAATCTGGACGACGTAAATAACGCCCTACAGCAGGTCCATAATTGGTTCACTGCTAATAATTAGTATTAAATGAAAAGAAAACTAAGTGTATCAGATTTGCTTTACCGAATGTCAAAAGTAATCATTGCGACATAGTATTGAACAAAGAGAAACTTGAATTCGTCGAAAACACAGTTTTTCTGGGCATCACACTGGACTCAAGGCTACAATGGGGTCCTCATTTAACATCTCTTGCGGGACGGCTAAGTTCAGCAGCATATGCTGTCAGAAAAATCCGTCAATTTACTGATATAGATACCGCGAGGCTGGTCTATTTTAGTTACTTTCATAGTATCATGTCTTACGGTATCTTATTATGGGGACGAGCTGCAGATATTGAGTCTATATTTATTCTGCAGAAAAGAGCCATCAGAGCCATATATAATCTGGGTCGGTGCGATTCCCTAAGAGAACTGTTTAAAGATATTAACATCATGACGGTACCTTGTCAATACATATACGAAAACATAATGTATGTTCGGAAAAATCTTCATCTTTTTAGTAAGATTAGTGATAGGCATAATTTTAATACTAGAAATAGGAACAAATTAGATCAACCCCGATTCAGATTGGCAAAAGTACACACTTCTTTTATGGGGTACTGTGTTAAATTTTATAACAAAATACCTCTTGAAATTCTAGAACTGAATGAGAGAAAATTTAAAACATGCATAAAACGCACACTATGTAAACAAGCATATTATAAACTTGAAGATTATATACTTGATAAAAATGCTTGGCTAAATGCCGGTCCTGCTCCACAGTCTCAGCCGCTTGGTTCCTCTAGTTAAGATATTTGGAAGAGATGCTCACCCTTCTTTGTGTAGACTAATAAAAATTTCCACTTTTCTTATGTTATGTTTTAAATGCTACTTTTCTTTTTCCGTTTTTGAAAATTGATATACATAGTTTTATATAAAGTAGAAGCATTTTTTATTTTAAAATCCTGTAAATGTGAGGACCATGGAGCCTATACTGTTAATAATATAGATGGTTTCCTTGTTTGACATGAGTGAGCAGGGGCAGTTGAGGGTGTGTCATGCTCGCTAGAATGTCTCGCTGATGGTGGCGCGTGTATTTGATCATTCGGTTCCCTTCAAAATGGTTGAGCTGAATGGTGCTGATGCACGCGTCATGTTCGTGAACGGGCGCCGTCAGTGGAGACTGGTCATATGTTAGCTGTCACTGGCTTATTTCTATATTTAATACTTATTGGATACTTGGAATACTTTTATTTTTTTCCTTTCTTTGCATTGTTCTCACATATAGATGCAACAAGTAATGATGTAACCAGGATTTTTGTAAAACATAAAATGGTTTAAAAGAGTGTCCATGGAGTTTCTTGTACGTTCTTCTCCATAGAGATCTACGCTTTGGAACGTGCAAATAGCTTCATGTTTTTGACTGACTGACTTTGACAATTCAAAAGTACCTGTGATTGGTTTATTTGAAATAAATGCTTTGACTTTGACTTTGACTTTGACTTTGAGTGCCTTGCAAAATGTGGCTTGGTTTTAAGTGGTTTGGTTTTTAAATCCAAATAGCTGGAAAAAATATGTGGAAAAATCATCCTTGAATACGAAATTGCTTATTTTTACTTTCCTGTGACTTTTCAGTGGTGTTGGTATGTGTGTTATTTATTAAAATTTATTTTACAACCTCCTCTCTTTTCTTTTATGTTTTCTGGGAGGTATGCAAGAATCATAATCATCACGTTCCATGTTTCCGACTATGCCTGTGAGGGCATTTGGTTTGGTAGAAAAATATAAATGCCGCCAAGGCGAGCTGGAATATTCAAGCTCGCTTCGCTCTATCGAATATTTCAGCTAAACATTTTTTGACCTTTCATACAGAAATAGGAGTCGAGTTGTAAACTTATGCTGAAGATACAATACAAAATCCTTTATTTTAAATACAGCAGCAGTGTGATTCCGTAAACTTACCTACCTACATGTCGAATGCAGGCTTGGGTGAAGTGACCACAAAGTGAGCTATCAAGTCAATCCATGTAATCAACAAGATGGAATGACAGCTCACCTTGTGATCCTGTGTGCTCCTCTTCAAGCAAAACCTTTAGGAATTTATACATAGAAGATGTTGAAAGGCTAAACTTTGAGGCCATTAGGAGGATTCTTTGTCAAGTAAGCCAAGCCCAGCGAAGTTATTGAGGTTCGTATTTCAATCGGACGTTTCCGTATCCAAGCTTCGGTATGGAATCAGTGATTGTAAAAGGATTACAAGTCAATATCAATACTTAGTTGACTTTGTACTTTGAGATTAATTTAAATCCATCGCCACGCATTGTGAATTTTGGTTCACTTGAACAGGATTATGTGTGTTAAAAAAACTTTTTCACAAAAAAAATAAACCGACTTCCAAAAAACACTACAAAGTTCAAAATAACTTTAATTTCGGAAGTCGGTCTCAAATAACGAAGAAGTAACCAAAAAACACCGACTTCCGAAATTAAAATTATTTTGAACTTTGTAGTGTTTTTTGGAAGTCAGTTTCTTTTTTTTGTGAAAAAGTTTTTTTAAAATTCATAATTCACTTACGTTAACTTTACTTCACGTCAAAACATTCGTGGTAGGCCCTCTGCAGACTTCAGCCACGGGAATTGATGCAATGCCGTGATTGGGGAATCAGGATGGCATGGCACGTCATAGTCCGCACTATGACGTGCAACGCCATCCTGATTCTGTTACTAAAAAGGGCTAGTGCTATTCGTCCTGCATAGCACCGTCTCCCTCACATTCATCGGAACAATGTCAACATTGACATAAACGTAGTATAGCTCATAGTTTTGCGGCTCATATTCGTAATTATTTTGTTAAAATTGCATTCATCAGTAATAAAACATATAAAACCCTGTAGTATACTAAGAAACTACTACACGCTCACTACATAAAATATAAGTAGGTGTACTTATACGTCGTTGGTAAGTAGCTTTTATTGTTTAAGTGTTGGTATCAATATTCGTTTGATTCCATCTTAAATTCGTTTCTTAGTGGCTGAACTTGCCTGAACGTTTACTTGATGTTAACAGAATGTTTACTGTATTCTAAAAAATATTTATTTATTTCATAAAATATTGCTTACAGATTCATCAAAATACGAGAATTCACAATGCGTAGCTTTTCTGTCTGGTACTCTGCAGAACGACCAAACTACAACACAAACATCGATTTGCGGTTTCCTTACTCCGAGCTCATTAATTATAACGCCGACTCAGATTTCCACGTGGAGCAAATACGCTTCAAGAATCTGATAAAACACGTTGACTACTGGGGTGAGGGTAAAGTTGTACGCGGCGACGGAATTCGCGGCTTCTCAAACTGCTACAATGTCAATCAGTGGTTACAACTGGTCAGCAGCGGCCCGGATGTAGACAGGAAGATACCGAACAGAATTCCAGTCACAAATGACGAGGATTGCGACACCAGCGACTTTATTGAAGACAACTCCGTCCTCACTGTCACCGTGGCGGGAGCATCACACATCACCAGCAGCTGTGCTAAGGACATCGCACGTATCGTCAACAATGATCAAGGCAAGGTGGTCGTGTACGGGGTGCATAACGACTCTCAGGAAATCGCTGAGCTCATCGTCCAACTGGAGAAAAAAGGTCTGACCCCAAGACCAAATGCGGGTAGCATTTGGTCTTGGGGTCAGACCTTTTTTCAGTTGCCAGTCGAACTTCAAGGATTAACATACTATGATAGTCACGTGGCTTTTCTAAATACCAAAATACTTTAATGCTCGATGTGAACACTGACTCAAACTTCAAAATTAGTACCTACTCCAGTAGTTTACGAGATACACCATTTTTATATACCAGATTTACCAATGCTATTGGTGGGGTGGCGATAGTCACGGTGTTAAATTTTCATTTCAAATCTCTATTAAAAGCTCTGTGATTTTTTCCCAAATTTATTCAAAAAATTGGTACTTACACAGTTATAGTAGTTAAAAATTCATATTCCTAAAGTGTTGTATTTTAAGAGAAATTATCTGTCATTAGGTACTTATCCAAAATAAATCTCCGCGTTTAGAAGGTGTAGGTACATTCCTGCATATAAGCCACTAAGGTACTAATTTTGTTGTTAGTACTCATTATCTATTCTATTCTATTATTTACCAAATATGGAATTGATTGGCGTCAGTGGACGTCACGGTCATTTCCAAACCTTGCGTTTTTAATCCTACTGTGTCTCCAATTATTCGGCGGCATAGGTTCAGTCATAGGTACTCTTATCTTTCTTACTGCGAAAATGTATAATAATTTACGCATTTAAATATATTGAGTCAGATTGACTGTTGAGAATCAGGATGGCAACTCATAATAATATATTTAAGTATTTTGGTTCAACTTGCGTTTATCACTGATTAATATATGAAAAATATACCTTTGGTTTGTAAGCAAGCGCTATACACTCAAAACATAAAAATATAGGTGTAGGTACCTACAAGTCGTCGGTAAGTAGTTTTTTTACTACTTATATTTGTACCTAGTTGGCATCTATTATTGAGCGGTTGGGCTCAAAAATATTCTAAATCAGAAGATATGCTCAGAATTTTAATCAATTTTAATAAATATCCATTTTTCTTTGTTCTTAGATTCATCTACGAACTGAAATTCAAATATGGGATCCTTTGTTCTTTGGAAGTCTGCAAAACGTTTTCTACGTGAAAAAGTTTTTTATTTTTCACTTTTTAGTGGTACGGGACACCTAAAAACACCACTGGAAAGTCACAGGAAAGCAAAAAATATTTTTCCATATTTTTTCCAGCTATTTGGATTTAAAAACCAAATTGCTGAACCGATTTTGATAAAATTTAAATGGGACCAATCGAGAAGTATATCCTTTCACATAAAACAATAATTTTTCAAATCGGTGCATAAATGACGGAGATATGAGGTAACAAACACAAAATAAAATAAAAAATACCGTCGAATTGAGAACCTCCTCCTGTTTGGGAAGTCGGTTAAAAAGAACTTTAACAATTTTTAAAATATTATTTTATAACTAGCTGACCCGCGCAACTTCGTCTGCTCCGCTCCTATTGGTCGTAGCGTAATGACCTCGCTCGATAAATGGGCTATCCAACACTAAAATAATTTTTCAATTGGAACCTTATTTTTTTATTTATTTGTTCAAGACAAACCTATTTACAATTAATGTACCTTAAGTTAAACTAAGTTAGTGGCAAGATACAAAACCTGTGCAACTGGGCTTAAACTAGGAGGATTCCTGTGCTATCAGCACCAGTTACTTCCGTCACCGCCGTGATCGAACTGCCATTACAAGTGTGGTGCGGTGCAAAGTATTTAAAATTAAATTAAATTAAAATGACTATCGTGCGTGAGTGTTGTGTATGATTGTGATGTATTATGATATGGTATGGTGTGGTGTGTGTGTCTGTGTGATTGTGGTGAGTGGAATGGATGGAGTGTTTGCGTGTGTGAATGGACCTGAGTGGCTTTATTTTATACTTTTTAGTATATTTTCAGTGTTTTCATAATTTTGAGAGAGGAAGAAGTTATCTATGGTAAGTTTTAGCTTTTTTATCGGTAAGTAATATAACTGTGTATTTTTACTTATTTTATTATAAAGGTATGGACCCATGCAGCACGGTTGTCTCCTGAAGAAATCTGTGTTACACGGTTTCAGGTCAAAGACTAGGTCTTTCCTACGTTTGTTTTTCAGTCTTTTCGGGTCGTACGTTAAGCCTTTATGGCTTATAAGCAGAACCCTCCTGATATACAGTTGTCTAACCGTTAAAACCATACAATCCTTATATAGCTGCTCCGTTGGATACTGAAACTCTTTTTTGTGTATTACTTTGAAAACAGCTCGCTGGGCTCTTTCTAGGTTTAATAAATGAGCTTTGTGTGTACTCCCCCAGATAGATAAGAGATACAGTATTCCAGTACTGACTGACACAGGGATAGATAAGACTGTTCTCAACAGGTTCAAGTCACACACCCTGCGTAACTTCTTAAAAACTGCTATTAACTTTCTAACCCTAGAGCTGAGTGTTTTTACGTGGTGGTGGAAGTTTAACTGATCGTCCACTTGTATATACCGAGATACTTTAAATGGTTTGTTTTTTCAATAGGAAGACATCTACATTCATTGAAATTGTTTTGATTACGGGTGTGTGCTCGGATTTCCACCAATTTATTTGCAGATGGTGGAGCTTTCTTTATCGAGAACATGAGGTATTTTGTTTTTTCTACGTTAAGGGTACTTGTAAGTTTAGGTTAAGGTATCCAAGAACTGTTCTCAGCAGTTTGTAAGAGCGGCTACCTCTGACCATGTAATTCCATGGAAGAGGATTGCCGTGTCGTCTGCATAAGTTATTATTTGGCCATTTTCTAGGTTTAGATTACATATCTCATTTATATAGATTAGAAATAGACTGGGACCGACCACACTCCCCTGTGGCACACCAAAATCTATATTTGCACTATTACTTATGTATCAATCTGAGTTCTGTTAGTAACATAGTCTGTAAATAATTTAAGAGGGGTTCCTCGAATCCCTATATTCTCTATCTTCTCCACCAGCCTGGGGACAGAGACGGTGTCAAAAGCTTTTGCTAGGTCTAGAAAGACTCCTATGTATTTATTTTTTCTGTCTAGCTTACCTGCAATATGCTCTGTTAGTTTTATTACTGCGTCCTCCGTAGATTTCCCGGATACAAATCCGTATTGGTTTGGAGAAATTAATTTATTTTTATTTAGATAATTTATTAGTCTACTATTCATCACCAGTACCTTGTTCTTGAGATTAGCGCGTATAACCAAACGAACAAACAAACTCTTCAGCTTATAATATTATATACTATCTTTTGCCCGCGGCTCCGCCCGCGTGGATGTCGGTTCACGCGTAAAAAAGTAGCCTATGACATAGGCTACTTTTTTACGTGTTCTTTGTCCTTTTCCATATCTGCCAAATTTCATGACGATCCGCTCAGCCGTTTTAGCGTTAAAGCTTATCAGACAGACAGCTGCCAGGGTTGCGGATTCTGTTCGAAAAGGTTACCGCAGCCCTGGAAAGCAAAGGGCACTAGGAGGAGCGCGGATGGGTTTTTAGTCAGTAAGAGTCTGACACTCCCTTCCACTCCGCTAAGAGCGGGAGGAGTCATTTGATGATTACCCATCCATAAAAAAAGACAGACAGAGTTACTTTCGCATTTATAATATTATAGTCGGGATAGTATACCTAGATTACTTTATTACTAGGTATTTTTTTATTTATGCCGCTTCGTAATAGATAGCCGGATTGAAAAAAAATAACAACGGGTTGCACTTCTGGAGTGCCGGTAGAAGTGAAAACTTAAACATTAACGTTGTGCATTTTTGAATATTTTGGAATGGTTAGCGAATAATTTCGTACGAATTGCTTTATTTATCAGTATAAAAGTACTATCATTTATGTGGTTTAATACAATATTCATTTATTGCGGTACACAAACATGACAATTTATATTACCTACATACTACATTATCCGTCTTACGAATTTTCGATCAGGTCGCGTGTCCTGACGGTCACGTGTCCTGACGCGAGTTTAATATTTTTTACCCATCCCAAAAAGTGCACAACGCCGCTAAAGAAGTTTCCACTTCAAAAACACCGAAAGCATTGAAAACTCACACATTTAATACGTAGTAGATACCTATTTATTGATGTTTTTCTTTTCGTCTATCTGCCTTTAAAAGTCAATTTATTATTTAACAAAATAAAATTACCTTTTTCGAGAACGACGACATGACAAAAACATGCATGACAAATTAATTAATAAATAACCCAAACAAACGTGATTAATCAATATCAACTACCTAGATACTTGGAACTGAAATATTACGCAAACGTCATGAATATAGGGCATACACACATGGATACAACTCGAGTACTTATTGTACTTACAGGCGATTCCAACGTACGATAACACATATCAATAAATACTAGGAAGTGAATAGAAAAAAACGAATTCTGCGTATTATTATCACATAAAAAACGTTTTAGTATCAAGACAACGGCTCTCAAAGTTCAACGCTTAGTTTTTTAAACGTACTGTGTGTAAGGAAGGGTATTGCCGGTCACTTAAGCAAAAAGAACTACTTACAATTCAGTGAAAAATCAAGATTTATTTAGGAAACTCTAATGAAACATAACTTATGGTATTATTTTAACACTAGCTGTGCCCGCGACTTCGTTCGCATGGATGTCGAAAAAAAAATGTACGTAGGTACAGAGGAATGAGGAGACTGGTTGCTCATGACTTAATAATAACAGCCGCAAGGGTTGATATTAAAGGTCTAGGTAAGCAATGCTTGCCGAGGTCGGCCTGTAGATGGCTGACCATTTTAAGATACTTACCGAGATTATTCCTTCGTGCCTCGGATAACATGTTAAGTCGTTGGTCCAGTTGTCATTTGTAGGTCTTTGGCAGACGTTACAGATTTCCAGAAGCTAGAAAATCTGGCACCAGTCTTGCCAAGAGGTACCTACCTACCTACCGTGTTTCCCAGTTATTAGGTTGTGAAGGTCAAACAGGCAGTCGCTTTACATACCTAAAACAATGGTATTTAGCTGAGTCCGGTTTGACTGGAAACCGACCCCAGTATAGTTGGTGAAAGGCTAGGTAGAAATTATATTTTTAATACTGAATGAATCGATCCAGTAAATCGTTATACGTATTTTTTTGTTTCGATCACTAAAAAAAAACGTTAAATGTGCCCAAAATCATTAGATTTAAATACAATTTAACACATAATTAAAAAGTTGGGAAAATGTTAGGCACATGATGATGCTAAATAATAGTGCACAGTTGAAGGATTCAGTCACATTTTGCCAAAAAAAGTTAAATAGTTGATTGATATAGGAATGAGCGAAATTGAATGAACTTAGGTATCATAGACCGTAGTACACGTCTTTTATGAATAGGTAGGTACTTTTTTTTTAAATTTACGAATTTGGACTCGAGACCCTATCAGAGACTTGTAAGTTTTAATAAGACCGAACTTAAGAACGTTAAATGCCTAGCGAACAACAATGGTGCTAAAATCGTGTGAGAGTAATAATCTGACGGAAAATCTTAACACCGCGATTCAGAAAAACGCGTCATCGGTGCAGCGCCATCTTTCGACCATTTGGTAAACTGACAAAAATTTGGCATCTTATGAAGACGTTAAATAAGGAGCCCATATGTAACAATAAGTTACGTTATGGTATTAAAATGTTCACTTTTAACTTACTAGTAAGTAAAGGTTTCACAAATAACTCAAAAAATTGTTTAGATGTTATTTTCGTGCTTACCTGCATTTTATCTTTCTCAATAGATCGCGCCTAAGAGTCGGCCACCGCAACGTTTAGCGCTGTATGAAGTTTCGATTGTGATAGTCGATTTTGATGAAATAAACGATAAATGTTACTCGGGTTAACACTTAATATTTTTAAGAACTTAGCTTTCAAATCCAATAAGCGGTTTTTGCGTGTTGCAAACAGACAAACAGACAAAAATTAAAATAAATGGCATTTTTGCGTTTTATACCTTTTTCCTAACCTTTCTCAGTTATTTTTATGCAAAAATATTCAATGTACAGACACGGCAAGTCTACGATTTTATTATATGTATAGATAATTACAACCATTGAGATCAATTTTAATTACAAATGTTACACAATCAACTCTTAAAAAAAAGAGGCTTTGACCGATATTGTCCGACCATGGTAGACAATATCGGTCGGCAGGTTGGCAAAAACGGTCAAACTTTTAGCGGCACAAGTCGCACACGTAGCCTTCGGGAGACTCAAACCCCGAGCACTCAGCATGAGCCCAAAGCCCACACTGTACGCACCTGTACCAAAGCTCGTTGTTCCAGCCATAATCGTCACATAACATGCATCTGTTCTCCAGATCTTCGACATCAGTGTCATCATCATCATTGCGTACGTCAGTCATTTCGATTTCGGAGTCGGATGAACTCTGGTCCTCATTCTCATCTTAGAGAACTCTTTTTTTACCTTTCTGACATTAGTAAATTTAGCTGACTTCTTTTTGTTGCTTTTTTTATTCCTGCTTTTGTTTTGGCACCAGATTCTATCTTCTTTTCCCTTGTTGCTCTTCTCTTTCTTTTTGTACCAAAGCTTCCTTGTTCGGAGTATTTGGTAAAACAGTTGCATGTTGTTTTCGAGAGGCTCCCTGCACTTTCTGATTGTGTGAGGGTTTCTTCGGAACTGGTAGAAGATCTTTGGCGGTAAGACCTGAAGTTGAGGGAATGGCATTGTCTATTATCGGTTGCAGGACTTGGGGAGATGCGACAGGACTAATTCCTGGTGTTGTTTGGGTGAAAAATATAATCTTCTTGCAAACATAACTTGCGGTTAATACCGGTCAGCATGACCGGCGTTAGCCACCCGTATACTTTTCTGGTTAATAATAATTTTAACAAAAAGCTGTAGCAAAGTGCTTGAAATCTATGATTACATGGGTAGATAGATATATAGACACGACAATAAATAACACTGACAATGAATGCAACATAAAAATTAAGACACTCACCACTTATATGCGGCCAAAAAATTACAAAAAAGTGGCGCAAAACAAATTGACATGCGGTGCTCCCTGACGCGTGCTCGGAACTGAGCGGGGGCCGGTGCGTCGGCGCGGGGAACACTCACGCCACCCTCAATCAAAGTGTGTGTGCGCAAAACACTGTAATTTAGAAGACAGTGTGGGGACCAGCATTGTCGCCTGTCCGCGGATACCCTCCTTTACCCTAAATGGGCTATTTGACTACTGACAAAAATCTACATATTGAATGAGTGATTCATGATTTGAAAGATGTCACTGAAATTGTGAAAACATAACAAATCGGTGGAAAAATAAAGACTAATTTTTCTTCTGTGTATGGCGTGACTTGCGAGGGTAATAACATTAGTGCTGTCTCTGTTCTGTCTGGACATTCTAAAACGCTCCAATTTTTTTTAGGGTTCCGTACCCAACGAGACCCTATTACTAAGACTCCGCTGTCCGTATGTCTGTCTGTCACCAGGCTGTATCTCATGAACCGTGATAGCTAGACAGTTGAAATTTTCACAGATGATGTATTTCTGTTGCCGCTAATACTAAAACAAAATAAATATAATATTTATCTACAATAAATCACATTTGTTGTATGGGAGACTCCCATACAACAAATGTGATTTATTTGCCGTTTTTTGTAGATAACTCGCTCCTGTTCGTTCGCTGCGCCAACGGAACTTTGAGAGCCACAGCTCAAGATGGCAGACCGATAAAATCAAACTGATAGCGCTCTCAGAATTCCTGTCAAGGTTGCTCTGGTTGACATCGACAGTTTATTAACCGCTTCTTCAACGAAATCTGTTTTTTAGATAAGTCTCGAACTAAATGCACTTCTCGGAAAAGTTCACAAGTTCTCACAGGTATTATAGAATTCCATTTTATTATTATCGAACGTTATTTGACAAAGCACTAACTTCATAACTTGATTTTATTAAATACTAGCGACCCGCCCCGGCTTCGCACGGGTGCAAATGTGCAATGCTGATACTAAATATACCTACCTACTACAGAATGTCCATATAATTATATACAACGTTTACCGAGTTTTTGTCATTAGACAATACAAAGCGCCGCCGGCCGGGTCGGTACCGCCGCACCGCGTTTTAAATCTGTTATATCTTCGGAAATATTCATTTAAATTAAATGCTGTAAAGGGCCATATTGATCTACTTATAGATATTAAATGGACAATGTATTTAAGATACTTAATTGGATAAGGATTAATGCTGTATTGCTTAAAATCACTTCGAAAATAAGCCATTTTTTCCCGTAAAATGTAAAGGGTAAATAATGGTTATTGTGGGTTATCCTTCAGAGATAGACATATACCATCGCTGACTTTTTTCTTGACCTTTTTAAGGTGTACAATACTGTAGTACATTATTTTGATTTATCTCGTGGGGTTCAGCCAGCGTTTGCAATGTAAGCGCAAAAAAATATGTTTATTTACGACATCACATTGGAAACCTCTAAAATCAGTGTTTCTCTGCAATATTATGCATGTATTATACATATAAACCTTCCTCTTGAATCACTCTATCTATTAAAAAAACCGCTTCAAAATACGTTGCGTAGTTTTAAAGATTTAACCATACATAGGGACGGACAGACAGCGACCGCGACTTTGTTTTATACTATGTAGTGATTTGTTGTAATGTCAGTGCTGCAGTGCCATCAATTTGCGCTTGCAATTTCGCGTTTATTGGGAAGCACAGTACCTTTCCTATTTATGTATTATGTCTATTATGGTATACTTAATATCTATAATTTCGCGGAACGCGCGAATGTAATCATAGTTTATAGATTTGCCAATTTATGCGAACGTAAGATGTTATTATACCTACCTATTGCAATCAATTATACGAAATATTATAAGTGTAAGTAGTAGGTACAGATTGTGAGGTAGACTCAAATAGAATTGAAAAATTGATTGAATTGAAAGGACCCGTTAGAGGCAGTGACTAGCAGAATAGGTTGAAAGAGTTATTTGAAGAAACACGGATGGGTTTTAGTCAATATGTCGTAGTCAACTAGCTGAATCCGCCGTTTCATTAAAAGTCTAGTCTTTTCATTGAACTGTGCCGTTTAAACAGCGATATAAGTGACATAGGCAAGTCATTAAACGATATTGAACAAAAGATGTCACTTAGCTGAAAAATCGGCACATTTTAAATGAAAAGGCTAGGCAACCAATTAAACGGCTGATTAAGTTAATTGGCTGCGACAAATATACCGGGAGGAGTCATCCATAAAAAAGGTAGACACCAATTCAATCTACTAACCTTTTTTTAAGGATGGGAAATCATCAAATGACTTCTCGGAAGGCGGAAGGGAGTGTCAGACTCTTAGTGATTAAAGCCCATCCGTGTTCCTCCAAATGCTCTTTGCGTTTCTTCCAGGGCAGCGGTGACTCTTTCTAACAAATTCCACAACCCTGGCGGAATTCAATCTACCTAGGACTGTGGTGTAGTGGGGTACGGACCTCGGCTTAGGGCGTCGCTGGGGGAGGACAACTAGGCACGGGCTGGATCGAACTAGACCGTGCGAACCTGTCTGTGAAAGCTTTTTATAAAAGAACCGTAAATCTATAGTAAGTATCTGAGATGACCTATCTATATCTATAAATACTGTATACCTACTACTAATAATAAAGCTGAAGAGTTTGTTTGTTTGAACGCGCTAATCTCTGGAACTACCAGTCGGATTTGGAAAATTCATTTTGTATAATATGATAGCCACATTCATGAGGAAGGCTATACGGGAATGGAAAAAACGGGATAAACGCGTACGAAGTCGTGGTCAAAAGCTAGTTTATAGAATAAAACCGCCAACTTCTGCGGCACAGGTACAGCCGGTCGATTCTGTCGATATCTCACGGTGTTCACCTAGGCGGAGTGAACGACAAAAGCGCTGTCATTCCATCTTATTTGTATGGTTTGACAACTCACCCGTCGTGCGCCCCGCCCAAGTGTTCACTTCGACATGCTTACAGAATCGCACTGCTGTTTGCTATTGTCTTAAAAAACATTGAACCAAAATCAGCACATCACATCCCTTTCATCATTAAGATCGCACTACTTGACAAACACAAAAAAGCCTTGCCAATATGAAATCAAAGAAACCTTACGTTAGCAGACATTTCAATCAGAATAGATAGAATATTAAATTACAAATTGAGTAGATAGCGAATGAAATAGATTCAATAACATTCCGGAAGCCCTCTAAGTAAGTACATAAGAACGATACTGTAATAATACGAACATTTTATACGGGGTAAGAATGTCTCGTCTTTCATACAGCTCGTGTAGGTGGAGTATACAATGCGTAGGTTTCCTTTTCAAAGAATACAAGACTTACAAAAGTAACAAAAGAATCTAGCGCCTAAAGGCGTGTCCACACAGAGACAACAGAGTTCACAGGAAGCCACTAGTTTTTTTTATATAAGTACTGACCATTTCAATCCACGTTTGGCCATATCATTAATGTCTGGCCACATCGTAAAATGACAACTTCAAATCTAACTTCGACGACATGAATGGTATGACGGGAGCTAAGTTCACTCGCATGTCATCCCATTCGAACCTAACCTATCCGGGTCGGGGTGCCCTGAGTTCCCTCAAACCTAACCTGAAATAACCTTGGCCACATCATGAAATGTCTTTTTTTCTTCAGCTGGCGCATTATCATTAGCTTTTTATCGGAATAATTGTCCACCGCCATGATGCATCACAAAAACAAAACGATAGCATCGCCTCTAACGGTGGATAATACTTAACTATTTTACGATAAGATCATATCATTATTGGTAATCATCATAATTAATGATATTATGATCATATGTTTGAACATTTGAAGTACCAAACGCTGATTATTTTATTGATCTGGTCAGACCTGTCATGATGTGGTCAGCAGCGGGTATTTTCTATTTCATTTCAAATAAGTAAGTCCAACCATTTCATGAAATGGTCGGCTACATCATGGAATGGCCAGTTCTACGATATGGCCACGATATACCTCTAGATACCTACCTACGTGTAATGCCCGACCTGAAAAACCTATATTTAGTTCATTTGTTAGTCTTAAATATAATAATAAATCTTTATTGTTAAAAATGGTATCTGTAGTAAACACCGTTGGTATTTAAGAAAATGTGCATAGTTACTTAGATACTTTATTACAAATTATTGGGTGAGCTGCAGGTCTATTTTTTCTATTTGACAGCTACTTTCAATTTTGTGAAGTACCTTTGTAGGTATTAATTTCCTGGGAATGGTCGACAAAAGTGGCAAGCATTAAGATGAAAGCGCTACAACCTGATACTGACCTGCAAATTGCAAAAAAACGTAAGAAAATTTGAATTTCGCGGGCTACCCTGGCGCTTATTATTATGACTTTACAAGGCCACAAACTTACTCGTTCGTTCAGCAGTCATTCTTGGAAATGACGCAGTGATTTCGTCATCTTTATACGAATCTTTCTTAACAAGTCAAGTGACATTCTTGTAACATCCGTTTCCGTAATGGCTAAGTTCGTGGCCGTGTAGGTCATCAGGTTTTCCAATTATAGGATAGCTCGCACACAGGATCAATTGTGGTACATTCTCGATAGTCTGCCCTGGTTACTACATCCGTGCTGACTGGCATTGTAAAGATCAACTCAAAAATATCACTGTAAGAGTGGGTGATTCACGCCCGGGTGTTATCAATGTGAGGCTGGAGGACACGGTGGAGGTCTGCCCTGATTGGGCGGAGCACCATCGTGTCCTCGTCGAGGCGTTCGGCGGCGTGACCTCTCGCTTCCGACGTTGCACGTTGGTTCAATCGATCGTTGGTTGGAGCGAGGAGGTATGGGAAGCAGTCACCTCCATCTGCGAAGGAAGGAAGGAGGAGGCGGGCCGCGTGAGGGAGAGGCAACGAGGGCCTCACGCCCCAACTGCTGCAACAGAAGAGGACGCCCCGGGCGTCGGCGTCGGGAGTCGCAGGACGATTCCCGGTCCCCGTAGGACGGCGAGCGTTGTTAGGCTCGCCGTCTGATCACAACCACGCCCGGGTCGACGGCACGTTGTTTTCCGCGCGCCTCAAAGAGATGACAGCATAGCTAAGTCAGGGAAGGAGTTGGGAATATTGTTCGAAAGAGTCACTGCGGCCCTGGAACGCAAAGGGCATTCGGAGGAGCACGGATGGGATTTAGTCAGTAAGAGTCTGACACTCCCTTTCGCTCCGCCCAGAGCGGCAGGAGTCATTTGAGTATTTCCCATTGTTAAAAAGAATAATAAAGAGAGAGTGATTGCTCATTGCCTAGGGTTGTGAAATTTCGTTTAACGAAACCTTAGAGTCACTTGTTCTTCCTGTTATAGCAATTTTCATTTATTCTGCTTCTCTAAAAAAAGCGCAAACCCAATCAATACTCATGGTAGACAGATATGTAGCTAAGTGTAGAGTCCATCCAACAAAAGAAGTCCCGCGGAAATAGACAAAGGCCTCCCCCAAGTGTCGCCACAACAGCCGGTCCTGGCAAAGCAAAACTATACTAACGTAATAATACCAATTCCTTTACCCAAACGGATACAAATTCAACATAGACTGGATTATAATAAAACAGGAAACTAACGATCAATTAATTAGAAATCCCGATTGTATCTTCAATCTTGATGGCTTTGAGTTCCTTTGTACCAAGCAGTACTAAGTACAGAGCTTGGAAGCGAAAAGAGATACCGTTACTAATAATATTCGTGGCTGGACAAAAGGGTTTGATCACAGGTTTTGGTTGCTGCAAGCCGTAGGCAGAATAGGGTATTTGACTACTTTCATGCTATGTCGTAGCCAGCCAACTGGCTTTACAGCCGTTTAATTGGCTGCCTAGCCTTTTCATTGAGTGACGCCGTTTAATCAGCGGCCTAAATGACATCCAGGCAATGCGTCTAATACTACAGTTAATGAAAGGGCTGGCAAGATGCTTAGGCCGTTCATAGAATAGGGTAACCGTGTGACGAAAATATAATAATAGGTCATTGGTCCACCTAGTCCTTCCAACGCTGCGTCTTCCGGTAGGTACGCGATCGGCACTCCAGAACTTTTCGGCCCCATATCAACTATCTGTTCTGCGAGCAATGTGCCCTGCCCACTGCCACTTCAGTTGCTCACCCCTAGGTCCCGTCATACCGTTCGAACCTAACCTATCTGTGTCGGGGTACCCTAAGCTCCCTGTGCTCTATGTACGTCGTCTGTACTGGATAGTGCAAATTCACTATATCGTAAATGTAATAAATAAAAATCCCAGTCAAATACCCTACATTTACGGGCCATCAATTTCTATGAGAAATCAAGGACACTCACTAACACACTTGATTTATTTGGAAATTTGAATCAATGCCGTTTCTAGCGATGGCCACGGAGCCCGGAGGCGTCCCTTAGCTCTGTAATCCTAAGTAAGTAATATCATTTTCATCGGAAGTCGAGGCAAGTTAAGTCGACCTTATTGATTCCATGTTACCTTGGCAACGGAGCACTTTGAACATCGCGGTGATTTAATTCCTAATGGGATAGCTGGAAATTCGATAATCTTGCGAAACAAGTGGTCTATTTGCCTTTTATTACGAATTACTCGTATTTGTTTCAAGGAATATGATTTTATATCTTTTTATTCGTCTTATGTGTAGGTACATAAGAGACGAATATAAAAATATTTATCAATACTAATATTATAAACCTGAAGAGTTTGTTTGTTTGTTTGAACGTGCTAATCTCTGGAAGTACCAGTCGAAATTCTTCTTGTATATGATAGCCACATTCATGAGGAAGGCTATAGGCTATACGGGAACGAATTTCGCAACTACATATTTTGGGAACGGCTTCCAGTCTAGCCGAATGCCTATCTGACCCCCACAACCCAGTAACTGGGTAAATAATACGGAAAAGACTGGTGCCAGATTTTCAGGCTTCTTTCTGACTATCCGATACCCTGTCCTGTGCCCGACCGATCTTTGTAATACATATATTATTATGGAATACAATAAACTATTGAGTATTGAAGATGTTAAAATGAAAGCCGGGCTCGAAGTTCGCCAAGTATCAGCCAATCGAAGAAGTAAATTGACATATCATTCTGGGATTACATTTCATTCAGCATGAGTGCAACGAGCAGGTGCTCGTTGCAGTCATGCTACGTGACGTGTCGCACTGTGGCACGTCAGAGGTCTGACGTGCCACAGTGCGACACGTCAACATGGTAAACGCACTCGTGTGTTCATTCGAGCACGCATGAACGCCGAAGCTGAGCACCAGTGCGAACACTACGTACCACCTGCGAATTCGGAATGTCCCGAAATTTAAATAAAAAACTGGAGGGGAAAAATTTGTTGATTGCTTTTTTTTGGAATTACTAACGAACTCATTTGTTTGCAGCAGCCTTTACAAACAGGCATAAATTCGTGAAATGTTCGGTACTCGTGTCTATTAATAAAAAAGGCTGGATAAAGTGATTACTCGATATTTCATTCAATGCATTTGCCGGTTGCCAAATTGCGTTATTCTCAGACGGTGATGGGTCTTGAAGCTCTGGTTGGATAGAGGTGGTGGGTTGGGAGGCCTTTGCCCCGCGGTGAGATAAAACAGGTTGAACAAAACGGGAACAAACATTCTGAAGATTATTTTTTTTGTTGAAAAATAGATGATATGAACAATCACATCAATAACGTGGTGGTTCGTTGCAAAACAATACCATGCAACTTATTGTATTTGTATTGTATTGTATTTACTATTTATATAATTTGACTTATTTAGGTATTTAGGGACCTTTTTTAAGGATGGGAAACCATCGAATTACTCTTTCCGCTCTGGGCGGAGTGGAAGGAAGTGTCAGACTCTTACTGACTAAAACCCATCCGTGTTCCTCCGAACGCCCTTTGCGTTCCAGGGCTGCGGTGACTCTTTCGAACACATTCCGCAAAAACTATTGCTCCTACCTTCTCTTAAAGATTCCTGGAAGAACTTGGAGTTAAACTCGCCTTTGTACACGAATAATTTAATAACTGTATACTATGGCATGTTTGGTGTACTATAAACAATTAAGAATTAATCATTAGCAAATTGAATAACAGAAAACAATCGCGTTCATAAAACTACTCAAATAAATCGGTTCTCCGATAAACTAAAGCGATATTCGACACAAATGATCAGCCTCAATGTTATTACACAATCCATTGTAGATACTAATTACAAACCGGGGCTCATCAAAGAGATTCCATTTGATGTTGTTCAATTAGATTGAAAGCATTAATACTCGTAAATAGGTACCTTATATATATAGGTAGAGTATTTGGTTTGTGTTACCTGAAAATCAAAGGTTTGTTGGCTGCCGAAATTTGAGAGAAAGCCGTCATTTTCCGGGTTGGTTGGTTCCAAGCATCCGGAGTTGAAACTTCAATGAATGGTTGTAGAAATTCAATGTGTCATCCGTTCGGGGGTCGAATGTCGCTCCGATATATGGCGAGATGCTTAGGCAGGTATATTGATCACTAGCTTTTGTGGACAGGGGTCGGTATGTGGATGGGTGATCATCTTAACATAATAATATTGAGAATACTCCGTGCCTCGGAGAGCACGTTAAGCTTTTGGTCCCGGATATCAATTGGAGATCTTTGACAGTCGTTCAAGATGGTCAGCAGAAGCCGTGAAATCTGACACAAGACTTGCCATAAGGTATGTTACCTACCCAGTTACTGGGTTGTGGAGGTCAGATAGACAGCAACTCCAAGTAGAATACTGGTACAAAGCTCCAAAAGTTAGACTGCAAGCCGACCCCGAAGTACTCAATATGGCGCTAGGCAGATATCTTTATGACGCATGTCCTAACCATAAAAAAAAACAAACAAAATTATTATTTTTTTAATATCGGATGTCACAGGCAGAATACTTTCAAAGTCACAATTTACTATTTTTGAAAATGTTTTTCAATCACACTTGGTGTGGGCCAACAAATTCGTCAAGCACCATTTTGATTACAATGGTCCATTTATACATATATAAACCTTCAGCGACCATAATATCACAAAATAAAACAATGGCGTCACACCTGATTCAGGGTGTCGCGGCCGTCGAGAGGTGGCCTTCTAAGAATAGTTGATCAATGACAATAACTAACGAATATTACAACAAATGGACACGTCGTGTTGGTTATCCCATTTCCGAGTATTACGTACCTTCTTTCCTTATACGAACACTTGATTTGGACTTTCCCTTAAACGGTTATCATCGTATTCTAACTAATTTTAGAACGGTAGTAACTTGAGAACCGTTAGTTTCGGAGATACGGGACGAATGATCGACCAACGTTTTCCTTATATTTTACGGGTTCTACAAAATTCACCAAACTTCAATAGGTAGGAAATAAAATGTTTTCCTGATTTTTTACATGATCTGCATAAAAACCGTTGAGCAATTTTGGTTTTTCATGAATTATTTAAAATTTACGATTGAAAGCGGTTCGGTTCGTAGAGGTCAGTCACCTTTTCTTATGGATGGGAAATCTTCAACTGACTCCTGCCGCTCTGGGTGGAGCGGGAGGGAGTGTCAGACTCTTACTGACTAAAACCCATCCGTGCTTCTCGTAGTGCCCTTTGAGGCGGGTGAGGTCAGTCACCTACCTACAAGTTTGTGAGTGCACATCATTTAGGTACAAGAGGTTATGGGTTGAAACTGCAGTACTCGGTCGAACATGTTCTACGAGTACCTAATCGTCGGTGTTAAAATTACACTATGAAATCTGGATTTGCATCGCAGCCGTAAGACTTGAAGATCTGTCTAAGTTTGGCTAGAAATTCACGATCACGACAACGAATAAATAATCCATTATGGATGAGCCGAAAGCGAATTATAGTAATAGGTACCAACCTACAGATACAAATAGAACATTCACTATTAAAAACGATACACATAAAACATAATAAACGTTAAAACTCCTGGAATATCCAATCATTTGTAATACGCAGAAATGAACGCTATTCATTTTTAGAACGAAATATAATATTTTGTTTCGGCGAAACCTTTTCAGAGCCTTTTTGATTGGCCAATCAAATTCGCAGAAGAGCTCGCCGTTCGCGAAGCATTAACATCCGGTCTGGATATGACAGTCATCTTTTGGAAACCGGTTCCATGCTGGACATTTCCCGTGGGTTTGTTTACTGAGAAATGTATTTTAATCCTCAATGTTAGAATACCTGCACAGGGGTTAGTTCGATGTCGATCGTGCGATGTGACTAATATAATATCTGGAATAAATTCTTTGCCACGCCATACCCAAGTTTTTTATTTTTATTATCTAAGGTCATTTTTATTGATACACATGTTTTAATATGTGTAGGTTCCAAGGAGGTTTAATAAGTTGTATCTTGAAACGTGCCTTTTCTTGAGTTTCCACCCACCGGCACCGACAAAGTTGGCATATTGTCGCGCCTGAATTCCCTGAAAGAGTAGGCAGATGGGACGCCAGTAAGTAGAGCACCCACATTTTTTTTTGCAACTGGGGAAGACGGGTTCAATAGAAACACGGGTAAATTTATACAACAGTTTTATTGGAATTTTCACATTATTTCTATGTTCTATAAAAATTTGCAGGCGCCCTCCACGTAAAATACTGGTATTCAGCTGAATCCGGTTTGACTGGGAGCCGACCCCAATAAAGTTGGGAAAAAAAGGCTAGGCAGATGATTATGACGATGATAGTCTGCAAACAATAAAATATTGTAAAATCGTGAAATTCACCCCTGGATTTCTATTTACCCTGTTTTACGGTAATTTCAATAAGTTATGCCTTTACACCTTGAGTGAAGACCACTCATGACTAGATAAAATGCAACATTATTCAACAGTAAAAATTCTCAGAATCACATTATAACTAACTAATTTTATACCACTGATAATAATTTTATTACCAGCAACAGAACAAAAAATAGTTACGGCCAATTAAGAAAACGGTGCGATCGTAATAATAATTTAAAGTTTTTGCGTGTAATAATTTCGACAATTAAGTAACTTGAGTTTTTGTACCTTATCTTACAGTTACAATGTAGTCGATGTTAATTTAAATAATTAATTATCGTATCCAAAAGTTGGTATTTGGGAACTTGCTGGTTTAAATATCCTTTGTGACGGAATTCCAGTTTTATGGTGGTATTATGGCCGAGTTTGTGTCATGCTTGTGTGGGCCGTAAACCACGCTCATTCCAGCAAGATGTATGCTTAAATTGGGTCACACTAAAATAAAATAATAATTAATTTGGTTTCAAAGAAGGATTTCATGAAAATGTAAATCAAAAGTAATTTTACTTTTTGAACGACTTCACATAAGAAAGAACCTCAAAATGTCCGCCGGCCAGCCGTGATCTAAAAGGATTTTCGACATAATTGATTTGAAGAAAAGTTTTAAGAAAATCAACAGTCATGGACATGTGATGCGGTCATCATCATCATCATCATATCAGCCGAAAGACTTCCACTACTGGATATAGGCCTACCCAAGTGTCGCCACAACAACCGGTCCTGTGCGTCTCGCATCCATCGGCTACCCGCGACCCTCACCAAGTCATCGGTCCACCTTGTGGGAGGCCTTCCAACGCTGCGTCTTCCGTTACGCGGTCGCCACTCCAGAACTTTTCGGCCCCATCGACCATCTGTTCTGCGAGCAATGTCTGATGCGGTTCAGTACGATAATGGTCGTGAAGAAAGTTTTGAGTAGGTATGTATGTGCTTGTAAGAGCGGGCGAATACCAAAGTAATGATGCATTAACTATTTGTGAGATGATGTGGAGAAAGGCAGTGGCTACTGAGGTGTACACTAATAGAGAAGTGTGAAAGATGAACCCTAACAGAGAAGCGTGGAAGATGAACCCTAACAGAGAAGTGTGGAAGATGAACCCTAACAGAGAAATGTGGAAGATGAACCCTAACAGAGAAATGTAGAATATAAACCCTAACAGAGAAGTGTGGAAGATTAACCCTAACCGAGAAATGTAGAAGATGAACCCAATAGAGAAATGGAGAAGATAAACCCTAACAGAGAAATGTGGGAGATGAACCCTAACAGAAAAATTTAGAAGTGAACCCAAACAGAGAAATGTAGAAGATGAACCCTAACAGAGAAATGTGGAAGATGAACCCTAACAGAGAAATGCAGAAGATGAACCCTGACAGAGAAATGTAGAAGATGAACCTAACAGAGAAATGTAGAAGATGAACCCTGACAGAGAAGTGTGGAAGATGAACCCTAACAGAGAAGTGTGGAAGATGAACCCTAACAGAGAAATGTAGAAGATGAACCTAACAGAGAAATGTAGAAGATGAACCCTAACAGGGAAAAATAGAAGATGAACCCTGACAAAGAAGTGTAGAAGATAAATCCTGGCAGAGAAGAGTAGAAGATGAAGCCTAACAGAGAAGTGTAGAAGATTAACCCTAACAGAGAAATGTAGAAGATGAACCCTGACAGAGAAATGTAGAAGATGAAGCCTAACAGAGAAGCGTAGAAGATGAAACCTAACAGAGAAACGTGGAAAATGAACCCTGACAGAAAAGTGTAGAAGATGAACTCTAACAGAGAAATGTAGAAGATGAACCCTAACAGGGAAATGTAGAAGATGAACCCTGACAGAGAAGTGTAGAAGATGAACCCTGGCAGAGAAGTGTAGAAGATGAAGCCTAACACAGAAGTGTAGAAAATGAACCCTAACAGAGAAATGTAGGAGATAAACCCTGACAGAGAAGTGTAGAAGATGAAGCCTAACAGAGAAGTGTAGAAGATGAACCCTAACAGAGAAATGTAGAAGATGAACCCTGACAGAGAAATGTAGAAGATGAAGCCTAACAGAGAAATGTAGAAGATGAATCCTGACAAAGAAGTGTAGAAGATGAACCCTAACAGAGAAATGTAGAAGATGAACCCTGACAGAGAAGTGTAGAAGATGAACCCTGGCAGAAAAGTGTAGAAGATGAAACCTTACAGAGAAACGTAGAAGATGAACCCTAACAGAGACATGTAGTAGATAAACCCTGACAGAGAAATGTAGAAGATGAAGCCTAACAGAGAAGTGTAGAAGATGAACCCTAACAGAGAATGTAGAAGATGAACCCTAACAGAGAAATGTAGAAGATGAAGCCTAACAAAGAAGTGTAGAAGATGAACCCTGACAGAGAAGTGTAGAAGATGAACCCTGACAGAGAAGTGTGCCTGTGTATACCTCTTAAGGGGTGTACTCATCATTACATACAACTATCGGACCAACACAGAAATCGCGAAAAAAATTTAGCTGTTCAGTACATTTGGTCGAGTTATGCGCACAAAAAAAATTGGGAAAGTGGATTTTATTTTAAGTGTAACAGTGAGCCTTTAGATAGAAAGTCTACATTATTCTGAATAAAACTATACTTACGACACCGTGTGAATGTGATCACAGGCACAACTTGCAAACAAGGAACAGCAGGACACGATGATAATATTTATTATCTCACTCACACCTCGATATCCGGCATTGAGTATCGGCAGGCAGAAAAGCATGACATAATAGTATGTCCAATTAATAATTCATTGCATAACCAGCCGTCTGTCGGCGAAGTCGTCAAACGTATCGTTAACTGAAGTGGTTGTATTGTTACTATTTTTTATTGTGATTTGTGTAATATGTATAGGTCCTTATAGGATCACTCGTTGTCTGTCTGTCACAGCCAATTTTCTTCGAATCTACTGGACCGATTCTGTTGAAAATTGGTACCTACAGATATTCTGAACATCTGTGACCCCAAACATGGATGCGTTACGTAAATAAATAAATTTAGAATTTGATGGACAAACTAGAAAATTAAAAAAAAAAGATTTTATTCAATCTTACGGAGTTTGCAATTTTCCGGTGACGGATACCTAATATTTGGTATTTACAGTTTATTCTACATAATACAGATTTATTTGTAAAACACTAACAACCTTTCAGTACATGTGTAAGTACGTAGATTACGAGTACCTACAAACAACTTTTTCTATGAGACCAACCATAATAAAAGATACATCATATCACTGAAAGGTTGAGTGTTTTACAAATAAACCTGTAAAGTTATAGGAACATCCTAATTAATCTGATGTTAGCGCAGTCTCTTTCTTCCTTAAATTATATTTCTGTGAGTCTCATCTCAGTAGGGATTCGTTTATGTCCGAATAGCGTATCATGTCTTATTTTTCTAAAACATCTCTATCACCTTAATTTTCTTTTCATTGTGGTCAACGTAGTGTCTTTTTCCTCGTTTCTTCATATTTATTTCAACCGTCTTCTCAGAACTCTCAGTCTTTTTACCCATCAATGTCAACTTTAACACAATCCACAATGTTGCGCTTCTAGAACTTTGAGGTTCAAAAAGTGCTGGCACTCAGCCTAATTTGAATAAATGACTTGATTTTGATCCATCCAACCTTAATCAGCGCGTGGGTGAGGCCTATGTCCAGAATAACTTTAATGAAACTATGAATGATGAATTAGTTTATTGTGCTTTTGAGAACCACTACTTTTTGAACAAACTATGATTTTTGTATTAACTCTCGAATCCTTTTGCGTTCGAGATTCAATATGATGCCTTTGAAATAAGACACTGCTTTATCCCCTCGGTGTATAATCTATCAGGTATTCGCAAATCAGTTATAATAAATTAGCTACGTCGCGTCGCTCTCAAGATAAATGGGCAATTACCTTAGTTCCCATTTATCTTGATATGTCATATAAATAATTTTTCTGTGAAAATGTCTGGAACTCTGGAATTTTTACGATGGCTATATATCGATGATAGAATGTCATAAAAATATTATAATTACCTTACACAGGGACACATAATGTTTAGGCTACTACACATCACGTATATACGTATAAAGTAATTAGCTAATTTAATGATAATAACCATGACTCTATGTAAGTAGGTAACATTATAATATAGCCAATGACCGCATTATACTCGCTAGTAAGAATAGGTTAGGTACCTATAATGATTGCCTTCTGTGAATTGTCAGGTAGATTTACACCTGCACTAGACTAGCCTTTGCCCGCGGCTTAGCTTGCACATGAAACCTTTTCACCCATAAACTTCATTTTAAGATTAAAATTTAAAAAAAAAATTGAATAAAATAATCCAAAGCAAGTTTGTTTCATTTTCGTTGGATCATAGAGCGTCAAGGTTGAGATTGTGTTTCAAAAATAACAACCAAACTTTGCAACCACATTTAATATGCTTTTTTTTGTGGATGGGAAATCATCAAATTACTTCTTCCGCTCTGAGGAGCGGAAGGGCGCGTCAGGCTCTTTCTGACTAAAACCCATCCGTGTTCCTCCTTCATTTAGATGACTATACCTAACTATACTTACATAAATAGTAACGAATGAACTGCCACTCGTCCTTTGAAAGGTTCATTTGAAAACCAGCGTCAGTCAGCATTAGTCAGTCTAACATATCGCTGAAATGGACCTTTTTAGTGCAGCCGTGAGACACACTATTTTTTTCATCCTATTTTTTTTACCATGCGTGTTTCATGTATGTGCCAAATAAATTTTATTCTTTCTATTCTTTCTTTATGCCCTTTTGAGTTCCAGAGCCGCGGTTCCGCAACCCTGGCATCCCCTTTTAATACGGTTAGGAGTTGAATTTCGAAATAATTATATTTCCTTCTTCCTTGCAAACATCAGAAAAATCTGGAAATAATCAGCTTCTAGATCTAAGGTGAAGTGGGAGGTCAAACCCACGATCAATCGAGGTGAGGTAAACATGATGTGGGCTGTCAAACCATCCAATCGAGCTGAAGTGTACATGAAGTGGGCTGTCAAACCATCCAATCGAGGTGAAGTGTACATGAAGTGGGCTGTCAAACCATTCAATTGAGGTGAAGTGTACATGAAGTGGGCTGTCAAACCATCCAATCGAGGTGAAGTGTACATGAAGTGGGCTGTCAAACCATCGAATCGAGGTGAAGTGAAGATGAAGTGAGCTGTCAATCCATCCAATTGAGGTGAAGTGTACATGAAGTGGGCTGTCAAACCATCCAATTGAGGTGAAGTGTACATGAATTGGCCTGTCAAACCATCCAATCGACCTGAAGTGTACATGAAATGGGCTGTCAAACCATCCAATTGAGGTGAAGTGTACATGAATTGGGCTGTCAAACCATTCAATTGAGGTGAAGTGTACATGAATTGGGCTGTCAAACCATCCAATTGAGGTGAAGTGTACATGAATTGGCCTGTCAAACAATCCAATCGACCTGAAGTGTACATGAAATGGGCTGTCAAACCATCCAATTGAGGTGAAGTGTACATGAATTGGGCTGTCAAACCATTCAATTGAGGTGAAGTGTACATGAATTGGGCTGTCAAACCATCCAATTGAGGTGAAGTGTACATGAAGTGGGCTGTCAAACCATCCAATTGAGGTGAAGTGTACATAAATTGGCCTGTCAAACCATCCAATCGACCTGAAGTGTACATGAAACGGGCTGTCAAACCATCCAATTGAGGTGAAGTGTACATGAATTGGGCTGTCAAACCATCCAATCGACCTGAAGTGTACATGAAGTGGGCTGTCAAGCCATCCAATCCAGGTGAAGTGTACATGAAGTGGGCTGTCAAACCATCCAATTGAGGTGAAGTGTACATGAAGTGGGCTGTCAAACCATCCAATTGAGGTGAAGTGTACATGAAGTGGGCTGTCAAACCATCCAATCGAGCTGAAGTGTACATGAAGTGGGCTGTCAAACCATCCAATCGAGGTGAAGTGTACATGAATTGGGCTGTCAAACCATTCAATTGAGGTGAAGTGTACATGAATTGGGCTGTCAAACCATCCAATTGAGGTGAAGTGTACTTAAAGTGGGCTGTCAAACCATCGAATCGAGGTGAAGTGAAGATGAAGTGAGCTGTCAATCCATCCAATTGAGGTGAAGTGTACATGAAGTGGGCTGTCAAACCATCGAATCGAGATGAAGTGAGCTGTCAATCCATCCAATTGAGGTGAAGTGTACATGAAGTGGGCTGTCAAACCATCGAATCGAGGTGAAGTGAAGATGAAGTGAGCTGTCAATCCATCCAATTGAGGTGAAGTGTACATGAAGTGGGCTGTCAAACCATCCAATTGAGGTGAAGTGTACATGAATTGGGCTGTCAAACCATCCAATCGACCTGAAGTGTACATGAAGTGGGCTGTCAAACTATCCAATTGAGGTGAAGTGTACATGAATTGGGCTGTCAAACCATCCAATCGAGCTGAAGTGTACATGAAGTGGGCTGTCAAACTATCCAATCGAGGTGAAGTATACATGAAGTGGGCTGTCAAACTATCCAATCGAGGTGAAGTGTACATGAAGTGGGCTGTCAAACCGTCCATTCGAGGTGTAATTAATGACAGTTCACTACTAGCTCACTCCACATAAGTTTTCACAGAAAAGTGAGGTATTTACAGAAATAGCCCGGCAGGACCCTTCTTTTTAATATGTACCTACAGATTACATCAGATATGTCTAGGTATTCAAGCACATCATGCAATATCTGATTTACATATGTAATAACTTTTCTAGACTGAATATAAATGCTAATAATCTCCGGGAAGTGCTGGTTCATACGGATAGTGTAATGAAAATATTCATACATTCATGAATCATGATTGTGAATGAGTTTAATTCTAAAGCAGCTTTTAATTATAAATGACGGGTTATAAAACTCTGGGGGGTCAGATGGGATTGTTTTGCATATAGGAGTTTAAATATTCATCGAATTTTTGTAATGTTATCGTTCCTTTTTAGAGTTCCGTACTCAAAGGGTAAAAACGGGATCCTATTATTAAGACTCCGCTGTCCGTCTGTCTGTCTGTACGTCGGTATGTCTGTCTGTACGTCGGTATGTCTGTCTGTATGTCTGTCTGTCACCAGGATGTATCTCATGAACCGTGATAGCTAGACAGTTGAATTTTTCACAGATGATGTAGGTATTTCTGTTGGCACTATAACAACAAATACTAAAAACAGAATAAAATAAACATTTAAGTGGGGCTCCCATACAACAAACGTGATTTTTTGCCTTTTTTTTAATAGATTATGGTACGGAACCCTTTGTGCGCGAGTCCGACTCGCACTTGGCCGGTTTTTTATAGATAATGGATATGGATATAGGTACTTTCTGGGCATATCATTTCTAAGACAAACTATGCATTGTTTTTTTGGTAACCATTCGCCGAACTCGAGATAGGCATGACCGAAGAACTAAAGTCCAAAGTGTTTTGTAATTAGGTATAAAATTTATGTGGAACTTGTTGACAAATTTTAAGCAGAATATGGGTGAGCTACCTACTACTCATTTTTTTTGAAAGGATGGGTAGTCATCAAATAACTCCTCCCGCTCTGGGCGCAGCGGAAGGGAGTGTTAGACATAATCCTGTGGTCACTCTTAGGTTCCTTTTCCTGTCATGCGTTTTTTCACCCATACATGCCCAATTTCAAATAAATTCCGTAACACCTATAACATTTTTTCAATTTACATGGATACGAACTATAGGTTGCTAAAATACTTATTGGTTTGTCGGTTACCTACCTATTATTACGTACCTACAATGGATATGGGTTAGTGACGGACCAATAGGTAGGTAACCTTTGAGCTGACCTAAAGCAACATGCTTGTACACAATTGTAATACAGGGTTATTTGTAAACCGCTAACAACCTTTCAGTGGGTGAAAGTACTCATGATTAGAAACAACTTTTAATAAGGGACCAACTCTGAAAGATCAAAAAATAAATCAGCTGTTTCATAAATGCAATATTCAACCGATGAAAATGTATGAAACAGTAGATATTTTAATAATCGTGAATACTTTAAACTATCTACTGTTTGCGCGCGAACTACGCGCTAAAAGGTTGTTAGTGTTTTAAAAAATAATCCTGGTTACCTGAATGCCTCCTGAGGTTTGGGTAATCCCAAACACGTAGCCATCCCTACATTATTACGAATTAGGACAGTCAACACGTACTTTCACGAATCGCTGAAAATAAATCGAATAGGTAGGTACTTCCAATGCGTCATACAACATACCAAGAGACGTCACTGAAATTAACGCTGAAAAACTGCAATGGAATTCGAAACAAAAACGTAAACAAATACCTTTCAAGTATGGAAATAACATTATTTTAACTACAAAATTCCATGCCGACTTACGAGAATTAATTTTATACAGCCCGGTATCATTTCAGAGAAATGTGAATAATCGACTGCACTTTAACTTCTTTTTTCTTTTACTTCGAAATTGGAACTTACGACATCGCGCGAGACAGATAATAATTAAAAAATAAAAAACATGGCCGCCTTTTTGTGGAGTACTTTTATTAATCGTTTTTGTTCGAGTTTTTACAAAATTAATTTAACTTTAATTGCTGTTTCTTGGAACCGTATCACGGTCTCACGGACAATGTTTTATTAGGAAACAATTTGTGAAATAACTTGTAATGTAAGTAGGTACCTACAGTCACAGTAAAATTAGTTTCGTCAAGTTATGGTTTGTTTTTTCAGTTCGGGCGGAATCTGCTTTACTTTTAGTTTTGACGTATTGTCAATGTCATTGAATGCCAGTCAGTTTCTTAAAAATGACACTGATAAATTAATAAATCAGATTTGATTTGTCTTTCATAAAATCGCAAATCCAATGAAAAGGTTTTAGTTTGATTACTGGTGATAGGTTTATGGTATTTTGACCTGTGTTTTCAAGTGATTGAGTATGGTTTTCTATGTACTTAGTTCTATTCTATTCTATATTTTTATATGGCAAGCAAAGCCGATGTCGACTATTCTGCCAATGTCTAAAGTATATTGGATATGTACTTAGTTGTCTGCTCATGGCTCAGTGTCGTAGCTCAAAAAGGGTGAATTTGTCCCACAGACTATAAAACCACTATACTCTATGATTTGTCCCGATTTGATTAAAGGAAATAATTTGAAGTCTGACGAAGGTATAACCGACTCGACTGTACCTATGTAGGTGCACTAGGTACTCCCGATATTATTTCTTGTGACTGTTATTTATTATTTTCTTGTAATAATGTGAAGAATGATATTGAGTTTTTCTAGACGGGATAACTTCCAAGAAAGTTGTGGAGTCCAAATAATTTTTTTGGTAAACATTACCTACCTATAGATTGGTTTAGGTAATATTAAGTTGCTTCTGTCTGATACACAATATTTTTGTAGTCACTATATATTTTGCGCCTATTTCATCCCACTACTGGGCAAAGGCCTCCCTCTCCTTTTTCTAGCTAATTAATACTGGAATCCGATACTTAAATATAAAAATGAATATTTTTTCTGGCCAGTACTGCGCATCTACCGCTGGGTTATATACCTACATATAATGTTCTAAGTAATGAATTGTCATCTCTAAACGTTTTCGGGGAATACTTAATCAACTATGTAATTGGAAAGGAGAACAGCTCATCATTAGTCATTTCTGACGAAATTCGTAACTCAATAGAGCTCGTTAAAGGCTCCCACAGACAGGCACGACCCGACTTTTTATTTTAACTGAAACATGGTCTTAGCGTGTCGGAAACTCGTAACAGGATTGTCGCGCAGCGTATCTCTGTGAGTGAGAGCCCTTACCAACTCGAAAGTTAGTAAAATTTCCATTAAAAAAAAGAAGGTGTTATTTTGTGCACAAACAGTCTTTACAGATACAGTATTAATTTAATTTTCGCAATAAATATAAAATTCCAGCTAAAACCGTAATTAACAATATTAACATGACATAATACACGGATGGAAATAATTTAAATGTTCTACAATTCCATAGAAGACGATCCAGTACAAATTCGCGGTAAAAATTATCATCATTTCGAGAGCATGCTATGGAAAAGCTTATCTTACTTCAGAGCGACAAGATACAAAATCGATTGGCGTATGGGAGTTGATGCAATATTTCATAAGAACGAATATTGTACCTACATACCTGTAATCACGAAGTAGGTACCTAAGTTATTCTCACGAGTCATTACTGAGACGTAGGTATGTCATGTCAGACTGTCTGTCTGCGAAAAGGATGAAGACAAGATCTAGCTAGACACTAGACAGATATCAATTTATTTACGTGTCTAGTTAGGTATATCGGAATAATTGCAGACATCTATCATAGCTCTGATAGATTCTAGGCAGATTTTGATCTAACCAGGAACAAAAAACTGGGCAAGTGCGTGTCGGGCCACGCACAGTGTAGGGTTCCGTAGTTACCCGTCGCGCACCTAAGCCATGACACAAAATAGCAAATTTTACTATGACATTACAAAGTCAGAAATACACTTAAGTAAGTGTATTTCAACTTATAAAATGTGAGTAACTGATTAGTTAAAATTTTCTTAAAATTAAGTAATTTTAAGATTTTTTTTATTTTGCAAAGCTCTAAGCTGTGTTTCAATTCGTTATATATGCTACTACCATGATTTTTTTCACGTCTCCAAAAATAAAACCGTTTATCTGGCAGAGCGGCGGGACACAACACCATACACACCATTGACACCATACTGCCTATGTTTAGTAGACAGAACCCAGACAAACCTCATAACTCATAACGTTTATGAAACAAATGAAAAACGCGGCGAAAAAAGAATGAAAAGTAGGCGAACACGGAAAAATAAAAATTAGGCGAACTTTGTGGGCGAAACCGGAACAAACCATTAAAGTACCTACCTGTTGCTACTGTGCGTTGACCTCTTAGTACCTATTTAACTTTAATCTATTTTAAGGCAACGTCTGAAAAGGCTTTCTTAACTGAATTGGTTAATAAGGTACTTAGATATTTACAAAATACAAGGCTTTTCTCGTTGGTATCAAGCACAGGACAAAGGACAGTTCAGAAGCGACTCTAAAGTGAGACTACAGTGTTTTTTTATAGAAATATTTTGTAGAACTCTCAAAAAAACCGAGATCAATTTTAATAAAAGTTATCGACTCGATTGCACTGTCGTTTCGCACCTGTCTCAGGTTGATTAAAGACGTCAGTCAACACGTTTCCTTCTTGCTGAATACTTAGAGAGCTGTGAGTTAGGATGCGTTTCCACCAGAGATATTCGGAGATGATGATATGATACAGGCTAGGTAAATGAAGCGATCCTATTGGTTCTCACAAACACAACCGTCGCTACGTATCCTCGCCCTCGCACATCTCTAGTGGGAACTCACCCTTACAATTTGATATTTGACTATTATCGAAAATCTAAACGAATAAATACTTACCTACTTGAAAGATGTTACGAAAATAGTACGGTTTGTGAAAAAATAGATAAAACACGTGGCAAAACAGAGAAGTTACACGCTTCTGAAGATATTCTTCATGTCACGGAAAATGTCGTTTGTACTAAGACTTGGCATATTTTTACCTACCTACATGACTGTGTTGAAGTACAATTTAGACGAGTGTGTCGACTTGCCAAGTCACACTATTGGGTAGCAAAGAATTAGCAAACCATTATTAAAGCATAATTATGCGTAGCTGGAACTGAGTCTGGTATATATAGTTACCTAGATCTCACTTCTGAATAGGTTGTGAGATCCAAAGTTTTTATACAATACTTAGAAGCGAAGCTGATAATGAGAACTTTGCATTATTTCACAGTTAGTTATGTTTTTGGTGAGACCATATTTATTACAATGGACACGAATAACTAATTCACTAGAATAATATATTATCATATTTTAGTTATAACCATAAATTAATAATAGAGTACTTACCTATATTAGGTAAGTACAATGTCCGTTATGTATTTACCTAGTTTTGCATCATGAAGTCAAAAACGGTCATGACCTAGTTTTACCTCCTAAATTAGTCAGACATCATTTTGAACAAATAAATATGGAATTTTTATAATAAAGTAACTTGTACACTGTACAAAATCGTGCTTGGTCCGATATTAAGAAAATAGGTAAGTTTGTTCGTCATAAGCTTTAGCTTACGTCATTCCTGTCTTCGTTCCTGGGCTGTGATGAAGATATTATAACTTGAACATTAAATAAGGAAGCAAGCACCAACGAATACCACCTTTTGTTTCGTTCATTTTCATGCATTTATCTACGACTAGCGACTCGCCCGGGTCACCTACAAATTTTATTTACAAACCTTTATTTTATTTAACAGTTTTTGTACACACATTTAACAAATTGATAAGAATAAGGAGAGAGAAAAATAGGTAGGTACAAAGGTGATGTTTATTTCTAGTGAAAACTCTTCCAGCATACCTGCGAAAGGAAAGTCGAATAAAAGAGATTTAGGACACGTGTGTAAAAGTTTTAAAGTAAGAAAAGAAACTTTAAATATAACATAAAATATTAGGTACTAAAAAAATATGACACTAATACATACAATATTATAAGATAAATAATAATAAGTGCATATTATACCTTTCTTACATATCGCTTTACTATTAGTGGAAACCGCATCAAAATCCGTTGCGTGGTTTAGAAGAAGTATGCGGACAAACATACAGAAGCAGACAGCCATTTAAATTTATACTATTTATAGAAGAGAAGAAACTGTGCACACAGGTGGAGTAACCTGCCTTATGCTGTCAACATCTAACGGTGTACCTAAACTTCGATGGAGTGAGCGTGAAGTGAACTGTCATTCCATCTTGTTTGTATGGATTGACAGCTCATGTCCACTTCTCCTAAGCTGAAACGGTGCGCGGTTTACAGAATCGCACTACGCTGTATACTACTACGTTCACGAAACCGAGTGTAAACAAATTTTTATGTTTCACAGGAGGCAATCTCTAGGGGGTTCCGGGTGGTCTTTCTGGTAGTGGATTCTTCTGTGTGCTGATGGTGACTATGAGTGTGGTTTTAGTGAGTTACAGGCAATCTCTTAAAACTCTGATCTGTTGACCAAAATTTCTTCACTCGTCAGAGCCCGCCAGAGTTGCGGATTATGTTCGAAAAAGTCACCGCGGCCGTGGAAAGCAAAGGGCACTAAAAGGAGCACGGATGGGTTTTAGTCAGTAAGAGTCTGCAGACACTCTCCACCCAGAGCGGGAGAAGTCATTTGTTGATTTCCCATCCATTAAAAAAAGGTAGCTTTCTCTTCTCGTATGCGGGCGGACTGGCTAGTTTTATCCCGGAAAATGCACTTTATCTGTGCTGTGGGATAATGCCATGGAAAAAGGAACTGAAGAATGGAATAGAAAACTTGTATTCGAAAAACACAACAGCAACGACAAAGTAAAATGTATCTTCTGTGTGCTTGTGATGATTTATAATGTCGCGGGCAACAAACTTACTCCTGCCAGGCTTGCGAATTTTGTTCGAAAGAGTCACCGCGGCCCTGGAACGCAAAGGGTAGGTACCTATAATTGGTGGCCTTTTCATTTAACTGCGCCAATTTTTCAGCGACCTAAGTGACATCTTTGCTTCAATATCGTTAAATGACTTGCCCATGTCACTTATGTCGCTGATTAAAAGGCGCAGTTCAATGAAAAGACTTAGCCTTTCAATGAAACGGCTGATTAAGCTACATATTATGTATCTATAATTAAGTAAGTACTTATGCCTACTGTGTGTTTAATTAAGTATGCAATAAACAATAGCAAAAGCTATATAAAATAAGGTTATCGATCGCTCTCCCGTTGTGTCACACACATGCCTGAAATGGAGTCACCCTCGGAGTAGGGCAACATTAGCATACCTTAGCATAATGCTGGAATACAGGAGAGTATTAACATACTCATTATAAATGTCTTTTGTAGTAGGTAGGTAGCTGCTACACACTCTAAATCTACTTATCTTTACTGTAGGTATAATTAATTCAGTTCAAAACAGGGATGTAATGGATATGAAGTTTCGGATCTGGATAAGGATACGGATATGCATAATATTAAACCGTTTTCGGATACGTTTACGGATATTAAATTATTTCGGATTATCCCTTAGTTTCGGATAGTTTCGGTTTCGGATATTAGATTTTTTAGAAATTGTAACCCTTGTGTGTTAAAACGGAGGTTAGATAGACAATTCTAACGCCTAGGAAATGGCGATAAAGTAACTGGAGAAGAGCGACGACGTCATCGAAAGCCTTACTGAAGTCAATGATGCCCACATCGATGACGTAAGAGAATTCGTACGACTTCTGAATGATTTAACTAATATTGCGGATTTGCTCAGTAATGTCACTGCGCAGCTGGGTAAAAGGGAGTGGTACTATGGGTCCAACAGCCATCGCACCAGATCCCCCCCTAGCCAGCTCATCGGCCGCGTCATTTCCTAGTGATCCGCTGTGTCCTTTTATCCACTGCAGTGTCACAGTGTTACGGTTGGTCACCGTGACACGTTCTAGTGCATTGTGGCATTTTTGTATGAGTTTTGAGGTGATGATTACATCACCTCAAAACTCATACAAGTCAACTCAATACATACACTCATACAAAAAAAATAATTAATTTTGAAAAGAATTATCTTTTCTAGGGAAAATAGTGTTTAAAAGCCTTGTCTCCAAACCAACATATATTAAGTTAGAACTGGATCCGTTAGCTTGTGTCATCTAAACACAAATCAACGACACGATCTCAGCCTCCGCATCATAATTTAGTAGGATTCCACAGAAACCAGAACAGCGATCTTATCGTAACACACATTCATAAACTTTAGTGAATGGCCGGCTACGGAATTACATCATACAGCCAACGCAACACTGCTACGAAGGTTGAATACATTAAAACTGTGTTACTAGCTTTCATAGAAGAAACCGGTGCGTTCAAGTACTCATAAACGACAGAAACGTTTTGTCATTTAGTTGGTACTTATTTAGCACTAGCACACCGCGTGTTGGCGTAGATTTCGATTTTCTCCTACAAAGATTACCCACGGCCGGAAAAGCTTCTGTTAACCCACATGAGCCCACATCACAACATTCCTTAATCTATAATTCGAAGTTGTACCCACCCTTAGGAACTTTGCAAATAATGGATTTCCTTGTAACATAATTATCACGCCCGAGCAACGGGATAAGTATATGTAGGTACCTACCTAAGATAGGTAGGTAAGTAGATAATATTTTTATTATGAAAATATTTCTAATTAAACTTTATTCGTTTCTTAATTTAATCCGGTACGAATCCATCTTCATGAAGCCGGATCGAATAATAGTAATCTCAATATTTTTTGAGATGTAACACTTTGTCTCGGCAGCCTACCTACGCACAGTCACTGTCAAAATGATGTGCTTGGTCTTGATGTTCCTGATCAAATCAGATCTAAGACATCTTAAGTCAATACCTACGTGTTACCAGAGCCATTTTGCGAAAGCGCCAATGGAAGTATTTTAATTCCTGATTATGCAAAGTGAACTACTTCGCCAAAGAGCTAGATTGGAATTCATTTTGTATTCCAAAAGCTCCAGTGAAAAGCTCTCCTTCTGTACTTTTTATTGTTTTTTTTTCTCACAGAAAGACATTTTCAGGTTGCGAAATAATTATGGGTTGCGACTTTCATCCATTTTTGGGAGTGCTCCATTTGAGGCGCAGATTTTTTCAGGAATGTTCTTACATCACCGTTTATTAAAGACAATATGGACTAGCTGTCCGCAACTAGATACTGGTTGATGTGAGTATTAGAAATTGCATGCTATGGCGAGCTTCGGATAGGTTTAATTTTCTTTTAATCATCCATACTTTATTCGAAGAACATTTTTTGAATAAGCGGCTGAGACAGATATGAATGTAAGAGCGAGCGAAGCGAGCTCGACAATTTTGTGCACCCCACTTCCGACCTGGGTGACACGCACTCTAGATAAAAAAAAATAACGAAAGTTCGGGTGTCACCCGAGGCCGGCCCCCTCCCTCCTTGCTACGCTACTGTCAGGTATTACTTATATTACGCTGAAGCACAGACTAAAAGCAAGAGAAATAAAACATCAAAGTTCGACTTCTTTTCTTTCTATTGCATCTCATTTCAAATAAATATCTACCAACAAACGTATTGAATTCTCGATCGTTGCTTTTGAATAACGTTGAAAAGCTAGGTTCTCTTTTAATATGGCCTCCATCGTGCCGCCATATTGCATCCGAGCGCAATAAAATTGTGGTGGCTTCATGCAAAGCTTTTATGTGATTTGCAATTCCATCCTATAGTAAAGTTTACATGAAAAAGCTATTTATGAACTCATTGAAAAGAGTTGTATTAACCGACCAAGGGTAATATTTTGTGAAAGGATGATGTTTATAAAGTAACGTAAGTAAAGTACGTACCATTCATAATATTATATTTAGAATTACCAGTAGGTACCCATGGCAGAATTGAGCTGTTCCGACACAGTTGCCTATACATGGCACCATTAATTTATAACTTCCTTCCTAAGAGAATAGTTGACTTACCCTATCATAAATTTTGCATTTTCCTACATAACTGGGTAATATAAGAAATTTTTTTCAGCGTCAATGAATTTTTAAAAAAATACTCTTCGGATTCCTACCATTTTTAGAAACGCATTGTGAGCTTACATTCTATGGTCTTTCGTGTTTTTGTTTTATAAATTTTATATCGATGTTATTTTACTTTTATTGTTTTTCCTTTTTTAATTTTACTTCGTACTTCTACCTTATTTATTTAACATGGTGATGTTGTTACATTAGTTTTTTTTTTGATAATTGATGATGTGTGTAACATGTAACATCATTCATTACGAACTTTGTTTTGTGTAAAATTTTATGTATAGGTACCTAAATATTTGCATGCTATCATATTATGGCGGAATGTGTCTTGCACCAATATATTTCTATAATAGAATTCAACTTATATGCAACGTCTTTTTACCACATTTTTTGCAAATAAAAACTTAATTACTTACTATGTTTACTATTTTCAGAGAGGTATTAGTTTTCGGTGGTACACAGGTGAATTTTTAAAGTGTGCGTGGATGGCCAAATCCGAAACTATGAGGAATATAGAAAAACACTGAAAGGAGTCTCGAGCCCGAATTTGATGAAAACTAAAACTGCATCATTAGATTTTAGAAAAATCGAAACCGAATCGGTTGATACTGAGAAAAAAAACACAGCCCAGTATTACATATTACACCATCCGAAAGTGTCGCTAATAGTAACAAGTATCAAATTCTGTGAAGTAACACATGGAAAGCTAAAGTAAATAGCAAATTTTTAAATACTTTATTTTAATTTTCAAAAATTTATCGATAGTTTTAAAAAAAATCTAAGATGCTGTTTTAGTTTTCATCAATATCGGAACCGAGAATCTACAACGGCATTATTGGATTTTTGAAAAAAAATCAGTTATGGTTCAGCAGTGCGATTCTGTAAACATGTCGAAGTGAACACTTGGGCGGGGCGCACGACGGGTGACTTGTCAAACCATACAAATAAGATAGAATGACAGCTCTATTGTCGTTCACTCCACCTAGGTGAACACCGAAGAGATGTCGACAGAATCGACCGGCAGGTAGGAGTTTAGTCAGAAATTACAAAACAAATTTGTTAAAAATGAGAGCTTTTGAAAATTTATTCTCATTTTATTTTGTTAAAATGAGAATGCATTATTTGTGGATTTCTATAAAATTAAATGCCATCAAGGTCTGGCATGGTGTAAAGTATGATTAATATGTATGTGAGTATGTCGAGGAAGGGTGATATGGGTAAGGTTGATATGGGTAAGGGTTATATGGGTAAGGGTGATATACTTTAAAAGAAGTGTGCAAGAAGAAGACGTGTTGCCCTGACCCCAAACAAACTGGGATAAGGACAAGACAGTGATACCTATGCACACACCTCAAAGTTACAGACCAAATGCTGAAAACCATATTTAATTTTAGGTTTAGAAGAAGTAAACGGAGAAACAGACAGAAGCAGACAGCGACTTTGTTTTACAATACTATTTAGGGAAATATGGATTGAGTTTTGTGAAGTTTCCTCAAATTAAACTCTAAAACCTATTGAAACTGGTACCTAAGTTTTACATGAGTTAGAGTAGGTACTTACTCGTACTTAATATTAAAAAATACTTTAAAAACAAGCTTTTAAGTAACGGCCATATTGAATTTAGTGTGATGTTACTACATTTATCGTTTTTTATTTTTCAAGCCCTTTCATATTTTGATACCTATAAGGGGTTTAGAAACAATATTAAATCCGCCATCTTGGAGCAGCGGCATACACCTATTGAAATTATTACAATATTGAGTATTGCACATTGTATAGTCACCAGAACTAAAACTAGGTAGATTTATGTAAAATTTCAGCTCAATCGGATACCAACAAATTGTCGAAAAATGGTTTGCAAATTTTGACGGAAACATACAGACATACGAACAGTGTTAGTTAAATAAAATCTTGTAATAAGGGATTTCATATACAAAGCGGACAAAGCGCGCGGTTAGGGCGCTGACAAGATAAAATGTATGGCGTCAAAGGAACGAAATACTCGCAGGCGCGCGGCCAGACGCCATACAATTTCGTCACAGCGTCCAGGCCGCGCGCCCGTTGCGCGCCCGGACCGCTTTGTATATCAAGTTCATCATAGTCATAGTGTAACATCGTTTTGTCAGAGTTTCAATACTCTCAATGGAATGTTACAACAGATGACAAATCTTCCTCAAATACAAAACATAAAAATATTTGGTTGGATCAGTGACGTTTTTCATCTTGACATTTTTCCTGTTATGATTATCATGTATTACCTAAGTTTATTAAATCTTGAGGAAAACATTATGTGAATAAATAAGGAAATGCTTTGCTTTCCTGACTTCATCTCATAGAGGAAACACCGTTATTTTGTGTGACACATAAGGTAAAAACATTATCGTAAGTTAGTAATTATTTGTAAATAATTATTACATACCTATATTAGGTATACACATGTAAAAATATATATACAATGTGTAACAGAATAAACGCAATACCTGAAAGTAGGTCATACAATGACCCATTTTCATGACCAACCCTGAAATTGCCGCGCGCACGGAAATGTATCGGGCAGTCGATTTTTTTCGCGATTTCTATGTTGGTCCCATAATAAAAGTTGTTCATAATGATGAAAATGGGTCATTGTATAACCAATTTCAGGTATTGCGTTTATTCTGTTACACGTTATAATAAGTATCTACTACATTGGCATTAGTAGAAATTTTGTTTCAAGTCGTTGCTTAAATACAAAAAAAAACTGAATGTTTTTATACGTAGAAGTTTAGAACACAAATATTAGTTTTTGGTTAAAAGTAAATAATTTAATGGATGGAATATAATATTCATTTACGATGTTCAATTTGTTAGCCCACTATCAGGATTAGTCTACGTTGCCCCACTGGCCTCCTCACTAGTGGGTCAGAATCAAGTCTTATCTTATATTCTGCAGGCCACAATTGCCACCAAGCTGTTGGAGCTATCGCCGCATCAGGGGGTCTACACTCTTAGCCCGAAATCTGTAGTTTCGGCCTTAGTGTCGGTCGTTTTCTACTCCGTATCACCTACGGACTTACGATTAGCCCCGAACCCGAACTAAGAACAACTGTCAAATCGTGTTGTCATTGATTCTTAGTTGAGATGATATTTGTGTTCGCATGATAGAGTAAAAATCGGGCACGCCATACTCCGCGAACATCCCTGATGCACTGCAAAAGCGCGATAGCTCCAACATTACTCTGAAGGCGTAATTATATTGGACACGTAGAGCAATATACGAGATTTTTGTATAGCCGAAGCTGACCCATAGGGCGCTCGTGTAGGTACATAGTTTAGCAATACGCTCTAAAGAGTAGCATCGGCAGCCATCCAGCATGTAACATCGAACTGCCAAGGCTTCGCGTTCCCTCTCCATCGTCGGACAGACTATCGGTGACCCAAAGCCCCAGATACTTGAACTTCGACCTTCCAAACTATACATCCGACAGGCAGAGCTGGGAAAAATACATGCTTTGTTTTAATTCAAATACAAATTACAAAATACTGTCTCGCATGTATTTAAAATACGAAATACTTTTGAGTAGTGTATTTGAAATATGAAATACAAAATACGGTATTTTAAAAATACTGATGCAAAATACAAAATACTGATTACAAAATACAGCCAGGTGTTAGGTTAGGTTAGCATTTTTGCTTACGAAAACTATCCAGCGCTGATTTCTACAAAACGCATCTATTAATAAGTTTGCTAAATGTTGAAATGTATTTTGAAGCAATAAGTATTTCACATACAAAATACCTCAGCATCAGGTATTTGAAATGCCCTTTGAAACCCTGCCGACAGGACACTCGCCCATTTAATAGTTGTATTGTTTCCTATACCAATACCACAGTATAAATATTATATTATGCCAATACTATGTACATTTAATAATATTGTGAATAAATAATTGTGGATGATCTGCATTGTTTACATAAGTTTCGCAACTAAACGCATATGAAATTCATTAGGTTCATCAAATTATCATACTCGTATATTATTGAAAAGCTATGTTTTGCATTTAAATCAGTTCGGGGAATAAACGCGGTGTTATTATGTTATTAGTCCGTTACGGAATAGTTGGGTTTAGAGCTTACTAATTACTTGATGTTTTGAATAATGTTTGTAATGACTGCGGTGATGTATTGTTGGAAATGAAATTATTTCTCCGAATCACCTGGTTTCAGCGGAAATGAAATATGAGAAGAGTGTATTTGTTCAGTTTTTACCCGACTGCATCAGAAGGAGGGTAATGTTCTTAAAATTAATTTTCAAAATGGCTCCCGCCAATGAAAAAAAATGTGAATCAATCAAAGGCAGGAAATGAAATAAATTACTGTCAAAAAACCCGACCGCTAAAAACGACTAAAAAGTTCCAAACAAGTCGCTTTTCAAGCAGTCTGATACAGTTCAATCACAGATCTGGGGCCTAACCACCAACTCTTATAGCAGTATTACTTTAATATTACTTCCAGTGGGAAAGAGATCCGCCTTTTTCCCACTGGAAGTAATAAGTAAAATTGTTTTAAGGGTTGGTGGTTAAGCCCTTGAGGCCACAAACTGCATCAGACTGCTTAAAAAGCGACTTGTTTGGAACTTTTTGGTCGGGTTTTTGAAAGTCTTTTTTTTTTTTTTTCTTTCACGAAACTTCAGATCTGTATAATCATTTTCAAACTCGTCTTTTTGCAGTTTAGGGACGTGGCAGGTGCGTAATGCAGCCTGTCTATTCTGTCGACATCTCACCGTGTACATTTAGGCGAAGTGAATGACAAGTGAGCTGTCATTCCATCTTGTTTGTACGGTTTGACAGCTCACTCGTTGTTCACTTGGCCATGTTTACAGAATCGCACTGCAGGTGCATGTTAGTTGTTGCAGATTTTTTTTTTGTATTGTTTTGATTTCCGTGGTAACTATATTACTTATACCTACCTATTACAATAAAGTACTTAGTTCTGAATTAAAATGATTATACACGATAAATCTAATAATTGATGGACATGGAGATTAGCATTCGTTTGTATTCTGAAATGCGATGATTGCCGAGGGACATTAAGAAAATAGTTGCATTCTGTTTCATACTGTGCATCTACTGATAGGGAGATAAAATAAATGTACCTACTCATCAATGTTACGGGGTACCTAAGTACATATATTTTGGCTTCTTTGGTGTGAAATATTGGGTTGTTTTGTTATTTTTCTTTACTGTTTCAAATATGTTTGTTTGTTTAGTAAAAGTTTTGTTTTTAAGATAAGTTTACAATTTCAATTTTATGGGTGCTAATGTCTGAAATAAACGATTATTATTATTAGTGTTCAATTTACTAATTTTCTCTTTGTTATAACATGTTTCTGTCAAAAAGTAGTTCCTAACTTACTGCAAATGTCTAGTTCTTGGCTGGTTCAAACTTGTTGACGTCTGTGAAGTTTACTGATTCTATATTCTGCATTATTGACTGATTTTCAGTAGATTTTCAGCATAGTTTCGTGTAGAAACTTAGTATCAACCTATCTTTTAAACTCACTCACCTCACGCCTGAGAAGTTTGCTTTGAGAAAATGTAAATGTTACGTTAAACCAAGGTAGTTTTCCGTAAATGAGTAAAAACTTAGAAACGTAGTATGTGGAAAAGCTAAGAAGAAAGTTTGTGCATAGTAAAATTTATTATGGAGATTTAACGCAAGCAGCAAAACTAATATTTTCATACCTATGTAAATTCTGTCTTTAGATGTCTTTACAGGGTTTATTCAAGTGGGCGTGAATGGCTAAACCCGAAACTGTGAGGAATAGTGAACAATTTGGTACTCAAAGAAGTCTCGAGTCGGATTTTGATGAAAATTTGCTAGCTTCGTTGGGTTTATTTAACATTTATGTGTAACTGTATTCCAGGCTTGCGGAATTTGTTCGAAAGATAAACTTGGAACGCTAGGGCATATGGAGGAAAACGAATGGGTATTAGTCAGTAAGAGTCTAGTCCACTCCGTACAGAGCGGAAGAAGTCATTTGATGACTTCCCAAAAAGGAAATCTTCCACAAGTCTGTACCATAACCGCTATCTACATTCTGAATACTACGTTATATTGTACCAATGTTTTATACAAACGTGTAAGTACGTAGCTCGAGCGACGTAGTACCAACTGATCCCCACAATTCACTCCAGCCAATTGAGGAAATTGCTAATCATGGCTCGTTGGAGATCGCAGCGGGATATAGATTCAAGAGGGCATTATCTACTTGATGGGTCCACGGGATCAATTGCGAATAACAACGAGAGATTGAGACCAATGAGACTAAAACCACTTACAATTGAGAAAAGAGTTTTCTCAAGTAAGTGGTTTTCTCAATTCCTGTCGGCATGATTTTTCCGACATTACTGTTGTCGACAGATCTGGCCACCCCGTTGCTAGGGGCTTGTTGATTTTAGTTGGTTAGCAACGGGGCGGTTTACGTGTTTTTTTACAAATTTTTAATATTCTCTTGTGAGCTAATTAATACACCCTATTGCACCTTAACCGTGTTTCATTTGGTGCCTAACAATTACAATAAACATTTCAGCCAATTAGGTAATACAAAATTTTAATGAAATTTACACTTAAACTTTTCTCATGAATCTCTCCGTAGGTATACTGGTGAAAACCTTATGAAAATCCGTTCGGTAGACGGACAGACAGACGCGGTGACGGACTTTGTTTTATAATGATTAGATAAATGCAGTGATGTTGATAGTGATTTAACTGTCTGCGTAGCTAAGTCGTACGCAGCTTGTCGAGCTTTCCCTAATTTAATTAATCTAAATTACGTGTATACCCTACATGCGTGCAATTTGTACAAAAAACAAAGATTGAGACTTTAATTATCTATATCGACAGGTACATATTGATATTTAGAGCACTAGATTTCTTGAGTACGAGGACGCTACGAAAACACTACGAAACGCTACAACATAGCTATGATGCCGCTACGACGCCGTTATAACTGCAAACTGCAAAAAGGCGAAGTTTAGTTTACAAATATGAACGAAAAGGCAATTAAACTTTTTCGAAGTAAGTAAAATACATTATTTCCAAGTTTAGCATCAGTATACCTACTTAAACTAGATATACATAGGTACGTTTACGAAAACATTTCTACAGAACACAATGGTTATCCCATTTAGGTTTGGGAAAATTACACGTTGATTCACTTAACAGTCCCATAAAATTATGAACGAATGTATAAGGAAGTATGTAATAAATAACTAATAACTGTACATATGAGGAGGAAAAAACAAGCACGAAATTAATAAAAGCAGTTCTTCTAAAGTAATTTTAGAATAACGTTATAGGGAATCTCAACACAGGCGTAACGATCACAGGCAAAATGGTACAATTAAACAATTTGTAGTTTATCTTTATTTATAAACCACAAAGGGAAAAAGGTCAGGAATACCGCTGGGAAGAAACTCATGCTTGTTAATCTGACGTCATTGGTACTGTCAGGCCCGCTTGCGCAAACTTATAAATACCTAGAATACTCTTTAATATACAACGTGTAACAGAATAAACGCAATATGATGAACAATTTTACTATGGTACCAACACTGAAATCGCGAAAAAAAATCGACTGCTCCATATATTTCTGTGAGCATAACTCGACAAAATGTACTGGACAGCAGATTTTTTTCTCGCGATTTCGGGGATCTTTTAAAGATAAACTTGCCAGTATCCTTTAATACATAGAGTGGCCCATACGAGAGTGGCCCCCGGGTTCTAACTAGCTCGGAGTCAAAAAATAACTATGATTTGTGCGTCATCCTCAGGGTTGGGCAGTATTTGAATATCTTGTAATTGAAATAAAAATACGTAAATATTTGGTAGGTATTTATATTTCAATTACTTCTTATAAATTTAATTTGTAATTGGTATTTCAAATACCTGACGCTGAGGTATTTTGTAGTTAGTATTTCCAATACTTGACTTCAAAATACATTTATAAAAACATAAATACATTATACAAACTTATTAATGGTTACGTTCTGCAGAGAACAGCGCTCGATAGCTATCGTAAGCAAAAAGGCTAACAACCTAACACCGACTGTATTCTGTAATTAGTATCATAGTATTTTGTATTTGAAATAAAAATATTTTATAATTTAGAAAACGGGGTGAATAGAACTGAGGGGTAAATAGAAACAAAACTTTGAAGGGGATTTTTTACGTTATTTAAATCTTGTTTGCAGCATTTACGGCCTCCAATTTAATTGCATTGATATAAATAAAAAAGTTACTCTCTTAGCAAACCAATATTACGATATTAAAGTGAAAAACCTCATCAAAGTTTTCTTTCTATTCACCCCTCAGTTCCTATTCATCCCGTTTTACCTGTATTTTATACTTCAAATACACGACTTAAAAGTATTTTGTATTTCGTGTTTTAAAAACATGCGAGATAGTATTTTGTAATTTGAATTAAAGCAAAACATGTATTTTACCCAGCTCTGCTTAGGTCTGACGTGCGACAAAAATTACGACCACCACGATGAATGTTGTCGGACAGTGGCGTGGATAGCGTTGGTAAGTCTGTATTAGCCACACACGCCGTTGAATGCATTATGCATATACATGTAACATATTATGTACATATGAAGGTTGTGTAAACAGTCAAAAAATTTATAAAATACTTGGTGGTTAGCCGCTTCTGGCTCAGTACCGAGAATGGTTGAGTGTTCTTCGGTATTGACCACACATTCGCGACAGCCGTTGAATGCTCATACGTAGTTAGCTACCTGTAAATGTAAGGAAACCTTAACACACAATTAATGATGTGGTCGCTATATTTTGCCACCGTGCGATCTTGGCACGTATAGGTGACGCACCTATCAGTACAGTCATCATGAATCTAAAGCGCGCGGGTTTCTCTAATCGCCCAACTACCGTAATTGGGAAACCGAAGCTCGTATTTATAAGGATAGAACAGTGATTGCTTGGTTTCTTTATTCTTGGCTAAACAATATGGCGTAATCGATTGCTAGGCGGTAAAGATTGCGTCAAAGGCATCTTTCGATTCGATTGTGAGGATGAATGTGATTTGTAAGAGTATGGTAAGTAGGTACATATCTATACTTCTATACTAATATTATAAAGAGGAAAGATTTGTTTGTTTGTTTGTTTGTTTTTTTGAAATGAAACTACTGGACCGATTTGAAAAATTCTTTCACCAGTAGAATCGTACATTATCGATGATGGACATAGGCTATAGAATATTTTCAAAAAAGTTAGGGATCCGTATGAAAACTTCGATAATGTAACCCAAGGTGTGAGAAAAAATCCTTATATCGCGTACGCTGCGGAATCTATTGACGATAGAGCAAAGTGATGTACTACAGTTTTATAGAGGTCATCAATGTCTACAAAAAAGTCAGCGATACCATATGTCTAACTATTATGGTTAAGTCACCATGACCGCTTTTTGTTCAAATTATTCAAGCAAATCCTTGGTGATATGAAAAATGGTGATTTCGGTATCATGATATTAATCCTTATCCATTTAAATGGTTTGATAATAAAGGTTGCTTATGTCCGTGTAAGTCACACTTTAAATTATTCAAATCGGACCTTTCGTTCAAAAGGTAATAAACATGCTCGGAGTAAGAAAAATGTCGCGGCTTGAGCGAACTGGGAAGAATCATAACAATGCTTGGTCCGATGAAGTTGAAAATGATTTCGATAAAACAATAAGAATAAGAAATGTTTGGATTTTTCGCAAATAAACTACATACATAATAAGGGGTGAAGCAGGGGTTGCAGCAAGTTTCTAGGGGAGGACATTATTGCTTGCTTTAATTTACGTCGGAATGCTATGAACGAACTAAAAACGGGATTATTGAAACAGATGTACCTAACAATTTTTGCATAATCAACTCCTGACGGGGTGAACGGAGTGAACAGTTGCGCTGAACCTGAGACCATAGAATAAGTAGAAATGGCTAAGTAATAAATGTAATTAATGAAAATCATTGTGCTTAATTTTCCAAAACTAACCTTTATAAGGGGGTATAGGGGGCGTTGAAGTTTGTGGAGTACCTACTAAATCCGCGCGGACGAAGTCGCGGGCGAAGTGCTAGTTATTTATAAGAATGGACTATCAACGGCTTGTGGCGCCATCTGTACCGCCACATAAGAATTAAAAATTACACCTGAGGTGTTATCATTCGAATTGGAAAAAAGCCTAACCTGTTTTGACAAATTGTCAATGATGGTCGCTGAGATAATTGTGATTTTAATCTACGAGAATTAGTCTTTTAAAGTCACGCAATTAAGCTTACATTTTAGGTCCCTGTACAGGTAAGTAGGTATAACAGCCCGATATCAACCATCGTCTCACGGGAACAACTACACTCGGAAGATCAGCTTCTTTCCGATGAGATAAACTTTAACATCCCATTATTTATATACTTACCTATCATTAACTATTTCAAATTTATTTACAGCAGTGGTTTACGACCTTTATTTAACCAAATCAAAGTGAAGCAAAGTGGTTCCGACCACTTTGATTTATTTGTTCAGTTTCAGTTGATAGAAGGGAATGAACCATGGCAGTAACCAAGAAGGAAATAAAACTTTTATCAAACCGCGACTTCGTACGTGCATATCCCGTTTATTTCCGTTCACGTGGGAATTTCGGGAAATCCCCTCTTAGTGCGCTCTCCAAGAAGGTTTCTAAGACCAGTAGGTAGTTTCGGCTGTGCGTTGTCTGTCAGTCACTCAGGCACATTGTATCGGAAGAGTTTTATTTATGTATATATTTCGCAGCCAACTAACTCAATCAACCGTTTCATTAAAAGCCTAGCCGTTTAATCAGCGTCATAAGTGACATGGGCAAGTCATCAAACGATATTGAACAAAATCGTTTGATGACTTGCCCAGAATTTTTGGGATGAAAAGATTGCATTTGTAAACCTTTACCGAACCACATTTTGGCCCTTGCAGACCACAGGTTGCAGACCACTGATTTACGAACAACGGATTTAACAGAAAAATAATTATCTACATAAAATATATCACATCCAACATCCTTAAAAATCTTCATAATTATTTCTAATGCGTCAACAAACGATAAGATGACGCAATATCACATAATCGGCGTTTTTTACACAATCACAATCTTTACTATTATTATCTCATAGCTAATATAATAAATTATGATATGACTAATAGGGAAAATGATAAAGGTCGTGGCACAACACGATAACTCACATTAATTTATACTACTACTTACTATATTTATTGACAAAATGGTCTAAACATATAGCTGTAACTGAAACATGTTGTGTGATTTTTAACTGTTAATTCAAGTTGGTTTTAATAAGTGAATAAAAGAAAATGTTTCGATGTTTTCCGCAAAACGTTCGGTCACTGTGTTTTTCTGCCGGCGAGTTTGCTTGCCCAGTATGGCACCGTTCCGCCCAGTCTCAGCAAGTAGACATTGCACTAAATGAAACGTGTCGGATAATATCGGGCTGCATAAAATCGACTCCACTAAACAAACTCTTCCCGCTTGCAGGCATCGCACCAACTCCCGTACGAAGAAATGTCGCATGTGCGCAACAAAATAAGGTCCAGGAAACCGATTCCCGACATCTCCTGTACGGCCACATGTCAACCCCAGGAAGACTAAAAAGTCGCAACAGCTTCCTTCGATCTACACAGGCGATCCCGGATATGTAACCTCTAGGGAGAATCAAACTGTGGGAAGAGAAGTATCCACCACCTCACGACTATACAGGGTGTTCCAGAAAAGTGTGGTCATATTAAGGATGAAAAAAATTCAACCAGAAAAAACGACTGAAAAGTTCCGAAGAAATAAAACCGAACGAGGAAGAGATAAAAGGTCGCGTCACTCAGAGATAGGAAATAGGCATTTGCATTTTCGTCAGTAATATGCTGTAATAAACTAATAAATAAAGCTCCGGGCAGGTGATGTAATTTAATTAGTAATATCACCGTCGAATTTCAGTCCACCCAGGGCCGTTATGACGTTGACGCCACAATATACCTAATATTGTGGCGTCAACGTCATAACGGCCCGGTGTGACACTGGATTAATGAATTCAGGTATTGTGTGACTGTTATCAGCTATCCGACTATCCTACGCCATTTATCATTTTGACACGAAATAAACGAGCCCCGAGTTGAAACGGCGATGTAGCGAACCTCTCCCCAAAGTTAGAGCGACCAAATGCAAACATGTAGGTAGGTACTTACGTTGGAATTTTTTTTGTATAAAACTAATTAAACTTGCTTCTGAAAATAAAAAAGCGAAAATGGTGCCGCGAAAGCAGTAGGAATTTAATTTAAAATATTACCTCACGAATGTATAACTTTCAAAATTTAATAACAGTGCAGTGACTGGCGAAGCGCTATTGTTCCGTACAGCGAGCAACTTTAAATTAATTTTCACAAGAACACCATGAGATTACTATAGGAAACGCTTGTTTTTGCCGTTGCGTGTATGGGTTGGGCAGTTGGGCTGCGTGCGATGTACGTACACTCACATTTCGTCCTGGTTTTCTTTATGGATGTGTTATCATCAAAGTCAAAACAAAAAAAAAAAGATTACACTATAGATTGCAGGAAAAAGAATTTTTGCCATGTACAAAATTTACACAGTGACATGATACAAGTTACTTTAAAACTGAGGTTGTTTTAACTGTTATTAAAATAATATCTGTTGGAACTATTCCATTCAATACCGAAGTAAAAATAAACCCTTGTTTATTTTTGGAGGCACGGTACCTATACATTCTAATAAGTTTGTGGTAGAGGTAGAAAGGCTTGCGTAGGCCGAAAGTAGGTGGCCCACGGATGCTAGAACGCCTTTTTTACCTTCGCGCCTTCTAAAAATACAATATATTTCGGCTGTATTTCTCCTGAAAAGAAACTGTAATAAGATAACATTTACTAGGAAAAGAACGAAATTGAAAATACCTTACCGACGGCACGACCTCCATTTGTCCAGAAATATATTTCACTCAAATATTTAGGTACGTACCTACATCACCTCTGCTCTCAACTCTCAACCAATAGAATCATAAATTCGAAAACTTATGAACATCCACCAAACCGCACTGCACCCGGCCCATTCCCTCTCATTCAGAGCTGAATGATCCTGACTGTATTATTGTATAGTATAAGTAATTCACTCACACAATCATTATTCATAGTGTGATTTACTAATCCCAGATTTACAAAAGGAGTTAATCCTATACATATGGACTCATAAAGCAGCAGTAGGTACGAGCATCATCAATGCACTATCAAGCCTAGTAGGTACCCACATGAGACATTACAAGACACCTCCCAAAAGGACTTATAGGAGGATTTAGTGATGAGGAATTCAGGAAACAAGAAAACAATCTATTCGAAGAAGCGAGTACGTGAAGACCATGACGCCTAAAATGTATGTCATTGAACATGATGACGAAATAACGAAAACCCCGTAAATGACCAAGGGGCCTAGACAAATAACTTTTCTGTAGCGTTAACGTCAGACGCTCACGACAAAATGTATGGGAATGACATTAGGTGTGGAAAGGAACCGTCATCACCTAATGTCATTCCCATACATTTTGTCGTGAGTGTCTGACGTTAACGCTACAGAAAAGTTTTTTGTCTAGGGGGGCAAGTAGGACAAACGAATAAGGAAACACAACTTTCTAAAGATGAAACATGCAGATATGGAAATGCTCTTAACAATTCCGGCGAGATTGAAATATACATTAAGCTTGATAAATTATTTACTGATGTTCTCGGTAACATTCGTGCCATTATAAATGTCGGGGAATAAGCGCGGGCTGTGCGGGCGCAGGCCATCTGTACGCACAGATTGCATGCGGCGAATACCGCCCGTGTGCTGTAGTCAGGCTGACGAGGAGTGGCCGAGGGATATTAATAAGCCACATTTTCGATAATGTCGTTTTAAAATTGTAGGATGAAGGATGACGCCGAAGACGACCTAGGAAAATATACCTGGAAAGATTCGGGGGAGGCCTTTGCCCAGCAGTGGGACAGGATAAGCTAAATAATAAAAACAAAAATTGTATTCCATATGTCAGAAACCGCTTAGGTTCAAGTGACATCGCCGCAGGCCCGGTGATCGCGGGATGATCGGATCTCCTGCTATGAAAACTGCTCTATGCAGCTTCCATTAGAGGAGTGCAAAGATACTAAGGAGGCCTCTGTCCTGTAATAAGACACTACAAGCTTTTTAAACTAACTTAAAAATAATAAGGAAATCTAAAATCGAAGCTCATTGCGTTATTCAGGAAAAACTCGTAGTTTTAACCATACTTTTGTATGACGCGCATAAAACAAGGACACGAATTCCGTGTGACGCGCAAGATTTAACGTGAGAAATCCCATCAAGTAACTGAGTCTGGAATGTACGTAATAATCCAAGCTAGCAGGTGTGCGTATGTTTAAAGTATATACTAACTAACACATCTCTATGCCACACACAAGAAAATATCTAAGGGCTCTGGAATGTTGCTCTATAACGTATGTATCTGAATAAACTAAAGAATTGGTTGCCATCATCCAAACCACACAGATTTGATTCTGCGAAGCGCTGAGGAAACAATACAAGTAGGTACGGCGCCGTTTCTCCTTGCGCCCGCTATAGTGCCGCTCGCTCGTAGAAAGCCTGCGCCCGCGCCGTTGCGCGCGCCTTCGCGGAACAGCGCCGGCCGCACAATGCCGACCCAGCTCGCCTTCCTGGTACGACACCCACCACCACAAACACGGGCAGCAGAATATCCACTTAAACATTTAAAATGATGTCGATGTAACAGCTATATCGTATAACACGCCATATTACATAAAAGCGCGCCGGATTGAAAAACGCTGCTGTAACGTAGGTAATGCGGCTACCTCACGTTCAGTCGGATTTCAATTCGGCGGAAATAAAGTACGCCGCATTGAATGAGCACTTTTTTAAAGATGGGAAATCATCAAATGACCCCTTCCGCTCTGAGTGTCAGACTCTTACTGACTAAAACCCATCCATGCTCCTCCTAATAGTGCCTTTTGCGTTCCAGGGCCGCAGTAACTCTTTCAACTCCCCTACTCCTATGCTGACATCTCTTTGAGGCGCGCGTGGAACACAATGCGCCGTCGGCCTGGGCCTGGCTTTGATCGGACGGCGAGCTACCCAACACTCGCCGTCCGCAGACCCGCACCTAAGGCTTGAGGTAGCCGCATTACATTACAGCGGCGTTTTTCAATCCGGCGCGCCTTTATGTAATACGGCGTGGAATACAATATGGCTGCGACATCGATATTTTACAATTTTTTAGGGTTCATCCAGAAAACAACAACCTTTAGAAACCTTTAGAATCTTTAACCGAAATCACTTTTTATTGGTCTGCTACAGAGATTTTTGCAGAATTTTCACTTTAACTTTGAAATAAATTAACGATTCAAGACAATTTGTTGAAGCTACCTTTAATATTAATATCAATCTGGGTTAGAGCTCGGAACTCGTAGATGATATTTGAAATATATCGAGAAGCTCTTTTCGGGTCGCGATTCGTCAGATCTTTGAGAATGAGGAAAGTGTGCGTGAAATGGAATTATTGAGGTTAAAGGTAGTCGAAGCTAGCGCGTCTGGCCATTTGACCATGTGACCAAAGTCATGAAATATCTTCTCTAAGTGCCACACACGTCAGCTACATCCCACATGTATTTACATTAGCATAACAAAACATATGAAAGTATCTGTTGTGTCTTTATGAAAGGTATTTTGGTTACTTTTATATCATAAACATCTACAAAATAGTATCTACATTTTAATGCCTACAAGTGGGCAAACTTGGTCATTGTAGCCGAGTTGGACCGTTTCGGCCCGTGCCGAAAACGAGGCCGTGGGAGCCGTGATAGGTAATTTTATTGCCCACGTGTTTCAAATGACGTTTTAGTATTACTTGTGCGAAATACACGTCATTACATGCCTAAAGACTGTAGGAGCCACTTTTCGAGTAAGTGTGTTGAAAAGTTTATTACATCAGTCTCATGCAGTTGTCAACCGTTCGCCTTCTGCATCATTTTATCTGGTCAAACAGCATGTTTGTTTTTACACCACAATACGATGAAGACGTTAACTTGAATATTCTATATTTCCATTTACCTCAACAAAAATGTGATAACGCGCATCAGTGAACGATTTCCAGATATTTTAATGTAATGGTCTCACGGTTGCTGGACCATTCCTAGATAACATTAATTTGCAAATGGGAATTCTAGGCAAAGTTTTTTGTTGAACTTTGAAGGGAAGTCAAGTCCCGGAACTCAATTAAGATAATTTCGTTAACGTGGACGATGTAAAAGGTAGAGGAAAAAATATGGTGAAAATAATAGCTTTAACGATAAGCAATGGTCGGTGGAAGAGGTAGTTCAATTTAGAGTGAATGACCTTAAACGTTATATTAATATGGAAAAGCCTTGTAGGAACCGGGATTTTATGATTTGGTATAAACAAACGTTTTTCTTCTGACAAAAATAAATATTATTGCTTTACTTTTAAATTCTTTATTATTTTTAAACGCACGCTGCCGCTGTATTATAAAAATAATTGAATTGACCATATTAAATTCCAACTAAGTGGGATTTAAATATCCATATTAAGATAACGTCACGAAATCCCACAAAATTGCACTACCTATTCTGATAACTGAGGATAAGCCAATCAGTGGAGTGGAAATATAAAAAATAAAGCATTCTGGGGTTCTAAAACTTTAATCTGTATTGTGTTAGTGACCTGTAGAACGATCTGTATTGCAATCTGCAATGCACTCAATCGGAATCTTCAAACACATAATTTATGCTTGAAGCATTGCTATATGGGGTCATGCAGCGACAGCCAGCAATTTGGTAGACCCGTACCTTAAGATGGAGAGATAATTTCATAAAAACGCGTCACTAATTATAGAAACGAGATGGCCTAATTTTATTAGAAGACCACACAAAAGAATCATCAAGAAACTATGTAGCAACAACAGGCAGCAGCCAAATATTCAAAGAAAACAAAACGTGTTATGACGATTTCAGTTGAATTGACTGTTCAAAACATATCGATCACGAGAATCGAGTCGCGCCGGTCGATAATATGTTTGTTTTTGCGCACCAACTGTTGGTCTGACGCATCATGACGATACCCTAGCTATAAACTGTCAAAATCAAAGTTCAGAGGTGTCTGAACAATTGGCAGGAGACATACATTACCTCATTATGAAACGTGCCCCGACTTATAAACATTTTCCTTTTTTTACTTTTTAATTAACTATTGTTTCAACGCATCATGTTTGTGCCGCATTCAAATGCTCAGATGAATTTCAAGGGCGCAGAAGTCGTAAACAGAATAGAGATGTATGTGAGATGCCTGTGAGTATAAATAGAGATTCTCGGAAATTCAATTAACTGTTTTATTTTGATCGCTAACTCGCTGCTTGCGTCGCGTCGGGCGCCATTGCGACGCAATTAGACGCATGTGTATTTTGCGTAAGTTTTGTATGAATCATTGTTGTGAGCATGTGACATCTTGCCGCACGTAGGTGTGCGTTATTTTAGGGGCTGTGACGTCGTGCTGCGCGTCACGGTGTCACGATTTCCTGCAGTTCCTAATGTTTTTTTTGTTTCCGTATTGAGACTTTTCTTTTATAGTTTAAGGACAAATTGTATAACTATAAGTTACTCGCAAGAATATGTAGCTGATCAATAATCATTATAATTTAATTACTTAGTAGATACTTAACCTATTCTAATTTTCTCAGTATTGACACTACACCACGTAGCTACAATGAAACTTCTAAGTAAATAGTTTATACTTGATACGCAGCACTTCTAATAAGTACCTACTTTGTTTAGATAATTCATTAATAGCTTGGTACCTACTCGGTACTCGAATAATACTTCAAAGTCTAGAACAAGAGATTTTCATAATAGGTACATCTAATCTTCTTAATTAATTTCTTCTAATCCAGACAAAGAACTTGCTTCTCGTCTGTTTCAGACAATTTAATGAAAATAGAAAGAATAGCTAGAATCTGACTATTCAATAAAAAACTTTTTCACAAAAAAAAGAAACCGACTTCCAAAAAACACTACAAAGTTCAAAATAACTTTGATTTCGGAAGTCGGTGTTTTTGGTTGCTTCTTCGTTATTTGACACCGACTTCCGAAATCAAAGTTATTTTGAACTTTGTAGTGTTTTTTGGAAGTCGGTTTCTTTTTTTTGTGAAAAAGTTTTTTATTTTTCACTTTTTAGTGGTACCCACACCTAACAACACCACTGGAAAGTCACAAGAAAGCAAAAATACGCAATTTCGTATACATAGATGATTTTTCCACATATTTTTTCCAGCTATTTGGATTTAATAACCAAACTGCTAAACCGATTTTGATAAAATTTCAATGGGACCATTTGGGAAGTATACCCTCTCCAACAAAAAAAGAATTTTTCAAATCGGTTGGCAAGCGACGGAGTTATGCCCGAACAAACATAAAAAAAAAAAAAAAAAAAAAAAATACAAACATCCGAATTGAGAACCTCCTCCTTTTTTAGAAGTCGGTTAAAGAACAACTAAAAGGAGAGGCTATTCTAGGTAATAATAAATTGATTCTGTACGATCAATCAATCAATCAATTTTGTAGAATCAGTTTAATACAATGATGAGGTATAAACTGTTTTCTTTTAAGAACATACACATACACATTTTTTGTTTTGATATTTTTTCTTTAATGTACCTACCCAACATCACCCTTAAATATGGCGACGCACTTCTGGCACACCGTGATAGTTGATCGAGAGTTTATAATCTTTCAAGGTATTTTACATAATACGTTCATAGGGCCACCACTGGTTTTTACTTACATGGAGTTACACTATATTCTATATAGATAGATGGAACTAGTATTGGTTTTCTAACATAACCAATACTGGTTTTCAGCTGAATCCGGTATGACTGAAAGCCCATCCTGCCCCAATATACACTTGCGTGCAAAACAATCAACAAATAATTTCTTGCGTACCTTGTTAGATTAGTTTATTTTATTTGTTTATTTTAGTGTTTATAAAAGTTGTGTGAATGTGTACCGATATAAATAAATAAACGTAACATTTCTTGAATGAAAACAAACATTTCCGATAAGTCTCAATATCAAAGTGCCGTAAAGTATTTATCAAGTAATTGATAAGTTAACGCTACAATTTCCACGAAACAATCAGTCTTGGCATCGTTTGCTCGACTAGTTCAAATTGCGTTATTATTCTCGCTTGAACGGTCACCCCTATAGCATATTTTTATTTATTTTTTTAGCGCGGCTGGCAGACTGCGGTGGAAAGGGTGGCAGAGGCGGTCAGCCCCAGGCCCCGGTCAGACCCGGTCCTTCCTATCAAATATGAAAAATAACTATGAGGTTTGGCATTTCGTGGTTTCCGCTCCCACACGGGCCATGCGAAAAAGAGGTGAGTTTGCGTAAGCATGTGTCTGTTTTAATACAACCTCAAAGAAAGGCAAATTATATTAAGGAAAACGCAGTTTACACGATCACTTTCGAGCTCGCTTTGCTCACTCTTGAGTCTTAAGTTATCTTATTACGGGGTGGGGGGTGGGGGGTGGCCGCATTTAGTAATGTCGCCCGGGCCCCTGACATAATATACTTACTTCGCATCTGCTGAGGTAATAAGGTCCGGGCCTTATTAAGCAACCTTATGGCTAAAGTTTTTACTCAGCTATTACTGTGAGCTTTGCGTCGTTTGTCCATATATTTTTACTGCCATTAGTGTTCGGTCCAATGGTGTCTTTAGAGCATTTATTTCTCACACACTTATTTCTCACTCTGTGGTGTTTCATGAAAACACGTATCTTACTTGACTAGCAGTAAAATGTACAGAGGACTCGCTTCCCTCACATCTGGTCTCAGAACTAATAGACGACACTGAAGGGGCCAGCGGGGAGCGCACCCCAAAATGGTCCCTGAACATAGTACTAGTAAAAAAAACAAGTTAATTTTCTAGGAAATGAATGACCCGATTTTAAATTAACTTGGCACACATACGCAAGATACCTAGGCCTAAAAAGTTAGTTAAGATGTTTCCTAAAAACAGTTTAGAGTGAAAGAACGAATGGAATTATTATACCCACTATTTCCCTCGAAACTATTTCCAAGAAAACTTATTCCAAGGATAAGGAGGAATCAAAGTGTTACCTTCGAATTTCAAGAGAATCTCCTAGGATTGTTTTTGAGCTCAGTTCAGCGGAGCTTGATTATCTTGCAAAGTAACTTTAGAGCTCTCGGGAATACTCCGAACCATGTCAACTTGAAGATGCGCAAAATTCTTGGAACGTAGTGCCGTTGTAACTATAATGGTAGAAGGGTATTATGAAAATGAAAGTCAAAAGCCTTATTCTACTATACGAGTACCTACTTATATAAGTACATGTAAAGTGATAGTTGTTAGATGTCTCCGAAAACTCAAATGAAACACTCTATTCGATCAGAAAATATCTGCCTCGTCTATTTACGAGTACCTAGTATAAAAAGATTTAAAAAACAGTGGTCGCTCTCTAGCGACCACTATGTATTTTAATCCGGGAATTGAACCCAAAACTTAAGCAGTAGCTGCTAAGTAAATGCAAAGTTTTGGGTTCGATTCCACTTCCCGGGTATCAGAAGCCCATAGGGAGAGAAATACCGCAATTACACTTAATTATGGTATTTCTCAGTAGCTCCCTGGGGTTAGGATTATAAACACAGGGAACTTAAACGTAACTGAAATGTTGGTGTACCTACTCATAGATGGGTATTACCAACTCCTCTCCTAAGCCTTATGAAATCAATGAAGAACACTGTGTGAAGCTAAGCTAGAGCTAGTTGCGGTATTAGTTCGAAAGAGTCCATCCATCTTTCTCCATTTGTAAAATTAGTTCAGGTGTAAATTAAAAAATATCGTCAAAACCGGTTAACCGGCGAAGATAAATAAAAAACATTCAATCGAATTGAGAACCTCTTTTTTCTGAAGCCGGTTAAAAACATGTCCATCTTTAGAGCCGGAAGTAAGTACGAGCCGACAAGCGAACTTTCACAGTTATGTTTATTACATTATTATACGGAACACGTCAGTTACACGTGGCTCCTACTTCCGACCCGTCCTCCGTTCACCGAGAATATTCATTGTACCGTTAGCGTTGCTGTAAGCAGACACACTTAATTTAAGTTCACAACAAGAACACTAACTGTCATCATGAGCATCACTTCAGCCGAAAGACGTTCACTGTTGTAAATAAGTCTCCATCTCCACCATTGGCAAAAAGCGGTCATGAATAATGACAAAGTAAAGTAAGTGACTGTTCTGAAAACTACAAGACGTACTTTGATGCGTAAAACGTGTAGGGAGTACTTTCATTGTCATCCATCATCATATCAGCCGATAGACGTCCACTGTTAGACAGGCATTAATCGCCATGCTTGGCAGGCGGGTTGTCGATCGCAGTGTAGCTGTAGCAATGTACCTACAGATATTGCTGCTGCCCATTCTCTGGTGATTCCCTTAGTCGCCTCTTACGACACCCACGTGAAATGATGGGATGGTGCTATTCTTTCATTGTGCTAGCTTTTTTTATATTGATTAATGGACTAGCTCTTGCTCTCGATCATGCCTGATGGAAAGCGATGGTGAGGTCGATGATGGAGCAAGCGTGCCCAGAAGATGCCTAATGTGAAATTCCCTTAATTTAATTAGTAAATGGTCTTGTTACATGATAAAAAGTATCCATTGCCGCTTAAGGACAGCTCCATAACGTTGGCCTTTGTTGGTCCATGAATCTGTTTTTTTAAATGTTCCCGTAATTACTACCTTGTGAAAATATAGTGTTGATATGCAGAAACCGTACAGCAGTCAGCATGGGCGCTGGCAGAAATTGTACAGCAGTAAGTATGTGCGCCTGCAGAAACCGTACAGCAGTCAGTAAGGGCACCGGCAGAAACCGTACAGCAGTCAGCATGGGCGCTGGCAGAAATCGTACAGCAGTAAGTATGTGCGCCTGCAGAAACCGTACAGCAGTCAGTAAGGGCACCGGCAGAAACCGTACAGCAGTCAGTATCGCCGGCAGAAACCGTACAGCAGTCAGTATGGGCGCCGGCAGAAACCGTACAGCAGTCAGTATGGACGCCGGCAGAAACCGTACAGCAATCAGTATGGGCGCCGACAAGAGTTGTTTCTGGAGGGTATATCCTCAACACGCCCCGCCACCAATAGGATTGGTTTTGTTTTGCCCTTCATACAGAGATATTCCTGAGTAACTACTTTAAGCAGAAAAGATTGGGAACGAACAAAGAGGGATGAAAAAGCAAGCGAAGTGTGCTCAAAATGTTTGCATCTAGCCATGCATAGATATTGTTAGGTTCTCTCATACTATTAAATATCAGACTTAATATATTTTTAATGTTTTTTTATATTTAATGTAAAACAAGAGCAAGTGCACTTTTCACCGTTTTCCAAAGGCCCATGTCAGTCAGCCCAGTCGTAACTACGGTACATACATTATCATCATCATCATCATATCATCAGAAAGACGTCCACTGCTGGACATAGGCCCCAAGTACACACATCAAATTGAAGGTACACAAAGGATGAATTAAGCTGATATCATTAACATCATTCATCCATCGTCCACTTTTATTTAAAAACTATTAAATTAAATACTCTTGTTAAATATTAAATGGTTAATCCTTTTTTCTATCTTTGTTAGCCCAGCTGCCAACCGTATCTGCCTTTAAAGCAAATTCAGTAGAAAAGTGCTCGGATGGGCGCACACCCTCGATTGTTACCTCGAAAGCTGTCGTGTCGAGTATTCGGGTCGCACTTCCTACAATTTGTCGTGGGAATGCGCTCTTACTGGCGGATGTGACTTGAGTGTGGCAGGGGTTAACAACATTTTAAATGATAATAATCATCATCTGACTAGCCTTTTCCGAACTATATTGGGTTCGACCTCCAGTCAAAGCGGATTAAGCTGAATACCTGTATTTTACGTCAAGCAGCTGCCTAAAAGACCTCCACAACCCATTAACTGGGTAACACATTACTTCTTGGCAAGACTGGAGTCAGTCATCCGCCGGGACCAACGATCGACGGCTTAAAACTAGTTAAATAAATGATTCCCAACCTGTGGTCACAAGGGTCAAACTAATGGTCCGCAAAAGATTTAAAATTTCAATAGGTATCTCACCTGAAACATTCCCATTAATAAAATCAGATTTTAAGTTTCTATCAGAAAAATTGTATACAACAAAGAAGTTCAAGTGATCCCGGGTCAAATAAAGGTTGGTAACGAATGAGTTAAACGATACTGACAAATTATATTTATTTTGTAAATTGATTATAAAAAACACTTTCACATGTCATTTAAAACTAGGAGGGGCCTATGTTTCCGAGTCGACAGAAGAAGTACTTACTGAAAAAAACTCAGAGGCAAAAGAATTTAGTTCAAAGTCTTTGAATTCATTGATAGCTCTTTAAGGTTTTCCTCACAGCTCAAAAGCGATTGTTCGAGGTTATACATAGTTCCAGCTCAAGGCTATAGGAGATTCTCAGCATCCATTTTTTTTTTCAAAGAGTGCTGCTGGCCAGTCTTACACCACAATGATTATTCGCGATAACCTAACCTAATCCCACAGTTAGACTATCTCAATTCCTCCATAATTTGCCAGATTCGACCCGTCAACTCTCTATGCCTGCCTGCCTTGGACAAAGAGGTGATTAACAAAGAACAAAATGAAAAAATAAATTAAAAAATAAAAAAACAAAAAAAGAATTTCAACAAATTCATTTATCTATTTCCAAACTGTTGCACACCCCTGTGTTTCGGGTGCGTGCATGGTACGCAGTGGCGGACGCGACGCACCGAGGTAACGCAACGCAACGCAACGGTTCTGCGTAAAGCGCCGGATGCGGGCAATCGAGGCAGGCAATTGCCCGCAGCTCGATTGCACGCTCCTTGCGCAACTGCTGCGTATGAAAACAGCCTTAACTGATTGTCTACCGGCTACCCTCATCATTACACACTTTGTGCAGCTTTGTTACGTTACGTGGAACAACTTATAAAGTAGTAATTTGAATAGTTATGTTGTCAAGGAGGCAATTTACAGAGCAATACATGCTAAATAAAATACTTAACTGCTTTACCCGTCATTTAGTAACAATCTTGCAATTTCTGCCCTTTGAGGTTGTCCTGAGCTATTCAAAGACAATGCATAGATTAATAAAAAAAGGTATGTAGATTTAAAAACATTCCAGTTATTCCGCGAAATGACATAACACATCAGAGCCCATTTTTTTATAAAAACGGTATTCAGGAAACCTAAAAAAATATCAAAATAGAAAAACTTTGAATAAAACTTTTAAAATCACACCATTTTGGTACAAAATTAATGAGTGAACAATAATTTACCTATATAGATTCTGACTTCCTCGTGGTAAAGGATAAACCTGTGCGGTATTTTTATATAAACAGACAATGGCTTGCTGTGGTGGCTGTTGCGGACCCTGTGGGGGGTGTTGTGGACCGTGCGGGGGGTGTTGTGGACCGTGCGGGGGGTGCTGCGGGCCCTGCGGCGGGTGTTGCGGATCCTGTAAACCCTGCTGCGGATCCTGCTGCGGATCTTGTGGCCCGGGCTGTGGACCCTGTTGTAGCCCCTGCAGCGGACCATGTAGAACACTCATACCCTGCAGTAAGCCCGTTTGTGGGTGTTGTGGACCCTGTGGCCCTTGCTGTGGCCCATGCTGCGGTCCTTGTGGCCCCTGCAGCCGAAACCACACCGGGTTTAACTCGCCTAACTTGTAGCTCCAGAACTCGAACGAGATGGTTGATTCCTGATGCTAGCGCCGGAGCTCCGAGGTGGATGAGAAAGGCCTAATGATGTCGTAATGTCCTGTGTTGTTAGAAAGGCCGCCAATTTTACAGGGGATCGTATTGTAAGCTGGCCAACACGGTGTCCAGGATGCCACGTGGTAGTCGCTGTGATTAGTCTGGTGAAAAGTGTAGGTACTAAAATAAGATGAAAAATTTAAATAAATTATTGTCATATTTTTTTGCTTTTTATTAGCTTTATTTAACTTGAAAGAATTATTGTGCTAAAGCCTAATTATTGAATTAGGCTTCATCCTAGAAATCTCTAGAAATGAATAAGACAATCCTAGATCTTGCACTTTTTTCACAATTAATCAAGTTTGCACTCGGTTAATAGACATAGCCAACGTTGAGCTTTCTCCCGCGGCTTCCTCTCTTGGCCCATCCCACAGGAATCTGTGCATTTGCCCATCATAACGAGGATGCTGACGGCACTCGGTCTGTCTGTCATTGAAAGAGTTCAACTCTGGAAGTACTGGCCCGACTAAGAAGTTGGACCAGTACTTCCAGAGTTGATGTTTTACAAACATAAAAACCTGACTACAAAACGCTAAAAAGTTCCAATAAGTCTTTTTTAAGCAATCTGAAGCAGTATGGTGATGTTTATTAAAGTTCAATCACAGATTTGGCACCACGCTTTTATTGGATTCCACAAACATTCAACCCAGACCTACAACTGAGAAACATAACCCTGCCTTTGTTTCCGCGCAGTCGGATAAAAACAATGGACTAACTACCGTAAACGTGCCGAACGAACATGTCATGTACATTTGCCCAGCACGGCCCCCTGGGCCTGTGCACACCACACATTTTAAACGCGCCGTTGACGCGTATTTTAGAAACGTGCGTCGACGGCGCGCTTCTATTTTCCATATATATAAAAGTACTCTGTGCTTTATTGACTCGCGTGCGTATCGCTACAAACGCGCGTCAACGGCGCGTTTAAAAAACGTGGTGTGCACAGGCCCTAAAAAACACGAAACATTACGAAATTTGGGTGTACTATGTACTATACTATACCTACAAGCATACACGTAGGTCTCTACGTCCCTTCGAGGAACCCAGGCAACTACAGGCGGAACGTTACGCTTCCCGGAAAGCGGAAATATATCAGCGCATGTTTTTCCGAAAACTCCTCTCACACGTTTTCCCATTATTCTTTGTGTGGAAACTCTTGTTCAGGCCCACTTCCGCCAAAAAATTGTTACTAACACGAAGGATGATGTTTATTACAAATTCTCATACATAGGTACCTAATGGGTCAGTGTTATTAATAAATACCTATATTCAGAATAAATTGTCGACAGCTGATATATAATATTGAAATTGGTTTCTTCTACTTAGTTTGTTTTAAAATTATTGTAAAAAAATACTGGTATTCATTTGAATCCGGTTTGACTGGGAGCCGACCCCAATATAGTTGGGAAAAAGCTAGGCAGATGATGATTCTAAACTTGTAACAGCTACCAAGCTACCTATACTCTCCTCCTGACTACGTCGCTGTCGTAATTTCGTTAATAAGGTAGGTAGGTAATTCATTTCCTCGATACAGGCTCATTCCGACGTAAAGATCTGAGGTTTGCACGAGAGAATTTAGCTATCAAAGCCTTATGGTATCGTACCTGTATGTTTGTAGTTATTAGTCTCATTACTGATTAAACCTACAGAACCCTGATAAGACTGCGTTTCTGCCAGAGATGTGCGAGCATGCGTAGCGAGGGATGTTTGTTAGAACCACTAGAATCGCAAATGCTGAGCGAGGTTAGGTAAATGAAGCGATTGTTGGTTCTTGGTTCTTTTCATTCACACCCCTCGCTAAGCATCCTCGCTCATCTCTGGTGGAAACGCAGCCATAACCTGGCCTTATCGCCGGAGTCACAAGCAATAATCTCTTGTCCTCGTTCTTTCTTAATAAGGGTTAATTAATTTTGGTAAAAAGATGAAGAGCTCTTCCACCGCAATATAATAATTTAATTACTTACCTACCCGTTTTCATGTAATTTTCATGAGCCACGAAGTGATTAGAGATATTATAAGTGACTTCCCCACGAAAGAGATGAGGCACTAACCTTTTAAAAACAAATCTAGACAGGAGAAAATTGTTTTTTTCTTTAGGAATGTTAGCTAGATTGCTAAATAAACCACAAAGTCAACGCAACACTTTATTAAACCGGACGAAAGGTACTTAAGTTCAGATCAGTAACTAATGTTCCAGGGCCGGATCAGCCGCAGCAAGGGCCACAACATGACGCGCACAGGCCGCTGGTGCAGCCGCCGATGCATCCGTGCCCACAGCTGAAGTATGAACCCGCCACGCCAGGCCGGGCACTACGAGAAAGATTATGGATATAAATGAGACTGCTGGGTTGTTGCGATGATGACGGCTACGACGTGGCATGTGAGTATAGGTGTCGGGCTCATCTATGATGATCTTATGATAAAGGAGATAGAACCTTTGACATAGCCCCCCCGCCATTTTGGATTTTTTTTTTCAAAGTCGAGGCGCACGATCTAACATGCATAATATATGGGTAGAGGACACTAATTTAACAAGCAAAAAATGTTAGGAACATTGTGTCCTAAGTCTCACGTTGCCAAGATATTTCGCGGTAAAGTCACCCTGTTACAGTCAAGACTATCATTAAACATGACTTAATTAAGTGCTTTTAAGCATTAGATTAAATTCAACTAATAGTTCCCAGCTTGATTTAAAATCATTTATTTATACACGGAGTACAAAGTGAAAACCACTTTATAAAGAACGTACTAACCCGCATCGCAATCGCAAAATAGTAGTAGTAGTAGTTAAATTAAGCCGATGCCGATAACTATTATTTGAAAACAAACTACTGCATAAAAGCACGTGATTAGTTCATTTTTAATGATTTTCATTGTGACTTTACCCCTAAATATCTAAGCAATTGACACTTTCGGGCACATGTTCTTAACATTTTTTGTTTGTTTAAGTGTCTGAGGACACAAACTAACAAAAAACCCATTTAGATAAATGTTGGCGCGATTTTGAAAAAAAAAAAAATAAGGGTGGCTGTCCTCCAGCTACCGTATAACCCCTTTACAAGCAAGTAAAACGACAGAATGATATGTACTCTAGTTGTGGATCGCACTCAAAGTGGCTTATTAAATACATATTTTTCGTCTCGTTACTAAGAAGCGTTAGCAATACTTTTATACACATTCAATGTTTTTGGAGTTGTATAGTGTCACTTTTAGACGCGCTCAAGGTAGAACACCGGCAAAATAGTCCGACGCTAATCGCTATAAAGAAGGCTGTTGGAGGCAGCATTTGTACAGAGCGGTCCACATTGCAGAAGACCGCATGACTTGGAGACGCGACGTATGTGGTCGCGACCCTCAGCAGTGAGGGAACGACGAAGAAGAAGTGTCACTTTGTTATTATCCAATATTGTCGTAGTCTTTAACCGTAGTTTTTTCCCCATTTTGCATAGCAATAACCTTTCTAAACAATAATATGTGTTGTCTCACCCATGTAAACAACCGATCCCTCCGCAGTAGGGCGTGCAGCAAGCCCCACACGTGTGGACGCACCAGGGCCCCGAGCCGCAGTCTAAGCGCCGGCCACATGGGCCCCCACACGGCCCTGACATCGGGCCCTGGCAGCCTACACAGCAGTTACGAACAGGCATCGCGGAATTTTATCTGAAAAGCACGACGTCTTCAATTAAGGAATAATTAGTGAAGCAGCTTCCTGGTTTGAGACTCGCCTCTCACAAAGCCAAAACGTCATGCCATTATGATTAAAATATTGGGTAAGTGCGTCTACTGATTAAACTTCGATAAAGGTAAGATTAGTGAAACAGCTTTCCGCCTTCAGATTTCCACGAGGTCCAAATGACATGCCATCAGAAAGAATTTGTATAGATGAGCTATAGGCAAGGCATGTGTAATATTATGTCTCCGTCTTTGCATCTTCTTCTTCAGGTCAAGATTATCATCAAGATGTTCCAAAGACTTCAAGACAAGGGCTTCATGCCAAGCCTGCCAGTGACAGCCACCGGAGTCTGTGGTGGTGATGACCTTTAAACCTACTGGAAATAAAATCCTATAATAATTGAGAAAATCTTTAAATTTTAACGATTTCCGCTATTTAATTTTATTTATCCGTTTTTTAAAAAGTCTTATAGGTACTTACAAATGTTTACTATAAAAAGATAAATTTAGATTTTTTTAATGGATTTTTTGCTGATTACAGCTGATTTTTGTTGTAAAATGAAAAATGACGTGTGATGTAGAGTGAGTATCGAAATTCAAATTAGGTACACCATATTTTTTTCTTCTAGAAATAGAAAACTCTTTAGCTGTCTTATGACCTGTGCTGTGACCTATTTACGCTTTTGCCATTTAGAAAAATAAACAAAAAGATAAAATGAACCCTGTTAAACTTGGAATTCGGCATATTGAAATAGTTGATTACTTTGAAAACTGATTTTATAAGATAAAACGCTTTAAGAATCTACCTAGCTGTGTTAGTGTAGGTAAGTTGTGATAACTTCACAAACAATATTTCGACTATTTTCACTTTTCAGGAATGCAAATAATGTTACTTCTATTCCACACTAAATTCTCTGAATTTGTATAAACACAGAGTTCCTATGCAACCGAGTAACGATATCATACTGGCTGTCAGAAATCATAGAGTTCTCGGACTTGCTCTGTGCTGACATAAAATAAACAAACACACGTCAAAATTCTTTAGAACAGACTACACTATTTTGGTTTAATAAAAATTTAATAAAGCACAAAAAATTGTAAAAATTTGTTAAAAGTATTAAAAAATTTCATTTTTTTAACCTATTTTCTGAAACTCACATTATTTTGAAACTGACTTTATTCTGAAATTGATATTTCTCTGAAATCATGTGTTGCGGCGGTTGTGGACCTTGCTGCGGTTGCTGCGGTGGTTGCTGCGGCGGTTGCGGTGGTTGTTGCAGAGGCTACTGCGGCGGCGGGCCGTGCTGTTGCGGTACCCCTTGCAACTGCCAGGTGTCCGGACTCGGGTACCCCGCGCCCTTCTGCGGACCCTGCTGCGGCTTGTGTCGGAGCCCCTGCGGCCGCCCCTTCGGCACCTACAGCTGGAGGTACAGGCGCTACTGCTGCTGAACTAAACCTCGATTGTGATGTGACAAATATGTACTGTAAATAAATGAGTCTGTTTTATCTACTTTAGTCTTTTAGTTTAGTTTAACTGGAAGCCGACCCCAATATAGTTGGGAAAAGGCTAGGCAGATGATGATGAATCTTAATTTTAGTTGCCAGTCGTGCCATATAAAATGTTGGTACACAGCTGTCTAAAGTTAGACTAGAAGACCGACCCCAATATAGTTGGGAAAAGGCTAGGCAGCTGATGATGAATCTTAATTTTAGTTGCCAGTCGTGCCATATAAAATGTTGGTACACAGCTGTCTAAAGTTAGACTAGAAGACCGACCCCAATATAGTTGGGAAAAGGCTAGGCAGCTGATGATGAATCTTAATTTTAGTTGCCAGTCGTGCCATGTAAAATGTTGGTACACAGCTGTCTAAAGTTAGACTAGAAGACCGACCCTAATATAGTTGGGAAAAGGCTAGGCACAGACAAGATTTTCTTTTCTTGATCAGCGTCAAAGATGTACCTACCTACACAGTTCGTGTGTAGAAACGATCCGAATTCTCGTATAGGCCTGGCGAATTTTATAAGCGTTTACAAGCGGCCTAAAGCCACAACCAAAGGGAGTTCCTGCATGACTATTACGCAGTTGACCTTTCTCAACCTACATTTTTACCCGACTGTCCGTGTCTGTAAATGAATAATAAGAATCTTAAATTCATTCATGTATGCACAATAATAATTTTGCAGCTGCTGGGTCAAGTAGCATATAGTAACGAGAGTATATACATTTGAAAATTCGTCCCCAAAAAGGGATGGAACTAAGTTGGAACGAAACAAAGGTTTTTTAAGAAGGTTATTGATCTATTCAATATAAAAGGCATATTAAAAGGTCGGTAAGTACTTTTAAACGTCAAGTGACCACGGGCGCCGACTCCGTGGGTGCTCGGGGGCTCGAGCACCCTTGAGAAACAAACAGTGGGTGCCGAGCACCCCTGAGAATAGACATCAAGAAACAGATCAGTAATCGCCTTTTAGGGATGGACGTTTTTTCATTACCCGACGACCCGTTTAGCGCAGTGGGTTAGAGCGCCGGTTGAGACGCAATAGTCGCGCAGTATGTAAGTAGGACATTTATTTATTTGTCGGTCGATCAGTGTGCATTTCTCTTCTCACACTTCGCCACTTTTTCGAGTCATCAAATGAGCATGAGCATGAGCACCCATGAGGTTTCTTAAAGCGGCCCCTGCAAGTGACTATAGTTATCCATTCGCAAAGGTCTTATGGAGGACAACAGCCAGAAACTCTATAGTTAAGAACTCTTTGTGCCGATGGGTTATCCCATGTGGCAATGAGGCACCCGGCTTGTAGGTAGTTAGGTACTGTTAATAAAACTGTGAATTTAACATATTTAACACTACAATTTCTTTTGAGAGTCAAGCGTCAAGGTGCGCAAGAACGGAAGTGCGGTTATTTTGTTGACCGTCTACATCAGATAATGGCGGCCGGAAGTGCCGAGCGATGTACCCGCGATAAAACATATTTCGTCACTCGACTTCTCTTTTAATGGATTTCGCTTGTATTTAACAGTCATTACGCATTTAATGTTTTTACGTAGAACTCGTAAAGTTATTTCTTGGATGTCGAAAAGTCATAAAAATAAAGTATGCCCGTGATTATGATCACGTAAACGTTATGAGCTTCGTCTGATATCGACTCTATCATTCAAGAAATTCATTCTCGGACTCTGGGAGTGATTAATCGAGTTTTCAGAATCGATAAATGATGTCGACGCCGCAGCATCCGTCGTGATGCTCGTCATAAATATTTTTGTGCTCATAATTACAACACGGCGTACAGCCTTGGTAGTAGGAAGGGATTGTATTGTAATTCGGGCTGGTTTCCGCAACTCCACGACTAAGCACGTATTTTGCGTGGTAGGAAGGGATATTTTTATCTTTTTTTAGTGGGGTATCAGCAAATGACTTCGCGGGGAAAGTGTCAGGCTATTACTGACTATAAAACCCACCCGTTGACATTCAAATACCCTTTGCGTTCCAGCGCCCCGGTAACTCATTCGAACAATGTCACAACCCTGGAACATAACAGGGTGTTCTAGAAGTGCCTGCTCATATTTAAGGATGGTGTTCAGTAGGGGTATAGAGTAAAGAAACAATTTCATTTTTAAACGTTGCCCCACACTAGGAATTTCTCCAGTATCGTGGGTGCATTTACAAACATACAAACTCACATACACAAACAGCCAGACCCGGAACAACTATCTGTAGGCCATACAAATATTTGTTCCGTGCGGAAATCGAACCCGCGACACGCAGCGCAGCAGTCAACTGCTGCTCTCCGAAAATTCAAATGAAACACTGGTCGATCAGAAAATATCTGCCTCGTCTATCTACGAGTACCTAGTATAGAAAAGATAAAAAAAAAACATAGTGGTCGCTCTCTAGCGAGCAGAAGTGCATGGTACGATTCTGAACTATAAATATAATTTTAGATAGGTACAATTTCTCAATAAATGTACCGAAGTAAAAAAAATCATTTCGGTACATTTATTGAGAAACAGTACCTATCTAAAATTATATTTATAGTTCAGAATCGTACCATGCACTTCTATCAACAAAACGCTCAGAAAACATTTTAAGATTGCAAAGCATTTTATTTAATAAACATACTTTTGTGTTAAAAAGTAATGATTTGACTACCCATTTGTAACAGCGCTCTTAATATCTTGCTAAAGTTCTCAGGCGCTCAAAAGTTGAAACCTCCTAAACTACGAATACCTGTGCCTTTGGAGTCAGTGTTCTACTGCCACTTGGACACAATAAACCCTTATGGAGTTGGGAAAAGGCTAGGCAGAATGATTGATATTATTCTCTCAACTGTAAATATATTTTTGCTACCAAAATATTAGGTAGATACAAAAAAACCCTTTCATACAACAATCGGGCTTTAATCGTGGAAGTAATGAATTCAATTTTCCCAATGACAAAGCACTGTTTCACACATTTCTAGTAAATTGCGTGTCTGCTTGGTCTTTTATTTGTCGTATTTCGGCGAATCCTCCATTTTCCCGTGTAGGTAGATACATGGCATAAAATACCGTTGCAACAAAAACATATGATAAAAAAGTAGGTAGTAGTTATAATTTGTGCTACCTAAGTTACATGTTATTAACTTATTACATGTGAGTATACAAATTAACAATATTAATAACTAAAATTAACAAATACACTAAACTTACAACAAACTAAAATATGTACTTATTGGGATATTATAAATTGCATATCAAATAATTAATCGCCTATAAATACATACTCATCATTTATATTCTTTTTTACATCAAATAACTTACTTCACTACAAATAAACTAAATGTTTAACAAAACTCAAACTGCAGATAATTCGAAATCATACATCAATATGACATTATTTTTTTCCTCATAATGCAATACAGTTAAATTTATTTTGGTACAAAAATACTACCTATATAGCATAAATATTGACTGCACAGCAAATTTTCCATATTTCATAGAAAAATAACTAACTTTGACTCGACATTGGGTATGTAACGGTTGTTATATCAGGAGAAACTGGATGCAATCGGGACTTTAGGGCACTCCGACTCGGATAGGTTAGGTTAGAAGTTTTTGTGGTTATTTTTTTATAAACCACACAGAAGTAGGTGCCCCGCAAAGCGGGGCTCCGTCGAACAAGCCCACCATCAACTATGCATAGAATATTTTAAGGTTTGGCTAGGTCTATTCGATTTGGATAGGTCTATTAGATATAAGATTATTAGCTGTGCATTGATGAAAAAGCTTTTGCTTTAGGAAAAATCGCTGTACGCTGCGAAAATAAATTGTAGTGTGTTTAGTGATATTTTGAGTTGAATATTTTGCTGTGCAATCAGTAATTTTGATGGGAATTCGGAATCTTATTGCATAGAAAAAGGATATTTTTTGATTTGTGTTTAAATACTACCCGTACTTATTGCATCAAAAAATTCGTCGTCAACGCTGTCAGCTGGTTATGTGCCCAAGAGCCTTTTTTTATGGATGGGAAATCATCAAATGACTTCTGGCGCTCTGGGTGGAGCGGGAGGGAGTGTCAGACTCTTACTGACTAAAACTCATCCGTGCTCTTCGTAGTGCCTTTTGCTTTCCAGGGCCGCGGTAACTCTTTCGAATAAAATCGGCGGCATTGCCCCGTTGAATGGCGATGCTTAGTCTCTGCCCAAAGTAAAAGCCAGCTCTTGGGTCAAGGGAAGTGTCAACCAGCCGTTTCGAAACTACTTTGATAAGGGCAAAAGGGCCCCACGGCTTTATTACATTATGATTACATTCGTAACAATCTAAGAAGTCGAATTTGACAGCTGAGTAGAGAAGGATAGAAGATCGCTTTACCAAGTTACCACCAATATTGCGAAAGAGATTTATTTCATGTCTCTTTCATACTTACTAGTATAGCAATGTTGTATCCTGCTGTCAAATCCGACTTCTTAGATTGTCACCTTACGTTATCCTAACTAATACCTAATAATTATTATAATACTTTTTGTTTGTTTGTTTGTTACGCTTTCACGCCTAAAGCAACCGATATTTTGATATGTTTTGGTACACAGAGATGGTACCCTGGCCTGGGGACGGTAGCGGGAAAAAGCTAGTAAGCTAATTTTGGTCTAACAAGTTAAGCTAGTCACTACAACCAATCCGTTTGTCGTGAATATACCCCTATCTTAGGTGTTACTACACCAATCGATCAACGTCGATCGATGGCCTTGACAGATCGACGGATACCGGGCGATAAACAATTGATCGACCACCGATCGATGCCATCGATCGACTTTGATCGATTGGTGTGGTAGTTTAGGTTGATCGAAGAAAGAAGTAGAAACCATCGATCGACGTCGACTAATTTATTCTACATCCCCGATCGATGAGTCCATCGATGATCGATCCATTGGTTTAGTAGAAACTATCGATCGACGTTGACTAATTTATTCTACCACCCCGATCGATGGCTTCGATCGATGATCGATCGATTGGTTTAGTAGAAACTATCGATCGACGTCGACTAATCCATTCTACCATCGAGCGATAGCATCGATCGACGATCAATCCATTGGTGACTTTAAACTACTAGGGGTACAAATTAAGACACTAATTAATATTATTCTGTCAAAACAATATCTCGCATTTTCCCGTAAATCTACTAAAGACAAAAGCCATTTTAAGTTGAGCTCAGATTTATTTATTACATAACATTACGGTAGTTCACGACAGAGCGGGTTTTTTGTACTAGATGCGGGCACCGTTTTCACAGCGGGTCGCGTTCCACGAATGTCCCCCCCCATACAAAGTCACGGTTTATTTTTGTACATTTCTAATAACCGTGACATAATGTATCGCATGTGATATAGAGGTAGGTAGTCGATCTTCAAAATCATGGTAGTGCTTGGTCTATTACACGTAGGTTTGCTTCAACGGCACTTTTTCTTCGTCCCTGCTTTTCTTTGTAGGCTAGCATGGCTGACTGTGCTTCAATGAAATCATCATGTCTTTGCCGGTTGTTACTATGTAGGCATTCAGTTAGCCGTCATTACTGTCTGTTACAAATAGGTCTGTGAATTCTATGATCCCTGCTGCGGTAGGAGCTGTGAAAGTTAGAACAGAGGCATCGTTCTGGAGAATTGTTTGAAGATAAGCGAGCAACAGTCAGAAGGGACAAAGATTTAAATTTTGAACGATCTTTGTGGTGTAAAGTGGCGCACAGGTTGTCGCAACGTCGTATCTTTGTGAGGGCTCCGATGTCAAAGTCTTAGCTTTGAAGCCTTCTCACAACAAGCAACAAGGACACCACGGACAACAGCAACGCTCCTGCATCATGGGGTTCATGCCAAGCCCTTTCAACCTTTTTATTCCTTTCATCCTTTTCATCCCTTTCATGGGCGGGTCACACCCACACCCACACGTATATACTATCTGTGGCGTTTTCCCATAGCTTCCGGGCTCGTCAAGCATTTTCCCATCGCTTCCGGACTCGTCCGGCATTTTGTTACAAAAACTGTTTCTTGTTGTTTATTTCTGTTTAGAATTTCTTATTTTTGAATGTTTTTTGCCGCAGCAGGTTGTGATTCAGATGGGGCATTTGACGTATTGTGACATTTGTGTTCTCTTCTTTTTTGGGTTCTTCTGACATTGGCAGATTCGTCGAAAAGTTCGCATAAGCAATAGAATAAAGGAGGTAGAATAGAATTTAAACAGGCTAAGCGAACAAACGCCAATGAGTGGAAATTGCCGATCTTATTGACTCTGCACGCTCGCTCGCCTTCGCCACTTTTTCCTCACCGGGAACACTCCGACCGAGACGCACGGAACAATTATATGTTTTTTATCGACAATGACGTTATAATTTCAAGCACGAAGTACTTGGAAGAAAAGAATTTTATTAGTGAGAAACTTCTTTCATGTGAAGACTCCGTTATACTGATCAACAAATCAGTAGGGGTTTTAGTATGATAAGTGTTTACCCACGTCCGCAATGTAACGTCGTCGGTGCAGAATGAGTATTCGACCCTCGCCGGTGCGTCTGCGGCCTCCACGTAGCCTGGCTGTTTCTTTAGTGGTATGCGTCACGCTTGGCGCAAATAAACTCTTTTTCTTTCATAATCTCCTTCCAGTCTTTGGGACTTTATAAGCTGTTACTGACTTGCAAATCTGTGAATCCCTGCTGCGACACGAACAGCCTGTCGATTCTGTCGACATCTCACGGTGTTCACCTAGGTGGAGTGAACGACAATAGAGCCGTCATTCCATCTTATTTGTATGGTTTGACAACTCACCTGTCGTGCGCCCCAGGGTGTTCACTTCAACATGTTTACAGAATCGCACTGCTGGTGTCTGTGTGTGAAGGGGCATCGTTCTGTCGAATTGTTTGTAGGTTCAACAGGAACAAAGATTCGAATTTTGGCCGATCATCGTTGAGTGTGAGCACAGTGAGCACACGAGTTGGGAGTCGTAGCGTCGGTTCCTTAGTGATAGCTCTGGGGTCCGATGTGATTGAAGCAAAACGGAAATTAAAGCCGTCTCACAACAAGCAACAAGCACAACAAGGTGGGCACACGCAGCATCCTTGCACAAAGCGTATGCGAAACCCTTTCACTTGCGAGGGACATCCACACGTATTTAATGCCTGTGTCGAATTCCCATAGATTCGGCGCACGTTTAGCATTTTTATTACAAGAACCGTTATTTGCTTCCTTTGTTGTTTTATGCTGCTTAGGTTTTGGATTTTTTCAGGTTTTTTGGATATCTTTTGCCGCAGCAGGTTAATAGTAGCAGCTAGTAGACTGATGTATTTGACGTATTATGTTTATGACATTTTGTAATCTATTATTTGGGTGAATTTCCCAAATGACTTATTTTTTTGTCTTCGGTGAAATTAGTATTTGAAAAAAGGAATATTGTTCTGAATTATTTTTTTTAGTATTCAATAGGTAGTTATTGAGTTGTGGCAAAAATATAATTTGCCTAGGACTATTTACAAAGGTAGAAATAAATACATAAACCTCTATTTTTTTCAAATCGGTGCCGTCCCTCTACTTTTTTTACAAACAAATAAGCTTATACACTAGTAAACATAAGTTAAGTATATAACTTATTCTATTTCAAAGAGTATTAGTTTTGCTATTAATATATAGCATATTTTATTACATAATTAACTATTATTATTACTGAGAGGCACAAACGTACTTGTCCTGCAAAATGTTCTCATATCGCTGGACAAAAACCTAACTTTACATCAACGAGTCCGACAGAGTCCCCACCCCAATTTTATTTCCTGCGTTAGTGTGTGCTAGTGCGCAGTCAGGACGGCCCACAGTGGTCCGGATTTCGAATATGGTGGACTTAGAACCCAAGGTCAATATTTCGCGCTGAAAAAAATCATGCGGACAGATAAGTGAACACTTATCAACGTTTGTTCTAGCGGTTTTTATGAAATTGTATACTTTCGCGAAAAAAAAATATTGTAAAAAAAAATGTATGGAGCAAAACCGAAATATTTTTTTTTCTCGAAATGTTCAAAAGTGTTAGCAATAAAACCTTTTGTAAATAATTGTATTACATTTATTTGTTAATTTCAAAAATAAATCTTCAGCACGCACTTGCAGCTTTGGCGTGTATGCGCAGTTTAACGTAAAATATTTAATATATAAAAAATGACATTAAAACACTACTTTTTTGGTCTATTAAGTGGTTTCGGGAAAGTATAATACTAAGACAAAATTGTTTATATCAACACAGACATCAAATTACAAAATAACATAATTATTGAAAATTGTTTATCGCATAATTCTTACAGAACAATATAATAATCGAAGGTGGTTTACATTTTGAATTAATTAAATATATTTTTTTAATTACTACACGGAAACAGGAATAATAAAAATATATTAAAATTGTACATGTTTATTGAACATACAAAATAATACAAACTTATAAATAATAACACAATTAATAATACACTAAATAATACAATTAATATAAGAAAACTTAAAAGTAATGCCAAAGGATCTGGCACATTCTGTAGAGCTTCTTCATCAACTTCTATTTCTTCTTCTTCTTCAACTTCTATTACTTCTTCTGTTATTAATAACTGCAAAGCTACTGGAAACATACTCATAGATTTAAAATTGGTGTATTTAGGTTTCAGATAAGATATATAAGGATCTGAAGATATCAAAAAATTGTGCATAATGTCTTCATTATTTTGCAATCTTCCTGTTTTCCTCGTGTGGCGCTCTCTGGTATTTCGGAAGTCCTTATTTCTTGCTTCTGCTGCTTCTTCTGACAAAATTCCTATTGGAAGGCAAGAAAAATTTTTGCATATGTCAGCGCCATGTATCAGCATTTTGTGTACGCTGGAAGGCATGTTGTACCAGGGGTAGTGGTGTACAAAGAGCTCAGCAGTCTCTTTGCAGTATCCACGGAATCCATCGATGTTGACAGCCTGTCCAGAAGATAACACTTGCAATATGACTGCGAAGTGTTTTATTAAATCAACATCAATCTTCGTTATTTGAGCTGTCTTTTCGTATTCCCGAAAAAATCTTCTGGCCGTGTTTCCATCATTTGTAGTTCCAAAACCCTGCTTCACAACATCAATCAAAAGTCCCATCTGTTGTTTGAACTCCGATTGCACTATGTCTTTCCGAAACTTCTTAAGGTTTTTATTCTCACCTCGTGCACTCCACATTTCGAAATCTAAATTATACGAAATGTGTAAAAGACACTCCATGCTTCGAATCCACATATGGAGTGTTGACAATCCATATTGATATACGTCTTCCCGCACAGGTCTTGAAAAGATTTGAGAAAGATTATTCATCTCGCTTGGTTTTGCAAGACAAACATTGCAAGTAGCTGCAGATGGAGTATTTGTAATGATTGTAGTGACTTTCCCATCAATCATTGTCATGTGCAGCTCATGAGTAACTTCAAAGTTTCCCAAACTTGAAAAAGTCAAATTTCGAATTTCTTCCTCCATTGCCGCTTGTTCTTGCTTAACAAAGTCAGTCGTTTCCTTCACAAACTGAAATTTAATAGGTCTGCAATAAAATGTTGAAGATGGCTTTGGATTATTCCAAATAACAACATCCCCGGCCTCTAGCTTCAGAGGAACGTGGCTCGTCATGAACACAGAGGAGTCGTCGAATTCTGCTATTTCACTTCTTTGCTTGTAGTTGCTCTGTGCTGATGAACCATCGAATCCCCATTTGCTGGTCAGCTTCAAGTTTCCACTGGATATATTTAAATCATCACCAACGACTTGCAGAATCCTTCGAGTTGTGACATCTAAAAGTGCTTGTAGTTTCACCTTCACTCCATCTTCTGATATTATAATATCTCTGGCATCTGGATAACACCTTTTCTTCGCTTCTAACAACTTGTGGTAAGACGGAAGCTTCAACTGTTGTGACAATGCAGACCTCAAAGTGAGGTACTTCCACTTTGACAGATCCATTGAAGTAGTAAGGGCCAAAACTTGATCTTCCTGCATAGTCTCCTTCTTTTTGCTCATAAATAGAAAAGATTCGACATATTCAACCTTTTCAGGTTTCTTCATAAGATGATCGATGATGCGAGCAAGAACTTCTTTCCCATTAGACTTAAGCTTTGTAACAAAAGCAAAAGCCAGTTCCTCTTCCGGACAGTCGAGTAATGTACCCGATCGCCTTTTCTTCTGCTTGTTTCCCAAGTCTTCAAATGGCTTCCTTGATACGATGTCTGTAGAAGTGCCCATGTCACTAGTCGCATTTGAAGTAGACGCAAAAGGTAGAACAGCTGCTTCTTCTTCTGTGGAACAATGATCCATATTTTCGGTCACTTCAAAAATTTCGGAGAGATTTACAGTTTCACATTCAGGCCACTTAATGCTTGTTTCTAACCAGCTCATATGCTTTTTCATAAATGTTTTCTGCACCCTGTGTGCTTCGGTCCATCGACGATTTAAGTTCACAGTAAGAGATCTTGCAAAATTCAATATTTTTTTATTATCTTCTTGCGAAATTTCAAGCAAAATGCAGTCCAAAATTGCTTGATGCAGTCGGTTGTAGTCCTTGAGGTCTCCTTTTCGTAGAAACAAGTAAATGTCCAGGTAAGTACCAAATCCAGCCATGATTAAGTAGGTAGTTTTCTTCACGTTAAAATTTCCAGGTATGTTGACTCTTCAAGGGTTGAATGTCTAATGTGACGCTCCAGCAGGAGCTCCGTCTTTTTATATGATTCTTAGGGTGTGCAACTACCCTCATTACGAGAAAAAGAGCAATAGAGAATGAAAGAGACAGCAATAATAGAAAATGAAAGAGATAGCAATATAAGGGAATGGGAGGGGAAAATTTGCAGGCAATGCGTCATTCAGTCACTAACTGCGCTTTGAGTAAAAGCGCTAACCTCTAAGAAGTAAAAAAAAAAATTAAATTGTATCAATTTTTCAAAATCATTCAAAATCAAGAAATAATGAATTTTAATGTTAATGATATTGAAAATATATATTATGTGACTACAAATGAATAAAAACCTTTAATTGTCACAAATAGTTGGAATAAAAACATTGAAAGTTCCGATGATGCTTATTTCGGCCAAGGCTGCAAGTATATGCGAAAAAAATATTTGTGGAACTATCCACTAAGTGTAATGCAATAACATACAAAAGGTTTCATTGCTAACACTTTTGAACATTTCGAGTAAAAAAATTATTTCTGTTTTGCTCCATACATTTTTTTTTACAATATTTTTTTTTCGCGAAAGTACACAATTTCTTAAAAACCGCTAGAACAAACATTGAAGGCCGTTTACTTATCTGTCCGCATGAATTTTTTCAGCGCGAAATATTGACTTTGGGTTCTAAGTCCACCATATTCATAATCCGGACCACTGTGCGGCCATGTGTCAAATCGCTGCATATTCCCGCCAATAACGTTAGTACGCCATTTCAGTTGCTTCCGGACAATTATTTTATATTATCGGTGGTTGCATTTTTCTAGTGTAATGAGTAGTTTTATTATTGTTGTTTGGTTCTAACAGAGGTAGTAAGTGAATTAGTTTCATTGACTGTTATTGAATTTATCCTAGATATTATGCATTTTTTCTAATTTTCTAAAAAGTGTTTTATTTCTTACGTCGCTGTTCTCATATCGCTGTAATCGGTGGTCTTTATGACCATCGATGTGATAATTTACACCGAAATTCTAAAAAAAAATCAATCGGTGTCTTATATCTAATATCGGTGTTTTGATTCATGATCAACGCACAGTTTTGTCACATCGGTGGATTGCTTTATCATATCGGTAAATCGTTTTATCATCTCGGTGAGTCGATTTGTCATATCGGTTGATCCTGTGTCATTTCGTTAAGTATACAAAGAAACAATGGAACATACAAACATACACACAAACACATACATTATATACATACATATATACCTACATAGACTGCCAAAATCATTACCACGATACCACTGGGTAGTAGATGTATAAATGTATCATTAGGGGGGGTCTGTATTCGGCAATGTACATCTATAGGCTGAGGTGATGATGGTGAGGTGGACCAATTGAAAGCATTAAAGGTTTCTCTAGAAAATATTTTCTAGTTAAAAAATAGTAAGTACATAATAATAAATAACAAAATAATAAATAAAGAAAACATCATAAAAGCTTAATTTTGTTTAAGAATGCCAAGGCCAAAACTAAAAGAGGAGGAGAAAAAAGAGAGAAAGAGGTTGCTGGAAAGAATAAGAAAAGCTAAAATTCATTTTTTTTTAATTTCTAAGTACCTATAGTAATTAAAATAAAAAAAGAAAAGAAGAAAGTAAATACTTATAATAAAATAGGTAGGTATATAATTTCAAAAAATATATTTTAATTGGATTTCTAAGAACTCAGTTCTCTTTGGATGTGATCTACTTACATAAGACCCTCAGTTTAGGTCTTCAGTTCTAAGTCACCCTTGTAAAAATATAAAGGTACCTACTAACTATTTCCTTTTTCATGTTCAAAGGTGGATAGATTATCATATCGCTGGATATGTACATCATTTCGGTGGATAAACTTTTCATATCGTTGTACAGAAAAAATAATCGGTGCCGGTTTGTCACATCGGTGGAAACCAGAATTCAAACTGAATTTCCTCCTTAGTCTTAAATGATACGTTGATGATATTAAATTTGGGGATATTTAATATCCTAAAGATTACATAGAAAAATAAATAAATGAAAAAATATAATTATATAAATGAAAAAGTTCACCGATATGATAAAAAATGGCATTTGTTGAAATTCACCCATTTGGATTTTTTAGTTCTTTGAGTTCGTCTGACATGAGCAGAATTTTCGGAAACTTCATAATTTGCCATAGAGAAAAGTTAAATATGAGGTCAGGCTAGGGTCAGGCCAAGTGAATAAAGGTAAACTAACGCTATAATAAGAACGCGTAAACACGGCTGCGATTTTTTTTGGTACGAACCCCACATGCGCCGGGCAGTTATTTTTCTGTTCGAATTTATACAAATGCGTCTCATTCGCCCAGCGTACGAAGAGCAAATGCGTCGTAAACGCGATGCGATCGCACAGCTCACTCGTTGCGCAATCGAGAGCCCAACGAGTGTGCTTGATCATGCACATTGCGCGTTTGACAACAGGAGTCGCTTACATGATACAAAGACTACCCAAATGTGATCGAATATTCGTGCTAGGCGACCGTGATAAAATTCTTGTCGGTCGCCGATATTATTGACACCGCAGGCTCGCTCGCCTACGCCGTTGTGACCACAGAGTGGATAATTTATCAAAGAGTCCATGCACGTAACAGTTACCTATTTATTTTCTTTGGACGACGACGTTATAATTTCAAGCACTACATAAGTACTTGAAAGAAATGATTTTATTAGTAAAGCCAACGTGCGTTTATGGTACAAGCAAATGGTTCTTCCATTTGCTTGTACCATAAACGCACGTTGGCTTTGTATCATCGTCAGCGCTGAGCATTCGTCGGTGTGCTAACGATACCGGCTAATTGCAAACTACGTGAGATTGTAATAATTTTTTATTAGATTACCTATAATTAAAAGAATCTCTCCAGCTTGACCACATCATATGCCTAGCCGTTTCTCAACTATATTGGGGTCGGCTTCCAGTCAAACCAGATTCAGCTGAATACCAGTATTTACGTGGAGTGGCTGCCTACCAGACCTTTACAACCCATTAACTGGGTAACACGGTAGGTACCTACTTCTTGGCAAACTGGAGTCAGATTTTCTGGCTTCTGACAATCCATCACTGCTACCAATGATCTAACAAATGACAGCCTGGACCAACGGCTTAACGTGCATTCCGAGGCACGAAGGAGTCTCGATATGTTAAGATGATGATCACCCATCCACAGAGCGACCTAGGCAAGCGCTGCTTAACCTTGAAGATCGACCCGTGCTGCTGTTATTATTTAGCCACATTTATAATTATTAAAAAGGGGCCAAGTCGGAAGATTCTCCCCAGGTCGGCCACCTAGAAACAGGGTACAAAATATACGTATGATTTCGCAGTGCGCGCTTACCCTTAAACATTTTTAACTTTTGAACAGTGACCGACTAATTCTGATATTTGGCGACTAATTTCGACTAGACAGCAAGTTCTACTTTTTTTGTTATCAAAATTAAAATCCTTGATAGTGACCATGCCAGTGTCAGGGACACGATCAGATGAGTGACACCAGATAAGAAAGATGGTATCAGAATGATTCTCTGAAACCTTTCCAGTCTCCTCAAAAGTTTGCACTAGCAGGCGTTGTGCAGAGACCAACAAGTACCGGGATTTACGAGTAAGTGAGGTTGTAAGATAAGCAGTGCGACAGTTCGGGCTAGAAATAATAATAATAATAAATCCCCACCGCCGTATCTCTACGTTGACGCCGCCCGTGGTGAGAACCCCAATGAACCTTATTTCATACCTAGGGTGAGCAGTAGCAGTAGCGACCACACGGTCCTGATCTCCCGGGAGAAGTCTTGTTCCTCATCTCCGCTTGTCTTCATTGGCTGGCCGGTGTGAACACTGACGAGGAACAGAGCTCCCACCTCTTTCTTGCCTTAATCGGCTGGTCTGAGTGGAGATTCGCTAGAGCAAACACGCTCGGGAGAAGGATGTATAATCCAGTAAGATGCTGGTACGGTCTCGTATCTCGACCGTACTTCCGGGATTGTCCTGATAGCCGTGGTATACCTATCCACTTCTTTAGCACCTCAGGATATATTGCCCCGTTTAACACACTAAGTCACTTTGTGCTGGCGAACATTTTCGGGGGCCCATTTTTTGAGTGTGCAAGTCATGCCCTGCGCCCCTCGTATTCTGGGGGGGGCAACAGTGTCCTTTGTTCTCCGATTGCCAAGGGCAACAGTGGCCGAGGAGGCCCCCGATCAAAACCGTCCTTTCAGGAACTGATCGGGTATAATTTTGGCTCATCCGACAAAGCGTCGGTCGGGCGGAGCGCGGTTGGAGGCGCGCTATTCTGGAGGGAGGGCTCGCCTGAGCGTCACGCGGGTGCAGAGTCGGAGTCCGAGTTGGATTCCGACGACCTGGTGACCGTGAGCTCGGCGAGCTCTGGACCCGAGGGGGCAGGGACTGCAGCGGAGGACTCTAGGTCCTTCCGCAAGCGGCCCAGACCGGAAGACGACCGGGGGTCGTCTTGCAGCGAGGAGGTGGGCTCGGCCCGGAAGATCCCCACCAGCAGGCGGGGTAAGGGCCGAGAGGGCGGCAAGGGCAGAGTCCTTGCCTCCAGGGATGCTGGACGACCCCCCGAAGATGGCGGTCGTGGGGCTCATGTACATGAGCCCTCCGGCGGTGAGCCGGATGACCGGAGGGCCGGGTTTGCGGAGGTGGTGGAGGCCGCGCTTCGCGATGTGGCCTTGAAGAGGAAGCTTTCCTCTAAGAACAAGGCCATAAGCGAGGCGATGGCCTCCATTCTGGCGGCAGCGGAGGCTACCAAAGGTGGGCCTCGGCCGGACGAGATGTCCGAGCTGCGGGCGGAGGTCGCCCGCTTGGCTGCCGCCACGGAGCGTCTCCGAAAGGAGAACGAGGGGCTCCGCGCAGACCTGGCCAGGCTCCGGGGAGCCGGCCCACAGGGGGCGCCGCAAGGGGGGCGCAAGAAGGACGGCCAGCCCGTGCCGCAGGAGAGCCAGGTGCTGGACCTCGTGCGGCAGGAGATGGCAGCCTTCCAGGCGCGGTTCTCCGTCCTGGAGGGCATCGTCCTGCGCCCCCCGTTAGCGGCGAGTGGGAAGGCCCCCCCAGGCCAGAAAAAGGCGTCGTATGCGGCCGCCGTGGCTGCCACACCGGGGTCGTCCGGCCAGGGCAAAGGCTCCGGGCCGGCACCCGCGAAGCCGGTGCCGGGAATACCGGACCCAGCCCCGGGAAGGAAGAGGAGGGGTGGGGTTGCTGCGCGGACGGCGAAGGCTCCTGCGCCGTCTGAGCAGCAGCTCCCCCCAGCTTCCTCGCCTTCAGCTCCTCCCCCGGCTCAAGCCGAATGGCAAGTGGCCGGGGAGAAGAGGAAGGCGAAAAAGGCAGCCAGGGCGGCCAAGAGGCGGGAGAGGAAGCGGCGGCAGAAGGCGCGAAGCGTCGCGGCTGCGCTGCGCCCCCCGAAAACCGCGGCTGTAGTTCTGACGCTGCAGCCGGACGCGGCGAAGAGGGGCGTGACGTACGCGGACGTGCTCACCAAGGCGAAGGAGGCAGTGAACCTTGGTGAGCTGGGCATCGTGGGGGGCCTTCGGCTCCGGGTCACCATGACTGGGGCCCGGATGCTGGAGATCCCCGGGGCAGCCAGCGGCCCAACCGCGGACGCTCTAGCCGAAAGGCTCAGGGCGTCCCTAAGCGCGGACGATGCCCGAGTGTCCAGGCCCACCAAGCGCATCGACATGCGCATCTTGGGCCTGGACGACTCCGTCACGGAGGCGGAGGTGGTGGCCGCCGTCGTTAGGACGGGGGGGTGCTCAGCAGAGGAGGTGAAGGCGGGCACCCTACGTCCTGACAACACGGGCATGCGCACCATTGTGGTGAGCTGTCCCGTGTCGGCGGCCAAGACCATCTTGGAGGGCCATAGGTTTTTGGTGGGTTGGGTTTCCGCGCAGGTCAAACTGCTGGAACCCCGACCTCTGAGGTGCTTCCGGTGCCAGGTGGGCCACCATGTAGGAGCACAATGCACCTCGGAGGTGGACCGCAGCGGTCTATGTTTCCGCTGCGGTCAGCCCGGTCACAGGGCCGGCTCCTGCGACGCCGCGCCGCACTGCGCAGTCTGTGCGGCAGCTGGCAAGCCGGCCGACCACTGGGCTGGGGGTAGGGCCTGCGCCCCACCCGCCAAAGCCGGAAACCGGAGAAAGCCCTCCGCCACCGCCGTCTCTGCCGCGACCGCCGCCACCGCCGCCGCTTCCTCCGCCGCCAAAGCCGGTTCCACTGCGGCTGCTGCTACTGCAACAGCCGCAGTAGAGCCCCTACAACGGGCTCCGGAGGGGACTGAAATGGAGTGCCAGTAATGGCCCCATTTCACCCCCTCCTGTTGAACGTCAGCCACTGCGCCGCCCAGGAACTGATGCTCCTGAGCATGGCGCAGTGACTGATGCCTGTGGACGGCGAGCAATGGGTAGCTCGCCGTCCGATCAGAACAGGCCCGGGTTGACGGCGCGCTGTGTTCTATGCGCGCCAAGCCAGCAGTCGTCAGCATGGGTCGGGGCCCGTTAAGGCCAGAGCCTACCAGGGTTGCGGATTTGTTCGAAAGAGTTACCGTGGCCCTGGAACGTAAAGGCACTAAGAGGAGCATGGGTGGGTTTTAGTCAGTAGAAGTCTGACACTCCCTGCCGCTCCACCCAGAGCGGGAGGGGTCATTTGATGATTTCCCATCCAATAAAAAAAAAAAAAAAAAAAAAAAAGTCATGCCCTGCCAGTTTAAGCCGTGTATATTGTCAGTGGTCAGGAAGGGGCAATAGTTCTTCCATAGTTCTCGATAATCAGTCCACTAAACCACTTAAACTCAAACATTTACAGCCTCTCATATTTTGTTTCCATATTATGCAATAGTCTTGCACCGACCGGGGATTGTCTTTGGGTATGCTATGTGCACGCATACAGGGATAATCGCCGGTTGGTGCCCCATTCCATTTGAAATGTCTTCGGTGCCTCTGCGAGTTGGTCTCGGTCCCTCGCAGCCTCGTAGGCCTAACAAAACCCGGGACCCCAACGTCCCGATTGTTTAAAAACTAATAATAATAGTAAGATAATCCCACACTCCCTGGTCTTATCTAGTCTAGTCAAGTTTAAGTACGAGTGAAGATTTCCCCATGGAAACAAAAATAAGGTATTTTTAGTATCTTTAATGTGTGACGTCAAACATTAAAACAAAATAATTAAAAAAAACAATGACCACGTTTTTATTACAAAACAGTACAGTCTCGAGGTGTTGTTAACAGCAGCAGTATCGTCGTTCAGCGTTGTGGTAGTTGCAGCAAGGCCCCGTGTGGCAGCAGCAGCAGCACCCCTGTACACAGGGCGCGCAGCAGCACCTCATCATGGGTGGGTCACACCCACCCGGACACCTCGCAAATGTCCCATATTCGAAGTTCCTGTAGCACCCGAGCTGGTAGCCCATTTTTACTATAAAACTTGTTGTAGGTTATTTTTTAATTTTAAAGATTTTCGGCTTTTACGTTTTTTTGTATTTTTTCGACGCAGTAGTTTTTTTAGAATGAGGAATGTGACTACATGTGACTTTGACGTACTATGACAAATTGAGTTCCTTTTTTAATCGACTTCATTTTTGCATGTCGTTTTTCACTGGCCAGTTCTATTCTGCTGGATTGGGTTCGTCATAATGTCGTCTTGCTTGTAAATTTTCATGAACGCAGTATGATCCCAAAATTCTTCTTCCATATTTCTATTTTTTTAATGTTTCGTGAAACCATTCACGTCGTCGATCTCTTTTTAGTAGGACGATGTATTAGGATAGGACTGATGTGTGTGAACCTTAAGAGGGCGCCGACCAAACATCGACCGCGCAGTGGCGCCCTCATCGTTTGTTTGGTTATTTCTTTTATTTTAGAATGAAAATGCAGAAAATATGCAATTTAAGTTGTGCTCCACAAGATTATACGTTAATATTATTATAAACGGTAGTTTTAAATTGTTCAGTTTTATTATAATCACTAAAACGGATAATAGTGGCCATAGGTATGTACGACGCATTAAACCCTAAGCTCGGGTGTTTGTAACAGTTGGGGACAGAAAGAAACCAAAATCAGTTTTCTTACTCTAAAGTAGAAGTAGCTACAAAGAGGACTGGTTACACAAAGCCTGTCTATCAGGTGATTGCACAAAGACACATAATATCCGGTTGTGGATACTGACAATTTTCAAACTGCTTCTCAAGTTATATATGTCGTAGAATAATTTGATACTTCGAATCTTCGCGGAAATCCTAGGGGTTTTGCGAAAACGCGGATAATTAGACATAGGCGAAAAATTATCAAATCTTACTGGACAAAGTCTGGATTTTTGCGAAAAAAAAAATAACCACGAAGGTGATGGCGGGGTCTGTTCGCTCGCTACGCTCGCTCACTTGACCCCGCCATCCCCTTCTAACCTAACCTGTCCGAGTCGGGGTGCCCTAATTGATAATTTTTCGCCTATGTCTAATTATCCGCGTTTTCGCAAAACCCCTAGGATTTCCGCGAAGATTCGAAGTATCAAATTATCCTACGACATATATATATAGTATATATATATAAAAAAATGGGACTCTTTTACAAGCATCTATCGGTACCGATCCGTTCGACAGCCTTAACTGTAAAGGTGCTTGTCCTTTTTGCTAATCTATTTATTTATCACTAGCACATAATGTAACACAGGCGGACTTAATTCCATAGGCATTCTCTACCAGTCAAACTTTGAGTGATGCAGAGAATAGTGGTAGTTGCAATAAAGAGAATTAATTAAAAGCGATTGATATTACCTATAACTTATATGACATGAAATTTTCTCCAACATACTACATACGTCACTGTAAAATGTTTTATTTTATTTTCTTTATCCATCTTTTATATTTATTCATTACATTTTTAAATATTTCATCAAATACAAAAAAAAACAACAATTTAAAAAAATATTTTTTTGGAACGTTGGGCTGAAACGTTGACAGCTGGCTCAAGTACCTGAAACAGAGAGAGCCACGGTAAGCAGTCAGGTTAGTTCCCCCATTTGTAGCCCCAAAGTATGAGCGCATGAAATTTTCATTAATGGTTTGCGTCCATCGCATGCGCTGCACACTTCCACCGATAGCGGGAACCCTGCCAGAGGCCAGCGGGCCTCAAGGTCCCAAGCTGGGGGTCGATTCTGCTATTGCAATCGTGTCTCAATGACCGGTCAATGATCGATTTTTGACGTATAACGTCAAACTTTTGACACATTTCCCATACAAAAACTGTCAAAGTTGTCAAATATTCGATCAATGACCGGTCATTGAGACACGATTGCAATAGCAGACTCGAGCCCCTGGTCGGAGGACGGCCTCGTCCGCGCCGACGACGCGCAGGTGGTGGTGTCGTCGGCAGCGAGATGTATTCGTCGCTCGAGCTCGACGCAACTGCAGATACCGGACTCTCGGGATTCACGGCTGGAGGAGGTCCCGGTGGCTGCGAGGCGGAGCTGAGCGACGAACCCAAAGATGCTGGTTGTGTGTTTATTGTTCTTACCCGGCTTCTTGTCAACATTTAATTCCGTTTTTTCTATTTCATGACGTCCGTCCGAAACAGGTTACAGTAGATGGCTTCTGTTTTTTTTTCTTGTTTTACTGACTGTTATTTTCATTTAGTTGATGGGTTTTTGCTTTTTTATTACGAGAAAATGCGGATTGAAAAAATTTTACGACATTCAATGTGACAGCCGGGCCACAGATTATTTTAATCATTTTATTTTATTGTTACGCTACTCTAAATTGCTAAAAATAAAATAAAAAGTTTCAGAAATTGTAAGTTTTTTTTTGTTTTACGCGAGACCCCGGATTTCTTGGATTATCTATCAGCAAGCCATCTGCCTAACCGTGGAACCATCGTGGAATGTGGTGATGTGGTGCGTAATCGCATCAAATCGATCGACATCCAAACAGGTTACCGAGTAACACTGACTTTCTTGTTTTTAAAAGACGACATTATAACGAACCTTCAAACGCCGGCCGAAAGGAAAAAAAGACAACAATAATTCAAAAATCGAATCCGCTCCGTATTGCTCCTTCACCTGTCATTCTATAAAGAGAAGGACTCCGAAGAACTGACTACTTTTTCCGGACACGCAAAATTTGTCTCAATTCTTTTCCGGGAATTTATTTTCTATATAGGCCAAAATTGATTATTTGAAAAGTTTTCTAGAATGCCAGTGTACTATGGTGGATACTACGGCGGCGCCCACTGTGGCGGCTACCTCCTGTACTCGTGTGGCTGCAGTCCGACGACTGGAGGCTGTGGACCATGTGGCCCCTTACCGGGACCTTGCTGCGGACTCTCCTGCTAGTCAGGTTTTGTTTTGTTAAATATTAATCCGAACACAGTGTAGAAGGCCGAAGAAACAAAATTCAACGAAGCACCTATTTACAACTTACTTGTACTTAGGTATTTATGAAATCTTATCGTGATTCCCATGGCAGTGGATTGATGCTGCTAGTTGCTGTAGCCGCCATCTTTAATTCATCACAGCAAATAAGGATAAATCAGAAGTCTGTTCTACCTGTCTTAACCTGTCCGGCCCCGGCGACACACCGGTGTTTAATTGTTACTCAGTAACTGTGTCGTAGATACCACATCGAATTGGCAGCCGCTCCAAATAAAGTAAGCAGGGTATAAAGTTGGACAAGAATCCGGCAACACTCTGAAAAAGAAAGACCCTGTTGTGGTTGGTGATAGACTCAATTGGTCCCATAGTCTTCCCGATACAAATAATCAACTTTTTGTTGCAGGTCCCAGCAGACTGGCCCAGCGACACCTACGTGTTGAAGGAGAATGTGCAGATAGTGACGTCTCTGGTCATGTTCGCGCTGCTGGCCACCATCAGTGTGCTCAGCTTCATGGCGGAGTGCAGTGTCAAATCACACGTGGATGTTTTTGTTAAATAAACCGTTTTGAAAAGTAAATTGGTTTTTCAAGTAGGTACCTTACCTATAGTAGGACCCTGAAAACGCGGGTGATAGCACGCTTCTGGCCACACGCAGGACAAAGATTTCGTTTGCCTCTGCAGTGTCGTGCGTGTCGAATGATAGGATGCGGGCAGCCTTCACGCGGACCAGATTTGCGCGTGGGCGAAAATACCTACGCATGACGAAGAGGGCCCGTGTAACGCCTCCGTATCAAAAACGTACTATTGTCAAAAAGTCCTTAAAACGTCCTATTCGCAAATCGTCCTATTAGCAGAATGTCCTATTGTCAAAGTACATAGTGAAGCTGAAAATTTTGTATCGGTTCGACATTGTCATTCAAACGAAAAGGAGTAGTAGCCTCCGTATCAAAACGTCTGTATTCGCAAATTGTCCTATTTGCAAATTGACAGCAGAACGGCTTATTATGGTGGGTTTAAACCAAACGAACAGAGCTAGAGCTAGAACAAGAGCATTCTTTCTTGATCTTTGAATGTTGACAGCTCGTTTTCAGCGTTTATATCAAAATATCAACGAGCAAGAATGAGAACCAAGAACTAGAATTCTTTTATAACACAAGCTATCTCAAGCGCGTCCATTTCGTTTATGAACAAACACAACACGCCTTTGAGCGGTCCAACTGCTTTAAGGGCCAGCCGGCGCTCACTGCCGGCATGGCAGGTCAGGTGGCTGGCCGCGCAAACGAACCGCCTAGCAGAGGGCAGAGCAATAGTGTAGCAGAGGGCAGAGCGATAGTGTATCAGAGGGCAGAGCGATAGTGTAGCAGAGTGACACAGTGACAGCGTAGCAGAGGGCCGAGTGACAGCGTAGCAGAGGGCCGAGTGAGGCTAAGAACTCACGGAGCGATTTTCACCCGCGACCGCCGCGGTGGTGGAACTGCGGTTTTATTTCTAAACTCACGAGACCGGTTATTTGCGCGACGCAGCCGTCGCGCTTGCGATCATCGCCCGCAGATTACTGTACCCCCTATCCCCCGCCGGCGTGTGTGTATTCCCAGCGGAAAAGTGTAGTTTTTCTTAATTTCAGTTAAGCAGATATTTAGTGTATGACGTCGTGTAAATGTGTATGGTAAGTACGAATTTGTGCATCCAACCATTGGGGAGTTATTCAACAAAAACTGTTTCCGCTGGAACTACGTCATCCCAGCGGCACTTTTTTTTCCTATGGACGTACAAGAAAAAAAATACATGCAATAATTAGTGTGTGACGAGAGGTAAATGTGTATGTTTAAATGAAATTTGTGTGTCTTAAAACTTCGAAGATATTCAAGTTTCCGCTGCGCTGACGTTTGGCTATTTGATGGAAATCATATAAATCGGTTTAGTGCAGAGTTGATTTTTTTTAGGCACGTTGCTATGAATTTGTGTATAATGTTTGTGAAAACAGATTTTGAAAAAAGCATACCGTTTAGGAGATATACACGTAAAGGTGAAATATGGTTATTAGGTCCAAGTACTTAAAATAGGAACTTTAGAGCCTAACTTTTAACGTTTATTTGTATCTTGTAAGGGTCTACAACGTCTTGCCAAGTTTCATTTATGTGCGCTTAGTAATTAATGAGCAATGACATAATTTACTACGAATGGACCACTATATTTTGTGACATCCGATTGTAGGACTTTTTAATGGAAAAGCAAAATAAAACATATTCCAATATTTAGTGTATTCATTCAACTATTCATGTGTAAAATTTCAGCTCATTACGCTACATAATTAAAGAGATATAATAAAAATACCAAAACAACCGAATTACATGGATAAACCGACCAAGTTTCAATGGCTACAAAAAAGCGGCAGTGCAGTACATAGAGCTAACGTTCTAGAATTTCCAGTATAGTATCATTATCGTGTTTAATAGATTCGTGCAGGCGCGTTCACAATCGTTTCGCAGAAAATAAAACAACTGCATTAACTTTGTACTCTTAAAAGTATTTATTAGTTACTGACTATTAAAATTAAAAAACGATATTAACAAAGTAATAATAACATCAAATAAAATCAAATTATTGTTAGATTTATTGTGCGCTAACAGCGCCACCACACATTGATAATAAAGAATCTGTCTTTTATAAATAAGAAATACGTTGCCTACTGCAAAAGCTCAAATACTTATGTATAGGTAAATCTTAGGTATTAAGTACCTACTAGTAAATTTTCGGAAGTTGGTCTTCTCGTTCGAGCTTTTATAGCAACAAATAAGTATGTCTTACAATCACAGAATCACAGATCAGAACTAAGTAATTGACTCAATTTGAAGGTAGGTTTATAGTGTAGTGCAGTACCGACCTACTTACCTACGTTTTAGCGCATATTCTTACGAGAACGTGAAAACCTACGGGAACGGGAATTCCAACGGGAAAAAACGGGATATGCGCGTACGAAGTCGCGGGCAACAGCTTGTATTATATAAAAATGCGGGTGGGGCTTGACTGTTGTTCTGTGTTTCGCGCTCGCGATGCCTGACAGGTTAACAATAAGTAGGTACCTACGTAATATTATTGCGGGATTATACCTATTAATTGTGGTTTGGATAAATGCAAACAAGAACAAACGAAATTCTCGTCTCACACTTCAAAGTACCTACCTAGAAAATAAAAGGTACCTACCTACCTACACATATTATTATTCGAAACAAGTTCGAATAAGAGACTGCAACTTTTGAACAGCTGAAGCAACTTTCATCAAATAACTATAGGTATTTACATAGCTGTCATAAACACTGTTTGCACTGGAATCTACATAGCAGATATAGACAACTTTTAGGTTTTCGGCGTCGTCGAGATGTAAGTAACATAATACAGTTGTCACTTGAACCTATATACCTACCTTCCAACAGATAACATTTTCATGAGGTATTTTATTAGGAAGTACCTACTTACCTTGTTTATCTTTTAATCATTCTCACTACTGGCTCAACAAGTATGTCACAGTCACTTACACTACGTCAATAACCGAGTCCAATAGGTACCTACATAATATTACGTTGCGGCAAAATAAACAGCGCATACGCACGTTGTCCTTGGGTGCACATTTGTGAGTTGACTGATAAAGCGCGCTAAGAAGACACATAACTAAGTACTACCCGTACGCGTTAACTTGGCACCTGGCTCGACACATTTCGAATGACGTTTTAATTAAAATTGAACAATTCAATTTCGATGTACCTAAATAATATAAACGCAACGGTAACAGTGATGCCAAGTAAACCGTATCGAAACATATCGAGCCAGGTCAAGAATTGTGTGCCGACCTGTACTAGTCAAATAATGGTAAAACACTGGAAATTCTAGAACGTTAGCTCTATGTACTGCACAGCCGCTTTTTTGTAGCCATTCAAACTTGGTCGGTTTATCTATGTAATTCGGTTGTTCTGGTATTTTTATTATATCTCTTTAATTATGTAGCGTAATGAGCTGAAATTTTACATATGAATAGTTGAATGAATACACTAAATATTGGAATATGTTTTATTTTGCTTTTCCATTAAAAAGTCCTACAATCGGATGTCACAAAATATAGTGGTCCATTCGTAGTAAATTATGCCATTGCTCATTAATTACTAAGCGCACATAAATGAAACTTGGCAAGACGTTGTAGACCCTTACAAGATACAAATAAACGTTAAAAGTTAGGCTCTAAAGTTCCTATTTTAAGTACTTGGACCTAATAACCATATTTCACCTTTACGTGTATATCTCCTAAACGGTATGCTTTTTTCAAAATCTGTTTTCACAAACATTATACACAAATTCATAGCAACGTGCCTAAAAAAAATCAACTCTGCACTAAACCGATTTATATGATTTCCATCAAATAGCCAAACGTCAGCGCAGCGGAAACTTGAATATCTTCGAAGTTTTAAGACACACAAATTTCATTTAAACATACACATTTACCTCTCGTCACACACTAATTATTGCATGTATTTTTTTTCTTGTACGTCCATAGGAAAAAAAAAGTGCCGCTGGGATGACGTAGTTCCAGCGGAAACAGTTTTTGTTGAATAACTCCCCAATGGTTGGATGCACAAATTCGTACTTACCATACACATTTACACGACGTCATACACTAAATATCTGCTTAACTGAAACTAAGAAAAACGACACTTTTCCGCTGGGAATACATACACCCCGCCGGCCACCACAGTCGCCCGCCAACCGATCGCAGAGGGCGCGGGCGCCACCCGCCGAGGCTGCGGGTGACCGCGGCCCGCGCGATTCTACTAGTTGCCCGCCGGTGCAGCGGGAACCGCAAACAACCGCACACACCGCGGGCGTAACACGCGTCGTGAGTTGTGCTTTAATTATTTACATATATATCTGCATTCTACAGAAGCTGCGGGCCCGCAACCGCAGCGGACGCGGGCGAAAACCGCTCCGTGAGTTCGTAGCCTGATAGTGTAGCAGAGGATAGAGTGACGTGTAGCAGAGGATAGAGTGACATGTAGCAGAGGATAGACTGACGTGTAGCAGAGGATAGACTGACGTGTAGCAGAGGATAGAGTGACGTGTAGCAGAGGATAGACTGACGTGTAGCAGAGGATAGACTGACGTGTAGCAGAGGATAGACTGACGTGTAGCAGAGGATAGACTGACGTGTAGCAGAGGATAGACTGACGTGTAGCAGAGGATAGACTGACGTGTAGCAGAGGATAGACTGACGTGTAGCAGAGGATAGACTGACGTGTAGCAGAGGATAGACTGACGTGTAGCAGAGGATAGAGTGACGTGTAGCAGAGGATAGAGTGACGTGTAGCAGAGGATAGACTGACGTGTAGCAGAGGATAGACTGACGTGTAGCAGAGGATAGACTGACGTGTAGCAGAGGATAGACTGACGTGTAGCAGAGGATAGACTGACGTGTAGCAGAGGATAGACTGACGTGTAGCAGAGGATAGACTGACGTGTAGCAGAGGATAGACTGACGTGTAGCAGAGGATAGACTGACGTGTAGCAGAGGATAGACTGACGTGTAGCACAGGATAGACACGTGTAGCAGAGGATAGAGTACTTAAAAAATTAAAGACTAGCGAGTAATATTTGTGACCTGAACGTATATTTATACAAAATCCATACATTAAAACGTTAATGACTGCTGACGGCATAACCGCGATATCTTCGTGAGAGGCCCACACGTACGCTGTGGTCAACCGCTGGATATCGCTAGAAGACCGCTTGATCCAGTCGGCAGGCACCGTGGTCGAGTCCTGTCGCAGCGCAGGGGCCGCCCGAGCTCTGGGGGGCCCTCGCTTCGCGCTCGGCGGAGCCAGGCTCGACGCCCGCTCGACGTGTACTCGTGGCCACAGGCAGCACGAGGAGCCTTGCTCAGGACGGAGCATGGGCGCGAAGCGTGTGCCACGCTGCGTCTTCACGACTGGCCGCGGTGGCAGCGCCTGGGGCCCGAAGGCCCGCTTCAGCAACAGCCGCCGTAGCAGCAGCCGCCGCAGGGGCCGCAACACGGCGAACAGCACGAGTAGCACGGGCCGCAGCAAGGGCTGCAGCACGGGCTGCAGCAAGATCCGCAAGGGTAGCAAGGCATCTTGAGTACTGTTCTACGAACAACGCAACCGTCGCAAACAAGAATACTGGGGAGCAGGCGAGCTTGTTGGCAATTTTCACTTTTTTTGAGATTTTTTTTATATATTTTTATACTGTATGTTGAGGGTTTGAAGTATGATTGCTTAATGACCTACCAATAATTTTCAGTATTAATGAAGGCTCGGTAGAACGTATTTTTCCGATTTTCAAATACTTCAAATTGACGTTTTGTTTTTCTGCACGAGTTGTATAGCCTTCCTCTCCAACCAGTCTTTTTCAATTTTCGAAGCAAAAAAGTTTTTACGTAACGTAAAAGAAATTAAGGTCGAATATCCAAAATAAAGAAGTCTAAAGTCGAATTATGAAAATGTATGGGACCGCTGCCGAGGCCCGCGACAGACGCGCGCGGCCGTACGCGTCTTAACATGTTCTAGCGCTGTGGTATTCCTGGCGCAAACATGTCTAGGAACGCAGGAGAAAACTTTTCGGTCGAGGAAGACGAAATATTAATAAATTTTGTGTCTCAAACTCCAATCATATATGACATGAGGCATGCAGATTACAAAAAATCATACTAGATTGGTACTCTATTTTCATAATATAGCAACAGCAGCTCGTCATCCTCCTCTTCTTCTTCAAGGATGTCAATTAGCACTTCGATCATGATTTTGACTTCGGTAGACACACGTCTAGAGGGAACGCGCGGCTCACGGCATTCGTCGGCCGCGCGCGTCGTGTCGCGGGCCTCGGCAGCGGTGCCATACATTTTCATAATTCGACTATTGTCGCGAGCGATCGACGACAGTCGGTCGTAGGCCGCGCGCGGCCGCGATCGATCGCGATGCACGGAATTCTACCTTTAGAGGCTGGACTCATACATTCTGAATTCCTCTCTGATGTCAGAGTCGGAATTCATATGATTAATTAAGAAAGCCCGGAAATGCATACAATTTCACTATGCCCCACACACATTCTGATTTTTTCAGATTATGATTTTTTCAGATCGATAGTGAAATTGTATGCATTTCCGGGCTTTCTTAATTAATCATATGAATTCCGACTCTGAAATCAGAGAAGAATTCAGAATGTATAAGTCCAGCCTTAGTGCGTTTCGTCTGATCCATAAACATTATCAAATCATCAAAGAATTCAATACTTACCTACCTACATTGAACAACATTCAACAAAATGTAAATAACTAAACAGCCTACTCAATTACTTTTCTAATTAATCCCAAATACTTATTCTGAATCATTACTCGAACAATATGACGCTAATCAAAATAACATAATATTTTATAGCGAAAAGAACGAATTCGTGGAACGCGCCCAACATCAAGTTTGAAACTGATAACACAAACAGTTTCAGTTCCTAGTACAACAATAATTGTTAGCGTTTCATATTAACTGCTGTTTCGTGGTAAGTAAAACAACACACACACGACCGGTCACCTATTTAGCAATAAAAGTTTATTAATATAACGTACCAATCGGCAACCGTCCAACCTACCTACTCGTGTACCTTCGCGTAGGGATGGGCAGCTCAAATTCACGATGAACCCAAAACATCGTCGTTTTGTTCGTCATCCGCACTGGATTAATATTTTAGGTAGGTACTGTAATTTTAATAAAAAAATTAAGTAGGTGTGTTTTCTAGCACACATCAGATTTTAAGAGAAAATCTGCCATTCTCGGAACAATTTTAAATAACGTAGGAGGTACCTAATGATCGTGCGGTCTATGGCCCTTTATGGGGCCCCAGTGTGGGCTCTGAAGCTGAAGAAGCGTCCAGCTCGACAGCTAAATGCGTCCCAAAGGGTCATGGTCATCCGGCTGGCCCGGGGATACCGCACGGTCACTGGCAAGGCGGCGAGCCTCCTTGCCGGATTGCCGCCATGGGATCTGGAAGCGAGAGCCCTCGCGCACGTCAACGCGCGGCGCTTGGAGGCGCTATGCCGCCGAAACTCCGCTGCCGCAGCAAATTGCAGCATGGCGGACAGAGCTCCGGCAAGACACCATGGCGGTATGGAGTCAGCGACGGTCGCATCCCAGTGCTGGGCACGTCACAATTGCGGCGATAGTGCCGTGGCGCCTCTCCTTCCGCCTGACGCAGGTACTCACCGGACACGGTTGTTTCGGGAGGTACCTACCTGTTTCGGATTCGGCGGGAGGAAACGCCCGGGTGTTTTCACTATGAGGATCGCCCGGAGGACACGGTGGAGCATACGGTGGAGGTCTGCGGACGGCGAGCATTGGGTGGCTCGCCGTCCGATCAAAGCCAGGTCCGGGACAACGGCGCATTGTGTTCCACGCGCGCCTCAAAGAGATGTCAGCAAAGTAGACGGGGCCCGTTAGGGCCAGAGCCGAAGGCAGAACCCTGGCAGGGTTGCGGATTTTGTTCGATAGAGTTACCGCGGCCCTTGAAAGCAAAAGGTAGGTACTAAGAGGAGCACGGATGGGTTTTAGTCAGTTAGAGTCTGACACTCCCTCCCGCTCTACCCATATTGGCAGGAATCATTTGATGACTTCCCATCCATAAAAAAGGAGGTACCTACTTAATAATTTTATGTACTTAACCTATTTAATTATTTCAAAGCCTTTTAATCGCAATAATGGCAATCACAAGCCAATTATATGTATTAACAAGTATTGGAATCTTAACGTTATAACTATAAATATAACGGGACAAGAAAGCCCTAGGACTTCTAGGAAACCCGCTTACCTAGAAGAGTCTTAGTTATAATTCTGAAGCCAACGCTAAAATTGAAATTAATTACTTATATCTTCTAAGAATGTTGGCTGATCAACATTCTGCGAAGGCTAAGCAGGCAAACTTAATAACACTGTTTGAACATCAAGAGAAAATCGTTTTTCCTGAGCTTTGCTCCCTCCCTACAGTCATTAGTACCCAATTACATCTTCAAAAGGATTGTAATCAGGGCCCTGCTTGTAATCTACTTAACTACTACCTACGTGCTTTGAGTTTCTCAGCACATGATTTTGAATTTGTTTTTCCTTTGTTTATTATACGAGTAGGTAGGTACCTATATGCTGCAATAGCAGGTTTTCATTGGTAGTTGGTAGTAGGGGAGACCCCTTTACAGTCTTCTCAGGTTTGTGTCCTAACAGGCGATCCACAGAGGAGGTTCCGAGGATGTCTTCTATGAGGTAAACCACCCCGGTAATCACCATCAACACATGGAACCCCCATGTGTCGAGTGATCACCGGGGTGGATTTAGTGAGGTAAAAGCCGCCCACTCCAAAAATCACTTCAAAAGTCCAGACCAGGCCAGGCCTTTTGAAGTTTTTCCCCGTTAGCAAAAAAAAGTTGGTGGCTTAAAGTAGGTACCTATGCACCAACTTTCAAGCATGTCAGGCTTAGGCTTACATAATTGCAAACCAAAATGTAAATAATTTACCCGATTCGCACACTAGCCCCACAACCCACCTCCCACCCTAATTTTGTATTCAAATTGTACCTACCAAAAAAAAACTTTTTTCAAAAAACAATACGATACTTTGTACTTAGTGTTTTTTTATTTGGAAGTAGTATTGATTTTAAAAAGAAGTTTTCATTTTATTTTAGGTAGGTACCTACTTTATCATTTTTCGTGATTCGTAAACACGAAAGTCACAGGAAAACTACAGAACCGATTTTTAAGAAATTTCCATGGGACCAATCGGAAAGTACCTATTATCCTTTCACATAAAAAAGAAAACGGTTCATAAATAGCGGAGTTAGAGGTAAGAAACATAAAACAAAAAATACAACCGAGTTGAGAACCTCCTCCTTTTTTTGAAATCGGTTAATAAACCATGTTGAAGGAAAAACCACACAGTTTCTATAAGAAGCCACTCAATTTAATATTCCGAGCAGCATTCGCATCCCCCTTTCGCGGAAGGACTAAGTACTAATAGCTGCCGAGATCTAATTAATACATCTTAAATAGTCCAATAGGTAGGTAATAGGGATGTTACACACACTCACATACCACAGTGTCTCAAGACGAAAGTCTATGACCAGTGCGTGTTGCCAGTGATGACCTATGGACTCGAAACGTGGTCGCTCACAATGGGCCTCATCAGAAGGCTTAAAGTCACCCAAAGGGCAATGGAGAGGGCAATGCTCGGAGTTTCCTTGCGTGATCGAATCAGGAATGATGATATCCGCAAGAGAACCAAGGTTACCGACATAGCCCGAAGGATCGCCAAATTGAAGTGGCAGTGGGCAGGGCACATTGCTCGCAGAACAGATGGTCGATGGGGCCGAAAAGTTTTGGAGTGGCGACCGCGTACCGGAAGACGCAGCGTTGGAAGGCCTCCCACAAGGTGGACCGATGATCTGGTGAGGGTCGCGGGTAACCGATGGATGCGAGACGCACAGGACCGGTTGTTGTGGCGACACTTGGGGGAGGCCTATGTCCAGCAGTGGACGTCTTTCGGCTGATATGATGAGGGATGTTAAAGAGCTCCGTAACCTTAACCGAAACTGTCGGATATTCGAAAAATCTATACGTACCTAACCGTAGCGGAATCAGATATAAAATTTTCAGATAATTTCGGATAGGTGCAGAGTCTGAATGAGACACGTTATGAAAGGTTTTTCTGCCCGGCCGAGCTGACACACTAGCTGCGCACGTCACTTGCATGTTAGATCAATATCCGTTACCGAAACTAACGGATATTCAGAAATACTTTAAATTGTATCCGTAACCGGTATAACATTATTTCTATATCCGTATCCATATCCGTAACATCCCTGTTAAGTATCAAATACGTAACCGAAACTACAGAATTATCCGAAATAACTTCATATCAGTGACCGTATTTGAAACCGGTACCTGTAATATGATTTCTTAATCCGTATTCGTATCCGGACCCGAATTACTCCCCTGGTAGGTAGGTACATATCCCTCTCTATGCAATGATTGGGATTCGTGCACAATGGCTGCCAAATTGCTGTCCTGATTTCATTTATCGGGCTCGTAGTTTGGTTCCCAATAACATCTGTTTCACTCAGATGTGGAACTACAATATTGATTATGTAGGTACCGCATTTAATCAATCATGTAATTTCCTCTCCTTATACACAAATCAAATCATTTCGAGATTGTGTTTGTTAAACTATATGAAACTGTTACGAAACGAAAGTTCCAGAATTCAAAATTGTAATTCCACTTTAGTTAGGTACCTACTCAATCTACAATCACCCTAGACCACATAGAAATAAGAATACAGAGCCTATAGCTATGCTGTGCCTTATACTAAAGGGTTCTACAGGTTTTACCCAGTCAGTAGGTATGTACCTACCTACCTACCGATATTATAAACTTCCAGATTATTATTTTGTTACTCATTGAAATAAAAATTATTCTATGAAAATTTTACGTCTAGGATTAACACGTAGACATGTTTTCCACAACGTTTCAAAGAAAATCGTCGCGACGAGCGAGAATTATTACAAAACTTAAAAAAAAAAATAATTAGGTACGAATTCAATTCAAATTGCCGAGTTCCGAGAATCGAAAACGGGGGGACGAAATAAAACTGTAGCTGAGAATTAATGATATTATTAATCATTACAAAAGATGTTTCAATTCCTCGTTGAGTCCGGTGTTGGCCGGCTTTCAAATGAATGTGTTGATGAAACATTATAGTGTCATCGAGCGATGATTTAAGACACACGTTTGTTTTGCGTTCCTGGCGATGACAAAGGTTCCATTTTGGTGCTGTACCACTTTCGGATAATCCTTCATTGTTGGTTCAGTTTTAATCTTCGATTAAAGGGTACGCGCGCTAAATCTGAATTGGGTGTTAGGTACATGTTGTTTGTGACATCTTTTTAGAACAAATAGGTACCTAATGAACTAGGTACTTTTCTATAGGATTATTTTCAAATGTGTGTTTTCGGCATTTACTAGAGTTCCAATTCCTACAGAGAATAAATTAAACATGTTGCAACAGATGAAAGCCCCCGGACCCGGAGGTCTACTTTCTAAGCCCGAAGTCCGTAGTTTCGGCCTTAGTGTCGGGCGTTTTCTATTCCGTATCACCTACTTACTAACCTTAGTCCCGAACCCGAACTAAGAATGAATGACAACACGATTTGACAGTTGTTCATAATTCGGGTTCGGGAGTAATAGTAAGACCCCCCGGAGTCAAACCCACGATTTCTAGCATAAATTAATTTTCCTTCCTTAGCCCAATACTCCGCAAAACTAGTACCTACGTATGGGTAATAACTAGGTAAGTACCTAGATACCTACTAGTAGCGAGTGGTTCTTGCCCGTTTTCAAAAACCTTAACTGATGCAGGACGTTATACCGAGATCTAATTAATCATTTTAACATCCATTTAAGTGTTGAACATTGTTACTGAAGACGGGTATAGCCTAGCCCTGTGGACAGGCGGATGCAAATAATATAATTAATACCTACTTACTTGACGTAGATGGGAATGTCCGTTATGACTATGAGAATTCGCTTTTACCGAAAACGTGTTTTAATTCTAATTAGCGTGATATCAAACAGGACTTTACTGGTGTATTGTTCTGTTATCATATTAAGGTAGGTACTTACTATATTATATAGATCATATTTTCAAATGTTATAAAAGTATCTAGAATTCTATGAAGAATGTTCAAAGAGCTTCGAAGAGTAAATTATTAACTTACACTGTAGCTAAACCCACATGCACAAAACGTTTTGGGAACACATAAAGTCAAAAGTCAAAGTCAAAGTCAAAACGTTTATTTCAATTAGGCCATTAAACGGCACTATTGAACGTCATCATTTACATTAAAAATAATACAAAGTGACTCTACTGTCCGTTCGAAAGGGTAGATTCTTATGGAGAAGAACGGACAAGAAACTCCATAGTTAGGGTAGACCGAGGCGAATCGGATCAATTTTTTTTGAGGGTATTAAAATCATACTACAGTATATTTTATAAAACTTTTATTGACAAAATAGTAATCAGTAATAATCTAGCTACGCAATAATCATTTTAAAACATAAATTGGTCACTAATTCTCCAAAATATTAATTAAAAACTTGAAAGACAGAATTGTCCGAATCGCCCCAATTCTCGGGGCGAATAGGATCATACATAACATATAACTTAATTTAAATTTTCTTAACATTTAGCTTTGGAATCATTTATATAATGAATAATAAGATCAATATTAATTAATAACACATAAATCGCATATATACGGGCCTTTTTTCAGCACATTTTTCGTCGCACCATTTTTCGCATGCATGGCACTGAATCCAATCTTCTGATGGTGGATGGATATTTTTTTCTGAGCAATACTTCGATACAACCAGTCCTGACCAGCCATTCCTACCATGGCCTACTGCTCTGTTAAAATTGTGTTTAATTTTATGACGTTCTGCGAATTCAAATGCATATTTACGAACTGCCTTGGGTGTAATTCCGAAGCCACGACTCGCTAAGTGCAGTGAACGGTCCGCTAAAATCTTTTCAGCAGTCACATCTGAAGCTGGCTGTCCACCACGCGTTTTAATGACACTTCTGGAGAAAGTTACTCTTCATTTAAATAGACACGTGTATGGTTATCCGTAAAGCTCAGCTGCCCGACGTAAGGTTAACTCTATGGCCAAGACTTTACTTGCATATTCTCTACTTTTTCTTGGGACCATTCTGCCACATTAGTCTTTCTTTTGTACGTGCGAACCATCTACAAGGAAATAAAAACGCATCATTAACCGTAAATGTTAATTAAATCATTATAAAAAAGTGATCCAATTCGCCCCCGCTGACGCGATCCGAATAACCCCATATTAAAGACTCTTGAAACAAATATTTTACACATTAACCTATAATATTGTGCTTAAAAACTAAAATGTTTTCTAAAATAGGCCCTTTCCCAATCAATATAAAAAATATAATTCAAAGTTTTAACACAAATCCTTAGAATTACACAAAGAAATGGTAAGTACTTACCTTAGATGCGCACCAAAATTGTAACACACACAAATACAAGACGTGCTGACGCGCAGTTTTGACACTGATGCACAAGTCGAATAGAAACACTGCCAACGGCGGGAGGTGCAGGGCAGGAAAGGGTCGTAAGGCGCCAGTCGCTTGAGTTCCGTGCTAACGCGTTATTCAAAATATTACCGAATTTCTTATTTTGATCCGATTCACCCGCTGATCCGATTCGCCTCGGTCTACCCTACTCTTTTCAAATCAATGATTTACAATATTTTGAGTACAAAAATTAATTTTAATATATGTGAGGTCGATGCACCTAGAGCATACAGCAGCTCTTTGTGCATACAGCTAAGTAGTGAAATTGCCTGCAAGAGTATGTGTTTCCTGATAGCTACAACCTGGGAATCTTTAAGTCAAGAGTGAATAGGTTACTTCTTGGCAAGCATGCTCCATCTTCGACCTCATCATCGCTTACCATCAGGTAAGATAGTGGTCAAGCGCGTGCCTATCAATAATAAAAAAAACCTTACTGAGGCCCGGTTTCCACCAAAGCAGAGAGGGGAGATGTGTTGAACAAACCAATCCGATAAGATATGCGGAGAAGAGATGTGGAAATAACGAAATCGGATTGGTTTATTCAACACATCTCTTCTCCTATTGCTTTGATGGAAACCGGGCCTTACAGTACCTAGTTACAGTTGTCCGGAAAAAATCCCCCCTAACCTCTTCCTACCTAATTTTTCTAAAACTCTTTATTCAGCGCTAGATCAAACCCCGGAACCCGTAGGTACTGCAGAATCCAATGAGCGTGGCTCATAGAACTTTGTTCAAGCGTCCCTGGAATGCGTTGCCGTGTTCTCGAAACATTATTTCAAAAACCATTCCTAGAACCAATGTTTCGGCGAAGTACCTACTGACGACTGATATTACGGTTAGCCATATTATTATGCGTGGTATTTACCACGGTAAAAATATTCTACTGTGTATTTGCCTACCTACCTAGGTACTAGATTAACCGGAATATTTGATAGTTGCTCATACCAACTAGGTTATACCTTATAAAACACTAAGGATGTTATACATGGCCCTGGCAGACTCGGTTATCAACTACGGCCTCAGCAGTTATGGGAGAACCTACCATACATACTTATCAGATATCTATAAATTGCAATTAAGAATGTTAAAAATCATTACACCTAAACATATAAAAAATAAATTTAGAAACAACGATCATGATCTGTTTAAATACTGTAACATTATGAATGTGTTCAATAAAGTTGAGTTTTTCACCCTTGCAGAAGTTAATAGGCCTGAGTTGCTAACTGAAAAAACAAGACCTGACTTTTTGAGATCCATAACACAAAAAAATAAATACATTCTACCAAAAACGAACAATGTGTACGGAATGAGGGTTGCAGAATATTTAGTGCCTTACTTTCTTAATAAACTTCCAGAAGACTTACAAACATTATACAAAACGAGTTCGAAAAGCTACAAGAATAAGTCAAAATATTTCTTTACACATAAAGTTACTGTATAATTACTATCAGGCAAATTCTATTGTATGTTAACATCAATCTGTATTGTATATAACTAAAGGAACGGCTCGCCAGCACACAGATAAACCCTGAGAGGTTTTCGTTGTGTGGCAATAGCATTGATAAAATAGATTAAGGATTTTGGGAAATAAATAAATGAATGAATGAACTTTTACCTTTTCATACATTTTTAATTTATTTAATAGTCACTAAAATTTCATCGTTGTCAAATACACGATCGAACAAATTTTCCCAACAAGCCAACATAAAGAACGATTTTAATGGTCATTCTTAAAGCGCCTGAAAAGTATGAACGAGCAAATTGTGAGACAATAAAATTTACGTGTATATGTTAGTATCAAATCTATCAGGCGCTATGCTGAGTATAAACAGATTTATTCGCCTTCTGCTTTGGAAATAGGAAATAATTCAGTTCGAATTCATATCGTAGTAGCCCGTCACTCCGCGGTGGCTGCGTGCATTTGACGTGATCACATGACGTTCACTGTCATTAGTGTATGATAATTCGATTGTGGAGGCTGGCTCCTCCTCCCACGTGTAAATGCTTTGTTCTTGTTGAGGAAACTGTGAAAGAAAAAGCTAATGTATTATTTTTTCCGGGAATATTTTACCAGCTCCATTGATATTGGCACTCTGGGGAATTTTAATTAAAAAGCTGGCGTCATGGCCGTTCAAATTATAGGTTCCCAAAGGGATAGGTATTATCACACTTTGTCCAGCTTTTTACCAGTTCAGTAGGTATGTACCTACCTACATAGATTCGACAAGGTTCTAAGGATATTTGGACGGACTGGAGGCGGCCTTGCCCACCAGTGGAAAAAGGACAGATAGACTTTCCATATAAAGTGTTTATAGGCATAATTATAAAACCTATCCGTCCTCCTATGTGGAATTTAGAATCCCTCCAAACAATTTTTCTAATAAAAGATCATGTAGGTACCTGCTTTTGTAGTCATGTTTAAAGTAGATAATAAGTAGGTACCTATCCGGTATCTATACCGACTCAATTTTTAAAAGGTAAAAAAATAAACATTAGATATAGCTATCGCTTTTCACTTTAATAATACAGGATGCGGTCGTTTTACGGAATTTACGCAACACTGCGATTGTGGTTTCATCGGAATCGGGGACAGACAGCTAATAATTCCCCCCATGTTGTCGCTTCGGCGAAATGTACTTACTATGAGCAATGCTATTCACTTAGTGCGATCATTAGTTTGATGTTGAAACTTTCCGACGATTTCATAGGTAATATAGATTTTGCTAACTGAACTAGATGTTAATAATGGGGGACAACTACCAATCCAAAGCAATCTGAAACTAATTTAATGAGGTAAGAGGTACCTACCTAAGCGGAGGCATACGCAAGATCAACAGTTAAAACATCAACACCGTAAGACCAACGATTCAAAATCTCAACACTTCAGAATCTCAACAGCTTAGTAAGTCAACAGTTCAGAAGATCAAAGTTTAAAATCCCAACTTTGACATGGGGCACCCCGACTCGGACAGGTTAGGTTAGAAGGGGATGTCGGGGTCTAGTGAGCAAGCGAAGCGAGCGAACTGACCCCGCCATACCCTTCGTGGATATTTTTTTTCAAACCCTTGAGCCCCGCGAAGCGGGGCTCCGACTTGCTAGTATTGACCTAATAGGTACTTTCAAAGTTGGGATTTTAAACTTTGATCTTCTGAACTGTTGACTTACTAAGCTGTTGAGATTATGAAGTGTTGAGATTTTGAATCGTTGGTCTTACGGTGTTGATGTTTTAACTGTTGATATTATGACTGTTGATCTTGCGTATGTATCCCCTACCTAAGTACCTATAATTGTTTGTTCTATGAGATATTTTAGGTGATAGGTATCTGTAAGTGACGAAACCTAGGTACCTACTGATGCGACTATGAGCATTCTTTCACTTATATCGAAAAAACTGGACAAACTACAAAAATAAATTTGACAAACAATAATCAAGCCTATTGCAATTCTCTGCTGGGCGTCCTGTTTACCTTATACCTACTGTTGCAGCTATTGCCCAAAAGAGGTCGCGAGATCAATATCTACTTATTTCCACAATCGAACTGACACCCTTGTCCGATAAGCTGTTCATAGTTCATTCAACAAATCAAGCGCTGGCTACGTGCAGGGTAGCAAAACAAACCTACACACTCATAAATAAATATCTACTCTATAGATATTATAAGGATTCCTTTTAAGGGGGATCCCTAAAGAGACCTCGCCATACATTTTTCAGGAGCTGTATTCTCCGTAAATAAACAGTTTCTGCAGAATAAAGCAAGTATAATGAGATTTTATAATGTATTGTGATCGCCTATCGCCCAAATTTTAGAAAAAAAACAGTCTTTCTATGAGAATTAGACCCAATAAAAATCGAAAAATCTTTACATGTGTGAGTGACCTGAATCGCGCCATCTGACAGAAATTTATAGAACCACCGAGAAAAAGTTCATTGCTGTTGTGTTACGAGTTTACGTGCGGTGAACATTTTAAGTAGATGGCGCTGTTCGAAAATTCGAACAAGCGCCAAGGTTATCGAGTGACGGACGCGGCGATGCGACGTTGCCATTCAAGACGCAATTTGGCAACAACGCGTGTTGCCAAATTGTTCCAGTCCATGCGTGATTGTGTGTCAAAATTGTGTTTCTAGCAAGTTAGCGCCGGCGCGCGGGTTTGCCCGCGGATTTTATATTTTATGATTGATGAAATGTTTTTTTTAAGGGAATGAGAAATAATGCTAGAAAGTGAAAACAATTATCTGCGATCTGCCTTTGGTTCACACAGATACAATACTAATGTTATTATTGTATTACTTATCTACTTTAAATAAATAGTGCCTACCTACCTAAAGATTTAAAAATCTTTCCACTGTATGTAAGTACTGATAAAACATTTTCTGACACGGTTAAGTACTAATTCATTGGTTTGGGTTGAATCAAATCAGAGAAAAGAAGTTCATGTAGGTATACTTAGGGTACCTATACCTAAATCAGGCGATCAGCGTAGGCAAACTTACCTATTTTTTTCCTAGCTACCTACGCAATGGTCGTCCGTCTGTAGGTCCGTATGTCTGTCTGTCCGTCTCTGTCTGTCACCAGACTGTATTTCACGGACCGTGATAGCTACACAGTTGACATTTTCACAGATGATGGTTTTTTTTTGCATTTGTATCGCATGATTGTAATATTATAAGTCGCGTAAGATTGTATATTTACGAGTACCTACTTACTTATAATTTCTTCTAGATAAGACAAGTATTGTAAACTATTGAATTTGGGTGTGATTCAGTGTATTCGAAATTATTTCTTCTCAACAAATCATCTGCCTAGCCCTTTCCCAACTATACCTACTGGGGTTGGCTTCCAGTCAAACCGGATTCAGCTGAATACCAGTATTTTACGTGGTGCGGCTGCCTACCAGACCTCCACAATCCATTATCTGTTCTCAACATAATCATAGATTATAGTCTAAAACATAAACAACATTTATTACAATCTTACGATGTTTGGAATTATCCGGTGACACATACGAGTACTTACATAGGTAGGTACCTACTCTAACCAACTAATACCAAGATATTCTAAGCTGATAACAACCCTTTGCTTTGCCATCTAAAACCATTCCACCAAAGAACGCCAGTAATCACACTAATCACTGAATGTTACGACTGTATCACCTAAAGAAAACATTCTTAGATCGCGACGAATAATTGCATAAATAATCTTTTATTTATTTAGTACCTAAACGTCACAATTTATTTACACGTTAGGTACTATTTAGGTTCAGTCACATTACAACAACCTGTGTAGGTACAATATACCTTTATTACCATTAGATACGGGACTTAGTCACAGCAAGCGGTCCTACTCAACTAAGTGATTGCCCGTAGTTGGCACTCAGTCGCGCACGGAAAATCATTGATGTGACCTTCAGAATGATTGGCCAAAATGACCGATCAGCTTAAAAATATTACTAAGATCTAATACCTATTTGCTACTATTTGATACCTTTGTTTAAATAATTGGTACCTAATTAATAACTGAGAAAATGAATTTAAAAAATGGGCAGTCATTCTGATGTCAGGATGGACTGCCGACATTTAGGATCTCCACGTAAAGGCTCAAAAATTTCAATTCGCCTTTACAAAAATTTAGTACCTATTTGATACCTAAACATACCTATATTTTTTCTAGATTTTTAAGGCAAAGAATTTTATTAGAGATTTTTTGTTTACGTAGGTACTATGAATAAATATACTTACCTAGTTCTACCCACATGTTAGCTTTTATCAGTATCTCGGAAATTGTTATTAATTAGTAGTACTTATTACTAATTATCGTGTAAATTGAACTACCTTCACTGCATAGACTTGAAAAAAAATTGACTTCACTTGACTTTCTGTATCAAGTAGTACCTACCTAAACATAGGAAACCAAAAATCTGTAATAAAATCTTTAATCTTTGCATTTCAACAGTGTTTTAATAATACTAGGAATAAAAATAAGACACACCACTCGTAAATACAGCCAAAAATGTTAATTTGTTGAAAATAACAAACTAATTTTATCGTTTGCTTCGCCATGTTTGTGAGAGCGAGATAGATATTAAAAACATGCGTGAGAGACACGATACGCACAATTCGCGAGTTGTTGAGAGATTTTGTAAACAACGCGCGCGACGACTAGTACCAGACCGAGGTTGCGTAAGGTTAGCAACACAAATTTCTTCAAACATATTAATAGTTTTTTATTATTATTGTTTTACCAACCATGATTATTTAAATTCAAGTCAATTTTATTAATAATTGATAACAGTTATGTTTTACGTAACAGGTACTTATTTAAAAAAAATGTTTTATAAGACAAAGTCTAGTTTTTAGTACCTAATTGTTAGTGCAGAATCACTACTTCACTATATTTAGTTATCTTTATTACGCGACTGTGGCAAAGCAAACGGTTATGATTTCAAGGCTTCCTCGTAACTCCCAAACTGCACGTCATGTGCAGCCATATTATTTATTTATTTATACATAAATGCATAATGGTGATACTTAAGGCTCTTTTTTATTCAGGTTTCCTAAAGATGAATTAAGGAGACAAAAGTGGCTTGTTATTGTCCGAAAACAAAGGCAGAAGTAAAGCTTTAGTAACCTTGCGCGATCGAGCGAACAATATTTCTTTTTTTAAGTACCTCAAAATAATTAATGTTTTTTATTTTATTTGCTAACGCTACCACATGCCATGTCATTCATAATCGTAAACATTCGGCAGCTAACGCGATTTCGCTCGCACGACAGCGCCGTCTCCTATCTCTATCCTTGTCTATCGGTAACAGTAGGTTGCGACTGTGATGACACTGATCACAGATGTGTGAGTTTCGGTGCATAGTCGTACGCCGAGCCCATGTTTACTGATTGCGATGTTAGAGCGTAACATGCAATGTTTATTACCCAAAATAATTTATCTGAATAATTTGTTATGGTGAAAAGGGATACCTTTTCACCACCAAATCCGATAGGATATCGAGCCTAGAAACAAAAATATGCATAGACCAATAATTATATTATTATTAATATTTGAAAATATTAGGTTTGGTAAGGATAAAGAAAGATAAAAAATAATTCAAAAATAAATACAACTATTGAGATTTGAACCCACACCAAGCCTAATGAAAGGCAGTCTCTAAACCGACAGTCTATTTGTACGGTTGATAATTGTTTCAAATAGCCGACCTTATTTATGTCAAGGTTTTTAGCTGCTCAGCTTCCCGAAAGTATAGCGTGATGATAATCATTGCTAAGGTTATATTAATAAGAAATAGATTGGAATATAACAATTTGGTCCTCTGGACATTTTAATTTCCAACCATTTTTGAATAAAACGACATCTAGTAGGGTCGAAAGTTACTACTATTTACTTTGCATGTGTGTGTAAAGAGTAAATTCATGCGGCTAAATCTTTATTCTGCTGTAATCTTTGTATGGTAGCAGTTAACAAGCATAGTGATTATCTAAAAAAATCAAGTTAATGCCCTAGGTGTCGCCTATAATAAAGTTGTCTATTAAAACTTTCTATGTTAGGTGTAAAAATTGAAAATGTTCGATATTGTGGATGGGTCGCCATCTAGCGACAAAATGGCAGTGAGAGCATTCATCCATTCACCTTAACCGCAAATTACCTACGCATGTCTCCATCGATAGCTAAAATGGACTGCGGTAGTCACCTACTTATGAATAAACCAGCTTTTACCCGAGGCTCCGTCCGCTTGTAAGTCGGTTATCGCGTAAGAAAGTAGCCTAGGTATGTCCTTCTACATATCCCAGGCTATACATCTGCCCAATTTCATGACGATCCGTGTAGCCGATTTAGCGTGAAAGCGTAACAGACAGACATAGTTACTTTCGCATTTATAATATAAGTAGGCAGGGATAGGGATTATTAATAAATATTGTTTTCTGCGGTCGGTAATGTAACAGGTACCTAATAATGATGTTATTTCAGGAAAGGAGCGTCATTAACTTTTTACTAGAATTGTTTGTCCAACTGTTGCGTGGAGTAGGTACAAGTGTTTGTGACAATAATGTAATTATGTATTGATCGAGGTTGTTTGCTTTATTGGGGGTTCCCGTTGATTTGTTCAAGAGCAGATATTTAGGTACAGGTCACTATAATTATCCTATCCACTATTTACACAATATGTATTACTCATCCTACATTATTACTACTCCATTCATTATGTACCTACTTGTAAAAGTACTCACCATTAATAATTGTCTGGTTTAATATTTTTTTTGGATTTGGATTGGTTTTCAAAAGTCACGCACGGTCATGAATGGCCACTGTGCAAGATCTCGATCAAATATCTCACTTGGGACAGAATGTTCCAGAAAGTTTTTTCAGTTAATTACGATATTCAGAAACTCGGAAACACTCCTTGCTTACAACAATTAAATAGTTTCATACTAAGTTGTGCAACTATTGAGAAAGTTACAAACTACCGCATAGTTTGTGAGCTGTGGCTGAAATATCGACATACCAGTTAGTTATAATTAGTTTTAGGAAACAACACTAATTGGCTAGAATGTTTGTGGAATAATTCGTAATTGGTTTTGAGAACCCTCACTAACTACGTTACGTGACGTAATGTTTAGGAATCATGGAGGATAAGGCTTTTAGATACAGGAGGAAGGAGGCATTCAAACAACATTTATTTTATTAACATTATTAAGCTTTATTTATAAAAAATCATATAAATGTTTTTATTTTACTCGTGACATTGAGCAGATTCTAAATCTAAACTTTCTTAAGTATTTTTTTAATATTCAAAACCGCTCAGAGATTTTTATAAACAAGGGTATAAGTATTTATTTTAATACGTATGGTAATTACAACGTAACAATATTTATGAAACTCTTCTCCGTTTCCTTCTAGAAGGTTCCTCATCACTCTCTCCTCCCTCCTCTACTTCAGCGTCGCTGGCAATCTGCCCGATTATTTCTGTCGTGGCACTGGCAGCGTCGATTTCTGTTTCATCTGGAAAACGTATTATTTGAATTTTAAAGCCGATAGCCTATGATGGGGGTTTCTTTAACACGTTAATAGTCCCTGCAACAAGGAGATGCTAAGTTCACAAGTCTAGTATAAAATCTATAGGATGCTGCGGGACCACGCTATATGTACCACATAGGGAACACTGGACTGTTAATGTGTTAAAAGTTAAAGATCCGAAATGAGCCTAACTGCGAAATAATCAGATTCACGGACATAACTTGCAGGGTTAGCAATCTGAAATGGCATTGGAATGGCCATGTATGTCGGAGGAATGATATAGCCGGTGGAGCAGACGAGTCGTAGAGTGGAGTCTTCTCCAAGCAAGGTGGACTGACGACCTAAAAAGCTATGTGGAACAGACTGGATGTGGAAGGCAAGAAGAGAAGGTTGGGTGTTGTTGCAACATTGCTTGGGAATGGCATACGTAGTTGATAGCGACGAATTTGAATATTATATTAAATAATTGATTCTATTATAAAAAAAACCATAGCGGTAAATATTTTTTTCCTAACAAGGTTAACATCGTATCCTCGTGGATACAATGAAAAGTTGCACGTATGCGAAATTGGTCATCATATTTGCCAAGTCAACAACCAAAGCATATTTTCTTATTTACCTAAATACTTAACAAGGATATGCGGACGAGTGAAGGTGAATCAGGACGATGACTTTAGTTCGAAAGTGCAAAGTATAAAAATAAATTATTAGAATTTTAAAGGTATACATATTATAAGTACTTCTAGGAAAACGTACAATAATGTCAACCGCATTGTTGTTCGTTTAACATGAAATGAGCATATAGTGGTCATATAATATCCAAATAAATAATATAATAGGTTGTTAACAGCTTCAATATAGTTAACAGTTACGGGTAACGTATCAGTAAACATTTCGTGTTAATTCTGTTCTATTTTTAATAATGTGGGTAGACAGATATTCTTAGGTAATTTTATGTGTTACAGTATTTGCAAGCGGTTTAGCCCGCGTGAGAGTAAAAAAATATCTCATGGGAAGTTACTACTGGAATAAGAAGTATGGCCAATGCCACGATGGTCTACCTGTGTTCCAAATCAGTCGTCGAGCGTGATTGATCCTCAAACATACGGACATGCAGACCTTTCACATCTATGCTTATTTATTCTAATATTATAGAGCTGAAGAGTTTCGTTAATTTGGTTGAACAGTTCGAAAAATTATTTTAGTGTTGGAAAGCCCATTTATCGAGGAAGGCTAGTATATATGTCGCAGCCATTAACTAGCTTAATCAGCCGTTTCATTAAAAGCCTAGCCTTTTCATTGAACTGCGCCGTTTAATCAGCGACTTAAGTGATTTGGGCAAGTCATTAAACGATATTGAACAAAAGATGTCACTTAGGTCGCTGAAAAATCGGCGCAATTGAATGAAAAGGCTAGGCTACCAATTAAACGGCTGATTAAGCTAATTGGCTGCCACATATATAAACGCTACGACCAATAGGAGCGGACAATGAATGAAAAACAACATTTTTTCAGTCAATTTGGAACGCGATTCACGATCAAAATCAATTCCGTGTGATTGTGAACGAGCGGCATTAGGACTTATCGACCGAATTCGGTCAGTAGGCAATCGGTAACTATGTAAATCGAAACTTCCCAGCCCAGGAAGTCTAGAGACGGTTATAGACAATTTTTCACGAAAATAAAACATAAACGTGAGCGAGCTGCGGAAAAAAGTTAGAATTTTATAAATATGTTAAACTACCTTCGTTCCTGGTCTCGTCAGCTTGCTCTCTAGCGTTGAGTACTTCTTGTAAGACGGGACCTTTGATCCTGAAGTCACGAGCGGTACCCAGGGACAAGTACTGCTGCCAATTTAACTGCAATACAATCGGAAATGAGCTATAATAAAAAAACATTATAACTAAGATTTCTTTTGGTGAAAAAGAGTTTTTCTGCTCTAGTTACTCGGGTTGAAGGTTGTGGTCGACTTATACGTAGAGTTCTGATTCCTAGATTCATTTAGAACGGCATCCGAAAATAATATACAGAACCTGCCGGATCTCGAAATCATCGTCGGTTTAGGGCGAAACACGACGAATATGGCACACCTAACAAAGACATATAAAAGTGTAAGTTAATTTACATATTATTGGTAGGTCAACACACTTTCATTTATCTACGGACAACTTTATAATTTTGACAGGGAGACAGGGTTTATAATTTTGGTTATAATATATATTTACTCTACCACTATTATATTTAATATGTGTGTGTATGTTACTTTTGGATAAATAAACAATTATTATTATTAGAATAATCAGCCTGAAACCAATGAAGCATCATCTCTGTGAGAAGCAAAAGGCCCACGGGATTCGTTCGACCGTTACGTCACGTCTTCGAATTTCTGGTTCTAGGACAAGATCAACTCCTAAAGCTGATGGTAATTAGGTACCTTAGCCTTGTTAGAGAGCATTATGACGCGCTTGCTGAACTGCTCAGCTTCCAACACGAGGCGTGGTATGAGCTTGGTCTCCCGCAGCACTTTGCTCGCGTTCTGTTGTTGCTGGGATGCTTCTAAGTACGTGATGAGGTTATCCATCACTGTTGATAGCTTCTTGCCACTTAGCTTTAGTAAGCGCTCGAATCTAGGGAAATAAAAACTTAATTATAAGATCACGCATAATCAAGGTTAGAGGGCCATCTAGTTTCCATCAAGAAACGGGAAAAAGATTGCGCCTTTTTCGTTTAACGGTATTGTAGCGACACCTATACTCATTACATTAGAACCTCATTGATAAACAGCGGAGAACAAGTCTGTAGGTGTTGAACTGACCTATAGATGTCGCTACCAGTTTGTCGCGAGAATTGGCGACATCTATTTGATTTTGGTGGTGTCCTAACAAAGTTCAAAGCTGATCTTTTTCAGGTTTAGGGAAGCCTGTTACAAGCGGAAGTGAGCCGTCTGCTGGAAATAAGAAACGTCAGTTTTTCGTGTAGAACAATTGATTGACGTGAGGGACTAGGCTGAATCTAAAACCCATATTCCAAAACGTAAACTCCAACTCTAATATGAGCAAGAAAATGTCAATGAAAGCTTGTCTAATTGACGTTTTCGTCCTCGAGACTATTAGGAATATGGGCCTAAATCTTGTATCATGTTGACTGACAATGTAGTAACGACACCTTATTCGTCTGTCTATACAGGTGATCTCACCGGTATAATTATTTAAAGCAGCATACAACATAATAAGTATGAGTCCAGTTAAGCTGATGACAACTTCATAGGTTGTCCTGCAAGGGGCCACCCACCGCCGCCCACACAGCAGCGCAGCGTGCAGCTGCTGGCCGTCCAGGTGTGCAGCTGCACTATCAGCGACTTGTACCGACCCCAAACATTGTTGGGAAAAGGCTAGATAGATACTCTATTACTTATGCAACACCTTTTTCTTCTTTATGGAACGTGCATGGCGAACCCTGTGTGGTGCAAAATCGAAACTTTTACCATATAAATACTTGAGAATGACGCTCCTGTGCTGCCACCTATATAGTCACTGCCCGCTCCCTGTACACTGAGCACGCACGACGTACATTAGAAGCAGCATAGGACAGGTATCTCACCGCACTTGCTGCGCCATGGCGACGTGCAGCTGGCGGGCCAGCGCGGCGAGCAGCGAGTACAGGCGTACGGCGCTCGCTAGCACTCGCTCGCTGCCGCCGCCCACGCAGCAGCGCAGCGCCGGTACATTAGAAGCAGCATAGGACAGGTATCTCACCGCACTTGCTGCGCCATGGCGACGTGCAGCTGGCGGGCCAGCGCGGCGAGCAGCGAGTACAGGCGTACGGCGCTCGCTAGCACTCGCTCGCTGCCGCCGCCCACGCAGCAGCGCAGCGCCGGTACATTAGAAGCAGCATAGGACAGGTATCTCACCGCACTTGCTGCGCCATGGCGACGTGCAGCTGGCGGGCCAGCGCGGCGAGCAGCGAGTACAGGCGTACGGCGCTCGCTAGCACTCGCTCGCTGCCGCCGCCCACGCAGCAGCGCAGCGCCGGTACATTAGAAGCAGCATAGGACAGGTATCTCACCGCACTTGCTGCGCCATGGCGACGTGCAGCTGGCGGGCCAGCGCGGCGAGCAGCGAGTACAGGCGTACGGCGCTCGCTAGCACTCGCTCGCTGCCGCCGCCCACGCAGCAGCGCAGCGCCGGTACATTAGAAGCAGCATAGGACAGGTATCTCACCGCACTTGCTGCGCCATGGCGACGTGCAGCTGGCGGGCCAGCGCGGCGAGCAGCGAGTACAGGCGTACGGCGCTCGCTAGCACTCGCTCGCTGCCGCCGCCCACGCAGCAGCGCAGCGCCGGTACATTAGAAGCAGCATAGGACAGGTATCTCACCGCACTTGCTGCGCCATGGCGACGTGCAGCTGGCGGGCCAGCGCGGCGAGCAGCGAGTACAGGCGTACGGCGCTCGCTAGCACTCGCTCGCTGCCGCCGCCCACGCAGCAGCGCAGCGCCGGTACATTAGAAGCAGCATAGGACAGGTATCTCACCGCACTTGCTGCGCCATGGCGACGTGCAGCTGGCGGGCCAGCGCGGCGAGCAGCGAGTACAGGCGTACGGCGCTCGCTAGCACTCGCTCGCTGCCGCCGCCCACGCAGCAGCGCAGCGCCGGTACATTAGAAGCAGCATAGGACAGGTATCTCACCGCACTTGCTGCGCCATGGCGACGTGCAGCTGGCGGGCCAGCGCGGCGAGCAGCGAGTACAGGCGTACGGCGCTCGCTAGCACTCGCTCGCTGCCGCCGCCCACGCAGCAGCGCAGCGCCGGTACATTAGAAGCAGCATAGGACAGGTATCTCACCGCACTTGCTGCGCCATGGCGACGTGCAGCTGGCGGGCCAGCGCGGCGAGCAGCGAGTACAGGCGTACGGCGCTCGCTAGCACTCGCTCGCTGCCGCCGCCCACGCAGCAGCGCAGCGCCGGTACATTAGAAGCAGCATAGGACAGGTATCTCACCGCACTTGCTGCGCCATGGCGACGTGCAGCTGGCGGGCCAGCGCGGCGAGCAGCGAGTACAGGCGTACGGCGCTCGCTAGCACTCGCTCGCTGCCGCCGCCCACGCAGCAGCGCAGCGCCGGTACATTAGAAGCAGCATAGGACAGGTATCTCACCGCACTTGCTGCGCCATGGCGACGTGCAGCTGGCGGGCCAGCGCGGCGAGCAGCGAGTACAGGCGTACGGCGCTCGCTAGCACTCGCTCGCTGCCGCCGCCCACGCAGCAGCGCAGCGCCGGTACATTAGAAGCAGCATAGGACAGGTATCTCACCGCACTTGCTGCGCCATGGCGACGTGCAGCTGGCGGGCCAGCGCGGCGAGCAGCGAGTACAGGCGTACGGCGCTCGCTAGCACTCGCTCGCTGCCGCCGCCCACGCAGCAGCGCAGCGCCGGTACATTAGAAGCAGCATAGGACAGGTATCTCACCGCACTTGCTGCGCCATGGCGACGTGCAGCTGGCGGGCCAGCGCGGCGAGCAGCGAGTACAGGCGTACGGCGCTCGCTAGCACTCGCTCGCTGCCGCCGCCCACGCAGCAGCGCAGCGCCGGTACATTAGAAGCAGCATAGGACAGGTATCTCACCGCACTTGCTGCGCCATGGCGACGTGCAGCTGGCGGGCCAGCGCGGCGAGCAGCGAGTACAGGCGTACGGCGCTCGCTAGCACTCGCTCGCTGCCGCCGCCCACGCAGCAGCGCAGCGCCGGTACATTAGAAGCAGCATAGGACAGGTATCTCACCGCACTTGCTGCGCCATGGCGACGTGCAGCTGGCGGGCCAGCGCGGCGAGCAGCGAGTACAGGCGTACGGCGCTCGCTAGCACTCGCTCGCTGCCGCCGCCCACGCAGCAGCGCAGCGCCGGTACATTAGAAGCAGCATAGGACAGGTATCTCACCGCACTTGCTGCGCCATGGCGACGTGCAGCTGGCGGGCCAGCGCGGCGAGCAGCGAGTACAGGCGTACGGCGCTCGCTAGCACTCGCTCGCTGCCGCCGCCCACGCAGCAGCGCAGCGCCGGTACATTAGAAGCAGCATAGGACAGGTATCTCACCGCACTTGCTGCGCCATGGCGACGTGCAGCTGGCGGGCCAGCGCGGCGAGCAGCGAGTACAGGCGTACGGCGCTCGCTAGCACTCGCTCGCTGCCGCCGCCCACGCAGCAGCGCAGCGCCGGTACATTAGAAGCAGCATAGGACAGGTATCTCACCGCACTTGCTGCGCCATGGCGACGTGCAGCTGGCGGGCCAGCGCGGCGAGCAGCGAGTACAGGCGTACGGCGCTCGCTAGCACTCGCTCGCTGCCGCCGCCCACGCAGCAGCGCAGCGCCGGTACATTAGAAGCAGCATAGGACAGGTATCTCACCGCACTTGCTGCGCCATGGCGACGTGCAGCTGGCGGGCCAGCGCGGCGAGCAGCGAGTACAGGCGTACGGCGCTCGCTAGCACTCGCTCGCTGCCGCCGCCCACGCAGCAGCGCAGCGCCGGTACATTAGAAGCAGCATAGGACAGGTATCTCACCGCACTTGCTGCGCCATGGCGACGTGCAGCTGGCGGGCCAGCGCGGCGAGCAGCGAGTACAGGCGTACGGCGCTCGCTAGCACTCGCTCGCTGCCGCCGCCCACGCAGCAGCGCAGCGCCGGTACATTAGAAGCAGCATAGGACAGGTATCTCACCGCACTTGCTGCGCCATGGCGACGTGCAGCTGGCGGGCCAGCGCGGCGAGCAGCGAGTACAGGCGTACGGCGCTCGCTAGCACTCGCTCGCTGCCGCCGCCCACGCAGCAGCGCAGCGCCGGTACATTAGAAGCAGCATAGGACAGGTATCTCACCGCACTTGCTGCGCCATGGCGACGTGCAGCTGGCGGGCCAGCGCGGCGAGCAGCGAGTACAGGCGTACGGCGCTCGCTAGCACTCGCTCGCTGCCGCCGCCCACGCAGCAGCGCAGCGCCGGTACATTAGAAGCAGCATAGGACAGGTATCTCACCGCACTTGCTGCGCCATGGCGACGTGCAGCTGGCGGGCCAGCGCGGCGAGCAGCGAGTACAGGCGTACGGCGCTCGCTAGCACTCGCTCGCTGCCGCCGCCCACGCAGCAGCGCAGCGCCGGTACATTAGAAGCAGCATAGGACAGGTATCTCACCGCACTTGCTGCGCCATGGCGACGTGCAGCTGGCGGGCCAGCGCGGCGAGCAGCGAGTACAGGCGTACGGCGCTCGCTAGCACTCGCTCGCTGCCGCCGCCCACGCAGCAGCGCAGCGCCGGTACATTAGAAGCAGCATAGGACAGGTATCTCACCGCACTTGCTGCGCCATGGCGACGTGCAGCTGGCGGGCCAGCGCGGCGAGCAGCGAGTACAGGCGTACGGCGCTCGCTAGCACTCGCTCGCTGCCGCCGCCCACGCAGCAGCGCAGCGCCGGTACATTAGAAGCAGCATAGGACAGGTATCTCACCGCACTTGCTGCGCCATGGCGACGTGCAGCTGGCGGGCCAGCGCGGCGAGCAGCGAGTACAGGCGTACGGCGCTCGCTAGCACTCGCTCGCTGCCGCCGCCCACGCAGCAGCGCAGCGCCGGTACATTAGAAGCAGCATAGGACAGGTATCTCACCGCACTTGCTGCGCCATGGCGACGTGCAGCTGGCGGGCCAGCGCGGCGAGCAGCGAGTACAGGCGTACGGCGCTCGCTAGCACTCGCTCGCTGCCGCCGCCCACGCAGCAGCGCAGCGCCGGTACATTAGAAGCAGCATAGGACAGGTATCTCACCGCACTTGCTGCGCCATGGCGACGTGCAGCTGGCGGGCCAGCGCGGCGAGCAGCGAGTACAGGCGTACGGCGCTCGCTAGCACTCGCTCGCTGCCGCCGCCCACGCAGCAGCGCAGCGCCGGTACATTAGAAGCAGCATAGGACAGGTATCTCACCGCACTTGCTGCGCCATGGCGACGTGCAGCTGGCGGGCCAGCGCGGCGAGCAGCGAGTACAGGCGTACGGCGCTCGCTAGCACTCGCTCGCTGCCGCCGCCCACGCAGCAGCGCAGCGCCGGTACATTAGAAGCAGCATAGGACAGGTATCTCACCGCACTTGCTGCGCCATGGCGACGTGCAGCTGGCGGGCCAGCGCGGCGAGCAGCGAGTACAGGCGTACGGCGCTCGCTAGCACTCGCTCGCTGCCGCCGCCCACGCAGCAGCGCAGCGCCGGTACATTAGAAGCAGCATAGGACAGGTATCTCACCGCACTTGCTGCGCCATGGCGACGTGCAGCTGGCGGGCCAGCGCGGCGAGCAGCGAGTACAGGCGTACGGCGCTCGCTAGCACTCGCTCGCTGCCGCCGCCCACGCAGCAGCGCAGCGCCGGTACATTAGAAGCAGCATAGGACAGGTATCTCACCGCACTTGCTGCGCCATGGCGACGTGCAGCTGGCGGGCCAGCGCGGCGAGCAGCGAGTACAGGCGTACGGCGCTCGCTAGCACTCGCTCGCTGCCGCCGCCCACGCAGCAGCGCAGCGCCGGTACATTAGAAGCAGCATAGGACAGGTATCTCACCGCACTTGCTGCGCCATGGCGACGTGCAGCTGGCGGGCCAGCGCGGCGAGCAGCGAGTACAGGCGTACGGCGCTCGCTAGCACTCGCTCGCTGCCGCCGCCCACGCAGCAGCGCAGCGCCGGTACATTAGAAGCAGCATAGGACAGGTATCTCACCGCACTTGCTGCGCCATGGCGACGTGCAGCTGGCGGGCCAGCGCGGCGAGCAGCGAGTACAGGCGTACGGCGCTCGCTAGCACTCGCTCGCTGCCGCCGCCCACGCAGCAGCGCAGCGCCGGTACATTAGAAGCAGCATAGGACAGGTATCTCACCGCACTTGCTGCGCCATGGCGACGTGCAGCTGGCGGGCCAGCGCGGCGAGCAGCGAGTACAGGCGTACGGCGCTCGCTAGCACTCGCTCGCTGCCGCCGCCCACGCAGCAGCGCAGCGCCGGTACATTAGAAGCAGCATAGGACAGGTATCTCACCGCACTTGCTGCGCCATGGCGACGTGCAGCTGGCGGGCCAGCGCGGCGAGCAGCGAGTACAGGCGTACGGCGCTCGCTAGCACTCGCTCGCTGCCGCCGCCCACGCAGCAGCGCAGCGCCGGTACATTAGAAGCAGCATAGGACAGGTATCTCACCGCACTTGCTGCGCCATGGCGACGTGCAGCTGGCGGGCCAGCGCGGCGAGCAGCGAGTACAGGCGTACGGCGCTCGCTAGCACTCGCTCGCTGCCGCCGCCCACGCAGCAGCGCAGCGCCGGTACATTAGAAGCAGCATAGGACAGGTATCTCACCGCACTTGCTGCGCCATGGCGACGTGCAGCTGGCGGGCCAGCGCGGCGAGCAGCGAGTACAGGCGTACGGCGCTCGCTAGCACTCGCTCGCTGCCGCCGCCCACGCAGCAGCGCAGCGCCGGTACATTAGAAGCAGCATAGGACAGGTATCTCACCGCACTTGCTGCGCCATGGCGACGTGCAGCTGGCGGGCCAGCGCGGCGAGCAGCGAGTACAGGCGTACGGCGCTCGCTAGCACTCGCTCGCTGCCGCCGCCCACGCAGCAGCGCAGCGCCGGTACATTAGAAGCAGCATAGGACAGGTATCTCACCGCACTTGCTGCGCCATGGCGACGTGCAGCTGGCGGGCCAGCGCGGCGAGCAGCGAGTACAGGCGTACGGCGCTCGCTAGCACTCGCTCGCTGCCGCCGCCCACGCAGCAGCGCAGCGCCGGTACATTAGAAGCAGCATAGGACAGGTATCTCACCGCACTTGCTGCGCCATGGCGACGTGCAGCTGGCGGGCCAGCGCGGCGAGCAGCGAGTACAGGCGTACGGCGCTCGCTAGCACTCGCTCGCTGCCGCCGCCCACGCAGCAGCGCAGCGCCGGTACATTAGAAGCAGCATAGGACAGGTATCTCACCGCACTTGCTGCGCCATGGCGACGTGCAGCTGGCGGGCCAGCGCGGCGAGCAGCGAGTACAGGCGTACGGCGCTCGCTAGCACTCGCTCGCTGCCGCCGCCCACGCAGCAGCGCAGCGCCGGTACATTAGAAGCAGCATAGGACAGGTATCTCACCGCACTTGCTGCGCCATGGCGACGTGCAGCTGGCGGGCCAGCGCGGCGAGCAGCGAGTACAGGCGTACGGCGCTCGCTAGCACTCGCTCGCTGCCGCCGCCCACGCAGCAGCGCAGCGCCGGTACATTAGAAGCAGCATAGGACAGGTATCTCACCGCACTTGCTGCGCCATGGCGACGTGCAGCTGGCGGGCCAGCGCGGCGAGCAGCGAGTACAGGCGTACGGCGCTCGCTAGCACTCGCTCGCTGCCGCCGCCCACGCAGCAGCGCAGCGCCGGTACATTAGAAGCAGCATAGGACAGGTATCTCACCGCACTTGCTGCGCCATGGCGACGTGCAGCTGGCGGGCCAGCGCGGCGAGCAGCGAGTACAGGCGTACGGCGCTCGCTAGCACTCGCTCGCTGCCGCCGCCCACGCAGCAGCGCAGCGCCGGTACATTAGAAGCAGCATAGGACAGGTATCTCACCGCACTTGCTGCGCCATGGCGACGTGCAGCTGGCGGGCCAGCGCGGCGAGCAGCGAGTACAGGCGTACGGCGCTCGCTAGCACTCGCTCGCTGCCGCCGCCCACGCAGCAGCGCAGCGCCGGTACATTAGAAGCAGCATAGGACAGGTATCTCACCGCACTTGCTGCGCCATGGCGACGTGCAGCTGGCGGGCCAGCGCGGCGAGCAGCGAGTACAGGCGTACGGCGCTCGCTAGCACTCGCTCGCTGCCGCCGCCCACGCAGCAGCGCAGCGCCGGTACATTAGAAGCAGCATAGGACAGGTATCTCACCGCACTTGCTGCGCCATGGCGACGTGCAGCTGGCGGGCCAGCGCGGCGAGCAGCGAGTACAGGCGTACGGCGCTCGCTAGCACTCGCTCGCTGCCGCCGCCCACGCAGCAGCGCAGCGCCGGTACATTAGAAGCAGCATAGGACAGGTATCTCACCGCACTTGCTGCGCCATGGCGACGTGCAGCTGGCGGGCCAGCGCGGCGAGCAGCGAGTACAGGCGTACGGCGCTCGCTAGCACTCGCTCGCTGCCGCCGCCCACGCAGCAGCGCAGCGCCGGTACATTAGAAGCAGCATAGGACAGGTATCTCACCGCACTTGCTGCGCCATGGCGACGTGCAGCTGGCGGGCCAGCGCGGCGAGCAGCGAGTACAGGCGTACGGCGCTCGCTAGCACTCGCTCGCTGCCGCCGCCCACGCAGCAGCGCAGCGCCGGTACATTAGAAGCAGCATAGGACAGGTATCTCACCGCACTTGCTGCGCCATGGCGACGTGCAGCTGGCGGGCCAGCGCGGCGAGCAGCGAGTACAGGCGTACGGCGCTCGCTAGCACTCGCTCGCTGCCGCCGCCCACGCAGCAGCGCAGCGCCGGTACATTAGAAGCAGCATAGGACAGGTATCTCACCGCACTTGCTGCGCCATGGCGACGTGCAGCTGGCGGGCCAGCGCGGCGAGCAGCGAGTACAGGCGTACGGCGCTCGCTAGCACTCGCTCGCTGCCGCCGCCCACGCAGCAGCGCAGCGCCGGTACATTAGAAGCAGCATAGGACAGGTATCTCACCGCACTTGCTGCGCCATGGCGACGTGCAGCTGGCGGGCCAGCGCGGCGAGCAGCGAGTACAGGCGTACGGCGCTCGCTAGCACTCGCTCGCTGCCGCCGCCCACGCAGCAGCGCAGCGCCGGTACATTAGAAGCAGCATAGGACAGGTATCTCACCGCACTTGCTGCGCCATGGCGACGTGCAGCTGGCGGGCCAGCGCGGCGAGCAGCGAGTACAGGCGTACGGCGCTCGCTAGCACTCGCTCGCTGCCGCCGCCCACGCAGCAGCGCAGCGCCGGTACATTAGAAGCAGCATAGGACAGGTATCTCACCGCACTTGCTGCGCCATGGCGACGTGCAGCTGGCGGGCCAGCGCGGCGAGCAGCGAGTACAGGCGTACGGCGCTCGCTAGCACTCGCTCGCTGCCGCCGCCCACGCAGCAGCGCAGCGCCGGTACATTAGAAGCAGCATAGGACAGGTATCTCACCGCACTTGCTGCGCCATGGCGACGTGCAGCTGGCGGGCCAGCGCGGCGAGCAGCGAGTACAGGCGTACGGCGCTCGCTAGCACTCGCTCGCTGCCGCCGCCCACGCAGCAGCGCAGCGCCGGTACATTAGAAGCAGCATAGGACAGGTATCTCACCGCACTTGCTGCGCCATGGCGACGTGCAGCTGGCGGGCCAGCGCGGCGAGCAGCGAGTACAGGCGTACGGCGCTCGCTAGCACTCGCTCGCTGCCGCCGCCCACGCAGCAGCGCAGCGCCGGTACATTAGAAGCAGCATAGGACAGGTATCTCACCGCACTTGCTGCGCCATGGCGACGTGCAGCTGGCGGGCCAGCGCGGCGAGCAGCGAGTACAGGCGTACGGCGCTCGCTAGCACTCGCTCGCTGCCGCCGCCCACGCAGCAGCGCAGCGCCGGTACATTAGAAGCAGCATAGGACAGGTATCTCACCGCACTTGCTGCGCCATGGCGACGTGCAGCTGGCGGGCCAGCGCGGCGAGCAGCGAGTACAGGCGTACGGCGCTCGCTAGCACTCGCTCGCTGCCGCCGCCCACGCAGCAGCGCAGCGCCGGTACATTAGAAGCAGCATAGGACAGGTATCTCACCGCACTTGCTGCGCCATGGCGACGTGCAGCTGGCGGGCCAGCGCGGCGAGCAGCGAGTACAGGCGTACGGCGCTCGCTAGCACTCGCTCGCTGCCGCCGCCCACGCAGCAGCGCAGCGCCGGTACATTAGAAGCAGCATAGGACAGGTATCTCACCGCACTTGCTGCGCCATGGCGACGTGCAGCTGGCGGGCCAGCGCGGCGAGCAGCGAGTACAGGCGTACGGCGCTCGCTAGCACTCGCTCGCTGCCGCCGCCCACGCAGCAGCGCAGCGCCGGTACATTAGAAGCAGCATAGGACAGGTATCTCACCGCACTTGCTGCGCCATGGCGACGTGCAGCTGGCGGGCCAGCGCGGCGAGCAGCGAGTACAGGCGTACGGCGCTCGCTAGCACTCGCTCGCTGCCGCCGCCCACGCAGCAGCGCAGCGCCGGTACATTAGAAGCAGCATAGGACAGGTATCTCACCGCACTTGCTGCGCCATGGCGACGTGCAGCTGGCGGGCCAGCGCGGCGAGCAGCGAGTACAGGCGTACGGCGCTCGCTAGCACTCGCTCGCTGCCGCCGCCCACGCAGCAGCGCAGCGCCGGTACATTAGAAGCAGCATAGGACAGGTATCTCACCGCACTTGCTGCGCCATGGCGACGTGCAGCTGGCGGGCCAGCGCGGCGAGCAGCGAGTACAGGCGTACGGCGCTCGCTAGCACTCGCTCGCTGCCGCCGCCCACGCAGCAGCGCAGCGCCGGTACATTAGAAGCAGCATAGGACAGGTATCTCACCGCACTTGCTGCGCCATGGCGACGTGCAGCTGGCGGGCCAGCGCGGCGAGCAGCGAGTACAGGCGTACGGCGCTCGCTAGCACTCGCTCGCTGCCGCCGCCCACGCAGCAGCGCAGCGCCGGTACATTAGAAGCAGCATAGGACAGGTATCTCACCGCACTTGCTGCGCCATGGCGACGTGCAGCTGGCGGGCCAGCGCGGCGAGCAGCGAGTACAGGCGTACGGCGCTCGCTAGCACTCGCTCGCTGCCGCCGCCCACGCAGCAGCGCAGCGCCGGTACATTAGAAGCAGCATAGGACAGGTATCTCACCGCACTTGCTGCGCCATGGCGACGTGCAGCTGGCGGGCCAGCGCGGCGAGCAGCGAGTACAGGCGTACGGCGCTCGCTAGCACTCGCTCGCTGCCGCCGCCCACGCAGCAGCGCAGCTTGCAGCAGCTAGCCGTCCAGGTAGTCAGCTGGCACAGCTGGACTATCAGCGATTTGTATACTTCCGTCAGTTCTAAAAGTAATGGAGGAATATTTATGTAATTAATATTTCAACCTATCACACAACAGCCACGCTGATGTAACCAACGAAACAATGCAACCAAACCTACGCTATCCGTCCGTCTGTCCGTCAGCGGGCTCTATCTCAGGAACCGTGATAGGTAGAAAGTTGAAATTTTCACTGAGTATTGCTATAGAAATACCATTGCCGTTATATTAACAAATTATAATAGTAATATCGGAGATACAAGAAACGTGATATTTCCCGGTTCATGGTACAGAGGTATTAGTGCGCAACTCCGACTCGTATTTGGCCGGTTCTTTTAACTCTGTAGTATTTGTTTAGCAGGTATACCTCTCTCGATCCTCTGCTGCGCGTGCGCTGCCGTGCTGGCAGCAGCGAGGTCCCGAGCCCTGCCCATCAGGTGCTCCACACTCTTGGCTCTGGTAGCTAAGTGGGCGCAGATGGCTGTTAGTACGGCGTGGCCTGTGCGTGAGTCTATTGTGGTGAAGTTGTTCGTGTCTTCGCCGGCTGAAGTGTCTTCCTCCTGGAAAAGGGAGGGTGATTCAGTATACTCAGTAAATGTTTCATTATAATTGGTATTTTCCCGAGTTTATTTTTGTAGGGACAGCGTCATTAACAAGCTACCCTTTATTCTAAGTTATTTTTAGTTAGGTTTTTTTTGTATGTGAGAGAGAAATTCCTATCGTGGGGCAACATTTAATAAAAGTAAAATACCAACAATTCTTTTATAAAAAACGTGGTCAAAATTGGTTAATAAATGAAACAACAATTAGCATTTCAAATATTGGTATGAGGAAGAGAGACAAAAATGGTCAAAGTAAAGCCGTGATCGCATGCCAATATCATTCTGAGCGTGTTCCTGGCACGTGCAGTTCTCGTTAAATAACTGTGCCCCTCTGAAGTTAGCCATTTGCAAAGATCGCGCAAGCGGGACGCAAGCATGCATCGAACGTAAACGTAAGACTGAGACATAAAATCGCGCCGCCATAATCCCCGCCCCCATGTCTCTTGCGCATGCGCAGTTTGTTCGTAATTTTGACTACTACGCAGCCACTCGTAGCCAACTTCAGAGGGGCAAAGTTATTTGACGAGAACTGTAGATGGGAGTGGCTTTTAGCTTGACCGAACATGTCTTGATTTAAATCTGAAATTATACATATTCGTTTCGTTCTTTTTAGATCACTGTTATTTTTATTTGTGTTACAGTTTTTTTAACTTTTTGTTTGTATTCTGTTACTTGACTGTTTCCCCTTGAAGTTTTGAAAGGATTTTAACTAAATTAATTTTTATTTCTATGTTTGAAATTATTTATTTAAATTAAACAGGTACTTTTGAATACAAATAATAATAAAAATTAGCGTCTAATAGCCGTAACAGACGTTCGAATTTGGTACGGCGGACTAACTCCGCCCACAAGATTTGGTACGCTCCCGGACCATATCCGCCCATCTGTAGAGTGGTCCGCCGAACATTATTATTATTAATTGAGTCCGCGGCGGTCCGCTTGTTTGCACAGCGGATTTGGTCCGCTCCGTACCAAATCTGGACGTGTGTACGCTTGGGCCGTACCAAACTACCACAGACTACCATAACAATTTAAAAAATGTATTTCTCCTAGTACAATTTAGCCAATTCTCTGCTTTTTTTCTGCTTTTTATGGTGTGGTTGGTACATGGTGGTTGTAATGTTACTGCTATTGTTGCCGCTACCACCATAATTTTTGTGCTCTTGAAGGCGTACAATTCAGTAGAGTATATATACTCTGACAATACTGAGTAAATTATTATTTGTGAACAGTGAAAAGAAAAGTAGTGTAATTTAAGTAAACGAAATCTTATTGCCCTAGTGTATGTGTGTGGTGTATATGTGTGGCTCAATGTGACGTCTATCGAGATGGATAAATATAAGGTCGATTTCTAGTAGGGTTAGGGTAGGGTAAAGTATTTATTTTATTATCTTTGACTTACATCAATACTGCCCAGCGCACAGGACAGTTTAGCGAGCAACTCGTCCAGCAGCGTCGCTTCCTGTTGCTCGCTGTAATACGACGTTAGTACTGGTCCTATTAAAGAAAGGCAGTCTTGTTTGCTCGTACGGATATACTCTTCGAATTTTACAAGGACCTGAAACAAATATGCCGTTTGAAAATTAAAAACGATTGACCGGTGCCCGCGTGCGATTGAAAACTTCAACATTAATGCAATAATTTGTTAATTTCCGTAAATTTATGTCCCGTAAGTAAAATAGACCAAAGATTGTGTGTATTCAATAAACAATATGATTCTCAGCAGGTTGCTTCATCATATACCTCATCTATCGCTTTCCATCAGGCGTGATCGAGGTTAAGAGGAAGCCCATTCGTCAATAAAAAAATAAAAAAGAAATCCATTCACACATCCACACATCCAAAATCATTTATTCGTATACAACTACCTAACGCTTTAGCGAATATGTATGCGTGTTTTAAACGTACTCGATCGCGTCAACGTAGGACCAACAGTCCACATACGTTTGTAAGGTCAATTTACCCTAGTCTTCTGCGGGCAAGAAGCGACAGGGGTCTCGAGAAGCAAGGAAGCGATTTGTATGAGCACTGCCAACTGCTTCTTGACAATGACGTCTCTTTCGTCGGGCACACTGTCCTCTTCTATATGCTGGAACGCCACGTGGATGTTTTCAAGAACAGTTGCCAGGCATTCTGCTCCTGATGTAACCTCGTTGCTTTCGGCTGAAGAAAGAAAACAATTCAACGATTGCAAATGGAAAATTTTATTAATATTTCTTAATACTCTCATTGCTATTAAAATGTGGTAATCTATACAAATAAATCAAACGAAAGTGCATGTTTTTAATATTAAAATAACAGCGTTTTACTACATGCAAATGGAAGTATTATAATACTTATAACAAACAATGTTTTTTTTTACTGTCTGTTTGTTTGGCTTGTGACGGCCTAAGAATTAAAGCTTCCAGCCAGGGCTTGGGCTGTGAAAAAGACGGATGAAAGGAGATTACATGTAGCGGAGATGAGAATGTTAAGAGGTATGTGTGGATTAGTAACGAGAATGGATAAAGTAAGAAATCAGTACCTACATTACAGGTAGTTTAAAAGTGGCGCCAATGACGGAGCAGTTGAAAGAGAACCGCTTGTCTTGGTATGGTCATGTGCAGAGGAGGGATGAAACGCATGTAATTAAAAGAGTTATGAATATAAATGTTGATGGATGGAGAGGGAGAGGAAGGCCAAAGAAAAGATGGATGGATTGTGTGATGATGATGAGAGTAGAAAAGGAAGCTAGTGATAGCGTGACGGCTGACAGGACAGAATGAAAGAAAATAACGTGTTGCGCCGACCCGAAGTTACATGGGATAAAGGCAGGACTTGCAAAAAGGTTCTTACTTATAGCCAATAAGAAGCTGTCCATCTTCAACGAGTAGAGAGGCGAGAACAACAATGTGAGACAAGTCTTGAACACTTCCAAACACGCCAGCGTCGTCTGGTCGTCGAAGTCGCACATGTGTTGAAACCTGTCGCCATGACGTTAGAGTTCAATTTTGATTGACCTTAATGAAGGGGTAGGGAACTGTTTGTTGGTAGTTTTCCGAGAATTTTCTTTGATGATTAATATAATTTCGCATCCAATTTAAACAAACTTTTAAAATAAATTCTTAGTTTGAATATTGGCGGTGCAAAGATATGTACTAACCTAGAGCCTTTTTTTTTTTTTTTTTTTTTTATTGGATGGGACATCATCAAATGACCCCTCCCGCTCTGGGTGGAGCGGCAGGGAGTGTCAGACTTCTACTGACTAAAACCCACCCATGCTCCTCTTAGTGCCTTTTACGTTCCAGGGCCGCGGTAACTCTTTCGAACAAATCCGCAACCCTGGTAGGCTCTGGCCCTAATGGGCCCCGACCCATGCTGACGTCTGCTGGTTCGGCGCGCGTAGAACACAGCGCGCCGTCAACCCAGGCCTGTTCTGATCGGACGGCGAGCTACCCATTGCTCGCCGTCCACAGGCATCAGTCACTGCGCCATGCTCAGGAGCATCAGTTCCTGGCGGCGCAGTGGCTGACGTTCAACAGGAGGGGGTGAAATGGAGCCATTACTGGCACTCCATTTCAGCCCCCTCCGGAGCCCGTTGTAGGGGCTCTACTGCGGCTGCTGCAGTAGCAGCAGCCGCAGTGGAACCGGCAATGGCGGCAGAAGAAGCGGCGGCGGTGGCGGCGGTCGCGGCAGAGACGGCGGTGGCGGAGGGCTTCCTCCTGTTTCCGGCTTTGGTGGGTGGGGCACAGGCCCTACCCCCAGCCCAGTGGTCGGCCGGCTTGCCAGCTGCCGCACAGACTACGCAGTGCGGCGCGGCGTCGCAGGAGCCGGCCCTGTGACCGGGCTGACCGCAGCGGAAACATAGACCGCTGCGGTCCACCTCCGAGGTGCATTGAGCTCCCTAACCTAGTGCCTCTAGTATAAAATTGTGAAGTTGTCTAAGAACGACACTTTGACAGTTTTCGTACAGCGTTGCCAACGTGTGGGGAATTCTCCATACTGTGGGGAGTCTCAAGTTGATTGCGGATTGGCATTACGCGGGGATTTTGAATATTAGTCCGGGCCAAGTCAGAACACTTTTTCAAGAAATCCAAATCTTAACATTTTTGGTAGGTTACTCTTGGATATCGAATGACTCCCTTTTTCTAAATTGATTTGTATCGCTCGACCGATGCGTTCGTAATCTATCTAGCCTATTTTGTCCCACTGCTGGGCCTCCCTCTCCCTTTTCCACACAACTCTGTCATTTGCTATGTCGGGCCAGAGGGGATTTTGTGGGGTTGGCAATGCTGCAAGTGTCGTTCTTAGGCAACTTCTAAATTTCACCGCTAGAGGCGCGCGCGTAATCTTTGCATCGCCAATGATTCTGCAAGTCAGTATTTCAACTAAGCTTGTGGAAAGATTTCATCATATTCCCCGACTGACCTACACACACATCTGTTGTACACGACCGCGGCTACGTTGCCCACGCGCGAGGCTACCGCGCCCTTGTCCAGCGGCTCGCGCAGCAGCACGGACAGCACGCAGCGCAGCGCCCACGCGTGGAAGTCGCGGCGTCCGCGGATCTGATTGCGCTGCTCGAGCGAAGACCATGGCACGTTCTCACTGTACGGAAAATTGCAAGTTGTAGAACAAATGGAATAAAATGTCTCGCCTGTATTTCGCAAAGGGTGCGGTAATGATGTTTAACTGTGTTAATCCACATTTTGCCAGATATGTGGCTCTCCCAGTCTTTTGTCATCAAACAATAATTTGTCAGTTTATCATGATAAACTGACAAATTATCGCCCCTGGGCGGAGGAGGGGTCTCTCATCTCGTCGTTTAACTTTCTTTCGATTCATGTGGCTGTTTTTATTAAGCCGAGAGCCCCTCTTGATAACATAACTCCATTTACCTATACAGCAGCTCAATAACCCTGACACACAGCTTGGTGTCCCACACACAAGGCAGCGGCTTGAACGGGCCCGCCTTGTCCTTCACTAAGTTGGCCAGCTTCACGGGCGCCTTGCCTTTGTCCTTCTGAGACTTTTGACTTTTCTGTGACTTGACAGTCTCACGCGTCTCGTTTAGAGATTTGTTGTTCTTCTTGATTGCTTTTTGTGGTACCTAAAACACAATAAATAAGTTTATATATTTTAACTTTAAATGAAATGGCGGTATGATTGATGAAATCAAATTGTACTAAAAGTAGGTATTCCTTTTCTATGAGTTCGTCGTACGTCGGGGAATCGAACGGCCAGAAATGAATTAAGAATACGTAACATTAATTTGATAGTCAATCAAAACGACTAAATCCCTATACTAGACATTATTTAAACTAATACTATAAATGGGTAAAAAAAATATCTGTGGATGCAACCTCTGAAAGAATCGAACCTATTACAAAAATACTTTTGCTTATTAAAAGCTACACTATTACTGAGAGCCATCGAATATTTTTTATCACTGAATAATGCAGTCACTATTATGATTAAGCTTGTGTGACAGACTGAAAAGGATAACATGTTCGTCCCAGATTCGTTCCCACCTCTTGGCAAGACTGGTGACATTTGTTTCGATTTCATTCAGGATATCATCATCTGCCTAGCCTTTTCCCAACTATATTGGGGTTGACTCCTAGTCAAACCGGATTAAGCTGAATACCAGTATTTTACATGGAGCGGCTGCCTAACAGACCTCCATAACCCATTAACTAGGTAACACAGTACTTCTTAGCAAGACTGGTGTCAGATTTTCTGGCTTCTGACAATCCGTAACAACTGCCAAAGATCTACAAATGACAGCCGGGACCAACGGTTTAACGTGCTTTTCGTCCAGGATATATAAAGCTAAATTTTAATAATCTAAGCTAAGCACAAGTCACAATACCTTTGTCTGGTCCAGCAGCTGATTGCAAGCTTTGAACAGCTTAAAGACCCGGTTAGCGGCAGTCTCACTGCTTGGGCTCCACTGCATTATCGTATGCGCTATTAACGCTTCATAGCATTGTATTGTCTGCTGTACTTTGAGGCACTTAGCTTTAGATCCTGGTGTCAGGTCTGAGAGATTAGGTTCTTCCTGTAACACGAAAAAAATCTTTGAACTAAGCTTTTTAGAGATTGAATATGTATCTACGTAGATAAAAACTTTTTTCAAAAAAATTCAACTGACTTCCAAATAAAAACAAAGTCAGTATGAAATAACTTTAATTTCGGGATTCGGTGTTTTAGATTGTATCTTCGTTTTTTGACAGCCACTAAAATAAAAAAACACTACTTTTTATTTGGAAGTCGGCTGTATTTTTTTGTAAAAAGTTTTATTGTTTATTTTACGCTTTTTAGTACTTTTTCGTAATTCGTAACCATCGTTGGAAAGTCACAAGAAAATAAAATACGCAATTTCGTTTGATATTTTGATATTGATATTTTTTCGAGCCATTTTGATTTAAAAACCAAACTACTGAACCGATTTTGATGACATTTTCTATGGGACTAATCGGGAAGTATATCTTTTCATACAAAAGAAGTAAAAAACATAAAAAAATATAATAATTGAGAACCTCTTCCTTTTTTTGAAGTAGGTTAAAAATGAATCGCTAAATGTGTTGCTAAGCGCAAAAGTCGAGAACGGCTGTACCAATTCGACAATTTTTTAAAACCACCGGGGAAAATTTTAACACCACCACGCACCGGGATACAACTAAGATGTATTTAACCGTAAGATGTATTTTAATTCTGAAGTCCACACAGACGAAGTTGCGAACGGAAGCAAGTTTTAAAATAAAAGGCTTCTCTGGGTGCCAGCGTAAATCCTAACTAATAATATGCTTAAATAAGTTTGTTACGCTTTTACGTCTAAACCGCTGAAGCAATATTGATGAATTTTGATTTTGGTGCCTGAAAACGGTTATAGGCCACTTTTTTTTCGAAAAAAAAACTTAAACACGAGCATCCATGGCTACAGTCATTGCATTTTATGATGGCCAAAAACTCTAAAGTACTAGTTAACAGCCTGGTTCTATCACGATCATGAACCAGTGTGCATTTCAAGAGATCCAAATTGGCGAAATACGACTACTCACCATATCAATATTGACAAACTGTTCGTTATCGCACAGCTGCTGCATGACTCTGGCAAGCTTACTCTTCAGGTAAGCGTTGCCGGTCTCCACTAACTGGCTGGCCAGGATGTCTTCCAGATCCTCTTCCTCACCAGGCTGCAGGAACTGGGCTACGGCGTATAGCAGCTGGGCTATGGGCTCCTGGTTATTTGAAAGGAATGAAAAGAGATAGGAGTAATAGACTATTCTTTAAGCAGCAACTCCTATGATCGATTCTGGTCGTGGCGGCTAGTCTCAAAGGTCTCTATTCATCGGCGCGGAAGATATAATACTTGAGTGCACAAGTGTATGCGAAAATACAGGTGCGGGAAGAGAGAGTCTTCTATCACTCTCTAATCCCGATGGGATGGCCACTCGACACTGAGAAATTCCGGGCTGATACTGAGAAATTCCTAATGGAAAAACCTAATTACACTTTTTCCCCGACCTGGAGTCGAACCCAGGACCCCACGCTCGGCAGTCGCGTTTGCAACCACGAAACCAACAGCGCAGTTGAAACTTAAAATAGTCTAACAATAAAAAATGCAACTTCCAACAGCATTGTGTCCGTAAGTTATAGGCCGCTCAGTCTAAAACCTTTCAAGTTATTCACACTTTACAGCCCACGTTTCTTTTCATATCTTAAGCATATGCAGGCCCAGGGTTGCGTATTTTTTTCGAAAGAGTCACCGTGGCCCTGGAACGCAAAGGGCACTAGGGGGAGCATGGATGGGTTTTAGTCAGTAAGAGTCTGAAACTCCCTCCCGCTCCACCCAGAGCGGACTTTTTTTTATGGATGGGAAATCATGAAATGACTCCTCATTTCATGATTTCCCAACCATAAAAAAAAAGTTTATGTAGGCACTTACAATCAAAACAGCGGTAACGCCATTGATCTGCACACACTTGTTGATGAGCAGGGAGGAGGTTGTGCCTTCGCCCTCAGGCAGGTACTTGCTCAAGTGGTCGTTCAACAACTCCAGGATAGATTCATGTAGAAACTGTTTGTCTTTCGCACAACCGTGTAATTCTAAAAATAAAATCGTAAACATAACAGTAGGTTGTGAAGTTTGTTCGAAAGAATCACCGCGGCCCAGGAACGCAAAGGGCGAGAGCGTAAGGAGCCATCTCATGATTTCCCATCCTTCAAAAAAAAACTATGACACTAAATCACGTCTGTAACGACTATCTAACTTCTGAGCCTTTTCCCAACTATATATGGGGTCGGGTTCCAGTGTAACCAGTTGCTGCGTCAGCATTTTACATAGATCCTGACGCACAGCAGTCCGATTAAACTGGTTGGGGATTTTTTTTTTATTAGAGATGGGTTTTCTCTTGACTCTAGTCAATGTCAGAGATGACAGAGACAAAGTCTAAGATGGAGCGAGCTTACCCAGAAGGAGCCTATTCACTCTAACTTTGAAGAGATTAGGGTTGTAAGCATTTGGAAACACAGACGCAGGCAGAGAGTTCCACTTTTATGCTGTGCGCATTATAAAAGACGTTATAAAAGACGTTATAGAAGAAATTGGAAACAAAAATGATGCGAGTTTCCAAAATCAACCGTTCAGCAGTGAACTGAGCACGAATGACAAGTGGGGAAAATGGGACGCTTTCTTACAGTTTCAAGTTAAACGTGAAAATAAAAAGAAAATCAATCAGGAAGATTTTAATTTGCCCAAGCCTTCACAGGGGATATGCAATTATAAGCGCAAGTAAGGCTAAGTTTAAAAAAATAAAGCATTATAACTTACTGGTATAAAGCAGCTGTTTTACAAGCGCGTCTTGTACAAGACAGCGTCGCAGTATGGATACTACCTCCATACACATGGCTTCATTACGGACACGCGAAGTAACACTGAAAAAAAAAAATCTAAGGCGTCGTCAAAATCGTCGCGTTCAAAAGAATTTATAAATGCATAATCAATGGCAGTTCGAAACATGATGCTTTTTCATGTAAAGGACCATTTAAGTGTTATATAGTAAGCAGATTTTTAGTAATTTTTGCATAGTACACAGAGTAAATTTTTCGAGGAAAAACAAAAAACACTGAAAGGAGTCAAGCCCGATTTTGATGAAAACTAAAACAGCATCATTAGTTTTTTGAAAAAATTGGATTTCGGATTGGTCCATCCACGCACCCTTGCTAACGTTACTAATGTTCTATCAACATAACATGTACGTACACGCTGCCCTGCTGCGTGTGGTGCAGGTCTACGGTGAGCTGCGTGAGGTACGAGTGCGCGCTGAACTGCTCGCTGTACGTCTGACTGCTGGTTACGTTACCGCCACTCACGCGCACATTGCGCAGTACCGACAGGAAGCCCGATAACGCGAGGCAGCGGTGTTGGGAGTCTCTGTGGATGTAGGAAGAAGTCGTCAAGTTAGTGAGTCGGAAGATCGATCCCTAAGTTAGCACGCGACATTTCAGAGGTCAAGTATTATTAAGTGGGATAGTAACATAACTGTACTTCTTGTATTGTGTCACATACTAAAATTCGACACAAGACGAAGTGATGATTAACTGCAAAAAGATAAAATCCCAAAAAAAGGACTCTGTAACATAAACTTTTTTACCTAATTGAAACTAAATTAAAAATTTAAATAAAAATACAGCAACGGGCTCATAGTTCGTTCTTACCAAGAAAGCATGACTTTCTATCTTGCATACCTAGAATAAAGTCCTTTCCTGCACACCATAACCAGAGTATCTCTTGTCCTTGTACTGAAGTTGAGGAGTGGATGTACAGCATCCAGGACTGACGCAGCCGCTCTGTAGTCGGTGGGAGAAGGCTGGCAGTTCTCCAAGATGGTGCTCAGTTGTGTACAGCGCTCTACTGATACGGGGGTCAACTTGCATAGTACGTAGAGGCAGTCTGGGAAGGAAAGTGTTGGAAGTAATGATGAATTTTATATAAATAATGGCGATGATAGTGTTGTGATGATCTGATTATGTTTGTGGGGCAAAGACAGAGATTGCTCAAGACAGAAAGGTTTGGAAGGACAAAGGGGAGGCTTTTGCCCAGTAGTGCAACATAAAGTATGTGTCTTAATCAGCCGTTTCATAAAAAGCCTTGCTTTTTCATTTAACTACGCCGCAGTTTTGTAGAATAGGTACATTTGTACAGAATAACCTTATAAGCTTTCAAAGCCTCAGACAGCCCACGTCATCCTGGAATGCGAGGCCGCCGTGGCTTCTCAACGCGAACAAATCCTCGGAACGGTGATATCGCTACACGAAGCCTGTGAAGCCCCCAAAAAGCTTCTGTGCTGAGCCAGACCCCGCGTTATCCATCTGAGTTTACCTGCATACTGCCTCTGCGTAGTGTCGCTACACAGCGTGTCCGCTAGCTGGCTCAGTATGTGCCCGGCTGTCTCGGGCTGTGCCTTGCTGAGTCGCACCAGTATCAGCTTGCCATGTGACCAGCAGGTTGGAGCGATGGGCTTCAGGCGGGATACGGAGAGTAGGAGGAAGGCTAGGTTGATTAGACCGACTACTGTTAGTTGGCGGTGGTTGGCGCTGGAACAAAAAGTTTAAATATGGAACTCACACGTGTGATCCCCAGGTATGGGCAGTGTTATTGTATTTTTAACGGACTTGAAAAAAGGAAGAGGTTCTCATTTTTCGACTAAATTTTTTTTTTCCATTTATAATGTCGCAAGGTTGACATTTCTTCTCCTATTACTGATTTCCTTTTGGCCATACACACTGAATAAAATAATGTAAAATGTCTAAGAGTCCACAATGCATAGTTATGCAAATAACAGTCAACTTAACTAAAATTGTTCAAAATTGTTCACAGGTGTACCTACAAGTACAACGAGTACCGAAATTCCATTTATATTAAAAGTTCGTTAATTAATAAAAAATGTGAAGTTGCCTTTTTTTTAGGTAAAAACAGTATTCGAATTACATTTTATGAAAAAAAAAAAATTGAAAAATATGTAATAAGCCGTTCGATTATTTTAGGTGGTAGCTTCTTTACGGTACAGCCATGATATTATGTGGATTAAGATTACCTCTCAGTAGTGATAAGCTTGAGCACGCTGACCACATCGACGTCCGGCGGCAAGACGGCGCGCACCCACGCCGACTCTTTGGCTCTACGATCGTCCATAGCACGCTGTTCTATCGCTGATTTTATAACCTGTAGATATTTGTTCAGCATAAACAGCTGATTCTAGAAGCGTGAAATTGTGCAAGGCTCCTAACATAATGAAAGCGACCACTATATTTAAAATAGCTTTCAGGCCATCCATACTAATATCATAAATTCGGAAGTAACTATGTCTGTTTGTTAAATGTTCACATATTTACGGCTAAACGGATTTGTATGAAACTTGACACACTGGTAGACCCAAGTCCTAGATTAGAATACTTTTCTATCCCTGTTCTATCCTTGTGTGCCCTTGGAATCATTTTTGACTAACACGAGGGTGACGTTGCGACAGGAACTAGTACCACGATAAAATAAGGTCTATTTCGTTGATCTAGTCTAGTGGTAGGGACCGCGACAGCTTGGTCATATTAATGGTTTTTTAATTAGGTATGTATTTTTTGGAAGCAGCTTGAAACAATAAGCAAGGTCTGCTCGTTGCGGATTTAGTACGAAAGAGTTACCGCGGCCCTGGAAAGCAAAGGGCACTACGAGGAGCACGGATAGGTTTTAGTCAGTAAGAGATGACTGACACTCCCTCCCGCTCCGCCCAGGGCGGGAGGAGTCATTTGATGATTTCCCATCCAAAAAAAAAAAAGGAGTTCTGCTCAACAGACTAATAAAATGTTGGAGATAGCGAACATCCGCTAGGTGTAAAAGAATAATATTGTGTAGATCATGTAAAAAGAGGGTAAATGAAAACATCTTAAAAATAATCAAAGCATATACATATAAATATTTATTCATATTATTTACATCATTCCAATGAAAAAAATAAGCTGAGCATACTTTGTATATACACACATACCTGATCTAGAAGAGAAAGGTGTGCAAAGTACGTTGCGCAAAGGAACGTAACGCCTCACTTTTAGTTAACGCTCGATTTTACACCTCATAAAATGTTCATACCGCGGGCTAAATATGAAAATCGTTTCTTGATGGAGTATACTCCAAGCAACCGGTCCGTGTGACAATACTAGGGAACTCCTTTATTCAGCAGTGGAAATCTTTTGCCCTTATAATGCTAATGATACTCACATCCAAACAAACAGATCTAAAGTCAGCGCCCTTATCCGACACAGCCAGAGCCAGGTCTATGATGAAGGGAGCCCTCAACAGCTGGGTTTTCGGCCACGTCTTGATGTGCTTGCGAACCAGCTCAGGGTCGGCAGCGCCTTGCGAGATGTGGTAGATGCAGGTCGATAGGCAGCGGCTGAGTTCGGCTGAACTGTGCGGTACTTGGGGATAAATTAGAAATAAAATAGTGATAGTTAAAGGCGGTCCGGCAGATCAATTATCCATCTTAAAATGCTGCCTAAATAAGTTTGCTATTTCTGTTGACTCGTGCACGCCCGCCACGCTGACAACAACACCAATCAACAACAACAAAAACAATTACAACATCCAATTAAACTACCCCAATTATACTTACCCATGAATATGTAAAGGGCAGGCGATTTGAGAGACTGCCATAATGTAAACGGTGACGTTGAAAAGTGTTGGCATGCAGCTTAATTTGAATAAATTACTTTTCTATGGTACATATACATAGCTATACTGATTAGGCGCAGTACGCACGTTTATGGAGTAGTCCAAGGCATTGTTCAGTTCATCGAGGAAGCAGTTTTAGGAACCAAAAAAACAATGGTTTAGCAGCAACCCGTCACTAGACAGACATTTTCCTATTAGTAACAATTTTATTGGTAAAATAGCTTATGCCCGCGACTTCGTACGTACATATCCAGTTTTTCCCGTTCCCGTAAGAATTTCGGGAAATCCTCTCTTAGTGCTCCCCTACACTCCCCAAGGAACCTACATGCCAAACTTCAGCTTTCTACAACCAGTAGTTTCGGCTGTGCGTTGTCTGTCAGTCAGTCAATAACAGAAGAGTTTTATATATTGATGATCAGCTTTTGCCCGCGACTTCGTACGCGCATATCGATACCAGAAGTATCAATTAACGTAAGCGACATTTTAGAATTTTTGATAAATGCCACTTGAAGTAATCGCTGTAAGGTTCATTTTGGCATTTTGGGTAAATGTCCCTTACATTAATTGATACTTCAGGTATCGATATATCGTTTATTCCAGTTCCCGAATTTCGGAAAATCCTCTCTTAGTGCTTCCCTACACTCCCCAAGGAACCTACATGCCAAATTGCAGCTGTTTAGGGCAAGTTACTATCAGTTTCGATTCACTTACCAATGTCATCTATATCAATAGTGGTAGATTCAGAATCCTGTGGTGGAGGTTCCAACTTGCTGTACAGTCGAGCACTGAAGTAGTGGCTCAGGTGGGACAGTACTATCTCTAAATCGTATGTTTTGCACAGTCTGAAAACAAGCAAGAAAATACATCTTGAATGCCAGACATTTGTTGTGGTAGAGCGAAGACAAAAAACGATAAAAGTTTAATTATTTTATTTTTATTACTGGTTAATATAGCAGCTACAGTAACAAATTTTATGTTTGTTATATTACAGTGTTAAAGGTGCAACCCTGTGACAGAAAAACAAAGCTAAACTCTGAAAATACTGGTCAAATAGGGTATTCTACTGAAAAAATCTAATTATATAGTAATCTAATAATCAGTGATAGGAATAGGTAGTGCCTATTTGCCTAAACTTAGAAGAACAGAGACAAGAAACGGGGACTTCCTTAGGACTAAATTTTTTCCGGGACATCTGTCCCGAAATTCGGGACAACACTTAAATACATTAAAAAAATATGTTATTTGGAATAAGTAATTCGACTATATTTACCTAAAGTTTGCGACTAGACATAACATAATAAATAACATACACAGTCGTTACAACCATAAAATTTTCTAAAAAAAATTTTTTTTGGAAAAAATAATAAAACGGTAATTTTTATCATTTTAGCATTCTCTATAGTAGGATGAATTTATGATTTCAAAAACAAAAGTTATTTGAATTTTATCTTAATGAAATATATTTCTAAAGTATATTTAAAAATGTGCATGATATTAAAATAATGGCCGGTATCACATTGTTTAGTAACACTTTAAAAATATTTTAAAACATCAATTAATCTTTATTGCATCGAAAGTACAATACGACTTTTACGGCAGCGCATTTCGTTATCTATTCTTAGAAATTACAAAAAGAAACCGCCATTTATGTTCTACTTTATATCTAACTTACTTAACATACAAATACCTTTTGTTTTTGAAATGATAAATTCGTCCTACTATAGAGAATGCTAAAATGATAAAAATTACCGTTTTATTATTTCAAAGACAAAATGTCTTTTTTTTTCAATTATACACTTGAACTTTAGAAATCTCATTAAGCGTAGCCGACAGTGAGCTAGAAAGAAGATATTTACTTCGAAACGTGTACGACTCCTTATACAAACATTGTGATTCATAGTATTAAGATTAACAAGTCATTTACAAAATGTTTTCCAAAAAAAAAATTCAGAGAATTTTATGGTTGTAACGACTGTGTATGTTATTTATTATGTTATGTCTAGTCGCAAACTTAAGGTAAACATAGACGAATTATTTATTACAAATAACATATTTTTTTTAAAAACTCGCGTGACGTGACTACATTAGTACAATAATTTACCTAGCGACGTGTAACCAGTCCCTCTCTTGAACTTTGATGCGCTTTATCATTTTTTAACAATTTGAAATGGATAAAACACGTGTCCAATATTTTTTGAAAATCGAACAGATGGACTAAATAGATTTATTTTTCTATATAGTAAAACACCCTATTGCAAAAATATTATGTTACATTATAGCTGAGAGTTCTAGGCTCCTTTTCATCTCGAGAAAATGTGCAGTTCCTGTGGGATAGGCCACGAAAGCAAAGCCATGGTAAAAAACTAGCATCCAATAAACTCACTTCAGTAACTGATGCACCAGTGGAGGCAGGGAGTCTGGTGGTGTGTCTATGATGTGGGAACATATCTTGTTAACCACCTGCTTGTGATCATTGCGCGACAGCTGCATGTCTCTGGAAACAGAACATTGTTTTAGATGTTATCTGTTTTAGTTATTGGAAGAGCTCGTGGTTAAATAATACCAGCCACACGGGTGGTTCTTCAAGGTTATGCAATGCTTGCCAAGGTCGGTCTGTAGATGAGTGACCATTTTAACATACCGAGACTCCTCCTTGCCTCGGTAAGCATGTTAAACCGTTGGTCCCGGCTGTCATTTTTAGATCTTTGGCAGTCATTATGTGGATCGTCAGAAGCCAGAAAATCTGACTTCAGTCTTGCCAAGAAGTACCATGTTACCCAGATAACAGTTGCGGAGGCGTGGTAAGCAGCCGCTCCAAGTAAAATACTGGTATTCAGCTGAATCTGGATTGACAGGAAGCCAACCCCAATATAGTTGGGAAAAGGCACAGCCTCAGACAATTTTCTGAGTTACTGTAGCTGGGCAGCTTCACCAACTCCTGATAAGTTCTAGTTAGCTTAAAGGGACAAGAAATTCAGGAAAATAAATTGCTGTCTCTACTCTCTTCTTTTTTGTTTGACATTCACCCAGATTTTGTTAAACAGGCCAATACTTACTTGAACATAGCAGTAAGCTGCACAAGCTGTTTCTCATTCCAGCTACACTGACACAGTGTGTGGACACACTGCTCTTTGTACTCTGTGCCTGACAGCTCTGACCCACAGTGCTTGATCATGTCATGTGTTGATATTACATTTATGCATTCTGGTAGGACATCACGCCAACTGGAAACAGAAATTGTGCTGAATGGTTAAGTTATTTTCATATTTTTTACAAATGGATTTTTCTACTCCATTCAGCTGAGAGTCTGGGCGAAGATACGGAACCCTTATGGGATTGAGAGTCTATCTGTCCGTCCATCTGTCACAGCCAATTTGGTCTAATTACACTGAACTGATTCAGTTGATCTTTGGTTCACATAATGACTCCAACATGGACGCATAACATAAATAGAAAAACATGGGAGTATAAGGTCAATATCGGAAAACAGTGAAGAATATTTTAAAAAGTTTCAACTGTACCATGTAATATAACAAAGAAAATAGATGAAAAATTAACATTCCCTAATCTCCGTGCGAGTCCAGTTCACTTGCCCACGATTTTGTACGTGCATATCCCGTTTTTTCCCACCGCGTAGGAATATCCCGTTCCAGTACAGCCTATAGCCTTGTTCATTAATGTGGCTATCATTTACAAAATGAGGTTTCCAACTGGTACTTCCAGAGATAAGTGCGTTCAAACAAACTTTTCAGCGTTATTATTTATATTAGTATAGATAGATATTTAACTCAGTTCTATTAAAATTTCACTTACTGCTGATATTGCAGTCACGGCAGAAAATAATTATGTTGTCCATCTATGTTAAGGAAGATAATAACAAATCATACATACATCATATTAACATCAGTATCTTGGACAATAGACTGCACACTGTCATTAGACCACCGCACCAGGTCATCTATTGGCAACCTCGGCAGCTCCAGACATAGTCGACTAGTGACATCCCCACAGTGAGTGAGGGATGTGGACTCTTTCCTCATGGTCTGAAGCACTATCTCCACTACCTGGAATTTTTATTTTAGTATCTACTCAATTTCATTAAAGTTGTGGGTTCAACCCCAGACAGACACTGTGTAATTTATATCATCACAATTCATCACCATAGCTCTTAAAATAGAGAGACCTTTCAAACTGAGCTAAGTCCACATGACAATATTATGACCCTGTCCCTCTCCGAGATGATAGAGTATGAAGCAGTGGAAATTCTGTATGGTTATATTGTCATTTTTTGGGGTTTCGTACCCAAAGGGTAAAAACGGGAACTAATTACTAAAACTCTGCTGTCGCTGTGCATTCGCTAAATCATCACATTCAATCGTCATTTCATTATTAGAAGTGTAAAGTGGTAAACATGTCAGGACATGTTTTATGTACTCAAATTGTTATTGTTTTGTTTACCTTGACTTTATTCCTGCAAGTACCAGCATTATCCGGGAATCCATTTAGAATACAATTCAACAAGTCGCCACCGTCACTATTTACAATTCGCCGCGGTAAAAACTTCAATATCTGTAAATAAATAAACGAAAAACATGTTGCAAATGCAGTGTCACACAAACTTTAAGATTTCTTGGTTTGGTCATGATATACCTGATCAATTTTGAGCTGACAGTATTCACGTAACTCTTCCCGTTTGCCAGGAACATGCCCAAGTTCTTTTATTTTAGCAAATACTTTGTTAACATCCATTTTCCAAAGTTTTATAAATCACGCAATTCTTGTTTTTGTGCACACCCGCCAACCAAATCAACAGAAGACAGAACCACAGACTATCTTTAGCAACTGTCAAGAAGGAACAAAATACCAGAAAAAATAACAGGTATATCATTTAAATATTAGTTATTTTTGTACACTGCCTATTTATCACATCACTATTTTAAGTAGAAGTTGGCAACACTGTGAACGTTCCAGTGCTTGTATTTAGCTGAATCTTTAACAATAAACATTTTGATGTAATAGCCGTAAAGAGTAAAGAGCTTTGTATTTCTTTATTTTTCAGAAAGTCACTGAGAAAAATAATACTGATCATTAATTACAGTTTTTATTTAACAATGTTATCTAGTCTTTTCTTCTGCCGAACTATTTTCTAAACAAGCAATATTTCTAATGGCATCCCAGTAACGTCTTTTTTGATGACGTCATCAGTTTATGTTTAGCGAGAAGTTACGAAATTCACGAATTTCATTTTATCGCGCACGTTTGTGTACAATTTACTGTACGCGCATATACATTTTGTAACTCGTAACATATCGAACATACAAAATATCTTACAACGTTCAGAACCGAGCCTTCTTTAGTGATCCTTATTTAGTGTAACTGAAAGTCACCGAGACGTTCGTTACGTTACTTTTGGCGGCATCGCATGAAGCCACAGAAATAGATTTCCTTGTGCAATATCAGTGTGTATTAAAAATTCGGTGAAGTAATTTGAATATCGGTGGAATTTCGGTGAGATCATCAACCTTGGCTCGTTGGGAGCGAGGTGTGAAGATGGTGTAGAGGCAGTGATAACAGCAAGTCAATATTAGTGATAGAAGCATGGAGAACCCGACCGTTAGTGGATTGAGGTCAAGGTCTCGTTCGAAGACACCCTTCCTGCGGTCGAGTTGCGACCGTGAGAGCTGCTTGGAGACTGAGGAGCACACCCATCCGAAGTCTGGACGCAAAACCCCTGTGAAGAGAAGCACCCCTATCAAGTGAGTAGGCTGCCTCCAATTCCCATGTTTATGAAGCATATGTTTTCCTGGTGCTGTCCTAAATAAATGAAGCAGTGGTAGGTAAATTAGGTACCCAAATGTAATTTTTATAAAATAATAATCCAATCATATCTTGAAGTGAGCTAAGTATTTTGAGTATCAAAGATTATGAAAGATAAACCCTTGTATCACACCTGTCAATAATAATAATATAAAATTCTTGTTAAACTAGTTTCACTTTTTTACATTTTCTATCTTTGTGAATTTATAAGTTTCATTGCGAAATTCACTGGTTTTATGCTAAAAAGTTACTTGAACATGTGCAAATCTGATGTTATCAAATTCAAGTGTTAATGAATCTTATCTGAGTACAAATTCTAAATTAAAAGCTTATTAAAGTGTGATTTTAGTTTATCAGTCAGGATAAAAAATATAATCTGTACTGAATTTTTATAATGAACTAAGTACTAACAGAATATTAGGTAGTACCAACTGTTGTATCAATGAAGGACAATCAAGTCTTCTAAACTTATATTGTAGTGGTAATATTTATTCCTATATAGGAGGTAATCTTTGGAAGTACAGATCCAATTATGTTTTTTTTTTTGTCTGATTTGAAGCTACAGAATCACTGAGTACTATAAGCCATTTTTCAATCCAGAAAAAAGTGTGGTTCCTGTGGTCTAGACCAGCGAAAGCAAAGCCACAAAAGTAACTAATTTATCAATGAAGAACAATCTACAGTAATTAATCATAGAGCCTTGTATTCATGATAAACAATCATTGTGCACTGAATTACTGACAACAATTTGTACAGCATGTTTGAGTAAGCTTCATCTTTCATTTTAGTATTCTGTAAATGGTTTAATAAAAATGGGTAAATACTTTGAGTTTGACATAATATTATCACTTAGATGAGCAGGATATTAACTCAAAAAGTAAGTTTTTCAGGAAAGCAGTTTCAAGTTTTCCTTTCGAGGTTTCCCTGCTACTCTAATTAATTGTTGTGTTAACCTCCTCGAAATAGTTTTTTATTTCTTCGGCTTAGTTTTAACTTTAATGCATTATTATGTTAAAAACCAATGCTTTTGGGAAGGGCCTGTTCATCCAAACAAGTTATATTTCAAGCTGCATTTCAAAATCATTTTGCTACAATTTTGTTTACCACAAACACTGGGCTAATATGACACCCACTGGTTTCTCAGATTTATATGACAGATTGACCACAAGGTTGCTAGGGCCCAAGTACCAGTAAAGGACAAGTTTTGTTGACAATGATGTCACAACCACATCAATGTGAGGTCATTGCGGCATAGTGTTGAATGACCTTGCTGGACCTATGCACAACATTGATTCTTGGAACTTTTGGTCATGGACTAATTTTAGAATAGTTTATAAGCCATGAAGTTGAATTCACATAAAACAATAGCAAAATATTGTATTTATGTGAAAATAGCTTCATGATTGGTATGTGTTCAATTCTAAGAACTTATTAACATTTTGTGAGCTTAGTTCAATATGTAAACCTTAAATTTTATTAAGTGTATTAATTATCTGGTTTATGTGCTACTTATCTTCTTATTCAATTAAATTTTTCAATTCAATTAATTTATTTCAGATAGATTTCATTTTTTTTTTAATAATGTAATTCAAACACAACAAAAATATATACTTATACACATCAAGATCAAGACCACACTACTTGTAGATGCAGTTTTGTCCAATGCTCCATGAAACTCCATGTCCATTCTCCCTACAATTAGCTGAAAGAAGCTTCTGTTGCTTATTATCTGAGATAATTCTATTGGTTAGGTACTTAGGTACTTTCCTTATTTCAATAATTATTTGTCAATTAATACATACTGCCAAGTCTAATAAAACTAAATACAGACAACTATGTAAATTAATTGTGGTCTGTAGCTAACCAACTTTCCTCTGATAAGATGCGAATGCTTTAACCTTGGCAAGCGGAAGTGACTCATCTGATAATGACAACAAGACCTTACCCCTGTAACACATAAGCATTTAACATGTACATGTATGTATACATTCCATCACACATACCAATGTTTGAACAAACATTTTGCACCAATAACCAAATTGTTTCTCAACAAATTAACACTGCAAAGTTAGTTATTATTGTTAAATAATGACATTAGTATGAAGTTATTATTGTTAAATAATGACATTAGTATGACCGTCTAACATGATAGGCAAAGTGCCAAAGACTTGTTGTACAATAGTATGTTGTAGCCAAAACAGAGCATCAAGGGTGATCAAACATTTGTTTATAAGAATATCTGTAGATGTTTAGCAACTTCAACAGTATTAAACATCTGTAGTTCTCTACCAAGTTCCAAAAATCCTTAACATCAACAGTGTAATGTAAATATTTCGCCAATAGCTCAAATTTTAAAAAATGATCACAGTTATCACCTATTGCAAGTAATCACTCAAGATTTAGATAAAATAGCAACACAATCTACTTGAAGTTCATATAGGACCCAAAAATAATGAAGATTTCGCTTTAGTAGGTACTTTGACACCAATGAACTACCACACACAATGCTCCACAGCAGGACTAAGTTCGGGATTCTTACCCAATAGATAGATAGACACTGCACAGCTCTATCATGTCACATTTCTTCCTCAGACAACTACACCCGCCCGCAAGCACAGTGATCTCAGAAACTATAACAGAAGTTGAAGAACATACATCACAACCGGTCCACCAAACCCGTCGGATGACCAGAAATGCAGCTCATCTCATCAAGACTTCAGACTACTCCTCAGAAGAGAGCCTTGACCGACTCAAGGGGCAGTCTAAAGAAGTAGTTCAGGTAAACATTGTGAATAAATAAACCATATGTAAATTTGTTGAATGATAATGTGAGAATGCCTCATTCATGGTTAATGGGTGGAAAATGTAAACAAAGGATGCAATGTCCACTCTAATGAGTTTGTACTTAGATAGTATAGTGCAGATGGCTCTGTTGTCGACCGCGTGTCTTTGTGTATGCCGGGGCAACCGCGTGGTGTCAAGGCCATTACAGTATTTATTGCATGTAATATCTATGACATTTTTAGTATTGTCTTTATCCAAAATAAAGGTCAGTCGCTTCGTACTCTTAACCGTATGACGTTCATACGAAGACGATGAAAAAAAGTAGGTATGCCAGGTTCGCACATAGCATTCTGAAGCTACCCCAACGTGATAATAGCGCAAGTTTATGTTTGTTAAAAATAGCGTTTCTTTACCATGTCACCAGTGAGGGGCTCTGTTATTGGGGCTTGCCGCACCCATAGATACAGCACGTAAAATATAGCTCTATCATTGATTGTTTATATACGGGACAGAATCGAAACCAGTTTTTATTACTCATTATCAAATAAAATTAATATTAACAGTTGCATATGGCTGTCCTGAATACTTCATATCTCAATCTGTTTTCTGTTATAAATGTGGTTTAATAAAATATCTTGTATTCCTTTAATGCTAATAATACTGAGTAGGTATCAATTGTATTATTGTACATAAGGTTTAATTAATTCCAAACCGCCGCCTGCATTTAATTGCAGTCAAGCAATTAGCATATCACCATGAATGGCATTTGTTTCCGTTTAAGGAGCGTCATTGATCCGAATAAACTTGTAAATGTATTTAACATAGCATTATGCCTGTATTCCGTGAGGTTCGGCAGTGGTGTACCTATAGTACAGCGCCAGGTTTGTGTAATTCCCGTAGAATAGAGGGCGAGTCCATTGCCATCAACCGGGCACAAACCCATACTCTGTGCTGCTACTGAGAAAAAACCGGCCAAGTGCGAGTCTCGCGCACGAAGGGTTCCGTACCATTATTTATGATAAACGGATTTTTAGTTTATGGGAATCGGTAGAATGAATGACAAAACGATTTGACAGTTGTTCTTAACTCAGGTTCGGGACTAATCGTAAGTCCGTAGGTGATACGGAGTAGAAAACGTCCGACACTAAGGCCGAAACTACGCACTTCGGGCTTAGAGAGTAGACCCCCTGGTTCTTATCGGACGTCGAGCCACCCAACTCATTAATTCCACCCGAAATATTAGTTTAATTCAATCACAGATTTGATGCCACCAACTCGATAAGATACTTACATACTCTCGAAAACCCTCCACTGCCCGACCCAAGAATCGAACCCCGGACCTTATGCTCAGCAGTAACGCTTGCAATTTGCGACCACTACACTAACGAGGCAGTTGCAAATGTTTTTAGGGTTCCGTACTCAAAGAGTAAAAACGGGACCCTATTACTAAGACTCCGCTGTCCGTCTGTCTGTCACCAGGCTTTTTCTCATGAACCGTGATAGCTAGACAGTTGAAATTTTCACAGATGATGTATTTCTGTTGCTGCTATAACAACAAATACTAAAAACAGAATAAAATAAAATATATTTAAGTAGGGCTCCAATAGGCCCGTAATTTTTTGCCGTTTTTTTTTCTCTCCTTTTCTTTTTATAATTTCCTTCCCCCTTAACAGTTGAAAAAGGTGTAAGTTCCTACAGTTTTATACAATTGAGAAATATACAACAAACGAACGTTTTTTTCCGTTTTATCCTCATTTTCAAAAGATTTAGATAAGAGCTGTGCAATCTTTAGAACATACAAGGTAGTGATTATGTCGACCGTAATACCAAGGTCTAGTCTACTCGCTCGTTACTCCGCTTAAAGTTCCAAAATAAATTACGCTCGGCGTAACCTTGGGCGAATTTCGGGATTCAGAGATTCATTGCGGCTGTAATTTAACTTCTTGAAGCTTTATTGCCTTGTAGTGTGTTGCCTTTGATAAAACCATTATTTGCTCGCGACTTCTCAATTGCATAAAACTGTAGGTCCGTTTCAACTGTTAAGGGGGAAGGAAATTATACAAAGAAAAGGAGTGAAAAAAAGTAATGAGGAATTTATAAAACATGTACTGTAAATCAATCTGTAGATATATGTTGCAGCCAACTAGCTTAATTAGCCGTTTAATTGGTGGCCTAGCCTTTTCATTTAATTGCGCCGATTTTTCAGCGAACTTCGTGACATCTTTCGTTCAATAAGCAATATCGTTATAAAATGACTTGCTCATGTCCCCTATGCTGCTGATTAAACGGCGCAGTCCAATGAAAAGGCTAGGCTTTTAATGAAACGGCTGATTAAGCAAGCTGGCTGCGACAAATACAACACCTAAACTTCAGGAGGCTAAATGTGATGCTTCATTTTAGTCTACAGCTGTTTTGAATATTTACATATAGAAAATGCAAAGTAAACTAAACCTTTTAAAAACAAACTGAAGGTTCACTACGGATCCAAACCCACGATTATGTGGCTAGCATAGCCACACGCGCGGCCACTTTGTAATAAACCAAGCCGTGCCTTACCCGCGAAAAGCCGTTGGTCGTTGCCGTCCGCGTGTTTAGCCTAACAAAAAAAATGTCGTTTATTCAAATTTTATAGCAGTACAACAGTTGAAAAAAAATCAAACTCCACGTTGACGACTTGGTGATAATTCGTAGAATACTGCTCTTTATAAATGATTAAATCAACGCAAAGACAGCTTTACATTATAATTATATTCGGCTAGTAGATCGTTTGCGTCACACCCTAAGCAAACACCAGTAAGTAATTGTTGTTTCAAGGACTTGCGCACGTATTTATGGGAGCCGAAGTGGCATTTGGCAGTAGTCTTTCGCCATGTCCGTGTGTACCAAGCGAAAATGTTCACGAATACTGAGCAATTTGTGTTTTTACGTCCCGTTTTATTCTCCCGATGATGTAAATTAAACAGTACTCCAAATTTAATATTCAATTTGGTTTGAGTATGTTGACCTTACGATGAATAAATCAATAAACGCTTTTAACCTTCATTATTATTCCCGTTTGAATGCACCGCTATATGTTGTTTAATTATTACGATAATCCCATCTCTATTTGCCTAAAGATCATTCACCTCATATCAGGTTCAGTTGGGCTGTACCCATCGTATCTTAATTGAAAAGTAATTATAAAAGTAACATAAATAACAATCAAGTAATTGAACTTAAGAGACGCCCACATGTCGGTATAATAGACGTTTTCCTTCTGCTTATACTCTCCACATTTAATGCAGCTTCCGCTCCAAGTCGCGTAGAATAATTTTAATGTATTCTATTGTCACAGTTAACGGGGTAGCAAACCTGAATCGATACACATTAGCATGCAGCCACGGAAGTCTAGAACAATGTGATACTGATAACATAGATCTACCTAGCACTAAAATATTCTGGCTGGAAATGCGCGCGGCTATTAGCACGACCACCCAGGCGCTTAGCACTTCATATCTGCAGTCTTGAAATAAGTAATGAATATGACCGTTAGATAAACACCTACATTTCGTGACACAATAATTTATTGTTGCCTGAGCTTAGTAACGCTATGTGCTTACTGGCCGCCGGTCCTGCCGCCGTTAGCACTAGAAACAGGAAAACATAGCCATTATCCTTCCAAATATAAATGGGATCAACCTTCCCCCGCGTGGTTTATTTTTGAATTGCTCATACTTCACGTATGGGGTTTATTATTCCATCTGGCGCCTTCCAGTCGTTACGCGCAGATAGCACAGTGCATTTGCTCCTTAGTGAAGATAGTAATTACTAATTTAGAACGTGATTCTAAGATTCCTGACCTAGTTTCTGATGTGGTGCTTAATTTAGAAGTATTGAAGGATCGCGGAGAGGGAGGTGCGGTGCTATGAAGTTGCTATGGTGATTCGGTGAGTGAAATTACGCAACACAAGTGTATCAATCGATATGTTGTGAGTCCGGTGAGGTCTGTGTGCGTTCAAGATGTTTTCTCAGACGTTCAAGGTCGGTGACTGATAAGCCTATATAGTGTAGTGCAAGAATAAATTATACCTACATCTAAAGTTCACGGTGCTTATTCGTGGTTTAAACTCGTCGCGGCGTAAATATGTTATACATACCTTGTTACGGGTGTATTTGATGCATACAGCGCATGTGCAACATCTGGTCTAGTCAAAATCAATACAGTATCCACTTTAGTCCATTGTCCGTCTAGACGCCTCCCACCTACACTATTTACCTGTCCGGAATATTTATTGGAGTCCATTCAGAAATTCGAACTTGAAATCAGTTGCATCAGACAGCATTGAAACGGCCAACAATAGTATGTATTATGAAGGTAGTTTTCCTGTTCGTTAAGTAATACCAGTAAAACAATTATAGTAAGTATCCTTAATACTCCTGCCAGGGTTGCGGATTTTGTTCGAAAGCAAAGGGCACTACGAGGAGCACGGATGGGTTTTATTCAGTAAGAGTCTGACACTCCGGAGGAGTCATTTGATGATTTCCCATCCAAAAAAAGTATCCTTAATACTCAACAGTGCATACCTTATCACCATCATCCATTTCCTGTTTGAACTTTAAATGTAGAGAATTGCAATTCAGTTTACTCCTCCGCTACCGATACTTTCGTAAACTTCCGCTCCCACTTATATGGTCGCCAAACCGTTTGGAAGTCTATTTGGAGCACCGAAACCAGCGGGCAGAGTCGGCTTTGATGCGGCGGATATTGGTCATTACTTGGAATTGATCAGAAATAGAAATGAGTAATATTCGTTCGTTTTTTAATATTGTATCGCATCATTTTGTTAAAACATTCATTTTCCTTAACAAGAAGCTATTTTCCTTTTAATATCAGTTGTTTGTTTCCTTGAATATGTTTTTAACGGTTTATTAATTTATACAGAATCTACCCGATCCATCAATTATTGTAAAGCTTAATATCGTGTATTTTGATAGGGCCATCTCCAGCAGTTTTGAACAGACTTCAAAAGAAGGGTTCTCAATATGTCTGATTTTTTTTGTATGTTTGTTCAGCGATATTTTCGCCTATTGTCAACCGATTTTGATGGTTCTTTTTTTGTTTGAAATTGTATTTTCCCGGACTGGTCCCATTTTATATTTTTGGTGAAGATCTGATGATGAACTTCGGAGATAGGTAACGGAACTCTTCAATAAATAATAGAAAATCTCCCGGGATTGCTGAGATCGCATGTCTGTTTATTGTTTACACCAGTTCATAACTTAACATCACGCCAGTATGCTCTGAAGGGGTACGCAGATGTGTACAAGTCAACCATGATTTTGGGGTTATCTATTCGGGCATAACTTTATTGTTTACTAGCTGTGCCCGCGACTTCGTTCGCGCGTGCATTTCGTATTTAGGAAGATATTAAGTACACAAACTCACTAAATGTATGTAGGTACTAATCATGATTATGACATGACTTACAAAATTACGAAGAAAGAACGAATTACACTTAAAAAATTTCTTCGTAAACAATATTACTTGTTATGTGATTTTCATCAGTACGTAAAAACAGGCTTTGCGCGCTGCCTACTTGCGACAAAGCGACATACAGCCTGACCGTGCGAGATACAGGACTTCCGCAGATCCACACCAACACGACTAATAGTTTGTCCCTGAGCATGATTAATGGTCATGCCGAAACTATCAGAAGAGAAGTCTCCGCAGAGGACATGGTGGAGTATACGGTGGAGGTCTGCCCTGCTTGGGTGGAGCATCACCGAGTCCTCGTCGATGCGATCGGCTGCGGCGGCCTGGTTCACTCCATGGTCCGGAGAAGAATATAAGAATGAATGACAGCACGATTTGACAGTTATTCCTAGTTCGAGACTAATCGTAAGTCCGTAGGAGTAGAAAACGCCCAACACTAAGGCCGAAAATACAGACTTCGGGCTTAAGAGAGTAGAACCCCTCAGCCGCCGCAACAGAAAAAGACAACACGGGCGTTGCGTTTGGAGTCGCAGGGCAATTGCCAGCCACCCTAAGCGCGGGCTGCGGAATTTGTTCGAAAAGTCACCACGGCCCTGGAACGTAAAAGGCATAAGGAGGAATACGGATGTGTTTTAGTCAGTAAGAGTTTGACACTCTCTTCCGCCCCACCCAGAGCAGAAGAAGTCATTTGATGATTTCCCATCCATAAAAAAACCCACAACGGATAGAGTAGAGTAGAGACTTCGTTGTCCTGGCTAAGTTTGCAATTCTAGCTCCGCCCAGATGTACAAAAGCCACCAGTGTGCTTCACAGGTTGAGCGGAGAGACGACCGATAATACTCAAGCCGCAAGGGAGTGATAATCTGAGATTAAAGTCAGCTCAATCACTTAGCACTCACAAACCTATATTTACCACCTGTATGGATTATTATGGATTGCAATAAACGATTTGATTTGAAACCTGCACCTCACCGTTCCGAGGATTTTTTCACGTCGGAAAGTCATGGCCAGGATGACGTAGCCCACTGATTCCTCGGCGTCGAAACAACCTCCGCAAATTGGCCTGTCTGTGGTGCATACTTTAAAAAAATTTAAGGGCAATGATCCGTAATAATAATCCCTATTATTAGGGAGGTAATTTTTACTTAATCTGAGAAGTCATTTAGTTAATCACGTTTATAGACTTGTCATTGCCATTTTTCACTGCAATCTGTAACCCGTGACCATTTGTTGTCATGAAGTTCAGTTGTTCTCTGGCAAATTCATGCACGAAACTGTGTGAAAGAAAGAAAGAAGGAGGAGTGGGTACGGGTCCAGCACTACTATCTCGAAACCTATCTTCGCGAGTTCTTCTGTGGCGTCATTGCCTAGGGATCCACAGTTCCCCTTGAAGCTCTGGAGTGTGAAACCCGCTACTGGTAATTTCTGGCCCTAGACTGGTCACGACGAATCACCAGCTGACTGGGAATTGAACAGTTTTGTTTCAAAATAAACAGAAAATAATTAGGAATGAGGGAGATCCTGGGAAAGAAATCCAAGAGGTGAAAGGCTCACCGAGTCGAAGCTCCAAAGTCTTGAGCATCGAAGCCGAGTTTTTGGCCTGTCGGTTGGCATTTTGGGGAGTGTGCGACGGAATTGCATAGTTTAATTCCGCCAAGCTCGTTCCACCATCGGACCACAAGACGTACGGCGGTACGCCACCGGTACACGCACACACGGTGGACCTCACACCCACATGAACAAAACGTTTTGGAAACACATGGCGTGGAATTCCCTGACTGAGTCCGTGTTTCCTGATGGTTACAGCCTGGGAGTCTTATCAAGAGTGACTAGGTTACTTATAGGCAAGCGTGCTCCATCTTCGATCACATCATCGTTTGCCATCAGGTGAGATAGTGGTCAAACGCGTTCCTATCAAAAGTTAAAAAAAATGAAAACAAAGTCAGTGGAACATTTTTTTTTTGCATCAAATGCGTAACGCCTGGTAAGTATCAAAAGAATCTTTAACTAAAAAATACTTTTTGGTGTAATTCTCGTGCTGTTGATGTTAAGTACAGTTTCGCTCAACAGATGGCATTGCAAGTATAATTAAAGATACTTACACTTACTATGCATGTAGATAATAAGTTGATTTCTTCTAGATTGCCATAATCCTATCAGGTTTATGTGAATGTTTTCTACATTAGTTTTGTATTTTTTATCGCGATGCAAACAAAGCAGAATACATATAAACAGAAAATAGGTTCTGCTTGTCTTGCTAAAAAGATATGCAAAATACAGCAATAACATATTATTAATATTTGAAAATATTAGGTTTGGTAGGAATAAAAAAATAAGGAAATAAATAAGATAAAAAAAAATACAAATATTTGTGGGATTCGAACCCACACCTAGTCTTTCGAGAGGCAGGCTTTAAACCAACGGACTATGAGATCTGTTGACAACTGATTAAAATAGCTGATAGCTTAGCTCCCTGAAAGGGTTCCACATCAGGTGCTCTAGACCTTCATTTTTTTTATGTCGACAGACAGTACTCATCATGTTGACCAACTATTCTTTAAGCGGTATATTAATATCTCTTATAGATTAGCCGGGCTGCTAAGGTTCCACGTCTTGTATTCAGATCTTCAAAATAAATTATAGCCTATATGTTGGCGAGGACTAATAGCTATTCAACAAAAAAAGTTTCATTAAAATCCGTCCAGTGGTTTTTGCGTGAAAGACGAACAACAGACAGACAGACAGACAAAAAAAGAAAAAAAATTTTTTTTGGCTTTTACTGTTTGTATAAAGCACCCCTGGAGTATTTTTTTTAGTTTATATTCAATGTACAGAATTGACCTCTTCTACAGTTTTATTATATGTATAGATGAACCGATCTTGATGATTGGCTTGGATTTGGCGTTGGGTTTAGTTAAAGCTAACCACCACTAAAAAGTGAAAAATAAAAAACTATTTTGCAAAAAAAACAACCGATTTCGAAATAAAAAAACACTACTTACAAAGTATAAAATAAAATAACGTTAATTTCGGAAGTCGGTGTCAAAAAACGAACGAAACGAAAAAACGAGTAGACTTCCGAAATTAACGTTATTTTATTTTATACTTTGTAGTGTTTTTTATTTCGAAGTCGGTTGTTTTTTTTTTTTTGTAAAAAAGTTTTTCTTTTTCGCATCGCGTCCAAAGAACCGATGGATTTTTTACTTTATGGTTTTAAAACTAATGATGATGGATTAGCATGCGATAACACACTAACTAATTTCATCAGTTCGTAGCACCAGACGCCATAGAGTTACACTGAATTCGTCTTCCTCACAGGATACAAGGACTTGACAGGACCGTGCCACGTGTACCACATAGGGTACACTGTTACGTGTTAAGTTTTTTGTTTATGGTTGTTATGACTCCGCTCATTTAACAGCCCAACTATTCAATGTCAAAGCCCTGTAGATGAGTCACAGCTTGGTTCACTTGCAGTAACAACGCCACGCTTGGATTGCCTCTAACAAATTCTTCTATACTTACGAAGTTTTTGCCTGCATTGCTGTTACCAATGATGTCATGATGATGACTGATGAGGTTTTTTAGTTCAATTGTTACAAGTATGGTTGTTGCCACGTGGATTTAAAAATAGATTTTACGTAAACAGGCTTTAATAATTACCTTACTATCTATGAGCTGGTTTCCTATGGTACAAAACGTTATATTCGTATAAAACGTTGATCTCTTCAAGAAATTCCTCTGGACATGGAATTTCAATAAATTCTCCTCTTCCTCCACGTATGAATATTAAGAAATTTTAGGGTTCTGCTTAGTATCAAATCAAATCTCTATCGCACTTAGGTCCGCTGTTAGAAAACCCAACTCTGGGTTAAGCTCGCCTTTAGTACAAAAGCTGTCCTGTTTTGCTTGTATTTGCAATAAAGAATAAACCTTCCTGCTATTTCGATAAGCAAGCCATTCAATTCTTTTACCCAATACCTGTCTAAAATCGAATGTGTATGACTTATTAGTTTATGTATGAGTGAAGTATAACGGTAGGCCCGTTATGAATTAATTTACATCACTTTTTGATCTGTGTCGGAGCAGACATTAAAAGCGCAACGAATGTGATTACACGCCATTTCCAGGGGAGTAGCTATGAACTGGTTTTTCTTCGCTGTTTTCATATATTTTAAGTACTCGACAGTCCCAGGCTGGATTTCATGTTTTAGTCTTGACATACCCCATGATGATTGCAGAGATTTCTCTCAGACAAAATCCGGCCGCGGAATACCAGTTATTCCGAAGTCCAAACAATTCAAACGTTGCTTACCACTGATTCCTAAATTAAGGACTTGAAGTTAAGTATTTCAAACTCTGCTTTAGCCAGAAAACCTGTCAAATGTTGTCATTAAAGTAGGGTTTGGCACGTTTTTACTCCAAACACTCAATTCAGAACCAGCCCTTAGACCTGAACAGCTTGGAGATAGTCCATGCTTTGTTGATGGTTAAACGTTTCAATTTTGAAAGCATGTTTTACTCAGTATTGAAATTTCTTATACCCTCAAGCTGTACACACAATATTGTACACACCAGTCTGCCACGAGGCAGGTGCATTCCGTTTTAATTGATACAGGAACCAGACCATAGATTACTGAATAGTTACTACGACGCACAGGACGAGGGCGCATAAAAGGAAATGTCACGCGCCATTACAGTTAACGCCTTGTTCGCGCCGGATAGTGATACTAACAAGATGGACGTTCATTATGAGCTTTTCGGTGGTTCTGGACTAATAATATTTTTTTAAAGCTTCTTGTTTTGCAACCTGAGGGTTAACAAGATGGACATTAGTTATGAGGTTTTTGATGGTTTCGGAAAAAGAATAATTTTTGTAGCGTCTTGTTTTGCAAGTTGAGAGATTAAGCCGATTGATCGAATAACAAAATTATCATATAAATTGAAATGTGTTGATAAATGTCTGTTGTTATTAATGTTATTAATAACAACAGACAACATAAAAATGGAGTTATTGTAAATTAAACTTTTTCATTATAAGTTTGTCAGAAAAATAGTTGACCGAACAGTATGAAAATGAATAGGTAGGTACAAGAGTTAGTCGAATTGAGAACCTCCTCCTTTTTTGGAAGTCTGTTAAAAATAAATAAAGAGTTGCCCCGCCAAGACCACATGTGAGTGTTCCTAAATTACCCAAGGTTGATACAATCTTCGTTTTACTTACATAATCCATCCTAGATTAGTTAGGGTCGGGTTTCCCCATCATGTGAGAATATTATTGCAACTGCAAAATATTTTCAATCCTACTAATCTTTTCGACGGAGTAATTTTCGGATTTTTCATAGTTTATGAACTACAGTAGTTAATGTTATTATTTTTCGTCATAGGTGTATTTTTCAGGGTCGCTTATCACGAAAATGGGGTCGAAGTTATTTCACTTTCTGTCATGATTTTAGGCCCACCTGCACAGCTGTCTTCAGCTTGCCTTATCCCCAAACAATTTAACGTCCATAATGAACTGCTACTAACAATCCAATTTGTCCACAGAATGAGATCAACAGTCAATATGAGCGCGTATCGACGAGCTCGCAGCGCTACGCGACGCTCTCTGACGTCACGTTGAGCCCCATCTACACGTCACATGGCGTGACGCATGACCGGTAAGTTTGTCATACGTACGGAAATAATTGTTGCAGATAAGCTATTTGGGTCAAAGTGAGGTAAGCTGGGTTGCAAATATGGTGGGACGAGGTGGTACGTAGGATGCACAAGCTAAAGAAATAATTGTGTAGAAAAGGCAGGAGGCCAGGGTCACGAGACAAGTGAGATTCTGTCAGCGGTAGCGTGGCGAAGGCGATCGTCAATACGTCAAAAATATATGGGATTGACAGATGCTATCGAAATGTCTCGTGATCCCTTCCCTACATTTTGGCATTTCGACAGTCGCATTCACTGATTGAATGGCACATTGTCTATGGCTTCAGGTCAGTCTTACCAATGGGTATCGTGTTACCCTATTTCTGGGTGGTGAAGGCAGTCGTTCGGAACACTGGTACCTACTTAGCTGCATCCGGTTAATCAGGAAGCCAACCCGAATATAATTGGAAATAGGCAGATTGAGGCAGAAGGAGATCCTCATTCTGAACGGACGATGTAATGACACATGAAAGATGAAAGGTGCCAAAATGAAAAATTTTCAGTAAGTATGACAAGGTCATAATCTGCTCGCGTCATCAACGTCAATTCATTTCTCATCTCCTCGTCCATTTAATAAATGCTGGTTATAGGACTCCAGCAATGAACTATTACAGGTCACGATATCTTCCAGTTACCGATTGCCTAACGACCGAGTTCGGTCGATAAGGCCGCCCGTAGACAATCAATCTTGAACGCGATCCACGTATCAGCAAGCTTACTCTTGACACTCGATCACAAATGGAATTGGAAATTGGGATCGAGATAATCTCATTTGGCACTCTTGAATGCTACACTAGCTCACGATTGGAATCGAATTGGGTGGATTTTTGTGGAACTAAATGAAATCGAGTTTACTCGAACGTTGCACTTTTTCGGCACTCTTGACAAGATTTTGACGTTGACATATCGAGTTTGAATTCGTGTTTATGATCTAAGTTGAACGATTACAAAAAGTCTACTTTTTCGGGATCGAGTTTGTTATTGTGACTGTTTTGTGAAGTTTTTATTGTGAATAATGGCACGTTTAGGACTTATTTGTGATGTTTTGGACAGTGCTCATAAGTTAGATTTGAAACAAAGACGGAATTTGAGACGAATGGCGCGTTATGCAGACAACGCGTTTGCCATGACTGACGATGAATTTAGGAAAAATTACCGAGTGGATAAGGAGCTTTTCGAAGTGATTTTTAGGGAGTTGGAACCTTTGATGGCCCAGCCTGCACGCCGCAGCGACATACCAAGCAAATACAAGGTTTTAGTGGCTCTTTCTTTCTACGCCACAGGCAGCTACCAAAGATTAGTTGGTGGAACACAAGGTACAATGATGTCCCAACAATCAGTTTCGAGAGTAATAAGAGAAATTACAAATGCTCTTAATTCAAATTGTATTTTACTTAAGTGGCTTAAGTTTCCACAGACTCGCCAACAACGAGACTTAATTAAACAAAGGTATTGGTACTTCTTTTTACCTTAATATTAAATACCACCTATCATTCAATACTTTTGATATGTTGTTTTGGTATTTGATATATTTATTTTCAACTTATTTGTTAAGATTAATATGTCATTAATAATACAATATTTTCAGGTTTTATCAAAAATTTAAAATTCCTGCAGTCACAGGATGTATTGATGGTACTCATGTGGCTATTGTAAGACCATCACAAAATGAGGAGCGGTTTTACAACAGAAAAGGTTACCATTCGAGAAATGTTTTAATTGTGAGTTACGTTGGATGTTTACCTATCTAGTTATTAACTATTTTGTTAACTGCAACTTTCTATAAAAAGTATTTTTTTACAGATTTGTGATGCAGATCTGAATATACTGAGTGTAGATTCTTCATTCGGTGGAGCCTCACATGATACTTTTGTATGGAACCAACACCCTGTTAAGAATCACTTGACAAATTTAATAAATGCAGGAGAAAGAGTTTTTTTACTTGGTGAGCATATCAAACAGTTGTTCTATTAGGAAATTAGTTTACATTAGTTCTGCGATATTTAGTTGTAAATATAATAATAACTAAGTCATTTTAATTTAATTATAGGTGATTCCGGTTACCCTCAAAGGGAATATATGATGACCCCAATTGTGGATGCACCTCCAGGGTCAGCTGAAGAGTATTACACTAATTTGCATTGTGTGGCTCGCAATACTGTTGAGCGCACTATTGGGGTTTTAAAAAATAGATGGAGATGTCTTCTGGGTCATAGAGTTCTTCATTATCATCCAGACACAGCTGCTAAAATTATAAATGCATGCTGTGTTTTGCACAACATTTGTAACCGAGCTCGATTGGGTCTGGATGATATTGACGATGCCGTACCACCCATGGGAGAAATGCAATTGGCACAGAGTGAGTTAGAGGTGGATCGAGGTTCTGCCTCTGTTGAGCTACGGAGGGGTCTCGAGGCTCGTGCACAGCTTGTACATGAACTGTGGACAGCTCGGAATCTTCACTAATATTATTGTGTTATGTAAGAACAAATTTTTGACCAAGACATTTTTAAGATTACATTTTTAATTAAAAACCAAATTCAATGAAACTTATTTTGCATAGTAATCAATTTTTATATCACTACACAATATACATTTACTATTTATATAGATAGGTAATTATTTATGTGATCAAGACTTGTACTCTCTTTTCCTATAATAATATTGTAAGACTTGATCTATTGTCTCTTATGATTTTTTATTGTATATTAAATAACATAATGTGCTGTGAAGCTTACTGTATTTAGTATTAATATGATATAAGTTTATGATACAATTAATAAAGATTGCAAGTTTAAAAGGTAATGTCTAATTAACAAGTACTTCAATAAATATAATTATAGTCTTTTTACCATGTATTTTTATTTATACTGATTTAAACATAAAGGCATTTCAGTTGATGTATACATTTATAAATACATTACAGCAAAAAAAAATAGTATAGACTACAAAGTTATAAACAATAATAAATAGTAGTGTAACTTCCAACTCTAAGCTAGTACCTATCTACTTAAAACCCTAAAGTAATTAACTTAGATTAAAATAAATTTAATTACTGCCTATTTTGTCTCAGGGCATCAGCAATGTTATTGAGGGCATTTGCCACAGTTTGAGAGCCTTCTCTTATGGATGTTGACACACCCTCTATCTGTTCTACAGCCCGAGATAAGGCCCTCGCTGTAACAGTTTCTGCTTCAACCCTCTGCCTCTCTATCTCAGCGAATGTCTCCCGGTTTTGATCCAATATAGTCCTTGATCGAACACGCTGTGCCGGTGGCAGACTAGTCCTTCTAGGACTACGTTCTCTTGGTGTTGAAACTGTCAAATAAAATAAATAACATTAATTTTTTATTAATTTTGATCATAGCATCACTATTTTGTATGCCTGTCGGCGGAACATAGGTTGGACCAAACACTATATAATACATAAGATCATTGTACCCTGTGTTCACAAAATAAATGAATTTTGAATTTTACTACTTTATTACTACAGGCTATGCTTTGGAATGTACAATTAGCTTCATCTTTTTGACTGACCGATGTGACAATTCAAAAGTGCCTGTAAATGGTATTTTTGAAATGAAATAAATGCTTTGACTTTATCATCATGAAAGATGACATACATAGCTCAAAATAAATTACCTCTCGCCGTCTCCACATTTTGAACAGGAGAAGCATGAGACTCCAATTGACTTCCATCCATATTTAATTCCGGAGTTGGAATGACTATCTCTAATTGAATGTCATCCTGGCTTTGGCTCTGCAATCATTAAACATATTATAGTATAAGTACTTCATTGTGAAGGTGTTCATTATTAAGTTTACAAATATGTATTACAATTTTTAACTAAATTGACTTACTGTGGATGGAAATGGATTGACTGCAACATGGCTGTCTCCTGCAGCAAATTGAAGGCCCCCCATCACTGCTACTAGGCGCTGGTCGATGGGTGTTAATGCAGGTAAATTATCTGCAGACCCACCACCTGTACGCCTCATCGACTGGGCATGCTGGGCGCAAGTCTTCTTAAGTGAACACTTTTTGTCAGCCCAATACTAAAAAGAAAATAAATGTAACAATTTATAGTAACTATTGTCATAATATTGTTAAGTAAAAAAAAAAATGTTTATTAATGTGTAGACAGTACCTTAGCCCAGCCTTTACCATCTTTCTGCGCACCGCCTAGTGCATTTAAGGATAATGCAATCTCGTCCCATTTTCTTTTAGTTTCCTGCTTAGCATGAGCAGTGCGCAAAAGCCCTTTGGCAATTCCGGGGTTCTGTACTAGGAAATCTGCAATAGTCTCCAGCTGTTGATGTGTTGGCCTACTCATTCTGTGAGAACAATGAATATTTGTATTAGCTAAGCAAAAGTGTTTAATATTAAAATTTAAAGGAATTACAATAAGTATATTTAATAAAACTGTAGCTTCTTACCTTGATACTTTCGTCTTCCTCGGTTGAATACAGTACAACTAACTTGAACTTGTGCATAGAAACGTACTTTAATACATTCCAAACTAAACACTTGAAAACTTTGAGATAACATCGCTTTGAAACTTTTGTTTATCTCAACACTAATAATTCACAGTTTAAAATCAACTAGGACCATATTTTTTTGACCCGATTTTTAAGTGGATGACTTTTGCCGGGAAGTTTTTTTTTAATGTCACGTAGGCAATGACATACATAATGAGCCAACGCTGCTTAAGTATTTAGTGTTAAAATACACGTCTAAATGCAAGCAAAGAACACTTAGATAATAATTTATGTTAAAATAAATATCAGAACAAATGTATGTAGAGATTTATCGAGTTATATAATACTTTTAATTTTGGTAACTAACGTTTTGATTCGTATGGCCACCCCATGTCAATCAGAGTACTCGAACATGCAATCGATTCCAATCTCAATCTCGACTTCTTTCAATAGTGCCAATTTTCTGAAGATTGGAATTGAAACTGGATCGAATTGGAATGCGATCGAGATTGAGATTGATTTCAAGAGTAAGCCTCCAGATCATTGATATTGATCGTGCGATTGACTATGTACGAGTGGCCTTAGGACTTATCGACCGAATTCGGTCGGTAGGCGATCGGTAAACTATGTCGAGAATTCCTGCCCTGGGTTTTCATTCCCTGAAGTGTGTTGATTTTGGCAGTATTCTTAAAACTGATCAGAAGTTTCACGTTTGATACTGGCATCCTTCGAAAGAGACCACAAAACGAAAAGAAAAATAAACCAATAACTTTTTCATCTCAAAGGTCTTCCTAATGTGCTCTTTCATTCATCACTGACTAAGAAACAACATAGATCCATCAGTCTGACATTCTGACCTTATTTTCGCTTGAAATTCTTTTCAATGTCACCAACCCCATCAGTCTGTGTTAGTTCCAAGTACAGTTGACATAACTCCGGCAAGGTCACATGTTTTCACACTCTTACAATGCATTTGCATACGTTTATGCAAATACCGTTCACTGAAAAATAAAAATAAAATATTCATGCTCACGTCATAATCGCATTGAAAAATTGTTATCATCGTGATTTTTTGTTGATATTGCAGATATTATGTAGATACAATATTTATTAAACTCAGCATTTGGAAATTATTCGATTTATCAGGCTATGTAACTCAGGCTTCAAATAACGCTTTAACACCTATTTAGGTTCTAAAATTATTTAAGACAGTAAAACTAGCATATTATAAGGGGTGCGTTTTCACCAGAGATGTGCGAGGATGCGAAGCGAGGGATGTTCGTCTAGAATCAATATTATCGCTTCATTTACCTGACCTCGCTCAGCGCAGCGATTCTTGACATATACATCCCTCGCTACATCGCACATCTCTGGTGGAAACGCAGACTTAGATTGAAGAACTCTTACGTTTTGGGAATAGGTACTTCCATTGTGCGTACAGCTAAGAAGTGGAATTCCATGCCGGAGTCTATGTTCTCTGATAGCTACAACCTGGGAGATTAAGTCAAGAGTGAATAGGTTACTTCTGGTCTAGGCAGACGTGCTCTATCGACCGCATCATCGCTTTTTATCGGGTCAGATTGTGGTGAAACACCAGCCATGTGTGTATCATGAACAAGGTATTCAATACAGTCAAACAAACCTACTGCCACCAACTGTGTTTACACTCCCAAGTCCCATTTTTCTATTGCGTGCACCCGTCTATCCTTATCTTTCATATCATCATAACAAACATGCCTTGGTAAACATACAGCCACTTGGGAAACCTTGTGTGTGGTATATTGTACCATAAACGCTTATCATGTTTTACTGTCAGCATAAAAGAAAGACACTTTGAAATAGACCGATAGTTACAATTTTTCTAATGACATTTTTGAATGGGTTACGTAAAGTATGAGAAGCCATGCAGCGGTCGTCATGTAAACACAGAAAACAGTCGACTCAGGAAGTCGGAAGCCCGAAAAGTGTTTGACCTTAAAATCCGGTCTTGCTAAAACGGCAATCGGTTTGTGTAAATGCCCTTCATTTTAATATGTAGGTAAGGTTAAGGAAAACCACAAATTACGACGGTTTATGTTCATCTGATGGATTCGTATGAGATGGTCATGAAGGTAGCGAGATTCTATAATAACCACTAATAAAGAGGTTAAGTTAGATAAGCTGCCTGTCATGATGTCAGCTCTTGGACGCTGTTTTATTGGTCGACGCTGGAGCACGCTTGCTTAGAGAAGTAACCTATTCAGGTTTGACTTGAAGACCTGTGGGTCTTCACCGACTGCTGGCAGTGCTGGCACCAACCTCAAACAAATAGTTGGCATATTTACTTTACATTTTTTAAAGATAAAACTTGTATTTATCTCTTTTTAGAATAAATTACGGTTTTGAAGTCTGTTTAATTTTTTAAAATTACTTTTTACATCAAATAGATTCGATCGCATACTTATATACTTACTACACACATAACTATGTACCTATAATGCGTTATGCTTATCGAAGTAATGATCCGAGTAAGATATATGTAACGCACGACTAAATAATATATTCGCATCAGGTAATTGGTAAATGTACGTGACTATGTACGTAATACAACACGCTTGCAAACTTAAAATATCACGTCGTGGAAGAGAATCGTGTATGACTACCTCACGTCTTGAGGATGTGACCAAGGTGGTTTATGTGAATGATGAGTAAGTAGCCAAAGCTATCTCCAAGTCAAAACCATGATGTTCACTAATCTTGATTCTACCAACAAATACCCTTCGTTCTTTTACAACCCTTATCCATGTAATGCTAAGTGAAGGGCTACTCCATTGCACGCCTCTTTTCTCAGTCTTGGGCCTCTAGTATTCAACCCTTGCCTACTTCGACCAAGTTCGTGTTCTGCCTACACTCCTATGGCCATATTCTGGGTGTCTTATTTACCCCTTGCCTACTTCGACCAGGCCTAACCACCAACTCTTAAAGCAGTATTACTTCAATATTACTTCCAGTGGGAAAGAGACGAGTAATATTAAAGTAATACTGCTTTAAGAGTTGGTGGTTTAGGCCCTGGTTCGTGTTCTGCCTACGCTCCTATGGCCATATTCTGGGTGTCCATTTACCAAACGAACAGTAGTAACGAACGTAGAACACCATGGTAGGCGCCAGATAAACTTACAATAAAGCACATTGACCTTTCCCTAATGTCTATTCGTAGATACCCGAACAATAAATTATTTGAACAGATTTTCACTAGGTACTAGAGAACGTAAAGGATCACGATAGAAGTCAATTCAGGACAGCTTTATGTCTTTATTTCTGTTTTAGAAATTAAGAAAGCTAATTAATTTATGTGAGTCAATGACTTTTATTGCACATTTATCTGGCGCCTACCATAGCACCTATTCAAACATAACAGACCTTAACTTAAAATAAATCATATTTATAAATATCTCGTATTCTACATAATCCTGCTGTAAGATTCTCAACGAAATCCTTTCCGTTCACTTCAAACAAAGATGATAACTTGATTCATAGAACACTTTCCATCAATGGAGCTGTCAAACAAATAAACAAATATTGGGCCAAACGCTACTATTGATACAGTTGGCTTTGGGCCAAGTTTTTTATGTGCCACGCTAAAAATTTACGTCTGTTGACGTAACTTGTAATAGTCGGAAAATGAGGTAGGACTTTGTTGTGAGATCAATTATTTAATTTTAACTAGCTAATTGAGCGAAACGCGATTTTGCGATAAGTACTGCTTTATCTCCCTGTATACAACGCGTAACAGAATAAACGCAATACCTCTTCAGGAGTCATTGTACTCAATCATTATGAACATCTTTTACTATGGGGCCAATCCCGAAATCGCGATAATGATGATTGATGAGTAATAAAATAAAAGGTATTGCGTTTATTCTGTTACTTAAGTTTTCATAGACTATCAATTTCTCCGTAGCAGTCCGAAGTCTTCCCTGTAATTGCAATAGTTTCGCAAATGTTTAGAATCCAACGTAACTTAAGAGCTAGATTTACATGACTGTTGTTGTCATGGCGCGGAATACACCAATCAAACGACTATTCAGATCTACGTGATAATTATCACAACTAGTTTTGTAACCAATCAACTGCGTCAGAAGGTGCCACGTGGCCACGACACGACACAGCAAGATAATGTAAACCCGGCTTTACGAAAATCTGGGTGGACTACATCTCTTTGCCAACCTCTTCGAAATCTATAAGCGTGTCGAAGTATTTCTAGGAATATAAATGCTTGTTCCCAGTCGCAATACATTCCTTTCTCCTTGTGTTGCATCCGCCCAGCTCCAAATGCCTTCGAAAGGTCACCGGTTCATTTGGCTAGAACATGTCCTACGCTACGTTTGTTAGGGCCTTATCATTGCTTTATTTATATTCAACACCTGTATAGACCGAAAATGTTGGAAGGATGAAGTGTGACTCTTGCTTGAAGGTCAAAAACTGAATCATTGTGCAGATCTATTTGTACGTGTTATAACACAACTGAATCACCGATGCAGTGTATCAAAACCGCTTAGAACCGGATTGGAACATTTTATCAGGAAGCCACGGTCGGAGCCAAAATTGTACTCAATCAAAAGCCTTTTCCCAGCTATGTCGGGGTCACAGCTGAATATGCAGTACTTTTTAGGATTCCGTACCCAAAGGGTAAAAACGGGACCCTATTACTAAGACTCCGGTGTCCGTCTGTCTGTCTGTCACCAGGCTGTATCTCATGAACCGTGATAGCTAGACAGTTGAAATTTTCACAGATGATATATTTCTGTTGCCACTATAACAAAAAAATACCAAAAACAGAATGAAATAAATATTTAAGTGGGGCTCCCATGCTACAGACGTGATTTTTTTGCCGTTTTTCTTTATGGATAATGGTACAGAACCCTTCGTGCGCGAGTCCGACTCGCACTTGGCCGGTTATTTTTATCATTGATAGGCACGCGCTTGATCTCACCTGATGTTCTTTACATGTAGCGACTGCACATCTGACCTAGACCAACCAACATTATACTTGTACTACTTCAAAATACAAGTATTCGCCATTAATAACAATAATGTTAAAATGTATTTTCCAATCTGGTTTCCAATATATATAAATTCTAGACTCTAGACGCTACATAAACAAAGTTCCGCGAATTCTAAATGGATTCCTCTCATTGCCATTTGAATTCGCAAGGTCTTCCAAATTTCACGTCTGTCGGGTGTCATTTATTTGGTGTCTACTTAATTGCTTGCTATATATTACTTCATCATATTTATGAAGACATAATCACAGACAAATCTGTCGATTTAAAAGAATCCTTATATTTTTCACGTGCAGTTGAAAGTTTTGAAAGCTCTATCCCATTGGAATACGCTCATAACACCCATAGGTGTCTTGTTGCCAAAAACTACCTAACTAGTAATTTATTAGGCGCCAGATAAATGTGCAATAACGGTCATTGACCCACATACATTTATTGACTTTCAAAACAGAAATAAAGACATTAAATTGTTCTGAATCGACTACTATTGTGATCCTTTACGTTCTAAAGTAATCATAAACGGTTCATAATTTATTGTTCGGGTATCTACGAAAGGATATTAGGGAAAGGTCAATGTACTTTATTGCAAGTTTATCTGGCGCCTACCACGGCGCCTAAGCCAGCACTTTTTGAACGTCTGTTTTACATAACGACAGTACCCCAGAACGCCAACCCGTTTCCTAGTGTGTAAACAGAAGAAGTAGTTCTTAGGAAATTGATATTTGTAAGATTTCCCCAAGCATCACGCCGTGGTTATGCTTGTGGAAGTCCTACGCTGCTCGCTTTCAGCTGAATTCGGAGACCTGCATTACGTCATCGGTCCACCAGCTGCTTACCTTCTCCCTATTTTTACTCCATCCCTTTATCACGACAAAATATCTTTCTCTCTTCTTCACCGTTTGCTAAGGATCGCCATCACATACGACTCGTCTCCAAGACATGCGGTCTTCTGCAGTGTGGACTGGTCGGTACTTCTGCCTCCAACAGCCTTCTTAATATTGCCGGTGTTCTGCCTTGAGCACGATTTCCTTCTATACGACATAACAATATTTCAACATATTGAAAAAGCGTTTTTACTTTTTGTAAAATAACAATGTCTTGTTGTCCACAGGTCATCTCGCATAGGCAGCCCAAGTTCGTACAGCGCATGCTCCACAGACAGCTCCTTCGCTGAGCAGGCACTAGCTGACACCAGCTTACTACTGGAGATCAACCCCGACAACGACCATCTGCCTTCGCGACTGTACAAGATGGCAAGAGAGTACTGGAAGTGAGTATTAAATATAATTATTATTTTTACTTTTAGATTACAGAAGAGCAATAGGAAATGTATGGTTTCAAAATAACGTGATAAAAAACATGATTCGTTCGAAAATCTGCTGGAGTCAAACTCGCACTTGTCAGGTTTTTATTGGAGACTTAGCGACATGGCCTACACTAGCCCTGAGGCCCTAGACAACGTGCCATTCAATTAGCGAATGCGATTTTCGAAATGCCAAAATGTAGGAATTTGATCACGTGACATTTCGATAGCATCTGTCAATTCCATACGTTTTTGACGTATTGACAATCGCCGTCGCTACGCTGCCGTTGACAGAATCTCACCTGTCTCGAGCCTCTGGACTGCAATCGCTGGGAAGTCGAAGAGGGAAGGAAAATACCGAAATATTCAGAAAGATTTTAAAGAGCAGTGGGATGGTGTAGTCGGACAGTTATAAATTCAGCTTTTCTTCACCTAGCAATTAATAGAACGAATACAGCAGTCCTTTGACAGCAAGTCAAAGGGCATTTTCTTCTCACCTAAATATTCCAAGATACACTAGCTGCGCAACTTATGAGGTGACCAATGCTAAGCCAGTGTCTTACTAACATTATCTAAATTTAATAAAAAATATCCTGCGTCATATTCTAATTAAAATCAATAATTGAGTGTCGTCATAGCAATCAATAGTTTGGTAAGTTAGACATTGGCTCAGCTTTTTACTATCAACTTTGCAAGTCAGTGTCTGTGAGTACAGTCAACAAAACAAAATCACTTTCGCATTTATAATATCCTAACATTCCTAACAAATATTATAAATGTAAAAGTGAGTTTGTTTGTTTGTGACTCTTTGACGCCTAAATCGCTGAACGGAATTTTCATGAATTTTGGTACAGAGGAGAAGGTTATAGGCTTGTTAGCGAAGCCTCGGGCAAAAGCTATAAACATGAGACTTTACCGGCGAATCATTCGGCAAAACCTACAAGCAATACAGGCGTGATGCTATAATTAAATAACATTAATTTATTTGGGAGCATTATTATCATTGTCGGCATATTTTTATTTAACTCTAGCTTTTGCCCGCGACTTCGTACGCGCATATCCCGTTTTTTCCGTTCCGGTAGGAATTTCATAGTGCTCCCCTACACTCTCCAAGGAACCTACTTGCCTTTCAGCTTTCTTCGACCGGTAGTTTCGGCTCTGCGTTGTCTGCCAGTCACTCAATCACTCAGTTATGAAAGAATTTCATATTGATTTGTAAACTAAAACACACTTGATTGCTCAGTAGACAAAAAATTGGTTAGACATTAGTTGAAGTGAACACGTAATCTATTTTGTTGACTGTACATCCAAAAAAGTATAATTACTTATGTGTGTCACGATTCAGTTGAGCAAAAAGCTTCGCGGAGCGCTGAAAAGCTATTTAAGTTGTCGGCTAAAGATAGGTCGAGTTTAAACATCCTAATTTATATTGTTCCTAGTGAAAACAACTCTACTTTGTACGTAGAATTAATAAAGCAAAACTTGTAACTGGAGCGAATATGAGCCTAAACAAAACGGCAACAGATTTTGTTTGTAAAAGGTAATCTCTGGAAGTACTGATCCAGTATCCAAAAATCCTTCAAGGGTTGCGGAATTTATTCGAAAGAGTCACAGCGGAACTGAAACGCAAACGGCATTTGGAGGAACACGGATGGGTTTTAGTCAGTAAGTCTGATACTGAAGGAGTAATTTGATGATTTCTTCCAAAATTGGAACTTCTGATTAGAAGCTTTAACCACTATCACGGTCTGATTAGGTTACCCGAAACATGGAGCAAAACCGTAAAAAAGCTAGAACTTAATAAATGTATTCTAGTAAATATTTTGCGCGCGAACACTGGAGTGCACTAAGTTTATGATAAAACAGAACATACTGATAGTGTTAACATACACTTATAGATAAGATTCGATATTGAAAATCACGCCAAAGAGTATGAAGGAAAAAGTAAATTAATTCAATGTTCACTGACTCTGCGTCTATCATAGCGTTACGTAACATTAACATGTTTAATGTCCACTCAATTACGCATGCAGATCTGGAACGCACACAAATGACGGCATCTCACTTCTTTTTGTTCATGCGGGTACTTGTAATAATAATTTCAAAATTGGAACCATCAACTGTCATAATCATGCCTGTATTAATGCCAGCTGGCTGGACTAAATGATTCTGTAAAAAGTTTTTATATTTATTGACTAATTTATTGTTGACTATTTATTTGATATTGAAAGAAATATGACTAGTGCTGTGACTTATATGGAAGTGGAAGAGACCGTGGAATTTGACTTGAAATTAAGGTAGGTAATATTAGAAGGAGGACGGCGCTCCCGTACCTCCGGTGCAAGTGTGCGAGGGAATATGAGATTCTTTTAATCAGTAGAAGTCTGTCAGACCCTTTCCTTCACCCCAGGGCGGCGGACATCCATGAGGATTTCCTAACCGTTACCAAAAACAGGGGCCAAACTTAAAACAAGCGTGATAAAAAATACTTAAAACCGCATAAAATACGATTTAGATTATAGAATTACTTATTTTTAAATGATTGATTTTATACCTCTTTTGTGAATTATTAGCAATAGGAGTTACAATTAAGATCAAAATCTAATTAGTAACACCTTGCTTGGCATGGGTACAACTTTTGAAAATTCATTAGTTTGAAACCCTCATCAAAATTAAATTTATTTATTATTTAAACACCAACAAACTGAATAGCTATTGACACTGACTAGCAACACGTTTTATAGAAGTTTAAGTGGCTTGGGTAGTTCCATGTTTTACTGTTTAAACATGAAACTACCCAAGTCATTTAAACTACTATTAAACTTGTTTTTCATTACTAGAGAATGTAAAGGATCACGATAGAAGTCGATTCAGAACAGCTTTAAATCTTTATTTCTGATAATGATATTAAGAAACTCAATAAATGTAGGTGGGTCAATGACCGTTATTCCACATTTGTCTGGTGTCTACCATAGTCACAACATGACGTGTCCTGCAAGTAGCCGACTAGGACGGTGACAATAAAATTAGATATTATGTTCTATATTTGCTTTGCGCCGTCGCGCGCAAATGCCAAGCGATGCCAAACCCATGCAGTACACTTTACTCGTCAACTGTGATAAGTGCATTTTGGAAACACGCTGTATTTCATAAAACACTCACTGTTCAATCGCTTCTGAAGTATTCTTTAGAGTTTATCGGTTCAGTGTTGTTAGTTCGATATCTATCTTGACACATTTGCGTTAAACACTCAGTTAAAAGGGTGAATTTTACTTCAAACAACTGTCGAATCAATATGTATCAGAAGACTGCAGAAAACGTGCTTAGATCAGTGATTTTATACTCCCAAGTGCTACAATGATATAAGTTTCCGTTCCACTGCCTCCTGCAATCATGTATGAAGGGCTAAGGTGCACAGTAAGCGTGAGGTATTTCCTTTATGTGTCTGTTTATACTTTCGTGTCGACTCGTGTGTTAGAGTTACTGTTTTATTATGTATTTTACGGTTATTAGGCACTTCTCGCCTACATTTGGTTGGTTCTATTTACAAGTTTAACAACTCGAGTGATCGTCTTTTGATTATAGACAAACGATATTGAGTTTTTGATCAGTCATCATCTGCCTAGCCTTTACCCAACTATATTGGGATTGGCTTCCAGTCAAACCAGATTCAGCTGAATACCAGTATTTTAGAGTACCTATTTGGTCAGTATAGATGGTAATAATTGTACAATTGTACCATGTAAGTAGACTGGTCTACTTTTAAAATCTTCCTGTATCCATTCATCATGCTAGCACTACTAGTTTTAAGTTGCCAAGTGTGTTGATAAGATGCAAAAAATATGTCAATCAAATTTTTATCAGCTATAATTAACCACATATGTCACTAACTTTGGCTATCAGTGAGCGCTTTTGACTTTGTGTTATTACATTATATTTGTGTTAATAAAAGAGTATGTAAGTAAAAGAAGCAAGAAGAATGTATCACATCAAAGGAGCAATTATCGACCTTATAATGGAACGTTAGCATTTACATCTCAGTCGCAATCAGTCAAAAACACCTCTAATTTCCTAAAAAAACATTAGCAGATTGTGACTGCGATGCAAATTAATGTTTCTAAAAAAATTACGAGAATTAACCCTCACTTTAAAAGGCCTAAAAATAGCATTCAAATAACTTTGATCCGTTCGAGAGCAAGCGAGTCAGAAAATACTTTAAACCAACAAGTATTATTGACATTTATTTTTACGTAAAGTTTAAAAACCAAATATTAACAGCCCTTTTCTCGTCCTCAGCAAATACCCAAAGACGGACTACACATACTCGCCCATGTCGAAGGACCGCGTAGAGCTGGCGCCCGGGCAAGTGGCGATGCCCAACATGTCTCGACGCTCCCTGTCGCAGTTCCGTGTGCAGGGCCCCAACACCAGCGTGGATGAGATCGACCGTCTATCCGCCACTACTTCCTGGACTACCAGTACTGTACGACGGCGGTATACGGTGAGTGAACTGCTTATTTTAAAAGCACCTGTTTAAAAACACATTAACTCTTAGCTTCGTAGAACATTGACACGGTAAATGAAAAGGATTTTCTTATATCCAAAATTAAAGCCAGTCATTTAAAATTGAAAAATTTTCTAACATTTGATAAAAATGACATGGTAACAAAAAGTCCAATTTATAATTTTTTGTTACAAAACGATGTTACCTTTTTCCCATGGTAACCAGAAATGACCTAATGTTACCTAGTACGATCCTTTCCGAGGTGGGGTGCAAAAAAATCCTTAGTTCTTGAGCACCCTCAAATGGGTGACACAATAAAACCTATCCAAGGTGAGGTATAAAAATGTTCAAGCTCATTTCGCTCGCTCTTGCATTCTGCGCTTTCTTAGTTCTTTAGCTTTTTTGCATAAGTCAACAAAATTACCTTTACTAAAGTATGTCCACCCACCAACCAAAAGCAGAGGTAGAGTGCAAACAATTTCGAGCTCGCTTCGCTTGGTCTTGTATTCTGCCCTCTCGTTGTTAATGAGCTTTCTTGCATCAGTCGACAAAGTTACTTCTATATAAGTAAGAGTGATGAAAAGAAAAATGTAACCTATCCGAAGTGGTACTTAAAAATGGCTTATGTTTAACTTACCACCAGATATAGTAACATTTAGGAGACAAAAATAGTAAATGATCACCAAAATTAAACACGCATTCTAATTTAAAACTCTCCTATTTAAGCAAAATGACTCCAAATAAATCATTGTTAACCCAAAAGTAGTAAATGATCACCAAAATCATACCAGCATTTTAATGTAAGATTAAAATCAAAGTTTTTACATCTTGCTATCCTGTTTAAGCAAACTAATGTCAAACAAATCATTGTTAATCCAAAACTTTTAAGTAAATATAAAGCTTTATTTTAATTTATAAGCTTTCTTTCATTTTTATTGGCAGCTATTGTTTGGTGTTTGGAGTTAAAAAAGTGTGAAATAAATAACTTTTTCCAAAAAAATATTCGAGAAGTAGCGCTCGCCGGCCGCTGCCGCGGCACCGCTCGCTTCGCTCTGGGGGGTCTGTCAGACTCTTACTGACTAAAACCACCCCGGTGTTTCATCTTCCACCTACGCCGGGGATCGCGGGAACATATGCGACTTCCGTAATCCCCGGCTGGTGCCGGCCCGCCTCTGCGGGCCACATCTCGTACGCGGGGGGAGTGAGGTGTTTAACTCCCCCCGCGACGTCAGAGGGGCGCACGGGAACACCACGCGCCGCCACCTCGGGTCCGGATGAATGGGGGGCAACGGACATCCCCAAGTCCGCCGCCCCTGGACCCAGTTAGGGGGGCTAACCTAACCTATTTTATCCAGTTTGTAACCCCAAGCCTACATTTTATGGCAATCACAGTCGTTTATTTAGGCAAAAATAGCGCATTAATTTGCTCACTAAGATTTGGTGATCATTTACTACATTTGGTGTTCGAATACAATTTGAGGTGCAGTCGTGACTAAAATAGCTAGTACTATTGTAATTTTAGACTTCATTTTTCTGGTGTCAAAAATATATTTTTGGTAAAAGAACTAAGGGTATCAAAGCATTTTATGGTGGTCATTATATTTAATCCCCTTAAAAATGTTCAAGCTAGCTTCACTCGCTCTTGCATTCTACCGTCTCATAGTACTAGAGTTTCCTGCATCAGTTAAAAAAAGTTATCCCGGCGCTTTTCTGTTGGTCGCCTCTGTTGATTCTGGTTTTCAGGTGTAAGGAAAACTGTAGAAGGCTATACCTATAAAAATAAAAATGCTTTCTCGTGGTATTTTAAACGATCCGCGTAATCCTGTATTTGTGTCTCTGTATCTTTGTCTCTGTATGACCCTCGGCTAGCTAGCTCCACCCTCTTTCTTGTAAGTTTTAACAAAACAAAAATCTGTATAAACAAACAGTCCTTCACTATGTTAACTCATAATAACAGTAACAATAAATAATAATGCTAAAATTATTCCGAGTTGAATGTTTATGAATAAGAGACTAGTCAGCGGCGGAGAATTCAATAACCTGACTTAGTTTAGTAAGCTACGAGACAGTCTACTTTGATTCTGAATTCAACTGCTTATTATTAACAGTATGAGTCATGGGGACATATTAAACTGGTCAGTAATAGTCAATTGTTTTATTAATAGTTGAAAATGCTTATTATATGCTAATTAAAATAGCCATTCTTATGTTAAATTAACCTGTTATTATATCATACCAAACAAGAAAACAAATAGCTCGCAAATTAATTCATTACGACGAAATAGATATAGACGAAATTCTTTCTGCTTCGCGACCGGACTTTACCACTAAAAATATTTTTTATAAGTATTATATTTATTACACATCATGATAATGATAACTTACCCTTGTGGACTTAATCCTAGGTATAACGCCTTTTTAAACTCCTGGCTCCTTAAAACCAAACAAATATGTAAGAACTAAATGTGCTTATTTTCAGTGATGTAGCGATAGATAAATGCAAAGCTTTTTATACTTTCAAAAAAATTCATGCATATCTTCTAGCACACTCAATGCATTTGACTGAATTATTCTATAATTCTTTTTCTAAGTGTTTGTTGCTGTTGGGTTCTATTTACCCATAAGTTTTTCCATCCCCAGGCAATAGACAGTTCAGATGACGAGAGCTCTTACCCCCAACGCAACGGTGGCGCCGTAGTAGCGGAACAGCGGTGGTGGATCACTAGGCTGCTTATCACCATGATGACCAGTATCGCCACCAGCACCAGGAACACGTACCGGAAAGTCGTGGGGCCCTCGCACCGGTACCCTTATACTGATCGGAGACCTGTGAAAGGTAAAAGGACCTGTGTTGGGTGTTCGTTTGTTTTTGAGATAGGGTCTTGGTTTGGGATGCCTGAAGGAGCCTCCTCGTGTAGCGCTATTTGTTCCATCTGAACCTCTCGCTCGGCGCATCCTGGACAGTCTCACCTATCACCTTATACTGGCCAATCCTTCCCTTGCGGTGGTAGCGCTTGCTTCGCGACCACCCTCCCACCGGAGCCCGGCGGCAAGCAGCCTGCTGTGTTTCGTCGACGCGTGGGAATACCAGTTCCTCAAGGCATCTTCTGGGCACGCTCGCTCCATCATAGAACTCACCCATCGCTTTCCATCAGGCGTGATCGAGGTCAAGAGCTAGCCCATTCCTCAATAAAAAAATAAAACTGCACCTACCACATAATAGAGGGTGATCTGTTAAGGATACACTCTTCGATATTTTCTCAATACAAATTTCGGGGGGGTATTAATCCACTGTTTGACATTATACATTCGAAGTTAAGCATGATATCGTTTTATCTCATTTTTAATTTTGTCTGTATGGAAACAGTACAGTGAAATGAAAAGCCATTAAAAAGTTATAAGCCAACAAAGATTTTTTTGTTTTTTTTGCCAATTTTAACGCAACTTCGGGCGTTAATAAGTAATAAAAGAAGTGTAAAATCTTAAAAACAAAGTCGGCACCGACATACCTCAATTGTAGAAGAGTTCAATAAACTTTATTTGTAATGGATCTATTCAGTAGTTTTTTCATAAAACTCAACCTTCCAATAGACTTTTCTTGCATCGTCTAACGTTGTTTTCGTTCGGAACGGTGTTTTGAGCGTGGAAACTAGACATTGTGCGTTTAAACTAGCATCTAAATGCTCATCACTGATACTGCCTCTGTCGGGCACGATGCCCGGTGAGACAGCGTGGTTTTGGCCACGCTTACCAGCGAGTTCGAGCCCGCGACTAGTTCAACCTTAACGTAGAGAACGTGCATTTATATTTTTTTTTTTTTTTTTTTAGTATGACAATCAAAATTGAATCAATATCTCACACTTATTTAATGACGTACTGTTTTGTTCACAGCAAGCCTACTGTCGCGGAGCGCCTCAGTGGTGGCGCTGCCCTTCGTGTGGATCTACACGATGATTAAGAATACTGTTACTACAACCGTCACGACTGTCACTGAAACTGTTAGTATACCAAGGAAATCTTTTTATTTTACCTCATAGTCGTTCAGCCAATACAGAGTTTCACTCCTGAACATATTCCCCAAGCATCGTCACTTTTGTAGTTCTTCACTGGGAACTGCTTGATAATCAGTTGAGGATACGACTCCCAAAAGACCACTGCTGTGAGATGGAAAGAATTGTATTACTCCGTTTATTCAATATCAAAAATAGCTATAATCTAACTTGGTTTGCTTAGTATGCTTTGACAATACAGCCTCTAAAAGTATGATTTTATAATTATTAGATTAGTAAATGCCTACCCTATGGTGGGACGCGATCTTTCTTTACTCAGAAAAGAAAGATCCTTGTTTTTATTTTACCCTTTCACGCAATCAACAAGGACCACAAGAGAAAGTCTCTAACCTCGAAACTAATCGATCGATCGTCGATTGATGGTAGAATGGATTAGTCGACGTCGATCGGTAGTTTTTACTTCTTTCTTCCATCAGCCAAAGCTACCACATCAGTTTTTTATTGCCCAGTATCCTTCGATCGACTGCTGTAGTAACACCCTTACTAGTCTGCTGACAATTGACGAAAGTACCTACTATCTACCCTCAAAATTAAGTTTGAAGAGGGCAGTTTGAGCCGGCGCAGAAAGCCTTCTTCTTCAACACGTTTCTATACAAAACACATAGATCTCAACTTATTAAAAATACAACAATTCCCAGATATCACCGAACCACGTGGGCGTGAACAATAGATACATCGCACAGAGCTACGCTGCGCAAGAGAAAGTCGTCGCTAAGAAACGTAGGTGGCCGTGGTTCCTGCTGCTGCTGCTGCCCGCCCTCGGCTATGGATGTGAGTACTGCAGCTGTATACAATATGTCTGGCTGCTGTGCAATGTTATTTATAGTATAGTGCAATGGAAATCGGAAATAATAGTCTTAGAGTAAAATTGCTGTGACACATTCTAACGGATGGAAAAATAGACAAACAGGACTTTCGTTTTTGCCTAAAAAGACGTTAGAATCAGTAAAATATCAATTTAAAATGGCAGGCCGTGGCAGAGCTGGCGGTTGTGCATGGACTCCATTATTAGAAATCATTTTGAGTTGTTTCGACTAATCCTCTATCTATTCTAAAAGTAATGTTGCACAAAATTACTTAGCCTACCTGGTTTTCGTTAATCTTACAACGCTGATTCTGTTTCATACTAATGTTTTAGGTATGGTATAAAGGCCAACCTTTGTTTAGAACAACAACGATATTCTTATAAATTAAAAGTTGCCAATCGTTCTTTTTATTACAGTAACTCATATTTCAAGTTAACAACCATAAACGCGTTGCTTATTAGAACAACATTTTCTTATAACTTCAATGTTGCCAGTTGTTCCTTTGTTATAAACTTTAGTTATAAATTCTTGGAAACAAATATGAATACCGTCCTTATAATCGAGAGTTCTTATTAAAACGCCTATAAATAAATACAATGAGGCATATAGATGACGCAAGAACTATAAAATGAGTAATAAATATACTATACTTTTAGATAAAATACTTTGTTAGCACAGACATTGCTGAAGGAAAACATTGTTAGAATACATGAACTTAAAATTAATAACTTATAAGTAAATTAATTAATAAATAATTAATTAATTTACCTTGTCCAAGTGTGACCTAAATAAAGCCTGGAGCGGGTAACAAAAGAAAGGCTTGAAACATAGTGCAAAGTGCAAGCAGGACCAAAATGTAATATTGTTTTCCTCATGTGTAACATGTAAATCAATAGGTAAACAAACTAATTCCTTACAGCGCATTACACTTACGAGAACTGGGAGCGTCTCGCTATGGTAAACTTTACCGATTTCCGCTTAGACCTTCCGGAGTTCTCCGCGATACAGATGCCGAAGTTATCGCTGCCGAGCTTCGATATGCTGCCGAACATGCCGAAGATGCCCGAAATAAACATAACGTTACCGGATATAAGGGAGAATCTGCCAGAAATGAAGAAAACGTATATAGAGTACAGGGATATAGTACAAAATAGAGTAGCTGATGCTTCTGACTACGTTGTGGTTGTGGCAGAGAGTTGCCTGCAAGAGATCAAGAAGGCCTGGCGCGATGTGTTCGGGTGACGCGGCCTCTACTCCCCCAAGTTATTCTACTTCCGCAAATTAATGGGAATAGGATTTTACACTGTGTTATTGCTCGCGGCCATTTTTCTTTTGAATCATGTAATTAAGAATTTATGGCGGGTTGGGATTTTTCGAGGCAGAAGAAGACGAAGACGTTGAACTAACAAATTCTTGTTTCCTAGGACAGAGGTTTTTTTTATCTGGTGTACTTTTTGTAGGCTTTTAGAAACAGTTAATGGAGTAGACGTAGGTATCACGCTCATTGAAAGTAGGTAGTATTCCAGTTTTAATATAACTTTTACTATATATGTTAAAGTTATAGCTGTTACAATCTAGTATGGCACTCAGTAGACCGAAAAGTATTTTATTCCCAAATATAGATTCAACGTAATTGACAGCCATTTTAGATTCATGAATTTGTTAGTAAGTAATCAATGCAATTTTCGCAATCCACGGAAACTGTCCCAAACTTCCATAATATATAAAGTGCTGGAAATGTATGGGCGTTGAACCACTCCCACTGCAACTAGTAGATACAACATAGTAAGTACTTAATAGTGTATTTAAGTAAATACCCATTATATTATGGTGCTCAATTTTTTGTATTCAAATTTTGACTTGGTTTCACTTCCTACTCATAAAATTGTAGACGATTTATGAGTTATTTTAACTTAAAAAACTTTCTGTCTACTATACTATACTACTACACTTCTAAGTCCTTTTCCACATGGGGGCACCCATGTGGAAAAGGACTTAGAAGTATATCTAAATATTATGTAACTTAAGTATGGGCTCGTATAAAATATTCATGCTCACAAACATTGTTCATTCATAAGATTCGGAAGTAGAATATAAACGTAAGTTAAAAATAAGATAAAGTAATTTGTGAAATGTGTGCTTTTAAGTCTTGAAGGATGTGCATACATTTGAAATTTGTATAAATTTAAAATTAAATATAATTGTTGAATTTCATATCACAGATTTATTAATCTTAGTTCCTTTTACATGTTAGGCAATTACCAGTACCTGAACTTTAAAATTGCTACTTATTTTCTTTTTCATCACACAAAATAAAACATTGTATTAATCATTCATTATGTGTGCGCATTCTTACATTCAATTGGAATTTAAATATAATTTATTTATTTTTAATGATTATAATTTTACAAATGTGAAAATAATTTAAAATATTGTTTTACGATTGTATTGTTGCTATTATATAAAATAGTTTATGTATAAAGTGGATTTAAGTAATAACATTATAATACTTGTTTTCATTCCACAATACAGATCATCTATTTTCATTTATAAATTATACTATTTTTTTATTTAATGTCGTTCTGCTGAGTTTCAATATTTCCTAAAATAAGATACATATTTACAAATTGAGTGTCAACTATTAAGTTAAATCAGTCACGTTGGCTGGCTTGGATGTTAATTTCAGTGTTAAGAATTAGAAGTCTCTGGCAAAATACTATTTTAGGAATGATAAAATTTCAGCAGTATTTTAGTTATTTAAGCAGTATACTGTACACAGTATACCAATATCGATGTACCTAAATTAACATGACGTGGCCATAAATTGGAGTTTTACTTAGTTTTAGCTTATTTCAGTTATTAAACTGCTTCGGTACAAATTTTTGTATTAACAAAATTGTGCTAATATTATTTTCAAATTGATAAAATTAAAAAGACTAACCCCCTAGTCATAATTTCTGATTATTTATAATTATGTAATTGCGTTATTAAGAAAAGCCGTAAGTTTTTATAAAAGGAGATTGTCTAAAGTAGAGCCTTTTTTTAGGATGGGAAATCATCAAATGACTCTTACTAACTAAAACCCATCCGTGTTCCTCCAAATGCCCTTTGTGTCCAGTGCCGCGGTGATTGTATCGAACAGAGAGGCATCTCAAAATTGTGCAACTATTTTGTTTGATAAAAAAATGCTTTATAAAGTTAATTAGGTTACAAAAAAAAGTGTAAAAGATAACACGTGTCGATCGATGCGGCCAGTATGTAAAATAGTTTTGAATTTCAAAAGTTTATTATTGTGTAATTTGAATATTTTATCGCATCATTTTACTACTTCTGGTGTTCTCAGCCAATGCTCGACGCATTCGTTTAACAATTTTATTATATAAGAAATATAATTATTTAAAACAGGGATGTATTTGCAATACATAGTACCTGTGCTAATTAGCCCCACCAGAAGCAATACTCCTGTCATAAGTATTGTATTATAATAAGCACAAATATTTATTTGTCACAAAGAACCTGCTTTTTTCGCTTTACATTTGATGTAATGTTCTTAACATTTAATTTAGTTCATAAGCAAATTCGTATTCAATTGCATTTCGATGGTGTAACAATTATTCTACAAATTGTGTTCTACTAATTGGTTCATTTTGATTTAATTATATTGTTCGTAAGAAATAAGGTTTTATTATTTATTCCCATATAATTCTTCCCTGTTTTGCCTAAAATATTATAAAGTCGGGGAAGGATAGAGGCAAAATCACCTATACGAAAGTGGACGTACTCGATGGACGCTACACTTTTAGGGTGAGTTAAAAACCTATAATATTAATTAATTTAAAGCTCTGTCCTTCCCTGTCGCTCTCGGTTAAAATGTGTTTGTTTAAATAATTATGTGGGAAGGACAGAGGAGAGTACAGGATCTAATTTGGACTTCTCTGTTTCAGATTACAACTACGGTGAGACATTGGCGCCTCCGGAGCAGTTGGTTGTAGACACCTACAAGCCCCCACAAATCCTACAAGACCCAGACTTGTCAAAGCGAATGGCGGCCCTAGAGGGATGGGCAGTAAACGTCGACACGCGTCTCAAATACTTCGACCAAAAACTCTCCAGACTAGACAACTTCGAAGCCCAAATCGAGCAGTACTCGCTCAAATACTTACAACAGAATATAATCCAAGTTTTTAACGAAAATGAGAATTCTGACGCTTTGGCTGCTAAACTGAAACAGTATTTCGACAAGGACTATGTGACGAAGGAGCAGATGCAAGCGATGTCTCAGGAAATCCATGAGCGACTGATCAGTACTTGGAAGCCGGATATGGACGAGGATAGGATCCGTCAGATGGTTCAGGAATACCTGGCAGTCTTTGAACGGAGGCAGATGGAGATTATCGTCGAAAGGATCAAGGAGTATGTTAGGGATGTGGAAGTTCAGACAGTACATACTGGAATAGATATTGATGCTGTGAGGAGAGTGGTCGTGGGTATGCTGGATGTCTACGACGCTGATAAAACGGGATTGGTTGACTACGCGTTGGAGTCTGCAGGTAAAATAACATTCTCATTTATGTTGCCGACTTATGGCACACTATTGTTAGTTCTATTAAGTTATCGCAGTTTACTATTACTATACCGATAAAGATTTTACTACTGTAAATAGTATCTTGAAAAAAGATACTTATCAGAACAACTAGTTACTTATGTTAATGTCGCAGCCAAATAGCTTAATCAGTCGTTTAATTGGTCGCCTAGCCTTTTCATTGAAATTTGCCGATTTTTCAGCGATCTAAGTGACATCTTTTGTACAATATCGTTTGATGACTTGACCGTGTCACATGTCGCTGATTAAACGGCACAGTTCAATGAAAAGGCTCTAGACTTTTAATGAAACGGCGGATTCAGCTAGTTGGCTGCGACTATCCTACCGTCAATAGTGCACTTTACGGATTATGTAACCAAACAACCTTTTCATAAACAGGCAAGTAAACAAAACTATTCCCAGGTCTGCATTCAGTTATACATTTATCTTTCAGTAGTAAACAGATGCAAAAGCTAGTACGCAATTTTAATCATAAATATTCTTATGTTCCCTTAATAACCCATTTTACCCATCACTTTCCAGGTGGTCAAGTGATCTCCACAAAGTGCACGGAGCTTTACCAGATCAAGACGAAGCAGTACAGCATCCTGGGCCTGCCGGTGTGGTGGGTGTACACGTCGCCGCGCTACGCGCTCTCCCCGGGCGCCATGCCGGCAGAGTGCTGGGCCTTCCAGGGCTTCCCCGGGTACCTGGGTGAGTTTGACTCGTGATGGCGAGAGTAGATTGTCCAACCATCACTACAAAACTGCATATTATGAAACGAAAGTCCATCCGCCATTTCTGTATGTAGGACCTACGCGCTATGCGATAAACTCGAAAAATACCGAACGGTTTTTCACATTTCGGATTCAACGAATTTCTATCAATAGACGGAGTGATTCATTATTAGGTAGTTCATAATTCATTATGTAAATATGACGATGAGAGTTGAAGATGTGGCAAAAAATCATGCCGACACCGCTACCCCCAAAAAGGAAGCTGCACGAAAACAGTAGAACAAGGACGAGTTGACGGTCACGCATAATGTGACAACTTTTACCTTGACGCATGTGTAATTGTACCAAATTGTTACTACACATAACAAACTCACAATGTGTAGGTGTCAATGTGATGCAATTTAATCATCTCTTGACGCATTATGGTACAGCACTTACTCACGTTACAAAACAACTGTAATCAAAACTAATATTGCAGGGAATGTAGAATTGTTTGTTTGTAGGTGATCTCTGGAAGTTCAAATTCAATTTCGAAAATTATTTCACTTCTAGCTTCTGCAAGCGAATTCGCCCGCGTGAAAGGGGAATCCAAGGGAACATACTCCCAGGATATATAAAGTGATATTATCCTGGGATAATATAAAGTGTTATTCTATTTCAATTACTCTCTGCACTAACAGTTATTACCAACACGTGCAGAGAGTCAACAATATCAATTATAAATTATCATTATTAGGTATATTAAAACAAAAAAATACAAACGTCCTATTCCACGATCTAATCTACCCGGGTGTCAGGTTCATCCAAATCCATTAAGACGTGAAGAAGTAACATACAGACAAAGTTACTTTCGAGTTTTTAATATTAGAATGGAAGTATGTAGCACTTTATCACGGTTTCTGTGGCATAGGCCGCGGAAGCGAAACCGTGGGAAAGATGCTAGCGCCCAAAAAGCCTATGGCTTACTTACCATCTGCTGATCATTCCAACAACACATTGTATATTATTTCAGTGGTCCGCACATACGCTATAATAGAAGTGACAGGGTTCTCCCTCGAGCACATGTCGCGCCTGCTCGCGGTCGAGGGCAAGATCGAGTCCGCACCCAAGAACTTCTCCGTATACGTACGTAACATTGTTATGTTTATGCATGGCTTGCTTACACACATATCTTGAAAAACCAACATATAATTATATTCTACTATTCTCTCCACGCAGTGGGTGGTAAATTCTAACCTTGTTTTTAATTATTAACGGCCGCTTTCTATAACATATCTCAATCCCAATCTTGATCCCGATCCTTGTCTGTAACCAATCAAAAGTGAGGATTGTGTGGTGAAGGACACAAACTCGGCCGTTGATTGGTTACAGACAGGTCATTGATCGAATATTTGACAACTTTGACAGTTTTTGTATGGGAAATGTGTCATAAGTTTGACGTTATACGTCAAAAATCGATCATTGACCGGTCATTGAGACACGATTGCCATAGCAGACTCGACCCCCATAACTTTTGTCTTGTATGTGTTTCATTGTGTCTTGTTATTTTTAACGACTTTAAAAAGGTTCTACGTTCGTCTGTATGTTTTTTTTATGTATGTTCACCGTTTTCTGCCAATTGTGGACCGATTTTCAAAATTATTTTTTATTTGAAAGCCTATACTCCTGAGGTGGTCCCATTGTCACCAAGTCAGATCTGATGATGGGATCCTAGGGAAATCGAGGGCAATCCTCAAATTTTATAGGCATATACAATTTTTATTGTTGCAACTACTTGATCCCACGAACGAATAGGCAACTGCCCAACTTGTCTGCCACTAACTGACTTATCTTGCTAACATTGTAACCACTGCTTGCGTGATTTCCACTTCAAAAATAACACAGCAATATAATCCTAAGAGGTATTTAAGAGCGAGTCTATGCCCATCAAACGGGTATTAATCCAGACTCAAGGTTGAGGAAAAAATATTTGAATTAAAACTTTACTAGTACTACCTAACTTTAAGAAAAAATGTGTGTCTCAGTATATAGTTAGTTTTCTTGGGCTCATGGTAATGCATTAGCTGTTGCTGACAACTTTCTGTTTTGTGTTCATCTTGTGTTTGCATCATTTAGTGCTGTGTGCTTGCATTTTGTTACTTATTTACTAATAATATTATTAAGACACCAGGGTTAGTATAAAAACCTCAATATAAAGAAATAACAACATCCATAGAAATAACGTTCTAAGTATATGTAATTATTTCATTAAAAAATCTACAAAAAAAAATCAATACAACAAATACAACACAATTTATAAACAGATCACCCTGTTTTAATCATTCACTTCCAGGGTCTACACGGTGAGATGGACGCCGAACCCCATCTATTCGGCGATTACCAGTACAATGCCAACGGCACAGCTATCCAATATTTCCCAGTGAAGTATCCCAAGACGACAGACATCGGCGGCGTCCAGTACCCGGTCGCCTACGACATTATCGAGCTGAGAGTCGAGAGTAACCATGGCAACCCCACGTACACCTGCGTCTACAGGTTCAGAGTACACGGCAACCCGCTGTCAGACATCCGCAGGGCCACGGAAGACAGCATCAAGGACAGTGAAACGTAGCACACACTAAAACTCTTTCTAAAAGAACTAAGATGTCACGGAATTGAACTGTGTGAATAGCAGTGGAAACTGGAAAGTTGTCCAATCAAATTGTGTTCAATAATGAGGATAGTAATCATTCCTAGGCATATTATTCAGTGTAGTGTAAAGTGGCCTTATCTTTAAAATTCTTAATATTGATAGTACAAAACTGTTGGTGACTTTGTTAAGGATGTTCTGAGTTTTGAACTAAACAGTGTGCTTACGACCAGTGAAATAATGTTAACGAAATCTCCGAGACCGCACAATGCCCGTAATACGCTTAGTTGTTCTGAATACTTTTTAATTTTATTTATAAATGTAGTTTCATAATGTATTTTTAAGATTTTAATAAATTAAGGTTTTTATTTTATAATAAGTTTAAAATTTAAATGGTTGGTTTAGAAACGCGGTGTTGATTTTAAATGATTTTAAGAGATAAATCTACTTTCATAAACAATTTACATACTTTCTTAAAGAAGATGCTGCTTTTGCACTCCCTAAACGCTTTAACCGTTACTAAATAATCATGGTGTTTCTCTGTCATTAAAATAAATTAACGAGTTGTTATGCATAACATTTTAACGTGGTAGCTACTAGTAATAAATACATTGACTGTTCTTCATATCTCGTTTCTAAATCGACATAATTATATCAAGCATAGGTTTAGTGAAGGAGCTAGTCCAGTTAGATTTTAATAAATTCTATGCCAATATATTGTAAGTGTTTACGGATTGTCTCAAAATCAAATGTAGCCAGTCGTGGAGCCTAACATCCCTGAGTAATTTTTTGAGAATCTTATTAGAAGATAGTTTAGTTTGTATATACTTTAGAAGCACTGCTTGTTAAAGATTTTTATGGCCCTATTATGACGTAACAGCCGCTAAGACCGCCCGGGGCCACTCAGGTGTGACCACAAAGTTAATATGTTGATTTTAGAACGGTATAACCAAATGCCGTTACGAATAAACTCTAGAAAAAAAAAACTTATGTGTCTCCCAAAAAAGGTATAGGCGTATTTTTTAATTTAACTAAAATCTTTCGAAACACTTTCTGTTATTTTTGGCAAATTTAAAACATGGCAGTACAACTGTGAATGGTAATAATAGGGCCAAGAATCACCTCTTATCTCTCTCCTGTTAGCTCATAGTCCTATCGAATTGCTTCGAAAATAAGACTAAGTAGTTCCCGACACGTCACTGTTCTAATATTAAGGTTTATCTAGTTAAAGTTACCACTAACAGTAATATTCTTCAGTGTATAACCTTACTCGGTCTAAAAAAATTTGGAAGGCAATTTGTTGTACCAAAAATATTTTATATACTTAATGATCAATCATGTCAATTAAATCGGAGTTATATTTTTCTATGCTGTGTGTTCCTTGTTTCTTGCGCGAGGATTATTATTATGCTTGTGTAGGTAGACTCCAAATACCCTTACGTTACTTAACTTTGAGACTCTCTTTAACTATTTTTTTAAGAATACATAATTTGAAGTTCAAGACTTGTCCAACTTTTGAACAAGATGTTTCTGAGTCCGAGGACTCAGATAAATCTTGTTCAAACATACTGAATTCAGTAGAAGGTGGTTAAATGCCTAGAAACTGCATGTGACCTAAGAGAGCCTTGAAATTGTGTTATGTTTGAGTATTTGGCAGTATGCCACCAAAATACGATTGGAATTGAGTACAACACTGTCTCAAATAAATAAGATTTTATCTGTACAAAGTTTATAGTGTAATGTATGACAATAAACTTGGTCTTTACAACTTTTTTTTAGTGAAACCACTGAACTCTAGACCCGATATTTTATTAATTTTGACACAGTTTTATCTCGTTAATTTTTAATACGTTTTAACTAACCGATACTGCTAATTATGTATGTGGAATATTTGTGATGTTCGAAATAAAAGTCGTATGATAAAAAAATTAACTGTTTTTTCATCATTTCAATTCCTGCCAAGTAGGTGTTTTAACAGCAGTGCTATTTTATGGAACATAATAGCCCGCCAAACGATTCCCAGCCACTGCAACTTCTGAATGCCAGAAACAACAGTGGCGAAGAGAGAACCTCGACGTTATCCAGAAATACTATTCAACTGGCTTCGATCCTGCTGCTCGGCGAATTAAGCAGAAAAAAACAGTGGCGGAGGAAGTAAAATAGTACAGAATAGAAGATCCTCGTAATAGGCAGACGGCAGGCCAGTGCTAGGTCAAGGTGCACAATAGGATTAGCCCAGTTGCCAAGTAGATCTTCTAGTCTTTCTAGCCCATCCTTCAACAACTCGGTCTTATATTCTTCTCATAGGCAAGACTTAGACTAATAATAGGTCTTGGTCTGGTGGCTAAAGATAGAAGCTGACTTAATAGTTCACCTTAGAATTTATGATAATAACATTAATAACAGACTATGATATCACTACATATTATAAAACAAAATCGCCAGCCACTTCTGTATGTGTGTCTGTACGCGAAAAACTCAAAAATAAAATAGTAAACTTAAAAAAAAACCACTACTAAGTACATACTAAATACTTCGTACCTAGTGGTTTTTCTATGGAAGTCTGTTGTATTTTTTGTAAAAAAGTATTTTATTTTCACTTTTTAGTGCTTTTTGGGGGGTACCCAAAAATTCCAACCAGTCCATTTATCTCCGAAGAAATTTGTATGGGACCATTTTGAAATAAACCTGTTTCGAGCAAAAAAGAATTTCGTCTATATAATATGACGGTGCCGTGTTATAACGGAACATACATAAAAAAATATAGACATAAACATCCAAATTCATAACCTCCTCCTTTTTTGAAGTCGGTTAAAAACTACCGAACGGATTTTCATACGGTTTTCACCAATGGACGGAGTGTTTCATAGAGGTGATGATTGTTGAAAATATCGGGAGAGAAATCACCCGATTGGAACCGTTTACAGGTGAATTTTTAAAGTGAGCGTGGATGGCCAAATCAGAAACTAGGTATGAGAATTATCGAAAAACACTGAAAGGAGTTACAAGCCCTATTTTCTTGAAAACTAAAACTGCATGTATACTCTTACTAGCTTTTGCCCGCGACTTGAAAGAAAGAGAAATTTCAGCTTTCTACAACCAGTAGTTTCAGCTGTGCGTTGTCTGTCTGTCAGTCACACATGACGGAGAATTTTAGATACGTTGATGACTAGCTTTTGCCAGCGGCTCCGCCCGCGTCGATGTCGGTTGTCGCGTAAAAAGTAGCCTATGTCCTTTTCCATATCCCAGGCTTATATATCTGCCAAATTTAATGACGATCCGTTTAACCGTTTTAGCGTGAAAGCGTAACTAACAAACTGACTTTCGCATTATAATATTAGAGATTTTAATAGGGAAGTAGGGATATGCTCCGCTTTCCGTGCGAAGCTGGGGTGGGTTGCTAGTTGAACATAAATATTGATTAGATATATTTATAAATAACTTGATGTCGCCTTGACCAACACTATCAAGAATTCGTGGCATGTGATGTCATAATTAACGACAATGTTGTATATAAAACGATGACTCATATTGTTCTTGATCTTACTTGACCCATACTGGGCTATCTTGCCGCGACATAATCAATTCTACAATCACTATGTACTGGTCAAGAATAAACAACCAATATTGCAAATGAGTTTACTTAAGCTGGTAATTAAATTGTAGTTTTAGCCTCTGCATTATATGTGATGAATCCTAATGAGAAAAACTCTCTGCCAGCGTCTGTTCCCTTCCACATATAACCCGTCTGCCTTCAAAGCAAAAGAGAACAGGCATCTTCTGGGCATGCTCGCTTCATCATAGACCTAATCTATGCTTTCCATCAAAACGTGATCGAGGTCAAGAGCAAGCCCATTCATCAATTAAAAAAAATTGGTAGCTATATTTTAGCTAAGTAGGTACTGCTTAGTCTGTCCATTTATTGGTCCTAACGACTAGCATTTCGCCCGCAACTGGTCAGCGCGGATTTAAGCACCTCGCGCACTAGACGGTCACGACCACGACTAGAGTCGTGGTCGCAACCTTGGTCGTAGAAGCTACGGTTGGGCTGCGGCCAAGTTTGCGGCCACGACCACGACTGTTCGTAAAGCGGCCATTTGTCGAGCTGCTGCAGTTGTTGTTCTGAGCTCGAACAGTATGGACATAGAAATTGTGTGCCTGTACCTACTTGATGTGGAAAAGACGTTATTGGGTACATTCTGTGTTGGAAAGGACGCCACGAATGGCTGGCCACGGCCGGGCCGCATTCGCGGTCGCAGATCTAGTGCGCGAGCGCTCATAGTAAACTATACGTAAGTTGGTCGCAACAACCAGTTGTGCCGGCCTGGTGTGCGGCCAGTTGGCCGTTGCGGCCAAGTGCGCGGCGTTCATATGGTTTCTTTAGTAAATCTGGTCGTTGCGGCCACTGGTCGTGGCCGTCTAGTGCGTGAGGTGCCTTAGTAGGAACTCCACAAAACGCCTCCTTCAACGCCTTCTTTACCCCCTTTTAAAGGTTAGTTTTGGGAAATTAAGCACAGCTATTTTGATTAATTACCTAACCAATTTTGCTGCTGATTCTGCGTCTCAAGATCAGCGCGACTCACCCCGTCAGGGATTTATTATGCAAAAATTGTTAATGATCGTGACTACCGCAGGACCACGAACGCCAATCGCTTCCATATTTGGTAAATAATTAGTACTCAATTGGTAGGTACTAGTTGGTACTCGAAAAACAAAATTGGTACCTCAGTAGTTAGTAGTTTTCGAGAAAATCGGTCTCGCGGTAGTCACGCTCCTTTCAACAGGACCACCATGAGCGCAGAAAAAGCTAAGTACATCTATTCTAAGTATACAAATAATTAGTACCGACCCTAAAATATGGTTCATTTCGTAAAAAAAAAACAGAGCTGAAACATTTGTATTTACCGAGAAATCAACGATGACAACTTTCGTGCGGTCGTCCAGCAGGACCACGACTTTGAATGTCGATTCCAAGTTAAAGGACCTTGTCGCTTTCCTCGAACCTAAAATTAGTACTATGCAAGAAAGAATTAGTATCCAAAATTAGTGCTCCAGTAGTTTACAAGATATGAATTTTGGGTACCTACTAATTCTATCTTGCAGGGTAGGTCATCATTTTCTATGTAGGTTCGAGGAAAGCGACAAGCCCCTGAAACTTGGAATCGTCATTCAAAGTCGTGGTCCTGCTGAACGACCGCACGATATTTATCATCGTTGATTTCTCAGTAAATAAAAATATTTCAGTTCTGTTTTTTTTTACGAAATGAACCACATTTCAGGGTACTAATTATTTTTTATTCTTAGAATAGCTGTAACATGTCCCTTTTACTACACTCATGGTGGTCCTGCTGAAAGGAGCGTGACTACCGCCGGTGACCACCTTCAAAGTCGATTTTCTCGAAAACTAATGAGGTACTAATTTCGTTGTTCGAATACCAACTAGTACCTAACAATTGAGTACTAATTATTTACCAAATATGGAAGCGATGGGCCTTCGTGGTCCTGCGGTAGTCACGGACATAAATTGTTAGATGTTTCAATTATCACTTTTAGTTTGTTCATACCAATTTCCACGTTAATAGAAGCAAGCAATAATGTCCTCCCCTAAGTAATGTGTATTAGTATTGAGCTGTTTTGATGTGCACTCGTCCATTTATATGTATGGATGTCGGAATAGTAATAACAGTATCTATAATTTTTATACTAACTGCGTAGGTACCTACCTAGGTAAATATTAAGAAAAACAAAACACCTATCTTGACCATTGATTTCTCGGTACCTATACAAATGTTTCAGTTCTGTATTTTATACGAAATAAACTACATAGGTATATGGGTAGGTACTAATGATTTGTATATATTTAGAATAGCTGTAGCATGGGGCCCTTTTTCGGCGCTCATGGTGGCCCTGCTGAAGGGAGCGGACCACCTTCAAAGTCGATTTTCTCCAATTCTTCCAATAGGGTAGATGAGTAAAAAAATCTAAATAGGTAGTTCGTCAGATAATTTCCATATTATAGGTAGGTATTAGACACGTAGGTACCTAGCTATTTTTTCTTTTTCACGTAAACAAAAATATGATACATCGCGTTGAAAACTCGTGTGACGTCACTTGTTGTGAAGTACCTACACTTTTTACTTACACGTGACGTACTCCTGATCTTTGATGCGTTTTATCTTCGTATTTTTTATTGATTTGATAAAGCAAAAAATGTGTTCTAGATTTTTTTGATAATCTACCTGTCGAAATAAATAGAATCATACGTTTTTTACCCAGTTGTTCTAGTAGTTATGAGTACCAATTATTTACCAAATATGGAAGCCGTTAGTTATCCTACGGTTGTCACCGACATCCGAATGCGTGCAAGTTCCCAAAAAAAAATACCTACCCACTTTCTTGTTGCGAGAGATAAGTCGAGTTCAAGACTGCTAATACCCCACACCCCACACCCAAATGATTGAATAATGGTCGGTATGTGTACAAACTCGAATCAATTAGTATCTTGACTGAATAATAAATTATTATCAAATTTGTTTTAATTGTCTGGTGTGACGCGTTTTGTTTATGAGATTTCGATTAGTTTAGCATGCCTACGACTTGTAAACATGGTTGCCGTCTGGCGGCTATTTCTGGACCATTGCTCCAAGTTTGTTCTATTTTCATACGTGGGTCAATGTCGGTCGTTGCGCTCAGATAACGAGCATGCATTTGTGTTGTGTACCTATGTTACGTATGTGTGTATAAGGAAAATGAATGAAAGGCAGGTAAATTTTTCAGATTTTTTTTTGTATTTTCATTATTTTTTATAATTTATAAATGACCTAGTAAGAAAGTAGTCTTATCCGTTTCAGCACATACAATCATCATTCATGAGATTACAAAAGATCCTTTGGCGAGTGCAGTACCGAGGCCGGCGGTCGAGGCGCGCCCGCGGCGCCGCGCTCCGTCCTGCCGTCACTATTACGATTTAATTACAATAATATCTTACGTACAATTAAATTAACGGAGATTACAAGCCTGAATTGAGCAGCCGGCCGCGGGACCGGCCGGGCCGCGGGCTGCTGTCGGCAGCGGGGCGCGGCGCGCTTAGAAGCACTTCCTGTGCACGATGGAGGGGCCAGACTCGTCGTACTCCTGTTTCGAGATCCACATCTGCTGGAAGGTCGAGAGGGAGGCGAGGATCGATCCACCGATCCATACGGAGTACTTCCTCTCTGGGGGAGCAATGATCTTGATCTTCATGGTGGACGGGGCCAGGGCGGTGATCTCCTTCTGCATACGGTCGGCGATGCCAGGGTACATGGTAGTACCTCCGGACAGAACTGTGTTGGCGTACAGGTCCTTACGGATGTCGACGTCACACTTCATGATCGAGTTGTAAGTGGTCTCGTGGATGCCGCAAGCTTCCATACCCAGGAATGAGGGCTGGAAGAGAGCCTCAGGGCAACGGAATCGTTCGTTACCGATGGTGATGACTTGTCCGTCGGGAAGCTCGTAGGACTTCTCGAGGGAGCTGCTGGAGGCGGCGGTGGCCATCTCCTGCTCGAAGTCGAGCGCGACGTAGCAGAGCTTCTCCTTGATGTCACGCACGATTTCACGCTCGGCCGTGGTGGTGAACGAGTAACCGCGCTCGGTGAGGATCTTCATCAGGTAGTCTGTGAGGTCGCGGCCGGCCAAGTCCAGACGCAGGATGGCGTGCGGCAGCGCGTAGCCCTCGTAGATGGGCACCGTGTGCGAGACACCGTCGCCGGAGTCCAGCACGATACCGGTGGTACGACCGGAGGCGTACAGCGAGAGCACGGCCTGGATGGCGACGTACATGGCGGGTGTGTTGAAGGTCTCGAACATGATCTGTGTCATCTTCTCTCTGCAAAACAAAGCACATGGTCAGAGCTGGCCAGCGGGCTCGGTGCGAGCGACTATGCGACGGCGCGCTGGGCGCGGACCTACCTGTTGGCCTTGGGGTTGAGGGGGGCCTCCGTGAGCAGCACGGGGTGCTCCTCGGGCGCCACACGCAGCTCGTTGTAGAAGGTGTGATGCCAGATCTTCTCCATATCGTCCCAGTTGGTGACGATGCCGTGCTCGATGGGGTACTTGAGCGTGAGGATACCTCTCTTGCTCTGGGCCTCGTCGCCTACGTACGAGTCCTTCTGTCCCATGCCGACCATGACGCCCTGGTGGCGTGGCCTGCCCACGATGGAGGGGAACACAGCGCGGGGCGCGTCGTCTCCGGCGAACCCGGCCTTGCACATACCGGAGCCATTGTCTACTACCAACGCAGCAACTTCCTCGTCGCACATTTTGAATTAGTCTGAAATTAACAAAAGAATTGTTAAACTTCACTTTAATAGAATAAATGTACTTACATTTAAACCTACTAACTAAGGTGGTTCGATTTTTAGATCACTTCCATTTAGGTAGTCAGTGGGTTGAAGACCCACACGCTACCATCGCGGGACAATGCTAAGTGGGCGGCGGAGTCGAAGTCGCAAATTGAAACCAAATAAGGAGAGATATGTATGGATAGGCGGTGGAAAAAACGTGGCACATGACGCGGCATGACCACATTTCACAAAGTCGGGCCTCTGCTCTTACCGAGCGAGAAAGTCGTTCACAAGATGAGTTACTTTCTAATTGGATTGTTGAAGACCGTTCAAGTTCAAATATCGCTAAGTGTCAGTTGGAGCAGAGCTCTGCCACGCCCTACCGCAACCGGCTATCCCAGACTCCCGGCCGGCACGCGGCCCACCCAACCCTAGCAACGTGTCACTGACCCGCACACACTAATGGGATTGCACTATTTCCTCACGCCACTATATTATCACTAAACATCACAAAAAAATAATAGGCTGCACATCTGTATCAACTTACTTTTAATTAAATAGTCCTAATAAATAAATAAATTAACTCGCTATTGCACAGCCTCGGTAAATGCTGCACAACGCCACTGCTCGAGCTCACTTCGTGGAATGTCGGCGAGCGCGGCAGGCAGAGTATATAAATGAGGCTGGTTATCGGGGCGCCCCTACCCCGCCGCGGCAACTTCTCCACCAATCGCACAGTACGGCACAATACATGAGTTTTCGTGGCCATATATGGTATTCCGCGGCAGGGAGCCTGCGCGCGCCGCCCGGCCCCCGCACTCTCCCCCGCCGCTGATAGCGCTCCTCTTGATAACGACGAGATCTCAAACGGCGCTCACATTGAACATTTAGCGAGCAGACGGACGCTCCAGAGAGTAATAATGCACTGTATTTGCTCTACACGAAATAGGTAGATGATAACGAAAGTTCAACGCATATTGGCACACTTCCAAAAAGACAGCTGTGCACTGGGCACTGCAGATGCTGATAGGCGGCAAGTGGCGCTTATCTGCATAGACAGTGATGTCAGTGATGCGCACTCATCAAACTAACTGACAGATTCGACTGATTTATTGCTATTTTTTTGTAAACATCACCATTGATTTTTTACACATAACCACGAATGGACGCACGCCTCCCAACCCAATGTAACTTCGTAACGGGCGATACGAAATGTTTTGAATTTAATTTCATGCCTCGTCAGAAATTTTCCATAAATGCAACCCCTTACTATGCAAATAATCGAAATTAATATTAAAATAGCGTTTACTTACCAGTAATAAACGTTCACAAGAGACAATAACCGCAGCGTTCGCGAACCGTGAGAAATGAATGCCGGCCGGTTTCTTTCTGTTGCTCGCTCGCTCGTGGAGGTCGGTCGATCTGCTTCACTAGAATACGCCGTACGCCGGCGCCCCGCGATTCAATCGACTCGCCCAACGGACCTCTGTAGGTGCTAAATAATACCAAATTTTCCTACTTATTACGCCGCGTTATCATTCAAAACGACCTACAAAATGCTCCTACTGACAGGCCTAATTGACAGATGTCACGCAATTGTTACTATTCGAAAAAGGAATGTTATTATTTTTTCCTCAGAAATGGACTCGCCCAAGTTCCCCGCTTGCCGCAACCGATGGCCTTACCTTATATGGGCATGGGTAAAATCCTGAGCTCTGATTGGTGCACGGTGGCAGGCAACGGTCGTTGTTCGTACATGGCGCACTCCAACACAAATAAAACTTTATGCTTGTGTTTGTGTCTAGTAGCAAAGCGATTCCATTCAATATCGTCTGCAAGGCGGCAAATAATGTAGCCAAGTTGAGAAGGTTGTATTCGCAATTAGGCTGCAAATAGTTTTACGATTATTCATATTGGTCGTTTAACATGAAATTATACCGCCTGCGTTTGATGTTTATTTTATAACTTGATTTACTTACATCTAACGTCAGATGATTTTTTTATTTTTATTAAAAGTTAAAGCCGTTAAACTTAGTAGAGTTAGGTACCTATTTAATTTTTGTAAGTAGGTAATAATTATGAATAATAATAGTTACCTAAGTACTTTCCTAACTAGGTAAGTAAGTACTTACATCATTATTTCCTATTTTCCTTCATGATTCTGTAAGTTTAAACCAAGTTCGTAGGTATAATATTATAAAAGCTAGGTAGGTCCTACCAACTAAAGGACGAGGTTCTCAATTAATTCTGTGTAGGTAATTCCTAATTTTTTTTTAATACCTACGTAGGTAGGGAGTAGGGACGCACTTTTAGATCAATGATTCTAGTCTAAGTACCTATTGGTTTGGTCGGGAGTGGGTGACTTGGTGCTTACATAAGTAGGGCTTGAAGACCTAGATCTAAGTTTTAAAATAGATAGGTTTACCTTCCCGCATAATATCATGCAGGCTGAAAGGCAGGGTAGGGGTACCTAGTAAGATTAGGATAAAAGTACCTAAGCGGCAATAATAATGATTCAGATAGGTACACATGTCAACGGTTTTACCAATAGGTAATTTCTATTTGCTATCGTTTTCCGAATTTTGCGAGGTGAAATTTTATCCAATTAATTATCTATGTATGTATAACTAGATGTTTGTAAACACGTCTTTATGCAGACGATCAATCGATTGATCACCATATTTTTTGTAGCTTTCGTTTTTAGTTTATGTGAGGTGAAGATCATAAATTAATCTGAATAATGAATCAGGTAAACCCGCTAAATAAAATATTTCGCAATTTTTATGTAATAGGTATCATCGTAACGCCTAATAGAGAAGAGAGTCCAAATTATTTTTAAACCAAATTTCATAAAACATGTGCATAAAATTAATTAAAATATAAAATAGCATGAAAGCACCATATACTTATACAACTGCTTAGGTAGGTACTAACTTACTAACTGTTAAATATTTTTATTAAATAAAATGTTAATCTACCCTCCTTTAAAAAACTTGAATATTGCGCAGCTTCACTGACACAGGTGCACGATTGTAGGGTGAACATTTTGGGGCTGCATATTGTAAATTTTAGACGTGCCTTGCCGATTTGCCATTTTTTATCAAGGAATTTTGAAGTAAAGTAAGTAGTCATGGCTTAATGTTAATAACCGTTACCTATGTATTTTTTTTTCAAGTTGAGTTCAATAACCCACGAAATTATGTAAAGCAAGTGAACGTGAAGGTGTCTTCAATTTGCGGAGACTTGTCCGAAGAAAGTGATAGTGGCCTGCGGCCTGACGGTAATGCCAGTAAAGCCGTGACTGACGGGCTACAGAGAGCCGATAAAGCTGTGACTGACGTAGGTACCACAGAGGTCGAAGGATCAATAATAATTGCCACCTTTGCCACCGTAACTCCAGAAACTACAACTAACCACGTCATTCCCCGAAGGGTCGGGAACAGGTGCATCGTACAATTTGTACGCACTCACTTCCCTAGTTATGTTGAAATCCCACGTCATAGGGAGCGAGCCTATTGTCATAAACCGGGCTGAGAAATTCTATAAACCAGTCCAGTCCAGGATTTGTTTGCTTAACTTATAGGTAGTCTACAAAACAATGAAAATGAAGTAATGAGACGACGAACGATGGACGAGAAAGAAAAAGTAGGTAGTACAATTGTCAAGAACTTTATGTAAAATAAATTAATTTACATAGAATCGAATGAAGAAAAAGAAGAGTGAAAAGAAATCACTAAGTTTTCTACTTTCGTTCATTGCTAAAAGGGACGAAGAAAATATACAGAGTCTGTAAAAGAGATACCTCAGATCCCATTGCCTAGCACTAAGCCAAGGAATTATGCTAAGAAAGCAAGAACGAAATGGTCTAGACGACTTTATAATACCTACTTCATTGAAGACATTGAAAAGCTCAACAAAATCTTATTTTTAATTTCTTTAAAACTCTTAGAATTTCTCATTTATCGTGAGTGCGTGTACAAACATCGCTCACTTTTAAATAAACAACCAGACCAGATTATTTGTTATTGTATTAATCGGTATAATTATGGATTGTAACTTCGCTATCGTAAAAAGGGAAAACATGGCGAAGAAATTATAGAAATGTTAAGGAACTGCACCCCATCCTGGTTGGATAGGGTGCAGAAATAAACACACAGCAAATTGCATCTCTCTTCTTCGTGGAAATAAAACTAGTGGAGCTTAATATACCCCAACTTGAATATTTCAGGTCTAATATTCCAGAACTTGGACGTGGACAAGATATCTAAAATATTAATAACACTAAGCAAGTACTTATTATAAGAGACAAAGACGACTAGACAGTGAGCAAAGAAGCATTATTTTATCAATATAATCATAAAATGTTAATGCGTCGACAGGGACACGAGGGACGCATGGAGACACGAATATCACGACGATGAGTCATTCACTGGAGTCACTCCACTGTCTGCACATTATCTGTGGCTGTGACGCACCAAAAGGGGTTGTCGGTTCACTATTTATTATGTCGTTGCTTGAGTCAACACAAAGGGCCATTTAGACGCATTTCCGATGGATTAGTAGGTACTGGTGAACCTCTTGAGAAAGGATGGAGCGATGAAAGTGTTAGTAGTGAGACTCTGTAGCATGTAAACTTATATAAATTTGTAAACTCACGGTAAAAAGAGATACGACACCTTAAGGTCTGTTTTTGCTTGCTCCGTTCACGTAAAATTTGCTTCTTGTAAAGACACATTATAGAGTCTAGCACTACTCAGCACGAGTGTTTTTGACGTGTAGTAACGTAACGTAAAATTTTAATAGCTACTCGTTTCTCCTACAGTATACAATTCAAATAAAATATTACACGTGCGAAACGACTAATATGTATAGTTTTTGTAAAAAGTTTACGTTACGTTAACACTTATTACGTCAAAAACATTCGAACCTACTAGGCCCTCTGAACATGACAAAATAATACAGAATCTGTGTGTGAAACTGAATTGACTGATTCTGTAATGGTCAAAATAGTTTGACAGACTCTGTATTGGCATTAAATCATTATGTCAATATTACAGAATGGAACTCGGTCATAGACTCGGTTGTTGACAAAAAATGTAACACTTGAACGTTTAATTTGTATTCCATGAAACGGCTATTACGCCTTGGGTAAACGTTTCTGCTATTTTAACCTTTTTATACAGGGTTATTTGTAAAACACCAACAACCTTACAGTGGGTGAAAGTACTCATAATTATAAACAACTTTGACTATGGGACCAACTCTGAAATATCAAAAAATAAATCGGCTGTTTCATACAAAATTCAATATTCACCCGATGAAAATGTATGAAACAGTAGATTTTTTTTTCGATTTTTCAGGGTTGGTCTCATAACAAAAGTTGTTTATACTCATGAGTACTTTCACCCACTGAAAGGTTGTTGGTGTTTTACAAATGACCCTGTATAAAGGTTAATGAAGTTTTAGCAGTAAACAGCACAGTGGCGTGGCTTCAAAAAGTGTTATTACTTTATGAGAATTGACTTGCTAAAGGAAAGAATTTCAAAACTGTAATTTTTTTTAAGTTCGCGACTCATCAACTGTACAGCACTTAATTAAATGTCTACACCTTTTGTGATCTCAATCTATCCGCAGTGCACTAATTACCTAGTCAAGTCTAAAAAGAAATAACAGTTGCACTGTTACTGCAATACGGATCCGAGCAAAAACGTGAGAACACAGCAGCAAACACTTTCTGATTATTTTTAAATTGTAAAGATTCGATGAAAGTTTCATAGAAATGGTACGGTAATGGTTATGTTGCAGTTCACGATGTCTAACCTCTGGCATGACACGCCGGGTGTTTGGACAACGTTGATTACACTGCGCTTAATCTGTTCCGGGCTTCACTGGTCAGGCAATGCTGGCGTGAGTCATGGCCGTCGCGTTCGTAATACCTATGACGATGAGTCAATACCACAGTTGACTCGACGGAGTCCACTAATACAGTTTCTTGTAAGTTATGAGCTGTGACTAATAAGCGGCACATTTTTAAAGAAGGTTACATGTAGCAACCTTCGAACCTGCTATAGGCACTCTGACGATGACATCGTTCACGTAAAAGTTTACAAACAATACCTAGCTAATGTTTCCAAAACAAACTGCTTCGTGGTACAGTAGGTAAGTACTGTATTAACCGAAATACTTCTACTTTCCAAAAGTTACGAATACCTGTGGAAAGTCAGAAGGTTCCAGTAGCCAAGCCAAATTAAACAGGAACCATTGCTCGTTCATCAAGCTCGTTTTCACCACTTTGTCGTAAACTGAAGCCCGGACGCTACGTCCGCTCGAGGAAAACCTTTGTATCAAAAAGTGCTCTTCGTCTTGGGGCTTAATCTACAAAACCCAAGAATGAATGAGTAATTCTGATTAAGGTAAAACGACTGCATATGCTTGATTAAACTGAACTGGCATTCAAACATTCCAATGGAGTGATCTTATATAAACCTACTTACTAATGGTTTGGTTTTTCGCCCAGATAAGAGTTGCCTGCGTTGTATCGCACTTCCGCCAAGTCATTCTCGAACAGATGTTCAGTGACATCCGGTGCAGTTTCTGCTCATCAATTTCTCGTAAACATGTCGAGCGATACGATCGTCAATATTTCTTTCGGTGCGAAAGTATTATAGATATCAAGCAAATTAAGTTCACCGTCTTCTGCCAAAGTGTTCATGGTCATTCTCAAATTAATTCAAAATTCTAACATGCTCTGATTATTTTAACGGGTCTATCGCACTTTCAAAAGCTTGTATTTCAGTCTTTTTCAGATCAAGTTAAAATATTAATATTTTTGTGTTCATTTAATCTACTACGTGAACGGTTTCGTTTTGATATTTTTTTAAATTTTTCTTTATTCATCGTTGGAAACTTTTTAGTATAGGTAGGTAGTTTAATTTAAATGTTGTGGACTAGAACTTGACTTTATCGACTAAACATTTTTAAAATTCAACGGCTGCATGGCGTTTCGAAATTCTTATAGGATATTAAAACATTTGACCAAACAAGTTTTGTACGATTGTTAGGACGTGACACATCATGTAAACACTGTTTATTTATCTTATTAACTCAACTGGCGGTGACTCAGACACGCCGGATATCAGATGAGTCTGTTTTTACACTAATAATATTTTAATCACTTTCTGACTATTTATTAGTCAACCTTATCATTGAAATACGTTGATTTTAAAATACGATGAACGAAAAACGATTAATCTATTCTTCATTAATTATGATTCTATTGGGACTTGGAGAAGTCATGAATCCAGTGCTATTGAATCAAAGTATAATTACAAACCATGGAATAATTTCCAACTTTTACGCAAGCGAAGTCACTAACAGTTCAGAAGCTAGTAAGCCAATGGATCAACGAACTGCTTCAAGTCTCCTGACTAGCCAATACGATGAATATAAAATTAAAACGATACCTATAAACATAAGAAAGGCACAACTTCCACAGGATCACAAGTTCACAAGAAATGAGTCAACGAAGGAAACTCTTGCGCACGCGTAGAATATAAACGCGTTAGTCCATTGTATTGTAAAATGATTCGATATCGGAATACGTAATTTGTAGTATTCTCGGATGGTGTGAATCATTTGCATGTGTGCGATGTTTTTAGGAACCTTGACGACTTGGTATTTGTTTTACCTGCCTTGTATTCGAGGAATTCATATATTTTAGTTCTATTTTAATTGGAAACAGCAGTGCGATTCTGTAAACATATCGAAGTGAAGGCTTGGATGAAGTGATCACGAGGTGAGCTGTCATTCCATCTTGATTACATGGATTGACAGCTCAGCTCGTGATCATTTCACCCAAGCCTTCACTTCGACGTGTTGCAACACTTGCAACAGAATCGACGGGTTGTTTATCACTTAAATTGAGAATTGGAATATTCTGTGGGTTTGCTGTCAAGCGCCTGGCAAACGGCACTCCGATATTTTGGTGGAGACTGCAGCCTATAACTCATCTAAGTAAATGACAATAAAGAGATGTAGCTCTAGCAACTAGCAACTACAGGTGATAGGGACGCTAACAAAGACTCTATGGTCGCTAACAACACTGTTAAGAAATGTATTATCTTTCACACGAATTTCTAATGTACTTATTACTTTTTTTTGTTATTGCTTTGATAAATCCGTTGCCAAGTTTGCCTTAACATTCGACTTTATTATAAATATAGGTTAGGTATCCCAAAGTCATACCAAGCCTTATGGATTAAGGACTGCCAAGTTTACCAAACATCTTCTACGATATATCAAAATTAATAATATGATTACATAGCCATGCGAATTACCTCCTTACTTTGAAATTCTGTCGCCTCAACGAAAATGTTAAATAAATAAAGGACCTAAAATCGAGCCTTGCCAAGAGAATCTTAGAAATAGCAAAAAAATCCTGAGAAATGATTTGATCATTCATTCGTTTGATCCGAAAGTTCACTGATTCGACTATTATATACTATATTTTTAATTTATCAAATAATGTTGTAGATGTGCAGAAAAGATATTCAATGTCTGACTGAACAGGCAATGTTCAGTTCAGTCGTCATAAATATTGAAATAACATGCGCATCACGAACATGAAAGTGCCCGATATGTATTGCGAATTGTAATTTTGGCAGTGTTACATATTTTAACGATTATCGACTGCCTTGGCAACTTGTTTACCAGTTATAAAACGATATTATGTAATTTGAAGCAGGTTGTTTTGAATACGAATTATTGGAGTTATGCATGTCGTCAACTCTCTGCAAAGCTTGCAAAAATATCTCCTACGACGACGTATGTATAACTTACGATAGACATTATAGACAATAACAAAATCGTCTTCCGCATTTCGTCTTTTGCATATTCGACATTTTTATCTATGAAAGACGTGCGGTAATTTATAGAAATCCGAAACATGACAGAAACAATATTAATGTAGTGACGACTGACGAGTAGCGTGATATTTTCTTTGCAAACTTAAGTGCTCATCATCATTCAAAGTCTAATTTTTATTTTAGAAATTCTGTCTGTCGGTCTCTAACCAAAACGCATAGATCATGTAGTACTTAGTATGTTGTATTGTAGGTAATTCTGATCTCTTGTAATTATTAGTAACAGTTGCAATTCAGCTGTAAGTAGGACAGAACTTAATTATCCATGATCACATTTCACGTATGATCGCGTCACTGGACTGCGGTCTGATGCAAACTGGCCTACTTCCACATTTAGAAGTCCAGCCATATATGAACAATGGAAAACCTGAATAGCTAATATAAGTCCTATCACAGTCGCACAAGATATATTTTCATCTGAATAGGTTCATTAATAAGGTCGTAAGATAAAAGGACGTCTGTGATGAACTGATGAAGGGCGGACAGGGCAGGCTGTCCTTTTGTGGGCATTTTTTATGAACCTGTCAGTGAAAGGCAAAGGAGATGGATATTTGCTGTTCTGAATAAAAATAGAGGCTGGTTTTTGGGTGATTTATGAGTTTGTTTTAGAAATAGATGGGTTAACATTTTCAAATAAGAGTTGTTAGATCGTTTGTATAGGTTAAATTAAATAGAATTGTTACTGGGGTACCTACTTCAACACCAAAATCACATTAGGTCTGAAGCTCACGCTGAATTTAATTAAATAGGTAGGTAAGCAAAGTTCGATTTTGTTCCCGGTTGATTACATTATAAGGGACTTGAACATAACTGGGGAAATTTGGGTGTACTTCCATATTTACATAGGTACTACGTACACGTCTGCATAACCCATTACATAAAGGAAAACACGGTTGATGACATGTTAAGATTTTGATTTCATTATCTAAATCGATTAAATTAGAGAACCCCGCCTCAATTTAATTATAGCTAAATCATATATAGGTATGCAGCTAAATTCTAGACAAATTAAATATCTGAAGATGCTAGTCATGATGTGCCAAACCTATCTGAGTACCAAAGACAATTTAAAGCTGCCTTGTATGAGAAAAAATAAGGAATGGAACGGTTGTATTAGTAAGCTGGTTCGGAGCCCGTATACCCGTCTAGTCGGGTGGACGTCGGCGGGGTGCGAGCGGGGCGCGACGGGACGAAGCTCGAAGGGATCGATCGCCCGCCCGCTCTCGCCCTTGACCCTCGCCTGCACCGGGGCGCGGGGTGGGCTGCGAGCATGTGTGTGTGAGGGGTGTCGCCACTTCGGCAGATTTCATGCGGTGAATATTTGACGTAAAACCTGGCACTGTTCATTTCATATGTTTTAATAGTGGATGGCATAGCTACGTGGTTGAAATAGCCGTGTTTGAAATAGACTTTCGTGATAGAGTAAGTGCCTATCTTGAATATCTTCTTTGAATTATGCGTGAGAAGTTTATAGGTAATAATTTTAATCAGAGCATGTGGGCAAATGAACTACCTACTTATTAGTTACCTATCTGTGGAGTGGGTCCCAAAATTCTGCCCTGTGGTACACCGTACACCAATAGCCAACATGGCGACATCTTGGGTGTTACTGAAAGTATTTTTCTCTTAAAATATTTGTATTGTATATCATTAAATCCCCTACATGACATGTCTTGGAATTAGAATTAGCTTTCAAGCCTACAGTACACAGAGATGAAATATTTTCGTTACTACCCACTCATTTAGCGTGATGTCTGACCCTAGTTACCCCTAAATGTCACGGGAGTCGAAACTTCGCATTACCCCAAGCAGTCGCTCGACAAAAATAGAAAATCGATTTCCATTTTGATGAACCATCCTGTCACTGCCATTATTTGCTGAACACCTAACTACTTAACGTATTATCTTACCATACACAGGCTTATTCATAACAAAAATCTAACCATATGCTTCGTGTATAGGCTTATCAGATTTTAAATTATGATTCTTTAAGAAACTTTTTACAAAAATATCAAGAACCCATAGGTTGGTTGAAAGAGAATGCCTATGCCCCTAGGCAAACTTTGCCAATTAACGTTTAGATTTCGGCTTCTCAAATTCGAATTAAGAATCTTCTAATCAATAGAAAACTAAACATACGGGTAAGAAGCCTTCATGAATAAGGCTGTTAATATCTGCAATATTTTAGGCACAGACCATCCATACCACTCATTGTAATATCACCATGTTCACTCCTCATGTACAATTCAACCCCTAACGCTCACATAGCCGTACACGTACAGTCGCTCCCTCATTCCTAACTCCTTACGACGGACCGGGCAGAGTATGTGCGATGGCTTCCATAGATTATGTTATAACAACTGTTCTGTTATTTGCATTTGTTTACCCGCATGCATTTAGGTCGTATTTCTAAAAACCGGCCAAATGCGAGTCGGTCTCGCGCACAAAGGGTTCGGTACCATTATCTATAAAAAACGGCAAAAAAATCGTTTGTTGTTTGGGAGCCCGACTTAAATTTTTATTTTGTAATTCTATTTTTAGTATTTTTTGTTATAGCGGCAACAGAAATACATCATCTGTGAAAATTTCAACTGTCTAGCTATCACGGTTCATAATGAGATACAGCCTGGTCCATAATGACAGACAGACAGACGGACAGCGGAGTCTAAATACTTAATAGGGTCCCGTTTTTACCCTTTGGGTACGGAACCCTAAAAAGATGTCCGTTGGAAAAAAAAATGCCGTCGTCTCAAGTTCCTTTGCCTTTCCGGAAACTGATCTAGATTTTGCCATTGCTAAGTCGTTAATTGAATAGATCAGACACAGATCTAGTGATATCTGCAGATTTTATGTTTCAGACAAAACACAAGACGAGCCCTGTCCCCACCTACATCAATATTGACGCCGACAACTTCTTTAAATAGGTCGAAGTCTACCTACAACCATAATCATTACGCATTAGAGACCATTACTCTCTGTTGGCAGCGGAACAGACGCATGCTGCCAAGGGCCAAGTGACGCGCCGGAACGCTTTCGAAGTTCGAACAGTTGCACCGACCGCGCCCGTGACGTCAGCGTACAGCAGACGAAACGAACGCGTGGTGGGTGTGTCCATCTAATTATAACTGTGTATTTTAGGATTTCGACTACACATTGCTCTAGGTCAGCTATTATAAACTACACGCTATCCCACGTAGGGATACGATGCGATGTGATGTGACGCATCACTCTCTATTTGTAAACATCGAAAACCATAACAAAAAAAAAAACAACTTCAATGATGGACAACAGCTGAATCAACCAACGTCATAAACTGATTTGAAAATATTTGAGATAATCACGTAACCAGATTAGAAAACTAATTCAAAAAATGATTAAAAACATAATTGGTATGGAAATTAATTCATCGATATATCACCTGTTTAGAGAAATCGTAGGGGAAAATACCTGCATAACATTCATACTACGAGTATTTTTATCGCAATCGAAACTAAGTAAGTAAGTATTGTAGGTGTAATCAATCGTAAGGGGATTATTAAGTTGATGAAAGAAAGATAATAGTAGCTATGTACTTAGTGTAGATAAAGAAACTACTCAATAATTGTGACAAAACAGGGCTTATCTAGGCCTTGAATTTGCCTATCAAATTGTAAGTGGAACCTACAAACGGGATGAATAGGAATGCAGGGGGGTGAATTGGCCCGGGTCGACTACGCGTTGTGTTCCACGCGCGCCTCAAAGAGATGTCAGCATAGTACACGAGGCCCGTTAGTAGGTTCAGAGCCTGCCAGGGTTGCGGATTTTGTTCGAAAGATTTACCGCGGCCCTGGAAAGCAAAGTGTACTAGGACGATCAGGGATGGCTTTTAATCAGTAATAGTCTGACACTCCCTTCCGCTCCGCCTAGAGCGAAAGGAGCCATTTGATGATTTCCCATCCATTAGGTATAAAGGGATGCATCGGCACTTGGATTTTTACGTTAGATTTTAAAAATCTTATTTGTAGCATTTGCGGTCTCCAATTTTATTGCATTGATATAGGTAAGTTAAATAAAGTTGCTTTCTTAGACAACCAATATTATGATAAAAACCTGATCAAAGTTTTGTTTCTATTCACCCCTCCGCGCTCCGTTACTATTCAGTCCGCTTGACGGAAATCCAAGTGCCTGGACATTTGTTGCCAAGAGCCAATGACTGTCGGTTGTATAGACTATAGAGCTAACATTGTAGGAAATTCATACTATAAATTAATTTATATGTGGGAATTCCTGTAGCTACTAAATGCTGCGCTAAAAATACCCTAACTGCGTAGTTTCAGGGTTTAATATCCTGTTAGCAGCCTGAAAAGGTAATGGGTGCGGTTTTCCCTGTTCCAATAGAATTATCGCAGCCTCGCCCATGTTCCTAGTACCTACCTATATTCCATTAGTGATATTAAATGCAGCACGAATATTACTTTGTTCGCTAGAAGTGCTAATTACTTCAATTAGGTAGACGGTGGAGCTGTTACGTAGTTGCTAGGGACTGATTGTATTATCTACCCACGTCAAGCCGATTAGCGTTTTCTTTGAATTAATTGTAATGATTGTGTTTATCGCTCTATACCCTGCTATTAATCCTATCTTCATCTACCTTGCCTTTTCCCAACTATATTGGGTTCGGCTCCCACTCAAACCGTTTTCAGCTGAATACCAGTATTTTACGTGGAGCGGCTGCCTATCAGACCTAAGTTCATAATGCGTAACATGGTACTTAATTATCAGATTTTCTGGCTTCTGACAATCCGTAACGACTGCCAAAGATCTACAAATGACAGCCGGGACCAAGGACTTAACGTGCTTTCCGAGGCACGGAGGAGTCTCGGTATGTTAAGATGGTCACCCATCCACAGACCAACCTCGGCAAGCGTTGCTAAACCTTGAAGATCGATCCGTGCGCATGCGGCTGTTATTATTTAGCCACGAGCTGCCCTGCTATCTATCTAATCCCAATGTAGGAATTAATCACTATAACCACCTTATCGAGCTATTAGTTCATTACTACACAACAAAAATAGTCCGATTCGATACCATTTATGATTAGTAAAATAATGAAATATTATATAATAAAGCAGCCCATGATGATAAAGTTGCGGACGTGGAGTTCCGTTACCACTATGTATAAACTAAAATATGTAAAATGGAACGGTCAATGACTACAGTTGCAGTTATAAACTCCAGTAAGCTGTAGACGTCTGAGAATCGCAGATTCGTGTCATTATGACTGTCGTAAACGCAACTCCGTCTTTCACTTATGAAGCTAAATACGTAGGTAATGAGATGAAGGATAGAAAGCAAGAAAAATGCAGATTTATACCGGTATATAAATTATCTTTTATTAAAAATGTTCAGGTTAGTAACGATCATTATAAATAAATAAAAATCTTTGTCAAAAATACGGAATCGACAATGTTCCGCATTCATTATTACGTAATATGCATATTACGATACCTTACAGCCTAGTTTTAAATACTGAACTTAAATAAAAGATCACAAGCGTAATTTGAGCCGCCCATTCAGGGGCCTGGTGTAGGGCATCATAAATTAGGAATAGTCTTACTTGTCGCTTAGAAGCACTTCCTGTGGACGATGGAGGGGCCAGACTCATCGTACTCCTGCTTGGAGATCCACATCTGTTGGAAGGTCGAGAGGGAGGCGAGGATGGATCCTCCGATCCATACGGAGTACTTCCTCTCTGGGGGAGCGATGATCTTGATCTTCATGGTGGACGGGGCCAGGGCGGTGATCTCCTTCTGCATACGGTCGGCGATGCCAGGGTACATGGTGGTACCTCCGGACAGAACTGTGTTGGCGTACAGGTCCTTACGGATGTCGACGTCACACTTCATGATCGAGTTGTAAGTGGTCTCGTGGATGCCGTTGGCTTCCATTCCCAAGAATGAGGGCTGGAAGAGAGCCTCGGGGCAACGGAATCGTTCGTTACCGATGGTGATGACTTGTCCGTCGGGAAGCTCGTAGGACTTCTCGAGGGAGCTGCTGGAGGCGGCGGTGGCCATCTCCTGCTCGAAGTCGAGCGCGACGTAGCAGAGCTTCTCCTTGATGTCACGCACGATTTCACGCTCGGCCGTGGTGGTGAACGAGTAACCGCGCTCGGTGAGGATCTTCATCAGGTAGTCTGTGAGGTCGCGGCCGGCCAAGTCCAGACGCAGGATGGCGTGCGGCAGCGCGTAGCCCTCGTAGATGGGCACCGTGTGCGAGACACCGTCGCCGGAGTCCAGCACGATACCGGTGGTACGACCGGAGGCGTACAGCGAGAGCACGGCCTGGATGGCGACGTACATGGCGGGTGTGTTGAAGGTCTCGAACATGATCTGTGTCATCTTCTCTCTGCAAAACAAAGCACATGGTCAGAGCTGGCCAGCGGGCTCGGTGCGAGCGACTATGCGACGGCGCGCTGGGCGCGGACCTACCTGTTGGCCTTGGGGTTGAGGGGGGCCTCCGTGAGCAGCACGGGGTGCTCCTCGGGCGCCACACGCAGCTCGTTGTAGAAGGTGTGATGCCAGATCTTCTCCATATCGTCCCAGTTGGTGACGATGCCGTGCTCGATGGGGTACTTGAGCGTGAGGATACCTCTCTTGCTCTGGGCCTCGTCGCCTACGTACGAGTCCTTCTGTCCCATGCCGACCATGACGCCCTGGTGGCGCGGCCTGCCCACGATGGAGGGGAACACGGCGCGGGGCGCGTCGTCTCCGGCGAACCCGGCCTTGCACATACCGGAGCCATTGTCTACTACCAACGCAGCAACTTCCTCGTCGCACATTTTGAATTAGTCTGAAAAAATAAGAATTGAATTTTAAATTCCTGGAAGATACAGTACTAAGATCAGAGGCACAGACTGACTGTAATGAGACTACAGATGTTTCTAGCAAAAACTACCGTTATGTAGTAATTCATATCTGACGTAACAGTCACGCCTTGTGCCAACTCACTGATAAAAGGATTATTCGATACACCTTATCTCTAAAAGATGATAAGAATTTCGGAAAGGCACGCCTATACATTTTTTTAAAAATAGGTTAGAAAGAATAACTCGAGAAAAATATCTTAAGTAATCTATAAAAATCTAACGGACATTGGGAAAAATAAGGGTGGAACCACCCTAGGTACACACTGCCCGGTCTGGGGTTCGAACCCAGAAGCCCTCAAATTCAGTAGACAACTTGCCACAAAACTGATGAGGTAGTTAAAATTCACAAAATCCGGAAAGCACTTCACTTAAATTACGTAAAAAAATGTTATGTAACATGTCGTATCACAGGTGTTAATAAAATATTAAACACTGGCTCTAAACGCTATTAAATTTTTGATTTAAAAATCCACAATTATTTATTTTTAAAATCCACGATTTAATTTAATAAAATCAAACAAAACTTACTGTTAAATAATAAGTTAATGACTAGGTACGACTCGTGCTGCTTCGGTCAAGCACACCTCACTAAATGAGAACCGGCTCTTGAGGATAAACTATATAAAACGCGCCTTATCAGAGTTCATGTACTATCGGCTACAATTTATTTTCCGCCAATCACGAGCTGCCTGATGCTGCCTCAATTTTTGTCACCATATATGGTAACGCACTCGGTTCTATCCACAATCTGGTGATAACGATATACTTTGATAACGATTGTAATAGCACTACACGTTATCTGAAGCCGTGTGACTGTACAACACTCACGTAGCTGCCGCGCACCGGTGTACAACACACTCGCTCAGGGTCACCAATACGCTTCTTTAAAATACTGAAATTTCTCTTCAGACTATCCGTACTTTCTCTATGATTCAGCTGTTTTGCGCTAATTGCCACAAACGCCTAACATTAACCTACAAATATTTAATTAGTTTAATACTCTACCGTTGTAAATATTCTCATTATAATTATGAAAAGAGCAGAAAGCATTACTAACTGACGTAAAAGATGAGAGATATCTTATTCTAGTAGGTAGGACGTTACAGTGGCTGCACGGATGTGTTGCAAAAAATCTAAATGTGCGTCCGAAGGTGACTGGACCAGACGGACCAGTGGACGGCTTGTGTAGGATCGTTCGAAACGACCAGCCACTCGCGACGCGAAAAAACAAACTATTTGTTGTTGAATAGAAGCGTAGGCGGTATAATTTAAGATCTAAACCAGATCCACGACGATATGACACATCGAATACACGTGGAAGACTACAACGTGATATTAATTACGATAATTGTAGCCATTGATTGAAAAGTAAGTACCAATAATATCGTTGGAATTCAAATCACAATGTGTAAAATATTCAGCCTCGCCACTGCAGAGGTAGACATAAATCAATAGAGCTTCGAGACACCCTTGTTAAATGTTTCCTATTATACATATAGAATAATATTGTGCAGTCGTCTGCGTGTATTGATTTCTCTCCCGCCCCCACGTCTGACCCCCCTCCCCCACTGCACCGCCGCATGGGGTGCGCTATGGGGCTGCATGACTCATCCGACTGCACCCTCCGTCTCTCAATAGAATCAAATTAATTTGCTGTGTTTTGATGTAGCTCGTGTTTGCAGATTTCAAATATTTAGAATTGCTCAATAATATCGTCTATGATAAGATCGGCTATTACCTTAGTTACTAACCTTAGAAATATAAAAACAGGTAGTAAAGATAAAGCAGTTACAATATTAGATTCTAATCAAAGCTTAGCATATCTAATAATTTCGTTGAAGTAATGGCAACGCAATCTACCTATAATATCGTACCGGTACGTGGCCATTACATACATTTCGATCGCTACCTTTTTAGCGATACTCAAATTGGCAATCCGGAAAATTTCGGAGTCACCTTGGTATGTCTCACTGTCTTATTTATTACTTTACGAGCAAGGTTTCGAGACGTATAGCTTTTTCCAATAAAGGGAACTACATAGGATGTCAGCTGTGGCTGGCCGCCTGTGCTGCTCTTGACCTATGTATATCAATTTAATATACTTACATTAAGTTATCATTAATTACTTCGAGTGAGTGATCGTGGACGAAAACAGCCATGGAACCTAAAATGGAATTAATTTAATGTTAATGTCGCCTTTAAATGTTCATGGAGTCTAGTATTGTTCTGATGACTTCATTAAGGAAAATGACAATATATATAAATATCCTGCAGAAAACAACGTACATCCTCTATTCCATGTTAAAATATTACCTTGTTTTAATGTCAGATTTAAATCTAAAATGTACTTTAAAATCAAGTGTCGTATGGGATTTGAATGAACCTTGGTGTGGCCCTCCGATGACTCACAGATTTCTCAAAAGCGTATGATAGCATGAATCATAGTTGAGATGTAATCGAATCAGGTGACGATTCGTCTCGATCACAGATTCGATCACCTATTTGTATCATGACGTCAATATGGTATTGTAATGTAATAATTAAAAACCGTTTGTGTCATGAATTCATGATTGTCTTGAGGTGTGGCTCAATTTGAGGACTATAACCGATGTTTTTAAGTTCTAATGAGTTGAATAGTTATTTCATGCATTGTTGAACTTGTGCTTACTCACTTCTTCGTATGTAGATGTGTGGAAGATTCTGTTCGGCGAATTTAACATACATAGATCGTTGAATTCTTACAGATATATTAGGGAAATCCAGAAATTCTAATCTTCGTTATCATGCGTATGGTGAAGGATGCTGTTTTCCGTTATACGGTCAACTTCAGACAGGCAGGAATGAGGTGACATGTTTACTCAAGGAACCTCGCCATGCCACGTAAAACTACTGGAGCGAAATTAATTCGACTTTTACTTTCGGAAGAGCCTTGTCTTTGTAACATAGGTACTTACATACATATTATATACGTACCATAGGATACGTAAAAAGCGTATACTTATCATAATGAGTACATATTTATTGAAAAGTCATACTAAATGTTAATAAAATAATTACCAATGTGGTTGCTAACCGAGAGCTCAAATATTATCACAAAGAAAACAAACACTTTTCACCCAACTACCCGGAGAGTTATAGGTTTAGTTGTCTATGTGTATGGATGTTCATCTGTCGGTCTATTCTGTCAACATATCATCGTGAAAACTTCAGCGAAGTGAGACTGTCAATCCTTATTACTGCTGGTCTATTCTGTAAACAGTAGCGTAGCTAGGGGCAGGGGGCAGGGGGTGCGGTCCGCCCCGGGCCCTGGGTGACATCCGTTTAGGAGTGTCACCCGAACCCGACCGTTCGTCGACTATTTTTTGGCAGGGTTCGACCCTGACTGTGTCCCTCCTAAACAATGGAACCTGTCAAATGTTGATAAGGTTGGTGTATAAGGTTTCGAGCTCGCTTCGCTCGTTCCTGCATTCTGCATTCTTTCTTTTTGAGCTTTTTTTTTATTAATCAACAACATTAAGTACTTCTATTTCCGAGGTGGTCCAAAAATTTCCTTGAGCTTTTCTGCATTGACGTGACGACGTTCCGTTTTTTGTCACGGTCAACCCAAAACGGGTGACGCAATGAAATCTGTCCGAGGGTGGGTGCAAAATCTGCACTCTCTTTCATTCTGCATTCTCTTAGGAGAGAGAGAGAGAAGAGCCTCAAGAAGACTTTTTGTTCTTATCAGATTAAGCTAACTAAGACTTCTAATGAAGCTTGAATGATTAAAAGAAAATAAAACTTTTCCGAGGTGGGGTGCATACATTTTCGACACAAATTTCTATTAGCACACAAATAATTCTAATGCAAAGTCAAAGTTTTATTTCAAATAAACCATTTGCAGGTTCTTTTGAATTGTCAGAGTCGGTCAGTCAGAAACATGAATCTATTTGCACGTTCCAAAGCGTAGATCTCTATGGAGAAGAACGTGCAAGAAACTCCACTAGACTCTTTTAAACCATTTTATGATTTACAAAAATCCTGGTTACATTATCCTTGTTGCTTCTACATGTGAGAACAATGTAAAGAAAGAAAAAAAAAATGTAGTGTCTGCCCACAAATGGAGAGCATTTGTGGGCAGACACTACATTGTTTGTTTGTTTGTTTTTCACTTCATGTTTTTGACACCACATTATACGCACCGGGAGCTAGCATGGGTAACAACCCATGCTAGCTACGCCACTGTCTGTAAACAAGTCACTGTGAAATCTTAGGTGTAGTAAGCTTGAAGTGCACTGTCATTCCAATTCAATTGGGTGGATTGACAGCTCACTTCCCGCTCATAACTCATTTCACCTAAGTTTTGCAGGTGATATTTAACAGCCGGTCTATTCTGTCAACATCTCACGGTGTAAACTTAGGTGGAGTGACCATTCAAGTGAACTGTAATTCCATCTTGTTTGTATGGATTGACAGGTCTTTATGTTCACTCCAGCTCCTAGCAAAAAATTTCATATTTTCCGTAGCGAAACATATTTTTAGTCAGGTTTTATTTTATTATATTTTTTACTAACAGAAAAGCCAATGTACTTAGAATCATGTGTTAAAGCTTTTACATAAACTTTACTGAATAAACCATCTATGTTTTTAATTACGACGAACACTATTTAATGAGGGCATTTCTGAGCAAACAGGAAACATATAAATCAAATAATAATGAAAATTAATATTTTCCTTATAACAGTGTCCGATATGTATGTGTCTATTTTAAAACACAATTATATGTCCTGCATGGTGTGGTGATATTGATATACTTAGGTACATAATATATATATGTATATATAAGAACAGGAAAAATATTTTAACGTTCAGTTACTGGAAAACAGTAATAATTAATCATTGTCAATTCTTGCTGGTCGATGACTTGTGAACTGATTAATTTAATTTTTTTTTCATCAATATTGTTTTCATAAAATATGGACAATCATAAATAAACACAATGGTAGGCGCCGCATAAAACATTTATTGACTTTCATATGAAAAACAGAAAATAAGACATAAAACTGTCCTCAATCGACTCCTATCGTGATCCTTTACGTTCTCTAGCAATGAAAAGCCGGTTATAATTTACGGTTCGGGTATCAACGAAGGGATATTAGGGAAAGGTCAATGTACTTTATTACAAGTTTATCGGGCGTCTTCCCCAACTACACATAGTCGTAAGTTTTATCATTCATTTTTGAGTCGTGGGTACCTACTTGAATAAAGATAAATTCCATTCATCATTACTACCATACATGAGATATACTCGACGACCTTCTCCAGGTCTTAATTTATTGTGCCATCTCTTTTCCATAAATATTTACAAACCAGGTAAGTACAAAATATAGCAAACAGACCAGGGGCCTAACCACCAACTCTTAAAGCAGTATTACTTTAATATTACTTCCAGTCGAAAAGAGACGGAGCTATACGTCCTGTATAGCTCCGTCTCTTTCCCACTGGAAGTAATATTGAAGTAATACTGCTGTAAGAGTTGGTGGTTTAGGCCCTGGACTTAGACACTGGACAGACTCATTTTAAGTGCGCAATGGATGGTCGTTTAGAAAATTATGAAGAGTGTAGCATACCTACTCCCCATCTACACTAGATTTACCTAGCAATTTCGTATGTATCTAGGTGGCCCAAGTATTTCACTGTAATGGCATTCTGCATCGACAGGTGGTTGGTTAGGTACAGCTGGTGTCTGGACAGGCCTTATAGCGGCAGCAGAACAACATCATCTGTGAAAATTTCAACTGTCTAGCTATTACGGCTCCTGAGATACAGTCTGGTGACAGACAGACAGAGAGACAGCCTTTTTTACCCTTTGGGTACGGAACCCTAAAAAGATCTTACAAGGTAACGTTTTTTTAACTGAATACCATCTCGTTTGATGAGATTTCCAAGCTAGATTTTTCATTAGTTTTTAGATATGTTAGTACAACAAGGTTCTATTTAAAAAAATGATCACTCCCTTTTTTCGGTTTAGCTGCTGTGATATATCGCACAGCATACGTGAATATTTATCCCGAAAAAAAAAATCACGATGCTTCTGAAAAGTTTATGTACGGTACAGTACGTCTAAAGTGAAGTAATTTTCGTAATCGGATCAGTTCTCCCAGCGATTATGTATTTTTGTTCACCACCTATATCATCATCATCATCATATCCACCGAAAGACATCTATTGCTGGACATAGGCCTCCCCCGAGTGTCGCCACAACAACCGGTGCAATAATAACGATCCTGTGCGTCTCGCATCCTTCGGCTATCCGCGACCCTCACCAGGTCATCGGTCCATCTTGCAACAAAGAAACAATTTTACCCCTTTAAAATATTAGAAGCTTAGATTTCTAACCATCCATATTTCTAGATATATCCAGTCAATACTTAAAATTGATATTTTCCTCCTTCACATAAATTTTATCGACTAACTCAGGCATTTATGCGACGCCGGTTCGTAATAATCTCGACAAAATACGCTATCAGCTGACTGTGTATGACGTCAGTGTGTATCGCCAAGATTATTGTGAATTCTTGGCCGCATAATACAGTCAATTACTTTTTTATCTGATCCTTACGTCATGCGGTAAATATTTTAGGTTGGAGGTTTAAGGCTCGGTTATTCGGGCCTGTTGGCCATTAAAAACACTACCTCCGCCGGTGACCCTTCACGTTCAACACGACGATATTATTACGATGACATGATTTTTTCTGTGTTACATTTTGTAGTCTGTAAGGATTTAGAGGTCGGAGTCTGGATTTGCCCTCATCCTTTGATTTTATTTTATTTTAACAGACTGTTTTTCAATAAAATGCTGTCAGTTGCTGAGAACGTCAGAACGACTTGGCATTTTCTAAATGTGCCTAATAGTCCGACATTGGTTTATAGGCAAAGAAAAATCGGAAAACATGCCTGGAAAATTGGAAAATGATAGTGCGTTTTCTATGGGATTTTTGTACGAACATTTGGACAGGAGTACAGGACTCGTGTCTGTCGGGTCATAAAATTAAAAGTGTTGGTTCTATTACCGTAAAATTATTGCAAGTACCTAAATACCTATGTTATATAAGTATAGTTTCTGCTCGTGATTTCGGAATATATATATATTTTTTAAAGGTTTCCTTACTTAACCACGGACGTCAAATAAATGGACTGAATCATGTCTGAAACATTTATATATTGTCCCGGCTGCGACAGGCATTATTTATATTATATCCTTATTTGTGGGCTAATAATATCAAATACCTTTATTTTCTGGAATAACTACCATCGTCCATTGTTTCAAATAATAAGTACTGCATATTTTAAACCGATTCAAATAAAGGAGACCGTTCTGAATTCGACTGTTTTCAGCGGTATAAAGGCGTTTTATCGCAGATTAAAAATAACTAACAGCATACTATCTACTCACGTATTTAATCGTATTCCCTTATCGTCGTTATCAGACCGCAATTAGGTAGGTAGTAATCATGACTATCGAGGTTACACTTTGGTCAATGTTAGCACTTGATTGATTAATCATACTTATTGTAAAATAAATAGAACAGTTAATATTCCAATCCGCTGGATGAGAGAAGCTAGCACCGGTTGAAGTGGCGCTTGACAAGTTTCCCGACTTGTCCAGCAACGGACGTAGTACGAAGTAATTAGGGTTTTAAGGGTTCCGTACCAAAATCAAATTTAAAAAATAACTAAGGCCCATATTCTAAAACGTAAGTTACTCCAACTCAACTCGAACTCCAACTTTTCATAAATTGAAGTTTTTGCATTTGTTTGCTCATCTATCGAGTACGAAAACGTCAATTAGAAATTCACGTCATGTGAAAATACTACGTATTACTAAAACAAAATGGCATAAACTCAGAGAAAAACTACAGATTTAGCGCTCGTAAAATAAACTGTAGAATGTACAGACGCCAGCACATCAAGCTACAACAATCTGTAATTTTTTTTTTTTATATTTTCAACTTTATTGCTGAAACATTAAGTTCAAGGTTGATTGGGAAAATTTGACAGTTTCGGGTAGATTGATGTGCTGGCGTTCTGTATATACATGGATAGACAGGATAACTAAGTATGGAGACATTAAACACAGAAGTGTTTGAGATTCATGTATTTTAATTATCCTTGTAGGCATTTTGAACTAGATCATCTATTGGTTGGAGTTCTCATTATACTGTAACAGGAAATAATATATAACAGAACTGGTAGTTACTATAGTTAGGATTGTCAAGAGATTGAGCAGTATATTATCCTCATAAGCTGCTATCCTCATAGCTAATCCCGACTATGTTTAGCGGTTGACATTTTCGGGCCTGAATATTTTAGGCTGACCGTTTCGACTGGAATAAGTCTGTGTTTTAAGCTTTTAGATAACAATAGAATACTTACCTATCAGAATATTTTTTCTGATAGGTAAGTATTCTATTGTTATCTAGAATTTTCGATTTATAAACATGTCATCATCAATATGTTTCTTTATCGCTATTTTTGTCAACCAATTTAAACGCCTTACATGAGATTCAACAGTACAAGTTTTCTGTCCCGATGAATAAATTGTTCCAGTAATTTTACGCATCGAAAAGTTGACCGCTATGCCCGAATTTCGTAGTCTGCTACGCTGCTACGCGGCGTGTGGCGTAGCAGCGGCGGCTACATATCAACCTACACACTGTACAAAGTTTCAGAGCGTCTAGACTGGCAATTCAAAATGGCGTATTGGATTCGAGTAATTTATTGAACGTCAGAATCAAATCTACATCTACTCGCGTAGCTGTAGAGTTTGTTTTTGAATAAAAAGGTTTAACAAAAAAATACAACAGACTTTAAAAAAAAAATGTTTAATTTCGGAAGTCTGTTTTTCGGTAGTGTTTGTTTTTTGACAGCGACTTTCGAAATTAAGTTATTAGGTATATTACTATGTGTTTTGTATTATTAGAGAAGTCGGTTGAGTTTTTTTTGTAAAAGTTTACTTTTATTTTACTCTTTTTAGTACTTTATCATTTACTTACGTAATTTGTCCACCACTTGAAAGTCACAGGAAAGCAAAATACGCAAAAAATTTCGTTTACTTGGATGACATATTTTTTCCAGCTATTTTGATTTAAAAACCAAACTACTGAACCGATTTTGATCACATTTCTATGGGACCAATCGGAAATTCGGAACATATGTCCTTTCATATAAAAGAAGAATTTTTCATATCAGTTCATAAATGACGGAATAACGAGGTAACAAATACAAACATAAGATTCAGTTAAAAACCTCTGGAACTACAGGTCGGATTTGAGAAATTATTTATGTATTTGGTAGCCCAATATTATTGGGGAAGGTAATAGACTATTTAACATTACGCTAAAGCTCTAAGGAGCTGAGCAAAAAGAAAAAAAATGTAATAAAACGCTAAGCTAAGCGACAACGAAATAATAGCGCGGGGGCGCGGGGCGGGTGAAACTATGGGACGCAGCAGGGCCAGGGCCTAATCACCAACTCTTAAAGCAGTATTACTATAATATTACTTCCAGTGGGAAAGAGACAGAGCTATACGTTCTGTATAGCTCCGTCTCTTTCCCACTCGAAGTAATATTGAAGTAATACTGCTTTAAGAGTTGGTGGTTAGGCCCCAGATCCTAACAACTTTAATATTTTAATGCATAACTGAGTTTGTTTGTTTGTAACGCTTTCTGGTCTTAATAACTAAACCAATTTTGTTGAATTTTGGTACTGAGATAGATGGGCAATAGCTACGATAATAGGCTACTTTTTGTAAAATCTATAATAATACGAGCGATACCACTATCAAAAGGTTATAATTCAAGTAGGTACTGACAGAAAAGTACAACCAAGCGGCAAAAAAATGGCGTAACTCAGTATCCGTGGTAGTTATCATAATCCGGTACAATTGCACATCCTCAGATAAACTCAAGTACCTACTTAACTACATTGTGGGTAACCGGGATTACCTATTAATAATACGTAGTAATATTAATCAGTGACACAGTTATTTCAGCTCTATTTATAAGCGATTCGTTTCAGCAGTTTGTTTTGTAAGCGGTCACGCGATACGCTGTATAGAGTAGGTAATGTTGCTGATCGGCGCAAGCGCAGGCAAGGTCGAGGCGAACTAGACGCGCAAGTTCATTGCTCACATGCACAGCAACACTTGAACACCTTGGTAATATTAAATATAGCATAAATAGTCTATATAGAACCTACAGTAAGCGTAAAACGTAATGGCGGTTGTGAAGTGCGCTACTCGCTGAGGAGTGCGCAGCGACAAATACAGCGTATATCCCATCCCTAGTGAGACGACCTTGCGCGGGCCTGCTGACGGCGAGCGTTGGCTCGCCGTCCGATCAAAGCCAGGCCGGGGGTTGTGTTCCACGCGCGCCTCAAAGAGATGTCAGCATAGTAGACGGGGCCCGCTAGGGCCAGAGCCTGCCAGGGTTGCGGACTTTGTTCGAAAGAGTTACCGCGGCCCTGGAAGGCAAAGGGGATCTGGAGGAGTACGGATGGGTTTTAGTCAGCAAGAGTCTGACACTCCCACCCGCTCCACCCAGAGCGGAAGGGCTCATTTGACGATTTCCCATCAATTTATCAAATTAAAAAAAAAGTGAGACGACCTTGGTAGGGCCAATCAGAACGCAGTAAGAACCCCGCTACGTCCTACCTCAGCTTGTTGACAGAATTGGTTTGGTGCGAGACCAAGCATTAGGCGATAGACGCCTGCATGGTAGTTGGGTTGGGAGTGCCCTACCCCTCTCCCTCGCGGTCACATGAATGCTACTGTCGCTTCTGAGGAGCGACTCACCTCCAGTTCTGTGCCGCCTTTAAGTTTGAATCGTACAGTACCCATTTAAATGCCATATCTTCACGTCCGACTCGATACATTTATCTCAGCTACGAGCTACGTCTTTCAAAGTATCATATCGTGGCACGCGTGATATTGTGAGAAACGATGTCATGTCGAGAATGCATAATGTCGAGAGAAAGGGAGAAGATTATGAAAAGAAACTAGACGTAACACCGTGGAATTACACATTCGAGTAAACTTTGCCATAGTAATAATAATATGTATGCCGCTGTATTCGCTGAAGGGTAAAGAAACCCCTGGCTTTCAAAAATATTTTCAGTATATTTATTAATTGAATATAGGACATTTTAATTTGATATAATTTAATCTGTGACATTTTATTTTGATTTTATTGAATTTAGGACATTTAATGTATAATCTGTTTCTTTTATTATTTTATTTAAATTTGACATGTTAAATTTGATTATTTTATTAATTCTAATTATTGACATTACTTTGAATTGTCACATTTATTTACTGTTTTTTTGGTTTTTTTTTCGTATGTCATATCGCATGCCAATCATTTTTATTTCACGTTTTTATGTACCTACTTACTTATTTTACATTTATTATTTGGAGCCGTGTACGCTCGGTTATATATAAGCTGTAGTTGCCTCTAATTGAGCGTGCATTTAGGATAATTGGTAATTTGCATATTTAGTAAAGTTTTATTTTTTTGTAACGCTCGTTGGTGATACTTAAATAAATAAATTAAACATTCAAAAATATAATCCAAAAAATTTAGATCTCGCCTCAATCGTGAAGGATGCAAAAATCCTTCTACTTGAGTTCCCAAGGTTCCTAGAGTAAACGAAGTCGAAATGAACCAGGCACAAACTCCTTTTATCCTCCGTAAATACTAGTGTCACATTATTGTTTGGTGTACAAATAGATTCGTCAGTTTCAGGCCAGTAAACTGCTAAGGATAAACAACCCTCAACTCAATAACGATAAACACGAATTCAATGACCTCCAGCGATCCATCAAAATACATAACTTTACCTCCTACGGCCTCCTCCTATTGCCTGCAATGTTGTTTACATTGCAGCCAATAATTTATTCGGATCTTCGCTCATAGCTGGAAAACGCGCAGAGAATATTTTATTATTGGGCAAATTACTTCGCAACGAACGCAAATACAAGGATATACCTAATAAAATGAGTTTCTAAGATAATTTCCGTCCCGTTTCGCGATCACCTTCACTGCTTCAAGAATATAAGGTTACTGGGAAGCCTTAAAAGGCCTAGCGAGTGCGCAAACACAAGAATCGACCGCAAGCCATTTTTGGACGAAGCGAGCATTAAACCTTGGCGTTTGAGGCCATATCCAGATGGCAGTTTCCATAATAGAGCTTCTGTGGGCACGTTGGACATTGGCGTTCTAAGTTCAAACTCATTATATGGGAAGCAATGGCGGCTTGCCTACTTAGGCATGCTCGGAGAGTGTACTGGCACTATAGTTCAGAAAGAACTGTCTAAACTCAAAATATTTACTGTAGTTTACCAGTATTTTAATTAGTACTCCAATTAAATTAATTGGTCACGAATCGTGAAGATAATATTTTAAATGTTATAATTAAAATTGTGTAAGTATTAGCCTGAACTGAATAAATACTTAGTACAAGATATCATATAAGGATACTTCAATTTTAATTAATTAATTTACAACGGGAGTGACATAGGTACGTCGTAAATAAATTAATGATTTTCTAGAAACCGCGACATGCGTTGTTTACCTATTTAGAACAACATACCATGTCTAGAATAGGTATTTATGTTTACCATGTAACAAACCACAATTATAAAGCAATAGTAAAATGTAGTACGTGTTACTAAAATTACCAGAAAACATCCTGCGGAATCGCGGGGAGGACAAAGCCCGACAAAGATGACGCGTTTGACACCTACAGCCTACAGTCTTTACACTCCCACAGAAATCCAAACTAGCTGAGGATCGGGAGGGGTAGAAATATAGACGACCTAGTTCTTTTTTGGCCCTATAAAGAAGGACTACGACTACGACTGACTACGACCTATACTAACACTTACTTACACAGGCTCAAAATAAATCAATATTCATTGCATTCCGACCGAAGCACCAACATGGCCACATGTGTAGAAGCTACTCTACCCATGTGTACGCCAAGGGAATTGGGGAGCAGGTGTGTAAAATTAACATCATAACAAGAATACCGGGGGAAGGAAGGAAACGATAGCAAACGGTGTCAAGGTGAACTTGTGTGCACGGCAGCGCGGCTGTTGAAATTTGCAATTTTAACGTATTTTTGTCCTTGCAGATGTTTTCACTTGATAGCACACCACATGCCATTTATTTGTGGGGTAATAAGACGGTATGCCACCATATCGTCTATATTTACCATACTTAGTTGATAAATGATATTTATTTTGTAAGTAGGTTGAAAATAACACTTTTACACGTCAATATTTTTTGGTCATGTTATGCTTTAACTAAACCCAACGCAAAAAGAATTGTCAAGATCGGTTCATAAACAATTAAGTTATGCCCGAATAGATAACCCCAAAACCATGGTTGACTTCTGTTGTAGGTACCTACACATCTGCGTACCCCTTCACAGCGTACCGGCGTGATGTTCTGTTTTGAACCATGGTGTAAACAATAATAAACAGACATGCGATTTCAGCAATCGGTTTGCTATCATTTATTGAAGAGTTCTGTTACCTATCTCTGAAGTTCTTCACCAGATCTTCACCAAACTAAAATGGGACCAGTCCGGGAAAATACTATTCCAAAGAAAAAAAGGATCAACAAAATCGGATGACAATAAAATTGGCGAAAATATCGTTGAACAAACATACAAATAAAAACGGTTTTGACATAATATTCGTATATATATGTATATTCTTATTTATAGTAGGTATATTACAATTTTATAAAATATGTAGTAAGTATTTTAATGTGCACTGGATCCTACCCTCTATTGTGAACTCTCTCTATCACTCAAAGGTTTGCAGGTAGAAAACTCATCTTTTGTACATGAACTTTCTTAAATGTAAAAATAAGTTGTTAAGGTATACAATAAAGAATTAAGAATTAAAAAAACAATCGAATTGAGAACCTCCTCCTTTTTTTGAAGTCGGTTAAAAAAATGGCTGTCGCACTGTCGCGTCGCGCCTGGCTGTTTAGGGCTCTTTCAATTTAAACTGGTTTCGTGTCGTGTGCGTTTGTCGTACTGCGCACGTCTGGTTGATTTTTCCATAGGTACAATTCAATACCTACACATTTCCATACACATACGAGTAATACTCGTCCTGCTGTCGTGCGTGCGCGGCACCGCACCGCACTGCAAGTTCTTGGTGTATAAAATTGTATGGCAAGAATCAACCGGACGAGCGCAGTACGACAAATCCTCTGCTGCGGTGCCGAAGCAGTCCGACACGAAACGTCTAAATTGAAAGAGCCCTTATGGCAAAGATAGCCGTAAATAGACCGTAAATACGTCAAAAATTCCAGGAAGAAGAACGCTAGTCATAGTAATTCGTAATGAGAGGAAAATATGAGTTCAAAGGGCAGTAACCTCCAGGGGTTGTAATAAGGTGGCCATAGAGACGCAGTTTGTGGAGCAATAACCTTCCTCCAATTTTTTTTTCTGGCTATATTTTTTGGTTCGGCTATTGGCATTAAAGTAGGTACTTAGTTTATCATCCGTAATTAGGTGCACGATAGGTAAACCCAATTTTCCAACTGATGCGTAGATTAAATAAGTACGTAGGTAAGTAATTAATTAGTCTTGCAATTAAAGTTAATATAGCATAAACTGTAAAATTAATTGTGTGAATGATAAATGTCTGAATTAGATACGAACTGTAAGAAGAGGTGCGTGTTTATATTAATTCGTTTGCGAGGGCATTGACCCGGCCATCTAAAAGAGAATTGATGAAGATAATTATGCTTAGCTTGATTTTCTAGTTGTGGCCATGAATATTCAGATCTCAAAATCGGAAGATTAATAGTAGATTATGCACCCAGGGGATAAAGCAGTGTCTTGTGTTACGGGCGTCATATTGAATCTCGAACGCAATGAAGGATGTGGGAGTTAACTCCCGAGCGTAGCGAGGGAGTTTAGAGTTTAACTCACGAGCGAAGCGAGGGAGTTAATACAAGAATCCTGAATGCAGTGAGGGATTCAAGCTAGCCCAAGACAAAGACACCTTTATCCCCGAGGAGGATACTCTACTTTTCACACCTCCTGTGAGAAAATAAGAAGCCATAATACGAAAAACGAAATGTTTTAAATTTACAAACACTAAGTAGAGATATGTATTTAGAACTATACTGTTTCCCTACTTAAAAAGTAGTTAGTTTTAATACCATACGGATTTGCAATATCCGCGCCTTTTTTGCGTTCCACTCGGTATGCCTAGAGCCTACCACATAGCGGCCACGACCAACTCGATTTTCGTTTTTTTTTTTACTTCTCTGTGGGTAAGTAAATATGTGCAGGCCTAATGTTAGCAACCTAATACAATTTATGTGTACACAAAGCTTTATACAGAGCTTTATATCAGCTAGTAGAATGGGTTCGGACGCTTGGCTGTATGCAATTTGAATTTAGAACGCCATAGGAGATGCTCGAGAAAATAGTTTTTAAATTAATAAATCGACTATAAATGGGTTTTAAGTGTTATTCTTATCCTTTTATACAATAATCCGTATATAACCAATTATTCTTATAATATTGTCTTCAATCCTGGACCCTGGTCAATCCTTATGATTTTGTAGAAATTCGAGAATATCATCCCTAAGTAGTAAGATTATCGAGAATATCTTTCTTCTTTCTGGAACAGAAAGAGAGAGACAGAGACAGAAGGCGTTGTGAGTACCTAATACCGCCAATTGAGCAGACAGATGAGGTTCCAAATTTAAATCACATTATTGACCAGCGGGTTATAATGAAATCCAGTACAATATTATTGCCCGGCAGTGCCACCGGCCAAAAATGACTCACTTTAGGTTAGGTTAGCATGACATATAATTTGACGTTTTCGATCAGGTGGTGTGAAAAAACCTTAACGTGCGCAGTTTTACGACTTTTCTCTATACATTTTTCAAAAGAAGACAGATTGTATTTACATTACAAAAATTTGCGCTCATAAATAATATTTATGTCTTTATTAACAACTTTCTCAAATTAATGCTTCCTACTTCCGCGTTTAAAAATATAGCCATGCAAGGATCTTTTGGCGCGTGTCTAAAATCGGAATGTATAACCGCCATCTTGTATTTTCTATGCAATTTCCGTAGACAATTCCACAAATGTTTACAATGACTACGAAATTAAAGTAGGGATGCGCAGTTTGCAAAATAAAAAACAAAATGTGCTAGTAGGTTCAACTTCAGCAGTCTAAATTGAAATTCTATAGATTCCTATAGATCAGGTTTTCATTTGTTTTATTCTGCTTTCAGCACTTACCTGAGTGAATACGAATACTACACCACCAATATAGAGGCCATCAGTCATTTAAAACATCTTCTGGTCGCAATAAATTGCACTGTCCTGATTTTATTAAATTGGCATATTGTTTGGATACAGTATACTATTGTAGTCTTTGTTTGGATAGATAGTGTAGGTGGTACACCCAATTTTTCAACTTCGAAAGACCTGAATGTGCTGACTTCGTGGTGCTCGGAAAACTTTAAAATTTTTGATCATTTATCAGATTTAAGCTTATAACTTCTAAACGGTGAATTCTACGTAAAAATTCAATCCGTAAGTATTTAAAATCGATAAAATTTTCTACAATTTGAGGGTAACCGCAGCTCTGTACGTTTAAAAGGTACTTACAGCACTTCAAAAATAGTAATTTTTAACCGACTTCTAAAAAAGGAAGAGGTTCTCAATTCGGATGTTTGATTTTTTTTTTTTAATGTTTGTTCGCACATAACTCCGTCGCTTGCCAACCGATTTGAAAAAATCTTTTTTTGTCGGAAAGGGTATACTTTAAATTGTACTGATTGACTTTCTCCATGGAATGCATCGTTATGGAGAATTACACCTTTATCATATTTACCAAAAATTTAGAAGTTTTCCGAGCAACACGCAAAAACCTGTGCTAACTGCGTGTTGCTCGGCTGCTAAGTTGAAAATTTGGGTGAACATTACCTACGTGCACCTATCCTAAAAATATCCCAAAAATTAGGACTGTGCAATTTATTATTGCGGCCTAACGCGTTTATTCTGTCGACGGTGACTGGCCTAATAAGAATTTGTAGGATAACAGGCATTAACAGCCAGATGTCTGCGTGTCAGCATATTTAAAATTATCATCGGATTTATGAACATATCCTCAACAAACAATGTAGGTAAGGTAATTAATGAGGAAAATCCTACAAAAAGTGTACTTATTTTGGTTCTAACCTGAATATTTTGTGCAACTAAAATTAGACTAAAAGGTGACAAATTCGTAGACCGTTTACACTGAAACCTGTTATCCTGTATGGATGCATGCCCAAAAGTCGATGTTACAAACACGAGTAAAGTCACGAGTAAAGTCATTTTAATTAATTTAGAACAGTAAATTTTTGCTTGTATTTTAATTTGTTTCAAAAAGTATCAAACATAAGGTAGATAGGAACGTCCAATTTGGGTAGCATGGACAGAGCAGTAGGCGTACACCAAGTAGCATTAACGTTTTCGCCAACCTCACCAAACATTGGTTAAAATACGCCACTATTAGAGACCATGAGGTTAAACGTTTTCGCCTACGTGCTCGACCAATCAGTAACTATAAGTACTAACGTAAACAAACGCAAGATTACACGATTCACCTTGTAACATGTAGTGCCCAAATAATTTACGAAACGTGGGCTTAATTTCCATTGGTTTGAAGACACAATTTGTAGCTAAATACCCTGAGGTTAAGCCAAAGGACTGCTTAAAAGTTGCTTCAGCTTCTGAACGAAAATTAGACTATAAAAGGTTTTCCATGGTTAAAAATGTTTGTAGGTACTTAATTAATAAGGTCTATAAATTATTGATTTTGGGCTGGTATATTTGCTAGGTTTTTGCAAGGTTGGCTGCAAATTTTCCTGGTTACCTGTGCTTTGTAATTCCCATTTTAAATGATATGGAGTTCAGTAAAGTTAAGCCTGTGAGTCCATTATTAATTTGTTCTCTTGTTCTCAATATTGATGAGCTATTTCGAACCTAAGACAACGCCTTTCTGGGCAAAAAAGCGATTTGGGACAACGAGCCTCCAGGTCAAGGCATCTACGATTGGCCTACTCTCTCGAACATTATAGCAGATGATTGATTAGACGTTCGAAACGCTGCTGAACTGGGCCACATATTGAACGGGTTGGACGAACCACAGGCTGCGTCGATATCCGACCACTTTTTTCACTTTAATAGAGTGTCTGTGGAGTTTCTTGCACGTTCTTCTCCATAGGGAAATGGTCTTTGGAACGAGCAACTAGCTTCATGTTTTTCACTGACTAATTCAAACGTGTCTGTAAATGGTTTATTTGAAATACACTCTTTGAGATTGACTGTTTGGCAATCACTTGTCCTTAAAGGATTAAATTGAATTGTCCTTCTCGAACTCGAACATGAGCGTAAAATCTTAAAGACCGCCATACATTATTCGTTTTGCCGTGAGAAAGAACCATGACATCATCGTCTAATAATCTGAGTCCTGTCCTTGAATTGACTTTGGATTTGAATAATCCTGCAATAATCGTCTCGCCCATGTTTAAGGGTGAAGTTAAATCCGGCCGGAAAAAGAAGCAAATGGTCATATTTCCTCTGCATACCAAGCTGAATGAAAAAATCTTGACATAAATATCATGTAGAAAGAAAAAAATTACGTCTGTGTGGGCGTTTCGACCGATAGCAGAAAGATAAAACCAACATTTATCAAACAGACACAACACATCGAAGAAGATCCTCTCATCACTTAGTAACTAATGTACTTAAAATCGTGTACGTTGTTTTTTATTGGCGTTTAAAAAAACTTCACGGATAAGCTCATAGATCAAGCTAATTTGAACAATAACGAAGCCTAACTTAATCATGCTCCCGCCAAGTTTAACAGTCGTTTATTTCGTCGATGCCTAAAAAATGTTAGCAAAAAACCGGCCCAGACAACAGTGAGGCTCGCACTAAAATTAGATAAGACAGAGAGGAGAGTACTTCCGAAACGTGTCATGCAGTGTCTTTGGCCTCCATCGGCTATGTCCGTTACGATTTAAATTCAAAGCGCCAACGGAATGGATTTGGTTAACGGATGCCCGATGGATGCTTGGCTGGGCTACTATTGTTTCATTATGAACGATTCGATTGTATTGTGACACGGACAGTTCGCACACTCGCGGTATTGTCACTGTTTTGGTCATGACCTTTTATTGGTCAGTTGACGACCAAGTGCAGTCACAAATCGTTAATGTTGAACAACAACTGGTCCTTCTTCGGTCGTTGTAGGTAATCCATTGAAGTGAAGATTGCCAAGCCACTCCCAGATATCATGTTCTAAGGGGAATGAAAACAACGCTTCCCTGTTCTATGCACAGTAGAGTAGGTACGTATAACGTAAGTACCTATTACATACAATACATACAATAATCTATTTTACACAAATCCCAGCGGTTAAACATTTAAATAATTGTTAGAACTACGTCATCGATGGTACTATTAAAAACAGGACAATTCACATTGTTATCAATGTTTTAGCTAGAACAGTTATATCTTTTGCCTCGTAAATCGTAATAAACTAGTATGTGAGTACTGTAATATTTTAAAGGAAATGAGTAACAACGGCCAGATTAGCTAAATTCCTGTTATTACGAAATCTCATGGTTATCATTTTCATATCACAAAATTTTGCGATAAATTCTATTAAATGTTGATAGGAATATAAAAATAAATAGTTTTCAATGAATACATCGATTACCTACGTGATTCACTTGACATAGCACGCAGCACTGTTTTTTTTACCTTAGATAAGTAATTAACAACTCATATTTACTGGGAATTTGGATTTAGCATTATGATTTGAGTTTTCCTTTTTTATTGGAAAATTACGAATAATAAAAATACTAGAAACAATAGTGCAAGCTTTGATCCTTACTCACCTGCTACAATAAACAAAAGGTAATTTAAGGTGGGATCAAAGGTCAAATATGAAGAAATGCTTTGGGGTATACCTGTATTTTATATTTCTATGGGGTATAAGTACCATACCTACCTATATTTAATTTAGGCAGTTTGAAACTAATTTATCAAAACAAAATCCAGCTAAGAAACCAAGGTATAGGTAGGTACTTAATTTAAATGACTGAAAACCGCTTCAACCTCTGTAAGCATTATGAGAAAATCTTATTATGGGAGAAACCTGAAATTACCTACAGAAATAAACCAGCCATTCTGCGTCTAGAGGCCTATTTTATCGATTCATGCGAAGTTGAATGTCAATTACAGCTGATATTTATTTGTGATTTCAGATTTTATTCCATTGCTCAAGTTGTTCCGCAAGAAGTTTCAGTTTTTTCAACTAGGTACTTACAACTTATTTAATTATAAAATGCGTGTTGAAAATGTGAGTTACATTGTCAAATACTATAATCATTTTATTATTCCGTCCGAGTAGCTATAATATGACCTTGATTGATGTCAGAAGACGCGTTTGAATTTCATACGTTACGAACCTACATAATTTATTATCAAAAAACACGTCAACGGAATTACGTCATCCCGTAACTTCGTGTATGTAAACTGACGTGAAAAAAATCAAAACATCATGTTTATTTATACCGATTTACAAATTATTATTAAACGAAAAACAACATCGATATCGAAGTATAGTTTCCGGTACCTAATCGAGGAAGTTATCAAAAATTAATCACATTTACCCTACCTACTGTCTTATCCACGTTATACTTTCCTTCCTTCGGTTGGGAAAACTCCAATAGTACCTAACGTAGTGTAGTGTGTAGTAAAGTGTAGTTGTGGCAAACACTTGAAAATTACCTACTAAAATAGTTCGAAGGTGTTGTTGATGAATTGTATTGGGTTGGAGATTCATCGTACTTAGTAGTGATATCGTAGTACCTAATGAAATTGTAAGTAGATATGGACCATATCAAAATCTACACAACAGTTTTCATGGATGTGTCTCGACCTAAACGAAATCTCGACCTAAACGAAACAGCCAGCACTCCTACAGCCATATTCACCACTCTCAGTCTCTACATCTTTGAGGATGGCAAAGAAGGGAGACCATAATTGGAACGAAGTTCCTTATCGCGCGTTGCGAAAGGCTAGACGGAAAAAATTAAGACCAAAAGTTGTTGTAACAACACTCTTTGGTATAGTTTTTTACTAAAAGTAGGGATTTATCTAATCATTTTTGAATATCAGGTCAAAATCGAAATCCAAGATGGCGCAGACGAGATTTGCCAACTTTTCATCATGGGTGTCATTTTCATGGTTTTCGGGGTCGCCAATAACGATTACCGGGTCAAATTCGAAATCCAAGATGGCGCCCATGAGATTTGACAACTTTTCATCATGGGTGACATTTTCATGGTTTTCAGGGTCGCTAATAACGATTACCAGGTCAAAATCGAAATCCAAGATGGCGCCCACGAGTTTTGACAACTTTTCATCATGGGTGTCATTTTCATGGTTTTCGGGGTCAATAACGATTACCGGGTCAAAATCGAATCCAAGATGGCGCCCATGAGATTTGACAACTTTTCATCATGGGTGACATTTTCATGGTTTTACGAAGTTCCTTATCGCGCGTTGCGAAAGGGGGCTAGACGGAAAAAATTAAGACTAAAAGTTGTAACGACACTTTTTGCTATAGCTGTAAGCCGTGCGTACAACTTAAAAAAAAAAAATTATTACAATTCCTTCACTAATTAATCGAAAGGAACTTCGTTCCATCCGGGTGTCCCTTGACACCTCTCAAGTTTTTGTCCCTCTTCGTTCGCGCCGTATGGGTACCTACGCACTACGCTATCCATAATTGACAATTGTTTTTTCACACCAATCAGTGTCTAATACACGCAATTATAGTTACAACTCGCCGCGAGTTTAGGCCAAGCGTTCGTGTGCCAGCCAATTAACCTACATGAACGTGTTGAATGAAAATGTGAAATATTTGAGTTCGGAACGCGCTTTCCTCAACCGCAGACGATTGAGATCGACTAAATGATTCATTCAAAAGCCCACATTCTGAAGAGAATTTATTGGTCCGGCTGAATGAGATTTGTAGGTATATCTAAGCTTTGGATAAGACCTGAATTGAGATTAATGTTAGAAATTGCAAGGATGGGGGTCCTTTTTTAAAGCTTAGGCATGTAACTATGTAGCCATATCGTTGAAGACGTTTCATCGAAAGTATCATTAGCCCGTGTTTCTTTCATAACGCTAGTAAATAGGCCTGTGAACCTGCAGATCAAGAGATATCTTATTATAACATTATACATAGTAATGATAATTGTTAGAACACACGCTCCAACAATGCGTGTGATAAAAAAATTACATTTATTTCCGTCGATTTACACAATCCTTTGCAACATTGTGAGAAGTAACATCTGATTAGCAAAGTTTGCGAACAATCTCATATTCTCATATCTTATTAATGAATAGTCGTCTCTGCGTGAAAGTGAGGAGACTGGGTATGAATAGAGAAAGTATATAGTAGGTACCCGATGTGAACAGCTCAGCGATCTCTAAGAAAGTAACGTCTCCATACTGCGGAAGCTGTAATAAATAATAATAATTTTACCATTGACAACTTATGAAAAACAGTTGTGTTCAGTGTAGTACCGGAAATCGGGACTTTTCTGTCCGGAAGAATAGCCAAATCTTTGTAAGTATTTCTTGAATTTCAGAATGATTAAGTCAAGCCAAGGAAAAAAAAAGAAAATTACGCTTTGCGCGCAACCCCTGGGTTATTTTGACATTGTTATCAATAACAACAGGCTATGGCAGGCGCCAGTTAACTGTGCAAGCAATAATGGTCATCGACCCACATACATTTATTGACATTCGTAATATCAAAAACCGACTTCTATCGTGAATATTCGTGATCCTAAAGACGTTATCTAGTAATGAAAAACGCTTCATAATCTATTGTCCGAGTAAGTACCTACCTACCTACTTATCTACGAAGGGGTAAACGGAAAATGTAGGTACCATAGACCAATTTTGGCCATAAATATAGTACCTATCAACCTAACTGATGAAAGAAAGCCTAGATGAATGTTCAGCAGAAGCAGGGTACTACACCACACAGACGCTACTCACGAATTTCCCTAAAGATATTTCTGTTCAAGTGAATGTGCATGTATTATTTAATGCTTAGCGAGAATCGAACACGTAATCCTAATGGGAATATCATTTTCCGAGTTCCGTATCCAGTACAGTTATTATGTTTTACGTCTGCAGGTGTTGCTTATTAGCTTTATAATGTGCAGAGGCTTCCGTGCCTATTAAATTTTTAATTAAATAATGAAAAGACAGCTTCTTCTTCTCAAAATCCCTAATTTAAAATTAATGGGTCACATATTATTATTATAAGCATAGCCCTGGGTGGGTACTATGGTGGGTGGGTACCTATGGGCTTGGGTAGTAGGTAAAGATAAGGAGTCGATCGATGACTACCTACTTATAAGCTCGTTTTCGCAGAACCTACTTATCATCCAAGAAATGGCTACCTGTAGGCTTCAAATATGTAGGTACATATAGGTATTACCGTAAACCCTTATCGATCAGCTAATAACATTTGGGTTGAGTGGGCAATTTATCACATATTGTGAGCCAACCGACGTTTGCTACGCATTAGCCTAAAATATAGGTTACGCTCCACAATTTCCCACGCCCGTTTTTCCTATAACAACAATAGACATTTTTTAGGCGCGGTGCAGACAGCAGATACGCTACCATATAAGGCGAATTCCACACGACATGCAGCAGAGCGGATAAAGCGCGGTCTTCACGCGCTGATGCACACGCTCAGCACGCGACTTGCCGATTTCTGAACGACATCACACCGAACTGTGATATTTTGCCGCACCGGCTAACGGTCCGCGTTAATTTGTTAATTTTACTGGCTGCTCTCTCTCGTTTCAATTTAAGACAAGTTTATATCCGTGTCCATTGCATTCGCCTGCACACACCCGTGCGCACTTTCAGAAACACTTAATTTTATTAAACGCATTCCGAAAGGTGAACGTAACCAGTGACAATATTTTGGCACAGCATAATTTGTAATTTAAATGTCCTACGTAATACCTCGGAAGCTCACGCAGTTAATGAGTTACAAACTGTCTCCGTTATTTAATAAATTAAATATTCATGACTACTAATTCTTTGAATTAGAGAATTTAGATGGCGTCTTAAACATTTGGAAATATTTATTTTTCGGAAATTGCCTCTTGTTAGACATTTTGTGACGTCTGTTTGCTTGAACTTTAGTAATATCAACGCCATCGGTACGGGGCAGATTTCTCACTATCCCTACATGATACATCAACGCACAGCCTGATAGCTGTAAACTGAGGAAAAGCATGTTTAGGGCATAGGTTTCTTTGAAGTTGAAAAGATGCACTAGAAAAGCTCTCTAAACCAGTCAACTTAGCCTAATGTAAAGGTAAAGTTATGCGGTAAGTATGACATGATTCTCATGAAATAGCATCACACCCTCTATCACATCTACATTCGAAGGATTAGCCAGAGGCGTGCCTATAGTATCTATACCTACATTAAAAAGTAGAAAATAGTAGTAAGTTGTATTAGTAATTAAGAATGCACATGAAATCGCGCCCAACTGCGTCCAAAGTAATTTGGACGAGTTGTTACAACATTCGAACTTTATCTCATCCTGTCCACTGTCTAGACTAGATATCGTGTAATTATGTGGTCTGTAGGTATAGGTACATAGGTAAATAACCTATATATATACCTATTATCTACTGTTTGCAATTGGATCGTACCTGAAGGGATAAGAAAGGTTAGAGAGCCCTCTCTGACACTAGCCCCAGAAATTCATAATGTTTCAGGTGCAACGTATTGGCCTGACAAAATCTGGGTTTTAGTCATTTAGGCAGTTTGTAAGGCGTTTCATACGAGACTCAGAGATTTAGCAGTGTCCACACGTAGAGCATCAACCCTGGACCTACAAGCAACCCATAAGAATGCCATAAGCCATGATTGGCATACCGTTCTATACATGCCATAGTAGAATACTGACAAACGCTCATAATTAACTCAAAGTCTATCATTTATCCCAGAGCGGGAGGGGTCATTTGATGATTTCCCATCCTATAAAAAAAAAAAAAAAAAAAAAAAAAAAAAAAAGTCTATCATTTATAACAAGTCTAATTAATTAATAACATAGACATCTGGTACGACAACAACAGCCTCGCGTTGTTCTCTTTGGCCATAAAAAGGCGGGAACACGACACCTCCTTGCGCTCCATGTTTGGCCAGAAATCGACTCGGCGCAGTTTTTACCCTTATATTGACACAAAATGTAGTCGTAAACAACTTACACAACTTATGTGTCTTACATATTCGTGAATTCGACGTTTTACATCTTTTGCGGTGTACAAAACATCGCGGATTTGGTCATTTTATGTAAAACTAGCTTTTGGCCGCGGCTACGCCCGCGTGGATGTCGGTTGTCGCGTAAAAACGTATTCTATGTCCATCTCCATAACCCAGGCTATAAATCTGCCAAATTAAATGACGATCCGTTCAGCCGTTCTAGCGTGAAAGCGTAACAGACAGACAGACAGAGCTACTTTCGCATTTATAATATTAGTCGGGAAGTACGGATTTTTGGTTAAGATTGAGAGGCTCTTAACTCGAGACTCGTATAGACGGGAAGCTTGTAACAAAAGTGAGGGTGGGCTCAGAAGTGAGCTGAACAAGCCTGCCAATGAAGCTTTCAAGGGGTTTGATACTGAGTTTTTTTTATTAGGTACCTATTGGAAGGCTCTCGTTCGACCAAAATCTCACCTGGAAAAGCGATGATGTGGTCGACATACGGATGGAGCACGCTTGCCAAATATTCAAATATTCATTCTTGAGGTCTTTAGTCTTGACACAAAGACCTCCAAGAGGTTAGGAATATTAGGTTGTTACGTTTTTCATCTAATGAAAGATCTAGCTCTGTACTACAACAGCCACAACGTGTTACGTACGGACTTGGAAAAAAGAACCTGGTCTACTTGGATTTTAATGATCCATTGAAAATAAGTACCTGACTATGAGAACTAAGCATCATGTTAACCAACACCACCTGGGGCACTCGCAACTAGTAAGTGCCATTATTAAACATAGGATTGTACAAATACCTAGGTAACATAGTACTCGCCGCCCGCCGATCAATGTGCCGCAGTATGTTATTTATAGGAAGGTTGTCGGGTAGTGCGGGTTGCGATGCAAGCTCATAAGGGCAGGGGCCAACCTGAGTCCAGTACAGAGCTCTAGACTCACACTAGACTCTATATATGTAAACCAAGCGTCGAATATCCATTCCTCTAATTTAATCTCTCAATTTCTTCCCTTAGGGCGACCTTACCGAGGGTGGCATAATGGCGAATCGGATGGTCACACTAAAATTATCATTCTGTACCTACTTACAAGTACTTACTCAACTTTGTTATCAGTTCAACATGTGAACAAGCAGTCCATTCCATTGTTAGGTATTTTTATGAAAAAATTAAATCCGCGCAAATTTGATACTTACTTACCTAACTCTTACCTAATTTAGGAAGGTAGGTAGGTAGGTAGGTACAGTTTACAAGCTAGGGAAATAAAGTTCCCAAAACCTACGACCTTTTTCTGAAACAAATGATACCTAATATCAAAGAATAGGTACCTACCTACTTACTTTAGGTTAGTTTTAGGCTCAGACCAACAAAAAAAGGTAGACGGCGCACTGCAAACATCAAAGATGAAGCCATCTTTTTATCTATGTGTGTCTCGAAGGGTTGCCATTTTTTATTTTTTTTCCCTATAACTTGGGAAACAATATTTTATGGGTAAGCTAATGTTGTGCAAGTCAGCAAAAGTAAGATATTGTTTAATATGGTATTGTAACTTAATTTTTTAGAAAGATCTATACTTAAAAAACAATTTTTTACATCATACATACCTACATTCAATTTTAAGTAAGTTAAGTTATAAAAGGTTGTCGAAGCGTAACAAGCGTAAGTCATTATGTAAATTGTTTTAAAAAAAATAGGTAATTATATCTTTAATCAACTTTAATAAATTAAAAAAGACCACCATAACAATAGAACAATGACGTGTAAATGTTATGTTTATCATACTTACAAAAGAAATATTATTTATCATGAACAAATAAAGTCTTTTTCAACACATTTGCTCAAAAAAATGCATTTACGAAGACTGTATACATTATTCGAAAGTTAAATATAACGCACCACACAATGGAACGTGCGGTAAAATAGGTACTCTCACCTAAGTACATATTTTACCGCATACTCCGTTGAATAGCGCCGTACGTATCCTTTACAGTTTTTTTTAAATTTATTTATAGGAGTATAAATAAGTACGAGAATAAAATATAAGCTGAATGATTGAACCTACTTGGAAGCGCTTTTGCACAATACGTTCGTCTCAATTTAATACTAAAGAGAAAATGAGACGAAAGATGTAGTTCCATTTGCAAATTCGCGCTATTTTCATACTACAAACGTCAAAGATTGTTGCGACTTTCCGACTATCTAAAAACAAAAAGTTTTTTTCATTACCTATTGTACTGTTTTCTCGCAAATGTGTTGAAAAACTTCAAATCTAAAATATTTTATACATTAAAAAAAAAAGAAATTAAGAATATAACTCGAAGAAAGAAATCATATATTGTTTAATCGAATGGGGAAATATTAAATCGTATTATGGCAACCCTCACACTTAATGTCACTGCTTTCGTTTGTTGACGTTTTTGTTCCAAGTAACCTAAAATTCATAGTTAATTTATAATAAAAACGATGTTATTTCAAGTACTTACAAGTGAAAAGTGATTCCGTGAGACTTATTATGTGTTTTGCTATTGTTTTTACAAATTGTTACTACACAGGAAGGCATAATTATAGTTTTCTATTAATGTTTTCTAGACGACGGCTCGTGACGTACTAAGAGCGATGAGCATGGTTTTAGTGTAGGTGTGTGAGTGAGCTTGTGTATTTACTTGAAGGAGCACGGTTTTGTGGCTTCACTTTTGATGTTCGCGGTGCGCTGTCTACCTTTTTTTGTTGGTCTGAGGTTTTAGGTAGGTACCTAAGTGCCTACAATTTATGTCTGATGAGGTAAACGGGATACATACGCAAGATCAACAGTCATAATATCAACAGTTAAAACATCAACACCGTAAGACCAACGATTCAAAATCTCAACACTTCAGAATCTCAACAGCTTAGTAAGTCAACAGTTCAGAAGATCAAAGTTTAAAATCCCAACTTTGAAAGTACTTATTAGGTCAATACTAGCAAGTCGGAGCCCCGCTTCGCGGGGCTCAAGGGTTTGAAATAGAATAACCACGAAGTATCCGGAGGTAAACATAGGTAAGTACCTATTCTCTGTCATAGTATGAAATATGTTATTCCCATATTTCCCATTACTTTTACTTCCAATACAAGTACCTAAGTATTCCAATTCGCGATCCTCCCAAAAGTCACGTATTCCTTTATTTCTTCTGAGAACTCTATAAAACAGTGTACGTCGAAAATGGTCAATTTTTATATAACAAGGTACAAGGAATAAAAATAGGAGACTGAGATGATCATAGACTCAGAAAGTAAGGTTTGAAAATTAAATACTTATTTCAAGCCTCTAAACTCACCTACACGTTATACCAAATTGTGGTGGGCCACAATTTGGTAACGTGTAGGTGAGTAACAGTTCTACCTTCTACCCCGATTTTTATAATGCCACTGTATTTGTGGCTTGTAGAGAAGTCCTTGAAAGGGAAATATCGACGTTGCTAATAGCAATATAAAAAATGTAGTCTGTGCTACCAACCATTATTGATTTTTACCAGACTGCGTATTAAATAAATAGCGTTTAGCGACATCTATTTTTAAAATAAATACTAGGTATTTTTTCAAAAATAGATGTCGCTAAACGCCTAAAAATACTAATGATGTGTGTCACGTGTGATGTAGATCTTGATGTGACAAAGCGCCATCTTTTGAAAAATGCAGTCAAGTAACCAGCGTTTTGTTGTCGCATCAACTTCAAAAGTAAACAACACAATGTTCAATTTCTTTTGATTCCTTTATTTTGCAGTAACAAATAAAATATTTTTCATTCAGTTATTTTTTTTAAAGACTCTTTTTGAAAGTTTATTCATTTTAATAGATTGTTAATCATTTGAATAACTAAACGTAAATTATTCTATGTTCTTGTGACATAAATGACTGGAAAAAAAGTAAACAGCTGCTGCCATGCGCCTCTGTCCTTGTAATTCGGATTTCAAATGTGATACATTGACTTCGTGTCATCTCTTTCACTCCTATGGCAATATGAGTAAGATTTTTGAGCATCATGCTTGAAATATTTAATTTTCAAACCTTACTTTCCGACTCTATGTTCATCTGTCTCATATTTTTATTCCTTGTTCCTTGTGATATAAAAATTGACCTTTTTGTATTCGACGTACACTGTTTTATAGAGTTCTCAGAAGAAATAAAGGAATACGTGAACAAATGACTTTTGGGAGGATCGCAAATTTGAATTGGAATACTTGTATTGGAAGTAATGGGAATAACACATTTCGTACTATGACAGAGAATAGGTATGTTTACCTCATCAGTTATACATAATTGTACCTTAAAACTAACCTAAAGTATTCTTTGATATTTATCATATTTTGTTTCCTTTCCAGAAAAAGGTCCCGCGAGGACGATTCGTGTGAATTTATGCCATTGTCAAAGAGGATAAATAATTTGCATATCAATAACAACCTAAACACGAATGTTTCTCAAACGCAAGATGCTAGTCATAGCCAGATTAATGGAATAAATACGGAAAATGGAATCTCTTCTCCAAGTTCATCGTCAGGTTCAGAACGAAGACCAAGCTATGAGCCTGGAATGAGTTCCAACCAAAGTAGCTACTATTATGACAATAAGCTGTTATTTGAGCTCCATTTAGAGAGAATACAAAGATGTGGGCAGCAATTTCCATATTAATACTACATAGTTTTAGTGGTACTTGTTTAAGTTTTTGTGTATTATTTGTTATATCTAATATTAATTAGTACCTACCTACCTATTGTAATTGTACTTTGTTAATTAAAATTGTTGAAGCATGGTAACAATTTTAATTTTTATTATGGCATTTCATTGACACTTGTCAAATCGATGATAAATTTTTGACCAATCACGATGTAGAATTAATGCGCCACCTGGTGATATGTTTCGTACACTACAAAAACAGTATGGCGGACTTCATTTGTAGTAAATGGTAAAAGAGAAGGGGCGTCGTTATTTATTTGTTTGTAATTAATTACCTATGGATTCTATTCTGAATATAATTGAAGTGATAATCTAAGTTACTGGGAAAAAAGGAAAATTTTAAGTTGAAAGGTAAGTCGTGATAAATAACGTTTTGTTTACAACGTGTGAATATCCATGACCTTATTTTGGAAGCGGTACTCCGTAGTACCGTTAGACGGGGCGCGTGGCCACCTGAGCGCTCTCGAGAGAGTGCCGCGAGGGCCGCGTTCAACCCCTCCTCTCGCAATTTCCCTGGCGGTGGAGGAAGGAGCCGGGAGCGGGAGTGATTTGGTGACGGCACATGGAGGGGATCCCGCATCATGGTGGGGATGCGACGCGGATTCTCGCATAACCGCAGCCGGTCAAAAGGACTGGCATGGGTGAACAACCTTCGATTTCTGTCTGGTTTCGCCCACGAGCATGCGGGGTTCCCTCATTTATGCTATGAATCGAATTGTTCTTTATTTATTTAGAATTGCGTAACTGAAAAGATATCGGCCATATTTGTTGCGACTCCTTTGTCCTAAATTTTGAACCCTCACCCTGGCTAAAAGTACGTTACAATACTATGTATTTTGTCATTTTCATCATTTTATTGTATGAATGAAGTAGGTAGATAAAACAAATCGTCTCACGAATTTATGAGGTCAATGACACAATAAACTTCTGTGACCTTATTTGAACTTTCTATTTCCAAAAAATCCGTAAACTGCGCAAACTTTCAAGTTTCAAGGTATTTGTAGGATAAACTTTTTTAGGCCTATGAAGTTAATACAAAAGACTCGTTTTTGTATAAGAAATAATACGATTTCGAAGCCGTATCACATTCGGTATGTAGGTACAGTTAACAAAATGGTTACCCAACCAGCTTGCTTCCCACAGCTAGTGAACCACAACCACAGCTCGCTGTCTTGTGAAAGTACAGCAAAGAGAAAGTGAGCATCACGCTAGAGCTACATGTGCATACATACACATACACGCCAATTGTCTGTCAGTATGTATAACAAACTCGTCGGTCGACTATCGGGCCTGCTTAAAAAACTTTCTTTAACCCACTTTCTTATTAGTAGTAGTTGGCGATCATCTTTCGCCTCTCACCGTTGGCTGAATTAATTTTAGTGTAGTGCCGTGTTTGGTGGTCGGTAGTGGTATGTGCCCTACCATCGTGGTCCCAGTGTAGTCCCGTGCGCAGTGGCGCCGCGGTGGTGGGACATTGGGACGTGGGGATACGCGTTGCCATAGTGACTCAGTGAATTTTATTTTTATTTTTTCCCGCTTCGGCGGCGAAGCGCGGAGGGTTAACAACAATGTGCGACATGCAGAAGATGCCCACTAGAGAAGATGCCTCTTGGTATGGGGACTACTTCTTTTTTTTGAATTATAGCTTTTCAAGTGTGATTGATCTGCCACTGTAAATGTGCTGGTTATTATCAAAATCCTACCTTGTTTACATTCATAACACTTGGTTTTTTCAATTGTTTTTGCCAAAGTTGGCAATAAAATAAATTTAACCGAACCCAGATACTAAGAGCCATCATCACCAGAAATATTTCCAAAAATCAATTAAAAGCTTTTTAAATGTATTGAATGGTCTGAACATTTCCTACTTTCACTGTAAGTTGTGACATTAATTCCACAAATAAGGAGTCAAACAACTTTCTTAAGTGGCAGGTTCACTCTCTATTAAATATTTTATAGTTTAATTTTATAGAGACGATTAATACTTTCATCTTCATTAAAAATTTAAGGCAGCAGTAGTGGTTTTAAAACTAAAAACTATACAATTTAACATATACAATTTAAAAAAAACAACATTGCTCCTGACTTTGGCCCCGTAAAGGATGGTTATCTAAACCGTGTGTTAGGGAATATTACCTCAATTAGTTTTCTTTGAATAATGGTATTCACAGATCATAGTATTTTACAGTGCAGATTAATACAGACAAGAAACTTTTCCTTTGATCTTTTCCTTATCCACTATCACCAAATTAAGGTCATCGGTATTCCCACGTTCTAGTATGCTGTTGTCTCAACAAAGAAATAAATAACTGTATAGAAATAAGTGTAGCGTAGTGTGAATGTATAAGCACTTAAATTATTTAAAAACCTTGTATTTTTGTATCAATAAAAACTTACTGTGTTTCTAATAACAGTCATTATTATTTTTGTGGAAATTCCTGGGAAGAATATTTGAGACATGCCCAATACTTGGCCTTTACCTTTCTATTATTTGAAGACCATAATTATCCATATAGGTTGATGTGGAATGTCACCTGAGAACCTGAACGTTACATTTTTCTGCCCCAGTATGGTGGTAAAGTGCATTAAAAGTGCCAGATATGTATTTCTTTACAATATACAACAACAAGATAATTATTGCAGTTAACTTATCTATTTCATGGGATTTAAACTTTTGTTTTTTACTATTGATAAGGCATGCATTTGACCACTATTTCACCTGATGGTAAGTCGATGGAGCACACTTGCCTAGAAGTAACCTAGCTATTCACTAGACTATGTTTTAGCCACATAACTGGTGAAATGACTGACAATGTACTAAAGGTACACCAGGGCTTAACCCCCGCAGGGGCATACAGGCGTGATGATTATATTGTCAACATAGTAGGATTTATAATGTCCCAACCATCTGCAGTGACCGAGTAGATTAGAGCATCAAGGAGGAAATATCTAAGGAGATCATCATTTTTTTCCAGTGACGAAGACGCCGACATGAATTTCGCCACATTCTCAGCTGTGGGCAATGCTGGCACACACTTTGTGACCACTGGTGGCCAGCTGCCCGTTGCTAAGCTACAGCAGAATGTGACCAACAATGGAACCGGCATGCCACAGGTAATGACAAAACAACAATAGCACTGTATATATTTACACTTTTGATGATCTCTGCTAATCAAAGTCCTAACACGTTAACAGTCCAGTTTACCCTATGTTGTACATGTGGCATGGTCCTGCCAATTCTGTGTACCTTATGCGGTACACAAACTCACTAACTCCATGGGGTCTGGTGCTAGGGACCAGTGAAATGAGTGTTATTGCTGACTGGACTGTTAATGTTGTACAATGACTACTTTAAGAACTTAAAATGCACCCTGAGTACCATGGATTTCCTTTTCTTTACAAAACTGTGTCGCTCAAGCACCGGTGTGCGCCGAATTAATCGCGAATTTAATGTTAATTTACCAATTACATAAGATTTATTTTTTATTTGGGAATTTTCACATGTCAGGGCTGGAGCGCTACCACCTCAATGCTACATCATATAGTTTGATCTAGTAAACAACTGCTAAGTGTATGTCATGGGTTCGATTCCTGGTTACATCGTGCTGTTGGATTTTATCTGTGATAGTGGCCAGCTGATAATTGATGTGGCTCATATGGCCGCCCAACTTAAATGGGACTGGGTAGGACATGTCTGCCGCACAATCTGTGGGCCCATAAAATACAGGATTGGTGCCCTGAAACAGCGAGACGAGGCCCCGGCCGACTGCGAAGGAGATGGCGGGACGACGTGGATGTCTTCCTTACGAATTGGAAGGATGAGGCACAACACCGTGAGCATTGAAAGGAATGGAGGGAGGCCTTTGCCCAGCTGTGGGACAGTATGGGCTAGTAATAAATAGTGGCCAGCTGATGGCAATAAGGTTCTCATGTAAAAAACATATAGGTATAGTTTACAGATTTACATCCTACTGATACTGCTACCCCGCTGCTAGTATTTAAGAACATGCTCAATGTTATTGAAATTTTCTGTTTATGTGTGTGTAGATATGTGTGGTATAAGCTGAGTTTATTGTGTTTCTTTTGTACGTAGATATATGTTGGTATATGCTGAGTTTATTAATCAATCTTCCACTGGAGAAGTAATGTCTTGTTTCCTGGGGCCGTACTGTGACGTCTTAAAACCATCATAATTCCGGTAGAGTGAGACGGAACTGTACAAGACGCATACGGCATTGGCATGTAACAGTAGGGCCTCCAGTCTATTTACACCATATCACTGTTTGAAAAAGGAACAGTTAATTTACTTAATGTTTATTTGAAAGTTGCATATGTAAGATACACTCCACTTTATTGGAATAGGTATTATGTTAGTGGCCTGTAGACAAGTAAACAAATAGATGAGCAAGAAGTATTGCATGATAACAAATCCACTCAGGTGATAAAATACATTCAATGAATGCACATATTTTCTAACTTCTTCAATAATTTTGGAGTACTTACTTTCACTTGTGAAAAGCTTGGAATTTATGTTCAATGAATATATTTTGTTCAAAGCCATTGGAGATGAGTTTCTAATGGTATTTTAATATTTTCATCTCCGTTGTTTATTTCAATACGCAAATGTAAAAATAATGTAGTATTTTGAAGTCCAGAAATGCCTATATATATCGTTATTACGCAAGTAGAGAAAGCCGTACCAAGCAAAACAGACATTTAGAAACTACACATTCATTCAATTGTAAGCAGTTGCATAAACATAGACAAAGGATGTGTTTTAACAATGTCTCAGGGGTGTTACTTAGTTTTTAGAATTTTATGAACTTATAGCAATGGTAGGTAGGACTGCCTCGTTGAGAGTGCAGAACGCAGTACCTGTCCAAGATTCGATTCATAGGTTCATTATAGTGCTATTTAGTTACTATGCAGGGGGCCTAACTAAGAATGAATGACGACACTAAGGCCGAAACTACGGTCGCTTAGAGACCAGACCCCAGGTGCGCGGGGTCAGGATTTGTTCCGGGTTAATTACAATGAATTTGATTATTATCAGGCGTAATGTGGTACCTACTTTACGTCACAACAAATTTACACACAGACTCAAATTTTGTCCTACCTATGAATCGCTGAAAGCTTTTAAATCCTGGAAGCTCGTCTACCCAAAAGGCTATCTACGTCATGTTCTATTGAAATTATGTTGCTTGTTATGTTAAATATACACAAATTATACTAACTGTATTATTTTCGTACAGAAATGACGTCTGAATGATGTCAGACAAATTCCCGAAGCTAATTTATTCTTGTTAAACCGTGCTAGAGTTCGTTTTGATTGACAATTTCTTAGAAAACTGTACACTTATTGAGTTCATGACTATAAACGGAACTCCACGGCGTGATTGTAGCTTTGAAATTACCTATAGGTACCTAGGTCGATAGTAGTCAGTAGATCCTTGTGAATAGGATGACTAAGTAACTGAAGCACTGGGAGCACAAATGAATGGCTAGAGATGAAGTTCTTTCCCTTTTGGGGTACTACATAAGTACCAGTTTTATAGTCTGTCATAGCCCCGATTCTGAATTAAGCATTTGAAGTTGAGTATTTCTCCAAAACTACATTTGCTTAAAAAAAATGAAAAATTTGGCATTGATATACAAAATACAAGTGTTTGACACGATTTTTACTTCAAATAATCAATTTAGAAACTCTCCCTTTTCTAAATTAATTATTTAAATATTAATAACCTGAGAACACGAGAGTAAACAAGCAAGGCATTTTTAAATACAATAATTTACCTATACTTAATCATAAACTATTATATCACTGCTGATGAGCAGTACATGTACCAAATACTTAAAGTAGTTGCTTCTATAAGCACGCCTACGCACCTACCCACCCTCTGCTATCGTCATCATGACAGTTGAAGAAGTTATCGAGCATTTCACCCAACTTATTCATATTTTTCCGTTGCAGGTATGCATGGCCATGGGCGCAGACGGCCAGACGTTGCAGTACATGCGCGCTTTGGACGGCAGCGTCCAGGCAGCGCCCCAGCTGATCTCCCTGCCCATCCAACTGGCGGGAGCTAAGCCTGGTATGTGTTGAACCTGGGAGTTACTGGTTACATGGTGCGTCGGTCGGCATATAGACACGCAGAGGACGTAGGATGAAAGAAATCAGATATGTGGTGGTACTTTTGTATTTTCACGACTTTACATGGGAGAAATACATTGGACCGATTTTTATAAATCGGTCCAATGTATTTCTCCCATGTAGGGTTGAATATCATCCGTTTAGGAGCTACAATGCCCCAGACAGACACATAGATACACCCCTCTTTATCTCAATTATAACAACCCTCATTTTTGTTGGGGATTCAAAATGCGATTCAATGAATGGGGGTTGAATGTTTCGTTGGGAGCGTTATATTTATTGACGTAACTTTTTAATAAATAAGTATTTTTACTAATAAAATGGACTATATTGTTGTCCGGAACGAATAAATAAATTTAATTTAAAAAATCTTAACTTGCAAAAGATACTTCCAGCTAAATCGTGACGTTTAAGACACGGATGTGACATACCTACATACATTACGTAAATTTCCGTTCATCTGTGACGCAGACGCATCTCGATGTAGCACACTACTATAATACTAACTCATTCAAAAAGTTCCCCCTTGGGTACAGTCACGTCTATACCGACCCTGTCAAGCATAATAATTTCTTTATAAAACATGCATAGGGCATAATATGAATGAAAAAGCACCATTGATTATTATTAGCTGTTTCCTGACAAAAGCTAATCGGTCTTTTGTTGACAGGGGACCCTCAACCAACGGTGCAGATCCAGGTGCTAAGTCCAAGCATGCTGCAAGCACAGCAACAACCCAAGTACCAGATGCAGATACCTATTCAAGGATACCAACAAGGTACATTATGTATGAAATATAACATTTTATAATTTCTTATTTTTAGGGTTCCGTACCCAAAGGGTAAAACGGAATCTTATTACTAAGTCTGTCTGTCACCAGGCTGTATCTCAGGAACCGTGATAGTTAGACAGTTGAAATTTTCACAGATGATGTATTTCTGTTGCCGCTTCTCACGGTCAAAAGTAACTATTTGAAGCCACCATTAATTCTCGTGCTGTTTCTCGTTGTATAGTAACAACAGAGACTTTTTTCTGAATTTTTACCTAGCCGCCCCAGAAGGTACCCTCTTTATGTGTCTCCTTAGTCTTTTTCGAGAGTATGTATATTTGTATGCTCTTTGGCAAAAACAGAAAAAAAGCTGTACTGAATCGACTTCTAAAACGGTTCATACTTTATTGTTCGGGTATCTATTAGGGAAAAGTCAATGTATTTCATTGCAAGTTTATTCTAGCACCTAGGTACCATAATGAATTATCATTAATAAGTTAAGTTTGTGCGAAAATTCGTGTATAAAAATGTATAAAACTTATTACTAGCCTGTGTTGTCTTCTGACCAAAATAATTCCTATTCTTATACAGAAACGTTGCATAATAATTATTGCTTATAACTACTTTATCTTAGCTCATAACATGTTATTCTATGGCGAATTAGCATCATCAAACAAAGACATTTCAAGCTTTATTATAAGCTAAGTTTCTCTTACAAAAACTATCAACATTCACTTCTTTTTAAACCGTAGTGACCTTTGCGCGGCGTACTACTGTTTGCAAAACTGGACCTATTTGGTGCAGCCGTGAAGCAGGCAATGTTGTTGTTTTAAAATGAATTCTTCCTATTTTTGATCCTACATTTTAATGTATTTGTTTGTGCTAAATAAACATGTTTTCCTTTTTTTTTCTCACCCTTAAGAACTTGATATTCAATGCGGACAGGGCGCTGTCAAGATAAAATGTATGGCGTCAAAAGAACTAAATATCCTTAGCGTTGCGGGCGCGCGGACAGACGCCATACATTTTCGTCTCCGCGCGCCCTGAGCGCTTTGTATATCAAGTCCCTAATAGTAATATTAAGAATTATTTTTTAATAATATTAAATATCTTTGTTTAGGTGGAGCGGTATTGACGGTTGCTTACTCGCCAGAGGCGAACGAAGGCGGCGGCTTGCAGCTAGTCGGGCAGGGCAGTTTGGGTGAAGGTAAGCTTTTTTTATAAAATAGACTGGCTTTTGCCCGCGGCTCCGCCCGTGTGGATGTCCGTTATTGCGTAAAAAATAGCCTATGTCCTTCTTCATATCCAGGCTATATAGCTGCCCAATTTCATGACGATCCTTTCTGTTTTAGCGTGAAAGCTTAGCAGACACAGAGTTACTTTTGCATTTATAATATTAGTAGGGATTTTTAAGAAAAAAGAGAAATAAAGGGAGGAACCTAACAATATCTGGTTAAGGCTTCTTAGGATTGGCTCTAAAGATGGTTAATCCTAGAAAGTAATCCAAGCTACTATCTCCGACATGATGTTCCTGTGTAAATTATTTAACAATGGCATTGACTGTCCTGATCTTCTTAGCAATTTATGCATTAATGTCCCTTCTCGTATTCCTCGATATCCCCGTCCACTACTGAAAGCCCCTCAATGCAGAACAAATCTGGGTACACACTCGCCAATAGTTAGGATGTCCAATCAATACAACTCTCTATCATGTTCCTCCGACGACATAGACATTTTCTCCAACACCTTAGGTAAATTTAAGTTGCTTTTACACTCAAAACTTAACGTTGAGTAAGTGTTGACCTACCTGGCTTACCATCCACCTCAATATTTTTTTAATTAAATTTTCATTGTTCTTTTTACATGTCTAATTTAATTTAATTTGATTTACCTATTGTTTGTTTGCTATTTTAACGCAAGTTGTGGTCTCCTTTAATTGAAGATGCACAAGGAATTGTACCTGTTTATAATTTGTTTAATTTAGCATGTAAGGTGTAATCTTTGTTGGAGATCCAAATAAATACAAATACAAATACAAAGCAACTGTCTGCCTGTCCCTTATCCCTTCATGTCTTAACTCTCTATCTGTTATCTTCTCTCTCTCTTATATGGTCACCCGGGGTATTCTTCTTTTCCTGTTGATTGACTCGTATTAGATTTTCTCCGACCAGTATTGAGCAACCTGTACAGCTCTATCATTGGCCTCGTTTAGATCTTGGATTGTGCAGGTGGTTGTGCATAACGGGCAACTAAGTAGGTGACGCATGCCTTGTGATGGTGCTCCACACTGGTTCTGCGTTTGGGATGGGTGAAGAATGCACCATTTGGCCAAATTAGTTTTACAGCGGCAAACTTGGGTCCGCATATCGGTTAAGGGATTTCCAGACTGGCCACGACAGCTCACATTCAGGGGGTAGATGTTCTGCCGGGGTGATGAAGTGTGGAGGGGTAGGGTGTTTGTGCCTCTACAATGCACACCTCTCCTCTGCCGCACTGTCCACTGATCAGGTCGTACATCTTATAAAACTTTTACGACTCCTAGGCGTGCAGGTGTAAGATGGTGCCCATATGGTGGCGGTTCGTTTCTGTTTCCCCTTCTCAATGGTTCCCTTGGTGTAATATTTGACACTGTTGCGTCCAAAGCCGCTGGCAGAAGTTAGTAATTTTTCCTGAAAACCCCTCCAGGAAGGTCGCGATTATGATGGTCGGCTCGCACTTACTACAGATTATGCGGAACTCGTACCACAAGTTCTGCTACAGTACTTATTTGATGAATTGATAATATTCTTTTAATATTTTGTAAAATAATAATTAAACATGAACAGAAAAAATTCATAGTAAATTCATAATAAGAGATTATTATTATTAAAGAGACTCAAAAATCGTATTTTCTACACATTCAGGTACATTCAGGATGCGACCAGGTGATGTTGCCATTACATAAGAGTAGTCAATGTTCACTAACCATCACTTGTGCACTCGACTTTGTCTGTAGCACACACTTGCACTTGACAACTTACTTGATTCATGTGCTGCGGCCTGATTTCCACTAAAACGGACATCTGATGTATTGAGCAGACAACGTTTCTAGAATTTTAATCTTTTCAATGCATTACAATAAACTGATAAGTGTTGGTTGATTGTGAGACATCTCTGCTTCGCGTTGGTGGAAATCGAGACTTAGGGTGCATTCACATCACACCCGCACGCGTTGTAAGCATAGGCGCAGATTTCATACTTTCTGCTGAACCATTAGAAATCAGTAGCGCTATTTTTTAAAAAATCACACCATAAATACGTAGATGAATTAAACATAAAGTCAGCTGTCATTCGATACAATCGAGGTAGAATAACGGTTCACTTCACGCTGACTCCATGTAAGTTTTCATTATGTGATGTCTCAAGCTCCAAGTTCCTATCTGGCATTGGTCTGTGCTGTTAAACCGGTGCAAGTTGCTTGCTTTCTATGTGAATGCACCTTAATGATAGGTATAGAGAGGGCTAGCATTTGCCTTGAATGCGGTATGAACCCATCTTAATATCACTTCGTTGTTGGAATGTTTATGTCACTTGTATTGATACATTTGATGTCTTTGTTTATGTTGAATTTATGATAAGATATTGTTGAATGCAGTAATGATGGGCTTCTGAAAGTTGTGGCTTATATTTTTTTATCCCAGGCTTAGGACAAAGCTTCATAAGCTGCAATATGTTTTATTTAAAATCGTCTCTTAAAGTATCCAATTTGTTTTTCACTACTAGGACTCCAAGTATTGGCTGCATTACCACAAGAGATGCAGTTAGTACAACAGACTCAAGAAAAGGACCAAATGCATCAAAACATGCATCAGGTAAGCAGAATATTATAGAATATTTTCAATTTGCTTTCATTTTGTAGAATTCCTTATAAAATAGACCATAATTACATGAATTAAAAAAATAAAACGCGTTCATTTATTACGGTTTAATTATGGTTTTTAATTACTGATAGTTCAAGTTTTCGCGCGGAAACGGACGATGACATGACTTAAAGATTTTTAAGGTCGTCTTTTCGTTGTCATAACAGCAGTGACGTCACTAGATGCCGATTGTCGTTTTTATATACGTCCCGTTTCACGTAAATCCGTTGAACGCTTTGCAATGGTAAAGTGGGTACCGAGTAAACTCAAATAAATGAAACCTATTCTGTTTACTAACGTCTTTCGGGAATTTTGCGCCTATGCACCTATATTCCACTTTTCACTGAAATGTCGTGAGCACCCCGCTCGCGACATTTCAGTGAAAAGTGGAATACTTATACATATATCTTTCTGGTAAAAAGCCACATCAAAATTATATAAGTACCTACCTACTTACAATACTCATAAAAAATAATAATTTCGCAGGTGTTCATAACGCCAAACCAGCAGATCATTATCAATGCGCCGGAGAACAAGCCGCTGAACAACAACACGACGGCTGACAATAACAACTCGGGCGTCGGGCACATGGACATCATCATCAAGGAGGAGTGTGATGAAACTACCAATGATGATGTGAGTACCTATCTGTTTTGTATTTATGTCATTTATTAATAGCGGTGTGGTGTGTGGTGGCTGACAGGTGATCACTTGCGCTTTTGATGTTTATATCCAGCAGCAGTTTTCCTGGTTAACGCTAAATAAATCAGGGTGAATTTTTAAATTTCATTTTAGTTATCATCAAATTCAAGCCCGTTTTCAGTGTTGGTCCCAAAGTAAAAGTTGTTCATAATGATGAGTACATGTACAATCAGTCCTTTTAGGTAAATACCTAAAAGGACTCATTATGTAACAACGTGTAACAGAATAAACGCAATTGTTTATTCTATTACATGTTGTGTTTGTAAAGGATAATCTCTGGAAGTGCCAATGCAGTTACAAAAACTTTCACTGGTAGAATTGTAGAAAGATCGACTTATATATCGTGATCCTTTACGTTCTCTAGTGATCGAAAACGGTCCATCATTTATTGCTCGGGTATCTACGAAGGGATATTACTAGGGAAGGGTCAATGTATTTTATTGCAAGTAATTCATCTGACGCCTACCATAGGCTACTTGTTATTCCGGAAAAAACAAGTAGCCTATGGTACTACAGGAGCAAAGCCAACGCAAAAGTCTGTTAAACAAAAAACAGATTCTTCAAGGGTATTAGGAGTAGACTATTTCATTAAAATTCATAATTGACTGATGCATTATAAGCGATTGATTGTACCTTCACAGGAAAACATGCCACTGTTGTACGGTCAAGGATAAGGAAACTGTTTACTTTATCGGTAATCCTTAATCAGATCCAATTTCTGTTAATGTGATTCTTCACTCATGCTCGTTTTCACTAACATGAGGCGACAGGCAGCTAGGCGACTCCAAAATACTGTTGTGAAGTGCAAAGGCAGTGCGCTTCATTTAGCCATTTCATTGATGTTTTTCTAATCTGCTTCATTTTTTTCATCTACATCCAAACGTTAGTCGTTACCAACTCCCATAATAGAAAATAAGTGCGAGTCGGGCGCACGAAGGGTTCCGTACCATTATCTATAAAAAACGGCAAAAAAATCATGTTTGTTGTATGGGAGCCCCAGTTAAATGTTTATTTATTCTGTTTTTAGTATTTTTTGTTATAGCGGCAACAGAAATACATCATCTGTAAAAATGTCAACTGTCTGGCTATCACGGTTCGTGAGATACAGCCTGGTGACAGACAGACGGACAGCGGAGTCTTAGTAATAGGGTCCCGTTTTTACCCTTTAGTTACGGAACCCTAAAAAAAACATCAGATCCCTATATTTTGTCGTGTTATGCGAACAAACATGTACAGCTGTTTTTTTTTAATTTTTAATTAATAGTTAAGTAATGTAATTCTTTTACTAACAGAACGCTTTCTTCCGGATGCGCTGTATTGTTTCTTTGTATGATTTCTTTTGCATCTTCTGCTTTAATAGTTGTAGGCAGTTGTAAGTATTTATCGTCTCTTTGAAATTCGTCCTTGGTTTTTCGTTTTATTTGTCCTCACAACTTATTGCACTGACGATATAGCTGTTAGAATTAACGGTACACTTTTCATTTATGCATTATTTTCGAATTTCTGAGAATTTCGTAACGTTTTCAATTTCCATTTGTTTATTGCTGCTATTTTCCGCTTTACCAGTAAATATTGTTTTATTTGGTTGTGTTTATACAATCGCAATAGTATTTTAACTAAGTATATAAAGTATGTATGAGTAAACTTAAAAATTAATTGAAAAATTGTATCTTGAAAATAATTAGTCGATGAAAACGAGCAATAATGTGACGTCTACTATAATAATAATGTTGTATTTTTTTCCACAGGAGAGCTCACAAGGCACGGAGGCGGGCGAAACCATGCAATGGCAGCTGAACCAGTGCCATCAGCAGGACCTTGTCAAGTACCTCAGCACACTGCCGCCACAGGTTACTTTTCTTTTATGTTTTTGATTAGCAAATACACCAATGGCCCAACTGATGATAAGTGGTCAATGCCGCTTAGATACATCTGTAATGTAAACTTTTAAGATAATATTATACCACTTCCTAATTTCTCTTTCATTTTTTGGCTTGTAGGATGCAGTCTCTGTATATTGATCTGATTACGAAAAGTGAGTCATAAGCTAGCATAAGGGTAAATGCAAAATCTTTCTTAGATAGTTAATGGGAGCAAAGCGAAAAAAGCTAGGAGCTATAATTATAGGCATTGCGGGTGCGTTGTCATTGATGAAAATTGACCATTTTTTACACAAAATACTAACATTATTTTTTTAAATTCTAGCAAACACAAGCCCTGCCGGTATCCTTGCAACAGTTCTTACGACTAAACCCGACGGACATGAAGAAGTCTGTGGAGATTGAGATAGAGATGGATGACGTTGCTGACGACAAGAAAGAGGAGCCCGTGGCTGAAGCTGTTCTGAGCGAAGGTAAATATTATTGCAGTAGTGGCCTGCGCCAAGTTTTTCCACAGTGATCCATTATGCAGTCGGGTAAATTAATAGTTTAACACATTAAGTGTGACGTTATAAAACTACAAAGTGAATTTGGCGAAGTGCCCAAGATTCAAAACCTTTTATTCAAATAAACCATTAACAGGCACTTTTGAATTGGCAAGGTCGGTCAGTCAAAAACAAGCTATTCGCACGCTCCAAAGCGTAGGATCTCTGGAGCAGTTCACAAGAAACTTCACGGAACTACAAAGCAAACATTGTCAGGGTAAACATTTGTAAAATAGTCTGTGGAATCTGTTTGGCCCCACGCCAACAACAACCTTATTGAAGTTCTAATGTATTGGGATTTATGTCGCTGCTTTTTTTGTTGTAAACTATTAATTTCCCCAACATGTTTATAACAGCTCTCTCTCTTTGGGAATTTATACACCCTTACGCGAAATGTTTTGTAGTTCAAAAGCTAGCGTATCTGTCAGCCGCCTCGGGACGCATTCCAACATTAAAATGCTCGGAGCGGCCGCCAGTACCGAATGTACGAAATTGATGCAGGATTCATGCAACCCCTTGCATGGCGGCTCAGTTCGGCCTAAAATATTTTTCAAAATTTTTGTATCTGATCTACATGGTTAAACTCACCCATTGGCGCTAACTTGATTAATCAAAATTTTATCAGCATGCTAAATGAAGAAGTAATTGATCTTCAGAGAACGGGAAATCTCTCTGGAAAAACTATGTAAGTAAAGACAAAAGTATTTTTTTTTTAATTTTTTGCGAATCATAAGGGACGATTTTTCAATTATCTGATAGCTTTTTTTACTGAACCGTAGGTAAATCTGGCGGTTTCATATATTTTCTGTGTAAAACCAGTCTTATTCATAATATATATAATAGGTCTTTAACTATGAAATTGCCGTTTTGTATGAAAAAATTTAAACGAATTTTTTTCATGTATTTTTTATTTGTATTAATCGAAGTAATCACCCATGCAATCAATGCATCTTTGCCAACGCAGTGGCAGTTTATTGATGCCCTTCTTAAAGAAATCAGCTGGACGGGAGGCAACAAATTCTTCAAAGGCATTTTGTACTGCCTCTCGGGTATTGAATTTTTTTCCCGCCAAGAAGTTATCCAAATTCTGGAAAAAGTAGTAGTCTGTAGGCGCAAGGTCTGGTGAGTAGGGCGGATGACGGAGAGCTTCCAACCCCAGTTCTTGCAACTTGGAGACCGTCTGCTGTGCAGCATGAGGTCGCGCGTTGTCGTGCAGGAGCAGCGGAGACGAGCGATTGACCAATGCTGGTTGGAGATGTGCCAGCTTCTCCATCATTGTGTTCAGTTCTTCACAGTACACATCTGCAGTAATGCTCACCCCGTTTGGTAAGAAACTGCGATGAATCACACCGGCGCTAGACCACCAAACAGTGACCATCACTTTTCTAGGGGTAAGTTTTCGTTTAGGGCATTGTTTAGGTGCTGAACCAGGATCCGACCAACTTGCTGAGCGCTTGCGCTTATCAAACAGAATCCATTTTTCATCGCAAGTAACAATGCGGTTCAAAATTCCTTCATTTGTGTGTCTGTTGAGCAGTGCAAGGCACGCCTCGACGCGTACTTCGCGCTGGCGATCATTGAGTTCGTGGGGCACCCATTTGTCAAGCTTTTTTACCTTGTCAATTTGACGCAAATGGACCAATATTGTTTTGACGCTAACGTCGAAAGCTGCTGCTAATTCAGCCGTAAATTGTGTATCATCAGCTTCCACAATTGCCTTTAATTCGTCATTGTCGACCAAAGTCTTCGGACGACCGCGAGGTTCATTTTTCAGGTCGAAATTTCCAGAACGGTAGCGAGAAAACCAATAACAGGTGGTGCGTTGGTTTGTAGTGTTAGCTCCGTAAACGTCGTTGATGTTGCGTGCCGCTTGTGCCGCGTTGCAGCCACGACGGTACTCATATTCCATAATTACTCGAATTTTTAACGTATCCATGATGACGAAAAAGATTGAAATGCGATAAAAATGTAACACTAATCAATAAACAAATGACTACTTTTGGAAAAAAAAAACATGTTTTTAAAATAAAATTAATTTGAAATTAGAATTCTTAGCCAAACAAAAATTATTTTGATTTGAAATGGCCAGTACTGCAGAACGGCAATTTCATAGGTAAAGACCTAATATCTCTGTTTTAAAACTTGGTAAGTATCTGAAGATTGAAAAATCAGGCCTAAGTAGTATCTACATCATATGTGGTGTTTTCAGGAAAACGCGAACGCTCAGCCTCAAAAAATAGTACACAAGAAGACGTCCCTTTGTGATACACACGGAACGAATTTCCTCTAGATACCAATCAAGCATTTAATATGACTAGGTTACATAATAAGGCGGTGGCTCAGACTGTAATCGATCTGACTGGCGATGAACCGCCAGAAAATGAAAATATGAAATATCCAGCAAACCAGAAAATGAATAAACTTTTAGAAAAAAACGCTAAGAAACCTCTGAAAGAAGTTTGTGCCACTACAGTGGATGTATCTGTGACCACACACGAACCGATTATAACTATTCCAGAGAATAATAAAGGTACTACGTCTGGTATGAATGAAAACGAAAATAATAATGTAAGCAATATATGTAATAAGAAAAGAAAAGCACGTAACATTAATATTAAGAAAATTAATAACCCTTTAGAAACAAACACTAAGAAACCTCTTAAAGAAGTTTGTGCCACTACAGTGGATTTATCTGTGACCACACACGAACCGATTATAACTATTCCAGAGAATAATAAAGGTACTGCGTCTGGTATGAATGAAAACGAAAATAATAATGTAAGCAATATATGTAATAAGAAAAGAAAAGCACGTAACACTAATATTAAGAAAATTAATAACCCTTTAGAAACAAACACTAACAAACCTCTGAAAGAAGTTTGTGCCACTACAGTGGATGTATCTGTGACCACACACGAACCGATTGCAACTATTCCAGAGAATAATAAAGGCACTACGTCTGGTATGAATGAAAACGAAAATAATAATAAAAGAAAAGCACGTAACATTAATATTAAGAAACCTCTGAAAGAAGATCGTGCCGCCATATTCCAGAACACTCGGAGTAAAAATGGCTCCACATGTGGGATTGTTGGAAACAAAAAACATAGTGTAAGCAAGATAATATGTAAAAAAAAAAGTGTGAATGGAATAAGATATAGACTAAGTGACAGAGTGCGTGCTTTTTTCAATAAAGTTGATAAGATGCTAGAAATACTTCACACCGTCTCTGGAAGTGATAAAAAACTGTCCAAAATACAAGAACAAGAACCTAAATCCATTAAAAAAACTGTTCAATCCAGTCCAGTAAAAGAAAAAATTTCAATTACATTAATACGGGAAAAAGTTTGTACAATGATTTATGAATGTTTAATAAAACAAAAAGTGAATGTAATAAAAAATGGACTAAAGAACAGAATACATTGTTTTTTTGATAAAATTGAAAAGATGCTACAACAAATTCACGATATCAAAAAAAGTAATAAAAAACGGCCCAATAAACAAGAAGAAGAACCGAATTCTATTAAAAAAACTAGGCAGTTCAGTCCAGCAAAAGAAAAAATATCAATTAAAATAATACAGAAAGAAGTCTGTAAAATGATTTATAGATGTGTATTAGGCCAACAAGCTGCTTCTGAAAATGATACTCAAGATAAAACTGGAACTAATGAAGTTTCCTACTCATCAAAACCACTAGATATAGTTGAGACAAAGAATGAACAAGTCCTAGTGACAGGCTCACGCTTACAATCGCTTCCTGAACAAACGTATGTTCACAAAAAAAATAAAGCATGTAAAATTATTAAACCTCTTCAAGAACTTAAATCTGTAGACATGGAGATCACTAACCCACAAGATACAACAACTCAAGTGAAAAGTGTTGAGAAAGTTGCAGATGGAAATATCACAGGGACAAATATTGAACAAGACTTAGGTAGAAAATCAACAAACGAACAACTCCTTTCAATATTACCAAATAACTATATTCATAAAAAATATAAAGCACGTCATATTATGAAACATTTTCTAAAACCAGTAGTTGAAAAACATGGAATCAGTAATACTGAAGACAGAGACTCAACAATCGAACAACCCCCATCAATATTACCAAAACATTTGTTCCATAAAACTTATAAAGCGCGTCAAATGATGGAAGATCTACTAGACCAAGTAATTGAAATTGAAAGCCAAAATCGTTCCAATGAAATTCATAACACTTTTGTAAACGATCTAGCAAATTTTATAAACTTTTTGACAGACTTTTTGAATGAATGTCGTGCAGCTAAAGACGACAAAACAACTAAAGAACAAGAAACAGAACAAGAACATACACTTTTAAAAAAAAGTGTCCATGAATCTAATGACACTCCAATAGATTTAACTATGAAAAATGCCGCCACAAACTATCCAGCTCCTGTTTTTAATCCACGGATACTACAGGCAAAACATGACGAGCGAGAAACTGAACTAGAAAAAAATATAATAACGAATAATAACTGTCTTATGGTCCACAATACGGAATATTATGCTGAAAAACATCCTATAACAAATGATAACGCAAATTATGTCCCAGCTTCTTATGATACAGCTCATGCAGACATTCAAGAAACCCAACAAAACGATATCATCTTTAGAAATAGTTCGGATGAAAATAATAAGTTTCAAGTAGACTATGCTATAGATAATAATACTAGTAACGAAATCCCAATTCCATATTTTGAACCTCATGAAGAAATTCATATCGAAAATGACACTGTAAACTATGTTTCACCACTTGTGAGTAAAGCTCAGGAAGAGCATGCGGCTGTAGACGATGCTATTATGAAGACGCAACGAAATGTGAGAAATAATTCCAACTCTTTAATGGGCCTCGCTAAGGAATATCCTACTGGAAACTGTACACCAGTTCCTGAAAGTCTTAAACCTCAGGAAGAACACGCAGCAGTAGATGATCAGAGAACTAAGACGCAAGAAGTCCAACAAGAAATCACAAGAAATGTTACTAAGGATCCATATTTCAAGTATCAGGAAGAAATACATACCGAAAATGAAACTGTAGACTATATATCATCTGCTGTGAGTAATTATCAAGAAAAGTATGCGGCTGTAGACGATACGATGATGAAGACGCAACAAAGTGTGCTTTTAAGAAATCATTCTCATAAAATTAACAAGTCTTTAATGGACGTTTCTCTGGGATATGATACCAGAAACGATATGCCAACTCCACTTTTGGAAAGTCAGGAGGAAACTTGTATCGAAAATGGGAACTTTATCCCAGCTCCTATGAGTAAAGCTAAAGAAGAGTATGCGGCTGTAGACGATACGATACTGAAAATACAACAAAATGTGATCTTAAATAATAATTCTAATAAAATGAACAACTCTTTAAAGGACTTTGCTATGAGACATGATGTAGAAAACTGTATACAAGCTCCTGTTAGTGAAAATCTTAAATCTCAGGAAGAACACGCAGCTGTAGACGATGAGAGAGCTAAGACGCAACACGAACATAATATCTCAAGAAATCTTTCTAACTCTGAAATCTATAAGAATTTGTTAGACCTTGATGTGGGACATGATACCAGAAACAATATGCCAACTCCACTTTTGGAAAGTCAGGAGGAAACTCGTATCGAAAATGGGAACTTTATCCCAGCTCCTATGAGTAAAGCTAAAGAAGAGTATGCGGCTGTAGACGATACGATACTGAAAATACAACAAAATGTGATCTTAAATAATAATTCTACTAAAATGAACAACTCTTTAAAGGACTTTTCTATGAGACATGATGTACAAAACTATATACAAGCTCCTGTTAGTGAAAATCTTAAATCTCAGGAAGAACACGCAGCAGTAGATGATCAGAGAACTAAGACGCAAGAAGTCCAACAAGAAATCACAAGAAATGTTACTAAGGATCCATATTTCAAGTATCAGGAAGAAATACATACCGAAAATGAAACAGTAGACTATATATCATCTGCTGTGAGTAATTATCAAGAAAAGTATGCGGCTGTAGACGATACGATGATGAAGACGCAACAAAGTGTGCTTTTAAGAAATCATTCTCATAAAATTAACAAGTCTTTAATGGACCTTTCTCTGGGATATGATACCAGAAACGATATGCCAACTCCACTTTTGGAAAGTCAGGAGGAAACTTGTATCGAAAATGGGAACTTTATCCCAGCTCCTATGAGTAAAGCTAAAGAAGAGTATGCGGCTGTAGACGATACGATACTGAAAATACAACAAAATGTGATCTTAAATAATAATTCTACTAAAATGAACAACTCTTTAAAGGACTTTTCTATGAGACATGATGTACAAAACTATATACAAGCTCCTGTTAGTGAAAATCTTAAATCTCAGGAAGAACACGCAGCTGTAGACGATGAGAGAGCTAAGACGCAACAAGAACATAATATCTCAAGAAATCTTTCTAAGTCTGAAATCTATAAGAATTTGGTAGACCTTGCTGTGGGAAACAATATGCCAACTCCACTTTTGCAAAGTCAGGAGGAAACTCATATCGAAAATGGAAACTTTATCCCGGCTCCTATGAGTACAGCTCAGGAAGAGCATGTGCCCGTAGAAAGAATTTACACAAGAGGAACCCTGCCAGAAGGTACGAACAGTCGTTCACGAACAGATGAGTTGTATAAGTACTTTGTAAACCTCGCTGTGGGAAATGATACCGAAAACTACATCCCAGATGGAGTTTCAGAAAATGGGACCTATAATTATTCTACCCGAAGTGAAGTCAATAAACCTCACGAAAGAAATGCGCCTGCAGACTATGAGTTCGTTGTTTCGTATGGATTCCAACAAGAAAAAGTAGTTTACAAAAATATACCAAATGAAATTTTGAAGTTACGAAATGAACTCGCCAAAGAACATACCATAGACTTTATTCGACAAACAGTTAATAAACCTGAGAAAAAAAGTGAAGCAGATGAAAACAAAAATATCGTTTTCAATTACGTGATCACAGAATATTCTTTGAAACCGTGGTCAAAAACCACGGAGTCGAATAGTACAAAATTGAATTCAATTGAAGAGGCAATACCTGCTCATGTAGTTACAAAACCATCGATATCATATACGAGCAACATAAATCTTGAATTCTACAATAATCCAGCCTACGAAATGGTTTTATTGACGAAATCGGTAAATAACAGGCTACTGGATGACAAACAGCGTCCTCTTGAGAAAGAGGACGCTGAAGAGAAACTCTTGGTTATAATGCCTGCATATCAATCTCATGAGAAATGTAAAGAGGCTGCTGAGACGGCCCGCCCCGCCACGAACGCGCTTTCGCATCCGTATAAAATCATCCGAAAAGGAATCAGGGAGCGGTCGCCAGCTATAATTAAAAACCCAGTCATAATTAAGAAGCAGTCGTGCTTGCCACCACCGCCTCCACAGTCAGTCGCAACGCCATCATCGAAGAAGCGGCACTTGGTACATGTGTCTGTGAATAAAAGTCTTAAAAGACCGAGGATCGAAAGGCTAGAGCCGCCTTCGTTCCCCCTAGTAAGCCTGCCAGCGAACCCGCCGCCGGTCCTGCTACCGATTCCACCAGAACTTCTCCCAAAGCCTCCCCTCCTCCGCCTCTCTTGCCCGCCACCACCGCCAGCGCAGCAGCTCCCTCTAACGCTACCACCGTCGCCGCTATACCCGCCTGTGTCGTCTGAGAGGAGCCCTGTAGCAAATAAATCTATCGAAGAATTGCCACTTGATAAGAAACGAGATACTGTACTTCCTAGGATAAAACATTTAAAACTAAGACGTTGTAATTGTGAAAATGGATGCCATTTAAAAATCGGAACAAAACAGCAACTTGAAATATTTAAGAAGTTTTATAAAATGTGTAGCTTCAAAAAACAATTAAAGTATTTACTAAATTTAATATCTTCGCGCGGCCGGGTTGTACGATCCCCCGGAGAGCATAAAATTATTCGAGTGTTTTGTTATTACATTCCTAATATAAAAGAAGGTAAAAATATTAGAGTTTGCAAAACGTTTTTCAAACATACTTTTGCGATCTCTGATAATGTAGTGAATCGTATTAAACAAAGAAAAACTCGAATTGTTTTGCCCGATTGACAGGTAACGTAGGTAAAAGATGCTTCTTTTAAATCACATACATAATGGACGATCCATTACATACGTGTGCTCAAAATGGGGGGAGGACCCAGTAAAATCTCTTTTGGACGCAGGGTCAATGAAAATCTCACGTCAACTTTATAATTGAGAGAATAAGCACTCCTAGTGAGTGCTTATCTTCTCAATTATTTTTATCTTATATTATATCTTATTCACTGACTGTAAGTCTAGGTATACCTAGACTTAAGATCGTTGTTCAAATCGGTTTGCAGTTTAACTGGACGCGACTGAAATGAGTCAGTATTTTTACTATGAGCGAATGTCTGTATTTTAAGCCACGCGAATTTATAGATGAATGATGTAAAACAGTAATAGGGTGTTTGACCATGTTTAGCGAAGTACACTAGCTAAGAGTAGCTTAATAACCTTATAAATGATATTAACTGACTGCATCAACGGAGGCTTATTAGTGCAGTTGATTTTAGAATTTTAGTCATTACATATCGTTTTCCATAAAGTCTGCAGAGTTTTTCGTCAGCAAATTTTATTATGCTTTTTAAACGCGTATTTCTATGCCATATAAGTGCGATGGCTGTTTTTTTTAGTGACAGACTATAGAAATAACAACTTGTAGCTTCTGTAAAATCGTCCTAATGAAAATATTATCAAACCTTTTATGAATTGCGGTCAAATACCCTATCATTGTTAAAGTGTATAAAAAATATGCTAGTCAATATTAATACTAGTCGAACTTATTTTTCCCTCCCATTCAAAACAATGTACCTACCTAATTAATATAATTTTCTCGTCGTACAGTAGGCCGCATCTCAACGGTTACAAAACCAGTATTACCTACTGGCCTCGTATTCTATTGAAATTCTAACACTGAGTTTCAATAAAAGACGAGGCCACGGTCGACTGTACTACATAATGGTGTGACCAATTAAATATAAAAGTATTGAAATTTAAATAATGATACATTTAGGTCTACTTTAGACATATTTTTTAAAATTATGTAGGTATGTTATAAGTATCTATATTTTGTTAATTTATAATAATTTTACTTATACAATTACCTAAAATTATATTTTGTATTTCAAAGAAATATGTATGAATAATAATGCCTACTAGCTATAATCATGTCTAATGACAAAATTATTATTATTATATTAGATTTAAATTAGAAGTAAGTATTTAAGGCTCGCATTGCAACTTGCTAAAAATAATCTTATGCCTAATTTACACAGTGCGAGTTAGCCTGCAGAGTAACTGCAGTGCACTAACTTGCATCGTATGGATGTAACATACGAGTTACTGCCATATGCGAGTTGGATAGTAGCTCGCATCCGAGTTACTTCAATTTTGTTTTCACTGCCTGCTCGCCTTTCATCAGTAACTCGCACACGGAACCTGTATTTTTTGGTCGCAAGAGACTGGGCAGCTACTATCACCGTGTAGACAGCTAAGGCGAGCCGGGCTACTGGCATACGAGTAAACGATCCGAGTAACTGTCTACTGTCTAGTCAGCAGCTCGCACTGTGTAAACTAGCCATTACTGCTCAGCGTTCCATTGTACCACTCATTCTGAACCAGATAGATATAGATACTTACTGAAAATTTGTAGACAACAAAAAATCTTTATTATTCTTAAAATCTGCAAAGATTATTAGATCGAAAATTATATTATTATATTTATGTCGCAGCCAACTGGCTTAATCAGTCGTTTAATTGGCTGCCTAGCCTTTTCATTGAACGGCACCGTTCAATCAGCGGGCTAAATGACATCCGGCCATCGTCTAATACAACATTTAATGAAAGGGCTAGCTGGATGCTTAGGCCGTTCATAGAATAGGTTAGCCGTGTGACCAAAATCTACACTAATATTATAAAGAGGAAAGATTTGTTTGTTTGTTTGTTTGTTTGAAATGAATAGGCTCCGAAACTACTGGACCGATTTGAAAAATTCTTTCACCAGTAGAATCCTACATTATCAGGGATGGACATAGGCTATAGAATATTTTCAAAAAAGTTAGGGATCCGTATGAAAACTTCGATAATGTAACCCAAGGTGTGAGAAAAAATCCTTATATCGCGTACGCTGCGGAATCTATTGACAATAGAGCAAAGTGATGTACTACAGTTTTATAGAAATCATCAATATCTACAAAAAAGTCCGCAATACCATATGTCTAACTATTATGGATAAGTCACCATGACCGCTTTTTGTTCAAATTATTCAAGCGAATCCCTGGCGATATGAAAAAATGGTAATTTCGATATCATGATATTAATCCTTATCCATTTAAATGGTTTGATAATTAAGGTTGATTATGTCCGTGTAAATTACACTTTCAATTATTCAAATCGGACCTTTCGTTCAAAAGTTACAACGCTAATAAACATGTTCGAAATAAGAAAAATGTCGCGGCTTGGGCGAACTGGGGAGAATCGTATCAATGCTTGGTCCGATGAAGTTGAAACACGGCATTTAAAGGATTTCGATAAAACAATAAGAATAAAAAATGTTTGAATTTTTCGAAAATAATCTTCATACTTACATAATAAGGGGTGAAGCAGGGGTGATTAAGTTTTTAGGGGAGGACATTATAGCGTGCTTCAATTTACGTCGGATTGAACATACTAACAGTGGAATAATTGAAACAGATGTACCCAACAATTTTTGCATAATCAACCTCTGACGAGCTGAACGGGGTGAACAGTTGCGCTGAACCTGGGCTCGAGACAAGTGAGATTCTGTCAACTGTGGTGTGGATGCTATCGAAATGGCACGTTATGAAATTCCTACATTTTGGCATTTCGACAGTCGCATTCGCTAATTAAATGGTACATTGTCTAGGGCCTCCTGAGACCGTAGAATAAGTTTCCAAAACTAACCTTTATAAGGGGGTATAGGGGGCGTTGAAGTTTGTGGAGTACCTACTAAATCCGCGCGGACGAAGTCGCGGGCGAAGTGCTAGTATATGATAATTATATTTAATTTTGGGAATTCGAAATTTAAGCAACAAGCAATTTCAACATTCTAAACCCGACGACGGAGCCCCCGAAAGCTGCGCGGGGCTCCTACTTCTATCTGCAGGGTTTAAAGAAACGTGTCGGGGTGCCCTAAGCTCCCTGTGGTCTATGTTCCGCTACTTGGTTAAGCAAGTCATTAAACGATACTGAACCAAGTCTTTTACCTAGCTGTTCAATTAAACTATTGATGGATGTCACTTAGGCCGCTGATTAAATGGCTGCGACATTACGTAATCAATGTCAATGCTCTTCATTATACGATTCAACATTCTGATCTGTACGAGTAGGTACGTTGTCAAAGAGCAGTGTTACGTACCTAATATGCTAGTTGACTCCTAGCTCTCAACATGTATTTTTCAACACACAAAAGAAAACGGTTGATTTTATTTGTCACACCAGGCTGGTCACCCGGCAGCCTCAACCTCCAAGAAAATGGACGTCGGCGAGCGAAAAAAGTCCGCTAGCCATTTTTCACAATAAATATTATTTAGAAATTATTGAATATATGACTAAGTACTTTAAATACTGATAGCAAAATAAAATTCTAAATTGATATTTTTCATCAGTGTTTACAGTACCTAATCATATTATATGCAGCCCTATTCATAAAAAAACTTTTAATCATAAGCAGCAGGTTTAAAAAGTGGTTATCTTTATGCAAATTATCTGTAGAGAATTTCAATTTGTAGATATAATAAGCCTGTTAGTAAGAAAGTTTTATGAATAAGTAATAAATATTGTCATAAATTGACCATGATATACTTGTGTTTAAGTGGTTGTTTTGTATGTTAAAAAAAATACATTCGAATTTATTCGTAGAACATCATTCATGTGATCGATTTAAGGCCTGTTTAACAAATAGTGTAAATTAGCTTAAGGGGTGTTAGACCTAGATTTAAGGAGCTTTGGACACGAGGCCAGTGCGAGTTTTTCTTATTGAAATGTCTTCAAATGTCTCTGATCTGAACTTTCAGCTGAGGCATTTTACTTTGGACTCTTGCCTAAATCGAGCTTGTTTCGAAACGAAATTTACTAACGATTTAAAAATCATTTATACAATTCTAAAATTGTAAAAAAAAAACTTTTACTCTTTGTATCTAAGAAAGGACTCCGCCTCATTCTTATTAATGATATAAGTTGATAATATAACTAGATATAAGTACTTGTATTACATGTAAACTATGACGAATTAAAAGTCTTTTTTCGTGCTAGCACATTTTTTTTTCACCTCTCTTTTTTTTTGTCTCCTGACTACTTTTTGACAGCAAGTTTATTTAATTCTTAAAATATAACAAGGATCCTCAAGCTGAATTTAGTTTTAACATCCATAATTCTAAACACCGTTGCATTGCCCTACTCTGATAGTAGGTGAAAACGCAAGCATACTCAGCAGAATTGGCATTATTGCAAAACAAGTCTTATGTTTGCGCCAGTTTTTGTATTTTGAACTTTATTCAGACAGGTAAAGTTTTTAATACACACAAAAATGGCTTTGGACCCTTCACTCGTTGAGTAAGAAAACCGATTGAGTTTCAACCTCTCCTTGGCATTAAGTAATTAGTTCAGCGACAAAATTTCCTAAGTTACCAGATTGTAGCTGCCTTATCTGTATGTGTGACTCTCAATTGTGACCATTTGTTTCACTGCGATTTATGTTATTATATTCGTGACAATTTAAGAAGTCGGATTTGACAGCTAGTAGAGAGGGATAGAAAATCGCTTTACCACTAAGTGCGAAAGAGATTTATTTTCATGTCTCTTTCATACTTACTAGTAAAGCAATGTTGTATCCTGCTGTCAAATCCGACTTCGAAAGTTTCGATGGTTGTTTGTTGCTCAACCACTCCAGAACTGCTGAACAGATCTGGATGTTTGCCACAGATATACAGCGTTATTTTCAAAAAACTAACAACCGTTCAGTGGGTGAAAGTACTCATGATTAGAAACAACTTAGTAAGTACTTTCATAAGTAAATAAATAACATCTGTGACATAATCTCTGCCTCCTCTTACAGACGGCACTCTTAGGATACAGAGTAAAAAGAAGAAGAAATACAAGAAGAAGCCGCCGAAGCCGGCGCGACCGAAGCCCGGCCAGGTGGTGATCGCGACCGCGCTCGACGGCTCGCCGATATTCTGCTGCCCCGAGTGTCAGATGGCGTACCCGGAGAAAGAGCAGCTGGAGGTACATCTGGTCGTGCATAAGATTGAGAGGCGGTTCATCTGTGGCATCTGTGGTGCTGGGTAAGTCACATTATCTTTCATCGGTTTATGAGAAAAAAAAAGTTGCTCAATGCATATTTGTCCATTTATAAACTTCAATTTAAAAACAAAACTGGTCCATACATTTGTGTTCATGAAATGGACAAAATAATGTAGCAGTTGGTTTTTATTTTTATTTATTAAATACTTTATTGTACACCTCAGCATAAGAACAGGACAAACGTTTATAAAAACAAATGTACAATGGGTGGTCTGAAAACACTTTGAATGTGATAAGAACAGGACAAACGTTTATAAAAACAAATGTACAATGGGTGGTCTGAAAACACTTTGAATGTGATTTTTGTCGAGTTAAATTTTTCAAGATTTCAGATACTTCAAGGACATCTTTTATACTTTGACATCTTTTTTACTGTAACTTAGGCTAAAGGACTAAAAAAGGCAGTGTGGTTTTCAGTGTATAACAAATGCATGAAAAACAGTCGACAGTCGCATTCAAACTTCTGTCTCGTTCTTAACATGTCTTTGCATCTTGTTGACCAATCAGAATTCTGTCTTTACTATGTAATAAATAATACAGAGTGCACCTGTGTTTGCGCACTATAAAAACTCCTGCATACCTACTTGGCTAGTCTCCGTTGAGATTATTATTACGTTGCTTTTAACAATATTCCTTTGCCTCTTTCCAGTCTAAAGCGCAAAGAACACCTGGAACGCCACAAGCTGGGCCACAACCCGGAGCGGCCCTACGTGTGCGGCGTGTGTCGCAAGGGCTTCAAGCGCCGCGAGCACCTCAACCTGCACACCGTCATACACTCCGGCGTCAAGACCGAGATGTGCACCGAGTGCGGGAAAGGTAACGGAAAAGCAGAGCTATTTCTTTTAAGCTACAGTCGGTTTTCGTAATGCTATCGTGTGGGGTATTTTATATAAATAAAAATAATTCTGATACAAGTAATTAACCAAAAACTCGTTGAATTGTACCAGGTTTCTACCGCAAAGACCACCTCCGCAAGCATACGCGCTCTCACGAGAGCAAGCGAGCGCGGGACGAGGCGGCCGGCGACAGCTCTCCGGCGCCCGCGCAGCCCGCCAGCGGGAACAACACCATCATGCCTGAGATTACTATACACGTGAGTACTTCCCTGTGGCTCCATACCTACAATTTATTTTCTGAAAGCGAAAGGCTTGGAAATGCGAGGAAAAAAGTATCCCTTTTTATTCGTAATCTTCATTGCTGAATGTCTTGCTGGTGATGGAGTCGCAGATTTGCTGCTTCCAGGTCTTTTCATTCCTGACCGAATGTCAATTAAGTAAATATGTTTATAGGAACCCTTCATCCATACCATCCCATATTCCCATCACACCTAACGTCACTATAATTTTTAAGTCCCCAACACATGATTTTCTGCCAGGGTTGCGGATTATGTTCGAAAGAGTTACCGCGGCCCTGGAACGCAAAGGGCACTAGGAGCACGGATGGGTTTTAGTCAGTAAGAGTCTGACACTCCCTCACGCTCCACCCAGAGCGTAAGGGTTCATTTGATGATTTCCCATCCAAAAAAATAAAAAACATGGTTTTTCGTAATGTTTTTATCACAAGCAAATTCCCGAATAAGAAGCCCATAGTGTCATCAGTCGCAATCTGTCAAAAAATCCTCAATTTCCATACGTTTTTCACAGATTGCAACCGAGATGCGAATGTGGATGATGCTTAAACATAGTAGAACATAAACAAAGCTAAAGGAGATGGGGGAAAAGGCGTGATTTTGTGTAAGCATGTAAAAAAAACATGTGATTGTGCCTGTTATTAGCATATATTTTAGAATAGTACCATATGATTTACTATTTGTTATATACTGTGGGTGAACCTTTATGTAAATAAATAAATACATACACGTCTTTATAATATAATTTATTCCAGGAACTTTTATTCCCTAGAGTGGCATAAAAGTATCAGGAGGGCTTGACCCCAAATAGGGAAAAAGCCAGAGCATTGATTGATTGAGTTATTGTTATCCCACAGATACCAACAAGCTCGAACTCGCAGATGCCCGTACAGATCAACATCCCGCAGCACGTGGTGACGTCGCTGGCGCAGCAGCACGCCGCCGACAGCGCGCAGAGCACGCTGGACGCCTTGCTGGCGCAGCACTCGTGACGTCACACCGCGCGGCCTCGGCGCAGCGCCCAACGGACGGCTTGCGGGGATTACGGAGATATGGGTTAAGGGAAAGAGGACTCATGTTTGGGTGAAGTAAGTTGCGCTAGTCCTATCCTTCTGTTTCATATTTGTAATCATAATCTGAGATTATCAAGTTTTGGAATAAAATTTAAAAATAATAGTTTTATGGATTTTTTACGTAGTCACTCAACCATCAACTTAGAAACTATCGCTAAGGTAGAGAGTTGAGTAAGACAGCGTTAGAATAACATTCGGAAAATGAAAGAAATCTCAATAAAATATGTATATGTGTGATATCAAATATGTCATAGATTTATTTTACACGCTGAATAAAATAAACTCCTACTTTTGCAAATGCAATTCGCAACTTACTTCACAAATCCGTGGCGAGTATTCTAAAAATACTCAACGGCAGTATATTTAATACTTTTCATCTGGAGCGTCATGAATCTTCCTGGTTCCTATAATCTTACGCAAAAGTGTAATCCTGGGACAGCTTGGGAATGCGGTCGAACTATATAACACAGGGAGACCTCCAGTCACTCTTCTATTATCCAAAATAAATTCTATATTACCGCGCTCCCACGCTATCTCTTACCATCTTATGACGTCACCAAGATGTCGCACAGTGACGTTTCCTTCTCCATCTCAGGTCATTGCAGAGTATACTCATGACAATAATTAAGACGATGGCCATGTATGTCAGTCGGTCTGTCTGTTCGGACGTGCTCGCTTTGAAAACAAGGTTTTATGACAGGTAAATTAGTTTACAAGCTTTAGAAAGTGTTTCGATTCTGTAGTTACACTAAAGCACTTGTTTAGATTTTTAAAAAACTGTCGAAAATGACGTGGTTTAAGTTAGAAACTGATTATTAGAGCAGGACTCTAAAGCTAGCATGATCCGAGAAAACAGACCAAACTGCCCAAAAATTAACATTATCGAAGCCAGAAAATAATTAAATAACGTGTAATTGACCTTTGTCTGTATTTGCTCTAAATTATTTAAAGAAAATTGTATGATTGAGTGTAAACCTATTGGGATTAAAGTAAGGGCGAACATTATTGTTGCTGGTTGTGATTCGAATGGAGCCATCAATACGTCAGTTACTTAACAATTACAGGGTAAGACAGTCGTTTTTGAAATATAAGCCCAAAATGCACTGCCGAATTAAAAAAAATCAAAACAAATGTTTGTAAAAAGTTAATATTAACTTTGAGAAATGTCGCGGTATTTGATACGAAATCAACTAAGTATAACTGTACTGAAGTCAAGCCGTTTTAGACTTGTTATTTATTTAACTATACCAGACACCAAAGTTGGCCAGCTGCGATTATAAAATGAGATAGCGAGATGACACATCAAGTCTCATATGAAATATCTACCGTCTTACTCGCACGTTTCTTATGATCACTACTGCCACGTGTATTGGTATTTGGTATAGCAGACTATTTCATATTGCCTATATTATTTATCAAAGTATAACTTCAGTCAGTTCTAATTTTCGTATAAAATATCGCAACATGTCGTACTCTACGAAGTCGTGGCCTTGTATGAGTCTATAGAAATAACCTAACACGGTAAATATTGAGCTCCATGAAGAGACTAGATTAAAAAGTCGTGTGAAGACATGCGACGTTTGTAAGGGACAATTAGGTTAGGATCAAAACTCGAACCAGCGTAGTTTAATTGTTGAAAGGAAAATGTGATGAAGCTTCAAGCATAATGTTTGTATAATGTGGATACATATCACGTAATATTTTGATTAAATACCATGACATGACATTTTCTCATTCCGTCAAGCGCTGCACAAAGTTATAAAAAAGCGCTGAGCTTTTGGTTCTATGAAAGATCAATCATGATTCCTTTTGGCAGTTGGGTCATCGAAATAAGTACATTTTGTGGTAGTTAGGTGATAGTTAATAGTTTCCATAACCCATACAAGCCTGTAGGTTTCTCTACATCAACAAATGTAGTGAGATGCTGGGAGCCTGATAATCTTCTTACAATTTTGATACCTAACATCCAAGGGACCAGACATTATCTATTGTCCGTAGAGAATTTACAGAGCTTACCATAGTATAGATAGTAAATATGTCAGGTTTTCAATGTTTTCCTTAATAAATGTTCAAGTTTCAGCCCTAAAAAACGATGTTCTCAAATGCCTGGACTCTCGTTTGATTTCAACGTACGCGTGAAGCGTGGTCGCCTCAGTATGAATCATTGTAAATATCGTCACTGTGATATTTATACCATAACCCGCTTTCTGTCTCATTATCGTTACCTTCATGTGCTTATTTTGTATACAAACTTTTTCTATTTCCATCAAATTGTGATATTTCTTTATGGTCCGTTGATTGGTGATTGCTAGGATTATAAAAAAAAAATCAAATAAAATAAATCTACCAAGTTCTTTGTAAAGAAAATTCGTCCCGTTTGGAAAAAAATATGTTTCATTTTTATTGTGCTATATTTTAAGCAATGTTTAATATTTGTATGTAAATTCTGTGCCGGCCTACTGCTTAGCAATCCTAGCGACGCAATCTAACGGACTTGTTGAGCTGACTCAGTTCTTCGCAAGTGTGTGTGAGATTATTTGATTTTTAATCAAACTGAAAATATTTTATTTTAGTCTGTGATGTTTCGATGTGGACAAAGGCTTTTATTGGATATTTCCGTACTGGTTGATATTCCAGACCTTAATTATTTCTAGAAAAATTGTATCACACATTTGCATCAGTCATAATATAAAAAAATTGTGTTAAATTTAGGCTTTTCCACCACACGATATTAATATTGTCAGCTTTAAAGTAGGTGTAAATTATTTTCCAATTATATTTTTGTACTTAGTATTAAGTTTTTGTAATGCATCACTACACTGTGGCATGTTTTGTATGTCTTAGCTTAGAACGCTGCTATTGCGAGTTCAAGGTGCTCTAAGAACATTAATTAAGTTTTGCAAGTTTTGTGGACATTCAGATGTCCGTGTTTTAATCAATATCACGGTGATTATAAAAATCAGAGTTCCCTATTTCTGGTAGCTAAATATACTCTCGGTATTTTAAATAATTCATGTAGTCGCAAGTTGAATCCTTTAATTAGTTCTCATTTTCTATTTAATTTAATAAATTGTATTTTTGTACATTTTGTTGATATAGGTCTCTATTTAATTATACGTTGCGTAGTCTAGTTCGGTTCGTCGTTCTAAATCTCAAAAATGTATTTAATTTTTTTTGTATAACTTATTAGGCATATTGTGCGTACTTCGGTCGAAAACTTTACTTCAACTTATCTGTTATCATATCATTTAAGATAAAGTTAGCAGTTAACCAATTTAGAAGCGTATTTTTTTATTTGGTTTTTTAAAGAAATTAGTTGCAAGTATTATAAGATTAAGACATAGCGAATAGACCATTGACTTCTGTCCGGAGTTTTAAGTGTAAACTTTTGTATGAAATTTTTATTTATTAAGAAGACACCGTAAGAGTAAGATTAAAGAATAAAATCACTGATTTTGAAAAGTATTGTTTTTCATTTCACACCAATCGTCTAATGCGGGCCGAAAGTCAAGTAATTTGATCAAACAGGCTCGTTCAAATAGTTTTACCAAATTGGCATGAATGCCTGTGGGAAAATTTTATAAAAAATGAGATGTCAAATAGCACGAAGAAATACGAAATTTCGTATTATTGAAGTAATATTTAAAATATTAGGTCTTTACCTATGAAATTGCCGTTCTGCAGTACTGGCCATTTCAAATCAAAATATTTTTTGTTTGGCTAAGAATTCTAATTTCAAATTAATTTTATTTTAAAAACATGGTTTTTTTTTTCCAAAAGTAGTCATTTTTTAATTGATTAGTGTTACATTTTCATCGCATTTCAATCTTTTTCGTCATCATGGATACGTTAAAAATTCGAGTAATTATGGAATATGAGTACCGTCGTGGCAGCAACGCGGCAAAAGCGGCACGCAACATCAACGACGTTTACGGAGCTAACACTACAAACCAACGCACCACCTGTTATTGGTTTGCTCGCTTCCGTTCTGGAAATTTCGACCTGAAAAATGAACCTCGCGGTCGTCCGAAGACTTTGGTCGACAATGACGAATTAAAGGCAATTGTGGAAGCTGATGATACACAATCTACGGCTGAATTAGCAGCAGCTTTCGACGTTAGCGTCAAAACAATATTGGTCCATGCGTCAAATTGGCAAGGTAAAAAAGCTTGACAAATGGGTGCCCCACGAACTCAATGATCGCCAGCGCGAAGTACGCGTCGAGACGTGCCTTGCACTGCTCAACAGACACACAAATGAAGGAATTTTGAACCGCATTGTTACCTGCGATGAAAAATGTATTCTGTTTGATAACCGCAAGCGCTCAGCAAGTTGGTTGGATCCTGGTTCAGCACCTAAACAATGCCCTAAACGAAAACTTACCCCTAGAAAAGTGATGGTCACTGTTTGGTGGTCTAGCGCCGGTGTGATTCATCACAGTTTCTTACCAAACGGGGTGAGCATTACTGCAGATGTGTACTGTGAAGAACTGAACACAATGATGGAGAAGCTGGCACATCTCCAACCAGCATTGGTCAATCGCTCGTCTCCGCTGCTCCTGCACGACAACGCGCGACCTCATACTGCACAGCAGACGGTCTCCAAGTTGCAAGAACTGGGGTTGGAAGCTCTCCGTCATCCGCCCTACTCACCAGACCTTGCGCCTACAGACTACTACTTTTTCCAGAATTTGGATAACTTTTTGGCGAGAAAAAAATTCAATACCCGAGAGGCAGTACAAAATGCTTTTGAAGAATTTGTTGCCTCCCGTCCAGCTGATTTCTTTAAGAAGGGCATCAATAAACTGCCACTGCGTTGGCAAAGATGCATTGATTGCATGGGTGATTACTTCGATTAATACAAATAAAAAATACATGAAAAAAAATCGTTTCAATTTTTTCATCGAAAACGGCAATTTCATAGGTAAAGACCTATTATTTATTTCTATTTGGTCAGTTTGAAGTCTGTTATTAAATTACTTGATGTATGGCCCGCATAACTGGTAACAAAACACACTCGGGGTAAGTATAATCAATGTACTTACCAGTGTATGTGAGAAGACAATGCAACATTTACCACATTGTCATATAGGACAGAACTTGAAAACTGGTAGGTATCCGTCTGGGTTGCCAAAAGTGCCGTAGTCGTAACTCACCGCCATACACAACAATAATAACACAGCTTTACCTAATTATGTCCTAACAAATTGACTGATAACAAAAACTTGTCGAAATTTCGGTCATTGGCTCAAAAGTTTTAAGGGTTTATATAGGTGGCCGATCTTGAGAGAGCCTCCCAAGCTTGGCCCAATTTGAATCTCAAAAGCAAGGGCCTAGAGGACCTAGAAAAGATCTATTTTCTCACAAATTTTGTCGCTGATTAGTCAGATTCAGTCGCTAAATATCAGAATCTGTCGGTCACTGGTTCAAAAGTAATAATGGAGAATCTCCAACTTGGCCACATTTATATCAAGTACCTATATAAAAAACTAAAGCACCTAGGTGTGATTGACACTGGCATGGATACTTATCATCAGAAATTTTAATTTTGATAACACGAAGTTGTCGCTGCATGTGGACATGCCAGTGTCAGTCACACTATATTGATGAGTATTGATTTTATTAACTCCCTAGCACTGGACAAAGGCTTCCCCTATTCCACCCTAATTTGATTTAATTAGGGCGTTAGTATCGATTGGTCAAGGAAAATAACAACATGATGTATACTCTGATACGCACAGATATTGAGAAAAAGATACTTAGGTAGTCTAGCGACAGGATCACTTCCCACGCCGGCACCGTCTTCACCGCTCCGCTGTGCAAGATGAATCGCCATACAAACACGCCAACCGTCGTACGTCCATAACATCATTTATTACGCAACTTTCCTGTTTCTACCTGATTATGGGAACACGATCCGAATCAATGGGGCGGAAAACAAAATACCTAATTTACATTTTTACAAACTCAACTTATTACCATATGTTTATCAACAAAGAAAGGCGACCTATGCCTACTCACCGATTTTCATTGTTCCTTGACTTTTTGGTATTCTAGATTCCTTCTAGATCTCATGGCTCATAGCTTAAGCCGAATCTTCCTTAAGATGCTACGTCGTCAACACCTGACCCTGAACTTGCTTTGATCTTGAAACAGAGGGTTATAAATTAACTCCTTGGAGCGGTTCCTGAGTGCGTCGTTCGGCCGCTGGTCTCGCCCGCCCCCAGTAAACGCGACTTTACGCGACGCGCCGCTGCGCAGCACCCCCGGCCCGCGCCGCGCAACATGTCCGCGCACCCCGGTCATACTCACCACTTACTTATTTCATCAACGACGAACAATTAAAACGCAATGAAAACCCACTTTCTGGACACAATACAGGTAACCATTCCATTATGTTTTCACTCTTTTGTGTTTTCTCGTGTCGCGGAGTCTCAGTTCGCGTTCCAAGACCGATGGTGTGAGACGGCGGGCCGGTAAAAATAAAGCGTTAGAAATGACTGGGGTGAGGCAGAATGGCGGGGGTTGAGTGAGCGCCCTACTAGGGGCCGCACCCTTTGATTCACTTTGTTGTGGCTCGCACCGAGTACTCCACCTGCTCCACAGAACAAGTGCAGTTTTTTTTTATATCTCGCGTGCGACCTTGCGGCCCTCGCTCACGTAACGCTATCCCATACCTACGATGTCTGCCGCTGTTTCAGATTCAGTAAACGACGATGAACTTTGCTCCGTTCACTGGGCACATTCCGACGGCGGCGGCGATTCCTTCTATTCACCAGTTCGCCGCAAAGTTTGGATATGAAGGAGGAGGCAGTAGTTCTGGCGGAGTGCTGCAGGAGACGCGCTACCACACGTCGGGCAGTGGCGGCGGCGTGCAGTTCGCGGTGGCGCCGGGTACGGGCACGGTGGCCGTGGACGGCGTGAAGTTCAGACAGGCCGAGAGTGTGGTGGTGGTCAGCAGTGCACAGCCGGGTACTGTGGCGCTTGCTGGACTGACACCCATACATACAGGTGAGTCAGTGTTTTGATACCTTGAAGATTACTTGAATGTGAATCTAGGATTTACTTTCAAAACAACATAGGTAATACTTAACTGATTTTCTATGATACCCGATCCAAGACGTTTAACTTCAAACGTAAACACCACCTGTTAATTTAACATCTCAACATTTGCTGCAGTCAACACTGGCGTGAAATACCAGACGATTTCGTCCTCGTCAGTGAATCTGGGCAACATTGCGTACGGCGGGCAGGCCAGCTACGTGCAGGCTGAGACGGTGCATCAGCATCTAAAGGCCGAACAGCGTCCTGACAAGAGGGAGTACCGGGAGGAACTGCACCATGACCTCATGGCTACTATGATGCAGCAGCATCAAGGGATCAATGGTACTTTAACTTATATATTTGGAAAATAATATAAATGAATAGCTCCATTGTTATCTAGGTATGTACTATAGTTACCTAATAATATAGTTTCATCCAGTTGCCACCAACAGAAAGGACTGGGGGTGGAGGGATGATAACATAAGGTTAGCCAGTGATCGATTTAATGGCTTGCGATTGGAGACGTCTAAGGTCAGCAGTGAACTGCTAATGATGATCTACTTAAGAAAGTTGGGAAGTTTGTAAAGTTGGCTTGTGAACAAACTATTACTGTTTTGGTTCACAAATGGTTAATTTAAAAAAAAGATCGCGGGATTCGCGGTAATATGCAATATTGGTCACTATCCTCCAGTCTAAGACTCCGAATATTTCAAACGTTAGGGTATATAATAACGCTACAAAATTACAAAGTCATCCTTTTATAAGCTCTATAACATCCCTTTGTTTATTCCACCATAGTAGCACAAGCGACCCCGCTGCAGCAAGGCACACAACAACTTCTAGTAGTGTTACATGAGCCGAAGGAAGCAGCGGCTCTGGCGCGCGCCATCAAGCAAGAAGGTCGGAATGATCGCAACGGTGGCGCAGCGCCGGCTGAGTTTATCAGTAAGTTTACTTACTAATTAAATCCATATTTTTTACCGTGTACTGCTTGTAGTACTTGCTTGTACTCTGATAAATGATATTTATTTTGTAAGTAGGTTGTAACACTTTTAAACGCTTTAAAGGAATTGAAAAATCCTTTATTCTGCTATGTAACCAAAGTTTCTGTACCATTTTTTTGCATCTGAGGGTCAATTCTAATAGCTAATTAAAATAAGCAACGTTCGCATGAATAGCGAATTGTTCTTATATGAATACTTCGCTGATAGCTAGTGCCGATTTGAAAGCTGTGAAACAGCAGTCTGGAATTTCAGTCATAAAAGCGACAGGTCATTCATTCACTCACGAAATCTCGAAAACTGTCCTATTATGATGAAATTTGGCACGGAGGTAGATAAACCTCTCAAATGTTGAGGCCATAATTTCGCGCATCGCAAATCTGTGGAGGCCAATAATTTTGGGTGGTCCATTTCGGAAGTTAAGATAGTTAGCCCTCTACCAGTTAAATCATTGGAATCGCTAGCCTTTACCTATAAAGGTATCATCTTTAACAGTTATTTCGGTTTTTCAGGAATTTCGTTAAAATCCTCTTTTCGTTCAATTAATTGTCGAAAAACGCACAACATGCATTAACGTTTAAATGCGTATAGTTTTTAGCCATTGGTTCACTACGGATCAAAACCTTAGAAACAAGCTTTTCTGTAATTACTTCAACCTGTGGCTTAATTGGCGGCCAGTCACATCGCCATGATTCTTTGTTGTAGCCTTACAAGTACAGTTCAGGCATAAGTGGATTCAGCTTCTCGTATGTCATTGCTCATACATTCTCTTGAGTATTTCTTGGCATACAGAGAAATTGTGTTATTATTTTGCTTGTTATATTTTATGTATCATCGCAGTGTTCACAGTGTAGTTATAGCATAGTATAATAAGTAAGTGGCTTGAGCACAGATTACCAGATAAGTCACTTCATACAAAATGTTCACTACCTAGGTAGGTACTGCTTTAATAGCCTAGGTACACCTTCGAGTCGCTAGACGCTGCGAACGAAAATGTACTTACCTAACCTTACAAGCGTAAAGTGAGTTTTGCTGGCTTAAGTGTGATTTTCTATTAGTTTCATTCTCGACATCACATGACACAACACTGGGCAAAAGCTGTTCAAATATCGAGCAAAATTGTTCTAAATATCGGTCAGTAAAATTATAACTTATTTATAGACTAGCACTTCGCCCGCGACTTCGTCCGCGTGGGGATAGTAGGTACTCCACAAACTGCAACGCCCCTATACATATCCCCTTATAAAGGTTAGTTTTGGAAAATTAAGCACAACGATTCTCATTATTGGTTCAGCGCAACTGTTCACCCCGTTCAGCCCGTCAGGGGTTGATTATGCAAAAATTGTTAGGTACATGATCTGTTTCAATTATCCCACTTTTAGTTTATTCATAGAATTCCGACGTAAATTGAAGCAAGCTATAATTTCCTCCCCTAAAAACTTATTCACCCCTGCTTCACCCCTCATTATGTATGTACCTAGTTGATTTTCGAAAAATTCAAACATTTGATATTCTTATTGTTTTATCGAAAACATTTAAATGCCGTGGTGTTTCAACGTCATCGGACCAAGCATTGATACGATTCTCCCCAGTTCGCTCAAGCCGCGACATTTTTCTTACTCCGAGCATGTTTATTACCGTCGTAACTTTTGAACGAAAGGTCCGATTTGAATGATTTAAAGTGTAATTTACACGGACATAATCAACCTTAATTATCAAACCATTTAAATGGATAAGGATTAATATCATGGTACTATAATCACCATTTTTTATTTCACCATGGGATTTGCTTGACTAATATTAACAAAAAGCGGTCATGGTGACTTATCCATAATAGTTAGACATATGGCATCGCGGACTTTTTTGTAGATATTGATGACCTCTATAAAACTGTAGTACATCACTTTGCTCTATTGTCAATAGATTCCGCAGCGTACGCGATATAAGGATTTTTTCTCACACCTTGGGTCACATTATCGAAGTTTTCATACGGATCCCTAACTTTTTTGAAAATATTCTATAGCCTATGTCCATCTCTGATAATGTAGGATTCTACTGGTGAAAGAATTTTTCAAATCGGTCCAGTAGTTTCGGAGCCTATTCATTTCAAACAAACAAACAAACAAATCTTTCCTCTTTATAATATTAGTGTAGATTATTCAATAACAAGGCCTACTTTGTGAAGGACATTTGGACCAAACCCGATACACTTTTGCTCAATGTCTCTCAAAATTACCTACTGACGCTATCCTCCATTTAAACATCACCAACGAAAACTGCATCCCTCGTCCAAGCAAATCGTTTCATCGTTTTCACATCACCTTATCCATTGACCATCACTAGTATCGTGTGCGTCAGGCATCGGAGACGTGACCGACAGCTCCACCTGGCAAACCCTGGGCGGTGGCGTGGCCGACTACCTGTCCACACTGCCGCTGCCTCTGCACCATCTGCTCAAGTACTCCACGCCTGCCAATGTGGTGGAGGGCAAGAGGGAGGAACAGCCCACCATCGTGGCAACTGTTAATGCTAACGCGTTGAATGCTATGCCGAATATGGCGACGGTGAGTTTGGTATGTGAACCATTTATTTTTACTTTTTTTGTTATAGCAAAGTTACATACCTAATGTATTCTGAAAAAATATCAAGTTTCTGCGTTTAAAGTTCCTCTGAAATACAGAAGGACGGCGAACAACGGAGGCCTAATAGGATTCCGGTTTACACCCTACGGGTCCGGTACCCTAAAAATCACTAAGAGGTACTTACAATTAAGACCGCTCGTGAATTGCGTTAACCGTAACGAAGCCAGTCGTATAATCCGCTTGTACGTAACTTGTTTCAACAAACAATCAGTCGATTGTCCCGTGTTCCAGATGCCAGCGAACGCAGTAAACAGTGTGGTGGTTCAAACATCGACGATAGTGAACCAGACGGTCAACCAGAACACCACTAACACCATCGTCTTGTCCAAGAGGAAGAAGAGAAAGAAATCCATGAAAGAGAAGAAGCCACGGCCGAAGCCGGGAGAGATACGACTTACTACTGCTTTGGGTAAGGAACTCAAAATCAAAAGTCATTTATTTAAATAAGGCTGAGTGTTAGCACTTTTTGAACGTCAAAGTTCTACAAAAGACAGTCCCCCAAAAACGCCCGCCTGTCACCACTTCCTCAACTGCATTTATACTTATCCTAGTCCTGAACTGCATTTATAATAGTTTCCGAAGGACACTCATTAATAACCACAGGCCTCAGAGCTGAGTGTTGTGAAAATGATCAGCTAATGAAATGCTCAGGTATTGCTGAGCGACGCCATCCCCCAAATATTTTAGTTCAGACATAATTAATATCATATTTCCCTATGGTTAATTTTTGTAAGGCCCAATTGCGTCAGAAACTTAACTCAGAGTTATTTGTTAACACGAGGTTAAATAAATCCTAACTAATATTATAAACGCGAAAGTTAGTATGTATGAATGTATGAATGTTTGTTACCCTTTCACGCAAAAACTACTGAATGGATCCATTGATGAAATTTTGATAAAAAATTGGCATAGAGGTAGAGTCTGGAATAACACATATTTTATTTTTGTCCCGGGAGTATGTTCCCTTGGGATAATTTTCGACATTCACGCGGACGGCAGCTAGTAACAAATATTTCATACAGGCCGGGTTAAAAAGATAACCCTGGTTTGTGCATACGGACCTTAGTGTGAAAATAAAGTTAAATTGAATTTATTTGCAGATGGTAGCACCTTGTACTGCTGTCCAGAATGTCATATGGCTTATCCTGAGCGAGAACTGTTGGAGCAGCATCTCGTTGGACACACTATGGAGCGAAGGTATGTCTTCTACATCTTAGTCCTTACTTGCAGAAGACTTGCTTCGCCTAGGGCACCACCACGGCACTATAATATCAGCTACCACATAATATTTCTGCCCTCAAACATCTTTGCTGTGTTTTGGACTTTAAAGGGTATGGTGCAGATGATTAATTTATATTTATAATATACATCAGGCTAGTCAAAATGCTATATAATTAGGCTCCAAAAGTCCTGTTGTCTAAAATTGAATATTTTGGTTTATAGTGTTAGTCTGTCAGTGTTTTACCTACTACTTGTGGGGTCTACAAAAAATACCCGTTTAAAAAACCTCTATCATAAATTGATTTGCCTTTAGTTATTCCAATAAAGAAAACCCTGACCCTGAAACATTGTCATAATTTCTCCAGGTTCATCTGCGACATCTGTAACGCAGCTCTGAAGCGTAAGGACCACCTCACACGCCACAAACAGTCGCACAACCCCGACAGGCCGCACGTCTGCTCCGTCTGTATGAAGGCCTTCAAGAGGAAGGAGCAGCTCACGCTACACTTCGTCATCCACTCGGGGGAGAAGAGGCATGTGTGCAACGAGTGTGGGAAAGGTAGGTCTATGAACCCACTTGCTACTACCGTCCTTTGTAACACGCCACGAATTCAGTGTTAAATGTACCCGCCAAATTTATATGTTTAATTTTGTATAAACTAAGATCGATTTACATTATCGTAATCAGGAACGGTCTTTGTACAGTGTGCCCCTACTCTTTGTCACCGTGCGTGTAATATTTTGAAGTTCTGACGTGTTATAAAATCCACGTGCACTCACTACGTGGTCATATGACCGGAAGTCCGACCTATTGCAGCCAAATTTTCTTCTTGGTCGGAGCTTCTGCAAGCATGGTTGTAGCACTAGCATATCGTGATCGCGTGATACACGAGACCCCTTAGATATTATTTGTCTGAAAAAACTAGCACTTTCGGAACGCAAGTTTGTAAAGAGTCCGTCTATTGTAGGTGTTGATCTACGCATTCATCTTTGTTCGGCTTCGCCAACCGACCGGTTGATAGAAGACAGAATCTTATACAAAGATATTGCTTTCTGCACAAATTATTGGCGATGGAAAGATTATGCGCGCGCCTCTAGCGGCGAAATTTAGAAGTTATCTAAGAACGACGCCTGCAGCGTTGCCAACACTAATTTGTCAAATTCCCCGAAAATCTAAGTCAAATTCTCCAATTTGGGGACAAAAATCTACTGATTCTCCACAAAATCTCCTCTGGCCCGACATAGCAAATGACAGATTTGTGTGGAAAAGGGAGAGGGAGGCCTTTGTCCAGCAGTGTGGGATCCGTGTCCTCGTAGAGGCGATCGGTACGCCAATAAAACAACTGATTTTGATCTACTGATTGTTCCTAGTGTTTAATATATTACTTGCGTAATAGAACTTGCTAGGGGATTTATTATAATTGATAGGCTCGCGTTTGACCAAATTTTACCTGATGGAAAGCGATCATGTGGTCGTCAATGGAGCACGCTTGCCTGAAGTAAACTAACCTAAGTGACTTAAAGACCCCCAGATTTTTGCTTTAAAAACAAAGTTTTAGACTAACTAACCATCGTCTTCTTCAGGTTTCTACCGCAAAGACCACCTCCGCAAGCACACCCGCTCGCACATAGCGCGCCGGGTAAAGGCGGAGATGTCGCAACAGAGCTCGTCCTCTTCGCCCCCCCTGGCGCACGCAGTCCCCGCGCCCACCCCGGAGCCCTCCTGACCGCAGACTGATGACAAGGACCTGCTCACTCTGATCGCAGCGAGGCTTGAGTAGTGTAGCGTAGCTGAGAGGGAACGGAAGTGATATAGGTACTCTGTTCAGAAGCGAAACTTGGTTGTAAGAAGATTTAGAACGAAGTTTAGATTAGCAGCAAACTTGCAAAAATTTAATTTCGCGATTGTTGCATGGTAAGCAGCTTATTCTGCAAGTTTTGTTGGATTAACGACTTGATTGAACTGAACTAGGTTTAGTTTGCCGACACCATAGCCTGGCCTTTCTAACTATAGTGAAGGATGTACCAACAGAAATAATTAAAGCTAGGTACTCTAAAATTCGGATAGTTCTGGCTCAGCCTTCAATCGCTCTTCTGATCCAAGATTCAGGGAGTATGATCCTTTCAGATATATTGAAAGTGTGGTACCAAGTTTGTGTTATTTAGACACCGTGTCGTCTGTTTCGCTTCTAGACCGAATATTACTTCTTTTCTGTGGTGGAGGCGAGTTGATTCAACCGATCGTGTAAATAGATGGAACAGTGTAAATATCTGACAGGTATTGCGGTGGCCTGATGTTAACTTGAAGTGGTTTCTATTCTACATTACTTTTATGGCCGGTTGAATTAGAAAGTCCTTTGGTTAGTGGCCTTCTGGCAACTTTTCATTTCTCATACATACTGTATCTTGACGATTGTTGTTTGTAAAAGGTATCTATAAATTACAGGCAAGGAATCAACTCTCCTCTTTAATGCAACTACTTATATTAAAATGACCTATATTTAGAACCTTATATTTAATACTAGTAATTCTGGGACTACGATCATAAGTGAACCTAAGGGCTCTTATCCTGTCATGCGCATTTTCACCCGCGCGTATCTGGTCCGCATGCGGGTGACAGCACGCTCCTGGCCACACGCAGGACAAAGATCTAGTTTGCCGCTGCAGTGTCGTGCGTACTATGAGCATGCGTGCGACCCGCTTCACAGTAAAAACAAAACACTGAAGGCAGAAGAACGCCGCCCGCATCCGGTTAGCACGCACGCGGGCTGCCGCGTTCTGCCCGCATGATAGAAAAAACATGAATGAAGTAATAGGATACGGATAGGGATAGGATACGGGCAGCCTACGCGCGGACCAGAAAAGGGCCCTAAATTGAAAGCAATATCGATTAGAAATATCTACATTTACGAATAGTTGTGTAGTAAGCCACCTCAATGACATTCTAAATAGTGTATTTGTCATTTTGAGTTAAAACATGTACACATCTGATGAAGTTAACAATCTAGTCAAGCGTAAGTTTACAAGTGATACATCAATAATAGTGGATCGTCTACTCGTATCGATTCATTAAAAAGGGCCGATTTTTCAGTCGTCAGATTACTTTCCGCTGAGGACTTATAATGGTGATTTGACAGGTTTTTTCCTATTCGAAATCTGTGAAACTACCATAATATATTTTATTTTACAGCTCAAAGTTATCAGAATACAGAAAAATCACCCTAATTGATTTATTTATTGAATATTATTTTGTTATTAGAAACAATTATTTGATCTCATTTGTTATATTACACAATGTTTTTTGTTGAATGTGTGTTACCGCCGCAACGGCAGTTCTCTCTAAAGAGTTGCGAACATTCGGAGGTCTCGAAGTTAGGACAGTATTAGCAATAATTAAGCGTACTGTCAGAGTTTGATAAGACATAGGAAAGCGTGAAGATATTACTAAGAGATTGAAGTGAATCTGTATTATAAAAGTATTAGGAGTCGCGTCGTCTTGATACAAAGCGATCATTACGAGAATACACGATCGTCGCGTACATTTGTACGGTAAACCCGATCTCGTCGTCGTGCCGACAGAGCGTTAATTTTTTGCCGAACATATTAACACGACGATCGCATAGTCGCGCGATCATCGCTTTATATTTCGACGCCGCCTGAGATATGGAATCGGGATAAGACGTTTCTTCGACGAGTTCAGTCTGAATTCAAAGCTATATATTTTGCTGTGATGTAAATTTTTATACATTTATTCTGTTTTAATGTAAATTTTAAATGTTGTATACCTATAAGGGTTGTTTCCTATTATGATTGTTGTTCGTTTTATGTCCATATCGGTGTTCGGTTCATTTTGTGATTCGATGTACCTAATGTAAGTAAATGTTTACGCAATATAGCTGTTATATACCATAGAATGTTTGTTTTGTAACTCGTATATTAGGATAGTATAGTACCTACGGGTAGTGGTTCATAGGTACGTACAAAACATATTTTTATAGTAAAATGGACGCTCAGTCTTAAATGTTTTGGTACTCGTAATTTTTGGAAAGGTTGTACAAAACTTTAATGTTTTTTTTTTTTTTTATAAAAACGTTGCCCCATACTAGGAATTTTTCCTGTATCGTGGGTGCGTTTACAAACATATAAACTCACATACACAAACAGCCAGACCCGGAACAACTATCTGTAGGCCATACAAATATTTGTCCCGTGCGGGAATCGAACCCGCGACACGCAGCGCAGCAGTCAATCGCTCAACCACTGCGCCAACCGTGTCGTCAAATCATTTTCGTCGTGGATTAATTTCAATGGAACAGATTTGATAGTTTTTCTTGGAGTAAATGAACCAGCCACATTAGGAATGAGAATTAATACAGTACACATAATAATATTTCTTTACCTATCATCACTTTCTGAATAGTATATTATATCCAGCTTCCCTTTACCGACATTGTGCTTTCGTATTTTAACCTAAATATAACATTTTACTTGATTTTGTTGTTTTAATTGAACTGTTTACCCCTTTATAGAATAGCTAACTATTGCACGCGGCGCCACCCGTGTGGATGTCGGTTATCGCGTAAAAAGTAGCCTATGTCCTTCTCCATATCCCAGGCTATATATCTGCCAAATTCCATGACGATCCGTTCAGCCGATTTAGCGTGAAAGCGTAACAGACAGAGTTACTTTCGTATTTATGATCGACGACAGACCGACCGATCGTCGTGTTTCGCGACACCACGCAGCGAAACACGACGCCGACAACTAAATTTTATTAAAATGTATTAGTTGTGTGTACTTTATTTACGGGGCCTCAGTTACCTGATGAATTGATGATAAAATGATTATTATTTATAATTATTAGTAGGGATTTTCGAGACAAAACTTCTATATTTCTTAGGGTAGTTACTTTTCGATAAATTATATTAGTGTAGTCGACATGATTGTCAATAATAAAAACATTGAGTGCAAAATACTTTATTTTTGTACTTCCATGTCACATTTAAGAAACTTAGATTAGAATCACAACATTATTATCAGTGAAAAGACAAAATAGAGGAACTTGACAGAAAGATAAACTTACAACTAATTTCGACTGCATTGCCAGTTACAATGTAAATAAATATATCATGATTTTGAAGGATATTGGACCCAAGAATTTGATAATAGTAAAACTAAAAAACACATTGAGATTTGATCGCAAAGTTAAAGGTTTTGTCACTAATTATAATAGCTAAGACAATAAGAAATTGAAATCAAAAACAAAATGAATTTTCATGATTCAATAAAAATCTGGTATCTGGCAATGAATCCGAGTATTTGGTTTACATGGCACAAGTAGTGACACACTTACAAACTAACAATTTAATCCACATAATAAAATGCAAATCACAATAAAGATCAAAGTTTATTACCAAAGAACATTCAATGTTTTACTAAGAGAATTCATAGAATTTGAGAGATATGCAATTATTGACATTGAGATCGTGGCAATATACTATGTATTTGGACCCAGTGCTCATGCATATAAGAAAGTAGGTGACAAAGACGAACTAAACATGTGTAATAGGGAAGATGCAAATACAGATAGTATAAAAAATTTGTGAATAAAATGATAAAAAAGTATAAAAGAATAACGTGAAACGGGACGTATTTGTGAACTAACATCAGTGACGTCACTGCTGTTATGACAGCGAAAAGATTACCTCAAATCTTTGAGTTATTTTTGACAGTTCATGATTGACCAAGGAACTTATATCCAACCTGGAATGTGCATTGTCATTTGACACCAATATAAAAATAAACCTTATGTCTATGAGTTTAAGTTCTATTACAGACAATCACTTGGTCAAAGAGAAATCCGGCCCGAGAGAGAAAGCGTTTCGAGAGCCCTGTGTCCCTTTCTAAAGTGTTGCCAGGAGGATTATTCCCGAATTTAGTAGGAATGGTAGAAAAAATAAAATTGTCGTGTCTTATTAAAAAAACATTAACTTTCGTTCTGATATATTTCTAATATTTTTAAGTTATCTGTTAAAATGAGAACATTTTTTTAGCAATAATTTGGATACTGTATTGAAATGTAATTAAAAACGAAAAGATTATTAGTAGAATATATAATTATATTAGTTAGACTGGTAACCCACCAGCCATATTTATTTGTTGTAAAACAATCAATTTCTTTATTCGGATGTAATAAAGATGGTTAAAAAGTCTGCGATTCAAGGTTGCAAAAGCGAATCCCATGCACGATGCGGTGTTTCTTTCTTCAAGTAAGTATATTTCAATTCTTGAAATAGGGTGCCCATAATTAACGAAATTATAAGATTATTTACACAATGCAGCATATAAATAGGAGGTAGTCTTCAACGTAAGCATAATAAAACTTTATATGGAATGGTGTACCGAATACTTAAAAGACGTGATCATGAAATTTCACATTTCCCGAGGAACATTGTAGGGAAATGGCAAAAAAATTTCAACTTCACATATTAATCGCTGATTTAGGTGTGTCACTTCGTATATTTTAAATAAATTTAAAAAATATAATTTCAGACTGCCTGGAGAAGAATCAGGGAGGAAAAAATGGCTTGATGTCATTCCAAGTCATTCAAATATCAAAAATTATTCCGTTATTTGCAGTCTTCATTTCAGGCCCCAGGATATAATAAAACATAGTTTAATGCGTTTTACTTTAATCCATCCTTAAAGCATAATTTATTAACTTATTAAATCAAATTATTGGTTAATATATTACATTCTATTATATTAGTCTCTACCTACATTATATTGGTTGGTCACCCTAATGAAAGGGACAGAGGGCTCTTTGGAAGCTATCTCGCTCGGACCGCGTATCGACAGCCTGTGCGCATTCCAGGTTGGATATAAGTTCCTTGTTAGTGACAGACAGGATAGTCACACATCGTCCGTTTTCGCGCCAAAATTTAAACTGTCAGTTTAAAACCGCAATTTTAGCAATAAATTAAAGTATTGTTATTTATTTAAAAATGAAAACAAAAGGAAAATATTGCATGTTCCCTATTTCTATGAAGATAGATATACGAAAATTAAACGAAACAGGATCCCTGTTTGGAAAGTCCTTTTTTTATTTATTTTTTTTATTGAGGAATGCTTGCTCTTGACCTCGATCACGCCTGATGGAAAGCGATAGATGAGGTCTATGACGGAGCGAGCGTACCCAGAAGATGCCTGTTCATTCTTGCTTTGAAGGCAGACGGGTTATATGTGGAAGGGAACGCCTATGACCTTTACCTTTATTTCAAATTTCATCCAAATCCGTTCAGCCGTTGAAACATGATTGATTATATCAACTGAATTCATGTATAAGTAGTCTTCAGACTTTCACAATTAATGTTAGTGGGGATGAGAAGGACTTTTATTACCAGCATTAAAATTATGTTTTTAAGATAGAGAGTAGGTAGAGTCTTTGTATATCCCGTACGAGTTAACATGGCACCTGGCTCGACACATTTCGAATGACGTTTTGAGGTTTTAATTTAAATGGAAAAATTATGTTTCGATGGAAACAATATGCACGCGTTAGCATCACTGTTCCAGTTTCGTTTATATTATTTTCATCGAAATCGAATGGTTCAATTTAAAGTAAAATGCCAAAATGTAATTCGAGCCAGGTGCCAGTTAACGCGTACGGGTAGTGTAAGTTTAATATGTGTGGAGTGTGTTCGTCACCTACTTTAATTTTTTCCAAATCTATCTCAAACTAAGAAATCAATTAACTATTTACAATAATTTTAGTTTATAAATAATGCTCCACGCCATACAAAATTGTATGTCGTATTCTCAAGAAAAATATATATTATTACAGAAAGCTATTTATTTAATTAATCATTTTGTATGGAGCAGACAGTTAGAAATGGTTAAGACATTCTCAATACTACTAAAGAGTTATACCTTATAAGATTATGCTTTAGTAGCAACAGCAGTCAATTCCAAATGTATGTTCATTTTGTTAAAATTCATTGCTGCTATATTTAATGTAGTCTACATAATTAATTTATATAAACACGTAAAGAGAAATGTAAGATATGTTCCAATACTATCATTGCGAGCTTAAAGTAAATAGCAGAATCGCAGGAATGTTTCGCTTTGCAAATGAAACGTGAATCGACATACATACATACAACATTTTTTTTTATCAGCATCTAAATTCTCAATTGTAGACACGATTTCTGGGCAACACGATACTTCTTGGCAACACTGGAGTCAGATTTACTGGCTTCTGACAATCCGTAACGACTCCCAAAGATCTCAAAATGGCAGCCGGGACCAACGGCTTAACGTGCTTTCCGAGGCACGGAGGATACTCGGTATGTTAAGATGGTCACCCATCCACAGTGACCTAATGCGTGACCATCTTAACATACCTAGAGACATTAGAAATATTATGAGAATTAATCATGATAAAAAAATCACGTGGTACAGGGAATGACTTGAAACTACTGCCTACTTCAATGGGTACTTATTTTTACTCTAATGATACTGTTTATTTGTATTTCCACATTCAGATGTGGTCAATGAGTCAATTAAATAAAATTCATAAAACATTATTTTCCATTCAAACAGACCATGTGGGCACAACCAGACAATGAATATACATCAATTAAATGAAATCCACAATTTTAAAATGACCTGTAGAGTTACGAACATTGATAGCTACATACATTAGGAAGCAACCGGCGACGCTTGCGGGTCGATGGTGACGGCGCGCTGCTCTCCGTTGTCCATAGACACCACCATCTGGTACGGGACTTTGATTCGAAGAGGTACGCGGAGTTTCGTGTTTGATGGGGCCTAAAAAAAGTTTGTTTTTAATATTATTATTGTTAAAACTCAGGTGAGATTGTGGAGTCTTATCTGATGGTAGGCTATGATGTATTCGACGATGGTACACACTTCCTAGAAGAAACCTGTTCACTCTTACTGACCCTCTGGGTTTAGCTGGTACAGCAACCACTATGATTGGAGAATTCGCTACTTAAATGCCTAGTTTGACAGATTTCAGGCTAAAACAGAGTTTGATAAAATAATCAACATCACAATTCTTAATTTAGCAACCAGAAGGAGAATGAAAAAGTACGAATATTTTTGATGTATAAATTTTGCTATAATAGGGTAGATGACCAAAAAAATCTAATTAGTCTGTCAGATAAATTTCCAAAAAATATTACACGTATTTTTTTTTTCACGTAAACAAAAAATGATGACTATTGTTATCATTTTTTCACTGTATTCAGTGCGTTGAAAACTCGTGTAATGTAAAAAGTGTACGTCACGTGTACGTACACTTTTTACATACACGTGACATCACAAGCACTCCGTTAACGTCAGACGCTCACGACAAAATGTATGGGAATGACATTAGATGATGACGTTTCCTTTCCACACCTAATGTCATTCCCATACATTTTGTCGTCAGCGTCTGACGTTAACGCTACAGAAAAGTTTTTTGTCTAGGGGGGCTGATCTGTGATGCGTTTTATATTCGTCTTTTTTTATTGATTTGATAAAACAAAAAATACGTGTCCAATATTTTTCGATAATCTAACTAATGGACTGAATAGAATCATAATTATATTTTTAAACCAGGAATCATCCCTATTATAATACTTGTTTCGCACATAATGTTTATTAGAATTGGATACCTACTATATTCATATTTTTGTATGATACAAAATGTGTATGTCGATTAAAATTAAACCAAAATACTATGGGGTTAACGTTAACGATACTGTAACGTCTGTAACTTTACTATCCGTAAAACATTGGTGCTAGGCACTCAGTAATGGTAACTGTCTTATGCCTATAAAACGGGTTGTTTAATTTTACGTACATGTATAGTGATCTCAGGTAAGACCTGCTTCTTCTTCATCGGCGGTTTACTGGGTACTTTGTTGATGGGGTACAGGTCTGGCATCTCCTTCTTGGGCTTCGTCTTGTTGTGGACCAGCATGTGTTTCTGTAGGTGGTCCTTACGGTAGAAACCTGTTACGAAACAATAACATAAATAAAGAATGTCATTCACAGGAGAAGTGGAATTTATTGTTTGTTTAAAAATGGTTCTTTGAAGAAAAAATAAAGCGTATGATTTCCAGACATAGAACAGTAGCCTTGGGAATTGGCTCCCTCCAGGCAATTTCGTAAGTTTTTGATTCATGTTGTAAACGAGGTAGGTTGTAGTAGAAGTATGAGCCCCTATTTTTTTTTCTTATAAGAGCGGAAGGAAGTGTCAGACTCTTACTAAATTAAACTCATCCGTGTTCCTCCTAGTGCCCTTTGCGTTCCAGGGTCGCGGTGACTCTTTATTTCGAACAATTTTCGCTACAAGTAAGAGCCCCTACAACATTTGTATAAATCAAAACGTCTGTATACCCTTTCGAGAATGACATTTCTTAAACAGTGGTTAGGATAGCAACTATTTCTATTTGTTTCCTAAACTAAGTGTGTGTATCTAATAGAATCAATAGTTTTTGTTTGGATGGTATAAATTTACTTTGGTCGCTCCACATAGTTTTTTTTATTATTATTGATAGGTACGCGCTTGACCACTAGGTACCTCACCTGATGGTAAGTGATGATTTATTTATTTACACTTTACGCACACGGATGTACAGAGGCGGACTTAATGCCTTAGGCATTTTCTACCAGTCAACCTTTGCGTGATGCAGAGTGTAATAATAGTGGTAGGTGCAATGTGGGAAATCGAAACATGATTAATATTTAAATAATGCAAAGTTAAATATATAATAAACTATACATACAATACAATACTATAATATATAGCAAAATAAATAAACTAATATACTTGAACAATTGATGCAAACAAATAATGAGGAAAATTAGCGCTGTGACGATACTACTGCCAACTTCTTGCAAATGTGCTCGCGAACCTTAACTTTGAAGGTTAATCGGTTGGTTGCCATCCTGATTTCTTGGGGTAATGCATTCCACAGAGAAACAGATTGTATGAAAAAGGAACAGTGAATGAAATCAGTACGGTGAGAGGGACAGTGAAGAAGACGATTATGGGATGAGCGAAGATTTCTGTTGTGGTTAGCGCAAATCTATTGAAAATGAGATGCTAGATAACTAGGGGAATTGGAAGAGTCAAGAAATGAGAACAAAGTTGTTAGCGCCCTTTGCTCTCTGCGCTGACGTATGAGCAACCACTTTAGAAGTGAGCGGTGCGCAGAGACATGATCATATTTGCGTAAAGTGAAAATAAATCGAATGCAGTAATTTAGAAGGCGGTCAAGTTTGTTGCGGAGATCTGCACGAGATGATGTGGTCGAAGATGGAGCACGCTTGTCTAGAACCTATTCATTCTTGACTTAAAGACTCCTGGGTTGTAGCTATCAGCTAAAATATGTTCTAGTATTCAGCTAAATCCGGTTTGAATGAAATCCGATGATAAATAAACTTTGATGTTACTGAACTCGAGTTATTCGTTTTAAGTTCCGTAGTTAAATAACAGAACCTGTATATGGTTCCGCCGGTCCGATCGTGGTTTAACTCACAGACTCTTGGTCCCAGTTTATCAATGTTATTGCAGCAAATGCTTACCTTTCCCGCAGTCAGTGCAGAAGAAGGACTTGACCCCGGTGTGTATGTGCAAGTGTATCTTGTAGTGGTCTTTCCTCTTGAAGGGCTTGGAGCAGTACTTGCACACGAACACACGCTGCGGGGTGGGCAGCTCTCGCTCCTCCACCTCCAAGTATTGCACGCTGTCTAAAGCGGCTAGTTCGGTTATGTCCATCTGGAATGGGAAATAAATTTAATAATAGGGAATAAGGCATAGTTTTCTTTGTTTTGGTCCTAAGAGGCGAATATTTGATTTTTATATATTTTTTAAATCTGATTTTCTAGCTTCAGCCAGCGGCTTCGCCCGCGTGATGATCCCCTATTCATTGCGAAGAAACATCTCTCCTGGGATAGAAAAGTAGCATTGTGCTATTTCAGACTATAAAAAATCTATCTCTACCAAATTTCATCCACATCCGTTCAGCGGTGATTGAGTAACAAACATCCATCTAAGCTTTCGCATTTATAATAGTAGTACCACAGTATAGTTTTTTCAACCAAAACGTTAAACGGTAGAGAAGCCCTTGTTGCGATGCCGCCATGTACTGGTAAAATGGAGTAAGTAGATAAAAAAATGTTTATCGTAAAAATTACGAGTGGCTGTTGCCCGCTACGATATTTTACCGGTGTGTAGTGTTAAGTATAAACTATTTTTAATATAACAACGAAATATATAATTTAATTACATATAATTTTCCCGTTCTCATATAATATAACATTATGTTGTTATATTATACTGAACGTTATAACTTTTGAACTTAGGGCAAAAGTTCTTAAATAATAAATGAGCGGCACCCATATTAAAATTGTACATTATATGTTTGCATCAGAATCAACGTCCCACTGTGTGAAACTGGCATGATCTCAAAATTATACAGAAAAATATATTTGACTGTTTAAGGCTGGAATTCATGTGTGGTGTCAACGCCGGCTACTAGTAACTACATGAAATGGCGTGGCACTGAAATTTTTTCTCTCTCGCTGGAGGCTTTTTTTTTTTTTAGAGGATGGGAAATCATCAAATGACCCCTCCCGCTCTGGGTGGAGCGGCAGGGAGTGTCAGACTTTTACTGACTAAAACCCACCCTTAGTCCTCCTAGTGCCTTTCTTCCCAGGGCCGCGGTAACTCTTTCGGACATATTCCTGTACCCTGGCAGGCTCTGGGCCTGGCGGGCCCCGTCTCCGTCGCTGACTGCTCGTTGCTGACGGCGCGTTCGGAGTGAAACGCGCCGTCGACTCTGGCCTGACCTGATCGGACAGCGAGCTACCCATTGCTCGCTGTCCGCAGGCGTCAGTCACTGCGCCTTGCCCAGGAGCGTCAGTTCCTGAGAGGCTCGCTGGAGGCTTTAATTTATATTAAGGCCGCCACATTTAAGTCCGGTAAAGCAAACGAAAACTTCCTAGGTTGACATGCAAAGAGGCCACTTACTGAAAAGAAAAAAGTTTTTATGTTGACGTCCCTTTCCACCCTATATAAAGGTTTATATAAATGCCGTCACTCACATATTCCTGCGGGTACGCGTTCTCCTTCTTGGCGTCGTGCATGATGACCTGCGGGGACGGCGGAGGCAGCTCTTCGTACGTGGGCACTTCGTCCGCAGGCTCCAGCTGCGAGCTGACGTCGTGAGATGACATGCACCGGTGGCTCTCGCAGTCCTCGTTTGTATGGAAACCTGTGCAACAATATTTTTTTTTTTTTTTTTTATTAAACATCATCATCATTCTCTTGCCATTTTTCTAATTTATCGTATTTCATCTTTCATAGTTTTTTTTGGGTTCGGAAACTCGGTTCGAAAATATGGAACTCTTATAGGATCACTTGTGTGTATGTCTGACTCATTGTCTACCTATCTAGTCCGTCAGTCACTGTTATACCGACTCAGTTTGGACGTCAAAATGCTGCCCCACTATAGCACGGGATATAAAAGGTAACGAACGCTTCAGAGCAGAATCCCTGGAGGGATAAACCGAAGGGTACTCTTAAGGGATATCTTAAGAAGAACAGGATCAACTAGCTGCTGTCCACAAAGATGTCTGCAAAGAAGCTGTCCAGAAAAGGTCACCAGTTATGTATAAAACTGTTAATAAAGGTGGACGGCTGTTGCCAGCGTCGTGAAGAAGCTACCATAGTGTTTTGTAGATAACAGCCAAACGGGTCGGCGAATTGACAAGTAGAAATCGGTCGTGGTTTCTTAGCTTTGGAATATTGCAGGTACCTACTGGCAAGACCGACTTGTCGTGGATGTGCCTGTGAACCTTGACGTGCTGCTTGCGCTTGAACCGGCGGTGGCAGATGTCGCACTCGTGGGGACGGCTCTCGTTGTGCGAGCTCAAGTTATGGGCCCAGTACAACAAAATACCTTCTCCGCAGAGAGAGCACCACACCTTGAAGACCAGTTTGTCGTGGATGTGTCGGTGAACCTTGACGTGCTGCTTGCGCTTGAACTGGCTGTGGCAGAAGCCGTACTGTGAGGACGGCTCTCGTAGTGGCTTTAGTTATTGGCCTAGTACAATAACATACCGTCTCCGCAAAGAGAGCACCACACCTTGAAGACCAGTTTGTCGTGGATGTGTCGGTGAACCTTGACGTGCTGCTTGCGCTTGAACTGGCTGTGGCAGAAGCCGTACTGTTAGGACGGCTCTCGTAGTGGCTTTAGTTATTGGCCTAGTACAATAACATACCGTCTCCGCAAAGAGAGCACCACACCTTGAAGACCAGTTTGTCGTGGATGTGTCGGTGAACCTTGACGTGCTGCTTGCGCTTGAACTGGCTGTGGCAGAAGCCGTACTGTTAGGACGGCTCTCGTAGTGGCTTTAGTTATTGGCCTAGTACAATAACATACCTTCTCCGCAGAGGGAGCACCACACCTTGAAGACCGCCTTATCGTGGATATGTCGGTGAACCTTCACGTGCTGCTTGCGCTTGAACCGGCGGTGGCAGATGTCACACTCGTGGGGACGGCTCTCGTTGTGCTGGCTATTTGAGCGCGCTATGAGGAGGCTGTTTTCTGACGACTGGAATGGGAAGTCATATTATCATATATTATCAAATATAAAAAGACTAGGGAGTGGGGGACGGGCGGGCGTTTTGGGGGACTTTCTTTATGTAAAACTTGACGAAAAAGTGCTGGCTCTCAGTCTAATTTGAATAAATTACTTTTGATTTTGCTTTTTTTTGTTGTTTTTAAAAAGTAAATAAAGATGCTGGCAAAGTTTCGGTTAGATTTTCTGCAGGTTACAAGACTTCGAATCTTAAAGCTTGCGACCGTTAACATTGCCGTTCACTCAATCTTTCGTCTTCATCGATTTAGTGGCACAGTCATACGCTCATCTCAAAGGTCAAATCATAATGTCGATTGCTATAATGTCGAAACATAAGAATTTGCAATCACAATTTATTTAATTTGTTTTCCAATTTGGCTAGGACATTGCAGGCTTGAATCACCTGATTGTCTGATAAAAACATGATTCCGTGCTTTGGAAGGCACGTATAAGCCGGTGGTCCCGGCCGCCAAATGGCGGTCGTCAAATGAACCATGTCAGAGGCCCTTGAGGCGGTTCAGAAACTCATTGACATTAGGGTGTGTTGGACCGTTAGACCTTACTGCCCTCACGATAAGAAAAAGAAGAAGATCACAATTTATAACTTAAAATTACTAAAAGCATTATAAGAGCGTACTTAGAGACGAGTGTAAGGACACTGAGAATAATTTAAGTTTTCTATAAGTAAATAGAAAAACACTCTCTTTTTCTAACTCTTACTAGTTCTTAATAAACTTTATAAACATAAGTGTCTGGCGAATGCGTATAGAATACTAGCTTTTGCCTGCGGCTCCGTCCGCGTGTAAGTCGCGTAAAAAAGTAGCCTATGTGATTCTCCATATCCCAGGCAATATTTCTGCCAAATTTCATGACGATCCGTTCAGCTGTTCAAGCGTAACAGGCATACAGCGTTACTTTCACATTTATAACATTGATAGGAATAATAGATAACATTTATTCGACACAGCCAACACCACAGCAACAAACACAATAGTAAAAACGGAAACGTATCAAGTTTTATTAAAATTGGTTCATTCATTTCCTTAAATAAAGAATTGCATGTTTGTGTGAAAATTTGCTTTTGAAAATTAATTATGTTTTTTTTAATACCATGAGGAGTAACAGCTCTTAAATGATAATGAAGACTGGTGTGTTACTTACATATGGATCACTAACTATCGGTTCACCTTGCTGGTAGTCTTCGTCTCCGTTGTAAGTGGGGTACGGCAGGTGCTCCTTCATGTGAGTCAGTAGCTGGTCTTGTAGGTGGAAAGCTGAGAAATAAGGGAAAATAAACTGTTAAAACCTTAATTGACGTTTAAGACATGTTTCTGCCTAAATTTTAATGTAGAATTCGAGTCATTTACAACATTTTGGAGTGTAAACTAAGTCAAATTCTCTGTATAGGTGGCGTAGGAGGCCAAGCAGCAGGTACTTGTACTCATCATTATGAACAACTTTTACTATGGGACCAACACCACAATCGCGAAAAAAAAAAAGAAAAGAATTTTCAGTAAATGTCGAGTTATGAGCACAAACATGTATGAGGCCATCGATTGTCATCATCTATCAATCATCTATTATTGTCATCATCTATCAATGCAAACCACCGATCTAGTTACGGCACTATAGCAGTAGCATGAAATATAATATAAAATCAATATCAGGCCACCTGCAACTATGTGTGTTACTATAGCACAGCACTAGTTCGATACGGAGGGATAGGTCGGTGAATAAGGGCATAACTGTTGTTACAGAGGAGAAATTAAAAAGGGGTAAAGTTATTCGTTTAGATAGATTGAATTAACTTTTTTGTACACCAAAATGATCAAACAAATATTTTACAATATTAGTAATTCTATGGGTCGTACAAATACAACGTGTAACAGAATAAACGCAATACCTCGTAAGGGTTCATTGTGCTCATCATTATGAACAACTTTCACTATGGGACCAACACTGAAATCGTGAAAAAAAATCGACTGTCCCATACATTTATGTGAGCATATAACTCGACGAAATGTACTGAACTGCTGTTTTTTTTTTCACGATTTCGGGATTGGTCCTTTTAATAAAAGTCGTTCGATGATGACTACAATGACTGCTTAAGAGGTATTACATTTATTCTGTTACTTACACTACACGTTGTATATGTTTGTTGAAGGTAATCTGTGGTTGCCATCATTATCTTGCCTTTGTCAGAGTTTATTGAGAGTAGGCGCAACAAATCTTCCATACTAAACTTTGGAAGTACCTTCGAATCCGATTACTGATACGAAGCCAAACTATCGCTTCTTTTCTTTCGGCAGCGGGGAAAAGCTTTAGGTATACCTACCGCGGAAAAATAATAATTATCATAATTATGATTTACAGCCGTATTCATTAAGATTTTATCATTACTTAGCTAAAATACTGATACGCAGATTCTTTATTCAAAATCTTCTATGGAGAATTTGAATTTAGAATCTCTTAAATAGTATTTTAACTAAGTAATGGTTAAAAAGTTTTTATGAAGTAAGGGTGTCAATTTGTGCATTATACCATATCAAACACAGCACCAAAATAAAATTATATGAAGAAGTGTTCACTAAAAATCAATACTGTGGATGGGTTTATAATAATTACGCAGTATTCTAACCGTGCTCCGGAAAAGCACACAACTACGTCAATACGCCCATTCAATTCTGCGAATCACAACAGCAGCCAAAGATTAAAAAAATTGTAGAACCGTCTGATAACGCGTATCAATGAAAGCGTGGTCAAGTAACTTGTTGCTTTGTAAGTAAAAATCACACGGTACGAAACGTATTACTGTTTTTTTTTGCATAATATTTTTGTTTCTCAGTCGAAATAAGGTAAAATATTTATTTGACGACAGTCCATCAGGGACCTACACACGTAAAATTAAATAAAGTTTCAGTAAACACAAGAAAAAAACACAGTATATGCGGTATTAAACGAGATTTAAACATAGCTGGCGAATTGTGAGTGTACCTACTACACCTGGTATACCTCTGCCTTACCCTTCGACGAGTACACGCGTTACGTTTTGTTAAAACGCTTCAACCAAAATTAATCTCGGCAAGAAACAGTCATGCCAGCTTCATCATTTTGTAGGGGTCGGAGCCGACCCTAAAAATAATCCCGGTCTGCACCCCCCAAACGCCCCTCCCCAAAATAAATTAGATCTCTAAAACCGTCCATAATCTAGCGTCCCTTAAACCACCCTATCCGTGCCCCCTCGTAAGACCCATGGGGGATCGCCCCTAAAATAGGGGAGGCTCTAAAAGGTCGACTGGTCGGTTGCTACGTGTGCATATGTGTTCGTCGGCTTCGTAATTGTAAACTGGGCACTCGATATTGATTTCGGTTGCTATACAGTTTATGTTGTACAAATTGTAGGCTATAATTATGTAGGGCTACCATCCGTCCGGGTTTTCCCGGCTTAGTTCTAGTTTGGAGGGCGTCCGGGGAGCGTTCGGGGCTATGTTTTCAAAACGGGTCTTTTTGCAACGGGTGCAAGTACTCCTGGGCTTCAACCAAACTGATTCTAAAACTCCATTTTAGACAAAAAGATTAGAGAAGAGATCTTCGCATATTTTACTACGATATTTATAAAAGGTTATCTAATAAAGGGGCGCACATTCTTTCCTTTATGGAAGGAAAATTAATACAAACCAAACGTCAAGATTTTTTTTTACACGGATCATTAACGAATGGCAATTTATACCCGTCCCTAACCAGCCACCTGCTTGATACAAAATCTGGTACCTAGTCATCGAGCCTGCCACTTTATAACTTTTAGAAATAGACAAAAAAAATCTAATGTACCCAAGGGCGGGTGTCAAAATTTTAGAGCTCCCTTTGCTCGCTCTTGCATCATTGTTTGTCTGGTTTTTTAGGTATAAGTTGTCAAAGAAACTTCTATCGAAGTACTAGTAGGTTGACTTATCTGGAATTTTCCAGATTTTTTGTTTTGTATAAGTCGATTAACTTCATCTTTTCTGTGCGAATCGCCAAAAACCTTAAGCTATACCAAATTTCCGGGGTTTTTATATTTTTTGTCCGGCGTCGGCAAATGAATTTATGGCAGCCCTAGTCATATGGGGGTGTAACTATTTTTGGGAGGCAAATAGGTAGGCTTTATTTGTACTTTTTTTTGGTTTGTATAATTGATCGGTATAGGTTTTAGGAAGAACGTTTTGCCATCATGGTCACTGCTTAACGTTTTTCTTAAATCCTATATAAATTAAATGTACAGCTACTACTGCTACTGATGTTTCTTATTCTTTCACTCTGCAGTATTTTAAGAATCTGTATAATACCTTTAAACGAGCAATTCTTGTATAATTATAATCTAATTTTCGGAAACTGCACCAACGATTTTCGTGAAATTTAGTATGCGGGGGATTTTGGGGGCGATAAATCAATCTAGCTAGGTTTCATTTTTAAAAAACGTAGATTAATCGTTTCACAAAAAAAAACAACCGAGCTATGCTCGGTCATCCAGGTATGTACTAATAATTATGCGTGATATGAGAGCTTTGAGGAAGCACGCTTAGGTACCTAATTACCGATCCCAATATAAATTTAGCAGTTTATAACATGAAAAGCAAAAAAACGTTCGTTGTTAAAAATAGCTGTAAAACGGGAGTGTGTGTAGGTCTCCTAGATTTATTCTATGACGCCCCGTCCCCCTCCCCTGTCACCTGTTCGTCCGCGGGATGGCTGCGCCGCGCAGCTTCAACCAAACAGATATTAACAATATAATAAGGTTATAACACCTCGTATGGATTGCAGTTGCAATTACACTACCTAGGCGGCCTAACGCTGCCTTGAGTGTCAAATTTTAATTGTTGTATTATTTGATTCAATAATGTCAGTGCGATTCGCGGGATTTAGTATCGAAAGACCGGAGATGCTCGGGTGTTTATTTTGTGATAAACCGGGAAATTTGGTCATAGATCCAGACGAAGAAGCTTACCACGCAATAAAAACAGTGGCGGACGAGCGGCAAGATGCTACTCGCGACAAGTTCTACTATCTGTACAATGATAATTTGTCGAGGCAGTGCTTTTCGTGGCACGTCAAATGTGCGACTTCCTACGTTTGTTTTGATGATAATAAGCGCAGAGAAAGGCCAAATATTGTGCCAAAATCAGAAATTAAAATAGAACCGGATGAGGATGTCAAAGTTAAAATCGAAGGAGTATCTGTAATAAAGGAGGTTCCGTTATTTCAAAGAAAATCTCTGGAAGAAATTGTTAGATGTTTGATTTGTGATAAAAAACTAGACTTGGCATATACTAAACCTAATTCATTTAAATCTAAACTGTTGGCGGCCAAAATTATTTATGACACAGCTCATATGAAGCATGATGGAGTCTTTATAAGGATCCGTCGATATCGCTCACCTGAAGATATGATCCACAAAGGAATACACTACCACGAAGCATGCTATGTCAATTATGTGGGACAGCCGAAACACAAGAAGCGAATCGGGAAGATATCGGAAAAGGAAATGTACAAGGGTTTGAAGAAACTGCTGAATGAGATCGACGATAAGCTGCCGACTACTTGCTTTAAACTGGGATTCTTGGCGCGACGACTGGCGAAACTGACTGAAGTGAAAGATGCTGTAGTGGACGAGAAAACTGTCAAAAGCCTTCTTATCGCAAAGTATGGGGACCGGCTATTATTCTCCTACCCAGACGGCTTGGATTCCTGTGTGTTGTTTCTGAGCCGCGTCCCTTTGAGCGAAGCTATGAAACGCTTGGGTTAAATTGACTGATGAAGATTGAATTAAAAATTGACTGAACTCGGCGAATGCATAATCTCCTCTTTTTTAAGTCGTATAAAAAAAACGTATACGAGTATTTCCAAAGATCTACTTAATGTTATAATATTTCTAAGTAATTATTGATGTCTAAGTGTTGTACTTGTAGCCACATATGTAACTAATTACAGTATTAATATAAATATAGTATTATTATGTGAAGAAAGTTAGTTTTTCTCCCACTGCTTTTAGTTCTTTCTATCATCAGGGATGCATGAAGGAGCCTCCTCGCGTAGCGCAATTTGTTCCATCAGACACTCAACTGAACCACGCGCTCGGCGCATCCTGGACAGTCTCACCTAACACCTTATAAGACTGGCCAATCCTTCCCTTGCGGTGGTAGCGCCTGCTTCGCGACCACCCTCCCACCGAAGTTCGGCGTCAAGCAGCCTGCTGTGTTTCGTCGACGCGTGGGAGTACCAGTGCCTTAAGGCATCTTCTGGGCACGCTCGCTTCATCATGGACCTCATCTATCGCTTCCCATCAGGCGTGATCGAGGTCAAGAGCGAGCCCATTCGTAAATAAAATTTAAAAAAATCATCAGTAAAGCCAGAAAGTATACTACAATCATTTAAGCAAGTTTGAAACACTTCATTTGATTGAGTGTTTACAATCCAACATAATTCTACTTAGTCACTCACCAGTAATGCGTTTATTTAATACACAATTTAACATCAATGTAACTTCAACTCATGCATTGCGAATAGTGATATGTCACGAGCATATTTGAGATCTAGGACACCCTTTAGATATTTGCATACTTACTTGTGTACTTTATAGTACACAGGCTTGGCGATACAAACATGGGCGAGATTTCAAGTAGGGGAGTGGCACAGGTGTGTCGGTGGGACAACATATAACTGTGACACTATTATTTTTCCTGTTGTAACAATAACATGAACGCATTTTGCTTGAACGCGACTGATCGGCTGTTTCATGTCCTGAGACAGCATCCTTATTATTTGGTGGCTGGCACTTTTTAATAGTAGTTTATGCAACGACCATATAAAAGGGGTTATTAAAACACGAGTGTGGGTTTATCACACGAGGCGTAGCCGAGTGTGATAATAGCATCACACGAGTGTTTTAATACCTAATTATATGCCGTTGCATACACTATTTTATCTTCACTCATACAGTTGAAATAAAATAAGTGGAAAAATATTTTATTCCAATATGGCGGATATTCTCATTGCGTATTCGAATGACAGCACAGCGCGCGCATCCATAGACAAAGATAAAAGCTGGCTCATTGACTTAAGTCAATGAGCCCGCGCCAAAAATTAAAAAGAAAAAGTGTGCTATAAAAATTAAAAAGTTATTATATGATGCAGTTGTTTAAAAATCGAAGGAAAATGTTGAACTGTAATGGTTTTTTTTTTAATTTTACCTATTCACGAAAAAAAAGTACGTGTTTATGCATTCGTTTTTAAACTCATATTTGGAACATTACGTTGTGAGTGTAGATAAAAGCTTTTATTTAACTTGTTTCATCTTACTATGCATTATTATCAGCGATGATGAAATGTTAAATCCATACTTTTTAGTGTTCCGTACCCAAAGGGTAAAAACGGGACCCTATTACTAAGACACCGCTGTCCGTCTGTCTGTCTGTCACCAGGCTGTATCTCATGAACCGTGATAGCTAGACAGTTGAAATTTTCACAGGTGATGTATTTCTGTTGCCGCTATAACAACAAATACTAAAAACAGAATAAAATTAAATTAAGTGGGGCTCCCATACAACAAACGTGTTTTTTTTCCGTTTTATAGATAATGATACGGAACCCTTAGTGCGCGAGTCCGACATGCACTTGGCCCGTTTTTCATCTCACTAGGCATTAGCTGCGATGATTAAATTTTAAATTCATATTTCAGGTTATAAAACCGTACATACCTAAGGGTTACGAAGTGAATTACACTTGCTGAACTGAAACATTAATTAGTCACTATCAATATTTCTAATGACAAACATATTTGTATTACTACGTACATACAAGGTTATGCATTGAGGAGTGATTTTTGGATAAATAATGTTTTTGATACCAAATCAGCTGCAATGTCTGAAAAAATTCATAAAAAAAAAAAACTTGGAATGGGGTTTTTCCATTTTTAGGAAGTAAAATTTAGCTATTCTTACTGGTTGTAATACAACCAGAACCAAGCAGCTTACTGTGACGCATCATAGGCACATCTGAAGATTACCTAACGTAGTAGAGGTGCGGTGGACGCGCGCTGTTGATTTAAGAACCACTTTAGTAATAGCCTTATTCCTGTATTATGTACTTTCTTAGAGATATTTGTCACCTATGCGGGTAGCAGACTTTGTTGCTTGTCCGGATTAAAGAAACAAATAGATAACTAGCTTTTGCCTGCGGCTCCGCACGTGTGAATATCGGTTATCGCGTCAAAAAGTATCCTATGTCCTTCTCCATATCCCAGGCTATACAGGGTAAAATTTTAATCGTTTTAATCCTTATAAGGGGTCATTTACTCATCATTTACACTACTTTTACAATGGGAACTGCATCAGACTTCTTGAAAATTGACTTTTTGGAACTTTTTAGTTGTGTGTTTTTTCTTAAATTTTTAGAAGCTTCTCCTTGAAACTACATGACAGTCACTAAATGAAAATAAGTGAGAATGGTTGCTAACCAACCTTAAATTATTTTACATTCTAATAAGTACAACCTAGAGCCACGTACTTTGGGTTGGAGGGCTTCAAGGTGAAGCTTGCCCCTCCCTTGAAACTCCCAGTTACGCCTATAATTAGCAATTATGTCATTTGTGGTACAATTAACCTAAAACACGGTTACATACCGGGGAAGAACAATGTCTCCTGGTAAAAACATAATATTTTAACAATTAGATACTTTAGTATTGTTCCAGAAAATGACAACATATTGAACTGTTTAACATAACAATACATAAACAACAAGAACATTATTGAATTTTATGGTTCTGGTATAAATATGCTTCACCATATAAGCCTAAGAACTTTCCTTATTTCTTCTGAAGAGGGCCAAAGTTAACATACTTATGAGCACATCCGATAGACAGAACAAGTAAAACGATTCGATTTTCTGTTAAATGTCACTACTACACTATTCCACCCATGGTATTCAATATAAATAAAAAAGAAATGCTGTTGTATGCTCATCATTTGAGAACATCTGCACTGATATGCTTAATTTAGTCTTTAATTTTCGTTGAAAAACTTTACTTAGAAAAAAGATCTCTGAAATAAGTGTTTTTGCTATAAGAACAGGACGTCTGTTGGGTTAGTAGATAATAATGGCCATCATTACTCGAATGGAGAGGCACTCAGATTTTATACAACCAGAAACAAAGTAGCATAATATAATGATTACTTAATAAAAATATACACGTTATCAAAATGTGCAGTACCCAGTGCGGATGGAGTGGGTCATTGACTGAGAGGACATGTTTCTGATAAGTATAGCTATCTACAGCTACGGTCGAATCAAGCCCCATGGGGTAATACATCTTATTTGGCGTATTTTGGGCGAAGGAGAGGACTCCGCGCCTTCCCCTGAAGGATTTTCGACGCAGAACTGCAGAAAGAGAAAAGCTGTGATACGATTTTTGTGTTAAGTATGTTTTATCGATCCAACAGAAGTTATTATTATATTTAGGTGCTCTTGTCTCATGATATTTGGCAACCGCCACGCAATCACTGACACAAGTGCAGTGTAGTTAATCCATACTTATTATAAAGGACATGGCTAGTTTCTACCTAAAATTACTCAGTGGCATGTACATTAATAGACGCCTAATTGCTTACGTTTTGGACATTCATGACCAAGAAATGTTTTTGTTAATTTCTAAGAACTTTGAAGTTAGTGGATTATGTAGACAAATTCGTTATTGTACATTAATTTATAGATGCTAGGCAGAGTGCCCTAAATTGACAATCTCCTTTGAAAGTTTGCATGTTTGTTAATCAATCACGCCTCAACGTCTGAACGAATTCTGATGGAACTTGTCACTTGGATTACAACATAGTATACTTCACTTTAAAATCCCAGGATTTAGGTTCCCTTGGGATAATCTCGGAGGATAATCTCGCTAGCAAAATCTAATATCTTAAAAAGTTGCTTGACACACTGCCCTGTGAGTGGGTGTGGGTATGTAGGTAAGGTAGTACCGACCGATACAATATTATACACATGACCCAACTGTCCATACTCAAGATAATCCTCTCCTCAGGTACTTCATGCCATCAACCCCGACTTTCAACAGGAGGGGGATGTACCCTCATGACGTCACCTGCGCGTTCAACTAACGGGCTCAACCGGTTCGCCCCGACCCTACGGGCCTGCGGACGAGAGGGCAAGGCCAGCCCGTTCACTGCGCAAGGATAGAAAGCAAGCGTATGTTGCAATGTTATCGTTGCATAATGTTGCTTTCATATCTTGATGATACTGTGGCTGTCTAAGTCTAAGGAGTTTTTGGTGAGAGGCTTTTGGGGACAGAACGCGGTTGGGTCGTTCTTCTTTTCTACCGACAATTAGCTAGTAGAAAAACTTGCCACGGAGGTTCGTCCTCTGTTTCAGGCAAAATAGTAAAAATATTAAACTAATGTAATGACATTGTATTAATGCTAATAACAAAAGGCAATTATTATTTTTTTTTGCAATTTTAGGTTTGATGACAGGGTATATGCCCTACATGAAATTATGAGATCACATTTTTCTTGTTAAATCTATTAAGTATCGATACTATTCGATATCCATGACATCAGCGTAATATCGCTATTTAATTTAATTTCTACCCGACTACACCCGAAAAAGGTAATGTTTTAACCTGTAGACTTTAACAGATTCATAAATCTTTATAACCAAGTATTACTTAGCTAAAATACTGATTAGCAGATTCTTTAGGTATTCAAAGTTTTGTATGGAGAATTTGAAGCCCTTAAACAGTATTCTAACTAAGCAATGGTTAAAAAGTTTTTATGAATAACCCTGTAGCTTTTCACTTCTCGTCATTCTAAAGAGGGGGTGAGAACGTCAAAATGAATGGAAAAAACAATGAACAACGCTTAGGATTGTAGCAAGCGCAGAAGTGACTTTATATGAGTTTCAAGAGTGTACAATTTTAAAGGTCACTGTGTAAAACAAGACACATTGTTTTCTGCACTATGTACAACAGAAAATCGAATCTTTATAATTAAAGGATTATATTCTGTGCTCTAGATACATTAAAGAGAAAAACTATCGTTGGCAAAGTAGTGTGGTAAATGTACACAGCTGATATTTTTGTGGCGGGGAGGAGAGGAAGTCCGTATACTTATTAATAAATTTTAAGAGTGAAGCTGAAACAAGGGTACATCGGCTGGGGGATAGAGGTCACGACGCGACCTTTATCGACAAAATCCCACTTTGAACCACATCGTATAGTATCTGCTTTAACTTCGAAATAGGGGGGTGTTTATGTGGCCTTACACGTGTTTCTTGGGTGGTCCTACACTAATATTAATGAGGACCGTTAAGTACTTAGTTAAACTTTCAGTAGCTACCAGTAGACTGTATGTTGTCGGTGGCAACACTTTGACCTTGAAATGACAAAGCATAGTTTAAAGTTTTAATAGAATTCGATGCCAGCTTATACTGGTTCTGTTACCATTGCGCCGCCTACTGAACTTTTATAACTAAGTAGCTAAAACCGGCCAAGTGCGAGTCGGACTCGCGCATGAAGAGTACCGTACCATCGCCATTGTAATTATAATACACTGTAATGCCGTTAAAATCGAGCAAAAAAAAGTCCAAAAAACACGTCTGTTGTACTTAATTTAATTTTTAAATAATTATTTTCTTAGGGAATAATATAATAAGCAATACAAACTCAGTGAGCTTTTCAAGTGTCTACCTTTTGCCATCATTTCATCACTTTAATTTTATTTTTTTTGTCATAGCGGCATGGCAACAGAAATACACACTGTGAAAATTTAAAAAAAACAACTACTGAACCGATTTTGATGAAATTTCTATGGGACCAATCGGAAAGTATATTCACATAAGAAAAGATTATTTCAAATCAAACAAAAAAATACAACCGAATTGAGAACCTCCTCCTTTTTTTGAAGTCGGTTAAAAAGCGTAAATACCAAACAACAAAAACCAGATTTAAAATGCAACCGATCAACTTAACATTTTTCGAAATCTGTCAATTCGTTTAGAAGCGAGGGGACATCCCTGCCCCCGATGACTACCCCCACCCGTGTAGAGGACTAAATTAAAGTGTTCCCCTTTCTGTTGCGTTCACCACAGTGGGTTAGAAGTACGTTAAGTTTGTGACAAGTAAAACATAATTTTAAATACAAACCGTTGGGGAATTAAATTGAATTAATAACTATTTTGTTGGATTTGTTTTTATAGTAATTAATTTCCTTTATGGTAAGCGCCAGATAAACTTGCAATAAAGTACATTGACCTTTCCCTAATATCCGTTCGTAGATACCCGAACAATAATATTTGAATTATGAACCGTTTTTCATTAGTAGAGAACGTAAACGATCACGACAGAAGTCGATTCAGGACAGCTTTATGTCTTTATTTCTGTTTTTGATACTATGAAAGCCAATAATGTAGTGTGTTAGGCGTAGAGTTAATAGTCTTTGGTGTTAGTTCAAAGATGGTCATCGAAACGAACTTGTAGATGAACGACAAGGGAGTCATTTTGTAATTACTTTGACGCATTCAACAAACATTTGATAAAGTTTCTTCTAATGTCCCTTTTCATTATTTAGTCCAGAAGTAAAGTTCATCCTTTTCGGAGCCTTGAAGCAAAACCCTTTGCATATTTATTCTGAAACACCCAATGCCCATAAAAACCAATACAAAGGGGAGGGGACCCTTCTAGCTCGCCCAAAAATAAAAAGATATAGCAAAAAATGGAGGGGCTGGGGTTGCTCCCCAGTGACTAGAAATGGGAGAGAGAAAAAATGGATTCTTTTGGCGGGGTTCGTGTGGGAATGGGTTTTATAAAATACAATAGAAAATATTATATTGCTATTTGGACTTGCTTAGTTACTTGTAGGTACTAAAATTAGTTTCGACATAATAACACACATAAAGTCATGCCTGTTTCCCATGGGGGTTTAGGGGAAACTACAGAACGTCTGGTGTTCAGTAGCTACTACGATCCTTTTTCTTCGATCCCTTTTAGTAATGCCTTTAGATAACGGGTGGTACCTACTTACAACAATGGACGCTAGTTGTATATCAAGGGTGACTCTTCCCGACGTTTCCCGGTGCTTTTTTTGTTACCTTTCATTTATGCTCTCAACATGACCATCTCTTTACTAACTCTTTTATCACAACAACATCAACATAATTAAGTATTTTTCTCATAACATAGCCTTGAAAAACGAACTGAGAGGAAAATAACTAAAGTACTTAAGTACCAAATGTTATCACCCCCTACTACCTGAAGCAACAATGAAATCTGAATCAAAGCATGTTTTAAATAAAGTCAGTTTTCCTTTACAATATTATTTTTAGTGAGAATGTTTTTTTTTTCCATTTATGGCTACCATCCCACCAACTGAGTCAGACCTACCTGCGTTAAGAATAAAAACTTTTTGGAATGAATGGTCCCCGCTGAGTCATCGAAGCCGTGCTCTTCGTTATAAAAAAAAAAGTAAATTACTAAGTTGACGCGGGATCATAAATGGAGGGGCGCGAGCCTTCTACCCCTCGTTTAAAAATAGAATATTAATGTATGGCTTGGCGCGAAGCTTGCTGTAAAATGGTTCTAGCTACCTATATTTTTTTGACATGAAATGAAGACTTGATTTATTGAAGTCGGATCGTCATCTGCCGATTAGAATAGAAAATGCAGTTACGTATATCCTCATAATCAGCTTAGCATTTGTTGGGTTCGGTTTTTAGACTAATCGGCTGCGTTAAATACCACACTACATTACATGGGGCGACTGATTATTTAACCTCAACCCAGTAACTGGGTAACACTACATAAATCTAAATAGGTACCCAAATTGAAATACTGTATTTCTGGTATGAAGCTAAAAGCTCATAACTTTAATGGAATATTCTGAAACTTGATACCTATTTACGGCTTGCGAACGATTTGGGGGTGTAACCGCACCCCCTAGCGACCTTGGCTTTGGCACTTCGGGCACGCGTTCAAATATTTTATAAATAAGTAATACACGGCTGTACTCCGCCGCTCTTGAATGACAAGCTTTCGATCCGCGATAAAATAACGTAGGTACAGTCAAGGTCAAAAATAAGTACCTACATACACCGGCGTAAAAATTTTCTTAAAAAAATAGGGTTCTCACTTTTTGCTGTCACAATCTAAACTACAATGTATTTAGTATAATATAATATAATATTATAAAGTAAAATATAATATCAGTCTGAATTTTGTGGGTGTAAATGTGGTGGGTAATCTTCGGAAACACTGAATCAATTCGAAAAATCTTTCACCATTTGAAAGGTGGATTGAAAAACAATAAAATTAAATTAACTGGTAAATATGAGTTTAGATTTTTTCGTTTTATCATCATTAGATATCGATACCGATCACGTCCGTGAAGTTTCGCTAGCTAATTTAATGTGACCTTATAAACACTTAGACAGTGAGCATAAGAGTGCTTTAATATCCCTAACAAATTATTGTCCTTGCCTGTACATTTTTTATTCCCAACCCGCCCGGTAAAACCGTTTGAAAATTAACCCTCCCCTTTTTTTCTAAAATAAAATACAAACTACACACGTGCACGACTATCGTAAGGAGGGGTGACAGCGTCAGGGAGAGTTGGACGAAACCTGGGGGCTTTTACTTAGACGCCAGTAGAATATGTTTATCGAAAATTCATACGGGTTGAGAATAGATTGATGGTTAAATTTTACTACTATTATAATATTGAGGTGGAAAGAACGATGGGTGCCCTTTGCCCTGCAGTGGGACACTACGAGCTTATAATAATAAATAATTATTATTATAAATGCTTCAAGTCACCCAAAGGGCAATGGAGAGGGCAATGCTCGGAGTTTCCTTGCGTGATCGAATCAGGAATGACGATATCTGCAAGAGAACCAAGGTTACCGAGATAGCCCGAAGGATCGCCAAATTGAAGTGGCAGTTGGCAGGGCACATTGCTCGCAGAACAGATGGTCGATGGCGCCGAAAAGTTTTGGAGTGGCGACCGCGTACCCGAAGACGCAACGTGGGAAGGCCTCTCCCACAAGGTGGACCGATGACCTGGTGAGGGTCGCGGGTAGCCGATGTATGCGAGACGCACAGGACCGGTTGTTGTGGCGATACTTGGGGGAGGCCTATGTCCAGCAGTGGACGTCTTTCGGCTGATATGATGATGATGATAATTATGAATGCGTAAGTTTGAATGGATGTATGGATGTTTGTTACTGAGGCAGAAGCTAGTCCTCAAAATAAACTTAACTAAAATTGGCAGAACCAAAGGTACTTTACAACACGGGAATCAAACTCCCAAAATTACTTATTAATAAAATCCTTTCGCCTTCCAGCCAACATTATCGTGAATTGTGCCATGTTCCGGCCACTGACTAAACCGCTAGCTGGCCCCTAAAATACGGGGAAAATGGCCGTAATCGCCACGTTTGTCAATTGGTCTGCCGGTTGCCGTTCCACGTTATTGAGAGGCGTGGTGGGTGCCTACTATGTTATCCTTATATCGGATGTAGACGACCCCCTTTACTGAAGAAGGGACGCTATTGAAGGACGGGTAGCCGATAAGGTACTTTATTTATATGTTGTTGATGACAATTGGAGCTTTGCTCGTGTACTTTATGAAAATGATTTACTTATTAGCTTTAGAAAGGACTTATGAAACAATTTTTCAAAATAACTTCATCGGTGATGAAATTACAAAGCTTCAAAGTTGACAATTGTAAAGAGAAGTCCGATATTGACTTTGACGTCAAAATCCATGACGCCTATACAGCTGCCATACAAAGCAGCGTTTTGGCGAGAGGGGCAGATTTATTTGTTTAAAATAGTTATATAACTCATTGGTTTTTCGATCAATTTTGATTCTATTTTCACTGCAATTACCTACATATTATATTTTTGTATATTTTGAGATAAACTGTGTAGATAACAATTTTTTTTTCCTTTCATGTGTAGGTATGTAAAATGATGCGTTATGCATCACGTCTACAGCCTGAAGGGGAGAGCGGTTTAGTTCGGTCTATTTTCTCAGTTAATGGAGCATATTGACGCACATAAAACCGATTCTCGTGTTTAGAAACGTTCAAATTCAAGTCAGAATCTCATCTAGAAGACAATTTCTGTCAAAATGTATGGATATTAGAAGTGCTACTGACAAATTGTGGTTCGTGGATTCTTCTTCGTCGTGTCGATGATATGAAAATTTAAGTTAAATGACCTTCGACCTAAAATACTTCACAACGATAGCGGTAATAAGATAAATAAGAAACTGGTTAATATATTAGGTATATAATGTCGCAGCCAACTAGCTAAATCCGCCGTTTCATTAAAAGTCTAACCTTTTCATTGAACTGTGCCGTTTAATCAGCGACATAAGTGACATGGGCAAGTCATTAAACACATCCGTAGGTCGCTGAAAAATCGGTACATTTAAATGAAAAGGCTAGGCAAACAATTACACGGCTAATTAAGCTATTTGGCTGCGACATGTTAACATAACTGACTCCTGAATTGTTCTCCTAAAAATATTATCATCTTGATTAGTTTTAGAGCTTACCTTCCCCGCACAGGTTGCAAACTTTGTCCTTCTTCATATGCGTCCAGCTGTGCGACTTGAGGGCGTCCTTCTTCTTGAATGTCCTTTTACACACCAGGCACACGAACGGCTCCTTTGCTGACCCATTAAAATCGTCAGTAATGCTATACTTTTCTTCTGGTATCTAAAAGGGATTACGTGTTCGCTTTAGTTTCAACGTTTCTGGATAATGTCGGGCTTATTGAGTATAAAAATTGGTAGGTTCCAGGAATCTATGGGTTTGGGGTTAGTTGTGTTTTTAAGCTATACCTCTCCCACTGCTGGGGAAAGGACTGACCCATGTCCTTCCAGGAACACGTCTCCCTAACTTCCCCAAACCAGCGGCCGTTCGTGAAGAGTTTTGCCCAGCGGTCGTCCTGCCTGCCAGCTTGCTACCATACATTTCATTTTATATTACAGTCCCTTCTATGCTGACGTAAACATTGGTCAAAGCACAGTAGGTACTTCCTTACCATACTTCGATTTTTGAACTTAACTATGGACCACCGCATGAGAGCCAGTTAAGCAACAATAAACTATTTTATCATATCTTTGAAATTATTTAGGAAAAAGGAAGGGAAGGAGGGAAACGTGGTAATGAGGGAAATAAATGTTGCTGACGTAATCACCATTCAGACTCCCCCGTCCCCCACGTCATCAAAAGTAAGCAAACCAAAGACCCCCCTCACCCCTTTGGGGCTTACGTAATACTTGAACGGTCCCTAACATGCAACGTACTAAGAATCACTAAAAGTTGTATTCTCATGTTAGTTTTTTTTCATTATCGCAGATGGTTTTTCCGGCTCCATCGGTCAACGGCGAGCACAGATGTTTCGAGCCGACCGAAATTGAGCAAAACAAGGCTAGCGCGCCCCGCTGGGAGATTACACGAGCATCGGAAGGGGAGCTCGGAGGACTATGGAGGCGGGTTGGATTTAAAGTGACTTATGCCTGGTAGAACTAAACCCAGGCTATACGTGAAACATACAAATTGAGGTGTTTTCTAACCGTACTTTGTGAAGTAGACACCAGCTTTATGAACCGCCTATTTATGTTAGTGAAATGTTAATTAGAACAAGCATGAGACCGCATCAGTCTGTGTAACGGGCTGGACGATTTGGGAGACTGTCTTCTTGTACATTTTGACGTTCAAAAAGTGCTGATTTTCAGCCTAATTTGAATAAATAACTTTTGATTTGATTTTTCTGACATATCGTACATTATAATGAAATGGATTTTTTTAGTGCAGTCGTGAGACACAATTTTTGGCATCTCTACCATATTTTTTATTTCTATACAGGGTTTTTATTTCTCCTACCGTGCGTGCTTCATTTATGTGCCAAATAAATGTAATTTTTTATTTTATGTCATTCTTTGACTGAGCATTTTAGGGTCTGGCTCAGCATAGGAGCCTTAGGAGGTATACCTAGGTAACGTTACGTTACTTTAAAATACACGTAACAGAGAAAAAATCGACTGCCCCATTGGATACATCCTAATAATACTACTAATATTATAAATGCGAAAGTTTGTGAGGATGGATGAATGTATGTTTGTTACTCTTTGACGCAAAAACTACTGAATGGATCTTGATGAAATTTGGCACAGAGGTAGGTTATAGTCTGGAATAACACATAGGATACTTTTCATCCCGAGAGTATGTTCCCTTAGGATAATTTTCGAAATGCACGCGGGCGGAGCCTCGGGCGGCAGCTAGTGTGTGCATAATTTGACGAAATGATCTGAACACCAATTTTATTTTCGCGTTTTCGGCTTGTTCTATAGTCAAAGTTGTTCATAATGATGTGTAAAATGACCCTTTTTCAGGTTTAGCATTTAATTTTTAACACGTTGTAGATAGATATGCTTTATTTTTAAACCAAAATGTTTGTGATGGTGTATCTGCATGTCGGTACCTACTTAAATGCTCAAACACAGTGTAATAAACTCGAAGTTTCGTACGGTAAGAGATTCTAACTGTCTACGAAGCAATTAAATGCTAAAAAGCAAAAGAAAACTACGGTACATCCCTTCCCCATAATTAATACGGGGTGATTTTTTTTATTCGCCTCCCTTTTATTCCCCCCTACTGCGCGTTTCGACGAATTGTTATTTCAAAATTACTAGGGATGTTTTATAAGCATTTTAATATATGTCGATGAAATAAAAAAATCTTGTTAGTACCTATCATGGAAAACTAAGGGTCGGTTCACATCTGACGGAAAATGCGTCGCGTATTATCGGTCGCGTAACGCCAGAACAGACAAATAAATGATAAAACATTCAACCTTGCACACTCAACCGATGATGCGTTATACCACGTTATACCGAATAGACGCGACCGTTGATACGCTAGACGCATCTTCCGTCAGATGTGTACGGACCCTAAATGAGGAAAGCCGTAGGCGCAACTAATCTAATACATAATTATCTAATTATCCAATATATATATATATATACATATTGGTATCCGAACATTTGCTTTTGAAAAATGTATGAGAGATACTAATACAATAAAGCTACTAGTCGGATTAAAAAAAAAAAGATAGCCCAATTCTCGAGGATGGTAATACACTATGTAGGTACATCACGCTACGACCCTTGGGAATGTGGCCTGTCTGGTCGATGCTAAATAGCGGAATAAATGGCACATCAAGATTAAAAAAATTCCGTGTCACGAGACCAGGCGAGGACACAGAAGACGACGACGCTACGACTGGCGACCCGGCAGGTACTGCTTGTAACATCTACAGTTCTACACTAACATTATAAAGAGGAAAGATTTGTTTGTTAATTGAATAGGCTCTGAATGAACTGGAACGATTTGAAAAATTCTCTCACCATTAGAATCCTACATTATCCCAGATGAACATAGGCTATAGAATATTTTCAAAAAAGTTAGGGATCCGTATGAAAACTTCGATAATGTAAGCCAAGGTGTGAAGAAAATCCATATATCGCGTACGCTGCGGAAACTATTGACAACAGAGCAAAGTGATGTACTACAGTTATAAAGAGGTCATCAAAGTCTACAAAAAAGTCCGCGATACCATATGTCTAGCTGTTATGGTTGTCACCTTGACCGCTTTTTGTTCAAATTATTCAAGCAAATCCCAAATGAAAAGAAAAATGGTGATTTTGGTATCATGATATTAATCCTTATCCATTTAAATGGTTTGATAATTAAGGTTGATTATGTCCATGTAAATTAAACTTTAAATTATTCAAATCGGACCTTTCGTTGCGCTTTCGTTTCAAAGTTACGACGGTTATAAACATGCTCTAAGTAAGAAAAACGTCGCGGCTTGAGCGAACTGGGCCCGATGAAGTTGAAAGACGGCATTTAAATGAAATTTTTGAAATTTCGATACTAAATAAGAATAACAAACGAAAATAGTAATGGGTGAAGGAGGGGTAATAAAGTTTTATAGGGGAGGACATTATTGCTTGCTTCAATTTACGTCAGAATTCTATGAACAAACTAAAAGTGGGATAATTGAAACAGATGTAACAATTTTTGCAAAATCAACCCCTGACGGGGTGAACAGTTGCGCTGATGGGGCCATGTGCTAGTGTTACATTTATATTTATACTCCTTACCTCCATCTCATCATCCTGATGCTCCATCTCCACAAGAGGCCTGCTGTACTCGTCGATGATCTCATGCTTGATCTCCACGAGCTGGTCGCCCACCTCATAGTAGCCCTGGTCATCGACAATTACGGCGTTCTCCTCTATGAACACTTTCGTGTGCGTTTGTAGGTGTTTCCGTAAGTGGTCTTTGCGGTAGAAAGCTAAAATAAAGATTCGATGAATCAATCTATGTATATGTATAATATTATCCTATGCTGAAATGCAGTCAATTATTATTTATTAATGTAATGGTCCCTCTACTACTTGTTACGTACTGTTAAGGAATGAAAATTAAGCGCGCGTTCAGCATCTATTTATTCTTACGTATTCATATTGTTACGAGCTTGGGGTTCGTGACAATAAAAACAGCCGATTAAATAACCAAAAATAGACACTTTCATTAACAACTCTAATTACAACTCAAAACTCACTAATTACAAAACACCACTACACTACTAAACACTTTAATTCGAAGTTGAAGATCGCTTTCTAAGTTATCGCTTGTATCGCAAATTCAATACTGACTCGGTCGCTTTTTTTTGTATATGGCCACTTGCAGATCTAGCACGCTAGGACTATTAACTGCTTAACCGGACTATTCTGTGGTGACCTCAAATTAATTTAGTCCCCCAGCCAGGGCTAGAAAGCTAGCTACATTAAAACTAATGACCACTCGCTAAGGGCATCCCATATGGGATACGGACCTCGGCTTAGCAGCGTCATTTCGGGGGGCAGCAAGGGACAGGCTGGGTCGTTTCATTAACTAGGGGGTTTAAAGCTAATGGCTCAGCGACGCGGGCTGGCTCGTTAGGCAAAAGTCGGGGAGGGGTTTGAAAAGGGCGTCGCGAAGGGCCTCGTCGGCGAGGCTGGAAAACGGAGCGCTGTCTGTTTTTGTTTTTACGAAGCGTGCTGGTTATGCCGAGGGCCGAGGGTATGCCGAGGACGGCGAATCTTATCTATCTGGGTGGGAGCGTATCGGGCAGCCGATGCGATTAAGGGGTCTGGTGCTTTTCTGCAGATTCGATGAAGCGCTTTTTAAGGCGTTTCAAGAACTGCTTAATATGTAGTCGGGATTTTGAGGTCGACATGGAATCGTTCATTCCTTACGAACCACGGGGCGCCCGTGGCCTTCCGGTGAAAACGCTTTTGGACAACTTGCATCCTATGGATCTGCTTTGACTGTGCGAATGTGGCACACGCATAAGTCATGATCGGACGTAACTGACTCGGTCGCGGGCTATGCGGGCCAGCAGTTCATTCTAGAACCTTCTACCGTAGAAACATCTAGAAAGTACGTGTACATACCGGTCCCGACTGACCAGATGTCGAGAACTCTAGAATGTTCTAGCATAGAAAAGTCTAGAAGGATCTTGACTCTACTAGTTCTGCTATTCGATACTAGATGGCGCTAGTAGTAACTATTACCGCTGTGTAGCCGGTATGAAATATAAGGAACTCGTGCAGAAAACGTCAAAATATGGCGCGCAACAGTAGGTAATTAAAATTTAATATTTTAAATGAACATTTTGTATGAAAATGTGTGTTCACAAAAGTGGCATACGCCTGAAATGAATGTGTTTGATAATTGCTTAGCATTTCGCTCTTAGACCGTAAAATTTTCGTGGACTGTCGGGATGTTAAGTTGTCGTCAGCATTCCCTATGTAGGTATTCTATTCATAACACATATCAACAATATTATAATATGATTCCAGTGCAATGGATCATTTCCCGTGGACTAAAATACTTTTCCAAGCAAAAAAAAATCATCAAAATCGGTTGACAATTGGCGAACAAACACAAAAAAAAGAAGACAGTAAAATTGAGAACCTCCTCCTTCTTTTTTTTAAGTCGATTATGGAATAGGTACTATGTTAAAAAAAACAACCACTAATTAAATATGATGTTAAAAATATTTTCCCACACACAGGTAGCAGGATCTGGAAGATTCATTCTAAATATTCAATTTTAAAAAATGAAGAGCAAGGGAGAAATATAAAACCGTTATTATTACTCACACACCCCTTTGTATGACCTTCACCCCTTTACTTACTGCTTGAAGTAAGATTCAAACAGAACCACTTTTGTTATTACTTATGTAATAATAAGATTAACCCTGACACCTTTAAATAAAGTTTGATATCTTTTTAGCTCAAGGTTCCTTGATTTACTCTAGTAACATTGCCTAAAGATTTTTCAAAGGAATTCTTTAAAAATAAAGCTCGTCTTGGCGGGGGCAATACCGTGCCTCCAGGTATTTTAGAACTAATCAGTACTAGAAAACTTTTGGTTGTTCCACATTCTGCATTTTTTATTAATTCGTTTTTAATCAACAAGTTTACAGTTGACCTAATGTAATATTAATCTAGATTAAAAATGTACAGATTTATAAATAAAACATTGTGATTGCAAGTTTTAATGAATGTTACAGTATCTATCATTACTAATATAATATAAAGCTGGGGAGTTTGTCGCGGCCAAAAGTTAGTAATAATAACACCCCAGGTACCTAGTTAATTTATAACACCCATATTATTCAGTCTTTACTATTTTTACAAAGTCAAATAGTAGTTTATGCAACGACCATATAAAAAGGGTTATTAAAACACGAGTGTGGGTTTATCACACGAGGCGTAGCCGAGTGTGATAATAGCATCACACGAGTATTTTAATACCTAATTATATGCCGTTGCATACACTATAGTGGAAAAATAGTTTATTCCAATATGGCGGATATTCTCATTGCGTATTCGAATGACTGCGCAGCGCGCTTATCCATAGACAAAGATAAAAGCTGGCTCATAGACTTGAGTCAATGAGACCGCGCCAAAAATAAAAAATGTGCTATAAAAATTAAAAAGTTATTTTATGATGCAGTTGTTTAAAAATCGAAGGAAAATGTTGAACTGTAATGGGTTTTATCTACACTCACAACGTAATGTTCCAAATATGAGTTCAAAAACGAATACATAAACACGTACTTTTTTTTCGTGGATAGGTAAAATTAAAAAAAAAAGTACATTACAGTTCAACATTTTCCTTCGATTTTTAAACAACTGCATCATAAAATAACTTTATAATTTTTATAGCACACTTTTTCTTTTAAATTTTTGGCGCGGGCTCATTGACTTAAGTCAATGAGCCAGCTTTTATCTTTGTCTATGGATGAGCGCGCTGCGCAGTCATTCGAATACGCAATGAGAATATCCGCCATATTGGAATAAACAATTTTTCCACTTATTTTATTTCAACTGTATGAGTGAAGATAAAATAGTGTATGCAACGGCATATAATTAGGTATTAAAACACTCGTGTGATGCTATTATCACACTCGGCTACGCCTCGTGTGATAAACCCACACTCGTGTTTTAATAACCCTTTTTATATGGTCGTTGCATAAACTACTATTTTGTTTAAATTTTACCTATCCACGAAAAAAAAGTACGTGTTTATGCATTCGTTTTTAAACTCATATTTGGAACATTACGTTGTGAGTGTAGATAAAAATATTTATGTGGTACTGATTAGGAAATCAGTCCAAAAACACTACCTATATTAAGGTCGACAACAGATAAATTTACCAGGTACCTGGACAATAAATTATTTATAGTCTTTCATTACTAGAAAATGTAAAGGATCACGATAGATGTTGATTCAGGACAGCTTTCTGTCTTTATTAATTTTTTCGTAATTTATTAGGTATGTCAAAAAATTTAGCTGGGTCAATGACCTTTATTGCAAATTTATTAGAAGTCGACCGTAGTAGTTATATTCGGCCTTATTAATATTTTTTTGTTAAGCAGCTTATCAAGTGATAAACACTTCAGAGATTTTTAAGAATAAGACTGATTAAGTTGAGTAACTTTGTAATAAGTTATTTCTATTAAGAGCGTGTATTTGATTCGCGACGAAAACTTCATGTTTTTTTTTAATTTTTCGAGATTTAAATCGTAATGATGTGAGCAGATTATTTCACAGAATATTACGGTTTTAGAAAGATTCAGTCTTAATTTACTACACTACTCTGTAAAAATATAATTTTTATTGACACTTTTTTAAAAAGAAGGCAATCCCCTTTTAGCGTTTTACGAAAATAGACGTCAGAGTTATCTTTCGGGACGAATACTAATAATAATTGTAATGTGCTAAAATATTTTATATTATACGTTTGTCCAACAGAATTATGTACCTACCTAGTCTTAAAGCGCACTACATAGCTCAATTACGAAAATATGGCTAATAAGTATTTAAAAAAAATAATTAAAAAATAGACAGTTGGTTAACTTTAACAATTTTTTTTAACAGTATTTTACTATTAACATAAATTATAATTATTTTAAGAAAATAAAGGTATTGCTAAATATCCTGGTTTTTTTCAGTCTTTTTTATGTACTCATTTATTTTACACGATTATTTTAAAAACACTATAAATCCCCACGCGCAATTGTTTCATCAGGTTCATCAGTTCGTACCGAGCCCTCCCAGCGACTCGCGATTCGAATACATGCTCTTAACAACACTACAAACTTACTTTTATTACACACAGGGCAAGCCTCGCTCTTGGCTCCACTGTGGATGGAGCGGTGAATGTTCAGGTGTTCTTTCCTCTTGAAAGCCTTGCCACAGTCAGGACACACATGAGGCCTGACTTCCTGGTGTTCCAGGGTATGCCTGTCTAGGTGCTCTTTGCGTTTTAGCCTGTTGGAGGGAAATTTTGTGAGAATGGAGTTAAGACTAAAACCTTTTTTTAGTATAGGTTGTTAGGACAAAAAAAAATTAAGTAGTTAAAGGATTTTCAGAAACATCATTCATTCATTTTATGTTTTGTTATTGAGATCTTTATTAACTGATATCTGTTTAAACCTGAGTGAATAAATGCATGAATAAGCCACTAAGATTCAATGGTCTATCAATGCTTGGACTTCAAAATATTTTTCCAAGGCCAAGAAAAAGGTCTCTTCCTAGAGAATTTATGTTGCTGCAAGTTATTTTAGCGTCATGTACACAGTTGGTGCATTGGTTAAAAATACAAGGTACCTTGCGGAACATAGCTCTACTTTTAAAATAAAATAGAAGGAAAGAAAACTTGTAAAACTTACCCAGTGCCACATATACCACACAGGTACCTATAGTGCTTGTTATGGACCATCAGATGCCTCTCAAGCTCCTCTTTATTGTAGTACCAGGCAGAGCACTCCACACAGGAAAATTGCACCATGTTATTAGGCTTCTTCACTATGATAGCCAATTTATTCTTTGCTAACATACTCCTTTTTATTGCCAACTCCAAGTTTGGTACTGGCTCTGCAAGAGTGTCTTTGGTTATTTAATAGTTAGACAAAAAAATAGAAATTTAAAAAAAGAATGTCAGTTCCCTTACCATTATTACTGTCCATCTTGCTCACAGTACATATACCTTCACCTGAAATTTACAAATCTTTAGACTATTTCTTTTTGTTCAGATTAGAAACTTCTAACGTCATTACAGACAACTTTCCCACACGCGCACAACCGTTAGAAAGGGCAAGGGACAAAAAAACTGAACTTGAATTTGTGATCCCTTCCCCTCCCAACGGATATCGCCCAAGGCCCAAAAGCTCCCCTCTGCTTAGGGGTGACTACCCTTTGTCTACCCAAACTTCCCCTAAAGGAGGGGAGGGAACCCCACTCCGTGCACGACCCGCTAGGAGGGGTGGATTTACCTTGCCCGAGCCCGACATTGATTCAAAATCCTCTACCTGCGTCCCAAAATGGGTTTAAAAACATCGAACTATTATTAATAATACCACACCAAACACCCCCACTTTGAACCTTTTAATATTATTTTGATTTAGCGCGCGCAAAAAGTTCTGTAATAACTCACACAAAGCAACATGTTTTTATTGACATTACAACATAAACATACTTACAATTTCGTCATTTAACAGGTCATAAAAATCGCTTCTTTAAAACACCACAGCACAAAGTTAATTGTAAAAAACTAACAGTGAAAATGAATACGAAAAACAAAAATACTCAAAGAAATCAGACGCAGACACGCACTCCCCACAAAACCGTTTTGAAAGTGACTGATAGTGTTGCCTGCTCTGAAACCTGACATTTGATTGAATACGGCTAAAATGGGTAAAACTTTAGCGAAAAACGTAGAATAGAATTATTATTTATTTTTAAAGGTTTGTTATGGATGCAAACGGACATCTAATAAAAGTACTTACAAATAAAATAAAATAATTTTGAATGAAATTCTTTGTCATTCAATAAACTTATCATATTTTTCATTGCATCTTCGAACAGCATTTCTTTTCTGGAAACATCTTACCATGAAAGTTTAGGTGAAGTGAGCGTGAATGAAGGGTTGACAACTCACTCCACCTTAGTTTTTACGGTGAGTTTTTTTACAGAATAGCACTACTGTCTGTACTCATTAAAAGCTTTCATTTCATATAACTGTTAGGACTAGGCTAGTTTAGGTAGGCTAGGTACCTAGTTAAGTAGGTATACAAACACATAATTCCTTACTTATATATTAAATACTCTTTGGTGCGAATGTGACATAAATATGGAGGTCTGAACTGAAGTCTAGATGTTTGTGAATTTGAATGTTTGTTTAATAATCATAATCCGACGAATGATTGTGTTTTGAGTTTTAGACGAAATTTGTCACTCGTGTACATACCGTTAACAAAAGTTAAAGTTATTCTTGTCAGTAACAAGACGAAATTGTAATCTTGATCGACCAACATATTTTTGCCATTCATTTATATCGTGCTGCTGTGCTAGACCAAAACGACGCACAACTGCATTGATGTTCCTGATTTTAAAAATTCGGATGTGAAGAATTCTAGAAATGTCGAAGAAAGATAAATTATCCTTGCAATCAATACAGTGAGTCTCTATTGGCGGTGCAAAGAAAGCACGCGCGCCTCTAGCGGCGAAATTAGAAGTTGCCTAAGAACGACACTTGCATCGTTGCCAACACCAATTTATCAAATTCCCCGAAAATCTTAGTCAAAAGTCAAATTTCCTTCTGATTTCCCACCAAATCCCCTCTGGCCCGACATAGCAAATGACGGAGTTGTGTGGAAAAGAGGGAGGGATGCCTTTGCCCAGCAGTAGGACAAAATAGGCCAGATATTTCGAACGCATCATTAGAGCGATATAAATAAATAAAAAAAAGGGAGTTATTCGATATCCACGACTAATGTAACAAAAATGGATAAGCATTTCGATCTCAAAAGTGAGTGAGTGAGTCTGATTTAGCCCGAAATATCGATATTCAAAACCCCGCATGTTCCCCCCCATAATGCCCATTACCAATCAACTTCAGATTCCCTGCAGTATGGGGTATTCTCCACACGTTGGCAACGCTGTACGAAAACTTTCAAATTGTCGTTCTTGCAGCTTCACAATTTGACACTAGAGGCGCAAAGTTAGAGTCCTTACATCGCCAAATAGCGAGCAAAATAAATCCCCTTATAGCTTTTCGTGGCGTTGATTAATTAATTCCAACTCATTTTATCCACTCTTTCAACTTACTGAATCACTGAAAATGTTATGTTATTGCTTCGATAAAGTTCTTCGAAATCAGCGATTTCTACTAAAAGAGATAAAATCGATGGATTTCTGGGCAAACCAGAAAACGTCAAAAAAATTGAAACTGTCAATCAATTGCAATTGTCAACTGTCGAATTCACCAATCTATCAAAATTAATGGTTATTTTCCGTCGAAATTCACGTGTTTATATCCGAAAAATAACTGAAAACTAAAATGTCTTACGACAAAAAACTTGTCGACCTAGCAATTAAACTCTACTCGATAGATGCTGTTAAGTTTGGGGAGTTTACTACAAAGAGCGGCATCAAAACACCTGTTTATTTTGACTTGAGGGTTATAGTTAGTTACCCCGATGTTATGGTATGTGTTTCAAATTGATTTAATACAATTTAATATAGCCCAATGAAAACTCACGTTCAAATCGTTGTTTGTTATAGGTAGCAAATTCCATGAGATTAAGTTTGGTTCAAGATTAAGTTTTTACTCACGTGTTTATTTCCGGTTTGACTACTAGTTCCGTAGTCAAATTCGAATTATGTTCTCCCGAAACAAATACTTAGGAGTTTATATTACACAGTGTCCCGTGTCCTGTCCGGGTCCGGACGAAGCTCGTAACACAAACTGCTTCATACAAAATGTATGTAACTTTTCAAATCCGTGTCCCGTCCGGGCCACGTACACGTTATGCTTCGGGCACGGTTCGGTCAAATATATATATATTTTTTTTTTTAATTTACTTATCGTTTATACGAAAGAATACAATATTATTCATTTAAATAGCAACCAAAAAACCACTAAGGCTTAGACTTGTGCTATCATGAGTCTATCTCAATATCGAACTATTAGATGTAAGTACAATGTTTATAAAGCACTTCACATGCGCAGGCCACTGTCGACAACAATCATAATACAGTTGGTATGGACTATTGCTATCGACAACAACGCACACATATAAAATGCAATAATGTATTAATTAGTTAGGTCTTTAAATAGTTACATTCATTCCTAAATAATACTTAAGTAATATTGCTTAAGTTTACATTTGATATTTTTTCGTGTGATACATTTGTTAATTTCTGAGGGTAGACTATTAATAAGTCTCGGTATAATATAACCGGTAGTTCGTTCACCATACGTATTGTTGGCACGCTGTGTACGAAGCCTATTCTCAGAAACTGCCCGAGTGCATACAGGATGTTCGATTTTGTTTCTTAAAGATTTATTGAAGAATTGTTCATCCCTTAATAAACAGAAATTTCTAATATCTGAATTAAAATCAGTATAACTTACAGAATCTAAAATCACTGCCATATAAAATCTTGAAGTTTTCTTAAATTTTGCTCTCCCCTTCATGTTTTTATTTTTTCTAGGAATCAATATCAAACCTGTTACTGGAGATAGCTATGAAGGATTTAAAATATGATCACCTATGTGGTGTCCCATATACAGCTTTGCCAATTGCCACTATACTGAGCATATTAACCAAGAAGTCTATGCTAATGAGACGCAAAGAAACTAAAGCTTATGGTACTAAGAAATCTATTGAGGGCCATTACAAGGCTGAACAGACGTGCCTTATAGTTGAAGATGTGGTTACATCTGGCTCCAGTGTTCTTGAAACTGTACGAGACTTACGCAAAGAAGGTTTGGTAGTCACGGATGCAGTGATTATATTAGACAGAGAGCAAGGAGGCAGCAAAAATCTTGCAGTTGATGATGTACAAGTTAAGTCTTTGTTTACAATGTCTTCTCTGATTGATATATTGGTGATGAATGGAAAGATTACTGAAGAAATCGTGATCAAAGTAAAAAATTACCTCAAGGAGACTCAAGCACCAGTAATTGGTAAGTTTCAAAATTAATCAATTCTATTTTAACTCTAAATAACATGAATTCTATGGGCTCATTAATTGCATTCCCAAGAAATTAATAAAATCTTGGCATTATTTTTTATTAAAATACAGATTGTATTTATTTTTTCAGACAAACCATTGGACAGAATCTCTCTTACATATGAAAAGCGCGCTGAACTAGCCAAGAATGGCATAGCAAAACAACTGTTCAGCATAATGGCAACGAAGAAAACAAACTTGTGCCTCTCAGTCGACCTGACATCTACTACGAAGATTCTAGATCTACTAGAAAAAGTTGGAGAACATGTCTGTCTTGTGAAGACTCATGCAGACATTATTGAGGACTACAGCAATGATTTTATTACCAACCTCAAACAATTGGCTGATAGATTCAACTTTTTAATACTTGAAGACAGAAAGTATGCTGACATTGGACATACAGTCTCCTTGCAGTATTTAAAAGGGTTGTACAAAGTAGGAGAATGGGCAGATTGTGTGACTGCTCATTCCTTGCCTGGTGAGGGAATACTCAAAGCCCTGAATTCATCTAATGGTGTTAATCATGGTGTGTTCTTATTGGCTGAAATGAGCAGTGAGGTAAGATACATTTTATGAATGATTGTCGTACTATTTTACTTTCTCATGTTTTCCTAGTCATAGAAGTAAGTATGATATTTTTAACACTCCATTACATGCGTGGGGCACAGGCGTGCCCCGGCCTCTGATTATTGCTTTTTACTACTACAATAATAGACTTCGGTTCTGGCCGCCTTCAAAAGCTGTAGCTACTATTCTTGAGAGTCAGCATCGCATCAGTAGCTCCAGCACATAGAAGTGCAAACGATTTAGTAGTTTTGGGGCACGCCTGTGCCGCGTGTGTATAATAATGTAACTATTTGAAATGTAACAATAGTAAGCTGGCAGTTTTCGCTATTTTCTTCAATAAATAAGCTATTCATTTTAGTGTATTTTTCTTCAGTTTTGGTACTTGTAAGAGAAAAGGGTATGTACATCTGACAATGAATTAGCTCTAAATGTCCAAGGAGGTGGAAGAGGGTTATATAGGGGAAGACGACATATTATAAAAATTAAGGAAGTCATGATTTTAGGAGTAGGGGGCTTAAATCAATCGACCAGAACAGCAAGTTAGAAATGTTAAAGCTTGTGTCAAATAACGATAAGTAAAATATTAGGTCGGATTTTTCATGAGTCTGCAATTGAAACGAAAACACAAGCGCCTTTGTTTATTAGCGTTGGGTAGAGACTAGGGCCCATCTGCCAGAGTTGCGGACTATGTTCGAAAGAGTTACCGCGGCCCTGGAAAGCAAGGGCACTAGGAGGAGCACGGATGGGTTTTAGTCAGTAAGAGTCTGACACTCCCTTCCGCTCTGCCCAGAGCGGGAGAAGTCATTTGATGATTTCCCATCCATAAAAAAAAAAAAAAAAAAAAGGGCCCATATTCCGAAACGTGAACTCCAACTCCATCGGAGCTTGTCATAAATTGAGGTTTTTGCATTTGTTTGCTCATCTCTCGAGTACGAAAACTAGAGATGGGCTTAAACGTTAAAAAAAAATAACACTGCTAAATGCTAACGCTAAAAATAATTAACAGTTAAAATTAGCAGTTATTTTCAGCAACTGTTAAATTTTGGTCACAGACGTATAAAGAGTGAGTTTATACGTCATTAATTCTCATTTCCTTCATACTTTTCACAGGCTTATTTTTAGCAACTGTTAAATTTAGTCACAGACAGATTTTTATCACCGAATTAATTCTCATTTCTTTCATACTTTTCACAGGCTTAGGACTGTCAACTTTTTCTGTTGGCGTATTTATAATGAGAATCAATTTATTTACAACGATTTCTTTTTTTTTTTCATGTTTTTTTTTAGTATTCGTAATTTTTATATAATAGTCTTTTGTTTTTTTTTCTTGTTTCTTTGTTTTATTTTTTTTTCTTGTATCGCCATATTATCAAAACAAACAGCCAATCACAGACGAAGGCTCAAGGCTGATACCAGATATTATTTTGTTGTGACTGCTAAATTTAACAGCTATCTCAGAACTTATTTAACAGGTGTTGACACTAAAAAAAATTAGCAGTGTTAATTTAGCAGCTTATTAATTTTAGACCCATCTCTAACGAAAACGTCAAATATACAATCTTTCATTGACATTCTCGTGCTCATGGGTACGGACATGGGCCGCGACACTTACTGGCCTAGGAACTGTTCATGTTTCCTTTCAAGTTCAGAATATTAGTTACTACAGGGTGGTTATAATAAAACTGACTCTGTACCAAATCGATGGCTCCCACACAAAAAGTCGTAACACGTTACTATAATTTAATATTTTAAAAACATTATATTCTACGACAGTAAAATCTTATTTTGCCAAAAAAAAAACATGTTACGACTTTTTGCATGGGAGCCAACGAAATAAGCTGTGTAAATTCTCATGTTGCCCGTAATCCCAGTTGCCCACGATTGTGTTATGATATGACACGTGTCAACTAAGTAGGTAGGTACTATGATACGACGATCCTGTATCTGACATAAATTATATGCCATGTTGTAACCAAAGTTTGAATTCTTTTGAAATGTGACAAAATGTTGGCAATAATTACAAAGATGTTAATAATATGAACATCTTTGTAATTATTGCAAAAATATGAATGTTGACTTTTCATATTTTTGTATAATCATAAAACGAGTTCTTGTAAATGTAAATAATGGCTTTATTATGAGAAATATTTTTTTTTGGTTTTGTTAAATGACTCAATTTAGAATATTTACAAGTAAACAACTTTTTTTTTTTAAATTTACGCCAATAACCAAAAATCCATCTATTTCTTTGGAGCACCCAAGTACCCCGTGCGTGTAATCGTGTAATTTTTAAGTGTGCGTGTGATGGAGTCAATGGAGTGTTAATAAACTTTATTTTTATGCAGGGAAACCTCATAACACCAGACTACAAAGAAGCAACAGTGTCTATGGCCTCTAAATATCCAGAATTGATCACTGGATTTGTCTGTCAGAATAAGGACACCTTCAAAGACCCAGGTCTTATCCAGCTGACTCCAGGAGTACAACTCGAATGCAGCAAAGATGACCTGGGCCAAGTGTACAATACTCCAGAGAAGGTGATCTTGGAGAAGGGTGCTGACGTCATAGTTGTGGGCAGGGGCATTGTGGCGGCAAAAAGCCCAGAAGCCCAAGCTGTTATTTATAAGGATACATTGTGGAAATGTTACTTGAAAAGAGTTTCTGGGAAACTTGAATAGAAAAAATATTATCAGTACTTACTTAATTTCATATTCTTTATGTGCTACCGGAAGAGGTACTCTTTAAGTTTTTCGAAATATTTACATTTCGTTAATCCATGATTATCATGTTTTAAATTATGTTTAAGCATGTAATTAGAAATAAGTTGTACTGTTGTCTTGAATATTCCTGTCGACTTTAAGCAATTTTGTACAAGGACCAATAACTGTTGTGATAGCCCATAGATAGTAGTATTATAATTACAAATTGGTGCTAATACTGCCAATATATTTAGTGCCTTAACATTTTTAGGTGTTATTACACCCAAAAAAAACTTTTTTGTTATAAAATAAACTATACAAGTATTGTATTCATGTTAAGATATTTTAATCTAAAAAATTTGGCTATTTATTTTCCTAGACCCTTTTATGATGATGGTATTTGAAATGAGCTCAGCATTATACGGGTGTCCTATGGAACGGCTGCGTAAATTACGCGTATGTCAGACCAGACACTACACAGTGTCGTGGAGGACCCAAGTGCCGGACTAATACAGGGTGTCTACACTCTTACTTTCTGATTGAGAAAATTAATATAGCGGGACCGGTTTCCACCAAAGCAGAGAGGAGAGGAGATGTGTTGAATAAACCGGGACTAAGACTATCGGTTGCACCCAAGCTAGCCTCAGTTGATGGATGTACAAAAAAAATCTTACGAAAGTGTTATTGATAGTGAAAACATCGCAAAGGAACTTTTGCGTATTCATCGGATCGGAAACTCTATTATTACTCGTAAGGTATTTTATAAATATATAAAATGCGGACGGGGCTTGACTGTTGTTCTGCAGTTTCGCGCCGCGATACGTGACCTGTGAAGGACAAACATGACAAACATCATTGATTCATGAACGGCATTTATTTAATTTATTGTTGCTGGCAACCCCTCTCGAAACTGTCATTTATCATGTCAATTTGAAAGAAGTGTCAAAATTGATAATGACTGCAGTTTTGTACGCAACAAAACAAAACAAAACATCATTATTAATTTAGAAATGGATCATATAGTTAAGGAATTAGGTATAAGTAATAAAAATATATTCCCTACTACCTCCCCTGGCCTTTACACCGTCGTCGTCCATTCGAGCTGGTTGAAGAAATGGATAAAAAACCTCGAAGTGGACACCTCAGTGAACAATGTAGATTTTACTTTGCAACCTGGTGAAAGTGTACCTTATCCGTTGCGAAAAATATTTATGAGGGTATGTATTCATTTGTCAATACAATAATAATGCGCATTTTTAGCTAGAACTGATAATTAACCCAAAAATATTGTGTATTGTAGGTATTGAATAAAAAAGTGTCCAAGGTTCTTCCACTACCTCGATACAAGCTCAATGAAAACACGAATGAGACGCCCCTCACGTTCTCCCAATTACTGCAATATGTGTCACAAAGTAACCAACGAACATTGTGGAAAGAATCTTACAAGAAGTACTGTCAGAATAATGATAGCAGTAAGGAAAGTACCATAGTGAATCTATTAGAACATGATCAGCTGATGTCTGAAGTAGTGCTCCGCTTGTATGGATGTAATATAATTAGGGTAAAGTGTGATGGAGCTGGGCACATAGAGTACAAAGAGATAATACCTAACAAACATGTTTTAAAAATGTATGAAACACATGGGAATCTGTTAGCAGCTATATTTGTTATAGAATCAGACATCAACTTCTATATTATATACAGAGGACAATATGAGAACACCCTTCTGGATTGTCTGAACTTCAGTCCTAATTTAATAGACATGAATTACAGCCGTGGCCTGTTTATTGTGTACCAGTTACTGAATTTATCTAAAGCTATGAGTGATAGAGGCTTAAGCTTAGGGATGCTAACTCTGCAAGACATTTATTTATCTGAGAACTTATGGCTGCAAGTGTTGCCAATGATAACAAACAACATACATTGTCTGGATGCATCCCTGATAATTGAACACAGTAGAAGTAAGCAGACTACTCCTGCGATAAACCAGGGTCCTCCTGGAAAGAGGGCTGAGGAATGGTGTTGGAGGAAAGACGCTGTCCAGCTGGAAAAACTGTGTATGCTGTGGGTCAGAGGCAGAATATCCAACCTGGACTATCTCCTGCACCTGAACATGTTAGCTGGAAGGTCCACCAGTGATCCACAGGCTCATTTCATGATTCCCTGGGTGACTGATTTTTCTTCCAGATGTGGTAAGTCTTTGTGCTGGTAGTAATATTGTAGTAATGCTATTGTTTTGTTTGATAAAAATGTGTTTATTGTGATTCACTGTTGTTATCTAGTGCACACATGCTTGTTGAATATCAGTAGGTACTGTTTGTATTGTAATTATGTTTAGGTACTTACAGTAAATTACACAGTAAACTATTCTTTTGTATGGGAATATTTGGGGGATCTGATTATCATACCATAAAATCAGTAAATGGTTTGCATTTTATTTGCTGTGTGTGTTTCTCAGTTCCAAAAATATACAATGCTCTACCAATTTACCTTGAAGACCATAGAAGAAAGTGATGAAATTATCTTAAGTACCAATACTAGCTGGTAAATTAATTTTTATCTATTTTCTTTGAATCAAAAGCCCCTGTAAAAATTTATCATTTAGCAAATTATATGTAAAAAAATATTATTGTGATAAAAGCTGATTATGGAACTACTGATAAGGCATCTCCTTGGATCACCTTCGTTCATATTCATGTCACAAAAGACTGAATTGATCTATTTTCATACCATGACCATGAGTTTAAATCTAGCAACTTATTTATCTACTAAAAAATATGCGACGGAAGTATAGGGTTCATTTGCCTCTAATGTGGGTTTCGCAACATAATTTCAGCCTCATATAATATGTTTTACAGTATTACAGGAAAATCTTTGCATATTATGTTGTTCGAACTACAAAATATGTGGTTTATTTTTAGGATTCCTATGACAAGATATTCTTCATAATATTATTTATATTTGGGTATGGTTTCTGCACTTAGTACTAATGTTGGACCATTGTTCGTGTGCCGAGATATTTGTGAAAGGGCATTGACCTCCATTGATAAAACGAAATAACTACATCAGCTGTTTGAAACAAAAATAAAAGTTAACAACTTTTTTAAACATACTTTTTATAGATTTTGTAGATTCATATTAATTTTATTGGTAGGCTCACGTTTAACCACTTTCTCACCTAATAGTAAACAATAATGTGGTTGACGCTGGACCAGGGCCTAAACCACCAACTCTTAAAGCAGTATTACTTTAATATTACTTCCAGTGGGAAAGAGACGGAGCTATACGTCCTGTATAGCTGCGTCTCTTTCCCACTGGAAGTAAAATTGAAGTAATACTGCTTTAAGAGTTGGTGGTTAGGCCCCAGGCCTGCCTAGAAGGAACCTATTCACTCTCGTCTCAATGATCCCTTATTAATATTATAAATGCGAAACTAACTGTCTGTCTATTACGCTTTCACGCTAAAACAAGAAGTTTGGCGGGTCTATAGCCTGGGATATGGAGCAGGACATAAGCTACTTTTTTTACGCGATTACCAACATCCACGCGGGCGGAGACGCGGACAAAAGCTAGTACTAAATAAGATCGGCTTTAAGACAGTTACAATATTGAAATTTGAAATCCGTAGGAAGGAACTGGCGAGACCTAAGCAAGTCGAAGTACCGTCTGAACAAGGGAGACCGGCAGCTGGACATGACTTATGACGTCAGCAGCTGTACCGACCAGATACCGCATCACGTGTCCGACGCACTCTCCGATATTACATGCTACGTCTACTTGGCACGCAGGTTAGTGCGAATTTGAGAATTATATGAAGAGATTAAGGTTTGTTTTTGACCAACGTCTTCAGCTGCTGTACCAACCAAATACCAGTACCACCTCACGTTTCCGACGCCCTTTCCCATATTACATGCTACGTCTACCTAGCACGCAGGTTAGTGCGAATTTGAAAATTATGTGAAGGGAATAAATAAGGTTGGTTTTTGGGCAACGACTGCAGCTGCTGTACCAACGCGCACGTTAATGTACTCGGTGTGCTCGAATATTGAGGTTTAGTTTAAGGGAATATCGTATGTTTTTAGACTCATGACGTGCTGACGTCATAAGTCAAAAACAAGCAGATCAGGTTTCGCGCACAGACTCTGGCAGTTGAATTTGACATTTATGTCAAGGCAATATGGCTTGTTTGAGTTTGATGAGTATAATAATAGGCCTAGAGTAATGAATAACTGATGCATAAATCTGTGTGTAATTTATCTGTAGGTAGTTGTTTGCTGGGGCGTGGTTGAACAAGTCACAGCTGTACAATTAACAGGAAATAAATAAGTGGTTATCTTTTTAGCTAACTAGTTCAATTTACCAAGGTACCTAATAATAGGTTAAGTCCCCTGGTGTTATCATTTTATTTTAATTTTCCTCAAAAGGCTATCTACCTATTAGCTGTTAATTATAGCATAAAAAGTAATATTGTAGGCGACATTAACACCGCCACAAAAAATCAACGTAGCAGAATCAACAAATGAGACTCTTAGCGCCATCTATCTCGACAGCTGCGAACTAACTGACAAAATCCTAAATCGCGATATCAGAGTTTACCGTACCGTACCGACGGTTGTTTGAGTCTGGTGGGCCCTCCCTTTTCAACGGAGGTATGCGGGACTTTACTCTCTGTTCCGTTACCTTCCAAAATATAACAGAGTGCCAATTCTGCAAATTTTTAAGCAACGTTCGGATTCGCATGTCAGTGGCAATCTGTCAAAAAAGCCGTAATTTCCATACATTTTTGACAAAACTAACGTAATGGGATCAGTAGGTACCTCCGAATATTACTTTTTAAAAGCATTTAAGCAACTAATTAATGAATTACCCGTTCCCCATAGCCTTCCTCATGAATGTGGCTATCATATACAAAAAAAAAATTCCACATCCGACTGGTAGTTCCAGAGATTAGCGTGTTCAAACAAACAAACAAACTCTCACAGCTTAGTTTAGACTTTTCCGACAAAAGAGCGAAAGCTCTCTTTCGCTCTTTTGTAGGAAAAGTTTAAACTAACTTTTTTGAGGTACCTAGGTATAAGTTTCATTAATATCGGTTAATTAATTTCCAATAATAAAGACTTGCAAGTTGGGTTGAAATACCGTGAAAATAAAATAATACATTTTAGTAAGACTAAAAAAATATTTTCTTAGAACACCAAAAGAAGTCCTGTGCAAACACGTGCGCAACAAGTGGGTACCCGCGGAGTACCCCGCCTCGATCCAGCGCATGCAAGAATGGACGCCGGACGAGTGCATACCCGAGTTCTACACGGACCCCGCCGTGTTTAAGAGCATACATGAAGATCTGCCGGTAAGAGAACATTTATGTGATGCAGTATCCCTTAATTCGAATGCTGGCCTTCAGCCGCTTGTCTGAAGACGGAGGACTACGATAAAGTTATAAAAGACTGCGATGAAGCCTTACGAATTGTTCCGGAAGAACTAAAATCCTTATTTTGATGGTCACAAGCCTTGGAGGCCTTAGAAAGGTTTGAAGAAGCATATCGTGATGCTAAAGCGATATTTACTGTAGATCCTACATACCTAGCTAGCTAGCTAGTAAAGTTCATACAAATGAACTTTACTTTGCCAAGTTTAAGGCCGACCGCATACGTACGATTTCTTGATTAGGTTTCCTGCTAAGGAAGTTTCCTTTCGAAAACAAACCGTGTGTTCGGGCCAGAAGAACGGAAAATCGAATGTCTCACGGAATTCACAAGCTGAATTCCTAATTGGGAAACCTAATCAGGAATCCGTACATGCGGCCGGCTCTATGGACTCTGGTGCTATAGACTAGTGGAATGAATTACTGTGTTATTGTTGACGGGACTATTAACGTGTTAAGTATGCTTCATAGATATCAGCCACATATTTTTAACTGACTCACCTCAATGGATTGCCCCGTATATTTTATTTTGCTGTTTTAGGATCTGGGCATTCCATCCTGGGCGACATGTGTGGAAGATTTCATAACGAAACACAGAGAAGCACTGGAGAGTACACATGTTTCAGAAAACCTGCATCATTGGATCGATATTACTTTTGGTTACAAGTAGGTGTATTATGTTTTACGAGTTGTTAAGAGTAGGTTCATTTTTATCAGTAGCTAGCTATTTATAAACCTTTTGTTCGTGGGGAATATCAACTATCGGGCAGTTGCCTACCGGACACAACAACCGTCCGGTCGGTAATCCTCCCTTTTCAATGGAAGTTTGCGGGACTTTACACCCTGTTCCGCATACCCTCTATGCTGGTGATCCTCGACATTGAACGTCAACGCAGCCTTCGTACAGCTACTCCATCATGACGTCAACATCACTTTTCCTCATCGTGACCTCAAGCTCTCGTGCAGCGAGTCATACATCCAATACCCACGACTTCTACGGGTATTCTGACCACCAGTAGCATTCTCAGCCTCTATCATCATTATCACCCTCAACCTCATTGCAACTTTGGCAAGCACACTGTACCTAGGTCAAAAAAAGAAGATTTTTTTGAGCGATGTCATTTTGTCACACTTAAAAATAATTTTGCAAAATATTTTACGTGCACTGTACTGCGAGGCTGCGCCTACGCGGAGTACAGTGCGCATAAAATCAATGAATTTATGTGTAATGAATATCTTTGAAACGGATGTTATATATAACATTTTATTCGTGATTAATTTTTATTTGTCATTCAAAACAACTCCTCTTTGCAGTTGATTTTTTAACGCCTTTTATAATTAATAAAAAAATAATCAATATTAGACATAATGTGTAAGACTACGTGTATTAGAAGCAAGACCCGACGGCGACGGGGGTAATAATCGTGGTATTCAAACCATTTAATGTGTGATAAGGTTCTGTTGATCGATATCAATATGAGTACTTACTATCATTTACACCATTGTTTTTCTAACCTATAACTCTTTGTCTAAGACTATCAGGCGCCGCCTCAATAAAAGCTAAGAACGTGTGCCTGTCGCTGGTAGACGGGCACACGCGCATGCGCCGCGGCGGCGCCGTGCAGCTGCTGAGCGCGCCGCACCCGCCCCGCGCCGCCCGCGCGCTGCCCCCCGCGCCTCCCCGCCTGCACTGGACGCAGCCCAAGGATGCCAGTATGTACTGTTGTAATAAGAACGTGTGCCTCTCCCTGGTGGACGGACACACGCGCACCGTGCAGCTGCTGAGCGCGCCGCACCCGCCCCGCGCCGCCCGCGCGCTGCCCCCCGCGCCTCCCCGCCTGCACTGGACGCAGCCCAAGGATGCCAGTATGTACTGTTGTAATAAGAACGTGTGCCTCTCCCTGGTGGACGGACACACGCGCACCGTGCAGCTGCTGAGCGCGCCGCACCCGCCCCGCGCCGCCCGCGCGCTGCCCCCCGCGCCTCCCCGCCTGCACTGGACGCAGCCCAAGGATGCCAGTATGTACTGTTGTAATAAGAACGTGTGCCTCTCCCTGGTGGACGGACACACGCGCACCGTGCAGCTGCTGAGCGCGCCGCACCCGCCCCGCGCCGCCCGCGCGCTGCCCCCCGCGCCTCCCCGCCTGCACTGGACGCAGCCCAAGGATGCCAGTATGTACTGTTGTAATAAGAACGTGTGCCTCTCCCTGGTGGACGGACACACGCGCACCGTGCAGCTGCTGAGCGCGCCGCACCCGCCCCGCGCCGCCCGCGCGCTGCCCCCCGCGCCTCCCCGCCTGCACTGGACGCAGCCCAAGGATGCCAGTATGTACTGTTGTAATAAGAACGTGTGCCTCTCCCTGGTGGACGGACACACGCGCACCGTGCAGCTGCTGAGCGCGCCGCACCCGCCCCGCGCCGCCCGCGCGCTGCCCCCCGCGCCTCCCCGCCTGCACTGGACGCAGCCCAAGGATGCCGGTATGTACTGTTTAAAAGCTAAGAACGTGTGCCTGTCGCTAGTGGACAGGCTCACGCGTCTGCACTGGACGTAGCGTAAAGCTAAGTATCCACTAGAAGCAGCTCAACTGGAGACGGGATGTCTCAACCTGAGGCACGCCACGCTATGAGCCAATTCGTCGCCGCGGGCCGAGCCATATTTTGTCGGTTTTTTGGCGTGCTCAAAGGAGTCTCAGTCAGAGCCGTGTCGCCTCAGGTCGCAATTCACAATGGAGATCGACAACGATACTGCAGTTAAATTAATATAACTCTTTTATTCACCATCTGTGCTTCCTCTTTTGTATTTTTTTTGTAGTATTACCTTTTTTAATGACTATTAAAGCAGCAGCTACTCTACGCGTGTCTGGTGCCATCGCGCTTTTGCTGTGGATGGCTTCGCCTTTCTTTGATCCGCAACGTGCCTCGACCCAGTCTCAAGGTGAGCAGCCAAGTAAAGGTTGCTCAGCCTAAGGCTGCTTAAATGGATACACAGATAATGCTATTGTGTACTGATTTGTTCTTATGAAACTAACCTCATGACTGACTATAGGCAGACGTTCCAAAGGTATAACTGTTTAACGCGCGTGTTACTGACGTAGTTTGTAGCGTAGAGAGATAGATAGAGAATATAGTTTATTGTACAGCAAAATAGTTACAAAACTCTTTTACGCAATCTTAACTCTATATTGGGGTTTTTTTTTAAGGATGGAAAATCATCAAATGACTCCTTCCGCTCTGGGTGGAGCGGGAGGGAGTGCCAGACTCTTACTGACTAAAACCCATCCGTGCTCCTCCTAGTGCCCTTTGCGTTACAGGGCCGCGGTGACTCTTTGAACAATCTAATGTGGCTTCAATTTTTTTATGTAGGTAATAAAAATTGACACGTTTTTCATTGTTCACAGAAAAATCTCTTCGCAACGACAGTTCAGACGACGTATCTGATGACGAAGAAGAATCCACCAGCCTTCCTCAGCACGTGTCACGGCTGAACGTCCCCCCCCAACGGGTCAGGTCTCGTCACAAGAGCAGCAGCAGGGCTCGCTCCTTGTCCAAGGGCCAAGGGCTTGAGGACTCGCAGACATCTCACTCCGAAGGCAGGGCATCCTCCCATTCACGCCACTACAGGGTCCAACGCTCAGAGCTTGGAAAAGGAGTCATATACCTACCGAAAGAATTCAACCCAGTAGCCTCAATACAAGCTTTAGAATCCCTAGATCATTTCCGCACGAAATCCTTCTTTACTAAAGCGGAAGACAAGGAAAAACACAAAGAAAATGTTACGACTTTAAACCTGTTTCCGGTTCAGCAGGATATGAGACAGGATAGCACAGTTTTGAACAAGGAAGGTTCGGATGACACAGCCTTTACCAATCACATGTTTTTAGCGTCATATGATCAAAGTTATCTGAAGAAATTCACTCAGGATGCTCATTTAGAAAGTGTGTTGAAAGAGAGGAAGAACAGGTCTTTCAACACGCGGTATACGACCGATGCAGCCATTTATAAGCAGTTTGTTACTGAGAGTCGTCGACAAGATATGTTGGTAATAGGATGTTTGATCGTTGAAATCTTTCTACATACGTATATACGTCCGCTTAGAACATCGAGCGATAACTTCTTAGAACGATACAATAACTGCAGGACGGTTCTAAAACATAACTACAATGCATTACCTAGAAGTGTTAGCTACGTAGCCTGCCTACTCCTAAACGTACAACCGCCTACTTCGAGTTACAAGAACGAACTCACTCCTAAAAAGGAGGAGCCTTTAAAGAAGATTATTGTCACAGATAAAGGGTTGCCAGCTCCAACTCCTGCGCAGTTACTACAACCTTTATTGATGCAGCACTTGATACCATTCCCCCAAAGTTTTAACATTCTATACAAACTTTTGAATACGTTACATGAATATGAGCTTACAAGCACTGAGTTAAATATTCTATACATGTACGAATGTGATGGGATTCAATGCGAAAAATACCAAAACGTTGATAAAACAAAACTGTATTTTAACCAGAAAATCGCTGAAGGAAAGATTCAAGCATGTGCAACACATTTAGAAGTACTCCTAAACCAAGTGAATTGTTACAACCAATTCGATGTCCTAGATATATTTTTGTCTCATTACATTGAGCTGTTACAAAACAAAGATACCTCAGTATTAGCCGCGTGGTACTTATTCGATACTGTTAGTAAAGCCTTAGGGCCCGTTGAAACGAGGAAGAAATTACTCAAACATGTACTGAATCTTTATGAAGATGATGCTTTTGCTGTCGACAAACCTGACCAACATAAGCTAACGGATATCGAGAGTTTGAGTCTTAGCGGAGGTGTGTCAAATAAACAGAAGTTTGTAAAACTCTATCACAATATATTCCTTCTTCAACTCATGGTTAGGTTAGGTCTTCAATGCTTCTTAGACAATTTTACTCAACATCTCGTCGAAGCTGTTGGTGGTTACAAAGATGTTACCGAGGAGGTCGGGTCTCCAGGCCATCTGTGTCACAATAAGGCTTTATCTAACAAAAAGCCGAGGTATTCAGACGATAACGTAAGAAATGCCCTATCTAGTAACACAGATATATTTTCTCCCGATACGTCGTATGGTTCGGAACACGTAACGACTCCTAGTGTTGAAAAGACAGAGACGAATGAGGGTTTGAAAGAGAAAGACAGCGATAACAGGAGCGAAAATGAACTGTTTCATTTTGAAACTGATAAGGACAGACTCCCTAGTAGAAACAGTAGGAGTAAGTCTCCTGCGGAATCTATAGACTCGTACAACTCAAATACTACGCAAGAGAATAATATTCATACTCCGTCACCGTCCATAGAACGATCTCCAATCTCCTCTAAATACTTCACTCCAAACAACACATCGCAAAAGGAACTTAACCTACTAGTCAATAAGGATCAAAATCACGAGCCACTACCATCTAACAAACCAACTTCACCGATCATAGAGATACCAACCAGACCGATGTTTACAAGTTACTTACATTTCGCCGAAGAGGATGATTCCGAGGAGGTCGAATTGAGACGGAAATCTCATGATCCACAGATAAACTTAGACCTTGGAAAGCATCTTGAAACTTCTGAAAAAGGCTCACGAAGTTTGAACGAAGACGACTTTCAAGGGTTTAAGGATCCAAATTCTTCGAAAATTTCTGATATGAGTTTGGAAAGTTTGATTTGGTTGTCTCATAGACTGGGCCCAGTACTTACTTGTAGGTATATAACGCGGAATCTGTTGAAGATGCTGACGTTATGTTATATTGGGAAGGATAACCTCGCGCCGTGGGAGAGCGAGGAAAAGGATGAATTTGATGAGATTTCCATAGTGAATAGCAGAGTGATTGGTGATAGGAATGCTATGAAGGTCATCAAGTGCCTCACCTCTATTGTTGGTTAGTAGCCCTTTTTTCTAAAATATTTACTGTGAATGTACCTAGTGAATACCTCTGAATAATTTAATAAGTTTTATAAAATTATAGTCTTAACAATAAGAAGACGTTTTCATATCTAAATCTCTGGAAGGTTTGTGGTCGCGGTATGATTATGTTACTTCTTTCAGTTTAGTTTATATATTTCTTTTCTCTGTGTGTCTTCCATACACTCGAAAGGGATAGGTAGGGATAGGAGGTATGCGGCACAAGGTGGAAATTCCGCAACCTTCATTGAAAAGGGAGGATCCCGATGGTTGCTATTGTATCTAATGAAATAACGCGGAGACAGAAGGTAGACATACCATAGATAAACGATGATGAATAATGAATAGAATTCAAACATTCGTTTATAGGAGAGAGAGCCCATATGACCGCTCGTGCTGGGTCAAGTCTTAATATTTATCTCCTTATCTTCCTTCCAGCGATGTACGGCGAACAACTAATAATATTCCAGTATCTACCGCACATGGGCGAGCTAATCGCGTCGTGTCGGCGCCGCCTCTCCGCGCCGCTAGAGGGCGGCGTGGTGGCGTGTCTGCAGCTCGTCAAGTACCTCCTGCCGCACATGTCCGATGTGAAGCTGATGGAGCAGCTGCAGGTACCTCGCACAACTATTTGATTGAATATGGTTTAATTTTATTGTAAGCTATAGAAATGTGAAGAGTAATTGAAATGTTGTATAAATTCAACACTAACCGAGGACAATATTTAGAATAAGGAAATGGGACTGTATGGGGAAGTAATTATTTCTCAAATAACTACATTTGAGAAATAAGTACTTCTAGTAATTTATCAGAAAAAAATCCTCTGATTCGATGTATCAGTCTGCCTAGCCTTTTCCAAATTATGTATGCCCAAATTATCCCTCCTATAATAAACTGTCTTCACTTTTTATTCTAGGACACATTCCTAAAAACAATCCTCCAGCCGGCTCTCCGACTAGCCTCCACAACGCGCTGCTCTTACCCCAGCGGCGCAGCGGCACGCTGTTCTTTAACCAGGAAAATGTTGGATGCTCTCCATGTCTTGGCGCTCAGGATCGGGCCTGAAATGACGAGGAGACACTTATGTGTGCCGGCGCTACAAAGGTAAGGATCGCTGTAGGAACATTATCCTCTAGCCAGCTCTCCGACTAGCCTCCACAATGTGTTGCTCCTGTCTAGCGGCGCGGCGGCGCGCAGTTCTTTGACCAGGAAACTGTTGGACGCCCTACATGTCTTAGTGCTCAGGATCGGGCCTGATAGGACGAGGAGATGTATGTGTGCCGGCGCTACAAAATCATTGTAGGAATCATCGTAATCATTCAGCTTCAGAGGAAAGACAGTTTACCTGTACTCGTAGGCCTTTTCTATGGATGGGAAATTATAAATGACTCCCCACGCCCAGGGGAGCGGGAGGGAGTGTCAGACACTTACTGACTAAAACCCTTCCGTGTTCCTCCAAATGCCCTTTTCGTTCCAGGACCGTGAACAATTCCGCAAAGGTTAACGTAAGCCTACCCCAAGCAATGTTTAACAACAGTCAGCCCTTTCCGCATCTAGCAGACCCGCGACCTTCATCAGGTCATCAGTCCACCTAGAGTGTGCACCTCGTTGTGCCTATAGGTATGGGAACTTTCAGCCCCCAAGGTGCGACCATGTGGTATGTTAGCAATGTACATACTTACCACGGTTAATAATTCTTATTATTTTTTGCAGATTCTTCTTAGCGTTTGATAAAGCGACTGGCAAGACTGAAAACTGGCCGAAACAAGAAGAAAGTGCACCTGAAAAGGTAAAGACCTAATTTTATTTTTTTTAACCCCCGATTTTGCCATAGAACCACACATTTTGTACTTGTACTTGTTGTTTTTTCATAAATTTATTAATACCAATTTATTAATGTGTAAAGCCTCCTTGTCTTCGTCTTGTCTTCTTCTTATAATAAGAGTGCATGTAGTATAATAATTTTCATCTCTCTTCTACAGTCATCAGACCAAGAGCCAATAGAGTCAAAGCCCGAAGGCTTCCTGGAGATATGTCGAGACGGCACGACAGCGGAATGGCGCGTCCAAGACGGGCGCGTGGTCCGCGCGGACCTGCCCGACCTGGCCTGCACGCCGCCCGACATCTGCGAGCATCCACATGATACTACGAGACTCACGGTCAGTTTACTTTCAGATCCAAGTTGCAATATCTGCTGATTCTCAGTGATACTCAATATCAAAAACTTGTCAATTGTAGGGGTAAGTTGGTATAGCTGTGTTCGCATCGTCGCACCTTTAGTGTTTTTGACAATTTGCGACATGGATACAGTTTTCGTCAAATAACTTTGCCCCTCTGAAGTTAGCCATTTGCAAAAATCGCGCAGGTGCAGTCACGTACACGGGAGCAAGCGGGACGCAAGCATGCATCGAACGTAAACGTAAGACTGAGACATAAAATCGCGCCCCGCCCCCATGTCTCTTACGCATGCGCAGTTGCAGTGTGTTCGTAATTAAAACTAAAGGACCAACATTGAAATAGCTAAAAAAAAAATTACTGCCCCATACATTTTTGTGAACGCAACTCGACAAAATGTACTGAACAGATAATTTTTTTTTTCGCGATTTGGGGTTTGGTGCCATAGTAAAAGTTGTTCATAATGATGAATACAATGACCCCTTAAGAGTTATTGCGTTTATTCTGTTACACGTTGCATACTACAGGATGCAACACCAAAAATGTTGAGTAGACCAATAGATATAATTCCCAACTCGTAAGATTGAACACTCAGAAACTTTCATTTTTCAAGACTGAAATTCGTGATATTCGTGTAGTACCTTATTTCTAATGTATTCGACGAATTTGTAATTAGGATGCACAAGGACAGATGGGCCAACATCGTTACACAGTGGGTGTCTGAAGACTGACGTCGCAACCGAGCCAGGCCTAAAAGCCGCTGGCGTGACGATGTAGACTTATTCCTAAAGGATTGACCGGAGAAGGCAACCGATAAAGTTAGCTGGAAAAATATGGGGGAGGCCTTTGCCCAGTAGTGGGATAAAATAGGCTTACATTGTCGGTACTCTTGACCATCCAATCACTCGTGCAATAAATCATTTCTCGGCCTTTATTCCTTTTTTTTTTTGGGTACCTTTATGTAAAACTTTGACTATAAAAAAGTGGCTCTCAGGATAATTAGAATAAATGACTTTTGATTTTATAATTTTTTGAATGACCACTACATAAGACGAGTTTTCACTCATTTCTATTTTCCAGGCTCAAGAAGAACTCTTGATGGTATTCGACGAGGAGCTAGCATACCGAGCATACACGACCTTCGTCAAGTTTATAGGATCCGAGACCATGGAGCGGTGTCTCAAGAACATCGACACCATTCGCGCGCTCTGCAGGAAATATGAACAGCATCACTGTATAAGGTATGATTGTTCAAATCTTTACTTTTGTTTTTACCAGAATACAGTGACGTTATTTTCATACAAGCCCAAAAGCCGGGCTTTTATGAAAGTAACGTCACCATTTTTTTTTCAATAAAAATTTTTAGAGCACCCAAAGATTTTAGAAACAAGATTCAGTGAGTGTAAATAAAAAAAGCAACAGCCTTGTGTAAATTTTTGAAATAATAACTTTTAGGAAACAAAAAAAGTTAGGCCCTTATTCATAAAAACTATTTAACCATTACTTAGTTAAAATACATTGAATAGATCTCCTTATCAGTATTTTAGTTAAGTAATGCTGGAGGAACTCTACAGGATAATGTACAGCATCATCAACTTGTAAGACAGAGTCCGGTTTTTATGAATACGGCTGTTCTGTTTCCATATTTTTTTTGTTTTTTTTATTAAACAAGAATTCAATAACTTTAAGTCAAAATCGAATAGGTTATTGCCAGGCAAGTGTGGCTCCATCGTCGACCACATCTTCGCTTACCATCACGTGAGATTGCGGTCTAACTCAAACCTATCAATAATAATTACGCTATTTAATTTTACCAATAACGAGCTGATGATCTATTGGTGTCCACAGCTCTCCGCTCCTAATCCGGCCCGACAAGCGAGTTCAGTCCTCATTCAGCGACGAGCCTCTAAACCGAAAGGACCTATCTTCAACCAAGCCCGAAGTCGTGATGGACCACATTTCGAGCTCGAACAGCTTCGGGTCAAACGTGACTCTCGTCGGTAACAGGATAGATGTCGCTAGTGATGCGTGTGATGTCGGGAACGGTGCGCAGGGGCATGGGTTCGATGTTGTGGCGTACAAGACGGATAATGGGATTAAGAGTAATAGGTGAGTTTCTTAGTTCTTAAATTCGGATAAAAACAAGAAATTCTCTTTCCAGATGTGCATGACTGAAATCAGCTGGTTTTATTATATTAAGAAATCCATCGCTGACAAATAAGGATCGTATGTTTTTTCATTAAAGTACCTACTTCTTCTATTTGTGTTCTAGTTGATTGACCGTTTGTATGCAAAGGTCCTTAATTAATTTCCGTTGTATTAAAATTTAAACTTTGTCCAATAGGACATTAGAATTTATTTTCCAAAAACATTTTTACTAAACCAAAATTGTGATTTAAAAATTAAATAGCTTATTTTTCCCCTACAGGCATTTACGTGGAGACTGGCTGATATACTGGGAACACGAAATCGGTCGCCCTGACAAGGAGACGCGGTTCAACCTCAAGCAGATCAAGTTGCAGACGTTTGTGGGTCACACGCATTCTGTCAAGTCCATACACTGTCTGGACAACGAGAGCAGCTTCATGAGCGGGTCTAAGGACAAGACTGTCCGGCTCTGGTCTTTGAGGAATCAGGTTAGTTATTACTTAAACAGGTTAAATAGATGTAGGTAGCATACAGATACTGCGTGAAGTCCATACACTGTCTGGACAACGAGAGCAGCTTCATAAGCGGGTCTGAGGACAACACTGTCCGGCTTTGGTCTTTGAGGAATCAGGTTAGTTAGAAATATATCACCTCACTTTTTTACTCAAAGAGAGATATAGAGGTGCAAAGTTTTTAAAACCCACATTTCTCTTCAGTGTAATGTGACGGGTGATAAACTAGTCACCGATTTAGATATTTTGTTGACACCGAGATACTTCATGCACGCCCTGCCATTATCAAGCCTCGAAGTCATGCAAAAAGTCATATTTCAAACAGTTTGTGCGTGAAATATGTTGCTACAAAACTTTAGGGCAACATTAGTCACCCCCTGCTTTTTTAATGTTTTATCAATACAAACCTCATGTAAAATCTATAAAGTCAATAATAAAGTATGATACTATTGTAGCGGCATCATTGCCGCCACAAAAAACTAACGTAGCTACATCTCAAAAAGAGCCGTAACGCTATCTATCCCGCCAGCTACGAACTAACTGAACGAAATCCTGCATCGCGGTATCAGAGTTTACCGTGCGATTTGAACATATACAACAGTCCGAATATCAACTATCGGGCAGTTGCCAACCAGATACAACAACCGTCTGGTCGGAGGATCCGTCCTTTTCAATGGAGGTTTGCGGGACGTTACTCTCTGTTCCGCATACCCTCGAATTCTATCATCAATCTAGCAGCACTCAGTGACTGTCATTCTGACCTACCTGGTTACTGGAACACGGTATTTGACAGCATAGTATGCGTCATTCCTGCATCTTTTATCCCCAGGGCGACGGCAACGCGACGTCTCAGTGCAACTGGACGTACACGGGCCACAAGAAGGGCGTGCTGTCGCTCACGTTCCTCGAGTCGCTGCGCCTGGCCGTGTCCACCGACTCCGTCGTGCACATATGGGACCCTTTCATGGAGAGCGTCGTGTCGCAGGTTTGTTGTCTAGATCAGTTTCCCAATTCGATTTGGCCCTGGAACCCTAATTCATACTTTTTTTGGCCGAACACTAGCTAGTTATTTTAACAAAATTGTTTGTAGAATTATAAATAAACGTTTTATTTGACTCTCGGACAGACCGCGGAACCCTTGTGACCTTTCGGACCACCATTTCCGAATCACTGGTCTAATGTGCCTATGTCTAGGTCATAGTTGTGGTTGAATGCCGTTTTAACTACTTAAGTTAGGTCATAAGGCCATAATGCTACCATGGCTTTATACTGGACACATACACCGTACCCTATGTTTTGATTTGAATCGTTCTACTAGAACGGTGTCTTGTAGAAGAATCAATTTAATAAATCAATTTGATTGCAATAATACATATTTTGCAACCCTTATTAGCGACACTTTCGGGTGGTGTAACAATACAGATTCTTTTTTTTTTCAAAATCAATCGTATCGATTCCTGGCTGGGAATACCGATTTTTCAAAAATCAAATTATGTTAGTTTTAATCAAAATCGGGCGATCGTTCAATCGAGACTGCTTTCAGTGTTAATTGGCTATTCCTCATAGTTTCGGATTTGGCCATCCACGCTCACTTGTAAAATTCACCTTGTATATGGATGAATGATGATGATTATGGCAACCCCCCCCCCCAAATGGTAAGCACAATGAAAATGGCCCCTAGTGCCCGGCAGTGCGTCTACCCTTGACTCCGGTAGCGGTCAAGGTTACGACGATGCAAGGGGTGCTAGGAATACCCGGAGTGGGGCTATCGTAAAAAACACCGACGACTGGACCTCGCAACATTAAACACGAGACCACTCCGGACCGACGAGAAGATCACCGAACTTGAGGAGGAATTGAGCAGGTTGCGATTGCGATGGAGTGTTGTGGGATTGTCTGAAGTCCGAAGAGAGGGGGAGGACACGACAATTCTCAGATCCGGCAACCTGTTCTCACCACGATTTGTGACCAGAAGTCCCAGGGTGGTGTCGGGTTTTTCGTCCACAGGTCCCTCTTGTCCAAAGTGATCGAGAGTGTGTCGACCAGGGTGGCGTACCTAATATTCAGAATATCGTCAAGATATTCGTTGAAGGTCGTACAGGTTTACGCCCCAACCTCAACACACCCCGACGACGAAATAGAGACCATGTATGAGGATATATCCAGAGCCATGCATGGTCATAAAACTCGTTTCACCGTGGTCATAGGGGACATCAACGCGAAACTGGGCAAAGTGACGGTGACGAGCTGCGAGTGGGGCAATTTGGATATGGACGTCGGAACCACCGGGGACACCTACTGGCCAGTTTTATGGAGAAGGAGGGCCTCTATATGATAAACTCCTTCTTCAGAAAGCGTGAGCATAGGAAGTGGACCTGGCAGAGCCCCGACGGTGTAACTAAAAATGAGATTGACTTCATCATGTCGACGAAGAAGCAGATATTCAATGATGTCTCTGTGATGAACGCGGTGAAAACCGGAAGTGATCACCGCATGGTAAGAGGCACATTGAATCTAAATATCAAGCTGGAAAGGTCTCGACTGATGAAGTCTACGCTCCGTCTAGCACAGATCCAGATCCAAAACTCCGAACATTTCAGCTCGAACTTCAAAATCGTTTCGAGTGCCTAGGGAGCTCCGTGGACGAATACAATGATGGGTTCGTGGAAACTGTTCATATAGTCGGATCAAAGTTCTTCAAGACTCGCCGTTTAGATAGAACCAAAAGGCTCTCTGATCCTACTCTCAAGCTCATGAAGGAGAGGCGGGAGATGATTCTGTAGTCTTCAGACGATGCGTGCAAATACCGGCAGCTCAATAGACGGATCTCCAAGTCCTTGAAAAGCGACCTCCGCCGCTTTAATACTGAAAAGATTAAAGACGCGATAGAGCGGAATAAGGGCTCCAAGGTCTTTGCAAGAGATTTGTCTATTGGGCAGAGCCAGCTCACAAAACTGAAGACCGACGATGGCAGAACCATATCCGCCAAATCGGAGCTTCTGATGGAGATCGAGACATTCTATGGACAGTTATATATACACGTCAATGACCAAACCCGCTGCAAATCTAGCGAACGACCCAAGAGCTAGATTGACCCGGCACTATACCGAAGACATCCCGGCCGTCAGCCTGTATGAGATTAGGATGGCTCTGAAGCAGCTTAAAAACAACAAGGCGTCGGGCGAAGACGGAATTACGGCCGAACTCCTGAAGGCGGGTGGAAAACCGGTCCTTAAGGCCCTTCAGAAACTGTTCGATTCCGTCATACTCGAGGGGAAAACGCCACAAGCGTGGAGCAGAGGTGTGGTGGTACTCTTCTTTAAGAAGGGCGACAATGCCCTGCTTAAGAATTACAGGCCCATCTCACTTCTGAGCCATGTCTACAAGCTGTTTCCCATAGTCATCATAAACCGTCTCGGACGCAGGTTTGACGACTTCCAGCCTCCCCAACAAGCCGAATTCCGAAAAGGCTTCAGCACCGTAGACCACATACACACGGTGTGGCAGGTTATACAGAAGACCGAAGTGTATAATCTGCCCCTCTGCATAGCGTTTGTGGACTACGAGAAAGCCTTCGATTCGATCGAGACTTGGGCTGTGCTGCATTCTCTCCAACGGTGCCAGATCGACTATCGGTACATCGAGGTGCTGAAGTGTTTGTGTGAACGCCACCGTCCGACTTCAGGATCAGACATCAGAATCTATCCGCCTGCAGCGGGGTGTGAGGCAGGGAGACGTAATTTCTCCGAAACTGTTCACGGCCCCAATGGAGGATGTCTTCTAGGTTTTGGACTGGAGAAGGTTAGGCATCAATGTCAATGGCGAGTACATCACTCATCAACTCGATTTGACGAGTCGTCATGGCTGAGACCACGGAAGAACTCAGTACAATGTTCGATGACCTCAGTAGAGCTTCCGAAAGAGTGGGTCTAAAAATGAACATGGACAAAACCAAAGTCATGGTGCATACCCATGTAGCACCCACTCCAAGATTGGAGGCTCTACACTCGAAGTTGTTGACGAGTACGTCTACCTGAGACAAACGATCCAGTTAGGTAAGGGCTAACTTCGAGAAAGAGGTCAACCGCCGAATCCGACTCGGCTGGGCGGCGTTCGGGAAGTTGCGCGGTATCTTCTCGTCTCACATACCACAGTGTCTCAAGACGAAAGTATGACCAGTGCGTGTTGCCAGTGATGACTGGAAACGTGGTCGCTCACAATGGGCCTCATCAGAAGGCTTAAAGTCACCCAAAGGGCAATGGAGAGGGCAATGCTCGGAGTTTCCTTGCGTGATCGAATCAGGAATGACGATATCCGCAAGAGAACCAAGGTTACCGACAGCCCGAAGGATCGCCAAATTGAAGTGGCAGTGGGCAGGGCATATTGCTCGCAGAACAGATGTTTGATGGGGCCGAAAAGTTTTGGAGTGGCGACCGCGTACCGGAAGACGCAGCGTTGGAAGGCCTCCCACAAGGTGGACCGATGACTTCATGAGGGTCGCGGGTAGCCGATGGATGCGAGACGCACAGGACCGGTTGTTGTGGCGACACTTGGGGGAGGCCTATGTCCAGCAGTGGACGTCTTTCGGATGATGATGATGATATCATCATCATCCATATCGGATGAATACTATAATATTCCTTCCAACCCAGTATTACCAGTAGCTATACCTACTTTACCCTTCTTTTCGAGGATCTAGACATCATATAAATAACGAATTGTTCTTCAATCCAGCTCGACAGCATGAAGTCTCCTGTCAGCATAGTCCGCACGCTGGCGGGCCCGTCGGCGGCAGTGCTAGCGGCCACTACAGACGCCACGCTGCGCGTCATCGACGCCAGGACGCCGCATACCTCGCACGAGCTCAAGGTATAATGGGTATAATCAGGGGGTTAATTTTATTGTTTTCAGGGTCTCTAATAACGAAAATGGGCTTGGAATGAAAATCCAATATGGGTGTCAGTGTCGGGGTTTTCAGGGTGACTCATAACGACAATGGTCTCGAAGTGAAAATCCAAGATTATCTGTTTTTTTTTCTGTTTATGACAGTTACCGATGTCGGCGACGACGTTCATCCGCTGTATGTGCGTGTGCTCGTCTGGCGGCTGGGCGGCGTGCGGGCTGGCCAGCGGTCACGTGGCCGTCACCGACCTGCGCACCGGCCTCACCATCGCCACGTGGCGCGCACACGACGGAGAGGTACATACATACTATGATATTGTGCTGGTCTGACGCTGGGCGGCTGGGCGGCGTGCGGGCTGGCCAGCGGTCACGTGGCCGTCACCGACCTGCGCACCGGCCTCACCATCGCCACGTGGCGCGCACACGACGGAGAGGTACATACATACTATGATATTGTGCTGGTCTGACACTGGGCGGCTGGGCGGCGTGCGGGCTGGCCAGCGGTCACGTGGCCGTCACCGACCTGCGCACCGGCCTCACGACAGTACACTAAATACGGACACACTGACACCATCACCATCCGTTATCTCAATCACAGTCGAAAAATGTCCACTGCTAGACATAGGCCTTCCCTAAGTGTCCCAAAAACCGGCCCTGTGCGTCTCGCATCCAGTGGATTTCGGCGGACTTCACCAGGTCATCAGTCCACGTGACGTGACCTGGTGAAGGCCGTGTGTGGAAGGCCACGCCAACGTTGCATCTTCCGTCACGCGGTCGCTACTCCAGAACCTTTCCACTTCTGCAAGCAATGTTGCTGTCCATTACCTCTAAGTTTGGCGATTCTTCGGACCATCTCGGTAACCTTGGTTCTCCGTCATTCCATCTAGTCTTAAGATGTCCTAGCTTACATTTCTCCACTTAAGAACACGTCTACCTCAACAATCATCGTTTCTACGTCCAATATGGCCGGCCCGGGACCCCGGAGTGTTTGTAAGCCACACTACAAAGTCTACTTCACATCCCGAAAAAAAAGCACCGTTCCTGTGGAATAGTCTTCGGGAGCGCAGTAGCATGGCGGGAAAATGCTAGCATTAAGAGCGCACCGAGGAAACGATATGTACTAAGCATTCGTTTGATCCCTTGCTGAATTGCTGTATCGTTATTTACCTTTAGTTATTAATAGGTATGTAAGATATTTTAGGATTTACTCTTTAAATCGTACACTTTAGTAACACGATTAGGTACCTGTAGTTTCCTCGATAGAAATAAATCCAAACTGTTCTCTAAAATACAAAACAAACCCTTAGTACAGCGTAAATACTTCACGGATGGTAATCAGTTTGTAGCGGCATTGATGTCGCCACACAAAATCAGCGCAGCAGAATCAACATCACAACAAATGAGACTCGCAGCGCCATCTATCTCGACAGCTGCGAACTAACAAAATCCTAAATCGCGATATCAGAGTATACCGTGCGATTAGAACATATATGCAAAGCCCGAATATCAACTGTCGGGCAGTTGCCCACCAGACAACATCCGTCTGGTCGTAGGATCCTCCCTTTCCAACGGAGGTATGCGGGACTTTACACTCTGTTCCGCTACCTCAAAATTTTTGAAAAGTAACAAAACTTTTACGTTTTATGTTGTTTTCTATAACGTATACATTTCACATTTTCAAAATGTGTATTTGTTTTAATCATATGAACGATTTACCTAAATATGCGCGCGTTCCGTCCATTTCTGCTAGAGCTGCTTCGCTTCTCTTGTTCTATCCGCTTTAGTCCTGCTTCGGCCGTCGGACTCCCAACTCTGTCGCTAGCGCTTACGTACGGTTTTCGCTTGCGATTACACAATACCTAAAGCCAGAAGCTCGGTGCGCCCTTAAGTACCATCAAACCCACCTATGTTTCGTACGTCAATATGAAACACATGTTTCAAATAATCACAGTGCAAAACAATTCACTTAAAATTACAGACAAATTACTACTCTATTTACTTCTTTTGTTTTCCAGGTACTAAGGCTAGCGACAGTGGACGAACATAGACTGCTCAGCTCTGGGTTAGATCAGGTCACAGCTCTATGGAGACCTGACGATGGAGAACTGATAGCACATCTCAAGTAAGTGGCAGTTAATTTTTATTTTCATTATTCTATAAAGCTTTGCTCACGAATCCGCTTGTGTCGACAAATCTTAACAACACTTTAAAAAGGCATGTAATTAAATCGATATCTGTATTTTCCCTTTTTTCGAACAAAATATTTCAAAGTTAAATCAAAAATACTGACTTGCACACAAATTATGCACACTGAATAAATCATATTAGATATACTGTTTAATGGTATTTGCAGAACTGTTTTACTGAACGAATACTTGGCTAATGATATTTCTGGGTGGTTTAAAAAAAAATAACCACGAAGGGGATGGCGGGGTCTGTTCGCTCGCTTCGCTCGCTCACTTGACCCCGCCATCCCCTTCTAACCTAACCTGTCCGAGTCGGGGTGCCCAATGACCGGCTACTATTATAACCATGATAACCACCTGCTATTTCAGGGAAGTGCAATTTAGAGTGCAAGTTAGTATTTTTGATAAACAATTCGTATTTTTGTTTTATAAATCATAAATCCGATGTATGAACCACATTTTTGGTGTGAATTCGATAAAAAGGTCATCTCGTTTTGGATGATTTTTTTAGTTTTTTTTTGTAAGACATGTTTAGTTAATCAATTGGGTTTTTTTGCACAGCATTCTTTTTTCTGGTATGCATTCAGTAAATTAGTGGAGTGACCTAGTGTGCTGAAAAATTATACAGATGTGCATTTAAAATATCCCCTTTAAAAACATTTTTATTGAACTCTCGTTTGGAGTTTGTTTATTTTTTGTTTGGATTATTTTATTCATCGGGGTTTCGTTTTCGCACTTATGGTAGGTGCCAGATAAACTTGCAATAAAGTCCATTCACCTTTCCCTAATATCCCTTCGTAGATCCCCGAACAATAAATTATGAATCGTTTTTCATTACTCGAGAACGTAAAGGATCACGATAGAAGTCTATTCAGGACAGCTTTTTGTCTTTATTTCTGTTTTTTTTTTTATAAACAAAGTCGATACAAGTATGTGGATCAGTGACCGTTATTGCAGATTTATCTGGTGTCTACCATAGTCCTTATGTTGGACGTTCCATTGTACGTGAGCTTGGTCGGATGCTTTGAAATCGGTCCGAAATTTAAATAATAATGTTGAATACACTGACACTATTGGCGATGCAAAGATTACGCGCGCGCCTCTAGCGGCGAAATTTAGAAGTGGCCTAAGAACGACACTTGCTGTGTTGCCAACACCAATTTATAACATTCCCCGAAAATCTAAGTCAAATTCCCTAACTTAAGATTCCCTGCAGTTTGGAGAATTCCCCACACGTTGGCAACGCTGTGCGAAAACTGTCAAAGTGTCGTTCTTAGACAGCTTCACAATTTTGACACTAGCGGCGCTGGTTAAAATCTTTGCATCGCCAATAATGTAGATATCAATGTTAGAACCAGCAACGGTAAAGGTTTTTATGAAATACAGTCCATTCACAGTTACTTTTCTTCTGATTTTATACCACAGTGACTAATGTCTTAGCGATAAGGTCCAGAAATAGCGAGGAACTGCGATAGTATACGTCAGTTTACCTGCAAAAATTCCCGTGAGATAGAAACGTAGACGCTCGATGTGTTGTATTGATGCAATCGTTCTACGATCTCTTCGTAACTCTTATTATTGTGTGGCCACAGCAACCTCGTTACTAAGGTAACTAATTTCAATTTTATATCTCCCTACAGAGGCAGCACTGAGCCGGTCCATTGTCTCTCTGTATACTACAAAGAATTGATCTCAGGCACAACGAACAACCGCATCGGGGTGCACACGTCCCTGTCACAAGACGCCAGCTTTTCCAGCACCAAACTACGCTCCGACACGTTTCGGGGAGTTCTAACGTGCATGGCAGTATTACCGCTCAACAGGCTCTTGTTACTGGCTAGTGATAACGGGACTATAAGCCTGCTGTGTTGAGCTGGCAAAATTGATCTGTATTTATTTTGTCTATGTTTGAAATTTTAAATTTAGAACCGCTTGCTCTCCTCCGCTTTCTGAATAGAATTGGCGCTAAACTTTTAAAAATTTCGTTCGGTAGCTTTTAAATCTTGAAGTTCGACAGAGAAGTAATGATTTTGTGGTTATGTTTTTGGATCAGCTCAACCTAGACTCGACGCTGAGCACTCTTTTTTATTAAGTTAGCGATACATTGTAGAACTTTAGTTACTGGTGTAACTAAAGTTCTACAATGTATCGCAAGAAGACGAATTACGACGTTGAAAATACTCCGCGGTATTTAAAATTTACCTCGCCAGAAATTTTTTAGCCGACTGTTGATTTGCCCTTAGTAGTAAATAAAGTTTTAATTTCATCGCTTTTAATTGCGTCCAGAGTTGCGCCGCGTCTTGGTGTAAAGCTGTCCCTTGTTTGTCGAACAAGACAGAAATCAAATTATGTATAAAATAAATAACAGACCGATCATTCCGTTAAACCTATTCCTAAAGCATTTCATAAGAATTTTAGTTTGTAAAATAATATTAGAATTAAGCAAGAAACTGTGTTAGAGTCATAAAAATATACTTTTTTTTAAATGTGTAAGTGTTATGTAAGAGTGAATAACTGCTTTAGTAAAATTCTTTATAAAAGTATATACTTAAGTCTTTTGTGTAGCTATAAGCCAACAAAAACTTTAGTATACAGGATGTTCCAGAAGCGCGTGGTCATATTTAAGGGTCATGTTGTGTATCTGAAAGTCTTTAAACGACTTTTGAAGGAACTTTTTAGTGTTTTTTTTTTGGTGGATTTAAAAAAAAACACATTTTATACTGTTTTACTTTTTTCCATTAATGTATATCTGTAACTCAACATCACCCTTAAAATTTATGACCTCGTACTTCTGGAACACCCTGTACAAACAATTAAGGACTACGTAGGCAAAACTAGTTTTCATTGTATGTGTGCTTGAACTTAAAAACTCGACACACAGGTCAAAAAAGAAGTTGTAACTGAACACTTACCTTTTTATTGGCTGTACATTCTTCTTTATCCCTCTGTTATTCGAGTTAAAAGATTCATTGTTCGAATGCAATGCTTTTATAAAGTCACCATTTTAATAAATGAAAGGTTTAGGGTTTTTAAGGTAAAGTGATGGATGAGGTCTACAATGTCTCTTCAAAGGCAGATTCAAGTTACTAGATGTTTGTCCAAGACCTTATCAATTATTAACGAAACTTCACAGATGCGATGGGTGGTGGTAGTGGAAATAATATTTTTGCCAACTCCTCCGCTGTTATTTTCTGATTAATTTCGTTGTGGGATCCAAGACATTTGAATTGTGTCTCCGGGGCTCGTCGAGCTTCATTGTCGCCACTGTTGATTCCGGCTTTCAGGAGTTGCAGTGGTTTGGGAATGTGTGGTGGGCTTGTCAAAAAAGATGCGATGGGTGTCGGTATCCCACTTAGAATAGAATAAAACACTGTTTAGTATGTAGACCATATCGGAGGAGCTCGTGCTTAAATAATAAAATCCGCACTGGTCGAGCTTCAAAGTTAAGCAACGCTTGCCAGGGTCGGTCTGTGGAACCAGTCGGTCTTAACATACCGAGATTCCTGCGTGCCTCGGAAAGCACGCTAAGCCGTTGATCCCGGCTGTCATTTATAGATCTTTGGCAGTCTTTACGGATTGTCAGAAGCCAGAAAATCTGACACCAGTCTTGCCAAGAACTACCTTGTTACCCAGTTAATGGGTTTTGGAGATCTGGAAGGCAGCCACTCCACGTAATATACTGGTATTCAGTTGAATCCGGTTTGACTGGAAACCGACCCCAATATAGTTGGGAATAGGCTAACAGATGTGTATGTAGACCATTTAAGTTACAGAAATGAAAGAAGAAAACATTTCATAGGGTGACACCGTGGGCAGCCTTATCGCTAAAAGCGATCTTTTAAAGAGAAGGTATTTTTATAACTGCTGATAATAGTGCCATCACACTTACATAAGAAGCAAGGTCTTTTAAGAAAATACGGAAACCTTTTGTCCCAAACAAAGGGTTCCGTATTTTTTGAGAGACTTGCACTTGTTTGGTTTTTAGGGTTCCGTATACAAAGGGTAAAAAACGGGACCCTATTACTAAGATTCCGCTGTCCGTCTGTTTGTCACCAGGCTGTATCTCATGAACCGTGATAGCTAGACAGTTGAAATTTTCACAGATGATGTATTTCTGTTGCCGCTATAACAACAAATACTAAAAACAGAATAAAATATTTTTTTAGTGGGGCTCCCATACAACAAACGTGATTTTTTTGCCGTTTTCTTTTTAAAGATAATGTTACGGAACCCTTCGTGCGCGAGTCCAACTCGCAATTGGCCGGTTTTTTTTTTGTTTGTTCCAAATTAAGATGTGGATAATCATCATGTCTGTGAAGATTCGCCAAGTAATTTAAAATCAGGCCCGTTTAATTGTATTAGAAATTGTAAATAAGATGTGGATCCTTATCATGTCTGTGAAGATACGCCAAATAATTTAAAATCAGGCCCGTGTAATTGTATTACAAATTGTAAATAAGATGTGGATACTCATCATATCTGTGAAGATTCGCCAAATAATTTAAAATCAGGCCCGTTTTATTGTCTTAGAAATTGTAAATAAGATGTGGATTCTCATCATGTCTGTGAAGATTCGCCAAGTAATTTAAAATCAGGCCCGTGTAATTGTATTAGAAATTATAAATAAGATGTGTATGTAATATTATACGCATCATGTCTGTGTGAAAATTCGCCAAATACCTAATTTAAAATCAGGCCCGTGTGGTTGTATTATGTATGTACTAATAAGAAAATCAGTAAGAAAGTCTGCCCTTATAAAAAAAAAGTACTGGTTTTCAAAAAAATCGCATGGAGTAACATGTATCTAGACATAGAACCTTACCATAATAATATATGTCGAAAGTACAAAATAGTCGTTACCAAAGATGTTTTTCAATCATAATAATTACTTTGAGATAATCTGTATCATATATTTTACCAGTTTAAACATCAGGGCCCGTTTTAACTATCACTAAATAAATGCCCAAATATCGCACTGTTGGATTTTGAACTCTCGGCGCTGCTGGGTCGAGCGTTGAAATCCAACAGAGCACTTTTGTTTTCAAGCCCATTAAGATGTAACATAGTGTTAGTGAAAATGCGAAATATTATAATAGTTATTATTTGTTAAGCGCCTGCTGAAATGACTAAACTATTGTTAAATATCAAATTGTGTTGGGATATTGTAGCGCATATGATATGGTTTCTAAGAGAATCAAAGCAGGCTAGAATGAAAGTGTTTTACTAAAACGAAGTATTGTGTAAGCAAAAAAGCAAACTCAGTAATAAGGACACATTAATTTTCTTAAATCAAATGTAGGTATAGGATGTATGTTTTTTTGTGGATATCTAGTTTAGCTCAGCCAATAATAATAGTCCTCATTACTTACATTTTAATTTGTACATAAGACAAATGAAATAAACTAAAACTGTAGAGCTGCTAGTAAACATACTTAATTATAATGATTTTAATTGGATATAAGAAAAATATAAAACGAAGCAAATTAACGGTGTTTTCTGTACTTGTTTTATTTGGCATAATTAATTATACTTCGATTATAACGAGTTTTAAAGCTGGTTGCAATTCAAGAGTTAGTAAGTTCAGCTAAGTTAGTTTAGCTTAGCTAGCAAATAAGGAGTAATTTGAGAAACACTCTCAGCTGTTTAGCTAAAGGCCAGTTCAGACCTACGCGATATTCGCTACCCAGAGCGATAGCGATAAATTTCGGTTTCCAGGTATTTTATATGGAGTTCTGCTAGAGCAAATTGAGCAAAATCAGTATCGCCATACCTCCCAGGTAGACGGTATATTTCGTTTACTTCTGTGGAACTGGTTCCGCCACGGCGTCTGCAAATACATTCGTCCTCACACTCTGCCAAGACAGACACGTTAAAGACTTAGGCCTAAACATTGATGACAGGTTAAGTTGGAATAAGCAGATTGCTCAGGTTAGACAGAAAGTAACTTACTCACTGCGATCTCTCTATAGATTCAAGCATTTTCTTCCTTCAAGCACTAAAACCACTTTGGTCCAATCACTTGTGCTTCCTATTATTGATTATACTGATGTTTGCTACTCTGATCTATTCCAAGAACTTCTTAACAACTGTATTCGTTTCATTTTTGGCCTTCGTAAATATGATCACATTTCTTCATTTCGTTCTCAGCTTAAATGGCTGCCTATCCGTCAAAGGAGATCCCTCAGATCCCTCTGCATGCTCTACAATATCATGAATGATCCTTGTGCTCCTGATTATTTAAAACAATATTTTAAAGTGTTGGGCAGTTCTCACAGTCTTAACCTTCGAGCATCCAAAAACTTACTCCTTCATATTCCTTCTCACCGCACCGGGTTTATGTCTAATTTCTACGCTATCTCTACCATTAAACACTGGAATATGCTACCCCTTGACATCAATAAGGCTGAGTCCAAGTTTTCATTTAAGCGTAAAATCCGAAAACACTACTTAAAAGCCTGTCATTCTTAGTTTGGTCTTCGTCATAATTATTATGAGTTCTCTCAATCAGAAAGATTATTATATAACTTTTTTAGCATATGTATGTAAAATTATTTTAGCATATGTATGTATTTTATAAGTATTATATCATAATGTATTTATTTCTCTTCCACAAATTATTATACAGCAGTTTACAGCATAAAGTTTAGTTACATAACACAATAATTTGTGGGAGACTGATGCCTAAACTAAGCCGAGGCCTGTATCTTAGGACATCAGGCCCCCACCACCACAATTAATGTAAACAATATGGTAAGCTTATATTCTGTCGAGAAATTTACAAATATAAGGAAAAACTAAAAAGTACAACAAGAAAATAACAAACAAGTGATATTATCTGTAACAGTAAAATTAAAATCTGAATAAAAAACATTAAATAACTATAAAATATAATAAATTGCGCACGTAAGTTAGGGATCAAACTGAAGGCGCATGCGTGAGGGGGTGTGTGTGTTGTGTGTCTGTATGTGTATATGTGAGTGAGTGTGTGTATATGTGAGATATTTAATAAATTCATGACTGTACGGAAAATAATTGTTCAGTATTAGAGTAATCAAATGAAAGTAGCCATGCCGCAACTTTTTTTTTACATTCAATTTTGCTGTTATCAAAAATATCTAACTCTTTGTTTAATTTATTATATAGTAGTGGCCCACGAAACATATAAAATTTTTGTGCGAAAAGGTTTTAACTTGCTTTCTTTTACAAATAGCATACGACCTTCTAGCTGTACGTTGTCCCAAGTCAAAGGATGCCATATCTGTGTGTTGCTTCATTATAGTGAGCAGTATGTACAACTGCCTGACTGTCAGAACTGTAATCTTATAGAGTTCAGCTGTGGGAAATAGTCTGGGTTTAAGGAAGGCTACCTTTAAAATTAGTCTCTGTGCTCTTTCGATCTCTATTAATTTGGTCTTATCAGTTCCCCCCCATATAACTATGCAATACATAATAATTAATTGAACTAACTAACTAATTTTTTTAAATAATTTGGTGTAGGTAGAATATTTTGTTTTGTTTATTTGTGTCGGTTTGAGTCTAGACGCCCATAATAATTCCCTTTTCTTTATGCTACATAACTTGAGTCCACGCGATATCCATTTTGGCTTTTGGCTTGTTTGAACTTTAATGAGTCTGCGAGGGAAGCATAAGTCGTAAAATAATTTAAATTGATCTATGAAAGAGTTAAAAGAAACATTTGGATCATCGCTGTCATAGATTTCAGAGAACGTCAGCTTCTCAAGACAGGTTCTGAATTTAATCATATTTTCCGGGCAAAAATCCCGTTGAGATTTGTACCAATATTTCAGAACACAGTCCACTCTTACGGGACACTTCAGCAATTGCGCAGTGTGATCCGATAGAGCAAATTCAATCACTTCCGCCTTGCATTTTTTTTCAAAATTGTGAGCAAAGTTATCTATACATGTTTTACTCTTCATTCTAGTGGGCTGAAAAAAAGACAATCTCAAGTTGTAATTCAATAATAGACATTCAAAATCTAAGGTTTGACAAGTTCTTTTAAGGATATCCACATTGAAATCACCTGCTATTACAATATTGCTATTTAGAAAAGGCTTATTAGACAGTTCACGTAAAATCAAATGTAATTTTTCAATGCACATATTGAAATTACTACTATTTGGGACTCTATAAATACAAACAATAACGATCTTGTAGTTAGTTAGTTCGATGGCACAACATTCAAAGATACCAGTCACTGAAAATCTTGAAATCTGTTTCAATTCCTTGTACTGTAGTCCGTTTTTAGTCAGAATGCAAGCTCCACCTCTTTTGCTTTTTTTTCTTGCGTAGCAGGCTGCGAGCTGGTAATTAGGAAGATCTAGATGTTTTTCATATCCCTCCATTATAAAATGTTCAGTGATGCATAGCACCTCCACACCAGATTGTGAGGCTTCTAATTCTTCTAGGCACACTGTTAGGGATTCAGATTTAGTTAATAGTCCAGCGATATTTTGATGCAACACGTGAAGATGTTTAGTCACGAAAAAAGTTTGAAGTTTGATGGTTACAGGAAATGTTTTCATTTTCGTCTTCAGAGGTTTCGTCATAAATCGCATGGTTGTTGTCACAAAATTCGCTATGATGGTTAGTATTATAGTATTCAATGTCATTAATTAGAGCCTTAAGATCTTCAAAAATTGTCCGCATTGCTAAATTGTTTATAAATCCGGACTTTTTCCTAAACATGCTTAAATCACACTTAAGGTGCTGATTTGAATCTAGGTAGTAAGCGTATTTATGGGACATTATATCATGGTAAAGTAAGTTGTTGAATGTCTCAATTCTGCAGTTGTAGATGTCATTATTTATAGTATAGGTAAGCATATAATAATATTTGTGTGCTTTATTTTACTCAGGACATTCCGAACATGGATTATGATCTTGCTGTAGTCATGAGTTGATTTAAAGTCTTCTGATCCAATCAATATTATGCAATAATCATGCATGGTGAAGTCAGATAGTTTTGTCACAATTCCAGTAAGGAGGTGTTCTATTCCTACTGTCGGTGTCAGATAGTGGCACATCTCGTCACGATCTTTTAATAATACACTTTTTGCTATGTTTAGGACCTTTTGTTTTTATCGGTGCTAAGAACACATACTCTTTTTTTCCTACATGTCTGATGAGTAGTTTTGTTGTTTATTGATGTATTCGTACTAGGCTTTTGTGTATATTCCACCATTTCAGTGTCATATTCTTGATTCACTAAGGTATCAGTTTGTGTCTGTTTTGATTTACAGTTACTATTTGGTTTTTTATTTGGTGTACTTCGGTTTGATTTTATAGGACTATTGGATGTTACTTTTTTGAATATCTGGTTCTTTTTGGTCAAGTTCTCATTTAAATGTTTCAGTTTACTATTTTCTAGGTTTAATAATTCAATCTCTTTTTGAGCACTATTTAATTGCGATTCAAGTTTTTGGATTTCTTCTTTTAATGTCTTTACGTAGTCTTCGTCTTCTGATATGTCTGGTAAACTGTTGGTAGTGCACTCTAGTGTTTGAGAAGTCTTATTATCAATTACTACGCCTAGATATCGTATACTCTGCGCTACCTCTATCTGCGGACAATTGCATTGCAACACTGGAGGAAAAGAGCATTTATGTGCCCATAAGTGGAATCTGTCATTAAGCTCTAAGGTGGACTGCCTAATTGAGAACACCATGTACTTGGTTTTCTCTGCATTTAACGTCAGTGAGTTAGCTGCAAGCCAGTGACAGACTAGGTACATTAAAGCCATCTTGAGCCAAAGAGAAAACCTCCTCCCACGAATTTCCCACAAAGGTTAATGTGGTATCATCCGCATAAGAAACAATCTTACACCCTTTAATTTCGAGTTGGCACAATTGATTAATGTAGCATAAGAACAGCGTGGGCCCCAATATACTACCTTGAGGGACGCCATACGTAATTGGAAGTTCATCACTAACATTTTCATCAATTTTTACACACTGTCTACGCTCTGAGAGATAATTGGCCAGTAGGTCTAGTTGTGTACCACGGATTCCCATCCCATATAGTTTGTCAACAAGGTTGGGAATAGAGACTGTGTCAAACGCCTTTGCTAAATCAATAAATATAGTCAAGCATTTCTTATCAGCATCCAAGTTTTTGACTAAGAAGTCGGTGAAGTCATGGACAGCGTCATCAGTAGACCTACCAGCTCGAAAGCCATACTGTGATGGTGCAAGAATGTTTTGAGATTCAAGATAATTTGTTAGCTGACAGTTTATGATACGCTCAAATACATTAGATGCTGAACTGAGGATTGAGATGGGTCGGTAATTATTGACACAGTCTGTATCCCCGGCCTTGTGTATAGGGTGCAATATTGATTTTTTAAACGCTCTAGGAAACACACCGAATTCAATGCAGCGATTTAGCAGATCCACTAGTACTGGTACTATTGTACTTGCAACTACTTTTAGTAAATTAGAGGTGAGTCCATCCCAACCAGGCGAACAGTCATTTTTTAGATTGAGAATATTATTAATGACGTCTTCAAAATCTACCTTAAGTAGAACAAAAGAGTTTGGTGGTTGGTTAGTCGCATTATTTGAGAATGGAGTAACAGACGGAATTTGTTCAGCCAACCGCGAACCAATGTTTGCAAAAAAAATATTTACCATATTAATAGCTATTTGTGGAGAGTTATACGCTGATAAAAGTTCTCGAGATTTATTTTCACGCCTTGTTGCAGAGTTAGTTACATTCCTAATGGTGTGCCATAGTTTTTTTGTATTGCAACTAACCATTTTTAGTTGGTCCCGTTCATACTGGCGTTTTAGTTTCTTTAAAAGATTGTTACAGTAATTTCTGTATCTTTTGTAAGTTAATAAAAGTACATTATTATTTGGCTCTTTCTTAACTCTGCTGTGCATGGTATCCCTATTTTTAATACAACGAAGTAACCCGGTCGTTATCCATGGTTTTATAATAGTTTTGCTTCGAGGGATATTTAAGCTCAAAGTATTTTTAAAAACAAGTTCGGACAATTTACTTAGAAAAGATTCTGTTGCTAAGTTTAAGTCATTTTGTAAATAAATTGAGCTAAAGTCTATTTCAGTGACATCAGTTGTTATCTTTGCCCAGTTGATCTTTTTTTATTAATTAGTTGGTCGTCTAGCACCCCAATAGTTTAAGCAGAAGAGAATAGCCGAATGGTCTGTAACTGTAGTTTGGCAATTAAACGTGAATGCAGGTAATTTTGTTTTAGTTATGACATGATCAAGGCAGCTGCTACCTGTGGTAGGGCTATAAATAGCTGGAAGGAGTCCGTGGAATGCAGTAATATCTAAATAAGAGGAAGTGTTAGCATCTGCGTTAAAATATTTATATAAATATCGCCAATCATGACAACGTTTTCAAAATGCGACAATGAGTCCAGTAAAACGTTTAAAGACTGATTTTTTTTTTCTAGATTTTTAAAAGAAGGCGGTCTGTATATCGCTATGATTACTGTACGATTATCAATTTTAACAAGTAGACAGTTTGCTTCCAATAGGGTAGGTTCTTCTATTTTATAATTTTGATGTTTGTCATTGACCATTACAACTACCCCATCATTTTGATTAAAGTTTTTGTTCGTCCTAAATGAATTAAATCCATTTAACACCGGCAAATGAACAACTTGGGATAACCAGCACTCTGACAATACAATAACATCACAGTGAAAATCTAATCTAGTCAACATCAAATGCAGCTCATTAAAATTACGGTTAATACTGCGGATATTCTGCTGTAAGACTTTTAGATAATTGTCTGAGTTTGGGATATATGATATGCATTTTATTCGGGATAGCAATGTACTGGGACAGAGATCTGGAAATTATCAATATCATTTAATAAGTTATTTATCGAATCGAATTTTAATAAGTATATCAATAAAAATGTGAACGTTTATAATGTCGCACTTTTCAATGTGAGCCAAGCACGGCAAGCTTCCAACAGGAAAACGAAAAGATGGTATAAAAAAATAATAACAGTAAAACTTACGTGTGTAGAAGTATGTGTGTAGTTTTAAGTTATGTATGTGTCGCAGTAAGATAGATAAAGCCGTAATATAGTTATATCACTAGGGATATAATTATATACCGTAACATAGTTATACGAAAGCGATTCTTTACTATCTCACTAGGAATATAGTTATAAAACGGTCCAAGTTTAGTGATATACTTATATTACTAGATTAAGTTTAGTGAAATAGCTGTAAGAAGCATTCAGTGCTATGTAATTCTAGATGTCATGATTCCTCTTCTTGTCTGAACAAAAAATAATCTTGAGCATAGTATGTAGTAGGTAGTATGGATCACTATTTTGTTAAGTAGTCATTGTTGTATTGATATATCGCGCAGAGTCTGTTCCGATTTTATTAAGATGTGCTTGGCACCTTCAATTTTCCGTAGGAACACTAGACCATTTTTCATCCAGCAAAACTTATAATTATTAATACTAGCATACTCCTTTGCCGCAAAAAAGAGCTTTCTTACAGTCGTTGGCAGGTGTTCGGCGACATAGATTGGGCGACGTTCACCAGGTAAACCAACCTTTTGTGAGTTTAACCTCTCTTCTTTAGAGCATGCTTTATTATACTCTTTCGCTAGGGTAAGAAATTGGTCTTTAGTTTGAACGCTGCAGAATTCAGTAATAATCGGCCTGCTTATCCCCGGCTGTCCCGGTAATCGACGGATATCCCGTATATGGCATTCCTTAACATCCATGTTAAACACAGATCCAACCTTGGATATAAATTTTGTTAAGCTAGACGCCGACTCATTTTCAGAAAGCTGTGGAACGTTGCGGACTTCGACAGTGGAGGGCCGTGAGAGCTGTTGTAGGTCTTGGGTTTTTGCTTCTAGTAAAAGTACACTTTCTCTATGAGCCTCTTTATCTTTCTGTATAACTTCTATTTGTTTTGTGATGTCATCATACTTCTCATTTAAAAAGATAATACTTTTTTCAATTTCTTTCTTTGACTTTTGAATTTCAATATTCTGTAGTTTCAAATCCGCTAGTTCCGACATAACTTTGGATAAGGTTGCGTTTTGCTCGTTCATTAATTTAGTAAACAAAGTTTGTTGCTCATTTTTCCATGTGGTTAACATTTGCGAAATTTCATGCCTAAAATCTTCAAATTCATATCCATTTTTCGTGGGGGAGCTTCCGGTATCCGGTCTATGGCGTTTATAGCGTGATGTAATGTTAACATGCCCCAAAGTCTCATCAGATACAGTGTGCGGAATATCCGAGTCCGATGCTGGTTGATGTAAGTTCACGCTTGGTGCAAGTGTAGTCGGTCGCGGTGGCGTTCTCTGCAGACTGGACATGATATAGCAGCAGCGGCGCGGCGGCGCGGTGTCGTCACTCCTTCATTGAGCTAGCGTGAGGATGAGCGTATGAGTCACTCGATCGAGCCGGCACCACAATATAAATATGGACAGTAGGGAAACTGCCTACAAACGCTCGAAACGGCACACTCACACAAACATGCACACCGACGAGACTCCTAAGGTAACTTCGCGGGACTCGCAGTAGCAAGTGCCGCGTCAAGACGAGTGGTCACGTTTAAGTTTTTATTTTTGAAAATGCCAGGAAAGTATTGCGTAGTATACGGCTGTTTGAACTCGGCTTCATCAAAACCGGAGCTATTGTATTTTAAACTTCCTGCTGATATTGAAAGGTAAGCATGATTTCTAGTTATTGTTATTTAATCGTCATCGAATAACGTATAAGTCTGTGTGATCGATCATAATGAATTTGTGAACTTACTTCTAAATCATGAATGCGGCGGTTTTGAGGGTATTTCAAGCTGATAGTGCAATAGTGATAGTGGTAACAACAAGTACATCCAAGATGGCGACTGCAATAGGTATTCTATATCAATATTTTCGTCATGGGTGTCGTTTTCATGGTTTTCGAGGGTGTTGAAGCCGATAGTGCTGTCAAAATGTGAATCCAAGATGGCGGATACAATAGGTATCAATTTTTTCGTCATGGGTGTCATTTTCATGGTTTTCGAGGGTGTTGAAGCCGATAGTGCTGTCAAAACGTGAATCAAAGATGGCGGCTGCAAAAGGTACCTATCAATTTTTTCGTCATGGGTGTGTGTATTTTTTTATGTAATGGGTTTTTTAATTACTAGATATAACACGCATTTTCAAAACGCGGTACGGTTCGTAGCCGCTTGTGAGCCCAGCCCGCGCGCCACCTGCGCTGCGGCGTCTACCGTGCGCCCACTCCGACGAGCGCCCGAAACCTTTTCGTCCAACCGAAGATCTTTAGTTCTACAAGTTGTTGTGTGTTAATTTAAAGTGATTTCCGTGTTTAAACTATCGTCTTTTGCTGAAGTTAACCGACGCCATGAGATTACCTATTTAAATTATGTTTGTAAGCTATTTATTCAAATTCGATTGATTGATCACTACAGAACAAAAATGTAAAAAAAATATATCAAAAACATTAAAAGTGACAACCCTATTGCTTCAATGGAGCGTAGGTAATTATGTTCTCAACTAGGCTTAGTTTCCCTACTGTCCATATTTATACTGTGCCGGCACGTCGGGTGGGCACAGGCGCATCGATCGTACAGCGCAAGCGACGTAATTAGAGCGAGCGCGCAGTTATGGATACTGTCTTTGTCACTCACGTGGGCAGGGCGTTAATTAGCGATAAGCAGCGGCGAGCGGCGTTCACCCAAAAGTTTATCGGATTATATTCTCTCTAACTGTTAACGGAAAGCTTACAGTAGCTTATATCACTTTTAATAGTATTTAAATAAAATATAAATCACGTCCACTCTCGACAAATGTTACGGGCGAAGGGGAAATATATATATATATTATTTCTTTATTAATTCCAAAATAAAATTATTTTTAATTCTTATTTATTTGTTGTACACCTACCACAGTGTAGTCTTTTTGACCCAAAGGTTGACTGGTAGAGAATGTCTTGTTACATTAAGTCCGCCCATGTACCACTATTGTACATAGAGTTTAAATAAATAAACAATAAACTATTTTAGCAAATCTTTGAAAAGATTTAGGAAATAGGAAGGGAAGGAGGGAAACGGGGTAATGAGGGAAATAATAATATAATAATAATAATAAGCTGGTAGCTCTGAATCCTCTTAGTACACTGCTGGAGGATTCAGGCTTAGGCTATCGGTTGAGAAGAGGTGGTCAAGCCTTATCTCACCTCCTTTACATGGATGATCTGAAACTCTTTGCCCCCAACAATTTGCGACTGATGGAACTACTGAAAGTAACAGAAACCTTCAGTAGTGCCATCAGGATGGAATTTGGTGTGGACAAATGTGCAGTCATGCATGTAAAGAAAGGGGAGATTATGGAATCTGAGGGAATTCAACTCTCGGATTCCATACAGGTTAGATCCCTTAGCTCAACCGAAACCTACAAGTATTTGGGTATGTCGGAAGCGTTGGGCATTAACGGTACTGACATGAAGCAATCGCTGAAGGAGCGCTTCTTTGGCCGCCTGAAAAAGGTTTTGAACAGCCTTTTGTCGGGCGGAAATAAGGTGCGCGCCTTCAACGGTTGGGTCATGCCGGTATTAATGTACTCTTTCGGCATACTCAAATGGACTCAAACCGAACTCGACGCCCTGGATAGAAGGGTCCGTACACTGCTGACTGCAAATCGGATGCATCACCCACGATCGTCGGTGATGAGACTGTACATCCCGCGGAAGTGTGGAGGTCGAGGCTTTTTAAATGCTAAGACTCTCCACAACCGCGAGATGTGCAGTCTCAGAGAATATTTTCTCAAAGCCGATGTGGGTATGCACCGAGATGTGGTCGCAGTGGACAAGGGACTCACCCCGTTGTCCATGGCGAAAGAGAACTGGCGCAAACCTGTAATACTTACTACAGATGACCGCAAGGAGGTATGGAAAGGCAAGGAGCTTCACGGGCGCTTCTATCGGGCTCTTTATGGGTCCGACGCGATTTCCCGGCGTCCGTGGCCTGGCTACGTTTCGGTGATCTCTTCGGAGAAACTGAAGGTTTTGTTTGTGCAATTATGGACGAAGTTATCTTGACGAACAACTACCGGAGGCATATTATGAAGGACGGGACGGTTGACGTGTGTCGGGCATGCCACCGTCCGGGTGAGTCCATCAGACATTATTATCTCTGGTTGTTCTCGTCTGGCTAACGGCGAGATACTCATACTTGCACAGGCATAACCAAGTGGCCAGGATTATTCACTAGCAACTTGCTTTGAAATACAAACTTGTGGATTCTGAGGTACCGTATTACCAGTATGTGCCCGACCCAGTTCTCGAAAATGACCATGTCACGTTGTACTGGGATTGGTCTATCATCACTGATAGGACTATCGTCGCTAATAAGCCCGATATAGTGGTGATAGACCGATTAACGCGCCGCACAATGATAATCGATGTTACCATTCCACATGACGAGAACCTCGTGAAAGTTGAGAAAGAGAAACAAATCAAGTATCTTGACTTAGCGCACGAGGTTGTCGACATGTGGAATGTGGACTCGGCTGTCATTGTGCCGATCGTCGTTACGGCCAATGGCTTGATAGCCAAAAGCTTCGACGACCACCTGTCGAAGCTGGCGTTACACAGTTGGGTAAAGGGCCTGATACAGAAGGCAGTACTCCTCGATACGGCTCGTATTGTGAGGAGGTTCCTTTCTCTGGAGCCCTAACCACCGGTAGCTTGGACCCAGCTCCCGACACCGGCGGACTACTATTTTTATATTTTTAAATGTTTTTTATTGTTATTTTTTGTTATTGAAATATTTAAAAATATAAAATGTATGTGTAAAAAATGAATAAAGAGAATAAGCTGGCAACTCTAGCTGTCAGATCAAGCTTAATTTTCGTTCTCATAATTTTATCTTTAAAATAATACTATTCGGTCTCACACATCCACAATTTTGCAAATAAACATCTAAGAAACAGTTAAACAGGCAATAGAAACTAAAAAATCCAAAAAGCAAACCATTTAGACGAAGAAAAAGAAATCAGAAAATGCGACCGACATATGACATATGTCACAATAGAAATCACCCCAAATATGAAACGAACGAAATAAAAACGCTTTGAATAATGATAACAAGAGCAGCTGCCATTCGCACACGCCATCCACCCCCGGGCTCGTCGCTCAGCTCCGCCTCGCCGCCGCCGGACATCGAATCACCAGTGTCACCGGCGGTTGCAGTCGCGTCGAGCTCCAGCGACGAGTATTTCTCCCCGGCGACGTCGCCAACACCTGTGCGTCGGCAGGGGAGAGGCCGGCCACCGAGAGGCTTGGGACCTAGGGGCCAACCGGCCCCGAGCCGGGTCCCCGCTACCGGTGGTTGTGTGCAGCGCATGAGATGGACGCAGCCCATGAACGAAAACGTCATGCGCGCATATTACGGGTCTACAGAGTGGGGAACTAACCTCACTGCGTACCGTGTCAGGCTGCTGTCTCTGTTTCAGGACCTGGAACCGACTGTCAACGTCTCAGCCCAACGATTGTCGGATCAAGTGCGAGTCATCCAACGAAGTCACAAGTTGGACGATGCCGCGCTTGATAGGCTGCGCTCAGAGGTACTGAACATCCTTATCGTCTCGACCCCGACACAGACCGCGGTACAGGCGCCAGCCAGTGGCGCAATCTCACCGCGGCCCAATAATGATAGTGATGGGGTAGATGATAGGGTTGTCACGTTAAGTAGCCAGTGCAACGATCGACTGAGGAGCGCGCTGGAGGATGCGCTTCGCGAGTATAGATCAACTCCTACCGAACTTAGGCCCCGATTACCACGGTTACCTATGCACAAAAAGAATAGGGCGCTGGTGTGTGCCTTGGACTCGCTGCTTCAGAATATCTTCGAAAGCAGCGAGAACCTCGTTGATACGCACTCAATCCTGTATTGCGGGGCTGTTGCGGCATGTCGTATAGCAAACGTCAAGTTTCCAAATTGTGACGAGGCTATACGACCAAAACCTGCTGTACCAGCCTGGCAGTGCAGGATCGAGCGGCGTATCGATGAGGCTAGGGCACTCATCGGCAAACTATACTGCTTCAGGGACGGCAATACCCGGCCACGTGTGATGCGCTTTGTGAGGCGGGCGTTTTCGGGGATTGGAATCGGCCCTCGAGAAACACGTCCCGTGTCACAGAGCGCATCGACTTCCTGAAGCTGAAAGTTTGTGCATGGGTAAACCGTATTCGGCGGTATAAGCGGCGGGTTGACCGATACTTGCAGAATCGTATGTTCCAGAGCGATAAGAGGTGGGTGTATAGAGCTTGGGAGCGACCTGAACAAAGTGTGACAGACGTGTGCCGCCCGGATGACATCGCCACGAGTACATTCTGGCGAAACATCTGGTCGGTGCCCGTCTGTCATGCCGAAGGTGGTTGGATGCGCGATGTCGAGCGCGTGTGTGAAGCTATACCACCAATGGAACTTATTAACATCACCCCTTTGGATGTAGCCAAAGCAGTCCGTCCGTTACCAAACTGGAAATCTCCAGGACCGGACGGACTGCATAACTTCTGGCTCAAATGGTATAGCAGCTCACACGCACTCCTGGCATCTCAATTCCAATCATCCTTAGAGTCTGGGTCGCTACCACAGTTTCTAACAACTGGCGTTACCCACCTGCTCCATAAGACAGGTAGTCCCGCGGAACCCAAAAATTATAGACCGATTACTTGTTTGTCCACGGTCTATAAACTTCTTACATCCATTTTGAGAGTGATAATTAATGATCACATTGAGAAAAACTCAATTATGTCCGCTTCTCAGAATGGATGTAGGAAAGGGTCCCGCGGCACTAAGGAGCTACTCCTCATAGACATGGCCATAAGCCAACAGGTTCGTCGATCCCGTAAGGATCTGTCGACATGTTGGATAGATTACAAGAAGGCCTATGTCTCTGTGCCACATGCATGGCTCATGAAGGTGCTGGAGTTGTACAAAATAGATGCAACTCTACGCGCTTTCCTTGAGTTATGTATGAGGCATTGGAAAACGGTCCTTCGATATCCAGGATGTCGATCGATTCAAGGGAATGATGAGCCTGTATGGATTAAACGGGGAATATTCCAGGGCGACAGTTTGAGTCCACTTTGGTTTTGCTTAGCTCTGAATCCTCTTAGCACACTGCTGGAGGATTCAGGCCTAGGCTATCGGTTGAGAAGAGATGGTCAATCCATATCTCACCTCCTTTACATGGATGATCTGAAACTCTTTGCCCCCAACAATTTGCGACTGATGGAGCTACTGAAGGTAACTGAAAACTTCAGTAGTGCCATCAGGATGGAATTTGGTGTGGACAAATGTGCAGTCATGCATGTAAAGAAAGGGGAGATTATGGAATCTGAGGGAATTCAACTCTCGGATTCCATACAGGTTAGATCCCTCAGCTCGACCGAAACCTACAAGTATTTGGATATGTCGGAAGCGTTGGGCATTAATGTTGCTGACATGAAGCAATCGCTGAAGGAGCGCTTCTTTGGCCGCCTGAAAAAGGTTTTAAATAGCCTTTTGTCGGGCGGAAATAAGGTAAGCGCCTTCAACGGTTGGGTCATGCCGGTATTAATGTACTCTTTCGGCATACTCAAATGGACTCAAACCGAACTCGACGCCCTGGATAGGAGAGTCCGTACACTGCTGACTGCAAACCGGATGCATCACCCACGGTCGTCGGTGATGAGACTGTACATCCCGCGGAAGTGTGGAGGTCGAGGCTTTTTAAATGCTAAGACTCTTCACAACCGCGAGATGTGCAGTCTCAGAGAATATTTTCTCAAAGTCGATGTGGGTATGCACCAAGATGTGGTCGCAGTGGACAAGGGACTCACCCCGTTGTCCATGGCTAAAGAGAACTGGCGCAAACCTGTGATACTTACTACAGATGACCGCAAGGAGGTATGGAAAGGCAAGGAGCTTCACGGACGCTTCTATCGGGCTCTTTATGGGTCCGATGTAGATTTCCTAGCGTCCGTAGCCTGGCTACGTTTCGGTGATCTCTTCGGAGAAACTGAAGGTTTTGTTTGTGCAATTATGGACGAAGTTATCTTGACGAACAACTACCGGAGGCATATTATGAAGGACGGGACGGTTGACGTGTGTCGGGCATGCCACCGTCCGGGTGAGTCCATCAGACATTATTATCTCTGGTTGTTCTCGTCTGGCTAACGGCGAGATACTCATACTTGCACAGGCATAACCAAGTGGCCAGGATTATTCACTAGCAACTTGCTTTGAAATACAAACTTGTGGATTCTGAGGTACCGTATTACCAGTATGTGCCCGACCCAGTTCTCGAAAATGACCATGTCACGTTGTACTGGGATTGGTCTATCATCACTGATAGGACTATCGTCGCTAATAAGCCCGATATAGTGGTGATAGACCGATTAACGCGCCGCACAATGATAATCGATGTTACCATTCCACATGACGAGAACCTCGTGAAAGTTGAGAAAGAGAAACAAATCAAGTATCTTGACTTAGCGCACGAGGTTGTCGACATGTGGAATGTGGACTCGGCTGTCATTGTGCCGATCGTCGTTACGGCCAATGGCTTGATAGCCAAAAGCTTCGACGACCACCTGTCGAAGCTGGCGTTACACAGTTGGGTAAAGGGCCTGATACAGAAGGCAGTACTCCTCGATACGGCTCGTATTGTGAGGAGGTTCCTTTCTCTGGAGCCCTAACCACCGGTAGCTTGGACCCAGCTCCCGACACCGGCGGACTACTATTTTTATATTTTTAAATGTTTTTTATTGTTATTTTTTGTTATTGAAATATTTAAAAATATAAAATGTATGTGTAAAAAATGAATAAAGAGAATAAGCTGGCAACTCTAGCTGTCAGATCAAGCTTAATTTTCGTTCTCATAATTTTATCTTTAAAATAATACTATTCGGTCTCACACATCCACAATTTTGCAAATAAACATCTAAGAAACAGTTAAACAGGCAATAGAAACTAAAAAATCCAAAAAGCAAACCATTTAGACGAAGAAAAAGAAATCAGAAAATGCGACCGACATATGACATATGTCACAATAGAAATCACCCCAAATATGAAACGAACGAAATAAAAACGCTTTGAATAATGATAACAAGAGCAGCTGCCATTCGCACACGCCATCCACCCCCGGGCTCGTCGCTCAGCTCCGCCTCGCCGCCGCCGGACATCGAATCACCAGTGTCACCGGCGGTTGCAGTCGCGTCGAGCTCCAGCGACGAGTATTTCTCCCCGGCGACGTCGCCAACACCTGTGCGTCGGCAGGGGAGAGGCCGGCCACCGAGAGGCTTGGGACCTAGGGGCCAACCGGCCCCGAGCCGGGTCCCCGCTACCGGTGGTTGTGTGCAGCGCATGAGATGGACGCAGCCCATGAACGAAAACGTCATGCGCGCATATTACGGGTCTACAGAGTGGGGAACTAACCTCACTGCGTACCGTGTCAGGCTGCTGTCTCTGTTTCAGGACCTGGAACCGACTGTCAACGTCTCAGCCCAACGATTGTCGGATCAAGTGCGAGTCATCCAACGAAGTCACAAGTTGGACGATGCCGCGCTTGATAGGCTGCGCTCAGAGGTACTGAACATCCTTATCGTCTCGACCCCGACACAGACCGCGGTACAGGCGCCAGCCAGTGGCGCAATCTCACCGCGGCCCAATAATGATAGTGATGGGGTAGATGATAGGGTTGTCACGTTAAGTAGCCAGTGCAACGATCGACTGAGGAGCGCGCTGGAGGATGCGCTTCGCGAGTATAGATCAACTCCTACCGAACTTAGGCCCCGATTACCACGGTTACCTATGCACAAAAAGAATAGGGCGCTGGTGTGTGCCTTGGACTCGCTGCTTCAGAATATCTTCGAAAGCAGCGAGAACCTCGTTGATACGCACTCAATCCTGTATTGCGGGGCTGTTGCGGCATGTCGTATAGCAAACGTCAAGTTTCCAAATTGTGACGAGGCTATACGACCAAAACCTGCTGTACCAGCCTGGCAGTGCAGGATCGAGCGGCGTATCGATGAGGCTAGGGCACTCATCGGCAAACTATACTGCTTCAGGGACGGCAATACCCGGCCACGTGTGATGCGCTTTGTGAGGCGGGCGTTTTCGGGGATTGGAATCGGCCCTCGAGAAACACGTCCCGTGTCACAGAGCGCATCGACTTCCTGAAGCTGAAAGTTTGTGCATGGGTAAACCGTATTCGGCGGTATAAGCGGCGGGTTGACCGATACTTGCAGAATCGTATGTTCCAGAGCGATAAGAGGTGGGTGTATAGAGCTTGGGAGCGACCTGAACAAAGTGTGACAGACGTGTGCCGCCCGGATGACATCGCCACGAGTACATTCTGGCGAAACATCTGGTCGGTGCCCGTCTGTCATGCCGAAGGTGGTTGGATGCGCGATGTCGAGCGCGTGTGTGAAGCTATACCACCAATGGAACTTATTAACATCACCCCTTTGGATGTAGCCAAAGCAGTCCGTCCGTTACCAAACTGGAAATCTCCAGGACCGGACGGACTGCATAACTTCTGGCTCAAATGGTATAGCAGCTCACACGCACTCCTGGCATCTCAATTCCAATCATCCTTAGAGTCTGGGTCGCTACCACAGTTTCTAACAACTGGCGTTACCCACCTGCTCCATAAGACAGGTAGTCCCGCGGAACCCAAAAATTATAGACCGATTACTTGTTTGTCCACGGTCTATAAACTTCTTACATCCATTTTGAGAGTGATAATTAATGATCACATTGAGAAAAACTCAATTATGTCCGCTTCTCAGAATGGATGTAGGAAAGGGTCCCGCGGCACTAAGGAGCTACTCCTCATAGACATGGCCATAAGCCAACAGGTTCGTCGATCCCGTAAGGATCTGTCGACATGTTGGATAGATTACAAGAAGGCCTATGTCTCTGTGCCACATGCATGGCTCATGAAGGTGCTGGAGTTGTACAAAATAGATGCAACTCTACGCGCTTTCCTTGAGTTATGTATGAGGCATTGGAAAACGGTCCTTCGATATCCAGGATGTCGATCGATTCAAGGGAATGATGAGCCTGTATGGATTAAACGGGGAATATTCCAGGGCGACAGTTTGAGTCCACTTTGGTTTTGCTTAGCTCTGAATCCTCTTAGCACACTGCTGGAGGATTCAGGCCTAGGCTATCGGTTGAGAAGAGATGGTCAATCCATATCTCACCTCCTTTACATGGATGATCTGAAACTCTTTGCCCCCAACAATTTGCGACTGATGGAGCTACTGAAGGTAACTGAAAACTTCAGTAGTGCCATCAGGATGGAATTTGGTGTGGACAAATGTGCAGTCATGCATGTAAAGAAAGGGGAGATTATGGAATCTGAGGGAATTCAACTCTCGGATTCCATACAGGTTAGATCCCTCAGCTCGACCGAAACCTACAAGTATTTGGATATGTCGGAAGCGTTGGGCATTAATGTTGCTGACATGAAGCAATCGCTGAAGGAGCGCTTCTTTGGCCGCCTGAAAAAGGTTTTAAATAGCCTTTTGTCGGGCGGAAATAAGGTAAGCGCCTTCAACGGTTGGGTCATGCCGGTATTAATGTACTCTTTCGGCATACTCAAATGGACTCAAACCGAACTCGACGCCCTGGATAGGAGAGTCCGTACACTGCTGACTGCAAACCGGATGCATCACCCACGGTCGTCGGTGATGAGACTGTACATCCCGCGGAAGTGTGGAGGTCGAGGCTTTTTAAATGCTAAGACTCTTCACAACCGCGAGATGTGCAGTCTCAGAGAATATTTTCTCAAAGTCGATGTGGGTATGCACCAAGATGTGGTCGCAGTGGACAAGGGACTCACCCCGTTGTCCATGGCTAAAGAGAACTGGCGCAAACCTGTGATACTTACTACAGATGACCGCAAGGAGGTATGGAAAGGCAAGGAGCTTCACGGACGCTTCTATCGGGCTCTTTATGGGTCCGATGTAGATTTCCTAGCGTCCGTAGCCTGGCTACGTTTCGGTGATCTCTTCGGAGAAACTGAAGGTTTTGTTTGTGCAATTATGGACGAAGTTATCTTGACGAACAACTACCGGAGGCATATTATGAAGGACGGGACGGTTGACGTGTGTCGGGCATGCCACCGTCCGGGTGAGTCCATCAGACATTATTATCTCTGGTTGTTCTCGTCTGGCTAACGGCGAGTACTTGCACAGGCATAACCAAGTGGCCAGGATTATTCACCAGCAACTTGCTTTGAAATACCAACTTGTGGATTCTGAGGTACCGTATTACAAGTATGTGCCCGACCCAGTTCTCGAAAATGACCATGTCACGTTGTACTGGGATCGGTCTATCATCACTGATAGGACTATCGTCGCTAATAAGCCCGATATAGTGGTGATAGACCGATTAGCGCGCCGCACAATGATAATCGATGTTACCATTCCACATGACGAGAACCTCGTGAAAGCTGAGAAAGAGAAACAAATCAAGTATCTTTACTTAGCGCACGAGGTTGTCGACATGTGGAATGTGGACTCGGCTGTCATTGTGCCGATTGTTGTTACGGCCTAATGGCCAAAAGCTTCGACGACCATCTGTCGAAGCTGGCGTTGCGCAGTTGGATAAAGGGCCTGATACAGAAGGCAGTACTCCTCGATACGGCTCGTATTGTGAGGAGGTTCCTGTCTCTGAAGCCCTAACCACCGGTAGCTTGGATCTTGCTCCCGACACCGGCAGACTACTGCTTTTTAAAAATATAAAATTAAATGTTTTTTTTTATGTTTTATTGTTAAGAAATATTTAAAAATGTAAAGTTGTGTGTACAGTAAAGTGAATAAAGAGAATAATAATAACTTTATTTCGAGCGAAGACTCATATAGGGTTAGTAACATAGGCCTTAAAAACCAAGTGTTAGTAAACAACACGATATGGTGACATATGCAACTGAGAGCAGCGAACCACATAATAATATGGACAATCTACTCTGTCAGCAATCATCTTCAGAACCCTGTTTGGGCTGGCCATGACTCGAGCCACCATTGATGCTGCGCGCTTGCGCATTATTGTGTAAAAACAATCTACACGCGCCGCTGCAAACATCCCTGGCGCACTGCAGCGCCATGGCAACCCCAACAGTTTTCTGAATGCGTTATTGAATTGGACACGAAGGGCCCCGTAAGACGCCTGCGAATATTTCTCCCACAAGCTGCACGTGTAAAAAGAGGTACAGAATGCTCTAAAGAGCGTGACCTTCACATCTGCAGTACACCGTGCAAACCTGCGGGCCAACATATTCGCGCGTACGGACAGAGCCCTCCGCTCCCTTTCAATATCAGCATTGTCCCTAAGATCAGCGGTGACCAAGTGACCCAGGTATTTAACTTGTTCCACTCGTTCAAGAGGAACACCGCTTAGCCGCATAGGAGGCACCTCATGTTGGTACTTGGTCCCCGTCTCAAATACAATGTACTGGCTTTTAAAAAATGTTGTATTAATAAATGTTGCTGTCGTAATCACCATTCAGACCCCCCGTCCCCCATGTCATCAAAAGTAAGCAAAGCAAGACCCCCCTCCCCCCTTTGGTACTTACGTAATACTTGAAAGGTCCCAATAACCAACCAGAGATGCTTCAAGAAATTTTCATAGCTGGAACTTTATGGCCCTTCATTTCCAAAGATATGGCATTTTTTAAATAAATTGTTGTTTGAGAGATTCATTAATTTAAGAGCTATCCGAAAAGTATCAGTTGAATGTCCAGAATGGAACAGATTTCTCACCATTTGCAGTTTTTGGTCTTAAAAACATCGATAGCTCCATAGAGTCTTTGGATAGCTCGAAAACCACGCAATGTGGATGGATCCTAAGTTTTCGGGGTCAAAATCGTTGCAAATCAGCTCTAGTTTAACCCATTTCAAAGAACGCTCTTAATTACCAATCACCCTGTATAAGTACTTAGATAGGTAGGTTCTAATAAATAATTGAATTGAACTTTCAGGTCACGCTTAGGACTGACTGCATTACATAGAAGCGAATGTCTTAAAAAACAAATCAATGAATAAAGGTACATAGCAGGCGTATTTAAAAGCTTAATCTAAATATATTATATCCCAACAGCCGGTAGAATGTTGTTTAAAACACTATTCCCTACAATTATGCCAAAATTCGCTTAAAAACACGAATTATTTCCTCTTTTTTCCTATCTTGGGTGGACTATACCTACGATTCGTTAAAATCTTGTCATAATATGATTTTTTACTCATAATGTCATATTATTTTATTTTCATATCCATTACGAACTTATTTCGTACTTGCTTGATAAACGTAAAGAAGATTAAAACAGGAATTTAAGCACATAAAAAAGAAATTATAGGAATAAAATGCTGTCAAAATGACGCTTTGTGTTTAAAGTCAATATTGGTCAATATAAAAAGGAGAAGGTGCGAATTGTATCTGTTTGTGTATAAGTGGAGGTATTGAAAAGGACTTTTCACCATTTTTGAAAGGTACGTTATTCCAGATATACGTACATACTTACATAAGTATTAAGCTAGAGTACGCTGCGCGACACCAGTCAGCGAAACACGACGCCGCCGTCATTTCATGTGCAGTACTTTATAGTTTAAATTTAATGTAATATGTATTATTTTATTTATTGTTTTATGTACATGTGTACATTTTATGGGCCCTAGATGCCTGAAATAAATGATTAAATTAAATCATTCGGGCAAAGCTTAGTTAAGGTTCCGTACCCAAAGGGTAAAAACGGGACCCTATTACTCTAAGTCTCCGCTGTCCGTCTGTCTGTCTGTGTCTGTCTGTCAGTCACCAGGCTGTATCTCATGAACCGTGATACTAGACAGTTGAAATTTTCACAGATGTAGGTAGGTATTTCTGTTGCCGCTATAACAACAAATAGGTACTAAAAGCAGAATAAAATAAATATTTAAGTGGGGAACCCCCCTTAAATATTATACCTACTCTATAAAAAACGGCAAAAAAAATCACGTTTGTCGTAAACCGGCCAAGTGCGAGTCGGACTCGCTTACGAAGGGTTCCGTACTCTATAGTACGGAACCCTTATTTTATTTAATGAATCATCATTTTAAACCTATATGATGTGTGTTACAGAAGTAAGTTGAAGAAAAGGGTTGCAAACGTAAGCTGCTGCAATGCCAAGCAAGAACAGACCCAGCGGCCATGTGCGCTCCAACACGTCCCTGCGGAGCCTGCGCCGGGGCAGCTCCATGGTCCAGAGCGGCATGGAAATGTCCCAGATATCTGTCCTCAAGGAAGAAACCAACACAGGGGATCACTATCTGACACCGGAACAACTCGAAAACATATATCGGACTAACGTGAACACCGGCCTGTCGGAGAGCTTCGCAGAGGAATTACTAGAACGTCATGGTCCGAACGAGCTGAAGGAACTAAAAGGCACCAGTCTACTTGAAATATTTATGCACAATTTGTTTGGATGGTTTCCATGTGTACTGTGGGTGTCAGCAATAACAAATTTCATTGGGTACTTCTTGGCCACATTCAGTAACCCACCAGGGGATGACGAACATGATGCCCACTCTGCAAAAGAATATCTTTATTTGGGGAGTGTGATCACCGCCACTATTGTAGGCACAGGCTTATTTGGTTTTTATCAAGAAGCCAAAAATATAGCAGTTATGAGCGGTTTCGAGAAACTAATCCCACCTAGTGCACTTGTTATACGAGATGGAGAACGAAGAACAGTTCCTAATAGAGAACTGGTCATCGGTGACATTGTAGAAATTTCAGGAGGAGATATAGTGCCCGCCGATCTGCGAATACTTACGTGCACTAATTTAGCCACGGATATGTCTTCTTTGACCGGAGAATCGGAACCCATAAAGCACAAGCCTGAATGCACTAATGCTAATCCTTTGGAGTCCAGAAATATGGCATACTTTGGTTGTCCTGTTACTGATGGAACTGGGAAAGCCATCGTAGTTGCGACTGGGGAAATGACTCAAATAGGAAAAATTGCTGGATTAGTAACCGGTTTAAAGAAAGAAGAAACTCCTATTTCAAAAGAAATCACACATTTCATCAAGTTATTGTGCGGCGTAGCTTTTGTTGTGGGTATAGCGTTCTTTATTATGGTATACGTAATACAGAGAAATTGGCTATCAGCGCTGCAATATATGCTAGGCATGATCCTGGCTAATGTTCCTGAGGGGTTGATCGTAACGTTGACCGTGTGCATGACGCTGTCAGCTAAAGCTCTCAAAGCGAAAAATTGTCTTGCTAAAACATTACAAGCTGTTGAAACCCTAGGATCAACCTCGTGTATATGTTCAGATAAAACTGGAACTTTGACTGAAAACCAAATGTCGGTATCTCATTTATTTTTTAATTTTAAAATTGTAGATAGAGATGACCATTCTCACGCAGTAGATCCGGCTTTTGCAACTTTATGTTTAGCAGCTTGTCTTAATCTAAAAGCAACCTTCCATCATGAAACTATCAACGAACGCGTCGAAAAGAGAAAAATAATTGGCGATGCTTCCGAGTCTGCTATATTACGGTACATGGAGGTCAACCGGTCGGCCACGAAGCTACAAATAGAAAACCCGAAAGTAGCACAAATTCCATTCAGTTCAGCTTACAAATATCAAGTCACGATTCATCATATGCTAGCAACAGATTCCTACGTCTTGATAATGAAAGGAGCACCAGAAATTGTATTAGAATACTGCTCGAGGGTTCTTATGGACGATGGACCACAGCCGCTCACACCACAATTGAAAAAAGAACTAAAAGCTAATTTCATCAAGATGGCGAACATGGGAGAGCGTGTCATTGGATATTGTGATTTTCAATTGCCACTCGAAAACTTTCCTATAGGGTTTAAATTCGATGCACAATCGCGTAACTTCCCCGTGGAGGACCTTATTTTTATAGGAGCAATATCAATGATCGATCCTCCGAGACGTGATATTGATAAATATATAGGTTTATGTAGGTCGGCTGGAATCAAGGTGATAATGGTGACTGGAGACCACCCAGTCACCGCCTTGGCTATCTCTCGCAAGTGTGGCACTATATCGATGCCGACTGCTTATGATTACGCGTTTGAGCACCACATTGACCTAGCTGATGTTCCGCCGCACATTAAACATCAATTTCAGGCAGCTGTTATAACTGGAGACGAACTTCGTAAAATGAGCGTTACGGATTTAATGACAACGCAAATGAAGTACAAAGAGATAACGTTTGCGAGAACGAGTCCTCAGCAGAAATTGTTTATTGTGGAGACTTATCAGTTGCTGGGTTTCGTCGTTGCTGTGACCGGCGATGGCGTCAACGACTCCCCGGCTCTGAAGAAGGCAGACATTGGCATCGCTATGGGCATTACCGGGACCGAAGTCTCCAAAAAAGCTGCAGATATGATCCTACTGGATGATAATTTTGCTTCCATCGTTCTGGGAGTACAAGAAGGTAGAAGGATCTTCGATAATTTAAAAAAGACCATTGCGTACACCCTAACATCAAATGCTGCCGAAATGTTACCTTTTGTACTGTTTGCGGTACTGGGTATGCCTCTGCCCATTACTCTCATTTTGATAATTGTTATAAACGTTGGAACGGACCTGCTCCCTGCAATAAGTTTAGCATATGAGGACTCTGAAGAAGACATCATGTCGATACCGCCTCGCAAGCTGTCCGACCACCTCGTCAATGGACATTTGTTATTCATGACGTACTTTCAAGTAGGACTAATTCAGTTCTTTGCTGCGATGTACGCGTACTTCGTGGTATTCGCTAAGGCGGGGTTTTTTCCTTCTAGCTTGATGTTTGTTCGCAACCAATGGGAAAATGAACACTTAACAGTGAAAGATACATTAGGTCGAGGTTGGAATTACAAAAACAGGAAAATGGTCGAGAAAAAATCGCAGACGGCCTATTTTGTGGCTGTGTGCTGGACTCAGATAGCGGATGTGATTATTTGTAAGACTAGAAGAATATCGATTTTGAAGAAAGGTATGAACAACCACGTGTTGAATTTTAGTATCGTTCTGGATTTGATCTCTGCGGTGGGCGTGTCGTACTTACCTCTGAGTCATGAACTCTTTGGTACGGCCAGGATAGATGTAACTGATTTCTTTCTGGCCATCCCTTTCATGTGCCTTATGATCATTATGGACGAATCGAGGCGTTATGTAATAAGGAATAACTTGTCCGAGTGGCTCGAAAGGGAAACTTATTATTAACTTATTATTTTTCTAAATAAGTGAGAAAGCATTTAGTTCGTTGTTTTCGTTAATTTTTCTTAATTTAATTTAAAACCTGAGAAAACTTACGAAGTTATGCAAGTTATAGTCCAGTAGGGATACAATATTTTTTCCACAAATCCTTCGATAATTCCAAAGTTTTTTATTTTCGCGGAGTGGATAGGTTTAGTGAATTCATTGCTATGTACAAAAATGCTAACAGTTTAGAGTTATGCAATAGGAGATAAGCAGGTATTTCCTATTATTTCCTGTTATAACAAAATTAGAATATTTAAATCAAAATACTATGCTGGTTCTTTGTAAGTACTATCTAAAGGATGTATTAGTGAAAATGCTAACAGATAGGTACTGTGGAACAATAGAAATCTGAAAATGTCCCTTAATTCATTCAATAAAAAATTTAAGTTTTCAAATCATTTATTATACACATAAAAGGAATTAGTTATACCTTACAACAAAAGTTCTAACAACTAAGTATTAAGGATCACAAGTAATTGTATTTTTACTTTGCGATTAGCGAAATATTGAATTTAAGTTTCTAATTTTGCGCCTACATATTCGTATTAATAAACTCTGCCACCATACAAAAGTTTCAACATATACATGCTATGCCTTTTGTTTAATAAATAAAATACAATTTGGATATTGGGGCGCAGTGTAGGTACGCGGCAATTCGTGCAGCACGGGCCACGGCGCGGTAACACTTCGAACCAAACTCACTGCAAACGTACCTATTGAATGAGGCGCGAAATCATTTAATTATTGTCACATCTCACAAATTACTAGGTACGTACTTACTCTGTTCCAGTCCGTGACTTCGTCCACGTGTAATTATGAAAATCCCGTCACTGCTGTTTAAAAAATCTGTTTTGAAAATACGTTGTTGATAGTTTATTTCAAAGAATTTAATACCTACCTACAAAGATCGCAATATGTTGACTATAGTTTTATTATTATTATGTATCAACTTGTTATATGGATAGAGGAACAGAGACAGAAAGTGGAGATTCCATTACAACATATTTTTCCGGGATAGCTGTCCCGGGTTTTGGGACATCACTTAAGTAGGTACAAAAATAATTATAACAAAGCAATAAAATAATTGGATTCAATAAGTAGGTACCTGTTTTTGTTTCATTATTAATTTAATGTACACTTAGTGATACCTATCCCGATACTCAAAACAATTTCCTGAAAAAAAAGTTGTCGCATGGAAGTCACTATTTGTCTCTGATACTATAACAAATGCTGTCTACCTATTCCGATCTGTCAAACAGATGGTGCTTTTAAATTTTCCCCATTCACATAATTAAGAGGCCGTGCATAAAATTCACCACTTGTTAGATTCGCTGCAAATCTATGTTCGTGTGCATCGTTCATGCAGCTACACGCACACGCGCGCAAAAATCGAGCTCAGTGAGCGCTCAAATAATGTTGATCCTTTAGAAGATATTATTTTAAGTTACAAAATTATATAGTAGAAAGGTTTATAAATAAAAATCTGTAACGTCTGTATATTTTATATTTATCACAATTCCCATTAAATTTATTCAATTTTGTGTTAGATGGATGTTGATACATTGAGACATTTAACAAAATGATAAATAAAAAAACGATACAATACAATGATCCTTGTTTTTTGTAAAATGGTTGTACAAAAAAACACTTTCCATACGGACATATTTACGAGAATTCTCTTTTATTCTGATATATTGTAATCTTGGTATAAACTAGTGTCTAAGATGTTTTTTTGAGGATGGAATCATGCACATTAGAGTAGACCTGTTCAGTCAGTGCAACCATTTGTGAAAAATTACTTTGACAAAACAATACAAAGTTGAGGTTGTCGTTAAAAAAGGAAATAAAAAGACTTAAATATACAGGGTTATTTGTAAAACACTAGCAACCTCACCTACAATACTAGCTATTTGGCATTGCCGAGTGTCGCAAACATTATTGAAAACAAAACTGGTCAACTGTTATACATGACTATTAAAAATACGAATTGTGTCGTGTATGACCAAGCAAACTTCATATCGGATTTTCAACAAGCAAGGCGTCATAGTCAAAGGTTTAACTGGGAGGCAAAACGTGAAATCCGGCGAGTTGATAGCAGATGATGATGATGGCAAAGTCACGTATATAACGTTTAAAAAGATATTGGAAGCAGAAAATTAAAGTGAACAGGCCCTTTACCTGCTACGACGGAAAAATTCGAAATGGCAATCACCGATCATAAAAGGCTTTACTCGATCGGCAAATGAGTAATAAGGTTTCTAAAAGCGCAGTATTTGTCTCCTACCGAGCAGATTATAAAAAATAAGTATCTTAAACAGTCCGGTGCATATCTTTGGTTACCACCACGCTTGTAAGAACTATCACTATGCTAAAAATAGGAAAGTAGAAGTTAATATCCTTATAAAACTGCACGGCTCAATTATTATTCATTAAGTAACAACAGAACTAAGCAATTTAATCAATTGCGGCAAAATTAGTACGCGGAAATCGCATAATTAAAAAGGAAAAAAATCGTATCCAGCACGCTGTTATATCACAGTTATTTCATTTAATTCTACACGACCTCAGTACGCCATATTTTAAAAAACGAAATTGAACAAGAGTCCAGGTATTCACCATCACTATATCAGGTTTATTGGCTACAATAGACCTGTCAGTGATGATGAGTTGACTGTAGTACAATGTGATATTATCATTTTGGAGAACTAGATCGGGCAAATACCTATAATATGGCACTTCCAATCCCACACGGCTGTATCTAGAGCAAATTACTGGTATTTAATCCTGGCTACAAGGTTGTGTCTATGCAAGTAATCTCCGGTAGTTAGTTATCATCATAAGGTCATCCATAATCCATAGAGTACATCAAAACCAGTATGATCCAACGGACAAAGGCACGTGGAGAACTAGATCGGGCACATACCTACAATATGGCACTTCCGATTCCACAAGGCTCTAATTTAGAGCAAATTGAGGGAAAATAGTCCTGGCTACAAGGTTGTGTCTATGCAAGTAATCTCCAGAAGTTAATCATCATCATTACTTCATCCAAAATCCAAAGAGTACCTAAACCAAAACCTAAAAAAATCTTAAAATGTTGTGTCCCTCAGTGGCATGGAGCGAGTTTTTCTCGGATCTACTATTTCTGGTAGAAGACAACTATTGTGACGGACGGACGGACTCACACTACTTTTTTCCATAGCCATAGAAGCTTCTTCTTTACCGGCAGCAATCATACATGATTCAGCCGTAGTCTTCCACGAGTCATACAAGTTGTCGTGACATTTCTGGTAGGTCGATTTGCTAATAAGTGGCAAATTAATGGATGCTGCTAGCTCGTTCAAGTTGGCCCGACCACAACCGATACTAACAATACCCGAAACTACGCTATGGTTTACGTCCAATTCGTTTTCTTACTCTCACATGTGTTTATTTCGAATCGACTTCCATGAAAACGACACCCATGACGATGATATTGATATAGAATACCTATTGCAGTCGCCATCTTGGATGTACTTATTGTTACCACTATCACTATTGCACTATCAGCTTAAAATACCCTCAAAACCGCCGCATTAATGATTTACAAGTAAGTTCACGAATTCATTATGATCGATCACACGGACTTATACGTAATTCGATAACAATTAAATAACAATAACTAGAAATCATTCTTACCTTTCAATATCAGCAGGAAGTTTAAAATACGATAGCTCCGGTTTTAATGAAGCCGAGTTCAAACAGCCGTATAGGTACTACGCAATACTTTCCTGGCATTTTCAAAACGATCGCGGAGATAAAGTTAAACGTGACCACTCGTCTTGATGCGGCACTCGCTACTGCTAGTCCCGCGAAGTCACCTTAGGAGTCTCGTCGGTGTGCATGTTTGTGTGAGTGTGCCGTTTCGAGCGTTTGTAGGCAGTTTCCCTACTGTCTATATTTATATTGTGGTATTAGTAACCATAAAAAATGTCAACATTCTGTGGATGATAATATAGCTGCACTTAACCATTGTAGATGCCATTTGATTAGAGAAAGTATTTTAATTTAATAGTAGTAGTAGAGTAATTCCGCAGATTTACTTTTACATACAAACATACAACCGTTACCTCTAATTATTATAAAGGTGAAAAAAATATAATCAGTCCTAATAAACAAACAAAATATAAAAAATAATAATAATTATTATTATTTTTATTCAGACAACCATTGATCCAATTCCCAATTACATTTATATTGCTAGTGTGAACTTAAAAACTATGTTAGTACCTAATAACTAAGAGAGACTTAGTCCTCTGGGTGAGGCTCCACACCAGTGGGCTGTCTAACTTGGTGCTTATAACCTTCAGGATGCTGTTACTGCTCCCACGCAATCTGCTTAGCAGTGAAGCTGTCTTTTTGCGCCAGGTGGCATCAAAGCCGTCTGTGCGCGACTCAGCAAACATTGTTGACGCACTGCAGAAACGCGGCAGACGTAACAGCGCCCTGTAGGCATTGTTAAACTGGATGCGCAGAGAATTGTAAGCCCTTTGGGTATATCTGAACCAAAGGCTCGCCGAGTACAGAGATGTGCAATACGCTTTGAATAAGGCTACTTTCACCGTATCTGTACACCGAGTGAACCTGCGGGCCAGCATGTTCGCCCGGACTGACAATGCCCTGCGCTCCCTCTCCATGTCTACATCATCTCCAAGATTTTCAGTAACTACATGCCCAAGATACTTGAATTGGCACACTCGATTAAGAGGAATACCATTGAGTAACACCGGTGGAACAACAGTTGGGGACTTTGTACCCGCCTCGAAGATCATGAACTCTGTTTTTTTTACATTATAACTCAGACCGTGTCTGGCCGCATACTTTTCACATACAGCAAGCAGCTTCCGCAATGCACAAATCGAGGGAGCCAGCAGCACCATATCATCGGCATAGCTAAGGTTGTTTACACTGACACCATCTACGTAGCACCCTACGGGCATTTGACTGAGTTCCTCGATCAGTGCATTTACGTATAGGTTAAAAAGCAAGGGCGAGCTCAATCCCCCTGCCTCACTCCGCATTCCAGTTTGTATTCACTCGACAATTCACCAGCCCACTTTACATTATTTTTCTGATTAAGGTACCAATACCTAAGAAGTGATGTCAACTCTGGCGGTAGACCCGTTTCCTTCAGCTTCTGCCATAACATATTATAAGACACTAGGTCAAATGCTTTCGAAAGGTCTAGAAAGCAAGCATAAACCGGGGTCTGTCTGTCAGTGTAATATTTCACAGTGTGCTTAAGGCTAAGAATTGCAGTCTCGGTCGACAAGCCAGGCCGAAAGCCGAACTGAGCGTCATGTAACTTAACATGCTTGTTCAAATAAGAGTTAAGCACACTGTCAAACACCTTTGCTACAATCGTGGCTAGCGAAATGGGTCTGTAGTTAGATTTTTCAGACACATCCCCCGTTTTACTCTTGACAATCGGTACTACCAGTGTCTTCATCAGGGCAGGGGGTAGGTGTGAGTGACTTATGCACAAATTACATAACATTGCAAGTATTCTAGGAAGGTGAAAACCAGCATGCTTGAGATGTTCCACACTGAGAGCGTCATAGCCCGGTGATGTTCCTCCCCTCATACCCCTAATAGCCCGATCAATATCCCCAGCAAGTATCAAAGTTGAAACATCCAACCCCTGAGTCTCAGCATCGAACCCTCCGCACGCTGGCCCTAAGGGTGACTTTACTAGAAATTGTTCCATAAAAACATTTGCAATTCCTTCAGGGCTAGACACACCTCCGATACTCACTGGGATGCCAGGTCTAGTATTCAATTTATTTGTACACTTCCAAAAATTTTTGAAGTCCTTATTCGTGTAGTGTGTCGCCATCAAGTCCATTTTTATCTGTTCTTGATGGTTTTGACACCACTTAAGCTTACCTTTGAAGATTTTACGCGCTTCAATCATGTCTCTGAACAATGGCCCGCTAGTCGGCTTACCATAGTTTACCCATATATTAAAAGTCCGCCTGGCACCCGAGTGAGACTCGGCCACGTGCTTATTCCACCCTGCTAACAACTTTCCATGTTTGCTTTTCTTAACTATATAGGTAGTGGTCGCAGCCATTCGTAACACATTAATCATATCATCATATAATTTATTGACAATATACTTATGGGAATCATTGTGACAGATTTTCCCACAACAACTCTGAAATTCGGATGGGAAATCTATATTTTTTAAATGATTATTACATATTTTTGTGTACTCGTTTATCTGCTCTGGGCTCCTATTGCCCCATTTAACTTTATTACATGGTGTGCTCCTCAATAAGGTCTTTTGTGGCATAACATTAAAATTACATGTAACAACTAATGGATAGTGGTCTGACCAATATACATCATACTTTACATATATATCTACAACACACGACCACGCGGCCCTTGTGACAATACAATGGTCTAGCCATCTGCGACACCCGTGTGCTTCACTAATGAAAGTGAAAGTATCGGACAATAAACAAAGTTTATTAGTGTCCGCACAAATCCAGTCCTGTTCCGCAGAGAATTCCAAAAGTTCAGTATAAAATCGCTCACCTGGATGTGCATTAACGTCTCCGAGAATGAAAACAGATTCAACACTACTTTCCTCAACGATAGCACTAATCACACTTAGGCAGTCTGTGAACTCAGGTACGTTCTCCGCACAGTCCGTAGGCATGTAAACACTGACAACCAGCACGGGCCGATCGTTTGTAGAAATACGAATAGCTGATATACGTGGGTTTGCACACTGTATCACTGACACAAACTGGAACACAGATTTACGCCATAAGAGCGCCACCCCTCCATAGGGTCTACCCTTGAGGATACCCACACTGGTGTCCACCGCCGAGGTCCCAGTGCTGCCAAAGTCTTCATGAATGTCCGCTAGGTAAGACAGTTCACAGGGCAACAGCCACGTTTCCTGTAAGGCAATGATGTCTGCAAAACCACATAACTGTCTTATACCGTCCACTGACCGTTTTATATTTTTGCAGTTATATGTTACCATAGTAGCATTATACATTATCAGTCGAAATATTTCTTTTCTCATCATAAACTTGTTTGTACGGCATAAACCGTCGACATGTCACACCGTCTGGCCAGATCTCATCATTTAGGAAAACATCCAATTTATGCTTCGTAACTGTCATTTTGTAGGCGCAGTAACTTTTTTCTGTTTTCATTTTTATTTTCTGAAGAGTAACATTTTCGTTGGTTTTTGTGAAAATATACTCGATTATGTCTTTCTCCGAGGTATTTTTGTGCACAATTAGACACGAACAATGGGATTTTAAGATCTGCTGGTCTGAATCTATCTTCAGGTTTAATTGAAGCTTTCCCTCTAATGCCCTCCGTCCTATTTCTGTATCTTCTTTTCTGTACCAACGACCACTCATTACTTAATGAAGAAGCTTTTGGTATCGATTCACCTTTCGACATAACTATTTCCGCCATAGTTTTATCATTATTTGTTACGTTCGTACCACTAACCGTGTTTATTACGGTGTGATTAGCGGCCGGTCCCGTCAGCTGTTCCGTCGCTGCCATTGTGGTACCAGTGTGCGTATAAGCTATATTATGCGTGCGCGCGTTATCAGCTGCTGTGAGTGCGAAGGCGGTAGAACTACACTCATGTACCAAACCAGTTGATTGTGTAAATGTCGAACACGGCGAATTATGCACTTGCTGTTTCGCACTTCTTGCTTCTACCTCCGGTGCATACTTTATTGACGCGGACTCGTCATCAATATTCAAAAAACCGGTCGGCCCGCTGTCTAATAAATAGGCACCTCTTCTATTGTTTACATTGGATTCTTCATATACTAATGATGCATATTTCATGTTATTCAACTCAGTTTTCAAGTACTCACTCGTAACATAAGTTTCCTTAATTAATTTTAGTTCCGACTGTAGTAACACAATATCTTTTAACAACCTTGTTGCATCTATGTGATCAAAAGTTACTGGTGGCAACTTATGCAGTTCCTTTGCCACAAAGATGGGCATTTTATCCGGATCAACAGTTTTAAAGGCACTTATGATATCTTCCACGTCCCTTTGTTCTTTATTTTTACGTCGCACAACTTTTCTGACGGTAGTTGAAAAAGACGTAAAAAGGAGCTCCTTCGCGACACTGATTTCTAATGCGGAGAAATCGCTTATAATCAGTCTTATTAAACTCACTTCATCCAATACACAGATTTTATTTTGTGTAAAACATAATAGCTCATTTATAACTATGTTACACTGTGAACATTTCACAACTTCGGTAGTCATTTTTTTTTTTTTTTTTATTCTGCACCCGTTCGCTTACGCGTTCGCGCGGAGACTCCTAGATAATACTTACTTAAAATGTGGTAGTCGGCGTACAATTTTGTAAATGTATTTACGTAAAACAATCGAGCGGCTGCGAAACAAAGTAGTACGTGCTGACGCTGGGAGAGCCCGATCGGTAGTGACGCGATCGAGTTTGCGCGCTCACTAATATAGCTCAATTTTCTTGTAATTTACGAAATGAAGTTATTGTTTAGTTATAAAACAAATTTTAGATTCTATTAAAAGGTTAACTTAAGATTATTGTGCAATTTTTAAATTTTCTTAAAAGTGTTTCTAAGGTATAGAAAAAAATATTTATTTGTATAGATGTTTTCCAAGAATTCCGTTTTTTCAACACTTTTTTTCTGCCATATTTTCTATTCAAGTCAATAATGTTTTCAACGCATCTGATTGTTGACAATACAATGATGGTAGTGATATTTTTTAAAATGTTATAAATCTGTCGTAGTTTTGTGTAAAACGTAACCAAACATCACTCGCTCGTTACTTTTGCGAAAAAAGGGTTCTGAATATGGGTAATTACCATTAATACATACATTATTTTTGAAAAATTCTCAAGCCATCTGAGAGAATAAGAACTTGACTTTTATCATCTAAAACAAGTAGGTTCAAATTCTTCTCACCTTTGTCACAAACGATGTTCAAAAATGTTCAAAATGATTTAATTTCATGCACGGCCTCTTAATTTACAGAAAGTTTACTTTACTATGTTCGAGACGTTCTTGTGCGGTGATGTAGATGGAGTACAGTTAGTAGGAATTTATAAATAATAAGAACTTACTCGTTGGCTCCAATCGTCGTTATGTATTTCTGCAGCCCTTAATATGGTCACTTGTGTATCTGATCTTCTAACTTGAGAAACCGTAATTCTTTTGTCAGCGGAGTATTTTTGTTGCGAGTTAATAAACTCTTGATCCGTAGTTTCATTGCAAAAAATGCAGTTTCCAGGTACGTATGTTCTACTGGTGGTGTCATTTGGTTTTCTCTGTATCTGTTGCACCGCTTTACGCTTCTTGTGGGCTATGATACATTTTTCATTGATGTACATCATTCGGCACTTTCTATGTAATTGCAGTTCTTCTTTTCCTTGGAAAATAACATGCTTCCCGTCTTCTCGCGTATGGCTAGCGGTAATTAGTGTGTGTAGTGCCCGTAGTTTTACAGTCACTACGTCGGAATTTAGAAAAAGGTCACAAACCGCACATTTTTCACTCATTTTTAAGTAAATCGCTCGTGCTCAATGCTTTATAAACATTTATAAACCAACACAACAAACAGAATGATTAAAAACAATATTCAATCGTGACGTGCAATGCAAACGCCAGGGAGAAAATTAAATAAGAATGAACAAGAGCGGTCAGTATACGGAGCTAGGTACCTACATCCCCGATCGGAGCTGGAGTGTTGCGATCGCACGCGCCGTACCTACGCGGCTCGGTAGCGAAAATAGTTATTTGCAATTTGAATAAAAGCCATAATATGCATTTGTTGAAACTTTTGTATGGTAGTAGAGTTTATTATTACTAATATGTAGGCGCAAACTTATAAACTTAAATTCAATATTTCGCTAATCGCAAAGTAAAAATACAATTACTTGTGATCCATATTACTTAGTTGTTAGAACTTTTGTTGTAAGGTATAACTAATCCCTTTTATGTGTATAAGAAATGATTTGAAAACTTAAATTTTTTATTGAATGAGTTAAGGGACATTTTCAGATTTCCATTGTTCCACAGTACCTATCTGTTAGCATTTTCACTAATAAATCCTTTAGATAGTACTTACAAAGAACCAGCATAGAATTTTCATTTAAATATTCTAATTTTGTTATAACACGAAATAATAGGAAATACCTGCTTATCTCCTATTGCATAACTCTAAACTGTTAGCATTTTTGTACATAGCAATGAATTCACTAAACCTATCCACTCCGCGAAAATAAAAAACTTTGGAATTATCGAAGGGCATATTCTTCTGGCTACTGGACTATTAAGGCACATACATAACATTTAGTGGCAGTTAAAGATAACGTGGGAACCCTAGCTTTTGCTAAGCCTCGGGGGTAGTTGGTTTTCCGTTCTTTATTTACTTTAGTTAAAGAGATGAAATAAAACAATAATTTGTTGTTTCTAAGTAAAATCGTTATTTTCTTTGTGTTATTTAAAACTTAAGTTATCGACTTGAATCGCCTCCGTATCAAAACGTCCTATTCGCAAAATGACCGATTAGCAGAACGTCCTATTGTCAGAGTACAGTTATGCTACAAAATTACTATCTATGTTGAGACGCTGAAAACGGTTACAGGCTACTTTTACGCGAGCGAAGCCACGGGCAAAAGTGAGAAAATAAAATAATATTTTCAAAGTACACATCTTCTACTTTTATGTTATTGTATTATATATATTAGGTACATGTAAATAATCTCCGTGCTGATCCGTAGTCATGTGCGGTCGTCAAGGTGGACCGATGACCTGGTGAGGGTCGCCGGTAGCCGATGGATGCGAGACGCACAGGACCGGTTGTTGTGCAGTGGACATCTTTCGGCTGATATAATGATGATTTTTTTTTTTCAATAAAATTAGGTACCTATCTCCGAAGTTCTTCATCAGATCTTTACCAAATTGAAATGGGACCAGTCCGGGAAGATACTCTTCCAAACGAAAAATAATCATCAAAATCGGTTGACAATTGACGAAAATATCACTGAACAAACCTACAAAAAAAAAACAGTCGAATTGAGAAACTCCTCCTTTTTTGGAAGTAGGTTAAAAACTGGTCCACCGGTATCGGGGACAGGGTCTAAGCCACCGGCAGTTAGAGGGCTCCAGCCAGAGAAAGAAACCTCCGTATCAACTATACGTAAGGGTTTTCTCAATGTAAGCTGGCCTAGTTATTTAGTAAATTGCCTAGGCCTATACATAATATAATAATATCGAGGAACATAACGGTAGATAAACATGTCCTTGCATCACTCTTAGCTGTTTTCATCGGTAAATCGGATTATATGCGCATTGGCTAAAGGGCGCGGCTAGATATGAATTTTAAATGCGCTTGCGCATGTGTGCTTGTTATACTTGGTACCGGAATAACTGCGGACCGAATGTGACCTACATTACGTTAAATTACGTTTCTATGTACTTATTGCAGCCTAGAATATGTAGGTTCACTGTTTGAGTAGGGTTCTGGGTTGCCACCTATGTTCAGTAGAAATAGAGTATTATACCTACTCTATTTCTTCTGTAGGTTTACAGGGTGTAAGGGACAGCCCTCGGCTGATAGGGTCTAATGCACCCTATCAGCTGTTCCTTATTTTGAATCATATTTCACCGGATTCATTTTTTTATAATTAATACCGCTAAAATAAAAAAAACCAGCAATGAATGTTAAAATACTCGTAACGATCGACGCATGAAATCAGCTGTTCGGAAGGGCCCCAGAAGGGGAAATTTGGCGCCCCAGGCCAATAAGTTTCACCGCCCCAGAAGTCAGGTAGCCAACTTCAGAGGGGCACAGTTATTTGACGCGAGCTGTACTTTGTGTGTACTTACCTACCTACATCGTACTATGAAAAGTGTCCGGTGATAAAAATATTAAACTCTCTGAAAAATGGGCATAAAAAGTGCTGTCTGCAACAAAGTATAATAGCTTGTTTCTGAGGGCCTAACACGAATGTTTTGACGTCATAGTAACGTTAACGTATTCGTACGTCGTATTATGAAAATAAAAACTACAACCCCATAATATTTTGATTTAATTTTATGCCTTGTTGCATTATGTCCGCCTATGTACCTACCACTATTGTACATAAAGTTTAAATAAATAAATAAATTTGTATGATAATACAAAACTATGAACTGTATCCAATTCAAATAAATATTATTGTGCGAAACGAGTATTATAGTTCCAATACGCCAAGATTGATTACGTATTGGCGCACCGGGCCATGGCCCGGATGGCCCTAGGGTGAATACGCCCATAACCCGGGGACGGCGCCGCGGCGCGGCGGCTGAAAGCTAGCTGCGCTTGCCGATCGCTATGCGATTGCCACTGTCACGATACATTGCGTATGAGGTTGTTAAAATAAATCAGTTTTATTGGATTCCCCTATCGTTCCTGAAACAATTTCATGTACCTAAGTCTTCTTAGTATGGTATACTGAACTCACCCCATCAGTCTGCGGAGGGCTTTCGCTTACACCCTGTATGTAATTAAGTCAAAGTCGAAAAGTCAATTCATTTAAATTTCAACTAGATCAAATCAATGGATCAAATGCACTTTTGAACGTCTTTACAGATAAAGCAATAAATGGACAACTATAGTCACTATAATATTAGGTTCGGGAAAAAGTCTCTTCGCATTATAGTATGTATGAACTTGTAATAAAATCTCTTTGGCTATAGTCTATACTATTTGTATCTGGCTGGTTATGGTATCATTGAAAGTTTAAATTTTAAAAAACATAATTCCAAATTCAAATTACGAAAATGTGTGATTTTCATTTGTTTTTCGTACTGTCAAGATGAGTGAATCTAATGAAGAAATTCGATGCATTTTTAAATTTTACTACAAAAAAGGTAAAAATGCAACGCAAGCCGCGAAAAAAATTTGCGATGTTTATGGACCTAGTGCAGTGTCTGTGAGAGTAGCACAAATTTGGTTTAAGCGTTTTCAATCCGGAAATTTTGATGTCAAAGATGCACGTCGCTCTGGTCGCCCTTTTACGGATAAAATGGATGCCATTTTTGAAAAACTGGGAATTGACCACAAAACAGGTTTGGAGCATTTGAAAAAAATTGGGTAGTTACACAGAAAAGCTCGATATTTGGGTACCTCGCGAGCTCACTGAAAGAAACCTAATGAACCGTGTACTCATTTGTGATTTTTTATTACGACGTAATGAAACCGAACCATTTTTGAAGAAGCTGATAACTGTTGATGAAAAGTGGATCACGTACGACAAGAACGTGCGAAAAAGGTAGTGGTCAAAGGCCGGTCAGGCTTCACAGACTGTGGCGAAACCCGGGTTAACTCGCAACAAGGTGATGCTGTGTGTGTGGTGGGATTGGAAGGGCGTTATTCATTATGAGCTGTTACCACCTGGCAGGACGATCGATTCTGAACTCTACTGCGAACAACTCAGATTATAGCAAGAAGTTGAGAGAAAGCGGCCGGAATTAATCAACAGAAGGGGTGTGGTTTTTCATCATGATAACGCTAGACCTCACACATCTTTAGCCACTCAGCAAAAATGAATAGAGTTTGGCTGGGAGGTGTTAATGCATCCGCCGTATTGTCCTGACCTTGCACCTTCAGATTTCCACCTGTTTCTTTCGGTCTCTTCAGAATTCTTTAGGCAGTGTCAGGTTAACATCACGTGAGGACTGCCAAAACCACTTGTCGCGGTATTTTGATCAGAAGTCCTAAAATTTCTATAGCAATGGGATCATTTCCCTACCTACAAGATGGCAAAAAGTTATCGAACAAAATGGTACCTACATACTTTAGTTAAATGTAAATAAACTATATTAAAAAATGTTTTGTATTTTCTTAAAAAATGCGAAGAAACTTTTTCCCCAACCTATTATTTTATTTTTATAAAATATTACCTAGAAGAAGAAGGAGAAGAACGGACAAGAATCTCCATAGTGTTAGAGTACTTACAGGCAACATTTTATTGTTATTAAAAAACTAGATATTTTAATCTAAATTTTTTGGGTTGTTTTTTAAATAATTATACTTGTAGACAAAGTTCAATGCAGCTCTGTTTTTCTCTTTCCTCTCATTTATTTATTAAAATTGTATTCACTAGTAAAAAGGTACAGTTCTCGTCAAATAAATAAATAAAAAAAAAAATCTCGTCACATAATCTGTGCCCCTCTGAAGTTGGCTACGAGTGGTTGCGTAGTAGTCAAAATTACGAACAAACTGTAACTGCGCATGCGCAAGAGACATGGGGGCGGGGATTATGGCGGCGCGATTTTCCCGCTTGCTCCCGTCTACGTGACTGCACCTGCGCGATCTTTGCAAATGGCTAACTTCAGAGGGGTAAAGTTATTTGACGAGAACTGTAGAAAGGCGGACATAATGCCTCAGGCACTTTCTACAAGTCGAGCTAAGGGTGGTGCGGAGACAACATGGCAAGTGTTAGCTTAGTTGCTTGAAGTTACGTTAGCGTAAGAAACGCATTTCTCAGCCGATCAGACCATCAGCAGATCCGACGGTGAAAGCAGTCATTTTCGCCAATTTTCACCGCTGATTGCCGTAGTTCGAGCATGATGAAACTGTACAAGGTGATTTTCACCTGGGTTCAGGTGAAAATATGGACAGATTGCTACTCAAATAAGTTAAAACGAAAGTCCTGCTAGTGTCAGTCAGGGAGGACAGCGCGTAGCCAAAGAGATGGTATAGTGGCAGTCGAGGACTTTGTGTTCATGCTGGTCTCAATCCTGCTTAAATTACCACGATAAAACAAAATAAAGACAGTGCTCACCGTCTGATAGCATAACATCTGGCGGTGACCGACCTTGCCTGATTTGATCGACTAATAGCACCTGTTTAATTAAATTACATAATTCTAGTAAACCCTGGACAGTCTCACCTAACACCTTATAAGACTGGCCAATCCTTACCTTGCGGTGGTAGGGCTAACGCCCGCCTGGTTCGCGACCACCTTCCCACCGGAGTTCGGCGTCAAGCAGCCTGCTGTGTTTCGTCGACGTGTGGGAGTACCAGTGCCTCAAGGCATCTTCTGGGCACGCTCGCTTCATCATGGACCTCATCTATCGCTTTCCATCAGGCGTGATCGAGGTCAAGAGCTAGCTCATTCATAAATAAATAAATAATAATATTAATAACGGGTTATAGTGTAGAATTGGCAACTAAAGCGTGTTACCCACTAGGAAACACCAAAATTAACTTTTAAATATGATCGCACTGTTAGATTTTCTCTTGTCCTGAACCTAACGTAATAAATTCTTATTATTTAGGTGTAGCGTTAGTGAAAACGGGTAACGAGTTATGCCAAGCCAAAGTGTGTCCATAACAGTCTCTAGATTGATATCAAATAACTGAGCAATTGACAAGAAGACGCAAAACTGTGTGATTCTTGCATCAGATTTTAGTAATTAACTTTCGATGTAGGGAGCTGTTGCTCTTGCTTTGTAGCTTATTTGGCATTTTGATAGTTTGACTTTATCGTAGAGAGGGAATTAGCAATAGACAAGTCACTAAGTAATAGGTGCACACTTATTAGAGCCAGCAGGGGTAAGAGTAAATAAAACAGAAAATATATTTTCAAAACTCGAAAACCTTTACTTTTTTAACCCCCGACGCAAAAAGAGAGGGGTGTTATAAGTTTAACGTGTCTCTGTGTATCTGTCTGTGGTATTGTAGCTCCTAAACGGATGAACCGATTTTCGATTAGTTTTTTTTGTGTCATAGATAATTTTATCCCGAGTGTTCTTAGCCATGTTTCATGAAAATCTATTCAGCCGTTTGAAGATCATCAGCTCTTTTCTAGTTGATGAGACGATCTGACTCACTTCGTTATGTCCGATCGATTCGAAATTTGGTACCGTGTTACTTCAATGATATTAAAAGTATATGGTAAGGTAACCATGACCTGATCAGCCGTTTGAAGATCATTAGCTCTTTAATAGTTGATGAAGGGATCTGATTACCTTCCATATGTCCTATCGATTCGAAATTTGGTACCGTATTACTTCAATGATATTGAAAGAACATGGTAAGGTAACCATGACTTTAAATATGACATGTTAGGGTAAGGTTTAGATTTCGAAGGTGGGCTTTGGCTTTTTGGCATTAAATTTAATTATTTTTTTATTCACGTATGATTACTCGATTAAACGCTTCACGTTTAATATATTGCCCTATGGGTTAGTTTAAAATAAAAATTTAATTAAAAATTTAAAAAACCCCCTTCGCAATAAATAAGTTTAAGAAACAACCCATAAAAGGTAAAAAAATAATTATGCTAAAAATAAATTAAAGTCGCGGCGGGGTATAGCTAGTTTAGAATCGACATTTCAAGTTTGTTACATAGCGATAAGTAATTATTTTTTTACTTTTTATGGGTTGTTTCTTTAACTTATTTTTCTGCGTAGGGGGTTTTTTAATTTTTAATTTAATTTTTTCTTCGCAAGTTTGTTGATAAAGATCGTTTGATACACGAGCGTTCGTCATGCGTTCGTCATGGGATTGTACTCTCGGTGAATCATGAGACTATCACGTTTTTTAGGGTTCTGTACCTCAGTCGGCAAAAACCTTATAGGATCACTTTGTTGTCCGTCTATCCGTCTGTCAGTCTGTCCGTCTGTCAAGATCGTTTTTCTCAAGAATGCGTGGAGGAATCAAGCTGAATTAATATCAAATACTCAGGACTGCTACCCATTGGAACAGTGAAAAAAGATACGGGCCGTTTATGTTCCGTTTTTGGCGCATGTTTTGACGCTGGGTAAATAAATACCCGTACCAAATTCCAACTTTTATCCCAATTCCAAGCTAAACCGCGTACAGACAGACAGACGGACATGGCGAAACTCAAGGGTTCCTTGTTGACTACGGAACCCTAAAAAGTGACAGTCAAAAAGGAAATTTAAAATGTCAGCATCAGGCCTAGCGCGCACTGCCTTGCGTTTTTTAAACGCACAATCTGTAAAGTATGGAGTGTCATAGAAGTGCGCGCTCTGCGGTGAAAAAAACTTATCTAGTTAAAATATAGAAAGGTACTGCCTCGTTGATCTAGTTTTCGCAAGCGCCACTACTGGCCGAGCTCGGGGTCCTGGGTTCGATTCGCTGGTCGGCCAAAATGTTATTGGATTTGTTCTTTTGGAAATTCTCAGTAGTAATCTGCAGTGCGTTTCTGTCGACATGTCGAAGTGGAAACTTAGGCAAATTAACGACAAGTAAGCTGTCAAACCAAACAAGATGGAATGAAAGCTCACTTCGTGATCACTTCACCCAAGCCTTCACTTCGACATGTTTACAGAATCGACCGGCTGGATGTGTCCGATTGATGGCAATGGGCTCACACCTTATTACATGGGACGACATAATAGGGTATTTTACTGAAAAATCTAATTAGTCCGTCAGATATTTTTTCAAAAAATATTGCATAGATATTTTTATTTTTCACGTAAACAAAAAGTAAGGACGACACAGTGCGTTGAAATCACGCGTGACGTCACTACGATGGTACAATCTTTACCAGCGACGTGACATCATCACGTCACTGTGTCGTCCTTCCTCTTGGTGAAACGCGATTGTATGATGTTACTCGTCGTGCGTGAGTGCGTGACTCGACCATCAAATTCTTCAAAGAAAAGGGGTGGTTTCGTTTGTGTGTTGATAGCAAACGAATTGTATTCGTAAACTTTTGCTAGCGGCATATCGTTCCCATTCATGTTTTATTTTCGTAAAAAGTGGCGCAGGAACACAGTTTTTTTTTTTTTAACTTTGCCCCAGACTAGGAATTACTCCTGTATCGTGGGTGCCTTTACAAACATACAAACTCACATACACAGACAGCCAGATCAGGAGCAATACAAATATTTGTTCCGTGCGGGAATCGAACCTGCGACAAGCAGCGCAGCAGTCGATCGCTCAACCACCGCGCCAACCGTGTCGTCAAAACAGAAGCGTCAATGTGAAGTATTCTTAACGTTAAAAGTTTCGAATATGCAACACTAGATGGCATACTCAACGCCATGCGCATGCCCTAAACGATCTCCGGGTCCCGTCTATGTACATAACTAAATTCATCAAAATCGGTTCAGCGATATAGTCGAGACAGCGTAACATACAAACAAAACCAGCTTTCGCAAATAAATGCGAAAGTGAGTTTTTTTGTTTTTGTTTGAACTACTACTTAGGAGTAGTTAGTAGTTTCTATTTGTTTATTATTATTATTACATTATTTACATTAAAGTTCAGCTGTACTTAGTAGATATATTGAAGGTAATATTATTATCTAAGTATTTATTTATTGAGACTTCATGCACAAAGGTACATAAACAAAGGCGGACTATTAAGTCCGCGATAGACATTCTCTACCACTCATGTCACAAAGTATTAGATCGCTTTAAATCAGAACAGCCATAACTAATTAATGGACATGTTACGGCTTCAGCCTTTTAGTGTAAAGGTAGAACTAGTAGATTGAGGTAGGTCGAGGGATTAGTGTACCTACAGCTACAAGATTGAGACACGATAGACGCCTCGATAAGCCATTATCGAGGCGTATGTCGTGTACCACATACCTAATGTTTCGATATTATCAAATTAAAATTCATATTTATATTATACAAGCAATGCATGCCTAGGTTGGTCTATAGATGGATGGCCATCTTAGCATTACCGAGACACCTCCGTGCCGAAAAGCACGTTAAGCCGTTGGTCCCGACTGTCATTTGGAAATCTTTGGCAGTCGTTACGGATTGTCAGAAGCCAGAAAATCGGACACCAGTCTTGCCAAGAAGTACCGTGTTACCCAGAGAATCCAGTTTTACTGGAAGCCGACCCCAATATAGCTGGGAAAGGCTTGGCAGATGATGATGACCTAATTAGAATATTGGTCAGGGTTGCACGAATACCATCGCCAAGATTTTATAGACCTACGGCCCCTTTTTTCGGAAAACATGAATCTGCAGTAGACCAGATGTAGGCATGTCGTAGTTCTGGGTTCGATCCCCTGGTCGGGGAATGGACAGTGTCAGGTGTTGTTAGGCTTTCGTTAATGCAGGAATTTGTGAGTATCAGTCTGAAATCTAGATAACATGACTGGTAATGGGAATAGCCATCACCATCATTGCCAGCCTTGTTCTGGAGGTTCGAGCTCTCGCCAAAGGTCGCCTCAGACAAACTCACGGATCTAAGTCTTATTTTTCGGTTTTTAAGACTGAGCACTGAGCTATAGGTACAGGTGTACCTACTGCTGAGTATAATATTTAAAGACTTTTCTTTTTGTGCCGTGCTTCTCTGGCCCCTTATTAGATGGTTCTTAATATTAGGTCTTTACCTATGAAATTGCCGTTCTGCAGTACTGGCCATTTCAAATCAAAATAATTTTTGTTTGGCTAAGAATTCTAATTTCAAATTAATTTTATTTTAAAAACATGTTTTTTTTTTCCAAAAGTAGTCATTTGTTTATTGATTAGTGTTACATTTTCATCGCATTTCAATCTTTTTCGTCATCATGGATACGTTAAAAATTCGAGTAATTAAGGAATATGAGTACCGTCGTGGCAGCAACGCGGCACAAGCGGCACGCAACATCAACGACGTTTACGGAACTAACACTATAAACCAACGCACCACCTGTTATTGGTTTGCTCGCTTCCGTTCTGGAAATTTCGACCTGAAAAATGAACCTCGCGGTCGTCCGAAGACTTTGGGTCGACAATGACGAATTAAAGGCGATTGTGGAAGCTGATGATACACAATCTACGGCTGAATTAGCAGCAGCTTTCGACGTTAGCGTCAAAACAATATTGGTCCATTTGTGTCAAATTGGCAAGGTAAAAAAGCTTGACAAATGGGTGCCCCACGAACTCAATGATCGCCAGCGCGAAGTACGCGTCGAGACGTGCCTTGCACTGCTCAACAGACACACAAATGAAGGAATTATGAACCGCATTGTTACCTGCGATGAAAAATGGATTCTGTTTGATAACCGCAAGCGCTCAGCAAGTTGGTTGGATTCTGGTTCAGCACCTAAACAATGCCCTAAACGAAAACTTACCCCTAGAAAAGTGATGGTCACTGTTTGGTGGTCTAGCGCCGGTGTGATTCATCACAGCTTCTTACCAAACGGGGTGAGCATTACTGCAGATGTGTACTGTGAAGAACTGAACACAATGATGGAGAAGCTGGCACATCTCCAACCAGCATTGGTCAATCGCTCGTCTCCGCTGCTCCTGCACGACAACGCGCGACCTCATACTGCACAGCAGACGGTCTCCAAGTTGCAAGAACTGGGGTTGGAAGCTCTCCGTCATCCACCCTACTCACCAGACCTTGCGCCTACAGACTACTACTTTTTCCAGAATTTGGATAACTTCTTGGCGGGAAAAAAATTCAATACCCGAGAGGCAGTACAAAATGCCTTTGAAGAATTTGTTGCCTCCCGTCCAGCTGATTTCTTTAAGAAGGGCATCAATAAACTGCCACTGCGTTGGCAAAGATGCATTGATTGCATGGGTGATTACTTCGATTAATACAAATAAAAAATACATGAAAAAAATTCGTTTAAATTTTTTCATACAAAACGGCAATTTCATAGGTAAAGACCTATTATAAATGTTAGCATGCCGAATGGTAAAATATGGCTGAGCTTTGATATAATCATAACAACAATTGTGTATACCCATATTTGCAAAATAAAATTCTATTCTAGGCTGGTGATATAACTGGTGGATCATATTTTTGTAAAACCTACCACCTAAATTCACATGTGAAAGCAATAAATATATGGAGTATTGAAATGTGTGTGCCTGCAAACTCCTTACGAGAATTCAGGCGTGGTGTTCTCAGATCTAGAGCAACGACTATCCCAAACTAATAATTAAGCTTAACTAGCTTTTAGCCGCTTTATACACATATGCCTGTATCCTTGTTGCGAAAGTGTCTCAAGTGTAGACCATGCGTGGCCGGCGCACCGCCGCTTTAAATACCGCGCGCTAGCGGGGCAGGACACACGTGCTCTCCAACCCAAGACCAGCGCACGCGACAGACATGCTCGCTAAGGTAACGTTTTTATCTATATTTTTATTATTGTTTTAAATACAAGCGAAATTTGGACCGAAATTGAATGTCAGCTTGGTCAGCGAATCAACAAAGTTTTCCTAATTTTTATGAAATTTTCATAACAAACGTGAAATATCAAACCCCTTTGACCTCAGCAGGGCAAAATAGAGGTGAACTATTGTAGATCAAAATAATGATAGCAATAAATGTTTGATTAAGCCTTTTGCCGTTCACAAAACAATGACTGCCCTACGTACAAAATCTACAATAAATACTAAGTATTAGATGTGAACCATAACAGAGAAGGTATAGCTAATGAATGAGGTCAAGAATCCAATCTCTTCGATTGCGAAATAGGTTAGAATCTCATCGATGAGTTTGAACCAGGTATTCCGCGCACCAACCCCACCTATGGTGGGCTAATAGCTGCACGTGTATGTCTGTTCTGTAAGCGGCCGAGCGATTGACATTCTGGGAATCTAGGCTATGCGTAGCGGGTTCGATTCTCGTTTGGAACATTTTATATCGCCTATCTCAGGCCTACGTAGCAGTTCTGTGTCGGCTGGGGACTCTGGGAGTATGTAGTGAATTGCAACCACCACTGGAAAATATTACTTTAATTTCGGACTTTCATCTACTTGAAGTTTCTACATTCACAATTATTTACAGTTTTTGCCACAAAACATTACATTAGGTATTACTAAGCAACTAAGGGTAGTTGGAGGCTTGGGCCCTCCAACCACTCTTGGTTGCGGTCCCATTTAATGCTTCCCTTTTGTTGTCAGTTGTTATTATTATGCTGCGCGTGCGCCGGCGCGATGGCGCGGCCGGGGCTGCTGGACGGCATCGGCTACGCCTCCCACGGCTACGCCGCACCGGCGTATGCCGCGCCAGCGTACGCCTCGTACGCCGCGCCCGCGTACGCCCCAGCGTATGCCCCAGCGATCACCTCGCACGCCTACGCCGCGCCTGCCATCGCGCACACGGCGTACGCCGCACCTGTCGTCAAAGCCGTGAGTACATGGGATGTTGATCGTATTTGATGTAATACACTTTTGTTTTTGATATGGTTTTACGATATACCTGTTAAGTATTATTTTATCAACACAGTCATAAATTTCCCATCACTTCCCGAGGGTGTTGTAAGAGGCGACTAAGGGACTCACCAGAGAATGGGCAGTAGTTCTCTGTAGGTACATTGCAACAGCTACACTGCGATCGCCAACCCGCCTGCCAAGCCTGGCGATTATGGCAACCCCCCCATCTGAGGGAGGCCCATGTCTTGCAGTGAACGTAATTCGGCTGATATGATGATGATGAGAGAGAGAGAAATTTTCAATGAAGAATAACCAATAACAGTTTGGCTTGCCTAGAATTAACCTGCAGGTATTCCTCAACGATCAAAATAAAAGGAGTACTCCTGTGTAAGGAACGCAGGAGGTGGCGTACTATAGTTTCTGACGGTCCCCGTTTAGAAATGGCGAGCGTTTTATATTCGTATGGATGTATATATTCATCAAGATCCGGGTCCAGGACCTCGGCAACACTGCTCTACTTAACCATACCCTTTGTCAATTAACAAGTGACGACACGGTTGGCACAGTGGTTGAGCGATTGACTGCTGCGCTGCGTGTCGCGGGTTCGATCCCACACGGAACAAATATTTGTATGGCCTACAGATAGTTGTTCCGGATCTGGCTGTTTGTGTATGTGAGATAATATGTTTGTAACGCACCCACGATACAGGAGAACTTTCTAGTGTGGGGCAACGTTTTTTTTTTAAAAAAAAAAAGTTTCCTCTATGTTCCATATTCACCAGGTGGTTCGCGCTGAGCCGGTAGACCCGAACCCCGCGTACAGCTTCTCGTACGGCGTGGCAGACCCCGCCACCGGTGACCACAAGGACGCTTCGGAGACGCTGCAGAACGGCGTGGTCCACGGCTCCTATAGCCTGGTGGAACCTGACGGTCACGTGCGCAAGGTCACCTACACGGCCGATAAGATTAATGGGTTCAACGCCGTGGTTGAGAGGACGGGCGCTGCTGCTCATGCGGTGAGGAGTTTTGTTGTATTTTAGCGATTTTTTACTGATTATTGAGCTTTTAAGACTATAAAGTAAAATATCGTACAGGTTATCGCGGTGTGAACAGGCCTAAGGTACCAAAGCAGCTGCTAGATTTTTAACGAAGCTGGCAAGGAATAGTCCACCGCGGCGCAGTCATTGTATGTTTCCTTCTTGACCATTCTTGACGATTGCTTCTCTTTCAGGTGGCAGCACCAGTAGCAGTAGCGGCTCCCATCGCCAAGGTCTACGCTGCGCCGGCGCAGGTTGCCGTTGCGGCACCCGTAGCGAGGTACACGCTGCCCGCTGCCCACGGCGTCGTGGCCCACCCGTGGGGCTAAGCCCAGCAACTACGAACAATAAGCGACCTATCTTGCTGAACGATTAGGAAAGTCATCGACAAACAGAAGATAGTGTTGGACGTTGGAGTATCTCTAGTGTAACATTATTTTCTGTCGTCATCTCGGATTTTGAGATTTCCAAGTTTAGAACAGCGCAGTCTGTTGAGATTTTGATAAAAACGGATGTGTTGGATTGTAGTAAGCATTATGTTTTTACTGTGATTTTTCGGTATTGGTTTGGTTAGAAATCATAGGCCGCGGCTATACGGTAAAGGCGAATCGTAATGTGTTTTTATTGCCTATCTTTTGTAGAAGTTAATGTTTTTTGTTTTCGGGCCCTGTTTTTTAATACTTTGGAAAAAAACGTCAAAATGTACCATTGGACGTTTTTCGTTTGAATGTAAAATCGAAAAGTAATGGCCCTGTTTTCTAGCTTTTCTCGCCTTTGCCCTCCGGCCCCAGCCTGTAAGACCAAGAAAGTTCGTTCAGCAAAACCAGGCGCGCCTGATGACCTCGCCCGTCTACTGTAACTTATAATTTATTATGTACTGCTTTGACTGTTGCCTACGGACCTGATCTTGACGCATCGTATTATTTACGTACATGTAAATATAATTTAGACTTATAAATAAATGCAACTTTTGCAGTATTTATGTCTTTATTTGATCTACCTGTGAAACTTAACACCGAAGCATGCTGTAAAAAAACAATTACTGCCCTCAAGCTAGACTATCTGCTATCAAAGTCGGTACTAAATCTAGGCACCTAGTCTAGAGCTATTTACATGTTGCCTACAAATTGAGATAGTCAATACCATTTAACCAAAGCGTGATACACACAAATAAGCTCCGTGTGACAGAACTCCAGTGTCTTTACGGCGTTCAAACCTAATCATACACGACCTTACACGTCGTCTACATACATTTAATTTTAAAAATGTTAACGCAATAATGAACTTAGTATCTTGTACTAAATTCAGAATGATATTATCTACAGTTTGATTCTGTATCCGGGGACTATGTTAGAATTATCAGTTCCAGTTTCGAAAGGATTTGATAATCTTTTCGTGTAGGTCCTAAATGAAATCCCATATTTAGTAGGTAAAACTAGTTATTTAGAATTAAACTTTAGCTTTCCTGTTAAATCTAGTAATTATTTATGAAGTCTGTCCGACTCTTAATTACTTTGGTAACCAGCGTCCAAGCGGAAATTGTGCATGTTGAAATAGTCAATGTTAGAACCGGTCTCTTGTATTGCCCAGTTAGACTTGGCATAGACTTACTTAGCTGTTGTGATGTGAATGTGCCGTGAGAACCATATCCTGGGAAGAACAGGCTCTAAGAATACCTATGAATTTCTGGAGATGTGGATAAACTTTTGGTTACAACCTATTGAAGGGCCTTGTAACTGCGATAGGCGAATACGTCATACGACTCTGCCAAGAGACAACGGTTATTCCAAATATTCAGGCTGGCAACGACCTCAAAAAAAAATTGTTGGTGTATTTACTTTAGATTTTTTTATAGATAAAACTTTTATTTTTCCCTTTTTATTAATTAACTAAATAAATAACAGTTTTGAAGTCGGCTCAAAACAAGGACAAATTCTTGATTTAGGCAGTACTATTACCCTTTGTCGATTTTTGCTTCAGCTTGGCTAATTGAAGCTTAAGGGCTTAGTCTTCTAGTGCACAATATAAGAATCGCGTGCAGCGAGTCCACGCGCCGAGCGTCTGCACCCGGGCTCCCCGCAGTCCCCGCATTCATCCTACCTAGCGTAAAATTTAAAACAAAATTTGACACGGTCGGAAAGTTGCTCTACTAAGTATTATTCAATATTTATTTCAATTTTAATGATACTTTGGGTCTGGATGTAGTGTTTTTGTGTGTTCCGTAGTATCGTAGTAGACATAAAAAATGATAGTGGGGCCAGCCAATGAGTGTTAAAAGAATACGCCATATTTTTGTGTAAAGTAAGTTTATTATAATTTTTTATGAAGTAGTTATCAGCTCCGATCACCGGACAGCAAATTTTGATTTGAAATTACATCGCAACAAAGTACAATCAAAAGTTCAGATAGATGTACACTAATTGCAAATAAAGAACAGTTTGACATAAATATTAAAAACACTTTCAGTTTATTAGACACAGATTCAGAGGACGTACATGTACAGTATAAAAACATAAAGGAAGCTATTAAAATCGCCAGTCAAAAAATTGTGTGCCTCAAGAAAAAGAAAACAAAACTTACTGACAGCACAACACGTCTTATAGAAGAGCGACAGAATGTAACGTACCAATCTGCTGGCTACCGCATTGACAAACAACCGATCCCTAAGATCAGCTATGCGTGGTATGGTAAATGGTGTTAAACAAGGAGTTAGGGCAAAAATTCTTGGGATAAGTACCGAGTTGTATAAATCTCTATATTCCAACGACCAAACATCCCAAAAAACAACCGAAGTTTACTGATGTCCTGAGGAGGTCCCGGTAATATCTGGCTATGAAGTACACCGGGCTCTCAGAGGCATGAAGTACAATAAAAGTCCCGGCGAAGATGGTATTACAACCGAATCACTTCGAGCCGCGGAGCCTATCTTGTTGCCATACATAAGGAACTTATTTAATTCAATATTACAAAAAGGTGATTTTCCGAGTAGTTTCTGCCACTCAAATGTTATCATCCTTCATTAAAAGGTGATAAGACCGACATCGGCAATTACCGCTCCATCAGCCACATCTCACACCTTTACAAAATATTCATAAAAATTCTTGAAAATTGCATTTCTGGCCAATTCAATCAACATCAACCTCCCGAACAAGCCGGGTTACGCCATGGCCTATCCACTACTGACCATTTACAGTCCCTTAATCAAGTATAGAAAAACATTTAGAATTCAACTTACCTTTATACCTCGCATTTGTCGACTACTCTAAAGCATTTGTCAGTTTATCGCACAACGCCATATTTAAATCTCTTCAAAACCAAGATATCGAACCTACATAAATTAAACTACTACAAAAAATAGGTATACCAAAATAGCACAGCAGCCTTTAAAAATAAAAACCACAGGACCATCATTCACTAAAAACAGGGCGACCCGCTTGCTCCAAAGCTCTTTACAGCCACGCTTGAAGAAGTCTTTAGAAAACTAAAAAGCAATTGGAGGGACAAGGGCATCGTCGTGGGCGATAGAAGATTAACTTATCACCGCTGCGCCGACGATATTGTTCTTTTCTCCTCCACGGCAGCCGAGTTAGGCCTAATGCTCGACCAACTGAGCAGTGCCAGCCTCGAGGTTGGACTCGCGATGAATATGACGAAGACCAAGGTAACATAGGAATTGGGGTGCGAGTATTGAATATGTCCATGAGTTTATATACCTCGGCCAAATAGTCTCCTTCCAGGCAAGACACGATAAAGAAGTTGCTCGACGCACCGAGAACGCCTAGAAGAGCTATTGGTCGATGAAGCATATACTGAAAGGAACTCTCCCTCTCTCACTAAAGAGAAAACTCATGGACATGTGCATTCTTCCTACCCTCACCTATGGAGCGCAGACATGGCCACTAACCAATCGTCAAAAGTCCGCACTCGGGGTCTGTCAGCGAGCAGTGGAGCGCAGTATCCTTGGAGTTAAACTTTCTGATCGTATAAGGAACTCGATACTGCGTTCTAAAACTCAAAATGCCCATGTATGTCACACGGCTGCCAAGCTAAAATGGAAGGCTGGTCACATCTGTCGCATGCCGGAGGGGCTATGGGCTAAAATAACCACACAATGGGTCCCAAACAGCAGCAAACGACAACGCGGCAGGCCCAGAATGAGATGGCGGGACGAGCTCGACCCTTTTCACAAGGATTGGCGATAAGTGGAAGGATGGAAGGGAGGCCTTTGCCCTGCAGTGGGACAAAAAAATGGCTGAATAAATAAAAAGTTATTAAACACAAAATTGTTGTTTCTTATTTTTCAAATTATACGTAACTCTGTGCACCGATTACTCTTTTTCTTTGTTACTTTTTAGGGTTCCGTGCCCAAAGGGTAAATACGGTATCCGATTACTAAGACTTCGCTGTTTGTCCGTCTATCTATCACCAGCCTGTATCTCAAGAACCGCGATAACTAGACAGTTGAAATTTTCACAAATTATGTATTTCTGTTGCCGCTATAACAACAAATTACTAAAAACAAAATAAAATAAATATTTATTTTATTCCCATACAACAGACGTGATTTTTGTAGTTAATGGTACGGAACCCTTCGTGCGCGAGTCCGACTAGCACTTGGCCGGTTTTTTATTTTTGACTTTGTTTTGTTTAGATCTTCCTGTACGAGTCACAACAAATACTTTTTCTTTCTTTCTTTTCTTTCAGGAATTAATTATCCTGAACGACAGCGTCTGCGGTAGAAGACGTGGACGCGTTCTTATTTTTTTTTACTTTTTTCTCAATAGCTTGAATGATATATGGCGGGTCTTTTATTGGCATCGAGCGTTCAAGGCGGGAATCAATTAGCTCAGGAAGCAGACAATGCAAATAAAATTTAGACAATGGGCCTACCATTTTTTCGTGCCAGAACGTAGGGTCTCTTTTTATATAATCGACTTTCATTGAGTACTCCTCTCCAGTCCATACGGCAAATAAGCACATATCCATCTCCGTAATGTTTAATTGGCCCTGAATTTGAAAATAATAATCGTGGTTTTTGTCAATCACAAACGTATTTTTCTTAGTGTTACATTTCCACAATTTTATTTTTTTTGTTTTATAGCTTCTTCAGCTTGCATATTTTTTTGCAGAAAATGGGCATTTTACTTCTACCAGTCCTGTTTTTCCATCTTTGTCTTTATAAATACCATCGGGACTTGCTCCTAAATATTGGAGTGTTTTATGAATATAAAGACCGCAGCGGGTAATTGTGACGTTTTCCTGCAGAGATAATTGGGTTAATGCTATTTGTTCATAATCTCTACCATATGTGATCGATGGGACATTTGACAACTTTTGTGGTTTCACAATAGCTTTCACTAAAGGAGCGCAGCTAATGTTTTCTTTACGTTTACATATTTTTCCAAACATAGACGCGGTTAATCTATTTTTTCTGTTTTCTAACCATTCTTGACTGGAACTTTGGTCTATCGTCTGTTTCTGTAGTTCGTCTCTTTGCTGGCCAGGTAGCTCCGTTTGTTTAAGAAATTCATTTTTTGTTATCTGAAAATCTTCATCGGTCATATCTGGTCTTTGAGCTTTCTGTCCATAATCTGGATCGTTCATATTTCTACGGATTTTTTTTCTAAATAATCTTTTGTAAACTTTTCTTTTCGCTTTTTGTACCTCATATACATTTGTGTATTTGCCAGTAGGTTTACCAAATATGCATTTATGGATAGCGTTTATTGGTCGCTTGGTGTTAAAGGAAATAACTCTGACCTCTGAGTTTGTTTCGGTGTTTCTTCTCAGGGTAGTCAGCTAGGAAACACCGGCCTCATCTAGCTTAAAATGACCAAAAAATATTGACGTGTAAAAGTGTTATGTTTAACCTACTTACAAAATAAATATTATTTATCATTTAACTGAAGCGGAACACCTTTCCTGGTATGAATTCTTCAGTGTGTAATTAATTCTTTTCCCCCCCACATATTTGGCAATTACTGAATTGAATGTCTCAGCAGGATTGCTATCGACGTCAAAAATTAGACTTTTAGCGTTTGCAGCCAAAAACAAGACAATTTGACTCATTTTCCTCCACAAAACTGTGTTAGCTACATCAAGTGCCGTATTTCGGTCAGTTTTATCAGTTGCTGGGCATATAGCATCATCGCAATCAGAGTGACTACCAAAAGAATGGTGTAATGCATTCAAAATATCTGTACGAAGTTTTACCATTTTTTGACTGTCAGAAATGTCTTCGTGTTTCCTCAACTTTATAGCCCGCACTGTGTATCTGCGTAACTTCATGATTTTGAAGTCAGTTAAAAGTTTCCTTAATATGAGTATCTTTAGTAAGTGCTCTCAGTTTGTTACATAGATTTCTTAACAGATGGTTTCTGCACTCGATCTTCTGAACCTTGCAGTTTTTATATGGATTGCTTTCTAATATTTTTTTATGAGTACTTGAATCACCATCTGATATTAGTCTAGCATATATTAAACCATGAGATTCAAGAGAGTTACCAAATCCTTCAACAAGCGACGTTGACTCCATACTGGAAGAACTACCAGAATAGTTCTTGTAGCAAATATGATTTGCAGGTTTATTTTTTTTATTTTCAGCTTTTGCACATACTATGCAGTATTTATTTTTTACACCAAGATATAAAATTTTACCACTGTATGCACCGATTATTGCTGCTGCTGCACCTGATGATGCTGAATAGTTATTACGGAAAGATCTTTTGGACCAACACCCGTCAGCTATTGCATCAATCATTGGTGTACCATCACCTGCATCCAAAAGATTTTTCGTTATGATCAGCAATCTTCCCCAAATTTTCTAAAAAATATTTGATCGATACGATTCTGCGCCCTTCTAGGCAAAACAGTTCCTCATCATTGGTCATTTCTGTTTCATTATCAATTTGCAGCTGTTGGTCGTCGCTAACAATTACAGGTTGTTGACGTTTCCTTCCGAAAATTCGGCGAAAAGGAAAAGCCTCCTCAAATGTTCGCTTCCGGTTCATTTTCTTATTTGAGTTTGTTACATTTTCAGTTCCGTCAATATTTTCAATCATCACTGGTACTCCAATAGTAGAAGAGGTAGGATTAATATTTCGCGCTTCTGACAGGTTGCTAACATCTGAAAATGGTTGACGAGAGCCAGCAGCAGACTTGTGAAAATAAATTAGTCATATTATTAATTAATTTTATTCCACGGTTAAAAGATATCCGACTTTGGTCAAATTAGCCGATTAGCCGATCCTATTTTGGTCGCTAGTAGTAGTGTGTATTTATTATTTATGTATGTACATAGACACTAAATACACCGACCAACCCACAAACACATCCATCCACACACTCATGCCCACACAAGCACTCACGCCCTCCCCAACCACACTCTTTTATACCTTCTGACAGCATGCATGAACATCATATTAATTAATTTTTGTTTTGTCATACTTATATATTGATACCCATCACTTCTGCGGACTTTCGCTATCTAATTTAATTCGACCCTGTATACAATATTATAACAATTTTATAAAAACAGTAAAGATTTGATGATTTGTTTGGGGTCAATGACCGCTGGTAGTATTGTTACTTGAAGTGTGAGTTGATAAAATCGTATACCCATCAAGTCTGTGGAGTCTCGCTAGCTAATTGAATTTGACCTTGTAGTTAGGCCCTAAACATGAATACTGTAAACAGTTCTACTTACCTTTGGATTCTATTTCTCTTCATCACTTCTACGTTTGAGCCCAATTTTTTTTTTTCGTGCATGCATATTTTTTTTACGTTTACGATCCATATTGAAATAAAATATTTACAATACTATTACTAAAACACAAATATTTACAACACCCGAAAAATTATATACAAAAAATAATAAAGTAGAGCAACTTTAGATACATAACAGTGCGTAACCAACGTTAGAGCAGGAGCAATGTTAGAGCGAGAGGGAACAATTAAAATTTGTCGTGGACCACACGTCCGAACGCTCCGCCCGTGCAGCGGCCACTAAGGAATTTCTCTCTCAATTCTTGTTTATGAACTCGTTTTTTGGAGGTCTTTTGAGATTATTATTATTGTTAGGGTAATGTGATTTAGGTGCTATTTTTTTTAAGTATTTGCTTAATGCACTCTTGGCATTAAAATAATCAAATTATTACATACATACAATGCATAGTTATAATGAAACAAACCGTTTATTAAGAGATGAAAACAGAGAATTTTGATGAAAGTGTGACCTCTGAATTAAGAAAATGAAACATAACTAGAAAAAACTAATCAGCGCATTTTGAAGACGAGAATATTGAGCTAATTATGCGCTGAACAGATTTGTAAATTAATTCTTCATTGCCATAGACTGAGCGCCCAAACAGAACTCGAAATGATGTTGGGCGCGAGAGAGCTGTATTTAACACTTGATTTACCTAACATAATCCACCTAGAAGAACTTAAAAAAAATAACTACCTATTACTTATATTATGGTTATTTATGGGCAATAAAAATATTTCATGTTATTTCATTACTTGGTAAAGAAAAAGAATTTAAAGTTGCGCAAATAATTCGCCGCGAGTGAATTTTGCAAGACTGCAGCCTTAAAAGTCATATTAAAAAAGCTATAAAGAAAATATAATTCGACAAAAAATGAATAGTTTTATTCAACTTCCATTACATTCGTTTGTTAAATTGGTTGCAGTACACAATAACATGCTTCTTTAAATTTAGCACACCGAAAAAAAAAGGTAGTACGTAAACATTTTAGGATTTAGATAATTAAAAGGAAGTAGTAAATTAAAGTTTCTAGATCTGGGGCACGTGAGACCAAATCTGGAAATGATACGTGTCTAAGGATTAAGAAATAACTTTGGCATATTCTGCCAATTTGCAGCAATATAAATATCCAATGTAACTGCCGATTTAGGGCGTACGTACGTGGCCGAGAAATACAGGTTCTATACGAGTGGTAGTAATTTAGTTTGTATGTGATAAGTGTATCTTTTTAGCGAGTTCGTTAGGTGAATCATTGAGGCCGAGAATCTGGTCACGTTATGGTTTAATATAATTGCGCTCATTCCTGTTTAATAACTAGGTCAAGAACCAACTAATACTGCTCAAAAAGTCTCGATACATCAATCAATTTGGACAGGTTTCATACTTACATTAACCAAACCTAGTTTAATGTTCATTATTTTAATTAAAACCTAAAATATCTTTAAGTATGCGGTTCAGTATTTTATGTATCCGGCTCGAAGGACCAGTTAGGGCCCAATATAGACCCTTGAGGCACACTCAAATAAAATAAAACCATTCAACAGTTAAAACAATTCATTGAATTTGACAATGTATCACTTAACTATTCTATATCAGTTCTACACTTTTCTACAGAAGGCTATGCTACTAGGCAAGCCTTGGATTCCGATCACACAGGGATCCTGTTCTGTTGGGCCCACTTGGTGATGGTCCTGACGATGTTGTCTGCTCTTGTGTGGGACCGGGGACCCTTGAGCAAACCCAAGGCATCTCTGAGGTCGGCTGCAGCATTGGGTTTATTGGCTGCTGCGGCCTGGGCACAGCCACAGACCGCCCCACGTAGACCTTCCCACATTTCTGGGCCGCCGTCCAATCTGGAATGTTGTAATCAAAATTATGAACTTTTTAATAATGAATGAAGCAGCTGATTTTTAATGCTGTCAATGAACTAATAAAGTGTCCCTAACGATGCGAATTGCTAAATTGCATTTTTGATATTGTAACGGAACGTAGTCAAAGCCGGGCACGCTAGTCGCTTACATACCTTTGCCCAGCCACGTCCTGTATTAACTGTAATAATATAACCGAGTAATTGTGACCCTTGAATAAACCTTTATAATATTCAGTACAACCTAATTTGCATATCATTTATTTCTGGACCCTAAATATAACCCGCACAACAAAGGGAACAGTAATATATTGACGCTGAATACTAAATGTAAATCAGGAAAGCCCACTCCACTTAGCCCGCTGTGATACACCACAATTATTACTAAAAGCAGCTAGAATAAAGCGATGTTAAAGCAATGTTCTGTTCCTGACAATTTTTTTAGTCATCTAAGTACCCCTGATGACTAAAAAAATCTAGTAAGTCCGTCAGATAGATTTCCAAAAAAATACGTATTTTTTCTTTTTTCACGTAGGTAACAAAATATGAAAAAGATAGGTACAGTACGTTGAAAACTCATGTGACGTCACTTGTATGTACACTTTTTACGTACCTACACGTGACGTCACCAGTCCCCTCACTGCTGATCTTTGTTGCGTTTTATCTTTATTATTATTATTATTTTATTTTATACTTTATTGTACACCTCATTACAAGAACAGGACAAACATTTATAAAAATAAGTGTACAATGGGCGGTCTTATCGCACAAGGCAATCTCTTACAGACAACCTTTGGATGGACTGAACGAAAGGAGATAGATTTAGGGTTGTCAGTGTACAAAAGTTCTAAATAATACTAAATATACATAATAACATAAAATACACAAATACAATAACAGTTAATATACTAATAAATATCAAATATATAATTGGGAAAGGAGTGAAAGAAATTAGAGTGAAAAGAAATGCTCTTTCACCATTTTTTTAAATGCTGGTAGCGTTTGAGCACGCCTTACTTCTGTGGGTAATGCATTCCATAAACGTGCTGCTTGTATACTAAATGATTTATCAAAGAAGGAAGTAGAATGCATACGAATACTTAATTTTAGATCTTTGTCATTTTTATTATCTTTGTCATTTTTTATTGATTTGATAAAGCAAAAAATACGTGTCCAATATTTTTAGATAATTATATTTTTAACTAGTAATCATCCCTATTGTTTCGGCACCGTTCAACAACACAATTGGAATCGGACAATCGCTTCACGTTCTAGAAAAAAAATCTATCTTAGATACTTGCGGACAAGGGCGTGGCCAGGGCGCTGACAAATGAAAATGTATGGCGTCAAAGGAACGAAATATGTATATTTTTGGCGTCGCGAGCGCGCGGCCAGACGCCATACATTTTCATCACAGCACCGTGGCCGCACGCCGACAGCGCGCCTATAGCGCTTTGTGTACAAGTCCCAAGTCCCCTAAGTTCTTAATTTATGTTGAGCTTTAAATATATTTAGTGGTATAATGCGATGCAATTGAACACAAAAAAATATTTTTCCATTAGATAGGTACTCGATATCAATGCATTAAATCTGATCTAAGTAGACTAGATCAGTGATAATTGGGCTCACCTGTCAAGCATGTGGAACGCTTTGGCGGCGACGAGGAACTGTCCCATTCGGTAACTGTCGTTAGCAACCAGTTGCAGCAATGCGAAGCTGTCGGGAGTGCCCGCCGACTGTCAACCAAATACAACGTACACAAGCACTGATTAAGATTAGTTCTGATCAGTTGCGCAAAAATATCTTTTGCAAGTCTGTTTAAATAACCTATATTTTCAAGGAGTTAAATGCCTAGATAGAAGCTCCGTCTAAAGAACCTAGGGATATTAGGCGTTAGTTATTTTTGGTTCCTCTGTAAGGTTAATCCTTAGGTACTAAAATTAAAAAGGAACTTGCCCGGGGAGTCTATTCGCCATTTATTGTACGCAACTAAAACACTAGGAAGTGGTGACGCACGGGCCCTCTGGAGGATTGTCTTTTTGTAAACGTTGACATTCAAAAAGTGCTGGCACTCATCCTAATTTGAATAAATGACATGATAGTATTTAGCTTGCCAAAGGCGTACCCCAATTGTCACCATACAAGTTAAACAGGCCTTTATCTAGTGTTCACACCAATTCATACCTTTACACATATGTCCCATGCGAGCGCGGCATCCTTGTTCATGACGTGACAGCGACACAGACAGGCGAGAAACGTGAAAGAGTTGCGGATGGCATCATCTTGTATTGTCAGAAGACTCTCTTCAGCTTCGTGGTAGAATCCAGTAGCTACTTTGGCCTGCCGGTTGCAATAATGACATATAGAGTTAATAAAAAAGCAAATACCAAATAATTCAGGTTTCCTTTTGGAGTGTCAGTACTTGCAGATCTAGCATGCTAGGGCTATCAACTGCTTAACCGGACTATCCTGTGGTGATCTCAAATGAATTTAAGGCCCCCAGCCAGGGCTAAAAAGCTAGCTAAATACTAATAAACTACTGACCGCTCGCTAAGAGCATCCCCTGTGGGCTACGGACCTCGGCTAAGCGGCGTCACTTCGGGGGGGCAGCAAGGGACAGGCTGGGTCGTTTAATTATTTTTGGTGATTTAAAGCTAATGGCTCAGCGACGCGGGATGACTCGTTAGGCAAAAGTCGGGGAGGGGCTTGACAAGGGCGTCGGCGAGGCCGGAAAACGGAACGCGGTCTGTTTATGTGTTTTCGAAGCGCGCTGGTTTCCCTACTGCTTTCCTGGATCAGAGTGATGGAGTCGTCAGGCTCGACCAGTATACCAAGGACGTTGAATCTTGCTAATCTGGGAGGGAGTGTATCCGGGTAGCCGATGCAATCTGGGGATTTCGGTGTCTTTCAGCATATTCGATGAAGCGCTAAGACGTTTCATGAACTGCTTTATGGTCGGGATTTTGAGATCGACATGGAATCGTTCATTCCTTACGGAATCGTTAATTTCTTCTGACTCGTAACCACGGGGTGCCCGTGGCCTTCCGAAGAAATTCTTCCGGCTTTGGACTACTTACATCCTGTGGATTTGTTTTGACATGGTGTGTGTGAATGTGGCACACGCTTATGTCATGATCGAACGTATACACAGTGTAAATGCGCAGTTTGCATTTATGGGACAGCTTGCTGCGTGCGTTCAACATGGAATGGAGTCTACCCAGAGCGGAAGCGGCTCGCGAGCGTACCGAACTAATGTGCATATTTATGTTTGTTTTTATACTGGTGAAGATTGGGTTACCAAAACTACTGTGTACTGTGTGTGGTTGCGGATTGCGACTTTTGTTCGAAAGAGTCACCGCGGCTCTGGAAAGCAAAGGGTACTAGGAGGAGCACGGATGGGTTTTAGTCAGTAAGAGTCTGATGTTCCACCTTCCGCCCCACCCAGAGCGGAAGGAGTCATTTGGTGATTTCCCATCCATAGAAAAAACATTATTCATCATTATAAATCAAACGTGCGCATAACTCGAAACAATGTAACAGCTGTTTTTTTTCGCGATTTCGGGGTTGGTTCCATTGTAAAAGTTGTTCATAATGGTGAGTACAATGACCCCTTTTCAGGTATTGCGTTTATTCTGTTACACGTTGTATACTCTTGAGCTGTTCGTCTAGGTTTTTCGTGTTTGTTTTTTTGCCTCAACTTGAATTTTTTGGCATCTCTCGCTTACCAGCTTAAGCGGGTGAAGACAAAAAAAAACAAGTTAAGATCAAGTTCAAGTTGAGTCCAAACAAGACAGCCTTTTTAACGTCTACCGCAGAACATAATCATGAAACACTAACTAATATTTACCTGAGCATAATTGAAGTTGAAAGTATCATCATTGACGTAATAGGTCTTGATAGAGTTGAGATACACCAGCACCTCCTCATAATGTCCCGCCAAGAAGTAGGACGAGGCCATGCACTGTCGGCCCGGGATAGTGTCACACTCTGTTGCTGAACTACCGACCAGGTGGAAACTCTGCTGGGCTAGTTTAAGTTGCTCATCCTGCAGTTAAAGAACAGAATATAAAAGGTTGTAAATTACGGTTTTCTTCGTCTCTGTTGTCTATGACATTAGCTCCTGCCGTACCGAATTAGCTTGCAGTCAGCAAGACACACTCTAGACTCCTATTTCCTTAGTCCAGGTAAGTTTTCTTTCCAACACTGTTGTTAGTATTTTCATGAAAATGACGTCAGGAGATCTTGTTCGTCTTATAAAGACCATTTAAAATAAGTACCTACTATGTTGACAACTGTAATTAATTACAATCCGGTCACATACCGGCCAGATAGTACGAATTATCTAACACTGTAAACAACATTTCCTGTCATTGGCAAGAGCCAATACCACGCAATTCCTATCCGCACTTCCACACTTCCACAAATGAAATAAACTGACCCTTCCCAGACCGCAATATCACAGATATCCACGCTTCCAGGAACTTTACACCCTGTTCCTCATAACTCTAAATGCAAATGTGGTCTTAGATAAATTATTCTCCTTAGTATATGTACTTACATCACTGGTTTCATTATACAGCCTCACTGCGACCACAGCCCTTAGTATGTAGTGAAATGGCACGATCGGCTGCAAGGGTTCCAGCAAGGTCCTCGCTTCCAAGGGCTCTCGGTGCCGAAGTCGGTAGCCTGCTAAGTTAAGCCGGGCTTCTGGCACCACGTCCACTAGTTCTGGTAACACCTGAAAATTATTTAACACAGTTAAATAAATTGCTATAAGGGGTTCTTTTAACTTTAAGCAAAAGAGAGGGCTTGATCCAAGCCGCCATTGAGCCAGCCCGCGTCACTGAGCCATTAGCTATCCATATAGACATTAGCATCCCCCTAAATAATAAAACGATCCAGCCTGTGCCTTGCTGCCCCCCCGAAATGACGCCGCTAAGCCGAGTTCCGTATGCCCGTAACGGACGGTAATTAGTTTTGATTTAGCTAGCTTTTTAGCCCTGCCTGGGGGGGGGCTTAAATTCATTTGAGGTCAACAAGAAGAGAAGAGTCAGAAAACTTGCCTTTAATGCTCCTTCGCCATTTCTGAAGACTACCAGATTATGCTTGACTAGATCCTGTCCGAAGGTGTGCTGATCTGATGTAATTGGTTTCAGTTCATTTTCAGCTGCTTTGCCATTGTATAATCTGAAAATTTCTTATTCGTAAATGAAAACGGGATACCTAAGTGGTTATTTATGTCCATGAAAGGGTTGAAGGAGGAAGAATTATGGGCTTTATTGGTTAGACCTCAATAAAGAATCGAGTGTATGATCTCTACAGTCATTTTCAGTATTAAAAAAATGTGTTAAAAATTCTTACAACACAAAGGTACAAGGCAGTCTTAAGTCAACCAAGGGTGCCAAAAAGAAAAGTTGTCAGGCTAATCTAATTAGTGTCTAAGGATGATTGAAGGATGGCCAGCTAGGGCCAGAGTCTGCCTGGGTTGCGGAATTTGTTTGAAGTCACCGCGGCCGCTTTGCGCTGCGGATGGGTTTTTAACCGACTTCTAAAAAAGGAGGTTTTTATGTTTGTTCGCGCATTACTCCGTCGCTTGCCAACCGATTTGAAAAATTATTTTTTTGTTGGAAAGGGTGTATACTTCCCAAATGGTCCCATTGAAATTTAATCAAAATCGGTTCTGTAGTTTGGTTTTTAAATCCAAAAAGCTGGAAAATAGGTTACTTCTAGGCAAGCGTGCTCCATCTTCGACCACATCATCGCTTACCATCAGGTGAGATAGTGGTCAAGCGCGTGCCTATCAATAATAATAATAAAAAAAAAATATGTGGAAAAATCATCCATGATACGAAATTGCGTATTTTTGCTTTCCTGTGACTTTCCAGTGGTGTGTGGGTGTGGGGTACCACTAAAAAGTGGAAAATAAAAACTTTTTCACAAAAAAAAGAAACCGACTTCCAAAAAACACTACCTACATAGTTCAAAATAACTTTAATTTCGGAAGTCGGTGTCAAATAACGAAGAAGCAACCAAAAATAACGACTACCGAAATTAAAGTTATTTTGAACTTTGTAGTGTTTTTTGGAAGTCGGTTTCTTTTTTTTGTGAAAAAGTTTTTAGTCAGTAAGAGTCTGACACTCCCTTCCGCTCCAACCATAGCGGAAGGAGACATTTGGTGATTTCCCATCCCTAAAAAAACCAATACAAATATTCCCGACAATCAAATCAATAAAGAACGTTTACCTGAAAATATTGCAAGCCTTCAGGTTCCCTGCGACGGTGGAGGTGGGGTGCTGAGCTAGGTACACTCCTAGCACCTCTTGGGAGACATCGTAGTATTCCAGCTTGTAGTAACAGAGTGCCACGTACACGTTCAGAGCCATGAATGTGCTAAGGGAATGGAAGAAAAATAAGGACACACGAAGAAAATCTTTGATGTCATATACATTGATGTGTTCCTTACCAAAACTAATGTATTCACATTTTTAAAAGCAGTAAGTCTGAAAAATCTACGCCACTGTACAGCGTGTTCCAGAAGTACGTAATCATATTTCCTTCAATATGACCACGAACTTCGAGAACAGGCTGTACACTTAAAGTCAAAGTCAAAACGTTTATTTCAATTAGGCCATTAAACGGCACTTTTGAACGTCATCATGTACATTCAAATACTATGTAGGTACTTACTTATAAAAAACAAAGTGACTCCACCGTCTCTGTACTCTAAACTGTTATTCTTATTAAGTTATGGTTCAATGCTTACCTACTTTAGTACTATGATTCTAAAGACTCGAAATAAGATGTTTAGTAATGGGAAAAGAAGAAAATGAATAAAAAAAATAAGTTTAATGTTTTCTAAGGTTCTAAAAAAAATTATAATCCCAATGAATAGGATCTAGTGAATTAATTACTCCATATCCTTGGCACACTAAGCTCATTTAGGTTCCTAATTAGAATTACCCATCAATAGAAGGCAACATCTTAATCCAATCCATGTCGTCTTTTTCAAATCTTTTGTACCTGTAAGGCGTTAATATAACATTCACATTTTAGACTCTATTCTGACTTCTCTTATTGCTTTGGTGTGTACTGTGCCTTAAAGCTTGGCGACCCAGTGTATTCGTCTTGATGTCGCAGTTTCCACCTGTTTGAGACCGGTGGTGTCCAAGCCTGTATCAGCCTTACAAGACATCAATTTATAATCCCGCATTTCTCTATGTGGTTCTTCAAAGACCAGATGCTTTGTTGAACGTTGAAGGGTTTTCTTTGAATTCTTAAGTGTGGCAACCGGTCTTACCATACCCAGCAGGTGGGATGGAGTGGCACCATGATATCACTTGCAATCAGCTGCATGCTACTACGGTTAGACTGTGTGCCGACTTCAATTTAGTTGCGAAAAGGCACACAAAGATGATTCAAAGACCTCTAAAAGTATCTTAACTTACCGTCTCTCCAACAACAGCTTCTTATACACATCAATAGCTTCCTGATAATGTGCCCTCAGGTAGTGAACTGAAGCCAAACACAGTTGGTCCTCTGGCACTTCACGTAGAGTTGCATGAGCACGCATCAGGGACTCCTCGTCTCTCAGTTTGTGAGCTAGGTGGAACTGAAGACGCGTCTGGGGAGTAATTAGAAGTGTGATGACATGTCCAGCTATTCTTTAAATACACATTCAGTTATTACTGAATCATATATATTTTTCTGATCTCGAAAATTCTAACCTTCAGAGAACATTTTGGTGCTTCTTCAACTGCTTCCTGTGATTCTTGATACATACCTGAAAATTCCAATAAAATCACGATTGATAAACATAGAGCATTAATTACAGTTTGGAACATTGTTAGTTACTAAGGTAAGGGGCCAGATAATTTGCAATAAAGTTCATTGCCCTTTCCTTAATTTCTCTGCGTAGGTACCCGGCCAATAATATTTTAAAAATCGTTTTTCATCTATATCTTCTTATATATAAAAATGAATCGCAAAATGTGTTGGTAAGCGCAAAACTCGAAAATAACTGAACCGATTTCGCCAATTCTTTTTTTGTTGTGTTTGTTATTGTCAGGAGAAGGTTCTTATGAAAAAAAAAAAAAAAAAAAAAAAAAAAATAGAAAATTTAAGAATCCTTAGGGTAGGTGTAGGGTAGGTGTAGGGTAGGTGTAGGGTAGGTGTAGGGTAGGTGTAGGGTAGGTGTAGGGTAGGTGTAGGGTAGGTGTAGGGTAGGTGTAGGGTAGGTGTAGGGTAGGTGTAGGGTAGGTGTAGGGTAGGTGTAGGGTAGGTGTAGGGTAGGTGTAGGGTAGGTGTAGGGTAGGTGTAGGGTAGGTGTAGGGTAGGTGTAGGGTAGGTGTAGGGTAGGTGTAGGGTAGGTGTAGGGTATGTGTAGGGTAGGTGTAGGGTAGGTGTAGGGTAGGTGTAGGGTAGGTGTAGGGTAGGTGTAGGGTAGGTGTAGGGTTGGTGTAGGGTAGGTGTAGGGTAGGTAGGTAGGTAGCCAGTTGACGGGAGCGAAGCCGCGGGGGACAGCTAGTTACTAATAAAAGTAAAGGATCACGATAAATTTCATTTTAATAGATTCAGGATTTTAGCTTATTATGTCATTACCTATTTCTGTTTTCGGAATAAAAGTCAATAAATGTCAATCAAAAATATGTGGGTTAATGACCGTTATTGCAAATTTATCTGGTGTCGTCCATAATACCAAACATCATAATTATCCTGCTTTTCATCTTGGTACTTAAAGTCTAAATTATCAATGATGTGACATCCTCAAGTAGACCAAAGAGAGCCTATAAAGCGAACCTACTTAAATAGGTACTTTTTCCTAAGCCCTGCTGCCAATGCTGCAGTGACGTCTCTGTCAGGGATTCAATTATAGCTATTCTTATCAGATATCCTATATCCATAGAGGATCCTCCGACCGGATGGTAATGACCATCCGGTCGGAGGAGCCTCCCTTTGTAGAAGCTGCCCACCGGACACAAGTGTCCGGTGGGCAACTGCCCGATGGTTGATATTCGGACTGTTGTATCTGTTCAAATCGCACGGTAAACTCTCATATCGCGATTCAGGATTTCGTAATGTTAGTTCGCAGCTGTCGGGATAGATGGCGCTGCGGGTCTTATTGTTGCGATGTAGATTTTGCTATGTTGCTTTTTTTGTGGCGGCATTGATGCCGCTACATTCTTGTTTGGCTATTGAATCAAAGGTCCACAAACCCAAATAAAAGTAGCACACAGCTATGTCCATGTCGATGTAGTCAGCCACTCGCGCGTCCAGGTTGTCCCGCGTCTTCACTCGCTCGTACACGTCCAGCGAGCGCCGGTACTCGCCCAGGTGGAACCAGCACCACGCGCTCCAGACGTCTGGCCACACGTCTGCGTTACCCTCGTGCTTTAGGAACTGGGAAAAAATATCCAAATTATAATAACTAGTCATTTGTTTTATTACCCTTGAGCTCAAGAAGTTCTAAGCGTAATCGCTGAGTAGGAGGTAGGAAGTTTGATTCCCACCACGGGATGAGTTATATTTTGTGGTTTTCCACTAGGAATTTCTCAGAAGCAACCTGGAGTTTGGACTATTTTAATTTGCAATAGCGTCTCCGAAATATACGGGACTAAAGTGCCTATGTGCAACTTGCGATATGGTGGTAAAAGAATAATGTAATACACGATCTACAAATTTTCTTTTAAAGTACTACTTTAATTTTATTTCGGTACTTAATACTATTGAGACGGGGCTAGTAAATGTTTTATCGGGATTATTTTCGGAATGCATAACAACACTAGACTAGGCCGTATTTCGAGGTACGTGTCCGGTGTATGTGTACGGTGTCGGACGTACAAGAATAGCACCATCCCATCACTTCCCGTGAGTGTCGTAAGAGGCGACTAAGGGACTCACCAGAGAATGGGCAGCAGTGCTCTGTAGGTATATTGCAACAGCTACACTGCGATCGCCAACCCGCCCGCCCATCTGGGAGAGGCCCATGTCTAGCAGTGGACGTCTTTCGGCTGATATGATGATGTTGATGGTCAACATACCTCAAGCATAGTCAGAGCACCGACATAGTCCCTCTTCAGTATAAAGTCTTCAAGTTCCGGGAAGCTTTTCTTAGCGGAGCTACTGCCAGTACTTGTTCTGTTTTCAGTCGCTGGTTTTGATCGAGACAGAATCTGAAACGAAGCAAATTAAACATAGCTAGAAATTTACAAAATCTAGGTCTGAGGAAACCCTGCGCAGTTAATAAAGCACTTAGTACCTACTTAGGTATTTGTCTTTTCTTATTTTATGAAGTAGGTAACAGTTTAGATTGCAAGTTGTTTTGTTTTTATTTTAAATTTATGGTAATATATAAATAATAATAATTCTTACATTATTCTTAATTCTTACCATGTTTATTTATGTTTATAACCACTAATAATATTGTTTACTACACAACCACACACAATGTATCCGCGCTTCTGTTGACAAAACGTTGCTATATGGTTGCCATGGCAACTCGTATCCCAAGGAGGTTCGATGATACCCAAACATACGCTAGGTACAAACTCCTTGTAGGTACTATAAAATCATTAAAAATAAAAACAACGGTTGCCAAGCAACAAATAAAACAGTCTCTAACAATTTTTTTGACTATTCATTTTCAATCGGGTGCTTGGAATATACATTGGTTTTTTTATAGTTTAGCTCGAAAGAAATCGAAAAGCGACTAGAAATGACTGAGAGTGGGAAGTCAGAGTCTTCGATGGTCTGCGTGTGTACTGAGGACAGTACGACTGAGGAGTCCATCCTCAGCGGGAGCTGCGAGTGTCCCCGAGATGATATCGGTATCGTCATCCATGAGGAGACTTGTCTGCTCTACAGGCATGAGACGATGGTGTATGATGTTAGTACTCACCCATCTAATGCCTAATAATATTTTTTAAGTTTTTAAACCTTAGTCTCCTGCTCTCCTATGCCTGACAAAAGCTCTCATCCTAAGTTCAGGCTGGACTCACCCCGTGCTGGTTAAGTATTTACATCACTTTTCTCCTACCATACTTCCCAGTTTCATGCATCCGTCATCCAGGTGTTTCTGCAACTGACGATATTGTCAACCCAACGCGCTTTTGGACGGCCCCAATATTGCTTGGCCGCCATTCGGTCGATACTGACTACATCGTCCATCTCTGCGTCTAGCCAGATGTCCTGCCCCACTACATTTGGAACGCATTTTTCTAACCCTGCATCATTCATCTAATGCCTTGTAGCGTTCTAGGACTCAACTTGCGTATGCGATCCGACACATGATGAAGAGATCTGTCCCTGCGTCTGCGCCTGTCCCGTGGGCCAATGCCGCTGCAATAAGTCTGGCAGGGCAGCTTTAGACAAGTAAGTAGTTAACTTATGGATTCTTTGTAGCAACCTTTTAGACCTAAATCTCTTCTGTAGATGAAATCTAGCTTATTCGTTGGTATATCACACCTACATGTTACGTTACCTACTTTGTAAATCCTACCCTTCAGAAACTGTTCGATTCCATCATACTCGAGGGGAAAGCGCCACAAGCGTGGAGCAAAGGTGTGGTGCTACTCTTCTTTAAGAAGGGCTACAATAACCTGCTTAAGAATTACAGGCCCATCTCACTTCTGAGCCATGTCTACAAGCTGATTTCCGGAGTCATCACAAACCGTCTCGCACGCAGGTTTGACGACTTCTAGCCTCCCGAACAAGCCGGATTCCGAAAAGGCTTCAGCACCGTAGACCACATACACACGCTGCGGTAGGTTATACAGAAGACCGAGGAGTATAATCTGCCCCTCTGCTTAGCGTTTGTGGACTACGAGAAAGCCTTCGATTCGATCGAGACTTGGACCGGCTGCAGTCTCTCCAACGGTGCCACATCGACTATCGGTACATCGAGGTGCTGAAGTGTTTGATGAAAACGCCACCATGTCAGTCCGACTTCAGGATCAGACATGAGAACCTATCCTCCTGCAGCGGGGTGTGAGGCAGGGAGACGTAATTTCTCTGAAACTGTTCACGGCCGCAATGGAGGATGTCTTCAAGGTTTTGGACTGGAGAAGGCTAGGTATTAATGTCAATGGCGAGTACATCACTCATCTTTGATTTGCCGACGATATAGTCGTCATGGCTGAGACCACGGAGGACCTCAGTACAATGCTCGATGACCTCAGTAGAGCTTCCGAAAGAGTGGGTCTTAAAATGAACATGGACAAAACCAAGGTCATGGTAAATACCCATGTAGCACCCACTCCTATCAAGATTGGAGGCTCTACACTCGAAGTTGTTGACGAGTACGTCTACCTAGGACAAACGATCCAGTTGGGTAGGGCTAACTTCGAGAAAGAGGTCAACGTCGAATCCGACTCGGCTAGGCGGCGTTCGGGAAGTTGCGCGGTATCTTCTCGTCTCACATACCACAGTGTCTCAAGACGAAAGTCTATGACCAGTGCATGTTGCCAGTGATGACCTATGGACTTGAAACGTGGTCGCTCACAACGGGCCTCATCAGAAGGCTTAAAGTCACCCAAAGGGCAATGGAGAGGACAATGCTCGAAGTTTCCTTGCGTGATCAAATCAGGAATGACGATATCCGCAAGAGAACCAAGGTTACCGACATAGCCCGAATCATCGCCAAATGGTTGGCATGCTATGGTAATACATTTAAAACATACTTGGATAAAATAAAAACATTATATTTATTACTAGCTGTCCCCCGCGGCTTCGCTCCCGTCAACTGGCTACCTACCTACCCTACACCTACCCTACACCTACCTTACACCTACCCTACACCTACCCTACACCTACCCTACACCTACCCTACACCTACCCTACACCTACCCTACACCTACCCTACACCTACCCTACACCTACCCTACACCTACCCTACACCTACCCTACACCTACCCTACACCTACCCTACACCTACCCTACACCTACCCTACACCTACCCTACACCTACCCTACACCTACCCTACACCTACCCTACACCTACCCTACACCTACCCTACACCTACCCTACACCTACCCTACACCTACCCTACACCTACCCTACACCTACCCTACACCTACCCTACACCTACCCTACACCTACCCTACACCTACCCTACACCTACCCTACACCTACCCTACACCTACCCTACACCTACCCTACACCTACCCTACACCTACCCTACACCTACCCTACACCTACCCTACACCTACCCTACACCTACCCTACACCTACCCTAAGGATTCTTAAATTTTCTAATTTTTTTTTTTTTTTTTTTTTTTTTTTTCATAAGAACCTTCTCCTGACAATAACAAACACAACAAAAAAAGAATTATCGAAATCGGTTCAGCCGTTCACACGTGATGCCGTGACAACGCGAAACGGGTTTCATTTTTATATATATAGATGATATTTTATTAGTATAGTATAATTAGTAGATAAAAACACAAAAAAGCGTTGTAAAATTAGTGATTACGAAGATTTATTTTTGGAATGTAAAATGCTGCCGGTACATGAGAGGGTTGTGTTGTCAGTAGCTTTGGAACAGTATGGTAGTGATATATTTAAAAACAATGTTATGCGCACAAGATCCCAAAGGAACAATAATATGAAAAAGTTTGTTGTACCCACTTGTAATAACTACTATGGTCGAAGATGTAGAAAGTTTTTAGTTCCAACTATTTTTAATGACCTTCCAGTCGATGTAAACAGATGTACCACAAAAGTGTCTTTTAAAAATAAAATACATAAGCACCTCTTTAAGGTATTTTGTCAAAGCCTCACTATTGGGAAAATGTAAAAATAAAAATTCACTTGTACTTGTGTGAATTACTTTTATGTGCTAGAAAAAAAGGAGCTACACCTGCCAACAAACTGCTTTGCAGTTTGGCAGAGGTAACAGTTTACAATGTAAAATATACTATGTGAATAAACACTTTTATTATTATTATTTTTATTTAAACATTTGTTTTTCTCGGCTAACCGGGTAGCCGGAAAACACTGATACCACGGGCCTAAGCCAAGTGATTACCAGTTGGGTTAAGGGTTGTAGAGGTAGTAGTTGGTACAATCCGATTTTGTGATGTAGCTTGATTTGAGGGTGGATTTAAGTGGGTATGTTGGTGCGTGTTGTCTGATTCACATTGCAGGAACTTCCTCACCAATCTGCACGTGTTTAATATCACTGCCTTTCTGCAGTAGGTGGTTTTGTATTACTCCTGTTGTGGATAATACTATAGGGACTATTGTTACTTTTTGCAGATGCCAGAGTCGGGTTATTTCGTCTTTTAACTCTGTATACTTAGATAACTTTTCTGCAATAGTAGTTTGTAAGTTGTGTGTATTTGGTATGGCGATGTCGATGAGGTATCCAGTTTTGTTTGTTTTGTTAATTAATGTGATGTCTGGTCTATTGAAGTGAACGGTTCGGACGCACAGGACCGGTTGTTGTGGCGACACTTGGGGGAGGCATGTCCAGCAGTGGACGCCTTTCGGCTGATATGATGATGATTATGAAATCCTACCCAACTTAGGCTGACTGTCCACAGGAGCGAAGAGAAGAGGAGCGGAGCGGAGCCGTTCCAATGTTAACCAATGGAATTGCATTAAATCTCCGCTCAGGTTCGGTGGACAGGGATTTACGAACTAGTTTAAAAATTCATACAAAACCGGGAAGCGGAAAAACTGCCGGCCGCCCACTCAAATCACTCGTCGTGTGAACTCGGACTAGCACCGCACAGTCTGCAATCTCACTCCACACTGCCTATCGCTCCGCTTCAATGGACAGACACAGTCCGCAACTCTGCTCCGCATTGCTCCATCGCTCCGCTCTGCTGCCTCGCCCCTGGTTAATGGACAGGCAGCCTAAGGGTCTTAAATTCCGATTTGAAAGTTTAGAATACATGAGTCTTTTGAAGATTATAAATAATTATACTTGAAGATGGATGGATGGTAGTATAAAAAAAAAAAAAATGTTTATTTCAAGTAACACGACTCATAAAAAAAACAAAGGTACATAAATGGATACAGACAGGATAACAAGCACAAACAAACACGAACACTCACAAATTTACAATATGTCTACTGCAGCATTGTCGGATGTAAGGGGCAATCAAGTCTGTTAGCGATCATCGCCAGGACAGTGTTGGCGCTGCCCCGCACTCTGCGCACCAGAGATGCGCTACGCTTGCGCATAGTCGCGTGAAAGCAGTCGGTGCGCGCCTCCGCAAACATGCCCGAGGCGCTGCAGTAACGGGGCAGCCCCAACACCGCCCTGAACGCGTTATTGAACTGGACGCGGAGGGCGCTGTATCAAAATCAAAAAATCAAAAGCCAGCATACTTTTCCCACAGGCTGGACGTGTAGAGGGATGTACAATATGCTCTAAAGAGTGTTAAATATGAGACAATTATGGTATTTAATGTGGTGGGGTTTGGTTAGGTTTTTTGCTGTAATAATCTACAGTTTTTTGGCCGTACGTAGTTATCCACACACGTTTTGTCTTTACTGTGCTTTTTTGTCTCAAGCTTCCATTGTGACCCATAACACTGACGACCGCGCCTACACAAGATGATGCAAGTGACCTAAAGACATAAAACCTTCCTCCAGATGGCGCGCCGAGCGAGACATCGGAGCGATGCCGGCGGTGCTGGAGTCCACGCATCCCCTCATGCAGAAGTTCCAGGAGACGCTCAAGCAGTTCCTCATCAAGGAGAACGCGCTCGCCGAGGAGGAGATCCTCAATCTGGTAAATTTAGTTTTTTGTTGATAGGCTCGCGTTTGAACATGATCTCACCCATCTCACCTGATGGAAAGCGATTGATTTGGTCGACGATGAAACCCGTTTGCCAAGAAGTATCTAATTAACACACTCTTGACATTTTTTTCTTTTAAAAACGTTGACCCAGTCTAGGAATTTCTCCTGTATCGTGGATACGTTTACAAACATATAAATTCACATACACAAACAGCCAGTCCCGGAACAACTATCTGTAGGCCTTACAAATATTTGTTCCGTGCGGGAATCGAACCCGTGACACGCAGCGCAGCAGTCAATCGCTCAACCACTGCGCCAACCGTGTCGTCGATTAATTGACGTCTTCTTATGAGAAGATTCTTCAGAAATTCGGGTACAGAATTAATAAGATTTTCGAATATTTCGCTGGGATAAGCAGAACACCAACGCTTAGGGGAGGTTTATTATTTCTGAACACAACAAGTCATGGTATTCTCCACAACCGTATTTCCATCAGCAAGTAACTGGCATTGTAAGTTTTAATTACGTTGCGGGGTACGATCGAGATCGAGATCACAATATACCACGTTCGTCCGCAATGTAATATGCAACTTGCATGAGAGCTGGTTGCAGGTGGAAAAGTGGCCTAAGAATTTAACCATCTTGGCAACGCCGCCGAAGCAACAAGAATTTGGCCAAAGCAGTGGACCTCTTTCTTTACGCTTAAAAGTGGACGATAATACCAAAGCTATCTAAGGCTAGTTAGCCCAGTAGCTTAGTTATAAATCAAGCATAACCAGCTAATTCTTCTCTAACAGCGTGAAGACCTAAGGCAGAGTAAGCTGGAATATGACAGGGACTTGGAGTCCATCTACCGCAGCGATCATGACACCAACGCGCAAAGGGTATGTGCATCACAGCCAAGTACTTATAATAAGTTTTATGAACATGCTTACGGCTTTTTTTATCGTGTGGAAATCCTCATGGATGTCCTTCACCCCGGGGGTGGACAGACCCCTGCCTCTGTCAGACTCGTACTGACTAAAATCACACGGCGTTCTGCAGCTACCTGTGACCAGAGTGCTGGAGGGCTTGCGCATTTCGTCACGCTCCCGCGGCCAGGTATTGAGTCGCATGATTTCATGCGTATCCCGTCACCTTCTGAGGCCGAATACGAACGTTATTCCTCTAAAAAGGCGCCCCGCCGTCTCGGGTCTTTGACTGTTCAGGCAACAGACTCCCCAAGTCTGTTACCTGCAGACCGCACATTTGGCTCCTGCCGGACCAAAGTTTGAAAATTGAATTTGTATTTTATTGTTTCGTTCACAATCTTATTTGATGGAAAGTGGTGATATGGTCGATGATGGAGCACGCTCGTCTAGAAGTAACCTATTCACTCATGATTATTTTCCCTAACCAGCTCACGGCCGCGGCGTTGGTCCTCAAGTTCAGTAAATAGGTTTTTCAGCTGTCATAAGCTTGTGTGTTTAGCGAAATGTAAAACCACATTTCCAATAGGTAAGTCGCTAAATAATGGTTATCCTTAGGTGCTGATAGAAGAATATGAAACAACTTTAGCACAACGCAGTCTGGAGCGTGAGGCAGCTGAGAAACGCGCCCGGGAGTCTAATGAGAAGCACAAGAAGGTTAAAGTTAAGCTTGACGAGGATATAGTTAGAGGTACTTCACTATAATATCGACAAGTTGTAAACATGCATTTAGTTCGAGGCTCGAACCCAATAACGTATCTGTAGTGGACACTACTTGACTTGACCTAATGACAGAATCTTATATACCTTGGAAAAGTTCTTCTAATATGGCGTTTTAATTTTTCTAATTGGCGAAAAATATTACCAAAGCAAAAGTTAAGTATTTCTGTGTTATAAAAGAACATATATAAACGAATTTTAATGTGTTACCTGTTTATACATAACTTCACATTACTCCCAACCAGTCCATTTAATTTCCCGTGTTCAGAACGTGAAGCCACAGAAGAGATGGAAGCTCTGGCCGCGCTGTGTCGGCAGCTGGAGGCATGGCGCGAGGAGACTGACACGGACCTGACCGTCAGTCAGCGCGTGTCTGATAAGATGAGGGCGGAGAAGCAGGCCCTTGCTGACGAGAAGAGGCAACTGGTACGATACTTTCTTAGTTGTATAAGTTGTTCTTCGTTTACACAGTGAGGGACAGGCTGTTTGCTTTGGAGTGAAGCATTGCGTGACACGTTGAGACAGCTCGGACCCGACCATCAGCCAGCTCGTATCTGACATGATGAAGGCGGAGAAGCAAGCCCTTGCCGATGAGAAGGGGCAACTAGTAGGACACTAACTTGTTGTTATAATTGTTCTTCCTTTACATAAGGGAGGGGTAGACCATTTTTCTTTGAAGTAAGGTGAGACGTGGCGAGTTGAGTCGTTTTGGATCTGGCCGTCAGTCAACGCGTGTCTGACAAGACGACGTAGGAAAAGCAAGCCCTAGCCGATGAGAAGAGCCAACTGGTAGGACACTAACTTAGTTGTAATTGTTCTTCCTTTACACAAGCGAGGGACAGGATGTATTGCTCTCGAGTGACGTCAGGCGTGGCGTGATGAGACTGCTCAGACCTGACTGTCACTCGCTCTAAAAACACTGCTAGGAAACTGACATTTAACTTAGTATCTTCCGTAATAGAAGGAATGAGACATTGAAAGTTTTGGTACTTTGGTGATGGTTCCTATCTTGAAATCTTGATGGAATGAGGTTAGTTTTTAATTACCTGACAGTATGTTTCGGCTGGGCTAGGTATAGGTAGGTACGGGTCTAAAACTGCATTTGCTGATCCTAACTAGTCTACTATATTTAACGTAAAATTCCGCTTTCCGAAGACCCAAGATAATGATTCCATATACGTAGATTATATTATGTTCGCAGTAAATATGTATAAGCAAACTTTAATTTGACTTCTTTCAGGACATGTTCATTTTTGGGCTGAGCAATGAAGTCTGGAAGCTGGAGTCGAAACTGGAGATGTTCAAGAAGCAGCTGGAGATCAAGAACAACGAGATGGAGAAAGTTAATGATAAGGTAAGATTATTAGCGACAAGTTGTCCAAGTCCATTTTTCCGTAACATTTCGTGAACAAACCCCATATTTACTTTCAAATCCTGCAACATCAGGAACGGATTCATCAGTTGTGAAAAAATTAATTCTAGACGCGAGGGTTAATGTATAGGCGGGGCTTCCATTTCACCAAAGCTAACGCGAGAACTGCCCGACGTTAATGCCGTAGCCAGATCGATGAATTGATCGGCCATTACGTAAAACGGCTCCATTTCATGAAATGTTACACGGGATGGTCATATCATTAAATGGCGCCGTTCACGAAGTAGTGGGCCACATAATGAAATAGCCATATATACAAACATCTGGCTTGACATGAACATCGCATTAGGTTTCTCTAGCCTTGTCTTCATTATACTATCGACTTCATTATACATATACATACAGACTACAAACCAAACTGATTACTTAGGTGACAGAATACGCAGCGGAACTGGAAGACCTGGAACTCGATAAGCGTCGTCTGGTCAGTCTGTGGAACACCGTCATCGTGAACATCACGCAAAGGGACAGGGTTTACGATTCCGTTAGGGATGATTATAGGTAAGTTTTCATTGCAAGAAAGTGTTCCTTATTAGGAGACCAAAACCCTTCTCCTACCAAGGTAGTTCCTGCCAGGATTGCGGAATTCCTGCCAGGGTTGCGGAATTTATTCGAAAGAGTTTCCGCGGCCCTGGAACGCAAAGGGCATGACGAGGAACACGGATGCGTTTTATTCAGTAAGAGTCTGAAACTCCCTTCCACTCGGGCCCGGGCCTCGGAAGTCGCAGGGCGATTCCCGGCCACCCTAGGCGCGGGTCTGCGGACGGCGAGCGTTGGGTGGCTCGCCGTCCGATCAAAGTCAGGCCCGGGTCGACGGTGTGTTGTTTTCCGATTTCAACGAGATGTCAGCATAGTAGATGGGGCCCGTTAGGGCCAGAGCCTGCCAGGGTTACGGATTCTGTTCGATGGAGTTACCGCGGCCCTGGAAAGCAAAGGGCACTAGGAGGAGCACGGATGAGTTTTAGTCAGTAAGAGTCTGACACTCCCTTCCGCTCCACCCAGAGCGGAAGAAGTAATTTGATGATTTCAATCTATAAAAAGAAGGTGGTTGGTTACGGCTTGTAAGATCATGTTTAAAGTATTGATGGGTTTTTTCGTTAGCATAATATTTCTCAGTAGCAGCCTCTTAATGGTGAAAAACTTGCCCCCTGTTACAGGTACTTTAAAATTAATAAGGTAATGCAAGTGTACTGTTCAGCTTATCTACTTGTAACCTCACACTCTTGGTGCCCAGCACGGGACGCTGAAATTGAAGCAGTGCGGGTGCGGATCATTCTGCTAAATACTATGTGGATCATACGATATTACTAGAAAAGCTAGGGGCTTGTGGCATTCGAGGTAACATATTAAAATTGCTAGAGTCATATTTAATAAATAGATCGCAATACGTAGAAATTACTAAAATAGATACAAAAACTAAACTCGAATGTATTTTTAGATCTAATAAAAGATTAATTAAGGGTGTCCCACAGGGAAGCGTGCTTGGTCCCCCGTTATTTTTAATTTACATAAATGATCTGCCAAAAGTAACCTTCCATCCAATGTCACTATTTGCTGATGATAGTACTGTAGACCACAGGAGTATGTCCTGCGGTCTACTTATCAAATATTATAAAATAAAACTCCTGTATTAACTATTTTATCATTATATTGGAGCACCAGGGCTCCGAGAGTCCAATAACATCTGAATGCTTAAACAAAAACCGTTCTACCATATTCAAATATTCTAATTATTACCAGCCACGTCCAAAGGAGGTATGTACAGCCAGATGCTGCGCAAAGAGGCTCTTACATCAGCTACGCCCCTTCGAATAGAGGAAACGTAGTCAACCTTTCGTTAACATCTATTCAGCCTTTGGAAGAGTCAAGTATGACCTGCCTAACCTAACACAATTTCCCTACCTACAGGGGGAACAGGATGAACAGGGGTGCGTATACTTCTATAGAAGCAGCCTAGGTCATGACCAGCGATTAAAATATTTAGTTAATCAATTAATTAAAATTACTATGCGCCACCTGCGCTGATCAATTACGCGGTCATGCCGAAGCCCCGCCGGAGCAAAACCCCCTGAGAAAAGCTCCGGACACATCGCGTTATGTAAATAATTAATGTGACAATTCACATTAATCCTTAAGGGATTTACAGCTATATTTTACATCATCATAACATTAATTTCCTCGGACGCTATTGTGTTTCGAGAAAAAGAAGGTCATAATCAGATAAAATATCATCCTAACTTTGAACCTACTCCAGCGATTATCATGTATGAATAAAATTCATCAAAGTTTATCTTTACCATATTTAACCATGAACTGTGGGCCACTCAACGTTTGCTGAACCACTGGTGACAACCTGCCACCCTTTGCAAAGGCTATGCCTCGTGAGCAAAGTTGGAACCAAACCTTGTTGTGCGAACCAGAGTGGCCTGAGCCACGAGCAGGTGGAATGCAGCCTAAGCCAGGAAGAACCTGAGCAGACAGAAGAGAACATGACGGATGAAGACATGGAAGCGGGTGTGTTCATTCGTCATGTTCTCTTCTGTCTGTAAGAGCCTCTTTGCGCAGCATCTGGCTGTACATACCTCCTTTGGACGTGGCTGGTAATAATTAGAATATTTGAATATGGTAGAACGGTTTTATCCTTCTTAACTTTAGGGTTGTGAATACGAGACGACACGTGAGGTTTAGCCTCTATCAGGACCGTCTCCTCCAGCTCGGCTTGTACTGATACAGCTCGTTCAACTTCAATGTCCTCCATCATGATAGCTTCCTCGGCTTGGGCTGCATTCCACCTGCTCGTGGCTCAGGTCACTCTCCCGGCAGCTCTGTTCATCGTTGTCATCATCATTTATTAGTGGGACATCCGTCACCACGCTAGAATATAATACAGCATTATCCTCTACATTTTTATTATCTTGCCGTCCGCATTCGTCGGATACATCGGCGGTAGTTTGTTCCACATGTAACACAGCTTTTAGTGCACGTATTTTACATGAAATGCACTTGCAGGGAAATTCATTCCTTATTATATCGCACAGCAACTTAAAATCAATACCCTCGTGGTATGTGTAGTTATAAAAATGTTTAGCTGCACCATGCAAAAATGCACCCAATATCAACGAATAATCGTTCTCTCGCCATTCACTCTCAGTGGCAACGAGTTTGAATTCACTTATGAACTCTTCAAAACATACTCGGTCTACGCCGGAAAACATATACATTTTGACGTTTTCAAACAAAATCACACATTAAAACATTCGCCATCTAATTAAAAAAAACCACTTAGCGCTTTATTCCACTAGGCGTCGATACATCGCCTGACATCAACATCAAAATACTCCTCTGGTACGCTCTTACGTAGCTTTGGGGGTTTTACCAGCCCATATACTTTTTTACTTCTTCGTGCAATGTTTCACGCCTTGCACACGCGTTTTTTTCACGGCTTTTCGTATACGCGGCGTTTCGTATACGCGGCGTTTCGTATACGCGGCGTTTCGTACCCGGCGCCTCCACCAATTGTAGACCACAGGAGTATGTCCTGCGGTCTACTTATCAAATATTATAAAATAAAACTCCTGTATTAACTATTTTATCATTATATTGGAGCACCAGGGCTCCGAGAGTCCAATAACATCTGAATGCTTAAACAAAAACCGTTCTACCATATTCAAATATTCTAATTATTACCAGCCACGTCCAAAGGAGGTATGTACAGCCAGATGCTGCGCAAAGAGGCTCTTACAGTACCGTAACAATTAGTAATACAAATAATTTTAATTTTGAAAATGAAATTAACAAAACCATCCAATCAATAATCATATGGCTAGATAATAATAATCTCAGGATAAATATTGACAAAACTAAATTAATGTTATTCAGTCAACGCCCAAAGACATCTAATATGTTAATTAAATATGATAACAAAATTATTGAAAACGTAGGTGTAACCAAATTTTTGGGTTTAAGCATAGATCAAAAGTTAGATTGGAAATTGCACACAGATGAATTAAGTAAAAAAATAAGCAAATCAGCCTATGCTCTGTATAAGCTTTCCTCAGTCCTAGGTGCAGACGCTCTGCTTACTGCATACCATGGCATCGTGGGTTCAATTCTGAGGTACGGCGTTATCTTTTGGGGTAACTCGTGCAACAGAGAATTAATATTTAAGCTACAAAAAAGGTGTGTCAGAGCGATGTTCGGACTACAGAGTACTGATTCATGTAAGACTTATTTCATTCAATATAAAATACTAACGCTCCCGTCTCTATATATCTATGAGATTGCAGTATTTGTTAAAACAAACCGAAATCTTTTTAATAACCTATCAGATAATAACACCCGAAGTCGACGGGATAATAATAGATTATGTGTAAGGAAATCAAACACAGCACTTATGCATAAGAGCGTGTTCTGCATGGCACCCATAATATTTAACCACATCCCTCCACATATTAAAGAATTAAATGTAAACTTATTTAAAAAGCAACTCAAAAACTTCCTTATACAAAAGAGCTATTATAATATTTCCGAGTTTCTTGCAGATAAAGTTTTGATATAAAATTTTGGAAGTAATTGTTAATTTAATTTTGTAGTTTAACCATCCATTTATTACTTTAATTCAGATTGTTTAATTTTATTATTTTTAACAATGGCCATTGCCATTCATGCATGCCAGACAAAGCCATTGTTTTGTCATGTTTCATGAACACCTTTATACTATGCACATTAAGGAATTTTTAATTTTATTTGTAATTTTTCAAAGCCCACTGGGTATTGTATTTGTAGTAACAACCTATACTCAATATTTGCACACCAGTGACCTGGTAGAATATGACGGAATCTCTAATGTATACTTGTCAGCTTGTTGTACTCGTAATCTTGCAAATAAATAATATTCTTATTCTTATTCTTATTCTTACCTTAGGCCTTAGAGGAAAGCATGGGAAATGTTAATATGAAGCGCAGGTTTAGTTTACCCTTCACCGGGGTCATTGTAATAATTTTTGGCGACCAACGTGGGTCACCAAAATTGTAGTGTAGTGTTAAGACGATGTAAATGACGTAATTCATCGATTGTATTATTATTTTCAGAACTTTACAAGACAGCTACCGCACATTGGTGCAGTCCCTCGAGATCACTAAGAAGATGTTGATGGAGCAGATGAATGAGGGCAAAGAGATCAGCATGAACAAAGATAAACTTATCTATGATATTGAACATGCTACGAAGTTGCGTGAGTAATTAAAGCAAAAAAAACCACTGTAAAAACTTAAAAATAGCTGCTTTGAGTCTAGTAGATAATAAAGTGACATTTGTTGATTCTTTATTCCGAGACCAAAGATTTAAGAAAGTCTATACCCGGGACAAAGGCTTGCCCTTGTAACATGTTCTTAAGTTGTATTCGTTATTGCAGATGATACCGAGGAAATAAAGCGACAGACTTTAGAAACTCAGATCAATCAGCTGATGGAGTCTATCGAAATGACTGAAAGAGACCAGGAGATGATAAAATCAGTATGTTATCATAGAATTTTTGTTAAAAATCGTGCCTCTGATGTATTTTGAAGGACCTTTATTTAAACTTTTTCGATGTTCAAAATTATCATCATACATTAGTGTATTGTGTGTATCTACACACTATACACTCACAAAAGAAAATCTTACAAAGAGAGAAGAGTACAAAGGTTTTGCTTATTTCAAAAGAAATTTCTTTCAGCAGACCTGCAACAGAACAGTAGGATGAGAAACGTAGACACAGTTTTCGTAAAGAACATTTTTGTTATGTATCGCGAATTTATTTATAGCTAAAGGGATTTATAGTACAGCACTCGTATCTAAATAATTATTGGTATTGTAACAGCGTTCTTTTCTTTTCTAAACAGCTAACTTGAAAAAGGATCAAAGAATGTTGTTATCTGGAAAAGCAATGATGTTGCTACTAGAGTGGAGGCCCAAAAATATAACTTATTTTCCAAATGTTTTTTTTCAGGAAAACCAAACTATGAACAACATACTGAAGAGCACTTGCAAGGAGTTGGACAAGAAGAACGAGTGCAGGATGAAGATGGAGAACCAGATCCTGCTGAACCTTCAGGAGTGCTTGCTGAACGACAAGGCCGTGGAGTCCATGGCCAATGGCATCCGCAAGATGAGGGAGATGTCTAGGAAACAGGTGACAGAACAGAATGATCCACATAAAATGTGGGAAGGTCCTCCAACTCGATTGGTCACTCAGTAGGTTCCCAATGAGCCAAGACCAATCAAGTTGGAGGATATAGGTACCTACATCTTTTCTTAAGAGCGATAAAGCTGGTTCAGCATTTTTATCTACGAATGTTAAAAATATTGCTAGAGGAGCTCGTGGTTAAATAAAAAAAGCCGCACGGGTCGATGTTCAAGAATGAGCAACGCTTGCAGAGGTCGGTCTGTGGACGGGTGACCCTCTTTACATACCGAAACTAATTCGTGCCTCTGAAAGCACGTTAACCCGTTGGTCCCGGCTATCATTTGTAGATCTTTGGCAGTCGTTACGGATTGTCAGAGCCAGTAAAATCTGACTCGACCAGTCTTGCCAAGAACTACCGTGTTAATGGGTTAAAGGGTTGTGGAGGTCTGGTAGGCAGCCGCTCTACGTAAAATACTGGTATTCAGCTGAATCCGGTTTGTCTGGAAGCCGACCCCAATACCTATAGTTGGGAAAAGGCTAGGCTGCCCTGACGCGCCCTGTCCTCGTCTTACGTCTTTTCTGTGTGTCCAGAAAAAAAACCCAATCCCCCAACATAAGCCCAACTTTACTACCGCACTGATCAATGATGATGTTAAAAATATTGCTAAAAAGCTTTGATAGTTTACCCAGACAGGAGGTATAATAAGATTAAGGACTATTTTAAACATAAGATGCCCGGGCACTACTAGCGAAATGATACAGCTATCACACAACATATATACATCGGAAGCTATCAGAGACAGATACCTATGATGTTCTACTTTTTAGAACATCATAGGTATCCGTCACTAGAAGCGTAGGTAATTCTCGATTCTTTTTATTTGCGTTAATTCATCTAATATCAAATATTGCTCAAAACGTGGGGAAATCAAATAGTTAATTCCAATTTTTTCCTCTTCGATGTTTCTAAAATTCGTTTAGCCATTTAAATGGCTTAGGCCCGCTTGCACAAACCAGAATTAACTTTTAACTCCCGAGTTAGTTGATGGCACGAGGTAAGATAGCTTATATTTTATACAATCCAGAAATATACTTTACGACCTACCATAAAAATCGGCCGAGCCGTTTCGGAGGAGTGCGACTACAAACACCAAGTAGGTAGACCTTAGAATAACGACGAATGTAAGAAATAGTTCCACCCCAGTCTCACGTCTACTTTTCTTACAGGAAATATCCCTAATGACAATGGAAAACCAGCACGCTCGCGTAATGCTCGAAATTGAGATAATGAAAAACCGCCAAGCCAAGAACAACATGGTGCTCAAAGAGAGCCAGGAAATAACACTGGCGAAGGAGAAAGAGATAGAGGGCATGGAGAGCGAGTACGACCAGAAGACGTCCCTCATGATGAAGAAGCAGAGGGAGTTGGACATTGTACAGAAGAAGTACTTCGCGCTGAAGGAAATATTTGATGTGAGTTTTAGACTAGTCTACTTTATATTACCTACGACGAGAAACTTTAGTTTAGTTTAGTGGCCGCAGCGATATTGCTGAGCATGTCGAGTTCTTGGCTTCGATTCATAAGTCGGGCAAAACGTTTTTGGTTTTTCTATCTGGTCAGTAGCAGTCCGGAGACTGGACTTATATGTCCATAAGGCCAGTAGATGGCTAAAAGTTCGACCCCATTACATGTTTGTTTTGAGCATAACAAACGCGAATAATTTTGCCATTACCTGTTGGTTGGAGGATCTCTGCCCTTTCGGAAAAACAGGCGTGTTTTAGGCGAGTGTGCTCGGTTGATGGCAAGACCCCTCTTGCCATCAACCGAGCACACTCGGCACCTAAATTTATCTTTTTTTTACATAAATGCAGGTACGTATAACCGGCCGAAGCATCATCCGTATTTTGTAATCATTTCATTACCCAGAGTTATTTCCGGTTCTGTACTGCTGTTTGTTCACATACCCTATCTCAACAATATTCCCAGATGAAGTCCCCTCAAGAGCGCCGTATCGACGAGCTGGAGAAGCAGGTGAAGTGCCTGCGCGAGCGCACGGAGAACATGCAGCACGAGTGGCTGCGGCAGCAGGGCCACGTGGTGAAGCTGGCGGACCAGCACCATGTCATGGTCACCGACATCAACCTTATCTGCAAACGTTAGTACCGACTAGTGTTTAACCGATTTTTTTTTTTATGTATTTTTCTCGATTACTCGAAGAAGCCTGGACCGATTTGGAAAAATATTTTTTTCTTAAAAGGGTAGACTTATAAAAAAGAAAAAAAAAAGAATTTATTTGCGCCAAGCATGACGCATACCAAAAAAAGAAAACTCCCCTCTTCCCAGGTACTTCCATGGTCATCAGGTCAAGATTTTATGATGAGATCCTAGAGAAATAGAAGGAACTCTTCAAATTTAGGTACCTACACTTGAAGTGACTTGGGTTTTTTTTTGGAAGAGTATTTTCAGTGGTGGTTCAATTTGGTGAAGATCTGATGAAGATCTTCGGAGATAGGCAAATGGACTGGGATTGCTGAAATTGCATGTCTGTTTTCTGTTCACACCAGTTCATAACATAACATACGCTGTGAAGGGGTACGCACATGTGAAAGTCAATTTTGTGTTGGAATCACCGCAAAAAAGTGAAATATAAAAGTTTTTTAATAATTCATACTTTTGGATTGATTGGTGGTGTAGTGGTCGCAGGCGCTATCGACTGATGAGCATTTGGTTCTTTGTTCAATTCCCTGACTGAGCAAAGTATTATTGGGTTTTGCCCGCTTGAAGGCTGAGGTCCTGGATTCGATTCCTGAGTCGGCAAAAACGTTTTATAATACACATTAAATCTTTTTTTTTATAATAAACTTTTATTTATGCATTACTTTGCGTCAAAAAATTAAGTAATTAGCGTAATTATAATCAAAACTATTCGTTAAACAGTAGGTATGCAAAAAAAAACTCAAAACCTAAAATAAATCGTAATATTCTCTCAAAATACCTAGGTACCTACATAAAATAATCACTTTTTGTAAGTTCGCGCTCCCGGACGTCTTCTATTTCTTTGTTTGACGCTACGTTTTGGGCCTGCATCTTGAATATAACATCTGAAATAGGATATCAGCCAAATTTGTTTATATTTCATGAACGAATAATAAAGTTAGTGCTCCGAACAGCTAAACGATATTTTAAAGGGTTTCCCACATAAAACCAGATTAGTTATGCAAGTTAAATTTGACAACCCTAGTCATAGGTAAAATTGCCTTCATGCTGAGTTTGGTAACTTTACCTAACCTCAAATAACATTACCTTTTCGAATAACTCTAGAAGATTCTTAGGATTTAATCACTGCGATATACATTCATGACAATATACCAAATACAAAGTTGTGCTTGCAGCGGCCTACCTGGGTGCGCAAACGATTCAACGCTTTCCAAATAGGCCATTGCAATTCACGACCTGGGAGCATCTGCTCTTTGGGTTTTATACAGTCGTGAGGTGGTGGATACTTCTCTTCCCACAGTTTGCTTCTCCCTTTAGATGACATATCCGGGGTCGCCTGTGTAGATCGAAGGAAGCTCTTGCGAGTTTTTAGTCTTCCCGGGGTTGACATGTGGCCGTACAGGGGATGTCAGGAATCGGTTTCCTGGTCCTTTTTTTGTTACGTGCATGCAACATTTCTTTGTACGGCAGGTGGTGCGATGCCTGCAAGCGGATAAAGTTTGTTTAGTGGAGACGATTTTAGCAGCCCGATATTAACACACACGTTTCATTTGGGGCAATGTCTACTTGCCGAGAATGCCACACTGGGCAAGCAAACTCGCCAGCAGAAAAAAGCTTTTAAAAACAGTGATATGCCACATGTGCGGAGAAGATAATCTGGGTTCCGACCTTCAGCTTTGAATTGTAACAGTGTGGTTTAACTTGTATTTTCAAGCGAAAACTATCATACGGTCAAAAGCCACAAACATCGTAGCATAAGAACGTTACAACGAAAATAAGTCTAACCTAGCAAACTCATCAAATAAGTACCTACCTACTCCTCAAAATTTCCAGAGATACAAATCTGCGAACAGAAAATAATGCGCATCCAAGCGGAGTCGGATGCAGTGGAGTCGGACAGGAACCGCGTGGACCGCTCGCTGCGGACGCTGAGCGGCAGGCTCCAGGTCCTGGAGAACACGAGGAAGGACGCCATGGACCGCAACCGGGACTCGCAGAAGAGCAACTTGGCTGTCACGCACGAGTATTCTGCTAATCTCAAGGTAAGGATGAAGCTCTGCAATGAAGTCACCATATCATGGGCAGCTTTTTTCCATCCATAGACATAGAGGGATGGAGTGAGCAATAGCCTCATAAAACTGTCAACGAGATCAGAGTAGGGAAGTCTATATTACATTAGTTGCTTATAATATTACCTATAAAAATAAGTACCTACCTTACCTCAGCTTCAATTGCAAGTGCATGGCATGTGGATTGTGGGCGGCAGGTTTGGACAACAATTCTTATTGCTTCATGTTTTAAAAATTTCTACAGGATGCGGAAACCGAAATAATTCAACTAGAGGAGGATATCGAAGAGTTAGACAAAGACAAAATGAACCTCACACAAGAGCTGGATCGCGTTCAGAGGGAGGCTCTCATTTGGCAGAGGAAGGTCAGTTCAAGTTGTAGCATCAGTACCAGTAGTGTCATGGATCCAAGTTTGTCATTATATCTGGAATTTGATGCTTTTAGGGAATATTGGCAGTGGAACTGAAGAAAAGCATGAAATGTGCGAAGTCAGCCGCTGGCGAAATAGGAGTTATGAGGAATGAGATACACAGAATGGAGGTAAGGATAAAAAATATAATTCCGGAAACAACACCCGATTTCTGAATTAACGGGACTCAAATATAACTGGTATAATTTGAGTGTAGTAATGAGATATGTATTCCTCTGCCTTCCCTTTGAGAAATGCTGCAGCTGGCGTGATGTATAAATAGATAAATAGCCCCATACTAACTCTAGGTTCGCCGAGAACAGCTTCGTCGCACTAGCGAGAAGCTAGCGGATGACCTGGCGCTGTACGTGACGCGTCGCATCACGGTCATGGAGAAGACCAGGGCCGCAGCCGCCGTGGTGAAGTCGCACCCCACAAGCACCTCGCAGTCCAGCTACCATCACAAGCTGAGGCTTGCCAAGGCAGACGTTACTAGAGTTGCCAAGGTATGATGATCAGGTTTAGAGACCTATGTGTATACCTATTTAGATTATAGACTCATCAAGTCGGTTGGTATTTTAGCAGTTGAATGGTGATGGGCACTGCATGGTAGTGCCTTTTGATAGATGAGGCTGGAGAAGTTTCAATTTAATATATGAACCAGCGGACTATATCCTGTATAGTCCGTTAAAAAAATCACACCCTGTATTATTCACACATCTAAAAGTGTCGCTAATAAGGATCAAATTCTGGGAAGTAATAACACACGGCAAAGTAAAGGAAAGAGCTCATTTTTATCAAAATCAACAGGTGTTTTTTTTCAAAATCAACCGGTTTGATTCCTGGCTAGCTAGGAAAACCAGTTTTTCAAAAATCGAAAAACCTTGAAGAGTTTTTCGATATTCCTCATAGTTTCGGATTTGGCAAAAAAGGCTAGATAGATTTATCATACTGCAACTTAGGGCCAATGAAACTGAACGCGATCAGCACATGCGTCTATATTCCATAGAAAAATGATGACACTGACAGCTCATAAACGTGGTCTATACGCTGATCGCGTTCAGTTTCATAGGTGAAATTCGCCCTTAGGCAGCTACTTCAACAGTCTGCCCATATCGAAAAACTTATGAGCATATAAAATTTCTTTGCATTTACCAATGGATATCTTTTTTTTTTTTTTTAGGATGGGAAATCATCAAATGACCCCTCCCGCTCTGGGTGGAGCGGCAGGGAGTGTCAGACTTCTACTGACTAAAACCCACCCTTAGTCCTCCTAGTGCCTTTCTTCCCAGGGCCGCGGTAACTCTTTCGAACATATTCCGCAACACCAATGGATACCTGGGGCTAAGTTAATAAGTATTCGATCAGACCTCAATAATGTGTTGCTTACAGGATATCACAGAAGCGAAAACCCGCATGGAGCTACTGCTGAAGGACCAGGAGCGTCTGGACCGCGAGCTGTCGGAGACCAACCAGGCCAACAAGCAACTGGAGGAGCGCGTCGCGGAGCTCATGCAGGAGACCAGGGTCACGGAGAGGACCAAGCACTGGGTCAGTATTATCATTAGATGTCGGTAATCAGCTTGTAATACCTATTCCACTGCTGAGACCTCTGTCTCAGCAGTAGAATAGGTATTACAAGCTCTATAGAGGTAGGGAGCCGTTATCCTCGCATGTTGGCCCAGTGCAGTTTGATGAATGTCAGTTTGTCAAAGGACGGGTGTCTGAATTGAGTATTTTGAGTTAAAAAAGCGTCAAACCCTAGGTACTTCATTAACAGCCAGACAGGTGATTAGGCTAGGTTGGAAAATGCTTAAGCTCAGATATCTACTTTATTCGGAAATCGGGGGAACCTAAATCTCAGTATCATGCCGGTGTTAGGTTACAGACACATACCTACATAATGTGTCATAAAACATATCTAACTTTATCTCTGGAATGAGAACACATTGCGCTGCGGTGTGATATCGTTAGGTATGGAGCCCAGTTTTGTACTAGTAGGTACTTTTAGCTACCTGACTTCATGATCATGAAATCTGAATCACCAACCTAAATGGTCCACTAACAAACGAAAACAACTGTTCACAGCTACTAGAGCGCGTAATCCGCGCCCAACGCTTTGGCAACGAGCTCTCCACAGCCATCAAGCGCCAATCAGTTCGCTCCAAGAAACCCAAGGACGTCGTCCTAGCCGAGCAGACCCAAGCGCGGGAGCTGAACGAACGCATCCGGTACATTGTTGGAATCTTACAGAAAGAATTCCCCCACCACGAAGATAAACTGGAATATATTTGGAACACCCTGAACATATTCAGCCCGGAAGATTCGCCGAAGTTGGCTGCGTCAGGCACTTGCAAGATGCTCCAATCTGGACACTTTCAGTTGACAGATGAAGAAATCATAGAAGCAGCCCAGGCGAAGTTGGGTCTTCTGTATCCGGTGCCTTAAACTCCTGATGTAACAAGGTTTTTATATCAAGCAATAAATAATTGTTTGGTATCCTGTTTTAGAATGTATTATTATTGTATTTGTGTGAGTTTGATGCGTTTATTAATATTTACCTTATGAATAAAACGAGTGTGAAACAAATTAATTGTTTTAGTAAGTTATTGGTCTGACCTACCGGTCATGAGCAAGGTCAGCCATATAATATTATTATCAAGGTCGGAGCTCCCAAAATGTTTCCCAAGTTTTGGTCTCGTCATCGGAACTCGCAATGCTGCGGAATGAGACGTGCGGTGCCGGGCACACATGGCCTCGTTTACGGAGACGCGGGGCGTCGCCCGCACTAAATGCAAACATAATATGGCGTAGTATGAGAGAGCTTTTACGGAGAAGCGTTATTACACGCCTTTGCTTGAAATGTCAGGCGGAGAGCCCGCGGATGGCACCGCCGCGTCGCAAGCGAACGTTTATCGCGGCGGCGCACGCAGCGTTGCGAGCTATTCCTGCAATTCTCCGTTCTAGCGCCTGTCTGTAAACGGCAAGAAAGGCCGACGCGCCGCGCAACGCCACGCGACACGACACGCGATGCCCGAGTCTCCTTAAACGAGGCCTACTCCTCCTCACCGCTGATGCATACAAACCTACCTAACTACCTACCTACTGCTATGGTAGACGTATATAAATAGGTACGAACAAGAGACCAAAGTTGTGCCAAAGCTTGTCAAGGAACATTGACGCGTAGGTAGTTGATGGACCTGGAAGCGTTTATTGAAATGCAGTACATCCTAAATCTTGTATTTTTAGTCAAATATCAAACTACTTGAATAAATTGCCAATAGAAATTTAATCATAATTTGAACGAACATTTTTATTGTATTACAAATTTTAACAAGACTTTAACAGCAAAGTTTTACAACCAGTTTGAAGGACGAGTACTGTGCGGCCAGTCAGTGGCCTAGCCATCACAGTTAGAGAAAACTTAGCACTATTGCACATCTGATCACCATTGATATAATGTCCACAGGCACATAGCTAATAGTCCGACATTTAAATAATAGCCCCCAATCCAAAAATAAAACAGATAGTGCCATTCCGTGGGCCTGCAGACGGCGAGCGTTGGGTGGCTCGCCGTCCAAACAGAACCAGGCCCGGGTCGACGCGCGTTGTGTTCCACGCGCGCCTCAAAGAGATGTCAGCATAGTAGACGGGGCCCGCTACCGGCCCGAGCCTGCCAGGGTTGCGGAATTTGTTCGATAGAATCTCCGCAGCCCTGGATCGCAAAGGGCATTAGGAGGAACACGGATGGGTTTTAGTCAGTAAGAGTCTAACACTCCCTTCCGTTCCGCTCAGAGCGGAAGGAATCATTTGATGATTTCCCATCTTTAAAAACGAAGTGCTACTCCGTAAAGTAAAGATCTCACTGTGAAAACTTAGGTGAAGTATCAAGGAATCGAAATCTCATTTCAATTTATTTACGGGATAGACCGAGAGGCTCAATTTCGCCCCATCCATGGTTTAAATTATTAAAAACGTCGCCTATAAACCGACGCAGTACTCCTGAACACGCGGTTTTCACTGCCAAACAAAAATTAATTTTCCGCTTCTTGAATCAAAGTTGAGAATAAATAAACATTCATTAGTCCAAGGGCAACAGACCAACGCGGATAGGGGTACGCGATTAAGATTATTTGTTTTAGACTTTATTTTTTATAGCCGCAATGTTGATAATTGTTTGGAATGATATTCTTCCTTTATCGTGTGGTCGTAGTGAGGTCTAACGACCAGGATATAATCGCAATTTAATGGTTTTCGCCAGGTCTGCGCCGGCCCCAATTCCTCTTATTTATTGTTTCTTTTTAATCTTGTTGTTGCATTCCCGCTGCAAATCTTGCCGATAGCCGATAAAAAAAATCGTGGAGTTAACGACGAAGCTGGAAGTCACCAAATGGCGTTTAATAACAGACTCCAGATGACAACAAAAATACAACGACGCAATCCGCGCCAGCGAATTTGCCTTAGTCTGGCCAGAAGTTTACTATTCAAAAATCCGTCGGTTCATGACGATTTGCGTAACTTGGTGGGCCAGCATCTACATCACGCTTCTCAGGAGAGGCCGAATGTCATGCGGTGACGAAGTTCTTCTCATGCGCCGTGTATTCGTGGCGCTTGCGATGGTCGGAGCGGCCGAACTTGATGCCGCAGTATTGGCAGGGGTGGCGCTTCTCCTTCGTGTGGCTTATCATGTGGACGCTGAGGTAGCTGGGGGAAATAGATTGGGTTATATGAATATTTCGTACCAGGGGGCCTACTCTCTAAGCCCGAAGTCCGTAGTTTCGGCCTTAGTGTCGGGCGTTTTCTACTCCGTATCACCTACAGACTTACAATAAAGTCCCGAACTCGTACTAAGAATGAATGACAACACGATTTGAAAGTTGTTCTTAGTTCGGGTTCGGCTCTAATCGTCAGTCCGTAGGTGATACGGAGTATAAATCAGCCCGACACTGAGGCCGAAACTACGGACTTAGGGCTTAGAGAGTAGACCCCTAGCTTTTGTCCGCGACTTCGCACGCGCACATCCCGTTTTTCCCATTCCCCAGGAATTTCAGGAAATCGCATAGTGCTGCCAGATTCCCCAAGGAACCTACATGCCAAATTTCAGACTTCTACAACCAGTAGTTTCGGCTGTGCGTTTCGCAGTGTCGAACCCCCCACACACTACTGCGCTAAGGTCATGAAATACAGATGTTAATTATTTTTTTTTCAATTATTCGAATTTCAAACCATTCTCACGTGTACAATATTTTTGAAAAAATTGTTTTTTTTATTGTTGCTATGGTAAGCTTAGGAACGGAACGGAACGGAAAGGGCATTAGTAGGAGAACGGATGGGTTTTAGTCTTAAGAGTCTCACACTCCCTTCCGCTCCGCCCAGAGTGGAAGGAGTCATTTGAGGATTTGCAAACCTTTAAATAAAAAAGTATACATATGCACTCCTTTAAGGAACCACAGGGTATTTTTTTACATGTTTAAACACTTAGACAGCAATTAGCATTTTAACTATCAAACAAATACGTGTTTTTGGAAAATAAACTCCTATAGATGTTTGTGCTAAACTTCAATTTTTATCCGACAACGGCAAAGCCAAAAGGAAAGGTTATTTGTATGACCTTTTTAAGAGTACTATACTTATATTTATAATTCAAGATAATTTGAATCTATCGCCGCCAAGACAAGTATGGACTTTAGTATTATGTATTTTAAAGTCCATTTCTGAATGACCAATTGTATCAAAAAAGCCCTAAACAAACTGACTTGCAATGGAATTTGGCAAAATTCTGAATTCAAATTCAGAGTGAAATCAACTTAATTCACACAACCATAAAGTTGATATTGGTTTAAGAGCAATTGGAAACGAGGATGTGAAAGGAATAGATGCTAACTTCCTCTTTTTGAAGGTCATATCGCATAGCGTGCAGGCGTAGGACTTCTCCTCCTTGTGTATCTCTCGGTGGCTCTTGAGGATGGAGGTGGTGGAGAAGCACTTGCCGCATTCCGGACACTCACACGGCTTCTCCTTTGAGTGACTCCTGGATTGAGAAAACAATTAATTTTAAATATTTGATAAGATACTCTGTAGATCATTTGACTGAAGCCTTACAACGTTTATTGTATAATTAATAGGACTATTACTATATACACACTTAAATAAGACTTAACTAAAACTAAAAATAATCTAAAACATGGCGTCGAAAAATTCCTCAGCATCGCAGGTCACTGGTAATGTACCCAAAAGGCTGGCAGCATTGCCACGTTGTATGGCAATGCTTATCCTTTGTCCGAAGTAAAAGCCAGCCCTAGGGTCACGCGAAGTGTCAACTAAGCGTCTTGACAGATCTTTAAACAAGTAATGAGCACTCGGACCCCACGACCCGAGAGTTTCAACCCCAAACGGCTCGAAAATATAACTGGCAAAGATACTCTGCTGAACTATTTTCGCGAAATCGATGATCAATCAGTAATAAAAAAAAACTTCAGGTTACTTTTATCAACAATATTATAGTGGTTTTATTAATATGATGTACAAAGTGTAGTATTTTTAAGTTGGGCAGTAAGAGAATGCCTTGTTTCATTACGACAGCCTATATATCACTACGATTCCTACATAAAGTTTAAATAAATAGTTTATGTGAAAATATGTCTCCATATTTATTCCGACAATCAAGATACGAAAATTTAAGAGTCAGCCTTCAAACTAGTAAGTCTGGAAATTAGCCGTCAGTTAGTATGAGTGGACTTTTCAATAAAAAGTACAGTTTTCGTCAAATAACTTTGCCCCTCTGAAGTTAGCCATTTGCAAAAATCGCGCAGGTGCAGTCACGTACACGGGAGCAAGCGGGACGCAAGCATGCATCGAACGTAAACGTAAGACTGAGACATAAAATCGCGCCCGGCCCCCGTGTCTCTTACGCATGCGCAGTTGCAGTGTGTTCGTAATTTTGACTACTACGCAGCCACTCGACACAACTTCAGAGGGGCAAAGCTATTTGACGAAAACTGTAGTTTAAATTTAAATGCACTTAGAAACTTACCTTAAATGTAGTTGCAGATGATATTTCTTAAAGAAGCTTTTTGAACATAGTTGACACAGATGTGTCTTTTCTTTATCGTGAACTGCTCGTCTGAAAACGTTAATTTTCTGTCCGTTAACCAATAACCGACCAATAGCGTTATGACAAATAGCGATAACAGACAGATAAACGACCGATAAAGTACCTCAGAAACCGGGCACTCTCTAGTCTCTACGTCTCACACAGAAACTGTGCATTTTTTCGAGAAAAAAATTAGTCTCTGGCACTCAGCAATGTTACAGCATTCTATCAGTGAAAGAATTTTCGTTATCTGATTAGGACTTCCAAATATTGACCCTTTTTTAAGGTTAGGAAATCATCAAGTGACTCCTTCGGTTCTGGTTGGAGTGGGTGGGAGTGTCAGACTCTTACTGATTAAAACCCATCCGTGTTTCTCCTAATGCTCTTTGCGTTTCAGGGCCGCGGTGACTCTTTCGAACATATTACGCAGCCCTGGCAGGTATTCTTACAAATACACCAGCAATTTTACTTATACATTAACGCTAGCGATCCTCCCGGCTTTGTGCACCTGTGTTTGCGCACACACTTGTGCACTATAAGTTATCACATATGATATAACCCATGTATCACAAATAAACAATTTGATTGATTGATAATATGTCCCACGGCGCACTCTTAAAAAAACCAAACACAGCCGCCGAAGCCCATAGCGAAGCCCCTCCCGGACTTTTGCCTAATGAGCCAGCCCTCACCATTCATTAGCTTTAAATCGCCCAAATAATATTAATATGACCCAGCCAGTACCTTGCTGCCCCCCCAAAATGCAGTTAAGCAGAGGCCAATACCCCAAAGCGAGTGCCCTTAGCAAGCGGTCATTTAGCATATAAGTAGTTTTTAGTTCCGACTGGGGCTTAAATTTATTTGAGGTCACCACAGTAAAGTCCGGTTAAGCAGTAACCAACCCTAGCATGTTGAACTGCGAGTGACAACGTAAAAAAAAAGGTTAGTCTCCGTTGAGTTTGACCGAAATCGGTGAGGAGGTATATATTTAAAGATATTAACTTACTTATGAATTTGTGCTCTCTGTCTTGTGGAGAACTTTTTATCACACTCCGGGCAGGGGAACGGTCGGTTCTTGGTGTGTGTAGTCATGTGCAGGTTTAAAACTGATAGTGATATAAACCTGCGTCTGCACAACACACATTCATAGGGTAAGGCAGCCCGGTTGTGCATTAAACGATGGTGCTGCCTTAATGATGTTACCTCTGAAACCATATTACATTGAATTAAAATCAAATTAACATTTTTCACTTTAGCCTAACTTGGTGGTTGACTAAGGTATCATTTAAGAAGGTAAAAACTATAATTGTTTTAAAATAGTAGTTAAAGACAGCCCACTCTCAGAGCCTGCATGGAGGAGGACGAGAAAGCATTACATCTCCTTCTAAACTGCCAAGTAGTCGCTAATACAGGGCAAAGTAGGTACTTCAGATATCCAGGTATGTGAGATAGTAACACCAGGGCATTGCTGGGCCTTCTTTGGAGTAGTACTGTCCTATATGATGAGACCAACATAAGCCTCAACAGAAATTTTACTGTTTATAAATACAAGATGATAAGTGAAATTATGTCCATATCTTACTTTTATTACAAAGCAAACATTCCTGCTTTATGCCTAAATGTTTAATCTTATTATGTTTATAGCGTGCACTGTGGGAGGAGAATACTTTATCACATAGTTTGCACTTGATGCATTTCCTAGAACTGGCAGGTAAGTGCTGGAGGGAGTGACTCCTTAGATCTTTTACAGTTTTCCCGCATTCTTCACACATTTGTCTTACAGGCTTCGTGTCTTTTTCTTGTTTAACTCTTGGAGCAGCTTTTGTTCCTTTTTTTCTTTTTCTTTTGATAGGTCCTGAAAGAAAGAGGTGCAGTTATGAGTAATTTTACATGTTGTTTTAGTTTAATAAAAATATTCATTTAAATTATATACTATGAATACCTACCCTTCTCATCAATTCCATTACTTTCATTTTCTCTCTCATATTCATACTTTATATTTTTGATTACGCTCAGGAACTCATCATCAGATTCATAACCACGTGAAGACCCTTCACTTTTTAAATAGAGATCATCTTTAGTTTCATCTTCTTTTGGCTCATCCTTCACAGTGATTACATCTAGAGAATCATCACATTGAATAGTCAAGGATATCTGTTGACTTTTAATTTCGTCTCTTAAAAATACCTCATTTTTAACGCCACTTTCTTCTTGCACTGACTTCAAATATGCATCATTTTTTAAAGCTAAACATTTGAACTCATGGAATGATAGTATTTTCTTATAACATTTTAAACATAGTTTTGTACTAATTTTCGAGTCTTGCTCAACCTGGGGACACAGAGTACACTATTTTACTATTGTGACTTGAATTCGATAAGAGTACACAATTTAATAATCCAACAAGATATTGTTTACCTGAATGTCTAAACAAAACATGAAAACATCAGCGAGACATTTGTTTTTGACAATATAAGCACTTTGTGACTGAAATATGTCTTTTTCTGACCCGCCTGAAAGACAAATCCTACATAGGTCCATATTTATTTATTATTTACAACTAAAATAAACTTTGTATTCCCGAAATCCTTTTTTACAAAATTGACAACTTGGCAGTGGAAGTGGATTGACATTGACATTGACAAACAAGTGACAGTTACCTCCATAATCACAGTTTACAAAAATATAATGGCCGATAGCAAGGAACTTCTACTACAACCAGGGGGTCGAGTCTGCTATTGCAATCGTGTCTCAATGACCGGTCAATGATCGATTTTTGACGTATAACGTCAAACTTATGACACATTTCCCATACAAAAACTGTCAAAGTTGTCAAATATTCGATCAATGACCGGTCATTGAGACACGATTGCAATAGCAGACTCGAGCCCCTGGAATGTGCACAGGCTGTCGATACGCGGTCCGAGGGAGATAGCTTCGCGAGAGCCCTCTGTCCCTTTCATTAGGGTGACCAACCAATATAATGTAGGTTGAGACTAATATAATAGGATATAATATATTAACCAATAATTTGATTTCATAAGTTAATAATAATTTATGCTTTAAGGATGGATTAAAGTAAAACGCATTAAACTATGTTTTATTATATCCTGGGGCCTGAAATGAAGACTGCAAATAACGGAATAATTTTTGATATTTGAATGACTTGGAATGACATCAAGCCATTTTTTCTCCGTGATTCTTCTCCAGGAAGTCTGAAATTATATTTTTTAAATTTATTTCAAATATACGAAGTAACACACCTAAATCAGCGATTAATATGGGAAGTTGAAACTTTTTTGCCATTTCCCTACAATGTTCCTCGGGAAATGTGAAATTTCATGATCACGTCTTTTAAGTATTCGGTACACCATTCCATATAAAGTTTTATTATGCTTACGTTGAAGACTACCTCCTATTTAAATGCTGCATTGTGTAAATAATATTATAATTTCGTTCATTATGGGCACCCTACTTCAAGAATTGCAATATACTTACTTGAAGAAAGAAACACCGCATCCTGCATAGAATTCGCTTTTGCAACCGAACAGCTTTTGAATCGCACACTTTTTAACCATCTTGATTACATCCGAATAAAGAAATTGATTGTTTTACAACAAATAAATATGGCTGGTGGGTTACCAGTCTAACTTATATAATTATATATTCTACTAATAATCTTTTCTTTTTTAATTACATTTCAATACAGTATCTAAATTATTGCTAAAAAAATGTTCTCAGTCTAACAGATAATTTAAAAATATTAGAAATATATCAGAACGAAAGTTAATGTTTTTTTAATAAGACACGACAATATTATTTTTTCCTACCATTCCTACTAAATTCGGGAATAATCCTCCTGGCAACACTTTAGAAAGGGACACAGGGCTCTCCAAGCGCTTTCTCCCTCGGACCGGATTTCTCTTTGACCAAGTGATTGTCTGTAATAGAACTTAACTTCATAAACATAAGGTTTATTTTTATATTGGTGTCAAATTGACAATGCTCATTCCAGGTTGTAGTAGAAGTTCCTTGGCCGATAGTCATCTCACAATAAATTGACAAAACCGTAAATATTTCAAAAACAGGACATCGCGCCTATTCTACCCGAAGGCTGAGGCATCTTTATACTATGGCTGAGGTGTGTTCATAGTATATTCATTTATCCAAGGGGCGGTATTGCCATCAACCAGCCAGGGACGAATCCAGGCTTCTGCTGAGAAATCTCAAAATTGAAAAACCCTATACTACAGGGTTTTTAACCTTTTTGGCCGGCGACCTAAAGTAAAGTAAATTGATATTTATCGGAAGCCCGCGGCCCTAATGTTTTATTTGTTTTCCAGTGATAATAAAATATAGGATAAACTATTGGCGATGCAACGATTACGCGCGTACTTCTAGCGGCGTTTAGAAGTTGTCTAAGAACGACACTTGCAGCGTTGCCAACACCATCTTGTCAAATTCCCTAACTTGAGATTCCCTGCAGCTTGGGGAATTCCCCACGTATTGGGCAACGCTGTACGAAAACTCCGTGTCGTTCATAGACAGCTTCACAATTTTGAAACAAACGGCGGCGGTGCTAGTTAGAATCTTTGCATCGCCGCTAAAATTGATGTCAATGATGAAATGGTAGCACTGTAGCAGGGCCTTTTCAGCTTCATTGCTTCAAGGCTTCACTGATAATTCAGCCCAGAATTTCGTGAGTCACATTCTGGCATTATTTCTTTTAGTACTCCATCATCACCCTGCAATTCTTCTGGTAATCCCGCAACTCATCCCAATACCACCCGCAACGGATTTTAGGTCCCGACCCGAGGTTAAGAAACGCTGCTTTACACGCTAAGCAGTATTGCCTGCAACCTGCGGTTAAAGTCCTGTGGGTCCGTACAAACTATCATCCCCTATATAAATTAACATTATATTGAGAACACCCACCGGGGTGTCGTCGCACTGCACTGCGACTGCTAAAACGGTATACTAGCAAAGCCTGTGCTACGCTTCACATCGAAAATTTTGTGGCCTCTCTAAGCATCGTAGCGTTTCGGTGTTAGGTAACCCTTAGTTTTCTTAATAAAATTCTTGTAGACTTGTACCATTTTCGTGCAGCGATACTGCGGTTTAGGCTGCTTTGTCTATAAGTGAATTAAAAATTTTATAGAAGCAGCTCTTAGTCATAAATTATCACCTAAGTCGGTTATTTTCGTTTTCTTATCGCCATGATACATTTTGGCATAACTTGGAATATTTAGTTCATGTCAAGAGAAATTTAAACTGTATTGGAAGCGACATAAGGATGTTATTTATTTATCAATGAAAGCTGAAACTTGAAACCGCACTGCGTTTCGCCAGGTTTGCGCCGGTTTATCTTATTCAATTGATTTCCTTAGAAATTCAGCCGACGAAACTCAAGCAGGTAGAGTAGAGGTAATAAAAAACAATAATTTAGTCTTAGCTTTTATTTTCTTGTAAGAATGTTGGATACAAATTGCTAATTCCGTATCAAATGTTTAATAAAATGCCACAGTATAAGGAGAAAAATTGTATATACTATAAATAGAAGCATTTTGGACGCCATACAAGTACCCTTGACGCTTCCTACAGTAAATTTTACTTTTATGTATGTCGATATGGCCCTGAAGAGCCCAAAGATTACAAACGAAAAGACAGGCACATTAACTTATATCTATGAATAAAATATATGTCTAAAACAATAAATCAATCCCCTTGGATCACGAGTTGTGATGTGTAGTAAGATGTGCTCCAATACGTTCGAATATTATTAGCTGCCATTGCTTGTTTAAAACATAACAGAATATTCCAATCAAGGTACAAAATAAAATTGCAAACTGGTTACATAAAATACAAAAATAAGTATTAAAAAGCTAAAAAAATATTGCATAAAACTTTCATTCGTACAACATTATAATTTATTAAAATTAATATTTACTGAATATACAATTCAATTTAAGTGAAACACTGCAAGGTAATACAACAATTATTTTCTTTATAATATTATTATAAAATTGGCAATAAAAATGTTTACTCCAACTTGCTGTGGAAAATCTAAATGCTATTCATAATAAAATATATTCTAGTCATTACTAATTGTCAAAAACGTTTCTAATGCTATCACCTAGATACAATCTTTATTATATTAAAAAAAAGAAATAAATAGGCACATCACATTCACTCCGAATGTTCGAAATACTAACTTAACAAGCTAAATTAGAATATTAATTTCACATTGTTCTCTTAAATTTAAATTATTTAAAACAATCCACAATTATATTGTAGTATTGCTGTATACAACAAACGTTGCTATGGCGTTCCGGATTTTGTACTAACATTAACATTCATCATTATAGTTTGTCGTATGCATGTGTCGCCATGTCGCCTGCTGCAGTAAGCTATCTAGTGAACGAGCGAGCGAAGCTTCACCCTCGGGTAGCCATGTTACAAATAGATCTAAGAACTATTTAATAATGACGCTAAAGATAATCTCATTTAATAGAAAATTCTCGTGATACTGTTAAGTACAGATTAAGCATCTATTTATAATTTTAACTAAATAATACACAACATTGCAAAGAAAATTACATCCAAAGTAGTCGCCATAACATAAACATGCAAGCCACATAAATCAATAGTAAACAATATAGTTAACATAATAAAATGCAAATATACTTTAGAACACGAAGGAATTAATTAATACATAAATGTACAGAAAATGCTCCGAATTGGATATTTTTTGTATACCTAGAGTAACCAAATTAACTTTAGTTATTAAAGAGAAATTAATTCATGGCAGTACCTTTAGCTGTCTAGGCATAGAAGAAAAATTTAACGCTACAAATACGTTTACAAATTATACTAAATTGTAAAACTAAACGTTGTCACTCGTAATACAGTTGTCGTCAAATGATAAAAAGTACCGGTATGTCGTTATGGATCGGTGGTCTGAATGCCGGTCGAACGATAGAGTAGTATACGCTGGAATATAGACAAGCGGCGGAACATTGCGCCGGTACGAGGACCGGGAGCGTGGCGAATGGTCTCGAAGAGCTCGTGGTCGGGCGTGGTGTCGGTCGAGCGGCCGCTAGTTGGTGTCGGCGGCGGGCGGCACGGGCACGCTGAGCGGGGAGCGTTGTCGGTCAAACATCTCGAGGATCAGCTTCGGGTCGGTGCCGGCCGGGACCGTCACGGTGCCCGTCTGTGTGAACACGCCTTATGAGTACCACCGAACGTTCTTCTCGGCAACTCGTGACGTCCGCAAGTGTTTACCAGGGTCTACTGCAGATTATTGCCAAAACGATCTCTTTTAAACTCTTTTTCTCTTTGTTACAACTTAGCCATGATGGTGAGTGATCCCTGTACGAACAGCACACGAACGGACGCCACAACATTGCGTATACGTTGAGTTAGTTGGTCAATACACAATTTAAACTTAGTTATTATTAGTAAGTAGAGAAAGAAACTGTAAAGAGAGAATCTTAAAGGTTAATAACAGAGGCGTATGAAGCTTTAATAATCGGTAGAAAAAGGTACTAAAATACTTGGTATAGAAAAGGGCGTTCATGCAAGGTAATGTATAGATTGTTGTACGTAAGGTACTATGAAAGCAAAGTGTGGGGTACCTCGATGCGCGTGATGACTCCTTCCTCGCGACTGTGCTCTAGGACTACAAACAAAACACAAAGCGCCCGTCAAACATACAAACGGATAAACATGTAACATAAACATATAAAATGGTGTATGAAGCGATTTAATCTTAATGTTTTATTTGTAAATTTTAACAATAGGTGGAGTGGTAGGAAATGAACAATTTCTACTGGTATTAAGATATTAATTAAAGAACAGAAATGATAAATAAATATGAATGTAGGCTAGTTTCGGAAAAAAAAATCGTGATTTGATTATCTGTTGTTAGATTATTTTTGCTAAAAACTAATCAGAAACTTGATTAAGCTTTTAGAAATTATTCATTTTCTGTAACCATAATTTTATTATACAATAAAAATATTATTTTGCGCGTAATTTGTATACAAAGAAGCCAATTCATAGCGTATATTTCGCTTCCATGCAAATCATATTTTTATTGGTGGGGGACATTTAAATCCTGAAAATAAGAAATACGTAAAATATTTTGAGTTTGACTTGATAGTCTGATGAATATGTTATGTTCGTAAAGTTTATAAAATAAAAGTCTCGTTTTAACTATTCGTGATTGTATTTTAGACTGATATTGTTGAGCCTATCTTAGTATTGTGAACTCCTCACAATACTAAGATACAATCAAACAAGAAGTTTTAATTATGAAATTTATACTATCAGCTCATACAAATCAAATAACACCGCTTTATCAGGAGAAAGATTGTCGTCTACGCTAATAATAGATAGAGGCACACTAAAGTCACACACTGTCAACACTAAGAAGAAATCTTTTCATAAAACAGTGTCAACTTGGGTTATTAAATGAAGTAGCAATTTTATTAGCATTACAAATAATATTGGTATGAGGAAGAGAGGCGTCGTCATAACGTCTCGCTATCTCTTTGAAAGATTTTTAAATTACATAATTTTAAGTGGATTTAAAATGTTTTTATTTTCGATTTTGCACAAAGTTATTTTTGATAAGTACAAATATTTATAAAAATGAGTCAAATACTCAATTAAAGCTGCGATGCTCAAAAGTTATTACTATCTTGTGTTATGAAATAGATAGATTAGTATCTTAGTCCACATCATCAGTTATCTATCCAGTAAAGGAGGTGGTGTTCTAGGTGTGAGTGACGTCATACTCACTGTTCTCGCTGGTGGAGTTGGTGGTGGTGGTGGTAGTGGTGGTGCCGTCGCCGTTGGTGTCGTTGACCATGGTGCGCGTCGTCGTCTTCACTACCATGGACGACGTGTTCACTTGCGAGTTCTGGACAGGGAGGTTTATAATATGATGAATAATCGTACTAGTTAATTGCCTGAAAGAATGATTAGCGTCCATAAATATAGGACTAAATTATATTGTTCACAGTTCAGACTAGTCCTAGACCCTCTGTGACAAACGTCTGTCCTGCCATTGCGTGCCAGTCCTTCCAGTAAAAGTCAAGTTCGTCTCTCCACCTTCACTTTAGTCTACTGCGATGTCACGAATGGAACCCAAAATATCGATACCGAAGAAGACTTTAAAAATATGTTTATACCTGTAAGTTAATATTTAACTCAGGCGCCGCCTGCGACTCGGGCACGGCGCTAGTGTGGTCGCGCACGGAGTCCACCGTGATGTCGGCCGATACTGCGGTGACGTCGTGCGGGGCTTCTGAGGTCTCCTCCTGTCATAGGGGCACATTGTTTCTTTATAACAGGTCTTGGGAATTAAGTCTTGAAGCTTAAAAGGCACTTGATAAAATGAAGGTGAATGTATATAAGAAATGCTTGGAATATTACAATAACTATTGGCGATGCAAAGATTACGCGCGCCTCTAGCCGTCTAATTTAGAAGTTGCCTAAGAACGACACTTGCAATGTTGCCAACACCAATTTATTACATTCCTCGAAAATCTAAGTCAAATTCCCTAATATGACATTCCATGCAAGGAATTCCTCACAAGTTGGCAACGCTGTGCGAAAACTGTCAGTGTCGTTCTTAGATGATGACGCTTTACAATGTTGACACTAACGGAGCTTGTTAGAATCTTTGCATCGCCAATATTATAAATATTTTCCGAATATCTTAAGACTGATATCTTCTCATTTGATTAACATCGATTGCGACTCCAAGCAAATAACGTATAATATATATTCTCTTATTCAACATTATGGCTTCTCCATCAAAATAATCGACTCATACCAGAGAATTGAGACATATGACAAAGGACATTCTACTTTAAAACTATGAATATAGAGTTGCTCTTATCAATACTGACCCTGTGTTCACCATTAGTTAGCGGGGTCTCTTCCACAGCCCCGCGTAGCGCCGCCGCCCACGGGGACAGAATGATGTGGCATTGAGCGATCGTCACCTACAAACATAATAATATTGTTAAATGTTACTTATACTATAAATGTAACAGATGGATGGATGTTTGTAACTCAATCACGCCAGAACGGCTGAACGGATCTGAATGAAATTTGGGACAGAGATAGATTATATTCTGGAATAGCACATAGGCTTTTTATTCCGGGAGTATATATTACCTTGGGATAATATCTGACTCTCACGGGCGAAGCGCTGCTGGCAGAAGTTACTTTGTAATAAAAATCAACTGAACACAGAGATTCGTTACATACTGGAAGACCGTCTATGATAGGCGCTAGATAAACTTGCAATAAAGTACATTGACCTTTCCGTAATACCCGAACAATAAACTATGAACTGTTTTTCTTTACTAGAGAACGTAAAGGATCACGATAGAAGTCAATTCAGGACAGTTTTACGTCTTTGTTTCTGTTTTTGATATTAAGAAAGTTAATAAATTTATGTGGGTCAGTGACCGTTATTGCATATTTATTTGTGCGCCTACCATACCTTAATAGTCCCACTACAGGGCCTTTAGGCATCTCTCTTGGCTTGCTAGAATAAAAAATAAGAACATGAAATTATATTTTACATATTTTGGTACATACCTTCGTAGCCGAAAGGGTGATCCGTTGTAATTCCGAAGAGGAGTGCAAGTAGAGAGCTTCACCTCGTTTCGAGAAGCATAAACTTGAAATACCACTGAAACAAAAAGCGTTTTGTTAAAGTTGTGACATAATATTACTCCAATCCATAGAGTACAAAGTGCTCACTCTTTGGTCTAATCTACACATGAGCGTTTTTTTTTTCTATTGGCGATGCAAATATTACGCGCGCGCCTCTAGCGGAAATTTTAGAAGTTGCCTAAGTACGACATTTGCAGTGTTGCCAACACCATTTTATAACATTCTTCGAAAATCTAAGTCGAATTCCCCACCTTGAGATTCCCTGAAGTTAGGACAATTCCCCTCACGTTGGCAACTCTGTTCGAAAACTGTCAAAGTGTCGTTCTTAGACAGCTTCACAATTTTGGCACTAGCGGCGCTAGTTAGAATCTTTGTATCGCCAATAATTGTAACAACAAATATTTGTTTTCAAGATTTATCCAAGTTAGTTAATGGATTGTTGTTTATCTCTCTTGTTATTTTGTGTTTTATTCTGTAAACTATAACGCAACTGGCATGTCATCTCTTTACCAACTTAACTTGGCTGGTAAAGAATAAAAGTCATGTTACATCAGTGTTGTTACTACAAGAATGACTCATAATGACTATTTCCATGAGTCAGACCCAGCGGGCTTACTGACTGTCCTTTGTATCAAGTTTACTAGGTCCTGGATAAACCTTGTGGAAGGCTGGAATAACGTTTAAAACTCTCATAATAAATAAAGTCGCACTTACTTGATGTCCTCCTTGCGCACAGCGGCTGCGTTGAGCTGCCTCCTCAGCTCTGGACTCAGCACGAGGCAGTCTCCTAAGTTAGTGAGGCACAGCAGGCACCACTCGCGGTGCCTGGCCCCGGAGCCTCCTGCGCCCGCTGACACACCCTGACCACACTCGAACCACGCGAATGCTGTGCGGCGGACCTGTACACAGAATTGAGATTTAAAAAACCATGATAAAATATCGCCGTTTGATTAAACCGTAAGATAGGATGGACAGGATACACATTTCAAAGAGCTTGCGCTTCAGTGAGGTCGGAAGGTCGCCTTTCACTAGCGCATGGAGCAGCAGCTCGTCCAGACGCCCTCGACTGGTCGGCACACACGACAGTAAGAAGTAAGTCACGTACCCTGGCGCCCTCGTGCGCGGTGAGCTTGTACTTGTTGTGCGGCTTCAGCGACGGCAGCGAGAAGATCTTGAACTGCTCCTCCGACGTGATGACCACGCGGTGCGTGCCACTCTCCGGCAGCGGAGACACGCCGCGCTCCACCTGACAGAATATTGTAATTTATAACAGTGTAAAACAATCTAGTTATAAATTATATCCCCTAAAACATCCTATGCCCGGTTTCTGAGGTTTTTATCGGTCGTTTATCTGTTCGTTAATGTTATTTGTCATAACACCATTGGTTGGTTAGTCTCAGAGACCGGGCATTAGTGTTTTAGCTGAAATTAAAAGATGGAACAAACTCTCAAGCAACATAGTTATCCGATCCCCTACATAGTCGGAAAAAGACAGGTAGATGATTAGTAGATTCTACAGCCTCATATAATGTCGACGTACCTCTAGCGGGTCGGGCAGCGGCACGGCGGCTCCGTCCAGCACGGTGATGCCTATGACCGGCGCCCTGTGCTTCAGCTGGATCTCCTTGGCGAGCTGGCAGGTCACGGGCTCGTCTTTCCTCTTGTTGGTGTTGGGCACGGTTATCGTGAACGCGTACACTGTGCCGTTGTTTGTGCCCGCCCAGAGGGTCGGCGTTGAGTTTTGTGCTAGAAAATAAGCAAGGTAATAGTATTATCAGTAATACAGTTGTAATTAATTAGTAGTTGTAAATTTTGGGGTGCCGTTTTCTGGTATTAGGATTGGGATTATGTTGGTAAAAAAGTGGTAGAGAGCAAAAATATTAAAGGTTGTGAAACTAAAGTATTTCCTATTTCAGACCCGCATAGGCTCTCTCTGTCAGTACGGCGACACTATCGGGTTTTTTATACAAATCAACACGACGATCGCGATCGTGCGATGATCGCTTTGTATTAAGACGACGCCTTATTGTTGATCCACCACAAACATACTGGATCCACCACCCGTGGCGGTTCCGCGTGGTCTTACCCACTCTCTCTCAACCTGTATCCCAGCTGGGAGAAGACTATAGGCTGATTATTCGAACTACTTACTACAATGAGAGAATGGAAGAGGGTGTGTATCTGAGTTTGCGCTTGAGTACTATAATATGCTGGACATAGGCCTCCCCGCGCGTGTCGCCACAACAGCCGCTCCTGCGCGTCTCGCATCCATCGCCTCCCCGCTCCCTCACCAGGTCATGGCTCCACCGCGTGGGAGGCCGCGCCAACGCTGCGTCTTCCGGTACGCGGTCGCCACTCCAAAACTTTTCGGCTTTTCTTTCGGCTGATATGATGATGATGATGATGATGATGATGATGATGATGATGATGATGATGATGATGATGATGATGATGATGATGATGATGACGATGATGATGACTATAATATGCACTGCGCTGATGGCTAGTCTCCGTTGAGATTGAACGCCATGGCCGAAATCGGTCACGACTACTCACGGCTATTTACTTTTTAAAATTAATTTGCTGTACGTACTGTTGATGAGGAATGTCCTGGCGAAGTACAGACAGCGCACCATGGAGCCGAAACCGTCGTCCGCGGGCCGCGCTTCGATAGCGCGTTCTACTGGCTTCAGTTCTGCGTCCGTGTCTGAGGCGGCTTTGTCTGCTGGCTTCTTGGGGATAGGCTGAAAAAAAAAGAGGCAGGTTGACTTTAAAATAGCATAAATTAGACCTTACTTGTCACCTCAATGATGGCACTGATTCCAGTTAGTTTCATCAATCATTTTACTTGAGGCATTCTAAAATTGAGCCTGCGACTAGAATACGATTTCGATTTGGTCAGTGCTTTCGTGTGGCGCCTTTTCTAGAATATAGTTTCTTTACATGTTTCATATCAGCAGGAATAGCTCATGCGATACTATAAACTTTATTATAATATTTTCTAGTATCGCATGAGCTATTTAAATAGATATTTTATTCATAACATAGCAAGTATACAAGATAGTTTAGTTGTTGCAAATTCATGTGACGATGACGTATGGGTGAGTACTTCGAAAAGGTCGTCGGCGTGTGCCGGAGAAACATTTAAGTTTTGCTACTTGTAGGTGAGATACTAATTTAACTCTATAATCTTGTCTAATTCTTACTTGTGTGGGTGAAGTAGGGCTGGATGTGGTAGTTTGTCGTCGTTGCGACCTTCCTTTCCGCAGTCTTCTGAATGACTCCCGAAGCGACTTCTTGAAAGACTTTCTCCTTGAAATTGGTGTGTCGCCAGCACCGGAATGATCTAGACGAAAGGAAATTGATGTTGTTATTATTTATTCATTTTATTTTTTGAGTTCCAATTTGTTGTATGTCATGTGTTACTATCCAACACACTTTTTATTGAGAAAATAATTAAGGTCCGAGGGCCCTGGGATCTTGGACTATGAGTCTGGTATCTTATTGCACAGCCACGAGCAGGTCCGCTGGTGGCACTAGTTGTAGGTCCGCTGTACTCACCGTGCGGGTTGAGCGTGCACTTGTGCAGCAGCGCCTTGGTGTTGATGGCGTCCACGAGCGCCAGCCCGTGCGCCGTGCCGCCGCACACCAGGCCCCACTCCCACTGCGCGCCCAGCGCTGTCACCGCCGCTGGTGGCACTAGTTGTAGGTCCGCTGTACTCACCGTGCGGGTTGAGCGTGCACTTGTGCAGCAGCGCCTTGGTGTTGATGGCGTCCACGAGCGCCAGCCCGTGCGCCGTGCCGCCGCACACCAGGCCCCACTCCCACTGCGCGCCCAGCGCTGTCACCGCCGCTGGTGGCACTAGTTGTAGGTCCGCTGTACTCACCGTGCGGGTTGAGCGTGCACTTGTGCAGCAGCGCCTTGGTGTTGATGGCGTCCACGAGCGCCAGCCCGTGCGCCGTGCCGCCGCACACCAGGCCCCACTCCCACTGCGCGCCCAGCGCTGTCACCGCCGCTGGTGGCACTAGTTGTAGGTCCGCTGTACTCACCGTGCGGGTTGAGCGTGCACTTGTGCAGCAGCGCCTTGGTGTTGATGGCGTCCACGAGCGCCAGCCCGTGCGCCGTGCCGCCGCACACCAGGCCCCACTCCCACTGCGCGCCCAGCGCTGTCACCGCCGCTGGTGGCACTAGTTGTAGGTCCGCTGTACTCACCGTGCGGGTTGAGCGTGCACTTGTGCAGCAGCGCCTTGGTGTTGATGGCGTCCACGAGCGCCAGCCCGTGCGCCGTGCCGCCGCACACCAGGCCCCACTCCCACTGCGCGCCCAGCGCTGTCACCGCCGCTGGTGGCACTAGTTGTAGGTCCGCTGTACTCACCGTGCGGGTTGAGCGTGCACTTGTGCAGCAGCGCCTTGGTGTTGATGGCGTCCACGAGCGCCAGCCCGTGCGCCGTGCCGCCGCACACCAGGCCCCACTCCCACTGCGCGCCCAGCGCTGTCACCGCCGCTGGTGGCACTAGTTGTAGGTCCGCTGTACTCACCGTGCGGGTTGAGCGTGCACTTGTGCAGCAGCGCCTTGGTGTTGATGGCGTCCACGAGCGCCAGCCCGTGCGCCGTGCCGCCGCACACCAGGCCCCACTCCCACTGCGCGCCCAGCGCTGTCACCGCCGCTGGTGGCACTAGTTGTAGGTCCGCTGTACTCACCGTGCGGGTTGAGCGTGCACTTGTGCAGCAGCGCCTTGGTGTTGATGGCGTCCACGAGCGCCAGCCCGTGCGCCGTGCCGCCGCACACCAGGCCCCACTCCCACTGCGCGCCCAGCGCTGTCACCGCCGCTGGTGGCACTAGTTGTAGGTCCGCTGTACTCACCGTGCGGGTTGAGCGTGCACTTGTGCAGCAGCGCCTTGGTGTTGATGGCGTCCACGAGCGCCAGCCCGTGCGCCGTGCCGCCGCACACCAGGCCCCACTCCCACTGCGCGCCCAGCGCTGTCACCGCCGCTGGTGGCACTAGTTGTAGGTCCGCTGTACTCACCGTGCGGGTTGAGCGTGCACTTGTGCAGCAGCGCCTTGGTGTTGATGGCGTCCACGAGCGCCAGCCCGTGCGCCGTGCCGCCGCACACCAGGCCCCACTCCCACTGCGCGCCCAGCGCTGTCACCGCCGCTGGTGGCACTAGTTGTAGGTCCGCTGTACTCACCGTGCGGGTTGAGCGTGCACTTGTGCAGCAGCGCCTTGGTGTTGATGGCGTCCACGAGCGCCAGCCCGTGCGCCGTGCCGCCGCACACCAGGCCCCACTCCCACTGCGCGCCCAGCGCTGTCACCGCCGCTGGTGGCACTAGTTGTAGGTCCGCTGTACTCACCGTGCGGGTTGAGCGTGCACTTGTGCAGCAGCGCCTTGGTGTTGATGGCGTCCACGAGCGCCAGCCCGTGCGCCGTGCCGCCGCACACCAGGCCCCACTCCCACTGCGCGCCCAGCGCTGTCACCGCCGCTGGTGGCACTAGTTGTAGGTCCGCTGTACTCACCGTGCGGGTTGAGCGTGCACTTGTGCAGCAGCGCCTTGGTGTTGATGGCGTCCACGAGCGCCAGCCCGTGCGCCGTGCCGCCGCACACCAGGCCCCACTCCCACTGCGCGCCCAGCGCTGTCACCGCCGCTGGTGGCACTAGTTGTAGGTCCGCTGTACTCACCGTGCGGGTTGAGCGTGCACTTGTGCAGCAGCGCCTTGGTGTTGATGGCGTCCACGAGCGCCAGCCCGTGCGCCGTGCCGCCGCACACCAGGCCCCACTCCCACTGCGCGCCCAGCGCTGTCACCGCCGCTGGTGGCACTAGTTGTACCACGGAGCTTGCCTGACGAGGGAAAGAATGGTAACATGTATACAAGTAAATTAAAATACACCGAAAGAATTTGGCATTGCGTCAAGAGTGTCTACATGCGCAGAGCGTGTTGATACCTTTACTGTTGTCGGATGTTGGTTAAAATTATTGTTGTATTGTGTATGGGTGTACATTTACCCTGAAGCAGCTGTCTATTTGACCTCCACAACTCAGTAATATGCATGCAATTTTTTTATTTCCAAAATTAAATACTTATTAGTTCTAGTGAACAATTATGAATAGTAAAGCTTAGCCTTTTTAACTAGTTTAGACGACCCGAAAATGGATTAAATTGTTACACTCACCTGGTATCCTTGTGGGAATGTTAGCGATCCTGATCGGAGCGTCAGCTGGTCGTGTCCCTTCCACACGAAGCCGTCACGATCTGACACGATGTTCACTGTTACAGACTAGAGAACAAAAGAACAATAGTTACAAAAAGCTAAATATCATAAAAATAATTATTTATAGAACTAACATTGAATCTGACGACGTCTAGGAAAGAACTTCGTGAGAAAACGCGAAGCATTATAAGAAAAATAAGATCAAATATCATTGTGTGATTCAAATACTACTACTACTATTATCCTCTACATAAGGTTTTTCTGCATCGTGAAGACTGTTTCCTTAATTTTTGCTTTAGTCTTTGATATTTTTATCTGATTAAGTGTCAGCTGTGGTTACATACCTTAACTTCAGCAGTGTTGGAAGACGTCTTGAGGCTTGCGACCACTATGTGACCCGCCGCGCCGCCGATTGTCAGCATTCCCGATAATGGACACAGGATTACCTAGTTAGAAGGACGATATTTTAATGTACATCTATTATTGAATCTAGCAAGTGAGTTTATTCCTAGGATCGTAGTGGCATTAGCCGGTTAGTAGGCCAGTATTACAATGGTCCAACATCAGGACTATAGTGCGGTGAGGGTGGGTTTTAGCAAAGTAAACACAAAAAAGCATTGGATTATTTTCGTGAATTCCTCAATTACTTCGTCAAGTTCTAGACTACCGAAATCTGGGTGTTTCGAGAGGGCCTTGAGCCCCCCCCCCCTGGATCCGCCAATATTCTGAATAATTATTAACGCATGTTCTTACCCTTTTAACAGCAAGTCGTGGGTCATCGCTATAAGGATCGAAAGTGCCAACCCTTCTGAACGGCGGCCATTCTTCTTCGTCGTTTTGACTGTCGTTGTTCTCGCCAATTTCTTCACCACTACACATAGAAATAAAACATTGATTATATAGAAATGAAGGACGAAAGTAGATTGACAAAAGCGCGGTTGAATAGCTGCGAAATATTGTTCGAGTGAAACATGGCAACTAAAAGTTAGCGTGATATCTTGTAATATAAGTTATAATAAAATTGTTGTTCAAAGTTGCCTTTTGCGATACTCAGTTGAAAAGAGAGGTCTTCGGGGACCACATGGCACAAGTTTCAGGCAAACGTTTTGAAAATGAAGGGATTCACAGTAAGTAGGTATGATTTATTCGTCTATGGTACAACGAAAGCTGAGAAAGATACAACTTAAATATGTAATTTATTTTGTGGATTGAATAGAACAATGAAGTATAATATATTACAAAAAAAAAACTATTTCGTCCGTTACTTAAATTACCAAATATACAGGACCATTTTTTCTTTTGTCACGAAAACAAAATATGAAGACGATACAGTGCGTTGAAATTTCGCGAGACGTCATGCTTTGGTACACTTTCTACTTAGAAGTGACGTCACAAAGCCCCCAATCCTGAACTTTAATGCGTTTTGTTGTTGTCAACCTTTATTGATTTTATAAAGCGGAACATATTACGTTTCCAATATTTATTAATTATATAAGTCACGGACTGAATAGATATTTTTTTATCTAGGAAACATGCACATACAAGGTCAGGTTTTTTTCTGTTCAGCTTTCATTTGATACAGTATGGGTTTTGATTATGAACAATAGTATTTTTGAAGTTGTAATAAACAAAACACGTTTTGTTTTCATACATCAATATGAGCTATGAGAAAAATAACAAAATAACAATAAGAGTATGAGAAAATAATATAATTAAAAGTGATAGAAAAACTATTCTATTCACAGAAAACTCAACTAAATAATATTACCTTAAAAAGTGCGTGCACTATTCCTCTATAAAACGGCATGGAATATGCCAGGAATAAATAAAAAATAATAAAAAGAAGCATGCAGCTGGCAATATAATAATTTTCCATGCTTACAACATTGTCTGTTACCTTGTGGTCGACCGTTTGAGCCCACTTCGATATGAGCAAGCAATAAGCAGAGGAACATATCGTTAGCTAACGTTAAAGGCGTCGGCACAGAAAGGACACTTGAGAGGTCTAAAAGTCTTGAATTGTGATGTATCGAACGCAGTTTTTGCCAAAGGTCTCATATTTTCTTTCCGAGGTCGCTAAGATTTACCCCAGTCGACAAGAGCCATCCGTACGTACAAAATTGGCGATGCAAAGATTGTAACTAGCGCCTCTAGTGTCAAATTGTGAAGCTGTCTAAGAACGACACTTTGACAGTTTTCGTACAGCGGCAGCGTTGCCAACGTGTCGGGAATTCCCCAAACTGCGCGGAATCTGTAGTTGATTGGAGATTGGTATTATGTGGGGATTTTGAATATGGATAGTCCAGGCCAAGTTAGAACACTTTCGAGTAATCGAAATACTTGTCCTTAATTTTTTTTGTTAGGTTACTAGGTTACTCATGGATATTGAAGACTCCCTTTTTCTAAATTGATTTGTATCGCTCGACCAATGCGTTCGTAATCTATCTAGCCTTTTTTGTCCCAGTGCTGGGCAAAGGCCTCCCTCTCTCTTTTCCACACAACTCCGTCATTTGCTATGTCAGGTCAGAGGAGATTTTGTGAGGAATCAGTAGATTTTTGTCCCCAAATTGGGGAATTTGACAAATTGGTGTTGGCAACGCTGCAAGTGTCGTTCTTAGGCAACTTCTAAATTTCACCGCTAGAGGCGCGCGCGTATTGGTTACATCGCCAATAGGGTCATGTTATCTTGCTATTCGTAGATTGTGTATAGTTTGGGGTCGCTACAGATTCCACGTTACTATTGTCAAAACATATGTGCAAGGCCCTCAGCAGAAATCGCGTATAGACACGACAGCTTTACACCCACAATGTCCTCTTTGTGTCGGTGCCTCTGTAGCAAGCTATGAGTGACTTCAGCAGGCTATGTTAAATTATTTAGAGAAGAGACTAGTTTTTTAAGTAAATTAATTGAAATAAGATAAGAAGTACCATGTAGAAAGAAAGCATGTATAATACTTTTAGACTATCTCGTCTTTATCAAAAGTTAATGTTAACATTACGTTATTAGGGGATTTGTAGATTATTGTTAAAAATATTTTTAATATTAATCAAGTACCTAAACTATCCTATTTCGGTCTTTCAGGAATCACACGTACAGACGGTGCAAAAATATGCATTTAGCGACATTATTAAACCCGCATAAACACCGACACCCAATACCCGTACGTTACATGATATGCTTATAGTGTCGTTCAAACGAAGAATTCGTATTACATAGTACTCGTCGGGCTTAGAATATCAATATTGCTTTCGAAGATACTGTATGTACAATAAAAATATATTCTATTCTATTCTAATCACAGTCCAAGATTTCAATTTAATTTTTTCCAAGTTTATACACATATTTTTGCACCCAAAAATCATAATAACGCCGTCATACACAAGTCTATTCCCCTCACCTGAACAGCTGCGCCGTGGTGTACTTGTAGAGCGGCGTCATGGCGACGCCCGTGACGTCCCAGAAGCGCACGGAGCCGTCCTCGTGGCCCGTCAGCAGCAGCTGGCGCTCGGACAGCTCGGGCGTCGACGGGATGCCGCCCGAGATCGGCCATGCGCTCTCCGAGTACATGTTGTCGCTTTGCTGTTGGCCTGTGGGAAAAGTTATCGCCAAATTGCAAACTTGTCGGTATGTGTTTCTTGCCTGTCAGCTACGGTGCTCGACTCGCAAAAACGATGAATCGCAGTATTCTGGGCATTAAAAAGCGTTCTAAAGTAGGCATAATGGACAAATCTCCATGCAATGGGAGTCTGAAGATGGACTTTGCTGCCGAGGTCAGACGCTATCGCAAAGGTTGGTTCGAAGTGGCGCAGTAAAACAGTTCCTGGAAGACCTAAGACTTTTCGAGAATACTTTCTTTGTGCATACAGGAGACTGTGTTTCCTGATAGCTTAAACAACCTGGGGTCTTTAAGTCAACAGCAAATAAATGTTACTTCTAGGCAAGCATGCTCCATCGTCGACCAGAATATCGCTTTCCATGAGGTGAGATTGTGAACAAAAAAAATAGTATAGGTCAGTAAATTTGAGCAGTAACTCACCAGCAGCAATAATATTGTCGAGCACATTGGAGGCCACATTGTCGACCAGCTGCGCGGTGGTGACGGCGGACGCGTGGATGGACACGAGGTAGGGCAGGCGCAGCGGCCGCCAGCGAGGGTCGCACAGGTCGATCACCACCAGCTCCTCTTCTGCTAGTACCACCTGGAAACAATATACGTGTCATTATATTTTGGCCGTGTAAAATGGACATCGCCATCGAGGTCAAACTTGGCCAGAAATCGCCCAAGACATTTGGAAGGAGAAAAGGGAGGCCTTTGCCCAGTAAACTAACAAAAAAAAAAACAATGTCATCAACATAAATATGTGCGAAGGAGACGGAGCTGTGCAGGGCATATAGCTTTATCCCTTTTTCGCCCTAGAACCATATGCCCTACAAACGCACAAAGATTCAATTTTCTCTTCGTTATACGGCCTGCTACATGTTTTTAAAACAACCATTTCTATAATGCCCAACAAAAGGGCTACCTGGTATACTAACTCTTTTCAGACAATCGTTCTAGTTAGTATATTATATTTAATGCGAGAGATTCGCTTATTGATTCAAACACGGAATTAAAGTTGTTCATGAGTTTCCAATGAAAATAAAATCACGAAATATCATATTTAGTTAATTTAACTCACCAAAGCAGCGGCGACTTGGTTGACGGTCTGTAGTTGCATCTGCGCGGGAGTGTCGGGCCGCTCCTCTTGCAGCGGCACGCCGTCCGGCGGCACCGGCGTCGTTGTGAAGAAGTCGATTACCTACCAAACAAAAATATATGCATGGCATAAGAACACTCTTATTTTCCCTGAGGAGTTAAAGCGCTCTTCCTCTCTCTACTTATTTAAAAAATTGCTGTGCCCGACTGGGTCCATAATTGTTTCAATTTCTTTTTATATTTACCACCTGTTTATGCATTATGGATTGCAATAAACGATTTCAGATTTGAATTAAGTTTATGAACAGCTGAATTGGACTGATAAATTAAGACTAGAAAGACCGTAGTATCTTGGCAGTAAATAAAAGCCGTACCGCTTGCAAAATATAAACAACAGTGGCATAGTAGTTTATCTAGCTTTCTACATTTCTGAATGAACTACCACGAAAAGCCAATATTCAGATGACAATTCGACAGCCTACTAGGCTGTACTTGGTAAATATATGAGATTGTTCTATACTTACTCGGCTAGTAAAATCGAAGGCGACGTGTTTCTCTCCCTGTTGAACTGTCACCGTGTATTTGTCGGAGTATGAAGCTCGCGGCATACCACCTGTAATCGAAATAGAATATGTATTGGATTAGTTCATGTTTGGTTACATAGTAATATGCATGGCACGTGTTCAGTATCAATGTATTTTGTGAGCAAATAACACATGATGATGCTATTTAGCCGATTTTGGCCACAGCTACCGTATTCTTTGGCCTCCCATGGTGGTGGCGAGCTTAGATTTGATGCTCTGTCATGTGCTCATGTGGGTTGCATGGACCATTAACTCTCAACACCACTGTAATCTACGAAATTATGTAGTTTCATCACATGGTATTAAATAAACGTGGGAATGTCTGAATTACATTTCTGACTGGTTGATATTAGAAACAGAGCCTAAGTTTTCATTTGCCAAAAATGGCAATTTCACGACAAAAATAAAAAGTTTTGTACCCGCATAAATAACGATTTCTTCGCCATCAACGCTGGTTCTGTTCAGTATCTTGCTGATGGCCTTGCAGGGGTACGGCCCGTATGGTGTGATGGGCTCCTTCAGCGGTCGGTCGCTGGCGGCGCCGGCGACTTCCCAAGTCACGTAGGAGCCGTCGTTGTGGGACGAGGTGAAGTGCTCGCCTGTAGAAAAGGTTATTGTGGTTAAATACATAAGGGTGCAGTGATATTGTATATAGTAAAGGGGCTCACACAGAAGGTAGGCATCGATAAAACATGTAGTTACATATTATGCAGAAGATTGATACACCTTTTTTTCGTTTAGAATTTTATCTTCTGTCTTTGATGCTGTCCCCCATGGTAAGCTAAGGAAATGTAGGTTTGGCTACGGCTCCCCAAACCAATGTAGGTTTAGCCTTAGCTTTCCAAGCTTACAAAACCATGGCGAACCATGGGAATCTGATTGATCGAGTATGAAATCAGAATGGTGCATGCAATCATCAAATATTTTACAGTTTGAATGTGATAGTGAAGTATTCATTCTCATATTTTGACAGGTTTTTTCAATGACTCCCATAAATAATTTTGACGGCCCACTTTCTTACCACATCTAACTTGTAGCAGGCATCAATGCCGCCACAAAAATCAACGTAACAGAATCAACATCGCAACAATGATACTCGCAGCGTCATCTATCCCAACAGCTTCCAACTAACTTAACAAAATTCTGAATCGCGATATCAGAGTTTACCGTGCAATTTGATCAGGTACAACAACCGGAATAACAACTATCGGGCAGTAGCCCACCGGACACAACAACCGACCGGACGGAGGATCTTCCCTTTTCAATGGAGGTTTGCGGGACTTTACTCTCTGTTCCGCTACCTCTATAAACTAACCTAAAGTTCTATTGCTTAGTCAAAACCAGAGTAACTCACCATCATCATTCCAACACAAGCTCTCAAGCTGCTGGTTAGACACGAAGGTATGCGTGGGCGCAGCGGCGACGCGGTCCCATAACACGACGAGTCCTCTGTTGTAGCCAATCAGCAGGCGTGATGGAACCTTCGGGTGCTCGCAGATGGCTTCAACTGCGCCAGGGTTCACTTTGAAGTCTTCTGGACAACTGGAATGAGACAAGGAGGTTAGTGATGCTTTTCAGGCAAATAGATTAACTGAGATTTTTGGAATCCATCATCGGTCTAGCTAAATTCCTAATTATCTAGGGGGTTGGCTTCTAGTGATATTGAATACAATACGATAAACGTGGGTAAGACTGTTCAGACTACCCGTTCGTAACGAGTGTCAACGATCTACGAATGACAGCGGGCAGCAACTTGACTGCTTCACGTGCTTCGACATCTTTTGCTGGACAAACCTTGGCGAAGGTTCAGGTTGTTACTGATAGTTTTGAAAGAGGGATGTGTCTATCATCATATCAGCCGAAAGACGTCCACTGCTGGACGTAAGCCTCCCCCAAGTGTTGCCACAACAAGCGGTCTTGTGCGTCAAGCATCCATCGGCTGTGTGTGTCTATATGAAGGCGTATATCACCTTGATAATTGAGGCGGTCAGCGCAAAAGTGGCCAGCATCAATGATGACTTTTTGAAACAGTGATAAGTAACTAAGTTTGACAGTGAAGAAAGAAAGAAATAACAGACTATTTTATAGATAGAGGGCTATCTATAAAATAGTCTGTTATTTCTAAATTCCGTCTTATTGTATTTGTCAGTTTCCAGTATAAATCGGATGCGAATCGTATTTATTTGTATTACATAGTACACACGACTATAATATCAGTATTTGTAAACCAAACGATGAATGGAGTCATTTAAACCTCGCCGGAAACTGCATTCATAAAATCTTTCATGTGTAACACAACAGACCGACACCTGAATCAGAAATAAATCAATCAACATTTATTTTTCTTAGAACTTTTAAATAATGGTTTATTTGTAAATGTATCTAGAAATCTCAACAAGTTCAATATAATTGTTGGACATTTTAGTCCAGACATTTAAGTAACTAAGTTTGACAGTGAAGAAAGAAAGAAATAACAGACTATTTTATAGATAGAGGGCTATCTATAAAATAGTCTGTTATTTCTAAATTCCGTCTTATTGTATTTGTCAGTTTCCAGTATAAATCGGATGCGAATCGTATTTATTTGTATTACATAGTACACACGACTATAATATCAGTATTTGTAAACCAAACGATGAATGGAGTCATTTAAACCTCGCCGGAAACTGCATTCATAAAATCTTTCATGTGTAACACAACAGACCGACACCTGAATCAGAAATAAATCAATCAACATTTATTTTTCTTAGAACTTTTAAATAATGGTTTATTTGTAAATGTATCTAGAAATCTCAACAAGTTCAATATAATTGTTGGACATTTTAGTCCAGACATTTTGTTGCTTATAATGTCTATCAGGGGACCATCTGATAAAAAGGTTTTGTTAGCTTTAACTATACTAATATAATAATAAAGCTGAAGAGTTTGTTTGTTTGGTTGAACGCCTAATCTCAGGAACTACTGGTTCGAATTGAAACATTATTTTAGTGTTGAATGGACTACTTATCGAAGGCGGCTATAATAAATAGGAGCAGAGCATTAACGAAAAATGTGACGCAGATGAAGTGGTGCGGGTCAACTAGTCTGATCATAATCAGGGTAATGCAGTCTATTGCTAGTCATATGAACTTCCATGATTGCACGCAATCGCGATTATTTTGTTTGGTCATACCGAATCTACCAAGTGGCCTGAAAACCTAAAGATGGTCGCGAGAATCCCTTGGATCCGTGTAGCGCTAGACCAGCCGTTGAAACGATACTTGGCCAGATCTACGTCCAGCAATGGATGGCTTTTAAATGATGTACAGAGCAAGGTTGCCATTTATGATTATTATTGGCTACAATCTTTTTTTTTTTAAACGTTGCCCCACTTACAGGAATCTCTCCTGTATCGTGGGTGCGTTTACAAACATACAAACTAATACACAAACAGCCAGACCCGGAACAACTATCTGTAGGCCATAGAAATATTTGTTCCGTGCGGGAATTGAACCCGCGACACGCAGCTCAGCAGTCAATCGCTCAACCACTGCGCTAACCGTGTCGTCATTAATTGTGGTGCAATTCTGACTTATAACAAAGGAACTATAGTAACATCATCTGCCTAGCCCTTTCCCCACTATATTCGGGTAACGACTTCCAAAGATCTACAAAGACAGCCGGGACAAACGGCTTAACCTGCTTTCCGAAGCACGGATGAGTCTCGGTATGTTAGGATGGTCACCCATCCACAGACCAACCTCTGCAAACGTTGCTTAACCTTGAAGATCGGCCCGTGCGGCTGTTATAATTTAGCCACGAGCTCCTCAAAGTAACTATTGTATAAGAACAGAAAATACTCACTTCTGCATAACAACATCCTGATATATCACATCTTCGGTGACGGCGAACGTGTTAAGGTCCAGATTGTATATGTTCCCGCCTTCGGTGCCGATCAGCAGGTGCTTACCCGTCGACTCGACGCACAGCGACGATATCTTCTTGTTCTTGCCCTCGAATATGTATGTCTTTAGCTCCACCAGGGATTTCTCGTTTATCTCCCAAAGGTGGAGGCTGTTGTCGTCGGAGAGGGATACTAACCGGCCTGTGCCTGGAAAGGAGAATAACATAGTCAATTATATATTTGTTTTAATTAATGAAAAAGGAGTTATTGATTGCGTGACGTTTGACATGACAGAATAGAGGAAAAAACGTGTTGCGCCGACCCGAAGTAACATGGGATAAAGGTAGGAAGATATTGAATACACTCTTATCCTCCTGCTTTAATCCTAAAGGCTCCTGCAGAAAGCCGCGACGCAACAAAGGAACAACGATGCGACAATCTTCTAGGGTCGTCACATTTTCGCGTCACATCTGAGAGAAGGGGGCCTTATTTTATTTTGGGTCGGCCTGGCATATCTTTTCTTCTGCCATTTATTTCAATCATTACATACATTTTTGTTATAAAATATCTAGAATCCAGAATCTGTATTAAAATATTGTATACTGTTTCTTAGACGAAAGAGACTGAACCCCACGACACAGGGTATTCTAGTGTGGGTTTACTTTTTATGAACAATACAATTTATTACAATTATTATTATATTCATCATCTCAGTATCAGTGTTAGGATTGTGTGACATATTAAGACTAGAAAAGGGATAACGCCGTTGTATCTGAAATACTCACATGATATAAAAATAAACTCCTAAAATAGTGCTCATGTTAGTTTCATTGGCTGATTACGTGATTCCCGACAAAAATAGTCGACTTCCTGTCTTGCAACAGTCGCTGATGCTGTCATCCAACATCCTGGATGCTTGCTAACACAGAGATTATTCGCATTATGTAGGTAGCTCGGGGATGGCCATTTTTTGCCAGATACGAGGCAAAGAAGTTGCCAATGATGACTGATAAATTAATGTTGATAACGCCGACGTTATCGTTATGGAAGAAGCCGATCAATGAACTGTTAGTTTAGCCTTTAGTACAATTTTAGGTAAGTAACTAGGGTTCCCACACCTCCCGGAATTAATTCCAGAAAATATAACTCAACCGGCTCAATCAAAAAAATCGTTGCCTCACACTAGGAATTTCTCCTGTATCGTGGGTGCGTTTACAAACATACAAACTCACATACACAAACAGCCAAACCCGGAACAACTACTGTAGGCTATACAAATATTTGTTCCGTGCGGGAATCGAACCCACGACACGCATTGCAGAATCGCTCAACCACTGCGCCAACCGTGTCGTCAAATATCTAATTAAGATTCTCCCGGAATTTCATATTGCTGCTACACTGCTAGTACAGTCTTAGTAGTTCAGTCACAGATTTGTTCAAACAAATTATAACACGTTTAAGGCGATGCGAGACATTTTCGTCGAGAGATGACATGTTTAAATTAATCCAAACGTGGTATGATTTTACCCAGAAATTCTATTTTCGCAAAAACCCTCGAATAAGTTAGGAAAATGAAAATCGAAGTTCTTTTCTCTCGGTTTTAAACAGCCAAGAGGTGGTAACCCTATAAGTACTGCATGTAACCATCAGGGGCCAGGTTTTCGGTTGGTTCATTGCATTCTTATCATTTCTACGTTTTATCTTTTCGATAAGTGTAGCCAAATTATTAAATAACGAACATTCCGACATAGAACGTTTATTTGCAAACAACTGAAGCCCGAAAATATGTAATATCTGATACCGAGTATCATATACTACTCACATATCTATGCCATAGTAGGTAGTTACTATATACATATCTAAAAAAAGGGCGTAAGTAGGTACCTCCTGAGTGTGACACAGATGAACAATGTCCTAAAATAATTCCTTATCAAAGTCACAGTGTGACTAAACGTTTCATAATAAACGAATGCGTGGGCGCATACTCCACGGTAATGAATCCCTAACGAAATGTGTCTTTTATTTCTACAGATCCGTTTTTATTTTAAGACGAATAAACTGTAATTTAATAGGACTGTTCATGGTTCGGACGAAAATCACTGTAGTGATGTTTTTACGGATGTAAATTAACTGCTTGATATGTAACTTGTATTTTTGTAATATTTTCTGTTTTTTATTTTCAAACAAACACGACCCTTGATTCTGGTAGAGAACAGGGATGTTATGGATATGAAGTTTCGAATCTGGATAATACGGATATGAAATTATTTCGGATAGTTTCGGTTTCGGATATACCTACCTAAGATTTGATCGCCAATGTTGATTCTGGCTTTCAGAAGTTGCAGTGACTTGGGAATGTGGTGTGGTGGGCTTGTCACAAAAAAAAATACCTAAGATTTTTTAGAAATTGTAAAAGTAAAACACAAAATCGGCTAGTGTCCCTCGGCTCGTCACGTGAAAAAAAAACCTGTTGCAACTGTCATTTGGACTCCGCCCCTATCCGAATTTATCCGAAACTATTAAATCGGATTCGGTTACGGTTACGGAGCTTTATAACATCTCTGGTAGAGAATACCTGAGACATTAGGTCCACCCTTGTACCCTTTAATGTACTATGAAGACTAAATAAGTAAACTTGTTATTTTAGACTTCTGTCTCTATAATTACTTATCTTAGATGTTCTAATAAGATATTTTAATGAAAGCATAACAATAAAGTTCAATTAGTCATCAGCATCACGAAGATTAGGTATTAATCTAATCCTCAATCAAAATATAATTAGTCATCACCTGTAACCTAATCTAATCCAGGTAGTGGCCCACCTTAAAATAGTTCACATACCTTAACATTTTATTTTATCAGTAGTCTATCACTGTGCTATTTATCATCAAATGTTTGTTATAAATAATAGCAACTTTTAGAGGGCCATTTGCACAAACCATAAGTATTTACTTTTTTAGGGTTCCATAGGTACCCAAAAGGGTAAAAACGGGACCCTATTACTAAGACCGTCCGTCTGTCTGTCTGTTTGTCACCAGGCTGTATCTCATGAACCGTGATAGCTAGACAGTTGAAATCTTCTGTTGCCGCTATGACAACAAATACTAAAAACAGAATAAAATCAATATTAAGTGGCGCCCATAAAACAAACGTGATTTTTTTGCCGTTTTTTTATAGATAATTGTACGGAACCCTTCGTGCGCGAGTCCGACTCGCACTTGGCCGGTTTTTTTTCTCCGAGTTAGTTTTAAAATCAGAGAGAAAGATAAGACTGTTTTACGCAATCAGGCTATAATGCGTGGATGCCCGCTTCAAGTTTTAGGTTTAAACAACCTTCGATAAACCCTTAAAACATGCTATTCATTATTTTAGCAAGTTTTAATTATAAAAGTCTCTTAGGAAGAATGGACAATTATGTCTTCATTCATTGTGCGTACAGCTAAGGAGTAAAATTCCCTGCCAGTCTGTGTTTCCTGACAGCTACCACCTGGGAGTCTTGTCAGTCAAGAGTGAATAGGTTACTCCTAGGCAAGCGTGCTCTATCTTTGACCATCAGGTCATCATCGTTTACCATCAGGTGACATAGTGGTAAAGCGCGAGCCTATCAATAAAAACAATGTGTCAGACTCTTACTATGAAACCCAACGGTCCCCGCTACCACGAGTCGGGAAAGCCGTGAATTGGTTGAAGTGGGGAAATGTTGGTGGGTGGTGCATTTCAACAGTTATATCCAAGTCTCATGACATGAAACAGGGAGCGACCTTCGCCTAATCCCCAGAGGAAAAGAGGCATGATGTTATGTTGTATTACACCTGATACCCAAATTCTACAGCTAAAGAAATTCAAGTCTTCTTTTCTTACCAGGTATAAAATATATCTGAGTGACGGCCGCATCAGAGTTTGTGTGCTGTCCGTATAGCTCGACGCCGGGTCTGCCGTAGACCTTCAGGGCGCCGGTAGCTGTGCCAAGAGCCACCACTCGCAGGAGAGGATCCCATGCTAGCGCTGAAGCTCTGTGTGGAAAGCCGTGCTGGACTGTCTGTGGACAAAGGAAAAAGAGACTCGTGAGTTTTTGGTGGTTCTTTAAGAGTATAAGCATAAAATCAGCCTATAATGTATCCCCTACTGGGACACAGGCCTCCTTTCTTTGAGAGGGTCTGGGCTAGTCCATTACGCGGGATCAATGTTTTTTTGTGACGTCAGATGTCTTCGATTTTTTGGTTCTAGGCCGGTTTTCTCGCAATTTTTTCTTTAAGCAGGCTCTTGGAAAATGACGAATGAGGTTTCATATCTAGAATAAGTTAATTTAACAGGGTATTTTATCCCTGTTCAAATGATAAATCTGTCTAGTGTATTCACAAAAATCAGCAACGTTGGGGTCGGTTTTTTTTGAGAGATGCAAACAATACGAGTCATTTCTGATAAGATCTTGTCAGGAAAAAACAATTTATTTACAAGTATCTTTCATCAATTTCAAAATAGCATAAGACATCGTATGAGTATCAGCGCCTATATTCCGTAACTTTAAGATGGAAAAGTTAAAGGACATAGATTATCAGAAGGATTGCCTAGGACAAATTACATCCGACAAATGCGAATGCCTGTAATTATGTGATAGAATGGGCTTTTTGTTGCCGTTTTGACACCTCGAATACAATGGGATGACGTCACGAAACGTGCAAAGATGTCTGACTCATACTAGTACTTGTTATGTAGTACTTAGTACCTACAAGATATTGTGTACATGGATATTGCAAAAAAACAGGCGGTTTTTCCTATACTGTGTGTGTGACTCTACTCTTATAAATTAACTATTCCCAGACTTTAGGCTCCAGACATGACATTCTTTTAGCCATCATACAGATTATCAAGAAGTCCCAAATGATTGGAATTGAGCATGTTTAGACTTAGGGAAATTGACAGGTACATCTCAGTGGTGTTTTCAATGCGATTATATCTACAGGGTTCCGCCGAACGAATCCTAGTGTAAAATATACACTAGGATTCGTTCGGCTTTGGTTGTTATTGCGAAGATAGTGTTCAATAGTTACTAAACATTAACTTCAAACTGCCACCAGCACCAATAAACTAACCTGATGAAAACAAGAAGCCACTTCTAAAATATGTTTATCTAACAACGTCATAACGTTTTATTACCATCCCAAGAGGAACCCAGAGCCACATCTTTCAATACTGTATAACTGAAAAAACTTTTACAACTAGCCGTATCTTCTAAAACGTCAACCAAACATCTGTTTTAAATAAAAACCGGCCATGTGCGAGTCGGAATCGCGCACTAAGGGCTCCGTACCATTATCTATAAAAAAACGGCAAAAAAATCACGTTTGTTGTATGGGAAAAATACTTAAATATTTATTTTATTCTGTATTTAGTATTTGTTGTTATAGCGGTAACAGAAATAAATCTGTGAAAATTTCAACTGTCTAGCTATCACGGTTCATGAGATACAGCCTGGTGACTGACAGACAGACAGACGGACAGGCGAGTCTTAGTAATAGGGTCCCGTTTTTACCCTTTGGGTACGGAACCCTAAAAGGACAGCGAAGTAATTAAATCCTTTTACGAGAAGGCTATTAGATTTTTTTGGATAGGTACATTCACGTGCGTGCTGTCATTCAAAGTTTTATGTTTATCCAAACGCGTAATTAGCTGGCACTTGAGTAACAAACGATAACTATAAAATTAATGACATGACGTGGGAACTCGCATGGACGTAGAAATGTGTTGTGTCGGTAAATTGCATAGGTATGTGATACTCCTGTGAATACCTAAGTATGGTGCATGTTAGGATGACTATAGTTCTTACGGACGCTTAGCACGCATAGAATATAGTAAGTAATAATTCTTTTTTATTATCAGGCCTTTTTTATTACCGGCAGCTCAATAGACGGATCTCCAAGTCCTTGAAAAGCGACCTCCGCCGCTTTAATACTGAAAAAATTAAAGACGCGATAGAGCGGAATAAGGGCTCCAAGGTCTTTGCAAGAGATTTGTCTATTGGGCAGAGCCAGCTCACAAAACTGAAGACCGACGATGGCAGAACCATATCCGCCAAATCGGAGCTTCTGAGGGAGATCGAGACATTCTTTGGACAGTTATACACGTCAATGACCAAACCCGCAGCAAATCTAGCGAACGACCCAAGAGCTAGATTGACCCGGCATTATACCGAAGACATCCCGGACGTCAGCCTGTATGAGATTAGGATGGCTCTGAAGCAGCTTAAAAACAACAAGGCGTCGGGTGAGGACGGAATTACGGCCGAACTCCTGAAGGCGGGTGGAAAACCAGTCCTTAAGGCCCTTCAGAAACTGTTCGATTCCGTCATACTCGAGGGGAAAACGCCACAAGCTTGGAGCAGAGGTGTGGTGGTACTCTTCTTTAAGAAGGGCGACAATGCCCTACTTAAGAATTACAGGCCCATCTCACTTCTGAGCCATGTCTACAAGCTGTTTTCCAGAGTCATCACAAACCGTCTCGCACGCAGGTTTGACGACTTCCAGCCTCCCGAACAAGCCGGATTCCGAAAAGGCTTCAGCACCGTAGACCACATACACACGCTGCGGCAGGTTATACAGAAGACCGAAGCTTAGCGTTTGTGGACTACGAGAAAGCCTTCGATTCGATCGAGACTTGGGCTGTGCTGCAGTCTCTCCAACGGTGCCAGATCGACTATCGGTACATCGAGGTGCTGAAGTGTTTGTATGAAAACGCCACCATGTCAGTCCGACTTCAGGATCAGACATCAGAACCTATCCTCCTGCAGCGGGGTGTGAGGCAGGGAGACGTAATATCTCCGAAACTGTTCACGGCCGCAATGGAGGACGTCTTCAAGGTTTTGGACTGGAAAAGGCTAGGCATTAATGTCAATGGCGAGTACATCACTCATCTTCGATTTGCCGACGATATAGTCGTCATGGCTGAGACCACGGAGGACCTCAGTACAATGCTCGATGACCTCAGTAGAGCTTCCGAAAGAGTGGGTCTTAAAATGAACATGGACAAACCAAGGTCATGGTAAATACCCATGTAGCACCCACTCCTATCAAGATTGGAGGCTCTGCACTCGAAGTTGTTGATGAGTACGTCTACCTGGGACAAACGATCCAGCTAGGTAGGGCTAACTTCGAGAAGGAAGTCAACCGTCGAATCCGACTCGGATGGGCGGCGTTCGGGAAGTTGCGCGGTATCTTCTCGTCTCCATTACCACAGTGTCTCAAGACGAAAGTCTATGACCAGTGCGTGTTGCCAGTGATGACCTATGGACTCGAAACGTGGTCGCTCACAATGGGCCTCATCAGAAAGCTTAAAGTCACCCAAAGGGCAATGGAGAGGGCAATGCTCGGAGTTTCTTTGCGTGATCGAATTAGGAATGATGATATCCGCAAGAGAACCAAGGTTACCGACATAGCCCGAAGGATCGCCAAATTGAAGTGGCAGTGGGCAGGGCACATTGCTCGCAGAACAGATGGTCGATGGGGCCGAAAAGTTTTGGAGTGGCGACCGCGTACCGGAAGACGCAGCGTTGGAAGGCCTCCCACAAGGTGGACCGATGATCTGGTGAGGGTCGCGGGTAACCGATGGATGCGAGACGCACAGGACCGGTTGTTGTGGCGACACTTGGGGGAGGCCTATGTCCAGCAGTGGACGTCTTTCGGCTGATATGATGATGATGATGATGATTATCAGGCCCATAGATAAATACACAATACATAAGAAAATTTCGAAGTCAAGTGGACATTTTGCTAGGTTTTTTTATGTATAATTTTTGTCTTTTTTTGTTTTTTAATTATTTTTTTTTTAATATTATTTTTTTACAGACAATTAACTCGTTTGTGTGGCTTTTAACTGTAAATTATAATTGGTTATAGTAAATATAGGTACATTTTTTTAAGTCAAGTTCGTGCAATTGTTGTTTTTATTTTGGTAGGTTCAGTCTCAGTAGTTATAACAGTTTGTCAGCGTGTGAGTTCACTTTCGTGGACATAAGAGCTTGTAAAGTCATGGAGTATTCTGACCATCCACCACTGGGCTCCATCCAGCAGGCTGCAGTACAGATTTCTCCCTCTCACAGAGAGGCTGTAACAATCATGGCAGGATTACCTACTCAACTGCATCAAAAAAAAAACACTATCAACGCTCTCGAGATGAACTTCTGTGTTGTTGAAGTGCGTCTCTAAGACCATTAGCGTCATTCCAATATGAATCACGTCGCAGAGACGATTTTTTGTAGAACCCCACACACAATAATTTCAAAAAAAAAAAAAAAATGTGTCATGCATTGTTGGTAAAGATTAACTATGTTACTACGCTTTTGTGTCGGTACGTGGCTAATGTGAACGATTTTAAATTAATCACGTACGATGTGTTAGTACGATCAATATACAACTAGTTGTGTACTAGTGTGTGTTGTAGGATAGGTAAGCTATGAGTATGTCGGACGTAAAATCCGATTTTGACGAAGATTGACAGCTATCAATGATTTAGAGAAAATGTAAAACTAAAAGTTGAAATGATGTTACCAAATCATTTGATAGTTGGGAGTTGAGATCTAGTGACGTCGATCAATGTCATCGATGGACAGTTCAATAGACATTTTTTATTCAGATTTCAAAGTCTGCGCAGAAAAATGTTTGTACGTATCGTGTTGACGGTCCATCAGGACCCACATAATACTACGAATCGTAGTAAGTAGAACTACCTATTAGTCACGGTCATTACGGTGAACGTATCATTCTCTCATTCAAATGCAAAGATAGAGCAGTAATTACCGCTTTTGTTGGCCGATATTCGGCCATACATCAAGCTGCCACCGCCACCATATTATTACACTATTCGGGCCACGAGAAAGCTAAGCAATTGAATACAATACTGAAGGTATTCCGATGTTCTAATGGCGTTGGCGCCTTTTAGCTTTGCTTACAAACATTGGACGTAAAAATATTAATTGCGATGACTAGGCCGCAGAACATTTGCAAACCAATTAAGGCTGTTATGAAGTTCACGTTATCGCATGAATCAGCAAAAACTATAAGTCAACAAAACGTTTCTTTAATAGACAGGCATTTATAAATAGTACAGTTCTAATTAATTTCTATTTAAAGCAGATGGACAGCCAACACAATCTTGCACTTTATAGCTGTTGGATTAAAGTGTATTTTCGCATTGCGGATGCCCTGACAAAAGTTCACAGTTCGTTGGGTGCTGCCAATTCGGAATGCTGTCGCATTCCTGATCGCAGTCAGCGTGACCGTCGACCTCAAATGCTCACGCGCAGCTTATCACTCAGGTATTGTGTCATCTTCGGTTAAAACAGCTGCTGTTTCATAGAACAGACGGCGTTGTTTGAACTGTGAAGTTTCCTTGTTTCTGGGAATTTTCCCGTTACATGTTGAGTAAAATTATTTAATATCTTTACTATTTAACCAGGCATACGACAATCCAATGCTCAACTTCACGATAACTAACTAAAGAGAAAATCTACGTAACTACGAGCTGACCCAACATGCAAAGTGAGAAATATTTGGAATTGATAGCCGACCTGGACTCGACTGGAGAGGCAACAAAAGAAGAAAACAGAAAAATCAACACTTCATATTTCTTCCGCCACAAGAACCACGCTTCGCCTTTCATTATCATTCTAACAGTACCTCCGTTAGTATAAAGCTAACAATAACAGTCAACAAACAACGAGATGGTCGGACAACCTCTGGCGCCCATTGTCCAACTTGGACCACGATTGTGCAACAGAATCTGCTTGAAGTCTGTACACGTGCACTCTCCTACAAACTTCGATAGATAGTTTTGCTGGACCGGTTTTGAACAACAGTGGTTCTCAAACCAGTAAGTGCTCTTTTAGGAGTTCAAAGTTAAAGTAAAAAAAAATAATTATGTACAAGATTCCTTATGAGATTATCTCAAGACTGACATGTTGACAAAACTGGCAAGGTTAAAAAAGACAAAATAATTAAAGTTGCTGTACCGAACTGTACAAGTTGTGCTTTTTTCAATAGAAATATTATATCATCGAGTAAATTATTTTGAAGTATCACAACCAGCAGTGGACGTCTTTAGGCTGATATGATCACAGTAATACGATTTTTTACATTTGTGATCAACTGATCACTATTGGAAATTCTATATTATCTCCTTTGCGTTTCAAAGGAAAAGTTTGAGCACCACTGCCCTTAACCGTTATGGGGTCTAGCCTGTCATACAGCAACTTACAGGATACAAAGCTCAAGACATGGGCATTATTACGAAGTACGAAAGACCATATTCTGTTGAAAACATTGTGTCTAACGAGATGATCGTTCAAATCTTGCTTTTTTGGTGCGGTGCAACGTCCTAACAACGTGATTTTGTTTCAGATGGCCTGAGATCAGAGATTCGCTAAGGTTTCATAAAGCCTTATGAGGAGTTTTGATAATCTTAGTTGGAACGAAATTGTGTTTTCTGCGGATAAAATGACAAACTTTTAAAAACCTACTAAAAGAGCTTATGAAATGTCTTTACTACGATCCATTGAATAAATAGAACTGCTACTAAAAAAAGTTTTATCAATATAAACCTCTTTTTAGTAGCATAGGCCAATCAATGCCCACTGACTTCAACTTCCGCTGAGGAAAAGGTGTATAGAATACAAATTAATATGTTGGTAATGTTATAGACATCGACTCCTGAAAACCACCTTCATTCCTTTTGGCCCTTGCACAAACCAGTTATTTTATAATTACGATTAAGTTTTTACACCGTGTCATTATCATTACGTATGGAATTTTTGCTAACCTCGTGTTAATAAGTAACTCTGAGTTAAAGCGCAAGCGGGCCTTAGAGAGATATCCTGTTACGTCCTAATCGTTTGCTAAGAACAGCCTCGTTAAACAGGCAATTAATAATTGCCTATAATGTCATAATCATAATACAAACTGATGCGCCAATATCTTAATGGCGAACGTCACTCGTTCATCAATTACGGATATTAGCTGAATGTAAATGACATTGCTCATACATATTCATGGTGGGTGAGGAATTTAATCAATGCGCTAACCATATGGGCAATTAGTGTTGCTGTTTGTGTATCTGTGGTCATTACGCGCCAGTTAGGTAGGTGGGTAATTTGGGGAATATGTAATCTGTTGGTTTAGCGTGATGAGATTGAAATGTATGCTGCTGGTTTGGGCTTAAGAAAGCAGCTATGATATGTTTGACATAAGATTAGAAGTGGTAGTGTGGAAGATGAAGAGGTATGCAGAGGGTCGAATACTGTGTCGAGGGCGGATAGAGTGGCTGCTTTAGCGCCGAGTAATCACCCGCACATGTCGTTTTCGAATGATAGCCTGTGGTTTGAAGGTCCCGGGAAGCTCCTGTGCTTCTGAATGGAGCGAGCGAAATGGCTAAGTTAGCGAGGATCGAATGGAAGTCAAGTGAGATAACGAATATACATTCTATTAGTTAAGGTCTGAAAGAGATACATCGAAGACGTGAAACTCCTTTTATAAACATTGGGATTAAGATATTCCCATATATAATGGGTTTTGAAACAGTGCACGATATTTGGCACGCAGAGCTAACTAAACGGTTCGGCGAAAACGTATGAAAGTAGAAATGCATTCATATATCGTCTAGTTCACCTCTTATGTAACGGGTCACCATTATGTGCAGGTAGATGAGTAATAATAGTAGTTTATGCAACGACCATATAAAAGGGGTTATTAAAACACGAGTGTGGGTTTATCACACGAGTGTTTTAATACCCAATTATATGCCGTTGCATACACTATTTTATCTTCACTCATACAGTTGATATAAAATAAGTGGAAAAATAGTTTATTCCAATATGGCGGATATTCTCATTGCGTATTCGAATGACTGCGCAGCGTGCGCTTCCATAGACAAAGATAAAAGCTGGCTCATTGACTGAAGTCAATAAATTAAAAAGTAAAAGTGTGCTATAAAAATTAAAAAGTTATTTTATGATGCAGTTGTTTAAAAATCGAAGGAAAATGTTGAACTGTAATGGTTTTTTTTTTAAATCTATCCATGAAAAAAAAGTACGTGTTTATGCATTCGTTTTTGAACTCATATTTGGAACATTACGTTGTGAGTGTAGATAAAACCTATTCAAGACCTAGATCTAGCCACAACTGCGCTAAACATTATCAAGTACTCGGTTTACGAGCAACAATTCGCTCGTAAACTTGCATATCACATTAGCCCTGGTTAACTGGAAGTAACACGATTGTTCACATCAAATTGCACTGATATGCCTACGCACCTTGCAATGATGTCACTGCTCCATTTAACAGCTGCGGCTGTCGTGCCAACTGACGTCACTTTATGAGGGCGAATTAACACTCGTGTTCAAAAGTTTTTGCCGCTCGTTTTTTGTTTGTATGGTATTCATCGATTCACTTTTTGGTCCTTCCGGGATCGACTTCTAAGTAGGAAGTGGTCTACCTTTCTTTTCCGTCGATAAGACGTGCTAGGATTATCGAATTTAGAAGTTATGGCAGGTGGATGAACAAGAAGGCAACTTTTATAACTATGACGTCATGTTCCAAAAATCTGGTTTGCCTTACGATTTAGCAGTCGTTTTGCGAAAAGCAGAAATTGGTGATACAGTTCTTGGGACCATGTATAGAAAATCTGTTCAAGGTGGCGTAGGAACAGGTTTAAAACATTTCAACTATGCTAAAGAAAACAGACTGTTTGTACACCATATTAGAGTTCCTAAACCACGAGAATTGGTAAAGAGTACCGAGCACCGGCACTTGGTTAGCAGACACGTACCAAAAAAAAAGAATGGAGAAGTAATTAGGAGAGATGGTACTTAAACGACCGGATAAGGGGCCACGATTGCCCCGAGAGTACCCATTTCTAATTGCTCGTCCAGCGAGCATTACAAAAGGGGCAAAAAAAGTTTATGGTCTTCGTTTATTCGTCTAACAACGAAACTTCGGCTGCTGCTTTGAAGCTTACTAGAAAAATATCACTTCGGAAGTGAGCAGACATCCTGCAAAGGTCTCAGTGATATCTATACCTGCCATTATCTTTACAGAGATAACCTGCCCATGTAGTGAATAATGATTGAATAGTCAGAGGTGGTGACCCTGGTAGTAGCCTTGACCATAACGGCGGGAGTGGCGATAGTGTAAATATAATTAACGCGCCCAGAATATTTATAATGTCGCATGAATCATTTTGTTCCGGATGGCAGAGTTTATTTATTTAGACGTGTGTGTGTTGTAATTCGTGCGGCATTTGGACGGGCCTCATCTAGCAAATACACATTGGAAGTAGATTAATGACTATTATGTAAGACCACATTTTCTGCACTATTTAGATGCCACATCTTGAGTAGACAGTCTGATTAGATGTTTGGAAACCATTTTTTTCGTATACGATCTTTTTCTCACTATATATCTAAGTATATTTGTTTCTGATTGGAGACTGAATAACTGTGACACTTCCGAGCATAACTTAATGAAGTACGCATAAATAAATAAGGCACTAAAAATTCAGTGCAAGCTCTAATAAATTCGGGTCTTGCATTCGGAAAAGTATTAAAAAGTATTGTAAAACTTCACACGGTACTTATATGGCTTCGAGAGGAAACGGAAACCTTGTCGACGACGCAGTGCGAATCCATGCGTACATTATAATGTCAACGACTTCTAACAACTAGAAAAAGGATCGATAGCTTGACGGTAGACCAAAGAGATAGGAAGAATACTACGTGAAGTAACATGGGAAGAAAGATGATGATGGCCGCCATCTAGCGATGAGATAGATAGAATTGAACGAGAGAAATCTCCGAAATTGTCTGTGTTGATTAACAAGCTCTTCTCAGAAATCATTTCGCAAAACAACCACTTCAAAAGTCTGTGCTCTTAATAGCATACGTAATGACATCAATCAAGGAAGAGTGATTGATTTAAACAGGCCAAAAATATTGAAGAGGTCAACAAGACGGCCAACTCTAACCATCAACTGTTTTGATAGAGATGAAGACGCAACAATAGACCATAGATTCGGCACATTCAAGGTTGAAATGAATGTGACAGGAAAAGAAGACAATGAAAAGGTGCAATTCATAATTGTAAATGACAAATGGGACGAGGAAAAGCTGCGACAGATTGATAACGATGTCTGGGCACATCAGGTTTAGCACAAGCTGGTTCTTGTAACGGTGATGGTAAAGAAGAACCGTTTTGATAGACAAGTACCAGTATACCTGTCAAAACAGACTCCATAGATACACGTGTGTGCTTAGCTCAGCTACTAAATTACTTTTTAATAAGCTTTTCCTGTCCGTGGTATTATTATAGCGGTCTGTCAGCGTGCCAATAAACAAAACGGACTGTATGTTAAACGTTCTAGAGGTTTGATTTTTTATATCGAAACCACTCGAGAAGTTAACCTGGGGCTATAATGTCCGAGTTGTAGAGGCTGCCTGGCGTGTGGGCGATGTTATAATACATATAAATAGGACAGTACATGCAGGCAGGGCTTTGCGTATTGTTGGCAAGTAATTTTTCGCTCCGCTGCCATGGTGGATAATATCGATCAATTTGAGTTCAACAACTTGCTAACAGTTGTTAGCATCACTGATTCAGAAGCGATGTGTCGATAAACTTTGAAGTCTCTCAGGGATGGATGGAAGCATTTAGATCGCACCATAATTGAAGTAAAAATATCACAAATCAATTTACACGCACTTCTCATTTACACTCAAGCCGAGTGTAAATGAGAAGTGAGTGTAAATTGATTGCAACCTGCTGCACAGAGCTATAAAAGTTTTTTTTTCTTAGTTTTACTCAATGTATTCATTACCAGAATCAGCGATCACCTAATGAATGAATATGACGTCACCCCTACGTAGCACACTTTACGTCTCGGTGTCACCAGTCACTGGCCGGTTTCCTGTCCAACTTCCGCACCCACTATGCACAGGCGTCGCCATTGTTGCCACCGACATCGGCGCGGGCGCTGAGTAATTGATTGTACGTGATAACTGCACGCTATGGCGGATTTTACAACTTGTCTACGCTGCTTTCCAGTATCGATTAGGCGAAGAATAATTGTGCTATTTTAAACTTGTGTTTGCTGCAGTCATCGCATACATCATTTTCGATAGATAAGGAGTCATTTAGTGGCAAGTCAACCTGTAACTCGCATGTCAGTCGTAAAAAAGAGCTGAAGGCAGAAAACCATACACAGACACTGAATAGAAATTCGAATTCCTAATTAGTGTCAGATATTGACAAGAAAATAGTTAAACCCTTTTAAGGTATAAAAAGCTTCAGCCACCAATTCCATTTACAATCAATAAATAAAGATCAAGCTGGTTACATAGAATAATAGTAATGAATAAATAAACGTTCAATTAGCTTAAGTAATACCAGTAATAGGCGTCGAACCTTATAAGGAGGTAGTATTTCCTACCGGTGTCTATACTCGGGGGATTGCATACCGGTGATTGGCCCATTCAGTTGCGCTTGCGCCGGCGCTTCGTAAAATGTCATTCATAGATGATAGATGTTAGTTGTAGAGGAAAGAAAGTTTGTGGACAAAATAAATGGAGGTGAACTGTGATTTATATACAATACATAGAAGGCTGCATTATTAAAAGTGACGCATTTGGTGGTGTTTCCAACTGCAGGTTGAATTAAAAATAAGATTAAGATTAGTGCTTAGGTTTTTCTAACAAGATGTTTGTACCAGTTGTATTGAATACATTTTTATTCATATTAATTTAAAATATAGTCATATTGACTCTGCATTTAATTACTTAAAACTTATTACAAACGGAATTTCATCGTGTATGCAAATACAAAACAGGTAAAATGAATACAAACATTTACAAAGATAGAATTTCTCAGTTTCTTAGAAATAATAAGACTGTCATTGAATTTCCGTTTGGTATTGCAACAGAAATCGATAGGCTTGCGCATTCATTCTAAGCCAAGGATAATACCTACCATTACTAACAAATTCTACAAAGAGACATTTTTATCATTTTCTCGGAACCTCGTGTTAATCGTATATTTCCAGAATCCTTTGATACAACACGGATTATGCTTGGAAATATGAATCAGGTACCGGATAAGATAACCTGTCCAACAATATCAATGTGTAACAAAGTGAATCAACATCACCACCTCACCTCTAGCAAACAACAAGCAAACAATTCTAAATGCAACGAATGAATCAAAACTTTCTCAATACATCTCCGATTAGATAGAAATGTGTGACTCTTCCGTCAAAACAAAAGCTTCAATGGAATTGTTTGTGGTGGAACCATAGATAATGGCTGCAATCATAGCGGAGCGTGCAGGTGATTGTGGCATGCATGAGTCAGACACTTATTGACATTCTGAATGTGTGCACGGCTTAGTGCTGTGTTTCCTTTGCTTGGCAGTTGAGGAAAAAAAACTATGTTTGAGGTTTTTGAGTGGATTTACGTTTGCTGTGATCTAGAGTTATTTTGTTGGACCGCAGTGACGTCGAACCAATACGTAAACAAAGTTTAGCGTTTAAACCTATCGTTAACCTTTGCATTTGTCATTGAGGTTCTAAGCGTGTCTTCAGTAAATAGTGTAAATACCCTATACCTACCTGCATTGCACCTACCTAACCTATAAGTACTTAAACATCAAAGGTGACACAGCCGTATATGGCTGGCAACAATGCAACGATCTCAATACGGTGAAACTTCGTGAGTTCGTGCACCAGGGAGGCGGAGTACCGTTGCTTTTAACATTTGAACCTACATCCGATCACAACCTCTTTTTCTACAGCCACCAATCCCATAAACCGTTAACATAAACCTTACTCCTCAGGCCTTAAGGCTGTTCTTTCAATGGCTAATGCTTAAGGCAGCTGTATTTAAGTTTGTACTTGTAAATATAGACTTGACGGTTTAATAAGCTAATGAACACTAACGGTACAGTATTGTATGTTTAATTAATTCTTGAGATGACAGCTGTTGCGACTCATCCTACTCAAAGGGTCAATGAATAGGAAACCTTCTCGATGAAGCGGGAAATGATCATCACGTCGCGCGACGGCAGAACGGTTTAAAGCTAAACTAAATGCTTTTGTAGATATTGTTCTACTATCGTTTTTCCCGCAGCATCGCTTCCACAGGAAAAAAAAGTAGCCTATGGCATTTGACGGTAGTTAAACTTTGTATCAGTGAAAGAATTTTCGTAATCGGACCAGTACGTCCCAAATCTTATTGTATTTATACAATTACATTAGATGTAGGTTTATTATTTAACCTTAACTAAAATACGGTGAGGATGTGAATTATTGTAATCAGCTGGTTAACTAAACACCGCATTCACAGAAACAAAACAACACATTGTACTCAACCGACTGTAACAAAGTAAAAACAGTTGCCTACTGTCAGTTTCGATCTCGGGTAAGCATTTAAAATAAAAGCTTGTAATAAACATTTCTATGGAATCGAGTGCACGCGAAAGTGAAAATCGATTCTCGTATGCAATGCGATTGAATTATGCAATGAGTAGGAAATGGAGCACGCCGTGTGATCTCGATACCGCCTAGCGGAACGGTAGGCGCGGTTGTCATTGAGAATACTGCACATATTGTAAACTGGAGCCAATATGGCAATATTATGGAATCGATAGAGCTACATTGAGAGACAATTGGTTTCTTAACTGGCTACTTTCATCAAAAAATCGTCAACGTTGTCGCAAAAACGATAGTCCCTGACATGACCCCTTCATAGACAGCTATCAATGCAGATAACTGAAAGGAATTAAACTATGTAAAAATTAAAATCCTTCTTAAACTCTATCCTTTTCAAACCTCTCAGCAATCAAAACAATTCCTCCTTTTCATCAATTCTATTTTTAACCTCACCAACCCGCAAATCAAGCTTCCATTGCATCGAAAAATGAACCAACATCACGGCGGCACAGCGTAGCACCCACGTTTCGCAAACAAAACACGGTACATGGCAACGGTCATAAATATTCATGCTGATACCGGCACGGGTCGTTCTCAGGAGCTATGAGATACGATAACATACCTGGGGCCGGCCGACCTTCGTCGGGAGCAGACGACTAAATGTAAATATCTACTGACATTACTTGGAAATGAATTGGATTTCAATATGTGTAGCGAAAGTTGAATGATTGTGTGGCTTGTAATGTTTTGTCCAAAAAACATGCAGACTCGATGGGTAGCATCTCAAACGAAAACGAAATAGGTGTTGAACTGAATCAACACCTATTTCGTAAGCACTGCAAATATTGATATTGAATAATATTTATTTGTACGTGCAGTGTAATGTACTGTCAAATCGATCACTACATATACAGCGTACAAGATTGGAATAGACGTAAAGCAAACCAGTTTGCACGTACACAGTTTACGCTAGACAAACTTTGATTTATTAGACTGCTTGCTCGAGGGTGCAATGTCTTCAAGGGGTGTGAATTTATTGAGAAATACGTTCAATGTTGTGAGCGTAGAAAGAAGATTGATAAAGATTCCCAAGAATACTTACTTTCTGCTACATTTTCTTTACTAGAAAAGTTTTTCGGAGTGATTTCCTCTTAAGATTTAAATCCGAAATACGAGTCTGGTTACGTAGAACATTTTTAGAGTATCTCTTGTGTTATTTTAGCGTGCAAGAGCTGGTTATTTACATTTATTTTGGACTTGTTAATATTTTCATGAATGTTAATCACCATAGTAATGGGAGCATTTCCTCTTGCAATTATATTTAAATATAATTGTTTTAAGTAGATGTCTTTAGTTGCTCGACATTTATTTGCATATTTAAGAGCCGAAGCGATTATGATTTGCCTTTAATTCGCTACAGCAAAAACAAGTTTTTATTAAGCGTAATTCCAATTGGCTGATTTTTGGGCTTAATAAAGAGCTCATTGAAAGAAATAATCTTCTGAAGGAACACTTTGTCATCGTTTATAGTCCCTTATAGGACCTTTTTATGGTCCCTTTAGCTTAACGGCTTAACCCAAGAGATAAACTGCTCATATTTTAAGTATGTAATTAAATTCCCCCTTATCTAGCCGATTCGTAGTCCTATTATGTCCTTGTCATTAAGACAGCAAGTTTTTAAGTGATGAGAGTTAGTAGATTAAGTTTAGTTAAAATAGTTGTTGTGTAAATTCTCAGCAAGAGCTTCAGCAAAGTTAAAAGCTAAGGCATCCATAAATTATCGTGACCTTTTTGTGAAGGAGACGACCGCGAAGTAAGGACTGGTCAATTAGCCAGATAATGTGGCAGGAAAAGAAAGCAAAACAATTGTCGTTGAGAAAGGCATACGAAAGAAGAGATCTGACGACGATGATGAACATTCCAGTAACAACATATTAAATAATAATCGTACCCATTATCCAGGCAACCTCGGTCTCCTTCAAGAAGGGCGCGTAATCGATGATACTATAGGCGATAACGTTATCAATGAAACGATAAGAGTACAACGAAGCAATCAATAATTTTAGAAGTAGGTACATATGTACTTCTACGAGCCGTATCACTTGTTCTAGGTAAATGACTCATGGATGTTGTAAACGATAATGTTCCGTCAAGGATTCCGTAGTTACAAGTTTACGTAATATAATAAATTGCATATTAACTACATTTAATAGTTACTTAGGATGTGATGATTTGATGAATTTAATACTATTAGCCAAATCTTGATGCTTTAGCAAAGCCATTATTTTAAATAAGCTTAATTTGGAGTCCTTTCCTCAGCAATGGGACAGTTTAGGCTATACAAAATAACAGTTAAATCTAGCATACGTTTACACCTGACATGCTAGACTTCACTTTTAATTTGTTAGGAAGGATGCTTGGCGCTAAAAATAAACAACCAAAGATAAAAGCAAACACACAACACTGTTAACCACCGTACGCAAGTCCCAAATAATATAAAGCTTTGTAAACAAACAATAACATAGTAAGGGTAACACGCGATCCACCAATAAGGAATCGATACAGGGACGAAGACAATAATGGCGTAATAAAAAGACGCACTGAACATCATTCATTATGCCATGTTACGTCACAAATAAAACTTTAACAGCAGAGAAGGTGTATTCTCGTATTAGCTAATAGCAGAACCGTAAAACAATCGTAAATGAAAGGAATTTGACCTGATGGTATAAAAGTACGAGGAAATAGAAGGATTGAAAGCGAGTGTTCCAAATGTAATGGCAGAGTGGTTGTGGTCTGTTTATCTTGTGGGAGAGTAAATGTGTACCTGCAATTTATTTGGGTTCTTTTATGACTAGCAAAAGGAAAACAAAGATTTACCGCATGGCAGTGGTAGTAGTGATTTGTGATATCTCGAAAAGCTGATGAAAGAAAGTTCCCTAAAGTTTTGTCAAAATATTATAAACCATGGCGACAATTCTGAAGCGACGCAGAGTTGTTAATTTCAAACGGAGAATAAGAACTTTCTTTTACAAAAATCTTCCAAGTTGTTATTAAAATTAATATCCAACACCTTCACTGCAAAAAAAACAAAAACTTTCCTTATTCTCAACTGCATGCAAGAATACTATTAATCTTAACACATAAACAAATGCACGCTAACTGATGGCGGTAGAAAACAGCTAGTCAGCGAAACACGTGTAAAATTATATATGCAATCTTAGCAGAACTGTGTTCACGCGAATTTAATTATTGGTAATAGTAATGAAATCGATCTTATGATTTCAAATAAATGAGTACTGTAAAACGAGGCAAAAAGCGAAAGAAAATTTGCGACGCGCGACGATTTTCACAGATTAGGTGTAAATATGAATTCTAGTGCGCAAACAGAGAAACTCAAAAATAAGAACACAATGTCTCTTCTCTCAAATACATAACGCTTTGTTACCTTCAAAATCTACTTTTGTTTGCGACAAAACAGCGTTCACTACAAGATTATTCACATGAAGCGTAAAATAAAATGCTCACTTCCAGACAATAGTGCATTCTAAACCCAACTAGACTTACAAGTTGACAGTCTAGCGTTCCAGACACTATCTACGTGAGCTTTTACTGCCCTGCAGTAATGTATTTTCTGTGCAAAAACTAGACTGGCCGTCTGCAGGCAAATTGCAATAGAACGACCCATTTCCTGAACTCGATTTACTAGTGGAACGTGAAGCTATATTGTTTTCATTTCAATTTAATTATAAACTGCAAGTCAAGAGAATACTAAATAAATTCAACGCCTTCAAGTTGTGAGCAAGTCGTAAATATCGATCGCTGAATGAACATGCCGAAATTAAAATTAGAGCGATATAAATGACAGGCCAACTTCAAAACCAACCAACCAATAATGGGCAAAAAACACAGCCTTTAAGGACTCTTTCGAAAGTTAAGCTTCCTTTCGCGACAATACCTTATTTTTAGATTTTAGTGGTGTCCAACTTCACACTAGCTTACAGTATGCTGTAAGGTGGGGTCATACATAGTGTAATTAGCAAGAGAATCGATACTGAGAGCGTCGAACCAAGTGTACGGCTTCGAAAGCCCCTTGCAGGTGAGTTTTGATATCCAGTCAACTGTTAAGGCTTCCTTGCAGCCGATTGTGCAATTTATGCAAGGCACAACAAGTTAGTCTTATGTAATTTTGCATGATTCAATTTTATTATGGGTAATTTACTATTTGAGTGTGCAAATCCGCAATTTTTAATTGGTGCTTCTCTAGGTAGAAATGGAGATGATGCATGTAGTAATTTGCAATTACCCTTACATATTTACTAGAATTGCAAGACCAATGTTTGTTTGAGATACTTATGGCACCAATTTATAGAATTGTTTCAAAATTTTAAAGAATTTAGAAGCGTGAATAGAAGTAACTGAAGCAATCTAAAAATTGGAAATATAACCAATACGAAATACTGATAAGTACTACAAATTGTAAGAAATCCAAGTGAAATTCGTCCGTACAGTTGTACAGGTTTAAGGATGAGCCTGTCATTGTTAGGCTATAAATAAAGCTTCGACCTTCGTCGAGGTGATCGTCCGGACACAAAGGCCTAGCTGGTACATTCTAACCTATCTTTTATTAATCATTCAAATAAAAACGAAAAAGCACAATAAAGACGTTTTTGTTAGATATTAATGGAAAGGTAACGGATGATTTTTTCTATGCGAATGATGACTATGTGATTGAGAATACATTGAAGTCTTGGCACTTTTTTTGTAAAAGTACAATCTATGATAGGCATTCCTTTTATTTTGAACATTATTTTAGAGGGCTTTCAGTATGGCTGAATTTAAATGGAATGGAATAATGGCTACACGCACATTAACAAATGTGCGTGAAAAAACATTTGTGTATTCCTAACATTTGTAACATCGCACCCACATTCTTGTTTAATTACTTAAATTCATTAACAAACACGACATTGTAAGTCTAATTATTAGTTAAATAGTTACTTTTGTTTTAATTATTTTTTTTGCGAATAGTATGTAGTCATTTCTAGATCAACATAATTAAATCTTTATACCATTGATATGGTTGATGGTTTCAGTCAAAAGTCTGGATCGTGTCTATGCATTAATCAGTCGCGTTATTATAATGACCATACCATTCATATGGAAGTAAAAACACAGACGAAGAACTAAACTGTGACACACAACTAAAAAGCAGAAATTGAAGAAACATCATTCATGTCAATGCAATATAAACGGAATTCATTGGAAACTCATAACTTATAAAGCCGTAGTGGAAAATATGACAGTCAAAATAACAAAACAGATGGCATGTACTGAAAACGTTCTAGTCCCAAATAAGGTAATAAATTCATTTCATCAAAAACATTCGCCATAAAAAGTTGAAAACAAGAGAAAATGGAGAGAGGCAATACGAGAAACGCTCCTACCATTAATACATGAACACAATGCGAAAACCTCGGCATTGTGGGATCATCTCACAGTAATTGTCATCGCTTACTTAATGCTCCGTGCAATTCTGTGAATGAGGCTCAAAGGCGCCTTTCATTATAGCTATTAAGCTTATTTCTACGTTATTTTGGTTGTAAATAGGGAGATTGTCCAAGTTTGGGCACTATACGCCAATTTTCTTATCTTCTCAGAAATCATGCTTAACATTTTATGGAATTTGATTTTTACTCTTATTATCTGAGTAAAATTTTGTAAGAAACGATAACAAGGAAAGAATTCGACCCGTTCAAAAGGTATGACCACATGTACGGTATTCCGGAAGGCAGAACCTCGGACCTCGCAATTAGAACAAAAATTCAAAGAATGCGGACCGGTTGCAAATAAATGCTTCGGAATACTACAAGAGTGCAAGACTAAACAATGTACCATTGGGCTTTCATTGGGACTATTACGACAATAACAGCTGTCATATTTGACAGCATTGCATTATTTTAGTGTCAATCTTGCAAATATTTTAGTGTTTGTTTGTAAATTCATCGTAAAAGCCATGTATGAAAATATAATAAGCAACCGAGATTGGTTTAGAAAAGGATTTGGACAATGCAATTTACAAAAGGATTGCAAAGTTACGATGGTATTTGGACAAGATAATGTGTCCACTTATTTACATTGTTTATTTACTACCAAACGTGTCGGCGGGAGACGTCTTCAAGTTTTTGAATGCTAAGTAATGAAGACTCAATTTACATTAGGTATTTGTAATGTCTTCATTTCGCATATCATCAGATGGAAGATTTGGTTTTTAAATATGTTATGTTATGATAAGCAATCGCGATTAAAATATAATGATGTCGATGGCGGTCGGTTAGGGCCGGTGAATGAACCTAAAACCTGGCTTATCGTGCAGCGACTGGGTCGCGGAAACGTTCCTCAATGCAAATATGTACAGGGACGTGTAATCTTTCAGAATACACACATTTACACGCTGGGGATTTGTGTTCAGCAGTTCATGTGAATGTTCTTATTATTTGTAAAGCTAGAATGAATAATATGTAGAGTTTTTATAAATTTTCGCAGAAAAATCGACGTGTTTAAATCATAGCTGGTACAGCATTAGCCAAAGCTAGATAACAATCCCGTTCAAAATCGCTGCATGCAATCTACATCATAGTTTTTTCATCCATTTGCAAAACTAGCGGACCAAACCCATTAACATTTAACAAAAAACGACAGCTAGATTGAATAAGTACATTAGAGTCATATAAATGACTCGTGACTACCACACAGAATTGGCGAAATATCTTGCGAGCGGGAAGCCAATCAAGAACCAGGACGGCAGCCCGAAATAGGAAATGCCACCCTCGAGAATTGGACGGGTCGTAGGAATACATCTCCAAATGTGCGTTATAATAGTTAGCCTGAATTGTTGATGTCTGTAACAAGTAGGAAACCGTGGGAGGCGCGCCCGCGCAGTTCAGGCAATGACGCGGCTTAATGGAGGTTAAGATGTGTGCCCCCAAGTAACGAGCATCGCGCCTTGTTGGACGCAACTATGTTCATACAGTCAAATTGGATGAGTTGCTTTATGATCACGTGAACGTTTAATGGAATGCCGAGGAGAAAGATTGAAATGAGTTCCATTACGATTTAACATGTTATGTTATGATGGATCAAAAGGTGCTTGCTATTAGAAATGAAATGGAAAACAGTTTGATATAACATCCACAATGCAGTAGTATCAAGCATGAGAAAGCATTTGAAGATGAAAACATGGAATAAAGATATTAAACGATACATTCCGGAGATAGTTTACAAAATAACGTGTGTAATAATAACGTGGGCCTGTTACTCAATCGAGCACGATCCTGCGAGCTCAGAACTTTTTATATCATCGAATTAAAATACCAAAAGCTGTAATCAAATGGTGTTCGGCGTCTGGTCAGCATCAAGAGTCTATAGATAGCTATAAATGATACGAAAGTACACAATGGCTTACGTGGCATTATTTTTAAATATTTATTTGTGGCTTTCAGAAAGGTGAACAGATCATCGTCCGAAGCCAGCTTGGCAGCGGGTTGCTGAATTGGTATTTTCATCGTTGAATGCTGTTTAAAATAATGATATTTTATTGTGAACATACTACATGTCTGTTTTGTGTCAAATTATTTCAGGGCTAACAGCCCTAAAATAAATCCTATACTTAGGCGATAAATTTAATTTTCAATCATTATATTTTTTTCTTTAGGGCATGGTTATTAGTGCAGCGTTAAACATATTTTCTATGATCAGTTTACTTTATCAAAGCATCTTGCTAAGCAACTCTTGCGCATGTATTTAGTGAGTAGAGTACATACAGACAATACAAAAGAAGCAAGATGTACCCGATCGGTAAACAACTGTGCTGGCACATGGAATGCGGTTTCGTCAGTTCAACATAATTGAACATATTAGAATAGGATTTCTGGAGCATGCTTAAGTACGAAGATTTTTTTATGTTAGGAACTTAACTGTAGTTGATAATGATGAAATCAATGAAGATAATACACTTCTGGACACATCTATTGGCCCACCTTAGAGTTTAGGTTTCGATGGCCCCTACCGAAATATGATTGCTAGATTGAACAAAAACTGTTGATGCAGTTTTAAACCTGATACATTTTACCATCTTTTTCGATCGTATTGTTTTAAATTTGAATTCAGAATACCATACGACATGGAGCTACGCCTAACAAGTCGGATATGCGCCTTGTAAAAGGCAATTGATTTTTGAATAAAAAACATGTTTTATCAAATAAAGGTTTAATTTAATAACGCGTGTTGCCTCCATGGGCATCTACCACAGCTCTCATACGATTGGGCATAGAGTTTATCAACCGCTCTATGAAATTTTGAGGGATCATCTCCCATTCCTCTTCTATGGCAGTTTTCAACTCCTGCATCGTCTGGGCAACTGGCTGACGAGCCCTAACACGTCTTTTTAGCTCGTCCCACATGTGCTCAATGGGGTTCATGTCTGGGCTTCTGGCTGGCCAGTCCATAACTGTGATGTTCACATCCCGAAGATATTCCCTGACGATGCCGGCCGCATGGGCTCTTGCATTATCATGCATAAAAAGGAAATTTGGGCCCACATAGTCCGCGTATGGTATCACGTGAGGTTCTAAGCACTCACGAATGTACCTTTCAGCATTTAATGTTGGCAGCCGTGGTCGTGTAACAACCTCAAGTTGAGTTTTGCCGCTCGCGGATATACCGCCCCAGACAGTCCATGAGCCACCGCCATAAGCAACCCTCTCTTCAAAGCAGCATTGTGCGAAACGCTCTCCCTTACGTCGGTAGACCTTCTTCCTTCCATCATTGCCATGTAACACAATTTTAGACTCATCAGAAAAGAGTACACGGCTCCAATCTTGCTGTGTCCAATTTAAATGACTGCGTGCGAAATGAAGGCGCGCTGTTCGGTGGGCTCGCGTTAGTTTGGGCCTATTAGCTGGCTTGTGTGGTACCATATCGCGTTCTTTTAACCTTCTCCGAACAGTTCGAGCGCTCACAGATACTCCGTGGAAGTCGCGAAGTTGGTTTTGTATCTCAATGGAGGTAAGGTGACGATTTCTCAAGCTGGTCGTCACGATGAATCGATCCTGCCTTTCAGTTGCGACCCGAGATCGTGGCCTTCCTTGGCGACGAACAAAGCCGCCAGTCTCTAGGTACCTCCGATAAACATTTCGGACCGCAGATCGACTTAAATTAAGTTGAGCACTCACGTTTCTTTGGCTGTGTCCGGCCTGAATAAGTGCCACAGCTTGGGCGGCGACTTCAGGTGAAGTATCCATAGATTATTGATAGAACCTCACCTTAATGTTAAGAATAAGTAATGTTTGTTGCAAAACCAAAGATATCAATCACTTTTTCAAGAATTAAATCCAAGTAAACCAATAAAACCAAGTTTTCTTAATATTCGATTGTTTGATATCAACAAACAGGCTCCAAATTGTCTTTTGTTTCTTTGAATTCTGTGTTCGAAATTCAAAAAAAGACTATTGAATGAAATTGTGAATGTGCCAGGTTCAAAACTGCATAAAAACTTTTTGCTCGACCTAATATAAAATTTTAGCTAGGACCAAACGAAACTGAAAATACAAGGTGGGCCAATAGATGTGTCCAGAAGTGTATTATAAGTTGTGTAATGTAATGATGTATAAAAGATGAAATATTTCTTCATGCCGACGATGTTTGCTATCTTCAATTGTAAATGTTCTCTCAGGAAAAGAATGCACATGCATGAAGTAAAACAGTATTTCTCAGTAAAACGGTGTTTCTATAAAAATAAAATATACGATGTTAAAAAATGTAATAAGTATACGACTAAGCAAATGTGGGAACATATCGATGAAAGGACATTAGTGAAAAAAAATTAACTTCGATGATGAGGCAAAACAAAATGGAATCCTTTCTACAGGTAGACCTGCAGAGGGTTAATTTAGACACTAAAATTAGCCACAGCCAGGAGAAGACATTAGCGAAGTAAAATAAAACGATTAGTGATATTGATCGCAGAGCTTACCAAAACGGCTCTACCTGTGTAACCTGTGTTTCGGTTTCGCCTAAGGTTGTGTCGGGTTTTCCAAGAAAGGGGGGCGTGAATACTGCCTGACCTGAATATAGCGGCTTGTTTAAGTCAAAAGCTTTTTGTGCCTTAAACAGATATGTATGGAAATATTATTTGACGAAGGATAATGGCAGGTTGGCTTTGAAAGTATTTGTGAGAACTAAAATTGGGTTTGAAATTGTGTATGAGAGCTAAAATATTTGTCCCAATTTCGAAATTGGGCTAAATATTTGTTATTAAGTTTAATAATAAACTTGGGGTTTTCTAATCTTAACTTCATACTAAAGTCTCTCAAGTCTGTCTGTCTATATGTTTGTTTACTCTTCACGTCATAAAGGCTCAGATTTTGATTAAACTTGGCATGACATGATCGTGAAACCATGTCCTGGAATGGGGCAATTTTATCTCCACGCGGGCGAAGCCGCTGGCAGTTAGTGAGTTTTTGTTAATCGGATTAGATTACAGAAGTTCTGTCACTGATAGAGCTTTACACCGAGAATACCACAGAGTAGGTATCTTCTTAATCATCTGCCTAGCCTTTTCCCAACTATATTGAGGTCGGCTTCCAGTCAAACCAGATTCAGCTGAATAACCAGTTTTTTACGTGGAGCAGCGGCCTACCAGACCTCCACTACTCATTAATTGGGTACCACTGGGTACTTTCTAGGCAAGACTGGTGTCAGAGTTTCTGTCTTCTGACAATCCGTAACGACTGCCGAAGATCTAAAAGACGACAGCCGGGACCAACGGCTTAACGTACTTTCCGAAGCACGGACGAATCTCGGTAAGTTAAAACGGTCACCCATCCACAGACCAACCCCGGCAAACATTGCTTAACCTTGAAGATCGACCAGTGCGGCTTTTATTATTTAGTCACGAGCTATCTACTTAATATCTCTCAAAAATGCACGGTTCTGGAAAGAAGCTGGGAGAAAGGTACATGGACAAGAAAATATTTAACTTGTGAGTTACGCGACCATGATTTGCCAAAGCAATCGTTAGGTACTACAAGAGTAAGAATCGACTTAGCACGGTTCAATATACAAGACCAAGTGCAATAATACATTATGCATGCTAGCGTTGTTTGTGAAAAATTCAAGCAAAAAAAAACCCACTGTTTGCATTAATAGGTACATAATAATAATAAGCAACTTACCTATGAGTAAACAGTGTCTTGGTTTACCTTGACCTAAATGAGAAACAAAATGCTCTATATTTTGTTACACATAAACCTTGTAGACATTATGATTTTCAAATGCCCTTTCAAGATCCTATCCTAATTTTAAATGTGGGATGTTGGAACTCCTCAACTGAATTGAATGAAATTGGGAACCTAGCTGGACTAAGGCCTGTAACGGAATTTGTTTGAAAGAGTCACCGTGGCACTGGAACGCGAAGGGCATTTGGAGGAACTCGGATGGGCTTGAGTCAGTAAGATTCTGATACTCCCTTCCGCTTCACCCAGAGCGGAAGGAGTCATTTGATGATTTTCCATCGTTAAAAAAATGCTGGTTTATGACTTGGATTAAGACTAAGGATGCTTACTATCCCTGTAGTACGTATCTATGGGATATCTTTTGTCGCTTATAAGTAGTGAGCCGTTTTTTTTTTTTTTTTAAAGATTGGACATCATAAAATTACTCCTGCCGCTCTGGGTGGAGCGGGAGGGAGTGTCAGACTCTTACTGACTAAAACCCATCCATGCTTCTCCTAGTGTCTTTTGCGTTCCGGGGCCGCGGTAACTCTTTCGAACAAAATCCGCAGCCAGCAGTGAGCCGCTAGCTTCACCGTCCAGTAATTGTAAGGTGATTTTCAAAGATAATTTCAGCGACTATTAGTAAGCCAGAACAGTCTAGTCATAAAAAATAAATGCAGCTTTTCTGTCTGCTATAAGCCTATTAGTTATAAAATTAACATAGTAGGCAACACGCCCTTGTTCCCACCGCGAAGGCGCGGCATCTAGGACGGGTTTGTTGCTAACCGAGTCTACTGTGTGTGCAGTCTTTATGGGAACGGTTTCTTTGGCATGCAAAGTGATGATTATACTGGCTGGTTAACGTGGGTTTAAAATTAGAATATGGTCTAAGTATGTGAAAAAAAAGATAGAAGAAAACGATTTCATGGGTAATTTGATGTTGGAGTTCTTGTGAGCGAAATTATGACGAAAGAAAGAATGAAGGAGCAAAAGAAGCCAAGATGCTCCATTTCTAGCACTCTTTGTGCATTTTTATTAGTCAGTTGTGCTGCAGGAGCTAAGGTAATCCAAATTGGTATTATATTACTAGTATATAGGACGTACGTTAACCACAAGGAAAACCAAAAGGTTCGAAAGCAAGGGGAAGTCCGGTGACAAATGACAATTTTATTAATTCCTTTTTCGATGACGCTATCGAATGGCATGAAGGAATACGTAATGACAACATCGTAACGATACTGTTATTAGTTGCTAGTATAAAAATACAATTGACACGATATTCAGATCTTATTGTGCTCATCTCATCACCCTTTCACTACCGGATTACCAGAAATACAACTGGGTACCATACGCTCTAAGTTAATTACGACTGGAGGAGAAGCGCTTAAGCGACTTGCATTAAGCGCTTTTCCTCCATTTTTTTTTTTAAATTTTAACCTTTGTGGAAATTTCTGCCCTGATCTGTGTTCTCTATCACCTATGGACCCGGGAGCCTTCAAAGCAAGTGAACAGGCATCTTCAAGATCTCATCCATCGAGACCGAGGTCAAGAGCGCGAGCGCGCTTATAAAAGTATATTTCGATAATAATTTATATTATTCTCCCTCAAGTGCTTTTCCAAGAAGACGAAGTTGTATGGCTGGTAGAAAAAAACAGATTAGTACTAGTCTATAACATAACCTGTTGATTATATAATCTTGTATTACGAAGCAGCGACAGCCACAGGGCATGACAAACCAGTTCCCACAGTGAGTCAATATCAGCACTACAAATCAACGCTTTCAATCCATACAACGGACAAAAAATTTAAATTGTTACCAGTATAGTAATGAAAACTACGTTTGAAATACTACTGAAATAGACATATACTGGATAACTTTTTTTCCAGTGCGCAAACTTTGAGAACCACTTCTGCCCATGTAAATGAACAACTTGCCCCAAGAAAGCCATAGTCAATTCCTAAAAAAAAATTTGAACTTCCCATACAAAATTGTCATCAACTGACCACAATTTGTATGGGAGACTCAATTTTTTTTTTAGGAATTGACTATGGCTTTCTTGGGGAAAGTTGTTCATTTACCCATGTAAATGAACAACTTTCCCCAAGAAAGCCATATTAAACTTTAAGAACCACTGCTGCCCATGCAGCAGTGGTTCTTAAAGTTTGCGCACTGGAAAAAAAATACCCAGTATATACTAAATGCTACTGTTACTAGCCTGAGCAAGTGTTTATTTTCGCACGAGTATTCAATGAACTGAATTTCTCAAATAAACTAATAACTGAAGCAATAGCAGTTAATTAAAATTTAATATATTACGAAATCCTGCCAAACCCGCAAGTACTCCTTGTTGTATTAAACTTGAAATTAATTTCAGTTAATAATGTCTTTGAGCGTAACATGACATGGAAAGGATTAATCAAACATGTACAGACACTAGTATTTAGTATAAGGAGTAAAGCGTGCGTTATCTTCATAACATATGTCTCTATTGGAGTCAACGATGTCAAGTCAACAATCGGATTATAGAACTAATCCCTGTTTCTACAAGGGTATTACCCTGATTATAGACAACATAACACTTGAGATCCTTTAAGAGAAGATGAATATAATACCGAATAACTGGTTGAACAATCAAATCTAAATGAAGAGGCCACAATTTGGGAAATACTGTCAATAATTTCGCCTGGCCGCAAATAGTTTGCGGTTGACGGCTAGCTTTTGGCAGCTGCACTTTATTAATATCCGTGGTGACCGGAATTTCAGCAATTAAAAAAAACCACCATTTCGCAGTTCATTTATTCAGACTCATCAATGTTAAGCTGCCAATTTGCTGCAATGAAGTTGTACACGATTGTGATTCGATGATATGAAAGCCAATGGAGTGAATGTCGAGAATGTTAAAGTGCGGACAACCAATGAAGATATGTTAGATTAGAGAGCTATTGCAATTGAGTATTATGGCGGTGTTATAAAAACGACACGGACACAAAAGTACTTGATGAATAAAGAGCGGATATGGTAACAAAAAGGAAGAAACGTCGAAAACTATATCAAATAACACAAAGAACAAGATCTACCCCACAAAAGAAAACGATTATAAAGCAAAGTGACATCACCAAATGAAGTGTAGGAACTTCCAACTGCATAGCAAGTAGAAATCCTTATCGTAAACTTCTCAGCATTATATTTAGTGAATGCAAGTCTACAACAGTTAGCATTCAAGTTTAAGTAAACTGGCATAGGAACTGATAACAAACTTGGACACGATGTTGCGCAGAACTTCGGGAACGAAGAAATTCACTTAAAATTTCCTACTTCCGAGATTGCAGGGAAACTTCTGCAGTGCCTTGTTACTTTACCGATAAGAGGGCGAATGTTTTCACGCGACTAGGATTTCATGTGACTTTATTTGGCTTTGCAACTGAGGATTTAGACGGTAGTATAGCGGTGTATGATGGCATTTTCATTGTACAGTTTCTGCAATAACGAGAATTGCAATGTTTCGGCAAGAGCTATACGACAAAGCATGCCATACGATACTCTATTATTATCTTTCTGAAGATCATTAATTTTTTTAGCAGAATAAATAAACCAAGAATCGATGCGACCACACAACCCGCTACACGATACACTTCAAACCAAAAATAACGCAGCCCATTTCCCGAACATTAATTTCACTACTCAGAAAGGTGATAAAAAATATTATCACTTATCGATAAAATTAACGGTCAGGCGAAGCAGGGTGTGGCGTTTATTGCACCTCCATCCAGATAGCGATTAAACACACCACAACCGTAAGGACTTGGGTAAATAATGAAGATATGGAAACCATTGAGTGGTTTCAAATGCTTATTACGGTTCAATTGTGTGTTGAGTATATTAGTAATCCAATAAAATCAATAGTTTTGGCCTCGTTTATGTTAACGTAATAAATTGATTTAGTAGTTGTAGTGATTTTCAATTGGACGGTCCGCGAAGATATAGACAATACGACGGGACGTCTGCAAAAGAGCAGGCGGATCGCTGTGCTGTGATTTCCGATTGAAGATCTAGAAATGGCGAGATTTCAAACTGGGCTTTAAATGTATCATATTGAAACCTGAGCGAAAAGTATCAGATCTATTTAAAATCAGAAAGAATGGCTTCAAAAATGCATATTGAAAACTACGACGCTTAGATCCATTCTCGCAAAGAGCTATCTAATGAAATTTCAGCGAGCAAACAATGAAACTAGATTGAAAACAGAATAACAATAATTATTATTACACGTTTGGCGCAGCTGTTAATCGATAGGTAGTGGTCCAAACTGGCCAGGTGTTCGTACAACTTATCTAACATTACCGGCCAATTATTTTTTTACAACAATTAGTAAACTTGTTAGGTAGATAAGTCTATGCTCGGGAGGCCTCTACATGGAAAACACATACGATTCTTAGCAAAGAAAGCTAGGTGTGTACGTGTGTGCATAAAAGATGGTTGGACAGTGACAGATTTTCATTCCTTTGTTGAAAAACAGTAATATAGACATTTTTCCGCTTGGTCGGTTTCTTATACTTGGGTTGATTCTGATATCGTTGGTTTTAAAGTTGTAAAATCACGATTAGGCTGGCCCTGGAAGGCCAGAATGGAACTTGGAAATTGAGTGACCTATGAAATTTATGGATTTTATGTGATACAGTACTAAGTTGTCCTGCTTTTCTAATTCTGGCTCGGACAATGAGTATGTCAGATGTTTTTGTAGAGGCGCATACAAAAGGACATTGCTAAGTGCTATTTGACGGGGTTACCACAGCAATCGATCGATCGATTGCAGCATGAATCAGTCGACGACGATTGAGTTTTTACTACACCAAATCAAAACAAGGAAATTGATTTCCTTGTTGGACCAATCGACGTCGATCAATGTCATAGATCGAAGATCGATCAATAGGTGCGGCAACGCTCTCAGGGCGGACTCGGCCCGCATAACGGCGAATACCACTAGTGATGTTCTTCAGCATGAAGACGTGACATTACCAGACGAAACCAAGTACCTACCAACAAGTGCTAAGCCTCAGCCGCTTCAGCCTTATAGCATTGACTACGAACTGATATCGATTGTATGGTGTTATCTGGCCGATGTCGGATAACGAACGATAACGCACCCATACCTACGACACTGTGCCTAGGTACAAAGTGAAAACTTCAAATTTTATTTAGTTGTTAATATTTCGATGCATCCGTTTTTGGTAGTTAGCAAAAATATTTTTCAAAGCCTCTGGATAGTCGATGTTAAGAACACTTTTATTCGATTCGATTATTTCGAAATTCAGATACTTTAGTATAGCTTTTGCCGGCGACTTCGTTCGCGCATATCCCAATTTTTCCCGTTTCCGTAGGAATTTCGAGAAATCCTCTCTTAGTGCTCCCCTACACTCCCCAAGGAACCTACATGCCAAATTTTAGTTTTATACGACCAGTAGTTGCGGCTGTGCGTTGTCTGTCACTCAGTAACGGAAGAGTATATTATATTCTATTAATTGATTTAAATTGTAGATGAGGTTAGATAAAAACGCATAATAATATGACTATAGTGATGAATATAAATGTGAGGATGGAGTGGAAGAAGAAGGCCAAAGAAAAGATGAGTGGACTGAGAGTGTAAGAAATGACATTGTAAATAACCGAAAGAAAGGAGAAAACGTATTGCGCCGACTCCGGGTTACATGAGAGAGGGTGCAGAAGATATAATAATAATATAATAATAATATAATAATTTATTCACCAAAAATAATTTACACACATATTACAAAAATGAAAATTGACAATGTACAACTTAAGTTTTGTAATATTCGTAGTTTGGGACTTTTTGCATCCGAACTAGGCGGTAGCCTGTATCTCGGATTGCATTTCATTCCCTTTATACAAGATGTGCACCTTTTGTAGCCATTAATATAGAGTTCAATCCAATAAGATTGCCAAGTCATGATCATGAGTATGTGGAGGTGTGTATATTATATAATAATGAGAACAATTGTTGGGTATTTGGTGTGATATGGTGTGTGGTGTGTGTGTCTGATTGGGTGTGTGGTGTGTGTGTGATTGGGTGTGTGGTGTGTGTGTTTGTGTGTGTGTGTTTTGTATAACTAGATTTGGACGCTTGTATAAATAAACATGATGGTGTATTGTGATCAATCTTTATGTAAATCTATTTAGGTATGTCTAAAATCGCTTCTGTTTCATCATAAGAGAGTCTTTGTAGGTAGTCCTGAATTCTCTTTTTACAGTGTAACTTAGTTAGGGGATATATGTTTATAATTGCATTAATTTTGTCATATAAGTAAGGACCAAGGAAAACGAAGAATCTCCTAATAAATGATGTTTTGGCAGCGTGTGTTCGTTTACACACTGCATGTTTTCTTCGTTTAAGAAGAGTATTTGTGTCGTATGTAAGATGACCATGTTGCTTAAGGAGTATGCTAAAAATAAAAAGTTGGCGAACTGTGAGAACTTTGCATAGTTGATAAAGCTGCTTTGTAGGAAAAAGAATGGGCCGATAAGTCATAGTTTTTAAAATAGCTCGTTGAGCTATTTCTACTTTTTTGAGAGTGGTTTTCGGAGCGCCTCCCCAAGACGAGATGCAGTAAGTTATTATCGACTGGCAAATCGCAAAGTAGACTTGCTTAAGCAACTTGGCATCAGCAGCATGTCTAAGATTTCTGAAGATATAAATTAGTTTACGTACCCTAGCACTTAGCTGTTTAACGTGTTCCCTGAAACTAAGGTTGCCATCCATAATAATACCCAGGTACCTGATAGTATTGACACGCTCTAGAGCCTTGCACGAGCAGTTGACTCCATCCAAGCAATCATGCGAAATGATGCAACAATCCTTAATGGCTTCGTCGAGGTAGCGTGAACTAAACGTTAAATATTTAGTTTTTTCGACATTTAAGGTCAGGATATTGGCCCCGAGCCATTTTTTCACCACATTGAATCCATCCTGGGCAGCATCGAATACCTCATCCCAAGTATCGGCGGAGAAAAGCAGAGCGGTGTCATCTGCATAGGAGATCAGTTCGCCTCGGGGTAGCTGGAGGTTAGTGAGGTCGTTAATATAAACGAGAAATAGAGTCGGGCCCAAAATACTACCCTGCGGTACTCCATACTCGACGGCATGGTCACTACTCGTGTGTTGCCCCACTCTAACGCACTGTTTTCGCTCAGCAAGATAGCTCTGAAAGATATTCAGTTGCGTGCCCCTGATTCCCAGTCTCTCAAGTTTGTCTATCAATATAGGAACCGAAATAGTGTCAAAAGCCTTGCTTAGATCGAGGAAGATTGACAAGCATTTTTTTCCAGTATCTAGGTTCGTGGATATATAATTAGTAAGCATATGCACTGCTTCTTCAGTAGATCTTCCTCGCCGAAAGCCAAACTGTTTGTCTGATAATAAGTGGTGCTTTTCCAAGAAACCTATCAGCCTAATATTAATAGCTTTTTCGAGTATTTTTGACAAAGCGGGTAGAATTGATATTGGTCTATAGTTAGTCAAGACTTTTGTGTCTCCACCTTTGTGTATAGGACGCAAAACTGACTTTTTTAGACACTTAGGAAAGATCCCGATTTCGAGGCAGGCATTAAAGATGTGTGTGAGGGGCGGAACTAGAACTGTCTTGCTGTCCTTTAGTAAACGGTTTGAGATTTTGTCCCAGCCCACCGCAGAATCCATTTTGAGTCCCACGATAAGCCGTTCTATTTCCTCTTCAGTCACGCAAGTCATTACAAATGAGTTAAGCTGAGAGGATTTAGTACTTACGAGTTTGTCAACATTACGAGACAAAAGCGTGGGACTTAGGTGCGTTTTAATACTTGCATCTGCCAAGTTAATACCAACACTCGCGAAATATTTATTAATGTCATTGACAGATAATTCAGGTGTCGATCGTAGTTTAAGAAGTTCATCTGGTTGATTGACTTCCTTGCTTGTATTGGTAATATTTTTTATGGTTTTCCAAAGGGTTTTGGGGTTGTCTTTAACTTTTTCAATAAGGGATTTGTCATATTCCATTCTCACTTTCCTCAGAATACTGTTGTAGTAGTTTCTGTATCGGACATATGTTATTTTTAAATTCTCATTGTCTGGTGACATTTTTGACTGTAGGTGAAGCCTGTCTCTATTTTTCGTACATCGAAGTAATCCCTGAGTGATCCAGGGCTTAATGATTTTTTTCCGCCTCGATAAGGTTATTACTTTAGTATTTGTCTCCAGAGCTTCTTGTAAGTTTGATATAAGATAGTTTAGACAATAATCAGGGTCCCGAGATGCATAAATCGATTCAAGGTTAATAGATGAGATAGCTAGTTTTAAGGATTCATTGTCGATCTTGGTAATAGTAGTGGTAGCAAAATGGCGCGGCTTTTTGAAATTAATGCATGTTAAGACTGGAAAATGATCTGTCAGATAGGTTTTGGGGATTAATGTGAAGAAAGGATATTTCGTTTTTAACAGTACGTGGTCAAGGCATGTTCCAGAAGCTTCACGGGTCACTTCAGTGTGAGCTGGTAAGAGTCCGTGAGACGCAGCTAGAGTAAGATATCTTTCACCCGGATATTCGATTTTAGAAGAATTTATAGGTATGTTTATATCCCCGATTATCATAACGTTTTCGAACTTTCCGAATTGTGACAAGACATCGTTTAAAGACGACAGAAATGTATCGATATTTTTGTACGAGGGTGAGCGGTAAATTGAAATAATCACAGTGCGGTTGTCGCCCACTATGACCAAGCAATTACCATCTGTGAATTGGGGTTCATGAATTGTGAAGTTGAGGTGGGCTTTATAATAGACAACTACTCCATCATTTTGCTTAAGATTTAGTTTGGTAGCACAGCAGCAGTATCCAGGTACTTTGGGAATAATGAATGATGCCGATAGCCAGCATTCAGTCAGAACCAGCACATCACATTCAGTTTCAAGTCGCGATAGCATTATTTCAAAGCCTTGTAGGTTACAGTTAATACTCCGTATATTTTGAGTGAGGACTACTAAATGACTAGATTTCGGAAGTGGAAAGTGTTTGTGGCAGTCATCAATATCACATACAGTTGCTTTAGAGACATTTACATTGTCAATATCCGAAGTCAGTTCAGTGATGCTATCGAATTTTAGAATAAGGTAAGGAAAGGGTCAGGTTTATGGGCAATAGACTTACATTAACAATAGTTAGCCCATCAAGATTACGCAATGTGTATGCGATGGGGCAAGACTGAATACGAATGGGCTCGGTATTTTTATAATGTAATTCACAATTCGTTATGTAATAGAAGCGAGTAGAAAATGGCTGGTTCTTATTTGATGGGTGCTTAATTTGTTTGTAGAATATTTTCTTATGGTAATATTCCAGTTGTATTAATGTAGAAGAGACTAGGTGTGTACATGTGTGCTTGGTGTGAGTGAATAGGTGTTTCGTGCAAGGTACGTGAATTTGAAATAACATTTGCGTATCATGAACAAGAGATCTCATGATAAACAGTAGTTTTACACTTATTATAATAATTATTTTTATAGCAATCACAAAAATCATGCAAAATTCAAAAAAACGATAAAAGTTATTCTGAGAGACCTGAAGAACCAAAATATAGACAACAATAATAAGAAGTGGGATGGGCCTTAGTTTCAGAATTATTTTAGACGTCATAAACAAAAAGTGCATGCAAAATTTAAAGTATTGACCCAAGTTGGTCTGAGGGACCTTCTTAACTAAAACATGAAACAAAACCGACAGTCATATAGCGTTATTCATGTTAATTAGGTCTGACTCAGTATTAATTCTTACAGCGTTTTGACCCTCCTGCTTCCGAATGTAAATCTTCCCAAACGACGTCCAGCAATATTGTACATTGTTTGATTTAGCATAATCTCGAGCAAGATAAAAAAGCCTCTTTTTCTTTAAGGTCAGATGTTCAGACATGAATATAAGATTTGATGTACCATCAAGATTTATGTCTGTAGTCGTTAGTCTATTATCTTTGTGGGTCTTATTGTAGTATTTATATGCATGCAATAAATCATCCTTCTTTAAGACAGTTGTAAGTTCAACAACTATCGTATTGGTGATAGAGTTGTAGAGATGATGATGATTCGGTTCTCTAATACTTCTGTAAGTAGGTAGCAACTATATTACTGGTATTCAATAAGTTAGCAAGATGACCCCAGCATACTTCGACAGCCTCGACCGAGGTTGATGACATCGTGTTTCAAGCGATGATGATTAAACAATTGTTTCTCGCAACTACTCAAGAGATTAGTATGAAATCAAGCGTATTGTCTACTGCAAAATGGGACACTTGACGACAGAATTTCTACGGAGACTAAATAACTTTCAATTAACTTTTCAAACAAAACAATTAATGGGTTCCAGCGTCTCTTTAAGTTGTTCAATTTGAGCTCTCGGATTAATGAACTTTATTCATCCGGTAAATAAAGCCATTAAGGAAATTCTTCTTATTAATAGCACGTGTAGATCTAGACATCCGAAAAAAACTAGAAATAGTGAAAGAGTTTATCATAAGATTCAAAACTTTCGACCATTATAACTGGAACGAACAATTTCAGAGTTCAATAACTTGACTTGAAACCCGTTTAGCTGATAGATGCGAAGATGCGGTCGATCGTCATAACACTTGAATGTTGATTCGAAACAATATGGCGACCTTGATACCAATCTACATGGTGTCATCGCACAATTGGGACCGTCATCGTCAATAGATTCCAATAAGAAAGAGGCTTACTTCTGAATGAGCTTCAATAGACTATATTAACGCTGATGATTTCTATAAATTGCTCGTCATTGTAGTAAACAGTTCTGTATGAACGGGAATCTGATTGGTCCTGTTCATTTGACCTGTTGAATTGAGGTTTCTTAGGAGAATTTCCAGCGTTTTAGAACACTTATACACATAGGTAGCCGGCGGACGTGATGTCGTATAAACGTAGGCAAGCTTGCGGTATAGATATGTCCTGAATAAAGTACCAAAGTAGTCGCCATAGGTGGAATCAAGGTTTAGTTACCACATAGGTACCAAAACCAACACGATTCTGCAAACCTAATGAATCAAGATAAAGCCCATGTCGCAACTGTGACCATGGCCCATTTTGAACAAGCAAAATTCAGGTAAGTACTGTAAAAAATAAGTGCTACATCTAATCTTAAAACAAATAATGAAGGGCGATAACTGTAGCAAACAGTTTCGTAATCAGGGTAGACTAGTTATCTTTGTGTAATATGGGGCCTAGTATTTTTTAAAGAGTTGTTTGTTTGATTAAATATTTGTAATGCATTGCATATAGTCTTCTTCTTTTCGAGTCAATGGTTAACTCCTTAGATTTTTTGGCCCCAGTACCTGGTACTGGGTACTGGGCCCAAAAAATCTAAGCAAAATAAAATAATAAATAAAATCTAATCCGCTGCAATTGCTGCATCGGTGGCATTTATCAGATCCCCCATAGTACAGATACATAGTAAACTAAATCCTAAATTGCACATAATAGTTTTATATAATTCATGGTAGAAAAGCTCATGTATAGGGATTCTAAATGGGTAGAGCTAGATATATCTGGTGTGACAAAATTGTTTAAGAAGTCTAATATGAAAAAAGGAGGGATTGGCCTAGTGTAGCCTTAGAGGTGTGAAGAACTTGCGGGATTGTTCAAAATAGTTACCCTGGAATTCAAACAGCATTTGAATGAACACAGATGGGTTTTAGTCAGTAAGAGTCTGACACTCCGACCCACTCCGCCCAGAGCGGGAAGATTCATTTGATGATTCCCCATGCCTTCTTAAAAAAGGGGTGTTAAGTATAAAAGAATCAGAAGTTTAAAGCCAAACATGTAATACTATAAAAAGTTGAATAAGTGCTTGTCTATTATTGCAAATCTATCGACAGATAGACTACAATAAAGACAGGGTGTGTACCAAAAAGGCCATAAGTTTTAATAATCTGACCTTGTCCAATTATAATTGCCAACCCAAACCACATATCTACACATTAGACATGCTTACATTTGATTGGACACAACAATTAGTGATGCATGAAACATTAATCATTGAAAGAATATCCATGAGAGAAATAGGTAATTCATAAGCTAATAATAATAGGGACAGAGTAGTATGAAGAAATGCGTCATTATTAGTCATTGTAGTACTGTAGAGTTGCAGAGGATTCTCACAGTGCTGTCATTATATCATAGAGTAAAGCCTGGTTTTTGTGATTGCTGGTGGCCTGTATCGGTTAATGCAAATAGAATGAACAAGACTTTCAACACTGTCTATGGTTGCCTTTTTACTTTTTGAATATTATAAGAAACAGATATTGGGTTCTGCTTTTGCCTGTATTTTTGTCTTTAAAAGAAAAATACAGTCTATTGGAAAGTGAATTGAAGTTATCATTTCTGCAAACATTTAAATTACGTAATAGTTTTAGTAATAGGAAAACATTTAGGTAATAACAAATATAAATAAATTGTTAACAATTCAATGTTATGGTCAATATTGCTAGTCTTAAATTCAAAGTTAAGACACAGATTACGTTAAGAGCCCTTATTTGTAAAAATGTAAAAGTTGAGAAGGTACTCAAAAATATTTTAATTTTATTTTTCTTGTTACATCATTGTAATATAAAAATATTATTAGAAAATTCCACTATTAAGTATGGAATGAAGTTCTGTTTATAATGAAAACTTATGCTCTTATTGAGACTGTCACTCATAAATACTTGGAAATGAATTACTTGTTTCCAAAAACCACTGTTTGGTTTGTCAAGTGTTTAAACACTCATCATATTCGAAGTACAATAACTTTACATTATGATCGGCACACTTTACAAAAATTCACATTGTGATCAGCAGACTAAACCAATATTTATTTACATTTGTGGTTTAGTTGCTTAGAATTTTTCAGACACTGATCTGCATGATCCTCATATCGTATTGTGAATGTGGGGACCATGCAGATCGCTATGATAGGGGTTCATTTCATGTTAGTCAACACATTCATACAAACGGTTTTAGTTCAGTTTGAAAAAGTTTCAATTATGTTTATGCTGAAAAAAAGATGTCACTTAGATAATATGGGCAATGACAATATTGTTTTGAAGAACTATATGGATTTTCAAAACATTCCTGAGCTGATAAGCTGCAGAAACTTAATGTTATCAGACTAATGACACAATGCATTACTGATGTTACAAGTGATTGTTAGAGAGGACCTTCAACACTAGTGTTGTTCTCAAAACAATCAGTCTGTTATATCAGCCCACGGACAGAAAGTTAGGTACAGTTGCACCAACTTCTGAATTGTACTTTCTAAAGTGCAGACTTATAAGAATAAACAAAAGACTACTTGCTAGGTACATACCTTGCGGAAGGCAAACAGTTCATTCTGAAGTTTCTGCCTCTCAGCAGAGGGCTGCTGCCCCTTGCCGCGTATGAACTTTAGCATCCTGCCGGCCTGCAACAGAACAAGCACTTAGCACTCTTCACACACGACACAACAAACAAACAGACAGACAACACACTATCCCCACCATTATAATTTCATGCTTAGACGCGCGAACAACCGAACACTAGTACACCGACCGGCATCGAAAAGCCGACTGAGTTTTATAGGCTGCTAGCTCATACCCGCGATACGATCGCCTAGCCCCCGCACCGAGATAATAACACGAGCTTCACTTGGAATCACAAGATAAACGGCTCCAAGATAAGACGATCGATAGCCCAATATAACGAAAAACACCAAATTTAAAGCGTCTCTAACATTATTTCGAATTATGGCCACTGACCGCAGACAACGCCTGTCCGACAGGTTACACGTATAACAATAATACTATGTTTTGGGTAACCCAAGAACGCGCGTCTGATGATAAATAAAGTTTACATACCCAAAGACGACAGTTTGAAGGGTTTTAGTGATAAAATCCAAAATTAGAGAGATGACAGGCAAGTCACAAACGGCGTCAGAAATACACACAAACATGAAAAAGCACTCACAAATTCATAAACGCACGCACGCACAACGCACCCACACTAACGTCGTGAAGTGACGTGACTGGTTTTATGTGTTGCCGCAAACTGCATACGCAATTTCCCCCATGACGTTATTGTATTGTTTGAACTTCGAATTTATCAAAGAAATTTGCAATAAAATTAAATTAAATTAGCTTTAATAATTGTGTATTTGAAAGCTGTCATTGTAGAAAATTTTTGGCTTGATTTCGTCTTTAGGTTATTATTGGTTAAATACCGCAAAATTTATAAAAGTTGAATTATCTTAACACAGTAAAAAATAGTCTTTCAATCATTTTAAATTGAATTTGTGAAACACTGAAGAACACAAGCAAAGCAAAGCAAAGATCAATTATTTGAAAACTCTGAGAGAAAAAGTGCAACATTATTAATTTATTTTTTTACAGTTGCAACCTTGCAGTGCGTTCAAAAACATGGGTAACGCTACAGAAATTGATTTGTAAATTGTGCAGCTTTATGAAGTAAGTAATTATGAAATATTGTAAGACTTTAATTTGAAGTTAAAATTGGAATTACGAAATCTTTACTTTTTTTTTAACAAGCACTGCGTCTATTTTTTCTTTTTGCAAATGACGAAATGAGTCTGTACATGAACCAGTTTTTGAATGATTCTGCCACAGCTTATGCAATATTCTGTATTGCCAATTATTAAAAAGGAGTTTTTTTTTGTATAAAGTAGGTTTTTTTGTGGACCAATAATTTTATTATTCGATGATCAGAGAATAAAGCGCTGTGCGTGAATTGGTATGCGATATATAAAACAAAGCGTTAAAGCGGTGTAATGAAAAAACAACAATTTAGTGAAGAGTGACACATAGCTTTTATTTTTTACCAGGCGCTTTTACACAGAACACAACAAATATTGAATGCTTATTTTCACAGTATAGGGGTTGTGGTTGCGGGATAACTATCCATTTTTATTCCACTCACACTTGCACTAATTGCAATTCTCACGGTGTGCGAACATCAGAACATTTTATAACCAAACATTGTTACAAAAAGCATGAAAATATCACTTGTTTGGTCAAACGCACCGGGGGCTGTTCTTCCAGGGATGTTACACTCATTTTCAATTTGTAATAAAAACAGAAATCAGGGAGGTCTTTCTCGTCACATGTACTCAGTAGGTACTAGCAATCGATGGCAGCCGGCGTAATCCACCCTATTTAGTCTGTGGTTACCACCCTCTGCAAATATCGAGGGGTGGGTGTTTTCTTTTTTTTTCTTAATATCCGCATCGTATTGTTGCCTTTTGAGGTCTTTCGTAGCTATACATAGGAAAGTTTCAAATAATCATACGTATTTGAATAAGCGTCAGGCGTGATCAACGAAAGACTAAAAGACTGTATAGGATAGCTTAGGAAGTAAATTGATTATTTTACGTTTTTTTAAATATGGTGGGTTTTCGCGTGGAAATAAATTAAGATAGGTTATCAATTTTATTACTTACGTGTTAATTGTAAATTATAGGCACTCTAACAGTACCTGTATTCATTAGCCCTCCCCCCCCCCCCAGGGTAACGAACGTTTGTCCAACAGTGGTTTGATTGCTATCTTTCCCAACAGTGTTGAAAATGAAATGTAACTACTCCATGATCAAGATTGGCCATAGAGTAGGCCTTAGGCTGTTCATGCTTACCGCTGCTACGTCTTACTACATGTTCCAAAGCGCAGCTAGTATGGGACTTGATATAGAAATGTACGCCGCTCGGCCGCGCGCCCTCGACGCCAAGTAGGTATATTTCGTTCATTAGGCGCCATTAATTATATCTTTACAGCGCCTGGGGCGCTTTCTATTTATCAAGTCCCTAAAAACTACGTAACTTGGTACCTACGTATCAGTGGCTTAGCAATTCCTAAAGAGGCCATGTAAAGACTTTTTTGGGACACCTTACGTAATTCTAGTAAGATGCACAAAGAGTGTTCTTACTAAGAAAAAAAATCGGTCAAGTGCGAGTCGAACTCGTGCGCCGAGAGTTCCGTACCTACCCATAATAAATTACTAATACCGCCATAATAAAATGGTATCATTTTTATTGGTGGCTAAGTTTTAACTCAGAGGACTATCTTAATTGGCGTCAACTATCTATGTAATGGACACCCTTTAATTTTCAACTTTTTTTGGAATTTTTCTTTTATTTCTGCTTTAAGACCTTGCTTTTTCCCAAATTTCGTGATTCTAGGTCAAAGGGTGTACTTTCCGGTTGACCTAGAATTGTCAATTTTGGTTAAAAGCAAGGTGTCATAGCACAAGTAAAGGGAAAATTCCGAAAAAAAAATGTTGAAAATTCAGGTAAATTTTGGTACTTACAAGTTTTCACGTAAATCTAAATTTTCCCATATCTTTTTATCGTGTTGACTCAGGACCTTTTTATAAACCTAATAGTGACTACAGACCTCAGTATGTGGTATAAATTTCAACTTGCTAGGTCCACCCATTCCTGAGAAAATCGGTGGTGACATACGGACAGACGGACAAGAGAGTGATCTTATAAGGGTTCCTTTTTTTACCTTTTGAAGTACGGAACCATAAAAACGACCGTGGGAAGTGGATTAGAAAAATAAAGCCAACTGTCTTCGTTAAGATTTTGTTGAAGAGGCAGCGAAGAGAGCTAGAAAATTGGAGAACGCTGACTGGGAGAGGTTAGTCAGTGTTGAAGAGCTTACGTAGCGAGTTCGTCTTAGAATGTTTTAGACTGGGATAAGATATGCTTTGGGTTGTGATTTTATACCTCTTAAAGGGTCATTGTACTCATAATTATGAATAACTTTTACTATGGGACCAAACCCGAAATCGCGAAAGAAAAATCAGCTGTTCAGTACATTTTGTAGAGTTGCGAGCAAAAAAATGTACACGTTGTGTTACACGTTGTATAATCGGCTCATATGGCTGATACCGCAGTAGCTATCCTCTGGTGCATATAACTCATAAAATCATCTTTTTCTTTTAAATCTTATAGAAACCTACCTACCGAACAGACCTTCTCGAGTAGGAAATATATGACCATTAGCAAGATTTTAAAAGCAGCGCTGACTGCCCAGTGCTTCTCTAACGTCGTATTATATCTCCCTTGCTAACGCCCCGTCCCTATTACCACAATTAAAACGCCATTAGAAACAAAATACTTATTCAACGAATCATAACAAACAATTATTTACATAATACTTTAGTACAGGGTTTAAAATTAAATCGGTATCTCAACGGCTTTGTCCTTGCATTTGAATATTTGCGTCCACATTTCAAGTTGGTTCGTTCTTGATCGCAATTAATTATTTATAAAGGACGTTAATTTAGCCAAAGAACAGGCTAGCTACGGTAAAATAAATATAAGAAAAAGAGGATTTTTGTAAGAAGTGTAGTCGGCCAAAAATGACAAAATTCTATGTGGAGAAAATGTGGGTGTGGTGTAGTTTGCAATAATTGCGAGTTATTGTGGTCGAATACAAAACCAACCCATTTTATTATTTCAATTGCGGGAAGATGGCGTATTCACGATAATACGAATGCGTGTGCGTCATGCTTGGCGCAAATAAACTCTTTTTCTTTTTCTATAGTAACTAACCTGTGTTCTGTTTAGTATAATAGCCACTATGGCTTGTTGGTCTCGTGCTGGGTTTGTTTCCCCGGTCGAGCAAAGTGTTATTAGGTTTATGCCCAGTGGTACCCCTTTGCAGTGTGCATTACCCCTGTGCTGTCCGGTGCCTCTGCCCGTTGGTTTTGAGTCTAGTCTGTCTCCGCTCGTGTCGAATCGTAGACCTTTCGGACTTGGAGAGTATGGTTTGATATACATGTGCTCTCTGCACCTTTTTTTCCGCACACATTTGGACATTATACCCTTAACCAGGCTATATACGGTACGAGTGCTGGATGGCCTGATAGACAGTAAAGGTGATAGTCATATCCTGTATAGAGCTGAGGGATCCTCCTCCTTTAAGAACATAAATTGGGGAATTCGATCCAGATTGTTTATTCATATCTTGCGTTTGATCGTGATCGGCACGAGCGGTTCACCATAAGCTACCTGCACACCAGTATTCCACATAGGGTTAGGCAGGGTAGGTATACCTATAGCAGGCACATCTGTGGTTATTTTGCCCGCTTTTCCGTCCACTCCAAGTCGAGTGGATGGAAAACAACACAAGGAACAGCAATAACAGCACGAAGTCTCGTGCTAGTACTGGATAATCCAAATGAATAAACCCGATACCAGTTTACCCGACGTGGGGATCGAGTGAGTTGAGAGAGGACCTCATATTCAGCAGTAGTGTTTACGTTTACTGAACCATCAAGATGGTACAAAGTTGTACCTCTAGCACTTCTGTTATCTTACTGTGTAGTAGACTTTCAGTAAAGGCGGGGATCGTGTGGTGATACCGCAGGTATTGTATTAATTTGCAACGTATTCCCGCGTCGTGTTCACTAATCTGTGAAATAAATGAAACAAAGTAAACAAGATGCTTTTGTACTGTTTAATTAACATTTATTTTATATGCTTATTATGTTCCTATAGGTACCTACTGAGTTTTGTTATTTTCTGTTTCGTTTTTTTTATACTATGACGTAGTCTTTTCGCGAAGATGTCGGCGTCATCGGCAGTACATCGTAGGCACATCCTCGTGTTGGACATGAGGGGTTGCGGGCCGAGGTAGCGTTATAAATACCAACGCGCCCGTATGATCCCTTTGTTGGTAAATTGTCATACTTATCGTGGGTATCAATAGGTACTCAATACGTGGCCTTATCTGAAGCATTTTCCTACAAATAAAATCATCAAATGATTTCTTCCGCTCTGGGTGGAGCGGGAGGGAGTGTCAGACTCTTACTGACCCATTCTTATGCCCTTTGCGTTCCAGGGCCGCGGTGACTCTTTCGAACAAATTCCGCAACCCCGGTAGGCTCTGGTCCTAACTGGGCCCCGTCTACTTTGCTGACAACAGGGCCGGTTGATGTGGTGACACTTGGAGGAGGCCTATGTTCAGCTGTGGATGTATTACACCTGAAATGACGTTGATGAAGTGCTTGGGGATAGTACGATGGGTTTTCCCTATACAAATCAAACGACAAGTTAGTAGTTCAGTAGTTGTAACAAAGTCGTTCTAAAAGAAAATCGAGTTTCCATCCATTTCAATACCCGTATTTTAAACCGAAGTACACTCCCGTGCACATTTCCCGAAGATACTAAAATTCTTATTGCAAATTAGATTGTTCAGATATGATCACGATCGTGGAAGACATTGTTTTAGATTTTCCAGAGCATTCTATTGAAAACAGTATCGCCTTGGGATTGGAGAGCGCTGGAGCGGAAACGGGAAACGAGGATTAGACTATGAAGGTCGGATGAGTTTCGGGTATTTATTTACAGGGTTCAAACGGGTGTCCCTTGACGATTGCAAGGTTTAAATGGAACTATAATGTGTGTTTGTTCTTATATTGTATGATATTAGAAGAATGACGAGTTTTCAACAATTTCTAAGAACTATTTCATGTTTTTTTTTTGGATTTTTCGATTCAATGAACAACTGTTACCTCAAGGCTAATAATTATCAAATTCAAGTCGCAATATCATATTTACAAAAATAAATGTCAAAATCCATTAAAAAAAGTTAGAGGTTTTTTTTTTATTCTTAAGAAAAAAAGGGACTTTTATCCACATACGCCAACCCCATTGTACCTTATCACTACTACATATTACACTACTAAAATTAAAATATAATAACAATATTCTTATGATCCTTATTTAGTTATTCATTGATTAAGCTGTTGTAAAGTTAGAGGTGTTTTTGACAGTTTGCGACTACCACGACGTGACTACGACACAAGCGAATGCGAACGCTCTTTAAAAATACGAGAATTATTGTCCTCTGATGTACCTATTTTATATACTTAATTTGAGATTCTTCCTATCTTTGTGTAGCATTTTGCAGTTTATTTTTAATTTTTTTATTAGAGATGGGTTTGCTTTTGACTCTAGTCAATGTCAGAGATGACAGAGACAAAGTCTACGATGGAGCGAGCTTACCCAGAAGGAGGCTGTTCACTCTAACTTTGAAGAGATTAGGGTTGTAAGTGTTTGGAAAAACAGACGCAGGCAGAGAGTTCCACTCTTTTGCTGTGCGCATTATAAAAGACGTTTGGAAACGCTTAGTGCGAATTGGTGGAATAGCTACAAGGTAGGGATGGTAAGATGCAGTGCGTCTGCGTCTACGATCTATCGTGTTTTGTAATATTATCTAGCAGTAGTAAGTATGTAGATACATTATTTATTTTACTTTACGCACACATATGGGGACAAATGGGAATTTTCGTCGACGGATGACACAAAAATTCACATTTTTTCCCATTCGGGGACAGACATTCGGGGACGGATGGGTAAACCCAAAAAAAAAGAACCCGAAACGCGATTAATTTAAGTACCTGCTAAAGGCATTTAAAAAAGTATCTACTTTAGCTTTGGCCTGCGACTTCGTCCGCGTCAAACTCGTAAAACTGCACAAATGTCACTAAAAAGTAATTCGCAGTATAATAGGGATGTTCCCTGAGTAAACAAAAATGATTCTCGTCCGTCAGTTAGATTATCGAAAAATATTGAACACGTATTTTTTGTTTTATCAAATCAATCAAAATTTACGAAGATAAAACGCATCAAAGATCAAGAGTGGGGGCTTGTGTATCGGTCTGTGACGTCACACGAGTTTTCGACGTATTGTATCGTTTTAATTTTTTGTTTGCAGGAAAGAGTAAAATCGTAAGTATCCCATATTTTGGAAATTATATCTGACGGACTAATTACATTATTTCAGGAAACATACCTAATAGCTTGATATAATCAGCTAATCTCGAGTATCCCTCTTCAGATGACGCTTCAATAATGTCTCATGTCTAGTGGTCTTAAATATTAAGTTAATGGAGCTTATAATTGGATGTCAATCATGCATTGTAAGGTCCCACTGATTGCTCGATTATAATATTAGCAGGGTTATTATTTTATTACAAAAGTCCCTAAAACAAAAGATTAAAAAAAAAAAAAATCTCTGGAGCCAGTTCTAATAAAGTTCACGCACACTAAGTACGATTGTGTTTTAGTCGACATATTAGAATCATTAGCTCGCTACCTCTCTAATGCCTTTAAACGAGCAATTCTTATATATAATATGTATATTCTGAATCTCGGAAACGGCTCCAACGATTTTCATGAAATTTAGTATGCAGGGAGTTTCGGGGGGGATACATCGATCTATCTATCTGGTCATCCAGGTACTGATCAAATAATCTAGAGATTGACTCTTCAGATAACGTTTTAATACTGTCTCATGACTAGTGGCTCGAATATCAAGATTATGGAGGTTATAATTAAATGTCAATCACTCATTGTATGGTGTCAATTGATTGCTTTCCTCTCGATTGTGTCTGTGCTGGGCCATTTGTGCGGTGCGATGGCTATGTCCTGACTTTGCCTTTGACGCATGGCTACAGTAGTTAGATTATTAAATGTTAGTTGCATTTGCATACCATCTGCTTTTAGTATTACGTTATGTAAGTACTTAATCTTGGTTATCTTTATAGGTTTGTAATTCTTCTGTTTGTGTGTGTCATTGAACTTCTCCTAAACGGCTGTAGGTGCCTATTGATTGATGTGTGTGTTTGTGTTGGTCTCTGAATGGCTTAGATTTGCATTTTGGAGCCGATATCGGTGGCGCTGCCACCGATGTCTTAATTTATTTTTTATGCCAACATTCGGGCAAGACAAGTCGGGACCACCAGTAGTATGGCCTTTTTTGTATGGATGGTAAATCATCAAATGACTTCTTCCGCTCTGGGTGGAGTGGAAGGGAGTGTACCTAAGACTCTTACGTGCGTTCCAGGGCCGCGGTGACCATTTCAAACAAATTCCGCAACCCTGGAGTATGGCCTACTGCTGAAATCCATTTAATGTTCATCCTCCTACCCAGTTGTACCAGTTTATTTGGTATCGGTGCAGCATGCCTTTTGCTTCCATACATATTTTATTATTTTTTTAATCTGCTGATGATTTTTACGCGTGTAAGAAACGATTCGATGATTGATCACAATCATCGTTGTAGGTATCAAGAGTATCGTTGCTTTACCAAGTCATTGCAAAAAAGCTTGGCTCCCAATATACTAAATTAAAAAAACGCTGAATTGCATAAACCTGAGCTTCGTATTTTCCACCTTCCTTTCCAACTATGATCGACTGCATATATATTTTGCGGTTAGAAGCAAACAGACATGACAAATAAACAATGGCGTCACCACCAGGGTAAACTTTGCAAGCGAGGATCCCATTCATCTGTGTATAGTTTATCAATTTTGCGTGGGCACGACACGATTTTTATACCTTACGATCGGCGATCGTGTGACGACTATGCATGTGGCAAATTTTGATCTGCAAAAGCCATTGGTGTTTTTAGGTAGGTATGCTCAGGGCCAGATCTAGCCATCAAGCCGCATCTGGCAAACACAATATTTGCAGCCCTGAAACCTCATAATGGGGCAAGCGATTAAAGGAGGCCCGGAGCATTTATTTATATATTATTCAACAAAATTTCTTTGTCATTCAGGCCGGATAAAGATATTTTGACGACTTCGAGCGAAGTGAACTCGTTTTAACTGATTTGAGCACTGCGCCTGGGAAAAATGGCGTTAAATTATGCTTCCATATATAATAAAATTCATATAACTATTTTTTAGTGGCCGCCACCAGGTTTGCTGCCTCTTATTTTTACCGCTCTGGGCATTTGCTGGTGGTTTTTCTGAACTATTTTTTTTAACTAAATTTAATTCTAAAGGAAATCTTAAAAGCTTCCTCCGGGACAGGCCCAATTTAGTGCAAGAAGTCTTTGAAAATCGTTTTTGTAAAATTTTAAAGAAAACTAAACGTTCTTGTACACTTATCACACTCGCTGTAATCTTATTTTGTCTTGTAATAAATTTATTCTTATTGTAGATGCTATAAAGCAGAATCAGATGTGGTATTCCTTAGTAGAGTGACCCATATTAGTACAGCAGAGGACATATGTTTTGTTTGAATTTTATGGTGATTATAATCAAGGATTGCTGCATCGGGTCAAAGTTCTGTAGCATGACATTCTTCTTGACATCAGCCATTGACTGTTGGGATACCTTTCCGTATTATCTGTGCCTGTCTGTACTATTTGTGTATACGGCTCTAGAAAAGTAACATTATATAAGCAGTTTCGACTTTTTACAAAGTTTATCGATAATTGAATTTAACTTTGTCTAGGACCCCCTTTTTTGGATACGGAACAATAAAATGACTCAAAGTCAGCAAAGGTCTGACACTCCCTTCCGCTCCGCTTAGAGCGGAAGGGAGTGTCAGACCTTGCTGACTAAAACCCACCCGTGTTCCAGGTTGTTCCAAATGCCCTTAGAGTTCTAGGCCCGCGGTAACTCTTTCGAACCATTTCGCAACCCTGGCAGGCACTGGCTTTCGCAGGCCCTGTCAATTATGCTGACATCTCGTTGAGGAGCACTTGGAACACAACGCGCCTTTGACCCAGGCCTGATCCTTAACGGACAGCGAGCCACCCATCGCTTGCCATCCGCAGGCCCGCGTTTTTGGTGGCCGGGAATCGTCCTGCTACTCTGGTTATAATTATAATAATTAACTGATTTTAAATTCAAATTCTGAATAAAGAATCGGATAATTGGTAAACTTAGCATGCGGTTTTTTTATTTATTAACTTTTCGTCCCAACATTCCCCAACCAAATAAAAATACCCCCAAAAATCGTATCACCGATCGACTCCAAATCGTAGCGCATAAATGTCTTGTCTGGTTGTGGGCTGGCGACCGTTGCCATGGTTACCCACATCGATTGCTGCCGGGCGCATCTTGCAGCGTGCACAACACAACCTAATAAGGCTTTGTAGGACTGGTAAGAGCGAATGAAGGGAGGTTGCCGGTGCTCTGGCAGGCTATAGATACACGTGCGTATATGTATACGGAATATTGGTTACTGAACGTCTGTTGAATGCGGCCGTCGGTAATCAAGTTGCGGTGGCATCATTTTATAGTAGTTGGAAATTTAGTTGGTTTGGTTCTGATCCGGTAGATACTTTTTGAATATTTAGGTATCTACATAATATTAGATATTATAACTAAGCGTGAATGGTTGCTAAATACAAATTTTTGCAAACTTTGTTACTCTATGTTAAGTATGCGAATGGACAGTAGAGTCGCTTTATTTATTTTTTAACCGACTTCAAAAAGTAGGAGGTTCCCCGATTACTCGAAGATGGCTGGACCGATTTGGATTTTTTTTTGTTTGAAAGGGTATACTTCCCAGGTGGTCTCATGATTATTAAGTCAGGATCTGATGATGGGATCCTGGAGAAATAGAGAGAACTTTTCAAATTTTATAGGCACAGTAGTTATTGGAAGAGTACTTTCTCCCGAGTGGTCCCATTTTAATTTGGTGAAGATCTGATGAAGAACTTCGGTGATAGGCAACGGAACTCCTCAATAAATGATAGCAAATGGACTGGGATTGCTGAAATCTCATGTCTGTCCATTGTTTACACCAGTTCCTAACATAACATCACGCCGGTACGCTGTGAAGGGGTAAGCACATGTGAACCACTAAAAAGTGAAAAATAAAACTTTTTTACTTTTCACTTTTTAGTGGAAGTGGGAGTGGAAAAAAATACAACCGACTTCAAAACAAAAAACACTACAAAGTATAAAATAACTTACCGTAACCGTCTTCCGAAATTATAAATATTTTATACTTTGTAGTATTTTTTGTTTCGAAGTCGGTTGTATTTTTTTGTAAAAAAGTTTTTTTTATGCATGTTATTTTAAATGTAAATGATGATGTACAAAAGTGCCGTTAATTGCCTAATTGAAATGAACGTTTTGACTTTGACTTTATGATGTTTTAGCATACTTATAGGAAAGAATATGACGTGTTGTAGATAGATTGTTATAGAATTGGCTACCTAATAAACGTCTGTTGAGTGCGGCCGTCGAAAATCAAGTTGCGGCGGCATCATTTAGTTAGCAGATGGGTAGGACATTTCTTTGGTTTTTGACAGGTTTGCTCTTGGTAGATTTTAATTTTAATACTCGTTGAATGCCGGTTTCTGCAAGCCTTGTGGCTCCATGTCTTTGTATTGTAATTTGATTGGCTGTTCGTGTTTCGGAGACTGTTCAATTTTTTGGGAAGCTTTCAGGAGGATTGGTTTTTTGTATCATGTGTTACATTATTATATGGTATCATTTAGTACCTAGATGGTGTGATAGATTTACTTTGAATAATGTTGAATGCCGGTTACAAGACTTGTGGCTCCACGTCAACAAAGATTGTCTTTTTTTTGGATGGGAAATCATCAAATGACTCCTTTCACTCGGGGTGCAGCGGGAGGAAGTGTCAGACTCTTACTGACTATAAAACCCATCCGTGATCCTCCCAGTGCCCTGTAGCGGCATTGATGCCGCCACAAAAAATCAGCGCAGCAGAATCAACATCACAACAAATGAGGCTCGCAGCGCCATCTATCTCGACAGCTGCGAACTAACGTGACAAAATCCTAAATCACGATATCAGAGTTTTCCGTGCGATTAGAACATATGCAAAGCCCGAATATCAACTGTGGGGCAGTTGCCCACCAGACACAATAACCTTCTGGTCGGAGGATCCTCCCTAACGGAGGTATGTGGGACTTTACTCTCTGTTCCGCTACCTCTAAACTGGTGACCCCTTTTGCGTTCCAGGGCTGCGGTGACTCTTTCGAACAAAATCCGCAACCCGCACGTTCTTATAACGGAGAGCTTGTCGATTTTTTGGATACCTATTCTGCAGAAAGATTGGTTTTTGTGATAGATACTCGTACAATAGGGGCTTCAAAATAATAGGGTGTAACAATGCGCGGTCTTATCGCTAAAAGCGGTTTTTACAGACAACCTTTAGATAGATTTGAAGGAGAAGGAAAATTATAAACATGGTAGTAACGTATCTAGAAGTTAGGTGTCTACGAACTTCTAGAGGTCGTTTATGACTACCAACAAATTAAACAGACATGCAATCAGTGCCAAAGCACTTAGCTAAGCTTCGTTTGGCACGGAGTGAGTTAAATAAATTGTTGTACTTAATTTAAAAGAAAATTAAGTAAAAGCATTGCAAATGCTCTTCCGCGCCCACCCGCAGCTAACCCCATTTCTTTTCAACGCTATCTTAACTTTTTAATACAAATAAGAAAGTAGGTAGAGTAAAGCTATATGAATGCCTACTGATTTCACCCCTCTTTTTGATGGAATATCTCCATAAATTCGGATAGGTAACTAACCGAAAAGGTGTAGCGAAAATGTCAAATTTTGATTTAATTTAACTGGATTGTGCAAAGGTATTTTTTTATTCCTCTTCGAAGACACCGGTGCTGTGTTGTCAGAATTTAATTTCGATGGATCCTGTGGATGTTTTGAATAATTTGGTGAACGGAAAGCTTGTTTGGCTCGACTTATAATAATAATTTTGTTATTAACTGAATATTGGGAATTATCATGATGGATCGCATTTTCTTTTGTTTTCTGTTTTAGGGTTTACGAATATTCGTAGGTTAGGGTTGGTTCGATAAAATTTAAATTAATTATTTTAGCTTAAAGTCTACAGGTAATCTTTACGATTCTTTCAATTTCGATTTTAAATAATAGGTATTTGTTTTTATTTGTTTTACATCTACCACAGTGTAGTCTTTTATCAACCCAAACCTCAACTAGAAGGGAATACTTTGTTACATTCAGGCCGCCTACCGCTATGTAGCTACATTATTTTTAAACTTTTTATACGTTGGTATAAAAAGTTTAAAAATAATGTAGCTACATAGCGGTAGGCGGCGGTGGCGGTAAGTACGTTGGTACTTACAGTTTAATAGTTACCAAAAATAACTATAGTAGCCGCCAGATAAATGAAGCATAACGGTCATTGACCCACCTACATTTATTGACACAATTAATTTCAAAAACAGAAATAATGACATACCTAAAGCTGTCCTGAATCGACATCTATTGTGATCCTTACTGTTCTAGTAATGAAAAACGATTCATAAGTTACTGTCCGGGGGTACCTACGAAGCGATATAAAGGAAAGGTCAGTGTACTTTATTCCACATTTATCTGGCGCCTACCATAGTGTGATACTTTAAAGACAGATATAGAAATCTAGGAGCAAATACTAAAAGCTTATACTAACTACTTTCAGGCAAACAAATGTGATGGGGAGGGTGGAAACCACAGATGTAGATCATAGACATAGATAACGCAAGTATCACGATCTGTATGAAAACCAAGAGTGCCATTTTTTGTAAGTATGTGTAAGTAAGTTTTTTTATTTATAAAAAATGTGGTAAAAAGATGTTACATAAAAGTTTTTGGTGCAAGACACATTCCGCCATAATATGATAGCATGCAAATATTTAGGTATAGGTACATAAAATTTAGTTTCACACAAAACAAAGTTCGTAATTAATGATGTTACATGTTACACACATCATCAATTATCAAAAAAAAACTAATAAAACAACATCACCATGTTAAATAAATTAGGTAGGTAGGTATGTACGAAATAAAATTTAAAAAGGAAAAACTTTAAAAGTAAAATAACGATATAAAATTTTTGTACGCACAGATAACAACTGTTTTTTTTTTTAGAATTGTCGCGCCACTTTTGGTGGCCACGTTCCATCGCATGCGCAACAGTCAGTTGCCATCTTGCACCTTATATTTCTACCCACATATATAATTATATATATATTTTGTTCGTTTATTTCGTTTTACTTTATAAACTGTTCCGATCGACGTCGTTCTGTCAACGCCGGCTGTCGCTGAAAACCAGCGCTGTGGCTCTGTCTTGCACATGAGTTCCAGCATTATGCTGAGCGATGGCCGTTTTGCGCGAATGTGACGCATATCTTCCTAACTTGCATTTACTATTGTAATTTTGTTTATTTTTGATATGCGTCATGTTTGGCGCAAATAAAATCTTTTTCTTTCTTTTCTTTTCTTTTTCTTTCAAAGACCATAGAATGAAAGCTCACAATACATTTCTAAAATGGTAGGAATCCGAAGAGTATTTTTTTAGAAATTCATTGACGCTGTAAAAAAAATCTTGTATTAGCCTGTTTGCCAGTTTTGACTGTCAACACAAGCACTATTAGGTGATGAGAACATCAAAACGATTCAAAGACGCCATCACGTGAGCACCTAGAACTGACTTCACCATATAACTGACGTCTGACTAGCGTAAGTACACCGATGCAAATTGAGCGTGAAAGTGGCGGCTTACGATTTTTGTACGTAAGCTGGGCACCGAAACCGGCACGCGTAGTACTTGCTCTTGCGTTATCTATGTCTATCTATATCTGTGGTGGAAACTTTGGAAAGGCGATATCTGCCATTACATATATATACGTATTCTTACTCATCATCTGCCCAGCCTTTTCCCAACTACGGATACCAGTCAAACTGGATTCATCTGATTACCAGTATTTTACGTGGATACAGACCTCCACAACCCATTAACTGGGTAGCACGGTAGGTACTTTCTTGGCAAGACTGGTGTTAGATTTTCTGGCTTTTGACAATCCGTAACGACTGCCAAAGATCTACAAATGACAGGCGGGACCAACGGCCTAACGCGCTTTCCGAGTCACGGAGAAATCTATAGACATTCCTCCGTGCGACTTATATGTTAAGATGGTCACCCATCCAGCGACCAACCTCGGCAAGCGTTGCTTAACCTTGAAGATCGATCCGTGCCGCTGTTATTATTTAGCCACGAGCTACTACAACTTATAAGGACCTAATTACTTAAGTACCTAATTTACCTACCTTGAACCTCATAGGTTCTATGTTTTCTTTTATTTACAAATTAAATGCACTTCTAACTAGACCCTTACCTTATTTCCCGAGGAAAGCTCTAAAATGCACACTTACGTACTTTCCAGGAATTTCCAATTTGATGTGCGGCGCGATCGTTAAAAGTTTTCAGGACGACTTTATGGTCGGGCGACTAGTTATGGCCGTTGGAGTCGCTCGTGGTAAAGTGTGAATAGTGCCCAGCGTTCTCGAGTACGTTTGAGATGTTCCGGCTGAGATGCTAACGTCAGGACGGAAAATAGTCGATTTTCACTTGTTCAAAATCATTATGAGTGAAAACGGTTTGAGTTTTAGCCGATGGATGCGAGACGCACAGGACCTGTTGTTGTGGCAACACTTGAGGGAGGCCCATGTCCAGTAGAGGACGTCTTTCGGCTGATATATTGATGATGATGATCACACAGTCATTTTAATACTGTTATCGCACTTTTTATCACCCCCTTAGAAATCCAGGGTTTCTATTTCGGTAGATAGGGCCCCGGATATTTTGAAACAGGCCATTCTCCATCTCATCCATCATTTTCTTTCGTCTCCATCCAGTCGTTCAAGCGTGATGGAGGAACATACATACTGTTACGCGCCAGAATTAATGCCGGGTACATAAAGATAAAAGTTACTACTAGCGCCATCTAGTATCGAGTAGCAGAACTAGTAGAGTCAAGATCCTTCTAGACTTTTGCTAGTGCTAGAACATTCTAGAGTTTTCGATGTCTGGTTGGTCCGGACCGGTATGTACTTGAACTTTCTAGATGCTTCTATACTAGAAGGTTCTGGAATTATCTGCCGACCTATATAAGGCCCGCATAGCCTGCGATCGAGGCAGTATTGAATTTGCGATACAAGCGACAACTTCGAGAGCGAACTTCGACTGCGAATTAAAGTGATCAGTAGTGCAATTGTGATTTATAATTAGTGAGTTTTAAGTTGTGATTAGTTTTGATTAATTAAAGTGTCATTTTGGTTATTTTATCGGCTGTTTTTATTGTCACGAACCCTAAGCTCGTAACAATACAAACATTCAAGTTGTAAATATTAGTAGGTAGGGCGTGACATGTTTTTCCTTTTTTTTAAGGATGGGAAATCATCAAATTACTCCTTTCGCTCTGGGCGGAGCGGAAGGGAGTGTCAGACTCATACTGACGCTCTTTGCGTTTCAGGGCCGCGGTGACTCCTTCAAACAAATTCCGAAACTCTGACAGGAATATGGCAAGTATGGAAGATGTAAATAAGGATCGACACGAGATATGTCTCATTTCTTAGGTGCACACAAACACAGTATGTGTCCCCATTAATAATTCAAAACAATACGAAAGCCTCCACACTTTCACAGGTAGTAAAATACACGTAAATTAAGTGCCCCCAAGGCTGGCAACCCCGATAGCATACGAATTAGTTGCCAAACGCAAAATAATGATTGCAAAGTTCTCGAGGTATGAAATAAAGCGGTCCTATGTTCACCCCGACCCGGAACCCGTAACTTTAGGGGTGTAGGGGGTGTTAGCCCCCAGAACTTTAAGCGTTTGCCCCCGGGTCTTTGAGACCGGACTTTTGATCCGCTACCATTTTTAACTATGCTTTTGTTAAGGGCTATTGTATGCATATTAAAAGGCATATTGTCTAGGTTTCCTATTTTATTTATCTATCGATATAGATACGTATAGTTCCTATGTCTATATAGAAAACCACATGTACTTAAAATTAGTTTTAGTACCTATAAGCTTATTTTTTAAATCGTTTTTTTGCTATTAACATTTTAAAACTTTAAGCAGCTTAACCATTCTCTGTTTGGAGGCCTGTACGTACCTACCTATTTATTTATTAAAACTTTATGCACTTGTAAAAATACTACAATTATACGAGTACATAGGCGGACTTAATGGCATAAGCATTTTCTGCCAGTCGACCTTAAGGGTGGTACAGAGATAACCAAAGACTACAATAGTAGGGAGATAACATGGCAGGAGCAACTGAAAGGAAAGTCAAAAAGAGAAAAAAATACAATAATAAACACAAACACAAGGAAAATTAACAATGTTGTTGAGAAAAATGAATCTAAAAAATCAACGCCACGTGCCAACTATTATTATAAACAGGGTACTTATCATCCGCCGTCTCGTTTTTTTTTTATTTATGAATGGGCTAGCTCTTGACCTCGATCACGCCTGATGGAAAGCGATAGATGAGGTCCATGATGAAGCGAGCGTGCCCGGAAGATGCCTTGAGGCACTGGTAGTCCCACGCGTCGACGAAACACAGCAGGCTGCTTGACGGCGAACTCCGGTGGGAGGGTGGTCGCGAACCAGGCAGATGTTAGCCCTACCACCGCAAGGGAAGGATTGGCCAGTCTTATAAGGTGTTAGGTGAGACTGTCCAGGATGCGCCGAGCGCTTGGTTCACTTGAGTGTCTGATGGAACAAATTGCGCTACACGAGGAGGCTCGTTCATGCATGCCCCTAATCGTTCATCATTCATCACTGTTCGCCGGTGGATACGTACTTAGAACGTACATATACGTAGAACAGAGGGTCAAGCAAGAATGTTTTGACGACAGTATCGCTAACGTAAGTGAATTAAAAACTACAACCCCATAGTACTTTAAGTTTAATTTTATGCGACTTACACAATTTGTATCATACAAAAATAGGATCCAATTCAAATAAATATTATGTGCAAAAAACGAGTAATATAGCTTTTAAGTAAAATTTTACGTTACGTCAAAAACATCGTGCTAGGCCTTCTGTTCTGTTGCCACCAAACCACTCGATACCAGACACTGATACTTAACCATGTAGCTGTACCACACGACTGAGGAATGTTCGGCATCCGATGTATGCTCATAATGCCGGCATTTCATAGCGAAAGTGATGGGAGATAGATATGAATGTATAATAATAGTATCTATGTGGAATCTGCAGATGTCGCCCAGCATCGATAGTAAATTGACACTGTATTAGATATGGTTTCTTTAAATTAGTAGATTACTTTCAGGAGGACACCGGTGGTGTCCAAAATAAAAAAGGAGACAACATTATGATGTGCACCAACCAGTACGGGGCCCGTGTAGTGGATTACGGGCTTTCAAAGGAGGCCTGTACCAGCAGTCAGAATGTTATGGGCTGGTTTTGCTAACTAGGCAGTAAGTGTAATAATAATAATCTTATCATAAATTATACAAACATTTTTAGTAATTCTCAAGCTCCTGCGCTTTTTATTTATGGCATCCAAAGACTACAAAGCGAATCCAAAGTACCTACAAAACATAATAATATTACAGTAGATAATCTTACACGCAAAATTTAAAAAAAAATGTTTATTTTTGTATTGTGTGGGCGGGCAATATGTGCTCGCACGTGTTGGTTGTGGTATGTAGAGGTGTGAATGTGTAAGGAGTAAGGGAAGGGAAGGGATGGGGTGTGTGAAGGGGGGAGAGTGATACTCCACAAACCCGTACTTTATCTTATCTCCGGTTGCCTTATTATAAACCAAAACCCGGCAATGTAACCTACCCATTTAATTTTTATAATAGCCACACAGGCCGCTTCGAGGTTAAGCAACGTATGCCGAGGTTGCTTTGTGGATGGGACCATCATAACATACCGAGACTCCTCCGTGCACGGAAAGCCGTTGGTCCCGGCTGTCATTTGGAGATCTTTGGTAGTCGTTACTGATTGTTGCCAGAAAATCTGTCACCAGTCTTGCCAAGAAATTACCGTGTTACCCAGTTAATGTGTTGTGGAGGTCTAGTAGGCAGCCGCTCCACGTAAAATACTGGTATTCAGCTGAATTCGGTTTGATTGAGAGCCCACCCCAATATAGTTGGGAAAAGGCTAGGCAGATGATGATGATGTAACCTACCCATTTAAAAATGGATATCATTACCTCCTGCACGTAATTAAGTTGATTGATCTCCTAATTTGCATAAATGGAAAATTATTCTAAACGACAACGCTGGCCAATAAATAGTTCAACTCAGCAATCACAAAATTCTTCCAACCTCTCAAAGACCAAAAACCTTTACGAACTCCACTTAAAAACAGAACTTCTTACCTACCATCAAGAGTGAACGACAGTTACTAAACTTCATAATTGTCTGAAGACGTCCTCGTCTCAAAGCAGTCGGCAGTCGGCAGTCGTCATCAATCCATTAGACACAAGTGTTCCTGTGCAGACGACAATTTGACTATTATGTGAGTGAATGAGAAACTAGCGGGGCGATGTGCGCTCATGCGAATGATTCGGGAGCACCACAGAGCTGGGAGACGTCTTGGTGACCACTCTGCTTGAAAAGCATTGATGAAAACTTTACATAGGTACAAACTAGCAGCCGGTCTATTCTGTTTAAACGTCACCGTGTAACCTAAGTCGCTGGACACACTGACAAGACGTAAGACGAGGACGGGGCGCGGACAGGGCACAGACGGGGCGTCGCGTCGTCGCGACTTTTAAAAACATATACAAAAGACGAGGCACAGACGAGGCACGACGTGATGTTAATTGTGGTGGTGTAATTGTGTGTGACAGCGACGCGCGAGTTACGGCACCCGCGCCCACAACCCCCGCACCCCGTTACCGCCCGTCTCACGTCATTTCTGTATGTTTTACAGTAGGGCGCAGACGAGTAAGCGTCGCGACCGCGCCCTGTCCTTCCTACATATTTTGCATCACGACGCTTCTATACATTTTGTATGAAAGGTACACGGAAGAGACATAGTCCGCGCCCCGTCCTCGCCTTACGTCTTTTCTATGTGTCCAACGCCTAAGGCTGGGTACGTACTGACCAGTGTTATAGGCGGTAATGTAACATTCGTAGCGAGCATATTATATTACGCCATGTCCTAAAATCAGTGTAAAACAAAATACACACGCATGTTACGTGCGCATGTCTCCACGTACTGACTGCACGAATGCTCGCTTTGTAACATGTTACATTACGTACACCCTGTACCACCGCTGCACCGGTCAGTACCCATCTTTAGAGAGGTTTGAGTGAGTACTGTGAGTAATAGTGCTATTCTATATAAATCTCAAAATGAACACCTTGGTGAAGTGAGTCCTGTCAATCTTTAGCAGCGTTTGAGTGGAAAGACAACTCACTTCAACTGAGTTTTCACCGAGATTTTTACAGAGTTGACAGACTGTCATTCAACAAGTTGTTTTGTAATAATCTATGATTAGCGCCAGTGCAATTAACGAATTTTCCATTATAACTCTTGATAGATACCCGAAAAATTTATTATGAATGGTTGTTTAATACTTACTAGAAAATGTAAAGGATCTCGATTGATGTAAGTAGATTCAGGACAGCTTTATTTTTTTCCGATTTTGAAATTAAGAATATCAATGGCCTGATTTTTGCAGATAATAGCGATTGATAGCTCAAGAGGAGCCGCACGGGTCGATCTTCAAGGTTCAGCAACGCTTGCCGAGGTTGGTCTGTAGAGGGGTGACCATCTTAACATACCGAGACTTCTCCGTGCCCCGGAAAGCACGTTAAGCCGTTGGTTTCGGCTGTCAGTTGTTACGGATAGTCAGAAGCCAGAAAATCTGACACCGGTCTTGCCAAGAAGTACCGTGTTACCCAGTTAATGGGTTGTGGAGGTCTGATAGGCAGCCGCGCAGATGATGATGAAATTATTACTGGTGTCTAATAGTAGCTGCCGGCGCGTCGTTCCTTGCTCTGTATGAAGCACTCCCCTTAACGACTCGATTGTCGGAATGTGCAAGTTTTAAGGTGGGGACTGCCGGGTCAGCTTAGCTTCCGTTCTTCGAATGGGGAAGGTTATTTCTAGTTACTTTTTGTTACAATGGAGAAGCTTATTCGTGTTAGTAATAGACACTTATGCCTTAAATAAAACAGACAGCTCAAGATCAGGCAAACGTCTTTCGGGCGATATGATTAAGATAGGTACCAAGCGTCAGAATAATTAAACATGTAAAAATGTATTGTTATCTATAGAACTATTTATTATAATACTTTCAGCTTCTCAACACAGGCTGTATTCTAAAACGGAGCAATGATCTCTTGCAATTTATCACTTGTGTTTTTTTTTTTTTAAAAGCTTTGCCCCACACTAGGAATTTCTCGTGTATCGTGGGTGCGTTTACAAACATATAAAGTGACATACACAAACAGCCAGACCCGGAACAACTATCTGTAGGCCGTACAAATATTTGTTCCGTGCGGGAATCGAACCCGCGACACGCAGCGCAGCAGCCGATCGCTCAACCACTGCGCCAACCGTGTCGTCATCACTCTCAGCGAGGCGGATTAGAAACCGCCAAGCAAGCCAAGCATAAAATTATTCTGTACCCCTGAAAGCCTGACTCTGACGTTACAAAGCCACGCACTGTGAAATACACCGACCCACCCTTTTGAAGAAAGATAAAAGTAAAATTTTAATTAGGTAATAATTAGTGCATAGTTACCTAGTTTAAAAAATAATAAAGAGAGAGCAGGCACACATAAAAACTAAAAAATAAATAAACTGTGCCTCACGTATGTAGCTCAGCATAAATTTCATTCAACTAGTGAAGTGAATAAGTGTTTAGAAATTAAATGATTTATGTAGGTACCAATACTTGCTATGTTTTTCTAAAGAAAAATAACATAACTACTAAAGACGAAAATAGTGTTACAGAAAACCTATACACATCATTGTTACATGGATCTCACAAAATATTTGCATCATATCAGCCAATTGCCATCCCCTGCTGAACGTAAGCCTAAGAGCGCTAACCATCTCCCTGTCTTGAGCAGTCCGCATCCTAACACATATCTGCTCCATCGACCGACTCCAGCATGCTGATTCTTCGCGCAATGTCGGAGACTTTAGTTCTCTGGCTAATGACTTCGTTGCGAATATTTGTATTTTGCATCAAAAGTACGAAATTCCCAGAGTTAGTTCCAAAAAGAGCTCATGTCATCTCAATTCAGGTTTCATCAGAATTCACTTGAAAGCGTTGCTCCACTGCGCTACCTGCTATAAACTATAAACTAAGTTTGAGTACAAAACGACCATCTTCCTGTCTTTATAGTCCGCTGTCTAGAATTCTAGGCTAGATTTACGACCACTAGAAGTCTAGGCATGTGGTTTTATTTCGTTCTAAGTTAGAACAATTGGAACTTGTTGGAGTACGGCCGAGCTTTTGTTTGCGTTCTGTTACTAACCATTACCTGCGGATTCACTCGCATTTCAAGAAAACTACTCTTTATACTCGACTAACGGCCGCTTTCTATAATATATCTCAATCCCAATCTTGATCCCGATCCTTGTCTGTAACCAATCAAAGTTAAGGATTGTGTGGTGAAGGACACAAACTCGGCCGTTGATTGGTTACAGACAAGGATCGGGATCAAGATTGGGATTGAGATATGTTATAGAAAGCGGCCGTAAGAAGTACCCTATATTTTAATAAGAAATAAAATGTACATTACTACCAAGTTGCATTCACATCCGTCTAGCAGTATAAGCGTGATGTTGGCACATACATACAAACATTCAAGTTGGGGATATTAGTAGGGGCGTGACATGGTTGAGACTAGATTGTGCCTTGAGGCTTTCAGAAATTCAGACAATGTGGTCGAAGTTTAAGCTTTTTGGTCGAACAGTAGGACGTGGGGCGGTCAAATTGAGTTCGGGGTTTATCTTGTTTCTCTAAATACATAGTAACACTACAAATGTAGTAGATACACTGTAATCATTAGTTTTTGTAGATACTACCGAATAAGTTTGACGTTCGTTTCGCTAAATCAAGATGGATCACGTGGCATTATTTTACTTTTACAAGTTTTGTTTCATCCTTGGTGCAAAAAGCTAAAGTTGAAACCTACTTGTAGACACGGCGTCAATATAAAAGCTAGAGCCCCAACTAATTAAACAGACATTAATGAAGTTCATAACTAATTAATTTACGAGGAAAGAAGAAAGTAAAGCTTCAACATTTTCCAGAAACATTTATTAAAAAAGGATCCATCTAAAAGAGCCATTCATAATTTACTTCTTCGAAAAAGTATGCAAGTTATCATTTTGAAATATACCTACATAAGTTCATTTTTATTATTAATCGTGCAGTGTAATACGAAGTTGAATTATGGACTCGAAGGCTTGGCGGCCGGCCAGCCCATTACAGAAGCCGATATAGGTGTCCGGCAAGAAATTATGCAAAAAATGTGAGTCATATTCGCAAAAACCTATCTTTATTTATTGTTATTGCGTTCTGTTTAACTTTTTTCTGTGGAATTGTTGCGAAGCTCGGTTAATGGCACTTTGGAAGCATTGTGGATTTTTTGTTTTACGTGGGACAGACCTGTAGGTACCTATGTCTACAGGTAGGTATAAGTCAGTCAACTATACCATTACCATCTTCAATAGCCTTAGAGGTAAGAGGTATCGAACCATCCGACTAACTTGTTTCCCACAAATCTAGATTTTTTAAAATTATGTTTTATTGACCGATTCAATTAAGGAAGCGTTTACAAATGGGTAGTCAAATCATTTCTTTTTTACACAAAAGTATGTTTATTAAATAAAATGCTTTGCATTCTTAAAATGTTTTTCCCATGAATTGTTGATGCATGGTACGATTCTGGACTATAAATATAATTTTAGATTACAGTTTTTCAATAAATGTACCGAAGTGAAAAAAAAGTAATGATTTGACTACCCGTATGTAAACGCGTCCATAAGAAAGTACCGTTCTGACAGGCATCTCGCGGTAGCGTCTTTCGTTCCTTAAATTTTTGAAAATGACAATTTTTTATTTATTTTAGTCGACTTCCACAAGGTTACAAATTTAATATGTAGTAATTTACATAGGTACGCATAAGTTGAAAAAAAATTGCCAACCCATTTTGAGGGTTGCAAGTATAAACGATGACAACTTCGCCATGTTCTGGCAACATAGCGCAGTTGTAATCGGGATAGTAATTCTTAACCTGCTAAAATTATGAAAGCCTGCGTTCTTTCAAATGTTTGAAATAACATGAAATCAGCTAGAATATAATAGCAGTTGCAGGTGTCTGGCAGACACGCAATGGAACGCAAAAGGCACTAGGAGGAGCACGGATGGGTTTTAGTCAGTAAGAGTCTGACACTCCCTCCCGCTCCACCCAGAGCGGAAGGGGTCATTTGATGATTTCCCATCTTATTATAAAAAAAACAGGTGTCTGGCAGACGAGTATACATGCTGATATTTCAAATCTCTGCCAGAACGGTACTTTCTTAAGCTTTGCGGGAAACGGGTAAGTCGGATGGTTAGGTACCTCTTCTACTACTAGATCTGTCGACGAAGACGCTTAGTTGACACTTTGCGTGACCCTAGGGCTGGCTTTCACCTCGAACAATGGATAAGCATTGCCATACAACGTGACAATGCTGCCAGCCTTTTGGGTACATAACCAGTGGCCTGCGATGCGGAGGAATTTTTCGACGCCATGTTTTAGATCATTTTTTAGTTTTAGTTAAGTCTTTTATGTGTGTATACATAGTAAAAGTCCTAATAATTATGCAATAAACTCGACTAGTAATAATGAAGATAAGAGAAATGTACCTATGACATTGTTATAGAGTTCACCTAAGTGACGAATGGTCAAGCGCGCGTTACTAAGCTGTGTTTGGCTGAATGTTTTTTCAACTGCCAACCGCATCACTTGACTTGCGTTCAATTTTTTATTTCTTTTGTAAATCTGCATCATTGGTGAAATATTTATATGTCGCAGCCAAATAGCCTAATTAGCCGTTTGATTAACGGCCTAGCCTTTTCATTTAACTGCGTCGTTTAATCAGCAACATAAGTGACATTTTTTTTTTTTTTTAAGGATGGGAAATCATCAAATGACCCCTTCCGCTCTGGGTGGAGCGGCAGGGAGTGTCAGACTCTTACTGACTAAAACCCACCCATGCTCCTCCTAGTGCCTTTTGCGTTCCAGGGCCGCGGTAACTCTTTCGAACAAAATCCGCGACCTAACATAAGTGACATGGCAAATCATGTAACGATATTGAACCAAAAATGTCAATATGGTCAAAAGTGTCAAAAGGCTAGGCTTCTAATGAAACGCCTGATTAAGCTAATTGGCTGCGACATATACATACAGTACCAATACATTAAGAAAGTTTTTGAAATAATAATATTTATTATTATTATTTTTTATTATTATTTTTTTTTTTTTTTTTTTTTTTTTTTTTTTTTTTTTTATTTATGTAACTTAACTAAATTTTGATGTCTTAGTAACTAGTTGGCATGAATACAACCACAATAACTCATGTTAATCTGACTCGAGCCAGTTTAATTAAGCTCTAATTAGACGAGAATTCAGACGGAACCCATTGATCATTATATCTTAGCCTGTGGTACATACGTAATGAATACGTATTAGTTTGAATTACTATGTAAATGGTTTCAATACATCTAATTATCAACGTTAATATAGTTTCTTGTCTATGTCACAGGAAAACTGTAGACTCCGTGAGATTGTAATAAATCTTGATTAGATTATAATTTCTCGATATATTATGAAAAAATCCCGTGTCTTATTTAGAAAAAAATAGTTTACAATTTCACGTGATATTTTACTATCTTACGGTGCGGCGTTTGCCATTTTACGGTGATAGCTACACTTATAATATTTTAGATATTTATTTTCGTGCGTTTGTAATGAATAGACTCTAAAACTACTGAAAAGATTTTCTTTTTTTTTCACTGGTAGAAATCTTTATTGTCTCTGAATATGTAGTTAGTAGGCTATATTTTATGTTCAAAAAGCGAACGAAGTCGCGGGGGAAGTGCTAGTAGTAAATAAGGCTTTATTTTAGAGAATATTATAATATTCTCGAGAGACTTTTATTATACCTACTGATAATTATCAGTACCTCGAGCCCAGTTGATTGTATTAAATAGACTTTTAACTCCTATAAGGTACATGGGACTTACTAATGGGCGAAATATAGGAGTGCTATGGATATGTCGCAGCCAAGTAGCTTAAACAGCCGCTTCATTAAAAGCCCAGCCTTTTCATTGAACTGCGCCGTTTAATCAGCGGAATAAGTGACATGGCCAAGTTATTAAACGATATTGTACAAAAGATGTCACTTAGGTCGCTGAAAAATCGGCGCATTTAAATGAAAAGGCTAGGCCACCAATAAAACGGCTGATTAAGCTAATTGGCTGCGACATATACACTTCTGCCTTAAGCTGAGTACTGACCGGTGGTACGGGGCGTAATGTAACATGCTATAAAGCGAGCATTCATGCAGTCAGTACGTGGACACGAGCACGAACACGCGCATGGTACTCGGATTTTAGGACACGGCGTATCGTGACATGCTCGCTGCGAATGGTACATTACGGCCCGTAACACCGGTCAGTACCCACCTTAACCCTTCGAGGAAAACAGGCGTGATTTTATGCTTTGTAAAATTATTATAAACATGATAAAATGAAGCAAAAAGCCTAAACAAAAGATAAATTCATGATAATCAGCGCAAAAAATTCTTACCAATATTATAAACGCTAAAGTCTGTATGTATGGATGTTTATTACTCTTTCACGCAAAAACTACTGAATAAATCTTGATGAAATTTGGCACAGAGGTAGATTATAGTCTGGAATAACACATAGGATACTTTTTGTCCCGGGAGTATGTTTCCTTGGGATAATTTTCGACATTCACGCGGGCGGAGCCGCGGGCGGCAGCTAGTAACCACATATTTAGCTTCCCCATATATGTTTTTGACGCAATATCACCTAATTTGTGCGAATTTACCAATTCTACTAACCCCCTGCTATTTCCCAAATCGTTACGTGAACATACCTCTCTCCACTTGACACATTTGGATACTGAACCATAGACACAGTATTGATTTTTCGCGGCAATGGGTAACTTTTGGCAAGGGCATGAAGTCAGTGAACCTTGTCATATTCAAAAGTTGCAACCTCATTTTAAGTTGGACTCATTCAAAATGAGTTATTATTGTTTGGCTCACCAGCCGCTTTTCTCCTAAAGATAGGTAATATATCCTTTTAACTTGTTTTCTCAGGCTGTTTTTTCATAATTATTATTGTTTCTTTGTGTACAAAGTCCTATACAGAACAATGGCTTTATAGCGTTTTTCGCGGAAAATGTAACAATAAAACAAAAGAGAACTACTTAATTTTCCATTGGTCAGTCCCTTTGTGATTACCAAGAGGTATTTTTAGAATAAAACATCAAAAGGCGTTATTTACTCACAATATTTTAAGAACTCAAAATGCGTTTTAATAGGAGGGACGTTTCTTTACTTAATTTAAATAGAGCTTATAAAGCTTGATAATCAAAGAGAATGAATAATGTTTAAGTTATTCATCAAATAAGGATTGGAACGTAATTCATTTATTAACATGAAAATATTATATTTTAATATTGATAAGAACATGTATAACATTACGTTATTCTGAATATCTGTGTTTACTCATTAGAATGGTAGAGACGTAGGATTTTTTTTTTATTTGGAAAATCATCAAATGACTCCTTCCGCTCTGGGTGGAGCGGGAGGGAGTGTCAGACTCTTACTAACTAAAACCCATCCGTGCTCCTCCTAGTGCCCTTTGCGTTCCAGGGCCGCGGTAACTCTTTCGAACAAAATCCGCAACAGACCTTTGACATTGCCGTTTTAGGTATTAAACGGGTCACGTAAACTATAAGAACTTCGGTTAGTTTTGAAATTTCGAATAAAACTAACTCCAAGTCCAACCAAAACCAAAGCTTCTTTGAAATATGATAAATATTTCAAAGAAGCTGCAAAAAACCCAATAATTCGTAAGAAAGACCCAATGACAGGAAGTATCAAAATAACTTGTTTATTCTAAATTGCGTTTAGTAAAATAATACATAGCAGCCCACTCTTGTTGCCGAATTTGTTCGAAAGCGTCACCGCGGCGCTGGAACGCAAAGGGCATAGGGAGGAACACGGACGGGTTATAGAGTCAGTAAGAGTCTGACACTCCCTTCCGCTCCACCCGGAGCGGAAGAAGTCATCTGATGATTTCCCATCCATTAAAAAGGGGAGTATGTTCCCTTGGGATAGTTTTCGTTATTCACGCTGGCAGAGCCGCGGGCGGAAGCTAGTTAGAAATAAATAAATAACTAGTTATAAAAAAAAAGGTTACATAACATCAACCATTATGTTTAATGTTTTAAACGATTCAGACGTAAATAAATAAATACTGATACATTCCGTTCACTTGCATGCTCCATTTAATGTTTTTCTTTGAGCTAAGCTTACTTAAGTACAATGTAAACGGAACTACACGCACGCTATGTTTACAATACGAACGTTTTTATTTGATCGAACAAAACAGAAATAAGCTTGCTGAAGTGTTTGTATTTTAGCTCACGGTGGGGGATCGGAAAGTCCATTGTCTACTTAGTTGTTCAGTAGTAAATAAGCATGTTTAAAGCTTTTTAGAAGAAGGTAGTTAGAGGAGATACTGCCGTAATATGTAGGTATTTGCACCGGAGAGTGCAGTTAATGAGTTCCTGTAATGTTTTAAGTCCATCATGATTCAGGGGGTCAGAGAGTACGACTCCCTGGTGTGAGAGAGGGACGAAGATCTACAGGACGCATGACACTATCTCATTAGTAAAGTCGGCGCCAGATAAACTTGCAATAAAGTACATTGACCTTTCCCTCATATCCCTTCGTAGATACCCGAACAGTAAATTATCAACTGTTTTTCATTATAAGAGAATGTAATGGATCACGATAGAAGTCGATTCAGGACACCTTTATGTCATTATTTCTGTTTTTGATATTAAGAAAGTCAATAAATGTATAGGGGGCAATGGTCGTTATTGCACATTTATCTGGAACATAGTATAGTACCTATGGCCCCAGAAGACATGGGTGTTACAGGCAGACTTCTGTGTGTCATTTCTGTAGTATATGTCATATGACCTTTTGGAGTCGTCAGCGCTGACAGACTGACACATTGTGTGACATTGTCTAGCTATGCTCTAAGAGCTCATGGCTCATACCACCCTCTCGAAAGTAGATAATGTACTTCGGTAAGTACTCCTAATTACAGACTTTGCAATTAGAGTGCCAATCCTACTAATTTGAACGAACGAACGAACGAACGAACGAACGATTTGATTTGAACGATCGCTTTCACATCTCAATCGCAAACTGACAAAAATGTATGAGAGTTAAGGCTTGTTTGACAGACTTACATACGAATGCGAACGTTGTTAAATTAGTAAAATTCGTTTAAAAAAAAACAAAATGAGATCTAGATGTTCTTAAGATTTGTAGAAGCTTCAAGAACTTTTCTTGATGATGTAAAGTTCTTGAAGATTTATATAAAACACTCGTCCATGTTGGATGAAGCAAGGAATTCATTAAGCTTAGCGGACTGTGGATAGTGCGGTTGCTGAGAAAACGAATGAAAAACGAGGAAGAAGAAACCTTGTATGTGGTAAGTAGTAAAAAGTCACGTTTTATTTTACTTCTACACAATTTAATTTATTCATTAATCTTCCTATTTGTAAAATTAGTAGCAAAGTTGCTTAAGCATTGACTATTATAGAACACAGCATTTTAGGATGAAGAAAAATCCCTAGACAATTTTGCCACCTACAAAAATAGGTAGTGATCAGTCCACCTGGGTTGCGGAATTGCGCTCCACCGAGAGTAGAAGAAGTTATTTGATGATTTTATCCACAAAAAAAGGTAGTGATCAGAGGGCCTAGTGTGAGTTTCTCCTTTTAATTAAATTTACTAGTTGAGATTCTGCAGAGACGCTACACACTACTGAATAAAGATTTTGAAGATTAAATATCGAATACTTCTCAAAAGCTGGAATAAAATGGGAATTACTTTTAAATTCAAGTTGACTTCATTGAGTCACCAGTCAGCCACATCATCGAAACGATTCGTCAACCTTTCCACTACCATCCATAAGTAATGACTTCAGCTGAAACTTTCAATATGAAATGACTAACTCACGTACACAACCTTAGCAGAATAAAGACAACTATATTATAGTTCTGAGTCACGGTAATTCAATGGAGTTTTTCAAACGAATTACTTCGTGATACGGCTGTTTCCGAGAACTAACTTCGTAATACTATAATATTGTGACTCAACGCTATTGTGTTTCGACAAAGAGCTTTGAGCTTCAGTACTGTAGGTCTGTATAGAGCACGGGAGTACGGATAGAACAGACAGTCGATGCTCATTTCGATATTTCGATTTCTATACTACTTGAACCGATTCTAACGTCGCGCGTCGGCTAAAGGCTTATTAGGGTTTTTAGTACCAATCTTAGGGATTTGATAGTGGTAATTAGCTCGCGTGCTATTGCGTGGGACTTAAAATAAATGGTAAAATGAAGGTGTGCAATGCCTTCCTGTAACCCTTTCGGCGAATGCAAGCGTGATGTTTTATAGGAATTTGATAATAGATTAGCTAGCTTGTGGCGAACCGTCTCCAGGTTCTCATCTACCTCATCATCACGCCCCAGCCGACGCAACAGAAGAAGACGCCCCGGGCGTCGGGAGTCACAGAGCGATTCCTGGCCACCGTAGACACGGGCCTGTGGACGGCGATGGTTGGGTGGTTCGCTGTCCGATCAGATTCTGGCCCGGGTCGACGGCGCGTTGTGTTCTACGCGTGCCTCAAAGAGATGTCAGCAAAGACGACAGGGTCTGTTAGGGCCAGTGCCTGCCAGGGTTGCGGAATTTGTTCGAAAGAGTCACCGCGGCCCTACTGGAACGCAAAGGGCATTAGGAGGAACATGGATGGGTTTTAGTCAATAAGAGTCTGGCTCTCCCTTCCGCTCCACCCAGAGCGGAAAGAGACATTTGATGATGTCCAGTCCATAAAAAAAGGTTCTCATCTATCTCTGTACTAAAATTCATTAAAATCAGTTCGACAATTTAGGACAAAGTGTAACAAAAAAATTCACTTTCGCAAGTATAATATTAGTATGGTAGGCGCCAGACAAATGTGGAATAAAGTACATTGCCTTTTCTTTAATATCTCTTCGTAGGTAGGTACCCGGACAGTAAAAAATAAGAATCGTTTTTCATTACCAGGAAAAGTAAGGATCACATTATTTCTATTTTTGTTTTTTTTATTATTATTGATAGGCACGCGCTTGACCACTATCTCACCTGATGGTAAGTGGGTAAGTGGTAAGATGATGTGGTCGAAGATTGAGCACGCTTGCCTAGAAGTAACCTCTTGACTTAAAGACTCTCAGGTTGTAGCTATCAGGAAACACAGACTCTGGCAGGGAATTTCACTCCTTAGCTGTACAATGACAATGACCGTTATTCCACATTTATCTGGCGCCTACCATACGAAAGGATATTTGAAATTTACAATTTATCATTATAGGTAATAAGTCATTATGCTGCTCGTCCTCACAGTACTTGTAGTTTTTAATGATTCCTCACGATATCTTTAATTTCAGCCGAAAATATTATCTGAATGTATAGGAAAGCTTGACCTACTTTCATTGCTGGCGGTACCTATATTCTAGGTAAGCCAGTGAGACGACAAGGTTATCGCGATTCACTAATAAATTCCCGATTACAGAGTAAAACCTACATGTACTGAATATATGTTGCGCGGGCTTCGTGTGTGAGAACTAGCCAAGTGGAAAAGGATTTAGCCCTGGGCCGGAACTTCCAGGTCTTTAGCTCAAAACTTAATTTAGGACTATGTTAAGCAGCTTTATTATTGGAAAAACGGTAAACTAACTCATACTATTAGTAGATAATCTGTAGTAGGTAGTCGTAGGTCCTGCCAGGGTAGCGGATTTTGTTCGAAAGAGTTACCGCAGGCGCCTTGGAAAGCACAGGGCACTAGGAGGAGAACGGATGGGTTTTAGTCAGTAAGAGTTTGACACTTCCCGCTCCACCCAGAGCGGAAGGGGTGATTTGATGATTTCCTATCCATAAATAAAAGGTAGTTGTAGGTACCAATTTGTCATCTATATTTATCATTATAATATAACTTTTGTACTGCACTGTGACAACACAGTTTCATATTGTGTTGTCACAGTGCAGTACAAAAGTTTCCCTTCCCCTTTTCCACTTTTCCTGGCCTCCTGCTACTTTGGAGTTTAAAAAGCAGGTAAATCCACCATGAGGCTCTGTTGAGCCTGCCACATTGCCTTTCTTGTTTGATATGTCCTAGAAAAAACAGCTTAATGGATCTATGTTTGTAACTTCCAATTTTTTGTTATTATTATTGATAGGCACGCACTTGACCACTTCTCACCAAATTGACGTTTACGCTAACGCGATCGAGTACGTCGGTAAGCGATGATGTGGTCGAAGATGGAGCATGCGTGCCTAGAAGTAACCTATTCGCTCTTGACTTAAAGACTCCCAGGTTGTAGCTATCAGGAAACACAGACTCTGGCAGGGAATTATTTAATAATGCATTTTGTTTTTATATCTAATTTTAGTAACCATTGAGCCACTGTTCTCAAAATATTAATAAAGACTTACACTAACGTAGAAAAATGCCATTTTATGGACAGCATATTCATATGTTTTAATTCAGATTCAACAATTTCAATTTCTTACCTACAAAGCTACTTTAACACCCTTGTAATATGCACTCCCAAGAAAACTGTAGTAAGTAAGCACTTGTTCAAACAATAATATAAAGCAGAGCCGGATTGACGGCGTCAGAGCTCGTTAGTTAAAGTGTCCTCACAACAAAATCCAAGATGGAGCCAAGAAATGAGAGGTGCTACGAGCGTAGCGCGTCTACGAAATGGCTACGAGCGTAGCAGACCGCGTAGCATACTTTTTTTTTTTCTTTTTTATACTTACAAATCCATTCATGTCAATGTTGATTTACGTTTTAATGGTTTTATTTTACACTTCTTGATTTCTAACTAATTCTATATCTGCGATTATCTCAGAGAGGTGTAATTTTTCGAGCGAAGTTCCTTATCGCACGGTATGAACTAGGCGAAAAAAAGTATAAGATTTTTCCGTCACGACTTTCCGTCACGAACCTTTTTTGTTTGATTTCTGCGTTTCATTTAATTGCCCTCAGACGATAGTTATTCATTTGTATGTTTATCGATAATGATATACTTACTTTGATAGGAACTTCGTTCCAACCGAGTGTTCCACGACACACAATTTTTTATTTACTATCGCGTTTGACAATCTCAACTGATGGTAAGCGATGAAATGGTCGGCGATAGAGCACGGTTGTCTAGAAGTAACCTATTCACTCTTGACTCAAAGACCACCAGTTTGTAGCTATCAAGAAACACAGACTCCGGCAGGGAACTCCACTCCTTAGCTGTACGAATTATGGCCATACGTAACGGTTTATTACAAAAGGTCAAGTGTGTGACTTCTTGAACGCTAATAAAAGCGACAATAGCATTATTAAACTTCCAGCTTCCAGCGAATATAATAAAAAGACAGAAAATCCCGACCATTTATATAATAGCCCATCTGTTTCACTCGCTGACCCAAAAACGTGTTTCCAAGCAATAAAGGTTGGCCCGCATTTTCAGTTTGAAACTTCACATGTTCAGCGGGTTAGTACTAACACGAGCTCGTGGCTTAGTAACGGCCCAGGTTAAGCAACGCTTACTGACGTCGGTCTTTGGATGAGTGGCAATCTATAATTTACTGAGACTAATCCATGCGTTTGGTACTAGCTGACATTCGCAGCTCTTTGGCAGTTCTTATGGCTCGTCAGAAGCCTGAGAAACCAACGCTGTGGCTTTGTGTCAGACACGAGCCCCAGCAATGTGCTGAGCAAAGACCGTTTCGTTCGGATGTGGCAAATATTTCCCTTTTTGTGCAAGTTCTATTTTTTCCTTACAGGATTGTGGAGATCAGATAAAAGTCTGGTACTCAGCTGCATTCGGTTAGACTGGAAGCCTACCAAGGCAGATTACGTGGCAGAGTTGCGGAACTTGTTCGAAAGAGTCACCGCGGTCCTGGAACGCAAAGGGCATTAGGAAGAACACGGATGGGTTTTAGTCAGTAAGAGTCTGACACTCCCTTCCGCTCCCCATTTGATGAGGCCGGCCTATATCCTGCAGTGGACGTCTTTCGGCTGCGTATGATGATGATGCGTCATGCTTGAACATATATTCCCCTTTTCCATTTTTTTCTATATTTGGGAAGAAGCTATGCGGATTGAAGTTCCGCGGGTTTCAGGGACCGACACTGGCCGGCTGCCTTGCTGACAGCTAATCAATTCGCGTTCACCCCCGCTTTTTAATATTACCGCAAGCTTGGCTTCACGACGGAGGTTTTGCATTGTTGTCTGAACCTCTCCGGATCGTGCGACGACATCTAGCCGAGAATGTTTTCACAAAAATGGATGGATCTGAGAAGAAATTACTGGGTTTTTGTTTGTGTAATTGCCGTTTTTTTGGTGTAATAGGGGGTTTATTTATAATGATTTTAGCAGAAAGTGTATCTGCACATATCAAATGAAGAAATGATTTGAAATAAATGTTAATCTCAATATTGGTCTTAACTTACATATTTAAGTAGTTGTAATACTACCGCGGAGGATTTGAATTTGTTATATAGTTTTCTACCCACCTAGTCATAAGTAGATGTGTCTGCGACAGTCATTAAGCGTAACGTCGAATATACCAGTGTGAATCAGTCTGTCTTTGCATTAACACCTGTGTAGGCTTCCTATATAACAGTAGGTATTAAGGCGCTGTGATCAGCAAAAGCTCGGTCACTCTTAGACTGTATAGAAAAGAAAGAAAAGCGCGACGACTACATGCTTGCAATTTATTGCCAAATATGAAGCATTTTATCGATTTCTTCAAGACTAAGTTGATCTATTAAAAATCTAAAACAACCAAAGTTTTGCATTAAGATTCGATTCATTATTTGGTAACATTTTTATCGGAATAAGTAGGCTAGTAATCTGGGATTCTTTTTTCTAAGGTCAAAGTTTGTGGTAACTTTGACGATCATTATTATCGAGGATTTTATTTTTAAACATGTTTCAGAAACAACAGTGGTCTTTGATATATAGTTAAAATTAACATATATTTTTTCTGCAACTTGAAACTAAACAGATTTGGCTAAAATTGCGTGAGGAAACTAGCAATTTTCTAGTTTTTGCTGTTCATAGTGCCTCAAGATTTATAAGTTCGATGTGTGTGATGGCTAAAACTTGTTCTTTCTTTATCAGGATGGGACTTGCTTTTAATTATTCATAAAATAGAAAAAGATATCGTTGGTAGAATAAACCACAATACCTTATTTTTTTGCGAAACTATCATTGAGTGTAGGTAGTAACAAAATAATATGTAATGCGAATTCGTAATGTAGCATGGTACATAGACCATAGACGTAGGTAGGTATCCCTTCTTCCAATCTGGGTTGAGCGGAAGGGAGTGTCAGACTCTTACTGACTAAAACCCATCCGTGTTCCTTCTATTGCCCTTTGCGTTCCAGGGCCGCGGTAACTCTTTCGAACAAATTCTGCAACCCTGAGGTATCCCTTTTCATACAAAACAACAAGGCCACTCTCAAACTTATTTCAGAGTTGAACCACAAAACTCCTAACGTTTTTATTCTTCTGTTTCAAACTCCATTTCCAATCAATCTCCCATGGTTTCATTTCCCATTGATAGTGTAGCTAGCTACATGCCAAAACAAACTTGTTTTTTTGTCGTTACTTTTAATCAAACAGTTCCGTGGAAGTTCGCGTGCTATCAAAGGAGATATTCGCAGCGAAATGTTTTTTAAAGGCAGTCGTGATCGCTTCCCGGTGCTTCCATATAACTATCGGTTCTCGGAATCTCTTTAAAACTATTTGTTGGGTATATCTGAATATTCAACGAATTGTTTGGTTTGACCGTTTGTCTTCTGAGTATTGAAAACCTAAAATGTTTTGTTTTCTTAACCTTAGAGTACAAAACATATTTTTTTGTAAGGGCTATTTTTTCTATTGTCGGATAACTTTTATATGTAGAATAAAAAATAAAGTGATGGTGTACAAAACTATCGAAACACCAACTAAAAGAGATGGCAAAGTTACTTAGAGCACTCTGCCTAGCATCTAGAAATTCATATACATTAACGAATTTTGCTTTATTTTCAATTTAGTATGATCTTAAATGGATGGTTCCGGATGGTACCTTAAAGAACAGCACCATCCCATCACTTCTCGTTGGTGTCGTAAGAGACGACTAAGGGACTCACCAGAGAATGGGCAGCAGCATTCTCTGTAGGTAAATTGCTACAGCTACACCGCGATCGCCAACCCGCCGGCCAAACGTGGCGATTATGGCAAACCCCCCATTTGGGGGGCGCCTATGTCCAACAGTGGACGTCTATCGGCTGATATGATGATGATGATGATGATCTAAAATTAACTGTAAAACTAACATAATTCACTTTTTCTCATCATGGTCATGAACATTGTTGATAATACGTCCAAAACGAACGAAGCACAATCAAGTCCGCGGGGAATGGAATCAGTCCATGTAAAATAGCAATGAGCGGTATCGGTCGATCAAACAAAAAACAAATGCACGCGCAAGTTGCAAGTACAAATGTCAAACGAAAAAAACATGGCGGTTGTCGAGCGATTGTCGAACCTGTCATGTCATTTCGTTTCGCTGTTACAAGAAAAAAGTTTTTTTAAACAATAATATTTCCTTATTTCAAAGCATTCGAGTAGGTAATTTACAAAATATGTTTTTTATTATGATAACGATAATGAAACCATTTTACAGTCCGAATAATTTATAATTTAGCTCTCATGGACCATTAATATTTTAGATTTACAGGAAATGGAAAGTTTATCCAAAATGGCGTGCTATCTCGATACGCCGAAAACGTAGAACCACTATTTATGTTTAAATATTTATTCTGAAGTTGTACCAAAATGAAAATATATTTATGTAGGCGCTAGATAAAATTGCAATAAAGTACATTGACCTTTCCCTAATACCTTGCGTGCTTGACTTGATTGCAGCTTTGTCTTTATTTCTGTTTTTGATATTAAGAAAGTCAATAATTGTATGTGGGTCAATGAACGTTATTGCACATTTATCTAGTGTCTACCATAGTTCAGTAAATTTTATTTATTTATAATTAGGCACGTCTCTCGGGTATTTCTATACATAGTTATGACATCCTACCAAACCGAATCTCTATTTTCAACCCGTATTTTAATACCGCTTTAATTTGTGATTCATAAGCGTAACTTTCTCTTCTAATATAACATTTACTCAGAAACTAAAATGTTTAATTAAGATAGTTTACCCATATAAGTCCACACGATTAATTAAACAAAGCCGTATGAGCATGGGAAGAAATTATCTTTCTATACTCATACGGCTACGTTTGTAGTTTGCGTGGTTTCGCGGTGACTCGACCCTAATTAATCTGATATAAAAAATGTACACATTGTACTTAGAGAGGAAAGGCAGGGGTCTAAGTGTGGTGATAACACCAGCTTATTATTGACCCGCTGCAGGGCAATGACCTTTGCTGTCGGAGGATGTTTCAGCTTGGATGAACATGTTTGCTCATTGCGCGTAACTTCATGTCCGACTTACGAAGATACTTGATTCGCAGTAGATTAAAAAAATAATTAATTTAATTCTTTATTGCGTACCATAATGTCAAAGTCAAAGTCAAAGTCAAAGTCAAAGTCAAAGTCAAAGCATTTATTTCAATTAGACCATTTACAGGCACTTTTGAATTGTCAAGGTCGGTCGGTCAAAAAGATGAAGCTATTTGCACGTTCCAAGGCGTAGATCTCTATGGAGAAGAACGTGCAAAAAACTCCACGGACACTCTTTTAAAAAAATAATATTTTGTTACAAAATTATGTTTACATCATTCATATTAAAATAATACATATGTGAGAACAATGTAAAAGACGTGCAGGATAAAAGAGTCCGGAGTAAAAAGAAACAGTTCAAAGAAATAATTAAAATAAACCATGGCAGCCAAGGGATGACCAGTCTCAGCTGACGGCGCCCGTTCACGAACATGACGCATACGCTAGCACCATTTGGCTCAACCATTTTTAAGGGAGCCAAATGATCCAACGCACGCGTCACCATCAGACAGACTTTTGAGTGAGCATGACATTCCCAACCGCCAGGGTACATTCAAGTCAAAGACCTACTCAAAATGATCATTATAGTTTAAATTTAAGGTACATAGTACTCACAAATGTATACTGCTGGTAGAAAAATAATTATAATAGTCACAATTATGGACCCTGTCGGGCACAGCATAGATCAAGTAGAAGAGAGGAGGAATAGCACTGGGTGTTTAGTGTGATAAATTTTATATTAGTTAAGTTGTAAATAATTACTTTTTTATTCATTTTTTTTTCATTGACTTATGAATATTTTTATTTATGACATAATTAAAATTCAAGGTATAATTAAAGTTATTTACTGGGCGCTTCATATTTATTTTTAAAAAACTTGATAGGTTTCTTCTAGGCAAACATTTCCTCGAGAGCATTATCGCTTACCATCGCGTATAGTAGTAATCCTACACGTGTAAGAAAAACATTCATCCAAGTGATTTCCCATAGTAAGGCCCAGACACGTGAATCAACGTACGTGCATCCAATTTCACCGGCGGACTGCGAGCAGAAGGCTGTAGAATAGAAGCCTGGCTGTTCCCCATGCTTGTGCAATTTACAATATTGTCATGGATATGTAGTGAAATGTATAGAAAAACTTTGTTAACCGATTTAAAAAAGAAGGAGGTTATTATAAATGTTCGACTTTTTGTTTGTTTTTTCATGTATGTTCACCGATTTCTCCGTTAATTGTGGACCGATTTTCAAAATTCGTCTTTCGTTCGAAAGTCTGTACTCCTGAGGTGGTCCCATTGTCACCAAATCAGAATCTGATGATGTGATCCCAGGGGAATCGAAGGCAACTCTCAAATTTTAAAGGCACATACAATTTATTTATATACTTTATTATTTATATATTTTGGTGATTAGTTCGTAGTGGATTGATGGCGGGTTTGAGCTGGTTAATATGATTTGGTTTGTTGGTGAATTTAGGTTACTAATTCAACTTATCACTAACTTATTTGGATCATCGTGATTTAGGTACTTATCTTAGATATCATTATCACTACAGTATATAAAACAAAGCCCCGTCTGTCTGTCTGTTGAGGTATACCTCAACTGATGCAAACTCCCATTTCCCACAAACAGGTTATAGCAAACACACGGGGTTTTTAAAACTACCTCTGGTACACGGAGCGGTGTCACCAAGATGTGCCGTGCGGTACACTTCGCTGTCTCATCTCATACATAGGCTGAATTGCCAGCAAAATATAGGCAAGAGTTTATAAAGAGTTACAATTTAATGTGAGAGTATTGGGTAGGGAACTATTTAGCATCCTTTTATTCATTTACCTTTTGCACAAGTTCTATTGTATCACCTATATTTCACATAGAATTTACTTCAATTGTTGCAAAACCTCACATCTCACAAACACGTTACAGTAAACACATGGGGTTTTTAAAACTATCACTCCTACGTACCCCGCGGTGTCGCCAAGCACAACCGAGCACACTCCACAGCGCATCGTTAAAATCGAGCGCCCTTCACTAGGCACCTCCTGCACCGGATGAGCACGTCTTTTTGTAACCAGTTTTAATTGTTACTGATTTTAGGTTTGTTTTGGTCTCGGTTTTTGTGTTTTACTGCGGAGAAGGGTAGGGATAGAATTGTATGAGAAATTGTGCATTCAAGAAAATGTTGTGTTATGAGAAGCTGTTTGGACAAATTACCATCAACTAAACTAGTGCTTCACATTATTGTGTCAGGGTGTGTCCTGTGTGCCAGGATACATACAAATTTCGTAAAAATGATAAAGAAAATAACTTGTAAAGTTGTGGTATGATAAATATTTATTTTTCATAGTCTACGTGACAGGTAACTACGGAACCCTACACTGTGCGTGGCTTGACACAAACTTGGACGGTTTTTGCTTTATTAAAAGAAAAAAAATCAAATTTTATTAGACTAAGAGCGGATTTCACCAATGAAAAAGAACGCGATCAGTACATCTAAACTGCGTTCAAGAGCTGTCAGTAAATATTCCATTGAAAAATAATGACACTGACAGCTAATAAACGTGGTTTATTCGTTGATCGCGTTTTACCGGATCTAGAAAATTAAATTAGCGGTTTGATAGCTTTTTATAGTAAATATGTCAAATCGCCATATTTATTCTACAAATAAAATTTATCTGGCTATTGAATTGCATATATTTACACATTAGGACTTAGTCTAATAATAACTAGACTGAGTTATAATGTCTGTAGGTAGCTTATCAAATATCATTGTTAGTTGTCACTTTGTGTGCATAACCTTGCTCAATTAAATAATAATTTATTTCTTTAAATATGGATTCTTACAAGAAGTGTGAGACATACAACAATTCAAAGGGTGCAGGGTAATTGTTTGTGTATGAATACAGCGATACTAAAAACAGACAAATAATTAATGAAAATGCAGCATGCAAGCATGCAGCATGCAACATGCAGAAGGCATAATGACTGTCACGGCTCCGGCGCTGCAGGGCTCCGGGATTCCCACGCGAGTTTATTGTCGCAGATTGTTTCAACGCTCACCACCGCAGCTTCGGCTTGCTAACCGGCTTCGCTGGATTTAAAACACCTGCTCCTCAGCTCGCGAGCCGCCTCGCTCCTCCGCGTCTCCACGGACTTAAATTACACTCCGGGCAGACAAGACTACTGACTTTGTAGCACAACATCTCCAACATATTGACTTTTTAAGACATTATTTTATTATTACTTAATTTAAATAAATTAATGTGCGCGTAAATGTTATGGTAAATCAAACTAAAAAATTCACAGCAGATCGTTTAAATTATTTGTTCCATAAAATTTTTTTTTTATTAAGGTTTGGAAATCATCAAATGACCCCTTCCGCTCTGGGTGGAGCGGGAGGGAGTGTCAGACTTTTACTGACTAAAACCCATCCATGCTCCTCCTAGTGCCTTTTACGTTCCAGGGCCGCGGTGACTCTTTCGAACAAAATCCGCGACCCTGGCAGGTGTTCCATAAACTTAATACCACATGTCCACCTTTGTTTTGAATGACGGCCTCACGATGTTGTAGCCTCACAGAATACAAAATGACAATTTTTTGACCGGTAGTGTTCCTACCTGCAACAACATGCTTCGTACTATAATCAATATTGTAAAACAAATAATGTTTCACTCTTTCCTTACGTTATGAATAACTAACATCGTTTTCTTTGAGGCCGTCTCTTGAGGCTCGCTGGTGTGGTTAAAATGTGACCCATGTCCGTCCGACGTGTCATCTTGGTCAGAGAAAGAATGTGTAAAATCGGTTCAATGGGTTCGAAGATTACTTCGAGCATAAAATGTATTTTCCTGTGATATATAAAAACTTTATTCCGTCAGTCACAAATACAAATTTCATAATACCGATTTTCACAATTCCGAATCAAAATTTATCTATACTTCTATACTGATATCTATATATATTATTAAAAAAGCGAAAGTTTGGATGGATGTATGGATTGATGTTTGTTACTCAATCACGCCAAAACTACGGAACGGATTTTGATGAAACTTTGCAATGTTGTTGCTTATGTACCAGAATAACACATAAGCTATAGAAATACTAAATTTTGCACGTGGTTTTGTCTGTGACATAACATAGGTTGTAGCGCGATAACGTAATTGCCACGGGAGCTCCTGTTCTTTATAGTATGGTTCTGCACGGGAATGGGAAATTCCTAGGGAAATGGGAAAAAAGGGGATATGCGCGTACGAAGTCGTGGGCATAAGCTAGTTCCTAATATAACAATCTGATTCTGAAATCCGATTTATCATTCATGCCATTAATAAATTCCAAAAATTCAATAATATAACCAGGTTCTTTATAAACTTTGCAGACTTTCGAACGTCCAATAGGAACATGGGAACACTCCAGCAGTAGTTAACGGTAGTAACTGTGTAAACTTAAAAAAAAAACAAATCATCTCATTATAAACTTGGACGAACTGCCAAACAAACCAGTAATACTGCCTGAAAGGAAGACTTGTAGACAGACGAACGGACAGACAACGAACAAGTTTCATTAGTAAGATAATCTGACTTGAGTCTAAGTGTGCATTGAATTTTGCTTAGGTAAGTCTTGCGAGTTGTGGTTTTGAACGAAGTTTCGACTGCTGGCACTCGTCTGAGGAGGTTTTATAAGTTGTGATTATTTATTTTTTTATCAAAATTATTACTATGGTAGGCACCAGATAAATGCGGAATAACGGTCATTGACCTACTTACATTTATTGACACACTTAATTTCAAAAACAGGGTAAAAACAGGTAAAGCTGTCCCGAATCGAGTTCTATCGTGATCCTTACTTTTACAATAATGAAAATGCAACGTGAATAGAATAGAATAGTTCTTTATTTGCTTAGAATGTAGGTACATAAAAATGTGTTGTTAAAATATCTTTTAGGATCCATGTACATTCTGCCTTATTATAGCATGCACGTGGCAAGTGCATAAAAAAGACGGCTCGACCTGTGACTTGTATGAGTATTGCGTACCGTTATAGAGAAAAGATACTCATAATTCTCCAAAATGACAGCCTCAGAAATATGCACATAACAATCCTTTCATAAAATCCCCCAATCCTAAATCCATTCTACCTAAAAAAAAAGGCAGCCAGATTACTAACAACAAAAAAAAAACACGGCTATCTTCCGCCGAAGCGAGTTCAACGTATGGAATCTGTAAGAGGCTTCATCAGAGGGCACCTCGTACGCATAACTTGTCCGCCGCCTCGTGCATCCAATTTAACTTGCAACTCCTACCAGCGGTGGTTGCGAAAACTGTTCGTTTTTAACCGACTTCCAAAAAAAGGAGGAGGTTCTCAATTCGAGTGTTTTTTTTTTTTGTGTGTTTGTTAACCGATATTTTCGCCAAATTGTCAACCGATTTTGATGATTTTTTCTTTGTTTGGAAGAGTATCTTGTCTAGTGTGGAGAAATTGCGTTTTTTGCTTTCCTGTGGCTTTTCAGTGGTGTTGTTAGGTGTGGGGTACCACTAAAAAGTGGAAAATAAAAAACTTTTTATAACCTTTTAACGCCATGAGAACGTATCTTATTTGCGTCTAAACAAGTCAATTGGAATATCTAGTGACCTATACAATCCATGATAGCATTGTCTCTAAATGTCACAGGATATCCTGAAATTGTTTCTATATCGAACCTTTTCACTGGCAAGACAAACAAAATAATAAACAGAAATGTAGACATGACCATCAATATTTCTGGTGGATGACGTCCACTCCTGGATATCGGCTTCCGCCAATCTTCGCATAAATAAACTTGTATATCGGTGCGGTATATAAATAATCTTCTATGAATACTCATACAACTTTTACCCGCGACTTCATGCGCTCGTAACCCGTTTTTTTCAGTTCCCGTAGGAATTTCGAAAAATGGTTCCCTACACTCCCCAAGGAATCTACATGCTAAATTTCAGCTTTCTACGACCAGTAGTTTTGACTGTGCGTTGTCTGTCAGTCACTCAGTAACAAAAGAATTTTATATATTGATAAACAAACATCGATCTTTAACGCCAAGGCCATGATTATTGAGGGGTACTGCCAATCCTCCGGTGGGCGTTGTGTAGGCGACTGACATCCTCTATTCATTATTAATTATAAGTTAATAATAACTACGAAAATAGATCTCGCATCCTGCGGAAGGATGAACCAACAAACCGTAAAATATTTTTTCTGTTTGAGAATAGAAATGGAAACAAAAATACATTCCCATATTCGTTTGCCTCATAATTTACAACCGGTGACATTTATCACCGAACAGATCCAGTGCTCCACATCCATCAATAGAATCCCTCCATTCAAACCCACATGTACATCGATATTAATGGCCCCAGAGATTTATTAGGGACCTACATAAATTAAACATTTTCATCGCTGGCAACATTAACGAACCAACTTCCTCCCTACAGGCTTCGTTATTATGCCTTGACAGTTATTGTAGAAACTTTCAGTCCGAGGCTTTGATTCCGACCAAAAGCCGTTCTATCCCCACCTCAATCGGTATAAACCTTACATTCAACAGAACTTAATCTGTCTCCCTTCAACACGTAGTTTTAGAAAGGGATGGAGTTAGTACAGGTGGAAAAGATTACGGGAAGCTGTAAGTTTGATTGGTCAAGTCTTTTGTTATCATAAAGTCGTTCGAACATCGAATTTATGGAGTCTGGCAGTCTATGGTCGATGATAAACGATAATAGAGTGATCGGAAAAGTATTCGACGATATTTTATTATCTACGACGGGTAACCGATTGGTTTTTCAGAGGAAAATATTTTGTAAACAAAAACGTTAATATTTTGTGCCGTTTTTCCTGTTAAGTTTGAATTATCTTGTGATTGACATTCTGAAACTTTTAATGGGTTTATGTTGTTCCTGAAATAGAAAAATTGGGAAAGTGTTTTCTTTAACTTAGGGAATAATGGTTAGGTAAAATATTCAAAAGCTTTTATGTTCAAAGTAACTTTTTTTACTTATAACTAAAATATGTTTTCAAATATTTGCGTGAAAAACTTATTTTGCTGAATCTTTTTTGTTTATTTTAGTTTACAGTTTTTCTGGTGATAGTTTAGTAGGTAAGTAATAAACTAATTGATCATTCAAAACACATTTAAATGACCCGAAAACAAGAAATGACAAACATCATTTGAAATAAACCCTTATTACTGGAAAGGAAATTAAAAAATGGACTCTGTAAAGGGTTGAACAGTTGAACGATGAGACATTATAATTGGCTGAGGCTGCTGAAACAAAGGTCCGCAAAGGGCGCGCGAGGCTTCCGGGTGTTGGGGACGTATCGAGTACACCCGCACACCCGAATGGCCGGGGACACGGAGTATGTATATGGACAGAGGCGGCAGAAGGGCGAAATGAGCATGTCTTTGCGAATGTGAATTTTACATCATCATTGACATCGTTTGGATGAACACACATTTAAAAAAATATATCATATCTTTTTATGGGTGTCTGACGAAAATATGTAGGTAGCACTAGCTGCCGCCCGCGACTCCGCCTGCGTGAATGTCGAAAATTATCCCAAGGGAACATTCTCCCGGGATAAAAAGTATAATCTACCTCTGTGCCAAATTTAACCAAGATCCGCACAGCTGTTCTGACGTGATTGAGTAACAAACACCCAGACATCCAAAATTTTCTCATTAGTAATATTATATACAGTAGGTATAGAAGTGTAGCTAAGATCGTGTCCACAGCCAATTCTTGTTATTGGTTTGTATAGACTGTTTTATTGATTACATACCAAAGAGTAGACTAATTCATCATTCTAATAATATTATTTAACTATTCAATTTACAGGAATAACAGGTCTTACCGCGGCTTCATTCCCGTGGCATATCGCACAAGAACAATTTTCTGAATATAAAAAAATTCAGTGACAGAATAGCTTTACAAGTGAATTTTCGCAATTAAATAAGTTGGTGTTTCCAAAGATTACCTTCTACAACCAAACTTACAAACCAAATCCCTTTTTGGAATATTATTAATTTAGACAGTTAGAAATAATCAGCAGGCATGCTCAAACTTGTTCTGAAATAATTTCACAAGATTCTTTACTGAATCTAATCTCTTTTCCAGATTTTACACCAAAATACGCAACAGTTTGCATAACGCCTTTCTCAACCAGTTCTTCTACTAACCCAATAAACAAAGCAAAAACATCCCCTATTCTGCCTACTCACCCCTCTTCCCTTCGCCATTTTTAAGGTTTTCGCGCGTTGTTCGCAGCGGGCGGCGCGGCGCAGCCAGTGTTGGTCAGTGCCCCGCGCGCCGCGTACCGCACGATACGCGTCCCCGACTCACGACGTTACCTCACTAGCTATTCCATTTTTGAAAATTTGAAATTATCATTGACATTTGTTACTGCTTGACGTTTCTCTTCTATTCGACCAGTGTTTTCGTAAGACATGTGGGTATAAGAAGAAGGCGATTCAAAAAGGTAAGATATTTTATGTTTCAGGGTAGATTGGCACGTGTTTTTGCTTCAGTTTCAGTAAAATGTTGTTTGATATTATTTATTTAGCGTAATGAAAAGTTGCTTCGTAGTCGTCATCAATTTATTTTTGGATTGTATAATTTTACGCATCTACAGTGAAACAACCACTGGGATATTTTTGTTATATTTTTAAGGTTACCTATAAAGCGAAACCAAAAAGTGAAAGGGTAAAAACAGGTTTACTTACAAAGTATATTTTACTCAAATAATAATTAATGTTGGTTTTGTAAATCAAAATATGTGATAAATATAAATAAAGAATATTATGATCAATTAAAGACGAGTTGTCGGAGGGTACAACATTTAGGGTATATAAATTTAGTTCCAACAAAAAATCGTACAATAAAATTAAAAATAAATTGCGTATCACGTCTACTGCTTTCATAACCTTTGAAAATTTGTACCCAGCATCAAGTTATATTTCCTTATCACCAGGAAAACGCAAGAGTCAACGTTCGAGCGTCACGGTCCTTGGCACGTCTAAAAAAAAAATCTCTAAAATTACATTTTATAAAATTTATTAAAATGGAAGCCGTAACTCGCCTTGCCTTTATTTCCAATCTTGATGCAAACAAAAATTCGTAGCATCATCGTAGCAGCGCGGTACGTGGTCTACGGCGTAGCAATTTATCGTAGCAGTCTTTGCCGACCGCAAACGGTTTTATTTTTTTATTACTATGATAATTTTATACTATAACTTGCTACTTTAGTAGCAATGCTTATATTGTATAGTAACAGAGTATACCAATAATAAACGCATTGGTAGTAACTATATCCCTCTTTTCTGGTTGTAATTTGCGTCGCAAGGAAAGCAACTGGTATTTTTCAAAACACTTTTATAAGACTTATTCCTTGCCCGTACATTTTATTGCAACTATACTATAATATTAACTTCAAGTAATAAGCTAATACCGCTGTAACCTAGATACTTTAATAATTATCATAAATTCTAATAATCTAAAGTTTAATTTTATTTTTATCGCTAGGAATTTTATTTTTTGATTCCCAGTAGCGTAGTACAGCGAGTTTTTATGTTCTGTAATGTTAACCCGTAAACGTCGAGTGTAGTTCCACTGGTACGGTTTAATGACCAGCGCTGAGGGTTGTTTGTTCCATTACATTTTGAGACAGCACGGGAGGGTTATGGCCCAAATTCTCGCGTTTTGTTTCTGAATATTTAATTAATAAAGTTTAGGAGCTATGGCTCGGGCCTTATTAGGGGCTTTAAAATGAATGTGCCCTCAATTTATCAGCAATGGTCGTTTTCATCAAAACTGGTTTTATGTTTTCGCGTTATTTCACGAAAAACATTACGATACACAAACAAAATTACATTTATTTTTATTTTCCGGTTTATCCGACCATATTTAATTAATAAAGTTTAGGATCTATGGTTCGGGCTTTAAAGAGAATGTGTCCTCAATTTATCAGCAATTCGTTTTCATCAAAACAGGTTTTGTTTTTCGCAATATGGCGGATGTCGCTGATGTTAGACAACAACATTTTATTTTTTATAGGGTAAGCTTCTGCTAGCGGTTTCGCCCCCGTGAAAGTCGGAAATTATCCCAAAGAACGTACTTTCGAGATAAAAAGCATCCTCTTCTCTTGTCGTCATGTCATGTCATTCCTCTGTTCTTGTCGAGGATATAGGATATACGTGTAAGCTTAAAAAAGCTCCCTTCAAATTGTCAGTAAGTTTCTTTCATAAAAATTAATACACCCTCAATCGGCTTTTGGGGGATTATGTGAAAAAATCTAATATTAAGTTTATTACTCATTTAACCAGTATGTATACCAGTTGTACATTGGCTTGAAAACTATCAAATGATTCTTAGATAAAAACTTTAAGACTCCCTTAATCACCTTTTTGAAGTAGTTGGGAAGAACTAATAATGACAACCTTTATTATTTACTTTCGTTAGTATTTTTACTAAGTTTCAAGAACATTGGCTAAAAAATAATATTCTTCAATAAAAACTTTAACAGCCCAATAATTGTACCAAGTTTCACGTTTGGTGGCTCATGGACAAAGATTTTTTCGCCCTCTTGGGGGAGGAATTTTCCAAAATACTTTCTTAACTGATGCCTACATCAAATAAGGAATACGTAATCGGAATTTCACGTCTCTACGACCAGCGGTTTAGGCTGTGCGTTGGTCCATCATTCAAGACAAAGCCATTTATATACGAGTATATACATGTATGTAACAGATTTTCGAGCATTTTTAATAAACTGTGACTTCTTAACACCTCTTCAGATTTATTTCTTAACTTAATAACGCTCGAAACAACTCATTATCTTATTTAATTACTCCGCTAATAGAATGTAATTATATTAAAAACGAGGACTACTTCAAGAGACGTCCCTCAATTTACTTTACTTTGCTTCTTCATAAAATTCTTTTGATAAGAAATCTTTGATAAGTACCTACCTACTTAATCAAAACTGGGATCAATGATATAAATTTATGTTATGAAGTCGGCTCTGTTAAGTCGTAGCTGAATTGTTTTAGGGTTCCGTACCTCAGTCTGTAAAAACGGAACTCTTATAGGATCACTTATAATCCGTCTATCTGTCTGTCAAGACCTTTTTCCTAAGGAACGCGTAGGGAATCAAGATGAAATTTCACACATATTACTCTAACGAATAACTTTAAAGCTTAATATATCGTAAAAGGATCTCTGAATCGAAAAATGGTTTTAAAGAACCCCTTATTACTTTTGACAGATCGATCCAACGATACCGCACGATGGAATAGACTATAAAAACAAAATCATTCCCCCCTTTAGGCTGCGTTTCCACCAGAGATGTGTGAGGATGCGTAGCGAGGAATGTGTTTGTTAAGAACCAATAGAATCGCTTGCGCTGAGCGAGGCTAGGTAAATGGAGTGATTCTATTGGTTCTTAACAAACACATCTTTCGCTACGCATCCTCGCACATCTCCGGTGGAAACGCAGCCTTAGGTCCGGTTTTCACTAAAGCGGAGAGGAGAGGAGATGTGTTGAATAAACCAATCAGATTTCGTTATTTCCACATCTCTTCACCGCTAAGCCTATCGGATTGCTTTATTCAACACATCTCCTCTCCTCTTCGCTTTGGTGCAAACCGGGCCTTACCTTCACGAGAGGAGGTACCAAGCAAAAGATTTTCCAGAGTTTTTTACAACTTTATCGGCGTGATTAATATCTACAACCATGCTTAATGACAGCTTAGTAGCATCAATTAGTCTCTGAGTAAAACCGTTGACAGACGTACCTACGGACGACGGATTCTATAAAAGTTCCTTGTTCGTTGTGTCCTATGGAACCCTAAAAAGCTTCAAACCATAAGACTAACATAACAGTTTTAGCAGGAATAAAAACATTCAAGCTTCAATTTAGCAATCTTGTAAAACATTTTAATCTGAAACTTCAAAAGAGAAATTATAAGCAACAAAACCACGATGAAAAACTTCGCTCGAGTTTCAAGCAAGAAATAAATAGAAACCATTTATATCTACGGGCGGATCTTACGTCACACTAATAGATGAGTTCTGGGAAGGAAACTGAATAATTCACTAGTACTTATTTCTGTATAAAACATCGCATTTCTGTACATATTCCACAGAAAACATAACAAGGAAACGCTTTTAACAGTAATACTACAAACTAAGTACCGGGGTACCGGCCACTGTAACATGAAACCTCCGGGAAGCGCTAGCAGCAACAATGACACGTCGAAATCCAAAGATTAAACTGTAGTTCCTTATTTTCCCGCATGTCAAGATATTTTGGTCCTGCGTTAAGTAGTGTATGAATGTTGGTAGTTATAAAATATTCAAGGCAGATAATTCGAAAAGCAGTGGGTAGTCGTCTTGTTAGTTACTCGATGGGCACACACTAATGACTCATTCAAGTTAACATTTATTATGTATCAAATGAGCATTAATCTTGTGTGTATTGAGGACTTCGATTTTGTTATCAATTGAAATACCTAAAAATTCTATTCAAAAGTCATTTATTCTCTCTTCATAATTGGTTGACTTAAAATGAAATTTATTTATTAAAACTATGCACTAGTAAAAACACTGTACAAGCCAGTCGACTTTATTATGTCGTTATTAGTCGCCTTTAATATTATTTGTAATTCATGCTTAAATTATATTCTACCATTAAGGCCTTGTGCGAGTAAAAACATGAATGGATAAAAGAAAATAAACAAAAATTAGAGGAACGTGGTAATTTAATGCTTGATTAATGCACGATAGTTGAATCGGCCTAGCCTTTTTCAACTAGGTAGGTATATTAGGTAGCGTCTGTTTAAAATACTGGTATTTAGATCTAGTCTGGTGACTGGGAATGTGGTCTCCTCCCCGACTTTTGCCTAACGAGCCAACCCGCGCCGCTGAGCCTTTAGCTTTAATAACCCCTAATTAATGAAACGACCCAGCCTGATTGTCCCTTGCTGTCCCTAACTGATGCCGCTAAGCCGAGGTCGTATTCCACAGGGAATGCCCTTAGCGAGCGGTCAGTAGTTTTTAGCTTGTAGCTAGTTTTGTTGCCTTGGCTGGGGGCCTTAAATTCATTTGAGGCCACCACAGGTTAGTCCGGTTAAGCAGTTGATATCCCAAGTGTGTTAACTTGCTAGTGGTCACACCTAAAAAAAAAAAGGGAATGTGGTCTGGGGCAGAGCTGTTCTATACCGCCCCTACATGTATTAAGCCTATTGTGTTAAACTATGTGTATCTGAAGCGGTGTTCAAGCCACTTAATATTGTGTATTTGATAAGGTCCTGTTGACCGATATTAATGTGTGTACCTACTTCCATTTACCTACCACCTAACTGGGTGCATCTGAATACTAGTATTATACATATAAGATAGTAAGCAAGGCTGTCAATTTTTCTCGATTCTGACTACTCATAACGAGGTTCGGAGGTGTCTAGGTATGTAGGTATTAGATGATCACCCATCCACCGGCCGACCTCGGCAAGCGTCGCTTAACCTCAAAGATCGACTCGTTTTTTTTTAACGATGGGAAATCATCAAATGACTCCTTCCGCTCTGTGCGGAGTGGAAGGGAGTGTCAGATTCTTACTGACTAAAACCCATCCGTGTTCCTCCTAATGCCCTTTGCGTTCCAGGACCGCGGTGACTCTTTCGAACAAAATTACGATATTCTTATTTAGTCACGAGTTCCTCTTCGTCGTCTTGTTAGTTATTCGATGGCCACACGATAATGACTCATTCAAGTAAACATTCATTATTTATTCATCGGACTGAGCTTTAACTATGTGTTATTAGGAACTCGGATTTTATTTATTAATGCGTGCGTAATGGACGATAGTTCTACAAGGAAATTATTTAGGTGCTGTTATTGAGTCAACGTTTGTAAAGAAATGATTAATGGTTGGGATTATGGGTTAATTATTCGGCGATAGATCAGGGTTAAAGTAACATTGATTTTTCAATACACATAAAAATAAATAACGAGACCAAATACATATTATAACCATGATGTTCGACGTGGGAGTAGAAAGCGCAGAATCATTAAGTTTGGTAGGGTATAGTCAAGATAAAAACCTCCTCTTTTCTTTACAATTTTCTACTGTATCAATGATTCTTGGAAAGAGTCCGTAAGCTAAGGCTCTTATTCCAAGTTCGTTTATAGAACCCAGCCTCGACTTTCTTGCCATGACAACGGAAAAACAACGGGAAGATCTCGGTTAGTTTCAATAAATAACAAGCTAAAACTGTTGCCTGCTGTTGCCACCCGTGGCTGGCTGGTAGAGACAGCCTGAGGCATTTAAACAGCCGTATCTTTATGCATGAAGTTTAAATAAATAAATGAACAGATGATTGGAGTTGGCAGAAATAATAATAATAATGAATAAGAAGAAAAATAGAAATAAGAATATAAGGGTCAGTTCACATCTGACGGAAAATGCGTCGCGTAACACCAGAACAGACAATTATATGATAAAACATTCAACCCTGCACACTCAACCGATGATGCGTCATCGCACGTTGTACCGAATAGACGCGACCGGTGATACGCTCGACGCATCTTCCGTCAGATGTGTACGGACCCCAAAGGCGAGCTTCGCTAGAACTTCAAGTAGATTAGGTACATTAAACCAGGTTTTTATTTGTTTCCAGAATTTTAAATGATGTGATCAATCTCTTATAATATCACTACCAGTAATTACCTCGAAACACCTTTATCACAAAGTTCCATACCTATCTTCAAATAAACCTTTGAACCCACAACAAAGGACATAATAAACTTCCCAAGACAATACGCAGATATGACATTAAAGGCTGTAATTCAGCGTAATTGTTAGTACACAGACCGAGGCAGCCATTAGACGTAACTGAGTTAGTGGGTGCGACGGCGGCCAATTAGAGAGCGGATACACCGCGCTGCCTTTTATCATTTCAAACTGAAAAAAACGCTGTGAAACCTACGTTTCACTCACAAAAAACGCTGTGGAACCTACGTTTTGCAGCGTTTTTTGTGAGCGACGTGTGTTTTTTGTCCCAATATTGAATTAATCGGACGTTTTTAATGGCTTTATTTGTACCCTTTGAAAGTCGCTTTTTGATTGGCTGGCTTTATAAATATTGCGAGTAAAATATGAAAGAGCGTCGTGCATTTATCAACACTGATGATTGAGTCCTTTGATGTCATACGAGGTTTTATTTTATTCAGGCAGTCTTTTTACTGCATTTTTTAAATATTTGTTTCGTTTCTCTAGCAAAACCAGACATAAAAAGTCCAGTCCTACAAATAACTAGGTACACAACAGGAATGAAGTTTCTTGTTTCAGCTTTTCTAATTCTGCCTTTAAATTTACTGAAAACTTCGTCTCACTATTAATTACCTTGTTTTCAATAAAATCAAGTGAAAAATTTCAGCATTGGGAAAGCTTCCAAACCGCAAATTAACTGGTATCAATACATAATACGAAAGCAATTTTACTGTTTCATGCCGTTTATACTTTTAACCAATAAAAATAGAAAAACGGGGGAATAAACGGGTTTTCTTTAACACTTCTTTTTTCTTTTATTTAACCTTTATGTACAATAGTGGTACCTACATGGGCGGACTTAATGCAACAAGGCATTATCTACCAGTCTAAACTACTTCCATAAGCAATGTCTTTCATACTTTGGAACGTTCATACAAAAGAAAAAAAGACGTGTCTATTTTTGTATGCTTTACTAGCTGCCGCCTGAGGTTCAGCCCGGCTGAAAGTCGGAAATCATCCCAAGGGAACATACCAATCCGAACCTATTGTGTGCCAAACATACGTTCAGTAGTTATTGCGTGAAAGAGTAAGAAACCTCCATCCATTCATCATAAAAATCGTTCGCATTATAATATTAGTATTTCAGATAAATCGTGCCACGTGAATTGTGCAAATTCCAACAGTCAATATTATGCCAAGTCAAAATCATACCAACTTCACAAAGTCGGGTGCCGAAACCACTGAAAAACACGTGGACGAAACTGGGGCAAAGCCTCCGCAAGTTGCATAGAAACCCCAAAAGTATCTGCTAATATTGGCTTGGGTTGGGCCAGAACAAACATACCGCAAAATTATAATTATACACATAATATATAGATACAATTGCAAACACAAAGAGGTATTTTGAACCTAATCAACACGTTTGTAAAGTATTCAATTTGCGTGGCATTTAATTAGTGGTGTAGTTTTGTTTTTGATTTGAATAGCAACTAGTTAGTTTAACTGAATTTGATATTCAAGAGATAATTAGCGAGTAGATAATATTAAATGAATAGTGTGCAATATTCACGTCATCGCAGAACTCAATATGACTTAGATAAATAAAACCTTGACAATTTTTTGTTGATATATTATTGCAGTCAATCACAGATTTCAAAAAAGTATCTGAAACAGACAAGTTAATAATAAAATAACAAATGTGAGTCATGATAAATAAGCAGATGCATGTCGTGGTTGTGATAAAAAGGCTTCCACTCAGCATAATGCTGTGCCGTACCCTCAGCACGGCGCTGGTTTTCAGTGGTCACCTAGGACATGACGTGCGAGCTACGTAGTGCTTTATATTATGTAATTCACGTATGAAAATCATTGAGACAGTTTCAAAGTGACATAATGGTTATGTACGCGAACCTATCCAAGAAAAGGGTCCCTCCATTAGTTCCATCTTTTTACAATCCCTCACAAATAACCTTTATCGTTGAAACTTTGGAAAAAACTTTCTAGAAACCGAAAACGTTTCTAAGTTTCTAGCGTACCTATCCTTCGATGCTAAACTTGTTGGTAATAGAGTCAAGCTGACGACGTTTCGGTCCGTTCAATTTGGCTTTCTCCACACAAAACCGTTTTATTTTAGACGACTTTTATTCCCTAGGGTATTAGGAAAACTTTGGTGCTTGAATAAATATTAGTTGTACTTACGGTTAATGGATAATATGGCTTTTCGGTTATGGTCGAGTAATAACAAGTCCTGAATCGAGGGTCTTATGATCTGACCTCTGTATTCAAAACTCAAAAACCATACCCATTTAAAAAAGAAACCCAATAACATTTTGTTCCGTCTTTCGCCCAATGTATTTGTATTTGATTGTTTTTCGTTAGGCATTTTCAAGTACTTTGCAGTCAGAAGGCTGGATTTGTATCCTATCATGGGGAAATAAATCGCATGCTTTCGAATGGAAAAATGTTGCTGAACTCCTACCTACACCTCCGCGGAATACAAGGATAATTCTATATTATGTTTGTTGATAGTCAAACTTACAAATGCCTGTATTATTTTCCCTTTTTTGCACATATAACTTTACTCTTAGAGAAAGTTTCAAGATCGCAACGAAAAACATTTGTAACGTGTCCCCAGCGGTCTGGAGTCTCAAAGTTCTAACAGACTCGAACTGTCGGCTGGTTTGATAAAAGCTGGCCAAGAATAGAACCGTTATAATTTGTTCAACTTTCGTTCCTGTGGTTACATAATTTACAATTTTGGTTTTCTGTCAATAGTGACTACCTACTATACTCCATCCGAGTAGGTAGTTAACTAAAGGTAAACAAAAAAAACCACGTGACTTACTTAACCGACTAAACGTAATACCAGTCTATTCAGTTGTCATGATATGGTGGTGGCATGGTAACCCTGTCACGTGTTTTTTTTTGTTTACCTTTAGTTAACTACCTACTCGGATGGAGTATAGGTAAAGCATCTTTAGAAATTATCTTGGCAGTTTTAATGGTTACATGAGCTTTGTTTTAATGTCTATTTTCCTATAAATAATCTTATACCCGTCAGGTCTATTTCTTATAACGAATCGAAAAAAAGATGTCATAAAAACCTTTCCATAATTTGAAATGGACTTTGAAACTTTCTATCGCTTCCAAGCTGTCATCATCTGTCGTTTCAATTCGGCGAGCTCGCATTATTTCAGCAACTTTCGGAACCCGCATGCTCTGCGAAATCCAAACGCCAGTCGAATGCGAATTCGCTCGCTGTCAGAATTCAGAAATGACATGAATGCGGGAAGTGAGCGAGCGATGTGGAGGGCTCTCCGGCCCTACAGCCCTTTTGAAAGCCTTTCATTGCGAACGACCCTTGCCCGTTGTTCAGGTGCTTGACCTCTCTCGCAAATTAAGAATGTTCCGTGTTGTTAATGAGATCATAGTTTGACTGTAATTAATTATGAAGCTAGTTATTGAGCGTTTTATTATTTCGGGGAATAAATATGAGATCGCTGCTATTAATCACCAGGCTGACGAGGCATCTGGTTACAATTTGTTTCAATTTTTTCGTGTGTCCTGAATAAATTGTTACCCTAACTTCTTCGTAACTCATATTCATGTAATATGTAATAAACCAAAAATATTGCGGACGAAGTCAAAAGAATCCTATATCTCGCTGTCAACAAAGTTACCAAGTAATATCTGTCGCGCTCGTTTTACGGAGAAACCGACAACTTTCAGAATACCCGAAACTTTCGGAGGTAACGAAAGCCGAATTTCATCGGAAACTTTAGCCCTGATAAACAATTCGTGTATTCGCAATTTGCACACAAATGAAGCCGGCTGTAGCCTGTTAAGTTAGTAATGGCGGGCGAGAAATAATTCAGTTATGGTGGCTCGCGGCACCTAGCAGCCCATTCCAACCCTCGCTCCAAAATCGAAGACGATTATTAAAAGCGTTTTAATAGAGGACCGTTTTTATAGCGGGCCCGGGGCTCTGTAAATAAGAGACGAAATTACTTTGGGTAAATTCTCGCTTTCGTAACGCACTGCGGAAGAGACGGGTGTTAAAAGCAACGTTTCTCGTTTGCTATTTTTAGGAAGTGTTCCATTAAAACGTCCTTGTTTGCCATTTGAAAAATAAAAACAAGCGGTTTTGTTACTTGGAGTTAATTAAACTTTTTGCCCGGACACGGTGAGGTCGGGGGTCATCGTACGCGCGTGTCAGAAGACGGTCAACGACCAAAGCCCAACTATGGCTGTACCAACTTTGATGATCGATATCTCAAACAATGGACATTATCATCAACTTTTCCTCCTCCATCTAGAGCCACAAACAAGCATTATAATAAATGGCTTGTTCTTATAAACAGAGAAAGCATGAAAAGGGACGTAGATCTAACAACAAAGGCTCGGGAACATTTCCTATTGTTGTGTCGGAAACAAAGAAGTTTCCAATACAAATCGTACACTATTTGCTTTCCATAATTCAGTCGTTGTCGGGAACAAGTGATAGCCGATGTCGAGGGTTGGGGGACCTCTGAAATGAAATTGTCTCTTTCAGTCTAGTTGTTTGTACCTACTTGAGATGGTAACGTAAACTTAGGTACCTAGTTCCTATTTCTACATACTCTCATGTTGTGCAGAGTAAATTAATGATTATTTCTCAACGTATCGTATGTTTTCTTTTCTATTTCGATGGAAACGCATAAATAAATAAATTACTTTCAGACATGACATTTTGGACGGCAAAAAAAATAAGATACCTACTTAATTCCGTTTTTTTTTTCTTAGCTTTGCCCCATACTAGGAATTTCTCCTGTATCGTGGGTGCGTTTACAATCATACAAACTCGCATGCACAAATAGCCAAACCCGGAACAACCATCTGTAGGCCAGACTAATGTGTGTTCCGTGCGGGAATCGAACCCGCGACACGCAGCACAGCAGAATCGCTCAACCACTGCGCCAACCGTGTCGGCAAAATTCTCACCGTATCGTATGTTTTTTCAATTTCGATGGAAACGCCTAAAGAAACAAATTTCAAACATGACACTTCAGACAACAAAGAAAATAAAATAATTATGTCTGATAATTTTGGATTGGTTAATTTTGTAAATAATTTACTTGGCAAGTGATTGGTACCTTCATTTATAAGTGTTGTAAGTAGGCACCTCAAATTATGTAAATATTTTCGTGTTATAAAGCTTTTGTTTCCCAAAAGTAGGATTTCATTTATCTTCTGACAGCTTGCATCAAAATTAGTTTGTTCAAATGTGCTAACCTAATACATTAAACGACAACTTCATGTCCACTTTAATAACGTTTTAATTGCCACAATAACAACTATGCATCCATAACCACAATAATCCAACCCCCCACTGCACCAACACTCGATAGCCCTCCATCCTGCACAGAGGGCTGTAAGGGCACAACGTTGGCACAACAGTGGCACAAGCATGGCACAAGGGCCCTCAGTCAGCACGCGTTGTGCGAACCTGCTAACCGGCGAAGTATCGACCGCGCAGTGCCGCGGCTATAAATACATATCGTAGGTAATGTTGTTGTGAACTAAATGGACATGTGTATAACAAAGGAACAGCCTCACAGTGATAAGTGAAATCAGGGGTTTCTCCTGCCAGGGTTGCGGATTTTGTTCGAAAGCGTTACGCGGCCCTGGAAAGCAAAGGGCACTACGAGGACCACGGATGGGTTTTAGTCAGTAAGAGTCTGACACTCCCTACCGCTCCACCCAGAGCGGTAGGAGTCATTTGATTTCCCATCCATAGAAAAGGGGTTTCTGTGGCTACAGCTGACATTTGTTTTATTACAAGATTTTAATTAAATCGTTTCGTTTGTATTTATGTCCGCTTACAAAATAGTAAAACATTTTTCGCTTGAAAAATTCAAGCATTTGATTTTTTTTGTTTATTTGTGATAGGCACGCGCTTGACCGCTATCTCACCACCATCAGGTGAGATGATGCGACGATGTGGTCGAAAATGTATGGATGTTTGTTACTCTTTCACGCAAAAACTACTGAATGGATCTTGATGAAATTTGGCACAAAAGTAGATTCTAGTCTGAAATAACACATAGGATACTTTTTATCCCGGGAGTATGTTCCCTTGTTATAATTTTCGACATTCACGCGGGCGGAGCCGCGGGCGGCAGCTAGTATGATATAAATGACACTTATCATACTCATGACAAGTTTCAATGTAATCAAAGGTTACCTTGGAGTGATTGACATTTTTACTGAAAACGGCTGGATATTTGATAGTCTTATATTTTATGTTTATGTAGATAGCAATAGACTCGACTCATTTAGCTAGAAAATACACAATGTGTTCTAGGTAAATGAAGGTCATGTTAGTCAGGTCCATTCGAGGTAAGCTAACTCATAACGATACGACTCAAGGTTAAGTTAGGTTGTAGCATGCACTTAAAAAAACATAAACAGTTTATTACCAAGTAAACATCCATTCAGCTGACAAAAAACTGCTTCATGTAGCAATGAAAACTCGTTCTCCATTTTACAAATTAACAAAAAATTAAAGCCAAGCCCAAGCGTTTTAAGTCTCTGCCAGGGTTATGGATTTTGTTCGAAAGAGTTACCGCGGCCCTGGAAAGCAAAGGGCACTAAGAGGAGCACGGATGGGTGGTTGTAGTCAGTAAGAGTCTGACACTCCCTTCCGCTCCGCCCAGAGCGGGAGGACCATTCATAAAAAAAGCGTTTTATGACTAGATCTAGAGCGCCACATGGAAACATACATACATACATGGACTGATAAACACATTACCCTCCTTTACGTCGCGCAGTCGGGTAAAACAATCAAACGGTTTTTGCTAAAACAAATTGGAATTGAAAACTTCTATTACTAAAGTACTGTCATTGTAATCTAGTTGATAACTTCGCCAGCCCCATCGGCTCCGACAAAAACCCAAATGAACAGGGGTGCCTTTTAAAATAATTACTTGCAGATGGGTCTCCGGTTTCAACAAATTCATTAGTGCCCACTGTCCCACGCGTCGTTTAATGTTACATGTTAGTTTCATGTTTTAGTAACGAACAAATTGGCGAAGTAAGGATTGGCACTAACATGATTTTGCAAGTATTTGTTTAATGTAACTTTAAGCACTAATAAAAAGCGCTGAACAAAGGCAGACTTTATTCTTCTGATACTTGAACTTTTGTGTACAGAAAAACCTTTGTATACGTTTACTGAAATACATATTACGTCGCAGCCAACTAGCTTAATCAGCCCTTTCATTAAAAGCCTAGCTTTTTTATTTACCTGCGCCGATTTTTCACATCAAGACAGTTTATGTGTTCACCTATGTAAACACAGATAACTATTTTTAAGTAACATAAGATACCTAACTGTCAAACATTTTTAAATTTTTATTTTTTTAATTCTATGAGGGGTCAGGAAAAGCAGGGTATTGAGGCAGTACGTAGGTACATCTTTAATCTGTGCGACACATTTTTTCCGACATCCACGCGAACGAAGTCGCGGGCACATCTAGTTTTTTAATAAATATTTGTCATGTATTCAATGTACTTGAGATATAGATGTTTTAATACTTGTGACTAAGGTATGAAGATAAAAAGGTTATAACAACCTGTCTTTGCTTCCTTGTCAAATTTCTATAAACTTAGTCAAATTATCCATTAAATCCATTAAAATGAGGAAAATATATGCTGTCGTACTCATGACATTAAACAGTGACCTAAAAAAAACGGTCGTTAGTGTCAAACAAAACATCGGAAAAAATTCACCGTACGGAACTGTGTCACGGACACATCAGAAGCAGTTTTTAATTTATTTCATGCCGCATATTATTAATTAGAGCATTCATTGAATAATATCACAATCTGATTATTAACTAATTAATGACTTTTAAAATATCAGATTGTAATTGTTGTACTTCTTAGGCGAAACCCTCCATTATGATCTCTCTCTATCATGTAGAAGTTTGCTGGACACCTCAACTTTCAGATAAGTTGGCCTGACATTAACTTTATTATCACTTAATTATAAGTAAGTTTGTTGTACAATAAAGAATATAAAAACATGCACAGGATTTGGTCTAATCTAAACTAACGCCGGCAATACACGTTCAAGTAATTTGATCAAATAGGCTGGCTCAAATTGTTTGATCAATTAGAAATAAATTTCATATTACTTGAATGGAACCCTTAAAAAATAAAGTATTTATCTTTGTCAGGCACTAGAAATAAAGAGCAGTGACAGTTTACTGCCAGTACCCATGCAAAGCAGCCAATAACAAGTTAGTACCGAATAAATTGTACCGATAGCATGCAAGTATAAAGTAGATAAGGTAATGTCGTAAGTTTAGTACGGGAAGTAGTACAATAGAGTTTACAAGGAAAACTAGAAGTTTCTGACTACTCTCTGTCTGTTCTGAAAGGAGAAACTTGTAAGTTGATTGTATTGTGTAAGATTTAAGTTTATAGTCTGTCCTAAAAGTTTTGTTGTATTCTGTATTATGTAGTTGGCTTGGGCTCGTGTCTAGTTATTAAATTGGAGTTATCGGACAGATTATACAAGACGTACGTAGATATAGCCACCGGTGCATAGTAGACATTCCACTCATACGCACAAAATGTTTTAAACGTGAATACTTTCATTGCACGTTCCGCTAAAGAGTGGAATTCCCTGGTAGCTAAAACTACCAGGAAATAGACTCCGGGAATTAGGTGTCTTTAGGACATGAGTGAGTATATTATTTCTTTTTTACATTGAAAGTGAACAATTTTTAAGTACGAGAATCGGTTTTTTGATAATTTTCTCCAGTCGCTGTCGGCTTGGCAATTCCGTACTCAGTGGAAACACCTCGCACATAGGCGTGTATCGCACAGTGTAAAGGGTAAACACATCAGCGGAATGCTCGCGTGAGGCTAGCATTCACTCTGTCAGCTCGTGTGACTTCGCGCTATGTACCTATCTACTATCGTGTATCAGCCTTAGTTGTTTGTATGTTGCTATGTGTATTGAGATAGCAGCCTTTGTTTTATGTTTAAAGTGAAATTGATTGATGGTAATGCTGGGTTTAACTAGACGAAATAGTGTAAAGGAGACTTGTCGCGCTTTGTGTCAGTTTTTACTGAAAAACTATTTAGTTTGGTTGAACGTATTAGGACAATATTGGGTAAACGAATAAGACCTTACTGTTCATAAAAGGACCTTCAGCAGGTAAAAAATATTGGGAAGAGTGTATGGCTCTAGCTAGACAGACTTATGGTTGATTCACACATAGAAAGAAAGAAAGAAAACGGCCCGGCCACGTCCCGGACACGGCCCGGCTATGTGTGAATCAACCTTTAAGGTACGTTCATCATCTGCCTAGCCTTTTCCCAACTATATTGGGGTCGGCTCCCAGTCAAACCAGATTCAGCTGAATATCAGTATTCATTACCAACCTTTAAGGTACGTTGTCCATGTTAAATTAACGATTTTTGCGTAAAATGTCCATAAAACAAATAAAAGTCGTGGTGACGTCGTAAACAGCCAGTCTATTCTGACAACGTCTCACCGTGTAAACTTAGGTATAGTAAGCATGAAGTGAACTGTAATTCCATTTTTGACAGATTGACAGCTCACTTCACGTTCACTTCACCTAAGCTTTCACGGTGAGATGTTTACAGAATCGCTATATAGTCCTGATTACTACAAAAGATATAAACTTACACATCCACACGGTCACGATTCACGATAATACGACTTTAACAAGACGTCCAAACTTTCAGCACATAGTTTTTACAGCACATACGAATTATTACACAAAGTTACGTCGCAAGCTAACCTTGAATGTGAAACTAGACCGAAGTTATCGACTTTTCGCGGAGCCAGTGTTGGGAGAATGAATAGACTAATTTAACTGGATTTAAACTTCAAGTTTCAGTCAAAATTGTTTTTCGATTGGTTTGATTTTAGCAGGTTTTTCAAAGATACCATTGATTTATTTTGTCATAGATTTATGGAATCGTACATGAAATTACATACAACATGTTACAGAATAAACGGAATACCTGAATAGGGGTCATTGTACTCATCAGTATGAACAACTTTTACAATGGGACCAATACTGAAATCGCGAAAAAAATCGACTGCTCGATACATTTTTATGTGCGCATAACTCGATTAAATGTACCTACTTACTGAACAGCTGTTTTTTTTTCCGACATTTTAGTATTGGTCCCATAGGTAGTTAACGTTGTTCATAATGATGAGTACAATGACCCCTATACAGGTATTGCGTTTATTCGGTTAGACGTTGTATATCTAAACACAGAGCACCGAGACTGCTTGTGGTAGCTACTGCTAAAGATGGCATTATCACAACTTTCCATACAAACCAAAGTGGGAAGTATTGTATGTCATGTGTTCACAATATACTTTAATTATGGCTTTTTAATTCTGATTATGGCTTTGTTAGCCGAAACTTGTGCTTGGCGCACATTGCGCGGGCACGAGATTGCGATTCTAAGCTGCGATTTGAAAGAAATATCTACCACACTGTGCCCCATTTCCTTACATTCCCTGGATATTCAACCGTCCTAATCATTCTTCCAATTTCAACGAAACTGAATGAAACAAAAAAACCACAAACTAGTTACAAAGAACAGCTCCCTCTGGCGGTATTTGCGGTGAACTAAAAGCCCCAGACTACACATAACGCTACGAAATTCGCTTGTAAAGCTATCGCATAAAAATTAAACGAACAAAAAAAGGGTAGCACTAAAAAGCCCAAAGTGAAAAGTCTCCGTCGTTCGCCACGGTAACATTCTTTTGTTTGGAACGGCAATTATTTTGAACTGGCGGGCTAGGGCTGCTAAACGCCGGACTAGACTTGTTTGGGAATTTTGTATGTTTGGTCGGATCCGGCGAAATAAAAAGGAGGAAATTCCGTTTCTTTTTTATTATTCAGACTTTGGCACAAAACCAAAAAGGTTGTAAAGGTTTGTGTCTTCTTTAGACACAGTTTTATTTTTACCAACCATCATAGCACATGTGTAGGTATTAAAAGTGGAATTTAAATAAAAATCAATTTGCAACCAATTGGTTTCACCCGGACATAAGTCGAAAAAATATGTAGAACTAAACTCAATAGTTCTATTTGGTACTTAAGAATAGCTTAAAATAATCTCTAATTCCGCAATTTATTTAGGACCTACCTACATAAAAAAGTCAAACGTTTTTCATATAAAATCCACGTAGCCCGTTATCTATGTCCTCGTGTCACAGGTCTATTTCCAGCCTCAAAACCGATTTTCGTGCCTAACTGAGCAAGCGAGTAACCAAGCCTGTTCAGCTTTATAATTCGCTCTGACAACCCTATTCAGTGGAGAGATAAAGAATTTATTTACATAGCTCAAACTACTGTTTTGAGCGTACTAGTGGTACATTTACATTTTGTCGACATTTCGTAAACATTAACTCCTGAGTGCTAGGAATTATTGTCGCACTGCTTATTGTGCAGTTTCCTACGGTGGAGTGTTTGTACTCTGTGTTGTTTGGACCTCTGAACGTGACTAATAAGGACGTGGTTGAATTAATGGGGAAGAGTGGCTAGATCTATGAGTCGGTATTTTGGGGGTGGTAAATGTTGCGCTTTGCTGAAGAAGACATATTAAGCACTTTGTGGTTTTCATGAATACTTTAAGCACACAAAGATAAAAAGGGGGACTTTATGAAAAGGCATTTTCTACCAGTCCAGCATTGGATGCTGCCTAGACAAATACTAAACGAATTATAAACTTAATTGTAAACTTATTAGAAAAGTAAATGAACCACCAACCATTTACATTTTGTAGACATTTCATACACATTAACCGCTGAGTGCTTGGCATTATTATCGCACTGGTTATTGTGCATTTTCCTACGGACTTCTCTTTTGGACCTCTGAACGTAACTAGGAAGGACGTGGTTGAATTAATGGGGGAGAGCGGCTAGATCTGTGAGGCGGTATTTTGGGGGTGGTAAATGTTGCGCTTTGTTGAAACATAAACAATCGTGGTTTATTTATTTAAGCACAAAAATGTACAAAGGCGGCTTAATAACATGGCATTTTTAAATCTAGTTTAAGTATTGCGGTGCAATGACTCAAGCATATTTCTTAAGTAATCGAATAGTCCTGAGAGTGCTTATAGAAACTAAATTCCCTTCCCAGTCCATATTCACCATTATAACCCAAAACAAATTATTAACAAAGTAGGTACATCAGCACAAAAACTGCATTAATACACAACAGTCTATCATTTTCAAATATGGCGTCAACACGTCATTGTTGCGCCAACAGCACACGATCAAGAGTCATCGACTGCGCCGTTCATTATACGGAATTTTGCCTCCCTATACGTGGCTTGAGCGCACTCCAAACGCCACTGGCTTGAATAGAGCTCCACCTCAAATATGTCCCACTTTCAAGGCTCGGAAATGCTCGAATAGAAGCCTCTTATGCTCTTCAGGTGGATTTACGAGCGTGCAGAACTGCTTAGAATCGAGCAAAGAAACTATGGCCTGATAATGATAATTTATAAGGTGATAAAAGCCGTGTGTTCGTGAAATAATTTGAGCTAATAACCCTATTTATTAAGAGCGTGTATTCGATTCGCGAGTCGCTGGGAGGGCCCGGTACGAAGTGAGGGCTTAGTGTGAGTTTTTCAACGTACTCGATCGCGTTAACGTAACCGTTCGCGCATGTCAAATTGTATAGAAAAAAACAGGTTGTCCGTGAGCGTCACCGGACGGCGCTTATTCAGTTTCATTACAAATTGACGTTTACGCTAACGCGATCGAGAACGTTAAAAAGCTCACACTAAGCCCTCTGATCGGCAAACGATTGCGCGCAGGGATTTATAGTGTTTTTAAAATAATCGTGTAAAATAAATGAGTACATAAAAAAGACTGAAAAAATACCAGGATATTTAGCAATACCTTTATTTTCTTAAAATAATTATAATATTTAAGAATGTTTATAGTGAAACACTGTTAAAAAAAATGTTAAAGTTAACCGATTTCCTATTTTTTATTTTTTTTTAAATACTTATTAGCCATATTTTCGTTATTGAGCTTTGTAGTGCACTTTGAGACTACATATTCTGTTGGTCAAACGTATAATATAAAATATTTTAGCACATTACAATGGTTGTATTCGTCCTGAAAGATAACTCTGACTCTGTCTATTTTCGTAAAACGCTATCAGGGGATTGCCTTCTTTTTAAAAATTAAAAATTAAAATTATATTTTACAGAGTTGTGAAAATGTAAATTAAGACTTAATCTTTCTAAAACCGTAATAATCTGTGAAATAATCTGCTCACATCATTACGATTTTGATCTCGAAAAATTAAAAATATGAAGTTTTCGTCGCGAATCGAATACACGCTCTTAAGTATAAAAAATCTTTAAACTTAAGCTTTGATCAATTGAATATTGATTCGCAGCATTATAAATTCAAGTATTAAATGTGGTAAGATTTTTTATGAATGAGACAGTACGTGAAATAAATTAGGTTAATTTGTCTCGAACTGGTAGGTACCGTAAGGATTCGTAAGGATAAGGTGGATGTCGTAAGAGGTGACTAAGGGACTCACCAGAGAATGGGCAGCAGCATTCTCTGTACATTGCAACAGCTACACTGCGATCGCCAACCCGCCTGCCAAGCGTTGGGATTATGGCAACCCTCTGGGGGAGGCCCATGTCCAGCAGTGGACGTCTTTCGGCTGATATGATGATGATGATGATGATGGTAGCATACCCACCGATGAGCTAGCTCAGAAGCCTTTTAGCCACCTAACAACAGGTAGGTTACTCAAATTCGCGCAAATCAATCGAATAACTTAATACTCTCCCTATACCTAATGCAAAAGGAAAAGGAAAATACGTATACATTACACCCCTTAAACGTGGCATACACGTGAGGCGACCCTTAAGATGTGAGCTATCGATTGAGCAATATTAAAATGTTGTATTGAGTGACAGCACATGAGTAGAGAGACCACAGATACCGAGCTTTATTCTAATAATTTAACTTTGGAAATAAAAACTAATAAAAAAACTACTACTAGGTACTATTGTTTATAAAAATAAGTTTGTGTGTTAAAGGATGACTGAGAGTGGTGGCGATGAGCATCCCAAACATGTTCGGTATGTCATGTTGTCTAGAACCTATCAGTCCTAGTAAACCTTAGTTCTTACCTTTTTTTTAATGGATGGGAAATCATCAAATGACTCCTGCCGCTCTGGGTGGAGTGGGAGGGAGTGTCAGACTCTTACTGACTAAAACCGATCCGTGCTTCTCGTAGTGCTTTTTGCTTTCCAGGGCAGCGGTAACTCTTTAGAACAAAATCCGCAACCCTGGACAAAATCCGCAACCCTGGTTAGTTCTTACCTTATATAATTTTACTAACACACAGCCATTTAAAGGCTTACCATGTAAGCTACCACTGTTGTATGAAGTTCAGTCTCTTTCAAACATTTACGCCTGAACGTTTTACTGACGTTCCACTAAGACACATATTATTATCTAAGTCATGTAAAGGTACTTACTTCCGCTCTTGTATGAAGTTCAGTCTCTGCCAAATATTTACGCCTGTACCCCAACCAAGGGCGGAACCATAGCTGAGTGAGCTGACGATATCGATCCCTTTCGTAATAGATACCGAAGGTGATTCCACGATTAGAGGCATTATTGACTGTTATAACAGTAAAAGGCATTTTGATGAAGATATGTCACACGCAAACGTAGCGGTATTTATGTTTATTATAATGACAGTTTAGCTGATTCAATATTTTTGTGTGTTATTTGGGGTAGGTATTTTGTTTGTCAAGGTTTTTTGGGTTGATAAATCATTAGGGTAGTGATAGGTAACACTTTGTCCCAACGTCTTGATTGTAGCTGTTAGTTGTCAAAAAATAAAAGTTTTGACAGCAGGATACAACATGAGGTACTTTACTAGTAAGTATGAATGAGACATGAAATAATCTCTTTGTTCTATCCTTCTGTCAGAACGGGCATTTTATTTTTTTTCAACTATAGAAAGGTAGATCCCTAATAAGTAGATGAGTACCTATATACAGGATGTTCCAAAAGTACGTGGTCATATTTAAAGGTGGTGTTTCGTTAGGAAAAAATATCAAACCCGAACGGAAAAAACACTTTTCACAAGCTGTCTGATGCAGTTAGATGTTTACTTTAGTTCGATCACAGATTCGATGCCACCGGCTGCATCAGGATGCTTGAAAGTGCTTTTTGCTAATTTTTTTTGGAACTTTGTAGCCGTTTTTGGGGTCGGGTTTTTTGAATAAGTCAATATTATTATTTTCATATTGTTTCTTTACTCTATAGCAGCTACAAAATACTACCCTTAAATATACCCAAAAAACAGTCGTCTTTTAACTTCGAGTTTGTTGCTAGCCCGGGGCCTTTACATAGGAAACATAAATGTTACAATTATTTTTTCCCTGACTTCGCTTGCGGTCAAGCTCCAGGGGCCCATCTGTCTCTGTGACAAAATTCATTAAAATTGGTTCAGCAATTTAGGCGAGAAAGCGTAAGAAACAAACTCATTTCGCTCGGTTTGTGCAAACGTTCACAATTATAAATCTCTGGTGTGTTTTGTACACACCGTTTACAATAATTGTGTAACGTAAAAAGTTTCACAATTATTAGTTTAGTGTCTTAGTTATTAGCGTTGACTCTCTTTGCAACTTATAATAAAATCACAATAAAATACAAAGTAAGATTGAGTTCATTATAAAAATATTAGCACCATAGCGATTTGGCTTGTGCATCGTGCCACATTTGTGTGTACTGTGCCAAAACCTTTGAAGTTGGTACCAAAAATGCTGGCAGCATTGCCACGGCAAATGGAAAATGCTAATCATGTGCCCCAGATGCTAATGCCCAACAATGGCTTTACTACATATTGTTTATTTATTTATTAAATGCATCTAAAAAGTTTAAGGGTAATTAGAAAAATACGTACAAACTAAATAAAATTATTATTCATCCTTTAAACAAGCCTTAATTTAAATACTACTTTATAAGGTAATTGGAAGATACTTCCAACAGGCCCGCAGCTGATCTCTTGTCTCAGACTCTTACTGACTAAAACACATGTTCAGTTTTAAAGTACGTAACCAGTCGAAGATCAATAAAATCCTAAAATGGACCAGTCCACTTAGAAATTCTACAAAATATGGAAATTCATTAAGGTCTGCTATGTTGGTTAGCTCTTGATAAAAAATAAAATCATATAAACCTGTTTACCTATTTCACTTCGACTTCATTTTATAAACAATAAACGTGCATTACTTGCAGTAATAAAGCTAACCATAAAGATGTACCTAATAAACTTGTGTTTTCAAACACAAGTGGGCTCGCAAAACAATTATAAATTCGTTGCAGTGCTAAGCTCCAATCCCCATTTCTTTTCACGGTTTTGCTCTTTGAGGTTATCGGTCACCTGAGTAGAAAACACCGTGGCCACTACTACTAGTAGTAAGCTAATGTACGTTCCATAATTTAGTTATTTATACGCTCCAAGACACGCATCTCCGATGTTGGAGACAAATCGGCGAGTCTAAAGTGGAATTGGGCAGGTCACATTTACAGGATGTACGAGGACACATGGGCCAAGATCGTCACACGTTTTAATAATTATGATGATGAGGCACGTGGGTCGTGCAGTGTTCGGGATGTTCGGTAACGCTTACAAATTGAAACACAGTCCAAACTTCATTTATGTGGAGCAGTTTATTATTATGATAAATGCACACAGAATATCGTCACTATTAGAACAGCAAAGGATTCACAATTAGATTTATATCCGAGCACATTACAATTATTGCACTTACATATCATGGTAGCGAGAGAGAATTAGAGGAGGTAATAGTCAACGTATTTATAGGTTCACACATCCGGTGATGCCATACGGGAAAGATATAATAAGGGCATCTATTCACAGTAAATCTAATAACACGGTGGGTGGGCCTGAAAACGGATTAAAAAACGCTGGCGTGACGATTTAGACTCATTCCTGTCGGGATAAGGAGGAAGCAGTCCCAGTTCCCAGCAGTGGGACAAGATAAGCTAAAAAAACATTATGTAGGTCCCGTAGTGTATTGTGTATCTATCACAACGTGCAATACTAATCAGTGTAAGTACAATATTTTAAGGTAAAATTCAAACCGAAATTCCAGCAGATTCAAATAAATTAATTCTTCAGAAATATTCAGTCTGAACTGTCGAATAATTCATTTGAGTACACAACCTGATGATTCTAAAAACCTCATTTAAATTACGTTACTAATGAAGGACTATCTTTCCACCAATTTTAAAATACTCGACTGAGTCAGTAACTCAGCAGCCTTGTTTGCATCAGAGCTAGCAAGCCGTCCCACTCATAAACTTAATGTTTGGCTTTTGATGACAAATTAACATAGTGAGGACAAGTTACGAGTTTATAGGACTTAGTAGTAAAACGATGGACTAACTTAAACACGGCAAGCAAGCAAAGTTCATTGGAACTCACTGGAGAGCTAAATTTTATGAGCGCAGGGAAACTATGATTAGACTTGTTGAATATTAAATATGTATAGGTCGCATCTTTAAACTGTCAAATAGCAACACTTGACTATGTACCTATGGGATAAAATGTATGAGCAAAAAAAATTTTTTTTCTCCCATACTTACATAATTTATTCCATATATATCCCATACATAGTCAAGAGTTGCTATTTGACAGTGTAAAGATGCGACCTAGTGTAGTGAGTTATAGCAATTACCTGGAGGCCTACCACAACCTCTTAAAACAATATTATTTTAATATTACTTTGTAATTTCTGTTGTTGCATTTTCAACTCTCGGCGCTGATCCGAGCGTTGAAAATCCAACAGAGCGGAACGCAAAGTAATATTAAAGTAATATTGTTTTAAGAGGTTGTGGTAGGCCCCCTGACCCACCTTCACTTAGCTCAAATATATTAAATGTAAAAGAATTATAAAATTCTTTCGTTTATTCTAAAAAATCTCAACCTTTTACGCAAAGGTGGGTCAGCTAATTGATAACAATCAAACATACTAACACGAAATTACCTAACACTCAGCAGTTACTCAACTAACTCACGCTTAACTAGTACCTAACACAGCATCAGATAATTACGCCCGTCGCCAAAGGAAGCGCCAAGTACCGAACAACTTGACTACGGCAAGTTACCGACTAACTTCAACTTTATATTTAGCTAGCAAACTATCTCGGATTCACCTGCTTAACCAACTCATGTATTTTTGATTCGATTCGCCGACTGTGCGGAGTTGAAGAAGGATTTGTTTTAAGAAGATATGAAATGAATTTTTGATATGGTGTTTTGTTTTTGGGAAGTTTTGATTTGATGGCGTAGTTATTTGATTAATAGCGGAGGGATACCCTCTGACTGTATTATTGTATAACCTATAAATATAACTCACCTATACCTAATTGAGATCTTTTAAGTACCAATCTATTCTATTGGGTCACCGCAAGGCGTTCCATTACCTATTTCCGTGTTTTCATTGGTCTCGATCTTGTGATACTTCTTGGAGCCTAGACAAATTGAAATCATCAATACCAATAGGGATGATTCCTGATTTAAAAAATATATGATTCTATTTAGTCCGATAATCTAACCGTTATCGAAAAATATTGGACACGTATTTATTTATTTATTTATACTTTACGCACACGGATGTACAGAGGCAGACTTAATGCCTTAGGCATTTTCTACCAGTCAACCTAATTACAGGTTAGGTCGCATCATATATCAGGAGTGGGGGCTCGTGACGTTACTTGTAAGTACACTTTTTACATACACTGTAAAAAGTGTACTTACAAGTGACGTCACAAGAGTTTTCAACTCACTGTTTTACTTTCATTTTTTGTTTACGTGAAAAAAGAAAAAATACGTGTCTAATATTTTTTGGAAATCTATCTGACGGACTAATAATATTTCTTTAATCATCTACCCTACTATCAAGCAGTTCATTATGTATGGAATTGACATGCGCTACCGAAATGTCATGTGGTCAATGCCAAACATTTTGGACAATATACAAATTGTTATCGATGGTAAAATGTCATTTTGTCTAGAAAGAGAGAGAGGTCGTCCTAAGATAATGGTATTTGTGGTATCATTATCTAAGGACGACCTTTATCATCAAGTAATCTCCTAAGTGGTCCAGCGCAGCTAAGCCCCGTCTTTTTGTTCCATGGCACCAATCTTGCCTATTTACATTTTAATAAAACGTCGAATTAGTTATATCTACAGAAAAATCCATATAAATATTTCGTTAATTTTACAAGCAAACTTCTCACCAATAAATATAAGATTAATACGAACTTAATAAAAAAGTAAATTAAATTCCTCTCGAAGAATCTCTCCCTATTTTTCTGTGTTCCCAGCACGTACACATTTTCTCCGTACTTTCTTTAACAAACAAGTCCGTAGCAGTACCAACCTAACAACGTTATAGCAGTACCAACTTAACGAAGTTATTAACCTGTCCCGACAACAACTATAAATTAGTTTTGTGGCCCTTCTGAACCCTTGGAACAGTTGTAGTTAGGTCTAATGTTCGTCCTAGAGGTCTTTAGGTCCTTCTTGATTTATGATAACTGCTCCTTACAGGCTTTTTGTGTCGTTATGTTATAAGAAGTGACGTTTTTATTGGCTGAGTAATCATATTTTGTGTTTTATTCGTGGAACAGAGTCAAATGTCGTTGTTTATGGTCAGAAAATGTTATTTATTCGAAATAGTTCCGAAAACGTAGTAGATATAACGTAGTATTTATAACCAGCAGAAGTGTTGCTAAAATAATGCTTTAATTTACTTCAGTATTATTAATTCCTTAGACAGATTTGTTAATACCATACCTACATGTTTATTTAATTGTACTTGGGCCTAACCACCAACTCTTATAGCAGTATTACTTTAATAATACTTCCAGTGGGAAAGAGATGAGCTATACGTCCTGTATAGCTCCGTCTCAAAAAGTTGGTGGTTTAGGCCCTGCTCATGGCTTGACTTTTTTATTCACAATTAGACCAGGTAGTTAGACGATCTAGATTACTTTTGCCTTGCAAAAAGCAAACGATCATGCGACCTCTACGAACATAAATAAAATATGTTAGTCAATAAAAACAAAAATTTTAGTAACATAATTGATTAACTGATATTTGATTGGAGGGCCTGAATAATCAAATATCTTAACAATCTATCTGTAGCTTATTATGTTTTCACGATTTCTTCTTAAATGCACGGGCGATATTAATCAAGATTTCCCAGAGAGGCAACCTAACGCAAACATAATTCCATCCTGTTCAATTTACTAGCCCCTCCGAGCTCCGACCGTTTATCCATCATTCTATCTTTTGTCTTTGTTAGACCTCGGATCTTAATCACCGTCTTTTTAATTAAACACGAGAAAATTCCTTTCTTTATGACCAACGGAGGGTGGGAATTAGGTACAAAAAAATGGGAACGTGAATGTTTCAAAAGGCCATGCCAGCACGTAGGGTCATAATTCTTTTATTCAGCTTTTTAAAGTCAAAGTCAAAGTCAAAGTCAAAGCATTTATTTCAAATAAACCAATCACAGGTACTTTTGAATTGTCAAAGTCAGTCAGTCAAAAAACATGAAGCTATTTGCACGTTCCAAAGCGTAGATCTCTATGGAGAAGAACGTACAAGAAACTCCATGGACACTCTTTTAAACCATTTTATGTTTTACAAAAATCCTGGTTACATCATTACTTGTTGCATCTATATGTGAGAACAATGCAAAGAAAGGAAAAAAAATAAAAGTATTCTAAGTATCCAATAAGTATTAAATATAGAAATAAGCCAGTGACAGCTAAGATATGACCAGTCTCCACTGACGGCACCCGTTCACGAACGTGACGCGTGCATCAGCACCATTCAGCTCAACCATTTTGAAGGGAACCGAATGATCAAATACACGCGCCACCATCAGCGAGACATTCTAGCGAGCATGACACACCCTCAACTGCCCCTGCTCACTCATGTCAAACAAGGAAACCATCTATATTATTAACAGTATAGGCTCCATGGTCCTCACATTTACAGGATTTTAAAATAAAAAATGCTTCTACTTTATATAAAACTATGTATATCAATTTTCAAAAACGGAAAAAGAAAAGTAGTATTTAAAACATAACATAAGAAAAGTGGAAATTTTTATTAGTCTACACAAAGAAGGGTGAGCATCTAAAGTTTATCGTAAAACCTTGTTCAGAATCAAAATACCAGCGCTTCGTTTATATTTTTAGGGTTCCATACCCAAAGAGGAAAAACGGGATCCTATTTCTAAGATTCCGCTGTCTGTCTGTCTGTCTGTCACCAGGCTGTATCTCATGAACCGTAATAGCTAGACAGTTGAAATTTTCACAGATGATGTATTTCTGTTGCTGCTATATAACAACAAATTTCAACCCGGAAGTCTTTAAGTCAAGAATGAATAGGTTACTTCTAGGCAAGCGTGCTCCATCTTCGACCACATCATCGCTTACCATCAGGTGATATAGTGATCAAGCGCGTCCCTATCAATACTAAAAAAAAAACAAAAACTAAAATCAGAATGAATAAAATAAATATGTATGTGGGGCTCCCATACAACAGACGTGATTTTTTTGCCGTTTTTCATAGATAATGTCGAGTTCGATCGATCGAGTCGGACTCGAGTACGGAACCCTCCGTGCTCGAGTCCGACTCGCACTTGGCCGGTTTTTTTTTAATAAGTATAGCAGCATATGCTGATAAATGGGCCAAAATTCATATTGTTAGCTAGTAGGTATTAATTTTAATATTATTGTTACCAGTAAATTATTATTTGGCTTTTTAGTTTGTCTTTTGCGAGTTCCAAATAAAAATTATTTATTTATTTCAGAATTGTTCACAGACAATGTTACATACTGTGAGGAACACTGTATATAATAATTCCATGTATCTGAGCTGGCCACAATCTTTACAACGCCTGCATCTACCCAAAAAGGTATTATTTTCGCGATGCAAAAGGGTCGATACAAAACTTCACAAAATTCATAACTATCTATGCTCATTTGACAGCAATAGTACGGCTCATATTCATGATACCAAATCCATACTACTCATTTTGTATAGCGATTCTCATAAAGTCTATTTAAAGTCAGCTAAAGCCCCGAGGGACCTTTCAGCAATCATGCCCACCGCCAACCGAACCAAACAAACAATAAAGTTTCATAACGCAACTGTCCTATAAGCATAATCTGAAGTTTCATTAATTACAGCAACCCTGGCCAGACGAGAGATTTTAATTAAAAGCAAACATTGCTGGGACAAAAGGACTGTCTCACACAAGATCGCGAACAAAACCAGCAAGACATTTTTAACGATTTAATTTAATGAGAATTTCTCGCAATTATTCGTGTAAGGTCTTAAAGAGATCGCTTGTGATGGGTAATTATTACGTTTTATGTTATGTTAATGGGGTTGTTAAGTTATATTAATTCTTTCATAAGAAATTGCGATTATCACTCGTGTAATTCGGTCCCTGCTGCTTAGTAGGGAAACCAATTAGGCTTCTATTTGGTTGAACATAGCCAATCCAATAAACAATTCACGCAAGATGGAATCCTATGTCTTACAATATAAATAGATAGGTACATACTAAATAAAATAAACAACTGAGTTGATAAAAAGTTTAATATAGGTACAATGTGTAACCGAATAAACGCAATACCTCTTAGGGGGCATTGACCAAAAAATAACTTAGTGGGCATCATAAAAATTAATTACATTGTTGTCAATGGGAATAGTGCCCAGAACACTGTCTGCATTGCCACGTTGAATGGCAATGCCGCTTCCTTGGGCAAAGAAAATCCCAGATCTCTGGTCACGTAAAGACTCGACGAACTAATTGCTGATGCCAAAAAAAAATCGATGAACATTCGGACCCCATGGGTCTGTTTCAACCCCCAAGCGGCTCAAACATGTAGGTAGCTCCCAACAAAAAATCTTTCTTTCAAAGAAACGAAATTGAATCTTGTATCTGAAATATTCCTAGGATGAAAATATAATTTCAACTTTACACTGATGTTCAAATAAAGGAAATTTTTGCTCAGCATCTGTGACATAAATACATAAATGTTACAATTTTCATGATTTTGAAACTAAGTTGTTATTTCTGAATGCTTTGCTTGCTTTTGCTTGTGACCATTGTACGTTTTTTATTCATAAAATATTTTACAATTTTTGAAAGGCAGTTGTAAACTTACATCGCCTTCACAACTAGGTGCCACCCACGGCTCCTGAGTGAAAGTCGGAAATCAATTTAAAAAATCTTTGTGTTTTGCGTGATAGAGTGTCAAACATCCATCCATTCATCCATCATAACTTTCAAATTTATTATAGATATTAGTAGGAAGTAGGATAGGATATCAGTGAGGTCACTGAACTTGGAACACAACCCCCTACGAACACCCTATATCCGTATGCGACGAATAAGAGGAATATTTGACAATATTTGACAATATTCACGTCTGGCAAACTCTGTTACGAGCACAAAAGAGGATGCAGCTTCTTATTCCCTCAACGCATTTCCATTGTCACCTCGACAATACCTGCGGAATAAAGAGGGAGTGGTATAGAACTACTTACCTACCTCTATTATTTAACCGCTCGATAAAATTTATGGTTAGGTATACTTCCAAGCCAGGGTTTTTTATATTAATTGTTTATTTGTTTTTTCCTAGTGTGGGGCAACGTTAAAAAAAAAAAAAAACGTTTTTTTTTTTATAATTTGTTGTTAAATCGACACCAAAATTGTTATGGGTAGTCAGCAGCCAGAAACGTTGGCACCCGTATAGGAGTTGAGTGTTGTATTACCCATTAGGGTAGATTACTAAAAAATCTAATTAGTCCGTCAGATAGATTTCCAAAAAATATACGTATTTTTTTCATTTTTCACGTAAACAAAAAATGAAGATGGTACCTACAGCGCGTTGAAAACTCTCGTGACGTCACGGCATGGTACACTTTAAACATAAAAGTGACGTCAGCCCCCCCCCCCACTCCTGATCTTTGATCTGTTTTATTTTCATATTTTTTTATTACATTATCGAAAAATATTGGACACGTATTTTTTGCTTTATCAAATCATGATAAAGCAAAAAATACGTGTCCAATATCTTTCAATAATCTAACTGACGAACACCTAGTAAATATAATAGAATCATATTTTTTTTACTTGCGAATAATCCCTCGGTCGTTCTATGTAAAGTATTGGTAATATACTCAGCTGCAACCGAGCTGGTGGCTAAATAATAACAGCCGCACAAATCGATCTTCAAGGTTAAGCTACACTTGCCGAGGTTGGTCTATGCATGGGTCACCATCTTAACATACCGAGTATCCTCCGTGCCTCGGAAAGCACGTTAAGCCGTTGGTACCGGCTATAATTTGTAGATCTTTAGCAGTCGTTACGGATTGTCAGAAGCTAGAAAATCTGACACCAGTCTTACTAAGAAGTACCGTGTTACCCAGTTGATGGGTTTTAGAGGTCTGGTAGAATCCGGTTTGACTGGGAGCCAACCCCAATATAGTTGGGAAAAAGCCTAGGCAGACTGTCTATATCGACAATAGAAATACACAAAAATTTAAATAATCCACTTAGGTATATTGTTTCAAGATATAGGTTCTACATGAGACACGACCTTTTAACATACAGGCGGACCTGAATTGAAGCGGACGGGCAGCAGAGGGTTAGTAAAAGGATTCCATTGGTTATCCTCCAGAACCCAGAGTAGGTACAGAACCCAGAACCCTAAAATCTACTTTCCAACTAAACTTTGTCTTGCAGTCCTTAATCAGTCGCCAGACGTTCCATTAGAGTTATTAATTACTATCAGTATACCTTTAGCATTTACACAGAGTGGTCAGTTCAAAACAGCGGAGTTATCTGTGGAAACTTGCTAATGCTTGTTTAATTAAAGTTGTTCTGCCGGTTTGATACCGTGCCAAATTATTATCGGGACACCGCACCCGTGAGAGAGGGCGCCACTAACCTCCTTGCTTCTATCTTGCTATATTTCTATAGTTGGGAGACTATACGGGGTATAATTAAATTGTCTGACGAAACTTCGCAGATTTGAATCTATGTATTTTCAGCATCAGCAGCAGCATTCTCTGTAGGTATAATGCTACAGTTACACTGCGATCGCCAACCCACCTGCCAAGCGTGGCGATTATGGCAAACCGGGGAGGTCTATGTCCAACAGTGGACGTCTATCGGCTGATATGATGATGATGATGATGATTCTAGCAAATAAACATTTTAATAATAAAACTAAGGATCTCATGCACTGCGGTTCCGCTTGCGTACACTAAAATTACGAAGAAACAAAGCCGGTTTTTTCTTAATGTATATTTAATACATACTAATATTTGACAGGCTTTCTGGCTATGGTAGGACAGTGGTTGTTAGCCCGCCACACGTTCCCAAACCACTACAACTCCTGAAAGCTAGAATCAACAGTGGCGACCACCAGAAAAACGCCGAGTCAATGATGCTTGACGAGTCCCGGAGAAACGACTCAACTGTCTTGGATCCCGCAACGAAATAAATCAGAAAATAACAGCGGTAACAGTGGTTGTTAGTTATCGATGCCCTACGTCTGAGGAGTCCCGCTAATTTATTTAATTTAACCCAGTGTATAGGTGGAATAAACCTCTTAGCTTCCCCACCTATAGCTTTTAAATGCCCGAGTACTGGCAGGTTGGTTCATGTTGTTTACAGGAACTTTATTTACTTTAAAAGATGCTAAGTGTTTTTGCTTTGTTTTATAGATGTGTGTAGAATTGAATAAACTCGGAGATCCGATGTAGTGAGAAATACAGTAAAACTGATTATCCATGTCATATTTACATGAACATATACTTACCTATCATTGAACGATTTCAATTGGCGATGTGTGGTCTTCTTGTCAGTACCCCTACCGTGTCACTAAATGATACTTTCTGAATGCAAATGCTTGACTTGAGTTGATGAAAATGCCCAAGTCGCTATAAAGTCAAATAACAACTCGCGTTTTCTCATTTTCTGTGACATATAAATGATCATTTTTCTTTCAAATGAGCTAAGTTAAGACTGGGAACAACTGCAATATCTATTTGTCCATTCACAAAATTATTCTTATAGTACCAGTATTACCCATAATTACAACTCAAACAGTTATTTCAAGAACCTCAGCCAAATAGGTCGAGGGTAGTAAAAATTGGCAGAGATGCTTGGCCGAGATTCGCTGAATAAGTCACGCTGCACCGTGTGTTGACACTAGTTGACTGGCGTGTAATGAGAAAACAACGCGATGAAATCACGCATTATGTTTGACTAGATTTTTCACGTGGCTTCGTTTACGTAGCCTATCCCCCCATATGTTTTTTTTTACTCAGCGATAGTGCAGCTGGGCATTAAAGAATATTATATTCGTAATCGAATTTTACTTTCAAAGATTGTCTCTTGCAAACAAAGGAACAATTTACCTCATTATAGTATTACCAGTTTTCTCCCACACTTGTTTTGAAAATTATTCTAAGCGGACATATTCCCGGAATGTAAAAACTTTTTCACAAAAAAACCGACCGGAAGTCGGTTTTTTTTTTGTGAAAAAGTATATTATAATATAGTCTGCCCTATTGGGCAGACTATATTATATTATATTATAGACATGCCTTGAAATATCAAGACATGTCTATTTTCATCCAAATCCGTTCAGTCACTACACCGTCAAAAAGTAACTAACAGTCGAACAGACAGTACTTTCGCATTTATAATATTACTTACAATGGAAATATGGTAATTAGTTTAGATAGATGATGATGAAGTTTCAAAATTATCAATATTATACATAATTATGCAATAAATATGCATATAAAAGGTGTACTCAAAGAGTGTTCTATTTGTTTTTTATTATGCAGCCACGAGCCACATAGTCACCTTTTTACATTCAGTCATGCATGTGAACAATGTGACAGCCAGCATCTTTATATCGTAGAAATAAGGGCGCTTTTTGATTGAAATCCGGTTGACTATACGTGGCTGCAAAGATTTCCAGAATTATTACTGATTTTAATCTCTGACTTGTCAGTTTGTGACAGCTACTCGAGCGCATCAAGCTTCAGTATATTTTAATTTACTCTGTGGCATCAAGCAAATAAGTCTTTTTTATTGGGATATCATTAAATGACTTCTCTCGCTCTGGGCGGAGCGGTAGGGAGTGTCAGACTCTTACTGAATAAAACCCATCCGTGTTCCTTCAAATGCCCTTTGCGTTCGAGGGCCGCAGATTGACACTGATCGTCTATGAATAAGACATAAATGTCTAGTGTGACTTGATTATTTTTGTTTTATGGGGATTTTGAGGCTGTGTGAATGGTGAAGATTCCTAATACATCCTGTTTGGAGGAACTTTTATTTGATGCAAAACAAGAACAAAAATACAATAAGTATACAAAAGCAAAAGCTAAGCACCTCAACAAAAAGTAAACGATAACAATTAACAAGTATCAAAATAAGCTACAATATTTTACCGTGGTGTCAACAAAAAAACAGGTTATAAAGAAAGTGATTATGACACAGGTAGGAAGGACATGCGTGATACGAGTTTATTTACTCAGTCCCTATTTCAAGGACAACAAACACGCCCGTTTAAACAAAACATCAATAAACAATATTTCACCGTAAAAAAACAAAGTGGAAAGTCATTATGACGGCCAGCGATATATCACAACGCCTACATTAGGTGAGACAGTGTGGCCGCGTCTACCCTTTTCAAACTGTTGATAATTGCCTCGTACCCGCATTATGGACCATTTACACTGTACGTAATGAAAGTTGCCGATAGTAATAATAATAAATGAAGTGAGAAGGAAAGTAAGAAAGTTTTGTGTGAATAAACTATTTGTTGCTTTGGTTTTTGAGGTGTTTTTGTTTGGGATAGTTTTTATCTGTCGTCGGAGACTTTATGTGCCGTTGTCAATGGTTGAGAATTTAGAATGACTGTAGTAGGTACTGGAGCTCCTCACGGTATTTCATACAAACGTTCTCTTATTTTTCTTCTTTTGTCAATGAACCGATTTTAATGAAAGCTCATACGCAAAAAACATAGGTACAAAATTTTTGGGTAGTGATTTTTCACTTTCCATAGAAAGCGAACGGTACGGAGAAGATTACTGGATAAAAGTAGGTAAGTATATAAAAATTTGAAAAATTGCGTAAGCACTAGGACTGAAAATTTTCTTTCAGGTGGATCAATTTTAATTTGTCATAGGACAAGCAGAGGCCTACTAGACAACGTTTCAGTCGAAAACCGCGTCAAAATAGCTGTCCTATTATCAAACTTTAATAAGTTTGATATTAATCTAAACGTTAATTGTGGACTTTTTCAAAAATGTATCCTAATGGATACATTTTTGAAAAAGACCACAATTAACGTTTTCATAACATCAACATCAACATCTGGTCGTGCTCCAACGTCGAGAAAAGACAAACTTTAACAAAGATAAACAAATGTAAACCTTCCTTTTTAAACAACCTCAGTAAATTTATTTTCCCCCGTAATAAAACCTAGTAGACGACTGTGGATGTAATTTATATGAACAATTGTCCGAGATTCGCGTGGCAGCAAAAAAATGATGCATTTCCCGTCATACAGGCGAACCAAAATGAGAGAAAAAGAAGCAAGAGCTTCTATCCCTTTCGTTTTAGTCACCTATTTCCGTTCTCCTTTCATGATGTCCTTTAGTAGGGAAAGCATTTGCAAGTTTAATGGAACGGTCTGGTGTAGAAAAGACTTCACTTAGCTACAGCCCCTAAAATGCGGAACGATAATGTCCCTTTAAAAGTTTGACTTTTCAAAAGGCGACGAGATAGCTTTCAGCGTACATTATTTAGGTACTACCTAAGCTTAAATACTCAATAAGGTTTATCAACCAGTAAATCCTGTAATTACTGGTAGTGAACAGTAAACAGAACTAAGAATTATTAATCGAAGCAAGAATGTCTCGGCGTTTTCCAATCCGTCTGGGTTCGCTCGTTGCTTTTTGCTTTAAAAACCATACAGCTCGGTTGTACAAGATGAATTCATCAGAGCGAGTTAATGAACGGTAGAAAAACTGTTGAATTGAAAATTCCGCCGAGTCAGTGAGTTGCTATGGTCGCGAGGGATGTCTGGCGCGTCGCTTTTTACGTTATAAATTATAAATTTTGCGCCTCGTGCATTTTAAACAGGATGATTTTTGTGAATTTTAGGGTACATGATGAATGAGGAAGCGATTGTTTATTCAAATAAGTTAGTCTGTTCCCCTGTTTCCTGTGCTACTGTACAGTGAATACCAGAGCACCGCAGCTTCGTGTCTCGACCTGAATTCGAGTTAGCTACACTGTTGCGGCCGCAGTGCTCGTAATAATGAGCAGGCTGTTACAACTCGAGCTAGGTGCTCTATTTCCTTGAACGATAGCTTAATTAAGAAACCTACTAATGCAGCGTTACTTGGTTCCTATTACAGCGAATGGCAATAGAAACAGAATCCAAATAAACGATTTGAATGATAAAATACGCAGATAGAGAACAATAAGAAATCCGATATCAGAAAACAAACAACGTCAATTTGCGAGAAAATTTAGCAGACATTTTCTACCCGCTTTGGAATCACTATCGAAAAAATCTTCCAGGAATTCACCGATTACGGATTTACATTCAAACATTTTTGTGTAAAACCATGGGGCGTATGAAAGCGGCTCATCTTGTGACATAAAAGGTGACCTCCCTTTGAGTCCTCACCCCTTTTCGTCGGCCTCCTGGCACAATGGCAGACGTTGTTTGAAAGTAGGCTACCGTTAAGAGAGTTACATTCAACTTTCGACGACCGCCGACTCCGGAATTGTAACACATGACATGTACTGTGCCTTATTTTCATTTACACGTTTCACATACACTGAGGAGGAGGAGCTCGTGGCTAAATTATAACAGCCGCACGGACCAATCTTCAAGGTTAAGCAACGCTTGCCGAGGTTGGTCTGTGGATGGGTGACCATATTAATATACCGAGACTCCTCCGTGCCTCGGAAAGCACGTTAAGCCGTTGGTCCCGGCTGTCATTTGTAGATCTTTGGCAGTCGTTACGGATTGTCAGAAGTCAGAAAATCTGACACCAGTCTTACCAAGAAGCACCGTGTTACCCAGTTAATGGGTTGTGGAGGTCTGGTAGGCAGCCGCTCCACGTAAAATACTGGTATTCAGCTGAATCTGGCTTGACTGGGAGTCGACCCTAATACAGTTGGGAAAAGGCTAGGCAGATGATGACACGTTTCACATACACGCCATGTGCAAGCTAAAGATTATCTTTTGTTTTCCTTTTTAAAGGTTGATTCACACATAGCTGGGCCGTGTCCGGGACGTGGTCGGGCCGTGGTCCGTCCGGAGCTCAAAAAAATATAGTAGCATTATTTTTTTATGAACTCGTTCACACACGTCCGTGTCAAGGCAGGCGCCGGAGCTTCCGTGCCCGGTCCGACGCACGGACGTGCAGATACGGATGCACGGTCCCTGCACGGCCACGGCCCGGCTATGTGTGAATCAACCATAATTCCGTACGCTTTTACAGAGTATAAAAACCGGGAACCCGTTCAAAGCAAATAGACTTTGGTCTGGAATTGCATTTAGTTTTATTGCAGAGAAAAGTAATCAAAATAGCAGAGGTTTTGCATCCTAGTTATCCGATTGGCTTACACAGATGTATGTTGTGTTCGTGTTTTTATTACTTTGTTTCGGACAGTTGCTGCCGATGTTTTTCAGATAGAGATGAATGAAAGCAATATTTATTTCTAGACTTTTATTCATCAGAGCGTTTTAGTGGCTCAGCGTATTTGGCAATTCTTAACTTTTATTAATATAATTTATATGATATTAATTAAAGTATCGATTATTTACTAGATTAAATACTCGTAGTTTGTGCGACTATAAACCGTAAGTACTGACTTTTTGCTACGGCTTTGCTTGCGTTTATAATATTTTCGCATGAAAGTAGCGATTAATTAAGGCGTGAACGCGAAAAAAACAAACAAATTTAAGTACTTGATTTTATCATGAGGATATGAACAAGAATTAAATGTTTGATCTTGTTATATTTAATTATAATAAGTATTTTATTTATTAAACAATTATGCTTTTTTTTTTAAATATCTTCATCATCGATTAAATTATAAAGCTTCAAAGTTGTTTATTAGAAAGAGAAGTTCGATACAAACTCGAACTCGTCAACGACCATGACATATTCAGCTGCCATCGACAAGGGCCTTCTCATGAGAGGGACACTTTCACTGTTAGTATTATATTTTTAGATACTTAAACTGTTGAGTTAATAATTTCTTTTTTTATTGTAATTGTATTTTTTAATCGAAATGTGTTATTAATATGTTCAATAATTTTCTAAGGTGCCATTTTCAGCAGTGAATTTAAATATTTATTCAGCAAGTTTTTCACATAAACCCCACAAAGACCATCCCAAGAGTCTTTTGTTGTGTTCCATCAAAACAATTAAAGTTTTCCGTATTTAATTAGATTGCGCAAGATTTACGGAGAGGTCAACCCTAATGTAAACCAAAATGGCGGCCGCGGTTTTCACTGCACATAACTTTAGACCCTCGGTTAACTTGAAGTTACGTTTGATTAAGTTATTTTCGAGTTTCTCTGTAAATGTGTTAATAATTGTAAAACCATCTGTGACTGGGTCGACCGAGTACATGTTAAACTTTTGAGCGGAAAATTACATTTTGTGATGAAGGCAAATACGCAATTTTACGGGTTGTTTCATTCAGATATCTGTATTATTCCCAGTGATAACTTATTAAGGACAATTAAGATATGGTATTATTAAATATTAAATATTGTTAAATATAATGTTTGCATCTACAGTGATAAATAAATTGTAGAAATAAGGATTAGGTACCTACTGTCTTCTTCTTCTTCTTCGTGTGGGTAGTAAGGTGTAACGACCCTACACACCCTAGTGTCACAGTTTCTAAACCGCCTCAAGGGCCTCTGACATGGTTTGACGACCGCCATTTGGCGGCCGGGATCACCTACTGTAGTTAAGTTTAACATAAAGGGGGAGTCATTTTCACTATTGGAAAAGCCCCTATTAATAAATAAAAATAACAAAACTAAATTGAGTTCCACGTACACTCACAGACGTAAACATTTTATTTGGCAGGTAATTTATATGGTCCAACTCGTTCATTCCTATGTAGGTTTACAAAAAATGAGATGTTTTAACGTGTAATAAAATCGGAATATTTCAGTCGAGCAGGCATCCGTCTCGTGCGACGCGCCTCAACCGTGTTTCTTCGACCAGTGTCGCTAGCCGATGCCGGGGTTCTCTACCGCGGCGTTGCAAGAAATTTCAAAATCGCTCGTTACAAAATAAAAACTAAAAAGACTACGGAATCCTCTAGAATTCTGTCATGGTCTTGGATATTGTAAACACTGGGTCTTATATGGGGAGCGCTCTTTTGCTGAAACAATTTTTACTAGGTTTTTCCCGCGGTTTTGTTCTCGCAACCACAGGCATCGTGCATTTTTCCTTGATAAAAAGAAGGTAGTAGTTGATCAACGGGAATAGTGTAGATTACTTAGAATTATCGTAATCGAATCAGAGGGTCAATCAATTCTACTAATTTTTAAACAACGTTTACATTCGAATGTCAGTCTCAAACTGTCAAAAAAGCTTTAATTTTCATACATTTTTGGCAGATTGCTTCTGATATGCCAAATGCGAACGTTGCTTGAAAATTTGTAGAATTGACACGTGTTCTTGCAGGGATAAACTTAATTAGAAACATCACTTTAACTTTATAATATTTTTTTACATTTGAAATGTACAAAACAAAAATTAATTTCATACGAAACAAAAGCGAGTGGATGCAATATCATTTCAGAACACACATGACTATATAATATTTAAATGACAAAATAAGAACCTTCGTAGCTTTAAATCTCGCTGACGGGAGTTTAATTTTCTACAAATCCCTGTTCAGCGAGAGGGCAAAGTCACTCGTTTAATCTGTAACCCACACATTAAACATGTGCCTCGTTTCTTTGATGCATTTTAATATGCCTACATATTATACCGCTCATAGACACACACACATTCATAATTTATGTATCAAGGAACTTTTCCATTGCTAATGCCAGCGTCTTGACTTTTCTCCGTGCATCTGTCACAGCATTAAGCTGAGCGATGGCTGAATTATGCGTGTGTGACACTTATATTCTTTATTATTTATGTTCTTATCCTTTGTCTGAGGTACTGTGGTTTTTGCTTCTTTTTTTAACCGACTTTCCAAAAAGGAGGAGGTTCTCAATTCGACTGTATTTTTTTTTTTTGTGCGTTGGGGTAAGATCGGCGCTGGGGTAAGAACGTAGAAATCAAATATCCCACTTATTTGGCAATATTTTTTAATGCTAGCCACATTGTGCGCCACGTCATTATGTTCCGCCCCGCCACGCAGTGTTCGCCAGTCGCTCCGGCAACTCGGACGTGTACCACGCGCCGTTAGAGAAAACAAAGTAAATTTTATAAAATATTTGTCCATCCGGTCTTTCACCTTCATTCGTATTTGCATATTTTAACAAAAATATAGCTTATTTTAGTATTAATTGGCCTAAATACAAAGTTTTAAGCAGTGATAACATGATAAAACTAATCCAGATATGTCTACTACCTCTGTAGGCTAAAATCCGGTGTTACCCATCTCGAGTAAAGATCGTACTAAAAAAACACAATTTTGTTCCTGTCGCCTGTTCCCTTCATTTCTTTACCAACCGTACAGTTTTTCAATTTTATATAACGCTTTAACATACGCTTGCTTTATTTGGTAGTATGCTTGTGGATAAAACCAAACTTTGAGAATCTTAATATCTTCTAAATTTGTATTGTGGGGTATGATCGGACAATTTAAACGAAAAAAAAAGAAATACTTTGGTACATCTATGTTTGTAGCATTAGGTAGATTATGTTGATGACATGTTAAAGAACAGGAAAGATCGGATGCATTCTTTATATACACCTTGTGTTCCTAGCAATAGAAATAGTATTTAATTGTTGTCCGAACTTGCCCCTTTGCGTCCTGATCATCATTATACTAAAAAAAATTGTGTCTTGATTTTACAGGCTTACAAAACAAAAAGTATCGAATATTTTTAAATAAATTAAATTTAAAATGTTAATGTGTTTAACTATTAACAATTTCCATAATTTTTCAAGAAAGTGGTGTATACCAAACTTGAGAAAAAAAAGTTTTTGCAATATCCTTGCAAGTATACGAAAATCCGTCCGGTATTACCCCAACGCACCTTACTTCATATCTCCGTCATTTATGAACCGATTTGAAAAATTCTTGTTTTATGTAAAAGGATATACTTCTCGATTGGTCCCATTTAAATTTTATCAAAATCGGTTCAGCAGTTTGGTTTTTAAATCCAAATAGCAGGAAAAAATATGTGCAAAAATCATACAAAATTGCATATTTTTGCTTTTCTGTGACTTTTCAGTGGTGTTTTAAGGTGTATGGTACCACTAAAAAGTGAAAAATAAAAAACTTTTTCAACACATTTGCTCAAAAAATGCAGTTACGAAACCTGTATGCATTGTTCGAAAGTTAAAAATTATGCACCACACAATGGAGCGTGCGGCAAAGTAGGTACTCTCACCTAAGTCCATATTTTACCGCAAACTCCGTTGTATAGCGCCGTGCGTATTCTTTACGGTTTTTTTTTAATTTCCATAAAAATTAATAAGAATTCCACCAAGGAGTTTCACATCACGAGAATAAATAAGCTGAATGATCGAACCTCCTTGGAAGCGCTTTTGCTGTATACGTTTGTCTCATTTTAATATTATAGAGAAAATGAGAGAAGATAAATAAAAAAAATAAAGTATGTGGTTCTAATTTTCACCACGCGCATGTGGCGCCCTTTGCAAATTCGCGCCATTTTCATATTAGAAACGTCAAAGATTGTTGCGACTTTCCGACTGATTTCTAGAGACAAAAATTTTGTTTCATTACTTATTGTAATGTTTTCTCGCAAATGTGTCGAAAAACGTTGTATGCAATGACACACGTGCGGATTTGGTTTTTACAAACTCGTGACTATGGTAAGCCCTCGACTTCGTCTCGTGCTGACATTCGTCTACTCGTTTGTAAAAACCAACTTACCGCATTAATATCATAAATAACTATTTTGCAAAAAAAAACCGACTTCCAAAAAAAACACTACAAAGTACAAAATAACTTTAATTTCGGAAGTCGGTGTCGAATAACGAAGAAGCAACCAAAAACACCGACTTCCAAAATTAAAGTTATTTTGTACTTTGTAGTGTTTTTTTCGGAAGTCGGTTTTTTAGGCGATTGATTTTGTTGTTATTTTATATGTATTCGTTTATTTAGAGACGATTTATCAAGAGTCTGATAAATTTTAGCTGAGGAACAAAACTTACGGTTATGAAAGTTACAGTAAGTTTTTTTATAAGAACTATAAATCAAAAAACTTTATTTACTCTTCAGTTAATAAAAATCCATTGAAAAATCAGTCCATCAAAATTAGTAAGGTATCATATTTTTTTTTATCAGGGTATATATTTAGGAACGTTACGTTCAAAATACCATAATATGTTAAGAGTTACTTTACTTTTAAAGTTGCCTGCTAAAACTTCATGAAACGTTTTACCTCAACCACATATGAGAACCATCACTCTAACTGACATAACATCACGTCCCGGATATAATTGACACGGGGAGAGTTGGAGTCAATGACAAAGCAATATTTGAAACCGCTTCTTGACGCTAAAATAGCTCTTATGACTGATTGAGTGCCTTTTGGGAAAAGCTGCAGGAACCGTGAGTTCATCAGTAGGTATCCTGAGGATTATGCATTTTTATTTTTTCTTAAGGATGGGAAATCATCAAATGACTCCTTCAATGTTTTATTTTAGTTGGTCATGATACAAAATATTTGAGACTATTTTAATGTGTTTGTTCGCGAGCACTCGTGGGTTGCAGCTGAAAATCAGCGTCAGATGGTAAACCTTTTTTTTTAAGGATGGGAAATCATCAAATGACCCCTTTCGCTCTGGGTGTAGCGGCAGGGAGTGTCAGACTTTTACTGACTAAAACCTACCCATGCTCCTCCTAGCGCCTTTTACTTTCCAGGGCCGCGGTACGTCTATCGAACATATTCCGCGACCCAGGTGGTATACCTTGTGTTGCCACCTGGCATAATGCTGAGCTGAGGCCCTTTTGGTATTATCAGTTTCGATATTTTGGTGTTTCTCTTGCGTGCTATTAATGCCAATAAACTCAATTTTCTTTCTTTCTTTTCCTTCTTCTCGAAGCGGAAGGGAGTGTCAGACTCAAACTCTTACTGACTAAAACCCATCCCTGTTCCTCCTAATTGCGTTTCACGGCCGCGGTGACTCTTTCAAAGTAAGACTTAGATTCACAATTGAACCCGGTCGGTAACGCTGCAATTGGGTTGCATATTTTTTTTTTTCTAACGAAAAGCTAACGTTCGGATAGCGCAACGTATTTTGAGCCCGCCAGTTTAGTTTAAAAATCTTAAAGCTAAAGTAAAACTAGTATATTAGCAATTACCTAACTTCCAGAGTTTTGGCACGGGTCCCAAGACTAATGAACTAAAACGTTCTGCGTCCACTACGTATCTGTCCATCTGTGCTGTAACTTTTTTGTTTTGAAACTGTATTCTGCCTGATTTGCCCACCATAATAGGTCCCCTTTTAACTACAACTCAGTCTCACCTGACGGCGGCAGCTATTAGGTAACACGGACTCCGGTGGGATGCTCATCATGAACACTCGACTTTTTAACCAACTTAAAAAAGGAGGTTATCATTACTGCTACTTACTCCCAGAAAAATATTACTTATGCAAAAAATAATATGTATCTGATGTTGGCTGTCCTCGTTGCAGGTACAATGTATCGCGGGTGGTGGCTGATGGTGGCCGCGCTGCTGGCCTCCGCCGCCGCTGACGAGGCTTCTGACCCTGAGGGTCTACTAGAACCTGTTGCTGGTAAGTGGAACATAGCCGATGATATGTTATAGCACTAAAAAATAGCGAAAAATCGCTTTGAAACACCTTTAACAGACGGACTGGCTAACTCAAATCGAGCTAAAGCTTTGATAAAAGATAAAGTTTAAAATGGTGTACAGCTGGATAATGAAAAGGCGCAATTTTATGGAGTTTTTTATTAGTAAACATTTATCTATCTTAAACGTAATGGCGTTTACCTAGTTAATTATTCTTGAACCGACTGCCAACTGCACCATTAAAAAGATAAGAAAACACGTCCACAACTAACGCCAAATGAGAAAAGGAACACAAGAAAATGCGATCCGAAGATTACTTCCTCAATAAAACCGGGCTTAATTACTATTACGGCGTAGCACCCTCTACGAGCGCTCGTAGCGCGTAGCACGGCGTAGCACATAATTCTCCGAGTACGCAGCCATTACTTTGCTGTTATTATGCAGCCTGATAACACAGTTAAGCTGACAGAAGACGGCCATTTTGAAAAAAATAATAAAACTGGGTAACGAAATAAGGCGTTTAATCTTAATGTAAATAACTTTTGTTATCGGTTTACGCGTGTAGGTATAATTAATGGGCTGTTTATGGAAAATTTTAGAGGGAATGGCTTTTTTTGGTACAAATATCACATTGCAATATTAATCAATGTTTTTGGGCATGGCGATTATGGGATACACATCCGATCTTGGTGCATCTCTACACTCTTTATTTTTCCGAAAAAACACATGATTTTTATCTTTAAATCATATTTATTCGCTTTCGTCCTACTTATTGAACGTTTAGATATGTAGTGGGAAACCTATCCCGTAAGATGATTTTATATTGAAGAAACCATAAAATTGCATATTTAGAAGGAAATACAATAAATAGTAAAAAAAAGAAAATACTTTTAAGCATCAAAGGATTCGTCGGGTTCCTAAATAAAAACAATTACTGAATAAAACGGATTACGTAAATTGCTCCTACTGAGTATGAATATTCACAACATGCCCACTATATTATTATCTCACACATAATTCACGTATCATACTCATAATAACATATTTCGTCCCGCAACTCTTTTTTCGGAAAATTCATAATATTCTCTTCCTCATACCGAGCCGGTCGCGTGTCGGACGCGTGCCGGACCGACCAGTGTCGTGCCGGACCGCCTCGCAGCGTCCGGTCGCGATAAAACTATTTTTAATTAAAAAACTGTTTAATATTCTTCGTGAAAAACTCTCAGCTTGGCAGTTTTCTCGAGTAATGCTACGTAAACATTCTTGCTTGCTGGATTTAGATTAATTTTGTTGGGAATTTATTAAAGTTTAAAGGATTTCTTGTTCCTCAACGAGAAATCTCTTAAAGTGAGCGAAGAGTGTGGGATTACTCCTGAAAGTTTTAAAGAAAAAGTTGCGTTACAATTTATAATATTTAAACAATGGTTTGCTTGAAAATATAGTGTTCCGTATTTAGTCAAGTTTTGGGAGCGATGAATTAAATAAAAAAACTGAAAATACGTGTGAACAGACGCGCATGTTCTTGTATAATGTCTCAAGAATCAGTCGTACATCCGTTACAGAAATACAGACCGTTACTTAGAATGCTAAATTGACAATAATTTATAGTTCGAATGTTCTAGAAGGGCCACCATGCACTGCAACTAAGCACTTTAGGCTCTCACGGTTATTACCCGTTGCGGTGCAGGATGTATAACTAAGTAGTCAATATTATTATCTATTGTAAATTGTCAACAACTTGTATTTTAACTTATTTTTTGTCTACCTTTGTCTAGGTATTTCTCCGCCTCCGTATTTTAAACCGCTTGGAAATTTCGTAGGGTTTTCACTAATAGATAGAACGATACACAAAGAAGGTCTGTGTTTATTTTTTTTCTCCGTGCGAAGCTGAGGCGGGTCTCCAGTTGGTTATAAAACCGAAAAAGCGGGCATAGACCAAATGACAGCTGTTTTTTGCACATAGTCGATACCATATTAAAATTTGTTCATATTAATGATACTTTCACGCGTAAGATATTGTTAATGAGTTAAAAATCCTCCTGTAAACTGCCCAGCAGGGGCTCTAGACAAGTGACATTCTGTCAACGGTAGCGTGGCGAAGGCGATTGTCAATACGTCAAAAATGTATGGGATTGATGATGCTACTTCTGTTCTCAAAGCCACTGTTTTATTTTGATTTGTTTTTTTTTTCTATTTTGTTTTTTTTTCGTTGTTTTTGTTGTGTGCCTCTTACTGTGACCAATAAATGTATTTTCTTTCTTTTTCTTTCTTACCTTTCTTTCATTTTGGCATTTCGACAGTCGCATTCGCTAATTGAATGGCACGTTGTCTAGGGCCTCAGTACTGATCTTCGTTTAATGGTTTTATGGGTATTGGAGTTTCTACTCCAATACCCATAAATTGTTATTCTTATTACATAGTATCTGGATAAAATAAAAGCAGTTGTAAATAGCGCAATGTTAGAAACTCTCATTTTATGACGTCTGCACGAATCGTTTAGTTTGGAGTACTTTGAATCTGAAAGTATTTGTCTGTACTCTGTATAAATATATTCTTATGACTTTTTTATTAGATAGGAGTACATGCAATTTGGCGTCTATGGACACAAAAACCACAAAATTAAAGGTACAAATTGTAACTGTGATGATGTACAATACTGGCAACGTAATCCATTTCGAATGATTTATATAATCATCATCACATAATTCATTCTTTTTTTTATTGTGTTTTTTTTTTATTTTTCTTTTTCTTTTTTTTCTTAAATAATGTCGCAGCCAATTAGCTTAATCATCCGTTTAATTGGTGGCCTAACCTTTTCATTTAAATGCGGTGATTTTTCAGCCACCTAAGTGACATCTAGAGATTTATCATTTGGAGATCTTTGGCAGTCGTTACAGAATCCAGAAAACTGACACTAGTCTTGCCAAGAAGTACCGTCTTACCCGTTCTTGGGTTGTGTCTGGTAGGCAGCCGCTCCACGTAAAATACTGGCACCTATTCAGCTGAATCTGGTAAAGCCGACCCCAATGTAGTTGGGAAAAGGCTAGGCAGAAGATGATAATATAACTTACTACTGAGAACTTAACCATATCGAGACCACTAACAAATGTATTTTTACTTCATGTAGTAAGTAAACCAATACAAACGTATAGGTCAACTGTAAAGTAATACGATTGTAGGTAAGGTTATGCTAATGTATGCCATTTATAACACGAACCCTTTTTTTTGGTTTACTTTACTTCACAGTAGCTGAGTTATTATAAGACAAGAATAGAAATATTTTCGTATATTTCTGTTCTTGTCTTATAATAACTCATTTAGGGCCACTTGCATAAACCTATGTTATTTAAGTTTGAGATTGAAATACCTTATAAAGTAAAAGTCATCATCATCATCATCATATCAGCTGAAAGACGTCCACTGCTGGACATAGGCCTCCCCAAGTGTCGCCACAACAACCGGTCCTGTGCGTCTCGCGTCGATCCTCACCAGGTCATCGGTCCACCTTGTGGCAGGCCTTCCAACGCTGCGTCTTCCGGTACGCGGTCGCCACTCCAGAACTTTTCGGCCCCATCGATATTTGAATTAACATAGCAATTAAAATTAAACTACACCGCTGCGGCCTCGACATGTGAAAATTCCCAAAAAAAAAAAAATCTTATGTAATAGGTAAATAAACATTAAATTCGCGATTAATTCGCGACACACCGGTGTGTCGCCGGGGCCAGAGCGGTACAGGAATCCGTGTATGTTAAAAAAATTGGCTATTTTTCACCGTTCAGAACCGTAACATAAATTAAACAATATTCATCAATACGAAAACCTGTGGCATGGCGAAGTATTTACCATTTTATGCACTGGTACCATAAAGACTGAAATAAATTACATAAAAAATGCTTTTAAGGATACTGTCAAGATAAATGAATAATTTCATCATAACGCATATTCCCATTCTATACAAAAATAAAACCCATCATATTGATCACATGAGCCAAAAAAGATGTACAAATAAATCAATTTATCTCAATAAAAGCAGAAACACCAATATAGGAGGTCGATACGACGTACATTACGCTACATATTGTCTATGGAAGTAATACACAAAACAGTCTACACGTAAATCCAATCTCCCTTGATCCGGGCTATAGAGGCAGAATGCGTGCGTTTCCCTTGCCTCAAACACGTCATGTTATGTTACGACCTAAATAAAATAAAATCTTGCCTCTGCGTATTACGTAGCAAGTTTTAGGATTGCGTAATAAAATATGATATGCAGTTATCTTTTGGTTTTAGAGACGATAAAACGTTGCAGCTAGATTTTAAGTGTAATCTCTAACAATAAGTGTAGTAACAAGTTTTTTATTCCAAAGTATGACGTCGTTGAAGCAACAACACATCAGTGCCTTGAGCTATTGGTTAAATATATCAATACTAATAAATATTATGAAGAGGTAAAGTTTGTAAAGAATTTTCAAAATCGATTGCGTAGATCCAGAGATTACCCCAATCTCTGGATCTACGCAACCGATTTTGAAAATTCTTTTTGTATATGATAGTCACATTTATGAGGAAGGCTATAGGCTATAACGGTTAATTCCTACGAGAACGGAAAAAAACGGGATCTGCGCGTATGAAGTCGCGAGCCACAGCTAGTTTTAAATGTTTACACCTATACAGTGTAGTCTTCGTAACCCAAAGGCTGTCTGGTACAGAATGCCTTGTTGAATTAATTTTGTCAATGTACCAAAAGACTACCATAAAAATTCAACAAAAACTAAACAAAAATTGTCTTCGCCAGTTTCTCCGATAAATATTATCTACCGAATTTATTTTTTTGCAATTGGCATTATATACCATGATGAGATAGCCATAGGAGTCTTAAAAAAAGTACCTCAGCAAAGTTTAAACTACACAGCTTATGATGTAATACAACATTATAATCCATAATACTATTTCCCAGTACGTACGGACACACGAACAAACACGCGTGCCGCTACATAAACAGTCCGGTAAACAGAGCCGAGCATTACAAATAGGCTTACGTATGTAGTTTGGGCGCTCCACGGAGTAGAAAGCAAAATGGAGTGCTTTTTTATTAATGATGTGAAATCATGAGGAGCTCGTGGTTAAATAATAACAGCCGCACGATTGATCTTCAAGGTTAAGCAACGCTTACTGGGGTCGGTCTGTGGATGTCAAAAGCCATTTATTCAAATTATGCTGAGTGCCAGCACTTTTTGAACGTCAAAGTTCTACAAAAGACAGTCCCCCAAAAACACCCGCCCGTCACCACTTCCTAGTGTTTTAGCTGGGACGAAGAAGTGGGGCAACAAACTGTCTGTTAAGTTTTAAAAATGGGTGACCATCTTAATATACCGAGTTTCCTCCGTGCCTCAGAAAGCACCGAATAAATAAAATGTGTAAACACTCATTTTCCGTGTGGTTTCCGGCAAACAATAACTACCCTTTGGCATTTGGTTTGTCGGAAATCACACGGAAAACCAGTAATGCGTCATCCCATCACTTCCCATGGTTGGTGTTAGGGACTCACCAGAGAATGGGTAACAGTATTCTCTGTAGGTACATTGCTACAGCTACACAGCGATCGCCAACCCGCCTGCTAAGCGTGGCGATTATGGCAACCCCCCCCCCCCCCTATCTGGGGGAGGCCCATGTCTAGCAATGGACGTCTTTCGGCTGATATGATGATGATGATATGAACTAACGATAAAAACAGCTAATTCTATTTCCCGAAAAATCTATTGAGACGAAGAATTTCAATTAAACATCATCGCCACAATAATAAACAATAAACCAACTCCTCCATGTACTATCTACTCCGTGTTTCGCAGTTCAGATACATAGGCAGTACTCGCAGATGGGCTTAACTTCGTTAAATCAATATTAACACGTTTTCAACGATGCAGGCGGGTATTGCTACGAGATATTCTGGAATGTTCCGCCGTTTCATTCCGCTTATTAGTTTGTGTAGGTTTCAGAGCTTTATGATCTGTTTTAATGTCGCCATGGAAATTGATTTGAAATTCTTTAGGTAAATATTTTTAAGGGAAATTGGTTCTTGTGGCAATTGAGTTTCTGAATACATCAGTTTTTATGACTGCGGAATGAAAGTATTTTGGTATATTGTTACTGGTTTTGTTGTAGTCTTAGTAGGTCATATAAGTAAATGAAAATGCCACCTTCCTTGTCGTAATATTATCAGAAAAATCAACATGACTTTTCCTCAACCTAAAACTGGATCACATGTCACGAAAAGGAAGACATAACACAGTTACGCCACACGACACGCGGGGTTCGTCACCCAAAAATATTTTTCGAGGCACGACTTATCGAAAAAGATTGCACAATCCGTAACAAAAACAGAATAAAAATGTATTCGATGTTCCAATATTAATTTCTCCTTCAAGATCCCACCCCAAGGCGAGTCTGAAGACGATAAAAACGATAGATGAAAGCGCGAATTTCCCCAAAGAATATAACTATAAATACAATATTTTCACAAAATGGCGTCTGAAAAATTGGCGGGAACCTTCGATAGCTAAACGTGAGTAGTTATTCGTGCGGGATCTCTGACCTAAATAAACATTGGAGAGTTTTATTTTATTTTCTTTACTCATAAATGTTCTGGTTTTGAATTGAGAAAATTAAAGAACTACGATTTAAATCTTAATCTTAATTAATCGTAAGTGGGTAACATTTATATTATTTATTATTCACATTCGTAAGTAATCGTAAGTTGAAAAAGTCAATTAGTGAAATTGAAAAATGAGTTTTAACGTCATTGGCAGATCCTCAAGATGTGATAGATGCTGCAGACATCTGTAGAACCAAACACTGTTGTCTGCGGAGACGGATTTGCAATTTGATACATACTTTTCCCATTCTTCATTCAAGCCACTCGTTTTATATAAACATAGCTCATAAAGTTCCACTCACAATAAAAAGGTATTCCGATTCACTATTATTCAATATTCCAGAACAAACCAGGACCAATCTCCATCAGTAACACACGGCACTCCACAATACCGCAGAAACACGTACACAATCCATTGCATTACATTTTATTTGTACATTGTACATTGCTGAATGTTCCCCGTGCATCGGAGAAATGTATGTGGCACATTGTAAGAGCATTACAGACATGTTTGCTCTGTAAACTGGAGGCAAACAGGAAAATGAATCGGATGTGCCAGGAGTGGACTTCAAGTCTGACAGCTGTCTTGTATCAGCACTTTACAGAAAATGGAGGGAAGCGAAAGCTGATAGACCTTAAAAGTACCTAAGTACTAATGCTTTGGTTTTATTTTGTTGAAGTTAATATTGAAAAGGAATTGTTAGTCTTGGTAAAGTAGGTATTTGATAACGCAGGAGGCAACGCTTGTATATTTAAATGTGAATCTATGGAGCGGGAGGCCAAATAAGACATATGATTTGAAAGAAAATGGAGTGAATGGGAGCTTAAGATTGTCAGAGGAGATCGGAAGAAGGAAACGTCTAGGGCCGTATTAAAAGTATTAGGGTTCAAGAGCAGTAAGATAATGAATTGAAATTAAAACAGAACATAAATATTAAGTGACAAAATAAAACATAAAAATAAGCTTAAAAGATTAGTCAGTCACTTTTTATGTCATAAAAACCTAGAAGATTTGCATTGTTATTTCAAGATCATAATTTATGCCAAAAAATATACCACTAAACTTGCGACATAATTCAACTCTCAGCTACATACATCTCTTTCAAATCCAGCAACACATGTAATAACAGCGAACATTCGTATTTCGTATACAAATGTTTATCAAAGTGCCTGCTCCGATACGATAAGCCGCTGTGTCGCACAGTGTAAGGGTGCTCTTCCACTAAAGCTGTGCGAGGTAGCTACGCACTTCGAGGCACTGTGAAAATGTTAGATTGTTTCCATCAAAGCTATATGAGGAGCTTAGCAACTGTGAAACGGTGGGTTGAGCATGGGTAACTCTAGTTGAGTACAAAATTTTGTTCACATTCCTCGCACCCATTTTTCCCTGTTTTTTAATTTGCCAAAACCTAACTCTGTTCGCCTATTTCCACAAAAACTGCGATAAGTCAAGCTAGAAACATGAGTGATTCTATTGGTGGACTTTTCCTCGCACACCGCTTGGCTACCTCGTTCATCTTTGGTGGAAAAGCACTCTACTACTGTGTCGAACTGTGTCGCGCTGTGTCCCACTGTGTCGCGCAAAGTCGAACCCAGACAGGTTCTATATTGTGCTCATAGATATTCACGACCTCAAACGACCTCGCCACTAATTGGAAACAAGGAGCTAGAATATACTGCTTTGTGGAAGTTATGTGAGGTTACAATACCTATAGGATTCGTTACTAATAAGTACCATAACTACTGGTTATATAAATAAGAGATGGAATTGAAATGCCGAAAAGGATTTCATATCTAGTTTGTCAAAATAGTTTTTAATACGTTGTCAAGCAGCTGAATAAACATTGCTTTTTTACTTAAATGTTCGTAAGAGGAAGCTAATCTCTGGAAGTTCTGATCCAACATTCTCTCAGTGATAGAAATACACATTATCGCTGTTCCGCCGCGGATACCAAAAAAAAATAGTTTCCGAACAAACCGGTTTCTGTGGGATGGGCTACGTGAACGGAACCAATATGAAAGTTACTATGAAAAGCATTTAGCGAACAGAAATCCAATATACTGACAAACACTTCAAAACTAACAACTCACCGCCTAAACTCATAAATAAAAACAATCGAATCCTAAAATTTATTACCACAACTAGAAGAAAACAATACGTCTACAAAGTACAGTCATTTCATCTTATTCCAATATACGAACTACGAGTACAAATCAGATTGTTTAAATATAGCAGTTCAGCGAAGTTTCCGCTATTATTGCGGCTTCACCTCTTATTGTCTCTGGTCTCCTGGTACAATTGATGGCAATATGGCGGAGTATATAAGCCGGCTGAGGACGTTATAATAGACTGTTCATTCAGTATACAATGGGAATATTAAAGTAATTAGTGTAATCCCTCTGTGAATGCTTTGGGGAGTAGGTTTCTACTTGGAAATTAGTTTATAGGCTATACGAAAGACATATAGGTTTGGCAATGGTGTCTTCTGCCACAAGCTCGGTGTCTTCTTCAAAAACTGTCGAGTTTTAATACTGACAAAGAGCATTCCATTCCTGTGTCCATTCATGCCTATAAATTCTACTATTCTTTTCTATTTTTATATGGCAAGCAAAGTCAATGTCGACTATTCTGCCAACGTCCAAAGTAGATTGGAGAAGCAAGTGTGCATTATTTAACTGATTTATTGAGTGAGCGATGATTCCTGGAGAAACGAAATTCTTCTCCATAAAAATCTCAGTGACTCAAGTGGAAATTTTATATTATTTTATTTCAACTGTAGGTAAACGTTAACGTTCAAAAGTGCATTTTAATACTCTAACTTTAATAAACGTCTTGTCTTTGAAGTAGTGTAATAAAATACAAATTTCTTTACAGATATGGCTTAGCCCTTTAGACAAATCTAAATTTGTCTGTAGGGCTAGGCTACTTTTTAAAACTTCAATAGCTATCTATTGGAGTTTAATATATAGAAGACCTTTTAGTAGCAACTTTCTCAGTCGACCAACTTGATTCTATTTCTCGAAAGGTTTATATAAATTTACATTCATATAATTGGCAATGACTTCGTTTTAAAATAACTACGTTGTTTACCCGCATCAAAATAAATTTTATTTTAATAAAATCGAATTTTTAGTACAAAGGTTTTCTTTATCATTTAAATAGCTTATCACTTAGGCACCTCGCGCACTAGATGGCCACAACCACGACCAGTGGCCGCATCGACCAGATTAACTAAAGAAACGTTGAATGTTTCTTTTATTTATCTGGTCGTGGTCGTGGCCGTCTAGTGCACGAGGAGCCTTAAGTGTAGCTTACTTTTTGAGATTATCGTGTATTTAAAGTTGACAATCTTCCCCTTACTTCTAAGTAACCGACGTAATACTGAGAATACCCGGTTGAGATCTTAAGCTTCCAAAAGCCGGTACATTTGTAGAAGTCATGTTGCACGAAATAAGTAGGAAGGTACGAGGAAAAATAATTATTATTTATTGCTACACTGATATCTAAGCTCCCTTATCATCAACATCCCCGAGCCCTTATTCTAATTTATTTTGGGTGGGTTAGTATCTGTCTTTTTCTTCCATAAATTATTTCAGACGTTTAAGCTTCCTATAACTTATAAGTGTTGGTTTTCTCTTCTGAAAAATACAACGATTATACAAAATTATTTTTTATTAAAATCTGTCGATTATGTAATATGTACATAATCTTAGTAAAAAATACTTTGATTTTTACAAATGAGAGGCGAAATCAGACGGGCTGAGTTTTCAATAGTCAGATAAAATGTAAATGATCAATAGGACAAATTTTCCAATAGTCAGATAAGTTTTAACTGAAGTATAAGTTAACAGTTTGTCATATTTTCTATACAAAAGCAATGAAACCGCCATTTTAATTTCTCAGGCGGTCGTTATCTGACTATTAAAAAATCCCCGCTTACTACAGACTCTACCAGCTCTTTGTCACGAACCAGAGAAAAATATTTCACGAAAATACGTCACGTAATTGTAAAAACTAGGTTGTGCGGTTAGGCGTCCACTTCCGGTGGAGGTCGCACCGGAAACAGAGGAAATGAAGACGTGCCAGCGACCGCAGCGACACCTAGCGACCGTGCCGGATATAGGCTTCGATGCTGCTGACATCGGAACGACTGAACATGTCACAGCCAGATCTTACGTCAGGGACACGCTTTGGAAGTAAATAGAGAAAAATAATAATGAAATTGTTTTTTTTTTCGTAATGGAATTTGTTGACAATTCAGCAACAAAGTCAGGAACATAATAAATGTGAACCTGTGCCACTTATAGACGACAGATGGTTCTTTGACAAAGTACCGTTGACGTCAAATTACCGAATGCCAGAAATGCGCAGGTGCCTTGACCTGACACCTCAGTGTTGCGACATGGTTGCGACCAAGGGCCTATTTAATAAAACCGACTGGTGACAGGTGATAAGCGACAATTCGACCATAGAGCCACTTCTACTATTTCTTTTAACAACGTTCGCATTCGCAATATGTCAAAAGTATTTGAAATTTATGGCTCTTTTGACAGTTTGCGACTGACGTGGCCCTCAGATTTATATAATTTCTGGAAACTGTCGTGAAAGTACATTTTTAACCGACTTCGGAAAAGGAGGAGTTTCTCAATTTGGTTGTATTTTTTTTACAGTGTTTGGTGGTTCTTTATGCTGTCTCGGCTAAATGGGTTTCCTCCTAATATTTAATTCCTCTTTCCACGAACTATGAATGTGTAGGTACAACATCTCTCAAGCGCCGGACATTTCAAAATTCCAACTTACATAATAAATCTTGCAAAACAGTAATAATAAAGATTAAAAACGCGTAAATCAGACGACACAGCGGTGTGTCGCCGGAGCTGGAGCAGGCAACATCACAATTTACCTGAATAAAAACAAAAACAAAATTACTCAACAGTTTATAATAAATGAATATTTTAGGCACTTCAAGGCCTTTTATACAAATTAATGAAAGTTTGTCCCACTTGGAGTATTTCTACAAGGTCTAGCGTAGTTAAAGTGCTTGTTTAAACAAATAGACGTTTATCATCCCCTCTGGCTTACTAACATTGTGAACGGTTTAAATTCTGGCTTCAAGTAGTTTTACTTTCAAAAGTTACTTTAGGAGTTAATAGCGGAAAACGATGAGACAGCTCTTCATTTAATACAACTTAAGAAATACTAAAGTATTTTGTACTATCTTTGAAGTTGAGTTTTGACTTGAGTCAGGATTTTTTATTTAGGAATTAGCTATTGCCCGCGACTTCGTACACGTCAAACGTAAAACAGCACAAAACAAGCAAAATCTAGGAGGAAAGGATTTTTTATGCTCTAATTGTTTTTTCAAAATAATAAGTCCAGTTCGGCCCAGATAAGACAATTTATATTTTTTTTGTTTCCTATAAGTATCGCATTTTAACTACCTACTTTCTTACGAAGCATTAAGTCAAAGCTTTTATTTTAATATAATAAACAGACACTTTCATTTTACTCATTTATATGTATGCAGATGCAGATTACAATCTTCTTATATATAAAAATGAATCGCAAAATGTGTTGGTAAGCGCAAAACTCGAGAATAACTGAACCGATTTCGCCAATTCTTTTTTTGTTGTGTTTGTTATTGTCAGGAGAAGGTTCTTATGAAAAAAAAAAAAAAAAAAAAAATTAGAAAATTTAAGAATCCTTAGGGTAGGTGTAGGGTAGGTGTAGGGTAGGTGTAGGGTAGGTGTAGGGTAGGTGTAGGGTAGGTGTAGGGTAGGTGTAGGGTAGGTGTAGGGTAGGTGTAGGGTAGGTGTAGGGTAGGTGTAGGGTAGGTGTAGGGTAGGTGTAGGGTAGGTGTAGGGTAGGTGTAGGGTAGGTGTAGGGTAGGTGTAGGGTAGGTGTAGGGTAGGTGTAGGGTAGGTGTAGGGTAGGTGTAGGGTAGGTGTAGGGTAGGTGTAGGGTAGGTGTAGGGTAGGTGTAGGGTAGGTGTAGGGTAGGTGTAGGGTAGGTGTAGGGTAGGTGTAGGGTAGGTGTAGGGTAGGTGTAGGGTAGGTGTAGGGTAGGTGTAGGGTAGGTGTAGGGTAGGTGTAGGGTAGGTGTAGGGTAGGTGTAGGGTAGGTGTAGGGTAGGTGTAGGGTAGGTAGCCAGTTGACGGGAGCGAAGCCGCGGGGGACAGCTAGTTGATTATATAATAGCTAGGTACGTTTTATATAACTAACATAATTGTAGTTATAAGTCTGCCAGTAGCTATTGTCTGATTTAATTATTCTTGTTACTTATTTAAATCAAAGTAATGTTTATTAATGACCATTATGTAGGTCGCCTTGGTCCGACCAAGGCTAAGTAAGATGAAGGAGAAAATAAAAGAAAGAAAATATTTATTGCCGTAGAACTGCACACAAAAACCGCTCAAGCACCGGCAACACACCGGTGTGCACCGAATTAATCGCGAATTTAATGTTTACACAAACCAATTACATAAGATTTATTTTTTATTTGGGTATTTTCACATGTCAGCGCTGGAGCGGTTAAAAACTTAAAACTTACGATTGTATTTGCACTTAAACATTGTTAGTAAACACAAATATTAAGATTAACATTAAACTGAAAACAAAAGGTAGAAACAGAAAGCAAGCAGATGCACGTCGTGCCTGTCGCAAGAAGACTCCCCCACTTGGCATGATGCTGTGCCGTGGGCGGACCCACAGCACGGTGCTGGTTTTCTGTGGTTGCCTTAAATAAGTATGCAAAATAGCGGACCAAGCTGGACTCCTACCCCTGATATCTAACCCTGATCTCACTATCTATCACGTTGTAATGGCTTAACGGTTTTTAATTAAACTCGTCACAATGGAATTAAGTAAGTATCCTTTAGCCTGTTCCCGGATATAGTACTTCATGACCAGGAACAGAGAAATCCCAGAAATATGTTCCTTTGGGATATTTTCGTATTTTTGCGCTAGCGGATGCTAGCGACATATAAACGAATGAAATAAAAACCTGAAATATAATTGCCCACTCTCTGTATACATACGCCATCAATATTATTGTGTAAATAAACAGCCACAGCTTGCAGCAAATGATGCGTGAACCGTTGTCAGATAAACAAGCGGCCCCAATCTGACTGACAGCAGACAAAAATCGGTCATAACTGAAATTCAGGTCAATTCGCACACGTCGTTCATTTTAATGTCGTTACGTTTCGTTGGACAACCCTGCAGGAACTCCATTTTGATTTTATCGGGGAAATGTTGTCACTCGACGAATAAGGTCTTTACGAGAAATATGAGTCGTATTGCGAGTGTTTTTAAATAATTTATGTTTATATGGTTAACAAAAAGGATCTCTATAAAAAAAAACAATTAGGTCACATTTAAGAAGACTTTGACATTAACAATTTCAAGCTGTTAATCTAATATTAAAATACATTAAAAATAAAAGTTATATTATATAACAAGTTTCTTTGATTTTGCATTCCTCTCAGAAAACTATCATTTTGATAGCCATATCAATCAATAGGTTGGGATAACGGTTTTATAATTCAGTTGTAAAATGTGTATCATATACTAACTATACTACCAAGGCAAGATAAACAAAATAATGATGAAGATTTCTTATCCTTCCACACTCTTTCGCTGGTCTGCAGGAAGAGATTTCGTTAGATGTGAGCAGTTTCTTCGTAGGTACTCATATTTAAAATGTTATCTGTTACTGTTTTTCAGTGTGTACACAAATAATAATCTTAGATAATAATATAAATAAATAGACTGTAAAAACGAAAGTCTACATGACTGTTGTAGCTTGTAACATTCTTGTAACGAATCCTTAAAACTGGCTAGCAAGGAAATTCGTGAAGGTATTTTGGCCAGCAAACACCAAAGAAGGTAAAAAATCACGCGGCCTTTGTCACAAGTCACATTTTAAGCACTTTCCAGCTACTTACTGACATTCAAAAATAGAACCCCAAGCCAGCCCACCTCATCCGTCATTTCACCGCGTATTTTCGACGTCATTCATATTTTTACCTTTTCGACTGCGGACAAGTGAAGCTGTTCACAAGGATGAACGAAAGCCAGCCTCTGTGCGGTTTTATCTATACCCAGAATTCCGCTTTCGACGAATATTTGTTGCCAGTATTTTATGGAGCGTATAGGTTCTATGTATGCACTTTTGTTGGTATGGAGTAAAAAGTATGTTGCGCATTATTCTGGGTATGATTTGAATTTTATGAGTGTGTAATGTTACGTGTGTGTAATACTACATACGATATAATTTCGTTTGATATAATTTTCATTTCTTATAACCATCTTTTATTGTAACCACTTATAATATATACATATATAAAAGAGATAATACATCATTTCATTTCATACTCGTATAAGGTTCAGTTGGTATATCGTACACTTGCACTCATGGTTAAAAGTTATAAGATTTCTTTTGAACCGTAAATGAGTGGCACCCGAATTTTATTCGTGTGTTTTAAACTTTTGTGAATATTCGTATCGTTCCCTTTGATTAATTTTTGTGGTACTGTTATTTACTTCACCAAGTATTTACTTACATCATACCTATTTTCCAATCCGAACCTACAGTCCAATTTAAAGTTAATTTTGTTCAGAATATATTCATATGAATAACACGTCAAAATATGAAGAAAGAAACTAGAGATAATATACAAGGTACAAGTTGGAAAAAGAATTACGCCAAGAAAATTAAATCAATTTAGAAAAATTAAAGGACACCTTTATTATGGATGAGAAATCATCAAATAATCCCTTCCGCTCTGGGTGGAGCGGAAGGGAGTGTCAGACTCTTACTGACTAAAACCCATCCGTGCTCCTCCTAGTGCCCTTTGCGTTGCAGGGCCGCAGTTACTCTTTCGAACAAAAAATCCGCAACCCTGGCAGGCTCTGCCCCTAATGGGCCCCGTCTACCATGCTCACTGCTCTATCCGGCGCACGTGGACTCGGGTCCAAACCACCCTTACAAAATTATTATCGTCGTCTAGTCAAGTAATAAAATAGCAACAAGTTAATTTAAAACAACGCCAGTCTCCAGCTCGTGTATCGACGCCCGTATAATCCGCTAAGTCGGTAATCAGATTGGCCCACACCTACACGGTACACACACACACATCACAGCACCTGCCATTTCTACTTAGTTTGGTGGTGGCGCGCTCGATCCGACGTGACGGGATACGGGCGTGTTATCCTAGTCCATTGTTGTGGCTTAAATGATATTGATGAGTTTTCGAATACCCTTGTGGTTCTAAATATTGGGGAATAAGGATATTGGCATAATCACTTTGGCGTCTACTGGCGTAATGCTGAAATTTTGTGAGAACCGACTTCCAAATGCAAAGCATAAAATAACTATAATTTTGGAAACACTGACTTCCAATTTTTTTTTTTTTTTATAAAAGGTTATTTTTTTTTGTAAAAACGGTTTAAATTCACTTTTTAGTGCTGATGATACCCCTCAACATTCCTACCAGTCCATATCAATTTAATTGTCTTTCTCCATTATGGCCGAAAATACATAAATATATCTAAAACATTCGAATTGATAACCTCCTCCTTTTTAGAAGTCGTTAAAAAAAGCTCACTCGCACCAACTTAGTGTCGATACTTCTCGAGCCTACGCCGTAGCTGATGGGCCGTCGTAGCCGCTACGCGCTACGAATCATTTTCGTAGCAGGCGACCGATGATGGTTCATTTCATTCACTCGTGATTTTTGGTAAACAACCTGTATGAGTTTACATCTAATATGCTTACGAGAATAGATCTCTCAAGACGCTTAGTTGATACTTCGCATGACCCAAGGGCTGGGTTTAACTTTGGACAAAGGATAAGCATTGTCATACGACGTGGCAATGCCGTCAGTCTTTTGGGCACACTTCCAGTCGACAGCGATGCGGATGAATTTTTGACGCCATATTTTAACTTAGTTAGGATTTTTGATTTTAATTTTAAATGTAGATTATAGTTATAGTAGATTCCAGATAAATGTGCAATAACGGTCATTGACCCACATACATTTATTGACTTTCTTAAAATCAAAAACAGAAATAAAGACTTAGAGCAGTCCTGAATCTATTTCTATCGTGATCCTTTATGTTCTCTTGTAATGTAAAATGGTTCATAATATATTGTTATCGGGTATCTACGAAGGGATATTAGGGAAAGGTCAATGTACTTTATTGCAAGTTTATCTGGCACAAAGTATAGTTAAGAATATATTAAAACTACTTTAGTTTCTACTTAATAAAAAGAATATGCTTGCTTTCTGGAACTGTAATATTCAAACGAGTTTACAGGCATTATTTGAAAGCCAAAATATGTTTGAACGAATCCACAACATGTGATAAGCAAGTACTGTAAGGTAGATAATAATTCACGGAAGGTGATAAAATAAAAATTCTGTGGGGTGATTTCTCTTAGTAAAGTTAGTGATGTGATCAAATCCCATAACTGTTTAGCGAGAAGTTGTAATAAACAAGTGATAACTCGCACAGCTTCATGTTTCGCTTACTTCCTGTTTTTAAAAATATCACTGCAACTGCATCATAATAGTAGTTTATGCAACGACCATATAAAAGGGGTTATTAAAACACGAGTGTGGGTTTATCACACGAGGCGTAGTCGAGTGTGATAATAGCATCACACGAGTGTTTTATACCTAATTATATGCCGTTGCATACACTATTTTATCTTCACTCATACAGTTGAAATAAAATAAGTGGAAAAATAGTTTATTCCAATATGGCCGATATTCTCGTTGCGTATTCGAATGACTGCGCAGCGCGCGCATCCATAGACAAAGATAAAAGCTGGCTCATTGACTTAAGTCAATTTAACTTAAAACGACTTAAGTCAAAAGCCCGCGCCAAAAATTAAAAAGAAAAAATTTGCTATAAAAATTAAAAAGTTATTTTATGATGCAGTTGTTCAACATTTTCCTTCGATTTTTAAACAACTGCATCATAAAATAACTTTTTAATTTTTCTAGCATTTTTACTTTTTAATTTATTGGCGCGGGCTCATTGACTTAAGTCAATGAGCCAGCTTTTATCTTTGTCTATGTTTGTGCGCGCTGCGCAGTCATTCGAATACGCAATGAGATTACGCTATTATCACACTCGTGTTTTAATAACCCTTTTTATATGGTCGTTGCATAAACTACTACCTATTAATTGGCAAACACTACCCAATCCAAGATTTTTCCTATTAGGCACTTAAAAGCTACAGTCCCATATTTGATATCGCCAACAATAATAATAAATAACGTTACCCATAACATTATCCGATGTTCCCATAAGCATTGGCATAATAATCAGGTCATTTACTATAATATTCTGTCGAAGGCCACTATTAACCCTTTCGCGTTTTCCTATCATTATTTTTCACGAGCGAACGATCGTTTTATCTCTGCGGCACAAGCGAGAACTGATTTAAAACGATTTTGTACAGTTTACGTATGTCCTAGTTTTCTTTGGTAGATGATTACATTTATAATGACGCCGATAACTATTATTTGAATACAATCTGCTGCATTTAAGCACGTTTAGAGTTAATTTTTAATGATTTTAAATGTTCTCACTTCGCAACTTTACCTCTAAATCTCTCAGCCACGAGACACTGGGGCACCATGTTCCTAACATTTTTCAAAATGGCAGTTGGAGGCTATGCCAGATCCCATATAAAAATGTTCAAACCCTTTAAAAAACAAATCCATTACGTAATTACTGGTTAATTCTAATACAAAAAATGAATGTAAGTAATCTTCTTCTTCTTCTTCGTGTGGGTAGTAAGGTGTAACGACCCCACAAACCCTAGTGTCAGAGTTTCTAAAACGCCTCAAGGGCCTCTGACATGGTTTGAATGTAAGTAATAAAAAAGATACATCAGCCACTCGTCGGGGATTCGCGCCAGATGAAAAGAATCCGCCTTCAGACCTCTCCAATGCTGGATTACAGGCAGAATACCCGCAAATCTTGAAGCAGAGCCCAGACCGTGGTGACGTTTGGGACCTTCAGCAGGTACACAAGGGCTCTCGCCTCAAGCCCGCAAGATGTTAGCATGGAACCAAGAAATCTGTAGGCCCTCAGAGGCTCATGCGATCAGCCCGTACGGGAAAACCGGAGTCCGGTTTCAAATAACTGATATGAGACAAAGAAATTACTAATTAACATCACGTTACAAATGAGTCTGAGAAATCTGAGAAAGCGAAACTGCAAAGAAAAATTAGGAAGAAACCAATGATATTTTAAGTAAAAGGTGTAGATAGGTTATAAGCGCTCAGCAAGCGGCACGTCAAAATGTGGCTAATTAGCCACATTTTTCTCGTCTTGTCTCTTTTCCGCTCCCGATAATTACGACATGCCGTCCTACTTCTACGTGTCATCTAACGGTGTGACATTGTGCCGTTCTTGAAGATCGAATGTTGTTTATGTAACCTATCTACACCTTTTTACTTATAATATCATTGGAAGAAACAGTGAACGCAAATAAGAAACCAGTTTTCATACAAATACAATAATTATTATTCTTGTTCTATTCAATAATTCGCTTAATTAATCTGCGCTGTATTCGCGAAAGCACGAATCGCACACAAGAAGTCAATCCATCCACCAAAGAAAATTATTTCGTCTTCAGTCACGGTTTTTTGTGTGATGACGTTTTCTCATACCAAAATCTGTCTTATGTTTTCTTGTCAATCGAACTTTGAAAATTCGGAAAAGTAACCGGCCAGTGTAAAAAACTCAAAATATGCTAAGAGGATAAGTCTTGTAGCAAAATGCTACACCGTGCGTGAAGTTTCATCAAAATTCCTTCAAACAAACAGACAGACTTAGCTACTTTCACATTTAAAATATTAGTATCTATGTATTTTTTTAAGTGTTCAGTTGTAACAATGTAAAATTGAACGTGGAAGACTATGAAAGTGTGAAAAAGATGAATGAGGTCGGTGTGTTACCGCGGCTTCAAAATACACATAACCAATATATACTCACACGTTTGGCGCAGTGGTTGAGCGATCGGCTGCTGCGCTTCGTGTCGCGGGTTCGATTCCCGCACGGAACAAATATTTGTATGGCCTACAGATAGTTGTTCCGGGTCTGGCTCGTTGTGTATGTGACTTGGTATGTTTTTAAACGCACCCACGATACAGGAGAAATTCCTAGTGTGGGGCAACGTTTAAAAAAAAACTCACTAAGAATAGACTAGAATCTATATCCTAGTACTATAGATAGGCTACCTATAGGTCTGCGTGCCGTCGGCGGGGAGGGGGTGGGGGGAGGACGAAATTCAGGATCGCCCGGATAGCTGCCGCGCGTCAGTGGGGCCGACTTTGGGGTGCAACGCGGACGCGCTCCACTGCCACCCGAAGCCTCGGCCTCAGAAAGAGTTATCAATAATAGTGTTCAGAAAATAATATGTATATTTATAAATTTGATTAATAATTTATTTTGACGCTGTGCTAGTATTATGTTGGTGTCATGCCTGTATTTTTTTAATTGGATTCTATTTGTTTTATAAAATTGTTTTGCATGCCTTAGTTAAGATAGAAAGTGTATGGGTCACTTAATATGATAAATAACATCTGTATCTTGTACCTACTACTTAAAATGTATGTTTTCTTGTTTCTGTTATGTTATTAATGTTATTATTCAGCGATTGGGAAACTATTAATTTATTACCCGACTGCGACAACAGGATGGCACGCCCAGTAGCATAAATAGCTTGATGGATTTTAGTTTGGGAGGTGACACTGGGTATATTGGCCAATTTTTGGCGCCATATATTATGCCTAAAAATTTTTTTTTCCTCAAAACCTATCGAGTGGTATCAAAATAAAGGGCTCGAGAAGGCGATTCCAAAATGTAACTCACTAAAATGTAAGAAATAAAAAATAGACTGTCAAAAAAGTCAACCGCTAAAATAACGACTTACTTTCAAGCACAAAACAAGTCACATTCACCAACGTCATCACACTTAACTTCTGTTTTATACAACGTGTAACAGAATAAACGCAATTGGCAATACCTCTTATGGGGTCATTGTACTCAATGATTGAAGAAAGAGAGAAGAGATAAGAGTGAAGAGAGTTACACGTTGTATAATTAAAATTGTTAACTTTTTTTTATTAATAGACAGCAAAATTATTTATTTACAAATACTGGGAAGAACTCATAGGGCATCAAAAAAGTCATCCACATCGGTGTCAACGAGAAAAGTGCCCAGAACATTGGTGGGGCCAGAGAAAGGCCAGCCCTGTGGTCAAGTGAAGAGTCGACTAACTGCTAATTGTTTACTTGTGCATATTATCTGTAAAATATCTGCCAGTTGTCACAAGTTCCGTTCAGGGCCTAACCACCAACTCTTAAAGCAGTATTACTTCAATATTACTTCCACTGGGAAAGAGATGGAGCTATACAGGATGTATAGCTCCGGTCGCGCATTGCGCACAGGGCTGAACTATCGCAAAGTGTCATAGTAGCTCTTTTTGATCCAGGAATAAATGCATGATTCCTGTATGACAGACCACCAATTCCAGCTAACATAATACGAAGAAGTTATTGTCCATACCATTTTATACACCCCACAGAGTCTTGGGTAATTTTGTACTTTGAAATGAGAATTTCAATCAAATCTAACCCCCCTAGGGAAGAAAAGGGGCACATTCGATTTTAATCCGAAGATCGGTTTAATTCAATTCTTAAACGTTAAACGATAATATAATAATTCAAATCGGAATTGAATTAAAAGGTTTAACTTTTAAAGATGACAGAATAAAGGAAGAGTAAGAATGACTATTTATAATTCACTGGTAAAATCACATCTGGAGTACTTAATTGAAATATGGGGAAGTGCTGCGAAGTCGAATCTTAAAGACCTACAAACTTCACAAAACAAAGTGATAAAAGCTTTATTTAAGTATCACCGACTGACTGAGACACGAACGCTATACCGTAAGACAATAGTTATTTATGATATTAGTGCGGTAAGTTGGTTTTTACAAACGAGTAGACGAATGTAAGCACGAGACGAAGTCGAGGGCTTACCATAGTCACGAGTTTGTAAAAACCAAATCCGCACGTGTGTCATACAACGTTTTTCGACACATTTGCGAGAACACATTACAATAAGTAATGAAACAAACTTTTTGTCTCTAGAAATCAGTCGGAAAGTCGCAACAATCTTTGACGTTTCTAATATGAAAATGGCGCGAATTTGCAAAGGGCGCCACATGCGCGTGGTGAAAATTAGAACCACATACTTTATTTTTTTTATTTATCTTCTCTCATTTTCTCTATAATATTAAAATGAGACAAACGTATACAGCAAAAGCGCTTCCAAGGAGGTTCGATCATTCAGCTTATTTATTCTCGTGATGTGAAACTCCTTGGTGGAATTCTTATTAATTTTTATGGAAATTAAAAAAAAACCGTAAAGAATACGCACGGCGCTATACAACGGAGTTTGCGGTAAAATATGTACTTAGGTGAGAGTACCTACTTTGCCGCACGCTCCATTGTGTGGTGCATAATTTTTAACTTTCGAACAATGCATACAGGCTTCGTAAATGCATTTTTTGAGCAAATGTGTTGAAATAGTTATTTATGATATTAGTGCGGTAAGTTGGTTTTTACAAACGAGTAGACGAATGTAAGCACGAAACGAAGTCGAGGGCTTACCATAGTTACGAGTTTGTAAAAACCAAATCCGCACGTGTGTCATACAACGTTTTTCGACACATTTGCGAGAAAACAGTACAATAAGTAATGAAATAAAAAAAAAATGTCTTTAGAAATCAGTAGGAAAGTCGCAACAATCTTTGACGTCTAATATGAAAATGGCGCGAATTTGCAAAGGGCGCCACATGCGCGTGGTGAAAATTAGAACCAAGTCTTTCATTTATTTTTATTTATCTTCTCTCATTTTCTCTTTAATATTAAAACGAGACAAACGTACCTATACAGCAAAAGCACTTCCAAGGAGGTTCGAAACCCCACCAACCGTGTCTCCACGTTGTCGTCGTGGTGGGGCTTGCGTGTCTCAATGATCTTGGGGGCTTTGCCGGTAGAGCCACTCATGCCGGAAGGTCCCAAGTGAGAGACCAGACCAAGAGAGACACAAGAGGGGCGCACCGTTCGGAGACTTGAGCAGTGTTCGGGTCCTCGGACGGTGTGCGTCTCATTGGCTTGCTCGCTGCTCTCTGGTACGCGTCGGTTCGGACTGCACAGCAGTCCGGGAATCCGCCACGCCTAGTGCGTCAAGCCCCTCGTATTCTGGGGGGGGCAACAGGGCTGTCCGCACTCCGCTTGCCAAGGGCAACAGTGGCCGAGGAGGCCCCCGATTCGACTTCGAAAAATTAATCGGGTTTAATTTTAGCTCGCCCGACGAAGAGTCGGCCGGGCAGAGCGCGGGCGAAGGCGCGCTGCGCTGGGAGGAGGGCTCGCTTGAGCGTCGCGCGGGTGTAGAGTCGGAGTCCGAGTTGGACTCCGACGACCTGGCGACCATTTGCTCGGCGAGCCCTGTACCCGAGGAGGCGAGGGCTGCTGCGGAGGACTCCAGGTCCTTCCGCAAGCGGCCCAGATCAGAGGAGGACCGGGGGTCGTCCGGCAGCGAGGAGGTTGCCTCGGCCCGGAAGATCCCCACCAGCAGGCGGGGTAAGGGCCGAGAGGGAGGCAAGGGCAGAGTCCTTGCCTCCAAGGATGCTGGACGACCCCCCGAAGATGGCGTTCGTGGGGCTCAAGGCTTGGAGTCCTCCGGCGGCGAGCCGGATGACCGGAGGGCCGGGTTTGCGGAGGTGGTGGAGGCCGCGCTTCGCGATGTGGCCTTGAAGAGGAAACTTTCCTCTAAGAACAAGGCCATAAGCGAGGCGATGGCCTCCATTCTGGCGGCAGCGGAGGTTACCAGGGGTGGGCCTCCGCCGGACGAGATGTCCGAGCTGCGGGCGGAGGTCGCCCGCTTGGCTGCCGCCACGGAGCGTCTCCGAAAGGAGAACGAGGGGCTCCGCGCAGACCTGGCCAGCCTCCGGGGAGCCGGCCCACAGGGGGCGCCGCAAGGGGGGCGCAAGAAGGACGGCCAGCCCGTGCCGCAGGAGAGCCAGGTGCTGGACCTCGTGCGGCAGGAGATGGCTGCCTTCCAGGCGCGGTTCTCCGTCCTGGAGGGCATCGTCCTGCGCCCCCCGTTAGCGGCGAGTGGGAAGGCCCCCCCAGGCCAGAAAAAGGCGTCGTATGCGGCCGCCGTGGCTGCCACACCGGGGTCATCCGGCCAGGGCAAAGGGTCCGGGCCGGCACCCGCGAAGCCGGTGCCGGGAATACCGGACCCGGCCCCGGGAAAGAAGAGGAGGGGTGGGGTTGCTGCGCGGACGGCGAAGGCTCCTGCGCCGTCTGAGCAGCAGCTCCCCCCGGCTTCCTCGCCTTCAGCTCCTCCCCCGGCTCAAGCCGAATGGCAAGTGGCCGGGGAGAAGAAGAAGGCGGGAAAGGCAGCCAGGGCGGCCAAGAGGCGGGAGAGGAAGCGGCGGCAGAAGGCGCGAAGCGTCGCGGCTGCGCTGCGCCCCCCGAAAACCGCGGCTGTAGTTCTGACGCTGCAGCCGGACGCGGCGAAGAGGGGCGTGACGTACGCGGACGTGCTCACCAAGGCGAAGGAGACGGTGAACCTTGGTGAGCTAGGCATCGTAGGGGGCCTCCGGCTCCGGGTCACCATGACTGGGGCCCGGATGCTGGAGATCCCCGGGGCAGCCAGCGGCCCAACCGCGGACGCTCTAGCCGAAAGGCTTAGGGCGTCCCTAAGCGCGGACGATGCCCGAGTGTCCAGGCCCACCAAGCGCATCGACATGCGCATCTTGGGCCTGGACGACTCCGTCACGGAGGCGGAGGTGGTGGCCGCCGTCGTTAGGACGGGGGGGTGCTCAGCAGAGGAGGTGAAGGCGGGCACCCTACGTCCTGACAACACGGGCATGCGCACCATTGTGGTGAGCTGTCCCGTGTCGGCGGCCAAGACCATCTCGGAGGGCCGTAGGTTTTTGGTGGGTTGGGTTTCCGCGCAGGTCAAACTGCTGGAACCCCGACCTCTGAGGTGCTTCCGGTGCCAGGTGGGCCACCATGTAGGAGCTCAATGCACCTCGGAGGTGGACCGCAGCGGTCTATGTTTCCGCTGCGGTCAGCCCGGTCACAGGGCCGGCTCCTGCGACGCCGCGCCGCACTGCGCAGTCTGTGCGGCAGCTGGCAAGCCGGCCGACCACTGGGCTGGGGGTAGGGCCTGCGCCCCACCCACCAAAGCCGGAAACCGGAGAAAGCCCTCCGCCACCGCCGTCTCTGCCGCGACCGCCGCCACCGCCGCCGCTTCCTCCGCCGCCAAAGCCGGTTCCACTGCGGCTGCTGCCACTGCAACAGCCGCAGTAGAGCCCCTACAACGGGCTCCGGAGGGGGCTGAAATGGAGTGCCAGTAATGGCCCCATTTCACCCCCTCCTGTTGAACGTCAGCCACTGCGCCGCCCAGGAACTGATGCTCCTGAGCATGGCGCAGTGACTGATGCCTGTGGACGGCGAGCAATGGGTAGCTCGCCGTCCGATCAGAGCAGGCCCGGGTTGACGGCGCGCTGTGTTCTACGCGCGCCAAGCCAGCAGTCGTCAGCATGGGTCGGGGCCCGTTAAGGCCAGAGCCTACCAGGGTTGCGGATTTGTTCGAAAGAGTTACCGTGGCCCTGGAACGTAAAGGCACTGAGAGGAGCATGGGTGGGTTTTAGTCAGTAGAAGTCTGACACTCCCTGCCGCTCCACCCAGAGCGGGAGGGGTCATTTGATGATTTCCCATCCAATAAAAAAAAAAAAAAAAAAAAAAGGAGGTTCGAATCGGTTCGATCATTCAGCTTATATTATTTTCGTGATGTGAAACTCCTTGGTGGAATTCTTGTTAATTTTAATGGAAATTAAAAAAAAAACCGTAAAGAATACGCACGGCGCTATACAACGGAGTTAGCGGTAAAATATGTACTTAAGTGAGAGTACCTACTTTGCCGCACGCTCCATTGTGTGGTGCATAATTTTGAACTTTCGAACGATGCATACAGGCTTCGTAAATGCATTTTTTGAGCAAATGTGTTGAAAAAATATTTAATCTCACACAAATATACACTTATACAACGGGCATACTGGTAAAGAAGATAATGACTGGTGAATTAAAATCTGATATAAAACTTGATAAAAAAGTATTTTACCATAGCTTAAGAAATACTAACCAAATTAAACTGCGAAGACATAGGACAAACTACGGTAAAAAGACTATTACCTATGAAGGAGCACAATTATACAATAATCTACCAAAAAATATTAAGGATGCCAGGTCACTTGCAGTGTTTAAAATTTACTAGCACGGCTTGATCGCAGCATGTTATACAATTATTAGTTATTTAAGCTCATTATTAAGTGAACTATGTATTGTTCTTTATGAGTAATAAATTCGTTAAACCTAAGATAATATAATTATTCAAATCGGAATTGAATTAAGCTGATGTCGGATTAAAATCGAATGTGCCCCTTTTCTTCCCTAGGGCGTCGTTAGATTTGATTGAAAATCTTATTTCAAAGTACAAAATTACTCATCGGTTCTCCCTACAACAAGCCACATTATTTTCCGATAACGTAATGTATTCAAAAAGGTTTTCCTAACTTGTATTTATTTATCTAACTAGCTTAGGTAGCATTTTTTTAATAATGGGAAATCCACGGCGGAGCGGAAGGGAGTGTCAGACTATTACCGACTAAAATCCATCCTATTCTTTCAAATGCCCTTTGCGTTCCAAGGCCGCGGTGACTCTTTCGAACAAATTCTGCAACCCTGGCAGGTACGAAATACCATAATTATGGAATCAAAAGATTGACAAACATAAACTTTAAAAAGCAAAGACTTTATTTCTTCATATTGAATTAATAATATACAAATAATTATCACCCAACGATTACAAATTTAACCCCCAACTTTCTACCCTCCTAAAACTGAATTAATTATAATGTATAAGTATTAAAAAAAAACCGGCAATTTCCCTTATATCAGAAGACTAAAAAACGACAAATACATAAGTATACATAATCATCAGATACATTAAGCAGTCAACTAGCTTAATAAGCCGTTTCATTAAAAGTTGCCTTTTATATTTACAGAAAAAAAAAATATAGCGTTTAATGACTTGCCCATGTCACTTATGTCGCTGATTAATCGACGCAGTTAAATTAAAAGGCTAGGCTTTTAATGAAACGGCTGATTAAACTACTTGGCTACGACATATGCAAGACGATAAAAAACTAATTACCAATACGGATTGCAAATGATTGTGTAACTTTGTTAGTCTCACTATCATTGCGGGCCCAAACGCTGCGCTACGATTAGTAATCTTAATTGCCGAGTGCATTGGTAATCTGAGTTCGTAATTGCTTTTTGAGTAGCGTAATGAGAGATTGGCCTAAGGCTAGGGACAAATTAGCGCGCGCAGTTTTTCCGACGTGTTATTGCAATAAACATGGTGCTATCATGATTTTTCACTGATATTGATATTGCACTTCGTACCTTGGGCTCTAAACAAATGACATCCTATAAACAACAGCAGTGGCGATACTGGCTGTCAAAAATTCTGACATTAAGGGCTCTTTCAATTTAGACGTTTCGTGTCGGACTGGTGCGGCACCGCAGCGGTGCGTTTGTCGTACTGCGCACGTCCTTTTGATTCTTGCCATACGATTTACACATCAAGAGTGCAGGGCGGCGCCGGTGCCGCGCACGCACGACAGTAGGACGAATATTTATGTGCATAAATTGTATGCAAAAATCAAACGCCGCAACAGTCTGACAAGAAACGTCTAAAATGAAAGAGCCCTTAGAAATGACAAGTTTTTTTTGTTTTAAGAAATTCCTCTTGAATTGACCAGTACAGTGTTATTAAAACGTCACGTGATCACTCTCGTACATTCTGGAATTGCTACAATCGCCATCACTGATATAATGACCTAGAACCCCTAATGGATGAGCTTGGCACGGATTAAGAAAGCATGGCACTGCAGGGGTGAGACATTTACCTATTCAGCCAAAAATAATAACACTACCTCCTATTATAGAACCCATTAACTTATTACTATGAACCAATTTAACAAAGCTAGCGCTTTTTTTCAGATTTGTCCTTATTCTAAGAGTCATTATTGCTTCAGTTTTCATCCTTACATATATTATGCTCGTAATTGCATAGTGTGTCTCCTCTTCCTATCTCCAACCGCAAGCCCGTGACTTCCCCACTCCGTAGTTGAGCAAAACACGGCAAATTGGTTCCATTAGCGTGCATTAGGGGGCGCTGTCGGCACAACTGGGCCCAACTGGGGCCGCAGACGGCTGCCGTTATGGAAAGTGTTTGGCTCGAGAGAGACCCGTCTGGCGCAAATGTTTGCTCGGATACAGCCTCGTTTGTCGCCGGTAATAGACTTAATTGAAAATTAGATGCGAGTTTTTAGAAAACTTGTATAAATGCTCAAAGTTAGCGTTTACACACTCTATTCAATGTATGAGTTTATAAGCCACAGTAAATTAATGAAATAACAAAATGACCTTATAGGATCAAAATGATAAAGAGGAAAAATTCGTTTGAGAATTAACTTGCCATCTATAATAAAATTGTGGAACCTGCTATAAAATCATCTTGTTACCTATACTACTCAATTTTAACGCTACAAATTGTTAGATTCGTTACTGAATTGAGTATTTTGAGTAACAAATTACCAAATTTAAAAAAAAAAAAAAATTACAAAAAACGGCGTTAAATTCTTAACTAAAATCGGGGATTAATGTTAACTCCGTAACTCCTTTTCCATAGTCGAGTAAAAATAAACATTACCTTTGACTACGCCTTGATTTTATAAGAAACTAAAATGGTTTTGCGGTATTTGGAGATTTCCCCCATGAATGTAGATTTCCCCTGTTATAAAATTAACCTTATAACATAGCATGAGGGGGTAGAATATCCACGCAAACAACATATAAGTTCACATTGCGTGTAAATGTCAGCGAGCGGAGATTCTCATAGTGAATTAGTTCGCGGTCGTCTGCCTCGGAGGGAACACATGAGTTATGCTGATTATATTGTTCAGCTGGTGGAATAGACGCAGGGATATTGTTTTCTATGTTTATTCTTGGTGTTGTTTAGAGCTCAATAGGCAAACACGCGTGACGTAACTTAAATCTGCTAGTGGTTTCTGAGTAGCGATTATTTTACGTTTAGTGCACTCTAATCCACAACATTATTTTAATACAACTTCAAAAAGGGGGAGGTTATCAATTCAAATGTTTATACAAATATATATATTGGTTTGTTTGAGTATAACTCTGTCATATAAGTACAACGTGTAACAGAATAAACACAATAATTCTTAAGGGGTTATTGTACTCATAATTATGAACAACTTTTACTATGGGACCAAATCCGAATTCGCGAAAAAAAAATCAGCTGTTCAATACATTTTGTCGAGTTATGCTCACATAAATGTATGGAACATTCCATTTATTTTCGCGATTTCCATAAACGACTATTAGAAATCAGCATTTACAATCATTTCCCCAGTTCCAACATTTTCAAGACATACGTATCTACCTTGCCGCATAGCTGAAGAAAGCCTCTCTCTTCCTTTATCACACTTTCATAGTCCTCAATCTCCAAAGCATAAAAACTTAGCAATAAATCTATCTATTACAAAAATAAATATCGGATAAATCTTGCAAGGGAAGCTGCCTGAGGGAGATAACGTAAGTATGTTGATCGGGACGATAAGCTGGCAAACTAAGTGTTTGGCTGATCTTTCTTTGAACTTTATACCTTAGATCTTTTCATAGACTGCGCAAAGGAATGTAGTCTTCCTTGAGATCATGTGAGTTGTTTTCAAGAGCGATGGTAAAGAATACATCTTGTTTAGAGAGAAAGAGAGATTAAAAGTGAAATCAACATAGCTTATCATCAGAGGGCCAATCCGCATTTGCTTCTCAGTCGCTATCTGTCCAAAAAACCTCAATTTTCTTAAATTTTTGACAGATTGCGACTAACATACAAATGCGAACAAATTTAAAATTAGTAGAAGTCTGGTAATATAGTGGTCACAGGAGATACTTTCCATTGTGAAGAAGTATAAATAAAGTACCCACCTATTGCCAGAAGTAGTGTTATTGATCAGAAGTGTCTTGCTTGATTTTTTATTCCAGTAAATTCGGTAATATAAATAATGTTTGACTACTCAACGCGTTAGATGGATTTGGTACTTTGCGCAGTCGTTTTCAAACTCGACGAAACGTAATTTTACGACAATTTAACGACTTTAGTCTCACGGTGGCTATAATGCACGCGGCTGTCATTTCTTGTCTTCGTTGTACTTACATTATATACATGATAATAGATAATAATACATAAGGTATTAGGAGTAAAACTAATTGTTCCGTAAACATTATGATTTTCAGAGCTAAGTACCCAACGAATGTCTGGGACTGTCCAGTAGGTCCCTTTCCCTGTCAGGGTTGAATATGTTCGAAAGAGTTACCGCGGCCCTGGAACGCAAAAGGCATTAGGAGGAGCACGGTTGGGTTTTAGTCAGTAAGAGTCTGAAACTCCCTTCTGCTCCGCCTAGAGCGGAAGAAGTCATTTGATGATTTCCCATCGTTAAAAAACAGTCCCTTTCATTGCATTCAGCCTGAAATACCTGTACTTACAAATCACGCTAAATAATACAAAATTTCAACATAGCATGACGCCCATGAAAAATTCCATCACACAAAATAATTGACAGAATCACGCACGGATAAGCATTGAACCGGAAACCTGTCACTACAAAATGCAATTTCGAAATAGCTCTCCGAAATTCCGAGCGTCATTTTACCCGAAATAATTGGGAAAATCTCGACTCAACCCGTTACGTATCCTATGTATTTAACTTTGTAATCGTGACTAGTGATGTGACGATCTGTAGGTAAGTGTTGCTACATAATAACATCAGAGTACCAATTCTACTATTTTTTAAGCAACATTCGCATTGATATGTCAGTCGCAATCTGTCAAAAATGTATGGAAAAGGAGGCTTTTTTGACAGATTGCGAGATGCGAATGCGCACGTTGCTTAAAAATTAGTAGAATTGGCCTTCTGGAATGTTGAACCTTCTTTGACAATTCTAAACACGGTATTGATTTTAGAATGAAATCGTTGGAAAGTTTCATTACGTTTTCAATTTAAACTATTGTTTCTAAGATGGGTCTGTAAAATTTGGAACAAGCTCAGTCTATCCTGTATATCTTGAGATTGTATAAGAACGCTGACGCATACATCTTATAGCATAAAACGAAGTTGCTTTCCCCATATCTTTTAAACTACGCAACGGATTTTAATACGGTTTTCATCAAGAAGGAGGTTTCAATGTATGTTAAATTAAAAGAGACCATTTTCAAAAAGCAAACAAAGATGATGTTTAAGGCAGCCGTGGTAGTTACCTTTGATATGGCAGACGACCATAGGCGGCATCTGCTTATTTGCAACTATTTGTCATAAAAAAATATTCCAGCTCTGCAGTACCTACACTCATAACTCTAACTAGACTTGACTGTTGCGGAATTTGTTTGAAAGAGTCACCGCGGCTCTGGAACGCAAAGGGCATTTGGAGTAACACGGATTGGTTTTAGTCAGCAAGAGTCTGACACTCACTGCCAGCCAGAGCGAAAGGAGTCATTTGATGATTTCCCATCCTTTAAAAAAAGAACTAGACTTGACTAGACCTACAATGTTCTATCTGTCTTTGTTATAATAATGGTAATTTTAGTTTATGCAACTTTTCCGAGAATCAAATATGTTAGAGATTCTCATGAAATATTTTAATGCAACCACTAGAATGGAACACAATGGAATTCGTAAAACACGAACCAAATGAAGCATTTCCATGCTTCATTTGGTCTTTGTTCTACGATTTCTGCATGAAACATTTTCACAAACAATGTTGTTTTGATGAAATAAACGGAATTGTTTTGTAAAATATGTGAATCGGAAATTAAACCTCAAACCGAAATCACGCTGCTGTTATAAGTGAGAGTCTGTTCTGTGGATGTTTAAAATCAACCAAGGCCCGGGTTTTCGGTAATCGGGTTTCGATGAAGTTCTTCTCTGTCCTTTTCCTTTGTTCCAACAAAGTTACACCATAACCTGGAAAGAAAGAAGAAGAAAAAATGTTTTTTTGCATGACACATACCATTTAAAAGGAAAAAAAATGTGGCTTTTCCGTTTATCCCAATATAATTTCATCCACATGATATAATTTTCCACGTGAACGGAGCCACTGGCAGAATCTAGTAATTTGTAAAGTTTTGGGATGCATGAAGCAGCCTCCTCGTGTAGCGCAATTAGTTCCATCAGGCACACAACTGAACCGAGCGCTCGGCGCGTCCTGGACAGTCTCACCTAACACCCGACAAGACTGGCCAATCCTTCCCTTGCGGTGGTAGGGCTAACGCCCGCTTGGTTCGCGACCCCTCCCACCGGAGTCCGGCGTCAATCAGCCTGCTGAGTTTCGTCGACGCGTGGGGGTACCAGTGCCTTAAGGCATCTTCTGGGAACTCTCGCTTCATCATAGACTTCATCTATCGATTTCCATCAAGCGTGATCAAGGTCAAGAGCTAGCCCATTCCGCAATAAAAAAGTAATAACCAAATAGTAAAAAATAAGCATCTTTATGAGATTAAAACTTATTCCAATAAGCCTATCAACTGAGCTATCAAAAAACAAATTATTATTTAAATAAATTGAAAACAAGATACATTAAACAACACCTTTACAAAGAAAAACAAGGCTTCGTTTGAATTTAAACTCTATGTCATTGGACACAGTGCTTATATAGGTACCTCTACATAGACAGTGATATAAGGTAAGGTCGCGACCTGAGAGTTCACGCTATAGGTCAGTTTTAAATAGACTAGTGAAGACTAACTAAAGGTCAATATACCATGCACTGTATCAACAAATTGATTATTCGGTTTTTATTTTGTTGAACTGCAGAAACCCTTTACTTAATTGATAGCTCAAACTAAGTTTTTTTTCAGTAACTTCTAATGTATTATATTTCGACATGTTTTTTTTTAAGTTTTAATGTTATTATAGCGTAAAATCAACGAGACACACGAACAAAAACCATTGGGGTTAATACTTTTTACATAAATATGCGGCGAGGTCGAGATCTGAGCTTAATTTTTTCAAATATATTTGTAAACGAGATAAAAATAGTAGGTCCTCATTAGCTTGCAAATGTGTCCATGTTTTAAATATTCTCTGCAGAGACTTTTTATAGGATGAGTTTAATTAAAGTTCTCGTTAAAATAATCTGGATTTAATAATTTTATACTAAGGTTACATTATGAAGAGCGTAATACACTCGGGTTTTATATAATATTATTTTGCATGTGTGGAAAAATTTGCAAAGCAAAAAAGTTTTGCTTGGTCTAAAAACTCTAGTTACACTGTTATTTAAAACATCACCTATTTTCATCATATTTTGCCCTTATCCCAATTCATTTGATAACTACACATCTTAATCCAATATGCCCCCATAACTTGCTGTTTTTATCGTGACTCGTCCCACAGGATGAAATGCAGCTTATGACATGCAACGATGTTGTCTTTAATAAGTTCATAAAATATCGTAAACTGATCAGTCCTTCCCGAGATAACATTTTGATGAACGCTTAAATATTTTTTTCCTCTTTGTAATATAAACTTATATTTATTCACCTCACTAGCTATAAAGCAATTATAGCTCTCACTCAATAAGTAATAATAACCCAACTACTACTAAAACTTCAGACTTTTATCACAAGATCTAATCAAACACATCGAGTAACGAATGCTAATTATTTCTTAACTAAATTACGATCAACTAACATTCGTTCTTCGGCTCCTAAAATAGACATTATTTTTACTTGTAGAGGAGACCTCGGTCAGAAAAGGTCGAATTGGTAGGACAGTCGGCGACAAAATTGGATTAACGATTGTAAAGAAAAGAAGAAAATATATTTACTGTCACAGTACGGTCATGCATACAAATTATAAAACATAAACTAGTAGTAAACTAGAAGGGAAAATGGATTATGTACATTATACAACTTATCATTTAACTAATTGACACAAAATTCAATATACAGTATTTCATGTAAACAGACAGACACTTATGGACTGCAAACCCACCTACAAAGTTGCAGTTTTGACACATGATTGATGATTTTCATAATTTTAATCTGTTTCATACAACTTACGTGCTAACAGGGAATGTACACGGCGTTGATTATGCCATCTAGTGTTGCAAATATGAAACTTTTAGGTAATGTCAATATTACTATTACTATACATACGGGTCGAATTGATAACCTCCTTTTTTAAAGTTGGTTAAAAAAAACTTGATAATGACACTTCTGTGGTACCACCCGTATTCCTGCACGTTTCCTATCGCCTTTAGTTTCTGACTGTACCAACTTCGGAAAAACGTCTTAAATCACTAAAGGAGTTCGTTTTTTAAAACAGTTTAAAAAGCAGAGGAACAGAGCATTAATCTCGTTACCTGATAAGGTTTTGTACACGAGCGCTGTTTAAAAAGAATGGAGTTCCCGAGGAGCTCCGATAATCTTGTTTCACCATCATCGGACTGAAAGGTTAAGGCATAAAAAGCTTTAGTGGATCAGTTCCAGGTTAAATAATTTTTTTGGCTTTGAACGATGTTCGGGTAGGCTTTAAATAATATTGAGTTTCTTTTGTATTTTGGTCTGACTTTTAATTTATTAGCTGCTAGATAGCCCACAAGTAAGAATATGAATATTGGCTAGCTCGTGGCTAAAATAATAACAGCCGCACGGATCGATCTTCAAGGTTAAGCAACGTTTTCCGAGGTGGGTCTGTGGATGGGTAACCATCTTAGCATATCGAGATTCCTCCGTGTCTCGGAAAGCACGCTAAGCCATTGGTCCCGGCTGTCATTTGTAGATATTTGACAGTCGTTAATACGGATTCTTAGAAGCCAGAAAAACTGACATCAGTCTTGCCAAAAAGTACCGTGTTACCCAGTTAATGTGTTGTGGAGGTCTGGTAGGTAGCCGCTCCACGTTAAATACCGATATTTAACAGAATCCGGTTTGACTGTGTGATCAAGTATAGTTGGGAAAAGGCTATATAGACAGATGATAACTATGAATATGAACACTTTACCCTGAAAACAAGAAACTGAATCTGCTGCTACCTAGACCTTTTTGACTTAAGCGAACATTGTGACCACGATAGTAAAGTTGAATATTGACATTCCTAAAATTAACAGTTGGTATTTTTATTTTTTCTCAATGTTATAACTTACAGCTTGGCAAAAAAGAGTATGACGTGGTGACAAGTGGAACTAAATATTTTACTAAATGGAAACCTATGATGTCGACACTACTTGGCCGACAAGTGTTAGATTTTGAGTAACATTTATTGTTTCACATTTATTTTTAACGATTTGTTTAAATTCTCTTACTGATTTCCCATATTATGGTGCGTTAAGTGAGATAGTGGCGCCCTCATTTTTTCCAAACTCTTTTTTGTCAAGCAGTAATTTTGTTTGTAAAATTGTAGGTATTTGTTATCATTTAAAAGTAGGTACTGAACAGCTGCTGGATGACATATATGAAGAAATAATTAAAAGTTACCCAGTAAATAAATTTACTCGCTATGGAAGTATTTCTATTTTCAAAACAACCAAGAGAGTTACCTAGTTTTGCGTCTACTACGCAGTTGCCAAGCGCCCGCCGTAGCAGATGCCTACGGCGTAGCACGGCAGCTACGAAACCGACGAAAAGTAGCCACAGATTTTACTTACGTAATTATCTTGTAACTGTCAAAAACGGAACTACTATTTTCCAGGTATCCATTAGTCACCTACATCATCACAAATTACCCAATAATTACGTCACACAAACGAACTAAATTAAGGTCAACACAAAGAAGTGAAATACAAACAAACCTCCATATAATGTGTACCATTTGGTACAACGTTCGGTCGCGTCGGTTAACTAAATGTGACTTATATGTGTTCAGCGGGCTGAGTTACGGCCTGCCGCTGACAGCTAAATAATAGCGACAGAAATAAGCTGTATTACAGGACGAAACGACATCACGGAATAAATTGAATACGGTTTTTGTCACACTAACTGATACATTGGCTTTTATGATTTATTTATTTTCAAGTGCCTATCCGCCGTAACGTGTAGTCAGATGCCAGAAAATCTCATGCTAAACAGTTATGGGGTTGTGGAAGTCATCATCATCATCATATCAAAGACATCCAGTGCTGGACATACGCCTCCCTCAAGTGTCGCCATAACAGCCGGTCCTGTGCGTCTCAAGGTCATCCGTCCACCTTGTGGGAGGCGTTCCAACGCTGCGTCTTTCAGTACACGGTCGCCACTCCAGACTTTTTCGGCCCCATCGATCATCTGTTCTGCGAGCAATGTGCCTGCCCACTGCCACTTCAGTTTGACGATCCTTCGGGCTATGTCGGTAGCCGTGTATCTCTTGCGGATATCATCACCTGATTCGAACACGCAAGGAAACTCCGCGCATTGCTCTCTTCATTGCCCTTTGGGTGACTTTAAGCCTTCTGATGGCCCCTTGTGAGCGACCACGTTTCGGTTCCATAAGTCATCACTGGCAACACGCAAGAGGTATTCTCCATGTAATACTGGGATTCATCTGTATTGGGTTAGATTGGACGCCGATCCCAACATAGTAGAGAAAAGGCAAGACATTATTTTATTAGTTCAGTAATAATCCAATAGTCAATACCTAATGAATCCACGAATGGATGATGTTAATTTGTGGTTGCCGAGGTTAGGTTAGTAGATAAGAATATTCGGGGGCTGCGTTGAATGCTCCCGTAGCCCCCGGTGCAAGTGTGCAAGAGAACACGAGGTGGTTTTAGTCAATAAGAGTGTGATAGACGTCTACACCAGGACGGAGGACATCCATAAGGATTTCCACTCTGATACCAAAAAAAAGTAGACCCCCACGTGGCTCGGAAAGCTGTCTCAGCTGTCATTTGTAGATCTTTGACAATCATTACCGGTATTTCAAAATTCGTAAGTCTGATAATTAACTAGACTTAGACACTATGGTATACCACACATGATATTTAGTAGTCATATTTAATAGTAGTAGGATTTTTAAGTCCATAGGTATATGAACATTAAAAATGCAATTATAGTAATTTAGGTCATCAAAAATGTTGTTTAAAACATTGTCAGTCCTTGTGATGTACATATGTATCGAACTTTTACTTGAGTAGGTTTTATTATTTCGTCAGTCTTTTTATTATTTTCTCAAGTACTGTATTATTTTTTAACACAAAATACGTATTTTTAACTAACTCACCAGACTGTAAACTTCGCCGAAAATATTACAACTCTGAACTCAGCATCCAATTTTCATAATGTGCTGAATTAGGCTCATCATAATTTACATACTGAATTTATTTGAACTTATGCTATTTTAACATTGAGGTGTACTGTATATAACCTTCAGGAAAGTATATAAAATGTACACCTAGTACAAAGACAGCAGTATCTATTCTGACCTCTGTATGTTTTACTCTTTTGAAGGTTTCACAATGTAAGGTGGCTATAAGCCAAAACCGATGTCTTGTGCTTAAGTCTGCAGACCTCATGGTATATTAACAGTTCATACTACATAGCAACCAGTTCTTAGTGTATGGGTTATGGTCATTTACGTGTACCTGATTGCCCGATGCCATCATACGTAAACGGTGTGCATCGATGTTGCGGCGATTCAGGGGTAGCCCTAACAATATTTTAGCTACACTGGCGGACGTTGACGGACCTTTTATTAGACTCTGGGCTGGCAGACATATGCGTACGCACATGTTCATGTAGCCAATTAATTAAAGTTATTGTTATTTGATAATTACTAACATAGGATAAGTTCATACTAACACAAAATGGATCCAGTGGTTGAATTTGAATTTGAAAACATTAGTAGTGAAGCATTCTAACGAGTAGAGTGAAGTTAGCTAGATGATACGATCTATCCAGCTTACCTTAGCGCCTGCGTAAGACTCCGTAAATCTCATGGTGCAAGCATTATCGAAATCTCGAGTATCCACGTTAGTACGCTAGCGAGTTTAACGCTAGCGAGTAATTTTTCGATGACATCTCACGGTAGAGGTACAGCTAAGGAGTGGAATTTTAGTCTGTGAAGTCAGAGTCAGTGTCTCTGATAGTTATGTCACCGGAAAATCGCAGACTCCGTGAGATTGTAATAAAACTTTGTTCTTTCTTGATATATTATGAAAAAAATAGTTTTGTATACAATAAATCCTATTCAAATTCAATAGTTTCCAATATATCCGTATCTTATTAAGAAAAAAAGTACACAATTTCACGAGGTATTTTACAATCATACAGCGTTCGCAATTTTCCGGTGGCTGCTACAACCTTAGAGTATATAGGTTACTTCTGAGCAAGCGACCATCCATTATCCATTCCATTGTCGACCACTTCACTTCCCTAGCGGAGGTAGAGCTAACGCCCGCCTGGTTCACGACCACCCTCCCACCGGAGTCAAGCAGCCTGCTGTGTTTCGTCGATGCGTGGGAGTACCAGTGCCTTAAGGCATCTTCTGGGCACGCTCGCTCCATCATAGACCTCATCCATCGCTTTCCATCAGCGTGATCGAGGTCAAGAGCTAGCTCATTCTTCAATAAACAAAAATAAAAAAAACATCATCGCTTTCCATCAGGTGACAACAGTAGTAAAAAAAGTACTTAGTAGTACACAGCTTAGCCATCAAAACTAATGTCAGCCCAGTAGAACTTACTGGGTATTGAGAGACAATTTTTTTTTATCAGTTATTTCTAAAAAAGAAAATGAAGAAATACAAACGCGTATACTCCCCATTTATCACGTGTGCTCGAACTACAAACTGTCAACACTGTCTTCTCGATCTCATCAATATGCCAGTCAGTCCGGCTTCACTCACTCACTCAGCCTCCTCGACTGGCATACAAAGCGACTTCACTGACGACTTACTTCGTTTTTAAATTGGCTATCGGCTTGGATGCTCGTCAATGGATACTGATATTGGCATATTTATAGACAAAGACATGCGTACTTTTCGATCAATTAAAATGGCGAAAAGATTCTGCCTGCCATTGTAATATTTGTACAACAATACAGTTTATTCGATATTGATTATTTTCGGTTTTAATTTCATTTGAACAGGAATTAGTAGTAGTTATAGTAGGATTAAAACAGACAATTTACACCGCATCAGTAAGAACTGTGTGACCTTAACACCGACGTGTAACATTAGTAAATAATCTTTTCAATAACATGCGTTACCTTTTTAATTGCTGATATCTGTAGGCAAAATCAAAATAAACATATTTTGAATAGAAGTTTCATAACAATCAAATCAGCTCTCTATTATATAACTCCATTCGAACAACAAACAAGTCTTTTTATTGTGTACCATCTGTATTATTCAGTCAGAAATCCATAGAAAACTCCGAACATCTCTCACAAAGAGGGCCGTGTTTTCTCAATAGAGGGATAACATCGTTACATGACGGTGCAAGTGCGGCCGACTCGAGCGAGCACTTACTAGCTTCGCTCTTAACAACAGTACCCAGACTACGAAGTGCTTCAATATAGATCCATCGTTACTGTTGTTATGGAAATAATAGATTTTATTTTCGAACCGATTCTATTAGTAGTATAGCAGCTTTTAATTGCAATTACTTGAAGCGTAAAACGGTGTACGGTTTCAACTATTGTTGAAATTCTGTTGACTGCTACAAAATTGGTTTTCAAACGTGATTTGATTTTCAAATTACCGATATTCTACAAAATATTCACGTTAGTTGGTGCCTGGATATGCAAGTACTTTGTATAAACAATCGCTAACTAATGACTCTCAAAATAATAGCGTGCTTTTACAAACAGATTATTAACATTCTCATTAAATAACAATTACATTGTATGCTGCAAATGAACGCACTCATTGTAATAATCAAATTGTCGAGTAATTGGAAACAATAAGCATTACTTTTAGTATACAACGTTTTCAGATGACAAAGCGTTTACCGATAAACCTCATCACCACCACCTCGGGGTCGGAAAAGTGGATAGAAGCTTTGTGGCATAGTGCACGTCGCCATTTTTTTTCTAAATCACAGTGCACTGTAAAGAAAACTTAAACAAAGAAAAATGTTTGCAACATGGTACCCTAAACACGTTACCGAGATATTTGGAGGTAAAGTCGCCAAGTAAAATCAAAGACAATCATTCAGCTCCCATACAAAAATGTTCGAACCCCTTTGTCTTTTTCTTCCATACTATTACTAGTCTTCTTAGTATACTTCTAGTCATACCATCTTTCACACAGACCATCCATCGTTTCTATGGACTTCTTTTATAAGACTGCATTATTGTTAAGGGTATCAAACATATCATACCGTGTGGTCAGGGTTTTTCGACAAACACAACTTCCAATAAAAAGTAATACTAATTTTGATATTAGTATGGTTTGGCCATTTAGCCAAACGATAATGAGACCATTTAGCCGGATTTCGGCCATAACCTCAGCGTTATAAATGTACCTAAATACCCAAAAGTAAACTTTAGTATAGGTACATTTTGCAATTTTGCACAAAATGGAAGCTGTAGAAATCGGCTTAAAATAATCCTACATGCCCGGAAAACAGTAAGTTTCCTTCATCAAAATATTACTTATCACAGTCTACCAAAACATAATAATTCGTCTAGGGGTCTGAGGGAAAAAAGTTTGGGGACCTCTGGTCTACAATTCTGCATAAAACTACCAATATCGAGTCACTAGCCTGCGAAAAGCCAAGTAACAATAGCATAATTATTCCCTTCACCAAAGTAATCGAATATCACACAGTCGGAATTCAATCACCAGCCCCATGAATAACTTTAACTTAAAGTACAACTCACTGCTCGTCTCCATCCACCCGGCATAACCATCCCCGGGATACGCCTAATGATAATAACATACAAATGGAAAGCTTTCCTTATACACTATTTTACAAGTAGTCCAAAGGACAAAAAGAATTGGGGACCTCTGGTCTACGCTGCAAGTGTTGCGCAATATAGCAACGACTAAAATCGAGTTACCAAGTCTGTGGCAAACCAAATAATAGTTACATATTCCCTTTTACCATACATCATAAAATCGATCACAAAATCGAAATACAATCACCAGCCCCATGAATAACTTTAACTTAAAGTACAACTCACTGCTCTGCCCAACCGCCCCGCATAATCATCCCGAGGATAAGGCTAACGATATTCACATACTCACGGAAAGCATACAGATGTGAATATTGAGACACCGTGTGTTTGAAGCGAGAGTTACACGATTATAGTTTGTGTTTGCTCAAGTTCCTGTAAACTGTCTCTGAAATAGACGTGTGATTGTGTATGGTAGATGTGTAATGTGAATGTGTCGAATAAAGTCTTTAATTTGACGAACGTAACAATACGTCAAAAACATTTCGTGCTAGGCCCTCTGTCCCTCATACTTTGGGCAAGAACTTCCCAATTTTGTTCCCTTTGCATGATGTTATGTCATATATTGACGCTTGAAAGGCAAAAATTACCAAGCGTCATGTTAGACGAATGTCGTTTGATAATTTTTGCCTTTCAAGCGTCGATATTTATTCGCAATAAGAGCTCGTGTAACCTACTTCCTAACATTATTAGGAAGAACATCATAGCAATAAAGGAATAATTAGTCGTATCAACATTTAATGAGGGTTTCGTAAAATTCAATCAAGTATATAAAATTTAATAAGTTATGACGTTAACATGACGTAAACATGACGTTGACGTTTGACAGTAATGTCAAAAAACATGAGCATTTTGTGAGATGCCTGTATCTGACGCCTCAGCGCTGGCAACAGAGGGCCAATCATACTATTTTTTAAACAACGGTCGCATTCGCATCTCATTCGCAATCTGTCAAAAAAATACTCAATTTCCATACATTTGATGCGAATGCTTAAAACTTAGTAGAATTGGCACTCAGAAGGCCAATTATCGTACTTAAGAGCGTTCAAATTAAAGTTGCGACTTTAATTTGAACACTACCTTCTCTCTCTTAGCGACAGTCAATGTCAAAAACGTATCAGAAATTAGAAGTGTTTTTGACAATTTGCGACTGCAATGCGAGTCATATTAGCCAATTGCCGTCCACTGCTGAACGTAAGCCTACCTCAAAAAGCGCCAACTATCCCGGTCCTGAGCAGTTCACATCCATCCGCTGCCAGCCACCTTCTTCAAATCATCGATCCATCACACAGGGCGTCCCACACTACGTTTGCCCATACGCGGTCTTCACTCTAACACATGTCTGCTCCATCGTCCGTCTGTCCGTCTACAGACCTGGCCAGCCCACTTCCACTTCAGCATACTGATTTTGACTTTAATTCTCTGGCTTAAGTTCGTTGATAACTCGAATTCGCGATGCGGGTGTTCATTAAAAATGAATGATGGTCACTTTGTCTGGGCTCTTTGCTCTGGGCAAAGTGACATTTCATCAGCGATCCCGATTGTCAAAAAGTCAAATGTATAGCGCTACTGGTCACGTGGTCATTGCCAAATATTTTGAACTTTTTGCGATCGTTATTGCAGCTGACATTTATTATTACCCGACTGCCAAGAAAGGGTTATGTTTTTCGTGCGTATCTTGTGTGCATGTTAGTTTGTTTGTAATTTTTTATTACCTCGTATCTTCCAAACTGCTTTTGACAATTAAGGTGTCGTTAGATTCGTCTCAAAAACCCGTGTCTTTAGATAGATGTTTTAAAAGAAATCAAGTCTTGTTTTTTGATATTTTAAATTACCTATTGGATAAGTTCGTATTTAATCATGAATTTTGCTTGAAACGTTAACTTCAAAACCCGCAGCTGAGCTGTCGCTAAACTTTCCAGAACTAAAGATAAAGGACATCGTAAAATGAAAGGCCGAACTACAACGCTTTAATAAAAGCCAGAGCTTTAATATTTTGTACAACGGACAACTTTATTAATTAGCACAACTGATATTACCCGCAGACCACTAATTTTAATCCTGTGCCGACCTTTTGACGAAAATATCCAAAACTTTATTTGATAACAAAACAAACAGTGTGAAATGTCGGACTGTCGGTTATTTTATTTGAGAGACTAGCTGTTTCCCACGGCTTCGTTTGTATACAAAGTTAATTAAACCGTTTCAATTATTTTGTAGTGCTTTTCTGTACTCTTTTAGGATGGTTTGAAATGGTCATGTTTCGAGTTACATTAGTTTAAGCTGTATTTTTGTCTGCCAAGAGTACCAGGTATTTTACAACGAGTAACAGAATTTACGCAATACCTCTTAAGGGGTCATTGTACTCATCATTATGAACAACTTGTACCAACTACGTGACCAACCCCGAAATTGCGAAAGAAAATCAGCTGTCCAGTACATTTTGTCGAGATATGCGCACATTTAAAATGTATGGGGCAGTCGATTTTTCTTTCGCGATTTCAGTGTTGGTCCCATAGTAAAAGTTGTTCATTACGATGAGTACAATGACCCCTTATGAGGTATTACGAGATCACAACGCATTATGGCTTGTATCATACGACCACGTCGTGAATTTTTCATATATACTATCAACGTACTCATACAGCTACTAATTTTAGACAGCTGAAATTTGGAATTCGGTCAATTTTTAAACATATGCATCCGCTAATAAAGGATTTTTTAAGTTTTCACTTCAAGGGGGAAAATCGGGAAAATATTTTGTATGAAGAATCTTATTCCCGAGAAGATTCTTCGTACAAAATATTTTCCCAAAACTTTTTATAAACTAGAAACTTCAAACTTGGCATAAGAAAATAAAAAGTCTGACATATAGAAAATATTAGATCAATCTGTTTACAAACCCATTGCAAAAATCCATAAAGCAATTTGCGAACATTTTCCGCTTATAAAGACATGACATTAAATAGCGAGGTTTCTCGTATTTACCGCGGCGGTCTCGACTGCCTTCAGTTCCACAGTAATGTGACCAGCTGTTTTACGCTTACCGGATGTTCCGGTCTGAGTCCTTTTGTTGGCCAACCTGCTTTAGCATTCAGTCTTTTAATGTCTGGCTTTTTAAATGGTTGAATACTCTTGTGTCGAATTTTGAGGAACGGTAGACTGGGATTTTGAAGCTGATAAAAAGAATGTGCTTACCGTTCATGGCACTATATCGTTGTACATAAAACAGAGAATAGTTTTAACAATCTGTAGGTACATAACATAATTCTGCATACTGGAGACTCCATTTGTGCCTGATTGCCGGAAATATGCTCGCCTCATATTAGATACCTTCTAGTAAGTATTACATGTGGCTTAAAATTTAGTGGAGAAATGTGGTTATACTTTTTCTTTTAAGTACAACCCAACCTAACTCCTCCGGAAATATAGGATACAAAAAATAATTAAAACCCCGCAACCATCTGTATGCATTAAAGCATCACATCATAGGAGACAGCACAAAAAATACGAAAAGTATCTCTGTATTTCCCTAACGAGCACCTATTAAAAAAACACATTCTAAAGAAATTTCTTTTCATCGCTAAAAATAAACCGTGCTCCTATAGTACCTCTGTTTACAGTTATTCCCACGTATTGGTACTAGCAGACGGGGCTCCGGAACATTTTATCGCTCGCACCGTGGACGCTCGCGCCTGTAAAGCAGCAGATATTCACCCCTCTTTCACCCCCCTTTTCAACCCCTGAGGGTATTTCCCTCGCCCCCATATCACCCCGTATAATCGATCGACTCTCGTCGGATACAGTGTTAAGGAGACGTCTACTCTGTATTGAAATAAATGTATTTAACTGTCAGGGGAACTGAGGTGTGACGGATCAAATCTGATTTCAAAGTAGACGGGGAAATTATTTGCATTTGGTACATAAAATGGAGTCTAGGATTAGTAAATAAAGGTTTCTGAAGTACGAACAGATGTATTCAACAGGTATATCTACTCCTGTTAAAGATTCAGACTTTCAACCTTGAAGTTGTTTTTACTTGTTTTATTAATCAGAATATAAACATTTCACAAACTTCCTCTCAAAGCCGACGTCCAAAAACTCCACAAGAAAAACCACAAAAATGTGAAATTATGCAAAACTCTGAAAATATTTACCTTATGCAAAGAGAACTTTTCTAAACAAATATTTTGACTACTTTCTTGTTTATTGCAAGATGCTGGTACGAATAAATGTTTATTAAACATCTATAAGGTACTCCACTTAACAATTTAGTGTTCGCCATTTTTAATTTGAAACCCTTTCCCGTCTAGAACATTATTTGTAGATTCACGGAACTTTTAAGGACTTGCTAAAAGTCCGGGGTTTAATTTTAAAGTCTTTGATGTATCCACCTTAAGTTGGAGCGTGTAACTCAAGTGTCAAGTTTGTGTCACAGAATCCGATTAAAACGTATTATATATAGAAGAAGACGTATATAGGAGTGTTGATAGGATAATAATGATTTGTGTGAGTAGAATTAATGATGTGGAAACTGTGGAAAGTAAAGGTTCAGAAAGCTAAGAGAACTTCAGTGGGACTTTACAGCTTTTTTTCACTCTGTGTTACGAGTCGCTAACATAGGGGAAGTAATAATGAAAGAAATAATCACAGTATGACCGTTCATGAAATAGTGATAGTAACTGGATCATAATTCATACTGCCTGTTTAAGACCAATGTAAGGATACTCTAGTAGCCGTAGAAAATACCAAACTGGAAGTTTAGTAGTTCAATAATTAATAAACTCTTTAAAATTGATTGAATCATAAATTCATGCTACTTTTCATGTCTGATTTTCACAGCCTTTGCTTACATTTTTTCTAGGTTTCAGCAATAAAAAGCTGCTCTACACAGCAACCCAATAATAAATTTGGAAGTATTAGATACCGGTCCATTAATATTCAGTAGAAACAAATTACTCTGATCAGATAATGTATATTGATGCTCACTGTTATAGACAAAGTGATTAATGGCTCTTTAATACAGGAAATCGATGAAACCTTTTTATTTATAGAGTGAGTAGCTGATCATTTGTTCGTTATTTTTTATTTTGGGTGGCATTGTCACAATGTAGCGATATCTTGGATTATTTAAGTACTTGAATAGGCTCTTCTTCCAGTACTTTGAATTAATACCTAATTCCAGGAATAGGTACCTTAACCTTCTTTCGGTACGAGCTTAGTAAAGATTATGGTTTCTGATTTTTTCTGATCGCTTTTTGAAGAATAAAGAAGTTATTTTAATAAGGTACTACAGTTTATTTATTATTTAAACTCGTATGTACTGTAGTGGTACATACGCAGTATTTATCCACAATTTTATACGATATGTACGTACCTATAAAACAACTAAGTATCATGAGACTTGATTTAATTGGTGCCACCCATAGATATCAAAAACTACAAACCAAAACGCCAATAATTTTTAAATAGGTACTTCACACCCATCTACAATTAAATTCGACAAGCAAAATACAATTTTATCAAGTTAACTTCAACGACATTTTCTAGCGACACCGATCTCGTCACATTTCTATTTCCGAACTACCGACATTTATCGTGACGTAAAGAGGCAATACCCGCCAACCAGCGTGATACAGTGGCGGGCGGCCATTTTGTATTATTTGGTCAATCGTGAAACCGTTTTGGCGACATTTTTAAACATCATTTGAAACGCATTTGGAATCTTTTAGTGTGGATCACATGTGGATGTTGTTTGATTTAAGCACAGAACAGATAAAATGTAATTATACGAGTACATTATTTTATGACTTCTGTTTTCTCAGAAGAGGTAAGCGGAGGTAAATAGTACATCCCCATTTTACAGTTATATCATTAGTCTATCAAGTATATCAGCGACCATATTGCCAAAAACAAATAAACTGCACACTGCAGGCAAGTACCCAAACTGCCAGGGTTGCGGATTTTGTTCGAAAGAGTTACCACGGCCCTGGAAAGCAAAGGGCACTACGAGGAACACGGATGGGTTTTAGTCAGTAAGAGTCTGACACTCCCGCTCCACCCAGAGCGGCAGGAGTCATTTGATGATTTCCCATCCACAAAAAAGACCCAATAACCAATTTGGACGACCCAGGGTGCGAGCCCCAGTATTATTCTCAGCAATTGTACTTGCGCTCATAGGTCTCAACAAGAAAGTTGCAATCATATCGAGGTTTATATACCAGTCTAAACCACTGACAAACCATCCGACGATATTTTCTACCAATGTTACACCGATTTCGTCACATTTCATCATTTAATTTAGTATAAAAGCCTAATTTGCTATACTAAATATCATCTTAATCATCTGCTTAGCTTTTTCCCAATCATATTGGGGTCGGCTTCCAGTCAAATCGGATTCAGCTGATACCAGTATTTGCGTGAAACGGCTGCCTACCAGACTTCCACAACCCGTTAACTAGGTAACACGGTACTTCTTGGCAAGACTCGAGTCAGATTTTTTGGCTTCTGACAATCCGTAACCGCTGCAAAAGATCTACAAATTACAGCCGGATAAGCAAATGGCTGTACTAAATAGGTATAATAATAAATACATCGTATTTTATCTTCTTTTCCGAACTAGCGATATATAGAAGAAGACGTAGGAGTGTTGATAGCATAATAATGATTTGTGTGAGTAGAATTAATGATGTGGGAACTGTGGAAAGTGAAGGTTATGGGTTTCAGAAAGCTAAGAGAACTTCAGTGGGACTTTACAGCTTTTGTTCACTCTCTGTTACGAGTCGCTAACATATGGGATGTAATAATGAAAGAAATAATCACAGTATGACCGTCCATGAAATAGTGGTAGTAACTGGATCATAATTCATACTACCTGTTTAAGACCAATGTACGTATTTTATCTTCTTTTCCGAACTAGCGACATTTATCGTGAAGTAGAGGCAATACCCGCCAGCCAACCAGCATGATACAGTGGCGGGACGTCACTTTTCCTCGCAGAGTTATGTTGGTGTATCTGTTGAATATCTTCTTCGTCTTCCGTGCTTTTTCCTTTAATTTGGAATCGGCCGTCTTCGTAATGAGGGCCCAAATCAGTCTGGGTTGTCCGTTTGGTCAGCTGAACCCGTTCCAATATTTCGCAACGATTTTCTACAACGAGGCCAGCGGTCGGTCCCTGCCCCATTTCTTGTCAGGGATCATCATCATCAATGGGATGATGCAATTTAAGCAATTAGTAGCCAATTTAATTTGTATTAACAAAACTCATTGGTACACACAATTCGAAAGTTTCGTTCCTATTCGCCGTAGGTAGGTTCATAGTACGATGCCCAATGCCCTAATATATCCAAAAAACTCCTTAGTATACCATTCCTCTCTTCCAAGTTCATTTAGAATACCTAACTCTAAAATTGAGTTGTTAACCTCCCATGGGTAAGCTCGGATTAGTATCTTCACTACCGTTTTAACGTCAGTTAGCTTCATATTTCATAGTCTCACCGACAACCTAACGAGGTCAGACGTCCAGCAAAGTTCTCAACTTTGTGCAGGTCAAAGACATGACAGGCAGCTAGGTTACTAGAAACTAAAGCGAATATTTAATGTCTTGCTGAGTAATTAACAGTAAGGTACTTCTATTTAACAAATTGGTAGACCTTACAAAGGTACTAAATTGATACAAGATATTTATTCAGCTACTAGGTTTTAAAGTCGAAAATTGCCTCATGAGATATACTACCGAGATAACACCATCACCATTTTAGTAAATCAAACTTAAAACTATGTGTTTTAAGTTTGATTTACTAAAATAATTATTGTTATAGTCGTTATTATATATTGTCAATGGTCAACGCATCAGACACAATAGTAAAACAACGGCGTCATAGCTAAATTAGGTGTCGCGACAGTCCAGAGTGTATACTAAGGTTAAGGTATATTATCTATGGGTCTTTGTAACCTGAAAATAAATGGCTTATTATTATTATTAATTCTGTTTGGTATGACCTAGGTCAGTCATGCCTGTGTGCCAAATTTCATCCAAATCCATTCAGCCGTTGAGCCATGAATGATTAACAAACATCCAGACTTACATCATTAAAATATTAGGTAAACTAAACGAATGCAACGTACTTATTCAGCTATCTCCTAAACTATGCAAAATGGTTTATCTTTGAAAAGGTCAGAGCAACCATTTTATATCTTAAAATTATATATTTAAAAGAAGTATATCTGTAAAAGGTCACGGCTTTGATCAGAAAGACCTTTGTAGGCTCTCTACCCCAAATTGTAAAGAGGTCAACTCACTGACACAAAAGTCTTATCTACCCACGTTTTATTTACAGAATAAAGACGCGAAATGACTCGCTTACTTCAAAATATTCTGCTTACTGAATAACTAAGCAATGGAGATAAAAAAAAAAACAGTTTCTATCCAAATGGATCTGGCACAGCACATGTGCTATGTGTTCCTGAGCATGGCGCAGTGATTGATGTCTGCGGACGGCGAGCGTTGGGTAGCTCGCCATCCGATCAGACCAGGCCCGAGTCGACAGCGCGTTGTGTTCCACGCACACCTGAAATAGATGTCAGCATAGGTGACGGGCCCGCTAGGGCCAGAGCCTGCCAGGGCTGCGCAATTTGTTCTAAAGAGTCACCGCGGCCCTGGAACGCAAAGGGCAATAGGAGGAACACGGATGGGTTTTATTCAGTAAGAGTCTGGCACTCCCTTCCGCTCTGCCCAGAGCGGAAGGATTCATGTGATGATTATCCTTCCTTAAAAAAAAGCACCAGATTTAAAGTTATGAGCAAACTGAGCAACAAAACAGTACTGGAATTGACACGTCGTTTATTTTTTCCACGTCGCTCGAATCAAAGAAAAACCAACTCAAAACCCAAAATTACGAATCCGAACACAGAAAAAATCTTGAAGACTGAGTTCATTAACACTTCCTCAATTTAACCCCAAAGGGAAACGAACCCATCGTGCTATACGTAATCAAATAAACAAGAAAATTCTGATATTTTTCCAGCGTCCCAAGAACGTATAATCCCTAAGTAAAAACTCTTGAGAAGTAACAGTGGGATTTGAAGATGAGATTAATTCCGTCGCGGGCCAGAGGTAAATCGTCGGAATTCATTAGCCGGATCTCAGTCCCGTATCTGTAGTCAGGTGACAGATCTGGAGCTATCTCGACGGATCTCGGCAAGTCGTCGTTAATTTGCTGGGAAATCCGTCACTGGCAACCTTGACCTCATTGGATCGAAGACTTAGCTCTCGCTATTTCCTGGGAAGGTCGTGTGAAGTCGTGTCGAGAGCTCAAGTGCGGGATTTAGGAAAATCGTTTCGTATGAAGACGAACAATTTGTGCTATAGTTCACCTTGTATTATTACAAAAGTGTATTTATCTTTGCTAACTATTAATTGATAGAAAATATATAGGTCCTCTTTGAAATCATGAAAATTGCAATTTATACATATAATACAATAGACATGGGAGGAAAAACAATACTCTACCTACTTCAACGAGAAATACTGGTATCATATTCGATGTTCCCAAAAAAAAACTGCGAAGTACAAGAATAGAAATCCATCTCGTGACTTTTGAATAATAAAGGCAAGTCATCAATAATGCCAGTCATCGTAAAAGCGCGTTCTCCGAGCGAGAGGATCTACTTATCGCTCTTTGAAAGAAGTAGACGGTTACAATTTATATTCATCACTTTGGGTACCGCAGCATTCTTTTCCTAATGACATGTCTGTTTTAAATTCGAAAACAGACATGTCATTAGGTAGGTACCTGAAATGCTAATCAATAAAAAGTCGATAACGTCATTCAATTACTTAAATAAACCTACAATCAATAATTAAAGCAATGTCGCACCGATGACAGCCCCATTTGTTGTCCAGACAATTACTGTCCATTCCAGGTTGCCTGGAAGAGATCGCGAAATGCGATAAGGCCATTGTACATGTGTTTTAGTTAGTACCTAATGTTCATTTTATGTTATTATCGGTGTACAATAAAGTATACAATAAACAAAAATAAATAAATAATTAACAAGTAGGTACCTAACACGATGTCAAATATCGTACTTTTTTTTAAGGATGGGTAATCATCAAATGACTCCTTCCGCTCTGGGTGGAGGGGAGCGTCAGACTCTTACTGACAGAAACCCATCCGTATTCCTCCATAAGCCCTTTTCGTCCCAGGGCCGCGATGAATGTTTTGAACAAGTTTCGGCCACCCGGGCAGGAAATGTCTAACCTACGGCATATAACAGTGTAGTTTCTGCATAATAAGTAAATGGGTTCAGCCCATTACAATACTTCACATAGTTTGAGTGGTGATATTCAATTTAAATATGCACTTTAATAGACAGATATACGAGTATAAAAAAACAACTAAGTATCTGGTATAGTCATACGAATACCTATATGCTCTTTCCATGTGGAAATTGAAGCGCAGGCACGTACGGGTAGCATCTTGTTCGTTGTCCTATCTCACAGTAACTATGCCAATAATCTAGATAGGTTTTCTTTGCCACATAATATTATATTCAGTATACAGGGTGAATTTTCCAAGAAGGCGTCGCTGGCCATTTCCGAAACTATGGCGAATAGCGAACTGCATTATTAGATTATTGAAATATTATATTTCTTCAGTAAAGTTAAAAAGTGTTTTGGTAAAAATAATGATGATGAATGATCTTTCCTTTAGTTTGCCAATTTGCCATGTGTTTTTTTCCATTTCCCAGAATTTGATCCTTATTAGCGACACTTCCGTATGATGTTATAATATAGGGTGTGTGTATGTGTCATATCAGCCAATTGCGTCCATTGCTGAACGTAAGTAAAAAGCGCTAACCATCCCGGTCTTGAGCAGTCCGCATCCATCCGCTGCCAGCCACCTTCTTCAAATCATCGATCCATCGTGCCGCAGGGCGTCCCACTCCTACCCTCGGTCTTTTGGATTTTGTATTATTCGCCTAAGGGTGTGTATAGGTACACGGTGCTATAGCATTTTTAAAACTCGGCTGGAAGTCATCGAACTTGTTATGTAGGCAGGTACGTGTGTGTGTTTTTAACCAACGGGTTCTAATCCTCGTTAGGGACATCGAAGTTTAAAAAATCCAATCTTGCAGTTTTAATTTTCATCAAAATCGGGCCCTTTGATTATTTTTCGTTTTTCTTCAAAGTTTCGGATTTGGCCATCCACACCCACTGGAAAAATTCACCCCATAAATCTTTTTGTTTGTACATACATATTTGGGACAAGATAACCTTATCTCCATTCGAACAGTATAAAGGAGACATACAACAAAGGCGCGACAAACAATAAAATTGTGTCATACAATCGTACTACTCCATTCTCCCTTTACATTATTCAAAAGATCACACGAATGATAAGTAAAATATAAGCTTAGAAATAAAGTTCATAACTTCAAAGACGGACAAGTTCCATTGTTGGCACAGAAAACAGATAATTCAAGTATTCAGCAAAATATTTAATAATCCGTAAAAATAAACTAGCGTATTACCTACAGCCTCATAGTTTTATTTTATTAATTTCTGATTGGTACGCGTTTGATTCCATCTCACCTGATGAAAGTGATGATTCGGTCGACGATGGAGCAAGCTTGCTTAAGAGTAACCTATTCAGTCTTGACTTAAAGACCCCATGGATGGTTGTAACTATCAGGAGACACAATACTCCGGCAAGGAATTCCACTCCTTAGTACGAATAATTAAAGTATTCCCAAAACGATTTATGCGTACGAATAGGACTACTAATCGATTACCGTCATTTGATGATAATTAAATGATAATTGATGAATTGATGAATGATGAAATCATTGACGTGTAAAGTGTATCAATTTATTTTTGGTCATTTTAAGCTCGATGAGGCCGGTGTTTCCATTCTCACCAGAGAATGGGCAGCAGCATTCTCTGTAGGTACATTGCAGCTAGACTGCGATCGCCAGCCCGCCTGCCAAGCGCCTTTTGGGAGAGGCCTATGTCCAGTAGTGGACGTCTTTTGGCTAATAATATGATGATGATGAAGCTGGTGTTTTCTATATAGCTGACTGCCCTGAGAAGAAACACCGAAAAAAACTCAATCTTCCAACATCGTTAAAAGTGGTAGTTTGAGATGTTGAACATCAAACACTTTTTTTATAAGTGCACCTCTACAGTCTTCTCCTTTACTAAGCATATTTTAAGGATGTGCAGCGTCTGTCAGTTTAATAAACAGTACACTGAACCATTTAAAATACTTCAATTCGATCAAAATACGCTCGTAAATCTTCCTTAGAACAGCATCCACACAAAAACTACCAAAGCAGCCCTATTAGATTTCCCCTCACAAAGTCAGAAGGAAAAATATCCTCCATACTTATACCTCACACAGCGGAACACAGCCATTACACCAGGAGGCACGTATCCAGTGCTGATGTATGCATGAATGCGGTTCCACTCTCTGATTTATGGCGGTAATCTCCATGGCGACGGGACACCGTATTTTCCACTTAGGGGCTTCCTTGTAACTATTTCTGGTATGGATAATTTTGAGAAATTCTCAGTGGGAAATGGAAGTTGGTATGGCTAAAATGGATGTTGTTTATAGAATTGTCTTCTATTAAAAAATACTATAAAGTATTTACATAACTGCTGAAACATAATTCAGAATTCACATTCACAGACATGGTAGTAGCAGGAATAGAGTAGATTCTAGTCACAAGGAGACTAGAAATCGAGTTTACTTCGTTAAAAGCATTAATGTGGACTTTTCCTAGAGAAAAAAACTGAGGGCGTAGCACGAATGTTTTATCGTTTCAGTATCATTAACACAAGTGAATTTTAAATATAAAAACTGCAACCTATAGTATTTTGTTTTAATTTTATGCAACATACACAATTTGTGTCATACAAAATATGAATCTAACTATCTGCCGCCCGCGGCTCCGCCCGCGTTCATGTCTATAATTATTACAAGGAAACATAATTTCGGGATTAAAAATCCTATATCCTATGTGTTTTTCCAGACTATAATCTACCTCTGTGCCAAATTTCATCAAGATCCATTCATTACTTTTTGCGTGAGAGAGTAACAAACATACATCCATCCATCCTCACAAATTTTCGCATTTATAATATTATGAGTAGGATTAGTAGGATAGGATAGGATATCCAATTCAAATTAATATTATGTGCAAAACGAATATTATAATGATAAAATTCACTGTGCTAGGACTGCTAGGCCCTCTGGTCTCAAAATCGAACATGGTTGTAGGTAAAACAAGTCAGTAGGAACCACTCAACCACTCTGGGTCTAGAGCTGAACTTATGCTAGGTAGGCAGTATATCTTAACTCTTAAACCAATATTATGAAGAGGTAAAATAAATTGATTGTGAAAGTTAATCTCTTCAAGTATATCCACTGGGACGATTACAAGAGTTATTTCTATACTATCGTCGAGAGCATAAAGTAACTTATTAATTAAATGCCACAGCTACAGTTTATTCTATTCCTATTCAACAATATATCTATTGCATGGTTTTGTTCATCCTTATCATGAAATTTATAATTTTCGATATTTTTAGCTTCCATTTTACTCGACTGCCCAAAACTGGAGTGTTATGTTCTTATGGATATGTTTTATGCTTAAACACGGGCGGAAACTTGCAACTGGTCAAGTATCTATGGTGTGTACAGACTAACATACACAATTAGAAAGCCATCTCGTGAAATCCGTTATTAATGTCAAGAACATCAATCTGTGACGTCAGTTCACAATAAGGCTTCAATTTAAATGGCGGTTAACACGTGTATCTCAAAGCTTTGCCAAGCCAAGGCTATGATGTGGAACCCATTCACTTAGTTCAATTGAAAAAATATATCGACTGATAACATTTTTCTGTCAGGCTATTTTCACTCCTGCTTCATAAGAGATAGAGCATAAAATTGTGTGCCAATATAGAGGAAAATTCGCAATTTTCAGAGCTATACAAGTAAGCGGCTTACTCCTGAAATAGAACGAATTGTTGACGTTAAGGGTTGTTATTTTAAGCTGTTAAAGGCTCTTCAACAACAGAGCCTTTAATGAGTCCATAACATAATAACAGTGAGGTACAATTACCAAAAAGAATTCAACTTATGTCGGTCTGTAACTTTCAAAGAACATACTCATCACACTTTGAAAGTGCCTTTACGATGTTTTTGCTCCTAGCATTTTCATACGGCTTCGCAACCATGGTTTATTCCGCAGGAACTGTGCATTTTCCTGAGATTAAAAGTAGCCAATTAAAAACCACACCATCGTTGAAGTGACCCTCAGCAACTATAGAAGTTAAGACTATAACTATACTGTAAAGTAAAAAAAGTTTATTTCAGTGAAATAATTTTCGTAACCGAATCGAACTGCTGGAATAGTACTGAAATGGAAGTCCAAATCCACTGCTAAATGTCAGTTCGGCTAAAACGCGCTTTAAATACTGTTGCAATGTCAAAATAAAGGCTCTGAATGCAATTTTGTATTAAGATTACAAAGAAGAAATGTTTTCGATTTATAGAAATACACCTATCAATAGTCTTGGGTAACCACTCGACTACATTACTTTTACGGTCGCCCTGGATGCTCAGCCACCGTGATAACGCCGCCATTTCCGGATTCCGGAAGTATTTTATTGTTAATTCCGCAGTGTTTTGAGTGTCAGATCCGCGAAGTTTTACGGGTGTAAAGTAAGTGAATGCACTTTAGTGTTTGTCTCTTGTAGTCCGGCTATAAACGAGTGCGCTTCATTCCTGTTCGTGAGCACTAAAGTACTCGTAAATTCGCTATTACGTTGATGTGGCGAGAGGTGTAGATTAGAAATGTCAAGAATATTAAGCAAAGTTTATTGTTAATTATCCATATTATAATTTCCTTACTCGACTCTACGAAATCCTTTAGTTGGAAAATAGATAGATAACATAGCGCCAGATAACCTTGCAATAAAGTACATAGACCTTTCCCTAATATCACTTCGTAGAAACTCGAAAAATAAATTATGAACCGAAAATGTAATAAATCACGATAGGAGTCGATTTAGGACAGTTTTGTATTTATTTCTGTTTATAATATTAAGAATGCGAGGACCTACCCTAAAAACACAACACACAGAAGTACGATATCGGAGCAAGCGCGGTAGGTAAATCTAAGGTAGGTACATTTAATTCTGTTGATAACTTAAAATAAAAAGAAAATCTCCCGTCGCTTCCGAAATTTAATACGAAGTAACATACATAATATTCTAAGCGGAGTACAGATTAAAAACATTGAATAGGCTTCTTCAACAAAAAGCTCTCTGCTCTATTTATACGATTGGAGGAAAATAGAAGAAGCACTCTACAGATTTCCGCATACGTAGGTATACCATGCTTGTACATTCGAGTGTGGCTATAAAACGTAGCGCCAGCGAAAAAAGCCGGAATATAATATCCGAAAATATCAAGGGTCAAGCCCGAACGGGGATAACAATGGGAGAAAATATCGCATTACCGACCAAGGGTAAAACCGATATTTCATACAAAATAAATATGTCCGGCTTATGACCGAATTTATGGACAAATGAATAAATCATGCCGAATCGTTGGCGGTAAAACACGGCAGAAAGACATTTGTGCTCCAATTCTTTTTGTATAGGGTTAACATGGTAATGTGCGGTGTAACTTACTCGTATATATGTCCTTGTGTTAATGTAGTAGTTGTTTTTGTTATTGAAACGAGACTAAGGTGGACAGTAGTACGGGCTCTGGTCTATTTTAAAGTGGAGGTCATGTTACGGTAAAACGGGGTAAATGGGAACTGAGGGGTAAATAGAAAATGGGAACTGAGGGTTTTGTAACTTTGGTTGGTAGTATTTTTTGATTAGGATACTAAACAAACCAAGCAAGCCAGCCATGACATGTACCTACACGACTTTAAGAATTAAACAGGTATGTAAAATTATTTTGATTGAAACGCTAAGCCGATTTGTTGCGAAAATGTGTACTCTACCTTTCTTTTCTGCTTTCTAGACGTCATCCAATAATAATAACCTGCTAAACATATTTTGTTATTAATTAAAATATTTTTGTGAATTCATATTCATAGAATAGGTAGGTACTATCTGAGGGTACTATATTGAAAATCCATTTAATCAAACTGCCAATAAATTCCAACATAGCTGAAATCCGAACTAATTTGATTGGTTATTTAGTTATTCGCAATACCGTCCGGTATTCGTTCATCACGGTCAATCAAGCCAAATGAATATTTGCAAAAATAACTGGCGAACAATGCGGACAACGCGAGCTTCCGCCATTTTGGATGATTTGATTGGAAACATATTTGTTAGAGTAACGAGAGTATTTTTTGTTAATTGTTCGTTAACCATTTTGTAAAAAATCTACAAACGTGTATGAATACGAATATAACTCAGTCTACAAACTATATCGGTTGATATTTGAAAATGAACAGGTACCTATTCATATACGTGCATTCATTGTATTTCAAGTTTTTTTTTATTGTTGCTAACTCCTTGGTTGCAATACTTTTTTTTTTTTTTTTTTTTTTTTTTTCAAGTAGGTAGGTGTGGGCCTGATAGCCAATCCTACTAATTAACCGACTTCCCAAAAAGGAGGAGGTTCTCAATTCGACTGTATTTTTTTTTTTGTGTTTTTGTTACCTCATATCTCCGTCATTTATGAACCGATTTGAAAAATTCTTATTTTATGTGAAAGGATTATTAAGACTTTTCGATTGGTCCCATTTAAATTTTATCAAAATCGGTTCAGCAGTTTGGTTTTTAAATCCAAATAGCTGGAAAAAATATGTGGAAAAATCATACGAAATTGCATATTTTTGCTTTCCTGTGACTTTCCAGTGGTGTTTTTAGGTGTGGGGTACCACTAAAAAGTGAAAAATAAAAACTTTTTCACAAAAAAAAAACACTACAAAGTACAAAATAACTTTAATTTCGGAAGTCGGTGTTTTTGGTTGCTTCTTCGTTATTTGACACCGACTTCCGAAATTGAAATTATTTTGTACTTTGTAGTATTTTTTTTGGAAGTCGGTTTTTTTTGTGAAAAAGTTTTTTTTTAAGCAACGTTCGCATTCGCATCTCGGTCGCAATCTGTCAAAAAAGCCTCTTTTTCAATACATTTTTGACAGATTGCGACTGATATCCGAGTATTAGTAGAATTGGCACTCTGGGGCTACAGAATTACGATAATTAATTAATGAAGGAGTCAACAAGAGAATCCGGGAGCGTAGAATGTCTTCTCCCAAGTCCCTCCAGAAACATTTTTAAAACTTAGATACATCAGAACTAAAATAAGTACCTACCTAATTAAATAAATATTTAAATATCAACCTGTGCCTAGAAAAGGTTAAAAATGTCCGTCTGAAAATATAGCTCCCTTCACACTCGATTTTTCTCTTTCACGGAACGTTGAAACCAAAATGGCGTCGGCACAATAAATCCTGGTGCGTGCCGAGGCAATTTTTTACCAAACTGTGCGAAAACTGTTATACAGTCTGCCCCGGTTTTACTTCACAGCCGTCAGGGTTTAATGACCTGTTATCTACGTGTGTGTTTTGTGCTTATAGCTTATAGCTTTTGGTAGTATGTTGTGCCAAATCTGGGCCAAGCTTTGGATATATCTACCCAAAGCTTATGTCTTTTGTTTTGATACTATTCATCAAGAACATATTGATGACTACATTTTAAAATCAAAACTAATAAAAAAATACTAAAAACTTTAATTATAAAAATAAGGTTAATCGACATTTTATATAATTTTTATTATAAACACTAAAACGGCTCGGGTTAAAGATTTAATCGCTCCAGCCGCCAGTGCTAAATAAATTACCCTTCATAACGGAAACTTCGTTAAAAAGATTTACATCATCCCAACTTCAAAGGCGAATTTAAATAATCCTTTATATAATTTCCAAACATTCAACATTGGTTCATATCTGGCACAAAGTTCGTGAAGATAAATATTCTGTCCCGTCACCAGTTCTTTGTAAATAAATCCTCTTTTGACAAAGTTCAGTGACCCCGGGAAGCTGGAATTGGGGAATTGGGGGTAGCCTAACCTAAATTGGAAAACTTTGCTCTAGTAAATGCTCTCTCGTGAGAAATCATAGAGATGCTGCAAAACTTTTAATGGATTCGCAATACACACCTAAAGATCGTATAGCTTCGAGTTTTTATGAGCATTGCTCTTAAATATATTATAATAACGAGAAGAGGAAAAAAACAGGGAACTATGTATGTTCACGGTTTCTATTTTGCGGTATTATGTTTTTATAAATAAGTTGCTAAGGGAGTCGTCTTGACGACTGGCGGCTCGACGACCAACAATAGAGGATTCAGGCTTTGGAAAAGAATCCAATTGCTTGGAAACCATCAAAAAGCTTTGTACTTTGCATATAAGTACGTACAAAGATTGCCTTGAAAAACACCTTTAATTTATTTTTAATAATCACGCAATTTTGGTCATGGCTACTAACTCATTTGTAGTAAAATCGACGTATGTAACTGCTACTTTAAAAATACAGTAGAGCGATGCGTGATTTTTGCGAATTAGCGTCTATTAATAAATTAATTGACGTCTTTGTTTCTCCTAACCTTAATGCATTTTCGAAGAACTTTAACATATTTAACTCATTTTTGAAAAAAAATGACAGTACAATAGATAGAAGAACCTGCTTTTAATTATGTACTTACATCATAATATAAGTTAGAGGAAGAAAACATACATAACATGGTGCGCAATAAGTGGCCCTAACGCAGAAAGCGTTCTTCTAAAGACAAAATCTAGATTTAAAAAAAAGGAGACAGTTTTATAATTGTTTGTTTTTTTTTCATCGTTTTTCAAAAGAGCATAATCTCTTGTGTAGTATTTTCCAATTTACGTAAAAGCTGTTCATTTTGATTTTAAAAAGATATATTGATGTAGAGAAATCATTAAATTAAATACCATAAAAGACGTAATAAAATCCGTAATTTCCTTCACAAATCACAATATCCACTTGCCAGTAAAGCCCAGTGAACTTAAAATAACGAGCCTCCAGTTCACCTTTATTGGAAAATGGAAGATAATGCCCATTCTTTCCTTTTTCAATTTAATTTAATCCCCTCGGTGATTAGTGTAACTTGTGGCAATAATATTTGTCCTTAGCCAAAGACGGTAATAGACCTGCAATCGTTATTGAGAAGAAACTTTTGTTTGTAATTTAACGTTCAATGAATATCAAAGAGGATGGATAAAGAAGAATATGCAATACTGTTGACAAAATCGTACTTAGGCACCTCGCGCACTAGACGGCCACGACCACGACCACGACCAGTGGCCGCAACGACCAGATTAACTAAAGAAACCATATGAACGTCGCGCACTTGGCTGCAACGGCCAACTGGCCGCACACCGGGCCGGCACGACTGGTCGTTGCGACCAACTTACGTATAGTTTGCTATGAGCGCTCGCGCACTAGATCTGCGTCCGCGAATGCGGCCCGGCCGCGGCCAGTCATTCGAGGCGTTCTTTCCAACACTGGATGTATCCAATAACATATTTAACTATTACGTCTTCCACATCAAGTACAGGCACACAATTTCTATGTCCATACTGTTCTCTCTCAACAAACAACTGCAGCAGCTCGATAAATTGCCGCTTTACGACCAGTCGTGGTCGTGGCTGCAAACTTGGCCGCAGCCCAACCGTAGCTTCTGGGACGAAGGTTGCAACCACGACTGGTCGTGGTCATGGTCATCTAGTGCGCGAGGTGCCTTAATGATGATTGAATGATTGTCGAAACTGACAAACTTTCATCTCTTGTTTATCCCCTGTAAGGGGTGAATTATGAAATACACTTCTGGACACATCTATTGGCCCACTTTAGAGTTTAGGTTTCGATGGCCCCTACCGAAATATGATTGCTAGATTGAACAAAAACTGTTGATGCAGTTTTAAACCTGATACATTTTACCATCTTTTTCGATCGTATTGTTTTAAATTTGAATTCAGAATACCATACGACATGGAGCTACGCCTAACAAGTCGGATATGCGCCTTGTTAAAGGCAATTGATTTTTGAATAAAAAACATGTTTTATCAAATAAAGGTTTAATTTAATAACGCGTGTTGCCTCCATGGGCATCTACCACAACTCTCATACGATTAGGCATAGAGTTTATCAACCGCTCTATGAAATTTTGAGGGATCATCTCCCATTCCTCTTCTATGGCAGTTTTCAACTCCTGCATCGTCTGGGCAACTGGCTGACGAGCCCTAACACGTCTTTTTAGCTCGTCCCACATGTGCTCAATGGGGTTCATGTCTGGGCTTCTGGCTGGCCAGTCCATAACTGTGATGTTCACATCCCGAAGATATTCCCTGACGATGCCGGCCGCATGGGCTCTTGCATTATCATGCATAAAAAGGAAATTTGGGCCCACATAGTCCGCGTATGGTATCACGTGAGGTTGTAAGCACTAACGAATGTACCTTTCAGCATTTAATGTTGGCAGCCGTGGTCCTGTAACAACCTCAAGTTGAGTTTTGCCGCTCGCGGATATACCGCCCCAGACAGTCCATGAGCCACCGCCATAAGCAACCCTCTCTTCAAAGCAGCATTGTGCGAAACGCTCTCCCTTACGTCGGTAGACCTTCTTCCTTCCATCATTGCCATGTAACACAATTTCAGACTCATCAGAAAAGAGTACACGGCTCCAATCTTGCTGTGTCCAATTTAAATGACTGCGTGCGAAATGAAGGCGCGCTGTTCGGTGGGCTCGCGTTAGTTTGGGCCCATTAGCTGGCTTGTGTGGTACCATATCGCGTTCTTTAAACCTTCTCCGTACAGTTCGAGCGCTCACAGATACTCCGTGGAAGTCGCGAAGTTGGTTTTGTATCTCAATGGAGGTAAGGTGACGATTTCTCAAGCTGGTCGTCACGATGAATCGATCCTGCCTTTCAGTTGTGACCCGAGATCTTGGCCTTCCTTGGCGACGAACAAAGCCGCCAGTCTCTAGGTACCTCCGATAAACATTTCGGACCGCAGATCGACTTAAATTAAGTTGAGCACTCACGTTTCTTTGGCTGTGTCCGGCCTGAATAAGTGCCACAGCTTGGGCGGCGACTTCAGGTGAAGTATCCATAGATTATTGATAGAACCTCACCTTAATGTTAAGAATAAGTAATGTTTGTTGCAAAACCAAAGATATCAATCACTTTTTCAAGAATTAAATCCAAGTAAACCAATAAAACCAAGTTTTCTTAGTATTCGATTGTTTGATATCAACAAACAGGCTCCAAATTGTCTTTTGTTTCTTTAAATTCTGTGTTCGAAATTTAAAAAAAGACTATTGAATGAAATTGTGAATGTGCCAGGTTCAAAACTGCATAAAAACTTTTTGCTCGACCTAATATAAAATTTTAGCTAGGACCAAACGAAACTGAAAATACAAGGTGGGCCAATAGATGTGTCCAGAAGTGTACCTTATCTCATTGCTCATTTTTACAATTAAAGATCCAACGATGTAGATTGTGCGTTGTCTATGTGTTCGTTAGATACTTCACGTAACATTTTATTAACTAAATCAAGCCACTTTATGCAAATCGCACTCAGAACAATACCCCTCCTCATTTCCTAGACTTCCGCACAACAGGCGGCGCAACAAACATTTCTCAACCCTTTCATAATATGTATCTACTATATCACACCACTCAACAGTATTGCTAACGTTGATAACTAAATGCCCAGCAGGTGTGGAGCCCAAGATTGCATTAGCGTCGGTCAGTCTGCTCCCATCGCTCCCACCGCTCACCGCTCTCACCGCTCTGAACGCTTTCCGTATTCCTCGCAGCCCCGGAGCTCTTATTATAGGAGGGATGTTGTGCATTCCAAATGTTTCAGGAAAATACTTTAGCATTTCAAATAAGTCTCGGTTTTTAAAAGGTTAGGCACGTATTCACACTGTGTTTTTTTAATTATAAATATACTTTTTCAGGTTTAAACGCCTACATAATAATATTTTGACGCAGGTTCTCGATTTCAGTTTGATAGGAGGCGTAATCTTTCATCTATTTTCGGATACCCATATCCTTAAGTCGGCTATAGACTACGCCCACACACTTCTAGGATAAAGGTTTTTTGTAACGGAAAAATCCTAAGAACCTCGTCGTGGCATGACCGTTTTTAGGTACCCTAAATTATTACAAAGCGTTGGCGTTCACATTCTTTCCACATATTATTTTCACAGTGCCTAAATCAGTTGTCTGATGTTTTTTTTCTGCGGCTTTTTTTACATACAACACCACAACGGCTGTGCAATGTCTGGTATAATTATTGTTATCATATTTGTACTTCAATTTATATAATTTTCATTTGTTATAATCGTCTTTTGCTATAACATGTTATGATACGAGATATTATTTGATTTCATATAAGCTTCGCTGGATATATATAACATATACTTGAAACTAATTAAACGTTATAACATGTGTTGTTATACAAACCGAACGTAAGTGAAAATTAAGAAGTAAACGTGTCCACGTCACATTTACATAGATTCACACTGCTTTACTTTAATCACGCATACATACAAACCATACACGGTAGTACCTAAGTACACAGCTGTGAACCTAAACAACATAATTTAAACATCTCATCGGCCTTAAATTAATGTTTCCCGAACCAGACGCTAAGCCGAGGCTTTGCGGGGTCCTAACGTACCCACAGGGCCAGTAGTACCCCAATAATCCTCCTTTAGCCCATTAGGCCTTCAATTGTCTTAATATACATCGGTTCAATGAACTAAGAGGTCGATCCTGTCTGCCTTATTGGATGCCCAATGAATATTCCGAATAGAGTTGTAAATCTTAGCCAATGAGTTGAGTTTTGAATACCTGAGTGACAATTCTACTAACTTATAAGCAAAGTTCGCATTTGCATGTCAGTTGAAATCTGTCAAAAATGTATGGAAAATAAGGCTGTTTTTTTTTGTGTTGTTTGCATTAGCCCTCAGAGGGGCTAGGGCTCTAGACAAGTGACATTCTGTCAACGATAGGTAGCGTGGCGAAGGCGATTGTCAATACGTCAAAAATGTATGGGATTGACAGATGCTATCGAAATGTCACGTGATCAAATTCCTACATTTTGGCATTTCGACAGTCGCATTCGCTTGTCTAGAGGCCCTAGACAATGTGTCAATTAGCGTATTGACAATCGCCTTCGCCACGCTACCGCTTACAGAATGTCACTTGTCTAGAGCCCCAGATCTTTTCTTGGATTTCTCAAAGATTAGCCCTTTTTATTAATTGATTTATTTAACTTAATTTATTTTTGTTTAAAAAACTAGGCTTGGCTAACATGGCTTGGCTGTAACACACTGTACACTTGATGGATATTGGACAATGACCATATTGACGTAAATTCTAATGACTAGGTTGAAATATTATGAATATATTTACAGGTATGTAAAAACAGTTCAATTATATAATTATACTGTCGGGCTACTTATACAAGCTTTTAAAAATTGGAGGGAAAGAATCATGCTGGCGTTAATTCAAAAAAATATGGGGTATGTATATATGTCGCAGCCAACTGACAACCAACGCCAACGTGACAGGCCTGTTGGTCTAGTGGTTAGTGACCCTGACTGCAAAGCCTGAGGTCGTGGGTTCGATTCCCACCCAGGACAAACTTTGTGTGATGAGCATAATTGTTTGTTCTGTGTCTGGGTGTAATTTATCTATATTAATTATGATTAATATTATAAAGAGGTAATTATTATTAATATTATAAAGAGGTAAAATTTGTAAGTTTGTATGTAGGGGGTAATCTCTGGAACTAATGATCCAATTCTAAAAATTTTTTGACTGGTAGAAAGCTACATTATTCCTGAGTGCTATAGGCTATAAATTATTTTTATAACATGTATATTAACCGAGCTGTCACAACTTTAGTCTAGCAAGTCGGAAAGAAATACCTCAATAAAATAGAATTATTTGCATGCATGTAGGTGTAGGGTAGGTGTAGGGTAGGTGTAGGGCAGGTGTAGGGTAGGTGTAGGTAGGGTAGGTGTAGGGTAGGTGTAGGGAAGGTAGGTAGCCAGTTGACGGGAGTGAAGCCGCGGGGCACAGCTAGTCTATAATATGTATGTATTTATAAATAATATAAGTATATATAACAGTTGTCTGGTTACCATAACACAAGCTCTGCTTAGCTTGGGATCAGATGGCCGTGTGTGAGTTGTCCCAAGATATTTATTATTATTTATTATTATAACTAGCTTAATCAGCCGTTTCATTAAAAGCGAAGCCTTTTAATTGAACTGCGCCGTTTAATCAACGACATAAGTGACATGGGCCAGTCATAGCTAATTGGCTCTGCGACATATCTATGACTAAACTTTTTCTTATTTGTTTGTTTGAACGCGCTAATCTCTGGAACTGCTAGTCGGATTTGGAAAATTCTTTGTGTATATGACAGCCACATTCAGCCACATTCATGAGTAAGGCTATAGGCTATACGGGAACGGAAATTGGAAAATGAGAGATGCGCGTACGAAGTCACGGGCAAAAGCTAGTAGAAATATATAAAAGGAATGAAGCAGTGACGAGTATGTTTAATAAATTTTCTACATAAATCTAAGGCTTCAAAGACATTGATCCAATTCGCTTCAACCATTTAAAATGAGTAATAAACAAAACACAATGAAGAATTTGTTTGGTATCCTTAAAAGCTCCCGTTGTTTTCTTTTTTATAAGTAGGGATAATCAGAGCTTTATTTTTAGCCATAAAACGGCAGCGTGTAAACAAAGGATGAAAAATTAAATGCTCGTTTCTGAAAACTGGAATAGAAATTAATATGGCTGCCGTTTTCATAGAAAACAAACAAAGCTTAGGAGGTATTCATCATTTGGAACTATCGGCACGTGTATTGAGAATTATTCTACTATTTACTATTTGCAGAAATAGTGGTGGTTCTATAGAAATCAAGACAGAAAAAGCTTACTCAGGGCAACGATTTTCATTAATTACCCGGGCTTTTTTGCTGCTGATGCCACATGATCAACGCAACTATTGCGCCCTTCATCCCATTGCGGGTCGAATGTGAAAGAACGTTAGATCTGTTTCAGTACAAACTTCCATGATCCCCTATTTCACCCCTTTTCGGAGGGAGTTTCCTAAAATCTTTTCTTGCCGACGTCTACTAACTATAATCTACCTCCCTGCCAAATTTCATCATTATACGTCAAGCTGTTTTCGATATTTCGTGATGTGGAGTGAGTGACCTTTCTTTTTATATATATTTAGTTTTGAGAACTTGTTTGGTTCGAAAAACTATGAAAAAGTAATTTCTAAAGTTCAGAATTGGACTATACCCATAACTACAGATATATTTTCAAGCATAACACATAAAACTGAACTTACTTTGCTATCAGCGCTCTTATATATAACTTATTTTTTACTCTTTGAAATATTATAAAAATTTACTACAAGCATGAAATGACTACAAGCAAAGTAACACTGCAAAGGAGACAATAAAAACTCTATTTAGGTACTAAAAGCATACAAAACCTTTTCATTCAATTTAAACAGAAAACTACACCTAAATATACTAGCAATAGTATTGAAATCAAATCCAGCAAATTGTACACTCAATAAATCAAAAAGTTAAAACCTAGCTATTAGTAACGGTTCAGAAGTCCCTATAACAAACTAAAAATTCACAGATCCTGCACACAATACTTCAATCTCAAAGCTTTTACATGTAAATTGCATCGTGTGGCGATTTTACATAAATTACGTACGTGGGTGGAAGTAGTGGTGGGTGCAAGTGTATGTATGTGCGGTGTGCGTGTCAGGCAACAATAGCCCTTGTTATAATGATCGATATTGTATCGGCAGGCTTTCAGCAAATATGACAGCTTGTTTAAATAGTCTGCTACATTTACCAATATTGTGTGACCGTTGGCAGTAATTCAGATCGTTTTCATGTAGGTGCGGTTAAATGCGGATATAATATATAATACTAACTACTAGTTTAGCTCAATTGTCAATGATGTACGATACAACGATTAATTTCCTTTAATCATGTTCAAAGCTCAACCACAAAGCGATATTTTGAACGATAATAACAAGTAATGAACTGTAAAATTGCCCGACTTTTTATTTTTTTAAAAAACGTGGCCCCATACTACGAATTGTTCCAGTATCGTGGGGTGCGTTTACAAACATAGAAACTCACATACACAAACAGCCAGACCCGGAACAACTAGCTGTAGGTACTGTAGGTCAAAAAAATATTAGTTCTAACTATTTGAACTAAGTAATGCAGATACCTAATCTGCATTGCCTACTTAGCAAAATGATTTGCTTTTTTTTTCACAAGTCACAAGAATCCTACTTTTCACTCCTTAAAATATAGTCACGTAAAAGTCACCTCGGTTACTACAGAAGTCACTCTTATCTACACATAAATTCAGCAGTAGTAGGTACTGTCTTGAAAGGTCACAGACTCATATTACTAACTATTAAGTATGTTGTGTAAAGAGTACTTGAAACCAAGTCCGCATCTCACGGTGGAATAGCACGTGAAAATTCAAGTTGTATGCGAACATGTCTCCCAAGTGTCCCTGTTTGTATGACAAATATGTAAAATATTCTGTAAAATTTGAAGAAAACATGTTTAACTTGTTCTATTTCATAACTTGCAGAATATTTTTCGGTCGGAGAATATTAAGAACGTGTAACACTACTCACGACGGCCACTCATACAAATTAGTCAAGCAAATCTTTTGCTATAGAAGAGCGGAATCTCCTAATACAGGCATTTTTTGCTTAAAAGGAGGCTCCAATCATCACCTTGTTGTTTTGTTTTGATTAAGAAATCATCATCTTCCTGACCTTATCCCATGTTACTTGGGGTCGGCGCAACACGTTTTCTTCTTCCATTCTGTCCTATCAGCCGTTTAGTGATTAAGAAATAAACATTTTTTTTTATTTATTTATCTAAATCCTTATTCTTGGAAATGAGATAATGAGTGCGCATAATTATCTGTGCGAATCACCTGTGGGCCAATTCTACGTTCGCATACGCTTTTCAGTTGCAAACTGTCAAAGTGAACCTATGAAACTTGATACGCATACGCAAGTTATCGAGAGGTCTAAAAAGATACTTGGAAACTTTTCCGAAAAGGAGTTCTGAGAGATTTTTTTCATTTTCTATAGAAAAATATTGCTCTTCATGTCTCTCTTTTTCCTAAACTACTTCTTCTACTACTTCCTAAACTTCCAAGTTTAAATAAATTGAAACACATGGCATCGGCCATAGCTCATAATTTCCCATGCACACCACACAAAGTGATTGATGACCAATACACACGTAAACGCCTTTCCCATGGGGATAACACAATGTTGAAGGTTATACACAGCAGGATATTGTACTTATCCTAATTCGAGGGTCTTGGGCCTTCTAACCGTTATGATGTCCGGGTGACGTTAATGCATCGGATCCCTATGCTCCATTTACCTCCATCATTGTAGACACCTTATTTTGTGGGTATTTTTCCATAACAGCCACCCTTTACTAATAATGACTAACCTATGCTTTTAAATAGAAGACATACTAGGAATATTTTTGACTAGCTTTTTACCACGGTTTCGTCCGTGTGGTCTTCCCACATAAACCGTGCATTTTTTTTTGACAAAAAGTAGTACCTATGTACTAATTTTTTTCAAAAAAATTGCACGCTTCGATCAAGACTAAAAAGCAGTGTAGCTATCGATTAGTAAGAGAGTAGGGTATTTTACTGAAGAAATCTAATTAGTCCGTCAGATAGATTTCCAAAAAATATTGGACTCGTATTTTTTCTTTTTTCATATAAACAAAGACGATAGAGTGCGTTGAAAACACGCGTGACGTCACGTCGTCGCTGATAAAAATTGTACCGTCATAGTGACGTCATACGTGTTTTCAACGCACTGTACCGTCTTTATTTTTGGTTTAACAAACTATTCTATCTCTTCATTACATTAGATCAAAGATGAACTAAATTATTCAGTCTTAAGTGGTACCATTAATTCATGTTCACGCGTTTTTGTACATACATGCGTATGTACAAAAACGCGTAAACCTTAAATTAAAACTTACATTATTGGATCAAAATAATACAAGCACAAACTTTCAATCATGTTTTCAAGTAACATCACCTCACGTTCTAAAATCATACTCTCACAAGGAAATGCAACGAACATAGAACACACAGCAGGAATATTCAAAACGTTGTCTAGTGGAGAAATTACATCACAGACTTGGATTGAACGCACCATCTGTATGCAAATGGAGTCTCATGGTGGGTCCCGCACGAAACACAGGATTATAAGTTCCGCCAACATATTGCTATGTCTCCGGGCTATATATGTCTAGGACCTAACTTAGATGGAGCCAGGTCTATTAACGTCTGAAGGCTTACGTACCAATTTGTCAACTTGATAAAAGTTAACTGTCTCGCCTTGAATTTTTTTCAGACGATTCATATAAGGGGTTGTTGAAAGAATTAAACTGTATTTTTAGGTAGAGTGATTTTTGAATGGGCTGTTTCTATTTTGGTGGTGAGAGATAAAGTTTCGTCGTAAGTTATTGAGAAAATACCGCTAAAATAAACTAAACTACATTACCAAAAGTTGTTGTGAAAACACTTATTCTTTGTTGGTGTCGACGCCAAAAACTTTCACCTCCCACCAAAGTTAGGTAAAATCACATTGATAATTAAAATAACGTACTAGTTCATAATTACTTTCCAAAATATACAAATCTCAAAGTAAACATTCCCTAGTTTAATTAAATTCAAATTAAATTGAATATTAAACTTAATCAAATATATTCGAAAATGAGTGTTTTCAATCTACAAGCACTCATAATAAATGACTTTATTGACGGCGACGCGGTGCTCTCATTAATTTGATGAAACCCAAACGGAACCCGGCAAATTACTTTACTCGTTAATTTCCTTAGAACCGCCCCGCGGACAATCTTCATAATATATTTTTCGGATTTCCGGCCCTTTGGTAAATTAACGGTTTTTTTTTTCAATCACGAAATCATATTTATGGTGTCATGTTAAGTGATAATGTAATGACATAACCTTCAAGACATGTAATTTATAGAAAAATTATCTACCTTTTTTTTAAAGATGGGATTTCATCAAATGATCCGCTCTGGGTGGAGCGGGAGGCAGTGTCAGACTCTTACTGACTAAAGCCCATTCGTGTTCCTCCTAGTGCCCTTTGCGTTCCAGGGCCGCGGTGACTCTTTCGAACAAATTCCGCAACCCTGGAAATTTCTCTCCCTAATAATAATTTTTAAGTTTGTTATAAGCTCTATGTAAAATAAATAAATTTCACAATTAATCGGTTCCCATCTTCCACTTCTGGGACACAGGCCTTGTCTTACAGATAGGGAGTGAGTGGCTAGCACACAGTCCCTTTGTGGATTGGTAGATCTCACATATTCGCTGTTTCTATTAAAGGAGTGGTTTTGAAATAAAAAGACACAAGTTTTCACATTGTGAACTAAGTTCGTTTGTTTGTACATTTGATTAATTATCCCATGTTTAATCAGTTGGCAAGATGCAAAGTTTAGTATCAAGGTCCACACAGAGTTCTAAACAAACGCAAAGTTGAACGTATTAAAGTAACTTTATAAGATTATTTCATTCCAACAGAAGCTGAATAACTCCACTGACAATAGAAATTACAATCAGTTAGAAAAGTTAGGAATAATTCAATTTCTCACGATACAACTTTGGTTGTTCAACAAAAAAGTTGCGAATGAGTTATCTAAATAGAATTTATAACAACATCAAGTCAATTATTTACTTGGCCAGACAGGTTTACGATGAAAAAGAAATTACCAAATTGGTAGGTTATTTTTATACAGCAACACCGATCTAGCTAACTAGATGAGTCTGTTTTATTTTTAGGCATGACAAACAGTTTTTAAAAGAGATTTGCGTTCGTGTCATAGCTTGGTGAGGTTAGGAAACAAAGCTACATATTATAATAATAAACTGAACGTTGTGTTTTAAAGTTAAACCAACCACAGCTTCAATCAAGCTTGTCATTAAAACCAAGAACTCAATCAAAACAACCAGAAAACACCACTTAATGGAAACTAACAAAATTCTACAAAGAAATAAAACAGTGTTCCCAACAATAAACACAGCCTCAATCCTCAATCACATATGTTGGGGTAGAAAATAAAATAAAAAATAACAAGCCTGGCAACACAGCCACTCTTGTGTCAATGTAACAACGATAAAGATAACAAGGCTGCATAAATAGATGCTATCGCCCCTCGGGCCACAGAAAATAAATATTGCGAGAAAGTAGGTCACTAAAATGCTTTTGATCATGGTGAAATAGAGAACATACCTGCCTGGTTTGTTGGTTCGTGCTATTATGCTGAGGACCATTTCTTCACCTTTTTATGGGAAGGGAAGATGGTGAGGGTCTCTTGAATTAAATTACAGGTCTTGCCCGTCTAATTTTACGGCAAGGAGCATCTTAAATACGTCAATATTAATGTTATTGAAAACTTGCCAAAATAAGGGGAAATGGGAAGTGTTTTAACAGTTTGCGACTATGCTGTGAATGCGAACGCTCCTTAATACGAAGAAAATATGAGAATTGCCAAACAGTTCGTAAGTTTTCACTGTGACATTATTTAGAATAGAACAGACTAGCTGATACTACGCCACACGCGTAGCAGAATCGCTACGGCGTAGCAGTGAAGCTACCAGCGTAGCAGTGAAGCTACAAGCGTAGCAGCGTAGCTACAGCGTACGTAATACAACAGGGTATTTTACTGTAAACATGTAATTAGTCCGTCAGATAGATTTCCAAAAAAATATAGACACGTATTTTTTCTTTTTTCACTTAACTAAAAATGAAGACGATACAGTGCGTTGAAAACTTGTGTGACGCCACTATGATGGTACAATTTTACCAGCAACGTGACATCACGCGGTTTTTAAAGCTAACTGCTGAATTGCTTACAAAAACACATACAACAACAGCCTTATTAAACCAGAAACACTTAAAACACAAACCAATTCATAGCCCGAGCTCCTTGCTACAAAGTGCGACACGAGCCGTCCGCTCGAACGCTAAAGCACTTCCATTAAAGGTTAGGGAGCAAACAAATCGTTCTCCGCCGGCTAATTCGATATCGTACACTTAATTAATCAGAGTGAAAACTGCCTCGTCTGGGAACTACTCACTCCCTCCGTCACTTGGCAGGGAAGATAGAATTTCCAGTCGGAACAAGGCACCAAGTAACTATGGAGATCTCTGTGATAGGCATGGGTAACTCCGGACACGTCTATATCTTCGGATATATATCTTTAGGCGGACACATATCAACTCCTTCCCTTTCACAAAAATTAAGATGGTCGGAGTGAGTCGGAGTTATTCGGATATAGGATTATATCCGAATAACTCCGACTCACTCCGACCGAAGTTGATCGAACTGAATGTCGGCTCCGCAGGTCCGCTCCGGTGCGCCGATTTAATTTCCGGAAAGACACGAATATTGAGTAAACTTTTCCCGCTTAAAATCGTTTGTCTGTTATTATTTAATGTTTAGGTTGCATTTTTTACGACATAATTATTATGATTTACCAATTTCGAGAAAATTATCATTTTAACAGATACCTGACTTTTCCTCCTCATGCAGTAACGTGGATCTTAAATTTTCGACGTCTATTTAAATTTTAAAAGTCGGAATTACCTATCTCCCAGACATAATATATCTAGCTTCATAATTCATTCCCGGAAATATTAAGCGAATATGGATATGTTAATCGGATATATATCTTTACTTGGAATGATATACTACATATCCGATCTTTTACCGGGTATAGTTAGCCCATGCCTACTCTGTGACGGGAAATTGGTGTTTTTGGTGTTCCGGGTTAGGACAGCATTAAAGGCATTTTTAGATTGGTGGTCGAAATACCCCAGTTTTTTTTTCAACAATTTATATCGAAACAGTTTGGGGCAAGAGAAACCTCCTGTGTAATATCCTAATTTTCAACATTCTACTCCTGTTTCCCATGTTTACTAATCCTGTTCCTAATTTCTTTGTGGTTTGTACTTAATATCGACTCGGAATCATCCCCTCTTTTAGTTTAAGAACCAAACTGTTCACCACATTGCGCCCTGCAAGTTGGTGAGCTGCATTGGAAGCAGTTTATAAAAAAGACATATTATTAAAAGATGGCATTGGGATAAAGTGTCAAGAAACAAAAATGGAATCAGGCGGGTCACGTCAGCCGCATGCACAATGAAAGGTGGGCCAATGGTGTCTACAAAATGTGTGCTAGAGGATGGGCGGCATCGGCGAGGCCGGCCTAGAAAGAGACCTAAACGCCGACTGCAAACGGTTGGTTAGAGGAGGCTCGAGTAAAGAATACTTGGCCGGATTTGGAAGAGGTCTTTGCCCAGCCGTGGGAAAGCACAGGCTGAATTACCAAAAAAAAACCTGTTCCCCTTCTGTACCCATCTGTTCTGTGCCTCCGCCATTTAATCAGATTACTACGAGATTTTAAAAAAAGTCCTTTACCGTTTCCAGTAATTGTATAGGTTTTTCATTAGTCTCTTGTCAGCTGAGGATTTTAGCTCGTTGCCTGTTTCTTAGCGTTTCGCAAACTGGTTTTTTGATTAGATTTTATTTTCACGAAATAAGGGACGAAAATAGGATTGGATGAAGAAAATATTGAGTCTGAAATATTTTGCTCGAGAAAGATTAAGTGCAAGAGGGTGTAAGCACTAAATTAGTTTTTTTACACACGTTTTTACAACGTTATTCTTAAAGTCCGCAATTTTTCTTTTATTATAAAATCTTGATGAAGTTTTTTTGCTTAACAGCAACAAAAGGCCAAAAGTATGACTATCCAGAATTTTTTTTTTTCATCAAAAGCCCCAAGCGCCTTACAAGTCAGTTCATAAATAACTGCCCAGGAGTTTACTTTCCAGCTAGAACTTTTTCCGCGGCTATTCCGCGCTTGGTAATAGCTGGCTCGTGTATTATGAAGACAAGCTTACCGCGTCACTCATGATTAATGTACTGCTAGCTTCATTATGTACTGAGCTGTTACGTCAAGTGGTTTCTGAAACGGGTAGATTCAGCTAGGCTGCGAAATGTTTGTGTGACGCTACGTTCCAGTGGAGCAGTGTGAAATAAATTTAAAAACGTGCAACATTTTGTCAAAGCTCTTTTACAATATTCAGTGAAATTGAGAAACTCCTCCTTTTTAAGTAGGTCAATAGTAACTGACTGTATAAGAAAATACCTATAAAGTTTCACAACTTCTTATTTTACGTTGATAAACAAAAAAAAAGAGTCGAATAAAAAAAAAAATTATAATCACAAACGAAAAACAAATTAAAACCGTAAATGCAAACTAAACATGCATTTTAAATGCATGCATTGCATGTAGTTTACAATAAAATTCCCAATAAACACACTAAAAACTGCACCAATTCACTGTTCATATTCCGTGCGAACAAAATTACACGTCTGTGATGTTGACACACAGTATGTCAATCCTAGCTGTTGCCTCACAAAGCCCGCTCACCAGCTGCCTTATACATTCAATTTCACACTGTTCCATTTAAACTAGATTCGCCGGCAGAAAATTTAAATGTCGGAAAATTAAGTCACTGCACCCAACTATTTTGGCCGGATGTATATTTGCCTTTGAATTCCAGATTTTAGCAACTGCGTTGCCAGCGAACAGTTTTGAATTAATTTACAGTTGAAATGTAAATTGTCGACTCATTAGAGTTATGTACGAGAAAGATTGTTCATGAACAGCCTCCTTTCAGAACAATCTATTCCAATGCTTAATTCAAAAAGGTTTGTATTGTATTGAAAGGTCAATTGAAAAAATACTGGCCGCTACGCTTGGAAGCCATTTAAAACAATACGCTATTGATTCTTTTGTTTTCTTTAATTACCTACTAACATTACGTCGTATGCGATAGTTAAAGGTATTGAAATCAAACGTGGCAGCAATATATAAATATGTCCATTTTAAAAACTTCTCTTCCAGGTTATTCGACAATCACACGGTAAAGTCATCTTTTTGAATGCTTTGTCGAGTTTTCAAAAATATAAATCATTTTATCTACACTCACAACGTAATGTTCCAAATATGAGTTCAAAAACGAATGCATAAACACATACTTTTTTTTCGTAGATAGGTAAAATTTAAAAAAAAACCATTACAGTTCAACATTTTCCTTCGATTTTTAAACAACTGCATCATAATAGTAGTTTATGCAACGACCATATAAAAAGGGTTATTAAAACACGAGTGTGGGTTTATCACGCGAGGCGTAGCCGAGTGTGATAATAGCATCACACGAGTGTTTTAATACCTAATTATATGCCGTTGCATACACTATTTTATCTTCACTCATACAGTTGAAATAAAATAAGTGGAAAAATAGTTAATTCCAATATGGCGGATATTCTCATTGCGTATTCGAATGACTGCGCAGCGCGCTCAAACATAGACAAAGATAAAAGCTGGCTCATTGACTTAAGTCAATCAGCCCGCGCCAAAAATTAAAAAGAAAAAGTGTGCTTTAAAAATTAAAAAGTTATTTTATGATGCAGTTGTTTAAAAATCGAAGGAAAATGTTGAACTGTAATGGTTTTTTTTTTAAATTTTACCTATCTACGAAAAAAAAGTATGTATTTATGCATTCGGTTTTGAACTCATATTTGGAACATTACGTTGTGAGTGTAGATAAAATAACTTTTTAATTTTTATAGCACTCTTTTTCTTTTTAATTTTTGGCGCGGGCTCATTGACTTATGTCAATGAGCCAGCTTTTATCTTTGTTTAAGTTTGAGCGCGATGCGCAGTCATTCGAATACGCAATGAGAATATCCGCCACATTGGATTAAACTATTTTTCCACTTATTTTATTTCAACTGTATGAGTGAAGATAAAATAGTGTATGCAACGGCATATAATTAGGTATTAAAACACTCGTGTGATGCTATTATCACACTCGGCTACGTCTCGTGTGATAAACCCACACTCGTGTTTTAATAACCCTTTTTATATGGTCGTTGCATAAACTACCTACTATTTTACTTTGTTTGTTTCAGAACCATCGACAAATGACTCGGAATACTCCATCTACGTTGGCAAATGGACTGAATGCAACCCTCTGGGAGCGGGTGAACACGCTGCTCGCACCATAGAGAGGTACCATAGCTAACATTCCTTTTTAAGCTTTGACAAGGACCAGTTATGGCATTAGGAAAAAAACTTTTATACACATTCGATGTTTGGCGCAATGGTATTTTCGGAATAGGTTGAGTGCATCTGTTTGATGGTTTTGCGTCTATCTTTCAGTTGATTGCTTTTTTTTTTGCAACAACCGATGATTAGTTCAAGTGGTTTTTGAAAACTTCATGATAAATTGGTTAGCTATTCATGCAGTATTTATTGCAGTACCTTACCTAAGTAAGTACCTTTTATTTTCACGGTAAAACTACATTAACTTTTAAACAAATAAGGGCCAATTTCACCAATAAAACTGAACGCGATCAACGATTATACCACGTCTATGAGTTGTCAGTGTCATTATTTTTCTATGGAATATTTACACTGACAGCTCTTGAACGCAGTTTAGATGTACTGATCGCGTTCAGTTTCATTGGTGAAATCCGCTCTAAGTATGTATCAATAAAACCTAACCAAGGTCAAAATAAGCTTACATAACGTCAAAATAATATTAAAAGAAAAAACCCTTTAACATTTTGACAAATTGGATGCCACTTGCCAGTCGATCCATCACACTCGCGCAAATAACTCGCTTTCAAAAACTCCATTAATCTTCGTAGACTAGATTCAATACTTTTTATTATAGCTGTGTCCTATCAAAATTGTCTACTCTGTAATTATAACACTCTTGAAAACCTGAGGCTCTAGCTAGACAAAATATAATTCTATCAGTGAAACAGCGATTGAAATAATTGTCGAAATTCCAAAATATATGGGATTGGACACGTGACGTTTCGCTAACGTTTGTCAATCCCATTCATTTTCGACGTCTTTCCCATCGCTTTCGCCACGTAAGCACTATATAATGTCACTTGTCTAAGGCTGTTTGTCCAATGGAGCGGAGAGGAGAGGAGCGGAGGTGTGACAATATTAACCGATGATATTGCATAAAATCTCCACTCCGCTTCAGTGGACAGGGATTTGAGTCCTACAAAAATCAAACAAAACCGGGAAGCAGAGCGAGGTAGTGGAGCGGGGCAATTCCAAGTCCGCAACTCCGCTCCATATTACTCCCTTGCTCTGCTCCGCTACCTCGCTCCGCGACAATGGACAAGCAGGCTAAAGCCTCTGTACATTTTTTTATCGTTATTATTTATCTTACACTATCTTTTCCCGCTTCGTTCCTATTTCTCACAGGAGCAGTGCATTTTTCCGGGATCAAAATGAGTACACTTAGCGATTCTGTATTTTAAACATGTCATGCCTGTTAACTAAGGTCAAGTGAACATGTGGTGAGCTGACAAACCATACAAAAAAGATGGAATGATAGTTCACTTCATGCTAATTCCACCTTTGTTTACACCGTGAGATGTTGACAGAACAAACTGGTAGTAGGTACCTTTCTACCACATAAACAATCTGCGTAATCGTATCTTTCAAACAAACAAAGACGTTTCCTTCCCAGTATAAAAGATTAGATAACATTCCATCGATGATCCTGAAGACAGAGTTTTCACAAAAATATTTCCAATCTCGGCCTTTAATCGAGATTGAAGGAAGCTAAAATAAAAATACTTCTTTTGATATAACATTACAAGTATTCTCGGCCTTCCTGTTATTCGGACTTTTCTTGTATCTTTTTCGCCTTTCTTCCGTTCAGAATATTTTCGCACAGAAAAATTCCTGACAGAAAAAAAACATGTATGATGAATGCTTTTGTATGTAATATTTATAAGTAATTTTTATTTCCTATAGGTACATGCGAACGGAGACGGACTCGCTAGTACATACGCCCCGACTTGGCTTGCAGCGTCGGCAGGTGCAATGTCGCAAGAAGGACGGACAGTTTGTTGAAGCCATGTAAGTTTATCTACACTTTTTAAATCTAGTAAGAAAACTCTTAATCTGCAATAAATGCCATTACAAACGACAGGACAAATGACCTGGTTCAAATTCAGAGAAAAAAAATCGCACGGAGTATAAACAAGCTAATATAAATTCGTACTAAGAATTTATATTCGCTTGTTTCTTTCTTACTTTCATAAGAATTTCGGAAGGAAGTGTAAGCTTATAATAAATTCTTTATTCCTTACTAAAAACATCTCAAAATTAAGGATTCTCCATACTTTACTGACAAAACACGTTTCATTATTCACATATCATGAAAGAAATTTCATATCGTCAAAGTTGTCTGGTCTTGTGGCTCAAGGCTTGCATTCTTACGACACTTGGAAACTGGGTCAATTCGCTCACTTATTGATCTAAAGCCACTTGCTCATATAAAAAGTTTATGTGCTAAGTTATGGCGACCAAATGGAACATTTTCCATCTCTCGTCACGTGCCACGCAAAGAGTTTTACTGATCATTATTGGAGTTTATGCTGACGTGTTGTTTCACGATTGCTTTCACGAATTTCGGCGAGGATAAATGATGGTGCGCGTTTTAGAAAATGCTGATTTATGTTGAGGACGTGTTCATCGGTTCGATGTGGCACATAAGAATTGCTACATCGGTATTATCGACTCGGAATACTACTGTATTCGCAAAAACGCTGTGACTTACTCATTAAAATGACGTAATCATTCATGATAAGTCGCGTCTTTCTTTTCGAAAATAATGGCATTTCCTAACTTGAAAGCACATTTATTTTACTCCCTATTTGAGTAACTTTAAGGTTTTATAATAAAACGCAACAAATGTATGGGAACTTGAAGTACAACTGATTTATTTGCGATTACCACTTCAGGTAAGTATTGCGTTTATTCTGATACTCTTGTACCTATACTATGACTTGTATATTAAATCAACAATTTATCAGGTACTGCGGTCCCACACTGGCGCAGATAGGAACAGCTCGCGTATGTGTGATCCGAGAAGATTGCATACTGGCTGAGTGGTTGCCATGGCGGCCGCGACCAGATGGTGCGCTGGTGAGGACACGGAGACTGAAGCGATTGCCGCAAGGTTTGTACATGTTCAGACAAAACAACAACATTTATTTGTGTTTTTCATAAAGATGCATGTCAAGTCAGGTATCTCCGAATTGGTTCATGCCCAAAGATTAACGGTTTCAGTAAAATAGGTAGCACGTCTGAATACTCAAGATTTTCCTGATGAATTTGAATATAACTTAAGGACTCTGATAAATTTTGCAAATCGGCAACCTGAGACAATTTATGTCGAGGGGCTGGTAGCAGCTAAGAGAGCGTTGTCGATAATCGATCTACGTCCAGCAGTGGACTGCTGTGAGCTGAAAATTATGATAATGACTCTTATTGCAACTTAACTTATTTAAAACATTCATCAAAGCAGTAGGTACCATAATTTAATTTTCTGACATTGATTTTATACACCCAGGTGGAGGCAGGGAATGCGAAGTGGTGGAAGAAGTAAGACCTGCTGCCTTAGAAGCGAGCGCTCATTGGACGCCGGGACCCTGGGGCCAGTGCCGTGTGGCTATCGAGATTGGACACTCTACTGCCCTACCCGGTAAGTACCGTGGTTACCCATTCTTTAGAACGAAGACGTGGCTTTTTTATTGATGAATGCTAGCTATTGATGCGGCCAGCTCTTGACCTCTTGACTTCGATCGCGCCTGATGGAAAGCGGTAGATGAGGTCTATGATGGAGCGAGCGTGCCCAGATGCCTTAAGGCACTGGTAGTCCCACGCGTTGACGAATCACAGCAAGCTGCTTGTGTCCGGTGGGAGGGTGGTCGCGAACCAGGCGGGCGTTAGCCCTATCACCGCAAGGGCTAGTCTCATAAGGTGTTAAGTGAGACTGTCCAGGATGCGCCGAGCGCTCGGTTCAGTTGAGTGCCTGATGGAACAAATTACGCTACACGAGGAGGCTCCTTCATGCATGCTTTTTTTGACATGGAATGGAAATTCAAAATGAGACGTTTTGTTGGTAAGAAGAAGTTTACTGGGTGGTGGAGGTCAGATAGGCAATATCGGTACTCAGCCCCAATTGGTTAGGCAGGAAGCCGACCCCAACATAGTTGGGAAAAGTCTAGGCAGATGTTTATGAGAAGGATCTGTCTCAGCTTTTCAATAACATCATCCTTCACAACTCCTGCTCTACCGAAGTTAATGCTTCGCTTAACAAAAACTCCGGTAAAACAATCGTAACATTCGTATACGAAATACAGTCTTCCAAATGATCATCTCATCTCTTTTTAAATATCGTCGTAAATTAAATTCCTTCCTACCTAATACTCGCAACAAATTAAAGCATTCATATTGATTACTCTATAATTAATTTACGCGCTACACAATATCTAATTTTCTATAACATCAGCTGCCATTATCGTTCCTTTGTTCGATTTATCGCAATGGCTGTGTTAGAAAAGCGAGGGATGATAATAAGGTTAATTTTGATGAGTAATGGACTCAGCTTCTACTGACCCATTGTTCTAACGAGATTAATTGATAATCTGACATGATTTGTTGCGATAATTATGCCGGGACTGGCTGCGAATTGTTGCATGAATTTGTGTTCAGGGAGATAGGGGTTGATAACCTGGATGTGACGTGCATTTGCATAATGTTAGCAGTAAATTAGCTATTCATGGACGCATTTCCGATTGATAAAATGATACAAATTACGAAAGATTATCTTGATCTTGATAGAAATATCTGTCGGGATCTTTGTCAAACTGTTCACAATTTTACAAAGCCTAATGGAGGTTCCAAATAGTTGGGACTAATGATGATTAGGACGTACTTAGAGTCTTCTCTGTAAGGAAGTATAGGTCCTTAACAGGCCTCTGACGATATATTTGGGAATAAGGTAGTTATTCCCAAATATATCGTTAGAGGCCTGTTTCTAAGCAATTGGAATCTCACAGGCTGATTATTCAGGGGTAGCCAGTTATAAGATTGTGATGTTAACGTACATTATTTACAAGATAAAAAAGAAATGAAATAAAAATAATATATTAGGTCTTTACCTATGAAATTGCCGTTCTGCAGTACTGGCCATTTCAAATCAAAATAATTTTTGTTTGGCTAAGAATTCTAATTTCAAATTAATTTTATTTTAAAAACGTGGTTTTTTTTTCCAAAAGTAGTCATTTGTTTATTGATTAGTGTTACATTTTCATCGCATTTCAATCTTTTTCGTCATCATGGATACGTTAAAAGTTCGAGTAATAATGGAATATGAGTACCGTCGTGGCAGCAACGCGGCACAAGCGGCACGCAACATCAACGACGTTTACGGAGCTAACACTACAAACCAACGCACCACCTGTTATTGGTTTGCTCGCTTCCGTTCTGGAAATTTCGACCTGAAAAATGAACCTCGCGGTCATCCGAAGACTTTGGTCGGCAATGACGAATTAAAGGCGATTGTGGAAGCTGATGATACACAATCTACAGCTGAATTAGCAGCAGCTTTCGACGTTAGCGTCAAAACAATATTGGTCCATTTTCGTCAAATTGGCAAGGTAAAAAAGCTTGACAAATGGGTGCCCCACGAACTCAATGATCGCCAGCGCGAAGTACGCGTCGAGACGTGCCTTGCACTGCTCAACAGACACACAAATGAAGGAATTTTAAACCGCATTGTTACCTGCGATGAAAAATGGATTCTGTTTGATAACCGCAAGCGCTCAGCAAGTTGGTTGGATCCTGGTTCAGTACCTAAACAATGCCCTAAACGAAAACTTACCCCTAGAAAAGTGATGGTCACTGTTTGGTGGTCTAGCGCCGGTGTGATTCAACACAGCTTCTTACCAAACGGGGTGAGCATTACTGCAGATGTGTACTGTGAAGAACTAAACACAATGATGGAGAAGCTGGCACATCTCCAACCAGCATTGGTCAATCGCTCGTCTCCGCTGCTCCTGCACGACAACGCGCGACCTCATACTGCACAGCAGACGGTCTCCAAGTTGCAAGAACTGGGGTTGGAAGTTGGGTCCGTCATCCGCCCTACTCACCAGACTTTGCGCCTACAGACTACTACTTTTTCCAGAATTTGGATAACTTCTTGGCGGGAAAAAAATTCAATACCCGAGAGGCAGTACAAAATGCCTTTGAAGAATTTGTTGCCTCCCGTCCAGCTGATTTCTTTAAGAAGGGCATCAATAAACTGCCACTGCGTTGGCAAAGATGCATTGATTGCATGGGTGATTACTTCGATTAATACAAATACAAAATACATGAAAAAAATTCGTTTAAATTTTTTCATACAAAACGGCAATTTCATAGGTAAAGACCTATTATAAGCGAGGTGTCTGAGCTAAATATTAATTTTATCATGATCCTAAAGTGTTCGCTGACGTTATGAATATGGCGTTTGGACGTGAGCCATGTATTAAAGCTGCATCGTTGATCACTTAGCTCGCGTTACATATTCATGGAATTTGAATGAGGACTTGAGCGGATAGAAGGATTCGTGAAATTATCTTAATTCTGAAAACTATTTACGGAGATGAGTTACCGGTACCTACGTCGTGCACATCCCTCCCATACGCACAAAATGTTTACTGTTACTTCTAGGCAAGCGTGCCCCATCGTTGACCACATCATCGTTTCGGTCAAGTAAGATTGCGTTTCTACGAGCCTATCAATAAAAAACAAGGTTTTAAAAAACCAATCGTCTCGCAAAACCCAGTTTTCACTAAATTGCGTGAGAGTACCGACCCGACCCCAAAAAAACGTAACAAATACGTCGGTACTGGAAATGGACTTGGTACTCTAATGGAGCACCATCGAAATCATTCAAACAATGCGTCGAGTGCTAAGTGGTAGGGTCAGTCTACAATTGTACTATGTAAATATGAATTTCAAAAATAATTGCGTTTACTGTTTAAACAGTAGTCTAGCAAAACAGTAGTGAGCGCACGTCGCATTCGCATTTAACAAATCTTTTTATATTGAGTGGAAAATGTTGTTGGTTTCACATTATTGTCTCACTTTTGTACTCAAATTGTAACCTATGTAATATGCGTAACTTAACTTAATGTGTAGGTAAATGTTTATTTTCCCAAATAAAAAAATATATACCAATACAAAACCTGAACAATAAAGATTGTGTTTTTTATAATAGTGACCGCAATAACATCCCAATATCGGTGTCCTAGATTGTTTTGTTTCTAAGTTTATTTTAAGGTAAAAGCAAAAACATTAAGAGCCTTTACGCGATACGGCTTTTCATACAAACTTTCAAATCCTTATTTTTCGAAAAAAATAACCGATTTTAATAAAACTTTGTATGCATACGCTAGATATCGAAGTCTAAATAGTCATCAGAAAACATTTTTGAAAAAGATTTTAGAGGGAGACAGAGAGCGATTTTAAGTTTTCTGTAGAAAGTAAAAAATCACTATATCCTTCCCCCTGAACTCTTTTTCGAAAAAAAAATTGTGGTAACTATACCTAAATATCTAGCGTATGCATACCAAGTTTTATTCAAATTGATTCCTTGATTTCGAAAAATAAGGATTTGAATGTTTGTATGAAAAGTCGTACCGCGTAAAGGATGAAGTGGACAATTTTGCAAAGACCGGCCAAAAATCGCAGAGGCCTGCACAGTGTGTAGGCTTGCCAAGCGTATCACTGGAGAACGGATGAACCGATTTGGTATTTTTTGTTTTAAAATGTTCGTCCGAGTCTGACTTTTCTATTATCTTTCTCTAAGACCTTTATTATGGAAAGAGAATAGAAAAGTTTCTCGCAAAAATGAAAATTCGAGAACATAACAGATGTTTCTACTATGTTTTTTTTCATAACTCTTTTTGGATGGACAACGTCTGTAGGATTAACCAGTAATAAAAAATTGTAAACTTAACCTTAAAACGTCTTTTCAGTCAACACTGACGACGACGATGATGCCGACGATAATGACGCCATCTACGATGACGACGATGATGATGACGACGGAGAAGATGAAGGGAAGGCAGCGCGGGACGCGGGCTGCGGGGGAGGGGTGCAGCGACGAGACGCGACCTGTGTGCGCGCTGATGGACGGGCGCTGCATCCTGCGCAGTGTGCTCATGCGCCGATGCCGACACTTGTGCAGCCTTGCGAGGTGAGATTTCTTATTACTGTAGCTAACCAGACGACGATAATGACGCGATCTACACTGATGACGCGGAAATTGAGAGGAAAGCTATGTAATCTTGTAAAGAAAAATAAGGTAAAACAAAAACCTGCGTTCCCATTAGGTTTAGGTAGAGGTGAAAAGATAGTATTTGATAGTGAAAATGGGAAATAATGTGAGAAATTCACATATTCTACATCCCAGAGATACGTAGAGTTCAGCAATGTAAATTGGCTAGTTTACTATTTACTGAATTTAAACATTATCAGATAGACTTTTCGGGCTGAGAGAAACGAGAGACAAATTATAAATTATAATCCGCTGATAAGTAAGCCGAATAATTAAAATGAAGGTTATACTTACTTCTGTTTTTTTTTATCATTTTAGTTATGAGTCAGTATAGTAGGCATGAGTAGTAGTAGGCATATTGCTACTATATTCTACCCTCACATAAAAGCTTCTTCTATTAACTGATTCATGATTCCATGACTCACCTTAATTATCTTTTGATCCAATCAATAAGGTTGTATTTCACAGAAAATTACCGTGACTGTTTTAAATGACTCACAACAATAATGTCAGGGTAGATAAATAATGATGAATGAATCATGTGAATTTATCGATTTAATATCAAGAATTGCACTATTTTAACGGACGGTGTTTTAGAATCTGAATTGGTGTTTTTCCAGCTTCTCTCTTTGATAGTCTTTATGGTAGTCGAGAAGCTAGTAAATCTGACACCAATCTTGTCAAGCGGTAAAGGTCAACTATCTTGGGGTAGGCTTCAGTCTGACGAGACTGAAGCCTACCCCAATAGTTTTATTTAATTTAATTTATTATTTTATTTTATTTATTAAGAGATAATAAACAACTACAACAAATATAACACATATGGTTAACAAAACTTCAAGTAGTAATGTTGTAGTCCACTGCATTATCTGCAGATAAGACATTATTTAAAGATCAGAGGCAAAATTAACAAATATTTTGAACTAGCTGTTGCCCGCGACTTCGTTCGCGTGTATGTATTGTAAAATGATGTGGCCAGTTGGAATTAAATAAATAGGTTACAATAAAACCAGCTATAGCTACAAAACCAAATCAGGTCGAAAAGTAGTTGAGAGAAGGCTAGGCAGATTGATTGACTCTTTTTCATTTTCGTAAAACTATTTTGGTTATAGGTGCCTTGTCCTCGTGACTGTGAGGTCGGCGAGTGGGGCGAATGGGGAGCGTGCCAGCCAACTGACGGATGCCCGCTGTTCCCGGTGCAACAGCTTACTACTACTGGTAACTTAAAACAAACTTTATTATTTAAAGACAGAAATGACATAAATCCACTTTGTTCCGATCATAACTAAAATAATCTAGGTAACGAAATAATGAGTTCTTTTCAGAACTGACTTGGTAAGTAGTTAAATTGAGGCGGATTATTGCTGATAGAATATTTATTGATAGAATCTGGTTTGCCTGAAAATTATTGTTATAGTCGCGGAACCAACTGAAGGACAGAGAGAATCAGCTTAATAAACTTGTTTTCGTACATCAATTAGTCTGCGAATACCCTGAAGGTACCATCTCATGTCCAGGCTACAGCGTCCGCCGCCGCCGAGTGATCTCCGCAGCCTCCGGGGGCGGAGCACCCTGCCCCCCTCTAGAAGAGAAGCGGACCTGCAGCACTCCTCGCTGTGCCTCCTGGAAGGCTTTGCCGTGGGGACCCTGCGTGCTGAACCAGCCTCACACCACCTGCGGCCCAGGCAAGAGGAGCCGGGAGTTGAGATGTGTTGGACATGATGGGGTATGGGTATATCCATATAATTAAACAGATTCGGGGTGCCATCACCAAGGCCAAGCCCAGATAGATAATTAGAAACAAGCGTAACAATAAAGAACGTTAAATTTTTCCAGTGATTTCTATTATTACAATGTTTTATACGCGGTATGTGATGTTGTAACATCAGAAAACACAGCAACAAAAGAAGGTCATCCAGGAAAAGACCTTCCCAATAAAGTTTTGGATTATTAAAATATAAACCAAATAAAAGTAGTTGTATATCCGTTCTGTATATCTAGGTTTCGCATCTGTCAGATACATTTTTCTAAATCTCACTTCACATGTTGCATTTTGTATAACTTCTTATAAATTAATACACATAACAGAAAGAAGCTCAACGCGCATGGTGCAGTGGAACAGGCGCGCCCCCTCGCAGTGAGAGATGCCGCATCGCCTGCGCTGGTGACTGCGTGGTATCGTCCTGGGCGTCCTGGAGCCACTGCTCGGCTCCTTGCGCGGCAGCTGCTCATCCCCGACCTTCAAGGATCAGGCGACGGCACATACTGGCCCATTCTGCTCCAAGTAAGACCATAGTACCACTTCATTCTGGGATTGGTGTCACATCGCCTGCGCAGGTGACTGTGTGGTGTCGTCCTGAGCTTCCTGGAGCCACTGCTCGGCTGTCTGCGCAGCGGCTGCTCATGTTCGACTTTCCAGGATCAGGCGACGGCACATACTCACTCCAAGTAAGTAGATTACACTCCTACTTCGTTGAGGAATAGGGGCCGCATTGCCAACGCGGGTGACTGTGTGGTGACATCCTGGGCTTCTTGGAGCCACTGCTCGGCTCCTTGTGCAGCAGCTGACCACCCTCGACCTTCCAGGACCAGGGGACTGGCTCATTCTGCTCCAAGTAAGTTGGTCATACTACTACTTGCAAAGGGTGTGAAAACCCGGGCGCCTAGAAGTCCTAGAAGGCGAAAACCGACTAGGTACCAGAAATTTTAATAGCTTTCTGCTACTAGAATAACCCTTACCAACTTTTTAACCCATAGCAGAGAGCCGAGAACACAGTTCGTCTGAATACAGATTACATCTCGAAAAGTTAATAAAAGGTACCAAATGTGCTTAAGACGACCCTGATTGTATCTTCCACTTTCCAACTACTTTGTCTCAGTATCGGCAGTTTAAACTGTCAAAGGACACGTATTGACCTTTGGTCGATCATTAAGTTGACCAAACGCCTCACTCTGCTTTTACTAAAACAATCAGCCTTTAAGAAAACAACTTGATAACTTTTTAACGACTTCAAAAAAAGGAGGTTCTCAATTCGGTAGTATTTTTTTAATGTGTGTTATCTCATATCTCCGTCATATATGTACCGATTTGAAAAATTCTTATTTTATGTGAAAGGATATACTTCTCGATTGGTCCCATTGAAATTTTATTAAAATCAGTTCAATAGTTTGGTTTTTAAATTCAAATAGCTGGAAAAGAAATGTGGAAAAATCATCCATGTATACGAAATTGCGTATTCTGCTTTCCTGTGAGTTTCCAGTGGTCAACACCACTGGAAAGTCACAGGAAAGCAGAATAGCAAATTAGGTATGGGGTACCACTATAAAGTAAAAAAAAACTACAAAGTACAAAATAAGTTTAATTTCAGAACTCAGTAAGTATCTTTGGTTGTTTTTTCGTAATTTAACACCGACTTCCGAAATTAATTAAACTAATTTTGTACTTTGTAGTGTTTTTTTGGAAGTCGTTTTTTTATTGAAACGATAACTTGTGTGCTGACCAAATTCACTACATACAGCTGTAACACCATAATAGGCAACGAATTAGATAAAAAAAAAAATAATGCCTAATAAATACCCTTTTTCAGACGGCTGGCCATGCCCTCCTGAAGACCAACTCCTCCAGAATGAGACGTGCAACACTCATGCTTGTGCCACCTACTCCTGGCTCGCCACGCCGTGGGGACCCTGCGAGAGAAGGCGGCAGGACTACATGCCAGTAACTAACTATACGGATTTGCTTGTAAGCCTACCAAAAAATCCCTTCTGGATGCTTTACTCCTCGATATAATTTCAGCCAAATGACAAGAACAGGACAATAGGGAATATGCATGTAATTCTTATACACATGCTTCGGTGAAACAGTATGTTCATGGGTTATTCAATAGGGTAGATGACTAAAGAAAAAAGTCTAATTAGTCCGTCAGATAGATTTCCAAAAAATATTACACATATTTTTTCTTTTTTCACGTAAACAGAAAATGAAAATGATACAGTGCGTTGAAAACTCGTGTGACGTCACTTGTAAGTACACTTTTGACTTACAAGTGACGTCACAAGCTCCCATTCCTGATCTTTGATGCGTTTTATCTTCGTCACTTTTTATTGATTTGATAAAGCAAAAAATACGTGTCCAATATTTTTCGAAAATGTAACTGACGGACTTTTTAACCAGGATTTTTTTTGGATTTTTAACCAGGCTCATCCCTTTTGCATTGCAGGATGGAGACACATACAACGAGAGCGATGAAGAAGAGCCGTGCATTGAGGAAGGTGAAATGGTACGAGATGTGATGTGTGTCCAGAACAACGCTGATGTGGTCCGAGAGGCTTTGTAAGTATTTATATTTTTTACTATGTTTTGCCCGCGGCTCCGACGCGTGTATGTCAGTTACCGCGTAAAAAAGTAGCCTATGTTTGTCTCCCTATCCCAGGCTTTATATCTGCCAAATTTCATGACGATCCGTTCAGCCGTTTTAGCGTGAAGGCGTAACAAACAGGTAAACAAACAGACAGACAGACATACAGAGTTACTTTCTAATTTTGTCGAGTTATGTGCACAGAAATGTATGGGGCAGTCTATTTATTTTTTTCGCGATTTCAGTGTTGGTCCCATAGTGAAAGTTGTTCATAATGATGAGTACAATGACCTAGAATGAATGAATAACAGGTATTGCGTTTATTCTGTTACACGTTGTTAATACAACGTGTACGTGTACACATGATTATAAAAAAAACTATGAGACACTCCATTATGAGACTCCATCTACTCTAATGAGTAGATGGAGTTTTCAGGGTTGGTCTCATAGTTTTTTTTATAATCATGTGTGCTTTAACTCCCTAAAAGGTTGTTAGTGTTTTACAACCTTTTACCCTGTAGGTGAATGCTATTGTTGCGGTAATCTTCCTCTATGGAGATAACAGTTGTCAAAAGGTTTTGAAACGTTTTCCTTTCAGGTGTGCTCCCTTGCGACGTCCTGCATCACGTCGTGCGTGCACCGTTCGATGTCGTCGTGGATGCAGAGTGGAAGCTTGGATGCCCTGGTCACCTTGCCCTAATACATGCGGTGAGACCTGTCCCAATTTTCGATGTGTCATTAATTAGCTTCAAAACCTGCGATCATTGACTGATAAAATTTTTGTTTTTTTCCCTAAAATTATCCTACACTTAGTTTGTGAGTCAGCGGCTGGCGAAACCGACTTAAGAAAATGTTATCAGTCTACTGTAATTTAGGAACACAGTCATATGCTCAAAGAAAATCAAGTGCACGTATCTTTGAATGTTGAAATATTTTCCTTATTAACTTTTAGATGTCATCCTTATGCTGGAAGGCGAAAATGTTAATGATCCTATACATATGTTCTCCATTAGAGTAAGCACTTGTTGGAACCACATATATTATTATCCCATGTTGCTGAATAAACTGTTCTTACCACGATCAGGCCTAATATCTTTACCTATTCCACAGAACCTGGCAAGCAAGTCCGAGTACGCGTCGTGCACGGCGGCCCGAGCTGCGGCTCTCGCATGGAGACGCGCGACTGCCCCGTGTCGCGCACGTGTCGCGCGCGCGACGCCGCCTGGGTGGCGGGCGACTGGAGCACGTGTCGCCTGCCGCCCGCGCAGCGCTGCGGCGTGGGCTACAGGGTGAGAAGTAAGTAGCCATGGAGATCTAAAAACTGAACACGCTGGAGTCTTAGGCCCGTATTAATAAACGTTACTCAGCTCGCGAGATCGCACTTGAGATGAATGTTGAGATCCTGATCGTATTAATAAACGTGATTATTGACGTTCTCAAGTTGCGGATTAGGTTTACGGCATCAACCGAGTGATGGACTGATTAATAAACGAAACTCGACCCTTAAGTATACGACGAGCGCGGGTTCTTGAGATGCTATATCGTGAGTGCAGACAGTCCGTGACTTGAGGTGTGATTAGCGTGGCGCGAAACATGGAGTTTGAAAATATTTTAAGTAATATTAATTATTACGATGAAATAGACTACTATGACGATATTTTGTGGCCTTTACGTTTTCGATTACCAAAAGATTATATAAGGGATGCTTCAAATCCTTTTGATTTACATGGATATTTTTTTTTTAAATAACCAGCTTGTTTGTGGTTAACAGAGTAAAATAAAGAGTACTAATGTAAAAATAATAAGTTTTTTTTTTTTTTCGGTATGACCACTAGCAAGTTAACACGCAAGGGCTATCAACTCCGTTAGGGCCAGTGCCTACCAGGGTTGCGGATTTGTTCGAAAGAGTTACCGCGGCCCTGGAACGTAAAAGGCACTAAGAGGAGCATGGGTGGGTTTTAGTCAGTAGAAGTCTGACACTCCCTGCCGCTCCACCCAGAGCGGGAGGGGTCATTTGATGATATCCCATCCAAAAAAAAAAAAAAAAAGGGCTATCAACTGCTTAACCGGACTATAAAAATAATAAGAGTAAAATAATGTAATTATTTACCAGGGTCGATGCGTGCGGACCAGCGGTGTATTCTGCACTTATTATTTTCCAGGTCCCATTTTTATCGATTCATTCATTCATTATTTAGCGACGCACCATCGGAGTCCTTATTTTCCATTACAGTCTTATATTTTTTTAAATTTCATATTTTTTGATGCTATATTTTCAAAACTTCGGTCAATGTGACGTCATCGTTCACGAGATCAAGCCATCAAGTACAACTAGGTGAGATGCTGATCTTGGTTACTGAGATACTGTATTTATGTGTCTATTAATTAGCAATAATCTTGAGATGCTGATGACGTCATAATGGTGTATCAAATGATAACGCACTTGAGTACGTTTTTGAGGGCCGTTTATTAATACGGGCCTTAGTCACCACATCATCATATGCCTAGCCTTCTTGAAGTCGATTTTCAGTCTGCCTTACCTGCTGATCACATGAAATTCACAATGAAATTAAAATTGTCACAAAATCCAGAATAAACATAATTTATCTGGCACTGTGTGTGTTTTTGAAGTGCCCAGCACCAGGCAGTGGAGAGACACGGTTTTTAACCCCGACCAAAAAGAGATGAGCGTGAGGGACTTAAACTAAACTACCTAAACGAATCATCTTTAAAGATACAATTTTATACTTTTTTGAGGCTTTCATGAGTTGAGTGTTAAAAAAATATGGTGAGTACTCACTCGTGACAATTGACCCTATGAATTCTTAAAATACATATTTTCGAATTCATCATCTTCTAATAAAGCCGCTTTATTATAATAATATGATTGACTCACACACCTCGTGTGCTCCAGGTATCTGGTGCGGCTCCGAGTCGCACCGCGTGGAGGCGGGCGCATGCGCCGGTCAGCTCATACCGCGCGGAGTGGCCGCCTGCCGCGTCACCTGCGAACACATCCCGTCGCTCACTTGTGACGTCATATGCAGTGACCCGCTTAAGTAAGTACCTTATTTTTAAGCACATGTTTTGGAGTTGTACAACGAGTTCCTTGAACTATCAAATAAGTGAGATTACTCAAGATTTGAAACGGCCAATAGAGACTGGCCTTGCGGTGGTAGGGAAGGCCCGCCTGATTCGCGACCTGGGTGGTCGCGAATTAAGTGGTATTAGGCCCACCGGAGTTAAACAGCCTGCTGTGTTTTGTCGACGAGTGGGAGTAGGTACCAGTGCCTCAAGGCATCTTCTGGGCACGCTCGCTCCATCATAGCCCTCATCCAACGCTTTCCACCAGGCGTGATCGAGGTCAAGACCTAGCACATTCTTCAATAAAAAAAAATCTAGGCCTGATCACGATCATCCGAGAATGAACTCGAACCACACACACATGGGTAGCCTTACAGTTATGCAGTACAGGGTGTAAAGTCCCGCAAACCTCCATTGAAGAGGGAGGATCCTTGGACTAGACGGGTGTTGTGTCTGGTGGGCAACTGCCCGATGATTGATGTTTGGGCTGTTATATATGTTCAAATCATTGTTTTTATGTAAGAATTCCAATAAATCTCTACTTCCTTTTTTTAAATTGACATTTTTTTTTCGCAGATTCCTAGACGCTTCGGACCCTGATGTTCCAAACTGCGTTTGTAAGAACGTATCCTTGGAGCTGCTGCCGACCGACTCTGACTGCATTCTTCCATCCGGGTATGAAATTCAATTGTCTTTGTTTTAACAACAATTGCTGTACCAGAAGGAAATGGTTAGTGCTCGCCTTATCGGACCCAGGAAAACCAATGGTATCAAAATCGATAGTCCAAGTACATAAAATAAAATAAAAAGAGTGACATTCTGGTTTTCCAAAGAACCGTGTCTTGAGTAAGTATCCCTCTAAAGCCTTGATGATTTTAAAACAAAAATTCTGCACATATTGAACTAACTTGTTCCACTCAGAGGTTTCCTATCAAAAAGTTGTATTAAGTACCAGTGACTCATGTAAGAGTGGTTTTTCAGCATGGAGTGCGGAGAAGGCAGATCTCTCCGCGCTGCCAGGTGCATGGTGGGCGGACGAGACGTCCCGATGGACGTGTGCAAGAAGTATCATCCACTTACTGGTATGTCCTTTTATTAAATTTGAAATCATTAGCTCCGGTCGGAGTGATACTTTTATTTTTAAATATTGATAGGAACGCGTATGACCACTATCTCACCTGATGATAAGTGATGATGTGGTCGAAGATGGAGCACGCTTACCTAGAAGTAACCTATTCACTCTTGAGTGAAAGACTCCCAGGTTGTAAATCTTCTTTAGTTTTTCGCCATTTTCCACGGTTTTATTCGTCATCTGTCTCTTTGTTTAGGACTTTTTAATCTGTTTAAAAACATCTATATACGGTTAAAATCACATAGTGGTCTCTACTACGTATATGATAACGTCTTTGTTCATATTCAGTTACCTTGTCAATAACATGACCTTACTGTACACATACAGCTTTTCTATATCTTTTCATCATATTTTTTTATATAACCAAGCATCTTAGAGCGTGTACGCCTTACGGCATTTCATACAAACTTTCAAGTCCTTTTTTATCGAAATGAATGAACCAATTTAAATGAAACTTCCTACGCATGAGCAGGGAACATAAGTCTAAAAAGATATCAGAGAACATTTTCGAAATGTCTTATTTAAAAAAAAAGTTAGCTAGTGCTTGATTACATAAAGAAATATGATGAAAAGATGATGTCTCAATGGTATTTCCAGATTGGATAGGTGTGTAGTTCATGGCCCGGCAGCAAGTGCTCTTCCGGGGTGATGAAGTGTGGAGGGGTCCTCTCATAACCCAGATACATTACAGTGTTGTGTCCGCTCCCCAGGTCCCAGCCGCGTGCGCGAAGCCTCAACCGACGGCTACTCGTACGACATCGAGTTCCCCTCACTGCTGCGAGGCGCGTGCAGCGTGCGGTGCGCGCGCGACTGTGCGCTCGGCACGTGGGGCGAGTGGGGGCCGTGCGCTTCTGAGCCTGGCTCCAGGGCGGCTTTCCGGTTCCGGACCAGGTGAGAAACTATCCCAGTTGCTTCTTACACATCGAAGATTACAAATAATCCTGTATTGCATCTACAAAATATTTTTTATTGCAGAAAATTAAGTTCTTGTCGTTGTTGATCTTTCGTACAAATTGAATCCGTTTTAAAACAAAATTACCTACTAACAAGAATTTAACTAAACTTACATGGGCATCCCTCTCTAGACACCCTTTGCACTTAAAACCAAGCATGCCCATTTATTTTAAGGATTAGGAAATAATCAAATGACTTCTTCCGTCAGACTCTTACTGGCTAAAATCCATCCGTGTTCCTCCTAATGCCCTTTGCGATCCAGGGCCGCGGGGACTCTTTCGCACAAATTTTGCAATCCAAGTATCTCATGCAAGACGAGTAACGTTTTCATGACACTTTAAATAAAAAATAGCGCAGTGAATCAATCATATAAAGTAGCGCAACGACAAATGAACTTAAGCCAAAGCCAGATGCGAAAGTAACTTTCCTTTGACAGTACCTAAACATGACATACTTACGTTTAAAATAGGAGCCCCCATTTACCATAGTGGAACATCCCAATAAGAGCTGCATTGTTGCATGACAGGAGCCTCCATGAACGACGTACGGTTGACATTCTGTTACCTCTGCCGCACCCTGGGAAATCGCCTTCTATCGATTGGATAGCAAGCTTTAATTCAAATTGGCCCGTCCCAGGGACGACCAGTCTAAGAATTTTTTTGCTATCAACACGCTAAGAAGAAGTATTGTGATCTCTAGGGAGGTGATCGAGGAAGGTTCAGGCGGAGGTCGCGAGTGCGGCGCCACACTGCAGCGCGCTACGTGTGCTGTGTCGGAGCCGCGCTGGGCGCTCGGTGAATGGAGCGTGTGTGCTCCACCTCGCTCGCTGTGTGGTCGAGCCATCATCAACAGGACTGTCACGTTAGTACTAATACCAGTACAGCACTTTAGATTATTAGGAGCGTTTACATAACCGTTAAAATAAGTAAAGAGAGAGTGATTTTTCACTTTCTACAGTAAACTATAAATTGCTCTGTCTCTCAAAACTCTGTTTCGTTAAGTTCTTAAGAATTTTTTTGGCCTAACTTGTGTATGCCTATCAAGTTTCTTTCAAATCCGTTCCTTCATTATTAGAATAACGACTTCCGAGTTTGTATGAAATATCGAGAGGAGAAAACGCTCTCAAATTATGAGGAACAAAATCATTAATTGTTTTCCTAAATAGATAAGTACGCTAAACGCACTTTATCCAAAGAAAACTGCTCTTTGTGTGCTCTGAAAAGCGCATTCTCTATTTTGAAAACACCTTTTCAGAAACTGCTACAATTGTAAGTTCCACAAACGACGACCTTACGTAGTTAATGGAGAAATTTCATAAAATTAAATAAGAAATAAATAAATAAAACTCGACTATCCTCCAACTAGACGTACCTAACAGAAAACCCCAACCCACTGATCTTATCATCCTCCCCCACAGCTGCGTAGACGCGGAAGGCCACGTGCTGGAGCCGGCCACGTGCGAGGCGGCGGGCGCAGGCCCCGCTCCCACGCGCGACGCCGCCTGCCGCGCGCCCTGCCCCAACGACTGCGTCGTCAGCTCCTGGTCCGAGTGGAGTCCCTGTGAACAGGTTCGTATTTTTTATTTTTTTTAACAGACACTGCTAACTGCAAGAAGAAAGAAAACATGTTTATTTCGTACTTACGAATAACTCATGTGAATATCATTTGTTCAGACGAAATGGGGTGGTCGTCGTGATCGTACTCGGGTAGTCCTTCGCCCCGCTGATGACGGCGGCTCCCCATGTCCGCACCTGGTGGGTGCGGAGCCCTGCTCACCGCACGCATATTCCTGGCACGTCGCACCCTGGGATGATTGCCAACCCCTAGGTAAGCACAACTGTTCAACCAGAAGTGGTTTTATAGACGCGAATGTGGATCTCTTTGATAGACAGACGACTACAAAAATCTAAACTATTTGTTTGTTGCAGGTGGGTCACCCTGTGGTGAAGGGACAAAGAAAAGGGCCGTGAGATGCCTTCGAAGTGACGGAATTTTTGTCAACGATTCGTACTGCCCTGTAAGTAATTTGCATACATAAAATATTGAGATAATGACGACTACGAGAAGATGACTATAAGAAGATCTATCGAAGGAAAGTCTTGTTATTATAAAAAATCTTCAGATCCAATAATTGGTCCTATTTTCAACAGAACACAACAGCCACTGAAGCCAAGGAGTCGTGGTGCTACGTGCCGTGCGGCGTGGACTGCGAGCTGAGCGAGTGGGGCGCGTGGGACGCATCCGCCTGCTCCTGCGGCGATGCCAACACTGCTAGCCACATGCGACGCACCAGGTATACATCCACAGTGTCTAGCAGTGTATCACTGAAGCGAGGAGTCGTGGTTCTACGTCCCTTGCGGCGTGCACTGCGAGCTAAGCGAGTGGGGCAGGTTAGGCGCTCGGACAAATAATAAACCTATTCAATGGTATCAATAGACTAAATTACTTTCCCCCACCATGGCAAAAATCACAAGTCATCATGATTTTATGATAAACCAGAAAAAAACGGCTGTGAGATCTTCCTATCGGCCAATTGGGAGACAATATTCATATATCTCGACTCGACACATCGCTGACGTAATTCACAATTTAACAAATGCACATAGTGTGCCATCGCTTACCATCAGGTGAGATAGTGGTCAAACGCGTGCCTATCAATAGTAAAAAATGTATAAAACACAATACTTCAATGTTTGCAAAATAAATAATATTGTTCTGCCGCCTTTCCGAAGATCCCAAAGGCTTTCGACAGAGTATGTCACAAGCGCCAGGAGAATGCAAGGTAAAAAAATACTTAACCCATTCAATGTTTCCCATAATATCATCTTATCTATCAGATAGATACTTTCAAGTGAAGCAGGGTGACGCTAGGTCATTATTCTAAGAACACCAGCCAGGCAGTGTTCCACAGGGATCCGTTCTCCGCCCTGTGCTGTGTAATGTTTTCACCTGTGTTCTCTACAAATAACCACAATGATATGTGTTGCCACATTTTCTGATGAAACAGCTTCTCTCTCTTGTAGTAGCAACGCACAATTAGAGGCCAATCGCCTTCAAAGAAAATTAAATGAGACGAACGCTTGGCTAAAAAAGTAAGGAATATAGGCCAGTGTTGCTAAATCCCAAAACATCACGTTCACTCTCAGAGAAGGAAATTGTCCATATGTTGGCAATGAGATACTCCCTCAGCCCAACTGTGTGACATACCTGGGATTTCGATCAGCCCTGTCTGTGGCCAAAAAGCTGTTTGTTTACAATTCCATCATGCAACCTATTTTGTAGGTCCGAATAGGTTATCCCAATAGGGTATGGTGTATGGTCTATGATATGGTATCGTATTACATGGCGTTCTCTTACCCTGTTCCTTTCGTATAGACAACACCTGACTGCCGCAGTATGGCCCGGCCGCGCGTGTCCTCCCACAGAGCAGCGCGCCCCGTGTCCCCGCGAGGCTTGCCTCAAGCTCGTTGCGAGACCCTCGCTCGGATGCCACATACAGGTCGTCAATGAGGTAACACACGCTATAGTTATTAGTTAAATATTAAGGGCATCTTTAACTGTTGACTCGAGTTCTAAGGTCTTGGTCATGGGCTTCTTCTACAAACGTTATCATTTTGATTATGACTGTTTTTCACACAATACTTCATGAGGTCATCTTTATGTGACTGACGGGTAATGATCAGACATTGAAACATAACACAGACAATAGTCAACAGGATTAAAAAGATTGCACTACTCTTTATCCTTTTCGATAATGTTATTAGAATTCTGTTGCAAAGTGAACAGAAGTGGAGCCAATGTGCGTCAGTAAAGCATTGTAAAGCCATAACATCCTGAATCTTCTAACCTACCTCCTCCTTATTCTCCTAAGACATCAACGGGATCGGAAGCAGCAGGTGCTTGCGGCTGGGGGGTGAAGGTGTCTCACGCGCGCTGCGAGCTCACCAGCGCCGACGACTCCACCGAACTGTTCCTGCAGCCGTGGCGCTGCGCCTCCGTACTGCCCGGCAGGATTGTCGCGCCGCCCATGCATTACCAGGTCTGATTCATCACCATCATTTTGCCTAGCTTCTTTCCAGCTAATTTGGGGTCAGCTGGTTTAATCCTTATATACTGGTATGATGCGGTTAGACTGAATCTAACCGGAATATACCAGTATTTTGCACGGAGCGACTGCTTGAGATCTGACCGACCTTTTGTACTTTAAATCTTAACTTAATGTAAGTTTTGATTGAAAAAATAAAATGAATATAAGTATTTAAAAAATAATCCTCCACAACCCAGTTTCACATGAACATGATGCGCTTTGGTAACACCAGTAGTTATTGATGTATTCATCCTGCCCGCCTAAAGATGCAATGCTGGGATATATAATCATTGCAATCACGTCCATCTGTCGTCGTCAGTCGGTCTACCTGCACCCTCCAATACTCAGTCACCATCCTTGCCCTATCGGCCATCCGTACTGCAAATTAAAAATAAACTCTTTTGCAAAAAAAACGGGCACTTTAGATTTTTTTCTCTACTTCAATGAAGAAGAACAAGAAATAGGTTTTGTTAATTTGACGATGTATTGGCATGTTTTTTGAAGCATCCTGGCATGATTCTTTACGTTCCAAATTTAAAATTTGAAAAGAAAAATAATGATTATTGTGGATTATTCTAAAATTGCTTTACTAATGGCGCGTTTTGCTGAAACGATTTTTAACTGATTACGATATTTTAAAACTTTTTGGATATTTTCTGCAAATTAAACAATTTAATCTTTCTTTTTACATTAAATACCACTTTTTGATATGAGTGATAAAGCGATAAGGACCGGTAAAATTATAGCCCTACTTGAAGAAGGTTGTTCGCAAACTTACGTGTCTCAGCGGCTAAATGTGAGTCGTTCAACTGTCCAGAGGACTTGGCAACGGTATCTAGAGACTGGTTCGGTCAAAAGAAGACCCGGTTCGGGAAGAAAACGATGCACAGAACCAAGAGATGACCGCTTTTTGGTGAGTCAGGCGTTGCGTAATCGTAAGGCGTCAAGTGTGGACCTGAAGAAGAGCCTTGAAGAAGTAAGAGGAGTAGAAGTTGGCTTGTGGACGGTCAGGAGGAGGCTTTTGGCTGCCAATATCAAGAGTTACCGCCCAGCTCGGGGCCCTAAATTACTCCGTGAGCACCGTGTTGCTCGACTTCAGTTTTCTCGGAACTGCGCTTCATGGACTCTGGAGGACTGGAATAAAGTATTGTTTTCTGATGAAGCTAGAATCTCTTTATGTGGAGAGGACCGACGCCGGCGAGTGCTGCGAAGACCACGGGAACGCTATGTGGAAGTGTGTTTCGAAGAAATCACTCCTTATGGCGGAGGCTCCGTTATGGTTTGGGCAGCAATTAATTCGACGGAGCGTACGGAGTTAATTTTCATAGAAAATGGAACATTAAATGCACACCGGTACATAATGGAAGTACCAATTCCATATGCACAACCCACATTGACTGCACTTGGGGAAGATTCCATTTTTATGGACGATAATTCTCGCCCGCACCGTTCTGGCGACGTGGAAGCGTACATGCAAGAAGTTGGGATCCGTCGTTTAGATTGGCCAGCTCGAAGTCCTGACCTCAATCCAATTGAGCATGTGTGGGATGTTCTAAAAAGACGGGTAAGATCAGTGCAACCTGCTCCACAAAACATCAGGGAGCTAAAAAGAGTCATTGCAGAAGAGTGGGAACGTATTCCTCAAAACGTTATTAAAAACATCGTGGAAAGCATGCCCAGAAGGATTCAAACTGTGATTTTGGCAAGAGGAGGTCACACTCGTTATTAGGTTTTTACATTTGTAACTTTATTTAATTAAAAAAAGTAAAAAAAAACTTGTCTTTATTGCCGACCACTTCTTATTGTTTGGGCGTGTACGTCGATTTTAAAGAATCCATCGTTTTTTTTTCTTTTAATTGCTCGAATTCACTTCACGCGCATTAATTTACACGATTATAAGTATACAGACTACGTCAAAGAAATAAATTTCATTTAATTAACTAAAATCGACCTTAGAACGTAAATTTCCTTAGGTGCCCGTTTTTTTTGCAAAAGAGTGTATGAAGACCCAAGTTAATATAACCATGTGTATGAACCACTTCTGTCTGCTCGCAGGAGGACGAAGTATGCGAGGTGGAGTGCGGCTGCAAACAATCAGAATCCGGTCAGCCGGGCCCCTGGGGCTCCTGGGGCCCGTGCCGCGGTGGAGCTCGCTCGCGCACCCGACAGCTGCTCGTGCCAGCACGACGAGCTTGCAGCACTCCTTCCAGGTACGTCATCATTACGAGTCGAATTTTGTTCAGCTTATACCCTATTAGCTCGAAGGGCACAACCATGGCACAACCGATAGCTTTTTTGAACATTGGATAAGGCCGCCTTATGAATATGTTTCATGTATTTTTGGCAAATATTTTTTTTGCATACTTTCCGACTTCTTTTACACTAATATAATATAAAGAGAAAAGGTTTGTATGTTTGTTTGAAAATAATAGACTCTAAAACTACTAGACCGATATAAAATTCCTTCACTAGTAGAATGTTTTATTTTGACTAAATAACATCGGCTATATTTTATTTTTTATAGTAGACGAATTTGTCGAAGAGCTGGTAGGTTTAGCTTTGTAGGCTACCTACATTATATTTTGGAGACTGACGAATACTACCCACTCTTATTCCACCACTTTCGTTTCTCTGTTTATGCTATATAGACACAACTTACTGTTTTTTTTGGGACAAGCCCGCCACACCACATTCCCAAACCACTGCAACTCCTGAAAGCCAGAATCAACAGTGGCGACCACCAGAAAAAACGCCGAGTCAATGAAGCTCGACGAGTCCCGGAGAAATGATTTAACTGTCTTGGATCCCGCAACTAAATTAATCAGAAAATAACAGCGGAGGAGTAGGAAAAAAAACAAAATAATTTCCACTTCTGTTTGTATCCTCCTAAGATTACAATTCCATAAACTTTAGATACGTAACGATTGAATGGGCGAACTGCACCGGCGAGCTGGACGAGATCCCCGACCTGCTAGCCGTTGAACCGCGCGAGGACAAGCACCGCCACCAGGACATCTACCACGACGGATATATCGGTAACACTTCTCCTACTAACTAGGTATATCATCCCCTATCCCTTTTTTTGTCAACGGGGTGGAAATCCCGATGGTTGGTGGAAGAAGACTCGTGACTGCTACAAACCAATCCGAGTCGTTGGGAGTGGGAACATTTTAGTTTTTTTTATTAGTTTGTACTGTCCCACTGCTGGGCAAAATGTCTTCATTTTCCGAGCCACCCCGAATCAACTCCTCGGCGGCGCCGTTCACACTACATTATACCTCTAGACTTATTATGCTTTATACTAACATTTTTTTGCGTGATCTTTGGTTACAGAGGGCAGCAGTTCCGTGCTGGCGGTGGTGTGGACTGCGACCATCGTGCTCAGTCTGTACGGATCCTACATGTTGTACCGCGGCTTTATCAGGTATGTTTAGTTGTTTGCAGTTTACTTAAACCAAAATCATAAAAAAAATTAAACCTAGTCATCACAGGTCGTGCAGCCAAACAGGAAGGTAAAACAGGAGTATTTGATTTAATTCAAAAGTTGACTTTATTTTTCCAGATGCTTGAGGAGTAGAAAACTGAAGACCATCACGAAAGTGTAAACCAGAAGCAGGTAAAATTTGTGACAACTCGCTCGCCGGCGACGCCTGTCCCGGCCCTTCTCGTTCACATGGACATCGTTCGTTCTGTTGTCTGTCTGTTTTGTGATCTTCATTGCGTTGTTCTACTATTTCGCAAGTCTATTGTTGAGTTTGACTATTACCTATGTTGATGTTATAACATGAGTTTGCTCATTTAATTCGCGTCGATTATTTGCGAATTGTAAGATGTTAACCATTACTACAATAGTTTTGTCTACAACTGTGCCCATATCAACTACTGGCAGTTTGTACACTTAGTAATATAACAATGATAGCCAGCAAAGAGTCTGTCCGCAGGAGTGCTTCCATGTTTTTACTACGTATATAAAAATAATGCTTTAGACGGTTTTTATAACTCCACGCTAAACGATTAGCCGAAGCGTTGGTCGGGCTTTTTGATTGACAATATACTCGTTAGCTGTAATACTAGCTAGCTGCGCCCGTCGCCCGTAGCGGTCTCGGTAGACAAGTTGGACGCCTTCTATTCAAGTTATTAAGGAGTAGTTCTTTTTAACATTCCCATAACATTCCAACCGTCGGAAACTGAGGCAATGTGACTAACACAGAGCCGTCCATTTTGATAAGCGATACTTCAAATGATGTTACATGAAGACATAACTTGGCTAGGAAATTCAAATATTTAAAACACTAATCGCAATGTTTATTAAACATATTCAGCTAATTTCTTTACAATTGCAATATACGCAAAAAGCTGCAAATCTATTTTCATGACTCTTTCAGTGACTACTATTTTTATAAAACAAAACTTTTACAGTAATCTTTTTTCGCACAAATACTAACATAATTTTAAGTGGAATTTCAAAGCTTAGTTAATTTACAGTACTTTATTATAAGCATTTTAACGATACAGTAATATTAGTAGATGTCGAGGATGACTGCGAGTACTGACGGGTAGACTTGTGACCAAGTGAGACGTGACACATCATGCCACATATCAGTGTTAAATTTAAAGAATCGTCGTAATTACTATAAAATATCTTCTGCGTATGAACACTAACAAACCGTTTTAACATTTCTCAGCAAAATCATCGCGAATTTAGAAGATTTTAATATCTTATGCGCCAATATACTAGTCATGTGCGGAAGACTTTTTATATAACGCTTAATATCATCCAAGTAGAGCTTTGGCGCACAAAAAACTACCTAATATGAATAGTATATAAGACCTATTATTAACTGATCATACCGTTTTGAGATAATAATCGTGTATAACACTTTTTTGTAGATTTTGCATTTAAGCCCATGTATTGTGTACAAGTATTTATAATGTGAGTGTGTTCTAAGTCTCGTCGAATTCTTTCTCCTACATTTCATTGTTTCCTGTGCCAGTCAACTTGTAGACTATCAATAAACTTTAGTATCTATGTTTCATCAACTTTTTTTAGCTTCTACTAACTGTTTATTATTTCTGACTTAATAACTATTACATTGTTTGTGTCTATGTATAGTATTGTTAAGTTTTCATGCACGAGTATAATATAATTATTATCCTTGGCTACTTCTTGTTCCTTCATGACAATATTGATAAAAATGTTATTTATATCGTATTCTATAACTGTCTACTATCGCGACATCTTCTCTGTACTTTCGATTCTGTCCTTTACTAATATCTTTTGATCTGTCAGTACTTTATCGACCCAATGTATTTGTAACCGTATTATTGTACCATTACGAGATATTGATGTGAAACATGATAGTTAAGGAATCGTGTTAGACAATACAATATTTGATATTTAATAAAATTTGATTGTGTTTTTATACATCTGACTTTTATTTTCGTTATTAAGTATCCCTGAATAGCTGAAGGTCCCCTTGAGACAGTAGAACTGGTTCCAACAGGCCTGAACCTAGCAGATTATAATTTCAATTTCTTATTCATGACAGCGGGCAGGCTGAATAAAATATTTAACAGTGTAGAACATTTTTGCAATTCACTCGTCTTTATCCAGGTACTCTGACTGGTTGCGATATTCGATCATAAATTCATAATAATTTAGTGTTGTCATTTCATTTCTGGCTTTATGTTGGCAAATGAAAATAGTAGGTACCTAGATATAAATTTGGCGTTGCAACTTCCTATGTCCCATCCCTTCCCCGCACTTGCCTTTCGTCGTTTGTGAGCAAGTTGGGTACACGCAGGGGCGCCACGCCGCGCCACCACGAGTTAAAACATTTGATATTCGAAGACGAAGAAATATGGCAGTTCGTGTTCGTGTCGTGTCGCTCGCGCAGCTAGTGCGTTCAAAATTCTAAAAACTAAGTGAAATCCTGGAAACGATGGCGTGACGACTTGGCAGCTTTCATGACCGATTGGTCGGAGCGAGCACAGCACTTGGAAGAGTGAACTTTGCCCTGCAGTGGCACAATGTAGGTTCATAAAAATTTGAAATTCGTGAAGGTGCGTATCGATTCAGGCCAACAACGCAACAAAATAATGTACAGTGCATCTTTTTCCTTTTGTACAAACTCTTCAAGCAGCCATTGTTATCGTAACATCAATTTTCAAAATGTATCGTTCAACACAATGTTCAACATCGCTTATTCGCGCATCCAGTGACATTAGTATTTTTTGTCACACACACACACATACATTATTTGTTCCAGTATATATCCGAGTTCGTAGCGAGTATTGCTAAGATAGGCGAGATTGGGCGAGATGGGCAAACTGTCAACGCATCAGACACAATTGTAAAACAATGGTGTCATAGCTAAATTAGGTGTCACGACAGTCCAAAGGAATAAAATTCTGGGTAGGGGACTTCAACAAAATCAAAGACTTGTGAAAACATCAACTTACATATTTATTTTTCTACAAAAACCATTGCAGCGTCAGTCATTTCATTGCGACGTTTAAGCTTGTCAGAGCTTTGGGCTCGTACTTAAGTTCGGCCAGTCCTTTCTGCACGATGTCGTTGACTCTGGCCGCCCGCAGCTCTTTCCGGCAACTGGCCACGTCTTTCTCAGCGGCCGATAAATTCTCCAGATTGTTGAGAAGAACCTGACATAAGACATTTATCAAAATACAGTAATTAACAAAATTATTACGAGTGCTCTATCAAATTAGGCTGAGAATCAATTTAAAAAATATATATACCTCGCCTTTGGAGGAAATCAACGTTTATCGCTATACCTAAACCAGGAAAACCATATGATGATCCTAAAAACTTCCGCCCTATATCCCTCCTCTGCCACACTTACAAACTGTTCGAACGACTACTATTAGCTCGTCTCACAAACCTCATCGACCCAAATCTTATACCAGAGCTAGCTGGATTTAACCCTGGAAAGTCTTGCTGCGGTCAGGTTCTAAGCCTTATACAACCATATGAAGGATGGGTCCGAAACAAGGAAAGTGACGGGTGCAGTATTTGTTGACTTGTCGTCAACCTACGACACCGTTAATATAAAGCGTTTGTTGTGGAAGGCTATATACTTAACTTCTGAGAATCCAAAGTTAAGTAGAATTCTTAGAGAGCTCCTCAGTAACCAACGATTCCAAGTGAGCCTCCTCGATGATAAATTAAGAGTAGATGGCGAGCACAAAATAATGGCCTGCCTCAAGGTAGCGTTCTGACTCCCCTGCTGTTCAATATTTTCACAAATGAATGACCGGTGAGCCCTTACACAACCCGATTTCTGCACAGTCGTGCGCATTCCACCTTCGCAACAGACAAGCGGGCCGAACTCTCAACATCTCATGGCAGGGGGTGCCAATTATCCATAGTCCCCACCCAAAATACCTCGGCACCACATTTGACAGGTCCCTCAACTAAAACAAAAAGCCGGACAAATGCGAGCCTGACTCGCGCACCGAAGGTTCGTACGTCACGGTCAATTCTTCAACCGAAAATGTAAGTTTGTTATCGCAAAGAATGTTTTTTATAAGATATAACAAAAAAAAAAAACAATTTCCAGACTTTACACTTTACTTGCAGGTACTGTAAGAACTATCTTCTTCCTAAATTTCATGATTATAGTTCAACGGGTCCCATAGAGTATAGAGGACTTCACGTTGAGACTTATAGGGCCTACAAGTTTTGTAGTTAGTTTTTTCTCTTGCGACCGTCAAAACATGCGCCATAAACGGAGCACAAATGGCTTTATCTTTAGATTGCGTTGACTTAGAAGTTTGATTTTTTCACTGCTCCAAGGGGTAGCAGACTTGAGTATTAATGTTAATTTCAGCTTGATTACTCCACGCGTTCCTGAGAAAAACGGGTCTTGATAGACGGACAACAAAGTGATCCTATAAGGGTTCCGTTTTTGCTTACTGAGGTACGGAACCATAAAAGCTGCGAGAATGTTAAACAAAAGGTGCATCCAAGAAATAATTTGCTTCGCCGCCTAACGTCCACCAGCCACCTCAAGTCCTGCGAACAACTGGAATGGCGCTTTGTTTCTTCCGCTGGTAAGCGTGCAAGTCCAGAATGGAGCCGCTCTGCCCACCAAATTAGAGGAAACAGCTCTAATTGAGACGTTTTTTCGACGATTGCCTTAAACTGACTCCTGTACGAATGCTATAACCATGACATGACATGACCATAGCTGATGAGGCCCATTGTGAGCGACCACGTTTCGAGTAATAGGTCATCACTGGCAACACGCACTGGTCATAGACTTTTGTCTTGAGACACTGTGGTATGTGAGACGAGAAGATACCGCGCAACTTCCCGAACGCCGCCCAGCCGAGTCGGATTCGACGGTTGACCTCTTTCTCGAAGTTAGCCCTACCTAACTGGATCGTTTGTCTCAGGTAGACGTACTCATCAACAACTTCGAGTGCAGAGCCTCCAATCTTGATAGGAGTGGGTGCTACATGGGTATTTACCATGATCTTGGTTTTGTCCATGTTCATTTTGAGACCCACTCTTTCGGAAGCTCTACTGAGGTCATCGAGCATTGTACTGAGGTCCTCCGTGGTCTCAGCCATGACGACTATATCGTCGGCATTACCAAAGATGAGTGATGTACTAGCCATTGACTTTAATGCCTAGCCTTCTCCAGTCCAAAACCTTGAAGACGTCCTCCATTGCGGCCGTGAACAGTTTCGGAGAAATTACGTCTCCCTGCCTCACACCCCGCTGCAGGAGGATAGGTTCTGATGTCTGATCCTGAAGTCGGACTGACATGGTGGCGTTTGTATACAAACACTTCAGCCCCTCGATGTACCGATAGTCGATCTGCCACCGTTGGAGAGACTGCAGCACAGCCCAAGTCTAAATCGAATCGAAGGCTTGCTCGTAGTCCACAAACGCTAAGCAGAGGGGCAGATTATACTCTTCAGTCTTCCGTATAACCTGCCGCAGCGTGTGTATGTGGTTTACGGTGCTGAAGCCTTTTCGGAATCCGGCTTGTTCGGGAGGCTGAAAGTCGTCAAACCTGCGTGCGAGACGGTTTGTGATGACTCTGGAAAACAGCTTGTAGACTTGGCTCAGAAGTGAGATGGGCCTGTAATTCTTAAGCAGGTCTTTGTCGCCCTTTTTAAAGAAGAGTACCACCACACCTCTGCTCCACGCTTGTGGCGTTTTCTCGTCGAGTATGACGGAATCGAACAGTTTCTGAAGGGCCTTAAGGACTGGTATTCCACCCGCCTTCAGGAGTTCGGCCGTAATTCCGTCCTCACCCGACGCCTTGTTGTTTTTAAGCTGCTTCAGAGCCATCCTAATCTCATACAGCTCAGGTTAGCCAGAAAGTAACTTACTCAATGCGATCTCTCTATAGATTCAAGCATTTTCTTCCTTCTAGCACTAAAACCACTTTAGTTCAATCACTTGTGCCTCCTATAATTGATTATGCTGATGTTTGCTACTCTGATCTATCCCAAGAACTTCTTAACAAACTGGATCGACTTCTAAACAACTGTATTCGTTTAATTTTTGGCCTTCGTAAATATGATCACATTTCTTCATTTCGTTCTCAGCTTAAATGGCTGCCTATCCGTCAAAGGAGATCCCTCAGATCCCTCTGCATGCTCTTCTCTATTATGAATGATCCTTGTGCTCCTGATTATTTAAAACAATATTTTAAAGTGTTGGGCAGTTCTCACAGTCTTAACCTTCGAGCATCCAAAAACTTACTTCTTCATATTCCTTCTCACCGCACCGGGTTTATGTCTAATTCCTACGCTATCTCAACCATTAAACTCTGAAATATGCTACCCCTTAACATCAAGAAGGCTGAGTCCAAGTTTTCCTTTAAGCGTAAAATCCGAAAACACTACTTAAAAGCCTGTCATTCTTAGTTTGTCTTCGTCATAATCATTATGAGTTCTCTCAATCAGGAATTTTAGTATATTAAATCATATTTACTAGTTTATTATTTTAATATGTATTTTATTAGTATTATTTATATCATTGTTTTTTTATTTACAAAACAAAACTCAATTTTTAATCTTATTTGTTGTACACCTACCACAGTGTAGTCTTTTTAACCCAAAGGTTGACTGGTAGAGAATGCCTTGTTGCATTAAGTCCGCCCATGTACCACTATTGTACATAAAGTTTAAATAAATAAATACAGGCTGACGTCCGGGATGGCTTCAGTATAATGCCGGGTCAATCTAGCTCTTGGGTCGTTCGCTAGATTTGGTGCGGATTTGGTCATTAACGTTTATAACTGTCCATAGAATGTCTCGATCTCCCTCAGAAGCTCCGATTTGGCGGATATGGTTCTGCCATCGTCGGTCTTCAGTTTTATGAGCTGGCTCTGCCCAATAGACAAATCTCTTGCAAAGACCTTGGAGCCTTTATTCCGCTCTATCGCGTCTTTAATCTTTTCAGTATTAAAGCGGCGGAGGTCGCTTTTCAAGGACTTGGAGATCCTTCTATTGAGCTGCCGGTATTTGCACGCATCGTCTGAAGACTGCAGAATCATCTCCTGCTTCTCCTTCATGAGCTTGAGAGTAGGATCAGAGAGCCTCTTGGTCTTATCTGTACGGCGAGTCTTGAAGAACTTAGACCCGACCGTATGAACAGTTTCCACGAAACCATCGTTGTATTCGTCCACGGAGCTCCCTAGGCACTCGAAACGATTTTGAAGTTCGAGCTGAAAACCTGCCTATCTCGTCTTCTCCCAACTATATTGGACTCGTCTTGCAATCTAACCGGATTCAGCTTGGTAGATACCTATCTCTAGTACTTGGAGCGGCTGCCTATCTGACCTCCACAACCCAGTAACTGGGTAACACGTTACCCTTGGCAAACCTGCTGTCAGATTTTCATGCCCCTGACTATCTGTTACGACAGTCAAAGATGTTCAAATGACAGCAGGAACCAACAACTTAACGTTCTTTCCGAGGCAAGGAGGAGTCCCAGTAAGTAATGGACTATCACTCATCCACGAGCCCACCTGGACAAGCAAACTACAGAAACAAATACAACCGTGCGAATATTATTAATTATAATCGTAATTATTCAGCCACGAGTTCTTTAATAAACGAAAATCAATAACTGAGAAAAAAATAGAGATTTGGTACGGACACCATTTCTTGATAACCAATAGTTTTGAGAAATGTTCATACACATTATTACATACATTACACGTTACATACATTTTGGAGACTGGTATCAAAACAAGACTTTCCTACAATGTTGCTTTAATATTTGTTAAAAGTAAGTATTTTCTACTCCTTAGCTTTGTGAATAATAAATACTTAAAAATGCTTTTCAACTTGAACAAGAAAAGACCAGTCAAAAAGCTAATAAGAACATTTATTAAAATCGGAATACACAAGACATAGCTAATATTGGTATTATTGTATAAAACCAAACCACCATTTTAAAACAAGCTAATACTCTCGAGAATAAGGTGATCCTTCGAATTCTATTGCCGTTTTCTGCATCTTTACCATAGTGGGTGAATTGTAAGTGAAGACATCCGAACAATAATAGTCCCTAAGTTCTGTCATATCTACGCACAAATCATTACTGGAATCTGTATTTGCGTCTATTAAATCTCCGATCAAGCTTCCAAATACCATCGGTTGAAACATTCCCAAACACGTGAAATTAGGACTAATTTGCGCCATTCTAGTGCAAAGAGAACTATGATCACTGTAATATACGCAAAGGTTAAGGTATTCTGCTAGGGCACGAAATATTTTCCAGTCTTGTCTAGCTTTCCCTGGAGGAGTGACGGCAGGGTACGCGAACTGCGATCTACCCTCCATGTTTAAATAAAGCCCGCCTGACTCTGAGTATGCACTTCCTGGTAAAATCAAACTAGCACATTCCGAGCCTTTATCACCTTGAAAACCTACGTAAATTATTTTACAATTCGTGGGTGGGTCCCACTCATAGAATATCTGGTCTGCTCCTAAAGAAATTATTACCTTTGGACACCTTTTCTGCAATTCACACAATCCTCCAGGTTTCCAACCTGCCTCTAAGGCGCCGCCAAAACTCGCCTCTCTAGTAACAATGTTAATGAAGTCATTATTTTTCTTTTGAAATATCTTTGCCAATTTATACAAAGCTTGCATTATCGTAGAACCCATTTCACCTTCCAATTGCGATATTCCAACAAAAATTAGTGGATTCGTAGCTCCAGATAAAGCATGTTCTACGTTTGATAAATGGTTAGGTTTGTTTCCTAAGTATTCAACGTGGTAGTTGTAATCACACTCTTGACCAACCACGAATATATCCGCTTCGTTATTTCTATAAGCTTGCCGAATCCACATGTTTAAAATTGGTGCTTCAAATCGAGGATTAGTGCCAACTAATACAATTTTATCAGCTTGTGCGATGTCTTTCAAAGTTAAGCCAAAACAATAAGAAGATCTAATGTCACCTCCACAGCCCGAGTAATGCATGGATCGTTCTATGTAAGTGTTTTCACATCCATACATGTTCAGGACGTCTTTGCTGGCTACCAACGTCTCGACGTTAGTATATGGGCCAGCTATCGCCATTACATCACTCGGAGTGGCTGCTCTGAGCATATCACGAGCCATTTCTAGGGCGGCATCCCATTCGAGTGGACAACAACAATCACCTTCTCTTTTCATAGGTGTCACCAACCTTTGCATCTCGAGCGAGTCTATTGCCCATCTTCCCTTATCAGAGACATATTCTTGATTTATTTCATCGTGTTCTCGAGGCAAAACACGTAGCACTCGGTCGAACCTATAATTTAATATTATATTCGTGCCTGTGGCGTCTGTCACATCAATAGAGTTGGCTTTCTTTAATTCCCACGATCTTGCTTTGAATCTATAGGGAATGTTAGTCAATGCTCCCACTGGACATAAATCTACGATATTCCCGGACAGTTCCGATAAAAACATTTTTGGAACAAAAGTTCCAACAAGCATGTCGTGGCCGCGGCCCGTAGATCCTAACACTTCCAGTCCGCATACTTGAGATGCGAAGCGAATGCATCTGGTGCAATGGATGCAGCGATTCATGTTCGCACGAATGAGTGGACTCAAAGTTTTACTTTCCACGGCTCTTTTGCCCTCGAAATGTATGTCTGTGAATCGTGAACGATCATTACCATATCTCACAGATAAGTCTTGAAGATCACACTCTCCTCCCTGGTCACATATTGGGCAGTCTAATGGGTGATCGACAAGTATAAACTCTAAAACAGCTTCTTGAGCTTTACTGACGAGTGGCGAGTTCGTGCGGATCTTCATGCCTTTGGACACGGGGACAGCGCAAGCCACTTGAGGTTTCATCCAGCCCTCAATCTCAATAAGGCACATTCGACAGTTGCCAGCTATCGACAAACGTTCGTGGTAGCAGAATGATGGGATGGTCACATTTACACTACGAAGAGCTTGCATTATCGTAAAATAAGAAGGGACTTGTACGGATTGGCCATTTATGAACACCTGTATATCTTTAGAAACATGTCTTGTTTGCAAGATCTGACGTACGTTTAGGCATTTTAATACTGCGCTTGTTATTGGAAGCGCTTTGAACATTTCCTTTCAATAATACTAATTATGTAATGTGCACGAAACATATATTATGTCACAGTAATGTCAGATTATAAATTGACTAAAGTCATGTATGTTTTTTTGTTTTTACTGTAGCTTCAATTATACAAAAGGTTAAAAATAAATGGAGGTTTCATCTCTTACTACAGTGTTACCTACAGGTGGTGACCCGTACAGTGGTCCCAACATTATATTTTTACATTTTCGTGTTTGTGGCCAAACAATAAGTTATTTAATACTGTGTATGTTTTTAAATATGTAACCGGATTGCAATCTGCCGGTAGGCACTACGTCCAAGAACTATCATACTCATACTTTGCCGGTTTCTCGGGGTTTGCTAGACGAATAAACGTGTACAGCTAAGATTAATTTAGTTTGAAGCCACATACCTGATGAATTGAGTCGATTAATAAGACCAGAGCATCTTTGAACTGGAAGAAGATTTCGGTAGCTCTCTGGTACCTGTAGGGACACATACGACATACACAGTGAATTTTTAAAGTCTGCGTGGATGGCCAAATCCGAAATATGAGGAATATCAAAACACACTGTAAGGAGTCTCGAGCTCGATTTTGATGAAAACTACAACTGCCATCATTGAATTTTTCACAATCGGTATTCCTAGCCAGTAATAGAATTATTACACCATCCGAAAGTGTCGCTACATGGATCAAATTCTAGGAATTAATTAATAACACATGGCAAACTAAAGGAAATGCATGGCTAATTTAAAATTTCATAAAAAAATATCAACTAATAATTACAATTAGGTATTTCAAAAATCTATGATATAGTTTCTCCCCAACCCCACATAATGAGATATAGAGAGGAAGAAGAACATTTTTTTTCAACTCTTCTAGTTCGGTTTAGAGTCCGTGGTAAAAACTGTGGTAAAAGTTATCGTTAAAAATCTGGTGCAATTTTAGTTTTCATCAACATCACATTTTGAAAAAAAACAGCTAGGTAAAGCAATTTTTCAAAAATTCAATGTTGCAGTTTTAGGTTTCATTAAAATCGGGCTCGAAACTCCTTTTAGTGTTTTTCGATATAACCATTTTCCTCATAGTTTCGGATTTGGCCAGGCAATTAAACTTTTAACTAGCTAGCCGAATTACTACCGACTATTTCTTTCAGTCTGGCTCGCTGCATAGTTGATTCCCGGGAAAAAAAAATCGAGACTCATTGTGATCTCGACCATCCCAGGAAAAACGAGACTATTTAAAAATAACAGACTCCAGTTTTGAAAATATCAGAAAATTGCGAAATTCTCGAAATTTTTTAAATGGTAAACGTATTACTTGTGGTCGTGCACGGCATCCGTGAAGGCGTAGTCGAGCGCGAGGCGAAGCGCACGAGCAGCGCGCGGCGCGGCGGGCGCGGCCAGCACTCGGCGCGCTCCGCGCTCAGCACAGCGCGCCGCCACCAGCAGCGCGCATGCGTCTGCAACGGCTGCTGAGCGCTCCCAGCCGCTCCTGAGGGTGTTAGCAACCCGATGTGCAAGGTGTAATTTAAATAACTAAAAATGTTTGAAGCATTTAATTTGTACTCATCGTTAAGAACTCTATAAGTCCAGCTTTATCATAAATTGAGATGAACAGCCGTCCATTTTATTAACATTTGACCGTGAAAACACACGTGGAGTGAGCATGAAGTGAACTGTCATTCCACAGCTCACTTCATGTTCACTTCACCTAAGCATACACGGTAATATGGTTACAGAATCGCCCTGCAGTTCCATTATTGGCTTTATAAGTACATTCATGACCGCATAACTCGACAAAATGATGTACTTTAACCAGAAATTTGGTTTTCAATTATGAGTATAAAGATCCTTTTCCAGGTTTTCATAGAGATCAAGTTTTTAATCCTGAAAGCACTGACTTATAGGTATAACGGACAGTTCTCTGTGCAAAGCATGCATGGAGGAGGAGGAAACGGTATCACACGTGCTCCTTGAGTACACAGGCGTCACCATAATACAAAGGCAAACTTAAGGATACAAAATTCACTCACAGATATCTTGAACACACTAGGAAGGCTGATCTGCTTCTGGAGGGAAGTTGGCTGGTTGGAATGACGGCTGCCATGGCACGCACAATAGTCCAACATCAGGACTAAGTGCGGAAACCATACCCAATAGATAGATAGATAGAAGCACTGACTTGCCGACGGTGGTCATCTTCCAGGCTGGCATAGCGTCATCCAAGAGCCGGACCGCCGCGTGCGCATACTCGGCGGCGGCGCGGAGTCGCACCGACACCGCCGCTAGTGCGTCACGCAGCCCCAGCGCCTTCGTGAGGGCGCTCTCTTGAGCACTACCGGGCCGAGCGGTTGTGCCCCAAATTGAGTCTAAAATTTGTTTAAAACGAGAATGAGTTTTTCTCTTCCCCTTCTTTACCGAATACTATATGAGAAGGGGGTGTTCATGATTCACTCTGTGTAATACGGAGCCAGCTGAGTTCTAAATGACGGATCTCCTACGCAGTGAGCTTGTGCCTAAATAAAAACTGCCACAAGGGTCAAAATTCGAAGTTAAGCTTCGCTCGTCGGAGGAGGCTGCTCCGTGGATGGCTGACCATCAATTATTACATACTTACCCAATTTTCTCCATGCCTCGGAAAGCACGATAAGCCTTTGGTCCCGGCTGTCAATTGAAAATTTTTGGCAGTAATTACGAGAAGTCCGAGGCCAGAAAATCAGACACCAGCAGTCTTGCCAAGGGGTATCGTATTACTCAGGACCCGGGTTATGGAGGTACAATAGGCAGTCGCTCCATGTAAAATACTAGTATTCAGCTTCACTTTAGACTGGCAGCCAACCCTTACATAGTTGAGGAAAGGCTAAGTAGATAATGTACCTCCTATACCTACTCACCCAACAAGTGCTGCAGCTGTGCATACAGCGAGCGCGAGCGCAGGATCTGTGCGTGCAGCACGCGGCGCTCGCGCACTAGCTCCGTATAACGAGTTCGGAGCCAGCTGAGTTCTAGGCGACGCATCTCCTGAAGGCCATTAATAATTTATGGACCTAGGTATGGAATTAGGTATATCTAATCTATAGTCTAGATCATCGACAGTTGTTACAACTTGTCAATACAATTGCGAAAAAATCGCGACTTTTACCTTCGCCCTCGTAACTGCGACACTGCTTCAGTAGTATCGCGAAAGTCGATACAACAGGGATACAAACGCACGATGGAGCATCATTACAGTCGTGCCTATAGTGACTGCCTGCAAACGTATGTTGACGCTGTTATCTGCATTAATGCTGTTTCGCGTTCGCAGCGATGAAGCATCAATATAGTCGCTACGCGTTGCCAATGCGACAAAAGGCCGGAACGACCGAGCAGTCATCGTCATGTTAAATACTGGTGTTGTTGTAATACTGTAGTTGGGAAAAGGCAAAGCACATGATGACTTTATAATTGTATTTCAGTCCATGGGGGAGTTTAATTACACGACTGCCCAAAAAAGGAGTGTTTTATTTTTTAAGCAAAGAGCTTTGCTTAACAAGTACCTATCTATGTAGATATATTAACCAAATTAGGTGAGTTGTGAGCCTTTGTAATTTATCGACAAACTAATCAATGAGAAACTATCGCCAATAAACTTAGTGTAAAATAATATTTTATTATTTAACAGATAGGACTTCTAACTGACAATTAAGGTACGTTCTTACCTTCCTATTAACATTTGCGACGAAGTCTTCGTTTTCTGATGCCAACATTGGCCGCCTGTAGAGATCTAAGCTTATAAACAACTGAAAAAAGAACAATTTATAATCAATAAGAAGATATTAAACAATAACCGATAAATAGGCCAGTCAAATTAGCTTTATAACTAATTATAAAAATTGCTAACTCAGATTTTTTTCTTGAGTAGCGTATTCATTTGACCTAATAATAAAAAATAACATTATCCGTACACATTAATTTCAATAAAAGCTAGGAATACCAAGTTTTCTCTAAATTTTTTTTACAAGTTAAATTTTATAGTTAAAGTTTTACGATAAAATTAATTTATTTTGTCAGAATTGAACATTTTCGCCCGAAAGGGAATTTTGAAAAAATAATCAGATGTGTTTATTTTATGAGTCTGACATGGCCTATGAATTAAAATTAAACCCCATCTTCTTTGCCTGAATCGCTATCGCAAAAAAACTGATAGGTATTAATAACTTGCGCAAATATTAATGTTCAATTTTGTTGGTTAGCGATACTCAATTAAGTAATTTTATGAAAAGAAAGTAGTAAATTTTTAGCTTTAACAAAATCAAAATAATATCATTCTTTAATTTCTTCTTCTTTTCGCGAGAGACATTTTAACATACTTCTTTGCCTATTCTCTACACGTTAAAGGCAAAAATTAAATTAAATTAGGAGTTAAGAAGTAATGCTAAGTTTGCCTTATTTTCGGCGTAATTTGACTGGACCACTGGAACCAATACTCTTCCCTTAAATTATCTTAGTTTTGGTGCGACGTCTCTCTGCAGTCCATGGCCTCTCACACAAATTGTGAGGAATTTATAGCTGCGTCTGCGAATGGTGTTACCTTAACTGAATACCGGACCAAATCTAATTAATATTGAAAAATAACAAAATAACTCACCTGGTGAATGGTTTTGGCGTACGTGTCTTTAGTTATAACTGTAGAAGTAATCTCTTCAAAGGTCTTGATTTCCTATAAAAAGGAAATACTAGGTTACTTCTAGGCAAGGCGTGACTTTCAATTAAATCCTAACTAATGTAGCAAAATATGTGAACATGAGTTTATTTGTTACGCTTCCACGCTTAAGGCGCTGTGATCAGCAAAAACTCGGTCACTCTCGGACTCTATAGAAAAATAAGAGAAGCGCGGCGACACAATGCTTGCAATGTATTGCCAAATATGAAGCATTTTACCGATTTACTCAAAACTAAGTTGAGCTATTAAAAATATAAAATAACAAAGTTTTGAATTAAGATTCGATTCATTATTTCGAAAAAAATTAACCAGCATAAATAGGCCAGTAAGTAATACCTACAGGATTTTTTTTCAAAGGTCAAACTTAGAGGTAAGTTTGACGATCATTTCTATTGAGGATTTGATTTAAACATGTTTCGGAAACAATAGTGTTCTTTGAATTATAGTTAAAATTAACATATATATTTTCTGCAGCTTGAAAACTAAACAGATTTGGCAAAAATTACATTAGAAAACCTATTTTTCAGTTTTTGCTGATCACAGCGCCTATTAGCACACAATCTGTGTTAAGCTATGTGGCAGTGCGTACCTGTTGTATGCTCTCCAGCTCGATGGCAATGACTGCTAGTCTGGCTGCTGGATGGGTCCTCTCGCTCTTGGCTATCTCATCGTCCAGCCTCGTTAGGGCTACCAGCACCGTCTCGGGTCTGGTTGACTTCAGCGACGATTTTGAAGGTTCGGAGTACTGCGCAAAACATGATTGTATGTGGTATCTCACCAAAATATTAGAAACACCGTTATAATAAATCGCGTTAGGTTGTAACGGAGTCAAAGGGTAAAACGGGACCCTATTACTAAGACTCCGCTGGCCGTCCGTCCGTCTGTCACCAAGCTGTATCTCATGAACCGTGATAGTTAGACAGATAATATTTTCACAGATGATGTATTTCTGTAGCCGCTATAACAACAAATACTAAAAAACAAAATAAAATAAATATTTAAGGGGGCGCCCATACAACAAACGTGATTTTTTTGCTCGATATTGATAACGGCAACAGGTAGACGCTTGAAATATTCACAGAATATTTAGTTAGATATTCACTTTACAAATAAATAATTAAATTAAAATAAAATAAATATTTAAGGGAGCCTCCCTTAAATATTACGGAACCCTTCGTGCGCGAGTCCGACTCGCACTTGGCCGGGTTTTTTTTACTCGATAACGCACGAATCTATCGTAAACTACCTATCAAGCAGTTAGTCGACTCTTCACGTGACCAGAAGGCTGGCCTTTGCTTTGGCCAACGAATCAGCATTGCCATTCAACGTGGCAACGCGGCCAGTGTTCGGCACTTTTCCCGTTGACAGCGATGTGGACGAATTTTTCGATGCCCTATGAGTTATTCCCCTCCTTTTTAATCCGCTTTTATATTTTCTACTAGTTTGTATTCAGTATCTATAAGTTTTATATTAGTGGTAACTAGTTTAAATTTGATAATTATAAAGATACCTACATGTAGGTACACATAATATACCTAAATAACGAAAAGATTTACGGGTATGCGTAAATGAGGGTAGGTTTTGATTTGATGTGCTTTTGTTTTTTTAAATCAATTGAAACATAAATGCGTTTATTTAAATAAAACCCGACGGATCTATCCTATCGAATAATCTACCTAATAGATGAGATTTATTGTATTTGGTACATTACAAATACCTGAATCTTAGCGACTTTTTAACTATTGTCTGCTTCACGAAATTCTTAAAACCATTATTAATTATTAAGCAAATGACAGTGGCATAAATACCTACCTACTGATTAGTAGGTAAGATTTAAATTCTTTATAAAGAAATATAACTTGCTAGTCAGTATTTAAACAAGCATTTGGTAAAAAAAATATTATGAAAAGGGTTGTTTCTGTTTTAATAAGTAATTTGCACTATAAAACAAATTATCACTCACAGCCGCAACGCTAATTTTCTGGGAACTCGCCATGCACCCCATGCCCACTTTGTGCACCATAACTAACCAGACTAATTCGCAAACGCCTTGAACGGTTCTAAATACCAAACCAAATAATGGGGGTAAACGGGCCAAGGTTACTACGAAATGGCCAATATTCTTTGGGTTTTCAAAGGGATAAAACGGTGACAATAGAGCCCTCGCGGCGCGGTACCGAACGTGATAAGGGCTTTTAAAATAATTGTGTAGATGTAGGAATATATTTTGATGGTGGTATGTAGGTAATACGCGAAGGAGCTCGTGTCTAAATAATAAAAGCCACACGGGTCGGTTTTCGAACTAAAGCAACACTTGCCGAGGTGAGTCTGTGGATGTGTGACCATCTCATGGAATCTCGGATCTCTCCGTGCCTCGGACAGCACGTCAGGTTATTGCCAAGAGTCACTGCGGCCCTGGAACGAAAAGGGCAAAGGCAAAGGGTATTAGGAGGAACACGGATGGGTTTTAGTCTGTAAGAGTCCGACACTCCCTTCCGTCCGCTCCGCCCAGAGCGGAAGGGAGTCATTTGATGATTTACCATCAGTAAATAAAAAAGTTATGCCTCATTGTTAATTGATCTCAGTCATACCTACTCAACTGCATCCGGTTAGATTAGAAGTCGACCCCAACATAATTACTTAGTTGGGATAAGGCTAGGCAGATTGGTAGGAGGAAAATAGCATAGTAAATTATTATGTAGTTAATACCTACCTACATATTAATGGTATATACTATACCTACTAGGTATAGTATATACCAACAGTAAAATGTTTACGGTCAGTCTTCAAAAAAATTGGAATAAGGACTCCCAACACAAAGCACACAACCTAATTTCATATTTTTTGGTTCGTCCCTCGGTAACGGCTGAATGTATTGCCTGGGCCCGGTTTTCTGTACCTAGGGCCAAGGCATGGCCTAGGGTTTTACATGATTTATCTAGGTTTTCAAAAGGATACCAGGGTGCCAATTCTACTCATTTTTAAAACGTTCGCATTCGCATTTCAGTAGCAATTTGTCAAAAAATCCCTAGTTTTTTGACAGGTGTAATACCAATTTAATTAAGCAGGTAGGTACATGCCCCCTGGCTAGGTTGCGGAATTTGTTCGAAAGAGTCACCGCGGCCCTGGAAAGCAAAGGGCACTAGGCAGAGCACGGATGGGTTTTAGTCAATAAGAGTCTGACACTCCCTTCCGCTCCGCCCAGAGCGGAAGGAGTCACTTGATGATTATTCCATCTTTAAAAAAAAAGGTAGGTACCTATTTACCTATATGCGCCTTTCTTCAAATCATTTTAGTCTTTAGGTGCCGATTCTTTTTCGTCATATACCCCAATGCTGGGGATCGCGACAACATACGACGCGTTTCCAAATTATGCGTTCTTCTGCAGTTTGGACTGGTACCTATATGATGTGTTGCTGCCTCTTTCAAAAACTATTAACCGCGTGTGGCCCTTCGTAAGTGCTCTATCTAGGCCAGACTAAAATTATTTCTAAAAAAGATGAAAGCTTATCCAGATAGCTTCGTGCATGAAGGTAACATAATTAGTCACGATCACGGTATTCACCACATAACATGAACCTAGCATGAGTTGCACCATAAACAGAGGTCTCACACGCCTGATAGCGAAATTACGCCAAACAACGTAGGTGAGTCATCGAATACGATTAGACACTACTTTACACTTGCTGATTCATAATTATTATCTTGTGATTGTCTTTATCTATACCAATATTATCAAGATGTAAAATTATTATTTTTTTTGATTATCTATTAGGTACCTACCTATTGTAAAAGGTAATCAAATATTACGGAAATTCTTTAACTGTTAGAAAACTACTAAGTATATCAATGGCTGTCAATAGGCTTGTTTTTATCCCGGAAATACTGCTATAGCACAACCTGCTTTATTAGGTATTTGTTGGTAAACATACCACCCATATTATTTCCCTTCTCCTTCTTATCGTGTGGGCAAGTAAGGTCTAACAACCCCACACACACTAGTGTCAGAGTTTTTAAACCGCCTCAAGGTCGACATGGTTTATTCGGCCGGGACCACCGGCTTATACGTGCCTTCCGAAGCACGGAATCATCTTTCTATCAGACAATCAGGTGATTCAAGTCTGCAATGTCCTTGCCAAACTGGAAAACAACTTTACAAAGTATGCTTACAGTGGGAATCGAACCCACGACCACCGGGTCACAAGGCAAACGCCTAAACCACTCGACCACGGAGGCAGTTAATTGTTTCCCTAAGGGATAGGTAGGTACATAAGTAGACGTGTTAGTTTAAACTAAACCTGTAATACACCCACGTTTCGCCCTTTTATATTTTAAGTCCCAAGTCATAGGGTTTGCTATGTACCGGGCTACAAATTCCGCGAAAGCAAGCATTTGGTAATAAACTATGCTTTAATTTGATAAGGCGGGCTTTTCACCTACATCTGCAATAATATTGTGCAATATAATTACCTACCGCCACTGATTCAAACGATCTTTAACACTAACCCTTTTTTTTTTGTGGATGGTAAATCATCAAATGACCCCTCCCGCTCTGGGTGGAGCGGCAGGGAGTGTCAGACTTCTACTAAAACCCACCCATGCTCCTCCTAGTGCCTTTTACGTTCCAGGGCCGCGGTAACTCTTTCGAACAAAATCCGCAACCGGTAACACTAACCCTTCGGTAGCCAGTATACTATTGTAGTCTTTGCCCTTCGGTAAGCCTTCGGTACAATTATGGCGTGTATTTCACGTCATATTGCACAATATTAATGAACTAGTGCCCACCGTATTAATTATAGGTAACAAAAGATTGTGCAATGCTGAATATTAAAATCGAAAATTCCCGCTCGAATGACACGTATTTTTAGTTTTGATGAGCATATCGAGAATGTCATCGCCTATTAATATTTTTTTACGAAAGCTGTGGTTTCATATATTATATTATATTATATTTTCATATATCATTCACTTTGCTAGCATTTGAAGGTATTTAATAATAAATTAAATATTTTCTGGGATTGTGACTTTAATCAGAAAGTTGCAACGAAAAAACCTACTGTCAAATTGTCAACGTCGTCGACCTCCCCCTTCACCCTTCTTCCGAATCCGAATCATCCTTGTCATATCGTTCTAGTTATTGCAATTTTGTAAATTATTAAATTATTTTAGTTTATTTTTCGTTACTATATAGTTATTTTTAACAAAAACGTATCGGTGGCCAAAACAAGCAAGTGGTAAGTCAACAGTATTATTCTTATATTTTAGAAAGTGGCACATGTCGGTTGCTCGCGAATTTGATAACAAATTATCCATTTAATTAATTTCAGGTAGAGTTACACGGTTAACTCGAGACCTCAGGCTTCGGCCTGCGGTCATAACATCGCCGTAACCACAAAAAAACTCGCATAATCCGCAAAAATCTTTGCCATATTTCCTCCAGTTAAACACAAATAATATTTCGCAATATATTTTGTTATCCCGTTATCATGTCTCAGTGGAACAACACATACTCTTATAACAACCAGTACCAAGCCTGGAACGGCGACCCAAACGTCCAATATGTGAACCAAGCCTACTATCCCAATAGACCAGAGCAAGCTAATCAGTATGTGAGCTTTAATGAGTTTCTTTCGCAAATGCAAAACAGTGGTGCACCCAGTGCTAGCAACTATAGCAATGTACAATATGAAAACTATCCTGCAAGGCAATATAATTACCAGAATGTACCCTCCACTGCTCAAAACCCTCAGTTAGACAGTTATGGATATGCAGGAGCCGCAGGCAATGTCTCCAGTGGCACTGAGGCATACCCAGTGAATGTACAAAGTCAATACAACCCAGTGGCAGCCAATCCTAATGCTTATACAAATGCAATGATACTCAAATCTAATCTCACTCCAACAGCTACCGAATTTGTGCCAAAAGGTTCTATGATGACACCTTCTACTAGCACTCAGAACATTCCTGAATCTAGTACTGTTCATGATGATAGTGAATCTAGAAATAATTATAGTAATGTTAATGAACCTAGGAACCATAATAGTAATATGAATGATTCACGAAATAACTACCCTAATATAAATGAACCAAGAAATACTAGTGGTAGTTCATCAGACACAAACTGGAGAGAAAGATCCCAAAACTCCCAACAAAATACTGAAGCAGGACAGAAAACTGAATCATACCAACATCCCCAAGAGCACCCTAAGAAACAAGAAACTAACGGACGGCAACGTGAGAATAAGTATCGCAATAATGAGTCTAATGGGCGTCATCATGATTCAAACAACCGCAATCAGGATTCAAACAACCGTAATCAAGAATCCAATAATCGCAATCAAGAACCAGATAGTCATCAACAAGATTCCAGCAGTCGGAACTATGAATCCAACAACCGTAACTATGATTCAAGTACCAAAAGAGGCCAAGGAAAAGGAAATTACAAGTCAAAGAATAAAGATGATGCTCGCACCTTCTACAATAGTGCAATTAGTAAGGACAGTCAGGATGTGCGAAATGGGAGAGGAGAAGCTTCAGGGCGTGGAAAGAATTGGGTTGGAACACCACGGCTTAGAGCAATGGATCGCAATAGCACAGAAGATGCAGAATATGCCAACACTTATTTACAAGGTAGAGAAGAGAGGATGGAAAGAGATAACAGGGACAGAGATAGCGAAAACCGAGAGAGGGACGTAGACAGGGGACGAGACACCCGTGATAAGCATAGGGATAGCCGAGAAACCTATGAAAGAGAAAGAGATTACCGGGATGTCCGTGATACAGATAGAGATAACAGAGATGTTCGTGAGAGAGACAGAGGTAACCGAGACAACCGAGAGAAGGATAGAGATAGCCGCGATAGGGGTAGAGATTACCGTGATATCCGTGAGAGAGATAGAGATAACAGGGATATAAGAGAAAGGGATAGAGATTACCGAGACAACCGTGAGAGGGATAGGGACAACAGAGATATACGTGAGATGGATAGAGATTACCGCGATGGTCGTGACATGGATAGAGATAACCGTGATATTCGTGAAAGGGACAGAGGTAACCGAGATAATCGAGAAAGGGAAAGGGACACTAGAGATAGGGAGAGAGCAATTAAGTCTGAGAATGTTCCCAGTCCTGCTCGAACTAAAACAAGATATGGCAATGATCAAGGTTTGTGATTTTAATATTTATAAAACTGATTCCCATTACAAAAGATATTTCTTGCCTTTGATATCCTTTCAAAGCACTAAGAGTTGTCAAGCCACAATTAAAAAACTGACTATTTTAGTAATTTCTGAAATATTGTTGCCTACATGTATTTTAAGCTGGCTGATTGTTCTGTTGACTATGTTTTGAATAAAACAAAACACCATAGTTTGTTAAACCATGCTATTTTGACAATTATTATCTTAGTGTATTAAAAAATAAATAGTGTAACACACATCAAACCAAAAATAAATTGTATGCTAGATACTGATCTTAAATTGATATTCAATTATGAATATTAATGATCATTGTTAATACACTACACTAAAAACAGTCCTGTCCTGTCTCTTAAGTATAAAGAGTCTTCTTTTAAAAGATTATCTAATTTCAGTAAACAAAGAGATGACACAACGTGAGCGTCTAACTGAGCAACTAGACAAGGGTACATTGGAATGCCTTGTCTGCTGCGACAGAGTCAAACAATTTGACCAGGTGTGGTCTTGCTGCAACTGTTACCATGTGCTGCATCTAAGGTGCATCCGGAAGTGGGCCATGAGCAGTATGGTTGGTGAGTACATGGGGAACTGGCTTTGGACACCAAGGCTTTAGGCCTAAAATATTATAAAAAAAGTTATCTTGACCTTAAAATTCCAGTATAAATTTTACATTGTATTTTCTTTTTTACAGATACTTTTTCCTTATGTATGAAAACCAATGTGACATATTTGCTTAACAAGTGATCTGGTTTTTAAATAAACATTGTGTAATTTTGCTGACTCAGACTAAATGATATTTGTTCTTAGTTTCATCATAATTGATTATTGTTTCCTATTGTTATTTGTGTCATGCATTTTCCCTTTCAGCCCATAACACGATTGCTCTTTTCTTGTAATTAACTTCTCTACAAATTAAATGCTAAAGTTACCAACACCTCAATTTGAATCACTGTTAGATTTCCTTTCTGTCAAGCGAGATTTAGAAAGAAAGAAAAAGAGAGTTTATTTGCACCTAACGTTTAGGATTTTAACCTCGCTCAGACATCACAGCAGTAAAATTATAGACTGTTTTTTTTTAATTGGATTAGCCATCGTATTTTTTTTTTCAGCAGTATTTCGTTTGGAGAAATTGGCATTCTATGTTGTATTTGTCTTTTTTCATGTAAAACTTTATTTATCTGTCTTCAGAGGGCAAATGGCGCTGCCCAGCCTGTCAGAACACAAACGAAGCCATCCCCACTGAGTACCGCTGCATGTGCGGAGCGGTGCGCGCGCCAGAGTACCAGCGCGGGTCCACGGGCGCGCATACATGTGGGCGCGCCTGTCGCCGCCCGCGCGCCTGTCCGCATCCCTGCACGCTACTGTGCCACCCTGGACCTTGCCCGCCGTGCCAGGCTACTGTTGTCAAGTACGTATTTATTCATTTGGTAGGATACACTAGCTTCTAATTAGTTACCTGACGTGTGTTGCGGCAATGATAACACTTTCCATACAATCCAAGTGTGTCAACGGTTCACTCGCACTACACTAATGTATCTTTGAAAAAGTTCTGTGTCAGAAGTCACCATCATCTGCCTAGCCTTTTCTCAACTATATTTTTGTGGGCTTCCAGTCAACCCTTTGTTCAGCTGACTACCAGTTCCCTGTCAGAAGTAAGCACTGAAATAACTTGACACCAAGATTTTTATTAGTGGATACTGCTGTCTGCAAGGCTTCATTCTACAATACAATCAACCTAGCAGTTTTTTCTGCTTGCTTTACCTGTGTTCATCAACTTCATCCCTAAATCTTTGTTTGCAGACCTTGTGGTTGCGGCGCTGAAACCCGCTCGGTTCTGTGCAGCAGCAAGCTGCCGCAAGTGTGCGGCCGCGTCTGTGGGCGTACGTTACTGTGCGGGGTGCACAGCTGTGCCAAGGACTGCCACGAGGGAGCCTGCGACATCTGCGCCGAGACTGTAGAACAAGGTACGAGGATACTGTTTTATTATATGGTTCTGTGTTTACTACACAGAACCACATAATAAAACAGAGTAGAAACAAAATTTAAAAAATACTTAGTTGTTTACCTAACCATTTTTTTTTATTTATTAATTAGCTTTGTGACAATACTGACTATGTCGCTCCGTAATAGCCAAATTTTGAACTTATATGATTGTAGTATATTTTGTACAGAGTTCTAGCTTCATCAAACATAGGCTTAGCTAAAACACTATATAAAGTACCAGTTCCACCCAGTATGGTCCAGGATTGAATGTGTTTTTTATGCCTGCTAACTATACATTCTGAAACAATACCTATAACAAAAAAATAATTAGTTCTCTTTTTGTAGCACTGCGCTTGGATTTTAATTTTGACCCCATTTTCGGTATCAGGAGCCTTGCAGGTCTTAAAACGTTACTGCGTAGATCTTCTTTGTGATCACACTGTATTTCCTTGTCTAGTATGCCACTGCCCCGCCGCCAAGTCGCGCTCAGTGGCGTGCACGGCGGAGACGGGCACGTGCACGAGCTGGTCGTGCGGTGACACGTGCGGCCGCGTGCTGGCGTGCGGCGCGCACGTGTGTCGCGCGCACTGCCACGCGCCGCCCTGCCAGCCCTGCCAGCTGCTGCCGCAGTACGTGCAGAGCTGTCCTTGTGGGAACACGCAGTGAGTACTACCTGTAACATGCACGTGCTGGCGTGCGGCGCGCACGTGTGTCGCGCGCACTGCCACGCGCCGCCCTGCCAGCCCTGCCAGCTGCTGCCGCAGTACGTGCAGAGCTGTCCTTGTGGGAACACGCAGTGAGTACTACCTGTAACATGCACGTGCTGGCGTGCGGCGCGCACGTGTGTCGCGCGCACTGCCACGCGCCGCCCTGCCAGCCCTGCCAGCTGCTGCCGCAGTACGTGCAGAGCTGTCCTTGTGGGAACACGCAGTGAGTACTACCTGTAACATGCACGTGCTGGCGTGCGGCGCGCACGTGTGTCGCGCGCACTGCCACGCGCCGCCCTGCCAGCCCTGCCAGCTGCTGCCGCAGTACGTGCAGAGCTGTCCTTGTGGGAACACGCAGTGAGTACTACCTGTAACATGCACGTGCTGGCGTGCGGCGCGCACGTGTGTCGCGCGCACTGCCACGCGCCGCCCTGCCAGCCCTGCCAGCTGCTGCCGCAGTACGTGCAGAGCTGTCCTTGTGGGAACACGCAGTGAGTACTACCTGTAACATGCACGTGCTGGCGTGCGGCGCGCACGTGTGTCGCGCGCACTGCCACGCGCCGCCCTGCCAGCCCTGCCAGCTGCTGCCGCAGTACGTGCAGAGCTGTCCTTGTGGGAACACGCAGTGAGTACTACCTGTAACATGCACGTGCTGGCGTGCGGCGCGCACGTGTGTCGCGCGCACTGCCACGCGCCGCCCTGCCAGCCCTGCCAGCTGCTGCCGCAGTACGTGCAGAGCTGTCCTTGTGGGAACACGCAGTGAGTACTACCTGTAACATGCACGTGCTGGCGTGCGGCGCGCACGTGTGTCGCGCGCACTGCCACGCGCCGCCCTGCCAGCCCTGCCAGCTGCTGCCGCAGTACGTGCAGAGCTGTCCTTGTGGGAACACGCAGTGAGTACTACCTGTAACATGCACGTGCTGGCGTGCGGCGCGCACGTGTGTCGCGCGCACTGCCACGCGCCGCCCTGCCAGCCCTGCCAGCTGCTGCCGCAGTACGTGCAGAGCTGTCCTTGTGGGAACACGCAGTGAGTACTACCTGTAACATGCACGTGCTGGCGTGCGGCGCGCACGTGTGTCGCGCGCACTGCCACGCGCCGCCCTGCCAGCCCTGCCAGCTGCTGCCGCAGTACGTGCAGAGCTGTCCTTGTGGGAACACGCAGTGAGTACTACCTGTAACATGCACGTGCTGGCGTGCGGCGCGCACGTGTGTCGCGCGCACTGCCACGCGCCGCCCTGCCAGCCCTGCCAGCTGCTGCCGCAGTACGTGCAGAGCTGTCCTTGTGGGAACACGCAGTGAGTACTACCTGTAACATGCACGTGCTGGCGTGCGGCGCGCACGTGTGTCGCGCGCACTGCCACGCGCCGCCCTGCCAGCCCTGCCAGCTGCTGCCGCAGTACGTGCAGAGCTGTCCTTGTGGGAACACGCAGTGAGTACTACCTGTAACATGCACGTGCTGGCGTGCGGCGAGTAACAGCCAAAACTTCGAAGGTCTTCAAAATGCCCTCTCTTCTCTGCTTCTAACCTCATCCTTATCCAGAGCAGTGATTAACATGAAGTTGTTGGAAAACCTTACATTCATTTAAGCTGTCAATACAATGTATTCAAAACACTCTAAGCACTTTAAGTATTTACAGTAAAATGGTATATAATGGCACTCTATGTAATAATTGTCCAGTCGAGTATCTGAACGGTTTGCGAATTTTCAGAATAGTTCTTTGGACCCCAGTCTGTAGAATGGTTGTCCCAGGTGTCGGTCCCAGAATACTCCCCTGTAAAACTACGTACTTACCTGAGGGTTGTTCATTGCTCATGTAATTATTTATAACTATAATTTGTATTATCTCAGTGAGATTGTTTGGTTTTGTGAGATAATACCTTAAGGTTCCCCTTACGCCGACATTTTCAAGTTATGTAGAAGTTTAAAGATGGAGACTGAATCAAATGCCTTAGATAGGTTCATAAGTCCTAAAAGATGTCAAGGTATTTCTTACCCTGGTCCAAATTTCTGGACAGAAAATTCGCCAGTTACGGCATCCACTAAAAACCATAGTTGCTCATTTTCCCTAGGTTGGCGAAAGATTCGCGCAAGGCGTGCACGGAGCCGATCCCGTTGTGCGGCAACATCTGCGCCAAGCCGCTGCCGTGCGGGCCCGCCGGGGACAAACACTTCTGCAAGCTGCACTGTCATGAAGGTAAGGCCTTCATTATCGCAATCAACTATTCATTATTATGTTGTCAGCTGAATGTGATAAACTAAGGTGGATCGATGACCTGGTGAAGGCCGCGGGATCAGCTGGATGCGAGACAAACAGTACCGGTCGTTGTGGCGACATATTTTTTTTTTTTTTTTTTTTTAATTATTTATTTAATGAAATTGAAATACAGTGGTGTAACTTAATTCTAAACTCGCCAAACTTTTACGTTTGATGGCGAGAAACGCTCTTTTACATAACAATGAACCACCCTTGTACATACATGCTTACTATTACTATGTGTTACAATTATACATATGTATTAAACTTAACAAATTACATCATCAATACAATGTTTTTTTAATTTTGTCTTAAGTGATCCTAAACTAACTTTAACTTCTTCTCGTAATAAATCTATTTTGTTAAACACTTCCGGTACCAAATACTTAGTTGCTCTTTTACCATAATAATTTGTCGTCTGTGGTTGAACCAGTTTGTTTTCTCTAACCCTACGTGTGTTATACTTATTGCTAACATTGACTTTATATTCATCCTTGTAATAATATTCCAGGCCTATCAAATAGTGAACTTTTTTATCTATGGGTATAATTTTACATATGGGAAACAACTTATCATACTCTTTGTTGCACTTATCTTTTACATTTCTACTGACTAGAAACTTTATCAGTCTTATTTGTATGTCTTTAATGTCTCTTAAATATGTAGTGAAGGTTCGTCCGTACACAAGAAGTCCATAACTTATTAACGAGTCGGCAAGTGCGAAATAAACTATTCTCAAAGTTTGTTTGTTCAATACATTTTTTAAATGGTAAAATTTACTTAGTACCGATCTTAACCTATTACAAATGTCATTTACATGTAATCTCCAATTCAAGTTCTTATCGATTGTTAGACCTAAATATTTAAATTTATCAACATAATCCAATTTTGTACATTTACAATTACATTTATTTCTATGTAGACACTCGTAAGTAGGTCCTATCACTGTGAGATGTTCAATGTTTACAGATTTAGCATTCCGGTTGTATGGCGAGTGTATATGCATACATTTAGTTTTTGATATATTTAATATTATGCCATTGTCGTGTGCCCATTTGCTAATATTGTCAAAATCACCTTGTATACAATTTTGTACCTCGGTTATATCTTTGGAGGCATAAACTAGACACATATCATCAGCGTACATAAACACCTTACATTTATACACGACATTTGACACACTGTTCACATGCATTATATAACCTACAGGTCCATATACGGATCCAGTGGGCACACCTAGGTCAACATCTGCCTCTTTTCCTACCACACGGGAGATAACTGTGCTTATTTTTCTATTTGTGAGGTAGTTTTTAAACCACTTATTTGTGGGACCGCGTATTCCGCATTCGTCCATTGCCTGTAATAGGATTCCATGGTCTAAAGTGTCAAACGCTTTTTTATAGTCAATGAAAAGTGCTATAATTTGTTGTCCAGAATCTAAACATTCATTAATATAATCTGAAAATCCTAACAAGGCAGAGACAGTGTTGCGTCCTCTCCGGAAGCCGTGCTGAGAATCACATATTATGTTGTGTTGTTCTAAGAACGAGCTAATCTGCCCTATTATAATTTTTTCAGTTATTTTATCTATAACAGACAAGATTGCAATGGGCCTATAATTAACATATTCAAAATGACTGCCTGATTTATATATGGGACGAATAATTGCGTTTTTTAATTGGTCAGGATAAATACCATTAGATATAGACATATTTACGAATGCAGCAAGAACAGGACTTATTTGTTTACATAAATATATGATGTCTTGCACCCGTATTCTATCTGAACCGGGTGCTTTCTCACAGGATAATGTTTTTATGACCTTTTCTACATCAGATGAAGTCACCTTATTGTATCTAAAACTTACTTGGCTAGGTTTTACATAGTTATTTCTATCTAAAAACTTCAAGTTGCATACATGTTTAATTTCTTTTATTTCCTCTGTAAATGTTTTAGAAAAGTTTGTACAAATCTGTTGTATGTTATCTGTTTTTCCCAAGTGCCTTAAAATAACATCGTCTAAGCTAGTTTTGTTTCGACCCAACCATATGTTTATATTTGACCATATTTTTCTAAAATCTCCATTACATTTTACAACTTGTTCCTGTCTATATTTATTTTTTGCCCTATTTGTTAATTTATATACTCTATTTCTAAATTTTGTATAGTCTAATCTTTTGTTCATATTCTTTGGCTCCGCTTTCCAAACTCGAAATAAAAAATCCTTTCGTACTAACATTGCATATAAGTATCTGTCTATCCATGGTTGTCTTACTACTTTCCTATTATCTGTTTTAATCTTAATTGTACTTTCCCTATAAATGCGATCAAATACACTATACATCGTACGATACAATAACAACGGACACGTTACTGTTTTATTGTACTATGAAGGTGGCCTATGTCCAGTAAGTGGACGTCTTTCCGTTTTATGATAATGATGATTTTAAGAGTATTTGGTAATCGGTACTACATGATTTGTGACTAAAAACTCGATCAGCCTAATGAGAAACCGAAAACGCTTATAAATAAACCACCATCACATGGCAATCGATGGACCACAGTTTGTTAGCATCCTTTATCAACTTAAGACATTTAAATTAATTTTTAATTCGTTATCAGGCCCCTGCCCCGAATGTCCTGATAAGACTGTTCTTCAATGCCGCTGCGGCCACTCCAGCCGCGAAGTGCCCTGCGCCGACCTACCCGAGATGTACAACAATGTGCTGTGCCAAAAGAAGTGCAATAAGGTATTAGCTCGATTTCTAGCGACGTCTATTTAATTATACTACAGCCAGAAGTGTTTTTCATACAATTCCCAAGTAACACAGTACAGGCGTTGAATAGGTACACCATATAAATTAAAAATATAGAAAACACCTAAACGTCTTTCTATGAATCCCAAAAGCACAACCAATAAAACAACTTCTAATTCTGAAGTGGCTAGTTCTGTAGCCGCATACTAATAGTATATTAAATCATGAGTCCTTCCTTTTGTCAGAAACTGTCGTGCGGGCGTCACCGCTGCCGCACCGTGTGCTGCGCGGCGGCGTCGCACCGCTGCGCCGTGGTGTGCGGCCGCACGCTGTCCTGCCAGACGCACCGCTGCGAGGAGTTCTGTCACACCGGACACTGCGCGCCCTGCCCGCGCGTCAGTGAGTACACTACTTGTCTGGTGGGAATTGACCCCATTTTCGTTATTAACTCTCCCCAAAACTCCGAATGATGAAAACCCACACTGCTGCCTGTATTTCTATTTTGACAGCATTTTCGCAATTCCACACGAGTGGAAGCTATAATAGCCTCCACGCGTGTGTCCATAATTAGCACTCTTACAAAGTAATTTTTCCCCAGGTTTTGACGAGCTGACCTGTGAATGTGGAGCCGAGGTCATCCTGCCTCCCGTCCGCTGCGGGGCCCGGCCTCCCGCCTGCAGCGCGCCCTGCATCAGAGAGAGACCCTGCAAGCACCCTCCGCACCACTCCTGCCACTCTGGAGACTGTCCGCCCTGTGTAGTGCTGACTACCAAGCGTTGCCATGGCGACCACGAGGTAATGTCACGATTATGAAGAAACAAAATACTTTAGGCTAGATTAAATACCGGTTCACACCATTTCAGCCTTAGAAATAGGACTGGTCATCAAGAAATAATAGGTAATTCGCAATGCTAAAAATTCTTCGACAGGATTTTTCCTGTGATTTTCTCAAAACTAAATTTGATCCAGAACTTGATCACGCTCCATACATCCTCAGTCCTCCTGTTTTTAAATATGATTAAAATTTTGTTTATCAGGAAAGAAAGACAATACCATGTTCTCAAGAGGAGTTCTCGTGCGGTCTTCCGTGCGGGAAGCCGCTGCCTTGCGGCAAGCATACCTGCATCAAGACTTGTCACAAGGGACCCTGTGACACTGGCAAGTAAGTCCTGGAGAATTCTATTGAATTGTATATTTAAACGTATTACATCTATCTTTCTTGCCGATGATATTACTGATGGCTTTGATTTGAATGACCATTTTCTTACTTTTGGCGATGCAAAAACTAGCGCCTCTAGTGTCAAATTATGAAGCTGTATAAGAACGACACTCACAGTTTTCCAGCAGCGTTACCAACGTGTGGGGAATTCTCCAAACTGCGGGGAATCTCAAGTTGATTGGGGATAGGCATTATGCGGGGAAAATGCGAGGATTTTGAATATCTATAGTCCGGGCCAAGTCAGAACATTTTTTCAAGAAATCGAAATACTTATCTTAACATTTTCGAAATTAGCGAAATCGGTTATTCTGTTACACGTTGTATAGGAGGCGACTTTCTGCGATTCGACTCGGCTCTGCTCGGCGAGCCTAGTGGACGCGAGTTCATCGTGAAAAAGATTTGTCACAAAAATATGGAAAAAGTGAAAAAAAAAATAAGGGCAAAAAAATCTGAGTTGAAATTTGTTTAATTTCCAAAAAAATAAGTTAGGGGATTTTGTGGAGAATCAGTAGATTTTTGTCCTCAACAAGGGCTTAATATGGAGTTGATGACTGTAAAAATGGGTGGTTATATCGGCAAAATTACACTGCGCTTGCGTTATCGTTGCAGTAACTGAAGATGAATTGCAAATGATAGAATATTATGAAAACATTGCAAAAAAAAAATTCAGAACAACCGATAGGTATCAGCTTCCCACTCGTTTCCCCAGATGCACGCAGCCGTGCACCGAGAAGCGTCCGTCGTGCGGGCACCCGTGCTGGGCGGCGTGCCACGCGGGCGCCGGCGCGGAGGGCGTGACGTCAGCGTGCCCCAGCGCCGCGCCGTGCCGCCGCCCCGTGCGCGCCACGTGCCCGTGCGCGCGCCGCCACGCCGACAGACCTTGCTGTGATAACGCCAGGGATTATGCTAAGTAAGTTAACGTGTCGTTTTGATCATGTAGGGATAGTCCATGTGTTTTTTTATGATATTCCTAACTACCATTCCTACTACCATTATTATCTTTTTTTGTGAGATGCCTTTGACAATCTCGGGTCCCTGAGGTCCCAGTCCTTTGGTAGGCGTAAGAGGGGCCGAAGTCAACTCGCAGACCGACGGTTATCCCTGTATGAGCTATGAAAGTATACCGAAGGACAATCCCCAGTTTGTGCAGGACTATTGCAGATTAACAAAATGGAAATAAAAAATGAGAGGTTATGGGCTTATCAAGTCCAGTAACCACCCTTTTAGTGATTACTGTAGGTATACTATGGAAGAACTATTGACCTCTGCCTGACCACTGAAAATATACACGGCTTCAAAATAGTAGACTTGCACACTCAATAAATGGGCCCCCGAAAACGGTCGCTAGCGCTGCTAGAGAAGTGGAAAGGTATTCCACGATTATCAAGACAATGCCTGTAGTACAGTCAAAGTCCCTAAATCTTACTGGATTATACATTCTTCACCCAAGCACGTTTGCTCCAAACAATCTCCATTCAAACCGGCCAATTAAGACAAAAAAGAGGTGGGAGCTCTGTTCCTTGTCAGTTTTCACTCCTGATGAGGAGCAAGACTTCTCCCGGTCGATCAGGCCACAAAACTGCCCTGTCAGTTAAGACATTAATAAAATCTTACAATTAAAAATTATGCCAAAACAATTTCTTGTTACTTGTGTTTTAATTTGTTAACACTGTTTCCGCCTCAGCCAAAAGTTGACTGGTAGAAAATGCTTATGGCATTTAGTACGCCTCTGTTTTGCTTGTGTGTGTAGTGCGATTTTTAAAACTAACCATTATTTTGTAATAGCATAAAAAAACTCTAAACTCTATTTTTAATCTTATTTGTTGTACACCTACCACAGTGTAGTCTTTTTAACCCAAAGGTTGACTGGTAGAGAATGCCTTGTTGCTTTAAGTCCGCCCATGTACCATTATTGTACATAAAGTTTAAATAAATAAATAAACATTATGTTTCAACTTTTTATGTGTTAAGGATGTGCAAGGGCTCAAAGTTAGAGACCAAGTTCAGGTGTCGCGTCAAATCGTATACATACTTGTGTACAATCAAAATGTTTGTCAACAGGATGATGAGCGCTCTAGCCGCTACCAAGATGTCAGAAGGTGGCTCAGTAGACCTATCTGATGTACAGCGCCCTGGCAGTATGCTCAAAACGTAAGTTTTATTTATACAAGAAGTGGGGCTCCCATACAACTAACGTGTTTTTTTTTTATAGATAATGGTACGGAACTCTTCGTGCGCGAGTCCGACTCGCAATTGGCCGGAACCAAAACGCAGCACAATGTTGCAATTTTTGTTTGGAATTGTCAGTCCCACAGATTTATCTTTAATAATTTTTCCAGACTGGAATGCGACGACGAGTGCCGCGTGGAAGCCCGCACGCGGCAGCTGGCGCTGGCGCTGCAGATCCGCAACCCCGACGTGTCGGCCAAGCTGGCGCCGCGCTACAGCGAGCACGTGCGCGCCACCGCCGCCCGGGAGCCGGCCTTCGCGCACCAGATACACGACAAGCTCACCGACCTCGTGCAGCTCGCTAAGAAGGTTTGTGTTATAGACGTGTCGGCCAAGCTGGCGCCGCGCTACAGCGAGCACGTGCGCGCCACCGCCGCCCGGGAGCCGGCCTTCGCGCACCAGATACACGACAAGCTCACCGACCTCGTGCAGCTCGCTAAGAAGGTTTGTGTTATAGACGTGTCGGCCAAGCTGGCGCCGCGCTACAGCGAGCACGTGCGCGCCACCGCCGCCCGGGAGCCGGCCTTCGCGCACCAGATACACGACAAGCTCACCGACCTCGTGCAGCTCGCTAAGAAGGTTTGTGTTATAGACGTGTCGGCCAAGCTGGCGCCGCGCTACAGCGAGCACGTGCGCGCCACCGCCGCCCGGGAGCCGGCCTTCGCGCACCAGATACACGACAAGCTCACCGACCTCGTGCAGCTCGCTAAGAAGGTTTGTGTTATAGACGTGTCGGCCAAGCTGGCGCCGCGCTACAGCGAGCACGTGCGCGCCACCGCCGCCCGGGAGCCGGCCTTCGCGCACCAGATACACGACAAGCTCACCGACCTCGTGCAGCTCGCTAAGAAGGTTTGTGTTATAGACGTGTCGGCCAAGCTGGCGCCGCGCTACAGCGAGCACGTGCGCGCCACCGCCGCCCGGGAGCCGGCCTTCGCGCACCAGATACACGACAAGCTCACCGACCTCGTGCAGCTCGCTAAGAAGGTTTGTGTTATAGACGTGTCGGCCAAGCTGGCGCCGCGCTACAGCGAGCACGTGCGCGCCACCGCCGCCCGGGAGCCGGCCTTCGCGCACCAGATACACGACAAGCTCACCGACCTCGTGCAGCTCGCTAAGAAGGTTTGTGTTATAGACGTGTCGGCCAAGCTGGCGCCGCGCTACAGCGAGCACGTGCGCGCCACCGCCGCCCGGGAGCCGGCCTTCGCGCACCAGATACACGACAAGCTCACCGACCTCGTGCAGCTCGCTAAGAAGGTTTGTGTTATAGACGTGTCGGCCAAGCTGGCGCCGCGCTACAGCGAGCACGTGCGCGCCACCGCCGCCCGGGAGCCGGCCTTCGCGCACCAGATACACGACAAGCTCACCGACCTCGTGCAGCTCGCTAAGAAGGTTTGTGTTATAGACGTGTCGGCCAAGCTGGCGCCGCGCTACAGCGAGCACGTGCGCGCCACCGCCGCCCGGGAGCCGGCCTTCGCGCACCAGATACACGACAAGCTCACCGACCTCGTGCAGCTCGCTAAGAAGGTTTGTGTTATAGACGTGTCGGCCAAGCTGGCGCCGCGCTACAGCGAGCACGTGCGCGCCACCGCCGCCCGGGAGCCGGCCTTCGCGCACCAGATACACGACAAGCTCACCGACCTCGTGCAGCTCGCTAAGAAGGTTTGTGTTATAGACGTGTCGGCCAAGCTGGCGCCGCGCTACAGCGAGCACGTGCGCGCCACCGCCGCCCGGGAGCCGGCCTTCGCGCACCAGATACACGACAAGCTCACCGACCTCGTGCAGCTCGCTAAGAAGGTTTGTGTTATAGACGTGTCGGCCAAGCTGGCGCCGCGCTACAGCGAGCACGTGCGCGCCACCGCCGCCCGGGAGCCGGCCTTCGCGCACCAGATACACGACAAGCTCACCGACCTCTTGCAGCTCGCTAAGAAGGTTTGTGGTGTAGACAGCCACCACTCCGCCACAACCACCTCACCCCGACCACAACCAGCTTCGATGTTGCACGACGAGTGCCGGTTGGCTATTTTTCTCCTCTATTTCCTTCCGAACCTCCTAGCAGCAGGTCAACTCGGATCCCTACCAGTTAATAATAAATTCCTAAATAAAAAAAAAAATTTTTGGTAACCAAAATCGTTTTGTTTTCCAGTCAAAACAGAAAACTCGAGCGCACTCCTTCCCGTCGATGAACTGGCAGAAGCGTCAGTTCATTCACGAGCTGTGTGAGCACTTCGGCTGCGAGAGCGTCGCGTATGATGCCGAGCCCAACCGGAACGTTGTGGCCACCGCTGATAAAGAGAAGGTAAATGGGAATAATATGTTTTATGTTGTTTCATTGAGGTAATACTTCTTCCTAACACCAGCATCATTTGATTGAGGATCTAATGAATGCCGCTGTAAGCGTGGCGGCCTACTGTGCGCAAGATGTTCAACCTGGGAGTATTTAAGTCAAGAGTGAATAGGTTAGTTCTAGGCACGCATGCTCCATCTTCGACCACATCATCGCTTAAACCAGCTGTGATTGGCTTATAAAGCATAGCAAATACATTTGCTTGACATAAGTTAGAAGTACCTACCCCTACCAGGAAAATATTCATTATGGTTTACATCTGTATATGTATGTCGCAGCCAACTAGCTTAATCAGCCATGTAGTTGGCTGCCTAGCCCTTTCATTGAATGGCGTCGTTTCACTAGCTGCCTAAATGACATCCAGCTAACTTGTCTATTACAACATTTAATGAAAGGGCTTGGCAGATGCTTAGGCCGCCCCAAAGTCATTTATTTTAAATTATTAACAGTAGGTACGATTACAACACGGAATAAACGATAAATTACGAAAACACAAAACAAAATTTACCTTGGTGTTGTTGGTCATATTAGGTTGGGGAAAAAGTCTTTTCGCATTATAGTATGTATGAACTTGTAATAAAATCTCTTTGGCTATACTATTTGTATCTGGCTGGTTTTGGTATCATTGAAAGTTTAAATTTTAAAGAACATAATTCCACATTCAAATTAGGAAAATGTGTGATTTTCATTTGTTTTTCGTACTGTCAAGATGGGTGAATCTAATGAAGAAATTCGATACATTTTAAAATTTTACTACATTAAAGGTAAAAATGCAACGCAAGCCACGAAAAAAAATTGCGATGTTTATGGACCTAGTGCAGTGTCTGTGAGAGTAGCACAAATTTGGTTTAAGCGTTTTCAATCCGGAAATTTTGATTTCAAAGATGCACGTCGCTCTGGTACTGGCACTAATTATAAGTTATTATACTACTAACAAATTGGATCTTAGTTATCTGAAATAAATGTTTATTAATATTCTCTTTATTCATTGATAATATACATATATTTTACATTTTTAAATATTTCTATAAAAACAATACAAAAAAAACATTTAAAAATATAAAAAATAGTAGTCCGCCGGTGTCGGGAGCGAGGTCCAAGCTACCGGTGGTTAGGGCTTCAGAGAAAGGAACCTCCTCACAATACGAGCCGTATCGAGGAGTACTACCTTCTGTATCAGGCCCTTTATCCAACTGCGCAACGCTAGCTTCGACAGATGGTCGTCGAAGCTTTTGGCCATCGGACCATTGGCCGTAACGACCATCGACACAATGACAGCCGAGTCCACATTCCACATGTCGACAACCTCGTGCGCTAAGTCAAGATACTTGATTTGTTTTTCTTTCTCAGCTTTCACGAGGTTCTCGTCATGTGGAATGGTAACATCGATTATCATTGTGCGGCGCGCTAATCGGTCTATCACCACTATATCGGGCTTATTAGCGACGATAGTCCTATCAGTGATGATAGACCGATCCCAGTACAACGTGACATGGTCATTTTCGAGAACTGGGTCGGGCACATACTGGTAATACGGTACCTCAGAATCAACAAGTTGGTATTTCAAAGCAAGTTGCTGGTGAATAATCCTGGCCACTTGGTTATGCCTGTGCAAGTACTCGCCGTTAGCCAGACGAGAACAACCAGAGATAATAAGTCTGATGGACTCACCCGGACGGTGACATGCCCGACACACGTCAACCGTCCCGTCCTTCATAATATGCCTCCGGTAGTTGTTCGTCAAGATAACTTCGTCCATAATTGCACAAACAAAACCTTCAGTTTCTCCGAAGAGATCACCGAAACGTAGCCAGGCTACGGACGCTAGGAATTCTACATCGGACCCATACAGAGCCCGATAGAAGCGTCCGTGAAGCTCCTTGCCTTTCCATACCTCCTTGCGGTCATCTGTAGTAAGTATCACAGGTTTGTGCCAGTTCTCTTTAGCCATGGATAACGGGGTGAGTCCCTTGTCCACTGCGACCACATCTCGGTGCATACCCACATCGACTTTGAGAAAATATTCTCTGAGACTGCACATCTCGCGGTTGTGGAGAGTCTTAGCATTATTATTATTATTATTACGGATAAAATCGATGTCATTTTTGAAAAAGTGGAGCAAGATAGATAGATCAGTAGTTACGACGTAGCTGAAGAACTGGGAATTGACCACAAAACAGTTTTGGCGCATTTGAAAAAAACTGGGTACACAAAAGAGCTCGATATTTGGGTACCTCACGAGCTCACTGAAAGAAACCTAATGAACCGTGTACTCATTTGTGATTCTTTATTACGACGTAATGAAACCGAACCATTTTTGAAGAAGCTGATAACTGGTGATGAAAAGTGGATCACGTACGACAAGAACGTGCGAAAAAGCTCGTGGTCAAAGGCCGGTCAGGCTTCACAGACTGTGGCGAAACCCGGGTTAACTCGCAACAAGGTGATGCTGTGTGTGTGGTGAACTCTACTGCGAACAACTGATGAGATTAAAGCAAGAATTTGAGAGAAAGCGGCCGGAATTAATCAAAAGAAGGGGTGTGGTTTTTCATCATGATAACGCTAGACCTCACACATCAATAGCCACTCAGCAAAAATTAAGAGAGTTTGGCTGGGAGGTGTTAATGCATCCGCCGTATAGTCCTGACCTTGCACCTTCTGATTTTCACCTGTTTCGATCTGTTCAGAATTCTTTAGGCACTGTCAGGTTAACATCACGACAGGACTGCCAAAACCACTTGTCGCGGTATTTTGATCAGAAGTCCCAAAATTTCTATAACAATGGGATCATGTCCCTATCTTACCTACAAGATGGCAAAAACTTATCGAACAAAATAGTACCTACATACTTTAGTTGAGTGACCGTGGACTGCTGAGAGCAGTTTTACTTCAGCAACTTTGTTAGTCGAGGACTGTCAAGTGGTTATTATAAAACATTGGACATATCCCCCACAGTCGTGGCTACCGGCGATGAGCGTGCTAGAGGTGCTGGCGCGCGAGGCGGGCAAGCGGCGCGTGCCGGGGCCCGTGCTGCGCGCGCCGCCGCACGCCGCCACAGGCTCCACGCTCATCAACAGCAACAGCGCGCAGAGCGGGGCCAGCTCCAACACCAAGTTAGTATTCCATATCATGAGCGTGCTGGAGGTGCTGGCGGCAAGCGGCGCGTGCCGGGGCCCGTGCTGCGCGCGCCGCCGCACGCCGCCACAGGCTCCACGCTCATCAACAGCAACAGCGCGCAGAGCGGGGCCAGCTCCAACACCAAGTTAGTATTCCATATCATGAGCGTGCTGGAGGTGCTGGCGGCAAGCGGCGCGTGCCGGGGCCCGTGCTGCGCGCGCCGCCGCACGCCGCCACAGGCTCCACGCTCATCAACAGCAACAGCGCGCAGAGCGGGGCCAGCTCCAACACCAAGTTAGTATTCCATATCATGAGCGTGCTGGAGGTGCTGGCGGCAAGCGGCGCGTGCCGGGGCCCGTGCTGCGCGCGCCGCCGCACGCCGCCACAGGCTCCACGCTCATCAACAGCAACAGCGCGCAGAGCGGGGCCAGCTCCAACACCAAGTTAGTATTCCATATCATGAGCGTGCTGGAGGTGCTGGCGGCAAGCGGCGCGTGCCGGGGCCCGTGCTGCGCGCGCCGCCGCACGCCGCCACAGGCTCCACGCTCATCAACAGCAACAGCGCGCAGAGCGGGGCCAGCTCCAACACCAAGTTAGTATTCCATATCATGAGCGTGCTGGAGGTGCTGGCGGCAAGCGGCGCGTGCCGGGGCCCGTGCTGCGCGCGCCGCCGCACGCCGCCACAGGCTCCACGCTCATCAACAGCAACAGCGCGCAGAGCGGGGCCAGCTCCAACACCAAGTTAGTATTCCATATCATGAGCGTGCTGGAGGTGCTGGCGGCAAGCGGCGCGTGCCGGGGCCCGTGCTGCGCGCGCCGCCGCACGCCGCCACAGGCTCCACGCTCATCAACAGCAACAGCGCGCAGAGCGGGGCCAGCTCCAACACCAAGTTAGTATTCCATATCATGAGCGTGCTGGAGGTGCTGGCGGCAAGCGGCGCGTGCCGGGGCCCGTGCTGCGCGCGCCGCCGCACGCCGCCACAGGCTCCACGCTCATCAACAGCAACAGCGCGCAGAGCGGGGCCAGCTCCAACACCAAGTTAGTATTCCATATCATGAGCGTGCTGGAGGTGCTGGCGGCAAGCGGCGCGTGCCGGGGCCCGTGCTGCGCGCGCCGCCGCACGCCGCCACAGGCTCCACGCTCATCAACAGCAACAGCGCGCAGAGCGGGGCCAGCTCCAACACCAAGTTAGTATTCCATATCATGAGCGTGCTGGAGGTGCTGGCGGCAAGCGGCGCGTGCCGGGGCCCGTGCTGCGCGCGCCGCCGCACGCCGCCACAGGCTCCACGCTCATCAACAGCAACAGCGCGCAGAGCGGGGCCAGCTCCAACACCAAGTTAGTATTCCATATTCATGAGCGTGCTGGAGGTGCTGGCGGCAAGCGGCGCGTGCCGGGGCCCGTGCTGCGCGCGCCGCCGCACGCCGCCACAGGCTCCACGCTCATCAACAGCAACAGCGCGCAGAGCGGGGCCAGCTCCAACACCAAGTTAGTATTCCATATTCATGAGCGTGCTGGAGGTGCTGGCGGCAAGCGGCGCGTGCCGGGGCCCGTGCTGCGCGCGCCGCCGCACGCCGCCACAGGCTCCACGCTCATCAACAGCAACAGCGCGCAGAGCGGGGCCAGCTCCAACACCAAGTTAGTATTCCATATCATGAGCGTGCTGGAGGTGCTGGCGGCAAGCGGCGCGTGCCGGGGCCCGTGCTGCGCGCGCCGCCGCACGCCGCCACAGGCTCCACGCTCATCAACAGCAACAGCGCGCAGAGCGGGGCCAGCTCCAACACCAAGTTAGTATTCCATATTCATGAGCGTGCTGGAGGTGCTGGCGGCAAGCGGCGCGTGCCGGGGCCCGTGCTGCGCGCGCCGCCGCACGCCGCCACAGGCTCCACGCTCATCAACAGCAACAGCGCGCAGAGCGGGGCCAGCTCCAACACCAAGTTAGTATTCCATATCATGAGCGTGCTGGAGGTGCTGGCGGCAAGCGGCGCGTGCCGGGGCCCGTGCTGCGCGCGCCGCCGCACGCCGCCACAGGCTCCACGCTCATCAACAGCAACAGCGCGCAGAGCGGGGCCAGCTCCAACACCAAGTTAGTATTCCATATCATGAGCGTGCTGGAGGTGCTGGCGGCAAGCGGCGCGTGCCGGGGCCCGTGCTGCGCGCGCCGCCGCACGCCGCCACAGGCTCCACGCTCATCAACAGCAACAGCGCGCAGAGCGGGGCCAGCTCCAACACCAAGTTAGTATTCCATATCATGAGCGTGCTGGAGGTGCTGGCGGCAAGCGGCGCGTGCCGGGGCCCGTGCTGCGCGCGCCGCCGCACGCCGCCACAGGCTCCACGCTCATCAACAGCAACAGCGCGCAGAGCGGGGCCAGCTCCAACACCAAGTTAGTATTCCATATCATGAGCGTGCTGGAGGTGCTGGCGGCAAGCGGCGCGTGCCGGGGCCCGTGCTGCGCGCGCCGCCGCACGCCGCCACAGGCTCCACGCTCATCAACAGCAACAGCGCGCAGAGCGGGGCCAGCTCCAACACCAAGTTAGTATTCCATATCATGAGCGTGCTGGAGGTGCTGGCGGCAAGCGGCGCGTGCCGGGGCCCGTGCTGCGCGCGCCGCCGCACGCCGCCACAGGCTCCACGCTCATCAACAGCAACAGCGCGCAGAGCGGGGCCAGCTCCAACACCAAGTTAGTATTCCATATCATGAGCGTGCTGGAGGTGCTGGCGGCAAGCGGCGCGTGCCGGGGCCCGTGCTGCGCGCGCCGCCGCACGCCGCCACAGGCTCCACGCTCATCAACAGCAACAGCGCGCAGAGCGGGGCCAGCTCCAACACCAAGTTAGTATTCCATATTCATGAGCGTGCTGGAGGTGCTGGCGGCTACTTTAAACTTCTGTAAATTAAGTTTATGTCAGAACAACTTGTTGTTGTTTTGTTGTATTAGCTTTTTCAAAATCAAGTCTAATCAAAAATTTAACAAAAAGTAGTTTTAAGTTTAACCACAAATTGAACTTTATAATATTGTCTAATCAAGATTTATTTTTCTTAAAACATAATTTTGTAGTGCGAAACAAAAGTGTTTCAATACACATCAATATTTTATACATAATAGATTTATCTTCTGCACTTTATAAGTGTATAAAGCCAGCATAAAGGAATCATAAAGAAAGAAGAAAGAGAAGACTCATAATTATCAATAATATAACCTTTATCTTCCGCGACTGCACCTGAAATACTCTAGCTTGCCATGATTGAACTCATAGAAAAGCCCCAGTGCCCAACATCCCACTACAACTCACCCTTTATTTCACCACAGATCGGGCTGGGCAACCCTCACCTCAACGAACGCCTGGGCCGCTCGCAGCCAACCGAAGGCTGCGCAACCGCAGCAGCAACCAACCGCTGAAAAAATCGACTATTTCGACAACCCGCCCGACAACTAGGCGACTAGCTCAAATTGTAGCATAGGTGCGTACACTCAGTGCATACTATGTGGTAACCAATATTTATACTTAGATTTATTTTGGCCAGGCGCCATTTTGAGTAGGACGTGTGACGCAAGCTTGCGAAACTTAAGAACTAATATGCATTGGTTTTTAAGTTTTGTGGTATGGGAATATATGGGACACTATCGATTATCGTGGAATGCCTTGCGATAGTAGAAGGCATGGATGGAATTATAATGAAATGATTTTAAAATGCTTCACCAGTTGGTACGGCAGGTTTGATGTTGCCAGAAATGAAAATTATTAAAGCTACGACGGATAAGGCTGGATTTCAATGTACCCAGTGATTTTTTATTATTTCGAAGATAATTATACTTACTTTTTACATTTAATTTTGATTTTTATCAATTAATGTGTGTTCAAAAATTTGGAAGTAATACTACTTAATACTCGTAGAAGTTCCTTGTTTGTTGATCTACCAGTTATTTATCTCAACAAAATAGTAATTAAATTTATGTTTGCGCAGTTCTTTTTCCTTCTTTTTTTAATGCACTGAGTGTACATCAACAGACAATAGGGTCAATTTTATAATTGTTTACTATTCTTATTGTAACGTATTGTACACTTAATCAAAATATCAAATAGTTAATGTATAGTTTTCTAATTGAGGGGGCAACTATATTCGGCGTATTGTATGAATTTATTGCACGGCGGAGGAAAGTCTGCTTTTCGCATAATTAAATTATAAATATATGAATAATCTCGAAATCTTAATAACTCCTTTATACAATAGCGAATGCTGTCGGAATCGTCATAAATAGATTATGATAGTTTCAAAATATCTGGATGTGACAATTGAAATTTTAATATGACAGTCGTAAGTATAAAGGAGCTCAAAAAAAATTTAGCACAAATGTGAAGCACGTAATATTATAGCTAGCCCCTTTACCCATCATAAGTTATCGCGCTTTATTAAATAGATATTATATTAAATATTTTAGTGATTTGGTACACGCAACCTGCGTAATAGTGAAGCACGCGTAACATTTTACCGTCACACAAACATGTAACAATATATTTATATATAAATGTTTAGAAACTAATAATCATGTATAGATTTGTTGTATTACAGAACTGTTTTTTGCCCGACTATGGTGAAACTGTTTTTTTTTTTAATATTATAAAAATACCTACGTAGAAGTTACCTGCAAAAAAAATTATGTGCGCCGCCGTAGAATAAAATTATAGTTTCTCATCGCACTGTCAAATAATTTCTCTATATTTTTGTAGCATCTTAAGATTATTAGATTACATTCTTATTTATTTTTCTCATGGTTACGAGATAGCCTAACTAGCGTTGAAACTGTAGTAACGCAACCTCGATGCGTGGGCCGTGGTGTATGCTCATGAACAGGAGAATCCAATTCGTGCCAGAAACCCGTCGGGCATTCCCGAAACATAGATGGCTGGTCGCACATCGTGGTTGATCCATAGTCGGGTATAAATGGCTTATAATATGTAGCACCCAGTAATATATATTCCCAGATGTGAAAATATAGGTTTGATTTATTTCGGAACCAGCAGCGTTGCCCGATAGGGGCGCCAGTTTTACAATATTCAAAAAATATTCTGGATATTGTTACAGTATAAAATATTTATAAAACATCAATTTACCAGTTAAAAGATTACCCTAAATATTGTTATAGCAAGCTTACATAATTAAACGTTTTGTTATCAAATTGTTTAGACATCTTTTCAATATGAATTGTTATGTTACCTTCCTTATAAAAAATGTTTTAACCCTGAAGTTACCCTGAAAAGCTCCAAGCAAAATTTATATTATTTTACAAACGAAAAGTTATATTTTTTATAGAGAAGGCTCACACTAGTGTTACCACATCTCATAATTATTTTTTTAACACTTTAGTTTGATGGTATTTTTCTACATTATATGAACATGTTCTGGGCCTAATCTGGATTAGTGTTAAAATTATTTGATTTTGAAAATTATTACCTACTCAAAAAGAAATGTATTTAATCATTATTTTGTTCTAACTGGCTTGAAGCCAAGGAATTTTTTTTTCTGAGACCATTTCATATTTATTATAAAATGAGGTAATGAACCACAGAAAAACAACATTCAGCAGATTGAGTTTGTAAAATGAAATATTTATTCGATACATCAATTTATACTCTAATAATCATAAAATGCTGTTTTTTTTTTTGTTCTTGTAAAACATTTTCTGTGAAACTGGCTTGTTTTTGAAACGAATTAAAAGGTGAAGGGGGATAAGTTCTTATGAAACATTTTCGATGTAACTTCTATGTAGAAATCTATAAAAAAAAATGTAACTAACTTAAATTCGCTGTTGTACAGGCGACAAGTGTATTAAAGTGTTACATATTTGTAATATATGTTTTAATTTTACTTCCATTTTTTATAGGCCTACAACGAACATAATTCACCAAAACCAGGCAAAGTAGAACGTTTTTTGATTTATGTAATTAGCAAAGTCAATTCAATCGATCGATTTTCTCTTCTCGTCGATGGGACACTGTGTTTTAAATCTACTCGTGTACTGTGTGTTCGACGGGTCTCAACATAGTTACCGATCGCCTACCGACCGAATTCGGTCGCTAAATCCTAAGGCCGCCCGTACACAGTCAGTATCAAACGCGATCCACGATCAAAATCAATTATATCAGAGCCTAGCACGAATGTTTTGACATTTGGTAACGTTAACGTAAGTAAGTCTTGAATAAAAAAAAAAACTGCAACCCCATAGTTTAATTTTATGTGACACAATTTGTATCATACAAAAATATAAATATAGTATCCAATTCAAATAAATATTATGATACGTGCGAATTCGAGTATTATAGTTATAATAACAAAAAATTTGCATCGATTTACCGAGATACAGAAACTCGTGTCAGGATTGAATTTAATTGCTAGAACTTTTTTGTTTATTCTACATATTTTTGGATCGGTTCTACAATAGTTCTACAACTTCTACTAAATCCTGTTAGCAATAGTTTTTCAATTCAAGAGTGGGGCCCTCATGACGCACATTGCCAAGCTTCTCAGCTTGGTGCATCACCGCAAGGTTGCCTGCTTGTCGGTCTTCTACAGAATGTACCTACTTCGGTGTGTGCCCAAGAACTCCACGACCTCATCCCACCGGCCCCCTTCGTGAGTATCTGGATTGAGGGCCCATTTTTTAAACCCTTGCGAAACGAAATAAGACAGGGAAATTAGTTAAAAATAGTAACTTAAAGCAATTGGCCATAAATTGTAAATAGTAGGTATATATTACTTTTAGCTGCAAATATTATGACTTTCCGACAGCGCTTTACAATATGTACAGCTAACTATAAACATTATGGTCACCCTAAAAATTTTTCTCTTATAGAAAATTGAAAATCAATTTTCTCTTAAAGTATGTAATTTTGAAGAACGGACTATATGCTACAATTTAGTTAAGAAATAGTTTAAAAAAATATTCTAATTAACGTTTATCTATGAGGTTGAGCCTAGTCAATAAAGCCGAAAATATTGGGCTCTCAGTTCAGATGTTTTAGTCAAATTCGACTTTGATTTACTTCTTAACAATTTACTTTTGTGTAACTATTTCTTTTTAACTAATTCACATAGGTATCTAAGTAAAATATGTTAAAGTCGTATTTATGTATTTCTTCAGATAAATTCATGTTTTGCAGATTCCTCAGTAGGTACAGACAATGATGAAGTGAGGGCCCTAGATATACCGCCATAAATCTGTAATAATAAGAAATTCCCAAATCTGTAGAATATGACATTCTACAGATTTGGGAATTTCTTAAAATATTTAAGAAATTCTTAAATAAAAATGATTAACCCAGAGATAGTACACTACTACTGAGATTTAGCCTATGCCACTTTATGCACGCGTCTAGATTGGGGGCCCAAGTTATTTAATCATAAGTTTTATTTCACGTTTAAGAAATTTATGGCCCATTGCTTTAAGTTTTTACTATTTAACAAATTTCCCTATAAGTCTTATTTCGTTTCGTAAGGGTTAAAAAATGGGCCCTCAATCCGGATGCACACGCCTTCCCTTCTACCATCGGTTCTAGACGCACTGCAAGTTACCATCTCTGTTACTATTCAACCAATTCGCACTAAGCGTTTCCAAACGTATTTTATAATGCGCACAGCAAAGGAGTACCTTGAACCCTCTGCCTGCGTCTGTTTCCGAACGCTTACAACCCTAATCTCTTCAAAGTTAGAGTGAACAGGCTTCTTCTGGTTTAAACTTGCTTCATCGTCCTAGAGTCGAGCAAACCCATCTATACTAATATTATAAAGAAGAAAGATTTGTTTGTTTGTTTGTTTGAAATGAATAGGCTCCGAAACTACTGGACCGATTTGAAAAATTCTTTCACCAGTAGTATCGTACATTATCGATGATGGACATAGGCTATAGAATATTTTCAAAAAAGTTAGGGATCCGTATGAAAACTTCGATAATGTAACCCAAGGTGTGAGAAAAAATCCTTATATCGCGTACGCTGCGGAATCTATTGACAATAGAGCAAAGTGATGTACTACAATTTTATAGAGGTCATTAATGTCTACAAAAAAGCCCGGATACCATATGTCTAACTATTATGGTTAAGTCACCATGACCGCTTTTTGTTAAAATTATTCAAGCAAATCCTTGGTGATATGAAAAAATGGTGATTTCGGTATCATGATATTAATCCTTATCCATTTAAATGGTTTGATAATTAAGGTTGATTATGTCCGTGTAAATCACGCTTTAAATTATTCAAATCGGACCTTTCGTTCAAAAGTTACGACGGTAATAAACATGCTCGGAGTAAGAAAAATGTCGCGGCTTGAGCGAACTGGGGAGAATCATAACAATGCTTGGTCCGATGAAGTTGAAAATGATTTCGATAAAACAATAAGAGTAACAAATGTTTGGATTTTTCGCAAATAAACTACATACATAATAAGAGTTGAAGCAGGGGTTGCAGCAAGTTTTTAGGGGAGGACATTATTGCTTGCTTTAATTTACGTCAGAATGCTATGAACGAACTAAAAATGGGATTATTGAAACAGATGTACCTAAGAATTTTTGCATAATCAACTCCTGACGGGGTGAACGGGGTGAACAGTTGCGCTGAACCTGAGACCATAGAATAAGTAGAAATGGCTAAGTAGTAAATGTAATTAATGAAAATCGTTGTGCTTAATTTTCCAAAACTAACCTTTATAAGGGGGTATAGGGGGCGTTGAAGTTTGTGGAGTACCTACTAAATCCACGCGGACGAAGTCGCGGGCGAAGTGCTAGTCTCCAATAATAAAAAAATCACTGTTGTGTTTTTTCATTGGATACTAGAACTACCTACGTAAAATGAGATGATGCGTATGTCCTAGGTATAATTTGGTATAAATTTTATATACTTAGTGTCATCGCATTAACCGTGGACTTACCGAGTAGGCCGCCCCAGTCTACACGCGACCTACTCAAACAATAACACTGCCCACCCCACACGCATCTCGGCGCGCAACTTGTCAAGTTGCGTACGGAACTCACACATGCATTTCTTCACAGGCGCTTAAACACAACGCACCGATTATGACAGCGTGGGTTCGCTATTCGGTGCACAAGCACTGGACGGTAGTACACACACTTCATAACCGCCCACACACACACACACACATTGAACGGCTCTGCGGTCCGCGCCGTGACCGGCTAGCTCTGGAAAGCGGGGCGGACGAGAGCCACACAATAGCCGCAGGTTCGCCCACAAGTGCCGCGTTCTCATCGCTGGTCGTTCTCGCTGGGCCTCCCCCAGGTCACTGGGGGTCTCACCTGGCGGAGACAGACCGCCGAGGCGCCGTGAAGAGGCGACACAGAGCTTGCTAGTTTAGTCGCCGTGGCGCGCCTGCGGCATACACGCATTTATTCACACGGGCGTGCGTTGCTATTCGTTTTCGAGTAGGCGCACGCCCGACGAAGCTCCGGCTAGGAGCACCACAACGACGAGCCCGTCGTTATGGACTGAGGGGTGCCCCCACGGCCAGGGAGCCAAGCTCTATGACCGCTCGCCACGTCCCCTTGCGGGGACGTAGCGACTGCCAACTAAGGGCCTGGCCACACGGTGCAGTGCGGCTCCGGCGCCGCACCGCAGGTGCATCGGACAACGGCGCGAGGCAGACGAGGCGGGGAGGGGTGCAAGCAGTGTGGTGCTGCAGCGGCGCCGCTCAGTTGTTCGATCCATTGTTTATTGTAGACTGTCGTCAACTGGGCAAGCCAAGCCTGTTGCGGTGCCGCAGCGGCGCCGTAAGAACATTGCGACGCCGCACTGCTCGTGTGGCCGCCAGTGCGGTGCACGGTGCGGTGCCGCACCGTGTGGCCTGGCCCTTACATTAACCGTGATACAACAAAAAAAAAAGTTTAGTTTTTGATATTTTTAATGTGTAACAACAATTTTACCTACATATCCTGCTTAGAGTCGTCAATGTCCTTCAATATGCTATCAATACACTGAGCTATTTTCAACATCGGATGCAAAGCCCTGTTCTGATACGTATAACAATACCGTCGACGTCTAGAAACCTTGGGATTTTCTCTCAATAGGTCTGACCATATAGTGCCACTTGAGGAAGACCTCGGACTAATTTCTTCTCTGTAATGAAATATCTTGGCAGAGCGGCGCCGTGGTTCAATCGCGCGGCGGTGACTCGGAGTAGTGTTAGTCCCACTGGCCAGCGATTCCGTATATAAGGGCTTCCAATAATTTTGTGAACAGTGTCTACCTGAATATTTTCTTTCCGCCGATCGTCTTGTTTTGATCAACTGTTTTGCTTTCTTGCGCGACAATGGCTGCAAAAAATATAACTTTTTTAGAAAATATAATAACCATCTGATTGATAGAAACCGTGATAAATAGAATTATAACAAAAAAAAATACCTTTATTTCACATATTTTCCTGCATTTTTTGAATTGTACCAATTTTTTCTGTTTATCGTATAAATTGGGACCCGTCTCGGACACGTCTGATTCGTCTCTAGCAAACTCTATTGGAGAGACGTAAGGCTGCAAAATATGACCTAAAATTAAAACTCCTACAAATTAGTACACTCGCACGGTGCTTCTCTATCTGATCTGGTACAAAATGACTTAGCAATCAACCAACCTATCGATTAAAGAATATCGGCGGCTTCGTAAAGTACCCATAGAAAAGTTTCAAAAACTGAAAAAAAATAATATCAATGACCTTTTCGACTTGACCCAGCAGCAGTTAGAACGACATTACTCACACATTCTGTTGACGCCTCTTCGCAGGACGTCACACGCTAGCACCGCCGTCAGAAACTGTGAGCTGTAGTCACAGTAGCAGTTGCCTGCAACAAACGGTTCATGCATTGCAGTGTCAGTCAGCAGATACTCCACCTATTAGTTAAATTATCTAAACAATCACCGTGGTTCAGTTGCACAACTTGATAGGCGAACGAGACTAGGCGGGACCATATCGCGATTACATTACATTCCTGATCAGCTTTTTTGCTAACCTTCACATGCTTCAGTTCTTGTAGGGCGGTTTTATTGAAGCTATCTGACATTTTATCTATTTCAGAGTTATCGACGTCTTCAAGTTTAGCAATCTTTTCCAAACACTCTATATCCTCTTTGACGGAGTCGAGCTGCATGTTTATATCTTCGGCTATAGAGTTTTTTATATCGTCTTCCATAGAATTTACCATAAATCCCATTTCTATGGGTGGTAAGAACTCGTCATTAGGTGGTTTTAAATTCTCCACTACGCTGGTAACGCTGCCCGCATAGCTGCCGATCTCATCTTTATGTTCTTCGACATTAACGTAGTTGGGTATGCAGCATTGGCTCACCGACAAGCCTGAACTGAAGGTGTCGCCCTCGCCGTCGCCACTGAACTCGTTGCCGCCGGTGACCTGCGTGACGCGCTCCTCTTCGTGCATGAGGTACAAACTTTCGAAGAAGTCATCGTCGCTCGTACTCGCTGTAGACCTGTAGTTATTTTTGCTTTCGTCTCTTTTCAATCTCGACTCGCTTTGACAAAGGCCGAATTGATCGTACAGTTTGCGCCTAGCACGTCTTTCTGACAATTCTTGGCGCAAAATTCTTTCCTGATATGAGCGATCCTTCAGTTTCTGGGCAGCATCCAACTGGCTTCTTTCGAGGGATTTAAACTGCTCGTATAAATACCATGACCGCACCCGGTGCGACTTTTTATCTATTGTATCTAGATCTAAAAGATAATTGCATAAAATTAGAACCCACGCTCGGGTAGATTATTTTTAAAAAATTACACGATAGAAAAAACACGTGACACTTACCAAGGGAATCCAAAAACTCCATATCACGATAGAAGCAAATATTTGAGTTTTTTTTAGACTGATGCGTTAAATATATGGTTTACATAGTTCCAAGCAAATTTGAATAAAATTTTCAATGTATTTGGGTGTATCGTAATTGGGTTTGCAGTGCTTTTCCTGCCAGACCAGAAGTTACCAAATCTTGTTTAATTGTTTTTGACATACAGACAATACCTAAGTCCTAGCAAAAAAAAGGAATTCGAAAAAAGACAGCTGCCAGTAACAAAAGTTGATGATGAGTTGATGATTACCTACTGACGCCAAGTTTTTCGCGGTATTTAAAACCACGAAACCACCGTTGGCTTTTTAACTCGCACTTTCTGGAGCCAACTAAAGTGTTATGGATTAGGATTAGTTATGCGAAATGAAAGCTTTTATGATACGACCATGATTTACCCCCTGGTTTTACCCTCTCGAGCGGCAAGATTGGCAATGATCCACCGGTCCAAATACCTTACAACTTATTCCCGTACGTACCTATTGCTTAATATATTAATAATAATATATCTACTCATAACATCATGCATGTATTTCCTCAAGCTTGGGTAAGGCAGGAATGTTATGATGGACATACAAGGACGGCAAGCCTATCTGGGCACAAATCCATGGAATTATTATGTAGGTACCTACTTGGTTAACACAGATCTATATAGAAAATAATCTTCCTGCATGAAAAGATGCCTAAATCACGCCTAGACTACCCTATATTAAATTGTAGTCTGTGCCTAGGCCTAAGTTTAAATATTCTAGGTTCTAATCGGTTAAAGTGCACAGAGTACTTTTATATGTTAAAGTGCGAACTGCTTTATAGTATTAGACACGTAAACGAAGCGTTGATGAGACTTGGGGTGGGTTCAATAAAAACTAAAATAAACGAAAATATTTAATAGGCCACACGACATTGTGAAACAGCAAACACACAAGAAACCACAATTAACTTTTATACAACCAATATAGATAGATAACATAAAAAAAACATTTGATCTTGCAAAAACGACACACATTTGTACCAAAATACATTTCAATATATAGGTATGTAAGTAGGTACCTAGTAACCTGGGCGTCAACGTGGCACATGAAGTTTTAGTTTATGATTGTGAATCCGACCCGAATCCATTAGGTAACTAGTACTACACAAATGTTGTTTTTATCATTCGGGCTAATCTGGGTCCGGCACATTCAGTTCGATAGGATTTGTTGGACAATTATTTTGCTGCCCGGCTGTACCGATTAATCACACGTATAGCCCCCTAATGTGTGACGGCAGGAAGTGAGACGATGCTTTACGTCGATCTTTTTCTAAAACTTAACGGGCCTTATTAACAGCCGGGTAAGTAGTGTCATAAGTTTAATAGAAATAAGGTACTTACATGGGTAATTTAAATTACCACCGGCCCAATAAAGGCCCAAGATTATCTTAATTTAATTACGTACTTTGTTTGATGTGCTAAGTCTAGCCATCGTTAAAAACGGGATGATTTGATATATCACTATACCTACTCATTAATACTTCGTAACACTGAAATTAAAAAAACATTACCCTCCTTCTAGGGGGCAGTCGGGTAAAACACAATGAGAGATGAGTAGGTATTTTAATAACTATGAGTGAACCAGCATCCACCTAACGTGGATGTGGTGCTGGCATAAATTCAGGTTGGTGCGTCCTATTGCCATCGCCTGCAAAATTCGCTAAACGAAGTTATGCAGAGAAGAAAAAGGAAACGGGCTGGAAAATTAGGATCGTCATAAAACACTAGTAGAAGAAAATGGCGCCACCGGCCGGCTGCCGGCTGTAACCAGGGTTGGTCTGCGAAGAATGGACTCCAGAGTTCATGAGCTTCACACTGAATGGAGATTTGCGATCCTTGATTCCGCCGCGTTTCATCGGATGGCCCTGAAATATAGACAGGTACCTTTAATATTAAATCACAAAATAGGTACTTATCTAATACTTTAAAGTCGCTAAAAATCTAGTTCAATGACTTGATTCTCACGCTAGGGGAAAGGTTAAAATAATGTCTTCTGGGTCTGGGTCTGGGTCTCGCTTACTTACCATGGGTATATAAATAGGAGGTTTTTTGTCAAAGGAGTTCCGAAGTCGCCTCCAAGTATCGCAACCAATAGTTTCAGCTTGTAAGTGTATGTCCTCCTTATCCGCAAACGTCTCTGTAGATTGATTGTAGGTTGTAGTTAGGATTAAATCCAGACTATCTTTCGGCAAGCTGAAATTATGAACTCTATATAATACGAAACATGCCCATTCAAAGTCTCTATCTGTTAGAGTGATGTTAGACGTAAAGTAATACGGAATCAGAAGTTTTCGGCTTATCTGGGCTATTTAGGTAAGCTAGCTTAAAGTCTCCACAACCCACCTAAAGGTAGACGACAAAAGCTGGAATTGATTTTGCGAAATTGGCTATAAATTAGGGGAGTATCTTTGCCCAGATGTGCTAACGTTAGCTACTTGGCATCGGGTGGGTCAGCTCAGCTTATTTGCCACTGTAATCTATGGCATAATGAAATGTGGGCACACATAAGCAAAAGAGTGGTCTAGTGTTTGTGTGGAGTATTATATATTTACCTATCTAAAAACAAACTTTACACCTCAGTTATGACCGTATGACATATAGGTACTTACTAGAAAGGGTGATAAAAACTTAGCTTCCTTACACTTGCAAGTGTATGATGCGAGTACAACCTAGACCCAGTTGAGCCAACATGTTTATTTTGAGTTGCAAGTAAAATATCTTTACTAAGTTCTCCCTCCTTCCTCAGATCAGGAAGAAGAGTTTTATTTCTAACTTGTTTTACTCCATTCATTTTTATAAAATTGATGATATACTACACTGTGGAGTTTTGATTAAATCCAAAACGAAAAACGAATTTCTAAAAACTTAGTCTAGTGTAACAGGACAATGGATTTTTTGACATTATTCGAATTAGCTCCATGGCAACCACGTAACGCCATGGACATGACATACAATTTGTTTCCTTGCTCCCAAATTATTATTTACTCCATTTTCCGCCATTTAGAATTGAGATATCATCAGACAAAGTCATGAAAAATATAAATAGGAAAAAACATATTTTTGCGTCTTTGCCGTAATGCAAAAAACTTTTTTAAAATGACAACACTATAACCACATCCGCTTTTAGCTATGCGCGCATCGCGTCACCGTCCGGTCAGTAGCCATATTTGATTTTACGCTTGCACGCTGTGGTTGCCTGCGGCCCGATAAGTTTTGTGACGCCAATCTCGCCATTTTAATTTAATTGTGACCTAACGTTGAAGCAGATATTCATTTTATATTGTGTAGTTGTCGGAAATATAAAACAATATGAGTTACGGAAGGCCGCCGCCGCGTATCGACGGCATGGTGTCGTTGAAAGTGGACAATCTAACATACCGCACAACGCCTGAAGATTTGCGTCGTGTGTTCGAAAGATGTGGTGAAGTCGGTGATATTTACATACCCAGAGATCGGTATACTAGAGAAAGCAGAGGATTCGCTTTCGTCAGGTAATTTACTTTCCTACTATCTACTTCAATGACGTCATAAGTCGTTACCGGTAAAATACCACCTGCCCTGCCCGAGTAGGTACATATGGCGTTATTTCTAAGTCCCGAGCAAAGCACTTATTATAATGACCATGAATCTATATGAACTTTGATTTGGTGTGCAATGTGTTGTTTCTCAATGATGCATTACTAATCGCAAATTGATTTGCGCTTCCATATTTTATAGGTAGCTAATGTAACTCCGTTATTTACAATATTATAGGTTTTATGATCGCCGCGATGCAGAGGAAGCCCTAGACTCGCTGGATGGTCGGATGCTTGATGGCAGGGAGCTCCGTGTGCAGATGGCGCGCTACGGGCGCCCCTCGTCTCCGTACAGAAGCCGCTACGACCGCCGCCGCAGGTAACATAGATGCATTGTCTTCTTTCGTCGGGACGCATTCCGCAGCGCTAGCTGACCACTAGCTTAGCTTTTTATCATTATACTCTATTGATAGAAATCAAACTATTCGAAATTACTTTCTCATAAATTGGTCACTTTATACTTAAATTTGCAGTCGCGTCATTATATTACTGCCTGTATATCACCAAAACTTGTTTTTTTAGAATTGCCCTCAAAATAATACTAATATTAATACGCAGTCTTGGTTGTTTTTAAGTTTTGTTTAAATATGTTGTGGTCAGCTAGTAAACTAAACTTACCATATCATTTTGTACTGTTCAGCTCGCACAGACGGAGGTGGTACATGTTGTAATTGTGTAGCTCCAATGTCTCCAGTTGCGTTTAACACATCAGGATGGGGCGCTTGCGTCACTGACTTGAGCAGAGAATGTATTCATATGTGTTGTGTGATGGTTATTCTTTTAGCAACTCGCGTTCACGGTCTCGTTCACGTCGTCGATCCAGGTCTCGTTCCCGTTCCCGAAGGAGGTCGCGCTCATACAGCCGGAGCCGATCCCGCTCGCGCAGCCGCTCAGACTCCAAGAGCTCCCGGGGGCGCACTCGCAGCCGTTCCCGCTCACGATCTCGCTCCAGGCATTGAAGTGCTGAGTGAGTACTCGTTAGCTAATACTTACTATGTCTTACTTTTTTTACAAATTAGTTTGAAAATATAAGCATGTACAATTAAATACAATTTACATAATTATTGTAGATAGAGAAATGAAAACCATGTAAAGTGGCAGTGAAATCATTAAAACTTGGCTTCTATCTATTATGCCCCTTTCAAGGAAGCTAAATGAGATAGTTGTTTGCCTAAAAAGTAATTTATTATGCCTAAATCACAAAATAACTAAAATAGTTTCAGCTAAACAATGCTTATCTGTCATCTTTATTATGTACTAAGTAAACTAATTAGTATTTTTTGCTTGCACAGGTTGAGAGTACCAGCTGTGAGCTGAAGTGCTGTACCACATGTCTCTCTGAGCAGCCTTCAGCCAAGGTACTAAAACTCATCAGTTACTCATAAGCCATCCACAGACCTAACTATGATCAACATAGTGGCAAAACACGCAACGTAACAAATTATATTTTAAGTTCCCCTAACTTTAACATAGGCTAACTGCATAATGTAAGAATTGTATCTCTAGAGATTTTCATACTTTGTTTTTGTTTATATAGAACTTTCATGAAATTCTCAAACATATCCTATAATATGAATTACTGAACACAATATACTGAATTGAGTTTATTTCATTTGCTGAAATACTTTTAGTTGAGTTATTTGTAACTTTTTTACTTAGATTAGGGATTTCTTCAACAGACTATTCAGTCACTTGTATTTGAGTCTTCATGTTCATATTGTACTAGATTAATTAATGTATGTAATTAATCAGCATTAGGTGTAAGACCAATGTGGTCTTAGATATTATTTCAGGTTTAATATAACAAAATAACTGGAAGATCATGTACCTACCACCACAAGTGATTAATGGGCTAAATTGGGCATTAATGTGGGACATCATCATTCATGATTCTTGGTAAATAACTCGTAAGAATGTGATGCCTGGACTCTTTAGTTTCTTAAAATACACTTATGTATAATATTGTCAATATTATCTTAAGTAGTAGGCCTTTGCTGATGGATACCTGAACCTTTTAATCACCAAGACTTGTTTGGTGTCTTAGTTTACTATCAGAGTTGCATTCTCTGGAGCCTGCATTAGTGATACAAAGGTTGAGGTGGCTTAATTAGAGATTTGATTATAACCAACGACAGTAGAGCATGCGGCCTATTACTTACGACATTTACTTTTAAGTACAGCATTTGTTGCAAATATTTTAGATATAATTGATTCTGTAATATTAATCGAAATGTTGGTATGCTCAGGGCGTGGAGTACGCGGGGAGCGAGGCTGTATGCGGGGAGGGGGGGTTTGCTGTTTGCTGACAACTGCTGAATTGCTGTTGTTGCCGTACATAAGTTATGAGTAAACTTTTATATTTATTGACAAACCGAGACACGCATATAGTAGGTAAACTCGACGTCTTTCGCAACAGATATTGTTGTAATTTCAGTAATATTTTAAACCCGGCACGTAGGGCGATACATCGCGCACATCACCAAACTTAATATCACTGTCCACAAGTTCTTAGTGCCGTCTCAAAAAACCATCGCTCGATATAATATCTCCTCAAGGGTATCGACGTAGTTGCGTCGCAAACAACCACCAAGTATTAAGATGCGAGCGCGAGTCGTAGGTGGCGGCCGGCAGACCAGCAGACTGCGAACTAATATACTCGTTTGTTTGGCAGGCCGGTGCTGCACGCTGGCCTGTTTGCTGTGGCAGTATCCTGTGCTGATTTGCAGATTCGCATGCGGCTAGGTTTATTGGTAAAAGGAACCCCCTTCCTGCCTCTCCGACTAACGAGCGAATAAGTACATGACGCGGCTTAATATTTTTTATTTTATTTAGCAATAGGATCACTCGTTCTAAAGGAATGGTTGATTGTACCACCCTTATAACTGGAAGATTGATGAAGATCGTCACAGATGAAGACACCGGGCACTGGATTTATGTAGGTTTTGTCGGAAATAAATTAATTAAGAATATATTTGACTTTTTATTTAGTAACACTTCTCTTATACTTACTTGTCTATGAAATTTTCCTGACACCTCTCCGAGTCGATATGTACCGGGAGTAAACGAATTGAGCTTTTTCGTCTTGCACTGTAACTAAGTTCTAGAATTGACTTGAACTATGGTTCTTACTATCACAGATTCCAGACTGGTGAAGTCCGTGACTACCGCAGGAACACCGACACCAATCGATTCCATATTTGGTAAATAATTAGTACCTACTCAATTGGTATAAAAGGGGACAGCTTTTCTAGGTATACTAATAAGGTACTCTTATGTGGTTAATTTCGTGAAAAAAACAGAACATAGTTTTATTTACTGAGAAATCAACCATGATATGATAGGTAACTTTCGTGCGGTCGTTCAGCAGGACTACAACTTTGAATGTCCGATTTCAAAGTTTAGGAGCTTGTCGCTTTCCTCAAACCTATTGACAACTTAATTTGGTCGGGTTATACGCGGTAAGGAAAAGTAATAAAAACAAAACCTAGGAATTGAATTTTTGAACACTGACTTCTTTTGGAGTAGGTACTAATTTTCGTATAATTTTGGGGGAAATTAGAGTTTTTAATAGGGAAATACTGAAATGAAAATTTAACACTGACTACCGCCACCCCCCACCAATGGCATGGTATATCTCGTAAACTACTGGAGCATTAACTTTGAATTTTGGGTACTTACTACTACTTAATTAATTCTATCTTGCGGGGTACTCATTTCTATGGAGGTTTAAGGAAATAGACAAGCTCGTGGAGCTTGGAATCAACATTCAAAGTCGCGGTCCTGCTGAACGAGCCACCCATATCACCCACTAATTATTCACCTTGTGTCGATTTTCTCGAAAACTAGGTACATACTGGGTACCAATTTTGTTGTTCAAGTACTAATTATTGGGATATTTTTAAATGCACATCTGTATAATTTTAATGCATACCAGAAAAAATAATGCTGTGCAAAAAATCCCAATTTGATTAGAAAACATGTCTTACAAAAAAAACTAAAAAAATCATCCAAAACGAGATGACCTTTTTATCGAATTCACACCAAAAATGTGGTTCATACATCGGATTTATGATTTATAAAACAAAAATACGAATTGTTTATCAAAAATACTAACTTGCACTCTAAATTGCACTTCCCTGAAATAGCAGGTGGTTATCATGGTTACAATAGTAGCCGGTCATTGGGCACCCCGACTCGGACAGGTTAGGTTAGAAGGGGATGGCGGGGTCAAGTGAGCGAGCGAACAGACCCCGCCATCCCCGTGTCACTGACTCTGGCAGAGCCACCATCAGGGATTTTCATTTTGAAAACACAAAAAAATTGTCGCTAATTAGTCGAAATTTGTCGCCAAATATCAGAATTTGTCGGTCACTGGTTCAAAAGATATAAGGGTTTATAGGTGGCCGATCTGGAGAGAGTCTCCCCAGCAGGGCCACATTTATATCTCAAAAACTAGGGCACCTAGCAAATATCTCTTTTCTCCCATAATTTGTCGCCAATTAGTCGGAATCAGTCGCCAAATATCAGAGTTTGTCGGTCACTGGTTCAAAAGATACAAGAGTTTATAGGTGGCCGATCTGGAGAGAGTCTCCCCAGCAGGGCCACATTTATATCTCAAAAACTAGGACACCTAGCGAAGATGTGTTTTCTCCCATATTTTGTCGCCAATTAGTCGCAATTTGTCGCAAAGTTACAGATTTAGTCGGTGTGTAATTAAAAAGATATTAAAGAATTCAATTTCCCCATACAGTGGTACAAGCGAGTACAAAATACTTTATGTAGTTTCTAGACAGTATCTATGACGTCTTATGGAGGAATGTTTGTTTCGAATTAAATAAATGTAAACTTATTCTATAATTTCAACCCACCATAGGAAAGCTGTATTCATTACCTATAAACAAATCTACAATACATATAATTATGTAATTATTTATCTAACACAATGTGCACTTACCACTTAGTCGCTGGCAGATAGATCGCTGCGCTCCGTTTCATTTACGGTAAGTAAGAAAGAGATAGATGCGCGTGTACAGATGAGCTGCTTCGAACGAGTTGCCCGTCACGTAAGTTGAAGTCAGCCAGTTTAATTAAAGTGGAACTTATTATGAATAGTTACGAACTCGAGTGTTGTTATCTCTAGGTATTCCGAAAATACAAAAACGGAGAAACGAGCGAGATATAACGAGGGTGTCACCTGCTGTACGTCACGGGTGCGGCGCGTCGGCGTTCGCGCCCGCCGCTCAAAGTAGCTACTTAAAAAAAAATAGGTAAACAAACAAACTTGCTCTAAAGGATTTTTTCTTTAGTCATCCACCGGAAGTACAGCGAGAAGGTTTGTTTGTGTGAAAAATTAAAAGAACAATTACGAATACGGGTGTTTAAGTGCATTGAACAAGTTAGTGGACAATTTGAGAGTGTTTTGAAAAGAGGACACCGTATGAGTGCAGATTAATATGTAAGTTACCTTGATTTTTCACGTCACTAGCGTGTTTGTGTGTGCGTCCTTAGATACCAATACCGAGGCGCTACCTGCTAAAGTAGATAGGAAGGTATCGATCGGCATAGGTATTGGTTTCAAGCAGAGTCGTCCAATGAAGAAACACCCATTGAAATTTTTATTGAGAGATATAATCCATATATAGGTACCTAACTAGCTGACCCGCGCAACTTCGTCTGCGTCACAGAGATATAGAGCCAAAGAAATAATTTTCCCCGTTTTTGCAACATTTTTCATTGAGGCTCCGCTCCTATTGGTCATAACGTCATAATATTATCGGTCATAATGTTATTAGCCTAGACTAAAAGTGAAAAAAATTTCAAAATCGGATCAGTTTTACCGGAGATTACCCCTAACATCCAAAGTCACAAACTGTATCTGTTAATAATATTGAATAAGTACCTACTTATAAATGTTACAAATACCTATTTGTAACATTTTCTGAAAGTACAATAATTTTAAGGTAATAAATCATTTTATATTTCGACAACAGAAGTTTTATTATTCTAACCTCAATTAAGATAAAATAAAAACTCAACCCGTCCATACCCACAACACAACACTCGCAATCACCTCAAAATACACACCAACACAACACACATCAAACGAACTTTATGGAAATTCATTTTTATATAATAAAATTTGATTACAATTGACAATACTTTTTCAACGTTTAAGTATTTTAAACATTTTACTAAAGGTACGACATTTATTTATTATTCTAAAGTTAATTAGAGCTTAACATTGTAAAGTGGTAAAACAGTTGCATGCGACTGTACATCTTTCACCAAATAGACCAAGAGCAAGGTTTAATGTTTTCAAAGAAGTTTAAGCCACTCTAACCTAGTAATTTAAAACATAAAAACATGAATTAAATTGAGAATTTATCTCTCTCGGACATTTCTAAAGACTTTAGACCGATAAAACTAGAAGTATATTACACATATTAATAGAAATATTTTTTTCTTGGTATTTTTCGTGAACTCTTCGACCTAGCTCTTGGACTATACCTTACTAATTGAACTCATTATATCTCCTAAACTAAGATCCGATTAAATCTGTGACTTGGCGACAAATTGCGACTAATTGGCGACAAAATATGGGAGAAAACACATCTTCGCTAGGTGTCCTAGTTTTTGAGATATAAATGTGGCCCTGCTGGGGAGACTCTCTCCAGATCGGCCACCTATAAACCCTTGTATCTTTTGAACCAGTGACCGACAAACTCTGATATTTGGCGACTGATTCCGACTAATTGGCGACAAATTATGGGAGAAAAGAGATATTTGCTAGGTGCCCTAGTTTTTGAGATATAAATGTGGCCCTGCTGGGGAGACTCTCTCCAGATCGGCCACCTATAAACCCTTATATCTTTTGAACCAGTGACCGACAAATTCTGATATTTGGCGACAAATTTCGACTAATTAGCGACAATTTTTTTGTGTTTTCAAAATGAAAATCCCTGATGGTGGCTCTGCCAGAGTCAGTGACACGCCATCCCCTTCGTGGTTATTTTTTTTTAAACCACCCAGAAATATCATTAGCTAAATATTCGTTCAGTAAAACAGTTCTGCAAATACCATTAAACAGTATATCTAATATGATTTATTTAGTGTGCATAATTTGTGTGCAAGTCAGTATTTTTGATTTAACTTTGAAATATTTTGTTCGAAAAAAGGGAAAATACAGATATCGATTTAATTACATGCCCTAATTATTTACCAAATATTGAAGTGATTGGCGTTGATGGTATTCAAGGACATCATCACGCTGTATAACAATAGGAGCGGAGCATTAATGAAAAATGTGACGCTAACGAAGCTTGTTACGCGGGTCAACTAGTTTCATAATATTAGTAGGAGTCGACAATAGATTTATCCATATTGATTCGAACTGTGGCGGCCCTAGTCGGAAAATATAATAAGACTATGCAAGTGTAATCTGCCCCACTGAAATGAACTAGAGGGGCAGAATACTCTCAAAAAATGGGGCTTGTCTATTCTGCTCCATTAGTTGGGCAGACAATGGGGCAAAGTAGACTAATCCGTTCCAAAGATAATCCAGGCCCATGACGTAGAAATTGCAAAACACGCATCCATGGATTAAGCTCAACCTAGAAGTTCGACCCATGTGGCTATATTATTTAACTCCACAATCATACACACTTATACCTGTCAACATTAGGAAAAACAAGAGAATGAAATACCCCAATGAAATTTGAATTGTTTATTACAATATATTATGCCTTAATAGTAAAATTAACAACTAAAAGTCCATTTTTGGCACCTCCCAACCTGAACCATCTGCCAGCCTTATGTTCCTGGCCGAGAGCTACATACAACTGTTTACCATCACTCGTAAACTGCATAGAGTTAGCGAACCCACATACTTGTACACTAAACATAGGTAAAACTTTCCTATATTGGTCACATATCCTCCATAGCTTAATATTAAGATCATAGGAACCTGATGCAAAAACATCAGAGTTCAATAAAGTTGCCAGACTAGTGATCCACCTCGGTACTTCATTCTCTGAACCATGGGCTTCTGTAACTACACACAAAGGCTTCTTTTTCATCACACTCCATACGCATAATGAGCCATTGTCACTGCCAGACACAAAATGCTCTTCATCTAGAAGTTTGACTTCATCCAGACTACCCACTGGCCCGTTGTATATCAACTGTGATTCCTCTGCTATTTTCCATATCCTCACTGTACTGTCTCTGCCTCCAGCTGTTAGTGCTCTTTCTCTTGTTAATGCATCAATGGAAGTGATGGGAGACTGGTGTCCAAACAAAGTTTCAACATATGCCATCTCATCTAATGACCATATTTTCACTGATCTGTCTGTACTAGCCGAGTATAAATCATGTGTGTTCTTTCTAAAAACAAGCCCTGTTACCACATCTTTATGGCCTTTGAATGTATGTTTGTGTTTGAGTCTGTGAGGATCCCACACTACAATATTTGGAGAATCATCTGATGACACTAAATATTTACCATCTGTGGATATAGCAAGAGATTTTACATCACCTTTTATAAAATTGGAATGAGTTTTATATGTTAAACTACCAAGTTTTCTTTTCTCTTTAATGCCCCATTTGATTATTGATCCACATTTGCTGCCAGTAAATGCGAAGTTATTATCACTGCTAATGCACACACATGTCAGTGTTAGACGGTGTTCCTTAGCACGAATGAGTCTGAGGTCAGTTTCGCTTGGTTCTACGTACTTTTCGGCGACTTCAATCTTTAATTTACCTTTCTGTTCCAAATAATCTTTCTTCAAACGATTTTCAATGGCATCATCGACTTCTTTCAGCTCTGCTCGCTTCGCCTCCTCTTTCTCAATTTCTTCTAGATATTTCTTAGCTAGTCGTAACTTCTTCTGCTCAGCCGTTTCATGGTCACTTTCTGACTCCTCCGCATCGGAAAACTTTCGTAAATCTAGTTCACTATCCGAAGATTCCTGACCAGTTTTTAGGTTAGGCGCGTTTTGTTTTTTAGGATTCTTTTTCTTCACTTTGTCGCCTTTTCTTTTTTGAACTTGCCTAGACTTTCCCTTTAAAAAGAACGAAGAAGACATTCTTTCAAATAAAACACTTGATTTATCACAAAAATCTGATACAAAACGTAAGATAAATAAGTTCAGGAAAGGCATGCAATGCACGTTGGCCTTTCGATTTGACACTGCTGCTAACAATATTGATTGAACGAGCAGGCTGTCAAAATGTTTTTTTAAATTTCATAGCGTTCTGAAATACAAAGCCTTCTCGGTTGGTTGTTCGTCGATCTATCATGTCTTGTCTAGTCTATGTTCAGGATCGATGCTGAGATGGGTGTACACTGTACACAGCATTTACTTAGGGGTGGGCCACAAGTAAGGAAACTTGATAATAAGAAGTAGGAATTTCAGTGGCAGACTAACCTGGCCCGGGACTGCAAAGTGCAAAACCCTAAAAAAATTCAGAAATTAAAGTGCGAGCGTAGCGAACTTTCAAATTCTAGATTATTATCTCGGAAAATTGAGTTTGTAACATTTCTTTCAGTGCGCAGCGCGTAGTGAGAAAGGGAAAGCGAGCTCGAAAATATTTCCAAACATTTCCGTCTTTTGATATTTTCGTTAATTAAGTATACCTATACCTACTCATATTAAACATTAATTAACTTTGTCGACCTATAAGTAGGTACTTATATGGAATGTACTGGGAATTAAGAATTTGCAGATTTACGAGATAGATTCGTTTTCGGCTCTTAGAGAAGTTGGAACGATGCATTAGAAGGATGCAGGAACGAGTGTAGCGAGCTTGCTTATAATCACTATCTTTCTCTTAGCGTAATATACCTACGTGCATTTTTAGTTTCGAATCAGGGCTGAAGGTGGGGCAGGATGTCCCACCGTGGATAAGCCCACGGGTGGTGTTCCTAGTGTGGACAGCTAGGTACATGTTGCCTGTAAAAGTACCTCCCTAGCAGAAATGTTCTGTGAATAGTACCTATTCGTAATCACTATTGATGATCTTTCTGGTTCTATGTAAAAACAATAATTATGTATTGATCATGATACTGGATCCTAATCAATTTAGAGTAAGAACCCGCGACGATCAGACCTTCGTTATTTTATAAAAGCTGAAAGTTTCTCTGTGTATGTCCAATACCTGCCTACAGGTAAGATCAATCCCCGACGATGAAATTTGGAACATGGTAGCTTTGGCTGGTAACAGGTAGCAAATCGGCAAGTGTTTAAATTGCACCTCAAATTTGTTACAGTGTAAAACTCAGTTTTCAAATATTATGGAATACTAGCTTCTACCAGCTGCGGCTACGCCCACGTTAGTATCGGAAATAGCAAGGTTTCCTGATTTGTATTGTGCATTTTTTACTCAGGAAACACCCACCCTACACCTACCCTACACCTACCTTACACCTACCATGTATTTCTTTCCGACTTGCTAGACAAAAGTTGTGATAGCTCGGTTAATATACATGTTATAAAAATAATTTATAGCATATAGCACTCAGGAATAATGTAGCTTTCTACCAGTGAAAAAAATTTTAGAATTGGATCATTAGTTCCAGAGATTACCCCCTACATACAAACTTACAAATTTTACCTCTTTATAATATTAGTATAGATGATGGGGCCACTGTGACCTGCAAAACCGTTTGTTGCAGTTTGACCATGAAATAATAAGTTATTGTCATTGAATTATTATGAATACACAAAAATATATCTAGATATTCACGCGTAGAAATATTTGTCTTGTAACGGGACAGGAACCCGTAGCATTTATAATCGTAATAAAAAAAACCTATTTAGAAAGTGGACGTTGTGAGAGTTGACGTTATGAGAAGTGGACTTTTTGGGAATTGTAGATTTGTGGTCGTTTTGGGAAAGTGGACGAAATGGGAAATAGACATTTAGTGGGAAGTGGACATCTTGGGAGGGTGAACGTTTTGGGAAGTTGTCGTTATGAACCTAAAGGCTTCGCAGGAGTGGCTGCTTCCCGTGCCCGCTCGCTTCATACCATGGATTGAACCAGGGATCGCGCGAGAGTCACCGCCACTATGAGGACACGGCGGTGCTCCGTCCAAGCAGGGCAGACCACCGTATGCTCCACGGTGTCCTCTGGACGATGCAAACAATGGTGACAACCAGGCGTTTCCACAACAACGATTTCCGAAACAACATGTCTAGTGAAGAATTTCCCAAAGCTGCTAACATACTTCAGTAGAAGGAATACATATGAACATACATATGACTCTACTACAGTCTTATAATAAAAACTCATACAGAACTCATTGTTTCATTTATTAACAAAAGATGTTATCATTACTCAGTACAGTTTAATTATTATCAGACTGTAACGTTGTAATTATTATTTAATATGAAAATAAGTAAGCGGTTGTGACATACGAAAACTATATTTTTGAATGATGACATTACGATGATGATTCACAATTTGACCACTAGGTGTCTATACTTTACATCTCCCTTTCTTTGTAAACTAAAAACATTGCTTTCTAAACTTACATTTTGACTCAACATATTCATTTTTTAATTAGCATGAAGATAACATTAAATTATAGATTTTTGCAAAACATACTATGATGTTAATGGTAAACTAATTATACCTATAATCATAAATTGCACAGGACAACTTAATATAACTTATAAAATAATATTGTAATTACTAATTTAAGTAATTATTAAAGATCAAGTCTATTTATTGGTTTAATTATTCTACCAAATCTTGATGATCTTAGTGCTGTCTCTGGTTGAGCCAGGTTTGACTTCTGCAAATGATTAGAAGTGTTTGGTGACGAGCTTGTTGATGCTGGGAGTGACTTAGGGACAGTTGGTGATTGTTCTTGTGCTGGAACCTGTTGTACTGCTGGTTCATCTGTGTATTTAGTTTCAGGAACTACCACTCTGTTGCTGGTAATGTCTGCTTGTGTCTTGTGTAGATGACTGAAGTTTCTACGTAGGATTTGGCCTTGATCAGTTTGAATTATTACAGATCTTGGTAGACTTTCAGGCTTTTCTACTACTCTTGCCCCTTCCCATTGGCGATGAGCAACTTTGTGTCGGACTTTTTCATTAATTTCAAAACTGTCTGGTCTTTTAGTGTGCTTATTACTGTACTTGGCTTGTTCTTCTCTTAATCGCTTTAGTTCAGCTGTGACTCCTTGCATTATTTTTGGTTTTAGGTTACTGTCTTTTGTAGGTAATGGAGATCTGGTTATTCTGCTGTATAGACGTTGGTTAGGTGAACCTAAAATATCATTTCTTGGTGTATTTCTCCAGTTTAATAAAGCGAGTTGAACATCGGACTTGTCAATACTACATTTTTTTAATATATTCTTAGCTACTTGAACTGCTTTTTCGGCGAGCCCATTGCCTTGATGGTGATGTGGACTGGATGTGACATGGTTAAATTTCCACTCTTTTTGAAAGATCTTGAATTCTCTAGACATGTATTGTGTTCCATTGTCAGTTTGTAGCTCTTCTGGTATTCCATGTACAGCAAACCATCTTTTTAATTGTTCTATAACTTCGTATGAGGACTGACCTTTTAGCTGTTGAAAATCTAAATATCCAGAGTAGCTGTCACAGATTACAAGGTAAATTTTTCCTTTTAATTCAAATAGATCAGATGCAACTATTTGCCATGGAAGTGTAGGAATCTTTTTAACTAGCACTATATCTTTAATATTGTCTTTTTGTGTTTGTTCACAGACAGAGCAGGTTTTAACTAGTTTTATAATGTCGTCATATTGTCCCTTCCAGTAGAGAATTTGTCGTGCTCTTCTTAAACAGCTTTGTATACCTGCATGTCCTTGATGAATATTCTTTAGCATTTTAGGGATCTGTGATTTTGGTACTACAATTTTATTTCCTTTAAAAATTTTTCCTTTGAGATAGCTCAGTTCTTCTTTAAAGTTAAAATAGTGTTGTAGTTCTGTGGGAAGATCACTGACTTTTTCCGGAAATCCTTGTATTATTGTCTGAAGTAGTAACTGTAAATGTGGATCTTCCTTTGTAGCTGTAATTAACTCCTCTTTTGCGTCAAGTGACATAGGTAGTATTACTGCAACTTTCAAATTTTCTTCTTGTTCATATTTCAGATTAGATGCATCACAGTCTCGACTGAGAAAGTCTGCTAAGGGTATTTCTGTGCCTTTTTTAAATATGACTTTTGGTGCGTATGGTGCAAGATTAAATAATATGCGTTGCAGTCTCGCTGGAGCAGATTGTATGTTTTTCTTGAAGATTGTCTCAAGTGGCTTATGGTCTGATTCCACTGTCAGTTCTTTACCATAAACATATTCGTGAAACTTCTTACATCCAAACTGTATAGCTAGTGCTTCTTTTTCAATCTGTGGATAATTCTCTTCCGACTTGGTTAACGCTCTTGCTCCATAGGCTATTGGTTGCCCTTCTTGAAGAAGTGCAGCACCAAGATTTTTTGAACTTGCGTCTACGCTTAATGTTACAGGTTTGTTTACATCATATAGTCTCAATACAGGAGGACTTTGAAGTACTTGTTTTATTTTATTCAAAGCTTCTTTGTGATGAATTTCCCATATAAAGCTTGTATTTTTGTGTAACAAATCTCTTAGTGGATTTCTTAGGTCGGACATTTTCGGAATAAATTTATTTAGGTATGTGATCATTCCTAGTAGTCTCTGTAGCTCTGTTTTGTTCATTGGTGTCTTCATTGCCTGTATAGCTTCTACTTTTTCTGGATCTGCTTCTAGTCCGTCTGCTGAAACAATGTGCCCCAGAAATTTTATTCTTTCCGATTCAAAAATGCATTTGTTTTTATTAAGTTTGAAGCCTGATTTATTTAGTGTTTCTATGACTTGACTAACGGTTTTTTGTAGTTCTTCTCTACATTTTGCGTATATAAAAATGTCATCGATTGATACTCTTACATTTTTAAATTTACTGAGCAAATTTGTTAGAATTTCTTGGAATATTTCAGGTGCTGATGATACTCCAAACGGAAGTCTCTTGAAAGAATATCTTCCCCATGGGGTAGCAATAGTTAATATTTTTTGTGTTCTTTCTGAAAGTTTAATCTGCCAGAATCCTTTTGTGCAATCTAATAATGCAAAGAATTTAGAACCTTTAATATCAGCTGAAATTTCCTCTATAGTAGTAAGTGGAAAATGACGTCTCAGTATGTTTTTGTTTACATCTGATGGATCTATACAGATTCTTATTTTGCCTTTTTGTCTTACAATTACCATAGGACTTACAGCAGGGGTAGGCTCTGTTTCTGGTTTAATGACATCTAATTTCACCATTCTGTCAAGTTCTTGCTTTACCTCATCTCTTATAGCATGTGGAATTCTTCTTGATGGTTTAATTTCAAGTTTTGGGTTCTCGATTAGGTCAATATCATACTCATAATCTTTATAACAGCCTAAACCTTCGAAAATGTCATCTTTACATTGACTTACCTTCAGTGTTTTCACCCTTGCAATAAGTTCTAACTTTTCACAAGTATGAAGTCCTAGGATCGGTGTAACCTTTTCTTCAACTACCTTGAATATAATGTTGTTTTCTTCATTTTTTATTTTACAAAGTAGCTCTGCTTCGCCTAGAACTGCCATTTTATCTTCGGTGTAACTTACTAAATTTTTTGTTCGGCTTGGTTTCAGACTTGCCTTCGTTTTGTTCATTAAGTGTCTCGGTAACACATTGCATTGTGCTCCTGTATCTAGTTTGGCAATAAATTTCACATTACCAACTTGTATTTTTTCTGTCCAGTCTTTCTTTTCTCCGACACTTAAAGCTGATATGTATACCTCATCTTCAGAACTATTTGAGTTTTCTTCTAGTGCATTCACTCTATTTTTCTGTTTGGGATGTTTCTTCTTAGTGCGGCACATATTGGCAAAATGACCATTTCTATTGCACTTAGTACACAGTTTGTTAAATGCTGGACATTCTCTACATTTATGGTTTGTACCACATCTCTTGCAGTCAAAATATTCATTTTGTTTATTTTTGACACTTTTATTAATTCTCATTGCCAATACTTTATCTGCTTTATTTTTCCCTTCGAACTCATCTAGTTGTTTGGAAGCTTGTTCACTAGTTTTACAGATTGTTATAGCTTTGGTCAAGTCTAGTTTATCTTCTGTTAGCAATTTCTCTCTTACTTGATTCGATCGGATTCCGAAAACTATCTTGTCTTTTAGCATTTCGTCGAGTAAATTGTCAAATTCGCATTTGCTTGCCTGAGTTTTTATTCTGGTTAAAAATTCGTTAAATTGTTCATCTTCGTTTTGTACAATTTTGAAAAATATATATCTCTCAAACGATATATTTGTTTTTGGTGCGAAATACTCTTTAAACTTGTCTTTAATGATTTGCAAGTTATTCTTGTCTGCGTCGCTTAGGTTAAAACTGTTGTATATTTCGATCGCTTCTGAGCCTATCACTGCCATAAATGTTGCTGCCTGGACTTGGGCTGGTTTTTTATCTAGTTGAACAGCGATTGCATACCACTCAAACTGTTGTAACCACTTTTTCCAGCACGTTGATTTGTCCGAGTCAATTTGTAGGTTAGCTGGCGGCTTTATTCCAGATACTGCGTCGTTCGTAGCCATCTTACAACTTTCTCACGTATTTTCTTTTATTTGACACGTTTTTCCATAATTCTGACACCATGTAACGTTGTAATTATTATTTAATATGAAAATAAGTAAGCGGTTGTGACATACGAAAACTATATTTTTGAATGATGACATTACGATGATGATTCACAATTTGACCACTAGGTGTCTATACTTTACACAGACCATCTAGACCAGGGTTGGCGAACCTTTATGTATCAACGTGCCATTTTTTCTAAAGTAATGTTAAATGAGGTCATAGACGTGCCATCACATAGCATCGCAAGTTAGGGCCAGCTCACAATATAATAATAATAATAATACTCTGTGCCACATACATGGCTCATGAGGGTGCTGGAGTTGTACAAAATAGATGCAACTCTACGCACCTTTCTTGAGTCATGTATGAGGCATTGGAAAACGGTCCTTCGCTATCCAGGATGTCGACCGATTCAAGGGAACGATGAGCCTGTATGGATTAAACGGGGAATATTTCAGGGCGACAGTTTGAGTCCACTTTGGTTCTGCTTAGCTCTGAATCCTCTTAGCACACTGCTGGGGGATTCAGGTCTAGGCTATCGGTTGAGAAGAGGTGGTCAAACCATATCTCACCTTCTTTACATGGATGACTTGAAACTCTTTGCCCCCAACAATTTGCGACTGATGGAGCTACTGAAGGTAACTGAAACTTTCAGTAGCGCCATCAGGATGGAATTTGGTGTGGACAAATGTGCAGTCATGCATGTAAAGAAAGGGGAGATTATGGAATCTGAGGGAATTCAACTCTCGGATTCCATACAGGTTAGATCCCTCAGCTCGACCGAAACCTATAAGTATTTGGGTATGTCGGAAGCGTTGGGCATTAACGGTACTGACATGAAACAATCGCTGAAGGAGCGCTTCTTTGGCCGCCTAAAAAAGGTTTTGAACAGCCTTTTGTCGGGCGGAAATAAGGTCCTTCAACGGTTGGGTCATGCCGGTATTAATGTACTCTTTCGGCATACTCAAATGGACTCAAACTGAACTCGACGCCCTGGATAGGAGGGTCCGTACACTGCTGACTGCAAACCGGATGCATCACCCACGATCGTCGGTGATGAGACTGTACATCCCGCGGAAGTGTGGAGGTCGAGGCTTTTTAAATGCTAAGACTCTCCACAACCGCGAGATGTGCAGTCTCAGAGAATATTTTCTCAAAGTTGATGTGGGTATGCACCGAGATGTGGTCGCAGTGGACAAGGGACTCACCCCGTTGTCCATGGCTAAAGAGAACTGGCGCAAACCTGTGATACTTACTACAGATGACCGCAAGGAGGTATGGAAAGGCAAGGAGCTTCACGGGCGCTTCTATCGGGCTCTCTATGGGTCCGATGTAGATTTCTCAGCGTCCGTGGCCTGGCTACGTTTCGGTGATCTCTTCGGAGAAACTGAAGATTTTGTTTGTGCAATTATGGACGAAGTTATCTTGACGAACAACTACCGGAGGCATATTATGAAGGACGGGACGGTTGACGTGTGTCGGGCATGTCACCGTCCGGGTGAGTCGGGTGAGTCCATCAGACATATTATCTCTGGTTCTCGTCTGGCTAACGGCGAGTACTTGCACAGGCATAACCAAGTGGCCAGGATTATTCACCAGCAACTTGCTTTGAAATACCAACTTGTTGATTCTGAGGTACCGTATTAAAAGTATGTGCCCGACCCAGTTCTCGAAATGACCATGTCACGTTGTACTGGGATCGGTCTATCATCACTGATAGGACTATCGTCGCTAATAAGCCCGATATAGTGGTGATAGACCGATTAGCGCGCCGCACAATGATAATCGATGTTACCATTCCACATGACGAGAACCTCGTGAAAGCTGAGAAAGAAAAACAAATCAAGTATCTTGACTTAGCGCACGAGTTTGTCGACATGTGGAATGTGGAATCGGCTGTCATTGTGCCGATGGTCGTTACGGCCAATGGTCTGATGGCCAAAAGCTTCGACGACCATCTGTCGAAGCTGGCGTTGCGCAGTTGGATAAAGGGCCTGATACAGAAGGCAGTACTCCTCGATACGGCTCGTATTGTGAGGAGGTTCCTTTCTCTGAAGCCCTAACCACCGGTAGCTTGGACCTCGCTCCCGACACCGGCGGACTACTATTTTTTATATTTTTAAATGTTTTTTTTTTGTATTGTTTTTATAGAAATATTTAAAAATGTAAAATATATGTATAATAATGAATAAAGAGAATAATAATAAATACTATTTATAATTCAAAACTCTTTATTTACTACTAGCACTTCGCCCACGACTTCGTCTGCGTGGATTTAGTAGGTACTCCACAAACTTAAACACCCTCTACCCTTATAAAGGTTAGCTTTGGAAACGTGACATTTCGATTTCGATAGCATCTGTCAATCCATTACATTTTTGACGTATTGACAATCGCGTACGCCCATCGTACGCCACGCCACCGTTGACAGAATCTCACTTGTCTCGAGCCCAGGTTCAGCGCAACTGTTCACCCCGTTCAACCCGTCAGGAGCCGTCAGGGTTTGATTATGCAAAAATTGTTAGGTACATCTGTTTCAATTATCCCGTTTTTAGTTTGTTCATAGCATTCCGACGTAAATTGAAGCAAGCAAATGTCCTCCCCTAAAATCTTAATCACCCCAGCTTCACTCCTTTTTATGTATGTAGTTTATTTTCGAAAAATCCAAACATTTGTTATTCTTATTGTTTATCGAAACCGTGTTTTAACTTCATCGTACCAAGCATTGATACGATTCTCTCCTGTACGCTCAAGCCGCGACATTTTTCTTACTCCGAGCATGTTTATTACCGTCGTAACTTTTGAACGAAAGGTCCGATTTGAATAATTTAAAGTGTAATTTACACGGACATAATCAACCTTAATTATCAAACCATTTAAATAGATAAGGATTAATATCATGATACTAAAATCACCATTTTTTATTTCACCATGGGATTTGCTTGAATAATTTGAACAAAAAGCGGTCATGGTGACTTATCCATAATAGTTAGACAAATGGTACCGCGGACTTTTTTGTAGATATTGATGACCTCTATAAAACTGTAGTAGGTACATCACTTTGCTATATTGTCAATAGATTCCGCAGCGTACGCGATATAAGGATTTCTTCTCACACCTGGGGTTACATTATCGAAGTTTTCATACGGATCCCTAAATTTTTTGAAAATATTCTATAGCCTATGTCCATCACCGATAATGTAGGATTCTAATGGTGAAATAATTTTTCAAATCGGTCCAGTAGTTTCGGAGCCTATTCATTTCAAACCAACAAACAAATCTTTCCTCTTTATAATATTAGAGTAGACAAAAAAAAAATACTTTTTGCGATGTCACAGTTATACCTACGTGTAATTTAAATATAAGTATGACTAGTGAGACTTCTGTTATGACATACATAGCCCAACGGACTTCGTGAAATAGAATATCTGTACCTACTTCACACTTTTTTTTATAAGTGCATTATGAGTTTTTGTGATAGGTGACGTGCCCAAAATATTTTGTCGCGTGCCATTCATGGCACACGTGCCATTGGTTCGCCGTCCCTGATCTAGACAAAACAAACAAAACCTAAAAGCAGTTTTTGTTTTGCCTGTATGTTTATTCCTGCTATTCACCAAAACAGCTGAACCGATTTCGATGGGAATTTTAAATATGGAGTGAAATTTGATAATTTAATTTTAGAAAAATTATTGAGAGTCCAACACAAATAATTATTAAACCTATGAAATTACGAAACATGCACAGACAGAGCCGCAGGCAACAGCTAGTTGCAATATTAAAGAAACATAAAATGGTTGAGTTTAAAAATACCAGTACAACTTTGAAATTATTACTTTTATGATCGCAGTCATATATAATTCACAAATTTGTTTGTTACACAGCATGATTAGTACCAACTATTTACTAAGAGCTCAATACATCATCCTAATTTAGGACCGGTAGGTACTAGGGGTTACAAACAACGTAGATCATTACTACAATGTTTATAGTTGGGATCATAATCTTTTACCCTACTATCGTATTAGCGCCTCTCAGTTGTAGGTATCCTGCAGTGATGTCCATTGGTAAATTTCTTACAGTAGCAAACTCTTCTGCATTGCTGTAGAATAGCTTGGAGTGCCGATCTATGTATGGTGCGGGGAGGCCAGATATATCCGAATACTTCTTGGTTGGTTTAAAAGTTGGAGGTGCGTTGATGGAATAATCTGAAATCAAAAGTGAGGTTATCATAAAATAAACAATGCAGTATTTGGTACAAATCTCAAGTAAAGGAATAAATTTCTTACATAAAACGGCGTCGTTGTGCCATGGTAAGGCTCGTTCAGCCGTTAATATTTGCTTCAGCGATCTCCACATACGTTTCTTACATCCACTTTTCACGACAAATTTATTTTCATTTTTGAAACAATATGTTTTCTCAGAATCACCAGTCATGACGCCACGATTATTTTCGATAAATCACAATAAATAAATCCGTTCCGTTTACGGCTACAAATTACGATAAAAATTTAAACTGCATGAAAAATCAACAAATTCGGACTGTCACAACACAACCCACAGTCACAAAATAAAAGTACTCTGTGGTCACATCACAAAGCAAAGAGTATTCTATACTAGTCTATACTAATATTGTAAAGAGGTAAAATTTGTAAGTTTGTATGTAGGGGGTAATCTCTGGAACTAATGATCCAATTCTAAAAATTTTTTCACTGGTAGAAAGCTACATTATTCCTGAGTGCTATAGGCTATAGGCTAAATTATTTTTATAACATGTATATTAACCGAGCTATCACAACTTTAGTCTAGCAAGTCGGAAAGAAATACCTCAATAAAATATAATTATTTGCATGCATGTAGGTGTAGGGTAGGTGTAGGGTAGGTGTAGGGTAGGTGTAGGTAGGGTAGGTGTAGGGTAGGTAGGTAGCCAGTTGACGGGAGCGAAGCCGCGGGGGACAGCTAGTGTAATATAAAGGGAGTGAACCGAGTGAACTCAGTAAACTGTCACACTCACATACAATTAATGTAGGTACTCTGTGCTCACGTAAAACGACAGACACACATGCTCATTCCTACTAATGAGCACTTGCTCAATAAAAGCATGTGAATCAGCCGTTTCATTAAAAGTCTAGCCTTTTCATTGAACTGTGCCGTTTAATCAGCGACATAAGTGTCATGGGCAAGTCATTAAACGATATTGAACAAATGAAAAGGCTAGGCAACCAATTAAACGGCTCATTAAGCTAATTGGCTGCAACATATATATGTGTTCTGTGAGCACTTTTTTTTTTGAATGACCACTAGCAAGTTAACACACATGGGATTGGCTTAACCGGACTAACCTATGGTGGCCTCAAATGAATTTAAGGCCCCCAGCCAAGGCATTTAAGGCCCCCAGCCAAGGCTTCTGTGAGCACGTCTCTCCGTACCTTTATGTACTCCTGAACCTAACTTGGCATGAGTTTGTGAAGACAGTAACATACCCAAATTACAAAAGAAAAAGTTAATATTGTAATTGTTTATTTTCAGTAACTTGAGAAGACCATACAAGTTTTCATTCATTGTTCCGACAGTTAATATTTTTTTAAAATATTTACAAATATTACATACTTGCACCGAATGAAAAAGTTTACGAAGACAACCATTGTTGCACGTGGATTACACCAATGAGAGAAATCGAAACGTCAAAATAATAAGTTTGAGGTTATTCTTGTGTTGTAGGGAATGTGTTAGTATAAAAAATTTAATAAAGATGGATATCGTTAATGAAATACTAGAAAAAGAACAGAAAAAATCTGAGAAGTATAAATCCATCACAGTAGAAAAGCATTTAGATGTAGATCTTGATATAGGCTCTTTACTGGCATCAGACACCAACGACTTGGATGCAAAATTAATAAAGTGAGTTGATTTTTACTGCTTTACTTAAAATTCGTCACTGTTTCCATTGTGTTTATACGCATATAATTTATTAGAACTTGCCGTCAAATAAAAAATAATTGCTGAAAATTAAAGTAACTGCGTCATGAACGAAACTAAGTGCAATAACCACACATGTTATTTTCCAGGACCAATAAAGACGACTATTTAACGTCTTTAACTCGCGACAACACACAGTTACTATTAAACAAAATATGGGAGCTTCCCACAGAGAGGGTTGATGAGGCAATTGTTGTCCGGTTGCCTGAACCTAAGACAGTGTTCCCAAGGGCCAAGCCCTGTCCTAAGCCGAAGGCTCTCACCAAATGGCAAGAGTTCGCTAAAGCTAAGGGCATCACAAAGAAGAAGAAGGATAAATTACAATGGGATGAACAGTTGCAGAAATGGGTGCCTTTGTATGGGTAAGTTTGAGATTTTCAATAAATTTGTATATCATCCCTGGGATGAAACTAAAATGATATTATGTGGCAAAGGTGCACCCATAGTAAACCTATGCACATCAGCAAGCTATTGAATTCTTGCTTTCCATAATATAGGTTTTCTGATCCCATTTCATTTAATTTAATAACATTCCTCCTTTTACATTCTAGTTTCAAGAAAGCAGCTGCAGAGAAAGAGAAGAATTGGTTGATAGAAGTGCCACAGAACTTGGATCCTATGACAGACATGTATGAGAAGAAAGCCAGTGAGAAGTCGGAGAAAGTAGCCAAGAATGAGTTGCAGAGGCTCAAGAATATTGCCCGGGCCAGGAAGGTTAAGATACCTAGGGTTGGGCTACCAGTCACTTCTGATAAAGCATCAGCTACACAGGTACAGTGTGACTTCTATAAAATTCCAAGTATAAAATTACTCAGGACCATAATGTTGTGATAAGGCAATTAATAACCAGTTTTTTTACCTACAAATCTTTTCAAATTGCAGTTAGACACCGCAGCAACTGTGGCCAAGGCTTCAACGGCATCACTCGGCAAGTTCCAAGACAAGTTGCCCAAAGAGAAAGAAGCCAGAGGCAAAGGCATTCATGAGCTCATCCCAGGCAAAGAAAGGAAACGCAAACTGCCAATACCAACACCCGCACAAGAGAGGGAGAATAACTTAAGTATGCTCGATAACATTCTGAACAAGAGACCTAAGATTGATATGGATAAGGCAGTCGCTAAGCACATACATGATGAGCAAGTAAAGTGAGTATAATTTGAACTATTCTGTGGAATTACTGTGAGTTTATAACCACTTGGCAGTTACTTAGTTATAAAAATTGCTTCCAATTAATACTGAAAATCACTGTAAGGCTAGATCCTAATACAAAGCGAACATTGCGCGAATATGTGATCTTCACGTTAATATGTTTGGCAAAACAGGAAGGCGCCCTCTGTCAGCGTGACAACATGATCGGGTTTTCTACTAGGACGACGCCACACATGACAATAGTGAACACAAAATGCAATCAAGTTTAAATACTCGCACTAGGCCAACATTTCTAGTGAAATAAGGCTACTCATGAGTGGCTTTGAACTGACTGTTAACTGTATGATCCAGTTTAAAGGATGGTATTAGCTCAACCTTAAACCTCTCCTATTGTAGGGGGCCCAATGTTGGTCAGACTCGCAAGTCATTCTCTGTTCTACATCTTAGTATCAGAAAACAATTAATGTTTTGATAAAAATTGTAAACAGTCCTATGTCAAACTTTCACCCAACAATCTGATGGTTGTTGGTACAGAAGGGACTTGATATACAAAGTGTATATAAAATGTATGGTGTCAAAGGAACGAAATATACTTAGCGTCGCGGCTACGCGGCCAAACTCCATACATTTTCTCCGCTGCGCGCTCGGAGCGTTTTGTATAAAATTTAATGGCGGCTGCGAAGTGCGCTTGTGTATCATCACACATGAATTTGCTACTAAACTGCAACTCCCGCATGTTCAGAACCGCCATTAATTTTGTATGTTGCTATAACCAAGAATTTAGCAGAACTGAAACTAATGCTACTAAAACTAACGATAAGTAGCATTACTGTATTACCTTTCGAATCAAGACTACATTTTACATTTTTCTTTGCAGCCGATCAGATGAAAAGAAAAACACAAAGCCCACCAAGGGCAAGCGTAACTTCAAAACTAAGACGAAGGGTAGCAACCCCACCAATTTCACGGCTAAGAAACCTAAGGCAGGCAAAGGAGAGAGGAATCCTGGCAAAAAGGCGGGCGGCAGGAAAAGAAGATAAGGGTTTTGACAACATAAATAGACTTGTAGTTAACCTTTAATTAGTCATTTTAAGCTCATGAGGATCTTTGCACAAACCAGAGTTATATATATTATCGTTATCCGGGCTATTATGTGACATTATATTTGTTATTTAACCTGTGTTAGTAATTAACTCCCGAGTAATATATAACTACAGTTTGTGCAAGCGGGCCTTAGGATCTTTCTTGCAAGTACTAAATGTCTAAAAACTTTCCTAATTGCTATTTCCCAGGGAAAACATTTAGATTTTTGTTTATATTATGACTAATTGTTAGAAAAAGCAGTTCAAAGGTTTTGGACTAGTTGGTCATTGTCATGTTTTACTATAAGTGTCTTGACTTAGTCTTCAGAATAAATTCAGAAAACATCTGCTGAAAAAGCGCACATGGTACAGTGTGATTCCGCCTTTTCATGTAAAATTATTTTAATTAAAATATGTTTCAAAACTGTAATACTTACATAATTAATTATGAAGGTGTAATTAAAACATTGCAAACCTTTTAAATTATTTTATTTCCTCCAACAAAATGTTTATCATGGGCTAATATTTTTTACAATTCCTTTAGAAACCACAAAGTTCATGTGTTTTTTTGTTAATCAATAATATTTTATAGACTGCACATGTGAATGCGAAAATACAAACATTCATAAACTCTTTGGTAAAAATGCATTAGAAAAAAAGAAATGGTCGGACACTTTGGCATCAGAAGTCCCTAATTAAATCTATAGGTGTGAAATTAAAAAGCGGATATTTTAAGGAATTTTCATTAAAACAAAAATATTAAGGGTCTCATAAAAAACAATAATTACAATATTTTCAGTAGATTCATTCAGATCATTAAATAATTAATTTTAAGAAAAATACATTAATTAATATGGATGTTTCGTGCCATAAAAAATATCCGTACCAAACAATACTGTACTGCACCTACATGAACGCAGAAATTAGTATAACTTCCATGAACGCTAATCTAAAACACCAGCTCTAATTTCAACATGTGCAGTATTATTTCCTACATTTTTGTACCAGTGTGTACTACGTTTTTAAATATAATGATATTTTCCTTACTTCTACTTTTACACATCTATTTAGGCAAAGGAGAAGGTATATTGATTAATACTGTATATCGAGAAGTCTACACAACATGCTACGCTACGCAATCAACTTTTCTATTAAGCTACATGGAAGCGTCTACCACAATTTATTCTTAGCCCATACAGTACAATAAAACAGGGTCATTGTCTATAAATATATTAAAGCTCTTAAATGTTTTCGTCTGCATTCGGGGCCGTATAGTGTGACATGTCAAGCTACACTATCTACTAAGCAACATTTGATGCGCACGCAACACGTGACGCTCAACATGATACGACACGTGTTGCACAACAACGTGCGATGTTCCCAGCAGGCGAGCAACATTGACAATATTACTAAACATAAGTTCCTCGTTGCCGTTCAACATGATAAGCAACATGTTGTGCGTCAAATGTTGCTACGTGGATACGAGGCTGTAAGAGTCATTGCCAGAGAAAGATGGAGTTGTATAGCTACATCTTCCATTTGATTTGACCATTCTTCATCCCTTTTTACAATACGGCCACTGAACGGATTGCTTTTGTTGTCTCTAGCTGCAATAAGGCAGCTCGGGACACCGAAGGTCGACTCAAAGCCTAAGTGGTTATCCAGCGAAAACGCTTGTTTTGACCTGTATACTGTATGGAGTAAGATTAGACTGTTTCTATTTTTTTTTTTCTATTATTGACATTTATTAACCACGTTGATTTGAAGCGAAGTGGAGCTTTAACTCATTTGAGGTCACCACAGGATAGTCCGGTTAAGTAGTTGATAGCCCTAGCGTGCTAAACCGGTCTTGAAATATTTTCGTAGAACAGATTTGATACTTCATTTCATTTTCTTAACAGATTTTGCAATGTATTCTGTCAATTCTGGAAACGGTTGGGTTCATGAATGTATGAACGTATAATATAAGTAGGTACATGTCATAGAACTAGGCATTTTTATCGTGGTATAATTAAATGGTGAAGTAATGGATAAAGGACGACACAGTTGGCGCAGTGGTTGAGCGATTGACTACTGCGCTGCGTGTCGCGGGTTCGATTCCCGCACGGAACAAATATTTGAATGGCCTACAGATAGTTGTTCCGGGTCTGGTTGTTTGTGTATGTGAGTTTATATGTTTGTAAACGCACCCACGATACACGAGAAATTCCTAGTGTGGGGCAAGGTTTAAAAAAAAATGCATTTATGAACGCGCGTCAATCATTCTACGAGTAATCTATACCTTATTATAATGGCATAAGAATCACATGACGCGCTCTTAATAAGATCAAGCATTTGGGGTGAACAGACACATAACGCTTCACTTCTTATCGAGATAATACATAGGTAGTTTAAAGGTCCAACATGCAATATGCATATTATATCTGTTTTCAGTGATTGGCATGATACATTCATGCACAAACCAGTTTGTCTTTATCGCTAACAGATAAGAAGGTCTCATGTTTTTCAGTGTCAACGCAAACATCACTCAGTTGTTTACAAGACTGAAAAAATATGTACTTTCTACTCTATATATATTGAGAATCGGTAAGTAACACTACTAAGTACATAAATACTTGTTTTCTGTTATTTTTCTTATTTGCTCTGATGCTACTCCCATGTAAAATGTTGGGAGTATTTGTTTTTGCTTAGTTCTATATGCATTTTAGTTTTTCCTCTGCTATTTTCAACTATCAACTTCAAATCAACGCGCTCCTACAATCTTACACATTAATATTGCTATTCATCGCTATCCACTAACTCTATCTAAACAAGTTGGTAAACGATTGTCACAAAATAGGATTTCTGATATTATTAATATACTTATTTTAATAAACAACGGTCCGCAACACAATCTCCTAAGAAAACATCACCCTCCTTTTGGCATCCGTCGAAGTCGGTTAAAAAGATCTTTCAGATATCTTCTATGTAGAAACTTATTTGGCGATTGTGTGGCAGACCATTTAAGCATTAGAGTAGTTAATGGAAAAATATGTTTAGCTTATGGTAAGAATAGGAAAGGTAAATAGAGCTGTCTCAATAATAAAGAAGACAGTATTTAGAATAAAATTAATATGAAAATTCGACACAGTACTCTTTACACAACCTTGAGAGCCTTTTCCACATTACGCTTACATACTCAAAACCGACTTAGAAATTGTTCTATTTTTAGGGTTCCGTACGTAAGCCTTCGCTGTCCGTCCGTCTGTCTGTCAGCGGGCTGTACCTCAAGAACCGTAATAGGCAGACTGTTGACGCAGAATTAAATCTGATTGTTAATCGGTTTTGTCTTAAGCCTGTGGAAAAGTCCCTCGTTCCATTTCATAAATCCTATCTAAGATTGCAATTATATTGAAATCTAAAACAGACAAAACTCACAAATGAGAATGATTTAGGTAAATATAATTTATATATTTATGAAATACAAAAATGTTCTAAAAAATTCGATAGTTTGGTACAGGTACGTAATCAGTCAATAAAATAATTAATTAAGTAAAAATAATTTGGCTAGTCACAAAGCAACGGTCAATTCTCACTTAGCACCATCTGTTAACAGTAACAGGTAACTTAGTTCTAGACCAGTTTGTTCTTCTACAGTCTATGATTTCAAAAGATCCATTCATCCTTCTTGGTCGAACTTTATGGGAAACTGACCTGTTTTAAAAACTAATTTTGCGTTGCCATAAATAAATAAACTTTGCATATATTTTTCATATATTAATTTCTGGAATCCATCTTTTCAAACCCACTTGAACTTACCATTTTATGAAAGAAGTTTAAATTTGGAAGATTTAAATTTGTAGGCAGATCACACATACGTTTTAGAGACTAATACCTACACATTAATATTAAGGTAGTGATTTAGCGTATGCTGCGCTACCGCCGCTAAAAGGACGAAAAGAATGGATATTATGTCGCAATCAACTAGCTTAATCAGCCGTTTAATTGGCTGCCTAGCTTTTTTTTATTGAACGGCGCCGTTCAATCAGCGGCCTAAGTGATATCGCGGCATTTAAATGAACAGCTAGGCAAACACTTGTTTCATTTAATGACTTGCCTAGCCAAGCAAAGGAACATAGGGCACAGGGAGGGAGCTTAGGGCACCCCGACACGGATTTTCCTACCCTGCAGACAAAAATAGGAGCCCCGCGCTGCATGACTCCGTCGTCGAGATTAAAATGATGAAATTAATTGTTGTTTGAATTTAGAATTCCCAATATTAAAATATTTTCGTGACACGGTTACCCTATTCTATGAACGGCCTAAACATCTGCCAGCCCGTTCATTAAATGTTGTACTAGACGCATTGGTTGAATGTCATTTAGGCCGTAGCGCTGATTAAACGGCGCCGTTCAATAAAAAGACTAGGCAGCCAATTATACAGCTGATTAAAGCCAGTTGGCTGCGACAGATACCAACAGACAAATTAAGCAAAACGTTTGTGTGACGGCTGCCTTACTCCATTATAAATTATGCTCAAGCCAAAGATTTTATATTCCAAATGTTATTAATTTAGTTTTAATTTTAATGTCTCAATGTGTCATTGATCTGTGTTTTATTTCGTTTCACAAAAATATTGTTTATGGCTATCTAACAACCCTGTATCAATAATGAGGTTACATGTTAAAATCCTGTATTGAACAATATTATAACGAATAAAAAAAATCTATACTGTCTGGTGATATTCTTCAGACGTTATGTATAAAACTAATATCAATTATTAATTTGGATGGGGTTATCATGGACCCGTTCCTTCTAACAGTGAGACGGCTTTTATCCCAGTAGTGGGGATGATTGGCTGACAATTTTATTATACTTTATTTAATTTACAACGTGTAACAGAATAAACGCAATACTTCTTATAGGGACAATGTCCTCATCATTCTGAGCAACTTTTACTACGGGACCAACACTGAAATTGTGAAAAAAAAACGACTGCTCCATTCGTAGCTCATTTTTGAGCGCGTAACTCGACAAAATAACGATTTCGGGGTTGCTCCCATAGTAAAAGTTGTTCATAACAATGATGTGTATAATGACCCCTTAAGAGGTACTTAACTAGTGCGTTTATTCTGTTACACGTTGTATTTAAATTACGGCGAATACTTTTTTCACAGTAGTATTTAGCCTTACACTGAAACATTACCACTTTAGCAGTACTGAAAAATATTCGTACATTATGTACAACACAAGAGTTCATACATAATACAGTAGTAAATCTATCCCACAGTCTCCACAGGAATCCATATATTTAGGGTAATACTTAAAATAAAAATAAGTACATAATTATATTATACAGGTAAGACTTATAAACTACGTCATGAAGGGTAAGGAGATCAATTTAAGGAATAGAAATACCTAGCGCGGTTAAATATTAACAATAGAAAGTTTACAATTGTTATAAAATGAACAACTACGATGTATAAAGACTAGGTACATGATTTCTAGTGAACATAGCCGTTTCATTGCTGAATAAAGATCGTAAATAAAAATATACAGAGGAATATATTATTTCATGAAACTTGAGTAAAAAACAAATTACTTGAAAGCATCTGTTTTGCAAGTCCAAGATAATTTTGCGAAGTAGATCAATTTTGGTATGCTAATCAGGCCCGAAGTTTAAGCCAGGGAATATTGCGGTGTTGTATAGGAATACAAATGTCCAATGAAAAGTTTAAATTGCTTTTCAGATTTGATACAGTAATGCATAATAAGATCACGATCTACGACGACGTCGTTATAATAATTTACATTCGTTGAAAAACCAACCCAAGAGAGATCTTGTGGGTGAATTTGTCAATTCCCTGTCGATTAGGCGAAGGCCCGAGACCTTGAGCTGTCCCAAATTATCTATATAATTTGTTAAAATAAACTGGACTTGTATAACAGTGCATCAACAAATAAACTTAAAAATATAATTTACAGCTCTCATAATATTTCATTATCTGTCGTTATTTGTTAATAAAATCTATTCCAACGTAACAAGATCCATGCATTTACCACCTATCTCAGGTCCTTCAAAATATAGCGTATAATATAATATAGCAGAAAATATAACGTATAATTATTATTTGTATAGAAATATACTTTGTTTACTAATATAATAATATTGCAGTTAAATTGAATGCCAGATTCAGTATCCTAGGGAATTCAATTTCGTTAGAAATTAGTCTGTGAAAGTAAATAGGTACCAGGTTAAATTATATCTGTCGGGATTCAATCATTCACAAAGCTATTTCCAAAGCATGCTTAATCGTGTGGCATCATCGATAAATAGAGATGATCTGAAGATGACCTAGAATTCTGAATCTGTGCTAAACACCTGACCACGTATAATTTATAACATCTTACTTATACTCGATACTCTGGCCGCCATAACATTTCTTGCACAGAGTGTACACGCCCGACTCGGCGTCGTGTTTCCCTTTGTAATGGCACACGATGTGCACCAGCTTCAGATTCTCCCGCGTGAATATTTGCAAGTAATACCTATCGGCTTCGATACCTCCCAACTTCGAATCTTTATCACATAACATACATTTAATATCACCGTTATACAACCCATCGATTGCTTGTAGAATTTTCGGGATAATAGACCTAGAGAGTTCAATCTTGTGGTCGAGATTCCAGGTTTGGAATATGATGCGTTCTTCGCGGCTGCGGTAAGGGTTGATGACGTGCTCGCCCTCGTAGAGGCACTTGTCGCTGCTCCACAGGCCTCCGCATTGGAACAGACCACTCTCGTCGCAGATACGAACGCTTTTGTTCGCTTTGCGGTTGAAGAAAGTCTCATTATACTTGTAAGATTCAAGTATGTTGCGTAGGTCTGTCAAGAACTGGTCAATGAGTTTCTTACCTCGCCCGTTCTTCGAGTGTATGTAGACGTCGGATGATTGAAGAGCTGATTTTGTTTTGTAGTAGTATCCACGCATCCGATCTTTTACACGTTTAGACATAGACTGCTCTTTTGTCTTTTCTGATGGTTCTAGTCCTGCAAACATTTTTGTATGATAGTTATGTTACAAGAATATGCGAGTGCTAGAGATTCGTTGCTCAAACATTTATTTAAGGCAAAAAGAATCGCTAACAACCTTGAGGGGAAAAAACAACTTTCTATATTATTCTATGATTTAAATCTAAAGTATAATCATAACCAAATTGTCTTTGACATTGTTAACATTTCAAGAAAATACGACCCATGGTTTAGATGTGAGGTTTGCTATATTAGAGTTAGATGTAACTTTACAAATTACTTGCACCTCGTTACACCAATGTATGTATGTAAATCGGGCCGGTTTCCGCAACTCCACGACTAAGCGCGTATTTTGCGTGCAGCTCGTTACTCCAATAAAAATATTATTACACTTTACGATTTTAAATTGAACATCATATACACCACACATCTTAATGGCTAGTCTCATTTAATAAAAAAAAAAACATGTGAATATATTTTAATTTTTTTACTTGTTACACCAATAAAAATATTCACATGTTTTTTTTTTTAAGATGAATGGTTCATATATAAACTGATAACATAACATCATGCCTGTAATTCTCAAAGGTATAGGCAGAGGTGTATTAAACTATACACCACCATAGTTTAACACCATCCAATGAATCTCTTAGTAGTTACTTTAGCCTTTCTTACCTTCAAACCACTCTGGATCCTGTGTCCTCCCGCTGAGCATGGTCTTGGCATCATCAGCAGCTGCAATGTACTTCTGGAACACCTTGAACTTTTCCTTGATGTTGGTGGTAAGGAACTCCTTGGCTGCAGCCCCAGTGTCTATGTAGTCCTTCTTTTGAGACCGGATCAGATCATAGTAGTAGTCAAAGTCTGGAGAAATAAGCATTTTCAAGACATTTGGGCCTTTTCAGATAAATTAGTATTTATAATAGTCATTTTAAACCTACTACTACCTTATCAATGTCTCATTATCATAAACCAGCCAAAACATGTCTACTGCCAGACATAGGTACAGGCTTCCCCTTCCCTGCTTTTTAAACAAAGTGTAATCTACCCACATCGTTACATTTCCGACTATAATTTATATTTCTGTAACAAAGCATACCAGTAACCATTTTCTCTGTGTTCTTCAGTAATATGAAGAGTGTCTGCGAGGGCAGAGTAGCCAGGTACTCGTCTTCGTCCACTTGCGTCCCGTCCTCCGCCACGCATAGCCGGCACTCTGCGCAGCTGACATTGAACTGGAAATCCCGAGTCGCGGAATTAGGTCAAGGTATAAGAATATCGGTCAAGGCTTCACCCTGACCTATTTCTCACAACGATAAACACAGCTAATCATGACTAAAACTAGCCCCAAAAACCATCAAAATCACGAATAAACCACATTTCGAACACACTTAATCACATAAACAAAGTAATTTCTACTTACGCCTAACTTTTTGCATGATTTCTCTATCAACTCTTCCAGATTTTCGGCAGCAACGCCTATTTTCTTCTCCCTCTTTACATCCGTCACTTTATATCCTTTTTTCATGATTAAAATAAAATTATTTTACAATAAAAGTTATATTCATTTATAAAAATAAAAACAAAGAAATCCAACAGCCGAACGAGAGATTGCAGCGCAGTTTGATTCTAAAGTGACGTTTGATAAGAGGGCTGCCACTTGCGGGAGTCACAATCTGCAATATTCGTTTCCATAATTTAGGGATTTTTCGTTCAGCAGCCTGACGTCCGTAGGTCAAACATATATTTTTTACAAATTATTAAAAGCACTACTACCCAGATTTAAGTTTAGTTGTAAATTTAAGTAGTCGGTGGCTATGGCAAAAGTTATTTATCAAATTTTCCAGTTTATGAGGAATATTTATGAATCTGGCAACTTCATTCTTATATTCTTCTCCCCAAGTCCCCATCCCTACAAAAAAATTGCAAGTCCCCAACCCAAATCTCCAGTTAACACGCCTTTCCTCCCAATTATCTTTTCATTTCAGCCAATATCAAACTGAACGATGAGCAGATTATTTAGCTCCGTATCTATCATGCATGTACCAATGATTGAAAAAAATAATATCATAGCACAGAATCACAGGACCTACGAATAGATTGTATCGTTATCTGAGTAAGTAGTAATAGTGGGTCGTAGTTTCGTTGTACTATATTATCATCACAGTAAGCCTTGTTTTCATAATATTCAAGACTATTTTTTCCCGCGGTTTCGGTTCAGTGGTTCATTCCATGGACTTGCCTTTTTCGGGTAATAGATAGCTTTCTGATAATTTCCGTGATGGAGAGTAAAAATGTGTTCCAAATTTGACCTCATAAACTACAAACAAACAATGTACCTGACTACTTTATAATAAAAGCATAGATTCATCGATCACTAATAAAAAAACATAGGGTACATTTAAATTAAGTACATGTAGTTTCAATGGTCGCCATCGAAAACCTGCACGTCTAAATAGCCGCAAAAGCTTTATGAAAGGTACGAACTCGCTGGTGCACAGTGCAGCAGACGAGAGATATGCACTATGGAGGCACTAAAACCACAGAACACTATAACCTAGCACTAACACCGTCCCGCTCCACACTTCATCACCCTGGCAGAACATCTAACATCTGAACGCGAACTGCAGTGGCCAATCTGGACTGCGGACTCAGATTGGCCGCTGTAAAAATAATCTGGCCAAATTGGGCATTCTTTACCCATCCCAAACGCAGTGCCAGTGCGGAGGCCCTTAACAGGACATGCATCACCTTTTTATTGCCCGTCGTGTACAACCACCTGCAACCAAAATTTGAACGAGGCCAATGATAGAGCTGTACAAGTTGCTCATACTGGTCAGACATTTGAATATGAGTCAATCGACACGAAAAGAAAATGATACATGAAAACAGATTTCATTTTCATCGTCCCCTTGGTCCCTTCACGTATATTTTTGTACCGGTTATACCGTTCTACCGGATCCGAGTACAACTCTGAGAGAAGTCGCATCACTACTCCATATTTCCCCACCCATTCCCGTTCCCGCCAAATTACTGTATAGCTGTCAAAGTCAAAACCACAGTGAAGTGACTTGGAAATTAGAATCTTCCCAAATAAGGAATTTATTTGTAAAAATAACTAATATTGTACTGTACATGTGTGTCTGTGAGTATTCATTATTTAGATTTCGGCCATACATTTTTTTTTATCAGTTCTAATTCTATCCTCGCTGTATTTACTAAAAGGAAGATAAAACTGCGAGCGGCATTAATCACTAACACGAGCTCTGATTTTAGATTATTTTGTTCGTAGATTTACGAAGATTTAATAATCAATTGAATTAAAAATAAGTACTTAATTGGGACATAATAATCATCTGACAATGAAACGTGGTGCCCTAATAGTCATTGAGGGGGTCGATAGAACTGGAAAGTCGACCCAAGCCAGAACACTTGGTAAGTACATGTTTACCTGTATACCACAACCGGTTTTACCTTAAACCTTATTGGAACCTGTCTGATGCACCTTTTGTATTTTTAATCAACTATGCCTACAGATACAACTCAGAAATCCACAAACTAAACTAAAACTTCAAAGAATTTCCATTCCATCTGAAGCCATTCTTTTTTTGGTTTTTACAAACTTCAGTCTGTTTTTTCCCTTTCAGTTGAGAATCTGAAAAAGAAGAATATTCATGCAGAATATACTAATTTCCCAGCTCGAGATACAGATGTTGGAAAAATTATAAACAGTTATTTACAACTAAAGGTAAACTACAGGCACTATTAATTTTGCTATCTAAATTACAGACGCTATCTACAATTTTTCTATGCCTATAACAGATTATCCTTAGAATTGTATGATTTTAAAATAGGCCATGGAATTATCTAATCTGTAATGATAGCATGATAAACATAATTTAAATCCTATCATATTTTTGTTGTGAACTAATTTATTGGTTGATATGATGATGATAATTGGAGTCACACATATTATGGTCCAACATCAGGACTAAGTGTGGAAAGCAAACCCCAATAAATAAATACATGATGATGATTATATTTATTCATCTTTGGTGTCCTCTCCCTATCTTGCTCTTTCTCTTTCTACAACAAAATATATATATATTTTTTTAAATATTTATAACATAACAATTCTACTAAATTAAAGTTCTAATCTTACCCATAACTGATATAAAGTCTATCTGTATTGTCCCAAGGCTAGGTTAAAGCCTCCCGGAAGCTTTTCAACACATTTTCCTCAGCTATTAGTAGGCCTATACTTAATATTCCAGAATGATCTATCAGACGAAGTGATTCACCTGCTGTTCTCGGCTAACAGATGGGAGAGAGCCAAGAACATTATAAGGACATTAGAAGCAGGCACCACATTGATTGTAGACAGATATTGTTACTCTGGTGTAGCATTTTCAGCTGCTAAAGGTGAGGCAGATCTTTTTGAATTTTTTATTCCTGATTCTGTTCTTGGTTTAAAATGAATCATAATACAGTTGCAAAAATAGGTTTAGCATTTGTAGAATCATTTAAATTGAGAGCATGAGTGTTGATCATTTCTCTGTCCATGAACAGCTGAAATAATATTATATATGTAGCAGCCAACTAGCTTAGTCAGCCTTTTCATTGAACTGCGCCATTTAATTAGCAACATAAGTGACATGGACAAGTCATCAAACGATATTGAACAAAAGATGTCCCTTAGGTCGCTGAAAATTTGGCATGTTTAAATGAAAAGGCTGGGCCACCAATTAAACGGCTGATTAAGCTACTTGATTGCGATATATATATATATATATATATATACAAATGTCTTTTCAAGAAGGTAAAGACCAAAGAAATATGTTTGATAACTTCTTTTCTGTTTCACAAGTATGCATAACGTAAAAAGCTGGTTACGTAATATTATTATGATATTTAGGTATAAGAAGAATGCAAAATGTGCTGATTAAAATGGAAATAAAGCAAATATATTTATTTGACATGCATACCTCTATATTATGAACATACACTAAAAGTATGTTAGTAAAAGACAAAAATGAAGATAAACACTGAATATCTTCTATAAATATGTATTTGTTCCAGGTTTAGACTTAAATTGGTGCAAGTCTCCAGATATAGGTCTGCCTAAACCAGATAAGGTGTTCTTTCTCACGATGCCCATCGACTCTATCAAACAAAGAAACGGATTTGGGATGGAAAGGTCAGTGACTCAGCAAGATAAAGACATCTTATCAATTTGGACCAATGCTGTTTTTTGCTGATTGAGATTACCCCTCTCCCCCTTACAATACTGTCGTTATTTACCTTTTTTTGCCCTCGTGAAGCAAATGACTCAGCCATGGTCATGACACGAGTCTAGCTTCTATTCAGCATTTTTGGATGAATTTTGGCATGGATTAATCCAATATCGGTTCAGCCGACTCATGGACGTTGTCGCGTTGACACCGTCGAAGCTGTGTTAGCTGAGGGTGCCGATGCGTTATGTTCGGCGGACGACCGGCTAAGTCCGACCATATACAATCGCTCAATCTATCGATTGGTTGAATGCCTTGTTGCATAGTCTGCAGCACATGTACCACTATTGTACATAAAGTTTAAATAAATAAATTGGTGTTGTAACACGCTTAGACTGGTCGTGGCGTAACAGTGCTGTGTCCTCCCATATTATTATTATACTCTTTGGCTGTGCTTTTATTGATTTTATTTATAGCTAGCTGTTGCACGCGGTTTCACTTGCATCCAAGTGAAACTGCTACATAGCCAAATAAAAAGTAATAAATTAGGTGTTTGTCAAGCTGTGGGACAGAATTCAGAGTAACAAATAAAACTCACAAACATTCATGTTTTTTATGTTTGTTTTTTTATTCCTTACAGGTATGAAGTACTGAACTTCCAGAAGAAAGTTTCAGAAACATATTCCAAGTTAAAAGAAGATACCTGGGAAGTTTTGGATGCTAACAGGTAAATTATCCAAAGGCAAAATACTCCCAAAAAAAACATTGGACCAAAGAATAAACTTTAACACCCTTTGGGGGTAGATATGAAAAATTAATACCAAGTTTCAAGTATATTTGGCGACACGGTTGGCGCAGTGGTTGAGCGGTCGACTGCTGCGCTGCGTGTCACGGGTTCGATTCCCGCACGGAACAAATATTTGTATGGCCTACAGATAGTTGTTCCGGGTCTGGCTGTTTGTGTATGTGAGTTTATATGTCTGTGAACGCACCCACGATACAGGAGAAATTCCTAGTGTGGGGCAACGTTTAAAAAAAAAAAAAAAAAATATTGGCTCAAGGAATTAGATTCTTCCATACAAACTTTAACATCCCCTAAGTCGTCTTTTGGGGGTAGTCGTGAAAATCGAATAATGAAGTTTTATAAAGAACTTTAAACTTTACTTTGTCCATTATCGGAATTTGGTATACGTCTTCCAAATTTCACGTCTGTACGACCAGCGGTTTAGGCTGCGTGTTGATCCATCAGTCAGGACAAAACATTTTATATGTATGAGCACAGGGTGCAAAATCGCATGATACTTTACTTTTGGTTTAATAATACCTATTAGCAGTTAGTATCAGGTATCATTTCACACCACAGATATAAATAGACATAGATAACGCAAGAGCAACTACTACGCGTGCCGGTTTCGGTGCCCAGCTTACGATCAAAAATCGTAAAAAAAGTAGGTATAGTATGTCCCAGATAAACAAAGAATAACGGTCATTGACCCACCTAAATTTATTGACACACTTCATTTCAAAAACAGAAATAATCACATAAAGCTGTCCTGAATCGACATCTTTCGTGATCCTTACTGTTCTAGTAATGAAAAACGATTCATAATTTACTGTCCGGGGGTACCTAAGAGATATTAAGGAAAGGTCAATGACCGTTATTCTTCATTTATCTGGCGCTTATACTATAGTCAAAAAATGGCACACTTTGTTTTCATACAGATTGTGATACTTGCGTTATCTATGTCTATATAATTACATCTGTGTTTCACACCCTTTATGGAATGATACCTAATATTTTATTTATCACACCTTGTGTGATAGTGACAAAAAAAATGACAGTCTGGGTTGTCATACTTACGTAAAGAAAATCGCTAGAACTGACGACTTACACAACACTTGATGGAAATGACTATGACTAAAATGTTGGTGTAAGCTTTCCTTAGAATAACTTTCATAATAACTTTTGCATTTATAATATTGGTAAGGATACATGTTTTATTGTCATCAAAATGTTTTATCTAATGCAACTTTTGATTATATGTTCAGATCAATCGACTCCATCCAAGAAGACTTGCTGGAAAGGACGCTGAATGTTGTAAATGACGTCACTGATAAAGTTATAGGAAAGCTTTGGACAAAAGAATGACATCATTAATTAATGGGTAGAAAAAGAATATTGTATTTTTATATAAATTTATTCATTGTGAATTCTAGGATTATGATCTTCAGTGATTAAGGTGGAAGCGCCAGGGTAGCTCGTGAAATTCAAATTTTCTTACGTTTTTTGCAATTTGCAGGTCAGTCTCAGGTTGTATTTTGGACAAAATATGATTCGCGGCCGTAGCAAGTATGTATTTAAAGAATATTATAATCAATAAAATCCTCAATACAACTCCTTCAGTTAGAATTGATGCCAATGTTGTGATTTCATGAAATACTACATTTGGCATCAATTCTAACTGAGAGAGTTGTATTGATGATTTTAATTAACGTAAGAAAATGGCGCATAACAATGTTGTGTTTAGTAAGAGTAAGACTGAACCCAGATAAGTTGACAATATATTAAGAGCATTTACTCCTTACGGTGTTTCATATGAAATAAAGAAAATAATCCGCATACGCAAGATACAGTTCGCGTCAAATAACTGTGCCCCTCTGAAGTTAGCCATTTGCAAAGATCGCGCAGGTGCAGTCACGTAGAGGGAGCAAGCGGGACGCAAGCATGCATCGAACGTAAACGTAAGACTGAGACATAAAATCGCGCCGCCATAATCCCCGCCCCGCGCATGCGCAGTTGCAGTTTGTTCGTAATTTTGACTACTACGCAGCCACTCGTAGCCAACTTCAGAGGGGCACAGTTATTTGATGCGAACTGTACCGAGGTAAACAGTTAGTTGAGAACTTTTTCGAAGCAGAGTTTAGAGACACAGAGTAGCACTTCACTTGGCGTATTTCCGCAAATATCGTCTTATTTATTGAAAAATGAATTTTATCCCGATGAATTTAGGGTATATTTTCTATTATAAAAGTAACGCGAACATTTTGACTATCATTTAAAAATGGTTTGTCCTAAAAAGGACGAATGCTTTGTAGCATGGCGAATAATGAATGGCATCGCGACAAAAAACTGACCAGTACTTAGTCGTTAAACAGTTATTGTAATTGATAACCGAGCATTACCATCTCGTACCTTGACATTGGCAAAATCATCGAATGTTTGTCGATGGAGCCATAACCATAAAAATTGACAAACACAACAACTGTAGTGCCTTTAAACACCGTGAGGAGTTAAAGCTCTTAAAGTGAATTGTAATGACTACAAACTGGGAAATTACTGCAACCTTGCTTATGTCTGCCGCGAGGCTGTAGGCCGCATAATATCATGGGCCTGCCCTTTTAACTGCCTCTGACCCTCGTAGGGATGTAGTAGGTAAATGGGTTGCCAACTTGTTTTTGAGGCTAATGTTATTTTAAATTTTTGTGGATCTCACTCTGCAAATACTGGTATTCAGCTGAATCCGGTTTGACTGGGAGCCGACCCCAATTTGGTTGGGAAAAGGCTAGGCAGATGTGGACCCCACTCTGCAGCTAGAAATTTTTCTTTCTAACTTAATACTTTAATTGAATAAGTAGGTAATGTATTTCCTATTATCATTTATGCACAAGGTAGGTAATACAATAAACAACGACACATTTTATAAATAACAGTTTAGTTTGGACAGCGAATTTAAGCTTTTCGCAACATACTGGATAACTTTTTTTCCAGTGCGCAAACTTTGAGAACCACTTCTGCCCATGTAAATGAACAACTTTCCCCAAGAAAGCCATAGTCAATTCTTAAAAAAAAAATTGAACTTCCCATACAAAATTGTCATCAACTGACCACAATTTGTATGGGAGACTCAATTTTTTTTTTAGGAATTGACTATGGCTTTCTTGGGGAAAGTTGTTCATTTACATGGGCAGAAGTGGTTCTTAAAGTTTGCGCACTGGAAAAAAAATTACCCAGTATAAATAAGCAAAGCAGCATCTATTGACAAAGCCTGTATGGGTAGCAAAAGAATTTTTTAAAAGCGTTTGCATTAAAAAAAACATAAGCTTATGTTTTTTTCAAATCTTATTTGACTCTGCTTCTGGTTCAGATTCAGAATATTTTGAAATAGTTCTAAGTTGAGATCTGTTTGTAGTCAAAGGCATCTGCATTTATCGTAGAAGTTCGTCGCGCGTTTACGCTGCGCAAACGCCTCTTCTCGACTAACGCGATGAAAATGCGAACGTTCCTATTTTTATGCATAAAATGCCCTATGTCCTACTAAAATTAGAAGAATTATGACTATTTTTGAAGCTACACCTAAATAAAACCTGTTGGATTTTCAACGATAGGTGCAAAGCCGACAAATCGAGCTTGACATTGTAAATACATCAGTAGAGCATCAGTTGGCACAAATCTTATTATGCCTTCAATGTTAGTTAACTTAGAAATACTTATATTTAATATTATCTAAGTATTTTTTGATCTGCTAAGAAAAAGTTGGATATATTTTTTGAATATTCTTGCAATGTAAAAATTGTGATCTATTTAATAGTTAATCAAAGATAATTTGTATGAAAATACAATGAATAAAGTTGGACCATTAGTATTACTGATGACTTTTTATTCTGTACTAGCTGACCCCTATCATTTACATAGGTACCTAAACGGGACAAAGTGAACATCTTCCCGCAGGGTCTGTCTAACCTTCTGTGGTCCACTTAGAAATCCCTGAATAACCTCAGAACGCAAATAGGAAGATGACTCTAACCTCGCAAAGTGGGGCTACCTTGACGGATCAACAGCATGGTGTGGATATGGAACCGAGTCAAAACTATGCTGTGCCTCTTATCCAGGGGCGTAGCTTCCGCCGTATCAATGATACGGGACCCCCGGACTACAGGGGCCTAATTGACAACCTCAAATTATTAGTAACGAGACGCTCGTCATCATTATCTGCCTAGGTTTTAAGTGGGTAACACGATACCCGTCCAAGACTGGTGTCCGATTTCCAGGCTTCTAACTCCCCTTACGACTGTCAAAAGTCTACAAATGGCAGCTGGGACCAACAACTTGCTTTCCAAGGCACGGAGGAGTCTCGGTACCTATGTTAAGATGATCTCCCATCCACACCACGAGCTCCCCCTTAATCAGAGGCCTGTAATGAAAGAAAAATGTTTATGTAGGGCAATATTTTGAGAAAAACAGTAACTCGGTACCACCCACCCTGAACACGGTATTGGGTTTTGCCATAGTCGGGTAAAAAGGAGGGGCCCCCATTTTTATTTGGTACAGGGCCCCTTTGGGTCTAGTTACGCTACTGCTCCTATCTATCCCTCTGTGCCCAAAAACATGTACCTAGCCATTGACCTAATTGCTGTGGAAGTGGAAATGTTTTGAGCCAATCCAATTTATTAAACGATTGTGCCAACGACATGAAGAAGTTTAAAATAGAGGTATTGTATCCTACCAAGAAGACACAATCTGCCTATCCTTATCCCAACCATTCTGGGCCTTTTCATCCATGGGCTCGCATTCGACATCTATCTATACCTACTAATATAATAAAGTTGAAGAGTTTGTTTGTTTGAACGCGCTAATCTCTGGAACCAGACGGATTTGGAAAATTCTTTTTGTATAATGATAGCCACATTCATGAGTAAGGCCATATGGGAACTGGAAAAACGGGATATGCGCGTGCGAAGTCGCGGGCAAAAGCTAGTTTAGTATAATAATGAAAAATCTGTGAATGGATACATTATCTTAGTTATCATTAATTCCATGAGTCTGCGTGCGGCAGTGCTGGTAGAAGGATAAGAAAAAAAAAAAATCTAAAAAATACAAGTTTATTTTTTCTGTACATTCTGTAACAAGTGTTTCGCGCCTTCTGAAGTCTGTTGTTTCAAGATATTAAAATGAGGCTTAATTTTCTTTTTCAAAGCTTTGGCAACCGTATTTTCATTGTTTTCAATCAATTTTAGCAGAAAGAAACATCCCCTGTTGGTTGGCAGCCACAGTTTGATCTGCAAAAAGTACAAAGAGAAATATATACAACTACCAAAGTGTAATCTTTTTAACCCAAAGGTTGACTAGTAGAGAATGCCTTGTAGCATTAAGTCCGCCCATGACCCACTATTGTACAAGTTTAAATAAATAAATGAGACCAAAAACAGGGTTCAAATTAACATAATGCTTCTCTACTGTTGTCTATTTGTCTATAAGGGAAAGCTTAGTTTCAGAGCAGCTAACTTCTGTACGTCACGCGAAATTTTAAGGCACTGTATCGTCTTAATTTTTGATGTGACAAAAGATAAAGTATGTTTCCAATTTTTTTTGTACATCTACCTGACGGCCCAAACAATTTAAAGAGTTAACCATCGACTCGAAAAGAAGGAGAACCTGACGGCTTATATATATTTTTTCATGAATCTAACATATTCCTCTATTTATGACTTAATCTTTTGGTAGCATTTCGTGAATGTGTTAGTTCCCTGTCACAAAAAGCAAAATGTCACACTCACAGTATCATCATCCAAGTGTTCAGCAATGGCTTCACCCAAAGTGTTGCCATCCTTGTCTTTGTCTAGCATTGCCAGTTTCTTGAGACACATGTGGATGCCGGCGTCTTCTACCGCAAGTAAGTCCTTACCATCGACAGAGATGTGCCATTCAGGTTGGCAGATCACCTTGGCTAAGCCCTCTAGGATTTCTTTTGTTGACTCTGAAAAATGTAATTCTATTTTGTTATTTATCCTACAATCATTTAATTATAGTCAGACTGGTTACAACACCTCTACACCACCAAGACATTTCGTAACGGCGAATTAATAGGGAAGATGCAAATAAAGAATTTATGACAATTTTGGGACTGAAATGATAAAAAAGTATAAAAGATAATAAAAAAATAAAGACGTTTTCAAACAGTGCAACATTTTTATTTAGTATTAGTAACACACACAGGTGTTTAATAATTGTCGCGAATACTTGAGTCTAACACCTAATGTAAAATGTTAGGCTACCCAGCTTTTCTAGCTGACTAGAAAAATATGGGGCAGGTCTTTGTCTAACAATAAGACAATACAGGCACAGTAAAAAAAAATACTTTTTCTAAAGTCACACTTACCTATTGAAAGAACAGCGACAGTCAACAGCATATTCGTCTTACTACTAAGCCAGAACCCGGGGTCTTCTTCCATATCCTTCTTCAGAGCCGGCAGGACTGCCTCCCTGAGTTCTGATACTCGCAGCTCGGCATCTTTCTTGGATGTCCCGCTCTTGGCGCCCTCTTCCAGGAACTTTATGAAACTGGGGTGGAACGCCCCCGAGTCTTTGGGTTTTACTAGCCAGTGTAAAGTCTGAAACGTAATAAATGCATTTTGATTTACGGAATGTAATAAAATTAAGTTCTTATAGGCAAGTGAAATTCAGTAGGTAGGTAGGTAGTGAAAGTTCAATAAAAATTACAAAAATATACCCTGGGTGCTTAGAAGTCTCTTTTTAAAGGCTATATTATATTTACTGCTACGAAACCGTTTCTATTTACTTAACAACAATAAAACTAGGACGGCCATAATGACTTTTCAATAAAACTGTATTTAAAACTTACCATGTTACCCCAATGGTCTTTAGCGATGTCCTTCAAATTGCTTGCTAAAGTCGAAACAATCGCTTTCTTGACTAGAACCGTGTCGTCAACTGAGTCAAATATCGCGATGAGTAGACGGTAACCCGTCTTGTGTTTGCTGAGCGCCACCGCGTGTTCTTTCACCACTTTCAATATAGTCTGTAATATGAAAAAAAACAATGTAAGAGTCCTCATCCCCTTGTCCCCAAAAACAAGAAGTGAGAATGTCTATTTACAATAATTAATTAAGGTTGTTGACTGCAGAGGCCGTCTTAAAAAGCCATGATTGTTCCAGTGTAGAAGAGATTTGCAATTATACCAGAAATATAAATAGCACTGTTCTTTTTTTTTACAATGGAATCAAGATGCCATTGAATTGTCTTATGGTATGCGGAAATGAGGTAGGTGGAACAGAGAGTAAAGTCCTGCATACCTACAGACCAGACCAGACGGTTGTTGTGTCTGATGGGCAACTGCCCGATAGTTGATATTCGGATGGTCGTGGTCAGTGGCTATCCTTAGAGGCGATTGCCGTACAAATTTCGCTTCATTAGTTTTTCTTGTGGCTGCATTGAAGCCGCTACACAACTAACAATTAATGGTCCACATTAGCTACAGTGGTGCCTAAATAACTTAAAGATTAATAGGAGGCTTGAGCTCACCAATGAGATGAACTAGGCTGACAGTGGCAAGTGTTACTCTAAAGTTATTATTAGAATACGTTACAAAAAGCTTGTGATGTTTTGTCCAGCATCCTGCTATAGTTGCAGATAATTTTCATATTTTTCTAACCTTCTTATCCTTATTAGTGCCCTGCCACACACAGATGGAGGCTGCATTTGCACCAGGCAGTGAGTTACTGAGAGGTACAATGAGGGGGCTGAGTGTTGAGATCAGCTCTGCACGATCCTCTGCACTACACTCTTGAATGTAGTCATACAGGATTGAGTGGAATAATCTGGAATGTTTGACATCAAATTAAAATAATTTTTGTGTTAAAAAAATCAGAGGTTTGTTTTAAAATCACTGCACAAGTAAAGGACCATGCATGAGATAGTTAGTGACACCAAGGCGTTACTGGCCTTTCTTGGGGAGCTGGGATGGATCGAATGAAACATTTGTCCCACCTGCACGCAAGATACGCGCTTAGTCGTGGAGTTGCGGAAACCAGCCCGATTTACATACATACATACTAAGGACCATGCATGAGAAGTTTTACTAACCATTGGGGCACATTTTTAGTCTCTTTAGAGCAATAATAATAAGCAAGCTATAAGCTATAAGAAGGCAAATCTATTCCAGATTTAAAATGATTTAGCGGATTTATCTGTAAGTAGTCCTACAGGCACAAAAATGTGTTTTTGTCAAATTCACAAAAACATGTTTTTGTATGAGAAAAAGATAGCAGAATCCAAAAACAAGATGCAAACTTATTTAAAAATATCATGTCAGTTAAGAACTTATGAATTTAACTATCAAATGGATTAAGATATGATTGAACTGGAAAATAGCTATAGTAATTGAATGAAACTTGAAAAATATAACTTATTATATTGAATACATACTCTCCATCATGTAGATTCTTGTCTAAAATCTTCTGTATGTTAGCCTTGCAAGCCTGCAAGATGGCTGTCTTCATCTCAGGACTGTCTTTGTATGTGTCAGTCAATGTCTTCACTTTGTCATCCTTTGTCTGCAAGGAACATGTGGAAAAATAACACCAAAAAACTACTACAAAAATTTAGTTTGACTACATACTTGTGTGACTATTTTTTGTGTACAAAGTATATTCTACCTATCTGTCTATCTTAATTGTCACCTAAATGACTCAAGTTAAGAGAATTATTAGAAAGAATTATAATCTAGTTCCAAAGAGAAATGATTTAGGAACACACCATTAATGGGTCTCGTTCCAGTGCACCGCAAATTGATTTAAACTTAAATTGTTTTTTTTTTATATTATAGTTTATTGGTTCCCCCGGACGAAAGAGGTTAAGAACTTAGTGAAGCTTCACTCTACCAGATGATATAATGAAAATCAACAAGTAGGGAAAATTATTCAAACAGATTTTGTTCTTTGACTAATATATGAACAGAGAAAGAATTCTTTTCAGAATCAAAGCAAAACTCACATTTTTATAAATGTCTCCATAAAACTCTTGCTGCATATGACACTTTTCTTTCTTCGTAGCAAACTCTCCATATGCGTAATCCAATACTGGTGCACTGATTGCATGAGTAGCTATTGAAACAATATGACCAAAGAACTTCTTCAGAACTTCATGCCGTATAAACTCGGTGCCATACTTCAATATGCGTTTGACCGCATGCTGCCCATACTTTGACTGCACCATTTGAACCATTATGTCTAATAATTCTTCAGTTATTTCATTCTTAATGTCATCAGGACCGTGTTTAAGTAATACTTGTATGACTCGGCTGAGATCATGAGTTAGGGCTATGGACTTGTAATGGCCTTTTAGCAGACAGTGGAGTTCTTTGCAGGAGTTCATTCTGAAGTCCTGCTTTACAACTTTCCTAAAAAAAAAATGAGGATTAGTATTAGGTAAATTACAGCAATAAATGGGTATTGTGTTCTAGACTGGAAGTGTTTTCCCAATATTTAAGGGTTGCTTCCTATTATACTACTTACAGCTTAATCACATGGAGCAACTGGCTCTAATAGGGTTTTAGGTTACCTTTGAATCTGTGCAGCCAACAACTTGGCCTTGTGTGACACCTCAAACACTTCTGCCGTGGACTTAGCCTTGCGCCTTGTTAGTCTCAGTTCTTTCTTCTCCTTCTTCATCTCAGACCACTTGGGTTTCTCTCCATTGGCTTGATCTTTCGAAAAATTCGGCTTCCCTTTGCCATCTTTGCCGAAATTAGGCTTTCCTTTGCCATCTTTGCCGAAATTAGGCTTCCCTTTAGTGAATTTACTCTGATCTTTCCCAAAGCCTGGCTTTCCTTTCCCATCTTTGTTGAATTTCGGCTTCCCAAACTTATTTGGGCCGTTCGCCCCGTCCTTCTTGAAATCCTTTTTGAATTTATTGTTTTTCACATTATCGCCTTGTGCTTGTTTGCCTTCAGCAGTTTCTGAGATCACCTTCTTCTTTTTCGGTGAACTTGCATCGTCTTCATTAAATTTTCTTTTAACTTTCTGCATTTTCAACGAATTACACAAATAATGCACGAGGTTATGAAATTCAAAATCCTGTGTTTACTGTTTATGTAAACGATGCACGTAGCAAGTAATAATGTTTTTAAATTGTTTAACTTACTGGCTGCAACTAAAATTATCTAATATTCTTCAAATAAAGCTGCGCTTGATTCACCACACGTGCAATTTTATTGACTCCGTTTGACAATTGACAATTTATTTGTTGACTGTGCTGAGTGCTCACGCTTGACATTGACGTAAAGCGTGTTTTTAGATTTAGCTACAAACTTCATCACACAAACACAAGTAAATTCTAATTTCTAAACTAAATACAATTTAGTGCTGAGGAATTTAAGCTTTATGACTATTACTACCTACTACAATTATAATTAAAGTAAGTATCAAACAGGAAAAATAGCGGACGGGTTGGAAAAAAAACACTAACAAATTGACCAATCAAACAAAAGTGGCTGCGGAAATGTCAATAAAAGTGTCCTTGTCATTTTGACATTTTGTCAAACGTCGAATTTTGAGTTTTGACTTGCTTGACAATTGACATGACAAACATTAAATTTGCATTTTGCAAGACCAAACTTGTTGAGTCTTTCGTTCGGGGAAAAAATTGTATTTCATGTGAAGTAAAATAATGTATATATGTATAAGTAAAACATTTACGTATAATGGTTGATATAAATAAATATTTGGAGAGTCAACTGGCACTTGCGAAACAAAGAGTTGTAATTAAAAGTAAAAACGACAATGTTTCGCAAAAAAGTAAAGACGCTGCTGAATTAATATCTAAAAAGCAATCGAAACAGTTTGGAAAACAATCGCCGAAGGAAGCTTTCAAGGATACGCCAGTGCCTGCCAGTTCCAGACCTAGAACATCAACAGTTTCTTCAGAGAAAGATTCTGATGATGAGTATTTACCTTCCGACGACGAGCCGGATGATATAATTAACATAGCTGCAGCTGCTGGACCCTCAACCTCAACCTCCACTGCCCGAACAAGACTTGATTTAAAAAGAATAGTAGATGATGGTGATACAGCCAGTTACAATGAGAGGATAGAAACTTGGAAAAAAAATTTAGCAGCAGCTAAATCAAGTAACTATGATGGTGAAACTATGACAGCTGATGTGCAATATGTACTGGAGGGCAACAATGACCCTGAAGAACTCCATGAACTTCAAAATGGTTTGTGTGTACCTAACTTTATTTGGAGGCAGCTATACAAGTTCCAAAAGATTGGTGTTAAGTGGTTATGGGAACTACACCAGGTAGAATCTGGAGGTTTATTAGGAGATGAAATGGGTCTAGGAAAAACAATTCAGATAATTGCATTTCTGGCAGGTTTATCCAAAAGTGACTTAGGATCTTGGGCAGGACTTGGCCCTACCATAATTGTGGCTCCAGCAACTGTGATATACCAGTGGGTCTCTCATTTTCATTTCTGGTGCCCTCACTTAAGAGTTGCTGTTCTGCACCACACAGGCTCCCATGCAGGAAATCACAATCAACTCATCAGGGACCTACACACGGCACATGGGATCCTGTTGATCACTTATGCTGGTGTTGTAAAGTACACTAAAGATCTGACAGCCCGGAAATGGCATTACTTAATATTAGATGAAGGCCACAAAATTAGGAATCCTGACACCCAAGTCAGTAAACTTGTCAAGAAGTTTCAAACACCTCACAAGTTACTCATTACAGGCTCTCCCATGCAGAACAGCTTACAGGAACTATGGTCCTTGTTTGATTTTATGAGACCAGGGCTTTTGGGCACTTATAATGCGTTTATGGACCACTTTGCCATACCTATCACTCAGGGAGGATATGCTAATGCTACTGAGTATCAAGAAGCAACTGCTTTAGAAATAGCAAAAGCGTTGAAATTAATAATAACACCTTACATGTTAAGACGAACAAAGGCTGAAGTTCAAAACCATATCAAACTACCGGAGAAGAATGAGCAGGTGTTGTTCTGTGCTCTGAGCCGGGAACAAAAAGATCTGTATATGGGTTACCTCACTGGTAATACTGTAAGAAGTATTTTAGACAAAGACAATAAATATGGAGACCCTTTGAGAGCAAGGATATTGGTTGCTCTTTGTACCTTGAGGAAGATATGCAATCACCCGGATTTGTATCTCTATGAAGCTCATGAAGATTGTGATGACATTGACCCAGAAAGATTCGGCAATTACAAAAGATCTGGAAAAATGACTGTTGTTAATTCATTATTAAAAATTTGGCAAAAACAAGGTCACAGGGCTTTAATATTCTCTCAGTCCAGAGGAATGCTGTGTTTACTAGAGCAGTATTTACAAGTTCAAGATTTCAAATATTTGAGAATGGATGGCTCAGTGAATGTGGGGCAGAGACAGAATATGATCAAAACCTTTAATGAGAATCCTGAATACTTGGTGTTTCTGGCAACAACTAGAGTTGGAGGTTTAGGGGTTAATCTCACAGGTGCTGATAGAGTGATAATATATGACCCTGATTGGAACCCAGCCACTGATGACCAGGCTAAGGAAAGAGCTTGGAGGATAGGGCAGCAAAGAAATGTAACAGTTTACAGACTGTTATCAGCTGGAACTATTGAAGAAAAAATATATCAGAGGCAGATATTCAAGCATTTCCTCAGTAACAAAATATTGATAGACCCTAATCAGAAGAATGTGCTGACCACTAGTACACTACAGGGTCTTTTCACTCTTGAGGAGCTGAACTGCGATGGCGACACGGAAACTGCATCTCTTTTCAAACATACCAAAATAAATCTTGATCATAATTCAAAGAGTAAGAAGAGTGATGATAAACAGTACAATGAAAGTACCTCATTTTCTAAGAAAAAGATTGAAGCAATGAAAAGGATGGCTAGAGAAATAAGTAAGAAGATTTCTAAGGATAAGGAAGAGAATAAAGAAGGAAAGGACCCCAGAGAAGAATACAAAAAGAAAAGAGAGTTGCTACTGAACCCACCTAAAGTTGAAGTACCTGAAATAAATTTAGTTGATGATCAAGTTACTAATGTTCCATTTGAAAACATACTATCTGAATTAGATATAATAAATATGCATGCGAAACAAGACTATGAAGAAAATTTGCTAAAAAATGTTTTAAAAAGCCAAGAAGCAGCTGAAAAAGATGAAAGTGACCATGGTGATGACGACAGTCCAGATAATGATAAAGAAAAGGACAGCACACAAGGTAATGATTGCAAAGAAAAGCCAATAAAGGAAAAAACATCAGAAAGGGATAAACCAAAAGATAAACTTAAAAAACCGCATAAAAGAAAACATTCTCTGGATCCAGAAGCTGAGCTAGAAAATGTAGTTGCAGTAAAAAAAGTTAAAAAGAAGAAGAAGCATAAAAAGGAGAAAGAAATAGAAAAAAATGATGATGACTATGTGTTAAGTAAACTATTTGCTAAAGCTAATGTCAAGAGTGCGTTGCAACATGATGTGGTGGTTGGATTAGCTGAAAAAGAGAAACGACATAGAATCAAAGAAGAAGCAGTCAAGAAAGCTAAGGATGCGGTAAGAGCTATCAGATTTTCTTCGAAGTGAAACTGTCCATTTGTGACAAATTTAACATTATTATATCATGTAGAGTGTAAGAGAAAAGTATAGGTATTGTAATTTTTGTTCCACAAAATGTTTTATTTTAAAATTCCTTAATTTTCAGAAATCAATTTTAAAATGTTGTGCCATATACATACAGACTGAATTTTAAAGTGTGCATGAATGGTCAAATCCTTTGATGAAAAATGAGAAATAGCGAAAAACACTGAAAGAAGTCTCGAGCGGCGTGAATGATTTAGATGAAAACTATGATGATTTTGGAAGTTGGTAAAATGTTTTGAAAAAAAAAAACAACCTATTTTTACATCATTTGAAATTCGAATTGTGTAATAATAGTTGTTTTTCTTTTTCAAAATCAACCAATAAGGATCAGGGAGTAATAACCTAAGGGGCGACGCTCACTGCCGGCACGGCACGGCGTGCCATGGCAAAGGATTTTATTACTAATCAAGCTATTTTGAATCTTATTTCAATGAGTTTTTTTTTTGTTTTTTATTAGTGATGGGTTTGCTCTTGACTAATCAATGTAAGAGATGACAGAGACAAAGTCTATGATGGAGCGAGCTTACCCAGAAGGAGCCTGTTCACTCTAACTTTGAAGAGATTAGGGTTGTAAGCTTTTGGAAACACAGACGCAGGCAGAGAGTTCCACTCCTTTGCTGTGCGCATTATAAGAGACGTTTGGAAACGCTTAGTGCGAATTGGTGGAATAGCTACAAGGTAGGGATGGTAAGATGCAGTGCGTCTGGATGTCCGATGGTAGAAGGGGGCCGGTGGGATGAGGTCGTGGAGTTCAGAATTCATGTTACTTTATTTCGATGCCATGATGCCGCCCGTATGGTGCCGGGGCGCAAAAGAATAGCACCATCCCATCGCTTCCTGTGGGTGTCGTATGAGGCGACTAAGGGACTCACCAGAGAATGGGCAGCAGCATTCTTTCGGTACATTGCAACAGCTATACTGCGATCGCCAACCCGCCTGCCAAGCGTGGCGATTAGGGCAAACCCCCCCAAATGAAGAGCACAACAAAGAAATGGCCCCTAGTGCCCGGCAGCGCGTCTATCCTTGACTCCGGTAGCGGTCAAGGTTATGACGATGCAATGGGTGCTAAGAATCCCCGGAGTGGATACGGCTACCGTAAAAAACACCGACGACTGGACCTGGCAACATTAAACACGAGAACACTCCGGACCGACGAGAAGATCACCGAACTTGAGGAGGAATTGAGCAGGTTGCGATGGAGTGTTGTGGGATTGTCTGAAGTCCGAAGAGAGGGGGAGGACACGACAATTCTCAAATCCGGCCATCTGTTCTATTTCTGGGAGGGTGACCAGAAGTCCCAGGGTGGTGTCGGGTTTTTCGTCCACAGGTCCCTCGTGTCCAATGTGGTGAGGATCGAGAGTGTGTCGACCAGGGTGGCGTACCTTATACTCAGAATATCGTCAAGATATTCGTTGAAGGTCGTACAGGTTTACGCCCCAACCTCAACACACCCCGACGACGAAATAGAGACCATGTATGATAGGATATATCCAGAGCCATGCATGGTCATAAAACTCATTTCACCGTGGTCATGGGGGACTTCAACGCGAAACTGGGCAAACGTGACGGTGACGAGCTGCGAGTGGGGCAATTTGGATATGGACGTCGGAACCACCGGGGACACCTACTGGCCAGTTTTATGGAGAAGGAGGGCCTCTATATGATGAACTCCTTCTTCAGAAAACGTGAGCACAGGAAGTGGACCTTGCAGAGCCCCGACGGTGCAACTAAAAATGAGATTGACTTCATCATGTCGACGAAGAAGCAGATATTCAATGATGTCTCTGTGATCAACGCGGTGAAAACCGGAAGTGATCACCGCATGGTAAGAGGCACATTGAATCTAAATATCAAGCTGGAAAGGTCTCGACTGATGAAGTCTACGCTCCGTCCAGCACAGATCCAGATCCAAAACTCCGAAAGCTTTCAGCTCGAACTTCAAAATCGTTTCGAGGGCCTAGGGAGCTCCGTGGACGAGTACAACGATGGGTTCGTGGAAACTGTTCATACGGTCGGGTCTAAGTTCTTCAAGACTCGCCGTACAGATAAGACCAAGAGGCTCTTTGATCCGACTCTCAAGCTCATGAAGGAGAGGCGGGAGATGATTCTGCAGTCTTCAGACGATGCGTGCAAATACCGGCAGCTCAATAGACGGATCTCCAAGTCCCTGAAAAGCGACCTCCGCCGCTTTAATACTGAAAAGATTAAAGACGCGATAGAGCGGAATAAGGGCTCCAAGGTCTTTGCAAGAGATTTGTCTATTGGGCAGAGCCAGCTCACAAAACTGAAGACCGACGATGGCAGAACCATATCCGCCAAATCGGAGCTTCTGAGGGAGATCGAGACATTCTATGGACAGTTATACACGTCAATGACCAAACCCGCAGCAAATCTAGCGAACGACCCAAGAGCTAGATTGACCCGGCATTATACCGAAGACATCCCGGACGTCAGCCTGTATGAGATTAGGATGGCTCTGAAGCAGCTTAAAAACAACAAGGCGTCGGGTGAGGACGGAATCACGGCCGAACCTTTCCCGAAGGCGGGTGGAAAACCAGTCCTTAAGGCCCTTCAGAAACTGTTCGATTCCGTCATACTCGAGGGGAAAACGCCAGAAGCTTGGAGCAGAGGTGTGGTGGTACTCTTCTTTAAAAAGGGCGACAATGCCCTGCTTAAGAATTACAGGCCCATCTCACTTCTGAGCCATGTCTACAAGCGGTTTTCCAGAGTCATCACAAACCGTCTCGCACGCAGGTTTGACGACTTCCAGCCTCCCGAACAAGCCGGATTCCGAAAAGGCTTCAGCACCGTAGACCACATACACACGCTGTGTCAGGTTATACAGAAGACCGAAGAGTATAATCTGCCCCTCTGCTTAGCGTTTGTGGACTACGAGAAAGCCTTCGATTCGATCGAGACTTGGGCTGTGCTGCAGTCTCTCCAACGGTGCCAGATCGACTATCGGTACATCGAGGTGCTGAAGTGTTTGTATGAAAACGCCACCATGTCAATCCGACTTCAGAATCAGACATCAGAACCTATCCTCCTGCAGCGGGGTGTGAGGCAGGGAGACGTAATTTCTCCGAAACTGTTCACGGCCGCAATGGAGGACGTCTTCAAGGTTTTGGACTGGAGAAGGCTAGTTATTAATGTCAATGGCGAGTACATCACTCATCTTCGATTTGCCGACGATATAGTCGTCATGGCTGAGACCACGGAGGACCTCAGTACAATGCTCGAAGACCTCAGTAGAGCTTCCGAAAGAGTGGGTCTTAAAATGAACATGGACAAAAACGGAACCGGAACCAAGGAAACTCCGAACATTGCCCTCTCCATTGCCGTTTGGGTGACTTTAAGCCTTCTGATAAGGCCCACTGTGAAAGACCACGTTTCGAGTCCATGGGTCATCACTGGCAACACGCACTGGTCATAGACTTTTGTCTTGATACACTGAGGTATGTGAGACAAGAATATACCACGCAACTTCTCGAACGCCGCCCAGCCGAGTCGAATTCGACGGTTGACCTCTTTCTCGAAGTTAGCCCTACCTAACTGGACCGTTTGTCCCAGGTAGACGTACTCGTCTACAACTTCGAGTGTAGAGCCTCCAATCTTGATTGGAGTGGGTGCTACATGGGTATTTACCATGACCTAGTGGTTTTGTCCATGTTCATTTTAAGACCCACTCCTTCGGAACCTCTACTGAGGTCATCGAGCATTATACTGAGGTCCTCCATGGTCTCAGCCATGACGACTATACCGTCGGCAAAACGAAGGTGAGTGATGTACTCGCCATTGACATTAATAACTAGCCTTCTCCAGTCCAAAACCTTGAAGACATCCTCCATTGCGGCCGTAAACAGTTTCGGAGAAATTACGCCTTCCTGCCTCACACCCTGCTGCAGGAGGATAGGTTTCGAAGTCTGATCCTGAAGTCGGACTGAAATGGTGGCGTTTTCGTACAAACACTTCAGCACTTCGATGTACCGATAGTCGATATGGCACCGTTGGATAGACTGCAGCACAGCCCACGTCTCGATCGAATCGAAGGCTTTCTCGTAGTCTACAAACGCTAAACAGAGGGGCAGATTATACTCTTTGGTCTTCTGTATAACCTGCCGCAGCGTGTGTATGTGGTCTACGGTGCTGAAGCCTTTTCGGAATCCGGCTTGTTTGCCGCCGTTGTTTGCAACCGCATTTAGCATTAGGTAGGGTGTACATTTTATCGCCCGGAGGACACGGTGGAGTATACAGTGGAGGTCTGCCCTGCTGGCGGAGCACTGCCGTGTTCTCGTCGAGGCGATCGGCGGCGGCGACCTCTCGCGTCCGGCCCTGGTTCAATCCATGGTCCGGAGTGAGGAGGCATGGGAAGCCGTCACCTACTTTTGCGAAGCTGTAATGCTAGTGAAGGAGGAGGCAGGCCGCGTGAGGGAAAGACAACCCTCACGCCCCAGCCGCCGCAACATAGAGGGACGCACCGGGCGTCGGGAGTCGCTGGGCGATTCCCAGCCACCGTAGGTGCGGGTCTGTGGACGGCGAGCTTTGGGTGTCTCGCCGTCTGATCAAAGCCAGGCCCGGGTCGACGGCGCGTTGTGTTCCACCCGCGCCTCAAAGAGATGTCAGCATAGGAGTAGGGGCCGGTTAGGGTCAGAGCCTGCCATGGTTGTGGATTTTGTTCGAGAGAGTTACCGCCGTTACCGCTTCGCTCCACCCAGAGCGGCAGGAGTCATTTGATGATTTCCCATCCTTAAACAAAGGGTGTAAGTACATTTTTGCAATTGCATAAAATTATATGAGGAGTTTTTCCGGTTCAGGTAGGAGAAGTCTGAACTGGTTCCAATGTATTGTCAATTAACTTCTGTTATGTACAAGCAATAGCGATGCGCGGCCGCGCGTTTGCTTACGCGCACGCGGCGCCGCGCAGCGCCCCGCACACCGCACCCCCACTCGCGAGTCCGCTCATGCTTGTTACGAAATAAAGCGTCAGTGCGTTCACAGCAGCCGTAGTTTTACTTGTGTCTCGTATCTAACAGTGGCGACGAGAGCGAAGTGTTCCGTGTGCGGTCGAAAGAACCATGCATCGTCTCAGTGCCGATTCGCGAACTTTACTTGTAGGAAGTGTAATACAAAGGGTCACTTACGTAGAATGTGCAAAGTAAAGTGTGTTGTGACCGGTGACGTGAGTGAGGAGGACGACGATGGTAAGGTTTTATGTTATAACAACACTTCAGAGCGGGGAGAACCCATGACAGAAATCGTGTCTATTAACGGCTCACAAATAAAGTTTGAGATTGATAGTGGATCGGCAGTAACGGTTATTTCCGAGAGTTTATATAACAAATGTTTTAGCAGTTTGCCCTTATTACCACCTAAGAAAAGGCTATTTACCTACACGGGCAGTAGTATTATGTGTCTCGGCATAGTTCGCCTACCGGTCACTTTTGGGCGGAGCACACATACACTAGATGCTTACGTGGTACGCAGCGAAGGCCCGCCATTGCTCGGAAGAGATTTTTTATCCCTATTTAAGTTAAAATTAGCACTTTGTAATTTCATAAATAATGAAACAAAAACCATCGATGGCTTGCATAATAGGTTCAAAGACGTATTTTCGGATAAATTAGGTAAATTTAATAAATTCAAGGTCAAATTACGGTTAAAAGATGATGCAGAGCCAATATTTTTCAAAGCACGTCCCATAGCTTTTGCTTTACGAGACAAGGTAGATAAAGAGATAGTCCGCCTTGTAAACTTAGGGATACTTAAACAGGTTGATCACTCTGAGTATGCATCACCTATAGTGCCAGTATTAAAACGCAATGGAAGTGTTAGGCTAGGTGCAGACAATTCTGTAACCATTAATAAACAATTAATTGTAGAACAATACCCGTTACCTACAGTCCACGAGTTGTTTTCTAAATTGCACGGAGGTCAACAGTTCTCAAAGTTAGACCTGTCGATGGCCTATAATCAATTTGTTTTAGACGAAGACTCACAAAAGATTACATGCATAAATACTCATCGCGGATTGTTTCAGTATACACGTATGGTTTTTGGTTTAACCAGCGCACCGTCTATTTTTCAGCGCGCAATGGAAACCATATTATCTGGTATGGACGGTGTGTTATGTCTTTTAGACGATGTTCTTATCACAGCCGATGGACCGGGTTTACATTTACAAAGATTAACGGCAGTGTTACAGAGGCTGCAAGATGCAGGACTAACCTTGCAAATAGAAAAGTGCGAATTTTTTAAAAATGAAATCAATTACTTAGGGTACGTAATAAACAAAGACGGTTTAAAAAAATCATCAGATAAAGTACTAGCAATTGAGAAATCCCCAGTGCCCACAGATGTAGGCAAACTTCAATCGTTTTTAGGATTAGTAAATTATTACCGTAATTTTGTACCTCAGGCGTCCGAAATTTTAAGTCCCCTATACGACCTGTTAAGAAAGGGTGTTAAATGGCATTGGACCGACGAACATCAAAGTGCGTTCGTCGAAATAAAAAAACATTTAACGTCGGATCAGGTGTTAGCGCATTTTGAACCAAATGCAAAGTTAATCCTCACCGTAGACGCTTCACCGAATGGGTTAGGTGCGATATTATCGCAAATTGATAAGGAAGGATGCGAGCGTCCTATTTCGTTTGCGTCTCGCACTCTAAACACAGCTGAAAAACTATATTCGCAGATTCAGAAAGAGGCAACGGCTATTATTTTCGGAGTTCGAAGATTCCATCAGTACTTGTACGGTAAGTCAGACCCGTTCATCCTGCGCACCGATCACAAGCCTTTAATTTCAATTTTTGGACCGCACAAAGGTATACCGGAGGTTTCAGCGAACCGATTACAAAGATACGCGTTGTTCCTCAGCGCGTATAATTATAAAATCGAGTTCGTTCGTAGTGTAAATAATAGCGCGGATTATTTGTCCCGCGCAAGTCTTCCCGACGACGCGGACGATACGCGGTCGCGGTCAATGACCGCAAACAGCGCTCAGCACGCTGCCGCCGCGGCCTCCCCGATTGACCGCGCGTCCTATGTTCACTTCGTAATAGACGGATACATGCCAGTAACGCGGGACGAATTGCGCAAGGAAACTAGCCGAGATGTTAATTTGATGAAGGTGATTGATTTTATTTTTAAGGGTTGGCCTAGAAGCGTATCTGATGTGAATTTAAAACCGTTCCACATATGCAGGAATCAATTATCATATGAAGACGGCTGTGTTATGAGAGGGCATAAATTGATTTTACCAGAAAGTCTTCAAATGAAAATGTTAAACGAACTCCATACTTCCCACCTGGGTATTGTAAAAACAAAGGCTGAAGCTCGTTCCCGTTTCTGGTTTCCGGGTATTGATAAAAAAATAGAAACTATGATCAACTCTTGTAGCGTTTGCATACATTTACGACCTACCCCTCCGCGCGCCCCGCTTGCACCCTGGCCATACCCCCCGCAACCATTCTACCGATTGCATATTGATTTTTTGGGACCGTTAGATAATAGACATTATTTAATTGTAGTAGATGCATACACGAAATGGGTGGAAGTTTACGAGATGTTTGGTTTAACGACCTCATCAGCTGCATTAGAAAAACTATACGAGTTTGTTTCAAGGTTCGGTTTACCTAATACAATTGTAAGCGATAACGGCACGGCTTTCACGTCACAGGAATTTAAACGGTTTTGTAGAATTAACGGGATTGAGCACGTGACGTCACCGCCCTATAATCCTGCGAGCAACGGCCAGGCCGAAAGTTGTGTAAAGATCGCAAAAAAGGGCATAAAATCGTGTATTTTATCTAGTAACAGCCAAAAAGACACTAGGGTCAAACTTACAACAACTTAAAATATCTTTTTGATTACCGGAACTCGGTACATTCAGTGACAGGGTTCTCTCCGGCTCAGTTAGTTTTTGGACGTAAACTAAAATCAAGATTGGATCTATTGTCGCAAAAACCGCTGTCGTCACCCTCAAACGCATCACTGGACAGCACAGTAAAATCAAAACAGTGTTTGCAGTGTAAATACAATGGCGGCAAAAATAGACAAGTTTTTAAAAATGGAAACGAAGTATTATTCAAAAAATTTAGCAATACAGATAAGTTCACATGGTGCAGAGGCACAATAATAGACAAAATTGGCAGAGTTGTGTATTTGATTAACGATCATATAACAGGGAGTGTAGTGAAAAAACATAAAAATCAGATTGTGTTGTATAAGGGCAACGCCAATGTACAACAACGTTGGGATACTAGCGAAATAGACGATGATCTGCCCCCAACTCGCGTCTCAAGCTGACGCCGCCGCCACGCGGGAGGTGGGGCAGGGTGCGAGTACGCCGCCAGCGGTGCCGGCATCGCCACCCGTATCTGTGCCGTCCGGCTCCAGCCGTCTCGATAGAGCTTTGCGTCAGCTTCCAAAGGTGGACTACAGAAGCCTTGCGCTAGGCAAGTGACCAGTGGATTGCATGTACCTAATATAATATTGTATAACTTGCTACCTTAGGTACTTGTTTCTTAACCTATTAAGACTCTGGTGTTACGTAGTGTTAACCTAATTTTAATTATGCATAAGGTACTCCATGTATGTAGTTGTAAGTTTTAGTTAGTATTATAATTTCGTATTATTATTATTATTCTTGTATCTTCGAAATATGGTGGGGAGATGTTATGTACAAGCAATACCACCACCCTATTAGAAACGTCACCATTAGAATTTCCTTAAATAAAATTCAATACCACACAGAATAATACAGACAACATAGACTCAGTCTCCGTCTCTGACTCTGCTACATGTGACCTGGATGGTTGTATTCCGGCTAACTTCACACCCAATCAGTCGCTCACAATTCTTAACCAAAACATCAGAAGCATAAACAAAAACATAACAGGGCTTCACACCTTACTCTCAAGAACTAAGGTTAGCTGGGATATTATCACTCTGACGGAATCTTGGCTCCCTTGTTCTCAATATATCCCTAATCTATCAGGCTACAATTACTTTAAGACCGATAATAATCTTACTCAAAATGAGGGAGTTGTTGTTTATGTGAACGAAAATCTTAAAGTCTCTGTGGAGGAATTAGTGCTTATGGAAGCTAATTGTCTTCAGGTACGAATCGACTGCAGCACCATATTGTTGGCAATATATCGTCCACCAGGGTATAGGGACATAAACAATTTTATAAACTCTCTTGACGCTGCCCTTACTAAAATCGCGAAGTATACAAATATTATAATTACTGGTGACATAAATATAAATATCCATGACCAGTGTCACGATCCAGCCAAGGACAGTTATCTAAATCTTCTGGCCTCACATGGCCTTCTACCAGCACATGTATTGCCCACACGACAATCTGCTTGCCTGGATCATTTTATTTTGAAGACAACCCTTCCTGCCTTTACACTAGTAGCCCACTCCTCACTCACAGACCATGATACTGTGCTATTATTCCTAGCAAAAAAACCTCCGAAACTAGTGACAACAAAATCAGTCGTTCGAACCAATCATGACCAGCTCGATGCGGACCTGAAGCAACTTGATTTTGGAGCTATATACACGTCAACAGATCCGCATGAGGCAGCTGAAATAATGATAACACTCATTACTCAGTTAATAGAGACGCATTCTGAAACAGTAAAAGTTCCAAACCGTAAACGGATTGTGAAGCCATGGATCACCACTGGTCTTCTACGATGCATTCGGCATAAAGATAATTTACACAAGAAGTTAAAAACGGACCCTGAAAACCACATCTTAAAAACATCGTTCACGAGATACAGAAATTACTGTGATAAATTACTTAAACAAGCCAAAACCGAACACGAGAAAACAGAAATAAAAGACGCTAGTAACAACACTAAACTGCTATGGACAGCTATAAATAATATATCAAATAGGACCAAAAAAAAAGACAATCCGCGAGAATTGCTATCCATATCATCAACACCAAAGCAATCTGTCAACGACGTAAATAGTTTCTTCGCAAATATTGGTAAAAACCTTGCCGAGAAAATGGGTAATCGGACAAAGGTTTCAACAAGTGACAATCCAAGTAGCAACACGCAATCTATGGTGCTGATGCCAACTGACGAAGCTGAAGTTACGCAACTAGTACTGTCTCTGCGAAATGAATGTGCCGTGGGTTGGGACCGAGTATCCTCCACCTTTCTCAAAAGACATCTGGCGTCACTGGTTCAACCTATCACATACATTTGCAACCTAGCCATCAGTACTGGTAAATTTCCAAAGGTCTTCAAAAAGTCCATCATTCACCCTATCTTCAAGGGTGGGGACAGAAACCGTGTCAATAATTATAGACCCATAGCTGTGCTACCAGCCATCTCCAAGATTCTTGAACGCATATTGAATAAACGCCTCGTGGATTACTTGGAAAAATATAATCTTCTCTCCCCAACTCAGTATGGATTTAGGGCCGGCAAATCAACCTCAGATGCGGTTCATGACCTTACCAATCATATCATCACTAACTTGGATGGTGGCAAAAAAGTCTTGGGGATCTTTTTAGATCTTGCGAAAGCGTTTGACACGGTCTCTGTTCCCATCTTAATAAGGAAGATGGAACGGCTCGGAATAAGAGGAATCCAACTTGCACTTTTTGAGGATTACCTGAGTGAGCGTACCCAGAGCGTCAAAATAGGAGAGAGTGTCAGTGACGATTGCCAAGTAAATTACGGTGTGCCACAAGGCAGCGTGCTCGGTCCGACACTCTTTGTCATATATATAAACGAACTGGGTATGCTCACTCTCCCGAAAGGCAAAGTCATAACTTTCGCGGATGATACAGCCCTCTTGTTCACTGCAGACACCTGGAGTGAGGTCTTCGTATGCGCCCAGTCTGGATTCAATATTGTATCGAACTGGCTGCGTGACAACGTTCTCACTCTTAATGCGGAAAAAACAAATTACGTCACCTTTTCCATAAAACAGCATACACCGTCTCCAGCCATGACGCCGAACACTATTCTAGCCCACACGTGTGCATTTCCTCACTCCACTACATGCACTTGTATGCAAATTAACAAGGCCGATTGCATTAAATACCTTGGTTTAACTATAGACAGCACACTCAAATTCCAGGAACATATCAACACCTTAAGTAACCGACTGAGAAAACTGATATATGTTTTTAAGACCCTAAGAAATGTGACTGACGACAAAATAAAAAAAATGGTATACTATGCTCTTGCTCAGTCTTTAATAACATACTGCATCACCTCTTGGGGTGGTGTTCCAAAAAGTACCCTCCTGAAACTGGAAAGAGCACAGAGAGCCATTCTCAAGGTGTCCTTGTCCTTACCTTATCGCCACCCTACAACACTACTATACCAAAAAGCGAAAGTCTTGACGGTGCGTCAACTGTTTATTCAACTAACCATTCTGAAACAACATGGACTACTAACCTACAATCCATCACTCCCTCGAGCTAAGAGAAGATTTAATCCTGTTGTCAATTACCATATTTCGCCTTCAACTTTTTTTGCAAAACGTTTCTTTTATCACCTTGGTCGATATCTCTACAATAAAGTAAATAGGGTCATATCTATTTATGAACTCAATAAGACAAAGTGCAAAATGAAACTATATAGTTGGCTTCAGGAGCTCAATTACGATGACACTGAGAACTTGTTAACCGTTTTAACATAAACATCACTAGACGCAAATATACTACGTATAAAAAAAAAAAAAAAAAAAAAACACAACCTCCCCACACACACGACCCCCCAAACACACAATCACTGCACACACTTCTCTAACTACACACACTCACGCAGTACACACTCTACCGTTCTCCCATCCTGGATACTAACAATACTAACTACAAGGAAAAAAAAAAAAAAAAAAAAAAAAACTTTACATAATCTTTATGCCTGAATGTTAATATTTCCTAATTGCATACCAATTGTTTGTACGAGTACTTAACATAATTTATTAAATTTAAATGGAGGAGTCCTGGTGACCCGAAATACAGGCCTTGAGCCTAGTTTAGGCACCAGTCTCCCACAATATAATGCCCCACCTATATGTTACTGTAGAAATAAGGCTAGCAATTAAGAGTAATATTGTGGAGAAAATAAACAAATTATTATTATTATTATTATTATTAATAGCGATGCGCGGCCGCGCGTTTGCTTACGCGCACGCGGCGCCGCGCAGCGCCCCGCACACTGCACCCCCACTCGCGAGTCCGCTCATGCTTGTTACGAAATAAAGCGTCAGTGCGTTCACAGCAGCCGTAGTTTTACTTGTGTCTCGTATCTAACAACTTCTAACCCCTTGACAATGTCCGCGTATGTTGTGCTGACGATGTGGTCCCAAATAAAAGTAAATTCCACAAAATATCTAAGTATTTATTAAAAAATATCATAATTAGTTGAAATTGAACTGATTTTTCTACCCGGTATAAATTAAAACTGGTTACCTCACCATTTTTAATTTATACCGCGTAAAAAAATCAGTATAAATTGGTATTTACCCAAATTCTGGGTTTTTACCGGGTATTGCCCCATCTCTAAATGGGTCACTTTTTGTCGAGGAATTATTATTGCTATCTTAGTTGAAATATGGTTGAAACTTGCGCAGTGGTCATTACGGTTAATGTGGTCCGGTCGGTGCGCGGAGATGGAATGCCGCGGGATGCCATAGCGCAACCTGCCGTGCCATGCCGGCAGTGAGCGCCGGCCCGTATATAAAAGTACTCTGTGGGCCCGTAGTGTAGCTGTAGATTCTCGGGCCCAACGTTGATGAAAACTAAAACTGCATCATAGTATTTTTTTTTTGTAGTCGGTTGACGTCTGTTTGTTTTGAAAATCAAAAAAAAAAATTAAACATGAGGTCTTTCCTTTTGTTTGCCACATACTGTTAGGTTAGGTAGGTACTTCTCCAAAATAAATGATGCAGTTTTAGTTTTTATTAAAATCGAGCTCGAGACTCATTTCAGTGTTTTTCGTCATCCACGCACATTATTTTGTAAAATTCACCCAGTTTATTTTGTTTATTCCCGTTCAGGTAGTGTTAATTGGGAACTTGTAACTAGCACCATGTCTGGTTTTGTGCCCGTTTTCTATACACGATTCCTATATACATCTTTGCCTAACACTTTATGAAATACTAAACGTCATGTTTTAATCAACTTGATTTCAAAAATTAAGACTATCGAGAATACAAGAAGAATGGCTTGGTGCGATTAGTTTAATTATGGCAACATAATATTTCAAATGTCAAAACCTAGCTGCCTTCCGAGTGCATAATTTTTAGAAATAATTGAATATTATTGTATATTTTGCGATAAACTATTATATAGCTTACGCCTAATGCTGCCTTGTGAAATGTTTGTGTGATTTAGATGTAAACTTTGTGTTTTATAACGCTTAGGCAACAATTTGGTCTGAAGCGTATCGTGGAGGGATTTGGTGAAGTTCTGATAGGACTTGAAGTTTTTGGCTCAATTTTTGCTGGGAGGACGTCGGCGTTATGTCGAGAAGAAAACTACCGCCCCCGGGCTTCAACTTCAAGCCCCCAGAGGAGCAGGTCGTGTGAGTGCCAACCTGCACCAATCCGTCTCACTGACATCCATTGGCTACAACTTGTGTTCTATATTTACATCGAAATAAGAATATAATTATGTTTATGCTAATGAAGAAATTCCTTATACCCAAATTTGGGGATACCTGTCTGTTTTGATATGTTAAAGTTCCTAATAACTCTGGTTAACACATTATACAATCGAGTTTCAAAAATATCAGTGTTATCATCTGATCTTGTACATTAATGATTGAAATTTGTAATGTCTGTTATATTCAGTGAGTATTACATATTAGTCAAGGCCTAAGTTAGCAAACCTTGCTTCCAAGAAGTGTGGCTTCGTGACTAGCAGTCAATCTGAAAAGAAGTAAATGATAAGCATGTCACCATAGGAAGGAGGGTAAAACAAGATAGATAATGGCCTTCAATGATAATAATAGGTTCTTAAAGATTGCTGACTGCAAAGGTCATGCCATTTAGACATCGAGCCTGATTTTGTAGAGATAAGATAATTTCATAGAAACAGACATTGCAAATGAGTACACAAGTGATTTTGTAGTTATTTGCCTACCTCCATTGATGGAAAGTGTGCATAGAAAGAGCAACTTGAACTTATTTTTAAATATTTTACATTTATAATCTATACAATCTGATATTATTCCTTAGAACTCCTCCAAGAAACTTGGACAAGCAGACGACAATCACAGTTGATGACAAAACATTCACAGTCCACGCAGATGACCTGATCAAAATTTGTGACCTGGGCCGTGGTGCCTATGGTATTGTGGAGAAAATGAAGCATATTCCTAGTGACACCACTATGGCAGTAAAGGTAAGACCTCTTCTCATTATTAGTAGAAATGTTCTCCTTTGCCACTCAGCATGAACCTTTAACCGCTCCGGCCCCGGCAACACACCGGTGTGTTGCGAATTAATCGCGAATTTAGTGTTTATTTACCTATTACATAAGATGTATTTTTTTTTGGGAATTTTCACATGTCGGGGCCGCAGCGGTTAAGGACCTGAACATGGCTTAGTCAAACAATACAAAAAAAGAGAAGTAGCTGATATATTAACTACCAGAATGTAGCTTCTCTATTGGCAGTTATGAGAAAATAGTGTATTTACTCACAAGTCACAACCACTGTATATCTCATAATTCTGGTTATCTTTGGAAAAATCATGATACTGGTGGAATGCCAAAGAAATTACATTTTCTGTATCATCACATAACACAATACACATTTCTATTTCCTACATTTTTTAATAATTGGTGCCAGTTATTTTGTTTTACTTTTCGCAGAGAATCACAGCATCATTCAACAGCCAGTCAACAGAACTGAAGCGTCTGCTTATGGACCTGGATGTATCCATGAGAGCCAGTGCCTGTCCCTACACAGTTCACTTCTACGGTGCCATGTTCCGCGAGGGAGACGTCTGGATCTGCATGGAGGTCATGGACATGAGCCTTGACAAATTCTATATGAAAGTCTACCACAACAAACACACCATACCTGAAAACATCCTTGGAAAAATAACATTTTCCGTAGTCAGCGCTTTACATTACTTATATTCTAAGCTCAGAGTAATCCACAGAGATGTAAAGCCATCTAATATCCTCATCAACAGGAAAGGAGAGGTGAAGATGTGCGACTTTGGTATATCTGGCTACTTAGTGGACTCGGTCGCTAAGACTATTGACGCGGGCTGCAAGCCGTACATGGCGCCCGAGAGGATCGACCCGAGCGGCAACCCGGGCCAGTATGACATCCGCAGCGACGTGTGGTCGCTCGGCATCTCGCTCATCGAGCTAGCGACCGGCACGTTCCCCTACAACACGTGGGGCACGCCCTTCGAACAGCTCAAGCAAGTCGTTAAGGACGACCCCCCGAGACTACCCGCCGGACAGTTCTCTGCACAGTTCGAGGACCTCATCGTCCAATGTCTGCAGAAAGATGACAAAAAGAGACCGAACTACGACGCTCTGCTGACGCACCCCTTCTGTCTGGGTCACAGTCAGGAGATTGACGTGGCGTCGTTTGTTCAAGAAATACTAGACTTACCAGATGAATCCTAGTGATAGGAGCATTATTTACGTACCTATTAAGTACAAGCGTTTACCGACTAACCTTAATATAGTTTAATAATTGAAAAGATATAAAATAATGTTATTAACCATAAAAAAAAATTATGTATTCTTTATAGTGCCGATCGCAATCGGCGTACGCGGTGATTTTAAATGTTTGATTTCAAAGATGATTTAGTGTCTACTACGTGAGGTAATCAAGTCTTGTGTAAGAGCGCCTTCACACTAGCGTTTGTCCAGCGTAGGCGTTCGATGAACGTATGCGCAGCACAGACGCCGCGACTACACGGCGCAGGCGTCAGTGAAGGGTGAATGAATAGGTACGCTGCGTTAGCGCCGCAGGTGCGCGACGCATGCGCCGCGTTACTGCGGAGTCATGTACAATCCTGTTAATGGGTTCTCACATATCCTTTTATTTTTATTTTCACGTTTTCGCAATAATTTTCTTTTTAAAAGCAAAGCCAACAATAGAGTTTCCTCGTCAGAATCCATTTTGTTAGTAATATTTCCGAAACGACAACGCAATTGTGTGACATCTGCGCCGCGCTAGCGCAGCGTTCAATTGACTCGAGGAAACGCTGTGGCGTCTGCGCTGCGCATACGTTTATCGAACGCTTACGCTGGACAAACGCTAGTGTGAAGGCGCTCTAAGTGGAACATTGTCAATTTAGTAATGTAGTAGTAGTAGTAGTAAGAGTAGTGCGAAGTAAAAGTAACATGTCGCTATGTCGCTAACATGGTTTATAAACGTGTAGTCTGTTAACTTAACCTCAGAGCGAACAAAGGAATTGGTTTATCAAAATAATGACTGGCAACATTTAATAAGCATCACAAAATTATCATAATTTAGTTTTAAATAAAGAATATTTGTTTTCAACTATGTAGTTTCTTTATTGTACCTTCTCTGCTTGAAGCTGGATGTTTGCGACAGTTAGAGACCTATTCATATTAATTCTTTAGAAGCATAAACTTATACTTGCCATCACAGCTAGGAATGGGACATGCATGACAAAAAACACCTTTTATTTTACGAAATTTATTTAAAATCATCAAAACATTATATAAATAAAGTAAGTACAAAATAGTACTAAGTACATGTCATATTTCTCTTACAAAATAAACGCCAGACGGCTCGGATACGATTTTATTCTCAATAGAAATTAAGCGTAATTGACTAGACATGGTTAGAAGGGAGAGTTCATTCCCAGCTTGGTGCCGAAGTCGAGGCGCGCGCGCCGCTGGTTGCGACCGTCAGCCCTGCGGGGGGGAACATGTTAGTATACATGTGCAGCACAATTGTATTTTGGATTCATGCATAGACAAGCGAAATCGACTCACTACAAAACGTGTTCTAACTATCTATAGTCTAAGCAGCATTCGAGCCTGTTTTTGTATAGTTTCATTTACTGAGACTAAATAAATTTTATTCTTTGGTTCAAAAAGTGAATTTTGAACCGCAATATGATTCGAAATATATAAACTGGCTCAATGATTCACTTTTGACATAACTTAATGCTACAAAACTCACTTGATCTCCTGCCACTTGATGAGCTCGTTGAGAGCGAACACTAGGAACAGCGAGGCGGCGTACCCCACAGCGAGCGTCCAAGGAACATAGTACTGCAGGTCGCACACCCCCCACTTTTCGCAGAAACCGTAGCTACTGCTCAACATTATGCTGCTGAAGGCCAACTGTACCAAGATTCTGAAAGATAATTCAGTTTTTTTTCACATAAATCTACATTGACACTTATGAAACGTATGAAGCTTGTACACGGTTCGAATTAGTCGTTTCCTGTGGAAAATAAAATGCAAGATACACCAGGGCAACTCTTTGAAACAAGTATAATAACAGTTAAGTAAGGACCCGCTCAAGTCTGTCAGGCTGGATAGTCACTAACTTGTATGTTAAATACTGATTTTCAGCTGCACCCGGTTTGACTAGAAGTCGACCCCAACATAGTTGGACAGAGGCTAGAAAGTATCGTTCCGTCTCTGGAAAGAGGAGCTCTTTGCTACATAATAACCGCCGCACGGGCCGATTTTTTGCGCTGAGCATAAACAAATTCAATTCATATACAGTTGAACCAGAAAAGGGACCGGCTTCGGTAATTTTCGTATTTCCGAACCACTGAGCAACTGTGTTCAGCAGTGCGATTCTGTAAACACGTCGAAGTGTAAAGTTAGGCGAAGTGAATGACAGCTCACTTGGTGATCACTTCACACAAGCCTTCAATTCGACATGTTTACAGAATGGACCGGCTGCTAACTACTGAAGACAGATAATGATTGTAAAAACAATACTTTTTTTTAAATGAGTAGTCTTTCGCAGTCAATCTGCGTGTGCAAGACACTTGGCGGCCTTAATAAAAATTCAAGCTTCCAGCCAAGAGTTACAAAACACAGAAGAACAAACTAACATGAGGACAGGTTGGAATGGAAATTCCTCAAGTACATACATGTCTTGGGAGTGTGTTTTTAAACTCAATGAAAGTTAGCCACTAACGATAATAACATGAATGTATACTTACAAAATGAGCACAGTGACTGACCACACTTTATTGGCCCAGAAACCCTTTTGCCAAATAGAAGACTGTCGGTGAACGAATGACAATGATATCACAACTGGAAATGAAGAAATATTATTGTATGATAGTCTATGTTATGAACTAAGTTGATGATGGGAATATATATTATGACAGTGTATGGGCCGATGACCTAAAGATTATACAAGACTCAGAATATACAAGTTCATAAAAGATCGTCTTTGAATTGACTGATTCGGAATTAATAGTGTGTTTCACGCTGGCCAGCTAGGAAACGCCGTCTAGATCTAGATAAAATATATTGATTTAATAATACGCCGTTAAAAATGACGTATTAAAATGTTGTTGTGGCTTCAACATTTTGCTACGTCACATTTAACGTATTTTTTTAAAAATTTACAATTGGTAAATATTTATAATTTCGAAAGTCAAAATTGTACTTTTAATTTTGAAGGCTTCAATAAAGAAGACATCATGAATTCGACTGTATCTTATACAAAACGTATGTTTTATGTTTACTTTACTAAATCTACATTCTATACAAAAAAAAGGTTCAAAAACTTTTAAAAACTCACTTAAATGCAAAGTAATCAACGCGAGCGTAATATGTTGCGCTAAATAGAAGCCATCATAGAAGTCGTCTCCCCATCCATGCCAGCTCTTCAGAGTGAGGTCATGCGATACGTTGAACTGTCCCACGTTGACGGGGTACACTATCCAACACGCGGTGGTGTTGGTCGCTTGCGCCAGTTGCTCGCAGAAAGCGCGCAGTGTAAACGCGTAGAGGGCTAGGATCGATAGGACGGCTGGTAGGAACTTTAGGGCGTAGCACCAAAATACGAAGACTGCCATCTGTGGGTGAAAAGAGTAACAATATTTAGTTTAGCAAAGAGATTAAAGTTGTAGTAAAAAACTGAAATAATAAATTAATTCGAACAGTAGCAGAGTATCATAAGGTTTTATAGAACATCAAAATTCCTGCAAAAACATTTTTCAATTTAATTCTTGAAAAAAGGTTTATAATGTTACCTTAGCATTCATCAGCAGCTGCGGCCTCGTGGCAGCCCTCTGCATGAGCGCGGCGTCGAGCGGCGCGAAGGCGAGCGCAGCCGACAGCACCGGCACCACGCATGCGCCGCCCCACACCGCGCCGCCCACGCTCAGCGACAGCGGCACGAACGCGCACAGGGAACCCACCTGTATTCGTATTGTATATGAATGAAAACTAGTCTAACAACTCCTAGACACAACGGAAAATCTAAGGCTTACAAGTACCTAACTAGCTGTTGCCCGCGGGTTCGCTCGCATTTAAATAGATTTTTGCAATAAAAAAAAAACTAGTCTGTAACCGTCTCCAAGTTCACATCAACCTATACAGCTATATTAATCACAATCGGTTCAGCGATTTAGGCCAGAAAGCATAACAATTAAATTCACTTTTACTTAGACAAAAAGTCCCAAATAGTCCCATTTAAATTTCGTAAGGATTTGATGAAGAACTTCGGAGATCGACAGTTTAAAATTAAAACTTTACAAAAAAATGTAACCGACTTCCAAATAAAAAGCACCAACTTCCAAAATTAAAGTTATTTGTACTTTTTAATGGTTTTTATTTGAATGTCAGCATGACTAGCTGAATTCATCTTAGTTTTTAGTCATAATAGGTAGAAAAAAAAACAGTTACTGCCAGTTATTTTTTTTTTCTATTGTTACTACGTTATACTCATCGACATATTGCAACACATGCCTGTCTACCTCGACTCTACGTTTCGTACTGTTGGTCATCACCTGGGTCTTGGATCTGTTCATTGAAAGTCCAGCCTCAAGACTTACCATGCTCAGATCTTGGAGCATTTCTTCAAGTTATACTTAGGCCAGATAGTGTCTTTTAAAAATAGGCAAGATACGGAGGTCGAAAGACGAGTCCAAAATGCTTGGAAGACCTTCTGGGCCTTTAAAGAACATTTGAAAGGAAGTCTTCCAATGACGCTAAAAAGAAAACTCATTGACATGTGCATCCTGCCCGTCCTAACCTACGGTGCACAAAGTTGGTCACTTACTGAACAACAAAAGTCCAGGCTCAAGATTTGTCAACGGGCTATGGAGCGCAGCATTATAGGTGTTAAGGTGAATGGATGAATGCTCTCACTGCCATTTTGTCGCTAGATGGCGACACATCCACAATTTCGAACATTTTCAATTTTTACACCTAACATAGAAAGTTTTAATTGACAACTTTATTATAGGCGCCACCTAGGGCATTAACTTGATTTTTTTAGATAATCACTATGCTTGTTAACTGCTACAAACGGTCGCGCGCGTTGTTTACAAAATCTCTCAACAACTCGCGAATTGTGCGTATCGTGTCTCTCACGCATGTTTTTAATATCTATCTCGCTCTCACAAACATGGCGAAGCAAACGATAAAATATTTTTGTTATTTTCAACAAATTAACATTTTTGGCTGTATTTACGAGTGGTGTGTCTTATTTTTATTCCTGGTATTATTAAAACACTGTTGAGCTGCAAAGATTAAAGATTTTATTACAGATTTTTTGTTTCCTATGTTTAGGTAGGTACTACTTGATACAGAAAGTCAAGTGATTTTTTTTCAAGTCTATACAGTGAAGGTAGTTCAATTTACACGATAATTAGTAATAAGTACTACTAATTAATAACAATTTACGAGATACTGATAAAAGCTAACATGTGGGTAGAACTAGGTAAGTATATTTATTCATAGTACCTAAACAAAAAATCTCTAATAAAATTCTTTGCCTTAAAAATCTAGAAAAAATATAGGTATGTTTAGGTATCAAATAGGTACTAAATTTTTGTAAAGGCGAATTGAAATTTTTGAGCCCTTACGTGGAGATCCTAAATGTCGGCAGTCCATCCTGACATCAGAATGACTCCCCATTTTTTAAATTCATTTTCTCAGTTATTAATTAGGTACCAATTATTTAAACAAAGGTATCAAATAGTAGCAAATAGGTATTAGATTTTAGTAATATTTTTAAGCTGATCAGTCATTTTGGCCAGTCATTCTGAAGGTCACATCAATGATTTTCCGTGCGCGACTGAGTGCCAACTACGGGCAATCACTTAGTTGAGTAGGACCACTTGCTGTGACTAAGTCCCGTATCTAATGGTAATAAAGGTATATTGTACCTACACAGGTTGTTGTAATGTGACTGAACCTAAATAGTACCTAACGTGTAAATAAATTGTGACGTGTAGGTAGTACCTACACGTCACAATTTATTTAAAATAGATTTAGATTTAAAATAGAGAATTTAGTACCTACTAGGTACTAAATAAATAAAAGATTATTTATGCAATTATTCGTCGCGATCTAAGAATGTTTTCTTTAGGTGATACAGTCGTAACATTCAGTGATTAGTGTGATTACTGGCGTTCTTTGGTGGAATGGTTTTAGATGGCAAAGCAAAGGGTTGTTATCAGCTTAGAATATCGTGGTATTAGTTGGTTAGAGTAGGTACCTACCTATGTAAGTACTCGTATGTGTCACCGGATAATTCCAAACATCGTAAGATTGTAATAAATCTTGTTTATGTTTTAGACTATAATCTATGATTATGTTGAGAACAGATAATGGATTGTGGAGGTCTGGTAGGCAGCCGCACCACGTAAAATACTGGTATTCAGCTGAATCCGGTTTGACTGGAAGCCAACCCCAGTAGGTATAGTTGGGAAAGGGCTAGACAGATGATGTGTTGAGAAGAGATAATTTCGAATACACTGAATCACACCCTAATTCAATAGTTTACAATACTTGTCTTATCTAGAAGAAATTATAAGTAAGTAGGTACTTGTAAATATACAATCTTACGCGACTTATAATATTACAATCATGCGACACAAATGCAAAAAAATACATCATCTGTGAAAATGTCAACTGTGTAGCTATCACGGTCCGTGAAATACTGTCTGGTGACAGACAGAGAGACGGACCGACAGACAGACGGACCGACAGACGGACGACCATTGCGTAGGTAGCTAGGAAAAAAATAGGTAAGTTTGCCTACGCTGATCGCCTGATTTAGGTATAGGTACCCTAAGTATACCTACATGAACTTCTTTTCTCTGATTTGATTCAACCCAAACCAATGAATTAGTAGTTAACCGTGTCAGAAAATGTTTTATCAGTACCTACTTACATACAGTGGAAAGATTTTTAAATCTTTAGGTAGGTAGGCACTATTTATTTAAAGTAGATAAGTAATACAACAATAACATTAGTATTGTATCTGTGTGGACCAAAGGCAGATCGCAGATAATTGTTTTCACTTTCTAGCATTATTTCTCATTCCCTAAAAAAAACATTTCATCAATCATAAAATGTAAAATCCGCGGGCAAACCCGCGCGCCGGCGCTAACTTGCTAGAAACACAATTTTGACACACAATCACGCATGGACTGGAACAATTTGGCAACACGCGCTGTTGCCAAATTGCGTCTTGAATGGCAACGTCGCATCGCCGCGTCCGTCACTCGATAACCTTGGCGCTTGTTCGAATTTTCGAACAGCGCCATCTACTTAAAATGTTCACCGCACGTAAACTCGTAACACAACAGCAATGAACTTTTTCTCGGTGGTTCTATAAATTTCTGTCAGATGGCGAGATTCAGGTCACTCACACATGTAAAGATTTTTCGTTTTTTATTGGGTCTAATTCTCATAGAAAGACTGTTTTTTTTCTAAAATTTGGGCGACACGCGATCACAATACATTATAAAGTCTCATTATACTTGCTTTTATTCTGCAGAAACTGTTTATTTACGGAGATTACAGCTCCTGAAAAATGTATGGCGAGGTCTCTTTAGGGATCCCCCTTAAGCGAACAGATCGCGTTAGAAACACCACCCTGCGCTCCCTAACTAAAGTTATAGATGTTGGGGAAAAAACAGCTAGGCTAAAATGGGAGTGGGCTGGCCATGTCGCACGAATGCACCCGGAGAGGTGGGCGAGGATCGTCACTCACTGGACGCCTGAGGAAGGACGTCGTCGTCGAGGTCGACCGTGGCGAAGGTGGGGTGACGATCTCATCATGTTTGCGGGGAAAGCTTGGCCAGGGATCGCCCAGGACAGAGAGGTTTGGAAGGAGAAGGGGGAGGCCTTTGCTCAGCAGTGGGACATAAAAGTAGGCTAGGAAAAAAAAAAAAAAAAGTTACTACGTTACAAATCATGTTCTCAAACAACACTAAATTGGTGTCACAAAAACATATTAAAAATTCCAGTCTCAGAAAGACGTCTATTTATAAAGAAACGTACCTGCAAAAGAGCTATGAAGCACACGCTACATATCCAGAACTGCGTGCTGTTCCACAAACAAGTCATATGGTGTCTCGACATCGTTATAAGAGTGAACAGAGACACGTCAGCGTCCCGGGTCATCTGCGAACATAACCTTATATAAGTGAGGTTGCTTTGGAAGTTTTAACTTTAGAACTAAATGATAAGGTTTGGTTTGTATAGCAATTGTTATTAAGTCTTTTTTTCTCAACTTTAGTGCACTTGTGATAAGGACGAATTTTAGTGCGATAATACTATTTAAACATACCTTTTGGCTACAGTAGTTAGTGAATGGCTGATCCTGCCATCTATTTTGTAACTTAGCAGCATGAAAAAGAGCACAAGATGTTATAGAATGACATAAATTCAAGATGTAGCCAGTATATATTTCAAACAAAGCGCATCTCACGTACTGGACTAGAAAGCCAAATTACCATAATTATCACCAACATTATCCACTGCTGGACATTAGCTTCCTCGGATCTATAGATTAATGTACATACTACTACTGTTGCCCGCGGCAACGCCTGTGTGTATGGCGGGAATAGGGAATACGCATGAAAAAAATATTTGTCATCTACACAGTTTATCTCAAAATATACAAAAATATAATACTAACAGTGAAAATAGAATCAAAATTGATCGAAAAACCAACGAGATATAACTATTTTAAACAAATATATCTGTCCCTCACGCGAAAACGCTGTTTTCTATGGCAGCTCTATAGGCGTTATGGACTTTGAAGTCAGAATTGGTATCGGACTTCTCTTTGTAATTGTAAACTTTGAAGCTTTATAACTTTACCGTACCGCTGCTGAAGGTATTTTAAAAAATATTTCAAAATTGTTTACTAGAGCTAATAAGTATTTTAGCAAAATTAAAAAAATGCATGCATATTCCCTATTACGAGTGGACCGCGCCGGAACGCAAATTGCAATGTCAAACGAAATAGGGATAACTCCTGAGTAAAAAAAATATGATTCTATTTAGCCAAATAGATTATCGAAAAATATTGGACACGTATTTTTTGCTTTATCAAATCAATAAAAATTGACGAAGATAAAACGCATGAAAGATCAGGAGTGGGGGCTTGTGACGTTACTTCTATATTTAAAATGTACCATGTCCCGTGACGTTACACGACTTTTCAACGCACTGTATCATATTAATTATTTGAATACGTGAATAAAGAAAAAATACGAGTCCAATATTTTTAGGAAATCTATCTGACGGACTAATAATTGATTTTTTGTCATCTCCCCTGTAGTAAGCGTCATATAAAAAGCCTCATTATAGCCAAGACTTACCGATAGTGAACAAGGAACCGAGTTGAGCGCTCTGGCCAGGTCGATGGGACCGATGCAGGACTCCGGAACTTGGTACGGCGGCATCTTTTGGCACAGCACCGGATACAGGGGCTCTACTGCAATGCTAGAATACGAAGAAAAATTGTTATGACTACGAAAATGGCCGCGGTCGGACATCTGCACAAATATAAAAAACCGGCCAAGTGCGAGTCGGACTCGCGCACGTAGGGTTCCGTACCATTATCTGTCAAGAAACGGCAAAAAAATCACGTTTGTTGTATGAAAGCCCCACTTAAATATTTATTTTAATTTGTTTTTAGTATTTGTTGTTATAGCGGCAACAGAAATACATCATCTGTGTAAATTTCAATTGTCTAGCTAACACGGTTCATGAGATACAGCTTGATGACAGACAGATGGACAGCGGAGTCTTAGTAATAGGGTCCCGTTTTTACCCTTTAAGAACGGAACCCTAAAAATTAAACTATTAACCAAATGAGGATGTACGTAAATGTGGATGGATGGAGAGGGAGACGGAGGCCAAAGAAAAGATGGATGGTTTGTGTGAGGAGCGATTTGAAAGAAAAGGGGGTTAGTGATAGTGTGACGGCTGATAGGACATAACGGAAGAAAATAACGTAGTGCGCCGATCCCAAGTTAATGGGATAAGGGCAGGAAGATGATGATGAATTGGTTAAAAAGTAGTTATGAAAGATTCTCGCAGTTAAAAGTGGTTTTGTCAGGATTATTGCCAGTTAAAAGTAGTTTTGAAAGATTCTTAAAGTCAATGTTTTCATTGATTCTTGCTGTTAAAAGTGGTTATGACCGATTAACAGTTTAACAGTGTCATTTGCATCAGGTAACTCGCATCAGCCTGTAGTATCTGCATCAGCTACTGTACGGAGCAATCGGTGAACAGAGAAGAGAGACCCTATGTCCTTAATGATAAGGTTGATAGTGGCTACATACTACACACCTCGCATCAGCCTGCATGAAGATCTCCATGTTGAGACAGTTGGCGGCCGAGCCCATGACACACACCACCTCGCCGTAGTCCTGCATGATCTGTATCATCTGCTGCACGGAGCGCGCGGTGCAGTCGGTGAACAGAGACACTAGGAGGGGCACGTTGTCCACTTGCTCGATATGGGGGCGAATGTTCTCGATGCCGCGTGGGAGTTTTGCCTGGGCAAAGGAAGATAATGTTAGTTTTGGGTCGGTTGAGTCTGTGAGACAGGACAGATAGCGACCACAGGGGAGCCGCCCTCGTCATCAGTTGCTTACTGTGTGGAAATGCTACCAATTCTATCTATCTATTAAGGTATGGTTTCCGCTCTTAATCCTGATGTTGGACCATTGTACGTGAGCACTTAATCCTGATGTTGGACCACTGTACGTGACCCATGGCAGCCGTCACTTCAACCAGTCAATCTCCCTCCAGACGCAGGTCAGTCCTCCTAGTGTGTTCAGGATATCTGTAAGTGAATTCGGTGTCCCTATTGTTTGCCTCCGTATTTCGGCGACGCGCGACGCCTGTGCACTCAACGAGCACGTGCTCTTCCTCTATGCATGCTCTGCACAGAGGAATGTCCGTTATACCTATCGTGTGAAAATGTTTGTTCAGTGAACAGTGTCCGGTGATGGTACCCGCCACCTTGGTAGGCTGCCCCTATCCAGCCGCAGAAGGCACCTGGTAAGTTTCCTGTCTAGGGATGGCATAGCCTCCTTGGACTGCCTGTAGCCTGGTGCCGAAGCCAACCAGAGCTCTGCTTGTATGTGGGTATGCTACCACTTACTCTATTGCTCATGTCAAAGTTGACGGGCGCGGAGTGGTCGGTAGAGTCTGTGAGGCAGGACAGAGAGCGACACGCGTCGGCGGGGGAGCCACCATCGTCATCTTCGTCGCCGTCTAGAAGAGAATCTGCGTCCGCTGATGGATGGCTGGTAGATATGCTGCTGCGTTGGAACTGTGAAATATACGGCTTAGCTATAAAAACTTACTACCTCAGTCGACAAAAAACGGAACCCTTACCTATACGATCACTTTGTTGTCCGTCTGTCAAGACCCTTTTTCTCAAGAACGCGTGGTGTCATTCAAATTCAATTCAATCAGGTCAAATGAATATCAAATACTCAGGGGGCCTACCACAACCTCTTAAAACAATATTACTTTAATATTACTTTGCGTTCCGCTCTGTTGGATTTTCAACGCTCGGATCAGCGCCGAGAGTTGAAAATGCAACAACAGAAATTACAAAGTAATATTAAAATAATATTGTTTTAAGAGGTTGTGGTAGGCCTCCTGGTCTGTTACCCGTTGAAGCAGTGAAAAAAATCAATTTTTAGTCAACGCAATCTAAAGATAAGGCCGTTTATCCTCCGTATATGGCGCATATTTTGACGCTCGCAAGGGAATCAAAACATATAGTCGGTTTTTACTTTGAAGTCAAAAAGTTCGCATACGGGTCTTTTAGTGACTATACTAGAGCAGCGTTTTCCATAGGCAAATTCTCATAATCAGCCCCAGATTCTGAATTGACAATAAGGTCGCTTCGTTTACATGTGACATATACTACGAGTATAGGTCTCTATGGAGGTAGGCGGTACAGAGAGTAAAATCCCACAACCTCCATAGAAAAGGGAGGATCATCCGACCGGACGGTTGTTGTGTCCGGTGGGAAATTGCCCGATAGTTGATATTCGGACTGTTGTATCTGTTCCAATCGCACGGTAAACTCTGATATCGCGATTCAAGATTTTGTTATGCTAGTTCGCAGCTGTTGGGATAGATGGCGTTGCGGGTCTTATTGTTGCGATGTAGATTCTGCTACATTGATTTTTGTGGCGGTATTGGTGCCGCTACGCGTCTATTTCGTCAGATTGCTCGAAGCGATAAATAATTTGATTAAACCTTGTTCTCACATAAATGATCAAGTTTTGAATGCTGGAAATCAAGTTAAGTTACTCAGTTAATGCTAACTCAGATTGTCCCGTTAGTGCATAATCAAATCAACACAAATCCAACTAATAAAACGAAGAATTCACTGAGAAATCTCCACCAAAAACCAGCTTACGAAATAGAATCCCATAGGAAATAGCCAAAGAAACCACAAGCTGTACCTTCAAATTAGTATGCGTAGTGATAGAATGCCTCGCCTTCTTGATCTCGTTGTCAAACTTCACAGTGCTGTGGTCCAGGTTGATGGCTCCCGGCGCAGACATAGACAACGCTTTCGACGTCGCCATGTTGGTACTGCGGCGGTTGGCAGACATGTACGATGATTATCGAGGGTAAAGAGTTATGTTGGTATTGCACAAACAAAATGAACAACTTACATCGGGGGGCTAAGAAATATTGAACTCGATGTTAAATAATTTATTGTTTTTTATTATTGATAGGCACGCGCTTGACCACTATCTAAACTGATGGTAAACGATGATGTGGCCGAAGATGGAGCACGCTTGCCTAGAAGTAACCTATTCACTCTTGACTTACAGACTCCCGGGTTGTAGCTTTCAGGAACCACAATATGTTTTATGTTTAACTCTTGCAATCCGACACCAGTCTTGCCAAGAAGTACCGTGTTACCCAGTTACTGGGTGGTGGAGGTCTGATAGGCAGTCTCTCCACCTAAAATATTGTATTCAGCTGAATCCGGTTTGACAGCAAGCCGAAACCAAAAACAGTTGGGAAAACGCTAGGCAGATGACCATATCTTTAACTCTTTAAAGATGAAGTGGTTCATTTTGATGTAGCTTAAAATACATGTTTCTATTGATACCTACTCTTGACAAATTTGCAATGTTTGTAGTCATTCAACTTATCTAAAAGTTTTCTCTAAATGTATGTTGCTATGTAACATTATACTAACTACACACGAGCTACAGTTTTACAGGTAACTAGCGTAAAATTCGCACTTTTATTTTAAACCTTATGAATTTACAAATGCTCGCTGCAGATGACCACCAACGGTATATCTGTGAGGTCAATTCTCCTATTATATCTCTGTTAAACAATAAATACCTAAGAGAATAATATATTATACAGTTTAAGAAAAATCATTAAATGGGTTGCATTCCTGGAACACTAAGAATCCCTGTGTCGTGATGTCCAGGCATCTTCGTTAAAACGACACATCTTTTTAAATTAACTCTTCGTTTGTAACGAACGTTTTAGTTGAAACGTTTCAGTCCCATAGGTTTTGTAAATGACTTGTGAATATACACAACTTTTACATGCTTTCATATGCAGTCAATGAAATCCTTTTTAAATATGATGTGGTAATACTCTCAGTTTAATTTGTTAAAAATTTTGTGCATATTAATGAGTTATATTCTGTTATATTTATTATTCTGCTGCGACATTATTACAAATGAACAGCCAAATCAACTGCAAAATTGAACTCGTGGTAGTATCTTACTTGAATTAATAATTCGAAACAAGTTGAAACTATCGCCACCAAGTACCTATCGACTTAAAGAGTTGTCTTTATTTTAAGTTGATTTTGCAGTGATAACTTCTATTAAAAGGTCCTAAATAAATGGGCTGCTATTGAATATTAACTTTGTCTTGTATGTAATAGAGTTTGTTGTTCCAATTAGATAATTGTCTCGAATTCTTAATTCAAATATAGCATGTCAAAACAATATAATACAAAGTTTAACTGATAACTTTACGTGTACCATACAAGACTTCTTAAAAGTTCCAAAAAGGAATACTTTAATTTCCATGCATTCTTCCTGAGTTTCAAAAGGAAAATGTAGAATCCCCAGACACATTGTTTAGCGTATAATATTACGCAGAATGTCTGCTTGAACAATAAGCGAAAAGGTTTAATTTGTGGTTTTCCAATGAATGTTCCTTTTTCTTCCCGAGAAGCTCAGGAAATATGATTTTAAATAGATATTCTTCTTTTGTCCAAATTTACATAGTTTTGGTCTTAACTTATGCCTTTACCAATTATTATTGTATAAGCGTTGTATGTTATGAATGCAGTGTGTATACAGTGGTTATTATTAATAACAAAATGAGAATTTAGTGCTGAAGTCAGGTTAGCTCAAGCTTAAGTGCAAAGCGAAACTTAAAATAATGTTCATTGATTCTGTTCACATTGTTCTAGAGATAACTTCATGCAAGAATAAATTGTACTCGTTAGAAAATAAATTCTGTTTTCCCATAACAATTTATTATTAAAAATGTGAACGAAATCATAAATGAAGATTAGGTAAATACTAATGCAGCATTGTTATGTCACGCCCAGATTTCATTATTGTGATACCCCCTTATGTGAAATAATAATTTATTATATAGAATGACCAAATGTATAGCCATATACCCTTAAATAAATGTCTTGTTTTACTCTAGATAAAAGTACCAAATTACAACTTTTGGGTGCCTTTGCATCTGGCAATGTTGATATCACTAAGGTGCCTCGATCCTCGAAATCATCGCGTGGTCACGGTAGCCTTGACGAGCGTCACATTTGCGTAGTATACAGGGGACGTGCACGACGGCATAGACTATGCCATCTAGCGACACAAATCGGAAACTCACCCTACCTGTACTTGACATTAATGTGCTGTCACCCATGCTCCGTATATGGAACGTGAAGCACAGAAGTGTCATTGTCAACTATATGATATTCTAGCTTCAAATTTACAACGCTAGATGGCAGAGTTTACCGTGAAAGTTTCCCAAAAAGGAGCTTGAAGGAACTATAGGTGGCAGCACTATACACTTCTGTGCTGCCACCTATAGTTAAGTTAAACTTTTATCTCAAAAATACTTGACATTGACACTTGTCAATTGATGATTTCCTATACAAAAAAGGCGTAAAATTCTCGCAGGCGTGAGATAACAAAGCAAGCGCGATAGAGCTGAGAAAACAAACCTATAGTACAAGCCGAGCGCGGGGGCGTCGTAGGCGTCAATGTGCCTATCGAGCCGCGTGGACGGCCGCTCCTTGCCCTGGGCCAAGGTTTGCGACGATAAGGGTGACGCGCTCTTGCTGTCAACAATGTGTGACGATAACAGTGACGGACCACAGCCTGCTTGTGGGAAAACACTTTTAATCTGTAGTGTCGTTTCAGCCGGTTTATAAACTTTTTGCGTGAGGCAACACTATTCTGACGGTTGCAATTTGGAGGTTTTAAAGAGGCTTTTAGAAAGAATCACAGAACAAGCTTTGATTTTGCTATGCTAAGTTTGCTATTCATACAGATATGAACCTTATATACTCATATTGTCTGCGTTCTGATGTGTGCGCATTTATGACTATAAATTTAAGCCTATATTTATATGAGGCGCTTTACTTAGCAAAGTAAAGTCAAAGAGCTGTTTACGAATCTAGCCCTTAATGTCTTTCATTTTTTGAAATATTTTTGCTCCCTATCTAATTTGAAATAGAAGTAGGTTTAGGCTGTAGTTCATCATTCATCACATATAACTATAAGAAAAAAATACTAACATTTAGATTTTAAAGACATTGAAATCTATCTCCAGAATTGTTTTCGTTCTGACTAAGGAAGGGGTTTAAAAAGACAACATCCATTTCTAAAGGGCGTTGGGTACGTTCCTTTCTTTTTTATTATTATTACAGAGCTTCGTCACAATACTTACTATGCGGCTCCATCATAGCCAAACATTATATTTGAAAGGAATTTAGTTCTATTCTAAATTCCTGTACCCAATCACCCTGTATAACATCAATTTGACATCAAAAAGTTAAATCAAAGACAGAAGAAACGTCTACACTTGTGCTGTGTTTTTGCTAGAGTGACTGTTATGATGTGAATGTTATAATAATGTCAAATTAATTGATATTAATTGCCAATTCAAGCAGAGTTAACGTGACACAAATAATTGTATTTGAACACCCTGTTAGTACCGACCATAATGTACTATATTTTTGGCGGTTCTTGTTACCCCCTGTGCATAGAGCCCAGTGGCGCTTATGCATTAGGTGCATTATGAATTTGTATTTTTAGTGAATGTATTTTTAGTGTATTTACAAAATTACATGTTGTACATAAAATATAGTAAACTCCCTTTTAGAAAATACCCACATTTTTTTGTTTTCTTGTTATAACAGTGTATGAAAAAATGTCTTGTTTATACATGTTTCCCGTTATAATTAAACAAATAGCCGATGTTTTTATCCGAAAAAATATCCTATCAAGAAAACGAACAGTTGGTATAGTTGGTGCAATTCACGAACACGTTATGTGACTATTAAGACATTGACATAAGGTTAAAATTACATTAACGCACTTGTGGCATGAAACAACTATATGCAGATCATTAAACACTTTGTTTTTTTCTTGATAGAATATTTTACCCCTAGTTTCTAGAACTTAATTTTTATAAAATAATGTGTAAACTGTGATTGGTTGAATGAATTGCCAACAGCCATCACATCAGCCTATCACAGCAATTTAAGCTCGGCTGAACAATAGCCACATTTTGCAACAATTCTCGTTCCAGAAACTAGGCATTAAGTCTCTCATGGACATAGGTCTATTAAAAGATTTCAAAAAACCTACAAACAAAATCGAAAAAATTGTCTATTACTGTTTTTGTCTCTCTCTATCTTAGTACAAAGTCTACATTACCTTGCACACTCTTCACTAATAAGTGATATGTGGCAGTTCCACCCTGACTCCAGACCCATCTTTTCACTGAAGACCCTGGACCTTAGCTCGTTCTCCTTGCTGAAGTGAACGAAGCGAATGCAGGCGCGTTCGAGGCGTTCTATTAATTCCACCATGTCACTTTGGGCTTGGTATTGCATTGTTACCATCCCTATGAATACCTGCGGAGTTTGCATAAGTTGGCTGTAAACTAAACGAACCCAAGCACTCTTTATCCAGCAGTGGTACAATACAGGGAATTATAATAATAGCAATTTAATATGTAATTATCGCGGAAGCAGATAGAAATGTAATATAATCGAGTTATAATACTTGAAAATTAATATCTGTATTAAAATTGTCAAGTATTTTAACTCACGACTGATCACGAACATCTGGAACACCCTGGTATTCCAGAAGTGCGTGATCATATTATATTATACCCTATATAATCCGAAAAATAAATTCGTTACACTCTCTTTGAGTTTGACTTCAAGGGGGGGGGGGGGGGGGTGTGTGGAGAAAGGGGAACATTGTACCGCGATAAATGACAACTACGCGGACGAAGTCGCGAGCATCAGCTAGTATCTTATATAAATATGTTTGTATTATTTACCTGGTTACATTGCATGTCAAAGAAACCTTCAGCATCCTTAACATCCTCATCTGTCACCTCGTTGAACAACAAAGAGTCTGAAATATTAAAAATAGTTTTTAATTGGTTTATTTTAAAATTCCGCGCACCGGAAGACGCACCGTTGGCGCGGCCTCCCACGCGGTGGAGCGGTGACCTGGTGAGGGAGCGGGGAGGCGAGGGAGCGGGGAGGTGAGGGAGCGGGGAGGCGAGGGAGCGGGGAGGTGAGGGAGCGGGGAGGCGAGGGAGCGGGGAGGTGAGGGAGCGGGGAGGCGATGGATGCGAGACGCGCAGGAGCGGCTGTTGTGGCGACAACTATTTCTAGCCGTGGACGTCTTTCGTATAGTTACATTTTCTCAATAAATGTACCGAAGTAAATTTTCACTTCGGTACATTTATTGAGAAACTGTAACTATCTAAAATTATATTTATAGTTCAGAATCGTACCATGCACATCTATCAACAATTCTGGCTAAAAACATTTTAAGAATGCAAAGCATTTTATTTAATAAACATACTTTTGTGTAAAAAAAAGTAATGATTTGACTACCCATTTGTAACAGCGTCCTTAAAATACATCAAGAGAGAAAAATGTATTCAACAGTTTTCAATAATGTTTTTACAAATATGTCTAGTCATTCACCCGACTGCCCCAGAAGAAGGCATGTGGGGTATCAAAATAAAGGGCTGGAGGAGACGATTCCAAACACGTGAGTCACTAAAACGTAGTAAATAAAAAAAAAATATCAAAAAACTAGTCCGCAAAAAGCTACTAAATAGTTCGAAACAAGTCACTTTTCAAGCAGTCTGATGCACTGAACTTTATAGTCGTTTGTTTACGGTCGGATTTTTTTATACTTAAGTCTTACCTGTCGAATGAAAGTGTAGCGCAGGCGCATCGGCCCAGTGGTTTGACAGTGGAGCGTACAGTTGTCTGCTGTCAGCCGGCAGTTCTAAGTACATCGCCGATAGGGATGAAGATATGCCGCGAGTTAGAGGCCTGGGAAAAACGAATTATGAGAAATGTAAGACTCGAATAAGTTCATTATTATTTATTAAAACTTCATGCACAAAGGTAAAATGGCGGACTTAATGCCGAAGGCATTATCATACTTAGGTTTTATCGAAACATAGCTAAGCTGAGGGAATATTAGCTAGCACTATTTATCACAAATTTTTTAAGAGCTTATATTATCTGTTTGTTAATAGTAATCTTTGTAAGTAATTATTTGAATAAGAAAGCTCTTTCAATGACGCTCCGAAGCAAGCCATGACAGAAAGACTGTGATGTTCAAAGACATAGGTTAAGATATTTGACATTGACGCTTCTGTGCTACCTATACCTACAGGTCCTGCACGTTCCCATAAAAAAAAAGGGTTCCTGTGGGATAAGCAACGGGAGCGAAGCCGCAGTAAATAGCTAGTTGTTGATATTTAGATGGATAGCGATACCAGAAGTAAAAATTAACGTAAGCGATATTTTAGAATTTTGTCTAAATGTCCCTTACGTTAACTGATACTTATAATGGTACTAATGATAATGGCTGATAAAGTGGGCTCACATTTGCACACTCGTGCGTTAATGTGAGCCCACTTTATTGGCTTCAAATTGTGGATGAATTTGCGCTTTAAGAATATCATCAATGCGAATGATTGTAACATGCTACTGCATTGTAAAAAAAGACTACCGAACTTACATACTTATCAGTTCGGTAGTTTCATAGAATCATAGTTGATATTTGGAGGAAGATTTTGCAAACGAAAGAGAAAACCATATGAAATAGAAAAGGGAAAAGTGTAAAACAGTAGTGCTACATACTTATAAGCGAATGCGGTACAATAGGCCGTGAGCGAGTTTCTCTGGTAGAAGTCGATGATCTTCTTTCTGTCGGATGGAGTGATTTGCGTGAGATCCTTCCCGTTCCAGTAGTCCACGCACGAGTCTAGGATTATGTCGGCTGTGCCCTGGAGAAGCAAAGCGTGAACAATGTGAGTAAACTGTTTTTAGGTAAAAATTACTTTAGTGCCTACATTATAAAGTTGAGTTTCCGTCATAAAAATATCACTGTTTTTTTTCTTCTTTTGACAAATATAAACTATAGTAACTAAGATATTTTATGAAGTTTTAAATAATACTTGTCATTTTGAAATCAACTTAATTTCCACTATCATAAAGTTGATATCTAAGTGAAAATAAACTTGAATGGGGATTCGAACCAAGCTGAATATGCTTTGGTGTCTATCGTTGTGATAGCTAAAGCAGTAATACTTCTTAAGGAAAGCTTATTGAAAATATGAATATCGCAATAGTGTAGGTGACATAATTATCTAAGAAAACTTCTGTAAAAGTAGGGGTTATAAATATACAGCGCGTATGATCCGTTTTCAGGAATTTCTGTTACATCCTGAACCTGGATATATAAGGCGTTAAAAATTCAACTGCAAGAAATTGAAGGCGTTTTTTATAATAATAACAAAAAATCACGGAAAAATTGTTTTATTTAAACAATCCGTTTCAAAGATATGCCATATTTTCACTACGCACAAATTTATTGATTTGTGCGCGTAGGCTGCCACGCCTAAGGCGCAGCCCCGCAGTACCGTGCACACAAAAATATTTAGCAAAATTATTTTGAAGTGTGATGATATTTTGTTTTGGGTATGTTGATTGATACATTGTTTACATGATACCGAGCACGAAATACTTGCAGTTGATTTTTTAACACTTTATATTTGTTTCATAGTGCAGAGCAGTGCCATTATGATTTATGCACAATTACATTCAACAGCAGGCCCTACAGTGAGATAAATGTGTAAAGAAATAGTTGATTTATCTGTACATGCGGTGATGTCTATACACAGGCTGTACGTAAGAGTTACAACGGCGCGTGTTTGTGTAAAGTTACCTGTGTGAGCATCTGCAGCTGGTTGGCCTGATCCTTGACTACGACAGCTAGCATGTGAGGAAGAGGAACTTTGACCTTCGTGCTCAGTTGTAAAGAACGAACGAAGCGGGTTTCACGACGTATTGTGTCCGCTTGCTGTGAACAAAATATAAGATAGATGTGGACTTTTTGGGATTGCAATGAGTTATGCAGCTTTTGAATATAACGAACGACAAAAAAAGGAAGGAGAAAAGCCTTGAACTAATTAAAAATGAAGGCTTGACATCATCGAACCCGCGGTAATAAATACTCCCATGGATTGTATCAAACAATTTTCGAGACGAATTTTACTTTGGTATTCTATGTCAAATCGGTGAGCTCCATGATAACTGACAAATGCTTGCGCTGTCTGGACAAGTCCACTCAAATCTGTGTGTTCCTTTACTAACATGACCACCTCAGACATGGTTCTAATATGTAATATGATTTAACCATTACGCGTTTACCATTGCATGGACTTTCAAATAGATTTTGACATCTGAGTTTCGGTGTTTCTCAGGGCAGTCAGGAAAGTCTAGTCTAGGAGACACTGGCCTCATCTAGATAAAACTGACCAAAAAGATTGATGTGTAAAAGAGTAATTTTTAACCTATTTACAAAATAGATAATTTATCATTTGCATGTCTAAAATTACGTAGCAAAATAATGATATTTACCAGTTGTCTAAATATCGCGAGGCACTCCTGCACATGGTAGGACTCGGTGACGGCGTCCGTGAAGCCGATCTGCTTGGCCAGCTCGCACAGGCAGCGTCTGTTCGTCACCGGGACGAGGTCTTCACTGTAACAGAAAATACAACGTTTAGAGTACCAGCAGTATGTACTAACGAGTCTGAAATATGCATTCTGGAGAGGTTATGGCTAGACAGGTAGTCGAGAGCGCGTACTCCAGCGCCTTGATCAAAGGACGTTGCAGAACACGGTGTGTTTTTAGTCAGTACGAGTCTGACCCGACAGACCCCTGCGGTCGTCCCGGGTTGGTGGACATCCATGAGAATGTCCTCAAACCCGGGACGGCCGCAGAACCTACCAACTCCTACAACTTATCTTTTTTAACTTGTGAAAATACTTATGTATTTCCAAAAGTTAAAAAAAGGATAGTTTAAGCCTACAATGTTTTGCCTACACACATTAATATTAAGGTGCATACAAATTTGATTTTGTCGTTCGACATGTGATTAACAATATAGAGTTTCAAGTGTTAGCACCAAGAGATGACACAAGATAGGAGCAGAATTTTAATAACGATTGGCTATATTGAGAAAACTTGAAGGCTTCTAATCATGGCTGGCAGACATTAAGCCCAAGTTCCTGGAAAAAAAATATCGACCCTTCAGAAATTAAACGCAAGTCACGTGATGCGATTGGGTGTTGAACACTCAAGCGTTTAACAATTTGTCACAATAATTTTGTGAACATTTCTGTTCAAGAAACTGGACCTAAAACGGCTGGCGCAACTTGTGAGTTAGCCTCACTTTACTACGCTATAGCCCAGACAAGGGATGAGTACTGATTCTTCGAAAGACTCAAAAACTTTCAAGTGTTTAGTATGGAAACCATGAGGTTTAAGTTGGAAGACGAAGGGGATTTCTTCCACCTCAGACTTTTTAATAAGTAGGTATATACATATACCTGTATTGCGCCTCGCACGTGAGGTGTGCGCAGAAGTGCGCGTACGTGTGTCTGGGAGCGGGCGCGCACGTGTTGAGCAGCGCGGGGAGCGGGGGGAGCGAGTGCTGTTAGTATACTGTATCTGTACTGCGCCTCGCACGTGAGGTGTGCGCAGAAGTGCGCGTACGTGTGTCTGGGAGCGGGCGCGCACGTGTTGAGCAGCGCGGGGAGCGGGGGGAGCGAGTGCTGTTAGTATACTGTACCTGTACTGCGCCTCGCACGTGAGGTGTGCGCAGAAGTGCGCGTACGTGTGTCTGGGAGCGGGCGCGCACGTGTTGAGCAGCGCGGGGAGCGGGGGGAGCGAGTGCTGTCAGTATACTGAACCTGTACTGCGCCTCGCACGTGAGGTGTGCGCAGAAGTGCGCGTACGTGTGTCTGGGAGCGGGCGCGCACGTGTTGAGCAGCGCGGGGGGCGGGGGGAGCGAGTGCTGTCAGTATACTGTACCTGTACTGCGCCTCGCACGTGAGGTGTGCGCAGAAGTGCGCGTACGTGTGTCTGGGAGCGGGCGCGCACGTGTTGAGCAGCGCGGGGAGCGGGGGGAGCGAGTGCTGTCAGTATACTGTACCTGTACTGCGCCTCGCACGTGAGGTGTGCGCAGAAGTGCGCGTACGTGTGTCTGGGAGCGGGCGCGCACGTGTTGAGCAGCGCGGGGGGCGGGGGGAGCGAGTGCTTTCAGTATACTGTACCTGTACTGCGCCTCGCACGTGAGGTGTGCGCAGAAGTGCGCGTACGTGTGTCTGGGAGCGGGCGCGCACGTGTTGAGCATCGCGGGGAGCGGGGGGAGCGAGTGCTGTCAGTATACTGTACCTGTACTGCGCCTCGCACGTGAGGTGTGCGCAGAAGTGCGCGTACGTGTGTCTGGGAGCGGGCGCGCACGTGTTGAGCAGCGCGGGGGGCGGGGGGAGCGAGTGCTGTCAGTATACTGTACCTGTACTGCGCCTCGCACGTGAGGTGTGCGCAGAAGTGCGCGTACGTGTGTCTGGGAGCGGGCGCGCACGTGTTGAGCAGCGCGGGGAGCGGGGGGAGCGAGTGCTGTCAGTATACTGTACCTGTACTGCGCCTCGCACGTGAGGTGTGCGCAGAAGTGCGCGTACGTGTGTCTGGGAGCGGGCGCGCACGTGTTGAGCAGCGCGGGGGGCGGGGGGAGCGAGTGCTGTCAGAATACTGTACCTGTACTGCGCCTCGCACGTGAGGTGTGCGCAGAAGTGCGCGTACGTGTGTCTGGGAGCGGGCGCGCACGTGTTGAGCAGCGCGGGGAGCGGGGGGAGCGAGTGCTGTCAGTATACTGAACCTGTACTGCGCCTCGCACGTGAGGTGTGCGCAGAAGTGCGCGTACGTGTGTCTGGGAGCGGGCGCGCACGTGTTGAGCAGCGCGGGGGGCGGGGGGAGCGAGTGCTGTCAGTATACTGTACCTGTACTGCGCCTCGCACGTGAGGTGTGCGCAGAAGTGCGCGTACGTGTGTCTGGGAGCGGGCGCGCACGTGTTGAGCAGCGCGGGGAGCGGGGGGAGCGAGTGCTGTCAGTATACTGTACCTGTACTGCGCCTCGCACGTGAGGTGTGCGCAGAAGTGCGCGTACGTGTGTCTGGGAGCGGGCGCGCACGTGTTGAGCAGCGCGGGGGGCGGGGGGAGCGAGTGCTTTCAGTATACTGTACCTGTACTGCGCCTCGCACGTGAGGTGTGCGCAGAAGTGCGCGTACGTGTGTCTGGGAGCGGGCGCGCACGTGTTGAGCATCGCGGGGAGCGGGGGGAGCGAGTGCTGTCAGTATACTGTACCTGTACTGCGCCTCGCACGTGAGGTGTGCGCAGAAGTGCGCGTACGTGTGTCTGGGAGCGGGCGCGCACGTGTTGAGCAGCGCGGGGGGCGGGGGGAGCGAGTGCTGTCAGTATACTGTACCTGTACTGCGCCTCGCACGTGAGGTGTGCGCAGAAGTGCGCGTACGTGTGTCTGGGAGCGGGCGCGCACGTGTTGAGCAGCGCGGGGAGCGGGGGGAGCGAGTGCTGTCAGTATACTGTACCTGTACTGCGCCTCGCACGTGAGGTGTGCGCAGAAGTGCGCGTACGTGTGTCTGGGAGCGGGCGCGCACGTGTTGAGCAGCGCGGGGGGCGGGGGGAGCGAGTGCTGTCAGTATACTGTACCTGTACTGCGCCTCGCACGTGAGGTGTGCGCAGAAGTGCGCGTACGTGTGTCTGGGAGCGGGCGCGCACGTGTTGAGCAGCGCGGGGAGCGGGGGGAGCGAGTGCTGTCAGTATACTGTACCTGTACTGCGCCTCGCACGTGAGGTGTGCGCAGAAGTGCGCGTACGTGTGTCTGGGAGCGGGCGCGCACGTGTTGAGCAGCGCGGGGGGCGGGGGGAGCGAGTGCTTTCAGTATACTGTACCTGTACTGCGCCTCGCACGTGAGGTGTGCGCAGAAGTGCGCGTACGTGTGTCTGGGAGCGGGCGCGCACGTGTTGAGCATCGCGGGGAGCGGGGGGAGCGAGTGCTGTCAGTATACTGTACCTGTACTGCGCCTCGCACGTGAGGTGTGCGCAGAAGTGCGCGTACGTGTGTCTGGGAGCGGGCGCGCACGTGTTGAGCAGCGCGGGGGGCGGGGGGAGCGAGTGCTGTCAGTATACTGTACCTGTACTGCGCCTCGCACGTGAGGTGTGCGCAGAAGTGCGCGTACGTGTGTCTGGGAGCGGGCGCGCACGTGTTGAGCAGCGCGGGGAGCGGGGGGAGCGAGTGCTGTCAGTATACTGTACCTGTACTGCGCCTCGCACGTGAGGTGTGCGCAGAAGTGCGCGTACGTGTGTCTGGGAGCGGGCGCGCACGTGTTGAGCAGCGCGGGGGGCGGGGGGAGCGAGTGCTGTCAGAATACTGTACCTGTACTGCGCCTCGCACGTGAGGTGTGCGCAGAAGTGCGCGTACGTGTGTCTGGGAGCGGGCGCGCACGTGTTGAGCAGCGCGGGGAGCGGGGGGAGCGAGTGCTGTCAGTATACTGAACCTGTACTGCGCCTCGCACGTGAGGTGTGCGCAGAAGTGCGCGTACGTGTGTCTGGGAGCGGGCGCGCACGTGTTGAGCAGCGCGGGGGGCGGGGGGAGCGAGTGCTGTCAGTATACTGTACCTGTACTGCGCCTCGCACGTGAGGTGTGCGCAGAAGTGCGCGTACGTGTGTCTGGGAGCGGGCGCGCACGTGTTGAGCAGCGCGGGGAGCGGGGGGAGCGAGTGCTGTCAGTATACTGTACCTGTACTGCGCCTCGCACGTGAGGTGTGCGCAGAAGTGCGCGTACGTGTGTCTGGGAGCGGGCGCGCACGTGTTGAGCAGCGCGGGGGGCGGGGGGAGCGAGTGCTTTCAGTATACTGTACCTGTACTGCGCCTCGCACGTGAGGTGTGCGCAGAAGTGCGCGTACGTGTGTCTGGGAGCGGGCGCGCACGTGTTGAGCAGGGCGGCCAGGCCCAGCGGCTTCAGGCGCGCCAGGTGCTGTCTCCAGCGCTGGTCATCGAATTCTACGCAGAATGGCGCGTTCTGGTCGTGTGTTAGGTCTAGAACCTGGATAATACATGGTAATTATAATAATAATAGCCTTTATTTAACAATCTTTAAATACATCTGGAAAATAATTCTAATTTAACTATGTGTCACCGGTAGTGAGATTGTCTTGCGTCTTCGCAAAGGCCTCCCCAAGGGCTTGCCATTCTTTCCGATTATGAGTCATCCTTCTCCACGTAACACCTGCCTTTTTCTGGATATCGTCTTCCCATCTTGTACGTTGTCTTCCTTTCTTTCTCTTATTTTGGTAATTATAATACACGTTCACAAAAAACTGGCAGAAAAGAACTAGCTAACTCGGCAAGAGGAACCTTGCATAGTTGCTAACTTTTCGCCTTGAGACTTGAGCATTACATAAACGTGTCTATCCCTATTTTAATTGCAGTGATTTTACATTTTTCATCATCGATAATAGCTTTCTTAAGGAAGCTTTTGATGAATACCATCACGCAGTAGGTCTTAAAACACATCAAAATAAATTTATTTGCCTGTCTGTTTTTTATTATATTTTTCTCAACAAGTACATTTTACCAACCTCAACAATAGTAGAAGGTTCAGCGGTCTTCGTGCCCTCGAGGGGCGCGTCGATCTGTTCATCGCTTTGGTGCCCCATAGATCCCACCAGGCTAGTCTTGCTGGAGTTGTGTGACGACGGGCTGGAGTGGCGGAGGAAGAACACCTTCTCCGCCGTGGGGTTCGGCCAGGATAAGATGCCTTTTTTGTCTACGCAGCTGAGGGCCTGGGAAAGAAGTATGTTGTCGTTAAGAGCGGCTGCGTTTCCGCAGCACCGTTTTTCTACAACTTTAAATTCCAATATCTTGGAAATTAATATACCGATTTTGACGTATTGATACACATACGCAAGATATTGATACATATACTGCACTTAAAAAAACGTTTGGAAAGATCGAGAGATTCGTCTTGCTTATCTCTTTTTTTCTTTCTTAAGACTAGGATTGCTTCACTTTTTGCCTTGCTCACCAGTCCGCTTAGATACCTAATAAAGGCGGACATGTGGGAGTTTTAATTCTTGTTTTATCTGACCTGCTGCTGATACTTGAGATTCATCGAAATAAAACTAACCGACAACGAACCCAGCACATGCACAATATTAGCAGTCCTACAGACCATGTTCTCGCTATCGGTTAGGATGCTGAAGAACTAACCTACCCAGGGACTTGAGGCTCTCGGGTTGCAGGTTAGACTCGCTAATCGCTTGGATCAGAAGGTCGCTCGCGTCTTGTTAATGCGACTGCGTTAATGTGTTTGTTTGTTCTTCGTTTACGCAGAAACGAAGCAATGGATCGAGGTGTTTTTTTGCATAGAAACAGTTAAGGATACGGAGATTGTATTAGGCTACATTTTATCTATAAAAAATGCATGGTTTCTGTGGAAAAGACCACAGAAACAAAGCAGCGGCTGAAAAAAATTTACTCACCGACAGGGAGCCCAGCACATGCACAATATTCGCAGTCCTGCAGACCATGTCCTCGCTGCCGGTCAGGATGCTGAAGAACGTCCTGCCCAGAGACTTGAGGCTCTCGGGCTGCAGGTTGGACTCGCTCATCGCTTGGATTAGGGGGTCGCTCGCGTCTTCTGATATTGAACACGACTTCGGACGGACATATTTTTGACGAGTTTCTGATAGGAGTTTGAATCTGGAAATTAAATTATTAAAAATTATTATTACCTTTATTTTTAATTTTTTTTCTCTTTCACAATAAAGAGAATCAGAAGCCGAATACATGCTTTTACTAACAAAAGAGTTTTTAAACTGGCAAAACAGATAGCTTTAACAATACGTAGGTGAAACTGAATTGAATAGCCCTTTGTTGATTGTTTTTTTTTGTTGTGACTGGGCTAAACTTCGTTTTATTAGAAGATTAATGGGTGGGCAGTTAGGTATGTGTAAGCTATTAAAGCATTTGCTTAACTTGAAGGTATAAGGCAACAGAAAAGAATTCCCTCACTGATAGTTATCCACACTGTTTGATTAAAAACTGTTTAGTCGTAAACGGCTATACTATCTGTACCTACTGGTGCATTTGATTCGGTGGCCCTTAGTGAGCGTTATACAAATCGCATGTTTTTTAACCAAAAGAGTCAAACCAATACTAAACTGACATCCAAACACACTGTTTTCTGAGGACTTATTAATATATTCTTTATTGTTGAATAATAATAGTATTCTTTAGTTTTCTCTAAAAAAAACTTTTTTACAAAAACGTACAATCGACTTCCAAAAAAAAACACTACAAAGTATAAAATAACTTTAATTGGTGTTTCTGGTGTGGTTTCTTTGTTTTGACACAGACTTCCAAAATATATTTAGTTTTTACTTTGCAGTGGTATTTTTGGAGGTCGGTTGTATTTTTTTGTAACTAAGTTTTTTTTTTTTTCACTTTTTAGTGGTAACCACAACATAATTGACATTCACATGTCCGCACCCCTTCACAGCGTACCAGCGAGATGTTATTGTAAACAATAAATAGACATTCGATTTCAGCAATCCCGGTCTATCTGCTAACATTTATTGAAGAGTTTCGTTGCCTATCTCCGAAGCTCTTCATCAGATCTTCACCAAATTGAAATGTGGTCCCATTTCAATTCCTCCGAGAAAATACTCTTCCAAAGAATACCCAAATCACTTTTAAGTGTGCCTTTAAAATTTGAAGAGTTCCCTTAATTTCTCCAGGATCCCTTCATCATCTGATGGTTGTCAGGTCAGGATCTCCTGACCTGACAACCATTGGACCACCTGGGAAGTCTACCCTTTCAAACAAAAAAAAAGAATTTTCCAAATCGGTCCAGGCGTCTTCGAGTAATCGGGGAACATGCATAGAAAAGCTAAATACGCAATATCGTATCAACTTGGATGACATATTTTTTCCAGCTATTTTGATTTAAAAACCAAACTACTGTTCTGAACTAATTTTGATGAAGTTTATATGGGACCAATCCTTTCATACAAAAAAAGTTTTTTTCCAATCGGTTCCTAAATGACGGAGTTATAAAATAACAAACATAAAAAAATCCAACCGAATTGAGAACCTCCTCTTTTTTGAAGTCGGTTAAAAATATAACAAACAGTACCTAGTAGTAGTGAGAGGTCAAGGAACACTTATTAGAGACTGGTTCCTGTTGTAGGTAAATCCTGTATTATATGTTCACGAGAAGCTTTTAAGAAGACGAATGTTATGATTTGTTACGGTAGATAATGTACAATTCTTGTACCATTCCACCTTCAAAGACATTTACAAACTCTATTTCTTACATTATTCTTATCCTTAAATCAAGAGTTTACACTCAATCAAAGTCCACTTACCTAGCCAATCCATAGCAGTTCAAAGTGACCCAGGCAATAGGGAAGACAATCTGCAGCAACGGAAGCGAGGCGGCAATGGTCTGTAGGAAGTAGATCTCCGTCCAATGCGTAACGCCTGGTAGGTGGTAAACGTGACGGACGAAGCTTGCTATCACCACCAGAGATATAACGAGGGGCAGCACTATGCCTTCCATTATTTTTACTGTGCACTACAACATAATAATCGGTTTACATAGTAAAGGTTGTTACTGAAAGAAGCCATACCTGATGAGTGGTGCAACAGTTTGTTGGTGCCCATCTTCAAGAACAAAGGTGATGTGCTGGAGTGCAACAACTATAGAGGAATAAAGCTAATGTCACATAGTTTGAAAGCTTGGGAAAAAGTTATTGAAAGGCGGCTGAACGAAAAGAGTGAAATCTCACAGTTTGGTTTTATGCCTGGTTGGGGTAAAACGGATGCCATTTTCCCTTTCTGTCAGCTGTGTGAGAAATTCAGATCTGTGCATAAAAATTTGCACATGGTTTTCAAAACCTGACCACGAAAACGCATATGACTGCCTCGTGATGTTTTGTGGTGGGCACTTAAGGAGAAAGGGAATGCGCCTGGGAAGTATGTGCAGTTGATCCGTGCGATATACAGTCGATGCAGTAAGCAGTACCCAAGTCCGGTCTGCAGTGGGCACCACTGACAGATTCAGTGTGGCAGTCGGTTTGCATCAAGGGTCGGCCTTCAGCCCTTACCTCTTCCTGATGATAATGGACAGTCTGACGTCGGACATCCAGGAAGAGGCTCCCTGGTGTATGCTTTTTGTTGATGACATTGTACTGGTTTCTGAAAGCGGCCTAGAGGTCCAGAGCAGATTGGAGACGTGGTGGCAAAGTCTGGAGAGTGTTGGCCTGAAATTGAGCAGAACCAAAACAGAATACCTGTTCTGCGATTTCGGCGGTCTCTCCAGTCCTATACCTACAGCTCTCACCGGATCGCCATATATCGATCTGCTCCGACTTTCGGTACCTCGGGTCGCTTGTCCAGGGGGATGGCGATATAGACCGAGACGTAACGCACCGGATCAACTCTGGATGGATGAAACGGCGACAGGTCACTGAAACAACTTGCAACCCACGGGTGCCCCTCAAGTTAAAGGGGAAAACCTATATGTCCGTGATGAGACCTGTCGTACTGTATGTATCAGAATGGCTGTGAAAAAGTCGGATGAAAATAGATTGCATGTAGCGGAGATGAGAATGTAAAGAGGGATGTGTGCAGTAACGAGAATGGATAAAATGAGCAATGAGTACATTAGAGGTTTAAAAGTGGTGCCAGTGGCAACAACAAGTTTCAACAAAAGTTGAAAGGTAACCGCTTGTCTTGGTATGTTCTCATATTCATAACTCCCTCTCCCTCTCCGTCCATACACATTTAATATGTATAGATTGGAGAGGGAGTGGGAGACTGAAGAAAATATGGATAAATTTTGTGAGGAGTGATATGAAAGAAAAGGGAGTTAGTGATAGCGTGATGGCTGACAGGACAGAATGGAAGAAAAAAACGTGTTGCCCCAAGTAACATGGGCTAAAGGGCAGGGAAGATGATGATAGTGAAGAACCCTAAAGGGAGCTAAATAATAAAAGCTTTACGACCCGTGCGGACTGCGGCTGTAATTATTTGGCCACACAAACATTTACATAAACATACAGGAAAAATAAAAACATTTGGTGCATTTAATTTTGAGAGCAAAATCCAGTTTTGTCAAAGGATGCTTACCAGGTACCTCTGCTTCTCAAAGATTGTCACCGGCCTGATGGTGGCCTGTTCCAGGGCTAACTTCAAGTTCTTCAGATAGGGAGTCTCGCACATTCTATAGGCCTTGTTACGATGTGGTGTTCGAATGCGGGGAGTGCTAAAGTTGTCTTTTTGCTGGAATATAATATTTATTTTGAGATAAACTGTGTAGATAACAAATATTTTTTCATGCATATTCCCTATTGGAAAACATTAGCGCTGTGACGATAGTCATAGTCATCATTTATTGCATTCATGTAGTCTACAAGTTGTTACAAGTATATAGGTTTAATACATGAACCCTGTTAGGGCACAGCAATACTACTACTGATACTACTGCCAACTTCTTACGAACTTGCTCGCGAACTTTAACTTTAAAGGTTAATCGGTTGGTGGCTATCCTGATTCCCTGGGGTAGCGTATTCCACAGAGAAATAGACTGACTGCATACAGTTTAAATTGTAATACAGATGTCGCAGCCAACTAGCTTAATCAGCCGTTTAATTGGTGGCCTAGGCTTTTCATTTAACTGCGCCGATTTTTCAGCGACCTAAGTGACATCTTTGGTTCAATATCGTTAAATGACTTGCCCATGTCACTTATGTCGCTGATTAAACGACGCATAAAAAGACAAGGCTAGGCTTTTAATGAACAGGCTGATAAAGCTAGTTAGCTGCGACACACATGCTCATGAAATACTACATTTGTATTACCGGAGTTGTAGGCTGAAAGATCTGTCCAAAGAACTGCTCTGGGTCCTCGGGCTGCAACCCTCGACAGTGACCAGGCACCTCCTGGCCTGGTCGCAGTACTATCACGTCTCCTTCCACTAACAATGCCCATGGCAGGTTCACTATGGTTGCTGAAATAACATCTTCTTTGTAATTCAAGCTATGGACTATCCTAACTTATTATAAAATCGTAGATATTGTAATTTCTTTATTTAAGGTAACCAATAAATGTACATAACTAACTAAACTGTTTCTATCTACTAAACCTATACAAACTAGACTAAAAATTGCGAAATTATGTACAATCGTGTAAAAAACAAAAACAAGTAACAAAGTTAGACAAGTTTTTGACACGTTTTCAATATTTTTCTTCGTAAAAAGGCAAAAATTATGCTTCCTATCGTAATAAAAACGAAAACCACACATCAAGAGTATTTATGCACTGTTTTGGATAAAAACGGATATTCATGGGTATTTATCCATTTTGAGTATTTATCTGGATGAATTCCCAACACTAACCGAAAGATGTCCACTGTAGCTGTTGCAATGTACCTATGCTGCTGCCCATTCTCTCGTGAGTCCCTTAGTCGCCTCCCTAGACACCCACCCACGGGAAGTGATGGGATATTGCTATTCTTTTACGTCCGACACCATTACGGAACCTTTCTATCTACTTTTCATCCAGTAAGTAGAAGCTTTTTTTTATTTTCAAATCCTGTAAATGTGAGAACCATGGAGCCCATTATGTTAATAGATGGTTTCCTTGTTTGACATGGATGAGCAGGGGCAATTGAAAGTGTGTCATGCTCACTCGAATGTCTCGGTGATGGTGGCGCGTGTTACGGATCATTCAGTTCCCTTCAAAATAGTTGAGCTGAATGGTGCTGTTGCACGCATGTGCACGCAGTAGACTGGTCCTCTCTTAGCTGTCAGTGGTTTATTTTAATATTTATTACAATATTGCTTACCTCCCATAACATACGGCGTGATAATATGTAGCCTAAAGCCTTCCTTGGTTTACAAAGAACATTTTTGCTGAATTTCAATTCAATCTATCCAGTAGTTTTGGCGTGAAGCCGTACCTACCATACACACATACAAACAGACATAAAAAGTCACTTTTTGTCATCAGTTACGTTTTTCTAATAAAAGCCACTTATTTTTTCTCGAAAATTCTCAATATACAGTTTTTCTTTTATATATAGTTACTGTTTTATTATATGTATAGATTTGATACATATAATTCTTTTTTTCTTTCTTTACATTGTTCTCACATATAGAAGCCACAAGGATAATGTAACCAGGATTTTTGTAAATGTTAAAATGGTCTAGAAGAGTGTCCATGGAGTTTCTTGCACGTTCTTCTCCATAGAGATCTACGCTTTGGAATGTACAAATACATAGCTTCATGTTTTTGACTGACTGACTGTGACAATTCAAAAGTATACAGGTACTTTTGAATTGTCAGAGTCAGTGTTGGTGTCAAGAATGAATGGTTTATTTGAAATAAATGCTTTGACTTTGACTTTATTATGGGTTGTGGAGGTCTGGTAGGCAGCTGCACTATGTAAAATACTGGTATTCGGCTGAATCTAGTTTGATTGGGAGCCGACCCCAATATAGTTGGAAAAAGGCTAGGCAGATGGTGACATCCAGGGATATTTCATCTCTCATTTGAATAGGTTCAAAATGACGCTAGTCTTGTCCTTCTCATTCAGAATCTAAAATATGCTATGACTCTCAAAAAACAGTTCAAAGTTTTTACAAATAAGGCCCATTTCTTTTTAAGCCTTGATTCTTGGAAAACTACAAAATTGTTCAAACATTTGAATCTATGTACATACATTACAATAATACCAAAAGTGAAAGGTTCTTACAATCTCGATAAGTCCACTGCAGGATCACACATGGTGAATATGGGGCACATAAATGAGGATAATGGTTCTCCTTCCATTTTGAACTCTCTATGGCTTTATCCAAAGTTTCTGTAATTTACAACACAAAGAACAACATGATAATAATGTGATTATTATTACATAAATAGATTCAAATAGTTTTCTCAGAAATTAAAAGCTTTATAACAATAATAATAATTGTTCTTTTTTGATATTTTTTATGTTGTGCCAATCAATGCAAGTGATTATCATAACATTAAGGATCATAAATGCTGTTGCTTTACAAACTGTTGCAGGAATTCGATTCAGTAGAATATAATAGAATATCATTTGCATAATATATGGTACATTAATGGTCTTATATAAAAATATTTTAAGAGTAGAGGGTAGTAGTGATTTTTCGCTTCATAGAGAAAATTTGAAATCGCCCACTCTCTCCCTCTAATTTTTTTTCGAGAAAATGTTCTCTAGTAAGTAACTATTTAGGCCTGGATATCTTGGGTATATGCATAACAAGTTTTTTTTTTTCATTAAAATAGGTCCATTCAAATCGAAAAATGGACTTGAAAGTTTGTATGAAATGACGTAGGGCGTAAACGCTCTTAACATATTTAGCTTAAGTACTTCATATCAGCATGCAAAAAAAAGAACTTAATATTAAGATTACAACTAACAAACTAGGTACTGAGATCATCTTAAAACTATGTATATTTCAATTTAATAAAAGTACCTAGCTGACTTTTTCTCATTAGCATTCTCTCATACAGTGGATGAAGTGCCAGTTCATCATGTAAAATGATGAATATGTAAACACTGAGTCACTGAATGAGTTTAAAAATGTATCTGTTTGATAAATTTTAGTTAGGTACGTACCTATTGTATTTTTGTATGATAGATCACATTTGTGATTGTGGTGTGTTTTGTATTTATGAGTATTTTCACCTCTGGACAAATGCCAATGACTTTAAAACAAAACTTGAAGTAGAATTAATTAAATGTGTCCAAAATTGCAGACTTCGTAAGATTGTATTAAGTAAATCTTTATTAGATTATAATTTCTCAATTTAATATGAAAAAATCGGGTTAAAGTTTAAAATCGAGTCGCCTTATAAGGGAGGTGGGAGATGGGGGGAGAGTGTGGGGGGTGGTGTAGGTTTACCCCCCACTTTCCCCCCGCCGGAGATGCGTCTTTTTTAAATTAATTGTTAAAGTTTTTGAATGATTTCTGAGAAAAAACGCCTTAAGCAGGGGGAGGGTGTGTCCTCCCTCCGCCGAAGTAAAACCAAAGTTTTTTTTATTATTGATAGGCACGCGCTTGACCGCTATCTCACCTGATGGTAAGCGATGATGTGGTCGAAGAAGGAGCACGCTTGCCTAGAAGTAACCTATTCACTCTTGACTTAAAGACTACCAGGTTGTAGCTATCAGGAAATACAGACTATGGCAGGTGTTCCCTAAACGTTTTTTGCGTGTGGGTTCGTCCACCATGTACCGGTGGCGCATCGCTGTACGTCTTGTGGTCCGCTGATGGAACGGGCTTGCCGGAATCAAACTATGCAATTCCGTTGCACACTCCCCAAAATGCAACCGATAGAAAACTGACAGGTTAGCAACTCGGCGTTCTTGCTCAAGATTTTGGAGCTTCGACTCGACGAGCCTATCATTGCCGATGATCCTCTTGGCTCATTCCTCAATTAACTCAAGGGTATCAAGCTGGTATCTGGCAGATCCGTCCCAAAGACGAGAGCAGTACTCCATACACGATCGAACTTGTGCTTGATAAAGTTTAAGCAGCTGTTCCGAAGTGAAGTACTGTCGCACCTTTGCTAGGATTCCCAACATTTTGGCAGCCACTTGAGCCTTTGCCTCTACGAATGGGCCAAAATTGAGGGTAGATGTTAACGTAACCTCAAGAAGGTCAAGTAGGTCGGTTATCGGCACGGTTACACCTCGGAAAAATGGGGCTGAGTGGAATTGGCTCCTTTTAGTGGAAAAAAGACACGCCCGGGTCTTAGCAGCATTGAACTTGACCAGATTGGCATCGCCCTACTCGGAGACAGCCTGTATGGACAAGTTCAAGCGCTCAAACATAGCCTCTTGGAGAGACCCACCAGCTCGTGCGTTGGACACGTTTCTCTCAGCAACAGTAATGTCGTCTGCATGCCCAAAGGTACCGGATTTTAGAGAGCACCGACCCCTAAAGAACCCCAGCATTAATATTCAGCAGTCCGGACGAGCAGCCATCTATGACCACTCGGATAGACTGATTCCTCAGGAAGTCTGCAATCCAATCGCACAATCCGGCGGGCAGACCGAAGGAAGGAAGCTTACCAATAAGGCTATCGATAGCCTTATTGGTAAGCTTATTGGAAGGCCTTCGAGATGTCAAGGACAGGTTTGCTTTTTCCTCGCGGGGATCGCGGGAACGTATGCGACTTCCGTAATCCCCGGCTGGTACCGGCCCGCCTCCGCGGGCCACATCTCGTAAGCGGCGGGAGTGAGGTGTTTAACTCCCCCCGCGACGTCAGAGAGGCGCACGGGAACACCAGGCGCCGCCACCTCGGGTCCGGATGAATGGGGGGCGACGGACGTCCTCAAGTCCGCCACCTCTGGACCCAGTTAGGGGGCAGAAGGAGGGCAGCGTATGCCCTTCTCCGACGCCCGGTGCGCCTGCTGCGGGCCGGGAGAGCACTCGACATCTCCCTCTCCCTTTCCGCTGCCTCCTTCTGCGCGATTACTGTTTCGCAGAAAGAGACCACCGCGTCCCAGGACTTCTCGCCGCCGACCATAGACCGGACTACGGCCGGCAACGAGAGGTCACTGCCTACCACAGAGACGAGGGCACGGCGCGGCTCCTCCCAAGCGGCACACTCTGCCAGCGTATGCCGCGCCGTGTCCTCCCGACAGTCGACGCAGTGGTGACACCGAGCGTCCGGCTCCCTGCCTATACGACACAGGAACCTGCCGAAGCAGCCATGCCCCGTGAAGACCTGTGTCGCACGAAACGATAGGGAGCCGTGCCTTCTCCCGAGCCAGAGGTCGAGCACTGGCCGGATGGCCTCGATAGTGACGAGGCCGGCGGTAGGGCGTGAGAGCCTGTCCCGCCATTCCGCCACCAGGACCTCGCGCAGCTGCGACCGACGCAGCTCGAAATGTCGCTGCGTCAGTCGCTCCCCGCGCGCCCGCGCGTCCTCGCGCCCCCGATGCATCGACGCGAGGACTTTTGCCTCCAGGTCCCAGGGCGGAGATCCGGCCAGTGCGCAAGCCGCCTCGTAGGAGATCGTGCGATAACCCCTGATGACTCTGACGGCCATCACCCTCTGCGGTTTCCGCAGAACAGAAATGGTGCCGGCCGTCAGGTCAGCTGCCCAGATCGGGGCCCCATACAGGGCCATCGATCGCACGATCCCTACGTACAACCGCCTGCAGGCGGTGCTCGGGTCCCCCAGATTGGGAAGCAGCGTTGACAGCGCCCCAGCGGCGCCTAACAACTTGGGCGCCAGCCGTCGGAAGTGGGGGCCGAAATCCCACCGGCTGTCGAGCACCAATCCAAAGTACTTCATGGTGGACTCGACAGCGATACGAGCCCCATCGACCACGATGTGTGATCCCGGCGGCGGCGCCCGCCGGGGGCTATGAAAAACTATGGCCTCCGACTTGTTGAGAGCCACCTCCAGGCCAAGGCGCCGTATGCGGCTCACCACCTGTGAGACCGCGGCCGTCGCCAGCAACGCTGCCTCCCTGCACGAGCTCCCCCGGGCAGTGACCAGCGTGTCGTCAGCGTAACACGTCAGGTCCACTCCCGGCTGGATTTCGCCCCTCAGAGTACTCCATTCCCTGCCGCAACATATCTGTCATGGCGTTCACGCACGATGAAGCATGCTGCCAAGGATAACATGCGAAGATAGATCGCATGCCATCCCAATCTGCTGACCTGTATCGCCATACCCGCCGGGTGCCTCTAGGGCTAGGATCGGGCGGGGAGTAGATGGACACCATTTCCAAAAATTGTTCTTTATATTTCATTAAGTTCCGCCTTAAGAAGTACTTCACTATCGGATCACCTAAATTTTCTAGATTATAATTATTATTGTCTTTTTAAAAAAACCGGCCAAGTGTGAGTCGGACTCGCGCAAGAAGAGTTCCGTACCATTGTCTATAAAAAACGGCAAAAAACAATCACGTTTTTTGTATGGGAGCCCTCTTAAATATTTATTTTATTCTGTTTTTAGTATTTGTTGTTATAGCAGAGAAATACATCTTCTGTGAAAATTTCAATTGTCTAGTGGACGGACAGCGGAGTCTTAGTACTAGGGTCCTGTTTCACATATGAATTAGTGATTTACGAATATTTTTAGAAAATGATTTTAAATATTTCAACGCAGCTCTGGCAGCTGAAATTGCATGGGGACGCTTAAGATAAGCCCCCTTGACCCCCACAGTGACAGACTCCTCAAATTCAGGCGATTTGATACTAAACCCAACCCAAAAATCATTTTTTATGCAATAAATCCCATCCAAACTCAATAGTATACAATTTCATGTGATATTTTACAATCTTCCATATTTTTTATTTTCCAGTGACATTTACATGCAATAACACATTAAATTATTATTATATTATTGTACTAGCTGTCTTGAGTTGATTTACAAATGAATAAAGAGGCACCTTTGACTGAAAAACATGTAATGGGATGAATGCTAATTAAAATTATTATAATTTACTTACTACAAAATTACCTTTATTTACTATTATTCACAACCAGTCATGCATTGTGTGTGCGAAACTACAGAATAACAGTCAAGCCCCGCCCGCATTTTATAAAATATATAAAATACCTTCCGTATAGTAATAATAGTTTTAATGAAGCCAAAGGAAATAAATAACAATGCCAATAAAAACAAATACACTTATCATTAAATAAATACAAATTAAATAACTTGTACACTTACCCAAAACTTTCCTTACTCTATGAGGTATTTCATTTCTATATAAATACTCTTCATTGAATGCCACAAAGAAGTTTACTAACAATATTACAATTAAGAAAAATGCTTCCCATAGTAAATAGGCATGAGCTTGTACAGATTCGCCTAAAAGGTATGTCAGTATCAAGCAAACTATGTACACTAATGTTATTGTGTAAGCGACACCTGACAACAGGACTTTTTCTGATGAAAACGAAATAATATTCCGTACCAATCCCAATCTGAAACATTTTTAGAAAATTAAAACGAATTCTTATGTGTTACAAAGTTTAGGTCACAACTTTAAAATAATAATACATTTATTTTAGCATTATCTTAAATGGCATCAATAGATTGGTTCTGGGAGCCAGGAAGAATGAAAAAGTAAAACACTAACATACCCTGTTGGATTTTTCTTGTTATGCTCTTCTATAACATTCCGTATATCATCACGGAGTTTTACGAGTGCTGTTTTCGTTGTATAGCCCAAAGAGTGTAAGTTACTATCATCCATTATATCATAAGCCATTCACATAATTGATTTTTTAAATAGGTATTACACTGAAAATGTATGAATTTATTAAAAGCTAAATTATTTTATTATCAACACTGGTGAAGGTTGCAGTTTCGTTCTGAAAGCATCGCATTGATTACATAATTTTAATGTCAAAACTGAGTTCATTTAGCTACTTTATTTAGTGCGTCGTCAAATTATAATTTTAAATTACGATTTATATAAATATGAAACCTTATAATGTAATTACTAATTCACCATTATTAAACCGTTTTGAAAAAATATTTGGAGAAAAAGTATCGAGTCGTTTGTAATGATAATAATGAACGAATGTCAGAGAGTTGACCAAGTCTTGGAACGTGTACAGACTGCAAGTCAAACTTGCCAAAGTCTGAAAGTCACATGTTTGATTGTTTAGTACTATAAAAGTACTCTGTGTTTAGTACGGATACATTGAAAAACAAGACTGGATACAATACAAGCATGATTATTTTTAGTTCATTTGAAACAAAGAATGGTAGGGCTAACGTGTAGTAGGGCTGACATACGCTATTTCAACTCGATTCCTTCTCCTATTTTTCCTAGATTTTAGGGAATCCAATTACAGTGGCAACATTTTTAATTTATTACATTGATTTGTTTTCAACTCTGTCTTCGGTTTTCAACCTTTTTCGACTGTTTGCTGCTAACTTCAGTCGCTGTCAACCAAAATGTTGCCAACGATAATTGCAAAGTTCTATTAGTGTGTTGCTGTGTTGTTACTTGCTACTGACTTACTCGAAACCCATGATTTTATCTCTATCTGTCTCTTTACATCTTGTTACTTTCCATCCCAGAGGGAAACCTACAGGCTCCCATATTATTATGATACACTTTGCCTACAAGTCTGCTACAAGTATCTGATTAAATATATATTTTTTACGAAGTAACTGTTCCTTTGAGAAGGTGTGCAAATGAGTAAGCGGATTAGTTGGATTTTGCGCGTTATGGATCCCCATCTGCTAGTTCCAGCCTTTGTAATATTTTGCTTTGACTTGTTAACAATGGGCAATTAAACTTTTAAAGCTTGCAACACCGCTGTCAATCTTTGCTGCAACTGCACGAACTCGACTGAAGTTGGCTTTTTCTAAGAATTTCAATACTCCCAAAGTTTTCTTCTATTTTATGTAAGTACTGTACTGCAGACATTACAAAATTTTCAATGCAGAACAATTTAACGAGTCCCGGTCTCGCGCTTACAACTTTTATCGAGTACTCGATCCCGAATAATATTAGCGTTTGATAAATAAATGTGGTGTGCTTAGAGTGACGGTGCTCAGTCAGTGTGTGTCATCGTGTTGGGACCATCGGTGCGCCATTTAGCTCGCGATATAAAAAAATCAAGGAATGTGTCTATCGCCGCGATCGGTTTAGTTGAACCCAGTACACCAGTTCGTGATGGAGTGACAGATTAACGCAGCAGTTATGGAAAATTTATTTACAAATACCCGAAGAAAGTGCAAAGGGTTCCGAAGGGGGCCGCCGTTCGGACTATGGATGTGGTGTATTGTAATCAAATGTTTAATCAGTTTACCGTGCATAATTTCAAAGTGTCAAGGAGTAGACATTTCAGTCTCTGTGTACCCTGAAGGTATGATCAAAATTCCTTACGGGCATCCTTTGGAGATCTTCTGTGTCGCTGACAAAGGCAACGCTGATAACTTGGAGTTTTCTCTTTTTCATAAAGCCTTAGAATCTGTAAAAGTGAATGAGACTACGAGACTGTTGAATGTTACAAATCCGGAGAAACAGGTAAACACTTACTATTGTAGAAATAAAGTGACAAACAAACAATGCACCAGCAGAGTGCTGGTGGATGGGCCTCCATCTAAAGTCACTGACTTCGGATGCATATCCAAGAACCTTGATGTGCTGAACTGCACCTGGAATTGCTCAATGAACAAAATCAGCAAAACAAACTACAAATTAACATTTTTTGCAAATGGTAATCTTGTTAGGGCTTGTAACGCAACCAGGAGTGGAGATTTAAGATGGTGTCAATGGAGTTCTACCAGCCAACCCAGGTACAAACAGATGGAAGATCAATACCACTTTGTTTTGACAGTTGAAAATTATTTTGGCAATATTACACAGGATTTTACAATTGACCATTTCTCTGTTGTGAAGCCTGACCCACCGGAACAGCTGAGTGTGTTGAGTAATGAGTCACATAGTGTGCTACTTCAATGGAAGATCCCAAACAACATATTTGACTTTCTGCCATGCGCAATTTTGCATAGGATAGAGTACCAAATTGCCAAAATTGATAACACAGCTTACTTTCGTAGTGTTGATGCATCAAACTTGCCAGCTAAGAACAAGACATATAACTTCTTGCTCTCAAACCTACCTTATGCACACATGTCATATGAGGTCAGGATATATATAAAGTCACAATTAGCCACTGCAGATAAATTCTGGTCTGATTTCTCTTATGTACTGTTCACTACTGCAAGTGAGAAGCCTCAGCGACCACCAGACACTATTGCTGGAGCATTTCACCAATCTATTTATGAAGATAAAAGAGTTATATATGTGTACTGGCAACAACTTGAAGAGTATGAGGAGGCTGGTGCAAACTTCACCTACAAAGTAGTTGCAATGAAAGGCTCAAAGCCACAGACATTGCTACCTGATAAAAACAAAAGCTTGAGTTATGTTGAACTGACTGATACAACTTTTGAAGCTATTGATGTTTTCATTTGGTCCCTTAATGCAATTGGCTCATCTGTTAACAGCAGTCACCTTTACATTCCATCAAAAATAGATACTGAAGCACTAAATGTACCATCTTTTACCAAATTAGCCTATGAAAATGGCACATACAAATTGTCATGGGTTGGCATAAAGCGTATTGACAACTACACGCTGTTCTGGTGCCAGCACAATACTAGTCAGATTTGTACTGGACGCATGAACTTCACGGTTTTAGATCCTAATCAGAACACCCATGTCATAGATTTGCCAAGAGATAGTAGATATCAGTTTGCAATATCAGCTAATAATGGATCCAAAACAAGCGGTATGACATGGGCATCTTGTGACATTTCTAAAGATGGCATTCCAATGTACGGGTTTCCTGTAAAAGTGAACCATGATGCTCCAGGAAAATCATTTGTCAAAATCACATGGACCATGTCCTGTACTCTACAAGAAGGTATTATAAAAGGATATCAAATAAATTACTGCCCTGTCTTAGCCACAAGCAGTGATTGTGACACTACTTTTGGAAACAAATCTACATATTACGTTTCTAACCCAAGACATATGGAAGTAAACATAACTGATCTGAAACCTTACACAACATATCTGTTTTTCCTAGCACTGGACACTACTTATGGCATGAAATCAATTGAAAATGCTTCTACAGGCGTCACCACCATTGAAGATACACCAACAAGTCCAAGAAATGTTGTTATTTCTGATGTACAGAGTAACTCATTAATAATTTCATGGGATCCACCAATACAGAAAAATGGCGTAATAGGAAAATATGTCATTTCAAACAATAAAGAAGGAGATCCGGAGTGGTGGAAAGTTGATAAATTTGTTGATAAGCTGCTTGATAAAGATGAAAAGAAAAAGAATACTACAAGAATGGAGTACAAACTGACGAACCTAGAGGGGTTTCACAATTATACATTTACTGTTAGGGCTTGTAATGCAGCTATTAACAGTTGTTCTAAGCCAAGCCCTGACAATGGTATCTTTGTCCGGACCAGAATTGGCCCCCCCAGTATGTTGAACGCACCTACAGTAAAAAATAATCCAGATTCCTTGACATGGGAACGTCCTGATAAGCCTGGGGGAACTGTGGATCTCTATCAAATAAGAAGAATAAAAGACGAAAGCACTTCCCATAAGGAAGAGATATTAAACACAACTAATCTGTATTATTCTCTAATTCATTGTGAAGGTGTAGATGAAAGTGAAACCTATCAAGTCAGAGCAGTGAATTTTGATGAAGATCCTTACCACGGCATGTTAGCTGATAGACCCGAAGTAAAGTTTCCTTCAGAACAGAACAAAAGGCATCTTGAGTATCCTGGTCCATGGAGTTCCCCAAGCTCGGTAGCTTGTAGAAGCAAGGAAGGTGTTACCATGATTCTTATCCTTTTTGCTATTTGTGTAATAATAGGCATGATGTACGGTTCCATCAAATTATACAAAAAGTATAGAAAAATGGAAGATATAAAACCAGTCTTACCAAGTGGCTTAGGTATACCTGAGAAAGATATTTCTAAATATGCTTTTGGAGGATGGAATCCCACAAGTAAGGACGATAAACCATCATCAGATGAGATGTTGTTACTACCAAATAGTAGAATGACTGTGTCTACTCCGGAAACCAAACAAAACACTGAAAACAACTGCGGCTCCAGTGACCACACGGACAGCACCGCGCTGTCGGACACGTCGCGCGGCGCCGTCGAGCGACAATCCTCCACCTCGGATGACGGCTCCGACTCATCCTTGCACTTAGAAGTTGAAACCGTGAGAGACGACGACAATAATGCAACGCAGGATGAGGATTCCTCAAACTCCGAAACTGACAATTCTAGAGAGAATTCCCCCTATTTTAGTGATAAAGCATTCAAGAAAAATCCTAGTGGTTATGTACAACAACCTGTAGTGAACCCAGTCAGCGGCTACGTACAATCTGCCCCTGCACCTGAAACAAGTCCCATTGCAAAACCTGCAGCGCAGCCGGCCAGCTCGAGTTACGTTATGGCTGCTCTGGCCCCGCCAATATTCACGACAGGTGTCGCGCCGCCCAGCGTCCCAAGTCAACCGCCAGCCTCTTCGGGCTACGTGATGCCTGAAGACGCTCAGGCGAAGTCCATGATGAACTTCCCCAAGTTGGGAGCATCGCCAACAAAAATTTTTGGTTCTGAGAGCTTGCCGATTATGCCTACCTTGCCACAGCCGGTTAAAAACGGCGCCGACAGCAGCTACATTCAGTTGCAGTCTTTGGACGCCCTGCCTAGTCATAAGCTACCCGTACGCAACGCTGTGCCGCTGAAGCCGCCAGCGTCAAGTGGCTACGTGAGCCCCGGAGACGCGGTCATCAACAAGCACCTCAACAATATGTTGTCGGGCGGACAGCTCGAGGAGTCAGCGATCTTAGACCCGACCATGTCGCCCGACGCGTACTGCCGATTCTCTTGGAGCACTGACCCTGCGAACGATAATCTTCATTCGTTACTCACCGACTCCCATACGTTGAACTTGACGAAAAATTGAGCCCAATATAGAATACATAAGTGACACAGTACTGATAAAATAGACATAAGTGACTAAGTTGTAAATAATGAACTTTAGGAGCTTTACGAAGTGCTACAACTTTATTGGACATAATATAATTACACACAAGAATGTGGATGTGTTGTCTAGTGATAATTCTTGTGCCTTATTAATTTATTTTAGGTGATTTTTAAGAAGCTTAGTAGGTAAGATGTCATCCGCAGCTTTAATAATGTAAAAACCTTGAAGTTCGTACAAGAATTTGATCATTCGCATTATTTTAGCATCGTTAAACCTCGCCAAGAGCGTTACAACACGTGATGTTTGTTACAGAAATTAAAATACGCGCGTAAAAGAGGTTAGATATGGAGGGTATATATAGAATTAATTTAGTACCAAGTGATCTGAGCGTTGAGGAGACGATACTGCAGATTGCGGACACTTTGGATAATCTCAACGGCATCGTAGACGATGTTTTTGCGCGGCTGACGACAAGAATCAAGCAGAACATGGACAAGACAATGAAGCTCAATAACAGAATAGAGTTATCTAGATCTAAAGTAGAGAAGCTAACTGGGATGCAGAAGGCGATCAAGGTGTTCTCGAGTGCGAAGTACCCGGCGTCAATAACACATGAGCATTACCAATCAGCTTTTGATCCGGATGGATACCAACACAAGCCAAGGAAGGTTACTCTGAGTGGGAAGACTCAGGGGCAGTCAAACGAAAAGGAATTACAGGTGAGTCTATAATTAAGTTGACGTTGTTATATTAGTGTCTCGCAAGCTAATTATGTGTATAAACAATGTGTGAACTCGTTATCAGTACCGTGCAACATGCCCCGTGCATGTTGCAAGATAAAATGCGAGCAATGTTAACTTTTTCTTTGAATTTAGTGACAATTTGAAAAGTTTTCAACTTTGGTCGGTCCTGCCTATACATGAGACTATAGCAGTCCATTATTTTATCCTCCAAGTTCACTATCTTATCCTAACATACCTCAGTTATTGTCATAGTATTTCATGGAAACCGGTTGCTTGGAAGCCCGCCTTGTTTTCTTCTTTATTCAGGAATACGTAATCGCATTCAATATTCCGATTTTTTAATGATTAAGTACACCAAAGAAGTCGATTCATCTTTTATCAAAATCACGTTCGAAGCTTCATTTATCAAAAAATAATTTTATAATTCCCTTAAACTGTCGCTTATTACATTTTATCTATATAATAATATACGTACGAGTTCATACTCAGTCTCAGAGTTTACTCTTCATAAGTGACTATAGTTAGTTGCTTTGCAAGAATAGATTGAAAGAACCATTTGTCACAATTTAGCTCCTTAATGATATATAATGTACCACTGTGTCCCATAAACTAACGACAAAATAGTGATAAAAATAAGTACATCAATGTGATAAGTCCATTATTTTTTAGGAGAAACTCCATTTCTACCACGTGAAAGTGACAAAACCTAGAAATGCGAAGCCTAAACAGGATTTCAATTTGAACGCTATGATTGATAAGCTATCGAGTGTTGGCGACCTGTTGATCTTTAACACCGATGAGAGTCCTTATCTGGGGACCACGCGGCCGGCGTCGGCGTACGTGCCGGTTGTGACCTCGAAGGTCGAGAGCAAGAGTCTCCTGGAAGCGGCGCCTAGCTCTATCCTCAATAGAGATGTTCTGAAGCGAGATGCGGATGAATATCTGTACGCACCCGGCATGGGCATGGTACGTATTATTGAGTATTTTATTTTATCATAAGAAGTTCTGAAGGCATTCAGCAAACTATTTAACAATCCCTAAAAATCCTTTCACTCATCACCATCGATAATCAACAGGTTCCGGAGCTAGAGATGCCACTGGACCTACCGCACCTGCCAGGCATAGCGGGAGACGTACAGTTCTCCAACACGACTGACGGTTCCATTGCCCCATCAGTCGTAACATCACCAGTGGCACCTGTCATGGCTGTACCGGAGTTGGAACTCCCGGATTTGAAGGAACTGCCGGATGTTAACTTGCCTAAGGAAGAAGTTCCTGTGTCGGTGGTAGTGCCTGACATACCCGACGCACCGCCGCCGCCGCCGCCCGCGCAGATGCTCCCCCCTCCACCGCCGCCGCCGCCGCCTCCACCACCGCCACCAGTGGACGTCGCGCCACCCGTCGATACCAAACGGTAAGTGTTTTATTCTGTGTTCCCTTCCACCTTTGACCCGTCAGTCTTCAAAGCAAGAGTAAACAAGCACCTTCTGGGCGCGCTCGATTTATCGCTAACCATCAGGGCCAATAACGTTCGCATCTCAGTCGCAATCTGTAAAAAGCCTCAATTTCCATACATTTTTGACAGATGGCGAAGTGACTGTCATGCGAATGCGAACGTTGTGTTGCTTAAAAATTTGTAGAATTGGCCCTCTGGTGCGAGGCCAAGAGCGCGCTCTTCAGGAATAAAAACAAAAGTGTATATTTTCTGTTTGTCGGTTTACAGCAGGTACACGCGGGATGTTTGGGATTAGTAGAAAATTGATCAGTTGTTGGTGGTTTTTGATGACGTAAAGGGTTTCCTTAATTAGTGCTCGAAATGTTTAGTAAGCCCCAATTGCAGCCTTGCAAAATATTTTTCTGTGTTGTGATTTGTGTGAGATAAAAAGTTGTAAAAACAAACGCCCCATCCAATGACGAAATTAATAGGTACGCCAATCAGTCTGATCGCTGACTTCGCCGAGTGATTCGGACAGCTGACTCATAAGTACAGATTAAATAAATATTAGTGTTTGGTTGATGATAAGACATTATTAAGTCATTTGCCGAATATTTGAGTATTTCCTGGGAATGTTTTTGTCTACAATTATTTTGCGGGGAGATTTGGCACACACATGAATAGTTTGACGGATTTTACTTCTTAATTTAATCAATCAGGTTCAATCTGCGTTGACTCTTTCCCTTTTGACAACTATGAGAGGCTGATCAAATGTAAAAGGGGTTTAAACGAACGATCTTCCATCACACGCTATGCATTTATGTCGTCATTGTATCAAACTGTGCATTTATTCACCGATAATAATAGGCTTTTCTTCGCCATCATTATTGTTAGATTACGTAATTATCATCGGAAACTTGTTTTCTTGTTTTCATTATTACTGAATTCTTAGAACATTCGCGAAATAGATTACAACAGAAACAAGTACCGAATTCCCTAGATCCAACACGTGTTTATTTTTTTACCCATCAAGGCCCATATTAGCCTTATCATATATCTTTACCTGATTTTTTGTGTCCCTCCCCGCGCCATATGCGGTGCGAACAGATTTTTTTTCAACCCTAGATAAATAGCTCTAAAGTTAATATAAATATGAAACTCATTCCACGCCAGCAAGGTGCCCGTCAAACCCGCTGTATGCATTAAACATTAATGCTAAAACACTGGACATATCCACTGATTGACTATGGGATTTTGTGTAATTAAAGGTTCTTAATAAATGCGACTTAAAAAACTCGCTTGGAGCATGCATCATCTCGGCCACTAATCACCTCAGCTATTTATGACAGAACTTCTATAAGATAGGCATCAATTACTCAATTAATTCATTTATTACCGGATAATGGTTACGTGTGAGCCACCCTTGAGAATACAGCTTTAAGAAATGTATAGACAAGTTACTATACAATAATATTTGAATTCGTAAAAACGCATAAAAGAATGTTGTGCATTTTATCTGGTCATTTTCCCGCGCGATCCTTGGGGAACAGGTTGGTTAATAGGTTTGAAAGATCGGCAACACCTCACTGCAAAGTGCAATGCATATCTTGAATCTGTAATGGCTTTTAACAGAATTTAATGTAGCCACTTAATGTATAGGTACTTCCCACGATAATAATGTGGGAATATTCAAATTAAAATCGCGATTTAGTTAAAATCCGGAGTGATTCCCATAGTTCCCCGTACGCGGCAAGTGTGCCGAGCCTTCAGCGCTCGCCGCCGGCCCACGGTTCCCAGTAGATGCATTGAATTACATGAATCGTAAGCACCTCTGCTACAAAAGAAAGGCGTTATAATAGATACAGTTTCGTAGAACAATGTAAATCGCTGTGTTTTCCACCTCCGGATTAGAGTTATGGGTCACTTGACCCCTGTTTACTCCATCAATGGAATATTAAATAGCTCTAAAGTTGTATAAATAAGCTCTTACTGCGTTTTAAAGAGCTTCATAATACAAATGTTTGTTTTATACGCGATGTTAGCTTACATGACAAGTAGAGTAGGTCCGCGTGCATTGTTTTAATTACGTCAATATTTACTCGAAACTGAACCAGATAATGGATCAAAAAACACCTCATCAGCGATGGTCGAGTTCTCGTTTAAAGACGAGACGTGTCCTGTATCATGTATGTGGCTGGGGAGACAGACCCTGTTAATAGTGTTCTGCTAATAGTTTTGCAAATTAATGAATGCAAGCGCCGAGGGGTATCCGTCGCCATCTCCAATGAGATGAAGTGGTATTAGATGAAGAAGCTTGATTAACACGTACACAAAAACTATCTTACGTAGGATTAGGTTTAATTAATGCTCCGAAGTTACTCCCAACTATTCCCAACCGTCGACCGCTTTTTTAATAGAATGCGTGTGGTAAGAAAAACAGAATTATCTGCATTGATCAATAATAGCCTCTGGTATGTATTTAATTAAAGATTTTAATTTAAGATTGTTCTTCATGAATCTATTTAATTAGTCGTCTTCAGTTAAAAAATAATTTCCATGCATAATATATAACTAGTGAAAGAAAAAGTAAGCCGTTACTAATCAGGCTGGCTGGGTGATGCATATATGGCTTTGTGGTGATTAGTGTTAGGATCGTTTACTATTAGGGACTCTTTAGGTGGCAACGTGTGGTGCTAATCAATATTGATGCGTGTTGATCACTTTGGATCCTTGTTTTCTTTAGGCAAGGTGTTTTTAACAAGTCTTCGAGCCTAGCCTTACTTGGGGGCTAAGTAACTGTTAATTGGTAATGGAAACATACTCACACAAAACAATCTTCGAGTTAGTAAGAGTTACAATAAATTTGAATTCATTTCTTCTTCAGAACATTATATAGGTACAGACAGGAAAAGGCAAGTTCTGTCCCTACTATCCCTACTAATATTATAAATGCGAAAGTAACTCTGTCTGTCTGTCTGTTACGCTTTCACGCTAAAACGGGTGAATGGATCGTCATGAAATTTGGCAGATATATAGCCAGGGATATGGAGAAATCGACATACACGCGGGCGAAGCCACGGGCAAAAGCTATTTATAAAATAAATGCAAAAATACAGCCAGATCAAACACAGGAAGGAAAACGCTAGAAAGATTATGAAATAAACCAAAGTACTTATAAGAATTTATCTTGGGTTTTTAACGCTCTGTCGTGCTTCCAAAGAAATGTCTGTTTTAATTGAAGGACTAGTGAGAATTTCCTATTAAATACCTTATTGATAGACTGATTCATAGATAAGGAAGTAGTGCTAGAGAACTAGGCACAGAAAATAGTAAATAGTCACGTTCGTATGCATAGATTTTATACATAGTACCTACATACTACGAGTACAAACCGTTCATTCATCACTTTATATCTTTACATACATATTTTATTCTAGTGTTGTTCATACGTCATTCGTACCTCATTGGTGGATTTAAGAAAACCTTATCGTGTTTTTGCAATATAGCTTATGGGATAAACGTGAAAACCGATATCTAGTGGGTGTACTATGTTGTTAAACTTTTTTTAATCTTATTTCTTATCTATGAGTACCTTATACATAGTTTCTAATACTTTGTTATGTCATACCAGTAACATCGAAGATAAATTTCCTTTAGTAATCATGTAAATGATTTCTCAGCAATCTAATTTCCTATTCTGTGTGTAACGAAACAAAAAAAATATTTTTTTATACTCTTTCATTTGCCATAGAGTTATTTTTAAACCTCTGCGCTTCTTGTAAGCGAAAAAGAATAAATATTTACCTTCAATTAAAATACACAAACTCGAATAACGTCTTCACCAATTACTGTAGAAGTATTGGAGCACTAGAATTTCGAATCTTCTAGAACAAGGGGACTATTTACAAACCACAAGGCTTTCCCAGTACAGTGTTCTTAAGTAGAAACAGTCGTTTTGAAAACAAACGGCGTATGTTCCACAGAACGATGTATTGTACAAATAGTATTAATGTTTACTTTCTTATGTTTCTGCGGTTATGAACGACGAATAGTGGATCAGCTGCTTTTTACTTCGCTAGCTTCTCCTTTTCAGAAAACCGTCAATTAATACCATCGTAAAAAATGCTAAAAGTCTGAAGCTATTTCACTCAAAAAGCAGCGAGCGTGAGAATATTTTTAGAATACATGGTCATAAACAACTTTACATTGTATCGGATTAAATTGCCTTTATCCATTTCAATTCGACATTGAACCTGAAAACGAGCATTATTCAGCAGTAGTCGCTAATCCGGGCACAGTTGACAAACTGGGACTGACAGTTCTAGAGATACTAGGACGGCAGATCCGATAGGATACCCAATTAAGTGTCGGCGAATTGTATGTGACATGCACACCTCTGTGAAACTGAATGTCACTTTGAGTTGTGTCACTGTCGCACCAATTAATGTGTTCCAGACTTCTGATAAAACCTCTTATAAGGGAAAATAAATAGATTGTTAGTTTTTGCTGTTACGAAGCCTATTCAGCCATCAATCGTGAACTAGTTCCGAAGAACAGTGTTGTGGTACCTATGGTATTAGCGAAATGAGCGCATTCATAGAAAGTTGCAATACGATTCTTTAACTGCAGCGAGTCCTGTTGCATTCCGTGTATGGTGTTGAGTATTGTTATGTTCAGTTTAATAGGTGTTATGTAGCCAGTCTAGGAATTTTTTGTATTCTTGTTATTCCGTGCTGGGAGAATTATCAATTTTCATGATAAGGCAATATTTTTAGGGTGTGAAAGGGGAATTAGAGTATTGTGTCTAAAAAAATAATGATACATATTATTATTTTATCAAGCCTGAGCTGTCCCACTGCTGGGCAAAGGCCTGTCTCCATTACTTCCATTGTTCCTAATTAATAAGCATGACATCCATGAGTCGTCCCGCTATGCTTCGTGGTCTACCGCATCCCCATTTCGCGATTTCAATACAACAAATAGTGTTACACGACTTACACGGGCCTACCGCCAAATGCCAAAGTCTTCAAGTCAAGAGTGAATAGGTTAGTTCTAGGCAAGCGTGCTCCATCTCCGACCACATCATCGCTTACCATCAGGTGAGATAGTGGTCAAGCGCGTGCCTGTCAATAATAATTTATAGAAAAAATGCGAGATAATACTTATTAAAACGCTATTGTATATTTTACTCGAATTGATCTCTACAAGAAAGGCCGAAGTGTTATAATTATCGAACTCTTTCCCACTTCGTGCGATTTAATTACCACAGAACGTTAGCAAGGCAAGGAGCACATTAAAGTTATTTTCAGTCGCGATAAAATGCATGAAAAACATTCTTGGCGGCCTGATAAAAATCGCTAATGCGCCTCTTGTATGGAAAATGGTCAACATGGTATGGCAAATTTTTTCGCGGTCATAAATCTTGCGTGTATTTACACCGCGTGGTTGAGCCTTATGCGGTTCAGTTGGACGCTTTTTCAATAATAAGTACTGCGGTAATAAGGGAAGCTTGTTGACAGCTGCCAAGTCATTAGATGACTAGGAAAAGGAAGAGAAATGTTTATTTATTTATTTAAACTGTAGGTATGTACTCTACTACTACTATTGTACAATAGTGGTACATGGGCGGACTTAATGCAACAAGGCATTCTCTACCAGTCAACCTTTGGGTCAAAAAGACTACACTGTGGTAGGTGTACAACAAATAAATACGATTTAAAATATAATTTTATTTTGGAAATAATAAAGAAATAATATATATACTTATTACTAATAAAATACATAATATGTATTTTATTAATACTAATAAAATACATAATATGTATTTTATTAGTATTAAACAATAAGCTAATAAATATGATGTTATATAATAGTCTTTCTGATTGAGAGAACTCATAATAATTATGACGAAGACCAAACTAAGAATGACAGGCTTTTATGTAGTGTCCAGTATCAGTATGTCACACAGGACAAGCTACAAAATAGATAAATGACTAAAAAAAATATGTGTAAAGCCAATAAGGGTTCACTCAGTATATGCTGCGATATATGAAAAAGATAGCTAATTGTCGTCAACTTTAAGATGTAAAGATTTATTGATTTCTGTTTCCTATAATAATGATCCTATTAGAAGACAACAACCGAAGAAGGGCACGCAAGATGCTATTCTCGTTAGCAGAATAAAATGCCATCCAATAACGCTGTACACGATAACGGAGCCACATTACACAAACATACGAAAAATAAGCAAACAATTTAGCGAGTGAAAACAACGGTATTGTTTTCCGAAATAACTCACAACTGAGGTTGGATGCAGCAAATAACAACGCTAATATTGTTATGTCGGACTCGGTTTTCAAACGGAAAAGCTTGCACCAAAATATTTGCTGAACAAAACACCTACATTTCCAGTTCTATTAAACCCAGCATTTGCAGACTGCTAATTATAAATTCTCTTAACATCGGTCTATATTACACATTTCTCAGTAAACTTGAAGGTACGCTGGAACAACAATAGTAATTAACTTTGAATTCGTGTTTTATTCTTCGAGTAAAGATTTTGAAATTAGTTGTTAATGGTATCGTGCACGAGGATTCAGAGCTGCCTATTAAAAGGGAAGGTATAGCGAATCGATTTTCTGATAAAATTGTTGGAGTATTTTTTTTACTCATCATCCTCTTAGCTCCGGCTCCCAGTCAAACCGGATTCAGCTGAATACCAGTATTTTACGTGGAGCGGCTGCCTACTAGACCTCCACAACCCATTAACTGGGTAACACTGTACTTCTAGACAAGACTGGTGTCAGATTTTTGGCTTCTGAAAATCCGTAACAGTTGCCAAAGATCTACAAATGACATCCGGGACCAACGGTTTAACGTGCTTTCCGAGGCACGGAGGAATCTCAATATGTTAAGATGGTCACCCATCCACAGACCAACCTCGGCAAGCTTTGCTTAACCTTGAAGATCAGTCCTTGCGGCTGTTATTATTTTGTTTACTGAATACAAGCTAAACCTCTGCCTTATAAGCAGTAACATAACGATAAGGAGTTAGGTGCTGCGGCGTACACGAGCGAAGTTAATTTATATAAGTAGAAGCACTTTAAGTATGCATGAGTGAATCTACATAGCCCGTATTAGAAGCTTATTATGTCCTCACTAAACCTCGCACATCAGGTAGTATCTATCTACACTTGATAGTTGAGCCGCTTAATCAAAATTCGCTTTATAAATCTTAACTACGTAATATTCGCCGAAACGTTCCGTAGATTGCCTTCTACCGCCTATAAAGCGGATTTATCAATTGTAGCACCCGAAGAGAACAATGTCTCGATTAGTCTCGATTAACATATAAAATGTTTCGTTGTTACATTCACTGCCAGTAACTGGCGGCTTCCTTCGCTAAGTGAACAGTCATAGAGATTCAACTAAGGTGCAGTTCTTAGAGTTTTGTTGAGGAATAAATAAGATTTAGTGTTGTGGAGGACGTGAATCATTTTGTTCACTTTCACTCGGCCAAATTCTCAGAAATTATAAAGAAATGGTGAAGTGAATGCTACTGCTTGACAGAAGCCTCCATCGGAAATAGGGTTATGTATGAAGGACACAATGTCAAGTAAAGTAACAACATGGATGTGATTCAAGACTTGAAAAGGTTCCGTTACATAGACATCGTCGTGTATTCAGCACAGATAGTCGACCTACTAAGTCAAAATCAAAAGTCATTTATTCAAATTAGGCTGAGTGCCAGCACTTTTTGAACGTCAACGTTCTACAAAAGACAGTCCCCCAAAAACGCCCGCCCGTCACCTCTTCCTAGTGTTTTAGCTGGGAACAAGAAGTGGCGCAACAAACTCCTCAGTCTCAGACGACACAGCCACAGCTACCAATTCATATTCAATGAATATTTTACTACCAGAGCTAAGGTTATCTCATATCTGCAATAGTTATCAATGAACAGACAAGGAAAATGAGTCGAAAAACATCTGACGCGTTTTATTTCTGCTACGGCAAACAACACACGATTTTACACTCCCAAGAATCCAACTTTCAAAATACATTTTTAATTACATATTTAGCTCAAAATTGTTGTTTCCGAAAACCTATTAGCTAATGGCTAGGAAATTAACTAAAATGCATGTAGTGTCCGCCTTAAAAAAAACTGATAAATATAATATTTCTAATGTGTTTTTGATTCGTTATCTATATTTACGATTTTATCTATCTAGCGCGTAGAACTTACCCGCCGTTCATCTACTAATCCTATCGATTACATAATTAAACAACACTATATTTCGATCGATTAATTATCGATAGTCTTCCGAGAAATTACCTAAGAACCTTTAAATCCTTATCGAAAGCTAATATAATTCTAATGAAATCACTATACCCACGTACTCAGTTAATTCCTTTCGTATTATCTTATTTATGATATTATTATCTTTTTGTTAGTAACAGAAACGAAATCATAATTAGCTGTAAGTATTATTGTCTTTACGTAACTTGTAACGCGGAGTATCCCTCTGATCGAAAATAATATTCGATTGTAGGTAGGTAGACAGGGGAATAGCGACTGGCCTGTTGAAGCCTGTTACCCACAAAATATAATAATGGGCCCACTCGACATAGAAATAGGATTAGAAGTATTACGAATGGAGATTATATCGCAACTTTATATTCAGATTACATTCTAACTGAATAAGATTTGGTTATATCTAGGATGGCACACTTGGATTCAGATTTTCATTGTATAATATTGTTTTTTTTATATAAAAAAAACAACGTATCTAAACATGGCGAAATAACAATAAAAATGTTGGGGACAATAAGTTAATTTTCTTTGAGTGAATTATGAAAGTATCTCCGTTTTGTGTTAAATACATGAAAAGCCTCAGGAAGCCGTTCAACTGCTTTTGATCACTATCTCATCAATAATATTGATAACTACGGAAAGTTACGCGGCTTGCTCGAACTCGAACTAAGGGATCGCATAATTGTTGACGTTACATAGTCCTGACGAAACTCCGGACTCCCATTACAGCGGAATATTCTGAATCTGATATTCATTTGCGAGATTTTAAATGCCACTAACTACCACTAAATGGGGTTCCTGTTAACAAAAGCTCTTTTGGAAGCAAAGCCCCGCAATTAAAAGCTTGGGCGATCGTAATATAAAGTTGTTTATTTTTTCCATTCATCGGCTATTTGTGGCTGCAGTTATAAAAGGCGCACTCTATCAAGTTACCACCCTGTAAAGTTGTAAAATTCTATTGCTGTACGTACATAGGTCAAACAGGCGAGGTGGTAATAAGAAACGCTATCCGTGAGAAAGCTTTTAAACCAGTGTGTCAACGGGCCATTTGTCAAGGTCAAGATCTCCAATAAAGGTTCCTTTTTAAACGTCCCAAGAAATTACCACTCTTCAAGTGCTAATTTGCATCTTTGCTACTACGAATTCGTCTTTATTACTTATCAGAATATCGTTAATGTGTGTTCCGAGTAGTCAGACATTCAAAAAACCCTCGCCATTTTGGTGAGTACGGTCCGCAGAAGAGAATAAATCATCGTCCATGCTGAAATTGTTTATGCAAACGTCCTTGTCGGGCTGCATTGTCTCTGCAATATGCTAATGACTTTCCCTATAAGGGCGTGCCCATACCTGAATGGTTAATGTAACATTTTGTATTACATTTATGTATGAAGCGTCTTAAGTTGTGTGTACTCATGGTAGCTGCAGTGGTAGCGTTTAGTTAATGGATGAATTAGACTTAGGGCCCTATCTCACTAGGACACCATGGTGGCGGCCACCTGGTCGCGCCATCAACAAAATGTATACAGTTGTATAAAGGGTACCTCACTTGGTATCTGTCGCGGGTAACCGAATCACCCGCTGGTGGCAACACACTGCATACATCTGTTGGTGGCGCGACCCGTGCCAAATTTGAACACCTACCGATCTGATCATGTTTGCGGGGTTTTGGCCAGAGATCACTCAAAAGCGGACAGTGCCCAACAGTGGGGCACAAATTGTAGGCTAGCAAAAAAACATCTACGTATAGTTTTTTAACCCAAAGTTGACAGGTAGAAAATCCATGTGGCATTAAGTCCGCCCATGTATTGTATTTATACCACTACTGTGTACATGGAGCTTACATAATAATTGAATAATACTTATCTTAAGTTTTATGAGAAAGGCCTTAAACATCACAGTTTTATGTTTTATCGGAATTCCGTTTATTACTTTTAAAGGTCTTTTGCTCTTGCAGACAGAATGCGAATCGTAATGACCATTTAGTCAGAAAACTTAATTACTCATTTAACGATTTGCTTCTATTTTTAAATGACTTGAATAAAATGAGGTTCTGTTAACTTGAAATGTGCAAGCTGATGCGTTTCAACTTTTTGTTTTTTTTTCAAATTCCACGATCAGCACTGAAGATATTCATTACATGGTATTTACTTGACTTAAAAATTAGATTTTTTCAGGTATAAAAATGTATGTGTTTGCCCTTTTAAAATTCAGTATTATTCTGTCATATTTATTCTGGCTCCGATTTGATTGATATTTTAGGTACAGTGTTTACTTTTTCACACCATAATCTTATCATCTATTGTTTTCTTTACCTTCATATAAGAAATAAAATAAAACCTGCCAACTACGAGTCGAACTCGAGGGGTTCCGTACCTCCTCAAATTATCAAGTTTCTTATAAAAAAATGTTTTTGTTATAGCGGCAATAGAAGTACACTCTAAACATTTCTACTGTTCGCCTATTACAGTTCATGAGATACAACCCTCTGGCAGATATACAGGACAGCGGGGGCTTAATAATAGGGTTCCGTTGGCGTTGACGTTACCATTCAGATACAGAACCCTAAAAAGTGTGTTAGTCACTTAAATACATTCGATCCACAGCTACAAAGCACAGCAGTCTAATTATAGATTTCTTATGAACTTGAGAACTTCAATTGGTCGCTTTCTAGCCTCGCAGGTGGAAAGTGTACTACGAATGTCTCGACTCGTATGTGCGTGCAATATTCAATTAGAATTGAACCTCTGCTCTGAGAATAGCCCATATGTTGTAGTCTGTGTTGTAATTTTTTTTAGAGGTGCCCACTTGCACATACGAGAGTTATCTTTAAACTCACAGTTAGTCGCTCACACGAGGTTAAATGACAAATTATGTCATACGTAATCACTAGGTTAACAACTAACTCGGAGTTTAAATATAATTCCAGTTTGTGCAAGTGGCCCTTAATACGCTGGATTTTTTGTATCCCACAGTTAATACATGTATTTACGCAGCCGAGAGAAAGCCAGTATGGTAAAAAGTTTTTATTAATTAAAATCTTTTCCCCGAATATATAAAACTGAAAGCCTCATAATACATTCACTATCGATTCAATACCTCCCTTTGGTCGACTTATAAGCTTCAATAAATGTAAATTAATTCTGTTGGTTTTGCATTCATAAATATGGCTGCGCGGCCACGTAGAATATCTTTGTCTAATGGTGTTTTAGAGCACATGTACTTGGCTCGTGTCATTTCGTCATTATCGATTAGCAAAAGTGTTCGATGATCGAGCTATCGCATACTGATTTGCCGTTCGTCGCATGCATTCTAAATAGTATTTAATAGTGACGTACCAAGTACCAACACTTTCATCGCAATCTATACTATCTGTCCTAATATAATAAAGCTGAAGAGTTTGTTTGTTTGAACGCGCTAATCTCTGGAACTACCGGTCGGATTTGGAAAATTATTTTTGCGTATGATAGCCACATTCATGAGGAAGGCCGGATAAGGACGTACGAAGTCGCAGGCAAAAGGGTTGCTAATAAATATTGTGGTTAAGTTTCAATGATAGGTACAATAAACTTTATTAATTTCCTATTTATTGTTTGTCATTTAATTAACGTCATTTCATTTGAAATTTGTTTAAAATAACCATTGACGTGGATTGAAGGTAAGTCTACTTATCGGCGGTTTTTTGGGGAAACTCTGGTTATTCTGTACATGATAATAAAAACTATTAACCCTTTAACCGCTTGGCTAAATATCAATTGTCGTGCCCCTAGCGCGAGGCTACAAATCGACAAAATAATACCTACAATAAATAAGGAGGGGCAATCGTTGTATCGATAAAAAAAAGTCAAAGAATTTTTTATGTTTTTATTTTAAATCAGCCTTATGGCTTCTACAAACAGGCGCGACACAAAGAAACCGCTCATGTTTTTGTGTCGCGTGTCGCGCCTGTTTGTAGGACCTTTAAATTATTATATACGTTATATACGTATTCTACAGTGTAACTGTGCGGCGGGCGTCGGCGCGGCGACGGCGCGGTGACGGCATCGTGTGCAGAACGCTTATTAAAGTTATCTTTTTTTTAAAGATAACTCATGCACTAGGAATAATTCCTGTGTAGCTTGGGACTTCACAAACACACAAGTCACGGACACAAAACAGCTACACCCAAACTCGAATAATGATTTATGAAAGAGAGAGAGAGAGAGAGAAAAAGAGACAAACGCGAGTGCGAGTGCCTGTCCGGCTTGGTAGGTACTGTCACAGTACCTTAATAATGGTAAGGACAACATACAACACGGTTCCAAATTTGAACAATCAATAGGATATGTAGGTAGTTAAGTAGGTAATATAGGTAATAACAGAATTACATCACAATATTTAAAATACTATTTCGATTCATCAAGGAGTTACCTAAACCCAACGAAAGTCTTATTTATACCTATACCTACTGAATAATGTGCAAATAACCTAAGAAGAAATTGAAATAGGTACTTACCTCTCCATCACTTCTAAATTCTATCGAATCGGATAATTTCAATTCGTCGTCACACTCGTCGTCGTCACCTTCTAATATTCTTAATAATTCCTCAGTAGTCGTCATTATTGAAAATTGAAATGTGACTATTTTATCGACAATGCACAAATACCAACGAACAACATTAATGGAACTTTCCATTCGTTTGATCCGCTTGTGACGTAGGCAGTGGTCGTATTAATGTGACAGCCGCGCTAGACTAACTAGAGAAATATGTTGCAAGCATAGGAGTCAAGGGATGGGAACTAACGTCAAATGTTGGCATTATACAAAGATCGTGAGGGATATTTTTCTTATGAATAATAAGGAAAAGAATTAATAACACAAGGCAATATGTTAAATTTAACTTTATTTGGTATGACACCGTTTATTTTATGCTGAATGATGCATTATACCTGATTATTTAACTGTTTGTTATTTCGTTTTTAAAATGCGCATTGCATTGTATCCCATCCCTATGGTCATATTTATGCGACGCGCGCGATAGACGCCGAAGAAAATTTCAAGCTGCCAATTACTTATTTTTGTTTAAGTTTTTTGAATGCTTAGAGTTATGACACATAATTTTAAGTAATTGTTGTAAATAATAGCTCTATTTAATAATAGTTTTAGTTGTACCACGCAATTAATAGGACGAAAATAGAACGAAAAAATCATGCATGTTCTCTGTCGCAGAAATACGACACGCGCGGTAGGGACACGGAAATATTTGTCGCATATATGCGACACGCGCGGTTAAAGGGTTAAAACAACATCAAAGAAAATGTCAATTTAGCGTCCAGAACGTATTTTGTTTTACGATATTTTACGTCTCGTACATACTTCTCTGAAAAGTTTAACACGAGAAAAATCACAACTTATTCTTGTTGCTTTTAAATAAACTATACAGCCTTATACTAGAGATGGGCTTAAGCGTTAAAAAATAATAACACTGCTAAATGCTAATGCTAACAATAATTAACACTTTAAATTAGCAGTTATTTTTAGCAACTGTTAAATTTAATCACAGACAGGTTGTTAACATAATTAATTCTCATTTCCTTCATACTTTTCACAACTTAGGACTGTCAACTTTTTCTGTTGGCGTATGTATCTAAAATAAGAATCAATTTATTTGCAACAATTTCTTTTTTTGTCTGTTTTTATTAGTATTCGTAATTTTTGTTTATTAATATTATTTATTTTTGTTTCTTTTTCTATTCTTTTGGTTTTTTTTGTGAGTTGTGACTGCTAGATTTAACAACTGTTTCAGAATTTATTTAACAGGTGTTGACACTAAAAAAATATAGCAGTGTTAATTTAGCAGCTTATTAATTTTAGACCCATCCCTACCTTATACCTCATATACTCCGTAAATTCCGAAAATTCGTACAGTGTAAGTCAAATATAGTGGGCCTATTTCATACAATCCATTGCCTACTGTTTTACACAAATAACATAAGGCTTTAGCACCGGATCCCGAATCATTATCGCGCACAAATAAACATTCGCACGCGCAAATTAAATTATCGTGTGCATGCAAATTATGTATTGTTCTGTAAAAATGTGTTTCGGCTACCTTGTTACGGCGTAACACTTGATTTGTGTGATTTTAATGGTAGTTTTATGGGTCTACTAGTTTTTCCCGTGGCTTCGTTCGCGTAGCTTATACCCGTCTCCAGGTTCCCACCTAATCCAAAGGTCCAGCAGCTCCAGGCTCTGTACCAAAATTCATCAAACCGTGAAAGCGTAGCAAACAAACTATCATTTATAAATATAATCTTAGTTAGGATTTTACATTAATTGAATTTGAAATTATTACAGTAACCGCATACAGACATAACATCACGCGTTAATCTTTAAGGTAGGTACAATCAACAAAGCCATTAGGTATGCAGGCAGCTAACTTACAACTATTTTTAAACAATGTTGTGCGGGTGCTGAGTAGACAATCACACAATCGTAAGTATGTCATAAGCTTAAAAAGTGATACTCCACACATTAGAAATATTGGCAGTGCAGTGGAAAAAAATATATTTTTGCCTGTATCTATGTACATTAATATTATAAATAGGAATGATTTATTTGTTTGTTTGTTTGTTTGAATTGAATAGGCTCCGAAACTACTGGACGTATTAAAAAAAATATTCCACCATTTGAATCCTACATTATCGCTGATGAATATAGGCAATATAATATTTTCAAAAAAGTTAGGGATCCGTATGAAAACTTCGATAATGTCACCCAAGGTGTGAAAAAAATACCAAAAGAAATCCTTATATCGCGTACGCTGTGGAAACTAATGATGATACATATAAATTATGTACTTACTACTTGATTAAAGTACTCATTATTGCCTATAAAAAAAATTCGCAAGGGTATATGTCTAACTATTATGGTTAAGTCGCCATGCCCGTTTTTTTTTTCTTTATATTGTTCAATCTAAACCCTCGTCGAATGGAAAAATGGTGATTTTGGTATCATAATATTATCCCTTATCTATTTAAATGGTTTGATAATTAAGGTTGATTATGTCCGTGTAAATTAAACTTTAAATTATTCAAATCGGACCTTTCGTTTAAAATACGACGGGTATAAAAATGCTCTAAGTAAGAAAAAATTGCGGTTTGAGCGAACTGGGGAGAATCATATCTTATGCTTATCGATAAAAAAATAGGAAAATAAACTATATAATAAGGGGTAAAGGAGAGGTAATGAAGTTTTTAGAGGAGGACATTATTGCTTGCTTCAATTTACGTCGGAATTGGTAAGAACAAAGTTGTAACAATTTCTGCATAATCAACCCCTGACGGGGATGAGTTAACAGGGTGAACAGTTGCGCTGATCCTGAGAGCACAGAATCGGCAGTAATTAATGAAAATCGTTGTTAATTTTCCAAAAATAACCTTTAAAAGGGGATAGAGGGGGCGTTGAAGATTGTGGATTACCTAATAAATCGGCGCGGACAAAGTCGCGGGCGAAGTGCTATTACCAAATAACTTTGTTGACTGTACCTACCGCAGTTACCACGTGTGACTTCGCCGAACGTACGGCTCTCGTCTTTGTTATTCATAGACCAAAGGATTTCGCGAACCTATTATCATCAGCGCCGACCATAAACAAGTACTGGAAGGTCGCCAAAGCATAATATTAAGGTTTAAATGACCCACGTGACCAAAGTTGCATAATAAGAAGTGGGATTCCCTGGTTACGTCATGACACGGGTCTTCTATCATTAATAGGTTAATCTCGTTAGGTCGTCGTCCTTATGTGGAACTGTTTCATCTGACATGTGACTGACAGTTCCCTTACTTCACCTTAACGTTTCCAATGTCATGACCGGCCGATTTACTCGTGTATGCTTCAGCATCTCTTCTTGGAAATAGATCGATTATCATATAAGAGGTTGGTAATAATAACTTATAGTTCTCGTAATAATGTTCTGTCACCCACACAATAGATTATGCATTGAAAAATATAAACTTATTGTATTTATTATGGTTTACGTCACCCCTCATCGTATAGGGTAAACATTTTTTTTTTTCAAAATTTCTACCCGTTTCAAGTAAAAGTCCACGTTTGGATATCGAACCTTGAATACAATAGAAAAAAAGAACAAGAATTCATTAGTGCTTGAAAAACTCGTTTTTTTGCGAAATAGTAACTGATGAGACTTAGTTTATGGAGGCACTGTCAAAACCTTAGTAGTGTGCCAATTATATTAATAGTGCTATGGCCAATGACAAGCAACACTATGTACTTAGGAACTCAAGCAAAATCGATAAACTGGCCACACACCCATTGCCTTTGTAGGCACTTTGACTGTGGTAACGTCCTCCTAGAAAATGTAAGCGGTGGGCTATTCCCTTTTCTCGCGAAACCAATATTATTATATTTATTATCATCAAAACGCGACGCGAAACCGACGCAGCATTACTGTATTTATTAATAGAATTTCCGAGCATATTATTCATTTAGTAGTATCCATTGATATGAGGTTGCGTGTTCGCAATAATTTATGTAATTAGAAGAATAGAGGTTCGCGTGTAATCCGCTCAAGTAGGTCTACCTTACGTAAGTGTAACTTCGCCTGCTCGTTTCAAAACGCAATTTAAACAGATTTATCCATTAAACCCAATCTTGTTGTCAATATTTTAGGATTATTATGACCTGTTCCCATAATATTTACTGTTAAACCTTTCACTTGGAGCCTTGAGCTAAAATTATATGATTAATAATAGATAGGGCCCGGGTAATGTTGGATCAAATTTATGCAAAGTCTATTACTCGTTGCATTGAGTCTGACAGGTTGCAATCAGGCACCGTGTTCTGATATTTACGAGATTGCCGTTTATTATGGTTTGTAAGGTAATTTGCATGTAGGCATTGCTTTTCTAATATGTCAATGCCCTTTTGATTGCGGCTATACGATTGATTTCACTATCAATTTACAGTAAAGTTATCTATTCATCTCCTTTTAGTCGATGTATAGATTGTTCAGTGATTCGCTGATAAGTTCGTTCTTTTGTATCTGCTTCAAGAAGTTCTTTGTTTGTTCAGCCATCTCATCTGAAAGTAATTTAGTAAGTACGTTGAGTAATTGTTCATGCCCCGTAACTAAAGACCTTGCAAACATAATTATGCGGGTTTTGTTTGTAGTCATCTCGCTCCGTGTTACGTACATAGACCTATATATCAAGTCTATGTAGAATAGCAAAATACGAAAGTTAAACATGTGTTTTTTAGTAAAGTGTCCCTGACTTTGAAAACTTATAACGTCCTCTAAAAGTATTTGATATTCCAACACATTGTGAATGTTTATCCTCACTAATACCTATATATATAACTAAGAGGAAAACATAGTTTAAATTCTAAACGATAACTGGTCAAATGGTCACGTAACAACCAAATAATTGGCTTATTACTTTTAGTACTTTTGCCTGTTTCGATGGTTATTTTTTTATAAAAAAGAGGCACAAGTGATAAAATAACTAGCAAATAGTCGGGCTGGTCGAATATTGATTTCCCGCCTTATAATAGCGCGGTCGATATTATTCTATAAATAGTAGAACGTTAAACTCCGCTTCATTTTATCGTACGACAAACGTGTCATTAATTAAATTATTATGTTCATTTACTTAATTAGCATGACACAAAACAATATCACGCCTTATTCCTCGAAGGGTTTAGCAAAAGTCTACCTACAATTCTTACACTACGTACCTACTGGTTGATGATGTTATTTAATAAATGCTCATACCAACATTTTATTTAAGCCAGAATAAAAATTCAAGTATCTAAATAACTTACACTTTTTGCGAATTTGATCTCATCAAGCTATTTGGAATGATAGCCAGACTGGAATGTCTTGAGACTGGCACAATCGTACCGAAACTCACGCCAATTTGGCGATGGCGAAAATGCAATAAGGTTTACAATAGCTCAACTGCAGGTGATAAAAAAAACAACGGGTTGCACTCCGGGAGTGCCGACAGACGTGAAAACTGGAACATTAATGTTGTGCATTTTTGAATTTTTTGGAATGGTTAAGAAATTTTCGCACGAACTGCTTTATTTATCAGTTTAAAAGTACTATCATTTATGTGGTTAAATACAATATTCATTTATTGCGCTATAGTACACAAACATGAAAATTTATATAACATATTACATCCGTCTTACGAATTTTCGATCAGGTTACATGTCCTGACGGTCACATGTCCTGACGCGAGTTTAACATTTTTTACCCATCTCAAAAAGTGCACAACGCCGCTAAAGAAGTTTTCACTTCAACGTCGTACGAATTTTCGATCAGGTCACGTGTCCTGACGCGAGTTTAACATTTTTTACCCATCCCAAAAAGTGCACAACGCCGCTAAAGAAGTTTTCACTTCAAAAATATGAATATGGCAAGACTTAGTAAGCTAGGGTAGTAGGATTGAGTGTGAAGCTTTTTAACGTTCCTATTCCGATGTTGCAATGTCACGTATTCGCCTCGGAATGGTAAGCAATTACGCCAAACGTGGAATCATATTTTTCTTCAGCTGTAAATGGGGATAATAAATTGCGTACATGTCTCTGTATACTAGCGTTGGGAGCTAAGCACGGTTATTTTTTGCTGTTATTATAAGTGCTTTGAAGTTACGCTATGCATATTAGTCGTAAGTAGAGAATTTTATACGTTGTTAACTCCAATTATTACACTTGGTGAGATAATTATGTCTTGAAGTCTGTTCTACGGTGGTTTTGAATCCTTGTTTTTTTGTCTGCTTTATAATTCTTAGCGCCTGATCAGTTTTTTCTAAGGCTGGGAATACATGCACTGTTTTAATCAGTCGACGCCGGTTGCTTGTGTCCACTTGTCAACCTGCATTATTAATACAAATGCTGAATTAAATTCCAATATTCCATTGACCGTCTTCTTCTAAGCGTCCAATCTGTCTGGGTCTGAGCAGGTTATTTTTTGTCGCTTATAAAGCTAAATGCTGGTATAGTCTTCTGAATTTTTGATGAACTTACTATCTGTGTTTCAAGATCTATGTTCCCTTCGATAAATACAAAAGCTCAATATTTTTATTAGTTGAGATATAAGCCAATCAAATTCTATCAACGTTTATTACTGCGAAATTTTTTCTAATGACTATTTAACTTTAAACGAATTTAAATCATCGTTCTGTTTCAGTCAATAGTTTGAAGATGACAGTACAATTAGGCCAAAGACGACGTCCATTATATGTTTAAAGCGATCATCGCGCGAATACGTGATCGTGGCGTTCATTAATTGTCCGGCAAAACCCGAAGTTGGCTTCTGTTAGCGCGATCCGACGACACATCCGGTTTGCCGTTTTTTTACAAATGACGGCGAAACGACGTTTTAGTGATTAAACTCCTAGTCCTAAATGCAGAATTATCTACTGCATGATTCCCATCCTAACGACACCAGGCCGCATTATCCGCACATGTCGCGAGCATGCGGGTGACAGGCACAGCCTTCAACGCGAATTAACAGTCCATTGCTACCGACACAAGTAAGTAGCGTGGTCATTTTCAAATCATATCGTAAACAGCTAAATTCGTTACGTCCGCTGCAGGTCAATAGCTCGCACTCACGATCAGTGCAATCAGTCGTGAGGTTATCATACTCTATAGTTTTCGATCGGATTGTTGTTGGTCTGATTTGTTCTCGAACAAAAACTGTTACAGGTTATGGACACCACTAGTTACTGATCCTCTAAAAAGTCTTGTATGTGGTCTTATATTTTGTTTCTTTTTAGGAAAAAAAGGTTAAAAACGGGACCCTATTACTAAGACTCCGCTGTCCGTCCGTCTATCTGTCTGTCACCAGGCTGTAATCTCATGAACCGTGATAGCTAGACAGTTGAAATTCCACAGATGATGTATTTCTGTTGCCGCTATAACAACTAATACTAAAAACAGAATAAAATAAATATTTTAAACGTTTTTTGTTTTATAGATAATGGTACGGAACCCTTCGTGCGCGAGTCCGACTCGCACTTGGCCGGTTTTCTGTTAGCCAACCATTATGATCAATTGGTATTTCGACCCTACCAGCAATTTGATCTTGTTGGCAGCGTCAGTGTTGAGTCATGCTCAGCTATAATTTATTGTGTTTCTGCTCTTAGTTTAATAGCGGTCTTTGACTTTATTAAAAACAATATCAGATAAATGAGGTTTGTACATTATGAAGAATGAAAAATAAAACGTCATCTGTGCCCTCCTCTCTTTTGTTGTTCGTTTTGTTTGTAATTTTGTTCGTCTTTTCAGGCGGAATAAACGAGTTTTCTTTATATATTTCTTAAGAAAAACGTACAACTTCAAGAAGCAATATCATCTCAGCGACGATGAATGTCAAAAACTAGTCAAAATGTACTAAAACAAGAGGCGTCTTCGGAATATTACGACTACCTACGATGCGAAGGCGAACGTTCCTTAAAAGAAAATACAAGAATTGTCTGCCACTGGCCTCAAAAAAAGCAGAAACAAAAACAGCAGAACACAGCAGAAACAGCAGAGACTCAGCGATCTCACAGTTAAACTGCGTAAGCAGTTTTGTGGGGCAATGTACTTAGTTTTAAGATTTCTTAAGTGAATAAAAAATCATTCATTCATTCATTCAAAACTGGACATTTCATAAAAGAATCGGACCTTTGTGCTCTCCACTCCCTACTCTATCGCAGTGCAAGTAATTTGATCAACATAGTGCAGCTAGATATCACTTCATCCAAACCAACTGTGATATGGAGAGCCATCTAAATTCCACAGTGGCATCACAGGCATCAGTCTAAATATTATTCAAAACAGTAACGCAACTTTCTCTAGACCTTTTCTACTAGTTCTAACTACGTATCCACTTGCATACCTAACTGAATAACAAAACACAATCGAACGAGGGCCTTTTGAACGTACAATCCTCACGCCCCAGCCGCCGCGGCATAGGGAGACGCACCGGGCGTCGGGAGTCGCTGGGCGATTCCCGGCCACCGTAGGTGCGGGTCTGCGGATGGCGAGCGTTGGGTGGCTCGCCGTCCGATCAAAGCCAGGCCCAAGCCGACGGCGCGTTGTGTTCCACGCGCGCCTCAAAGAGATGTCAGCATAGGAGTAGGGGCCCGTTAGGGCCAGTGCCTGCCAGGGCTGCGGATTTTATTCGAAAGAGTTACCGCGGCCCCGGAACGCAGAAGGCACTAGCAACATGGATGGGTTTTAGTCAGTAAGAGTCTGACACTCCCTCCCGCTCCTCTTTAAAAAAAAGGCCTTTTGAACGTAACAAGTCTTTTAATCTTTAAAATATAAAGTGCGTATACCTGTGTATTCCACGCAGTTAAGAAGCTTAACCGCTTTGTATTTTGCTGTCCTATTTTGTATGAAAATTGCGGAGGCGCCTTTTTTAGTCCAAATATAATAAGTACACATATACTACTTACTAATCAGGCTTAAAAGATATTTTTGTGCTTTGATGTCTCGGGTTAACGACATAGAACAGATAGGAATGAATTCTTTTTCAGACATTTTCAGAGCATTTGTTACTTTAATTCGTGTTTATTGGAATTAGTGATAAAAGTTTTCTTTGGCGTCCATCCGCGTTTTATTGGTGTGCTAATTTCTCTGTTCAGTCATGTATCTGTCTTATATCAGAGGGTCTTGCACGAATGTTTTGACGTAGGTACCTATAGTATCGTTAACGTAAGTGAATTTTGAATATAAATATAATATATTAATATAGGTACATAGGTATTAAAATGTGAATATAATATCCAATTCAAATAAATATTATGTGCGAAAGAAGTAGTTCTGGTGAAATTTTACGTTACGTCACTATACTTACGTCAAAAACATTCGTGCCAGGCCCTCTGGTCGTATCATCATTCATCACGATGACGCAGTGCGGTGTCGAGGACACCGCACTGCGTCATCTATATAAGAAAAAAGTTCCTTTGAGGGTCTCTTTCTTCGCTTACATAAGTCTCCTTGAAGCAAATCCCTTAAGCCTTTGTAAACAACTTGTTACTCGAACATGTACCTACAAAGCTATCTCTGCAGGATTAAATTCTAAAACCTAACGAATTCTTGGATCAAAGCCCCAAAATGTTCAACAATTTTAATTAAGACTCTTCAAGTAGAAGCTTCAGATGTCGCTCCAATAACCCTTTGTTTCTAAAACGTAGTATTTAATTATTATGACGTGATACCGTCAGAAACTAACCTGGAGAAGTCGAGACCGTACGAGCTAGACGAATCGATACTCGCCCCTGCAAAGGTCACAATTAATTTAATGCAGTATAAAAGTAACACACAGACATGAAATAACACACTCGTTCAAACTTGTTTTGTTGTACGTTAGCTTAATCAGCCGTTTCATTGGTGGACTAGCCTTTTCATTTAAATGTGCCGATTTTTCAGCGACCTTAGTGACATCTTTTGTTTTGATATCGTTTGATGACTTCCCCATGTTACTTATGTCGCTGATTAAACGGCGCAGTTCAATGAAAAGGTTAGGCTTTTAATGTAACGGCTGATTAAGCTAGTTGGCTGCGACATATAATATAAATGTGTACGTTCGTCACGTAGTATGTCCCTTGTGTAGGATCGGCTTTTAAGTGATATATCAAGTCGTAACATCAAACGTTGTCAGAGGTCACGTCTAGGATTCCTAACGTCGCGTCGAGACGTAACAGGATCAGATAATATTACATAAGTATATGAATATCGTCTGATTATATAATCCCGTTGGGATATACTCAAAGGGAGCGAAACTTATTATAAACGCTTGCTCTTCCCCATATTGGTTTTGGGCATAATTAACATTTGTTTCGATCCATAGTTTGCTATAAACGGAATTTGAACAAATATTTTAGCCGGCGGATGGCGGCATGTCCCTGTTTTATAAACCTTAGTACTTACAGACGAGATGTTTAGTCTGATCTCATCGCCTGAATTTCCCGTTCAGTTGACGCCAATTAATTTGCAATAGCGGTTATTGTCCCACTTACATTTATTGACATTATTAATTTCAAAAACGGCAAAGAAAGACTTATAGCATACCTGAAAGGACATCTATCGTGATACTTTACATTTTCTTGTATGAAAAACGAATCATAATTAGTTTTTCGGGTACCTAGGTACGAAGAGATATCAGAGAAAGGTCAATGAACTTTATTTTCAAATTTATCAGGCGCCTACTTTCATTTTGTTTATATTTCGCGCAGTCTGACTGAACCTGGCCTGGCAAAGGTGCCCTTTGTATTTGTCATCTCATTGACATAATGGCTACATTTTATTTCTCGTGTTCTAAGTACGACGTTATTATCTCTCGAGGGTATCACAGCCCACAAAATGTTACTTGTAATGCTTAGGACACATCTGCCTTTAATAATTTTAACACCGTACACGATTTTGTTTTAGATAGGGGAAGAATCGTCAAGTCATGTTACACGAACGCAGGTGTGAACCTATCTTAAATTAATATCGTGATTCTGCAGCCATGTTGATGTAGGTAGGTATAATTAATAATATTATGTTTTACTAAGAAACACACAAGGATCCATACAAATTATAGATGTTTAATTTAATTATTTATGCGAATCGCTAAGATTTCGCGAAGAGAATAATATGTAGTAGGTAATTTTTTATAGGTATTACTTCTCGCGCACTGTCACAATGCAGCGCGAAGACAATTTGTCTTCCGCTGTTGATTGTAGTTTTGTACTTATTACTTTGTTGTCGAGATTCATTGTATGCATCGCGGACAACTTCTTTCAGGGGCCTAACCACCAACTCTTAAAGCAGTATTACTTCAATATTACTTCCAGTGGGAAAGAGATGGAGATATACAGGACGTATTGCTCCGTCTCTTTCCCACTGGAAGTAATATTAAAGTAATACTGCTTTAAGAGTTGGTGATTTAGGCCCAGAACTCATTTAAGTTTTCCAACTTGTTAAAATCGTTGTCTAAGATGATGGAAGTGACTCGTATATATTATTACCTATATCTAGTCTGTATCTCTTCTTTAGTATTACTGGTCAGTGCTTTTGGTAGAATAATAGGAATCATGCTTTTCACGCCGACCGGCTTTTTCTAAAACAGTTTCATCAAGCGTTGAATGTGTGAACTTGGTGATCTTTCAAGCCAAAAGCTTATCTGTAAGACTCGATCTAATTAGCCTATGTTAAGTACCAAGTTTTATCTCACCGTGGATCAGGACAATGATGTAATTTATGCTCTGTTATTGTTATTTTTTGTATGCCGTCCCCATGCGAGGCTGAATGAATAAATCAATGTTATATAAATATCCTTATCTTTTGTCAACAGAGAGGTGAAGGATGTGTCGACGCCTGGCCCTGCGCCCGCGCCGGCCGGCGACGCGCACTCCAACCTCATGGCCGCCATCCGCCAGGCGGGCGGGGCTGGCCGCGCCAAGCTCCGCTCGGCTTCTGAGTCCACACCACAGAAGGTAAGAGTTTTACCTATCTTAAAAGGCTAGGCAGATGATGTGTGCTTCCGTAAGACAAATCTTCTACCTGGGCTTTTCCCAACTACATTGGGGTCGGCTTCAGTCTAGCCAGATATAGTTCAATATCGGTTTTCTACATGGAGTGACTGCATGTCTGAACTTAACAACCCAGTTTCTGGGTAATACTGTAAGACCGGTTGTCAGACTTTTGTGCCTCTGACTACTCGTACCACTGTGATTGATCTACAACATTATACCCGGGTCCCACAGCACCCGGGTTTAACGTACTCTGTAAGCAAATTGACTGCCCACCTATCAACTTAGATTGTCCATAAATCACAAATTCACAACTGTCATTCTTTGGCAGTCTTATGAACACAGATATAGCTTACGTACAAAAATCGTAAGCTGCCACTTTCTCGCTCAGTCTGCATCGGTGTACGCTATTCGGACGTCAGTTATGTGGTTAGGTCAGTTAGGTGCCACACGCGGCGGCGTCTTTAAATTCAAGTCACTTAATATTGCTTGTGTGTGACGTCATAGTAGTAGTAAAAAAATGGCACGCTTGGTTTTCATACAGATTGTGATACTTGCGTTATCTGTCTTCTATATATGTGCTTATGAAGTTGCTATAACATGGTAAATAATAAAGTGCCTATCTACTCAACAACCAAGTAGAGAACTTGGTTGTTGAGCAGATAGGCACTTTAGTAGTGAGTAGAGTAAACAGAACCTTTTGCGTGGAACAGCCGGAAAACTAACTGTTTATAACTTGATACAACGTTCATGATGGCATTGATGGCTGAACTACGGCTAACGCTTCAGGCTGCTGCATTAAACAAAGGTTGGTGTAAAACTACTGCTGTGAAATAATTTCGTATTCTGGCTTGTCAGCCAAAGCCTCCTGAGCCTTGGATTTACTCGTGTGTATGCAGGTTACTTTAATATGTGTAAATATATTATGCATCTGATATATTAAAGTGTGTTTGAGTATTTACTGGTGATTAAAAATTGGGTTAATGGATGCCTTATGAACAGAAGATAATAAAATGACAAAAATTGAGAGCGTCGTCGTAGATCCTTGACAGCTGGTGAAATAAGTGAACATATTATGATTGTTTTTCCCTAAACTATTAATGAGATAAGACAAATATTTGCTTTAACTATCGTAAAAAAAACAAAACAATTCTTTGGAAATTCCAAATTCTACGAATTTTGTCTTTATAAATACAATAACAAGTTTATCTTCGCAATAGTTGACCCCGTGGTGCACATAAATAATACAGAAATAATATATCGAGACCTTTGAGATAAGCCACTCGGTGTTGCAAACTAGAATTCATCAATATTGCCAAGATGTAAAAGAAACATCAAACAGATGATTTACAAAGGGAATAAAATAAATTTTATAATTAACTATAAACATTTATTGTACCTACGTTTCCATTTACGCTAGTGTTCTCAGTAATCGTGGAATGTAGTATTGAGATGTAAAGCGATCGTGTACACTCACAAACAAAAGTGTGTGCCTTACATTACATTAGCAGTTAGCAAAAAGTAAAAGCATATTTCTAGGCTACAACTTTCAGTTATGATCATAAAATCTATACTAGGTAAATATCAATCAATTCTTTAGAAGAAATTGACTTTTAAATTTCGATGTGTTCATATTTATGGTCGTGCCTGTACACGTATATAAAAAGAGAATTAAAGCGTAAATCTTACGGTTCGGAGAAATAGTAATGTCAGCCATTGATGAGCAATTAAAATTTTACGACGTGCCCATTGCATGCGTATAATCAACGAGAAAAAGCTGCGATAATGAGAGGATTGTAATTATAGCGAAAGGTATATTACTGATTTAATTTTGTTAAGCGAGAATCCGGCTGAGGTACCGATCTACTGGCTCGAGTTTGTAGGTTTCATCTTTGATTGTGCTTTTAGTGTTTCATTATAAAGATGTTTATTATCTTTTCTTTGCAAAAGTTTGCACATAATTAAACTACCTCACAGAAACCATTTGCAATTTTTGTAGTACTTTTTAGGAGATTTAAACGCCAACTTCGTCTAAATGCCAATTCTTTTAAAACGTTTGCCCTCGTCAGTACTTGATAGAGCTGTTTTTGACTAAGAATTAACGTAGTCTGTGAAATAGTTCAATTTGAGATGTTAAACGAGAATTAGTGTTGTGATTGTTTTACTAAGCTGGTTTGGCTAATTATTCTGAACTAAATTTTGTAAGCAAATATCTGTTAATAATACTAAGATTATTATAACATTTATAACAGAATCATTAAAATGCTAATATCTTATTTACAACATCATACTACTGACATTTTCTGTTTGAATAATGAATTAATGAATTCATCACAAATTCAAATGTTAGCCATAGTACAGACTGGCGTCGCCCGCCGCCGCCGCCGTCGCCCGTTGACAGAAAACATTTGTTGTTTATGACTGGCCATAGACACTTGGCAGCTAGCTGTAATTTGAACTTGGATTACAGCGACTCGATGTGTGGGTTTCTAGAATTTTTCTAAATTAAGCCTTGAGACAAAGTCTAGCCTTCTAAAGAGACGAGTATTCGTTGTAATCCACTAAATTGTTTACTAACATCTTTTTTTATGTGAAAGCTTTCAACCGACTTTCAACGAGATTGTATATAATATAATAAGGCTGCTATGGTTTCGTTTTGAGTAACATCTAATCATGACGTCATATATAATACAGTGGAGATACATCTATCTTGTAATGCGAACAAGCTTCGCTCCCAACGTCCCGGCCTCGTACACATGCTTCCAAGTAATCTATTGTTTTCTTATCTAACTATCTATAATAGTTTCAATTTTTGTAAGTAAAACAACGAAACCTTGGTCGTCGGTACACCCACTACCCACATAATTACAAGCACAGACTGACGTTTCACAGAAGCAGCGATAATTGTACGCCGGGCTATTTCGCTTCTAAGAAAGGCCATTATAGCGCATGATAACGCCATGATAATGGTATCAGCACCCATTGTAAGCGTATCCACGTGGTTACTGCATTGTTGTTTACTATATTTTTTCCTCATTTTTTAATGACATCGATAAATTAAACGCATTTCTGTTCCGGAACCTTGAATACCCTCGAGATTCCGCTGACTAGTTAAATTTAAACGCGAAATAGCCTCGGCGCATGTATAAACAGAACACATTGTGAATGAACAGACTGTTTTTTGCGAATGTAAACATTGGCGATTTATGATGGCAACATTGACGTATTTCGATTTTGCTTGAAATCGGAACATTTATGTGTATTTACTGGTCAACAAACTTGTTTGCTTGTTCATCCATCACGCCCCAATGGAACTGTAGAGCTGAGTTAACATAAATGAAATGAGTAAATGTGACTTGAATTCAGTGGAGCACACACGTTCACACAGATCTCAAGCAAGGGACCTTGCCTGTATTTGTATTATGTAAATAGTCAGCATGTTGGATCGAAACCCTCTTGGAAATACTCACTGTAGCCTGTAGCTGCAGCATGTAGCCAAATATGCTCAATGAGGAACTACTTAGTCATTCACAAGCAAAACTATAGCGACAAAGATAAAATACGTATTTTAGTTAGTGGGGATTAACCGTAAAAGTAACAGTAACGTAAACCACATACACTTCAAAACACTGAAAAATGATACTTTGGCTCATCACTAAGCTCTTTAAACCAAGTTGAATAACTGCTTCCGACATTGTCATTTATTGTATTGACAAACAAAACCCCAGTGTGTTAAAGAATAATTTTAAAAGTCATGCATACTAAAAGCACATTGTTATTTCAAAGGCGTGTACGGTCTTGCATAAGAAGAGCTAAAAGCATCGTAAATTACTGAACGCAGTTATTATCGGGTACAGACGAGAAAACATTGTCACCGCGTGGGCTGTAGCGGCACTCTTATCTGTAATTTTGTCGCTGATTGTACAAGATAAACTTTTAATTCATAAAACTTTTTGTTATGCATCTGACTCATCATTTGATTCATTCTATTTTTTTCGATCGTGAGCTGCATATATTTTTTCAGTTCTTGTTAAAGGGACTTTCCAAGTACCTCCTTTTAATCTTGTGGTGAGATTTATAAGCTCCGGAGCTACTTGGAACTTGGATGCGTTTTACCAATGCTAAGAAAGCCTGTTAATTGAGTATGTATCAGACGTTTTTTTTCCTTACTGAGAGGTGATAACATCACGAGGTGGCTGAACACTAGTTGCTGGTTTAAATTGCACTTGGACGTGTGAATAGGTGTAATTTATCGTCTTTGAGATTGCGATACCTAGTTGCTTAGTAGTGACAGGTTGATAGACGGCTGTTACCGTCATTATCATTACCTATGTAGTATTTATCAGTTGATTGTTACAGCTGAAGTGCAGTAGTACCAAGGAATTATTAATAGTAGGTACGGAGATGCCAGAGTTGTTTCGTAGAAGTTTTATTTTAAGTATCACTTCTTGCTAATGAATTTTCCGCTTATTTTTAAGATAAGAAGAAGCAATCATCACGGAAGCAAAACAATTCATTTCGTTAATGGCTTTTCATTTTACTAAAGCGACTGCACGTTGCAGCGCTTTAAGTAGCTATTAGCGTACCGTTCTGCAGTAGTCCTTTCTGAAGTTCTGCTCACCCCGCTGTAGCAAGCAAACGTGACGATACAAATACAGCGATAAAATGTCTTTCCAAACATTTATTTAGCGCGCGTCGTGTGGTATCGATCGTCTTACAGTTTAACGGAATCCGCGCTTCTCATCATTCTACTTTGTTGTGCGTTTCCGACTAACATTGTGCATGCTTCCAGTGAACCCATGCATGTATGCATCTCTCTACCTCCGTGGCCCCATGTGATTTGTCCGTATATTCAAATTGGGCCTTAAATCTCTGAACCTACTGTACTTAGTGAGAATGCGGAACAGAACAAAATTCTATGAATCCAATGTTTTTTGTGCGACCATTATTCGGTGAATCAGATAATTTGTATTAGGTATGTTTGGCAATGGACAAAAACAAGCCTTTGTGATAGCGATCATAAAAGAACTTGGATTTTGTGAATGCATGTGCGATCGTGTCGGGTTTACGGCAAATGATGAAATAATTATTTGTGAAATAGTTATAATTTTATGAATCTCAAGTCTAAACTTGAATATATATGTATATTAAGTAAGTTTGAAACTGACTGAAACACAAAATTTAATTAACCGCGTCAAAAAATGTAAGGCGATTAATGTGTGTAATATTAATAACCCTGAGATAGAAGACTGCTAGGAAGTATTAAAGTCACGCCCACGCCTTTCAGCCAATACCTCATACCATCGTTAAGAGTGCCAGATCTGTGAGTTGTTAGAAACTGTTAAGTAATCGATGACCAACAGACACAAGGATGGCGTAAAATAACATTTCCTAATATTTGCCTTCCACGTACAACGTTCACGAGATCGGTTCTCGGCTTTAGAGGACTTATCGCTCGGCCCCGGCACTATTGTATCCTCGTCCTACCGGTAGCTTCCAACAAACGGCCTCACTTATCATCATTCTGAGAGCATACGCTCGCTCACAATTTATTATTAACGCGTGGGCCTGAATGGACGTTAACATTTACGTGAACACACGGAATAACTGAATGGTCAGTTTACATTAACTCCCGCCCCACGTTTGCTACTATTCCGTTGGGGATTAGCTCAAGGGTTAGATGTGACGTCAGAACTTGACATTTAGCACTAAGCTCGGATCGCATGGATGACTAACTCCCCGTCCGTGCGAGGTACAGTAACGTATATTACATACAGTCTTACATATGGACAGGTTCCCAGAAGAATTGCTGATTTCTAAGTATAGTTTTTGTGGTCACAATTATGTGGATCGTTCGGGATTTTTTCTACGCCACCGTAATAGGAGCTTCGAGCGGTAATCGCGCGGGATGTGTTAGTTATTATAACAGTGCGAATATATTACAGGAGGAACTGTAACCTGCAGAAAAAAACATTATATTTTGCTGCCGACGCCGTATAAAAGTCACAAATCAAAATAAAGAAGTTCAGTGCTTTTAGTATAACACGAAGGGTGAACTTTAAAATTAAAAGGACAACGGTGTTGTTTGAACAATAAAACAGGCTTTAAACATAGGACAGTCTGATTGTTCGCTCTAATTAAACGAGTTTACATTAGCTGTTGCCAGTTGGCGCCTCGTACCGTGACAAATGTTCATCTATTTAAAGATGTCGGTACGATATTATTAGTGATCTAGCGTCTAGTGGGCGCCAAAGATCTGCCCGAGGATGCGATCGGTCAAAGTCGTCATGATTCTAAGAAAATACTATCGTATCTACAATAACTACTAAACGCGTATTAATAAAGACTATCCAAACATGGGTTATTTCAGCGAAATGCCAGGAGTCAAAATATAAACGTCATCATCCATTACTTAAAATGACACTCAAGTTATGTTTATCTGTCAAATTAGCATCTCGTAGTGGTGCCAATACTTCTTGAAATCGGTCTGTAACGCAAACACTGTCTATTGGTATTTATTTAATCAAAAGTTTAAAGGGCGCACGATTGTTCCAGAATAACTTAATGTCTTATTAATCCTTAATCCGTTTCGATCGATTTGTCTAGACTCCAGACGCCTTTTGTTCTGTGCCTGTCGTTATGTGAATTATTGAATTAATATTAACTTTAGTAAAAGGATAGAAATTGAAAATTATTTTGAAGTTGGATAATGGTGTCTAGGCAACATTTATGGCTGTTGGATTTAATCTAACTATTACAACGTATGTGCTCTGTTGTTTTTCTAACAACAAGCACCAAATTATACAACGAATGCTTTATTATAATCGTATTTAAGTTGTCGCCATTCCTTAGTGGTCGGGCCACGGGTCGGGCGGACTGCATTCCGGTCGGCTCGGTCAATTATACGCCACATTTCAGATGTTTGATTTGCCACGGTCCGGCCATGCAGCGCGGAACAAATAGGGATCTGCGACGTAACGTGACGGACTTATAATATAATGCCCTTTATACTTTACTTATATGGACATACAACACGGTACAAATTGGTCCTTATTTTATGCTTATACAGCCTGTGGTTTTGTAAACGTGGGTTTAGAGGAATGATCCTTATTTCAAAGAAATTCGACGACGTAGGCGGTGGTTATTGATCAGAAATATATTATTTCTTAAATGTAGTCCTCATTTTTGTAACCGCTCCCAAGTATTATTTGGGCATAAAAGTTGTAGATTTCTTTTTGAATAAAACGATTTGTAGAATTTGAATTCTATACTGCAAAAACATAAATTTAAATTTGCAGGAATTGTAGGCGTCGCATAAAAGACTTGAGTGGGAGCGGATATAACAATAATTTATTCTACACCTTTATAACCAAAAAAATTCTTGCAGATTTTTTTTTTTAATACCTAAAAGACAAACTAACCGAAAAGTTTAGTCATAACGATTTGTGTTGCAAGTCCATAATTATACGATGAAAAAAGTGTGCTTTGGACCAATTCATATATTCCTGACTTGCAATAAGCGTCAAAGTTAACTTTCACCTGACATTAAGCCGACATTGACGGCGAAGCTAACAAGCGACATGTTCCTGCAGAGCAGAAAATCGCACGCTGTATATCCCCCGTCCATCAGACACATGACAATGGAGAGGCACTCCTTGAATTCGGGCGCAGGGTTAGAACTGGGACGTGGCCATTGTGGCCGACAATGGGCGATTGGTCGCGGCTGCCCCCTGCTGCCTTTACTACCAAGCCTTGTTACTAATTTCCAGCCAGTTTTCGGAATTTAGTTTTAGAATTGAAATTCTAAAACTAAATTCCGAAAACTGGATATAGTGTATTGTTCGAAAATGCGTTCAATTTGATGGAAATATGCAACTTGTCACGTTTGCTGATTTTAATTTTGGAATGCAATAGTTTGTGACCAAATTGTCTTGTGTTTTATTAGTTAGTTGGCAATCATATCCGTCTGGCGCCCTTGAAATAAATAATTACTGTTGCTTTAATTTTTCGCCAGGGAATTTCCAACTACCTACATTTATATGCAGGTGGAAATAATTTCTAAGACATAATGTATTCTGTGGTTTTCTATAGGAAATTACTACAGCGGTGAAACCTATGAAGCGATTGGAATAATAGTTACTAATTGAAACTGTTAATGTTGGCGGAAAAAAGACGAATAGCCATACCTCCTCTCTTTAGTATGGCATGATTCGTGTCAACGAATAATAATTAACTGTCGCTTGTTCAAAGAGACCCACAGAACCCAACTAGTGCTAAATATAACTAAAACATAATAATTGTATTCCTGTCGAACGTTTGAAGTTGTCAAAGGCAGAAAGCTTGAACAATATATTGTATTTAGTGAGTCGTACAGGCCCTATTATTTGAAACAGTTGCCATTTCTAATTTGCCAGCATTCCAGACATCAAAAGCACAAATAGTTTCTTGTTCATACGTCACATTGTACGCTGTACAGGATACGAAGACGAACATGTGTAACGGTGTTGCCAGCTACAAAATGTATTCAGCACATTCCGACTCATGAATTTTTTCCTCGTAAAATATCCCAGCAAGGTTGACAATGCTACGAGAAAGGAGATGGTTTCCTCGAAGTGGTCTCCGTTAAGGTAATGAGTGAGATAAGGTCATAATATATCTGTCAGCGCGAGGCTCCGGCCGGCGTAATGGTGCAAATGGGCCACTTCCACACTTCGGATCTATACTTTCTTGCACATTAGATGGGTAGAGCACTTATTTCGAGTGCAGTGCTAGACTTGTCTGACACTGAGCAAGTGCATTGGTTGAGTTGGTGATTAATGATGCTGCTGGTTTTGCTGAATACGAAAGTCTTTTATGTAACCCTCAACTGGTCTTCAAACAAGATGACTGCTGGTCGACTAGGAACTGGAACTTTAAGTTGGTTTTAGGGTAGAATGGATAAGAGTTTATGGTCGAGTTTGTTTAAGGATAGGCGCCTTCCAGGCCAGTATCACAGATTCTCTGCATTTGACATAATTATTCCAGAACGTTTGATATTTATGTGTTCTTTAATAGAGTTTTTCGGAATTTTACACAAGTTGGCGTTGTTCGGTTTACATTATTTATTTATATCGCACATCTTACTTCTCCGAACAAGACGAGTCGTTGCCATAATAAAACTCTGACAAACAGGCTTTTTACTCGGAAATTCCGTGGAAGTCCCAAAAATCAGATTACTTAATTAATTTATGTATTTCTTTGGAAAAAATATACATAATATGCATAATTTATCTTTACATTTTAATATTTGTAATTCTTGAAAAACTGGAAAGAACCGTAGTGATTTCCGATGAATTATTGAAATTATAAATTAAAAAGAATAATTCTTATCATCTGTCATTTTCTAGTAGGACGGTTGCAGATAATTGGTGGCACTGATCTTTACTTGTCAGTGTGATAAGTTTGTTTTAATTAATAGATACGCGCTTCTTCGTAAAGCGATGATTGCGCACACGCAGCGGTTCCGAGTTATCATTCGACGCTTTAATTATTATTAAATATTTATCAGCGAGCGACGCCCGCGGCGCTTGCGAGAATACGTCTTGTCGGAAGTGAACCGGTTAGGAGGAATCAAGGCTCATCATCATTTTCTAACCGAATAAGTAATTTAATTATACATTTAGTATTTACCTACAATTCGGTTTACTTTTCAAAGTATGGCCCAAACTTTTAACCATTGCGAACATTAGTAAACACAGTACGATGTGTTCTTATTACAAATTCCTTTATTTCAAATAGACCAGTTACAGGCACTTTTGAATTGTCAAGGTCTGTCAGTCAAAAAGATTAAGCTAGTACTGCCGCGCTAGCGACAGGCGCAGCAAGTTGTTCTGCGCGCACCCTATCTCCAGTACGGCAGTTGCACGTTCCAAAGAGTAGATCCATGGAGAAGAACGTGCGAGAAACTCCATGGACACTCTTTTAAATCAGTATTTACAAAATCATGGTTACATTCGTTTTAAAATAATGAATGCGTGCATAAAATTATACAATGCAAAAGAGATCGAGTCTATACAATGCAAAGATGGTCTTACAATCTTCAGCAGGTCCAACAATGTTTTCATGTCTTAATCAAAGTTTATTGGTGGTCGAGTTAGGGCCAAAGTCTAGGGCCAGTTTAACCCGACATTAGGGTACACACACATTATTGTACTTGTACTACTCAGTTGTCACGCCTATATGGATGAATATAGTGGATATCTGTATCTATGTTTTAGAATCGTAAATTTAAAAAAAATGGGTAACTACCAATTTGACCCTGTTAAAAATGTTGAACGTGAAAACGTTTTCATGTTTGCCCAACTAACCAATTTAGTTCATCTGAAGGAAATTTACCCAAAATGAGCGAGAGTTTTGAAAGATATAATTAGCTATTGTTTTGATTTTGCGGAAGTTATTCATAATAATTATATTTGCGTGCATAGCACGTGCCTACGTCATCAAAACTTCAATTCAACAGAAAATACAATTTAGGTAAGTACTATTTAATAAAGTTCAAAAATCTATCCCTAACGGCCGCATTCTATGTATAATATATCTCAATCCCAATCTTGATCCCGATCCTTGTCTGTAACCAATCAACGGCCGAGTTTGTGTCCTTCACCATACAATCCTCACCTTTGATTGGTTACAGACAAGGATCGGGATCAAGATTGGGATTAAGATATATTATAGAAAGCGGCCGTTAATGAATAACATTACTACTCAGATTTAAAGAATAAGCATTACTAGTTATGGACATTCCATTAACAAAATACTTAATAAAAAGGGATATTTATTTTTACTTTCCTCCCTTTCGGCTTCCGGTCCTTGGAAAGAGGGTTTACACTGATAAAGGAAAGGAGTCACGTTTCTTACCTAGAGAGGGAATGCGTGACGTAGGCACAATGACGTCAATTTAGATCCGAACAATACGCATCACGTTGTGCGTCGAAAACACGGATGTTTAAAACATGGCGGGGAAATAACAAAACAAGCAGAGTTGAGCCGTCCAAATGAAAGCATTGTGTGCTTTGCAATATTTGACTACTGCCTACTCATACTTATTTGAAAGATGTTACTACAATTAGAATATTTGGAGGCCATGGAAGTGATTCTTCTATCCTTGTCACGCAAGACGTCGTTTGTAGTACTGCATGGCGTACATTCAGGCGTGACTTGCGAGTCACGTCACACGCAATTAGCGCTGTCTTACGTTTCAAAACGCTAACAAATTGTCATTATTTAAGATAAAAAAAAAACTGTTTACTAATGCGGGTAGGTTCTGGGAAATCTAAAAAAAATCGAATCAAACACCCGCTGCAGGAATTCCCTCCACAGACAAAGTAAAAAAATCTACAGCAACAGGAAAATCAGAATTAGTAGAACCGATTTCTACTTTCACTAGTTTATGTGTCTAGGTTTTATGACAGGTTTCTATTGACGAGGCTAACACACCCAAGTGCTCCGATCCGTTGGCGGTGGGGAGGGGCTCCCCCCGGGATCTGCCAAAGGCCGAGATATATTTATATAATTTTCTTTGGTAGGCTACAATCTAACGAACTCATTGAGAATTTTACGAAAATTAATACAACGCTTTTTACTCGTTAAGCTAAATAAAAAGATAATGTGCTTTTATAGCGTTGCTACTTTGCTAAAACCTACCCTCAGCGGGGTAAGGGCCCCCCCCCAAACGACAATCCTGGATCCGCCGCTGCGTGACATTACTTTTCCCTCTAACACTCTCAATCTCTTTAATTCAATAGTAAAAACAATCTGTTGAAACGTTTATTTTCATTCGAACAGGATGCTAAACCCTCAGTGTTTCTGTGAAATTCTATGGATATGGTTTCCTCATTATAAAGTATATTCTACATTTATATAAGTACCTATTTGGTGAACTAATCCTTCATACCAAGAAATGATAAATTATTTCTATAGAACATTTTATTGAACCTAACCTACCTGGTAATTTATTCTAATCCCACGTGAAAACCGAATTGGTATCTTTATGGCTCGTGCCAAATTTTTTATGTAATTTGGCGAAACGAACTTTCCTGTTGTTTTGTAACAATAAAACCATTGCCACAATGTTGGGGGTTTAGCAAAAACAATCAGTATTTCAGAATCTGCATTTCTGTTTCTAACCCATAAATTAATATTGTTTTATCTGTCCAAGCCCCGTGTCACCACCATTTGACTGAATACCCTAGTTTGTAACAATAACTGTATTCCTTTAGCCATGCTTGGGATCACACGTCCCACGTAATATTAGTGAAACATACCTCTCCAAATGTCCTTACTTTTGTATTGTCCTTAGTTTGAGCTTCACGATAACTGACAAATGCTTGCACTGTCTGGACAGGTTCACTCAAATCGTTGTGGCACTTTCCTCAAAATACAACCTCAGACATACTAACCTATGTGGTTATCATATGATTTGACCAGTACGGATTGTATGGACCTTAAAAGAGACCTCTGAGTTTGTTTCGGAGTTCTTCTCAGGGTAGTCAGCTACGAAACACCGGCCTCATCTAGCTTAAAATGGCCAAAAAACATTGACGTTTAAAAGTGTTATACGTACTTACACAACTATTTAACTATGTTATACAAAATACTCACCACGCACCAACTATGGCAAAAAATGTAATGTGCGAAGGTGCTGCATTGCCTAATAAATTGCCAAATAACATTTAAAATGCAAATTCAATGTCAATCTTTAAAAACTTCTAAAAATGCATTTTTTAATAAAGCAAGCCACCTTAGTTCATACCACTTCCAGTTGCGCGTACTCCGTGTATGTTTACGTTTAAGCTGTGTTATATTATTTATTAGTGACTACCCTACACTTCTGAAATATTTATTTTAAGTTATAATTTTTGCTACATCTATTGTTACTGTGCGTAAGTTTGTAAGTTCAATAATGTGTTAATCCTAGATTTTAAAATTTCTCATGTAAGTGAATTAATTCTTATGGGAAATAAAGATATCTCAAACCTCACTTACAAAATAAATATCATTTCTAGTATTACAAAGTATGCATATAAAGGAAGCGATAAAACTCTTATTATTGTAATCCTTAAAACGATATTTCCTTTGGTCCCTTTAAGCCTGACACCTGAGTCCAAGACCATCCTAGTCATTAATTTTAATTAGGGTTCAAAAAGTACTGAATTTCCAAGAGGTCTATTCAGGAAGGTCTATATTAAAACGTATAACGTGTTCGAATTGATCGTGTTACATATCATCTCATTGTTTTGTTTGGCAGCCGCCTCTGAAGCCGAGGTTATTGCCACCATCGGCCATCGCCCACTGACAATCGGCCACGCTGGCCGATTCGATGAACTGTCGACTTGTGCACCTACACTCTAAATTAACAACTATTATTTCCTAAGCGCCTTTTATTATATAAAAATGAAAATATTATATACGGGGAATTTTGAGGGTTTTATTTATCTGTTTGCACCACCTCATTTATAAAAATAATTAAAGGCAAATATTAGTATGGTATATTCCCAGAAGGCAGGTGACGTACCATCATTGTTAATTGTCGTTGAACTATTTAGAACACTTGGCCCAGTTCTCAATAGTAATACATATCTACATACCTTTTAGACGTCGCAAATTAGTTGCGCGTTTTGGTTACGATTCCCCGAAGCGACGCGCCTTTCAACGTGTCAAGGTATCAATTAATGACGATCAAATATTTATGTTTATGTACTTTAGTATGCTCCTTACAGCCACGAGCTTAGTACTATACGCTTTTAGCAGCTTGAATATTTAATGCGGACTAAGTGAGACTGTATCTTCAGTAGAAACTGGGCCGAACTGTGCTGGTACATCTCGAATCACTTAGCATTAAAATTTATGATAGAATTTCAGACGAAAACTGCGATTAATTTTAGCAAGGGTTGACACTACATCGCAAGAAAATGTCTCTAAAGACATCTCATTCCTTGAAAACCTGTTGAGATTTTGTTATTTCATATTCTTAACACAAATCCCTTTCTTTGTTCATAGGGCGGTTCAGCACCAAGCGGCGGCGACTTGATGGCCGACCTCCACGCGAAGCTGTCGATGCGTCGGCGAGGCATCTCCGGGGCGGAGCGGTCCGGAGGCTCCGTGCTCCATACCCTGGCCAGCGTCATCCCGGAGCCCGACCAGTCCTCGCCACAGCGGTCTTCCAGCGAAGACGACTGGGACTAACCCATGAACGTAACAAAGAGAACATTATTAGAAATACCTTTAAACTATGCGTAAGTGGCTTTGTAGCCGTGTGGTGATGATTGCCCTGGATAAATGGACTGAATATGAAACAGCTGAATGCGAAAAAATATAGGTAGCATAAAATCTCTAAACCTTGTTCTTTCACGAGACCATTTGTCTAGAGCAAGACCCTCGCAGATCTAAAAGCATAATTACATCAATGTTAATATAATAGCATGAGTGAACTTAGAGTGCCTGCAGTTTATAAAGAAAACCTGGCTTAAACAAAGGCAAAGGTGAGCGAGACAAAAAGAAAATTGAATATCGCTATCCTCCTCTCACGATTTATTATTCATAGTGAGGGTGCCAATGGGCGTAATGTCACGCTAAGTATAAATTCTTTAAATAAAGTCGTTACAGAAATAACTCTCGATGTATAAAATGCAGGTCCTCTGAGTTCACAGACGAAAATGAACGATGTTTCCTCCGGGCAAAGCTCGACTGTATAAGATAACGTTTACACATAAACATGTATTCCGTTTTCAACTATGGAAGACTAAATTAAATTTAAAAGTGAAATGAAATTATGTACATTTTGAAACAAAAACGAATATTTTTCGGAATAACGACTTGTATTTCTTCCCCGGTCTCCAATTAAGTGGTTCTCTTCAGATAATTTTCCTGGTACTGCCATCTGTAAGTAAAAACACATTAATTTGTTCTCCGAAAACTCTTTATCGATTGTTGGTCGTATAATAGGTATATTTATGGTCATTCCGCATTAGGTTTTTATGTAAGTCTAATCTTCATACCTTCTGGGAAACGGGATGGGACATATCATTGTGAATCGATTATAGTCGACCTTTATAAATCGTCCGCTTCCGAATACTTAGAACACTAATTTCCGTCTAATCAAATGTTTTTGTTCATACTATGAAACAAAAAACTGTCAGATTATTTACACGAGTGTGTTTATTTCAAGTGTTAGTCGTTTCATACTATTTTCCTCAATTCTCGGTACGTTCACAAATATCTCGGGGAGTTGCTCGCAGTCGGGAAGCTTCGTAAAATTGGACAAGATTTAGAAAATATTTTCCTTGTTCTAGGATAGTTGTTGATGTTGTAATTGTAATTAAATTGAATTTCAATTAGTGTAGAATAATTAAAATGTCGTTAGTATCGATGTTATGCATAGCTGGTTTTACTAAATTACTGGGGAAACCAAAACCAATATCACAAGAAGGCATCCTCAATTATACGTATGTTATGATGACGAAATGCGAAAGCCCAGTTCATTGATTGAAATAATATTTTATTATATAGGTAGATTCATATCCTTTCAGTTTGTCCTATTGTTTTTACAAACGTTAGGTTTGTAAAAACAATACGACAAACTGAAAGGATATGAAAGGCACCTACTGTACAAGGTAAATTATTCCGAATTTCTGTGTTACCGGTTCATTATGTATAGAAAATGTACGAATTACGTCACAGAGAATGTCAACAAGTGCGTCACGACAACGTCACTGACGTTTACTAGTTACTGTTTATATCGTTACAAGGGGTTTTACCTAGTTAATTAATTATACCGGATTTTTGTACTGTAATCTAATTATACTGGAAAATTATATTAATAAATTAAAATGGCAATTGGCCAAATTCGAAAGTTCAAATCAACAACAAAATAAATTAAGGAACACAAAAACAATCCAATTTGAGTCGACGGTAGTCGTGGCCGTATTCCGTGAAGATTTTAATAGTCGAGTTCTATTTACAAACAGAGATTGGAAAAGGGCTCTCGTTCCGGGAGGTTATTACGATAATCGTATTTCTCACTAGTGACTATCTCGCTTTCGTTTCTAGGAAGGTGCTCGGCCACATTAACAGTGTTCCCCGCAAACTATCAACTGGTTCGGCTGATTAGCATTTCCAGAATTGAGAAAAAGCTGCCGCACAGAGCGGTCTTCTCAATATAATCTGAGGACCATTTCTAATTGACGAGACAAATAATAAAAGATATGTCAGGACTAGTAGGTAAGGAAATTGAATCAATTATGCTCTAGATCTGAACACACGTGATAGTATGAACGAATAGAATATTCATCGCGAACGTCATTAAGAGTAGAGTTAGATGTGTTCTAAAATTAACATTCAACAAGCGGAGTAAACAGGATGGAATCTAGGTTGATAAGAGCTAGAGTGATGATCGTGCCTACAGTGAGACAGGTGCTAAATACAAGGATTCGGTGCCCAAGCTAGAATGTAACTGCAAACGAGAGGTATAAGTGTAAGGTCATGCAAAGACTGGTTTTGATAGAGAACTTGTTCGGAAGTGTGACGTTGACGCAGTCAGCGGTATTTCACACACGGCGCCGTATTATTGGCAATGAATGATATTACGCATAATATTCGATGGTTCGTTTGCCAGTTCACTGTCTGTGAAGTGCGTCACAATACTTAGAATTTCTTTACACGGTTGAAATTGAAACATTGTTCAGATTTTATGCACAATTACAAATCAATTGTTCGTTTTTAAGATTAAATGTTTAGAAAGTAAATGTTTTGAGATGAATATTAATTAATGTTTTAACTCTGTGTACATGTAGTATGGTGCAAGGACCACGAGTTTTGTAAAGATTTCCTGAAATGTGGCTGCTCAAATATCTACGTACTAATTAACATTCAAGATATTAGGAAAAACCCACGTAAAGCTTACGTAATTTAATGCGGTATTATCATATAAAAAGCTACCCGCTCTCAAAAGTTAACTGCGCCTTTCGTAGAATATGATTGATTCGTCATCCAAAGCCTATTTCAACATGATGAAATGAAATAAATGAATATGATTTCAACAGAAATTATGGAATGTTTTATATGAATATATAGATTTTATGAAAAAATTATAAGTACGAGTAAGTCTGGAGGAGCCTTAAACTATACATAAATAAAAAATGTAGAGACGTACAAAACTGGTCAAAGGCATAACACATAGACAATTTAGGCTGTAAGCCTATGCAGCGTCAGCGGCGCGTTCGCGTGCTCACCACATGTGCTGCATCTGAGCACGTGAGCAGGATTCACTATCGGAGAATTAGGTAAAATGGCGGTGTGTTGTGTGGCTTTATTTTGTTTTGGTCATCAGTATGCGCCGGCGACGCGTGCTGCCGACAGTTATTCACGTGATATAGCTGTCAGCTTCGCTTTGTTACGAGGACGGATTAGAAACAGATACTGTTTGCTAACTTCTTCGATAAGCTTGTTTTAGGTGTAAAATGTTGGTGTCTTAATGTAATACGAAATAACGTTTCTATCAGTATAAGAAATTGTGTAATTGTCGTTTTTAATCACTTTAAGTGGAATTTTTGAACGAAATTTTATATCTATTTTAAGCAGATGTTTTCAATAACAGTTGTTAAGTTTCCTAATTACAGTAAATCAATTAATTAGAAGTAAAAACAAACTATTGAATTGTTGTTTACCGGGGTCACGTGGCGATGTTAATTATACCATCGACCACAAGTTTTAACGCTTAGAATGCTTGTAAATATCCTCAATATCCTGACACAAATATTAATATCAACAACCTTAATACCTTTAAGCAGTAATCCCCCTGTTATTTTAAATTGACGGCATGCTTGGAATAATTCATGTGTTTATTACAAGTACAAGACTTTGAACCTTATGCAGAACATAATTCAGTGCAGAATAACTTTACAGTGGGTATTAGACGGGTTACGAGTTCCGTTGAAATTAATGTTCCGCTTGAGCCGTTGGAATATGAAAATAATAGAAGTGTTGTATAAACTAAACAACATGAAGGACTAGAATCACAATGGAAAACTTAAGTTTTGGTCTTATAAAGGAGCTTTGTTAAAAACACTACTCGATGGTTTATGAAACTATCAGGGTAACAGATACGTCTAAGAGTAATGTGTTTTCTGGATAAGAATTAGTTTAGATCTACTGTATAAGACGACAAGAAATAACTGTTTGTTGTCCTGTTAAAATGTAATCTTGGTTAAGGTGTTGTAAAGTTCGCAGTTAATATTGCGTGTTCTGCTTGAGTTTTGTCAATATAGTCGCACGAAGCATGTCGAGTCCACGTCGACGTCGTAACATTTCCGCAATAGCTTAGAAGCCGGGTCTTGCCTGAAACACGTCAGACCTCAAGAGCTATCGTTCTGTGCGATTTCGTATAGTTTTAAATTAGCTATTAAGTTTATAGCCGGAAATTGCTTTTCCTGCTTTGGAGTAGACTCGATGCGAATTGAAACTTTACGCTAGCTTTTCACAGTTCGACAACTTTGATAAGCTAACCCGTAGCGTTTCTCAGTCTTGCAGACGCGCATAGAGGAGCGACGCGCTGCGCTGGTTAAAACTACATAATATATTGAATCAGCTGAAACTACTTGATTGATAATTCTGTTCAGTTCGTATCGATGATTGTCTTCAAAACGAAAAGTTCTCTAATTTAGGCAGAATTGCACAGTTACGTCAGAGATTATGTAAAAAATTATAACGCAGCTGTCCGTGTGTGGGTGCTTTACGTAATGCCATTGTTTTAGCTTACCTATATTATATTAAAAGTTAAGTTTTAATCCGCCAATATTATATTATATGAAATTAATAACGTAATATCGCATGTTGGCAGGCTAAGCGGCTTATATTGCACTTGTTACACTACGCCAAATTCAAACAAACGTAAAATGAAATCCCGCGAATTTTATTACTTAATTTTTGTAATTCGGTGGTAATATTAATTGTAGGGCACGCCTGTGGACGCGTCAGACTGGCGTGTTTTACTGAATGGGTACACTTGCCTTCGTCTAATGTCGTTAGCAACACCTCTAATGCCTCTTATTTAGGCTGTCTCCGTGGTAGCTAAAATTACCACGAAGCAACCTTATGTTAATCAGCTTATACATTTTCGCTAAATGAAGAACATTCAGTGTGGTCTTTACAAAACATAATTGAATTAACAGCGGTTCCGAAGTCTCTCAATTTAGGAGCTTAAACTTATTAATTAGTCAACAATAATTAATTAGCCTTCAGAAATATTGACAGGTTTTTCTTGAAAACAAATGAGAACCGCCTCCTTTTTTTTGAAGTCGGTTAATGAAGGCTTCAAAAATCGTACATTCGAACATCTTGAACTGGCAAGTAATTATTCTCTAACGACATTAGACATTGCAACTGTAGCATACGACTGAAACCACAGATAAATAATGTTATTTTCAAAATGATGTAATAATTTCAAATCAAATGTAAACGTACGGGGGGTAAGTGTAAGTGCATCATCGGCCCGCTAACTTGTAAGAAAGAATCGCTGAAATAAATCTGAATAGTTATTAAGTTTGAATGGATTCTGAAGCTTATCGGCGAAAATATTAAAACTATGTTGATATTATAATGAATTTAACGAAATTATGTATATAGATACATGGATTATAATGTAGATGTTTTTAATTGTATAAAACTGTTAGTGTATGTCTATATAATTATGTTAGTTCGACGTCATTGTCCATTGAGGCGTATTTTTATAGAATCTTCTGCACATAATATCGAGTGTGTTGAGTTTAAAGTCTAAGAGGTTTTATGATTGTTACGTCTCAGTGCTCAGTGCAGTCCTTAGTGATACTTGCCTTCCTAGTTTTATTTAAGTTTTGACTGACTGATTTAAATGTTCACGTGTTATAGTTTATAGTGACTTTTTTACACTCCATGCATTTCTTTTAAGTCAATGCAAATATTTTTTTAAACTATTTAGGTACAACAAACAATAGTCAACTACATATTTTTAAGATGGATTAGTGTAATTTGTTTATGATAATGAAGTGTAAGTCATTAATTTATTTGCAGCGAATATTTACAGTAGAGTCGTTTGTTACTATAGTAATAACCTTGTTTGCTCTGAATCGAATCCATGGAAAGCACTAATCCGTCTCATAGTTGTAATTTTGTAAATATATTATGTAACTGTTCACTGGATTGTATCACGTTGTCATTTATACGTACGTTTGTTGTATGATGGATTTTACATGTTACGATGGTATGTTCATTCATTAATTATGTATAACGAAATTTAAAATATCTACAACTATTTTTGCCGTTTTATTTCAATCCTCCGATTATGCAGTTCACCTGAAAAATATAATTGTAAGAGAAGCAGAAAAGGTGATTCTCGGTACCTACAAGAAATGATGAGTGTGTAATTGAGGGTCACCGACTCCTTTTTACGCATTCTGATTATTTATAACGGCGGACAGAGCCACCTCGCTAGAAAGCTACGTGTTTCGGGTTTTACACGGCATTGCCCCAGAATAACGCCGTCAAGATTTCCTGGTATCACCGTGCCGAGTATTTCGGATCGGAAATAAGGATTCTAGGAAATCGCTGGCCTCAGCCGGCCGCGGCCGCGTGTGGAGGACGCGCGACGAACCCGCCTGCTCGTGTGTGGGTGTGACAAATTGACTTTTGGGTCCGGCATGCGGCACCCCGCCCGCTTTAACGACCCAATGTAATTGACTGAGGTCAAAGTTTGAATAAATCACTTTCATCATTTGTTTCCTACACATGCAAAACAATTTAAGTCCAATGATAGGTAGGTACCTACTATGGGCAAGCACATATCTCTGATATCCTTCTGATTGGAGGAGAAAAAGCTGTATGGTAAGCGGTCCGTATCTACATCCGGAACAACAAGCTGATCATATCTAGACAAAAATATTACTATGAAAATTATTGAAATTATGAATTTTCTCATATTCATAACAAAGAAGACATTCGAAGATACATCGAAAAATTATTCGAATGATACCTAGGTATCGTCGGTGCGCTTGCCAAATCTGATATGTGCATTTGAAGAACTTTTCAGGACAACAAAAAAACCGTTTTTTTTCGCAATTATTATCTTCTGAACATATAAAAATACTACAAAATATGGCAAAAAATATCTAATTTAGTCTATGCTAATAAAAAACTTATTACATTCGTGTATGGGAGCTCAATAATTTTGTTTGTTGTTTGAAAAAACGAAAAATCAAAAAAATGCACATATCAGGTTTGGCAAGCGCACCGACGGTATTGACTATTTAATTAGCTACCTCTGTAAATGCACATCTCTCAGCTGTTAACTGTCAAACAAATGTCAAAGTTGACAAGTGCCAAATAATCACAAGAATGTTTTGTTTTCGTGAAATAGGTAATTGACGTAAAAAAACAGTAAATATACGATAATGTTCTTATAGGTGTGTAGTGTTTTGTGTTTACTATTAATGGTAACAAAACAATGGCGGCAGCGTTCCAGCAACAGATATTTGCGTTGGATGCACGGTTCAATGCGTACAGGGCACCTAACAATCCTAATTTCAGTAAGTGTGGCTTTATTCATGAGTTATCACAAATTTCTTCAATCAAATTGTTTGTTTCTCATAAATAGCGCTGTAGATAAGTAAGTCATTCGCGTCAGAAACTAGTACAACCCGTATCCTGTAACCTTGTCAAGCAATACCTAGGTACTTAAATAATATATAAAACATTGCTACAAAAGATTAGTAAAAAAGTTCGTTCTTTTATTTTTTATAGAAACTCTGTACATTCGCCGTCGGAGCCAGCTTCTGAGAGAAAATGCCAAATTTAAGGTAACACAAGACACTTTCTTTTTAAGGATAGGAAATCATCAAATGACTTCCTTCCGCTTACTGACTAAAACCCATCACTGTTCCTTCAAATGCCCTTTGCGTTCCAGGGCCATGGTGACTCTTTCAAACAAATTTCCCAACCCTTGCAAACACAAGACACTTACATTTTGAATAGTGTTGCATCTTATGTACCTACACTTTATATTTGATAAATACATTTTAGGACATAGAAACTATAAAGAAGTATATAAACGTGAGGAGTCAGCTGCTGCAGCGTCGCTATGGGGTGCAGGACAATATCTCCATCAGTTCATCTTCATCTCGACCCAGGTCTAGCAGCAAGGTATGATGAAAAATGACTGGGAAACTAATAACTACTAAACTCAAACAAATGCAAATCTTGCTAAAGGCATAATACTAAACTCCTATCTTTTTTTAATTAGTTTAAATGTAGTTTATTGAAGCTTCAATTTTATCTATTCCAAAATGCAGTTAGTGTATAATTGGTTCCTAATACTACACTACCATAATTATTGGATTTTAGATTTAAGTTGTTTGCAAAATACTTTTCCATAAGAGTATGGAAGCATTGCAGAAATGAGAGCAAAATATTCCAAACAGTGGGCTTCATTTGTATTGAAATGAAATGAAAAGCAAAATTTAAAAAAAATTGAGTACCTAAACAATGTTTATTTTAGGCAAGTATCCTGCTGGATGAGACTCCTTCAGGGGCACACTCAAAGAAGAAGAATGACATGACTATATCAGAGAACTATGCTTTCTCAGGAGTTCATCACATATTTGATCAGGTAAACTTCTAAACTTATTTTTTGCAATACAAACACCTCTTACTTTTACATCCTTTATCTCTCTTTGACATTATGAGAAAGTTAATTGAACCTATATTCTGGTCCGTGCTCTACACAAAATGCAAGTTGCTTTGGTTGTGGTAAAATGTTATCCAGTAAGCAAAGTGGTAATGGGCTGATTACCCAAGCTGTGCTGTGCACACATTAGTATTGATAATCATGAAAGTGTTTGATCACAACAGCTTCTACAACCTTTGTACAGTTTCTGGTACCTGTATGAGAGTATCCAAAGATTGATTTAAATGACGAGTGATTGAAGAGGTCTGTGTCCAGCAGTGGACTGATATTGGCCATTGATGAGGGTGATACTTTGCTTTTACGTTTAATTTGTTTGGCCTCCCGAAAATCCTTTAAGGTAGGTATTCTTTTCGCGAGCCATCTCGAACCAGCTCTGCAGTACAGTACGGGCGTCTAGGTTCTCTCGCCACCTATATTCGTCTTAACTAAATAGAAATAAACATAATGTCTCCAGCACACTGAACAAGTCAGCGTGGTGAAGTTCGCGAACAACGACCGCTCCAAGCTGTGCTGCGGCTCCGACGACGGCACGGTGTCCATCTGTGACGTCACCGCCTCGCCACCACGCGTCTCCTTCATCCTGGACGGACATACTAAGCCTGTCACTGGTACTTTTATTTTTCCTTCTTTAGTAACCGAGATGACGACTTTTTTGCCATCGACGTGCATGTGGTGACGACAACGCGGTGAGGTAAGCCCTCGAATCTGCACTTTCATCTGCACTGGGAAAAAGTGACGTAACAAACTCCTCAGCTATATTGCTGATTTGCTTCGTCGCAGGGTGGTGAATTATAGCAATGTTAGTCAATAAACCACTTTTACGACTGGTAAATATGATTGATACTCACCACTTTTGGGAGTCTGCCAAAGTGCCAATGCATAACAATCTTTAAGAGATAGCAGAACCATATATGCATGTGACACCACAATAGGCTCTTTTTCTATAATATATTACGCAAAATAAGAGGTCCAGACATCAGCAGCTAGGCGTGTATTTGTAATTACAGGCTGACCCTGACCTTGGCAATGTAACATAACATTTTGTACTACAAAATATCCATTTTGATATGAGTTAGATATGGAGCATCCTGTGATTCCAGGAAATTTGACAAATACTGGAAATGACACAATGCGTTTATCAATTTCCTTTTTTTATAATTTTATGTAAATAATTTCTATCAATGACTTACCTAAAATCATAAAGGGACCATGTGTACCTATTATTCGCGGATAAAATTTCTCTACTAGTTTCATGTCAAGACAACTTAAATCTAAACGAAGAACTAAATTCAATGCTCACCAAAATCATCACTTGGATGAACGCACACAACCTCGAAATAAACAACACCAAAACTAAACTAATTACCTTTCATCCCCATCAAAAAACACCTTTAAATATAATTTTTTCTATTCATAACTCAAAAATAGAAGTTGTTAAAGAATTTACCTTGCTTGGACTAGATTTGGATACACATATAAATTGGAAATCCCACATACAAAAACTAAGATCAAAAATTTCAAGATTTTCATATGCCCTCCGTGAAATAAAAAAAAACACAAATCTCCAAACTGCGCTCACCACCTACTACGCGTAGGTATGCTTATGCATGGCTAAGCTACGGTGTAACCCTTTGGGGTAATAGCACAGATGCACCCTCACTATTTACACTCCAAAAAAAATTAGTTAGAATCCTGGCAAACATCGATCAAATTGACAGCTGCAAACCTCACTTCCAAAATTATAATATTTTAACACTTCCCAGTATATATTAGAAACCTGCAAATTTGTTCGTAAGTATCAAGAATTTTATACAAAGCGAAAGGACATACAATCACGTTACACACTCCGACACAAATCAAGACTAAACATACCACATTCTCGACTAAAATTACATTCAACAAGTCTCTATAAATAAAATAAAATCATTTTATTTCGGACAACTAAAAGATCCATAAATTGTTAGTAACAGGTTTTCACTTAAACACTATTGTTAGTAACTTAACTAAAGACGTAGGTACTAGGGTAGAAGTCTTCTCACAAATTGCCTTACTATGGCAGAGGAAGTATTGGCCGCCACTGCCTTCAGGATGCTATTGTGACTGATGACATGAAAGCATGAAACCCATCAGTGTGAGTTACCGCGAACATTTCAGAGGCACTACAAAAACGGGGCAATCGCAACAGCATCCTAAAAACATTATTGTATTGGACGCGCAGGACATCCAGCGATCTTTTCGAGTAGTTGACCCAAAGATTACCGGTGTAAAGACTGACAATAAGCTTTAAAAAGCGTTATCTTAACTTGATCAGTACACCGAGCAAATCTTCGTGCCAACATATTACCCCTGACCGCTAGAGCCCTACGCTCCCTTTCAATGTCAACGTGGTCGCTGAGGTCGTCGGTAAGAAAATGCCCAAGATATTTAAACGTTTTTACTCTACGTATTGGCGTACCGTTTATGGCAAGTTCGAGTGTACTTTCCCGGCACTTACCGGCGACCCCAAAGACCATGTATTCGCACTTTTTGGCATTATAGACCAGTCCATGTGCAGCAGCGAAGGTTTCACATACATCGAGCAACTCCACGATAGCTCCCGGAGACGGACCCAGCAGCACCATGTCATCTGCATAGCTGATGTTGTTGCAACTAACACCATTTACCCTGCATCCGACACGCATGCTGCTGAGCTCGGCAACGAGGTCATTAATATATAGATTGAAGAGCCGGGGTGACGTCAGACCACCCTGCCTCACCCCGCACTCCAACCCATAAGATTTCGAGAGCGCATTACACCACTTAACACGGTTTGTCTGGCTACGATCCAGTACTGCAATATACTGAGCAGTTCCTCCGGTACACCCCTACCTCTTAACTTACCCCAAAGCACGTCGTATGAAACAAGATCGAACGCCTTGGAGAGGTCAAGGAAGCAGGCGTATACCGGTGTCCTACGGTCAGTGTAGTATTTGACAGTATGCTTGACAGCCAGGATAGCACTTTCTGTTGATAGTCCGGGACAAAACCCAAACTGTGCATCGTGCAACTTAATATAATTCGCCAACGAAGAGTCAATCATACCGTCAAACACCTTGGCCATAACCGTTGCGAGAGAAATTGGGCGGTAGTTGCTCATGTCCGAGATGTCACCGGTTCTATTCTTCACGATGGGTACTGATTACTATGCTCTTGATTAAGTCTGCCGGCAGATACGAATGACTGATGCACAACGTATAGAGCAAGGACAGAACCCTCGGCAAGTGCACACCTGCATATTTTAAGTGTTCTATACTAAGCCCATCATGTCCAGGGGATTTGCCCCTACTCATACTATTTATCACCGATTTTACTTGCTTTGATCTATGCAATGTCAATTAAAATATATAACAGACTACCTGAATTAATAAAAAAAGAAGATAAAATAAACATATTTATATAAAAGTTAAAACAATTTTTAATAAAAAGATGCTATTATAGTTTAAACGAATTTTTCAACGATAAAATATAAAGAAACTTATGTAGGTAATTAATACATACTGAAATGACAGTAGTGGATCTAGTTCAGATATAAATTTGGCTGATTAAAGCTTCCTCTCTCCTACTATATTTTTAATTCTTTTGCTGTGCCCGACAGGGTCCATAATGATCACATTTTTTTTAACTTACCACCTAAGTACACATTGTGGAATGCAAATAAAGTATTGAGTATTAAAACAAAACATACCTTGCCAGGCTAGCTTATTCTAATGTAGACCATCAGAATAAGCGTAGAAGGCGAAGGAACCAAAGTCAAATTTTATGTTTCGAAACACAAGTAGCTCGTCGATCGCACACAGCTAGCCTAGACTAGGTTCTATTCCCGGGAAGGGCAGAGAGTAGTGTGAGCCCGGAGTATCTAGACCTATGCCCGGTAAACAGCAATTAGGTCGATTATCTTATAAAATGGGACGTTCTAAAAATATGTTTAATCAACCTCGTAATTACCCACTCATAAGTAAAATGGCGTTTACACGTAATAAAACTAAACTTCAAGGCTTGGAAGATCAAAGAGTTTTTAAAGAGCGATGAGGCGTAGCATTTTATAAAAATCAAATTCACAGATCGAATTCGATACACGAAGTTATAGATCGAATTGTTCGTGTAGATGACGATAGATGGCCCAGCAGTATTAAAACGCCAATGAGTTTATTAATAAGTATTCATTTTATTTACACACTAGCTTTTGCCCGCGACTTCGTACGCGCATATTCCTTTCGCGTATAGCCTATAGCCTTTCTCAGAGCACGTTCAAACAAACAAACATACAAACAAACTCTTTAGCTCTTTATTATATTAGCAACAATAACAGCTTTCTTCCTCTCCCATCGTCCAGGTTGCGACTGGTCAGCGTCCAACGAGCTCCTAGTGACGTGTGCGCTGGACGGCGCGCTGAGCCTGTGGGAGGTGCCCGCGCGCCGCCGTCTGCGCGCCGTGCCCGACCAGCTGGGCGCTCCGCTGCTGTGCTGCGTGTTCCAGCCCGCTAATAACAATATGGTTATTGTATCCTTTGCATGGAGTGTCTGCCCATACCAGGGCAATGAAAATGTTGCCATCGTGAGTAGAACCTGGTTAAGACTGGAATGGTATAGAACGTGGGGATTGGCACAATAGTCCAATCAACGAGGATATTAGTTGTATGGAGACTTCCGAATAATTCTCCCGCCTATGAAATTTGGCATGTGATGAAATTAGGTGATACAGATTACAGATGTACAATAATCCAACATTTTTTTTTACGAGAAGTTAGGTTATTTTACCTAAACATGAAAATTGCTTATGAGGCTCTGTGAATATTTCCTCAGGCTGAAATACTTTCTGTTTACGTATGTATGTACTAGTTAGAATACGTATGTAAAGGAATCCAACATTTTTTCGATTTCGGTGGTATCCCAAATGTAACTTTTAACGTTTTGCACTATAACTTCCGCCGGAAAATTGCTCTGCCAATTTTTATGTTTTCATATGTCTTTATGTCCCTAAATACATAGCTTTGTTTAGTTATCCAAAAGATTTTCCTTTTTAAACTTGTATTTTTTATTTTTGCTTAATTACGTAATGTGAAAAAATCCTCCGTCCATTTTTATGCCTTTATTAGTCATATGATTTTATATTAAAACAGATTTATCAATAATCCAACAAATTTTCCTTTAGGAAGAACATTTTTTTTTCATTTTTGCTTTATTAAGTCACGTGAATAATTGCTCAGGTTAATTCAATGAGTGTATTAAGTTATGAGTCGCAGTATTTTAATAGATTTTCTAATAAGCCAATGGAAATTCGGCCTAATACTAAAGTTTTTACAATCTCAATAATTGCATTACCGGCCGTCGGCTAGCAACGACGGTCTAAGGTAACGGCGAGTTGTGTGTGTAGGTATACACACATTAATATCGGTCAACAGGACCTTATCAAATACACAATATATTTAAAAAAATACAATCGAATTGAGAACCTCTTCCTTTTTTTCAAGTCGGTACAGTTTTCAGTGAGCTTATACGTTTTCTCATTTAGGCGCAGCGATATGTTCTCGGGTTTACGAAAAAGCGCGGTTAATTAAAAATTTTGAATATTTTCTCAAATCTAATATTCTATCACAAATACGCACAATTTAACCCATTTGAACCCAAATACAAACCTAGCAGCAAAATTCTGGAAAAAAACTTTAGTAACGTATCTATTGCAGTCTAGAAAGACATTTTATAAAGAAAAAAAACCTTCCTTTTGTATTAGAAAAACACCATACCAACTCAAATAGGGTCAATGGGCTTATGCATAGTATTGTTCAAAACATCCTTTTTCGATGCACAATGTTTTAATGCATTTTTTACATTGCCAACGTGCTTTCGTGTGGCATTCGTTGCATCGTAGCTGGCTTGACAGATTCTGGGGGTAAATTTCACTCATTTGGTAGCGCCAGATGTGCGCTGACCCTTGGTATAGCAAATCTTTTGAATTAATTATTATTTCACACGTTTCGGAGATTTTACCAAGAGTTATTTTATGTTTAAGTGTATTAGTGTTTTCTACAGCTTAATTAAATTGTATTGGTAGACGCAGATGCTGAAAAAAATTACAAGCTAACTGGTACACCTTTGGACAATACTTTTTTTTCTTAACTCGAAATCTCCTTAACTTTTTGACCATTTTTCCGCATAGTTTACAAATTCGTTTATTTTAAATCTATACAATTTAAGTAGTAAAAATTCTTTAGAAAGAGGTATAAGCGAATGTCTAAACGCCGTTGTACAGTCAACCGCACATCAGGTTATACGAAACTGTCAAAGGACAGAAACTATAGAACTTTGCCCCACTATCATCTGCCTAGCCTTTTCCCAACTATATTGGGGTCGGCTCCCAATCAAACCGGATTCAGCTGAATACCAGAATTTTACGAGGAGCGGCTGCCTACCAGACCTCCACAACCCATTTAACTGGGTAACACGGTATTTCTAGGCAAGACTGGTGTCAGATTTTTCTGGCTTCTGACAATCCGTAACGACTGCCAAAGATCTCCAAATGACAGCCGGGACCAATGGCTTAACGTGCTTTTCCGAGGCACGTAGGAGTCTCGATATGTTAAGATGGTCACCCATCCACAGACCAACCTCTTCAAGCGTTGCTTATCCTTGAAGATCGGTCCGTGCGGCTGTTATAACTTTGCCCCACTAAAAAAAGTAATTTACAAGCATAAAATATGCAGCATTTTATAAGTAACACAAAGTCAGCAAGTGAACGAGAATTGAGATCCGTTGACAAAAGCAAATGTAGGTAGCGAAAAACAATAAAAATCAGAGTACAAAGTGGTAGCGTGCGCAAACAACCATGATTATTTTTGAGTCAGGGCGCCTACTCTCTAAGCCCGAAGTCCGTAGTTTCGGCCTTGGTGTCGGGCGTTTTCTACTCCGTATCACCTACGGACTTTCGATTAGTCCCGAACCCGAACTAAGAACAATTGTCAAATCGTGTTGTCATTCATTCTTAATTTGGGTTTGGTACTAATCGTAAGTCCGTAGGTGATACGGAGTAGAAAAGCTTAGAGAGTAGACCTCCTGAGTTTGACATCGTCAAGCGTCAATAACGTTTCGTTACACAAATTCCATGAATACGAAACTATGTTATTTGATTTTCCTAATTATTTGCATTATAATCTTAAGCAATTTAAACGACATATAAGTACTTAACAGATTATTACAATCCTTTACAATAATATTTTAGGTAATATGAGTTTTTGTTTTTAAATACTAAAAACGTTTTTAGTTGTAATTCATGCGTAACAAGTAACGCAAATGGTCGCCAGAAAACCGGGAATGTCAAAAGGGAATTCAGAGGTTGAATTCCGTTAACATTGATTTGTAATCGGCAAGTTCTAAAGAAAAACAATTTATGATGAAAAGGTTGTATATTCATTATATGAGATTTATTATTATGTAAATATTCACAACTATTACTATATACACACTTAAATAAAAACTTAAACTAAAAATAATCTAAAATATGGCGTCGAAAAATTCCTCCGCATCGCAGACCACTGGTAATGTACCCAAAAGGCTGGCAGCATTGCCACGTTATAGTGCAATGATTATCCTTTGTCCGAGGTAAAAGCCAGCCGTAGGGTCACGCGAAGTGTCAACTAAGCGTCTTGACAGATCTTTAAACAAGTAATGAGCACTCGGACCCACGATTCATTAAATTGATTTTCATTAATTTACATTTTCTGTAAATTGCTGGGGCGGGATCTGGCATTGCCTTTTCTCCAAATGATTTTAAACCTTAAGAGCGTGTATTCGATTCGCGACGAAAACTTCATGTTTTTTTAATTTTTTAACATCAAAATCGTAATGATGTGAGCAGATTATTTCACAGAATATTACGGTTTTAGAAAGATTAAGTTTTAATTTACTACATTACTCTGAAAAATATATTTTTGGTTGACACTTTTAAAAAGAACAGTTAGCGTTTGACAAAAATAGACGTGAGAGTTATCTTTCAGGACAAACGTATTATATATTATATTATACGTTTGTCCAGCTGAATATGTAGTCTCAAAGCGCACTATATAGCTCAATTACGAAAATATGGCTAAATAGTATTTAAAAAAAAATATAGAAAATCGGTTAACATTAACAAATTTTTTTTAACAGTGTTTTACTATAAACATAAATGTTATAATTATTTTAAGAAAATAAAGGTATTGCTAAATATCCTGTTTTTTTTGTCAGTCCTTTTATGTACTCATTTATTTTACACGATTATTTTAAAAACACTATAAATCCCCGCGCGCAATCGTTTGCCGGTCGGCCCCAAGTCTGCTATTTTCATAAATACGTCATTCCAACACGATCCCATTGTCATTTTGCAATAAGTTCGTAATCTGCTAAATTCATAATGGTCGATCATTGGTCGGTCAATGGTCTCGTAATAGAATCGTGGTTTTAAATATTCAATGTCTTTGAAAAGCAATGACTGCACAATGACGTTCTAATGGTAGGTCACTGATCGAAGGAACTGTCAAAATTTTAGCAGATTACCGCATACGTCTGTCATTCATTTGTCATTATGTACGAGATTACCATTCTATGGCATTTCCTTCAATGGAGTGTCAGTGGTTGACCATTGGAAAGTCATAATGACGCTTTTATATTAGTAGATTACCAAACTTGTCAAAATCAACAATTATGAAATCAATGGTAGACCATTCTGACACTATCGTAATAGAAGACTTGAGGGTCGTGCCGGGCCCTCCCAGCGACTCGCGAATCGGATACACACTCTTAAAATGTTGAAGGTTAAGTTCAAAATCAAATGAGAAAATTTGTCAGTTTTTGGTAACTTGATGTGCTGTTGACTGTACACACGTTGTGCATATTTATAGAAAAATATTTGTAATAATATCGGTAGCCATCAAACTCCCCTACATTACTCCAAAAGTATTTTCTGTCAAGTGATGGGCAACCCTTCGCTCTAGCTTATAACAGTGAAATATCGTAACAAATATTGACCGTCCGAAAATTTGTTGGATAATTGACAAATATGTTTTAATATAAAATCATGACTAATAAAGGTATGTTGAGATTGAATTTCTATTATTAAGATTGTAAAAACTTTTGTATTAGGCCGAATTTCCATTGGCCTATTGGATAATCTCATACACGTATTAAATTAACCTGAGCAATTATTCACGTGACTTAATAAAGCAAAAATGAAAAAAAAAATGTTCTTCCTAAAGGAAAATTTGTTGGATTATTGATAAATCTGTTTTAATATAAAATCATATGACTAATAAAGGTATAAAAATGGACGGAGGATTTTTTCACATTAGGTAATTAAGCAAAAATAAAAAATACAAGTTTAAAAAGGAAAATCTTTTGGATAACTAAACAAAGCTATGTATTTAGGGACATAAAGACATATGAAAACATAAAAATTGGCAGAGCAATTTTCCGGCGGAAGTTATAGTGCAAAATGTTAAAAGTTACATTTGGGGTATCACCGAAATCGAAAAAATGTTGGATTCCTTTACATACGTATTCTAACTAGTACATACATACGTAAACAGAAAGTATTTCAGCCTGAGGAAATATTCACAGAGTCTCATAAGCAATTTTCATGTTTAGGTAAAATAACCTAACTTCTCGTAAAAAAAAATGTTGGATTATTGTACATCTGTAATCTGTATCACCTAAATTCATCACATGCCAAATTTCATAGGCGGGAGAATTATTCGGATCATATAAGCCCCGTTGATTGGACTACAAGAAAAGGAGAGGTCCTTTGCATAAATATGCTTCTACGTCTGTCGGCATGTTAATCGTAACTACTTGCAAGGGCAAGTACTTAGTTACTAAAATTGCAATTGCACTTTGACTTAGCTAAGTAAAGGTAGCGTTTCATACTGATATAAACTTATTTTTAACCGACACTGGCAGCTGGCAAGCCGGCCGCTCACTGAGCTGGATGCAAAGCCTGCGCTCCACACGCCAAGGCCGGGGGCAAGAAAAAGCCCTCCACCACCGTCGTCTCTGCCGCAGGTGCCCACACAGGGGGCTCAGGAAGGGGCTGAAATGGAGTGCCAATAACGGCCCCATTTCGCCTCCTCCAGACGAACATCAGCTTCTGCGCCGCTCAGGACCTGTTGCTTGCTGCTGCCAGGGTTGCGGAATTATCACTGGGCTGGGGGCAAAGCCTGCGGTTCACCCGCCAGGGCCGGGTCGAGGAGAAAACCCTCCTCCACCGCCGCCGCCGCCGCCGTCGCTTCCGCCGCAGCCGCCGCCACCGTCGCCGCCGCTGCCACTGCTCGGGAGGGGGCTGAAATGGAGTGCCAGTAATGGCCCCATTTCGCCTCATCCAGACGAACGTTAGTCGCTGCGCCTCTCAGGAACTGACGCTCCCGAGCAAGGCGCAGTGACTGACGCCTGCGGACAGCGAGCAATGGGTAGCTCGCTGTCCGATCAGGTCAGGCCAGAGTCGACGGCGCGTTTCTCTCCAAACGCGCCGTCAGCAACGAGCAGTCAGCGACGGAGACGGGGCCCGCCAGGGTCAGAGCCTGCCAGGGTACAGGAATATGTCCGAAAGAGTTACCGCGGCCCTGGGAAGAAAGGCACTAGGAGGACTAAGGGTGGGTTTTAGTCAGTAAAAGTCTGACACTCCCTGCCGCTCCACCCAGAGCGGGAGGGGTCATTTGATGATTTCCCATCCTCTAAAAAAAAAAAAAAAGGGTTGCGGAATTTGTTCGAAAGAGTCTTCGCGGCTCTGGAATGCAAAGGGCATTAGGAGGAATACGAATGGGTTTTAGTCAGTAAGAGTTTGACAATCCTTCCCGCTCCGCCCAGAGCGGAAGGAGTCATTGAAGATTTCCCATCCTTAAAAAAAGATGTATGTAATAAATGTAAATTATAAAAATGTATGTTTTAAAAACTCTAAATTAAATATGCTGCAGCTGGTTATAATATAACATTCCATTTTCCACCCATATTACCAGAAAACAAAATAAAATAAAATAAGTAAGTACATGAGTAACACCTAAGTTACCTACTTATGCTGCGGTGCTTGTGAGGTTAGTTTGCAGCACATTGATTTGCCTATTTGGTATTACTGTTCGAAGAATTATAATTGGTTTTTCACAGTGGTTTCAAATGCCAAGAAATGGATATTGTTTTTCAAACGAGAGATAAGATGTTTTACAGTACACAGAAGTGTCAATATAAATATTCCTTAAAAGTAACTTCAGGCAGGTAACGCCCGAGGAATGGTGGAAGTACTTAACATATCGACTGGAATCTATCCTAGAGGTGAGATTTTGACTTTGAGTATTGATAATATTTTACAAAAAGTACTTCCGCACTAAATAATATCGTTATTTTCAAAAGACACTCTAAAATAATCGTAAAAGATGATTCGTTTACGATCTCTTTGTTGTCATGCAAACACCTTTAAGCGTGCAAAAATATGGGTGCCATTGGGGACCTCCACAGCTGTTTGATAATATCTACTTATATTGATATTTATAGTATTAAATCGGTACGTGGCGCGTGGTGACCCAACTCCGAAAATGATTGAGAAGAACACATTTGTTCTTCTCATTCTTTTTCGGAGTTGGTATGTGGACTCCATTCCATAAAGTGTGGTATTCTATTCTATGGCAAAAAGAAGTATGTAGGTAATAATGATACCGACAATAAATAAAAAAGATAAGTAGGTACTTGAATATATCTTTGTTGTCAATTTTATTTATCGATAATGTAAACAAAAAATATGACTCATGAATGAATGTCATGTGCGTCGTATATGGTGCAAATAGTGCGCAATGTAGGTCCAGGAAAATAGGCTATAGCAAACAAACAAAATATAATGGAGTTTGTGGTGAACCTCACTGATGAATAGTGATGAATAATTTGAAAGATTATATTCTACTTCTGGTTATAAGCGATTCATATGTTCAATTAAACCTATTATTCCTTTACCGATTTGGTATTTACCACAAGGAGTATAGGTACGGGCGGACACGATGGTCAAAGGTCTCGAGTTCGAAACCTATTTGCACAGTTAAACTGAACCTGATGATGATGATGTGATCCGACCGATTTCGGCCATGTAGTTGAATCTAGTTCTTCATTCTAAATTCACAATTTCTATGTATAAGCGTACCTATCTATGTAAGGACTACTTGACAGGAATAACATCCCGGTTACAAGGAAACACATATCTGCTTTTAAAATCTTCAAAAATAGTTTGAAAATAATTGTTTCTGTGTCCAGGTGGCAGCAGTATCCTAGGAGGCCGAGTACTCTCCATCGCTTGCGAGTCCAGCGGCAGAATGTTCTGGGCAGCCAATGACAAAGTACGAACGCTTTCCGCTAACCACTAATTTTAGACGTAAATGCCCAGAAGTCATAACACGCTGCATATTTTACCACGAATAGGTTGTAGTTTACGGAATTTTGTTTGTGGTATTTATCAGTGGAATCTAATGTTTATTGCAAACATTCCAAGTATTTTGAAGTTTTGGAACTGAAAATAAAACAAACAAATATGTACCTAGTAAAATATAATCATTTGATATTTGAGTGCCTACATGTTTTGTTTCTCATATTTTTATCAGGATGTGTGGACGACGCGGACGGAAACACAAACATGTTTTCTGTTCAGGCCTATTTTATCAAACTCGCAACGCCATAAAATAGACTTTAAACAGAAAATTCCTGCATGAAATAGACTTTATTCGCATTTTTTCGAAAAGTTGAGAAGCGGTTGCTAAATATATCATTCCCGGCAACTTCGAATGTGAATACGAACTTGATATGAGGCTTAATATGAAACCTATGTTGTAACATTTAATATTTGTTACCAGCAACATGTTTTCCGCTACACAATAATAGCCGGCTTATGTAAGGGGGGTGTTTAAGGGGTCCGGACCACCATCCTTAGTATACGACGAAAATAAAAAATCGCTAATAAAAATGAAAAAAATGCCCGAAAATATAACAATAATAAAATAATTACACTTGAAATAAGATTGGCGTTCAGAAATTTGCCTTTTCTGCTTGAAGCCCGGTCCAAAACTAGTAATTCTTTTTGAAACCTTCTTTGAACATTTTTGAACCCCATGTGGAAGCTCGTGATGTGCAATATTTTACTGTAAGTAATAACATTTTTTAAACGTCTTTTTCCCCTATAATCCAGGGCGTGATAGTAAGCTACCGCATGGACAGCATGGGCGGCGGGCTGAGCAAGCTGCGGCGCTGCATCGTGGGCGGCGCCGTGACGTGCCTCAGCTGGAGCCCCTGGCTGGCGCGCCACCCCGCGCTGCTCGTCAGTGCGGCCGATAACTCGCTGTATCTGTTCAGGTAACTACTTTATGAAAACTTAGAGGTTGCCTTCTGCCATGTTTAAGAACCGACCGATTTTTGCGATTTCAATTTATTACCTTCTCTTCTTTATTCGACCCTTATTGAATGTCCTGTTTACGTTTTTCCTTTACAACCTTATTTTTGTCTTCCTGTTTACTCGTATGCGCCTTTCGAATTGAAGATATCTCTTTAAGGACGCGTTTACAGATGGGTAGTCAAATCATTACTTTTTTACACAAAAGTATGTTTATTAAATAAAATGCTTTGCATTCTTAAAATGTTTTTCCCATGAATTGTTGATAGATGTGCATGGTACGATTATGAACTATAAATATAATTTTCGATAGGTACATTTTCTCAATAAATGTACAGAAGTGAGCTTTTACACTTAGTTACATTAATTGAGAAAATGTAACTAAAACAAACCAACCCATCTCACTCACAGGATAGCCGACCGCGAGGGCAACCTGCAACTGAAGAAGCGCTTCGACGTGCTGCACAACCAGCACAGCGTGAAGTCCACGTTCTGCCCCATCATGTCGTTCCGGCGCGGCGTGTGCGTGGTCAGCGGCAGCGAGGACTCGTGCGTCTACTTCCTGGACATCGAGGGGCATGCCGAGCATCCCGTTGTTAATAAACTACAAGGTAAGATCTACAGAATAGTCAAGGAGCAAGCGTTGTGCAAAAACATTCCAAAAAATTGATGGATTATGTGATAATGGCATAAAAGAAAAAAATCTTAGGATTGCGCTGCGGTTGACAAGGGAGCATGGGAGAAAACTTGTTGCACCTACCCCAAGTAACATGGGGCAGAGACATGATTATTGTTTTTCTATTTTCTACAACTACACCTTCCCAAACTGTTATTTTCAATAGAAATGTTGGCAATACGAATTCTGAAAACAATAAAGTTTTTTTCAAAGCTAGTCAAAGGTAAAAGTAAAGCCATAGACTTCCGGTTATCTTGGGTTTTAAAACTTAGCAGTGATACTGCTTGGTATTCAGTCGGGTGTTGTGCCAATAGCGTCAGGCTCAAAATCTCTTACTTTGTCAGGTCACGCATCCCCGGTGATCGGCGTGAGCTTCAGTTACGACGAGAGTCTGCTGGCCACCAGTGACGTCACCGGCCTCGTCATCATTTGGAGGAGGAGTTGACCTCCCACGCTTCTACTTACGAGTCAGATCTGATACTACAGTCCACAGTATTGTATAGACACAAAGTGTGTTTACATTCCATGTGATATATTAATGTTCGAGTGTAAATAAAAGCCTGGTATTGAGTCACAAGTTTTATTTAATTATTATTTTTTTCATAGAAATACTTTTAAAAGACTCGACAAAGTCACAATATGAAAAGACTTCCAATGCGTTCACATTCACTAAATACTGCCGACAACTCATACAAATCAATAACAACTTACGATCAATAAATACCATAATTAAACTGGACAATTCATTCAAATAAATTCCTTATTTTTTATATCATAAGCTTGAAGTAAACTATTCTGCTGAGTAAGATTTTCTACAAACGAATAGAAATGTATAGGTTCGACTATCTGAGCTAACGCAAACGATGTGTTGTTCGGCTCGCAACCAACAGCGCATCCTACCTCGCCTACGCATCGTAACAAAATGAACATCTATCACTTATTTACATCTGTACATTAACGAAAACATTCTAAAACTGTAAAAAATAATGTTCAGAACAATAAACGTGTAGTACAATTAATACAATCAATAAATTTTCATATTCAAAAAGATTATTTTCTTCAATACATAATAACATTAAATTATATTTACAGCAGTAACTAAACAACTAAAACGCGATGATATGGAAATGAGAAGAATTGCACATTCGGTTCACACTTGGACGTATTGCATACTTTAGTGATGACGTTACTATAGTGGCACACTCCGCGGTACAGTCAGCAACAGCTACCTATCGACAGCCACTACGACACTTCAATAATAATAAATAATAACTGGGAATTTAACGACTAAAGCTAGACATTCTGTTGCTGAGTGTACGTAATACGCAATGTCGATCTATCACCACAACTTGTTACATCTAACACTACACTTATCTAATATAAACTTTTACTTAACTAAGAATTGGCTTTTTAACCTCAATCGTAGACCGAAACGCATTAATTTAGATATTTTTGAGGTTTAAAAGATGGAAGATGCATTCTCACTTGTGCGTAAAGTAATAGGTCGTCACAAATAACATGTAATTTAGACATTGAGATATGCGTTGCGCTCGGACACACGCCGGGGACGCCACACAACGCCACATTTGTTCACATATCAAAATAATAAAAAGTAATTTTGGTGGGAATCATACAATACTATACATAAAACATATAATTTTAGTGGACGTGTACCTCGGGCGCAACGCGAGCGTATTCTATCACTACAACATACGAAATAAGAGTAAAAAACGTTACGTATGAAATTTCTAACAAGTACGACGATCGGCTGCCTTCATTGTAGACAATGTAACGGCAGGTTCATTCATTACAAATATAAAATGATAGAGAATTAACTAATTAGTATGGGTGTAATGAGTTACCTGGTAGGCTGGAGCTACCAACGAGTGTAAAGTCGGATTTGCCGCGTGCAGAGATACAGCGGCGTGCATAATTCCGAATACACGTTAGCGAATTAAAAATATTATATTTTTTACAGTTAAATGTATGATTTCGACTGCAATTCAACAATTCTACGTGCATCAAACAAAATCATCTCGCACGCGACTTTAGATCTAACGAAAACGTATCATAAAAACATGCCGGACGCGACTGGTCTCATAAAATTAGGCTGTCGGTTGTTTTAAAAGTACCAAAGCCTTAAGTTACGAAAGCGATATATATATAATTCATGATTTGTACCCTCGTGTGATCACCGGAACTGCGTCCGCTCTTGCATTGACTATAGAAGTCGCCCGTTTGGACAAAGCATACAAGTTCAGTGAATACTGTGAATGAGGTCGAGTTAGGAAACTTGGCTTATTTACATGATTTCTTAATGGGTTTTTGATAATTTTAGAATAAAGACTTCCGCATTTAATTTTAAAAGGCATTTTTCGTTCATTTAGGCGAAGCAAAATGTTTTTAAAATTGTGTTTTTATCATTGGCAACATTCACAAAGACGATGAAAATGAAAGATGCCTTGAAACACACAGTTTTCCTAACTCGACAATTCTGCAATGATTGGCTATAAAACATCGATGTCCATAATTCCGATATGTATATCAAGTTTATGTCCAGCATTTAATACTTCTTGCTGATTGTAATACTATTTTATAATAATGGCAATAGTTCGTCGCCTTGAGTTCGACGCGTTCATGTGGGGGCTGCGAAACCTCCACGAGAAATGAAATAGTTAGTTTGAATTAGAACCAGTAACTTAGTACTAAAAGAAGGTACATTCAGAAAATGAGAACTACTAAAATATTTACCCTTAATAAATTGATTGACGTTCACACTAACTGAGACCTAGTTCCATCCAAACTATCGTATTTCTTTCTCGTTAAACGTAACCTACAACTTTATTCTGCCAACAAAGTTTCAGTTACTTCAGATCTATCGTTCAGTACCTATTTATACAAAACTACTGCTACTTTGTTCTAATTACGAGACATTTGTCTTGTTCCGCTCGAGGGTGGCCTTGGAGCTGCTCTCGATGCCGGAGTCTTCGTCCCCACTGTCTAGGACGGTCCCTTCGCCTTTGACGGCTTCGACCACCTTGGGACTCTCATCCTTGACCTCTGTGTTGTTTTCTTCGACCTCGTCGGTGAGTATAAGTTTCTGTTCGGGCTCGACTTTGGGCGGGCTCTTGCCGAAGGTCGAGAATGTTGGCTCTGGCACTGGTAAATCCTCACAATCCTTCTGTAATGGTAAGGACGTGGTGACTAGTGGAGTGTCGTCAGTCATGACGAGCGGTGTGGAACCAATCTCGGCAGGTCGGTCTTCCCGTCGCTTCGGCTTGTCGAGGACGAAGTTAAAGACTCTGTTGTGTCGCGGTGACGGTATGTGAGGGCTGGGTGGCAGGTCCAGCTTTAGTTTGTCTCTCGTATGTCGGAGACCGCCCAGCGCTTCGCCTCCAGGAGAGCTCGGACTGACAGACTCACTGGAGCTGGCACTGTCAACCGGTCTCCAAGTGAGTTCAGTTTCTGGAAGTTTCTTTTTGAAGTCTTCATCTGTTGTAGAGCCAGGCGTAATATCTTCAACTCCTGAATCAGGGGTAGTGAAGTCTAGGGAGGGCGTGCGCGTCTGCATCAACGTTGTGGTGGGTAGCGGCGAGGGTGGGGGAGGGAAGTCCTCCGTGAGGTCGTCGGAGAGGTCTCGCTCGAGCAGGGAGGGCTTCACGTGCTTGCCCGGGAAGAACTGGCTGGTGGTCGACATGATGCCCAGGCTCTCGAAGGGACGCGCTGATGATGATATGAAGAAGTCTTCGTCGTAATCTGTAGACAATGGTTTATGTTACGTTTGTTGCAGCAGTTTACGGCGTTGCAGTCACGAAATTGCGATTACCCTGTAGTTATTTAGTTTTAGCACAGAAAAAGCGGTCATTGCTCTTTCCCATAATCAACTGAAAAAAATAGAGGATAAAGATAAATGTAAATTCAGGGATAAAACGAAGCCGTTACGTCTTTGTCGCCGTTAATTACGAAGTTAGTAAACATAGGTGGGTATCCAACATTGTAATGCTAAAATGTCCCCGATTTACGTGGCCTTCCCGTCGCATGCTGATATGTCATATAATTTCCATATTGTTAGGACGTTTGCGGTTCTGTGAGAAGGCAGAGCGAAAGGTTTGAATTAATTTAGTAAATATAAATGAGTAATTCGTTGTACTAAATGCATGTAATAATAATCATATAGTAATGAATAGTGTATGTGTACGCACCAGCTCCAAACGCGATGCCGGCTCGGAGCGGGTACAGGTCCAGCGGGCTGGGCGCGCCGAACAGCTGGCCGTAGCCGAGCTCAGCTTCCTCCACGCTCGTTGGGTCCCATTCTAGAGCATCAACATCATATTGGTAAGCAATGGGCGTTCATAACCTAAAGATATGGCAAACATGGGAGTTATAAGCCCATGGAAATTATAACGCCTGTCAAATTAAGTTAAATGCTACAGTAAACTTCCATAATCAGTGAATAAGTGATCCATGAGGAAGCAATAAAGTTGACAGGGACAAGCATAGTAAGCCCCAATGCCTGCGATAATGTTATCTATAGGAAAAGTGTTTGGCATAGACTGTGGCATAGTATTGCAAATACGAAACATTTACGTTAAAAATACATGACATTGACACTTCTGTGTTCCTGCACGTTCCTTAAGCATGTTAATAAATAAAATTGAAGTGTCTGCTTGTAATATCAAAATAACAGTTTTTTACTAAATGCACAAAAAGTATATCTCTTTCAGTGTCGGCATATATTTGTACAATCAGCTAACCATAACTGTTGCCACTATGAACAAACTTTGATGATTCTCATGTAAAAGTATTACTGAAAGAGATTTAGGTACCATGTAACAAGTATTGAGAAACCGTACAAAAAAAAAATTAAAACCCATGATATTGTCAACAGACGCGGACGAAGTCGCGGGCAACAGCTAGCTTCATTATCTTAATACCTGAGTAAGTAGACAGGTCCGGCAGATAGGCGGCTGGTGAATGCGCCTCAATGTCGGCCACCTCCCGCGGGTACTCGTACACACAATGGTACTTCTGTCGCTTGAACACGACGCGCTTCTTGTTTTCCTGCGAACATAACACTATTAGAATATATGTAATCAGGATACGCGCACAATGATCCAACACAAGGACTCAGTGCGGAAATCAAACCCCGATGGATAGAAAGATAAAGGTAATCAGTGTTGGACCAGTCTAACAGACATGGGTGCAGCACTTGTAGAATAGATCCCAAAGAGAAAACTTTGACTTGGAGTGTCTTTTTTCAAACAGATATATGTTGCGCAACAATTAAGGACGCCAGTTTAGCTGTACAGTCTGTTTGAGTTTATGCTTGCCCTAGGCCCAGTTTCCCGAAGGAAACTTTTTTACAAAAAAGTGAATAGTAAAAAAAGACGTCCACTGCTGGACATAGGCCCCCCTCATTGGCATAGGCCACGCTTGGCAGGCGGGTTGGCGATCGCAGTGTAGCTGTTGCAATGCAGCTACAGAGAATGCTGCTGCCAATTCTCTGGTGAGTCCCTTAGTCGCCTCTTACAACACCCACGTGAAGTGATGGAATGGTGCTATTCTTTTACGTCCGAAACCACACGTAACAAAAAAATACAACCACCTTCGAAATAATAAAACACTACAAAGTATAAAATAACTTTTAATTTCGGAAGTCGGTGTCAAGAAACGAAGAAACAACCAAAAACACTGACTTCAGTCGGTCGTGGTGGTTAGCTTTGCTAAGCCCAACGCAAAAAGAATCATCAAGATCGGTTCATAAACAATAAAGTAACGCCCGAATAGATAACTCCAAAACCATGTTTGACTTGTACACATCTGCGTACCCCTTCACAGCGTAGGGCGTGATTTTATGTGATAAACTGGTGTAAACAATAAACAGACATGCAATTTCAGCAATCCCGGGAGATTTGCTATCATTTATTGAAGAGTTCCGATACCTATCTCCGGAGTTCTTCATCAGATCTTCACCAAATTGAAATGGGATCACTCCGGGAAAACAATCTTTCAAACAAAAAAGAATCATCAAAATCGGTAGACAATTGGCGAAAATATCGCAAACAAACATACAAAAAAAAAACCGGCCAAAGGCCAAAAGAAAAGTCGGCAAAAAAATCACATTTGTTGTATGGAAGCCCCACATAAATATTTATTTTATTCTGTTTTTAGTATTTGTTGTTACAGCGGCAGTAGAAATACATCGTCTGTCAAAATTTCAACTGTCTAGCTATCACGGTTCATGAGATACAACCTGGTGACAGACAGACGGAGAGACAGACAGACAAACGGACAGCGGAGTCTTAGTAATAGGGTCCCGTTTTACCCCTTTGGATACGGAACCCTAAAAAATCTGTTAAATTGAGAACCTCCTCCTTTTTTTGAAGTCAGTTATAAATAATTTCGTTAAATTGTCAAACGCGCAAAATTTCTCGAACGAAAACCTCATATAATTAGCTGCCGCCCGCGGCTCCGCCCGCGTGAATGTCGATAAGTATCCCAAGAGAACATACTCCCGGGATAAAAAGTATCCTATGTGTTATTCTAGACTATAATCTACCTCTGTGCCAAATTTCATCAAGATCCATTCAGTAGTTTTTGCGTGAAAGAGTAACAAACATACATCCATCCATCCATTCTCACAAACTTTCGCATTTATAATACTAGTAGGATATAGTAGGAAGTAGGATAGGACTAGCTTTTGCTCGTGGCTTCGCCCGCGTGGATGTCAGAAGTTATCCCAGGGGAACGTACAACCATTACAGAATAAAAAGTAGTAAAATTATGGTCTATTCCAGGGCGGGAAGTATCGACATAGTTACCGATCGCCTACCGACGGCATTCGGTCGATAAGTCCTAAGGCCGCTCGTACACAGTCAAACTCGATCGCGAACCACAGATCAGGGGGTCTACTCTCTAAGCCCGAAGTCCGGACTTACGATTCATCCCGAACCCGAACTCAGAACAACTGTCAAATCGTGTTGTCATTCATTCTTGGTTCGGGACTAATCGAAAGCTCGTAGGTGATACGGAGTAGACAACGTCCGACACTAAGGCCGAAACTACGGACATCGGGCTTAGAGAGTAGACCCTCAGATAATTGATTTTGATCGTGGATCGCATTCAAGATTGACTGTGTACGGGCGGCCATAGGTCTTATCTCATATCATATATATCAAAGTCGGTCGGTAGCCGATCGGTAAGTATTGGAGACTTCCCGCCCAGGTCATGGTTTACCTATGTGCTAAATTTCATCCAAATCCACACAAACTTTTGCATTTATAATATTAGTAAGGATTAGGATTATATTAGTATAGATTATAGTGTCAAATTACTCTAGATACTGCGACACGTATTCATTTATTGCACACCCACAATACACACACACGTCTTAACTAATTACATTACCCTTTTGGGCGCAGAATATCGACTTATGACCAACACTACCTGCGACAGTCACAAAAATGACTAAAGAAAGGAATAACCGCACTAGAGATTTATACCCTTATTTACGTCTTCCTATTCTTTAATAGTCACCACCACAAATACATTCGTTATAATTTTTCCATGATAGCGAAAATGTAATGTAATGTATTTCACTGACACAACATTGCGAGCTTCCATCATACTGTGCATATAAATGTAATTTTATAGATAACCAATCATCACTATATTTAAAACGCTTAGTATGTTATAAATACAAACACGAGAGTTTCCTTCCTTATTTTCGACTGTGGTTTTATTTGAAACCAGCTACATTAGTCATTCATTACAGTTCATAACCTAAATCATGACGTTTAAACTGCTCTATAGAAAGACCATCTTATACAATAGAGTAAAACAGCTATAGAGTATAGACAAAGGGGTCTGTAGCAGAGTTTCTGAATAGACACTTTATTAGTCTGCGTTTCTACCTGTGAGCTGCATGCAAGTTTAATTACATTGCGAGGCACGTTCATTCACATCACATTATACCTCGGTGGCCCTCTATGTAATGCAACAAACATGCAAGCTGGTTTCAAGTGAAAACGTGGCTCTAAATTAGTTACCCGTTGATTAAGGTGATGAATGAAGTGAAGGGGCTCCACACTGGCAATGCGTTTGGGATGGGTGAAGAATGCCCCATTTGGCCAGATTATTTTTACAGCGGCCAACCTGAGTCCGCAGTCGGTTAAGAGATTTCCAGGTTGGTCACTGAAGTTCGCGTCCAGGTGGTAGATGTTCTGTCGGGGAAATTAAGTGTGGAGGGGGAGGGTGTTTGTGCCTCCACAGTGCATCTGTGCAGCAGACGAGAGCGTCTGCTGCACGATCCAAGATTTGAACGAGGCTAATGATAGAGCTGTACAGGTTGCTCAATACTGGTCGGAGAAAATACAATATGAGTCAATCGACACGAAAACAAGAAGTTATAAGTTAGTTCATGTTACGTTATTGGATGGTGTACAAACCGACAGTCTATATCATGTTATTTGGCTATCGTTAGCCCAAGGATTCATGCGATCCTTGAAACATAAAGATGTCTTGCTGTCCCAAAAATAAAGCTAAAATGCCTCATGTTGCTGCAGTTTTGCCATACCTGCCTAAAATGATCTTTTCTTTACATCAATACTAATTTTATAAAGCTGAAGAGTTTTTTGGTTTGTTTGAACGCGCTAATCTCTGGAACTTCTGAAAATTGTTTTAGTATATGATAGCTAAATTCTCGAGGAAGGCTATAGGCTATATAACATCACGCTACAATCAATAGGAGCTAGCAACATAACTCGTGTATTGCCCGCAAGGATAAGTAGGTAGAAGTGTACCAATTGTACACCCACCACGTTTCGGCAGTTAAGTACCATGTAAAAGGGGCGAGCTTATTGATTGACATCAACTGGCAAAAAAAAAAACTCAAATCCAGACTCCAGGCTGCTACTGAGATGGAAAAAAACCCAACTCGAGCATCGACACCAGGTCCTCATGCACAGCAATTTATATTTAAAGACCGAGACTACAGAATCGAATGGGTTATTTAGGGTGTAACAGATTAAACGCATATCCTAAAAAGGGGTTAGTGTATTGTACATGTCACCGGAAAATGGCAAACGCCGTAAGATTGTAAAATATCGCGTGAAAGGGATATATTGGAAACTATTGAATTTGAATGGGATTTATTATTTACAAGACTATTTATAATCTAATAAAGATTTATTACAATCCTATGGAGTCTGCTTTTCCGGTGACAAAAACATAATAAGTAGAAGTCGTTCACAAAGAATCTGAATATTGAGGTTTTGCGTTTAATGTGTTACACCTTGTTATAAAATATAATCAAATACTCACGGGTGTGGCCTCCAAGCTCCTTAGCGAAGACTTAGCGGGTGCTGCGCGGCAATCCCACGAGGAGGGCACGAACTCGACCTCGTCGCCTTCGGAGCCCGAGCCGGAGTCTGCGGACGCGTCCGAAGCCCCCGAGCCCGCGGAGCCCCCGGGGGGCGACCCATGGCGGTCGCCGCCGCTGCTGTTGTTGCGCGACTCGCCTGTGCGCTGCTGTGAGGGAATATGCCCTTCAAAGTTATGTCATAGTGATACGGGTCTCACCATGCTTATCGACACTGAATCTTGGACTGTACTGGAACATTATTTCCGTTCAATGTGAGTTTAAATGTTTTACTGAGCATCGTGTTTTACGAGCTGAGCTTTGGTAGAAGACGACGTTTTCACGCTTATACCACAAGCTTAAAAAGCTTTCGACGTCCAGCCTGACGATTCTGCGTTCATAAGTGTGGTACACCCTAAATGAAAGTATTTCAGATAATTTTCGAGATGAGACTAAACGACCCCAGTATGCTTTGAAAAGGATTATGATGAGAACTGTTACAGTAAGAAATTATAATGATTCAAACTGAATGTTACAATGATGCCTGAATTGCGAGGCAAACGATAGTTCATGAGTTGATAATAATGTGTGGTAACTCGTAATGGATACGTTCACTACTGAAGGAACTTCTCAACTTTATTATACTATACAAATGTTTACTAAATAACTAAAAGCATGTCGCATTACAGAATGATGCAAACCCAAAATGAAATCTAAACATAAACAGTCTTATTCATTAAAACCTTCGAACAGTTCAGCACCTGAAGGCCAATTTTACTAATTTGAAAAATTATCCACGCCAATTCTCAAAATGAGAAGAAATGGTGGTGGATGGTGGTGTACAGATGACATTTCAGGAGTTAAATGAATTATGAGAGGATTTGAATAAGGAAAAATTCTCTTTACAGGATTTTGGCTATAATAGGGAACGTGCATGGCGTTGACTATGCCATCTAGTGATAAAATATTCGAAACTTAAACGTTAAGAATACTTGACGTTGACGCTTTGGTGCTGCCATCTATAGTTCCTGCACGCTCCGTTTAGGGGAACGTGCATGAAGTAGACTGTGCCATCTATTGCAAATATATCTATATATCTGTTGCAAATTCGAAACTTATCAAGTAAAATATACTTGACAATGACACTTCTGTGCTGCATATAGTTCCTGCACGTCCCCTATATTTTCAGGTGCATAATAATCAACTCGGAGATTTTTACGAATATGTCTAAAAATTAATTTGAAATGCTGATTAAATTATAAAGTAGTACATAGTTTTTTTAACTAGTACATAGTTTACACTGAAAATGACCAAAATTAAAAAAATCCAATCTTATATGAATAAAAAAGAAATAAGTGATTTTCGCTCCTAAAACCATAACTTAACCAGCGTTCCAAAAGCAAGCAAGCAGCAAAAGTACCAGGCACACAGAAACACATAGGAGGTAAAGACTTACGTGGTCGAAGTGCGTGGTTGGTACGACCGCGGTCTCGTGGCCCTCGCCGTCCTAGCACACACACAGGTCAAGGACATGCACACACCGACACCCATATTTATATACATGTACGACTTGCGCGCTTTGTGGGAGATTGACGTCGGTTTTTCCGATTTTGTTTTGCTAAATATGGAATTCATTATGTGAAGTGATAGTAATGAGTCAAGTTTTCATATGAATTATTGTCATGATTAATATAAGGTTTAGATATTGTTTGCGGTTTTAAGTACAACCACAAAACTTGCATGTTTTCCCCAACATTTCGCCCGTATTTCGTTTCAGATTTTAGGAAAACAAATGTAATGTAGGTTTTTTTTTCAGGGACCAACTCGCCACTCTATTCCCAACTACTGCAAATCCTGGGAGTCAGATTCGTCTGCCTTCGATCGCGCAATGAAACTAATCAGAAAGGAACAGTAGATTAGGAAAAACATAATTTCCACTAAATGAAGTTTATAATCAAGGCTTATAAGGTTATTTCATCATGTTTTTTCTTCGATTTCTACTATAATGACGTCAGTCTCCCATAGGCAACACAAGCGACCATATCGGGGCATAGCAATGGCTTCGTGTACATCTGTATAAATAAATAACGGGAAGCTAAAGTTTATAGTTCAGAGAAGCTAGGGACGACTTTATTATATTTGGAAATGCATTATAATTTCTTTAGAGCTGAATTACAATGATCAGATAACTTTTATCTGAAGAAAAATAATGGTTTGACGTATTTACTCTACAAAAGCTGTCAAACTGCCATTTTTATTCCTCAAATAAAAAATATCTGATGATTGTGATGAATATCGGCCCGTAGTGGTTTCACTTGATAGCTCTGTATCTACATTGAATTGTGTACGAACCCACCTTGAGGTTTAGAAAATATTTCAGCTCAATATGTACAAGTTACTAACACAAATATGACACAACACGATTGTCTATGGAAACCATAGCCAATAATAACTTTTTTGTATACACAGCTGTCAAGTTAAACGTCATCAGTGTCATCACATATCTAGATATATGGTATTGACGAAGACAAAGCGGGGAGAAACTACAGAGTATCCACACCAGTACATTAATCACATTTTTTTAGGATTGCTTTAGTCACAGTAGCTCGCGAAATCTCACACCGGCTTAGTTTATACAATTTTGTATACAATGTTTGGTTGAGTGAGAATTGGTTGCTTAGAAAATAATTAGGTTCTCGAGTCCATCACTATTGAGCTTACCAATTTGATCTGATTTATTTATTTATTTATTTAAGGAAAAACAAACAGTAGCACAATAAGAAATTGTCATAATGTCTAAAATATACATTTTAAAACAATTATGCTACCCACTGCGTTCTCCACAGATTACTATTAGAAGTATAACTAGCTAGTAACACGCGTGAAATTTAAACAATTTTTCTAAATAAGCCACGGATATATTGAAAACTATTGAGTTGAATGGAATTCACTGCGGCTGCTTATACAAAACAATATTTCCATAAAACATCGAGAAATTATAATCTAATCAAGATTCATTACAACTTTACAGAGTCCGTAACTCTCCGGTGACATACATAAAAGAAAAAAAAGAAAAAGTAAATGTGTGTGCGTGCATTATTAAACATCATGTTATTTTGTCGTAATTTGCTGATCCTTTAAGGTTGCTTGGATTTGCATCCTGAATGAATTTTTACTAAGAAAAAGAATGTATTATATATATTTAGTTAAGTATTGGTTACAGGTTTGATTGTTCACGATTTTTGTCCATAGTAGGGTATAGGAATGAAAAAAATATTTGTTATTTACACAATTTATCTAAAATATACAGAAATATAATACTAACTTTGAAAATAGAATCAAAATTGACCGAAAAACCAATGAGATAATAACTATTTTAAACAAATATATCTGTCCGTCTCGCGAAAACGCTGTTTTCTATGGCTGTATAGGCGTTATGGACTTTGACGTCAGAGTTGGTATAGGACTTCTCTTTCTAATTGTAAACTTTGAAGCTTTATAACTTTACTGCTGATGAAGGTATTTTTAAAATTATTTCAAAATTGTGAGAGCTAATAATATTTCATTTAGCAAATAAAAAAATGCACGATTTTTATTATGTTGTGCGTAACTCAAATTGGGTTCAAATTCAACAAAATACATCAAATAACGTCAAACAATACCTTAAGACACTTCATGAATTCTGCATATTGGCCACCTCATGAAAATCAAATCAAAGTTACAGTCTAGCTAATTTGGTAAGGCTACCCGTTTATAAATACAGAGCAATTTTTAAGACCTCGAAATATAGTTAAAATTTTGAAAACTAACATTAACAGAGTCAAGAGTTTTGTAACTATTATTGGACTAAAATAAAGTATAGACTAAAATATGTATTAATTAAAACTGCACTAGTAAAAATACTGTACAAACTATATTCGTGACAATCTAAGAAGTCGGATTTGACAGCAAAATACAACATTGCTTTACTAGTAAGTATGAAAGAGACATGAGATAAACCTCTTTCCCACTTAGTGGTAAACCGATCTGCTATCCCTCTCTACTCAGCCGCAACAACCAAGTCACTCCCAACCAATTCCACGCGAACACACACAGCAGCCCAACTGACCTTCCAAATGAACTCTCCGCTGCTAGAGTTGCTGGTGTGCGAGTCGGAGTCGCTGTCCCACTCCTTCAGCAGCTCGGCGGCTGTGTCGCGCTCGGGGCCGAGTTCGGCTCCACGCTCGGCTCCGCGCTCGGGGCCGCGCTCGGGGCCACGCTCGGGGCCGCGCTCGGGGGACGTCGGCTCCGTGGGGGAGTCTTGACTAAACGATGTGCTCATTATTTCTGTTGCTGGCCCTGGAGAAAAGGGAAAAGCTTTATTTATGTATGGACACACCACACGCCAGTCTCCACGCGATGGGTACCAGAGGATGGAGGGCGTCTCCGAGGCCGGCCCAGAAAGAGATGGCGAGATGCTATGGACGCACACCGCGAAGGCTGGTTCGAGATGCCGCAAGAAAAGACTGTCGAAGTGTCTGGAGGATATGGGGAAAGCCTTTGCCCAACATGATACCCGGTTTTTTACCAATTATTATAGAGTAAGATCACAGAAAAAAATAATAAAATATTAAATGACAACTTACCAGTGAATCTGATATCACTCAGCATAGGAAAATACGAATCTAGAGTACAGAACTTTTTCTCATTTTGTAGAAAATCTTCTGTCACCACTGCCATCTTATCATTCTCTTCTGCGACTCCATTCGTTAGCTCACCAATCTCTTGGAGCTCATCCTTTATACTCTTGGACTCTTTAGGACTCTCCAGCACTTCTATTTCCTCTAGTAAAGGAGTTTCAGGCGATTTTGGAGCGATTTCTTCGGATGGTGGTTCTTCAGTCTTCAGGTCTTTAGCATCATCATCTACATTACTCTCGATCAGTTCCTCAAATGTCTCGTTTAGAAAGTTTACAGTAGCGAATTTCTCGCTACCGCCATTGCAGTTCACTTCGTTCACTTTAACACGCTTTACGCTCGATTTCGAAGTGTTAGGTGTCGCTCTATGTATTTCCGTTAGAAATACACTGTTCACTGTTGTATCCGTCTTTTCTGATACGGTTTCAACTTTCGGCGATAAATGCTCAGAGTTTATCAAATTCTCTTCTTCGTTTAAATCTAATTCCCCATTAATTTTGTTTTCTAGGAGTTTCTCGAAATCGTCGTGAGCTTGAAATCTACTAGAGTGGGGATCGTAGGAATGATTCACATCCAGGATTCTCACATCCGGAGAGTCGTAACTCCTGCTAGGACTCTCTTTGAAAGCATCCATCGTGGTTTCGGTTATTATTATCGAATGCGGTTGTTCGGTCTCATCGTCAGCATCGAAATTTATTAAAAAATTGGGTTCTCTAAAATTAACTAAGTTGTGAGATTCATTTAAATTCGTAACGATAGGCGGACTCGGTTGAGATTGCGGCTCGTTCGCGATGTCTCGGCTTTCTGACTGACTAGTCTGATCAAAGTCTGTGGCCAGTGAGCCCATTGCGAGCGAGCTCGACAGCCTCTCGCTCTTGAGCAGCAGCGAGCTGGCGTCGATCAGCGACGACAGGTCTTGTGGTCGACTCCTCACCGACGTCTCAAACCTCTGAAAATCCTCCGAACTGATTCCGCTCTCCATGCTCTGACTAGACTTATCTCTCGAGTTCACGTCTTGAGGTTTCGACACCGCCGAATTTTCGAAGTCGGAATACGTCGGCGTGCGCTCGGATACGGCGAGGCTGTCTCTGTTGCTGTTCCTGCTTATCGTCTTGCTGTCTCCCTCTAGCAGTACTTCAGTTTCTTGGTGGGCACATTCGTTGCTCGCATTGGAAGAGAGGTCTTGTGGTCTGACTTCAGCGGATTGTAGGAAGTTCTGAAAGTTAACGCTGTCTTCGAGGGACTCCGTGTTACCTTCGGGCAGTCTCATAGGAATCCCTTCAACATTCTCAGCGTCGACGAGGAGATCAGTTAGAGGCGTGCTGGTTACAGACGGCTCCATATTTCTATAGTTGTAGTTCGGGCTCTCGGTCTGAACTAAAAGAACTTGACTTTCGGGGTTTTCTGACCTATTCTGGCTGTCAATCAGATTGTCTTGAAGACAGGATATGTCGACGCTTTCCATTTTCTTGAGACAAGGTTCGGTTGCAAGCTGCGGGCTCGTGATATCTGTCACCTTGTCTTCAGTTGGGTTGGGTGGTGTCATATCAGCATCTCCAGGCATGGGAGACTTTCTCACCAACTCTGGTTGCGCCACCTTCCAATCTTCGAACCCTGACGCGACTTCCGTGGTACAATTTGAGTATGACGGCATCCCGGACATGAGAGTACCATACGCCAAGTCTTTAGTTGTGTTCTTCGTAGAATCGTTCAAGTCAGACTTGGTTAAAACGGACGGTGTCGTACCAGCGTTCTCAGTCTTCACTTTCGTATACGTGTAGTTGTCGTTGGCGGTGATCGAGTCCGGGGAGAAAGTCTCGCAGGCTTCAGACTTGCTGTCGTGTATGATGTACGTTGAACAATGACTCGCTTCTTTCTCATCGTCGTTATGGGTTAACGTGTCCGTACTTTCGCTGTTCCCTTCCTCTTTTTCTGGTTCGAATTCTGGTACATCCGGATCCATGGCGAGGTCGTCAAAGTTTTCTTCAACGTTGTACAGAGTGTCGTTGGAGCACCAGGAGTCTATGCTGGTGGCTTTGGACAGGCACTGAGTTTCGGACGGCTTGGAAAGCTTGGCGTCTGTGGGCAGGGTAGTCTTCGACAAGGTGGAGACTCCCGTGGCATTGTCGAGGTTGTCGGTGTCTGGCGCGGAGGTGTCGGTGGTGGGGCTCAGCAGAAAGGGCGACACTTGCGATATCCGCTCCAAGGATTCTTTCTCTTCTTCCTTCGTGTACGTTTTGTCGTCGATCGGTGATTCGGCGTCGGTATCGGGAATAGGTTTCTTAAAAGGGCTGGCGTTCAAACTGTCTGCGCTCATCGTAATTCTGTAAATCGATATAATTTATAGATTAGAGTTTTGACACACCTGTTGTGGAAGCTCTGTAGTTTCGAATGACGTGTTGTACTAATTGCAATGCAAGTATTAAACGATTTAATTAGCGCCGCATAATTTCGTAATCGTAGCTTGCGTTAGCGTGCCGGTCGGGATATGAGGCGATTTAAATAACCTATTAGATAACGACGTCTATGATCTTCATCACTCGCTTTCGATATGTTTTAATTATACATTCCATAGCAGGGTCAGGGAACTCTTTTATTCTCTGTTTAGTGCACATCAATATTTTTTTTTCATGTAGCTTGACATGATAGTGTTAATTTAAAATACTCAAAATTGATTAGATAGCTCCAACTTTATTATTAAAAAAGACCTATTTTTTTTAATTTCAGGATTCATTGAAACGACTGCTGGATTCAAACGTGCAACTAGAAATGACTGTTAATACAATTCACCCACAAACAACAAACTTCCTTTAACCTCCTTGATACAAGTTGCTGAACTGAAAGGCACAATTACAGCTTCCTCGTTTTCTACAAATACAGTGAGTAACAGAATAAAGGCAATACCTGAAAAGGGGTCATTGTACATCCTGAAATCGCGAAAAAAAAAACAGCTGTTTAGTTCACAGTACATTTTGTTGACTTACGCTCACAATGGGCCTCACTAGAAGGCTTAAAGTCACCCAAAGGGCAATGGAGAAGGCAATGCTCGGAGTTTCCTTGCGTGATCGAATCAGGAATAACGATATCCGCAGGAGAACCAAGATTACCGACATAGCCCGAAGGATCGCCAAACTGAAGTGGCAGTGAGCAGGGCACATTGCTCGCAGAAGAGATGGTCGATGGGGACGAAAAGTTCTGGAGTGGCGACCGCGTACCGGAAGACACAGCGTTGGCGCGGCCTCCCACGCGGTGGAGCGATGACCTGGTGAGGGTCGCTGGTATACGATGGATGCGAGACGCACAGGACCAGTTGTTGTGGTGACACACGCGGGGAGGCCTATGTCCAGCAGTGGACGTCTTTCGGCTGATATGATGATGATGATGCGCACATAAATGTGGAGAGCTTGAGAGCTTGGGGCAGTCGATTTTTTTTGGCGATTATAGTGTTGGTCCCACACTTAAAATTTTCCATAACGATAAGTACATACAATGACCCCTTTTCAGGAATTGCGTTCATTCCGCATATACACATATACAGCTTCCTCCTTTTCTACAAATACAACGTGTAACGTTGTATTTGTAGAAAAGGAGGAAGCTGTAATTGTGAATTTCGCTTTAGCAACTTGCAATGTAAGGAGGTTAAAGGATGTTTGTTTATGGTGGTAGCCTTCATTCCGATTCCTGTTTAATATACTCACTCTCTACTGCTAACGAGGTCGAGATCCCTGTGCAGCGTGTAGGTGTTGTCTCGGGACTGTCCTCGGGATGGGTCGCGGGACTGTATGGTGTAGGTGGAGTGCTCGTGCGGGCCGCTCTGCGCGCCGGTAGGCAGCTCCGTGACGTCGTCCGTGCTGTTGTTGCAGGGTTCCGGGTAGCTCTCCGATGATTCCGTGCGGGTTGATAGGTTCCCTGGAAATAAGATATAGAGGTTGGTAAGATCCAAAATGAAGATATTTTTAATCTTATTAGAGCAGGCTGATTTAGGTTTAAAGTTTTTACTGTACATAGTTCTCATTTTATTGAAATGACCATTAAACTGATATAATTTCGTAACTCAGAATACCGAACAAACCAGAAAGTGTTCAGTACAAAATAACTCCCCGCCCACACCTCACCCACCCGCGTAGTGTTACCAGTGCACCATGACATTACCACTTTAAGGGTAAAACAACCATTTAGCTTGCCGTAGGGGGGGGGGGTACACTTAACTATAACATTAATTGATTAGCACTTTAAAGCTTCATATTCTGCAAACGGATCCCTAAATCGAAAAGTTGTTTTCACACACCCGCAATATTTTTGACTTGTTAAATGTTGTGTGTAAAATATTTCATTATTCTGTGGCAACAATCGGCTCGGCTGTCCATTCTTGTTCCTGTTCGCATGGAGGCTCTATGCGGCTACCAGTGTTTACTTACAATTCAAATCGTTCTCGTAAGCTGACAGTTGCTGGCCGGTCTCCTCGGCTATGGGGCTGAGCGCTCCGGGGTAGCTCACGATGAGCTCGGGCGGCGGCGGCAGCTCGGCTGTCCATTCTTGTTCCTGTTCGCATGGAGGCTCTATTGCGGCTACCTGCGGGTTACATTGACTTGATTGAAGTTGTTATATATGATGAAGTACCGGTACTGACAAAAATAATTACTGGAGGAGGTAGAAATACCAATAGAAGCTCACAATAGCCCTGGACCGAAGGGCAGCAAAGGTCTGATAAAGGCTGTTAGCTTACTGGTTACTAATATAACTGGTAGCCCACACACAAATTCAGATGTGTGTGTCTTCTACATATTTTGTGTGTTTAACATAGGTAGGTTTTAGTCTATGTGCCATGTTTTGTAAGATTTATAGTTATTCATAATTTATTGTGGGTACAAATACAAACAAAAGAACGTCTATATATTGGCATTATTTCGCTGATTAATTTACAAGGATTATTAATTAAAAATATGGTGAGTTACATATTATTTTTTATACAACAATCGAGAAACGATTGTTGTTTGCCTGCGGCTATTATACAAACTAAAATAAAATTTATATTTTTTTATTAATTCATTACTTTATCACAGACTATAAATAAAGGATAGCAAAAAATATATATACTAAATAAGCAACACCATGAAGGTAAATAAAATAAAAACCTGTTTCAAATCTTCCATCAAAAATTCCAAACGCATTTTTCTAGAAGTTTGACAATGACTCACATAAATAACAAAAATAAATCAGAAAGCAAAAAAAAACCCCTTTCAACATAGGAAGTAGACAGCTAAATTTTGTACGATTGTTCAAGAAACCACAAGTCTAGTTTATCACTTCACATGGACAAGGCAAGTTAACCATTTCTCGCGACTGATTGCTACGGCGCGATCCGTGATACGCTGTCATTCGCTGATTGATAAGTCTTAATCCTAGATAAGAAGTATTTATACTTGTTTTTTTCTAGACAATATCTGTGAAAAAGTAGGGAGGGTAATTTTTGGATTTTAATGACTCAGAGCATATCTCTCAATCATTAGCTTAACCAAATCATGATAACATAATTAAAATAATATTATGATTATTTTACACCTAAAATTCGCGACGAATGTGTTTTTTAATCCAAACCTTATCTCAAAAACGGTTCAATGTATTAACATTTTTGGGACATTTGTTATTTTTTTTTTCATTCTACAATGTTCATCATAGATGCAAATATTATTGAAAACATAGGGAGCAAGATATTTGCGAATAATCGATTTTGTGACGCTTTTTTTTTGTTACACGCGGACACGAGATTTTATCACACTTTTGGAGAAAAATGTTTGAATAAGGATTTCTACAAGTTTACAGGTCATTCCGAGGTTGATCCTCGGTTTAGGATAGGTTTATTTGACTGGACTATTATAAGTTACGGGATGTCTCTTTCTTATTTCTGAAAAGTTTACAAAAAAAATAATATTTTCAAAACACCCGACTGTAAAAAACTTTTTCAACACATTTGCTCAAAAAATGCATTTACGAAGCCTGTATGCATTGTTCGAAAGTTAAAAATTATGCACCACACAATGGAGCGTGCGGCAAAGTAGGTACTCTCACCTAAGTACATATTTTACCGCAAACTCCGTTGTATAGCGCCGTGCGTATTCTTTACGGTTTTTTTTTAATTTCCATAAAAATTAATAAGAATTCCACCAAGGAGTTTCACATCACGAGAATAAATAAGCTGAATGATCGAACCTCCTTGGAAGCGCTTTTGCTGTATACGTTTGTCTCATTTTAATATTATAGAGAAAATGAGAGAAGATAAATAAAAAAAATAAAGTATAGTGGTTCTAATTTTCACCACGCGCATGTGGCGCCCTTTGCAAATTCGCGCCATTTTCATATTAGAAACGTCAAAGATTGTTGCGACTTTCCGACTGATTTCTAGAGACAAAAAGTTTGTTTCATTACTTATTGTAATGTTTTCTCGCAAATGTGTCGAAAAACGTTGTATGACACACGTGCGGATTTGGTTTTTACAAACTCGTGACTATGGTAAGCCCTCGACTTCGTCTCGTGCTTACATTCGTCTACTCGTTTGTAAAAACCAACTTACCGCACTAATATCATAAATAACTATTTAGTGGTTTTTTTATTTTTTTTTCTACATTTTAGTAAGTTATATTTTTGGAATTTATCGAATCAATTGACGTAAGAATGATCAAAATCGGCCCACGCGTCTATTCTCTATAGTGCAACTAAGGAACCAACATATACATACATAGGCTGATGAACACATTACCCTCCCTTGTGTCACGCAGTCGGGTAAAAAATTAGCTAACAGATTGTGAACTTTTATTAAGTAATTCGGCACAAAATAATAAACGCGAGTAAATTGTGTTGAGAAATTCCGACAAGCGAATTCTCGTACTTAAAAACGTTCATGTAAAAGCCACAATCCAATCTCAGGGACAATAATTTAGGTACGTTAAACTAGAGGTTTTTTTGGACAGGGTGATACTATGGTCGACGCCAGATAAATTTACAATAACGGTCATTGCCCTTTCCTTTAATATCTCTTCGTAAGTACCTGAACAAAAAATTATGAATCGTTTTTCATTACTAGAAAATGTAATGGATCACGATAGATGTCGGTTCAGGACAGCTTTGTCTTTATTTCTGTTTTCAGAATGAAATATGTCAATAAATGAAGGTGGGTCAATACGGTTACTGACCCATTCGTCAGTCGTATTGCAAATTTATCTGATTTCGACCATAGACTAGAGAGTGTTAACATTTACAATGAACTCACCTGAGCCAAAGGCAACTTCAATTCCAGTTCATTTCTCAAAGCCTTGACGCACTCCTCATCTAACGTCAAGTCTTCCCTCAGATCCTCCACCGAGCCTCCGTTACCCGCCAAGTAAGACTCCGGTAACGCATCACTCTCCCTCATCAACATTTCTTCATCGGAAACCAGACCTTCCACAGTCAACGGACCAGAGTATTCTATATTCATATTGTTTTCGTTCTCAGCCATTGCTAGCTTCGAAGTTATTTGTAACTCAATCTGGTTTAGTTCTATCTCTTTTTGTAAAGACAGATGTGGTTCGACAGGGGCTGCTTCAGGAGTTAGATCTATATCGACAACGTATTTTTGCTGTGATGTCGAGGCTAAAAATACTCCTGGAGAGTTTGGAGGCGTTAAGGGAGAAATTCGCTTCTCTGTACCGGAATTCCCGCTGTCCGTTTCAGTTTGAGGATCTGATTGCTTTTCGCTAAGACTCTGTATGTCATCGAATTGAAGATCATCATGCATTATATCAGGAACTTCATTTAGGAAATTCCCGTCGCGTAATGGAGATGGGGTTTCGAGATTCATCTCACTGAAGTTTGACGAGAATGCTAGTAGTTCTTCTTTTGGTAAGTCGACTAGTTCAGTTGATTTTACTCCCTTGAAGAGTTCCAAAGTGCAATTCTCAAACGGCCCTAGCACTACTGAGCTGTTCTCATCATAAGTATCAGTGTGATGACTCTTAGTCGGAGATTCAAAAGGACTCAAGCTATCAGGAACGTATTTCTGCTCCAGCTTAGTGAAAGAGACTCCCATTCCATAATCTGCTGGTACCTTTGTCTCAGACATTATCCGAGTCTCTTCTTTGACGGAATTTTCAATAGTACTGTTGACTTCGACGGAAGTATCACTTGCTAAGGGCGTGCTTGTTACAACTTCAGTGTTTTGGGAGTTGAATACTCTTTCCATGTGTAAGAAATTATCAACTTCTTTTACCCTGGAAAAATCTACTAAACTGGGTAAATCTAGGTATTCCGTAGACTCGTTTCTAACCATAGAGCATGTGTTGTCGGTACTAGATCCTTCGAGGCAGGATTTGATGACGTTTCTTACGTTATTGTCTAAGGCGTTATCGTTTAGTATTTCGTTATTAGTATCGTTAATGAGATCCATGTATACAGCGCTGTGGGATGGCTCTGCTGTTATGTCGTGATTATCAGATCTAGCGATATTATCATCAGCTATTTGCTTATTATTCTCATCAGGAGTAGCTGTGTTAGAAACAGTAATTTCCCTATTAGGTGTTGCAATGATATTCTCAGCTTGTACAGAGTTCATAGATTCTTTGATGAGCTCAGCTGCTTTAATAGGAATCTCTTCATCAATTTCCTCTTCAAATTTTGTCGATTCCACGCTTACATTAGCTAAGACAGATATTAAAGACTCTTCGTGGTCTGGTTTAAGGACGGGAAAATTTTCATGTACTGTTTGTTCTACTTTGGACAGAGATTCTTCAGATACATTTTTTATTTCCTCTGTAGTGGTTTCAGCTCCGCCCGTCTCCATTTTGTTAATGGCAATGGTTTCAGCTCCACCCATCTCCATTTTGTTAATGGCAATGGTTTCAGCTCCGCCCGTCTCCATTTTGTTAATGGCAATGGTTTCAGCTCCGCCCGTCTCCATTTTGTTAATGGCAATGGTTTCAGCTCCGCCCGTCTCCATTTTGTTAATGGCTATGGTTTCAGCTCCGCCCCTCTCCATTTTGTTAATGGCAATGGTTTCAGCTCCGCCCATCTCCATTTTGTTAATGGCTATGGTTTCAGCATTGTTTCTCTCTACATCAGTAACTAAAGGGATGTCTTCGTGAAAGCTATCTTTAGAGACAGTAAATATCTTGTTGGATGCTTCTACCAGTTCTGGGTCAAAGATAGATTCTTCAACAGACCATGCATTTTCAATTTCTTTAGGAGTATTACTATCCTTATCTGTTATTTCAGCTGACGTTCCAAGAACGTATTCTTTGTTTTCAACAATACTGGTTTCAACTTCAACTAAAGGGACAACTTTATCAACTTCATCTGAAACTTCAGTAATACTGACATTCTTGAGTTCATGAACTAACTCCATAACATCTTTCGCTTTTGGTTCTACTACTGCAACAATGCTTTCTGCTTGTGGCATAACATTTTCAGATTCTAGTTCTTTTTCAGTAATAACATCAAAATCGTTTTCAATTATTACATCTGTTGGCAGATCTACTTTTGCATTAGGTCTCTTCTTTACTTCATGTAACTTTACAATCTTCCTTTCTTCCATAATAAAATCTGAAACTTGTTGAGAAATATTTGTTTCAGGTTTCGAGACTAAATTGGAATAATTTCTTATATTTTGGACAGATTCAGTTGTAACTTCTTCACAAATACTTTTATTTACTGTATCGGTAGTTTCGTTCATTGCTAGTTCTTTAGGGATAACCTCTTCTGTAACTGTGGCAGACTGTTTTTTGTCCTCTTCTATTCTACTGAAAACAGATTCTTTCTCTTCTTCTATCATTGCATTTTCAATTTGCTCTTCTACAGTGGCACTTTCTTTTTCATTATCTTCCTTAAAAATATTTTGTACTATTTCAGGTGGCAATTCTGGCGATGGAGATTTCACTTCCTCTATTACGATTGTTGGTATTTCAGTCTCTTTTATTTCAATCAAGTAAGAACTTTCAATAATATCCATACTTTGTACTGGCTCAGGTGTCTGTTCGGGAGAGAGAGGATCTGAGGGATCTAAGTCACTCAGTTCTCCTAAACTATCCTCTTTCGAGTCTTCAAGGGATTTCAAACTTTCTGTTACTTTTATGAGATCACTAACTAGGACTTCTTCAATATCACTTCCGTCGTTTCTATCAGATATTACTCCTTCAACACTTATCTCTCCTTGCTTCCCATCAGACAATTCCTCACTTGACTGATCTATTTTACTAGTTGACATTCCATGCACCATTATAGGCAAGAATATATCATCTACCATTTGTTCCAGTTCGCTCTTATCTAAAGAATCCTTACTCTCTACTTCACGAGGCGTACCTTCATTCAGCTTCCCTACATCTTCTATTGACTTAGTTTCATTCTTAATATCAGTACTTATTTCTTTTAAGTTACTATCACATGATGTTTGACAGTCTTTTCTAACATTCAATTGTTCGTTATCACTAGCACTAGGTATTGACGCTACACATAATTCCTTCAGCTTGGGTATTTCACTATCACTACTCACTATTTTGTTATCATTTGGCAATTCAGTGTGTGTTTCTTTATCAACTATAATATCGGGTGTATGATCTCTTTCAACTTGGACTTGTATTTCAATTCTTGTGACAACATCTATGTCTTTGATTGGCGTGTCTGGGGTGAGGTTTTCGAGTGTGTGTTGACTGGTGGTGTCGACCTCACTGTGTCGTTCGAACGAGTGGCTCAGGGTGCCGATAGTGTCCCGGTCGAGGTCATCATCCTCACCAGTCTCGGTGTCTTCAGACTTAGAACCGAAACCAGTATCCAGAATGTTCTGGAAATTCGTAATACCAGGGGACTTGACCATACTGGATTGCATCGGGTAATCCTTCTTGCAGTCTAAGCTGAGATTATCTCTTGAAGGACTGGCCTGATGACTGGACTCTGAACTTGATGTTTTCTCAGAGTTCAGTATATTATCGAGATTCTTGATGACATCGCTGACATCTTTGTAGTAACTGACGTCATCAGTGCTGCCAGCTATGATGTCCTTCAACCAGGGGTCCATGGAGGCATCAGATCTATCCTGTTCCTTCTCTCTGGCATCTTCGAGACCGATATTTCCTTGATGGCATTCAAGGGCAGCTGTCTCGTTGTGTGTGAGGTAGATGTTCCTAACGTCTTCTAGTGAACCGTGGAGGTTCGTTAGGCTTTCGGACTTTATTTGTACAGACATGTCTTTATCTGACATGATGCTGCTGGAGCGTGAGACTGCCGTGTCCATGTCGACACTGAGGGAGTCTTGTATGTGTGTGTTGAGCTCTTGTTCTGAGGTGGTGAAGTGTGAGGCCATGGAGGTTGATGGCGCGTGTACGATGGCTCGGTGTTCGTCCAGCTTGGGGATGGTGTTGGGCTTGAGTCGCTGCCAGCGCTCCTCGAAGTCCGCGCTGCCGTAGCCGTCGTCGCGCGCGCTGTGCTGCGCGGCGTCGCGGTGCGTGGTGTAGAGGTGGTTGATGAGCGCGTACACTTGCGCCGACGTCGGCCGGCCTTCAGGGTTGGGACTCCAACATAGCTGCATTACTTGGTAGCTGAAACAATACACACGTCGTGTTATTCATATTTTTGTACTAGACTTATGCTAGTAGTAGTTTTATAGAGGCAATATTGTTTATTTGTAAAAGGTGGTCTTCAGCAATACTATCACTGATGGAAAGCTACAATATTCCCGATGCCATGAAGTCAATTATTGGTATAAAGTTGGTTGCAATAGATTGAAATGATCTAGAATTATGAGTTTATGTATAGTCTAGTCGGGGATGCTTGCGAATGTAGGTACTAATAGCTCGAGCCCCGGGCGCATAGAAACGATAAGAGCTAATAGCCGGATAGCCGAATAACGGCTACATCCCGGGAACGGCATTGATATGTGTGGACCTTTAATCGGTAGGAGTTCGTTATAACTCCAGTTCTCTCCTGATGGTCGACATAAATGGGTATAACCCCACAAGAAACACCTAGTACAGTGTAGATACTCACAGATGGTTCCGGTAAGGACAGGGCAGGTCGGGCAGCGGCGGCGGCAGGGCCGCGGGCGCTCCGCCCCACGCGCACACCTCCCACACCAGCGTGCCCAGGGACCACGACTCGCTACGGGCCTGGGGGCAGAAACAAAAACCTCAGTACAAGTATAACAACCAATATAATTCCTACACTGCGTTGATAAGTGCGGTAACTTCTAAACGAATATTTTAAAGAAGTAAAATTGATTATTTATAAAACAACGGACGTCTGACGGAAGACATCGCCGTGGAGGTCGACCGCGGCGAGGCCGGTGTGGCGATCTGATTACATTTGCGGATCAAACATGGCCAAAGATTACACAAGAAAGAAAGTGAGATTTGGAAGAAGAAGGGGAGGCCTTTGCCAAAGTGAGACGCAAATTAGGCAAGTAAAAAAAGATTATCTCTTGATAGACTTTCCGATTATAATAATTTTTTCAGTGTTCTTTAAAAGTTAATTTTTTACTGGTTACAGATGGACAGACAAACGAATGATTTTGTAAGTACCGGTTTTTTTCTTTCGGACATACGGAATCCTAAAACAAGTAGTACATACCGTATAGACGGGCGGCTGCGTGCGCGTCTCCGGCGCGGCCAAGTCGTAGGGCGGCTCGGCGGACACGTAGCGGCCCAGCACGGCGCGCGCGCACTAACACCGACCCACACCATAGTAGTACATACCGTATAGACGGGCGGCTGCGTGCGCGTCTCCGGCGCGGCCAAGTCGTAGGGCGGCTCGGCGGACACGTAGCGGCCCAGCACGGCGCGCGCGCACTAACACCGACCCACACCATAGTAGTACATACCGTATAGACGGGCGGCTGCGTGCGCGTCTCCGGCGCGGCCAAGTCGTAGGGCGGCTCGGCGGACACGTAGCGGCCCAGCACGGCGCGCGCGCACTAACACCGACCCACACCATAGTAGTACATACCGTATAGACGGGCGGCTGCGTGCGCGTCTCCGGCGCGGCCAAGTCGTAGGGCGGCTCGGCGGACACGTAGCGGCCCAGCACGGCGCGCGCGCACTCCGCCGCGCCGCGCACTAACACCGACCCACACCATACATTGCTACAAACACAAAATACTCTTAGGTTTAAAACAGTTTGGAGAGCAAGAATAAACGAGTATTGTCATGTTTTCTTCAAACCACGAGGGAATATGTTGCTTCTAGACTAGAATGCACCATCCTAGACAACATCATCGGTTTACTTCGGGTGAAAAATTAGGGATTTTTTTTTTTTTTTTTTTTTTTTTTTTTTTATTATTATTGATAGGCACGCGCTTGACCACTATCTCACCTGATGGTAAGCGACGATGTGGTCGAAGATGGAGCACGCTTGCCTAGAAGCAACCTATTCACTCTTGACTTAAAGACTCCCAGGTTGTAGCTATCAGGAAACACAGATTCCGGCAGGGAATTCCACTCCTTAGCGGTACGCACAATGAATGTATTCCCAAAACGCTTTGTGCGTGTGGGTGGGATGTCCACCATGTACCGGTGGCGCATCGCCGTACGTCTTGTGGTCCGATGATGGAACGGGCTAGGCGGAATCAAACTATGCAATTCCGTTGCACACTCTCCAAAATGCAACCGATAGAAAACCGACAGGCTAGCAACTCGGCGTCGATGCTCGAGACTTTGGAGCTTCGACTCGACGAGCCTATCATTGCCGATGATCCTCTTGGCTCGTTTCTCTATTGACTCAAGGGCATCAAGCTGGTATTTGGCAGATCCGTCCCAAAGATGCGAGCAGTACTCCATACACGATCGAACTTGCGCTTGATAAAGCTTGAGCAGCTGTTCCGGCGTGAAGTACCGTCGCACCTTTGCCAGAATTCCCAACTTTTTGGCAGCCACTTGAGCCTTTGCCTCTATAAATGTGCCAAAATTGAGGGTAGATGTCAACGTGACACCAAGAAGGTCAAGTTGGTCGGTTATCGGCACGGTTACACCTCGGAAAGATGGAGCTGGGTGGAATTGGCTCCTTTTAGCGGAAAAAAGACACGCCTGGGTCTTAGCAGCATTGAACTTGACCAGATTGGCATCGCCCCACTCTGAGACAGCCTGTAAGGACAAGTTCAGGCGCTCAACCATAGCCTCCCGGAGAGACCGGATCTGCGACCCACCAGCTCGTGCGTATAAAAATGAAAAGAGGGTCAAAGAATACAGATGTTATGAAACATAATGTAAAGCAACAATATAACGATAGGTTTCAGTTCTATTGTTTTGTATGGTTTTCTTACTAGCGGCCCTCTCTTCTAATTCAGATTTTTTCTTATTCTTCGTGTCGCTAACAAGACAGTACATTTAATTTTGTTGGCCCAAAACTTAGCCGCTTCCTAGGCGTCGCGGTCATCGGTTTTGGCTACAGGATTTGGAACACTGAGGGGAGGATACGATATAACATTATAGAGGGTACGCGGAGTGTAAAGTCCCGCATACCCCCGTTGAAAAGGGAGGATCCTCCGACCAGACGGTTGCTGTGTCTGGTGGGCAACTGCCCGAGAGTTGATATTCGGACTGTTGTATATTATGTTCAAATTGCACGGTAAACTCTGATGCCGCGATGCAGGATTTCTTTCAGTTAGTTCGCAGCTGGCGGGATAGATGGCGTCGAGGTTCTTTTTATTGCCATGTAGATTTTGCTACGTTGGTTTTTTGTGGCTGCATTGATGCCACTACAACAGAACTTAATTGATCCTCTCCGCTCTTTGCGGCCACACTGACAGCTACCATACCATTCAACCTCGTGAGTGTAGATGCGCGAGCGCGGCGCTGACGTCACACATGAGCCGCAGAGGCGGCACTCTGTCTTCGTTCAGTATGGGCATCTTGGGACCTTCACGACCAGTATTGTTGGTTGTTCGTTAACACTCACCCATACAGATAACCTCGTGAGTGTAGATGCGCGAGCGCGGCGCTGACGTCACACATGAGCCGCAGAGGCACTCCGCCTTCGTTCAGGATGGCCATCTTGGGACGGTTCACTACCAGGTACTGCTGGAGATCCTGTAAGTAGAAAAAAAATAGAGAGATCAGCTATGAAAGGGAATAATAAGTTTAACAGAAAGTGCAACGTATTCAGTAACAGAAAACAGATCTCTACAATGAAGACAAAATTTTATCTTCTAAAAGACAATTTTTTTTTGTTTGCATATGATACTGCATATGATGGGATCATCATATGCAGATCAAAAAAAACCAAGGTAGGTATTATCTCTAGCAGGTAGATCAAAACTTAAATCATTTTGTTTTATTTTTGACATTATTTTTTACTGTTACGTTTCAAGGTTTCAACTCCCGCATCTAGGTACAAACAAATGGCTAAAAAATATCAACTAATAACGCAGTCTTACACAGTGTTAAATTTGTAAAACTAAGAAGAAATCCCTGGAACAAGGTTCTACCTACTAAGATAAGGTAGAATTAAGCTTGTGTAAAATAATTGTATACAGTTTTTGGCGTACAATGAAATATATTCTATCTATCTTTTGTAAACCAGTGCACATCTGCTTACCATAGAACAAAGTTCAAATATGAGTATCCAGGGGTCCTCCTGTAAGCACTTGGTGACAAACGCCAGAACGTTTTCATGGCGGACGTCGCGGTACATCCTGGCCTCGTCCAGGAACCGCGCCTTGTCTTCTAGGCTCGCGTTCTGGTTGAGGATCTTGACTGCCACCGTGCTTGTGGAGCCATTGTCTTCTACCTCGCCTTCTACCACCTGTGGAAACAAGATTATAGTAAAGCTTGAATCGATTAGTATATACAAAAGTAACCTTATTTCGATAGTCTTACATAAGGTATATTTTGTATTGCACAAGTGACACGAATATTTGGCCGAATACGCCAAGTAATCAATAAAAAATAGATAAAAAAGTAAAGTGCCAGCATAAGAAATAGGACCAGACAAAAACTGGCTATGAGAGGGAGATAGATATTTCTGTCCCGTTTACTCTTAGTACTTGCCGAATTGTTACTTGTCTAATTATAGTATCATGGGTTGCCTATTGCTCAACAGTGTCCACGAGATAAATAAAATTAATGTTATTTATCGAGACCGACTAGAGTGCAAAAGTGAGCGACCAAGGGACTTTCTTCAAGACTACTTTCTAAACAGTTTACGCCACTAGACAATAGCCAAACTCAACAGATTGTAGCAGGCATTAATACCGCCACAAAAATCAACGTAGCAGAATCAACAAATGAGACTCGCAGCGCCATCTATCTCGACAGCTGCGAACTATCTTGACCAAATCCTAAATCGCGATATCAGAGTTTACCGTGCGATTCGAACGGATACAACAGCCCGAATATCAACTGTCGGGCAGTTGCCCACCAGACACAACAACATGGTCGGAGGATCCTCCCTTTTCAATAGAGGTATGCGGGACTTTAATCTGTATTCCGCTACCTCAATAAGAAAACCAATATTGTCATAGCATTATTATTCTTCTATAAACCATTCACGTGTAAAGATCATTACTGCTCAGTACAATCATCAATAACATCGCGAAACGTGATGTTTAATAATCATCACGTTTGCATCACCATTGATATGGCATTTAAATAACATTTAATTGAACGTGCTGTGCTTAGTTTTATTACGTTTCCTGTGATATGTCATAAATTATGTTTTATGCTTGGGAAAAACAAATCAGATTGTGTACCTTCTTAAACGTAGTTTTGTTCTTTATTGATTTAGCATTATAAAGCCAGCATCATTATTAACATTTATATTCGAAACCTGTCGAATAGGTACTAAAAATAAGCCTTCCCCAAGCATTGCCACGACGTCCCAGTTCAGTGTTTCATGTTTCTAGCAGATTTTTGCGACCTAACATCAAATTGTTGCCCATTTTGTCTAACACTAAAATGTACGACTATTTATAATTTTTCTGTTGGATTTTCAACTCTCCGTTTTGAGCCAAGCGTTGAAAATCGCACGGAGCAATAATATTATTTAGGCGTTGTTTCTTGTGTATAATCATTATTGTATGTATCACTTACTCTTCCAAACCATCCTCTGCTGATTTCTCGAAGGTACTGCAATCTATCACGCGGGAAATCTTCATCGCCTGTAACCAAATATGGTAAATTAGGTACATTTAAAATCAATTTGCAGCATGTTTCATTGTAAATGCAAGTTTGTATGGAAACATACTGGTTTGAAATGGGTGCGGGCGCTATGCAAGACACGTACGAAAACAGACTATAAAAATGATAAGATAATGTGAAAAGTGCCAACATGGTGTTATGTTCGAGAACTTTTAGACAGCCATTTTAATGGCGTACAACGGCCCGAAAGATCAAAATGTTTCAGTATAATCAGTATTATAATCACGAATTAATCATAATCGGCTCATCATTTCAGCCAAAAGTCGGACTAATAAAATAGGCCTATCCAAACCATCGAAATAACGATCGGTCCTATAAGACATAACCCGTAATCTGTATTAATATCATAAAATTGAAGAGTTTGTTTGATTGAACGCGCTATTCTCAGGAACTACTGCACTGAGTCGAATTGAAAAATTATTTTAGAGTTGGATAGCCCATTTATCGAAGAAGGCTATAGGCTACATTGCATCATGCTACGACCAATAGGAGCAGAGCATCAAGAGCGTTCAAAAATAGTGTTACAGCTAAATTCGACCGATTTTAAAATTTCCATAGAAACAGAGATTTCCAATATCTTTTTTTAAATTATACATTTAGAAAATGTTCTCTGATAACTTTTTAGACCAATTCCTGCTCATGCGTAGAAAGTTTCATTAAAATCGGTTCATTCATTTCGAAAAATAAGGACTTGAAAGTTTGTATGAAATGCCTTATGCCGTAAACGCTCGTAATGAAAAAATGTGATGCAGACAAAGTTGCGCGGGTCTGCTAGTAATTTTATTATAAATGCGAAAGTAAGTTTGTATATTTGTTTGTTACGCTTTCACGCCTATGTAAATCGCTCAAACGATTAAGATGAATTTTGGTACAGAGGGAGACCCTGGAGACGGTTAAGCTACTTTTTATTTCCTGATAGCTACAACCTGGGAGTCTTAAAGTCAAGTAATATGTTACTTCTAGGCAAGCTCGCTTACCATCAGGTGAGATAATCAGATCAAACCCGTGCCTAGCAATAGTAAAAAAAATACTACAACTAACTTCCAAATAAAAAAACTTTAATTTCGGAAGTCGGTGTTAAATTACGAATTAACAACCAAAAACACCGACTTCCGAAATTAATGTTATTTTGTACTTTTTAGTGTTTTTTTTTTGGAAGTCGGTTGTTTGTTTTTTTGTAAAAATGTTTATTTTTTTCACTTTTTAGTGGTACCTCACACTCACACCTAAGGCCTAAATTATACAGAAAAGGCGTGGTGAAGACACGGCGAAGACGCGGCGCAGGTGAGGCGTAAGGCACGATGCCGCTTCAAAAAGTTTCAATACAAAATGTAGGTAGGCGACACGTCGTGAATTATACACAAACGACGACGCGGCGCAGGCACGCCGCCGCTCGCCTGCGCCGCTTAAAAAAGAACTTGAACGCGAGCTAAGCCGCGGGCAAAACCCAGTTAAGCATGAAACAAACTTATCCATTAGGTGATCTGGAGACGAGGACATTCAATACTAAAATCGGCGTGCCTGCACCCGAATCCTATTGTTCGTATGTTTCTATACTAAGCTAAGCAGTGATAGTCATCGGTCATGGGAACTTTGTAATGGTCGAACGATAACAATGGTGCCCGCTATAAACTCTGAAAGGTCTTAGGTCTGTGTAATGTGTCAATCGAAAACTGATAGAATTTATAATGACATAAGGTTGACTTTCTATTATTAGAAGGTAAATATTTAAGTAAGGCTTAGCCACTGATTTACGGATTATGGGACTTGGTCCCCAATATTAAAGGCTTTTTAACTTGCCAATTCATTTCCCTCGAGACGAGGATGGATGACAATTTCTGACGCTTTGTGGACACTTAAAGTGAATTAGATCGTCATTTTATCACAACTTATTTCTTTTAAAGATTAAATCCAAGCGAGGGGTGGATAAACCGTAGTCCTTATCTTTTACGAGGTCTTTACCCACGACTTTTGTGGCGTTCCATTTGGTTACAATGATTTATTTTATGGCCTGGGTCGCCTAAAGCTATCCGGTTCTACCGCTTTACATTTTGGAAGCTGTAAATGTCCAATACATATTTCACGCGAAATCGGGCAAAGACAAGTATACTTTAGGAGTTGAGGACAGAGAGTACGAGACACGGATCTTTTTTGCTCAAAAAAAAAAACAAGAAAGAATGTATCTATACATATAATAAAACTGTAGAAGACGTCAATTCTGTACATTGAATGAAAATAAAAAAAAATATTCCAGGGGTGCTTCATATAACCAGTAGAAGCCAAAAATATGCTTTTTTTTTTTTTGTCTGTCTGTCTGTTGTTAATCTTTCACGCAAAAACCACTGGACGGATTTTGATGAAACTTTTTTTGTTGTATAGTTATTATTCCTCGCCAACATATAGGCTATAATTTATTTTGAAGATCTGAATACAAGACGTGGAACCTTAGCAGCCCGGCTAATCTATAAGAGATATTAATATACCGCTTTAGGAATAGTTGGTCAACATGATGAGTACTGTCTGTCGACATAAAAAAATGAAGGTTTAGAGCACCTGATGTGGAACCCTTTCAGGGAGCTAACCTATCGGCTATTTTAATCAATTGTCAACAGATCTCATAGTCCGTTGGTATAAAGCCTGCCTCTCGAAAGACTTGGTGTGGGTTCGAATCCCACTAAAGTTGTAATTATTTTTGGATTATTTTTATCTTATTTATTTCGTTAGTTTTTTATTCCTACCAAACCTAATATTTTCACATATTAATAATATGTTATTGCTGTATTTTGCATATTTTTTAGCAAAGAACCTATTTTCTGTTTATATGTACCTATTCTGTTTTGTTCGTATCACGTTAAAAATACAAAACTAATGTAGATAACATTAACACATAAACCTGATAGGAATTGTGGCAATCTAGAAGAAATCAACTTATTATCTACATGCATAGTAAGTACGGGTAAGTATCTGAATGGTGCCCGCAATGCCATCTGTTGAGCGAAACTGTACTTACTATCAACAGCATGAGAATTACACCAAAAAAAAATTTTTTGTTAAAGATTCTTTTGATACTTACCCGGAGTAAAAAAAAGTTTTATTTGAAAATAATTTAATTGACTTTAACCTACTCACTCTTAACAAGTCTCCCAGGCTGTAGCTATCAGCAAACACGGACACAGTCAGGGAATTCCACTCTTTAGCTGTACGCACAATGAATGTGTTTCCAAAACGTTTTGTTCATGTGGGTGTGATGCCCACCGTGTACCGGTGGCGCACCAGCGTTCGCCTTGTGGTCCGATGATGGAACTTGGCTTGGCGGAATTAAACTATGCAATTCCGTTGCATACTCCCCAAAATGCAACCGATAGAAAACCGACATACAAGCAACTCGGCATCGATGCTTAAGACTTTGGAGCTTCGACTCGACGAGCCTTTCACCTCTTGGATTTATTTCCCAGGATCCCTCTTTTCAATTATTTTCTGTTTATTTTGAAACAAAACTGTTCAATTCCCAGTGAGCCGGTGATTCGTCGTGACCAGCCCAGGGCCAGAAATTATCGGTACGGGTTTCACACTCCAGAGCAATAAGGGGAACTGTGGATCCCTAGGCAATGACGCCACAGAAGAACTCGCGAAGAGAGGTTCCGAGATTGTAGTGCTGGACCCGTACCCACTCCTCCTTCCTTCTTTATTTCTTTCTCACAGTTTTGCACATGAATTCACCAAAGAACAACTGAACATCATGACAACAAATGGTCACGGGTTACAGATTGCAGTGAAAAATGGCAGTGATATGTCTATACACGCGACTAATAAAACGACCTCTCAGCTTAAGCTTAAAAATTACTCCAGTAATATTAGGGATTATTACGGGTCATTGCCCCTAAAAATTGTTAAAATAAGCACCACAGACAGCCCAATTTACAGAGGTTGCTTCGACAACGAGGAATCAGTCGGCTACGTCATCCTGGTCGTGGCTTTCCGACGTGAAAAAATTCTCGCAACGGTGAAGTCTGCAGGTTTTAAATCAATTCAAATCATTTATTGCAATCCATAATGTACATATACATGTGGTAAATATAGGTTTGTGAGTGCTAAGTGATTGAGCTGACTTTAATCTCAGATTATCACTCTTTTGAGGGTTGAGTGTTATCGGTCGTCTCTCCACTCAACCTGTAAAGCACTCTGGTGGCTTCTGTACATTTGGACGGAGCTAGGCTTGCAAACTTAGCCAGGACACCTACGCACAATGGAGTCTCTACTCTACTCCACTCTATCCATTGTGGGTTTTTTTTTATGGATGGGAAATCATCAAATGATTTCTTTCGCTCTGGCGCGCGTGGAACACAACGCTCCGTCGACCCGGGCTTGGTCATTAAAGAACAGCTAGCCACTCGCCGTCCGCAGGCGCGCGCCTACGGCGACTCCTGACGCCCGAGGCGTCTTCTTCTGTTGTGGCGGCTGAGGCGTGAGGTTTACCTCTACCTCACGCGGCCCGCCTCTTCCTTCACTAGCATTACTGTTTCGCAAAAGGAGGTGACGGCTTCCCATGCCTCCTCGCTCTGGGCCATAGAGTGAACCAGAGCCGGTAGCGAGGGGTCGCCGCCGCCGATCGCCTCGACGAGGACACGGCGGTGCTTCGCCCAAGCAGGGCAGACCTTCACCGTATGCTCCACCGTGTCCTCTGCGGGGGTTGACTTTTCTTCTGGTTGGTCTTCCCATGGACAAATTTATGTAGCTCTATCGCGAGTCAACAACCTTAGCATAATCATGTATCATCATTATAATCCACAGCCCGACTTCGCCCACTGCTGAGCATAGGCCTCTCAATTCGTGTTGCAATCCCCACGTTCCTATGCCAGCCTTATCCTGGATGAGGCTGGCGGTGACTCTTTCGAACAAATTCCTCAACCCTAGCTACGACGCTCCGTCAACCCGGGCCTGGTTGTGTTCGGACAGCGAGCCAACCAACGCTCGCCGTCTGCAGGCCCGCGTTTACGTTAGCTGGGAATTGGCCTGCGGCTCCCGACGCCTGGGGCGTCTTGTTCGGCGGCTAAAGGGAACTGGGAATAATTGTCAAATCGTGCTGTCATTAATTCTTAGTTCGGGTTCGGGACTAATCGTAAGTCCGTAGGTGATACGGAGTAGGAAACGCCTAACACTACGAAACTACGGACTGCGAGCTTAGAGAGTAGACCCCGAGGCGTGAGGTTTGCTTCTCCCTCACGCGGACCGCCTGAAATAAAGGAGACTCCACTAGCATTACTGCTTTGCAGGAGGTGGCGGCTTCCCATGCCTCCTCGCTCCGGACCATGGAGTGAACCAGGACCGGTAGCGAGAGGTCGCCGCGGCCGATCGCCTCGACGAGGACATGGTAATGCTCCGCCCTAGCAGGACAGGCCTCCACCGTATGCTCCACCGTGTCCTCTGCGGAGACTTCTCTTCTGATAGTTTTAGCATGACCATTAATAATGCTCAGGGACAAACTATGAGTCGTGTTGTTGTGGATCTGCGGAAGTTCTGTTTCTCGCACGGTCAACTGTATGTCGCTTTATCGCGAGTAAGCAGCGTGCAAAGCCTGTTTTTACTTACTGATGAACATTACATAACAAGTAATATTGTTCACGAAGTAATTTATAAGTGTTAACGTTCGTTCGTTCTTCGTAATTTTGTAAATCATGTCATAATCATGATGAGTACATACATACATTAGTGAGTTTGTGTACTTATGTACATATATACTTAATCTTGCTTAATACGAAGTGCACGCGCGAACGAAGTCGCGGGCACAGCTAGTCGTGAATATGAACTTATCCAAACAATACGTGGTCGTCGTCCTTCAACTCACATAAAAATAAACCTTATAGCTACTACTTAACGACCGGTAAACCGTCACAGGAAGGAAGTAACGACGAGAATCGGGTGAATAAAGATGCACAGGTATACAAAAGGCAGGGTGGGCCAGCATTGTCGATATTACATAAATTGATCGCGCAGTTACCATTTCATTCTGAAGGGTAAAATCAGATAGTACTTGTCAAGGCTACTGTCGAGGTTTTGATTTCAATGCTTGAATTCAGTAAACCTGGATCGATTTTATGCAATTAGAGGCTGGCCTATTCCCATCCAGTGATTGATACTAGATGCCTGAATAGAGGATTGAAGCGTTGACGATGCATGTCGGAATTTCAATCCAGTGTCACTGGAATTGGGTGCTGGTTTAAAATGCTGAACCAATGTTAATCGCGATCGTCAACCCGATTTGATTATGCGTGGAAGTAACTGCTGCCTTCTCTGTACTTCTTCTTTGCCCTGAAATGAGACAGTAACAAGCTGGTATTATAATACTACTCACCGAACCAGTCAGCACAATGCTCCAAAGGATCAGCCACTCTAATCCCACTCGGCAGCGGCTCAAACTCCACAACAGACTCCCTGCTGACTCTGTTCCTCTCCTCGTTCTCACTCACGATGTACGCGGCCGCATTATTGTTGGCGATGTTCTGCATTTCCCGCAAAGATATCGGGCCGTTGTTGTTGTCTTCACTGATGTTGTTGTTGACGGGCTCAGCGAAGCCTGAATCAGGCGGATGGGTCCGGCGAGCATCGTGTAGGTGGGTGGCGCTCGCGGTAAACAACTGTGGGAGATTTGGTTAAGTTAGTATTTGAAGGTTTGGAGAAAATATGGTGAATCGTTGTGTACTATGGTGTAAGATGGGGTGAATACTAAATTTGGAGTTAGTGAAAAGTTAATGGTAAACATAAAAGGATTTTGATTTGTGTTCGTATTCAATCACAATAACATTTCATGCAAAGACACAACAGAGGACGTCACATAAAACAGGAATACATTATTGTGAGTTGCTTGTTTTGTATTTTGCTTTTGAGTGATGGATGACACGCAACAAAAATTTTAGAATCTTTCAAGTGATTTTACATAAAAAATTCTAGATCCCCAAAACAGTCAGGCATCCTTAAATAAAAAACCTTCACCAGAAATCTATAAACACACAATTAAAAGCGAAAACTAAACGTCACAATGGAGACAAACAACTACGTCATCTACTAAGTACCTGATTGTCCGCTCCTTCGTTCGGCTGGCGACAAGAGAAAACAATGCATCAGACATTTGATCTTGTTCATACAGAGTTATATTTTGTATTGTTCCTACAAGGACTCAAGCACTAAGTGAGGTTACGTGATATTATGGAGTGAGAGTGGATGACGCTGGACTGTGCTCTAGATTTTAGCGAAGCTGTATTTATTCTTTGCTTATTTGACCGCTCTTAGCCTCTATCCTGATGGATGAGGTCTATGATGGAACGAGCGTGCCCAAAATTTGTTTTGAATACTGATTGGTTATATATGGTACGGAACACATTATGCAGGCGAAGAGTTCCACTCTTTGGTTGTGCGCAATGCGCATGATGAATGTGGAGGAGAAGCGTTTCTGGCACTATGGCTAGAGCAAATTAATCCTCAAATGCAAATGACTTTAAGCCACACTGAGGGGGAACTTTAAGACCCACGCTGACCTTGTCGCTGTAATTTCTAGAGTAAGAAAGACTTGTTTTTCCTTTGATAAACGGTAGTAACTCGTCGTGCTCTATATGCATTAGACTAGTATGCAGCTATGAGTGTACATTGTACAATGGCATACTTCTGTCACGTCTAATTGGCTAACGCGATATATCTGCAGGCGTCGCCCCCCGGATTAGCTCATCCAAGCGAATTACTAGTACTTATAGTGTACGATCGGCGTGTCTATTGGTCAGGGTCAACAGTTTTATGGCTAGAGTATGGATTTTAGATTTAAGGAGATAGAACCTTTGTGGGTTCTATTATTTGATTATTATCTAATGCATATAAAATTGGGCACACGGGTACACTACAACGTGGGTTACAACATAGGATAATTTTTATCCTGTTAGTTTTTTTTTCAAGAATGAGTAAACATCAAATGCCCCCTTACGCTCTCTGACTGAAACCCATCCATGCTCCTCCTAGTGCCTTTTGCGTTCCAGGGCCGCGGTAACTCTTTCGAACAAAATCCGCAACGCTGGCTAGTACATTACCTTGGGATCATTTCTTGGCATTTTTTTTAGTTACTGTGTTAAAAAAACGTTGTTTGATATAAAGTGGGCGCAGTAAGAAAAATCGAGTAAGTGCTCAAATGAACATGCCTTTTTTATGGATGGGAAATCAAATGGGTCCTGCCACTCTGGGTGGAGCGGGACGGAGTTTCAGACTCTTACTGACTAAAACTCATCCGTGCTCCTCCTAGTGCCCTTTGCTTTCCAGGGCCGCGGTAACTCTTTCGAACAAAATCCGCAACCCTGGCAGGCTCTGGCCCTAACGGACCCCGTCTACAATGCTGACATTTCTTAGAGGCGCGCGTGGAACACAACGCGCCGTCGCGTCGACCCGGGCCTGGCTTTGATCGGACCGCGAGCCACCCAACGCTCGCCGTCCGCAGGCCCGCGCCTATGGTGGTCGGGAATCGCCCTGCGACTCTCGACGCACGAGGCGTCTCCTCGAGTTGCGGCGGCTGGGGCGTGAGGGTTGTCTCTCCCTCACACGGCCTGCCTCCTCCTTCACTAGCATTACTGCTTCGCAGAAGGAGGTGACGGCTGCCCATGCCTCCTCGCTCCGGACCATGGATTGAATCAGGGCCGGGCGCGAGAGGTCGCCGCCGCCGATCGCCTCGACGAGGAAACGGCGGTGCTCCGCCCAAGCAGGGCAGACCTCCACCGTGCAAATAAACATGCCTTCAAAGTAGATTTCTCATTAATCAAAGTGCACTAAAGCAAGGAATAACAAACATGTTTCTACATACGTGGTCTTAAAAATACTTCGCTAGAAAAGTCGAGCAGTACGTAGTAGTAATCCTCGCTTTTACATACAAACATAATTGGTCAATTACTGTCTGTGAATAAGAGAGCTGCAGGAAAACAGCGCTCGTTCGCTTTCACAAAGGATAACTACCACTGTATAATAACATGTGCTGCTTTAGATAACTGGGTCATTAGTAGTGTGCATGTGAGCCTTAGGACCTTCGTGTCAGACATTTTAGGAGTTTTCTCAGTATATTCTTAGGCTTTACTAAGATTTCTGTAAAGAATCAGAGGGCTTAAACGATCGCTTATGTCAAATACGATGTCGAAGATGCAGGCGTGCTCCATCTTCGACCACTCTGTGGGATGGTGGTAAAACGCATGCCTATCAATAGTAAAAAAAAACAATGTATGGAAAAAATAGCTTTTCTGTTATTGTCACCAGGCGGCGCTTATTTAGTTTGGATACAAACTGACGTATAGAGAGTAAAGTCCCGCAAACCTCCATTGAATAGGGAGGATCCTCCGACCAGACGGTTGTTGTGTCTGGTGGGCAACAGCCCGATAGTAGATGTTCGGACTGTTGTATAATTATGTTCAAATCGCACGATAAACTCTGATACCGCACTAAGGCCACTGGTCGTACCGTCCTGTATTAGGAATGTAGGAAGCGTATTACATTTAATCTTCTTCTTCATCTCTTTTCAGCCATTTTACAGACTATTACAAGTTATAGCTATGCAAATAAATTCTGACTAACCACGCCCCCTTTAGGGAAACTAGGTTACGGTTCAATTTTTCAAGCGTAAAAAGCTATATCTGCTGATTACTAGGTCAGCATTATCCGAGCAAATTATACGCCCAGAAAGAATATAAATTTTATTTATATGCCAAAAGCAAAAAACCTCTAACAATAATTGTGCGGCCTTGATTGACGCTCTATTCATGTACAGCCGAGCCCATTGACTGTGGGATCGTTTGACACAAAGGGGTATTCAGCCAGTGCAGCCAATCCGAAGGCTTTTTGACAATAAATGGTCTGAATGAGGCTAAATTTATTATGAATTGGGATGTTTAACGGTTTTAATAGAGATGATTCACTAAACTTCATAATATACGCACAAACTACAACGAAACTATTAAATATGCTTTTCGGGAAGCTGCTGCAGGTGCAAAGCACTGAACTGAGAACGATTTTATCTTTTCCGGTGGATGTCGTGACAAACGAATTTACAGCAGGTGCCAGATGGACAAAACGACCACTTCGTTGCGAGGATCGTGTACAAAATACTTTGCAAGATGTTGTCAAATCCCATGCCAACGTATTAATGGGGGGTTTATTTTGTTCAAGAACATGAAATTCGATCAGAAACTTGATCTGGCTATTAGAAAACGGAGTAAATCAAACAGCACTAGAATTTCAACAGCTAGTTTATCCCATTTTACTTTATTTTTTGGATGAGATGTCATGAAATGACTTCTCCCGCTATGGGCGGAGCGTGAGGAAGTGTCAGACTCTTACTGACTTACGACCGCTTTCTATAACATATCTCAATCCCAATCTTGATCCCGATCCTTGTCTGTAACCAATCAACGGCCGAGTTTGTGTCCTTCACCACACAATCCTCACTTTTGATTGACAGACAAGGATCGGGATCAAGATTGGGATTGAGATATATTATAGAAAGCGGCCGTAAAACCCACCCGTGTTTCTTCAAAATGCCTTTTGCGTTACTCTTTCGAACAATTCAGCAACCGTGGAGCTAGTGTATCCCTAGTAACTCTTTCAACTAGGACAAAAGTATCATCGCCTATAGATTTATCATGGCAAATCATTGAAGCCGGAAGACGTTCATTGTCACGTTCCCGGGCCTCAGCACTGTTTAATAGGATTGATTCAAGCCGCTCGTGCATCGGACCCCTGTGTTTTTATAGGTCGCTGATCCATTAAGTATTCGGGTCAACATTTCTGGGATATCTAGAATCTGAAGTTTGATTACAATTGGATTGACTGTATATAAGTAACCTTACATTCCTCCAATGGAAATCTACAAAAAAAATAAGAGAGGCTTCCTGATACTTATTGATTTTACTGAGAGTATTTTCCCTCCCAAGAACGTTCTGACATTGACAGTATAATTGAATATACTTGATCTTCTACACAAGCGTATTATATGTTCATAGCCTGAGTGTATTGGTAGTTAGGTACATTCGGGGACAAAATTACTTATCCATTACACGGTACGCCGGCAATACTTGGAAGGTAAGGTTTTCATTATGGCAATCGTGTTGCATCTCCCGAGGTGTCACACGCAACGAATCGTGTGAATTGGCACGAACGTTGGTAGTTACTTGTAATATCATTAAGTAGGATTTCGTTTTTTATGGTGTGTGTATAGGCACATTAACTTGAATTGTTCTGGGCGATAAGATTTATTTCATGAGGTCATGTCCAAAATTCTTTATATCTGAAACTAAATTATTGCCATGGCAATGTGAGGTTTGCCAATCTTCTGCTACTTTATGCTTGCTTACGGTTGTTTGATTTTCTGCTGTTTCTGGGAGTCATCACTTCTTCTTAATGCCTCAAAAATTGAGTTTGAATCTACCACTTCTCATGCCCATGAAACTGTCCCTAAAGACTGCAAAATTTCCGTAACTCAGCATAACTTTTTGACCGCTCAATTCCTTCTATATCCATAGCGACACCTGCGTTTAATTACAAAGAATGACGTAACACATTAAGACTTACGCGAGCTGTTAACAAGATAATTGTACGCGTATGTGTGCGTGACGAATGTGTTCGACATCGGATCGTATTACGATTCATGTTATGCAGTTCATCGCAGGTTACGTCAAGGTTTGCAACGGCCGTTTATTTTTAATTCGCACTCACTGTTCATCGGCCTATTTCCGGACATTGTTGTCATTATTATAGAGAATGATTTATTTTTAACTTTGGCCATAAGTGTACGGAATGCTAAGTGATTAACTTCGCTTTGAGACAGATTTTATTGCGAGAAAGTAGTTTTGAAATTAAAAAAGTAGATGACATGACGAAGTAGCCTTTCCAATTCCTTCACAGCCAATAACAAATGTACACTTTCTTGAGCAGTAAACGATCATCGAAATTTTATTTAAAATTCTTTTCAGCCAAAGATCAATCACCTTTCGAAAAAAACGAAACAGCCAATTCAAGGAAACACAATTACGCAATAACAACATAATAATGCATATAAAAAGCGTTCCTTGTCGCTGTGGTAACACCGGCAACTCTGGCAACAATAGGCGACAATTCTTATGAACACGAGTCCCACACAATGAAGTTATAAAGTTTATAGTCGAGTCCACAACTCCACACATTGTTTGATCCATCCGAGCCTTGTTAGGGAAAGTGAGTGATAACGGTGCTGAAATGTAGGACGACTACTTGAGTGTGACAAGTCGGCGGTGGATGGTCGGATCTACGTCGGATCAATCCGTTGCTTCCTTGTTTTGTTGGTAAAAAACCACTTCTGGTCATTGAGTGACGTTTTTTGTTGCATTCAGTGGAGTAGCGTTTATCCGGCCTAAGACGGGTCGTCTGGGTTTTTATTATGTTCTTACGTATCAGATGTCGGTTCTTGGGATTTCCAACAAGGTTTCGTGTAAACTCTGTCAGTGAGAGTCCACTAATTGACTCTCTCTAATGTTGAGCAATCAATCAGTGCTAGAAATCTGATAAATTCTGTAATCCGTCAAGACATGCCACTCGTAATTTGCATCCCACGACTATTTAAGTATTTATGGAAGTCAATGTTGATCTACTTCTTAGCTGTTAAATGAACGTCGATGTGTCATGTGATTCATGGTCCAAGCAGAAATTATACCGGAAAATCTTTAAATGCGTAAAATTGGATCATTCACGAATTATTAAGCTAGGTTTTACAAAACGTGCAAATGACTCAGATTCATTTTATTTAATCCTAAGCCTATTTGAAACCACAAAATTGGGTAAAAGCTTTTAAAACAGTGACAACTTTTTAATACCGGTGAAAACGAAAATTAAAATAAATTAACCGTGCGTTACGCAAATTGGAAAACTTAATTAATATCCCACCCTCTATAATTACTTAGCTCGAGCAACTAAGCAAATTGTGAAGGTTTCAGTAAATAGGACAAAGGACCAGCTTGACGTCATTATAACGCTGGTGGGACAGACGACCCTCCACGAAGGTCATATTCGTAGAAGAGCCAATTCAATTACTAAAATGCAAAAGCTTGTCATTACTAACACTTGGCTAATTTCGCAAGACAAAGCAAGGTCTTTAGAAATGTCCAAATTGCCAATAAGGGCTGCTCTTTTACGTTTTAGTGGTAATATGTGTCAATGTCGTTTCGTAATCGGCTCCAATGCGCAGAATTGACTGATTTACAATACATTATTCTCTGAATGGCCATTCGCATACTACTCAACGATAATACTGCACTGAAGCGTGGTAATTGTGTGAATTGATGACGCGAACTGTTACCACAGTTGCATGTATCTCGTCTTGCAAACAACAATATATAACATTATTGAGCAAAATATTTCCTCACGAGATAAATTTTACGAAACTAGATTAAACGTAACACCGATCGGCATCGTCGTAACCGATGTCGCGTGTCCGAATGTTATAAAATCGAAATGTACGATTTCATGGCAGATTAGAAGTATGGTCGCACAATCTTTGCAGTGGATGTGATGTATGAGTAAATGGTCTACAATCTTGTTATTTCATTTTTTCAGATACATTTAACGTTCCATATCTACGACTGATACACCATAAGTAAATCCATCCAGAAAACATTTTATACGGGATGCTTCTTCAACTTCAAAGTTCCCAGAAAATGTCAGAAGATGAAGGCGGACACCCAGGAAGTTTTCTTATAAATCAGGAGCACCCCAATTTCAGAATCAATCTATCAAAACCAGTAAGATACCTCACGTGTTTCAATAAGGAAATCTAATAGAAACTTTAATCCTTTCGAGCGAAACTGTCTAAAAGTGAAATATTACACAGTCAACAAGAGTTTATGCTGAGTTGAGACGAGGAAAAGGAAACTGACATTTATTATTATGAGAATAGTACATAAACAAGGTTCTTCTGAGTAAAACTACGTAGCAATAGTAGACTAATCTTAATGGAATTCAGTATCGGATGGTGGCTGATAAAAATAATTGCTTTATTGATTGTTTTGCTCGTTTAGCTTAGGTTAAGTCTTAAAGGAGAATGATACAGTCGTATATTTCTAGATATAGCAAGTCATTTTCTGGTCCTTCTATCTTTGTTAATCTCTGGTCCTTACGAAAAAATGTCCCAGAATAAGATGGTTTTACGAAATAAAGACAGGATATACTTAATCTACGTCACAAAATTGTATTCTTGGCATAACATAAACCCTTTTCGGATAGAAAACGAAATTACACAAGATTTTGTTTGTCTGACAGCAGTAAGTCTTGGATGACTTCGTCTGTAATATGTGTCTGACTGTATTTTCAATTTCTTTAGCCGCTGTGAGCCCGCCAGTACTTTGTTAAGTATATTAATTATCGACCAGTCGTGCGTGTAAGTATCCTTGTTGGTACATTAATTGCCTACTTCCTGGGCATGTAAGACGCCGCGCTACAGCAAAGAAAGTTAATGGCTTGAAGAGAAATGCTTATTTATTCTTTATCGCCCGCTAAATGACTTCCTTTAAATATTAAATTAAATTAAAAATAGAGGAAATCAAACACATGAATTTAATCAATCGCCTTGATTAATGTCGTCCATTTTTTAAGACTCAACAGAAAATGAATGCATTCCAATTTTTACTAATCACATTTTTGACATGAAAGGAAAAATAATATGAAAAATCTTTTCATATTATGTTTTTCCATCGGTAAATCATATATTTTTTTTTGTAAATTAGCCTCAAATCTCCCGCCTAATTGCAGCGATGACTAGGTTCACAAAAAATAACAGGAAAATTAAATTTTACAAGACCACATGCATTTCTCATTTGATGTACACATTGTGAATTCCATACAAAAATAGATTTAAAATGAATGACACCGCGCTGGTGCCAAAATAATTGGAATAGCGGTGTGGGCATTGACATTCTTCGAAATAAAATTTCAGAAAAAGTGTTTTGACAAAAATATAGATTATATTGTAGTGATCAGATGACTGATATTTAATGGGCGGTAAAATAAATCTATTCTGTCATAAAAGTAGGTGAAATGACAGAAATACGGTGTGAACAATTCCGACATCTTTTTTCATCGCCTTAAGCGTGGTAAACTTTCGCCAAGTTTTTTGGCTAACAAACTATGAGTCTATGACACAACAATGCTAAAAGCTTTGATGTTAGCCAAAAGTCTGAGAAGAATAGAAAGTGAAACATGATACGAGTGACAAACAGCATTATTGTGTTCTCAGAAGAGATTATGTTTCTATTCAACCACCTAATCATAACTAACTTTTCCAAAGAACTTTATCAAGCAGACAAAACAAGGATCAGTTTATTAAAAACAGAAGAACATTCATTAACTAAGAGTTATCAATAAACTGGCCGTTTCAAGGCGAACACGTGCTCTGTACATTGTAATTAGCGTGCGCATGAGTCACTCGCGGTGATGCGCCCGCGCATATAAAATACACTCGCTTTTATCTTGCGCGTGTCGTCGCCACTTAGTAGACGGATAGAGTTGTTTGGACAACTATTGTGGAGATAGACATAACTTTAACAATGACGGAGTATAAATAAAACAACACAAGACATAAATCGGACCAAATGACGGACAGACGGATTTAAATGTTAATGGGTACTAAAGAGCCTGTAGAGTCTTGCGTGTAAGTACCGACATTTTTATGCGTAGATCTCCTAATGATCTATTTCCGTCAGCTGAATCACTGCACTGATAAACCACCAACGTCATTACATCAGTATGCACATACTCATATCCAAGCGGTTTGCATTTTATTTTTAGTGGTAAGCGCCAAACGTGGAAACTTTGAAGGGTCTGAATGAGAGGAGTTCTGGGACTGGTTTCATTCCAGAATTATTAACAGGGTAAGTCAACGTGACATTTAACAGTTGTTGCATCACATTTTCTGGCAAATATTGACCTGCTTTTGAGTGTTATCACCCCAGACAGAAGACATTTAATAATAAACCCTTTACAAAACCATACCAAGACACCGTTTCACCAATATAATAGGCAGCGCTAAACACTTAAAAGAGAAACTCCCGTTCCATTAGCATAAAGAGCCAAAAATCCGCGCCATTCCGGAAACAATGATAACCAAGGAGCGGAGCGCTCGTATTACATTGACACAATTAATTGGCCATTACACTGCATTACAGCGATGGGCTTTCAGAGGTTCGGCTTTTGTGTCGTTAGAGCCGCGCATCCGGCAAGCGACCACAACACGGTAGTGGCCTGTGGTCGCCTAACAGGAAATTTATGGGAACTCCGGTACGCAGAAACTTCATAGTCTTCGTAGAAGTTCTCGGAATCTTTTTACGAGGAAAGGTTTAATATGTAGTTATTTTTTTATGGGTTAAATCTTAGCAAAGTTTTGAAGATAGGAAACAGTCTCGATTCCTTGCCTGAGAGGTGATAAAATCCGTATTCATAGTTAATTTGCAATAACTTAGCTAATAACAAATGGCCGACCGCAAAATCGAAAAGAGAAAGAAGATACACACAACGCCTGAAACCGATAATGTTTTAAGTTTTCAAAGTCATTGAGAAGGACACACAGAAAATTGAAACGAATGCGCTTTGAGCTTCAAACTAGGGCAAACAAAAGGCCAAAGAAGAAGTGCTGCACTAATCTTATTACGAAACAGATCTATGTTGGGAATATGACGTGTACTGCAAATGTGGGCAAGGGTAAACATATTTAACTTGTAAATAGTATGCAGCTGATATAAAATATTCATCGGAGCCGGATTATAATTCAAAAGGTTTACACAATGGTGCATGGCATGCTGGCTGTACGGCGTATTTACGGCCCCAGGCTTGCTAAAGAGCTGTTGACATCTTTGCTAAAAGCATACGACAATTGTACGACTCTATAATGCGTATGTGGGAGGCTTTGTTTGCTTATGTTTTTGTACAAATGTGTACAAGTATAAGCTTGGCACCAGGATTTGAACTAACTAAAAGACATTTCGGAACCGGAATGCCACAGGGACTATAAATTCAGGTGGCGGTGTAGGTGTTAGCTTGATTCCTAACTCCAAGTTCTAATATTTATAGCACTTCTTGTAATGTAATGATCTCTTACAAAAGTAATCCTGTTAAGCAGAAACAATACGTTTTGAGTAATGAGTTCAACCAACACAAATAAAATATTACAACACCTCGTGCGTTCTGCGTTTTTGCGTTTACGTTAATCTTTTAAAAAATACATATTTGCATTACGTACAAAAACTCCAGCTTACGGTACATTATGTCAAACATGAAAAGCAAATTTTGTGAGACCTGCCTCAACGCGCTGATGCGAAGCCTCGTGCAGCTAGCGTTGACGTTGATTAACCCGTCAAGGTATTTGCTTTGTGAATATAATGGCTGACTCAGTGTGTGAATGTTATTTTATAATAGACGTCCTTTTAACGAAGGATGTTTGTTATTCAAAGTTAAAACTGCGACATGTCATTTAGACAAAAAAATATTTTCAAAGTCATCAAGTTCTAGGAATTTGGTCACAAGGAATTTGCGATGAAGATAAAGAATGCTGAAATTCATGGTCTATTTCAGGGTATCCCAAATAGGTGTTTACCTTTTAAGTGTTTGTAAAAAAGATGCTTTTGACTGAGAAGGAGACATCCATTTTGGGGAAACAGGAAGACTTACGGGCATTAGCAGTTCACAAGTTGAAATTCTGGATTCATTCGACATAGACTTTGGAGAAAACTTCCTCAGTTTTCCTTTAACAAAAACATCGACTTCCTAAAACTGTGTTAAGGCTAGACGATGTAGTAATGGAATAAAGACAGCTCTCGTTTAGAGTTGCCATAAATACAGTTCGGACAGATCTGGTGAGCAGAGCTACAACAGTACCGCTGCTGGCACGTGACGGACGTTACTCAGGTACTCGCATTACTTTGCAGATCATCTCAATCGCGTTCTACTCTCATGACAGTACATTGCCGGTTTTATAGCCGCTTCATATTTTAGTACATGAATCAGAGGAGCGATGGGGGAGGTGTGAAGCGATGACAGCGTGGGAGGGGCACGACTGTGGGGTGTGCCCGCCGCGGGCTCTATGCCAAGTAGAAGCGCCACTGCATCGTCAGATGACTGGCATTATACTGCACTCACTACATCTACTTCCAATCTTAATCTTTCACACATACGGTTCATTTTAAATGTTGATGGATGAAAAATATCGGATTGTGTTTCGTCGTGTGAATGTCTCGCGCGTAGTCTAGGGTTTTTATGTGAAGTATCTCAAAGTCCGCCGTGCAAAGAATTCGCCACGGATTGTTTTAGCGTATTGTGAGAAATATTGCTGTGTATTTTTGGCGCCCCCTTTTTTATTTTTTCCTTGAGCTTGATAGCGTCAAGAGGCTTTTATTTAATAACCACGATAAAGGTTTATTGCGCGACGAAATTTTACATGTTCACACATCCTACTAATCCTATCCTACTTCCTACTAATATTATAAATGCGAAAGTTTGTGAGGATGGATGGATGGATGGATGTATGTTTGTTACTCTTTCACGCAAAAACTACTCAATGGATCTTGATGAAATTTGGCACAGAGGTAGATTATAGTCTAGAATAACACATAGGATACTGTTTTATCCCGGGAGTATGTTTACTTGGGATATTATCGACATTCACGCGGGCGGAGCCGCGGGCGGCAGCTAGTTGTTAATAATTTCAGATAAAACTTGTTTTATCAGATTTAAAAAAAAAGAGATTTTCTGTTTTAATTTTGGTCTTGAAACTGAGGATAAATCCAACTACGCCGAAATGAGCATGCTTAACATCAGTCTCGCCTGAGGCCACGTAAACCCACGCTCTGTTTACGTGGTTTAAATAAATGAAGTTCACAAAAATAAGATATTAATATTTGATCTTGGCCAAAATCATGACAAGAAAAAACGAGTTTTGAATTTTATCAATGCGATTTAGAACAAAATGCACAAAAAGCATGTCACTCATGTTTACGTTAGTGCGTGGACAAGACAGGTGGGCGAGTGTGCTGACTCATAGATAACGATTATCGCATTGTTTTTAGACAATTATAAGTGTGAATAACACTGTTTACAAGCGCCAGTGTGTAATCTGGGGCGCTGCAATTGAGGCTTCCTACAAGGTCAACGATGAGTGTACTTAGTGCCCCCAATAATACTACCGAGATCTCAGCGTATCGTAATGCGTTGTTTGAAGTGTGCGAACAAATAGATTCGTTCCCAATACTTAATTGCTCGTTGAAGATGAAAGAAAATAAACTGGTAATAGAGGAAAATGTGATTGAGTACTCAAACACACAGAAAAGTCTATCATCATCAATGTTTCATTGTCCCGACTAAAATATCAATTGTGTGAACAAAATGTCCTTTGTTATAGTGCTCCTTATCAGGAAACAGAACCGCAGGAAATTCGGGCAACCAAAAGCTATAATTCACAGGAAACTGGGCAGGAATTTGGCACGATTTAGCCTTTATCTCTGTCTCGGTTTAGGATTTAAGTCTTCGGAAATTCGCTTGTAACATTTATTTTTGATAATATCTGTCGGTTATCGTGTCAAAAAGTAGCATATATCCTTCTCGTTCGCGCTACGCTTTCAATATCACGCTAAAACTCGTCAAGTCATGAATCTATTTATTGTACGCAATACAATAAATGAGCTCACTTATCGTGCGTGTTTTAAGTGCCCATGCCGTCGTAATAATCTGCATGGACTTAGTCCAAGCAACTCACAGACGCGAGCAGTGATCCGCCGCATACACCCAGACCGGAACATAGCCCAAATAGCTATCTCCTGCCTTTTGAAGACAAATCTCATACAACACATTTCAAGATATCAGATGCAGATCAATATCCGCGGTAATAAATACCAGAAATAAACTCTGTGACTAATAACTGTACACATGCCTGCTTGATGTGTGTAGACACATCATCGCGTGGAATAGAACAATACCGGTGCCAACGGCTGAGTAAGTGTCGGGTAGACCCGCATGCGTCTACTGTTACCGTTTGGCTGACATCTCAGTAGGCGCAGGCGTTCCCCTATGAGTGAGAGGCTTATCGATCCAAATCTAGCTCGGAATATGCGGGTTTTTGCCACATCGCCCACATCGATGGTCTGCTGTGGAAGTTGTGTTGCTGTACTGTGTCAGAAGTATTCGTGGTATTCAGTTCTGCGGGTTCACGCCAAACATACTATATTCTTATCCGGGTCTTGCGCTTGCTAGACCTTTCCGTCAGAACCAAAGCACACAGATTTCAACGCCGTTGAATGTGGGCCATGTGAAAGACCACAAAACTGTTTCCATTATCCCATTTTCCCCGAAAGTTAGCAAAGACGGTACTGATTTACCGTCAAATGGCTTCTGAAATGTTGCCTTTACGAAATGCTCTCTAATCGTTTAACACTGTTGTAACTTCAAAAGCTTCTGCGTGTGGTTTGTTGTTATACAAGTGTTACGTTGTTCTACTGTACTACTAGAATACTTGTCCGTATTCGTTTTGCGATTTCTTTTTTATATGGATTACCTCATTCTCTCAATAAGAAATATAAATAACAAAATTTACTCAAATGTCCGCACGCAGCTTACCTCATTCAGACAATAAAATGTGATAGGTATGAACTTATAGCAAATTGCGCATAATTTTGCCTAAACGGCGTACAGTATATAAGAAAATTACGTCATGAAAGGGACAGTTAGAAGACTTAGAAGGCCGAGAATAGCGTAACAATGACGTCATTGACGACCCACGCGAAAAATAAACAGTTATCGTCTCCCATTACTCTGAAGGGGCTCTTAACAAAATCTTTGTCCGTCACACAAAAACGCACTTTTCTCGGAATGTTTGCGGATATTTTATCAAATCTCGCGACACAATACCCTATTCCGGCCACAAAAGAGTAACGAGGGGTAGAGCAGAAGTTTAATTTAGGAAATACGGTACAAAAGTAAGTAATTCGCATGCGGTGGAATTCAAGCACACAATACTGTAAAAGACCTGGTTTCCTAGCTTTCTTTGTACTAGATATACACTAACATCACACACATACAGCCTCGATTTTGGCTGAGACCAGGCTCGCATACTTATTAAGCCGCCTATGGAAATGTATCACATCCTCTCGTCTCGGCGATTCTTAATTCGAGTTTCGCGTATGTTCGGTGGAACAGATGTAGATTCTGAGGGCGCACGGGATCTGCACTATTGTCTTGCGCGCGTATTGTGTTCGAGGGCGTGCCGGGTGCGTTGACCCCGCCCGGCGGCCAATGATTAGATACACAACTGCAACTTTTATTAGACACTACATATGGGAGCGAGATTATCACGCCCGACACAATGATCAATTCATTTGTATCCGTATGTTCCATTATGATCCCAGTATCTGTCGCTGCCAACAAGCTTAATCAGCCGTTTCATTAAAAGCCTAGCCTTTTCATTGAACAAAACATGTCACTTATGTCACTGAAAAATCGGCGCATTTAAATGAAAAGGCTAGGCCACCAATTAAACGGCTGATTAAGCTAATTGGCTGCGACATATCCATTCTAGTAACTTAAACAGTCAGTTTATCCATTCATGTTTAAAACTCATCAGCTTTAAATTAGGTACAGGAAATTTCTGTTTTTCCTTATACTAAAACCATTTAGGAGTATCAAATTAGGTTAACCAGTTAATTATTATTTTATTAATTGGAATTGGCTTACCTATCTTATAATTTGAGGTTGACTTTAAAACTATTTTAACTTTTATTTAATCGTACTTTGCCGAGGATACTGATTTTTAGTTTTATTTACGTAAGCTTTGTAAATTGTGCGACGAGGAGCCAGTTTTCGAGGACAGAGGCTTTTTTTAATCAATTTAGAAACTCGAAAGTACATATATATTACCCATAATTATGTTAATGTTACTACCCATAATTTATACATACACTCCTAAACACAGTCTGTTGAGCTAAAACCAAAATTGTTTTTGTATACAAACTGATAAAGTTCATTGACCTACATTTGGGACGGTCCAACAATATCTAAGTTTGGTCCAATTGGTTTTATTGGGTCATAAACGGAATATAGAAGAACTGAGTCGGGTATTCTACTACTACTTTCTTATTGCGAATTTTATGAGGCAAATTAAATGGTTGTTGAATGTAAAGTGCGCTGTAAAACACCTGTTTACATGTTGATCTTGATACTTATTTTATACTAGGGAAACTGTAAACCGATGAAATGTTATTATGGGGGTTATTATTGAGGTGGCAGTTGATAGAGATGTATAGAATGTAGTCGGGTACAAAGATACGCCACGAGTGCCAACCCTAATGAATTGGGATAAAGGGAGAGATACGAGAATGATGATTTACCGCCCCCCGCACATCCCTTCAGAATTAAATTAAATCCTGCTTATATTTAATACAAAACTTTGACAATTCCCGGGATAAAACAATAAAACATTGTAGAGTTTGACAAATACTCAACACAAATTCATAATTCAGAAATGGGGGGTTATTCTCGAATGTAATTTGATTCGGTTAGGCTTTAGATGAGATGATTAGAAGGCTCGTAGATCGCAATCAATAATATGGGCAGTTCAGAGAACCAAATCAAAATTAATTAAAAATGTGCTCCAGCATTGCATAAAATTACTACGACATTTCGACATAAAAACTTATGTTACTACAAAACCCGACAAAGATACCAGTAATAGATTAAAACGCTGCAACGTCGTGTAAACTGTGACAAGTTATTAACCCTTCACCTCCACACAATGGTGACCCTTGCTGACTCCTGACTGGCTGCATGGGAAGTGACAGCTGACGCATACCGTCCCCATTTAACCACAAATCGATACGAAAAGTTGTGCCCTTTGCCAGAAGACATACGAGATATATTTGTATACCTTGTTGCGTAAACAATTGCCCACTAGTCCAATAATAACACTTCTTTGTCCATAGGTTACAGAAAACACACTGCAGAGCAAGTATGGAGGAGGACGAGATTGCAGCTCATCTAAGCTTTGCAATAGTAGCTGGATACAGAGATAGTCAGTTGTATCTTGAAGAACTGGGATGGCTAGAATAACCATTATAACCAATTTATCCGACCCATACGCAAAATACGCACTTGGACGTGGAGTTGAGAACACTAGCCCGACATACGTACATAGATCTACCTTGAACTCTATTAGCATTACGTATGACAGATTTTTTCGTGTCACCACACCACTCATTGACTAAGAATAGGACATTGTTTCTTCCCGTGGGTGTCACGCTATTGACGCCATGTATCATAGAAATAAGTAGGTTTTTAAGCACAGATAACATAGTACGATAAGTCTTCCTATTGGTTGCGGAAGTTAGACTTCTGAATAACAAGAAATACTTGGTAATAATTACCAAGTATTTCTTGTTACTCAGAAGTGCGGATGAAGTGTGCCTAAGGGAAGGTCGCGAATAAACGTACGGCTAGTTCCTTTATGTTAAACGAACCTTGAAGATACTGCTCTAAGATGAAAAACTATGTAGGTAAATCCCATCACTTCCAGTGGGTGTCGTAAGAGGCGACTAAGGGACTCACCAGAGAAAGGTAATAATAGGTAAGTATAAAGAATTACCATTTACACCACACTTTAATCTGATCTAGAATCAAGTTTATTCAACCTGACAATGTTCAGAGCGAAATGAGTTTTTTAATTAAAAGACTAGTAAAAAGTAAGAGAAAGTTTATCATTATTTAAAGTTTAAAGAGATTAATGTGGGAAATTACTTTTATTTTATACTGCACTGGCTTTTTAGTTTATAATTTAAATATGTTGTAAATACATACTAGGCAATGACTATAAATCTAAGTTGTTTTCCATAATTTCCTTCCAACTTGCATGTTATACTAACACATGTTCAACAACAACAACATTACAAAGAGGCTATTATAATGTTCTACTTACCATATTTATTTATCTTTCATTTAAGAAATAGATGACTGAATTTTTTACAAGTAATTTTTGGTACAATTTTTTCGATAATTTAAAACTTTTCTCATTGCACGATAAGTCTTCCTATTTTCTAAAACTAACAAACTCACACTTATTCAATGCATAAGCAGCACAACAGGATACCAAATACTTCAATAGTAATTATCAACAATGTGCATAATGAGTTAAGAATCAAGTAGGCCACCAACATTGTTGTTTTACACTGTATTTGTGACAAACAATTTAAACTGATTATATCACTGTAAACAATTGTGGTACAATCAATAATAAACAATAGTAAGTGAATTCCTGTCCAAGATAATTTTTTTTATGAGATCTTTTGTGATTATTGAGTTTTTTTTTAAATAATTTTCTAATTTATAAATAAATTTTGATTATTACTTCTCAATACATAATATTAAGACAAAACCGTTTTGTATACAAAAATCCCATCTAAATTCAATAGTTTTCAATACATCCGTGTCTTACTTTTTACATTTACAATTTCATGCAATATTTTACAATTGTACAGCGTTTGCCATGTTGCTGAAATATGATCTTTATAATTTAAGTACCCACAATAAAGGACAGCGAGTCTAATAAACTTATTTAGCTGCTGCTTTTATGTAGTAAATGATTTCATTAGATACCATTTTAGTGACAAGGGCGCAAAATAGACTACTATCAGCTAGTTACCTATCAAAAACCAAGCACAGCTTATCATGCTTGCTCAACCTCATCATCTTCAACCACATACCTTGCAGTCCTTATGGCGGTAGCACCAGGTGCACCCGAGGAGCAGGCCGACAGCGGTGATGAGGAGCGCCAGCGCAGGTACCGCCGCGTACATGCCTCCCTGGGAGCCCCAGCCTTCCAGCCGGGACTGAGAACTTGCATCTGCGAGTGACAATAGTCTTCAGAAGCTTATAGTCACGTTTCTCTATTTATATGAATGAAAGCACCAAGTTAAGTGATTTTATATGTTTGAGGAATAACTAGGATTAACCTCTAAGATTTTATTCTAAATCTATACTAATATAATATAGCTGAAGAGTTTGTTTGAACATGCTAATCTCTGAAAAGCTATTTAATAATATAGGTAAAATTGTATGGTATAACCATACAATTTTACCTATATTATTGAATAGCTTTTAGAGGTTATTTTTGAAAGTATTAATCTGATTATGAAAATTCTTTCACAGCTAGTAAGCTACATCATCACTTAGTACGTAGGCTTCTCTTTATCGTGTAAAAATGAAAAGTTTTTGTGTAATAGGTCATGGGAATAAAATTTTGCTGGACATTGTATTTATTTGTAATAAGCACACAACAGCATTGTCATTTACAATTCAAGTAAAATCTATAAATTGCATTACATCTAAAAATTGGTACGATCTCAATGGCCATTTTTATTTGTTTAGTTAGCAAACAGGATAAAAATAAACTGTAATTTATTATTGAATGACCAATGCAATGAAATAGGACCATTTGAGAGTAAGGTCAAATTTAATAGTTGTTTGCTAGTGTATTATAAGTATTGTGTTTTGCAAATAATATTTTTATTACACATTATTTGTTTCTAGGTTGGAAAATCCTTCTATGCAATTAGTGGATACTTATATGAATGAAAGAATATTGGTCCCAAAATTTATTTGAGATTTTGATCTTTAGTTACTGGAGGAGTAAATTAATTGGATTACACAATATAAATACTGGATTCTAGTTAGAATCTGTTTGTGATTTGAATTCAGAATTGCAATACATTTTGTCAAGGCTAAAGAGCGAACTTTACTGATTGCAATATAACCAACTATGAAGAAACAAATTCATCCATAGAGTCAAAGTTTGTTTTTAAGATTATTACAACAATATTATTCATACATTTTTATTGTTTTGAATGTGAAATAGATATGTAAAATAATGACTTAGAAGATGAGCATCACACCATATTTTTTTCGAAATGTTTATTCAGGCAAGGAGCCTTATCATAGACTTTCTAAGAAATAAAATATCCTAATTTATGAGGGTGAAAAGAATTCTTGGAAGAACTTGGGGGAGGCCTTTGCCCAGCAGTGGGACTAAATAAAAAAGATATCAATCCTCTTTTAAATAGAGGCCTACAGGTGTTTCCTTATCATAATGGGATAAATACTATTATTATAATACCCAAACAATAATAAAAGCAGTGATAACAATGTTTAGATAACAAAGCCTGAGATAAGCAGTGTTTATTTACATTTACACATTTTTGTACCTTGGCTGAGGTAAACAATACATAAGAGATGTGTTTAGTTAGTTTTATGTGAAAAGAAATTATATTAGCATCATAATAATGTATTGTTGATAAATATTTTGATGCTTCAATCCATTTCAGTGAATGTTGAACCAGAGTTCATGTAACACTAGCATTTCGTTTGTATACATATGTAAACATACAGATATACGTGACATGTATGAACAAGGACAGGCTTTGACTACTAAACAAAGTGCTAGCAGTTATGAACAGTGGATGCTTTGAATTTAAAATAATATTTTGTGGGTACATCTACAATAATTAGCTCTCTTTTGTAACGGAAATCTGTATCACTTCCTTTTTAACTCGAACTGATATACTTTTCTAATCGGAACAGATGTTAGCATTTGTAGCAACAATGTAAGTGACAAAAAATAAAAAAGTTGTACATATTCCTTTCACTTGCACCCGAAGGCGACGCACAGAGAGATAAATGCTTATTTAATAAATGTAAAACATGCATTTTTCGACAAAATGACTCACCATGAGGGTAGGTTTGCGGCGTTGATCGGAGAGGCGAACAGTGTCCCAAGTGTGAGCCGGTCAAGGCCACCAATAACACCACCCATATCATACTCATCATTGTCACATTATTTGCACAGCCGCATTATTTTCCGTTTCATTATTTATCGTTTTCATACATCACAACACAAAAAATACACGGTCCATGACAGGTTTGCACTGAACTAAAAATATTGTTACACTATTCGTTTTTTATTCTATAAATTATATAAAAAGATCATGCCCGCAGTCTGAAGTATTTGTTGCACTTAAAACTTAATTTTCCTAATAAATTTCGTGCACATTTACATAAAAATTGCGCAACCCGCAGCTGTATAGAACGCCATTTTTCTAAATCAGTGTTGCTGTAAGTTAATCCAATTTACTACTATTGTCACTTGCCATGCAACGTGGGCAACATTTTTTTTGGAAACTTTTTGAGAAAACAGTAACCCCACAACACAACTAAAAGTTCAGCTAATTAATTTCAATAAAAAAGAAAATCAGAATTATTATTGATACTTACAATTTTTTCTAACAGCAAATTCAGAGAATTTTTAATCGTTGGAGGTTTTTGTCATTCATGCTATCCCGAATCAAAACCCAGTGAATGTCAACTTCAACAGAACTGTCAAAAAATCCGAAAAATTCAGAAAATGTTGAATGTCGCAGAGGAAAACTCTGTTCCAAATCTGAAAATTTGTCATGAAAACCAATAAGTAAATAATTATGAAATGAATTATGCCAAAAATAATAATCACAAGTAAAAATATTGGACGAATGCTCGTAAACTCGGTCTTGGAATATCAATAACCTCAAACACACATGTACGGTTTAAGTGTATTGTTTAGTTGCCGTGTAGTTAGCAAACGTAGCATACGTTCATATTCGACTGGTAGTACTAAGAAGCTATTGGAATTTCTAGCCGATATGCCGAAAGCGACTTCGTCAAGAATCGCAGAGGCACAACGTCAAAGGCAACAGATATCGAAGAAGAGTGAGAAGTATGCTCCTAGCACTGTGTACCTCCAGGTGCTGGGTTCGGGCGCTAGGGGGGCGCCCAACACACTGTACCTCTTCACTGACCAAAAGCGGTAAGCTACCATCCATAGTTTAAAAAATTGAGGAGTTTTGGTTTTAAGGCACCTTGTTTACTTTTTTTTTTTCGGAGAGTCTTTTCTACCTCTAACGACTTTTTCATGTTGCAGAGGGCCATTGTAAGTTTATACTGGCAGAAACTCACCTACATAATCATAAACCATATTAACGCTATAACATTTGTTGTTACAAATAGCTTAGCTTTGAGTTATATCCTATTCTAAAAATATATATTTCACTCTCTGATAACCTGGTTGTTTTTTAAATGAATAGAAATATCATAAAAAGATTTACTAAGACATCAATGCAATTCCACAAAAATCTGTTGCAACTCTGAAACAATTTATTTCACAACTTTAATAATTTTGCATCATATTTTGTTCTAAGTTTAATTGGTATGAAAATAAATCATGATTTAATGTGTCGGGTATTACCTTTGATCTATTTAAAGCAGGGCTAAAGCTAGAACATTATGCAAAAGACCATGAGTTTAAATATTATTTATTGGGTTAGAAACATTAGCAGCTAATTAGCTAAATGAATGCTCGAATTTATGTTTTGGTCATTTCTAATTTAAATGTTTTGCATTATGTATGAAATGATTTTTTTTAATTTAGGTACTTAAATAAAAATTATAAACATGTTTTAATCTTTTTTCAGATATCTATTCAACTGCGGTGAGTGCACACAGAGGCTTGCTCATGAGCACAAAGTGAAACTATCACGGCTCGACCACATATTCATCACCAGTAAGACTTGGAGGAACATTGGAGGTCTACCAGGACTGTCACTCACCTTGCAGGATGTTGGAGTACCGAACATTACATTACATGGACCTGAAGGCTTGGTATGTTACCTTAGTAGCTTTATAAATGTGACGTGCAGAAAAAATCAGCCTGTTGTTTTTGGTTCTATTTAAAAAAAAAACATATTTTGCTTTAATTGAGGTGGCCCAACAAAAGAGTGAATGGAGAGAAAGATATAGGATATGCCTTTGCCCAGCTGTGAGCATTTAAAGAAAAATCTTGCATACTGCTTTTAATACTATGAGCAGTATGAGTAGATTAGATGTAGGAAAATCCAGCAGGCAAGAGCTATTCCCAATCAAGAGCAACTCTTTTGTAAAACATACTGTAAAACATCTTGTAGTCAAAGGATGTTGGTCTTTGAAAGAACCTGGTATTGTGTGTGAAATGGCCAATTGGTTGGGTGTTTCCAGTATTGACTTGTAAGTTTATGAACATGAAACTTAAATCTTCCCTTACTATGCCCTCATGCAACCAGTTATACAAAAGCTCCAGTTATACAACTAAGTTTACTCTTGAAACACCACTAGAAAATGAACTAAATTCTTATTTTCATATGTTAATGTTCCAGGACGAGTTATATGCGGCCACAAAGCGGTTTGTTATAATGAAGGACATGCAAGTAACAATGGCAAAGTGCAGCCCCAGTGAAGACTTTGATGACAATGTTATGAGTGTCAAATATGTGTTACTGTGAGTTTGGCAATCTTTATACTTTTCAATACTTGCTTGAAATATTTTTCAATTTAATATTAGCCACCGTTTCCTTGCAGGCATCATCTGCTTTACCTTTTCCAAACTCAAAATCTTAAGTAATTTATTCAAATTGCTGAAATCATAGTGTTTTAGCTGGGAAGAAGAAGTTGCCAACTCCCTAAGTTTGTTGCGTAGCTAAAACACTACACAACAGCAACACATCTATCTGTTAACTATGTTGGGGTGGGTCCAGGGGGACCTGAGTGTCCAGTATTTTTTCTGGAGCTACTGCCTGTCTGGCCAGTCTGACATCTGTTACCCAGTCACTGGGTAACACTTGTCAAACTTTCAATTTATTGATCCAATCACCTAAAATGTATGTCAAAGGTCTACAACAAATACCTTTATTATTTCAGAGGCCCGAATGACAATATATTAACAGGAAAAGACAAACCGCTAGCCAAAAAACCAAAATTAGACACACACTTGGAGAAAGAGTATGAAGAATTTGTTCATGACGAGACTGACTATTATAAGCCGGAGCAACGGTATAATGAGATGGCTGCCAAAAGCAAGAATGGTAAAGAAGTACCTAAAGAGAAGCCTAAACAAAAACCTCCTGTGGTGGACAGTAAGTACTTTTTTAAATGGTTTTGCAGCTGTAGTATTACCTTCTATAAACATACCAATGGATTATTGTATTTACTGGGTTACCTTCATACCACCTAAAATTGTTTTAATAGTACTCCTTTTTTTTAAACAACCCTATTATTGAGGAAAATAACACAAAAAATCATTATCATAATTTTTTATTTTTATCATAATCTTATTATTTTTATAAACCTTAAAGATGCTTGACCTGGTTTCATCCCTATTGATGTAGTGATACATTAAATTCTGTATTTAAAATATCGGTAATTTATTTTACACAGATGTTATGAAGAAAAAGACTGACAAGGTTCTACATGAGCTGCAGAAGAAAACCAATTGTTCTGTTGCATACATCTGTACGTTAAAGGTAAGCTAATAGACCTATTTTCAGGTCAGGTCCGACTGAATGTGTTTACAAATAGTCCTACTGATGGTACAGTCAGCATTAAAAATTTCGTTACGAACAGACTGTTCAAAATGAGCTCAACAACTAAGAAATCTTATCTATCTAGCCTATTTTGTCTCACTGCTGGGCAAAGGCCTCCCTCCCTTTTCCACACAACTCTGTCATTTACTATGTCGGGCCAGTCTTTTCGGTAGGAGTCGAGCTCGACCCGCCACAATGTCTTTTGGCACCATTTGGTGGTTATTTTTGCCCATTGAAAATTAAACTTTATCTCAATTAGATAAAGCTCTTGTCAGAATGACAGTTGTCATGTACTGTCTTCATTCTGAAACATTCCTTCTGTCATTGAGTTAATATTCAATTTTCATAGTTGTTTAGGTCATTTTGAACAGTCTGTTCGTCCCAATATTATTGACACAGACTGACTTGACTATTCAATCCACTGATTCAGTCTGCAAATCAGCAGGACTACAGCTCGTCAGTTTCACAATGTTGTGTTGTCAACTATGTATGAGTACTTGTAAAAGCGTCTCATATTTTATACTTGCAAAATCGTAAATTATTAGCTAAAAACGACGAAAAGTTCTATCAAAAGAGATCATTAATAATAAAAAAAACACAACTGCTGTCTTTTTCATGTTTACTGACCTAAGCTCTTTTTTTAACCAAAATACCCTCAAACGCAATTCCTCTTCAGAAACGACTGGGCACCCTCGATCTAGCCAAGTGTGTCGACAAAGGAGTGAGGCCTGGTCCATTGCTGGGCCAGTTGAAATGTGGCTTGGACGTAGTTCTACCTGACGGCACCCTGGTGCTGTCCAAAGACGTGAAGACTCCTGATGATCCTGGCCCTGTGTTTATTGGTGAGAACTTTATATAATAAAGAAGATTGTACGAAAGAGATCACCAATAGATGTGATTGTGATTATAGGCTTTCTTAGAAACCAAAAATTTCAGTGGTAATTTTTAGATTTCAGAGAAGCTAAATAAATCTCTCTTGATATCACCAGCCATGAAATTGGAACTATTGAAGGCATTCTGTGGGAAGTGTTGATTATAAATGAAGCAATAGAAAAACCACAATGGTTTGAAATCAAATTATAATACACACTGAAAATCACACCAACAATATTTTCACACTACACAATACAAGTGTAGACAATGTACGACAATTTCTGAACGTTTTTTTGCTCGATTTCTGCTAACAAACTGAACATAGTCTTGAAAATGGCGATTGATCGAAGCTGGATCAATCGCCATTTTCAAGACTATGTCAAGCGCGGAACGCCAGCTCTAACTAGTTGTAGCGCTGGCGTTCTGATGAGTCAATTCACCGACGCATTTCCGACATAAAACATTCTGTGGGGCTTCCTGGTACCATCCAAAGTCCTATGCTGACCCTGATTGGACATCATCAGGTACATGATCCTTCGAGCCGGATATAAAATTATTATTGTCATCTTCCAGTACTAGACGTGCCGGAGCTGTCCTACCTGAAGGAGGCGGAGTTCGCAGCTCACTTCGACAACGGCACCAACCCGCCGGAGAACATTCCTGCAATCATCGTGCACTTCACACCTCCTGAAGTATTTCATCACCCACAGTGAGTCTTCTTTTTAAATCTATATTTCGGTATAGTAAGTGGTCTAGAAGCCTTTTTGGAATCCGGCTTTTAGCTGGAAATTGTCAAAGTTGCGCGCGAGAGGAGTTTTGAGAACAGCTTTTAAGCAGACTCAGGCCCAGTCTGTCGGTCGGTTGGGCACTTGGGCAGTTTTGAGGAAAAATCTCAAATTACTGATGACATGGTCATTCCAAATAGGCCTGAGAAGGTTTTTAAGAGAAGGCTATAGTCGTCATCCAAATACAAAGCGATCATCGCGCGAATACTCGATCGTCCCGTTATTTTTTTCCAGCAAAACCTTTGGTTTACGCTACAAATATTTGCTCGATGAACGCATCAGAATATCTCTACGATGTCGAATTTTTCGCAGGTACCGCGCCTTCATGTCTCTGTTCGGTCCCCTCCCCCGCCACTTGGTCCTCAACTCGCAGAACTCCTGCCTGGGGTCCGAAGCGGTCCACCGCACCCAGCACAAGCTGCACCTGCTGGACCCTGACATATTCCCGCTGCTGCGGGACGTGAGTGTGCCCGCGGTGTGGAACGCTCATCCCCCCGTGCCTAAGACCAATAGCCCGGTCAGACTGAAGGGCTTGGAGGAACTGAAGAATAAGGTATGTAGGGATTTGATGGGGCTCTTTGGTGTCGTATTTGTAAGGGGTCGTTTTTACATTGTCGTACTAAAACATCTGTAGCACTTATTTTACTGGCTGACTTTGAATTCAACTGGCATCCCTTCTAATGCCAATGTAATAGCGACCTGACTTTATGTTACGCTAATCTCCTTCTTATTTAACTCAGCTGCAGAGAATTATAATATAAGTGCTTTGTCTGGCTTTCACGTAAGTTTATCTTTTGCTTTGTCCTGTTTAATTGTAAAATGAAATGTTTTGTCAAGTCCAATATTTGCTACCTACCTATATTTATTTCGATTCTTTTTCTCCCAGCAAACAGACTTACTAAGGTGTTACCCTTGGATTGACTGACACTGTTCAAATAAAACATGTTCTGAACTAGTAGTATCCAAATTATACCAAAAGTCACATAGGGTTTATTTCAGTGGCACATTACCTTTAACTCAGTATAACTTTTAATGTTTGTATACTCTCCCACGCCTGTCCTGTAACACTTATACGTAGTTAGATGCATGCGGTGAAGGTGCGATCACATACAATCATTTGTAGATAGCGCTCGCGCAGTTCCAGAACATTATAAACTTGGAAGGCTCGGCCAAGGGCGACGGCCATCCTCCGGAGATGGACGAGTGTGACTCGGTCACTAAGCTGGAGCTACTGGCGGGCCGGACGCTCACTATGTACCATTTAAGGCCTAAGAAGCAGCTGGACAGGTTAGTTTAATATTTTAACTGTAGCAGTAGTTGTATTTTAACAGTAAAAATTATAAGTGAAAGAAAAAAACGAATTTCACAAAAAAAAATATGTCCATACCAAAGGCAGTGGCCCAATACATTTAGGCGCTTGACGTTTTTTGGAGAGACTATTACTATGAACTGGAACCATTCCAATTTCTAACACAGTTCATATTCATTTTATGGTTGCAAATGTCACAACGAATCCTATAGTTATACCGGGTTAGTCGGAAGGCTCTAAGAATAACCTTGTTAATCCTGCAAAAACTAGAAGAAGATTTTTCTCAAGCCTTCGATTCTTTCAATCACAGACAAACTCTCAATTTCCTTACCCCAGGTCAGCAGAACCGAAGCTACACATACAAGACTACATCCAGGAGACGATGGACGTGGACGGCTTCGTCGGAAGCCTAGAGCAGTTCCGTCGCCTCGTGGACAGCATGAGATACGCCCGATGTGACTCCAAGGAGTTCCCCAAGGTCGTGTTCTTGGGCACGGGCTCTTGTATACCTAGCAAGACGAGAAATACTAGTGCTATTGTTCTACAAATCGAGTAAGTTGTTATAATTATGTCATATTTTGTAACATTTCGTCCATTACTAGCTTTAGTCCGCGACTTTGCATGTTTTTTTCGATTTCGATAAAATTTTACAATAATATAGATTATACTAGCTGCCGCCCGCGGCTCCGCCCGCGTGAATGTCGATAATTATCCCATGGGAACATACTCCCGGGATAAAAAATATCCTATGTGTTATTCCAGACTATAATCTACCTCTGCGCCAAATTCCATCAAGATCCATTCAGCAGTTTTTGCGTGAAGAGTAACAAACATACATCCATTCTATCCTCACAAACTTTCGCATTTATATTATTAGTAGGATATATAGTAGGATAGGATAGGATATACATCGGAATAACATATAAGCTGTTATATGTAAAGCTGCCTCTACCTCTCACTCCAGGCGGAGCTAGTACGTTCAACTTCGAGCCACAAGTGTTTTTCATATTTTTGTTTTGTTTTTTTAGTGAAAATCATTCAATGTTATTGGACTGTGGAGAAGGCACGTTTGGTCAGCTAGTGCGTTTCTATGGACCCAAGAAAGTGAACGCCTTCCTTAGGACGCTGAATGCGATATACATCTCACATTTACATGCTGACCATCATATTGGTAAGTGGAGTTTACTGCAACTCATTCCTATCGCTATTTATTAATTAAGAATTGGCCCAGCATTGGAATGCAATAGGCAAGTTTAAAAAAAACTGTATGCAAGTTGTTGTCCGCAACTCCACCTGGGTTTCGTAAATACTTAGCCTTGTATCCAGCGGCCACTGGGCAGTTTATGATCATCCATGCAGGCTCTACAAAGTGGGCTGTCTTATTTGACAGTGTAGAGTACAGTAAGAGTAGAGTAGGGACTCCGTTATCCGCACTTTTTTTTTTATGGGATATCATCAAATGACTTCTACTGACTAAATCCCGCCCGTACTTCTCCAAATGCCCATTGCGTTCCAGTTCCAGGGCCTCGGCAACTTTTTCGAACAATTCCGCACCCCCTGTTACCCGGATTTAGACTCCTGTTGGGTCCTATTGTGCGCGGGTGTGCTGACAAACTTAGCCTCTGGGGGCTTCACAGGCTTCGCGGAGTAGTGACCTTGCCGTAGCTACGCAAAACGTAGTTCAACGCATGTAATCTTTCCACAGGCCTAATCGGCGTCATCCAAGCCCGTCGTGAAGCTATGAAGGAGACGTCTCAGGCCGAGGGCGCAGCGCCGCCGCCGCCGCTGTACCTGCTGGCGCCCGGGCAGATCGTCACGTGGCTCACGCTGTACCACGCGCAGTTCGAGAGGCTGCGCGCCGACTACACGCTCATACCCAACCAGAACCTGGTGAGTACAATGTTCTTGTGGAGCCATGCAGGAGACGTCTCAGGCCGAGGGCGCAGCGCCGCCGCCGCCGCTGTACCTGCTGGCGCCCGGGCAGATCGTCACGTGGCTCACGCTGTACCACGCGCAGTTCGAGAGGCTGCGCGCCGACTACACGCTCATACCCAACCAGAACCTGGTGAGTACAATGTTCTTGTGGAGCCATGCAGGAGACGTCTCAGGCCGAGGGCGCAGCGCCGCCGCCGCCGCTGTACCTGCTGGCGCCCGGGCAGATCGTCACGTGGCTCACGCTGTACCACGCGCAGTTCGAGAGGCTGCGCGCCGACTACACGCTCATACCCAACCAGAACCTGGTGAGTACAATGTTCTTGTGGAGCCATGCAGGAGACGTCTCAGGCCGAGGGCGCAGCGCCGCCGCCGCCGCTGTACCTGCTGGCGCCCGGGCAGATCGTCACATCGTCATCGGTAAAAGATGTACCAAGGTGTGATTTATACGAATCTTCCACGCACTGTATCGCTTTCACTTTTTGAATGCTTGACCAAAAATAAATTGGTGTCCAAGAATTTTTGGTAATCTAACATCTTACTGACGTACCAAATATAATTTTTCAGGAATCTAGCCTAATAATGACTATTCGGCGACGTGATCGTGACGCAAAGTGGACGTAATGTGTGTGTTAGCCATCAAATGACGTCAGAGTTCCCCTCACTGACTGATGAGGGGCATCAGTCAGTCGTCATCAGGCAGAGTTAATAATCTTTATGTATGACTAACAAATCTTATTTTTGCAGTTACACGACCACCCACAGCACATGGATGTGACGTCAGCCGTCCTCGCGGCCATCGGCGTGCAAGCAATGACCACCTGTCTCGTCTCGCACTGTCCGAACGCTTTCGGAGTGGCCATAGAGGTGGACAACAAATACAAACTCACCTACTCCGGGGACACGCTGCCTTGTGAGGAGCTTGTTACCATTGGTGAGTGTTGACAAATGTTGGTGATAAGGTGGCAGCGGGACTGGGAGGACTAAACTCCCTCTCCCTATCCATAGCAGATGCACCAGACGCTGGGGAGTCTGTCGCCTGATCAGACAGAGACGTCGGCCATGATGGCGACGCGTTGATTAAGTGGAACTACGGCGCAGAGGGTGGCGGTTCGGTTGCTGAAGTTTGTAGCGGAACTGGTTACCCTGGGTGCCCCGAACATGTTAAATTTGAACCTCAAATATCATAAGAATCATCCTCAATTTCAGGTCAAAACTCAACCCTCTTAATCCACGAAGCGACAATGGAGGACGAGCTAGCAGACGAAGCTAGAACCAAGATGCACTCAACCACCACCCAGGCCATAGACATCGGGCGGCGCATGGAGGCGCGCTACACTGTGCTGACGCACTTCAGTCAGCGGTACGCGCGCCTGCCGCGCCTCAACGCGCACATCCTCAACGACAACAACAGCGTCGGCATCGCCTTCGACAACATGCAGGTATGTCACACACGACATGCCATACACTACAACTCAAGCTATAGGCAACTTTTATATAAAAATAAAAACAAATGTCAAAAGTCATTTGTGTAAATTAGTCTGAGAGCCAGCCTTTTTAAACGTCAGTTTTACATAAAAACAGACCCCCAAAACGTACACCGGTCACCACTTCCTAGTGTTTTGACTGGGAATAAGAAGTGGCGCAAGGAACTTCTCAAGACACTGCTGCTGTCTGATATGTAGTAAACTAATCATCATCATCTGCTTAGCATTTTCCCAACTATATTGAGTTCGGCTTCCAGTCAAACCGGATAGTAAAATTTAACCTGTCTGAGATGATAAAAGTAAGATGTGCAGCATCAGCAGCAGCAGTGTTGTAGCATCCATGTGTAGACTTACTTATTTCTTTAAAACTAACCATACTCATAACTGTTGTCCTCAGATCACAATGAGCGACCTCGAGCTGCTGCCCCACATGTACGCGCCTCTGCAGCTGATGTTCGCGGAGCACTGCGTGGAGATGGAGCTGAAGGCAGCACAGAGGCAGCGCGTGCGCGAACGACGCGAGTCCACGCCTAGCATCACGCCCGGTAAACGATCCCGTAACGATAGTAGTTCGTCCAGTCTCTCCGATGAGGTACCTAAACGTTTAAAAAATAAAAATAGCAAAACGAATGAGGGGTCCCAAGTCTCCCAAGAAGAGAGTAGCTTGCCTGGTATGGGTGGGCAGACTAAACGCTCCTCGAAAAATAGTGGTTCGCCGGTACAAACGCGAAAGTTTAGCACGGAATGTGTGATTACGGATGATAGTAAGAGCAATGATTGTATGGAGCAGGATAACGCAAATACAGAAAAGGATAGTGCTAGTTAGGAACTAATATTGCAAGTCAGGTACGTAGATGTATTTTCTGTTTTTTTTTCTTTTGTTTGTTTTTTTTTTCCTATGGTTCTGTAATAACCAGTTTTGAATGAATAAATACTGCTGGTTGTGTATCATTCGTTCGTATGTCGGGAAGCATTCCCGTAACGATAGTATCACTTTCAAGCTCTCCAATGAGGCACCTAAACGATCAAAACAGAAATAGCAAACCAAAGCAATGGTCCCAAGGTGTGAATAGAGTTTTGTATATCTATCAGTATTTGGTTTCCGCACTTAGTCCTTATGTTGGACCTTTGTGCGTGCGTTTCCATACGTTTCTGGAGTATCCAGTTGTTAATGAATAAATATTCCCGTTCATTACGTTCGTGTATCAGTAGACGCTCCCGTAACGATAGTAGCTCGTCTAGAGTGTCCGATGAGGCTAATAAACGGTCCTGTTGTAACCTTACCAAAAAAGCTAATAAGGAGGAAAGTAGCTTGCCAAGTTTTGGTGGCAAAACTAAACGCTCCGCGAACAATTATAGTGATTCGCAAATACATACGCAAAATTGAGTATGGAATGTGTGTTAAGATAATGAATGATAGTAACAGCAATGATTGTATGAAACAGGATGAGAAGAACTTAACTAAGTAGCTTAACAAGCATTTAGTTAAGTTATGATTGTGTAGTACTTACAAGTACTGCACAATTAGTACAACTACGTACATGTAGTCAGATATACATATTATGTATACCTATTTTGTTTCGTTTTTGTTTTATTTTCCTTTTTCGAAAACGTGGCTGGAGCGTGTTCAGTTTAACAAAATTATCTGTAGGAAGGTATTTATTTTTGTAAATTTTAATCTCACCATGATTTTTAAAAAATAATTTTAAAATAATATTTTGAACACTGGACACGCTCTTAATTTTGAGACATCTAAGGGCTATTCTACTAATTTTTACATAACGCTTGCATTCGCATCTCATCATGAAAGATGCGAAAATGAGGTTTTTCACAGATTGTAACCAATGTGTCCGAAAAACCAAATTTTTCATACATTTTTGAGCAATTGCGACTGAAAATGCGAATGTAGCTTAAAAATTAGTAGAATTGGCACCTTGCTGTTGTATTTCACGATGGAAAAATTACATTTTACTGTAGGTACTTTATTGTAACTCTGATATAAGATTCATATTAAATTATATCTCGCGCCATCACGAATTGAAACGACTACAGACTGCGACAAAACTTCTTTGCAGCAGACACTCTTGTAAAATGTCCATCTAAGTTGTTTTATTTCAGTATGTACGCCAGCACATCAAGCTGTATCAATCTGTCAAATTTCTTTAATAGATTTTCAACTTTATCGCTACAGCTTTAGGTTCAAGGTTGATTGGGAAAATTTGACAGTTTCGGGTAGCTTGATATGTAGGCGTCCTTAAACTAAGTGACTCCATAAGATAGACTGTATGTACTAAGTTCGTATAGAATGTATTAGATTTGTATAAAGTACTTTTAGTTGTGTCTAGTTATGTTGTTATTATTATTAATAAATAATGTCATCTAATCTTGGTTTCATTAATGTCACCCTTTGCTCCCATAACGTGTAAGAATTGAGTAGTTTGCTGCCTTCTAAGTAAGTATATGCATGTCTTGTAAGTCACAGTTTTTAGTTATGTCTACCTACCCCAATGGGGAAAAGGTGAGATGTTGTGTGTACAGTTCTCGTCAAATAACTTTGCCCCTCTGAAGTTGTGTCGAGTGGCTGCGTAGTAGTCAAAATTACGAACACACTGCAACTGCGCATGCGTAAGAGACATGGGGGTGGGGCGCGATTTTATGTCTCAGTCGCTCGTTTACGTTCGATGCATGCTTGCGTCCCGCTTGCTCCCGTGTACGTGACTGCACCTGCGCGATCTTTGCAAATGGCTAACTTCAGAGGGGCAAAGTTATTTGACGAGAACTGTATGTAGTGTTACATCATAATGTCACAAACTAAGGCGGATCACACACTGCGACGTGGCTCGCGCGGCAGTGGTGTGACATACTGACATCACACATACTTAGGGGCGTTGTCCACACACGAGTCGATTCGAGTCGGCTTTGAGTTGCAGACTATCTTTTTGTGTAAGCACCGCGAGAGAGAGAGAAGTTTAAATGGTAGACTCGAGTAACGATTGAACGTGATTCCTAATGTTCCATATTCAGTGGGAAACAATGTTGCACAACAATGTTTTGGCAAAATGTTTGGTGAGGTATAAGAAAGCTAAATGTATTCCGGGAATATTTAAGTATTTTGACGATATGTTATGGGCACTATGAGGTGCACAATTCATTCTACTGTGATCAACGAATACGTTGCACCATTAGCTTTTTAAATCACCCAAAAGGGAAACCACAGTTTCAAATGTGTGCGACACATTTAAACCAACCTGTACCATTCCTACTATGACTAATTATTAAAATTAAACCATGATAATTCCGGGTGTAGGGGGACGACGAAACTATACAAGACGTCAGCTTTATCTCTTTTTCACAACAGAAAAACCCCAACAATACCTCAACTTGAAAGTTTTACTCGGTTATGCCAAAACGAACCAAACCTCAACTCTGTGGGTTGGTACATTTTGGCATGAGTGGGCACTATTTTCATTTTATTTCAAAAGTATGTAGGTACTATAAAATGTAGTTATGTGTAACGGATGAGTTTCTGGAGCATTTTATATAATAAATATACAAGCCCCAAAAAGTTTGAATATCGTGCCTATTTTAGAGTCCAAACACTCGCTGAGTCGCTACCGTCGGGCAGCCGCGTGTTCCGCCGCCACAGCCGTACCCGCCAAGCGCGCGCGGTACAGAGAAAGTAACGCATCAAGTAAGTTGCACACAAATCAAGAAACAGTCGCGCAATAGTTGAGAAACAAACTCAGAGCTTTTATTTCAAATAAACTGTGAATTGTTGAGGGACAGTCGCGCAACAGTTGTTAGGTATGCCAACTATAGTGCGACTGTTTATCGACTTTTACTGTTGAATAGTTTGTCTCTAGAATTAACCATATAATGATACCCATGTCGTGCTACTGTTGATCTGTAGATTAGAAATTTAACGCGACCGGCTATTTTTTTGGTTGGTGATTCTGTGGCAACTATTGCGGCTGGTAGTGAGACTATGTGGTAAAATCAGTTGGTAAAATCAATCAATTACATTGAAATACAGAGGGTTAACCTCTAATCCGTTTATTTGGAGCCTGACCGAGACCTGCCGCATAATAAAAATCTGCAAAACGTGTTCGTTCCTTCAGGACTCCGCCAAGAAATCAAGGGTATGACGATATCGGGCGCGATAAGGAATCCTCGGAGCATAAGCAGCAGAAGTAACTCCGCATCCGAGTCTGGATCACCTAACTCAAATATTATAAAGAATACTTCGCGAAACCCAACTCCGAGGAACACCACCCCACGAAATATGTCTCGTAAGTAAATTGTTTAACATTTTAGACAACTACAAAAAAGCAGCAATTAATTGGAAGTAGTTTGTTTTTTGTTCACCGTTTTAGTTTTCGTTTTCTGTAATGCATTAATTAAGTAAGCTATAATTTGTTTGCCATTTGAGTTCGAATCTGCCCTGGCTCGTCTCGATAGACGGCTCTGGGCGGGAAATCTCGACATAGTCGGACATAGTAACCGATCGCCTACCGACTGAATACGGTCGATAACTAAGAACTCTTGTATATTATATAGTGTATTATTTATGCTAAGAACACAGATCAGATCATTGATTTTGATCGTGGATCGCGTTCAAAATTTACTGTGTACGGCCTTAGGACTTTTTTTAAAATTATTATTAGAGATGGGTTTGCTCTTGACTCTAGTCAATGTCAGAGATGACAGAAACAAAGTCTACGATGGAGCGAGCTTATCCAGAAGGAGCCTGTTCACTCTAACTTTGAAGAGGTTAGGGTTGTAAGCATTTGGAAACACAGACGCAGGCAGAGAGTTCCACTCTTTTGCTGTGCGCATTATAAAAGACGTTTGGAAACGCTTAGTGCGACTTAACGACTGAATTCGGTCGTTATGCGATCGATAACTATGTCGAGACTTCTCGCCTTGGGGCCGTATGAGGTGAAGCTATATGGGAATTATCGTCATTCCTTTTTACACTGCGACAGTATAACTTTGTCTCTAAACGTCTTATGATATTGGCAAGTCATTGAGACTGAGCACAGAGGTGTGAAAGTTGATTTTCGCCAAATTAGTTGTTAAAAACCAGATAAATTTTTGGTCATCAGTAGACTAAATGATATAATTATGATGAACGTAAAGATGATAATTTACTTCGAATGTATATTTAGGGCAACCAAGCAAGGAGCGAAATAAAGACCGAAGTAAAGAGCGGAGTATGGGGAAGGGGAACAAGTTCGAGGCAGCTGCATCGGATAAAGACAACCCCCCAGAAACATGTGGTACGCTACGTAAATATATCATTACAATAATATCGTGTTTTAATGTAGGTTTTTGAAATGTTTTTAATTTTAAACTGCTCTCCACGCATTGGGCATCTAAAACATACCTAACCTAAGCCTGAGCCTATGATAGCTACGCTCATAAATGGTGTTATATTATTTTGACAGATCGCACTGGAAGCGAAATCTTGCACAAGGAAACCTTAGCATCCAGAGCGCCTAGTAATTGCCCCTCGGGTCATGGTTTTGTAGACAGTGAGTATATAAGGCCAGTTCTATTTATACCGAACAATCGGTTTTAAATTAGCCAATCCGTTTCAAACTAAAAAAAAGTTTCTTGCTGTAGCTGTTTGCTTGTATTTCATTCTGCTTACATTCCTTGTAAAATCGGTTGAATAAACATCTAACTACAGCGCAACAGTTGGCCGATATTATTACTTGTATAAGAAAAAATCGCGTCATATCTGATACTAAGCTCACCGCCACAATACAATTTAGTATTCAAACTATTAGGTAATACGCTTGCAGCAACACACAGCAGGACAGTGCATTTTTCCCACCTAGAAAGTAAACCAAACGTATTATTACACACTAGCGAATGATAATTATTTTATTAACAGCACGTTCAAAAACAGTGAACAATGTGTGTCCAGGACACCCTCCCACTGCCGACGATTTGATGGATGTCTTGAACCACACCAAACCTCGAGAGAAGGGCGCTCGTAAGTATTTGATTTAATATCTTGAAGCTAGGTCACACAACAAATCAAACAGCGTAGCTCGACTCTGGTGAAAAAGGGATAAACAAAGCTAATTTTAATTATTTTTCGACCTAAGTACTGTAAACCACAGGACTATGGCCTGGGGTCTACGTACCAAATAATATAAAAGACTCGTATTTTATCTTTAAGAATAGTAATGGAGTACCACGGCTCGAAGGTTCGAATTACATATGTCACTCATTAAACAAAAACGTTCTAATCATATTTCATAATTCAAACATATTATTCCTACCGGACACTTCCAAAGAAGGTACGGACAGCAAGAGGCTGCATAAGAAGGCTCTTACAGTACATATTATAACTTACCTAGTCCGAATTTTAACTCAGATAAATAAAATATAAAGAAATACAGTTGCATAGATTTGCTTCACCACTTAGCTACCTCGTACATAATTGTTGGAAGGGCAGCCTGAATAAATCAAGATTGTACTGCTTGCATTCTTACAGTTGCATTGAACGAGGGTGACTTTTTCGACCCTTGTATGACTGTTTTTATAGGTTCTGGCGACCGCAAGACCGCAGAAAGCAAAGGATACGGCAAGCCACTGGTGACGCCAGTCAACAGAAGGTTGACCATTAGGAGGGACCAGCCATGGCCGTATGACCCTAGTAAGTTATCATATATCTCCCTAGGCTTTCTCTAACAAGACATTAGGGTCGGGTTGCATTCTTGCTAAATATAGCTTCATATCTCGTGGGCCTCATCAGAAGGCTTAAAGTCATCCAAAGGGCAATGGAGAGGGCAATGCTCGGAGTTTCCTTGTGTGATCAAATCAGGAATGTTGATATCCGCAAGAGAACCAAGGTTACCGACATAGCCCGAAGGATCGCCAATTGAAGTGGCAGTGGGCAGGGCAATTTGCTTGCAGAACAGATGGGCCAAAAAGTTCTAGACTGGCGACCGCGTACCGGAAGACGCAGCATTGGCCGAAGGCTTCCCACTAGGTGGCCTGTTGAGGATCGTGGGTAGCCGATGGATGCGAGACGCACAGGACCGGTTGTTGTGGCGACACTTGGGGGAGGCCTGTGTCCAGCAGAGGACATCTTTCGGCTAATATGATGATGATGATGATTGCTTGATATCAGTATTTTTAAAGAAGCGGATGCTTCTCTGACCTCCACGAGCCATAACCCAGTTGCTAGGTAACGCTTTACTTTGTGGTAACTTTCTGGCTTTTGGCTACGTAACCGGGACCAATGTGCTTAGCGAGGTCTGGATTGTTTTCCGTGTGAAAAGAATGTCACCCATTGATACAGCTTTTATTTCACTTAATGGTGCCTTGAGTGCTTCGTACTCAAAACTTAGGTACCTATGTAGCATCACCCACTAATCGACATAATCAAAAAATAAACCGGCCAAATGTCAGTGTGGGATCAAAATTTTTTAGCAATTAGGTATAGTTAAACGTTCCTATTTTTATAGATGGAGCAGAAAAGGTCACACCTCCAAAAGGTAGCACCATCAAATCTCCTATCAGGAAAGGTATGTTAAAGTGATTATTTATTTACTTTGTACCACACGAGTCATCCAGCTAGGGCAATTCCTAAGATATTATTAGATTTTCGTTTCATTGGCTGTTTGGTTCTCGCCAGTAAAAAGAGCATGCGTATATTCCATTGAATGCTCTTATTGCTAGGTTAAGAACATCTCAAATCACAGTTTAGTTATTTCCCATACAGAGCAAACCGCAAGGAAAACTATGGAAAGAGTTCTTAAAATACATTTTTTCTAAAATTTGACACTGCCACGTATTTCTGTTGATTAATGGAATGTTTTTTCAAGCGGAAAAAAAAGAATCTCCCTCCCAAAATGCCTCTCTCCAGCGGCCTAAGTTGATCAGCACCAAAATACGTGAGTAACAGCTTTCGTTAAACTCGCATAAAATATGCTGGTTTTACACTTTTGCGTATTTGTGAATATATTCTCGTTATTTCCATACGAGCGTTTACGCCGTACTGCATTTCATACAAACTTTCATGTTCTTATTTTTCGAAATGAAAGAACCGACTTTAATTTAACTTTCATAGAATGATAACTTTTTAGATGTATCCTGCTTATGCGTATGCGTAGGAACTTTCATTAAGATCGGTTCAATCATTACGAAAAATAAAGATTTGAAATTTGTATGAAATTCCGTAGGTATTACGTAAACGTTCTAGACTTTCTATAGTAGGTCAGGATAGGTACTTTTTTTTCCAAGTAACACGAATATTTTCACAAATACGTCAAGTGAATTGCCAGCATTAACATTTAATTTAAATAAAAGAAGCACTGCTGTTTTGTCACTGCTTCCGTTATGGAACTCTTGCGCAGCGCCCTAATTTTGTGGTTTGGTTGCCTGACTGTTGCGCGTATTTTGTGCAACCATTGCGCTTTAGTTGCTAACTGTTGCACGTTTACTGCCCGATTGTTAAGCTTTAGTGGTGTAACTGTTGCCCGGATTATGTTCGTTTATATCGCATAGTTGCGCAACAGTTACCACACGTCAGTCTTTAATTACACTTTCAAAGTAAATAGTTAACAGTCGACATATCAACGGTTCTATTTCAGTAAGACTTCATAGATTTGACGTTGTAACGAGCATTCTCGGACACTTAATATTTTGGCGCGTGGCTCGCATCACTACCTACATCTATCCGCACGGGGGCAGCGGAGGGATTTTGATTGTCACTATAATAGTATTTGCCGTTTTGTTTTGGACAGCTACGAAGGCCACTGTATCCGGGAACAGGTTACGGGAGTCGAATACTAGTCCCAATGTCTTTCCGGATACTAAAATTCCTGTCCTTAGAGCGAATATTCCCGCTAGATGTGAGTGCAATTTTCCTATCAAGTTTTTGCAGGTATTTGCATAGAAAACTGCCTTGCGTTGTGTTGTGTCCCTTGGCTTTGATGGAGCCGGTGGAAAAACACTTATATTCCACTTATATTTTGCACCGTTCCACATCATTGTCACACCTAGTCCAAAAGGCATTTAATTTCAGCATTTTCCGTTTCTTCGCGGAATGTTTCGAAATTAAATGTACCTATCTACTAAAGATGCCACAAAAATTCGGCAACTAGATAAAGTAGTTTAGAGGTATGCGCGAACAAACATACATACATACACTTATGAAATTTGGCACACATGTTTACAATCTGGTATAGACTAACATACCTACACAAAAGATGTGCAATTCTGACAATATTACATACATAGGGATCGAATTGATAACCTCCTTTTTTGAAGTCGGTTAAAAATTAGCAAATTCAATACTATCAACAATATGTACAATCAACCTACAATCTAGGAATCAGTGGTAGGTTATAATAGGATGAATGTGTTAATCAACAAATAATGCGAATTGTGTTGTGCCTACTCGCAAATGGAACAAAAACGCCCACGGGATAATTAGATACTGCAAACACATCAATGATGATGGTGGGAACTTGTCACCCGCGAAATGTAGGTACCTACAAAGAGGCGTCGAATATTCGGCGCTTCGGCCGAGGGCCTAGCCGAATATTCAGTATTCGGCAAAAACACTATTCGTGGCATCTCTAGTAGATCTACAATATCTCAGCACCACACATGGCTAAAACTTAATTTTCCCCCTGCACAGCTATTTACAACCTTTAGTATCGTGATGGTTTTGTAAAGTTCGTTCGGGAGAATGCTACATTCCCGCTCATTTTACCATTTCGAAACACTCCCTACACGAACCTAACAGCAGTGCGATTCTGTAAATATGTCGAAGTGAACACTTGGGCGGGGACGCGGGGTGCACGTCGGGTAAGTTGTCAAACCATACAATTATGATGGAATGACAGCTAACTTGTCGTTCACTCCGCCTAGGTGTACACCGAGAGATGTCGACAAAATCGACCGGCTGAACCACTAGTCGCTGCGAGGCGCGGCATCAAATGGTTGCGAATAGCTATGTTGAACGCTGAAGTATAGATACCTATACCTACCTATAAGAATATTATAGGTAATTTAGAAAAGACACGTTTAGTTGTTCTCAGCATGGTTTAATTTTCCAGCATTACGGCCTTCCTCGTCAATACATGGTAAAAGATCTAACAGCAAAAGTCCGCCGAGGCTACAAAAATCCTCGGATAGAAGTAAGTAACTAACTAGGTATTGAGCTTGGAATCATTGTAATGATAAGTCGCCCTTCATCATTATCAGTCTTCTGTTGAATAAGTAGGTATAAGGTCTCTTCTACCGCTAACGGCCACCCTGAAAGATACTTAGGTACTTCACTTAACTTGACACCATCAGTTATAACCTATGCCGAGGCTGTTGTATGCTCGGCTTGCCGATTTGCGGTCATTCATTATTAGTTACCTACCTACTATTATGGAGAATTCACACGAACCACTAACACACCACATCGCAGCGACTTTTGCACATTCACACTTACGTGTGAATAATGTCACTGCCACTTTTTGAAGTTGCGTTGTGTTGATGTGGTTGCGTTGTCGCTCGTAGTTTCGATGTAGTTACGTCGTGAGTAGTGTGAGCACACACGCAGATCGGCTCAGGGGGTCTACTCTCTAAGCCCGAAGTCCGTAGTTTCGGCCTTAGTGTCGGGCGTTTTCTACTTCGTATCACCCACTTCGGGCCTAGAGAGTACACCCTCTGGTGCCGTTCCGTCGACGTAAAGTTGCATTTGACCTGCCGCTAGCGCGGTGTCGCTGGACCAACGCTCTTACATTTTGCTAAATTAAATTTAACTATATCGCTCTTCCAGATTACATGAACACTCCATATAAGTTGAAGCTAGAACAACAAGATCAACCCGAAATCAAACATTGGACCGCAGGTAGATGAAAACAGTTTTTGGCGTAATAAACCCCCAGTTATGTATAAATGTCACCAGATAATTGCAAACTCCATAGGATTACATTAACGTTTCGTTACTTGCTAGTCTACAATTTCTCGGAATGACTTCGAGAGATATACCTAGACTATTAAATTTTGATGCGTGAATTATCAGATACCTATTCCAGAATTTTCAGTTGATCATATATGGAGTTTACAATCTCTCAAGATATTTTATAATCTTACAGAGTTTGCCATTTTCCGGTGACATTGAATTGATTGACCGCTATTAATACCGCGTGGGGACACGAAAAAAGTATCGATATATTGTGGTATCGAACACTTTTCCTTTCGATACCGATAATTTTTTGTCAGGTATCCGCATCGAATAAATCTTAGAATTTATTTACTTACAACTTGGCTTTACGGCTTATGTTTATGGCGACGACGCGGCGATGCCATCTTGTCAAACTTTCATAAGCACTAAATTGCGTTCGACATCGTTTTATTTATTATTATTATGTTATATTTCGACGGCCTCGTGGCTTAGCTGATAGTAGCCATGCCTGTGAAGCGAGAGGTCCCGGGTTTGATTGTCGGCCTGGGCATATTTTATGTGGTGAGCATAAAATTAGTTCTTGGGTCTTAAATGTGTGTGGCGTGTCTATTGTGTATATCCATGCCACCTGCGACACAGGAAATCCTAGTGCAAGGGTATAAGTATGTAATCGTTATCGTTTTTTATATACCATGTGTTTTTTCTATTGAAGCTAAACTTACGTCACGACTGACATTGATGGCATAACGTGTTGGTAGTTGTGAGCGTGTGCATTAAGCCCCAAGAAAAATATCTACTAGATACTTTGAAGTATCGATTCTTTTTTTCGATACTACTCATGCGTACAGTTTCGATATTTTTTATTCGATACCGTGTCCCCGCGCCTTAGGTATGTGCGCGGCGAGACGGAGGGGTAGTGCAGGCCGATTTGACTGATTTCTTTTAGAAATTGTAGGTTGCTACGTTCTGGTAATACTGCTACAATGATGGATACATAAATTTTCAAAAATGTAATTAATATTATTCTTAGTATTCGACTTGTCAATCTTGAGTAGGTACTATTGCACTTTCAGATCGGAACAAAACGCCGCCACGGTCTCCGAATAGAGGTAGATCGCCAATGCCGAACAGAATGTCTACCACTGGTAACAATTCAATCGATTATTTGAAGTTATAGTTATGTAGTAATAACGGCATTAATGACAAACTGGTTAAATAATCTCTGAACACTTGAAGGCTTTATCAAATTACGGTGCCCATCGAGGTGTTGCCATTATGACCGTTGGGCAACATACGATAGCTAACAGTCGTTATACCAGGCTATAGCCTCAATGGGACGATCCTTTTGCCAAGAGAACTTGCTTATTTCTTGATAGAGTAGATAAATTCATATTAAATTAGCTAGCAAAAACTTTACAGACGTGACGAGGATCGATATAGGTAGAATCAAAGCTAATGGCGGCTCGGAACACGTACCTAAGTGTGAACTACAAGTTTTTTTTTTCTCTTTTAGAAGCAAAAAGGAAATCGCCAACACCGACCAAAGATGAAAACATAGTTCCAGAAAAATCGAAAGCGACGTCATATAAAGAAACACCAACTCCTCCCTTGACTAGACCAAATCGTAAGTATGAACTTAAAATCAAGATGAGGTAAGACAAAGATTCATTGTAATTTGACTTCTTGATTAGATCTTAATAGTATAGTATTACTGGATTCTCCAGAAAATGAGTAGAAGTATGGTGTTATTCAGAAATCAGAATTTGGCATAGGTGCGTTTCTGTCAATATAAATGTTATTTTAGGCACCCCTTAGTGACTTACAAGTAGGCAGATGATTCATAAATCGAGACAAGTTTTTCTTTATTTACGTTCTGAAGGCATTTTTTTGTAAAATTATAAAAATATAAAACACATTCGTAACAAAACGATCGCTAAAATTCCGACTTTATTGAACTGTTTTACGATTTTTCAGCACCCGGCCACAGCAATAGAAGTTTCAAACCCCAGTTAGAAGATATAAAGAGCTCTTATTTATTGTTAAACAAAATTTCCCAGGATAGCGCGAAAACGGTTACTAAAGCCGGTACACAAATTCAATCCAATTAATTTAATTTCAATAGTTTGATCAATAAATGGGGCTGCATACAAAAGTGGCCCAACCCACATTTTTATGTATTTTCATTTATGGCCAAATTACACCTTGGATTTATGCATTTATAGGTAAGAAGTACAGTCACTTTAATTTATGAATTTACAAAATGTCTCTTGTAAACTTGGATGCTAATCATATTCTCAGTATGTGTAAAAAGGTCATTTATTTGAATGTGGTTTAGTACACTTTTGCTTTCCCCAAATTGCCTAATTCTGATTTCTTGAATATTCCTATTTGTAACATAATTTCTATTATTTTAGTGAATGGTCTGCATTCCTATTCATTTGCAAGAGTGACTGATTATAGTGTAAGGGATGTTAGTAACTAAAGGAATCCAGTCCAATTTCACACAAGGTAATAGAACGCTCTAATACGATTTTATGTGACGTGTTTTATACATCTAATCAATTTTTATTTTATTATTTTAGGTAAAAATGAATATAAGGTATCACATGTAGTAAACCAATTCAATGAGGAGAGGAGAAGACACAAGTTGATAGAATGTAAAAAGAAATTCCAAAGTTCCAAGTTCTTTGAAGATTCTAGTAAGTTTCAAAGGCAATTTCAAAATCCATGATATTTATTATTTTACTCCCAGTACAGATGACTTACAGATAATATTCTTAATGTATATATTAGTAATATAACAGTGAACATTTTTCCAGGGTTTGAAAAAATCGAAGGTCTAAATTGGATCACTTGGAAATAAACACAAGTTAAATTATAAACAATCTGTATTTTTTTCTATAAATTTATATAGGTAGTAACACTGCAGTGTGGTGTCTAATGTTAAAGTTTACGAGCAAGATGTATCAATTAAAAAAAATTGAATAATAATGCTGTGTTTACTTAGAAGAGCTGGACCCAGAACCTTTGCTATCTTTATCCTTCTGTTCCTTGTCATCTTTCTCATCCTTGTCCTTTTTGATGGTGGACATAGCATTGCGAATAGCTTCACTCTGAGGATCAACTCCTGGCAGATTTTCCAGTACACTTTGAAGGAATGCTGGATCATTCATAACTTCGGCATACTCCTCTGACACGTCCATGTTCTCATCAGCAGCTGGGGCCTCCTGTTGCATGCTCATCTGCATAGCTAGAGCAATCTGCTCTTCTTCAGACAGTTCCATTGCTTCATGGCCTAGTGACATAGCCAGAGCCCGCTCCATGCCCGTGTTCTGAGCTTCCCCAGTCTTGCCTGTCTCTCCTCCTTCAGTAGTAGTTTGTTGACGGCGGGACTCCTCTTCTTGTCGCTGTCTCTGCTCCTCCATAGATACACGCAGGGCAAGTGCAAGCTCGGGGTCTTCATTTGGATCAACTCCAAATTCGAATGGAGACAAACCTGAGCCAGATGGACCAGCTCCGTCACCACCAATCAAGGGGCTGGAAATCAACGCTTCAGATAGAACAACACAGCCACCAGCAGGAACAGATACCAGATGGCTGCCTCCCGTGGTGCTCTCTTTACCATTCAGAGTGTTTACAAACGTAGTCAAAAGTGGATTGTTGTCTGCATCCTCACCAAATGACACCACATCACAATTTACCTTCTCCTTCTTCAGCCTCTTAGCTAGTTTGACTAATTCCTTCTCGTCGAGTTCTACTGGAGAGCCGACGAACACAACTATGCGCATCTTGTGGTTCTTGCCCTGACGATGCTTCAGCGCTAAGTGAGCGATTCTGATGCCAGTCAGAAGATTGATATTACCGTTAGGCTGAACACGGTGCAACTTGGACATTATGCGCCCAACATCACTGGTTAACGTGGCCAATACCTCTACATTAGCTAGCGTCAAAAGACCCACATTATTTTCAGGATTTGACCGTGTTTTAGAATGACATACCAGGTTTACGGCATCTTGCTGTGCCTGCAGTCTTGTTGGCAGGAAATCTCCATTTCTCATGTAATCGCTGTTATCTACACAAATCATAGTACTTTCCAGCACCATTTTGCTTGATTATTCGGAGACTATTTATGAAATAAACAAATTGCGAACACCTCACAAAGAATGAAATCTGCTGTATAATCATAGACTACAATTTTTTTAAATATAGAGAGAAGTGCACAGATAATTTTTTTTTGTTTATTTATAAACTTTCAACTTTTCGACAGTCATTATTTTTCTTTTTACTATACATTTTTCAGCTTTGCATGTATAAACTACTGCCATCAATAATTGTTGGATAGAACTAAAGTTTAAATGCCGTGCCGTCTGATAAGATTATCGATTTTAGAAAAATACAAATATTGGCTATGGATTGTTTACAAGGGATGGGCAAGTGAAAAGAATATGTCGATGTTTATTCAATCAAGATTTTTAAACGCGATTTTTATCGAGTGAAAAATATCGATACATCGACAGTTTTCGCATGATTATTCATACATAGAAAAAATAATTTTACTATATTTATAGTTTTTTCTTATTTTCTACATGTCTGTGCATATTAAGAGTTTAGTTTTTGTAATTGATTCGTTAAAAAAGTCCTAATAGTATTTTCGTGGACGCAGTCTTGCTGTTATATTGCATTTCAAAAAGATTGTGGCAGGATATTTTAAAGTTATCGATGTGCGAGTAGCATGCAATGAACTATAATTAAGCAAAGTAGCTTTTCGCGCGGGTCCTGAACTTTGATGAATAGACTTTAGCTTGTCCCAGACCTCTTTAGATGTTTTACAGCCAGTTACCTGCTTGAGTTGAGGTGGATATTAAACACGAAATCAGAGATGCGTTAAATAAATATCGAAATTGATAGGAATTCAATACTCTAAAATAAATATTGTAAATCGATTTAATCGCGAATAAAAATATCGACTATAAATATCGATTAATTGTTTTGAAAAATTAAGAAATTTATAAATATCGATATTTTTGCCTATCCCTAGTTTACAATTGACAGACAGATTGACTGAACACCGAAATCCGAGGTCAATTTCATTCCATAAAAATTTAGTGAAATCCCAGTAATCATGGGTTTCGGTGATTACCCTAAGGAATACAACGCCTCGGTCCACGGGCCCTATGACCCTGCCCGCTTTTATGGAAAGCGTAAGTATGAGTTGGAGTTCACTCGATTTCATGTCGCCCTTCAGTTTACCATTTTTGATTATGTAATTTATTTTCAATCTCGTTTTCAGCTGATACTCCCTTCGGACAGGTGAAGATTAGTGAGATTGGCTCATGGTTCGCACGCAGGAATAAGTCGCCTCAGGCCCTCGCTGGTGTTTTCAGCCGAGGTGAGAACCAGTTTATTTCGTTTTATAAATGAAGTTTGAGGTTAGAGACATGTATTGAAAATTTGTAATTATTGACGGTACTTTGTTTTATCGCCCTGAATGAAGTGATAACAAACCTAAATGTCGACAATCAGACGTCTAACACATATTAAGTACTTAACACAACTCTCATAGATACTTATCATTGCTACTAAACCTTACTTCACCATAGGCTTAATAAGTTACTTTACTTTAATTTCGTGTACAGGTAGTTTTGTCAACTAAAACGTAACAGTAAAGCCTATCTTTTACTTATTTTGATTCTAGATTATGAAATAAGGTGTAAGTGAAGGATGTCTATGCTAATTTTATTAAATCTAGTATGATTTAAAAAGAAATTAAAAATAAACCTGCGAGGTATTTAATTAACCGGTTTATTGTGTAAATGACCATATATCATGTGATTATTTCAGCCTGGTGGAGGTGGCAGCACAAGTACATGCAGCCCAAGAAGGTGGGCATTGCCCCCTTCTTCCAACTGCTGACCGGCAGCATGATTTTCTTCTATACTATTAACTATGGAAAGATTAGTAAGGAATCATTTTTAATAGTTTTTACATCATAAAATTACATTTCTTCACCATTTCAGAATTTACTGCTAATGATTTCTCCAAGACAGAAGTTCTGTGACACAGTTAATTTTTGATCATAACATCATTAAATAAATTGCCAGCTTTTTTAATTTCATGGACAAAACACAATAATTCTGTCTGAGAAATGAAAATTATAGTAATGTGTCTTGTAAAAGATTTGAATCCTTTTATTTTGTCATTCATAAATGTACAAGACAGTATGATTGCAACAGCATGCTCATCAGTGTAAATGGTTGAGGCTGTGGCAAGTTTGTTTATCTTATGGAGTATGTGGACTTGATAGCACTATGCCACATATGGTACACACTTCTTATTTGATATGACAGATTATCCCTAATGCGAAAGTAACTGTCTGTCTGTCTATAACGCTTTCATGCTAAAACGGCTGAATGGATTGTCATGAAATTTGGCAGATATTGAGAAGGACTTAGGCTATTTTACGCTATAACGCCGACATCACTGCGGGCGGAGCCACAGGCAAAAGCTTGTTTTAAATAATTCCTTTTTATGTTTCAGAGCACCACAGGAACTACAAGTACCACTAATCGGGACCCCCCATGTGTCATTAATGCATGTTATTTATGTATTCAATCTATTATGTGAATCTGTATGTACTAGATCAAGCATACTTGCAATAAAGCTGTTATTAGTGTGAACTTAGTGGTTTGTTTTATTTTCTCCTGTTTTTTTTCCCCTAAGCTACAAAATGTGGACCTTTTGCAGTTTAGAGTTGTCACACCAGCGTTCATACAAATAATGTGTCCCATACACGCAAAGCACAAATGCATATATTGACCATAGCTCATTGTATTGCATTTGTGCAATGTGTACCTATTTTATGCAGCTGCGATAAACACAATGTTGTTTGCTTTATTTGTAACTACATTGTGTGGCAAAATAAACATGTTTTCATTCTTTCTTCACAGACAGAACATAGCAATAAGCAAAACATGTCTAGCTTCTGCTGTGTAAAGCAACCATTAGAACTTGTGATTATAGAAAATGGTGACTGGGACAACAAGACAATCTCAATAATTGCAATGGAACATCTTAGGCAATCTTGCTTCCAATTAGTATCTGTACATAAGAGGCAGTACTGAAACATTGTACTTAAAATAATGAAATCCATACCAATTAAACAAAGTAACTTCAAAAAAATATTTTAATTACTTATTAGCGATAATAATTTATTCAACACATGCATTCTCCACACACACTAGCAAACAGTTTTTCAAATGCATTAGTCTTGATCACTAGGACCGCCGCTACCACGGCACATCAGAGTTTGTTGCTGAGTTGTGATATCACATAAGTGTCCCATGAATTAGTCTGTAACAAAAAAAAACGATAATTATTAGCACCTCAGAGAAACTTCATAACAGATAATGTAAATCAGATTTATGTCTGCAACTCCATATGTACGGAGTGTAATATGCATTCCTATGATTAACAGTAAAAAACAAATGTCTCAACTGCTTAACAGATTTTGATGAAACTGGTCATGGGAAGACAATAATGCAGATTATGGACATTACATACATCGGAGAATTCTAATCCCATTAGAAAATGTAATGTGTAAATGTACCCATGGGAAAATTTTCGATTAGCAAAAAACACGAGTCTTGAGCCTGATTTTGATGAAAACTAATATTGCTTCAATAGATTTTGAAAAAATTGGTATTCCTACACAGGAATACTGAAAAAAAAAACAGCCTGTATTATTACACCATCCAAAAGTGTCGCTACTAAGGATCAAATTGTGGGAAGTATGTATGTAAATCGGGCTGGTTTCCGTAACTCCACGACTAAGCGCGTATTTTGCGTGCAGGATCGTGGGAAGTAATAACATATGGCAAAACTAGACGAAAGCACTCATTTTTAACAAAATACTTTTAACATTAAAAATAACTGTCAGTGTAAATATTCCATAGAAAAATAATGACTGACAGCTCTTAAACGTGGTTTATTTGCTGATCGCGTGGCCCTTAATCTTCTTATTTGAAACAATTGCAATTATTGCATTAAATACAATTTTTGGATGAAAGTGAAAGGGTTTGAAAAAACTGCAGATAACTTATGATTATTCCAATAAGAAAGGTATGTGAGATTGATAATAGTTAAGGTTATTGACCTTTAAATTCATTGTCTAATTGACAATATTCTATTCTTTTATTGCATCAAAAACATTATAATTTTGAAGCATGTGAATGAGTGTGACTCATAGTTATAGAAAGTACCGGTTTGTTAAAATGTTATATTAAACAATTCGATATGCTGTGGGCGAATTAAATGGCTTACTGACTTTTCAACATTTGCAATATATGTAAGTATCCATTGCAGAATGTAACCTTACCTAAAAATTATAATTGAGCTATTCTACAGTTCAGATTTGCCCATATATTTAGGCTTTAGTTCTTCTATTCTCTTAATGAAGTCGGTCTTCTCGATGCAGCCGTCGCAGACCTCATCCCAGTCGTTGAGGATCTTCTTCAGATCTCGCACTTTGAGTTTCTTCAAATCAACGTTATTAAGGTCGATCTGTTTGTCGAATCTGAGGTCACAGATTTGTGAGTCTTTCTTCTTTAGCTTCTCACAGATTTTGTCAGCAGGCATCGACCAACTGAGGGGCTTCGAAAGTTCGCCCAGGATGCCGGTGGCGGATTCTTCAAGACCTCCTAAATAGTAACAAAACCTGTTTTCTTTATTCTTGGAACCTTTACAGAACTTCTTGAATTCAGTCTCGATAGATTTGGGGACTTTCTTGACATCATCTGATAACGTGGCCGCGAATTTCTCTACGGTTTTGATACAAACTTCGCATTCGCCTTCTTTCAGTGCGAGCGATACTTGCACGATTGTCGCCAAGAATAATAAATGAAACACACTTAATTTATACATTTTGCACTAATATTTGATAACGCGATATGCTAAATTTAACTCCAGCTGCTACGGACACCGTTACTTGTTACAGAAAAAACAGAAATAGTACGAAATTAAAGTGATAGAAGAATCTCGTCCATTCATGGAAATGAAAACGTTGACAGCTTTACTTGGCGAGCTGTGATTGGTGCACGTTGCGGCACGCTGGAGATGTACACGTGTTTTTAATTGAATTTGTTGCTTGAAATTGATACCAATATTTTAGGCGACTAAGAATCCAACTGATGCATAGTTCAGACTGAAGGAGTGTTGTTCTTCTAGATGTGAATGCATTTTTTTTTTGAGAATCGTATCTGAATCAGATTTCGAGTTCCAATATCTGATTTCAAAACTATTTATTTCAATATCTATATATTGTGCGTAGGTACGCGTACAGACCTATATATTTGAATACCTAATCCGATACCCTGTTTTTTGGATGCGACGATGTTCGAAGAAAATCGAGATTTACAAATCTACAATACTAATTTTCATCGAATATAGTTTTTGTACCGATGCGATATCGGATCGGATACTATTTAAACTAGTCAGAGATGCGGAGCGAGCGGTACGTCAATATATAGATTTTGTAATACATAGTTTTTGAACGTGCCAGTAAGCGGTTTTTAGATATTGTCCCGATATATAGATTTCGTAGCTATATACGGTTTGTATCGCCCACCACTATGACAGACAGAACATTCAGTCCGTGTGCGGGGTGCATTGAGATGCGGGGTGCCGTTTTTCATGAGTTTTTCAGGATTTTTTTTTCAGTATAGTTTATTGTACTCTGTGGTGCCGTCGTCAACTTGTCATTGTCATTGTCAATGTCACCTGCAGTATTCATCCTGTAGTCATGGAAACTGATTTTGTTTATTAAATATTTTTGTTTCGTCGATATTTTTGATTTGGCGATCGTCGAATAATAGATATCTCAAAAATGTGTGACACGAAATCTGCTCTGATAGATAATCCTCGCGCTGCGTTGGAGACTTATATCACCACATTACAAAGCGAGTCAAAAATGGCTCGTAAGCAGGCGCTACTGAAAATAAACGAAGAGATATTTGAAAACCCGGTCAACAAGGACTGCGACCTCACAGTTATCTTCCCAGAAGTGTACGCTTACGTATTGAAGAGCTTCTCTGATGCTTCCGAGGGATGTAGGGAAACTGCGGCCTTGATTGTATCGAACTTTATTGAAAAACTCCCATTGAACGACTACTATTTGACTTACATACTTCCGGTAATAGTCCGTCGCATTGGCTGCCCAGAAATCGTGGAAGAATCTGAGGAAATACGTCTAGTTCTAATTCAGCTAGTACGGAAGATACTGGAGAAGTACAAAGTGTCTTATCTTCTCAGTCCATTCATTAATGACTTGACTAGCATCCTCACTAAAACGGTAGCTGACCCCTTCCCTAGTGTGAAGCTTGAGGCTTGCGAGTGTATCATCATGGTTACCAAATCATTGCAGAGAGACTTTCACTTCCAGTCGGAGAGTTTTGTGAAGCCACTGCTGTCAAATTTTGCACATCAACATTTTAGAGTCCGAGTTGCTTCAATCAAAGCTATTGGTAATACTTTAATTTAACAGTCTTATATTGCAATGCTAAAGTTTTGTTTGTATTATAGCATGTCTAATTAATAAAATATAAACACACATATCATGTATCACCACAATTTATCGATGTCAGAAACATCAATTAACGTAAGGGACATTTCTGCATTATTGGTGTGTGTGTGTGGTGGTATGTCTGTACCTACTAACACTAGTTTTTTAAGTTAATTGTTACTAACCCTATAGACTGTCTGCAATAAAAGTATTATTATTTCGTTCATTCATTTTATATACACATATCAATTACATTTTTTAATATTTCTTACAAAAAACACATTTAAAAATATAAAAAATAGTATTACGCCAGTGTCGGGAGCAGGGTCTAAGCTACCGGTGGTTATGGCTCCAGGGAAAGAAAAAATATTATTATTATTAATAAATGCCACTTATGCTAATTGTTCTAAGGTATATTTTGGCATTTTAGGTAAATGTTCCTTATGTGATCGTAATCGAAACCTGAAGTATCAATACTTCAGGTACCATCAATTATTAGTAAAAAAAAAAACTTGGATCCTAAAGACAAAACTTGAATCTTGTTGCAGGAGCTGTTGTTCTGGCAGGCAATGTGAAATGCTTAGAACTGTCCATCAGCCCGATGGCTGAGAAACTCTTTGATGAGAACACTCAGGTCCGCATGCAGGTCACACTGGAAGTTGGCAACTGGATGCTCAGCTATAGAGACCGATACTCCTTCTGGCACCGCATGTTGCCCTTGTTGCTGACAAGGTTAGTAATAAAATTAATTATTATCATTATATTATTATATCTATCCTGAACTGTCCCAGTGCTGGATAAAGACCCAATGGCGTAGCTAGCATGGGCGCACCCTGTGCGGCAAATGTGGTGTCACTCCACCACTCCACAAATGGACAATATCCCAATAGTTATGGGTTGTGACTTTCGTTCTGGTGACTGTAGTTGAAAGCATTTTTATAGTTGGTTTGTTCCATCTGTTGTCCCAGATTTTTTCAGGAATGCTCTTACATCCACTTACAGACAATAATTATGAACTCATTCTTCTCTAATACTTGTTGATGAGAATATTAGAATTCGTGTGCTAAGGCAAGCTCGGAAACGTTTGCAACCCGCCTTTGATATTTTTATTTTCTTTTAATTATTATTCATACTTAAATACAATTAACCTTGTTCACTGATGCAGGCAAGCTCAAGAACTGAGAGAGGGTGGAATGTAAGAGCGAGCGAAGCAAGTTCGAAAGGTTTTGCATCGCACCTAGCATAGATTTTACATATTTTCTTTTGATCTAACTGATGCAAGAAAGTTAATTAACTAAGAGAAGGCAGAATAGAAGAACAACGGAGACAGCCGACTGTGACTTAAAAAGTCAAAGAACGATCGGGTGGCACCCGTAAATGCAGTAAAGCTCAAGAACTAACGAATTTTTTCCACCACACCTCGTAAAGGTTTCATTGCGGCAACCGATTATGCGTGACACCCGATCCTGACAAAAAACAGTCTACGAGCGGTCGGGTGTCACACCTAAACGGTTGTCACCCAGGGCGGGACGCACCCCCCATCTACGCTACTAGTGAAAGGCCTCTTTCCATTCCTTCCATTGATCCCTGTTCTGTGCCACTTCTTACCAATTCTTAAGAAAGACTTCCAAGTCGTCTCGTCATCTTCTTCATGAATAGAATAGGAATACTCTTTATTATAGGTACACCATACCAAAATTAAATTAAATCACGCGAGATTAAATTCGCGTTTTCGGGAAAAGGTTAGTGTTGAAAGAATCAAGGATATCGTGAAAAGCGAAGATAGATAGAATATATTTAAGTGTAGGTACCTACACCAAAAATAGTTACACAACCCTTATGCGAACAATACTCGGATTTAGTTTTAGTTCGAGAAACTCCTCTTATTTTCGTGAAAACACGATTTCCTACGCCGGACATAGGTATCTACAATTCTATCTGACTACCGAATCTTCTTTCATCTTATTTCAGCCTGAGCGACGTTATGGATGAGATAAGAGACATCGCCAACACCTTCTGGACTGACATCGGTCTTAAATACATGGAGGAGAATGAGGAAGACTTTAAGAAAAAGACGGATTTCTTGAAAGACGTGCCGACACACTACCCTGATGTTAAGAGACCCAACTTTGGCTGCAGAATGCTGGTGCAGAGCAATATTGGCAAGATTATACCTGCCATAAATCGAGGTAAGACACTCCTATTTTTTTTATTCACAGCTGAGCCAGAAATTCCTTCTGGCGTCAAACAATCTTCTTCTGGGAAGATCAGAACATCTATCGTGTTTTCACAATCTTTATGAAACTTACCCCATAATCAGCCTTTAGTAGTGGATCGTCAGCGTATATACAGCTGCCAGCCAAACTGCCAAGGTCGTCGCATGACATATCCAAAGGACTTTTATACAAAAGAAATATGCGAGATCATCACTATTATGCAGCTAGCAGCAAACATGAATTAATGTCCCGGAAAAGACGTCTTTGCCTTGCAGGCCATGCGATGCATGATGGACATCAAACAATACGCATAAAACGTTTTGGGATTACTTTCATTGTGCCTACAGCTTGGAGAGAGTCTTTAAGTCAAGAGTAAATAAATTAGTTCTAGGCAAGCGTATTCCATCGTTAACTACATCATTATCAGCCCCCCTAGCCAAGTCACAAACGATAAACGTAAACTCTCAGTAGTCTTTAATAGATTTTCAACTTTATGTTGTTCGATGTAAAGTTGAAAATCTATTGAAGATTACATAGCGTTTTCGTTCGTTCCGGTCGCTAACGCTCAGTAGTCTTTAATAGATTTTCAACTTTATGCTCTTAGGTATAAAGTTGAAAATCTATTGGAGATTACTAAGCGTTTACGTTTATCGTTTGCAACTTGGCTAGGGGGGCAGGTCAGATTGTGGTCAAACACGAGCATTTTGACCTTTAAATTGTTACTATAATCCTAGGCAGGTTTCGTAAGTCTTTTTTCTCCCCCAGAAATGGACGGCTGGCAAGCAGACGCGAGGCTCCGTGTGTCTCAGCTGCTCTGCTGGTTAATCCTATGCGGAGAAGAGGGCGCCACTCAACATGCCCATGCTATTGTGAAGGCTATGCTTCGCGGCGCCACTGATGAAGATCCTAGGGTTATTCTTGAGGTGAGGATAGGGTACTAACTCATACTTATTAGGATTAATATGGGTTATACAACTTCGATCTCTTTTGATATCGGAGCCAGCGATAGACACCGTCGCAGCCAGCTTAGAACAACGTGGAAAGATGACTTGGACGAGTACCGCGAGATGGAAGCCTTTGCTCAACTGTGGGTCAGTACCTACTAGCTAGCATTAAATGTAAAAATAATTTGCCTAGGATATTATTTTGATAAAAGTGCTGTGTTATATAGAAAACACGCAGTCATGTAGAGTTTGACGTGGAAAGACTTGCGTAGGTAGCTACCACTCTCTGACTTTTTCCACTGTGGCAAACCACAACCTTTTAAATGTCTAAAATAACTTCCAACTTCATCAATAGACCACCTCTGTTAAGACAAAGACAACATTAAAATCCTCTTTGCCATAGATAAAACGCGCAGCCGAGTTGTTCGGCTACTTCATTGAACCGACCACCTGGTGGCCACTACTGGAGGCCGAGGTAGACTCGTGGGCGGCTCTCCTTGTCATCGCCAACATCATCAAAGGTTCCCGCTCTGAACTGCTCCAGGAGAAGGTGCTGCTAGAACTCACCAGGGAGGCTGCTGATCCTGATAGATGCAGGACTAGGAAGGTGAGGGATTCGATGCCTTAGGATAGTTTAACATTTTATAGGCCAATCAAATTACGCCGAAAATTAGACTAACTTTGCTTTTTTTTAATGAAACATCTAATTTCAATAATGGCGATGCAAAGATTCTAACTAGTGTGTCTAAAGTGTCAAATTGTGAAGCTGTCTAAGAACGACACCTTGACAGTTTTCGTACAGCGTTACGTTTATACTACGGGGAATCTGTAGTTGATTGGGGATTGGCATAATGCGGGGATTTTGAATATAGATAGTTCAAAATCCAACACAAACACACAACATGAACACTTTCAAAGCTAATTTGACTGGCCTATGTAGTGGTATTCTGCAGTGGTAATTAACTTTTCAAAAATGTTAACAAGTAGGAATGCGTTTTAGAAAAATAACTTTAAAACCTTTTATCTTTAAGGTTCAATTTTCGCTACATCAAAAAACAGTGTTTTTTTTTTGTTCTTTCTAAAATTAACTTAATATGTATATCTGCGGCCCTACCATGACGTGTCAAAGCGTGAGTTGTTCGAACGAGAAGGAGGGATGGAGCTATACACCCTATATAGCTTCATCCCTCCTTCCGAAGGAAACACGTCATGGTAGGGCCGCTGTACTAATGTTAGAAATTATTTTTTTTTGAGCCAACAAAATGCTTAATCGGAATCATTGTGTTCATTAGAAAAGTAATTTTGTAGATTTATTTTACAAAATATCCTAAAGAATTGTTTGAGTTGCAAAATATTACTTTATTGCCTTATCATTTACTTCGTGGCCCAAACTTATACAGAACAAAATCTTTCCAGCCTAAATACCAAACGAACCTGCTGTACATGTGCGAGGCCCTACTGGACGTGTGTGGCGAGGCGTGCGCAACAGTTGCAGACGAGCTGTTCACTATCAGCTTCACCGTGTACGCCATGCCGGTGGATAACACCATACAGTTCATGGCGCTGTGTGAGTAGCTTACGTTATTTCTGGTGATATAATGGGCGGGGTCAGAACTAATTTCAAGAGGGTGGAGCTACCGCACATACCTACAGAGACAAAATCACAGATATAAATAGACATAGATAACGCAAGAGCAACTACTTCGCGTGCCGGTTTCGGTGCCCAGCTTACGATCAAAAATCGTAAGCCACCATTTTCGCCCTCAATTTGCATCGGTGTACGCTAGTCGGACGTCAGTTATGTGGTTAGGTCAGTTATATGCTACACGTGAATCGTTTTGATTTTCTCATCACCTAATAGTGCTTGTGTTGACGTCATAGTACGTAGTCAAAAAATGGCACGCTTGGTTTTCATACAGATCGTGATACTTGCGTTATCTATATCTATCTATATCTGTGGATAAAACAATCATGACAACTAAAGCTAATACTAGAGAGAGCGAAGCGAGCTTGAAAAATTTAGCACTATTCCTCAGATATGCTATAAATAATATTCTAAGCGGCTTTTGCGTTTTTTAGATTATATTGAAAGCCAGGGGTGCAAGACCTTGGCATTTTTTTTGGCATATTGTTATCAGGCAACTGAGGCCCAAGTTAAAATACACAAAATTATCTTAAACAACACACAAAAACAAAAGCACACAAATATGTACACAGGCTCACTCAAATGTGCGCCATTACTCTTTATTAAAATTTAAATGCTTTATTTAAAAAAGACCATTTATAGGCACTTTTGAATGGTCAAGGTTTGTCTATCAAATATATGAAGCTAGTTCTGCCGCACTAGCCACAAGAGCACTCACTTATCCTATCTCCAGCGCAGCAGTTGCACGTTCCAAAGAGTAGAAACTATGGAGTAAAACGTGCAAGAGACTCCATGGACACTCTACCACTCTTCTAATAACTCTATCCTTACCCCAGCGAACCTAGACAAGCTGCGTTACGCGGAGAAGTGCGGCAAGACGCTCAGCAGTCTGTACGAGCGGCACATCAGCAAGCTGTTGGCTGGCATCACCAGCGACGCGCTCACGTGGACGCAGCTGTCGCCCGACAAGTGTCTGCTCGAGTGCGCCATGCTGCATTCTGGTAAGATTGTCTACTGACTCGCCTTACCCCAGCGAACTAGTCAAGCTGCTGGCTGGCATCACCAGCGACGCGCTCACGTGGACGCAGCTGTCGCCCGACAAGTGTCTGCTCGAGTGCGCCATGCTGCATTCTGGTAAGATTGTCTACTGACTCGCCTTACCCCAGCGAACTAGTCAAGCTGCTGGCTGGCATCACCAGCGACGCGCTCACGTGGACGCAGCTGTCGCCCGACAAGTGTCTGCTCGAGTGCGCCATGCTGCATTCTGGTAAGATTGTCTACTGACTCGCCTTACCCCAGCGAACTAGTCAAGCTGCTGGCTGGCATCACCAGCGACGCGCTCACGTGGACGCAGCTGTCGCCCGACAAGTGTCTGCTCGAGTGCGCCATGCTGCATTCTGGTAAGATTGTCTACTGACTCGCCTTACCCCAGCGAACTAGTCAAGCTGCTGGCTGGCATCACCAGCGACGCGCTCACGTGGACGCAGCTGTCGCCCGACAAGTGTCTGCTCGAGTGCGCCATGCTGCATTCTGGTAAGATTGTCTACTGACTCGCCTTACCCCAGCGAACTAGTCAAGCTGCTGGCTGGCATCACCAGCGACGCGCTCACGTGGACGCAGCTGTCGCCCGACAAGTGTCTGCTCGAGTGCGCCATGCTGCATTCTGGTAAGATTGTCTACTGACTCGCCTTACCCCAGCGAACTAGTCAAGCTGCTGGCTGGCATCACCAGCGACGCGCTCACGTGGACGCAGCTGTCGCCCGACAAGTGTCTGCTCGAGTGCGCCATGCTGCATTCTGGTAAGATTGTCTACTGACTCGCCTTACCCCAGCGAACTAGTCAAGCTGCTGGCTGGCATCACCAGCGACGCGCTCACGTGGACGCAGCTGTCGCCCGACAAGTGTCTGCTCGAGTGCGCCATGCTGCATTCTGGTAAGATTGTCTACTGACTCGCCTTACCCCAGCGAACTAGTCAAGCTGCTGGCTGGCATCACCAGCGACGCGCTCACGTGGACGCAGCTGTCGCCCGACAAGTGTCTGCTCGAGTGCGCCATGCTGCATTCTGGTAAGATTGTCTACTGACTCGCCTTACCCCAGCGAACTAGTCAAGCTGCTGGCTGGCATCACCAGCGACGCGCTCACGTGGACGCAGCTGTCGCCCGACAAGTGTCTGCTCGAGTGCGCCATGCTGCATTCTGGTAAGATTGTCTACTGACTCGCCTTACCCCAGCGAACTAGTCAAGCTGCTGGCTGGCATCACCAGCGACGCGCTCACGTGGACGCAGCTGTCGCCCGACAAGTGTCTGCTCGAGTGCGCCATGCTGCATTCTGGTAAGATTGTCTACTAACTCGCCTTACCCCAGCGAACTAGTCAAGCTGCTGGCTGGCATCACCAGCGACGCGCTCACGTGGACGCAGCTGTCGCCCGACAAGTGTCTGCTCGAGTGCGCCATGCTGCATTCTGGTAAGATTGTCTACTGACTCGCCTTACCCCAGCGAACTAGTCAAGCTGCTGGCTGGCATCACCAGCGACGCGCTCACGTGGACGCAGCTGTCGCCCGACAAGTGTCTGCTCGAGTGCGCCATGCTGCATTCTGGTAAGATTGTCTACTGACTCGCCTTACCCCAGCGAACTAGTCAAGCTGCTGGCTGGCATCACCAGCGACGCGCTCACGTGGACGCAGCTGTCGCCCGACAAGTGTCTGCTCGAGTGCGCCATGCTGCATTCTGGTAAGATTGTCTACTGACTCGCCTTACCCCAGCGAACTAGTCAAGCTGCTGGCTGGCATCACCAGCGACGCGCTCACGTGGACGCAGCTGTCGCCCGACAAGTGTCTGCTCGAGTGCGCCATGCTGCATTCTGGTAAGATTGTCTACTGACTCGCCTTACCCCAGCGAACTAGTCAAGCTGCTGGCTGGCATCACCAGCGACGCGCTCACGTGGACACAGCTGTCGCCCGACAAGTGTCTGTTCGAGTGCGCCATGCTGCATTCTGGTAAGATTGTCTACTGACTCGCCTTACCTCATCGAACTAGTCAAGCTGCTGGCTGGCATCACCAGCGACGCGCTCACGTGGACGCAGCTGTCGCCCGACAAGTGTCTGCTCGAGTGCGCCATGCTGCATTCTGGTAAGATTGTCTACTGACTCGCCTTACCCCAGCGAACTAGTCAAGCTGCTGGCTGGCATCACCAGCGACGCGCTCACGTGGACACAGCTGTCGCCCGACAAGTGTCTGTTCGAGTGCGCCATGCTGCATTCTGGTAAGATTTTTTACTGACTCGCCTTACCCCAGCGAACTAGTCAAGCTGCTGGCTGGCATCACCAGCGACGCGCTCACGTGGACGCAGCTGTCGCCCGACAAGTGTCTGCTCGAGTGCGCCATGCTGCATTCTGGTAAGATTGTCTACTGACTCGCCTTACCCCAGCGAACTAGTCAAGCTGCTGGCTGGCATCACCAGCGACGCGCTCACGTGGACACAGCTGTCGCCCGACAAGTGTCTGCTCGAGTGCGCCATGCTGCATTCTGGTAAGATTGTCTACTGACTCGCCTTACCCCAGCGAACTAGTCAAGCTGCTGGCTGGCATCACCAGCGACGCGCTCACGTGGACGCAGCTGTCGCCCGACAAGTGTCTGCTCGAGTGCGCCATGCTGCATTCTGGTAAGACTGTCTACTAACTCGCCTTACCCCAGCGAACTAGTCAAGCTGCTGGCTGGCATCACCAGCGACGCGCTCACGTGGACACAGCTGTCGCCCGACAAGTGTCTGTTCGAGTGCGCCATGCTGCATTCTGGTAAGATTGTCTACTGACTCGCCTTACCCCAGCGAACTAGTCAAGCTGCTGGCTGGCATCACCAGCGACGCGCTCACGTGGACGCAGCTGTCGCCCGACAAGTGTCTGCTCGAGTGCGCCATGCTGCATTCTGGTAAGACTGTCTACTAACTCGCCTTACCCCAGCGAACTAGTCAAGCTGCTGGCTGGCATCACCAGCGACGCGCTCACGTGGACACAGCTGTCGCCCGACAAGTGTCTGTTCGAGTGCGCCATGCTGCATTCTGGTAAGATTGTCTACTGACTCGCCTTACCCCAGCGAACTAGTCAAGCTGCTGGCTGGCATCACCAGCGACGCGCTCACGTGGACGCAGCTGTCGCCCGACAAGTGTCTGCTCGAGTGCGCCATGCTGCATTCTGGTAAGATTGTCTACTGACTCGCCTTACCCCAGCGAACTAGTCAAGCTGCTGGCTGGCATCACCAGCGACGCGCTCACGTGGACGCAGCTGTCGCCCGACAAGTGTCTGCTCGAGTGCGCCATGCTGCATTCTGGTAAGACTGTCTACTAACTCGCCTTACCTTACTCGGCTGAAAATGTCCTAGAAATAAACATTCAAAGATATGTGAGATGAGATCCTCTAACCTACACAGGGCACACCTGGAAAGATACGCTCCTTCTCACAGAGGTCTGAGTCCTTGTAGTAGGACCGAATAAGCTGATTTTAAGTACTTTTTCTATGTTTCATTAAAAGGTTACAAAAGCAAGTCAAACAGTCTTCAGTTTAAACCTGGCCTAGTGTTGAATGGTGTGAATGGTAGGTTATGTTTAATAATTCGTGTTAAATTAGTAAGTTTTACTGGTAAGAAGTACACATATTTCATCTAATCCCTCGAAAATTGTGTTCACCAATTTTTTTTATATCATCTCTTTTCCAGGCTCCGCAATGGGTAACCAACTGCACCTCATAGCCCCACTCCTGAAGGAGTGCCTGGCGACGCCCAAGGTAGATCCTGAGGTGAAGCTGAAGGTCTTCACCACTCTGTCCACCGTGCTGCTGAAGAGGGATGTGAACTTCAGCAAGTGCGACACTGACAAGCTTGAAGCTTTCCTGAATATTGTTATCGAAGGTATGTTAAACTTGCATAGTTACAAGCACTGGCAGTTTATTAAAAAATACTGTAGTTGCCAAACTTGGTAGCAGTTGGTCAGATATCCTTTTACAGTAGCTACTCTAGAGCTCCTTGTTGAATATCAATACTTGCTTAATTTCTTCATTTCGTCTTACGCTTGTACATATTTCCAAAAGGGTAACTTATCTCTTCTAGGAGATAGAAAACTCTTTAAATGTATAAACATTTTTACTGCTGACCATAACTACGTATTATATCTCACTTTGGGGACCATTATTTCAACTTTGTCTCAAGTTGGCAACATTTAGAAACCCCACCAAAAATGATGTCGACATCTTTTAAAAACCGTTGCCTTCGTCGATCATCCAATTTCTTGATCTTTTCTTTCCTTGAAATTCTGTCAACATCTAAAGGTATGAATATAATGTTGGCTCACAGAAGTGATAATGCCGAACCTGGTGTGGTGCGCGGGGCGTACGGCCGAGGCCATCCGCTCTGCCGCCGTGGCCTGCCTGTGCTCGGCGCTGCAGGAGAGCCCTCACAGCGAGGGGCTCGTGAGCGAGGTCAAGGGCGGGGATGGTGATACGGGGGATAAGGTCAAATAAACATTATTTATTCAAATTATCCTGAGAATCTATCGATATATACAAAAATGAATCGCCAAATGTATGTACGCGCATAACTTCGTAACTACTGACCCAAATGGGATAATTCTTTTTTTGTTGTGTTTGTAATTGTCAGGGCAAAATTCTGAAAAAAAAAATACTTACGTCCGGGCGAAGCCGGGGAGTGCCACTAGTATCCATTAAAAATGTACCCTCATAACCTGCCCTTTACCATATCCAAGCCATGAAGTGGCGCAATGTTTTAAAATAAAAAAAACGTGTGCAGGCAAGCGACCCCTGTCATGAACGCTGAGTACAGCTTACATCTTCGACCACATCATCGCTTACCATCAGATGCGCGCACCTATCAATAGTAAAAAAAAGAACGTATTCCTCACGCATTTTTTACTCCGAGTGAGAGACAAAGTCGTATGGAGATGATCGATGATAAAATCTGACTACTTATATTTTGATTGGACAGGAAGTAAACCTCTTCCCAACTAAGGAGTCCCTGGAACCGTTCCTGGACAAGATGGTGCCGCTCCTGGTGGGCTTAGTTGACGACAACTCCACCCTCACGCGGCAGCACACGCTGCGAGCTGTGTGCTGCCTCGCTGTGCTGGCTCGCCAGCGCGGCTGCTTCAAGGAGGATATACTCCACAAGCTGTATTTTGGTAAGTGAAGATTTGTTAATACTATCAAATGTAAGTGGGCCCCATGTTTGCAATCAAGTCTTGATCTCGACTCCAGTATTAGGTCTCCTTTGTTAGGAACAGGTGCAGTCTCGGCAAATAGGTGCCAGTTTTTATACTTTACACCCATCATCCGCTTCGCCCTTTTCCAATTGCCTTGGAGTCGACTTCCAGTTTAACCAGATGTAGGTGTCCGTCTGCCTTATCTACGACGCACCCACATTCAGCAAAGTAGTGCAGTACTGCAGAAGTAAATTAAACAGGTTCGACTTAAATTAACTAGCGAATAGTCCGAAGAAGTAACGGGCATCGATATCTCATTGCGATAAAATAAAAAATAATCGAAACAATTTTAAGCAAATTTTTCATACAGTATTTATGAAAATAATAATATGAATAATATTCACAATATTTCCTCCCGCAGTGGTCCTCAAACGCCTAGACGACAGTAGTGACAAAGTCCGTTCCTACGCCGTTCAGACTCTAGTGACGTTATTCACCAACCGTTCGGATCCGTACGACACGGCCTTGTACGGCGCTCACGTCGATGCACTTTATAGTGCCATGCTCATACACTTGGATGATTCAGAAGAAGCCTTCAGGAAACAGATGCTTGGTGAGTTTGGACTCCGGGCTTTTGAGACGGCAACACAGGGATTATATCAGAGCTGGCAGCAACTGGTTGAGCGTTGCCGACGGTAGAGTTAAGTGTTTTGCCATTTTAGAGGCCTATGTCGAGCAGTGGTCTGCTATAAGCTGATGCTATAGGTCGGAGAATTTGCTCATTTGCTGCAAGGTCGACATAATCTCAAAATTGATGATTTTTAGATAATAATACAGTTGTATAGAAAAATTGCTCGCCGCTTACTGTAAAAAAGTAATTTCTCTGTGAATATCTGCTCTAATCTTTCTAAGGCTTTGAGAAACGACGTTTGGTCGATATCCCGACTAGTCGTACTCATCGCTTCTCCATATTTATTATGCGGACAGCTAACGTGTGGAACTCTCTGCCAGCGTCTGTTTTACCTATACATAACCCAACTGCCATCAAAGCAAGAGTGAACAGGCATCTTCTGGGCACGCTCGCTCCATCATAGACCTCATCTATCTCTTTCCATCAGGCGTGATCGAGGTCAAGAGCAAGCCCAATCCCCAATAAAAAAAAATGTTCCCAATACTGTGATTCAAGCCTCTCCACTCTGAGAAAGAGAGTGAAGGGTTGTCGGACACGCGGGTCCATTTGCATGGCGACTAAGGGTCAAGGCACATTGACGCATGTCGAAGTGAATAAAAAAATATACGATAACCCACGTAGGTAGCAATGTGCCCTCCGTCTCCACAACACAACATCAGCCTTGACCCTTAAATTCAAATTCAAATTCAAATTCAAATTATTTATTTCAAATAAACCATTCACAGGCACTTTTGAATTGTCAAGGTCGGTCAGTCCAAAAGATGAAGCTATTTGCACGTTCCAAAGCGTAGATCTCAATGGAGAAGAACGTGCAAGAAACTCCACGGACACTCTTTTAAATTATTTTTCTTTACAATTTTATGGTTACATCATTCCTGTTGAAATTATACAAACATATATGTGAGAACGATGTAAAAAGAAATGCACGTTAAAGTATCCGGAGTAAAAAAATAAAAATCAACAACAAATTAAAATAACAAACAAATCATTAAAATAAACCGTGGCAGCCGAGAGATGACCAGTCCAAACTGACGGCGTCCGTTCACGAACATGACGCACGCGCTAGCACCATTCGGCTCAACCATATTTAAGGGAGCCAAATGACCCAACACATGCGCCACCATCAGGTAGACTTTTGAGTGAGCATGACACTCCCAACCGCCAGGGCAGTCAAGTCAATTAAAAAATAAATAAAAGTAGTATAAGGTTCACAGTACTCACACATGTGCCGTTAATTAATGAATTTATACAATGCTAATTACATTGAGTCTATACAATGAAAATATAATGTTTTACAGTCTTCAACGGGTCCAACAATATTTATAAATGCCAAAAGATTAGTTTGTGCGGCCTAGTAACTGTGGAGCTGGACCGGCATTGAGCCAAGCATTATTATCTTCAATATAATCCCCCAACTTATAATATGCTTTCTTGCATAGTGTGCGTTTGATACAAGATTTAAATTTTGTTTCATTCAGTTCTAATATATTAGGAGGTATTTTATTATAACATTTTAAACAGTACCCCATGAAAGATGAGGCTACTTCAGCTAGTCTGAAACTTGGTTGAACTAGTTGATCCCTATTTCTAGTAATATAATTATGTCTGTCGCCTCGTCTACTAAAAAGATGGAGATTCTTTCTAACGTACATAATGTTTTCATATATATATTGACAGGGTACCGTCATGATGTTAATATCCTTAAACAGTTCCCTTAGAGAATCACGTCGGCGGAGATTGTATATCGCTCTTATAGCTCTTTTCTGCAGAATAAAAATAGACTCGATGTCTGCAGCCCGTCCCCATAGTAAAATACCATAAGACATGATACTATGAAAGTAACTAAAATATACTAATCTCGCGGTATCAACATCCGTAAATTGGCGGATTTTTCTAACAGCATATGCCGCTGAACTTAGCCGTCCCGCAAGAGATGTTAAATGAGGACCCCATTGTAGCCTAGAGTCAACCGTAATCCCCAGGAAAACTGTTCTATCGACGAATTCCAGTTTCTCCTTGTTCAACACTATGTCACAATCACTACTTTTGACATTTGGTAAGGAAAATCTTATGCACTTAGTTTTTTTCCCATTTAAAACTAAATTATTAGCAGTGAACCAATTTTGGACCTGCAGAAGGGCGTTATTTACGTCCTCAAGATTATTACTACGTCTGTTTATCTTAAAAATCAAAGAAGTATCGTCGGCAAACAAGACCATGTTTAGTTGGTTTTGCAATAAATGGGGTAAATCATTGATATAAACTAGAAATAAGAAAGGACCTAAAATCGATCCCTGCGGGACGCCCATTTTCACGTTTAACACACTTAGTCAGCTGTATTAGTTGATGACTATTTAATTTTCAGAGGCGCTGATGAAGCTAAGCGACGTCGACCCGCCGACTCTTATGAAGAAAGTCAAGGCAAACATACATCTTTACAGGAATAAGACTGCATATGAGAGACTAACTGGTCACCTTGAAAAAATACTGATAACTTGTAAAGATAGTCACACACTGTAGTCAAACTTGAACTAATTTAGGGTCGATTTTTCTAAAGTTAGATAGTGCGAAACAAATAAGGTGGTTTGAAATATTTTCTGCCGCTGCGACCGTCGAAACTGACATTTTTATTTCTCACGTAAATAGTTGATACTAGCTGACCCGCGCAACTTCGCGTCTGCGTTACATTTTTCATTAATGCTCCGCTCCTATTGGTCGTAGCGTGATGTTAGTTGTTCCTGAGATTAGCGCGTTCAACCAAACGAACAAACTCTTCAGCTTTATAATATTAGTATAGATTGTGGTAACACCGAATTGTGTCTCATGTTTTAGTGGTTGGCAATTTTCAAGTTTCATAAGTTAGCATTATTGGCTCAACAGCAAAGCAAAGCAAAATATTCTTAGCTATTTTGGGAGGGTAAGATCACATGTAGTTCATTTTCAATTTACCTGCTCAAGCGTTGTTACAGTATGGTCAGCTAGTAAGATTTTTTATTCTGGCTGTACCTACTAATAATAATGAAATATTTCGTAGTTTTAATTTTAATGATAGTGAATTACATATTAATAAATAGTTTAATTTAATTTACGAAAGAGTTCACTTGATGTGCAAATACTTGGTTATTTAAGTTTATGTGCAATAAAAACTACGTAAACAACACTACAGTGGTTTCATTTTGTTATCTCTAACTGAAGAAAAATAGGTACTTAGACAGTTTCGTTTCGGGCTAATCGCAGGAGTAAGGCCCGGTTTACACCAAAGCAGAGAGGAGAGGAGATGTGTTGAATAAACCAATCTAACCGCCTAAAGGCGTGAACACAATATTACGCGCTCGGCGTTACGTTCGACACGCGTTAGTAGCGTACATACAGCGCGTTTAGCACGGCGTTTTACGAGCGTTAGCAGGGTGTATGTATACTACTTACTGGCTCAGTTCGGAAATGGATTTCGAAGTGATTGCTTGCATGTGGCTCCCGTCCTATCCGTCACTATAAAAGACGACGGCTGAGGAGACAAGTTTGAGTGCACCCAATATTACGGACTGTCGCAGGGAATGTTTGTAGCAGTGTGTATAAAATTAAAACATTATAAGAACTTAAGTTTTTTATTTATTTTAGAAGGTCTATAAAATCATTTGATGACTTACTCCATGTTATAAAAGGCGATTTTACTGGTGATTCAACAATTTGAAGAGAAAAAAAACTGGTGATTACGTTTGGGAAGTACATTTATTACCCGACTACGGCGAAGCAAAAAGGAGGGTTACGAATTTGACCGGTATACATGTATGCATGTATATGTATGTTCATCTGTTCCCTCACAACTTCTAAACCATTTATCATAATTTGATAAATGAGGTGTCATTGGCATTGTCATTAAGATGTTTTATTTTTATTATTATCGTCGTGTTGGGTAGCAAACTAAAGGGCTAAATAAGTATATATATATTGTTGATATATGTCGAAATTGGAACCCCAGAATAATTTAAATAAAAGTAAAGTTCAAAAACTAAACCCGATTTCAAAAATTTCACGTTCTAAAAAGTATGAAACAAGAAAACAGGTCGTATGCCACCTATTCTGGTAAAACTAAAGTTTAGGACAAAGTAGCATACGACCACGGCTATGTTTCTTGTTTCATACTTTTTAGAACGTAAATTTTTTGTAGTCGGGTTTTAGTTTTTGAACTTTTTTTTTATTTCTACACTAATATTATTAAGAGGAAATATTCCAATAAATCGAAGTGATCTGAATCTTGAATGGAAGGTGGAGGCGACGACGACGGGTGGTGGCGGCGGCATCGTAGGTATTCCACTGTTGTGCTGGAGGAGTAGCAATGGTACCTATATCCAGAATACGTTGGTGTAGTATTTATTAAATTGTAGTGGTAATGATGATGATGACTGATGATAATTCTGTGATTCTTGAATTACTTTGAGCAGTTCAATCTTTGTTGCTAGGCGTCGATTCTCAGGTATTTTTTTAAATTCACTGTACAATGATAAACAGAATAATTTATCATCATCCTCTTTAGTTACTCGCGCCGTTACATTTTGTTCTCTCGCGTTTAAAGTCGCGTGTAAAATATCAACTATTTGTTTATCAACTGCATCCATTTTCTGTACTTTCCTTGGACCTTCAATTTGATCTTTGGGAGTGGGCATCAAGTCTGCATTATTTTTATTAGTTGGATCTTCCGGTGTAAAACCTGAAAATCCACATCCAGATGGAACCTTTTTTTGACTCTTAGACATATAGTGCGTTTCCTTTTTTTTCATAAGTGTAGTACCTGGAAATAAACAATAACTACTTAGTTTTATTTTGACCGATAGGTTACGGTTGCTGCTCTATTGCAGATTTGGATTACCTGTGCAATACCTACCGCCTTGGAAAATAGACAATCAAGGATAGTGGAACAAGTTTATAAAGTATTATGGAGCAAAATGAAATCTTAAAAAAAAACTATATCCATGCCTGAAATTATAATACAGTAAAGTGGAAAGTAGTAGAAGACTTTATGAAATACCTACGCTAACTTCCCAAATTGTATTGGCGCAATTGATGGGAAATATATTGAGCTAATACCGAGCCAGAACATACACGGTAGCTTTATTTCAATTAGAAAACCCATTTGGGTATGTATACCTACTAGCAGTTTGTGATGCAAATTATTTTTTGAAGGTAAGTAGGTACCTATACGTTCATACGTTGATGATAGATATCGTATCACATGGCAAGTGATTCTGCTATTTTTCGACATTCAGATTTTTATAAAGGCACCAATTGGTTCCTGTAAACCGCGAATTGATTTAAACTTTAATTCTGTTTTTTTTTACAGTTTATTTTCATATGTTTTTTTTTATTAATCCCGAAGCCCATTTAAATGTCGAGAGAGCCTCAGGTGTTCGTAAGCGATGAAGCATTTGGAATTATGTGAAGTGTGATGCAAGGAGGAACACAGCTCACACACACGAAAAAAAGTTTTCAATTAGTAAGTACCTACGTATTTTCGAGAGGAAGGCATTTTATTTAATGCACTTTCGGAATACTGAGCAATTAATGGCGAATATTTTATAGACCGATAGATGTTAATACCTACACAATTATCTATGTTCGAATTCGCGATGGTTAGGTAGGTATAGATATGAAGACACACTTTATCACCTTTCCAGTCTAAACTTTTAGAAAATTTACCACGAGACAGCTTAATTGTTTGTTAGAACTGCAAGAGAGAAATTCGCCAAATTATTTTTTAGACGAGGGAAAATAACATTGGCAAGACTTTTGTCTGCCTATGTGATTGCTTTAGTACCAAATATGATATCATTATTAGAAACATCAATAAGAAATTAGGTACTTACCCAACAATTTTTCTTCTCCAAGCTGTCTTCACAATAATTAATAAATTCAACAATCTCCACTTTTGATTCGTATTCGAGCACTACACGAAAGCGCGCGATCAAAATGAAATGTATCTACGACAAAATGGCGTCGCATCGCATGTTAAGGTTTTGAATTTGCCACCAATTGTGCGTTAGGTAAAGAGTTGGCAGCTCCAAAAATATAACAGTATGATAGCAGCAATTACTTTCCTCTACCTATGGATAGCAGTGAAGCGCATTTCAGACTACGCTATACTACCTTATAGCTTAAAGCATATAGTTCATATCACAACAATATCGCTCACCATATACTTATTTATTTAGAACACATTCACACTTAGCTATAATATATATTTTTGGCTAAACACGCTATGAAATTGAGAGATGAGCTGCGCTATGATGCTATGCGCGTCGCATCCCCCCCGCCCCGCAAATAGATAGACGAAACGACACGGAGCCTAACAGCTACTCTAACCTCAAGGTCGCGGATGCCGTCGATTAAGGCCTGCAACCTGATGCAGGCCTTAATCGACGGCATCCCCTTCAATAAGCACAGGTACAGACTGGTATGCTTTTCGAACCAGCTTCTCCACTTCACGGGCCCACTGCGGCAGGTACTGTTTCATGCGATCTTTAAGCTGCGCACGAAACACGTGTTCCAGATTAGTTTCCCATATCTAGCTTCCAACGCCTCAAGAAGCTGCTCGTAAGTCACTTATCCTTACCGAAAGCTTCCAGGACAGTTAAAACCTAGTCACGCAGGCCTATGGTGAGGCCAGTCATGTCCTGGTCTTTACTCCACCCGTTCGCTTTCATAACAGCCTCAAACTGACGCACAGGAAGATGTCCCATCACTCCCATCGAACGGCGGCACTTTGAATCCACGTAGCGATTGCGAAGAAGCTATAGAAATTGCAATCCCATCGCCAACTTTAAGGTTGCCCAACTCTTTCTTTACATCAGCAATGACGTCATTAAACTTGCTGATCTGGGTTTCAGCTTCTGACAGGCGGTTGTCATGCAGAGAAACTCAATTATCCTTAACCTCCTTCATGTCTTTCCCGAAGGCCGCGCGAAGGCCCTTCATGAGGAGCGTCTGTTCTTCCAGGCGGCGCGCCTGTTCCTCCTGTCGGTGGGCCTGTTCCTCTTTGACACGCTGGAGCTATAGACAAGCCTGTTCCTCCTGTCGGCGGGCCTGCTGCTGCAGTATCATCATCAGAACAGCAAAGTCTGGCGCTGTGGATGCTGGAGCTGCTATGGACGGACCGGTCTCTATGATCGGCAGCTGACTTTCCGACTTCTGCGGCGTTACACCTCCAAAACGCCTCTGGTTCGTCTTCTGTTCCTCCGTGTCGTCCTTTGGTAGAATCGGCACGGTTTAAATGTCCACTCTTCTGACACCAATTGTTACGAGCTTGGAGTTCGTGCAGTAAAAACAGCTTTAATCGCAGTTGAAGATCGCTTTCGAAGTTATCGCTCGTATCGCAAATCCAATACTGACTCGGTCGCATTTTTTTTTTGGCCACTAGCAAGTTAACACTCTTGGGATATCAACTGCTTAACCGGACTAACCTGTGGTGGCTTCAAATGAATTTAAGGCCCCCAGCCAAGGCAACAAAACTAGCTACAAGCTAAAAACTACTGACCGCTCGCTAAGGGCATTCCCTGTGGAATACGACCTCGACTTAGCGGCGTCAGTTAGGGACAGCAAGGGACAATCAGGCTGGGTCGTTTCAATAATTAGGGGTTATTAAAGCTAAAGGCTCAGCGGCGCGGGCTGGCTCGTTAGGCAAAAGTCGGGAAGGGTTTTGAATGGGTCGTCGCGACGGACCTCGGCGGCGAGATCGGTATACGGAACGCGGTCTGTATTTTTTTATTCTAAGGGTGCTGGTTTCCCTACAGGCTTTCCTGAATCTTTGTGATCTCGTCGTCGGACTCGACGAGTGTATGCCGAGGACGGCGAATCTTACTAATGCGCTGACTCGGTCGCAGACGATGTACACCTACCCTACACCTACCTTACACCTACCCTACACCTACCCTACACCTTCCCTACACCTACCCTACCTACATAATTATAACAGCCCAAAAATACTATGACATGTTTCTGGTCTCCTGGTACTTGATGTTTCTGGTCTCCTGGTACTTGTGAATTTGAAGTACTAAGGCAGCAACGGCTCTGAGTTTCCACTTCCTCCTCAGTCTCCATTAATCCATGCCACTTACCGGGATATAAAGTAGCCTATTTTTAATCATGAATATGAACTACATGTGTGCCAAATTTCATCCAAATCCCTTCAGCCGTTTTTGCCTGATTGTTACACAAACATACAAACTTTCACCTTTATAATATTAGTAGGATGTGTGCCAAATTTCATCCAAATCCCTTCAGCCGTTTTTGCCTGATTGTTACACAAACATACAAACATACAAACTTTCACCTTTATAATATTAGTAGGATTATGAGCTTAACCAATAAGAAATTACTAACTAAATAACAAAGAACTCCCAACCAATCACGTCACAGCACTTGTTGTCTATTTGATCCGTGTGGTGTCGCTACAGACGCTCGTGTCGCGGACCGCGGTGCGCGGAATGTTTTCGTGCGCCGCAGGTGTGTATAAATAAGGGTTCCGCGTAGTTCGCGATCCTTTTCTGCGCGGCATTTTAAGAGAGAAGACGTCTGCTGTTGCTCGCGTGCGCGGCGAGCGAAGACCGAAAAATACGACGGGCGGCGTGGCGTGTCTTCAGCGTTTCCTGTTCCTTTATTAGAAGTCTAGTTCTTTTGAGAACTGTGAAAAAGAGTTCTTTTGAGAACTCTTTGTTTCTTGGTTTCTTGACGATAGTCATAAAACGTGCTGTGATGAGTGGTGGCTACAGATCTATAAAACCAAACAAAGCATCTTGTCACCGTCGGCGTTCCGGCTGTATTAGACCCAATGCCCTGGCACGCTGCGATGGCAAGAGACCGGACGGCATTTCGTTATTTCCATGGAAGATGGGTAGGTCATTAGTGTGGGACGCTACTTGTGTCGATACTCTTGCGCCATCTCATCTTCCTACTCTTCATGCTGCGCTGGTGCTGCCGCTGCGGCTGCGGAAAACCTTATGTGGCGGAAATATAAATAACCTTGTTGGTAGTTATATTTTCGAGCCGTTTGGGGTTGAAACTCTCGGGTCGTGGGGTCCGAGTGCTCATTACTTGTTCAAAGATCTGTCAAGACGTTTAGTTGACACTTCGCGTGACCCAAGGGCTGGCTTTTACCTCGGACAAAGGATAAGCATTGCCATACAACGTGGTAATGCTGCCAGCCTTTTGGGTACATTACCAGAGGCCTGCGATGCGGAGGAATTTTTCGACGCCATGTTTTAGATTGTTTTTAGTTTTAGTTAGGTAGTTAAGTTTTTTTTTATTTATGTGTACCTATATAATAATAGTTGTGAAAATAAAGTATTTTAATAACTTTGGAAATACAGAAAAGTACTTTTAAAAATTGTTCATGGAGACTAAAAAAAATAATAAATATCACTCACTACGCTCAGAATCCTACTAATATTATAAATGTGAATGTTTGTATGTTTGTGTTTCAATCAGGCAAAAACGGCTGAAGGGATTTGGATGAAATTTGGCACACATGTAGTTCATATCCTGGAATGAGACATATGCTACTTTTTATCCCGGTAAGTGGCATGGATCAATGAAGACTGAGGAGGAAGTGGAAATTCAGAGCCGCTGCTGCCTTAGTACTACAGATTTACAAGTACCAGGAGACCAAAAACATCAAGTACCAGGAAACCAGAAACATGTCATAGTATTTTTTGGGCTGGTTAGAATAGGTGCAGGGTAGGTGCAGGGTAGGTGTAGGGTAGGTGTAGTGTAGGTGTAGCGTAGGTGTAGGGTAGGTGTAGGGTAGGTTTAGGGTAGGTGTAGGGTAGGTGTAGAGTAGGTGTAGGTAGGTGTAGGTAGGTGTAGAGTAGGTGTAGTTACAATACAAATCAAGAAACCTCCCTATTTCCGATTTTCACGCGGGCGAAGCCGCTGGTAGAAGCTAGTTATTTATATTGTTCTCAAAATTAATCAAAGGTGTCATGGCAGATAATTAATGATAACAATTTGTTAAAAGAATATTTTTTTTTTGCAAATAAACAAAGATAATTAACTGATCGAAAACAGTAGGTAGGTACACAGAAATATGAGTATGTAACTAAGCGAGAATTCAAATATTTATCTTCCAGTAGAATGCTTTTTGGGGTTCTTCAAGGTCGTGTACTTGGACCATTGTTATTTCTGCTTTACACTTCCCTTACACTGCCAAGGGAAGGGAGGGTTTTGTTTTCCGCGCGTATCTTTTATGTGTTTGTTTGTAATTTTTTTATTACCCCGTGTCTTCCAAACGGCTTGATGGATTTCGACAATTAAGGTGTCGTTAGATTCGTCTCAAAAACTTAAGTGTCCTTTGACAACGTCTAACAGAATAAACGCAATACCTGTTAAGGAGTCATTGTACTCATCATTATGAACAACTATTTCTATGGGACCAACCTGAAATCGCAAAAAAAAATCGACTGTCACATATATTAAATTTATGTGTGTTTAAAATGTTCAGACGCCAGAACATCAAGCTACAACAATCTGTCAAATTTCTTTAATAGATTTTCAAGTTTATCGCTACAGCATTAGTTTCAAGATTGATTGGTTAAATTTGACAGTTTTGGGTAGCTTGATATGCTGGCTGGCGACTACGTCTGTACTAATCAGCTGATTATTTTTAAAACGGGGCTGGTCCCATAGTAAAAGTTGTACATAATGATGAGTACAATAACCCCATAAGTATAAGGTATTTGCGTTTATTCTGTTACACCTGTCTATTGTTATTTGTTTCTAATTAAACCTTTCGAGTACCTAGGATATCAAAATGAAGAAATGAGATTTCAAAAATATATAATATTAGTCATTTTAATAAAGAATAAAAAATTGGCATTCAATTCGTTCAAATGGTTGTATTTCGTTTTGATAGCGTTGCGTAAGAGTCACCTTATTGTGTTAGACTTAGGACACTCGTATAACGCATTTTTACCTTGTAAGCATAAATTATATATCTAAGGAATATTACACAGTTTTCGTTCATAAAAGTGTGCCGGGCTAGTGCAAAAAGTGTAAAATAAAATAAATAGGTAATTAAAACAAAAAAAATCACAATAAATTGTGTCAAAGTAAAAACAAAAAGGTTGATAGAAGATTGGTTGTATGTCATCCGTCTCTGTCCATAGTTTTAAATGTTGTAACTATTCGTTTTTTGAATGTGGGTTATAAATTCGCGCAATGCGAGTTAGTACACAGTTCTTGGCATAGTTAGTGGAGTGCCAAGGAACGTGCAACATTGGCGTGTGACGAGATTATAAGTGCGGTAAGTTGGTTTTTACAAACGAGTGGCTTACCATAGTCACGAGTATGTAAAAACCAATTTCTGCACGTATGTCATACAACGTCTTTCAATACATTTGCGAGAAAACACTACAATAGCTAATGAAACAAACTTTTTGTTTTTAGATATCACGGAAAGTCGCAACAATCTTTGACGTTTCTAATATGAAAATGGCGCGAATTTGCAAACGGCGCCACAATCGCGTGGTGAAAATTAGAACCAAATCTTTCATTTATTTATTTTTATTATTTTTCTCTCATTGTCTCTTTAGTATTAAAGTGAGACAAACGTATTGAGCAAAAGCGCTTCCAAGGAGGTTCGATCATTCAGCTTATTAATTCTAGGATTGGGAAACTCTTTGGTGGAATTCTTAGATATTTTTTATGGAAATAAAAAAAATCCGTAAACGATACGCACGGCGCTATACAACGGAGTATGCAGTAAAGTATGTACCTACTTAGGTGAGAGTAGGTACCTATTTTACCACACGTTCCATTGTGTGGTGCGTAATTTGTAAATTGGGCACGCATATTCTAAAACACTGCGCACATATGCAAAATATATAGATTTAAGAGACCCAATGTTTTTTATAATACCTTACATGACCTAAGAACAAATTCTAGGTTCTTATAAGCTTTTGTGCTAACCGCTCCAGGCCCGACATGTGAAAATTCCCAAAAAAATAAATAAATCTTATGTAATAGGTAAATAAACATTAAATTCGCGACACACCGGTGTGTCGCAGGGGCCGGAGCGGATCTATGTGATACGCGTTGTAAAAAAGAGGTCCCAAATGAGATCCCTGTGGAACACCGCTCGGGATTTCAATACAGTTGGAGCGATAACCTCCGAGTACGACAGCTTGTGAGTGTATAAATAAATATGATTATTTATACACTCACAAGTGACCCTATGACCCTTCGCAAAAGATCCCCGCGTATTCCCAGGCTGTAAAGCTTACTGAGCAAGATGACGTGATCCACACGATCATGATATGATGGCATGAAAGTCATATATTCGCGCTTCCGCGAACATATTAGTAGTCGAAGTATTGTTGGGTCTGGAGTTGTGAGCGGTTAAGGTTCACAAGTACCTGAAGACCAGAAACATATCAAAGTACTATTTTCGGGGCTGAAATTGTAAGCGGTTAGGATTCACAAGGACCAGAAACATGTCAAAGTATTGCCGGGGCTGGAATTCTAAGCGGTCAAGATTCACAAGTACCTACCAGGAATGCAGCTCAGCGACAGCCAGCATAGACTAATATTAGGTCTTTGTCTTTACCTATGAAATTGCCGTTCTGCAGTACTGGCCATTTCAAATCAAAATAATTTTTGTTTGGCTAAGAATTCTAATTTCAAATTAATTTTATTTTAAAAACATGGTTTTTTTTTTCCAAAAGTAGTCATTTGTTTATTGATTAGTGTTACATTTTCATCGCATTTCAATCTTTTTCGTCATCATGGATACGTTAAAAATTCGAGTAATTATGGAATATGAGTACCGTCGTGGCAGCAACGCGGCACAAGCGGCACGCAACATCAACGACGTTTACGGAGCTAACACTACAAACCAACGCACCACCTGTTATTGGTTTTCTCGCTTCCGTTCTGGAAATTTCGACCTGAAAAATGAACCTCGCGGTCGTCCGAAGACTTTGGTCGACAATGACGAATTAAAGGCAATTGTGGAAGCTGATGATACACAATTTACGGCTGAATTAGCAGCAGCTTTCGACGTTAGCGTCAAAACAATATTGGTCCATTTGCGTCAAATTGACAAGGTAAAAAAGCTTGACAAATGGGTGCCCCACGAACTCAATGATCGCCAGCGCGAAGTACGCGTCGAGGCGTGCCTTGCACTGCTCAACAGACACACAAATGAAGGAATTTTGAACCGCATTGTTACCTGCGATGAAAAATGGATTCTGTTTGATAACCGCAAGCGCTCAGCAAGTTGGTTGGATCCTGGTTCAGCACCTAAACAATGCCCTAAACGAAAACTTACCCCTAGAAAAGTGATGGTCACAGTTTGGTGGTCTAGCGCCGGTGTGATTCATCACAGTTTCTTACCAAACGGGGTGAGCATTACTGCAGATGTGTACTGTGAAGAACTGAACACAATGATGGAGAAGCTTGCACATCTCCAACCAGCATTGGTCAATCGCTCGTCTCCGCTGCTCCTGCACGACAACGCGCGACCTCATACTGCACAGCAGACGGTCTCCAAGTTGCAAGAACTGGGGTTGGAAGCTCTCCGTCATCCGCCCTACTCACCAGACCTTGCGCCTACAGACTACTACTTTTTCCAGAATTTGGATAACTTCTTGGCGGGAAAAAAATTCAATACCCGAGAGGCAGTACAAAATGCCTTAGAAGAATTTGTTGCCTCCCGTCCAGCTGATTTATCAATAAACTGCCACTGCGTTGGCAAAGATGCATTGATTGCACGGGTGATTACTTCGATTAATACAAATAAAAAATACATGAAAAAAAATCGTTTAAATTTTTTCATACAAAACGGCAATTTCATAGGTAAAGACCTATTATAAATGGTACCTACCGAAATGTCATAGCAAAAAAAAGGGGGATCATCGACTCTCACAACATGTTTACTATGTGATGTCCCAGCGAGCTGCTAGGATGTCAGTACAATTAGTGCAATTCCGAAAGTTTACGCAGACGAAGTCGCGGGTAGAAGCTAGGAAAAAATACCTTTCGAAAATCCCACTTTTAGAGCGAAAAGGCTACAATCTAAACCAATAAAATCAATATCGATTTGTACCGAAGGGCGTTTTGTCTGACACTTTTTGACATGCGCTAGATTGCCGTTGCCGCACTGTGCTAAGTTGCTTTGTTTGTCCTGTTTATCCATTTTATTATTATAAATAGAACACAACAATTCTTATAAAATTGTATTTCTTAATGTTTTTAAATTAATCTGAAGTTTTATTATATGTAAATAATGGAGGTTGTTCATAGCAGTGAGTAGGAATCACAAATTATTTTGTGGTACCGTAAGCGCTTCAAACACTCATTGAATTTTCATTATTTTTCAGATTTTATGGACACTTTGCCCTTAATAAGTGAATCTATAGAGAAAGCGGATTTTTTTTCGATTGATGCGGAGTTTACAGGACTTTGTAGTGGGCGAGACGTGACTGTTTTCGATTCGCCCAAGGATTATTATATTCGTACGATGAACGGCTCGTGTGAGTTTCTATTGGTACAGTTTGGCTTGAGTGCGTTTTATTGGGACGAGAAGAAGAAGCATTACATGAACGACACTTACAACTTCTACTTGTACCCACGCGGGCGACCCGGGCCCGACAGATTGTTCCTCTGCCAGAGTTCCAGCTTAGATTTCTTGGCTTCAAATGGATTTGACTTCAACAAGCTCATAAAGGAGGGTGAGTAGCACAGAAATTACTGTTATTGATAGTTCAAACTATACCTTACAAACAAACAGAAGAGGAGAAAACATGTAACCCGAAACACAAATAAAAAAATCGATTGTTTTATTTGTGTTTTATTGTCCATTATAACAGAACAATAGAGGTTATTGGACTCTTCATAATAGATTTAAATTCTTACAGGAATCTCATACATGACTGCTTTGACTGAGACCAAGCTACGAGAACGCTTGACTGAAAGGCAACAGTCTTATAGCAAGGAGAAAGATGTAGTGAGAATACCTGAGGAAAATAAACAGCAAATTGAAGATATATGGTAATTTTGTATTTATTGTATTTGTATGAGATGATGGAAAATAACAGACCATCATACTGCTATCATAAAAAATGATGCAGGAACTTAGTTACTGAATTCCTAGAGTCACTTCCTTGCTATGGGGGCAGCAACTTAACCCTGTCTGCTACAAAGGTGGTAACTGCAATTCTCATACTTTACAAATGGTTTTGTAAAAAACATTATGTTTAGTGTAGCTCAAATTCAAATATATCAGTGTGGAAACAGTAAGAGTGCATCAAATAGTCGAATTTCCTTAAAATGGTCATAAAATAAATTCTAATATTCTGTATTTAATCACTTTATAGCGGAAAGAGTTTACATATTTTTGCTTTGTCACATGTATACCATTGCTTATTGTATAAATGTGCAAGTGTTGTTTTCCTCATCATTTATTTAATGTTCATGTATAAAATCACAGGAAATATACCTAAGGTGTTACACAGGGTATTGAAAAAAAAAACTTAAGCTTGAATTTATTTATCTACTACCTGTCCCCTGCGGCTTCGCTCCCGTCAACTGGCTACCTACCCTACCTACCCATTTTTTTATTTTTAAACCTTCCGGCGAAACAAAAATAGAATAAGTGAAATCCTTTTTTTTTATTTAAAAATAATAAAAAGCCATAGACAATAACAATTTAACAAACAAAATAACTATTTGATATAAAATAAACAATCAATTACAACAAGCAAAAAAAAAAAAATTGTGTACCTACGAAAACATACTTATTGTTTATGATTTACTTAAATACATTGTTTGTCTGATTCAATAAGTATCTTGTGTGTTGCTTTCACACTTTGATGCTTAATTGCTTTTTCAGCTCAAAAAAAAATCTTTGAAAGCAGTAAATAAAGTAATTTCATCACTAATCAAGTAATCAACCACTAAAATGCTAAAAAGGCTTTAGTGTGTGATTTTAACTCCCACATCATTAGTAGAGCACAACACCGTGAGCATTGGCAGGAATGGAGAGAGGCCTTTGCTGCCTAGTTGGTTGCTATTCTAAATTCAACATTGGTGGTATTCATTAACGGCTGTTTTCTATAATATATCTCAATCCCAATCTTGATCCCGATCCTTGTCTGTAACCAATCAACGGCCGAGTTTGTGTCCTTCACCACACAATCCTCACCTTTGATTGGTTACAGACAAGGATCGGGATCAAGATTGGGATTGAGATATATTATAGAAAGCGGCCGTTAGTCCCCCCAAGTTCAGGTGTATGCCCATACTTTATGAGGCCCTGGGATTAATTCCTATGTTGAGAAAAGTGTTAATTATTATTATTCCTTTATTTCAAGCATCTATGGTCCATTTAAAATACAATAAATAAATATAAAAACGAGTTTCATTAATGGGTTATGGGTTATACCACTTAGAATTTGTCAGTAGCAGTCTAGAAAATGTGCGCAGTTGAAAGCAATTGGCTCACCCAACACCTATTACTTGGGGTCATGTCCCAAGTAATAAGTGTTCGGTGAGCTCATGAACAAATGTGGTTGTACTACTTCGATGTTCTCTTCTATGTTGTACTACTTATATATTCTACACCACAACCCCTACACTGGCAGGATATACCAGAAGATCTATAACTGCTACGTTTTCGTTAAATGGCTGTTTACTTTTGCAGCGACAGAGTCAAGAATTTCATTGAAAATACTACAGACGATGACATGGAGATTGACAAATGCAACTCATTCATACGGATGCTGCTCTTCCAAGAGCTACAGGCCAGGTTCAAGGATAAAGTGATGGTTGATACCAAGATCTTAGAAAATAAAACCAGGTAATCAAGTTCTTGTATATGTCACAGCCAATTAACTTAATCAACCGTTTAATTAGTGGTCTAGCTTTTTCATTTTTTTTTTCTATTTATTTAAAACGTGGTTTTTATCCACTTGGATACGCCAACCCCATCGTGCCCTTTTAGTTTTAATTACACTAACATTAATTATACCTACATATATTACGAATTTGAGTGAGAGGGACTCATCAATTAGATAGCCTTGCTAGACTACTTAACCTTTTAGCTAACTGGGATTTAGGACTTGCCAAAATTATTTGAATTAACCCAACATCTAGGAAATTTAGTTTAAACTCTTTAATTAATGACTCTCTCTCATCTTTGTTCCTTACACAATCCATCAGCAAATGAAGTATATCTTCAGTTTTATAGCATACTACACAATTGGGTGATGTAACTTTTCCCATAAGATAACCAAATTGCGCTGATGGATAGTGTCCAGAACGTAGTCTTAAAGCTAACTTAATATAACTTCTATTTAATTTATCATCATCGAACGGAAGCTTTTTCATTGAATGGCGCCGTTTAGTCATCTCGAATTTAAAATTTGAAATATTTTGAATCCATCACCATCAACTCAATATTTAAAGTTGAAATATTGAAAGTTGATATTAAAACTATGGGTCACGATGGAATTTTAAATTTGTCTTGTGTGACAAAGAATTTGTTGTTCGAAAATTTTATGTTATCTTGAAGAATTCAAATTTAATTATAGTGTGACAGTCAGTGTTTAGCAATGGAGCTGAACTGAAGCTCAGAGATTAGATTTCATTGTTTTCTAGCACATCTGTTTTAACCAAGGTCCTGATTTTCTAAACTTGGCAAGACTAGAGACAAATAAAGAAGTATTTATTCGTTGTTACTATTATTATATACTTAATTGTACACGTCATAATTACTAAGCACAGGATAAAAAATTACAAATACAAGTTGACAATGGGTGGTGGTAGTAAATGGAATTAAAGGATTGTGTTTGGGTTTATTATTATAAGCCGCCTCCACTCCTTTCACTTTCTCCAGTCTTCTGCAATTTTGGTCCAGTCTTTTGAGAGAGTCCAGCTCATCCCACCATTTTTTCTGGACCTACTGCATTGTTGTTTTCTTGCATTTGGGATCCACTGTTCTTTGCCTATTGCTTTGAGATGAGGCTTTGCTCCAACGTCTGCTATTTGGAACGAAGTATAGAGTTTCTAATGGTCTTTGGGTTTTCTTTAGAAAAATCTTATAAGGTACTTATCTGTTACAAAATTCTCTGTAGCAACCCCAAGTTTGGAATTGGTCTCTAAATCTTTTGACTACCACTACAGAATAAACGCCTGAAAAGAGGTCATTGTACTCATCATGACGAACAACTTTTACCATGGGAAAAAAAAATCAGCTGTTCAATACATTTACTTACACATTATATAATATATTAGTTTACACATTTTAATAAAGATATGGTGGGTTTTGCAAGAAAATGTTTGTCTTAGGCTTGCCTGCTATTACACTCAAAATAATGAATCTTTCAGAGTGCTTAAAGTGATACGTAAAAAAGCTGACATGGAGGATCAAGTGGCTATGAGGAAGAAAAAAGAATGGGACGAGTTGGAAGATGCTGTAGGCTTCTCCAAAGTAGCAAAGATGATCAGCCAGTCGGTGAGTTCATTATTCTCTTTTGTTTACTTTTCACTACTATCTACCCTGATGGAAAGCGATGATGTTGTTGACGGTGGAGCACGCTTGCCTAGATAATTAAAAAAAAAAAAAAGAACTTCCCATACAAAATTGGTATCAACTGATCCCAATTTGTATGGGAGACTCAAGTTTTTTAAAGGAATTTACTATGGCTTTCTTGGGGAAATTTGTTCATTTACATGGGCAGAAGTGGTTCTCAAAGTTTGCGTACTGGAAAAAAGATTACCCAGTATAAACTATTCACTTTTAATTTAAAGTTTCCCTGGTTGTAGCTATCAGGAAACATAGACTCTAGAAGGGAATTCCACTCCTTGTCTGTATGCACAATGAAAGCATGTATTTCTAAAACGTTTTGTGCGTTTGGGTGGGATGTCTACCATGTACCGCTGGCGCATCGCCGTACCTCTTGAAGCCCAAGTATGGAAGGTTGATACGTGAATTTTTATTACATTAAGGATTCATACAGGATTATAGAAATTAAGCAAACAAAATTACCATCTGGTCAAGTGACAAAAAACACAGAATACGAACAGTACAAATTATTAAAAAAATATTATGCTCTTCCTCATAACTTGTCAGTAGGTAAAACCTCTTTTGAGTGTGATGTTTGAGTCAACTTCACAAACGAAAGTGACCCAAATTGTATGTGACAGAAATGTAAAAAAAAAACTTTGTTCATAGGAAAAACTGGTGGTTGGCCACAACATGTTGCTGGACGTCCTCCACACACTGGGCCACTTTTTCCAGGAACTGCCCGGAGACTACGCCGCATTCAAAGAGTTCACACATTGTATGTTCCCCAAGTAAGATATAAATATTGTTTGGTTTTTTATTAGGTTTAAACGTAAATAAGTAAAGTATACAATGTACTAGTTAATAAATTAGACAATAAGAATCAAACAGCTGAAATAAAAACACCTACGAATACTTTTTTTCGTGAATAAAAACGTATACATTATGCACCAAAATATTTCAAGACTCTCAGCAAAATCTGACATGCTCACAGTCTGTCTATAAGTATATATGAGTTATTAAAAAAAAGTATAAAAGTGGACCTATGAATACATCATAGGTCCACTTTTATACTTTTTTTTAATATACGTATGTATTTTTCGTAGCCTGTCTCTTTTCCTCGAGGTGAGGAAGAGCGTACCTAAGCGAACGTGACCTGCGCGATGTCACACTCGCTAATAAAAGTCACTAACTCAGTTCAGTCCACTTGAGTACTTGTTACACATTATTGTCAATACACTTCAGAGTCAATATTGCTTACATCAATAATTTAATACTCTGGTACGGGTAATAACACAAAACACGTCTGCACCTGAGTGCGACTTGAGACACGTTTATACGGTATATAATATGTAAGGTATCCTCCCTTATACTAATCTGTCGCGCTCGAGTAAATCCTAAAATCCCTTCTAGGGCACCCCTAACACAAAGATAGTGTTGTTCATGTTATGTCATTTCCATCACAGAAATTTTCAGATAATGTAATTTTCATCTAAGATGAAGTTCACAAATGTGATTGTATGTATTCTCAAACAAAATAGGTACAAAGTTAACAAAAATTTGTTCTTAAAATATGATGTTTACAACATGTCATACTATTTTACACCACTATCGTTTCCAGACTGTTAGACACAAAGTACATGTCGAGCCTGCCGCCGTTCAAGGACAGGCTCGTCTCCAATGTGCTCCCGGAACTGCTCTCCACGCTCGCTAAGCCTCCCTTCGAGATACCTCAAGTTGGTGAGTATATACCTTATTATTTTAGTGGATTGAGATCTATATTCTTTTGAAGGAAACTGTTTCCATTCCAATTGAGTCGGTAAGACAACGAAAACAAAAAATCGAATGGGAATAGTCGTGTACAGTCAGTAAGTCATGTTACCTTTGATAGCTGCCCAAGCAGCAACTTTCTAGTAAACTTAGTGCAAAGATAATAAAAATATCACTTTTTCACGGTTGGTGATGCAAAATCAGAGAATAACTGTGAAATCAACAGTGCGTTGTGAAGAAAGTGCTGTGGTAAGGCTCTCATGCATAGAGAAGTGGACCTTCTCTCGAAGCTCCACTCCTCCATGGGCCTCTCATCTTTGGCCTTTCTCTTTCCACATCTCTCTATCCTGTGCGATCTCTGCCCTGCAAAACGAAACTAACGAAAACGAGATCAAATTGTCACACAAGTAAAAACACACAGCCTAAAAAAAACACTTAAATTTCCAACCAGGTAGTCTAGAAGGCCGTGGCTACTCCAAATTAGACGACAAGGAGCACGAGGCAGGCTACGACGCCTACATCACGGGGCTGTGCTTCCTGGCCATGCACGCGCACCTGGCGCGCATGCGCGGCGAGGACTCGGAGCGGCTCGCTCACTCCGCCACGCTGAAGCCCTTCTTGAACAAGCTATTCTTGTCGAAGACTGCGCGGCATGATAGTCCGTATATCAATTTGACGGGCGATGATCGTAAGTAGCAGTAGTATAATATTTTTTTATTTAGACAGATTATCCTTTTGAATGCCAGAGCCTCTCGCCAATCCATAAATTTATCGTATTTTTTGTCACATATTTGTGAAGTTGGCGTACAGGGTAAGCTTTTCACAATATATTATATACAGGGTGAATTTTTAAAGTGTGCGCGGATGGCCAAATCCGAAAAAATGAGGAATATTGAAAAACACACGGTGTAATAATACAGGGTGTTTTTTTTGTGTGCGTAGTCGCAGCGGAAAAATGTCGATTTTCATCATTTCAGTTAGCAGATATTTAGTGTATGAAGTCGTGTAAATGTGTATGGTAAGTACAAATTTGTGCATCCAACCATTGGGGAGTTATTCAACAAAAACTGTTTCCAGTTTACAAGAAAAAAAATACATGCAATAATTAGTGTATGACGAGAGGTAAATGTGTATGTTTAAATGAAATTTGTGTGTCTTAAAACTGCGAAGATATTCAAGTTTCCGCTGCGCTAACGTTTGGCTATTTGATGAAAATCATATAAATCGGTTTAGTGCAGAGTTGTATTTTTGTACACACGTTGCTATGAATTTGTGTGTCGTTATCCATGTAATTCGGTTGTTCTGGTATTTTTATTATATCTCTTTAATTATGTAGTGTAATGAGCTGAAATTTTACATGAGAATAGTTGCATTAATACACTAAATATTGGAATTGTTTTATTTGGCTTTTCCCTTAAAAAGTCCTATAATCAGATGTCTTAAAATATAGTGGTTCATTCGTAGTAAATTATGCCATAGCTCATTAATTACTAAGCGAACATAAATGAAACTTGGCAAGACATTGTAGACCCTTACAAAATACAAATATACGTTAAAAGTGAGGCTCTAAAATTTTAAGTACTTGGACCTAATAACCAAATTTTACCTTTACGTATATCTTCTAAACGGTATGCTTTTTTCAAAATCTGTTTTCACAAACATTATAAACAAATTCATAGCAACGTGCGTAAAAAAAAATCAACTCTGTACTAAACCGATTTTATGATTTTCATCAAATAGCCAAACATCAGCGCAGCGGAAACTTGAATATCTTCGCAGTTTTAAGACACACTTACTAAATATCTGCTAAACTGAAATTAAGAAAATCGTAATTTTTCCGCGTTTTTTTTCAAAATCAACCGGTTTGATTTCTGGCTAGGAATACCGATTTTTCAAAATCCAAAGATGCAGTTTTAGTTTCCATCAAAATCGGGCTCGAGACTCCGTTCAGTGTTTTTCGCTAATCCTCTTAGTTTCGGATTTGGCCATCCACGCACACTTTAAACTAAAATTCACCCTGTATGTGAATGGTGTTCAAAAGGTGTAGGAAGGAAGTGAAGGAACTCAAAGATTACTTTCAGTGCCAATTAGTATTACTTGACGCTGGTATAAATCTTTTTCTTTATTTCAGCCTCACCATCCAGAGATCATGTGTTCCACCTGGTGTTCCCCAGGGAGTGGCAGAGGAGCGACCTCGTCCAACTGTTCAGTCCTTTCGGTGAGATACGTAGTTATTTTACATCTTTTTACTTTCGGCCAGGGTGGCCAATCTCAATGGAGACAACCAATCGGCGCGTAAGTGTGTAAGACATAGATGCACTTCCTCTTCCATCACCCTTAGGCTGACTATCCATTGGAGTGGAGAGGGGAGGGCGGAGTGGAGCCGTACCAATATTAATTTCCACTCCGCTTCAGTGGACGGGGACTTGCGAACGAGTTAAAAAAATCATACAAAACCGGGAAGCGGTGTGAGGCAGTGGAGCAAAGAAGCGGAGTGCAGAAGCGGAGCAGAGAGACTCGTGCATAAATTTGAATATACCAGTATACTGAGCATCAAACCTTCTTACAGGAGGCGTAACGGTGCACTTCTTAGACGACACGTCAGCCTTCATCGCGCTGGAGCGCCGCGGGCAGGCGGCGAGCGTCAAGCGCGCGCTCGCCCGCAACGCGCGCGTCACGCTCACGCCCTTCCAGAACTACAAGAGATATGACGACGAAGACGACGAGGTACTCTATCAGCCGGTCGATTCTGTCGACATCTCACGGTGTTCACCTAGGCGGAGTGAACGACAATAGAGCTGTCATTCCATCTTATTTGTATGGTTTGACAAGTCACCCGTCGTGTGCCCTGCGAAGTGAACACTTGGCACTTCGACATGTTTACAGAATCGCACTGCTGTTGTGCTGGCGTAGATCGCAGCTGTAAACTATGCTATATCTTAGCTATGGATAGGCTTCTAATTTTTCATGAGTTCAAACTGCCTTGATGCCCGTTTTTTTAGTACACACACATCACATCAATGTGGAAGTTGACTGGAACTGGTTTTGGTCAAAGACATCTACGCTATGAAACATGCAACTAGCTTCATCTCTTTGACTGACCAACCTTGACATTTCAAAAGTGCCTGTAAATGGTTTAATTATAATAAATGGTTTGAGCTACCGCTTGCCGGTGTAGGTCTGTGGATGGGTGACCATCTTAACATATTGAGTTTCCTCCGTGCCTCGGAAAGCACGTTCTATCTATCTATATATCGGGTATGGTTTCCGCACTTAGTCCTGCTATGGACCTTTGTACGTGACCCATGGCGGCCGTCAATCAAACCAGCCAACCTCTCCAGAAGCAGATCAGTCCTCACAGTGTGTTCAGTATGTCTATGAGTGAATTAGGTATCCCTATTGTTAAGCCGTTGGTCCCGGCTGTCATTTGTAGATCTTTGGTAGTCATAACGGATTGTCAGAAGCCAGAAAATCTGACTCCAGTCATTCTAAGAAGTGCCGTGGTACCCAGTTTTAATGGGTTGTGGAGGTCTGGTAGGCAGCCCCTCCACATAAAATACTAGTATTCAGCTGAATCCGGTTAAACTGGAAGCCAACCCCAATATAGTTGGGAAAAGGCTAGGCAGACAAATTTTCCCAATCAACCTTGAACCTAATACTTAAGCGATAAAGTTGAAAATCGATTAAAGAAATTTGATAGATTGTTGTAGCTTGATGTGCTGGCGTCTGTACTTGTAAAAGTTTGATTGGTCCTCATCCTAAATACAGTTTTGAACAGTTAGCAACTTCGTATTCTCAATTCACATTCTGGGGGTAAGTTGAAGCACGTGATGATAAGTCACCATTAGAAATCGGCTTTAGGCTTTATCCATTTCAAGTTATGTTAGAAAGGGAAAAAGATTGGTCTCATCCATTTTGTATGAACTTATTCATACATGTCCGGGCTTATATGTTCTGGGCTCAGTGTTGAGGGCCTCGAAATCCTGGAACCCAGATTATGTGTTCAAAATAAGTTCATAAGGAAGTTCCCTAAACAGGAATCATTAGTATTGAGTTTATAGAAATTACGTTTTTAATTCAAGCTATGCCCGCTGAAAGTTCACGGACAATTCCTATCCCATGGGATCGATATACCATCTTGGGCAATATTTACTTTGTTCACATTTGACTTATTCTTTTACTTGTCACTACTTTCAAATGTCACTTGACCCTCGAATGTAATTAGACCCGTAAGTGTAATTTTTGACCCCCGAATGTCAGTCATTTTTTATCGTCAAATTTTATTTTTGACGCTCAAATGTCACTGATCCTCAATTCAATTAAATTTTTATGGTTATGGCTCCATCGACGAACATTTGATGATTTTACCAATGTCAAGGTACGAGATGGATAATGGTCGATTATGGTAACTGTTCAACGGCTGTTGGTCAGTTTTTGTAGCGATGTCATCCATTGTTCAATTTATCATTTTTAATCCTCGAATTTTAAATAATATGACAATTTTGTTTTGCACTGACCAATAACTTGTTTGTGTGGTTATTTGTATGTAATAATTTGACACGCCAATTACGTTTTTAACCATCGAATGTCAGTTGATCATCACGTCATATTTGACCGTCAAATGACAGTTGAGGGCCAAACATCATTTAAGAGTATTTATAAAGCGTAAGTCAAAGGTGCTACCAGCAAGTAAGTCGATGACAGTATCAAAGACTACAATAGTATACTGGCTATAGACAGGCAACTCTACCTTATTTTTTAATAGGAATAGGAAGTGGTCGAACTCAGCGCCATCTACTTTTTCGTTAAGGGAACTAATTTATATAAGTAAATGTATAGGTGGGTAAGTGTGTATAACTGCTGTCCGATTTTTTATGATATTAGGTAGAGAGATGAGTGTATCCGCTATATACTACAAACAAACGTACTACATAAAGAAAAAAAAAACACAGAACTGAATATTAAACCATTTTATTTAGAAAAACATCATACATTTGCAATAAAATTTTGTGTTCGCCTTTTTCGTCCCTTATGTCAAAGTCAAAGTCAAAGTCAAAGCATTTATTTCAATTAAACCATTTACAGGCACTTTTGAATTGTCAAGGTCGGTCGGTCAAAAAGATGATATGATATTTGCACGTTCCAAGGCGTAGATCTCTATGGAGAAGAACGTGCAAGAAACTCCACGGACACTCTTTTAAAAAAATAATATTTTGTTACAAAATTATGGTTACATCATTCATATTAAAATAATACATATGTGAGAACAATGTAAAAGACGTGCAGGATAAAAGAGTCCGGAGTAAAAAGAAACAGTTCAAAGAAATAATTAAAATAAACCATGGCAGCCAAGGGATGACCAGTCTCAGCTGACGGCGCCCGTTCACGAACATGACGCATACGCTAGCACCATTCGGCTCAACCATTTTTAAGGGAGCCAAATGATCCAACGCAAGCGCCACCATCACACAGACTTTTGAGGGAGCATGACATACCCATTCGCCAGGGTACATTCAAGACAAAGACCTACTCAAAATGATCATTATAGTTTAAATTGGTACATAGTACTCACAAATGTGCCGTTAATGCATGAAATTATACAATGCTAAATAAATTGAGTCTATACAATGAAAAATATTGCATTCTTACAATCTTCATCCGGTCCATCAATATTTCCAAATGCTAACAGATTACTTTGTGTGCCCTAGTGGCTGTGGAGCAGGACCAGCACTGAGCCAAGCATTTTTATCTTCAATATACTCCCCTAACTTATAATATGCTTGCCTGCATAGTGTGCGTTTAATGCAAGATTTAAATTTTGTCTCATTTAGTTCTAATATATGGAGAGGTATTTTATTATAAAATTTTAAACAGTACCCCATAAAAGATGAGGATACTTTAGCCAGTCTGAAACCTGGTTGAACTAATTGGTCCCTATTTCGAGTAGCATATTATGTTTGTCGCCTCTTTTACTAAAAAGGTGTAAATTCTTTCTAACATACATAATGTTTTCGTAAATGTATTGACAAGGTACCGTCATGATGTTAATATTCTTAAACAGTTCCCTTAGAGAATCGCGTCGTCCGAGTTTGTATATGGCTTTAATGGCTCTTTTCTGCAGAATAAAAATAGACTCGATGTCTGCAGCCCGTCCCCATGGTAAAATACCGTAAGACATGATACTGTGAAAGTAACTAAAATAAACCAGTCTCGCGGTATCAACGTCCGTAAATTGGCGGATTTTCCTAACAGCATATGCTGCTGAACTTAGCCGTCCTGCAAGAGATGTTAAATGAGGGGGGTCCTCATTTAACATCTTGTAGCCTTGAGTCAAGCGTAATTCCCAGGAAAACCGTTTTATCGACGAATTCAAGTTTTTCCCCGTTCAATACTATGTCACAATCACTGCCTTTGACATTTGGTAAGGCAAATCTTATGCATTTCGTTTTCTTTTCATTTAGAACTAGATTATTGGCAGTAAACCAATTTTGGACTTGCATTAGGGCGTTATTTATGACGTCAAGATTATTTATCCGTCTAATTATCTTAAAAATTAAAGAGAGATTTTTGTTGCAATAAATGGGGCAAATCATTTATATATACTAAAAACAAAAAAGGACCTAAAATTGAGCCCTGGGGTACCCCCATTTTCACGTTTAATCCCGACGAATTGACACCGTTTACTTGAACTAACTGCTGTCTATCATTTAAATAAGATTTAACAAGGCTTAAAGCTGTTTTGCCCAGCCCGTAATGCCCAAGTTTCAGAAGTAATGTTTCGTGATTTACACAATCAAACGCCTTAGATAGGTCACAAAAGATGCCTATGGCATCCTGTGCCTCTTCCCACGCATTAAAGATGTGCTTCAATAAGGTAACACCAGCGTCAGTCGTACAACGTCCTCTGGTGAAACCATACTGTTTATCATGCAAGATGTTATTGGTGTTAAAATGATAAAGCATCTGATTAAGCATCACTTTTTCAAATACCTTGCTGAACACTGGCAACACGGATACTGGTCTATAATTGTTTGTGTCTTTACTGTCCCCGGATTTGAAAAGTGGTATCACCTTACTGAATTTCATTAAGTCCGAAAAGACACCTTGATCCACACACAAATTAAATATTAAAGCTAAGTAAGGCGCTATAGTCTCAATAATTGAGGTACAAACTTTGATAGACAATCCCCATAAATCCTCGGTCAATTTAACCTTGATTTGTTTGAAAGCTTTCATTACTGTTATGGGGTTTATATGCTTGAAATTAAATTCAGTCGGGCAGGCTGAAACGTTTGCCTGTAACAAATCAAAAGCAAGCGAAGGAGACGAATTCAAGGCTTCAGTAGTTTTAATTGGAATACTGGTAAAGAAATTTACAAATTCTTGAGCAACTTGTTGGTTATCACTAATAAGACCCTGAGTAGTCTCCAATGTGTAATCAGTGTTATGTCTTTTGTTCCTGTTTGTTTCATTGTTTATAATTTTCCAAACAGTCTTTATTTTATTGTCTGCTGTTTTCACCTTATTGCTTATGTAAAAAGCCTTAGCTACCTTACAAGTATTTTTATAAATTTTTGAGTAGGTAGCTACATACTTATTAAAAGTTTCAGTGTTAATATAAGGCTTAAGGCCATATAGTTCATAAAGTCTATCTCGACTTTTTCTGAGTCCTTTAGTCGCCCAGTCACTAAATAAAAACTTAGGGCAAATAGTTTTAGTTATCTTTTTAAAAGTGTTATTGAACTCAGTTTGGACAACAGAAAAAAATTCTTTATATAAAATATTACCATTGTTCATTGTGAAGCCCTGACTACTCAACTTGCTGCCTAAAGTGCTGTTAAATTTATTTAATTTACCGGCTGTTATTGGTCTTGATTGTATCTGCACTCTTTGTAATGGTATGGTAGACTCAAAAGTTACCGTTAGCCCACTATGATCAGAAGGGATACAATTTATAATAGCTTTTTTTAAATAGTTGTAGCAACAAAAAACATTATCAATGCATGTAGCAGTCGTTGCCGTTGATCGGGTTGGTTCTATGAACACATTTGATAAGTTGAAAGACTTAAAGAGATTTAAAAAGCGACTGCTATCTGAATTACTTTCTAAAATATTTATATTGAAATCTCCACAGACAATCAAAAGTTTATTACCAGTTGCAAGTTTTGCCAAAACATCTTCCATCACTGACTCAAAAACAGAATAGTTTTGATAATTAGGGGGTCTGTAAACGCACACTATGACATGCTTATCTAGCTCAACACAGGACAGTTCAATGTTATGTTCAACCGACAGTTCAACTATATCTTTTCGAGTTTTAAATTTTATAGACCGTTTAATTAAGATAAGTGAACCCCCACGCAGCATTGATTTTCGGTTAAAACAACTGCCCAAACTGTAATTATCATAATTAATTAACATTTCAGAATCCTTTAACCAATGCTCATTAATACAAACAATGTCAAACATTGATTTTTCTAAAAATAATTCAAATTCCAATTGCTTCGAAGAAAAGCCTTGTATGTTTTGAAGGTATAAAGAAAAGGATTTCTGATTAGCTCCATTTTTATTAGTGCTAGAAGATACCTTGTTGATAAGTTGAGCTAAATTGCATGTGGTACCATCTGTTGTCTTATTGCCTAGTTTAAATCGTTTGAGCCAGCAACCAAGGCATTAGTACTACTACTAACTCTAAAACCTGAGTACTTCGACATACTAATTATGTCTGAGTTTAAAAGCTAATAGCCTCGTTATTTGACGTCTAAAACTAATGGGCAGATACACAGTATTCCTTGTCGACTTAAGTTTATCAACAAAATTGTTGATATCAAAAAATAAAAGCTTGTCACTATGGTGACCTACTAAAAATTGCATATGCATATTTAGCTTGTGTATGTAATTATTTTGCCTATATGATAAGTGCTCAAAGTATGGAAAAGCACACAAAATTATCTTTCTACAATTAATCTTCAAAAGTTCAGTGATACTATCTGTGATATCATCATTTGTTAGGTTTGAACTATTTCCTACAACTATAGTTATTATGGAATTCATATCATAATTATTCTCAGATATGGATGCTAGTATGCGTTGGTAAGAAGACTGAGGTGAACAAAAGTTTTGAGAAGGAAAAGGAAGGCTGTTTCTAACCAATTTCCCTAACCCTCTTCCTATACTGTCTGAAAACATTATTGATTGTAAACAAACCTTGCTACTACAATTGGAAAAACTACTATTTGATGAATGTACCACTTGAGATGAATCTTTTTCAATAACAGAAATGTCTTGGAAGGGGATACAATCCTGAGTACCCATAGCCTGGGACGGGTCCTCCGTTACCACAGGCTGAAGGATCTTCTGACAGGTGCACTTGGTGTTGCTAAGAGCCAGCAAGTCTACTCTGTTGACTAACTCGTTTGTAGCAAGGATATGTTCCGATTAGGGGATGCGGATTATAAATTAAAGGTCCTCCGCTATTATAAAACACAATTGCACTACTGATCACTTTAATTCGCAGTTGAAGATCGCTCTCGAAGTTATCGCTTGTATCGCAAATCCAATACTGCCTCGGTCGCGAACTATGTGGGCCTTAATAGGGCGGCAGATAATTCCAGAATCTTCTACCCTAGAAACATCTAGAAAGTTCGCGTACATACCGGTCTCGACTGACCAGATGTCGAGAAGTCTAGAATGTACTAGCATAGAAAAATCTAGAAGGATTTTGACTCTACTAGTTCTGCTATTCGATATTAGATGGCGCCAGTAGTAACTAATATCGTTATGTACCCGGCATTAATTCTGGTGCGTAACAATATAAAATATATGGTTGTTATCTCTGTAACTTGATTTTCTATTTATTTCACCTCTAACGCAAATTTTGTTAGAATAAATCTTAACCTCTACAAGTCGAATCAAAATCCACCTATGGTAGGTGCCAGATAAACTTGCAATAAAGTACATTGACCTTTCCCTAATATCCCTTCGTAGATACCCGAACAATACATTATGAACCATTTTACATTACTAGAGAACTTAAAGGATCACGATAGAAGTAGATTCAGGACTGCTCTAAGTCTTTATTTCTGTTTTTGATTTTAAGAAAGTCAATAAATGTATGTGGGTCAATGACCGTTATTGCACATTTATCTGGAATCTACGAAATCTTCCTTTGGCGTCTCCCTTGGTGTACGAATTAAAGAGGTTCTACTGTATTTGTATTTTTTTCCGAGGGTGGCAAAATGCTAATAGTGCGCCCACTCCCCTATTATTGCATTGTGTGAGCAGTTCAATTATTTCGTATAACTGTTTATACGAAATTATTTTGAATATCATCTGTCTCCAAAAATTTAGTTATAGTTTTAATTTATTTTGAAGTATTTTTAAAAGTGCCAATATTTGTCCACAGATGGAGTTTCGGCGCGAGCAGGCCAAACCAATTACAATGATGTTCGTATTCAAACAGTTAACGTACATTTTTGTTTTCATTTTCTGGATCATTGTCTTATGGCCAAGGTTCAAAGAAAGCCTAAACGCATTCTTTGAATTCCTTGGCGAAAAGGAACTTTAACTGCTTAACTTTAAGGAATATTTTCATCACTGGCGTTATTCAGTGTCTTTTGTAGGTTTTTATGTGTAAAAGCTAAGTTATTCTCCACGCAGTGGTTTTACCGTATTCGATATTGTACTCGTAGTTATATTTAATATGACGAGCTTTTGACGTCACTTTTAGGTTAAAAGTCGTCGTTTTTGTTTATGTCTGTCTATCTATCTATCTAGTCTATCTTGTCCCACTGCTGGGCAAAGGCCTCCCTCTCCCTTTTCCACACAACTCTGTCACTTACTATGTCGGGCCAGTCTTTTCGGTAGGAGTCGAGCTCGTCCCGCCATCTTCGCCTTGGTCGGCCGCGATGTCTTTTGGCATTTTTCATTTTGTTTATGTGACAAAAGAAAAAAAATGTGTATCGAATATTTATGGTAATTTAACTGACGGATCAAATACAGTTTTCTGGACACTGTCCTATTACGGGGTTGCCACATGACATAAACTTTTCGAGACACACAATATCGGACTGTATAGGCTATGATGTTACTTATCCCTGAAAGGAAAAGAGTGCGAACGTTAGAAACTGAAGCATCCATAATGTCTTCGAAATACTTATTAGGAACACTACTACAACTATTTAGGAACATACTACAACTATTTAGGAACACTAAACACATTTTCAGTGTAAAAGCTATACGACTTTAAAATAACTTTTAAAATAATCAGCTATTCAGTATATTTTGTCGAGATACGCGTACATAAATGTATGGAGCAGTGGTTTTTTTTTTTCGTGATTTCATGTTTGGTACCATAGTAAGAGTTGTTCATAATGATGAGTACAAGGACCTCTTAAGGTATTGCAATTATTCCGTTACACGTTGTATAATCAAGTAGTTATCACAGAGGTTTTTTTTAATATATCTACCCATCGGGTATGGTTTCCGCACTTAGTCCTGCTGTGGAACATTGTACGTGTTTTTTTAATATAAAATGTACCCTACTTTTAATAAGGGGTCATTGGCCACTGAATGTCTCACCGGGGAACCGTTTGTGTCTATTAATGTTTATTTCAACTAACTTTTTGTGTATGTCATGTAGTATTTATCTAGATGATATTTCACCGTGAGCGTTAACGGGTTCATGAAAATAACTGTGTTCTGTCTCGAATTATGTGCCGTATTCACAGAGCAATAAAAAAAAATAGAGGTGTCTATAAAAAAATAAAAAAGACAGTAAGATCAAAATGATCGAACGTTCTTGAATTTCACTGAATTTGTGTCTGCTTGTAGTAGTACCAGCCTGTTACAGTCCCACTGTAGGGGAAAATACTCTTCTCATTCAGAGAAAGACAAAAAAAAAATATTTGCCTTGAGACTTATTTGTAAGTACAGTCGGATAATGGCATAGCACAGTCAATGAAAATGCCGTTCATTGAAAAAAATCAACAATAATCAAGAATATTTTTTTTTTATCCTTCGGATTGTTATGAGAAGTTGTGAATAGATTGAATTTGTAATTTTAACATAGTGCCTAGTAGGCAGTAGACAGACACCTCTATTTTTTTGTAACTCTGTATTCATTCCTAACACTGCATGTTTCACGCTTATTTCTAATTAAATGCGCTCCATTTGTTCTTCTGTGGCATTGTGATTGCTGTTGATATTATTGTTAGAATTATGGTAGGCTAAGCACAGTTTATGTGACATACTTGTCTTTTTTAGTCTTAGCTAGATTAGTGTCTGTACTTAGGATAGTTCAATAAATTCTGAATTATTATTTCTTGTTTTTTCATCCCGTAATTCACTACAAATCTGTATAATCTGGTTCCATGTCTGATTGTCAAGATCAGTTTTGTCAGGAACAACTGAAAGTAGTTACAATTGAAATTAATATCAAACTGGCACAAACAAATGTCAATAGTCCTAGGATCATTATAAGTAAAAGGAGAAAAAAAAACTGAAATCGCAAGTCACTATAAGAAAACTCTATTCGCGGTATTTTTAATGCAAAATATCTATCTGGAATACCTGTCTGGGAGTCGCATTTATGATCTTACTAGCTGCCGCCCGCGGCTCCACCCGCGTGAATGTCGAAAATTATCCCAAAGGAAAATACTCCCGGGATAAAAATATCCTATGTGTTATTCCAGACTATAATCTACCTCTGTGCCAAATTCATCAAGATCCATTCAGTAGTTTTTGCGTGAAAGAGTAACAAACATGGATGTTTGTTACACGTGACATACAAACTTTCGCGTTTATAATTTTCGTAAGGATAATAAGGAGTTACTCATATATTTCTATGAAAAGGAAAAATGTAGTTTAAAAAATCCTATTAGTAGGTTGGCAAGAAAATCATCGCAGCAAACTTGTAACTTTTTTAAATTTGAAGGGTTCGCGTTTGACCCCTGTCTCACCTTGATAAGCGATGATAATTGGTCGACGATGAAGCACGCTTGCCTGGAAGTAACCTTTTCATCCTTAAGAGCGTGTACGCCGTATGTCGTTTCATACAAACTTTCAAGTCCTTATTCTTCTAAATGAATGAACCAATTTTAACGAGACTTGGTATGCATACGCTAGATATCCAGGTTTAAATAGTTACCAGAAAACATTTTTGAAAATGATTTTAGAGGGAGAGAGAGCGATTTTAAGTTTTCTATAGAAAGTGAAAAATCACTATATCCTTCCAGCTGAACTCTTTTTCGATTTTTTTTTCTGATAACAATTTAGACCTAGATATCTAGCGTACGCGTACCAGTTTTATTAAAATGTACCCAGTACGCAGTTTTATTAAAATCGGTTCATTAATTTCGAAAAATAAGGATTTGCAAGTTTGTATGAAAAGCCGTACCGCGTAAACGCTCTTAAAGCCCCTAGGATTGTAGCTATTAGGAAACAGACTCCAGCAGGGAGTTTCATCCCTTAGCTGTAGCCCAGCCTAACTTAAAGAAGGTGCACCCTCCCTCACACCATTTTACTAGAAAACCGACCAAAACAGGCCCCCATGACAGCAGGTAACCGACCTATATAAATGGTCCATAAATAATCTTCTAACAGTTCGCCACACATTGTGTAAAGCTGTGAATCTACTTTGTTTTAAGCGCACTGAACCACCGCTATTGTACCACGCGATTTAGCGGATCGTGAGAAGATATCAGTAGTGGGGATACGAGTTGGTAGGAAACAGGACTGCACGTAATTAGAAATAAGGGCAGTTTTTTAATCAATATTTTGGTAGTTTGATCTTTTAAAAATGTAGCGTGACTATGCTGGATATTTTCGATAGTTTAAATTGAAAAATAATAACCTTTTAGACGAATATATTATTATGTGACAAAAGAAAGCTTATCCTGTACGCCAGAAGTCACAAACATGTGAAAAAAAACTTCAAATTCGACGTTCGGCTTAGCGCCGAGAGTTGAAAATCCAATAGTGCAAAAATATTTAGGCGTTCATACAGGTGTTAAATAAGGCATAACTTTCAGTAGGTAAATACATATAAAACATTATTGATTAACGCTAATGAGTGTGGTGATCTGATTAACTTAATCCGAAACTTAGTCTGTCCTATAAGATCGGACTCATAGGTGGTGGTCGTCTTATCTTACCTAATCTATTTGAAAATAAGTATTCTTATGCGGGCCATACACGTTCAAGTAATTTGATCAAACAGATTGGTTCAAACAGTTTTATCAAATTGGCGAACGTCAGTGGGAAAATTTGATAAAAAATGAGTTTTCAAATGGCATATATACGAAATTTCGTTTTTCTATTTGATCAAACAGTTTGAACCAGCTTGTTTGATCAAATTACTTGAACGTGGATGACCCTAAACATTTTTTTTTCGATTTATAACAAGTTGCGACTGACATGCAAATGCGAATGATGCTAAAAAATTGAGTAAAATGGGCCCTCTGGGGCCTAACCACCAACTCTTAAAGAAGTATTACTTCAATTTTACTTCCAGTGAGAAAGAGACAGAGCTATACAGGACGTATAGCTCCGTCTCTTTCCCACTGGAAGTGTTACTGTTAATACTAATATCTAGCTTCACTAATCAACTCTCCGGTGACGGAACGGTCCCATTCATAACAGAGACCACACGCCATACAATTCCATTGAGTGATAACATTTCATTCCTCACTGGCGTGTACAAATTGGTTGTTACTATCGCATAATAAAGTATTTCCATACTTGCTTTGCCAGCGGTTATGCTTGCGTCTATGTAGGAAATTTGACTTCATGGTTCTGATCTGGTATTTTGCGAGTATGCTGCTCATGATTTCAGCCGCGGAAATTTATTTCTTCATGATTCCATTTGATCCATGTATATTGTGAGACTTGAACGGTCATGATTCCAGCCCCGTAATTTTACTTCTTTATGATCCTGGATTCCTGATAGTTTGAGTCTTAAGCGCTCCAGCCCCGGAAATTTGACTTCTTCATGGTTTCTGTCTCCTGGTCCTGATCCCGTGTCCTCCACTTATGCTTCCTCCACTGTCTCCGGTAAGCCTTGCCATTTAATCAGTAAAAAATATACTATGAGTTAAATCAGGTTACAAGCTTTGTGCCGAACATCCAAATCCATTTAAACGTTTTTTCGTGATCAAGGAACAAACATACAAACTTTCACAATAATAATATTAGTTAGGATAGAAGTATCCTGGTATCGCAGTAATTGATGCTGCCCTACTCGGTAGCCTGGACAATGGCGCGTGGCGATACCGGCGACCCCGCGACCTCGCGTGCGCGCTTCCGCCATCTTGCATTTTAATGCGCCCGCGCACCGCCCCATTTGCATACCTAAGACGTGTGCGATGATATTTTATTCTCATTTAGTTTACTTATTTACTTAAATGGAACTCCTTTGTTGTTTTGTTTGGTTAGTAGTGTTGTGGTAAAATGTTTGGATTAAATTGTTTTGAATTATTTTTAGTATTACACGTTTGTCAGGGGTTTTTGGGGAAACTTTTTCGGGAAAGCTTTCATTGTGCGTTACAGTTAAATTCCCTGCCGGAGTCTGTTTCCTGATAGCTACAAGCTACAACCTTGGGATCAACCCAATCTATTTCAGTCAAGAGTGAACAGGTTACTTCTTGGCAAGCGTGCTACATCTTCGATCACATCGTCATCGGTTAAACACGAGCTGCACTAATAAAAAAAATGTAGGCTAGCTTTAAATCAACTTTCGCACTCTTTGTCTTACGGGGCGAGGAACACTTAAATCACAGCATCGATGTACTTCGATGGATCACAGTTGATAAAGCCCAAACCAGTGATCCAACTTTCAACTATTATCTAAGATTGAATTAAGTTCAAGTTAACAAAGTAAACTGTTAGCTTTGAGATGCTACTATCTCTACTAATTTTAAAAAAACCTACGGAGCTGCAGGTCAACGAAAAAGCTACAATCATATCATTATGAGGTAAACTTTCTTGCTTATTCAATTACTTTTACATTCGGTGTTGAAACAAACTTTATTAGGTTATTATCTATCTTAAAGCCAGCCCATTATTTTTATGAGTGTGAAGTCATCAAATGACTTCTTCCGCTCTGGGTGGAGCGGAAGGGCGTGCCAGACTTACTGACTAAAACCCATCCGTGTTCCTGCTAATGCCCTTTGCGTGCCAGGGCCGCGGTAACTCTTTCGAACAAATTCCGCAACAAGCCAGCCCATACAACTATATATCCAGACAGCATAGCTCATTCTTTCACCGGCCCTATCTAAGCATGTCAACTCCTATTAACATTTAGCCACACAGTTCATAAATATTGTGGTACAGCTATTTGCATGCGCCTTACAGCGGAGATTCGGAGATTTCCGCCCACCTCCGTAGCTTTATGCCTTCTCTGTCTATTTGGCAAATCTTTTGTGTCCTTATAAAGTGTTTGTACTGAAATTGAGATCCTCGTATGGTGTTTGCTACCAAAATTACGCCGACTTTGATGCTAGCCTTTGATCTTGCTTTGTGGGATGGATAAGAATTTTTGTTGTGCAAAATGTGTGGGTAGTAATGTTCGGTTTTATTGTCCGTAACAGTCTGGTCGTCTGGTACCTATATTTTTCATAATAGATTGTTCTTAATCTTTCCGTGTTGGTGACTAGATCAGCATTTATCAAGCAATCAAAGATCTTTCTCAGTTCACCGCTTCATCTGATCTCTTCTAAGATGCTCTAAAATAACAGATTATTCTCTCACAAAACTCCTTACCATACTCTCGACTCAACCAGGATAAATATCAAAAACAAAAATCATTATACCACATCTGTAGCATACCTACGCCAAACCATTAAGGGCTGCAGAGAATCGCTACGAGGAATCCATAGAAACGAACAAGTGCATAGATAAAGAGGCTCAAATGCTGGTTGTATAAAAAGCCCCGTGGCCGCAATCTGGTGGGTAGGCTCGTAAACTGCGGCGATGCATCGCTCGTGCCGATGGTATCGTTCCCGCTGACTTACGTCGTGAGCCAAAGATTAGCTGGCTACGCAGAAACGACGTATCGATCATCTGTGGTCTTGATAGTAGAAGATGAACAGATAATGCTTTAGGTCGTTATTAATAAATACAATGCTACTGTTGGTGGAGGCTTTTGATAATGCTAACTGGCACGAATCGCTAACATTCCACGAGTTGGATAAGGCAATGAATGTAAAAGACGATGAATCTAAACTTAAATCCCCTAGAAATATCGATGTTGGGTCCATAGCATGGGTCCATGATGTCTGAGAAAGAGACTAACGATGTGATAGTACATTTCTTTAAATATCTTGCATCAAGACCTCAAGGTACACATAGTTCGAGCTGGTCCGAGACATCAAAATCGGATTTGACTATCTCATTTTTTTTCTGCTTCTGCCATTGCTATGAAGGTTCTAGCGTTAATAGCAGAGCCCCAACCAAGACGTTTCATTTTGCATCAACAGTCACAGATAACTAACCAATTATAAATCAAGTAACAAAATTTTCGCCAAGCCGGTGGTCTGTCATTAATCAGTTGATCTATGGTGCGCACGCGCCGAACTGGGTCGTTCGCGCCTCGCTGTAGATAGCGATGACGGTAGTTGCACATTGCCTGATTTAATAGTTCGTGATGTGGCCACATGCTAATGTCGGCGAACAACGGTCGCTCACGCGATAATTGTGCGAATTGAATTTATTGTTTCTTTTAAGAAAAGGGAAGGCTTGTTCGCGCATAGTTTGAGTGGAAATTTCAATGGATTTTAGTGAATTGGTGAAATTTATGGCATACCTATACTCCATCCGAGTAGGTAGTTAACTAAAGGTAAACAAAAAAAACCACGTGACTTAGTTAACCGACTAAACGTAATACCAGTCTATTCAGTTGTCATGATACATTACAGTTGTACTCTTCAATTTAGCAATATTATTATTTATTACCTATTCCTTAATAACGTTGCTAAATTAAAGAGTACAACTGTGACGTAGCATGGCAACTGAAGTGACTGGTATTACGTTTAGCCGGGTAACCTTGTCACGTGGTTTTTTTGTTTACCTTTAGTTAATTACCTAACCACATTTGGTTAGGTAATTAACTAAAGGTAAACTAGATCGCGTTAAGAAAATTTTGTTTCGTATTTTATGTTACTTGCGGATTAGCTCTTTCTCGATTGCTCCCGTTCTGTGTATCCGTCCAATTTAGGGCTGTTGATACTGATTTTTTGCAGTTTAATTTTAAAATGAAGAATAGCTTTGAAGTTATCAAATAAGACATTTTTGCACCGAAAGCAATAACAAAACCCTACAAGCCTGCACCACTTACGAACCAAAGATGTCATATATTAAGTGCCTGAACCGCACTCCCGCGCATTTCCAATTCTAAAGCTTAATCTACACTTTGTAAGGAAATAAGGACTGAGACATACGGACTCGCTGAGCCGACGGCGCGGCGGTGTTCGCGACAATAAATCGCGGGCATCGTCGGGTGGTGCCATTTGTATCACGTCAGCGAATAAAGGGACGAACACACGGGATGATTTTTGTTGGCAGCTTCTGTTGTTATGGTCGAGGTATATTGCAGTGCAGAGCTCTTCATCTTCACATTCACACACGAAATGTAAAAAAAGTAACCTAAGACTTTTTTACACTTCGTATGTGATGTTGCACGATAGTTTGAAGAAATTCTTGACAGACGGACTTTATCAATCTATTGTGAAAAGTAGTGACAAAATATTTGAGCTGGTTATTATCCCTTTAAATAATAAATAAAGTAAAAATAAGTCATAAAATAAAATACGTTATCCAACCTAAATCGCCATACTTAATTATGGTCCTAGTCAGTGCCAGAATAAAACAGTAGGATTTTCCTAAAAAATTAAAAAAAAAATGTCAATGCGTAAACGTAACATAAACTCTGTCATGTCAAGAGCATTTTTTCAAAGATTATAAATATTCCTTTGGTAGTTAGCAGCATACATAATCCCTCAAATCACTTTGTAGCTGTTTGTAGAAAGAACAATGCTCGTCAAGTCGTCATGATATCATCATGTCTAGATAGCATCTCGGCACCGCACGCTGGTTCCTGTAGAATGCACACCAAGTCCTCCCGCTGCGCTCAAAAGCCCTAGAGACAGTAAAGGGCCATGTTTATTACTGCCACCGTATTCACAGTCACAAATCACCCTGTGTGTATCCCGCCGTGGTTGATTCCCTGCGCCTGCACAGCTATTACCGATATCATTCACCTTTTCTTTCTGAGGCACGTGCGCAGGAGTTCGTTCCCTGACTTATATCGTAGAACCACTTGCTTTAGATTTTATTAGACTCCTGTTTGGATGAGCTGAAAGAGATTTATTTATCAATGGTTTGTATGATGCTTTTGTGTGGAGGGGAATATTTTGAATGTTTTCATGCGGTGACTGTGTTGGTTTTGCTTTTTGGTTTAACTGCTTGAGGTTTTGTATAGGTCTGAAAGACTCAGTTAAATTTCTTTTGTCTTGCTTGAAAAATCTAGTTACATAGGTTTGTAACTTGTTTACGGCAAGAATCAGCGGCTACATTTAGGGAGTTCGCACACTTTACCCTGATCACGACTGCTCGTGGTTGTGGCCGCAGAATCACCGACCAAGATACATTCTGGTGGCCAAATTCAAACAATGATTTGATCGGACTTCCAAAAAAAATACCGGTTAATGTAGGTAGATACATATGTGGTACACTAATCGCTTTTATGCCCATTGCCTGATCAACAGAGAAGACTAACACAGGCGATCCCAAAGTTAGGCCAAAAACTAATTACAAAAGTTTTTCCTCACAACGGAAATAGCCATTCAAAAGTGAACAAAGCACAAAATAAATAGCGCTAAATCTTCTGCCTACCTTTAAAGGTCATAGCGACATGTAACCGAGCATTTCTGCGAAATTAACGCTTCGCTCGAAAGGGCCCGGGTTCAAGAGACAGGTCGGCCGAACGTGTACGGATTTCTTTACACGGGACCATTCTACGCTTAAGATTAACCAGGGATTGTGCTAACAGTTCATTAAGTAAGCACCTTAACACTAATGGAAACGAACAATGCACTTTATTTAGCAAATTGAGATATTTTCTGTTTACTGGATTCGACGTTAGTTGTCTTGCCCAAGTGTTGACTAACATTATTCAGTTTACCGACGCGCAACGGGGAAGTTCAAAATGTGAATAGTAGGCACCTAATAGGTAGGCATGCATCACCTTCTGGCAAAGCAGGAAAATGATAGGTAAGAAGTGGGGCCTATCTCCCAAAATAATACTATGGTTGTACAACGCAGTAATTCGTCCCATGATCACCTACGGGGCCGTAACTAGCTTTGTGCGGGTCCACCAACCCGCACAAAGCTAGTTACAGCCGTAAACAAACTACAACACATGCAAAGGCTGGCCTGCATGGCGACGACGGGCTGCATGAGGACTACTCCGACTGCGGCGCTGGAAGCCGTACTAGGACTGCCCCCGCTCCACCTGTTCATACAGCAGGAAGCGGCGATGGCAGCAGTCTACCTTAAAACACTGGATCTCTGGGGTAAGAGAGTAACACAACACACCGCTCTGCTTGAGGAGCTCAACAATGAACTCCCCATAACAAAAGCACTCAACGACCGGGTACCCAAACAATTTATCTTTGATAAAAAATACAAAATCCAATTGCATGAGGATCACCGCTGCGAGGGGCTGTGCCCTACTGAGCTGCGAATCTTCACCGATGGATCAAAAACAGGTACTGCCACAGGTGCGGGAATCTTCTCAGAGGATCTCAACATTCACATAGCCACACCATTGGGGGTCCACAACACAGTGTTTCAAGCCGAGGGCATGGGAGTTTCCCTGGCGGCTTTAGCCATCCTAAATAGGGAAGTTAAGGACCACTCAATACGTATACTTTCGGACAGCATGGCCGTCCAAGCTCTAAACAGCCACACGGTTATCTCTGCGCTAATCCTGGAGTGTCACCAACGACTAAACCAGGTTGGTAGATACAACGAAGTAACCATTCAATGGATCAAAGGACACAGCGAATCCCGAGGCAACGATGCAGCGGACGAACTCGCCAGAAGGGGTTCAATTATGGCAGCGATAGGTTCTGAACCCTTTGTGGCACTCCCGTTCGGTTACCTACGCAACCTGGTAAGGAAACGCTCCAGAGACAAACATTACAAACTATGGGTTGACCATGGTGAGTGTAGGCAGGGCAAAGAGGCACTTCCCTTCATTGATGGCCGTTTTACGAAACGAGCCCTAAGATTGACTAAACAACAGTTGCGTACAGTCACAGCCGTCACAACTGGCCACGGGTCTCTTAACAAACACCTCTATGTCATAGGAGTCACTGACAGCTCACTCTGCAGAGCCTGCATGGAGGAGGATGAGACAGCAGCACACCTACTTCTAAGCTGCCCCGTAGTCGCCGATTACAGGGCTAAGTACTTCGGAAACCCAGGTACCCTCTGTGAGATAGTAACATCAAGGCGTTACTGGCCTTCCTTGGGGAGCTGGGGTGGATGAAACATTTGTCCCACCTGTACGCAAAATACGCGCTTAGTCGTGGAGTTGCGGAAACCAGCCCGATTCACAATACAATAGGTAGGTACCTAAAGCAAATGCGTTGCCAATTAATCTGCCACAGATTAAAATCAAAAGCACAGACGCAGAAGACCGTTACAATATGTACGACTGACTGACTGATAGGACTAAAGACGAGCTGCGTTAATCAGCCGAGAGTCCAACCGATAAACCGTTATTATAATTTACTACCAACATTCAGGAATACCGTGACCTCTCATCCTCAGTCTAGCCCTTACAAGGATCTGTTATCAACCTCTCGATAGGTACATTCGCACATCGTATCTCGGTAAATCCCTTTCGTCTTGTCGCCTGCCGACTGTCATCGTCAGGAACCTAACGGGGCGCTTTCGATATACGCGATATTCGCTTTGCGTCGCCGACCAGATTACTATCTTACAATCTCATTAGCTAATAGCCAATTAAGTTGAGCGACGTGTCCGGGCCGTTTTGTCACTGACATTTCGAGTTTTACCTATTTGGGCCCGCTTTGGGCGCGACAACGCTTGTCAAATGGTCGTCAATTACTGCGCTTGCGGCGGTCGTCGGGTCGAATGGATGTTGCCTCTTCGAGTGTGAATGTCGTTTGAATGTGATTTTGTAGATCGTGTCTGAGGTTTTCAAATGTTAAGAGTGATGCTGAGGCTTTAAAGGAGCGGCCAATGCAGATCTCGAATAGTTTTTACTGCTGTTATTCTATTCCTCGAAGTCGAAGGTCCCAAAACATCTTACCTAAAAGCCGGATTTTGTACCTGTACCTTGGTATTTTCCAGTTTCGCTTCTAAACTGTTCTGTTTTAAACACTGCTTATTATTTTCTCACAAAAACCTCAATACCACTCTTATTTACCTACAAAAAAATCTTATACATACAAAAAAGTTCAACTAAGACCAACGAAGATCCTACCAGGGTTGCGGATTTGTTCGAAAGAGTTACCGCGGCCCTGGGAAGAAAGGCACTAGGAGGACTAAAGGGTGGGTTTTAGTCAGTAAAAGTCTGACACTCCCTGCCGCTCCACCCAGAGCGGGAGGGGTCATTTGATGATTTCCCATCCTAGAAAAAAAAAAAAAAAAAAAAAAAAAAAAAAAAAAAAAAAAAAAAAAAAAAAAAAGACCAACGAAGATGCATCTCGTAGCGTCGAAGTAAAAATGCGGACTAACAATGTAAGATTTGTGCGGCAGTGATCGACCGAGCGCACGCGACGCCCGATGTGTCGCTCCGACGCCCGATTAGCGCGCCTTGTTAGTGCATGCTCGGCCTACATGGCGGCAGAATCTTGTATAGTTTTCATTCAATAGTTTTCCTCGGGCTTGTGCCTCTCCTGTATGAGAAGAATCGTTTCCCATGCACTGGCACAGTTACAGGCTTGTATTAAAATCAGAAAATGGGGATAAGTAGTCGCTCCATGTAAAACAGGGACACATTTGTATGGTATCAGGTAGCTAAATCCGATTAGACAGGAATCAGACCCTCAAAAAATTGAGAAAATGAGGCATATGAGTAGTAGATTTGGGATGCATGAAAGGAGCCTCCTCGTGTAGCGCAATTTGTTCCATCAGGCACTCAACTGAACCGCGCGCTTTGCGCATTCTGGGCAGTCTCACCTAACACTTTAAAAGACTGGCCAATCCTTTCCTTGCGGCGGTAGCGCCTGCTTCGCAACCACCCTCCCACCGGAGTCCGGCGTCAAGCAGCCTGCTGTGTTTCGTCGACGCGTGGGAGTACCAGTGCCTCAAGGCATCTTCTGGGCAATTTCGCTCCATCATAGTCCTCATCCATCGCTATATATCAGGCGTGATCAAGATCAAGGGCTAACCCAATCAGTCGTCACGAGTCGTGACGACTGCCAAAGGTCGAAAGTCTGACAACCAATCATACCAAGGGGTACCATTTACTGGGTTGACGAGGTTAACAAATAATCGCTTTATGTAGAAGACTGGTACCTATCTATACAGCTGCATCCCGTAAGACTGAAAGCCCCCTTACTTGTTTGGGAAAGGCTAGGCAGATGTTGATAGTCATCATCATCATATCAGCCGAAAGACGTCCACTGCTGGATGTAGGCCTCCCCCAAATGGGGGGGGTTTGCCATAATCGCCATGCTTGGCAGGCGGGTTGGCGATCGTAGTGTAGCTGTAGCAATGTACCTACCTACAGCGAATGCTGCTGCATTCACTGCTGAGTCCCTTAGTCGCCTCTTACGACACCCACGGGAAGTGATGGGATGGTGCTATTCTTTTACGTCCAACACCATACGGATGATAGTCAGCGGAACATTAATATACAACAGAGTGCGTCAAAACCATCTAAATCCCAGTTCATTGGCAGTAAAATGTGCGCTAAGTCGCTAACTAGATATGTGGGACTGGTGCGGCAGTGATCGAATGCGTTCCGGAGACGTACAGATGTGTCGCTCGGACGTGCGATTAGCGAGCCTCGTTAGTGCGTGCTAGACACATGGTGATTGGGAAGACTGCTAAGCTTGTTTTTACTATTTAAATCCAACTTTCTCTAGTCTTTTGATGAGACGTTTGCTGGCACACAGGCTACCTGCTCGATTGACCGTTGCAAGCGTGAAAAGATTAGGAGGATTAAACTTCGAAATATCAGTATTATGCAGGTATTAAAGTTCCAGTTGTAAGTCGGATATTTGCTGTCAACAAGCGATTATTTTAATCCCAGCTTTTCCCTCCTCATGGCGACACCCATTAACTACTCTTACCAGTTTAGCAACATTAACCCCTGCCTAAACGGGACCAAAAAACAGTCACCTTACACCAAAACAATCCCCTTTCTTTGTTAAACCATTTATGGGTGGTCACACCAAAAGTGGCTTCGGTACCATGTAAACGAGGCCCTAGCTGGCCTAGCAGGCTCGCAGGTGATTTACCCGAGGTGCGCCCTTGTCCCCTCGCTAAGCGACATGACTAATAAATACTGGTAGCGATTTAAAGACGAGACCTAAACGTTAATCCGGAACAAGAACGTGTAGGGTTACGTCTGATAGCTTTAGGAGCTCGTTTTTGTAGCAGTTTAGTGTTAGACTGAAGTGCGGAAATAATTTTGGTCTAGATAAAAGTCGCTTGGAGTTTTGTGGTGGTGTGTTTAAGGCGCGCCATGGTTGCTTCAAAAGATTTAGCGCATAATTAACGTTCTAGAAGGATCCTATGTTATACACTGGTAGATTTGGGGCTGTCCCCGATTCAGATCTAAAATTTATTAAGTCTCTTCAAATGTGCCGCAAGTGAGCTTCCAATTTGATCGATCTTCAAAGGTGCCGCAAGTGAACTTCCAATTTGATCGATCTTCAAAGACGGAAGGGGTAGGTATTGTAGTTTATAAAAGTTTTCCATATTTACTGCAGTCACTGCATACCTATTCTTGTGTCATTTAATTCCTACCTAATCACGTTGTCGTCTAAACATTGCCAATAGCCGAATAGCGTCAATTCCGCAACTCCACAGCATAAGGATACCTTTGGAACAAGACACCTGTACACAAATTCTAGTAACAGATTTACATAGATAACCTGAAATACTTACTCGAATCATAAGTTCTTGTTTTCACCTGCCTATTCGCGTAAATGTCAACAGCGTAAAATCTAATAACATTTCTCGTTGCATTATTGTAATTCAGGGAATCGATAAGCCGCGATCGAGCTTGGACGATTGTGACATTTGGTGTTGTTATAGACTTCATTAGGAGTACCTAATGCTATGTAGTAACTTTCTATTCGATTTGACGGAATAAACATAGCTTGTGATCACCTAGTTGTCAAATGACCGCTCTTCTCCGTGCGCGCAATATGTAAGCATATTGCGGTCATATTATAAGTCATTTAAGGTTTTTTTTAAACAGGACACTTTTGTTTGGGAGCAAGTAAATTCTTATCTCAGATTTGTGCAAAAATATTAGTCGACGAAGTTAGGGCTAATTCTTCTAATTTTAAGCAATGTTCGCATTGGCATGTCAGTCAAAATGTAGGGAAATAAGAGGTGTTTATAAAAGATTGCGACTAAAATGCGAACGCGAAGTTGAATTAGCCATCTTATAATGTGGTCATATAAATGGTATCAATGTGTTTCCACACCACTTAATTTTCTCCTTTATCGAAAACTTTCGTTCGTACAAAATATTTAGTCTCTAGTTGCTTTCAATTACATAAGTATGTTGGACTTGTCTTCCTGTTCATTGATTGAACTTTATACATCATCATCATATCAGCCGAAAGGCGTCCACTGCTGGACATCTAATAGGCCTCCCAAGTGTCGCCACAACAACCGGTCCTGTGCGTCTCGCATTCATCAGCTACCAGCGACCCTCACCAGGTCATCGGTCCATCTTGTGGAAGGCCTTCCAACGCTGTGTCTTCCGGTATGCGTTCGCCACTCCAGAATTTTTGGGCCCCATCGACCATCTGTTCTGCGAGCAATGTGCCCTGCCCACTGACACTTCAGTTTGGCGATCCTTCGGGCTATGTCGGTTACCTTGCGGATATCCTCATTCCTGATTTGATTACGCAAGGAAACTCCAAGCATTGCCCTCTCCATTGCCCTTTGGGTGAATTTAAGCCTTCTGATGAGGCCCATTGTGAGCGACCACGTTTCGGTTCCAACTTTATGCAACATTGGTTTAAAGCCGGATAAATGCCTTAAGACCAGACTTCCTATTGACCAGATGTGGCTAATAAAACATTGAATACACACAGCTAACCAATCAACAGTAGATCAAGTGTTGCCAGTCGCGTGTGTCCACATCAATTGCGCGATAGCATCTCTAGAACTTTCAAGTATCGCTGTTAAGTGTCAGTTACAGTCGCTCGGCAAATCGCATGAAATTCCTGTAAATGCCGATTAGTCAGTGATCGCGTTAATGGCTCTCAAAACGGCGCCGTAACGCGCGTGCGCGCACGCACCCGAGGTGTACCGCGCAGGGTTGCCAGATGGTTGGAGTGTTTGGCAGTTAGGTGTTTTACTTTTTGGATTTTGGTTCAGAAAGAATAGACATGAATTTAAAAAAATAGTTAGTTTGTTTTTCATTTAATTTATTCGTTTGTAATGACTGACTTGAAATCCTCGTTAGTAAGTACGGTTTCTTCCCTTTTTGAAGGCTCCATTTCTGTATCTTTGGGATTCGATGAAGTTTTAGTTAGCTAGCTTATGACAACGGGTACCGGCCTACCTACCATGTTCAGCTTTGCTTATTTCGTGTCTGGTGGCGTAACGTTAAACTAAAAGCTAGTAACCTGACACTATCCAGCACCGCTAAGATGTTAATTGAACAAGACATTGCACCACAGATAATCAACTGAAATATTCAAAACACGAACGAAACCTAGCGCCATAGACAACAGCTTAAACCAAAGACAAGTCTCAGCCCTGAGTGGATTGCGCGCGCCGAATAGTTCCCACTAAGAACGATTACTGACCGCGATAATCACCCATCCTTGTGCATTACATTCTATTAACATAAAACTAAGGGAACGCTGAGTCGCCGGGACAAGTCCTCCCGGTATAAAAATGTAATCATTTCATAGAATATTACTATGAAAATGTGGACACTTCGTGTGAATATGCTGCTTATGAAATAATGAGGGCTTATTATCTATTTAAAACGGTATGCTACTGGCTCTAACACTTCGGCATTCATTGCCTTTAAGGCGACAATTAGAGTAATTGGAAATGTATGAATAAATAAATGACAAAAATGTATGAGAATTTGTCGATATTCCGAAGTTGGGGTTGTAGTTCTAATTGGGTGACAGCTCAAGGCGAATGAGACTGCTAGAAAATAAATTCTGCTTCCGTTGCAAAAAAGGGATAACAATTGAAAAGCCGCAGCGCCCGCAACCACAATACTAACTAACAACCCATTTTAAAACAGAAATAGGAAAATAGAAGCAATCACGCAACGCACCGAAATGAAATTCTACGCTTATTGTCTCGCTATCGAAGTAATTTGATTAACAAATCATTAACAGTGATTTAATCGAACATGATTTTCGCAGAATTCTTGCGCAATCGAACAACTATTTCAACGCGAGAGCATTTCGCGTGTAATAAATGTGGATTGACCTGTAACACTGCCGCGTAGGATTACTGTGAAAACTAATAATCGTAATGTGCATTGACAGAAATAATACATTTGGATAAATTCGGAGCTAATTGCACGCCGTGAGTAAGAAGTGAAATAGAGACAGTATTCATATTTTGCGTATCAATAGGTACTGCCCTGACTACTGACCTGAAAACTCGAGGCATGTACTTACATACTTAAATTTTAAAAATAATCGGGGCACGCTAAACTACAAGAAATGAAAAAGGTATCTATACCACAAATCAAACCAAAGTGTTAATGCATGTTGTAGGTAGGATACCTACCTACAAGCTTTAACACGATTCTGTCTATTATTCTAACGATTGATAAAAAGAGAACTATGATTAAAATGATTTAGCGCTGCATTTAACGATTGTACTACTATAAATAATGCTACTAAGGGGTCATAAAAATTATAGGCCCACTTGAAGTTTTTATAAATGGCGACAGCCTTTATACCACCTCATCTGTACTGGTGATTGGATCGAAGAAAACCACTTGTCTGTAATTTCATGACCCTTTAGTAAATCAGTCTTGGTTTTACCTAGATGTAGATTTAATTAGGAACTGGAATAATCATCGTTTACACCAAGTCCCTGTATGAATGTCCCTGTGGAAACAATAACGGTTTTACAGAATTTTCAAGTAGGTCATTTGATAATGTAGATGCTAGAACGTTTTAAAATGAAATCATTTCATGACAATACAGCTGTTCCTCTGTCAGAAATATGTTACATAATGACGAATCACAAGCAGAGTCCGTCAAAATCTCCAATCTAAGTGACATTGACGCCTCAACATGGCCCACCTGAAACTCGAGCCATCCCAATATGGCACAACGCGTGAAGAAACATGAATCGCATGTATTTGACGCTCGTTACAACGCGGATACTCTAGCACGGGTCCGACAGACCTACACTTTGTTTTCTGATGAGCCTCCATCATACAAACACTAACAATATGTCCTTAGCCTAGTCTATGGGCTGCTAACTCGCCCATTCCTCTCTATAAGGCTGTTATTTGTGCTGTTACACGTCTGCCCAGACAGAATCGGATTGTATGAGCATTTTAAATCATGTGAGCCAAATTGAGGGTTTGTTCTATCAATTCTGGATGGGATAGGGGGCCGTATCGTATGAGTTAAGAACTTATTTAATGGCGGAAGATATAATTGTACTGGCAAGACAGTTGAGGTCTTGTCTTAATATTAATGTTGTAGTTTTCTCTGGTAACTAATTGTCTTTCGAACTCCATACAATTGTAAAATGTGAATAATTTGCCTGAAAGGAGATAGAAAGACTTTAGGATTAAGTAGTTTAGTGATGAAAATACCGAGACCAAATGATAAAAAATTACACTAAGATATGAGTACATTAAGGTTTTTATGCCTCGATGGACCAGCTTCCTTATTACTAAAAGGCTCATATGAAATCAAATATTTCAAGTTGCAGAACAGCTCGGCAGAATAATAAAACTACTGCTGCTTTAAACAGGGATCTTCGTCTCAACTCAACCAATTTATGAGATAAACTTTTTGTGATATTCTATTTGAAAAATGTGACGACTAATTCAATGGAATTTCCTATTTCATTATCGCGGGTACAAAAAATAAAAGAGCCTACAGGAACGTGTTTTCCAGTTGGAAAAAATCATCTAAGCATCCGTTAACTATGTACGTGCCTCGCCATTTTAATTTATTTACGTTTTTAAATTTAATATTGTCGGTGATATCGGATTCGCACAGCGGGGTTTATTCCTAAAATCCCGCACTTGAGAAATATTTAGCTGTAGCAAAAAACGGACAAATGAACGTAAAATTCGGTTAATAGTTTTTCGTTTTTGTCATAATATTTGTCACATTTCTCGTGTTATTTTATAGAAGAAATATGAAAGATAAGAATAATGTTTGATTTTGTAGAATTTTCATTTTGCATTGTTGCATTTGCGCCCAGGCACATGCATGGGCGCAAATGCGTTCTATTATCTTGCTTTCTAGCGGAATTGTATTTAACTGAAAGTAATTCAATACGGCTTTGTTGATTACTTGTTTATTGGAGCTGTAGCTGTGTTCAAGACTACCTGAGCCTTGTAGTACCTCCTGTAATCAGCCGCGCAGCTCTTCGCGATTAGATGCCAAAGAAAGATGTAATCCCGATTCACCAAGATACGTTCCGTTCATCCGCGTATCCGAACGCTGCCTTAACGGCGGGAACATAGCTTATTAGTGAGCGTTACAACAAAAAATAAAAAGTTACAAGTCAATCAAACGTTGTCTCTGGTGTGTCATCCGCGCGGCGCGCCGCTCGCCTTATACGGTCAAACGTTTGATGGATGAACCGTCGTCAGCTTTGCCTCCCTTACGTCCGCAACTATAACATATAAATACCATTTTCATATAAAAATATCAAAGGCTTCCTCTCTAATACTTCCAATCTAATCACGTAGAAGTTTTTATTGGACTATGTTTTGCCTCATCGTATATAATTGATTGATCTCCAGTACCGAGTATTAGATTTAAAATAAGTCAATTTATATCCAATGCGAGGGTCGGATGAAGAGGCCTGCGACGTTTTATGTCTGGCCGTATGTTAGTTGGAGATTGAAGAGGTCTCTTAGTACGGTATAAGGATCGTCTTAGATTTAAGTAGGCTATTCAATAAATCTATATAAAATACGTCCACTTCAAAGTGTGAACGTCTAATACATTTTTATACAAACAGTTAACAATAGATTCTGAAGCCTGTCAAGTCCCCTTATAATTTGACGTTGTGGAAAATAATGGAGTCAACCTTTTATGGACTTCATTCCTTTGCGTAAATACCTGCTTACTCTATGACTTTACCATAGTATAGTAAATCTTCACAATACATTTTGTGTCTGAGAATAGATTTAGTAAATGTACAAGTCAGCTTCTATTGATCATTTATTTCTAAGAAAACAGGACACTGTAGTTTCGAGAATTCTTTGAAAAAAAAAGACAAAAAAAGAACTTTGGTTAGTCGTGACCGCGTTCGAGTAATTTGGTTTGCCGGCGGCGTGTTCCCTCGTCGGCGACAGGTGAATGCGCGACGCGGCGCTAGTGTCGCCTGATACTTCACCACAATTAGCGGATGCGTTCGGATACCAATTAAACGGACACGGCGACAAGTCCTGCGCCTTCGCTCTGGTTAGAAAAAAAAAGAAGTGCCAGAGACTTAGCGTTCCTTGTTCGAATAAAAAATTGTGGCGGTTATCAGTGTTTTTTTTAATTTCGTTCTTTTTAGTTTGAGAAAGTGAACTTGCGCTACTTTAGTTAAATACATAAAACCTTAACGTGACTGAAACTTTCGATTGACGAGTTAAAATTCATTATCAATTTAACGATTTATCAATAGACAAACATCATGATCTTGTTTTTTTTCTATGACGGAGAAAGACGAGCATCCTTGTCTGTTTATCTATAGGATTATATAAAAACTTCAATTTCACTTTGGAGGAAGTTGTCTTGTCCAAAATCCAGTGTTTGGCAGAATGCCACGGAATATGATTTCATGCCATTACAGAAAAATAAGACTTTGGTCTAAGTCTAAACCTCTAAATGGGTTTACAAAAAAGTTATTCATATAGGTAGGTACTCCAAGCTATTATCTGTTCGAAGAAACTACATCTAAGTATTTATCTAATTTACTTATTTAACATATTAGGTAGGACATCAGCTTAAGTACACTGTCGACATAACAAATTAATCATAATCCCGGGCGTAACAGTCGCAATACCCACTGTGCTAGTTGGTACTGCATTGCAGTGGGGTTGTACAATGAAATTGATTTTCCATTTCATTTTTATAAATTTCAAACCTTTTACATATATTTTAGTTAAAAAAAAGTTTACATTGCCATTGCGACAGGTTATGGGCCCAGCACCATAACAGTTTTCCTAAAAAATGCAAGCAAGAAAGTAATGTTTGGAGTTTAACTAACAATTGTTTTTTTTTGTTTCAGAACAAAGACGGACGTGAAACCGCGACAAGGTTTGTTATTATTTATTATATTTTATCGCCAAGTAAGCGTTGCTCCCAGGTTTGCCTGCGGCTTTACTATCGTGGTTTATTTCGCCGGAGCCGCGCTTTTTTTCTGGAACATTTTTTTTCTATCAGAAGGAATTTTCGTACTTATACAAACAATTTTATCTCTAGATTATACGAGTATTAGTGGATAGACCTATAGTTGTCAGTATGAGAGACATGAAATAAATCTCTTTGTTGTATCCTGCTGTCAAAACGGTACTTTTATTTTTCGACAACTATAACTTATTCTTTTTTTTGACAAATAACTCCTCCTGCTATGGGCGGAGTGGGAGGGAGTGTGACTTTTAGTGACTAAAACCCAGTATTCCTTAAAATGCTGCTCTTTGCGTTCCAGGGCCGCGGTAACTATTTGGAACAATTCCGCAACCCTGGCAGACGTTACCCGTCACCTGACATCTGTTTGTGATAAAGCCAATCCTTGTATCCACAGTGTTGAGCAGGAGCAACGTTGGAGGTCCGTGGACATATCCCCTGACGCCTCAGGCGACGCTACCCCAGAGAGTAAATCGCGTGCGGTCCAACAGTACGTCGATGAAGCTGAAGACGCCGCCGACGCTGACGACGCCGACCACGCCGACCACGCCGACGACGCCGCCCAGCGCTACGAGAAAGAGGACGTCGTCGGGAGTGTTTCAAGTAAGTCACTCATTGTGCTCACTATATTAGTGTGTTACGCTTTAGTCATTCTCATTTGTAATTTATAATAATATTATAAAGAGGAAATATTTGTGTGATTTTTATTTGAAATGAATAAAGTGAAAGCCTTAGAATAATAACGCCTAGAAACCTAGTACGAGCATCACAAGTGAAGCTACTCAGACTACACCTTATATGGTGTAATAGGCGCAGCGAGCAGTCAGTGCCCAAGGTCACGCTCTGTTGAATGCACCTCCCGAGAAATATTTAAAAATAATAATAATGTTTATTTCTTAAATATAATAAATGACAGTTTGTTGCATGAAAAGATGCTCTAACACAACCGGAAAACTGAAAAAATGTGATAAAATTACGTTTCACAACTAAGTACTTACATTAAATCCATTATTTTTACGTAAATCGATCTTCAAATAAAAATTTTCATAACCTAATTTTTTACAATGTAGTGTTGCCAGTTGTAAAGAAAAATTACCCATAAATAAATATAGAAAGCATTTATTTCAATTGGACCATTTACAGGCACTTTTGAATTTTCATGGTCGGTCGGTCAAAAAGATGAAGCTATTTACACGTTCCAAAGCGTAGATCTCTATGGAGAAGAACGTGCAAGAAACTCCACGGACACTCTTTTAATTAGTGGCGTTGTGGAGCATTGAGCCAAGCATTTTTATCTTCAAACTGCACACATGTTAAGAAACTTTTAACGCTGTAAAGAACTTTTAACTCAAACTCCAGAAACATGCACCTCCCAACAATAGGTTACTGTTCAAATATTACTTAGATCTTTACAAATACTGTGTCCTTTCCCCCAGGTTGACGAGTCGGAACCTCTGGCCAAGAAGTTAGAGTTCTCCCCGAGCCCGCCCGAAAACCCAAGCGCAAGTGCCGAGGCTCGAAGGACAAAGGCCGACAACACCCGAACGAGCGCCGAACCAACTAACGGACGCAAGAAGACTGACACCGCTGATACTAGTGACACTGGCAAAAAAGAAAAAGAAACCATAACCAAGAAAAAAGAAAAAGTAGAAAAGTTAAACGTAGATACAAAAAAAGAAAAAATAATTGAGACGTTTGACAGCAAAGCTAAGTCGAACTGTGTGGCTGCATTCAAGGAAAGCGATAGTTGGGAGTAAAAAAATAAAATTAGGAAATAAATAAATAATTGAATGTTGTATTGCCTTTTTTTATTTATATTTTAATGAATCCACCTCCTAGCAAAGAGTGTTACTTATATAATTATGCCTTTTTAATTAGTGATCGCCAGAATGTCGAACTGTTCATGGTCTAAATCAACCATAGTGTGGGTTACCTACGAGTGCATAACATTTATAAATCAACCACAACCAAGAAGATTGTGGGAAGAGCTTGACGCCCACAGATTGCCTTGGTCTACACTAGTGTAAATAGGGAGGTTTGTGAGGAAGAAATGGGGGCATTTGCCCTGCAGTGGGACAGAACAGAAATGAAAACAAATAATATATAGAACCCAATTTTAAATGAAAAGCAAGATTTAATGAGAGGTAAATTTTTAACAGCCCGATAGTATAATTGAACTGATAAGTATGGTTGTTTGGCATATTTTCTGTAAAAAAGCTTATCAAACTGCCATTTTTATTCCTCAAGTAAAAGTTATCTGACTTGTAAATTCGGTCCTTAATTAAATTATATTTATTTAAACTAATTCAAATTAGTTTCAAAATAACATAATTGAACATGGAAAGGGAAACGCAATACGGACATAAACTAAGTAGTAGAACAGGACATATCCCTTGTTCTACTAATTAAACAATACCAGGATATTCTCAATTCTCACATAACTAAGTCAAGAACGTACTAAATTAACGAAGCATTGCTGCATTGTTTAACATGTTTGAAAATTATGTGGGAGCTAAGCTTAAGTAAGCTAAACCGCCGCATTGGTGGTCTTGTGTTGGCAATTGCAACTGCTCAGAGCGTATAGTGTGGTCCAGGGGCGGATCCAGGATTGTTGTTGAGGGGGGGCCTTGACCCCGCTGAGGGTGGGTTTTAGCAAAGTAAACACTAAAAAAGCACAGGTACAATTTTATTTTGCTTAACGCATATCAAGTTTTCTTGGATGTCAGCATAGTAGATGGCGTCCGTTAGGGCCAGAGCCTGCCAGGGTTGCGGATTTTCTTCGAAAAAGTTACCGCGGCCCTGGAAAGCAAAGGGCACTACGAGGAGCACGGATGGGTTTTAGTCAGTAAGAGTCTGACACTCCCTCCCGCTCCACCCAGAGCGGCAGGAGTCATTTGATGATTTCCCATTGATAAAAAAGAAGCCTTGGATTTTGGCTTTTCGTAAATTCCGTTATGACTTCGTTAGGTTGCAGTTGCAGACTACCAAAATAAAGTGGATCTTTTGGTGTGGTCCCAGGTTTGGTTTCCCGGTTGGGAGTTCTTGCACTCTGATCTGCATACCTACTTTGATCACATTTTATTGATTCAATGTGTCAATTGACACTTGCAGAATGAAAGATGTACGTACATAAAAAGGACTTCGCTCTCGTTTTGTCTAGTCTTGTCCTTTAATTTGGGCTCTCCTCGTCATCTTCGTTTCGCCAGCCGTGTTGGCACTGGGTCGTTCATACATCTAATTAAAAAAACAAAACACGATAATACATCACACATTGTTATGAGAAACTTATAAGAAATAAATAGAGCAGCATGTCTTCAGTCTTCCTGGACGCATCGTTGTAGGTTGTAGGTAGTCGTCGCCAGCACGTTTGGGATTTCCAAGGGCATTGCATAGCGGGAGGCACATGCCGCTTTGAAACCCCAGCTCTACGGCGACATACTTCGTTATCCGCATGATTCACAAATACAAGGAAAGAAAGAATTACACGTTTACTGCATAGTTACCTACATGTTCATGCATTGTGCATTTTTTTTCATTTCTATGAAGAAATTACAATAAACTATACTTAATGCCATAGGCTAATGTGTGTCTCACGACTGCACTAAAAGGTACATTTCAGCGATAACTCGTGTTAATACGTGATTAATTGATTACATTCATACACAAAGATTAGTCACATATTTACCAAAGAACTGTCTAGTAAGATAATATAAAATAGTTGGCCGCACGTCAGTGGTGCTTGAGACAAAACCAGCCGGTCTATTTTGTAAACGTCTCAACGTGCAAACTTGGGTGAGCTTGAAATGAACTGTCATTTCACCTTGATCGATAGTTCACTTCAGTGACACTAATGCGAGTTTTTTAACGTTCTCGATCGCGTTAGTTAGAGTAGGTACCTAAACGTCAATTTGATTTGAAACTGAATAAGCGCCGTCTGGTGGCAATAAGGGAAAACTTTTTTTCCCAACGTTTACGCGATCGAGTTTAAGTTGAAAAACTTGCAGTAAGCCTTCAAGGTTAGTGTTACCCTGACGTGTGTCTATAATAAATTCAACAGTCAAGACAACATTTTGCTATGCAGAAATCAAGAAAATTATAGCAAAATATTAAACCTCACTAAGTGTTTTCTGATAGGCTTATCAAAGTTACAATCACGCTACAAAGTACGAAATCGGTTGATTTTTCAGGCAGCCAATCAGAACAGTTATCATGAGTTTGATACTGGAGTCGGAGCTATACAAGACGAATAGCACTATCTCTTTTTCAGAACGGAGTCATGATGGCATTGACACAACATAGCTGTACCTATTAGGGTAGATGACTAAAAAAACTATTAGTCCGTCAGATAGATTTCCAAAAAATATGATACAGTGCGTTGAAAAGTCGTGTAACGTCACGGGACATGGTACATTTTAAATATAGAAGCGACGTCACAAGCCCCCACTCCTGATCTTTCATGCGTTTTATCTTCGTCAATTTTTATTGATTTGATAAAGCAAAAAATTAGTAGGACGAGTTCAATGTTTTTCAATAAATCTAACTGACGCGTGACGGACTGAATAGAATCATTTTTTTTTGTCAGGAATCATCCCTATACGTACTTAAAAATAAAATTACTTGTAGATAGCTCATTAAATACTTTTATAAGAATCCCTGTTAGGAGCGTGCACGAACAAAAAAAATACACGGAAATAAAGGTAGCAGCAAAGAAGCGACAGAGCCAATTAATTAGGTATTTGCAAAGTAAAAGTTTCGAATTTACAACGCTAGATGGTAAAATTTACGCCGTGCACGTTCCTTATATTCCTACCATAGATGACAACAGAATCAGCCAGGTCCATTTGATGAACAAGCTCAACAGTTCCTGACAGTGTCGTGAACTTGTGATCTACAATACAATGCGATCGCCGGCTACTTGAAAGTCGCATCAGCTGAGCCCTCTTAATTAACTAGTGACATTGTATGGCACAATTAGTGCTGCCACAATTGTAGGGTTTTGTTCTTAGTTTACAATATTGTGGTGGGTATTTGGTCAATTAATAGTTGCGCTTTAAGTCTTAATGGATTGCTTTGGGAATTTGTGTTAAGAACAGATTCCAGCGTTTCTTGGGAGCTAATGGAATTAGCTAAAAGAATAGCGGTAAACTATATTTTGTATAGGCTGGTACAAAAAGAACATCCTTCAACTTGTTTTTTTTTAAGTTAGAGTTATGAACTCTAACTTAAAAAAAAAGAGTTGATACTAAGTTAAGCTATACGATAACTGAGAAAAGCTTGCATTGGACAGGTCCTCAAAAGTCCTATTTTCTCATATACCTATATTATTTGACCATTACATGTTTACCATTGCATTAACTTTAAAAGAGACCTCGCGACTTGGTTTCGGCGTCTTTTCTCAGGATAGATAGCTAAGATTCACTGGTCCTATGTTACAAAATGTTCGTGTAGAAGTGCTGAGGTGAGATAGTAGTCAATCGAGAACCTTATACTAATGGAAAATAAAACTTTCAACAGATAATTAAAATTAACTTAAAATAAGGAAGTAGGTATGTCTTCTCCCTCTGTGATGATAATCTTCTAATGATGACAAGGTCCACCATAGCTTGGGACTTAGCAGGCCAGTAAGAATGGCACACCGACCAGACCGCCAAGACCCTTGCCGTGATGGACCGTCCACGAGTCTTCGAGGTCCTGGACTTCTTCACAAACGTTGCTAGACAAATAGGTACTGATTATCTAAGTGTAGGTACAAGTATTGCACGCTCACCACGAAGGCTGCTTCGAAATGGCGCAAGAAAAGAGCGTTTGGAATCATATGAGGGAGACTTAGCCCAGTAGTAAGGAATAACAGGCAAATAAAAAAAAACAATTTGATATAACTCGACGTTTCATCCAGTCTATACTTACCCTGTTCCTTAGCTTTCGGTCCGCTTATAACAAATAAAACGCGGCTGGTAAAAGGCGCGAGTTTATGTTTATCGTTCCGCTCACAGTCTTGCAGGTTAATTAAAACACCTGAAACAAAAAAATAAAGTTTTAATTAAAACACAACTAATCGGTGAGCTAAACGACATTGAACCTCATCATGGTACATTTTTTTTAATCAACCTCACAACTTAGTTAGCAAGCAATTTTCTCAACTGGCAACCTTTTAAAATGAACTTCGTTAAGCAAGCTCACTATTACACAATTAGGTATGCATCCGTTACAGTTTCTGCTGCATCCAATTTTATGGATGTAAAATGTCTCTGCCATCATTTTAAGTATAGCCTGCAATGAAATGAAAAGGGGAAGTTGCCTCGTTTATTGTTTTTATTGCTAATTTTGTGATTGCCGCGCTTTCATAGACGTCATTCAATTGCAAATGGAGGATAGCGCCATAATTATTTAAAACGATTACAGACTTTGAACATGCGCAATTGTAGAAACGGTTCGAAACAATTACTTTTGCCTTTCTAGTTATGTTATGAAACATGCGTTAAGAGTAATTGTTTTGATGTTACTTTTAGTTATTTCGATTCAAGTATCAATTGAGTGTAACTACTTGATTACTTTGGACAGCTGATTCAAGGAGAGCCGACATTTTAACATTTAAATGTTTCACAATTATAGAAACGCTAAGTATCACCTCCAGTACCGCCATGGATGGACCTGATCGACCGGGACGCAAAGGTAAAGTAAGGTAGGGAAACTTGGTGTAAGATCTCTGTAAATAATTAGGGTGCAATTTCCGAAATGTAATTAAGTAGTCATTTGGTATACAGCTGCCAAGTAGTTACACTCGTGTGAAAATAGGTAAATGTACCTACTTATCTATTTTACGAGCCTGTACCTACCTAAACCGTTTAGAAACTAGTTAATTTTGAAGACTATTACCTAATACTTAGTCGTGGTAATGGGAATACCTTGTAGATTCCCATAATCATAAAACTTGGTAAGCGGATGATTAACACAGAATGATTTAAAAGTAGTACCTAAGTGAACAGGATGCTAGAGGAAATTATGTTCTGGAGAGCCTGCAAAGCTTTGACTGGCTACAAAGATTTTACCCCTAAACATAGCTAGGTACGAAAAGTAAAACCAATTTGCCAATTTGTCTGTGACAACTCGTCTGATTGGTCAATTGAGTTATCAGCAGCCAATCGCATCACTTGACTTGCGTCTAATTTGGCGAAACATGTATTTATTTGTACTATGCACAGTAGTGGTACGTAGGCGGACCTAACGCAACAAGGCATTCTCTACAACTAAACCTTTACATTAAAACACTAGTGTACAACTAATAAATAGATAATATTTGAAATCGAAATTACTTTCGTTTCTAAGACTACCATGTAGGTACTAATAAAAAAACATTAAATATTGTGATCAATAAAAAACTTTCTTAATAAGAGAACTTATAATCTAACAATACCTAATTATGACGAAGACCAAACGAAGTACTTTTAGTAGTAGTTCCAGATTTTACGCTTGAAGGAAAATTTACTCTCAGCTATTTTATGTCAACGGGAAGCACATTCTAGAATGTTATGGTTGAGACAGCGTAAGTAATAGACTTAAACCTCCAGCCTAATTGCCTAATACAAAAGTAAAGAAAAATGAATCGATAGATATAACGTTGTAGAATTTTTAACATATAATGAAGCAATTAATCTGGTTTATCTAAAATGCACGCTCCATGCCCGGGTGCAATGGTTTATAAAAAAAATAACCGCGAAAGGTATCCTTCTCCGCGATGACCCCTTCTAACCTAACCGTTCGAGACGAGGTGCCCCAAGTCCCGAGCTCGCTTCGCTCATGAATCATTTCTCGCTTCGTTCATGAATCCGTGTCCGGGTTTTCCACACGTATCTGGGCCGTATCCAGGACGAGGCCGGGCCCGACCCGGATACGTGTGGAAAACCATAATACTGTGAGAACTGCCCAACACTTCAAAATGTCTTCTGTCATCTATACACAGAAGTTGCAGTCGCTTGGGAATGTGGTGTGGTGGGCTTGTCATCTATACACCTCTATTAATCGCCTCCTTTCTAACCCAATCGCTTCTAACACTCATAAATTGACAGCTCACAAGCTCATAGCCCCAGGAACATCAGAATCAGAATTAAAATAATGCAAACGGCAACTTTTACACGTACATTTCGTTGCATATTACAGTCGTATCTTAGTGTTCTCCGTAGGCGTTAGGGTATCTACACACTGGCGATTAATCAAGCTCAAATCGTCGGCAGGTGAAGAATGGCTCGCGTGTTGGCCCGGGGCGGCGATTGCAGATTGTGCCGCTGTGCCACGGTCGTCCTGACTTGTACAGGTTGCCTTACAATCGCGAGATGGTGTTAAACTTTTTAAGACTGGCCACTTGAGTTTGTTTTTTTTGGTTTAGACCGTTTTGCTGTTAGATAAACGGTGGTGAGTTAGATGCTTGTTAACATTTGAGAGAAAAAGTGGCTATCCGCCAATTTATAAAATGGAATGTAAAATTTAGTATTTGTCAAACTCTGACCCTTTGCCCGGCTGTGGGACAAAACAATTTGAGAAAAAAAGGGCATTAAAGTTGTTTGATACGTTCTAAATGCCAAACTTACAATTTAGACACCGACCCTATGAAGTTCCTAGTGTTGCGTTTGCACTGCTGCATTTAACACTTTAAGTCAAGCTGATTTATTTATTTGCTAACTAACACTGAAAAGTCTTGGATTTCATTTTCCCATATATTTCCATTAAAATCATTTTGTACTTGCTGTATTCCACCATCACTTTCCAAACTGGGTAACAAGATCCATTTTGATAACCATTACCTACAACATTCTGTACTAGGGTACCTACCTAGTTACTTTAGAAATAGGTACCTAAAATCTTCCTTAAAAGCCTTATTTAATAAACAAGCAATCCGGTAGTCGGTGCGCATGCGCTATGAAACGCCGCTCACGACTCAAACGTACGATTATTGCTATTGTCGTCGCCATACAACCGAACCGCCGCCGAGGGGCTCACGGCTAAGTAATATCAGCCACACGGGTCGAGGTTCTAGGTTAAGCAATGCTGGCCGAGGTTGGTCAGTCGATGGGTGGCCATACCTAATCTCCTTTGTGCCTTCGAAAGCACGTAAAGTTGGTCCCTACTGTCATTTGAAGATCATTGACAGTCGTAACAGGTGGTTTGCTAAAAATTCTGAAGCCAGTCTTGTCAGGGATATCGTGGTATCCAGTTACAGGGTTGTGGAGGACAGTTAGCCAGTCGCTCCATGTACAATGCTGGTATTGAACCTGACATAGTCGAAAAACGGCTTCGCAGAATATATAAGTAATACTAGAGAAATAACGATGCCCTTCACAGGACATGCATCACCTTCTTAATTGCCCGTCGTGCACAAACACCAGCACCATCCAAGATTTGAACAAGGCCAATGATAGAGCTGTACAAATTGCTCAATACTGTTCAAACAGAATTTGATATGAGTCAAACGACACGAAAAGAAGAAGAAGACCGATTGGCATTTAAAAAAATTCAGCCTTTTTATAAATAAGCAACTCAGTCGTTCGTGTGCAAACAGCTTTATATGCTTTAGTGGGCCGGATTAATTTTATTGTTTATGGTACTTATGTATTCAGCTGTAACGATTCTAGTATGAATACACTTCATTTGCATAATTCATAATGAGTAATTAATAATGTGTTTTCAATGGTGTAGGATTGTATGGCAGAAGTACAAAAATAATCCTCGGGAATGAGCAAGACAATAAGTTAAAATCAGCTACAGGCCGATTTTGTAATAGTCAGAAAATATTTAATATGTTGGTTTGACATGTTTTGAAAAAGCCAGCCTTTTGGGTGAATCACCACTTTTTGGACGTCAAAAATTACATCGGTCCCTTAAAACAACCGCCAGTCATTATTATTGAACTGGGAACAAAGACTACAATAGTATACTGGCTAGCTGGGAAGCAGAAGTGGCACAATCGGGTACCTATTTTATTAGTTAGAAAAAAATCTATTTAGTCCGTGCGTTAGATTTTCAAGAAATATGGGACACGTATTTTTTGCCATTTCAAATCACAAAAAAAATATAAAGAAAAAGCGTATCAAAGTTCAAAAGAGGGGGCTGGTGACGGCACGTAGTTAGTAGAATTTGTATGGTCGTAGTGACGTCACGCGAGTTTACAACGCATTGTTCTTCATCATTTTAAGTTTTAAGTGAAAGAAAAAATACGTGTCCAATATTGTTTGGAAATCTATCTACCGGACTAATTAGATTTTTTTCAGGAGAATAATAATAATAATAATTTATTTATCTAAACAATTGTTACAAGTTGTACAGTATTATTAATAAAATATTGTAATTTGCAAAAATAAATAAAAATGAGCAACTGCGCCTGAGCTAGGCCGAGCCTGTATTTCAGGACGCAGTTCACTTTCCAGAAATAATATTAACAGTAATAACAGTAGTTGGAGTCATAAAAAGAAAAAATATAACTTACTACAGATATCAGATATCATATACCTAATAGCATATAGCGTGAGTGTTGTGTGATGTGTAATGTATGAATACTACCTATCTAGACTATTAGTGAGCGTTGATGTCTCATACTTCAGACACGGAGTGTCTGCTATAAGACATCAACGCGCATTATTTCAACTCGGACATTTGGCTACGTCGGGGATGTTCAGATTATCGTCCTAAGTGCCTGAAGGTATCTTCTTAAATAAGATGGAGGAAAACTTTAGACCTAGAGGATGGGAAAGTCCATAATTATTATTTCCTACCGCGTACCAGAAGACGCAGTGTTGGCAGGGGCCACAAGGTGGACCGATGACATGGTGAGGGTCGCTGGTAGCCGATGGATGCGAGACGCACAGGACCGGTTATTGTGGCGACACTAGGAGAGGTCTACGTCCAGGAGTGGACGTCTTTCGGCTGATGTGATGATGATGATGTTTCCTAATGTCTACTACTGGTCATTTTCAATACAAAATGCAGGTAAAGCCCCATATAAAATAGCACTGTTTCAATTTTATACCGACCATGACGTTTTATATTGTTCCAGCTGGTTTATGTGATTTGGCTAACAGGCTGTGAATGTCAAACGAAATTATTTATTTACATAATGCAATTACATAGCTGTCGCTACCATTGAACTTGAAACAATATATTATTGTTACAATAAACCCGACGGCGGTTCCATTGTCCCGCGCAGGAAGCTAATACTGCCTTCATTATCCACAAGTATAAATCATAAGATTTATATTTCGATGATAAATTCGTCTAAAATAATCCCGTCCGAATCGTATAATGGCTGTCGCATCGATACTCGCTTCGGGCAAATCGATTCATTCAAATAATAGAAATCGCGAGACGTCGTCCGCGATTCAGTTATCGATAGTTTTGTTATTATAGCGAGTGCTGACGGGGAATTGAGTGCTGAATCGATTATTCGTTTATAAGTAATGCGACGCTTCGGGCGAAAATAAATAAAGGTGGGTTTCGTTGTTTGTAAATCGATACCGTTTTACCGTATTCGATTATTTATTCATGGAATCGTTATCTGTTATTTCTGGGTTTGTTGATTTAATCGTGAAATAACAGTTTAGCTGGCTAGTGGCCCGAGGACGCTGGGGCCTCGTGTCTCTCGTCTCTCTAAGTGATTGCTGCAATTTTCAAAATGGGATGTCTGGACAATGGCCAAGGACGGATATTAACGGTGTTTCTTGCAAGGTACTACTTTGCGGTGCTTGTAGGGTCACTTGAGGCACACATTTATATTTTATAAATGTGCTTAAGGCATGTTCTGGTTATCGAGTATTTTGCAAAATTGCCGACTGGTTTCTTTTCTTAAGGTTTACGAAAATCTATGTTAAAAGTGACTTAGGATAAATCGCTTACTAAAGTTGACAAAAAATAAAAGGCCCGGTTTGACAGCAGGATACAAAATTACTTTACTAGTAAGTATGAAAGAGACATGAAATATATCTTTGTTGTATCCTGCTGTCAAAACGGGCCTTTTATTTTTTGACAACTATAAATTTTGCGAAACCTAAGATGATTATGGCAATCCTTTTATCGTTCCTATGTAAGCGCCAGATTTAATGTGGAATAAAGTACATTGACCTTTTCTTAATATTTCGATTCAGGACAGCCTTTATGTCATTATTTCTGTTTTTGAAATTAAGTGTGGCAATAAATGTAGGTACGCCAATGACTGTTATTCCACATTTATTTGGCACCTACCATAGTGTTACAATCACTGGGTGGCCCATGTCCATCAGTCTCTATGATAATACAGTTGACGTGACGTTGATAACAAGTCATTCTGCACTGTTACCCAGGACTGAGGCGTCAATCTGTTTGAACCTTTAGACCTTACGATTCGAATACAAACTCTTCAGTTTCATAATGGCACATAAAATTCTATTATCGATGTAATCCAAAACTCTAGATTTTTATCTGAAAGTAAAAGAGCATTAAAACTAATAGGATCTTTAAGAAACAGTTCAGCAACAGTTAAACGGTTCAGCACCTTCGCAGCGGTTTAAGTATCACTAGCCTTGCCTTACAACATTTTACACACATAACAATTAGTCTAAAATGTATTCAAAAGTAGTACCTATATAGTAGTCATATATTATATTATTTATTTGCTAAAAAATGTGGTACTTTTTGATGATAAAAAGTAAAATTTGTTACAAACACGTTTGTTACAAATACTTTGTTTTTGCTTTGTTTTAGATACTTAAGGACGCGTTTCCAAATGGGTAGTCAAATCATTACATTTTCTCAATAAATGTACCGAAGTTAAAAAAATCACTTCGGTACATTTATTGAGAAACTGTACCTATCTAAAATTATATTTATAGTTTAGAATCGTACCATGTACATCTATCAACAATTCATGGGAAAAACATTTTAAGATTGTAAAGCATTTTATTTAATAAACATACTTTTGTGTAAAAAAGTAATGATTTGACTACCCATTTGGAAAAGCGTCCTTAAGTTAACTTTTTTTTAATATTGGTAAGTTTATATAGAATGTAAAAATAACACTATAAAAACTCTAAAGGATCTTTTTTAAACGAATCTAATACCTAGGTATATAATTTTTAAATAATTTGTTAACTTTAGAACACATTGTTACGTAGGTATCTTTAATTTTAATTAGAAATTCTTGTTTTTTTAGAAATTATAGGTAGTACGAGCCTGTTGGGGTGTGTGGTTGCGAATGCTTTGAGATTGTTTTTTTATGCGTCCTTACAAACATACAAGAACTCTACAACATCAAAACATTTGTCTACAACAATGTTACTAAGCATATAGATCTACGATTACCTAATCACATTTATGAACCACTAAACCACGCAAACTAAAGCAGATTCCAACGAAAAATCCTCTCTCGGAACCCAGATACATTCTACATTAGAAGATTACTTCCCCCCAGGAACCCGTTACATCAGCTATACATAATGCATCAGATACCGGCTGTAATGATAACGACCAGGCCTTCCAGTTAGCTGATATTATTTAAAGCATGGCCGCCATTGTTTCAATACTAATGGTGGACGGTTGTTGAAGATGCAGGATGGGTGGGATCTGTATTGATTTCGTTAGGACGGGGAAATTAGTTTTTTGGGTATGTCTAGGTTCGGTGGAATGTGGTAGTAAGCCGTTTGTAAAAATTAATATAAGAAATAAGAAGTAAATAATGAAAACTAAGATGAGCATGTAAGGTGTATTCTTTGTTGGAGATCCAAATAAAATAAAATAAGAAACATAGATATAACATGACGGGCCCGTTTTTGGGGGACTGTCTTTTTGTAAACGTTCAAACATTGCTAACACTCAACCTTAATTTGAATAAATGACTTTTAACTTTTGATAACACATACTCAGGACATACAACATAGAACATAGGTAAGATTTTCAAACCGTTGAAGGGAGATTATTGCTTCTAAGCAAAATAAATTATGTACCTAATGTTAATTACATTAGGTACATAATTTATTTTGTTATGTAGCAATCGAAATTATAGATTCAGAAACAAACTGTAACTAAGTAACAGTATTAATTAAAAAATTGGTTATTTTTTATGCTTATAAGAAAACTTGTGGTCTCAGTTTAATGCATGAAGGAACAGATTAATCTTCCGAAAAATTTCAATCTCAGTTATTGTTGTTATGTTTCGAACGTTTTTAGATAAATATTTTCCCGTATAAATGTTTAGCTAAAAAAACATTCTTCTATTTTAAAGATTATAGATTATGTTGAATTACCAAGCATACACATAAACACAACATTGTTTGCTATTCTCTCAACTCTTGTTCAAAAAGCTAGTTATTAATATAAATCAGTGTGAGGCCCGCAGCGACGCGACCTTACTTCCTGTGCGGCTCGCGAACCTTCCCGTCGGCCTAGGAAACAGGTGTGCTCTCCCTTATCTATGGCCACATCGATAGAAGAACCGGGGAACGAGCCATTTTATCTATGGTTCCTCCTTTACGGCTGAGGGGTAAATTGATGGATTTGAGATGGTATTTTGCGGTGAAAATTCACTTTGCTATTTGTAGGATTTTATATTATTTTATTATTTTTGATTAAAATAAGGATACATACAAACTAGAATGACCTTACAAAATAGAATTCTAGATTCTATTTTGTAAGGTAATTCTAGTTTGTAAGGTATTTTTATAAGAAATAAAGTGGCAAAAATATTACCCACCTTCATGAGCAGTCGGGTCAAAATATCTATCTGTGAGAGCATAGAGTTGCGCTACCGAATAGTCACGTGGTCAAACTATTGACAATAGTTGTTCGTTTTTGAATGTCACTTTTTTTTTTTTTTTTTTTTTTTCTTTGGCTTCGCACGGTTTGTGCATTTAGCCAATGTCACGTTTTCGATTTGCATTGAAGAAAATAAAGGTAGGGAAACGGAATAGGAATAACTAATTTAATTTGAACGGAATTTGGGGTAGGATAGAATAAATAGGATCAGTATTTTTTTTTTTGAAATGAGTGAAATTACAATGATAAATTTACAACTTAATATTATGAATGGTGGTGAATGAGACTATACATTTATATACAGGAAAACTATTTGTACAAAGTAAAGAGAGTATTGAGGAAGGAAAAGGAATACCAAGAGATAAGAGGTTACTAAAAAAGGAAGAACGGTCGTATAAGGGACAGGAGAAAAAAATGTGATTTAAGTCGCCTACATCTGTGCCACACAAGCAAATGGGGTCGTCAATTATATGAAATTTGGCAAGATGGGCTGGGGAACAAACATGACCCATTCTCATCCGTATTAAAACGGAGGTCTCCTTTTTGCCAAATTTTGCCCTGCCAAACCATGGTTTATCCGGAATCTCAGGTTGAATAAGAGAAAAATAATGTCCCTTCGTTCTGTTACTGATATCCCAAGCTACCTTCCAGGTGTCCCGAAGAAATCCCTTGGGCAACGTTACTAGGTCATGAGTAAAATTTTTATATGGGACTAAATCCCCACAATGTACCGCATCACCGGCCAGAGCGTCAGCCACTTCATTGCCATGTATTCCAGCGTGAGCCGGAATCCATGCAAATTGCAGTGAGTTACCCTCAGTGATCATTCTGAACGCAAATTCTCTTATTGAATAAATTATAGCAATCTGAAACTTGCTTTCGTAAGGGGATTTATTGATGGCTAGAAGAGCGCTTCGAGAATCAGAAAAAATTATAGCTTTTTTAAGCTTTAAAACACGAATATATTCTATTGCTTTCAAAATGCCGAAGCATTCCCCTGTAAAAACCGAAGTCTCCGGAGGTAGTTTTATTTTTTGTGCGATGTTGTATTGAGAATGGTAAGTACCTATCCCAACACAACCCGTCTGGGTACGTTTAGCAGCATCGGTAAAAATGTGGTGGTAATCTAAATGTTCAGTCAGAAAATGGTTAAAATTTAAATGGCAATCGGGATCTGATTTACTCACACAGTCAAATGTTATGATGGGACTGAATTGTAAACTCTCATAACTACTGCTGAACATGGGGAGTTTAGTGGAACTGTGAATAGGAGAAGAAAGAGAAAGGAATTTTTTATAGCTGACAACTAAACAAGGAGCACGTTTATGGGACCAGTAATCTGATGATTCTATCTGTAACATTAAAGAGTTCAGTTTAGGAATGAGAGGATGAGTTGAGAACTGAAGAATGCGGAACAAGTATTTGTCAGATAGGAATTGTCTTCTAAGATATAAGGGAGCATCCCCGCATTCGACTTGGAGTGCATTAATGGGACTTGACTTCATAGCACCCGAAATGATGCGTAAAGCTTTAGACTGGATGCGATCCAATTTTTTAAAAGCCATGACACTGCCAGGTTCTAGAACGAACAATCCATAATCCAAAGTGCTTCTGATGATTGCGTTATAAATAAGTTTCAAAGAATAGGGATGAGCGCCCCACCACACACCAGAAAGGCATCGAAGCATGTTTAAGTGATTTTCACATTTGTTAACAATGTAGTCACAATGGGGAACACTGCTTAATTTAGAGTCAAATATTACACCTAGATATCTGAATTTATCTTTTACTGGAACAGGTATTCCTCTATACATCAGATGTACTAAAGGTATATTTTTCTTCCGGGTGAATAAAACAGCCGCACTTTTAGACGTAGATAAATCCAAGCCATTTAAATGTAACCATGACTCCAGAGTAGACAAAGCAGAATTAACATTAAAGCTAGCTTGCTCAACAGAGTGACTTGACGAATACAGTAACAAATCGTCGGCGTATTGAAGAACCTTAACATGTTTAGTTAAGGACGAGTCCATATCAAAAGTGTAAATGTTGTATAGAAGGGGACTGAGCACAGATCCCTGTGGGAGACCTCTCCATACAAGACGAGATACTTCATGATCTCCTATTTGCATATTAACAGAGCGTGCAGTCAGGATATTTATAATGAAATTTGACAAATTCGATGGAACCTGCAAGGCTTTTAATTTATTTTGTAAAATTGATAATACAACATTATCATAAGCCGCATTAATATCAAGAAAAGCTGCTACGGTGGAATGGTTATTAGAGAAGGATAATCGAATATCTGATGTTAAAATACTTAAACAATCAGTGGTACTTTTACCTTTTCTGAATCCATATTGAGATTCTGCCAAAAGGCCCTTACTTTCAACATACCATTCTAGACGATTTTTTATTAAGTGTTCCGCTATTTTCATTAGAATTGAAGATAAAACTATGGGGCGATACGAAGAAGCATCAGATGGTGTTTTATTTGGTTTAAGGAATGGCAACACCATTTGACATTTCCATTCATCAGGGATGTGTCCAGTAGTCATAACAGAATTAACAAGATTTAAATAATAAATGAGGACGTCGTCATTTAGATTAGCAAAAAAGGAATACGGAATTCCGTCAATGCCCGGTGCGGAGTCCTTAGTTTTATGAATAACAGCCTTTAATTCAATGAGGGTGAATGGTAGCTCCAACGTTACAAAAGCATCATGATTACTGGATACAAGAGGCAAATTAAGTTCAATAGCCTCAGGCACCCAAGGAGGAGCCAATTTATTTAAAAAGTCACTGGCTAAAGAATCGGGAATAGAAGCAGGGTTATTATAAATGGACCTAAATCTGCGAATATTACGCCAGACGATTGTAGGGTGTGTATTCGGTGAAATTGACGTGCAAAAGTTACGCCAAGATTCAAATTTTTTCTTCTTGAACAGTTTACTAGTTTTGTTAATTAGGTTAGTAACGAGTTCAAAATTATCATCAGACATATCCAAGTTATAATTGTATTCAGCCTCTTTACGTTTGTTAATCAATTCTGTGCACTCTGAGTCCCACCATGGAGGCGAAGGAATTGAATTCATATTTTTATTTTTTAGAGGAAAAACTTCATCTGCCGCCGCAATTAATATGTGTGCTAAAGCTGCTGCACAAATATTTTCATTGCTATCAGATAAGACAGGCAAGGAGCAAAGCTTTATGTCAACAGTTTCCCTAAATTTGGCCCAGTCCTCATTATTTCTAATTGGTAATTTATGTTTTAAATTAGATCTCCTTATTGGTGCATTTGGTTTGGAAAGAGGATATGTAATAACTATGGGAAAATGGTCACTACCATAAGTAGTGGTTAGTGTATGCCAAGTTAATGATGAGGCTAAGCTTGGAGAACAGATGGAAAGGTCAATTGCACTTTGGTTTTGGTTGGGAGCACACCGACGTGTGGCTTCTCCTGAGTTCAATATGCATAGGTTGTGAAAGTCAATTATATCTAGTAATTCATCCCCATAACTGTTAGATGTAGAACAGCCCCATGATTGGTGATGGCAGTTAAAGTCCCCCAATACCAAGAATGGCTTTGGTATCAAAGAAAAAAGATTATTCACCTCTTGAAGAACAGAAGAAGAAGGGTGAGGAATGTAAATGGAAACAAGACAAGTATGATACACTTTAATTGCAACAATTGAAATTTCCTCACTGTGAGGAGGTAATGCAATAGAAGAAAAAGGGATAGAATTCTTGATAAGTATAGCTACTCCACCATACCCATCAGATCTATCCTCTCTAATGGTTGAATAACCATTAATTTTAAAAATATGATATGATTTGAGCCAAGTCTCTGCTAAAGCAAAGACAAATGGTTCATATTTGTTTAATAGATGTATGACATCACTCTTTTTGTTTATTAGACTGCGACAGTTCCACTGGATGATTTTGGATGGGTCCATTATTAATTGATTGAGGTAAATTGAAAGATTGGGCAACGTTGGACGGTGACATGCTGAACTGGGAGAGAAGATTATGTAAAGCAGAAAGAAGATCGTTTATGGAAAAATTTGTGTCTTTATTATTAGTGATAGCACAGCCATTTGAAGATTGAGGTATGACAAAATCTCTAACAATAGCATTGTGGGCTTCTTTATTATATCCATGCACTTGTTTTGGAGGTGAACGTGGTTTCAGGAAGACAGTTTTCTTATAACTATTTGAACGATTAGGGGATGAAATTAGTGGGGTATCTGCAAATTTTTGGGAAGGAGAGGATAAAAGAGTGTCAGCATATGTTTTAGTCACTGGGGGATGTACTTTAGCCGCTTCAGCATAGGAAACTGAACTTTGTGCCATATGTTTTTTAATAGACTTTTGCCTAGAGAATTCTGGGCAAGATTTATTTATTGCAAAGTGATATCCAGAACAAAGACAGCAAGATGCTGTATCTTGATCTTTTTCACAACTGTCCCCAGAATGGCCTTGGCCGCATTTATAACAGCGAGGTTTGGACCTGCACTGAATTTTGGTGTGACCAAACCGGCAGCAATTGAAACATTGTATGGTAGGGAATATATATAGATCCACAGGTAATGCATTATAACACATAAATATTCTTTTAGGTAAAACCTGTCCATCAAAAGTGACAACTATGGATTGGGATGGTTTCCAGATGGTTGTTCCATCAACAGTGGTTTTAAAATTTAAACGTCTGATTTTTAATATGGGACCGCAGCCAATTGGAACTGTTATATTATCTATAACTTCCTCAGGAGACCATTCCGCAGGAACACCACGAACTAAACCCATTCTTGTGACATTAAAAGTAGGAATAAAAGCTTTGTAGTTAGATTTTGTAAGGCTCTCATGTACAATAAAAGAATTTGCGTCAACGTGATTAGAGAAGGAAAGTGCTATTTTATTTCGTCCAATTTTTTTGACGCTTCCGTTTATAATGTTTTTGAAATTATTAAACTTTAAGAATTTACCAAACGTGATAGGGTGCAATGTCGTGCCTTCGTCTGGAGCAGTAAACGATTTTTGAACATGGATCAAAAAAGGCGCGCTGTCAGTATTTTCATAAGTATTTCTGCCAATCTGGGTGGCGGGAACCAAAGAAGGAGCAGGAATAACAGGGGTTATATGGGTAGGCATTATTTCAAGGCATTGAGGCACCGATTCAGCAACTTTGGAATCCAAGCAGTTACAACCTGAAGTTTCAGAACCATGGTTTTTACGGGTACGGCGACGTTTATTACAGTGCTTGCAGACATGTAAACGACTCCTTTTTAGATTTCGAGCCGAAGATGAGCCATCGGTATCCATACCCGACTCATTGGAATTAATTATTGTCACAAAAACGCCTGCCGGGGGAACGATGTCCCCCGGGTCTGGCGGGTCGTTCATTCTTAGAAACTATTAAAAAGATAGAATTAACTTACCACTGGAGAAGATACACTAAACTAAAGTTAAAAATAAAAGAATATACAATGCTAAGCTAAAACTACTGCTACTGATCCTATAATATACAATTTAAAAATTTAAAAACTCTAATTAAAAAAATCCGCGTCCGCCAAGTTGGAAGTTTCCCGCGCTTTCGAATGTCACTTTATCTTGATTTCTGTTTCAAAAGAGTAATCAGTTAAAGTAAAGTATTGCTGATTTTAATAAGCCTAACTTTTCAAACAACAACAGTCTAAAGTTTCTGTAATTGCAACTTAAAACTTCATCACAAACGGTGACACACATCAACTCCGACAATACCAATCCGCTCGTGAGCCAGCATAAACAAAAGGGGGATTTAAACAAACTGCATTATGAAAGGGGGAAGGGGACTCGACAAAGTAGCACCCAACTCAAAAGCTCAATTGATTCCTTGTACAGTCAGCTACGATTTATTGTCCGGTTCCATTCCGAGCCGTCTTTTGTTCGCGATGGGCCGGTCACGACTTTGCAAGAATTTCTAATACGTTGAATGGCTTGATTTTATTTCTATCTATTAATCTGATAGTTCTTTTAGCAAGTTTGTTAAGATTGCATAATATTGTGCAGGTGGAATTGGAATTAAATATATGGTCATGTTTATACCTAGAATATCACATATAGTACTACATAGAAAATTGATTCCTTAGTATTAGAAGTGCGTTTTGAAAACAGCTGGAGTTTTGATTGATACCTAGCCGTTCCGATCCCAAATGTCAAACGGTTGCTTTTGACTAGCGTCGAAGTCGTGCTATCAAAATTATTTCTTGTTACGTAAATCTAATGGGATAATGTGGAACTTTACAATAGGTATCCATTGTTTGAAGTTTAGCAGAATTCTTCCTCTTGTCTTCTCAGTTGATCCGCAAAGCTGCAACCGCAAAAAGACACTAATTTGTCATGAATATAAGCCAGCTCTAGAGACAAATCCTGTAACTGCAGTACCTACAGGCCTCGAAAGCTCACAGAACCAAAACACAATGCCAATAACTCAGACCAATAAAAAATACTTTTTTATTGGTCTGAGGCCAATAACTGCAGTCACTAGCAACCTCATTTCCTACTTAAATCCCAGCTTGTCGGATAAGAGCAACATAAATAGTCCAAATACGCAAAAAACACATCATTGTGTTTCTAAGATGAGCATAGCTACCACAGAGCTCTGAAATGCTTTCGTGGCCGCTGCTAGACGGCATTGTCAAAGCTCCCTTGCAAGCCAAGCCAAGTAAACGCTGTAAGATTAACCGTTTACTTATAGAAATTGACAAAATGATAATTATATATTTTGTAAGCAGGTTGTAAATAATACTTTTATACGTCAATCTTTTTGGTCGTTTTAAACTAGATGAGGCCGGTGTTTCCTAGCTGACTACTCTGAGAAGAAACACCGAAACAAACTCAGAGGTCTTTCGAAGTCCATACAATTGTTCTGAGGCCCTAGACACGCTACCGTAGACAGAATCTCACTTGTCTCCCTTGTCTCGAGCCCCTAGTCCAATAAACGGCGGATCGTGTCAATTTTAAATGTGTAACAACTGAAACTTATGCTCAGCGGACATTGCGTGGTCACGAATATTGTGAGTAGTGCTTGAGAGTAGGTAACAACCAGCGCTGTGGCTCTGTGTCGCACTAGTAGGAACTCATGTCAGAAGCCACATCAAGCGATGGCCGTTTTGTCAACTTCTATTGTTGTTCATTTTGATTTATTTTTAAGATACGCGTCATGCGCAAATAAACTATTTTTCTATCTAATTGCGTCTGGTACTGCAGTGACAGAGTGGCATTCGTGGACTGAAAGGAGTGTTGGTAGTCTGGCAGTTACTAGAACCTGGATGAGGTTGGCACAGGAGCGCGGGAATTTTAAATAAGTGGGGAGCACGAGAAAAGATGATGATAGCGATACCTAATGGATATGGTAGTTGATGGAATAATGGCGACTTAGTTCACAACCGGAACAGCGATTCCGTACTCTATGACAGCTACCATATCTAGTAGATATCGCAATGTTGTTTAGATGAGCACAGCCACCATATCCAGTAGGTATCGTCGCCGCGCCGTGTATTCATCCCGCACAATGCGAGTGCCGAGTATTTCATGAACGCGTTTACATCGTGCTAGAATTACTCTGGGACATGTAGGGTTAGACAAAATGGGGAGCGGCTACCAACGAAATTACATTAAGGTAGATAATATATAATTACGAATACATACAATGACACCTATTGAGGTATTGCGTTTATTTTGTTACACGATATACCTATGTTAAATAGGTTTCTGTACATGCCGCAGTCTTAACTTTGTTTTTCTTTTTACTATGGATAGGCACGTGTTTGACCACTATCTCACCTTGAGGCCAATTCTACAAGTTGCAATCTGTCAAAAAAGCCTCCATTTTCATAGGTACATTTTTGACAGATTGCAACTGACATGCGAATGCGAACGTTGTTTAAAAATTAGTAGAATTGGCACTCAGATAGTAAGCGATGATGTGGGTGAAGATGGAGCACGCTTGCCTAGTGGCACCCTTCGTATACGGGAGTATACGAAGGGTGCCATTAGGCAAGCTTGCCCTAAGAGCCTAAAACATATCTTTGCAGTTGAAGTAGACTGATTTTAGTTCAAAAAGTCCTCAATAGATGTCGCTGTGCGCTGACGTCACGTTTCTGAATCGCGGTGTTAAGATTCTCCGCCGTTTGGTTGGGTCTGTCGCACCGGCATTATTGGGTATCTCTGGTTTCCCTTCAAAACGCATAAATCTTTCGCCTTTTACTAAAGATTTCCGTGGAGGGGAACACTCAAATGAGTCTTAAGCATTTTTGAAATACTTCGCTTCGGCGAAGTTTTATAAGTTATTTAAACGTAGCTACTGGCTACTTTCAGAAATCTATCTATACTAACGTTAGCGCAACCGCGGGCAAAAATATAGTCACTTTATAAATGAATATTCGATACTTTATGAAAGTCCCAGCTTTGCCCGAATGTATTTATTTTTTCTATATTTTCTCACCATTTAAACCTTCCCTGGACTTCCACAAATATTTTAAAACTTCACTCCGACTCCCAGGTTGTACCTGTCAGAAAACAGACTCTGGCAGGAATTCCACTCACTAGCTGTAAGCACAATGAATGTGTTCCCAAAACGTTTCGTGCGTGTGGGTGGGATGATGGAACGCCTTCGTAAAAAATGACCAATTAGCAAAACGTCCTATTCGCAAAACGTCCTATTAGCAACGCAAAACGTCCTAAAAACATAATTGTTATCACCGACCCAGAAAACCATGGACAATGTTTACCGCACAAGTAACCTGGTACCCTTGAGGAAAAACTGTTAGTAATTTTTCACCATAACTGTACTTTGACAATAGGACGTTCTGCTAATCGGACGTTTTGCTAATAGGACGTTTTGCTAATAGGACGTTTTGCGAATAGGACGTTTTGCGAATAGGACGTTTTGCGAATAGGACGTTTTGCTAATAGGACGTTTTGATTCGGAGGCGATGGAATGGGCTTGTTGCATTGTGAGGAGCTCTCTTCTTATGTAAATAGTACACTTCTAAAAAATCACAATCGAAAAGGCCTCTTTTTAACCGACTGCCCCAGAAAGCTGGATAGATTTTAATAAATGAGGTAGGTATCATTAGATTAACCAAAGTGACATAGGCTATTCATATGTCTTTTCTTTCTTTCTTGATTGTATTTAACTGGAAGTTACGAGCTGTAGGTACACGCCATATGTTCATGATAGTAAATAACAGCGTTCTATTTTGAAATATGCCAAGCCTAATATATTGGAGAATTGTTCTGATTGTTAAGATTCACAAAATGGTGTAAGGTCGAAATAAATTCGTATTCATGTGCTGCACAGTGTATTGTATAATGGACACAAAGGCTGTGCGTAGTATTTCATACACGTGGCCGAGCCTCGCGTACAGATTGCACAGGGATTTAGCTAAAATTTGATATCAAGTAGCGACAGAGAGCAATCTTCCATAAGTTTAATAATTATTAATTATACATTAAATAAAGTGTCTTTTGCCCGCGGTTGCGTCACGCACGTTATTATAGATTTCCATTTTCCGCAATGTAGCGTAGTGTGTGTACCTTCATTAATAAGTTATAAACTTCGCCGAAGCGAAGTACTTCAAAAATGCTTAAGACTCATTTGAGTGTTCCCCTCCACGGAAATCTTTAGTAAAAGGCGAAAGATTTATGCGTTTTGAAGGGAAACCAGAGATACCCAACAATGCCGGTGCGACAGACCCAACCAAACGGCGGAGAATCTTAACACCGCGATTCAGAAACGTGACGTCAGCGCACAGCGACATCTATTGAAAACTTTTTGAACTAAAATCAGTCTACTTCAACTGCAAAGAAAGACTGTTTTAGGGTTCCGTAAACGATGGGTGCCAACGAGACCCTATTACTAAGCCTCACTCCTGTACCGTCCGTCTCTTTGTCTGTCAGCGGGCTGTATCTCATTAACCGTTATAGTTGATACTTTAACTGAGTGTGTTTTTATAATTACCTACCTACTAAAAGTTAAATTAAATTAAAAATCAAGTTCATGGGCGTAATCTATGCGATCCCTAGCACGGAGAAATCTTGGAATGTTAAAATGGTCACCCATCCACAGACCGACCTCGGTAAACGTTGCTTAACCTTGAATCGATAGACCTTTGTGGCTGTTATTATTTAGCCAGGCGTTACACACATAACTCAAGATATTAATAGATATAAATAACAGTTTCAAGCTTTTCTGCATGCAGTACGGTCAGCAACAAAGCCAGCGCGGGGGCGTCGTGCCCACGCGACACGTCTCTAATTAACCGGCCACAATTAACTGCACAGCGCGTGGCGTAATTGTGTTGCTGACTGTACAAGTCCGACACTGCTCGCTATTGTTGCTGGGTAAATATTTGTTTCCGTGATTGTTTGTGCTTTGTGGTCCGTGGTCTGTTGGGTTGGGATCTAAATGATTCATAGATTTTAATGATGGTGGTATAATAGGTTGAAACGCCTTGGAATTCGTCAAAATTAGCACATTATGGAATAAAAAAATAAAAAAAAGGGAATATGCATGAAAAAATATTTGTTATCTAAGTACCCACACTGTTTACCTCAAAATATACTAAAATATAAAAAAAAACAGTGAAAATAGAATCAAAATTGATCGAAAAACCTCGTTGGTTTTTCGATCAATTTTGATTCTATTTTCACTGTTTTTTATAGAACTTATATCTGCCCCTCTCGTGAAAACGCTGTTTTTTAGATGTCCATATATCCAACTTTGAAGCTTATCTTCATCCCCGATGAAGTTATTTTGAAAATAATTTCATAAGTGCTTTCTAAAGAACTTACTTGCTTTATTTTTTTAATAAAAAAATTGCATGCATCCTATGCGTTAAAATGATGAATGAGATTGAACCGGTCTTTACTGTTAACATCTCATCTCACCGTGTACACTTATGTGGAGACTGGAGTAAGCATGAAGTGAACTGTAATTCCATCTTGTTTGAATGATGAATTGACAGCTCATGTTGACGTGCAGGTTCACCTAAGCTTAGACGGTGATAATGTTTACAGAATTGCACTGCAGTTTATCTACGCCAAACAACCGATTCAGTTAGCTTTAGTACCTACAAGTAACCATATCACTAATATTTTATTTGACTGAACTCGACTGAACTCTGTATCATTAAATCTTTATTGGTACAAAAACACATTTTACGAACTGATTGTGTTCGCAAATGGCTACGTCAGTCTATGAATCGACATAGTAAACAGACTGGGGTTTCCCCTGGGGGTGGAAGGAATCCCAATTATAAATAACGAGGACGTGAACTGATGAGTGGTTTAAGTTTTACGTTTTATATCATATCAACCATTTGTAAAGTCATGTAGCCGATTTATGGGTGTACGTTACCCCAACAAGAAAGTGTCTCCTAGAGTTATATGAGTAGAACGTATTATTGGTGCCTTATCTGTCGTAAATGTGCCCCCACATAAAAAATGTGTGCCCCCTGTCGTTTTGGAAAAAAACGGAAAAAACGATTCTTGCTGGGGTAACGTTTTTCTAGCAGGAAAATTCTAAACGAATGATCGGAGAGAGAAAAATTGTGCATAGCCAGAGAGCTTATATGTGTGCCAAAATGTGCCCCCAAAAATAAAATCTGTGCCCCTTCAGGTTTTCGAGATATTGCATTTCCTGCTGGAGTAACGTTTTGATGAATCGTATATCTCTAAAACCATTGCATGTGCCCCTGTAGAATAAAATTACACGAGTAGCTCTTAATGTGTGCCCCTTTGTGCCACAATTAGATTTAAGAAAATATTTATAGTTTTCAAGTTATCGCGGTTTTATGAAAACCCGAAACAACATCGCAGCGCCTAAATGAGACAAGGCATAACTTCGCTGAAAACTGTATTCGGTTCTTCTTGACGCTAATAATAACCATACAAAGTTTCAAAACTGTTCATGCATGCGTTTTTGAATAATCATGCTAAAAGTAAAAACGATGGTGTCATAACTTTGACGGCAAAATACAAGGAACTGGCACAATCCCAGATGTGTAGGTGTAAACCAAAATCTTGTGCCTTTAGTCAAAAATATATGGTGAAAATATTGAGCTTCAAATGTTACGCATTAAGTAAATATAAACAAAAAACCAAAATATGTAAACAACGGCTGGTTATCCGACCAAATCTGAATGACTACTAAAAAGCGACGGATTCATACATATCGATGACCTTCTTTACTGGACGTATTATACCTAAGCTGTTGTCCGTACAGTCCCGTTCAAAAGTTTTGAGGGCTAATTAAAAAATATATACACATATGGCTGCCATAGAACATTCAGTAAAAATCAAATCAATTATTTAGTTGTTTCGGCTAAAAAGATACAGCCCTGTGACTGTGACATGTTGAGTGTTGACGGATTGTGGTCGAGTCTTAGTTTTGGAGACATGAATTCTTGTCATGAATTATTTTTTTACATAGTAACTAGAAGTTATTAAGGGATTATATGTCATCAACCAAGCACAAGAAGAGAATTAAATACGTATTATACAAAAAAAGTAAACAAATTACTGAGTCGCTTTTGACGAAATTTCTATTGGACCAATCGGAAAGTATGTATATCCTTTCAGATGAAAACAAAACAAACATGATTTAGAACATATTAGTTAAAAAATAAATAAATAGGTAAAGTAATGAAAAAAAATCCAAGTGCTATTGGACCAATCGGAAAGTATGTATATCCTTTCAGATGAAAACAAAACAAACATGATTTAGAACATATTAGTTAAAAAATAAATAAATAGGTAAAGTAATGAAAAAAAATCCAAGTGCTTGTGGTATTTTTAAATAAGTCAAAACAATGCCATTAAATACTTACCACCGCAGATCGTGCCATAAAATTCACCACCCCTACAACCACTTAATTGTTATAAAATGCTTATACGCCACTTTCAACCAACTTAAAAAAAAGTAAACAAACAGTATCAGTGCAACTACGTGACTCAACGTAACAGTGTCCTTGGCGTCATAACATAACTGCAACTGTTTACCAATACCAAGTAATAATCCAAACGCACTTCCTAGTCAATAAACACTTTGTACCCATTATTCATAAAAGAGCGACGTTACACGTAACTGTCTCTGTCACACTAACACCGTACGCGTACTAGCTGTCTCACTTTCTCTAAGCAAGACAAAGCGATTCCTTGCGTGACAACGTCAGCGGACACCGCGGGGCCAGAGATGTATGTAGCGGTGTGGGGAGGCGAAAAAAGGGAATCTGAATTTGATCATTAAACCTGCATTTTAGCTCCCTGCCGAACCCTGCTCAATTTGAGCAGTAGGACATAGTTACATGCAAACTCTGCTTTACAATAAATGTCACTTACATTAGTATAATACATAATACAAATATAATACATAATACAGGTATGTCACAAAACAGTTTGGTCACGATTTTGAGCATGTTAGTCACATGTACATTTTATTTGAAAATGGCTCTTATAAATGTACTTAATCATGTGTAAGGTCATAGAAACAGCTATTAAAATATAATCCAATAACAACTTTATTTGATTAGATATTACTTTTCTACTTCAGTGTACTCAGGCACAACACGTGTGAACCGGTTAGTGAGTAAAGTAAAGAAGGTCATCGATATGTATGAATCCGTCGCTTTTTAGTAGTCATTCAGATTTGGTCGGATAACCAGCCGTTGTTTACATATTTTGGTTTTTTGTTTATATTTACTTAATGCGTAACATTTGAAGCTCAATATTTTCACCATATATTTTTGACTAAAGGCACAAGATTTTGGTTTACACCTACACTTCTGGGATTGTGCCAGTTCCTTGTATTTTGCCGTCAAAGTTATGACACCATCGTTTTTACTTTTAGCATGATTATTCAAAAACGCATGCATGAACAGTTTTGAAACTTTGTATGGTTATTATTAGCGTCAAGAAGAACCGAATACAGTTTTCAGCGAAGTTATGCCTTGTCTCATTTAGGCGCTGCGATGTTTTTTCGGGTTTTCATAAAACCGCGATAACTTGAAAACTATAAATATTTTCTTAAATCTAATTGGGGCACAAATGGGCACACATTAAGAGCTACTCGTGTAATTTTATTCTACAGGGGCACATGCAATGGTTTTAGAGATATACGATTCATCAAAACGTTACTCCAGCAGGAAATGCAATATCTCGAAAACCTGAAGGGGCACAGATTTTATTTTTGGGGGCACATTTTGGCACACATATAAGCTCTCTGGCTATGCACAATTTTTCTCTCTCCGATCATTCGTTTAGAATTTTCCTGCTAGAAAAACGTTACCCCAGCAAGAATCGTTTTTTCCGTTTTTTTCCAAAACGACAGGGGGCACACATTTTTTATGTGGGGGCAAATTTACGACAGATAAGGCACCAATAATACGTTCTACTCATATAACTCTAGGAGACACTTTCTTGTTGGGGTAACGTACACGATTTATGGAAACAATATTTTACTTTGGTCTTCTGACATTGCGCGTAGATTCAGCATGATTCAGCTGCTGAAGTGGAAGCAGGCCGGCCATGTCTGTGGTCGGACAGATGTAGATGTTCGATGTGAAGTTTTTTGTATATGGCAATATTACAGATAAAAAGACAAAAAACTTCCATTAAAAAACCCATTTATTTTTAACCGACTTCCAAAAAAGGAGAAGGTTCTCAATTCGACTGAATTTTTTGGTGTGTGTTTTATGTTTGTTCAGCGATATTTTCGCCAAATGTCAACCGATTTTGATGATTCTTTTTTTGTTTGGAAAAGTATCTTCCCGGACTGGTCCCATTTCAATTTGCTGAAGATCTGATGAAGAACTTCGGAGATAGGTAACGGAACTCTTCAATAAATGATAGCAAACCTGTCGGGATTGCTGAAATCGCATGTCTGTTTATTGTTTACACCAGTTCATAACATATCACGCCATGCCGGTACGCTTTAAAGGGGCACGCAGATGTGTACAATTCAACCATGGTTTTGGGGTTATCTGTTCAGGAATAACTTTATTGTTTATGAACCGATCTTGATGATTCTTTTGTGTTGGGTTTAGTTAAAGCTAACCACTAATAAGTGAAAAATAAAAAACTTTTTTACAAAAAAAAAAAACAACATAAGTACTTCAAAACAAAAAACACTACAAAGTATAAAATAACCATAATTTCGGAAGTCGGTGTCAAAGAACGAAGAAACAACAACAAAACTACTAACATAACATAACATTATTATTGTACACTTAGTTCGCAATAAACGTTTTTGACTTTTGACTAACACCGTCTTCCGAAATTATAGTTACTTTATACTTTGTAGTGTTTTTTTTGTTTTGAAGTTGGTTGTTTTTTTTAAGATCTGAAAAAAAAATAGTGTTATTTTCTTAGATCTATTTTACATCGTAGAAACTATGTGTTTTCAACGGAAATTTCACGTGGAAAGACCCAATGACATTTAACACACTGAAGAAATCCGTTAAACAGCCACGCTCGGACGCCATGAACCCAGCTAGCGAATATCACCCAACTTCAGGAAGCACCCACACCATTTATGGCGCATCCAGAGACAGCTAACATCACGTAAACGCTTCATTACAAACACTTAATTGGTTAGCCGACGCGACGGCGACGCTCAAATCAATCAATGTGTCGGCGGGCGGTGACGTTGACGTCTCGTTAGCCCCGCCCACGTGCGCACGCGACTCTGCGACTGTGCGTCTGTCCATCTGGTTCATGGGTTAATATTGTGTCTGATTGGATGGGTGACACTGTGTCAGCTGGTATCAGGGCGTAATTACTTGCACTTAGGTACAGCCGCACTCAGAAAGGATCATTAAATTAGTCCTAATTGGTACTTAAATAATTTTCATTAAATCCGATAATTAACGGTTCATTCCAGACATAATATAAGGGTTCATTAACTAATGTCAGTTTTAACTTTGTAAGTATGCATTATGGCCAAGTAACGTCAAATCACCCGATTGCATATCGATAAAGCCTTGGTGTAGCCACATTTAAAAAATGTTTAAAACAAATAGCTAAAAAGTTTATCTAAACACGTTGAAAACTATTATTCAAAGTAATTTAGATGACAATCAGTACTTTTACTGTAGGTAAGTTTTGAATAAAATGCAAAGCGAAACAGTTAATTTCATTTATAATTTAAATAAAATAAAGCGATTGCGCCCTTTTTCTATGGCATCACTGCTGTAGTGCTGTCAATGTCAATCAAATCATAGTTTAATTTACCGTTTTTTTTCATATTTTGTTTGTGTTCACCGGGCAAGAAAGTTTTGCGTTTGAGATTTAATTACATCTATATTACTTTATTTATAGTAAGTGGTATATTTAAGTACTTTAAGTGAAAATGTGATAACAATTTAACGACACGTCTTGTGTTATCGAAGAACTTCATAATTATTATGTATTCCACCTTTTATTTTGATGTGGATAAAGTCAATACAACCAATCACTCCAGGAAAATGAGCTTGTGCATAATATTTTTGCCAGCAACAAAAACACCATAAGTAGGTTGACGACTCGGTTGGCGCAGTGGTTGAGCAGTTGACTGCTGCGTGCGTGTCGCGGGTTCGATTCCCGCACGGAATAAATATTTTTGAGGCCTACAGGTGGTCTGGCTGTTTGTGTATGTGAGTTTGTATGTTCGTGAACGCACCCACGATACAGGAGAAATTCCTAGTGTGGGGAAACGTTATACTGTATCGTGCATGGAATTCTTCCAGGCACTATATAGATCCGTATGGTGTCGGGCGTAAAAGAATAGCATCATCACATCCCACCACTTCTCGTGGGTCGTAAGAGGCGATTAAGGGACTCGCCAGAAAATGGGCAGCAGCATTCTCTGTAGGTACATTACTACACCTACACTGCAATCGCCAAGCGTGGCGATTATCCAACCCCCCCCCCCCCATCTGGAGGAGGCCCATGTCTATTTGTCCAGTAGTGGACGTCTTTCAGCTGATATAATGATGATGGAATTCTTGAATTGAGTACCTACTTTGTAAAGGGATCAGAATAATCTCGTAAATACCGCCACTATCCTATTTCTCTATATCTTCTGGCATAGACCACAAACTCAACAAAGTCTGCCAAATCAGACATTTACAGATGGATTCTTGAGGGTCAATGTTGCTTAACATAACATTACATCACGCCTGTCACAATTTGCTAGTTATGTTATAGTCCCAAGACTAGGAGTCAACATTTCAACACAGCACAAATCCTGGCGCCGGGACTGCTACAGCAAAAAAACGAAGATAGAAAAAACCGAATAACACTGCTCGATCCGGAAATCGAACCCATTTTTAGGGCTCCGTACCCATAGGGTAAAAACGGGACCCTATTACTAAGACTACGCTGTGCGTCTGTCTGTCACCAGGCTGTATCTCAGGAACCGTGTTAGCTAGACAGTTGAAATGTTCACAGTGATGTCTTTCTGTTGCCGCTCTAACAACAAATACTAAAATACAGAATAAATATTTACCATACAACAAACGTGATTTTTTGCCGTTTTGAACCCTTTTTTTTCATTCACCTGCCGATAAGTGTTGATCAAACGTAAGAATTATACAACGCGTGACAGAATAAACGCAATACCTGAAAAGGGGTCATTGTACTCATCTTTATGAACAACTTGTACCTACTATGAGACCAAAACTGATCTCGCGAAAAAAAATCAGCTGTTCAGTATATTGTCGAGTTGTGCGCACATAAATGTATGGAGGAGTCGATGGTCCCAACAACACAAACAGTGACCCCTTTTCAGGGATTGCGTTAATTCTGTTACACGTTGCATATGTCAAGCAACCATTATTTTATCCTCCAGAAGCGTCAATAAGTTATCCCATAGGAGTGTTTTCAAAGACTGTTTTCCGAGCGTTTTTTCATTATCATCGTTTATAATATAGTGATAATTGATCGTGAGAAATTAAATTGATAACTGAACGTATATTGTGCCTGGGAATTCTGCATATGTCTGCTTTCCACCTGCGAGCCCAATCGTCTTATATCGCAATTTACCTCCCAAGCCTTGATTACCGCAGTTCCCTTCAGCATAGTTCGTTACGGGCGATATGGCAATCTTAGACCCTTGTGCTTTATGGAGTCGGTTTATCAGATACATAGTAAACTTCATAAATAGCGCAAGATACCTTAATTAAGTTGGGTAAAGCGTCATAATCATTCGGATGGCAGCTGGGAGGATAGTTTAGGTCGGTTGGATTAAAGTGTAACTAAGTAAATGTCGCCGGTGTAAGGGTGCGTTTCAACTGAGGCGGAGCGGAGCAGAGCGTGCCACGATTCACCAATCACAAGGCTTGAAATTCACATCTCTTTTCCACTCCGCTTGGTTGATTGGTGAATCGCAGCACGCTCTGCTCCGCTCCGCCTCAGTGGAAACGCACTGCCTGTCTATTGACGCGGAGCGGAGTTGCGGACTGTGTCTGTTCATTGTGCAGAGCGGAGTTGCGGAGCAAGGCTAGTTCACACGACGAGTTATTTGACCGGGGCAGCCGGTTTTTTCCGCTTTCCCACTCCGCTGCCTCGCTCCGCTTTGTGGTTTTGTAAGAATTTTTAAACTAGTTCTCAAATCCCTGTCCTCTGAAGCGGTGCGGAGATTTTATGCAATTCCATTGGTTAATATTGGCACAGCTCTGCTCCGCTCCTCTCCTCTTCTCTCCGCTTCACTGGACAGTCGGATTTTTTTTCAGGATGGGAAATCATCAAATGACTTCTCTCGCTCTGGTTGGAGCGGAAGGGAGTGTCAGACTTTACTGACTAAAACCCATCCGTGCTCCTTCTATTGCCCTTTGCGTTCCAGGGCCGCGGTAACTCTTTCGAACAAATTCCGCAACCCTGGCAGGTAGACATTCAGCTTTACAATTGTATTTTGCTAGGTTGATGGCAAAAGGCCAAGAAATCTGTCACCAGTCCTGATCAAGAGGTATAGTGTTACCCAGTTACTGGGTTGTGTAGGTCTGATAGTCAGTGGCTTCATTTAAATTACTGTTACTCAGGTGCATCTATTTTGTCTCAAGCAAAGTTGGGAAATAGCTAGGCAGATCGATTGATGGAAAAAAGGCTGGCCCCATGTTACATAGGACTTAAATCTACATATCGTCGTAACAATAAAATAAAATAAAATAAAACTTTAATTCAGACTATAAGGTCCATAATTCAGTTAGTATTTTGGTGTTAGTAATAATGGTGCAATACCGCTCAAGCTTGATTTTTGCGATTTTTACTTTTAATGTCATTGGATAGAACCCTTTGTCGTGGTTCGAACTGACAGTGTTACTTAGCGATCGACCAAACCTAGCCCAAAATTCAAATATTTAATTGACAGCGCCGCAGTACATTTGTTACAATAAACTCATGATCAGTTTATCCGCTCTACTGTACCTTAAAATAGTTGTCAAAAAATAAAAGGCTCGTTTTGACAGCAGGATACAACAATAGTAGATTATGCACCCAGGGGATAAAGCAGTGTCTTGTGTCACGGGCGTCATATTGAATCTCGAACGCAAGGAAGGATTCGAGAGTTAACTCCCGAGCGTAGCGAGGGAGTTTAGAGTTTAACTCACGAGCGAAGCGAGGGAGTTAATACAAGAATCCTGAATGCAGCGAGGGATTCAAGCTAGCCCAAGGCAAAGACACCTTTATCCCCGAGGAGGATACTCTACTTTTCACACCTCCTGTGAGAAAATAAGAAGCCATAATACGAAAAACAAAGTATTTTAAATTTACAAACACTAAGTAGAGATATGTATTTAGAACTATACTGTATACCTACTTAAAAAAGGTTAGTTTAATACCATACGGATTTGCAATATCCGCGCCTTTTTTGCGTTCCACTCGGTATACCTACCACATTGCGGCCACGACCAACTCGATTTTCGTTTTTTTTTACTTTTCTGTGGGTAAGTAAATATGTGCAGGCCTATTGTTATCAACCTAATACAATTAATGTGTACACAAAGCTTTATACAGAGCTTTATAACAGCTGGTAGAATGGGTTCGGACGCTTGGCTGTATGCAATTTGAATTTAGGACGTCATAGGAGATGCTCGAGAAAATAGTTTTTAAATTAATAAATCGACTATAAATGGGTTTTAAGTGTTATTCTTATCCTTTTATACAATAATCCGTACATAACCAATTGTTCTTATAATATTGTCTTCAATCCTGGACCCTGGTCAATCCTTATGATTTTGTACACATTCGAGAATATCTATCCTCTTTCTGGAACAGAAAGAGAGAGACAGAGACAGAAGGCGTTGTAAGTACCTAATATACCGCCAATTGAGCAGACAGATGAGGTTCCAAATTTAAATCACATTATTGACCAGCGGGTTATAATGAAATCCAGTACAATATTATTGCCCGGCTGTGCCGGCACCGGCCAAAAATTACTCACTTTAGGTTAGGTTGGCATGACATATAATTTGACGTTTTCGATCAGGTGGTGTGAAAAGAGATTTATTTCATGTCTCTTTCATACTTACTAGTAAAGTAATGTTGCATCCTGTTGTCAAAGCGGGCCTTTTATTTTTTGACAGGTAAAGTCACAATGACTTGAGCGGTATTGTTGGGTAAGCGACGACATGTAGGTAGGTATATAACCGGCTAAATGTAGAGTTGTACCTACTGTACAGCACTGCCGCACTGGTAAACCTTTGGGAATACAGGCGCGAAGTTATTTTGTGATTACATCAACATCTCTTGGCTTGCAGTTGCAAATGTTTTTCTGTAGCAAATGGGGGCTGTAATACTACTGATACTACTATGGTCGACGCCAGATGAATTTGCAACAACGGTCATTGGCCCTTTCCTTAATATATCATCGTAGGTACCTGGACAATAAATTATGAATCGTTTTTATTACTAGTAAAAGATCGCGATAGATGTCGATTCAGCACAGCTTTATTTCTTTATTTCTGTTATCAGAATTAAGCATGTCAATAAATCTAGGTGTGTCAATGACCGTTATTGCAAATTTATCGGTCGTCAACCATATTCATCTAATTTCTTTGGAACCTTACCGCCTTGAAATACAGCTGCAATGGATTTTGACCATCCAAACGACCAATTACAGTGGTCTATCAAATCCAGATCTTCAGTAACGGTGTTGCCAATATAAACTACGGTTTTGCTAACAAAATCGAACATTTAATCTAATCCAGTTAAGTGGAAGCTAATGCTGTCGTGACAAGCGCTGTATTTATTTATTTAGCGATGTTAGAGTTATCTTCCCCTTAATGGGCGGCCAGCTAAGAGCTTGATTATCGATGTAGGGGGTGACCACTGACCATTCATTCGACATACCTTTTTTGAATATTTTTTTTTGTCGACACAAAATATATTTTTTTAAAATAAAATTAAGACTTAGGCACAATTAGGTACATAGAGGATGTATTTCCCAAAAGTTTCGAAGCGTAGGTACCTAATAGTACCTACATTCATGTTTGGCTAGTTCTGGGCGACCTTATTGCGTCAATTCGACACAAATCCAACCTTAGGGCTGCAATTTAGATGGGAAAATCCAATTACAACGATTCACTCCTTAACATTAAATGCATGTACTTAAAACGTGTAACAGAATAAACGCAATACCTGAAAAGGGGTCATTGTCCTCATCATTATGAACATCTTTTACCATGGGAGTTGGCACACCCTAGTCGCGACAAAGAATCGACAGCCCCATACATTAATGTGCGCATAACGTGACAAAATGTAGGTACTGAACGGTAGATTCAATCCCATTGTAAAAGTTGTTCATAATCTCTCTTGACCGCGGATCCAACAAATACCGCCGTTTTTATTCGTCTGCACCATTGCAGACTGAGAATTCGCGACGCCTACGCTAGATACCAGTACTCCCAGTACTCAACAATTTTTCCGGAGAACCCGCTTCTGAAAAAAAATTTTTAGGATGGCGTTCCGTGGGTTCTTTTAAGAAAACACTTTTAACTGCTGCGTTAATTAATTAAATTAATTAAAACACTGGTACACATTCAAGGAGATTGAAATTTGACTGACTAATGAACTAACTATTTATGTGAAAAAAAACGGACAAGAATCAAACATTCGGGTCATTGTAGAAAGAACACACTTTTTTTCTCGTTATAGTAATATCGGGTAATCAATTTATTTCCACACAGCGTGGTCACACTATCCGGCCGGATAAATTTAAAGTAGCACCCAGATATCTGTATCTTATTACCTCCGGTTAAATTTAACTGTCGATTGCAGTAACGTGCGCTTCGCAGATAGCGGCCGCCGTAGGTCACCGGGATTAGTGGGCCCTGATGGGGAAGACGATATTTAATTTATGGTTTCCAAGCGGTGGTATTATTGTCTATGGTTTTTGAGCTCAGATGCATGAGCAATAACTAAACGCATTTTTTGAGCCTACTTGCACCTAAGTATAACTAAACGCACCCAGCGCCTAATGAATTCAAATCAGCATTGTATTTCTGTTCTTCTTTTGAAGATGATTGGGAAGGAGCTTGTGGCTATGGCTGCATAATAACAGCCGTAAATTTTAATTATTGAGGTTAAGCAGCGCTTTCCGAGGTTCGTCCATGGATGGGTAACCATTCGTTGCGTACTGAGACTCCTCTGTGTTCAGAAAGCTTGTTGTTAAACGTTGATCCACATATATCAGGGGCGGGCCGGTACGTGGCCGTCAGGTAACTGTGGTCTGTCAGGAGCCCAAAAAAAATCGTGTATGGCTTAATAAAATTAAGACTTATTTTTTTCAACAGTCAAAATGTCCTTGATAATCAGATTCATTGCCGTTTGTGGTTCCTTGTTTTAGTTTTTTTTAATGATTTAGTTAGGCTACATGAAAACGTCGTATGGATTACGTAGAAAACTGTTTTTCAGTAACCTGTTAAACAAGTTTTGGGACTTTGGGATGTCAAGAACTTCCTTAGTTTTGTGTTGAATGGTGTCTAACATCCATACACGACTTCGAGAAAAGGCATCGGCAAATCGGCAAAGGCAGCTTCTGTGAATCAAACCCTTTTTGATTGATTCAGAGAAGCAGACTCTTGTTCACAGTAGCTATAAAACAATGCAGCTTGTATATGAGATCTGACAGAGCCCATTCAAGCTCCATGTCCTTCTTAAAAGCAAACATTTGATGCAGTTTCCGTGAAACTGTTCTTCGTAATAATAGGTATGTTGTAATGATTAGGCTGCTGCAAATACCCTGGAGCGTTTTACGTGATTACTTGCTTGCTACCTGTGTCGCTGGCTACTTTATCTTATAGTGTAGTCTAAGCTAAAAAAAGAGTAGTGGGTGGAAAATGTTTGGAGATTTTTTTAAGAAGGGAAATCACCACTTAAAATCAGCATCGTGCTATGGGTCCGCTCATGGTACAGCATAATGCTGAGCGGAAGCCTTGTTGCCACAGCCACGACATGAATCTGCTAAGTTTTTGTGATTTGTCTTTTTTATGGATAGGAAATGGTCAAATGACTCCTTTCGCTCTGGGTGGAGCGGGAGGGAGTGTCAGACTCTTACTGACTAAAACCCATCCGTGTTCCTCCTATATAATGCTCTTTGAGTTCTAGGACCGCGGTGACTCTTTTGAACAAATCCCGTACCTTTTGATTTATCTTAACATTTGTTTTAACTTACATGTTTTAATTACCACTAATATTACCGTTAAATAATTTTCATTTAAGTTTATAATTCCTATGCATCTCTATGCCAATTATAAGTACTCCCTTTTTGTTCTTTCTAAATGTTTTCCTTGATTTCCGAAAATACTCTGCTTCCTTTATCCTTAGAAACGATTGCCGAAAAGTCTAAATATATGACTACGTGTCATCACGGTATCGCATGCCAATCCGATCGATCGAATATCGTTTTTCCTGAGGCCTCCTTCTTAGGAAGACGGCTAAAATATAAACCTGCACTAGTCTACTCTACTGGACCGTAAGCCAAAGTATCCTAATTGGTTTTAACAATAAATTGCTATTACAATTTGGCAATTTTGAAGTCTTGAACCGACGTGGTTAGGGCACATATTGCTTGTCGAAAAACTTTCCAATGAATTTACAAAATGCCTTTTTTATAACACAACATATTAATTAAAGATACCTTCAACAGAAAGATATTTGTTTCCTCCCTAAATGTACCGCACACCGTATTAATCATTACAAATCGTTTTACCACATCCAAAATGACTAATTAGCACAGATCCACGAAACTTATTAAAACACAGGACAATAAAACAGTAATTAAAACCTGTATCGCTTATAAATTGGGCCGCCTCATAATGAGAGCCTGAAGCGGTGGTCAGTCAGTTTGAATCTCGACCGATGCAGTCTCATACAAATAATATTTAAACCAATGGACGCCAGATGTTAAGTGGAGATAATTGTATAATTATAGTAACATAAATTAATCTTTGAGTTCCTTGTTGGAAAATGAAATTGGTTCTCTTGTATATGCTGTGTACTTAATGATGAATAAAAATTATGGGTTGGGAAATCATGATGGCAGTATAATTATGTTCAAAATCATAAGTAGAATGTCAGAGTTTCTTTAGGAAGGGGTCCAAAAAGCCTAGGTTTCCCAAGGCAAACGAAACAAAAAATAAAAATAATAGTTTACGGAAATTACACCATCAAAAAAAAAACAATGAGGAATATTATCTTCTGCGAAACGGGAAACATTTTTGAATTTCGAACAAGTCTACAACACCCTGCTACACGAACATGCTAGACAAACCATAAACCAGACGCGTTCGGATACGCGCATCGTATAAAAGCTACTTTATAATGTCAGCGCCTAACATATGTAGCGGGCGACGTTATCGCGGCCAGATCGGCGTGTTATCGACAATCGAATCTCTTCTTAGTTCGAGTTATCGATAACGATACCTCAGGCGAATCGATCTGATAGAATATATTTTAGAGCTGTCTGTTTGTAACTGTAAAGTACCAAGTTAGTGCGTCAAAGGTATGCGTGTACCTATCCGATTAGCTTAGAATTCCCTGAAAAAAAAAAACCAACCTGAATTATGTTCTAATTTCAAAAAAAGGCAGGAAATCCGAAAAGGATTTTCCAACATCTAAAGTAAAATAACCTACTGAGTGGCATTACAAATGTTTCTTAGATTATGACGGCCCGATGACGAAGAAATTATTTGCTTCGATTTTCGAACCTCCTGTGCGTGAAGTTCGAACATAAATATCTCTACTCATCTTGTAAAAAAATAAACTGCTGTTGTTTCAGTCATGACTCGTGCCTTAGCAATTCAACTTTATTTTTAAAAATTTGAGTGAATGGTCAGACTAAAAGTTCAACGTTTATAATTAAATAGCTTCATCTCATTTGACTGACCAACCTTGACATTTATTATTCGAAAGTGCCAGTAAAGGGTTTCATTGAAATAAATGTTTGGAGTTTGAATTTATTTTCAGGACACATTTTACAGATTTTTTTGTTTTCAAACCCGATTATTTGCCTATTATGCCGTCGACAAAGTGATATTCTAAACGTTTAAAATCTGTGAGATGTTCCTACATGCACTGTCTAACTAAATGTCAATGTCAAGTTTAACTTTACGACAGTCGTCATCGTTGATAGAATAGAACTGCCTTCACGAACCAAAAACAAGACTTTCTCTACTACTAACCTTCTTCATTAAACTCATTATAAACTAATTTCAGAACATAATAACCGAATCAAAACTAAACACAAGTACAAGTTTACATGCGCTGTTCAGAGTTTAATTAATTCGAGGCGGCGCACACGTGTAGCGTTGTAGCGTTATCGTATCGCATCTACATCGCTCGTTATCGCGGCGTATCGTCGCGATAGGTGGAGCATGCCGCTTACAGAGAGGAATGGGGAATGCAACATACGGAAAGAATGTTTCTAGTTTTGCTTGTAACATTTTGGTGGAAATGTTTACAAAATCAGCCTAGGATTCTCTAACAACAAGTAAGAAAGCGGCAAACTTTTGAAGAAACGAAGAATATCACTAGAAGGTCAATTCTCGTACCTACTGTATGCTATGCTGTAAGCTTTCAAATTCAAGTCGTCATCTTAGCGAAGCCTTTTTTTGACAGTTTCCGACTTTGCAACTGAGATGCAAATGCGAACGTTGCTTAAAAGTTAGTAGAATTGGAACTAATGTCAAAAACTTGTAAAAATTTGGGAAAATTTGAGGTGATTTTGACAGTTTGCGAATGCGAGAATTCCACTCAGATCATTACCCCTTTGTATCTTTAAAAACAGAAATAAAACATAATAAATTTAACCATCTTAACACAGTAAACGTAAAACTACTTAGCCAGAGCATCACCTCGAGTAACCATAGATGTCGAAGATAGTTATCTAAATTAAAACCATAGATTGAACAAACGCTATCTTGATTGCAAGATGCAAGCCAAAGCCCGCCAGTGATTACCTCATTATGTAAAAAGGTATTACTGTACATGTTTAAATTAAACTTCATGCAAAAACACAAATTCAAATAGTATTTTCATCTCAGTAAATTGTACCTATGCGTTCGTATCACTGAGTTGCCAGAGGGAAAAATAAAACAGGCACTAATTGTCGTTTATTACTGCCAACTTAACAAAATGGCTTTACCGTTACTAAATGGATGAAGAATTATGGGTTTTAACCTGATTATTACAGATTATAAGTAACGAGGGATACTTAAGTACACCATTATTTATGGGGCATGATTTTTAATGGCTGCAAATAATTCGTAATCCTAGAGAAGCTTATTACGACATAATTCGTCAGTCACTTCATCTCTTGGTTAGTCGTGGTCATAATGAAGGATCTGTCTGTTTTTACTTCATGTGAAATTCCTCTTCGGAACTTATGGCTATGATCTGACGTTTCTCTCAACACTCTTGCAATATGTACAATACCCGTTCAGTTGACGTTTCTACTAACTATTACCTCCGTAGGTAGGTATAGACAGCTGGTTGCGGAATTTGTTTGAAAGAGTCACCGCGGCCCTGGAACACCAAGGGCATTTGGAAGAACACGGATGACTCCCTTCCGCTCCGCCCAGAGCAAAAGGAGTCATTTGATGATTTCCCATCCTTAAAAAAAAGGTACCTGTAGACAGCTTCCTGTACTTAGTTCTAGTATTTGATGGTCAAAGTTCAGTAGGCCTGGTATAAAATTCACGTGCTCATTTATATAATTATCGCCATTCTACATAGTAAAATCAATTCCACCAGCTATGCTAGTACAACGGCACAGATTTGCAGAGTGTGACAGATTGTCTGCAGTGTTCATGAACAAAACAGTTTCCTTAATAAATTCGTTAATTTCGGACAGATTTAACACTCCTGCCTAATCAAATTTCCCTTCCAAATACAATATACCAAATACGGTGATAACCATTAGTAGTTTGAGCGGTTAGCGGATGTAACGCTTAAATATAAATTGTAACAGCGATGGAAGCGCTGGGCACACGCGATTCTCTAATATCGCGATATTCTAATATCGATAAATAATACGTCAAGATGGTAGCAGGGTAGCAGTATGTGTTGCGATTATTTTTAGTGCTGTTAGTATTAGTGATATACGGTCGGTAGAGTTATCGCGCAATCTTTATTAAATCGACCAACTTTTTGCCTGATCTTTCTACGATTTTTGAGCAAGCCTATTTTCGGAACAAGTATTTACTTACATTTGCCTTATAACTTTTATGTTTTTTTCCTTGCAATGTGTAACCATGTTTTAGCTAAGATGATATTTGGGACAAACTTGGAGGCGAATATAATATTTTTAGAAACCAGATACAGTCAAAGCTTAGCACATAGACATTCGTCTTATAGCCCAAAGTATTAAAATAACTTCATATAAATAAACAATTACACAAAATACAATCGCTGCAACCATTAACATTAAACAAAGCAATCACACAACGCCTCCATTTTTAGCAACATTCAATTTGCCATCCATTCCGGACGGCCGTGTGTAACCATTAATAGGCTCGCTCTCATTTTAATATTTTATCTGTGGCGTCTCGCGCCATAAACAAATAGAAACTAATTGCCGCTGCACATGCAAATCTATTGTTTTAATAGGACACTGTTATTAGCTAGTCAATTTTCAATAGGCCTTACGGTAGCTTTCTTGCCACAGGCGAGACGCTCGTTTGCATAGTTTCTGTTCCTTCATATTTTTTTTTGCTTTTTAATCTTAATGTTTGTCTATAGGTACTAAAGTAAATAAAGTAATCTAATACTATCGTTAAGGATTTTTAGTAAAACTTCAAAGTTTGTATGCATGCTGTGCAGTTCTGTGACATTAAATTTTAATAGTAAACTTTCTTCTCTTTTTTTTCTATTTGTGAACAATGTCGGAAAAGCGTGACCGAAAAGGGATTCTTGCCTGAAGAAAGGAACGATTCATCATTTTATTTGATGAAAAAACTTTGAATACTTAGGAAATGTGAGGAACTCAAGATAAAATTCATGACAAAATATATTTTAGCTACTTACCATTTTTGGTGTAGAACACTGATGCACGAACAATAATGCAAAACAAAATTTTGCTTTACTTAGCTGGCACTCTGAAAAAGAAAAAAAACTGCATTCTAAAATACCATAGAGCAAAATCAAAAACCCTAAAAAAAGTGTGCAACAGGCAGGGTGAAGGGATGACTTACAAAGTTCCAAACAACGTTATCTGATGTTACAGCCGACATTATGCCGTGTACCGGACGTAGGATGCCAGTCACTACACAGCTACAGGTACGTCCTAAGTCCTCTGCTAGGGCAATACAAGAGAGACCATGTTTGAACTAAGAGCTTTTTGTATTATCAAGATAAAAATGTAAAACTGACTTTCAGTAAAAGAGAAGTATCAATTTGATCATTTTATCAGCTGAATAGAAATCTGTTGCCGATAGAATTTTTAGGAAAATACCCTACTGATCATAGTAGGGTATTTTCCTAAAAATTCTAATTGGTCCGTCAGATAGATTTTCAGAAAATATTGGATATATTTTTATTTTTTCACGTAGGTAAACAAAAAATAAGACGATACAGTGCGTTGAAAACAAGCGTGACGTCACTGATAGTACAATTTTTACCAGCAACGTGACGTCAGGACTAATTAGATTCTTTCAGTAAAATACTGTATTTTGGGTGTGAGGTATGTGGGTACATTTTCGTCGAGTTATGTATGGAGCAGTCGATTTTTTTTCGCGATTTCAGTTTTGGCTCTATAGTAAAATTTGTTGTTCATAATGATGAGTAACCATAATGGTGTTGCTAACAGCATTATGTGAACCAATAAATGTCAAAAGGCTTAAAAGACAACATATTTGGGATCTTGTTCACTAACAGACCTAACTTAATAAGAGACAGCTTCTTCACTGGAGGAACAGTTCTCCCCTGTCAATGAACTCCCACAACAAATTTGTTAATGGCTCGTGAAGCCGATTGCAGGATTTGAGAAAACAAAAAAATAATAATAATAATAGTAATGAGGAGTACAATGGCCCGTTTTCAGATATTGCGTTTACTCTGTGACACGTGTATAGCTTAAATATATTATATACAAAGTATTGAGTTCAGGAAAACGAGTATTAATAGGAAATATATTAAGGTACACTATGATTTATGATCTATTCAGGAAACCTTAATTAAAATCAGTAAATTAAGTTATTAATAAGTACAAACTATCAAGAGTGAATATTTATATGACTGAAACCTATGAAAATTATTGATTTAGGTGAGATCCTACAAAGTTTTATAGTCAAGAAAATATCTAAACATTTACCTACGTCGTTAGCAGTTTGTTACTTAATTGATTACTAAAGATAGATAAAACATTTATTTGATGCAAGTAAAGAAACACGGCACACAAAAGAGTTACACAAATTATGAAAAATAATACAAAGTATAGTGTATGCAAATATTTGAAATAACAAACAAAAGAAAAAAACAGAGCACTATGATTTGAGTAAACTAAACGCTCTTGGATCAAATGATTAATAATACTTGCCCATCAACAGATCTAGGGAGGGAGCTCCTGGACCTCACGATACTTACAAAATGGATCACGTATTAAAGTACTAAATAACTAAAGTTATTAATGAGTATCATCAACAGCGTGATTAAGGAGGTCCTCAGGTCACAGAGCACAGAATACAGTATTGTGTCGCTTATCCGCCTCTCGATAGTTGGACAATTACTACCTGTGTCCACCTTTTTTTCGAATCTAAAATGTTCAAGTTGCTTATGTACCTACATGAAAAAGTGATAGTGAAACCCATGAAATTTTATACGCCTTCAAGTAATTTTTTTTTTCAACATTTATTAGTCTAATTGCATGCATTATCCGCAAATTTGAGTAGGCGTTTCTTGAATTTTTGTGATGGCGGAATACTGCTAAAGATATTCCGTATAAATAAAAAAAAGAAATTAGAATTTCGTGAGTTTCTGTATGTGGCGGGTAATCCTCGGAACCACAGCTAAAATTCTTTTGCCATTTAAAAGATTTTAATTCTGGACGTATTTTAAATATTTATTATATATTTCACCGGAAAATTGCAAACGCCGTAAGTTTGTAAAATATCGCGTGAAATTGTAAACTGTTTTTTCTAAATAAGACACGGATATATTGGAACCTATTGAATTAGGATAGTTTTATTTACTATTAATAGGCACGCGTTTCACCAATAACTTACCTGATGGTAAGCGATGATGTGGTCGAAGATGGAGCACGCTTGCCTCGAAGTGACCTACCTCTTGACTTAAAAACTCCCGGGTTGCAGCTATCAGAAAACAGTAGAAGGGAATTCCACTCCTTAGCTGTACGCACAATTAATGAATTTATTGTATAGGTACAAAACTAGTTTTTCATAATATATTGAGAAATTATCTATACTAATATTGTATTTGTTTGTTTGTTTGTTTGAAATGAATAGGCTCCGAAACTACTGGACCGATTTGAAAAATTCTTTCACCAGTAGAATCCTACATTATCGATGATGGACATAGGCTATAGAATATTTTCAAAAAAGTTAGGGATCCGTATGAAAACTTCGATAATGTAACCCAAGGTGTGAGAAAAAATCCTTATATCGCGTACGCTGCGGAATCTATTGACAATAGAGCAAAGTGATGTACAACAGTTTTATAGAGGTCATCAATGTCTACAAAAAGTCCGCGATACCATATGTCTAACTATTATGGTTAAGTCACCATGACCGCTTTTTGTTCAAATTATTCAAGCAAATCCTTGGTGATATGAAAAAATGGTGATTTCGGTATCATGATATTAATCCTTATCCATTTAAATGGTTTGATAATTAAGGTAGATTATGTCCGTGTAAATCACACTTTAAATTATTCAAATCGGACCTTTCGTTCAAAAGTTACGACGGTAATAAACATGCTCGGAGTAAGAAAAATGTCGCGGCTTGAGCGAACTGGGGAGAATCGTATCAATGCTTGGTCCGATGAAGTTGAAACACCACGGCATTTAAATGTTTTCGATAAAACAATAAGAATAACAAATGTTTGGATTTTTCGCAAATAAACTACATACATAATAAGGGGTGAAGCAGGGGTTGCAGCAAGTTTTTAGGGGAGGACATTATTGCTTGCTTTAATTTACGTCGAACGAACGAACGAACGAACTAAAAATGGGATTATTGAAACAGATGTACCTAACAATTTTTGCATAATCAACTCCTGACGGGGTGAACGGGGTGAACAGTTGCGCTGAACCTGAGACCGTAGAATAAGTAGAAATGGCTTAGTAATAAATGTAATTAATGAAAATCGTTGTGCTTAATTTTCCAAAACTAACCTTTATAAGGGGGTATAGGGGGCGTTGAAGTCGCGGGCGAAGTGTGTAGTAATCTAATAAAGATCAATTACAATCTAACGGAGTCTGCAATTTTCTGGTGACATATTCATAGGTAGATAATTGTTCAACCAGATAAAAACTGGGGCGTGCAATTTGTGATGAGCACAAAGGAGACGAAAACTAATGGGCCCAAATGTAAAGAGTTGAGATATGGTTTAAAAAAATAGTTATTTTTTTTCTATTCCAAAATACAAAAAAATTGCACAATTCACAGACTAGAAGACAAGTTACCTAAAAAAACAGTTTAGGTCACGAATAACCTGCAACAATGTTGCTTTCTTAGCAGTTTTATGACGTATTCTTTAGAAAGGTTGATTGTTTTTATGTCAAAAAGCAGTTTGGTTGACAGAATACTAAAGCCGGATTTACATTACGAAACTAGTGGCATGAAAGTAGTTCCGTGACATTAATTTCACCAACAATTTCACGTGTAAACGTCAAGTTTTACAATGCATGCATCGATTTCACGACACTGAAACAGTTTCGTGATGCGCGTGATTTTTGGATAAAACTAGTGTCATGCAACTAATGTCATCGTATAAACGCGATGCGAAACTAGTGTCGCGAAAGCGCCTGCGCTGATAGGACGTGTGTTTATTAGTCGTGGTTGGTTTCTTGCTAGCCAGCCTCGAATCCACCAACATCTTTTCTTTCGAGACAACTTTTCTTAATTTTTTACTATAACATTTGTACGACAACATTTTGCAATGCAAAATAAAGCTTTGATGTTGGCGGAGCCATGAACACAGACATACTGTGGATTTCACGACACTATTATTTTTAATGAAACTAGTTTCACAGGTACTGAAAGTAGTGTTATGAAATTAATTTCATCATGCACGAAACTTGTTTCGTAATGTAAATTCGGCTTAATTGTTGTTGATGAACACTGACAAATCATAATGACAGAACTTATTTATGACACGACATATATACCTCCTGCCTGACAAGGATATTTAAAAAAAGATAGGTTGATGATACCGGCCAGTGTATTTTTTAATAAAAACTTTTTTTCGGGCATTGTTCCGTTTCATGTTGTAATGTAGGCGCAATATTATACTAAATCTCTTCTATCTCTGCTCTCAGATTGCCAAAATCCGCAGAATTTTCAGAGATTGGTTGATAATATATATATAATCTATTGATTGACATCACTCGTATTCTTATACATCTAGGCCCAAGATTATATGACAGCAGTTCCGTCTACTTTTAGCAGTCCCAGCCTTAGCCAGAATTGTCACAGGCCATCAATTTTTTATGAGTAACGAGTGACACTCACTGAGATTCTTGGTTTGTGTGGACAATGCGGACTCTAACAGTGGCTACCGAAGCCTCTCGCTCGCTGCTCTGTGTCTCAGGATCATTCTAATATTCATAATTGAAATCACTTATGGTACTTAAGTTATGAAGTAAGTACATGAAATGAACATTGTAGTCGTAATGGCCCGGGCTACGTAGTCCTAATGGCTCGGGCTACTGTACCTACATAATTGAGAATATGGAAAGATGTGTGGGGCGAGGAAATCAGTGATGGTATCAGTGCTTTGATGTTTTAAACTGCTAATACCAGCCGTAAGAAAATGTATTATCTCCTCACGGTGTTTCATACAGACGGGCAAATGTTTATTCTTAAAAATAAATTAGTCGATTTTGATGAAACGTACCAAAGACACCTTAGTCTTAAAAGTTAGTTGAAAACTAGTTTGAAAATTGCTGTCTCACTCCTTCAACTTGTTTTCTAAATACTTTTAAACTAACGAAGTAAACGCCCTGCCTCTCTTGGTCGCAGCTTGCTGCCATTTGCGGCTGAGATACGAATGCAAACGTTGCTTAAAATTTTGTAGAATTGGTCCACTGATCCCACTGACGTCACCACATAACGGTGGTAGAATAGTTCAGGATCAGTTGCCAAAAAATAAAAAAATAACATGAAAAAGATGTACCGATGAAAAGAAGGCAATATTTATAATGTCGTGTGATCAATATTGTGTGATATTTTTCGGTTGACCAACCGAGGAACAGTAAACCCTGCACAAAAATTAAAATGAAACTAATAGTTCCTATAGAAGATAACGTTAAATAACAGCCAGCGTTTACCAGGAACACGTAATAGGGGTCCAGGCGCAACATTATGCAAATAATTCCAGAATTACCCTGTCTTACTAACGGTCATCGGTCCTCGAGTACCGGTAAGAGCAACGTGGCGGGTATGCGTGTGTCTTAAGTGCCTGTATGATGGAGATTCGCCGCTTAGAACAGTATTTAAGGCACATATCTAAGGCCTGTATTCATTAAGTTCTGTGAATAAATCCGCCTCTCTGAGGATAAAATGTGGCGGATTTTTTCCGGGTTCAAAACAAAGGACTTACTAATCGATATTCTGTTTTCATCGATTGTGTCTAAGACTGTTGAGACAAACCTAAAAAGATTTTTTTTATTCTAGTCTGTAATTATTTTCCACATATTTAAGTAAATATGACGTTATGAGGAGAGTGCCGCAAAATGGGGTAGGATTTACATCTAATAAGAAGCGCGTAAGCAAATAAGAAAATAAGCAAACTATAGGCAGACCACTGAACCCTACGGGGAAAACACACGAGGTGCACGAGACGAAACCTCTGAGCAGGTACACAGAGTAGTCTGTACGCCACCCACTTTTTGTCAGTCATGTAATGGGAACTGCCAGTAACCAGGCTACCAATACAGACTTTAATGTGAAAATAAACCTGATATCAATCGAAATATGAAGCCAGGCAAGCCACACACACGGCAGGAAAACAGTTTAAATTCCTACCATTTTCTTCAATTTGATAGCTTTCCATCTTTACCCGGAAGGTAACTCCCACCTGGATCTAGGTCACAATAAACATTACAATCCAATCTATACCGCTAACTATTAATAACAAAACGATTATTTGCAAGCCAGGGATTTCCTCAGAGCCCAAAGGTCGGCCCTGCTGTGTCATTATACTTGCACTGGCGTAATGAAAACCGCCCGGGGCCACTCTTTGTTATGTCAGAGCGCCTTGTTAGAATATTTCATTTCCTAGCTTCTATTTTCAAATATTATAGCCGAGTTTACATGCATTAAAACAAGATGTACCTACTTATTCTATTTTGAGTCTATGGTTTGGATTTGATTTTTTAAAGATGGCGAGTATAATGATAGGTTTGGAAATAGTTAATCTATTTTTTATAGTGTCTTGGTTATTTACGAGCATGGGATAATTAAAAGAAAATAACCTGTTGGACTATTTAAATTGCTGTGGCTTTCTTTCATCCTTGCTTGATTCATGGTAAGAGTTGATTTTACTTCTAAAGCGGCCATAATTTAAATATAACATTGAATTAGTTTAGTAGCTTATCATTTAAAATTAAACCTTGTCTTGGATAAATTACAGTTCAAATTGTGTCGGAGAAAACAACAGTTTTCCGTATTCAGCAGTAATGCAGGAGTCATGTTAAGTTTTTTCTAGGATCGAGTAAACTGGCTTATATGGCAATTACTATCTGCTGGAAGCTGGATGAAGCTGTTTGTGCAAAGAAAAAACCTGTAAATAATGCTCTAAAATTGTTGTGCCTTTGCTTTAAAAAAAGTTAAGTGGTTCATAGACATTGTAGAGATTCCGAGAATGCTTAACTTGCGAGCTAATCAATTACCAAGTAATTGATTTTTACTATCGAACGATTATCCCACCGATTTATTTATCGATTAGTACCGTCGCGCCGGTCCTGCCATTTCTTAGAAACATTTTTTAAATTGTTATTCTAATTTCGAAAGCGGCATTTTTTTAAATGCGTTCCCAATGAGAAAGGAAATATTATATTCTGCCTATTTTATTGCAACACAGAGGATCAACATTATTGTATTTTTGATATCCAGATCCGAATGGTAATAAGGCAACGTATAAATCCATGTTATGGGAGTTTAATTCAGCAAGTGTTGAAACTATGTCGGATCGATGAATTTCAAATTTGTTCAATTTACTGCTTTGATGCAAATGTCCGGTGCCTGGGCTTGACACCGTAATTTATTCATTGGAAAATCCTATGGCGGCTCATATTCCCAATATGGTTTACTGCTTCTGTATACATGTGTACTATTTACTGAAATTTTAGACATCGGTAGTTCGAAGATTTATCGGTTTGATAAGGATTTGTCTGGCTTAAGGCAAAGTCAAAACAACGCAAATTGCAAAGTGATTATTCTGCACGGTACAGGTAGGCAGGTATACAGTTCAAAGCATTTTTCCCTGTGTTTTGTTCCATCAGGAATCGGTATGAAAAGCTACCTAAGGACCACTGATTAGGTAGCAATTCATACCGATTTCATACCAAGGACCTCTTTAAAGGCTAGGTATAAACACTCATTCGACTTTTATAAGATTGACAGAAAGGGTCGAAAGGCAATTGACATTGACAGCCTGCAACGGCTCATCAAATGTCATTGTGTCAGTTAAAAATTGAGGGTAGAGAAAAGAGTATTAAAATGAAAACAAACAATACAATTACAATTAATTCAGAAGTCTAGGCAGTAATTCCCTTTCCTGTTTCATAGTAATCAGTCTTTTTGTCTTCAAGATAGCCTCTAACGGTGAAAAAAGCTTTCGTTTACGTTATATTAAAGATTTGAATTTATTTATTAAAAATAGTCTTTTAAACATTGAGTACAGGTCAGGATCTCAGGGAATTATCAGCACAAAGAGAATACCGAGAATTATCTGGACGATTTATCGAAGTGAAAACTTCTTTAGCGGCGTTGAGCACTTTTTGGGATGGGTAAAAAATGTTAAACTCGCGTCAGGACACGTGACCTGATCGAAAATTCGTAAGACGGATAATGTAAATGTAATATAAATTGTCATGTTTGTGTACGATAGCGCAATATATGAATATTGTATTCAACCACATAAATTATAGTACTTTTATACTGATAAATAAAGTAATTCGTGCGAAATTATTCCCTAACCATTCCAAAATATTCAAAAATCTACAACATTAATGTTCAAGTTTTCACTTCTGCCGGCACTCCCGGAGTGCAACCAGTTGTTTTTTTTCTTCGAGAAATTTCTTGAAGCTCAAACCGCCTTGCCACCTTAGCTTCGTAACAAAATCGATGATGCAAATCAGCCGGTCGATTCTGTCGACATCTCACGGTGTTCACCTAGGCGGAGTGAACGACAATAGAGCTGTCATTCCATCTTATTTGTATGGTTTGACAACCGTCACGCGTCGTGCACCCCGCCCGGGTGTTCGATCGACATGTTTACAGAATCGCACAACAGGGAGTTACACACTTGCGACTGTACGACTGTGCGACTGCTATGTACACACGCGTGCGGTATAATCGTAGCACTTATTCAATCTTCGCGCGTGTTCCATATTCGGATGGCGTATCATTTGCGCGTTTTCACGCTAGGAAAATTGTTAGTAGTTTACATTTTATTTATGAGTTGTGAAGAGGGTTAATCTTCTCATTTTCCCGAAGTAGGTACGCTTCTAGAATAAGTTAGCGGTAACGGACTGATACGTGCCTTGTGCAATTGTAGACAGGTGAGGTTGGTGTTATTTCAAATTCTTATTGTTTCTTTTTTACTTCACTTTTGAAAGCCATGTTTGTGCTGAAAAGTAAGAAGTTACAACTTAAGCCTGTCATACAAATCTAGGATCTCCGCAACAATGATAGTTTCTGACAAATCTGTCAACTTATTTGTAGTTTTGTACTTATAGGTAATTATAATAACAAAAAGTACAACCGACTTCCAAATAAAAAACACTACAAAGTATGAAATAACTTTAGTTTCGGAAGTCGTTGTTTTTGGTTGTTCTTTCGCTTTTTGACATCGACTTTGGAAGTCGCGTGTAATTTTTTGTAAAAAAGAAAGGTATTCATCACCTTATTAAGATATTCATACTAAAAAAAGAATAGGTAATCAAGATCGGTTAATAAACAATAAAGTTATGCCCGAATAGATAACCCCAATAACATGGAAATTCTGGTTGACTTGTATGCGTACCCCTTGCGTTCCGGCGTGATGTTATGTTATGAACTGGTGTAAACAATAAACAGACATGCGATTTCCGCAATCCCGGGATATTCGCTATCATTCATTGAAGAGTTCCATTGCCTACCTTCAAAGTTCTTCATCAGATCTTCACCAAATTGAAATGGGACCTATCCGGGAAAATACACTACAAAAAAACAAAAATAGAATCATCCAAATCGGTTGCCAAGTGGCGAAAATATACTGAACATACATTTTTCCTGGGATCCGATCATCAGCTCAGCAACATGAGATGCACAATACCAAGCACAAATATCTAAATTGCGTATATAAAATTTGAGGGTTGCCCTCGATTTCCCTGTGATCCCATCGTCACATTCTGACTTGGTGACAATGGGTCATCCTCAGAAGATTTTTTGAATTTTTTTGAATGGGCTAGCTCTTGACCTCGATCACACCTGATGGAAAGCGATAGATGAGGTCCATGATGAAGCGAGCGTGCCCAGAAGATGCCTTGAGGCACTGGTACTCCCACGCGTCTACGAAACACAGCAGGCTGCTTGACGCCGAACTCCGGTGGGAGGGTGGTCGCGAACCAGGCGGGCGTTAGCCCTACCACCGCAAGGGAAGAATAGAATTTTGCAAATCGGTCCACAATTGACAGAAAAATCGGTGAACATAAAAAAAAAAACATACAGTCGAACATAGAACCTCCTCCTCCCTCTTGAAGTCGGTAAAAAAAAGTTACTTAATATTACCAAAAAACTAGCGAAGTTCTCTACATTACAACCAGATTCACTGCGGAATCTCCAGAACCAAAAGAAAAAAATACTACGCTAACTTCCTTACTAATTTTATACTCGTATAATGCAAAAATGAGTGTTAACTTTTCACGTCTTGACGGCTGAATGGATTTGGGTAAAACTTGGCACATGGGTATGACCATAGGCCCTAGACAATGTGCCATTCAATTAGCGAATGCGACTGTCGAAATGACAAAATATAGGAAAATGATCACGTGACGTTTCGATAGCATCTGTCAATCCCATACATTTTTGACGTATTGACAATCGCCTTCGCCACGCTACCGTAGACAGAATGTCACTTGTCTAGAGCCCCATGTGGGACATAGCATACTTTTATACCGGGTATAATTATGTTCCCTTGGGATAATTTCGGACTTATCCACGCGCGAAGCCGCGGGCGGCCTCTAGTAATATTATAAATTCGAATGTGGACTTTTTGGTTTGTTATCGACGCTTTGACGCCTAAATAGCTGAATCGTCCAAACGTCTTTTATAATGCGCACAGCAAAGGAGTGGAACTCTCTGCCTGCGTCTGTTTCCAAAAGCTTACAGCCCTAATCTCTTCAAAGTTAGAGTGAACAGGCTCTTTCTGGGTAAGCTCGCTCCATCGTAGACTTTGTCTCTGTCATATCTGACATTGACTAGAGTCAAGAGCAAACCCATCGTTAATAAAAAAAAAAAAACGATTTTGATAAATTTTGGAACAGAGATAGATGGGACCCTGGAGACGGTAATATATGATTTATTTATAAACACGAGTGAAGCTCGGGCAAAAGCTAGTTTAAAATAATTCTATTCTCAAGCCAGCTAAAATCTCTCTGCATATAAAATCAAGACGATCCTAAATTACAGTCAATTTGAAAGCAGACAGTAGTTGGCAAACGAAATAAAGGGTGACCATTTATAGTATAACAATGTGGGATATTTCCGCGGCAGAGTGTCCCAACAATGAGCCGCCAATGGGACAATTTGGCGCGACCCGTGATCCTGTACCATACTTATAGCGTATGGTGCAAGTGACGAGCGAACCACCTGAATTATTTAAGGAATCTACCACTTAAAGGGACTGTTAGAGGTATTTGACGGCCATTGTGCCTGGGCCAAGTTATTTCTGGTTTTATCCTGTAGTGATAGTCATCTATTTTATTATTGAAGCCGACAGTAAAATTAACAGTCGTTTGGTGAATGTAGTGTAATTGGGTTTTCACCTATAACTAGCTGAGCATCTACAGGTGAAGGTTAAAGACTGGGCCGAAATTATGAGCGTAATTCCAACACCTAGAATTTCGGGATCTCTCTATCTATTCTATTGGGTATGGTTTCCGTACTTAGTCCTGCCGTGGACTATTGTACGTGGGTAGTAAATTTCGGGATCAATTGACAGTCTCCCTAAGTATCTGCAATTAGCGCAACACGAGATGTAGTGCTGCTTAGTTTATTCTGTGGGCATCGTGCCAAATGTGATAATGATAAGCTAACATAGATGAACAAAAACTCAGCCTTCATAAACACCCATTTTACGTTGCAATTTTTCATGTGCTGCCAATTTGTTGAAAGAAGAATGGTAATTTCTCACCCAGACTCCGCCTGATTTGAGACCTATCGTAGTTTTTTTTTGTCATCTAAAATAGAACAAGAACATGTATTTTACTCAAAGATTGCTGATAACTTAAAGTAGCCAAAGGTGAATAAAAAAATCAGTAGCGCCATCTATACACACATACGAACTAAAGACCTGACGTCAAAGTTTTCCGTGCATTTTGAACATTACAACAGCCCAAATATCAACTATTGGGCAGTTGCCCACCAGACACGACAGCCGTCTGGTCGGAGCCCTTTAAATGTAGGTTTGCGGGACTTTACACCTTGTTCCTCATATAAACCCTAAACGCTAAAAGCTTTAAACTTACGCCACCAAATATATTCTATTACAGTTTACCATTTAAAGCGATGATGCGTCTCATTGTGCGACAGTGCGTGCTGCGCGGCAAGCAAGCGGCTCCCGCGCAGCATCGCCTCTACATGCGCAAGCGCAAGAAACGCTAAGAACGCACGATTTATGCGTTCTGCACTACAGAGCATTGTGTGCGACACTTAGGTGGCTTAGTTATGTTTACGCAAGTTGTGACTAGGGGTTGGCAGAGAGATTTAGGAGGTGAAACTAAGTAGAATTTGTTTCAGTACTAAATAGTACAATAGTATAATAAATTTATTCCGTTTTTCACTGAACTCTCAAAAACCTTTTAATTCCGGATATTTTTTGTATCCTGGTCCGGGATTGAAAATGATTTATATTGGTTGTCTATAAGTTTTCCTTTAAATGCCGCCACACAATCCATGTCGACATACTGAGAGTCAATTCTTGTTATAAAATCGTTATTTTCTCATTGGCCGGACAAAGGTCACAACCTCACAACTTAAACTGAGAAGAGACTGGTCACCAACAAACCCCACTGCGTTTTGTATTGGTATTCGCGTTTTCGTTTGTTAAATCGCTGTACCATTAGTAAAACCACACAACTACAGCTCACAAAACGGCAAATTGAATAACAGTAGTTAATAATAAAAGAGGCGCCTATTACAGCCTGGCGCCTCTCTAATATTCCCACTCTAGCGCCCGGGGCGCCTGAATTGACCGCACACAATACCAGCCCGAAGGGACGACCTATGAAGTATGTTTAACGCCTAAGTTTACGACTTCACTATAGACTCCAAAAGTAATGATACCAAACTGCATTATTTCAAATCTCATGAAATCAACTCAATTTGTATTTGAAAATACACCTTGGAAATCAGAAATATGGTTGAATTCAGGATGATACGTGTGAACAATGTAATCTTCAATCGCAAATCAAAGAAACAATCATACAATAGTCATGTGTCGCGCAATTGTTTATACTTTATAGAGGTATTGCGAATGGCGCGTGTTTGTTCCCGCCTTCGGACACACTCCTCCATCATTGTTGCAACGTTTTACCAATCTATACACATCTAAAATAAGCTATTGTAAACCTAAGACCATTGTAAATAAAGTTTATACAGAGTGTACAAGATCTGGTATATTTTAGGACTCAAACACGCGGTCTGGGTGGTTCTGCCTAATATGGGCATTAAGAAAATTATATGGAAAACGATTGAAATCACACTTGTAATGGATTATCTACGCGTTTTAAGCAACAAAATCGCTGAGGTATTACGAGACTCACTCTGTTCGAAATGCTGTGTATAAATGTGAACCTATAGATAAGTTTTATTGCAGTTTTTCATTTAGCTCGAAATGTTAAATGAAACAATGGAATAAAATCAAATGCTCATCGGCAATCACACTGTGTAAAATGCTAACTAATGTAAATATAACGTACAAGTAATGTATTATTTATTTTTAACAACAGTTACATTTTAATTAAAAACGATTGTCTATGATAACCAGCCACCATGTTTTGCCGTCAAAAGACATTTTTGTAATGGCCGATGTGCAATTTATGTTCTGATGGCACACCAACCATCGCATATTATTTAAACAAAAGGTTAATCAAAATAAATGGGTAACCAATCATTAGACAAGTGCCCAAAGAAACAGTTACAATTTATTTTTGCGTTCAAGATTTATTAGACAAGCAAGAAAGTGAAAAAAAACCGGCCAAGTGCGAGTCGGACTCGCTCACGAAGGGTTCCGTACCACTATCTATAAAAAACGGCAAAAAATCACGTTTGTTGTATGGGGGCTCCCATACAACAAACGTGATTTTTTTGCCCTTAAATATTTTTTTTACTTTTATTTAATTATTTATTTTTAATATATTCACTATATATAACTAAATATTCTGTGAATATTTCAAGCGTCTACCTGTTGCCGTTATCAATATCGAGCAAAAACGAGAATAAAAATCACGTTTGTTGTATGGGAGAACCCTGAAATATTTATTTTATTTTGATTTTTAGTATTTGTTGATAGAGCGGCAACAGAAATACATCATCTGTGAAATTTCAATTGTCTAACTATCACGGTTCATGAGATACAGTCTGGTGACAGACGGACGAACGGACAGCGGAGTCTTAGTAATAGGGTCCCGTTTTCACCCTTTGGGTACGGAACCCTAAAAAAGGAAAAATAAACCCGTGGCTTTTAACTACCACAGATAAATAAATTCTATGATCATTCCAAGTTTTTTTTTAATGCTTGTGCATTTATCACTTTAATTTTAATTAATTAAATGATGTATAATTTTTACATTGTTTTTCTAAAGGTTGCATAATATCTAGGTTTTGAAATTGAGTGCGTCCAGAATGATAGCGATCAATTGGCAATTAAGGGCACCTACCAATGGCGATATTACCATAACGAATAATTCAGATCGTGTGTGTCTGAATCCATTACGAAATGGTTTCTGAATACGTGATACACATTCAGATTCATTAAGGATTCGTGTCAACAAAATATCTTTAAAATTTTGAGAAATAAATTACACACGTGGATTCTTATTAGGAGCCCAGATAAATGCTAATACTACTCTAGGTAAAGGAAAAAATTACAAGCTAAGACGACTACAATATTATGTAATTGGCTAATTTACGATTACAATATTGTTTACGAGGATTTCAAATAAACCTATATAAACGCTTATAATGTAACCTAAGAAGCTAGGTGAACGCTTCGAATTGGATGACCATAATGTGAAAAGTTTAGACAGGACTTTACCAGGAGTAACTCGTCGCTATAATAGAATCGCTGACATCTACACTGAACACTCCAGGTTAGATTTTTAAGTTTTCGATCGTAAAACTAGTCCTTTGAACCACAAACGAAATTTCTGCAGATCTCCTATTCCCAACTCCCGATACACTTCGACAATAATTTTAACAGACCCTACAATGGTTTCCTCTGTAAGCATTGTAACCTGTCATCTGTACGTTCCGTTGTACGAAGCACTTGTCTTATTAGCATTGTCTGTGCAGACTAAACGCAACGTTCGCTGCGTGATTTGGAACGCCTTTTACGTGGAAATAACGACAGCATTATTTTTGCGTTGGAAAATATAGTGGTATGTCTAATTTTCTGAGGCGTAGAGGTGATTTTTGAGAGGTTCGTTTGTGAAGGTAAGTTGGTTGTGCTATAGTACCCTGTCATGTAATGTATTGCCGGACAAAGAGTATGATTGTGTAGCTTCTCTGTTGGCTTAATTACAAATGTTTACCGTATTGGTCTCATTGTACTGTCATATATTGTGTTATGTAATAAATACTGCGCCAACAAAATTACAGACCTTTATTCTAGTTTTATTTACGATGGTTTGAGATTGTATAGAGCGGACGATTACCGATTTCTGTTCTGCTGTGAAATATTTCAGTTATAGACTAAGTATTGTTTGAGAGGCATTAAACTAAGTGGAACAAATAAATCTTTATAGAGTGATTGTGTGGTTAATGCTTGTCATGCCTGAAGTTACTAGTGGGTAGTTTAAACATACTTAATCTTAAACCATCTTTAGGTTGTTAACTGCACACATTACAAAAATTTATTCAGCAAATAATCCATAATACGTATGAGAGTCGCACGCGCTGTCGTAACGAATGCTATCCCCTGAATATCAAGCGAAGATTTGACTGATGTAGTCACGATCGAGACACGCGCTTCCAACGTTTTTCTTGTACATGTGAGACAACCAACCGAGTCGTTTACATCGGCTTATGGCCGCCCCGTAACCAGCGGACCATTAATTAATCCCATAACGGGCCACCGACTGGTTTCAACGATTTTGAATGACAAAATTGCTGCCCCCAGAGAATCAACTTGACGGATGGTGTAATTGAGGTTTGAAATATTATTTCGCGATCTACCGCTAACGATGTCGCGTGAAACGGAACGTTACAGTAAAAAAACAAACATGGCGCCGCACCGTTTCCCGCGCAAACCGCACTCTTTGATTGTAATCGCGCGCGTGAAGTTCTAATTTCGAATAGATTACTGTGATTGGTCGGCGCGGCATGGGAGGGGCGGGGGGTGCGTGGCGGCGCCAGACGTGCCGAGCCGCGTAAATGGTGAGGTGCGTTTTTGCGGTGCAATTGGCGAGTAGAAATCTTGCCGGATCGCGTGAACGCGCGGAATCAATTGCAAACGCGTACGCACGCCACTGTAAAAAAAGTGATATATAGCTCGGGATAATTATAAGTCATGTCTCTGGGTAACGCGCGCCCGATAAGGGAATAAGCAACATTTGTACAGGAATACTGCGATGTAATTGGGATCCCGCCTTTATGTAGCCTCCGCATGCTTTTATATCAATTTATGGGTATAATGAGTGCTGATAAGTAGGCTCTTCGTGTATTCATTTATCATTAACGGTCTTCAAACGTTTCATGTACGGAATAGGTACGTAGTATCAAATGGCTCTGGAATTGCTCGCCGCAACTGCTTTTGGATTGGAAAAATAAATAACACGAAATGTATAAAACGTATTGTAGATAAAAATGAATGTTATCTTAAAGTTTTTAGTTCATAAATATAAATAGGTTTAGGGTGCAGTATTTCATTACGTAATAGCTTTTTACTTGCTTGCTTGTACCTATATCATATAACTTGAATTTACGGTGTACGTTGATTGTGTTAGTCGTGAATGGCGTCATTCATATACATGGATGTATAAATGTGTCTGAAACCTTTACTTAGTAGCAATCAGACCCGTTCATAAAAACACAAGTTTTTTATAATGTTTTGTGAAATACCCATACTTTGCAATTGCTCGTTACTATGGCAAAATAATGTCTCTAGGAATTGAAAAGAAACGTTAAAATATTGTCTCAACAAACTAAACACTGTGCTGTTTAATACTGATGGTACTAGGGCCACAGAATATCACAGGAGCTAACGCTACACTTTTTAACGCAAGCACCCACTCAGTCGTGGGTGTTCAATTCTAATTCTAACAAATTCGCCATTGAACAGACACGAAATAAATCAAGCGGTTTGTATAAAATAATAAATAACATACCGTGAGTCGACAGTAACGCGAATAAATCGCGTCGCGGCTAACGAGTCGCGTCGCGTCGCCGCCTGACCGCACAACCGCGCGACAACCGTGAACCGTTGGGCATTTCATCTGAGCTCACACTTATACATAATTTCGTCAACGCCAACACTTATAATGCTCGCGTTAGATTTGAGCATGAAAACGGAATGTGTGAAATTGAAGTAAACGAGGTTGGAGGGAAATGTGAAGGCATTGATTATTTTTGAAATTCTCCTAAAACAGGAGCGTATTTTGATTGTTCTACTTAATTTTTTTTTTCTCACTATGACCACTAGCAAGTTAACACGCAAGGGCTATCAACTGCTTAACCGGACTATCCTGTGGTGGCCTCAAATGAATTTAAGGCCCCCAGCCAAGGCAACAAAGCTAGCTACAAGCTAAAACTACTGAACGCTCGCTAAGGGCATTCTCTGTGAAATACGACCTCGGCTTAGCGGCGTCAGTTTGGGACAGCAAGGGACAACAGGCTGGGTCGTTTCATTAAGTAGGGGTTATTAAAGCTAAAGGCTCAGCGGCGCGGGCTGGCTCGTTAGGCAAAAGTCGGGGAGGGTTTTGAATGGGTCGTCGCGACGGACCTCGGCGGCGAGGTCGGTATACGGAACGCGCTTGTTCTACTTAAACACCATTGTGCCACAATATATTATTGGACGTAACGTTCGTCTGCTACATAGGACTCGAGACAAAATGGCCGAATGTTCTCTTTTGGGTTCAGACTGTTCATTTTTCGATCATTCGGAGTCAATATCCTTTTTTATGGATGGGAAATCATCAACTGACTTCTCCCGCTCTGGGTGGAGCGGCAGGGAGTGTCAGAGTCTTACTGACTAAAACGCATCCGTGTTCCTCCTCCGTGCCCTTTGCGTTCCAGGGCCGCGGTGACTTTTTCGAACAATTTCCGCAACAATGCCAGTGTACTAGTTTTGGGCAACGTTAAAAAAAAACTAAGCCATGTTCGTTCTCAACATTGTCATTGAAAAGTTCAGGGCGAAAAGTTTCAGGCGCAATTTGATAGATTGCGACTTCTCTCTTTAATTTTAAGGGTTCCGTATCCGAAGAGTAACCAATAGCATTCTATTACTTACTAAACCTCAGGTGTCCGTCCGTCCGTCTATCTGCGGGCAGTATCTCACAAACCGTAGGTTATGGGTAGATAGTTGAAATTTTCAGCGTGTGTATTTCTATTGCAACATTACTATGTACAGATTCGTACAAATCACTGTAAGTTAGTAAAAATTACAAAGATATAATTTTGAATTTTTGTAGGTACATCATTAGAACATAATTGTATTATTTCATACAATGTCTGGTCAATACTACACATTGTATACATTCTGTACTTAACATGCTTCTTAACACATAGTAAGCTTTATAATGTGTAAGTTTATCTATCATCACGCTCGTTCTCTTTTACGAGGCAAGCAGAACGGGTGCCGGACTAATTAAAGTGAGTCGTTAATGTCACTTGGGGTGAAGATCTCGATTATTTTGTTATTTACCTTTATAGACGAAGTGTCAGGAGTGTTTTATACATCCTCCTTGATCAAAAGGGCTAGTTACAAAACCTGGAATTTATAACTGAAGAATGAGAAGACCGGTCTTCTATGACGTGCTAATGCTATAATGATTTCGTTGTGAAAAAAGATACCTAGTGATATTCGTCTTTTATACCTCTGTCATTCTCCTCGGCATTCTCACGTCATAATTAGGGGGTTGTATACCCAGTACTGGGCGATTTTGAACCGGAATTGTAATGATAATGATGAGGATATGATAATATTAGGACATGATTTTGAAGCATTTATTCAAGGTGAGTTTTCAGTTTCTCTTGATTTATTGTCCAATTCCCTTCAATAATGCATTAAACTGAGGTGTATTGCTTGCTGAAAATAGGTTGTTTACTTTTTTTAGATTTGATATTCTTCATCTTCTTCTTCTCCGTGTGGATAGTAAGGTCTAACGACCCCACGGATGGGAAATCATCAAATGACTCCTTCCACTATGGTTGGAGCGGGAGGGAGTGTCGAACTCTTACTGACTAAAACCCATCCGTGCTTCTCCTAGTACCCTTTGCTTTCCAGGGCGACGCTTATTTCTGAAGCGTTTACAACTTTCACAACTGATGAAATCCAGCAACGACCACCCCATTTCATATTTCAAGACAATGATTAGCGATTAAACAATAACTGCTAAGAACTCGGTTATAAATCATTCTTTTAGTTCCATGATAGTGGTTGCAAGTCTTTAAAAGCGAAATTCATACATTAAATCCGACTGAAAATATGTAGGAAAGTACTCCTCCATGCTTTCTTAGTTCCAAATACGCCAACAATTTGTCGATGGGCACCATACAAACTCATGTTACAATTGATTTATACTGACTTATTGGCCATACCTTATTCAAAGTTTACTTTTTCACACAATTCCCAGTAAATCTAATTACATTTAAGACGTCCATTCAGTTTTAAAACTAAATTCTTGTAAATCGAGTATACAGATTCATGGATTCATGCTGAGTCCAATATGGACATCGGTCTTCATTGTGCAATGAATCGGCTGAGCTAATGAATCGATCCATTATCGATACATTCGATCAATTAAGGACGGTTGAGAATCGATAAATCACGACCGAGTGTACTTTGAGGAACGCGCCTAATAAAGAAATGTATGTAAGTAGGTACCTAGTTACGGTGGAGGTGGAAAATTGTGAGGGTACGGTGAAAATAATTAAAGTTGAATAAAAATGAAGTAATACATTTTTATTGATTTTAAACATACATTTTTTACATTGCAATATATTATTGCAATGTAAAAAATGCACTGCTGAAAAGTTTTTTTTTTTAGGAATGATCACTAGCAAGTTAACACGCAAGGGCTACCAGCTTCAGGGCTGCGGATTTTGTTCGAAAGAGTTACCGCGGCCCCGGAACGCAAAAGGCACTAGGAGGAGCATGGATGGGTTTTAGTCAGTAAGAGTCTGACACTCCCTCCCGCTCCACCCAGAGCGGCAGGAGTCATTTGATGATTTCCCATCTTTAAAAAAAAAAAGGGCAACCTACTAAAAAGTTTTATTTTCACTATCATAGGGACAATAATTATTCTCGTATTTTTTTAGGGAGACATTCGCGTCGCAGTCTAAAACTATCAAAAATATCTAATATCTCTACATTTTGATAATTTTGTGACGTTGATTGTCGCCGAGATGGTATTGAATTTGAAAGCTAATTAAAGTACTAAAATTGGCATTGTCATCATAATTAACATATGTCTCAGCTTTTAGATCAAACCGATGCAGTTGAATATCAGTTACATAGGTACTTAGCTGACTTCCACACACAGTAACATGGTCATTTTTAGGGTTCCGTACCCAAAGGGTAAAAACGGGACTCTATTACTAAGACTCCACTGTCCCATACAACGAACGTGATTTTTGTCGTTTTTTTATAGATAATGTACGGAACCCTTCCCTTTTTAAAAATAAAGAATATAGTTTTTTTATTTATTTTTTCTTTTTATGGATGGGAAATCATCAAATGACTTGTTCCGCTCTGGGTGGAGCGGAAGGGAGAGTCAGACTCTGACTAAAACCAATCCGTATTCCAACTTTGCATTCCAGGGCTGCGGTAAATATTTCGAACAGATTCCGAAACCCTGGCAGACCATGCATGGCATCCCACACATATCTTTTACAGAAACCTACAAATATGTAGGTAGGTAGGTACAAACTTACTAACATAATTTAATAAATCATAAATTCTTATCTTTTTAAATCAACCATTAACGACTAATAGTCTTCCGAAAATGGATCTTATTATCAAGTTTTTTTACAAAAATATAAGTTTTTTAAGCTCCATTTTCAAATTCAATCAATTATTTGTAAATATAGATCGACTTCTGTAAATTCTTTAGACTTTTTAGACACTCTGAGATAGCCATAAGGGACTGATATTCTTTGAATCGATTACTAGCGAGTGAAACAATAAATAGAATCGGCACGAACAATCTTAATGTTTCCTTGATACTTGTAAGGCGTCAAAAGGTTTTTTTTTAGTGGCTGTGTTTGTTATAGATTGATTTTATTTTGTTGATGTAAGAAAGAAAAGAAAAGAAAGAAAATAAGTTTATTCCGCCAGAAATGACGCACAAAAATAACAAAATTAAAAAAGAAAGTTCTAAAAATACAACCCGTTTCACTGCCAAGCTATGTCGGGACCGGACATTAACTACCACGAGTCTCTGGTTATGCCACAGACAAAACCGAACATAGTTCTAGAGTTGTCCATGGCATAACGTCCGGCACCGACTGTCGACTGACAGTGACAAGTTGACAACTGACATTACAACTTATAATCAAATAAACAGTAGTGATGTGTTGAGTTAAACCTGTCAGAACAGATGGTCAATGGGAAAAGTTCTAGATTGGCGACCGCGTACAGGAAGACGCAGCGTTGGAAGGCCTCCCACAAGGTGGACCGATGACCTGGTAATGGTCGCCGGTAGCCGATGGATGCGAGACGCACAGGATCAGTTGTTGTGGCGACACTTGGGGGAGGCTAATGTCCAGCAGTGGACGTCTTTCGGCTGATTTGATGATGAAAGGAAGGAAGTGGATATAGTCTACGGCGGCGTAACGAGTTTGCCGAAAGGTTGCAAAGCAAAGCACACACTGTATATAAAAAAACACTTCAAAGATCTAGAGTCTTGAAGGTTTGCCCATAAACAATGTGTCCGTGGAGTTCTTCTCCATAGAGGTCTACGCTTTGGAACGTGCAACTATCTTTATCTCTTTGACTGAGCGTTCAAAAGTGTCTGTATTTATTTAATTGAAATAAATGCCAAAATTATAAGTTTTATAAATCGAAATCTTCAAGGTTAAGCAACGCTTGCCACGTTTGGTTTGTGGATGGGTGACCATCTTAAAATACCGAGACTCCTCCGTGCCTCAGAAGGCACGGTAAGCCGTTGGTCCCGGCTGTCATTTGGAAATCTTTGGCAGTCGTTACGGATTGTCAGAAGCCCGAAATTCAGACATCAGTCTTGCCAAGAAGTACCGTGTTACCCAGTTAATGAGTTGTGATTGTGAAGGTCTGGTAGGCAGCCGCTCCACGTAAAATACTGGTATTCAGCTGAATCCGGTTTGACTGGGAGCCGACCACAATACCTATAGTTGAAAAACCTAAGCTAGATGATACATGAGAGGCTCTTTCATGGGATGCATGAAGGAGCCTCCTCGTGTAGCGCAATTTGTTCCATCAGACACTCAACTGAACCGAGCGCTCGGCGCATCCTGGACAGTCTCACCTAACACCTTATAAGACTGGCCAATACTTCCCTTGCGGTGGTAGGGCTAGCACCCGCCTGGTTCGCGACCACCCTCCCACCGGAGTTCGGCGTCAAGCAGCCTGCTGTGTTTCGTCGACGCGTGGGAGTACCCGTGTCTCAAGGCATCTTCTGGGCACGCTTGTTTTCATCATGGACCTCATCTATCGCTTTCCATCAGGCGTGATCGAGGTCAAGAGCTAGCCCATTCATGAATATAAAAAAATACAAGAGCATTATCTTTTCGTCCCAACATATTATTTCACACAGTGTCATCTTCATCACGGCTTTAAAAGCCCCACATTTACTAACTTCCTTCGCAAAATATACTAAGAAATGTGATTAAATTCTCGTTGCGTGATCTGCACACATTTCGGCTTCGCTTGCGCAGGATTTATAACGTACATATGATCTAGCATGTCATTATGTGTACTATGATGTCTGTAGATTATTGTAGGTCTGTGATCGCGTATCCGCTGAACATTGGTATAATCTAGGTAATTTTATAGATGGGCAACTTTACAGATAGGTAATTTTAGAGATGGGTAATTTTAAAGATATGTTTGTACGTTTAATGTGTTAGGTAGTTAGTAGGTTGTAAATAAATTGATCAAGTTCTTTTCTGGGACGAGTTTAAAAATTGTATCGAAATATCGGTGTATCCTTTTGAGTTGTACAAAACAGAATATGGTCGATGCAAAATGTCCTATGTAACATTTTTGTCGATAATGAGTTATGCAGTTATTTGAAAAGCGATTTTTGATACTTAGCAAAACCTCCCATATGACTGTGAGTTCTTAATATGTCGATAAATTATGTTTCATTATTAAAAACCTGAAGTGTCAACCTACATTTTACAGGAAGTATTTCTTTTTTTTTTTCGAAAAGTTACTTTATACACATAGAAAGGAGGCTTTAAATTTGCAACGACGATATGGAATAGAAATTAATTCTGTTGTTTGTATACTTTTTACTGAGAGTTTTAGGCTACGATATTTAATTCATCTATAAACAAATCTGGATTACATAGTTCCAAATTCTCAAACACAATTGGCACAAAACTCTAGTGCCTTTATATGATACTAAGTTTTTAATAATATGTAAAATAATATCACGAGTCTGCAATCCAGGACACAATAATAGATAGCAGAGATAACGTGACTTAATTTATCACATAATGAAGTAGAAAACATAATTTTTATTTACAAATGATCTTAATTTCCATATCATTAACACCTTTTTATGAGACACTTAATCATAATTATCTTTGAAAGGTATTTTTATTGCTCGTATCTATATCAAATGATTTACATAAAGCAGTAGTAGGTACTTGATCAATTGCATGTTAAAGGCAACTAATTTGCAGTGTAATCAGCAATAAAATAAATTGTTTTGTAAAAAGGTGCGCGTGCACATAACGCCTCATTAGAATATACACAATCGTGTTTGTATTAGCATAATTGTGGGAAAATATGTACGGTGTTTATGTTTATTTTGTTTATGTTTGATAATGACGCTGGGTGAATGAAAATTTACGGTGTTATCAAATAGGCTACCTCATTACACGTCATCGTTGTTATTAGTAGACAGACGAAAGGATTTATCTTCAGGTATTTGCACGATGACCACATCATCATCATATCAGCCGAAAGACGTCCACTGCTGGACATAGGCCTCCTCCAAGTGTCGCCACAACAACCGGTCCTGTGCGTCTCGCATCCATCGGTTACCCGCGACCCTCACCAGGTCATCGGTCCACCTTGTGGAAGGTTTTCCAACGCTGCGTCTTCCGGTACGCGGTCTTCCACTCCAGAACTTTTCGGCCCCATCGACCATCTGTTCTGACAGGTTTAACACAACACATCAATAAATCATCTTGTAAATGCTAACGAAATTTTCACAGATGATGTATTTCTGTTGACGCTATAACAATAAATACTAAAAACAGAATAAAATAAATAATTAAGTGGGGCTCCCATACAACAAACGTGTTTTTTTTGCCGTTTTTTTATAGATATTGGTACGGAACCCTTCGTGCGCGAGTCCGACTCGCACTTGGCCCGTTTTTTTTTAACTATAGGTACCATAACTCTTGCCGAAGGCTACACAATTGCCCAAGATTTTATTTATTTAACAATAAATTCTTATCATTTTCCCTAAAGAAATTTTATGAAGGTATCTCTCGTTCCAGAGTAAGTCTAGCCAGTTGATATTTAAATAATAATATTATTATGATAATGAACAGAAACAAATGTGTTTAAAATGGAAACCAAGTACTATTGCGCTTAGAATTACCATTCGTTTACTTCGCCCTCTTAATATATGATGGGATTAAATGTATTTTATGTTAGTAACTAGGTTATCTTGTGTTCTTAACGTTAAAATAAAATTGCTGGAAACATGTGGTTGGAATTTCGATTTTTAATGTATTTAAATCGCGTAAGAAATACTATACTTCGCTCCAAAAGAATGGGCTGGGGCTCTAGACAAGTGACATTCCTACAGTGGTAGCGTGGCGAAGGCGATTGTCAATACGTCAAAAATATATGGGATTGACAGATGCTATCGAAATGTCACGTGATCAAATTCCTACATTTTGTCATTTCGACAGTCGCATTTGCTAATTGAATGGCACATCTGGGCAAGTCTGCCGCAAGGCCCGCATAACTATCGATCCTCATCATCATCATCATATCAGCCCAAAGGCGTCCACTGCTGGACATAGGCCTCCCCCAAGTGTCGCCACAACAACCGGTCCTGTGCATCTCGCATCCATCGGTTACCCGCGACCCTCACCAGGTCATCGGTCCACCTTGTGGCAGGCCTTCCAACGCTGCGTCTTCCGGTACGCGGTCGCCACTCCAAAACTTTTCGGCCCCATCGACCATCTGTTCTGCGAGCAATGTGCCCTGCCCACTGCCACTTCAATTTGGCGATCCTTCGGGCTATGTCGGTAACCTTGGTTTCTTGCCTTGTCTATCGATCCTGTATCACACAAAATTAGTGCACTGAATTCGTGACACCGGGCAGTCGAAGACCTCGAAGGACACACAAATCCATGGCTCAAGTGGAAAGATTTTTATAAAATTTAGCTATTTGTTTTATTAAGGAGAAAGTGCTGAAAAACAGTTTTCGTGAGAGTGAAGATGTATACTTAAAGGAAACCGTCAGACTTTCCATAATAATGTAAATTTCTATCAGCTGCTATGTCAGCTGTAAGCAATTTCTCAAATGCTTTCTCCTTTAATCTTCTTCTAGAAAGAAAGAAAAAGAGTTAATTCGCGCCAAGCATGACGCACACCATTAAAATATATAGGTATATATATAAATGTAAATGGGATTGTGAGGAAGACATGTGTCACATCAGCGCAAAACGGCCATCGCTTAGCATAATGCTGGAACTCGACGTGTGCGAGACAGAGCCACAGCGCTTGTTTTCAGCGACAGCCGGCTCAGACTGAGAGACGTCGGCCAGAGCAGCTTTAAAGTAATTGAATAGAAAAATAATAAAAAAAATATTATTCTACAATATCTATACAGCATCGCTCGCACGTCCTGATGACTTCATCATAACAAGAATGGCGTAACCGCCACAAACATCTCAATTTTTAAGTCCTTTATGAAATAATCGTCATTAAAGTCAGCAGAGCAAATGGCTCGGTACATGGATATGGCTCAATGCGACATTGCGCATAAATGTAGCAATATATAATTCTTTGATTACTCGTCCGACGACTTACTGCGATTAATAGCGTTTTAAGCGATCGCCGCGTGCTGGGGTAGTGTTGCGTAGGCTTTGGTAAGGGTCTGGTCTGGCTTTAACATTATTATTGGAGAAATTGATTATTTCGTTAGGATCTTACCCTCTGTGGCATAGAGGGTTAGATCCAAACGAAATAATCATTTTCTTTCTTGGAGTGAATGAGAGAGATCACGATAGAGTCCATGGTGATGTCTCTCAATCACTCCAAGATTTGCTGGGAGAAAACTCAACTTTGAGTTTTATTAAGCTCACCTCTGTACATTGAACTTTTATCACTGTGCTGATATTAGCTGTTTGCTTTAAAACGAAGAGTTAGGAATTTCGTTGAAAGTGCAAACCAGCAGCTTATTTGCGTAATACAAAATAGTTATTTATGATATTAGTGCGGTAAATTGGTTTTTACAAACGAGTAGACGAAAGTCACGAGTTTGTAAATACCAATTTCCGCACGTGTGTCATACAATGTTTTTCAACACATTTGCGAGAAAACAGTACAATAGGTAAAAATCTTTTTTGCTTTTAGATATCAATCGGAAAGTCTCAACAATTTTTGATGTTTCTAATATGAAGATGGCGCGAATTTGCAAATGGAACTACTATATTTCGTCTCATAAAGTGAGACAAACGTATTGTGCAAAAGCGGTTCCAAGGTGGTTCGATCATTCAGCATGTTTATTCTCGGTATTGTAAAACTCCTTCATGGAATTCTTAAATATTTAGTACATAAATAAAAAAAAAAAAACTGTAAAGGATACGCACGGCGCTATACAACGGAGTATGCGGTAAAATATGTACTTAGGTGAGAGCACCTATTTTACCGCACGTTCCATAGTGTGATTCGTAATTTTTTAACTTTCGAGCAATGTATACAGTCTTCTTGAATGCATTTTTTGAGCAAATATGTTGAAAATGAATGTAATCGTCCACATAAGCTTTATTTTGATAATTCGGCTGTATTAATTATTGTTGACGCTGTTGAGCATACGATTTAAAAAAAAATGGATCTAAAATTACATTCGAGTGGGAATGACACTGCGATTTAATAAGTTACACGATTAGGGTGTAGATTAGAGGCACCTCTGCAGAAATGAAACTTGATTCTAGGAACCCTAAGAAGAAACAGATTTTTACTTTTTACACCATGGTGAACTTCATCAAAATGGTTAAAGTTTTATACGCAATTTAGTCCTCTATTCAAGCAGTTGAGAACCTAAGTAACCGATTTCCGACCTTAAGTTATTTTCTTAATGTCGGAAATCAGTTACTTTGTTTTGTTTAGATACGTCATTAGTATCCGAAAAATACTGTTATTTCAAAACAGATTTAGGTACTGCAGTTGTCAGTCAGCCCATACCCTATCGAAGTCAGAGCTATTCGAACCAACATTTCATTGTGTATTCAGCACTATCATATTAAGCGACAGGTAATAGTCCTGTCGTGTTATATCCTATCTTAATGCACGGCCATTTTGAAATGTACGGCGGAATTGAGACACAAATTATTATAAGTAATAAGTGAGTCGTTATTGAGAGCGGGACATTTTGATAAAATTGTGTTGTTCAAAAGTGTTAGTGTTGAATGTACTGTGTTAAACATACGGATTATGGATTTTGCTATCATTTGCAAATTGTGTTGAAATAGTTAGTAATCTTCATGGCTTTATCATAGAAAGAAAATACAGCAGCTGGCGTTTTAGAAGGTCTTGGCTGTTTTTTTATTTTTACTCCAAAACGGCTCAACCAATTTTGATGTCGTTATAGATTGGATTGGATGGATTTTTAATGATGGGAAGTCATCAAATGACTCCTTTCGCTCTAGGTGGAGCGGGAGGGAGTGTCAGACTCTTACTGACTTTTTTTTTTTTCTCTTTATTTTTATTTAGGGACTTTTACACGATTGTGTATGCCAGTCCCATCGTACCTAACACAATATCAAACTTTTCTAAATCGTAACTTTGCAAACTTAAAAACTTTAAAGGCAGCCTCCGAACTAGGTGAAGACAAAATCTGCTGGAATATTCCTACATCATACCTATTTAACCTTAATTGATTAATTAAATCTGCTCTTTCAGACTGAAATCTGACACATTCCGTCAATAAATGCAAGACATCCTCTGGCGTTGTACATACCTCACAGTTTGGTGAATTCGTCTTCTTCATCAAAAATCCAATCTCTTACTGACTTAAACCCATCCGTGTTTCTCCAAATCCCCTAGTAGTACTTTTCCTTGGGATAATTTCCGACTTGCTTGTTTCAATTATTTTTATCTTGTTTTGTGATTTTTTCTAATTTGAGACTTCTTGCTTAAATGAAAACACCTCAGTTTTATCGCAAACTTATTTTTATTTGAGTTTAAGGCAAATGATGGAGATTTCTGGACTGAAACACGGTTTCTTCAAATTCATAGTTACCTACACTACGCTGGCTGTCGTAGTCCTAAGTACCAAATGTGCTAAACTGCCTTTACCTAATGAGCTCCGCAATAAATTAAATTGGAAGCTAGGTTTGATGCATTACTTTATGTAGTAACTAATAAATACGAATAACGACTTATGAGTTGTATATTAAGTGTATATGAACGAAGGATTGATAAAGTGGACTTTGAATGTGATAGAAAATAGGGATAATTGTTGTGAAGAAGGCTCTGAGTATGAATGTAAAAGAAAGAATGAAAGAAAAACATTAGTTAGACGTCACTCCATCAAGTGCAAATAAAAATTTAAAAAAGTGTGCCAACTGCCTCACCAATTTATTCATAATATAATTAAAATTAAGAAATAATATAAAATGTGTTTAAAATGACTAGGACTAATAATAACACTAAAATTACGACTGAAAATACTTACTACAATGAACCCAAATATGGATGAGGTCAAGATATGAGATGAATACAACGATAAATATAAAATTTTGATGTTACAGCTGAACAAACTGACTGCACTGACCCAAAATAAAATTGGAGGAAGAAATGCTGAATAAAAACGACAGGAAATATAAAACGTGATGATAAAAATAATCTGGCTAAGACGACACTTATTATTGCAGTAAGTCTATTTAGTAATTTACTGAAAAGACTAATCGGGAATATTGACAATTAATGACGATTTATTACAAAAAAAATAGGTAGGTAGATACGTATATTTCAAAAGAAAGTTCAGTGGGACGCCATTACTTACATTTTGTTATCTCTACCTATTCTCTATTAGTTGCGATAAAGCAGGTAGACAAAGGTGTGAATTATATAAACGATTATTGTCGGTTTGACCTTGAGTGCGCAAGACCACTTAGTAGTTAAAATACACTTAACTAAGATACCATAATCCAAATTGATATGTATATAATTATTTATTTTTAATTAAAGTGAATATATTATTCTGTGAATATTTCAAGCGTCTAACTGTTGCCGTTATCAATATCGAGCAAAAGCGAGCAAAAAAACACGTTTGTTGTATGGGAGCCCCCTTATATATTTATTTTATTCTGTTTTTAAATATTTGTTGTTATAGCGGCAACAGAAATACATCATCTGTAAAAATTTTAACTGTCTAGCTATCACGGTTCATGAGATACAGCCTGGTGACAGACAGACCGACGGATAGATAGACAGACGGAGAGCGGAGTCTTAGTAATAGGGTCCCGTTTTTAGCCTTTGGGTACGGAACCCTAAAAAATGCATTATCGTCTGTAACCATTCGAAACCTGTGATTCCTTATTGACATTGGTATCGTGTTAATTAACAACATTACTTGGTAAAATACTTTTTATTTTGACCTCAATTTCTGTATATATTTTGGATTGGACCAATGATTAGCTACTGAGAATGTATTCACAACAACGATGATTTTTGATTTAGAAACTAGAATTTTATACTTCTTTGTTCAGCCACCAATTACGGATTAAGAAATTGGCCAATAATATTCAAACTAGGTAAATAATTATCACAATTAACAGTATTAACAATACAATCAGATTCATTAGAACGCTAGTTGCGTTTGCCCCACTATAGTAGATAATAAGTTGATTAAATTAAAATTATGCCAAGAAATATCATAGTTAATCTTTAATCAAGTATTACTCGTAATATTTCTTCCTCCTCTATCTTTACGAGTATTACATGCCACGATAATCTACATCTATTTTAGTACCGTAATTTTTTATACCATTTTCTACTTCCTACAATTTTCAAGGAAGTGTTACGGCCCAGTACGTTCGTTCCCATTGGTTACTTACTCGTCCAATGCTAATGTTGGCTTGAGAATGTTGGCCACACACTTTTCTTCGAATTTGTTAGCGTTGGCTACAAGGAAGTGCGGAAGAGGCGTTAACGGAGGTGGAGAAATGGTAATATATTATTATAGCCTGCTAACGTCCATAACTGGAGTATAGTTGGCTTCTACGAAAGATATGATGATGGGAATATGACGCCATAATCATTGGGCCTGGTGGGCGGATCTTAGAGCCATATTGGGTGACCCTTCTATTGTTTTTCTTCTTCTTCAGGAACGTGGTGAGTTTTTCTTCGGTATCCAGCGAATAAAACCTCCAAGGGGCCTTACAGGGTTTTTATTCGGGTTATCGTTTCCGCACTTAGTCCTGATGTTGGATAATTGTGCTTGCTTACAGGATTTCTCATGACTATTTAATATAATAAAAGTCTGTAGGAAAATTGTGAGGAGTAGATTCTCTTACCCCTGAAAGTGTTTTTATTTATTTATTTATTTATTTAAAACTTCATGCACACAAATGTACAGAGGCGGACTTAATGCCTTAGGCATTTTCTACCAGTCAACCTTTGGGTGATGCAGAGACAAATAGTGGTAGGTGCAATGTGGAAAAGCAAAAAAAAACAGAAACACGATTTATATATAATTACTTACTGGTGTTTTCCCACACCCTTCAATTTAAATCACAAAAATATCTCTACCTATTTACTTCCATTCTCTCTTCGTGACCGTTTCGAAGTGGGAAATGGTCCCACATGCTGTCTCCAGTGTTAACATGTGTTGCCAGGACATAAACTATAGAAATGTGAGTAACTCGTGTGTGTTGCATTATACTCGCATGTAGTGGTGTTGTGTGCCGCGGGCTTAGCAGTTCTCACGGCGGGTGACGCTGGGTGCTCTGGTTTGAAAACATAAGGGGCATTATTTTTGTACCGGTAGCATCGGCAAGATTTCAGTCTCTGTTGATGGTACGTGTAATATTCTTTTAAAATATTACGTTTAGATAGTCGCAATTGAATTCTAAAGAAAGTGAAATTCTATCAGCGATCATTATAAAATAAAATAAACGCTATTATTACTATTCCACAATTGACAATCAAAATCTTTTTCTTCTTCTTCAATTCTGTTTAGGCATTCTGACAGTGGATACTTGCTATACTGACAGAACTACTGACAGACTTGATCAGCAAAAAGGTAGGTACCTTTTTTCTGATCAAGGTATGAGTGTAAAATTTGGGACTTGACTTACCTACTATCCCTACCAAAACTCTACTGATTAAGTTATTTTCCTTTACAAGTTTACAATAAAAGGTAGACAAAACGTATTCCTGATTCTGAAGTTATGTAGGCAGGTTAATACGTTTAAAAATGAAGAAAAAAGCGTTTCCTTTTATATAACAGGTGTGGAAAGGATGCAAGAACTGTTTGTCGCCACCGAGTCTAAACATGCTTTCCTGTCTAAACTATTGCCCCGTATATCCCCCCTAGATTCTCCTACGTGATAAGCATAATATAAAAATATGCGGCAGGTCCAGTGGCACAGGTTTAGCGTCATTTTGACACGCTGACTGTCGCCCCTGTGTGACTCAGGCACAGGACTTGCACGGAGAGACACACCGGTTTTATAACAGAGTGGGATGTAAAGCTATGTGCTAAATCGTTCAGTTAAATCAATTAAGTAGCGTTAAATCCTGCCAGGGCTGCGGATTTTGTTCGAAAGAGTCACCGCGGCCCTGGAACGCAAAAGGCACTAGGAGGAGCACGGATGGTTTTAGTCAGTAAGAGTCTGACAGTCCCTCCCGCAAGGTGGAGCGGGAGGGGTCATTTGATGATTTCCCATCAATAAATGAAGCGTTAAATGAGTTGATTTGTTTTCAAAACAAATCAACTCATTTAGAGTTGATTTGTTTTGATTTACGATTCTTGGAAGATGTTAAAACTTAACTGATGACTTTTACGATGGCGTTTTGATTATTTCCTTTCAAGAGTACCTAGCGTTGAGTTGTGTTTTTCTTACAAAATTCACGTAGATTGAATTCTTTATTCTTTGAAAATACACCAAAAATGGGCAACGATTCAAGATCAGTATTCGTTTTCGGTTTTATGGTAAATTATACTTATTTATTATTTTACAAATAATTCTTTTACACGCCAGTCTTTTTTGCCAAATTAAACTAGATGAGTACGATCTCTTTCGAGGAAAGCACCTTCAAGAATTAAGTGCACTAATTAGATAGTGCAAACACTTATTATCATCAATTCATCAGTTATCGTGTAGCTCAACTTAGAAGTTTGAGGAGCTCAACGATTTTACGAATCTCAATCGACGAAAGTTGAACAGGGGCCTAACCACCAACTCTTGAAGCAGTATTGTTTCAATATTACTTCCAGTGGGAAAGAGACGGAGCTATAGGTCCTGTAGTGGGTAGGTCTTTGACTTGAATGTACCCTGGCGATTGGGGATGTCATGCTAACTCAAAAGTCTGGCTGATGGCGGCGTATGCGTTGGATCATTTGGCTCCCTTAAAAATGGTCGAGCCGAATGGTGCTAGCGTATGCGTCATGTTCGTGAACGGGCGCCGTCAGCTGAGACTGGTCATCCCTTGGCTGCCATGGTTTATTTTAATTATTTCTTTGAACTGTTTCTTTTTACTCCGGACTCTTTTATCCTGCACGTCTTTTACATTGTTCTCACATATGTATAATTTTAATATGAATGATGTAACCATAATTTTGTAACAAAATATTATTTTTAAAAGAGTGTCCGTGGAGTTCCTTGCACGTTCTTCTCCATAGAGATCTACGCTTTGGAACGTGCAAATAGCTTCATCTTTTTTTTTGACCGACCGACCTTGACAATTCAAAAGTGCCTGTAAATGGTCTAATTGAAATAAATGCTTTGACTTTGACTTTGACTTTGACTTTGTATAGCTCCGTCTCTTTCAGGTCAAAATTGGGATCACTAACCAACAGTATAATACAGCAGGAGGAAACCAATTCATTCCATGGCCAAGCCGTCAAACAACTAATCACGAACTAACTTATCCAGTTTTTCATATCTAACTGCTCAGCTCTAGGATTACACGCTAATTTAGTATCTCTAATAACAAAATTATGAAGCGATGTCCCTACTTATCTTGATACTTTGCATCGCATAGCAACAGTGAAGTGGTCTGAACGAGATGCTTATAAACACCTCTAGTTTAATATATAGATACTAGTTCAGCTTATGTTAAACTAGCAACCCCCTCTGGCTATGCACGGCAGAGCATCGAAAAGCTACCAAACGGCATGTTTTTTTCCGAAATTTTCAACAATAAATTATCGTCATGTTTCAGCCAATGCTGAAAATTGGTGTTTAATTAATTATGGTCCCCTGTAAATTGTTACAGGAGACCATAATTCATTAAACACCCAAACGTTCCTCATGAAACACTCTATCCATTGGTGAAACCTTAAGAAAATCTGTTCAGTAGTTTTTGAGTTTAGCGCGTACAGACAGACAGACGCGGCAGGGGACTTTGTTTTATAATATTTTATTTTATTAGATTTCGAGAAAAAAGTGATACGTAATAGATAAGCTCCAGGCAGATAGTACTCTAGGCGCCATAATTATACTAATGTTCTCTAGGCCAGTCTAGGCAAATACCATTCATCCTTCTTACTAGCTATATTAATTTAGGTATGTCCGGCTCCATAATGTACCTGATAAGGATAACTTCTTCGAGGACAGAGGAAACCATTTTTCAACTGGAATGGGCCTGACTTTTCCTTTGAGAAAGGCCTCGAAGCTTACAAATATAGGCTAAATAGTTTTTGCCCACGGCTTCACTCACGTCTTTATAGATTTTCACAAAAAAGTAGCCTGTAATCGTCTCCAGTCCCCCTAATTAATGAAACGACCCAGTCTGATTGTCCCTTGCTGTCCCTAACTGACGCCGCTAAGCCGAGGTCGTATTCCACAGGGAATGCCCTTAGCGAGCGGTCAGTAGTTTTTAGTTTCTAGCTAGTTTTGTTGCCTTGGCTGGGGGCCTTAAATTCATTTGAGGCCACCACAGGTAAGTCCGGTTAAGCAGTTGATATCCCAATGGGTTAACTTGCTAGTGGTCATACCTAAAAAAAAAAAAAAGTCTCCAGTCCGTCGATCGGTCTGTGTACCAAAATTCATCAAAATCGGTTCAGCTACTTAGCCGTGAAAGTTTAACAAACAAATTCACTGTCGCATTTTTAATATTAGGATTATGTTGTATTTATTCCTGTTATTCCTAAAAATATTTCAGCTATTCGACCAAACTGGAATAAATCTTAATCTCGGAATAAATCGTTACTTACTCGAGAGTAATTTTTTTTTTTTTTTTTTTTTTTTTTTAAAGAAAACGTTGCCCCACACTAGGAATTTCTCCTGTATCGTGGGTGCGTTCACAAACATATAAACTCACATACAAAAACAGCCAGACCCGGAACAACTATCTGTAGGCCATACAAATATTTGTTCCGTGCGGGAATCGAACCCGTGACACGCAGCGCAGCAGTCGACCGCTCAACCACTGCGCCAACCGTGTCGAATCAATTTCACGTTTAACCAACTACAATCCGAGGAATAGCGAGTCTATTTGGGAATAATCACTCACTACACCACCGACAGGCACGGAAGACAAGAGTTATTTCAAGAATAATAAAATGGCGGCAAACAAACGAGTAAAACGTCTGGCTGTTTGTGTATGTGAGTTTGTATGTTTGTAAACGCACCCACGATACAGGAGTAATTCCTAGTGTGGGGCAACGTTTTTTAAAAAGAAAGAAAGAAGAAGAAGAGTACATAACAACTATTTTCTTAATGTCCCTCGGCAATCATCGCATTTTCGAATACGAACGAATGCTAATTTCCATGTCCATCTATTTATTAGTCATGTCAGAACTAAGTTCCTTCATATTGTTTTGTTTAAATTTCCATGTGATCTATAGGTACCAATAAAGTACTTAGTTTGACAGTTCTTTGATTTGTTCTTCTGATGGGAAAACGAAATTAACAATAAGTACACACATTTCTTTTTTTAATTTCGGCTTTCGCAGGTCTGCTGGAAGAAATTTCTTATAATGTAAGCAGTACCAGAGACCCATTACCCTGTAACTGTTCCACCTTTTTTACCTGTGTACACAATTAATAAACGTAATATATTATAAAACAATAAAAAAAAAACAAAAAAACGAAAACGACGAACGACGAATTTTGTTAAAAAAATAATATTTTTTTTTATTTGGTTTGATTTACCTTTGTATTAATAATTGTTATGTTATTTCTGCTACTGTTTCTCTGTGTGTACATAAATAATAAAATAAATCTGCTTAGCCTTTTCCCAGCTTAGCTATCCGTTTATACCTACTGGAAGCCAACTCTAATGGCACACTTGATACACGCAACGACTACCTACATTATCTGACTTCTCCAATCCAGTTACTGGGGTGAACCAATAACCTGCCAACCAGTCTCACCATGGGGAGAGATAACTGTTTCATTTCAAGGTTGACTGACAAAGACATCATCATCTTCATCATATAAGCTAAAAGACGTCCACATCTGGACATAGACCCCCCCAATTTTCGCCACAATAACCGGTGTTGTGCGTCTTAGACATATAAATATCCAGAATCCAAACATCACCCAATCAGCCACCAGCTTAGATATTCTGAGCGAGGACGATAGGCGTCCGGCGACGAGGCGACTCCAATTATTCAGCGATAGCCAGCAAACACTGGAATACATTAACACACAATGTATTCTGTAGCAGTATTGCCGTACATTGAGACTACAACTACACGAGCTGTGAACTTGACCAAATTACCTATAGAGGTTTAGGATATAAGTGAAGGAAAAGCTCCGGGCTACATAATAACAACCACACCGATCGAACTTTATGGTTAGGTTACACTATTTCGAGGTCGTTTTGTTATGGAATCCAAGGCGCGCGAGTTCGTCTCTCTCTTTACCGGTTTTTTTTTCTGGAATTTTTTTAGTGTTCTGTCCATTATTAATTTTTTAACATATATAATTTTTTTTTAAATCTTTATATTTACAGGGTTTAAATATAACTTAAATAAAAAAAATACACAAAACTTACAGCAAACTAAAATAAAGCATAAAAAAATTCGTCCTCAACACTGTTTTCTGGTAATGTGCCCAAGAGACTGGCGGCATTGCCACGTTGAATGACACTTAGTCTCTGCCCAAAGTAAAAGCCAGGTCTATGGTCACGGGAAGTGTCAACCAGCCGTTTCGAAATTTCTTTGAAAAGGCTGTGAACCCATGGGCCCAGGCGCACCGGGCGTCGGAGGAGGGCATACGCTGCCCTCCTTCTGCCCCCCTAACTGGGTCCAGGGGCGGCGGACTTGGGGATGTCCGTTGCCCCCCATTTATCCGGACCCGAGGTGGTGGCGCGTGGTGTTCCCGTGCGCCCCTCTGACGTCGCGGGGGGAATTAAACACCTCACTCCCCCCGCTTACGAGATGTGGCCCGCAGAGGCGGGCCGGCACCAGCTGGGGATTACGGAAGTCGCATACGTTCCCGCGATCCCCGGCATAGGTGGAAGATGGAACACCGGGGTGGTTTTAGTCAGTAAGAGTCTGACAGACCCCTCCGCCCGCCCCAGGGCGGAGGACATCCATGAGGATTTCCCCCCGTAAAAAAAAAAGACTGGAAGCCGAACCCAACATAGTTGTAGAAAGGCTAGACAGATTTTTGTTCTGATAGAAGTGAAAGGTTAGAGGCTGGTGTGAAGATTAAAATATCGCAATAGATTGTGGATTCCAACAATTTGAGGTGACTGGCGCTCATCATCATCATATCAGCCGAAAGACGTCCACTGCTGGACATAGGCCTCCCCCAAATGGGGGGTTGCCATAATCGCCACGCTTGGCAGGCGGGTTGGCGATCGCATTGTAGCTATAGCAATGTACGCCTCTTACGACACCCACGGGAAGTGATGGGATGGTGCTATTCTTTTACGTCCGACACCATACGGAACGGAACTGTTGCTAGCTAGTAATGTCTACGGAATATTGCAAACACCGTAAAATAATAACATATCTTGGGAGAAAAAAAAACTCCTGATAAATTGAGAACTGAAAATTTCTTCCGACAGATCAATGAGAGATCTTTTACAATTTTACTAATATACCAATAGGGATGGATTGTTTAATTGTTCTATCACAATTTCTCAAGAGATTATAAACGATCGATTTTTTTTTATTCTTAGCATTGTGGTAGAAATGTGTAATTTACAATTTATCGAGAGATTATAATTTTCTGTTAAACAAAGCAGGCCCAATAAATGAAATCCAAAAAAACTCGTCTCCAGTCCACAGTCCCAGTGTTTCTCAAGCTGATGTATTCAGAAGATAAAATCTAAGATTGTGCTGATAACCATCTCTGATATGACACGCGTTTATACTACAGATTTAACAGGTATTTAACTTTGTAATTATAATACTTGTTTTTGCTGTAATGAGCTTAACACTGTGTGGTTATTTCATAGAAATATACTTATTATTCATACATGCGTAAGCCTACTCAGAGTGAGTGCTGATCAATAAACTTTGAATACGAAATAAACATTGGTTGACAATTTGAAAAACTTTTAGTCGAAGGGTATAGGGATCTTTATTAGAAGCCCTTCGGGCCGGATTTCGAGTAAAAAACAACAATTCTAAATTCGAATAGATTTGGCAGTTAAATTTTTTGGATCTTTACTTTTGTAATTTCTCATAGTTGACGATGAGTTTCAGTATTAATTAACTTCATGTAGTGTGAAATTGACACGAGGTTTGTCAAATTTAATAAAATTTCAGCGAGGGACACATTATGAATTTGTAATACTAGTATAAGCCCTTATAGCCGTATTTCGAGAATGAAACTATTATTCTCACGGCCGAATCCGAAAAAAGTCACCCTAGATTTAGCAAATAGCGTTGACTTTTGTTGGGTCCTCATTTTTATAAATTCTGGTAGTTGACGATAAGTTTCAGCATTTTTTTACTTCTAGTATCTAGTCTTTTATTCCTTCGTTTACTCTTAATTTACCCTTAAGACTTACGGTTGGGACCATTATCGTATTCAAACGCAACTATTTTTACCAAACATTGTTTTGCAGATTCATGCCGACCTACAACTAAATTAACCCAACGTTATTAGTTGTAGCATGGAAACATTATCTTATTTAGAACTGTCAAGTTACTCTATGCAATTCTGGTTGGATCTTAGTGTGATGGCTTTTCAAACTCCTCTCCTATATGGAGTGTTTCAAGTGCTAAAGTATATAACTTATACCTGTCATGATAAATTCAGTTAGCTCGATGTTCTGATACCGATCAGCTGCAAAAACTTCCCAGATGTTTAAACCAAGGCAGTTTTTGTTTAATAAATTCTAACAGTAAGTATACTGCACAACTTACTGTGGGATTTTTATTAGAACTAGTACTACAGTTGTGTTTTTTTTTGTGAATCATTAAGGAAGGCATGAGGACTTATGTTTTGTTGATGGAATGAGATGATGAGTTAAAATAACTGTTGTAATCAATATCGCAATACTTTGCTTGGCAATCCGATTAATTTTATTTATCAGTGTAAACGAGAAGATAGGCAGAAAATACTTTATTGTACAACAAAATTGTCGTCGCTCATGCAATACTGCTAACATTGTATATCACTAAAAGTAATATAAGTACATCACTAAACTTCCAGAACCTTGAGTATCTTGTTAAGTCTGCTTTTCTTAGTCAAGTACACATTGATTGTGAAATCTTGTACGTTGACGAGGATGAGTTGATAATACGGATCCATCCACTTTCTGCAGCTAGCAAGAAATACCCCTCAGTAAAGGTGTCGTCAGACCTACATCCTGCTACCAACAACGATCGTCAACTGTCGTCGGCAATCGATGACATTCGTCGCACGTCTCTTAGCGCCCTTACATCTTGAGATTGTCAAGATATCAATCGTTGACAAAACAGGTTCATATAGTTTTTGTCGCGTTAAGCCAGGCACAATGAGTATTAAGCCTAGCTTATGAAATAATCTCTGACAAAAAATAACTGTTACAGATGTGATAAGATCACGGATCCTATCACATCTGCAACAGTTTTTTTCACTAAATAACAAACAAAGGGAAAAGGGAACAAAGAGTTTGGTATTTAGTAGAAATTATACCTACAACATGTAACAGAATAAATACAATACCTGAAATGAAAAGGGGTCATTGTACTCATACTTACGAACATCTTTTATTTACTATGGGACCAACACTGATATCGTGAAAAAAAATCGGCTTCCCGATACATTTGTGTAACACGACAAAATGTACTGAACAGCTGATGATTTTTAGTTGTTCATAATTATGAGTACAATGACCCCTATTTAGGTATTTACTTTATTCGGTTACATATAGTAAGTATATCCGTTTGTGGATGACAAAATTAATAATTTTAGCTGTAGTTACAGGCAGGCATGGCAGTGGCTAAATGCGTTTGATAGGTAGGTACACCTCTGCTTGTTCTTTCGCAGGCGTGATGTTTTATAGTTCCAAAGGCTTATTGTGACCAAAAATATACACTGAAATGTTGTTGGAACATTGGTAAGGAAAAATGTTTGACCATGTATTCATTGCAGTGTAGGTAGGTACATTAGAAGGCACCTCGGGCCCTGTATACTCTACGCAAACAACCAGTAATTATTTAGCTTTTCTTCAACTTGTTACCACGTCTTGCCAACTGTCTTGTCCACCATTATTTTATACTCGATAAACCTACGTTGTTGGACATCTTAAACTAAAGTTAAACATTACATTAATAAAGATACATGTATATCTTAAAAGCCTATTTTCTCTTTCAAATAGACATATCGAGAATATATGCAATTCCAATCCCACTTTCAAAACTAGGCTGTATGCAAACGTGGTATGTAAATGACCAGTGTTGCCATTAACAAGATGATAAGAATTCACTAACGAGCATCTATTTAATATCCGATGTTGCCAGCTCTCGGAATTGATTGACAGATGTCAGAATGGCCGTGTTCACGTCTGACAAGTGAGACGCAATTTTGTATTAAAGTTGATGGGTTAGTGTTGCCAGAATAATTAAAGGTTTACTTCCTTTTTGGTTATAATGGATTTTATGATAATGTTTTAGTTTATCTTTAAGTTATACAGGTAATTAGTTACAGTTACGTTGTAATTAGTTTGTTGATGTTGTATGTCACCCAGTCTGTCTGTCTGTCACAATGCGATGTGGTTCTAATTAATATTCCAAGTTACCGCTATATTACTAAGGAGGCTGAATAGCTCATCTTTGGATTCTCAAGCAAGTAAATATCAGAATTCCACCTACTCTATTCCATTGGATCATTGCCACTTAGAAAATGGCGTCATCTTCGCTTAGTTATATTGTAATTTGACACATTCTATTCATGTGTCGTCGACGTCTTTTCCCATTTTATTTAGAATCACTGTGTAATTTTGTCAGAATATATTATATATTCTGACAAAATTACAATACATTAATACAATACAATCAGCGTGTTAAATTCCGTCATTTTCCTCCTTTCACTGAAAAAGTGGATAAAAGTAATACAACAGTTATTTTTTGTATTTTATGTGGTGACAATCGATAGCATATATTTATTTAATCGAAGCCAAAACTTTATATAAGCAACAAACTTAAATTAAATCTTGTTTCCTCCTGCTTTCTAGTTTGAGATCTGTGTTTCCTGATAGCTACAATCTGGGAGTCTTTAAGTCAAGATTGAGGAATAGGTTACTTCTAAGCAAGCGTGCTCCATCGTCGACCAGTTCATCACTTTCCATCAGTTTTGATTGTGGCCAAATCAATAATAAAAAACCGGCCAAGTGCAAGTCGGACTCGCGCACGAAGGTTTCCCTACCATTATCTATAAAAAAACCCCTAAAACCGGCAAAAAAGTCACGTTTTTTGTATGGGAAACTTAAATATTTATTTTATTCTTTTTTTAGTATATTTGTTGTTATAGCGGCAACAGAAATACATCATCTGTGAAAATTTAAAGCTATCACGGTTCATGAGATACATCCTGGTGACAGACGGACAAACAGACAGCCGCACAGACAGACAGACGGACAGCCAACGTCTTTGTAATAGGGTCCCGTTTTTACCCTTTGGGAACGGAACCCTAAAAGAGAGCCAGTACTTTAAGTAGTAGTACCTTAAGAACCCCCACCTAATACAATTTCAAACTAACAAAACTTAAATAAACAGTATACAATTACCAATAAACTTATAATTCCAACCCAGCATAACATATTCGAAAGGAAATGAAACTTAGCAGATATATATACGAAGCAAGCGGAGGTAACCAGAATACCTCATCAATTCCTCCGGGAATGACCCGGCTATGTCCGGGAAAGAGCCGTTTTGCATAGCGTGGCGCAATCCCGAACAAACTAAAGGTGCGCTTACACGGGTAATTTTTTGAACAATTATTGCTCTGCAACTCTTAAAAATCAATCGGCAGCCATTAGTAGAGCATTCTGCAACAACTTCAACAAAATGCAACGATTTTTGCTGCAATATTGTTTTTAATTGCTCCACCATTGTTTATTTTCAACGAAACTTCTCGTGAATGTAGATATTGTCCAGATTCTTTTTTATTTCGCTCAATATTGACATTAAAAAAAAAATCGCCAAATTGACGCTTATATACTGCCGTTACCGTAAATTTCTTCATATTTTGTGACGTCACACCGACCAGTATTGCGTATTATTGATCAATTCGCATTGCCCGTGTAAACGCAGCTTTAGAACTTCCTTCTCTTTCCTGATCGCTGACGATACAATGTTTCGACAGCTTTATGTCGAAGATCGTTTTACAATGTTCTAAGTGAGATATTGGAGGCTTTGGGATGACGGAAAGTAAGTAGGATGTCGCTCTTGGACTAGGATTGGTATGCTTTAACGCGCCGTTGATACTGTGATTGATTCAAATTCGAATCGATGGTTCATGATTTGTTTGTTCGTTAATCGAATGTGTGGAAAATGTGGAAGCCTACCTCCCTACATAACGTTTATTCTGGTTATTTTTTGTTAATGTGTTACTAAATATTTTTTTAAAGACTGCCAACATAAAAATAATATCTAGGTTCCTACGGGAAATATGCGATTAAGTATTTACTCATAGCAGTTTCCGAGTTTCGTCGATCGTACTACACAACAATCCGAGGCGCATCGAACCCATTTACATAATGGCACTAGAGAAGATCGAATTTAAAGGTTGTTTTAGTAAATTAAATGACCTATCGTTATCACTTTTGAACGTAAAAGTACGCCATTACCCAGCGACGTTTACAAGCCGCAAAGGAAGATAAACAGATACCCTATATTTTCATTTTAATCCTCGATTAAGAACACGTGAAGGAAACATAACTTTATAGATATTATTCATCCTTTCTAACTTATCTAATATCACACACGTCAGTGTACTTTTTCCTAACAAATCTATTTCTCGCTTAATTCACAAAGTGTTGCCATGCGCCATTTAAAAAATGCGCTCATACCGCGCGGTGTAAACGAACGCATCATTCATCATTTATGATGAATTTACTTCTTCGCAACTGGCAACATCCGCGCACCTGCACACGTCAACACGTCACAGATAAAAAAAAGAATATGGCGTCTATCGTCATACGCCATTCAAGTCAATTGGTTACAATAAAATTAATGATCAGACATAATTCTGTCTGGTTTATGACAACTTACATAAATATTTAAGTTGTAAAAATAAATAAATGCCTTTTAGGATTGATTTCGTGTTTATGTATCTTGACGTGGTTGAGTGAAGAATTCATTTGGCAAGGAAGACGCAACAGCCTCTTTTTTAGCCCGCTGAACATAATATCCTCAACACTTTTTCCTATGGTGGTAAGAAAAATAAAGCTTTCAGAGTAATACGGAGTTACATATTTCTGATGGAAGTATAACATAAATACATAATTATCATGGATTCATGTAAGTCACATTGAACGAATATACTGTGGAATATACCTTATTGAATTCAATAAGGTATATTCCACAGTATATTCAAGGAGGTTTTTGATTTTATATGTACCTAATTACATTATAATATAAAAAACCTCCTTGACCGTAACGTGTACATACGACCATCTTTACGTGTCCTTGCACCATTGGATACCAAAATTAACTTGACCATGTAGGTAAAGATTGATGAAAGTACCTTCTTGAATTAAATTGCAAACTATTTAACTGTCCTGACACTCACATAATTATTCATTAGCCAATAAAAGGTGACCTCATCATTCTTATAGCCGCCATAATTAACACTTTTATTCGTCAATCCATTACATTTTTGCCCTAATCCATTGTATTTTGTTATAAATAAACTAGGACGCAATTATTAACTCCAGTTTGTAATACATATACGTTGGGACATGAATGTGTGACGTTACTCAGTGTCTGAGACACAGCGTGACGCCGAAGACGAAGAACGACTAAATACACGGTATTTATTGTAACTGGCAACACTAATTTTTCGCGGGCTAAAATATGAGGAGAAATTACGGGCCTCGAGTAACCTTTTACAATGAATTATTATTTTAAACGTTTGATGGTATAGATTTGGTGTTCCATTTCTTTGTAAAGTGTTATTAATTGTTTTTATCATTATCTGAGATCTCCAGACCTTGTTTTGTGGGCAGTAGATATTATTTTCTTGATATGCGTGTTAAGATAGTGCGTGATCGATCTTGCTTAGTGAATGAATGTGCGACAGCGAGAGAAATAACATGAAATTGGTTTTTTTTACATTATGTGCATAAAAGCTTTTACTCAAGGGCAAAAATTGTAGAAAGACGCACGAAGGTAAAGCTTAATTTTGGCTCTCTCTAGACAAATATTTAACCGCTCCAGCACTGCCGGGCACACCGGTGTGCCGCGAGATTATCGCGAATTTAATATTTATTATTAGTAGGTACTATTACGTGAGATTTATTTTTTATTTTGGAATTTTCACATGTCAGTGCTCGAGCGGTTTTACATAAATACAATATAAAATAACTTAAAATAAAACCATATGCCTCATCAAGTAAATACCTCAGAAATCAACTGTCTAATTTAAATAATGACATCTCAAATCTCATTAATAAGGTCTCAAGATTAACACTAAACCAAGAAAATCACAATTTACAATACGACAAAACCTTATTTTATCCTCAACTTAAACACTGGATTAAACCATAACACAAGTAAGAGATTTTTATGTAGGTACTCAATACTCCAGGAATGTCGGCCGGTACTGCCAGCAAGAATAAATATTTACACCAAGCACAAGAAAGCTTCGCCCTGATAATGTTATTCATTCACTGGCTGTAAGAAATGAGTGTAAGGCTGTACTTGTAATGTATACCTTTGCTTGCTTTGTGTTCAAGAGAGATAACTTTAAAAAGTAAACTTGTCTATGGTGAAGTTTTGTTCTTTTTTTGACAGTTCTGCTTTTCGCGCGTAAATCTTTTTGCCGTTAGAAAATTGATATAAAAATACGATGTTAATTAAAATAAGATTGTACTTGAAAGACATAAGTACTTGTTGTAAAATAAAATTGAAAGTAAATTCGCAACATTTCTTGACAAACGCACCTGTAATCCGTATCAGATTATCAGCATTAATTGTGTGTTCAACATAACATCCTTGATACCATAACGATATCCAATTAGGCATACATTTACAACTAATAACACGTCCAAGTATTTGACAGAGATGTAGTAGGTGCACCATAAATTTATGTAACTGCAACGATCGGTCACTCAATCAGCCACCACACGACATTATCAAGCAAACTTTTTTAAAAACTCTTTTCTACAACTTTCTCTGACAATATCTAGGAACACATCTTTATGTTAGCCGGGTGTGTCGAAGTTATCTGTTCCGAGGATCGATACCTTATTGTTGACGTGGTGAATGCTTCGATTGAGCTGTCAGCATGGTCGCCCAGAGCAGAGCTGTGAAGACCTAATGTACAAGGTATTGAGCTGCACCTTTTAAAATACGTTGAATATTTATTATCGCCGCGTTCAGTTTAGGTGTTGCTGATATTTACGCGATGTTCGGCGAAATGTAAGTTATCGAATGTTTTGTGGTTGTTGAATCTGTTGGCTGTTGTTTTGGTTTTTACGACATAGAGTCAGCAAGACAGGTCGTTGTTTCAATTTTAGGTCATTTTTGTATCTATGGTACGAGTACTTTTTAAGGTTCTAGCAGCGAGTCCTTTGGTTTTTTATTATAGGATTAAAAAAATTAAACTAGCTTTAAATTTAGTTTTGCCGTTAGTTGCTTCGATTAGATACGACACCTGAATGTCTTTAGATAGTCATAGAGTGCACTAAAAACCGTTAATTTTGCTCTTCTTATTCAGAACCCTGCATGTGCTACCTGGCCATTAGGTACATGCTTTTGCATATTTATAAAACTACCAACTTTAAACGACCACATCAGCTCATAAACCCAACATTACAGTTAACTCAAAATATATACAGCTTACAGAAGTTACATCAAGTGCCTGTACCTATATACCTCCTTGCCTCTGCCTGTCCCGGTATTCAAACGTACCGTATTTCGCGTAATGATTTAAGCAAAGCGTCCGCAATCTCGTTCATTAGGAGTCTTCAGCCGAAAATAAATAATCGTGGTACGGACACATCTGTGCCGTGTTCCGGAGGAGTTAAGATCGTGGATTGTCACATTAATCACGATTTGAGCTGGATGCGGCCAGTAGGCAGTGCGCATCAGTGACTTGTATCGTGAGGCCATGAAATGCGAGGTTGTCGTGATGTTTTCGAAGGAATGTCTGGGGAAGTAATGCTGTCATTGTGATGGGTTGCTTTCACTGAGCAATTGCAGTTTCTGCTTAGATCCAGAATAGTCTATATACTAAAAGAAGCCTAATCCAAAGAACAATATTATTCTATGTAGAAGACGATTGTTTAAGTCCACCAAAAAGGGACAACCAATTGTTTAGGCTTCTAGGCTATCCATGTTTAATTTATGTAGATTCGCCGTATAAGCATTTTGTTTTTCTGATTCGAAAAATTGTTCCGCTATTTTCCTAGCTGCACAGTCTCTCAGGAACTAGTTTGGCAAATGGGCGGCAGCATCAATCATTACATCGATATGTATCGGTCACACGGCGCAGCTACAGCGGGCCCACTTGCGCAGGCGCATCACTCGCTACATAGGCGTTGTGATAGGGTAATGTCGTCCACCTTCTAATCTTGAGGATTTATGGGAGGGGTAGATAGGGATAGATAATAAGGTGCTGAGTGATACTGTCAATTAATGATTTAAGGGTCGTTTAAATAGTGGAAGAGGACAGATGGTTGTTAGAGAATGGAACGAAGGCTGGTTAATTGCCAAGCTGCTTTCGATTTTAGCTTGATGTATCTACTTTCTTATTTATAATGCTTAGCTGCAGATACTTTGTTCTAGGTAGAAAAGTAAACATTGAGTACCCAACTTGTACCGTATTTGAGAAATCGTCATCATAGGTGTGTACCCTAAATTATTAATTGACATTACCTTTCCGGTATATCTCAACTGATTAAACGAGTTATATAAAACGGATTTAGAATTAATTTCATGTTTCATTGCTTAAAATGACAAAGAACTTCAAATATGACTCTAAAAATGTTCTCTATAAGGATATTAATGTGTGGATAGAACTAAAATGTCCACTTCCTGAACACACACCAGCTTTGTTAAAGTACATGTGGGAGGACCAAGATCTTGGCTTGTCAGAACACAAGGAACCAACACGTTTCGCGGCGGATGGGTAGTCACGGCCCTCACAGTTCTCACAGCATGATATTTTCAGTGTACCAATGTCAAAACCAAGCTTTAATATCTGATACATTTTGAAAACGTCATGCTACCTTCAAGATTTTATCATTTACTCGCCTTAAACAACACCCACGGAGAAGGACAAAAATTTAATTGTCCAGCTTGTGTTTTCTGATATTTCTGACAGAATTGACGTTCTGTTGTTTTCGTTTCGCCGATGACTGTTTTCTGTTTTATGGGATAGAAGACAAGGTTTAATGTCATTTATCAATTTCAAACTTGGGACAGTAATTGAGTGAGTGTTGACCAATGAAAAAAGAACTGTGTTGAGTATAAAAATGACTGACCTTATGCTTATCATTTGTGCAGTATGGATAGTTCAAAACAGCTTAAACTAAGAGCGACAAGACTTATTAATGTACACATCCGTTGCTCACTTGATGTGCGTTATATTTCTCCACCAATCGAGATATAAAGTTACTGTGTCAGTGTTAGTTGCCATATTCCTCTGAAACGGCTTGACCGATTCTTATGAAATTTTGAGTGTATATTCAGTATGTCTGAGAATAGGACGTATGTGTAGGGTAGGTGTAGGATAGGTGTAGGGTAAACGTGGGATAGGTGTCGGGTAGGTAGGTAGCCAGTTGACGGGAGCGAAGCCGCGGGGGACAGCTAGTCTATAAGTATATTGTGTTTGTGTTTGCACTCCTCCGTAACGGCTCTACCGATTTTTATATATTTTTTTGTGTATATTTGGTAGGTATGAGATAGGTAGTAAAGTATATTTCATACTTGATATGCGCGTACGAAGTCGCGAAAAGAATAAAGACATCTATTTATTTAATGAACCACCCTGTGTAACGTATGTGCATGCACGGTTGGACGACTGGTCCAACGTTAAGTTCCTGACACAGAACACTTGTTTTTTGTACAAATTGACCGCTAATTATAATTGATGCCTAACTCGCGTGGGAGCGACATGGAATTTTGACAGATGTAACCCGACTACAGTTTTGACATTTGACAAAAATATGGTTCGGTGGCCGTAAAATGATTTGACGAGACTGGTGTAACACTTGCTTAACCACTCGGGCCCAACATGTGAAAATTCCCTAATATAAAGTAAATCTTATGTATATGTAAATAAACATTAAATTCGCGATTAATTCGCGACACACCGGTGTGTCGCCGGGGCCGGACAGGATGTTCATTACGTTAAACATATATTATGACTGACTTATTTATTTATTTAAAGAATACGGACTTAATGCTTTGTAAATTTCCTAAACGTCGCGTCGGTTGGTATGTATGCTGAAATATATTATTAATTGTTCAATGCTTAAGATTGTTTTATACGAATTATACTTATAATGTGTAGGCGTGTCTTTTTACCGCAAAAAGGAGTCGCTTTGACCAAACTCCTACTTTTCGGGGTGCATCTGTTCCCGTTACTGATCGGCTGGAGCTCCTAGGCATGGAGTTGACATCCAGTCTCAACTTCGGCGCCACCATCGAGTACAAAGCCCAAATTGCGGCCAAAAAGCTGGGCATCCTAAATAAGGTGAAGCGATACTTCAGGCCTGGACAGCTTTTAACCCTTTACAAAGCACAAGTCCGATCCTGGATGGAGTATTGTAGCCACCTATGGGATGGCTCAGCTAAGTATCAGCTTGCCGCGCTTGACTCGGTGGAACGCAGAGCTAAGAGGCTCATCGGTGACGCAAAACTGGTGGATGCCAAGCTACATAGCTTGGCTCTTCGCCGTAAGGTTGCCTGCTTATCGGTCTTCTACAGATTGTACTTCGGTGAGTGTGCCCAAGAACTCCACGACCTCATCCCACCGGCCCCCTTCTACCATCGGACATCCAGACGCACTGCATCTTACCATCCCTACCTTGTAGATATTCCACCAATTCGCACTAAGCGTTTCCAAACGTCTTTTATAATGCGCACAGCAAAGGAGTGGAACTCTCTGCCTGCGTCTGTGTTTCCAAAAGCTTACAGCCCTAATCTCTTCAAAGTTAGAGTGAACAGGCTCCTTCTGGGTAAGCTCGCTCCATCGTAGACTTTGTCTCTGTCATATCTGACATTGACTAGAGTCAAGAGCAAACCCATCACCAATAAAAAAAAAAAAAAAAAAAACGAAAATAACAATGTTTCGCAAGTGTTCGAAATTTATATTGACGAATTTTTTAATGTTTTTAAGTTTTAATATAGAGACTTACCTTAATAAACTTTACTATTATTAAATTCTAACACATAACCAGCCCGTTGGCCTTTATTTTATAAAACAAACCAAATGTAACAAAGATTTTAGAGACCATGGCTCTGCCACCATTTCCCTTTTGAAAAATAGCACGTAGCCATATTTCTAAATTTGAAAATACTGCCTAGCCCATTGTAGCCGCTGCAGGAAGCCCACCCCAGGTCTACCAACAGGTCTTTATGAATATTTCCACAAACTTGAGAGGCAGTACTTACGATTCTGATTGGATAGCGTCCAGGACATAGCATGAAATATGAGCACCCTTTGTTGCCGTCTGGGCATCATCAGATAACTTTGTATGAGCCCCTGTAATGTGTAGCAACCAGTTTTCTAGATAGTGGCGGAATTTATTTATCTTAACGGCTTATTGCCTTATAGAGTTAGCAGCAGATTTTTTTTAAAGATTGTCCCTGACTTTGAGCTTCTTGTGTATCTGTCGCAGCCAACTAGCTGAATCCGCAGTTTCATCAAAAGTCTAGCCTTTTCATTTAACTGTGCCGTTTCATCAGTGACATAAGTGACACGGTCTAGTCTAGTCAACAAAACAATGTCACTAAGGTCGCCGAAAAATTGGCACAGGTAAATGAAAAGGCTAGGCAACTAATTAAACGGCTGATTAAGCTAATTGGCTGCGACATATCGACAACACGACGTTTTTGGCTTACATACATCTATACTTAATAAATATTTTAAAGACGTAAAGTTTGTGAGCTTGTCAGGTTATAAGGGTAATTATCTGGATCTACTGAACCGATTTTGAAAATTATTTTTGTATCTGATAGCCACATTCATGAGGAAGACTATACTCTATACGGGAACGGGAAATTCCTACGGGAACAGGAAATAACGGGATAAACGCGTACGAAGTCGCGGGTAACAGGTATCTAACATACAGGAAGACACATAACCAGAAAAAATACTTAAGGGGTTTCCTAAAAGTTTGTTCCTTGTAAATATACAATTTGCTGGTAGTAGACATGTGGCGCTACTGTCTAAGTTTATGTTTTACCAGTACTCATCTTGGATTTATCCTACAGGTAAGTTTGTTTTGGAGCCCTTTTTCCCTCCTATTTATTTAAAATTAGCTTTTCGATATCCTTCCTCATGAATGTGGCTATCATGTGCAAAAAGAATTTTCCAAATCTGACCGTTAGTTCCAGAGATTAGCGCTTTCAAACAAACGAACAAATTCTTCAGCTTTATTTTATTAAGTATAGATTTTGCTGTCCACAACAGGGTCCATAATTGTTCCTATTTATTCATTTATACTACATGTTTGCGCAATTGACGATTGAATAAACATTTAAGATTTGATTTGCTAAATCTACCTGAGTTGATAAAATATCACTGTCTTTATCCTGATTTATTTAGGTTAGCACAGTACCTTTTTCTTCCATACACCTCCGCTAGCGCCCACCAGTGCTCATTTCCTAGACAATTCATTCACATTTTCTTTGGTCCCTAAGTACTGTGATCAGTCTATTATCTTAATCCATAGAATGTCTAGACTCAAATTACTCAGTCAAATCGTTATCAAATCAACTATAACCGTAATCAAATAGCCCAACATCAACAAAACCAAAACATTAATAGAGTAATAATTAGTGGGCAAAATAGCAATCTGCACATAGAACCGATGGTAATCTCGGACAGGCTCCAAATGGGCGTATCGCTGCTACAATCAGTTGCATTTGCATATACTATGCACCGGTACGTGTTAGATCAGACAGATATGCGTTACTTGGGATGCTTATAGTAATGAATGGTCGGATTTATGTAGATACTGCTGCCATAGGAAATGTGAAGTAACTGGCCAACTTGAAAAACGGAGAAAAAATGCCTGAAAAAGGAATAGTCTTATACAACGTGTTACAGAATAAACGCAATACCTCTTAGGGAAACCCGAAAACGGCGAAAAAAATCAGATGTGTACATTTTGTCGAGTTTTGCGCACATAAATGTATGGGACAGTCGATTTTTTTTCGCGATTTCAGTGTTGGTCCCATAGTAAAAGTTGTTCATAATGATGAGTATGTTGACCTCTTAAGAGGTTATGTTATTCTGTTACACGTAAAGCTCTGTCTCTCTCTTACACAGTGGGATTATGATGGCTTAAGTCGTCATAGTGGCTCTAATGTCGAACATTTTGTTCGGAGAAATTATCATCATAACGGCCGAAAGACGTCCACTATTGGATATAGGCCTCCCCCAAAATGGGGTTTGTCATAATCGCCACACTTGGCAGTGTAGCTGTAGCAATGTAAATATAGAGAATGCTGCCCATTCTCTAGTGAGTCCCTTAGTCGCTTCTTACGACGCGACGGAGAAATTATAAGTAAAGCATGAAAGCCCATTGAAAAATGTAAAAAATATTGCTATATGCGCCATGTTTCCCTAATTCAGAATATGTATATCACTCAATATTGTCTTAAAGGGCGGATGTGGCCCTTTTTCTTCGGCCGGCATTGTACTTGAGGACGTACCTAAGTAGGAACGTGTGTAGAAACTGGATTTCGTGATTAGAGATGTACGGATTTGCGGAATCTGGAGTTTGAAATCGGTTGCTATGTTGCTGTTATTTTCCTTTCATGATCTAGATTGTTAAATATTGAGGTCAATGAGAAAAGCCTTTATCATGTTTATTATCATCAGCAGATCAGATTGTAGTTTTGGCAAATCCAGGGCATCTATGTAGTTCTTGTTGTTTTAATTTGACATTTAGTAAAATAACCCACTAAAAAGTAAAAAAAGTATTAAAACTTTTGGCTCATCTAGAACATTTCAATAATACCAGAGACTGGAAATGCAGAGGTTTTAGCAGAGCACTTCTAGGCATGACATTTTTAAAACCACAGATCATTAAATCTTCTTTTTTACCTTTAAACGAGCAATTCTTGTATCGTCGTTTTATACTTTAAAATTAAAAAAAGCAAATAAAAGAAATTATTAATAATTTCAATGAAATTTATTTCGTGTTTTTGGTTCGTTGCCTGAATTAAATGAATTTAATTAATTAATTGTTATTTTATTTATTAAATTAGTTTATGACTACCTGGTACCATTCATGTAAGTTCACTAAATACTTACTCGTTCAGTTTTTTCAGTATTTATTTGCTCTGAAAAATAAAATACTTACCACCGAGGGATCTTTTCTACCTTTGAAACCATGTCAGTTCGAATGTCACTTACACTTGTCACTTTACAGCTTACGTGCACAAAAAAAGCTACCACTGCTGTTCTGTCAAGCACAACGATTCGTTTCTAACTTTTTGTCATAAAACAAAGAGATCAGTCGTAAATATCTGGAATATTACAAATAGAATCGCGATCAGTTCTTATCGGCTTATCTTAATAGTGGATCACTCTAGCAGTTCTTGTGGCGCTTGGGCATGACGCCTCTTAAGGTTTACTACTTGAACTATATAATGTCAACGACTATGTGTGCCTAATACGGTTCGTATTTACAACTTGCGTATTTAATGGGTTTAGGGGTCTGTAGTCGGAGAATTGAGGAATAAAATCCCTCGGTTCAAACCTTAAATTGGTTGGCTACAACCATAAAATCTTTACCGAACGAAAAATATTCGCGAGCCATTTCTGACAATAAATTTGTTGCTAAATAGATTTTGAGTTTATTTTTCGAATAATTTAAACGAAAAACGTCGTTTAGACCCGTGAATTCTACCTTGATTTGATTTGCAGAGACAAAGTTATTTTTTCATTTCGATTTTTCTTGCATAGGTAATAAAATTCTGACACCAGTCTTGTCAAGACGTACCGTGTTACCCAGTTAATGGGTTGTGGAGGTCTGGTAGGCAGCCGCTCAACTTAAATACTGGTATTCAGCTGAATCCGGTAGCCGATCCCAATATAGTTGGGAAAAGGCTAGGTAGATAATAATAATCAAACTATTAGCTTATTAAAAATACGAGAACTTATTATGTAGCGATAATATACATACCTAGGTAACTTCTCAAGTTACAAATATAATTATTATAATACAAACTGTCAATAATTGCGCAATTGAAAGTAATTTGTAAAGTAATATCTACGATTCTACGCTTCTTTTGACAAGAATAGGACTGAATATTCATAAATGGATAATTATTCAGTCTTATTCTTGGCAAAAGAGGTACTTCTACGGAACCTTCTATACACAAGCCACACTCACCATGTTTTTCTGATACAAATACTTCTGGGAAAATGATATCTTTATCATTAACGCTCATTTATAGTTCAAGATGTAAGTTTTTAAAGTCGATTCAATTGATAGTACTTGTTCTTTAATCTAGTAGACCCCGCATTTCTTTCCATAAAGGGAAGTTAATCGCAGAAATTTTAATGGAATTAATATTACTCTTGACGATACGATGTGCTACTTTGTAAAATATAAAGTTTGTTTCCCACACTTAAAATTAAAAGAAATGAGTAAAGACAGGAGCTGCGAAAACACATAAATAAAATTAAAACAGGAATAGTAAACATTGCTTGGACCAGCAGTGCTTTAGTACATTATACGCCTCAGAGGTCATTCCATACACCCACCCATATTCTATTAATAATATTTAGTTTTAGTAATTTTATATTGCTCTTTAATAATGCAATAATACGTTAAGCAGTGGTGGCCTCAAGTCCCGGCCAGGACTTCACGTTTGTAAATAAATTCAGTACTTAATATGTTTAATAAATAATGTTTTCTACACTGTAACAAAACCAGAATGTCTTAGAACCATAAATTCAAAGATCCACCAACCCACTCTTGGCCATGTCCCGGGTGGGGAATTACAGTCTCTTAAGGTGCGTTTACACGGGCAAATTTTGTGAGCAATTATTGCTCAGCACCACGTATGGATCAAACTGGGATAAATAGTGGAGCAACGTGCAGCAACTTCAATAAAATGCGACAATTATTTCGGCAAAATAGTTTCCAATTGCTCCATGTATTCCATATTGCTCTCTCTGTGTTTTGTTTTTCTTTTTAACTAAATTACTCGTGTATTGCCTAGTTTCTCAGAGCTTCTCCATATCGCTCAATGTTGTCATTGCAAAATTTTTTGCCAAATTGGCGCTTGCTGCTGTTGCCGTAAATTGCATGATATTTCTTGACGTCACAATCGACCAGTATTGCCTATAATTGATTAATTTTCATTGCCCGTGTAAACGCACTTTTACAGAGAGAAGACTTGTGACCCAGCAGTCGAAACTAATAAGCTAATATGGATGTTTTCTGAAGAAATCTAATTAGTCCATCAAAGAGATTTCCAAAAAAATATTGGACACATATTTTTTTCTTTTTCCTCTAAACAAAAAATGAAAACAATACAGTAGTGCGTTGAAAAATCGCGTGACGTTACAGACCAATACACTTTTTATCCGAAAGTGACATCACAAGCCTGACTCCTGACCGTTGATGTGTTTTATCTTCGTCAATTTTATTAATTTGATAAAACAAAAAACACGTGTCCAATATTTTCGATAAAATAACTGACGGACTAAATATAATCACATTTTTTTTACTCAGGAAACATCCCTATAATGCAAGGTAGTAGTTAACTGGCGTATATATTATGCTGAACTGGAACTATTTGACGCACCCTTTTTCGTGCCTTTTTGCGTGCCTTTAAGTCTGTGCTGCCTTTCTTACATACGTATATGTTTAAGTGCACATAGAAATAAAATTTTCTATCAAAGGGTCACTCCATCCGATGAACTCGAAGACACGATGATAAAAGAATGATGCCGACAAGAAAAACCGGCAGAACAGAATAAAATACTAGTTCAGTTAACGTAATAAGGCGTTTAGCCCGAGCCATCAGAATTTATGAATGAGAAAACCAGCCATTTGAAATATAATCGACGAGTAACAGACAATAATATAGACTTTAATTCGAACAGGATGCATTACTATAGTTTATATCCTACAGTAAATACTTAATGATCTTTACCAAAGACTTTTATGGGTAACATCTATTGCTTTTTAATACAATTTTTATAGTTATTATGCTTTTTCATGCTTCAGTTTGTGGGTGGCAGTTGAGGTGCCTCTACTAGCAACTGGGTTTAAATATATCTGGTGTCCACCATCTTGCGGCTGAAATGATAAAGAGTGGCAATTCTACTAATTTTTAAGCAATGTTCGCTTTCACATGTCAGTTGAAAACTGTCAAAAATTTATGGAAGTTAAGGTTTTTTTTTTTTTAAATATAGAATAGAAGGTTTTTTTGACAGATTGCAACTGACATGCAAATACGACCGTTGCTTAAAAATTAGTAGAATTGCCATTCTGGATGATTGTACAAGTAGTACGTCAAGCTGTTATATCGTTGGTCAATGATGTTATGGTTATAGGCGATTTAATGGCTTTCTGATCTAGGTAGAGTTGGATAGGGAACGTGAACGATGAAGGCTCTGAGATCTGTTGACGCAAATCAAAATCAAACATCACGTTAAAAATAATAACAATAATAGAAGTAAAAAAGACTAAGCGATAATGTATTGTTGGTTGTTCGAAAACTACAAAAAAACAATAAAAATAAGTCAAATGGTGTAAAATTTTGTTGCTTACAAATATTACTCACTTTGCATGACTATTTAATAAACGACAAAAGTGAATAAATGCAGTAAAAAACATAAATGTAAGTATGAGTTTAAAAAAACATGTAGAAGTTACCAATCGTGTTATTTGTAAAAATAGTTAAGTAGGTACCTACTTAGTTATGCTTTTCAATAAAACATATCTGTAAGTAAACAATGACGTAACCTCAAATAATTTTGTTTCAGTAAGTATCAAAATAATCCAATAAACATATTTTGACATACTCTGACCACGCTGTAGATTATTATTACTTATTTATTATAATTGCGAATAAATGTCTTTGTCTTTATTAATCGACCGGAACCCATATTTCATTAATCATTTTAAATCGATTTAAATATAATGTAAACATTGACGGTAACACGGTGACAGGTCTAAAAGTTTATTTTTGAACCACACTGGCTCTCGTGTCGATTTGTGCTGCCACCTATAGTGCACGTTCCATGAAAGGCCAACTCTAGCTAGACAAATAAATAATAGCATAAAAGATAACAAATTAATATATCAAATTCTTCCGTAACAGATGAAGTGTTGAGTGACTGACAGACAACGCACAGCCGAAACTACTGGTCGTGGAAAGCTGAAATGTAGCATACTGTAGGATTTTCCGAAATTCCCACGGGAACGTGTAACTCAGTTAATGGGATGTGAAGGTCTGGTAGGCAGCCGCTCCACATAAAATACTGGTATTCAGCTGAATGCGGTTTGACTGGAAGCCGACCCCAACATAATTAGGAAAAGGCTAGGCAGATGATGTAGAATTTAAGTGTATGGTTGTTTTGTGGAGATTTAAATAAAAAAAGTGGAGAAAGAATAAATTTTGTGAAAAAATTTAAGTATGCCAATTCCGCGTCCTGTTACAGAGATTATTTGACAATGAGCTCCAGTTCCAGCCTTTAGAAATCAAACAAAAACAATCGTAGCAGCCTATCCATATCTCATAATCTATGCTTTTCACACCAAAACCAGGCTTGAATGGGTTCAATTGAACCGCGGATAGTCGGAGAGCTGACTTATTGCATTAAACCTGTGTTCGCGGAGTCTAAACTTAGTTTACATCTGAATGGTTAACCGACTGTAGGAGAACATAAGTTAGTATTTGTGCCGTTCTATGATTTTGTGATGCAGATGGGGGCAGTAAATTGCGCTTTTTGGTATTATTTGTGAGTGTTCTCGTGGTGCAGGCAGGTTATGTTGGCGATTAGGTGGCAATGTTTATAGAAATCGGTGCGTGATGTTAGAAAACCAGCATGGAATTAACACACTGTAAAGCGAAAGCCTCTAGACAGATATGAAGCATTATGCTACTGAAACTGCCCGTTGGTTTAAGCTGATAGTGCATTTCCACCGCTTAAGTCAATAGGGCTACGTTTTCGTGCTCACCAGTTGGCGCCACTGGCGAGTAAGGTCCTTAAGTATAGCATTAAAGTTGTTATTACGCGCACGTGGACCAAGTTGGAAGTAAAAAAAAATATGGCATGTAATTAAATCGATATCTGTATTTTCCCTTTTTTCGAACAAAATAATTCAAAGTTAAATCAAAAATACTGACTTGCACACAAATTATGCACACTAAATAAATCATATTAGATATACTGTTTAATGGTATTTGCAGAACTGTTTTACTGAACGAATATTTGGCTAATGATATTTCTGGGTGGTTTAAAAAAAATAACCACGAAGGGGATGGCGGGGTCTGGTTTGCTCGCTTCGCTCGCTCACTTGACCCCGCCATCCCCTTCTAACCTAACCTGTCCGAGTCGGGGTGCCCAATGACCGGCTACTATTGTAACCATGATAACCACCTGCTATTTCAGGGAAGTGCAATTTAGAGTGCAAGTTAGTATTTTTGATAAACAATTCGTATTTTTGTTTTATAAATCATAAATCCGATGTATGAAGCACATTTTTGGTGTGAATTCGATAAAAAGGTCATCTCGTTTTGGATGATTTTTTTAGTTTTTTTTTGTAAGACATGTTTTCTAATCAATTGGGATTTTTTGCACAGCATTATTTTTTCTGGTATGCATTAAAATTATACAGATGTGCATTTAAAAATATCCCAAAAAATATTATGCCATCGACCATCTGTTCTGAGAGCAATGTGCCCTGCCCACTGCCACTTCAGTTTGGCGATCCTTCGGGCTAAGTCGGTTACCTTGGTTCTCTTGCAGATATCATCATTCCTGATTCGATCATGCAAGGTGCGACTCTGTGGTATGTGAGACGAGAAGATACCGCGCAACTTCCCGAACGCCGCCCAGCCGAGTCGGATTCGACGCTTGACCTCTTTCTCGAAGTTAGCCCTACCAAACTGGACCGTTTGTCTCAGGTAGACGTACTCGTCTATAAATTCGAGTGTAGAGCTTCGATCTTGATATTAATGGGTGCTACATGGGTATTTACCATGACCTTAGTTTTGTCTATATTCATTTTAATTTATTATATATTTAATTTATAAGTTTTCCCACATATAATTAGAATTCGAATTATTTACTGTATCACGGGCTGAAAACGTCTAAATAAAATATCGAAGCTTAAGAACGAAGATGGCTTTGTCATCTCTGGAAAAATCACTTTAAAACTAATCCCAAACAATAAACAAAATCGCCTCGTAACACCTCACGACGGGACACCAGACGGGGAACCAGTAACTAATACCTAATACATCTAAAAATGCAACAAAACATTGTAGGTATGTACAATCAGAGCCGTTTTTGCCGTCGGTACTAATTTACCACCCGCAGGTCCCTATTGATTGGCAATTTATTGATTGCTGTTAATAGTCGAAGAACTAGTAAAACGGAGGATTTGTAACAAGTTCTCTTGTGTTTGACACGTTTTAATCAGTGTTGCCAGCAGTGATTGGCAGAAATGTGATGTTAATTTGTGGTAATTAATTGTTTTGTCGACATCTGTCGACACAAAGAATCTTTAGTACGTATGAGAGGGAATTAGTTGCTAGGATTCATCGTGGTACGTTTTCTTTGATAGTCAGATCAAAATAAAGAAAGCTAGGATATGCAACCTGCTTTTCTAGTCCAATCCACACAAATAAATAAAGCAACAGAAATTCACGCCACAATGTCTAATCTGGTCAATCGCACGTTATTTCCAAACTAATATTTTGTTCAGACGCGCGACATTTTCCTAACAAATTCCGCAGTTATGTCTGCCCGTCTGTTCACGCTGTTAGAACACGTAAATTTCAGAGACCTCATTGTGCCTTAAATCGCTCGCGGCGATATCACTCGCCTATCTCGGGCATTTGTCTCTCATTGCGGATTTGAAGGCGGGTCGCACACTTGCGATTTTGCGATTAGGTTTGTAACTTAATTTGTGTGGGTTTGTGGAATATGGAAGAAATAATGTAGGTTTGAAGGTGTATTCTGAAATTCTCGCCTGCAGAGTAAATTAATGTTATTTATGCGTATTTAGTAATTTTATTAAAATTTGAATATTCTGTATAATTTTATAACTATAACAAGTAAGTAGTAATGAAGATATGACAGTCGAGATTACGGTCCTGTTTTTATGTAATAATAACGTAGAAATAACATTCATTTTTGACATTCACCAGATAATAATGAACAGTGCAAATCCGTTTGATTTCGATGCATTCAGAAATAAAATGATATCGGGGTCTGTTACTATCACAATACCCCATCTTGACACAATGAAGTAAACCAGTGTTTTCTCATAAACACGACAGACTGACCTTTAAAAGAAAACACCATTACATGACTCAAGTGAAATCACTTCAGCTCCTTCTAAATCACTTACCCGCGACCAAAAAATCGCAAAGTCGTAAACCATTTTAATTGACTATTATACTCAACACCTAGTTTGGTACCATTCATCATTACGCAACACGCAACACTGTGTTACCGTAACAGGTAACATTGCCCATCAATCAAAGTCCCTAAGTTCTAAGAAATACAGACTAAAATCCTAACACAGAATCGACAACGACGACACTTGTTATCAAGAACCAAGAAAATCGCGAACAAAAAAAACGCCAAACGTTGATGGTAAGTAGCAGTTAGGATGGCCGTACGCTGATCGTGTTGCCAGCCTAACCTAACCACTCCCTTACATGGCTGTCAATTCCTAAAGTACTAGAGGTATAGTGTTAAGCTTGCGACCATTATTCACGGCTGTGGAACAGAGGTAAATCAAAAGCGCCGCGTTGCCACTTCTGCGACTAAAACGGCGTATCTGATCTTTGACGAAGTCTGGTCTGGTCGTGTTTTCTCTTTGTAGTTAGGTACATATATTATTTGTTTTATAATGTGTTTATTAGGGACTTGTGTGGGACGAATTGGTCCGAAAGGGCATAGTAATTATTGGATAATTGTTCAAAAGGTTACATAAAGAGAGACATTCTGAATTTTGACTTCTAGAGAAAAATGGTTTACTTTCCTTCCCATGTTTAAAGTCATTTTCTTCACTCGAATTTACCTCATTTTTTTTTTATTTATGAGCTCTTGACCTTGATCACGCCTGATGGAAAGCGATAGATGAGGTCCATGATGCTAGCATGCCCAGAAAATGTCTTGAGGCACTGGTACTCCCACGCGTCGACGAAACACAGCACGCCGGACTCCGATGGGAGGGTGGTCGCGAACCAGTACCTCTACCATGAGTTTATGCAGCCAAAACTCGCTATCGTCTCCGTAAATTATTTGTATGACATACTGTACAGCGCCCCTAGCGGTCACAGAAAGAATTAAAATTCGTACCATGAGCAATAAAGATTTCGATAGGTTAAAAACCTAACGTAATCTATTCGATGATCACTGACGTTTTTCAGCTATCACCATACATAACGGCACCATGAGTCACTAATTTGACAGAAGCTATCGAACAATACGCTTACGATATTAGTTACGTAGCTCACTAGCATTTTGCCGTGTGAAACATAAGTTTACATTAAAATTATACACGTGTTTGAGTAAAATAAAGTCAAAATAATGTCTGCAAGAGCTTATTTAGCGTGGAATATGTTAGTTGCCGCTGATTTTGAAGACCAACGACGTGAACAACGTTAATTTCAAGCCAAAATGAAATTTTATGTTGGATCTCAATTGGAAAATATATGTGAAAGATAGTTTATATATGTATACTTTACACACACTATAGAGAAGCGTTTGTGGATTTGTGCATTTATATTATTGAATAATATTACGGATTTGACGTCAACACTGAACACAACGAGTTTCATTAGAACTAAAGGTAGTACCCTAGTATGATATGCAGCTATCTCAAAACAAAACCAATTATAATCCATTGTTGTAAACTTTTAAACCACACACACACAACTGTTTTTTAGCATAGCGATATATAATTGACTATCTTAACATTTTTAGCATAGCGATATAACTACATTTTGAGCTTAAGAGCTGTTCTCTCTTCTTATTAGTGAGAAAGAAAGAAACAAAACATAAGTAGTGAAGCATTATATCGAGTAGAGTGAAGATAGCTAGACAACGCGATCTATCGAGCTTACCTTAGCGAATGCGTAAGACTCCGTAAATCTCATGGTGCAAGCACTATCGAAATCTGTTCGATCCACGTTAGTACGCTAGCGAGGATAACGCTAGCGAGTAATTTTTCGATGAAATCTCATGGTAGAGGCTCAGGTGGATGTTAGCCCTACCACCGCAAGGGAAGGATTGGCCAGTCTTATAAGGTGTTAGGTGAGTCTGTCCAGGATGCGCCGAGCGCTCGGTTCAGTTGAGTGTCTGATGGAACAAATTGTGCTACACGAGGAGGCTCCTTCATGCATCCCAAAAAGTAGTAGTTTTAGCCTACCGTTGCTCAGTTAAAATTACTACATATTATTGATTATTGACAGTATCGTCCTTGGCTTTTTTTTTTTTTTTTTTTTTTTTTTTTATTGGATGGGAAATCATCAAATGACCCCTCCCGCTCTGGGTGGAGCGGCAGGGAGTGTCAGACTTCTACTGACTAAAACCCACCCATGCTCCTCTTAGTGCCTTTACATTCCAGGGCCACGGTAACTCTTTCGAACAAATCCGCAACCCTGGTAGGCTCTGGCCTTAACGGGCCCCGACCCATGCTGACGACTACTGGCTTGGCGCGCGTAGAACACAGCGCGCCGTCAACCCGGGCCTGTTCTGATCGGACGGCGAGCTACCCATTGCTCGCCGTCCACAGGCATCAGTCACTGCGCCATGCTCAGGAGCATCAGTTCCTGGGCGGCGCAGTGGCTGACGTTCAACAGGAGGGGGTGAAATGGGGCCATTACTGGCACTCCATTTCAGTCCCCTCCGGAGCCCGTTGTAGGGGCTCCACTGCGGCTGTTGCAGTAGCAGCAGCCGCAGTGGAACCGGCTTTGGCGGCGGAGGAAGCGGCGGCGGTGGCGGCGGTCGCGGCAGAGACGGCGGTGGCGGAGGGCTTTCTCCGGTTTCCGGCTTTGGCGGGTGGGGCGCAGGCCCTACCCCCAGCCCAGTGGTCGGCCGGCTTGCCAGCTGCCGCACAGACTGCGCAGTGCGGCGCGGCGTCGCAGGAGCCGGCTCTGTGACCGGGCTGACCGCAGCGGAAACATAGACCGCTGCGGTCCACCTCCGAGGTGCATTGTGCTCCTACATGGTGGCCCACCTGGCACCGGAAGCACCTCAGAGGTCGGGGTTCCAGCAGTTTGACCTGCGCGGAAACCCAACCCACCAAAAACCTACGGCCCTCCGAGATGGTCTTGGCCGCCGACACGGGACAGCTCACCACAATAGTGCGCATGCCCGTGTTGTCAGGACGTAGGGTGCCCGCCTTCACCTCCTCTGCTGAGCACCCCCCCGTCCTAACGACGGCGGCCACCACCTCCGCCTCCGTGACGGAGTCGTCCAGGCCCAAGATGCGCATGTCGATGCGCTTGGTGGGCCTGGACACTCGGGCATCGTCCGCGCTTAGGGACGCCCTGAGCCTTTCGGCTAGAGCGTCCGCGGTTGGGCCGCTGGCTGCCCCGGGGATCTCCAGCATCCGGGCCCCAGTCATGGTGACCCGGAGCCGAAGGCCCCCCACGATGCCCAGCTCACCAAGGTTCACTGCCTCCTTCGCCTTGGTGAGCACGTCCGCGTACGTCACGCCCCTCTTCGCCGCGTCCGGCTGCAGCGTCAGAACTACAGCCGCGGTTTTCGGGGGGCGCAGCGCAGCCGCGACGCTTCGCGCCTTCTGCCGCCGCTTCCTCTCCCGCCTCTTGGCCGCCCTGGCTGCCTTTTTCGCCTTCCTCTTCTCCCCGGCCACTTGCCATTCGGCTTGAGCCGGGGGAGGAGCTGAAGGCGAGGAAGCTGGGGGGAGCTGCTGCTCAGACGGCGCAGGAGCCTTCGCCGTCCGCGCAGCAACCCCACCCCTCCTCTTCCTTCCCGGGGCCGGGTCCGGTATTCCCGGCACCGGCTTCGCGGGTGCCGGCCCGGACCCTTTGCCCTGGCCGGACGACCCCGGTGTGGCAGCCACGGCGGCCGCATACGACGCCTTTTTCTGGCCTGGGGGGGCCTTCCCACTCGCCGCTAACGGGGGGCGCAGGACGATGCCCTCCAGGACGGAGAACCGCGCCTGGAAGGCTGCCATCTCCTGCCGCACGAGGTCCAGCACCTGGCTCTCCTGCGGCACGGGCTGGCCGTCCTTCTTGCGCCCCCCTTGCGGCGCCCCCTGTGGGCCGGCTCCCCGGAGCCTGGCCAGGTCTGCGCGGAGCCCCTCGTTCTCCTTTCGGAGACGCTCCGTGGCGGCAGCCAAGCGGGCGACCTCCGTCCGCAGCTCGGACATCTCGTCCGGCGGAGGCCCACCTTTGGTAGCCTCCGCTGCCGCCAGAATGGAGGCCATCGCCTCGCTTATGGCCTTGTTCTTAGAGGAAAGCTTCCTCTTCAAGGCCACATCGCGAAGCGCGGCCTCCACCACCTCCGCAAACCCTCTCAACCCTCCGGTCATCCGGCTCACCGCCGGAGGGCTCATGTACATGAGCCCCACGACCGCCATCTTCGGGGGGTCGTCCAGCATCCCTGGAGGCAAGGACTCTGCCCTTGCCGCCCTCTCGGCCCTTACCCCGCCTGCTGGTGGGGATCTTCCGGGCCGAGCCCACCTCCTCGCTGCAAGACGACCCCCGGTCGTCTTCCGGTCTGGGCCGCTTGCGGAAGGACCTAGAGTCCTCCGCTGCAGTCCCTGCCCCCTCGGGTCCAGAGCTCGCCGAGCTCACGGTCACCAGGTCGTCGGAATCCAACTCGGACTCCGACTCTGCACCCGCGTGACGCTCAAGCGAGCCCTCCCTCCAGAATAGCGCGCCTCCAACCGCGCTCCGCCCGACCGACGCTTTGTCGGATGAGCCAAAATTATACCCGATCAGTTCCTGAAAGGACGGTTTGGATCGGGGGCCTCCTCGGCCACTGTTGCCCTTGGCAATCGGAGAACAAAGGACACTGTTGCCCCCCCCAGAATACGAGGGGCTTGACGCACGAGGCGTGGCGGATTCCCGGACTGCTGTGCAGTCCGAACCGCCCTGGGGTAGTGTCTCTTTAGTAGTGCCTTTGTCCATATTTTCCTTTTTGAGGGTGCGGTCCCTTTCTCCCCTTCTCTTCTCTCTCCCTCTCTCACTGCCTGCTCGCTGCCCTCACAGTCACGTCTGATGATCAGACGCGTACCAGAGAGCAGCGAGCAAGCCAATGAGACGCACACCGTCCGAGGACCCGAACACTGCTCAAGTCTCCGAACGGTGTGCCCCTCTTGTGTCTCTCTTGGTCTGGTCTCTCACTTGGGACCTTCCGGCATGAGTGGCTCTACCGGCAAAGCCCCCAAGATCATTGAGACACGCAAGCCCCACCACGACGGCAACGTGGAGACACGGTTGGTGGGGATCGTCCTTGGCTTGTGACTTATTTTTGCTGTCGTAGCGACTGGGTTTAGTGGAGTAGTGGAAGTTTCTTGTAATAGTATGTTCGATTTTATATTATTCCTTTTTAGGGTTCCGTACCCAAAGGGTAAAACACTATTACTAAGACTCCGCTGTTCGTCCGTCCGTCTGTCACCAGCCTATATCTCATGAACCGTGATAGCTAGACAGTTGAAATTTTCACAGAAGATGTATTTCTGTTGTCGTTATAAAAGCGCGCGTGCGCTGCGTGTCACGGGTTCGATTCCCGCATGGAACAAATATTTGTATGGCCTACAGATAATTGTTCCGGGTCTGGCTGTTTGTGTATGTGAGTTTATATGTTTGTGAACGCACCCACGATACAGGAGAAATTCCTAGTGTGGGGCAACGTTACTAAAAATAAATAAACAAGAAACAAGAAAAGAATAACAAAAAATATTAAAAACAGAATAATGCAAATAAGTGGGGCCGTGGGGGTGTTTGCCGTTTTTATAGATGTACCCTTCGTGCGCGAGTCCAACTCGCACTTGGCCACTTATTTACTTTTGATAAGCACGTGTTTTCACGTACCACTATCTCACCTGATTTTAAGCGAGGCTGTGGTCGAAGATGGAGCACGCTTGCCTAGAAGTAACCTATTCACTCTTGACTTAAAGATTCCAGCTGTAGTTGTAGCTATCAGGTTGTAGCTATCAGGAAATTCCTGTATACAGGGTTATTTGTAAAACACCAACAACCTTTCAGTTGGTGAAAGTACTCATGATTATAAACAACTTTTGTTATGAGACCAACTCTGAAATATCAAAAAATAAATCGGCTGTTTCATACAAAATGCAATATTCACCCGATGAAAAAGTAACGATTTTTCAGGGTTGGTCTCATAACAAAAGTTGTTTATAATCATGAGTACTTTCACCCACTGAAAGGTTGTTGGTGTTTTACAAATAACCCTGTACCTATATATATGTAATTTTACTGCTGGAATCGCGGGGATATCTACTTGAACTTCGGTATCAGCTCATTCACATTAATCTAGCTGTTGTACTCGTAATGCATCACTTTCCATTTTTGAATCAGAGTCATTCATAAACAAAAGAGTGAATGAAAAGCAGAGGCTTTAGACAAAGTGACGATTGATTCTATAAGTGATATCGATTGTTGAAAATTAAAAAAAAAATGCTTGAGATTGGATTGTAGCGCATGGCTCGCATTTAATTTAGATTTTTTGACAATCGTAATTGGTGATTAGAATGTTACTTTAGGCAGGGTTTTCGATAACTATTTGTGCCAATTCTACTATTTTGATTAAATCGCAATTTCGCGTTCGCATGTCATTCGCAATCTGTCAAAAATGTATGGAAATTGAGGATTTTCTGACAGATTGCGACTGAGATGGGAATGCAAACGTTGGTTAAAATTGGTAAAATTGGCACTCCGTAGTTAACTCAACAAATGGTTAAAATTGTGAGTTATTAAGGACGTGTGAATTTTTTTACTTCGGTACATTGATTTTTTTTTAGGTATGACCACTAGCAAGTTAACACACTTGGGATATCAACTGCTTAACCGGACTAACACGGTACATTGATTGAGAAAATGTACCTATCTAAAATTATACTTATAGTTCAGAATCGTACCATGCACATCTATCAACAATTCATGGGAAAAACATTTTAAGAATGCAAAGCATTTTATTTATTAAACATACTTTTGTGTAAAAAAGTAATGATTTGACTACCCATTTGTAAACGCGTCCTTAACAAGGCATGTTTGTTGGCTGTTTTCGCATAGGATAGTGTAGAGTTTCTGTATGTTATTTAACATAATTTATGTTTGTGTTAGCATGTCCGCCAGCTGCTTGTTTCTTTGTAGAAAACTCACCGATTTGTTGAAATTTTTGCTATCCAAGAATCGCAAGTCACCTGAAATGAAACATAAATTAATTAATATGGCGAATAAAATATGCATATCTACGATTAAATCCTAACATTGAATTAATGAAAAAAAATCGAGAAAAAACAAACTCCACAGAAACAAATAAATAGCCGAAATTATTAAAAAAGGGATGACATGGCTTTATTAAACCTAAAGTTTATTTGAATTTAGAATACCTTTCAAGTCAAACCCAAGGAACTTCTATTACAACCCGGAATGAGCACTGTCAATTTGACACCAATATAAAAATAAACCTTATGTTTATGAAGTTAAGTTCTATTACAGACACTCACTTGGTCAAAGAGAAATCCGGTCCGAGGGAGAAAGCGCTTGGAGAGCCCTGTGTCCCTTTCTAAAGTGTTGCCAGGAGGATTATTCCCGAATTTAGTAGGAATGGTAGGAAAAAATAATATTGTCGTGACTTATTAAAAAAGCATTAACTTTCGTTCTGATATATTTCTAATATTTTTAAATTATCTGTTAGAATGAGAACATTTTTTTAGCAATAATTTAGATACTGTATTGAAATGTAATTAAAAAAGAAAAGATTATTAGTAGAATATATAATTATATAAGTTAGACTGGTAACCCACCAGCCATATTTATTTGTTGTAAAACAATCAATTTCTTTATTCGGATGTAATAAAAATGGTTAAAAAGTGTGCGATTCAAAAGCTGTTCGGTTGCAAAAGCGAATCCTATGCAGGATGCGGTGTTTCTTTCTTCAAGTAAGTATATATTGCAATTCTTGAAGTAGGGTGCCCATAATGAACGAAATTATAAGATTATTTACACAATGCAGCATATAAATAGGAGGTAGTCTTCAACGTAAGCATAATAACACTTTATATGGAATGGTGTACCGAATACTTAAAAGACGTGATCATGAAATTTCACATTTCCCGAGGAACATTGTAGGGAAATGGCAAAAAAGTTTCAACTTCCCATATTAATCGCTGATTTAGGTGTGTTACTTCGTATATTTTAAATAAATTTAAAAAAATATAATTTCAGACGGCCTGGAGAAGAATCAGGGAGAAAAAATGGCTTGATGTCATTCCAAGTCATTCAAATATCAAAAATTATTCCGTTATTTGCAGTCTTCATTTCAGGCCCCAGGATATAATAAAACATAGTTTAATGCGTTTTACTTTAATCCATCCTTAAAGCATAATTATTATTAACTTATGAAATCAAATTATTGGTTAATATATTATATCCTATTATTTTAGTCTCAACCTACATTATATTGGTTGGTCACCCTAATGAAAGGAACAGAGGGCTCTCGCGAAGCTATCTCCCTCGGACCGCGTATCGACAGCCTGTGCACATTCCAGGTTGTAATAGAAGTTCCTTGGTCAAACCACAGTCAAAGAGGTCTGTTTAATCAAAAGTTAATTTCTTAGGTAAAATCTTTAAGTTAATTCATTTGATTTCTGTAATAAGTAGATTACACATAAAATAGGATCAGCCATAAACTAATAATTGTGGTCATCTATATTATTACACCATGCACCGTTATTAACTTCATGGGGATTACCCAACCTATTTGGTCTGTGGGATTACCTACCCATAACCCTGAAGCCATGCCATCGACAACGGAGGTCGTTTTATGGCAGCTTATATCATAAACAATATAGAAGATAATGCCCGAACAATGATAGCTTTCTAGATTTCAATCAGGCGAGCGATCGGATGTGTTTCTGTGTTAGGGTGGATGGTCACTATGGGGAATAAAATTTGTTGGATTTTGGACAAATCTTATTTTTTTATAAATTGTACTCAATTTTGTATCTTATTTTTTTATAAATTGTGTTATGTGATTTTGTATAAATCTCAAACTTAGAAAATTGTATCACTAGATACGATTTTCTAAGTTAGTAAAGTCATTCTAGGTGCACATGGACAGACATAAGTTTAGTTCGAGTGACTTTTTTGTATTTTGTATGCCATTTACAACTTGCTACTGCTCCAGAATCGTCTTTATGACTTATGGATTTTTTAATAAGTGTAGTATTTGGTGGTTGAGGATGGGGTGGGTGGATGAGGCCTTTGGCCAGCAGCGGGACACAATTCAAGTTTGTAAAAAAAACTCCTCATAATATTTCTAGGTAGGCAGCTACTAATAATTCTATAATCTCAATTTACAAAAAAAAAAACCGATTAAGGGTCGCTTTTTATCGTTTTGTTCTCTTTTTCTGGTCAAAATTCAACCACCTTTTTTAACATCGAATCTAAAGTACAATATAAAATTTATTCCGCTAAATACGTTGGTTACGCATCAGTGTGCATTAAACTTAACGACATTTCGGCACGTGGCACTTCACATTTCGTTTGACAGTTCGTGATCGAGTGCTTATTGTTGTCTGTGCCAGTTAAAAAAAAAACAACAGTATTAATCACTTTTGTAAAGTTATGACCGCTACATCAAACAGTCTGAATTACTTTTTAACCAAGAGATATAAGGTTGAAAGTCCTTGGTTATTTGCTTTTATAGAGCTGCTACATGGCCAGTAGTACACATATAAATATTATAAACTGTACTGGATAAAATGTATTTAAAATGATAGGATAGTGAGTTGTTTCGTGGGTGTGAAATGGTCTCCCATGATAGGTTTCATATATATAACATAGTATTTTATGTGTGTAATAAAATAAGAAATAGACACATTATCGGCAGTTTTATAGTGCTAGTTTCTTGATTTCTATTACAGATAGGTTGACATCTATTGCTGTTAAAATAATTCATGTGATTACATTGCAGAACTCATCGGTACCTGAGCATTAACGTGTGACCTGCAATCAACATTTTGATAATCGATCTGTCTTGTCTTGCTATTACTTAGAGGACTTCGATGCCGATGTTATATGAGTCTTTATTCGTTCAATCAATATTATATAAGGGTCTGCTTCCTGTTTAACCGGATGAACCTGAGTACGAGTATTTTACATGTAGCGACTAACTGACCTCCAAAAACCAGTAACTGGGTTTTTTTTAACATGTGGTCAATCCTCATGGATGTTCACCGTCAGGACAGACGGAGGGGTCTGTCAGACTCTTACTGACTAAAACCACACGGTGTTCCTCCTCATCACTTTTACCTGGGGTGCGGGGACACGCTATCTGAATTCCACAACCCAGTAACTGGGTTACACAGCAAAATTTGTGTCAGATTTTATGGCTTTTCGACTATCCGTAACGACTGTCAAAGATTTTGAAAGACAGCCGAGGCAATGTGCTTCCCGAGGCACGGATGAGTCTCGATACGTTGTAGATGGCCATGACCCATCCACGGACCTGCATCGGCAAGCGTTGCTTAACCTTGAACATGGACACGGATCTAAAAATGGACTTATACCCAGTTTCTGAGGTTCGTATCGCAAGGAGGATTCTGTTATTTCAGCTTCCTATAGTAGTGTTTTCGCGTAAAATCATCAAAAAACCTTGGACAAATGTAATTAATTAAAAAATATTTTTCTCTTTCAAAATGGAGGCCTGACTTTTGTATTCTGATGTTTATAAGTTTGCTATTTTTTATATAATTCCAATGTGATGTCGAGTTAAGGAAGTTTCCTTTGAGAACTTACTGGCCTTAGTCTCATCAATATATTATGATGCTATGTGGCTAGTAACATATCGCCGCGCGTCGGTTTCTGTGCTGGACCTTCTAAATGCATAAACGTTTTTTTCACAGGACACAATGAAAATTATCTTAAAAGAAATAACACTTTTTGTCATAACGCCATTGGTTGGTTTGTGGAACGGACAGATAAACGACCGATAAAGTACCTCAGAAACCGGGACCTAGACGACTGTTTAAACATGTTAAAGGATTATTAAGACGACTGTACGGGAATTCAATTGTATCGGGTTAGACCGTATGCCGCCTCAAATATAGGTAGGGTAGTAATATATTATATGGAGTTTTTTGTCCGTTCTTCTTCAAACTTTCCGAATGGACAACTAGATTTACTATTTTATTTCAATTTTATTTTTCAACTGTAAATGTTGACGTTCAAAAGTGCTAATTTAAACAAATGGATTGACTTTGATTTTAAAAGGCCAGGCAGATTGATATTAAGACCTAAATTGAATAATTGCAAAACAAATATGTCTATGACAGAATCATAATGTAATCAGCAAAATAAAAGCTAGCAACATTTGTCAAAGTCATTGAGACAAAACTTCTTATCTGAATGGTCAATGAATTGTTTTCTATCATAGAAAGTAGTCTGTTTTAACCAAGGAACTTCTACTACAACCTGGAATGTGCACAGGCTGTCGATACGCGGTCCGAGGGAGATAGCTTCGCGAGAGCCCTCTGTCCCTTTCATTAGGGTGACCAACCAATATAATGTAGGTTGAGACTAATATAATAGGATATAATATATTAACCAATAATTTGATTTCATAAGTTAATAATAATTATGCTTTAAGGATGGATTAAAGTAAAACGCATTATATCCTGGGGCCTGAAATGAAGACTGCAAATAACGGAATAATTTTTGATGTTTGAATGACTTGGAATGACATCAAGCCATTTTTTCTCTGAAATTATATTTTTTAAATTTATTTAAAATATACGAAGTGACACACCTAAATCAGCGATTAATATGGGAAGTTGAAACTTTTTTGCCATTTCCCTACAATGTTCCTCGGGAAATGTGAAATTTCATGATCACGTCTTTTAAGTATTCGGTACACCATTCCATATAAAGTTTTATTATGCTTAAAGTTTTATTGAAGACTACCTCCTATTTATATGCTGCATTGTGTAAATAATCTTATAATTTCGTTCATTATGGGCACCCTACTTCAAGAATTGCAATATACTTACTTGAAGAAAGAAACACCGCATCCTGCATAGGATTCGCTTTTGCAACGCAAACAGCTTTTGAATCGCACACTTTTTAACCATCTTTATTACATCCGAATAAAGAAATTGATTGTTTTACAACAAATAAATATGGCTGGTGGGTTACCAGTCTAACTTATATAATTATATATTCTACTAATACACTTTCCTTTTTTAATTACATTTCAATACAGTATCTAAATTATTGCTAAAAAAATGTTCTCAGTCTAACAGATAATTTAAAAATATTAGAAATATATCAGAACGAAAGTTAATGTTTTTTTAATAAGACACGACAATATTATTTTTTCCTACCATTCCTACTACATTCGGGAATAATCCTCTTGGCAACACTTTAGAAAGGGACACAGGGGTCTCCAAGCGCTTTCTCCCTCGGACCGGATTTCTCTTTGACCAAATGATTATCTGTAATAGAACTTAACTTCATAAACATAAGGTTTATTTTTATATTGGTGTCAAATTGACAATGCTCATTCCAGGTTGTAGTAGAAGTTCCTTGGTTTTAACCATATATGTTAGTCTTTGGTTTTATCTATTTACCGTTAGTTGCTACTGAGTTCTTCTATACTAATATTATAAAGAGGTAAAATTTGTAAGTTTGTAAGTAGGGGGTAATCTCTGGAACTAATGATCCAATTCTAAAAATTTTTTCACTGGTAGAAAGCTACATTATTCCTGAGTGCTATAGGCTATAAATTATTTTTATAACATGTATATAGGTGTAGGGTTGGTGTAGGGTAGGTGTAGGGTAGGTGTAGGGTAGGTGTAGGGTAGGTGTAGGGTAGATGTAGGGTAGGTAGCCAGTTGACGGGAGCGAAGCCGCGGGGGACAGCTAGTATTTTATATCCGTAATGAGGAATTAAGACCCTCAAATGAGACATAATGATCTCGTGTCCCAACTGCTCTGTCTTGACAGAGATGGGAGAAATCTAGAAAAAATCTGTAAAATTATGTCTATTTTCAAGTTATCCGGTTTAAAGTTTATAGGCAATGTTTACCATTAAAAAACAGAACCATAGTCTCGAACTACCTCGAACTTACTATGCTAATTTTAATCCCCTCATTTATCTAACCAAAACCTCAGAAATTCTAGTCTTCACATACGTACACCTCATCAGTTCGCAACATCCAGCCGGTATCAGATCTGCGTATAAAAGTAGATGACACGCTGTATTTATGCATCGAGGGTTGACTTATTTAAATATGCCTACACTTGTTCCGTCAGATGCCTGAGGCTTCGTGTGGGGGTTTGAAATCAGCGGTGGTTTGAGCGGAGCGGTGAGCGGTAGCGGGTGCGGTTATAGATAGAGAAAATAGCTGCTTTTACGGGATATTGTGTGTCATACTCCCGATCCTGATTACATTTAAAGAATTTTTTTATGGTATGCTTCATGCTTGGCGCAAATACTTGTTTAATTTTCTTTTTTTCTATAGTTATTGGCTAAACATTTTAAAATTCATTGATAGTCTTTTTTTGTATAATATTTGTTGGTTTCATATTATTATGTTACTTGCCAAATGGTATCAGCCGGTCGATTCTGTCGACATCTCACGGTGTTCACCTAGGCGGAGTGAACGACAATAGAGCTGTCATTCCGTCTTATTTGTATGGTTTGACAACTCACCAATCGTGCGCCCCGCCCGGGTGTTCACTTCGACATGTTTACAGAATCGCACTGCTGATATACCTACTGTTTTTTAAGCAACGTTCCCATTCACATCTTAGTCGAAATCTGTCAAAAAAACATTTTTGACAGATTGCGACTGACATACGAATGCAAATGATGAGACTAAGACCTGTAAGTCCTCAAAGGAAACTTCCCCTACTCCAATCGACAAAACATTGGAATTATGCAAAAAATAGCAAACTTATAAACGTAATTATATGAATTAGTCAGGCCTCCATTCTGAAAGAATTTTTTTTTTTAAATTAATTACATTCATCTAAGGTTTTACTTGAAAAGATTAAAAGAGAAATGTAGTGAGAGGAAACACCGAAATTTTAAATAAAAAAAAAATCACACCAAATTAAATAAGCATCGAATAAAGACCATTTCAGTGAGGTGCATGTGGTAATCTTTACCCGCTCATTTCATGACTCCACACCAACAATATTAACGGTGACAGCGCCATTTAATCGACTAATAAACTGTTAATTTACCCCATAAACCACTGTTACAGATATCTGCAAAACATTAACTTTACGACCTGTGTTATAATCACGCTCGTACGGGGAAAACGAGCGTTAACAACTATTCACTACCCGACTACGGCGAAACAAAAAGGAGGGTTACGAATTTGACCGGTATTGTGTGTATGTTTATCTGTTCCCTCATAACTTCTAATTATCATAATTTGGCAAATGAGGTGTCCTTGAAAGCGTCTAAATTGTCCGCTGGTTATAGGCCAGGTTATGTTGTAATAAATTGTATGTGGCGCCCTCTAGGGCGCATTAAAACATGAGGGAACAAATTTTTTTTTATTAATGGTCGTGTGCGTTTATTTTTGATTAAAATGGTCGTCGTGATCAAACTAAAATGCTTAATTAGCACGTTTCAAATATATATGTCGCAGCCATCTAGCTGAATCAGCCGTTTCATTAAAAGTCTAGCCTTTTCATTGAACTGTGTCGTTTAATCAGCGACATAAGTGTCATGGGCAACTCATTGAACGATATTGAACAAAAGATGTCACTTAAGTCGCTAAAAAATCGGCACATTTAAATGAAAAGGCTAGGCAACCAATTAAACGGCTGATTATGCTAATTGGCTGCGACATATATATTGTAATAATAATTTGTACCCCAAAATAATTAAAATAAAAAAGAAGTTCAAAAACTAAAACCGACTACAGAAAATTCACGTTCTAAAAAGTATGAAACAAGAAAAAATTCTCATCTGAAATTTATTGATGTTCAGATGATAGCGGTGGTCCTTCAATGATCCTAATTGCTGCTGCTGTAATTAGATTGATGATAATTACCATTACATATTATTTTTAACGATTTGGAGCATTGTTGCTTTTGGCTACCTATTTTTAAAAGCAATTAATCAGGGCGGCTCTTCTAGAATAATGTGTAAGTTTAAGTTTTTTTTTTTAGGTATTACCACTTTAAGCAAGTTAACACACATGGGATATCAACTGCTTAACCGGACTAAAGTGTAAGTTTAAGATATTTGTTTCTACATTTATTGTGCAGTTCTTTCTATGGTAGGCGCCTCATGAATGTGCAATAACGGTCATTGACCCAAAAACATTGATAGACTTTCTTAATATCGAAAACTAAAAATAAAAAAGTATCATGCATAAGTAGGGACATTTGCTAATAACAAGCTTGTAAAAGAAATAAAGAAAAACAGCGCAAGTATGACATATACCGTATAAAAAGAAACAAAATTAGAACTTATGCAGGTTAAATTAAGGTTCAATTACTAAATTAGGAATTAGAACGAAGTCTGTAAAATAAGTGACCGGAAGAATTACCTACACAGTCACATAAAATTTGCCTGTAATCCCTTCACACCCACAGGACCCGTATTCCGGTTAATCTCACAGTTAGGTCACTTCAAACTCGTAAGTTTGTCACCCGCCGGCGACTCGCTATGAACCGCTTCGGATTTTATGCAAAATTAATTGATATTACCAAGCGAGTGCCATGCCCGTAATAAGGATTTCGCTAGTACGTTTTGTAAGTACTGCTTAAGTTTCTTTTTGCAGCCTTTAGCGATAGTGCGAGTGTGATGGACGATAATTGTGGAGAAAATTGAAGAAGATTGAGCAGAAAGGTTGCTTGAACTAACATTGCAGGCTGGGTATGAATAAAGTTACATATTTTAAGAGAAGACTGATTTATTTTCGACCATCGTTTATTATCGAGAGAAAAATGAAATGCAAGATAGTGGTTTGCCCTGGGGAAGATGATAAAATTGTTTGTTTTAGGAAGATAGTAACTGGAGAAATAAAATCATTCAGTTTACGTAGGTACTTTAATTCTATTGTTCCTTTAATCAATTGAAGAGTGTTCCTTCTTTTCGAGCGAGCAAATGCAAATTACATATTTATAAAATCACAGTCACACAGATAATACAACGTGTTACAGAAGAAACGCAATAAGTACCTCTCAAGGGTTCATTGTACTCATCGCTACGAACAACTTTTACTATGGGACCAACCCCGAAATCGCGAAAAAAAAACAGCAGTACATTTTGTCGAGTTATGCGCACACAAATGGATGGCAGTTGAATTTTTTTCACGATTTAAGTGTTGGTCCCCACAATGCCCCTTTAAGGGGTATTGCGTTTATTCTGTTACACGTTGTATAATAGTTGTGGCCACGCCAATCGCGGCATCAGTGGTGGTTTTGAGGTCTTCAAAAAAGCAGGTGTAAAAACACTTTGGACGTCTAACAGATGGGGCACGGTTTCAACAGAAGCACCGAATTCGCATTGGGTGTAAAAGGTGCCAGAAAGTAAATAAAGAGGCGCAATTTTTCTTTTTTTCTATCAGTTTTTATGAATGTTGTCTGTTCTTTTCTGATTAATTTCGTTACAGACTCCAAGACAGTTCAATCGTTTCTCCGGGACTCCTCGAGCTTCATTGACTCGACATTTTTCTGATGGACGCCACTGTTGACTCTCAAGTTGCTGTGTTTGGAAAATAGTGTGGCAAGCTCGACCCAAAAAAATACACGACCCAACTCTGTGTTTCATTAATACAGGAAGTTTGGAATATTCACGGTTCAAACCACGCTTATTAAAATAATACTTACCTATCGTTTTAGTATAGTGCTTAGTACTAGTTATCCTAACTTAACTAAAGTGCGAACTGAACCAGCTTTACAAGTAATGCACTCTTCGAATTGCAGACGTTCCACTAATCACACCTAATTAGTATTCGCGCGACTGCTTTATTTCCATGTTTATCTAAAATGAGAGGGAAATATAGAGCTTTTAAGCAGAAGCTACCGATAGTAATGCTCTGCTAAGAGCTAGGGGATAGTGTGGAAAAGAAACATGGCTGTCAATAATTGAACTGTATCTTGACTTTATTTACATGGATAAAATACCTATAAACAAAAAAAAAACATGCTTAATTAACTATATGCAAACAATCATAACTAAGCCCTAAAATATAGCATGCAAACATTTTAATTTCCCCGCATCGCTGTCGACTGGTAATGTGTCTATAATGCGGGCCATACACGTTCAAGTAATTCGATCAAGCAGGCTGGTTCGAACTGTTTGATCAAATAGAACTACGAAATTTCATGTTACTTCATGCCATTTGACAACTAATTTATGATCAAATTTTCCCACAGACATTCGTGCCAATTTGATAAAACTGTTTGAACCAGCCTGTTTGATCAGATTACTTGATCGTGTATGGGCCGCATAAGACTGCATTACCGCGTTGAATGATAATGCTCATTGTATGCGTATTTTATTTGTGGTTGTGTTCAATTTTCGCGGATTAGATGAAAACTTTGTTTCCATGAAAGCTGTTGTTTTTTGGTTGATACATAATTTTTAATACCAAGGTGTTGTTAATTATGATTTCAGAAAGCCTGCCAGCTAAATTCTGAAGACTGTGGTAAAGCACAAACATATACACATAGCATTAACACAAGCATATTGTGAACACAATTAAGTTGATTACCAAAGAACGATATTCTGGAAGGTCCTAGCTCTGTACAAGGAATACTTGTATGCTAACATAGTCTCACATTACTCATTAAAGGACTCATCATTTTATTATCACCAATCAAAAAGCATTTCCGCCTGCCATTTCAACTTGCTAATCTCCTACATTCTACGGCTGCCTCATGAAGACTAACGGTTGGCAATGAGGTGTCATCTCTCCACAAACGTACAAACAAACCAGCCTTCCACATGTAATTAATCTATGAATACTCAACGACCCACAATTATAGGATTCTCGGCCTTAGGTGTGATAGAAAAACACGTCCGAAGCTTAGAGGGCGTCAAATAATTATTCACAACGCAATTAATGCTAGTATTCCTTGAGTTTTTGCTTCATAAAACCACTGTTGGTATTTTAACAATTTCCTTACGAGTATTGTTTGTGGTATAAAAAGGTGATGGATTGTCGTTCGGGAGCCTGTTACTGATAATTATTAGGATTGGTATTGAGTGTGTTATTATGAAAGGTATTAAGGTGGCGAGTGGTGGTCGTTCTGCCATAAATGTGTATGTTTGTTAAGTGGCCCTTGATTTATTGCTGTAGTTTTATTTTTTAGTACAGGTCGATGGTCTGATGAAAGTGGGGTGCATTGATGGGAAAAAAATCCCATTTAATGTTGTGATGTTACTTGAAAGAAGGAATCCAGACGCTAAACGGTTTCTTCCAAGTTTGTCTAGAAATTATTAGGCATAATTTATGCCTAATTTTATACCAAAACGGCTTTCTTATACATTTTACCGTTCTTGATTGTTGTTGGCACCTCAATTACAACCTGACATTAAAGCCGGATTTACATCACGAAACTAGTGGCATGAAAGTAGTTTCGTGACATTAATTTCACCAACAATTTCACGTGTAAACGTCAAGTTTTACAATGCATGCATCGATTTCACGACACTGAAACAGTTTCATGATGCGCGCGATTTTTGGATAAAACTAGTGTCATGCAACTAATGTCATCGTATAAACGCGACGCGAAACTAGTGTCGCGAAAGCGCCTGCGCTGATAGGACGTGTGTTTATTAGTCGTGCTTGGTTTCTTGCTAGCCAGCCTCGAATCCACCAACAACTTTTCTTTCGAGACAACTTTTCTTAATTTTTTACTATAACATTTGTATGATAACATTTTGCAATGCAAAATAAAGCTTTGATGTTGGCGGAGCCATGAACACAGACATACTGTGGATTTCATGACACTATTATTTTTAATGAAACTAGTTTCACAGGTACTGAAAGTAGTGTTATGAAATTAATTTCATCATGCATGAAACTAGTTTCGTAATGTAAATCCGGCTTTATAGATGACCTAAGTAGATAACATTTTCAATTTTGTTCGAAACTTAAAAAAAAAACAAAATGTGCGTGCATAAAAATTTATTCTTTTAAAAAATTTTGACCAATATTTTAGACAGATTATGGTACTTATGTACGCTACTTTCCAAAAGCTTTACGTTTAGTTTACACAAGCGTTGTGTGCTTTTCTCCAAGTGATGTAGCTGATATTATACGCAGCTATACGTCATTGAGAGCAACACAGCCGAGTTAAGTACTACGTGCGAAAGTTAAACGAACAACGCTTTTGTAGGGTCTGCAAATAAACAACAAATGAAAAAGGTTAAGGGAAAATTCTGACAGTGCTGAAAAAAATTGACTAAAGCTTTAAAAATTTGACAATACCTTCAGATATTGAAAACAAAGGTTCAAAAAATTTTCTTTTCTTATTTCAGACAATTTGGCCCACTTGAAATGAAAAACACGCCGCTACATGAATTAGGCTGGGTAAGGTAGACAACCACATAGCTGGCTAGAGTAAGCAATGGTAGCGGCTTGGTTTGTTTTGTGGGAGAGATTACAATAACTGATGGGACTGCTGAGTAGTATGCCAAAAGATAGATACCTAACTCCCAAAAATTAAGAATAAAATCTCTGGGTCCCCAACATAGCTGGGAAAAGGCTGTTTTTGGTTACTTATGAAAAGAAATATCACTTCAAAGCAGTAATAATTATGGCAATATTTCCTTCAACTATCGAAAGGTTTCGTAAGTAGGGTAGATCCAGGTTCAGCTGGACACGGCGGACATTTAAGGGTGCTATAAGTCAGTCGTGACTCGTGAACGACGGACGCGTTAAGTCCAACTTGCGTGATTTAAACGCACACAGATAATGTAGCGTTAGCAACATCAGTTTGAACGGGTAGGAATTTATTTTTGCAATGAAAAGTGGTGAGGTCTTTTAAATTATTTTTTTGTGTTTGTGTGTTTTTTTCAAGCTCTATTATTCTTTGTATGAAAATGATGGATGATAGGTAGATAGATATACTTTATTGTACACCAAAATTAGTTACTCATTTCTTTTACACAAACTTAATTATATAGCTACAATGAATTCTCTCATACATATCTTGTGCCGACATAAGGAAAAAAATTAGAAAGAAAAAAACGGTTTAGGCGCATTAGGGCTAATTCTCATTTTGGCAACCGACTCGCTAATGGACTACTTCTCATTATGGCCACTTCTCATTTTGGCTACTTCTCACTTGGGCTACTTCTCACTTGGGCTACTTCTCACTTGGGCTACTTCTCATTAGGGCTATTACTCATTAGGGCTACTTCTCAAAATTTGGGAATGTTTATTGAAATAAGTACTGTTTTTATGTATATAAACATGTTTATTCATTCTTAAGAGATCAAATACATTATTTTAAGAATAAATCAACATTAATTGAACCAATGTAATAGGTAAGTATACAATATTATAAGTATTACTTTTTGTAATTACTTTAGTCTGGTTTGAAATTAACATTTATTTATTTATAACATACACAAATCAATATGACGGCGCGTAGTACACGTAGCGCCATCTGTTATTTCTTACCCGATTTTCTAGTAAAGGCACAATACTGCCATCGATCTTATACGTCCACAATAAATGTAAGTTATAGATAATAAAGTATATGCACCAGGAAATCATTGTATTTAATAATTCATTAATTCTAGATACATGAGAGTAATAATTGTCATTATTAATGCATTATTAAAAAATAAAAAGTTACATTCTTGACTAGGATTAAAATGTGGGTACTTAGTAATTTATGTTATTGAAAATGTGGGTGCCTTAATTTTATTTTTTGATCGATCGTAAAACGGTGAATTGTCTCAATTATTGTTGTTTAATATTCTTCTCTCCAGAGGGTTTCCAAAAACGTGTACTACGCGCCGTCATATTGATTTGTGTATGATATAAATAAATAAATTGTTAATTTCAAACCAGACTAAAGTAATTACAAAAAGTAATACTTATAATATTGTATACTTACCTATTACATTGGTTCAATTAATGTTGATTTATTCTTAAAATAATGTATTTGATCTCTTAAGAATGAATAAACATGTTTATATACATAAAAACAGTACTTATTTCAATAAACATTCCCAAATTTTGAGAAGTAGCCCTAATGAGTAATAGCCCTAATGAGTAATAGCCCTAATGAGAAGTAGCCCAAGTGAGAAGTAGCCCAAGTGAGAAGTAGCCCAAGTGAGAAGTAGCCCAAGTGAGAAGTAGCCAAAATGAGAAGTGGCCATAATGAGAAGTAGTCCATTAGCGAGTCGGTTGCCAAAATGAGAATTAGCCCTAATGCGCCTAAACCAAAAAAACTTTTTCTTTTAAATCAACACAAACTTTTCCAGTGTTGCGGTGCAAACACACACATCTATAAATTAGAGTCCATCAAAAGAAAAAACATCCAAACGCACTCGAAAGCCAAAGAAAACATAATAGATAAACACATAGATATGCCTATTTACCTAGCTAGGCTCACGACGAATGCATAACCAAACAGTTTTTTGTAGAAGTTGACTGGACAACTAGCTCCATGCACCCGCGATGATAAACCCATTTGTATGTAGGAGGCTCTATCAGACGATACTAAATATGTATATAGTCCGTAATTGAATCAAAAAGTTAAATAATGCGTACATTTTATCTCTGCTTATAATAAAGACACTAAGATATTGCGTCCGCAGTGTCAGTTTGTTTTGAAAATTAGAAATAAGACGTTTTTATTATTTGTGTCATTAGTAGTTTTAATTTGCAAACTTGCTTGTGTGGGATGTAATAACGTTAATATTAAGTATTAGGTGATAGTTTGTTGTTGTTGGCCACCTGAGTCACGAGAAAAGGAGGGTACCGTCAAACGGGGTGCATAGGAACAGAGGGGTGAATAGAAACAAAACTTTGATAAGGTTTTTCACTTTAATATCACCATTATTGGTTTTCTAAGAGAGCACAATTTTCAAAGCAAGAGTGAACAGGCATCTTCTAGGCACGCTCGCTTCATCATAGACCTCATCTATCGCCTTCCATCAGGCGTGATCGAGGTCAAGAGCAAGCCCATTACCTAATAAAAATATTTAAGTACTTATATCAGTTCAATAAAATTGGAGACCGCAAATGCTGGAAACAAAATTGAAATAACATAAAAATCCCCTTTAAATTTTTGTTTCGATGCACCCCTGAATTTCTTTTCAAGTAGTGTATTTCTTACCAAAGAAAAGGCTTGATGAAATTGTAAGCTAGCTCTCTATAGTTTTAGAAGTTGAGTTGGTTGAAATTTGGCACAGAGGTAGATTATAGTCTGGAATAACACCTAGGATACTTATCCCGGGAGCATGTTCTCTTGGGATAATTTTCAACATTAACGCGGGCGGAGCCGTGGCCGGAAGTTAGTAAAGTCATAAATTAAAGTTTTTAAAATGTATTGTCACATTTCTGACCCGCAGATGTCTTAAACATTAACAGTTTCTAAAGTGACACTTACAAAAGACAAAATTATTCCCGAGTGCAGCCACGGGCAAAGCTTGTTTCTAATAACATATTCAAGGATGAGAGACTTTTTATCATTTTTATTGGTTTTCATATCGACTTGAATAAAGTGATGGGTCCTACCTTAATAAGGAAGGTGCTAGGACGCCTCGGGGAGTGAAGTTTAAATACTGAATTTATATAGTTTCATTATTTAGAACAAAGTATAAGTTGTTGAGGTTATAAATTACGCTGTTTTTCTGTTGGTTTGCTTGTTAGCAAGTATGTTGCGAGTTTCTCATGATAACTTTATTATCTTGTGGTATTTTGAATATAATGGATATCTGTTATTAAAAAAATATGAAGATAATCAAAAGAAAACATAATTAATTTTCATACTTACTTAACATTATAAAATGTATCGTATGGTGTCGCACGTAAAAGAATAGCACCAGCCCATCACTTCCCGTAAGTGTCGTAGGAGGTGACTAAGAGACTCACCAGAGAATGGCCAGTAGCATTCTCTGTAGGTACATTGCTACAGCTACATTGCGATCGCCAACTCGCCTGCCAAGCGTGGCGATTATGGCAACCCCCCCCATTTGGGGGAGGCCTATGTCCAACAGTGGACGCCTATCGGCTGATATGATGATAATGATGAAATTATAAAATAAACCCAAAAAAATAATCAAAACTATTTTCACTTTCACAATTTTTGTATTAAAATTAATTGTATTTTGAACTAAGTTTTTTTTAATCACGACACCTTAGAATCACTTCAAACCTAAAAGAAAACACACTTAAAAAAAATTGTGTTACTAAAAATTAATCCCAAAAATATTTGCTATAGTATTTTTTTGCTATCCCTATCTACAACGACAATGCATTCCACCCCACTTGTAATACATTTCAATTTAACTCGGAATCGTCGCATTACCTCGAGTTATAACAGGTAAGACCTTTATTTAGTGTTAGACCACCTCAGCTTCGGGATTTAGAGAGAGCCGCTATGTATGGAGACCCTTTTCTATAATTCTGCGTTTAGTTTATTGGGATCTATCGATAAAGTGGAGGTAGGGTTTCTATTTTTGCTTACGAATGCAATTATTACTGCTTGGAAAATGAAAAGTGAATAGCCGCCATCTTTGAAATGCATAGCTTAGCCAATTCTACTAATTTTAAATTAACGTTCGCATTGGCATCTGTCAAAAACGCCTCAATTTCCATACATTTTAGGCAGATTGTGACATTTTTTATACTATTTATTAAGCAACGTTCGCTTTTGCATGAAGGAGATGTAGAGAAATTAGACATGTTTTTGACAAATTGTGCTAGATGTGCTACACAGATATAGATAGACTGTCTATCTATATCTCTGCTGTGCTACCAAATGCGTAGGCTCGCGCGCAGCCGCGAATTAAAACTTATTACGATAAGGGGTAACTTTTTGTTTGTTTTTTTCTATCCAGCAAAGTTAATCTACTCGTGTTGCTAAAAGCGTTTGGCGGCCCGCCAGATTCTAAGATAAATGTTCTTTATTTCAAAATTTTTCAACACTGTTTTTCATGTTTCCCATGAATTCAAAAAAAACTTGCAAGTGCGGTCTCTGTCGGATCATAGCGCTTTAAGTCAAAAGCCCTCGTAAGCTTTTTAATTCTGAGATATTTAGAAGTCTAAGAAAAAGAATACTAGCGATTGCGTGTCTGACTGATGACGCGTTTACCGTATTTGATATTAATTCAAACTTGATGTCTTCATGCGTTCCTGAGAGGGTCTCAGGAACGCGTGAAGACTTAACAAACTGACAGACAGACGGACGGACCGACAACAAAATCATCCTATTTAAGGGTCAAGTTTTTCCTTTTGATACCTCAAAACCGAACCCTAAAAAGGCAAGTCAGAGAAAGGAGCATTTACCAATCATATCAGAAAATTGTTAATCTAACTTTCTCCTATCAAAATCCTACGTATCTAAAAACCAGATGGTGTCGATACTCGATAGCAACTGCAGTCGATGGTAACAGGAATGCCTCGGCACCGCAAGGTCACCGCGTGGGAGGTAGATTTACATTCAATACTGTGCGGTATTGTGCCCGTCCGGGTTGCGAGAGCTAAATGTTAAGATGAAAAAGAGGTTGAGAAAGTGATTGTTGCCTACAGAGATGGATGAAGAGTTATTAAGATAAAAGACAAACAATAGTTTGTAATACGTCTTGAGGTCAAAAATTTGAATCTAAATCTTAATTAAAAAAACTCTATTATCTTCTAAATCTTCTCAAGTGTCTTTTGAGTATTTAAGTAGGTACATAATAATCTTTACGTCCCAGGTGCTTTAAGTTTCCGATGTGTATGTCGCAGCCAATGAGCTTAATCAGCCGTTTAATTGGTTGCCTAGGCTTTTCATAAAAATGTGCCGATTTTTCAGCGACCTAAGTAACATCTTTTGTTCAGTATCGTATAATGACTTGCCCATGTCACTTATGTCACTGACTTTTAATGTTTTCCATGAATTCAAACTTGTAAGCGAGGTCTCTGTCGGATCATAGCGCCTTATGTCAAAAGCCCTCGTAAAGTCTCTTTGATGGCATTCATTCTGCGATATTTAGAACGTATTTTAATTCTGAGATATTTAGAAATCTAAGAAAAAACTGATGACTGATGACTAGAAGCTTGATTTTATGAGCTTGAGCTCCGAAGAACCGGTAACTTTTAAGAGCGCTGTTACAAATGGGTAGTCAAATCATAACTTTTTAACACAAAACTATATTTATTAAATAAAATGCTTTGCATTCTTAAAATGTTTTCGAGCGTTTTGTTGATCGTGCATGGTACGATTCTGAACTTTTTCTGGACTTTTAATGAAACGGCTGATTTAGCTAGTTGGCTGCAACATGTATAATAAAGTGCCTACTAGTTTTAAGATTAGATGAGTGAAGAAGTTGAGGACCTTAGTATAAAAAGTAGAGGGAAACGTATAATTTTGATACGAATGAGTTCATGAGTAGGAATAACCGGCCAAGTCAGACTCGAGCACAAAGAGTTCCAAAGGAATCACATTTAATTGACCTAATTACTAGCATAACTTACTGTTTTCTTTTTTTTAATTCCATAATTATTATGACTTCTGATAAATTTTCATGTCCCTAATTCAAAAGTAAATAATTTATTATATTATTTATAAAAAAATTCGCCATTTCGGAGATAAGGGTGGACAGAATGGTGAATTGCCATCTATTTTCATAAATAACTTAATTAAAAAACTATTTATATTAAAATTTTGAAAATCACGTCCGTGCGTGGGTCACAGAAGCTCATTATGTGAAACAACGTTCACCTGTGTCGTGCCAGAAGTTTCGGAGCAAATTGGATATGTGGCAGATGGAGACAGATAGACACACAAGTGATCCTTTAAAGGTTCCGTTTTTCCAAACATAGTCGAGAACCCTAAAAATGTGCTAGTTATCTTCCTTTCATATCCCATATCCATTCACTTTGTCCGGTGCAACAACACCCATTATACACAAAACGCATTTCACAAACAATTCATTCAGAGATCGACATCAATTCATTAATCAAAGCGCTACCAACTACCAACCTAATAAATCAACCAACTTTCGGCGCTCCAGGCTAGCCAACCGCAGAATATCCATTGAATCGTCCATTTTGCATGAATTATCATACAATTAGCCGTCACAAGCATGGCGACGCTATAGCCGTCATTGTTAACTGGGTTTTAATCAGTGCGCCAGATTTATGGGCCCCTTGCATTTGCTTGAGTTAGAGGCTGCCGTCGGCAGTTGTCCTCTGTGATTAAAGGCTGTAGAAGTGGATGCTGAATATGGTCTGTGGTTCTTGTTTTTGGTATTGCTAATGTGTTTTAAGATGGCCGAGAGGTGTGATTTTGTTTTTGTGATGTATTGTTATTAGTTTTAAAAGCCTGTGGTGTCCCCCTGCAAGGAATAGGTCTTCGTACACTCTTTTTAAGCTGCTAAGGATCCAGTTCTTTTTGAAAGAGTGGGTAGAGCTCATTTAGTCTTCATATTATATGACATGTATTTTATATTGGCAAGAATTTTTTCGGAAGAGTCACCATGACTCTGAACGTAAAGGGTACTAGGAGGAGCACAGATGGATTGTAGTCAGTACCTAAGAGTCTGACACTCCCTCCCGCTCCACCCAGAGCGGAAGGAGTCATTTGATGATTTCCCATCCTTTTTTTATTTTTTATTTATGAATGGGCTAGCTCTTGACCTCGATCACGCCTGATGGTAAGCGATAGATGAGGTCCATGATGAAACCGAGCGTGCCCAGAAGATGCCTTGAGGCACTGGTATTCCCACATGTCGACGAAACACAGCAGGCTGCTTGACGCCCCCACCAACCGTGTCTCCACGTTGTTGTCGTCGTGGTGGGATACACGCAAGTCTCAATGATCTTGGGGGCTTTGCCGGTAGAGCCACTCATGCCGGAAGGTCCCAAGTGAGAGACCAGACCAAGAGGGGCACACCGTTCGGAGACTTGAGCAGTGTTCGGGTCCTCGGACGGTGTGCGTCTCACTGGCTTGCTCGCTGCTCTCTGGTACGCGTCTGATCATCAGACGTGACTGTGAGGGCAGCGAGCAGGCAGTAGAGAGGTTAGGAGATAGGGACCGCACCCTCTAAAAAGAACAGTAACATGGAGAGTCCAAACGAAAGAGAACTACCCCAGGGCGGTACCGGCTGCTTAGCAGAAGGAGAATCCGCCACACTCTCTTCAGGAGTGTCAATTAGCCCTTCGTATTCTGGGGGGGGCAACGTTTGTTCGCCGTTTGCTATAAGCAACAAGAGCCGAGGAGGCTCCCGATCAGCGTCCTTTGAGGACCTGACCCAATACAGCGCCAAAACGCCCGACAAAGTGTCGGTCGGGCAAGGCGCGGGCAGTAGTGCCCGATTTTGGAGGCAGGGCTCGTTCGAGCGTCGTGCGGGTGCGGAGTTGGACTCTGACGACTCGGCATCCGGCGTCGGCTCGGCGAGCTCAGCTCGCTGCGCCTATCAGGAACTGACGCTCCTGAGCAAGGCGCAGTGACTGACGCCTGCGGACAGCGAGCAATGGGTAGCTCGCTGTCCGATCAGGTCAGGCCAGAGTCGACGGCGCGTTTCACTCCAAACGCGCCGAAAGCAACGAGCAGTCAGCAACGGAGACGAGGCCCGCCAGGGCCAGAGCCTGCCAGGGTTGCGGAATATGTTCGAAAGAGTTACCGCGGCCCTGGGAAGAAAGGCACTAGGAGGACTAAGGGTGGGTTTTAGTCACTAAAAGTCTGACACTCCCTGCCGCTCCACCCAGAGCGGGAGGGGTCATTTGATGATTTCCCATCCTCTAAAAAAAAAAAAAAAAAGGCTGCTTGACGCCGAACTCCGGTGGGAGGGTGGTCGCGAACCAGGCGGGTGTTAGCCCTACCACCGCCAGAGAAGGATTGGCCAGTCTTATAAGGTGTTAGGTGAGACTGTCCAGGATGCGCCGAGCGCTCGGTTCAGTTGAGTGTCTGATGGAACAAATTGCGCTACACGAGGAGGCTCCTTCATGCATCCATAAAAAAAGAGGAGGTAAGAAGATTTCGAGGGTTTAGATTCTTGTTTGATTTATGGCAGCTTTAAGGCTGTAGTCATTAGATTTTCTTCTAAGATTTCTATCACATCAGGCCCATTGTCAACATAAAATGAGAGCTGAAAATTAACTGCTTCTCGACATATTCTAGGAGTCTTGGGTCAAGGTTGCCTTAGTTCCGCACGATACTGTTCTGTGGCAATAATTCCCATTTTCCAAAGATTGCGTATGTCAAATAATTTCTGCAAGTCAGAACCACAGTCACGCTACTTAGCAATTACACTTACAGGCCATCCAAACATGTAATACGACACAAAATATCAGAACAAAAATCTAAGGTGCCATCATTAATCAACTATCGGCCTATTACCTTCGTGATCTGCCACGGGACAGGCCATAACTAATGTAATAATCTAGATTCACTGGGCGTAGTAATTAAATACGGCTATAAATAAGCCCCGTGCCCCCGGCAGAGAGAATCTCACGACTGACCACTGAGGACGTGGTTAGTGGATGGAGCAGTAGGGAAATTGCGGAGAGCAAGTGTCAGGGTTTCTACACGACTCTTTTGGGCTTGCATTTGACATTTACCAAGATCGGCATGATTCTGCTTCAGCTTCTGTGTGATTTAGTTGGTGTGTGGTTGCTAAGATAATTTATGTAAATTACCTTGCTTAATCTAATTCCGATCTCGTTATTATTATATACCGGAGATGTGAAGCTACAATAACCTGTTTCACCCTTGTTTCTAAAAGCTAAATAAAATGTGACACTTAATTTTTTTTGCCAAATGTCAAGTTAGCTTCTGTGGTTTTGAACCGTATAATAATTATGAAATTGATTAAATAAGCTTTTAAATCGGGGCAGAAATATTTGTGTTCGTGGTGGTGTCGTGTTTTGATGAAAATTACGTTGTGTTTTCCAAAAAAGCCTGATATTTCTTACTTTTTCAAGAGCATAACCCAGTTGCACTACTGTCCTTGCCTGCACTGTGCCTCATTGCTCGACATACATTACGCCAACAACTAGATATCATGCTCTAAGTCCCAAGGGTGTGAGGAGTACTCATAAATTGTTCCACAGAATATTAGAATGGAATGAAAGGACATGGAACGGGACTTAAAATGGAGGAGTTCTTGAGTTTATCAAGTAATTAAAACGACTTAGACTTACCCACGATTTTTAAGCTAATTTTATAAAGGTTAAAATTGAATATTTCGCAGAAAGATAATCAAGTTTAATAAGTTTAATATAATTTAATAACTTTAAAGTTAGTGGTATATTAAAATCTGAATATTTTGTCTGTTTCTATGTAAAACAAAAGGCTCTAAAATAGGACTAAACTTTGCGACTTGAGGATATTTTAATTACAACTAATGCACGATATCGGTCGTGTTTATTTTTTATAGTGAATAGGCTCGCGTGTCATAATCACACCTGATGGTAAACAATGGTGTGTTCGACATGGAAGTATGTTTACCTAAAATTACTCCCACACTGCCAATTATGATGTCTATAAAGATGAAACCTTTTGTCTTTTTTTTAAGGATGGGAAATTATCAAAATGACTCCTTCCGCTCTAGGCGCATCGGGAAGGTGTGTCAGACTCTTACTGACTAAAACCCATACGTGTTCCTTCAAATGCCTTTGCGATCCAGGGCCACGGTGACTCTTTCGAACAAATTCTGCAACCCTGGCAGGCCGCAACCCTGGCAGGAAAAGATGAAACCTGCACTTTGATAGAAGCCCAGCTGTCGATGGCTGCCGAAGACTCCGAAGAGCTAACAGGTTCAATTAATTTATAACACAAAGACCAACCACATTTAACCTGATTCCATTTTAATAATTCAATTAATGATTCAAGCAAGTAGCTGCTTATTATAAAACAAGTATAATAAAGAACTGTTATAACACCAAGTGCCAATTACGTATCTGTTATTAAACAATTTAACAATTATAAATACATTACAGAACTATGTATTATTTGGTAACAAATCGAGTTCGGTACAATGTTGCCGTCATCGTTGTGATACTATTAATTCGTTTGTATAGTTGCTTTTGCATCAAAATATTATTGTTCAGTTTTATTGTGTTGGTGTATTGCTTTGGTATTGATGAGATATTCTGTGTAAAAACTTTTTGCTCCTGGAATTGAGTCGTGCCCTTTTCTTTCGCTCTGAGTGAAGCGGATGGGAGTATCAGACTCTTACTGACTAAAACCCGTCCGTGTTCCTCCTTATGCCCTTTGCGTTCCAAGGCCGCGGTGACTCTTTCGAAAAAATTCGGCACAGTTGGCGCACTGGCTGAGCGATTGACTGCTGCGCTACGTGTCGCGGGTTCGATTCCCGCATGGAACAAATATTTGTATGGCCTACAGATAATTGTTCCGGTTCTGGCTGTTTGTGTATGTGAATTTATATGTTTGTAAACGCACCCACGATACAAGAGAAAATCCTAGTGTGGGGCAAAGTTTTTTATAAAAAAGAAAAAGAAAAAAGAAAGAAAAGAAATTTCGCAACTGAGTCAAGCTTGGAGACGTCATCTACCTAGGTTTTACCCAACTATATATAAAACCTCTTGACAACCACGGGGAATTGAGGAATATGGAAAACGCATGTCTGGTGATTTTTATTTTTAAGAGTTAATTGCTGGTGTTTTTTGCTCATTCATTTTCGTGCTCTACTCGTATGTAAGTAATAATCTCACGCAATTAATTAAAATAGGTACCACCAGTTTTCACTCGCAGCTAGAATATAAAAATCCGGTGCTTTTATAAACTGGCCTCATTATAAAACTAAGCAAGTCAATGAAAAATCAGAACGCTCAAGCGAAGCCACAAAACAAATCTTAGTAAACCAAACCACAGCTTGCTTAACCAAACTCAATTTTTTACTCGGCTCACGAACACGATAACCAGATTAGAAAATATCTCAACGACAGAAACCATCTATTAGTACATAGGCTTAGCCTTAGGGCTACAAGGGCTTAAGTAAACACGGGTAACAACCATTAACTTTAATTATGTACTGGAACATGACTTATTTATGCTCACAGAATATTTTAAGTATTCTAAGTAACCCTGGGGATATGGACGCGATTTGTAATAGTTGGATTAAAGATTGCGATGTCGTTTGTAATGCTATAGGGAGAAAAGTCGAGTGTGTGGCTATGATGCGAAGTGAAGTTACGAATTTCTAGTGCTACAGGAATTTTTGGCGATTAAAAGTCACTGTCAGGAGGCGCTGTTGATCATCTTTGTGATAGAGTATATACTAAATCCATGCATTTGTGAAATAATTGTCTGTGGCATTTAGATGGAAAATACAAGATGTCGGCTTTTGTTCTGAATTCGAACATGCCCCAAAAGATTTAAGTACTTATATTAAATTCTAAAGATATTAAAGGATACGTGACTTTTTGTCATAGGAAACCCATATTGCTCTTGACTTTTCAACAGATGTTGACAAAGCGGTGATCACATTATAGGTAGATGTTAGGAGGACGCAACTGTACATCATTAGGACATAGAACTCGCTTAGCCCCCTATTAATTAAGATTAAGAAAGAAAAAGTCCAATATTTAAATGTTCCACAAACTCAAAATACTCACCCTTTCTTGAACTAAATGAATACGGCACCTTTGAATAGCTTGACTAACCGACTCTTTGATAGACAGTCTGAAAATTGAAACTATTTGCACGTTCTAAACATAAAACTAAAGTAGATGATATAATCATGAAAAAGAACGTGCAAATATGACGCAAGTTCGACTTATTTACTTTTAATTGAGTGGCATCCGCTTAACAAAACATTTAGGAATAAATTATTTAAAAAAATCTTGAATAGAAAACTGAGTATGAGATACCACCTGCAGCAGATATAGAAATAATTGTTTCTGGATGAAGTAATTAAATATCCAGTGCTGCATTTTTGCAAAAAAATAATTATTGATTGTTATATTTAAAAAAAAAATTATTAATACCTATTTTACATTGATTTTATGCCTAGATAAAGTAGTAAAGTAAACAAGGCAATAATTTACCCTTGTTCAATATAAATTGTTAATTATTTACAATATCTGAAAAGGAAAGGTCGATCAGTGGTATTATAAAACATTTCATTGTTAAATCGATAAAGTAAAAAATAATAGAACTTTATAATAACATGGCTGAAGCATTACTTTAGCTTATCTGAATTTATTCCGTTTTATTTTTATTACAGTTTTAGTTAACTTTTTAATTGTATCAAAATCGATACCCGTGGCACAAAAGTCAATTGTCTGACCTAATCTTATAGCGATAAGAAACAGCCAACAGTTAAGGTTTTTTTCATTCTTCGACGCGTGCGCAATCGCAAGCAGAAGTAAAATTATAAAACAATTTCTGTTTCTGCATAAAAAAATGAATTTTAATATCATTTAGCGAACTACAGAATGGCAGCTCAATTTATTAGTTTTACTAAGAATACTTTGTATGTAATGCTTAAGATCGTATAATTTTTGTAATACACTTTTAATTAGGAATACAATTTTAAAGAGCATACCTAAAAGAGTTATAGAAAAAAAGATTAATATTTTTGCCTTATGCGAGATGTTGATATTTATGTTCCTGGCTAAGTAGAGTTAATATTCTTGACAATAGAATGTGAATATCGTAATCGTAAAATATTATTGTGTGTTCATAGTAAACATAAACATTGTTTGTCTTTAGTTGTTAAGGTTACGAATACACATTTAAAAAATAGTTAGGTCTAGCTAGATATAACACACGCTATAATCTAGGGTGTTTTTTTTCCTTAAAAAACTTGCACCACCTAGTTAAAAAAAATCTTTGGCTGGTCTTCTCATAGCAATAACTTAATCAGGCTAAAGGTTTAACTATATAAATGTTAAAGTTTGATACTAAAAAAAAAGAAACCGACTTCCAAAAAACAAAGTTCAAAATAACTTTAATTTCTGAAGTCGGTGTTTTTGGTTGCTTCTTCGTTATTTGACACCGACTTCCGAAATCAAAGATATTTTGAACTTTGTTTTTTGGAAGTCGGTTTCTTTTTTTTGTGAATAAGTTTTTTATTTTTCACTTTTTAGTGGTACCCCACACCTAACAACACCACTGAAAAGTCACAGGAAAGCAAAAATACGCAATTTCGTATACATGGATGATTTTTCCAAATATTTTTTCCAGCTAGGTATTTGGATTTAATAACCAAACTACTGAACCGATTTTGATAAAATTTCAATGGGACCATTTGGGAAGTATACCCTTTCAAACAAAAAATTTTTCAAATCGGTTGTCAAGCGACGGAGTAATGCGCGAAGAAATATAAAAAAAAAAAAAAAAAATACAAACATCCGAATTGAGAACCTCCTCCTTTTTTAGAAGTCGGTTAAAAATGTACTTTATGGCGCATATTCCAAGACATAAACTCCAACTCAACTCGAACTCCAACTACAACATGAGCACAAAAATGTCAATGAAAGCTTGTCTAATTGACGTTTTCGTACTCGAAAGATGAGCAAACAAAGCAAAACCTTCAATTTATGACAAGCTCCTATGGAGTTGGAATTTAAGTTTTGAAATATGGGCCTGTTTCAAAAACATTTGTACCTTTGCAAAATTAAAAGAGTCAGAGAAATATAAATTTTTGCTAAAATATTAAATTGAATTTCAATGGTTTTGCAATTCAAAGGTCCGGAAATTTTTGTCGAAAAAAAATGAAATTAACTGTCAACTTTGAGAGGCTTAGAAGCACTGTCGTCGTACAGTGAATATTATCTTCCTATTTCGAAAGTTAGTGATCCGTGTTGCGTTCCTAGACCTAGACAACAGGGGGCGACTTGGTTGAAGGGATTAGCGAACAGGTGCACATAGACGAACCTAGCTGTACTAGTGTGTGTCTGTTTGTCTATTTATACTAGCCACATCATAACTTAATATTGTATAGGCAATACTGAGTTTGTTTATTTTTTAGTTATGCTTCCACGCCAAAATAGCTGAACTGATTTTGATGACTTGGCATGGAGACACTAGGTACTAGATTCATAAGATACTGGAGACAAAAGGTTATAACCCAGGTACGTTTTTTTTGGCGAAAATCTATATGGGCGAGAGCGAAGACGGCAAAGCTTTCTAAATTATAAAATAAACTTTTCTTTATTTCAATAATCCCATTTGATATTATTTATTCACTGTTCGCACCACCTATAAAAAGTAGCCGTTAATTTTAGGTTTATTTTTGTTAAAAAAATGTAAGCAAAATGATTGTTTTTTTTTCTTTTAAGTGTTTAAAATGTCCATAAATGAATTATAGGCAGTCTACTAAAACGTTCTAAAAATAATTTTGAAAATAGAAACACTTTGTTCCCAAGACCCGACAATACATTGCCAGTATAAAAAATGGCATAACAATGATGAACCTACGCGCGTACAGCGATCAGCCTCGGGTCGCTAGTTAGCCTTATTGCAAAGCGTTTACCCCTTTTTAATATGCTCAGTTCCACGAAACGATACTTATTCAACGGTATTATATGAAGTAGGTTTTAAAGCAAAAAGTGTGAAATTCCTGATAGGATGTGTATAGGATTTGTTTTTCGCCAATTTGTACTCATTAGACTGGGAAAAAATATAAATCGGAGTTCGATTTTTAAAAAAAAAGGTAAGATTAAGTGAGCGTAAATGATATCTGTATTATCTATTTAAGGTTTTTATTCATTTTAAATCGGAAGGGAATGTCGATAAGTGGTGGTCGGTTATCTATGGTAATGTCCCAGCACTAGTTTACTGTGGGAGAATTAGTTAGCGATAGTGGATCTATTTGAAAAAGTAGGCAAATAGAGGACGTGTCTGCGTGTTTTCAGATAGTTTTATTTCACTTTTTTTGTTTTAACGTTTTTTGTTAAAAGTTGTTGCTTTTCTCCTAATTAAAAAATTGATTTCATTTCAAAGATAGAGAGTAACGGGGGCAAGAGCCATTCGGGTACCACGGGGGCTGGTTCGAGACGGTGAGTGAGGAGAAATTACTTCTTCTTTCCCGTCGGTCAGCAACGGCTGAATAACAAAAAAAATATAGGTACGAATTTTGTTTTTAATAAAGTAATTTAGTATTTATTTATTAAAAAAGGTTTACCAACAGCTTCTGTATAAAGCGTTTCTTAGCATAAGTTATAAAAGCCTCAGGCTTACACAGTCGCCAAATTATAGATTAACTAACATTTACAAAGTAAGTCATCACATATTAAAAGCTCACGTACAAATACCTGCTTAAATTTAAAATAGGAAAATAATACCAAACGGTTTCGGAGTATTTAAGAGGAAGGTTGATCGCATGGGGTTCTTAAGCTTGTTAAAGCATAACATTAACTTAAATAAACCTTTTTTAATCTTATCGTATCTTATCGTAAATAAAACATAAATTATCAGGAATTGATTTAGGTGTTTATAATTTTACTGAATAGTTTTGCTTTTAATTGGCACGTACACATAGGTAGGTAACTATAATTACGATTGGCTGGTTTTGGAAACAGGCTAGGGAAGATAGCTAATTCGATTTTTGAAAACATTTAAATTAACCGTTAAAATACTTAAAAGCATCGAAACAATTTGAACTATTTAGGTATAGCGTTGCAATGTTACAATTAAAATGTTACGTCCGATAATGACTTATGCGTGTGCTGTATTCGCGCACACAAAGCCAAAGCAAATCCACAGGATGCAAGTAATCCAAAACAGATTTCTCCGTAAAGCCACGGGCGCCCCGTGGTATGTACGGAATGAACGACTTCATGTCGACCTGAAAATCCCGACCTTAAAACAGTTTATGAAGCGCCTTACAAAGCGTTTCTTCGAATCCGCTGAAAAGCACCAAAACCCTTTGATTTCAAAGGCAACCCAGTACACTCCCTCTCGCATTAGTAAGATTCGCCGTCCTCGGCATACACTCGTCGAGTCCGACGACGAGATCACAAAGATTCAGGAAAGCTATAGGGAAACCAGCACCCTTAGAAAATACAAAAACAGACCGCGTTCCGTATACCGACCTCGCCGCCGGCGCCGAGGTCCGTCGCGACGACCCATTCAAAACCCTCCCCGACTTTTGCCTAACGAGCCAGCCCGCGCCGCTGAGCCTTTAGCTTTAATAACCCCTAATTAATGAAACGACCCAGATTGACCCCTGATTGTCCCTTGCTGTCCCTAACTGACGCCGCTAAGCCGAGGTCGTATTCCACAGGGAATGCCCTTAGCGAGCGGTCAGTAGTTTTTAGCTTGTAGCTAGTTTTGTTGCCTTGGCTGGGGGCCTTAAATTCATATGAGGCCACCACAGGTTAGTCCGGTTGTTGCGGATTTGTTCGAAAGAGTTACCGCGGCCCTGGAACGTAAAAGGCACTAAGAGGAGCATGGGTGGGTTTTAGTCAGTAGAAGTCTGACACTCCCTGCCGCTCAACCCAGAGCGGGAGGGGTCATTTGATGATTTCCCATCCAAAAAAAAAAAAAAAAGGTTAGTCCGGTTAAGCAGTTGATATCCCATGTGTGTTAACTTGCTAGTGGTCATACCTAAAAAAAAAAAAAAAAACACTTAAAATGTATGACCTAATTAAAAACACAATTGGAACGGCTCTTAACAAGTTCTTACTACCTATACCACAAATTCTTCACCCAAAGAAAATCGCAAAAAACAGAGATCACATTTCTTACAACGGTACTCTAAGTATTTATTAAGTAATTAACATTATTTATATAATTTAAATAACAGCTGACAAACTACTTTATCATTCCGATTGAACTTTGCCGAAAAGATACCTATTTGAGATAAGCACTACATAAATTGCTATTAAAATTAGTTGTGCAAGTCTGATCCGTATCGTTTTACTACTTAAATATAAGTCTTTATAATTCTTAATTATTACATTGGCAACACCGTGTTGGCGGTAAACCATGGATCTTGCCACATTAAATGACCATAGATAATCTTGGCTCGTTTTACAAAATTTTGCTGGTTTAGTAATGATTAAGAAATTAAGGTTTAATTCATAGTTGAATGACAAAATTACTAGTCTTTTATTAGTCTTAATTATTATTAATGTCTTGTAAACCTGTAAGTGCGTACCTACTATGTGTGTGCTAACAGATTAAAAATAATTATACGCTTTACTATGAAGGGATAGTCAGAAAGATACGAATGAACTTGAACGACATAGGTATTTACCATATTTGACGTCTGCCTTTGCCGCCAAAATTGCACTATTCTTCATTTGAAAAGGGGGGAATTGGGTGAATTGGAACTTGCGAAATTTGATCACAGACACCGGGACATGTGAAAATAAATTAAAAACTTTTAAAAACTCGGGTCACAGTTAAAAAAAGTTACGATTTTATTATTCCGTCTAAACAAACAATACATCATCGTATCAATTAATTGCGGAACATCGATTCGATTTCCGATAGACAAGCAAGTATTTTAATTAATAAATGAATACGAACAATTATAAGGTGTAATTGTGCAGCCGTGCCGGTTATCTGTCCAAGTTATGTTCCTATCGCCTAATTGAATGTCTGAAAGCAAGATCGGGGTACGCAATGCGTGCTAGTGGTGTGACCAATCGATCGCCAAGATTAGAGGGGTCCCTTGTAATATATTTTGTCGATACAGTATTCTAGATAAGTCTTGTCTTTGATTGTGTTCCTTTGTGGTTGGGGACATACCGCTCTGGCAAGATTACGTAAATTACAGGATTTATTGGTTGAACTGAGGTATTCGAATTTTGATGAAATTCGTAATTGGTTCTAGTAACTTGGGCTAGTATTATTTACTTATGCCACAAACAGTCTTCACACAGAATCATTAGGTATATTTGCTGTACAATTAATGAAAGGACAGCCACTTAATTTAGGCTTTGTTGCTTTATAAAATGCGAAAGTTTAAATGAATGTTTGTCAGTCAATCACGCCAGAACGACTGTACGGATCTCGATGAAATTTACAACAGAAATAGATTACCTATAGTCCGAAATAACACGTATTTTTATCTCCGGAGTATGTTCCCTTGGAATCTTCTTTTCGTGTCGATTGCCTCGTATTAGATTTTTTCCGATCAGTATTGAGCAACCTGGACAGCACTCTCATTGGCCTCGTTGAGATCTTGGATGGTGCAGATGGTTGTGCATGACGGGCAACTAACGAGGTTCACTTGGAATAATTTCCGACAAACACGGCGAAGCCACTGGTAGACGCTGGTAATACTTACTTTCAAAGTTGCAAACTTGTCAAAGTTTCTCAAAAGCTACCTAAATAATGGTGCCCCTACAAATATGACATACGACTATTTGACATAACTAATAACGGCCTTCATCCCATGGCAGGGTAATGAGCCACTATTACAGATTTCATCTTTTGTACATCACCGATGAACCGAGCAGATAATGCGAACTAGTTAGCTGGTAGCTAGTATTGAGCTCCTTAATGAAAGCTGTATATTTATAAATTGGCAGGGTAATTATGGCTACAGATTAAGTATTGGGTTGGCGTGTTGGTGAATGGAAGCCAATGTTGGGTGTTGGTTATTGGAAGCAGAATTTATTCTGGAATCTTGTTTTGCCTGCTCCCGTAATTTGTCACCCTGGGATATTGCAGCTTTCTGTGATGGGGTCTTGTGACGTCACTTTCCGGTAAAAAGTGTATCGGTCTGTGACGTCACACGAGTTTTTAACGCACTGATATCGTTTAAATTTTTTGTTTACGTGAAAAAAGAAAAAATGAGTCCAATATTTTTTGGAAATCGGTCAGACGGACTAATTCGATTTTTACAGGAAACATCCCTATTATTTATAATATGATTTACCCTCGATTTCTAAATGAAGAATTCAAGAGGATCATAGGCAATGATAGGCTCGTCGAGTCGAAGCTCCAAAGTCTCGAGCATCGACGACGAGTTGCTAGCCAGTCGGTTTTCTATCGGTTGCATTTTGGAGAGCGGGATTGCATAGTTTGATTCCGCCAAGCCCATTCCATTATCGGACCACAAGACGTACGGCGATGCACCACCGGTACATGGTGGACAACTCACCCGCAAGCACAAAGCGTTTTGGGAATTCATTCATTGTGCGTACACCTAAGGAGTGGAATTCCATGCCGGAGTCTGTGTTTCCTGATAGCTACAACCTGGGAGTCTTTAAGTCAAGAGTGAATAGGTTACTTCTAGGCAAGCGTGCTCCATCTTCGACCACATCGTCGCTTACCATCAGGTGAGATAGTGGTCAAGTGCGTGCCTATAAATAACAATAATAATAAAAAAAAAGTTCAAGTTTTTCTCTCTCTCTCAACTCATCTTAGTCTGGAAACCTGACAACATTTGGTATTGAAGTACGGTTTCAACCGGTCCCTAGTTTCTAGATTAAGTAGATTCCAGGTAACTAACCCTGGGTACATTAAACTCTGTCCATCTTTGCAAAAACTCTTCTCGAGAAAGCCAACATCCAGTACCTACCTAGCTAAAATTTTGTAAACTACAGAGAACAATAGACGTTGGCAAGCCTGATGTCAAAATTCCATCAATACAGTCAACGGGAGCTTCAGGTTATTTATGGAAATAAAGAATTGTCAAGAAAACTAACTTTATTTTGAACTTGCTCACGAAATATTTTGCACCAGTACTGTGCCACTTTGGTAGTAGTTTCTTGGCAATTATTTGCTTAAATACATATAATGACTTACATATCTGATATTATTAAAGCAAGGTCTAAATAATGTCTTACAATATATCCTGAACCATATTGATTTTGTCGACTTATGTGTAAGTAATCCTACTTATAATGCATTAGTCAACTTAGATAGGATAAGAAGATGCAGAAGTCAAACTTCGCAACGGATTACGTACTTATGAGCGTTCACGCCCTACGGCATTTCATACAAACTTTCAAATCCTTATTTTTCGAAACGACTGAATCGATTTTAATGTAACTTGGTATACATACGCTAGATATCCAGAGGCCCTAGATAATGATAATGTGCCATTTCGATAGGTAGTATCTGTCTATCCCATACATTTTTGACGTATTGACAATCGCCTTCGCCACCCTAGTCTAAATAGTTAGTAAAGAACATTTTCGAAAAAGAGGTTAGAGGGAGAAAGAGCGATTTTAAGTTTTCTCTAGAAAGTGAACAGCCCATCAATTTTTCCTCCTGAACTTTTTTTCGTAAATGTTGTCTACTAACTATTTAGACTTGGATATCTAGCGTATGCATACCAAGTTTCATTAAAATCGGCTCATTCATTTCGAAAAATAAGGACTTGAAAGTTTGTATGAAATGCCGTCGGGCGTAAACGCTCTGTGTCTGTTAAGTCCCACTTTAATTCAATACTGTCCCTTGTCACACCCTTGTTTAGCCTAAGCTTGAAACTTTGTCTCACAAAATCGTAAGCTAGGACGTTGATGCTGGCAGTGAGAGCAATTTTAAATATTCTATAAAAAGTGAAAACTCACTAACTCTCTTTGAAAATCTCTATTTCACCACCTTTGGTTGACGGGTAGAGAATGCTTTAAGGCTTTTAAGTCCGCATTTATATCTGTGTGCATGAAGTCTAGTGGCTGAATAACAGATGATATGGATAGGGCGAGGTGACAACACTGCGTTGCGGTGTCGCATCGCAAAAACGACGTCGCACAGCAATACAAATGCAATACATAGGCAAAGCATTACAAAATGTGCGGTGTCGTATATTTTTGCGATGCGACGCCGCAACGCAGTGTTGTGACCTCGCCTTTGCCTCGCCTTTAGTAGGGGGTAACTACTGCGTTGATAACTAATTATAATAGAGAAGTACGGAAAACGAAAACAAGTTGCGCCCACTTTTTAAGTATGTTGGTTGGACACGAGAATGTGTGGGCTCTGTTGGTGAAAATCGTTTTTGACACTGCTAAAACACCTTTTACGTATCTACGATTAGATGTTATAATAATTTGTTCTGAACAATTGAACATGGATTTCCATTTCAATATGTTCAATCCGCTAGAGGCACATAAGGGGTCGTCCATTAATCACGTGAGGCTCGAAAGGAGGGGAGAGGGTTAAGAAAAAGTCACGAAATATCACAAGGGCGTGTAGGAGAGAGGTGAAGTGAGATATCACGTGTGAGTATTTATTTTTTCGTTGAACGTGAATTTTCCAGAATTGAATTAGATTTTCCCTGTATTTAAAAATAATTTATTCTGAATTTTTTACCCCCACGACCTGTCGATGTGGTGATACTAGGTCTATGTCCAGCTGTGGACGTCTTTTGGCTGAAATTATGAAGATGATATTTAAACGGTCAGCAATTGCCAGTAGATTAGAGTAGTCAATCTGACTTATTTAATTCTTAAAGTTAGAGGAGAACTTACTTATCTTATTAAAGTTTTTCGTTTCGTTTTTTTTATTTTCGATTTTTGTTTGTCGTCGCTTACCTTCAGGTGAGATAGTGGTCAAGCGCGTGCCTATAAATAATAATATAATACACCATTCAAATATCACAATCAAACAGTTTAAACACTTGTAGTTTTCTACAACATGATTGTTATTTAAGTGTTTTCATCGAGCAAAATGCAACATGGCTTCATTTCACAACAGAACTTTAATGACGGGGTTGCCAACATAATTGTCTTCGCGCAGTAGAATCATATAATTTTGTTCGAGATTGCTCTTCTGTTCAATAGAAAATTTTAAGTAATACAATCTGGTCTGCGTACGTATTTGTTGAATTTGTAAACCACAATTATAATCTTCAAGTTAATATTTTACGTCTGTAATTTTGCTTTTAGAAATTTTAATAAATGGCAATCGTAATTTTAAACTGACGATATTGCAATATCTTGTTCAAACTAATCAAATGTTAGTTATTTGCACTCCTCTGTCTATGAAGGCTTTCTATAATTTTAAGTCTAAGTCAAGAGTCAATAGGTTACATCGAGGCGTGCTCCATCTTCGATCACATCACCGCCTACAGAAACAAAAAAAAAACTAGAAACCATTCACATCAACATAAGTGACTCCCAATAACTATTACTCCCGCCCAGAAACGTTGGAAAGTATAATTCCACACTGAAAGTGACAGCTGGCAAGCTCATCGCCCACGCGTATTAGAGTATAATCCTCTCACCTTAGTTATCTCGTACATTTGCGATGGCAGACTGTTTGTCATGGACGAGCTGAAATATGGCAGGTTTCTCTTTCAATATTTGTCGATGAATGCAGAAAAATTATGTTGAACTAAATAAAATGATGCACGATGTCAATTTCATCTTATCGCCGTGATCGAAATAAGAAAAGCTAGTCAAATCACTTGAGGAAATATTTAATAATTTTAAAACAACAATCATTGTTGCGAAATTAAGTTTGACTTACATTATGACGAGCAACAATTTGAAAAACTACACAAGGTGTGGCCAATTCTACTAATTTTTGAGCAACATTCGCATGTCAGTAGCCATCTGTCAAAAAAGTATGGAAATTAAGGCTTTTTTGACAGACTGCGATGAGATGCGAATGTGAACGTTGCTTAAAAAATTGTAGATTTGCCCTCCGGAATTTTTGCGAGAAAAGGGCTTGCCATAAAGCAATGTTGGCTTCTCATACAGGTGAATTAAATAAGCAAAGAGCTAGGTAAGTACTGTAGCACCACAGGGCTCCGCACTTGCCACTACTTATAAATTTATATATTTCTGTTCCTGATAGCGTAAATAAGTATTCAGTTTAATCTCAAACAGTGTTTTATTTATAATATTTATCTGTAATGTCTGTCAGATGAAATGAGTTAGTTTGACAATTGCCTTTGAATATAGCCTGATCTTCTTTCTATGAGAAAAGAAAAACAGGCTATATCTGCTACCAACTGCGTTACAACAAACAAGCTCATATACCACACTAATTAATTCAACATCAGCAAAACACTAACAAAACAGGAGTTCGGAAACATAATCCCGCAGCAACTCTCTATTGACGGATAAATTGAAATTACAACAACGTTGCGGAATTTGTATGCGTTTAGTTCGCCAGTATTATATTATCTGTGGTTTGGTTCAGCCGGATTAATTTTATTCAACGCGCTGGCGCTTCGGACGGCACGCGATGACAACATGGCGACTGTTCTTTGTGGGGAATTAAGGACATTTCTGTTAGGTAGGTTTTAGTTTAGGACTAGATTTATTTTTAACAATAATATATAGGTATCCTGCGCCCCGAATCATGGTGGCTGAAGGGACTGTGGGGCAGTTGGCAGGAGCTCGACACAACACTCTGTTCTTCACAGATGGAGAGTAAGTATCTATCATTTGCTAGATTTAAGTATTGTATGAGCGTTTATAATCAGTCAGTTTTATAGTTACAATGATTTAAAAAAGTATTTATGGCATGGTTTCTTCTCCATAGAGATAGGCCAGTTTTGTGCTTCTGTCTATTTCTTCAGGACGTTTTCCTTCACGGTTTTAAGAGCAGTGGCCCAAAAGTGTGGTATTGGATTTTACAATATGGAAAAGGATACATTCCTACCTGCGTTTACCCTGAGCATGAAAAGGCAAGCGTAGAAGTTTTTAATTTTAGTTTCAGTATTTATTATCCTTTTTTCTCCAAACTCATAGACACAGCAAACCACAGCAGCGGGAGGCAAAGGCCATAAGCCAGACTGCCTACTTCATAGAGAAACATAAAACGCGTATGTAAATACACAAAGAGTCGTGACTCTTCACAAGTGTGAACCGTTCTGTTGCCTGATTGATAAAGATATTGTTAATGGATTGATATTAGTAGTCGCTTTGCAATAATTCGATTGCTATCTGCTGTTTTCTTCTTATGTTTTTTTAGGGTTCCGTACCCAAAGGATAAAAATGGGACCCTCTTACTAAGACTCCGCTGTCCGTCTGTCTGTCTGTCACCAGGCTGTATCTCATGATCCGTGATAGCTAGACAGTTGAAATTTTTACAGATGATGTATTTCTGTTGCCGCTATAACAACAAATACTAAAAACAAAATAAAACAAATAAGTATTTAAGTGGGGCTCCCATACAACAAACGTGTTTTTTTCCGTTTTTTATAGATAATTGGTACGGAATCCTTCATCGCACATGAAGGATTCCGACTCGCAATTGGCCGGTTTTTATTAAATCTTGGGCTATAGACAAAAGTACAGTCTATCGACTATAGCGTGGTATTTCGGTAGCGCAATTCGTAATGCGCAATTTTAGACGTTTCTCCATTTGTTATCGCTGACAGTCAACTTGTCTATCTCAGTCGCAATCTGTCAAATATACCTCTAATTTTGACAGATTGCGACTGAGATGCTAACACGAACGATGCTTAAAAATAGTAAGTAAACAGGAACTACTGAAAATTTATTGCTTAACTAAGCGTTATGTAAGTGGGTATGGTTGCGGATTCTATTCGAAAGAGTTATCGCGGCCCTGGAAAGCGAAGGGCACTAGGAGGAGCACGGATGGGTTTTAGTTAGTAAGAGTCTGACACTCCCTTCCGCTCCGCCCAGAGCGAGAGAAGTCATTTGAAGATTATCCATCCATAAAAAAAACAAAGTGGGTATTTAAAGCAATTTGAATATAAAAAACCTGTTCACACTGCACTAAACGCTGGCAAAGGGATGGCAACTTAATGCAACAATTCTAAATTCAATAATGAAAATCCAGATTTCCCAACTGTCAGCTCAAGGCAAAGGCCACAAGCTATTCAACCAACGCTCAACGTTTACCAACCTTATAACGAGTAAGTATGTAAATAGCGAGTCGTGACCGGCTCCCGAAGTAATTAGCTTGAAGTGCGGATGCAGCAGGAAGCCAGCGTGATTGATGGCCGGGAAATTGAATGTTTTCGCTTAGTAATTAAATGTTTAACCCTTCTTATAGGTACGGGGGATTTTTGTTACCACCATATTTAACAGTTCAAAAGTCAAAAATGTTGTAATCATTAGTTAGGTATTCTATTGTTTTCCTAATGTCATTTGAAGGCTGATCCATCGCTCTTTAACACTCAAAGAAAAAAACTCGAAAATCGATTGACACTGGCATCAATCGATTAGTACTCATGATGACACCTATGTCAATTCTGGCATTTTTTCCGATTTTTAAATCAGAATGTTCTGCTAACAGGTTTAAAAAAAGAACCCGTTCCGTTACAAGGAAAGGGTTACGCGAGAGATGTTGGCTCTAAATGAATTGCAGAAAGTATATTTTAATCATGGGTCTTAGACTTGGTAAGAGCATGTTCGCGCAATCCTCTTGAATGTATCGAAAGCTGCAGTGGTTTAATAAAATATATATACTTACAGTAAATGGCTTACAGCTTTACATCGAACGTTTCCTCGGAACAAAAGTTAAAGCTGGGTTAGTTTTTATCGAGTTTTAAACTTAGGGTTAGGGCTTGTTTTAAAGGCTTTTCACGATCTCTCACAAAGTTACAACTAAAAGCGCGTTCACGGCTCTACTGCATAGAACATGTAGAAAGAGATGTTCAGTGAAATAAAGAATGCAATGATGCATTTTATTGATTTTCCACAAGTGGGTTCGGTTACCTACTGTGGTTGCAGATATTAGGAATTATTATATTTAAAAAATAAATATAAAAAAGAGATGAATTAAAGAAAAAAAAGTTTTGTATTGAGATAAAAGTTTCCTTAATTTTTATTAATTTGACCGACGTACGCTGGCTAGTAATATCTGTATATATAGTATATGTTTTAAGTTTTTTTTTTAAATGGCGTTTGAAAACAACCAAGTTTTCAAAAACATAAGAAAGAAAGATTTCATTTGCGCCAAGCATGACGCATAGTTTAAAAATAAACAAAATATTAGAACAGTTATGCAAGTTGAGAAGATATGCGTCACATTCGCGCAAAACGGCCATCGCTCAGCATAATGCTGGGACTCGTGTGTGAGTCTGCGAGACAGAGCCACAGCGCAGATTTAGTAATAAGAGGTTATAAGTGGTTGAGTAATACATACTGGATGACTTTTTTTCCAGTACGCAAACTTTAAGAACCACTTTCGACTTAGGCTTTTTCTGCCCATGTAAATGAACAACTTTCCCGAAGAAAGTCATAGTCAATTACTAAAAAAAAATTGAGTCTCCCATACAAATTGTGAACAGTTGATAACAATTTTGTATGGGAAGTTCAAATTTTTTTTATGGTTTGTTTTTCTGTTGGTTTGTAGAGGTTAGCCTCTACAAACCAACAGAAAAACAAACCTTTTTGACAAAACCACAGACAAAAAATTTAATCACAAACAAAATCATTATAATGTTTCTTAAGTAAATAGTTCAACGTTGACTCGTGACTTGTTCAAAAGCTTGGCCTACACTTAATTAGCCTAAGTAATTAAATGCTAGACCTAAGATAGCGAGTAACTGCGATAAAGGTAATTATTTTGATTTTATGCGCTGTAACATTTAATGGTTACCTTTATTATATTGTAGCTTTTGATTTCAGGGGCGGTACAAAGCATTACCATTGCCATCCGATTCCGTTGTGAAAAAAAGATCGCGCTATACGTCCTGTATACCTCCGCCTCGCTCTGACATCGGAATCAGAATGTGGCATTTGTATGGATGGAGTGTTATAGTGCGTAAGTACTAAACTTAATCAAGTCATTTAACTTAGTTTATGGCAGGATTATGTGATGCGTTGAGTACTTACTGACTGATTTAAAAGTTATTGCTTAAATAAATGAGCTTTTAAATAAAATAAAACAGGTTTTAAAAGGTGTATCATTAATTCATTATGTATCGTGTGAGTTTTACAATTTAATCTGAGACTGTAAAACTACAAGTTTTATAGCCTAGATTATAGATTTGAAAAGCTCAAAGCTAAATACCAGCCGCACGGGTTGATCTTCTATGGTCGACGCCGGATAAATTTGCAATAACGGTATATGCCCTTGCCTTAATATCTCTTCGTAGGTACCTGAACAATGGGGAACGCCCCGGGCGTCGGGAGTTGCAGGGCGATTCCCGGCCACCGTAGGCGCGGGTCTGCGGGCGGCGAGCGTTGGGTGGCTTGCCGTCTGATCAAAGCCAGGCCCGGGTCGACGGCGCGTTGTGTTCCACGCGCGCATTAGAGATGTCAGCATAGGAGAAGTGGCCCGTTAGAGCCAGAGCCTGCCAGGGTTGCGGATTTTGTTCGAAAGAGTTACCGCAGCCCTGGAAAGCAAAGGGCACTTCGAGGAGCACGGAAGGGTTTTAGTCAGTAAGCGTCTGACACTCCCTCCCGCTCCACCCAGAGGCTCCGGCAGGAGTCATTTGATGATTTCTCATCCATAAAAAAAGGTACCTGAACAATAAATTATGAATCGTTTTTCATTACTAGAAAATATAATGGATCACGATAGATGTCGGTTCAGAACAGCTTTCTGTCTTTACCTTTGTTTTCGGAATTTATGTCAATAAATATAGGTGGGTGCAATGACCGTTCTTGCAAGTTTATCTGGAGTCGACCATAGGTTATGTAAAGCTTGTCGAGGTTGTACTGCGGATTGTGACCGTGTATTGCATATCGAGGCTCCTCCGTACCTCGGAAAGCACGTTAGGGCTGCGTTTCCTGCGCAGAAGCGTGCGACGAATGGCTTCATTTACCTGAGGCTAGGTAAATGAAACGATTCTATTGGTTCTTAAAAAACACATCCCTCGTTACGCATCATTGCACATCTCTGATGGAAACAAAGCCTAGTAGTCTCTGGCTGTCATTTGTGAAACTTTGATTGATGCATCAGACCTAGTAAAGATGAGTCTATACCGATATTTATCAGTATTAGCTAATAACCATGTGACCTAGTCTATAAGTAATGTTGAACGTTTATGTATAAATAAGATTTTTATTTATTTATTAATATGAATATACCTATGTCTAGAAATATTATAATATTTGAGGATCAGTGATATTTAACTAATCCCTAATAATACGTACCTATCACTTCACGAACCCGATCCCGCCGATCCGTGCCAAGTGAATGGAATCCTAGATTATGTTAAAGATTATTGTACATGTTATTGTCTGTGCATTATGTGAATATCAAATATTAGCATTTTATCAGTTCGTCGGATTACTAATACATGCATCCATAGAATATTACTAATCTCTTAACTAATACCAATATATAACGTCTCACTCCTAAGACCTAGAAGGAGATGGCGAGACGACTTCTCTGTCTTCTTTAAGAATTGGAAAGAAGCGATGCAGAACTGGAAAAAATGGAAGGAAGACATTTTCCAGCAGTGGGAAGGTACAGGCTAAGTATCCATACTAATATTATAAAATCTAAATAACTTTGTCGTTGCCTTGCTTTCACGTTTAGGTAATTCTTGGCAGCCACCGTTTCCTCTCTCTCCATCATTATATCCATGCCCTACGCCCATGGTATTTGGGGTCGGCACAACACGTTTTATTCATCCCTTCTGTTCCGTCAACCATCACGCATTCAGTCAGTGATAGCGTGATATTGTCCCTTTTTAAGGTTCCCGTACCCAAAGAGTAACCAACGGAATCATTACTAAGCATCCGCTGTCCGTTCGCCTGTCTGTCAGCGAGCTGCATCTCATGAACTTTAATATGTAGACAGTTGAAATTTTCAGTGTGTATTTCTGTGGCCGCTATAACAACAAATAATAAAAATAATAATTAAAGGGTCCCCCTTTTAGAAACGTCTTTTTTGTGGGGTTTTTTGCTCGATCTTAATAATAGCAACAGGTAGACACTTGAAATGCTCACAGAATTAAAAAAAAAAAATCCCAACTAATCCCCACTTATTATAGGTACTTATTTATTTATTTACTTAAAGGTAATATTGTAAACGCGAAAGTAACTCTAGTCTGTCTGTCTGTTACGCTTTCACGCTAAAACGGCTGATCGGATCGTCATGAAATTTGGCAGATCCATATAGCCTGCTAGCTTTTAGCTCGATTTTAATGGCATAATAGTCGATTATTTTTCATTAATATGGCGATGGTACGGAACCCTTCATGCACGTGTCCGACTTTTTCCTAACATTCCTCACACACATTCGATCCATATTTTCTTTAAGCTTAATCATAGTCATACCAAGTTAAGACAAATAGCTAGCTTAACAGATTAACGAAAATCTCGCTCTAGATTTATCAGGCCGGCGCTACAAAGGTTGAGTTGAGTCACAAACCTCCTAGGCAATTGGCTTGTAAATCAAATCAGCTCAATCTAAACGGAGATATTTGACACAATTACTCAGTGTCCAGGCATTCGAAATCCCGAAATGTGTCGTGATTCATAATTTATAATAATAGATCGTTATTTTATTGGTGCTATAAATTGTTATTGCCAATTTGCGATTGAGTTGTTAGAATATTCTTGAGGTCTTTGGATTTTAGCGTGGGTGTCAATTAATTAGTGATGTATTCCTTGTGGCGCTAGAGGTTATTAGTATTTAGTCTCTAAAAAGTACGCACCGATATTTGCTTGGGCTCCGGACGGACCACGGTCCGGCCACAGACCGCGAGGGTAAACCTTAACTCTATTCTATTCTATATTTTCATATGGCAAACGAAGCCGATGATAACGATAACGATATTAAAATGTAGCTTGCTACTAACATAGTAGAACTACTACAAAGTGCAAAGTTCGACGGCTCGCTTCACTACGCTGCTGTCACCACATGACACTGGCAGAATAGTCGCTATCAGGGCTCAATTGCCAAAGAAGAAAAAAAAAAAAAGGAAGATATTTACACATTTTTAGAAGGATATTAAGTACTACAGATTTTCTGTTAATAAGTGATGATGATCACGACCCACCGATTCAACCCATAAAAAATGCCTCTAATGTAATTAGAATAGTTAAAAAATAATTTAATTAATGTAGGTACTCGTAATAGCAATTATATATCGTAATTATTTTCGACTACACAATTATTTACAAGTAATTATTGTCGTTTGTATGGCAACGTAAAAGCTGATAGACCCACTATCAGCTATCTATAACTGTCCTAAATTGGCACCAAGCATCTAAACTAAATGTCATGACAGGAATCTAAAAGGAATTTCTATACAATGGGCACTTACTTTTTTATCTTTCTCAAACTTATATTATTGTTTTGTCTTTGTTTATATGACACGATTTTTAAAATACTTTTAAACTTGAATAAAACCTTAAAAGCCAGATTAACTTAAACAGCCTGACTCTAGGTTCTCAATTCGGACGTATTTGTTTTTTTTTGTTACCTCATGACTCCGTCATTTATGGACCGATTTGAAAAATTCCTCTTTTATGTGATATACTTATTATATATTATTATACTTATCTACTTTCCGATTGGTTCAATAGTTTCATCAAAATCGGTTCTATAGTTTGGTTTTTTATTGCGTACCATTCTTGCTTTCTTGTGACTTTCCAGTGGTGTTTACGAATTACGAAAAAAGTACCGACTAAAAAGCGTAAAACAAAAAAAACTTTTTACAAAAAAATAATACCGACTTCCAAATTTAAAAAACGCTACAATGTATAAAATAACTATCATTTCGGAAGTCAACACCGAACACCGACACCAACACCGACTGGAACAGCTGATTATTTGCTTACCCAAAAGATAATCAACTGAACACCATAACTAAGCCTCGCTGTCCGTCTGTTTGTCAGCGGGCTGTTTCTTATGTAGCATAATGGGTTAAGAAAGAGTTAAAATTTTCTCAGATAATGCTGCTAATTCTGTTGAAGCTATAACAAAAAAATATAAAAAATTATTTAACTTATACCTATGTCACCGGAAAATTGCAAACGTCGCCGCGTCATCGTAAGATTGTAAAATATCGCGTGAAATTGTCAAATATTTTTTTCAATAAGACACGTATTCTCCCATAATATATCGAGAAATTATAATCAAATAATACAATCTAACAGAGTATGCAATTTTACGGTGATATTAAACTCTATAATATAAAAATTATTTGTATACTGATATATAAATGTGACTCTTCAGTTTATTGTACGGAACCCTTCGCAAACAAGTCCAACTCGCACTTGGTCGGTTTTTGAAGAGTTGTTTAGTAAAGTCTGTAACTCGGTTTTAGCTATCAAATACATATTATGTCGCCTTGTAATACCTTTAATCGATCATGATAATTTGTGATGGATCACGGGAAGTGGACTGGCAGTACCAATCGTTTACAAATAGTCCAACATTTTAATAGTTAATAGTTAAAAGCTTAGCAATATAGTGTCATAGGCCCATATTCCAAAACATAAAATCCAACAACTCGAATTCCAACTACATCGGACGGGGCTCTAGACAAGTGACATTCTGTCAACGGTAGCGTGGCGAAGTTGATTGTCAATACGTCAAAAATGTATGGGATTGACAGATGCTATCGAAATGTTACGTGATCAAATTCTTACATTTTGGCATTTCGACAGTCGCATTCGCTAATCGAATAGCACATTGTCTAGGGCCTCTGGTCATAAAATGAAATTTTAACATTTGTTTGCTCATTTCTCGAGTACGAAAACGTCAATTAGACAAGCTATCATTGACATTTTCGTGCTCATGTTGGAGTTGGAGTTGAGTTGGAGTTTACGTTTTGGAATATGGGCGCCCATAATCTGTAAAACTGGTAGAGGGATGTTCTACTATAAATTCGCACACGCATGTACTTGTACGCACAAATAATCCCGACGTTCTAATCTAAGTAGGTACTATGGGAGCTTGTAGACTGGATGCGGCTTGGTCGTACGTATTATACGTGCGTATACGTCTGATGTCCGAGAATAGTCGAGCTTGTTGGGATTTTTATTCTTCACGAAAGTGATATCATCGGGTGCCTGACAATTTGACGGAGATAAACGTGTTCAGTGTGCGCACTCAATTCATACGACCAGGGGGTCGATTCTGCTATTGCAATCGTGTCTCAATGACCGGTCAATGATCGAGTTTTGACGTATAACGTCAAACTTTTGACACATTTCCCATACAAAAACTGTCAAAGTTGTCAAATATTCGATCAATGACCGGTCATTGAGACACGATTGCAATAGCAGAATCGAGCCCTTCATACGTTTATAATTTGCATACAACCTGCGACCGGCCTGCCTAAGGCCCATATTCCAAGTCAGTTTGAATGAACCGCTATATAACTCTATTCACAAGTCGCCAAGAGACCGGAAATAAAACACTAAATTCAAACAATCTCCTAGTTTTTTGCTAGTTGGGGTCTTGGGGTAAGCCCTCCTGATACTTTTATGCTACTCTTGGCGATTTTGCGTCATTTCCGGTGTTATAATAACATAAATAACAAGGTACTAAAACGATGCCAAAATTATCGATCAATTATCAATTAACGTAAGGGACATTTCTGCATTATTAGTAAATGCCACTTATGGTAAATGCTGTAAGGTATATTTTGTTATTTTGGGTAACTGATCTATTTCAGGTATCTAAAAGTTGCTGACAATTTCATGATTCGACAGTCGAGTTGGAGGATATTACCTTCTTGGATATGGGACATAGTTCAAGCTCCTAAAAAGTTCCCATAATAACTTAGAAAACCTATAATAGTTCTTTTTTTTCGCTGGCCGAATCGAAAACGTCACGTTTCCATCAAGTGAGATCAAACTTATATAATTTACTTTTATAATTTATACCGTCAATTGCTCAATAGCTATGAATAAACAGATAGAAAATAACACATTACCATTTACTAACTGTTCAGGACATAATTACTAGGTACGTAGAATAAAAACATTATAATTTTATTTTTCACTTGTTACGTGAAAATAAACTTTATGCCACCGAATTAAGGTTTAAAATATCCTGAAATTGTTCTTGCTCATGAAGTTCCATTACGTTAACCAATAAAGTTATTTGATAAGATAACTCATTAAAATTATAACTAATTATATTGTAATGGTGTAATTTTGTCCTTATAACACTGGTATGCTATATTTATTGACTAATAAACCTACAAGGACCAACAATGTGTCTAAAAACTTATGCCAATTATTACTGGCATCCTTGTCACACGTATTAGGAATTTAAATGATGAAAAGAGTAAAAAAACAACAAGGTGTTCCTCAGGTGTCAAGTTTAGTGGTCTGTGAAAGTTATGGGATGACATGTTGAATTAATGTTCCATAAAATATTTTTTTACAGTCTTGAGCATAAGTGTCATTCATATACCATTGAATTTGATCTAATGGATTATGATAGCTTAAGGAATTCGATGATCCTCGATAAACTTTATCCACATTAATGTAGACTTATTGCAGAAATTCCAAATAACTTCTAAAAAGAAATAAAGAAAACAAAGGTCTGCACGAAATGACGCACAAAAAAATTAAAATTGATACAAAACCACAACTTTTAGGGGACTTTAAGCAGGGAAATTAGCATTCATTTGTATTCGGGAATGAGATGATTGCTGAGGGACATTAAGAAAATAGTTGTACTGTACTCAGAATTGTAGGTACAGAAACAACTTTAAAATAAAACAACCCTAATACCAGAAAATACTACAAACAAGCTATTTCAGCACAATGAGACCTACAATTGCCTATCAAAGATCTGAACAATCTGGTCCATAATATGGATCGATTGTGAAAATTACTAAATAAGGTATATCACTGGAAGCCCTTAGTCTAGGTCTAATACCATGGAGGTAGGATAAGAAATGGATAGGCTGCTGAGATATGGCATGATGGAGAATGCGACTTGATGATGCAGAAATGTTGCCTTAAAGTCCAAACTCGTTTCTGGCAACACTAAGTCATATGCAGGTAAAATGTAAGAACAAGCACGCATGCATGTTACTGCATTTCGCTTAGAGTAAATAGTTTTCGAAACTCATCATCTGCCCAGCCTTTCTGCAAATATACTGGGGTCGGCTCTAGTCAAAACGGATTCAGCTGAATACCAGTGTTTTACGTAAGTAATAGTATTCGAAAATATTTAATAAAATGAAGGTACTTAGTCTAAAGATTAAAGCCTGTACGCCAAAGCATACAGTAGCAATGCTTTATGTGAACGTTTAATTGCTCTGTATAGGTTAAATCATTAGCAGGATAGCTATTTCCAGGGTTGCGGAATTTGTTTGAAAGAATCACTGCGGCCCTGGAACGCAAATAGCATGAGGAGGAACACGGATGAGTTTTAGTCAGTAAGAGGCTAACACGCGGACGCAGTCATTTTTGTGTCCTTAAAAAAAATAGGACAGCTAGGTATCTATAATTTGGCTATTGCTATTCTGAGACTGAATAAAAACTTAAAATTTAACCTTAAATCGAATTGAAAACAAAAACTGCCTGTTGTGCCTTCACAAACATTAATATCTCCGACACAATCGCTGCCACCAGACCTATCAATCTTGACCAGTGCCCGCTTCCTACCTCGTTGCATCCACATAAACCAGCCTCTATTAGTGATATAATGGCCCTCAGATAAGGGTTTAAACGCACAGTTTAAGGAGAAAGCGCTTTAAAGCCCCTCAGAAGGCTCAAATGACAGATTTACTACTGTTTAATTAAGCGATTCACGATACAGCCCGCTTTAATGTATTTTATCTGATTTTTGAGGTTATTTACAACTTATCAGGAGAAACGAGTAGTTTAGATGTTACATTTTGTGATAACAAAGCGTTTACGTTAGATTTATGGTGTTACAGAGAAATGTTCTGAGCTAAAGAGCTAGCTCGTTGTGCAGTGGACCGTCCCCACGATACAGAATTCCATTCAGACTTCCATGAAAGTTCATGCAAGTCTGAATGGAATTCTGTATCGTGTATTTTTGTCTGCACAGACAAAATTCTATAGAAGTATATAGAATTTTGTCTGTGCAGACAAAAGTTTGTATCGTGTCATCATCATCATCATCATATCAGCCGAAAGACGTCCACTGCTGGACAATAGACTCCCCCAAGCATCGCCACAGCAACCAGTCCTGTGCGTATCGCATCCATCGGCTACCAGCGGCCCTCACCAAGCCATTCGGTCCACCTTGTGGGAGGCCTTCCAACGCTGCGTCTTCCGGTACGCGGTCGCCAATCCAGAACTTTTCGGCCTCATCGACCATCTGTTCTGCGAGCAATGTGTCCTGCCCACTGCCACTTCAGTTTGGCGATCCTTCCTGCCTCGTGTGGACCTACTATAATATGTTGGTAGCAACATAGTATAAGCGGTAATCGGTGTAGTGTCGGTTTTAAATTTTATGCGGTGACGGGAAGCAGGACGAAGGAAATAAGCATGAAGTATTTTAAATTATGAGTGTGCATTTCCTTACTTTATGTTGGGTTATCTAATTATGAGCAAGATAATCGGAAATATGGCCGCATTATATAATAGTAATTAAATGATTACCGACTAAGGTAACGGTAATGGCTTTGTTACCTCTGAAGTTTATTGCATCTTATTAAATTTGGAAAAATAGTTCATTTTATAAGCCATCTACATATAGTCATGAAAGATCGATGTCAATTACGTAAGGTACTTACTCGTGTAATTTCCATGATAACATTTTTCTAGGGCTTGTAATTAAATCGATATCTGTATTTTCCCTTTTTTCGAACAAAATATTTCAAAGTTGTATCAAAAATACTGACTTGCACACAAATTATGCACACTAAATAAATCATATTAGATATACTGTTTAATGGTATTTGTTTTACTGAACGAATATTTGGCAAATGATATTACTGGGTGGTTTAAAAAAAAACCTGTCCGAGTCGGGGTACCCAATGACCGGCTACTATTATAATCATGATAACCACCTGCTATTAAGTAAGAAGTACCATTTGTAGTGCAAGTTAGTATTTTTGTTTTAAAAATCATTATATCCGATGTTTTTGATTGATTTTGCACAGCATTCTTTTTTCTGATATGCATTCAGTAAATTAGTGGAGTGAAAAATTATACAGATGTGCATTTAAAAATATCCCTTTTTCTAGTGTCAGTAACAACTAATATCACCATGGATGAGCCTATAATTGTGTCTCACTTAGGGCAGAGACCTACCGTATTTCCTTCCACTTTTCTCTGTCCCATGCAAAATTTTTGCCTGCCAGGGTTGCGGAACTATTCGAAAGAGTTATCACGGCTCTGGAACGCAAAGGGCATTTGGAGGTACACGGGTGGAATTTAGTCAGTTAAAGTCTGACATTCACACACCGGAAGGAGTCGTTTGATGATTTCCCGAATCTTTAGGTAGCCATCTCCTCCTGGGCTTACTGCATTACCGATTCCTGTCGTTCGGGATCAAGTAAGTAACGAAATAATTAAAAAAAATGTCTCAGACTGATTGTTTGGAATGTTTTAGTCGTTTTTTGCAGTAGGGTTTTCTGAAGACTACGCACATTTGAATCTGAAGTTGGTGGCCATATTAAAGAAGAAAGAGCTGATTTTAACGTACTTATCTGGAAAATCTAAAACCCTCTAAAGGCTTTTACATTTTTTAGATGCGTAAAAATCCCACTCAATTTGCAGTACAAAACAGTGTTGCAACAAAAAGTGGCAACGTGCTTACCAAGCTAATGGCCAGCGCGTACTAAATTATATCCAGCGGCAGGTATTTCTCGTTGTCCGATAAACAAAATTAATTACTGTACCGATAGTACTTTAGTTTCCGACGTATCTCAAAATGTTTCGTTCATCAGATTGATTTAGAGTTGCATTTCAGAGCTGGAGTTTGCTTTGTTGTGGTTTAGGTATTTCGTATTTCCTATTTGTGATGGGAAAATGAATGTAGAATTAAAAATTGATTGTGTTTTATTGTTATGTATACCTTGTATGACACAGATGATCGATGGGGCCGAAGAGTTTTGGAGTGGCGACCGCGTACCGGAAGACACAGCGTTGGAAGGCCTCCCACAAGGTGGACCGATGGCCTGGTGAGGGTCGCGGGTAACCGATGGATGCGAGACGCACAGGACCGGTTGTTGTGGCGACACTTGGGGGAGGCCTATGTCCAGCAGTGGACGTCTTTCGGCTGATATGATGATGATGATGATGATACCTTGTATGTGAGATTGAAAGAAACCTTTTATGATCTATCAATGCTTAAAATATTTGTATTACCTAATTCATAGTTGATCCTTCGATTTGATGTTGGTATTTCCATAGCAGACACAAATAAGAGGTTAAACGTAAGACTAATATTATCTAAAAAACAAAATATTTTGTTGTTTAAAGTCATAAAAGCATCTCATTATCTTGGGTAACTAATTAATTAAATTAATTTTGGTGTATTTTTAGGGTTCCAAACATCTTTATACAACGGAACATCTATGGGATCACTCGGCTATCTGTCTGTCTGTCTGTCCGTCTGTCACAGCCAATTTTTTCCGAATATACTGAATAGATTCTGTTACAATTAAGGTACAGATATGTACTTCTGTGACACAAACATGGACACGTTACGCAAATAAATATATTTTGAGCATGGGTGTCACTTTTGGGGAACAAACAAGAAAACTTCAAAAAAAATTGTTCAAACTGTACCGTGGTGGTGTGACATATCAAATGAAAGGGCTTATTGTGAGGGTTTGAAAAATGAGGATAATATGTAGTTATTTACCTTTAAATTACAGAAAAACCAATAAGAAGTCTATAGTGTTGAAGTAACATGTTACAAAATGAGATTCATTCGGATCGGAACCCTTGGCACGCGAGTCTGACTCGCACTTGGCCAGTAATTCTACATATTTGACCACCCCTGAAACCGCATCACAAAGCTACAATACCAAAATGGCAAGTGATTTGAAACTTAACAATATAGTATTTTCTATCTATCGCAAAAGGTTTCACACCCCTGAAACAACACCACAAAAGCCACAATACTAAGATGGCAAGTCATTTAACTTCTTTATCCTCAAACAAATCTCAAGCCAAATGAATAATATTAATGGTTTAATGGTCGAAATTCTTGAAAAGCCTTTCTATAGATAATAATAACAGCCAGGTTATCTGAGAATACGAGTTAAACGTTAATTTGGAATAAACTTTAAATGCCAGATGGTGCAACACAAATGCCAGCGGACTACAATGGCCCGATATGTTCGACCTTTCGACCAATTACTATTGAGAGATTGGATAATATGATCCTTGTGACGCTACTGGATGTGGTAGACTTGGATGGAAAGAAGTTTAGGGGGAAAGATACAGTGATTTTTCACTTTCTATAAAAAAATTAAAATCGCTCTCTCTCTCCGCCCCTGAACTCTTTTTCGAAAATGTTCTCTACTAACTATTTAGAGCTGGATATCTAGCTTATGCATCCCAAGTTTAATTGAAATCGGTTAATTTATTTCGAAAAATTATGATTCAGTTTCTATGAAATGCCGTTCTGCGTAAACGCTCATAAGATTAGTGTGATTTGGGCTTTTGTAAAATCTTCATACAACCAACCATGTTGTAGATTGATAATATCTCAAGGAATTTATCGTTGTTAATTTTGAATCCATTCATTAAAATTAAGTTATTTCAAACAAGAACCAGGAATGCGCAAGCGCATAATAATCGCTGTCTAAATGGTATAACTTCAAATTAATTTCTTATGACATGCTTACTCAACCGTTGGCCTATTTATTGACATTTCTGTATTTCACACAAAATTCATAACTTCATTTTTACTATAAACTCAATTATGTTAAAAATAAATAATGACATCGTTCTGTAAGTATTTGTCGAAATTAAACTTAAAACACGTTGAAATTTTAAAATTACAGTAGGAAATGACGGAATTTGTAATTTTATTAAAATACTCTTTTTTGTTGATACTTAAGTAACTATATTTTAACTTTTAACTATATACACTTAAATCCCCGGCGACACACCGGTGTGTCGCGAATTAATCGCGAATTTAATGTTAATTTACCTATTACATAAGATTTTTTTTTTTTGGGAATTTTCACATGTCGGGGCCGCAGCGGTTAACAAGTAAATCTTAAAAAATATGGCATCAATAAAATATCTCTCCGCATCTCTGTCAACTGGAAGTGTGCCCAAAATACTGGCGGCATTGCCATGTTGCTTGAATATTATTTAGTAAATTGCGAAGTTTACTATACTATGCACCCTGCCTAATTTAAGAAAACGAGCCATAGATATAAGAAGACTAAATTACGACTACGCAGGTATTTACTAATTCCATGCCCTACTCAAAAAGGCACAGACCACAAACATACAGCCAATGCATTTGACGTAACAGTTTATGTCATAACAATTTACGAAACCTCGCAAAACACGGCAACATCTGCCAGTAAAGATGCCATAAAAATATTTTTGGTACTAATTATTTCTTTTTATGGCTTTATACACCGACGGATTCGCATTCCCAAGCTTTGTAGCGGATAGCAAGAGTTCGTTTTATGCTCGTATCCTGTTTTTACCTTAATTATACTAAATGGAAGTTAAGTACAGAGTGCCAAGTATAAATTGGTATCAGAGTGGCGCTGCTTGTTGCGGCAACTGTCAGTGTAATGTCAAATTCAGTACTTTTTTTTAGTGCCGTATTTTGCCGTCTGTCAAGACATATTGGACAAACTATTTTTATTTAAAGCAGAAACAATGCTTATTTTCATTTTGTTTTGTTTTTAAATAGTTGCACGTGTGTTCTTAGCCTCGTAGTACGCGTTCCTACCTAACTGCGCTTGCGTGTTCATGTTCTGCTATGTTGGTAATGAACAAGTGCTTAAGTAGGTATTTACGTACATTCACAGATCGTTAAACACTACGCTGCGGCGCCGGCGCTGCTTTTCAGTTTTCGTACTTCTTTTACTATTGGAACTTTAATACAAATAGACAAAATGAAGAGTATTATGTGGTAATATAAGTTAATCAGCACATAAGGAACACCACATAGGGCCTTAATTATAAAAACGGTTAACAGTTTAATAAATATTATTTATAGTTAACTGTTTTATCATTTCTGAAGTGGCAGTGGGCAGGGCACATTGCTCGCAGGACAGGTGGTCGATGGAGCTGAAAAGTTCTGGAGTGGCGACCGCGTACCGGAAGACGCAGCGTTAGGGCTAAAGCTAGTTTGTCACATGTTCTATCGTATAATTGGATAGTAAGTGTTCCGTTAGATGTAAGTAATGATTAAAATGAGCTATAGCTGTGCTTACCCACTATCTGCTGTGTCGCTGACGACAGCCAATCTGGAAGGAAAATAACACTTATTTTAATAGCAGATAAAACATAATCTTATTTGTAAAAACAATTAGAGAGTTAATGCAGATTGCGGAATCCAGATTCTGTCAGTAGTTAACTAGCTTCAAATGAAAATTAGATTAAGTATGACCATCAACCAGTATCGACTTTACAGTTGTGCGTTTCAAGTTAATTTTTAAGTGATCATTACTATTTAATTAAAAGTCCCTAAAAAGAATGGGTTGCGATGGATTTTGCAATTTTTCCTATATGACATTGAGTTGGTTCTTCCAAAATTTGATCATTTTCTCGAATACTGAAATTTTTATTTTTGTTGAAATAAAATTTTTAGATTTAAATATATATCAATGTCCGTTTATTTTCACTTCAGTAAAATTAATGTTCCAAATTAATGACCTCAGCCAGATAAACAGTCACCACTAAAACGTCCAGCAGATCCGATCCAGCGTCACTCGAAATCATAAATCGATTGACTCCAACAATCGATTTGTACCAGTTAGCTCCACCATTAGGTAAGGCGTTTACCATCGGTTTACTCAATGGCTGTGCTGCCCAAGATGTCGAGGAATGGACTGAGCGGTCTATATACCCGATTATGAAGTGGCAACGCTCCGAAAAGTGTGAGAGAGACAAAGCGATCGTGAGGTCAGTAGATAGTTGTATTTTTTTTAAATTCTGTTTTTTAGACTTTACAGGGTCACCTTCGTCACTACGAACTTTTTTTTGGTATTGCTTCCTACCTTCAACAGGTTGCTGAACTATTGGGGGAAGACAAGCCAGCGTGGGATATTTACCTCACCAGAACGAGCCCGGTAACCTCTATCAATCAGCACATATAAGGAGCCCCGTGATTTGTTATAATATGGTACCATACCCATGGGTTTTTGTGCCCTACAATCCTGGCAATACTGTAGAGGGGGGGGCCTGAGCCCCCAATATACTCATAGTCGCCTTGTCCCTTTCTACAGAATGGTCAATTTGTAAGAATATTGCTCAGTCCATTCTCTAAGTCTATGGTTTTCTAAATGACTGTGAGTTACCGGTACTATTTGCTATTAGCAGCCAGTCTGCTCTTTAGCAGCCATTTAACTTTAAAAATATTACGGTAAGTGATCACGAGTTATGGGCAGTACTTCGGATGTGAACTGCTTGGCGAAAATTAATTTTATGAGTTCATGTCAGTCCGGTATAGATGTGTCGAGAAGTTGGAGTCGCGCTACAACACAAACTTAAAGTCGTTTGTGGTGCGGTTTTCAACTCATCAGCTCGAGATGTTCCTCTAAACAGAGTTTTAGCCGAAGGGTGTCGTGTATCGACGTTTGCGACGTTAGCTGCGCGACACTAGTCAGCGAAACAAGACGCCGTCATTTTGTGTGCAGTAATTTATAGTTTAAATTTATTGTAAATATGTATCATTTTTTTTATAGTTATTACATAAAAATGTTCATTTATTTTATTTTATGGGCCCTAGATGCCTGAAATAAAAGATTAAATTAAATTAAATTTCATCTTTTAGGTCGACTTCCAATATACCTAACTGGATAAAACTGTATAAGATTAGAACGTTATTGTCAAACCCGAAACTTTTCCCAAGGCGATGTTTACAATTTTTTTGAGGCTCAATGAATTCTTTTCTTGTCCCCTTTTCATACGCTCTGGTTCATAACTATTTAATTTTAGTACCTATCTATTCTATTTTGTATGCTACAGTCAGTTGTATTACTTGGCTTGAGTCACAGCGACGCGGCAATTTGACGTATTTCTAGAAACCAGGGTGCACCTATTAGTAAAGTACAATAAAAATGGACTACGCATGTAAGTGCAATTAAACAACTCTCCCGCTACCTAAATCGATCAACAACCAATACGAAAAACAGATCAGCAGCCAGATTCCAGCAAGGTCCTAACAATCAGCCACCCTGATCGGAACAACGCGGGACTGACATCATAAATATGGTGGCAGTCTTCGTGACAATCCCCCATTTGGTCTAACGAGCCTCCCAACAGCATCAGGCTGTATCTGTTATCTCAAATGGAGTTTGAGATTGGTTACTTTGTTAGAATTGTCGTACAGAGGTGATTATTTTCGGTTTGCATGTGGGTTAATTAGAGCTGGTTATTTGGCGTAGAAATTGTCAATAGGAGGAACTAATTTAGTACCTTATGAAACAAATATGTTTTAGCACATGACGTGTCTTGCTTGTGTTGTTTGTTCGAAATTGGTTGGCACACAATGTTACTTCATTTTTAAAATTCAAGTTTATTTTTTGTTTGTACCAACATTGTGTGTATCTGTGTGTGCCAAATAAACTAATTTTCTTTCTTTCTTTCTTTATAAATGAAGCAAATGTGATTGGGAAAATTGTGTTGTTAGTCTACTGTAGGTACTGTACTGTGCCATTAGTGTTATCTGTCAAACTGATCTTAAATTATTTTTTTAGTTTAAGGCTTGCCTTTGATCCCTATCTCACCCGATGGTAAGCGATGATGTGGTCGACGATGAAGCACTCTTAATAATACGTAACCTTCACACTCTTGACTTAGACCTCCAAGGTTACATTTATGGAAACAGTCTCCAGTAACTTGTAGTGGAGGAACTATTACAATAACTAAGAAAAACTTAAACACGTGTATATTGAGTTGTTTGATTGAAATTGGTTTTTATGAAAAAAGTAACAAGATCGGGATTTTAAAAAATGTGGTATGCTATTGTTAGACAAAACTCGTCTTTTCTGTCAAGTATTAGCTTCAGCTGATCTTTACAATGGGTTTTTTTACTATTTACTAGCAGCACGCCGCAGTTTCACCCGCGTAGTTCCCGTTCCCGTGAGAATACGTGGATAAAATATAGCCTATTTTACTCCCTAATAATGTAGCTTTTCATTGGTGAAAGAATTTTTGAAATCGGCTCAGTAGTTTTTGAGTTTATTCATTACAAACATACACACACAAAAATACAAATATTTCCTCTTTAAAATATTAGTATAGATAGGCAATGCTTTTGACCTTTATCTCATTTTTTTTATTATTATTAATAGGCACGCGCTTGACCACTATCTCACCTGATGGTAAGCGTAACCTATTCACTCTTGACTTAAAGACTTCCGGGTTGTAGCTATCAGGAAACACAGACTCTGGCAGGGAATTCCACTCCTTAGCTGTACGCACAATGAATGTGTTCCCAAAACGTTTAGTGCGTGTGGATGGGATGTCCACCATGTACCGATGGCGTATCGCCGTATCTTGTGGTCTGATGATGGAATGGGCTTGGCGGAATTATGCAATTGCTATGCAATTCCGACGCACACTCCCCAAAATGCAGTCGATAGAAAACCGACAGGCTAGCAACTCGGCGTCGATGCTCAAGACTTTGGAGCTTCGACTCGACGAGCCTATCATTTTCATTTGATGGGGAGCTATGATTTGGTCGACGATGGGACGTGCTTGAAGACTCCCAGGTTGTTACTATTAGGGAACACATACTCTGGCAGCTGTACGAACAATAAAAATACTTGCAAAACGTTTCGTTGGGCTACAGGTATTGGGACAAAGTGTGAGCTGTGTTTTGTTTAGTCTGGTAATAATACTTTCCCTAGGTACATAAGTACCTAATTACTGTAATTTATTCTAGAATAAATACAAGCACAGCGTAAAGGTCACTGAGTAACCGCTTACTGATGCAAGGACCAAATAATTAGCGCACCCAAGGATGGAATACAAGTGCAATTAAGGAGAAGTGAGCTTTATCTCCTTATTCAAAGATTCTATGTGATATTTTTTTAATTATGGGAAATCATCAAGTGACTCCTTCCGCTCCGGCCAGAGCGTCAGTGTCAGAATGCCCTTTGCCCTCTAAATTCTGCAACCCTGGCAGAATATGCAAACAAAAGTTACACTTTCAATGAATATTTGCATAAGAAAGAACTATTTACACTTTTATGATAGGATAAAAGCGCAGATTGTGATTTAATAAAACGTGAACTGCGAAAAAAAACGTAAAACTTCCTTGCTATGCGTACTAGCTCGTTTGACTTAAGATTTCCGGAATATTATTTAGCAAGGTGATGTGGTAAGAGCACCCCCCTTAACTAAATCCTTCTTGTATAAACGCCAGGTGAAATCGCAACCAGTTTTTTAAAGTACATTTTTATGTCAATTCATTCAGGTGTACTAATTTGGATGTAAGTGCTTATTTTAAATGTTCGTTTTGACCCTGATACGAGTATTATTGAAGAGCGTTAACGCCGTACGGGATTTCAAACCAATCCCTTATTTTTATAAATGAATTTTAATGACACTTGGTATGCATACGCTAGATACCCAGGTCTAAATAGTTAGTAGAAAACATTTTCTAAAAAGATTTTAAAGGGAGAGATAGAGTGATTTTTACTTTCTATATAAAACTTAAAATCACTCTCTCTCTCTCTCCCTCTAACTAAACTCTTAATTAATGTTTGTCGAACCGCGTGAAACCGCGCGTCACGCACGGGTCGATATTCAAGGTTAAGCAAAGTTTGCCGTAGTCGAGCGTGGATGGGTGACCATCCATTGCGTACAGCAACTCTTTCGTGCCTCGGAAAGCACGTTAATCTGTGTGTCCCGCCTGTGACTTTGACAATCGTAGCGTATTTTCAGAAGCAAAGGAGTCTGCCACCCAAGGGGTGCCGTGTTACTCACTTGGTTGCAGAGGTAAAAAAAACACTACAAAGTATAAAATAACTTTAATTACGGAAGTCGGTGTTTGGTTGTTTCTTCGTTTTTGACAGCTGCTTCTGAAATTAACTTTGTAGTGTTTTTATTTAGAAGTCGGTTGTTTTTTTGGAAAAAGTTTTTTTTATATTTTTCTCAACCCCACAACTTAATTGACATTATTCCCGGTTCCAAGTAAACAACTAATAATAAAATAAAAAATACTGAGCCAACCTGAATTATTTTTAAATGGGAGCAAATGGCAAGTATGCGGTAGCATCGAACTTAAAAGAAATCGGATCAGAAAACTCGGAGTAATCAGTGTACCTACACATACATAATAAAAGAAAATACCAACCGAATTAAAAACCTTCTCTTTTTTGGAAGTCTGTAAAAAACAAGGCCACCCCAGCAAAGTTAAGATAAGCTAAGGTAGGTAGAATAAATAATGGAAGGGTCAAAGTAATGTATTTATTTAAACTTTATGTACAGTAAATAGTGATACATGGGCGCGCTTATACCATTATCTTTTATTTAATTAAGTATCAAGGTCGGTTAAAGAAAGCTTTAAATTACTTTTAAAAATATATCTTATCTTTTAACTAAATTACAAGGCTTTTGAACTTGATGCTTGCCACTTTACCGATAATTAGACCGGCTTTGATAAGGGTAAACGGAACATAGCATGATAAGCAGAAGGTCAGGAAGAAAAGATTGTGGTACTTAACAGTTTAATCGCTTTTAGTGATAATGATAACAATTAACAATGCACTTTGTTAAAATACTTTCATGTTCTTTTGCAATGTGATTATTTTAGAGTTCGCAATGTGATGTTTTTTAATCGCAAGCATGAAGTAGAACTGTAATTAATACCTAAGACGCACTGCCGCATGTCGGTGTGTCGCCCTTTTGCTTCGCGAACTTGGCGCACACAGTGTTGTGTGTCTAGATCTCTGAAGTCCCTTTAACTGGTATCTAATCATGGCGTCATTTTGTGACGTCATTCTAGCATAAAAGTGAACTTAGTGGGAGACTTCATAGTAGGTACGAACAACACATGTGAACTTAAGTTGTAAACTTGTTGTAAATGACAAGACTCCTCTGACGATATATACCTACTTCGTCATGCCTACGGTAATCAGTCCAATAAACCACCCAAGCCAAGCCTCTCATCTCTTGTTTCCATATTCTGCAATAGTCCTGCACCAACCAGGGATTATTTTTGGGTATACTTCCATAGTGCATACAGGAATAATCGCCGGTTGGTGCCCCATTCCATTTGGAATATCTAACGGGGCCTCTCCGAGCTTGCTTCGGCCCCTCATACGCCTACCAAAGGACCAGAACCCCAAGGTCCCGAGATAGTCAAAGTTTGATTGGTGTTTTTGGTTGTTTCTTCGCTTTTGACACCGACTTCCGAAATTAAAGTTATTTTGTACTTTGTAGTGTTTTTTTTTATTTGGAAGTCGGTTGTATTTTTTTGTATTTTTTTTATTTTCCTTTTTTAGTTGGTACTTTTTTCGTAATTCGTAAACACTACTGGAATGCTATTTCGTTTACTTGGATGACATATTTTTTTCAGCTATTTTAATTTAAAAACCAAACTAATGAACCGATTTTGATGAAATTTCTATTGGACTAATCGGGAAGTATTATGCTTTCACATAAGAATAATTTTTCAAATCGGTCCATAAATCGGCATATATATATGGACCAATTTGAAAAATTCTTCTTTATTTTTACTATTTATCATTTTTCATAACTCCGTCGAGTTATAAAATAACAAACATAATAAATACAACCAAATTGAGAACCTCCTCCTTTTTTTTTTTAAATCGGTTAAAAACAACAATGTAAGTACCTTCTATAGAAAATCCTGACTCCTGACTCACACAATAGGTACAAAATACGAACACTGATCTAAGTCCAAAGCCAATCTATCAACTGCTATTTTTAACCGAACACAAATATTTACAATCATCTACAGAGTACGGTTAGTTCAATTTAGCTGCGCAGGCGTTCTTGTGCCGATATAAAGAGATCTCAATTTGATCGGACAACAAATTGTGCGCGCGCGCAGGGTTCGCGGGAGATTTTGTTCTTATTGTTTATGGGAGAAATAGATTAGTTTTTAGCGGTTAGCTGGGGGCAGGGGCTTCATCATAGACATATTATTTTTTATTAGCGAAAAGTTTACATTTGTGGTTAGAAATGGCTTTTAAGAAACTAAGGTCTATGTAATAAAGGTGGTATTATTTAACAAAAACAATGAGTTGTCCTCCGGGAGTGCCGGCAGAAGTGAAAACTTGAACATGCACTTTGTTCGATTTCCATATTTTAAACACCTCCCTCCGTCTTACGAATTTTCGATCAGGTCACGTGTTCTGACGCGAGTTTAACATTTTTTACCCATCCCAAAAAGTGCACAACGCCGCTAAAAGAAGTTTTCACTTCAAAAAATACAAATTAGAGACATTGGCTAACTTGTGTTTTAAATAATTATTCTATGTAACAACGAAACGTGGTTGGTTTTTTGTAGGAGTAAACTCTAGAAGATCTGGAACTTCTTTCACTAGTAGAAGATACACTATTGACGAGTCTGTCTAGTCAGTAGGTAGACTGTTATATTTTATACCGTTATTGCAAATTTATCTGGCGTCAACTATAGTGCAAACTTCGCTAAAGATTTAGCATAGTAGATTTACAGAAATCTTCTCCATGTTGCGCAAACGCAGCCCTAGCGTGATACCGCGAAATGAAGATGGCGGATAGAGGCGAAATAATTTCATTTGGCCCTCACAGCCGTTAATCCTACTATCACGGCTCACGAAGCAGCCCGTTGTTTGTAACTCCTGCAGATTTTTACACTGATTATTATTAAAACACAGGCTCTCGTAATTGGCTGCTCTAATTGTAACATTATTTTAATGGTACTGGGATTGGTTTATTATGGGTTCATGTTTTGGTTATTGGCTGGCTTAATGAACTGCCAAGAAAGATTGGGTCGAATCAACTACATGAGCTGCAAAGGTTTTAGTGTCGTTTTTTAAAATTAATCTGCCGCTTCAGGTGTAGGTAAATTAATACATTTAGAGGCACATTGCAGAAAATGTTGTTAATCTTTGTGACTCAAAATATAATATGAAGGATTGCATTGTATTGTAAAAAATAATAATACTATAATTTACATTTTAATATAATTTTTTATAAAGCAATGCAGACCTTGTTCCATATTGTGTTAGCATTATACATACAAACCTAAAAGCTATGTTAGTACAAAGATATTAAAAGATTTTTTAATTCATATACTTACAACGTGTAACAGAATAAACGCAATACCTCTTAAGTGGTCATTGTACTCATAATTATAAACAACTTTTACTATGAGACCAACCCTGAAATTGCGAAAAAAAATCAGCTATTCTGTACATTTTGGCGAGTTATGCGCACAGTGGTCCCGGCTGTCATTTGTAGATCTGTGTCAGCCGTTACGGATTGTCAGAGGCCAAAAAAATGTGACACTAACAACAGTGTGTGTTTCCAATAAGTACCGTGTTACCCAGTAAATGGGTTGTGGAGGTCTGGTAGGCAGCCGCTACACGTAAAATAGGCTCCCAGTCAAACCAACTTCAGCTGAATACCAGCAGCTAAAGCTGGTTTGACGACCCCAATATGGTTGGGAAAAGGCTAGGCAGATGATGATATCTGTTGCACTCACCTGACACAACACGGCTTATTGCTAATGACCCCCAGAATACCATTGACGCTCCAACGCACTCTGTGCATCATGGATTTGTCCACACTAATATTATAAATGCGAAAGTACAGCAGCCTCATGCATTTTGGTACAGAGTTCCATTGGAAAAGGACGTAGGATACTTTTATCCCAGGAGTTCGTTCCATTATGATAATTTCCGACGTTCACTTGGACGCCACTGGCCGAAGCTAGAGTAAAAATAAAATACTCCACACCACCATTTTACTGCATCAACATTGCAAAACTGCAAACAATTTCGCGGGCTCCCGATCTTGCGCTTCAAAACATCTATTAGTCTAGTGGCGGGAGCACTAAACTAGTATTTATAGCGAACAGTTTACGTACAAAATAACCTATTAATATTGTAAATAGTTACGATTTAATACCAACCTTACGGAGGCTCGCTAAGTCCGGAATTACAAATCGTTCCGACCTTTTACGCCGCTGGTATGAAGATGTTCAGTTAGTATACTGAGTTCTTTTTTTAAACAACTTGTGCGTAGTTTTAACAAAAAGTTCGTTTCTTTAAGCTTTTTAAATTGTGTGTGTTTTGAAAAGGATCTACCGTTCTGATATTTTAAAAACACTTTTTTTACCGTCGTAAAACTACTTTCATTTCATTTTATCGTTAATTTCCTCAAAGGTAATAAATATTTTATACATCGGAAACAATATCTGATGTACCTAAGTAAGGACAATTAAGCCTCTAATCAAGAACCTGAAAACCATTTAATGAGATCTTTCGATAACTTCACAGGTGAACACGTAGCGTCAAAGCATTTAGCACTATCTATTGATTTTAGATACCAAATTAATTGTTAACATTGTGAAATAATGTAATTCATAAAATGTCGAAACACTCATTAAGTTCACTAATTATCAACAAACTGATCATTGGTCCAGTACTCATTTCATAAGAAGGTAATTAGGACCTACTATCTACATCAACACATCTTAAACGTGTTCCTTGCATACAAAAAGGACCACCTTTCTCACGTAGGTTGTAATGTGATAAGATAACAGATCTACACATACTAATATAAAAATAAATAAATACTGAAGTAGCTTTGTCTGTCTGTATTTTACTTCTTCAAGCTTTAATGTCATGTTCACGAGGGTGAAGCTGCAGGCTAGTAATGAACAAGTTCAATAACTACTCTATACGTTTTCTGCCTCTAGTAGTCACAAGCGTTAATACAACCTACATTAACGCTTGCGACTGCTAGGTTCGATTTTCACGATAGGCAAAGTATTATTGAGTTTATTATGTGTATTTTTTTAGTATTAAACATGAATCTGAATACAGGGTGTTGAAAAATTGCGTGGCCATATTTTAGGGTGATTTTGGGTGGATAATACACATTAGGGAACAAATAGCAAAACAAAAAAAAAGGTTTTTTTATCAAAAAATCGACCACTTCTTTCGACTAAAAAGTTCCGAACAGATGAATTTTCACGCAGTCTGATGCAGGTGACATTCAATTAATAGTAGTTTATGCAACGACCATATAAAAAGGGTTATTAAAATACGAGTGTGGTTTTATCACACGAGGCGTAGCCGAGTGTGATAATAGCATCACACGAGTGTTTTAATACCTAATTATATGCTGTTGCATACACTATTTTATCTTCACTCATACAGTTGAAATAAAATAAGTGGAAAAATAGTTAATTCCAATATGGCGGATATTCTCATTGCGTATTCGAATGACTGCGCAGCGCGCTCAAACATAGACAAAGATAAAAGCTGGCACATTGACTTAAGTCAATGAGCCCGCGCCAAAAATTAAAAAGAAAAAGTGTGCTATAAAAATTAAAAAGTTATTTTATGATGCAGTTGTTTAAAAATCGAAGGAAAATGTTGAACTGTAATGGTTTTTTTTTTTAATTTTACCTATCCACGAAAAAAAAGTATTTATTTATGCATTCGTTTTTGAACTCATATTTGGAACATTACATTGTGAGTGTAGATAAAGTTATTTTATGATGCAGTTGTTTAAAAATCGAAGGAAACTGTTGAACTGTAATGGTATTTTTTTTTAATTTTGCCTGTCCACGAAAAAAAAGTATGTGTTTATGCATTCGTTTTTGAACTCATATTTGGAACATTACGTTGTGAGTGTAGATAAACTAAATTAAATGCCATTAACTGTAACAAACTGCTTGAAAGGTCATTTGTTCGGAACTTATTATAGTCGTATGTCGTGGTAATTTTTTTGGAAAAAAGTTTTATTGCAATTTCCTATTTTTTCCTGAATGTATATCAGCCACTCAACATCACTCTTAAATATGAACACGCGCTTCTGGAACACTTTGTATCTCAAATGAGAATATAGCGAATCTAATACAGTTGGTCAAGTATTCTCACATGAAAACGCAAATAATTAACATCACGCCTATGACCCTAGTATGGTACTGTAAGAGCCTCTTTGCGCAGCATCTGGCTGTACATACCTCCTTTGGAAGTGGCTGGTAACAATTAGAATATTTGAATTTGGTAGAACGGTTTTTGTTTAAGTAGTCAGATATTATTCGACTCTCCGAGCCACGGTGCTCCATTACATGATAAAATACATAATACTGAGTTTCATTTATAATATTTGGTAAGTAGACCGCAGGCTATAGTTCTGTGGTCTATATATTGAAGGCGCCGGGTATCGATCCCGGTACCTCTCGCACGCCATTTGTATACGCGGCGTTTCGTACACGCCTATGTACAGACGCCAGCACATCAAGCTACCCGAAACTGTCTAATTTTCCCAGTCAACCTTGAACCTAACGCTATAGCGTTAAAGTTGAAAATCTATTAAAGAAATTTGACAGATTTTTGTAGCTTCATGTGCTGGCGACTGTACATAGGTACCATACTGGGGTCATAGTAATTTGCGTTTTCACGTGAGAATACTTGACCAACTGTATTAGATTCTCTATATTCTCACTTGCATAAAAACTTTTTCACAAAAAATAAACCGACTTCCAAAAAAACACTACAAAATTAAAAATAACTTTAATTTCGGAAGTCGGTGTCAAATAACGAAGAAGCAACTAAAAACACCGACTACCGAAATTAAAGTTATTTTGAATTTTGTAGTGTTTTTTTGGAAGTCGGTTTTTTTTTGTGAAAAAACCTAACAACACCACGGGAAAGTCACAGGAAAGCAAAAAACGCAATTTCGTATACATGGCTGATTTTTCAACATATTATTATTTTATCCAGCTACTTGGATTTCAAAACCAAACTACTGAACCGATTTTGATAAAATTTCAATGGGACCATTTGGGAAGTATACCCTTTCCAACAAATAAAGATTTTTTCAAATCGGTTGGCAAGCGACGGAGTTATGCGCGAACAAACATATAAAAAAAAAATACAAACATCCGAATTGAGAACCTCCTCCTTTTTTAGAAGTCGGTTAAAAATAATATCCATACCTGCCTGATATTGAATGCAAAAGTACTGTACCTGTCTGTCGATTTGTAACCTTTTCACGTCTTTAAGGCTGAAAGGATTTGGGTGAAACTTGACACACGGGTATTTTTTTTCGAGATTTCGTGTTGGTCCCTTATTAAAAGTTGTTCATAATGATAAGCACTATGAACCCTTATGAGGTACATATTGCATTTATTCTGTTATACGTTGTATTTCATGTGATAGCACGTTATATATTTCATGTGAGAATATACGAAGTATTGTATAAAGGTGCGTATCCACTGAAATAGTTGGGAAGTTTTGTGTTTCCAAACTCTTTAAAAACTCGCCAACTTTTGTTTCCATTGTGTCTACACCGAATTGTAACAAATTGCTAACAATTTGAGAAACATTTCAGTTGACAACTAGCTGTCTCCACCAGTAGTACCTATTGTTAGCAATATGTCTTCGAACGACGATATTATACAGGCAGCCGCAGTATTTATTATTTTAAGTAAAAAGAAACGGAAATCATAATATTGGAAACGACAATACCTCAAAGGATTGCAAGTTCGTGTAGCCATTTTTCTTTTTTCTTCGGTGTAGACGCACCTTAAGAGTGATCTAATCTTCATAAAAATATTGCTTTAGTTCGAATAGAACCAAGATAAATCTTCTACATCAATAAAATGTAATAAACCAGCGCAGATGATGGTGATATGATAATCGCAGTAGTCCGGATTTGAACTCTGTACTTTCACCCGACTACCGGCTGGAGTCCGTGAGTGTGCACGCCCCTGACTAACACTTGAAAACAATTCGATATTTAGATACGTTTTAGCATTTCTATTTTAGATTTGTTGTGTTTATTCAGCCTGTGCAGTATAAAACTGTGGCTTAGACGGCGGTTTTATGCCAAATTTTGTACAAAACCGCATAAAACCGCCTTAACCGTTTCAAACCTCTGTTTTAAACTGTGTAGCAACAGGCTTTAGACTTTTGAAAATGGCTGTGCTTGTTAGTGTTCCGAACCTCTATTCGGAAAAACGGAACCCTTATAGGATCACTCGCTTGGCTGTCCGTCTGTCACAGCAAATTTTCTCCGAACCTACTCGACCGATTCAGTTAATATTTGGAACAAATGTAATTTTCTGTGACCCCAACACGCACTATAACATAAAATTAAATGAACAAAAATGAATTTTGAAAATGGGATCTCTTTTTGGGGGCAAACTAAAACATTTAAAAAATAAAGGGTTTTTCAACTGTACCGTGTGACACAAATGAAATGTGAAATAACGTATTGTGGGGGTTTCGAATATATTTTTTCATATTTTTAAAATAAATGGTTTTGAAGTTATTCAAGAAATTCGATGAGAAATGACCGCTACTTCTTACCTATCAATAGGTGTGGTAACACTGTTGCAGGTTAATCATTTAGGAAAATCATTAGCTATTTGAAAATCCATTCGTTGCACCTAAGCTTCACAGCACTTTCTACTTTAGCACTAAGTATAAACTTCATTCCCCTCCCCACACACATTTCGAACAAGCGTTGATATGATAATCACAGCGCCTGTGAACTCTGATCCTTTCCCCCGAGCCCGAAGCCCCGGAGCCCTGAAGCCCGGACTACCGGAGTCGTGCGCTTGCACACCCACTGCCCGACCTTACGGCTTACAACTACTCTGATATTTAGATAAATGCGATCGGTCTCGGTGTAACGTGAAAGTTGAATTATATTGTGATTTATTTTGGTAGATGACATTTTAAATTGTATAAAGTATGTTTATTTAACTAAACCAATATTATAAAGATGAATAGTTGAAGCATGTATGTTTTGTTCGTTTGTAGGAGGTTATTTCTGGGTGTAATGACATGATTGAAAAACTTTATTCACTAGAGATACTACAGAGAAATGCCAACGGCTACTTTTACCTCGGAAAAATGTACTGAAAAGGCTATTTTCTAATTTTGGACAAGTTCGCCACACTATTCCTAGAAAAACAGAATTTTCTTCACACGTTATAAGTAGAAAACACTTTAGTTACCAAGAAACTGTTCCATACCTTTTATACCAAACCAAAATGGAACTGGGCTGGCCACATTTGCCGCATGTCGCGACAGAATTGGGCAAATTATCCCCAACAGCAGGAATTGGTGAAGCAGTAGGCTCAGGAGGAGACGGTTACCTAAAGAATCGGGAAATCATCAAACGACTCATTCCGCTCTGGGCAGTGCGGAAGGGCTTGTCAGACTCTTACTGACTAAAACCCATCCATTTTGCGTTGCGTTGACTCTTTCGAAAAAAATCCGCAACCATTCATACCATGATTTGTGTTTCTAAAACTGACTTCTGATAAATGTTTCAATTTCTTTGAACAAAATATTTTCTTATTGCCATAATTACCTCACATATGACCAACATACAATAAATGCTTAGGTACTTCTTTAATTACTTAATTAATCCCATTTAACCTGTACGCCTGATCCTTGATGCTAATCAACCTGATAATAACCTAATGCACAAAGCATAACCTTTAATACAAATTCCAAGTGACACAGTTGTATAGAATAATTAACGACTGTGCATTAGTTTTGTTAATTAATATCATTGATCCAATGATTCGTGTCCGATTAATATCGAGATAACATCGGAAGAGACGTTAAGTGTAATAATATTATTTACTGACTACTTAATTAATTGTTAAATAGGCTTAACTTTTAACGTTTTGAAAAAAATGTAGTTACCAGGTGCATATTATGTTGCGGATTTTGTTCGAAAGAGTCACCACGACTCTGTAACGGAAAGGGCACTAGAAGGAACACGGATGGGTTTTAGTCAGTAAGAGTCTGACACTCTCTCCCGCTCCACCCAGAGCGGGAGGAGTCATTTGACGATTTCCCATCCATAAAAAAGGTGCTTCATATAATTCTATAGGTGAGGGAAGGAAAGAAAGTTAGTGTGTAGATACTAGGTGAGAAAACAAATTAGCTTAAGAAAACTGTGCGTATGGATCTGGAAAACTGTCCAAGATTCATAAAATTTTTTTGAAGAAGGAATTTGTCTTCTGTACCTTTCGAGTCGTTGACAGACCAATGAGACGAAAGGAACACAAACAAAACATAACCTAGACTGGAAGGCATGAGACCTCTTGTCTTCTTTTTATAGAGATTTATGATAATAGGGTAGATGACAAAAAAATCGAATTAGTCCGTCAGATAGATTTCCAAAAAATATTGGACACGTATTCTTTCTTTTTTCACGTAAACAATAATTACGACGATACAGTGCGTTGTAAACTCGTGTGACGTCATATTTCAGTACACTTTTTACCGGAAAGTGACGTTCGTTACAAGAACCCACTCTTGATCTTTGATGCGAAACAAAAAATACGTATCCAATATTTTTCGATAATCTGAGGGCCTAAATATAATCATACTTTATTAACTCAGCAATCATCCCTGTTGCTGATTGATGGGTAGTCTTTTGTTTAAGTATGAAATACCAAACCAAAGAAGATTATATCATAATTGGATCTCAGCTCATACAGATTGTGGTTTCAATATTACACAAAAGCCCAAGCTTCAATGGAAACCAGTATGCAACTAGGGTGTAAATGTGTAGTATGCAAGGAACGATTTGAATTCATTCATAACCTTTTGCGCAAGAAACTGTTTGCTGTATATTGGGATTTGGGCGTAACCAAAGCACACAATTGTATTATAGTCACACCATACAAGTAAAAGTCAATCTATAACAATTTGTTCATTTCCAGGACCTTTAAACTTTAGTTGGAATTAGAATGGTCCTACTTTCCGTAATGGGTAGATACCTTTTAAGACCATGTTACGAATTTACCAAACGAAGGAAATTCCAAGAATTATTGTAAAATATATTTTATCTTATTGTTACATCGATAAAATATGATTAGCGTTGGCGAATGAAGTGCCACTCCCTCTTTTTCTGCAAAGTTAGCACACCCTTTGCATATTTCCCACCTACCTAGATTCAAAATGGACTAAAATCAACCTTATCCACAATTCCCTTTTGGTAGGACCTACGAAAAAGACGTAAACTAAGCAAATGTCTTACATTCTTCTTAAAAATGGAACTGAATAAAGAAGTTATAGCTGGAAGGATCCAAGGTTTGCCAACAAACGACGAAGTGCAGTTAAGTATTCTAGGAGTCAAAAGAATAGACCCTATTCGCAAGTATTGAAACATCATACTGCGCCCCAAAACACTATATCAGTGACTGAATGAGCTAGACAAAATTGAAAACTATTGGTCTATACTAGCCTTGGATCGTAACAGCTTGGTGTTGTGGAGACTGATGTCCTGGTTATGGGGTGGTATGGCTAAAAGTAACTAGTAGAATGACTGATGTTACCATTGTAGAATTCTTCACCTCATCCTTCTGCTACCCACAAAACTAACCTTGGTCATACTGCCATAGTCACTATGGCGTAGTGGGAAAAGTAGTCGGAAAATACCGCGCGGGCGTTCACCAACCAGCAATAAAGAACACGATTAAGAAGAATCCGTCTTCGACAGTCTAAGCACATCCTGTTCCATTGCCCCTAAAAACTCTCAGCATATAATCGCCCCCCAAGCCGATATTTGTGGCACATGACGCCATGACGCGTCGGTCCCGAGTCGAATCGTTCGAGATTAGCATGTATTCCGACGATCGTATTAGCATAATTACTCATGGCAGACTTAATGTCGTCGTGACATGCCATGGCTGTAGCAAATTGGCAAAGAAGTATTAAATAATATTAGATAACACCTTCACAGGTTTTATTTGACGGCAATAAGTATGTATTAGCGTTAAGACTTGGCGTAAACTTTACATTTTAGCTGATACAAATTCTGTTTGTTTAGTTTTACCATTCATCGTTAGAGTTCGAAATAGAATACCGTTGATTTAAATTATAAGAGTATGTTTGTTTTTGTCTTCTTTCCATGTGTCAAATGATTGAAGTTTAATTTGATCACAGCCGCAAGTTAGATTTAATCTTGTGACGCTGCGCTGTCAAAGCTGCGGGTTCAAAAATTTTCTAGGTTCGTAATTTATTCAGCTATATGCACATGGGTTCACCCCGATTCCGATTCATCTCAAATCACACGATTCATTTTCAAATCAGTTCAGTTCCGGTCTCCACTCCAGTACCGTTCAGCCCTATTGTACAGAATTCTTGACTATTTAATAACTTATAATAATTATGAGATAGGAAAGTAGAGATAATAATTATAAGAAATTGATTGGTTAAGATTTTTTAATAATTCAAAGTCGGCCCACTAATATGGCCCCGTCAATCGCAGCTGTGGCAGCCTGACATTATATTTCACACATATTGTATTTGAAACAAAATTTAAATCATGTATCAAACGCACACTATGCAAGAAAGCATATTATAAGTTGGGGGATTATATTGAAGATAATAATGCTTGGCTCAATGCCGGTCCAGCTCCACAGTTACTAGGCCGCACAAACTAATCTTTTGGCATTTATAAATATTGTTGGACCCGTTGAAGACTGTAAAACATTATATTTTCATTGTATAGACTCAATGTAATTAGCATTGTATACCGACCTTGACAATTCAAAAGTGCCTGTGAATGGTTTATTTGAAATAAATAATTTGAATTTGAATTTGAATTTGAATTTGAACGCATATTCAAATTAAAAAAATAAAACGATAATGGCAATACAATTGTAGCGGTGTCAATGTCGCCACAAGAAATACCAACGAAGCAAAATTGGTACGGCGACAACAAGAATCGCAACGCCATCTATCCCGCCAGCAGCGATGCATCGCGGCGCATCTGATTTGAACATATACAACAGTCCGAATATCAACCATCGGGCAATTGCCCACCGGACACAACAACCGTCCGGTCGGAGGATCTTCATTTTTTTTAAAAGGTTTGCGGGATTTAACACTATGTATCGCATAGTACCTCTATACAATATCACTGACTATTTGTTTTATTTAATTTCAAGGGGTCTCAATAAAAATCCCTGTACGATCGCGGACCGTTTATTAACATTGTTAATAGTACAACACGTCGTTGGACTAAATAATAACATGCAAGAGGCTCATAATACATTATTACTGGATCGATTGTTGCGACACAGAGTTGTCCTTTACATCACAACATAAATTATGCTAATTGTTAATATAATCTGTTAACTGTCAACGCAATGCGTCGGATAGTCTTTGGGAAAATATAAACGGAATAATAGCGGAATGAAGGCTTGGGGCACCCTGCCCCAAGGAGGGTTTATGTATTTAGCAGGATTATTCATATAATAAATTAAAATATTAACATATTTAAATTAGTTTATATATTGATACGGAGATTCTAAATTAAAATCTCCATAGGAATATTGAGTCTGAAAATAAGTAATTATAATCTAAGCATTTGATTTTCGCGGTCACCTAAACATGTTGAAAATGTCGACGAATACCTACTATTACAAACAACATAGTTCAGGGGCTCGATTCTGCTATTGCAATCGTGTCTCAATGACCGGTCAGTGATCGAATATTTGACAACTTTGACAGTTTTTGTATGGGAAATGTATCAAAAGTTTGACGTTATACGTCAAAAATCGATCATTGACCGGTCATTGAGACACGATTGCAATAGCAGAATCGACCCCCTGTACTAGATTTTGCGAGTTTATCAACTCTTGATATGTTATGGGCTTGTAATTTTAAATACAATAAATCGATATAAAATGATTTACTATGAACTTATGTTTGCAAGTCAAGATTAAATCATTTCACAAAAACTATTTTTTTAAAATCCAATTGAACTTAAAAGTGGTCATAATTTGATGACTCATGATAATTGCGAAAGTCGTGATAAAACACAGCATCTGTCTCAAGTTGAATGAACAGTAAGTAAGTAACGCAAATAGCTTAATCAATGAACTGCTTTTTTCATTAAAGAAAAAACTAGAACAAATCGTGCACTAGATCCGTCTGAAACAAAAACAAGCCTAGCACATACTTCCACGAATTTTTTGAGAACTAATGTCTGCCAGCGGCTTTGCCCGCGTAAAAACGAGTGTAAGTAAGTATTTTTTGCACGGAACCCTAATCCTTTTTCTAAAATAAAAGTAGACTGAGTAACTCCTTATAACATCAGCTATCTGGCAGTCAAATCGGTTAAACCGTTTCAGAGATTATCCGCAACAAACAGACCGACAGAAAAAAAATACAAAATTTGTGCTTTTAATATAAGTTAAGTATTTAACTAAGTAAGTAAAAAGCTAAGTAAGACATTAAAAACAGACACTTCGATTGTATTTATTTGTATATTGTATATAGATAAAAAGGTACAAAACCGCATTTCGGTTTTGGTTCCGCAAATGGTTCTCTTAAAAAGTGTAAGAATGTGAACGAACTTGGGTTCCTAGAAAAGCTGTTAGCTTCCAAATTTCAATCAATGCCTGGTCGACAGTTAGAGCGATAGGCTTTTTGTGTTGTACACGAAAAACATTATAAAATGTACGCTTTTTGTCGATCAGTAGAGAGGTATAGAGTTGGCATTGTGAAATCGTTTTTTTGGAGAAAATATGAAATTAAAAAGTGTATTTCAGTGTGAGAAAAAATTGTGCCAAAATATAATATTATGTAGGTACATGTACTCCTATTTTTTTTAAGTAACAATTGATATTTTTTGTGTACAGTTTCAATGCATCGTTTTACGGTTCCAGAATTGGAACTCAAATTATCATTTGAATCATCGGAATATCATCTAAGCTCTCTCAAGCTCTATCTATCTCAAGCTTATTTACAAAAATGAATAAACCAAATATTCGTTACGCCATTCCTACCGACATAGCGTTATGATTTATCTCTACTCATCCATCCATGAAAATAAAAGACAGAAAAATGCGAGACACGTATAAATCGCGACTCCATGCCACTCGTGTGCCGAGCGCGTTCATTCGTTTTTGTTCGGTCGAGATGGTTGATACGCGCTGCATTAAATCTTATAATTAAATGCGGATAGGCGTATTATAAGAAGCTGGTTCGACACCACTCACGTATTTTACTAGTTTTCGCCATGGGTTCGCCTGCAGTGTGGAGTATTTTAGGTCACTGACGAATAGCAGTTTTAGAGTTGGTCCTTTGTTAGAGAGTAAATTTTGGTTGAGCCAAATGCTTGTAGTGGAAGAATATTTTTTCTAAGGTAGCTTATGGCTGGGATGTTACTGTAAAGGTATACTTGCGGTCCTACCTAACTAAATATAAATATTTGGAGCAGTCAACTTAAAATCTGATAACACCTAAGTATTTTTAAGGCACAGCGAACATAACTGACAAGTTTTAAAACTACTTAATAATAAAACACATATCCTAGTCGCAGTTCTATCTACAAAATAGCCGAAACACACAGACAGACTGATATCGAGACCAACGTTCCTACTTATAATGGTCGCATGTAGTGATTATTAAAAGCGGATAGGCGTATTATAAGGAGCTGGTTTGACACTGTTCGGAATATATCTCAAAGATTACCTGTTGTAAGACACAGCGAGGAATGTTTTGAGATATATTTGTTGCGATAACGTTTCGGATCGGGTTGACGGTACATCATAACGTAATCGAGATTTAGAATGAGCATATCGATTGCTTGGTAAAGTTTTGGGGATGATAAGGTTAATAAAATTGACCACTGAATGCGAGAAGCCTAGAACCGTCGTGTAGCGACGCTTGGAAAGTTAAGCTAACTCAGTGACTAAGTGGGCTTCTTTCAGCTGAAATTATGAAAGATAATGGTGGAGAGTCAACCTACAACCTTTAAGCCAAGAGTGTATAGGTTACTTTAAGACAAGCGTGCTGCAAACGTGACCCAATAAAAAGACAAGAACATGAAAAGCGTTTGACGATATATCTTGGTGGTTGATTTAAATTTACTGTAGCACGGTTAATGAGTTCTCACACCCACGGGCCAGGTGTCTCCATTTTTCTTGGTCAACGGCCGTGAACCCATAGTCAATGGCATGTTTTATTAAAACGAGGACGACTGCGAATATGAGGTAGCTATGCCTCGGGAAGAATATGCAGGCGAATTAGGAGTTCTTAAGGATATTTTCGAAAAGGTGCGTTCTAATCTTGTGAAAGCTCATGTCACCAACGCCAAATATTATAACTTGCGTAGACGCCACGTCACTTTACGCGAAGGTCAGCAAGTTTGGCGTAAAACATATATCCAAAGCGACGCAGAAAAGTATAAAGAGTCTAAATTGGCTCCTAAATACGAGCAGTGCATAGTGAAGAAGGTGCATTCACCTTTAGTTTATGAGCTGGTAGGGTTAAATGGTAAACCATTAGGCTCTTGGCACATAAAGGATATTAAAATAATCCATTAATGCCAATCTCTCTTTACACTAACTATGAAACTAGTCCTTTCATCCAAAAATTCGTACCGAAGCTCCATTACAGATCTTGATCGCTAATTATAATTCTGCATAGCGAGTCGACATAAATTGTTAAGCGTGTTGCTATGTAGTAGGTACAACAGCATATAAAAACATATAATGAATCATTCGTAACAGTAACTGGTCATGATAAATTGTTCACATTCATTCAACAAAGAGAGCTGGTTTTTTAGTCTGTGGCATGAGATCAGATGGTCCCATTCCTTACGTACCCGGTATGACTTCATAGTTTTTGTGTTTAAATATTTATTAGTTCGTTAACAAATGGACATTCTTATACAGTCATCATGGGACCTTCTTCGTTGATGGAGCCCTAGCCAACAGACAGATAAACGATCGATAAAGTACCTCAGAAACCGGGCATTAGTGATATATTTCGTAAATTAATTATGAATGAGTAGAAGATATTTCAAAATATTATTTTTTTTTATTTTATAACTTAATATATTATACGTATATTCTTCGGTTTCTGGAAGGAAATATCGACGTGCAACTAAATTTTACGCAACACATGTGATACAATTGGCCGTTGAAAATTAATTAAGTATTTAAAATTAATGACTCGTAGCAGCTCAAAATGAAAGTGACAAGTTAAAGCGTATAACTTTCCCTACTAATTTTGTGACAAGTTTCGTTTAAAGAAGTATTCACTTTGTGCTATTAATCTGGTTTATGTGACGGAGTATCGTTACCTCCAGTTGTCATCACTTTCTTGCGTCGCTTATCCTATTCAAGCTTTCAACATCGTGATTATCATGGTTTTCGCGCGCACTATCGTGATATGCGACTCCAAAAATTATGAATATGACGACACCCATGACGAAAAATTGGAAACCGAAAATATTTCGTCAGTGCCATCTTGGATTTACTAGGAGCCCATTTTCGTTCTGAGCGACCCCAACCAACCAACATCATAATACTCAGGAAACACATAGGGGTCAAAGATCATTTGCTTCCATTTCGCAGTTTTCCTTTAATGAGCCGCTGTTTTACCTACAACTGCAAAATGCACATAACGTGACTTTCTATTATGTAATTTTTATTACCTACCATGTCTTTGAAGTCAAGTTGGGCATCATTTTCTTCAAACAGCGTGTCTAAAGGTACGAATGCATCTATTTTTCCGACAGTTGCTAAATACTTTATCGCTCCATCGCCCCCCTTACTTCATGCGTTCTTTCATTGTGTAATTTTTATGTGCGTACCCACACGTACTCCTTGCCAGCATAGTTGTGCTGTGAGCTAAGTTAACTCCACGGTATTGAGTGTTAATGGCTCTTTTCTATTTAACCGTTTACTATACTTAATGACCTATTCCTATTGAATGATGTAATTGTTCTTATTCTCATGTTTGTGATAACGATGAGCTTTAACTTTTTATTTATTTTTCTATTATTGCAGACACTGACAAACAAAACAAGAATCTATCTATCTAGACTATTTTGTCTTACTTCTGGGCAAAGGCCCTCCTCTCCCTGCCAGGGTTGCGGATTTTGTTCGATACCGCGGCCCTGGAACGCAAAGGGCACTAGGAGGAGCACGGATGGGTTTTAGTCAGTAAGAGTCTGACACTCCCTCCCGCTCCACACAGAGCGGAATGTTATGGATGGGAAATCATCAAATGACCCCCATTTGATGATTTCCCATCCATAACATTCCTCTCTCTACTTATTTAAAAATTTGCTGTGCCCGACAGGGTCCATCATTGTTTCCATTTTTATATTTTCCACCTATATTTGTACATTATGGATTGCAATAAACGATTTGATTTGATTTGATTATAAAAATGGCCCGTCTCTCCCTTTTTATAGCCTAGTTTGGGCCAGTCTTTTCGGCAGGAGTCGAGCTCGCTCCCACCATCTTCGCTTGGGTCTGCCACGATGCCATCTGGCATTCGGTGGTTCTCTTTGCGCATTTCTCGTTTGACATGCTACAGACGTGTGCGGCCCAATCTCACTTAAGTTTAGCGAAACAAGAATGAATCCATATCAGAAAATCAATAGCAAACATCCGGTCTGTAAGTTGAGAATTTAAAGTTAAAACTCAATATATATTATGTAATAACTAGCCGTTGCCCGCGACTTCGTTCGCGTGTATGTGTTGTAAAATGATGTGGCTAGGTAAGATCAATGTGTTCGTATATCTAATACGAACAGTCAATATCTATCATTGCTTGCCTCTTTTTTATGTATGGGAAAACATCAAATGACTCCTTTTGCTCTGGGCGAAATGGAAGGCAGTGCCAGACTCTTACTGACTAAAACCCATCTTCGTTCCTCCTAATGCACTTTGCGTTCCAGGGCCGCGGTGACTCTTTGGAACAAATTCCGCAACCCTGGCAGGCACTGGCCCTTGCGGGCCTCTTCTTTATGCTGACATCTTTTTGTGACGCGCGTGGAATACAACGCGCCGTCGAGTATCACCTCTTCTGTTCAAATATTTTTTTGTGAGAAACGTTGTAATGATAATGCTTCTTTCATTTCATCGCAACTATTCACAGCAGGCCTAGAAGATGTCGTTAAAAATGTGGGTATAGATTAGGACTATAGCGGTATTAACGTTCATTTTCTGCCCAACTGTCTCACTTAAGATTTGCAGATGACTTTGTGGTTTTCACTGAGAACTTCGAAAAAAAAAAAAAAAAAAAGCTAAAAAAAAAAATACACAATTAATATACAGCAGAAAATGCTTCAAAATCTTTAAGATGCTTCTTTTAAGTTGGGTCTTGGGATGAATATGACCAAGACGAAGGTTATAGCAAACACCTTCAGCGATTCAAATGTGGAAATGAATTGTTGGAGATGATTAACCGATGTGTTTATCTTGGCCATATCCTTTCAATTGACAAAGAAAATCAATAAACGGAGGTATCGAGAGGAACACACTTTGGATGGGCCGCTTTTATCAAAATGGACGACATTCTGAAGCCTGCGAAAAATTCCGCAATGTCTGTATTCCCGCCTTAACTTGTCACTTTCATCGGGGCCACAGCAGTTTCAGCCCCGCCAGTGTGCTGTTCCCACCATGACTTACTTACTTACATGGACGCTCACGCAGGAGGCTGTGTACAGACTGATAGTTGCACAGAGAGCCATGGAGCGTTCCATGCTTGGTAGAGGTACGTCGTCGAGATCCGAAGACGTACGAAGGTTTTCAACATCGGAAAACGAATTGTAGGACTAAAGTGGAGCTGGGCAGGACACTTGGCAAAGCGCGGTGATGATAGGTGGAGTAAGGCAGTGATTGAGTGGCGTCCGAGGACTGGAAGAAAAAGTATTGGTCGACCGGCGGCGAGATGGGCGGACGATATTGTTGCCTGGGTTGATTGGGTAGAATCTGGATGAGGCTGGCACAGGAACGTGGGGATTGGCACACGAAAAGAGAGGCCTATGCTCAGCAGTGAGCGAAATTGGACTGTGGATAATGATGATGATACACGATGTTGATGAAACTTGCTAAGTTTGTTAACACGCGATAGAGCTACATAAAGTTGTCCATGGGAAAACCAACCAGAAGAGAAGTCAACCCCCGCAGAGGACACGACGGAGCATACGGTAAAGGTCTGCGCTGCTTGGGCGTAGCACCACCAGTTGCGGAATTTGTTCAAAAGAGTCACCGTGACCCTGGAATGCAAAGATCATAAGGAGAAACACAGATGGGTTTAAGTCAGTAAGAGTCTGACACTCCCTTCCAGTCTACCCAGAGTGGAAGAAGTCATTTTGATGATTTCCCATCCATAAAAAAAACCCAGCAACGGATAGAGTAGAGTATGGACTCCGTTGTGCGTAGGTGTCCTGGCTAAATTTGCCGGCCTAGCTCCGTCCAAGTGTACAGAAGAAACCAGTGTGCTTTACAGGTTGAGTGGAGAGAATTAACCGTTCAAAAAAATAATGACGTCAGTGGAGCAATCAGACCAAATCTTTTTTTTATGTTATGCATCAAATGCATAACGGCAAGTTTTGTATCAAAAGAATCAGTGTTTATGACGTTTAAGTACCATTAGTAACTTAAAAATATATTTTGGTGTAATTCTCATGCTTTTGATAGTTAGTACTTTTTTCGGTCAATCAATATTGCTTACCTCCCATAACATACGGCGTGATAATATGTAGCCTAAAGTATTCCTTGGTTTACAAAGAACATTTTTGCTGAATTTCAATTCAATCTATCCAGTAGTTTTGGCGTGAAGCCGTACCATACACACATACAAACAGACAAACAGTCAAAAATTCTAAAAAGTCACTTTTTGTCATCAGTTACGTTTTTCTAACAAAAGCCACTTATTTTTTCTCGAAAATTCTCAATGTACAGTTTTTTTTTCGTTACTGTTTTATTATATGTATAGATAACAGGATATGTTACTTGATTCAACAGAACTTAATGTGAATTTAAAGAAAAGTTAATTGAGATAGATGTATGCAGCTGGTACGAATCAGAAGTAAATTTAAATTGATCGATCTAGACGTTCTCAATCAAACTTAATCAGACATCCTGTACTAAAATCTTGATTCATAGAAGCCACGATTAACCATTAGGTTTCATTGATTTTACTGCACTAGTGTTGAAAATATATTACGAAGCTGGCACCAATAGCAGATTAGAAATCAAACATTGCAGTAAAGGTAATTGGTATCAAACAGTGCAGTACTAATCCCATCGTTAGTCCTACCCTCCTTTTGAAGAAAATAGCGTGATCACACGAAAGTGTTGAACTACCGTTATCCGTTGATAAATCATAACACGCGCAAACATTTGGTATTCATTACACGCAGCGGGAAGACTTGCTTAAAATAATAATTAAAATGTATGGACGTACCTATAGTTAATTATTGGAGCGCCTGTGACCACATCGTCTCACTTGGGAATTCGCTCATGAATATGAAGTGACTGGTTCGGGGCGCTTTAGAGAAGGCGATAAGGATGTGTGACGATCTTTGATCTAGGACATAGGTACACTATGGCTCAAAAGTATTTGGCCATCTGCATTTTGTCATTTCATAGACTTGTGTGTTTTCAATGACAATTAAAAATACAGAACACATATATGTGTCTAACGTTTAAAAACCGTGATAAAATGGAACTTCTACTAAATACTTCAAAATAGGTACCTACTATGAATTTAAGTTTATTTTTTAATTTATTCAAACTTAAGTGGTAAATAAATGATAAATGATATTTATTTTGTAAGTAGGTTAAACATAACACTTTAACACGTCAATGTTTTTTGGTCATTTTGAGCTAGATGAGGCCGGTCTTCATTTGTGATTGTGAGAAAGTGACTTACATTTTTTTTAAAAATCGGCCAATTGCTATAGGACTAACGGACATGACGAAATAATTGAAAGGCTGTTGCTAATTGTGTAGGAGCAGCTCGTGGCAAAATAATAAGAGCCGCACGCATCGATCAAGCAATGCTTGCGAAGTCGGTTCAAAATTCATACATTCTTTAAAACTTAGATAATCTAGACTAGAATTTCTCTCAGTATATTCTAAGTACTCCAAATAATTAAATTTGTAAATAAACTTCACGCATTAGATTAACTTACAACATTCATTGCTTATATTATCAGAAAGAACAAATTTAATCACGTAAGTACCAAAATCGAATCGTATCCGGATCGCAAGATGTAAATGACACAACAAAATTGAGACATCCTAACTTCGGATTACGTCGACCGGTAATCGCTTATCTAATTAATATGGAACCGTTTATACCACACGATTAGTTTACGTTTCGGCCATTTAGATTTCACAAGCTAACTCTCAGTAGGGTTCCCACTGTAGCGACATAGAATTGACATTGCAGCGCATACCTATACCGCCAGGTACAAACTACACTTGAGATCATGTCATACAAATCTTAAATCCCCCTATATAATATCCTATCAAAGTTTTGCCCCACACTAGGAATTTCTCCTGTATCGTGGATGCGTTTACAACCATACAAAGTCACATACAACAGCCAGATCCGGAACAAGTATCTGTAGGCCATACAAATATTTGTTCAGTGCGGGAATCGAACCCGCGACACGCAGCGCAGCAGCCGATCGCTCAACCACTGCGCCAACCGTGTCAACTTGTACAACAGCCCAAATACCAACCATAGAGCAGTAATTGCCCACCAAACACAGCCGGTCTATTCTGTCGACACCTCACCGTGTGCACTTAGGTGTAGTGAACGACAAGTGAGCTGTCATTCCATCTTGTTTGTATGGTTTGACAGCTCACTTTTCGTTCACTTCGCCAAAGTTTTTACTTCGACATGTTTACAGAATCGCACTGCTGATCAGAGGATTCTCCCTTTTTGAACGGAGTTTTGTGGGACTTTACACCCTGCTATGCATACTTCTTATACTGGCTCTCATAGAATTCCTCGAGTCTCCAGAAACTGTGCCCTAAAAATAAAGAATTTCAAATAACCAAAATTCTCTTCCAGAATTTCGAGGTTCTAGTTCAATAGACGGTCATCCAAACCATTTAAAGGTAACAAACAAGTCGACTTCTTGCACACAGCCAGATGTTTTTGTTGATTTGATTTTAACGTTAACAATATGAAGATCCAGGGTTGCGGATTTGGTTCGAAAGAGTCACCACGGAGCCGGGACGCACAGGGCAGTAGGAGCAGCACGGATGGGTTTTAGTCAGTAAGAGTCTGACACTCCCTCACGCTCCAACCAGAGTGGAAGGGGTTATTTGATGATTTCCCAACCATAAAGGAAAACAATGTCTTCACATTGTTCTTCATGTACGGCGATGCCATCCACATCGTGCACATCCCACCCATACGCACAAAATTTTGGGAATGCTTTCCCTGCCGGAGTCCGTGTTTCCTGATAGCTACAATCTCGGGGTCTTTAATTCAAGAGTGAAAAGGTTACTTCTAGGCAAACCTGCTCCATCGTCGTTTTCAATCGGGTGAGATCGTGATTGAGACTCGAGCCTATCAATAATAAAAAAACTAAAAGTTAAGAAAATATTAAACTCTTAAAAATGATTTCTTTTTTCTCCCGGATTTGGACAGCCAGGAGGTGGTAACCCTAACTCCGGGCCGGTAAATTGTATAGTGATTAGTTTGGTCCGTAATCTGTTGATTGTTTATGAGATCGGCACTGATTGTTAATGAGCGGTTTGGCGAATTTAAACTGCTTTTGACATCGGTCTTATCCTCTCATACTCAGTCAGGTCTTCGCCATACTGGCTTTATTATAACATATATTAGGTTATAATTTTGAAAAATATAATAATGTGTTTTATTGATATAGGCAAACAATCTTCACAACATTTATTTCTGTTTTTGAATATTATTTTTTTGTTGTACACCCACAACAGTGTATTCTCAGCCCAAAGGTTGACTGGTAGAGTTTTTATTAATAAATAAATACCCATAACATAACCATTGATTTATTTTGACGCTGCGCTGTATTGACGAATTTTCAAAAACCTTTTACAGATTGTATTTTCTTCTAGGTATTTTTTTCTCACACAGCTCCAAATACCAGTCCAGCATCCGCATTTCCCTGCTTACACCAGACAGGGCAACTTTACTCACTAACTAAATAAGTATAGCTCTTTTTACGTTACTTGATCACAGTAATTTCTACTTGCTTTCACAGGGAACCTGCAATATTATAGTTATAGATCGAAATTAGACCCACTATGCCTGTGTCGGACTTAATTAAACGAAATTACGTAGCCTGGGTGTATAGAAGATTGAGGCAGCGCGTGCTCAGGTACCCGGTATAGGTTAAAAAGTGGTGTTATTATGTTATGGTAGAGTAATGGTCGTGTAGAGGTGATGGTTATGTTGTTAGAAAATGGAATGATGATGAGTTGGCCAAGCTGGTCTGGTATGTAGGCGGTTAGAATTTTGCCATGGAATTTGAAGAGTGGTCTTAGTAATAAATAGAACAATTATTGTATAGCGCCTCTGGATAATGAGAACAATGTAATGATAACAAATGATAAATATTTTTAACCGACTTCAAAAAGGTTATCAATTTGGATGTTTATATTTTTTTTATGTATTTTCGGGCATAACTCCGTCATAATATAGACAGATTTGCAAAACTTTTTTGTTCGAAAGAGGTTTATAGCGAAATGGTCCCATTTAAATTCCGTAAAGATCGAGACAATTTAATTGATGGTTGGAATGTGTGGAATGTTGGGGGGTAACAGCGTTAAAAGTGAAAAATACATAACCATATTATGGAAGTCGATGTTTCTGGTGTGGTTTCTTCATTTTTTGACACCAATTTCTAAAATCATAGTTATTTTGTACTTTCTAGTGGTTTGTATTTGGAAGTCTGTTATATTTTTTTGTAAAAAAGTTTTCTCTGATGTTTAAATTAGTTAGGCCACAATCCAAAACGATGTTGAAATAGTGTTAAGCAGATTAGCTGCAATCCTCTGTTTTGTCACCTGGGCGGGTAGTCTCGACATAGTAACCGATCGTTTACCAACTGAATACGGTCGATAACTCCTAAAGCCGCTCCTACACTGTCAAATTTGAACGCGATCCACAGATCAGATCATTGATTATGATCGTGGATTGCGTTCAAGTATGACAGTGTACGGTCGGCCTTTGAACTTAACGACTGAATTCGGTCGTTATGCGATCGTTAACAATGTCGAGACTTCCCGCTCTGGTCTTAATAACAATAATCCTTGTGCCAAATAAAAGTAGCAGTACCACTCCTGTAGATCCATTTTATACACTTAGCTGCTGCATCCCTCGCCCCATTCTTCAGTTTTTGTCGGAACTGTTTACGATTTGACTAACCGTTTTGTAATGAGCTGATTACATATTAAAATGAACGATTTAGCATTGGATAAGAAAGAAATCTCTGGTGGATAAAGAAAAGCAATGTTAATCAAACAAAAACACACAAACGGTGTGAGGTTGTTTTTCCACCACAGTTCGATCAAGCTCGGTATTTAGTTGTAACTGAAACAGCAAGAAAATTATTGAAACCTGCCGCTTCTGCCAATCAAACATGACACCATGACGAGCCAAACTAATCACGCCAAACTACACGTTATTTTACTTCTGATTTTTTCTCGTACTAATCATGTCTATTTTTTTCTTACCACAGTATAGAAACTCGCAGTAATTCAACCATGAAATCATGCCACTCAAATCAAACGTACGTTTTACGTGGCTCGGCTACTGCGTCTGCGCAGCAAGTCTATAAACTGATTACATTACTGAGTTACGCCCAAGTTTAGATTCAAGGGGGGATCTACCTTCTACTTATTAAGTGGGAGGTGTCACGAATGGATGTGATGGTGGGGGGTGCGTGCGCGCACATTTTCATGTGTGGCGTAAAGCGGAAGATGGGTGTGGTGCTAATGTCAGGTAATAACCGCCTTTTGTACGATTAAGTATTCAAATCGTGTATTCGATTATTCTATTACACATTCTTTACTTTTTGCCGGAACTGTTTACGATTTGACTAACCGTTTTGTAATGAGCTGGTTTCGTATTAAAATGAATGATTTAGCACTGGATAACGCATGGATTTGTTTAATTAGTGGAACTTTTGAGTATAAAACGTCGAATTATTTGTGAATTAGCTTATTGCATGTAGCACGTTTTTGCTCGTATTGTTTATGATTAGCCGAACAGTTTTGCAATGAGCTGATTTCGTATAAAGAATGATCGATTTAGCATTGGATTTGTTTAAATAGTGGAACATTTGAATATAAAACATTAAATTATTGGTGTATTAATTAGCTTATTGCATGTAGGCTTTGTTTTTGCGAGTCGTTGTTTATGATTTGCCGGATCGTTTTGTAATGTGAAAGCTGATTTTGTATCGGAATTATGAAATTAGCGTTATGTATTTAAATGCTCTAATTAATTGTGGGTTAGGCATGGATTTGTTTAATAAGTGGTACAGATGAATGTAACTGCACGATAGTAACTCATCGGGAATATTACTTAATTTGGACATTTATTTACATTTGAAAAGTTGGCATACAGCTGCATATATGTGTTTTTTATATTTAAATACCTAAAGTGACCATAAAGGATTTATTTAGTTCACCCCGTAAAAAGATCAAATAAGGGTCGCGAGCGTATGGAAGTTTGTATGTGATTTTGATTTTTTGATTTGATTTTATGTAAATTTGACAATTGTTGATGCGAAATCTCATAAACACAGATTTCTGGATACTCCGAATTTTCAGTCCTTATAAAATGAGTAAAACTCTTCAAATAGGAACAAAAATTCCTGACGCGAGTTAAATAATCATATCAAGTTTATTAGACACTTCATTTGTAATTAGTAATAAGATCACACCCCGTGGTACTGCGATAAGAGGAAGCACTAAGATTATACGAGTAATAACCCTTTGTTCTATGTACTTTAGCTTATAAGATTTCATATTAAATAAAGTTAATCTTAATCCGCTCTTAAATCTGAACACACCTATTGTTATTTTTAAAAAGCCTTTCGCCTCAGCCCACCACCTAACTCGCGCTCACGTAAATACAGCTACCCGCTATTATAATTGAACATAAAGCGAAGTTAAGTAGGTCATCTGCGCATCTCATCAGGTGTGACCCATTAGGAGTGATCGAAAAGTGATCTGATAACAGAGCCACACACACATTCCATCGTATAGGACCTACTTGCGTACCTATGAACCCTATCTCGCTTGATGTTCAGCGATAATACGGTCGACGTTGATGCGCGCTAGAATAACCTCTGCCGCTTAAGGAAAGGGGCGTATCTGACAAAAACACAAAATGAAGACGAAAAAGTTAGAATGTTAAATTTTTTTTAGACGAAGCTTTTCTGTTAACATCTCACCGTTAAAACTAAGATGCTGTGAGCGTCATTCCACTATTCCATTGATTGGATGGATGAAAGTACTTCATGTTCCAAAGTTTTCATTTTAAGATTTTAACTGAATAGCACTTCTGGACATTTCAGTAGTGTAACACGAGAATGGACAGCTCGGAGGAATGAACAGGCATCTTTTGGGGTCGCTCGCTCAAGCAGGAGCATGAGCGTAGGAGCAGGTGCCTTTAAAGGCAGAATTTCCAAAATGGTAGATGCGTCCCTTTTTCTTCGTACGGCAGACCTATAGCCACTCGTGACTTGACGAATAGTGAAGCCCCATCAGAGAGTACAGCTCACCGGGCATAATTTAAGCGGTAAGTGCGAGCGCTTATCGCTTGTACCGCTCGTAATGAACGCTTGGTAAGTAAGCGACGTCGTTTATACTTGAGATGTAATTTCCGATGCGATCCACTACGTTACGGGTAACTAACAAATGGTATTACATAACCTGTTTTGCGCGTTTAGGGACTACAGAGCTACCACAACGTTGTGGATGCTTTCTGAGGTGGTCGGTATTGGTGGGAAGGCTTTTTTATGATGAATGGGAAATCATCAAATGACTCCTCCCGCTCTGGGCGGAGCGGAGTGTCAGACTCTTACTGACTAAAACCCATCCGTGCTCCTCCTAGTGCTCTTCGCTTTCCAGGGCCGCGGTAACTCTTTCGAAAAAAACCACAACCCAGGCAGGCTCTGGCCCTAACGGGCTCCGTCTACTATGCTGACATATCGACTGTGAACTGGCAACCGGTACTATCTTAATTTTGAGAACTTTACACGATGAAGAAAAAACTTGTTAGAGACCTTTTCTATAGCATCTGATTTATTATATCAAAATACGTAGTTTTTAAATGTTTTTATTACACACGTTCTTAAAAACAATAAGCATTATTTTGCTTGCTTCTAATATAAAAAACGAGGTAGGAAATATCCTATTTCCACTGCGCGTCAAAGATAGTACAAGTTGAATGAAGTTGATTCTGGTGCCAAATTTAAACTTTTCTAAGATGGGATTTCTTGCTACGCTGCGGAGTACGAAATAGTATAAAACGGTATTAAAAAGTGAAATCTTCAAAATATTGAGATAGGACCGGTTGCCAGTTCACAGTCGATATCTTTGAGGCGCGCGTGGAACACAGCGCGCCGTCGACCCGGGCCTGGCTTTGATCGAACGGCGAGCCACCCAACGCTCGCCGTCCGTAGACCCGGTGGGAAGGCTTCTGCCGGTCTATTTTGTCAATCTCATTGTGTAAATAGGGCTTGAAGTGAATTCAATTTTGTCTGTATGGATTAATTGTTTACTTCATGTTCACTACACTTCATCTAAGTTTACATGGTGAGATGTTTACAGAATCACACTGACGTTGTGTTTGTATTCGTATGTTCGAGAAGAAGAGCCTGAAACGTCTTGTAGATTACGCGCAGGGGATGGCAGTTGCAACCGTCTATTTGCAATCACCGATCCATTTACTGATCGTTTCTTTACCCGACACATTGAATGATATAGCGTGGCGCCTAGCCGAAGGTTCACAAACTTTTTCTTTTTCTTAATGGAGTTTGAGAAATACTCAACTTCAAACGCTAAATTCAGTAATGGGGGCAGAAACATAAATCATAATTAGTATTCATAACTTCTCATGAAAACTAATGCCGTTATATCACTAATAAATGGTATAGGTCGTGAAAACGAATTTGGCTCACTTCAGGAAACTGCAACTTGAAACTTCTGGAGAGGATATAGAGGTAGGTATGCGGAAAGTCCCGCAAACCTTCATTGAAAAGGGAGAATCTTCCGACCAGACGGGTGGCGTGTCTGGTGGGCCGATGGTTGATATTCGGACTGTTGTATATGTTCAAATCGCACGGAAAACGCTGATACCGTCATGCAGGATTTGCTTGAAGATGTCGCAAAAAGGGGCCAATCAACCAAGATCCAAGCTAAACACTTATGTAACACCAAGCATCTTCGATCAACAATTACAACCCAGACATCAAATCGACTAACTTAGAATTCATATTAAGCAAGGATTACCGACTGAGCTCTAGGTAATCCTTTGCTTATAGCATATTCATGAATAGACTGCACAAAGTTAAGCACATTCTAAGGTGCTAATATATCACGAATGGGGTTGGAGCTTTAGAAAGAGCGTGTTGATTAGCGATAAGCGATAATCCATAGAAAGCGAGCTTATGATACTCTCTGGTAAATGTCACTGCTTAAATCAACTTTGTATCGTTTTTAGGGTAAGACTGTGCACGCAAGGTTGTGGAATTCACTGCAGCCTGCAGAACTATTCCAGTTTTAAAACCTTCCGTTCCGTTATAGTTGCATCATTATTTATCTTGTTTAAGTATGTATTAACGTAACGTGGTCGCTCACACTGGGCCTCATCAGAAAGAAGGCTTCAAGTCTACCAAAGGGCAATGGAGAGGGCAATGCTCGGAGTTTCCTTGCGTGATCGAATTAGGAATGATGATATCCGCAAGAGAACCAAGGTTACCGACGTAGCCCGAAGGATTGCCACACTGAAGTCGCAGTGGGCAGACATTGCTCGCAGAACAGATGATTGATGGGGCCAATCCAGAACTTCCACTAGGTGGACCGATGACCTGGTGAGGGTCGCGCGGGTAACCGATGGATACGAGACGCACAGGACCGCTTGTTGTGGCGACACTTGGGGGAGGCCTACTACTACTACTTTCGGCTGATTTGATGATGATGAAGTCTGTATAATTATTTATCTCTTTTATTTAGTATGTATTAGTGTGACATTTATTTTGGAGGTCTGGTAGGCTAGGCAGCCGCTTCACGTAAAATACTGGTATTCGGCTGAATCCGGTTTGACTGGAAGCTGACCCCAATATAGTTGGGAAAAGCCTAGGCAGATGATGATCCAGCAGAATTATATATTTTTTCTGACCTTTCGAGACAGTCTAAAGTGAAAAATGTAAAAAGAGGAACACAAAATAACGTATGACAAGGCAAGCAAACTAGATCAAATTAAAGTAACCATAAGCCCATAGGCATAATACCTATATTATATAATTCTTAATTGCCCATGGCTATAAGTGGAGTACATTTGATTTTATCTATTTCGTCCATCTCATGGCCCGCCATTTGAATACATGTCTATCGGACGGGACGTATTTTATCGTAAAATAATATTTCTGTTATTAGACACCTCTAAATCTACGTATTGTCCCTATAAATTATATGTGTACGAGAAATGAAGTGATAATATGCGGGACAATACCTCTATTGGTGTTAGGTTTCATAGGGACGCGACGTTGTGACATTTTCGTAACATTGTATCGATCAATTTTAAATGTCGCAAAAATATCGACACGATTTTAAAGGATTATAAATCATTTTATTTTATTATTAGTGTTGTAAATTAACTACTTAAATTGTTTTAAAATAAATAATGAATCAAAGTTTACATTTCAATTTAAGAATTAAGTCGTTCGCAAAACATAAATGTCAATATTAATTGACTGACAATCCAACCAATTAACAGAAAAAAAAACAAGTACCGTAGCCTCTTAATTGGTCTAACAAACGTCAAGCTTAAAATCTCAATCGACTGGTCAATTTACGATGTTTAAACAGTTCAGTATTTATCGATATCGGTATTCTCTGAACAGAATGACGCGTGTCAGCAATTTACGATGCAGTAACTCATAAGTGTTGTACCAGACGACAGTAACAGCTCTAGCGCGAGCCGTTAATGCATGTCGGTCGACTTCACTTGATTGATATCAATCCACCGATATTTATGACTTATCAAACTACTTTTTTGAAGACGATTGAGCAAATGTGTTTTGCTTGTTTTTAACGAGGTTTGCAATTATCTTGACATAGGACAAAAACTCTGATCGCTTATCAATAGATTGACAAAGTTCTTGATGGTTTCAAAGTCTTTAATTAAGGTTCTGGTTGGCAGCAGCTGTGGGAGTTATGGGTATTTGTCACAAATAAAACACGTACGCGTTCACGTTGTCAAAAACAAAAAGGCCCGTTTTGACAGCAGGATATAACAAAGAAATTTATTTCATGTCTCTTTCATACTTACTAGTAAAATAATGTTGTATCCTGCTGTCAAAACGAGTCTTTTATTTTTTGATAACTTTAATTTTGAATGATCTTAATGAGCCGAGGGCTAGCAATAACTGGTAATATCCGTAACAAAATAAGTTTTTAATCAGCTTGAAAGCTTAATTTCTCTTTTCTAAGTTGACGACATTGTTGGTTTAGATATCTTATAATTTTTTAATAGGTAGGTACTATTCATGTTCCTACATAACAAAATAGTGATAATTAAATTATGAAAACATTTAAACATTGAAAGCGTTAATAAAAACGATATAGTAACTGCTGATTATTATCTTTAAGCGTTCAGTTTATCAGTCATCATTTCAGCCGAAAGCCGTCCACTACTGGCCTCCCCCAATTGGTTTTGCCATAATCGCCACGCTTGGCAGGCGGGTTGGCGAACGCAGTATAGCTGTTGCAATGTACCTACAGAGAATGCTGCTGCTTATTCTCTGGTGAGTCCCTTAATCGCCTCTTTCGACACCCTCGGGAAGTGATGGGATGGTGCTATTCTTTTACGTCCGGACACCATACGGAACACAGTGCCCATTTGTCATGTTTTAGCATCGTAACTACAAATGTGTGATAGATTAGAGATGGGCCGAATGTATTTGCCCGACTACCCGATTAGACGACTAGTTGACGCTCCAAAGGCCGACTATAACTCTAGTCAAAAAATATTTTAATCATAATAATTTACGCAGGATAAATGACGAAAAACATTTACGAGTTCTAGTTCTAGAGACCAAAGCGCCGACAGCTGATGCCACAGGTTCTCACTTACAGCTACGAAGTTCAAGATAATAAACAAAGGCATTTCCTTGTCGTATAGCAATAAGGGACATAAACCATTAAATTACTAGACAAGTTATATTCTTTAAGTATCGTAAGCTTGTTAGCCTATTTGCTTAAAACGAGTAATAACTCATTTCTCTTAGAATGAGTAGTCGTGAAGAGGATATCCTCCGGGGGTATCTTTGACTTATAATTAGTTTGTTTAATGAGTTTTTAAGGGTTCCGTACCCAATGGGCAAAACGGGACCCTATTACTAAGACTGCGTTGTACGTCTGTCTGTCACCAGGCGGTATCTCATGAACCATGATAGCTAGACAGTTGAAATTTTCACAGATGGTGTATTTCAGTTGCCGCTCTAACAACAAGTACTATAAACAGAATAAAATAAATATTTAAGTGGGGGAGTTCTTGTTGTTGTATTCGTTAGATAAAGTTAATTTTATTTTGTAAATATGGGCAACAGTGAATGATGACAAAAAATATAAGAGTTCAGCCATATTGTACCGCGTAGGCATGCAAAAGATTTAAAAGTTGTTCCGGGTCTGGCTGTTTGTGTTTGTGAAATTTTATGTTTGTAGACGCACCCATGATACAGGAGAAATTCCTAGTGTGGGGCAATGTTTTTCAAAAAAAGAAAAAAAGATTAAGAAAGAACTTATATAATTTTAAATATTACACAATGAAATAAGTACCCACTACAAAAAATAATATTTAAGTATAAAGTCACTGGCTTAATATTATTATTATTATATTAAGGAGTTCCTATTTGCTTTCGCCACTAAAAATGCTCGGAGTCTCTTTTTAATTAAATAATGAAAGCGAAGCTCTTTCCGTGTGTCCCACTGCTGGAAAAGGCCTCCGCCAAATCCTTCCAGGTATTATTTTTCTGAGCCACCCCCAACCAGCCTTCAACGTAGGCATCTAAGTCAACTCGCCATCTCTCCTCTTAGAAATATCCTCTCCTATAAAAACATAAAGGCAAAGGAAAATAGAAATCAGAAATGTATCACCACGATGATTGATTGATTGCCAACTTGCAAGATTAAATTCAATCGACACTAAGGAACATGTAAAGAAATTGTTTTCTAAGTATTCATGACGCTATAAAATTATATCGCTCGTGAAATTCCTATTGTATCGATATCGAATTCCCATCACTAGTTTATGACGTGTGGCAGGCAGTTGAGAGAGTAATAACTCATCGACGCTTTCGATATGACAGTAACAGGCCCAGCACTAGTGCTAGACGGCGTTATGTGGTGCAACACTAAAGTGATCGATATTAATGTTGTTCTTATATTTCTGACAGATTCTATTTCGTCTAAGTTGCGTTTGAGTGTGGAAAATATTTGCTTCTAGAAGGAGTTTGTGCCTGTGAGATTTAGGTTTTCGCCCTAGTGAACTGAAAACTATCTCACTTGATAAACATTTAGATTGCATTTGAAAATATGCAGGCATCTCCTGTAAATTCCAGTAGGTATTAATATTTTAATTCAGATAAATAGTTAATTATATTTTAATAATGTAAGGTAAATATCAGACTAATTTAATACACAATTATTGAGATTTTATCCAAATCAACTTGAAATAACATTTACGTTAACGAACATAACAAACAGTAGTAAATCCTCAAAAAAAAATGGGTATCACAAAACTACACACCTACTCCGGATCCATGGATCCGGCAACTAAACAAAGTCTCATAAAAGTTACTTACCTACTACAAAATAGCGAGACAAAAAAAAACAGAAAATAAGTAGGCTACTTATTACACTTGTTGTTCCGAAGTACCACTAATTCCGCTTCTAAGCCCCAAGTGACACAAATTGCAACTTATCACATTTTTCCTTACAATTTTCGCGTCACTCTGCCCGCGCGCCCGCAGCTACTGTTTCGTCTCAGTTACTAACGATAATAGCCGATAAATATGGTAGCATGAGTTATGACGATGACGGTTCACAACAGTCGATAGTTATATTAGATGCGACGCACAACATTATTTTGTGAATCGTTGCTGGAATGTAATTCTCGTTGGTGCTATTTTTGGAAACCGCTCAAGCACCGGCAACACACCGGTGTGCGCCGAATTAATCGCAAATTTAGTGTTCATTTACCAATTACATAAGATTTATTTTTTAATTTGGGAATTTTCACATGTCGGGGCTGGAGTCGGTTACAAATAGGTAAATATCATTAAAATGCACTTGTTTGTTTTATACAGCGTGTACCTAACAGAATAAACGCAATACCTTTTTAAGGGTCATTGTACTCGTCGGGAGCCTTCCGTTTTCCCGAAAAATTTGACAAAATTTCACTAGCCAAACAAATTTTAGCAACCATTTTTATATCAATGCAATATTTGGAATGATTTTAGTACGCACTTTTTCATTTGGTCAAACTTTTACTCGGCAGAATATTACCAAAGATAATGTCATTATGGCATATAGTCTGATTTATTACAGCAAACAATCTTTAGAAAATAAACGTAAGGTCAAATGATTTGCTATGACAAAAAAAGGCTAATTATTTTAAAAAAATGGGTTAGGTTAGAACTGTGACCTCCTGTGCACGAGCCGAGCGAGCGAAGCGAGCGGTGCCGCGGCAGCGGCCGGCGAGTGCCAGAAACGACTAGATTATATAGAAATAAATATGGAATAAAAAAACTCAAAAAAAGGCTACCCGAAACTGAACTAGTTAGAAGTCTTGCGTAAAATATGTTATTCCAACTGAAATATTTGACCACATAAAAATTGGTAAAAGTGCAGTGTTGGTAAACCAGTTATTGTTTAAATGTTCTCTTGCCAAACATTAGGTTTGCGTTACAATTATTTGTGAAGAGATTTTTTGCTAAGTAATAGGTAATTTGGCAAATAAAATTATGCGGAAAATTGTTTGGGAAGTGATAATTTGTCAATTTTTTTCGATGAAACATAGGTAACCCGAGATTTTTCTTGTGAAGATGCCATAATTATTGTGGATTAGAAGTCTACAATGGGGATTTCCCCATTGATTGGGGTTTTTTTATTGGGATAAGCCCGCCACCAATTCCCAACCACTGCAACTGTGCGCAGTGGCAGTAGCGACTTCCAGAAAAAAAACACCGAGTAATTGAAGCTCGACGAGTCCCGGAGAAACGATTCAACTCTTTTGGCTCTCGCAACGAATTGATCGAGAATGTTTTGCGTACCTAGCCAGATTGTCCAGTGTCCTTATCCTTAAAAGAGTGTCCGTGGAGTTTCTTGCACGTTCTTCTCCATAGAGATCTACGCTTTGGAACGTGCAAATAGCTTCATCTTTTTGACTGACTGAAGTGACTGACTTTGACAATTCAAAAGTACCTGTGAATAGTTTATGTATTTGAAATAAATGCTTTGACTTTGACTTAAGGTCAAATGTTATAAGCTGTGGTTGCCTATTGAGTGAGCATTCTAGGATAATGTTAAAGTGTACCAATTTTTATATTTTGTGAAGTTTATATTAATATTATTTTGTAATACTCGTTAGTGATCCTTAAATAAATCTATATCTTCGTTTATGCAAATACTTATGAACCAATTTACGCTGTTTTACATTAAATTTCTCAAATAAATCGATACACTTTCCCTGACGTCTGGTATATCGCAGATCGCTATTAAGTGCTCCGGAGGTCCGACAATAATCTATATTGTGCTGTGTCTTCATAACTCATCGGACGCTTATTTATCTACAATACATAAACAATATTATGGTTTGTCCCAGCCCTAGAATTCAATTTAGCTTAGTGACAGACCATAAACTACTAAACACGGGCAATACGGCAGCGTTCGATTTGAATTTGATTTTTACCCAACTGCGTCAGGAGGGTAAGATTTTTCGAGCGTATGTAGGTATGTTTGTATACCTAGGTATCCATTTCTTTGGCACGCCTTACAGCCCAAACGGCTGGACGGATTTTGACATTATGAGGTGTCGTTGAATTCGCCAGAATTGTGGTAGTGATAAAGGCTATATACATTTTCAAAATTCACTAAATTGTAGGAAATAATAAAAATACTGTCAAAAAACTGCATCTTGCTGCTTGAAAAGTGACTTGTTTGGAACTTTTTAGTCGTTTTTAGCGGTCGGGTTTTTTGACAGTCATTTTTTTTTGTTTTACGTCTTGCTTCCGAAATGAATAGGTATATTTATGTAAATTATAATAGACAACGCAGATAACGTTACAGGAAGTCACAAAATACTGGTAAACTAATATTATCATTTCGTTATTTGTTTGTTTATGAAAGTTTTTGTAAAAAGTAAGAAATACCAATCCGATTATGATAATTCTTCCATGAATAGAAAGCGACACTATCGCAGTACTTGACAAATGCATGTGTCCTGAGAGATGCGGTAACGAAAACGCGGGAAAAGGCTAGTTTCGAAATACCTATGTATTTATTTGATAAACCAAATAATAGAGTCGAAAAACTACTTTAAAAAATCTACATGAATACCTAAACCTTCTTCGTGGTCGAGTGGTTTAGACGTTTGCCTATTGTGACCCTGTGGTCGTGGTTTCTATTCTCACGGGAAGCATACTTTTTAAAGTTGTTTCCAGTTTGGCTAGGACATTGCAGGTTTGAATCACCTGATTGTCTGATAAAAAGATGATTCCGTGCTTCAGAAGGCACGTATAAGCCGGTGGTCCCGGCCGCCAAATGGCGGTCGTCAAACCATATCAGAGGCCCTTGAGGCGGTTTAGAAACTCTGACACTAGGGTTTGTGGGGTCGTTACAGCTTACTGCCCACACGAAGAAGAAAAATAATTAATTGAAAGATGTTACAAAAAATAGTCTGAATTGTGAAAAGGGTGGGTGACGCCACTCGCAATTAGTTCCGCCTCTGTTTATCAGAGATTATTAAACTCTGAGGTCCATCATTTTTTGAGACTTGATTTTTTTTGCTTAGTTTAGTACCTACTTAGTTATCCTTTTTTTTTAAGGATGGGAAATCATCAAATGACTCCTTCCGCTCTAGGCGGAGCGGAAAGGAGTGTCAGACTTTTACTGACTAGAACCCATTCATGTTCCTCCTAATGCCCTTTGCGTTCCAGGGGGTCTACTCTCTAAGCCCGAAGTCCGTAGTTTCGGCCTTAGTGTCGGGCGTTTTCTATTCCTTATCACCTACGGACTTACGATTAGTCCCGAACCCGAACTAAGAATGAATGACAACACGATTTGACAGTTGTCCTTAGTTCGGGTTCGGGACTAATCGTAAGTCCGTAGGTGATACGAAGTAGAAAACGCCCGATACTAAGGCCGAAACTACGGCAGACTTAAGGCTTAGAGAGTACATAGACCCCCAGGGCCGCGATGACTCTTTTGAACAAATTCCGCAGCCTCGTTATCCCTACTTATATTATAAATGCGAAAGTAACTCTGTCTGTCTGTTACGCTTTCACGCTAAAACGGGTGAACGGATCGTCATGAAATTTGGCAGATATATAGCCTGGGATATGGAGAAGGATTGGTTATTTTTACGCGATAACCGACATCTAAGCGGGCGGAGCACTGGGCAAAAGTTAGTTGTACAATAACGAGAATATTTTTCTTATCTGTTTGTATTAAATACACAAATAAGATAAGGTAAATAGCTCCATTTCATTCCTCTTTTACCATAAATCCGTGGACATCTATTTTCGACCACAATTTCGGTGTACAGCATCCAAGTACAGCGGGCTTAGATAACAATCTCTATTGTACAGTGTCGTAATAACTCATCTCTTACCTTATTTATGAGTGTATTATCACGTCTTCCAGGGGAAATTTACTGCAAAATGTTTACGTGCTTGTTTGGTTTTCAATAGATTTCTTGAGGAACCCTAATCGTATGGAGATGTGAGTGTATTCATTTCAAGGGTTTGTTGAGTAATGACTATGAGGATGGATTGGGTCTTTTTGGTCGGTTAATCATCTTAACAGGTAAGTACAGTTGAGTTCCTCTTTTATCAGGACCTCTGTAGGGGTTTAGGAAGTTAATGACACATCTTTCACTTGATATTATTTATTAGTAAGTGTGTTTGTTTGTTCAGGCGTTCTTGACTAAATGGCTATCTGATTTATTCAGGGTCAAAATGTCCAACTCCCAAAATGTCCAATCTTTGAACCTAACTTCAAAACACTTTAAAGTTGCCTAAAAGGCGTAGTAGCCCCCACTCGGACAGGTTAGCTGTCCGAGTTGTCGTGCCCAAAGTCCCGAGCTCGCTTCGCTCGCTCTTGCATCCTAAGTTCTTTTAGGCAACTTTAAAGTGCTTTGAGGTTAGGTTAAAAGATTGGACATTTTGGGAGTTGGACATTTTGGGAATTGGACATTTTGAGAATTGGGTGTTTTGGGATTTGGACATTTTGACACCGTTGGACATTTTGACCTTGAACCATCTGATTTTGATGAATGTTGGTACAAAGATTAATGGGATTCCTTATATAAGGTTGGAAATGCAAATGACTGATCTCGCACTCGCTAAGGGAGTGTCAGGCTCTTACTGACTGAAGCCCATCCGTGTTTATCCAAGTGCCCTTTGCGTTCCAGGGCCACGGTGACTCTTTCGAACAAATTCCGCAACCCTGCCAGAGTCAATTTGTCAGCTAGTAGCTAGCAGTAAAAACTAGTAATAAATTAAAACGACAATAAACGTTAATTTGAATTTGAATAAGATAGGCGTTGTGTAAAAAGTGAATAGAATACCTATAGGAATAAATCCTATAGAATCCACTTCTTTATACGATTGACAATAACTCATGGAAACTGGATACAGACCACATGTCTGTCGTGAACCCCGACACACTATTAGCAGTCAGCTTGCAACTCCTGACCCCGAGCCACATCATACGTTTCAGTTTCACCAGCGTGTCTCAACAGGCACCATAACGGTGAACTTAATAAAACCTGAAATACAGACAGACCTGACAGAACTTATTAAAGCTTTTGGGTTATTTTCAACATGCATTCTGCCTAGCCTTTTATCCAAATATGTAGGAGACGGCTTCTAGTCTCACTAGATGCAGCCTTATGCCAGTACTAGTAGACAAGATCAGAACGCACTCCACAAATTTTTAAGCATTCGCATCTCAGTTGCAATATATCAAAAATGTACAAAAAAAATAAGTTGGCCCTGTTGGTGCCAACACTGAAAAGTTTTTTTTTTTATGGAACGAGCATTTCTTACGAAAAACTGAAAGATAATCTACCGTATTAAAAGTCGTAAATGAAAGTCAGACTACCTACCTACTTTCACATACTACATTTTATCTACTGTGCTCATTCTAGATGATATACTAAAACTTTGCTTGCGTTTGATCGCTCCAAAACCGTTAAAATCATAAACAAACATACCCATTACTATCATTTTGGATAATATCCTAATAAATCGTCGATATTGGGCACATGTCTGCCGTGAACCCCGACACACTATTAGACGCCGACCGGTGGCTGCTAGCAGTCAGCTTGTAACTCCTGACCCCGAGCCACTTCATCACACGTTTCACCAGCGTGTCTTAACAGGCATCAGTAGGGTTACCAGGCGTCCGGTTATAGCTGGACAGAAGTGGGACATGGACTCGAACAGGCCGGGCACGCACTAAACTGCTGAGTTTTTCCGGCCTATCCGGCTTTTCCGAGTTACTTCGGTTATTTACAATTATTTTTAAACAATACTGGTGAAAAGTGGAAGGAGGGGTGGAACAAAACAGGCTTAGGCCCAGTGGTCCTTAGGTCAAATTTTACTCAGGTTAAGTTGCTAACACAAGGCTAATTTAATAAAGCTGAAGAGTTTGTTTGTTTGTTTGAACGCGCTAATCTCTGGAACTACCAGTCGGATTTGAAAAAAATATTTTTGTATAAATATGATACAAGAACGGAAAATTCCTACGGGAACGGGAAAAAACGAGATATGCGCGTACGAAGTCACAGGAAAAAGCTAGTAACAAATACATATTTAATCCATAATATATATTTTGTCCATAATAGCAACTAACTCAGAGAAAATGAAATAACTTTGGCTTGTAACCTGTAATAAAAAGACACAGTATACACGCGTCTGACGTTACACTTCAGTAAAGTCACAGAAACTACGAGCTTTTCAATACAATTTAGAACCATTAGTGACGAGGATAGAAGAATAATATCAAAAGCGCGGACTTTCTCTATGGTATTATCTAAGTATCATCATTTTTATTTATGAATATTTTTTATAACAGGTACCTGACTGGTTTGTCCGGCATTATCCAGACTCCTGGTAACCTAAGCACGAGTGTGCAATATCTGTATTTCACAGATATTATGTTGATAATGCATGTAGATTTATGTAGATCTGTTAGAATTATAGATATATGTTTATATGGGGCACGTTTACTTGAGTCATTGGATAAAAGCATGTTTTTGGGAAATGTAGTGGTCAATAGTTGATAGTATATGGAGTACTCGACTGTTTAGATAATATTGAACGAGTAGCAAACACATTTATTCTGCAGTTATACGTTACCACGGAACCACGAAAGAGAAATATTTCGTTGCGAAACGATCGATGAAAATATAAATGGATTGTGTGGAAAGGAAGTGACTATTGAGATGGCGGCAAACAGAGATGTATGGAATATTAAAGAATAAATTATGATCAGTATAAAAGTGGATGATGATAAATCTCAGCAGTTATTTGGATCTACGAGGACTTAATATCCTTTGTTGTTGCTTAGGCCCACATGTACAAACTAGAGTTTTAACTCCGGGTTAGTTTTAAGCCGAGGTCATATATACTTGTGGAATATTTGTAATATGACTTCGTGTTAGCAACTAACTCTGAGTTAAAAGATAACTCGGTTTTGAACAAGTTGGCCTGATATTATATTCTTTTAAAAATAGGGGTTATCATGTGATGGTTAAAGTTAGAGACACCAGACGAGCCAGTAACAAATATTTTTAAACGTTAATAGTACACTTTGGATTGGCCAGGAAAAAGCTCTTGAGTGATAATTCTACAATTTTTTATGCCAATTCTGATAAATTTCAATTCAGCATGTTAATGAATGCGAACGTTGTTTAAAAATTATTAGAATGCGCGTTCTGATATATTGATACCAGAAGTATCAATTAACGTAAGCGACATTTTAGAATTTTTCATAAATTCCACTTGAAGTAATCGCTGTAAGGTTCATTTTAGCATTTTGGGTAAATGTCCCTTACATTAACTGATACTTCAGGTATCGATATATCCAAAAAAAAACAGCCGTTTCCGAAATTCAATGTACAGAACAGTTTTTTTCACATTTCAGAGTTGATTACGTTTATTGATTGAAATTTTTTATTTAACTGAAAACTTTCATCCCAAAAACAGTCAAAAATTAAAAATACTGCGCATTTTCCCGTACCACGTAAGACCACAGTAAACACCCAGTCCTCCAGTAGACCAACTTAATTAGCTGCCTACACCACACAAACTATAAGGCCGCTATCACTGTGATGAGTTATATTGCCGCTATACAATAGCGATCGTTATCGGGCCGACGCGTGCGCATAAAGACCACTCTCACTCGCCGTGGCGGATCCAAAGGACCACCTAATTTGTGAACTTAATATATCTTCTGGTTTGCAAAATAGTGGTGTTTTGACTAGTATCGCTTAAATAATACAAGGTATATTTTTGACATAAATTTTTAAAGATATATTTATTTACAAGTTCTGTTATTATTTTTAAAAGTTTTAATTGTATGGTGTACCTACATTAAAGAGTATTTCTTTTATATTATGTCTATCTTTCTTTCGACTGATTAAAAAACAATAAAAACAGATCAGAAGGTTAAAATGAAAACTATTTTATCAATAAGTTTCATTTATATTTTTTATAACCATCACTTATGTTCACAACAAACGTTCTGAACAAGGTATAAATAAGGTTATCTTTTCAAGATCTTCAATTAAAAAATAATACTTTCAATAAGGAAGAAATATACAAAACAACGAAAGAAAGAGCTATTAAAAAGATAGTATCTGTATCTTCTAATGATGAGTTTATTCTCATTACTAACTGCTAAATTATGTAACAACTTGCGTAAAAGAAATAGCGAACCCACACAAGAACTGCTACAATTTTAATCTGTCGTCTCGGAGGACGAGAAAAATCGCAGTACCCAGAAAAATCGCTGGCACGCTTTATCATACCATCGAACCTGCCAGCCATAACCCTGGTATTTATCACCCATAACGACAACCACTATTAAAATAACTTCACATAAAAAACTATATAAAATCATCTTTCATATCGTGTCATCGATAAAACCAGTCTGGACTTGGAATTTCATGAAAAAAGGACTCGAATACACGTCGACACTTCCTTAGTTAAGTATTTTCTTTATAAAAAATGATATTGAGAGCAGGCGGTTCCTGGTAGCATCCATATGGATTACATCCTCAATTAATGTTCAATAGCATTTATCCTGATTAAGCGCGCCGGTATGTTGGCAGTGGAGGGAGGACAGAAAGACAAGTTCGTTTAGATTTCGAAACATTATTAAAAATGTGTGCAAAAATCGAAATCACTAAAATCATTATCAGAAAGAGTTTGACAGAGTACAAAGTTTACCCTAAAGAAAACGCACAAAACAGTTTAAAAACATAAACCTGTATATTTTATTATTTATTTTAAACTACAGGGGAGTATGCTGCGTCACTTCTTCTCAGCTAAAACACGTAAGTCACATGTAAATTTATGACGTTCAAAAAGTGTTGAATTTCAGTCTAGTTTGAATAAATTACTTTTGATTTTGACATTTTCCCATCATTATTTTGGTCGAGAATTTTTTTTTTTTTCAAAGGTTGTCTCACACTAGGAATTTCTCCTGTATCGTGGGTGCGTTTACAAGCGTACAATCTCACATACAGAAACAGCCAGACCCGGAACAACTATCTGTAGGCCATACAAATATTTGTTCCGTGCGGGAATCGAACCCGCGACACGCAGCGCAGCAGCCATTAGCTCAACCACTGCGCCAACCGTGTCGTCAAAAGTATGGACAAATGGACTCGGAAGTATTCCGTCTAAATACCAACATCCTTCATCAGTAAAACTGAAGTTGTAGAGGTTCATTAACAAAACACCAGCTTTAACTCACAAACACCATAACCCTTGAATAATAAATCATGATAATTTTGTAGTATTTACACAGAAACACATAGCCTTACACTACTACTTAGGTAGTAGATAAAGAATCACTTGAACCACAGTAATTTTTGCAGTTGATTTACTGCGCACTATACTGTGTAGCCCCGGCTATTATTACACTGTGGGTTCGCAATCACGGTGCAGCTTCTAATGGGGATAGGGTTACCATTTAAAAATTTGAAAAGTCCTGACAATAGAATCCTGAAAATAGTGGGTTTTCTGAAGAATTTTGTAGAGAGAATAGCCAGGTAGGTAGCTTATTCCTCGCTTTGTTGTTCTCTACATATTCTGACATCTATCTTGTTGTTATCGTTGTTGCGTAGTTATGTATAAACGTATTTTTCTTAACAAAATATACTTCATTGTTGACTGATAACATTAAATAACTCGCTTTGCCTTATCTTAATTTCTTTAGGGTTGGCAAAAATATTATTTCTTCTTCTTCCATGGTTCTCTGTGACGAGTCGTCACCACTGGTCACCACAAAAGTGGGATGACTATACTAACGCCACCCAATTTTTGCGTAAAAGTCCGGATATGATGATGATGATGATGACTTTTGTCAAAAGATCTAGTCTAGAGACTATGTCGGACAAAATGTTAAAACCATACATGTCCAGAAAAATCTGGACGGTCGGTAACCCTAAATGGGAAAAACAGAGAATAATAATAACAGTATCCAGCCTCCTTATAATTGAAACATCCAACATCCAAGGCGCAAGTACATTATATGTTACATAGATAATAGCGTTTTTTTTTAAGAAAAGAGGGCAATAATGGCCGATATTTGCAAACATAATAAATGGGAATCCGCATGTCATCAAATTAGGTTGTAGTATAATAGCTTATAATTTTATTGAAAGGGTTTAAATATGTTCTTTGAAATGTTATATCGTTATGTCGACGCGCCGTTTACCTTAAAGCACATTCACCCTTTAAAACTAGTACAAAAAAGGTATAGTCTAGGTTATTCTAGGCCAATTTTACGCAAGCGAAGTCGCGGGCCATAGCTAAAAAGAAACTTTTTTACCCAACTTCAAAAAAGGAAGAGGTTCTCAATTAGGTTGTATTTTTTTTTAGGGTTCCGTACCCAAAGGGTAAAACGGAGCCCTATTACTAAGACTCCGCTGTCAGTCCGTCCGTCGGTCCGTCTGTCACCAGGCTGTATCTCATAAACCGTGATAGCTTACAGTTGTAATTTTTACAGATGATGTATTTCTGTTGCCGAAACAAATACTAAAAACAGAATAAAATAAATATTTAAGTGGGGCTCCCATACTAAAAACGTGATTTTTTGGCGTTTTTTATGGCTAATGTTACGGAACCCTTCGTGCGCGAGTCCGACTCGCACTTGGCCGGTTTTTCTATGTTACCTCATAACTCCGCCATTTATGAAACGATTTGAAAAAAAAAAACATGTACACAAATCTTTTTTGGTGATCTTTTAAATTCCATTTAATGACTTGCCCATGTCACTTATGTCGCTGATTAAACAGCGCAGTCAAATGAAAAGGCTAGGCTTTTAATGAAACGGCTGATTAAGCTAGTTGGCTGCGACATTGACTAAATTTCTACACTTAGGCGTCGAAGTAATCTCCACATCCACCAATTCGTTATCCAAGAGTCGTGAAAACCCTTTTATTTAAAATCTAAAAAAACACCTTCAGCTATGATCATCATAATGTTTTCATATGAAAACACTAGCTTTTAACCGCGGCTCCATCCGCGTGGATGTCTGTTGTCGAGTAAAAAAGTAGCTTATGTCCTTCTCCATATCCCAGGCTATATAGATATATAGCCTTGCCTGCCATGACAGATCGTCATGAAATTGATATATAGAGCAGATGCTCTATATATCAATTTCATGACGATCCGTTCACCCGTTTTAGCGTGAAAGCGTGACAGACAGACAGACAGAGTTACTTTCGCATTTATAATATTAGTAGGGAAGTAGGGATTAGAATGCATACACACACTACGCATAAGACTAACCAGTCGATAGATTTTGATTGCCCCGTAACTAAGCCGTGGCTCGATCGCGGCAGTTTTTCTTAAAGGGAGACAAACACAATTACGTTACGTTGTACAACATTTCTTACCCTCGTAACTCCACTGTGTAAAATCTAAATGTCACGTCTAATTATCGTTTTAACGTAATATTGAATGAATGTGTGAATGATGGGGGTTCGTTTAATTGAAAAGTGTTAATTTTGTAGTGATGTTTGAATGAAGTAGGTGTTGTACCTATACTAGAAATGGAGACTCCGTTACTGACGATCTCGGCTTTATAAAATAACCTTAATTTGCGATTCTTTGCGTTTCTAAGGTCAGAATATTAATTTATCGACACATATTGTAACACCCTAGTTGTTGACACAAAACTACTAAGTACAGTAGACTTTACGTTAGTGGACCTTAAGCTGGCCTAGCGCAGTACGGAGTTTCAAAAGAATACAAAGCCAACCAATAATAGTTTTGATATGCTTCCTGCAAATCAATGAAAACAAATAATTCCCAGTTATGATTCCATAAATGACGACAAAATGCAAATTAGAGCTCTAGTTTTGCCGACGTGGGAGGCCCTAAACAAAAAATACAGTATATTTTAATATTCATCACTAAACCCATACATACATGCATGACAGTTATTAAAATCTAGAGGAAACCAACCATAATACTCCTTTAGCGTCTTACAAAAAAGTTTCTGTTATCTATAAGGAGGAAATGTAACAAATAATTAACTATATCCAATGGAGGTGGCATTAAGTAATCCTATTTTAGTCACGTCGCGGAATCTGATTATGTTTTTATTTGTTTTTTAATTATTATTTTATATGGTAACGTTGTTATAAGGCGGAAAGATGGGTGAAAAAGTGCTCTAGTTATATTCATATTTTTATGGCGTCCAATTGTAAGGAGGGTGATTAAAATGGAGCATACTTTGTATGGATTTTTTGTTCGGAATATATTAATTTGCAATTATTTATAAGACAACGGCTCAATCTCTCTGTAATTAAGTCTTCTCACAATGGTGTGGATCCAAAAGATAATGTTAATATGTCATTCGTATTAGGTTTCTCACTCGTCGCTAACTATTATTGTAATGTATGTTCTACCCTTATTTATATTCGAAATGTTACGCGTTTAAGTATGGATTAGACAAGCTGTAAAGCGCGGCGATAAAAGTATGAAATTTAACCGGTATAGAGTCAGTGATATGGAACGCGACATAAGTAAAATTTTATTATAATTAACATTCATCATGACACATGAAATTGACAAAATGCTTATACTAGAAGAAGTATATCGCATTAATATTGATTAAAGCTGACAGATAAATGTAAAATCATCATCATTAATATTTTATCCAAAAGACGTTCTGGACAACAGGCCTCCCCCAGAGTCTCAAGTGTTGTCACATTCATTGATTCTGTGCGTCTCGCATCCAGCACATTATAAAATAATAATCTCTATTTGAACACGTTTAAAATCTTGATTCTTCTAATATAAGTAGGTATCACAATTATCAAAGCCTATCATATAAAAAAAATACTAAATACAAATTTAATTAGATTCAAAGAGGGAGAAGAGAAACTTGTTTTGTCTTGTTTGATTGTTCCAAAAAAAAACACTACAAAATATAAATAACTTTAATTTCAGAATAAGGTACTTATTAAAGTTATACACTATGTCGTACCGCCACTCCTAACAACGCCACTGGAAAGTCACAGGATAGCAAAATTCGCAATTTCGTATGAATGACATATTTTTTCCAGCTATAGATATTGGTTTATTGTATTGATTTAAAAACCAAAACAATAAACCAATTTTGATGAAATTTCTGTAGGACGGAAAATATATTAAGATACATATACATACTGAACAAAAAAAAAACAAATTGGTTCATAAATGACGGAGTTATGAGGTAACAACAAACTTAAGAAATACAACCGAATTGAGAAGCTCCTCTCTGTTTTGAAGTCGGTAAAAAAAATAATGGTACCATAGTGCAGTCAAAACCGCAATGCTATGCCAAAAACGTTACTCCTTACCACACATTAGCAGCGTTTAACCTTCAAAAGAGTAAGTTGTTTTAATTACGCATCAATGACATGCTTAGTATCTATCACAAAAAAAAGTTAAATATCCTAAAACACGCCCATTTCGAAACTGTCGCCTGCAATTATGTTTTCTGTACCCATAACCACAAACCAGCCCATTCCCGATGAGGTACTCATAATGACAATAAATTGGTTTGACTAATGTCTTTATATCAGTCACCTTCAAGCCAGCACGTACAGAAAATTATTCTTCTACAATTAGTTAATCAAGCAGACAAGCATTGAACTTACAACAACTTCTTAGAAAATAACTATGCAACACCTCAACATTAATATTCTTGTCAACAACTAACGCATCAATAAAATATAAGATTTTTCCATCAGCATAAAGTTAAAAAAAAAAAAATCGATTTGCCCATTTCACACCATGACCGCGTAAGTGTTAACAAATACCGCCCATGAATAAAAAAAAAATATTTTCAAAAAAACCAGACGCCATTTTGTTTTCTTCGCAATTAAAATACAATAAAATCGCTCTATCTCTGTCTATTTCCGCTGTGTTAGAAGAAGACGGTTTGATTTTGAGGAATTAGTAATTGGTTGCAAACCCTATTTTCTCGAAATGTGGTTGGAAAAACTTGAGTGGATATCGGCGAAATTCGTAGTATTGTCGTCCACGCAGTAGGTCCTGGAAGCATTATAATTTCTATGGTACAAGCACACGCTAAATGTTCTACGGAACCCACGGTTTACTGGACCCAGGGTATTTTTTATTCACGTCTGTATCGACATTAGGAACAACTACTAGGGATGTGCAATTTTTTACATACTAATTTAGTGGACAATTCGGACAATATTGGGCAGTTTTGCCCAGAAATGGTAATTTTCAATATTTTACCCAGAGGTATTTATTCTAAGAATAAGAAATACCCAGCTCATGTCGAGTTTATTGTACTTATCTCTATAAATTGCCAAAAGTATGTTTATTTGGGAACAGGAAAATTTATCTTTTCATAGTTTACCATACACTAGACTGTAAAACATTTTAATTTGTAACAGTTCCACTTAAGACATAAACAGACCCTGTACCCAGTAAATAGTAAAAAACCTGTGTGGTCCACATTAAAATGGCCGACCCACAAAACAAACAGACAAGCAATCGTTTCCTCTAAACTGTCATGCCACAAAAACGAAGCGGCTTGACCAATCAAACTCGTCGGCGAGGGCCCTTTCGGTAACCTATCCCCAACTATTACTTACATTCTAAAAACTAGGGACACGAAGAAACAAAATTACCAGAACCGTATTACCTACAAATGATTTAAAACTAAGTATCGCGAAATCCACAGAAATATTGTGCTGTTTCCTAGCCCCTTTTTCCGTAGAAATTATCGATGTACGCGAAGTGATCACAGCCCTAGGGAATGAAAAATTCTTAACGAACAGTTCCAAATACTACTTATACCTGAGATTCCGGCAAAGTGCAGGACCATTGCACCCTTCCTGTCTACGATGTATTTTTTATCGTAGTTACGTCCCAGACTTGTTAATGTCTTCATCTAATGTTTGTGTATTAAAGTAAAAAGTGTATGTGACATTTTGTAATTATTATATAGCGGTGGACATTTGTCAGTGTTTAGTATAAGTGTGTGGTTCGTGGTAGGCAGTTCGTTGTGGTTCGCTCGCTAAAGACTTTAATGGCAGGTACTTTGTTACAGTTTGTGGTAGTTGGATGTTATATACCAAGGCACTTTTATTACCTATGTTGTTCGTCGTAAGTCGCATATGTAGGTAGGTATGTAGTTTTCAGAAATAAGTTCTTATATAATTACACACACAATGTCTTGATTCTTGCACCTTAATAAGATGGACGTTAATTCAAATAATGGACGGCTTACGTGGACTTTCAATCAACATATACTTTATACGTAGGTTTTTACCTATCAGCTGAGATTTTTTTTTGAGGATGTTAAAGCATCAAATGACTCCTGCCGCTCTAAGCGGAGCAGAAGGGAGTGTCAGACTCTCACTGACTAAAACCCATCCATGTTCCTCCAAATGCCCTTTGCTTTCAAGGGCCGCGGTGACTCTTTCTAACAAATTCCGCAACCTTGGCAGGCTCTGGCCCTAGCGGCCCTGTCTAAGCTGGGGCCCTAGACTCTATTACTCAGCGATAACGATTGCCGAAAAGTCCGAAATATTTGACATTGACATTTAAATAACGCATGACAATCCCGTGCTGTTTGACTTTTTGCCAATTGTTGTCACTTTGAGTAGATATGAATGAAATAATAAGTTTCCATTAAATTAGTGATCCTGGAGGGAGTAATGAAATATGCGAACTATGGAGGCATAAATACCCCACCCCTCCATTATTCATAACCCCGGCAGAACCTACCCCCCGTTGAACTGCACTAGCCAAACTGGAAATCTCTTTACCGATTGCGGACCCAGGTAGATACTCCATTCATCCCAAACGCAGTGCTGGTGTGGAGGGACCCCTTCATAGGACATGCGTCATCTACTTAGTGGCTCGTCGTGCACAACCACCTGTACCTTCCAGCCTTCCAGGATTTAAACACTGGTCGGAGAAAATTTTATTTGAGTCAATCGACTCATACAGAAGAAATTGTAAGCCATGCTCTTCACATAGTTACCTAAATTAAAATTGTGCTGACACCTAAATTAAATTAAAAGTTTCTAGTTTTACCCTCGCTAGCTATTCATTCGATAAAGTTATGAGTAGGATAAACGTCTGTTAATTGTTACTGCGTTTCTGAGCATTCAATGAACCGGTAGATAACTATGAATCCTAAAACCAGTTACATAATTATATTTCCTATAATTTGCTTACCTAATTTCATGTGCTGCTAATCCGCCAGTTGAGACTCAAGGGGTGCATTTACCTGAAAAAAAGCCATTTAAATAACACATTAAAAAAATATTAAAAAGTGACTGACAACTGCACCAATTGAACTTTAATTTCTTTTCCATATAATACCTAACTTTAAAGGCTATTCACAAAAAAAACCTACAGGTAATTAACCACTATAAACCAGTTTGATTTATTTATTAAGTAAACAGGTACTGAAAATTCTGAATCCCGTTCTCCCATAAACTCAAAACACTGCGGTACTTCATTTTGTCACATCTCAAACTCAGCACAGTCTCGGTACTCCCAGCCCAATTATTTTCACAAACGAACTGTATACTAAATATCATTTCTAATACATTTAGGTATTCCTATCTGTTCTAACGAATGCACCCGCCACGCTATGCAGATCGTAGCAGCTTTGATTTACATCCTACCTTGTTACCAAGCCGAAGGAAAAAACCTACGACGTACAAGTACACCGCTTACGAACTTACTCGAACGTGGCCGAAGATGGATCGGCAAGATTCGGCGAATTTCGTCGCGACTCGTGACCTCTATTTGAATGTCGATGGATTCTAAATTCATTTGTGAATGGATTGGCCGTTCGGAGAATTTTGGCAGTTCGAGATTCAAAGTCACTGACTGAGTTTTCTTTTTTTGGATACCATGAAATTCATTGATATGCATTTGGAATGCAGTGGCCTGTAACGACCTTTATGTAAATCTTAGTCTATTTTAGTAATTTCTCACTATTAATCAGAATCTTCAACTATTAGCATTGCGTGTATTGTTTTGCAACAAAGTTACCTGATTGAGAACAATGTGTGTTATTCTATTACTGGCCGTAGTTAGTAGACCGTAACTAATAACGTGTAGTGCAACCTTACATTTACCAATAAACGCGATAGCAATGAATGTTGTATGATTTATCAATAACTTCTACTATTTAAAGTATTATATGAGACTAGCACTTCCTTCCTAAATCCCGCGTCTTCGTACACGCGATTTAGTAGATACTACTTTTGCTGCTGACACTACAGGATCAGACCAACTGATGCTGATGATGACCCCTTTGGATGTTAGTTTTGTTTAATTAATCCACTTCTAGATTGGGTATACAAATTACCCTTAAAAACTTCACCTCCCATTAACACCCCTACAGGGATAGATTTTATAAAAACCCAAAAACAAGTTAGTATTTCTTATTTATTATCAAGACTGTTAATGCCGAGATTTAACTTCATCGAACCAAGCGTTAAGATTCTTCCATACAAACTTTAATACCCCCTAAATCGTCTTATTGATGATTTATCCATTAATCAATTTATTGACATATTTTATGAGCTGTGAAAATGATTGCCTCCATAGATTTTGCATTAATATGATATCAAACTGTGACGTCATTTATTTGTAAACTAAAATTAACTAACTTTTAAAAATATCGGGCTTTCAGTACAAATGTAGGTAAATTAGAGGTCTTTTTATCAGTTTGCGATTGTGATACGAATGCATAAGTTCCTTTAAAATAGAGGATTTGCCCCACTACCTATTTGATTTGGCCTTACAACGTTCCTTGTAAAAGAATAACTTTACTTAGAATATTCGACAACATTCAAATTGAATTCGAAATTGAAAATCAAATCCAGCCATTTTGTTTCCGATGTTCGCCGAACAAACCCGAAGTATTCGTACTCAGTGTACGCTCCCCGACCCGGGATCCTTCGGATAGAGTCATACATATCTTCTGTAGTGAATTATGTGAACCAACTCGAATATTTATAGTCCACTAATAGATGAGGTTACATTTGTTCATTTTATTCCCAGACAGTGGCCATTTTTCGCTATTGACAAAGATATAAATCTCTTCAGTAACAAATTATCTATAGGAGAATGTTTGGTCGGAATTATTGTTTCCTCAGGAGTTTTGCGGTGTCCATTTAACCTTTGATTTATAGCAGGAGATTAATGGAGCGTTTCTATTTATCTGGAAAGTTGGATGGGTTGTCATATTGTCTGTTGTTTTACAGCGGGCTTGGTATTTGTTGTGGAAATGTATTGAAAGTAATATTTTGCTTATTGTTTACTGCAGCAGCATAAAACTTGGAATTGTAAGTATAATTTCCTTTAATCGGTACTAGTTTATGTCAGCGGCCTCGCCCGCGCGATAATCTGAAATTGTCACAAAGGTAACATACCATTGTTGTAACATTGTTGCGGAGGGACACTGATCTTCTAAGACACAGGTACTAACCTAGTTTAGAGGTCAGGGTTTCAATGTATTAATTACTACCTAGCATAAGCCTTAAAAAAAAAAAAAAAAAATACCTAGATCTCCGTAAAACTCCCGGGATGAAAGTATCCTATTATAAGTCATGGTTTACCAGTGTGCCAAGTGTTATCTACATCCGTTTTGGTAGGAAGAGGTTACAAACAAACAGACAGACGGAGTCATTTTCGCATTTATAATTATTTTTGTAATTAATATGGATATTATCGATTGCTATTCAGTTTGACGGTTTGGTCATTGATTGCCATGCCTCCCGGATCTCTTGAAGAGCTTTCTCTATCTTTAAATCTTCGTTATTTATTATACGCAAAAAGATTTATTTCTATTTAAACACCTTGTAATGCAGACCAGCCTGATTTCCGATTGCCTGAAGCAGATTTTCAGAGCGCTGCAGTAAAATAGCTCACTAATTTGTGTTCACGGCTCTAGTCTATAGGCCTTCGGGAATAAACGAGCTATTTATTGCCTGGGCTGGAAATAATGCGGTAGGTAGATACAGTCACAGAGCACGGAGATGAACTGGCGCGGCGGCCGATCGATGCCTGTCATACCTCTGAGGGCTAATAGGTACCTACTACTAGTTTTTTAGCAATGTTCACATTCGCATCTCAATCTTAGTCAAAAATGTAGAGAAATTAGAGGTATCATTGCGAGTGCGAACTTTACTTAAAAATTTTCTCTACCTTGCCTTTTCCCAACTATTTTGAGATCAGCTCCCAGTCAAACCGGATTCAGCTGGATACCAGTATTTTACGTGGAGCGGCTACCTACCAGACCTCCACAACCCATTAACTGGGTAACACGGTACTTCTTGGCAAGACAAATGTCAGATTTATGGCTACAGACTGAGAATCCGTAACGACTGCCAAAGATCTACGAATGACAGCCGGGACCAACGGCTTAACGTGTTTTCTTAGGAACGGGAGAGTCTCGATATGTTAAGATGGTCACCCATCCACAGACCAACCTCGGCAAGCGTTGCTTAACCTTGAAGGCTAGGCTGTGATTATTTAGCCACGAGCTTCTCAACGCTCCCCAACGCTTGGAGAGATAAACATCAGTTTGTGTGATGGTTGTGTCACACTTTGACAGTTACTTTTCTTCTATTTGTCAAAAAATAAAAAGCCCGTTTTGACAGCAGGATACAACATTACTTTACTAGTAAGTATGAAAGAGACATGAAATAAGTATCTTTGCTGTATCCTGCTGTCAAAACGGGCCTTTTTTATTATTAAAAGCTTTTATTTATTATTTAATTTGACTTGTAATGTTTACAAATCTTGCAAGTTTAATTTGACCCACTTCCCGGTATCCGATTGAGCTAAAATTTTGCATGCTGGTCGAGAACCGATGACAATGCATGTTAATCATAAACGATCAACGATCATTTATGACTTTACAGAATTTAAATTATAATAAAAGCTTGTCGCGATGCCTAGAAGAAATCTCTACATATTCAGTCAGATGAAATTTAAATTAAGAATCATTCTGACAGATCAACTAGGACGGACGGTACTGCAATAAATTTCAAACCCGATAAATCCTAAGTGTGCAAAAAAGTTATTCAAGGTAAAAGTTCCACATTTTAAGCATTCACGGCACTTTTACGAGTATTTCATTACAAACATTATGAATTGCTAACAAGTTTAGTAGGTGCCGACCTAATTATAAAATTTTAATTACAAATTGAAATTATCGCGACAAGCTTTTATTATAATTTCAATTCTGTAAAGTCATAAATTAATGTGGTTAATGTGATTTAAAATTTAATTTTGATTTTTTTAGGGCACTTAAATAAAACCTTTTTTTAAAAGTTTTTTTGACAACTATAACACTTCTTTATCTTTATTCTCATAAAATAGGTAAGTATAGATTATTTTTCTTTTTCGTGCCAATGGTCCCTACATTCAAATTTTACTGACAAATTCAATTATAACTACCACTTCCACGGCATCAGCTTTACTGACAAAATAAACATTTAGCTTTACCACCTAACTGTTTTCTTCAAATATTAGGTTTATCAGAAGAACGCAGTTAGGTACTAAAACAAATAATGTAGTAAAAGCGTCATAAAAGTGCAGTTAAATGTTAATTATTTTCCTTTAATCTACAAATAATTATTTAGCTTGAGCGAATGCCAGGAATGTATTTAAATAAGTTGAGTAACGGTAAAATAAAATCAGCGTAGGTTTTATTGCTAGGCTAGCTTTCTGTCAGGGCCTTCGTTCGCGTGAAAGTCGGAAATATTGTCAAGGGAAATACTCTTGGGTTAAAAAGTAGCCATGGTACTAATGCTAGACGTGGCCGACCTGCGTTTTAAGCAATCCGCTCAGCCGTTAATACGTAAAAAATCTTTTTTTTTTTAAAATACAACTGACTTCCAAATGAAAAAAAAAACAATAATAAAGTATTAATTATCTATATGCTTTATAATTGTTTTAATAATGATTTTGGTTGTTTCTTCGTTTTCGACACCGACTTCCGAAATTAATGCTATTTATACTTTGTAATGTTTTTTTTTTATTTGGAAGTCGGATGTATTTTTTGTAATTAATAATTAAACTTTAATTTTATTTGACGCTTCTTGTAGGTAATTTATATTTTTTTGTAATTCGTGAGCACCACTGGACAGTCACAGCGACTTAAATAAGTTTAGATGGATATACCAATCCATCTATCTACTAAGCAATTTAGGGAAAACTATAGACAAACCTCCGATGTTGTCGATTTTCTATGTAAATGTATTTTTATTTAATTAAACTATTAAATTAATACAGTGTTGTCAGCCCGACCTATCTTTCATTACATTACAGTACCTACATAGTGGCAGCGGTGAACATTTTATTACAAAATAAAAAGTTTATTTAAGACGATTGTAACACCAAGAAGTTCCCAGTGTGTTGTGGTGGATGTAAAATAATGGTATTCAGTTGAATCCGCTTTGACTGGAAGCCGATCTCAATATAGTTGGGAAAAGGCTAGGCAGATGATGAAGACGATTGTAACAATTATAATTAATTTTTAATTTTAATTTAATTTATTTCAGGCATCTAACCATACCATCAAACCATCAAATAAAATACATAAAATACATGAACATAAAACAATAACTATAAATAAAATAATACATATTATTACAATAAATTTAAACTATAAACTACTGCACACGAAATGACGGCGTCGTGTGTCGCTGACTAGTGTCACGCAGCTGGCCGCGGAAACGTCGATACACGACACCACACCAAAACTCTGCTTTGAAGAACATCTCAAACTGATGAGTTGGAACCCGCACCACAAACGACTTGAAGTTTGTGTTGTGGCGCGACTCCAACCTCTCGACCCTCAATGTCCAGTTGGTCTTCACTCTCAATGTACACGTACAGCTACGTCGAAGGTGTTTCTGGACGCAGCAGCATGTTTGGTCCTGCCAGCGCGGTGCCGCACTGGTTCCGACAAGTAGGCTTCTTCTTCTTTTTCTTCTCCACCTTGATAAAACCATCCTTGACACACGTTTCCTTGTCCGGATGCCGCTGTTTTGAACCCGCGTTGGATGTAAAGTGCCTCTGTTTGTTTCAATCGCCTGAATTGCCTGTGACTTTTGCGACTCAGCAGGTTTCCTAGCGGTGACGATGTCTGCGCAAGCACGTTGAGGGGTCGACGTACCTACACGAGTCGATTGCTCTACCGGCAATGTATTCGGTGCTACCGGTGACGAGGTAGAGACGGTGGCGGCGGCGGAACACGATGCAACGCAAACAATTTTGGCAGCTGGTGACGCAGTTGAGCTCGCTGACTCAAAACTGCCGACAGAAGCGTTTTGCGCTCCACGCCGCGAGTTCAATTGAGAGGCGTCAGGTGACCTATTCACCGAAGAAACGCTGCGCAACAACACTACCTCGGCAGAACTAAGCAAACAGCAACTTGGCAGTTCTAACCTCATCCTCCTTGTAGGCGGACTTGCAGATCTGCAAGATGCTAACTGCGTCCATGTAATCGATGGCATGCTTGATGAATGCCAACAACTCGTTGGCTCTGAGCGGTTGTGAACTCATAGCGGTACGAAAAACGGGCAGCGGCTATTCACGAATTAAATATTCAGACAGAGCAGCGCAAGGACGACCATACTAGACCGCGCATCACACTGCACTCCCAATTATAGTTAGGAAGAGCACTATGGAACATGCGCGATCATAAGTACCTACCTATTTATAAAAATATTTTAACTTCTTCCGCTCTAGGTGGAGTGGAAGGGAGTGTCAGAGTCTTACTAACTAAAATCCATCCCTGTTCCTCCAAATGCCCTTTGCGTTCCAAGGCCGCGGTGACTCTTACAGAAACGTCAAGTCATCCAAACCCCATATCTGTGTTGCACCATCTAACTAATGAAGCCAACTAATTAATAGTCGATTGGTTATTATTTCGTTCTGGAATTAAGCATTATCTAAAGCTCATCATGTTTGTTTTTTTCAAACAATGGAATATCTTATCAGTAGGATTCCCTTACTTACCTTATAAGGCACCGGAAAAGGGCTTGACATTATACGACAAGCATTTTTATGTCCAGCAAAATTAGCGTAAAAACATTGTAACAGTTTAGGTTACGCAAAAGCGGCGGCCGTCACAGAAAGTCATCGGAATATGGCTACTGGAATGTCATTATGTCACCATGTATGAACCTAAGTACCGTCTCATGTCACATGTCACAAAAAGTACCGGCAGGAACCAAAGACCATTTAATTCCTTAAAAAAATATTTAATTCCCATATAATTACTTCAGAAAAAAATGTCACTTAAAAACGGAAAAGTCACAATAGATTGAAATTTATTTAATAGATATTAAATGTCTTGGCGATTAGGGACAGCGCTTGTCTAAATATGGGCCGTACTGTCGACTGTCGGACTTATCCAATTTTAAAATTAATTGTGCGGCATAGTCTCGCATATTGTCGGCTCGTCGATAGATGAATAATTATACGATAATAATTATCATGTTGTTTAATGAATAATATCTTTGAATGTGCCGCCGTTTTTATTGTAATTACTGCCAGCCCGAGAGCCAGCGTTTGTGGCAGTCTTGCGGGCGCTAGCGGGATGCCTACTACGTTTAGGAATCCAACGAAGCTGGGAAAATGGGATGTTTCTGCGTCTTAATTAAATTATATAAATGTTTCTCGTGTTCAGCTTGACTTACTAATTAGTTGTTGAAGTAATTAGTAATTGCGGGTAAAATTTAATCACACTATAGCTTCTAAGCCTAGACGCGGCCTAGATATTTGCAAAACATTTCATTGCGGTATTTTTTGAACGTCAACATTTACAAGACAAGTGACAAACTAGGTAGTACCAACAAGATAATGATAGGTACCTATCTATCTATTCTTTGGGAACCTCTTTTATTTTAATTTAACGTCTCCGCTACGCCGTTGTCCTGGCTCGACATAAAACTAAAATAATATTATTATTTATTTCCCATTTGTCGGTTATACTAAAAAGAATAATTAATTAATAAAACGCAAATAAAAATGTATAAATATAAATGAATCCAATTATTATTGGGTATAAGTGTTTAATTATCCCTTATGAAAAATCATTTATAAAATTTTTTGCAATAATTTCAAGAGTCGTTATTTTTTTTCCGACCACTGTCGTCTACCTCTTTGATATGTCAACCGTCATGTTAATAATTAAGTAGGTATTGTATTTTTATAATTACGCATCTAGTTACCATGTAGATAAGGGATGAAAGAGTCCCGCAGCAGTTGTAATAGACAATTTAATGGTAAATTTTTTGTCACATTGTCTATGGGCGGAGAGCCATCAAGGTGTCGTTGTCTGTGGGTAGAGTTTCGACCATTAAACGAGCCGACGAACGATAAAACTGTCATTACGTAATACAAAAGAACAGACACTTGACTATGTAAATGACGTCAGTAAAATTGTTTTTTGGCCACTAATTCATATAGATACGACTATTGGATAAAAAAATACAATAATGCGGTTGAAATCATGCGTTTATTAGATAATTTATCAATAATTATTATCAGGCACTCATAATATATTATCTCTGTTAATGGAGGCCCATTTGGGGCTTGCTCTCTACCATCATTTGATTTAAATACCGAATTAGCTAAAAGGAACATACTATTTGTAAATCTTGACACGGTTTTATTGTATTTGATGACAATGCCATCAAGATTCCATCCAAAGAAAGGAATGGGCAGTGCTATTTCATCCTGTTTAGCTCCGTCTCTCTCAATCGGTATAATTATGGTTTTATGACGTCATAATATAAGGGCCTCAGGTCAGTGTAATCGGATCATCTTATAAATTTAACTACATATTATACTAGGTACAACAATAAAAGAAACATTTTTTCCTTTTATAAATATGAATTCAGTCAGATTGATGTATTTTACGACAAGCAACACTACCTGTAGGTACATACTTTCAAAGGATGTACTTGTTTATTTACCTGTTCAAATAGTGTAGCAGAAATCAAAATCTCCCATGGCTACTAACACTACTACTAATATTACAGGTTTTAATTCAATTTTCTATCAAACACTTGCACTGCAAGTCACAAGTAGGTTAGGTATACAATGTGGAAATACATAATAAAAGGCAGTTTTATCAAAAATGCCACAAACTCGACCAAAGCATATACAATATATACCTACAAACAACAAAAGAATATTAGTAATTTAGTCATAGCATGGCCATTCATAACTATTTAAATAATTAAAACAACAAGTTATGAGACCCAACCGGTTTTTATCACGACATATAAATAAAACTAGTTCCTTAAATCGATAAGAGATGGCAGCACTGTTGTCAGAATTATTAGTATCGCTATCGCGATCTCTCTCGCTCCTCAACCGTTTATATAGTCCCGTTTCAGGTGCATTTTATAAAAATGCATATTTTTCGCTAATTAAAACACTTACATGAAAGATAAAATTCAATCGTTTCTATTTGACTGGAATTGAACGCAGTTGTGTGATTATCAGAGGGGCAATAAGCAGAAGTTCTGAATCGCGCAAGCAAAGTTTTCGTCGCCCTTTGCACGTATACAAACGCAGCATTGTTCTATCGGGGAGTCCGTTTCTACGCAGTAAAGTAGTACCCGGGGTGGATCTACCCTAAGTCCATCCACATTCAACACAACCTAGCTGGGGGGTTTGTGTACACGTCTCGCTCGACATACTGAACGATGATAACACAGCGCATCGCATACATGCCTGTTATCACACACAGAACTAAACGCGCATTACGCAAGCAAAGCAAATGAGGTACGCACCTCGACCACACTGACGTAGAAAACTTGACTTCCTTTTAGCTGATGTCTTTCGACATCAGAAAAAATAATATTTTGCTTCAGTTATTATTGGAATACGTTGAGCTGAGTGAGGGCCAAACCAACAAATTTTTAGCTACGTTCGGCTTCGCATCTCCGTCATTATCTGTCAGAAATATATGGAAATTGAGGCTTTTTAACAGATCTATTAATTAGAATAGGGCACGAGAATTATGATTTTCAGAGCAATGAGGTTACTGTAGGTATTTTACTTAGCCTAATTTTCATTGGAACATCAAAAAGCCAACCAAATGAGGAAGTCTGTTTTTCGTTATTCAATCACACCTCAACGGCTGAACAGATTTGGATGAAGTTTAGAACAAAATTATAGACCTTGACTAGGGTTAAGATAAAGGACTCTTTGTAACCCGGTAATATGTCCCCGTGGGGTAATTTTCGACTTCCACGCATGGATGCATAAGTGGGAAAAAGGCTCAACGGGCTTTTCGAGGCACGGAAGAGTTTCGGTATGTAATGGATGGTCACCCATCCTCGGACTGACCTCGGTAAGCGTCACATAACCTCGAACATCGACCCGCGCGAGTGTTTCTATTCAGCCACGAGATCTTATGCCTATCTACCATTAACGTTACAGATAAGATGATGAAGAAAACATTACACAGGGGGACACGATGGGTGGCCTTATCACTAAAAGCGATATATTAAGGACAGCCGATGGGTAGATTTTAAAGAGGGAAGGAAAGACAGTACTGTAGATAGTCTTAGGTGTACTACTTACTTATTTATGCACATAGAGAACCGGGTAGGTGTAGGGTAGGTAGGTAGGTAGCCAGTTGACGGGAGCGAAGCCGCGGGGGACAGCTAGTAATAGATAAATACATATATACAATAATAATTATCTAAAGACGGTTAGGGAGAGTGATAGTGACATATTATGTAACCATAGTTTTAAAAGTGGACAAAGATAGAGCACACATATCGACACGGACAAGGCATTCCATAACCGCTAAGCTTGAACCGTGAAATATTTGTCATTGTTTGTTGTTGTTTTTTGGCTAGTAGTTATACCCAACTTCTTCCTGAAGGTCGATCAATAGCATACCATAATAATATATACCGATCAATAGCATATTATAATGGACACCAATGACAGCCCAATTTCATGTCCAGGCAAATACTGTCCATCACAGGTTGTCTGGAAGAGATCGCGGAATGGCCGCCCACTGTACGTGTTAGATGAATAGAACTTAGGTATTTCGTTAAGATGAGCCAAAACTAACTGGTCGGTAAATTATAAGATTATTTTAACTTATATATGTTCGGGTACATGTCGATGGTTTCCTTACCATCATCACCAGATATCTACCTTTGTGTGAGTGTCCCACTCGCACTTGGCCGGAAAAAACGGCAACCTAATAGGTAAAGACCTAATTTAATATAACATATGCTCTCAGTAACATACTAGAAGATATACATGATTCATGTACTATTTGTACCGTACGTACAATGTTTTACTAGTTAAAAAAAATTATCGTGACAAATGCCTGTTACTGACAACACGATTGTATAGGTATCTAGATAGTTATTTAATCGCTTAATAAAATATGATTCCAATGTCGTACGTATCATTAATTATTTTACAACTAAACTCAAATTGGCTGTTCAAATAAATCAAGTCAATTATTTAGGAACCGTACCTACCATTTTGTTTTAAGACCAAACTGAACCAAAATCCCTGAACCTATTATGATGAATTTTGGTAGGTACAGAGATAAATAAGGCCCGGGAGACAGTTAAAGGATAATTTTGCGAAAATAAAACTTTAACGCGACAGAACTCGCGGGCAAAAACTTGTATAAAATAAATGAAGTGAATTAAATGTATAATATTTTTAATAAATGAGAAAGTAACACTGTCTGCTTGTTTATCGCCACATCACGTGTTAAGGGCAGAACGGATTTGAATGAAACTTCTCACATAGGTAGACCTTGTCCTTGAATAGTTCCCTTGGGATCATTTTCTATTGTCACGCGGGCGAAGCCGTTGGCAGTATCCAGTTTCTATCTATAGGTCATACGCAAACTCTCATTCGCAGCAATTTTTGGTAACAAGAATTTCTTTTCGTAATACCATAATTTTAAAGTATTTTAACGGGACAGTTTTGTTCGTTAAATGTTTCATAATTTATTTTTGTGTTTCTCACATTACTTTCTCTACTGCGTCTTTGTTCGTTTCGTCGTGTTCATCGATCGTTGTGTTTTGCACAAAAATAAATTATTGATTGCGTTTTTTATCGTACATTGACTGGCAAAGACAACATCATATCAGAGCGAGGTGAAATGACATAATTCGCTATAATTTATTCAAATTTGGCTGAGAGCCAGCACTCTTTGCGAACATCAAGTTTTACATAAAGACTACATATAGTTTCCCTGTGTTTTCCTAGAGTCCTATTGTTTTGGCTGGGAAGAAGACTAATTGAAGTTTACTATTAAGTATATTAAATTTCAGACTGTAAAAACTTTTGAACTCTGTTTTCTTGGGTGAAAATTAAACAGAAACAGAAAAAAATCCACCAATGGCATAAAGTGTTTTTGTAGCGCCACAGCTACAAGAGTTGTGATACTGTTGTGACATTCTTGATCGCATTTCTTGGTCACTCTAACTCGAAATTGTAGTATTTTGTAATAATACAGTATTCTTCCTAAACAGCGATATTCTTCTAATTCCCACATATTTAACCTTATGTGGATTTTTTTTCCTATAATATCATACTAGTTAACTGACTACCAACTTTGATCCAAACGCTCGTAACTACTTAGAAAGAAAGAAAGAATCATGTGTATTTGGCGCCCACAACAGATAACCACAATGTAGCTACTAATGATCAGTATAGTTAATATCGCTTAATTGTATTAACAAATGTATACCCACATAATTAGGTACATTAATGTCAACAAATGACAATTCCACATATTAGGAGCATAACGGTCAAAACTGCACTACATACTCTTCCCTCAACAAACGTAATAAAAAAACAATAAAATATACGATGCAAAAAATCAGTAAAAACACTCATGATATTTTCAATGCCCCTTTTATTCCTGGCAAATCGATGCGGTCATCGAATTGCGTTAGCGATTAAACGTCGGGGAATCGATTAAATGTGTTAAATGTCACAGACGGGTGCGACAAATTGCAGCGGCGACTGCGACAAAACGTCGCAAGAAGCGGCAAATGTGACGCCTAGTCATTGGGACGTGTTAAGTACAGTCGCTACCGGAGTTGCTGAGGAAACTTGTTTGTGTACAAATAAAAATAAATGTGACACGCACACGTTTTTTTTTGAGAGTTATTGTTTTTTTATTCTTTTCATGGTATTAAATCTGGATCAAGTTACTATGAAATTAAAATAAAATTGTTTCATTTTTATTTTAATTTCATAGTTTCACGTGGAGCAAAATGAATGAGTGTCTTATTAAATGATCATCGTGTCGTATTTTTTTGTCATTTTGTTCGTGTATATTTTTTTAATTTTTATCTGCTGACTTTACATAAAAAATATGTAGTAAGTAAATAGGCAAAAAAACTTCTTTGGAAGTGTCTATTTGAAACTGTCTTCATTTGATTGAAAATAAAAAGCTTAAGCTCATTATCGTTGACTGTACGTTCGCTTAGTTTTCAATGGAATTCCTCCTATAGGAACAACATTAGAAGCATTTTTACTCGTAAGAGACAACGTTAAAATACTTTTGTTAACATATTCTATTTTAACACAAAACTAAAAACTCATTATTGACTAAAAACACGTAGTTTCAAAACAACACTAATTGAATTTTCATAGAAATATGCATTCACAAGTTTTTATTTTAATCTATCAAAATGTAAGACCATGTAATTGTAATGTTTTTTTAAATACTTGAATATATAATTAAATTCTCGAAGCTTATAAATACCATTTTACGATCAATGTTTCTGCGAAACATGGCTGCTGACGAGTCCGGACAGTATAAAGACATTTCCTACAAGTGAACAGCAAATATCGACTGCGTGCTTCTAAATTCAAAACAACAGTTAGCGGAAAGGTCACAATAAAAATGTCGTTTCCGATAAGTAGCATTAATTGTTGAATTTTGTATGGATTAATGTCTCCACAATTTTAACTTTTCCCATCGGATACGCTCGCGTGTCCTCTGCAACGTAGCCGTTGGGAATGTGTGCGTGCCCTTCGGATTTGGTTCGAAAAATTGTCGTTTATCGATGTGTGCGTCATTTTCGAGCGTAAGGAAAATTTTAAATTAAGTGAGCGCTGTTTCAACGTTGGGTGGTGCGGACGCTTCAATCACGCGCTCTAGATTTCAGCACGTTCAAATGATTCGGATTTCTTCTAATTGGGCTCGCTTTATACGGTATTTTATTAATTAAGATCACAAAAACATGTTACAGTGCCGTATTAGTTAACGTATAATCTAATTAATTAAATGTTTTATTTATATTATTATCTCGTATTAACGGCAAAACGTTGGATACCAATTAAAATGATAGTTCTTTTCTGTTTATGTCGTCAAGTTTTTAATAAAAATGAAGTACATTTTTAGCAAACAAAGCTGAACATAATTAAGTGCCATATCTGATATCTTAAATTAACCGATCTTATTGACACACGTGTAAATAATGGATGTCACGTGTTAAGGGTAGCTCTAAGCGATGATTTCTCTTTTTTTACTTAATGCAAAGTGAACGAGACGACAGATGGCTCGTCTCCAGCCAACCATTACCCAGCTAGCACATCTGCGGACGCCTGCAGATGTGAGCTGCTATAATAACACGGCGTTTTCCGTTAAAACTGCTTATCAATAGGAATGATAATTTTCACACGTTATATAATAAGGTAATAATCGTATTACGATTAAAGAACAGGTGATTGAGTGCCTCTCCAAATGACTATATTCCTTAATGTTTGAGGATGCATGAGAATTTCTGCGACAGTAATTATCGAGTATAAATTGCGGTGCTATTATATAAACCGTCGTTTAGTAATTAGCCAGACAATGGGATCTTCCAATTATATCAATCAATGTAAGGCAATAAATAAACTGTTTCTTTTTTGGAACACGTTATGATACGTGCCGCTCTTCACTTAATTATGCCACTAAAATGGCAAGTGTCGAAGTAGAATATGTTCAATATTTAATTCAAGCCTCAAAGCCTTAATTAGTGTAATAAATTGGGATCCTGGCTATACCTACGTCAAAGGTAAAAACTAGGTGACCTTATTTCCCAGTCTTTCTACCCTATAAAACTGTTTTGAAACATAATGTCGAAAGAACGTTTCATTTATTCAAAAATTGAAGTCATGCCTGTAACTTTCTTCATAATTGTATTTTTTTCTTCTTCTGCAATTTCGAGTACACTTCACACTGCGAAAGGTTAATTACCCAAAGTATAAAAAATGGCCACCTGCCAATTAGCTTTCAATACTAGATGGCGTGTCACAGACACCACACGATGTTTCTTTGTAAACCTAGAAATGGCATCCAAGCCGTTATGAGCGAAAACTAGTGTCACTACCTGACTTAAGACCTTTCGAAGCAGACTCCTGGCCACTATAAAAGTTAATTAAAATTTTTGTTTTGTTGTATCACTCGACTTAGTATTTAGTTTTTTTGCTGGCAGCAAAAAGCGTAATATATAATTCTTTACTGAATACAGAAGCTGATTCTTTGTGTGTGTTTACTTTTTTATAGTTATTATTACGATTTTTTTATTGTCTCCCCAACAAAAAGACAAACGGGAGCACATTGAGCTGTTACTCTCAACATGAAACGAATTATCATATTTGTCACGATGTGGCCACGCTTCTATAAATATTTTTTCAATTACGTATTTATAATCCACGGTAGTAAGTTGGAGGGTTCCGAGGCTAACAATACTACTGCACTTAGAGTTTTGCGTTTATCAATAGAGCTCTAAAGAGCGGGGAATATATTCTGTGTTTTTTGCTTTCTAAACGGGAATGTTACACATTTTAACCCCACAAGAATGTTTGCTTGAGTAAGTGCTTAAAATAGCATGTTTTGTAACAAACAATTAATTCTTGTCATATAAATACATTTATCATTTTCCTCCATAAAATGTGTGCTATTAAGTCTTTGAATAATTCGAAACTAAGTCACGTAGGTGATTGGCATACATTGTTTTCTATAATAATTAGTACAGCAAGTTCTAGGGCGTGTGTCGTAGCGAATGGGAAAAAAACTGTTACACGATAAACTGCAAATTTACCACACTAAAAGCTGTTCTTATTATGTCACTTATTGCGGACGTTGTGGAATTTTATATTAGTGTCGTTTAATTATCAACATGAGTTAACGGTCAAAAATAATGCTTCATTTAACGAAGTACTTTTAACCGACTTAAAAAAGGTAGAGGTTCTCAACTCGACTGAATGTTTTTTGTGTTTGTTCAGCGATATCTTCGCTAATTGTCAACGGATTTCGATGATTTTTTTTTGTTGTTTGGAAGAGTATTTTTCGGAGTGATCTCATTTAAATTTGGTTAAGATCTGATATAGAACTGCGGAGATAGGCAACGGAACTCTGCAATACATAAGAGCGAATGGCCCGAGATTGCTGAAATCGCATATCTGTTTGTTGTTTACACCAGTTGGTAACTAACATCACGTGGGTACTCTGAAGGGTACTCAGATGTGTACACCTCACCAATTTTTTTTTTTTTTGGGTTATTTATTCGGGCATAGTTTTATTGTTGTTTAACCGATCTTGATGATTATTTTTGCGTTGGGTTTGACTATACCTAGCTATATTGCATTTGCATTTGACATTGAACTTTGAAGATACACTAGTGACTTCCTTAAATTAAAATCAACAAAATCTAGGAAATGTAAAATGAGAAATTGTTAGGTTTTTGTCAGTCCCAAAGCAAAGTAGATATTTAACTATGAGCTGGTCTAGATTTGGACTGCAAAGGCATGTAAAGTGACTCCTTATTGGCAAATAGCGAAAATGTGTAGAATGACTCATTGTCAATCAAAGTGAAAAATAAAAACTTTTTTACACATTTAGAAGTCGATTGTTTTTTTATGTGAAGCTTTTTATTTACATAACAAGTGCAGTTAACATATCATTGCCAATAAAAAATAAGACCGCTTAGAAACAAAAACAACAGAATTTGCAATACGATTTTATTCCATTGAAAAGTCTATTTAATATTCGCATCATACGGTGCCAGCGTAGTGACTGGGAAAACTTTGTAGGACGGACAGAGCGAATGGGAATTCGACCTTCGCTTGGCAGTAAAATAAATGTACGCGAGCGCGTAGCCGTTTTGAACCACAATCTACTAAGTACGAGTGCCCATTCTTTACGTGAGGGAGAGAGACAATACCTGACTTATGAAACGACCGGATGCTATTAACTTGCACGCCACTACCACAACAGACTCATTCGTTTTTTCTCACTTTTTAATAAAACAGCATCCAAAATGGATAAACTATGACAACTGAATCACTTTATATTATGATCCAATTATTGCTGCAAACGTCATTAAAGGATTGTATTAATATTCTTTTACACAAGGACATTTGCATGCAAATTTTAAACTAAGAAGCTTAAATATAATGTTCCAGCCGTATATGCTACGCGATTTGAAAACTAATTGAAAAATTTACACGCTGCAAATCAGCTTTTACTAAAAAAGTGTTTAATACATTATTGCACTTGCAATTATGAGACAAAGATGTCGGAGGACTTAATATGCAAGTAATTACGCATTACATTATGACCAATAAGGCATCATCAATTTAAATGCCATGTTAAATGACTGATTTGTATCTGTAATAAAATTTTGCAAATGAAAAAATGTCATTCCGGTTTCGTGTTGAGGTCATGTAAACTCTTTTTGAACAATACGAGTACATCTTAAAATTTACATACTCAATGTCTATAAACATCAATTTGTATCCATCTTTTTCCTATAAAAACAGTAGGTACAAGTAGCACATTAACCACTTTTTGGAACATTTCACAATGTCAGATTTAAAACAATTTTGAGACGTCGAAGTTGCGTCGTGATTGGGAAAAATCTCATTACAAGAGTGTTATTTAAATGGGAATAGTATTTTATTCCCATTCAAAGTTAATTTATATTTAAACGATTAACATCGTTATGACTTTATGTAATAACAATGCGAGTATACAAAGTCAAAGCGATTCTTTAATGATAAAAAAATATGTTTGAAAATTTCCCAATGACTTTTGTCCGGGAAAGTAGGACAGTGTGGCCACAGTCATTCTTCGCTCTGGAATGATTAATTATCACATATTTTTTAATTTTTTAGCCAGGACTAGTTTCCTTTTCTGTATAGTTATGTATATTTTGAACTAGATCAAGGTGGAGTTTTGATAAAACGATAAAATGTACTAGAAAATAAAATAATAACGTTATGTACTTAATGATTTTATTTTGCTGTTTCGGGTATTGATTTTCTTTTTGATTTACTTATTTGAAAAAATGTAGATAGTGATAGGTTGGTTACCAATAAATTGCATTTTTATGAAAAAGGCAATCTACCCATCAAAAACTATTCACCGTAATACTCGTATTTTCTCATTATTACCATCATCATCATCATCTGCCTAGTCAGTTCCCAACTTTATTGGGGTCGACTCCCAGTAAAACCGGATTCAGCTGAATACCAGTATTTTTATATTTTACGTGGAGCCTACCTACCATACCTAATAATAATTATGTATTAGTTTATTAATGTTTGATTTAGTTGTGTGCATTTTATCTATGGGCCTCAGTACTTCTTGGCAAGACTGGTGTCAGATTTTCGGCTTCTGACAATCCGTATTGACTGCCAAAGATCTCCAAATGACAACCGGGACCAACGGCTTAACGTGCTTCTTGTATCTTATGACTTAAATGGAATTTTGCTACCTGTATTAAATAATAACCTATTTTATTCAGCGATTCAGGACATTTATGTAAATAAAAACGTAAATTAAATGCTTGATACTTCCATTAACGTCAAACTTTTCGTAAACATTTTTATTGTTTTTTTTTTTACGTATGTGACAAGGCAACAACAATATTCAGGATTCAAATGACAGGTACAATAACTTGTGACTGTGTGAGCTCCCCTTGTTTTGTTAGTAGATAAGAGACGCTCTGAATTGTATTCAACGCAATGTGAATGAACATGGTTATTACTACGTGCACGTACTGTATTACAAAACATAGGTATTAGAAATACTAAATGTGCAGTGTCAGACTTCAACTGTTCACACCTAAGGATGAGTATCACTTGCCCTTCATAAGTGTGCAAACTTTGCTTTTGCAGGCGGAGGCAGTTCAATGAAAATGCTAGGCTTTTAATGAAACGGCTGATTAAGCTAGTTGGCTGCCACATATATACTTCCCACGCACACCCCATTGAAGTACGCATGTCAGTACACTCGCAACATTCCAAAGGGTTAAATTCTAACGTCTATCTATCCCCAACATTTCTTAGAAACGTAGACAGTTGCCATTTTTAGGGTTCCACAACAAAAAAAACGGAACCCTTTAAGGATCACTAAGTTGTCGTCTGTCAGTCTGTCACGACCCTTTCTCTTAGGAACGCGTAGAGGTATCATGTTGATTTAAATAATTAGGTCAATGGTCACTTGGAGCTGTAAAAAAATCAAGGCTCTAAGTCAAAAGAAATAAGAAGATACGGATACCATTTATGCATCGATATTGCGATGTATTTTGATACTTGCAAGTAAATCAAAACCTACAGCGTACTTCCCGTTACGAGGCAAGGTGTTACAGCACAAGTATAGGATAAGAACCTTGTAAATTTTTAGTTTCACCACAAGAAACACATTTTTACGGTTACTAACTTACATTTGCGGTCGAGAAATTGACCGTGACGAACATTCATGTATGGAAAAACATTTACTCAACCTCAAAATTAAGTTTCCCCTTCGATCCTACTTATCTTATCGTCAGAGTAATGAGAGTGCTTTCATATTTTATAAACTTCAGTATGTTATGTATGTTAACGGAAAAATCGAGTAACAGTATGCGAGTTTGTACGGAACCCTCGGTGCGTGAGTCAGACTCGCACTTGTCCGGTCTTTTCCTAGATCAGCTTTTTTAACTGCATTTTAATAAGTCTTAACCTACTGATGTCCCAATTATTACAGTCGTCTTAGTCACTTCTGTGTATAATAAAGAACAATAATGGCTTAAGTATTAATAAATTACCTTAAATGAGTATGAAAGACGATTAATACACAAAGTAGGCACAATAAATAAGTTTTTTAGGGTTTCCATTTGTTGGGTACGGTTTGCAGAATATGAAAACGTATTTTTGATTATTTTTCTTTTTAATATCCAACCAGGGACCAAGGTTGGAGATAAAATAAAACTGTGGAAAATATTTGAACATGCACAAGAAATTTCAATGCATAAACATTTTCGGCTAAAACCTCTATACTTTAAGTAATTTTCTCCACTCGAATCAACCAAACTGACAGTTACTTATACCTTAATATTTAATTTCATTAACCGAAGGCTTTTTCTTTGTTACTGATTCGACTGAAGGAGAGGTGGTATCCTTTACAAGGTCTCATAATATAATTCTGGTCCTCGACAGATACTTACAATTCAAAAACGAAGTTCGTTTAGTACTAAATTCGATTTATTTCCCATAAAACTCACATGGTCCTGTTACAATTTCTATACTAATTTTTCGTTGGCGACACGATAACTATTTTGCTCCAAAGCTTTGAGCATTCCGCATCGAGACAAACATGAAAAGATAAGATATAAAAGAAACAGAAGTCAATTCGACACTCATTTGTTATGTTCGTGCGTCGACAAACATGCGCTGATACAGCACTACGTGTAGGGATGGACGAAGTATCGATATCTGAGTAGTGAGTAGTATCGAGTTACATCACGTGTGTGTCAGTCAAGTGAGTAAGCAATAATGTATACTACAATGTTCCCTCTAATAAATTAACAAAGCAATTCTTTATTACATACGTAATGTAATAACAAACCACCTATTCTTTTTTCTATTATCTGATGCAATGACAAAAAGTGAAAATGTTTGAGCGTGACAAGCTACGACGCTACTCATCCCACACATTCTGACTTTTCGCTGATCGAATGTCAATTTGTCTAGAGCACTTGTCAGTGTATCGATACTATTAATTTTACCTCGCACTATAAGCAAAAATGCAAATAAAACGCATTTCGAACTACAATATTAATGTGTTACAAAAAAAGATGTCGAACTTACTAATTACACGCGTGTTTCGAGACAATTAACATCTTATCCAATATGATTAATATGTACCTTGTTCATATTTAAATTGAGTAACTTAAATCGTATATACAGACTGATTCTGAATCTGCATAACAATGTACTTATCTGTTTTTATACATCGTGTAACAGAATAAACGCAATACTGTAACCTCCTTGGTTGCAACCTCTGGCTGCCAAGATAAACATTGCTACTTTGGAAGCGTCCGGTAGAAGAATCAGTTATTATTTAATTAGGAAATAATGTTAGAAGGTGTTTTTTTTAAATTGACGGATGTAAAATCTAGCATCTGAGATCATAGAATCATCTAAACAAAACTCAAATTGAATTAATGGGACTTATATTGGAGCTCCAATATAAGTCCCATTAATTCAATTTGAGTTTTGTTTAGATGATTCTATAAGTAGCACTCAGTAGCCCTGTGGTGCTATATAACATCTTGGATTTTTTTATCGAGATTTCAGTGTTGGTCCCATAGTAAAAGTTGTTTATAATGATGAGTACAATGACCCCTTTTAAGAGGTTTTGCGTTTATTCAGTTACGTTACGTTGTATACCTATTGTACATTTCCACGAGTTTCCATGCTCGAATTAAACTAGTCAGTGTAAGTCTAATTTCGTCCAGCAAATGCTTCTTGTTTTCCTTGTTTTGTATTTTTATCAGATGCGCCCATTTTGCTTATGCCTGCAGTATTAAAAGTAGCCATTCAAAACCGGGAGCTTATACAAGTCTTTAAAGCGATTACATAAAATGCTGTCAATTTTATTGACAAGATAATCCGTTAAATTGTAAAAAGAAAAGGAGATATAATGAAAAAATATCGTTATCTTATTCTGGCATCAGAATTCCTATCATTTGTACTTTTTAATATTATATGCAATTTCAGCAAGTCGTCCTAAGAAGTTTCTAGTCGATATGTTATTCATCTACTGTTCCAGTCATTGCCGTTAAAATGCATTGTTCCTCAAATTGTTGACTTGAATATTTTTTTGGCGTTGATATTTTTTTTCTAACTGTTTTTAGGGTTCCATACCTCAAAAGGTAAAAAAGGAACCCTAATAAGGTTACTCTCTTGTCCGTCTGTCCGCGTGTCACCACCAATTTTCTCAGGAACGGGTGGACCTAGCAAGTTGAAATTTATACCAGATACTGAGGTCTATAGTCCTTATTAGGTGTATAAAAATCAAGGTCCTGAGCCATCATGATAAAAAGATATGGGCAAATTTAGATTCTCGCGAAAACTTGTAAGTACCAAAATTTACCTTAATTTTCAACTTTTTTTTCGGAATTTTCGTTTAATTGAGCTGTACGCAAATTTGACAATTCTAGGTCAACCCTATAAGTTTTGGGTCGAAGACCTATATGGTAGTTCCCGTTTACCTAGAATCGTTTTTTATAGATAATGGTACGGAACCATTCGTGCGCGAGTCCGACTCGCGCTTGGCCGGTTTTTTTTATTTTACATTTAAACAGTGGTTCTGAGCTTTATTTTTACCCCAAGGTCGTTATAAATTGCTATAGGTTCACCTCATTTACATAGGACTACGAACATAATTGACAAAATGTTCTACTTCTGCCATTTTGGGAAATACTGGCGTGAAGTATTGTAATTGAAATTAATAAATAAGGCTCTGTATTATTAATCACAAAGTTGAAATTATTTTGTTTTGCAAACCGTACAAACGTTTCTAATTTATGATCCCAAAGATAACTGTCTTAATTTAAAGCATACAAATCAATTAAAAAACTCATAGAAAAAAGTTATTTAATCGTTTTTTAAATTTTATGGCTGAATAGCATGGCAACATTACGACTGTCAATGTAATTATTATGTCGTAAATATAAAATAACAATTCCTACCTATAAAGTGTTTATTATTTGATGTCGTGTGAGTGCTTAGTGTCATCAAGAAGGTGGTAGAAGTTGAGACAGGAAAGATTTTTTTTTTGTTTTTATTAGTGATGGGTTTGCTCTTGACTCTAGTCAATGTCAGAGATGACAGAGACAAAGTCTACGATGGAGCGAGCTTACCCAGAAGGAGCCTGTTCACTCTAACTTTGAAGAGATTAGGGTTTGTAAGCTTTTGGATAGCTTTTGGAGATAAAAGGTCATGTGGTCCTTACTCTAATAAAACTTTAACAGCCTGGAAGTCTTCAAGTCAAGAGTGAATAGGTAACTTCTAGGCAATTGTGCCTAGCTACCTTCGACCACATTACCATCAGGTAACATAGTGGTCAATCAAACGCGTTCCTGTCAATAGTGTAAACAAAAGTAAAGTAAAAAAGAATCTAGGCATTTCGACTACTATACCGCTTTCTTTGATACGAGTAGAATACACTATATTCAGAGCCCAAAACGTCAATACCCCAAATAAGTCAAATCGATAGGTATGTAAATTTTAGATAATATGACTTTTGTTTCGACATTTTTGAGGTGAGCATCAAGATTTTAAACGATTCCTAGTGAAGTTGATATTTACCTACTCAATCGATCACTTATTTTATTTTAGGACCTGCGGCCCTACCATGACGTGTTAAAGCGTGAGTAGTTCGAGCGAGAAGGAGGTATGGAGCTATATAGGGTGTATAGCTACATCCCTCCTTCTCGCTCGAACTCGGCGGGAAGTCTCGATTTACCGATCGCCTACCGACCGAATTCGGTCGATAAGTCTCAAGGCCGCCCGTATCGCCCGCCACTGTCAATTTCGGACGCGAACCACGATGAAAATCATGCTCTGATCCGTGAATCGCGTCCGAGATTGACTGTGTATAAGCGACCTAATTACTTATCGACCGAATTCGGTCGGTAGGCGTTCGGATACTATGTCGAGACTTCACGCTGATGGCTACATGATAACAGCCGCGTGGGTCGAGGTTAACGATGTTGCGGTCGGTCTGTCGATGGGTGACCATTCATAACAAACTGAAGCTCATCCGTTCCTCCAAAAGCACGTTAAAACTGTGTTTCCACCAGAGATGAGCGAGGATGCGTTGCGATGGATGTGTTTGTTAGGAACAAATAGAATCGCTTCATTTACCTAGCCTCACACATCTCTGGTGGAAACGCTGCCTAAACCGGGCATCCGGCCGTCATTTGAAAGTCATTACGCATAGTCAGAAGCCAGAAAATTTGGTACCACTCTTGCCATCAGGAATCCTTTTACCCAGTTAATGGGTTACTGTAGGTCAGATAGGCAGTCGCTCTTTTTAAAATACTGGTACTCAGCTGCATCCAGTAGGACTGGAGGCCGAACCCAAGGTAATAGGGAACCTGCCAGGGTTGCAGATTTTGTTCGAAAGAGTTACCGCGGCCCTGGAAAGCAAAGGGCACTAGGAGGAGCACGGATGGGTTTTTGTCAGTAAGAGGCTGACACTCCCTTTCGCTCCGCCCAGAGCTGGAGGAGTCATCTGATGATTACCCATACATAAAAAAAATATAGTGGGGAAAAGGCAAAGCAAATCACTACTTTTTGAACTTCCACAATATTTTTACTTATACTTACATTATTATGCACATATATGGCAACAAAACTTAGACTGCCATGTCTCCATAACAGAACTACATAACATACAATTGAAAACAATGCTCTTATATCATGCACTCTCTACAAAAACACCAGCCGATTGTTGACGGATATGACGCGTTGATGGATTATGACGTTTGTGACAAAAAGTTGCTCAGTCGCGAGCGCCTGCGTTCGCACGGTCGCACGGTCGCGCGTGCGTAATGTGGCGCCGGCTCGCCTTACTCTGAGATAGACTAGAGCAGTGGCTCTCAACCTTCTTTTGTCTTGGCACCACTTTGATTTCTTGGACTTGACAATTATATATATATACCTGAGTAAAGATCTAGAAAAGTAATATTCTGTTAGCGATAGCGTGGCGAAGGCGATTGTCAAAAATTGATAAACCCTATCGAAATGTCACGTAATTAATCCCTTATATTTTAGCATTTTTTTTATTATTGATAGGCAAGCGCTTGACGACTATATCACCTGATGGTAAGCGACGATGTGGTCGAAGATGGAGCACGCTTGCCTAGAAGTAACCTATTCACTCTTGACTTAAAGACATTTCAACATTCACATTCGTTAATAGAATGACACTTACTTCCAAAACGTAAACTCCAACTCAACTCGAACTCCAACCCCAACATGAGCACGAAAGTGTCAATGAAAGCTTGTCTAATTGACGTTTTTGTACTCTTTTTGCAAACAAATGCAAAAACTTTTTATGACAAGCTCCTATGGAGTTGGAGTTTGAGTTGAGTTTGAGTTAATGTTTTGGAATGTGGGCCTTAGAGTCTCAGAAGCCTTGAAAATTATTATACTGACTTAATCTTAAAAATAACCAATATTTACAAGAAAATGTTAACAAAAGTTTCTCTAAACGTTTTCGTACTCGAGAGATGAGTAAGCAAAAACGTAAACGCGTTTGCTCAGCTAAAACTCATCTCTCGAGCATGAAAACTTCAGTTTATGACAAGCTCCGATGGAGTTGAGTTGGAGTTTCTTTTTGGAATATGGATCTTAAAATCAATTTGCTTTCATGTTAGAGTTTATTTTTATTTTACTAAAAATTATACTTTCAGTGATCACAGTTTGGAAACCAGAGGACAAAAAGGCAGTGATATATCTTCATCGGTATAGTTTTTAAGGTACAAGATTAAACTTGGTGATATGGAACCCATGCTGTTGAAATTTTTTTTCTAAGCCACTCATGTCAGTTCCCAGGCTTATTTGTGATGAAAAATTGGGATGACTTTCACAATATATATGATACAAAATCATTGATTGACCAGGATGGATTGCTGTTTTTCTTGAAAACATGGAACATGTCCATTTGTACTTGGATATGCTCCCAATACCCATTTTCCCGTCAAAGTCAAAGCATTTATTTCAAATAAACCATTTACAGGTACTTTTGAATTGTCAGAATCAGTCAGTCAAAAACATGAAGCTCATTTCTCGTATAGGATTATTTCTTAAAAACCGGCAAAGTGCGAGTCGAAGTTGCGCACTAAGGGTTCCGTACCTTTATCTACAAAAAAAACGGCAAAAAAATCACATTTGTTGCATGGTAGCCCCACTTAAATATTCATTTTATTCTGTTTTTAACCGACTTCCCAAAAAGGAGGAGGTTCTCAATTCGACTGTATTTTTTTTTTGTGTTTGTTACCTCATATCTTCGTCATTTATGAACCGATTTGAAAAATTCTTGTTTCATGTGAAAGGATATACTTCTCGATTGGTCCCATTTAAATTTTATCAAAATCGGTTAAGCAATTTGGTTTTTAAATCCAAATAGCCGGAAAAAATATGTGGAAAAATCATCCATGTATGCGAAATTGCATATTTTTGCTTTCCTGTGACTTTCCAGTGGTGTTGTTAGGTGTGGGCTACCACTAAAAAGTGAAAAATAAAAAACTTTTTCACAAAAAAAAAAACCGACTTAAAAAAAAACACTACAAAGTACACTACAAGTTTTTTTAGTATTTGTTGTTATAGCGGCAACAGAAATACATCATCTGTGAATTTCAACTGTCTAGATATCACGGTTCATGAGATACAGCCTGGTGACAGACAGACAGACGGACAGCGGAGTCTTAGTAATAGGGTCCCGTTTTTACCCTTTGGGTACGGAACCTTAAAAAAAGAGGTTTTCCCATTGTTCACGGCAAGTATGATAGTAGTATACCAGGCACTACCTACAGGTCTGGAACGAGTGGCGACGAATGCATCTGCTTACGTAAGCTTAGGGCCAATTATAACAAAATAAGCAACGTTCTCAGTCGCAATCTGTCAAAAATGTATGGAAACTCTTTTGTGTGATCCAGGTGACATTTGTAATAGATATATATGTCTCAGCCAATTAGCTTAATCAGCCATTTAATTGGTTGCCTAGCCTTTTCGTTTAAATTTGCCGATTTTTCAGCGACCTAAGTGACATCTTTTGTTCAATATCGTTTAATGAATTGCCCATGTCACTTATGTCGCTAATTAAATGGCACAATTCAATGAAAAGGCTAGACTTTTAATGAAATGGCGGATTCAGCTAGTTGGCTGCGACATATGGATAGCAAAAATGTAGAAATTAACCACGAGACATCTCAACAGCATGCTCGTCAATCCTATACGTCTTGAACTTTTTGACTTTACTGGCAAAATATGACTTTATCTACAGCCTAAGCTTCTACTACAGGTCCAGATTCCTACCAATTCACAATCCTATCGCAGCTGACCAGACAGCGCCTCCCACTGGCCTTTCTTCCAAACAGGTGCCGCAACGCTTATGGTAATCCCCACCGGTACTCATAGATCACCGATGGCCACAGATACCTGGCGCAACAAAGCGATATTAAACTCGGATAAATATGTTGCCAAACTTCTGCAGGTCTGGCGAGGCGACGCGTGTACAGTTTTCCCGTTTTGTGGGGCTGCCGTGATTTTTTCTATTTTCTATTTCGACTGATAGGCCCAGATACTTAGTTGTGAGGAAAAGCGAGGCCTTTGCCCAGCAGAGGGACAAAATAGGATAGATCGTTAGGCCCACTTATGTTTTAGTAAAACCTTGAATCTACGAGTTTGTTACTCTACCTAGAAAGCCAGCTAGAAGTTTAGCAGGATAGCATGGTCAGAAGTTAGTATGTTGTGTGTATGTAGTGGTCGATGATACGTATTCTTCCTTTTTTCTGCCCGTCAACCGTCATGACTCACGCCGTCACTCACTTTTCTTTCATGTCATTTCTCAAATAAATCACAATTTTTTTTGTTAACCTTCCTCTGCAGTCAGCACCAAACTTCACGACTCCTACCTTCGAGAAAGGTACAGATAGCACAAAAATATTTTGCTTACATAATTAAGTTCTCAACAAATAAAACGGTTTGAACAGAACTTTATCTACAATCTCAGTACAGATGCTCACCACAGGCTGGTATCAGTGTAACTTATCGTGGCTGAGTAAACAACGGCCGTAACAGATGTTTCGACACCGCCTGCCCAGGCGCAGGTAATTTGCAAATAAATGATCTCACTGCTTCAGTATCGGAGGTGTGTTTAAGTGAATGTTTTTATCATTTCATTATTGGTTTAGCCGTCTCTGGTTCATTTAATTGTATTTTGGTTGTGAATATACTATCTTATGACATAAATCCTAGTAGAGAAATATACCAGTAGACAAGCACAACACAAAGACGTTTTTCATTTGGAATTATTGTTTGTCCTGTTTTCAAATCTTAGCAATTATGGAGAAAATGGATAGCTCACCTACTTAATGTAATGTAGGAACTTGTGTAGTAGTATATATACCGCCACATACAAACTAAAAGAACAGACCTGACGTCATACCTACTCAATCTACATCGCTCAATCAATGTTCTCAGCGCAATTTGAATTTATACAACAGCCCCACTACAACCATCGGGCAGGAGCTCAATAGACACCTGCCAGGGCTGCAGAATTTCTTCAAAAGAGTCACCGCGGCCCTGGAACGCAAAGAGCACTAGGAGGAGCACGGATAGGTTTTAGTCAGTAAGAGTCCGACACATCCATAAAAAAAGCTCACTAGACATTGAGTGTGCATTTGATATTTGATTACTCCACAAATACAAATAGCGACAAGACTCTACTTATAAATGAATATAATCAAACATATTCAGCATCATCTAGTTATACTAGACCAACTGGAAAAATCCTAGAATGAAGATACATATATCGTACCTTTTATTAAGCTACCTACCGTAAGTATTCTGAGCGTGGGTGAAACAGCTTTCAACAAAAACTGCCGGCATACTAACGGGTAAGATATTGTAATTTCTTTAAAAGCTTATTTAAATAATACAAAGTAGTGGCAGTATGTGCCAAATAAATATATGGACTGTTTGAGAGTTGTACATATTTATTTACGAGAATCTTCGAGGAAAGCTCTTTACGAATTCTATCTCTACTAAGTTCATTCTGCTAAAATTGCACTTGTATGAAAAATAAACCCGACATTGACCGAAGTAAATGAAACTATTGCTCCTGAGTCTCCAAAAACCTATGCGGTAATTTCCCCCTTTATTTTTTTTTATTTATGAATGAGCTAGCTCTTGACTTCGATCACGCCTGATGGAAAGCGATAGATGAGGTCCATGATGGAGCGAGCATGCCCAGAAGATGCCTTGAGGCACTGGTACTCCCACGCGTCGACGAAACACAGCAGGCTGCTTGACACCGAACTCCGGTGGGAGGGTGTTCGCGAACCAGGTGGGTGTTAGCCCTACCACCGCAAGGGAAGGATTGGCCAGTCTTAGAAGGTGTTAGGTGAGACTGTCCAGGATGCGCCGAGCGCTCGGTTCTGTTGAGTGTCTGATGGAACAAATTGCGCTACACGAGGAGGCTCCTTCATGCATCCCAAAACCCCCCTGATCATCATTAGACTATAGCAGTCCACTACTGAAACAAAGTGGTATTATTCATTATCAGCGATATCAACCGGAATGTCAGAAATGTATGGAATTGACAAGAGCTACGTCAAAGTGTCACGTAGACTTTTGCAACTCGTTCTAGGTGATAAGTTGTGACTTTGTCTAAAGCCCCAGTGCCAAATCTACCATTTTTTAAGCAACTTTCGCATACGCATCTCATTCTCAATCTGTCAAAAAAGCCTTATTTACCATACATTTTTGACAATTTGCGACTCACATGCGAACGTTGTTTAAAACAGTAGTTGAATTAGCACTCAGTTCAAGCAATAATTGAATAGTATCGTTTCAGAGCGTCACCAATTATACCGATACGCTAATAACATATTTGTTCAGAAGATTATGAAGAGTTCTCTTCCCATTAAATCGCCATTAGCAAGCGATAATGATTGGTAATCGATATAATTGTACATATCCGATCAAATGTAGGAGCGTTTGATTATTATCAATGGGGTTTATGATTGAGGTGTTAGGATAGAGACACATGGATGGTGTTTCGATTTTTTATAGATGCCATTGGTAACTTATTTTATAGCCAATTGGTATATATTATTCTTCTTCTTCTTCGTGTGGGTAGTAAGGTTTAACGATCCCACACACTCTAGTGTCAGAGTTTCTAAACCGCCTCAAGAGCCTCTGACATGGTTTGACGACCGCCATTTGGCGAAGCTGTTGAAAGACAACACATTTCCTATTTTTCGATCGTTATACAACGTGTAACAGAATAAACACAATACCTTAAAAGGGGTCGTTAAAAGGGGTTGTACTCATCATTATGATCAACTTTTACCATGGGAATAACACTGAAATCGCGAACACATTTCAGGATGAAAACTCGACAAAATGTACAATTACCCTTTTTCAGGTACCTATTGCGTTTATCCTGTCACACGTTGTATTTTCTACAATTAGCGCGAGTTTTTTTACTAATTCGATCGCGTTAACATATTTCAGATAGTATATGTTACGGATTGTAAGAAGTCAGAAAATCTGACACCAGTCTTGCCAAGAACTAGGTACCGTGTTACCCAGTTAATGGGTTGTGGAGGTCTGGTAGGCAGCCGCTCCACTTAATACTGGTATTCAGCTGAATCATGTTTGACTGGGAGCCGACCCCAATATAGTTGAGAAAAGGCTAGGCAGATGATGATGGTCGTGATAGAGCCATGCAGTTAAGTTAATTGGGCATTTTGATTCAGAGCGATTTTTTAACTATAACTAACTCAGTTGCTTCGCTAATTTAAACCTGTCACATAGATACACAAGTCGCAAGCTTAGTCAATTTGCTTCCAACTGAAATAATGCGAATAGACCTCGAATAACTTACAGAGGATGATTGTTTTACGATGACATTGAATGGGAATGATTAGGGCACGCATTCAAAGATCTTGCGTAGGCATTTTCGACAAATCACCTCAATCTAATCAATACGATAGATCGATGCAAACTCCCGTCTGTGTACCCAAGCCCTTAGCTCGATAAAATATGGTTTAGATTGATAGATGATTGGTCGATCAGAGCCAATCTCGGTAATTATTTAATGAAATATGTAACTGTTAGGTGATCAGGATGGAATGGCATGATGATATATAGTGTATCATACTTAATTGTAATAATCTTAGGGAAAGGATTAATGGCTTGTTAAGCTAGGCTAGACGTACGGGTATGCTTGTTAGCTGGAGAGCGTGTATGATTCATTATTCGAAAGTTAATAATTGTTATGATTTCTATTTATTATTGTAAGCAGGTGTGGAATATGTGGTCATTATTTGTTTGATTGAAAGTAAATCAGGAGGTATGTATTTATTAAAAATAATTAGAATGCAAATCAAGACTTTCCAAACGTCAAATAGGTGTTTTGAATACTTCCAAAACGCGTAGCCTTCAAGCCTTATCTTAGTCTTGAGTGAGACTAACCAAGTGCTTTCTGCATCTGGATAGTTGTCGACACGATGGTGTCTGCCGGTGATGCCGGGCACTGCTCAATGAACAAACATTATCACACGATAGGTATAACGGACAATCCTCTGTACAGAGCATGCAAAGAGTAGGTGGAGACGGTATCGCACGTGCTCCTAAGTGCACAGGTGTTGCAAAGGCAAACAATAGGGACACCGAATTCGCTTTAGAGATCCTGAACACACTGAGAAGACTGATTTAATTCTGGAGGGAGGTTGGCTGGTTGGAATGACGGCCGCCATGGCTTACGCACAATGGTCCAACATCAGGACTAAGTGCGGAAACCAAACCCCAATAGATATATTTATAGATAGATAGATAGGGTCTTGAGTACTTGACAGACAGAGTGATTTTCTATTAGCGTTAACGATTGTAATGTTGACAAATGGGACACCCATCCCAAACGCAATGCTAGTGAGGAGGACCTGCATCACCCCATCCGTTGCCCGTCGCGCACAGCCACCTACACCTTGCAGGATTAAAACGGAGCCAATGGTAGAGCCGTATAGGTTCCTAAATACCGGCAAAATATCTTTTCGTGATGATTGAGTCAACAAAATCGATCCATTGTTAATTTCATAAAGCAGAAACTAGCCTGAAACACAGGTTAAACCTAGTTCAAGAAAATAAGCAACTGTGTTCTTTAAAATTTGTAAGATATTTATTGTAAACTAGCTGTGCCCGCGACTTCGTACGCGCGTGCATTTCGTATTTAGGAAGATACTAAATACAGAAACTCACTAAATGTATGTAGGTACTCATCATGATTATGACATGACTTACAAAATTACGAAGAACGAACGAACATTAACACTTAAAAAATTTCTTCGTAAACAATATTACTTGTTATGTGATATTCATCAGTAAGTATAAACAGGCTTTGCGCGCTGCTTACTTGCGACAAAGCGACATACAGCCTGACCGTGCGAGATACAGGACTTCCGCAGATCCACACCAACACGACTAATAGTTTGTCCCTGAGCTTGATTAATGGTCATGCCGAAACTATCAGAAGAGAAGTCTCCGCAGAGGACATGGTGGAGTATACGGTGGTGGTCTGCCCTGCTTGGGCGGAGCATTACCGTGTCCTCGGCGATCGTCGAGGCGATTGGCCGCGGCGATCTCTCGCTACTGGTCCTGGTTCACTCCATGGTCCGGAGAAGAATATAAGAATGAATGTCAGCACAATTTGACAGTTATTCCTAGTTCGGGTTCGGGACTAATCGTAAGTCCGTAGGTGATAGGGAGTAGAAAACGCCCGACACTCAGGCCGAAACTACGGACTTCGGGCTTAGAGAGTAGACCCCCTCAGCCGCCGCAACAGAAAAAGACGCCCCGGCGTCGGGAGTCACAGGGCAATTCCTAGCCGCCGTAAGCGCGGGCCTGCAGACGGCGAGCGTAGGTTGGCTCACTGTCCGAACACAACCAGGTTGCGGAATTTGTTCGAAAAGTCACCGCGGCCCTGGAACGTAAAAGGTATAAGGAAGAATACGGATGTGTTTTAGTCAGTAAGAGTTTATCAGTCTCTTCCGCTCCACCCAGAGCAGAAGAAGTCATTTGATGATTTCCCATCCATAAAAAACCCACAACGTATAGAGTAGAGTAGAGACTCCGTTGTCCTAACTAAGTGTGCAAGCCTAGTTCGCCCAAATGTACAAAAGCCACCAGTGTGCTTCACAGGTTGAGCGGAGAGACGACCGATAATATTCAACCCGCAAGGGAGTGATAATCTGAGATTAAAGTCAGCTCAATCACTTAGCACTCAAAAACCTATATTTACCACCTGTATACATATGTACCTACATTATGGATTCCAATAAACGATTTGATTTGAAACCTGCACCTCACCGTTCCGATGATTTTTTCACATCGGAAAGTCATGGCCAGGATGACATAGCCGACTGATTCCTCGGCATCGAAGCAATGATCCGTAATAATAATCCCTATTATTACGGAGGTAACTTTTACTTAAGCTGAGAAGTCATTTAGTTAGTCGCGTTTATAGACTCGTCATTGCCATTTTTCACTGCAATCTGTAACCCGTGACCATTTGTTGTCATGAAGTTCAGTTGTTCTCTGGCGAATTCATGTGCGAAACTGTGAGAAAGAAAGAAAGAAGGAGGAGCGGGTACGGGTCCAGCACTACCATCTCGGAACCTCTCTTCGCGAGTTCTTCTGTGGCATCATTGCCTGGGAACCACAGTTCCCCTTGAAGCTCTGGAGTGTGAAACCCGCTACTGATGATTTCTGGCCTTAGGCTGGTCACGACGAATCACCAGCTGACTGGGAATTGAACTCTTTGTTTCAAAATAAACAGAAATTATGAGGAATGAGGGAGATCCTGGAAAATAAATCCAAGAGGTGAAAGGCTCACCGAGTCGAAGCTCCAAAGTCTTGAGCATGATGCCGAGTTGCTAGTCTGTCGGTTTTCTATCGGTTGCATTTTGGGGAGTGTACGACGGAATTGCATAGTTTAATACCGCCAAGCTCGTTCCATCATCGGACCACAAGACGTACGGCGGTACGCCACCGGTACACGGTGGACCTCACACCCACATGAACAAAACGTTTTGGAAACACATTCATTGTGCGTGCAGCTAAGGAGTGGAATTCCCTGACTGAGTCCGTGTTTCCTGATAGTTACAGCCTGTATGGGAGTCTTATCAAGAGTGAGTAGGTTACTTCTAGGCAAGCGTGCTCCATCTTCGATCACATCATCGTTGGTGTAATGCTCATGCTGCTGATGGTAAGTACAGTTTCACTCAACAGATGGCATTGCGAGTATCACCCATAGATACTATGCATGTAGATAATAAGTTGATTTCTTCTAGATTGCCAAAATTCCTATCAAGTTTGTATGTGAATGTTATCTACATTAGTTTTGTATTTTTTAACGTGATGCGAACAAAACAGAATCCATATTCAAACAGAAAATGGGTTCTGCTTGCAAAATACATCAATAACATATTATTAATGTTTGAAAATATTCAACTAAAACTAAAAGCAATCTAAAATATGGCGTCGAAAATTGAAAATATTAGGTTTGGTAGGAATAAAAAAATAAGGAAATAAAAAAGATCAAAATAATTCAAAAATAGTTACGTCGTTAGTGAGATTCGAACCCACACCTAGTCTTTTCAAGAGGCAGGCTTTAAACCAACGGACTATGAGATCTGTTGACAATTGATTAAAATAGCCGATCTTATATGTCAAGGCTTATAGCTGCCTAGCTCCCCGAAAGGGTTCCACATCAGGTGCTCTAGACCTTCATTTTTTATGTCGACAGAAAGTACTCATCATGTTAACCAACTATTCCTAAAGCGGTATATTAATATCTCTTATAGATTAGCCGGGCTGCCAAGGTTCTACGTCTTGTGTTCAGATCTTTAAAATTAATTATAGCCTAATATGTTAGCGAGGACTAATAGCTATACAACAAAAAAAGTTTCATCAAAATCCGTCCAGTGGTTTTGGCGTGAAAGACGAACAACAGACAGACGGACAGACAGACAGACAGACAGACAGACAAAAAATAAAAAAAAAATATTTTCGGCTTCTACTGCTTGTATGAAGCACCCTCGGAGTATTTTTTTTTTATATATTCAATGTACAGAATTGACCTCTTCTACAGTTTTATTATATGTATAGATGTGCCCTATTTTATAAATAAACCATTTATTATTATTTGTTATTAAATAATCGACGAAAAAGGATCGAGAGAAGAATAAAAAGGATGAAGAGAAGAAAGAATACATTTTAGAATGTGGTATTTTGGGGTGCATGAAGGAACCTCCTCGTGTAGCGCAATTTGTTCCATCAGACACTCAACTGAACCAAGCGCTCGGCGCATCCTGTACAGTCTCACCTAACACCTTCTAAGATTGGCCAATGCTTCCCTTGCGGTGGTAGGGCTAACACCCACCTGGTTCGCGACCACCCTCCCACCGGAGTTCGGCGTCAAGCAGCCTACTGTGTTTCGTCGACGCGTGGGAGTCCCAGTGCCTCAAGGCATCTTCTGGGCACGCTCGCTTCATCATGGACCTCATCTATCGCTTTCCATCAGGCGTGATCGAGATCAAGAGCTAGCCCATTGATATATAAAAAAAATCCAAAATGTTCGGAATTGATGAAGTGACATCTCGATGGCGCATGTCGATTATAAGTATTGTGAAGTTTTTTTTATTTCTCATAAAGAATTGTATACAAATTCACTTACTGAGAAACAATATCTAAAACTAAGATTTATAATTAGAGCGCACAGATGTACGTATAGAAAATAACAAAACAAAAAAATGTGGGTAAACAAACAATCACAACATGGATCTACGAATTTTATATTTGCTAGATGTGGCATTGATGGCATAGTCTAGTATCACTAGCAAGTTTATTATTTTATGACTATTTTGTCTTAGTTTCTATTTATATATTTTGGGTACATTACACATGGTTTATAAAACATTTAGAGTATTGGTTTCTATTTGTTTTGGTTTTTAAGTAATATTAGTAATGTATATTTTTGATTTAGAGGTATATAGTTGATCTATTTAATGTGTGTATTTTATTTATGTTAATATGAATGTAAGTAATGCAGTTTTTTTTTATTATTATTATTTCCTTTATTTAATTTTATTATTATTATTTCCTTTATTCACTTTTACTCATATATTTCACATTTTTAAATATTTCTATAAAACAATTAAAAAAAACATTTAAAAATATAAAAAATAGTAGTCCGCCGGTATTATTATTATTATTATTATTATTTATTTTTTTTTCTCCTTTCCATTCCCTTATTTGTATGTATTAATTGTGTGAGTTTTTAGTAGCTTTTTAAACCGGGCATAACTTTGTTCTTTTTTTATTGCTGATGGTAATTTATTATAAATTGTAACACCTTCAAACTCCAAATTTCTTCTTCCATAGTTAGTTCGAGGAGGGCGGGTCACTATGTAACTAGCACGTCTTAAATTAATCTTTCGTGTTTGTTGTTTTGTTACAAATCTTATATTGGAGTGGATTTCCTTATTTAATATTTTACGTATTAGAATACATGTGTAGTATATGTACGTTTGTTTTAAATTCATTATTTTTGTTTCCTCATATATCTTTTCAGTTGGTGTCCGGAATTTATAGTTAAATAAAATTTTAATTAATCTATTCTGAACTCGTTGAATTGGATCTATATTTGTCTTCGCTGCAGTACCCCAGATTTCAATGAGGTAGTCGATATGAGGCTTAACCAGAGAATTATAGATAAGATATCGCACTTTTCGCGGGATACAATTTGTTATATTGCGTAGTGCCCCTGTGATTGGAATTAGTTTAAGTTTAATTTTTTCTAGGTGTGGCTTCCAAGTTAGGTTACTATCTAAGATAAGTCCGAGATATTTTTCTTTAGGTTTTCGTTCAAGTAGTTGGCCGTCTATTTTAAGTTCGAAATTATCATTTATTTTTTTATTTTTTGCTACAAACATTACATAATTTGTTTTTGTAATATTAATAGTTAAGAGATTTGACTGAAACCACTCATTTAATAGGTTAAGATCATTCTGAGCTTCGGCTATTATAGCTTCGACTGAGTCTCCAAAGTAAAAGAGACTTGTGTCGTCTGCATAGAGGGAGATGTCTCCTTTGAGACCCAATTCACTGATACTGTTTTTGTCAGCCGTTACTGCAGAAAGAATGTCCCTTTGTCAAGAGTTTGTGTCTGATTGCGTCTTATTTTTCAATAAGTTCCATCCTGAAATTGTAATGCAAAAACATGCTCTACTAGTTAAAACTACGCTTTGAACACATAGATTCAATAATGATGACATTAATTTCTAATCCACACTACCCGATTACAATAAGTTTCGAATAATAAGCCATTGCAGTCGTTATCTACAACTATTTGACTGGACATCTTGTTCCCGATCCACGGATTGTTATCAGCAACAAGACCGTTAAGAGATTAGCGATCACACTACAACCATTAGGAGGCTGTGATAGTAACATTGGCTTATCTAAATATGTGGGTACCTATGTGATACGGTAGCATTGTGTGCTAGTTTTGAAGCCTGGTCTTGAGAGGGTCTTGGGCTTAATATTTTCTGGAAAACCTTTAGAGTTAAGTGTTTTGGCAAATTTTACCGACTATTACCGGTAGTACCTTTCATACAATCTTATCTCCATTCATACTTCTTTTTTTTTCATGGATAATCATCAAAAACCCCTTTCGCTCTGGGTGGAGCGGGGGGGAGTGTCCTCCTAGTGCTCTTTGCTTTCCAGGGCCGTGGTAACTCTTTCGAACAAAATCTGCAACCCTGGCAGGGTGTACATTCATACCAATGTTACAAATGCGAAAGTCAGCTTTCTGTTTGTTACCTTATCAATTAAGGCTTAATTAATTAACGATTTTTTATATTGTATTGTGTTAGGCTTTGGAGAAAGGTTATATGATACAGTTTATCTGTAGAAAAGGCCAGTGGCAGAAGCTTATTGTTTATGAATTACGACGACGACATGGTTGGCGCAGTGGTTGAGCAGTTGACTGCGCTGTGTGTCTCGGGTTCGATTCCCGCTCGGAACAAATATTTGTATGGCCCACAGATAGTTGTTCCGGGTCTGGCTGTTTGTGTATTTGAATTTGTATGTTTGTATGACCCACGATACAGGAGAAATTCCTAGTGTGGGGCAACGTTTTTTAAAAGAAAAGAAAAGACAAACCGCTAAGGCGGTAGTGGAAATAAATAGGTCTATGACTCCTTGCTTTTATATTCTTTATTGCACAAAAACATAATCATTTTTTTTTATTTATTATTATTGATAGGCACGCGCTTGACCACTATCTCACCTGATGGTAAGCGACGATGTGGTCGAAGATGGAGCACGCTTGCCTAGAAGTCAACATTCAAGACTCATTTGTGAATCTGCTGTATTTAACCATTACTGCATAATTAAGTGACCCTGTTGGCCTATAGTTTTTGTACCACAATATAATTTATCGCAGCTCTCCTGTAAAATAGGAAATCTCCTTTGTACATAAACTGTCCTGATAGATTTACAACAGGGATGCGATAAAACTATAGAACAGGGTCACTTAAAGATGCAGTAATGGTTAAATACAGGACCACATCGCACGAAGATATTTGCGCCCCTAAGAAGTAAACTCTCGTACAATCCTTAAGTTACGTCTTGTAATTTCACTGCGGCTAATAGTCGTAAAATACTTTAGAAATACTGTATATAAATAATATCCAGTAATGTACAAGTTATAAAGTAAGGCCGTTGCTTGAGTATTGAGAAAATATTGAATACTCTCTGAGGGAAATGTATAATCATCAGCCTTGTGAAGGCCGCGGGATTCAGGTAGATGCGGGACGCACAGGTCTAGAGATAGATAGATATATGGAATAGATGAACCTAATACAACACTCGGGCCCAGTGTGGGTTGCAGGATGACTCGTGTTTTTGAATTTGTGGTATGAAGTCATGCGCGTTTGGGCAGTGCACTTGTGATGAAATAAATTACACAAAGTACTATAGTAACTAACCCTCTTAGTTCGAACTCGGAAAAATAAAATATTTCGTGTGGCAGTTGTGTTTTTTTTTGATTTAATGGGTAGAGGACGATTTGTATTTGGGTGGCTGTGCTGCCTGTATTCAGTGAAATACCGTTTTAGAAGAGGTTAGCCAGAAAGAGCTGACCTCGTTTATAAACTGAATGAGTGCCTTTACAGACATAGGTACAAATTTTATCAACAGCGATCAAAAGTTAGCAATTTTAACAATGCTACAATACTCGTTGTGTGTAGCCTAAAGTATTCAAAAGCCTTTACAGCATAAAAACTAGTATAATAATACAAATGTCAAATTAAAAGGAAGGGATAATTATTAAAATAATACAGTTAAGTCTGCTTACACAGGCAATACCATATCATTGAAATAATTAACCAGTAGCCAAACCACTTATCATCTATGAAATAACCTATCATCTATGAAATGACCACCTCCACACATCTACATAGTATTCACTTAAGCCATACCCCTACTTCTGTTTAATAACGATGTTTATTTTCAAAATAATCAAGGTTTGTTTCAATGTACTACAACACCTGCTTACTCCGAATGGGAAAAAGGGAATATGGTAAATATTGGCCGATCAGTTCTGAGCGGAGCCGCGGGCGAAATCATAGGAAAAACATTACTCGCTTTGAAGTGCCTGACTATTTTTTAAATAAAATGCAGATAAATGAGAAGAGTTCTGTGTGTGTGTATTTAACTTTTTTGAAATAAAAAATACTAAAAAATAGTGCATATTAATAAAAAAAATATAGGAACAAATTGTTGTGTGAAATAGCTCTATAGCTATTTCACACAACACTACACACACACACTATACACACACTACACACACACACACACACACTATACACACACTACTTTTTGTAATTTCTAATATATTTTATAATGTTATATGTATGTGATGTGGTAGTACTCTCCTAAATAAATAAATAAATAAAAATAAATAGCTTATTGCTCTATAGCTATAGCTTATTGTGCCTGATACTGTAAATACATCGTGCAATGCAATCGTATTTTTCCGTACAAGTGCGAAAAACACTAGGTACATTGCGAGCCTAAACGAGGCGGGGTAGGAGCCAGTTATGGAGTGTGTTGAAAAAAACATCCTAAGTAAATCTTTCAATTAAGTTTTTCAAATTCAAATTCAAATTATTTATTTCAAATAAACCATTCACAGGCACTTTTGAATTGTCAAGGTCGGTCAGTCAAAAAGATGAAGCTATTTGCACGTTCCAAAGCGTAGATCTCTATGGAGAAGAACGTGCAAGAAACTCCACGGACACTCTTTTAAATTATTTTTCTTTACAATTTTATGGTTACATCATTCCTGTTGAAATTAAACAAACATATATGTGAGAACGATGTAAAAAGAAATGCACGTTAAAGTATCCGGCATAAGATAGGTACACGGTATAAAAATATCAACTTTGTTCGGGTTTCTCGCCTTATTTTTTAATGTCTATTTAAGCTAATCAGAAACATTGTTTTATTATGTTCTTCTGTTCCATTTACAAACATTGGCCAGTCCGCCACACAAATATAAATACCAACTACGAATAAAACACCACTGTGTACCAACCTTTACATAAAATGGCAGTCACCGAACGCTTATTTCACTGTCCCTGCATCTCCGTAGCTCATAGTAATTGAATTGTCCAGCATCCTCGCTCTCTGTATTTATGTAGCTCATAATTTATGACTGCTGAGCTGTATTCCTGTATTTAATCGTAGCTCACTCAACGACATCTGTCATTGCATGGATTTGATGTAAATTATTGGTATGTTGGCAGTATTGTAGATGGGATGGGTTGGGATGTAAATTGTGTGGGATTGTGGAGTTTACTCCTAAATGGTTTTTAATTTATATAAGCAAAAACTATTTACGACATTGATAAGATACTTTTATGGTTCTTAGAAGGTTTCTGTAGGATCACTGGTGTGTCCGTCTGTCTGTCACAGCCATTTTGTTCTGGTTCTACTGGACCAATTCCGTAGTACACATAACGTGTTAGGGATACGTAAATACTAAACCTAAATTAAACGTATCCCTATAAAGTGACGCTCAAAAATTAATGGCTGGGATGTAAAAAGAAACCAACAGGGTGAGGGTGCCTATTAAACTAAACAAAAGTAGCACAGTAGGTACCAGTATTTAAATATCTATTCATTCGTTATCGAGTGACCTCCAGAGGTAAGTGATAATTAAACAAATTGATTGAGCTAATCACGTTCAGGCAACCGGCGGAGATGGTAATGTTGGAAACTAACATATTCACTATACGCTACGTGATGCAAAAGTTAACAAAGGGCATAGCACAAATGTTTTGACGTATATTAACGTAACAGTATCGTTAACATAAGTAAATTTAGAATACAAAAACTATAACCCCATAGTATTTTAGTTTAATTTTATGCGACATACCTACCTTCACAATTTCTATCACACAAAAATGTGAATATAGTATCCAATTCAAATTAATATTATGTGCGAAACTCAAAGTTACGTTACGTCATACGTCAAAAACATTCGAGCTAGGCCCTCAGATTTTAAAATTCAAAAGCCTTGAGGATTGCCGCTACTGTGTGCAAAAATTAAACAGGAATAAATAACACTGAAATCGCGAAAAAAAAAACGACTGCCCCATATGTTTCTGTGTGCATAATGCGATAAAAATGCAGTAAACAGCTGATTTCAACGGACCCATTGTAACACTTGTATAATGACAGTACCATGACCCCTTAAGAGATATTGCGTTTATTATGTTACACGTTGTTTAAACTGCAGTTCTTCATAAAACTTATGTATAGACTTTTGGAACTACTCACGTTTTCTAACAGTAACTTTAGCGCTATTTTTCTCTACGATTCAAAAATATGAATCACATAAATAAAACAATTCAGAAATTGAATCGATAAAACATTATTCAATCGAATCCTGCACCGATGATCGAAACAAAGGCTATTTTATGGGCCACACCGCGTTTATTACAGATATTGTGGGCACGGTCAGTACCTTTACAGCGGAAAATGAATTATAGACCAAACATAATCGATTTAATTCAATAAAAGATAAATTATTGTAATAGGAAATTGCTTAGAAACGGTTATATTTAGGTGTTATTATATGCTCGTGTTTCAAGTAGTTTATATTACTTAACCAATGCACTAAATGCTAAATTAAAACCATATAATTTTCCTCAATCTTTTGATTATTTATTTTTATATATTTGTAATAAATTTTTATTTTAATATCAGTAAGATTCTACTCAGTGGATGCCAGCTGAGAAAGGCGTGGCGTCGCGTCACAGAGGCTGGTCATGAAAGCGCTGTCGAGCTGATCAGGATGCATCACGAAGATTAGCTCGGCAAGGAAAGAGTTAAAGATACTGGGGAGGCCTTTGCTCAGCAGTCAGAAATCTTAAGGTAACAAAATAAAATTAACATCACTGGATAAGCTATCTTGTGCGTACATTTTAACTTAACGTAAGCTAAATATACAAAACGCAACAAGTCATAAATCAACGCTTAATATGTTGTGATAGGTACAAAAAATACAAGCGTAAAACGAAACGGCACGCTATGTGGACGAGAAGATGGCCACATAATATAATGATAGACTATGTAAAGTGATCAACCTGTGTAATTTAGCGACGCTACACAGGACTACGCAAAAGTATAACTTTACAAATCTATGAAACAAGAGCGATAAAAGATATAAAAAATTCCCAGGTTCTCCAGCAGAAAAAAAAGTGCGGATAGTATTATAAATGGGGATAAATATAATGACCACCATAAAATGCTTTGATACCCTTAGTTTTGTAACCAAAAATATCTACTTAACACCAGAAAAATAAAGTCTAAAAATACAATAGTACCAGCTATTTTAGTCACGACTCCACTTTAAATTGTATTCGACCACCAAATTTAGTAAATGATCACCAAATCTTGACGACCACATTAATGTATTATTTTTGCCTAAATAAACTACTGTGATTGCCATAAAATGTAGGCTTGGGGTTACAAACTGGATAAAATAGGTTAGGTTAGGTTAGAATTGTGACCAACCGTGCGCGAGCCGAGCGAGCGAAGCGAGCGGTGCCGCGGCAGCGGCCGGCGAGCGCTACTTCTCGAATATTTTTTTGGAAAAAGTTATTTATTTCACACTTTTTTAACCGCTCAGGCCCAACATGTGAAAATTCCCTAAAAAAAAAAATCTTATGTAATAGGTAAATAAACATTAAATTCGCGAACCAAACAATAGCTGCCAATAAAAATGAAAGAAAGCTTATAAATTAAAATAAAGCTTTATATTTACTTAAAAGTTTTAGATTAACAATGATTTGTTTGACATTAGTTTGCTTAAACAGGATAGCAAGATGTAAAAACTTTGATTTTAATTTTACATTAAAATGCTGGTATGATTTTGGTGATCATTTACTACTTTTGGGTTAACAATGATTTATTTGGAGTCATTTTACTTAAAAGGGATAGCGAGACGTTAAAATTTTGGTTATAATTTTAAATTAAAATGCGTGTTTAATTTTGGTGATCATTTACTATTTTTATCTCCTAAATGTTACTATATCTGGTGGTAAGTTAAACATAAGCCATTATAAATATTAATAATGATGAATTCTTTATTTCGAGTAACAATGAGACTCAAATAGTGTTAGTAACAAACATAAACTTACAACTATATTAGTGAAATTAAATTGCTAGTGCCCCCCACATATCAGGGCCCTATTTGATAAAAAAATACACCCGATTGTTAGCAGCACAATTTCGTCATTATGTTTGCGTTTGATGTAACTTTAAAATCTAATTAATTAAAAAGTAAGTAGCCTTTGCGCCGTAGGTAATGGGCAATTTAAAATTATACAATGTTTAACAGAATAAACGCAATACCTCATACGGGGTCGTTGTACTTTTTCGCGATTTCAGTGTTGGTCTCATAGTAAAAGTTATTCATAATGATGAGTACAATGACCCCATAAGAAGTATTGCGTTTATTCTGTTACACGTTGTATAAAGTTGTTCAACTACCTCATATTTTTTAGGCAGATTAACTAGTTACTAGTTAATCTGTGGCTAAAACATACTGTAAGGAACTACTACTAGTTACTAGTAGTTACTAGTAGTTCCTTACGGGTTTAACTCGCATAGCTGAGAAATTTGTAAACTATCCTGGTTAATAATAAAAATAAACCCAATTATATTTTTTTATATTTTTAAATGTTTTTTTTTGCTGTATTTTTTAAGAAATATTTAAAAATGTTTAAAATAAGTAAAGAAAAATGAATTAACGAAATAATAAACCCAATTAACTTTGCTAAGTTAACCTTCTGCACTTATTTATTTAGTGACGTTTGTTAGTCTATGTTTTGTAAAACATTGCGTGATGGCCACGCCTCCAATAAAGACTTTGGAAATACACCTGGCAAAAAACGGATTAGAATAATGAAAATGAAATGTCTACCCCTGACTTCACGGTCGATTTTGTTTTGAAAGAAATGAGAAAGAGCAATTCAATTTATAGAAACTTTTGAATGGCAAAGCGATGTTTATATTCCTATGCGAAGTTAGAACCCAATTTTTGCATCTGTAGAAGTTTCCTTGGCAACTTACTGAAAAAGCGTGTCCGCAATCTAAGACCAGCTAACTGCATGTATATTTATGTAAAAGAGAGTTGTTACGTAACAGTTGTTTATTGAATTATATTATTCTATCTTTCATATTCGTATAGATTACTTTTTATACGGGGTTATTTTTTCATGACCGGCCAAATTTTCACTGGGTGTTCTACCCATGAATATGAACAACTTTCACTATGGGACCGACTCTGAAATCACGAAAAAAAATCAGCTGTTTCATACATTTTAGTCGAGTAGGTATTGAACTTTTGTATGAAACAGCTTATTTTTTTTTATACATATTCATGGGTAGAACACCCAGTCATTTGGCCGGTCATTAAAAAATAACCCCGTATGAGGTTACTTACTACGGTGAACAGTCGTCAGACAATCGAAAAAGATTTAATGAGATCTTTTATAAAAAGCTTGGCTTCTGGGCCAATTCCAAGCTTATAAGCCAAGTAACTTTCTTATCCTGTGAAGAATTTAAAGTGTACTTAAAATTTTACGGGCTGGAACGCAATACTTTTCATGTTATTCGATTTTATTGACAGATCTTTTTTACTTTTTCTGAATAGACTTTTCCATGGCATTGCGTTTCGCTTAGTACAGTGAAGGTTAGGAAGCACTCGTGCGGAAAATTACATCGCTTTAGACCCAGAACTCTAACCATTGGCCAGAAATACACTTTTTAATCCATGTTTACTATGTGCATCTTTTCATATTATATTTATGTACGGACTTATGCCTTTGTATTCTTTTCGCAGTTTACATAAAAAAGATCGTAAAATTTAACGATTACCTAGTTCTACATGTACGAGAAATTGTTTCAAAGCTAATTACTGCTACGCAACTTGTTTTTATTTATTTTCTAAAACATAGCAAAAAGGCTACTGTGTAGTAGGTTGAGCTAAAAAAATTGAATAAAAAGTGCTTTATGAGTGGACTGAGTAAATATATGGTTGTTTGCGTATTTGTATATCTACTTCATTAAAATGCATAGGTAGTACATATATTATGATGGGTGAATTCTGAAGCTTTGTATCATGTTGAGTCTGTTTTGAGATATACGGTCCTGTTATACAAATCTCTGATCTTTTTTGTGTTAATTGTCATGAAAAATGCATCGGCAGAAGGTTTACATTATTAACTGATTTTTGAACCCAGACGCAAAATCTGTCTCCCTTATATGCAAATAGACTGTGAGGTTTTTTTGCTGTAAAAAACAGCTCAGCACAAGAACATAATTTATCGTACTCATAAAAGCAGAGAAAAACAGAAATTCTCAAAAAATAACAGAAAAAGGGGGAGGTTGTCAATTTGGATGTTTATATAAGTATTTTATGTTCGGGTATAACTCCGTCATTTAAGTGGATATTCTAAATTCTTTTTTTGATCGAAAGAGGTTTATTCCGAAATGGTCTCATTTAAACGTAAAGATCTGATGAAGAACTTCGGAGATAGATAATTAAATTGATATGGACTGGTTGGAATGTTTGGAATGTTGGGGGGTACAGTTACCGGCACGTAAGTTGGCAAGATATTTCGTAGTGGGGAAGTTCGCGCATGTAAAAATGTATGAAATTGTGCGTGCGCGAATTTCTCCCACCACAAAATATCTTGCCTACCTACTTGCCGGGCATTATAACAGTACTAAAAAGTGCAAAAAATAAAAAAAGTTTTTTACAAAACAATATTACCGACTTCCAGATAAAACCACTACAAAGTACAAAATAACTTTTATTTTGGAATTCGGTGTCAAAAAAAGAAAAAATCACGCCAGGAACATCTAGAGTTATATTTAATTTAAAGTATATGTTAGTCAAGCCACCTCATAGCCAACCAGCAAAGCATTCCCATAAGTTTACCTATATTTAATTCAAAGTAAGCCAAGCCGACTCGCACCCAATTTATTAAACCTAGCAAGCGAAGAAAAACAGATGACAAACGAACAACAATTTCTTTTTCACACATTCAGTAGGCCTTATTATAAGGTATTTTAATAAAGACTTTTCAACTTCAATACTGGCTACCAATTAGATACAAAAAATCAAAGTGTGTCGCCTACTTTATGTAAGGTTTAACTCAAGTTTACGAGCTGGATACGCAAGAATGCGCAGTTTACGCGTCCATTGCGCAGTTTATTCGAAATGTACGGGCTATTTCTTGCGAGGAATGGTAATGGAGTGCGCGCGGAAATGGAATCATTTGGATGCCTCTGGTGAGCGAGACTGTACAGGTCACAGGTGTTTTATTTCGTACGTGAAACTGTTCGGCGGAAGAAAAAATTTTTTTTTGATTTATTTTATTTTTTGGTTACAAATCCAGAACTTTTTCTGTTGTTGAGAAATTAGAAAAAGCTCTTTTCCCGTAAAAACACCAATTTTGTGTTTTCTTGTAGAGAATCAAGAAACATGCAACAAAGTAGTACCTACTCTTAAACATGGAGTTTTACGACCGTCTTTAAATTCGCCTGTTGTTTAAAAAAACATAAACAATGGTCATCTAACTCTATTCTTTTCTGTTACTGTAATTCTTGACTTGCCTGTTATAAAATGTCACGATGTACGACCCAGTAGCAATATAGACAACCAAATTTAGCTTACGCCACTTCCCAAAAAGCATCACCACCGTTACCCCACCCCGCCACTAGGTGGCGCCGCACGTAACCAAACAAAGTGCGTTATATTCCCGTGGGAATAGTTATTTACCACCGTAAGCCCTCGTAGGAACTTCATTAATCTGTCGCATTGCTATGACCAATCCTGACGTCGCGTATAAGGACAGGGACACATTAGAGAATGTGGAGCATGCCTTACGACATAATCAGATGTTCGACGCCCTTTTATAGAGATCGTTATAACGATTTGACGCCTTTTAATTGTGTAGTGATAGTATCGCTGGAAGTAAGTTGGACTATAAACAGGTTAGATGAATGCTTGATTTTATTATTATTTAAATTATGCTGAGTTGATACAGATCTTTTTATTAGTGTGGTGTGTAAATGGATGCTGAGTTTTATGTAAATTATTGTTGCATTCGATAGCCATTGTGAACAGGTTCATGACTTCAATCAAGATTCTGAAAAAAATAAACGTTTTCCTAAAGAGGTATGACGAAAATATTAACCCCAGTTGCATGTTTAATAAACAATGTCAATTTAGCTAAGTTCGCTCAGCTTAGTTAATTTTTCATAACAGCTATTTTTCTATTATTCAAAAATCTCTTCGATATTCATTTACAAGTAAAAGTAGACTAATAATTAACAACTGAATTAATACAAACTGCTAATAATAATGATGTACAAACGCGTAAACAATAATAACTAAATGATTTATTGATGCCGATCAATATCATCTAAATCACTGTCCATTTATTACTCAGTAAAACTTTTGTTTCATTTACGGTAAGTTTATGGCGTCTCATAACCTAACTGTGTCTGTGTTATTCTCTCTATTTGTACCCACTCGATACAAAAGACCTGAAAAGAATGTGTAACAGAACTATAAGGAAAATTGCTTCAATAAATTTCATTTCGCTACTAACTTTTACAATGGTTTTGTAATAATAAAATGATTGGACTTTCCCATAATACATTATTATGTAGGTAATTTAATTTGGCACACAATACTGTTCGCGAGAATCAATTTTAACGTTGTATGGGAGTTATTTTAATCAAAGAGTGTGTAACAGTGTCATAGTTGTTTTTGGGCGAGGCAACATTGTGATTGCCGATGAAATACTATAATTATGTTGACTGTCTTTTGATAACAATAGTAGGTATTGTTATCAAAAGACAGTTTTCATTTTCTTGATCCATCAAATTTAGTTTTTTCAAAGCAATATACTCGTGTCTACGTTTCATTTTGTAAAGCACGCACTGATACAATCAAAAAACACCCGATACGTGTGTTCTTTTCTCGCAGGAAACTGTTCAATTTTAAGATTCTAATTCCCAGACAAAAGAACATTCTATTTATCAGTGATAACTACGAAGTTTAAAATGTCAAAATTGTATGTAACATTTCACTAGCGCATGTCAATTTCATTTTGACACTCGTGAACTAATGGGAGAATGTCACTTTGTTGATGCTCTCTTGTTCCATATTCGATTCTCAGGTGGCATAAGCTAAGTATACATTCACCTTTACACAAGAGACAAATCACAAGTCATGGAAGTATTCGTTCAATCAAATGCTCGTTTATTTGTGAAGCCACGAGCCATGAGCCATGGCTTCTCAGAAGCAAGTTCATTACAGAACAGATTGAAATCGAATTAGGTTCTTGTCAATTTTCAGTGTGGTACACCGTTTAGCTAACTGTTTATTGATGGTGAAGAATTGTTTGTTATTGATGTTGAACTATATGGCGTGCATTTGGAAAAGTTTATATGTCTAGCAGTCGGCTGTAGGCTGATGATAATGAACCTTTTTTGTCAGTTTTCAGGGTTCTGCCATGAAAGGTAACCGTTTCCTTCTGTATCTAATGAACCGTTTTAGGTAGACGCACTGTTGAAATTTTCACAGAATGTGCTGCTAGTTAGCACTATAAAAACAACTAATAAAAATTTAATTAAATTCCAAAAAGACGTGATTTTCGGCGTTTTTTGCATCCCCGAGAGTCGAACGTTATCCGGTTTTTTGCCAAAATTAATTCAACAACTCACAGCAACTGACGCACGGTCCGTTCGACAATTTATCACATTAATATTGCGATTACTTTTGTTTCAAAAACAGGGCCTTAAATGCCCATTGCCTACTTCTCTGAACAAAAACTCCCTAACTACTAAATAAAAAATAATCTTGATCATGTTTCATAAGCTATAAATAAATACCAACATAAAGGCACACAAAGCTCACACAGTAACAAACGGAAAACCAGAATCGCATGGAGTGCAACAATGTATCGAACTTATAATTGAACCAATAAAAAACAATTTGACACATCAAAGTGGAAATTAATTCAGTTACCGTATCTCTAAACCGGCTGGGCCGAAATCAGTGCTGATGTTCGATTTATTTGTGGAACATGCTGTGGCTTTTAGGTCTCAGGGAGAGGCTACCTAATTAACCAATTAAATACACTATCAAGCCACTAAACTAAAAACAAATAATTATTATCATTCGTTATCATTCTCATGCTCCTATAATTGAACACAGCTTAAAATACACATACATATAAAAACCAGCCAAGTGCGAGTTGGACTCGCGCACGAAGGGTTCCGTACCATTATCTACAAAAAAACGGCAAAAATATCGCGTTTGTTGAATGGGAGCCCCACCTAAATTTTTTTTAAGCTGTTTTTAGCATTTTTTGTTATAGCGGCAACATAAATACATCATCTGTGTAAATTTCAACTGTCTAGCTGTCACGGTTCATGAGATAGATACAGCTTGGTGACAGACGGACAGCGGAGTCTTAGTACTTAATAGCGTCCCGTTTCTACATGCCTCAATTCCTGGAGTCTTTGCCAGTGAAAGAATTTTCGTAAATCGAATTAGTATTCGTAGATAAAACCTTTTTACAAACAAATTTTCATGACAATTTCAGCCGAAAGACGTCAATAGGTTTTTTTTTATTTATGAATGGGCTCGCTCTTGACCTCGATCACGCCTGATGGAAAGCGATAGATGAGGTCCATGATGAAGCGAGCGTGCCCAAAAGATACCTTGAAGCACTGGTACTCCCACGCGTCGACGAAACACAGCAGGCTGCTTGACGCCGGGCTCCGGAGAGAGGGTGGTCGCGAACCAGGCGGGTGTTACCCCTACCAACGCAAGGGAAGGATTGGCCAGTCTTATAAGGTGTTAGACGAGACTGTCCAGGATGCGCCAAGCGCTCGGTTCAATTGAGTGTCTGATGGAACAAATTGCGCTACACGAGGATGCTCCTTCATGCATCCCAAAAACATGGAACATGAACATAGGCCTCCCCCAAGAGTCCACTTCGACCGGTTCTGTAGATCTTGCATCTAGCAGATTCCCGCACCCTACACACCAGGTAATCGGTCCACCTTGTCGGAGGCCTTATATCGCTTCATCTTACGATACGCGGTCGCCACTCCACAACCTATTGATCCCATAGACTCTTCGTTCTGCGAGCAATATACCTACCCTGCCCAGTGTCACTTGACTTTGGCAATTCTTTGGGCTATAGGATCATTAACCTTGGTTCTCCTGCTGATATCTTAATTCCTGATTCGATCATTCAAGGAAACTCCGAGCTAACTCGTTCCATTGCTCTTTGGATGACTTTCTGATGAGGCTCAAGAGCGTTTGTGCCGTACGGCATTTCATGAAAACTTTCAACTCCATAATTTTCGAAATAAATGAACCGATTTTAATGTGAATTGGTATACATACGCTAAATATCCACTAGGTCTAAATAGTTTGTAGAGAACATTTTCGAAAAAGAGTTTAGAGGGAGTGAGAGAGCGATTTTAAGTTTTCTATAGAAAGTGAAAAATCACTATCTTTTAGTTTTTCATTTATAATATTAGTGTAAATAAATACGGTCCAGATTTAGAAATTCAGCTAGGGTTAAATCCAAAAAAGTTGCAATTCACAAGTATCAATTAAGTAATACAAATTAATTTTAAGGCAAAGTCTTTGACATGGATTAGGGATTCTACAAGGATCCCTGTTGCTCTTACATTATCTTCTTTACATAATTTATAACAACACAAGATATATCGCAGTCTTTCACAAATAATTGCTTCAATCTCGGCAGCCAGTCAGCTGACACAGCCAGGTACAAGTGCACAGCCATTTAGCGTGATGTAATAAAACGGTAATTCCACTTGCATATCTTTTTTTAAAGGGTCCGGCAACTGGTTTGGAGTGCACCGTTGCAGTCATTCAGTGCAGGCTTGTTCTTTTTTTTAAGAGTAAAAGTTATTTTAAAACTGGAATTGATGAACATTTAAATACTTTTTAGTAATCAGTTGCGAGGTCTTGATTTTTTGCTCTCTTTTGGCTTTTTACCAAGCATCCGCTGTCCGTTCGTCTGTCTGCCAGAGGGCATAATAAATAGACAGTAGAAATTTGTTGTTCTAATGTAACTATAACAGCAAATAATTTATACTAATTATAAATGCCAAAGAGAGTGTAACTCTTTCACGCATAAATCACTAAACCAATTTTGACGAAGTTTGGTACAGGAATAGATAGGACCGTGGAGCCAATTATTGGCTACTTTAACGTGAGCGAAATATCGGAAAAAAGCTATTCAAAATAAAATAAAGTTTTAAATTAAAGGGTTAAGACATGGGACCCTTTGTGTCAATGTTACAGCAGAAACTGATGGGCAATTGGATGTTCATTGCTCAAAGTAGTATTTTCGAGACATCTACCGCTCTATTTTATTTTATAGAGGTTATATACAACCTTATCCTATCAATTTTCTCTGTTGGTGCAATACTATCTGACCCCAGAAAGGCAGAATGGCAATAACTGGAAGATATCTAGAGAATTCATTGGCAATAATAGTAATTTATTATACAGTATATTAGTACTTTAGTAGTATATTGGTGCAGTTTGACCCTGGTATGATTACCTGTTTTGTAGGGAACCGCTATCTACTAAACAATAAAATTTAAATACGGCACAAAGTTCTCTAAAGGTACAGTCACATAAATTCGAAATATATCGTCCGATATATTTAAATTGAGAGCGTTTTTCGTGTACGATAGCTTCGTAACAAACCCGTTAAATAAGTTGTTTAATAAACACGATTATTTTGTTTCTGGGGAAATACCAGAACGGAAGAATGGACAAAAATAATAATCAATCAGCTCAAGCCAAAATATGTGGTTACTGCTCGTTTCTTCATAATCAGTTTTGGATTTTAATCTAGCAAGTAGCAATAATCAAAATGTAGCTTTTGTTATATTTATTTTCGCCGCCGTTATCTATAACTGCGGCTCCAAGGTAACATCTACCTTTATACGAAAATTCTTCAAAATCAGTTAGGTGTAGCGGAAGGTGTAATTTCGACCTCGCAAAGTGGGACTCATCATCATCATCATCATATCAGCCGAAAGACGATCACTGCTGGACATAGGCCTCCCCCAAGTGTCACCACAACAACCGGTCCTGTGCGTCTCGCATCCATCGGCTACCAGTGAGACTACCAGGTCATCGATCCATTTTGTGGGAGGCCTTCCAACGCTGCGTCTTCCGGTACATGGTCACCACTCCAGAACTTTTCGGCCCCATCGACCATCTGAAGCAATGTGCCCTGCCCACTGCCGCCTACTGCAAGTGGGACTACCTAGGATCAACTGCAAGGTGTGGAAGTGGAGCCGAGTCACAAACCATGCTCCCCTCCTATCTGTGCCCCAAAACATGCAGTAAGTGACCTGTGTACTGCCACCAACGATGCCGTGGAAGTGGCAACGTTTTGGGCCACCTAAATCTATCGTGCCAGCGACACGAAGATGAAGAAGAAGCCTACCAAACCAAGTAACATTTGAATTCATAATATAAATTTAAAAGTTAGATTAGGGTTTTATCATTAGCAAAACGCAATGTCGTAGCGCAGTATGTAGTGTGATGGGGCCTTTGAATTCCATTTATCTTTATTTATAGGGACGATACCGTTTCAGAATGCGCTCGCTACTGTTACAGAAAATAATGTGCATTGGTACTTAGCTAACAACAGTTAAAAGTCCTATTGTACTAGGGTTCCGTAGGTATATAATTAGGTTGGGGAAAAAGTCTTTTCGCATTATAGTATGTATGAACTTTTAATAAAATCTCTTTGGCTATGCTAGTTGTATCTGGCTGGTTTTGGTATGAAAGTTTAAATTTAAAGAAAATAATTCCAAATTCAAATTAGGAAAATGTGTGATTTTCATTTGTTTTTTGTACTGTCAGGATGAGTGAATCTAATGAAGAAATTCGATACATTTTAAAATTTTACTACAAAAAAGGTAAAATGCAACGCAAGCCGCGAATAAAATTTGCGATGTTTATGGACCTAGTGCAGTGTCTGTGAGAGTAGCAGGTTTAAGCGTTTTCAATCCGGAAATTTTGATGTCAAAGATGCACGTCGCGCTGGTCACCCTATTACGGATAAAACGGATGCCATTTTTTTAAAAAGTGGAGCAAGATAGTATAGTAGATATCAGTAGTTACGACGTAGCTGAAGAACTGGGAATTAACCACAAAACAGTTTTGGCGCATTTGAAAAAAACTGGGTACACAAAAAAGCTCGATATTTGGGTACCTCACGAGCTCACTGAAAGAAAACTAATGAACCGTGTACTCATTTGTGATTCTTTATTATGACGTAATGAAACCGAACCATTTTTGAAGAAGCTGATAACTGGTGATGAAAAGTGGATCACGTACGACAAGAACGTGCGAAACAGGTCGTGGTCAAAGGCCGATCAGGCTTCACAGACTGTGGCGAAACCCGGGTTAACTTGCAACAAGGTGATGCTGTGTGTGTGGTGGGATTAAAGGGCATTATTCATTATGAGCTATTACCACCAGGCAGGACCATCGATTCTGAACTCTACTGCGAACAACTGATGAGATTAAAGCAAGAAGTTGAGAGAAAGCGGCCGGAATTAATCAACAGAAAGCGTGTGGTTTTTCATCATGATAACGCTAGACCTCAAACATCTTTAGCCACTCAGCAAAAATTAAGAGAGTTTGGCTGGGAGTTGTTAATGCATCCGCCGTTTAGTCCTGACCTTGCACCTTCAGATTTCCACCTGTTTCGGTCTCTTCAGAATTCTTTAGGCAGTTGACACTGCCAAAACCACTTGTCGCGGTATTTTGATCAGAAGTCCCAATTTCTATAGCAATGGGATCATGTCCCTACCTACAAGATGGCAAAAAGTTATCAAACAAAATGGTACCTACATACTTTAGTTAAATGTAAATAAACTATATTAAAAAATGTTTTGAATTTTCTTAAAAAACGCGAAGAAACTTTTTCCCCAACCTATTATATTACACCAATGAGATCAAGCTCAAGTGGTGTCTATCAGAAGCAACGATTGTGTCAGATTGTGATGCTTTAGGACGTCAATATTTAATAATAGTGTAAGAGGGTGAATTTCAACAAATGCAATTTTTTTTATCATATCGGTGAACTTTTTCATTTATTTATTTTTTTGTTTATTTTTCAGGTTCTATGTAATCTTTAGGATATTAAATATCCCAAAATTTAATATCATCAACGTATCATTTAAGACTAAGGAGAAATTTCAGTTTGAATTCTGGTTTCCACCGATGTGACAAACCGGCACCGATTATTTTTTCTGTACACCGATATTGTAAGTTTATCCACCGAAATGATGTACATATCCAGCGATAAGATAATCTATCCACATTTGAACATCAAAAAGGAAATAGTTAGTAGGTACCTTTATATTTTTACAAGGGTGACTTAGAACTGAAGACCTGAACTGAGGGTCTTATGTAAGTAGATCACATCCAAAGAGAACTGAGTTATTAGAAATCCAATTAAAATATATTTTTTGAAATTATATACCTACCTATATTTACTTTATACTATATTTACTTTATAGCTACTTAGAATGAAAAAAAAAAAAGAATTTTAGCTTTTCTTATTCTTTCCAGCAAACTCTTTCTCTCTTTTTTCTCATCCTCTTTTAGTTTTGGCCTCGGCATTCTTAAACAAAATTAAGCTATTATGATGTTTTACTTTTATCTATTTATTATTTTGTTATTTATAATGTACTTACTATTTTTAATTAGAAATTTTTTTCTAGAGAAAACTTTAATGCTTTCAATTGCTCCACCTCACCATCATCATCTCAGCCTATAGATGTACATTACCGAATACAGACCCCCCTAATGATACATTTATACATCTACTACCCAGTGGTATCGTGGTAATGATTTTGGCAGTCTATGTAGGTATATAATGTATGTGTTTGTGTGTATGTTTGTAAGTTCCATTATTTCTTTGTATACTTAACGAAATGACACGGGATCAACCGATATGACAAATCGACTCACCGAGATGATAAAACGATTTACCGATATGATAAAGCAATCCACCGATGTGACAAAACTGTGCGTTGATCATGAATCAAAACACCGATATTAGATATAAGACACCGATTGATTTTTTCTTATAATTTCGGTGTAAATTATCACATCGATGGTTATAAAGACCACCGATTACAGCGATATGAGAACAGCGACGTGAGAAATAAAACACTTTTTAGAAAATTATAAAAAATGCATAATATCTAGGATAAATTCAATGACAGTCAATGAAGCTAATTCACTTACTACCTCTGTTAGAACCAAACAACAATAATAAAACTACTTATTACACTAGAAAAATGCAAACACCGATATTATAAAATAATTGTCCGGGAGCAACTGAAATGGCGTACTAACGTTATTGACAGGAATATGCAGCGATTTGACACATGGCCGTCCTGACTGCGCACTAGCACACACTAACGAGGGAAATAAAATTGGGGTAGGGACTCTGTCGGACTCGTCGATGTAAAGTTAGGTTTAAATTACTTTTGTCCAGCGATATGAGAACATTTTGCAGGACAAGTACGTTTGTGCCTCTCAGTAATAATAATCGTTAATTATGTAATAAAATATGCTATATATTAATAACAAAACTCGTAGTCTTTGAAAAAGAATAAGTTATATACTTAACTTACTTATGATTGCTAGTGTATAAGCTTGTTTGTTTGTAAAAAAAGTAGAGGGACAGCACCGATTTGAAAAAAATAGAGGTTTATGTATTTATTTCTACCTTTGTAAATAGTTCTAGGCAAGTTCTATTTTTGCCACAACTCAATAACTACCTATTGAATACTAAAAAAAATAATTCAGAACAATATTCCTTTTTTCAAATACTAATTTCACCGAAGACAAAAAAATAAGTCATTTGGGAAATTCACCCAAGAACATCCAACATTAACAAGAGAATTTTTGCTGTCTCGCACATGAGTTCCAGCATTATGCTGAGCGATGGCCGTTTTGCGCCGATGTGACGCATGTCTTCCTCACAAGCCCGTTTACATTTATATATATATACCTATATATTTTTATGGTGTGCATCATGCTTGGCGCAATTAAACTCTTTTTCTTTCTTTCTTTCTTTATAACATATTTTATTGTATGAAGAAAAAAAAACTTTAACCATATATAGCGTTTTAGGAGAGGTTTTGATGTAAAAAACCTACAGCAAAATGACACATCGCATTTCTCAAATTGACATACAACGGAACCTTTACTTCGAAAGTATATTTCGCTGTTGACCCGTTCTATTTTCATTGCGCATAACGATTGATTAAAACAATTAATTAAAATAACTTCTGGGCATCCAAAAAATGCAGTTTGTATTTAAAATTAAATAAATTGCCCTGTGTTGCCAGTTATTGCCCGAACTAACATTTATTGCAACAAGGTATTTCAATTATCAAAAGAATTAGAGCTCTTATCAGATAACTATTTGTATTACTTCAATTAATACTAACTAACTGAAACAAGTCAATTTAATTGGAATTACAGTAATTGGAGTTTAGCCACACTTATACGAAACTAGCTGCCGCGCGTGGCACCGTCCGCATGAATGTCGAAAATGATCACAAAGGAACAGACTCCCGCGATAAGCAGTGTGTGTGTGAAATCCTATAATGTGTTATTCCAGACTATATCTACCACTGAGCCAAATTTAATCAAGATCAGTTCAGCCGTTCTAACGTGATTGAGTAACAAACATCCATCCAAACATTCGCATTTATAATGTACTAGCTTTTGCCCGCGGCTCCACCCGCATGGATGTCGGTTATCGCGTAAAAAGTAGCCTATGTCCTTTTCCATATCCCAGGCTATATATCTGCCAAATTTCATGACGATCCGTTCAGCCGTTTTAGCGTGTAAGCGTAACAAACAAACTTGCTTTCACATTTATAATATTAGGGGTTAGTAAATGTAGATAAATGGGATGTTTTTTGTTGATTTACTTATTCAATAAAATATGTGTAACGTAGGTGAACCTGCGCAATTATTGATAAAGTTTTACTTACTCAAATTCGAACGGGATGAAATTTGATTTCAGTAAAGCGTTTCCATTTTTAGGTACTCCTAACACGATTTTTTGTCGTACTATAAAAGCTTAATTCAAGACGCAACATCAAAAACTTGTCACCTTTTCAAATTACAAGTGTTTTGACAGTTAGCGACGGAGACGCGAAAGCGACCTCTTCTTAAAAAAAATACGAGTACTGCCTCTCTGAAATGTCAAATTTATTTATTTAAAACTTCATGCACACAAATGTACAGAGGCGGGCATAAAACTTGCGCATTATGTCTGATTTACCTGACAAGCTACAATTAAGGTAAGCTCAAACGCAGGTTTGGGGTTAGCAACACAGTTTTAATATTCCATGTGCCTAAAATTTTATTTTTAATATCAGATCTAATCTGTTCAACCTGGATACAAGCAAAACAAATAATAATTCTTCCTTCAACACTTTCAAAAAGTATTCTCATCATTATTGTAGCCAAAATATCACTGCTGGATACAGGCTCCTGAAATGACTTTGTCGAGACGACCGGTCCTGTGCTTGTCGGATCCACGTACTCCTGAGCAGTTTTATCATAAGTCAATTAAGAATCCCATAAACGAAAATACTAAGAAATAAATATCTGGAAATGCATGTATTTCCTCTAAACAAGATGTTAGATATACATTGAAAAGAATTCGTTAAAATAAATCAATCGAAATGGTTTCTTCTAATTGACCTTTTTTCTTGTCTATGGTCTAGTCTATGCTTCGGTCGCGCCATCTTAAATAGGCATAGACTAGTTGACGCTACGACTTAATTAGTTAGCAGTGATCTATGCGTAAAGTGCTTTAGGGTTCCGTGGTGACGGGTTATTTTAGCATCAATTTAAATTTGTTTTTCATTGTTTAAAGAAACATTTACCTGAGTTTATGATCATTATAATATTCCTAAACATCAAGATAGTCATACACAAAGTAGGTAACTAAGTATGGTCAGCATCTACAATTGGAAAAAATTATAGCCACTGAGACACAAGGGAAAGATCAATTCAAAACAGCTTTTGCTTATAATTTGCTTATTATTAAAATCTAACTACCTCATTCCCATGTTAAAAGCTTCATAAAAATAGTAACAGATCCATCACAAGACACATAAGTGACCAACACAGCTCATTATGTAAACGGAGACCATAAACAAACTGCATACGGAACACACCATAAACTAACACTCGCGCTTGACAACTTTTTTATTTAAGCAAGAGGTACAGACTATATACAGCACGTGGCTTTCGTTGCATGCTAATGACGTGTGCCTTATCTTTAGAAAAAAAAACTCGTTAATCTATGCTCGGCATGGAAGTTACGTAGTCAATTTGCTGATTGAAGGCCTCATCTTTCAGATTTTTTCAGCCATTGTATGTTATCTTCAGGATCTTACGCCTTTTTGGGATCTGCAACAGGAGCGGGTTGAACATTTAATGTATCTGTATCATCTCAGGAACGTGATTGGTTTTTAAATGAGTTGTTTGTAAAAAGAAATCGTTTGCTTTGGTTAATGAGCTCCATAACACCATGCTGTTCTGCCAAACTACAATTATATATTCGAATTCAAGTATTAAATCAGCTGCGGTAATGCAATCGGCATCCTTCGATACATGAAATTGCTTCGATGAAAGTAATGTACTTAGTGTGCGGAACTTTTCAAAGTTTCGAGTAAAAGAAAAACAACCTAGGTGTTAAAATTTAATCATGGTAAATAAGCTCACCTAATTTTAGGTCCATATTAAAACACCCTCGAATTGCTTTACAACACAAGTTAAAAATACCGTGCAATGGCGGACAGTTTTTAACCGACTTCAAAAAGGAGGAGGTTCTATGTTCGACTGTGTGTATTTATTATTTATTTTTATGTTCTCCGATTTCTCCGCCAATTGTGGACCGATTTACAAAATTCTTTTTTTATTCGAAAGCCTATACTTCTGAAATGGCCTTATTAGCACTCCCATATGGAATCCCATGGAAATCGAGGGCAAGCCCCTAAATTAGGCACATTTTACAATGTTTTTCATGTAATTTCTAACGTAATTCAGATATTTGTGCCTGGCAATCATCATGTCATGTTGCTGAGCTGATGATGGAAGGTATAAGTCAGGATCTGATGATGCGATCCCAGAAAAAATGTTTGTTCAGCGAAAATTAGGTACCTACTTACCTACGCCAAATATCAACCAATCGGATTATTTTTTGTTTGGAAGAGTATTTTCCCGGACTGGTCCCAGGTTTTAGCCACTTAATGACTCCTTTAAGCCAGTTCTTGTATTTAAAAAGCGTTCTAATTCAAACCGCCATATCATCTCAGCGATTAAAATGCCAAAAATTCTTCCAACTGTACGAAAATTAGAGGTACCTATTCGACTGGGATGCGGATGCGAACATTCCATAAAATAGAAGAATTACCCCTCTGCCCTATTTTTGTGCCTAAGGCTCATGACGACGCGAGAGAAATGGCGTGTAACCCGCAAGCCAAACATCTTTTTTAAAACCCCTACTGTGGCGAATATGGCATTCTATATAATTCTTTTAGTCATCTAGTCGTAAAAATTACACTCGAATGGCTATTAATATGCAAAACTTAGCGTGCAAAGCCATACTAGCGTTTAACACCTGTAGTTTTTAACAGAGACATAAGCATGCAATAAAAAAATTAATTATTCTCTTAACAAAATACCGAATGTAGTCATAACATGCTTAGGAATAACAAACAGACGTCTAGCAACGATGTTTCGATCGAAATAATGATACTGTAAACTTGTAAATGAAGTAAGAAATTTAATAGATTATAAATACAAATGTATGGCGAGGTCTGTCTAGGCATCCCCCTTAAATTAAAAATTCACGAAACTTACAACAAAGTAAAATATAGCATCAAAAAATTCGTCCTCAACGCTGTCAGCTGGTGATGTGCCCAAGAGACTGGCGGCATTGCCACGTTGAATGGCAATGCTTAGTCTCTGCCCAAAGTAAAAGCCAGCTCTTGGGTCACGGGAAGTGTCAACTAGCCGCTTCGAAATTTCATTGAAAAGGCTATGAGCACAAGGGCCCCACGGCCCAAGGGTTTCAACCCCAAACAGTTCGAAAATATAGTTACTAATGAGGTTACGATCAACCATTTCTGTTCTAAAAATATAAATCTGATTGAAATTCATGATTTTTAATTGTGTATGTAAATCAACAAATAGTATATTTTCCTCTTTATTGCTTCCTCGCATCGAACTTGGCCACCTCTACCGGCCCACGCGCGACCATTTTCGCGTGCATTTTACTAGCGATTCATTATTCATTAGATGACGACATTCTCCTAATGATCGCGGACGTGTTAATTATTCCAAATGCACGCGTATTGCTCGTTTGAGTCGCAGTAGGGATGGGGGAAAAGTATCGATAGTATTGATTTGAATAGTATTGATTTTTTTTGGGAATTTTCACATGTCGGGGCCGCAGCGGTTATGTTTATCCAGTAAAAAGATATCTCATAGAAAGCTTCGCTATCAGTAAGTGTGGTGCTTTTAATCCCAGAATAAAAATGTTGGTAAGCTTCAGGACCAAAACCTTAGAAAAAAGTGATGAATAAAATTTTAACATTACCATTGCAATTCCTTCTGAAATATTCATTGTGGATCTGAAACGTTAGTCAGCACTGGAGCAGTCCTGCATTAACGGACTGAAGGAAGCAGGTCAGAAGGTACTAACCTAAGCAAGTATCGCTACCCGTGAAGGCTTAATGCACCCCTACCACTTACCAGTGCGACCCTAGTCCTTCATTATCATCAGTCGAAACACGTCCAATTCTGGACATACTATGCCCCCCTGACTGCTGCCACATTGACCTTTCCTGATAGTCTCGCATCCGAGGCCTTCACCAGGTCATCGTTCCGCCTTGTGGGAGGCTCTCCAACTCTAGGCCTTATGTATCTATTATTTAGTAGATACCAAACTTCTAGAGTATCGATACTACTAATTCCACGCCACTGCCACATCCCTACAAGCATCTTAAACAGTCTTACCATATTCGGACGCACTGATTTCTAATTAAGTGTCAATATGTTCGTTTAGTAATTTATTTAGATTCTTATGCGTACGATTGAGATGTTAGTATGTAGTATGTCGAGACGTAGATTTGAATTAAATACTGAAAATTGAAGCTATAAGCAGAGAATTAGTTCTTTATTAAATATTTAAACTTTATGCACAGTGGTACTATGACAGATTAAATACAACAAGGCATTTTCCAAAAGTAAAATTATTGGGTTTAAAAGACAACACGACTACCTATATTTTCAAACACATTAATGTCTTGATGAAAATTTCTATATCTAGAGTTAAAGATTTATGACACAAAATATTTATCTTAAACAGTCATGCCGAAAACCATTAGTTCTAAAACACAGAAACACAGAACTATAAAAACTCAAACGAGTTTATAGCACCTATAAAGTGCGTTCCTTTTTATTTTTATTAATTCATTTAACGTTAAAATGTTATAAAAACGCACTTAAAGTCAACCTTAATCAGATTATAATAAAACATTTGATTTACAATTGGTTTAAAAATCGCCAATCGTGACCTAACTGTTCTTTTAAGGCCTCGTCCATACTGGCTCAAAATTATTCAGTTATTAGGGAACTGTTTCACGATGTCGAAATAGTGACTATTTACTGAATGAAAAATAAAACAGATTTTTATGAAATATTCTGCCTAGTAGAGGTACCAAATTTACCGGGAACTTAACCGTAGATGGTGAATCAGGCCCTAAATGTGACAAATTGACAGTCGCGTGCCAAATTATTATTGGTTCTATCTTTATATTGGTTTAGTTACGAGTAAACATTCCCTGTACTTAACCTAAATTGAGACTGGTGCCATAGATACATGGGCTTCAAAGACGGGGAGTTCAAGGTCGGTGAGTCTCAAAACACGGGTAAAAAATAACAATTTTAGAAGTACGTAACATAGAGCATAATATATCCTTCTGTACCCCGAAAAAAATTACGGCTTCTGTACCCACAGGCAAACGGAGCGAAATCACAGAAAAGCCTAGTATAGAATAGATTGTACCTACCAAAAATAATGTTAACTTAATTGTACCTACGGACTTTCGAGGTATCATAAATCCAAAAAACTCGTGATACTCGTAAACTCATCACTTTTGGTACTAGAAATATATGTGGAAGCATACACATTTTCATTAAATATGACTCTGGACATCATTTGAGGTGTGAAAATAACCAGCAACATTACTTTTATTGTTATGATGCCTATATAGCAATAAGTAGACACCTAGTTTTAATAATTCCAAGAAACATTAATATAAGCGTGTTAGGATTAAATTAATTACGCTTATTTATTAATTATTTTATGTGGGTCGTAACAGATACAATCATAACAGCCTATGAACACTGCAATCAGCAGTAAAATGTTAAATTGATAATGACACACGTTTACAACCGTGTAGGATTACTAGGGCTACCATGCTAGCTGACACGCGCCAATTCGTCTGCGTCACATTTTTCATTAATGCTCCTCTTCTATTGGTCGTAGTATGATGTTATATAACCTATCCAACACAAATAGAATTTTTCAATTCGAACCAGAGGTTCCTGAGATTAGCGCGTTCAACCAAACAAACACTTCAGCTTTACAATATAAGGTAGGTATTGTAATTAGAGATGCATAAACAGGGTGAATTTTCAAGTGGTTATGTATAGCCAAATCCATATAATAATAACACCTTTAGTGTTATTTTTAACCAATTTACAAAAATAAATTTATCGATTATCATGGCCATTACCCTAGCATAATCTTCAATATCATATCAATAAAATATGATATTAAATTAAAAAATAAACATTTTATTTATTAAATGTATTAGGGTTGCCACCACCGAAACCAAATGTAATTTATTACATTTGGTTTCAGTGGTGGCAACCCTACTTCAGTTCTTATTTTGAAGGCAATTGATATAAATTTATGAAGTACCGTTCAGTCCTTTTTTGTCAATATTATTAAAATATGTTTTTCTCTTTATTGGATCTAATAAAAGTGTCATAAAAGATTTCTTTAAGTTTATAGTATTTTGATGACTTTATTGAAATGTTACAGATTTTTTGCCCCGTTATTAATTTATTCAAAACTTTTGTTAAATATCTTGTGCAGAACTGGTTTAGTTTGTTCACTAAGTGGTTAAGTTAGTGAAAAATATAAAATAAACTGTGTTAATTGTCACTACTACAGGTACAGTACTACTACAGTCAAGTATTATCACGTAATTTGAGATAAGTAATTGTAACTGAATATGGATTTAAATAAATTAACCATTTAATTATCTTTTTTTCCTTACGGTACTGAGAATACATTACGGAAAATTGCAATGTTCATTCTTAATTAGATACTGAGCGAAAAACTTTTTTAACAACCAACTATTGCAAAAAAACTTATTCTAATTGTCTATTGAAGCCCATCACCTGGCTTGTCTTTGCGTCGTCGATAGAATAAAAAGAACTGTCAAAGGAAAATAATGTTCTGCCTATGAAATATTTACATTACCCACATGACGTTCAGATAATACCATTTTAGCTTGCGTTAATTAATATTAAGGAGACGTGACCAGACTACGAAATTGTAAAACTTATGCTAAGGAGGGGTACACACTTGACGGGGTAACTGTGACAAGCAAATTTAGCCCATACTTTATTTTTCCAAGGCTTGGGCCAATCTTCTTTGAGAGAGTGATTGGGACAGCAGTGATGTTGAATAAAACGTGTAATTGAACCCATAATAAAACCCATTATTGTCTCCTAAAAATATAAACGGACATCTATTGGCCTCTACTGACCCTCCTCGAATGATAAGCGGTCCTCCGTCTTTGAGGTCCCCTTTTTTTTGGATGGGTAATTATCAAATGACTCTTTCCACTCTGGGCACAGCGGGAGATAGTGTCCTATTTTGGTCTGACTAATAAATTACAAATGTAAAAGTGAGTTTTTCAACAAACAAACTAGCAACACAGAAGGCGTGGAAGCTTTATCGACGAACCGATTTTGATGAATTTTCGTACAGAGATAGATGTGACCCTGGAGATAGTTTTAGACTACTTCCATGAAGGTAAAGCCACAAGAAAAAAACAAGTAAATAAAATAGGTAATTGATCCCCTTTTGCGATAAGCCCAAGCCTAGTGACTGGAACTCTGACCTATGTACATTGAACAACACAATTGCACAGTATCAGCGCCTACAGACGCAAAACATTCAATACTAAATTGTGCATCATATTCTATCTTCGAATTCTTTATATTTATTTCTTAATCCTCTACCAAACATAGACTTGCAGAAATTATACCCAATTCGATTTCAGGACACGATCTTAAACCGGTTCATTGCGGGGTAATTTCTCATCGTCTTCAACGGCGCGGGGCGGTTTAAACGGATTCCGCACAAGTGTGTACGGTCTTTAACTCGTACGTTAATAACTTGGGTCTTGTCAATACGCCGTACAAGGCATATCTGGACCAATTAATGTTATTTTCCATAAATCTACTCGTTTTTAGAGATCGCTGGGGTGATCAGAGTAAACCTTTTACAAATGTTTTTTTTTAATTAAACGGCCATTTTATCTAATGGCTGAGATAAAGTGTTGCTGTTAGTAAAGTTATAACTTAGCCTCATTCCAGTTACCCAATATTTTAATTAAATCAAATGATTAAAAATAAATGGCTCCTTATTTAGATAAAAGTAATAACTATTACCATAAATCTTGCGCTTGTTTAAATTTTAATTTGATAACATTTTTTGTTTGACTGTTATTTATTCCTTTGAATTTATATTCCAATGTGTTTATATCAATTTGAATCCGTTTAAATTATAATTTAACGACTTGCTAGTCCTTTCAAAATAAATGAAATGCCAAATGCCATGAATGCTTTTTATGACAAAGGTAATTTATTATAATACGGACAGTATTTTATTTGCTGAGATTTTTAACTGTTACTGCTTGACTACGTCTTGCAAAACGCTATTGTTATATTTTTTTTTTTTTTTTTTTAGGTATGACCACTAGCAAGTTAACACACTTGGGATATCAACTGCTTAACCGGACTAACCTGTGGTGGCCTCAAATGAATTAAAGGCCCCCAGCCAAGGCAACAAAACTAGCTACAAGCTAAAAACACTACTGACCGCTCACTAAGGGCATTCCCTGTGGAATACGACCTCGGCTTAGCGGCGTCAGTTAGGGACAGCAAGGGACAATCAGGCTGGGTCGTTTTATTATTTAGGGACGCTATTGTTATAAAATAACTGCTCAGTTTTATACGATGTACAATCACAGCAGCTGTTTTTAAAATGCCTGCGGACGGCGAGCGTTGGGTGGCTCGCCGTCCGATCAAAGTCAGGCCCGGGCCGACGGCGCGTAGTGTTCCATGCGCGCCTCAAAGAGATGTCAGCATAGTAGACGGGCACCGTCACGGCCAGAGCCTGCCAGGTTTGCGGATTTTGTTCGAAAGAGTCACCGCGAGTTTGGAACGCAAAGGGCACTAGGAGGAGCACGGATGAATTTTAGTCAGTGAGAGTCTGACACTCCCTCCCGTTCCACCCAGAGCAGAAGTCATTTGATGATTTCCCATTAAAAATAAAAATAAAAAAGGTAGTACTATTGTGACCATTGTGTCTAAAAACAGACTCGTACAAGTAATAAAAAGCTCAAATAGGATATAACTCAACAACAAAATTATACCGAACCGCACTTCTTCCATTCAGTGCCGCCATTTTTATTTTCATCAAAGTCATTCTGTCAGATAGAGAGACTAGAGATGTAGCGATAGCGTAAACAAACAGAAACCTTGCAATATTTATATTACAACAGTAATTTATAACGATAGTTTTAAATTAACTTTTGTTGTTCTAAGATGGCGCGATAAGAGTGCTATTATCCTGTCAGACGTTTTGTGGTGAAACTCAAGTTTAATGTTTATTTACTTTCACTTTTACACTTCATTAATTATCGCCTTTCAGACAGTAATACGCAATTATAAAGTGCGTTTGTAGTAGAAAATTAATATTTCTTCAGATCAAACTAAACGGTTGGCCATATCTACATAAAGGCATGTGCACAAAGGAGGCCTTAACCTCTAGTCAAAGTGAAATGCTAATAGCGATAACCAGTAATAAAAGATCATGGAATTCTAAAATGCATGGGATTGACGTGCGCTACCGAAATGTCACGAGGTCCAAACATTTTGGTACATTAGAAAATCGATATCGCCTATAAAATGACATTTTGTAAATAGCCTCTTTTTGTATGAGTTTCGACCAGAATACAGCTAGATTGTTAGCGTCAGCATTTACATCACTAAGGTCTTTCAGATTGCCGGTTATGCTACACGACAAGAGATGAATTATTGTTTAATAGTCTAATCTCCAAAGTCACATTGTGGCTCATTGGAGTACCCCTGACTGACTTAGTTGGGCCTGCAGCGGCCCATTTGGTTTCGTTGTCTGGTTTAGGGATTCCCAGGTGAGCAGTTGGTGGTTGGTGGCTGGTGTTACCCATTTAATGGGTTGAAGAGGTCTGGTAGGCATCCCCTCCACATAAGTATCTGGGAGCCAGCCCCAATATAGTTGGGAAAAAGCTAGGCCGATGATGATGAGTTGGTGGCACTAAAAGCGTTTCCACACGTCTTTTATAATGCGCACAGCAAAGGAGTGGAACTCTCTGCCTGCGTCTGTGTTTCCAAAAGCTTACAACCCTAATCTCTTTAAAGTTAGAGTGAACAGGCTCCTTCTGGGTAAGCTCGCTCCATCGTAAACTTTGCCTCTGTCCTCTCTGACATTGACTAGAGTCAAGAGCAAACCCATAGCTAATAAAAAAATTAAAAAAAATTATTGCCCAAAAATTTTGCAAGTGTGCCCGCTAGTCAGTCTTAACCTGCGTATGCGCACAGCGTACCTAGCTGAAGAAAAGTTATAAACGTTGCTTCGATTTAATTGTGAGTCATAAAATAAAGTTTTCCAAGAAGCAATCCTTCAGTCAGTGCAACAATTTAATACACTTTTAACTAAGAACTATGATAATAGTCCGGTTTTTGTTCAAGAAAAAAAAATACATAGCTTAAAAGAAATCGCACGAATCGCTTGAGTAATTTAAAAACTATGTGCGTACGTGCAAAACTGTATGTGCCAAGATTATTAATAATTATACCACTTTGGTGAGTGAAAGTTACAACGAAATCTTTTGCAAGATCTTTAATTTTGACATTGAGTTGTTATGAGCGATGACCAAAAGAAAAGAGACAGTTCTGTAAAGAAAATGTAGTCTATTTTTCTTTGTGCCTGTTAGTAATTAGAGCTAGAAGTATATGTTAGTAGGTATACATATAGAACAAATATTCATTTATCTGCCTATAGCCTTTTCCCAACTTTATTGGGGTCGGCTTCCAGTCAAACCGGATTCAGCTGCATACTAGTATTTTACGTGGAGCGGCTGCCAACTAGACTTCCACAACCCATTAACTGGGTAACACTGTACTTCGTGGCAAAACTGGAGTCAGATTTTCGGGCTTCTGACAATCCGTAACGATTGCCAAAGATCTACAAATGACAGCCGGGACCAACGGCAAGTGTTTTCCGAGGCACGGAGGAGTCTCGGTATGGTAATATGGTCACCCATCCACCCAGACAAGCGTTGCTTAACCTTGAAGATCGACCCTGTGGCTGTTATTATTTAGCCATGAGTACACAAAAACAAGTAGGCAGAAGATGTATTTATTTTACAAAAAAAAATACACAATGCAATATGTAGGTTATCCACTTGTTTGTATTAAGTAGGATAGCTTAATAGTTATAGTAATTTAGATTTTAGTATCTATTTACTTTCGCAGCGTTGGAAGGCCTCCCACAAGGTGGACCGATGACCTGGTGAGGATCGTGTGTTACCGATGGTTGCGAGACTCACAGGACCGGTTGTTGTGGCGACACTTGGTTGCCTATGTCCAGCAGTGGACGTCTTTTGGCTGATATGATGATGATGATGATGATCTATTTACTTCGACTAAAGATAGCATACCTATCTAAAATAATAATAAAATCACATAACAATAAATATTATCCCATAATCAATATTTACTGATGCAAAGTCAACCGACATGCAAAAAACAATACTATGTTTAAAAAGTTTTTTTATAAATTTATGTAAAAAATATCTTATCTTACATTGACTTGAAAAAAAAAACCAGCTTTAAAATAATTAGAATACAGCCTTAATTGGTTTGTGGCTGTAAAGTGCATCGTTGCTGCAATTAATGTGGGCTCAAACTATCTAAAGAGTTACCTAACCATCGACTTGGAAAGGAAAAGTACACTGCACGCGAATTCTAAAATTTAATGAACGCCTTACGTTATTTTACAAACTGATAGACAAAAGAATATTTTTTTTGGTAGTTCCTGCCCAACGACTTTAAACAGAAAAATAATATAACATATTTAGACTTTAGAAACACTTGATAATTTCATAATCTTACAAACACCTAACCACAGAGTTCCTCTTCTTCGTGTGGGTAGTAAAGTCTAACGACCCCACACACCCTAGTGTCAGAGTTTCTAAACCGCCTCAAGGGCCTCTGACATGGTTTTGACGACTGCCATTTGGCGGCCGGGACCACCGGCTTATACGTGCCTTCCGAAGCACGGAATCATCTTTTTATCAGACAGTCAGATGATTCAAGCCTGCAATGTCCTAGCCAAACTGAAAACAACTTTACAAAGTATGCTTCCCGTGGGAATCGAACCCACGAACACCGGGTCACAAGGCAAACGCCTAAACCACTCGACCACGGAGGCAGTTTAACCACAGAGTGTTCTCTTTACATTATAGTGCAATACTCCCTCTGGCGGGAGATTCTTGCATTAAAATTCCCGGCTCCCTCTAGCAGGAGAAATTGGCAGACGGCCAACCGCATCTATGTATAGGTACGATTTTAATCATACAACTATTTAGTTGTGTGCCAAAAGTATATAATATGGAAATCAATGTAGATACGCATATCATCAACTAGATAGTTTCTCAACAAAAAGAACAAAACACCACATCGATCGTTTTTGACTAATCAGTCGAACAACTATCGACCAACAGCTCAATGTGTATCGCTATGTATTGGGAGCGCACTATCATCGACCAAACTGTTTGAACGTCATGAAATCGTCACAAGCACACCACTCGACCAAACAGTTAGATCGATTTGACCATTGTACCGGCAGGCCTTTTTTTAAGGATGGGAAATCATCAAATGACTCAATCCGCTCTGAGTGGAGTGGAAGGGAGTGTCTGACTCATTCTGTCTAGAACCCATCCGTGTACCTCCTCCTCCTCCTCCTCCTTTGCGTTCCAGGTCCGCGGTGACTCTTTCAAACACATTCCGCAGTCTTGGCTCCGGGCTCTGGCCCTAGCGGGCCCCGTCCTCTTTACTAACATCTCTTTCAGGCGCTCGTGGAATCAACGCGCTGGCGTCGACTCGGGCCTGGTTCTTATCAAACGGCGAGCTACCCCACTCCCCAACCCCTGAGCTCCCTGTGAGGGCTCCATTGCGGCAGTCGCAGTGGCATCGGCATGCCTAAGGTGTCGCACTCTGAACAATTCGGATTGGTAGCATCGCGAAACGCTCTAAAATGTCACAAAATAACGTTTGAGATACGCACGTAATCCGCATCACGCACGAATCTCCAATGATGCAGAAACTGCCAATAAATCAGTGCACATCATGGCGTATGCGCACTCAACGCAATGTACGACCGTTTTATGCGAAAAATGTAATCTTTTGAAGCAATTTTTCATTTACGTGCATTCTTTGCGGCACGCATCTTGGTAATACCTGTTTAATGAAGATCATGAAAATTGGCCTACTACAAAATAAACAGTACAATAATGATGATGTTTATGTCTTCACCAAGCTTGGTTAACTAAAGAGTGATTCAGTAATTTAATAATTTGCTGCTAACGCAAGTACCTTAAAAAATCCTTAGACTCCTCCAATGACCACCAGAAAAATAAAATTGAATCCATTTTTACATGCTGCAATTTCCACAGTGAGTCAAACACGTAAGCGATTACCCAGTACTTCGAATATATTATCTAATCAAAAAGCCGAGGCTTCACAGCATATATAAACTGATAGATTTGTCTCCATTGTATCAGCTAACTTGTCAGTCAGACACGCATTATACAGTGACAACACGTGACAAGTGTCACGTCATTTGTCACAACTCTCACACAACATAAAATACGACAAAATCGTGACAAATGCCTGTTACAATGAGGGAAGGAATTATGAAACACACGCTTCACACAGATCCACAGTTACTGTGTCAGGCAATTGTCGTTATAAATACTAATGACATACATTTTTACGGTAGCGTGAATATTGGTCATTGGAATAATCATACATAGCAAAGGAATCGATTCGACGAAAGTTCTAACTCAAACGCAATTCAACAAGACCGTCAAATCGAGACCGCCATCATTTATCAACGATTTTTTTAACCCAACCTCTACGTTCCCTCCTTTTCCTTTCACTCTCACCAACACTTCTGCCCACCTCCACACGGAAATACGGCGTAAAGATAATTAAAACAAACCATTATAATACGTAGGACACTAGGCCCCTCTACTCGAGAAAGCCGGTGTAGTAGGGAGTGGGTTCTGCCTGACTGCCCGGCTTTGAGACCGCCCAATAAAACGGCGAATAGCTGCGTTTTTATGTTCACACCCACCCAAGTCGCGGGAATGTTAGGAAAGTGAATGTTAGGAAGCGATGCCTATGTATTTGATGCCGAACATATGGTGGAGGGACGTCTAGCGCGTGCGCTATAACTTGAATAACCGATATAATATGTTTGCTTGCGTTCGAGCAATAATTTATGAGAATGGATGCTCTGTTATTTAGTGAGCAGTATTGTTAAAACTAATGAGCCTAATAAGTATAAGATCCCGCCGCTTGTATCTATAGGTATATGGTTTTTTGATAAAACTTAATTTTCTGTAGTGATCCGTTACTTAACTTACTTTTAAAAAAATTAACCTGCAATATTATCAACCAAAACTAATTACAATATTTTTAATTATAGCTCATTACGGTTAACTATTTCGACGCAACCCTGAAATAATCTATACTACTATCAAAGATCATTCAAGAATGTGCTTTATTCAAAAAAAAGAGATCACTGTAGATAATAGCGGTGGGATGTTAGGCTATGGTTCTGTGATGCGGTGGACGAAGAACTGTTCTAGCTCATTAGACTAATTACATTTTTTTAGTCATCTGCCCTATTGCAACGTTGATAGGGCATTAATTAGTATAGGGCATAGAATTAGTCCGTCAGATAGGTTTCCAAAAAATATAACACACATATATTTTTCTTTTTTCACGTAAATAAAAAATGAAAAAGATACAGTACGTTGCAAACTCGTGTGACGTGTCTTGTATGTACACTTTTTACATACACGTGACATCACCAGCCCCCACTCCTGATCTTTGTTGCGTTTTATCTTCGTAATGTTTTATTGACATGATAAAGCAAAAAATACGTGTCCAATATTTTTTGATAATCTAACTGACGGACTGAATAGAATCATATATTTTTTAACCAGGAATCATCCATATTCCCAAAGTATTGAATTGTGTCTTAACTTAAGAGCGTGTACGCCGTATGTCATTTCATACAAACTTTCAAGTCCGGAGGGAGAGAGAGCGATTTTAAGTTTTCTTTAGAAAGTGAAAAATCACTACATCCTTCCCCCTGAACTCTTTTTCGATTTTTTTTTCTGATAACTATTTAGACCTAGATATCTAGCGTACGCATAACAAGTTTTATTAAAATTGATTCATTAATTTCGAAAAATAAGGATTTGAAAGTTTGTATGAAAAGCCGTACCGCGTAAACGCTTTTAATAATCAAGATGTGTGATTGAACAGCAATGGCTTACCGACATGGCCTATAATTTCATACACAGATGGCAAAACTGACCTCCCATGGTCCAAATAGCAATCAGACATTTATTTAACACGCAGAGTGTGAACTTCTTCACATTTAAAACATGAAACTTCGTAGAAATATGCCATTGTCTTGTCTTTGTCACTTCCAATATTAATAGTGACAATAAAGTTTTTTTCTCTCCAAGTATCGCAACTGTGAGTATCGTGCTATTAAAATAAGTTATCTTTAGTTGAAATTCATAGAACTCACCACGATTTTTAGATATAAAAAGCAGAAAACGTTACAATTTTTGTCAAGTCCGTTCGTAATAGAACCCTGGATTCCGTAGACATCCGTTTAATAGGCCATTTAGTTTTTGCCACTACTTCTTATAAATACGCTAAAATATTATTGGATTAGTGTCATCATAGTCTTTACTTCGTACTGTAGAGATTCTCTTTCATCAGGACCTCGTTAGCGACTTGAGTGACAATTCTATTTTTTTGTAAACAGCGCGTTCGTGTCCGCATCTCAGTCGCAATCTGTCAGAAAATTGTGGAAATTGAGGTTTTTATAACAGATTGCAACTGAGAATTGAAGATTGCGAATGCGAATTTTGCTTAAAAAATTGTAGGTTTGGTCCGCTATTTTAAGAACTGAATGGCACTTTCTGAATATGAAAGACATACATAATGATGAATTCGAATTTTAAAAGTTTGACAGACACAAGAAGGACGGCAGTTGACTTCTACGCGCTAGTGAATGGAATACGTCTTGTTGGAATAAACCTTATAGAAATAAGCGAAATTAGTTCCCATCCTTACAGTAGGTACATTCTTGTGTTTATCTATTTTTATAACAAAACGTATATATTTACTGTTTTTTTATCTATCACGTCTTCGATCTATTCGGATATCATGTTTATCGAATTTTATTTAAAAAATTAGGTCGAATTCAATATCTTTTGAATTGGCACCAAGGTTTATTCTGCCCAGTTTTTAATTTAGGAATTGAACTTTAGCCTGAGGAGAACTTTGGTATTAAAGTATAATCTTGCACTGCAAATTCTCAATTCGGAAAACTATATTCGTTACAAAATACCCTTAATTTATAATTTATTTTTTGTGTTGTTGTGTAGTGGCACTGGGGTGTACTTAATACAACAAGGCATACCCTTTCAGTCATCCTTTTAATTAAAATACTTAACTGTGGAAGATGTACAAAAAATCAATATTCTCAACATTCAAATTCGGAATCCGCGAGAGAACCCTAAATTCTCTGAAATCCCACAAAAAACGGCGCAGCGTCACGCACGAATGATCGCAGTCAGATCTCCAGTGTCTTTGACATCGAAGCGACGTGATTCACTGTCCTTTGTGCTACTGCTGACGCTTTACAAACTACCCACACGAAAAACTGGGATAGCTTATAAAATATAACACCAATATTACTAGTATTTTCATTCTTTTCTGTTCGAGTCGGCTCCATTAAACTGTATACCATTATTTTACATGCAACAACTGACTATACGAGCTCTATCATTGCGGATTATTTTTGAAAGAGACACCGCGGCCCAAGAACGCAAAGGGCATTAGAAGGAACAGGGGTGGGTTTTAGTCAGTAAGAGTCTGACACTCCCCTCCGCTTCACCCAGAGCGAAAGGGGTCATTTATTTATTTCCCATTCATTAAAAAAAATAATACTAAATCTACCACTTAGTGACTGGGTAACACGATTCTCCTTGGTAAGTAGTGAACATTTTTAGTTCATAATGACAGTCAAAGAGCTTCAAAACCCAAGTTATGTAGTATTGCTTAGCAAAATCAGCCTGTGTTCCCACCGCCGTGACAAAGGGTTTTTATTGTTGGGACTGTGTTGTAAGGAACTGCCATTCCAAACGCGGGCCCAGAGCGGTATGATGGAACTTCGAAAGGTTTGGTTATACGACATGATGGTTACGGTAGGCACAATATGTTAAGACGTTAGTAAATGTAGATGAATGTTGCGTTTTGTTTTTCGTTGTGCAACAGGTTTCAATTTAGCGCAAGTTTTTAATCAGGAATATTATTTCTGGAATATTACAGGCATTGTTTTGCTAAGTTTTGTACATCAAATCGAAATGAATTGGAAAATCATCATAGACAGAACATGGACCAAGGCATTCGTATGTTTTTTAAACTTTCAACTGGCAAGGCGTCGATCTAGATCAAAGGTGTCGAACCTATGGCACCCGTGCCAATGGTGGCACGCGGCAAAATCATTCTGGCACGTCACTAAAAGATTACCAATTTTGTATCTAGGTAATATGGAACAACCGAAATTAAAGTCATTTTGTTTCCATATAAACAAACATAAAACTATTAACATAACGTTGGTTTACTTTTGTATTCTGGTTGCTAACAAAGAGTTAAGATAATAGCATCTACTGATTTTCTCAATAAAATCACAAAATCAAGATACTTTGGTGGCACATCATGGCTAAATTTTTTTTTTTATATTTGCAACCGCACAGTTACCAATAAAGGTTCTCGCCATCCCTGATCTAGAATTTTGTATTTCAATTCTGAAGACGGTTCACAATGGGCCACATCCATCATTATAATATTAAATCACATCCCAGAGTTTATTCATGGTCGTGAAGATCTCCGCCTCGAAATACTGCTGCGATAGTTTTTATGCAGCTCCGTGCATTTCGTATTCAAAGAGTATGATGCGAGACTAATTGCTCGAAAACTGGTAAAAAAGTTAGAGCTTCATGTTTTTAATACAAAACTGTGATCTTAGAGTCAAATAGGAAGAAGTTTGTTACAAAAACATAAAGAAATTAGAAAACTGCCGATGATGCTACTTTAAAATTTATAAGTCTATGTTCAAATTTTCGTCAAACCGACTTGACGGATTTGCATGAAACTTGGAGACATCCTTAGACCTGTATCCTGGATCAGGAGATAGGAAAAAATGGATGGTTAAAGTTCCCCTTAGAATCATTTCGGGCGGTAGCTAGTAAATAATAGTAATCTAGTTTAATTCATTTGAAGATTTAAATAATCGATTAAAATGTAACATTATTACTTCGGTCACGTTTGTTCCTGCCATCACTATACCACAAACCGACCATAGTCATATAAGAACAAAACCCAAATACACAGTAACGAAGAACAAAATCCATAATGTAACGTTACAAAGCAATTTATCAACTACCGGTGACATAAACAATTGCCTACACCCCCGCCGCGCAGCATAATGCTCTCGACTTATATCTCTATTTGCGAGAACCTCCATATTCTGAGCTCTAAAGGCTTTACATGAGCAGTTTTGGAGATATTAAGTGATGAATTGATCCGGACTAAGAGTCACCTCGGCCCTGGAACGCAAAGGGCATAAGGAGGAACACGGATGGGTTTTAGCCAGTAAAAGTCTAACACTCCCGTCTGCTCTAACCAGAGTGGAAGAAGTCATTTGATGATTTTCAATTATTAAAAAATAAGGGTGAATTGACGGATACATAAGAAGAGTTTGGAACTATTACTGTAACTATGGAGTGATGTCTTCAATGAAACCTTATTTTTTTAAATTTTATTTCGATAAATCTTAGGTTGTTTGAGGAGCTCGTGGCAAAATTATAACAGCTGCACGGACCGACCTTCAAGGATAAACAACGCTTGTCGAGGTTGGTCTGTGGATGGGTCACCATCTTAACGTACCTACACTCCTCCGTGCCTCAGAAAAGCACGTTAAGCCGTTGGTCCCGGCTGTCATTTGGAGATCTTTAGGAGTCGCTACGGATTGTCAGAAGCCAGAAAATCTGACACCAGTCTTGCCAAGAAGTACCGTGTTACCCAGTTAATGGGTTGTGGAGGTCTGGTAGGCAGCCGATCCACGTAAAATACTGGTATTCAGATGAATCCGGTTTGACTGGAAGCCGACCCCAATATAGTTGGAAAAAGGCTAGGCAGATGATGAAATCTTAGATTATTTGAGTAGTAACTTCAGTATCGAATAATATTCTTTTTGTGTGTCTCCTCGTCACGTTATAAAGATATCTTTCAACGTTTAAGAATCTACAATTTAAAGTAAAGCATGAACTTTATTAACATCTTTGGATGTTAAAAATCTCGCGTTAATCGGATAAGCTTGATTTCAGTCGCAAACATTCTGAGGGCTATTCTACAAATTTTTAGACAACGTCTGCATTCGTATGTTACTGTCCAAAAAGGCTAAATTTCCATAAATTTTTGACAGATTGCAACTGACATGCGAATGCTAACGCTATTTAAAAAATAGTAGATTTGGCCCTCTGAAGTTTTATTTTCATCGCAAATAAATTGTCGCTTTGTCTATAGCAAAGGATTCTCGGGTAATAAACGTACTAGCAGAAGACAAATTGAAAATAACAAGAGAAGAATCTTCAAAGTCTATTTTTAAACAAAGCAAATCAGACAGCGTTATTGTTCACAAAATAATGATGTAAATATTGTTATATTAAAGATTTTCCGAGTTGATAAGTCGAAAGTGAAAGAAATCGCTGATTGTTTCGCGGAGTCATTATCTCACGAACGTTGTTCGAATCAATTGAGAGATTCAAGTAAGTTGGTGTATGTACTTTTAATTATTTGTTACCGGGTGATCTTAAAGTACTTAAGTATTTTCATAAAACAATTCAAGTCAACTGCCGACCGTTTCTGCATCGAGATATTTGATGTAAACTGGTCAAACTCTTTTTCTACATGACAATTGTTTTTTTTGCAATAAATTAAAGTATGCCAGATTAAAAATTTGACGGTTTGAGCCTACAATAACAGTAAATGAATTGTGAGCAAACGTGAAAATTCAGAAAACTATAGATCTTCACATTATATTGGGTGAACACCTATATTATAGATATTGAGTATCGTTGCGCCATCTAGTGCAACTTCGAGGCATCATATTTTAGCATTGCGAAAATCTCGGTTCAAGCCTTTTTTGTTGTAGTAGTGATCTAACAATACATTTAAACGAAAACTGAGAACGGAGAAATGCTATCAACTACAATCTACATAAAACAAAACTCAAGGAAATCAGAACGAAAACATATTGGACTCGATAAAATTCTGTAACAGTTTTGGGGTCGGCTTTTTTCAATCAGAATTACCTTCGACGTATTTTATTGATATTTTAAGTCTCCAATTTCACGACAGCATACCCTACGAATAATATAATAAAAAATGGTTTCGTTTAGCTATTAAACAACTAAGGATTTAATTAAATTCACTGAATGGAAAGGCAAAGTAGCAAGTATAAAAAATGACTTGACTGGGAAATATTTACGAGTGGAGAGTAAGAGTCCTAAGAGGAGCTCATGGCTAAATTATAACAGCCGAACAGGCCGGTTCAACATTAAGCAACGCTTGCCGAGGTTGGTCTGTGGATGGGTGACCATATTATCGTACTCCTCCGTGCCTCAGAAAGCACGTTCAGCCGTTAGTCCCGGCTGTCATTTGGAGATCATTGGCAGTCGTTACGGATTGTTAGAAGCCAGAAAATCTGACACCAGTCTTGCAAAGAAGTACCGTGTTACCCAGTTAATGGGTTATGGAGGTTTGGTAGGCAGCTGCTCCACGTAAAATATCCCGATATAGTTGGGAAAAGGCTATTTAGGCAGGCAGGCAGTAGGTAAGAGTCTGCTTCACATTTCCTGAGGATCATAAGGATTTTACAAATAACTGTTTCAACAGTAACAGTCTCTGCCTTCTTCATCGAGGGAACAGTATCTAGTTGTTCATGATTTCGGGGTCAACGTCATCTCATCATAGATCGGCGCCGGCGCACGGCTCAAGCGCCGCCGTCTACTTTACGCCTGGCTCTCAAGTCACAATAACAATTTAAATTAGATTGTGACTCAGCATTTAGTTAGACTAGACGTTTACCGCGACTTCGTCTGCAATAAATTTCAACTTATATTTTAGTGATCGAATTTCGAAACACCTATCTATATATTTGCGGTAATATTATCCCAAAAGCACTAAGAATTATAATGTTTCTAGTTCCCATTAATCTTCAATTAAAAACTTTATGAAAGTCTCTTAACACAATTTCTATAACCATTGCTCATTGCTCCATGTGGCCTAATCTCACAAACCATCAAAGGTGGCATCAACAGGATTAGGACAGGACACACTCCCACTAGAAATCTATAGATTTGATTTAGATCCATAATGTTTGTTCCAAATTTCGTAACATTTGTATGACACCTGCTGAATCAAGACGTTGAGAGGCATTTTCTATTTTTTTAAAGGATGGGAAATCATCAAATGACTTCTTCCACTGTGAGCGGAGCGGAAGGGAGTGTCAGACTCTTACTGAATAAAACCCATCCGTGTTAATTCTAATGTTCTTTGCGTTCCAGAGCTGCGATGATTCTTTCGAACAAATTCCGCAACCTTGGCAGTTCCGCAACCCTTGCACTGAGAGGCATAGTTTTTAATGTAATAAAACCTTACATGTGTGTGAAAATAAACGTATTTCATTTGGTACCAAGAAACTGGGGAAAAGTATTATTGTATGAACTCGAAACATAGGCTTTTCCAATTCTTCTTTAAATTATCCACAACAAATTGTATTTTATATAATTATATAGAAATAACCAAGATTCTAAGTTATTCTTTTAATATTTATATTGTAGCATTAAGTATGTTATGAGCTAGTTACATTACCAATTTAAAAACTAAGAAGAGCTCTATCTGCTTAAAATCAACCAAGTTTCTGATCTATTTATTAAAGATTTATATTTTAGCAGCCTTTTATGGGCTAGCAATGTTGGCTATTTAAATTGTGATTTAAATGGAGTACAATAAAGAATTTTCGAACTATCTAGAAATTAGCAATATTCTGATTGACTCTTTACATACAATTATAATTTGAAGAATAGTTTCTAGGAACAATAACAATTCTGATTGAATCGATAAATATTTATACTGTAGCATCTTCTAGAGATAGAAAAAGAAACATAATAATATGCTATTCAAATCTTGATTTAAAATGTCATCATCATTTATATTGCAGCATCCTTGAGCTAAATCCCAGAATATTATAATTGTAATTTAAATGTTGTAAATTGGAGAGTATTATATAAGTCTATTTTAAAGTTCTGATTGATCCGTTAATGATTTATATTGGAACAGTTTATTTACGAACACAATTTATTTTCAACATCGGATAGTTCTATAAACACAGTATTATTTGTTTTTACTATGAAATTATAAACCTAAAGGTATTTTTAACTTTCACAATTTTAATACGGGCCAATATATTGCAATCGGGACCACTAGGTTAAAGGGTATTTCAATTTCTTAATAAATATTAAATGTCACCCCAGATTTTTGAATTGAATATTACAAATTGAGAACTTGTCAAATTCTGGTTTATCATGACACAAATTTCATTAATAAAGTGGAGACATTACTATACTTCAAGTTAATTTATAAAACTTGGGTCGATCTTTTTAGATAGAAATAGAATCAGACTCAGAATCAGAATTGGCTTTATGTATGATGATTACTATGATCATCAGAGGGCCAATATTTCTGGATTTTTTGACAGATTGCGACTGAGATGTTAATGCAAACGTTACTTAAAAATTAGTAGAATTGGCCCTCAGGTTAGCTTCAATTTGGTGCATCACAGGCAAAAGAAAATATTTTCGTCTAATTATTTTCATCAAGTAACATAGGCCTACTCAACCAAAATTTTCCCCTTTGTCCCTTAATATTCTGATAAGATATACCCAACAAAGTTAAAAAAACGGCTTAGAAATAAGCTTGACAGCCTTATCGATCAGACTGCAACAGATAGAAATATGCCACCATAATTATTCAACCTATCTCTGAATCAACCTCTTTTCTCACAAAAAACGCTGAATGTCAAACGACACCCTCAGGGTATGAAATTATTGCTCTCATCAAAACCATTGCTTCAAAGGTTAGGTTAGATCTAGATATTAGGCCTCTCCGTGGATCCCTTTAGGCTAAAACCGATCTGTTTTGACAAGCAACCCCGGGGCTCAGTTGTCTTGTTAAACGCAGTTAAGTTAACTGTGGTTATTATCTTAAGGGTTTAGACGACAACGTTTTGTAATTGCTGGTTAGGTTAAGTGTGAAGGCTCGTTAGAAATAATTAGGAGTAATTTTTGATCTGAGATAGTATTTTTTTAACCATCACTTACTTCCTGTAATTAACAGTTTCAGTACTTTTGTTCGTAGCAACAAGAAATAATAACATTGTACAAGCCACGCAAAAATTATGAACGCCTTTTAGTCCATTAACTACTTCAGAATACTTAAGCGATTAGGTTACGAAAGCCTTTATTTCTCAATCAACTTCATAAAAAAATATTACAATACCCCTAAGCCCTACTTACAACACTTAAATAATTAATGACGACCTATATTAAGCCGCAGAAAAAACACCAAAAGTCATTAGCCAAGTGTTAACAAATGGACGTCGCGAAACCGCCTATTAGAGCATAATTTACTAACTAACAACTTACCTCTTTAGTGCGTCGAGTCACTGTATATCACTGGCACTAAACACTTTACACTTAAAAAAAAAACATTCGCGCACTTTGCACTGATTCTTTTTTCAAATCACTAAGTACTAGTTGTAACATTCGGGCACTCAACTCTTTGGTTGCGATGCCGCGTCGGGATTCGATCGTCAGCTGTTCGCGCCATCGCAAGGACGTTCGCTTTAAAAAAATGACAGCAGTATGATATAACCGGAGGTCGTTGCACCCAAAAAGCTCCCAGCCGGCGAACCGTGAATGAACTGGTATATCGTATTTTTGTTTTTCATTTTTTTTATTATAGGCCGAACGCGCGCGCTCTGCCCGCGGTCTCCGCAACGAATGAGGAGCCGAAGAACTATTTCAAACATCTTTTCTCTAATCCTTTTCTGCGCGTGCGCAAGTGTGTATCTTGGACAAGTGCCGTAGTGTGCCGACAACGGAAGTGGGGCTGTCGTGTTTAACACAAGATTTATATTAATTTAATTAATTCGCGAACTCCTAACACATCTGTGATGGTGCGACCATCGATTTATGTCTGACACTCTTATATCATAACGTTTTATGTTAATTTGTTCACTTGTGGCACCGTTTCCTACCTTTTTTAAACAGATTACTATGTTATTTGCATTGAAGCTTGCATGTTTTTTTTATCAAATGTCGAAGATTAAATCTGAATTATGAGTCAAAACTTAACATTTCAATTGATTTGTTCTTAGGATGTAAAAGAAACATAAGATAATAGTTTAGGTGCGCACTTTCAACACGCAAATAAAAGACATCAACGAGTTCGTTGATGTCTTTAATATGAAGCAGATCGCGACTACGCGCCTACGATTTTATTTCATTGACATTTAGAATCTGTGATTTCGGCATACGAATACAAAGCTAGGCAATGTTTTACATAATTAAGTTGGCTAGTGTTATCTGAATAAATAAATAAATTTATTTAATTATGAATGACCTAAAAATTTTAATCCTAATAAAAAAAAAATCGTATGATTTTTTTCATCTTTTACACGACACACCTTTCGTTTTCAATAGGTACATCAATAAAAATTGGTGCTGTACACTGCAAGCAACAGTGAATGTAGGCCAATATTTGACATAAAGTGAACTGTGAAGTGACAAGCGGTTTTGAACCATATGCGATGCAACTCAACTTGAGCTGCCCTGCACTAAACTGAACTGCAAACTTAGGATCCTGTATGTTCCGTTTTTTGGTTTAAAAAAAAAACAAAAGTACAAAATAATTAAAGAACCCACAATTAAGCCTGTCATTCTTAGTTGTTCTTCGTCATAATTATTTTGTAGTTATAATGTTATAAATATTATAAAGCATCAAACTTATTTATTAGAATTTTATTATTATATATCTAATTTGTATGTTCTTTCCAAAACAAAATTCTACATATTTTCGACTGGTAGAGAATGCCTTGTTGCATTATGTTCGCCCATGTACCACTGTTGTACCTACATAAAGTTTGAATAAATATATTATGATATTTGTTCGATTCTGTTATATACTTACATTGTTTGAAAACATGTAAAAACAATAACTTTGTTTTCTTTGCGGTTTAGAATATGGTAAAGCTCAAAATTCTAATTAACTTAAAATAATAACCGCGAGAATAAGAGCGAGATGAACTCTTACGCAGAGATCAGAATTAATCTTATTTTTAGCCAACTTCTAAATAGAAGGAGTTTCTGTATTTTTTAAACATTTTAAATAAGTATGTTTAAATAAAGATTTTTTTCTGATTAAGAAAATATTGTTTTTCAATTACTTTTTTTATTTTTTATTTTAGGTTTGTTAATTACAAAAAAAAGGCTTTTTTTACAATATGTGGGTCGTCAGCCTCATTTTTTTAATTACTCTTCTGCATAGTTGTATTATATTATGTCACCGGAAAATTGCAAACGCCGTAAGATTGTAAAGAGACGGATATATTGAAAACTATTGAATTTGGATGGGATTTATCGTATACAAAACGATTTATTCATTATATATCGAGAAATTATAATCTAATAAAGATTTATTACAATCTGCAATTTTCTGGTGATAAATATTGTTATACAATACTGGCTATTTTAAAAGCTCAAATTATTGTAAAATGATGTTTAAGTGGTTGGTTGGTAACTAGCTTCTATAGTTCGTGCTAAACGCAACAGATGGCGCCACAGTACATCATTCAGGGTGTTATTAACTGCCGTTGTAAACTGGCGGCGCGTGCGCAAGATGTAAGTACAAATAAGTATCTACTTACATGTATTGTTGTTTAAAGAACATTGCATTGCTATATTTTTAACCGACTGAAAAAAAGGAGATTATTCAATTAGGTAGTTACACGATTAGTTTTTCTAAATTAATAAAGGCATTAAGAGAGTTCACTCTTCCCGTTAAAAAAACTGTAAATGAAACTGTACAACTATGCTTTCTCTATGCGTATGCGTATACTCTCTCCATTTTCTGCCTAATCTCTTTTCCAAAAAACTATTACTATCTTGCGAAAGTTTAATAAAAATCGAATATTATTTGAAAAAATAAGAACTTGCCATCTGACAAGTTCGTATGAGATACTATGAGGAATACAAGCTCTCAGCGATTTCGCTGAGAGCCTTTATTCCTATACATAATATATTTTTTTTTTTACTATACAGTATATTTTGTATATTGAGTTTTTACACAAGAGCCGAACCAGGGGTTTACTCTCTAAGCCCGAACTAAGAACAACTATCAAATCGTGTTGTCATTCATTCTTAGGTTGGGTTCGGGACTAATCGTAAGTCCGTAGGTGATACGGAGTAGAAAATGCCCGACAATAAGGCCGAAACTACGGACTTCGGGCTTAGAGAGTAGACCCCCTGACACACAAAAACCCATGACACATGATTAACACAAGTTTACCAAATAAATATGCTCTAATTTATAATTGCAATGAGTACACTGAGTTAATCAAAGATATCCTTCTAGCGACTTCCTATGTTCCTATATTACTTTTAATTGCCTTTGTTTAATCAAAATTAATATCAATTCTGATGAAACATATCCATAATTCAAAAATAAATCAGAGGTAAACGACCACTGTGTACACGGCCACCCGGCCACCGTCATCAACCGCCACTTAAGTGTAGGCCATCACCAGTGTCACTTAAATCAATGAATATTCATCATCAGTCGTAACGGCACTGCCAACATCCCACTGCAAACTCGTTTCAATCATATCTTGATTGATCAATCGAGTGATTGAATCTGAAATTAAAAGTTACTGGATTTTATCTAGGATGTTGTTATTTTTGTATAAATTTCATTTGTTAGTGTTTGTGTTTTAGGGATTTTAAATGTTGTATATCCTGTTAGAAGTCAGAGGGCAAATTCTACTCATTTTTAAGCAACGTGGGATTGAGATGCGAATGGGAATTCGCATCTCAATCGCAATCTGTCAAAAAAGCCTTCATTTCCATACATTTTTGATAGATTTACGACTGACATGCGAATGCTAACGTTGCTTTAAAATTAGTAGAATTGGCCCTCTGTTCGTTGCCATATCAGACTCTGCTATGACAATGATTACAAAACATTGTATCATTGTTCTATCCGAAGGGAAGGCAGAGGACCACAGATATAGATAGACATACTCAATACTCAATATATTTATTGCTTTCACATGTGAACTTAGGAGGTAGGTATTATAAAAAATATGATCATTGTGGACCCTGTCGGGCAAAGCAAACACAAGACATAACACAAGATAGATGAAGTTGCGTGCCATTTTTTGACTACATACTATGACGTCAACACAAGCATTACTAGGTGATCAGAAAATCAAAACGATTCAAAGGCCGCCGCCACGTGTGGCACCTAACTGACCTTACCACATAACTGACGTCCGACTAATGTCTACCGATGCAAATTGAGAACGAAAGTAGCAGCATACGATTTTTGATCGTAGGCTGGGCACCAAAACGGGCACACGAGGGGCCCATTAGAGCCAGAGCCTGCCAGGGTTGCGGATTTCGTTCGAAAGAGTTACCGGCTCCCCTGGATCGTAAAAGGCACTAGGAGGAGCATGGATGGGTTTGAGTAGCCAGTATATCTACTATTGTAGTCTTTGGGTTTTAGTCAGTTAAAGTCTGATACTCCCTGCCGCTCCACCCACAGCGGAAGATTGTGTGCATTTGATGATTTCCCATACTAAAAAAAAAAAAGTAGTTGCTCTTGCGTTATCTATGTCTATCTGTATCTGTGCAGAGGACACAGTACACCAGCATGAAACTTGTTTTGTTTATATCACTTATAATAGGAGCGAGCCTGTTGCCACCAACTTGCCTCAAATCGGGACCTCCAGAACTAAACTATCAACAATAAAGGGTCAACAGTAAGTTGTTTTATTATGTTACGCTTCCCCGATAGATGGCATTACACGGCATAATTTACAGCATCAAGTTTGTTCACTTGCGCCAGCGCCATATACATTGTTTGTTCGCATGTCAATCGTTTTCATTAAATGTGAAAAGTTTACTTGAAAATTTGGAATAAGAACTGCTTCTGCTAAATAATGCATTAGTAGTGCTAAATGAATCAAAAGATTTTATGAACAAAGCTTTATTTTCATTTTCTTTTAAATTGTGAGCTTGTACTGTATCACTGTAGGGCAATATCCACTCCACTTTGCCTTATCTTCTTCAGTTTGGTTCAGTCCATTGAGATGTAGGAAAAAAAAAAGTGTTCATATTAATAATAGTTCTTTATACCTATCTTGAACGAGCAACCAGCAAGGTAGCGAGGCACTACACAGGATGCACCGGACATAGCCCAGCTACAAGCATTCAAATACCGCCACTCGTAACGTATGTACAAGCTATTTTAATTCACCCTATTTCAAACCATCACCCTTCCCTTGACGTGCGTGTCTGACCTTGCGAATGAAGTAGTAAAAATACTAAGCGGCAACTAGTGCAATTTATACTTCAACTAACATTTTTAAATTTTTAATTTAAAATTTTGTTTCATTGTTTTAGCAAAATAATAACAGTACTGGTCAATTTTCAAGGTTAAGCAACGCTTGTTAAGGTCATTCAATGGATGGATGACCATCTTAACACACCGAGACTCCTCCGTGCCTCGGAAAGCACGATAAGCCGTTGTTCCCGGCTGTCAGTTGTAGATCTTTGGCAGTCGTTAAGGATTGTCAGAAGCCGATCTGACGCCAGTCTTGCCAAGAAGTACCGAGTAACCCAGTTAATCGGTTGTGGAGGTCTGGTAGGCAGCCGCTTCAGTAAAATACTGGTATTGAGCTGAAACCCGTTTGACTGGAAGTCGACCCCAATATAATTGGCTAGGCAGATGATTATTATTTAGCAGTGCACTACAAACTACCCGCCATTTTGTTTGAAGTTCTTTCAGTCCAACCAAAGGAAGGTTGTCTGGTAGTTAAAAAGCTGACAGTGATAACACTCCCATGGAATCTATAGAATTAATTGTGTGTACAAGAGTTGTGTCAAGCGACGGCGGTTGTGGCGAGCTTGAGCATCGACGCCGAGTTGCTAGCCTTTCGGTTTTCTATCGGTTGCATTTTGTGGAGTGTGCGACGGAATTGCATAGTTTAATTTCGCCAAGCTCGTTCTATCATCGGACCACAAGACGAACGGCGATGCGCCACCGGTACATGATAGTCATCTCACCCACACGCACAAAACGTTTTGGGAACACATTCATAGTGCGTACTGCTACGGAGTGTAATTCCCTGCCAGAGTCTGTGTTTCTTGATCGTTACAACCTGGGAGTCTTTAAGTCAAGAGTGAATAGGTTACTTCTAGGCAGAAGTGGTCCATCTTCGACCACATCATCGCTTACCATCAGGAGAGATAATGGTCAAACGCGTGCCTATCCATAGTAAAAAAAAATACAATAAAGTCCATCTAACCCGCCCTGGCTTCACGCGGGTAGCAGACCATATACCCACGAAAATAAGCTCCCAGTCGGCATGATTTTTTCCGCCATCTTCAACAAACACCGTCATAATTTAGAAAATGTACACCAGACCTTAATAAATTGTACATCTATAAACTTCCTCATAAATCACTCCGTATAGTGATGAAAACCGTATGAAAATCCGTTCGGTAGTTTTTGAGTTTATCGCGTACATACATACAGACAGACCGACGCGAAAGACTTTATTTTATAATATATAGTGATTATGAAAAACATTGCCATATTTTATATAAACAAATCGTTTATGAAACGCTACCTGTGTGGTCTAACTATAATATCCAATTTAAGTGTCCCCTTATATGTAAAGAGCTATAAAATGCTCTAATTGGTCGATTAGAAAGCGCAACGCCTTCCCATTGGCTACTTTATTGGTGGAATATAATTATTATTGGTACTGATATCAATTTATTAAAATAATAGTTGACCAATTCGGATTATGCCTCTTTAGGCGTATTGCACACTTAATACAGTGCATTTTACATTTAAGGTTTGCATTTATAGTAGTCGGTAGATTTAAAGTGGCGACACATTATTGTCGATATCTCCAGAACGGCGTAACATATGACACTTTTTCGGACATTGAAGGAGATTTGTGATCTTAAAGTGAAAAACCATCGTCAGACGCTTAGTCTCAATTTTAATATTACTAGCTTCAGCCTGTGGCTTCGCTTGAGAGATATTTAAAAAAAAAATTGTAGTCCCATCTATCTCTGTACCAAAATTCATCAAAATGGGTTCCGCAAATAACGCATTCCGCGTTAGGCGTGAATGAGTAACAAAGAAGCAAATTCATTTACGATATAGCTTACAGTGACTAGGAGAGCCAATTTAGCGCGCAAAAAAATAGTTGTTTGAGTAAATCCTTGATTGACATTTTTTTAAACCTAAATAACATCTATTAATACATGAAAAATACGCAGCGCTTACATTATTGACGTGATGATATAGTTGTCAAAAAATAAAAGGCCCGTTCGACAGCAGGATACAACAAAGTAAGTAAAAAAAAAATATTACATGTTCAAAACGGGCCTTTTATTTTTTGACAGCTTTAGTACAATAATAATGGTAAGTTTAACAGTATGTTTACAAGGGTAGTCAAAAACTACGAATTTATTCGTAAAAACACTGAACTCACACTGTACACACACTCACTGTCTTGCACTTAATTTACTAACACAAAAAATATATTATTATGATTCTTAAACTGACTGATTATCTGATCAGACAATATACATATTTGAAGGTAATGCCAAGTAATTTAATTTACAAAATATATTGAAGAATTCTAAATACCCTCAACTTTGTCGAAATAAGACACTTGATGCGGGGCTTTTTTTAACGATGGGATATCACCAAATGACTCCTCCGGTCTGGGTGGAGCGGAAGGGTGTCAGACTCTTATTAAATAAAACCCATCCATGTTCCTCATAATGCCCTTTGCGTTCCAGGGCCGCGGTGACTCTTTCGAACAAATTCCGCAACCCTTGAAATTCCGCTAGCTGGAAACGCTCTATAGACTCGAACGGTGAAATGTGCAATTTATATATAGGACCCCAATCTCCGGTAGTACTAATACGATTAACAAAATTATTTTATCGATAGAAAGCTACGGTACCGCAGACGCTTTTTATCCCGAAAAAAATAAACTTTTTCCTTTAACATAAGTGGTTTCCAGCAAATTGTTGATGTCTCAAATGGGAAAACTTCATCCATTGTCGTTGCAGCTCAAGTACATATAATAAAAGACACATGAGCCGTAAGTGAGGAGCAAGGGACTGCAATTTATTAACAAATGCCCACGTATGACAAACGACGATTTTCAACACAAATTACTCAAAAAAAAATAATTCATTTTCATAAACAGAATATTTAGTAACCAGATATTGTCAAAAATAGCTCGCAGTTTTTGTCATACCTAATATTAAAAATTTAATCAATTGAATAGGTTGATTTGAAGCACTAGTTCGAAATTCACTTTACTGCGTGTCTAAAAGCGTGTAGTAGAGCCTGTTTTGGAGTAAGCGTGTTGAAAAATGATATTTAACTTTGTCTATGAAGGAAACTTCGGTATGTTTATCCCTTTACATTAAGATCATACATTACTAAGTTTAGTATCATTTAGCCGTCAGATCGCATGGCTCGTAATGAACATTGCAATGGGAAGTAATGATGACGTCAAATTGACGGGTTTGTAGTAAAACTGGCTCTTAATGACGCCTGTGGTTATATGATTATAATTGTAGCGATGTTGGTAGTGCAGATAGATCGCAGATGACGATTTGTTGGGATCAGAAGAGTTTATGGAATGTATTTTTATTTATTTATTTTAGTTTAAAATTTATGTACAAACAGAGAAACAGACAACATTAAAATTATTAGTAAAAAGGTACTGCTTATTTCTAAAGAAATTTCTTCCAGCAGACCTGCGAATGGAGAATAAACAGAACAATAGTATGTAAGAGTATGAGAAGCCTTAAACTAAAGTATGAAATAAACCTACATAAATATTGTAAATATAAATTTATGATTACAAATCTTAACATTCCTAACACTATAAATAGATTTTATATTTAACATATAATTATAAAATGGTTTGACTGGGAGCCGACCCCAACATAGTTGGGAAAAGGCTGGGCAGATGATGATAATAATAAAATAAATACATACAATATCAGTTGAGAAGAAAGGTATAGTGATCTTTATGACGAGTTTTTAAAAAAGAAATAGATTTCAAATCTGGAATGCTAGGCGGAAGTGAGTTCCACAGTCTGACTGCGTGGACAGAGAAAGAGTAGGAATAGTAGCTGTTTTTGTGTGGATGGGTTTTAAGGAGAGATCTTAGGTGTGATATGAACGGTGCATTACTAGGGCGCGTAAGAAATGCGCTCACGCAGGTAAGTGGGGTAAGACGGGTTGTGAAGGATGTTGAAAAGGAGACATAGAATCCGGGTGTTCCTGCGAAGACGGATAGGGAGCCACTTGAGTTCCTTGCGAAGGTGAGAAACATGGTCATACTTGCGTAGAGCAACCAAACCGAATGAAACTCCTCAGTAACGTCCAGGTAGCAGTTTCAAATGTGTGTTCTATTTTTGTGAACTTCTACCAATTTAAAGTACACTGCGTTAAATCGCATACTGAGACTGCCCCGTGCCTCTGAATCCAGGTCTTGCCATTGATCCCGGCTGTCATTAAGATATACTTTGGCAATCGTTTCGATTACTGAAATACCACAAAACGCTTCAAATCATGCCTTGTTCAAAACCTCTATAGTCAAATTAAAGTAGTGAATTGTATCAATAAATTGCTTATTTATGACTTTGTTCCTTTTTATCGTGACGTAATCTAATCTTGTATTCATCCTAAATCCCCCATTTCGACAATTATGCGAGCAGAGTCACGCACCATTGCTGGTCATTAATCTAATCCTGGGACTATAGTAGCTCTGATTTACCTGTAGTGTGCACGCGACGTTCTAAATGGCCTGCGGCCCTACCATGACGTGTTAAAGCGTGAGTCGTTCGAGCGAGAAAGAGGGATAAAGTTATATAGGGTGTATAGCTCCATCCCTCCTTCTCGCTCGAACGACTCACGCTTTAACACGTCATGGTAGGGCCGCTGTTCATTCCACACCGATGCGTCAGAAAGTATGCTTCTCAGCAATCAAAATCAGAGTAGATACACAACATTTTATCGGCGACATCGATTGTCGAAATGCCTCAATGTTTGGAATTGACTTCTACTAAGGGCCATTTTCACCAAGCCAAACTGATCGCGATCAGCGTATAAACCACGTTTATGAGCTGTCAGTGTCACTACTTTTCTATGGAATATTGACGCTGACAGCTCTTGAACGCAGTTTAGATGTACTGATCGCGTTCAGTTTCATTGGTGAAAATGGCACTTAGTGACATTTGGTAACGAATGTCCAATCGAATACTTACATTTTTGAATTGTAATGGCTGGTAGAATGATAGATCCTGAGTGCCTATTCTAAGCAACGTTCGCATTCATCATCATCTCAATCGCAATACGTCAAACATGTATGGAAATTGTTCGAGGTATTTTTGACAGATGGCGACTGAAATGCAAATGTGAACGTTGCTTGAAAATTAGTATAATTGGCAATCTGTTAAGAGGGCGCCGACCAAACGTCGACCGCGCAGTGGCGCCCTCATCGTTTGTTTGGTTATTTCTTTTATTTTAGAATGAAAATGCAGAAAATATGCAATTTAAGTTGTGCTCCACAAGATTATACGTTAATGTTATTATAAACGGTAGTTTTAAATTGTTCAGTTTTATTATAATCACTAAAACGGATAAAAGTGGCCACTATTTTCCGTTTTAGTGATTATAATAAAACTGATTTTTCAATTATACTAAATTATTTAAGTGAATGTGGTAGGTTTTCATCAGATTTTTCATAGAACATTGATTGATAATAGGGAATATGCAAGCATTTTTTTTGAGAAATAATAAGTCGAACCACACTTTTATTTATTAGCCACGTGATCAAACTTCTCATTTTATAACTAAGCAACGGGAAAATGTGATAGCCTCTAATAAACTAATTCGTCTTTTTTACGCCAACTAAACATTCTAAGGAAAGCGTCAAGTAAAGATCAACAATTATATTAACTTGTCCTTTTTATTTATACATTGCCACCTAATTACTAACTCAGCCACGGAATTTATATCTCATCACCATTTTACAGCGAGTTCGGGATTTGAGGCACCCCGGCTTGGACAGGTTAGGTTAGAAGGGGATGGCGGGGTCAAGTGAGCGAGCGAAGCGAGCGAACAGATTTTTGATGTCATTTAATAGTATTTTAGAAGTTTACTGCTTGAATGCATGTTACAAATTTATATGCTGAAAAATAACCACCATGCTGAGTTGTATTTAGAGTGGCTTGCATAGAAGATAACTAGTGGCTAAGATAGTATCATTCAGACGTTCGTTAATTGTAGCTAACTTAGTAATTTAGAAGGCAATGTAGATTTTTAGAGGCAAATAATGCTATTAAAAAGATGTCTGTTTAATTAGCACCCATTTTTTTTTATTTGCTAAATGAAACACTTATTAGCTCCAATAAACAATTTTGAAATAATTTTTAAAATACCTTCATCAGCCGAAAAGTTCAAAAATAGTTTACAACTAGAAAGAGAAGTACGATAAATAAATAAGTAAAATAGTTAAATCTCATTGGTTTTACGATCAATTTTGATTCTATTTTCACTGCTAGTATTATATTTTTTATGTTTTGTGTAGATAACATTTTTTTTTTCATGCATATTCCCTATTGCCTTACTACCTACCTTGTTTGTGCCGTGTCCCATCTCCGAAGGGAACAATTTTTTTTTGAAAAAAATGCTTCAAGTTATTTGATGAAGTCATGAACGTTAATTAGCTTTATAGGATAATTAGTGAAGTATTCGCATGGAGTATGTTTCTCGAATAATTAATTCTTCTTAGGACTTATAATAAGACCACCTTGAGATACTTTTTTAAATAACTCGCTGATACACATCAAATTGTAAAAGAATTATGAATAACGAGCATTCATTTCTCGTCATATTTTTCTAAATAAGATAGTACCACCATTTTGGAATCCATTGGCTAAGTCACACCTGACTAATAAAAATGTTAAAAAAAACCGGCCAAGTGGGAGTCGGGCTCACGCGCTAAGGGTTCCGTAGGAATAACATCTTCTTTTAATATTACTAAAACCATAAACTTCTTGTAAGTTTTCCTGTAATTATGATATTGTTTGTATGGTCTGTATTTTTGTCACAGTCACAATTATCTTTAGGCATTATCGATAGGTACTCATTAAAAGACAGAACCATCATATTCCAGAAAGTTCACAGTCAGAATCGTCTTTTGGCCATACATTTCATATCAATAGTGATTAAAAGACAGAACTATGATATCTCAGAAAGTTTTCAGTTAAAATCATCTTTTGGCATACATTTCATCTACAATAATTTAAAGACGTTTACGAGGCACGCCGAGTAAATAACGCTCTTAAGGGGTTATTACAAAGAACTCATCACTAAAAATAAGAGGCGTTTATTCTGTTACACGTTGTATGTGTACCAAACTTCAACGGAATCGGAGGTCCAAGAGCAAATTGGCTGCGACCGGTGGACACTGCGGACAGACAGACAGACACACGACTGATCCTAATACAGGTTTCGTTTTATCATTCGCGCGTTCGGGACCCTGTAACTATAAATTCTGTTTACTACTAACACAACCCCATTCCGTTGAGTCTCAGAAAAAGGAAAAAAATTGTTATTTTATGAACAAAGCGAGTTTAAAAATATTTAAAAAAAGGTTAGTTTAGTAGAACGTAATTAGGTGCAAAGTGGTGTAATTATGCACGCCTGACGGTTGTAACCATTGCGCAAGGGTTGGTATAGTAGGCACAATTTGATGCAAGTGGGCAAACTTTGACATTGTAGCCGAGGTGGATAGACCTTCGCCAAATAGGTCCAGCCGTTGTTAGATTGGGTTCTAGCGAGACTAACGAAGAGCAATTGATTTTATATATAAAGATGTTTAATTTAAAAGTCCAATTTAAATATTCACAAAACTTTAACAGCAAAGAAGAGAAACCCATTTACAGAAACGGTTTGCACCTCTTTGCTGTTATATTAAGAAAAAGAGGTCACTTGTTCCGACAATTCATATTTTTTTTTGACGTTATTAAGCAATTGGAATAATAAAAGCACTTGGAGAGTCAAATTGACAAAAACAGCACTTGCGTTATTAACAGGATTCTGAACCTAACAGAAGAGGCAATAAGAGCCAGTTTTCGAGTGCGTTGAAAATTAATTATCCAAATCTATTTGGATAATTAGACATTTCTACGACTGCCTCGTTTCAAGAGCGGCTGCTACGCACGGTGTCCTGGGGTCGACACCCAGACCAGGCAAGGTTGGTTGGTTTTTCCGTTAAGGCGCAGATATTAAATTGAACATCATGTCTAAACGACGAGTCTTATTCATCTGAAAAAGTTATACCAAACAATTTCCTTAAATATTTGGTAAGTATGGGAATATTTTAAATAATTATTGTTTGTAGCTATGCAGTTTCATTAAAGTGTAAGTTATTTCGAACGCGGGCAAAAGAACTATAATCGTATGAAAAACATAAAGCGTTTTATAAAATTTTCAAAATCTCAAAAAAAAAACTAATTTAGGCACACGGTGGTTTTTTTTTAATTTTAAAGTTCAACAATGAATTGGAGGTTTATGTTTAACTTTGGGTTGCTCTGGTGAAAAGCTCGTGTCCGTTATACTCCTTCAAGCTCATTAGCGTCCTGAGGACGCCTTCCAAGAATGTGGTGCGTCAGTTAAAGGTCAACAGTCGAATGCGTTGGTGTACAGTGTACAAGCATGAAAGAGGGCTGTGAAGTGTATCGAGGGTCTGCCCTATACAAAACGCTAATGACGAATATATATCTGCCAAGATGCGGATTGGGAAATGGGTACATAGTTTCGCCAAACTGGAATAAATTTAATCTTTATTCTCTCATTTATTATGTACAGGTAACCTTAAGTACAACCTGGGAGTCTTTAAGTCAAGAGTAAATAGGTTACTTCTAGGCAAGTGTGCTCCATCTTCGACCACATCGTCGCTTACCATCAGGTGAGATAGTGGTCAAGCGCGTGCCTATTAATAATGAAAAATAAAATAAAAAAGTAACTACTAAATATTATGACTAGTAGTAATTCGTGAAATTATTTACGAACGCGTATAAAAAAAAAAACATTGGGCATCAAAAATAACATCCAAATCGCTGTCAATGGGAAAAGTGTACAGATCACTGGCAGCATTGCCGCGTTGAATGGCAATGCTTATTCTTTGGCCGAAGAAACCCAGCCCTTTGGCCACGTGAACAGTCGACAAGTTGTTTCCTGATATACATACGACTCGATAAGGACTCGAACCCCATGGCCCTAATGTTTGAACCCCAAACAGCTAGAATACATAACTTCCAATAGGTTTGTTTTATTTGCGCCATTAGAAGCAACCAGCTACATAGCCACAGGTAAACAACTGTAGACAAACTTGAAGATCGAATCGTGCGTCTGTTTTTCTTTTAGCCATGAGTTCTTCACTAGGCTAGACTACCGTGAGGGTGTTATTCACATTAGCATGCGTTTTTGACTAATTAAACTAAACTCGTCTCACTCCATGGCAGTTGGACTATGTGCAGGATATTTATCAAGTGCTTAGGTAACGAGAACAGATATAACCGTAGCAGTTTCCAAATAGAGGTTCTGTACGTCCAGGTGTACACGTGCTATGTGGCGATCGTTGTGAAACAGCTCCATGTCTTCGAAGTAAGCTCATTATACATTGCAAACATAAATTAACGAAGCTATTAATTATTAATATTGAACTTATTAATCGTACCGCTTCTTTCATCACCCTCACATAATAACCTCAATGCACTTTTCAACCCTCTTGTCTTAGGAATAACTTCATACTTTATTATTGTTTCACTAATTTGTTACTAACCGTATACTGCCCCGTTGGTCTCGTGGTCACAAAGGCGGCTGCCGAGTGATGGTTCGATTCCCAGGTCGGGCGAAAATGTCGTTAGGTTTTTCCATTAGGAATTTCTCAGCGGCCCGGAGTTTGGCAGTTGCTGGTGTGATACCCCCGTACCTCAAAAAGCATGTATAGCCGTTGGCCCCGCGCCTGATCTCTCCCCGGTCGTATCTGAGTGACGCACATCGGACTATGCGAGTAATAGAGGAAAAGGTAGGAGCAAATGGAACCGAGAGTGCACCTGTCATTGCAAGCACACTTTTATCATTCATATATACTCGGTGTTTGACTTTTCAATTCAGGATTGAAGTACAAACTTAATTTAACAGTTAAAAATCCGTTGATCAAATTAAAAGTGACCGATTTTAGTAAATCCTGAAGAATATTTTTCGTCCTAGCATTTTTAACCGACTTCAAAAAAAGGACGATTTTCTCAATTCGTTTGTATTTATGTTTGTTACCTCATGACTCCGTCGTATGAACCGATTTATAAAAACTTTTATTTGAAATGATAAATATACTTCCCCATTGGTCCCATAGATCAAGACAGGTTGAGAAGTTTGGTTTCTAAATAAAAATAGCTGGAAAGAATATAAAATGCAAGTATACGAAATTGCGTATTTAAGTTTTTATACATCACGGTCATTGCTCTAACTGCAAACTTTAGTTTTAATCGAAAATTAATATTTCACGTGTGTAATTGATACATTTTCAGATTATTTTCCTTTTACTTGTACTGTGTGACCTTCCTTGTCTTTCACACTTTATATATAACATTAAACAACGATGATGCAAGAATATTCCGGAAAACAATCCACGGCTATCTATATATGCTTTCTAGGGTGCCGCCATAAAATCCACAATGGGTGTCACCTATGCCAGTTACGCCACTGACTTCATACCTTCTTTTCAAAATCCAGTCGACTTTTGTCAATAACATGTAAGGAAACTCACAAATAACTCGAAACAAAATGTACCTACATTTGTTCTTATTTCTTTTAGCAAAAGGTTAGAAATTCTTTTAAATAAAGGTTATCCTTAAGGTGATCTCTTTTATGTTTAAAAACATCCAACGGATTCATTATAAGCTTTGGTAGGTTGAAATTAATGTGAAAAACATAATAAGTAAGTACATATATTTATTATAAAGTCACTTTTTGTCATCAGTTACGTTTTTCTAACAAAAGCCACTTATTTTTTCTCGAAAATTCTCTATGTACATTTTTTTTTCCTTACTGTTTTATTATATGTATAGATTAAAAAAAATTGACGTAGGTATTGATTTAGATTAATTATTAATCTCATTTTATGTTATTTGACATTTAAACAAATATTCATTTGCATGCCACTGTTGCAGCATTAATACCGCCACAAAAATCAACGTAGCAGAATCTACATCGCAACAATGAGACTCGCAACGCCATCTATCTCGACAACTGCGAACTAACAACGAACCCTAAATTCGCGATTTAGGATTTCGTTGTTAGTTCGCAGCTGTATAAAGATCAGAGATCATCATGCGATTCAAACAGATACCACAGCCCGAATATTAACTACCGGGCAGTTGCCCACTGGACACAACAACCGACCGGTCGGAGGATCCTCCTTTTTCAACGGAGGTAGACTTTATTCTCTGTCCCACTACCCTCCATACCACGATTTAAAACATCAAGTGATCTAGCAAATAACATGATTTAGGTACTACTTTCCTTTAATTTCAATCATAATATATTAATTAGACATTAGGAAAAAAACAGTCGATAATTCGAATGTCTTACACATTTGTCCTACTAACTATAATTTGCAGTACTAAACATTTAGAAAAACAAAATTAATTCCTATACATTTCACATTTGTTGCTCGAAAAACTACTCATTAGATAGCAGACATCTTCACGTTTAACTGTACTACTGCATTCTTTATAATGTTTCGATTATTCACTACACGATAACAGCTTAATTAGACGAACAATAACATTTATCATCCTGTCAAGTCTCCCAAGTCCAGCTCTATAATTAGCCTACTATTTTGTATTTAGAGCAGCGACTTCGACTCCTTTTCTCGATCACGAAATAATCAAATGCCGAGTCCACTGACATTTTGTCCAGAAATATACTGATTTAGCCGCCAACCGTTCCTACCGTGTCCAGTTTTCGGATAGCCACTCATCGAGGATTAAATAATCGAACCGCTTTTTTAAATGATGAGAAATAATCAAATGACTCCTTTAACTCAGAGGAGTGTCAGACTCTTTCTGACTAAACCCATCCGTATAGGAGGACCTATTGCCCTTTGCGTTCCAGGGCCGCGGTGACTCATTCGAACATACTCGCATGCCGCAGCCCTGAAATATTATTCCGCAGCCCTGGAACATATTCCGCGGCCCTGTATGAATTAACCGCTTCAATATCATTCTAGCCCTTGCGGGTTGTTTTACTTCATTCGTTAAACAGCACCACTGTAACGTAATCTAAAGCGTTACATGATGATTTTGACATCGACGATGGAGCTTCATTATCGCTTAAAGGTTATAAAACGGCTTATTAACAATTAGAATAAAATTATTTTTAATTTGGTCTTCTTTATACTAACAACTAGCTTTTTCCCGCGACTTAGTACGCGTATATCCCGTTGCTTCGCGTTCCCGTTCCCGTACAGCCTACAGCCTTCCTCATGAATGTGGCTATCAAATACAAAAAGAATTTTGAAAATCAGTCCAGAGATTACCCCCCCTACAACGTCACTAACTTTACCTCTTTATAATATTATATTAGGTCTTTACCTATGAAATTGCCGTTCTGCAGTACTGGCCATTTCAAATCAACATAATTTTTGTTTGGATAAGATTTCTAATTTCAAATTAATTTTATTTTGAAAACATGGTTTTTTTTTCCAAAAGTAGTCATTTGTTTATTGATTAGTGTTACATTTTCATCGCATTTCAATCTTTTTCGTCATCATGGATACGTTAAAAATTCGAGTAATTATGGAATATGAGTACCGTCTTGGCAGCAACGCGGCACAAGCGGCACGCAACATCAACGACGTTTACGGAGCTAACACTACAAACCAACGCACCACCTGTTATTGGTTTGCTCGCTTCCGTTCTGGAAATTTCGACCTGAAAAATGAACCTCGCGTTCGTCCGAAGACTTTGGTCGATAATGACGAATTAAAGGCGATTGTGGAAGCTGATAATACACAATCTACGGGTGAATTAACAGCAGCTTTCGATGTTAGCGTCAAAACAATATTGGTCCATTTGCGTCAAATTGGCAAGGTAAAAAAGCTTGACAAATGGGTGCCCCACGAACTCAATGATCACCAGCGCGAAGTACGCGTCGAGACGTGCCTTGCACCGCTCAACAGACACACAAATGAAGGAATTTTGAACCGCATTGTTACCTGCGATGAAAAATGGATTCTGTTTGATAACCGCAAGCGCTCAGCAAGTTGGTTGGATCCTGGTTCAGCACCTAAACAATGCCCTAAACGAAAATTTACCCCTAGAAAAGTGACGGTCATTGTTTGGTGGTCTAGCGCCTGTATGATTCATCACAGCTTCTTACCAAACGGGGTGAGCATTACTGCAGATGTGTACTGTGAAGAACTGAACACAATGATGGACAAGCTGGCACATCTCCAACCAGCATTGGTCAATCGCTCGTCTCCGCTGCTCCTGCACGACAACGCGCGACCTCATACTGCACAGCAGACGGTCTCCAAGTTGCAAGAACTGGGGTTGGAAGCTCTCCGTCATCCGCCCTACTCACCAGACCTTGCGCCTACAGAATACCACTTTTTCCAGAATTTGGATAACTTCTTGGCGGGAAAAAACTTCAATACCCGAGAGACAGTACAAAATGCCTTTGAAGAATTTGTTGCCTCCCGTCCAGCTGATTTCTTTAAGAAGGGCATCAATAAACTGCCACTGCGTTGGCAAAGATGCATTGATTGCATGGGTGATTACTTCGATTAATACAAATAAAAAATACATGAAAAAAATTCGTTTAAATTTTTTCATACAAAACGGCAATTTCATAGGTAAAGACCTATTAGTAAGTACATATAGACTGACAAAAGTTTTTATTTCTTAAAATTTTTCGTTTATTTAATTTTTACTTCTTAGTATATATTTAAAACGTTAATTAACTAAGAGCTTAAATCCAGAGTACTTGTTAAGACGAATCCAACAAACCCAAACTCGATGGGGTTTCGTTCGTTTTATTACAGAGTTCCTGTAGCCACCTTCCGGCTGCATCAGCCGATCAGCTCCAATATACTTGCAAAATTTGAGCTCAATCGGGAACCGGGAAGCGAGTAAAACATAACCAAATGCAAGATTCCATTAAAAACAGCTCTTCTCCAAAACACAGTTTTCTAGTTCTTCAGTAAGTATTCTAGAGGTTTTGATGATCATCAGTGAGTCAGTAGGTACTAAAATCGACGTATTTTATTGATAAATGCAACTAAATCTTATGCTGAGAATTTGGGCTCTTTAGTGTTGTCCAGACAAGAACAATAAGAGTTCGAATAAACGACAGAGTGCTTCGCAAAAAGTTAGGAAAAACCTCGCTTTTTTGGCCTTTGTAAAAAATAATGTTTATTGGGCTACCCTCCTGACCAAATCATGCAAGCATTGTTATGTTAGATGGACTACTGAAGAGTGTAAGTTATCAATAAAGATAAGCAATTAATAGGAATCTGGCGTAAACACACAGTTTGATTACAGCAATTTAGCAACACCGATTAGTGTGACTAACAAGACAATGATAGTAATGATTGCATTCATTATAAATTAATAAAATTCTATAACTGAACAATATCTGACAGAACGATTAATTACGTATTTGAGTGACGGCAGAAGACAGAGATATATACGGTTATCAGTAATACCACTCGGAATCTACCGATGATAAACTGTCAGTTAGCACGCGATTTGAGTTACTAAGCAATATAAACTTATTATAGTAACGATTAACGCAGGCATTGGCTAATCGATGCGCAGATGTGAGAGTTCAAAAAATGCTGCAGTAGAAACTTATACTATCATTCGATATTGTTTTCATCGTGTGTAAAGGGTTCTACCAGTAGTCTCCCATCCCGTATCAGGCTGTCTACTCTCTAAGCCCGAAATCCGTAATTTCGGCCTTATTGTCGCGCGTTTTCTACTCCATATCATCTACGGACTTACGATTAGTTCCGAACCAGAACTAAGAATGAATGAAAACACGATTTGACAGTTGTTCTTAGTTCGGGACACAGACACATCCGCTGACACTACCAGACGACACCAATAGTGTAAAGAAGGCTTTCATTTAAGTTTGTTATTAGACACAACGGCCGCTACAATTTCATGCTCCATGTTTTAAACGAAGTAACATTCAATCACTGATTGAAATTGGCCAGAGCATAGATATTTACACCTCGTGATTTGCACTAATTCAAACGAAATAATTAATCCAATCAGCGAACATAATTTTACATACAATTTTAACACGGAATTTATTTACGATAATGATTTTTGACAAAGAAATTTATACCGGCAATAATTTAATTTGTAACAGACGTTCTATATAAAAAAAGTCATGAAAGAATTCGGTGAAGAAAAATTGCAAATCTTTAAATCCTTGCAGAGTCGCTTTAACCTCTTTAGATGATCAAGTTTTATTTATAAGTAAAACATTCCTTTTTTTAAATCTAAGTCAAATAATATATATAATCTTAAACATTATGATATGTAAAACAGTTATAAAAGAAAAGCACAAGAAATAAAAAAAATCGACCGAAACAAGATTTAGTTTTTATCCTCCAAAGACAAGATTTTTATGGGTTGCTACCCATAAAAATCTTATATCTCTCCCATAACATCACGCTTATAATATCCCGACTAATTAGACAGAGGAACTTTAGTATGTCTAGTAGACTCAGGCTGCTATTGAGAAAATCCAGAAAAGAAAATTCAATATCACCTTGCAAGGCCTGACAATAGACGCATTATCAACAGCAACGAACAGTTAACGAGCGTAGAATTTCATAGACGATTAACCAAGATCCAATACGAAAAAATTACCTTTCGAATTTTTCAATAGAATTTCACCAAAACTCCAAACTGGGAAACAAATCGACGTCTTGACGTGGTAAGCTGTTTCTGTCGCCATTTTAGGATTTAAAAAAATAGGCGTCTGTGCTACACCCCACGCGATTCAGGCACGTATAATTTGTAACGAACAGTTTGAGGCACTTTTACACTTGATGATGCTTTTTTCATTTCTCTATTTTTAATTTGACCTTAATTGAAAATATACGTGGGGAAAGATTGCTTGTCGACAAGTCCGTTGCTGTGATTTTCGGTGTGCATCGAACTTACAAAACTTTTGTTTCGACATCGAACTTACAAAACTTTCGTGTCGATTTTTTGTCATAACTGATTGACAGATTTTTGTACAATTAATCGTTTCAACTAAAACACACATTATCAATTGTTGTTAAAGTTCTTTAAATTGTAAGACAGTTTATGAAGGGTTCGTGGATGATTAACAAAGTGACGTCACGTTGTTAAACCCAACATTATTCCTTCCCTAAATTAAATCCACACCTGTCTCATGTAATTGATTGATGTATTACTTAATAAAGTAAAATATGGATGTTTCCATGAAATTGATTAAAATTCTTAACTGAATTCTGATGACCATAAAAACGGATATGCTTCAGCTTCCTACTATTAATCAAGGATGTATGAAAGGTTAATTGACTCGTAAATGGCTGAGCCTGTCACAATTCATCATATCAGGTTGTGATGTGGTATTGGCTCCCGTTTTACATCACGCCATCTTGGTATACGTCAATCGAGGAGATGTCGTAAATTAGTCATTATGGAATGTAGACTCCAGGTCAATAAAAACGATGAATTCAACACTAATCGCACTAAGGTAGGCCAAATAAATAAGTAATTACTGTGAGAAAATGAATCATAATCGTAGTATTGCCATAAGTAATGACCAAACTGAAGCCTACCTTATGAACTTTTTTTTTATCTCTTTTTCTAGGGCCATATTCTAAGAACATGTCAGCCCCGTTGAATAATATTATAATAAAACTTTTTGCAAGCTTCTTCAAACTCATCAGCTTACACTGCTAATTTATAAGTCCACCGAACAGTGTTACATTGGATTAACCTGTGAAACTCTACAGATGAAAACCTAGATTCAGAAATTAAACCAAACATATTTAATGCATCGGAAGATAAACGCGATGCTTTGGTCATTTTTTAATTAGTCCAGGCATTTGATTGCGCTCTCCATTAGCCATTAATCAGAAAACTGCCCTACTGCGGAATTCGGGAAGCCTCTCTGGATTTTCTTACTTCAACTTGAGTTATAGGATTCAGAGAGCTGACGGGAATAGTAAAAGATCTTCAAGATTTATAGTCAGAATGGGAGTCCCCCGGGGTTCAATTATAGGGCTATTTTTGTTTCTCATTTATATAAATGACTTTTGTCTGTTAAATAATTGACATTTAAATAAGTGATTTTTCAATTAATATTTAACATTGTTTGCAGTTTGAGTAATTTGCGTGGCCTATCATAATCATAATCATTTATTCATTTGCAAACATAGGTAATTGGTACAGGTGTTTCATTTATTATCCAAATTTCCTTACATCGAAATTATTTTTCAGATCATGGAGTTCTTTAATATTCTAAGATTCCAAAGAAGTCAGACCTTACTTACCTATTTTTACACTAACAAAATGTGTGCGATAGAGTAATGTCAGTATGTACTTTAAACGTTCGCAAATCTGCTAGCTTGGGCCGACAGCCAATTTACAGGTATTATCCAATATCAGACCAGTCTAATATCAGGCCAGTCCAATATCAGGCCAGTCCAAAATCAGGTCAGTTCAATATCAGCCCAGTCCAATTTACATTTATTATTCTGAAATTTTCTAGACATAAAAAAATAAAATGACACATTAAATTACGTATTAATATATCCTACATAATATGTTACAGAGAAAATAAGTAAGGTATGACGGCTCTGGGATCTTGGCATAGAGAGTTCTGAGTAAATCTACACGAAAACTGACAAATAAATGCCTCATGCACTGTCTGGACGGTTCCATTCAAATATGTGGTTTCCCTATAAGCCCACCTCATAAACCAACATGGTTCACATATCGTAACTCCGGTTTAACAGTGTCAGTCAGTACCTTCACAAGTACCTATGAATTATATTGACTCGAAATGAGATTACGACCTCTGAATTTGTTTCCGTGTTTCTTCTCAGGGTAATCAGAAACACCGGCCTCATCTTGTTAATAACAAGAAAGATGGACGTGCAAAAGTGTTATTTTTAACCAATTTACAAAATAAACATCATTTATCATCAATTAAAAACAAATCCGATGTAAATGCCCCGTGAGAAATATAAGTGGCAACTATTACTGATAAGTAATTAAAATGAGGCATTTGTACAATCAGTGAGCTAAATATTATCAACTTATTCTAGAGCATTAAGATAGGCGTTGATCACGGTAAACGTTTTTCTCGTCTATGATAAGGAGAACAGTGATAATGCACATATGAATTTTGAATTAGTTATCACAATTTTTCAGAATCCATAACAATGATTAAAAATCCCGCAAACGATAGTTTGAAATGGTATTTTCTTCTTCTTCTTCTCAGTCGGTACGCTCTTGCCAGAGCGGTCGTGGTCATCATGTAGTGTTACGGGCAGTGGTGATCTTTTTCACAATTTCCCGCCATTTTTTCCTGTTAGCGGTCATCTTGGCACACTCATGCAATGGGCCGCCCACAGCAGACTTGATTTGGTCGGTCCATCGCATGGGTGATCTACCGCGCGGCCTGGTACCTTCGACTCTGCCCTGCACAACGAGGCGTTCGATGGAATCACTATCCCGCCTAGAGACGTGTCCGAAGAAATTGAGGATGCGAGTTTGTACTTGGGCTGATAGGCGCTGCTTGATGCCCAATTCTTCGAGTATGGATGCATTTGTGCGGAACTCCGTCCATGATACTCCGAGCATCCTTCTCCAACACCACATTTCTAGAGCGTCTATCTTCTTCCTTTCTGTCTCTCGCAGCGTCCACGTCTCCGCGGCGTATAGGAATATGGGGAATACGAGTGCTCGGACGAGCCGGGTCTTAGTAGCCTTAGTGAGCTTTCTATTCCTCCATATTTTCCTCATCTTGTCCATTGCGGTCCTAGTAATAGCCATACGTCTCTTAACTTCATCGATGCATCCGCCATTATTTGAGATTAAAGAGCCAAGGTATACATAGGAGTGGACCATTTCACAATTCGCAATTTGGGTCACTTGTGGCGAGTTGTTGTTAGCGCGGTCCACAATCATCATTTTCGTCTTGCTGCGATTGATCTTTAATCCAAACTCAAGGCTGACACGTTCCATCTCTCGAAGCAACTCCTCCATTTTATGGGAACTAGTGGCAAAAAGGGTGGTGTCATCTGCGTAGCGTAGGTTTGCAATTCTGTAGCCACCAACCACAACACCGTCTGTCCAGTTCTCAAGAGTAATGCGCATTATGAGCTCCGTGTATGCAGCTTTAATTTCAGACAGAAGAATATCTGGCTCTAGTTCTTCGTTATTGGGTTCTGTGGATGGATAATTTAGCGATTGTTGGTCCTGGAATAAAGACTGACAGTAACTCCTCCACGTCTCAGAAATTTTATCGAGTTCTGTTACCACTTCGTCATTGCTGTCTTGAATGGCCCATGATTTAGTTGGCAATGATTTAGTGATGAAGCGAATCTTGCGGTACAGATCTCTGGACTCATACTTTCCGGCATGTGTTTCGATCTCATCACATATTCCATTGAGATAGGTATTATGATCTCTTCTGCAATGAGCCTGAATTAGAGCAGATAATCGGTTCACGTTCCTGACATCAGAACCTTTCGCCTTCATCTCGCGCCTTTCATCGACTAAAGAGAGAGTAGTGTCCGTCATCCAATGCTGCCGTTTTTGTCTTGTCACAGGCAGTGTTTTATATTTAATCGCATCCAAGATCAGTTGCTTCGCTCGGTCCCAAAGCCGCTCTGTCGTTTCCTCGCTGTACTTTGTGGAATTCCACTTTGACCAGTTCTCCTGTACACAGGTCAAAAACTTGGTTTTGTCTTGAACAACTAATCTTTTTGATGTTACTGGAGTTCTAACAGCCTTCAATTTCACCCTTAATTTGGAGATCAAGAGCTGGTGGTCTGACCCACAGTCTGCTCCTGGTAGTGTGTGGGTATTTTGTATGGATGTTCTCCATCGCGAGCGTATCAGGAAGTAATCGATCTGATTACGGTAGCTACCATCGGGCGAAGTCCAGGTGTACAGCCTTCGAGGATGATGTTGGAACAAGCTATTAGTGATAATGAAGTTGTTTTCTGTTGCAAACTGCATAAGACGTTCACCTCTTTCATTTCGTATTCCAAGACCAAAATATCCCACACAGTTACTAAGTTGGTGAGAATTAGCTCCAATTTTAGCGTTAAAATCACCCAAGATTACGAGCAACTCTCTGTTGGGGACTTTCGCAATTGTGTTTTCTAGCTCAGAGTAGAAGCTCTCTATAATCTCATCACTTGCGGTGCTGGTAGGTGCGTAGACTTGAATCAGATTCAGATTCACTGGTGATGCTTTGAGTTTGACACTGAGTATACGGTCGCTTACCGGTTCATATCCCATGACACAATTTTTTTGGTGTATTGGAATAAGCAATGCTACCCCATTACGACTAATGTTTTCATTACCGGAGAAGTAAATGACGTGGTCACTAGTTGTTAGGTGCCCACTATTTTTCCAATGAGTTTCACTAAGACCACAGATGTTTACGCCACATCTGGTAATCTCTCGCTCCAAGATGGTCAGTTTTCCAGGAGCGAGGAGACCACGAACATTCCATGTGCCTATCTTTTGGATTGTCCGAAGCTTCATGAAGATTCCAGTAGCAGAGCTTCCACAGGGAGCCTGGTTTCCTACTCCTCTGTGGCCGGTAGCCAATTTGTCATCGCGCGTCCCGGAAACGGCGCGACGCCGGTTGCTAAGCGGTTCGCATGGCAATCGTGAACTCGTTATTTGTACTTCCATGACGATTTTCTTGGGAATATAGTTGCAGTGGTTTCCCCTGGCCTTCTGCACCAAACATTTTAGAGATTATTTAGACCCCAAGGCCGCTGTAGCCTCTTCGAACTGGTTACCCAGTCAGGTGTGTGGTTATACCGCCACTTCTCGGGGTTCCCAAGTGAGTTGTTTCTGTTTTAAGGCGCAGAATACTCGCCCTTCGCCCTGCATCCGTTAGCTCAGCTGCAACTCGGGGTGGCGGACGCGCGGCGGCGCGGTTGCAGCAGGTCCCAGGGAGGACGACGGGGACGTGGATGACTCGGACTGGCTAGGGCTCTGCTTTATACGGTACTCCGCCACGAGTACAGCAGATGGTTTCTTGGCATTTTTTAGGTAATGCTGTTCTCACTTCACTATCAGCGATTCCCACCAAGACCATACCCTAGCTTCCCCCCCTCCCCCAATTTTCATTAAAATACTAAAAATGTATTGCGGTCTGGTAGGCAGTCGCTCCACGTAAAATACTGCAATTCAGCTGAATCCGATTTGACCGGAAGCCAACCCCAATAAAGTTGGGAAAAGGCTAGGCAGATGACTATTTATGAATTATTTGACGGCACGGTTCGCGCAGTGGTTGAGCAATTGACTGCTGCGCTGCGTGTCGTGGGTTCGATTCCCACACGGAACAAATATTTGTATGGCCTACAGATAGGTGTTCCGGGTCTGGCTGTTTGTGTATGTGAGTTTGTATGTTTGTAAACGCACCCACGATACAGGAGAAATTCCTAGTGTGGGGCAACGTTTTAAAAAAAAAAAAAAAAGAAAAAAAAAATATGAATGAATCCGGCGAAAAGCCTTGATCGTTAAAAAATAAACTTTTTAAAATAGGTAAATAAAATGCAAGACAACTATATGCATGCAATGAAAATCAACAACAAACCAAACTATATTAAATAAAATTTATTACCATTTTAACAAAATAACAATACTCTGAAATATTTAATAGATATACACATATACACACATGGGATTATCGATAGGAAACACCATTAGTAACTTTATCCAAATAAACGGGTATGGCAGAGAATCGCTTGCATGACTTTTTTCTTATCCTCTTGTCTTCTGGGAGAAAGTTCCAGATAATCAAGTCTTCATCCGCAGTGGCCGTGGCTGCGAAAGTAAAAATTGAAAGTCATAAATTATGTAGACTGCAACCCAAGCATGTAAGTAATGCTCTGAATAATGACACTCAAGCATTTTATAGTTCCGTAACAAAAGGTAACAGGACACATGCGCGAAAGACATTTCCGCGAAGCATATTTCCGTGAAAGACATTTCCGTGAAAGACACTTGCGCGGATTCACTACGCCAAAAAGACACTTGCGCAAACTTACAGTATTGTTTTCATAGTCAATAATACGAAATATGATACGAAGTAACGAATATGGTACGAAAAGAAGATACACAATAATGGCATGTGGAGCCAGCTGGTTAAAACCACGTGGCACGTGTCTTGCAGTTCGTGCATTTTCTGAAAGAAAAAAATTACGTAACATGCTTATGTACCGGTGAGAATTTACTCGCTAATAAAAATTAAGTTAACATTTTAAAAAGGCATGTATTTAAATCGATATCTGTATATTCCCTTTTTTCGATCAAAATATTTCAAAGTTAAACCAAAAATACTGACTTGCACTCAAATTATGCACACTAAATAAATCAAATTCGATATACTGTTTAATGGTATTTGCAGAACTGTTTTACTGAACGAATATTTGGCTAATGATATTTCTGGGTGGTTTAAAAAAAAATAACCACGAAGGGGATGGCGGGGTCTGTTCGCTCGCTTCGCTCGCTCACTTGATCCCGCCATCCCCTTCTAACCTAACCTGTCCGAGTCGGGGTGCCCAATGACCGGCTACTATTGTAACCATGATAACCACCTGCTATTTCAGGGAAGTGCAATTTAGAGTGCAAGTTAGTATTTTTGATAAACAATTCGTATTTTTGTTTTATAAATCATAAATCCGATGTATGAACCACATTTTTGGTGTGAATTCGATAAAAAGGTCATCTCGTTTTGGATGATTTTTTTAGTTTTTTTGTAAGACATGTTTTCTAATCAATTGGGATTTTTTGCACAGCATTATTTTTTCTGGTATGCATTAAATTATACAGATGTGCATTTAAAAATATCCCTTTTAAAAACCCCCGACAAAAAATATTCTAATAATATACTTTTTAGAAAAAATACAACCGACCGAATCGATGTCAAAATCCACTCCAGAAACACCGACTTACAAAATTAAAGTATTATACTTTGTACTTAGTGGTTTCTATTTGGAAGTCAGTTGTATTTTTTTGTAAAAAGTGTTTTATTTTTCACGTTTGAACCCGGGGCGGGTTCAATCTTCTCCTTCTTTCCAACCCGTCCGTAGCAATTTAATTGTCTATCTCCGAAGTTCTTCATCAGATCTTAACACTGACTTACATTTATACTTTGTACTTAGTAGTTTTTATTTAGAAGTCGGTTGTATTTTTTTGTAAAAAAGTGTTTTATTTTTCACTTTTGAACCCGGGGCGGGTTCAATCCTCTCCTACTTTCCAACCCGTCCGTAGCAATTTAATTGTCTATCTCCGAAGTTCTTCATCAGATCTTTACGAAATTTCAAATGATTCTGAATAAACTTCTTTCGGTTGTATTTTTTTGGGTTGACTGCGGCCATGGTAACCCCGATCTAGTAACGATAATTCTCCTGTGCAACATGCCTATGTATGTGAAAATGAGCTTCGTCGGAAAAGAGCATATCGTTAATACTGCGGAAGTGCTCCAACATTGTTTCAACCAATACACTACGTAAATTGCAACCAATCGGTTGCAATTCCTGTACTAACTGCAACAATTTAAAATATTTCGTAGAGAGAGAGAGCTCAGCTGATCGCTTACGAGTTAATTGTTCAGGATTTCTGTCAGGTTTTCAAAAACTATTGGACACGTATTTTTATAAATTTGATAAAATAAAAGGGCATCAAAGTTTAAGAGTTAGTGACGTCGTTTTTGTAAAAAGTGTACCATCGCGTGACGTCACGCGAGTTTTCAACGCACTGGATGGTCTTCATTTTTTGTTTTCGTGAAAAAAGAAAAAATACGTGTCCAATATTTTTTGGATATCTATCTGACGGAATAATTAGGTTTTTTTTGGGCCTATAACTTCTTTTTTATTGACCTTGGACCGCTCGCAGGTTTTTTATTTAGTGTGGGTTCAAACTTCCTGACTCACGATCTAATGACACTCTCACTGATTGATTTAAATCGTGGAGTGTCAATTCTACTAATTATTAAGCAACGTTCCCAATCGCATCTCAGTCGCAATCTATCAGAAATGTATTATAAATTGAGTCTTTTTTTACAGATTGCTACTGACATGCGAATGCGTACGTTGCTTAAAAAATTGTAGCATTGTCCTTTAAACTCTCTCTCACCATTTGTGTAATAATTTTTAACGCAGTACGTGGGTACATGCGCGCCCGTGAAACGCTCCATTGTAACAAAATTTCCGTAAACCGTAGCCGTGCACCTCACACAACCCTACTGGGAGCACGTGTTTTTTGAAGCAATACAAAAACTATAATTAAATATATTTGCTATTCCATTTTTTAAATCGTATATTAGATAATCGGCTTTCCGGCCGACTCTGTATATTCATAGACATTTGTATTCCAGTGATACTTTTTATATTATCAGTATCACTAACTTCTAATTATTATCACAATTAATAATCCCGACCATGAGGCACTGCTTAACTCCACCCAGTTTACATATTTACTACCTGTGTGGTACCCGAGAGCGTAAAAAAGCTATGGCTTCACTTTGTAGTATGTAAAAATATATGCGAGCGCGCGTTACTTGCGTCGTCGTTGTCTATGGGCGTCGCACAGGCTGATATTTCCAAAACGCTGGTCCTAAACTCCAAATAAACCCTTGAACATATTTATATGAAAATAATAACAGATGTAGGTCATAACCCCAAGATGAGAATCTCTAATTGATACATGAAATCATCAAGGCCAGTCATTTAAAACATCTTAAGTCGCAATAAATTGCAATCTCCTGATTTTTAGGATCTTGTTTGGATTGATGCCAATAGTGTGCGTGTGTGGTTGTGATTATGTGGTGCAAAACTTTTTACTATATAGGTATTCTTTGATCTAATGATCATTTCATATAATTTTATCAAATGTAAATTCGGCTTATAAACGGTTTAAAGGAACTTAACTTATCCGTGTCGGTGTGCCCTAAGTTCCCGAGCTGACCCCTCCCTTTCTTGGTTCAGCGGTTAGATCAAAATAACGTTATACTAAATAAAAATATACCTACTAAATGAAATTAACGTTAGAGAAAGTGTTGTTATAACATTTATCTACACTCACAACGTAATGTTCCAAATATGAGTTCAAAAACGAATGCATAAACACGTACTTTTTTTTCGTGGATAGATAAAATTTAAAAATAAAACCATTACTGTTCAACATTTTCCTTCGATTTTTAAATAACTGCATCATAAAATAACTTTTTAATTTTTATAGCACACTTTTTCTTTTTAATTTTTGGCGCGGGCTCATTGACTTAAGTCAATGAGCCAGCTTTTATCTTTGTCTATGAATGAGCGCGCTGCGTAGTCATTCGAAAACGCAATTTGAATGTCCGCCATACTGGACTAAACTATTTTACCACTTATTTTATTTCAACTGTATGAGTGAAGATAAAATAGTGTATGCAACGGCATATAATTAGGTATTAAAACACTCGTGTGATGCTATTATCACACTCGGCTACGCCTCGTGTGATAAACCCACACTCGTGTTTTAATAACCCTTTTTATATGGTCGTTGCATAAACTACTATTATGGTTCTGTGTACTTGTGTACTGAACGTTATACTAAACCTTAATCTAAAATTCCATAAAATGTTATTGAATGAAGAAAATGTTATGTCATTTGAGCTTCATAGCTTTTAAAAATAGAGCGAATGAAAAAAATATGAAATGAATGAATGATGATACTAAATTAGCGGCAACCTTAAATTAGTACTTATTCATAAAAGGCATCCAACATCGCCATCATACATAAAAAATATTTCATGCTATAGAAGATCTAGGTCTGCATGAACAAGAAATTAATGATCTTGCTCTGGGTAATTGAAGAGGAACAGTTTCTTGAATAATACTGCCTTGAAAAAAAGATATACAGTACTAAATAAGTACTTGCTGATACGAGTTTGTTTTTTCATCACTACAGTCATTTTGTTTATTTTCAAGTGCAAGCATCAGCAACATATCACGCTGTGGCATTGTTTTGCATTTATCTTACCTAACAAAAAAAAATATCTACCAAAAGTGTTACTATTGGAATCATCCGAGCCAATATTTTCAAATCTTAGTCCAGTACAGTGATTACTAATGTAAATGAACAATTTTAGATGTAAGCGGTCGTTAATTAAAAGTAAGAAACGACAAAAAGACACTTTGCTTTAATTGATTCATAACGCTGACTGCAAAACTTTATTGAATAAAACATTTAATCAATGGGTTTATTATTACAGTTTTTTAAGAAAATAATGACAGCAAAAATTACAGTAAAGGCAAAAAATGTCACTATTTCTATTGAAATAATAAATAACTTAGGAACAATAATTATGACAAGTAAACCTGCAGCCATGCGTTCGTGTTTCGGCAAAAGCACTGCGATTCTTTTGAATCACTTTAATGACACTTACGCACTAAAAGATCGTTAGTCCTCCTTGACGATACGTACTTTTTCGTTAAGAGTCAGTTTTGGTTTGAGAGGGGAGTAATATTTTGTTTAGTGACGAAGCTGTTATTTCTGTTAATTTTAGACCAGTGTAAGCGCAGTTCCACGTTTTCCGATCGATGACACTAAAAAGTCGATTGGATTGGATTAAGCGTGCGACATACCTTTATGGTATTGGGGGTGGGGCAGAATTGGCCATTCTCCTTTGCCACATCATTTTATTCACAAAAACCAAATACGGTATGCTATTCTCTCGGAATCCCATGGTAGTTGTCATTCATACTAGGTATTTCTTTTTCTTTCTTACTTCATAATATTTTTATTCACAGTCGAAAATAATGACGGTTTTGCCTTTGTTGATCGGTAGTATTTAACTTATATCGTAATCAAGATTAGAATCAATTCTTTCTTACAGCCTGGAGCACAACCGGTAATTTATAATCATTTTTTTTTTTGAAAATAACCTCAAATTAAGAAACTTCTGTTGTGATGAAATGATTCCAAACTTCAACTAAAATATTTTACGAGTAGGTATGCAATTTTCACAGACGTGATAAACTAAAATAATCGTATGGTTTTTTTGCGATTAGAGTGTAATCAAGTCTTGGTGACCTTCATCTGTGTTTATTTGCACATAGATAAGTTCAGAGTGTTTCACATTTAAAATGTTGACCAGCTTCTTTGAAAAATCAGCTTGTGTGCTATTATAACAAAATTCATACGGACGCTCGAAGCCCTCTTTTAAAACCAAAGCAGTCATATTCAATTCATACATAATTCAAAAAGTAATTTACAAGGGGCCTATAAAAAGTGCCCATTGTACACATATAAGGGCAGACGCTAGTATAATAATATCCACGACTATTACAATGTTACCTAGTTTTGTCCCGTCTGGACTGAACACCATGGTGCGCACGCGGTCGAGTCCCGACCGCCCTTCTCCCCATTGGTCCACCACGGTGTCTGGGTCGCTCATCACCACCAGTTGAGAGCATGTCTTCGGGGTCGTTGACTCCCTGTCTGTTGGATGAACAAACAAGCCAAGAAATGTGACACCGGTTTTGCGAAGGGATACCGTTTTATCCTGTTGGGTTCTGGAGTGGGGCAGGCAGTCACTCCATGTAAAATACTAGTACTCAGCTGCATTTGGTTAGACTGGAAGCTGACATAATGTAGTTAAGGCTAGGCAGATTTATTGATTGAGTTTTGTCGAAGACTTTTAAGTTTTACTTTTCAATGTTCAATTTCATATTTCTCTATTGTACTATAGTGTGCCTCCGCTGAAGGCGGCTGGTTTTCGAACTTAGAATGTTCCTGCATACTAAGTTTGCAGTAAGCAAGTAGGTTTGTTTTCTGTTGATCTTCGTTCGAAAATAATAAATCATTAGCGCAGTTCCACAGTTCATCTGATCTGAATCCGAGAAATATCGGTCCGAGGTAGCGGAAGCGCACTAGATCCAAACCCTAAACATTTCCTATTGGGATAGAACTTGGAAGTCAAATTCGGAGTAGGATTGGATGCAGTGCGGAACCGCTCTTAGAATGATAATAATTATGATGAATAAAAAAAAACCCACCTGTGTTCCACAGGCTGAGCACCAGCTCGCCCGTCCTTTTACTGAACAGCATCGCGTCGAGGCTGTAGTGGTGCCTCCCAAGGGTCCGCTTCCGAACTTTGCCGGTGGGAGCATCCCACAGCGCCACGCGTGCATGTAAGTTCGATGTCACTGCGCCGATTCCCAGGAGAGCACTGCGCCACGGGTGCCAGGTTAGCGCCTGACGTTAAGCACAATTCACAAATTATAACGATGTCCACACAATAAAGAAGAAGAAAAAGAGATTTCTTAACAAAACCAGAATCAATAAAATTTATTTTACATGGACCATTTATAGGCAGGTTTGAATTGTCAATTGTCAGCCAGTGAAAAAGATGAAGCTAGTTCTGCCACGCCCGTGACAAGAGCGGCAAGTATGTTCCGCACCAAAACACATTCACTGCTCCCAACGCCAGTTAGGCAAAGTTTTACGTTCCAAAGCGTAAATCTGTACGAAGAAGAACATGCAAAAATGGACACTCCAGCTGTTATTGAACCCAATGACTTGTCATGTAATGATGGAAAGAGGCCAGATGGGATGACAATATTGTTACACATAAATCATCTTACCATGTTAAACATAATCACCTCTACGTATTTTTATATTTCTTTGCTCTCGTCTTTTTATTCATATGTGTACACCTTAAATACAAAGAAAAATGGTGTGACTTTTCAGAAGCGCTCCAACTATTAAGGGGTTCAAAGTACCTTAATAGTCCAGTCCGATTTAAGACTAGAAAAGAGCTGCAGACTTGGCCAGGTGAAGACCCAGACATCATCATCGTTAACAGCTGATGCCGTGACGTATCTTGCGTCCGGAGATACCCTGACGATGTAGATTGCGTTCCGTTTTGCTCGGTGCCAGCTGATCGGTCTCGCACTTCGTGTGAAAGTACTAAGCATTCCCTGGGAACAGCCTCTGGCGCGGAAAATGAAAACCTTGAATATGTTTTAGTTAGAAAAAGCCCTTCAAGCTCGGCAATTTTAGTAAATTACAATACCTGCCAAACGTTCACCTATTTGCTGCTTGAAAATGCGATACCTTTTTGTCGTATTTCTCATCATCGCATACTTGATTAGGTATCACATTTTCAAAGTTAGAAACACGCTGCTTTAAGTATTCAACATAAAGCACGACAATTTCCTTTAGATATCGCCACAGAAAAGTCAGGATCTTTCAAATCTTATGAGTTTTGATTTTTTGACCTTTAAAAATATTTTAATATTGACCAGTTAAATATACTTTTAAAGTTATAGTTACTTACTTACTTGCTCTTTTGTCCCCTTTTGAAAACACAAGACTTACGGGGGTATCGCTTTTATTCTGATACACGTTGTATACCACAACTTGAATGACACAGCACTGGGTCCAGAACGAGCATTCTCCTTTGACCTCAAATTGATTGGTAGCAAAAAAGTTGTCTATATCCGAGTTAGCTACTCTATTATATTATATTTTTGTGCTTGTATTAGTATTTTTATTCATATGTCACCAGGTTATTGCAAACATCGTATGTTTATTTTGTAAGTTCATTTAATACTTTCTTGCCAACAAGACACGGATAAACTATAAAATTTGGATGTGATTATGGTATTTCAAATTCAGTTCATGTACGAGACTTAATTAGTTAATGAAGATTTATGTATTATAAATCTTACGGTATTTTTAATATTCCGATGACATAAACATTAAAAATAGTGAAATAAAATTTCCGTTACGTGATAAACGAGTTGCCAGTAGGGCTCCAGTCCATGGCGGTGATAGAGCAGTACTCATTGGCCTTCTCCGAACACTGGCAGATGTTCTTCTCGATGCACTTACTCTGCGCGTTGTCATGCACCTCTATTCTTTTAACTTCAGTGCCCACCTGTAGGGAAATGCTTGTCATTATCAATCTTTACTCAGCCAGATACAGTCCTCTGTTGGGATGCTGCCTCTCGCAAAATGCGTCACATGTCACAAATCCGTTTTCTTTCTGCCTGCAGTTGGTTACGGCTGCCCTTTTGAAATCGTCAAGACATTCCTAAAAAGTTGTCTCCATTCTCGACGATTGATTTCTCGACAGACATTACCCTCTCAACAGCTCAGCTCTCAACAGCTGCTGAGACAGTAGTGATACATACACACAGGGCACGTAGACATCTAGTTGTACGCTGTTAAAGACTATATAATTGCAAAAAGGTGTTTTCAAAACGTTACACAATAACCAAACGTGTCAAAGGGTGTCACTTATTACCCGTACAAAATGACGTCCCGTCACAATTCAAGTCAAATTGCGTGTGAAAGTTACGCTAAGCGCAACTTTTTTGGACACTATAAATAACTAGCTTTTGCCCGCGACTTCGTACGCGTAGCGCTTCCTGTCTGTCCCGTTCCCGTAAGAATTCTCAAATAAGAAAATCCTCTCTAAATGCTCCCCAAGCCCACATGCGAAATTTCAGCTTTCTATGACCAGTAGTTTCGGCTGTGTGTTGCCTGTCAGTCACTCAATCACTCAATATCAAAAAACTTTTTACAAAAAAAAGAAACCGACTTCCAAAAAAACACTACAAAGTTCAAAGTAACTTTAATTTCGGAAGTCGGTGTCATAACGAAAAAGCAACCAAAAACACTGACTACCGAAGTTAAAGTTATTTTGAACTTTGTAGTGTTTTTTTGGAAGTCGGTTTCTTTTTGTTTTTTTTTTTTGTGAAAAAGTTTTTTTATTTTTTACTTTTTAGTGGTACCCCATACCTAACAACACCACTAGAAAGTCACAGGAAAGCAAAAATACGCAATTTCGTATACATTGATGATTTTTCCAAATATTTTTTGGCATTTAAAAACCAATCTACTGAACCGATTTTGATAAAATTGCAATGGGACCATTTGGAAAGTATACCCTTTCCAACAAAATTGAATTTTTCATATCGGTTGGCAAGCGACGGAGTTATGCGCGAACAAACATGAAAAAAAAATACAAACATCCGAATTGATAACCTCCTCCTTTTTAGAAGTCGGATAAAAATGTATACAACGTGTAACAGAATAAACGCTATAACTCTTAAGGGGTCTTTATACTCATCATGAACAACTTTCTGGGACCAACACTGAAAACACAAAAAATCGGCTGCCCCATACATGTGCTGACCAGACACTCGCACAACTTGACAAAATGTCTGACAGCAATTTTTTTAATTTCGTGTTTACGGATTTGGTCCCCTATTAAAAGTTAATATACTTTCAAAAAATAAAGCTTCAATACTAACGAGAAGTAGCTTCCCTTGAGGATCGAACTTGCAGCAGTGTATCTCAAAATCCGTTACCCCCTGACTGATGAGACTCTGAGACCGCCAGGACCACTTGTGGTAGTTCCTGCCCAGTGCTGCCACTAAGATGTTGTCGTTCGACCAGTCGAGCAACTCGGGAACTACAAAAAAAAGTTTTGATTAGTTGATTGTGACTGTCGTTAAAACAGGCGGCCCATCACGTAGAATGTGTGATGTTTACGTTGCTGTCCTACAAAAACAAAGACAATAGTTGACCAGAACGTCTAAATTAAAAACATAGCACGTACTAAGTACACTTATATGTCGGAAGTCGAAAGTCATGTCGTAAATACGAGATGACTGTGTTTTAGCCCTCCGGCGTTTTAATACAAAGCGAAACGATCATCACGCGGATACGCAATCCTTACGTTATAGATGAGTACGTCTACCTGGGACAAACGGTCCAGTTAGGTAGGGCTAACTTCGAGAAAGAGGTCAACCGTCGAATCCGACTCGGCTGGGCGGCGTTCGGGAAGTTGCGCGGTATCTTCTCGTCTCACATACCACAGTGTCTCAAGACGAAGTCTATGACCAGTGAATGTTGCCAGATGACTTTTGGAACTGATATGTGATCGCTCATAATGGGCCTAGTCAGAAGGGTTAAAGTCACCCAAAGGGCAATGGAGAGGGCAATACTCGGAGTTTCCTTGCGTGATTGAATCAGGAATTATGATATCCGCAAGAGAACCAAGGTTACCGACATAGCCCGAATCTATCAATATATCATAGCCCGGATCACCAAACTGAAGGGCACATTGTGCTCGCTCAGTCGATCAGTGCTCAGTCAATAAGGCCGAAAAGTTCTGGAGTAGCGACCGCGTACCGGAAGACGCAGCGTTGGAAGGCCTCCCACTAGGTGGCCTGGTGTCTGGTGAGGGTAGCGGCTAGCCGATGGATGCGAGACGCACAGGACTGGTTGTTGTGGCGACACTTGGGGGAGGGAGGCCAATGTACAGCAATGGACGTCTATAATCAACGGGCCGCTTTGAACTGCGATAACTTCGGTTTGACTAAGAAATATAAATTAAACTTTACATTTATGCCGTGTTATTATTTTTTCAAAATCATTTATTTATCTTTTTCTGTGGGTTTTGTTTTGTTTGTAAAAGTGCCAAAGTTAACCACGAAACTTTGTGTTACTTTTTTATGAGTGCCAATGTGGAAAACATGCTTCTCAAGCAACACACAATACACGTGATGTATAAGATCTTAGCACAGCTATCGCGCGAATTGTGCGTTTTTGGTTCAAATCGCTTTCGTTTGGGGAATACCTTATGACCACCAGGAGAAGTAGGCTGATTTCTGAAGTGAACCAAAGATTATTGAACCAGCAACGCACAATGTGGTGCGCGCTTGCCGTTTAAAGGTTCCACGATGGAAATCACATTAAAAAAATTTTTTTTTTTTCTTAGAGGTCTTACAATAAGGATTATTAGGCTTGTGTTTAAACGCCTACCAGAATTTCTGCTATTCTATTATAAAAAAATCGAAATAGCTGCCAGAATGGATAAATGCTCACCAAATTGTGTAATATAACCTCAAAACACTTTAAAGTTGCCTAAAAAGCGTAGTCGGAGGGTTTGAAAAAAACCGATCTGTCCGAGTCGGGGTGCTTCATTTTTAAATTGTTTCATTTTTAACTGAAATGTTCGGTATTAATGTTACTGTTTCAGTAAAACTACATTTTGTGAGCATTTATCAATTTTGGTGAGCAAAAAGAATTTATATGAGTTTTATTTTACTTGGTACTTAGTGTTAGGGTTCAAAAATTATTATTTTATTCTATTCAAAAACTATTTTAGTGAGGATGTAATTGTACCCGATTATTAAAATACATACCTCTTAAATGCTTATTAAGTGAAATGCAGAATAACACGCTTTATATTTGAATTCAAAATTCCACGTTCAACCGAAGTTTTATCCCAACATAAACATGCAAATGATAAGTGGTTCAAAAAAATACATACATGCAGCGTAGCTATAAGTGGGCAGATCCAGGATGCTGTCAGCAGAAGACAGGTAGCTCCTCTTCCTGGGAACGCAGGGCCAAAGCTGGACAGAATCTTTCTCTCCAACATGGGATGGTTCAGACTTCGTCGGCTCCAGGCCGAAAGCCTCGTCTAAGTAGCTCGCGTATCTCTTCTGTTGTAGGTATTTTGTATACTGCGGGAAAAGAGGAATAAGTGTTTGAACTTTTCCATTGCAGCTAATATGGTCACCCCATCGCCATTTTGATTGTCAGCAAAGTTGCGCTTCGTAATTATTATTTGAAAGCATTTAAACATCAAAACAAACAAAACCGGTCCCTATTGAATATAACTGACAATGCGGCAAATTATTAAAAGTTGACATTATTTTCACATTTCGAGACAAATGCTGCCATGGTTGATTGAATAGATGATGTTGTGTTCAGATCCCGTTACAACTGTTATGTTACATTAAAGTCACTGTAGTTGCTCTTAAACTTCGTAGTTGGTCTCCAGCACAGAAAGATTTTGCAATGTATAACTGTATAAGTGCTCATACAGCGGAAACGGTCTGACGAGCCTGATTACCTTTATACCTTAAACGACTTGAAAATACAATATGTAAACTCGGCGGTTCCTAATATATCTTCTAATAAACTGTTTACCTTGAATTGTTGTCATTACTATGCCACAATTTCGAAATGCGTGTCGCTAAATTCCTTACATAAAATGTTTAAATGTTCGCACCTCGTTCACATAACAAGCGTAAGCTGTTCTTTGGTATTTTTTTATTGTTGTAAGTTTTAACCATTTGCTCATTAATATCTTTAAGGTTACGCGTTTCCCTTTTTACGAGAAACTACTTTAATGAAGATTAAAGACATCGCATTGGCCAACGAAACCAATACGAATTGGAATTTATTTATTTAAGGATTACCAACGAGTAAGTATACTACAAAAATCTTCTGCAATATAGAAAATTGTTACACAATACGTTTTCGTGTGATGCATACTCATTGTCATGCATACAGGTAACCACAACTTACACATTAATGAGTCTAATAATCCGACTGAATATTACTATTACATAACCAAAAAAACAACTTAACATAAATAAAAAATTACAAATACTCGTATAAGCCATTGACATACTAATTTTAAGATTAGGGTGACACAGCCACTAAAAATAAAAACAAAATACAATGGATTGTTGGAATTGGCAGTAATAAACTTTTCTTCGTAGGTTTCAGCACCATGATCCAAATAGATAATTTCGTCTGAGTCAACCTATGTAAATAAAATACTCCAATATAATAAGTAAGTCAATTCAAGTTTTAAGTTTATGACTTCAACGATGAACATTCGATGGTTTTGCCAATCTTCTTCTTCTTCTTCTTCGTGTGGGCAGTAAGGTGTAACGACCCCACACACCCTAGTGTAAGAGTTTCTAAACCGCCTCAAGGGCCTCTGAGATGGCTTAACGACCGCCATTTGGCGGCCGGGACCACCGGCTTATACGTGCCTTCCGAAGCACGGAATCATCTTTTTATCAGACAGTCAGGTGATTCAAGCCTGCAATGTACTAGCCAAACTGGAAACAACTTTACAAAGTATGCTTCCCGTAGGAATCGAACCACGACCACCGGGTCACAAGGCAAACGCCTAAACCACTCGACCACGGAGGCAGTTGCCAATGTAAAAGCTAAAGATAATATGAAGGAACATTAATAGGAAGGGGAATATCATCAGTCATACAAGATATCTAATTGTTAAACGAGGGCAAAAAAAATAAATATGTACATTTTCGTGCAGAAAGCATTTTTCGAAGTAATTGACAAAACCAGTAATTAGAAACAATAAATAGGAATAATGAAATATAAAAAGAGGTTTAGCTACAAATGTTTGACATGCAATTCATTCTAACAATGCCATTATTGTTGCCGTTATTATCAACAAAAAGACAGGTGCATTCGTGGGTGCAACAGCGCAATGATTCTAAGCTTTAAATAAAAAAACGTGTAGTATTTTGTTTCGACTAATGACTAGTGATGTTTAAGAGTAAATTATTTTCCCTTAAGGCGAAAGCGCCAGGGTAGCCCGCGAAATTCAAATTTTCTTACGTTTTTTGCGATTTGCAGGTCAGTATCAGGTTGTAGTATGTCATTAAAATCATCAATACAACTGTCTCTGTTAGAATTGATCAAATGTAGTATTTCATGAAATCATAAGATTTGGCATCAATTCTAACTGGAGTAAAAAAAAATCGTATTTGCTAAGTGAATTCTCGCATTTTCTTGAAATTAGCTCTCAAGAAATTCATGCCAATATTTAGTGAACGGCAAAAATACATGAGGCGTCAGGCGTGGCAAAAATACATTAATTTGAAATTCAGTCGGCGGGCTGTATGGCAAGCTATGAAAATTTCTTGAAACATAAGAGATGCTTCAATAAATTTTCATAGCTTGCGATAGCGTTAATTAAAATTAAGAAAAAAATAATAGTTAAGTTAATTGAGGTAAAATTACTGGAAATAAATGTATGTGTTGCAGTACTCTTTACCAGTCAAAAGTACTATTGACTAGCAAAATCAATCAAAAGTAGTTTTGACTGATTTTGCTAGTAGAGTTAAAAACATCATTATGATTAATACCCCGACTCAAAGTACCCCGACTCGGTTTTTTTCAAACCACCCAGAAATAGGAGCCCCGCCAAGCGGGGCTCCGTCGACCTATCTTAGCACAGGTGTTAATCAGTGAAAAGTACTTTGGACTGGTTAAGAGTTTTGACTGCAACATTATGCACTTGACGTATAAATTACAGGAAATACAGTCTTGTTAAATAATCTTTCTAAAATGGTATAGAAATGGCCATTTTACGCACATGTTGGAAAAAAAACTCGTTAGTCCCCACAAGGTAATGTTGTGTGTGATGGTAATTGGAAGCCCTCATTTTTCGATGCACGTCTTGTTGCTGTGGAATTGCTAACTACCGGTATGTGATAATTAGTCAACCTATATGGCATAGAATAAGATTAAACTAATCGTGGACCATTGAACTTCTTCTATAGATATGTCGCAGCCAATTAGCTATAGTATGCGCCAGACAAACAAAGAATAACGGTCAGTGACCCACCTACATTTATTGACACACTTAATTTCAAAAACAGAAATAATGACATAAAGCTGTCCTGAATGGACATCTTTCGTGATCCTTACTGTTCTAGTAACGAAAAACGATTCATAATTTACTGTCCGGGGGTACCTACGAAGAGATATTAAGGAAAGGTCAATGACCGTTATTCTTCATTTATCTGGCGCCTACTATAAATCAGCCGTTTCATTAAAAATCTAGCCTTTTCTTTAAACAGCGCCGTTTAATCAGCGACAAGTGACATCGGCAAGTCATTAAGCGATATTAAACAAAAGATGTCACTTAGGTCGCTTAAAAATCGGCACATTGAAATGAAAGGGCTAGGCAACCAATTAAACGGCTAATTAAGCTAATTGGCTGCGATAGATACATTTAGGACACTAACTTTTGGAGAATACTACTATACCTCTGATCCTGACCGTACTTAGAGGATAATTTATTGCGTGTTCCCGCCACACACCGAAGGCACAAGTGTGAAGTTAGTCGCATTTCTCCATTCATAGTTTTTTTACTGGCAACGTGTGACTGCCGCGTGTTTTGAATGTTTTTCTGTAGGTATTTTAATAAGCTGCGAAAAACGCTATCGCAGTAAAATAGTCTGGAGGAAACTAAAGGAATCGGTTTAATTGACTAAAAAGTGGAGCACGTCGTACAACATATTAATTAGCACCAGCATTGTGTAGTGTGAGCTTGGTTCTCATCGGTTCACTCGTCTATTTATTTGTCGATGTCCCAATGACCACGATATTTACACTTTTGAAATTCCCTTTGTGTTTACTTATAAATCTGTTTATGATGCTACAGCTTCACATAAGAGTTAAGACATTAAATGACACTTGACTACTGGCATTGTATCATACTCACAGTAGGTTACACTTAAAATATTTACTTACACGCTATCGTATACGTACGATAGCGTGTAAGTAAATATTTTAAGTGTATGAATAATATACGTACTTCATAAACTTAACGATTCATTTGAAAATGGTATAATAATCTTGAGTTTTAAAATAAGTTTGTCAATTTTTCAATTGTATTTCTACAGTTTGTTCAAAAGAAATCAAGTTTGCAATATCGACTATACGTGTACGTCATGACTGGAAGACTTAGAATTGCCCCACATCCTACATTAAAGAGAAAATTCTCAAAAAATGATTAAATACAGTAACAGTGTAGTCTTTTTGACCCAAAGGTTGACTGGTAGAGAATGCCTTGTTGCATTAAGTCCGCCCATGTACCACTATTGTACATAGAGTTTAAATAAATAAATAAATAATAAATATATGACATACTTCAGAACTACTACAGAAAATCTGCATTCTTTCAGTGTAACAGAAAAAAAAGTAGCAATGTAAATTCGTTAAATATAGGAAATATTTGTATTATAGGGATTGCTATCCGGTCTGGTTGATCCAGTAATCCGATACCTTAACCATTTAGGTCCTTCTCTAAAACAATGAAATTTCCACATATTTTCCTAAAAAGACTTCATCATCCGGTCAGATATGATGATGGGAATAAATTCACTATCAGGACATGTAAAAGTATTACAAATTTTAATGTAATTCGCCATGAACATCATCATCAGCCTAACATTTCCACAAATATATTGGGGTCGGCTTCCAGTCAAATCGAGAACCCAATGGCTTGGCACGTGACGATGGGAAGAGGCCAAACAAGCTGACCATAAAGCGCATTTCAGACTACGCTATAATATAATAACATATAGCTCATAGCTCATAGCACAACAATATCGCTTACCATACATTTATTTAGAACACGTTCACACTTAGCTAGAATAGCCTATAAAATATATTTTTGGCTTGCTATACGCCATGAAATTCTGAAAAGAGGGGCTCGTGGCTAAATTATAACAGCCCCACGGACCAATCTTCAAGGTTAAGCAACGCTTGCCGAGGTTGGTCTGTGGATGGGTAACCATATTAACATACCGGGACTCCTCCGTGCCTCGAAAAGCACGTTAAGCCGTTGGTCCCGGCTGTCATTTGTAGATCTTTGGCAGTCGTTACGGATTGTCAGAAGCCAGAAAATCTGACACCAGTCTTGCCAAGAAGTACCGTGTTAACCAGTTAATGGGTTGAGGAGGTCTGGTAGGCAGCCGCTCCACGTAAAATACTGGTATTCAGCTAAATCCGGTTTGACTGGGAGCCGACTCCAATTTGGTTGGGAAAAGGCTAGGCAGATAATGATAGATATACGCCATTAAATTGAGCGCCGAATTTTCCTTCCTGCCCCGCAAATAGATGGACAAAACGAGACGACTCGCGACTGGACGTGGTCCTGTGGATACGAGCAGATCATATTTGCTTGCGATTATATCGCGTAATAGGAACGCAATGCTATACGGTATAGCTTTATGGCTTTTATTGCTATACTATATAGCAGAATAGTAAAGCGTAGTCTGAAATGCGCTTAGTGCCAGATGGATGGTTATACATATGCATTGCCATCCATATCGTGTTTTGGGAACTTATCCCATTGACAGCTAAGTGGAACGAACTTTTCGATGTCCAGTGAGTTCTTCCCCTTCCCCTTTGATCTCGCTTGTACAGTTTTTTTTACTAGTTTGTGTCTATAGGTACTTAATTTAAAAGTTACTAATACTAAATTAATTCCTACTTTTATATTTAAAACTAGCTGACCTGTGCCCACTTCACTGGGCGTCAATTTATAAGAAATATTAATAATCACAATCAAATATAGCGTATGTCACCTACGGCCGCTTTCTATAATATATGTCAATCCCAATCTTGATCCCGATCCTTGTTTGTAACCAATCAAAGGTGAGGATTGTGTGGTGAAGGACACAAACTCGGCCGTTGATTGGTTACAGACAAGGATCGGGATCAAGATTGGGATTGAGATATATTATAGAAAGCGGCCGTTTGAAATAATGTACCTTTCTACTGGTGACAGAATTTTTAAAATCGGTTCCTGAGATTACTTCCTACAAACAAACTCAAAAACTTGACCTCTTTATAATGTTAGTGTAGATTATACCAAAATTGTATCATTGTTTTCCTAGCCGGGAATCGAACCGGTTGATTTTGATAAAAAAAACACTACCTGTACTATTTCACAATCTGAAATTGTCGCTAATAAGGATCAAATTCTGTTAAGTTATACCAATGACAACATAAAGGAAAGAGCTCATTTTTAACACCCTGAACAAAAGTACCCAATAAACTTTGACACACTTTTGATCATCTTTTCTTTGGAAATGTAACATTAAGTACCTACTGGTCGTTTTTAACTATTTCTAAACGCCATTAGTGGAAGGATTTTTTATGACTCACCCACACGTCATCGGCGCTCTTCTCCCGGGCGCCCCATTTCATCTTCCTGCACAGCTCTGGAAACTGCTCCCGAGGGGCTATGAACCTATCTACCCGGGGTCGCTGCCCGTTCAACTGTAACCAAAACGTTCTTATATCAAACACCACGAGAGCGCTACTGCGAAACATAACTAGTTTTCTAGTAACATTACTCGAAATACTGAGAAATAGTGTAAAACATACGTGGAATAGATTATGCTCTTTCCGCGGACGATCGCCCGTTTTCTGGGAATGTGCGCACTGGCTCAGCGAACTTCTCAGAAAATGACCACTGAAGTGCGCAACATTGTTAAACCAAGGTACGCTATTCCATTATTATTAATCATTTTCTGTGTTTTGTTAGTAAGCGATTAGGTCAAGTCCGAACCTGTAAGAGTATGAGGGTTCCAAAGAAATTATTAATTATATTTGAAAAAATTCCAATTTTCGAAGAAATAATTTAAATAATAATTATTCCGAAATCTTTGATACACATTCTAGTTCACGACATGTTTGGTAGACAAAAAAAGCATTTTTTTTTGTATTTCTACAAATTAATGCAAATTAGATGCAGGAAAATTCATGGGTAACAATGAATAGTTGAATGAAATAAATGGTTCAGCCATGTGTACCTAACAATAAAATTAATAACACATATTGTAAACAAACTGAGTATAATATAAAATAATTTAAAATTCAATGGTACCGATAAGTCAATTTGTATCAAGTTACCTACCTTTTTTTATTTACTAATGTCCAATACATTGTAACAAAGCCAGTAAGATTTTCATGATAGATTTTATTTTCAATGAAATAAAGTGCAAGATTATTTCATATAATGGATGACTTTTCTCAGTTTAGCGGAAAAGTGACACACTCTTTCAATGAACAATTGTTAGTTCCATTTTGTGTTGCATCAGAAACGAATTATTTTGATCAAGTTCATCAAGATCAAGCTTCTATCTAGCTTATATTGTCCTATTACTGGACAAAGGTCCACTACTAAGTACATAGAAAAATAGCCCCGTCCTTCACAAGGATATTAGGGCTGGTATAAAATCACTGAACACAACTATAATATGTAGATCACCGTCTTACTCATACTTTTTAATTTTAACCAGCTGACCTAGCCAAAAAAACAATTACCAAGCGCCGGCCTCATTTAGCTTAAAATGATCAAAAAACATTGACGTGTAAAAAAATAAAAAAATAAATATCATTTATAATTTATTAGATTCATGAATCCGTATTGTAAAAATAAATATTATTCTTCCAATAGAGAACACAAATAATAACATTTCCAACAATTAATTTACTAATCAAAGAAATAGTACGTTTCATTTGGTAGGTGGTCTTAGGTGGGTTTTGTCGGAAGGAGTCATTTGATGATTTCCCATCCTTTAAAAAAAGGTGGTCCGTTTTTTAAGGATGGGAATTGGCTTGGAAAGATTGGCTGTAAGAAAAGCAAAAAAATATAACAAATGCTTCGGAAAACACTGTTTTACTTCAATTCCACAAACTTTTAAGCAAGCAAGTCAAAAACGCACGGAAATTGAGGCTTTTTTGACAGATTGCGATTGAGATGCGAATGCGAACGTTGCTTAAAAATGAGGAAAATTGGCTCTCTGGTTGTTATTTTTTTATTTGTGACCGTCGCGTCGTTACAGGTAGCCAGTAGACATTCAATCATACAAACTGCTACAGTGCTGCCCGATTGTGGAGGTCAGACACGTAGTCACATTATGAAATGTACTGGTATCAAGCTGCAAGTTGATATAAAAAGACAATGCAGATGGTGATGTAACAGATAAAATAACGTCTAATAGTCGGTTAATAAAAAGAAACGCTGATCAAAGAGCTGAAAGTGATATTTATGCCAGACAACTTCACCGTAAAAACAACATAGCAGCAGATGAACAGGCTACAGTTCAGCTGTAATCTCGAACAGAAAGGGCTTTGACCCTTTATATTGACACAAAATTAATGAAACTCCAAACCATAGAATCCGAATATTTTCCAAGATAGAAAAGGTTAGGATGTCTTCTTTTTGTTTTGTTTTGTTTGTTTTTTTTTTGTTTAAACTTTACTAGGAATTTCGAATGTATCGTAGGTGCGTTTATAATGAGTTTTGTATGTTTCAAAACTCACATACACAAACACCGGGTCTGACACCCGGGACATAGTCCATAGTCTATCTATCTATGCTTTAATAGTGGGCAACCCACTGCTGGGCAAAGGTCTCCCTCTCCTTTTTCCACACAAATCTGTCCTTTGCTATATCGAGCCAGTGATTTTGGTATAGAAGTCAAGCTCGTCCGTCCATCTTCGCCTTGGTCTGTCTGTCTTTTGGCATTTAATAGGACCCATTCGGTGGTTTTTTCTTCTCTTTTTTCGTCTGGCATGCAGCTTTCTAGCCAACGTCCATTTAGGTTTTGAAGCTCAGTGTTGTGTTCCTTACGCGATCCGAGAGACAGACCCCCAGGATGCTACCCTCCACAACTCGCTGGCAAACCTCGAATTTGGACCTCTGCTGAAGTGTCATAGACCAGATTTGTCTGTTTGTAAGGAGAATACACATGCTCATAATTCTCCGTTTTTTAAAGGTGCTAATAAAATTTTACCTACAAACATACTCGTAACAGGAGATAAAATTGCGCAATTTGAATATTTTAATGAAAGTTCGAGTCCAGTTTCCAAAGCTCATCCTGTCAATTTTAGCCCCTACGTTAAATATTCGTTAGTGATATTGTTTTAATTATGGATTATAACTATTGTGACTGCCATACTGATAGCCTTTTCACATTTTAACTCTGACGCCAATGCAAAACATCCTTGGGAAATGAGACACATTGAAAGTGAATTTAAATGTAATTTCTTTTTATGGTGACTACGCGCTGGCTTAGATTTATAAACATTCGTTCATAATTGACAGTACCACAGCAAAACCTTAAAAAGAAAACGAAATGACTTGATGGAGGTAAACATCTGTGTAATTTTTAAACAGCAGAAAGTTTTCCACGATCACTTATTTATTTTGCTTTCAAATTATAACAAAAGCAAAAACACAATTTCAAAAATACTGAAGTAAGTTTTTATTTTTGTATTGAAGTTTCAACCAGGAAGTCATAAACGCCACATGAAAGGACACACACACTTTAGGACAGCCATGTTTCTGTAATATGACTAGATAAATCCAAAAAGGATTATATCTAATCGTATTTAAATAATAAAAATCAGTACAGAAGTCGGGGATTGCCCCCCAAGGATCTCTAAGGTCAGTAGAATCAATACTTTTTCACGCAGTACTAACTACTAATGCCAATCATTTTGCTGCGTTGTGGGGCAAGTTTATTACATGCAGTAAGCACCAATTAAATGTTCTTTTATCATTAATGTCCATCTAGGTTTTGTGATGAAAATATTTATCATATTATTACCACGTAATGGAACAAAAAGAGATTGGATTAAAAAAATAAAATTCTTAAGGTAGATATTGTAGGCAACTAATGAACCTCGTTATTTAAAAACATAGGTTTTAATTATAAAGGTGTTAACTATTTTCATGAATGTTTTCATATGTTATAAACTGAATTTTAAGTAATTATATATATTGTAAGCTTGTGTTATTCTGTGGAAAAAAATGTGCGAATTAACGTGTAAGTACTGTATTTAGTATTAAGTTTGTATTTACGAATGTAGGAATTCCCTGTTAATACTTATTGCATCAAACATAATTTTTTACATTATTCATACACTTGAAAGTTCAAATACTTTTCATTTTCACAAGTTCAAATAAGTACATAAAAGGTACTCGACATGTGTTTTTTGCATACCTACGTGTGAACAAATTAAGTACTTAGTTCATAAATGCTAATATAGGCACATACTGTTAATTACTCACTAGCTAGCAATAACAATCTATGGACTAATAGTCTGAAAAAAAGTTACTGTCAAAGCACTGCAAATAAAAAGACGACTGAGAATTTAACCGAAAACTCCATATCAAGCTTTGCGCGTGATTTGGTGTCTTCGGTTAATTTCTCTCGCACTGAAAGCTGATTTTTAAACAATAACAGCACGATACGTTTTTCTTATCAGTCACTGATAAAAACGCCAGTGCGTGCGCAGAGAAAGCCAAACGAAACTTTTTTCGGTGGTTGAGAGCCGTCTGCGCTTAATCACAGAGCGTGCCAAGCATTAAACAAATTGAAACAACTGCATAATTTATTTCGCAAAAAATACATTCTGATGATAACAGAGGAATTGTGAGAGTGTAACGGCGTCGACATTTTAAATAGAAACTGATATCGTCCAATGGACCTTGAATACATTGAGTTTTGAAATCAATCTAACATAATATTTCTTTACGATCGCAATAAAATGTTATATTAATTGTGTGACTTGCCGAAATAACACACTTCGAGGAAACATTGTCAACAGACAAACCATAAAGTTTATGTGAGACATGAAATATAGATATAAATGTAACTCAATACACAATACTTTTTTACAATAGTAAACGTGGGAAAAAATGTGTTTACTTACGGATTTTTTACCAAAAGTAGATCTGTCCATCATAATTATCACAATTTGAAAGAATATTAACTTTATTCTTTTGTTTTAAACATAAATCACTGTTTTACAGACATTTGCGCGTTTAGAATAGAAGTTTTCACTAACTGCCAAATACATATTTTGAAAAAAAAAATGTTGTACCCACAATTATTTTATTTTTGATGCAAAATAATACTGACCAAGGTATTCTGTTATTCTGCCTTGGCGAAATATTAAATTGAAATTATTTTTGTTAATGTTCAAAATGAGTTTAAGAAAAAAAAAACAATAGTGAATCAATAAATTTAAAAAACGCAAGCAAGTTGTTGCAAGCAATAAGTTTGACAAAAAAGGTATGATATCGCTTTGTGATCTCCGTAGGCAAACAGGATTCAAAGCAAAAAAACCTAAAGTCGACTTAAAACTTATCGAGATGCTATATTAGATATGGTGTACCTACACTTGGATTAATTTTTAGACATTTAGAAAGAAAACAGAGAAATGAGATACCTATGATAATCACGTTATGCTTGACAGAAAATTAAAAAAGAAAGTTTTATGTTATTATTTATATATTCTTTTCTTTTTTACTGTGTTTGTTGCTGATGTGTTGTTATTCTTTAGTCTATGGATAATTTATGGATTCGATATACCGTACGGGACTCGTTAAGCAGTATGTCACGTATAACAGTCGCAGCCTTCAATCACCTGTCGCGGATTTTGTTCGAAAGAGTTACCGCGGCCCTGGAACGCAAAAGGCACTAGGAGGAGCATGGGTGGGTTTTAGTCAGTAGAAGTCTGACACTCCCTGCCGCTCCACCCTGAGCGGGAGGGGCCATTTGATGATTTCCTATCCTCAAAAAAAAAAAAAAAGCCTTCAATCACCTATAAATATTTAGAAAGAACATAGCGTCGAGCAAACAACACGTTCAAATCGAAAATTGGCGGATTTAACTTTTTTACATCATTGAAAAATTGAATTGATTTTTGATTTTTTTCTCTTTTTCGTGGGTCGAATGACAGTGGCTACTATAGAGTTAGTCAAAATTAAAATGACTTGAGCGGTGTTTTTTGCTTGCAAATTTTTACCAGTTTAATTTTTATTATTAATAACTTTTAATATCATTATTTGTCTAATATTATTAAGTAATGGTAATGGTTATTAGGTAATGGTATAATAATGGATGAACTTTACTGCCATTCGATATCTTAAAACAGCTGTTGGAATGTGACTTACTCAAGTTATTGGAAAATGGCCGCCGTCGAAATGCAGGTAACATTTACATCTACTCTCTTAAGTGTCGGGGCTTTTTAGCCGACTTCAAAAACAGGAGGAGGCTCTCAATTCGGATGTATTTTTTTTATGATTGTTACCTTATAACTCCGTCATTTAAGAAACGATTTGATTTTTTTTCTTTTTCGTAAAATTATATACTTCCCGATTCCGGTCCCATTGAAATTTCATCAAAATCGGTCCAGTAGTTTGGTTTTTAAGCTGGAAAAAATATGTCCATCCAAGTAAACCACCAACCAAGTGTTTAGGCTACCACTAAAAAGTGAAAACCAAAAATCTTTTTACAAAAAAATACATAAGTATTATATTTTGTGTTTTTTTTTATTTGGAAGTCGGTTGTATTTTTTTTCTAAAAAAGTTTTAAATATCAATTCTTACCTTCGGCTTCATATATAACACATGGCAAACTAAAGGAAAGAGCTCATTTTAAACAAAATACTTCTTTTTTCCAAAAAAATATCAATTGAAACATTATTCAAAAATCTATGATGCACTTTGAGTTTTCAGCAACATCTTACATCGGGCCCGAGACACACTTAAGGTTTAGATAGGTAGGTTTAGTCAGAAATATAAAAAGTAATTTGTTAAAAATAACGGTTTTTTTAGTTTTCCAGTTGTTATAACTTCCTAGAATTTGATTCTTATTAGCGACACTTACGAATGATGTAATAATAAAGGATGTTTTTTTTTAGATCAACCAGTTCGATTCCCGGGTAATAGCAATTTTTCAAAATCGGGCTCGAGACTCCATTCAGATTTGGCCATCCACGCACACTTTAAAAAATCACCCTGTCTATAGACTACGCTGTCGACATTAGAATATAGAGATCTAAAGATACTTGTGGGTAGTAGCAAGGGTGATGTTGGGTAGCGGATTAAGGAAAAAATATCAAAACTTTAAAAATGTGACTTTTTTCAAAAAAACTCCGAGTAAAAAGTTTCGAAGAAATGACTTTTCAAGCAGTCTGATACAGTTGGTGGCATCAAATCTGTGATTGAACTAAATTAAAGGTTCATAAACTGTAACAAACTGCTGGAAAAGTCAAAGAAAATCACATTCTATACTAATACCATTGTCCAATAATATAGTCACGCGACCGAACTCGGCACCCGTCTCAGATGGCAGGATCGCCATGTAAGGTGGTCGGTCCGGGATGATGAGTTAAACAAGTGCCTCCATTGGTATCTCGTTTATTACTGCTCAATCATCGAGTACAATCGTTAATATAGTATTACTGTTATGTCCACCACTATTATTATTATTATTTAAACGTTGCCCCACACTAGGAATTTCTCCTGTATTGTGGGTGCGTTTACAAACAAACAAACTCACATACACAAACAGCAGATTGATTCTTAACATTAGAATACATGAGCTCATATACATAAGTCTTACACACTACAGTAGTCTTACCATTCTTTTTAAGGATGGAAATTTATCAAATACCTAACTCCGTCCGATCTGGGACTAAAACCCACCCGTGTTCCTCATAATGCATTTTGCGTTCCAGGGCCGCGATGACTCTTTCGAACAAATTCTGCAACATATAAATATCATTGTCAGTGAAAATTTTAATTTGGAAGTCGGCTGTAGTTTTTTTTTCTCATTCAATATTTTCAAAGTTTTTTTTATTCAATCATATATTCTAACTAATCCTTGTTTGGAAGACTGGTAGATATTATTATCAGTGTGAAACCGCCATTGTGGGTACAATGGCGGTTTCACACTGATAATAATATACTGATAATATTGCTGATTGTATGGGTATACAATCAGCAATATTGGAAATGAGTTGATGTACAATACAGGTAAGTAACATGTTTTTTAGTTTTTATTTCCGCTTAAAATTTCAACAGAATTCTGTGAGGGAATGTCTCTTAATAAATTATTACTTATATTGTATTTATTATAAGTACAAGTATGTGCATTTTATCTACAGGAGGATTTAACGTATTCCCTTCCGCTAGTAAAACGTTTAGCTTCCCACCATACCTCCCACCACTCCCACGCCACTGACAATCGCAAACATTTGATGTCTGAGACAGGGGCAAGTAGTATAAAGCCGCATAAATAAATATGGACATTTATTAAACAATAAAGCACGGCGTTTAACGTGCCACACGCCTATTTTATGGTACTGCAGCTCATAAATTGTCATGGGGCCGCCTCACTTGACGATGGACCGTGTTACGAATGATAATAGACTTTGAAATGTAGTAATATAGTTCAATTTTAGACAGCATGGTGCTGGGCCGCATTAAAATTTGCACGTTATGCGATGTGACCTTGGTCTTCGGTGAGATTCATTCGAAAATCTATTAGACCTCATATTATGTTAATGATCTTCCATCAGAGTACCTGATCATATACTGAACAAACCCTGGTGTAAGTACCTGATTATTAGAAGCCTTTTTCAAGGATAACAATATCTTGTGAATAATTTACTCGTTCATATACATCCCGTCACGGCCCGGACACGCACGTATGTGAACGGGTTTTCCACTGATATTTTTTGAGCTCCATGGATCATGGTTCGTCCACGTTGCAGGTACGCCCTGATTTGTGTGGACCTACTAGTAAATTAATTTAAAACAAGCATAATAAGCACTCAACAGGGGTGGATCCAGGATGGTCGTTTGGAGGGGAGGGGGCTTGACCATGCTGGGGATGATTTTTAGCAAAGTAAACAATAAAGAGCATTTAACATTTTATTTTGCTAAATGCATATAACAAGCCTCCTTAGAATACTTTTCATAAATTCTTCAATGACTCCGTACGGTTGCTTGTAGACCACCAAAGAAATATGGGTCTTTTACCCCTTTGGGGGCCTTGAGGCCCTTAGCCCTAATGTTATCTTTGGGGAATCCAGGTCCCCCGATCCCCGAGGATCCCCGATAAAATAACGTCTAGTCAAATACCATTCTATCAGCTATAACGATGTTCGAACTGTCAAAACTTTTTGAGTTTGACATGCTTTACGAAATACCACATGGTCGATCCCAAAAATATGACAATTCGTCGACAATCGCTATCGAGTTCTTCGTGAAAACAGCAAGCAGTTAGTCGACTCTTCACGTGAACAGAGGGCTGGTCTTTTCTTTGGCCAACGAATCAGCATTCCCATTCAACGTGTATATGCGGCCAGTGTTCTGGGCACTTTTCCCGTTGACAGCGATGTTGACGAATTTTTCGATGCCCTATGAGTTCTTCCCCTCCTTTTTATTCCGCTTTTATATTTTCTACTAGTTTGTATTTAGTATCTATAAGTTTTATGTATTAATGGTAACTAGTTTTAAAATTGATTAATAAAAATCGCTATTGCTCATAAAATGCCACTTTGTCTTGACTTTTAGAGCCTTTTATGTATTTGAACTGTGGATTTTTTTTTTGCTAGCTTAAATTTTGTACCACTACTGCAGTGGTGGGAAAATGTCTGAATGTTTGTCCCACTACTGCACTGGTGGGAAAATGTCTGAATGTTTATCCCACTACTGCAATGATGGGAAAATTTCTGAATGTTTGTCTCACTACTGCACTGGTGAGAAAATGTCTAAATGTTTGTCCCACTACTGCACTGGTGGGAAAATGTCTGAATGTTTGTCCCACTACTGCACTGATGGGAAAATGTCTGAATGTTTGTCCCACTACTGCACTGATGGGAAAATGTCTGAATGTTTGTCCCACTACTGCACTGGTGGGAAAATGTCTGAATGTTTGTCCCACTACTGCACTGATGGGAAAATGTCTGAATGTTTGTCCCACTACTGCACTGGTGGGAAAATGTCTGAATGTTTGTCTCACTACTGCACTGGTGGGAAAATGTCTGAATGTTTGTCCCACTTCTGCACTGGTGGGAAAATGTCTGAATGTTTGTCTCACTACTGCACTTGTGGGAAAATGTCTGAATGTTTGTCCCACTTCTGCACTGGTGGGAAAATGTCTGAATGTTTGTCCCACTACTGCACTGGTGGGAAAATGGCTCCCTTTTTTCCTTTCAAAGCTTAATATTTCATCATCTGGTCAAGGATCATTAGTTCGTCATTAAAAAACTGAATTTTAAGCAAAACTATCTTAAAAACCAAACAGACGCGTAGACGGACAGACAGTAGTATCTTCTTACTCATAAACGTCTATCTAAAAAATGTTTTCTGCTTCATCGCTTCTAAAACGTTATCGTTTTAATTAGCTATGTGGGTCAAACGGTAACTTTGATGCGCCTGCGCCGCGACGCGATCTGATTGCCGCCGTTTTACATAACAATATACATTTTTTGGTATTACGTTTAGGGGTTAGTGGAAATATGGAAAAACCTTTCATTAAAATGGTGGGGTTGAAAAACTAGTGTCTGGGTTTAGATTAATTATACTAATAGGTATTTTCTTAGGCCAGATTCGACTTAAATTCCTGTCTTGACATCAGAAACTGGTCCGATGAAGATCCAAGAATCATTACAACTATTTGCAGCAATGAAATCAAGAGAAACGTAAATATCGATTCAGCTTCTAAACTTGTTAGAAACTAATTCGATATTGAAATCATAAGTGATACTTAAAAATATCTCAATACTCCTTCGGTTTTCGAATGGAGACCGCACAAGCGCGCCTCGCTGTCTTCTCTAACAGGCTCACGCAAGCAGAGAATAACGATGATCTTCATGAGGCTGCAGCAGAGTGCAGCTACATAAGAATTTTATAGTCTAAGTCCAGCCATGTACTGCCTAATCAATAAATTAAAGGACGTCATTGAAAAACTAAATAAGACTAATACTTTTTAATATATTTTATAGTCTCTTAATTATGTTTTTTTATAACATAAATACTGGGTAATTTTTTTTCCAGTGCGCAAACTTTAAGAACCACTTCTGCCCATGTAAATGAACAACTTTCCCCAAGAAAGCCATAGTCAATTCCTAAAAAAAAAATTGAGTCTCCCATACAAATTGTGGTCAGTTGATGACAATTTTGTATGGGAAGTTCAAATTTTTTTTTAGGAATTGACTATGGCTTTCTTGGGGCAAGTTGTTCATTTACATGGGCAGAAGTGGTTCTCAAAGTTTGCGCACTGGAAAAAAAAGTTATCCAGTATATAAACTGTCTATTTTATTAGCTTTTATTAGCTTAAACCAACGCTAGGTTTCTGACGCACAGCAAATATTGTGATGGTAACCCTTTCGGTATGAGCAAGTTCAGCGCAATCGTTGACTCATTCTTGTCTATTCTTTATTATATTAGTATGAGTAAATTATTGTTTTCCATTCGACGTCTAGTGACATAGATATAAGAGATGGAACTTTCACACTAACCAACTGTGAGAAAATAATTCTAAAATCAGCCTCAATTTCACCTATTCTACAAACAAAGACATAACTATAACCATACATCGTATTATAGCAACCTGATGAAGTTACAACCGGCAAAATATTCGAGAATAACGGCCGCTGTCACACCGTACATTGTACATACAATGGCACGCGTGCAACCCACTGATTTACAGTCCGATTGAATACTTATACGGTGTGAACGCCGCCCAACCTTGCCGGAAATTTATGAGGATCGAAAACTTCGAGCTGTGTGAACAACACACCTCTGTATCTATGTATGTTTGTACTTGGTATTCTTAATTTTCTGATTAGTCTGTCAGAATTCTTCGGATAGCTTATTCTAAGGAACGCAAGGCCTTTGATGCGCGGTTCCCAAGAAGGAGCTGCTGACACCTCTACTTTCCATTGGTATTTGAAAGAGGATTCAGGTTGGAGGGCAACTGTCGCACGGTTACTGAATTGAATTATTCTGACGCACGGAGTCTATCAAATTGTATTTTGTCTTATGGCGGTTCCTACACGTACGTGGATGTTCGATGTGCAAGTATCATCAAACATGAACCACTTGAATCTGGCTCTTCAAACATTTTGGTTCAATTTCGAATTTTTCGATCAAAAGTCCTAAGTTATGGCGGTCCATACCTACGTTAAATTTTGCTCGAATGAACGTAGAAACGTCGAGCATGTTTTGCAAAAGGATTTTTAGTTTAATAACAAAAACCTTTGGACCTACAAAAAGATGGAACTTTAAGCTTTCATGCTGCCTAAGGGGGCACTCCATTTGTAAAGCATCAAGATGAATTTATTAGTAAATTTTCTCAATAGTTTTACTAGTGACGATACATTTGCAGAAACATAATTTCAAGGACTCGTCATTAAAAAGACAAGTACACGTAGTTTTTTCTCCCCCGAAGGTGCTTATAAGGAGTAAAACTGCGTATCCTTAGGATAGATCTAGATACTTATTAAGAGATGATCAGGACATCAAAACTTCCACAAACCCGTTCTAAAACCTATATAAAATGCAGAATTTACTTCCCTAAGCGGTTAATGCACACGTACAGTCAGATAATAAATTCTAAGCGAGCCGTTAGCCGGCGTCAAATGTAACGCTTAGATAATTAAATGCATAAAATATATAAGTATTTACATTGACTTTACTATCACATGAATAAAGTTATCATCAATTTACGAGAATGCACACCTCAGAGAATATACTTAGTGGGATCGCTGAGAAGTGACAGATGTTGATGTTTATTTTTATTTTTATGCAGTCATAATGTGCCGTAGAAAAATAATGTTAAAATAAAACCAATGCCACAAATATTAAATTAATATCGGTAACATAAAAAATATGAAACATAAAAAACTTTTAACAATAAAATACAATTGTCTTCCAGACATCGGACCACAACAGCGAAAAGACAAGTAAAAATACAGAAATTAAAAAAAAATCGGCCTTTCCTAAATAAATGTAATTACTAATCAATTAAACAAAAGCCTGATAAAAAAAAATTGCTGTACCACACAAACACATGAACATCACAACCTCTTTTTTCCAGGTACGCCAATCTCCAATATCCACACTACATGAGTCCTCTGTACACAAACAGGTGACGTAGCTCGTAGGTGGCGGACAATCGAGCACAAAGGGAAGTGTCTGTGGATTTATTGACGGCCCCCTGAACCCTGATTATAGGCTTTATTTAGCAGCCGACTGTACCTAATAGACAGCTGGACCTGACTGATGTAATAAATAAGACTTTACTTATTATTTGCATAGATATAGGCCGGGATTAAATTAACATGGAAGATTAATTGTGAATTCATCAGACTAGTTTTCAACACATCCATTTGGTTTATTTATGCATGTGATTGTAATTATTTAGATTAGCATTGTTGACTGATGCAGGTGGAATTATCATAATTTTCTAGTCATGTTGGATTCGGTCTGTAATTTTCAAAGTGTCGTGTCAACACATACCAGCATGTCCACCCAACAGTGTTTTTTTAAATTTAATGTCATCACAAATCAGCACCCTAAGAAACGGCTACCTAGTTTCGGGGCCAATATCCAAAAAAAACATCTAAACACAGAACAAATAAACTATTCTATTCTTAAACTTATCAAACAGTTCGTCATAGTAGATACAATAGTATTTTGTATAGACACACAAGTATCTAAGAAAATAAACAAATATAATATTACCTACGGGTCTAATTAAGTAAGATTTTAATTCATTTCATCAAAAGTTAAAACTAGGATAATCAGTGTCGCAGGATCCAGTCTCTCTCAACAGATAAGGTTAAGAAAGGATTTTAATGTCTCTAAACTCTAAGCATAGCCCCTTGCCCTTTGAGTGACTTAAAACCAAACAAACAAAGATTGTCAAAAATCCATATTTTTGATGAGGTTTTTATCTTGTGTCATTTCGGCAGCGTATATCAATCCATATCGATCATTTGTCGCGGATAGAATATCACTTTGTCTAGGACTTACGGGCCAATCCGAACGAAACGTTGCCACTTCCACGGCATCATTAGTAGCACATAGGTCACTTAGGCTGCATGTTATGGGCCACAGAGGGCAAGATAGGGGGTGAAGCTGACTCGGCTCCACATCCACACCCAGTTGATCCGTCACAGTAGGCACTTTGCGAGGTTGAAATTGCACCTTCCTACTTGCGTTCTGAGGTTCAGGGACTTCCAAGTGGACCAAGGAAGGTTGACCCTGCGGAAAGATGTTTGCTTGATTATAAAGAATTCATGGATGGACAGAAGTATTCTGCCACAGTTTGCAGCGGGCGTCAGTTGGGCATCAGCAAATCAATGTCAAAATTTTATTTTTTTAATTATGTTTTTCCTACTCCGTTGTTATTTTTTTATTTATTTCATGCGGGATCCAAGACAGTTGAATCGTATCTCCGGGACTCGTCGAGCTTCATTGATTTGGCATTTTTCTGGTGGTTGCCACTGGTGATTCTGGCTTGCAGGATTTACAGTGGTTTGGGAATGTGTGGCGGGCTTGTTCTAAATAAAAAATCAATGTCAAAAACTATTGTCAAAATGTAGGGCGACTAGAGGTGTTTTGACAATTTGGGGCTGCAAATGCGAACGCTCCTTAAAAATATGAGAACCCTCTAAGCTTCCTTATCCAAGAACAGGCACAAACAAAAACTGTAAAAGCACATCTTTTACCACAAAACTGGCACACAACTAAGTAAATACAAGTATTTCAGTAGCGATCCACGGCCGTATATCATGGGAGTCATTGAGTCGTCTCCGTCAGCCGGACATCGCAATAACCCACTGGCTAATTTATTCGCTCATTGTGCTACTATTCAGGTAAGCGCTCGCGCTAGGCTAGGTAGCTGAGCCTGGACTTTAAGCTGAGATCACACGGTGTAAGGGCGTGTTTTGTGGTGTTGCGTGGTGTGGTTTCTTTATTCTGATTAGTGCAAAAGTGCTTAAGAGCGTGTACGCCGTATGTCATTTCATACAAACTTTCAAGTCCATATTCTTCAAAATGAATGAACCGATTTTAACGAAACTTGGTATGCATACGCTAGATATCGAGGTCTAAATAGTTATCAGAAAACATTTTTGAAAAAGAATTCAGAGGGAAGGATATAGTGATTTTTCCCTATCTATAGAAAACTTAAAATCGCTCTCTTTCTCCCTCTGAAATCTTTTTCAAAAATGTTTTCTGATAACTATTTAGACCTGAATATCTAGCTATGCATACCAAGTTTCGTTAAAATCGGTTCATTCACTTTGAAGAATAAGGATTTGAAAGTTTTTATGAAAAGCCGTACCGCGTAAACGCTCTTAATCATAAACACTGTGTACAAATAAATAGGTGTTATGTTTCAATAACTACGGAGTCTGTGAAACACTGTAACGGATTCTATATCCGAAGGGTACTCAACGGAACATTAAACACTAGCCTCCACTGTAATCCATCAGTAGTATGTCCGTCTATCCGTATAGGGCGTATGATAGGGTATGCGGTTCTGCGGCTTTTGTTCGAAAGAGACACTGCGGCTCTGGAACGCAAAAGGCATTTGGAGGAACACGGAAAGGTTTTAGTCAGTAAGAGTCTGACACTCCGCCCAGAAGTATAGAGTCATTTGATGATACAACATACCTAAAAAAAAACGGGTTGCACTCCGGGAGTGCTGGCTGAAGTGAAAACTTGAACATTAACGTTGTGCATTTTTGAATATTTTGGAATGGTTAGGGAATAATTTCGCAAGAATTGCTTTATTTATCAGTATAAAAATACTATCATTTATGTGGTTAAATACAAAATTTATTTACTCGTATTGCGCTATCGTGCACATACATGACAATTTATGTTACATATTACATTAAACGTCTTACGAATTTTCGATCAGGTCATCTGTCCTGACGCGGGTTTAACATTTTTTACCTATCCTTAAAAGTGCACAACGCCGCTAAAGAAATTTTCACTTCAAAAAATTGTTCGAAAGAGTCACCACGGCCCTGGAACGCAAAAGGCATTAGGAGGAACACGGATGTTTTAGTCAGTAACAATAAATAGCCCGAGTTTAGTCTGACAGCAGGATAAAACATTGCTTTAGTAGTAAGTATGACAGAGACATGCAATAAGTCTCTTTCGCACTTAGTGGTAAAGCGATCTTCTATCCCTCTCTACTCAACTGTCAAATCTGACTTCTCAGATTGTCACAATTGCCATCCAAATGATATTATCTTCTCACAACAATTCTCGCAACAATAATTCGAGCGATACATCGACCGAAGGATAAAAATGTTGCCATTACCTACTCGTCGCGCAAATCAGTCCATTTCACATAAAGATGCGGTATGGGTTAGTGTATTTTTCCAACACATACGTGCATGGTCTTGTCTTTGGTCAACTGGACCGACTCGAAATGGACCCGCGGGATCACTCAACCCAATCACATTATGAATAGGTCGGCTGGACCCACTGCCCAATTTCATTATAAGTACAGTCACGGAGTAAAGCCGAATCTTTCAGTTTAATCTTTAAGATTTAAAATATACCAATATTATTCAATCTTGCTTTCAGCAGGAAATGATGGCGGAAAAGGTGCCATCAACTTCACAAGGATTCCCATAATTTATTTGGTTCAACGCAGCGGGGTGACAAAAAGATTTTTTGATTTTACTTGCATGTACCTAATTTAAAAAGATTTTAGATTTTGATTAAGAATTAACATTTAAAGCTAATTGAATTGCGTTTTAATAGACTGACTAACCAATTTTGCGCTCAACTGTATCAACCGGTAGCTTTAAACAATTGATGTTTTTTTTTAAGTTTGAATATTATAGTTAACCAATAAAAAAAAACATAAAATAAATGATGTGGTCAAGTAGACTCGCGGGTCCAGTAGCGACCGGGTCCAGCTGACCGAACTATACTTACCAACTGGTGATCTTTAATACTGGTGCAATGCGAGACGCACAGGACCGGTCTATGTGGCGACACGTGGGGGAGGGAAGCCTATGTCCTGCAGTGGACGTCTATCGACTGAAATGATGATGAACTACGGAACTACTAACTGCAAACTAGAGTATCTCAATAATAACACAATATAAAACAAAGCGTAACTACAAAATCAAATCTAAATCCGCGCCAGTATTTTCAATAAGTACCGATATTTGGCGATATAACTCTGCGTTCTGCGAATATATTCTTTGTCCCAATTGTGTAGTTAGATCGTAACCTTGTGGTTTATGTCCTCAAATTGTTGGGTACAACCCTGGAGGCGGCGCACAATCGCCTCGGACGATTATCGACGATTCTGGGTGCGGTACAAGAGCATAGAAGAAGCGGATAGATCAGTACAAGCGAACGCTTTTGTATTTCGTTGGGAGATGGTCTAGAAAATTATATCGCATTCTACATTCAATGTAAGTTACATGATAATATAACACAGTATGAAAAAATATCATGTCCTTTTCTAGACTTCCTTTTTAATGGAAGCTATTACTAAGCGTCCGCTGTCAGTCCGTCTGTTTGTAAGCGGTCTACTGTTGCAATTTTCACAGAGTGCATGTATATTCTATTGCCCGCTATAACAACAAATAATAAAAGTTATTTTTCCTTCCTGCCGTTCAAGAAACGTGATTGGTTCGGTTGGTACCTTCATGAGCGAGTCCGACTCGGCCGGATTTTTTTTTGTTTATTTTTATTTTTTGCTCCATTATTTCAAAAACTTGAAATAGTTATATCGGATTGCAAGTAAGTAAAACACCAGACGGCCAATTTTACTAATTTTTAAACAACGTCCGCATGAATTCGCATGTCAGCGTAAACTGTCAAGAAAGCCTTAATTTTCATAAATTTTTAACAGTTTGCGATTTTGCGAATACGATCGTTGCTTGAAAATTAGTAGAATTGGCACTCTGATATTTGAAATGTTTTTAATAGCTGGGAAATGGCAAATTGTCGAAAAAGGCTGTTGGAAACCAGATTTGTCGTTGCAATACAGATAACCCATTTCAAATTCATTTTTACGATTCGTTTAGTTGAACGAATTTAGGATCTTACCAGTAATGTTAATTGTAAATTCACTGTAAATTCACTGTAAATTCACTGTAAATTCACTGTAAATTCACTGTAAATTCACTATAATTCACTGTAAATTCCTGTAAGTAGTAGGTAAAAATACCTGTGTAAGTAGACAGCCGAATCTCTTTAGAATTAAGGCAAATCTTTGCAACTGTGATCTTTAATGACTATTTTGTCAACGTTATAATCAACAATCTGTTTTTACTAGTTTCGAAAGTGATTTCAAGCGAACAAATAAACACATTTAACTATTGAATAGCGTTTTACCGTGGCATAATTATGATATTTAGAGGTTGTTAAGAAGCTGGAAAGTACCTACCTACTTCAATTTAACTTTCTCAATTACAAGAGCTTTTAAGTTTTCGTTTTTCATGGAGGTTGAACGGTGACCAGTGGAAGTTGCCCGGCGACCAAAATTAGTAGAATTATACAATCAAATTAATAGGCGGAGGCTGACTAGTGCACGTTTCCCCGCTAGTGCAAAATCCACTTCATTGCGTGCCTAAGAACAGTTGGGGTGGGAGCAAGCAGTCCGATGAAGTGAACATGAAGTGAGCTGTCCTTTCAAACAAGATGGAATGACAGCTTACTAAATACTCCATTCGGTATGGTCGGTTGACTCGGTTAAAAAAATCTTTTCGGAATTCGGTGTCGTAAAAACTAAACGTAATTTATTCAACAAATCCTAGGTATCGACATGTTCAATGCTCCATCAGTTCGCAATAACAAAACGCAGACCTTCTATAGTCTGTGGTGTACACCGTTACTCGTAAAATGTTAAACGAAAGCCCTGACGCATCCGCCGCGTGTGTGAGAACATGTCTTTTCGCGCCTATCGTTCTCAAGTCCCAATACTAGACAAATTATCGTTTTCTACTTCTAAACACGTGTATCTCCTACTCGCATCCCGGAATTCCTGTGTTCCTGCCCTTGGGACGATTGGAGGTGGAAGGCTCAGCGTGTGCCGTAGCAGTCCAAGGTACGTGTGTGCATTATATTTGCTATTGGCAATCTGTGGAGCTTTTGAACATCGCCTTTTATACGTTCTCGTTGTGTTCCCTAGTAGCAGAAAGCCACCCCTGCTATTTCGGCTTTGGTGCGCATGCTGCAGTGTTGTTGCTTTTTTCTTCGTAATTTAACACTGACTTTGGAAATTAAAGTTATTTTGTACTTTGTAGTGTTTATTTTTATTAGGAAGACGGTTGTATTTTTTGTGAAATAGTTTATTATTTTTCACTTTTTAGTGGTACCCCACACGACCCACACCTAACAACACCACTGGAAACTGACAGAAAATCAAAATACGCAATTTCGTTTACTTGGATGATATATTTTTTCTAGCTATTTGGATTTAAAACCAAACTACTGGACCGATTTTGATGACATTTCAATGGGACCAATCGGGAAGTATCCTATCACATAAAATAAAAATCAAATCGGTTTATAAATGACGGAGATAGGAGGTAACAAACATAAAAATACAACTGAATTGAGAACCTCTTCCTTTTTTTAAGTCGATTAAAAAGAGAGAAAAGGGCCCACCATATGCACAATAAATGAAAGGGTCACCATAATTTATGTTTTAAAAGATAAATAACATAATTTCACGAACATTTATAATTTATACTAATTATATTATCAACATAACATTCGAACTTTTAAGTGGTACCATCAGCGTGACAGCTGAATCAACATCTGTCAACATTCCACACGACTTTCATTCGTAAAACAAAGTACATATGTTTTATTTTACGATGTACATAATTTACCTCAGTAACATGAGGCATGTAATAGCAGTGTCATTTGATGATAACTGCGACTTAAATTTTGTGTGAAGATACATTTTTATATGATAGGTCGGTTATAAATGTGCTGGTTTACTTACTTTTATCAGGATGAAAGAATAAAAATCAATGGATATGACTGTGCTTGAAAGCGGGGCTCAGAACAATCGAATGCCAGTCAGTTTTCTTAACACTCAGAGCTGGAGGTTCTTAATTCGATTGCCAAGTTACACAAAGTGTTTAGTCATAATAATAGGTTTTGCTATTAGGAAAGTTAGTAGCAGTTTTAGTAGCAACACCCATTGGTTCTCGTATGATTTGACCAGGGCCCCAAGTCTGCTATTTTTATAAATTCCTCATTCCAACACGATCCCATTGTCATTTTGCTATAAGTTCGTAATCTACTAAATTCATAATGGTCGATCATTGGTCGGTCAATGGTCTCGTAATAGAATCGTGGTTCTAAATATTCAATGTCTTTGAAAAGCAATGACTGCACAAGGACGTTCTAATGGTAGGTCACTGATCAAAGGAACTGTCAAAATTTTAGCAGATTACCGCATACGTCTGTCATTCATTTATCATTATGTACGAGATTACCATTCTATGACATTTCTTTCAATGGAGGGTCAGTGGTTGACCATTGGCAAGTCATAATGACGCTTTTATATTAGTAGATTATCAAACTTTTCAAAATCAACAATTATGAAATCAATGACAGACCATTCTGACACTATTGTAATAGCAGACTTGAGGCCCAGTACAATTTGTATGGACTTCAAAAGAGACTGTGACCTCTGAGTTTGTTTCGGTGTTTCTTCTCAGGATATTCAGCTAGCAAACACCGGCCTCATCTAGCTTAAAATGACCAAAAAACATTGACGTGTAAAAGTGTTATGTTTAATAAAAATAACTTACAAAATAAATATAATTTATCACTTAGGATAAACACATCAAGGTAGTGTAGTATAATGGATGGTAAGAACAGTAAGCCCCTCATCATTAGTAACAACCATATATACGCAGGCCTCGTATTCCATTGAAACGCCGTTCTACGCTAGGCCATCTCAAAGAAAATTTTGAGACCGATTATATACTTTTCTGCCACTACTCTAAGAAAGAAGCTTGAAGAAGGAACGCATATTGCTTCAATAAATAAATAAAATATTTTATTCTCACTCCACAAAGGTTGACTTAGAATTAACATCTAAGGACTAGACAACAAATGTAGACAAAAGTTCCTTTGCGAGAGACTGGAGTCCGTACCTACTAGGGAAACCATTTACAGTGTTAAGGTAATCTTGTAATGCTGCGGAATTGGTTCGAAAGAGTCACCGTGGCCCTGGAACGCAAAGGGCATTAGGTGGAACATGGATGGGTTTTAGTCAGTAAGAGTCTGACACTCACTCCGCTTCGCCCAGAGCGGAAGGAGTCATTTGATGATTTCCCATCTTTAAAAAATAGTTCGGTCATCTTATGATACATTGCAGAAGTTTAAAGTAGGTACAAATACAAGCATTATGTAATTTCTATTGAAGAGAAGCAAAGTAAAGTAAAGTAATAAATTTTAAAAAAATGGAGATACCACCTTAAAATATTCTACATCCTGAACGACAATGAAATATAATTTATGTAAGTAACTTGAACAGTAGCTCGCATTATCTTAAGCAGCCATTACATAATTATTCGCCTACAACTGCCCATCAATAATATACTCTTCTATTTTCCTCCACTTAAAATTCAAGTAAAGGACAATATTTCAATAATGACACTTGAAGTTTACAGATAATTCTAATGTTAATGTACAAACTTGAGACAGAATACCCACATCGTACGAATAATTATGTTTTACCTAATACGTATTCAATCTGAATTTCGGTCACGGTGGCAAACTTCCCAGAGCTGCGGAATTTGTTCGAAGGAGTCGCCGCGGCCCTGGAATGCAAAGTGCAATAGGAGGAACATGGATGGGCTTTAGCCAGTAAGAGTCTGACCCTCCCGCTCCGCCCAGAGCGGAAGGAGTCATGGAGTCATTTGATGATTTCCCATACTTAAAAATAAATAAAAAAACTGTAGCAAAATCAACGGAGATCTCTGAATTAATAGTTTATTTTGCTGATATTTTTTTTCACAAACACAACATTAGCCTGAAAATCGGAAAAAAAATAGCATCAAAGTAGAGATTGACACGAAATATGAGAATTGGCCTTCAGGAAACCCGCTCAATGTCTTCAACCAAAAAAAATCAGATAGTGTTGTTAATAGTGGACCTTCTCATCTCACTTTAAGTGATTAATTGTATCAATTTGGATCGATTCTACTAAGACATCGCAGGGTAACAAGCGCCCCCGGCGGTACAGAACTGCAATCTTATAGCTAACGCTTTCAATTAGTCCACTTGACTAATTACTGACCATTCTTAATAATCCCGACGACGCGACGTGTAGACTGTTAAATACCGGATCTTACGTGTTTGACATCCCTAGAGGTGTCGTTGAAGGAGGTAGCAATTAATTCCTATGTGATAGAGCGTCGTTTAGCCCTAGGCCTAGTGCTGCTTTTTATCAAAGTTCTCTGACAAAAAAATACTAAGACACATTGCCTACCTGGTTACAATAAGCCTATGAGCCTTGCACTTCAAACTTATCTAACTAGGCACGTTAATTTAGCAGAAAAATTTAAATAAATATTTATTTCTGAATCACTTCCATATTTGTTTGTAAAAATGTAAACTTATAAACAATTGTTAATAACAACATATGAAAGCCCTTGTGAAAAAGTATTATTATTTATTTTATTGTACAACATTTTTCTTTTGCTGCAGAAGCAACTGACGCCTTCGGTCTGCAAGTTTTCATGCCGTTTGATGCCAGATTTGGTCGAATTATCCTGTGGACAGAGTCGTCAGACAACTAGGCGATTACACTATCCTGTCCCGTTGACTTAGTACAAGTGTGAGCCTTAAATATGGTCTAGATAAGTTACAATTCGCAATGCTCTTGAATACAGTACCGAAGCCCGAAGTCACGAAGCTATTTTCAGCATTTGCACCCATATGCTTGGACTACATTACTGTGTTGTGTCGTGTCGTAGCGCCTTCTGATGTAGGTGATTGGCTACTTAACTCCTTGTGATATGACGTAGACCTAAACTGATTCGTATGATTGGTGTATTCCTGACCACTATTCACCCTGATACAGTGATGTGAACCTATGTAGCTAAATAATCTAGAAATCCTTTTCGATTTTACATAACAACAACACAAGGCAATCACACCATAGTTTGGGAGGCTTGGAGCCCTGTAACACAGGTTTTCCTAGTACAGGCTCCAGTTTCATGACATTAATGTCATAACACCGATTGTTAGCATGTACTGTATTTTATGAATTAGTTTGTACTGCATTGTGTGGTGACAATGAACTAAAAATATTTTTTTTTTTATTGGGACAAGCCCACCACACCACATTCCCAAGCCACTGCAACTTCTGAAAGCCAGAATTAACATTGGCGATCACCAGAAAAAACGCCGTGTCAATGAAGTTCGACGAGTCCCAGAGAAATGATTCAACTGTCTTGGATCCCGCAACGAAATTAATCAGAAAATAACAGTGGAGGAGTAGGAAAAAAAAATATAATTTCCACTTCCCTCTTTATTAAGCAGGAGACAGAACAGAGCTAGGCCAAATAGGCACCAAGGGACAATATATACAACTGGGTTAAGCCCAGTTGCCAAGCACCACGGATAATACATTAACACTAATAATAATGGGTCCTAAATTGTGAGCTACTTTTGATTCCAGTAATAGGTATGGCAAAATCTCCAGATGTAACCTGAATACTATCTAACATAATATGCGTCCACTACACAAACTTACAATAATGTTTATTGTCTCCACTATTAAAAAATCACATTATCAATATTTTATCTGAAAAACGTCCACTGCTGGGCATAGACCGACCAGTTCAGCAGTGCGATTCTATAAACACTTCACGGTAAAAGCTAAGGTGAAGTGCAAACAAGATGGAATGCCAGTTCACTTCTTGCTCGCTCCACCTAATTTGTCAGAATAGACCAGCTGTGCGTATACAAAAACAAATCAATACCATTAATGAATCTCAGACTACCCACGTACCCAGATCGATATCCTTCAGCAATTTAAGATATCCCACGTTAAAAGCAAACCGCAATTATATGGAACACGACCCTGCCACAAAGCATTGTAAGTACTTCAGGTCTCCGTTATAACAATAAAATTTTAAGGTTACTATGCACCGCCTCGAGATATTGGAGCGATGCTCTCGTACTGGTGGAGACAAAAGCGGTACCTATTTAATACGAATTAATTTAATTTAAAACAAAAAGCTTCCGCCAGCAGCTTTGCCCGCGTCAAATCACACAGTCGATCATCCCACGGGGACAATCACTCTGCCTGGCCTATCTATATTATCTATTTGAGTAGGTATGGTTTCCGCACTTAGTCCTTATGTTGGACCATTGTGCATGAGTCATAGCAACCGTCATTCCAACCAGCCAACCTCCCTCCAGCAGCTGATCACTCCTCCTAGTGTGTTCAGGATATCTGTAAGTGAATTCGGTGCCCCTATTGTTTGCTTCCGTATTTCGGCTACGCCTGTGCACTAAATAAGCACGTGTGATACCGTTTCCTCCTCCTCCATGCATGTTCTGCACAGATTACTGTCCGTTATACCTATCGTGTGAAAATGTTTGTTCAGTGAACAGTGTCCGGTGATGGTCCCCGCCACCATTCGCAGAAAGATGTGTTCTCTCTCTGGCTGGCCTTATCCAAAATATGTTGGGGTTGGCTCCAGGGTAACCGAATGCAACTGACACATGTTCATTCAAATTCGTTCAGCTGTTCAAGCGTGATTGATTACCAAAATACAGACTTACTTGTAGGAGAAGATTCAATCATCCACTAAACTCAGACTCTATCTATGTCGGGCAACAGTTTTTAATAGAGAAAAACTATTTTTTTTAATTGGTTCAAAATTGAGTTTGTTTCAAAAAGTTTGGTTCAAAATACAAAAGTGCCAAAAACAGGCTTCCATCCATCATCGAACTCAAAACAATCAACTCAAAAGCAGGCTAAGACACACCTAGTTGAAGAAACTCAAATCAAAATCTGTTCCAAATTCAGTTCTGTTTCTGCTTCGTTAGCAAATTAATGCTATATCTATCAATCCATTTATTTAAACCGAAAAGCGATAAAGATTTCTGCAGAGCTTATAGACACACATATTCATACAATCATAAATTCTAACCTAAAAGTAATAAAGATACCTACTAAACACATTAACTAAAGATGTTAATATTACTCCTGCAGGTGCACCATTCAGTTTTAATCCTTCTAATTACATAACATATCACATATCCATAAAACAAATCAGAAGTTTATCAAAGCCGCATGTAATACAGCAAGATCTTCGCTCGCCGCGTCAATATTCCTGACTCGGTCACTTTATAGCTTATCTTAGCTTATTACATACTTAGTTCTTGCTTATCGTGTACTGGAGTTATTAATATTGGTTGTAATTCGATGGCTACTAGTTAGGATATGAGTATTAGGTGTATCTGAGTTTAAATTGGCTTCAAAGACGCCGAGGATTTGTAGTATGGTGGGTGGGAATTATTGAGATCTTTCACAAGAAAGAATTATATTACCTACACAAGCTAATAATAATATTATTTATAAGCAGCGGGATCATCGTCAAGTTAGTCGACTCTTCACGTACCTAGTCACAGAGCTGGACTTTTTTTTCGGCCATAAGAAACAGCATTCCTGCTTTGGGCCAAAAGAGCAGTTTTCCCATTAACAGTGATGCGGAAGAATTTTAAATTGCCCAACGAATTATTCGTTCTATATTTAAAAGTTCCAATTTTGAAAATGTTACAGAATATTTTTATTATGTAACAGAATAGATAGATGAGGAAAAAATTACATAGAGCAATTTTCCATTTTGTTCCTAGTACAATGTGATACTACGAGTATATGTCATCTTTGGCGTTGACTGTACAGTGCATTTAAAATACTTACAAATGCTCGTCTACAAATGGTATTATAACTTTGCTATTGTGCCTCCATTAGTTCTCCAACGGCGTTTTACTTTGAATTAACCTTGTATAATTTGTTTGTAAAAACCAACTACCGCTTTTGCTTTCAATTTTAGTTTTACAGGCACTACCGTCACCCAACATAGGTACCATGCTGAGTGACGGTACTTTCCGGATCGCTACGTGTCTGCGTCTGGGTGCTCCTAGCGAAGCTCCACATCGTTGTCAATGCGGTGAAGCAGTCGAGCGCCTCGGACACCACGGCCTGTCCTGCAGTAGGAGCACTGGTCGGTTAGCGCGGCACACCAGCATTAATGACATCATCCGTCGGGCTCTTGTCACCGCCGTGGTGCCAGCTGTTTTAGAACCTAATGGCTTGGCACGTGACGATGGGAAGAGGCCAGATGAGATGACAATAATGCCTTGGAAGGTGGATAGGCCTTTGGTGTGGGATGCAACATGTGTCGACACCCTTGCGCTATCCCATCTTCTTAGCACGGCGGGCTGCGCTGGGGCGGCTGCTGCAGGTGCAGAAAATCTCAAACGGCGCAAATAATAATATAACAACCTTATTGGGAGTTATATATTTGAGCCGTTTGGGGTTGAAACTTTAGGCCCATGGGGTCCGAGTGCTCACCGAGTCTTTCGGGATCTCATCAGCAAACGACTTGTCGACTGTTCACGTGACCAGAGGGCTGGGCTTTTCTTTGGCCAAAGAATCAGCATTGCCATTCAACGTGGCAATGCTGCCAGTGTTCTGGGTACTTTTGTCATTGACAGCGATGTGGATGAGTTTTTTAATGCCCAATGGTTTATTTTGTTTTTTACACGTTTGTACATAATTTCGCGATTTTTAGTCTAGTTTGTATATAGTTAAATTTTAGTTTTTAATTTTTTAAATACTTTTTATTTGTCAGGCTGTACTGTCCTCCTGGGGAAAGGCCTCCCCTATTCCTTCCATTTCTAGCTTAGTTGGGACACTGTACTATCACTGTACTATTGAATATTAACCTTATCTCTCTGGACAGACAGATCTATCTTAATCCTTCATTATCCACTGTTTGGACTTGTGGTTACATTATTCACGTATAACAACTTAATCTATCTGCCTATATAATCCAACATTTCCCCACTTCCATTCACTGGGTGTGAGATACATCCATGTGTGTAATGCACGCGTGTATTGTGCGCGCACGCAATGGGCGGCGCCGACCTCTGACCGCCTCGTCACGTCTGCATCACGGATTGGGTTAGATGGTGCTCGGGGAAAGATGGCTACCGGTAGTAGTGGGATGACAGTGACTGACGAGCGTTACAACTTTTCTGACTTTTCATTATTGGTAACTGTTTCACCGAGCTTTTCTTTTTTCTCATATTGCAGTTTACACCGAAGCGTTTTACTTGTAGTGTGGCAAAGACGAGACCACCTATTGACTTATTGTTACAAGACGAGAGGGGATTAGTAACAGCCTCTAGCCTAAGAGTATCGTGTCACCCAGTCACTAGATTGTGAAGGTGGCATAGACTGTCGCTCAATGTAAAATACTTGTATAAACTGCATCCGGTAAGAGTAGAAGCCGACCCCAACAAATTGGGAAAAGACAAATTGATTGTAAAGGAAACTTTCTGTTTTAGAACTCAGGATAGCATTGAAAGTATTACTTGCTCTCAATTTAAGTTTAATATCTTCGAACTTAATCAGAAAAAAAGTGTGATGACCGAAAAACTCGGATAAACTTTAGCGTTTGCTCCAACAAAAGAAAATGCAAGTAACGATGATCGCTGAAGAATCAAAGAAGAAATCAAACAATTCCAACCAGAACAAACAAACTAACAAGCCCAAACTAAACACGGAAAACATTACAAACTTTATGATATGTCCATCAAATCCGCAAACGAATCCAATCGCTCGATACGTTAGGAGAATACCCGACGTCTGCGCAGAGCCGCTGAGCATTCCGGCGGGAACATGCGCGGCGAGGACGCGACTCACGATCAGCCCGGGCCATAACTCCGGTAATTGATGTCAGCCACCCAGCCGGCGGGGGGCCACGACAGCGGGGGTAAGGCCGGAATTCGGAAATTAGTAGCAGTGGGTTACAAAGGCTTAATTAACTACAAATGCGTCTTTCTCTTGCGGGTTATTGGTATAACCACGATTTTGGTATTCAAACTTAGTTTACTCGTAGTATAAGTCAGGAAATTAGTTGGCAAGGAAGACCTAATTGCTGTAATACTAATCTAACTATATGCAATGAATATTAAAATAAAAACTCAACTAAAAATTTATATGGCGCCAAAAAATTCGTCCACTTCGCTTTAACAGCGTCATCATTTTTACCAAGGTGTAACCATGATTTATATAGAATCTCCGATGGTTTTCACCTCGCCTTTAGGAAGTCATCAATGAGTTCTACGACAGAGCGAGCGAACCCAGAAGATGCCTGCTTTGAAGGCTGACGACATTGGAAAATGTAATATCAATAAAATTATTTCAGTTAATCGCAGTCCACTGCTGGCCTCTATCAATCTGCGCCACAACACTAGGTCTTCCGTCTTCCGCATCCAGTCACACATAATATGCTCACCCTAAAATGATCTCATTGCTTGGACGCAGGCCTCTTCCCTACGCGAGTGCGCTGGAAAGTCCATAAATCCATCTTCTGAGATTGTCAGGTCAGTCAAGTAACAGAAATCCTTTAGTATTTACAAAGTAACAATCAAACTATAACTGTCGAAAAGAAAAAAAGCTCTGCCTAAATTAAAACCGTCTTCTTCCCGCCTTACTATTCCCCTTTTCAGCCAGTGTTCACCAAAAACCTATTCGCTCAATTCCTGAGTTATGCCAGTTCACCATAGGACTGTCGGCATCTACTCGTCCCTATAACTCTCGGGTCGCGTGCGGTGACTTCCCTATGATAATTTAATTGTTGTGCGTGCGCTACAAAATATATTTATAGCTGGCAACCCATGAGCTAGGCTTACATAGAGACGGCTTGATAACAGGTGGTACTGGTACCGCTTGAGGGTGAACTTGATAAATATCTTTGTCCACAAGTTTAATAACTGTAGTAAAGAAACTAATACTGTCGATGAAAATGGACCCCCTTGAATTGCACGTTGCCTTTTAGAAATAGAAATTGCGATGGTGGTGAAAGCTTTGAATAAAAATTTGCCGAGCCCTTTTCCTATCTGTATTGGGGTCGGCTTCCAGTCGAACCGAATGCAGCTGGATACCAGTATTTTATTTACAAGGAGCGGCTGCTTACCTGACCTCCACAACCCAGTAACGATTTTCTGGCTTCAGACCATCCGTAACTAACGATCTTCAAATGAAGCTAGGAATATGTACAGATTTTCAGCTTCCTCCAATTTATATTATATATAAGGTCTTTACCTTAGAATAATAACGCCTAGAAACCTAGTACGAGCATCAAAAGTGAAGCAACTCAGACTACTCCATATACGGAGTACTCGGCGCAGCGAGCCGTCAGTGCTCAAGGTCACGCTCTGTTGAATGCACCTCCCGAGAAATATTTAAAAATGACAGTTTGTTGCATAAAAAGATGCTCTAACACACCAGGAAAACAAAAAAAAATGTGATAAAATCACGTTTCACAAGTAAGTACTTACATTAAATCCATTATTTTTACGTAAATCGATCTTCAAATTAAAATTTTCATAACCTAATTTATCACAATGTAGTGTTGCCAGTTGTAAAGAAAAATTACCCATAATACAGTAAGCACTAACTGTTGGAGTCTACCTGTATTATGATGCTTATTGTTTAAAGTTGTAAGTATGAAACGAAAGCTAATAATTATGGTTGATTCAAATAATTTGCGCATTTTTTTAAGTGAAAAGTTCTTTAGGCGCGTTGGGCAGTTTTCATATGGGAAAAAACCATAGTCGCGACACGCGGCGACACCGACACCTGTGTATGAGATCGTGTCTTAAAATTGAAATAAAGGAACATCAGACTGGGCGGCCAACCAGGGGGGGGGCAGGGGGAGGCGGGAGCCTTGTCGGCCCCGCGGGTGCCGACCAGTCTTTCATGGGTGTCATTTTCGCGATCTTTGGGGTCGCTAAAACCGATTATGGGGTCAAAATCGAAATCCAAGATGGCGGCGACGAAATTTGCTAACTTTTCGTCATGGGTGTCAATTTCATGGTTTCTGGAGTCGCTGAAACCAATTATGGGGTCAAAATCGAAATCCAAGATGGCGCTGACGAAATTTGCTAACTTTTCGTCATGGGTGTCATTTTCATGATTTCTGGAGTCGCTAAAACCAATTATGGGGTCAAAATCGAAATCCAACATGGCGCTGACGAAATTTGCTAACTTTTCGTCATGGGTGTCATTTTCATGATTTCTGGAGTCGCTAAAACCAATTATGGGGCCAAAATCGAAATCCAAGATGGTGGCGATGAAATTTGCTAACTTTTCCTTATGGGTGTCAATTTCATGGTTTCTGGAGTCGCTGAAACCGATTATGGGGTCAAAATCGAAAACTTAGTATGCATACGCCATCTAACCAGGTCTAAATAGTTAGTTGAGAACATTTTCTAAAAGAGTTTAGAAGGAGAGAGAGAATGATTTGAAGTTTTCTATAAAAGTGAAAAACCACTATCTTTCCTCCTGATGTTTAAAATGTCATGTCGAAAAGTTAGCAAATTTCGTCGGCGCCATCTTGGATTTCGATTTTGACCCCAAAATCGGGTTTAGCGACTCCAGAAACCATGAAAATGACACCCATGACGAAAAGTTAGCAAATTTCGTCGGCACCATCTTGGATTTCAATTATGACCCCATAATCGATTTTAGCGACCTCAGAAACCATGAAAATGACACCCATGACGAAAAGTTAGCAAATATCGTCGGCGCCATCTTGGATTTCAATTTTAACCCCATAATCGGTTTTAGCGACCCCAGAAACCATGGAAATGACACCCATGACGAAAAGTTAGCAAATTTCGTCGGCGCCATCTTGGATTTCGATTACAATAAGTACATACCGACAAGTTACGTACTTAACATTTTTTTTTATATTGATCTATGATTAGTCCCAAGTATATTAACATTTTTCCCGATTTTAGGGAAAGTGTTCATTCCTAGCAACATTTTTTTACGTCTGTGGCTGTAATTACATACCACTCACTCACACATAAGTACGAAAGTTGCTTCATTTTTTGGTAGGGAGCGTGTATGAGACTCTCCTTCTAGGCGTTATTATTCTAAGGTCTTTACCTATGACATTGCCGTTCTGCAGTACTGGCCATTTCAAATCAAAATATTTTTTGTTTGGCTAAGAATTCTAATTTCAAATTAATTTTATTTTAAAAACATGTTTTTTTTTCCAAAAGTAGTCATTTGTTTATTGATTAGTGTTACATTTTCATCGCATTTCAATCTTTTTCGTCATCATGGATACGTTAAAAATTCGAGTAATTATGGAATATGAGTACCATCGTGACAGCAACGGGGCACAAGCGGCACGCAACATCAACGACGTTTACGGAGCTAACACTACAAACCAACGCACCACCTGTTATTGGTTTGCTCGCTTCCGTTCTGGAAATTTCGACCTGAAAAATGAACCTCGCGGTCGTCCGAAGACTTTGGTCGACAATGACGAATTAAAGGCGATTGTGGAAGCTGATGATACACAATCTACGGCTGAATTAGCAGCAGCTTTCGACGTTAGCGTCAAAACAATATTGGTCCATTTGCGTCAAATTGGCAAGGTAAAAAAGCTTGACAAATGGGTGCCCCACGAACTCAATGATCGCCAGCGCGAAGTACGCGTCGAGTCGTGCCTTGCACTGCTCAACAGACACACAAATGAAGGAATTTTGAACCGCATTGTTACCTGCGATGAAAAATGGATTCTGTTTGATAACCGCAAGCGCTCAGCAAGTTGGTTGGATCCTGGTTCAGCACCTAAACAATGCCCTAAACAAAAACTTACCCGTAGAAAAGTGATGGTCACTGTTTGGTGGTCTAGCGCCGGTGTGATTCATCACAGCTTCTTACCAAACGGGGTGAGCATTACTGCAGATGTGTACTGTGAAGAACTGAACACAATGTTGGAGAAGCTGGCACATCTCCAACCAGCATAGGTCAATCGCTCGTCTCCGCTGCTCCTGCACGACAACGCGCGACCTCATACTGCACAGCAGACGGTCTCCAAGTTGCAAGAACTGGGGTTGGAAGCTCTCCGTCATCCGCCCTACTCACCAGACCTTGCGCCTACAGACTACTACTTTTTCCAGAATTTGGATAACTTCTTGGCGGGAAAAAAATTCAATACCCGAGAGGCAGTACAAAATGCCTTTGAAGAATTTGTTGCCTCCCGTCCAGCTGATTTCTTTAAGAAGGGCATCAATAAACTGCCACTGCGTTGGCAAAGATGCATTGATTGCATGGGTGATTACTTCGATTAATACAAATAAAAAATACATGAAAAAAATTCGTTTAAATGTTTTCATACAAAACGGCAATTTCATAGGTTAAGACCTATTATATCCAACGATCTTTCCCACTTAGTTCTGGTCTTTAGTTAAAAGTTATGTAGTGTGACAAAAAAAAAACACTGGTGTAGTGGTGTCACAGGAGTCATGTCACGAGCAAAAATAGATTGCAGGAGTGTCAGGAGTCACGGTCTAATTAAAATATTCATGGAAGTCATAAAATATTTGAAACAATCTATCTGCTTACCCTTCTATCTATTCTGTATAACGATTGGGGTCAGTTTTAAGGCCATAGTAAAACTGAGTGCTGTCAAAAATGAATGGAAATGGGGTGGCTGTTTTGTCAGATTGCGATTGAGATGCAAATGCGATCGTTGCTTAAAAATTAGTAGAATGGGCCTACTGGTATTCTAGATTTAATTACAATGTACCAAGAACATCCCTTAAATACAAAAGAGTTCTTATCTAGTTTCCTCTTGAGTCTATGGTCCTACAAAACAAAGCTCGTCCCGTATCGTATGCACTTGGAATTAGGGCTGACGCCGCGCGAATTTAATACAATAAACTCGCTTCAATCAAGCTGCTATGCTGTACTTCACTTTGTTAGGGATTCACGTTACAGCAACTGCTTTGACTTTTTTGAAAAATGTTGTAAGTATGGAAAATTCATTATAAATTTTCTCGGTTTTCTCCTTAGCGTTTTTATATCTTATGGAATTTAAACATACCTATTTTTTTTGTTATATTTAGTTTATCATTTTGTTGCATACATTTGATGAAAATAAATGACGCGTAAAAAAGAACCATTTTATTTGTTTTGATAAAAAGCTTCAAACTGTATTTTTTCCACTAGGTGTATCAGGATTAATTATTTTTGAATCTTCAGGTCATCACTGGTATAATTATGCATAGAGAGAGAGTACATTTCCAATAGGTACCGTTGGGGTTTTTTTTATTTTTTGCTTCCCTCTAAAATCTAGGTTTTTTTTACTACTATTTTTTTTTTTACTTTCTTATTCCTAATTGTAAACCCATGCAAATACAATAAGATAGCTTAAGTACAAAGGCGAGCATAACCCACCAATGGGTTCTTTTACAGCAAACCTCATTTCGATTGATAGATTTAATAAGGTTTCTACTTTATTAAACAGTCGAGTTATCTTTCAGCAACACTAGCGTGTCTCTGGCAACCCTGACCCCGCGGCACCACAAAGCGTGTAGTTCCCGAGCCCGCAATATCTCGTCCGAGCCCGTCTGGAGCTATCCGCGTCCTATAACATTATATTATTTTATTGTATTAGTGCCGTTGTACTAACACGACTAATGACGTTTGTGGGACATCCATTAAACGCCGTAATTGTTCTTTATCGTCCTCAATACATCCTCGATTAGGTGGTAAAGTGTGGCAATGGGCACAGGGGATCGAATGATGGCCGATGTAACGCAGATAATGACGTGTATTTATGGTGTTGTCTCTTTAGAAACTGTTAATTCTAAATTGATTGAGTTAATAAATTTAGATACTATTGGGTCGCGATTTGAGCCGTATTCTTAGATAACTAGTTTACATGTAGATGAATACAAATAATGCAGATCAAAGAAAGGGAGACTAAGAGACAATTATATGAAAGATGTCTAGAAAAGCAACCGTTAGACCTTCTTCTACTTCTTATGTCACCAAAACTAATTTCAAATCATGAAGATAAGTTGATCATGCTGTAGTGGAGAGTTTAGACAGTCAGTAAGAAGTCAGCAAAACTTAAATAAATCATCAACCAACGAATTAGCAAAAAAACAGTAGATAGATAATTACAAGAAAAATAAACAACGATGTTAACATAATATTGTAGTATAATATCAATAAAATGACGATTCAAAACATTGTTGAATCCAGCTATGAGGTACCACTATCAGCTTACTATTTCTCACACCTCGCCTCTGATTGAACGTGTAAAAATCCTTTCAAACGATGTTCCATCAAAGTTCAACCTTCATTTATGTAAAACAATAACAAAGCTCGCCCTGGGAACGAATTGCAATGCGTAAAATCACCGCATAGCCCGCGGCGACCGACGCAAGATGCATTACTTGGCGCATAAATTATTTTGTTCTTTATTAAGTATGAATTTCATATCGTTGTGTCTATGTTGCTATGTCTTCGTGGATGCATCTTTCATGGCTGGGAATTAGGGGAAAGGTTAACGAGTATTTTCATAACGGAGAATTTTGTAGTTTTGTCTCCTTAATCTTCTTTAGCAGACAATCATCTTCCTTTTCTACAGCTTCTGCATTTTCATTGCCTTTAAAAAAGGACTAGAATAATCTTTATTTCTTTTTCTCATCAATCGATAAAGGATCATCGTGATCTCTGCACTTTACGAAAGTTTAGCATAATTATTCTTTATAATCTTAACACTAACAATATTAACTGTCTTGCATATGATTTACGGACTATCTACTACATAAACAGGAATCTAGGTACAAATCAGAATGACTACAATCATCATCATCTTTCTGCTCCAATGTTACTTGGAATCGGAGCATCGCTTTTCCTTTTTCCATTCTCCTTGTCAACCTTCACGTTATCTTACACCCCTTTTCTTTCATGGTAGTCCTCACTTTCTATCTCCACTCAATTCCGACTCAATCAGACTAATGTAGAACAAACACGAACACATTCTTGACCTGATCACCTAAAAATCCATTCCGTTCCTAATCCATCTCTACAACTGAATAATAAAGTATCTCAAATTGATTAAACAATCTTGACCTGATCACCTAAGTGGCCACCACAATCAACACACTTGAGCAGTGGCTAACCGCTACCACACTTCTGCGCAAATGGTCGCCAATACCCAGACATGTGCTGACCACCACAATGTAATGGGTAAGGAAGCGTGTGGCTGTATGTGCCAATAGAATTAAGGGTGAGGATACAGTGGTATAAGAAGCGGGTAGCTTCCGTACTTTTTTAAACTAACTGGTGAAACTAATTACATTATCTGTCTGTGCCTACGAGCATAAAACGATTTTCGACAAACTTGCAGAAATAGCAACAGAAACGCAATGCGTTTAATACGTTGCATTGCCAGCCCAAATGCGTGTGACAGGAGCCAGTTTTCGAGTGTATTGAAAACTTCTTGCGCTGAAGGGGGTATAACTCAACAGATTACAAACTATTTTAATAAAAATCTTAAGCATTCTTCGTGCCTTGGAATGATTTTATTAATTTAAAAGCTTTATTTTTATTATATCCTTTTTTCCACATACTTTTATGTAAATTCTGCAGGCAGTACCTAATAATTAGAAGGCACTCAAGTAAATTAATATTTCCAGTCTTGGCGAAATAATAACTAGCTCTATTGTGGTTTAGGTACTTTTCTTTTGTGTTTTTGATCAGGAGCGAATCCAGGATTGTCTTTGGGGGGGCTTGACCCTGCGGCTGAGGGTGGGTTTTAGCAAAGTAAACACTAAAAAAGCACATAACATTTTGTTTTGCTTAACGCATAACAAATCTCCTTGGACTACTTTTTCGTTAATTTCTCAATGACTTCAAAAGAAAAACCTAAGTCCCTCCAAAAGACCTAAGTCTTTTGGAGGGAGCTTGAGCCCCTTAGACTCCCCTCTTCCTTCCATTGTTCCTGGTTCTGCACCACTTCTTGTTTCTGGTTCTGCCAATTCCTAAGAAAGAAGTCCAAGTCGTCTCGGTATACTTACCTTTTTTTAAATTAAAACCAGTTAATCCGCTCCTCTCCCCACCAAACCAACTGGCTACATGTAAGGTCAGGCATCGGAACACGTAATAGGTAAACGTTGCAAATTGTAGCATGTTTACATCGCGCTCAAATTATGGCCAGGCGGTCGTTCTGTGGCCCTTGCCTCGTTGTGGCTTATTATGCTGTGGCTTTGCATGGCTTTGTTGCGCTGTCAGGCAGCTTATTGTATGTCATACGTGGTTAGGCAACTAAAGGCTGCTGTATGTTTGAGGCCTAGTTTCGGACAATGCATAGAAATGAAGGTCTTTGTATCAAAGCCGACTGACATTCGGAAATGAAAGACTAAACATAAGTGTGAATCATTTTACTTAAGTGAAAACCAAGACACAGGGGCTCCAGACAAGTGAAATTCTGTCAACGGTAGCGTGGCGAATGCATTGTCAATACGTCGAAAATGTATGGGATTGACAGATGCTATCGAAATGTCACGTGATCAAATTCCTACATTTTGGCATTTCGACAGTCACATTCGCTAATTGAATGGCAAATTGTCTAGGGCCTCAAATTTCAGGTGTGTTTGGGGCAACTACGTACGCAACGTACCGTGATGCGCCAGCGTTACACTGTGGTCACCGTGTACCGCTAGCGAATCACTCCTACCGATATGCACAAAACGTTTTGGGAATTCTGCCATTGTGCGTACAAAGAAGGAGTGGAATTCCCTGACGCAGTCTGTTTCCTGATAGCGACGTCTTAGGGGGCTTTAAGTTTGTAATGAATAGGTTACTTCTATTCAAGCGTACTCCATAGTCGACCACAACATCGCTTTCTATCAGGCGGGATCGTGTCCAAACGTGAGGTTATCAACATAATTTTAAAATACTCAACAGAACCTTTATTAAAGAATGGATCAAGTATTTCACTTCGTCTACAATAGCTTGCAAACATAAAATTCAAGAAAATCGTCAGTATCTACCACTTTCCTGATACACGCTCACTTCCGAATCCCTATCTACTACATTTTTAGAACAGCTACCAAACCAAGTAGCCACTAGCATTTTACTCCCCAGCTTCACTTTTGTATCAAAACCTCATTCAACACGCACCGAGCTCTTCTCGGATAAGAAGCAAAGTCGCTTCCCACCGTGTCTGTCCCTATGTACGCTTAGATCTTTTAAACTACGCAACGGATTTTATTGCAATTTTCACAATCATTTATAGGTTAAATGCATTATAAATAAAAATTGATAAACAGTATAGAAAATTCGATATTTTGCCAAGTGTCCAAAAGGGGGTTTTTGGGACGCACACCAGTTTAATATTATCCGTGCGAAGCCGGGCGGGTCGCTAGTCTCGGATAAGAAACAAAGGCCGGAGATACCGCAGCCAGTGAATAAGACCCTGCGTTTATCACGCCAAGCTTTGTGTCCTTGAATTATGCAGCGTTATTGCTCGCCTTGCATGACTTAGCACCCGGCCCGACAGACTAACGCTTCGTATCGGCTCTAAATTGCTGTTGGTTTGTCGTGGCACAAGTGGGAAAGGGTGGCGGGGTGGGAGAATGGGAATAAATTAATGTAATCTTCGTAATGAGCCTCACAATGCGCCTCATCAGAAGGCTTAAAGTCACCCAAAGAGCAATGGAGAGGGCAATGCTCGGAGTTAATGCTTTGCATGATCGAATCAGGAATGATGATATCCGCAAGAGAACCAGGTAACGAGATAGCCCGAAGGAACGCCAAACTGAAGTGGCAGTGGGCAGGGCACATTGCTCGCAGAACAGATGGTCGATAGGGCCGGAAAGTTCTGGAGTGGCGACCGCGTACCGGAAGACGCAGCGTTGAAAGGGCTCCCACAAGATGAACCGATGACCTGGTGAGGATCGCGGGTTGGCGACAGATACGAGACGCACAGGACTGGTTGTTGTGTCGACACTTGGGGGACGACTTTTGCTGGACATAGGCCTATGTCTATATATGTTTCCAAAACGCGCGCCTGTCACCTGTTAGATGGGAAGAAATCCATCACACAGAGAGAGGAATCCTGTGTCCCAGTCGTGGGAATATCATAGATTGAATATGTTATGTGGCGACATTTGGGGGAGCCCTATGTCCAGCAGTGGACATCTTTCGGCTGAAATTGTAGTACATTCAAGGTTGGTAAAAAATATCCACTTGAGACTTTCGTGAATGAACTATTTTATCTTTGCGCACTAGCTACCTTGCTCAGAACTAAGCGATATCTATCTGGAAGCAATTTTCTTGTGTGTTCCTAGTAGTTCCTACTCGTACAACGTATTTGATAGAACTGTTGATTAAGTGTGCCTCAATAAACCGCATACCACTTCCTAAATGAGGAGCGAATGTACAGCCATTTACATGCCTTCAAATTAACTTTTCTGAGTAATTTTAGGTATTTATAAAGTTTATGCTTCCATTACCTATAATCGACGCAATTGTGTTTATAAGTTTTAACACTCCCGTTTAAACTTAACTATTAAATGATACTTAACAGCAAGTTTTCCCTATAGGAAATGACTATGGTGGGCGTCAGATAAATGTGGAATAAAGTACCAATGTACTTTCCGGGTAACCAACGAAGAGATAATATTAAGGAGAGTAATATTAATATTGGTACCTTTGCTTATTATCTCTTCGTTTTACCCGGACAGTAAAAAATGAATCGTTTTTCATTTATAAAATACCTCCTAATATATTAGAACTGAATGAAACGAAATTTTAATCTTGTATCAAACGCACACTATGCAAGAAAGCATTTTATAAATTGGGGGATTATATTCAAGATAAAATGCTTGGCTCAATGCTGGTCCTGCTACACAGTAACTAGGGCGCACAAATTAATCTTTTAGCATTTACAAACATTGTTGGACCCGCTGAAGACTGTAAAACATTGTGTTTTCATTGTATAGACTCAATGTAATTAGCATTATATAACTTCATTAATTAACGGCACATGTGTGAGTACTGTGAACCTATACTACTTTTATATATTTTTTATTTGACTTGACTGCCCTGGCGGTTGGGAGTGTCATGCTCACTCAAAAGTCTACCTGATGGTGGCGCATGTGTTGGGTCATTTGGCTCCCTTAAATATGGTTGAGCCGAATGAATGGTGCTAGCGCGTGTGTCATGTTCGTGAACGGACGCCGTCAGTTTGGACTGGTCATCTCTCAGCTGCCACGGTTTATTTTAATGATTTGTTATTTAAATTGTTGTTTATTTTTTTTACTCCGGATACTTTTACGTGCATTTCTTTCTACATCGTTCTGACATACCTATATGTTTGTACAATTTCAACAGGAATGATGTAACCATAAAATTGTAAAGAAAAATGATTTAAAAGAGTGTCCGTGGAGTTTCTTGCACGTTCTTCTCCATAGAGATCTACGCTTTTGACTGACCGACCTTGTCAATTCAAAAGTGCCTGTAAATGGTTTATTTGAAATAAATAATTTGAATTTGAATTTGAACTACTGGAAAAAGGAAGGATCACGATAGACGTCGGATTCAGGACAACTTTACGTCTTATTTTTGTTTTTGAAATTTAGTGTGTCAATAAATGTAGGTGGGTCAATGACCGTTATTCCACATTTATTTGGATCACTCTATCTAGCACTCGGTTCCATTTGATGTGAGTTACCATCGCTGTCCCAGTCAAAAGATTTAACAAAAAAAACGTGTAATGAATTAGACTTGCTACTTCGGAGAAATGTAGAAATGTTGATCCGTAGTTATCTCAATAATCAACAATTATGGTTTTTCGGTCATTTGTTGCCATGACCAATGGTGTAATAAATAATTATTAAGTAATACTAACTAATAGTCGGACGTCAGTTAGGTGTCAGTTATGTGGTTAGGTCAGTTAGATACTACACGTGGCGGCGTTTTTGAATCGTTTTGATTTTCTAATAAAAAAATAAAAATAATAGCCACGCTTGGCAGGCGGGTTGGCGATCGCAGTGTGGCTGTACCTACAGAGAATGCTGCTGCCCATTCGCCTCTTACGACACCCACGGGAAGTAATGGGATGGTGCTATTCTTTCACGTCCGACATCATACGGAACAACTCCGGGCTGTCAATGACAAATTCCAAAACCCAATAACATTTTTGCCCGACCTGGGAGACGAACCCAAGACTCCACGCTCGGCAGTAACGCTTGCGACCGCGCGACCAACGGAGCAGTCACATTTCAGTAGGTAATGTATACTCGAAAAAAATCGACACTCGATTCCCTTATTAGAAGAACTACTCGTAACTATCTACTACATACAACGCAAGTCAGACTCGCACTTCCTATTTTTTTTTTAGTTCTAAAATCCCAGCCTTTGCTTCATCTGATTTCTTTGCTCCAAACTCCTAAACATTCCTTGCTATCTTATCTGCCCTCTGATGTATCAAAGGAACCAGTTTGGTTCAGAATAACTGTAACGACAGGTCATGTCATGGTCAAGGCGTTAGTGGCAAACTTGTGTCACAGTTTAGATAGATATTTTTACCGTGCTTGTGTTGCCTTGGACTTTGCTGTTGATGCAGTTTTTGAAAGAACTGATAACAGTTATCAACAGAATGACCCTTGTGGTTGTTATCAAATTACTATCATGTATACCTAGTTCCGTCAAAAACATAATTGAAAGTATAAAAGAAACGCTTGGTCAGTCAATTAAAAAATTGGGAAAGCTTGACTGCATCTTAATCCAATTTAAATTCTTACATAAAAGCATGTAAATCATAAAAGGTGCCTTTGGAATCTAAACAATCATTAAGAACTAAAATCAAAACTCAAATCGCAACATCAAAATCATATATTACAGAACATACGAGCGAACGTGATCGCATTTGTTTGCCATTGTCATCGCTGCCGATACGGGCCGAATAAAGCCGAATACACCCGATACGCATCTCGGCCGCGGGCGCATGACACAGATAATCTAAGCATTCAGCCACCCGCCGAGTTACCAGCGATTTTATACAGCCAACTTAATAAATGCCCATTAAAATAAATTGTTTGGCATTGTCATAGCTTCCGATCCGCGTGCACGTTGCATGATTCTCGTTTACATTAGCCATTCTGAGATAATATATGGGCTGTAATTTATGCCTTTAACTATGTCTATAAAGAATAGTAATGGCCCAAGATTGCTTCTATTGGAAATGGATATTGAAGAGTTAATAAAGTTTTGCGTGATTGCGGATTGTACGTGCCGAGAATATAAGCGTGGTTAGACAGGGTTTGTTTGTGTTTTGTAATTTATAGGCGGTTCTTATTCTGGATCGTACGAAGTGCATTGTGTATAGCATGCAATATATTTGTGAGTTTTATCGTTATGTAGATTTTCGTCTATCAATTTCCTTATTTTATTGTACGGTAGTTAAAAGGTTGGGCTTGTCCCGGAAGTTAAACCCATTCGCAGAGCTATCAAAAGACTGGCAAATCGACAATTACTCAGACAGGAATAAAAGGAAATTTCTATTACAGTTGCCTTTACTGAATTTGAATTTCATGACGTGTTCTTAATAATCTAGGAACCTCTTTTTTGACCATTTGTGACATAATTATGGGAAACTTTATGACTTCTCTCTATCCGTATATACCATCAATTCAATAAAATAGACCAGTAAATATTTGTCATTAAGAGATTCACTAGAAATAAAGAACAGCAAACAATCAATGTTACATTGAATACCTCTTACTGTTTGTCATTACAAAACTATTATAAAAAATATATTGCTTGCTTTTTGCCGAAGCATCCTAGACAAATAGTGTCATTGGCCTTTAATAAACTATACATGTATTTGATAGGGTTCCTCTTAAATAAATATAATGAATGATGCTAAGGTGAGATAAATTACATCAATTTAGTTTCAATTCAATCAAACACATTTTAATGGGATTAAGTATCTGTTTAATGACTGCATGATTATGATCAATAATTAATAAAAAAGTAAAAGTATTTTATATTTGCACGCCGAAATTAAAGGCAGAATAAGAGAACAATTTTGTAAATTTTACCAACCTTCTGTACCTTATTTATGCAAATAAATGATTTTGATTTTTTTTGATTTTTTAGAAAAGAAGACAATACTTGATCTTGAACCAGAGAATTCATACAAATCTTTTGGCCTTTTCTTTGGCCAACGAATCAGCATTCCCATTCAACGTGGCAATGCGGCCAGTGTTTTGGGCACTTTTCCCGTTGACAGCGATGTGGACCAATTTTTCGATGCCCTGTGAGTTCTTCCCCCCCCCCCCCCTTTTAACTCCGCTTGTGCATTTATACATATTTTCTACTAGTTTGTTATTACAAGCTACAATTATCTAATAAGTTTTTTTTTGTCACTTGATTATTCTGGAATCTCAATTTAAAACCGCTTTTAATGTTTTGTCTTCTGAGTTTGGTAAGCCATGTGGCAGGTAACCGGGGCAGTTTTACTTGGCTAGTAGCCAAGTCGTAGTGTTGTCCAGATTTGAAAGGAGTCGGAAATACGTAAACCATTCGAAAAACCAAGATCAGTCCAGAACCAGGCCAAAAGAAATTCTAAAGATTTCAGACTAGTGAGTTGGTTTGAAGCCCAAAAGACCGTAAAATAGATTAGGTACTTTATTGTAACTTGTAACGGCTGACTTTCCTCATAAGTCATAACTGTCAACCAGGCCTTGACTGTGCTCACCAAAACATGATATCATCCACTAAGCACACCATGAAAGTATTCGACAGAACCCGCGTTATTAAATCCTGTTTGTATTTTTTTTGTTACTTTTTTCTTATAAATATGGCACACGCCAGATTGCAATCACAAGTCGCAAGTGTAACGAAATGGCAGGCTGTCAGATTGACAGGAGGACGCCATTTTGATTTCTTTTCAAATTATTAATCGAAGCGGTATTTCGCGTTCATTCATTTTTGTTCGTAGTCATTGTTTTGATATTTAAACAACCATGCATGAAATTAATTGGAGTCGTATTTTTAGCTGATTTATTCTTGAACTTTTTGCAATTCAATTCAATTCAATTTTTATTCACAAACAATTTAGTTTGAAATAACAAAAATAATAAGGTAAATAAAAAATAATATAAAAAGCATTCATAATTCAAGTACTTACACAACTAAAAATTAAAATCATAATTACTATCTCTCTCTCTCGTCTCGTCGTCTCGTTATATAACATAAGAAAGTGTAGGTGCATGCTTTTTGGAAAAGCAGTTACACATTTATAACTCTTCGCAATGATGTTTTTGAATGACAACCTTATCACTTTTTTAACTATGCTACTAATTACATGATGTCTCTTACAAAGTAAGAAACAAAACTAAAACATCACTTTTGTGACATAAACACGATGAAACAGATAAAAAAAGTTGAATGAAGACTTTTTATCATCGACTTGTCAAAATAGTGGCTGACAGGTAACAAGCAAGGAACCTTTAATTTAAGCATACCAATTAATAGTTTTTATAATGTGTGACAGCAGTCAACGTCGGTTATATCATTTTGTTTTCGATAATGATCGTGACATACGGATAGACAGCGCGGCACACACTTTCGTTACCCGTTCAACATGTGAGGACGATGTACCTACTTTGTTTTCAGATAAACTGATAATACCTATGGTACCTATATCTAAGTGTTATTTTTTGTGACATATCAAACAGGAGTTTAGATTGTAACGGGTGATAATAACATCTTGCGGCAGTAAACTTTTCTAACACGTGTGTTGAAGTTGCTGAAACTTATAGGTATTATTGAACCTACCAAATGAATGAGCCGATTTTAATAGATATCCAGTTCTAAATAGCTAGTAGAGAACTCTTTCGAAAAATTCTATCTTTTCCCCTGAACTCTTTTCGAAAATGTTCTCTACTAACTATTAAGACCTGGATATTTAGCTTATGCATACCAAGTTGCATTAAAATCGGCTCATTCATTTCGAAAAATAAAGGACTTGAAAGAGTTTTTTTCAAAGTCAAAGAATTTTTTCAATTAGACCATTTACAGAAACTTTTGAATTGTCAAGGTTTTTGTATGAAATGTCGTACGGCGTCAACGTTTTTAAGGTCAACTGAAATCTGAATCATTTTCCGGGGAGGAAAACGCGAGTCAGAAAAGGTGAAATAATTTACTAATCGACAACAATCAAGCCAGACGTACCACAGTTAAACTTCTTGGCACAGATAATAAAATAATATTCACGGTAACAAACTAAAACTAGAGATTATTGTCTGAACTTTGAAATACAAATTTAACAAAGATTTCAAAGTGCAGGAGTGGGGTTTGGTAAAAAGTTTAGTAAAAAGTGTACCAAAGCGTGACCTCTCGCAAAATTTTACGCATGTATGGTTTTTATTGTTTTATTAACGTAATAAAAGAAAAAATACGTTTCCAATATTATTTGGTAAACTAATTGACAGAAATAAAAAATAAATAGGTTTTTCGGGTTCAAAATCGTCAAAACGATTGTTCTCAAAAGATTTTTTATATTGGCGTTTAATAAGACGCAGTTTGATTGCGAATGTTATAAGTAAGAGGCGTGTGCTAGGGGGCGCGCGTGTAAATGTGTTCGTGGAGCCGTGGACCACCGGCGTGACTGTACTACGAAGACAGGGCTGCTGCCGATTGAAGGGCTAAATTAATTGCCAATATCATTTCGGGTTGAAGATAGCTGTCACAGGACTTCGACAGGCTGCCAAGAAAGACGTAACCCAGCAGCCCAGCTGAACAAACCAGAGTTAGGATAAACAATCTTAGCTTTGGTTTGTGCAGCAACTCCGAGTCCCAGAGTTGCCTTTAACCCGGGGTTATGATAAATGGAATATTTGTTATTTAACCTCGTGTTGGCAACTAACTCTGAGTTAAAAGATTTGCTCCTGATTTGCTCAAGTTGGCCTTAGGAAAGTAGACTTTAAGCAATGGGGTTTTTGGCCATACCTCGGCGCGACGGGTTTCAATATGATTCACTTTTTCAGATGAAGTTCATCTAACACAACTACTTTTCATCCAAACTCTGTCTGTAAAAGTTTTCTCTTTGCGATTAGACCTGACTGATGGAGACTGGTGATGGAGCGAGCTTGCTCAGAAGATGCCTTGAAGCACTGGTACTCCCACGCGTCGACGAAACACAGCAGGCTGCTAGACGTCGGACTCCGGTGGGACCCGGTCGCGAATCAGGCGTGCGTTAGCCCTACCACCGCAAGGGAAGGATCGGCCAGTCTTTTAAAGTATTAGATGAGACTGTCCAGGATGCGCCAAGCGTTCGGTTCAGTTGAGTGCCTGATGGAACAAATTGCGCTACACGAAGAGGCTCCTTCATGCATCCCAAAAATGTTTCTCCTGCTTATTATAAGGTGTACCTAAAATAAAGGATTCAATAAACAAATACAGAATAATCCAACAGTAAGCAAATATGTCTTCAAGAATTCCAAGGTAAGTAAGTAAAAAAGGCTCTATCGAGAAAGAATTTTCCCATGATTACAAATCAAAATAAACGTCTAGATGATATGATACCGAATAGACAGATTTAACCAAAGCAAAATCAAAACAATGTTTGCTCTTAAAGTCGAAGCTGGCAACCCTGCTTAATAGTCTGTTTTACATGTAAATGGCTTGTAAGTTGCTTACATATGCAATACACTAAGATGTAATGTTTTGATAAACATGAAAACTGAAATAATGGCTGACATAATTAAAAGCATTCAGAAGAAGTAGGTATAAAACTAATAGAGCATACATAGACATCGTCACGTTCTATTCAGAACCAAAATTGGCTTGAGATTGAGACTATAGATTTGATATTTTGGTGATCTTGATTGTTTTTGCCTACCTATGGCCTCTTATTTATTTATTAATAATTGGCCAACCAACAACTGTTAATATCTACTGTACATGTTTATACAATGTTTTTATAATAACGCCACCACCATAACCATAACACGCACAACACTATTAAATTACTTATGACCATAGACAAAAACAATCAAGATCACCAAATCATCATAGTTTCTAGTACCTACCTAGTGACGAAGCACTCAGGAGCTCTTAGATAAATAATAACAGCCACAGGGATTGATCTTCAACATCACTTGTCGAGGTTGGTAAGTGGATGGGCCCATTACATAACTAGACCCTTATTGCCTCAGAAAGCACGTTAAGCAATTGGTCTGGGCTATTTAAATAGAGATCGATGACAATCTTCGGTGATTCAGAAGCCCAAAAGACTAACAACCAGTCGGCTGCATCCTGTTAGACTTGAAACAAAGGGTAACAAAATATAGCCTTCAAAAATCTAAAAAAAGTTTTGTTACAATTATGTCAAAAATAATGGCTACTTTGACGAAAAAATTAAAAGGTGGCCATAAGCCAATAAAAAAGAAACAATAAAAAACGACCTTTAATGGCATCCGATTATTTTTCGATCACAAACGGCCAGACTCAGTCAGAGTAGACATAAGTACATTGTATACATTTTTATGAAATAAGTGTCTAAGTAGATTTGGTTTTGAATGAGGTTTTAATTTTTCTTAAAGTTTATTTTTTCCTTTTAGGAAATAATACTAAGTTGTTGGTAAATAAATAAAGTATCTTGGGACGTTTTCCAACAATTGCTGTATCAGCGTTTCTTAGATATAATAATTATGTAACAAATAAATAGCATTAATAGACTTACACAGTCTCCGGTAGACTACTGGTCCGGACTGGGACTACGGGTCCGGTGGCTACTGGTAGGGATAATCAGCATTCATAAAAATTAAGTAGCCTGACACAAAAATACACCTGACATAAAAATGGTACATTATTGACCTTTTCATACCTATTTATAATTTCCAATATCGACTAGGGCCAAGCTGTTTTGAAGATGCAGTACCTATACTCGGAATTTTAATTCGATTCCAGATTTGACAATTTCAGTGTTGCAACGTTATGACAAGTACTAAATAGTGACGTTGCGAAATTATTCGATACGGAAATGGAATATTTCCGGATCGATTCCTCTCGTTTATAGTAGTATATTTAAACAACTACTACTTTAACAGAAACTAAGTAGGTATATCAGGAAATTAAATATTTCTGAACGGATAATTTAGTTATGAGTTCTCTTTTATTATAAGTTTTGTTTTTAATATAAAAAACAAAAATATTAACTTTTTATTAAATAAAGCAGCGGTTACTAATTAATAAATAATTATTATGAATAATTATGTATTTATTTAAATAAAAATCAATAATTTAGTCTTTAATTGGCACACCAATATTATGATTACATAAACATAAATCGCGATTATTTATCGATTTTTTGTGTTCATCACTACACTATTATATGTGGTATCATTATTTTACAAAATGACAGTAGCTAATGTCAAATGTGGAATCGAATTATAATTCCGAGTATAAACTAGAGTTTACTTCATGTCAAAAACAGCTTGGCACAATAACGACCTTAGAAGATCTGTGGCCTAGACTTTTTCCAACAATATCCCAGTGGACATTGGAAATTATGAATACAGACGATAGAGGAGAGAAAGAAATCAGGCAATATATCTTTCGGTTGTGTTATAATTGACAGACCCGCGATTGTCCTCTATCTCACCTGATGGTAAGCGATTCGATGATGTGGTCGACCGACGAAGAAGACTTTTGCTGAAAGTAACCTTTTCAACATAAACAGACAGGTAATATTAAATTTTAGATCAGTTTCTAGTAGCAGTAGATCCAACCTACCAAAAATATAAATGTGAAAGGGAACCAAGTTCTATAAAAAGGCTTCGCCGATAAAAGAAGTGAGATCTAATTGTATACAAAATTCTCTAAGTTCCTTAAATCATAGCTCATGTCTTCAGTAGCTTTAAAATAAATATTTACTCGTGGTGGTGGAAATCGCTCAAGTAATATAATCCATGTCCGTTGGTTCCGGAACTTAGCTAACACACTGCCGTTTATCTAGTGCCCATACTACTACAAGCTAATATCTATCTTCTACCTACTCTAATAAAATTGGGACACTTATATACACTAAGCCAATGAGCCGACTACAAAACCCATATTTATTTTCGCCAGCGCTACACAATCTTTTTAAAGCTATGTCTTGAAATTACCAACTGCGGTAGGTGTGAAAATTGTAGAAATAACAGGTTGCCGCCCTGACCAGCCGCTTAAGTGATCAACAGCTGGTCAATTTTGATGGAATCCTGATTAAATATCAAACGGCGATGGAGAAAATCATACCCTTTAGGAATGTAAACGCAAAGTTGCTTGCGTCCAACGTAAACGGTGAACTTGTAAATAGAATCGCGTTGAAGGAGAGCGGCTTTTAATCATTAATTTACGAACTGCTTCTTTAGTTCGTTCGATCTGAAACGGCCACACTGAGTCGTCACTTTTTATTATTTTTACTACCAACCGTAGAAGAAAAAAATATAAGTTAGAAAAAAATGTAAGTTAGTTATTCATAAAATCTTTGAACCACTTCTTCTTAGAAATTGGTTAAAATACTGTTTAAAGAGATTCTACATTCAAGTTCTCCTTATAAACTTTGAGTAAAGAATCTGCATATCAGTATTTTTGCTAAATACCTATTGTTGCTTTTATTAATATGGCTGTTAGAATTTAAACATTTCACAACCTTTTTCGTTATATTCCAAAAAGTGACGGCTCAGTCTGGCCGTTTGAGCTCGGGTAAAAATCATTGAGATAGAAAAAATATGGAGGCGCCGCGATATTCTAAACAGGGTTAATTACAAAACAGAATGTGAAATATCGTTTTGTTTCATTCTTTCTAATGTGGTAATCGTATTTGATAAAAAGAGACAACAATGTTTCAGTTGGTGCTCATATTGTCAACAATTTGTGACAGTTGTAGGTGGGTGCCGAATCTGCCATATTAGTTACGCAGTTTCGAGGTAGTTCTGCTGTCAAATGGTTGTTTAATTTTTATATTAATAACATTTGTGAGAAAATTACGAGAAGTTTATGTTTAAAACTGCACTTATATGCTGGAAAACAGCAGTTAAACATGCTCCTGCGTTAATATTGTGAAGTGTGGTGCAAAAACCAAGGATTATCAACGTCAGTCGTCTTTGTACAGGTTAGTTGCAGGTTTTCATGCATATTTCTTATATTATAAACTTTCGATAAAGAAATTGCTATGTGATCATGAATTTATGGCTAAAGTGTTCATATTTAGGTTTATTTCCGTCCAACAGACCTTTTTAATATTTTACAATTTCATTCGTTTGTTTACAATAATATGTCATGGTGGAATAGTGTTGTACCGGTGCCGTAATAGTTTCCAATACTAGTTCCTTCGCTGTGCTGAAACGATATCGCTTTAATGCGTGTGCTAATCGGTTCGAGTAACTTTGCTAGGTCCGCCCCGGGGTTCACAGCACCGAGACCGTGCCACAGTGTTTTAAGATGATTCTAAATGAGGTCCAAAAGACCTTATCTATCTATCTTTCCATCTGGCGTGATCGAGGTCAAGAGCAAGCCCATTCCACAATAAAAAATAAAAAAATTGCTGCTAATATTGCCTGTATCTAGGTTTCGATCCTGCATTTGCCCGAGGTAAGACCCACGTGGTTTTCTGTTCTGTTTCCCTCTCGAGGTTCTCGTACGTGTTTCTGATTAGGGGGTTGTATTGTTTCAGATCTGGCTCTTTTAACTAGCCTGAATTCCTGAAGACGGACGCTGAAAGACGTGACGTCTTGGTGTGTTCCGAAGGTAGACCTGAGGAGGTGGACAGTGTACCTACCCATGTGGAAAGACACACATAATCAGATCATCGTCCATGGAAATCATCAGGTACAGACGTCGTTTGTTATACTTCATTCCGGATCAACATCCTTCCCTGCAGGACACTTCATCGTGTGGTCTACCCGTGTTTTGTCACGTGTAGCCGATGCCAAGGGGTCTTTGTGCCGCTGATTTGATGGTTCTCTAAAAGATTAACGCTAACGCTAAATGCTAAATGGCTGACTCGCCAACGCTGATATATAGCTCGCTAATTACCAGTTTGCTAACCTAGAAGTTATTTTTATGTCAAGTTACGTTTTGAGAGAGAGAGTGTGAACCTTATGTTCACTTAAGGATAGAAAGATCTAGTAATTAAATGGTTGCTACACTAAGTACAACATGTTTATTTTTTGCACTGAGCACAACTAGATATGTCCATAACCATTTATTCGGTTGAGCTAGAAGTTGCTAGCGGTTCACTTCACGAATCCATTTAAGCGACCTGCGAATTTTCCCACTCTGGTACCCTCGGTACGGAGACGGGATCCAGAATTGGAATTGTGTTACAGGGTTTAGGGATAAGGTAATAAACCTGTGCATTTGATGTAAGTACCTGCCTAAGGTTTGATTTTAATAAAGTTTGTATTGTATAGATTGGTACTTGTTCATTTCAACTTATTCCCTAACTTATGTACCCCATAAATTTACTGTAGCACGGTTAAGTGAGTTTCACACCCACACACACAGACAGAATTTTGAAATAAATATAATGTTGTTATTATATAGGTATGAGTGACAGACAGTCACAACACCAATGAACAAATTTAAAAAAATACTTGTTTTATTTTACTCCACCTGTCTTTTAACATAATAGAAGAACTTGGTTTTCACTAGGGTCCGTATACCTACCAAAAACTACAGACCAGATATAAAATAAGCAAAAGCGCAAACGTCATGTAATTCTATGCAGAAAAACACTTGAAATTAATATTATTCTCAGATATCAGAAGGCAAGTAAACTTACGATTTGTTTTCTGTTACAACGAACTGTAAGAATATTTGTAATTATGATTCATCCGTGATTTATTGTAAGACTCGTAATACTATTATATAGTACTAGTTTCGATATTAGTTATTAGTAACACTATATTTTCTGATTGACACAACCCTAGTATTGGCAGCCATTTTTAGAGACATTTTGAGACAAAAACCGGCACCCTTTTTTTGTAGATGTTTCCAGTCCATACTATTTATATGTCATTGGTAAAAATTGGATGCCATTAAAGTTTGTTTTTTATTGTTTGTTTTTTTTTTGCTAATGATCACTTTTATTTTTTTTCATTATAAACAGCCATTATTTTTCACGAGCAAAACCTTTTTTTTACAAAATTTTGTATTTTCTGAAAGATTACGTCAATAGCAAAAAGAGCATAAAAAGAGAAGATTAAATAAATCAATATTTTCTTCATCCTTCCTAAAAACACTTCAGGAACGATAGATTAACGCAAGCATTATTTCTCGCAAATAGATAGAAATCGTTATCGATAACATAGTTCTTCGAACATGATTTATAATCACTGAATAGAGCCGCAGCATCTTTAATGACGTTATCAGAACTACATTTTATACTATCAATATGTTATTGATAGAGGACGATACCAATTATGTGGCCTAAGTTAGGAGATATGAATAGGGTGAGAGCGAGTGTGACTGTTTTCCCATATTTAGTTTTAGTTTTTTAAACGATTATTCGCATTTTTAACTTTCTTTATTGATATTTTAGTTGTATGTTTATATTATATTTTATAAGTGGTATTATTTATTTTTGTACTTTTGTATTTATAGAAAACCTCGATTTAGTTCTAAAACAGTCATAGCAGTACAGGACTGTTTAAAACCTAAAACCATTTCATTTCATTTCATTGCGTTTCGTCGCCAAAATGTTAATATTCCAATTTTGGAATGGCTGAATCAGTAAATGAACGTTAGGTACCAAGAAACATATCAAAAGGGGCAAAGACATTGAGCTACATACAACATAACATTAATTAAGTATGTTGAATAATGTCACTAAAAATTACAATGGTGTCTCAAAAAATGATTCAGCATACACTGTAAATAGTTTAAGTGTCACATCTAGTAACTATCTCGTAGTTGTAGTATGAACAAGCTTTAAAATCGCTCCTACCCCTCCCTTAGACCACAGACTCCATAAGCCGCTCGCTCCTGCCTTACAATGATGGATGATCAACGCAACGCCCCCTTTAAGGGTTTGTCTTTGCAAATTAAGCGGTACTTATAAACTGTCAGACCACAGATTAAGTCAAGCGAAGAGGCTGTTCGCTATAATTTCCTGTGCCTGGCCTCGACTTTGACAGATGAAATGGCGGGAATAGAAATATTGGGGTCGCAAAAGGTCTCTTGGTAATGTTATGAACGCCAGTGTCCTGGTTTGAATTAGAGGCCATTTTTTACTTGAAGTGTGTTGGTATCTATCTAATGTTGCATCGCTATTTGCTATTTAATATTGATATTAAATTGCATCTGGTAGGAAAGTAGGAATAAAACGAGGCCTTAATAAGATAGGAAAATTCCGGAAAATGTTAATTGACTTTTCAAAATGATATTCGATGTTGTTCCGTATGGTGTCGGACGTAAAAGAATAGCACCATCCCATCACTTCCCGTGGGTGTCGTAAGAGGCGACTAAGGGACCAGAGAATGGGCAGCAGCATTTTCTGAAGCAAGTGCGTAGCTTGGTAATCGTAATAAGAAGAAGTGATTAGAATAGGAATACTAACATAGAGGTAAGGGATTTCATATTGTAATAACACAATAGAGTCATGTTACTTGTCTTATAAAGATATTATTATTATTAATAGGAAGAAGATAATTTTGAATCAATCAATCAATCAGCTTTCCTTATTTTAACTATTTTGGAAAATTACCTTCTAGTGTTATGTTTATGCAACAGAATAAAAGTATTTTACATGAAGCGACTGCCTATCTGACCTCTATAACCCAGTAACTGGGTAACACGATACCGCTTACTGTCAAAGATCTACTAACTAAATAATTATATGTACCTATAATACAAAGTCGGGTTAGAAACAACATTTCAACTTAAGAATGACCATTTTTTATTATTTGTTAATTTATCTACACCCCATCACCAAATAAAACATCGGAAAAATCACAAAAAATATGAAGATTTATTTTCATGAACTCTACCGCCATATCTAACAGAAACTAAAACGAACAAAAATTGATTCTGAAGCGATACGAAGTGTGCCGGGTCAGAGTTATTGCAAAATTTTAGTAAATCCAATACTAAGTTTTTCCTTATAATAGGGTAGATGAATAAAAAAATCTAATTAGTACACGTATTTTTTCTTTTTTCGCGTAAACAAAAAATAAAAAGGATACAGTGCGTTGAAAACTCGTGTGACGTTACTTATACGTACACTTAGTACGTACACTTAGTACGTACACTTAGTACGTACACTTAGTACGTACACTTAGTACGTACACTTAGTACGTACACTTACTTTATTTACACGTGACGTCCCTACTCCGGTTCTTTGATGCATTTTATCTTCGTCATTTTTTTATTGATTTGATAAAGCAAAAAATACGGATCGAATATTTTTCTATAAGTAATCTAAGTGACGGACTAAATAGAATCATATTTTTTTAACCAGGAACCATCCTATTACGTTGATGTTGACAGCCCGTATGTGAACGTACATAAGTACTACTTCTACCTATCTCTTTGTAAAAAACAGCGAGCTATTAAATTCACAATACCACTAAGACTAAGCATGAAAAAGCTACGGTGTAATAATTTAGAAGTAAAGACATACAGACATCAATCGTTTCACAATAACCATTGTTGGTCTCGTATCATTCAAATGCTACATACTAGTGCTAGTAGTCCAGGATCTGCTTAATATTGCTTCTTATTTTAATCTTATCTTGAACCCACACGTTTTTTAGTTAAAAAAAAAAGAGAAAATTCAAAAAAATAACATGAATTTTAAAGAAGGAAATCATGTATATTGGCACACACGAGGTACACACAACGTACTTAGGATAAAGGTTAATCTTTCCTTTATGGGCTGCTGATTTTGGGGGGTTGGAGGGGGGGAGGGGGGCTGCCCTCCTCCACCACCCCCACCACCCGGAGCCCCATGGTTATGGAGATATCCATGGTTAAAGTTTATAGGATAGAATAAAAATTTTGCTTAAAATTTCGTATCCAGTAGCAGAAAGAGGCAGGTGGGAGGGGGTGAGGGTGCCCCCCCTCCTCCCTGGCACCACTATCATGAAAAGGTAACTAACCGTTTCCAAAAAAAAACATTTTTTGAAGCCTAATCCTCTTGCATCCTTAGTCCTCTTAATAGCAAGGGTTTGAAAAAAGATAAACCTGTCCGAGTCGGGGTGCCCCATGTCCTGACTGACAGTCACGACTGACAGATCGAAACACAGCTATAGCAAAATGGCGTCGCTTCACGTTCCGTTCCACAGTGTAAAAAAAAATTGTTATTTCTTGTTTGAAAAAGTCAATGTTATTGCATGATACAGCCCGGTTATTCAGCACATTAATTACCCACCAAATTTAATATGTGAATACGTGAAAATAAAATTATATAAAATGTAAATTATGTAAAAACCATGACATTAAATTGAATAAAATACACCTCTACCATAAACGGAACGTGAAATGTCAACTTTGACGTCAACTATGACAATTTATCTATACCTAAAAATGTACAAATGGCGTATTATTTTCCAATTTGTATGGAAACTTCAAAGATTTTTAACTCGAAAACCGTGAGTCTCCGGGTGTTGAAAATTTGTAAAAAGCTTTCTATTTATGAGTACCATCCACAAAAAAAAATAACTTCCAAAGCGACGGCCCATAAAGGAAAGTTTAGCCAGGATAAAAAATAAGGAGACTTAATTTTTAAAACAGTAACATTGACTGCCGTATTGCTTAGCTGACGATCAGCGGCCTTACTATGACTATACACCCTATAGCTCCATCCCTCTTTCTCGCTCCAACGACTGACGTTTTAAGGCGCTGTGAGCATTAAAAACTGAAAAATTGTTGGTTTGCTAACATAATTTTAGCCAAATCTGTTTAGTTACAGGCTACAGAAAAAATATATGTTAATTTTAACTATATTTCAAAGAACACTGTTGTTTCCGAAACATGTTTAAAAATAAAATCCTCGATATAAATGATCGTCAAAGTTACCTCTAACTTTGACCTTAGAAAAAAAAAAACCATATTACAGTTCTCGTCAAATAACTGTGCCCCTCTGAAGTTGGCTACGAGTGGCTGCGTACAGTTCTCGTCAAATAGCTTTGCCTCTCTGAAGTTGTATCGAGTGGCTGCGTAGTAGTCAAAATTACGAACACACTGCAACTGCGCATGCGTAAGAGACATGGGGGCGGGGCGCGATTTTATGTCTCAGTCTTACGTTTACGTTCGATGCATGCTTGCGTCCCGCTTGCTCCCGTGTACGTGACTGCACCTGCGCGATTTTTGCAAATGGCTAACTTCAGAGAGGCAAAGTTATTTGACGAAAACTGTAGTAGTTAAAATTACGAACAAACTGCAACTGCGCATGCGCAAGAGACATGGGGGCGGGGATTATGGCGGCGCGATTTTATGTCTCAGTCGCTCGTTTACGTTCGATGCATGCTTGCGTCCCGCTTGCTCCCGTCTACGTGACTGCACCTGCGCGATCTTTGCAAATGGCTAACTTCAGAGGGGCAAAGTTATTTGACGAGAACTGTACTAGCCTACATAAATAAAATTTATACCAATTAATGAATCGAATCTTAATGCAAAACATTGTTGTTTTAGATTTTAAATAGCTCAACTTAGTTTTGAGTAAATCGATAAAATGCTTCATATTTGGCAATAAATTGCAAGTCGTCGTCGGCATTGTCGTCGCGCTTCTCTTTCTTTTCTATACAGTCTGAGAGTGACCGAGTTTTTGCTGATCACAGCGCCTTAACACGTCAATGGTACGGCCCCAGATCATATCGAGATATGTTGAGACGGTCACCCATCCACAGACCGACCTCGGCAAGAATTTGTTTAACCTTGAAGATCGACCCGTGCGGCTGTTATTTTTAGTCACGAGCTTCTGAGATAGGCATTCATTAAAAAAACCGTAGTCATACACAAACTTTAATTAATTACATTTACAAAACAGTAGTCTATACCACGCCTACAAAACCAATTCCACGACCATTTAATTCATAGATAAACACACACACGATTCCGTATTAGTAGATATCGTATAAAGTTCAGTCTGTTGATCGCGATAAGTATTCTTTACAGCCCTGCGAATACAATTAAACAATACTATTAAAATTAAACTAAAAGCGCCCGCGCTTCGCTAGATTCGGATTAGATAACTTAAATACTAGGAATACTTCCATGTACAAAGGTTACATTTGAATCGGAGAATTAACAAGGAAATAACTGTTGAGTACTTCAATTTTAATGGTAATATTGTGTAACAGAGGCCATTTTTAGTTGTACCTAAAGCATAAATTATAGGATAGGTACTAGAATTGTATGACGTGAATACTAGGAAGTGGTGACGGGCGGGCTTGTGGGGAACGGTTTTATTGTAAATTTTGACGTTTGAAAAGGGTCAGATTTCTAGACTAGTTTGATTACATTTTTTTTTTTCACAAAAATGTTAACTCGATCAGCGCGCCCCTGATAATTACAATCAAATTTTATTTGACAATGTTACTAAAAAAATATTATAGCATTGTATAGAGATAAAATTAGACAACAGGAAAACTGGTTAATAATCTTAATTCAGTCTATTATGTAAGCTACCTAATTATACAGCAATTATAGCTTCATTTTAATGAGCTTTCTGAAGACTTTGTTTTGCGACAAACTGACGCTTAGTATCACAAACAGAACAGGACTTCTAGTCTGATTAAAATTGGCATGATAGGTACACATGACAAGTAGGTAGGTACTCAACAGAGAACTGTCCACACACAATGCGACAATTTACAGTCCCCTGTCACAGTACTATCATTTCTTTAATTGCAGATTAATTGGTCTGATAACAATATCCTAAAACACATTTATTTAATTTCAAGATCTCTTGTCACAAACTTCACGCACAGTGCGATCTCAGCTTTCAAATTTGACATTTTACATTCGTTTGACATTTAATATAGTGACGTGACATATGCGAGACACACAGTCGACGATTGTTCGCACATCTTCTGACACGTTTGTCGACAAATAACCGTATAAATGTCTACATGTGTCGTACGAAATATTTGACATTTATTAAGATCAACGATTGTGTCAGTCACTCGTGCTCTTATCTTTATCTTATAACAATTTGAAAATGTACAATTAACTGTAAGGGTTGGATGTCCTTTCAAGTGTGGTGTTACGAGAAAAAAAGGTTTTTCGTCTATAGACCAAAATCTAACAAGGCCCAGTTTCTCGAACGAAAATTGTCACGAAATGATTGTGATAATTTTCGAACGAATTATCAAACGCGCGTTATACCTGTGATTAGTTACTGAATTTTCAACAGGCAATCGTATCGTATAAATGCCGGTAGTTTTTTTTTCAGGCACCGGGGTAAGCCTTTCCCTATGTTAGGCTATTTAAGCTGTTATATAACAAAGTACATACGAGTACGTAACTCTAAAATTCTAGATCGCAAAACCTATAAACAGCATTGTAGGTGAAAGTATTCCCTACACAAGTTTTTATTTCGCCATGATAAATGTATATGCAAAACTACTGCATTATTCAAGCGACACTCCACAATCGAACACAAGTCTATTGTGAATATAATTGAAGATTTCACTGTTTCACCCATTTATGGTTTTGTAATTGAGTATTCATAGTCCAAAGGTAGCTAATTGACAGAGAGTGGACGAAGTGACGTTGTCGCGAGGTGCGAACTGTCACCGAGGGCTACCAACCGAGACAAACGCTCTTTAAGGTCGAGCTTGCACTTTTCAAAGCTCTCAGGTTAAATAACTAGATACAAATAAAGGTTCGCTTCAATTTAATATGTTTCCAATACTGGTTAAAGTTTAGAAACGTGCTGCCTCGATGGGGGGAGGGGGAGGGGGAGGGTGAGGGGGGTGTATTACATCCCCCCTCATTCCCCCCGCCGCAAACGTATAGTTTTTTTTTGTACTGTTAGACTCCGGGTGTGCTCCCGCCAAAAGCTCTCGGTCACCCCTGAGTGTCGCTACAACACACTCGACCTTCGCTCTGCTCGTCCTCGTGTGGCTTGCTCCACTCAGGAGCTCCCTCCAGCTTCTGGCTCCCGCCTTTATGAAAACACTCTAAGGGTTAGGGACCAAAAGACTACGTGGGGTCGGGGTGCCCCATGTTGGTTCTGAGGCTATATTTTTGCTACCTATTAAAATACGGTTTAGAATTATAATACGATTTACAATATAATTATTAACAAGAATCCTAACTTTTAGGTTGAAAACCCACATTATTTGTAAACAATAATGTATCCAAAAAAAAGCATTTGCGTTCCTACACTAACCTAACCTAAAAATTAGGATTTTTTTTTATAAAAAAATGTTGCATAGGTATCAGAAAACCCCCTAGAACCCCCTAATATCCTCACTTTTCGTCCAGCGAGGCAGCACGTATCTAAACCCAACCCCCAATACTATCCAACAAAAAAATGTACCTAGGCTACTTAAGTTATAAGCTGCAAATAACTAAAGAATTTATAGTTATTAATTTATAATACTTCAAAGGATTTTTCTTAGTTAATCTGCATTGATGGTTAGCGCAATCTTGTTTTGTTTTGTTGAAACCATTCACATGGTGACCCTACAGTAACCCAGTATGGGATGGAGTCGCATCGTAAAAGACAATATAGGCTCGATATATTGAGTGCTACGCAAATTAAAATGCACCCCGCCACAAAGTTGTTTCGTGCGGAATCCTTGCTTAACAGGTCATGAATCTTGTTATTTATGCGTGTTTATAAAGTACAGTTAAGAGAAAGAAAGTTCTACAAAATATCAGAGGACAATTCTACTAATTTTCAAGCAACGTTCGCATTCGCCCTCAGTCGCAATCCGTCAAAAAAGCCTTAATTTCTATACGTTTTTGACAGATTGCGACTGACATGCGCCAGCGAACGTTGTTAAAAAAATAGTACAATTGGCACTCTATTTTCTTGCAATGTAATTTTACGCCTCCAGGAATCAGGATCCGTGTCATATCATACTCCATATATGCTCCATCATCGACTTTGTCTTTATCATCTCTGACCTAGACTAGAGTCAAGAGCAAACACATCTCAGATAAAAAAAATGACTGAAGGTTTTTATTCTGGAACACGCTCATTCCTTGTGGTACAGGCCATAGAAGAAGTAAGTAGTGCAATTTACAATATTATGAAATAAACAAACTTCTCGCCAACAACAACACAACACCAACAACATTCTCCATTAATATTATACTGTTATCAACTCCTGCGCACCCCCACAATTAAGACACATACATTTTAATTAGTTTTGACAGTGTTAGATGTGTACATAATTAACAGGAACGTTACAATCGCACTGGACAGGTGCAAACGTCCTATTAACTTCAAATGAAACTTGAATATTAGCTATTATTTTAATGGAACACCTAACAAGGCAAACATAATTTCAAATTATTTTATAATCAAGCTTAGGTACGTACTGCCTTTCTGGTAGACATCGATTGACGTTTAAGCTGCTGAAATTGCTGAGAAAATTAAAAAGGTATTAATATAATCGCTTGGGCAAACTTTGATGTTAAATAAATATCCATCCAGTATACTTACATATTTTTGGGTAGTATTTAAACGCAAATCAAAAAATATCCTTTTTCTATGCAATAAGATTCCGAATTCCCATCAAAATTACTGATTGCACAGCAAAATATTCAACTCAAAATATCACTACACACTACAATTTATTTCCGCAGCGTACAGCGATTTTTCCTAAAGCAAAAGCTTTTTCATCAATGCACAGCTAATAATCTTATATCTAATAGACCTATCCAAATCGAATAGACCTAGCCAAACCTTAAAATATTCTATGCATGGTTGATGGTGGGCTTGGTCGACGGAGCCCCGCTTCGCGGGGCTCCTACTTCTGTGTGGTTTATAAAACAATAATCACAAAGGGGGATCCGAGTCGGAGTGCCCTAAAGTCCCGATTGCATCCAGTTTCTCCTGATATAACCGTTACATACCCAATATCGAGTCAAAGTTAGTAATTTTGCTATGAAATATGGAAAATTTGTGCAGTCAGTATTTATGCTATATACGTAGTATTTTTGTACAAAAATAAATTTAACTGTATTGCATTATGAGGAAAAAAGTAATTTCATATGATTTCGAATTATCTGCAGTTTGAGTTTTGTTAAACATTTAGTTTATTCGTAGTGAAGTAAGTTATTTGATGTAAAAAAGAATATAAATGATGAGTATGTATTGATAGGCGATTATTTATTTGATATGCAATTTATAATATCCCCATATTTTTGAAAGGTAATCAAAATAGACTGTCAAACTTACGCGAAGCTATCTCGTCATGCCATCATTTTAGAATACCTAGTTGGTTTTCATGACAACATGAAAATCAACGTATAAACGAGCTCAATAAATCATTTGGAGAGTACATACAATAATTAACAGGAGTTTTTATTTATATCTCTTCCTGCCTTTCAAAAACAAGGTTTAAACCATTTTCGTTCAATTACTTCCATTAAAAAACCCACACACAACTCCCCAGAAAGATTTACAAGCAAACGAATAATTATGATAGATGCAGATCAACAACAGGCTGATTCTAATTCATAGCCTCCCGATGATTAACCGACCAGAATGAACGGCCTCGTGTTCACGATAAATTGCATACAACGTCGTAAACTAGCGAGTGTGATGCCGACTGTTTATATTCGGCCGGGTTATTCTTAATTGGGCGACTTTGTAATGTATTGTGTGTTTTTTGATGCTGTTAACTCCTCACGATATTTTATTCAACGTTTCAAGTGCTTAATGTTGGAAATGAATGAACCGATTTTAATGAAAACTGACAATTTTTAAACTTAATCAACATACCTATGTAGCGGCATCGAAGCCGCCACAAAAAGCGCAACGTAGCAAAAATCTACATCGCAACAATAAGGCCCGCAACGCCATCTATCCCGATGCGCACTAACAACGAAGTCCTGAATCGCGATATCAGAGTTTACCGAGCGATTTGAACAGATACAACAGCCCGAATACCAACTATCGGGCAGTTGCTCACTGGACACAACAACCATCGGGTCGGAGGATTCTCCCTTTTCAGTGTTCCGCGACCTCCAAACCTACAAGATAGTTGACAAGAATTATCCAGAATGAACCGTAGGTAATTATGATTTTTATAACTGACACACAACTGACGCAACATATTATTTCATTGTTTTCTGCATTTTGGCATAATCGGTATTTCAAAGATACAGTTCAGTCCAGCATAGCTCAGCTCTACGGTGACTCCTGACCAGCAGAGTCCATAAAACCGGAGTTTTATTAGCAAAATGTGAATGCCACACAATCTCTGCAATTAGATTAGCAGAGTAAATAAATAGCGCCTTAAGTGCATAATTCTGCACATTGTCTAATTAAGGTCTTTATTACGTCATCAATTGACGTCGATGTGTTCCCACGTGCCTTGATATGGGTTTACGGCGGAGTACTTACTGCTTTCAATGGCTTGGAATTATTTATGGGATAAAAGTTTGCTCTCCTGTTGGGATATTATTTAATTACAAATACCTAAATGCGAAATTTGTCAAATTCAGTGCAGCGATTTAAGCGAGAAAGCGTAACACACAAACAAAAACTTACTATTTCGATATGTTTTAGCCTAGCCTAGCCTATAGGTACTATACTTATTGGAGTCTTTTTTGCAAAAATCAATGTCAACGCGACCGAAGCCGCGGACAATATCAACTATACATATAATAGAATAAAATAGAATAGATTAGAATTAAATCAATCATGAATTAATCATTTATGTAGTTAATTTTATTTATAGTTTAGTACGAGTAAGCTCTTTATTTGCATGTAAAAATTGTAATTAATTATTTTTGCATGGCTATAATAGGTTGACCATAGCGCAAATTAACCTAAAACATGTCCAACCACTGTACCTATGTATCACAAATAAAATATTTCTTATTTCTCTTCATTCGAGCATCCATGACTCAAAAACACTATTAGTAAAACTTACAACTATGTTAGCAAGGACTGATAAAAACAAAACAACACAACATATTTAAAAGTTACGCAAAAGCAATCCACATGCGCATCTGCAAACATCCCCGACGCACTACAGAAGCATCCTAAACGCGTTATTATTTATGCTGATCGCACTGAGAGCACTGTACGATCTTATTTTTTTTGATAATAATTATTATTTATCGAAACAAGAACATTTTGAAACTAGCTAAATAAATAACGAAACTGAAAAAAAAGAATTTAGCAAACAGCAACGAAAACTCTCCTTTTTTTTAAATTGAGATAACACATACATGACAGTGTTATACAAGTACTAAACATTCGTTCAAAGTCCTAACGACGTCTTCCCACGAGATTAAAAATCTATGTGACACAAAGATTGTTTCAATAATTTTAAAATAAATTATCAGCATCCGCTCCCTTTCTTAGGGTGACTTTCCACTAAGTGATGTGCGACAATGTAGACGGCGATGTACCTAAACGATGCTAGGATGTGTTAAAGTTCCGTGAAAACGTATGATTGTTTCCATCAAAGCAGTGCCAGGAACATGCGCAGAACGAGGATGCGCATAAAGCTGTAAAACGGCGTGAAAGGATGCGTAGTGGGTAGCAGTCTACTACGCATCCTTTTCCATCCTTGTAAGTGGTGACGAGCGGGCGTTTTGAGCGACTGTGTTTATTTATTTATGTAAATGTTGACGGTCAAAAAGAACTCAGCTTTAATTTAAATAATTGAGTTTTTATTTTAAGTCTCTCGGAACCGTCATACATCTCTTGCTTTTGCTTGAACAAATAGCTTAGCTCAGAAAGTCCATTTTCACCGGCGCGGCGGTGCTAAGCTAAGCCAGGCTAGGAAAATGAAGTGATCCCGCTGGGTTTTTTTTCCTCGCGCGTCGTATAGCTACCTCGCATTATCTCGCTCGCTCGGATCCCTCGTACAAATCTCTAGGTTTTTTTTAAACCAAATATCTAGCTTCGCTAGTTTTTTTCCAGCAGAGCTGTGCAAAGCCAGACTGCAAATAAAGTGACCCAATTGGTGGATTTTTGATTTTTTCCTCACGCACCGCCTCGCTACCTCGCACTTCTTAGGTGGATAAGCACCCTTACAGAGTTGACATTGTTAGTACTCAGTATATGAAAACATACATAAAATAAAAGTAGGTACTTACACACAAACTAAGTACCTACTAAAAGCTCGAATGAGAAAACAGTTAGGTTAGGATTGAACTTCCTCGAGACAGACACATAAAACGTTTATCTAATCTACAATATCGTGGGATGGATCTTGGGGAAAATCAATTGGTTTTAACTGAAATAATCCTAAAATTATTACATCCGAACAAGCTTAATAAAAGTTTTGTTTATCACGCATAAAATAACATTAGTTTATGCTGAGCACAAAGTTAGAATTTATTAGACCTCAGATGATGACTTCTTGCAAGAGAACAATGTCGAATGTCCTTCATCGACCACAATTTTATTTATATGCTACTGGTACTATACGTTACCCTTTCTGGAGAATATTTAAAACTAGTAAACTCGTAATTTTATGGTGAATTATACCAGCCGATGATGTGATAGTAATGGGAAGGTAGCAGTTTCAATTTGACAGCTGGCTGTGGCTTCTGATTTGACATAATAAGGACGCGGATCGAAGCTCAAACTTCGGTAACTAGTGATCTATGTATAATAAATTTTGTACTTCCAAAATGTTATATTGTCAACAAGAGTTTAAAAGATCCGTTGAAAGCCTCGTTCTTAGATCAACTTTTTACAGCTTAGCAAAAAAGAATTTGGAAAAAATGAGGGCGCCACTATCTCACTTAACGCACCATATTATGGGAAATCAGTAAGAGAATTTAATCAAATCGTTAAATATAAATGTGGAACCATAAACGTTACTCAAAATCGAACACTTGTCGGCCAAGTAGTGTCGACATCATAGGTTTCCATTTAGTAAAATATTTAGTTCCACTTGTCACAACATCGTACTCTTTTTTGCCAAGCTGTACACTTGCTTTGCAAATGGCAACAACTTGTACCAGAATCAAGATGTTTCCATCGCCTACAATGACCACAACTGTCTTTTATTTGAGTGCAGCCTCGTTTGTTAGATAAACAAATGAGATACGGCTTAAACAACAATTTGTATGCGAGATTAGCAGCATGGCGACGGTCGCGATTTTAACCACAACTTTAAGTTTTTTTGCTGTAAGTATTGTAAAAATAAGTGGAGTCGCTTGTGGATATTTTTTGGGTATGATAGTCGAAAGTTATTTCTTAATTTTTCTGGAATTTTCCCAAACTAAAAGAAGATTTTTCAAGATCTTCTTCTTCTTCTTGTGGGTAGTAAAGTCTAACGACCCCATACACCCTAGTGTCAGAGTTTCTAAGCCGCCTCAAGGGCCTCTGACATGGTCTGACGACCGCCATTTGGCGGCCGGGACCACCGGCTTATACGTGCCTTCCGAAGCACGGAATCAATTTTTTATCAGAAAATCAGGTGATTCAAGCCTGCAATGTCTTAGCCAAACTGAAAACAACTTTTCAAAGTATGCTTCCCGTGGGAATCGAACCCACGACCACCGGGTCACAAGGCGAACGCCCAAACCACTATATAATAAGGAGTGAATTGAAGGCCGATCCACGGCCTCCAATTCACTGCTCATAGTTTAGGGGTCCAACGATGACGTGCCAATGCTACTATGATTCCGTTGTGTAACAAGGATAGTGCAATGCGTCTTGCATAGCTCCATCTCTCTCCACACCGATGATGGTTTTAGCCTCCCCCCCAGTTTGTTGCATTACCATGACAAGGTAGACCTCGTTACTAGTGGTGCTCATTAGTAGTAATAAAGAGATGTTGCCGCTTGCCCAGGAGGCCTACCACAACCTCTTAAAACAATATTATTTTAATATTACTTTGTAATTTCTGTTGTTGCATTTTCAACTCTCGGCGCTGATCCGAGCGTTGAAAATCCAACAGAGCGGAACGCAAAGTAATATTAAAGTAATATTGTTTTAAGAGGTTGTGGTAGGCCCCCTGTACGTACATAGGTCTATCACCCTTTCGTTCAGAAGCATTTAGTCTCTGACACTAAAGTACTAACCTACGACCTCAGTTCGTATGCTATACCACCTTGTGTCCTAACATAGGTCGTAAATGTTCATAAGGTTTAATCATATTCATAACTAATAATGTAAATGCGATAGTGAGTTTGTTTGTTACGCTTTCACGTTTAAATCACTGGACAGATTTTGATTAAGTTTGGTTTTGACAGAGATTGATGGGACCCTGGAGACGGTTACAGGCTATTTTTATTTTTGCGAAAATCTATATTAACGTGAGCGAAACCGCTGGCAATAACATTTTAATAAAAAAATATGAGACAACAACCCTGATGTGACTGTTGGCCATAATCCGTCCTATAAGGGTTAAATATATTTCCTCTACAATCCTCTGCACCGTCTGATCCCATCTGCTACCGTACGGTACTTTATCTCAAATAATTGCATTCTCACTACTCCATAGATTTTTGTGCTCGATGTCATCGGTGGCGTGAAGTCAGTCCATTACAGAGTTACCTATCACGTTCGTTATTCTAACTGCTCGTTACTTTAAGGATCAATATCACTTGCACACTCCACCAACCGCCTTGGACACACCACAATGCGGCACTTAATCTTCAAACGAATATAGACTTTATTGCTTGAGGAATTCTTCAATTGTTTGACATGTCGAATAGTCATTGTGGGCCAATATCTATTCGTTGTGCAAAGTTGGGTTTACATTTGGATCAACATAACTGCAGCGAACTTTGATTCTTAAGTCTTTAAAGACAAGACTGTTTCATAATTTTCTTGCCAACGAAGGGTATGTTGGTAGTGTATGCCACCCGCATTTGGATTGCGTTTGATAAGAATTGCCAGTAATGGGATGCTGTGGTTTAGCTCTGGCGAAGACTCGGCTATCTTCTATTATAAAAATGTACTATTGAATATCAAGTAAAAGGTATTTTATTAGGTAGAGAATTTTATTTCTTTATTTATCTAACAGATTATGTACACACATTTGGCAAAAAGATAAGAAGAAGGAGACTGAAAAATAGGCACAGGTTTTTATTGAAGAGCTCGTGTCAAATGCTGATACGAATGGGATTATCTTTAACTTCTAAATTACCAGCATTTTGTTTTCAAAATATAAGTATTTTTTTAAATAAATTTATAAAAAAAAAATAATAAAAATAAGCGTTTTCAAGGTCTACCAAGCAAAATTAGTGATTTTTACAAGTTGGGAACATATTCGTCACATCTACTCAAAACGGCCATTGCTCAGCATAATGCTGCGACCCACGTGCAAGACAGAGCCACAGCGCCTACATATAGGGCTCTGCGTTCCTAGTACTTATCCATGAGTCCCATGACTAAATAACCCCATGGGGAGACACCATAATTAACCACATCAGCAACGCACGCGCGCTTATTGAAACACAATGTGAGGTTATTCGTAAATAAGACATTAGGAGGAAAACATATGGGTGTGTATTGTGACCGTGTGCGCTTATTTGGGTCGGCCTATTACTTTGATATTTGCTGCATAACAAGTAGACATTCTCCAGGCGTGCCTCACGCAGCATAGAATAAATGTTACTAACACTAGATTATAAGTTTACATTGTTACTAACAATTATGGAAGTGATTCTGATATACATGTTTATTTATTTATAACTAGCTTTTGTACGCGGCTCCGCCCGCGTGAATGTCAGTTATCGCGAAAAAAAGTAGCCTATGTCCTTCATATCAAAGGCTATACATATATCTGCCAAGTTTCATGACGATCCGTTCAGCGAGCGTAACAGACAGCCAGACTGAGTTACTTTCGCATTTATAATAAAATATCCCTACTTCCCTACTAGTAGGAATAGTAGTGATTTTTATGATACTGCGAATGAGGTCCTGGCTTCGATTACCGAATAGATAAAAGTGTTATTTAGTTGTTCCAGTTTGACCATGGTGAGTGTAGGCAGGCCAAGGAGGCACTTCCCTCCATTGATTGCCGTTTCACGAAACAAGCCCTAAGACTGACTAAACAACAGTTGCGTACAGTCACAGCCGTCACAACTGGCCACGGGTCTCTTAATACACCTCTATGTCATAGGAGTCACTGACAGCCCACTCTGCAGAGCCTGCATGGAGGAGGATGAGACAGCAGCATATCTGCTTCTAAGCTGCCTGGTAGTCGCTGATTACAGGATTAAGTACTTCGGAAACCCAGGAACCCTCTGTGTGACAGTTAGTAACACCAAGGCGTTACGGGCCTTCCTTGGGGAGCTGGGGTGGATCGAATGAAACATTTGTCCCACCTGCACGCAAAATACGCGCTTAGTCGAGGACTTGCGGAAACCAACCCGTACATTCACATACCTACATATTTGTTCCATCTGTTTCTCAGTAGAAAGAATGAAAATATATTTATTTAGCACATTCAATGTAGGAACAAGAGTAAGGAGAATAATTTTAACACAATATCATTGTGTGTCTCACGGCTGCAAATCGAAGTTTGGCTATATGGCCAATAACGTATTTACCTGAAAAATATATCTATTCCGACAGTTAGATTGCAAGAAAATATTACAAATCTTATACATTAATTTTTTAATCTGTCACGTTAGCTAAAAATTAAGTTGAAATCTCGCGTGACGTCACGTGTTTGGTACACTTTGATAATAATAATAATAATAATAATAAAGCCTGTTTATTTCCATAATAAAATTCAATTTACAATGAAATACAAATATAAAATAAGTCTAACAAGTTACAATTTACAATTATAATATAATTTACAATATTGATTTTATAATGATAAATTAATAATTAAGCATGCAAATTATATAATACTAATCTTCATAAAATACACTTCTGGACACATCTATTGGCCCACCTTAGAGTTTAGGTTTCGATTGCCCCTACCGAAATATTATTGCTAGATTGAACAAAAACTGTTGATGCAGTTTTAAACCTGATACATTTTACCATCTTTTTCGATCGTATTGTTTTAAATTTGAATTCAGAATACCATACGACATGGAGCTACGCCTAACAAGTCGGATATGCGCCTTGTTAAAGGCAATTTATTTTTGGATAAAAACATGTTTTATCAAATAAAGGTTTAATTTAATAACGCGTGTTGTCTCCATGGGCATCTACCACAGCTCTCATACGATTAGGCATAGAGTTTTTCAACCGCTCTATGAAATTTTGAGGGATCATCTCCCATTCCTCTTCTATGGCAGTTTTCAACTCCTGCATCGTCTGGGCAACTGGCTGACGAGCCCTAACACGTCTTTTTAGCTCGTCCCACATGTGCTCAATGGGGTTCATGTCTGGGCTTCTGGCTGGCCAGTCCATAACTGTAATGTTCACATCCCGAAGATATTCCCTGACGATGCCGGCCGCATGGGCTCTTGCATTATCATGCATAAAAAGGAAATTTGGGCCCACATAGTCCGCGTATGGTATCACGTGAGGTTGTAAGCACTAACGAATGTACCTTTCAGCATTTAATGTTGGCAGCCGTGGTCCTGTAACAACCTTAAGTTGAGTTTTGCCGCTCGCGGATATACCGCCCCAGACAGTCCATGAGCCACCGCCATAAGCAACCCTCTCTTCAAAGCAGCATTGTGCGAAACGCTCTCCCTTACGTCGGTAGACCTTCTTCCTTCCATCATTGCCATGTAACACAATTTTAGACTCATCAGAAAAGAGTACACGGCTCCAATCTTGCTGTGTCCAATTTAAATGACTGCGTGCGAAATGAAGGCGCGCTGTTCGGTGGGCTCGCGTTAGTTTGGGCCCATTAGCTGGCTTGTGTGGTACCATATCGTGTTCTTTTAACCTTCTCCGAACAGTTCGAGCGCTCACAGATACTCCGTGGAAGTCGCGAAGTTGGTTTTGTATCTCAATGGAGATAAGGTGTCGATTTCTCAAGCTGGTCGTCACGATGAATCGATCCTGCCTTTCAGTTGTGACCCGAGATCGTGGCCTTCCTTGGCGACGAACAAAGCCGCCAGTCTCTAGGTACCTCCGATAAACATTTCGGACCGCAGATCGACTTAAATTAAGTTGAGCACTCACGTTTCTTTGGCTGTGTCCGGCCTGAATAAGTGCCACAGCTTGGGCGGCGACTTCAGGTGAAGTATCCATAGATTATTGATAGAACCTCACCTTAATGTTAAGAATAAGTAATGTTTGTTGCAAAACCAAAGATATCAATCACTTTTTCAAGAATTAAATCCAAGTAAACCAATAAAACCAAGTTTTCTTAGTATTCGATTGTTTGATATTGTTACGAGCTTAGGGTTCGTGACAATAAAAACAGCCGATTAAATAACCAAAATGACACTTTAATTAATCAACACTAATTACAACTTTAAACTCACTAATTATAAATCACAATTGCACTACTGATCACTTTAATTCGCAGTCGAAGTTCGCTCTCGAAGTCGTCGCTTGTATCGCAAATTCAATACTGACTCGGTCGGAGGCTATGCGGGCCTTATATAGGTCGGCAGATAATTCCAGAACCTTCTAGTATAGAAACATCTAGAAAGTTCGAGTACATACCGGTCCGGACCAACCAGACATAGAAAACTCTAGAATGTTCTAGCATCGAAATGTCTAGAAGGATCTTGACTCTACTAGTTCTGCTACTCGATACTAGATGGCGCTAGTAGTAACTTTTATCTTTATGTGCCCGGCATTAATTCTGGCGCGTAACACTGCCCCCTCCTAAGACATGCTCGTCCCGAGCATTATCAGCCCCATAATAACGCGCCAGTCGATCCACATGAACGATCTTAGGAGCACTTCTTGTACCTTTCTGTATGCGGTAGGTTACGTCATTGATTTTCGTCACAATCCGGTATGGCCCGTCCCATTTAGCTTGAAGCTTAGGAGATTTCCCTTTGCTGCGAACTGGATTGTGCAACCACACTAGTGAACCTTCGTCAAATCCTTTATTGTTCATTTTGCGGTCATACCGGGTTTTCATCTTTTCAGACATTTGCTGGCCCGAGTGTCTGACGTGCTCATAAATGTCATTCATTTTGTTCCGCAAATCATTCGCATAATCGGTTATACTGCGTGGGGCATCAGGTGGTATTCCGGTAATGAGATCTGCAGGCAGCCGTAATTCTTTACCAAAGTTTGCGAAAGCTGGTGTCACTGATGTGCTTTCGTGAACAGCACTTCGGTATGACAGCAAAAACGGTTGTATATGCTTGTCCCAATCCCGTTGCCGGTTCTCCACCACTTTTGCCAGGTACCTCTCCAATGTCTGATTAAATCGTTCCACCATACCATCCGATTGTGGGTGGTAAGAAGTTGTTCTCGTTTTATGAGTACCCATAACTCGACAAGTTTCCTGGAATATTTGGGACTCAAAATTCCTTCCTTGATCGCTGTGAATCTCCAAGGGTACTCCAAAACGACAGAAGACTTCATGAACTAGCTTATCAGCAACTGTTGAAGCTTCTTGATTTGGAATGGCGAAAACTTCCGGCCACTTAGTGAAGTAATCCATTACAACCATGAAATACTTATTACCACTTTCACTTTCCGGAAACGGTCCCGCAACGTCTAGAGCTATCCTTTCCCATGGTGCACCAACATTGTACAACTTCAATGCACCTCTACTACGAGTCTGTGGTCCTTTTACAGCCGCACAAGTTGTACATTTACGACACCAGTCCTCGACATCGTCACGACAGTGGACCCAGTAAAACCGTTCCCGTATCTTTAGTAGAGTCCGTTTAACTCCCATATGGCCTCCTGAACAACCATTATGGTACAACTCTAGAACATCCGGTACTTTAGCTTTAGGGACAACCATTTGCAAATGACAGCTGTCTCCCCGAGCATTTTCCCATTTACGGCACAGGACTCCATCCTGAATCACTAAGCTGTCCCATTGGGCCCAATAGCTTTTTGTAATCGAACTCATCGCTGAGACGTCGCTCCACGTTGGCTTAGGAGCACTGGCCTTCATCCATTCCAGAATCGGCTTAATGTCCAAATCTTCCTGCTGTGCAAGTTGTAGGCTTTCCTTCCACTCGTTGCTGAGATCTGTCTTGAACATTCTCACAGGTACGACTTCTTTACCCTCTTGCCTAGTACAATGCTTGCAGTCTTCAGGGCAAGGTCTTCTTGACAATGCATCTGCGTTGCCATGAGTTCTTCCGCTGCGATGTTCAATCTCAAAGTCGTATCCCTGCAGTAGTTCAATCCATCTCGCAACTTGTCCCTCTGGATTTTTAAACTGCAATAGCCATTTCAGTGCAGCATGGTCAGTTCGCAAGTGGAACTTCCGACCCAGCAGATATTTGCTAAAATGCTGCAATGACTTTACTACAGCAAGCAATTCTCGTCTTGTTACACAATAATTCCTTTCAGGTTTCGACAACGACTTGCTGAAGTACGCTATCACAACCTCTTGATCACCATTCCGTTGAGATAATACACCGCCAAGTCCTATGTCACTTGCGTCTGTGTCAACTATAAATTCCTTGCCCGTATCAGGATACCCCAAAATAGGTGTTTTGCACAGACGGTCCTTTAGCTCCTGGAACGCGATGTCGCAACTTTCATCCCAGCAGAAATGTCGCTTCTCTTCAGTTAGCTTGTGCAGGGGTTTGGCTATATCCGCACTGTTCTTGACAAATCGCCGATAATAGGAGCACAAACCCAAAAATGCTCTGACCTGCGTTTTGTCTTTTGGAACTGGCCAATCCTTGACAGCGGCAATTTTCTCTGGATCCGTGCGGATACCTTCTTCCGACACTACGTATCCCAAAAAACTAACTTGCCGTTTGAAAAGTGAACACTTCTTAGGACTCAACTTGAGGTTGGCACTCTGGATCTTCATGAGCACGCGTTCCAGGTTTTGAAGATGTTCTTCAAACGTACGACCTACGATGATGATGTCATCCAAGTAGACAAGACAGGCATCACCAATTAACCCGGTTAGTACAAGTTCCATCAACCTTTCAAACGTTGCAGGAGCGTTGCACAATCCAAACGGCATAACTTTAAATTGCCACAGACCCTTTCCTGTCGAGAATGCAGTTTTCTCCTTGTCCTTAGGGTCGATTTCAACTTGCCAGTAGCCACTTTTTAGGTCTAGTGTGCTAAACCACTTCACTCCAGTAAGCATGTCCAGCGTGTCGTCAATTCTTGGCAAAGGGTAGCTGTCCTTCTTTGTCACGTCATTCAGACGACGATAGTCAACACAAAACCGCATGCTGCCGTCCTTCTTTCTTACCAGCACTACAGGAGAACACCATGGGCTTGATGAAGGTTCTATGACACCATCCTTCACCATTCCCTCAATCATGGTTTCCACTTCCTTTTCACGTGCTACCGGCAATCTCCTTGGCCGCTGACGGATAGGCAATTCTTCTCCTGTGTTTATTTTGTGTTGAACTAAGCCAGTCTTCCCAATGTCAGCATCGTTTGAAGAGAAAACATCGGCGTACTTGAGTAACATCCTCTTCGCCTTGATCATTTCATTGTGAGACAGAGCGCTGCGGCAGTCTTCTAAAAGTGTGGTCATTCTCGTTTGTGCATCCTTTCTGAGGGTCCCGGTCGATATATTTTGGCATCGACGCAACCAATCGACCTCTTCGCAAGTACCAATCAGCGTGCCTTTTTCTATAATCTGTTCCGTATCACAAAGGTTCAGCACGCGTACCCCTGAGATGTCGGTAGCTCTGACCAAAGTTCGTGCCACTTTCCATGGAAGATCATTGTTTACCCTTTCCACGAGTACACAACGATGAGTCTGCCCAGAATTCCGAGGAAGACTAACCGGCACAATTGTTTCCGATCTCGGAGGAAGAACAATCTTCTTCAAGCTGTACACATTTCCTGGTAACGCCCCTTCCATGAAAAGTTCCTCTTCTCCACATTTCAAAACTCCTTGATTAACGTCGATCTCACAAAAATTCTTCCTCATAAAGTCTAGGCCCAGGATGCAATCGTCCATTATATCAGCCACGACAACATTATGCAGGTAGATTCTGTTGCCTAGCTTCAACTCCATCTCTTTCTCTCCTCGGACGGGTATGCGCTGACCGGTGGCGGTTACCAAATTAATGCGCTCTTGATTGTATGCGGAGTCCCCAAGGAACCGACTTAGAAGTTGGGAACTGACAACCGTGCGTGAGGCTCCAGTATCAATAGTCAGCTTACATGGCGTTCCGTTGACCTCGCCCTTGATGATTAGGCTATTCCCATCGTGGGTTTGTGAGATCGAAATCCTTGGGGCTCTTTGAATATCAGCCAGCACCCGCCCCGCAGTCCTGGCTTTTACTCGTTTCCCTGCTGTTGCTGAGCGGTGGTGCTGTTAGCCGCCCTACCCTCTGGAGATCGGTTATCTTCCCTATCTGCAGTTCGCTTAGGGCAACTGGATCGAAGGTGGCCCCTTTCCCCACAGCCATAGCACCTAGGGCTGTATCCTTTAACACGGTCGCGAACTGTAGCCGCTGCAATCTCTCTGACGCGATGGGACCGGTGATCCTGCCGCACAGCTTCCACCTCCAGTGCATGAGCCAAGGCGTCCTTAAGCGTCCCGTGGTGCCCGAGCCTCACAGCAGCTCTAACCTCAAGGTCGCGGATGCCATCAATGAATGCCTGCACCAGGTTCCCTTCAATGAGCGCAGGTACAGACTGGTATGCTTTACGGACCAGCTTTTCCACTTCAAGGGCCCACTGCTGCAGGTTTTCACTGCTACCTTGCACGCGATCCTTAAGCTGCGCACGAAACACGTGTTCCAGATGAGCGTCACCATATCTGGCTTCCAGCGCCTCAAGGAGCTGCTCGTAAGTCACTTCCTTACCGAGAGCTTCCAGAACAGTTAAGGCCTGGTCGCGCAGGCCTAGGGTGAGGGCAGTCATGGCCTGATTTTTATTCCAGCCGTTCGCCTTCATAACAGCCTCAAACTGTATTTTGTAGGCTGACCAGGAAGATGTCCCATCGAAGGGCGGCACTTTAAATCCACGTAGCGAAGGTGTAGTAGCTACGGGAGTTGCAATTCCATCCCCTACTTTAAGGTTGCCCAACTCTTTCTTTACATCAGCAATGACGTCATTAAACTTGCTGATCTGGGTTTCAGCTTCTGACAGGCGGTTGTCATGCTGAGCAACCTTCTCCTTCACCTCCTTCATGTCTTTCCCGAAGGCCGCGCGAAGGTCCTTCATTAGGAGCATCTGTTCTTCCTGGCGGCGCGCCTGTTCCTCCTGTCGGTAGGCCTGTTCCTCCTTGTCACGCTGGAGCTGTTCTTCTAACCGACGGGCCTGTTCCTCCTGACGGCGAGCCTGTTCCTCCTGCCGGCGAGCCTGTTCCTCCTTATCACGCTGGAGCTGTTCTTCCAACCGGCGAGCCTGTTCCTCCTGCCGGCGAGCCTGTTCCTCCTGCCGGCGAGCCTGTTCCTGCAGCATCATCATCAGAGCTCCAAAGTCTGGTGTTGCAGATGCTGGAGCTGCTGTGGATGGGCCGGGCTCCATGGTCGGCAACTGGCCCTCCAACGTCTGCGGCGTTGTACCTCCAAAACGCCTCTGGTCCGTCTCCTGCTGGCGTTGACTTCGGGTACGGATACCCTCCATGTCGTCCTTTGGTAGAATCGGCATAGTTTAAATATCCACTCTTCTGACACCAATTGTTACGAGCTTAGGGTTCGTGACAATAAAAACAGCCGATTAAATAACCAAAATGACACTTTAATTAATCAACACTAATTACAACTTTAAACTCACTAATTATAAATCACAATTGCACTACTGATCACTTTAATTCGCAGTCGAAGTTCGCTCTCGAAGTCGTCGCTTGTATCGCAAATTCAATACTGACTCGGTCGGAGGCTATGCGGGCCTTATATAGGTCGGCAGATAATTCCAGAACCTTCTAGTATAGAAACATCTAGAAAGTTCGAGTACATACCGGTCCGGACCAACCAGACATAGAAAACTCTAGAATGTTCTAGCATCGAAATGTCTAGAAGGATCTTGACTCTACTAGTTCTGCTACTCGATACTAGATGGCGCTAGTAGTAACTTTTATCTTTATGTGCCCGGCATTAATTCTGGCGCGTAACAATATCAACAAACAGGTTCCAAATTGTCTTTTATTTCTTTTAATTCTGTGTTCGAAATTCAAAAAAAGACTATTGAATGAAATTGTGAATGTGCCAGGTTCAAAACTGCATAAAAACTTTTTGCTCGACCTAATATAAAATTTTAGCTAGGACCAAACGAAACTGAAAATACAAGGTGGGCCAATAGATGTGTCCAGAAGTGTATATATATATTTTTTTTTTTTTATTGATATATTATTCTGAATTATTGTTAATTTTACTTTTACATTCATTATTTTACATATACATTTAATAACATTCTTCTTGACATATTTATTAAGGACCTGTTCATAGAGTAAAGGCCTCCTCCATTTTTCTCCACATAGTTCTATCTCTCGCTTTATCAGTCCAATCCTTTCCTGCTTCTTTCAAGATTTCATCGAGCCATCTCTCCGCCGGCCTGCCTCTAGTTCTCTTGCCTGCAGGCCCTTTCCATAAGGTTATCTTTTTTGCCCACCTGTCTTCAGTCATACGTGCAATATGACCAGCCCATCTCCATTTCAATTTCTTGCAGTGTTCCAGAGCATCAATCAGCTTTGTTGTGTTTCTTATGTCAGTGCTTCTATTTTTGTGTCTCAATTTTAGATTTAGAATGCTCCGTTCCATGGCTCTTTGGGTTGTTAATATTTTGTTGCTGGTAAATTTGTTGAAAATCCATGTTTGGGAAGCATAGGTGAGAGAAAGTAATATGCAAGAGTCTAACACAATTTTTTTCAACTTCATTGGCATATTTGACTTTAGGATTTCTTTGAGGCTCCAAAATTTATTCCAGGCCATGTTTACGCGTCTTTTTAGCTCATCTTGGTGTCTAGATTTTTTGAATGACACTTGTTTTCCTAGATATGTGTACTCTTGGACATATTCTAGTAAGACATTGTTAATGTGTATTGATGCCTGTATGCTGTTCGTCATAATTTTTGTTTTTGTTGTGTTTAATTCTAGACCAATTTCGTTGCTGACTGAATTCCTGAGTAATCTCAGATTTGCCGATGATATCATACTCTTTGCAGAAAATTCATCAAAATTAGAGTCGATGATAAATGAAATTAATTATGTCAGCAACACTTTGATACGCTTTCTTTATTTTTGTGAGATTTTGAATATTTTTTTTATTTTACAGATGGACCAAATATATAATTATCTTTCTATCCAGGAAACATCCCCATTGATAGCAATAGACTCGCCCCTATTACAAGAGATTTAAACCATAACTGGAGAAATGAAGCTGTACGTCCCTCTGCCTAAACCTTCAGGAAATGTAGACTCATGCCTGTGATGTATTAATGTGTATGTGTGATATAACGTGATGTGTTAATTTTGAAAAACTGATCAATCAGTGCATGATCAGTTTACGTATCTCCACGACACAGTTCTCTAACGACTTCAAATTAGTCGAAGAGGCCCCGTCTGCTATAATAACCCGTATGTTTCCCATCCGTGTGTCGTTATGCAGTTGTTACAGATTGGTTCCATGACACAGGTACAGGCAACAGCCGCTGGAAGCTCCTGCGTTTATAACAACACTGGTTACTGAGGAAATCAGAACAATGTAGATTGTGCGTAGCCTTCTCGTTGTACGGAAGAGAGAATAATAACTCCAGGTCGCTGTTTTGTAGAGCAGATTTTCCGCATAATCATTACAATTTATGCATAGTACGGTAAGCCGCTTGTCGGTGAGTTTACCAGTATAACCAGGAATATTATTCTATTGAAACTTCGTACTACACTAGGCTAGATAAAGGTGAAAATAATTACTACCGATGTGTGATCGGCTATACAAAAGGTTAACAGAATTTTCTTCCATACAATTGACTAGTTTTTTCCCGCGACTTCGTATGCTTCAACACACATATCCCGTTTTATCCCGATCTCGTAAAGACTATAGCCTTCCTCATGAATGTGGCTATCATATACAAAGAATTTTCCAAATTCGACTACTTACCAGTCGAATTTGGAAGATTCTTTGTTCGTTCCAGAGTTTAGCGCGTTCAAACAAACAAACTCTGTTATATTAGTAGATAGATATAGTAAGTACCTATAGATTAATAATAGACATCGAAAATCCTGGTTCATGATTAACGCCGCCATTATACCTAAACCTACAGTTAAACATTGTACCTAGTAGTGTTACAATTTTGGTGTACATTAAAATATAAATAGGTACTATTAAGTACATAAATCTTTGTATTTTCAACAGCAAAAAGGACTTCTCTGACCATACAATTAAATTGTTTGTGACAGATCGATAAGAAGTGATCTTGTAAAGATTCCGTTTTCCTTTTATGGTCGAAACCATTCACACATATTGTATAATATTTAAATCTATGGTCTGAACTACAAACGGTAGCCTCAAAGCATCAACGCAGAGCCATGACGGAAACCTAAGTTCATTATCTTTTATTTTAATCAAAAAGAGCATGTTATTCAGTTCAACATCTCCAATATAATAACATTTATTTCAATCCAAGCAAACGTTAAGCAAATAATAAAGTTTTAGGGCTCCATAAACCGCATACTTTGATGGTGTTTTTAATAGTACACTTGATGATAGGACCTCGTAAATGTATACATACTTAAATCTCTTGTATTATTGCATTCTATTCGTAACTGTTGCCCCGTCGGGCTCGAGTTCCATTCCCGGCGCGGGTTGAGCAGTAGCAGCCCGAGTCTGGTGTCTCCAAATTTGCATGAAACTTAGAAATATCTAGTGACTTGTGAGAGAATGCAACATGTCTGCTAAACCCTTCTGAGATTACAGGTGATAGTATTAAAGCATTTGGGAAGGTCCTGCCAGCTATCCTATGACTACCTACTATCCTAGCCTTTGACTGGAAATAAGAGTCAATATTTTTTTATAAAATATACTTATAATATTATTATGATTCCTTGCATTGTGTGCGTTTAATACAAGATTTAAATTTCGTTTCATTCAGTTCTAATATATTAGGAGGTATTTTATTATAACAATTCCAATGTCGAGCCCTCCCATGCTCAAGCGTGGCGTATCATATTTCAGCCTCCGCGTTAACAGCATCGCACAAGTATTGATCTAACCTCCATAACTAAACCAGGGGCCTAACTACCAAACTCTTAAAGCAGTATTACTTCAATATTACTTCCAGCAAGAAAGAGACGGAGCTATACAGGACGTATAGCTCCGTCTCTTTCCCACTGGAAGTAATATTAAATTAATACTGCTTTAAGAGTTGGTGGTTTAGGCCCAGGTCATTGTTATAAGAATACCAGAGCCCCTAACTGAAGCAATCACCTTTCAACATGGAATACCGTTCATATTTGAACCTCCTACATTTAAAACAAGTTCTTCGTTGACAACACTTCGGAATATTGACATCGTCGATCAGCATTCCTCAATACTACTACCCCCTTTTTAGGCTCTTGAAACTCATCAATAGGAATCATTTCGTCACTTCCAAGCTTCCTAAATCTTCTTGAAAAAGTTTCACTCAGCAAAAAGGTTTATCGTCCCATTTATTTCATATCGAGAATCAGTGGTAAGACAACGATACCGATATCTAGCCACGAGCCTCTAATCAGATACCAGCTGTTTACATTCAGCCCCTGGGATATTTAAATGTACCGATGTTGTCTCGGTTCAACCTGCTGGCTGACCCGAAGATTGCCGATAGTGGCCGAGGATTCCCGATAACGGAGTCGGATTGAGAGATTTGGATTTTATACTTTTTACTATTGTTTAATATATTGTTGTATTCTTTTGTTACGCCTATTTAGTTGTAGGAAATTACTACTATTATTACTACCTACTATTAGTATCTATGCCTGGAGTGTTTAATAATAAAATAAATAAAAGTATACTAGGTATATGTAACACTAAACAGTATTTCACAATAAATAAGACCAAAAGCAGATGAACTGCAGTATATTAAGAAAGATGAAAGAAAAATAAATTTATTTGACGACAGTCCATCAGACATTGCAGAAAATAAAATAAAAAGTGGTAATCATTAAATAAACAGTGTATTAAATAAACAGTGTATACCTACAGTTGCAGGGGTTGCGGAATTTGTTCGAAAGTGTCACCGCGGCTCTGGAACACAAAAGGGCATAAGGAGGAACGTGGATGGGTTTTAGTCAGTAAGAGTCTGACACTCCCTGCCGCTCCACCCAGAGCGGAAGGACTCATAATGATGATTACCCATCCTTAAAAAAAAAACCAACAATTGAAGAATTCTATTCGCAATTTTTCATCTAGGTACAAAGAACCAGGCAAACCGGAGACACAGTCAAACAATAATCAAAGAAACAAAGGTCAGTCCCTCCGCCATACATCTTAACTACCATCGGCGACCGACACAGACATGCTGTTTACAATCTGATCACTCCGATATGGATCATTATGATCTTCTGGTCGGAGAACTGACGCAAATGACCAAGATGGACAGGGGACTGATAAACTTCTTGTTTTTGAACTAGGTCATGAGCAGTTCATGTCCTATTTTGGGTCTGGAGGTCAGTAAGGTATTATATTATTTGGGGATGCTTTGCAATGTTTATGTAGCCCACAAAAAAAATCCGTTTCAATTATTTCTATCCGATGAGAAGTTTTACTCTTCATCTCCAGAACCCATCATCATCCTCACCAACTTGGAGACATTTCTTGCACAATGAAAAATAAATAATCGTTATCGGAAACAACGAAGTTATGGCTAAATTGGCGGATGGCGAAATTTAAAATAGAAAAAGTAATAGACCAATTATTTCTAAAACATCACATCTTGACACAAGACCTATGAACCACTCACTAGAGATACATATTTCAACTACCAACCGCTTTATTGCATTGAAGATAAAAGATAAATAAAACACTGCAGGTAGCGATCACGAAGTTAAACTTTAGCCAGGTATCGCAATCAGTGTTCTTAGGAATGAGCTCCTAATATTAAAAGGAAAAGCAAAGTTATTGAAGGCATTAAGAGCTGGAGAGTCAGTTGCGTCAGAACTTCCTAATGTTAGGTATTATAGTTTAGGTTTGATCTGCTCGGTGGTGCAAGTGATGTGAGGTAGCGATTGTAAAGTTCTTTAATTACGCTTTCCAGAACATGTATCGTCTAACGGCCGATTTCTATAATATATCTCAATCCCAATCTTGATCCCGATCCTTGTCTGTAACCAATCAAAGGTGAGGATTGTGTGGTGAAGGACACAAACTCGGCCGTTGATTGGTTACAGACAACGCGGCTTCGCCCGCGTGGATGTCGGTTATCGCGTAATAAGTAGCCTATGTCCTTCTCCATATCCCAGGCTATTTATCTGCCAAATTTCATGACGATCCGTTCAGCCGTTTTAGCTTGAAAGCGTAACAGACAGACAGACAGATAAATTAGTGGGGATCACAGTCACAGGCTATCAGATATTCATCATCCGGCTAGCCTTTTCGGAACTAAGTAATCTTACTTGGTGCCAGGTTTCAGTCTAACTGAATGCCACCGACTGAATACTGATCAGACAATCCAATATTACTGCGAATTTTATAGCTTTCGCTTTCTAGCTTTTACCCGTGACTTCGTACGCGCATGTCCCGTTTTTTCCCGTTACCATATAGCCTATAGCCCTCCTCATGAATGTGGCTATCATATAACACAAAAAAAAGATCCAAATCCGACTCCAACAACAACCAAATCCGATTCCAGAGAGCTTTATTATATAATAGTATAGTATAGATATACGCAGTGTCTACATGTGCTATTTCTGATGTGCGCAAGTGACCAAACACTTTTCTTAAGGCGCCGAAAACCGCCCACCTCTGGTCACTCGCACAGTGCTTCACATAGAGCACGAACGTAAAATATATCGAGTGTTTACGCGCGTGTGCACCATTTGTACACGACACTCTGCGGTCGGCCGCACTACTGCGTAGATGTAGCCTGATAACAGCCTGGAAAACATCTGTTTGAAGTAGTGCAGGTCAGGCGAATGCTCTGGTATCTGTGAACGATCTGCTCTGGTGAGATTTGAACTGTGAGATGACCGAATGGAATTCCGACAGGTTCTGATTGGGGGTTAGAAAGTTGTAGTGGAATTTATCTGAACGTTGACTTCTGGGGTCCTACCTAAACAGCCAGCATAGCTCCGCCCAGAAAAAGAGAAGCTTCCTGGTACTTTATAGGCTTATAAGCAGTTGATTGGAGCTTATATGAGTTGGCTTAGGCAAAGGGTAGAATACCACTAGCATTAAAATCTGGTAAGGTAAGATGCGAAATGAAACTGATCAGGCCATATCCGCCGCATCATCATATCAGCCGAAAGACGTCCACTGCTGGACCATGCATGTATCCGCCGCATGCCACCAGAAAACTGAGTGAGAGCAACCGAAGATTAGGTCCCAAATATCAGGTACCGACGACGCGACGTACTCGTCTTCTGGGTATTTTGGACAAGAATCTTCTAAAAAAATAATGGGAATTAAATCTGTCAAATATTCTTTACATGTAAATTCATGGGTTTCAATATCAAAATCATATCAAATCAAAAATCTCACTAATTTGACACACTTACACCTCTCAACTAACACGTGTGTCCACCTAAATCCGTCTACAGTCTAAAACAGGCGTTCAAAACCACACAACATACAATACGACTATCCAACAATACCGATACAAAGCGAGCCCACCTTTAAACCCGCAACCAAAAGGTCTGAAACAATAACGAATCGCTGGAAACAATCGTTACTGATTACATCGGTACATAATACTAATTAATTTGGGCCCACTGTTCAATACACGGTATTTATCGTCCATAAACGTTACACAAAGAGTTAGGGCGCAATGGCAAACAATGCGCTTGAACAACACGAATCGCTTTGCTGTGCCGAATCGTTGGGAACTACGAAAGAAAGGAAGTGGAGATATGAAATCGTCAGTTTATAACATTGCCTGGCTCATTTTAGATTAATCAAATCAAGAACAGTCCTCTTATCTACTTCTTCCTCTCTTGCTAGCGCATAATTATGTTACAACATTTGTTCGAAAGAGTTAAGTACCGCGGCCCTGGAAGGAAAAGAGCAAGGGGTCAGTAAAACTCTGACACTCCCTTCCGCTCTACACAGAGCGGAAGAAGTCAATTGATGATTTCCTATCCATAAAAAAAAAAACAAAAATGGCGTAAACTATTATGAGAATATCTATAGCTACATAATATCATTCCGTGGTAAGATTTCATGGCCAAGCAGCAAGAGGATAGCGACTGGCAGTGGCATTCTTTAAGCTTAAAACATACTTTGGCAACCAGTTTTTCGCTAATTAGATTCTGTCTTTTCCATTTACTGCGACTCTCTTACTCTGCCACTTTCTCTGGCATGGCAGGCACGTAGTGGTTTTGGTATCTACAGACTGGAAAAACAAAGACCCAGCAAGACGAGTGAAATCAAAAAGAACTTCAGCGGCCATACCATGACGTGTTAAAGCGTGAGTAGTTCGAGCGAGAAGGAGGGTTTAACTATATAGGGTGTATAGCTCCATCCCTCTTACTCACGCTTTAACACGTCATGGTAGGGCCGCTGGAGTTATTCATAAACAGGAGTCCTAACAGCCAATTTGTAAAAGTTGTTTAATTTTCATGTTATAGCTGCATGTAATTTTAATTTATAAGTCTGGTAAGTGCCTTTAGGTGATCAAGGAAACATTAAATAAAATTAATGTTTTGCCCTTTATTTACTTCCTACTTAATAATATTATAAATGCGAAAGTTTGTGTAGATGAATGGATGTATGTTTGTTACTCTTTCACGCAAAAACTACTGAATGGATCTTGATGAAATTTGGCACAGAGGTAGATTATAGTCTGGAATATCACATAGGATACTTTTTATCCCGAGAGTATGTTCCCTTGGGATAATTATCGACATTCACGCAGGCGGAACCGCGGGCGGCAACTAGTTGACTATAAATCATTTTGTTATGGACTCCGCTTTCGACGAACGTAATGAGCTAACTGATTCGTGGATAGATTCTTGGTAGGTGCACTGTGAAGTATGAAATACTTTCAAATAAGGCAGCACACACCCATAGTGAAAGTAACTCCATCAACTCCACTGAAACTTGACTTCCCCCTCAGCAAAATTGACAGTGAGTATTAGCTTGTATATTTAACTCAATAATGACATTCTCAGATAAGATTATCTGCTAAACTATTTAACGAAAAACTCATTAAGGGTTACGATGACTCATAAAGACCTAAGTGGCAAGGCTCTTTCCATTCCTTTGCGTTCCTGGTATTTATTGGGGATCATTAGAGCTATTTACGTTGCTTTAGTTGCGTTATAAAAATGTCTAGTTAACAGTCGTAGAAAACTATTGCAAAAGTTTAAATATCTCTAAGATGGGTATTTCTCCAATACAATTAGCTTGTTAAATTTAATGACATCATCATCATCAACACTGGTGGACACTTCCTTCAAAAGTATTTAAGAATACGTGTGCACACAACATTTTTTGATAGATTTATCCTGAAGTAAGTAAAACTACGTCAATAATGGAAAACGTTGGAGAGTCCAATGTCATCGCGACTCAATTTTAACAACAGAGTAAAACATAGAAAAGAACAATTCCACATTTAAATTTGAACGTTCGTGCATCACCGGCAATCTCCGGCGCTCGTGCGCGTGCTCCTTGGATTGGTGGAAACAATGCTGTTATAAGATGGCTGCTAATGGCAACAATAGGCGAGATAACCGTCTACCTCCATTATTCTGCACGGATTCTGAATAATGTACTAGTTTTGAAAGCATTTAGATTGTTATTATTCAACTTGAGATTTATTATTAGTCTAGTTAGTTTTAGTATTGTGGAATCAGGCCGCTTCAGCTTTGATAAACCGTTATATACGAATTATGAGTGTTACAAAACTGTAATGCGGTTGTAATCTATTATGAGTCGTTGTTTTGCTTGTTTCTACTTGATTTATTTGACTACGGTACATATCATTCTCACCCTTAGGTAGGTACTTTACGATGTAATATAGCCATGGTCTAACAAAAGCGAATCCTTCATTTGTTCTGGCTATACGCAACCATCATGCATCGTACTACGCAATAGTTGTCATCCGAAATCTGAATATATCAATCCTCCCACAGACGACTGCCTTATACACATGAAATAACATCGACTACTTAATAGAATTTCGATAAATATTTTTGCATAATTATTTGAAAATAAATTACCAAAAAGATTGTCTCACACACCGCCTTATAAGAAAATTCATAGTTTTACAGAAAAAAAATAAAATGAAAATATCAACTTTAATAAATATTACTTACTTTCTTTACGGAAATCACTCCATAGAGATGTTATTTTATCATCATTCACGAATTGATCATCTACCTTAGGGATTTGATGAAATCTCCGTTTTCATAATTTTCCGACACAGACATTTATATATATAATTATTTATACTGAGGTAAATTTCAACAAAACCTTCGTTGCTAAATTTAATTATAATTTTTCAACAAGTAAAGAATAACATAATCGTTGCAAATCATAATACCCTTGATGACTTTCTGTGTGGTCCGTTAAACATAAGTCATCCTCCTGTACCGATTGCTGCTAACATGTCATAATTCACGGAATATAGGGTAAACGAACCTGTTGCAAGGCATAGATATGCTTATCTGTGGACCAGAGGCCCTAGACAATGTGCTATTCGATTAGCGAAAGCGACTGTCGAAATGCCAAAATGTAGGAATTCGATCACGTGACATTTCGATAGCATCTGTCAATCCCATACATTTTTGACGTATGACAATCGCCTTCGCCACGCTACCGCTGACAGAATGTCACTTGTCTAGAGCCCCAGAACCTCTAGACAAAGTGACCTTCTATTAGTGATGGCGATTTTCGAGACACGAAAATATAAGAGATTGATCACGGCACATTTCGACAGCGTTTGTCAATCCCATACATTTTTGTCATTTTGACAATTGCCTTCGCCACGCTACTGCTGGCAGATTGTCACTTCGATAGAGCCTCAGATGCCCATATTCTTAGTTATTATTATTTTTATAGTTATTATTATTTTCTTGTAAGACACACTAGCAGCTATTAGCTGATGATTTATTTCAAATATCTGGTCTGTCCAATTGGTTCTTGTAGCAGTTCAGTGTTTGAGCTGTAACTTCACTTTCCGAGGGCCATTTCCATACGACGGGTAGGTTAGTTTCCGATATGAAAATCTTTAAATTCTTTAGTACGGCTAGATATCATTACTGAAACGCAATTTGTTTAGCTAACTTCAATAACTGATAGGTACCGGACGATGTTACACTCCAAAGGGTTTCTTTTGCAATATGCCATCGATGTAGGCTAACCGAGTTATCAAGTTTTTAAACAATTTCCTGTCAAATGGACTTTCTATTTAAATTAAACCATTGAGTAGAGATAACGATCCATTTAGATTTTAATGTTAAATTAATCACTATAATAATACACTAACCATATTCACTAGCCGAGGATTCGTGCCCCCTCCCTAATATTATCCACCAATAAAATCGTTTTATCGACTTGACCACCCCGCATAGATGTTAAAATTACAAACATAACTTTACCATCAGACCGCTGAGCAACAATCCTTTATTCCAATGTGGTAAGATTCATATTGGCAGCGTAAACAATTTACGCAGCATCATAGTTAAGTTTGCCAGTAATTCACATTTACTACATGGTTAATAGGTATCAGGGATATAAATTCCGTAGTACAACCACGGACTGTCAGGCTGTCCATCATAACTCTTCGCGAGACACCCACCAGGGTACCTGTATTGAAATTGGTTCACAATCCCATAATTGTAGTGTCACCTGCAATTACTGATAGTTTATTCCTTCGGATTTTCTTGGAAATCAAGATATCAACGCTACTACATAGATACTGAATTATTTACTGTTAATGGAAATTCATTGATTGGGTTTTCTTTTATAAATAACTATCGTTTTGCCGCGGCTTCGCTCGCATTGATATAGTTTTCCACAAAAATGTAGCCAATAACCGTATCCTGGGTCCCATCTGCCACTGCGACTGCTGCGGTGGAGCCCTCACGGGAGGCTCAGGGGGGGCTGGAATGGAGGACTAATAACGGCCACATTTCGACTCCTCCAGGCGAACATCAGCCATTGCAGCATAAAGGACGGGGCCCGCTGCCAGTCCTGCCTCCCAGGGCTGCGGAATTTGTTCGAAAGAGTCACCGCGGCCTTAGAATGCAGAGAGCATTAGGAGGAACACGGATGGGCTTTAGTTAGTAAGACTCTGAGCCTTCGCCGCCGCTCCGCCCAGAGCGGAAGGAGTCATTTGGTGATTTCCCATCCCTAAAAAGGGTCCTATCCAGATAGGATATGATTAGATAACAGGATTTTTCATAGCAAAAGATCTTTGCAACAAAATTCACCTAAATCGCTTCGACGATTCAGGCGTGAAAGCTAAGATATAAATCAGGATTCAACAATTTCTACATCAGCGAATGGCATTTTTTAACCGACTTCTAAAAAAGGAGGAGGTTCTCAAATCGGATGTTTGTATTTTTTTTGTTTGTTTGCGCATAACTCCGTCGCTTGCCAACCGATTTTAAAAATTCTTTTTTTGTTGGAAAGGGTATAATTTCCAAATGGTCCCATTGAAATGTTATCAAAATCGGTTCAGTAGTTTGGTTTTTAAATCCAAATAGTTGGAAATAATATGTGGAAAAATCATCCATGTGTACGAAATTGCGTATTTTTGCTTTCCTGTGACTTTCCAGTGGTGTTGATAGGTGTGGGGTACCACTAAAAAGTGAAAAATAAAAAACTTTTTCATCCCACCATCTCGGAAAGAGTATTTTTAATCTTCAATATCTGAGTGGAAAAGCCGTTTTTATTCTCTAGAGGATAAAGTAAATTGAATTTAGAACATATGCACTAAGTTTGTGAATTAAAAAAAACATTAAACCTATTTACTGCTACCTCTATGGTGCCGAATATATCATACAACTTTTTTTTAATTTGTTAAAAACTCAGACTCGGAACCTTCTTGGTGTTCTTTTTTCAATTTGCTTTGTACGCGGTTCTTTACGCGGCATTTTTTCACGTCATTGTTAAACCTTATATTAAAAACAAGAAACTTGAAAACAAGTGAAAAAACTGAAATGAGTGATTCTAGCGACGAGGAAGTTTGTTTGACGCCAACAGAATTGACTGAAACTGTTAATAATGCGCAAATGAGCTTTCTCCCTCAACAATCACGCGAGAAGTATTTAAAACAGTAGGTACGATATGTTCAACACGTGGCGACTAGCAAAAGGAGCCAAAACTTTCTCAGAAAACGTTTTGCTGGCATATTTTATAGAATTATCCGAGAACAAGAAAGCAAGCACTCTATGGAGTACGTATTCGATGCTAAAAGCAACAATAAAGATGAAAAAAGACATACATATCGACACCTATCCTAAATTAGTGGCATTTTTAAAAAGAGCCTCATCTGGTCATCAACCAAAAAAATCGAAGGTTTTCACAGTATCTGATATTGAAAAGTTTCTTAATGAAACTCCCTATTCCGTATAATTGGCGGCAAAAGTAAGTCAGTTGTACATTCAGTATCTACTTAAGTATATTAATCTCAATTAAATAGTATACTTAGTAGATGTGATGTGATGTTGATAGACATAATTATGCGTTCATATCAATTTTATTCATTTATCTACTACAATACTCTTTACGTTACAGGTTGTTCTTATTATTGGAATAAACGGAGCATGTCGAACTAATGAACTAACACAACTTAATGTCAAAAACATTGAGAAACATTCAGATGACTTACTTACTATTAATTAATTTACCTAATAAAAAGACAAAAAGAGACCGCAACTTCGTCATTCGCAAGGAATACCGTTACCAATAATAACGATTGTTGAGAAATATCAAGCCTAACGCCCGCCTAACACTCCAATCAATCGATTTTTTCTACAGTATCGCAATGGAAAGTGTGTTAGACAGCCTATGGGTACTAATAAAATTGGCAGTATCCCACGAGAAATAGCAACATTTCTTGAACTTCCAGGACCCCTGTTGTACACGGGTCATTGTTTCCGACGAACTTCAGCCACACTTTTGGCTGATTCCGGAGCTGATCTCCTGTCCCTTAAGCGCCACGGAGGCTGGAAGTCCAATGCAGTTGTAGAGGGATACATAGAGGATTCCATCCAAAATAAGTCTAAAATATGTGAAGGCATCGTAGGAGCCATTACACTGAAAGAGCCTCAATCGGATCCTTGGACTGGCCCTTCTACATCAAAAATAAGCCGTTATGAAACACCTAACTATCTCCCTCTCTCTCCAACATTCACGCCAAGGGAGTCCGATGAATCAGTACAACTATTAAGTATGACAGATAGTTTACCGAAAAACAGTACACAAGTGACTAACACCAATATTACAGTACCAAACAAAAATATTACACTCAATTTAAATAACAGTAGCAACGTTACTTTAAAATTTTCTTAATAAATACCTTAGTATTATTTTGTTATAATTTAAAGATTATTCTGTAATACTTACCTGTCATAATGTAGTAATTAATACCTAAACTGAAATAAAAGTGTACCTATCTTGTGATTGTAAACGTTTTTTTTTTTGCATTTAGTCATTTCCTCGCTGAGGTGGAATGAAAAGTTACGTGTTGCACTCGAGTGCAAAGATTTTTCACCTCGTGCTCTTTTGATTCCCTCGCTAACGCTCAGGATTCTAATTTTGAATCACTCGCTGCGCTCGTGATTCAATTTTAGAATCCTTCGCTTGCTCGGTCATCAAAATTGAACACGCGGTTAAAAAGCAACTTTGCACTCTTGTATAACAAATACCTTACTATTTCACTTTTCAAAATAACTTTAATTTCGGAAGTCGGTGTGTTTGGTTGCTTCTTCGTTATGTGACACCGACTTCCGAAATTAAAGTTATTTTGAACTTTGTAGTGTTTTTTGGAAGTCGGTTTCTTTTTTTCTTGAAAAGTTTTTTTAGCGTTGGTAAGCCTAAATAAATAAAATAATTAAATGAATAATAGTTGTCTTTTTTAGTCATCAGCCGACTAGATGACATTTTTCTCTAAACGGAACCAGAAAAAAGTCGTGTGTTGTTGAGCCATCAACAAACTAGCGAGCAGATATAATTAAAAGGATCCTCTCAGGAGTCCATGCTTCCCATGTCCCAACATTGCACAACCACTACACCAATGAGGTACAAACCAATAAGTTTTGAAATATCACCAAACACGTAAACCATAGAGTTCCGCGCCAATATATCACGGAGACCATAGACAATGGATACAATCGTCTAATTATATTGTGCCGGCGCCGCTGTATCAAACACAGATAAACTTGATGCATTATTTTGTTAGACAATTAGTGCGTCTGTTACGGACGCAATTTGTTGGGGAAACCGATCCGTGGTAGTATTTGTTAGGGAGAAATACATTGCCGGTTTAAGGAAGCTTCGGATCCTGTTTATTATTGTTTTCATCTTTGTTTGGTATCAGTGATGTTGCTTCGTTGGTCGCAGGGCGACTAGACACGCTTCTTATTACATGTGACTAAAACTTACTGACGAAAAGGTGCCTGGTATATGCAGACAGGTATCCCTCGGCATACACCTTATCTATACTAATATTATAAAGAGGTACCTAAAATTTATAAGTTTGTATGTAGGGGGTAATCTCAGGAACTAATGATCCAATTCTAAATTTTAATCACAGGTAGAAAGCTACATTATTCCTGAGTGCTATAGGCTAAATTATTTATTATTATATATCAATTATTTTTATAACATGTATATTAACCGAGCTATCACAACCTTTGTCTAGCAAGTCGGAAAGACGGACAAAGGATACTTTTTTGTTTGTAGATTAGGTGTAGGGTAGGTGTAGGCTAGGTGTAGGGTAGGTGTAGGGTAGGTGTAGGGTAGGTGTAGGGTAGGTGTAGGGTAGGTGTAGGGTAGGTGTAGGGTAGGTGTAGAGTAGGTGTAGGGTAGGTGTAGGGTAGGTGTGGGGTAGGTAGCCAGTTGACGGGAGCGAAGCCGCGGGGGACAGCTAGTCGGAATACAAAAATAGTGATTTTATGCTATGTGACTCTATCGAGGCTGCTAGGCCACTAAGTACGTAATAAGATTTTTATACTTACAAAAAAGAAAGAAGAGAAAAGATAAGAGAAAGAGAAAATAGAGAAAATTATTATTGTTTGGAATAGTCATTGCAATGCAAACCACTCCAATGTAGCCAAATAGCAAAGATATTTCAGGATTTTTTCACTTATGAGTTAGGTATGTTATGAATGAAAGATGAAGCAAAAGTGCGATAACAATTTGACATTAGTCCAAAATTATTGGAATTGATACTTATGCGCTACAGAAATGTTATGTCAATCCCAAACATCAACCTAAGTATCTGTACCAGTTTTTCCTGATATCTTCAACCTGGTACCTAGTAGTTAAATCAAGAGTGAATAGGTTAAATGCGAGCTTTCAATAATAAAATAATAATTAATCGTAATCACTGCTTGAGTGTATTTTTGTCTTGTAGCATCAGGTGCTATTGTATAGTTCTGCCTTTCCGCAAAGGAAAAAAGGCGGGACTTTATGTAAATGTAAAAAAATATTCCTGTTAACAAAAATATTAAGCTATAAAATTATTTTATTACCATTGAACACCTATTTCCCTTGTGCTTGTAACAGCAGAATTGTACTGAAAACTGTAGCACACAGAAACGATCTAACAGTGCAAGAGGCCATACGATATTGTTGCACGCCAGAATTATTGTCGACCCCAAATAACATGGGCTATGGGCAGGAAGATGATGATGACATAGTTTTATTAGTTAGGTACCACTAGAGCGCCATCTAGTGCCGAGTAGCAGAACTAGTAGAGGCAAGAACTTTCTAGACTTTTCTGTGTTAAGAATTCTCAACACCTCGTCAGTCAACCTTTCGACAATAGAAGGTTCTGGAAGTAACCGACGTCCTATACGGGGTAATTTTTTAATGACCGGTCAAATTTTCACTGGGTGTTCTACCCATGAATATGAACAACTTTCACTATGGGACCGACTCTGAAATCACGAAAAAAAAATCAGCTGTTTCATACAAAAGTTCAATACCTACTCGACTAAAATGTATGAAACAGCTGATTTTTTTTTCGTGATTTCAGAGTCGGTCCCATAGTGAAAGTTGTTCATATTCAAAAAAATAACCCCGTATAATGCCTACATAGACCGCGACCCACAGAACTGTTTTTCTATTCTGGGGGCCTAGACAAAAACTTTTCTGTAGCGTTAACGTCAGACGCTGACGACAAAATGTATGGGAATAACATTAGGTGTGGAAAGGAAACGTCATCACTTAATGTCATTCCCATACATTTTGTCGTGAGCGTCTGACGTTAACGCTGCAGAAAAGTTGTTGTCTAAGCCTTCTGTGCCGCGACCAGTCAGTATTGGATTTGCGATACAACGGATAACTTCGAAAGCAATCTTCAACTGCGAATTAAATTGATCGGTACCTACTGCAATTGGTTTTTTAATAAGTGAGGTTATAGTCGTAATTAGTTTTAATACATTAAAGTGTATATGTATGTGTTATTTAATCGGCTGTTTTTATTTTCACTAACCCCAAATAAGTTTGTAACAATATCAGCAGCGATAGCACGCATGCCATACTGTCCTTACTTGGTGCTAACACATTATCACCTCTCATAGATTTACACACAGTTTATAATATTAATTCACTCAGTCATCAACAACGAATGGAATATGAACAATCGTCGGCTCACAGAATAACTTTCATATAAGAATGTCATATGGAAAAGATTGGTCCTGTAAACATCAACATGCGTTCAGTAGTTTTAGCGTGAAAAAGTTACAAACATCCAGCCATCCTCAAAAACTTACACATTTATAATATTAAATAGTGAATATAGGGTATAAAGAAAGACTTAAAGCCAAAAAACATACATTATTAAGTACTTACTGGTTGTATCAGCAGAAATGTATTGAAAACTGTAGCACAGAGAAACGATCGAACAATGCAAAAGGCCATACAATATTATAGACGATGGACAGCAGCGATAGCACGCGTGCCATACTGTCCTTACTTGGTGCTAACACAGAGTCACCTCTCGTAGACTTATACATGAATACACGGTTTAGAATATTCATTAATAACAGCAGAAATGTATTGAAGAGTGTAGCAAACAGAAATGGTCGAGCAGTGCGAGAGGCCATACAATATTATAGACGATGGACAGCAGCGATAGCACACGTGCCATACTGTCCTTACTTGGTGCTAACACAGAGTCACCCCACGTAGACTTATACATGAATACAAAGTTTAGAACAATAGGTAACATCAAATCAAGCAGTAGCCATTTAGGACAAATAAAGATGAACAGTCGTCGACACATAGAAATAACTGTCAAATAAAAAATACTGTCACTCAGAAAAGATAATCACCCAGAAAATACGTGCACACAGAAAAGATAAACACTCAGAAAATACAGGCACATGGAAAATTATGCCACTAAGAGAAGACTGAAGTGTACTGAAAAGTGTAGCAAACAGAAACGATCAAACAGTGCAAGAGGCCATACAATATTACAGACGATGGACAGAAGCGATAGCACGAGTACTTGGTGCTGACACAGTATCACCTCTCATAGACATAAACCTGAAAACATGGTTTAGAATATTCATTCATTTAGTCATGACAGAAGATGAAAATCTTCGACACTAAACACACAGGGGAGACTATCACACAGAAAACACTGTTTCATCGAGAAAATTTACATACAGAAAAGACTGCCCCATAGAAACGAATTCTTATAGGTAACCTACAGAAATGACTGTCACACAGAAAATGGCTGTCATGTAGAAAAGACAGCTACTCAGAAAATACCGTCACACAAAAAAAGGACTGCCATACAGAACAGAATGACACAAAGAAAATACTGTCACTTAAAAATACTATCGTATAGAGAAACGGTTGCTTTGAAAATACTGTCACACTGCTGCTTTGTCCTCGTGGCCTATGTAGTTACAATTTAAGTACCTAAATACGTCTCCGTAACGCTTGACGCCGATGCTTACGCTGGTCTTCGCAGCTTAGTTAGAAATACCTTTTGAATGAGACGAATAGCTTTCTAAATAATTTCTATCGAGTTTTTGTGATATCATTATCGACTCTTCACGTGACCAGAAGGAAGGACTTTTTTCGGATTAAGAATCAGGGCACTTATCCCATTGACAGCGATGCTGACGAATTTTTCGATGCCCAATGAGTTTTCTCCACCCCTTTTTTTCCCACATGTAGGAAATTCTTGAAAAAAACACGATTTGATTGTCTTTCATAAAATGCATTTTCAGGACATTTTCCGACTCTTTTTTACAACAAACCCACCTCTACGAGACTCCAAACTCCACAAATTAGTTCATGCCACCTTAAAAGGAAGCCCAGATTACAGTGAAGCGTGAAATGCTGGTATAATTCGGTACTATCAGCTGTCAGGAGGGGGCAGGGGAGGGAGGGCAATTAACTACTGGCTGGCGCACGATTGTGTAAGCTATTGTTAATTGTCTCTAGTCCTACCTCTTTTGTAGCCATGTTTGTTTGTGGTACTCGTGTTTTGGCGGAAAGACAAGATTGTAGAGGCATGATTTTAGACTGTATAAATAAAAGCTAATAAAATGATATTAAAAAGGGATCCTCAAATAATTCATAAGGAAAGCCTATGTGCTCTTTTCTCTGTATATAATTTGTCGTGTTGCAGTCGTGGGACAGTTCTCTGGAACATTTGTTTATAGCAATATAAAAGTTTAAGTACCTACTGCAATAAAAAAAGTTTTTTCAGTTTCAGTTCTTGTTTTATCATTTTTTAGTCCTAAAATGTATTGCAGTGGGTTAACTTTTATTTCTTTTTGCTTGTCATATTTTAAATAATTTGTACTTAAGTATTTTGTTTCAAACATTTTAGTGTTTGACCAACTTATCGGTCTTTGCACTTTACTGATCGAAATACTGGTTAATTTATTTCCTCTTGTAACGGTTGCGTCTATCCAACCTATTATCATGAATTCCAATATATTTTCCAATTAGATTTCTAATCTTTGGTGGCCAATTAGCCAGTCGTTAGTATAAATTGGCCCATGAAATCTTTGACTGATTGGTTATTGGTAGTTCTAGGGCGCAAAAGTCAGCTTGCTTAGTTTGGTAACCCAAAGAGATGAGGAGACTCGTGTTGGCCACCGTTCTGACGTGTTTGGCCAACCATGTTGGCGTATTGGACGGATATCTTGTTGGGGCTGGATGTAAGTTAAGATTTATCTCGTAATAGTACCTTAACTTCTTGCCGTGAACGAATAATATGGACATTCCTTTCTGAATAAATAAGTATTCCCGGGTGGGTGGGATTGAACAATTTTGTAAAAACAACTATAACAAACTTAATTAATTGAACACTCTGCCTGCTGACATCAGACAAGAAGAGAATAAAGTAAAATTCGCACGCAAACTAAAAAAATATGTAAGTGTAGGTGTTAAGAATATGTGTAGATATAGGTTATAGATATAGATACTTAGTTTATTGTAAAAGAGACTCAGCGATCTCACAGTTAAACTGCGTAAGCAGTTTTGTGGGGCAATGTACTTAGTTTTAAGATTTCTTAAGTGAATAAAAATCATTCATTCATTCATTCATTCATAATGAAATTATAGCAGTGGTTATTTTGATTAAGTATCTTTATTTTATTCAAAACAAATGGAATACCTATAAAAATTAAAAATTAAGATTAAAAGTTCCATTAGAATCGGCTTTTTAAATTTAAAAAAATTACAATGAGAGTTCACAACGACTTCTAACTATATTTTGTAAGCGGGCAAACAAAATCAGGAATTTCGAACGATTCTGGGATCCGGGTTTCTGAAAAGCATGTCCGTATTATACTTACTTTCGTGGGAATAAAAGTGAAGTTCAGGTATATTAGCGCCCGATTATCCGATCACTGATCATGTGTTATCACTACTTATCACACACTTCGATAGATTCTTGTTCGCAATAAGTTTTAAAGCCGGTGTAGTGGAAAAAAATGGAGATATTTCCTAGGAAATATTTCTCTAAGTGGTACCACCATGGTGGCTTGAATTTTCCTGAAAACCCTCAAAACCTCTCTTAATTTCCACAGTAAACGTCCGCTTTGGTCAAATGCTGTACACTGACAGTAAGTACCAGGTGTTAAGAGAAGAGATGATCAAGACCAATACCAGGAACCTGGTCTACCACTGCAGGGCGGACAAGAGTGACTGCGATGCTGCTCTGGCCAAGATGCGGTATAAAGCCAGCAAGCACTTCTATGCGCTGTCGAAGGCAGTCGTTGACTATGTGAAGAATAAGCGGCAGGCTAGGCCTACGGGATACGTTGGTAAGGAGTGTGGTGTTCTCGTGTTTCAGGAAGCTCGAGACTTAACATCAGGAGTCGTTATGACCATCATTGTTCCAGTGTAAGAGAGACGGAGCTATACAAGTCGAATAGCATTATCCCTTGTTTTACAACGGAGTCATGATTGAAATGACACGTCTTGACTATACAACGAAACCTACCCAAAGCTATGGTTACTGCGAACAGTTCCCCTGACCGATTATTATGGCCATGGCGGCGTATATTTTTAGTTTTTTTTTTAGTTTGGGAATGGGCTTGCTCTTGACCTCGATCACGCTGTTGAAAAGCGATAGATGAAGTCTATGATGGAGCGAGCGTGCCCAGAAGATGTCTGTTCACTCTATGAATCTCCTCAGAGATAATTTAAGCCATCGGCGCGGGACATTATATTGTGCTTAAGTGTGTGCACAAACACAGATGCACTACCTTTTCTATCACTCTCATAGGTCAATGGGACGAAATACGACACGACCGGAGAGTAAACGGCTTAACGTGCTTTTAGAGGCACGGGGATGTCACAAAACCAACTTCCAAACTCCGGGCTTCCACACTGGAAAAACCTAAGGACAGTTTTTGCGCGATCTGGGAATTGAACCCAGGACCCTAGCAGTCAAAAGACAAATCTCACCTACAGAGTATGTAAATACCCGCTGTTCCAGTTGTCACAAACCTAAAAATCTGACAGCTGGCACCTTGTTTTAATTTTTGGTAACTTTGTTGAAGTGGCAAAAATTTCTAATCCAAACCAAAGAGAACTTTATGATATGCATCAAGTTTTATGTTTTCCAACAGGAACTGCAACATTTTGCCAAGATAACATCTGTGTGCCGGACACCGATCCACCCATCGTGTTTGGAGGCTGCTTCACCCTGGTCTCCTGCGGCGGCAACCAGACCTGGCACCTGGACCCCATCGTCTACAAGAAGAAGAAGGGGCGATTCTTTTAGCTTTACGTTCAATAAATGTTATAGTATCTTCAGCTTTTTCTTAGTTAATTACCAGTAGGTACTTATAGTTATTTTATTTCTTAAATTCAACTTCCTGTTTCTAGCGTTATCCGTTGTTGACAACCAACCTCAATAAATATTTTTTTCTTTTTATATTATTTTATAGAAATATTTTAAAATGTAAATATTATGTACTTATTTAAAATAAATAAATGGAATAATAATAATAACCTCTTTATTTCAGGTTACTTTGGTCTATAGATATATACTTACCTTATTGATTAACATATATTAGTAGCAGTTTGTGTTAGTATAGAAACTAGTAAAAACTACATTACCTATTGCACCCAGAATCTAGTTCTTAATTTCAAACATTAATTTCGGCTTTACTTACCTGCTCATACATAAATAACCACCAGCATATCGTCAACTTTTACAAAGGAACTATAAACTTGTTACAGAGATGTAACTACATGAAATCCAATCCATACCATAGTGACGAAACGACAATGTTACACCATAAACTTCCGAAAGGTATAAAACGGAAAATCACACATCTGGACTAATCTAAAAAAAAAACAACCAAAAAGTTTCGCTGATATAACTTCAACGAGTCAATGAAAAAGTAAATCAAAATAAAAAGGTTCTTATACCACCTGTTGCATTGTGCGAAAACAATAAGAATTTCATTCATTGTTTTAGCTCTCAAAAGAGGCTTTAAAAGACCACAACAGGAGCTCAGTCAAGTTGTTAAAATGCTATAGTGACCATCGAAAGACGTCATGGAGTTCCTGTACATCACAGTCTTGTTGCAAGTGTACTATGCAGCTGCTGAAATCAGATCAAGTGGTAGTGTGAACAGGTGAGTACAGTATAATTGAAATTAATCAAGCGTATTTAACATACAGCGACTGCTTAAATTCTAAATGAGTCTTAATTAATAATGTAGCAGTACCTACTTGCATCCATTTTTGTTTGCAAAACCGATGCGTCTGCGTCGTCAAATCTATCAGGTTGCTTAGCAACCGATTTCAATCAATAATAGTACGGTATTGGCGAATGATGAAGTTGCTTTCAAAAACCATAGACAAGATAATTTTAATATAGATTTTGAAGCAATGAAAGGAATTGTGAAACGACAGTAATTGCATAGAAAACTATAGACATTGCCTATGTAGACGTTACTTTGTTTGTTAGTAGTGAAAACAGCCCCACCACTCGTTAGTCACTTGTTTGCCAATTGCCAGTAACAAATTAAAAACCTACAAAATTAGCTCTTAATCTCTGCGTTTTAGAACCTGCGTTTGATATCACACTAAACTTTCCTAGACTCGCAAACGTGCAGCCAGTTGGTGCCCTGGTCGCAAAAAGCTTCGTGCCCCTCACAGAAATCCCCCCACCAAAGGGGGGTATGCACACCCCCCATGGCCCACCAAACCAGATATCGGGCAGAAGACATTTACAAGATGATTGCAAAGAGAAGTCGTTGACCCAAGACGTGAACCAGGGGCCGGAAGTGGATATATTCGCTGAGTATTACGACGATAAAATTGCGAAGACCCTGGCTACTATTATCTTCCCTGACCACATCGATCGTAAGTTTAAATTGATTACTTATTTTTATTTTAGAGCTATTTTTCAATAGTCTGATAACTTTTATCTGAGGAATATTAAAATTATGTCAAACAATTTATTCTTCAAATAATTTTTTTTTTGAATATTGAATAGCATTCAGTCGAATTGTGTCCCTCTGTTTTATTTGCGTTCACTGTGTCCCTCCTACTTTTTTTTAAGTACAAGTAAATACGTTACTAGCAAAGTAACGTATTTACTTGTACTTTCTTCAAAAACACATATTTACAAAATTATCAGATTATTCTTGATCTGACAGCTCTGTTACATTTTAATTTCAGACAAACACTTCCAAGTAACAACTCCACTACCGTACCTGACTGTTGGCCTAATAGAAGCCCTAGGGTACCACCCCAGCACAATGAAAAGCGAGCACCCGAGCGAATGCGAGAAGATATACCAGGACCACCTAGATGAGCAGTATTCTGACGAGTCCAGGGATGCCTCGGGAGAGTCTCTTGAGATGGCTCGACTGCCTCTGTTCCCTGCTAAGGGAGAGATCCCGGCTTCCGTAGAAGCACGATTAGAGGAGATTTATACCGATTTAGATGTCTAGTTGTTTTTACTCTTGTATTTTTATACTGCTTTGATTAAATGATTTTTTAGTAAAGAGGTCTTCTTTTGTTCTTCCTCCCTCTAACACAATCCACCGGCCTCACATTTTTCCAATAGGGTATTCTACGGAAAAAAACTAATTAGTCCGTCAGATTGCTTTCCAAATAATGTTGGACAAGTATTTTTCCTTTTTTCACGTAAACAAAAAATAACGAAAATAGGTAGAGTGCGTAGAAAACTCGCGTGACGTCACTACAATTGTATAATTTGTACTACAGCGACGTCACCAGCCAGTCTTGAACTTTGATGCGCTTTATCTTCACTTTTTTTTTAGCAATTTGAAATGGTAAAAATACGTACTTATCCAAATTTTTTTTTAAATCTAACGGACGTACTAATTATATATATTTACCCTATTATACTCCAGTCTAACCGTATTTAGCTGAATAAGAATCAATATTTTATATGGAGCGACTACCTATCTGACCTCGACAACCCAGTAACTGAGTAAGACTCTGTCATCCAATTTCTACACAAAATAGATTTTTACATTATCCAATTTGCAGAGCGCTAGATGAGCTAGCGTGCTAAATTTGTATTGTGTAAAGGCAGTTAGTCCAATCTAGTGCGATCGCATGGACTCTGCCGCGCTAGCTCATCTCGTACACTAGCTAGCGCACTAAATTGCATGGTGTAAAGCGTTCTAGCGTGCTAAACACAAACTATATATCGGCGTGCGCTCGAACAGGAGGACGTATTTTTTTTTGGTTTAAGATCAAAATGACGCAACCATCGACTAAGGAAAGGGAAGTGCTCTTAACCCTTTAACTCACACCCAAACTTTTTTTGGAATTCCTTATATTTTGTGATACGTATGTATTCTGCGCCGTAAATCATAATGACATGTTTTTGAAAAAAAACCTGAAAACCGTTAATTTTCGAGAAAATCACAAAAAACATGTGGCCAGTAAACTGGCCACTGAACGTTCTGCGTCACTAGCCATCACTTCAAGATCACTGGCCAGTAAACTGGACACTAACGAAATCTATATTATTTTTGTGCAGGGATACAAAATAAGACTTCAATTACGAATTTCCTAATCAGCCTTTAATAATAGAACATATGCTACAAAGAAGAATCAGTCGTCATTACTAATAGAATTAATTTAAAATTTTTCTTTTAAAACTTTTTATCACAACTTCTAATCTTATCACAATCAAACATATAGGTATTATCAATTGATCAACTACATTTTTTAATTTGCCCTTCATTATGGAATAATACAAAGCATTCTAGACATAGGGCTACATCACATTGGACGCATTCATAGACACTTCTCTTTGGCTTAGACGCGGTACTGCAGTATCTACATCTTCGCAATTTTTTCTTAGAACATTTTATAAGCTTGTGATCGCTCTCTTCATTTTCTCGAAAGGGAAGCAAAGGTTTGGAGATACGAAACCTTTGCTTCCCTTTCGAGGAACACTTCACTTAGAGGAGCTTTCATGAGTGTAAGCTCATTAGCTAGTTTACTCCTAAACATCAAGTGAGTCATGGCTTTTGTACCACTGGGATGAACCTTCGACCAGGTATCCTTATAAATAACGTAGGAATTGACGATCGCCGCTTCTATCATGTATGCATCTTCGGGAGAAATTAACTTGTGATACCTTATCGGGTGACAGCGGTGGCTGTGGAGGTGGCGATGGCGGGATAGGTGGTAGTAGCAGAAACAAAAAATCCTGTGGTGGTTGTGATGAAGCTGATGTTCCAGGGCCTGATCCATTATTTCGATTACCTACGTGTGCTCAAGATGCTGGTATTCAAAGTAAAACTGTCGTCGAAACAGTCATCAGCATCAGAATCACCACCGACGTCGGATTTTGTGGCCTGGTCATCTATTATAACCACGAACTTATTCCACTGGTCCTCATCTAGTGGCTCTAACTCCTGATAAATGTACGTGTATCTAAAACAGTGAGGAAATTATAATGCAAAGCTAATTTCGTAACTACCTGCACACATGCAAAAAATGGCGAAAAAATAAACCGAAACATTCATCGTAATATGGTTATAACTACCGAACAAGATTGTTTATGGTAAATTTATTATTATATCATAACAAATGCTTACATACTTGTTGTAAAACGACATGGTTCATAGGTATTACTCAAAAAGAAACACTCAAAACAATAGCTCAAAGTTAGGTTGGCAAATTATTATTTTTTTTTTTCAACAGACCGATTTGAATTCAATCTCCAAAAATTAATGTTTTCCTTATCATCCTAAATTCGGTTTGCACATAACATCAAGGTATATACTATAAAATAATAGTTTCACTTACTTTTTCCAAGAATATATGATTTTTTATAACCAAAACACTTGCAAACACGTAACGTATACACGCGACGACCGCAAATGTTCATGCGCGGGTGTACGGTGGCCAGTACACAGGCCATCTTGAAAAAAGGCGCGAATCTATGATTGCGTCTCACGAAGTCGAACGCTGGCCAGTTGACGGGCCAGTGTGCTCTAACGCGGGTCGTAAATGTTCATAAGATTCAATATTCAAATAAAAATCTATGAGATAACGACCTTGAAGTGACTGTCCAGTTTACTGGCCACTTTGTATGAGCCGTCCTATAAAGGGTTAAACATGATAGAATTATACAAAGACATGTCATTTCTTTGGGATTACTTAAATATTCTTTAACCCAACATTTTCCGCGTTTTTTTTAGGGTTCCGTACCCAAAGGATAAAAACAGGACCCTATTACTAAGACTCCGCTGTCCGTCTGTCTGTATGTCTGTCACCAGGCTATATCTCACGAAACGTGATAGCTAGACAATTTTCACAGATGATGTATTTCTATTGCCGCTATAACAACAAATACTAAAAACATAATAAAATAATTATTTAAGTGAGGCTCCCATATAACAAACGTGATTTTTTGCCATTTTTATAGGCCCATCGTGCGCGAGTCCGACTCGCACTTGGCCGGTTTTTTTATTAGGTAATTATCATTAAACTCAAAGCCTAAATTGCTAAAGCAGTGCCAACTTTGTGGTGTTTTGAAGGTGCCATATTCGTTTAACGCTCTTCGAAAGACGTTGTTTGGACGACGATCACTACCGAAATGAAAGGAAGTTAAACTAACTAGCGTCGCTCGCGATGTAAAAAGGACTCACTCATCATTACACTAGACTAGCTTCTAGTGTAATGATGAGTGAGCTCTTTTCATATCGCGCTGCAGCACGAAATCTAGCGCCCTGCAAATTGGATAATGTAATGGGCGAGCGACTAAGATTCAGAAGGTATCCCAAAGCATTACCAATCACTCCTTTCTTAGAAAATTTTATAGGTACCGCGCTGCAGGAATTTGAATAGTTATAAAAAATCGCGAAAAGAAAATCGACTGCCCCTTACATTTCTGAGTAAGGGGCAGTCGATTTTCTTTAAAATGTATCTACTGAACAGCTGCTTTTTTTTTGCTTTTTTTTTTCGCGAGTTTGGGGTTGGTCCCATAGTAAAAGTTGCTCATAATGATGAGTACAATGACCCCTTAAGAGGTCTTGTATTTATTCTGTTACACGTTCTATATATTTCATGTACCTACTTTAACTGACTGGAAACTGAGTAATCAACTTATAACTATGTAGAATCGGCTAATTTATACTTTTCTTATCTTAATATTTGCGGTGCTGTTCTAAACCAGTTTTCTACTATGCAACTGGAGATAAACTGTACCTTTACCTATTTCTGTATACCTACACTGAAATGAACTGAATGTACTGAAATCTCATATAGGTACCTACCTACTGCTACAAATGTTGTAATATAATGTATTGCAAGGAGCGCAGTACTTATACTTTTGTAAGAAAGTAACTTTTCTTCCTTCTTTCTACAGTCAGTAAGTATTTACGGTAAGAAAATCGCCGACGTATTGGTTGGGGACCTAAGCGCCTAGCGTTTCCTTCGCTGGATGTTGCGCATTACATGTAAAAGGAGCAAAGTTTCCATCAGTGAGTAAAACTCAACTCTCTCTAACGACTTATTTATTACATACTTTCTTAAATGTATCTTAATTTTATTTTCTACTAAAACTAACACTCGGTTTTTGGAAAGAACTATCGGCTAGAACAAATCAAGTGATGCAGAAAATTCATTCATCCTATCACAGCGGCTAAAGGTAGGTTTACATTACTGTGTCACAAACACCAATCAAACGAATCTATGCAGACCTACGTCATATCACAATGAGTTTTGTAGCCATTCAACTACGTCACGACACGACACAACATACTAATGGAAAGTAAATCCTGCTTAAAGCACGCATTGATGAAATCATCAAACGTGCTTCAAGCCGGATTGTTTTGATTTCATTTTGACAAATCAAATCAAATCAATCATGTTATGTTCATTCCAAAAACAGTAGTGCGATTCTGTAAACATGTCGAAGTGAACACCCGGGCGGGGCGCACGACGGGTGAGTTGTCAAACCATACAAATAAGTTGGAATGACAGCTCTATTGTCGTTCATTCCGCCTAGGTGAACACCGTGAGATGTCGACAGAATCGACCGGCTGAGCAGGGCAACTGACAGTTTTTATACAGGGCCTGCTTGTAAATTATATTTGTTTGGCAGTTTAACATCCTTATCCTTGTCATCTAGAATCTCTTCCGTATCGTCGTCGTCAAAATCCTCCATGTCCAGAGGGTTCCTAGAAAAATTCAAAAGCCTTATATAACTCAGCTGTCTGTTCACAGGCCCATTAGTTGAGATAGAAATCTCGATTTCGAGAATCCTATTTGTAGAGTCGTCTTGAAATCATAATTCAAATTAGGAGTGTTGGCATTGTGATAACGCTCTTTCCATTCGTCAAAGACATCACAATCCGTTGCGTGGTTTAGAAGAAGGTCACTCAAAAGTTTAGGTACTTTGTCTAAGTAGACAAGTTGGCCACCTCTTCTCTAAATAGCATAAAAATGTCGATGTCTTTTTGTTTCTTAGAAGAAATGAAATGAAGAAAGAACAACAACGCAGCGGTTTTTTTTTAAGTTTTCAATTACAAAAATAATAAACGAGGAATGTTTGTGTATGCAAATTGGAATAAAAAAGGTCCTTATTTCATTTTATTTATATGGCAATCGGTTGTCATGGTAAGGATATAATTATGATCCGAAGGAAAGAGGAACATGGCATATGGAGAGTAGGGAAGACCGACTATACGATAGATGAACTTGTGCCAAAGATGAAAGGGTGTGCCTAACTAAAGGGGATGATGAGTGACGACTAATAGAAACGATAAGTAGAAACTTAGAGTCAAAATAATTATTTGTGTAAACTTACTTGTTCCAAGCAATTTTGTGTCGCTTCCTGTAATTTTGTAAAATATAAAAATTAAATAAGAGAATTATTTTAGTAACCATTAAAATTAAATTAGATTATTTAAAAAAAAACCTGTTACCTATTCGTAGCAATGTAGTCCTGGTCCATGTATTCTTCTGAAACTTCCACAGACAATGGCTGTCCTCTATGGTCCTGGAGAATACCGAAGTACCGGGGCGCCCGCGTTACCGTAAATAAAAGAGCTGAAAAATACGTATATGAAACAATCTATAAAAAGTCTTCCAAATGTTTTTATACTTCTTGAAATTATCGATGCTATGAAAAGAACTCAGCTTTATTTCATCGTGCTGAAAATTGTAGATATTTAGGTACTTATCTATCAAAGTGCCTAGCAACAATAGTAATAAGGAATAACAACAAAAAGAAACTCACAATCATCAACAGCTAGAACCCCTTTAAACGCCACACACAAAACTATTAACACTACCTGTAACTTTAATTTTGTTTCACACATCTTGATTAAATAAAGTCTCTTTGGTATAGAACAACGGAATTACTGGCCACTAATCTATTTTTCTAGCACACCAGTATGAAAATCATTATTAAAAAAAATGACAATAGCTGCAAACAGGTCGTTCTGTAAAAAGTATCGATCTGATTTTGATTCGAATTCACTCGTTTAGTGGATTTCCGCTAGCGCGAAAGTTTGTAAAACATGAAATGTGTTTATTAAATTGTATTTGGTGTTTTAGCGGTTCTTTCGTTGACATTACGAACAATGGGTTGCATATTAGGTTTCCTACACGTGACTTAAACACTAATCGCTTGGTGGAAGTTGCTGCTATGGTTCTGAAAAAAAAGGACCCTGTTTCCTGGCGTCGTCTTATGCTTGCAAGATTTCCATATGCTAATGTAGGTACCTAGGAACTATCAGCAATATTGCATAACATCGTGACAATATCGGTAACCGTGGATTGAGCTCATTGTCGCTACTACAAAATTATCATTATCATCAAATATAAACCGAAAAAAAAACAGATAAGAGCAGGTTTATGTTCAACATGTCGCTCATCGATTTAGTTTTCGCCGTTTTGCAAAAATATGTTTCTTATAAGTATCTAAAATTTCAAGATTCATTTTATTATGTTCTCACCCAAACACGAGTATCTTTTAGCTCATCATGATTGACCACATAAAATCCTAATAATTTCCACCAAACTTGAATCAATTAAATTTACAGTTTATAGCAGCTATACAAGGACATTATTCGAAGATTTTTTCTGTTGCTCCTGGGGACAGATTTGATTTCATTGAAATGGAGTGGAGTGTAGGAAGTTTCCTTCGAAGGAACTTAGACCCTTATTCCAAATTTCAATTCGTGTCCCAACCTACTCGATCCGACCTCGAATCGTCAAATCGACAACCACGCCTTGAAGAGCGTTTCATCGGGGTTTGCCGCCATGGCGGTCAGCCAAGTAAGTAAATAAATCAAGGGTTTTTTAACCGTTTGGCCGAATGGAGGCTCTTCAATTTGACTTGGTAAATGGCCCTTGAACCATAGTCATTAATGTTTAGTCCGGGTGAAAAAACGTGTACCTAACTATAAGAAATCTAGGCTGTCAGGCACAGACCCGAAGTCTTTCAATAACATGAGCAGGGGCCTAACCACCAACTCTTAAAGCAGTATTACTTCAATATTACTTCCAGTAGGAAAGAGACGGAGCTATACAGGACGTATAGCTCCGTCTCTTTCCCACTGGAAGTAATATTAAAGTAATACTGCTTTAAGAGTTTGTGGTTTAGGCCCAGTTAAGGATACTTTTCTATCTTACAATACGCAAAAAAACATCCCATCTTATCTAACTGATAGATAGATAGATTGTTAAATAGATGAAGCTGGGTAAAATACATGCTTTGCTTTAATTAAAATACAAATTACAAAATACTATCTCGCATGTAGGTAGGTATTTAAAATACGAAATAAAAATTACTTTGTCGTGTATTTGAAATGTAAAATACAAAATTCAATACCTATTTAAAACATTTTATTAAAACACAAAATACTCCCTACAAAAAAAAATACAACCGAATTGAGAACTTCCTCCTTTTTTTCTTGCTTCCTGCACTAACACAATTTACTAAGGAGTTCGGTTTGAATCATATTGTCGTAGTCTTCCGTTTCGATTTTCGGTTGGGTTTTGAGCTCTTAAAATTAACAAAAACCGATCAAGTGCGAATTAGACCGCATACGAAGGTTTCCGTATGTACCTGCCATTAGGAGACCTTGATCTTGCTTTCGTGATTCTAATTCAACGGCAAGTACCTACCCCATAGGTTTTGCGAGTGTCGATAAATGCTGTATCCTACTGAAAAAACCTAATCAGTCCGATTTCCAAAAAAACAAAAAAAAATACGAAGATACAGTGCGTTGAAAACTCGCATGACGTCATTACGATGGTACAATAAATTTTAACTAGCGAGGTGACGTCACCAGCCCTCTCTTGAACTTTGATATTGGAGATATTTTTATCTTTATCATTTTTTAGCGATGTTGTGTGTTTTTTAAATAGCAAAAAATACTTGTCCAATATTTCTTGAAATGAAACAGAATTATATTTTTTTACCTAGTAGAATACCTTATTGTCCAAACCATTGGTGCACGGATCTGACTTTGACTCGTACTTGAGCTTTTTTTATTAATAAGTAGTAGAGGACTTGAAAAATCAGCTAGTTCCTTGGCATTTGTGTGTCTCAAAAGCTACAAACTTTTTGATACAGTGGAATTTTAAGCTCTTTAGTATCCTACTAGGTACTAAACAAGAAATTGGTAAGAGGTAATAAATGGTGTAGGAATGAGACCAAGGTATTATATTATTATACCTTCAACTGAAATCTTCACTTCTATGGCAAAATTCAAAATAATATTACCCGTTGGCACAATGTTATGTAATAAAACGTCCAAGTCGTTATAACTACTTATATAATTAGACAATTAACATTTATCTCCTATAGAATAAATTGCCCTCTCCGCCCCATAGTCTTCTTCCGCCGTAGCCGATCAGGTCTTGCCGGAGAGAATTATACTTCTTGAAGAATAGCTTCTTCAGGATACGCTTCCGACGTTTGTCTTCCTTCAGGCACGACTCGAGCTTGTCCTGACAAACTTCCTCCCTAAAACAATGAAAGGTTGCTGAAAACGAGCTGATTAAATACGAGGCTTTTCTTGGCTTGAAACAAGAAACATAACAGATTCTGGCATAACCTGCAAGGATTCCGCTATGAGGAAGAGACGGACGGAATCATACAGGACGAAGAGCCCCTGCTCTTCGTCCTGTATGATTCCGTCCGTCTCTTCTGGTCTACTCTCTAAGCCCGAAGTCCGTAGTTTCGGCCCTAGTGACGGGCGTTTTCTACTCCATATCATCTACGGACTTACGATTAGTCCCGAACCCAAACTAAATGACAACACGATTTGACAGTTGTTCTTAGTTCGGCTTCGGGACTAATCGTAAGTTTTCTTTAGACCTTTGTGCATGAAGTCTAAACACAAAACAAAAACTCGCTCACTTATAATTCTGGTCCAGCATTAATTTGATAGGTTCCGTCTTCGTGAACTTGTCGGGGAGACGAGAACCTGGTGGCAGCTTGGCCAGCTCCTTCATGATGCCCATTATAGTGTTCTCCAACTGCGCCAGTTTTGGAACCATCAGCCTTTTGATCACCTGGGTACAATAGTGCAGTTCTTTAGCTCTACCCTAGATCTAGGTTAAAATCCTTTCTGGAAACAGACTGAATTGTAAGTGATTTTGGACTGACAAATTATATAAACTTTTAACATGCGTGCAATGTAGGAAATAGCGGCTAAATACAATAGCCGCACGAGACAATCTTTCAGGTTAAGCGACGCTTGTCGATGTCGGTGCGTGGATCACCGGGCCTCGCAAAACACGTCAAGCCTGGCTGCCATTTGAAGATCTTTGACAGTCGTTAGTCAAAAGACAGAAAACCTGACACCAATCTTGCCAAGGGTGGATATCCTTTGGCAAGACTGGTGTCAGGTTTAGTCAATCAGTTACTGGATTACGAGGTCAGTTAAGCAGTCGCTCCAGGTAAAATAGGAAACTTCGGGGTTGGTCTGTGGGCTCTTAGAACTCTGGACATAGCGCGGATAACTGACGAACACGGACTGACAAACGCTACCAGCATTTAAAAAAATGGTGAAAGAGCATTTCTTTTCACTCTAATTTTTTCACTCCTTTCCCAATTATATATTTGATATTTATTAGTATATTAACTGTTATTGTATTTGTGTATTTTATGTTATTATGTATATTTAGTATATTTAGTATTATTTAGAACTTTTGCACACTGACAACCCTAAATCTATCTCCTTTCGTTCAGTCCATCCAAAGGTTGTCTGTAAGAGATTGCCTTGTGCGATAAGACCGCCCATTGTACACTTATTTTTATAAATGTTTGTCCTGTTCTTGTAATGAGGTGTACAATAAAGTATAAAATAAATAAATAAGGTCACAGAAAGCCGCAAAATGAGAAGCATTTAAAGAAATAAGATAATATATAGTTGATTTAATATAGATACCTTTCCACATCGGTTACCAGTCTTACAAGGCGTTCGGAACTTTCTGCCGAGGTCCATAGTCGGCAAGTTTTGTATCTGAGTGATTACATTTGAGAACGTCCCTGTTGCCGTTTTCTGAGCTAAATATTAAAAAAACAACGTTAAACAAAACTAAATTACTATTAAAATATTCCTTAAATAAACGACTGAAATGTTGTTGCGTGGAGCTATACGAAACGCACATGATATACAATTTCATAGGCTACATACACTTGCATAGGCTTTGCGAGGCAGTCAAAGCCGCAGACACGGCTATAACTATTTATTTATTTAAGCCTTTATTGCTGAAGAACTAAACACAAGTATAATCTAATAGTATTAAAAAACTTAAATCAAACACATCGGGTCTATTGGTTCAGTGATCAGCGTGTCTTGTGACACACACAGGCCTCTTCCAGCTGTTTCCACTCATTTCTGTCTCTAGCTTTTCTAGACCAGGTAGCGCCTCCAATTTTTCTTATGTCGTCTATCCACCTCTCTGCCTGCCTTCCCCTTTTCCTTTTGCCATCGCGTGGTTGGCTATAACTAGTTTACACTATCTATACTATTAGATCCTTACTCATTAAAGCTTTTTTCGTTTTCCCCTGTCTCGCAATTTCTGGCTTATTTTGATTATTACTGCCGCTGCTATATTCATCAGAATTCTTTGCACTGTGAACTAATGTGACGAATAACAATGTAAAAATCACTTTGACTGAAAAATACTTTTTTGAAACCATGTTCTAAACGCGACCACTTGCATCTACGACGTTTCAAAAGGAACCTGAACCATGTGATTTTTCACGGAAAAGTGTTTACAAAACATTGCTTCCATGGGGGAAATGTTAAACCTTTATGCCTTGCCACAGAACAATATAAATTGTTACATCAAGGTGTGTTTGTAAATTACGAAAAACATACGTAGCATAAATAGCATTGTGTAGGTAACTGTAGGATACCGTAGAGTAGGCACAATTTTTATAATTTCATGAGCTGAAAAACGAATCCTGAACCATCAGCCAGTCGAGAGTAGATAATCATGAGTCATGAATGACACACAATAGATTAACTAATACCTACCTACCGTAAACCGTATCCAAGAGAACACTACTGACACTGTACTGTCGCGGGCCTGCGGACGGCGAGTGTGGCTCACCGTCCGATCAAAGCCAGTCGGTCGATTCTGCCGGTCGATTCTGTCGACATCTCACGGTGTACACCTAGGCGGAGTGAACGACAAGTGAACTGTCATTCCATCTTATTTGTATGGTTTGACAACTCACCCGTAGGGCACCCGCGCCCATGTGTTCACTTCGACATGTTTACAGAATCGCACTGCTGTAAACTTGTCGAAGTGAAGGCTTGGGTGAAGTGATCACAAAGCTGGCTGTCATTCCAACTTGATTATATGGATTGACAGCCCACTTCGTGATCACTTTACCCAAACCTTCACTTCGACATGTTTACAGCATCGCAATGCAGGCCCGGGTCGACGCGCGTTGTGTTCCAAGCGCGCCTCAAAGAGATAGACATGGCGTAGTAGACGGGGCCCGTTATTACGTTATTACTTTTTTAGGAACTCATTTAATTATTGATGACAAGTGCGAAAGAACTTCATGATAAAAACGGCCAAGTGTGTTTAGGGCCAAAAGCGGCGTAAGTTGGTTTCGTAGGTACCCTACCCTACCGACGTACAAGGGACTGATCTCGCTCACCTTGTCTATATGAGAACTGGCGCAAACCTGTAAGTAGTGCTTGAAGAATTATCATGACGAATAACGAACGGCGATTTATTGTGATGCACGGCATGGATGAGTGTCGGGCATAATTCATTCATTATAAGTACCTATCTTATTGTTTTCGTCAAACTAACAAAAAATAGGTTCGTGCATAGGCACAACTCGTAACCAGGATTATCCATTAGCACATTCCTCTGAAATACAGACCTGTAAAATCAGAAGTGTCGTAGGTACCTACTACAGGTATGTGCCAAAGACTATTTATATAGGTACCTACTCTATGTGCTCGACCCATTCCTCGAGAGTGGCAGTATCACATTGTATGTCGCAGCTAATTAGCTTAATCAGCCACGTAATTAGTTGCCTAGCCTTTTCATTTAAATGTGCCGATTTTTCAGCGACCTAAGTGACATCTTTTGTTCAATACCATTTAATGACTAACCCATGTCACTTATGTCGCTGATAAAAAGTCACAGTTCAATGAAAATGCTAGACTTTTAATGAAACGGCGGATTCAGCTAGTTGGCTGCGACATATATACTAGGACCGAACCATCATCACTAACAGGACTATTGTAGTCATTAAACCTGTTATGTGGTGGCGGACCGAATCGAGCAGCGTGCTATGTTTTTTGATACAACCGTCCAGTATGACGAGACCCTGATGAAAGCAAAGCAAATCAACTAAGTATCTTGACTTTGTTCGCGATGTTGTCGACTCGTGTTATGTAGACTCAGCAATCATGATACCGGTAGTCGTGTCAGCAACGGCTTATTAGCCACGAACAGCGACGAACACCATAAGAGTCTTTCAGTAGACAGCTGAATCAGCATTACGCACACCTACCTATTGTAAGGCGGTTCCTGTACTTCCTATATCTGGCCTAGAGCCCTGACACCTGGCAGCTTGGACTTTTTCTTTTACTGTTTTTTTGTTACCTATTATATGTTTTCATAAATTATATTCAAATATTTTGAACGGCTCCGTGGGGTCCGAGTGCTCACCGAGTCTTTCGGGACATCAGCAAACAACTTGTCGACTGTTCACATGACCAGAGGGCTGAGCTTTTCTTTTGCCAAAGAATCAGCAATGCCAATCAACACGGCAATGCTGCCAGTGTTCTGGGCACTTTTGTCATTTACAGCGATGTGGATGAATTTTTTGATGCCCAATGATTTATTTTGTTTTATACACGTTTGTACATTATTTCACAATATTATTTGAATTTCGCAATTTTGGAAGCAAGGAGCTAAGGGAAAAGGAAATCCAAAATTAAAGACTGGCAACACTGCAACTGCACCAGTCTGTCTATTCTGTCTAGTGTCTAAGCTTTTTGACACTTTCTTTGTTAGTTGTAGAGAATAAAAAAAAAATTAACATTGAATAGTTGGGAGTGCTTGGGAGGAATATTTTTTCAAATCAGTTACACGCGTTTTAATTGTTTTTATTCACTTGTTTGTTTACTTTAACAATTTAGTTTCTACAGTTCCTGTCTGATGCATAATATTTTAAGTCAAGTAACTTAGTCATAAAGAAGTGCAAAATGAATCAAAACGACGAAAATACTAACGTAAATACTAAAATGAACAGTTTATTCAAAACTATTGTGATTCAGAACACAATCGAAAATGTGGGATATGTGTCAAATATTACCGTGCTGGATTTGAGTAATAGAACATTAACAGATTTAGACGACAACATTGAATTACCACCAAACATTGTCGATCTAAGGTTATCTCAAAACAACTTTACTAAGGTGCCTGAACAGGTATTAGAACTAAACAATTTAAAAAATCTGGATCTCTCCTTCAACAAAATTGTATTTTTCGACGATACACCTTATTTCTGTCATAGTATTGAATGGCTCAATCTTTCAAATAACCGCTTAGAAGGACCACCATTCTGGGTATGGGCAGAAAAACCGAAAAAATTGGCATATCTTAATTTATCTAACAACAATAATATATGCAAGTCTTTTACTGATGGTTACTTTGATCATCTACTTCAGTTCAAAACACAAATCAATGAAATAGATTTACATAATTGTAATTTACACAGATATATCAAACTTATGGCCACATTCTATAATGCAAAAATTATAAGCATGGGATGTGAAGAGTATAACTACTTAAATGTAAACAATATAGATGAGCTGCCGTGTCCTGGCCTGGAAGAGTGCCACAAGGTGGAGAAAATGAATCTTAGTAATACTCAGATATACCAGATCAATTCTAGCATAGATATTTATCAAAATATAAGAGAAATTAATTTGGCTCAGAATAAAATTAACAGTTTGCCAACTGAATTCTGCAATTTACATAATTTACAGACTTGTATATTATCATGCAATAAGCTCCTATACCTACCGGACAATTTTGATAAATTAGCCAAATTAGAGCGACTATATTTGAATGACAATATACTATGCATGCTTCCACATAACTTACATGAAATAACTAGTCTAAAAGTTCTGGATGTGTACAACAACAATTTATATGAAGGCTTTGATAACTTAAATAACTTGGAAGAACTTGATTTTGCTCAAAATTACTTTGAGGAACCTGATGATGAAGAATATTTGAGGAAAAAAGAATTGTTAAGAGTAAATTGCCCAAGCAGAGCGAATGGAAGGTATGTTTTGTTCTGTTAAACGAAATTTAAGGTTTGAAATCTCAAGGGTCCAAGCCAAAAACAACCTTTATTAACCTTGTAGTATTCAAAAGAGCCCAAGGCCCGACACACAGATAAAATTAGGCAAGTACCATAAGAGCCAATGTATTTGATCTCCACTTGTTGTTATGTCTGGACTAATTTAAAACTGGTATTAGACCTTAAAAGGATATTGTTCTGCATCCATACATCGTTCGCCCCAGATCCAACATAGAAGAAAGTTTACTTTGCATGTTCTAAATTACAAGTATATGCCCATGAAGACAAAGTTTAATGACAGACACCTTGAAGAAAACTTATTTAAAAAAAAAACAAAGATTTTGAGGTTTATTTTAGTAAGATTGAATACCTTCAATAATACAGGATGGAATTTTGTAATGCCACCTGAAAGGAAAGTACTCTTGTATTGTAGATAGAAAAATTTACTCAAAGAAAACATTCCTGAATAGACAGAAAATTTTATTAAAAGATTTTCGAAAATTCGCTTGCCACACCCGGGAATCGAACCAACTAAAATCTGTAAAAAATACACCCTGTACTTTTATTGCAGATTGTTAGGATCAATTTATACGCTGTCAAAACAGGTCTTTTATTTTTTGACTACTATACACTGCTATGTGGTCCAATGTTTGATTGATTATTTTCAAAGTTGCCATAGCAAAGTGTGTTTTAGGGTATTTCAGTATTGAAAATTATACCTTATATCAAAGTGTAGTTTGCGGTATTGCAGTATCACCAACATTATTAACTGTTTGTTGGTAGAGTGGCTGACGAGCTGCAAAATTAAACAGACTTACAAATAATTTTTCAGAAAAATTGAAGCAGTTCCAGAAGAAAGAGAGGACAGTACTGAATTCAGTGATGATGAAGAGGTTTATGCTCTAACAGAAGGGTATACGGAATCTGTGAAGCAAGGTTCGTTTCTAGCTGAAAATATTATTAACCTGTTTCTATTACTAGTAATAGTTTTAGTAAGAAGATAAGATTACCTAAGTATATTATTTCCCAGATGTACCTGAGACTCAGTGCAGTTCTCCCGAGGATTGGGACTCTGATGACTACTGGATTCCTCAATACCAGAGGACAGAGAGAGTGACACCGCCACGCTCGGCTTGGCTCATCTTCGTCAAAAAGAAAATGGAAGAGGGCAATTTTTGTCCGATGGACGCGCATCCGGCGTCTATAGCGGAACTAGTGCGATACGAAAAATTATGCAATCCTCGAGTGGTGCATGAGGTAGAAGGACAATTTGACGATTTATCCGAGGATGATAGCTAAAATTGACAATTTCTTCAGAGTCTTCTTTAGAGACTTACTGACAAAGTTTTTTTTTGTTACTTTATACGAGAATCAACACAGAAATTAGCCAACTATGTAATTGTTAAAAGCATATTGACTCATGTAATTCGAGGGAGGCTGAGTTGACCTTTTTTTTTGACACATGATCTCCATTCTACAAACTTTTATTTTTCTTTAGACTTGTCAGTAATGAAATTTTATAAAACCAAAGGCTTTCTTTCACTGAGCTCTCTCTCGCCCTCGCCCTTTGACACGGCGACTTTCCATATTTATTTACAGTTCTCGTCAAATAACTTTGCCCCTATGAAGTTAGCCATTTGCAAAGATCGCGCAGGTGCAGTCACGTACACGTGAGCAAGCGGGACGCAAGCATGCATCGAACGCAAACGAGCGACTGAGACATAAAATCGCGCCCCGCCCTCATGTCTCTTACGCATGTGCAGTGGCAGTGTGTTCGTAATTTTGACTACTACGCAGCCACTCAACACAACTTCAGAGGGGCAAAGTTATTTGACGAAAACTGTACGGTAAAATGTTGGGACTTGGGATAGGTACGAATCGGGACCTCTCCTTCAACTTAATCTTTCAAATACGACTAATCTGTGGCGGAGAAGCCTATTGGCATAGGTACCTACTTACCTCTATTTACGTAACTACGATAATAATATAATGTAGGTATGTCAGTATTTAACAGTTCTCGTCAAATAACTTTGCCCCTCTGAAGTTAGCCATTTGCAAAGATCGCGCAGGTGCAGTCACGTACACGGGAGCAAGCGGGACGCAAGCATGCATCGAACGTAAACGAGCGACTGAGACATAAAATCGCGCCCCGCCCCCATGTCTCTTACACATGCGCAGTTGCAGTGTGTTCGTAATTTTGATTACTACGCAGCTACTCGAAACAACTTCAGAGGGGCAAAGTTATTTGACGAGAACTGTACGGTAAAATGTTGGGACTTGGGATAGGTACGAATCGGAACCTCTCCTTCAACTTAATCTTTCAAATACGACCAATCTGTGGCGGAGGAGCCTATTGGCATACTTACCTCTATTTACGTAACTACGATAATAATATAATGTAGGTATGTCAGTATTTTACTGATATTTTGATCAAATCAAAGGAGAGGAGAGGCCTTTGTTCAGCAATGGGACAAAATAGTATAGATAGACATTTTGATCAACTAAGTAGGTACCTACTACAGTACAAAATGCTAGCTAATAAAAACAATGCTTTTGTCCACATTCTGCCATTCAAACCACATGCACCACAACAGCAACCAATTTTTAACTTCAGATAAAAACCCACCCTTACTGGCATTACCTAGTGGAACACTATTTGTCTTTTTAACTACTAACTGACAGCCAATTATTTAAAATCGGTTTTTATATGACATATTATGAGATCATCAATCTGCCTGTGAACGGAGCCTTTAGAGAGTCCCTTTATATAAAATGTATGCCCGTCTTTGGTGTGTATAATGTTGCAGTCAAAAGTACTTTTGACTGATTAACACCTGTGCTAAGATAGGTCGACGGAGCCCCGCTTCGCGGGGCTCCTATTTCTGGGTGGTTTAGAAAAAAATTTACCACGAACGTGACGTTTTTAACTCTACTAGCAAAATCAGTCAAAAGTACTTTTGACGGGTTAAGAGTTCAGTCAAAAGTACTTTTGACTGGTTAAGAGTTTTGACTGCAACATATATATAATAAGTGGTTCTGTCTGCAGCCACCAGCCACCTTATTCAAGACTTTGGTCTTGTGTGTGAGTGATAGGTATTGTGGATAATAATATTAATACTCAGTCTCGTGTCAAACTTTCACTTATCGAAAGTGAAATGCCATTATAATAATTATGTTTAAGTACCTACATTAACAGAATCTGTGACCTTTGTGATTAAATTAATGAAAACTGAAGTTTCATTTTCTAAAGAACTAAAATTTTCGTTATTTTATTTTGCTATTGCTGTCGATTTATAATATATTTATATTATTTTGTTATTATAGTATGTATTAAACCCGTTTTATTTTTCAAGTGTAACACCCGATTTCTGGTAAAATACATTTATTTTGCAATCAATTTCGTTCCAGAAACTAGGGCAAATGGCATAAAGATGAGAAGCCCAAAGATTACGTAAGTTAGATAGAGCTTTATTATCTGCACGAAAAGAGGATTGAAATACACCATGTGGAATTAAAAAAAAAATCGTATTTATAAATTCTCTCATTAAAATATTTTCCTTTTAGGTAGACAATAAAGTTTTACATTGTTTCTGCTCTGTGTGAGTTGACCCTAAGGTGACGTCCTAATAGGAAACAATTTTCGCACGATTTCGCGACCGTCGCGTCATTACCTACATTATATTCGGCAAACCCCGAACGCGTTGTCGTACCGACAGAGGCCTTCCGTTTTTGCTTTACCAATGAACTAGATCGCGTATTCGCGCGATGGTCGCTGTCGATTATAACGACGCCTAATACCCACCCTTAAGAGCGCTGTTACAAATGGGTAGTCAAATCATTACTTTTTAACACAAAAGTATGTTTATTAAATAAAATGCGAAATGATTTTTTTTACTTCGGTACATTTATTGAGAAACTGTACCTACCTATCTAAAATTATATTTATAGTTCAGAATCGTACCATGCACTTCTATCAACAAAACGCTCAGAAAACATTTTAAGATTGCAAAGCATTTTATTTAATAAACATACTTTTGTGTTAAAAAGTAATGATTTGACTACCCATTTGTAACAGCGCTCTTAAGAGTTTTTACCAGGGCTTGTTAACGTTACCAAATAACAAAATAATAACCGTTACATAACGTTAATTTCAATTGTGATACCATAGTAACGTTACAAAATTTACCGGTATTTGATAACATTACCAGTAATATAACGTTAAGTAACATTTAACGTAAAATACGAGAAATATCGTTTTAACGGTAAAATAATTAGTGTTATTATAGCCTGCGAACTTTCTTGTATTTTTTGCTATTTGAAGGTCAGTGTCAGGTTGTAATTTAATCAAAATGTGATGCGCAACAATAACAAATATGTATTTACATAGATGTAACCATAAGAATCATTTACTCATCATCATGAACTTAGATTTGATGTGTATAATAACTAGATTTCCGAAATCTAGCTAAGAGAAAAAAAATGTAGTTATGGTTATAATTATGTACCTACTTACATATTTTTTACTGTCGTGAATCATATTTTGATCAAGATAAAATCTGACATTGCACCACCTCACAGAGATAACAGTTTAAAAATAACGATAAAATTAACGTTAAACTACAAATAACGTTATTAAAGAATAACGTTAAAATGGTGCATAAATAACGTTAAACCTATTACCGTTATTTTAATATAACGTTAACTCCTGTCAATGCAAGGTAACGTTATACATTTTTACCGGTATTTAAAGCCCTGGTTTTTACCGACGTAGATAGGGCATTTCATATAAACTTTCAAGCCCTTATTTTTCAAAATGAACGAACCGATTTTAATGAAACTTCCTACGCATTAAGCAGGATAGGTACAGTACCTAGGTCTAAAAAGTTATCAGAGTTCATTTTCGAAAAATAGTGTTAGGTACAGCTCAATTCGATCTAACTTGTTAGCACACAAAATAAATAGTAAGTAACTCTTTTTCAAATATGTTCAGTACTATTTAGACCTGGACATCTAGCGTATGTATTTAAAATCGACCTAACGACTGTTAAAATAAAGTTGAAATTAGATAACATTCCATTAGCATGAGAGCACAGCAAATCAAGTCGCGCGTTTCAGAAAAGCTATTTATATTAGACTTTATAATAGGCCTACAATGTTGAAATTAGTTTGGCAGCGACAACAAAGCTTCGCCAGGACTGCCGGCTCTGAAAGAGCATCTGATCTGATAAAATCGTGTCCGTTTCGATGGCGCGGCCACGACGTTTTTTTTTTAAATTATGTCACGATTTTGTAAAAATTTGTAAAAGTAGACTCCCAAAACCATAAATTTGTTAAAGCTATGGTTAAAAAGTTATAAGGGTTTGAACGTGGCCGCGCCATTGAAACGCTCCGAACCGCGCGGCCACGGAGATCTTTTAAACTAAGCAGAGACCTGAAATTTTGGTTAGTAACAGATTGAATTTGTAAAAAATTTGTAAAATATAGACAAAAATCCTGGGCTTATATCTTAGGAGCTGTGAGACTAATACGCCATTGAAAAGGTGAAAAACACATTTTCGCCGATATCTCGCTGAAAAAGCAACGCAGACGTTTGAAGTATTTTGTAAAACCCAGATTTGAATTTGTCAAAACTAGTAAAAATAAAACAAAAAATCCTAGGTTTATATTTCAGCAGTTATAAGACTAATACGCCATGGCCGCGCCATTGAATCGGTGAAAAAATACGTAATCGCCGATATCTCACTGAAAAAGCATCGCAGAGGTCTGAAGTTTTTTGTAAAACCTAGATCTGAATTTGTCAAAACAGGTAAAAATGCACAAAAAAACCATTTACATTTCAGGAGCTGTAGAACGGAATTTTAAATACGTCTTGAATATGACGATAAGGTGACCATGGCTTATTGTGTAGGTACAGAATACTTTTCACCTATTTTATTAGAAAGGAAAAGGTGAAAGTTTGTATGTTTGTGTAACAATCAGGCAAAAACGGCTGAAGGGATTTGGATGAAATTTGGCACACATGTAGTTCATATCCTGGAATAAAAAATAGGCTAGTTTTTATCCCGGTAAGTGGCATGGATTAATCGAGACCGACGAGGAAGTGGAAACTCAGAGCCGCTGCTGCCTTAGTACTTCAGATTCACAAGTACCAGGAGACCAGAAACATGTCATTGTCATTTATGTACCTTTGTTTTTTTTTATGATTCGTGTTAATTGAAATAAACAAATTTTATTTATTTATTGTATTTTTGGTCTGGTATAATTATGTAGGTGGGAAGGTGTGGGGTAGGTAGGTGTAGAGTTGGGTAGTGGTAGGGTAGGTGTTTCCTGAGTAAAAAAAATACAATACAAATCAGGAAACCTTCCTATTTCCGATATTCACGCGGGCGAAGCCGCAGCTGGTAGAAGCTGGTATAATATAATCCTTCCAAGCCGTTTTCGGCTACGGCGACCGTTTCATGATCAACCTACTAGCGTCTATCATGGGCTCTCATGTGGCTAGAATATTTGTAAACAAATGTGGTTTACCTTTGTTTACAAATATTCTTACACAGAGTGGACACGTGAGAGCACCATTAACATAATTATAATTGCTTGCCGCTGGTGGTCGGGCTTTTAGTTCGTCAAGCTTAGAATCCAGTTTTGAAAGCCGACGAGTCTCAAAGTCAAAAACTTTCAGCCGGTCGATTCTGTCGACATCTCACGGTGTTCACCTAAGCGGAGTGAACGACAAGAGCGCTGTCATTCCATCTTATTTGTATGGTTTGACAACTCACCCGTCGTGCGCCCCGCCCAAGCGTTCACTTCGACATGCTTACAGAATCGCACTGCTGTTGTGCTAGTGACCTGCACTCTCCGCGGTTAGACGCAAGCTCTTCCCACTGAGATGGATCTACGTCACAACCCTTCATGTGTCACTTAAGCACATGCTTAAATCTTAGGAATTGCCCGCCATGCTTTCGCTTGCCCTCCTGAAGTTCCGAATAAAGGATGCCACTCTCTGCTCTGACGCGCGTGTCACATGGCCGCACCTCCTCATGAGGTAATGATCACATTAACAATATAAATTGCTGGTAAAAGTTTGATGATAAAAAAAAGATCGTATAATGTTGTTATTTATTACTAGCACTTCACCCGCGACTTCGTCCGCGTGGATTTAGTAGGTACTCCACAAACTTCAACGCCCCCTATACGGGGGTATAGGAGGCGTTGAAGTTTGTGGAGTGTTATAAACGTTAGTTTTGGAAAATTAAGCACAACGATTTTCATTAATTACATTTATTACTTAGCCATTTCTACTTTATTCTATGGTCTTAGGTTCAGCGCAACTGTTCACCCCGTTCACCCCGTCAGGAGTTGATTATGCAAAAATGGTTAGGTACATCTGTTTCAATAATCCCATTTTTAGTTCGTTCATTGCATTCCGACGTAAATTAAAGCAAGCAATAATGTCCTCCCCTAAAAACTTGCTGCAACCCCTGCTTCACCCCTTATTATGTATGTAGTTTATTTGCGAAAAATCCAAACATTTGTTACTCTTATTGTTTTATCGAAATCATTTTCAACTTCATCGGACCAAGCATTGTTATGATTCTCCCCAGTTCGCTCAAGCCGCGACATTTTTCTTACTCCGAGCATGTTTATTACCGTCGTAACTTTTGAACGAAAGGTCCGATTTGAATAATTTAAAGCGTGATTTACACGGACATAATCAACCTTAATTATCAAACCATTTAAATGGATAAGGATTAATATCATGATATCGAAATCACCATTTTTTCATATCACCAAGGATTTGCTTGAATAATTTTAACAAAAAGCGGTCATGGTGACTTAACCATAATAGTTAGACATATGGTATTGCGGACTTTTTTGTAGACATTGATGACCTCTATAAAATTGTAGTACATCACTTTGCTCTATTGTCAATAGATTCCGCAGCGTACGCGATATAAGGATTTTTTCTCACACCTTGGGTTACATTATCGAAGTTTTCGTACGGATCCCTAACTTTTTTGAAAATATTCTATAGCCTATGTCCATCATCGATAATGTACGATTCTACTGGTGAAAGAATTTTTCAAATCGGTCCAGTAGTTTCGGAGCCTATTCATTTCAAACAAACAAACAAACAAATCTTTCCTCTTTATAATATTAGTATAGAAGTATAGATAATAAATACTTCATAATAATATTTATATAACTGTGTTTATTTCTCTCAGTATTTCTTCATGTATGCTGTTTCTATTTTCTCTGGTTACCTAAAAATCAAGGTATATTAAAGTTAAGACAAGGTTAAAACTTAATGTAGGTAGGTACCTACCACAAATTGTTCCATGAGCTTTCAAAAATAAGGTTAAAAACTGGTTGACCAAAAACTAGCAAAATGGGTCAATAGTATAATTTTTTTTTTTTAAATGGAATGAAAATGAACTAACAGATTCTAAAAAAAGAACCTTATTCTCAAGTACTTATACATGATGTTACTTACCATCCACACTTTGGCCTGGCTGTTATTCCTTATGGACTCAATCAGCTGGTCACCCCTCCTGACTGGAATGGTGGCCAACACATTGCAGTTAGATGTAGGATTGAATATTGTCTTTATTGCAGTCTTGAATGGCTCACTGAAGAGCTCCATTTTACCTATCTCATCTATGACCAGCAAATGTGCTGCTGCGTTGTCTGGCTGGAAATAAATAAAATTATTACCTACAATTTATGAGGTAGGAATGTTGTCTGGCAGCGTGATCACCAGACATCATTGTTGCCAACATAGGTTAAAATTTGGATGAGGGTGCAGGAGCATGGGAATTGGCACAGAAAAAGTGAGACCTATGCCCAACTGTGGGGGAAGTCAGGCTGCGGATGATGATGTGAGTGATGAGTGGTCCTTTGGTTGACCTTGCCTCATGCACATAAGGTGATGGGACCTTGAAACTTCGAGCTCCTTCCGGGACATGGTGTTCCGAATGGCCGCCTTTATGGCTCATAAGTAGGTTTCACAAACCATTTTTCACCTTGACTAAAGAAGGCATTGCTACATTCTCAAACTCTTGTATTAAAACGCCGTATTTTCCAACTTTATGTTTTAGTGGGCCACTCAGCAGGCTCTGATCTCTTGCTAGCCGGCCTCTAATACCATCCAGAGTCACTACATCGAATCCCTCTCTGGTTCGATTTTTTCTAACTTCTTCAGTATAAAATCCTGTAGTCTTGATCTTGATACCCTTGCTCGCGATTTCAGTTGATATTTTTTTGGTCAGCGTTGTCTTACCAACTCCTGAAATAAGATTAGTTTTCAAAGATAATAAATAAATGAAGGGTTGGTTTTACTGGGTACTTATTAATATGTCACTTAATCACTTTAGCTTATTAAATAGGTACCTAACCAGGTTCGCCGGTGAGCAAGAAAAATTTATATTTTCTAGTCGTCATTGCCGAATGTCAACAAAATTATTTGCCTGTTCAATTTAGTAAATAGGTAGGTATTCTAAGTGCTTAGTGCTTATCTTATTGAACAGCTGTAGAAAGTAGCTCTAACTTGAGGACAGACTTGAGGTTAGGAGATGAATAAATAATTTTATTTTGTTTATTATTATTTTCTCGTTAAACGTCAGTTTTACGTTAATACGTACGATTGTTGTTATGTACCTACTTATAGTGTTATAATCACATAGTTTAAAAAATTGATTTGCTTTGTTATTCACCTTAGTTGTTTTTTAGGTACTGGAGTAAATTAATTTAGTACCTACATTCTGTAAAAATAAGCAGTTGACCCGACGACCGACCCGATCAGTTAAATTATTTCATGCGTGAATCATAACGCCAGTCTCAACTAAACGCAATTGACATTTCAACATTTTCAACCCATTGAATAAAGCGCCAAAATTGTAATGTATTACATTCCACAGTATTTACATTTAAAATGCGATCTACTGTATTCAGTCGTATTATGTAACTCGAAGAAATGTAACTTTTTTTTTTCTCTTTCACACATGAGAGGAACGTATATTTCTGTTTCTATCTCAGGCCTCATTAATATTCTTATCAATTACTTATCACAGTACCAAAGTTCACTCTTCCGAAGTTATTTTCGCCGGTGTTTTACATTTATCGGGCGTTAATTCGTTCAGTATTGTTTAAGAAAGGCGACGTTTTAGTCGTTAAATAATACCAATTACATAAAATGGCCTCAGTCGGTGCGGTAACCCGTGTTTTGTTGGGGAAGAATGTGGTGAACAGGGTAGCAGCCGCAAATACCGGTTTAATTAAATTCTACAGCACTGGTAAGCAACACCTTTTTGACAAATATTTGCTCGAAACATGTGTCTTATCGGACGTAGATCGTGTGATGTAAGCGATAGTAGATTTAAAATAGGTAATATGTTATCCGTATGTAGGTAATTCTAGGCAGACACATTCTGAGATCCTGCTTTCTTACGTATTTTGAATAGCCTTAGGTACGCAGATATGAGCAAAAATAAAGAAATTTTAGATTTTTTCTCTCTTGGGATTTCACAAACAAAAAATACTTAATTAACAAAAATTAAGTCCGAATTTTGTGCCTTTACTTGTCTATTACAATCGTAGTAGAAAATTCTTGAAGTGTTCTATAATCAAAATTAAATCTATGTTACCATGCAAGACAGATATGTAGTAACATCCTTCATAATACAATTTTTATCTTATCACTGTCTATAGTTGTTTTGGTAGAAGATTAAAATATTATTATTTAATACCTACATGATGATTTGTTATATTTCTGGTGATATACTTTAAAATATTAAATAAGAACATCATTATTTTGAGGAACATGGAAATGCGCCCTTAGCACCAGTTTTCTTCAAAAAGTTTGCTCAATCCTGTATACTCTCAAAACAACAGCTGAAGAACCATTACTTAACATCTAGTGATAACAACTGATCTTTTAATCTTCAAACAGCTATGTCAAAGACCACAATACTAACCTTACTTGCAGAACTTCAGTCAAAACTCGAGCACTACCTAAAAATCATTTGAAGCTATTTCATTGTTTGAAGTTAAGCATTAATTAAAACTTCAACTAATCTTCACTCACATAATGCATGAGTTAAAAATAAAAAGTAGGCAGTTGGTAACAACTGCATGTCTACCTGTTTAACTACTTATGTCTTTTTTAGGGTTCTGTACATGAAGGGTAAACAAACAACAGAACCCTATTATGCATATTAAGCCTCTGCTGTCCATCTGTCTGTAAGCCGGCTGTATCTCATAATCCATAATACTCGTAGGTAGACAGTTTAAAATTTCAGGAATGCAAAGTATTAAAATTACAGAAACGCGTTTTTTGTGCGATTTATTATATGGAACCCTCCATATACGAGTCCGAGAATGTACAAATAGTACATAACTATTTCTCACTTCCTCCACAGGCCCAGCCTACGAAAACATCAAAATAGATGTTGTTGGCTCCAAGAAGAATGTAGGCCTTATCCAGTTGAACAGGCCCAAGGCCTTGAACGCGCTGTGTGGGCCCCTCTTTGTGGAGCTAGGCCAGGCCGTCAGGGACTTTGATGCAGACGAAAAGATTGCTGCCATTATCATTACTGGTAAGTATATTTATTGCAGTGGTTCCCAATCTTTCACTTAAAGCAACCCCCACCTAACTGTCCTCTAAAATCACTATATTGGCTCTCCATTGTTAACAGTACAAGGGAGCCGATGATCAGTGCAAGCTGGCAATAGCATCAAGAAATTTTTATTTCGTTATGAAACAAGTACCAAAGATGTTACTGCTTTTTTGGACCTTTGAGTCAGTCTTCGCTCGCAATTGGGGTGAACCTTAATCTTTTGAGAAACCATGTTTTAATAAAGTGAGAAGTCAATGTTAAAATTAATTAGAGATTTGTTGCATTCCAGAGAACACATAACTACTCAAGCTATTAAACAAATAAGGGGAATAAATAAAATACATATGTATATTTTCACACAAATACTAAGGCATTTTTTTTTTGTTACGATTAACAAAAAACAAAACAGGTACTTATTTAAAAAAAACTGCCAAATTGATGCGTACCTATAATTAAATAGACCTATAAAAATACGATAAGTAGTTGAACTTTGTAAAATAAATCGACCTTGATCATATACCTACATATTTCATAAGCCTTTTAGCTAGTAAAAATATGCTTTGTAATGTTAATATCTATGTCATTCTCGCTATCTTCGTGTTACGTAAAACACACCCAGTGTGGCTGAACCATGCAAACACCTTTATCAATAAAATAGATTAAATTAGTATCAGCAGATAAATTAGATAGTTTATTTTTCAATATCATAGAAAAAAATAAGTATTGAGTTTACAAAAACAGTATCAAGGATGTCAACATTTAACTGCACCTAATTATAAATGTCGCTAAATTAAAATATGTTGCAGTAAGAGCCTTTGGAATAGTTCCTATAATGGCCTATAGATATTCACATTACTAATCTTCGTCTATATATTGCTTTACCTAGCAAATCTTTTTAAAATATGCTCCCTCTCTGTATAGCTGTGCAATACTGATGGATGGATGGATAAAATTAAGTAGTTACTGGAAATGTCGAACACTGACTAGAAAAAAAACACATTTTAAAAACTGGCTGAAAATTCCAAAAGTAACTAGGTACGCCTCTGTGCATTATGTGCTTTATGAATAAAAAAAATAAGGGCCGTTTATCACTCAGGTAACGAGAAGGCCTTCGCCGCCGGTGCCGACATCAAGGAGATGCAGAACAACACGTACAGTGGCAACACCAAGAAAGGATTCCTAAAGGACTGGGAAGATGTCTCCAACTGTGGCAAGCCTATCATCGCTGCTGTCAATGGATTCGCTGTAAGTATCTTAATCCACAAATAAGAAGTACCTACTGCCAACATTTATTAATATGCAAATTTGAGTGATCAGGCTAAAGGATGATTTCCACCAAACGGCTCGCATCGCTTCGGATCGGAAGGGTTTTTCAATCTTTAAACGATATTAAATCGTGTACACAGTTCTTAAAGTCTATATTACCAAGCCGCGCAAAGCAGCTTGACCGCGGGCGTCTTCCGCGACACGCAGTCGTAGCCGAAAGTACCTATGTTGCGACTCGCTATCGGCTCCGTGGGCCTGTCGTCGTATCCGATCGGATCCTTTTGACTGTCGTCGCGTGCGGTCAAAGCCATGGCCAGGTGGCACCGCTCATTCTCGAAAGTGCAGGCACTGCAGACGTCCCTCAAGCATGGATTTAGAAGAAAAAATATTTGTTTGGTGCAAAAGCATACGTGTCTTTATGACATAAATTCGCGGTCACACGTCAATACGGTAGAATGAAACTATTTGACTAGGCGCAGAAACGGATACGTTCGCAAGCGACGGTACGGAGCCAATCGTAATGCGTCGACATCTTGCCGGACGCGATCGGCTATCGCCGCATCCGTTCGTATCCTTTCCGATCCGATGCGAGCTGTTAGGTGGAAATCATCCTTAAGTCCTCATATTAATTCTTCGCCTAAAAGTCGGAAACTATGCCAAGGAAATCTATTCCCGAGTTAAACACCCAATTATGTTCAGCCGTTTTTCCGTGTATGAGTAACAAAAAATTTCAAATATGTTAATAGTAATAATAGTATCAATACCCGTAAATCAAAAGGTATTTTCCAAAGAATACTGCCAATAACAGTATTCTTTCAATCATGTTAATGATTATTAGAAACATAATTCCGTCACCAAGGAAGTCCTACAACAGAACATCCCCATAAAAAAAATCTGCAATGCGACTTTATAACTCTGCAATGCGACTTTATAATCAGCAATCTCGTTTTCAAAACCCTGTTATATAAACACTTTACCTACTTCTTTCTTCCGACTCTACCCTCTTCAAATTAGTCTTTGCTTAATGGTTTTGTCTGTATAATCCTTACACAGCTCGGCGGCGGTTGCGAGCTAGCTATGCTATGCGACATCATCTACGCTGGCGAGAAGGCCAAGTTCGGGCAGCCCGAGATCAACATCGGAACCATCCCCGGCGCCGGCGGCACCCAGCGCTTGCCCAGATACGTCGGCAAGTCCAAGGCCATGGAGATCGTCCTGACTGGCAACTTCATTGATGCCACTGAGGCTGAGAGGATGGGTAAGTTGAATATTTATGATAGCAAAGATATAACAAAACAGAATTTATTTAAATTCCCAACACTACAAATGCTTTTTTGATACCTTCGCGTTCTACCACTCCGATCGATCGATGGTAGAATGGATCATTGGACAGTTACTACACGAAAATCTACCACATCAATTGACTGTCGATAAATGTAATCGATGGACGATCGATCGATTGATGGTGTAGTGATATCCTTAATGATAACCTAGAGAATTCAACAAAAAATATCACATAGGTACATTCCGATTACTGGGACTTGAGTCTAAACGACTTTAAGCGGTGCTTTATGTCGTTGCGTCAACAAGATTACAACAATAACGATTGTGTTGCATTATCAGAAAATAAACGTGCACATACCACCACCGTCTTGATAACCTAAGGGCCCTTTTCCTGTCATGCGTATTTTCGCCCGCGCGCGGTTGGGGTCCGCATGCGGGTGATAGCACGCCTCTGGCCGCACGCAGGACAAAGATTTCGTTTGCCGCTGCCTGCAGTGTCGTGCGTGTCGCCAGTGACTAAACTCGTACGTACTATGACCATGCGTGCGACCCGCGTCACAGTAAAAACAACACGGCAGAAGAACGCCACCCGCGTGCGGGCTGCGTGCCCGCAGCCAATCCGCGTTCCGCGCGATAGGAAAAACATGTATGAAATGATAGCCATGATAGGTTTCGGGCAGCCTGCACGCGGACCAGACCCGCCCCCGGGCGAAAATACGCATGACAGGAAAAGGGCCCTTAGGGTCAGCCACTAGTGTATCTAGCTAGAAGAGGCACAATATCTGGATTTTGGTCCAAAAAGAAGAAAATTCATGATTGGCTTTTGGAGACCCCTATAATTTACAGTAAAATAATTTAAGGCTGGTAGACCCCGTAGAAAATGGCTTCACGAACTGGATAAAACAACCAATCTATAAATGAGAAAGATAAAATAAATATTTGCTATTTATTGCCTTCTTCCGAGCCACCATTACGTTTGAATGGACTATTTATAAGATACTTAAATTTTATCCTTCTTGTCCAGGTCTGGTGAGCCGCGTGTTCCCCGTGGACAAGCTCCTGGAGGAGACCATCAAGCTGGCCGAGAGGATCGGCACCCACTCCCCCCTCATCGTGAAGATGGCCAAGGCAGCAGTCAACCAGGCCTACGAGACCACCCTGAAGTCAGGACTGCTCTTCGAAAAGGCTTACTTCTATGGAACGTTCGCTACCGTGAGTTTCGATTACTTATTATTATCACACAGTTACAAAATAAATTAAACTGCGTATACAAATTAACAACGCATATTCGCGCGATGATCGATTTGTATTAGGATGGCGCCTCCTGTTTTATGGAAATAGGTACATTTATGGTACTTAATATTTCTTTTCTGATCTGTTACAGGAGGACCGCAAAGAAGGCATGACAGCTTTCGTTGAGAAGAGGCCACCAAACTTCAAGAATGAATAATTTTATAACAAATATTTATATACTGTAGGTATACTCAATCATGTTTCCCGTATAACGTAAGAAAAGGTGCTATAAACACTGTAGGTCCAGAATGCCTGTTATCCAGTTTGTATTTTGTTTATAATAAATGAATTTATTTTTGGATCTTTATGATTTCATTTTGTAAGTACTAGCTTCTGCCCACGACTTCCCCTTGAGACCTTCATAAACATCTTCGGAATGAAAAGCTGTTATTTTACTATTTACTACAAACAGACATTCAATTTCATTCATTTCTATTGTATCGATAAAGTGGCGTCTGATCGTAGTGACCGCCGCGCACCGGCGCCATTCTCATCCCGCTCCCGTCTTGATATCTCGATTCAGCGAACTAAAACCCACATTGAGAAGGATTGTGGTAGGTAAATAAAAGCAAAGCTATATTCGGTATTTCAGCTTTCAAGTTTCTTTATAAAATTACCAATTAAGTAGGTACCTAGTTTTCGGCGAACCCGCCCAGGTAACCCGCAAAATAAAAATGTTCTTACCGTGCAAAAAGCACGGTCGAAAGGTAGTAAAACTAATACAATTCAACTCTCAATATTATATTGCCCTAAAATATCATGAAATCATTCAATGACGAATAATTTGGACTTCTAGTTCTAGCCAAATAGGTATGTCCCATTCATACTCATAGAACTTGTATTATAATTTTATGATCCCACTGCTAGCCAAAGTCCTCCTTTTTCCTTTTAATTAAGTATTCATCATCTTCCTGCCCTTATCCTATGTTAACATTTGAAATTATTATTATAATTTAAAATATTTTGGCACATTTGAAATTTAATTTAATATACTTACCTACCTGCTAATTGCCACTTACTGTGGCAGGACACAGAGAAGTACGTACCCATTAGGTACCTGGTAATTGTTCCACCTTTTTTACCTGTGCACATACATAAACGTATTTGATTTGATCCCATGCTATTTGGGGTCGGCGCAATAGGTTTTTTTTCTTCCATTTGGACGGCACGATGAGCGATCGACTGCTGCGCTGCGTGGCGCGGGTTCGATTCCCGCACTGAAAAATTACTTGTACGACCTGTAGGCCACAACAGATAAACAGCCTGACCCGGAAAAACTATCTCCGCGTTTGTATATATGAGTTTATTTGTTTGTTAACGCACCCACGATACAGCAGGAATTAACAGTGAGGGGGCAACTTCTTTTTAATCTGTCCTATCAGCCGTGACGCTATCTTTAATTCCCTTTTATTTCATATCGCTCCTCACACAACCCATCCATCTTTTCTTTGGCCTCCCTTTCCCTCTCCACCCATCAACATTTATTTATTCCTAACTCTTGTATTACATGCGTTTCATCCCTCCTCTTCACAGGACCACGACCATACAAGTAAATAAATAAATATCCTACCTAGTCATTTTTCACTTTATCCATTCACGTTATTCCACATATCCATCTCAATATTCTCATATCCTCTACAAGCAGTCTATTTTCATCCGTATTTTTCACAGCCGAACATTCTGATCCATTAAGTACGACAAGTCTTATAACACAGACTTGTACATTTACCCCTTCAACTTCGGGGACAGTCACAAGTTGTTCCAGTGATCTGTCGCCATTTCATCCATCCTGCGTTGGTCCGGTGCGTTACGTTTCGGTTTATATCGCCACGCCATCCCCCTGGCCATACGTCCTGAGGTACCGAAAATCGGAGCAGATCGGTATAGGCGTTCCGTTGAGAGCTTGGCATAGGACTGGAGAAACCGCCAAAATCGTGGAACTGGTTTTCTGTTTTGTTTCTGCTCAAATTCAGGCCAACACTCTCTAGTTTTTGCCACCACGTCTCCTGCTCTGCACCTCGAGGCCGCTAAATGATAAATGATAAATGATAAATGATATTTATTTTGTAAGTAGGTTAAACATAACACTTTTACACGTCAATATTTTTTGGTCATTTTAAGCTAGATGAGGCCGGTGTTTCCTAGCTGACTACCCTGAGAAGAAACACCGAAACAAACTCAGAGGTCACAGTCTCTTTTGAAGTCCATACAAATTGTACTGGTCAAATCATACGAGAACCATGTAGGTTAATGTCTGAGGTGGCCTTTTGAGGAAAGTGCCACACAGATTTGAGTGAACCTGTCCAGACAGTGCAAGCATTTGTCAGTTATTATGGAGCTCAAACTTAGAACTTTAAGGAGCTCAACGATTTGACGAACAATACCAAAGTAAGGACATTTGGGTAGGCCGCATAAAAAAAATCTCAAACTGCCAGACATTGTTGACTAACATGAAATGAACCCCTATCATAGCGATCTGCATGGTCCCCACACTCACAATACGATATGAGGATCATGCAGATCAGTGTCTGAAATGGTCTTTTGAGGAAAGAACCACACAGATTTGAGTGGACCCGTCCAGTCAGTGCAAGCTTTGGTCAGTAGTCGCGTAGCTCAACTTAGAACCATAAAGGAGCTCAACGAACCGACGAACGTGCCAAAGAAAGGACATTTGTGTAGGCCGCATTTAAGTACTCAAACTGCCAGACCTCGTTAAAAATACTTCAAAGAAGAAGTATTTCAAAGAAGAGAAAAATAAGAAGAAAATAACCCACATGGTCCCCATATTCACAAAATGAGTTAAATAATAATAATAATAAAAAAAATAATACTTTACAAAGTAAGTATTTATGTCAAACATAATAAATTGAAAAAAATAAAAATAAAATATATTACTTTACAAAGTAAATATTCCATGTCAAAAATAATAAAATAGAATACTTAATAAAGTAAACATTCATGTCAAAATTTACCAACGAGATGAAAGAAAAGTATACAACAGAGCTTAAAAAAAAGAAAAAAGACAATTTCTAAAAATTAAAAAGGTATATAACATTAGGCCATGTACATCATTGAAGCAGCTCAATCCCAAGCCTTTTTGTCTTCAAGATAGTCTTTAATTGTGTAAAAAGCTTTCTGGCATAGCTTACGTTTTATAAATAATTTGAACTTATTCATACTAAGGTCTTGAATATGGCTAGGGAGTTTATTATAAAAACGTATACATTGGCATCTAAATGAACCACCTATTTTTTTGAGCCTGGTTTTAGGAATGACAAAATTGTGTTTGTTCCTAGTATTTACGTTATGGATATCACTGTATCTTTTAAATAGATTAATATTTTTATGTGCATACAAAAGATTCTCATAAATATACTGAGAGGGCACAGTCATTATATTAATCTCTTTAAATTTGTCTCTGAGGGAGTGTTTAGGACTTAATTTATAAATTGCACGAACAGCCCTTTTTTGTAATACAAATACTGTCTGAATATCGGCGGCATTTCCCCACAACAGAATGCCGTATGACATCACACTATGAAAGTAACTAAAGTATACTAAACGGGCTGTCTCTAAATCAGTTAAACAACGAATTTTTCTAACGGCGTATGCTGCAGAGCTAAGTTTTTTTGACAGTTTATCTATATGGGGGCCCCACTGTAGCTTCGCATCCAAAGTTATGCCTAAGAACACAGTGGTATCTTCGGGTTTCAACTCTTCCCCCTTTATTGACACACCAGTGTTCACTTGTCGAACATGTGGTAACGTGAACTTTATGCATTTGGTTTTTTTTTCATTAAGCAGAAGATTATTAATATTAAACCAGTTAACTACAGTTGCGATGGCACTATTAACATCGTCAGTAACCAGCTGCTGACGCTTGAGTTTAAATAAAAGTGAAGTGTCGTCTGCAAACAACACTATATCGTGCTTATCCTTTATGAGGTACGGCAAGTCATTAATATAAATTAGAAATAAAAAAGGACCTAAAATTGAGCCTTGGGGGACCCCCATCTTGACTACAGACCCGGGAGATCTTGTACCGTTCACATCGACTCTCTGAATCCTATCACTCAAGTAAGAAGTAAGAAGATTCAACGAGGCGGCCCGGATTCCGTAATAGTGGAGCTTCCTGATTAATGTCTCATGGAGAACACAATCGAACGCCTTGGATAAATCGCAAAAAATTCCCAAAGCATCGCATTTGCCCTCCCATGCGTTATAAATATGTCCTAAAAGTTCAACACCAGCATCGGTTGTTGAACGACCCCTTGTAAAACCAAACTGTTTATTATGTAAAATGCGCTTTCGGCCACTAGCACAATGTCATCAGCAATAGCATACTTGCGCCAGAGAGTCTCTTCCTGGATGTCCAACGTCAGAGCGTCCAATACCATCAGGAAGAGGTAAGGGCTAAGGGCCGACCCTTGGTGCAAACCGACTGCCACACTGAAGCTGTCGGTGGTGCCCACTGCAGACCGGACTTGGTACTGCATCGACTTCCAGACGCCATCACATCAAGCTATCCGAAACTGTCAAAATTTTTCCAATCAACCTTGAACCTTAGCAATAAAATTAAAAATCTATCAAAGAAAATTGACAGACTGCTGTAGCTTGATGTGCAGGCGACTGTACATCGCTCGATCAAAAGCACACATACTTCCCAGTCATACCTTTCTCCTTAAGGGCCCACCACAAAACCTCACGAGGTACCCGGTCAAATGCCTTTTCAAGGTCAACGAATACCATGTGCAAGTTTTTATGCACAGCTGACGCCGGCGGATAGCGAAAATGGCATCCGTTCTACGCCGACCATGCGCATAAAACAGAACTAGTTCTGTGATGAGATTTCACTCTCTTCTCTCGCCTTTCAATAACTTTTTTCCAAGCTTTCATACTATGTCAATTAGCTTTATTCCTCTATAGTTCTTGCACTCCAGCACATCACCTTTGTTCTTGAAGATGGCACCAACGAACTGTTGCACCAGTCATCACCTATGGCTTCTTCCAGCAGCAACTGATTGAAGAATAAAGCTAACCATGTCCATCCATCTACCCGTAATTACTTCCATCCTACTTCAATATTGGTATTTCATCTGGACCAATTGCCTAACCATTCTTCATTTTATTTACTGCTATTCTCACTTCATCCACACTGACCATTCCTACTAACCCCTCACTCACTGGTTTATTATCTAAATACTACTCCTGATATTTTCCTCATTCATCAGTTCCTTTTAGTATTTTAACTAGGTACTCAATCAAAATTAGATCGAATTACCTATACCATAAAACGGTAAAGCAAGCACAACAAACAAGTACGCAGACAGAAGCTAGTTAATGACACCTCTAGGTACTTACTCCGATCTAATATATTACCTATATATTTTTTCTAAGCTGCAATTGCAAAAATCGTGCAATTTGGATTTCGCAAGCTACCCTGGCATTTCCCTTGTAAATCGATGTTCCAGGTGATGCACCATGCATAAAATCTATACACATTCAGTTTACTGCAACCCAACCTATGAACTATCGATTTACGAGTGCTCGCATATGTATCCGTATACGCGACCCTTTTATACCCGTGTTATATACGTCTAATGCCGTTTCAATCACACCAAGATCGCGATCAATGATCACGATCTGGATTGAACGTGTAATGGCGGCCTATGAGTTGCAGTAAAGTATGGATTTTATGCCTTTGCTTCTTTGCTTGCATTGCAATGGCGTCAACAAAAATCGACAGTGAATGAATGGGTGGAAGTGGAACTGTCAAAATATAACTCGATTGAATTGAATAGACCTCGAAGTGTCAGAAAGTACACCGATTTTCCGAAAATAGGTGACATTTTAATTTGTCACCATAAAATATAGTTTGTTGTGTAGTTGTGTACGCATGTAATGTATTTGTCCGTTTTATTGAATTAATTTGCATTTCTAGCCTATATTTATAATGCAAAGCGAACTAATCTAGTCGTATGTGTAGTTTCGGTGTTTACACAAGTATTTATCGTTTTTATTTTTAAGAATCTGTTTCCATGTTTTGGGATCATGTTTATCGTAACAGGCACATCATGCAGGAGTTTGAAGACATAGAGGTACACAAAACAAGTGTATCAGTGTTTGTGGCCCTATTTTATTTAGAAATGCTGTACATTTTAATCATGACGCTATCTATTTTAAATAGATTGAATCAAAACTTACCGTCGTAAACCAACATTCGCAGTAAGTATTTAATCTAATAACATAAAAAGTCAACTTATTATATATCCTTTTACCTTCATGTTTAATCCCAGACTATAATTGAATAGTTTATGTTCCTAAGTAGGAAAAGTGCACCGGCTACACTGTAGTCTAACATAACACAATGCATTACTAGTAGCAGAAAGGTGCAGTTCTATGGGGTACTATAGAAATGAAACTACAATTTCTAAATATTCAAAATCCTGCTTAGAAAATAAAAAGCTGGCAACCATGCCTTGAGAAACCATAAAAAAACATTAGTGACAATTTATTAAAAAAAAACCGGCCAAGTGCGAGTCGGACTCGCGCACGAAGGTTTTCGCACCATTATCTATAAAATACAGAAAAAAAGTCACGTCTGTTGTAAGGGAGCCCCACTTAAATATTTATTTTATTCTGTTTTTAGTATTTGTTGTTATAGCAGCAACATAAATACATAATCTGAAAATTTCAACTGTTTAGCTATCACGGTTCATGATGATATACAGCCTGGTGACAGACAGACGGACAGCAGAGTCCCGAAATCTGAATAATATCTGTCTGAATAGGGTCCTGTTTTTACCCTTTGGGTACGGAACCAAAAAAAACAAATAAGCATTAAGTAATTATTTTTACAATAAAATGTCAAATCAACCCATGAAAATATTAGATATCCTTATAAACTTTAAGTGTGTGTAGTCCCAGTGGAAAAATGTTGATTTTCTTCATTTCAGTTTAGCAGATATTTAGTGTATGACGTTGTGTAAATGTGTATGGTAAGTACAAATTTGTGCATCCAACCGTTGGGGAGTTATTCAACAAAAACTGTTTCCACTGGAACTACTCATCCCAGCGGCACTTCTTTTTTCCTATGGATGTACTAGAAAAAAAATACATGCAATAATTAGTGTGTGACGAGAGGTAAATGTGTATGTTTAAATGAAATTTGTGTGTCTTAAAACTGCGAAGATATTTAAGTTTCCGCTGCGCTGACGTTTGGCTATTTGATGAAAATCATATAATCGGTTTAGTGCAGAGTTGAATTTTTTTACGCAAGTTGCTATGAATTTGTGTATAATGTGTGTGAAAACAGATTTTGAAAAAAGCATACCATTTAGGAGATATACACGTAAAGGTAAAATATGGTTATTAGGTCCAAGTTGTTAAAATAAGAACTTTAGAGCCTAACTTTTTACGTTTACTTGTATCTTGTAAGGGTCTACAATGTCTTGCCAAGTTTCATTTATGAGCGCTTAGTAATTATGGAGCTATGGCATAATTTACTACGAATGGACCACTATATCTTATGACATCCGATTGTAGGACTTTTTCAAAAAGTAAAGTCAAAGTATTTATTTCAATTAGACCATTTATAATATGTGTGTAATATCTATAATATGTATGTATTTAGAAATATATAAGTATGTTTATCAGTTGTCTGGTTGCCATAGTACAGGCTCTGCCTAGTTTGGGATCAGATGGCGGTGTGTTGGTTGTCCCAAGATATTATTATTATTTACAGGCACTTTTGAATTGTCAAGGTCGGTCGGTCAAAAAAGATGAAGCTATTTGCACGTCCTAAAGCGTAGATCTCTATGGAGAAAAACGTGCAAAGAACTCCATGGACACTCTTTTAAAAATAATATTTTGTTACAAAATCATGGTTACATCATTCATATTGAAATTATACATTTATGTGAGAACGGTGTAAAAGACGTGCAGGATAAAAGAGTCCGGAGTAAAAAAGAAACAATTCAAAGAAATAATTAAAATAAACCATGGCAGCCAAGAGATGACCAACCTCAGCTGACGGCGCCCGTTCACGAACATGACGCATACGCAAACACCATTCGGCTCAACCATTTTTAAGGGAGCCAAATGATCCAACTCATACGCCACTATCAGCCAGACTTTTGAGTGAGCATGACATCCCCAATTGCCAGGGTACATTCTAGTCAAAGACCTATCCAAAATGATTTTAATGGAAAAGCAAAATAAAACAATTCCAATATTTAGTGTATTAATGCAACTATTCACATATAAAAAATTTCAGCTCATTACACTACATAATTAAAGAGATATAATAAAAAGGCATGTATTTAAATCGATATCTGTATATTCCCTTTTTTCGATCAAAATATTTCAAAGTTAAACCAAAAATACTGACAAATCAAAAAAAACAAATTATGCACACTAAATAAATCAAATTCGATATACTGTTTAATGGTATTTGCAGAACTGTTTTACTGAACGAATATTTGGCTAATGATATTTCTGGGTGGTTTAAAAAAAAATAACCACGAAGGGGATGGCGGGGTCTGTTCGCTCGCTTCGCTCGCTCACCTTGACCCCGCCATCCCCTTCTAACCTAACCTGTCCGAGTCGGGGTGCCCAATGACCGGCTACTATTGTAACCATGATAACCACCTGCTATTTCAGGGAAGTGCAATTTAGAGTGCAAGTTAGTATTTTTGATAAACAATTCGTATTTTTGTTTTATAAATCATAAATCCGATGTATGAACCACATTTTTGGTGTGAATTCGATAAAAAGGTCATCTCGTTTTGGATGATTTTTTTAGTTTTTTTTGTTAGACATGTTTTCTAATCAATTGGGATTTTTTGCACAGCATTATCTTTTCTGGTATGCATAAAATTATACAGATGTGCATTTAAAAATATCCCTAATAAAAATACCAGAACAACCGAATTACATGGATAAACCGACCAAGTTTGATTGGCTACAAAAAAGCGATGCTGCAGTATAAAGAGCTGACGTTCTAAAATTTCCATTATAGTATCGTTATCGTGTTTAATAGTTTCGTACAGGCGCGTACACAATAGTTTCGCAGAAAATAAAACAATTGCATTAACTTTGTACTCTTAAAAATATGTAGGTAGGTACGTAATATTATTGCGGGATTATTTTGATTGTGATTTGAATAAATGCAAACAAGAACAAATGAAATTCCCGTCTCACACTTCAAAGTATCTACCAAAGTACCTAGAACAAAAAAAGGTACTTACACATATTCGAAACAAGTTCGAATAGGAGACTGCAACTTTTAAACAGCTGGACAGACTTTCATCCAATGTAGGTATTTACATATGGCTGTCATAAAAACTGTAGGCACTGGAATCTGCATAGCAGATATAGGCAACTTTACTTACTTTACTTATAAAGTATCCAAAATTTGTATAGGTACCTAATAGGTTAAACATAGCGATCCTGACATTGAAATTACACCATAATATATGAGTGTACTACGTGAGCTCGACAAATGGATGTGCGATTAACGCTTATGCGACAAAACTGTACTGCGACTCACCATAGTTCGAATGCACGCTTGTGCGACACACTGAAAATCGACATCACGCTAGTGTGACAAACGATTGCGCGACAATAGTTCGACACTACGGTAGTGCGACACTACGGTAGTGCGACAGTACTGTAATTCGACAGTACGTTGGTGCAGTATTACAGCAGTGTGATTCTGTAAACATGTCGAAGTGAGCACTTGGGCAGGGTGCACGACGGGTGAGTTGTCAAACCAGACAAATAAGATGGAATGACAGCTCACTTGTCGTTCACTCCGCCTAGGTGTACACCGTGATATGTCGACAGAATCGACCGGCAGTAGTTTGACACTACCAAGTGCGACAAACGATTATGCGATGCTGCAGTCTGTAGATATTAAATGAAAAATAAGAAAGCATTAACTTCATCTACATAAATAAAAATGAATCGCCGAAATGTATAGTTGTAGTAGTTGTAGTAGCAGTTGCAGTTGTTCTTGTTATTGATTCTGAGGCGGTACGAAGTTCGCCGAGGAAGCTAATGTATAAATAAAACAAACTACATTGCATTATAATCAAAACTATTTATGATATGAAAAAAAAACATGTTTAACAAAAACGATTAGATTTTATTTAAAAATTATTACTTTTTTTTTTGAATAACAAATATAGGACAGGCCACGCAAGAGTGAGAATAAATCCATTGTATCTTTTTTTTAAAATGCTTTTTAATTTTTTCTTCTTTATCTTTTTGATTTTTTCTTATTTTTGGTTCACTAGCTCCTTGACCTATAATCTTGTGTATTGTGTCCGTTGTCGTTTTTTGTACTTTTAATATTTCCTCAAAAGTATTATAAACATTCCATTTTTTGCGACCCAAACTGCATTCCATCTATGGTGCCAAATTTCGACACAGTTTTGTGTAGTAAGTATGTACATCCATTTCGATGCTAGAAACTACAGACCATAAGTGTGGTGGGAATTTTGGTGGTGTTTTTTTCAGCTTCAGACAACCAGGTACTACGGCTCGTTTTTTTTGTGTAAGCTCCTTCTACATAATACTTCCGAAACCACACATGTGAGAGAGAAGTACTACCAAAAGATGCTGAAAAGGTATGCACCTTTTCAGCATTTTTTGGCAGTACCTGTTCTTCAATAAGGCGGAAAGCTGCTGGAATTTCTTCTGGGCATAAATAAGCCAATGCAGCTAAGTGCCTTATTTTGTTTGCAAAGTCGTTGCCCGGTCCATATTTTTGTGCAAATCCAGCAGCCTGCACATGTTTCCAGATGTTCTGGGTTAAATGAAAAAAACAGCCTTTTTGTAAAGTTTTTGGGAAAACTGTCTTAACCGCTTATATAGAAGCGATTACCAAATCTGTCAAAACAATTTTAGGCTGAAGTATGATATTCATCTCGTTTAAAACGCAGGTGCGAATAATTTCTAATAAGATAACATAACAATGATTTTTACCAATTTAATAGTGTTCAATCTGATTCATATCGCAATCTTACCTCCAAAACCAATAAGGATGGATCGATACATAACTAACAAAATAAGTAATATACAATGATGAGTCTAAAAACCAAAAAACCTAAACCAACCACAAACCAAAACAAAACAAACCTAAATGACCTTTTAACTTCAGTAATGTTTCCGTAATTAGAAGAAAACCATAAAAGGTTCACACGGAAAATGAAGAATTATATCGTTATAAGTGCTAGCAAGTTTTATACCCCGTAATCGAATCCGGGAACATTACCAAGAGTTTGTAACTAACTAAGCCATCAAGGTCATCATATAATATATAAATGATTATGAATACAAATGTGTCTTCATGTCGTACTAGCGTGATGTCGATCTTCAGTGTGTCGCACAAGCGTGCATTCGAACTATGGTGAGTCGCAGTACAGTTTTGTCGCATAAGCGGTAATCGCACATCCATTTGTCGAGCTCACGTAGTACACTCATAATATATTGTACCTATGTTTTACAAATAAATGATTTGAATTTGTCGTTGAGATTAAGTAACAAAATACAGTTGCAACTTGAACCTATATACCTTCCAACAGATAACATTTTCATGAGGTATTTTAGTAGGAAGTACGTAATTTATGATCTTACCTTGTTTATCTTCCAATCATTCTCACTACTGGCTCACTGAGTATGTCACAGTCACTTACACTATGTCAATAACCGAGTCCAATAAAAAAACAGCTATACACCTACCAACCTATACATTTACTTATATAAATTAGTTCCCTTAACTAAAAACTAGATGGCGCTAAGTTCGACCACTTCCTAGTAAAAAAAAAAAATAAGGTAGAGTTGCCTGTCTATAGCCAGTATACTATTGTAGTCTTTGAATAGTATACTGGCTATAGACAGGCAACTCTACCTTATTTTTTAATATTAGGAAATCGTCGAACTCAGCGCCATCTAGTTTTTCGTTAAGGGAACTAATTTATGAAAGTAAATATATAGGTTGGTAGGTGTGTATAGCTGCTGTCCGATCCTTTATGTTATTAGGTAGAGAGAAGAGTGTATCCGCTATATAGGTACTACAAACATACGTATTACTTAAAGGAAAAAAGAACCACAGAATTGAATTTTAACCCATTTTATTAAAAAAAACATGACACATTTACAATAAAATTTTTTGTTCGCCTTTTTCGTCCCTTATGATTATGGTAGTGCCGATTAGCCTTTTCTTTCATTGAATCGTTAACATCCCAAAAGGTTATTTTTCCAGTGAGAACATTATTGATATCTTTGCACCTGATGTTTACAACAACAACACACACAACACGATTGTTCGAACGAATTGTAACGCGGCTCAACAACATGGAGAAACGAAAGCTCAACTCAACATGCAGATGCACTAGCAAAACAACAAAAACTCTATTGCAAAAGGAAAATAAATGCGCACGAGTAGTTCTTTACACTCTCACGCAGCCATTTGCAATTCAAGTGTGGCCATTAAAAAACAAACTTTTGCACGTTTAAATACCAAAACATAACTTCTTCACTAAAAAAGCTCATAATAAAAACCTAATAATGTACTAATTTATACATTCTATTATTTTTATATAAGAAGATCATGAAATTATATTATTTTTCTTGATTAATGTTATAAAGCAACTCCCAGCAAAAAAATAATATATTTAACCTTAGCAACATCGCAATTTGTTTCCCTTAACGAAAAACTAGATGGCGCTGTTTTCAATAAAAAAAAAAATGGAATTTTAATTTTGTTCTAAGTTGCCATAGCATGTTTGTACGCTTGAATCAGCAGAATATTAAGGACATAATAATTAGGTACCTACTGTAACAGCAAACAACAGTAATCTGTTGTGTGCCCACCTGTACTAGTCCAATAATGGTAAAACACTGGAAATTCTAGAACGTCAGCTCTTTATACTGCACGATCGCTTTTTTGTAGCCATTCAAACTTGGTCGGTTTATCCATGTAATTCGGTTGTTCTGGTATTTTTATTATATCTCTTTAATTATGTAGTAAAATGAGCTGAAATTTTACATATGAATAGTTGAGTTTATAGGAATATGTTTAATTTTGCGTTTCCATTAAAAAGTCTTACAATCGGATGTCATAAAATATATGCTCATTAATTACTAAGCGCTCATAAATGAAACTTGGCAAGACATTGTAGACCCTTACAAGATACAAATAAACGTAAAAAGTTAGGCTCTAAAGTTCTTATTTTAAGAACTTGGACCTAAGAACCATATTTTACATTTACGTGTATATCTCCTAACCGGTACGCTTTTTTCAAAATCTGTTTTCACAAATATTACACAAATTCATAGCAACGTGCGTAAACAAATTCAACTCTGCACTAAACCGATTTATATGATTTTCATCAAATAGCCAAACGTCAGCGCAGCGGAAACTTGAATATCTTCGCAGTTTTAAGACACAAAAATTTCATTTAAACATACACATTTACCTCTCGTCACACTTATCGTATTTTTTTTCTTGTACTTCCATAGGAAAAAAAAAGTGCCGCTGGGATGACGTAGTTCCAGCAGAAACAGTTTTTGTTGAATAACTACCCAATGGTTGGATGCACTTTGTACTTACCATACCTACACATTTACACGACGTCATACACTAAATATCTGCTAAACTGAAATTAAGAAAATCGTCATTTATCCGCTGCGACTACACACACAAACTTTAACTCTGTGTTTGTGATGGATAATGTAAGAAATAAAGTATGTTTTATTTCAGTTACATACAATAATCCAAAATGATCCGCAACTCAAGTATTATTGACCAGCTGTTTCTCTCGCAAAACAATGAAGAAGGTTTTTACATGCATGACCCCAAATTACAACAAACCACAGAGGAAGGCGTACGATTTCTCTTCAAGCAGTTTAAAAGAGTAAATATCCACATTTCCCACTAAAAATATGAAAGTGTGTGTGTTTGGATGTTTGTTGATCAATCATGCCTCAATGACTGAATAGATTTGGATGTAATATTAAATACAGATAGACCATGCATGGTCTGGAATTTCATACCTGTTGTGTCATGATAATTGTTGAAATTTTCAAGCAAAAATTTGTAACTTGTGTTACAAAGGGAAATCTTCAAATTTCCCCCTGAAAACAATGCAGGCTTTTTTACCAGATTTTGGTATCTTTAATTTTTAAATTGTTTGAAGTAAGTAGTACAAAGCTGTACTAATCCTCAGCAGTGACGGAACAAAGAAGAAGATGTGCACAGAAATGTATGGGGCCGTCGTATTTTTTTTTCACGATTTCAATGTTACACATTGTATAATTTTCTCCCGTGCGAAGCGAAGGCAGGTCGATAGTTATAGTTTATTTTTCTTCTTGTTTCATACATATTTCACACTTCATTGTCACATAATTAATATATATTACCATATAAGTTATTATTATTATTAACATAATATTATGTTTTATTTTTCAGAGAAAAAATGGTGTGATATTAAATGATCCCAGCACATTTTTCAGGAATACTCTAGTATGTATGTTCCTGAAAACTGTTCGCCCGCTGCTCTCCAGGCCCGCGTTACTCTTGTGCCAGGAGGGTAGCGAGAAGAGTTGGCTTGATCGGTTCGACACCTGGACTTCAGTGTTGGTCCCTGGTAATGGAATATCTTTTCTTAATTAAGTATATTTTTTATGTTCGGAATATCCACATCATATAAGTCCTGCAACCTCTATAAAACAAAGCCGCTTCCCGCCGTTTGTTCCTCTATACGCTTAGATCTTTTAAAATACGCAACGGTTAGAGAATTTCTTCTGGAAGTTTTACAGAAAATTCGATGTTTTGCCTCACGGTGGTCCAAGCGCCCTACAAGCACGGTCATAAATATCTTACTTCATTAAATGAGATTTTTCTGAAGAGTAAATAATAAAAAATACTTCACAAATGTACATTCATGCTATATTTATATAAATTAATACATTATATACAATAAACTGTACAATATGTACTGTTTATATTTAAATTTAGCTAGTCAATATTTGAGATTTATTGTCCCTCGTTCGGAAATAAATCTGAACATGATATTAACTCTATTCATGAAGGAGATATAATTAAATATGTATTCTTTTGTATATTATACATATCGTCGTTGTAGTGCGAGAAGTCACTAAGTGACATTTTTGGCCAAAATGAGTTAATGATGCCAAAGTGTTTTTAAACCCATTATATACCTTAAGAGAAGGTAAATAAGGCCATTTTTTTAGTATTTCAAATAATATGTGAATGGCAGAAGTACATAACTACGTGTTAAGGAAAAAATCAGCCTATGAAAATTAACTAACGGTACTTCAGTAATTTATGATTACTAATGTTTTCTCAATTACTGGGACTGCACTGCACATTAATGTTACTTAGTTACTTTTCGCATTCTATATAATTCGATGCGACCCACTCTGACTCACACAAATAGCTCTTAGTTATTTCTTGCAGACGTAAAACTGTGAATGAAATGCAATTCTGTTGTCCGGTAAAAGTCATCAACAGATTTTAAGTAATTTATAAATCAAGATAATCGCGCATTTTTCGGTCTTTACGTTCTAAAAATCTAACCAAAGTATATTAATAAAAGCAAAACCACTCGTATTGTGACTTAGTTTTTTTTTAATGCTTAGCAGTTATTATCATCATCTGATCAAACACCAAAGCAATCCGTAGATTTAGATTGCGTCCAGTTCAATGCGTATTTACCATTTTCGAGGAACTTTACCACCAACGACCTCCAAGTTCAAATAAATTAAAAACTACTTGCATGTATAAAGGTTGCGGATTTAAATGTTATGAGTTAACGGAAGAAGACAGAGTGACCCTTTGCAATATCTTATTGGTCGTTAACAGGTTTTAAAGAGAAGAAACAGTTTATATTACGACATGTGAAACAGCAAACCCCTAAAAGACGCCTTTATACGGTAAAAGCAAATCACACCAGTGCCAGGGAATACTATTTTTTTAAACATGATGCGGAAATTAGAGTAACGCTGAGTATAACAAAAGTTCCTAGATCACCTAATAAAGGATTCTGCTGTATGTGGAACGCAATCAATGGGAAACGGAGGAGTTCTGAGATTGCCACTTATTAAATTTGTCTAAGTGGATAAATATGATTCCGGAAAGTATAAAAGAGGTTTCGGTTTTTTCCGACACTTATTCAGGGCAAAACAAAAACCAATTTATTGCGTCGTTCTTTTGCATTTGATACAAACGTCGCACCTGGATGTGATAGAATAGAAATATTTGGAGTACACAGAATGATGGAGGTTGACTCACCGACACCAAAAAAATTAGCTGCAACATTGATTTCAAACAAAACCATGGCTCAAGAATTCAAGATGGCAAGAAGGTACAGTGGCTAAGTTAAATGTCTGAGATACGACGTATCCTGGCGTAATAAAATTTAGATTCGGCTATGATGTTGAGTACTGGTTACGACAAAAAAGACAAGACGTAAGAAATGTCTTGGTGCTCCGGCTGGTGGCAATCTTACCAATTACACAATAAAAAATAAAGGTCTGTTAAACCTTTGCCGTACGGACATCATATCGGTTGAATTCCACTTACAGTTTAATTTTTGACTGTTAACAACCAACTAGATAGGCTGCGAGAACCGCACACCTTCGAAGGTACTGATGGAGAAGGTACAGAATAAATAATAAATCAAAGCATGATTGTGTTAGATTTTGTTTATACAAAGATGACTATTTGTGTAAGTACTTTGGTATAATTAAGATCTCCTAAAAATAGTTTATTTTTTATGACATCTTTTTTGTTTTAAATAACTAATTATTACATTGAATTTATGATTTTTCTTTCTAACCGACCCTTGAGCAACAGTCACTTATTGCTGACTATCTGCAAAAAAGCTGTACCAAAAATTAATTAAGTAACACAAAAAACTCATTAACTAACCCAAATATTTTTTATTTGAATATGCTAGAATTAACTATCTTACTTTTTATTATATTTCTCAGTAACGGTAAAAATATTTACAAAGTTTACTGAATATTAGAATGCAGGGTAAAATTATCAATATTTTGTCCCAAAAAGCATTTTTGTAACTATTAGCGTCAATGTGATAAACGGATTTTAAGAACAAAAAAACTTTAAAACGCGATTATCTCGAAACTAGCTTTTTGCACTTAATTATTTCTCGCACTACAACGACGATATTATATACAAAAAAAGCAAGAAAACTAAAACTACAATTTAATTACAAACGTAATCATAACCACAACTAAGTTAAAATAACCACAAAAGCAAACCCAATTTCAATTTAATAATATAATATTCATTAAATTCGTACTAAATCTAAAACCTGCCTCGACATAACACTTTTTTTCTTACGGGGAAATTTCCGAAGACTAGTAATGTATAGGTCTGAGCTGAGCTTAGTAAAAGTCTGTTAAGTAAGTCCGTATTCGTAAGTACTCGCGACAGTTTTCACGTGTGATCCGGGAGCCTGAAGGCCTTATAATGTCAGTAAACTTTGATAAGATGGTAAAACTTCACATGCAGTTTTATCGTTCGCGAAATTTTTAATTAATAAATAATTATTGACGCTTCGTCAAATTAGCCTTAACAAAAAGGGATAAGACCTCGTCCGCATTTATATTCAGTCTTAAGCTAGTATTAGATGTATCAGAAGTATTGAGTAGTGCATTCACAGCAAAGTCATCTACTTGAGTTTTGAGATTTCTGCTAATCTTCTACGTTTCGAGGGCTTAGACAATTCTGAAAAACCTTTCCTGGGGCGTCCGCGTTCGCAACATGGCCCGGGCTGGTTCGCGTTTTCTTGAATGCACTGCTCATTATTTCTTACGAATTCAACACATTCAATTTTATTATTTATATATACTGAGTACTTATGCAAACATTTAGATTTATTTCTAGAGACGATTTTCCAAAATGTATCAAAACTTTTACATAAACTGAGTATCTTACTATCTAAGTTCCTAATATCTAGATTCTCCACCTCATCCAGTAAAGCTATAGAACAGTTTCCAACACGTGTTCATGTTTCTGAGGAACACTTCCAGTTACGGCAGACCAAATCTCAAAGAAATGCATCCTTGAGAAAGTATATTTTGACCAAAGTACCTGAAAAAAAAGATTTAAATATTTTACGTATGTTTCGTAGACCGTGCTACGCCTGAGCCTACGCGGTCGTAGAGGCTATATAGCAACTAAAGTCGCAAAAGGACGCAAAAAAACTTTTTAAATTTTCAGAATAGACAGTTCAATCTTTAATTTAAAATATGTGAGAGTATTTGACTATTGTTGAAATTAGTTGTAAGTCTATGTGAAGTCAACAATAAGTTAAATTTTTGGTAGAAATCCTGTGTGGCGTAGCACGTAAAATATGTCATAATAAGTCGAATAAAAATAAAAAAAATTAACTAAATATTAAGAACATACCTTGATCTTGGAAATCCATGTCACAAACGCCACTCAAAACAATGCAATTCTGAGAATTCACCATTAAACAAATAATATGTTTTAATGAGTTACTGATAAGGCGAGCGCAACGTAATGATGTGTTCACTTCGGAGGTCGAAAAATAAGTGATAATTAGGTAAAATGGGTGACATATTAATATTTTTGGGTAGCTAGTTTATCGGTTAATCGTAATAAGTAATTAAAGTGGGGTAATTGATGATGAAATTTTTGCATTTATGACCTAAGGCGGGACCACCGTGACGGTCCAAAAAGCGATATTCGGGCGCTCATCAGTAAATATTCCCCTTGCGAAGCCGGGCGGGTTGCTAACTATAGTTGCGTAGCCCGCACTCTAAAATGGCAACTTTAAATATAAAAAAGAAGTTAACTACCGCGACCTTGTTGGGAACGTGCATGACAAAAGGCAGCACAAAAGTTTCATTGATATGTATGTTTTACTTAAAAGTTTCGAAATTGCAATGCTAGATGGCACAGTCTTCTTCGAGCACCCTAAACTGAGCGAGCAGGCCAGGAACGTGCAGGTGGCAGCACAGAAACGTCAACGTCAAGTGTTCTTAACGTTTAAGTTTCGAATATGCAACACTAGATGGCATAGTCAACGCCGTGCACGTTCCACTTATCGCGCGCGCGTATCTATCTTGCTACCACCGCACCGATAGTGCTTGCGCTGTTTGTTTTTTAGTATGGGTGAAAATGAAAAATTCTATAATGAATCAAAGACATTTCCTACTGTTTCGCATAAAAATCAATATTTTCCTCCTGTTTGCCGTCATTATTTGAGACCCAGACTTAGATCCTTATTTTCACCCATACTCGTTCGTTTTCCGTTTAGGAATACTTATTGATTTTTGAAAATCCAAAAATGCTGTTTTAATTTTCATGAAAATCAAGTCTCCTTTGGGTATTTTACAGTGTTTCAGATTGGCTATTCACGGCCAGTTTAAAAATTCAACTTTTGTTGATTTCAATAATATGCTAAGCGAAAGAAGCAGAACAGAAATAAATCATTTTTTTTAATCAATTGCAGACCTAGCAATAGAGACACACGATCCTTACATCGCAAAAATGGTGATAATCAATACAATGGTGAACCTACACAAGTTCTGTGAACGCGAATGGAGCATTATCATAGTTGATGGGGATCACGTTACCACTCCCAACCCCATACTCAAGCTACCCTTTAAAACCTGTTTCAAGGTTTGGAATACTCAAGTAAATATGAAAGTAAGTAAAGGATTTACCTATATCATCAAATACTTACCTAATGTTAATTACTTTGCACACTATAAAAATAAAATCCATTTATTTCAGGTTTCCCCATAGCTATTTGAATTACATTAGATTACAAATTAAAATTTAATAATAATAATAAAAACAATGTCAACAAATCAGAAATACACAATCAATAAAATTAAATCAGTCAATGTCAAATAAAAAATTGTCGGAAATTACATTTATATAAATAAGAGATAAATATAAGAGTTTAGAAACAAATTTTGGATAAAATTAAATTAATTAAAACTCAGCAATAATGTTTTTAACCAGTTGTTAACATGCCCTGGCTACTATACCACTTCTATATGCCTACTGCACACTTCCTGATATAGGTTATATGAGTTCATATATATATATATATATATATATATATTTTATATTAGACTGAATGTCAATCCGTCTTTTACTTATTGACTTATTCTACTCAACAATGTTTAAAAATTATTTGTTTATCACTTGTGGTTCGAGTCACAGTTCTATCGCTAAATTCTACCATTGCCCGTTTTTTTTAATGGTACTCGTATAATGGAGTGTGCTAGCTAACATATTGTAAATAATATTTTATTTTATGATTTCCATGTTGTTGGATACATATTTATTTTTTGTTCGTGTCTTAAAATACTTTGCGTACTATTGTTTAATTGAAGTTCTTAAAACGTAACAGACAGATGTGTTGCTGGGGAGTTTGTTGCGCCACTTCTTCTTCCCAGCTAAAACACTAGGAAGTGGTGACGGGTGGGCGTTTTGGGGGACTGTCTTTATGTAAAATTTGACGTTCAAAAAGTGCTGGCTCTCAGCCTAATTTGAATAAATGACTTTTGATTTTGATTTTGATTTATAAGGGCAGTCCAATCGTCCAGCTATTGTATTAATTCAAGACAGATGTTGCCGGGGAGTTTTTTTGCGCTACTTCTACCTATATTTTAGGTTTTTGTCTAATTTGAATAAATGACTTTTGAATTTGAATTATAGTCGTAAGCGCAAAGGCACTTGAGTTCGATACTGAAAGGAGATGTATTCTGAAAGAGGGCGTTAAATATAAATTTATTTTCGTTTTGATTACAGGACAATCTGGATCGATTTGAAGAAGTTTACAAGTGGATGTATCCCCGCGAGATATTCGATAAACAATTTTTTACTCCTGAACCTGGAAATTCTATAGATTGTGTAGAAAAGTCTATTCTTCTGGATGCTTTTTTTGAAGACATTATTCTTGGGAATTGTGGTACATCTGAGGTTAGTTTATAATAACTTAGCTAAAAGATTTTCATTCATAATTAATTATAAGGCCCTCTTGCACAATACAGTTATATTTTAACCTGGGGTCATGTATGTGTATGTGTGGAATATTTGGTATTAAACCTCATGATAGCAACTTTTTTTTTTTTTAAAATTTGTTGTTTTCTTGCAATCTGCCTGCTTCAGGGCATTTAGCTAGAGGTCACGAACTTCCATTTTGTCTTGAACGAACCTAGCCCAGTGGCTAGTCCATCAGTTTTCCCAAGAGGTCATATGAGGTGTTGGGGGACTTGTCGTTTTATTCGGTGGAATGTGCTGGTGGTCTTTATCAGGTTACAAGCAAGTGTTGTTGTTTGGGTGCTTTTCAATACGCTTGGGGTAAGATTTGAGCTTCTTTATTATCTCCTGCTTCACCATTGGCATCTTCAGGTTGCGGTGTAATTGATTGTTGGTAATATACCATGGTGCATTTGTTAGCATACGCAGTATCTTTGACTGGAAATTGTGTTAGCAACTGAATCTGAGTTAAGAGCGTTTACGCCCTACGGCATTTCATACAAACTTCCAAGTCCTTATTTTTCGTGAACCGATCTTAATGAAACTAGGTATGGATACGCTAGATATCCAGGTCGAAATAGTCAGTAGATAACATTTTCGAAAAAGAGTTCAGAGGGAAAGATAGATGATTTTAGGTTTTCTATAGAAAGTGAAAAATCACTCTATGCACGCGCACTCAGCCAGGCTGCCTAGTGCGCGGGGGGCCTATCTTTCCCCCTGAACTCTTTTTCGAAAATGTTTTCTACTAACTGTTTAGATCTGGATATCTAGCGTGAACTGATTTTAATAATAATACCTTACCGGTGGGGTGGGCTACTATTTTTATATTTTTAAATGTTTTTTTTTTATTTTTTGTAGAAATGTTCGGACGGCTTAGGACCTCGAGGCCCACCGGCCTGTGATAGGGTCCCAGCTCCCGTTGAAAGTTTGCAGCGCATGCGATGGACATTATCCACCAACGAAAATGTCATGCGCGCATACTATGGGGCTACAGGGGGGGGAACTAACCTGACTGCATACCGTGGTCGGATGCTCTCTCTGTTTCAGGTACTTGAACCGGCTGTCAACGTTTCGGCCCAACGACTGTCGGATCAGGTGCGCGGCATCCAGCGTAACCGTATGCTAGATGACAGTGTGCTTGATCGCCTCCGATTGGAAATGTTTAACCATGTCATTACTCCTCCGTCGCAGACTGCGGCACCACCACAGTCAACCCAAGTATCCAGACACGCTGACGAGGATCGTAATGACAGGGTTACAAACGTAAGTACCCAGTGCAATGACGAATTGAGCGTTCAGGCTCAGAATGTCCCTTTCCCAAAATGTCCCTTGGTTTCAAAAAGTCCCTTTCCCGAAATGACCCCTACCCATAATGTCCAATTCCCAGAATGTCCCTTTCCCGAAACGTCTATTTCCCAAAATGCCCCCTTCCCGAATTGTCCCTTATTTTGAGAAAGGGACATTGAATCAATTTTATCAAAATCGGTTAAGCAATTTCGTTTTTAAATTCAAATAGCTATAAAAAATATGTGGGAAAATCATCCATGTATACGAAATTACGTATTTTTGCTTTCCTGTGACTTTCCAGTGGTGTTGTTAGGTGTGGGGTACCACTAAAAAGTGAAAAATAAAAAACTTTTTCACAAAAAAAAGCCAACTTCCAAAAAAAACACTACAAAGTACAAAATAACTTTAATTTCTACCGACTACCGAAATTAAAGTTATTTTGTACTTTGTAGTGTTTTTTTTTTTGTGAAAAAGTTCTATTCAGAATGTCGCCAGTATTTTTCATGAATCAAAAACCTAACCAATATTGCAAATATAACAAAATGAAAGCGTAAAATACACGTGCAAGTATTTCTAATATTAAATTAAAATAAAGGACATTTTGAGAAAGGGACATTTCGGGAAGGGGACATTCTGGGGACATTCTGGGGGTATTTCGGGAAAGGGACTTTTTGAAACCAAGGGACATTCTGAGCCTGAACGGAATTGAGGAGTGCTTTGCAGTGTGCTATTCGGGAATATCGTTACATGCCGCCTGAACTTAGACCACGTTTACCTCGTTTGCCCATGCATAACAAAAATAGGGCGCTGGTGGCAGCTCTTGATTCGCAGTTGTCAAATTATTTTGATGACTGCGTAGACCTCACTGATGCACACTCGATAATGTACTGCGCGGCTGTAGCGGCATGTCGTGTAGCTCACGTCAAAATAACAGAAGACAGAGTTACACGACCAAAACTAGCCGTACCGGCCTGGCAGTGCAGGATCGAGCGTCGTATCGGTGGGGCCAGAGCGTTAATCGGCAAACTGATCTGCTTCAGGGAGGGCAACACTCGCCCTGGAGTGATGCGCTTTGTGAGACGGGCGTTTTCGGGGACTGATATCAGCCCCCAAGACTATATGTCCTGTATCACAGAGCACATCGACTTCCTGAAGCAGAAGGTGTATGCATGGGCAAACCGTATTCGTAGGTATAGGCGGCGAGTGGAACGATACACCCAGAATTGCACATTCCGAAGTAATGAAAGGTGGGTATATAGGGCTTGGGAGCGACCGGAACAAGGTGTGACTGACGCGCGCCTGCCGGATTATGACGCCATGTTCTCATTCTGGCACAGCATCTGGTCGGTGCCTGTCAGTCACACCGAAGGAGATTGGAGGTCGAACGAACGTGCGATCCATTACCAGAAATGGGGGCAATCACAATCAGCCCCCAAGATGGGCCGTGCAGTCCGTCCGTTGCCTAACTGAAATCTCCAGGGCCGGACGGACTGCACAACTTTTGGGTTAAGTGGTTACTTGAGTCGCATGTTCGTTTGGCATCTTTGTTCCAAACTGCCTTGGAGTCCGGCACGCTGCCCGAATTCCTTACCACAGGAGTGCCCACCTGCTCCATAAATCTGGTAGCACCGCGGAACCCAAAAACTGTTTACCGACGGTCTATAAGGTTCTTACATCCATTTTGAGAACTTAATCACATTAGCAGCAATAACATCATGTCTGCCTCTCAAAATGGATGTAGGAATGGGTCCCGCGGTACTAAGGAGCTATTCCTCATTGATACGGCCATAAGGCAACAGGTTCGGCGTTCCCGAAAGGATCTGTCGACATGTTGAATAGACTATAAGAAGACCTATGACTCGGTGCCTCATACATGGCTCATGAGGGTGCTAGAATTGTATAAAATTGATGCAACGCTACGCACCTTCCTGACGTCATGTATGGGGGGCAATGGAGGACAGTCCTTCGCTATTCAGGATGTCAAAATATCCAGAGGAATAGCGAACCGGTAAGGATCGAGCAGGGTATATTTCAGGGCGATAGTTTGAGTCCGCTTTGGTTTTACCTAGCCTTGAATCCTTTCAGCACACTGCTGGAGAATTCAGGACTAGGCTATCGGTTGAAGAGAGGTGGGCAGGTTATATCTCACCTCCTTTACATTGATGATCTGAAACTCTTTGCCCCCAGTAATCTGCAACTGATGGAGCTACTGAAGGTAACTGAAACTTTCAGTAGTGCCATCAGGATGGAGTTTGGTGTGGACAAATGTGCGGTCATGCATGTAAAGCGTGGAGAGATTATGGAATCCGTGGGATCGCAACTGTCGGATTCCATAAACCTGAGATCCCTCTCTCCAACCGAAACTTACAAGTATTTGGGTATGTCGGAAGCGTTAGGCATCAGTCTTACTGACATGAAGCATTCGTTGAAGGAGCGCTTCTTTGGCCGCCTGAAGAAGGTTTTCAACAGCCTTCTGTCGGGCGGAAACAAGGTGCGCGCTTTCAACGGATGGGTCATGCCGGTATTGATGTACTCTTTCGGCGTACTCAAATGGACTCAAAAGGAACTTGACGCCCTGGATAGGCGGCTCCGTACACTGCTAACTGCACATCGAATGCATTACCCACGATCCTCGGTAATGAGACTGTATATCCCGCGAAAGTGTGGTAATCGAGGCTTTTTAAATGCTAAGACTCTCGACAATCGCGAGATATGCAGTCTCAGGGAATATTTCCTAGCTGTCGACGTGGGTATGCATCGAGCTGTAGTGGCGGTGGACAAGGGACTCACCCCGCTCTCCTTGGCAAATGAAAACTGGCGCAAACCTGCGGTGCTTTACACTAACGATCGCAGGGCGGTATGGCAGAGTAAGGAACTTCACGGACGCTTTTTCCGGGCCCTACACGGGCCCGACGTAGATCAATTAGCGTCCGTAGCCTGGCTACGTTTTGGTGACCTCTTCGGAGAAACCGAAGGTTTTGTCTGTGCAATTATGGACGAAACTATCATGGCGAAAAACTACCGGAGATTTATTGTGAAGGACGGTACGGTTGACATATGTTGGGCATGTCACCGTCCGGGAGAATCAATTAGCCACATTATCTCTGGTTGTTCTCGTCTTGCTAACGGAGAGTACTTGCATAGACACAACCTTAAAGCCAGGACTATCCATCAGCAACTTGCTCTGAAATACTCTCTTGTGGATTTGGAGGTGCCGTACTACAGGTATGCGCCCGACCCAGTGCTCGATAATGGCAGTATCACATTGTACTGGGATCGGTCCATCATCACTGACAGGACTATTGTTGCAAATAAGCCTGATATAGTGGTGGTGGACCGAATCGAGAGGCGTGCAATGATTGTAGACATAACCGTTCCTCGTGAAAGCCGAGAAAGATAAACAAATAAAATATCTTGACTTGGCTCGCGAGGTTGTCGACATGTGGGATGTGAATTCGGCAATCATTGTACCGATAGTCGTGTCAGCCAACGGCTTAATAGCCACGAGCCTCGACTAAGGCTCTAGTTAGGCAGCTGGATCAAGGGCTTTATTCAGAAGGCAGTACTTCTAGACACGGCTCGTATTGTTAGGAGGTTCCTCTCTCTGGAGCCCTGACCGCCGCCGCGCCGGTAGCTTGGACCCTGTTCCCGATACTGGTGGACTACTATTTTTAAATGTTTTTATTTTTTATTTTAGAAATATTCAAAAATGTAAATGATATGTATTGAAAATTAATATAGCGACCTAACGAACCTGATCTCCCGGGAGAAGTCTTGTTTCTCATCCCCGGCTTGCCTTTATTGGCTGGCCGGAGTAAACACTGACGAAGAACAGAGCTCCTACCTCTTTTTGGCCGGTCTGAGTGGAGATTCGCTCGAGCAAACGTGCTTGGGAGAAGGATGTATAATCCAGTAAGATGCTGGTAGGGATCTTGACCGTACTTCCGGGATTGTCCTGATAACCGTGGTATACCTCTCCACTCCTCTAGCACCTCAGGATATGTTGCCCCCTTGGCGCTACGTCACTTTGTGCTAGCGACCGTTTTCGGGGGCCCATTTATTGAGTGTGCAAGTCACCCCCTGCCATTTTAAAACCGTGTACATTGTTAGTGGTCAATAGTTTTCCCATAGTATACGGTAATCAGTCAACTAAACCACCCAAACCCTTTTATTTTTTGTTTCCATATTCTGCTATAGTCCAGCACCAACCGGGGATTATCCTTGGGTATACATTTATAGTACATACAGAGATAATCGTCGGCTGGTGTCTCATTCCATTTAAAATGTCTAACGGGGCATTTGCGAGTTGGCTTCGGCCCCTCGTACGCCTACCAAAGGACCGGGACCCCATGGTCCCGAGATTGTTCAAAATCTAAATAATAATTAATTGAATGAGTAACTTTGGACTAGATTACAATGCAAGGTTAGTTGAGTTACACTGGTATAATAAAGTTTCTAGATCTAGTTAGTGGGTGCAGTACTGTTCTTCTAGATAGGTTACGAGGTAACCTGTGTTTAGAAGAAACAGTTCCGATCCCCTGTGATAACATAGTGGTTTACTTATACGTAGTACGTGTAGCATGTACGTATAAATTTTACATAGAAAAATAGTATTTAATTGACAGTAGGTAACCCATCGTAAAAACCAAAAATAAATAAATAAAGAAAGTAACAGATATTAAAAAAAAAGAAGTTCAGTGTTATTTTTATTTTTTATTTTATTTTATAGGGACTAAAACTATACAAAGTGTCTTAAACATATGACTTAACAAATATACTACCCACTACATTTTCCACAGATTACTACTTAAACTAAGACAAAATGATTAGTTCAGTGTTATTATGTGTAGAGTATTTGTAAATAGTGTGGTGTGTGTTAGGTTTTTATTATTTTTATGTTGTGTGTGATGCATGAATGTGTTTATCAATTCTTCAGGAAATCTTCCGTTTCGTTGTAGTTTAGGTTAAGTAGGTAAGAGCGAGCAGTCTTTACAAATAAGATATTTTGAGCCGTAAATTGGAAGTAAGAAAGAAAAAAAAATATTTATTTGTACCTCGCACAAGACACAAAAAGTAAAAAAAAAAATAAACAAAAAAAATAAGTAATAATAATATAAGTAACAAAAGGTACACATGCAAGAGGTAGGGGAGGGTGAATAGAGCGAATTTTTTTAATAAAAGCTGTACGTGCCGGTGGGACTGTGCAGATGTCTTTTCGGCGTTTTGATATTTTCCTAAAAGATCGTCGCTTACCATCAGGTGAGATAGTGGCGCGTGCCTATCAATAATAAAAAAAAAAGATGTTCTTTTGTGTTGCAATTAAACTATTTGTAGGATAAATTGTTGTCTCACATTCAGTAAATTGCATGATCTGTAAAGTTCGGTAGTTGGGAAAAGAATCGGTCTGAATGTAGCCACTTTTAGAATAGCTCTATGATCGATCTCCAGTGGCAGTAAGGTTTTTGCCGCACCACCCCAGCAAGAGATACAATAAATGAGGATTGACTGGCAGAGAGCAAAGTATAATTTTGGATAATTAAAAGATTGGCAACGTGCCGCAGTGTTTTAAACATATAAATAAGTTTACTTAAGCGTCCAGTAAGAGTGTTGATGTGTGATCCAAAATTAAGGTTTTTATCTAGAATTATACCAAGATATTTAACTTGTTCCACTGCAGTTAAAGTAGGACATTGACAATTTAGTTGTGATTGTGTGAGACAAGAATGGGCTTTTAAACAAATTGAGGTTTTTGGTTGCGAATTGTTGGTGATGGAAAAAGTGATACAGTTAGTTTTATTGGCATTGAGTCAGTGTGTGTGCTATAAGCCACTTCAAGGCAGAATTAAAGCCGTCTTGTGCCGTTGCTTGCAGTTTCGCCAATGAGCTAGCGGTGAAGGTGATGGCAGTATCGTCTGCAAAGGAAACTATTGTGGCATTTGGGATTCGAAGATTGCAGAGGTCGTTAATAAATACAAGAAACAGTGTGGGTCCCAAAATGCTTCCTTGAGGCACGCCATACTGTATGGGTAGCTCATCACTTTTGTGATTCTCTATAGCCACTAATTACGAGCGATTGGTAAGATAACTCTTGAACAGATCAAGTGGAGCCCCCCTCACACCTAAACCTTCAAGTTTGAGTAAAAGAGTGGGGACGGGAACGGTGTCAAATGCTTTCGCAAGATCTAGAAATATAGTTAGGTTAGGGTGGGTATACTTTATGGTTGGCATTCAACTTTTCCACTATATTGTTGACTAACATATGTACAGCGTCACAAGTGTTCGAGGTAATGCACTAGCCGTTTGTTTAGGAGGCGTTCGAGAACCTTAGACAAGGAACTAAGAACTGCTATTGGGCGATAGTTATCCGGCAAACTCCCGTCGCCACCCTTGAAGATAGGATGAATGATTGCCTTTTTAAAAGAAGTAGGGAAGGTAGCCAATTCAAAGCAGGGGTTGAAAATGTGGCATAGTATAGGTGCAAGGGTTCGAGAATATCTTCTAAGAAAGGTTTGAAATATGCCATCCCATCCAGTGACCGCATTAACCCTTAACTGGTTAATGGTACTTATAACTTCATCAGGATCTGTTTTTTCTAAAACAAAAGATTTGTTGGACTTAGAGCTATGTGTGGAAGTTTCGTGGTTTTGAGTATTCTGAATATCTTCTGCAAGTTTTTTTCCAATGTTGAAAAAGAATTCAGTTACCTTATTGCAAGACTGTTCGGGAGAGTAGGAGTGAGTTAAGAGTTGGTTGGAAGGATTCTTCGTTTTTTGAGAATTCGTGATAGTTTTAATGTCACATAGTTTTTTTGGATTTTGAGATGGATGCCTTGTTTAGTTCTTCAGAGTCATATTTTCTTTTTATTTTTTTCAAAAGTTTTGCGCTAAAAATTCTGTACCGTTTGTATGTAAGTATTAATGTTGCATTTTCCGGAGACTGTTTAACTTTTTATGGAGAGAATCTCGGTGCCGGATACACCGCAGCAAGCCTGGCGTAATCCAAGGTTTAAGTGTTCTTTTACTTGCTGGGACTTTGACAATTATCGTGCATCTATCTATGGCATTTTTTGTAATGTGTGTAAGGCCGTTGATAGCATCTTTAGGGTCAGAGATAAAGAAAAGGGGCGTTAAGTCTAAATCTTTCATAGCGATATCAAGTTGTTCGTAATTTATTTTAGAGAAAGAGTTCTGGGAAGTTATTTTTGGTATTTTATTACTTACACATAATAGGGAGGAGCAATGATCAGTAAGCGTTGTGTCGTAGATAGGATAGAGGCCTTGGATCTAATCATGATATGGTCTAAGCAGTTTTGTCCTCTAGTAGGCTGTGTATGAGCTGGTAGGAAACCGTGATACGCTATGGTGCTAAGGTATTCGTGGGATCGTGAATCTTTAGTAGTGGGTAATATCCAGATTAATGTCTCCAGTTACGATGACTACTTTGTAGGATGTTATTGAGTGCTGTAAGAAATGTATGAATGTTATCGTTTGAGGGGGACCGGTAAATACACAATACAGCTATTTCAGAGTTTAGCATGACGAGGAGACCCGAGGCCAAGATCCAAGGAAATCAGGCTCTTCGCATATCAATGAAGTTGAAAAAAAAAAAATGAAACTTGGTATACATGACGCAGCCAACTAGCTAAATCAGCCGTTTCATTAAAAGATAGCCTTTTCATAGAACTGCGTCGTTTAATCAGCGACATAAGTGACATGGGCAAGTCATTAAACGATATTGAACAAAAGATGTCACTAGGTCGCTGAAAAATCGGCACATTTAAATGAAAAGGCTAGGCAAACAATTAAACGGCTGATTAAGCTATTTGGCTGCGACATACATACGCTATATATATACATTTCGAAAAATAAGGACTTGAAAGTTTGTATGAAATGCCGTACGGCGTAAACGCTCTTACAGATAGATTCGTGCAAGTGGACCTATATATTAAATTAACAATGTAGTTGCGAAATGCTTTTATTATAATTGCGAAAGTGAGTTTGCTAGTAACACTTTCAAGCCTCCATCTCTGAACAGATTTTGATGAATTTTAGTAGAGATAATTCCCCTTGGGATAATTTCAGACTTACACGCTGGCGAAGCTGTGGGCGGTAGCTAGTATGTTATAATATAACTACTACTCGGGCGAGTTCGCTTGAAACCTGGCTAGAATGACGTTTGTGCAAAGTACAGTGTGCTAAACAGTTTTCGTTTCCATTTCATATTCTTTTACGAAAACTATAAGTATTTAATTTTTTTTTTATTAGTGGGTACATGTATATTATTAAATCGAATTCATAAATCGATATTAGGTAGTATCTTCTATTTACCTATATAATACAAGTTAACTCGCCCGAGTTCTACATTTTCTGTAATGTTCGTTTAGTATGTTGTTATTTAGCATAATACTCTTGATATGATTTCATTATATCATTTCATCTAAACGTAGGACGAATTTTTGGAATAAATTATAAATTGGACCAGACAACTCTGGAACTAATTAGTCCGAGAGCGAACTGAGCGAGTTTGTGTAGTTATCTGTGAAAGTTATCTTATGTTGTACCTACATTTTGAGCAAATAAAGTTCTGATTCTGATTCTGTATTAATGGTTCCCGGCACCAACGTGATTTAGCAAATCAATGATCATTTCGATCTCCAAAACTCGAACACACTTAATCCAGAAATGACTCATATTGCGCTGCTATTTGGTGTCTTGATTTTAGGTTAATTGGCCATGAACTCTACAAACGTTTGTTTAAAATTTTAGGTTTATGCAATTTTGGAAGTGTTTTCATAAACGTCGTTCGATATGCGTGAGCATTTTTCATTGCACACGGTTCTATAACGCCCCGGCTGCAATGACAAACTTCCCTACTTACATCAAAATGTACTATAGACACCTCATGACTCAGTTGAGACACTAACTAAAGAATTGTTATTAATTAAGATGAAATTTCTAAAACAAATGTATGTGTTCTTTTTCCAGACTTCCATAAGCGAATGTAAAGAAACAGGAACTCAAAATACTCTAACCAACTTCGGTCCAAATCGTTCTTCAGCTACTATGAAGTTAGGCAACACAACGATACGTCCGGCTTTTGCTGCTCCAAAGGAAACTGCTCCTTTGATTGTGGGCGATACAACTATAACTCGAAAAACTGTCGAACCTTCAACAGGATGCTTTATAATTGTAGGTGATACAACCATAACCCATTCTATAGCTCCCACAACTATGTTTCCATCAACAGCAGGATCTAGGACTATAGGAAATACAACTATAACTCCTACTAAAGATTCCACAAATATTGTATGTGATACAATTATTACTGCTACAAGTTCAGCTCCTACAACTGCAACTCCAACTAATCCCGTACCTACTGTAACCATATCAAGGAAAAACAAAGACGCGACTGGCACCAAAATAAAACGTTCAAAAACAAGAATAGAATCAGAAAACGCTACCAAACTGTTTGAATCACCGATCGCTGTACTAGCCAAGCTTTTAGAAGAATCACCGAAACCTGAACCAGGAGAGGAGGCAACTATCAATAGAATCGACTACTGTATTGAGAACTTTACCAAAACGAAAAGCAAAGATAAAGGAAAAGAGCAAAGCAGTACGGAAAGTAGCAAAGATGAAACAAAGACAGATGAAATAATTGAAATAACCGAGTTAGCTGAAGAACCGGATATCCTGGCTCAAGCCTCGGGCGACAAGCTGGAAGAGATGGACACCTTAGTGTTCGGACACGACACATTAATCAGCCAAGTTTCAGATACTGATTTACCTGGGAAAGGGAATACAGATTCAGACAAAAAAGAAATCGAACCACACACAATCCTCACGTGTAAACCAGTAGGCGAAAAGAGCACTCTTAACAAATTATTTACAGATAACACAAAAAGTACAAGCACCATTACTTCCAAGAGATCTGCAAAATGTTCAGATACTACTGAGAGAGATGAAAAGAATGATAGAAAAAAATTAAAAGGTAAATCACCATTAAGAACTGATGAACCAAAAGTAGATATCATTAAGATAAACCTTGATGATCTAAATAGAGAAATGAGAGATTTGGTCACAAGAGATATCCCTGAAAGATTGGCGAAAAGATGGCAGACGGCAGACAGCAGTCAAACTGCAACATGCTATGATGAAATTAAAAATAAACTTAAGTATATAGAAACCAGTGTTTCGGATAGGAAGTTAAATACAGAACAAATCGTAAATAGTCTTAAACGTAATAACATAGATGTAAAAATGAAAGAGTGCGAGCAGATTGTGGCAAAGAAATTCAAGGGGTCTTTGTTAGATAGCCTGTTTTAAATGTGTGTGTGTACCTTAAGTTTGTGTTAGGTTAGGATGTAACAATAAATGTTTTTAAGATCTCATAGGTAACACTTTACGTGTCTTATTCCTGTGATCCCAATTCTGATAGGCTTAATAGCAGGGGTTTCCAAACGGCGTACGGCGGCTCTAAAAATGACTTGAATCACAATCCAGAGGTACCAGTGACCTGAGTGTAACCGAATCAAGTTACTTTAGTCATCGGCTTCATATAGTGCACCTATCAGGCAAGGGCGCATAATGACAGAAGAAAGTAAGAGGTGCGTGCGTTGTCAAAGGTTGGGGACCACTGCCTACATACACATCGTGCTTTTTACTATATATTTATTTTTGGTCTGGAAATATAAAGTATTCGTTACTAAAAACGAGTACTTTATATTTCTTCTGAACCAATTACCGTAAATATTTATCCTAATTTTATCATTGTCACTATGTAAATTATTTTCTAGTTATAAAAGTATTTCTTCTCCGAATTTCTTCGTAGAAGTAGTGCTAAACAATCTAGTCATATTTTAGACAAAGGAATATCTGATCTGTGAAAACAAAAATCAGTATCTATAAGATTAAAATAATATACACTTATATATATTTAAAATTAATTAATTTATGACTTCCTTTCATAGATTTATATTCAATCCTGTGTGGCCTGCATTATGTAAATATGTACTTAGACGCAAACGTTTCGACATGGACGTCTGTAAATAGCACGTATACATTATTTTCATTAAAAAATATAAAATGTATATACCACCTTCAGACACCTACAGGTTTATTTCATGGGAAAATGGCAGGTAAATAGCTATTTACCTGCCATTTCCCGATGAAATTCTTCATGTATTGATGATATATGGGGAAAGGGGTGTCAAAATAAACATTATCTGCTTATATACAGCTGAAATTGCTATAACGACCTAATATGTATGTGGATTCGGGCACAATTTTCTTTAAATTCATCAATTTCAGCCGTATACAAAAACCAATGAATTTCCACCTATTGCTTTGTATTCACTCACAGGAAAAGGAAAACCACAAGGAATGTAATAAACGAAAACAATTATAAAAACATCAACATATTTATTTTTTCTATGCTTAGATAATATCATTTGCAATAAAATTTGTATACAACTGTATCACATCAATTCATAATTTGTTTTATTTTGCACCAATATTAATGAAAAAGTATAAGAAGTTTTGAAATAAGAGAGCAAACTAAATACTATTTGAAATAACTTAAAATCAACTGTACAGACGCAAGTCACCATGTTGGTACCCATTAAGGCTATGTGCAGACAGTCAAAACAGTTTTGCCTAGCGTTGACAAAACCTTGTTGCCGGGTCCACTTTATTATAGCCATTCTAAGAACACAGTTTTGACGATGTCTGCACACTGCATTACATTTATTTATTAATAAAGCATTTCACATTATTTTGGAACACCTAGAATACACGATTACTTAATCACAAAAATAACCTGCGACACATTTTTTTTTGATAATACGGTAAGTCAACACATCAAAATACCATTTTAAGATTTTAAACGTTGATAAATATCAAGGTTACACATGAAGCACACTTTGGAGCCAAGCTTAGTTGTACGTTTTGCCTGCACACCATAAAATATTTGCTGAAACTAGCCAAGGATACGTGCTGGAGGGTAGTTTTTGGTACACGGATGAACTATTGTAAAACCCGTATGCTGGGAGTCGGGATTATTTATGAAATTCCCTTCGTCCCCTTCAACAGGGACATAACATACGGGGAGGGGGGGGGGAGGGGCAACGGGAATACAGGGGTGGGGCATTATATGTGTTTACCGTTTCTAAGGCAAAGGGAATATTTGAACACCATATTTTACAGTTCATATACCTACCTATTCAAATAAGATAATGGGTAGAGAAAATATGTGTTCTACCCATAGGTAATGCTTACCAAAGTGTAATGCATGTTAAAGGATTATGATGTCGTGAAATCGTAGAATTAGCCATTTCCTGATGTGGCCGAGGTTAGGTTTGCGGGAACTTAGGGCACCCCGACACGATCATACCATTCATGTTAGGTTCCTTTAAACTCTGCAGATAGGAATCTGTCGTCGAGATTAGATTATTAGATTTGAGGTAGCCATTTCATGATCCGGGGCTCATATTTCTGTCTGCAGGGTTTACGGGAACCTAACATGAATGGGATGACGGAACTAAGATCGCTCGCTCACTCTAGCTCACGTCATCCCATTCGATCCTAGACTATTCATGCCGGGGTATCTACCCTAAGTTCCGCTGCTTGGCTAGGCAAGTCCTTGACAATTCAAAAGTGCCTGTAAATGGTATAATTAAAACAAATGCTTTGAGTTTTTTTTATTAAACGTTACTGAACCAAGTCATTTGCCTAGCTGTTCAATTAGATGCCGGAATGTCACTTAGGCCGCTGAATAAACTGCGACGTTCAATGAAAAGGCCGCTAATTAAATGTCTGGCAAGTTGGCTGCGACATAGTCACGACATAGACACAAACAAGTACAGTTAGTTGTTAAATAAGTCATACAAACATTTGAACAACTATTCAACAGCGCTGTCCAACACTGTAATTAGGATATTTAACGGAGAAGCCAGTCGTAAAATTGTCTATGAATACTTACATTAAGTACGTTTAGGAAAATGTCGACTTCAAACAATAGCGTTAGTCTATTTTACATTGATTCTTAGATACATAATTAAATTACATTCACTGAAGCTATAAGAAAATATGATCCGTTCTTGTTTAAATACTTCTAGTTTTCCACAACCGTTTTAGGAACGTAGACTGATTTACCTGATTGACCTAATCAATTCATTAAAAACCTGCTTTTGCAATATGCCTGCTGTGTGCAGTAGTTTCAAAAAGATCGTGTATTTCGAGACATCGATAGAAAAATATTAAAAAAATACATTGTTAACAAGTATTTTAACTAGGTAATATAACATGATTCATTTTGAATGTAAATAAGTAGCAACTAATAAGTTGATACATACGAATCAATATATTTTTAAATTCAATATATGTACTTACAATAAAAGATTGTAAAAAATCATCATAACAATATGCTCGTATATAGAATGTAAATAAATAGGCAAACATAATTTCATTCGATATGCAGCTTAATTAATTAATAAAGTAAAGAAATAGTTCTGGAATGTAAAAGAGGTAGGTTGTGCACTTGTGCCCAATTTTTTTCTAAAGTAAAATTTAAATAATAGGAGATAATCAATTAATCATAAAGTCGAACTAATCACCTGTCCTTCCGTCCATCTTAAAAGTATGTATAGGTAAAATATCGACTCTTAAAAGGCTTTATTTAAAGTGGCTATAATTATAATTACTTATTTGAAATAGCATTCCCGTAATGAGTAATGGGAAAATGACATTTGAATCGAGTCGCCTTTTAAGGTTGATCCACACATATTAGGGCCGTACCCAGGAAGTCGACGTACCGTGGTCCGGCGGGACCTGAAAAAAATATCGGAGCGTACATGTATGTTAAAATTAGCACGTTTGTAGCCACCACTAATCACAGCACGTTTTTTATAACTTTCGTCAAGAAACCAAGAAACAAACAGTTCTCAAAAGAACTAGAATTCTTTGAAAGGAATAGTACCTACACAGACACTGCTGAAGACATGCCGCCGTCGTATTCTTCGGTCTTCGCTCGCCGCGCACGTCTTCTTTCGGCGAGGGCCACATCGCGTTTTATACCTGCGGCGCGCAGATTCCCGCGCACCGCGAGCCGCGACACGAGCGTCTTTAGCGACACCACTCTACTATTCTCACTCCACGTGCGCGGCGAGCAAAGACCGAAGAATACGACGACGGTGTGTCTTCAGCAATGCCTGTACTATTCCTTTCACAGAATTCTAGTTCTAAAGTTATAAAAACGTGCTGTGATGAGTGGTGGCTACACGTTCATACACGTCCGTGCCCAGGACGACTCGAACCACGGTCCATCCGCGTCCCGGACACAGCCCCAATATGTATGGATCAACCTTTAATCGTTGCCATCGATATTATGTTTTGCTATAAGTATACCAGTTAAATTGATTGTACGCGCCAGCCCTAGACGCTGATATATTTTTAAATTTCAACAATATTTCTTATCCGTAACAAGTTTCAATTACAAGATTCAAAACTGGAACTTATAATTAACGGCCGGAACATAATATCAAAATGTTGAAACGGACGTTACGTTTAATAAAACTGTTTATTGGACTAAAACTAAGTTATGTCTGATTCAATTTTCCTGATATCGAAAGGCTAATTAATTAATAAAAAATTTACTAATAGACTGTCAAAGTCTTGTCATCTGATTTGATTAGCTGACTGAATCCATACAATATTGTAAACATTGTATTGGTCAAATCACATGAGAACCATGCAGGTCAATGTTTGAAGTGGTCTTTTGAAGAAAGAACCACACTGATTTGAGTGGACATGTCCAAACAGTGCAAGCTATCGCGTAGCTCAACTTAGAACTAAGGAGCTCTCAACGATTTGACGAACAATACCAAAATAAGAACATTGTGTTGCCCTATTACTAAGTTTGTTATACCGTTACTAATACAGAAACATGGATTAGGTTCTTGATGTAGGTATTATTAAATAGGTAAATAATTTGTTAAATTGTTTTTTATATTTCTTCGCGGTCAATTTAATTCGCTGTATCAAAATAAATGACAAATACACTTTTACCAAATGTTACAAATTGGTACATCATACATTTTACATTATAAATAGGTACTCAAAAAGTATCTAGTACATCGCTTTCAGGCTTTTTCAAATAGACATTTGCATCAAACATTGCGATTCTATACGATACGGCTTACAGAAGCGAACTGTTTAGCTAATTTCTTAGACCGCGAGTCGTAGACGCATCAATATGAGAGAGCCTTAGATTAAAGCAATCATCAGGAGAATAAGTGATCATATTTCATTCGACAAACCCGTCTGTTGGCGCGTCGACGCATTCGTGTTTGCCGAACAATATTGAACGCGACGATCGCTTACTCGCGCGATGATCGCTTACTCGCGCGATGATCGCTTCGTATTGGGATGACGCCGTAGCTGTTCAAGTACAACTCACTGGAACGGCAGTCTTCAACGAACGTACGTTATGTACGTGAGCACTCTGATATTACACTAAGGCATGATAATAATATTAGGTACCTACGAGGCTACGTGAGATGTACGCAAACTTCGAGCCCATTTAAAAAAAAATTGGTTCGCAACACAATCATGTGGATTTAAATCCTATATTAATTTCATTTTAGGTACACAATTTAGCATTTTTACAATATTAAGTAACGATCTCGCCTGTCTCCTGGTCAGTTTTCGCCGCTAGTAAGGTTTTACGTGAAGGTACTCGGCGACAAAGATTCGCATGATTTTGTTCAGGTTTTCTATCGTTTTGAAGTCTAGCGCTGACATGTCATCGGCTGGAGTGTGCCAGACACTGGGGAATGGCGACGGGATCACGTGCAAGATGTCCACGTCTGAAACAAGTGAAAATAAATAAGTCAGAAAATGTTAAGTCAAAACTTCAAATTGATATAAGTAGGAGGGATTTGCTGCACCGACTCTAAATGAATTGGGGCGAGAGCAAAAGTTGATGAAGAAATAATGTTTGGTCGAAACATGGTCGTTCAATTCGGTCTTAACGTTTTATCTCATATATCCGCAATACGGCCCGGTAAATAAAGTGAAAAACAATTGATTAAAAGAGTATGAGCCACATCTTCGATATTAAAATTACGAAATAGGTACTCCGAGACAGCCTTGATTAATTAATAATCCTACGATTATTAATTAATCGAGCTTAGCTTTTAACTCTAAAATACCAATGACTGAATGTTAAGCCAGTAATAATTGAACATCTTGTCAAATCCTATTTCAAGAGATTCGACAGGCTGTCATTCCGGTCTGCCCATCACAGGAAACACGGATACAACAGAAATGACAGTCTATGTTAATTACTTAACACAAAAACCAGCTTTGAATATATTCATGTCTAGGTATTAAGTGCATCTAACAAATCTCTGGCCTTGCCTCGTCATGTTGTAGGCTGTTGTGCGCCGTTTACTTTTACATCTCAGAATGAGTTTCAATGCCAATAACAATAATCTAGTAAAGTAATAATACAGTATTGTGTTATTGTATAAATCAGGGGCCGATACCAGTATTCATAATTCATTTAGGTATTTGCCATTCCACGATGTTTGTAAATGTAATAGATGTTAAAAAAGGCTTGAAGATAAGCATAATTATTTTATATTGTGCACGAGCAGAGAGCTTATATTTGTGCAAAGTGCGCCGAAAATACAATTTGCGCGTCTTCAGGTTTTCGAGGTTATTCCATTTCCAGCTGCTGAACGTTTTGCATAATCGTGTATCTCTAAAACCATTGTACGCCTGTAGAGGAAACATACACACAGAGTAGCCCTTTATTTGTGCGTATTTGTGACAGAATTAGATTTCAGAAAATATTGATAATATTTTCAAGTAATCTCGCGCTTTTTTGAAAACCCAAAAAAATATTGCTTCACCTAAATGAGAAAACGTAAAAGCTCTCTGAAAACTGTATTCGGTCCTTCTTGACGCTCATAATAACCATAAAAAGTCTCAAAAGTGTACATGCATGCGTTATTGAATAATACCTATTGCTAAAAGTCAAAACAACGACGGTGATAGTCATAACTTTGACGACAAAATACAAGAAACCGGCTAAACCCAAAATGTGTAAACTAAAAATTAGTGCGTTTAGTCAAAAATACCCTAGTAAAATATACAGCTCGGATTGTTTCGGTAAAACTAGAAATAAACAAAAAACGCAACATGAAAACAACGGATGGTTATCCGACCAAATTCGAATGACTACAAAAAAGCGACGGATTCGTACATATCGATGACCTTCTACGGACGTATTAAACTGTTGTCCGTACAGTCCCGTTCAAACGTTTGTTGGCAATAAGATGACCTAATTTTGGGGTCTAATCAAAAATATATAATAAATGCACCTTATGAACATATCAAATGAAATAGCTTGTTGATGCGGAAATTATTATTTTTAATCTCTTAATTCTGATTCTGAAAGTAATTATAGCATCAAATCACAGAACAAATTACCTACCTATGAATATTAGAACACAAGTTCAATCAAATAATTTGTAAGTCCATTATTATTTAAAATCACAGATCAGTTAAACATTAAAATATTTTTTTGGTCTTTATATTAGGTACTAGTTTTTTCTACGAATATTATAAATGAAAATTTCTGGATAAGAGGCGGATCCATCGGATTGTCGTTTGGGGGAAAAATAATAAAGGTTACCAAACTATCGTTGCCTGACCAGTATTTTGGTTACAACCTTGATTATTTTTACAGGTATTTTAAAGGTAAGCCTTATATTTTAAATTGAGACAGAGTGTAGCCGGTATTATCAATTACCGAAATTAAAATAACCTTATAGTTGCCGTTGGCGATATTAAAATAGCTACTAAAATAGAGGTCCTTTTGACATTTTTTATATCGAGCGATTACTGCGTACGGCATTTCATACAAACTTTGAATTCCTTACTTTTCGAAATTAATGAATCGATTTTAATGAAACTTCCTACGCATAAGCAGGTAAAAAGTTATCAGAGAACATTTTGGAAATGTCTTATTTAAAAAAAGATAATTGGAAATCTCTGTTTCTGTGGAAAATTTAAAATCGTTCGAAAATGTTGTTTGTTAGCCGACTATAATCCTAGTGCGACACAATTGAAGTTACATCAACAAAATTCGTCAAATACGATAACTTTTCAACTTTATGATATGAGTTTTAAACGAACTCAGACAGGGTCACGCACGACCATTTAATCACCAGAACAGCTGGAATGTTTTACTGATATTTTAAGAAGTATCTTAGGCTTTTATTTTAGGAAAAAAGTTCCTTTCCAGAAATAAAATCCCGTTTTAAGCGGGCGTAGCCGCGGGGAGAAGCTTGTCCACTATAAAAGTAAAACATGCAGGGTTGGAATCGAACGCATGACCTACCACTTATTATTCCATTCTCCTCTTCCATTGAGCTATTTGCTTAAGATACACGTGCCACAAAATTGATCTTAGGCGAAGGCATTACTAAAGATAATTTCACGGCAATTTTTATAGTGCTTAGGTATATAGGTAGATACAGACCTACTTACAACTTGTACATAGCTGTGTGACAAATAAATGGATTTGATTTAGTTTTAGATTTCGTTCTACGAGCTAAATTGTTAAATCGACTGCGAAAGTGTTCTCGTATTTCAGTAATTGGTGAATACAATAACGTCAAATAAAATATGTATTTAAGTATACATACAAGGAATATCGTTTCTTTTTAAATCTGCAATTACAGCATCTATTATTCTGTTCAAACTGTTTTAATAATAAAAAAAAATGTTCTTGTTTTAAAAACAAGATAAAAAAAACAAACACAATCGATTAATCTAATCACATTTAAATCAGGAAGCTTGCAGTATCTGTTTTTGTGATTTGACCATGAATGTAAGTAGGTAGGTACCTCCTACCCATTGTCGATCATGGAAACTACACAGCACTCATACAAATGAGCTGTTTGATTAATTACAGCTGGAAAATAATTCGTTTCTCTTAGTAATTAAATGTTGCTACTTTATCTATTTATTTATAATAATGGTTAGGTACACCAGTTTTACTGATAGGTTTTTTTTTAAATATTGACTAACGTTACGTGTACAGTCAGCGACAATATTCAATGAGCATCTAAAAGTTCAAAACAACAATAGCCACTGAATATTTTTGGCCAAAATGCGGTGAACAGATCAAGGTTACAAATTACGGTGACCGGACATGTTACCTGCAAACAAAAATAACTGAACACGCCAATGTTACAAAATTCGATAAACTTTTTATAAAATTGATGTTCTAGTTCTAGTTCACCGACTTTGTTGAATTAACATGTTAAGGTTTTTTGTTAAATGATAAATGATATTATTTTGTAAGTAGGTTAAACATAACACTTTTACACGTCAATGTTTTTTGGTTATTTTAAGCTAAATGAGGCCGGATGTTGCATTGCTTTGAAGTTATCTTACCTTATCCTACTTTAGTTAGTCAATCGACTAACTAAAGTAGGTACCTTCTATTAATTGTTTTATTAGGGTTCCGAACCTCTGTATGGAAAAACAGAACCCATAAAGGATCACTCGGTTGTCTGTATGTCCGTCTAGCTGGCGTTCTGTCTTAAAAAACGTTAGGTCCGTATTTTGTGAAAGTATAAAGTCAATGCCGAGAGAATGCCGTCAACAGAAAATACCGGCGAACTTTATTAAACTAATAACGATCAGTATGGTTCAGTAAACACTGGAAAACACCGAAGCAGTTCTCAGGAAAAAGGACAACCGCAGCCTGATAGCGTCAGTATTACAAAAAATGAATGGAATCGGGTCGCATAAACATTCATTTTAGCATTGCAACCGTATCCTTTGCGTGTTTTACGTTGTCGATCAGACGATTTTTTAAACATATAAAGCAGGACCTGGAGGTCCTTTCGATTGTGAAAGGTTGTGCCATTTTGTGAAATTTGCTATATGGGTTCCATTCTCAGAACGCTACGTAAGAGAACCGTGCAGGAAAACCCGGCCACAAATATTTTGATTTAATTTAGTTCGGATACTACATTTATCAGCATTGGCTGCTTATCAGACAGGTTTCTAGATATTTTATTTTGTCACTGCTACGTGATATCACTTTTGATAATTTGATGGAAATATTATGTTCGATGTTGTTGATATGATAAAAAGTTCCGAAAGAAAGTTATGCTATGATAAAAATTCGGCGGATAGTCGTTTGTCAAGGTCGGAGAATGGATAAAATGCCATTAGGATTTTATCCATTCTCCGACCTTGACAATTCAAAAGTGCCTGTAAATGGTTTAAATGAAATAAATGCTTTGACTTTATGTCAGACTATACGCCGAATTTGACGGTGCCACTGAGTTTTGAGAACGTCAAAGTTCCCTATCATTTGAGTACCTATTCCATTTTATCCCTAACTAGGTAGCTAGTTTATAAGCCTATATATATGGTTAATGATTATTCTCATTCTTCTCATCATCCTAGCTTATTCCGAAACTTGAACGATCGGGCAAATTGTAAAAAAATGAAAAAGTCACAAGCAACAGTCAACATACTAGATCCATAGTAACATTCAGTCAGTATCGTAACTTTCATATGAGTTAATATTGTTTTTTTATTTATCTGGCTATGTAGGTCAATCTGTTTTTACTTATTGACTTAATCTACTCGTTACAATGTTTAAAAATTATTTGTATTGACGATTAAATGTTTATTGATTTTACTCTGACAGCCAGTATAGCACGTGTGGTTCGAGTCACAGTTCTATCGTTAAATTCTACCGTTGCCAGTGTAAGCGCCAGCGGGCATTATTTATGCCTGCTCATTTATTTTTATTTCTTTAATGGCTTAGTGGAGTGTGATACTAACAAGTAGTAATTAATATTTAATATTATAATTTCCATGTTGGATACATATTTTTTTGTGTCATGTACCCATTAATTACTTTGCAAACTATTGTATAAATTCAAGCTCTTAAAACGTAACAGACAAATGTGTTGCTGGGGAGTTTGTTGCGCCACTGCTTCCCAGCTAAAACACTAGGAAGTGGTGACGGGCGAGCGTTTTGGGGACTGTCTTTATGGAAAATTTGACTTTCAAAAAGTGCTGGCTCTCAGTCTAATTTTAATACTTAAATGATTTTTGAGTTTGACTTTTGATAAACTGAAGTTACCTAAATAAAATTTAAGAGTTAAATGAATGACATGACAAATAAAATAAAAATAATTATATATAAATTAAAGATTTCGACTAGATCGTCGATCGATCCAGTCGAAATAACGAAAAGAACTTAATGTTGTCCTTTAATTGGACAAGTTACTTACAGTCTAAACTTTTCCAAACAGTGACCAACTGTGATTTTCCCAGTCAGTTACATGTCGGTACCACTTTTCGGTTACAATTTCTTTTGTTTTTCGTCGTCGTTGGCTCATTCGGAATCGTTAATCAATGGCCGAGCCGATAACGATGTAGCACAATGCACACCCATAGTTTTCCAGGTAAAAAATATTTAAAGGGTTCAAACAGGATGCGGTGACTAGACCAAGAAGAAAATGTAGAGTCGTTGTTCCTCAATACTAACATACACGTTTCCATTTTAATAAGAATAACGAACTTATGAATTTTACTAAACCCTGTACATAAGTATTTTGTTGCTGACTGTCCCAAAAACCTGTTAATAGGTAACTAGGGTATTTGACCGGAATAAAGTATTTAAATCTATTTGTGATACCCTGCACGGTGGGTAAAACTGGAATGGAAAATTTTAAGTGTAAAATAAAACCGAAAAAATCCGTGTAGCCTAAGCATGTGGCCAAATTGTATGTACATTTTATCAAAAATTTTACCCGTTTTACCGGTTTACCATCTATAATAACTAGATGCATTTGTCCTCCATATGTGTAATTGCTGCAAGGCGTTCCAATGCGAGGATAAAAGAATAAATCAAATTAATGAATACAAGATGCACTGAACAGGAAAATCCAACATGCTTCCTTAGTCAGCGCAGCACATATATGCGGGGCTTGCGATTTTCTAAGTTTTACTTGGTACAACGACAAGTTGAGGGTTTCCCCGACAAGATAAATATCTCGAGCAACATTCAAGGCCAAATTAATTTCGCTGGCGAAACTCAATAGGCGTGATGAGTAGGTATCTATCAATTAGAGTCCGACCTACACACCGGTTTTCAGCCGAAACCGTATATTCGGCTTGCTTCTAGTTTAGTTCGAAAACAAAACCAAAACCGAACCTTATCGGAAAAACTACCAAAGTCAAAAATTCAAAAGTCAGTATGTCTTAGGCCATTAAAAATCAGTTCTAATTTGAAGAGGGTGCAGAACACAAATCAGCCAACGTCAAAGACAACACAACAATTTTTTAAGTTTATATGGATAGCTAGCTAACGTAGGCAGTAGTCTGTAGAAACGTAGCATCATTCCATAGACACACACACTAGTTTTTACCATATTTTGTTATTTCTATGCAGGGAGCGTGCGTGTTTCATATAAGTATGTGCTAAATGAATTGTATTCTTTCTTTCTTTCAAAAAACAAAAGCAACTTACTTCTCGTCATGAAGGGAATGTGGTCGTCTTCAATGACCGCGCCGGAACTCCTGAGCCTGAAGTAGGTCTGTTCCACCTTGCCGCGAGAATAGGCTTGGAACTGGTCGAGCTCGGCCAGCCGTTGCTCGGCCACGGCCAAACGCACATACCACTTCTCAGTGGACTGGAAGTAGCTGAAGAACACCGGGTCGGGGGCACCTAGCAGGTCGAGGAGGACCAGGACATCCTGAGGACAAAGGCCTTGTTTAATCGTTGGGCGTTTTTATTAAGTAGACTAACAAAAACAAATTATGTAAAGGTGGCACTTCACTTGGCGTATTTGCTAAAACCCTCGCGTTACTTATATAAAAGAAAATATAAGTATCCTAACACGTTGGGATTAAATTCATTTTAAACAAATAAGGCGGATATTTGCGCAAGTATGTGTATTATTGTGTATGTACCTTTTCACATTTATGTATGTAAGTTGTTCATATTTACGTTTATTTATAATAATCATTATTTTATTTGTATATTTTATTTTAATTTTAATAAGTACCTATGTGTTCCGTAAATGTATCCGTGGCATCACAGGGCCCTATCGGAACACCAGCGCTGTGATATTTTATTATAAGTATCGCAGCATAATGCTGAGATAGGGACCTTTTTGGCCTCGCACTCACACCTCTTGCTTGTGTACCTTTTGTTACTTATATTATTATTATTTATTTTTTTTACTTTTTGTGTCTTGTGCGAGGTACAAATAAATATTTTTCTTTCTTTCTTTCAAGTAAGCCAAGTGAAGTAATGTTTAGGTCACACACTTTCTGTAGAAAACTTTAAATTTATCTCTCGCTTTGCTTCTTAACTGCTTTTCGAAAATGTTCTTAACTATTTAGAAGTAGGTATGTTGCGTGGGTACGCTTGTCAAGTTTAATTTAAATCAGTTCATTAATTTCCAAGTATAACTTGCGAGCTTGTATAAATTCCCGTGAAGAGTAATGGAGTCGTACCAGTGTTTTGTGGGTTACTTATAAAGTTATGAACTATCTTACTAACATGTAGTACTTACGTAACAATAAAATAGCCACCAATAATAAAATAAGAACTGGGTACACCGAACAGCTAAAAAAAACATTAAAATCCTACCAGCAATGAAAAAAAAAACTTATGTTATAGGTAATGTTGGTTTCTACACAACAAACAGCATTTTATTCTTTCTTTAAAGATAACGAACAACCTTTGACCTAAGTTACTCAGTGAAGAAAAAGAGTTGTTAATTATAGGAAAGTCCCTATTTAACGGATCGTTTTCCTCGTTCATTAGTTCAGGGAAAGAACGCGCGGTAAATATCAAGAGTCAAGACGTAAAGGCACTTTATTTTTAACTCGGAGTCGACCTATTTTTCACTTCACCTTAGTTGGCAAGGCTGAGCGCCATGTGTCACACAGAAATGTTTATTTTTTTGTGAAGTTGACTAATAGAATCGGAGACTATAGGTACCTACTCTCAAGGAAATGCACTTAACTACAAAAGATTAGGTAGACTGCGCTTGTCAGCTAAAAATATTCATTTACCAAAAAAAAAGGTTAAATAAGTACATGAATATTTTCAACATCAGCGACACGGGCGGCACAGATAGGAAGTAGCAAAGTAAAAACTCGAAAAAAGTTCGTCGATATTCATAAAATACCCTTTTTTTAAACTCCTGGTTTGCTTTCCAGGTTTCACTGACGCGGCTACGTTGAATCGTAAAACAATTTTTACTTAAAGTTAACTCTTTTTGTCTAAGATAGACTACACAAGTTTCGAAAGGTCCTTCTTGAGTTCTCAAAGTTCCAGAGAATTATAATAACAAAAAAGAAAGGGCGGCGCTTGGGTATTTATTATCCCCGAGTCCCATACATCACTATCAGGGCAAGTTATTTTATTTGTAGTTACCCATTGGTTAACAATTATACGCTAGATCAATGGGCAAATAAATAATTGTCAGTTTTTAACTAACAATGGGTCGAAACTCGCATTATAAGGATAAAAAACATCGCCCTAAGTACCTTACATAATATTACATTAGGTACACTATGAAATTCATCGTCCAAGTAAATTATCATGAATTCAAAAAGTTTGATAGTAGTTGCACACCACACGTGTTTTCAACTTCATAAATTTAAGGTAGATAAGGTGCATACTATGCCTATGTAAACTGAATGCGCAATGAATTTCACAGAGAAGGTACCTACGTGACGAATGAGAACATCGTGAGCCAAAAGATGATTGGCTATAAAATGGAATTAGGTACCTATTGATGTAGAAAGAGTGCTGTTTTGACCGATTTTTATCTTTTTTATTTATCTGCGATTATGTTTTTTTTTTGTTTATCATAAAAAAAACAATATCGCAGTTATATTAATTATGGCTGACTAAAATCGGCTATTTCCTACCTATTAACGAGTTATACGATCAAAAATGTGCCAAAGAGTTGACTTTTTTTTGGAAGAATACTTTTGCATAAATCGTTTCATTGGTTGATTGATATCTGAGTGCTCAGAAACGGTCCGAAATTGATTTGTGTCCGGTTAGTAGCACGATAACCTCCAATTGGTGCTTCCCATAAATATTATGGAACTTCATAATCGGGGAAATGTGTGTGTATTTAATAACCTGTGGCCTGAGGTGTACCACCTGCTATTTAATCTACACACGTTTCTTCTTTAATAGAAAAAAAAACACAATCAGTCTACCCATACCCACCCCTAGAGCAAGCCCACGCTCACCAGGCGCATATTCTGTTCGAATACTCGCAGTTTTGACAGCCGGTCTATTCCGACAACGTACACCGTGTAAACTTGGTGGAGTGAGCGTAAAGTGAACAGTCATTCCATCTTGTTTGTATAAATTGTCAGCTCACTTCACCTAAGTTTACACGGGAGATGTTTACAGAATCGCACTGTTGATGTAGCTTAATGCTGGCGGCCTGGCACTTCACTTGTCGTATTTATCAAAATATTCGTGTCACTTGTACAATACAAAATTAACCTTATTTCTGAATTCATTGGTGCATATATTTTGTATTTATAATATACATACATAGGTACATAACTTTTAGACACTACGTCAAGTGAAGTGCCAGCATTATGATAATAATGTTGCGGAATTGTTCGAAACAGTTACAGCGGCCCTAGAACGAAAAGGGCAGTTGAAGGAACACGGATGGGTTTTAGTCAGTTAGAGTCTGACAGTCTTCCGCTCCGCCTTAGTTAGTAAGTCCTTGACTCTTCTTAGTAAGTCATTCATTATGTGACAAACTTGTTTTTCTGGACATCAACTCATATGTTGATAAATTACAGTCGACTAGGCTGCCTTAAGACGCTGACAACAGCAAAAGCTCGGTCACTCTCGGACTGTATAGAAAAGAAAGAGAAGCGCGACGACTAAATGCTTGCAATTTATTGCCAAATATGAAGCATTTTGTCGATTTACTCAAAATTAAGTTGAGCTATTAATAATCTAAAAGAACTAAGTTTTGCATTAATATTCGATTAATTATTTGTTGTAAATTTTACCGGCATAATTAAGCTAGAAATACAGAATTTTTTTTTCAAAGGTCAAAGTTAGAGGTAACTTTGACGATCATTACTATCGACGATTTTATTTTTAAACATGTTTCGGAAACAACAGTGTTCTTTGAAATTTTTTCTGCAGCTTGAAACTAAACAGATTTGGCTAAAATTGCGTGAGGAAACCAGCAATTTTCTAGTTTTTGCTGTTCACAGCGCCTTAATAGGCAGATACACTGTATCCCTAGTCGACGGTTTGGTTTAGACACCAAATAGCCAGGCTATTAGCATGTAGTATAAACTCAGATATACAGGTCAAGTATACAGGTAACACTAATGTACAGGTGGACCTTCATAAACTGCTTCCGTGGTCGAGTGGTTTAGGCGTTTGCCTTGTGACCCGGTGGTCGTGGGTTCGATTCCCACGGGAAGCATACTTTGTAAAGTTTCTAGTTTGGCTAGGACATTGCAGGCTTGAATCACCTGATTGTCTGATAAAAAGATGATTACGTGCTTCGGAAGGCACGTATGAGCCGGTGGTCCCGGCCGCCAAATGGCGGTCGTCAAACCATGTCAGAGGCCCTTGAGGCAGTTTAGAAACCCTGACACTAGGGTGTGTGGGGTCGTTAGACCTTACTACCCACACGAAGAATGAGAAGAAGCAGTAATGTTAATGATATTTACAATCATTATACGAAGGGGAAACTGAATATTTAATGTGGGGTTCACTATTAGCAGGATTTCGGTGACCTTTGTGTTGCAGGGCCGCGGTGGCTCTTTCGAAAAAAATCCGCAACCCTGGCAGGCTCTGGCCCTAACGGTCCCCGTTTACTATGCTGACATCTCTCAGAGGCACAGACATCTCTTGGAATACAACGCGCCGTCGACCCGACCTGGCTTTGATCGGAGGGCAAGGCCACCAAACGCTCGCCGTCCGTAGGCCCGCGCCTACGGTGGTCGGGAATCGCCCTGCGACTCCCGACGCCCAGGGCGTCTCATTATATTGCGATGGCTGAGGCGTGAGGGTTGTCTCTCCCTCTCGCGGCCCGCGTCCTCCTTCAGAAGCATTACTGCTTCGCAGAAAGAGGTGAGGTGACAGCTTCCCATACCTCCTCGCTCCGGACCATGGAGTGAACCAGGGCCGGTAGCGAGAGCTGATTGCCTCGACGAGGATACGGGGCGGTGCTCCGCCCAAGCGGGACAGACCTCCACCGTATGCTCCAACGTGTCCTCCGGGCGATCCTCACAGTGAAAACACCCGGACGTGTCCTCCCGCCGAATCCGAAACCCGCCGGTCGGACGCAGGTGCGTCAGGCGGAAGGTGAGGACGACGTGGCGCCTCTCCAGCCACTCCTCAAAGAGGGGACTTACCGCCGCAATAGTGGCGTGCCCAGCTCTGGGTTGCGACAGTCGCTGTCTCCATACCGCCATGGTCACTTGCAGGAGCTCCGTCCGCCACGCTGCAACTTGCCGCGGCAGCGTTTGGACCCCCTGGATTGGGCAGAAGCCGCTTGAAGGCCAGCCCCAATCTGGGAGCCAAACGTCGTAAGTGCTCGACGAAGTTCCATATAATAATATTCTTATGCTAAATGAGCGGCACCCAGAATTAACCGGTTTCGACTAACCAGAAAAGTGTAGAAGCCATGAAGCTCGAAACAAGAATATTTTTTTCTCGGCTACAGCCTACAGTATCCATGCATTGGATGCCGTATTTTTTCCAACACTAAGTTTCTAGGTATATGATATGATTGAATTCTGTCGCGTCGACGACGGAGGTCAAAAGCTATCAGTGTTATTGTTACTGTGAATGTCCGAAGTGCAGTGTATGTTAAGATACTCTGGTGCCTGTTAACATCCACCAAGCTAGCTGGTGAAAGAACGTTATTTATCCTATTCATGAAGATTTCGGTCATTAAAACTTCACAACAACACAATATTTACATTGTCGTAAAACTAAAGTTCCCTGAAAGATTCAACACAACTGTCATTATATCCAACTCATTTAAATAATGTATAGGTACCTAATAAATCGATATTTTGTAATCATGGAAATAGACATTCACTCTTTTTCTGTTATTTTTTATCCGACTACTGCGAAGCAAAAAGGAGGGTTATGAATTTGACTGGTATCTATGTATGTATATATGTATGTTTTTTTTAAATTATTATTATTGATAGGCATGCGCTTGACCACAATCTCACCTGATGGTAAGCGATGATGTAGATACGAGGGAACAGATGAATCTGTTCCCTCGTATCTTCTTAACCTATCATAATTTGACAAATGAGGTACCTATCATTGGAAGCGTCTAAATTGTCCGCTGGTTATATTATAGGCTTGGTTATGTTGTGAATTTTCTGTAGTCGGGTTTTACTTTTTGAACTTCTTTTTTTTATACACACCGGGGAGCACAATATTTTTAACATACAAATAAAACAGTCGTCGTTGAGTCGTATTGTTTGACTATAGTACAACGTTTCAGTAATTTGGAAACGTTACAATGTTACAATGAACTGGTAAGTATGTGACTTATGCGGTCACTTGGTCTCATCACAACCAGTATTGGACGGTATTTGAACTTTTATTTAACTTGTTTAAGTCGCAGCCATTTAGCTGAATCAGCCGTTTCATTAAAAGTCTAGCCTTTTCATTGAACTGTGCCGTTTAATCAGCGACATAAGTGTCATGGGCAAGTCATTAAACGATATTGAACAAAAGATTTCACTTAAGTCGCTAAAAAATCTGCATATTTAAATGAAAAGGCTAGGCAACCAATTAAACGCCTGATTAAGCTAATTGGCTGTGACATATACAACGTTCAAAGAGCATTGGCTGACTTCTACGTAACTACTAAGCGATAATATTGTCGAGTATTGGGCCTAATTCGCGTCATTTGTACGTTTATATTTACGTTTATGTATGTGGACACTTACCATAGGTCTGGTCCACAAATTCAAGGTCGCTCAGCCTGCAATGGAGAGAGCTATGCTTCGGGTTTCTCTGGTGGATAGAATTCGCAACGAAGTCATTTGCCAGAGAACTAAAGTCACCGACATTGCGCGAAGAATCAGCATGCTGAAATGGAAGTGGGCCGGCCATGTCTGTAGACGGACAGACGGTCGATGGAGCAGACGTGTTAGAGTGGAGACCGCGTATGGGAAAACGTATGTAGTGTGGGACGCCCTGCGGCACGATGGAGCGATGATTCGAAGAAGGTGGCCGGCAGCGGATGGATGCGGACTGCTCAAGACCGGGATGGTTGGCGCTCTTTGGGGGGGCTTACGTCCAGCAGTGGACGGCAATTGGCTGATATGATAATGATTTACGTTTATGCGATCCAATTATAAAAACTAGACGGAAAATGTAAAACGTCAACTTGACTATTATAAAACATTAATTTGTTACTTGGGTGGTGATTGTCGACATACACCGGTGCGTCTTAACATTCACTAATATCGGACATTCACGGTAACATTGTTATTATTCCGAAATAAAGAAATTGATAGGTCATGAACTGTAAGTCTACAATATCACTTTAATTGTTGATAAAAGGCGCCTGCGTGTCAAATCTAAAGTTATAGTAGTATATTTATTAATTAATAAAACGCAGCTATGCGCCGCTCTTTTATTACCTATATTTTCTGTTTGTGTCCGGGTTTTACCAATAAAGCATTTTTATTTATGACGTGAACCTTAATCAAGGGCCTACGCAGACCGGGACGGCATGGCAAGGGATTTTAATTTTTACTAATGGACATTCAACCGTACTGTTACAGAAATACGACATAAATTGCTATGCTTTAAAATGCTGCCGTGGCATTGAAAGGAATTTTATCGCACGGCATTAAAAGACGCGCCACAGGCTGCCGTGGCGGGATGCCGTGGCATACTGCGGTAGGCAACGGCATGCCACGGACTCCGGCGCTCGTAGTGATATACTGCGGGGTGCGGCGGCGGGGGTAGAGAAGCGGCATGCCGTGGCAAAGTTCTGGAATGCCGCGGTATCTAAGCGGCCAATGTGCGCTGACTCACGGCCATGCCGTCCCGGTCTGCGTAGGCCTTAATTGTCCATTAGGTACATTTTGTTTATCATTCAATTATTTTCACTTCTTCTGCTTCACAAAATGAATTTCAGCAGACAGAGGGTCAATTCTACTAATTTTTAAAAAACGTTCTCATTCGCACGTCACGTCAGTCGCAAAAAAAGCCTAAATTTCCATACATTTTTAACAGATTGCGACTAAGATTTAAATGCGAACGTTGCTAATAAAATTGTAGAATTGTCAATCAGTTCTGTTAAAACTCTTGTGTCTGTAATGGTAACGACTCGAGGCATTATCATAATATTTAACACCAGTTTAGACCCACAGCTCCAAAAAAAACTATGATAATCTAACTCAACTAATATAATGAAATGAATGAATGTTTGTGAAAGCTTGGAATTTTTTTAGGAGCAGGTACTGATTCGATCCCAAAAAATATAATATCACTGATCTATTATAGATCCATCACTGACTCTCATAGTCATAAGACTCGTATTTCATATACTACTTTTTATCTCGGAAAAATAAAATATTTCTCAATGTACAGATAACTAGCTGCCGCCCGCGTGAACGTCGAAAATTATCCCAAGGGAATATACTCCTGGAATAATAAGTATCATTTTGGAGGTAGCGGAACAGAGAGTAAAGTCCCACATATCTCCATTGAAAAGGGAGGAGCCTCCGACGGTTATTATGTCTGGTGGGCAACTGCCCGTCAGTTGATATTCGGGCTTTGCATATGTTCTAATCGCACGGTAAACTCTGATATCGCGATTTAGGATTTTGTCCAGTTAGTTCGCAGCTGTCGAGATAGATGGCGCTGCGAGTCTCATTTGTTGATTCTGCTACGTTGATTTTTTGTGGCGGTATTAATGTCGCCTACATCATAATGTCCAATTCCAGGGCATGGTCTACCCGCATGCTATATATTATAAATAAATAAAATTAGTTAGTATGTTCAGAAAAATACAAACATACCATCCTTTGCAGCTCATTGGCGCCATCCTTGTACTCCGTGCCGTGCCACTTCTTAGCTAAATGCCTAGCTCCGTATATGGAGTCGTTGGGGCCCCACTGTCTGAACGCCTCTTCACCATCGAAGAATATGAACATGATGCTCAGTCGGTTATTCTTCAGCGGCTCCAGCTGGGCTGACATTACTTTAGCCAGGTTTATCATCATAGCACATGGCACTGCCGAGTCCGTCGCACCTGGAACACAGTTGAAAGGTTACACATGCTGGTTAAAGGCCTGCTGAGGTTACCGTTACCATGCACTATTAAGACGAAGCCACACGCTTGCGACACCATCACAAATTCAAACGTGTAGATAGGGAGTTTGACTTGGTTTGTGTAGGATTACAAGCGCTTGTAGCCGATCCTGACTATCGGTAGTTTGCGGCAAGTGCCACGCGTGTGAAGAGCAGGCCGATATTTTTTTCGAAAAATACCAAGCGATTTTTAAACGTGCAGTGGAGAAACAATGTTAGTTGACCTGGGCCTAAACCACCAACTCTTAAAGCAGTATTACTTTAATATTACCTACTTCCATTGGGAAGAGGAGATATACGTCCTTTATAGCTGCGTCTCTTTCCCACTGGAAGTAATATTGAAGTAATACTGCTTTAAGAGTTCGTGGTTAGGCCCCTGTCTTGCAAACGAATACCTATCTATGGTGCGGAATTGCGGACCCTAAACTACAAAACTACTTGCTGTTCCATTAAAATAAAAATAGAGCGTAGTCAGCTATTCTCGTGCGACATGAATACTTTAGTGGGATCAATTCGTTAGTTATAATAAAAAATACAACCGAATTGAGAACCTCCTTCTTTTCTTGAAGTCGGTCAATGTCAGTGATCTACTGATTAGTTAAACATTAGGATCCATATGAAGATTTATTTATTTATTGAAACTTCATGCACAAAGGTGTCGGACGTAGGGATTAACTACCAGGAGTAGTGAAGATTGTCTGAATTGAACTGAAATTAATCACCTACTTTCTACACTGTCTTTTTTTTATTTCGATAAAAATAATGGTACAGGGAAAGCACACTGGCCGTGCGTAAAGCTAATAATAAGTTTGCGGGAGTATTTCCCTCGTGGCTTTCGTCCGCTAACCCGAGTGGACCCGCTACCCCCAGGGCCCGGAGGTCACAGCTCAATTACACACGTTCACAATTTACTGAGAAAACTTGCTTTCTCGAATCTATAACATTAACCTGAATCTCAAAAGTAACCCATATACCTACGGATACACTTTCAGTGCTACCGATTTTGCCCGATTTTTATGTTTGTTTTTTTTAGCCTTGACGAAAAATTTTTACATAGTAAATATTATCATATGATATAACGGCGCAGTTCAATGAAAAGGCTTAAGGCTTTTAATGAAACGGCTGATTTAGCTACTTGGCTGCGATATTTATATAAGCTACCCAACATCACCATTAAATATGACTACACTGAAAAAAAAAATTGTTAACATACATCAAAAAAATGTTTATTGCTATCAAGTCACTTGTTAATATACGAGCGCACAAAGCTTTGTGATCCCGGGAAGCAAGTCTTCTTGATAGAGAAACGGAATAAGCAGACATAGCACATTGAAACAAGTAATGGTCGACTTAATCAAGTCTGATTATTATTTTTATCAACTGCCCTTTGTGCATGTTACTAAGACTTGATAATCTTTATAAAATTCTGTGATTACTGTAACATTGTCATATATTAACTTAAATAAAGAAAATTTGTAGTCTAAACAAGTACCTTGATTGATCTGATCGAGTTTAAACTAGTATCAAACGAAAAAATAAATTGTTTTTATAACGATACCGAATTGAACCTATATAGATGCATATTCGATCTAAAATATATATTTGTATTGATCAAAGAAATATATTATTGTGTTCAGTATGTATAGTTTTCTGTTTTTATCATACCATAATACTAAAAATAAATGTTATCTTTTTCAGTGTAATAAAGTGCTCTTATTAGAATCAATTAAGGTAATGTTATATTCAAGTATTGTACTTATTTAGAGTAAGTATACAGGGTTATTTGTAAAACACCGTTAACCTCTTAAGAGGTCATTGTACTCAACATTATGAAAAACTTTTACTATGGGACCACACATGAAATTGGGAAAAAAAAAGTCAGCTGTTTCATACATTTTGACGAGTTAAACGAACTTTTGTATAGAACAGCTGATTTTTTTTTCGCGATTTCATGTGTGGTCCCATAGTAAAAGTTTTTCATAATGTTGAGTACAATGACCTCTTAAAAGGTTAACGGTGTTTTACAAATAACTCTGTATAGGATACAGTGTCCCAGAAACACTACATCATAGCGTTAGAATATGAACAGTCAGTGAAACTATACTTTTTTGGTAAGACTATAAGCTATTTGCATATTTTTTTGTTTTTCAAACAAATAGATTTTGCATGGAAAACAAAATATTTTCCACTGACTGATTATATCCTGTCGCTCTGATGTGGTATTTCTGGGATACCTGTCCAGGGGCTATCACCAGGCACCACAATATATAAGTGAATAATAAAACACATTAAATTATTATTTAAAGGAATTTATTTTATAAAATGCCAATCTTATAAGTAATAATTATTTTAAAGAGTACGAGTAGAACAGCTAAGCTGCTGACTCAGTAAAGGCTGTTTTGCATTTTGATTGATGCGAGTGAATTACAGTGAATCGAAAAAGCACATCAAAATAGGGGTCTGTATCCAGGGAATTTTTGCTGAAATCTGAAATTAGTGCAACTTGGACTCGCGCTAATCAAGGTGTAATACTAGCCCTAAAGTGATTACTAAAATAAACAATATTATTATTATTACTTACTAACAGTCTCATTAAAACAGTCTTATTAATAAAAAAAAATAACTTAAAATTTTAAGCGATAAACATAATTTCTTGCATGTTACTCTTCTAGCAATTTCAACGTTAAAAAATATAAAAATTACAGTAATTAAAAAAAATGTAAGGAAAAAGGACTTTTTTTATTGTTTTTCTAAAAAAAAGACAGGTTCTTTAGTTTCGAGGGTAGATAGACACATCTCTGTAAATATGGATGAATCGTGCGTAACGTAATATTAATAATCAACACATTAAGTCTGTCTTTTTTTTAATTTCTTCCCTACTAAAATTATATAAAATAAACATTCTATATACAAGGTGTTAATAAATTAACCCAAAACCTCTTAGGTGGTAACCCGGACCATGAAACTGAACAACTTTCATTATGGGACCAACTCTGGAATCGTGAAAAAAAATCAGCTGTTTCATACATTTCGGGTCAGTAGGTATTGCACTTTTATATGGAACAGTTGGTATTTATATTAGTTATATGAGTTTGTAAAAGTTCTTCAGTACGTTTGGCAAATGCAGTAGATGACATTATATCGATAATGATTCTGAGTTGTATATACAATTTCCAAAATTCATTTCCCTCAGGTACGAATTCCCCAACTAATAGCGATAAATATCGTATAAACGTTAGCATTTCACACAATTTTATTTTCCTTTAAAATTTCTTTGGTAATAGTTGATGCTAGCAAATTCCTTGCATTTTCATTGTCTAATTTTTTTCCCATAAACCGCAATAAGCTTGAACTTTCAAAATTATTTTGCAATAATTTGAAAAGGACCTGGAAAAAATAATAATAGGTAATGTCACCTGTTAGTGCATTTTAAAGCAATAAGGTTAATTATGTGTGCTCCCAAAATAAAAATTAAATTAAAAGATACTAAACTCGGGCGCCAGGGAGATTCACACAGTACAAAAGTAATAAAAGGTTGCCGGAAAGAAGTAATCGGAAGAGTCAGACTTTTAATCTGCCGGTGGGAGGCTAAACAAAGAAAATCAAAACAACTATTTTATCTTTTCTCTATTTAATGGCCCGTAGCTTTCATAATTTTTAAACCAATAAACTAAATTATAATATGGTTTTAAATTAATACATAAATTAGGAATGTGATATTATTGCATCTTGCACTAAATGAGTTAAGATTTAATAGAAATAAAAATCCTACCAGATTGCTGGCTTTAAAAATAATAAATACGAAACCGTAGAAGAGATGATTGCCGGATTGCCGTAGTGTTCCAAAAAAATTAGTATTAATTTCGGATATTTGAAATCCAAAAATGAAATAAAATAAAACTAATTTGAAGAAAGAAAAAAAAAAACGCCAACAGGGGGCTGTAACAAAATATTAAAACGTTAAGAAAAGTCATTAAAATGCGAACACGTGTAAGCGTGCATTTGGGCTAAAACTTACCGTTTTCTTCTATTAAAATAACTTTGATGCGCATACGCAGCCAATCCTATTATGCATGCGAGCGAAAACCATCAAAATCTGAAAATTAACAATTTCGTCTAATAAGATTCTATCACGAGACGCAGACATTACAATGTCCTGAAGAACTCAAACTTACCGAAAATTAAGGTCAATCCTTCTCACAAAATCGTTCTAGGTCCGTTTGAAAATCATTGCCTTTTCATTTAGGCCAAAATATCCGAGATAAATACGGATTAGAGAAAATATTGGCGAGCGATTCAAAATTATCGACCGGCCATTTCTAAATAAAAAGCGTAGAGTAGCTATGTCAAAAGTGACAGCTGACAGCTTACATCAAAACTAGATTATTGTAGTTCGGAAATCGACTAAAACCATAAAGCATGTGACGAGGTAAAAAAACTCGTTACATTACATCCCTCCCCGAAAAAATAAAAGAAAGCAATTTCTTTTATGCTACCAAAACAACAGAGAAAAGCAAAAACTTAAAAAAAAGAACAAGGAAATATAAATTCCAAGAACAGTAAACCAAAAAAGTTTGGAAAACATCAGGATAATAAGACTGCAAGGAAAATATCCGCCAAGTCTATAATCAACAAACCAGAATGAAATTAATCAATGAATGTCGCTAGAGTATCATGACATGCATCTAAAAAACAATAAGTACAGTGAAGCCAAAAGCACAACCGACCTACAATACAAAAAGAACCAACATGAGTGCAGTTAGGCACCTACGCCACTGACTAACAAGTTAAATCCAAGAAATACTGTCAGTACAGTAAAGCGCAATCGTTGTTACCAACGTGTATAAGGCTACAAACAAAAATCTAATTTCAGTACGGTTAGGCACCATCGCCACCGACTAACAAATATAACTCCACAAAAAATACCAATTTGAGTTCGGTTAGGCACCATCGCCACCGACTAACAAGTATAAAGCAACACAAAAAAACTAAATTGAATACAGTTAGGCGCAATTGCCGCTGTCTAACAAGAATAAACCAAAAAAATGTCTATATGAGTACAGTTAGGCACCATCGCCACTGACTAGCAAGAACAAATCATAACCGTATGTAACAGTTTTAAATCTTCACATCACTAAGGATGTAAAAATACAAAGAAGAATGTTGTGATCGGCATAACACCACCAATTTCCCGAGCACAAACACCTTCGAAAATAAACGCATATTGTAATAAGTCCACCAATATCGGGGCACAGTATCGAAAAAAGATTGCATACTGTGGCAAATCCACCAAATATCGGGGTACAATAGCAAAAATTTGCATATTGTGATCGGCACAACTCCACCAACTTTCCAGGCACAATAGCAAAAAAAGATTGCATACTGTGATCGGCACAACTCCACCAACTTTCCGAACACAATAGCAAAAAAAATATTGCATACTGCGATCGGCACAACTCCACCAACCTTCCGGGCACAGTAGCAAAAAAAAACAACGAAATCAAGGGAAAAAAATATACCGAGATCCGTAAAACAAAATAGGAAAATCTCTACAAGTGAGAAAAGGCCACAAGTATTGAAATACCTAGAGTACAAATGCACAGAAAACGAACTTGAAAACAAGAGCTAGCAATTCTGCAAAAAAACAGAAACACGAAAATCGATACTATTTCTACTAAGGGAAGCAGTATGATTCGCGTAACTTAAAAAGAAATTAAGATTTTGCATTCTAACACAATAAAGTTAGAAGCAAATCAAATAAAACAATACCTACACAACAAAACAGAAAACAATACCTTAAGTGTATATAAGTAGGTACCTATACAGATTTTGTATACAAGAATGTATAATATTGTATACAAGACCGTATACAAAAAAAATATAAGATCTTTCGATATGAAAAAACGTATTTGTGTGGTGGAAAAAGTTATTAAAATGTCCTAAGTAATATTTTAGAATGTTGAGAAATTGAATTCAATAAATTTATATGAAGTTACCTAGCATACTATCTCATTCAAAACCCAATAAACCTATCATCCTTCCCATCATACATCACACTATCAAATGGGTCCTTCTAACAAACATATCAAAACCAAGACTAACACTTGAAAACCAAATTAAAATTTAATAATATCTTTAACATGATAACGACCAGCAGTACCCTTATTAAGGTCTTTCAGAATATAAACGTTATCAGAAATCTTTTCAATAATTTTACATTTAATAAACTTAGGAGCGAGTTTTGCCGAAAAATAAGTAGGTGCATGAGATTGAACGAAACTCCTCCTCCACACAACATCACCCACATCAAAAGAAATGACTCTACGACTTTTATTATAATAGCGAGCATTACGCTGATAAGCTTTTAATAAATGAGTTTGAACTTTAACAAAAATATCACTAAGTGAATTAAGAGAATCAGCATAGTGACTTCTATTGGAAACTTCCAGTTCACTCAAGTTATCAACTGAGTTACTTAAACGATGTAAAGAACCATCAAAAATAAGTTCCCTACCAAACATTAAAAAGTTAGGTGTGAAATCTGTAGCAAGATTAACACTATTATTCAAAGCTAATTGAACATGAGGTAAATATTTAGACCAAGTTCTATGATCATCCTTAACAAAACAAGCTATGCAAGTTTCAACAGTTTTGTTATATCTCTCAACAGGATTATTTTGAGGTGTGTATAAAGTGTTATAAAATATTTTACTAATATTAAAACCGTTCAAAAATTCTACGAAATGTTTAGAAGTAAATTGTGTACCATTATCACAAACAATTATCTTGGGACAACCAAATTTAAGAAATATTTCTTTTTCAAAAAGTTTATTTATTACTCTAGTAGTAGCATTTATCATAGGAAAAATCCAGCAGTATTTAGTGAAAACATCAACAACCGAGAGAATATATTTATGTCCAGAATAAGTCTTAGGTAATATACCTATAATATCCACTGAAAGCATCATCATAGGTTGATCGACTTTTTTAGGATTAACCATAATACCAAAAGGAGGATGAGTGGTATGTTTATAAGCTTTACAAGTATCACAGGCTAGAATATATTTTTGAACATCATTAAACATTCCTTTCCAAAAATAGTGTTGTTTCAATTTATTTAAAGTTTTATGAATTCCAAGATGACCAGAATTAATATCATCATGATTAGAACGAACTGTATTTAAAATATGTTCTTTAGGAATAACTATTTTCCAATTAAGACGATTATTAGGATCAAACTTATTTTTACAAAATTTATATAAAGTTTTATTTTCTACTCTAAAGTTCTTATATCTGCAAGGAGATTTTTGACAATTAATAAATACTTTTTTATACCAAGGATCATAAATATCATCATCTGGCAAAACTAAATTATTTTGAGAAATTCCTATAGCGGCGACTTCAATACGTGATAAAGCATCTGGGACTAAATGTAAAGATCCTTTTTTATGAACTATATCAAAAGTAAATTGAGAAATTCTAGCAGCCCAACGCGCTAAACGTCCACTGGGATTACTAAGACCTAAAAGCCACTTTAAACTAGCATGATCAGTAATTACGGTAAACTTCATTCCTTCAATATAAGGTCTGAAATGTTCTATTGAAGCTAAAATAGCTAGTAATTCACGTTCTGTGGTACTATAATTACGTTCACATTTATTGAGTGATCTAGAATAGAACGCAATAGGATGTTGATCTCCATTATCATCCTCTTGACTCAAAACACTACCAATGCCGACAGAACTGGCATCACAATGTAAAAAGAAAGGTTTTTCAAAATTAGGGCATTGCAAAACAGGAGCAGTAATTAAAGTTTGTTTTAACTCATCAAATGCATTCTCAGCTTCATCGTTCCAACAGAGTGATTTTTTAGAATTTTTACTACCAGCTGTTAATTTAGTTAAAGGAGAGGCAATATCAGCAAATTTACAAATGAACCTACGGAAAATCGTAAATACGGTCTAGTGTCATTATGTTTAACAAATAAAACAGGAGCTGATCTATAAATTTTAAAGAATGTTTTTAAATAATCTAACCAATCTGCAAAGTCTTTGTTACGAGTAACATCATCAGGTTTGTGACATTTCACAAAATTTTCCTTCATCGAGACACTCGCGGTTACATCAATAACAGGGGCTCGATGCGACCTAATCAGTTTTTTGACTCACTAGAAATTTTATTATCTACGTTACAAACATCACAATTCTTAGATGTGACTCCAACCTTTTGACATTTAAAACAAATAACGCCAGGTATGGATGTACAATTTTTAAAATTATGTCCAGATTCTTTACACTTTAAACAAGTTAATTTTGACGAAACTGCATTAGACTTAACTGTAGGTTTATCAGTTTTAAAGTCCTTGAAAGATTTTCTGTTGACGAAAACTTCAAGTTCTTTTGCAAGATCAAGAAATTGTTCCACAGAATCAATCTGCCTACCAAATATAAAAGGTGTGTAAATAGGCAACATGTTATGTTTAATTATATTTACCAAAACTGCATCAAACAATGGAAAAGAAAGACGACTAGCCATGTCCATAATTTCCGTAATAAAGTCTGCAAGAGATTCAGAACTCTTCTGTTTCTTCGTACGAAGGTCATGTTCCAAAAAATAATCAAAATCCGGCTTGTCAAAACGTTTAAGTAAAGCAAGTTTAAGCTCGTGCCATGATGGAATACGAATACGAATAGTGCGAAACCATTTAAGAGCAATACCACTAAGCAAGTCTGTAAATGAACCAACCAATAAAATCTCATCAAAATTTTTATATAAGAAATATTCTTCAACTTCAGTAATAAATTCTCTAACACAAGTTTTCCCATCAAATTTAACTTTACTCTTTTTCAAGTCTGGCAACTTAATTGCAGAAGGCAAATTCTTTTTAATATGTTCATTAACCAAAACATTCATGGAATTAAATGAAGGCAAAGCATGCGTGGCAAAAGCTGAAGAAGAGTGAGCAACCCTGTCATTAGGATCAAAACAATGTTGTACTTCTGTCAAATTAATCATGTCAGCAACATGAGCGCTAGGATTGGGGGCTGTACATGCACCATCAGATTCTAAGTTATTTTTATCAGCTAGAGGCGGAGAAAACTGAACTTCCCTATCCATGATGAATAAGCAAAATGAAGATCAATGGGCAAAAAGCAAAACTTTAAATTGCAAAATTTTTGAGGTTAAGTTTAATTTTTAAAATTGTTTTTGTGAAAATATCAAAGTGTTTGGCAGTGAAAAGATGCAATAATAACTGACAAAACAAGTTTAAATCTCTTAGTTAAAGTAGATTAAAAAGTAAAACTAAAGTTCACTTAAATTAAATATGAAACAAAGTTACACCGCACTAAGTTTTACACCGTTGAGAACTTAAACAAAAGAAAACTGTCTTACCATACAAGTATGTTGTTTTGTAAGAGTAAAGAGATAAGTGCTGTAACAATAAAAGTTAACAAAACACAATAGAACAATATTGTTAGTAAGAAAATATTGTCTACAAAAAATATCAAAATAATTTAAGTTGTTTACAACAATTATTAACAATAGTAAAATTCAGAAATGAAACAATGTATTCTGTAAACAATACCAGAAAATAATTAGATGCAATAATATCACAATAAAGTAAAAAAAGCTACTTCAAGTGTCCCTGTTCGCAGAGCGACAAATGTCACCTGTTAGTGCATTTTAAAGCAATAAGGTTAATTATGTGTGCTCCCAAAATAAAAATTAAATTAAAAGATACTAAACTCGGGCGCCAGGGAGATTCACACAGTACAAAAGTAATAAAAGGTTGCCGGAAAGAAGTAATCGGAAGAGTCAGACTTTTAATCTGCCGGTGGGAGGCTAAACAAAGAAAATCAAAACAACTATTTTATCTTTTCTCTATTTAATGGCCCGTAGCTTTCATAATTTTTAAACCAATAAACTAAATTATAATATGGTTTTAAATTAATACATAAATTAGGAATGTGATATTATTGCATCTTGCACTAAATGAGTTAAGATTTAATAGAAATAAAAATCCTACCAGATTGCTGGCTTTAAAAATAATAAATACGAAACCGTAGAAGAGATGATTGCCGGATTGCCGTAGTGTTCCAAAAAAATTAGTATTAATTTCGGATATTTGAAATCCAAAAATGAAATAAAATAAAACTAATTTGAAGAAAGAAAAAAAAAAAACGCCAACAGGGGGCTGTAACAAAATATTAAAACGTTAAGAAAAGTCATTAAAATGCGAACACGTGTAAGCGTGCATTTGGGCTAAAACTTACCGTTTTCTTCTATTAAAATAACTTTGATGCGCATACGCAGCCAATCCTATTATGCATGCGAGCGAAAACCATCAAAATCTGAAAATTAACAATTTCGTCTAATAAGATTCTATCACGAGACGCAGACATTACAATGTCCTGAAGAACTCAAACTTACCGAAAATTAAGGTCAATCCTTCTCACAAAATCGTTCTAGGTCCGTTTGAAAATCATTGCCTTTTCATTTAGGCCAAAATATCCGAGATAAATACGGATTAGAGAAAATATTGGCGAGCGATTCAAAATTATCGACCGGCCATTTCTAAATAAAAAGCGTAGAGTAGCTATGTCAAAAGTGACAGCTGACAGCTTACATCAAAACTAGATTATTGTAGTTCGGAAATCGACTAAAACCATAAAGCATGTGACGAGGTAAAAAAACTCGTTACAGTAAATAGACTGGCCAAGTGTGATTCAGACTGGTACAAAAAATAAAAAGTTTGTATTATGGGTACCCTATTACAAGAAATATTTTTACTATGTATTGTTGTTAAAGCGGTAACAGAATTGCGAATTCTGTAAAACTGTCTACCTATTATGGTTTACAAGATACAGCCCGCTGATAGACAGACCGACAAACAACAGTGGCATAGTAATAGGGTTTTGTTGGCACCTTATGGGTACGGAACCACAAACATACTTCTAAAAATCCCAAACTTATAAAATCAAATACATAAGTAATTTCTTTATCTACCCTTATTAGTTTTCAAAATCATCAATTTAATGAACCCTGTCAAGTGGGTAGGTACTTACGTTATCCTCAAGGTTGATTGGTGTCAATTTTGGTGGTGAAGTTTGCTGCGTTTTTTCGACTCTTATGGGACTTGTTCCACTTGTTGGGAGGTAATCTACAATTAGCACAGGGAGGTCCTGAAATAAATATATTAAAATTGATCAAGTGTACGGTGAATATTCGCGGAACCCTATTATACAACGCATGAATTGTCAGCCGTACCGCCCATACGTTATACATAAGCCTATTCGCGCTTTGGATGACGATTTTTACATTAATTTTCACTGGCACACGATCTGGCTGAATCATTCGTCAACTGAACTATACATTGGCCGGTTTTAGTCATATTTATGATGGGAACCACATTAAAACGAACGAAAGAACAACAAATGAATAATCTGTTTTTAACATGGACTCATGGAGGACTTGCGGCGCTCTCGGGCCGGGCATTCGGTCACTGTAGATATAGTACACTGTAGGTACTTACAGAAAAAGAAATATTCGTCAAATCTGTTATTTGATTGCTTGAGTCCAGACTTGTACACTGGTTACTTGTTGAACCTTGATTAACATTTGAGAAATCCGTTGCCCAAGCTTTCCAACAGCGAAGCAATCTGGGCCCCAATTGCGGAATTATTTCTTTTATATCGTCCGTTGTCAGTGCAGACAGGGATTCTATATTAATTTCATTTTCTGTAATATTAGCATAGAGAAATAAAATGAAAATTAGCCAATTCATGTGTGAAAGAACTAGGCACAAAAAATATAAGTAGGTAGGTACTTACTTGCGAAAAGTGGCCCCAGCTCCGGGAGCCCCCAGGCTCTCAGTAAATCCATCACCTCAGAATCTTCCATTTAGAGTTCCACTCTCACTAACACTATACCTAGTGCACCAATTTTAAAACCATAGATACAATTATTTTAATTTTTAAAGCAATTTGCGTAAATAAGTGTAGCGCGTGCGGGCGAATCGAAAATGCATTCAATCATGCTGGGACTGGGACTTGAACGATGCGCGCCGCGCGCCAAACGTCGGTCGTTTACGAAGTTAGTTGCAGGTAGACATTTCAAACAAATAAGTAACCTTTCAATTAAAAAAGCGCGCGTTCGTTCATATAAAGTTGTAGTGATCGAATGAACTATGAAATTTATTGTAACAATTATTTTATAATTATTGAAATAAATAGGTTTATTATTTATTTAATAAAAATCTTTATGAGATTAATTATTTGTAATGAGTGATAACGATAAAGTAACTTGATAGAGCTGAATAAGTCTCGACAGGAATAAAGTAAACTTATTAAATTCAACACATTCGAATTGATAGACGTTCAATCATTTTAGCTTTACTGTGACAAAAAATGGTCAATTGTTATTTTTGACATTTTCTTGAATGATTCAGTCATATTTTTTTCAATCAAGCAAGATTTTAACTTGTTTAGCCTTGATTTTTTTGAGTGTACGCACGTGTGCGTGAATGTCGGAAATTATCCCGAGTGAGCATAAATACCCCCGGGATGAGAAGTAGCATATCATTGGATGCTATACTTAGTTTGGTGTACTTTTAAGTGCACTGGCAACAAGCACAATGAAAAAATAACAACTTAGACCAAGGCCATTATGTTCACCTGCAAGCAGATCGCATGCCATTTGCCACTCAATTTATTGTGCCCCGCAAAGTAATTAAACTTGCATGCGATCTTCTTGCAGGTGGAAACGTGACCTAATACAGTTACTTACCAACAAACACATGCTCCCTCATATATTTGCTGTCGTAATGACACGCTAGCACTAAGAACCTCTCAGCATTAGGATTCAGCTTAGCTATAATATTCTTAAAGTTTAAGGGGCCAAAAACAGGTGTGTGGTCTGAGAACACGTTCTCAGTGACATCCCACCCCAGGTCCCTCATCTGTTGAGAGATGTAGCTGCTCACTTTATCGTGGTTAGGGGTACCCACAACCCTCGGGATCAGAATCTCGTTCAGAACAGATTTGAAATGAGTCATGTCGGTCAATGCTGCCACATCTTTCACATCTTGATCTGATAACTCTTGTGCTTCGTGAATATTCTGCAAAAAAAGAATATTTAGGTATTTGGGGAAATGAGGAATACAGGTAATTTTGTCAAAACAATGCAATAGTTTAAGGATTGCTTTTAGTAACGTGGAGCTGTGTCGGGACGGAGCTTGGTGCTGCTGGCGCCCATTGCGGCGACCAGTGAGTAAAAATTGACCCAATTGACGAGTACGGGATCGAAAATATCGCAATGCAGCGCGGATTCCTGTTCTTGTACCCATCTCTTCTGAAGTTCCTTTCAGAGCACTCTCGTCTTTATTATCACTGTTTTGTAAACATATTGTAATACTCTCAAGAATTAAATCAACGTCAATTTGACACTATGCCCAATGCCAGTGGCATGGTCGGCATGGTCAAAGAGTATAATAATAATATGGGAGGGCATGGTCCTATGAAGACCACAAAAGTGACCAAAAATATTCACGACGTTTTTTTTAGCGCTATCGCTGCCTTTGGCTACAAACCGAACTAATTGCATTGCTTTTTCAAGCAAGGCCACGATTTAATGACTTTTAATTTTCTTGCACAGAATCCTAATTCATTATAAAATAAATATATGTATAATTATGTACTTTGTATGAATATGTAGGTTCTATGCATATTTTTATTTTATAGGTACTCTATAATATAGAATACAATACATAGAAGATGAACTAATGATATCACTTCTTTCGATTGAAATAGTGTCATTTGTCACATGAGTTTAGATTATTATATTTAGATTTCTGTCTATTTGTCCACTTATTTATCAGTTTGACTTTTATTTGTAGTGAATTTGTGTCAATTTCTCTCTCATTTCTATTAAATTGTTGTAAGTATTAAAATCTGTGTTATATTAGAACAGTATTGAGTACTTGCAAATATGTATACAGGCAGTGCAATAATAACATTACATTGAGCTCAATGTATAACTAATAAATTATGACAAAGATAACTGATTCTAGAATTTAACAAAACAAACACCAAATAAAACAAAAATATCAGCCGGTTGATTCTGTAAACATGTTGAAGTGAAGGCTTGGGTGAAGTGACCACGAAGTAAGCTGTCATTCCATCTTTGATTACATGGTTTGACAGCTCATTAAGTGTCCACAGAACACATGCACATGCATTGCATGTAACATGTTTACAGAATCAAGCGGCTGTTTTTTTTGTTTTATTTGGTCTTTGTTTCAGGATCCTTCAGTGTTTTTCGCTACTCCTCATAGTTTCGGAATAAACCATCCACACACATTTTAAAAAATTACCCTGTAATTATGTCACCAGAACATTGCAAATGTCATAAATATCGCGCCATAATAAGATACGGATATATTGGAAACTATAAAGATTTATTATATTTTATTACTAGCACTTCGCCCGCGACTTCGTCCGCGCGGGTTTAGTAGGTACTCCACAAACTTCAACGCCCCCTATAAAAGGTTAGTTTTGGAAAATTAAGCACAACGATTTTCATTAATTACTTAGCCATTTCTACTTATTCTATGGTCTCAGGAGGCCCTCGACAATGTACCATTTAATTAGCGAATGCGTCTGTCGAAATGTCAAAATGTAGGAATTTGGTCACGTGACATTTCGATAGCATCTGTCTGTCTGTCTTTACAAACTGTTTTACAGTTTGGCAGAGGTAACAGTTTGCAATGTAAAATGTATTTAAGTGAATAAACACTTTTATTTTATTTTATTTTTTTTATACATTTTTGACGTATTGACAATCGCGTACGCCACGCCACTGTTGACAGAATCTCACTTGTCTCGAGCCCAGGTTCAGCGCAACTGTTCACCCCGTTCAACCCGTCAGGGGTTGATTATGCAAAAATTGTTAGGTACATCTGTTTCAATTATCCCGCTTTTAGTTTGTTCATAGCATTCCGACTAATTGATTTCCGATAAATTGAAGCAAGCAATTATGTCCTCCCCTAAAATCTTAATCACCCCTGCTTCACACATTACAGTTCATTTTCGAAAAATCCAAACATTTGTTATTCTTATCGTTTTATCGAAAATATTTAAATGCCGTGATGTTTCAACCAAGCATTGATACGATTCTCCCCAGTTCGCTCAAGCCGCGACATTTTTCTTACTCCGAGCATGTTTATTACCGTCGTAGCTTTTGAACGAAAGGTCCGATTTGAATAATTTAAAGTGTAATTTACACGGACATAATCAACCTTAATTATCAAACCATTTAAATGGATAAGGATTAATATCATGATACTAAAATCACAATTTTTTATTTCACCGTGGGATTTGTTTGAATAATATGAACAAAAAGCGGTCATGGTGACTTATCCATAATAGTTAGACATATGGTATCGCGGACTTTTTTGTAGATATTAACGACCTCTATAAAACTGTAGTACATCACTTTGCTCTATTGTCAATAGATTCCGCAGCGTACGCGATATAAGGATTTCTTCTCACACCTGGGGTTACATTATCGAAGTTTTCATACGGATCCCTAACTTTTTTGAAAATATTCTATAGCCTATGTCCATCACTGATAATGTAGGATTCTACTGGTGAAAGAATTTTTCAAATCGGTCCAGTAGTTTCGGAGCCTATTCATTTCAAACAAACAAACAAATCTTTCCTCTTTATAATGTTACGCGCCAGAATTAATGCCGGGTACATAACGTTATAAGTTACTACTAGCGCCATCTAGTATCGAGTAGCAGAACTAGTAGAGTCAAGATGTTTCTAGACATTTCGATGCTAGAACATTCTAGAGTTTTCAATATGTGTTTAGTCGGGACCGGTATGTACTCGAACTTTCTAGATGTTTCTATACTAGAAGGTTCTAGAATTATCTGCCGACCTATATAAGGCCCGCATAGCCTGCGATCGAGGCAGTATTGAATTTGCGATACAAGCGACAACTTCGAGAGTGAACTTCGACTGCGAATTAAAGTGATCAGTAGTGCAATTGTGATTCATAATTAGTGAGTTTAAGTTGTAATTAGTGTTGATTAATTAAAGTGTCATTTTGGTTATTTAATCGGCTGTTTTTATTGTCACGAACCCTAAGCTCGTAACAATTGGTGTCAGAAGAGTGGATATTTAAACTATGCCGATTCTACCAAAGGACGACATGGAGGGTATCCGTACCCGAAGTCAACGCCAGCAGGAGACGGACCAGAGGCGTTTTGGAGGTGCAACGCCGCAGACGTTGGAGGGCCAGTTGCCGACCATGGAGCCCGGCCCATCCACAGCAGCTCCAGCATCTGCAGCACCAGACTTTGGAGCTCTGATGATGATGCTGCAGGAACAGGCTCGCCGGTTGGAAGAACAGCTCCAGCGTGATAAGGAGGAACAGGCTCGCCGGCAGGAGGAACAGGCTCGCCGGTTGGAAGAACAGCTTCAGCGTGATAAGGAGGAACAGGCTCGCCGGCAGGAGGAACAGGCTCGCCGGCAGGAGGAACAGGCCCGTCGGTTAGAAGAACAGCTTCAGCGTGACAAGGAGGAACAAGCCCACCGACAGGAGGAACAGGCGCGCCGCCAGGAAGAACAGATGCTCCTAATGAAGGACCTTCGCGCGGCCTTCGGGAAAGACATGAAGGAGGTGAAGGAGAAGGTTGCTCAGCATGACAACCGCCTGTCAGAAGCTGAAACCCAGATCAGGAAGTTTAATGACGTCATTGCTGATGTAAAGAAAGAGTTGGGCAACCTTAAAGTAGGGGATGGAATTGCAACTCCCGTAGCTACTACACCTTCGCTACGTGGATTCAAAGTGCCGCCCTTCGATGGGATATCTTCCTGGTCGGCCTACAAAATACAGTTTGAGGCTGTTATGAAGGCGAAAGGGTGGAATAAAAATCAGGCCATGACTGCCCTCACCCTTGGCCTGCGCGACCAGGCCTTAACTGTTCTGGAAGCTCTCGGTGAGGAAGTGACTTACGAGCAGCTTCTTGAGGCGTTGGAAGCCAGATATGGTGACGCTCATCTGGAACACGTGTTTCGTGCGCAGCTTAAGGATCGCGTGCAACGTAGCAGTGAAAACCTGCAGCAGTGGGCCCTTGAAGTGGAGAAGCTGGTTCGAAAAGCATACCAGTCTGTGCCTGCGCTCATTGATGGGAACCTGGTGCAGGCTTTCATCGACGGTATTCGCGACCTTGAAGTAAGAGCTGCTGTGAAACTCGGGCACCACGGGACGCTTAAGGACGCCTTGGCTCATGCACTGGAGGTGGAAGCTGTGCGGCAGGATCACCGTTCCCATCGCGTCAGAGAGGTTGCAGCGGCTACAGTTCGCGACCCTTCTAATGGATACAGCCCTAGGTGCTATGGCTGTGGGGAAAGGGGCCACCTTCGATCCAGTTGCCCTAAGCGAACTGTAGGAAGAGAAGCTGTGTGGCAGGATAGTCGTTCCCACCGTGGCAAGCAGGTTACAGAAGCTGCAGTTTGTGATCGTTTTAAAGGGTATAGCCCTAGGTGCTACGGCTGTGGTGAAAAGGGCCACCTCCGATCCAGTTGCCCTAAGCGAACTGCAGAAAGAAATGATAGCCGATCTCTCGAAGGTAGGGTGGCTGACAACAGCACCAAGCGGCTGCAGGAGCACGACTTAGTAGTCGAACATCGCAGCTGTAGATCTCATGGCAACGCAGATGTATTGTCAAGAAGACCTTGCCCTGAAGACTGCAAGCATTGTAGTAGGCTAGTGGGTAAAGAAGTCGTTCCTGTAAAGATGCTAAAGACAGACCTTAGCAACGAGTGGAAGGAAATCCTACGACGTTCACAGCAGGAAGATACGGACATCAAGCCGATTCTGGAGTGGATTAAGGCCAGTGCTCCTAAGCCAGCGTGGAGCGACGTCTCAGCGATGAGTTCGATCACAAAAAGCTATTGGGCCCAATGGGACAGCTTAGTGATTCAGGATGGAGTCCTGTGCCGTAAATGGGAAAATGCTCGGGGAGACAGCTGTCATTTGCAAATGGTTGTCCCTAAAGCTAAAGTACCGGATGTTCTAGAGTTGTACCATAATGGTTGTTCAGGAGGCCATATGGGAGTTAAACGGACTCTACTAAAGATACGGGAACGGTTTTACTGGGTCCACTGTCGTGACGATGTCGAGGCCTGGTGTCGTAAATGTACAACTTGTGCGGCTGTAAAAGGACCACAGACTCGCAGTAGAGGTGCATTGAAGTTGTACAATGTTGGTGCACCATGGGAAAGGATAGCCCTAGACATTGCGGGACCGTTTCCGGAAAGTGAAAGTGGTAACAAGTATTTCATGGTTGTAATGGATTACTTCACTAAGTGGCCGGAAGTCTTCGCTATTCCAAACCAAGAAGCTTCAACAGTTGCAGATAAACTAGTTCATGAAGTCTTCTGTCGTTTTGGAGTACCCTTGGAGATTCACAGCGACCAAGGAAGGAATTTTGAGTCTCAAATATTCCAGGAAACTTGTCGAGTTATGGGTACTCATAAAACGAGAACAACTTCTTACCACCCACAATCGGATGGAATGGTGGAACGATTTAATCAGACATTGGAGAGATACCTGGCAAAAGTGGTGGAGAATCGGCAACGGGATTGGGACAAGCATATACAACCGTTTTTGCTGTCATACCGAAGTGCTGTTCACGAAAGCACATCAGTGACACCAGCTTTCGCAAATTTTGGTAGAGAATTACGGCTGCCTGCAGACCTGATTACCGGAATACCACCTGATGCCCCACGCAGTATAACCGATTATGCGAATGACTTGCGGAACAAAATGAATGACATCTATGAGCACGTCAGACAATCGGGTCAGCAAAAGTCTGAAAAGATGAAAACCCGCTATGACCGCAAAATGAACAATAAAGGATTCGACAAAGGTTCACTAGTGTGGTTGCACAATCCAGTTCGCAGCAAAGGGAAATCTCCTAAGCTTCAAGCTAAATGGGACGGGCCGTACCGGATTGTGACGAAAATCAATGACGTAACCTACCGCATACAAAAAGGTACAAGAAGCGCTCCTAAGATCGTCCATGTGGATCGGCTGGCGCGTTATTATGGGGCCGATAATGCTCGGGACGAGCATGTCTTAGGAGGGGGCAGTGTTACGCGCCAGAATTAATGCCGGGTACATAACGTTATAAGTTACTACTAGCGCCATCTAGTATCGAGTAGCAGAACTAGTAGAGTCAAGATCTTTCTAGACATTTCGATGCTAGAACATTCTAGAGTTTTCAATATGTGTTTAGTCGGGACCGGTATGTACTCGAACTTTCTAGATGTTTCTATACTAGAAGGTTCTAGAATTATCTGCCGACCTATATAAGGCCCGCATAGCCTGCGATCGAGGCAGTATTGAATTTGCGATACAAGCGACAACTTCGAGAGTGAACTTCGACTGCGAATTAAAGTGATCAGTAGTGCAATTGTGATTCATAATTAGTGAGTTTAAGTTGTAATTAGTGTTGATTAATTAAAGTGTCATTTTGGTTATTTAATCGGCTGTTTTTATTGTCACGAACCCTAAGCTCGTAACAATAATATTAGTGTAGATAACAACATTATTAGAATAAATCATGCAACAATGCTGTTTGATTGGAGATTTTGATTATCAATCCACACAATATTTTAACACCTATACAGAAAAATTACAAACCTATTTGATTATAATTGGAGAGTAACCACTCATGCATAACCAGTGATCGGATATTTGGGAGCTAATATTCCTAAACTTCATTTTTATTCCCACAAACATATAATACGGACATGCTGTTCAGAATCCCGGATCCCGGAGTGTTTCGAAATTCCTGAGATTTCTAAAAATGCCTGCATACAAAATATAGTTAGAACTGTGATTTCTCATTGTAATTTTTTTAAATGTAAAAAGCCGATTTTTAATAGGTACCTATTCCATTTGTTTTGAATAAAAAAAGATACTAAATCAAAATAACCACTGCTATAATTTCATTAAGTTTTTTATAGTTGTTTTTACAAAATTGTTCAATCCTGGGAACCCGGGATTACAGATTACTTATTTATTCAGAAAGGAATGTCCTTATTTAGGTCTATAAGCACCCGATTATCCGATCACTGATCAGATCATCATAATGCTAATACAAAACAAGTGGTCTTTGTCAAGTGTCCTCAAGTACCTACCATTTAAAAGTATATTAAGTGGCTCTTCAAATTATCTAATCCTAGAGATAAGATTCTTAGTAAACATACTGAAAGAAATTGGCTGCAAGTGTAACCTGTAACCATATGGCCACATAGTCAAAAATAGAAGACAACCAAATCGTGCCCAGTATACCATAGTGTTTAACTGCTAGTATAAAATTACTTACTAATTCCATGCTTCTTCTTCTTCATTTTTTTTTCTTTAACCTAAAGGTTTACAAGGCATTTTGCTGTAGCAAAACCAATACATTGATTCCATTCACAGGTATTTTACCTCTGAATTAGCATCACTGTCATAATCACAGTGATCCTTATTTAAGTTGCAATAAGGTTGCTGTTTTGTTTCTGCTGGGGTTGTTTTTAATGGACTGCCCCAATGAAAATTGAATTTATAGGTAGGTTTATTTTAACAATTTATTATTTATTTATTTTATTTATTTAATTCATTTGAATCTTAGAAGTAGAATTTTGCAATATAAATATGGATGTTTTGAAAATAGTTTTACTTATCTACTTGGCTTATTTTAGGTTTGACAATATCATTCACATCAACAGTTTATTGACCTATAATAAAAACAAAATCTATGGAGGTAGTGGACAGTTCCACAATTATTTAACTATATAATCCGTAAATCCTAACTAAAGTTAAATTCAGACCAATTTCAAGTCATATTCTGGATCCTTCAAAATGAAAAGTAGGTAAGCAGCTACGGATGTAAGAAAACATCATGCATGTAAAGAAGTTTGTAAACATTGTGTTTGAAGTCTGTATTGAATGTGGTTTGATTGTTTTGTCATTTAAATTTTTATTTTTTCTGTGTAAAAATGTACATAATGTGTTTGTGTATGATTGTGTGTTGCTCCAAATACTTTAATAAAGTTTCTATATATCAATTGCTGGCTGTATATGAATGATCGAGTCACTCACAATAACTAACTAATTACAGTTGACAAAACTAAACTTCAGTAAAAAGTTGTACGAACCAAACTTGTTGACATACGAAAAAACTTTTGAAACATGTAAAAACCTCATTAAATTGTATTCACATTATAGTACTGACCTTCTCCTCGTAAAATTTAAGCCTTTTTTTAGTGTTTACAGATGCAAAACAAAGTATCGCGATCACCAAATATAGCATTGATTTAGACATGATTATTCACGTTATTAAATTCACTGGCTGATTTTTTTTTGTTGCTTTGGTGCATGTATTTTCTACTTATTCACTTTCTTACTGTTAGGTGCTCTCAGTCACTTCACACAGTATCACTGATAAAACTAGGTTGACGAAACTTATTAACGAGTTTCTTCAACCTTTCACCTCTCGTCCACAAGACCACAACTGATTTTGACAGTCCGTTTCAGGGTTGCAATGTCTCAACTAATATTTCCACCATTTACGATTTCAATTAATTGGAAAATGATGAAATTTTAGCCAGTTCAAATAATTTATTATATGAAATCAGATAATTAATTTATAAAAAAATACAGTTTTTATTTTTAAACAGGCGATACATATTAAAAATAAATTGCATTCACGCAGAGACCACACTGTATGGGAAATTATTGTCTTAGCATCCCCAAAAGACAAAGATTAGCTAGGCTAGGTACAAGCTAGTACAGAATTAACTGCCTAATGCATTAAGCATTGTCTGTGGGTGTGAGATATTAATAAATACTAAAACTACGAATAATGTGTTAAAAGTGTTAAAACTGAATTATCTATTGTAAAATTATTACCGATCTTGGAATATATCAATCTGTCTATTCTGTTTTGGGTTAAGAGTGAGTCGTGTTTTTGTTCAATTTAAAGCCAAGTTTTTTTGTCGTGTCTGTTTATTTCAAACCTTTGACTAGTGACGTCACGAGCAACCCTCGTGACGTCATTAGCAATTCAATCAAAGGGAAAATGTGATTTGCTAGAATAATAGTGACGTGACGTGCTCTATCGCTATCGTATATAATTATTGTAATCGGCTGGCTGAGTACCTAACTGATGTTTTAATGTACCTAATTTTAATCTTAATCTTAATGATTTATACCAATTTACCTAGGTTCTGTAAGTATATTATTGATAAAGACTGCATAGTTTAGCCAAATAATTACCTACGTGAACATTATTTCGCTTAATTCGCTTGCTACTAAGCTGGCTCGCGGCGGCGAGCACTGCGGGACGCAGTGCCCCGGGGGGCCGGTCCCCTACGGCCCTTAGGCAGATAAGTACTGAACCACACGTCCTGGTATCAATGTGACTTTAACAATCCCTTTATTTCATAGAATTTCGATGTGAGTCGATCTGCGCTTTTCAATAGAAACGACAATATTTTGATGGCCCACTCACGGGCGACTTAGTGAAGATTAAAGAAATCCGCAAGAACTGACGTGGGTAGCGTATAGCGTAGGGTCGATCCTAGTGGGCGGAAAAAACTTACTGAACTTTAGGTAGGTAGGTAGATACTTACCAAGCTGAGTAAAATGGGTGGTGATCTAAAACTAACTGCCCAACACACAATGTTCTTTGGGATAGGTACCTACTATAGCACCGATATTTTTGTGGTGGGCGTCCTTCCTTTTATATTTAGATTTAGGTACACAAAAGGGACGACTTGTAAAAAGGTCGTTTGCCGCCTACGAATTAATACCTACCGTATTAATTCGTAGGCGGCAAACGACCTTTTTACCCTGGAGATATTCGTTATATTTTTATCTAAGATCTATCTATCTACCTTCTTGCGGAATATTTACCTGGGTAAGTACCTACCTTCTTATTATTTGCTAATTATGTAAGGTAAGAACAACCTATTTATACTTACCTATATCGTCACATTACACCCTGCCTGCAACGATTGTTCAACTCGAAATAAGTACCTACCTAAGCTTTATAATATGAACGAAACTTCGACGATGGCATCGGTCGATTGTTTCGGTACCTACCGAAGCAATCGACCGATGCCTAGGTATGCCTATTTGCTAGGTACAATAGATGATGAGTTGGGGGGCAAATAATTTCCTTAGTTCTTCAGCTTTTCTGCATTTGGGGTGTCACCCGACTGTTTGTTGACTTTTTTGTCACCGTCGGGTGGCACCCCTAAACGGGTGACGCAATGACTGGAGTCTAAAAGTTTTCGAGCTCGCTCTTTCGTCTCGGCAAGAACCATAGAAAACAAGAAACAAGATAGGTTTTTAAAGTAGGTAGGTAGGTACCTACCTATTAATTCAGTACCTATAGTATAATATTATTATACTCTGTGACAAGAACCATACTAAATTAGCACCTGCGCTGGCTATACCCAGCCAGTACCCGATCCACTAAAACGGACTGAATGAGTCGCTGCAACTACCTACTACTAATATGTTCGAACCTCTATTTGCTTACGTTAGCTAAATGAATATTTGATTTATTTGAGTTGTATTGTCTAATGACAAAAAAGCTGTAAACGTTGTTTATAAGGACATTCTGTAGTTCGTAGGTAGGAATATTTAGTTAGTATCAGCATTGCACATTTGCAATCGTGTGAAGCCGGGACGGGTCGCTAGTAATTCATAAATTCAAATCATTTATTTCAATTAGACCATTAACAGGCACTTTTGAATTGTCAAGGTCGGTCGGTCAAAAAGACGAAGCTATTTGCTCGTTCCAAAGCGTAGATCTCTATGGAGAAGAACGTGCAAGAAACTCCACGGACACTTTTAAAAATAATATATTGTTACAAAATTATGGTTACCTACATCATTCATTTTGAAATAATACATATACTAGCAGCACGCCGCAGTTTCACTCGCGTAGTTCCCGTTCCCGTGGGAATACGTGGATAAAATATAGCCTATGTTACTCCCTTAATAATGTAGCTTTCCATTGGTAAAAGAATTTTTGAAATCGCACAGTAGTTATTGAGCTTATTAATTCCAAACATATAATACACTCACACAAAAATACAAATCTTTCCCCTTTATAATATTAAATATAATGGATAGTATTTTTTTTATTAGGAAAGACGTGCAGGATAAAAAACGTCCGGAGCAAAAAATAAACTATTCAAAGAAATAATTAATAAACCATGGCAGCCGAGAGATGAGATGACCAGTCTCAGCCGAAGCTGCGACGGCGACCGTTCACGAACGTGACGCATACGCTAGCACCATTCGGCGGATTTTCCTAACAGCATGTGCTGCTGAACTTAGCCGTCCTGCAAGAGATGTTAAATGAGGACCCCATTTTAGCCTTAAGTCAAGCGTAATTCCCAGGAAAACTGTTTTATCGACGAATTCAAGTTTTTCATTCGTTCAATACTATGTCACAATCACTGCCTTTGACATTTGGTAAGGCAATTCTTATACATTTCGTTCTTTTCATTTAGAACTAGATTATTGGCAGTAAGCCAATTTTGGACTTGCATTAGGGTGTTATTTATGACGTCAAGATTATTGGTCCGTCTATTTATCTACCGCTCAAGCACCGGAAACACACCGGTGTGCGCAGAATTAATCGCGAATTTAGTGTTTATGTACCAATTACATAAGATTTTATTTTTTATTTGGGAATTTTCACATGTCGGGGCTGGAGCGGTTAAAAATTAAAGAGGTATCGTCGGCAAACAACACCATATCAAGATTTTGTTGCAATATATGGGGCAAATCATTTATATATACCTACTAAAAATAAAAAGGGAACTAAAATTGAGCCCTGGGGTACCCCCATTTTCACGTTTAATCCCGACGAATTGACACCATTTACTTGAACTAACTGCTGTCTATCATTTAAATAAGATTTAACAAGGCTTGAAGCTGTTTTGCCCAGCCAGTAATGCCCAAGTTTCAGAAGTAATGTTTCGTGATTTACACAATCAAACGCCTTAGATAGGTCGCAGAAGATGCCTATGGCATCTTGTGCCTCTTCCCATCCCACGCATTAAAGATGTGCTTCAATAAGGTAACACCAGCGTCAGTCGTACAGCGTCCTCTGGTAAAACCATACTGTTTATCATGCAAGCTGTTATTGGTGTTAAAATGGTACCTAAAGCATCTGATTAAGCATCACTTTTTCAAATACCTTTTTCATATCCTTGATATTTACTTAATAATTTAAAAAAAACTACAAGTATCAAATTCTGGGAAGTTGTTAAAAATGAGCGCTTTCCTTTAGTTTGCCATGAGTTATTATTTCCCAGAATTTGATCCTTACTAGCGATACTTTCGGACGGTGTTCTTTTTTTCAAAATCAACCGTTTGATTCCTGGCTAGGAAGACAAATTTTTAAAAAATCCAATGATGTATTTCAGTGTTTTAGGACATTCCTATTAGTTTCAGATTTGGCTAACCACGCACACTTTAAAAATTCACCCTGTATACTGGATAACTTTTTTTCCAGTGCGCAAACTTTGAGAACCACTTCTGCCCATGTAAATGAACAACTTGCCCCAAGAAAGCCATAGTCAATTCCTAAAAAAAAATTTGAACTTCCCATACAAAATTGTCATCAACTGACCACAATTTGTATGGGAGACTCAATTTTTTTTTTAGGAATTGACTATGGCTTTCTTGGGGAAAGTTGTTCATTTACATGGGCAGAAGTGGTTCTTAAAGTTTGCGCACTGGAAAAAATATTACCCAGTATAACATAACTAGTAGTTACTTATAGTTAGGTTTCTTAAGAGGATGAGCAGCAGTGACATTGAATATTTAGAACCACGATTCTATTACGAGACCATTGACCGACCAATGATCGAACCATTATGAATTTAGCAGATTACGAACTTATACCTTATTATTATTGTTGGAATGACGATTTTTTTTTTAAATAGCAGACTTGGGGCCTAGAACTGCTGATGCTGATGATGATGAAAATATTCCATGACTCTAACTTACATATGTCTTTTGAGAATATCAGTGAACAGAGAACTTGATCTTTTCTGACCGTGTATTTTAAAAATGATGAAACTCGAAAAATCGTTTTTTTTGAAAGATCCCTTTTATAAACTTAGCGAGTTTTGTTTTTCTACGACGCGGCGACGTTGACTTTTTTTAAATCAATAAAGGAAAAAAAAACTTTGAAATAGTTTTATAAATCTTGTCACCGAAATTAAAAAAAAACTGTAAAGTACATAACGACAAAAAAACACTACATAGTCAAAGGATAGTGACTTCTATTCTGACGAAATATTCCAAGCATAGTGACATCAAATCTTTGATAAAAGACAACTTATTTTATGAACTAGTATTGGCAGTGTTTTGATTTATTGTCATAACATCATCTCCACCATGTATTTTTTTCGCGAATATAGCAATACAAACTCTGTAGGCATTTCAAGCGTCTGTTGCCATTATGATCAAGCAAAAATCGCCAAAAAAACGTTTCTAGGAAGGAACCCCTTTAATTTATAAATTATTCTTTGTTGTTATAGGTAGCGTCAACAGAAATAAACACTGAAAATTTTAATTGTCTACCTATCACGGTTCACGAAATAGAGCCCGCTGACAAACGGACGGACGGACGGACAGCGGAGGCTTAATAATAGGGTCTCGTTAGCCTTTGGGTACGAAACCCTATGGGATTGTAATGAAAGAAAATCAATAAGTAACCTTATATAATTTATTAACACACTTATACCTAAGTAAGATAAACACAATATCTATTGTTTGGGCTACAACAATTGTTAAACGCATCACGCACCACTTATTACACTTTCATGATTTCATCAATGGATGACTCATGCTCTCGCTCAAACACAACAAAAAAATAACAGTTTTCGGATTTGTAACTGTATTGCTATAATGACCCATTCTCAATGGGATTACAGCAATCTAGTTATAATATATTTCCATAAGTACCTTATTGCCCATTTTTCTGAACTCCTATAAAGGTTCACGTTTTCAGTCCATTGAGTCAGGTAAAAGTGAGGTTCCTGTATTTTGTAGGTAATCGACTATTTACGCAGGACTAAGTTCCATAGTTTTCTTTGATATTGTTACTTTTATTACCACATCTATTATTTAGCCCCCTGGTTTTAGTAAAAAACTCTAATGATATCTTGAAATCACTTGGTTTTTCATCTGCTTGCGTAGTTTGCTGTCATAACCTACGCTGCGTCTCAGTCGATATTGCGTCACATGCAATTGCGTTTCACCTGCAATCCTAATGCGCATCGATTTTCGCGGGTATATGCGACTCGAAAACACAACCTCGCCCAAACCGCAGAACACTTCTATGGAGCTGTAGTCAACGAAGATACGCCAGTGGATGTGAGAGATGGGCAGCCAGTCGGCGCGCCGCACGCCGTCCACGCCGCCGCGATCGACGCTCACGTAGCCGCGCTCCGACGAGAACGCGATGGTGTACTGCCGCTCCCCGCTCCACTCCAGGACGATCGCAGCGTCGTACATCACCGTGCTCGAGTTCACGAGCATCTCGAACGCACGGGAACCCGCGAAGAATGCCTCCCCGGGACTGTACCAGGCGTCCTCCAGTACCTCGGCTCGCAACTCAACTATTTCCCTCACGGGCACCATCAGCAGTCTGCCCTGGTACGTGAGCTTCAGTTCTCTCACTAGTGTCAGCATGCTCGCCCAGCCGTCGTTCGACTCCTCGAACTCGCTCTCCCACATTCCCAACCAGGCGATCAGCAGCCGCCGTCCGTCGAGGGACTGCATCGTTTTTGCCGCGTAAAAGTCGTGCCCGTAGTCCAGTTCGTTGAAAGTTGCTGTTGAAATTTCCAAGTCTTCAAATTGTCCATTCAGATAATTGAAATTTCCAATAACGTATCCCGTCTGATACAGATTTCTGAATCGATGGCCATCACCTTGTATACCTTGAACTGACAAAATGAGGACGTTAAAACCATCAATTTCAAAAAAGTCTGGACTCTCCCACATGTATCCCATGTCTCCGTACGATTTTGCTATGGTCCCGTTCAGTTTCCAGTTGAATAAGTCAGGCGACGTGTACAATAATAAATTTGCTTCTTGCATGCTCGAGCTTCCGATCAGCATGTACCACGAATTTCTAAACCTCCACACTTTAGGATTCCTGAAGTCCGCGTTACCAAAAGGTCCATTCCGTATTATGGGGTTATACAAATACTTCTGGAAGATGATGCCATCTGCACTTATGGCGACGTTTTGGGTTTGGAAGGTTTTGTTGTTAGATAATACGTGTCCCGAGTAGAACAGTGTTAGATAGCTATTGTGGATGACTGCGGAGCCGGAGAGGCAGCCGTGCTTGTCGTAGTGGTCCTTGGGCACAAGCGCTGGCGGGTAGAACGCCCAGTCGACGAGGTTGTCGCTGATGACGTGGCCCCAGTGGATCGGGCCCCATGCGCCGTTGTACGGGTGGTACTGGTAGAAAATATGGTATTGTCGCTTGAAGAATATGAAGCCGTTTGGATCGTTGAGCCAGCCCACTGGTGCGGAGATGTGATACATAGGTCGGTACTTCTTCTTTAGGAGGTATCTCTTCTGCTGTATGAAGTCTTCGATATGCGCCAGGTCTTGCGCGAGCTCGGCGGCGGCGGCGCAGAGCCACGCCATCAGGACCAACACTTCACGACACACCATCTCGACAGGAGTCTGCGCGAACACTAAAGCCCACTAAAACTATGCAGTCGTAGATTACTCGAACACGAAAGTCACAATAGAATTTGTTTGTAAACTTATTCTTTAATAATGATGGGATAAATTGCACAACCACTTGTTCTAGTACGGAACAAATTGTAAACAATTACATAATTTTTATTTACTTAGATCATCTTTTGCAAGGTATTATCTTGCGTGTGCGCAGGTACGCAGGAATGCGTAACTATCGCCAGGGTCGGACTGGGCCGGAAGGGTGGCTCCCCACAAGCCTAGAGCCCGGGACGGTATAGTGGTAGAGAAAATAATGATCATATTATCAATGACAACATTCATCCTTATTTAGAAGTAACTTTTTTTTCTCATGCAGGAAGACTGGAGTGTAGAAACTAGCTAAGCGAGCTCGAATTTTTTACACCACACCTCTGACAGGTTCGATTTTCTTCATACTAAGTGTCGTGGATATAGGTACCCCCTTCTCGGGAACTCTTACATTTTTTTAACCTCATACAGAAATTCAAAAAAAATAAGAGTCAAGTGGTGGACACATGCGGAAAAAAATGAGAGGTACGAGAGTACCTATTGAGCGAGCGGAGCGAGCTAGAAAATTCTGGCAACCATTCAAACCCCGTTTTACTAACGTAGTTTGGCCTTTTGTAGGATTTTATTAGAAGACGACTCGAAGACTTCTCATTCAAATTAGCGAATTGGCGCTTTGAAAATTTTAATCGAATCGATTGAAACAATTTTAAGAAAATCTTAAAATTAAATTGTCAAAAAAGTAATATCGCATAAGACAAATTATGTTCTTACCTGTGCCCTTACCTTAATTATTGTATTATGATATTCGTCAATATCGGCTGAAATGTTTAAATGTCACCGTCAGACATTTCCTAGGCTGAGCGAGCCCTCTTTCCTACCTACCGCCTGGCTTGGTCTAAGCCAGGCGTGTAGGTAAGACTAGTGGGAGGCCTGCGTACGTCCGTCGCCCCCCATTCATCCGGACCCGAGGTGGCGGCGTGTGGTGTTCCCGTGCACCCCTCTGACGTCGCGGGGTAGTTAATCACCTCACATCTTACGAGATGTGGCCCGCGGAGGCCGGGCATTACGGAAGTCGTGTACGTTCCCGCGATCCCCGGCGTGGGTGGAAGATGGAACACCGGGGTGGTTTTAGTCGGTAAGAGTCTGACAGACCCCTCCGCCCGCCCCAGGGCGGAGGACATCAATGAGGATTTCCCCCCGTAAAAAAGCGAGAGGCCTGCGTAAGCTAGGGCCCCGCTGGCAAACGCCAACTTGACTATATGGCCAATCCGACCCTGATCATTGCAGTTCCTCCTGTCGTCCGTGAGCGCCGCACAAACGTGGAAAGACGTCACTTTTTGTAAGCAGCACGGAACGTAGTTGGAAGTGGCATTTTTTTATTCATACAATTATTATAAAATACTGTGGTAAATCCTCCTCAACGAATTTCTTTCACGGTGGCCACTCTCAACGGAGATTAGCAAGTACACAGGAGATAAGTACCTATTACTCGAATAGTGCAGAAACGTGTCTACAAACTTAGGTGCACTCTTTGTTTTTACTCTGATAATTGGGGTACTGTTTGAAATGTTACAATAAAATACAAAATTATATGTTGTGTTAAGCACACACTATGCAGGCAAGAATAGGTATTATAATTATTATAAGCTATGGGATTACATTGAAGATAAAAATGATTGGCTCAATGCTGGTCCTGCTCCACAGCCACTAGGGCGCTCAAAGTAATCTGTTAGCATTTTTCATAGTAGAGTAGAGACTCAATTTATTTAGCATTGTGTAATTTCATGCATCAACGGCACATGTGTGAGTAGGTACTGTGTACCTTAAACATTAATGATAATTTTGGGTAGGTATGTATTTTTGACTTGAATGTACCCGTTTATTTTAATTATTTCTTTGAATTGTTTCTTTTTTTACTCTTTAAGTATATAATGTCAACATGAATTAGGTAACCATTAATTTGTAACCATTTATTATTTTTAAAAGAGTGTCCGTGATAGATAGATAGATAGATAGATAGATAACTCGTTTATTTGGTGCACACACATATGACACATACATAGTAATAAGTACAGAAATTGCAACAAGTTTCCAATACCTACACAGAAAGAAAAAATAAAAATAAAAAATTAAAAAGACATTGTTGTAATGACGGTATTGGCTATAAAATATTTAATGCAAAAAACATACAACGTGGAGTTTCTTGCACGTTCTTCTCCATTATAGAAATCTACGCTTTGGAACATGCAAATATAGCTTCATCGTTTTGTTTTGACCGACCGAGCTTGACCATTCAAAAGTGCCTGTAAATTAAATGGTCCAATTGAAATAAATGCTTTGAGTTTTGAAATAAGTAGTCAAGACGGCAATCTGACGCCACCTGGGAGAGATTGAACACAAGAACCAATGGTTTTATGAGACACGGGATATCACTCCTCCAACTTCCTAACTCCGGGCTACTGGGTGGTTAGTTCGCAGCTGTCGGGATAGATGGCGTTGCGGTTCTTTTTGTTGCGATGTAGATTTTGCTACGTTGATTTTTGTGGCGGCATTGATGCCGCCCCCACTGTTACATACTATACTCTTTGGATACCGCTACACTAGCATGGGTGACACTCGGGGCGGAAGATGCGGTGTCACCCTAAAAATGAACCTAATAAGTAGCCGATCCGAAATGAAACACCTCGCATCGAGTTTGATTTTCTTTTCATCATCTACAGGTACCAACTTCATTCGAAGTAACTTCGTTGGCTGATCGGGTATGCTCAATACCTAAGACAGATACGAATGTAAGAGCGAGTGCAGCGACCTGGAACATTTTTGCAGCCTGTCTCGAATGACGATTTTCTTTTGATTAATTTATTATTCATACTCAAATCGAATAAACAAATAGAATTAACTTTGTTGAATGTGAGGGGATGCTACATGATTCAGTCAACTTTAAGCTCAATAACTAAGAGAGGGTAGAATACAAGAGCAAGCGAAGCGACCTCGAAAATGCTTGCACTCTTGCACTGACTCCTGCAGAAATGCTGAAAAACTAGGAGAGCGGAAATTGTAAGAGCAAGCGAGTCGAGCTCGAACATTGTTGCATCCCTTTCCAAAAATATTTTCTTTTCTTTTGATCATTCATACTTAACTGTTATTATTTTTTATTATTATTATTTTGTTGACTAAATCAAAAAGGCTCAAGAACTAAGAGAGTGCACAATGCAAGATCGAGCGAAGCGAGCTCGAACATCATTGCATTTTTTTTGAGGGTGACACCCGACCTTGACGACAAAAGTCAACGTACGCTCGAGTGTCACCTCTAAATACTGAAAAGCTACAGAACTAAAGAAATTGGACTCCATCTCGGCGAGGTTTTATTTTCTTTTGATCATTATGTAGATACTGAAAAGAAATACCTAGTACTTCTTTTGAAACAGAAAAGCACAAGAACTAAGAAAGTGCACAATGGAAGAGCAAGCGAAGCGAGCTCGAACATTTTTGCACCCCATTTCGGACATTGCGTCACCCATTTAGGGGTGACATTCGACCGTGACAAAAAAATTCAACAAACGGTCGTGTCAACCGTGTCGTTGAATAGGTCTTTTATAAATATTGAGGGTGTGCGAAAACCATTTTCCATGCAAAGATCCGTTTGCGAAATATTAAGTTTACAAGTTAACGAGTAATAGTCTGTCCATCTATAAAATCTACTTGGAGAAGGAAAATTTCGTAAAATCCATTGAAAATGAGTTAGAAATCCAATATAGTGTGTGATGCCACGGATAATGTAGAAACAGTGGTTGAACGATTATTAGGAACACTAGTTTTATATGTTTAATAGACGTTGTTGTAGCTTGATTTTCAAATAAATTCAATTAAGTTGCCAAACTTTTTCCCAAATTAAGTTGCCACTCATACGATTTATCTTTAATGGCCGAGCTGCACACTATAATAGAAATAAAAAGTTACAGTTCTGGTCAAATAACTTTGCCCCTCTGAAGTTAGCCATTTGCAAAGATCGCGCAGGTGCAGTCATGTACACGGGAGCAAGCGGGACGCAAGCATGCATCGAACGTAAACGAGCGACTGAGACATAAAATCGCGCCCCGCACCCATGTCTCATACGCATGCGCAGTTGCAGTGTGTTCGTTATTTTGAGTACTACGCAGCCACTCGACACAACTTCAGAGGGGCAAAGTTATTTGACGAGAATTGTATGTCAATGTTGAAGCATTATTTTGTTTGGGAAGGTGTGCTACAATGGTGCTACATAATAGCGTGAAGTCTGTCATTTTGAATTGGAACTCTTTGGAACTTTATGATATAAAAGTAGTTACACATTTTTTTGGTTAAAATATTGTATATTTATTAAATTTAACAATAACAATAACATACCAATAACAAAATAATTATATGCTAACTTAGGTACTATTAGATATGTTTACTTTTAGGAATTAAGATTATGCCTACACGGCTCATTATCCTAAGGACATATTACGAGTATGTCCTTGTGTGGCCCTTTAGGATCATAAGGCTCTATAAATATAATTGTATAACACATTCTTTTGGAAACAATACTTTTTTATATTGTATATGATCATCGTTTTATTGAATTGACCACATAAGTAATCTACTGAAAAATACACAACTAGGTACATAAATATGTCTAAACAAAGAGCATGGAAATACTTCGCCAGGAGCGGCTAGTTTAGCCGGTAGCCGGTATTACTATGCGTGTCGTCGAAAGTGCGTTGAGCAGAAGACCTTCTATCTCGACTGACTATCTATTCTATCTTAGCCATTAAAAGCTGTCAGATTCCATGTGCCCTTTTTGTCGTTGTACGAGCAAAGAGTGACACGCTAAGTTTTTATGGAAAGTGCTGACAGTGGCCTCCCCATGCTCTGTGGCCTTAGTGCGTGTCTATATTACGTCTTCGATTGCGTTAACGTAAACGTCCATTTGAAGCGCCGTCTGGTGGCGATAACAGGAATCCTCTTTTTAGGGTTCCGTACCTAAAGTGTAAGAACGGGACCCTATTACTGAGATTCCGCTGTCCGTCTGTCTGTCACCAGGCTTTATCTCATGAACTGTGATAGCTAGACAGTTGAAATTTTCACAATGATATATTTCTGTTGCCACTTTAACAACACATACTAAAAATAAAATAAATATTTAAGTGGGGGCTCCCATACAACAAACGTGATTTTTTTTCCGTTTTATATAGATAATGGTACGGAACCCTTCGTGCGCGAGTCCGACTCGCTCTTGGCCAGTTATGTGAACGTTTACGTAAATGCGATTGGGTATGTTTATAACATGCACTAAGGCCTTAGTATTCTAAAACATCCCTATTTCTGCAAGGTGTTTCATTCAGCTTAATTTCAAATGATATGATTGGCTGTTGTGTTTTTATAACAATCAGGGAATACATGCAGTTAACATCAGTTTACATTTAATGAGATTTCAAATGGACAAGAAAAGGTTTATTTTGTTTTCCTCCTTAAAACTACATTCGTTTATTTTTCCGTGTAACTAAGATATCACAGTATTAAATAATATTCGATTAATATAATATATTCGAGCTTCAAAATATCAAAACCTCAAACTGTCACCCTATTATGCTATATAACTTAAATTAATATTTCTAAGGGACGATTTTTCCAACGGAGATTACTGTTGAATTTTTTTTTGGTTTCCTTAAAAATATGTCTCAAACGTAAAATTTTATTACACGAGTAAAATACTTCCGACATTGAAAAAATCAGCCCCAAGGCACTTTATTTAATTATCTTAATATTAGATAGGTATATTGCGTTTTTTCACGTCCTTTGCTTTGCTTATTTATACATACATCTTAATAATTATATTGCAATAATTTTTGAGCAATTTCCATAACAGAAAACAATGGAATGTTTAGAAGTTTCCTGAGATTATACTAACTAAATTCTACAAATCGATGGCTGAAGTACCGTTAAAAATGCTGCTGCATTGCATGCAATAAATATGTAGCAGCCAATTTCATTCAAAGCCTAGCCCTTTCATTGAACTTCACTTGATTTATCTTGCTGCAAAAATATGTTTGTATTTCATAGTATTTCTCAAAGAAACTGTGAAAAACAAAGTTACTATTGCCGTTGTAACTTAAAAATCCAGACGAATTATGTTGTATTTACCGACTTCTATTTTTGTTCAATATCGTTTAATGACTTGCCCATGTCACTTATGTTGCTGATTAAACGGCGCAGTTCAATGAAAAGGCTAGGATTTTAATGAAACGGCTGATTAAGCTAATTGGCTGCGACAGATAGGTACACTTTTTACGAAGATTGTTGACATCATAATTAGTCAGGATTTTTAAGTTACAATGGCAATAGTAACTTTGTTTTTCACAGTTTCTTTGAGAAATGCTATGAAATATAAACATATTTTTTCAGCAATATAAATCAATGTTGTGCCTGCAATGCATATTCAAGCACAGACATTATATCGAATAACGGAATGCCGCACTGTGCGATGTTCGACACCTATTTGCCGGGTTTTTATTAAATAATTTACCTACATAACATTTGCATCTGGTCATTAGTTTATAGTAGGCACATTATCACAAGAAATTACTCAGTTACCTTCATCCAGCTTCGTCCTACTTACTAAGAAAAATCTTCATTAGTTATATCTGAAGGTCTCAATGTTTTTAGTTAAATAAATAATACTTACTTATTGATATCACACCAAACCCTTCTTGTAAATTAAATGTAAATAATTAGTAAAATTCAATAAGCAAGTCTTTATATTATGTCACCAGGTTATTACAAAAACCGTCAGTTTATAGATTTGAGATTCGGTCAAGAAGCTTGATGGTAGAGGACTCACTGTTAGGTACTTGAATTTGACGTACCTATAGCCATTTCTGCGACTGACAGCTACGATTGAATTAACGGACAGCTGCAGCGGATTGATTTACTGAGTTTACAAAGAATTAAGAATTTATATATTTGTATTCGATAGTATTTGAGTTCGTGCTTTTTGCAGCAAACCAAACGTACCGACCTATACATCGCGGTATAGCCCTTGAGCTGACCTAGCTTATTACGGAAATTCAATATAATTTGAGCTTTACTGGTTTAAATTAGTGATGCATCGATACGCACTTCTGCCGATCCGATACCGATGCGGATAGTGTAGGCATCAAAAGTTAAAAACTGTGCGTTTAGATTGTTAACTATATAAAGAAATTCTGAACATTGTAATTAAACAAAAAAGATACGTACATATGTTTTGTGAAAGAAATGCCACAATCATTTAATCACCACAAAGAAATAATTTAATAATGCAGGGATTCCCCGAGCGTAAGTAAAGTTTGCCTGAGCGAAAAAAGACCCCCGGTCTTTGTTCACTCAGGCAAAATGGCACGTTTACACGGTACATTATTTATAGCGCGAAACTCAAAATGTATCGGTGTAAGTATCGGCAAATTAATGTCGCCGATTCTGATTTCTCAAAAAATTCACGACTTCGGTATTGGTATCGATATCGGATGCATCACTAGTTTAAATAACAATGCTGTGCGGGCCACTGTACGCGGCGTGCTGCGCGAGCGCGCGGTGCAGCTGCTGCCACAGCGCGGCGTGCTGCGCGTGCTCAGCGGCGCGCTAGCGGTGCGCGAGCGCGCGGTGCAGCTGCTGCCACAGCGCGGCGTGCTGCGCGTGCTCAGCGGCGCGCTAGCGGTGCGCGAGCGCGCGGTGCAGCTGCTGCCACAGCGCGGCGTGCTGCGCGTGCTCAGCGGCGCGCTAGCGGTGCGCGAGCGCGCGGTGCAGCTGCTGCCACAGCGCGGCGTGCTGCGCGTGCTCAGCGGCGCGCTAGCGGTGCGCGAGCGCGCGGTGCAGCTGCTGCCACAGCGCGGCGTGCTGCGCGTGCTCAGCGGTGCGCGAGCGCGCGGTGCAGCTGCTGCCACAGCGCGGCGTGCTGCGCGTGCTCAGCGGTGCGCGAGCGCGCGGTGCAGCTGCTGCCACAGCGCGGCGTGCTGCGCGTGCTCAGCGGTGCGCGAGCGCGCGGTGCAGCTGCTGCCACAGCGCGGCGTGCTGCGCGTGCTCAGCGGTGCGCGAGCGCGCGGTGCAGCTGCTGCCACAGCGCGGCGTGCTGCGCGTGCTCGGCGGCGCGGCGGGCAGCCAGCGCGGGCAGCGCCGACAGCGCGCGTGCCAGGTAGGCGCGAGCCACGCACCCTTCCTGATCCACACACAACACTACGTAAGTACGGCCAACATTACAGTTATTATTGATGTCAATTGTGAAGAAGATGTAGAAAATTAAAAAAAATATTCATTTGAGAAGATTGTTGTGACAATTCTTCATCCCAGCTAAACACCGAGACAGGGAAATAGGATACTTTGGCGTTCAAAAAGAACAGCAATGTAAAAAGACCTAATGATCGATCCATGAGATGTAAAAGGTAGGCTAGACAATAGTGCCGGGTGATGGTACCTGCAGCGCGGCGCGCAAGGCGTACCGGTGGCGGTGGCGCAGCGCCTGCGCCTGCGCACAGAGCGGCGCAGCGGCGGCGGCGGCGGCGCGCTCGGCGTGCAGGCCGCGCGTGAGGCGCGCGCACAGCTCGCGGTGCGCGCCGCATGCCTCGCCCGCCAGCCTCACCAGCGAGCTCGGCTCCGAGCCCTCTGACCCTTCAGAGCCGCACTCGTCGGCGTCGGCCTCCACAGTGCCTGCTAACCTGTGATAACCCCAATTTTTGCAAAATTGACAGGCATAGAATCGAACTACTACATTGACACGGGTCACACACACAAGTGTACGCACGGTTCGCTGTTGGATTAATAGCCAAGTGAAATAATTTTGATACTTGGAAAGTTTTTTTTTCTCATTTCTTTTTACGTAGTAGCCTACAAAAAACATTTCGTAGTGCTTATATTTTTACTAAATTTACTTAGATGCAAATACCTACTTCAGTGACTGCTAGGCACTGAAAGACTTCTACTAGTAGAGAGATGTAGGCTGTGGACTTACGGCTGGTTTTGTTAGTTATGATGAGACCTTACCTCCGAACTTGATGGAGTGACCTGGAGGTGTACTTCAGGTAACTGCTACTGGAATTCTCGACGAGTAGAACTAGGTGTGCCGAGTTTGGGTTAATTTTGTTAGTTATGATGAGACCTTACCTCCGAACTTGATGGAGTGATCTGGAGGTGTACTTCAGGTAACTGTTACCTGAACTCTTCGACGAGTAGAACTAGGTGTGCCGAGTTTGGGTTCATTTTGTTAGTTATGATGAGACCTTACCTCCGAACTTGATGGAGTGATCTGGAGGTGTACTTCAGGTAACTGTTACCTGAACTTCTCGACGAGTAGAACTAGGTGTGCCGAGTTTGGGTTCATTTTGTTAGTTATGATGAGACCTTACCTCCGAACTTGATGGAGTGACCTGGAGGTGTACTTCAGGTAACTGCTAACTGAACTTCTCGACGAGTAGAACTAGGTGTATCGTGTGCCGATAAGAGTGTGAGTGAGCTTATAAACTGAGCCGCAATCGACATTTATTAAGTACGTTTCTAATTCTTCAAGAATGTTTTAATACATTATTATTTGCATACACTACTAAATTGAGTCTCATCAAAATGAGACTGCTCCGTTGGTCTCGCGGTCGCAAGCGCGACTGCCGAGCGTGGAGTCTTGGGTTCGATTCCAAGGTCGGGCAAAAAGCGTTATTGGGGTTAAGAATTTCTTTGTGACAGCCCGAAGTTTGGAAGTTGGTGGTGTGAGCTTTTAACAGGCTGTCATACATTCTTTTTAAGCAGACGACCCTAGAGCCGTCGGCAATGACGGAGGAGTTTCAATATCATTGCCACTACAACAGTTGATAAAAACATAATGTCGAATTGCATGCCCTGCTTACTAGGTCTTAGTACGTACTGAGCGGCATCGGCAAGCGCGCGTGACACGGAGGGCGCGTGCGCGTGCGCGTCCAGCGCCGCCAGCGCACTCAGCGCCGCGCCCAGCTCGCGCATGTCGCTCCGCTCAGCTCCGCACCGCTCCTGCACTACGACCAAACACAACACTTGCAGCGGACCGATAACGATGGAGCTTATTTAATTTAAAGTATAAATTGATGGAATATACTTTATTGTAATCAAAAATAGTTACAACACTACAATGGCGGTCTTATCGCTGACAGGGAAATATACGTGTAACATAAAGAACGCAATACCCGAAAAGGGGTAATTCTACGCGCACAATAGTCCAACATAACTAAGTGCGAAAACCAAACCCCAATAGATAGAAGAGGTAATTAGAACAACTTTTACTATGAAACGAACCCGGAATCGCGAAAAAAAACAGCTGTTCAGTACGTTTTGTCGAGGGGACCATGTTTTTTTCGCGATTTTAGTGTTGGTCCCATTATAAAAGTTGTTTATAATGATGAGAACAATGACCCATTTTTAGGTAAGTATTGCGTTTATTCTATTCCACTTTGTAACAGAATGAAATAAAAAAGTCACTTATTCATGCACTCATTAATCTCGAAATACGAAGATGAAGTTACGCACACAGGTAGATTATGAGTAGGAGACTTGGTTGTACTTCGTAGCACGACACGACCATGAACGCATTCATTATAACTTTGGATGTTAATAAAATCCTTTTAATTTTAAAAACCACTAACTAGAAATTTTAAAACTCTCAATTATTGCAGATATACAGGTCGTGCAGGCAAGATTCCTACCCAGCACGACCACGCTAAAATACCAGCTGGCATAGAAGTTGAAGAAACGGGAGCATGCCTAAAAATTTGTACTTATTAAGTACTCCTATTTCATTACAGGCAAATTGTCGTATATTGTTAGAAAAGCAAAAAAACATTTTATGTACAATACTAGGACACGTCAGCTGAGAAAGGAAATTTTATGAAACTCCCCCGTAAAGGTGTAGAATAGGGGGAGGAAGTTTATTTTTTTTTGTTGAATAGCGGGCTGCAGAAGCGGACGAATACGGCCAGTGTGGCCATAAAATTGACTTTAGTAGTAAAGATACCTTTCTCAAAGATCTGTGTCAGTCTACCGAGGCCGAGGTGGGCCAAGCGCAGTTGTTCCTGCTCGCTCACGAACGCCGCTTGCATGTCCTCCGTACTCAACTCGCTCTGAAAACATTTAAACACATTTCAGGAGACAGTGATAGACTTTAAAAGTATTCTAGTCATTCTTGATGACAATTGTGTCATGCTTAAGCAATGATATTCTAGTGAACAGATACGTTATACACGGAAAAATTGTTCCGCGCAGCAGCGACAGCACGTATTTTACATTTCACTACACGTAGAAATGGTGCAAAAGAGATTCTTCTAAAAACACACGATGGTTTTTTTTTAATTTTGTTTTTGTCGCAACAAAGCCTATCGCTCGTCGCCTTGCGTGACACAGACTAAAGACTATACGACCACCCAATTAGAAATTTAGAATGTATTCGACTCGAGTCTTCACTAGCGCGCGCTCATAACATAATCTGTTTAAAAACTAGAATATCATTGTGCTGAAGCATCTTTTTTTCTCTATTTATTTTATATATATATGTCGCAGCCAACTAGCTAAATCAGCCGTTTCATTAAAAGCCTAACCTGAAACATCGGCACATGTTAATGAAAAGGCTAGGCCACCAATTAAACGGCTGATTAAGCTAACTAGCTGCGACATATACATTAAAACTGTGCTTACCAAACACCGCCTACATGATTCTAAAATCCTACCTTCAAGATAGAATGTTTCAAGTCAAGATCGAATATTCTCTATCATCTGTTAGTACCTATACCAATTAGAAGCTGGAGTTCACCAGGGCTCAGTCTTGGGTCCAATATTGTACACAGTCTACACAGCTGATCTACCAAACTCTGATGATGTTATAATGCGATCTATGCAGACGATACAGTAGTAGGTACTCGTAAAACTATAACCACATTTAGACGAAATTGGAAGGAACAAGTCTTAAAAGGTGGAGGATAAGAGCAAGTGCTGCAAAATCTACCCACGTGACGTTTACGGTCAAGCACGGGGACAGACCATGGTGAAACTTGATGTACTGTACTACCTCAATAAACAACAGTAAAATACCTGGGAATGCACCTAGACAGGAAACTCATGGAGAGACCACGTTAAAGCTCAGAAAGATCAAGCAAACACAAAGCTTCGAGCGTTGTACTGGCTCATAGGTAGATAATCCAGACTCAGCTTGGAAAATTAACTTCTGATACGCAAAAGCGTAATCAAACTAGTTTGGACATACACTATTTAACTCTGGGGATCGGTAAGCCATTGCAATATTGAAATTCTGCTCTTCCAAAATAAAGTTTTAAAGAAATGTCCCATGGTTTTTTATCTTTTTTAGTTGGTTCTCTACAGAGTGTCAGTAAGCCTGGAACCCAAAAACTTGTTTTTGTCGTTCCTATCTCCTCCGGCAATAAATCTACATCCAAGGTTGCAGAAGAAGTGTTCCTTGCCAGTCATCAATTCCTTTTGCTGCAGTTTGGAGGAATGGATGTTTCAAGTTAAAGGGAGAGTGTTGTTTTATATTCTCCTTGATTATAATTGCAGCTCCTCCGTGCGGCGTCCCATCAAGATGGTTACAGTACCTAGTACACATTGTATCCATTAATTTTATCATTCTTTCGTCTGTAAGATGAGTTTCCGAAACCAATATCAATTTTGTTATGATTAAGGACGCGATTTTAGATAGGTACAGTTTCTCAATAAATGTACCGAAGTGAATTTTTTTACTTCCGTACGTTTATTGAGAAAATGTACCTATCTAAAATTATATTTATAGTTCAGAATCGTACCATGCACATCTATCAACAATTCATGGGAAAAACATTTTAAGAATGCAAAGCATTTTATTTAATAAACATACTTTTGTGTAACAAAGTAATGATTTGACTACCCATCTGTAAACGTCCTTAAGGAACAGTACCACTTCTGATATATTAGGAGCTATGCCATTTATGTTCCATGTGGCGTCACGCAGGAATTGTATTTCTATTGCTGGGCTATGAATGTCGTGAGCAGTCCCATTAGGGCGCACATTTGTTGTGTTAGTATAAGGGCCTGTACACACCACGTTTTTGTAGAGCTCTGTAGGATAAAAGCAATTAAGTAAATTCTATGGCATTTTTTTTCCTTTTGTGTAAAAGTATGGCCATTAAGGCCATTGCTTCGAATGTCAATGTGTGTATTAGCTCTTTATTGATTTCACTTGATTGTTTTACAATTCTCAATATTGATCTCTATTAATAATTTTGTAAGAGTAGGTATCAATCGGTACGCATTTATTTAGCAATTCAGTTAGTTGTATTTGCCACGGAGGATGATCGGTGGCGGTTTGTGTACTTTCTTTGTCTGTACAATCTGGCTATGGTCTTTTCTATCTTCTGTGGAATCTTCAGTTAGATCTATTGGATTACCGCTGTACCTGTTTGACAAACTCGTTTCCCTTTGTGAAGAACTAATGGGCTTTTTTTGTTTATGGTGGGCTTTTTGTCAATCTCTTTCTTTTGGGATAAAGCGTTTATAATGCGCACAGCAAAGGAGTGGAACTCTCTGCCTGCATCTGTGTTTCCAAAAGCTTACAGCCCTAATCTCTTCAAAGTTAGAGTGAACAGGCTCCTTCTGGGTAAGCTCGCTCCATCGTAGACTTTGTCTCTGTCATATCTGACATTGACTAGAGTCAAGAGCAAACCCATCACTAATAAATAAAAAAAAAAAAAGCTGACTTGTTACTCTTTGCCACGTGGGATGGCAATCTATATCTTCAGTGAATTTCATCACAGTTGGTGGAGAAGACAGGGTCGTTCCATCGCTTACGGTAGTCCCCAAGGAAGAAGATCTGGGTCTTTGGTTGCTCAGACTTGGATGGTATACCTGCTGAATATATTTTTTAATGTAGCTTCCACTAGCATTTACTGTCATGGAAGCCGTTGTCGCTCCTGTGCAGTCTTCGCTAGTAGATTTAACACTTGCAGGCCCAGGCACCTGCGAGCGCGGGGGGCTAGCCGGGTCGCATGAAAAAATAGCTTCATTATTATCCATACTCCATAAAATAGAGGTGGGAAATACTGACAATACTTTCCCAAGGTATCAGTCACTTTTTTAGAGGGGATTGCTCCCTCAAGGCTTGTGATTACCTGGAATCAGGTTATTTGACCGCCGTCTGTTGCTCGGCGTTGCTCAAGTATCATGTGAGCTGAACCTTACTTTACAATCTGAATATTGTACCAATGAACATGTGGACAAATTCAAATGAGATAACATTATGAAATGTTCGTCCTTCCTGTCTGCATTATCAATTCAACACTAACATACATAAATTACATTTTAGGTACTCACAGCAAAATCCCATGTTTGTTTGCTTGAAACAATAAATTATATTAGATGTAGAGATATTGATATACGATTCTGTTTCATTATTTAAGGGAACAGATATTTTCAAAATCCAAGAAAACAACTATTAAAAATACACGAAACTTACAACAAACTAAAACATAGCATCAAAAATTCGTCCTCAACACTGTCAGCTGGTAATGTGCCTAAGAGACTGGCGGCATTGCCACGTTGAATGGCAATGCTTAGTCTCTGCCCAAAGTAAAAGCTAGCTCTTGGGTCACGGGAAGTGTCAACTAGCCGTTTCGAAATTTATTTAAAATTTTTTTGGCTATGACCACAAGGGCCCCACGGTCCAAGGGTTTCAACCCCAAACGGTTCGAAAATATAGTTACCAATAAGGTTACTATATTTATGCTGCTTGAGGTTTTCCGCAGCCGCAGCGGTAGCGCCAGCACAACACGATGAACTAGGAAGATGAGATGGCGCAAGAGTATCGACAGGTTGCGTTCCATACTAAAGGCCTACCCATCTTCTATGGAAACAAAGACATGCCGTCCGGTCTTTTGCCATCGTCACGTACCAATCAGGGGCGTATTCTGAAATTTGCCGCCCTGGGCCAATAAGTTTCGCCGCCCCAGAAGTCAAGGAAAAAAGATTTCAATAGGAAAGGAAGATGGGAGAACCCATGTCCAATCAAAATGAATTTACCATCGTGGTAAAGCTCTTTTCAGGAGAACAAAATACCACTGGGGCAAAAAACCCGTAAAATCTGTGTGTTTTGAAATATGTATAGTCTTCAGATGATATTTGCACAGATTTTGAGCTAAATAAAATTCATTAATGGATGAAAATCACTCGGTTTAGTATTTTTTCAGTTAGGGTTGGCGGCCAAGCCGCCCCTGGCGGATATTGATATTGAGACCTTTCTGTCTCAATATTAATATCCGCCAAATGCAATTTATATGGCAAATTGAGATTGACAAGAAAAATAAAAAAGGTGAGAAGTGAAAGTTGGTTAACTAGCGCCAAAACCAAAACAAAATGCAATCGGCTATGGCAGTGACGAGACGTCGTCGTATAATGTTGTTTAAATTAGCATGTCGGGCAAAACGGACCGCACTGCGGCTACAAGAAAGGCCATGGTGCCACATACCTCCGGACGTGCTCGGTAAAATCTATGTTGCGCTAGCACAATCTGTTACCACATACTGCATTCCGGTTTGGGGTGGAGCTGGCAAAACTAAACTACTTGAGCTCGAAAGAGCCCAGAGGTCGCTTTTAAAAGTCATGTATTTTAAACCATACAGATATTCCACTAACAGAATTATATAGTTTGTGTGGTTTGTTAACAGTAAGACAGCTCTACTTATTAAACATGACTTTATACCTGCATAAATCTACCCCACTTAACACAACATACCAGGAAAAAAGAGGCAATAATAGGGTGGTCCACTCATCGCGGGTTCGCACGGCTTTTGCAAAGAGACAGTATGTTTGTCAGTCTGCCTACGTCTACAATAAAATAAATTCAAAATTAAAATTCCATCCAGAGGCTCAATATAAATGCAAGAATATAATAACTGAATGGTTAAAAACATTGACGTACGAGGAAATTGAACTAATTCTGAGTAGATCATGCTAAAAAGTTACACGTAACACATAATAAGAGACCTTGCACACAAACACATACGTACAAACACATACATGCCCACCCACACACGCATTTCCCACGCACACACACGCACTTTCCCACCCACACGCACACAACCACTTACACACACATACATACACAGTTGAGCAACTATCTTAAGAGCACTCATTTACTTTAAATCTATTATAGTTTTTAATTTCCATTTATTTCCTTTTTATAATTTTACTTTAGTTTATTTGTTTCAATTATGTAAATGTAAAATAGGGGAAGTAGCGAGTCGGCCCCAACACAAGTATTGTTAATTACTTAATGGGGTTGCCTCATAATACACTTATGTACTAATTTGGAAACAATAAACAATTTTATTTATTTTATTTATTTAAACATACAACTTCACCACAATGACAGCGATGAGGAACATTAACATTATTGATGTACATTTATTAATTTCTTACCGTGCTGTCCTCTTGTGTACCAGCAAGAACAAATTCATCATGTTTTGGTTTCTCAAGTCGTACAGTGCTCTCACACAGGAAGATTCTGAGGTCAGCATCGTGGGCCAGGACGGGATGTCGCGCGACCAGCGTCAGCCAGCGCTGCAGGGCGGCGCGGCGACGCAACAGGAACAGGGAGCTGCCCCCTCCAACCACCACGCGCTTCGGTGGAAGGCGGCATATCGCGCTACATTAGTATACATATAAATATAAATAAAATCAACTTAATCTCAATCAGCCTCCTTATCCTGAGCTCGTTTTAGCTTATACTATGTCACAAAGCTCAGTGTGCCTGCTGGCAAAGGCCTCCTCTAACATCCTCCATTGTTTTCGGTCCCTAGCGATCCTTATCCAGTTGGGACCCGCTGTTCATTTTAGTTCTTCTTACCATCTTTTATGTTGTCTTACCCTTCTTCTTTTGCCATCTTTAGGGTATCAATCTGTGACAGTTTTATTTGACTTTTCATGGTTACACAAAATCAACTAAGCCAGCTCAGATATTTCGTAAATACATGTAGATACTAGTAAAATAGGATCTATCTCTTTATGTATAGTTGTGACATTATAATGCTAGCAATTTGGTTTCAATTAATGATTGCCATGATTAAAAAGTAACAAATTAATTACAATAAAAAACAAACCGATAAGGGTATTTGGCATATAAGACATCATAAAGCTGCACAAAATCATTGTATCTCCTTGAAACGGTTGTGCCGTGACGTCTTGAGCTGACATAGTATTCGCAGTGCTTCAGTATAAGACCTTTACGTTCTGGTACAAGCTCAACACTGATGACATCAGTTGCTTCCAGGTCTTCAAACGTAACTATCTCAGTTGACATTATACAAACTGAAAAAAATATTTTCACTTACTAGTTATCATAATGTTAAAGTACACCTTCAATTGCTTATATTGACTCCTAAAACTTATTAAATCTTTAACATAGGGCGGCCATCCATCCTGGTTTCCTCGGATTTGTCCTAGTTTTGAGGGCATTGAGAAGCGTCTGGGCTGGGCTTTCAAAAAGGGTCCGAAGAATCCCAATTGAATGATTGAAAGGAGAGCAATAAATTAAAACTAATCTTAATTATTTACAGGCAGCATGTTTCGCCGAAAAACGCTACAAATAATGATTGACAAACAACAGGGAAAAACTCAATTTCAACCAAATGTCTGGACTCTTTAAGTTCTTGTCTGGCCTTGACAAATAAGGTGGTGGCAGCCCTTCTTTAGTACATACTTTTAACGGTGAGTTATCTATCAAATAGATCGGTTGATTGTAATTTCTTTTCTTTTAATGGTATGCGACATGCTTGGCGCAAATAAACGCTTTTTCTTTCATGAACCTTACTTTCATATTACTTAAGTACCCAAATTTCTCACCAACCTTTCCCTGCGATGACTAAGACGACCCACTGACCCTAGACTTTGTATGCAAAATGTTTAATCAAATTACCTTGCTTACAACTCCGCTTGTTTACGAGTACACTTTCAAACGACTTTGTTAGCGTGGAATAATGTATTCGCAAGGTGCAGATCTTCCAGAGTATCAACTTCTAAACTTTCTGAGGCACTAACTTCTTGTACAGTACAACTGAAATTGTCGTTTACATAACATCAGTAGGGTTAAGTTTAGTTTAAGTGTGGTTTAGATCAAAATAAAAAAGAATAAATATTCATAAAACTATAAACACACGTACTAATGTGTTGCTAATGTGTGTAGTGTGTAGTAGGTACTGTCATCGTCATCTGTCTGTCACTAGCGATGGTCGTTGAATGAACGAACTAGTTAATTCGACCGTCGACGTACTGTGAACGAATCGACGGTTCACCGATAAACGATGGACTAGTCGAATCCGTAGACGCCTCAGACGGTTAAACTGAAACTCGCAACTCGCTTGCGCGACTAGGGATGGGTCGTCGACGTATTTGGCGTCAACGAAACTAGACCGTCCAATTTCGTTCATCGACTAGTCGATCAACTAGTTGAATTCGTCGACTAGTTTACGCGTTAACTTGGTAAACTTTACGACGAAATCTACGGCGTCGACGGCGACGTAGGCGGTTGACTTTAGACTAGTCTCCCGCGTGCTTTATGTACCTATTAATTTGAACTTCCCTTCATACTTTTCCAGGCTTAGGACTGACTGAATACTGAATAGAGTTAATCACTAATAAAGTTTTATTCACTATTCTGGCGTATTTAGAAGATCAACTGATTTTATATACCTACCTACATTAATTAAATTTATACAAAACCAGTTAATCGTTGAATTCGCAAACATTCGAAAACGGTAGAACGGAAGGAACCTTCAGCGCGGAGCGCGATTAGTCACGCACGCAATGAATCAAAACAAGATGAACTACGTAAGTAATAACAAACAAGTAAAAACTGGTTTGTCTCGCATAGTTCGACCAGTCCATCACCTTTCTCTTTCGCACTCGCGAAACTACCAAACATCCATCAATAGGCATCCTTTTCTTCACATAGCACAACAATAATTTCATTCGACCCGTACAACAAACAAATATCAACTCCCTGCTAATAGATTTAGAGTTCAAATTTGTTTGCAACTTTCAACAAATTTCAACGGACGATTGAATTTGTATGTACCAGTCTACGTTTTCGTTCTCGTCTCGCCCGTCTCGCCGTCGCGTCGCGTCGTTTCGTTGACGCCAAATACGTCGACGACCCATCCCTATCTGTCACATCTGTCTGTCAGAGTTATAAAAGTACTCTGTGGTCAGAGTATAGATTTTTTTTTTTTCATCTTTGGCAGAGTACCTATAGATTCGTATCGCGTTTTCGTATTTAGTCGCAAACGGATATGTAACCGATATTCAGTTTTCATATCGATATCGAAAACCGTTTTCAGATATCGATATCAGTAGTACGATTTGCACACGAACGAAGCGCAAACTAACGACAAACGCAAACTCACAGTTTTATAACTTATGGAATCTTTGTTGTAACTAAATAAATAGAATCTAGACCTTATTACTAGCGCGTTAAGATATAGATATTACGAACGCACTATTATTAACCAAATAACCAATCACTAGCCGAAGTTACGTAATATTCGCTTCATCACTTTTACGCCAGTAAAAAATTGAATGGTAAGACAGAGACAAAGCGAATAAAAACCATCGATGTCATATCGCTCGTTATTCGTAGTTCGTTCTCGTTGTTGCGCTTTGGATAAACCATAACTCGATGAAGTTTTTGTGAAAACGGTTATATATATATTTAGATATCGATATGGTATGATAATAAACACATATCCGATATAAGTTACGTTTTGATATATCGAACCCATGCCTAGATAGTGTCAAAGTCAGTCAGGAACCTACCTGCCAGAATAGTTCCGGCGATCCGGCTCAGTTGCCAAAAAAGGAAACAACAAAAAGCTGACACCTACACAGTACCACAGACTAAATTGGTAGAATATTTTAATATTTATTGAATAACCGCCACAAAGAAAAGAAAGTGGTCATGTCTTGAGAAAAATGCACATGTTGGCATAGTCCATGCATAGTCACACCCAACTTCATGCACGACATGCACAGACCAAATACAATTCAACAACTTTATTTTCTCACCACAATATACATACATTATTTTACATTGGTCTTTTTCAATAAAGATACATAATTAAGGTAAGTATTTGTGGGAGACTGGTGCCTAAGCTAGGCTCGAGGCCTGTGTTTCTGAAACACAGGCCTCGAACCTAGCTTAGGCACCAGGGTGGTGTCCAGGTGTGTGGTGAACACCACACACCTGGATCCCACCCCTTTACATTTTCACTGTAAGAATTATGTACTAATCGCGCTGACAGAATGTATACTTAGTAAGGTATCATATGACATTTAATAGTTTTATTTATTTTGGTTATGTACATGCGAGACGAATGTTAGTTAAATAGGTTATTTATGACATGTTATAACTAGCAAGTGCAGAACTAAAGGACTTATTACACTATCCGTTTTATAAGAAACCTAACTAGGAAATAGGAAGGTGTAATCGTAGTTAGAACAGATTGGATCCGATCTAAATCGGAGGTCCAACCACCCTACTTCCTAAGTTGTCTATGATTTAGCAGTGTTGCCAACAGCTTAACTAACTCCCCACCAGATTCAATTGCCAAAACCACTAACAAAAAATTGTCCTAGGCACGTAACCACAGCAATATCCACTATTTTTTATACTTAAAAAAACAATTAGTATTAATAAGTTTACTTTCCTTAACAAAAACCAACAAAACCGTAACAAAAAAACAATTAGTCATCACATCACTTGTATGAAAAATAATCAACGTAGGATCATCAACTATGTCGGGTTCGGCTCCCAGTCAAACCGGATTAAGCTGAATACCAGTATTTTACGTAGAGCGGCTGCCTACCAGACCTCCACAACCTAGAGAAGAAGACTTTTACTGACTAAAACCCACCCTTAGTCCTCCTAGTGCCTTTCATTCCAGGGCCGCGGTAACTCTTTCGAACATATTCCGCAACCCTGGCAGGATCTGGCCCCGACCCTTGCTGACTGCTGCTGGTTTGGCGCGCGTAGAACACAGCGCGCCGTCAACCCGGGCCTGTTCTGAACGGACGGCGAGCTACCTATTGCTCGCCGTCCACAGGCATCAGTCACTGCGCCATGCTCAGGAGCATCAGTTCCTGGGAGGCGCAGTGGCTGACGTTCAACAGGAGGGGGTGAAATGGGGCCATTATTGGTACTTCATTTCAGCCCCCTCCGGAGCCCTTTGTAGGGGCTCTACTGCGGCTGTTGCAGTATCAGCAGCCGCAGTGGAACCGGCAATGGCGGCAGAGGCGGTGGCGGTGGTCGCGGCAGAGACGGCGGTGGCGGAGGGCTTTCTCCTGTTTCCGGCTTTGGCGGGTGGGGCACAGGCCCTACCCCCAGCCCAGTGGTCGGCCGGCTTGCCAGCTGCCGCACAGACTACGCAGTGCGGCGCGGCGTCGCAGGAGCCGGCCCTGTGACCGGGCTGACCGCAGCATTACTAAACCGCTAGACAAATCCACCAGCCACTAAAATAAATATTTCGCCACTAAATAGGAGGTCGAAACCACAAGTTTTAGTGGAAAATCCACTAAGTTGACAACACTGTGTGCGATTTAGAATCCTCCGATTTAGTGTAGTGTGATCAGTGATCACTAGCTAACAATTTAGGTTCTTAACTGTTCTTAGTTAGGTTTCCTACAAATCGAGTAGTGTGATAAGTCCTTTAGTGCGAGTTTTTTAAACTTACTCGATCGCATTACCTATCGTAAACGTTCACTAATTATATAAAATTTTATGGACAAAAAAAGTAAGTAAGTATCACCAGAATGTGCACTATTCAGTTTCAATTGCAATACAGATTGATAAGCTAAACGCGATCGAGAATGTTAAAAAACTACTGTATTCCGTGAACAATCATGCGGGTAATGCGTTATCTATAATTACTTGTTATTCTGAAATTTTCCCTTTTCCAATAGCCATTTCCTTGTTATGTAAAATGCTCCTGTTTCTAAATATTCTCCGCTCCAATCTTGCCTACGAACTCGACCATCCAGTTGAAAGTTTGCAGGATGGAATTTTCCATTCAAAAGCCGCCATCGAAGCTTGTAACTCCTAAAAAGTCATGATATTAGTGATAACATTAGGTACCTACATACAATATTTTCATCCAATTTTTTTTTAATTTAAGTACAGGTCATGATTGGTACACACTTAGTTACATAGATAGGTACCTATATTAATTTTACATTGCGAAACATTTAGGCAAATCACAAATCTTGCTTGGCAAACAGTTGATTTGGAATTTTATTGATCTGTGGGACTCATTTGTGGCAGGCCACTTGGCTAATAATTTATCTGTGGAGGATGTGGCGGTCACAGACAAGGCCGTAGGCAGAGGGAAGGTCTCCCTAGAGTATAATGTATATGTATTCTGTGAGTAGGTATAATACATAGAATCATGTTTTGTGGAGAAGGTTTTTGGAGGTTCAATTAATTTCTACGTTTTTTACCCCGGGCCCCGAGTGATCAAACTCTTCTGTACTTACCTACCTACTATTAATTATGTTTTTTTTTATTTTAAAGTTTTATTGTCAGAAGAGCTCGCTTTTTCATATTATCAATCGCCGTTTGCTGGAACCAATTGGTTCCACTCGGGCTCGAGGGCATTACGAAATACGCGTAAGTGGAACCATTTGGATCCACCCGAGCGCTAGAGGTACCTATGACGTATTTCCCATTTTTTTCTACATACGACGACAGTCTTTTTGAAAAGCCTAACTTTTCCGTGGCAGGGCGCAAGTGTTTTCGAGTGCGCTTCTCTCCCCTTTATTTTTGACATTCTCTCAAGCTTTTCTACATAAGTACCGGGAAGAGCAACTCAGTTTTGCTGCCGCGACTGGCCCCGGACAGGCTCAGTCAACCCCTTTTTTTTTACGGGGGGAAATCCTCATGGATGTCCGGAGGGGTCTGTCAGACTCTTACTGACTAAAACCACCCCGGTGTTCCATCTTCCACCTACGCCGGGGATCGCGGCGCGGGAACGTATGCGACTTCCGTAATCCCCGACTGGTAAAAAATGGTAGGTAATTCCCACACTAGGAACTTCTCCTGTGTCGTGGGTGCGTTTACAAACATACAAAGTCACATACACAAACAGCCAGACCCGGAACAATTATCTGTAGGCCATACAAATATTTGTTCCGTGCGGGAATCGAAACCGCGACACGCAGCGCAGCAGCCGGTCGCTCAACCACTGCGCCAACCGTGTCGACAAATATGCCAAACAACTAAGTGCGTGTCTCACGGCTGCACTAAAAAGATTCATTTCAGCGATCTGTCAGACAGACTGATGCTATGCTGTCTGACGCTGATTTTCTAATGCACCTTTTAAGGACTAGTGGCAGTTCATTTGGCAGCCCCGGATCTAGGGGGGGGCAAGCCGGGGCCCATGCCCCGGGCGGCAAGTTCAAGGGGCGCCAAACTCACATGTTTGAAAAAAAACTTATTCGATGTGGGTGGTAAAATTATTGAGCTTTCTACATTCGCTCTTGAATTTCGCATTGTCTTGAATCTCTATTTTTCTGCATTTAAGTCGTAAAAGTGACTCCTAAGCAAACTTTGGAAACGTTTTCTTTTCCCCTTTCAAGGATCTAAAATCGACTGAATGTGAGAGTGATCAGAGTTATCTATATAGACCTACTTCAGTAATACAAAAGCAAAATCTTTGTACCTATTTTTACGAAAAAAACGCAGGCACAGATAAAGTCTATGGAGAATGAGTCCAGAAAGCTAATATTTTTTTAATAATGCTTAAAAAATGGATAAATTATTAAAAACGTATGGTCGAATTTCGATCACTAGTTAAAATAGTTATCGAAAGTTTCATAATTAAGTATAAATAAGCAGATGACCCGGTGAAGATCGATTACCTACATATATTTGTGTAAAAACTACTCGAAACCTAACCTACTGAATATACACACAAAATTTCATAAGAATCGATCAAGCCGTTTCGAAGGAGTTTTGTAACAAAGACTGTGACATGACACGAGAATTTTATATATTAGAAGAAGTGTGGAAGAGAGGAGGGCGCCACTATCAAGTTTTTGCCCCGGTTTGGAAAAATTTTAGATCCGGGACTGTCATTTGGATGAATATTATAATAATATTATAAGCTGTAAGTCTTATGCACAAAATAAATAAATTACCTACATCGAAATAAAGTATATGAAAAAGAAAACAGATTTATGTAATTCAACTTGAAGCAAGAAAAAAGGCAAGGAAGATATTAATATATTATGTGTATGAATGTGCATATATGTACCTAAGTGTCATATTTTAATAATTTACCACTGATGGAAACAAAACAACGGTAGCGTGGAGAAGGTGATTGTCAATACGTCACAAATGCATGGGATTGACAGATGCTATAAGTATAAGTATTGATGATTCTTACCTTGTCACAGAAAAAACACAATCGAAAGGCACAGGACTCGCAATTTTATTAAAAGCGCTTCTCAGCTGTGATGGTAGAATAAATGGTGAAGTAACTTGCATCAATATCAAAATCGTCACATTCGGTCGAGATGACAAAAATTCGAGTGCTCCCCATATTGAAGGTGCCCAATCAGTGGCAGTTACAAAACTTCGATGAAAAACGGTAACATTATCTAAAATAAACAAAAAAACATGTAGGTAGGTACCCAAACAAAACAAAACAAAAAACATCATTGTGTATCATTTATAAATATTTATTCCATTAAAAATATGCTTCCACTTTACTTTCTTAATCATAATTAGGTCTCTATCGACAAACCAAACAAACAAATTAATTACAAAAAAGGAAAGTGTTGGCTTAAAGGTACAAAAAGCTTATTTCAGTTTCAAATTCCAAGTCCAAACAAAGTTATGATAGCTCAAAGTGGCCTGAAAAATAACGTAAACTTAGCAGAGGTAGAGACCCAATAGAAAGTCGTCGCAATCATTTGTTGATCAATTGGCGATCCCAAAGAAATTACTGGGACGACCTTTTTCTATTAAAACTTCTCTACTTGTAGTTCTAGACACTTAGTAACGCTACAAACCTTGAATGCTTTTAAGCGCGATTAAAGGATGATCAGTGGACACGGTTATATCATGGAAGCCAGCGGCTCTCGCGGTGTGTATTGTACGAGTCAACAAACTCGTACCGCCCACCTTTTGTAGGTTTTTGAGCCGCAAGCCCTTCGAGCCGCCTCTAGCGAGTATAAGGACTGCAACTTCAGCGCTACTAAAAAACAAGCTGACGAACCGAATATTTTTAATTATTTAAAATGTATAGTACCTACGTAATTTAACATCACACTAAAAATTTTCCAGAAAAAAACCGGTCAAGAGAGTCGGACTCGCGCACCGAGGATTCCGTACCATTTTTATGATTTCTGAAAAAGTGTGCTATTTAGAGACATCGTTTAAATGTAATCTTTAGGTACATAAACTTCTATCATGTAGAATAATTTCAGATATTTCTCTATGAAATCATCGGTGATAACTGTGATAAGGGGGGGAACGGTATTTTATTTTTACATTTTGTCGTAAAAAGTTGAAAACTATGTGGCCGAAAAAAAAAGAAAAAATGTTTGAGAATATGTTAATAGTGCTCTTTCATATGATACCCCACCACATGCCCTAGTAGCCCGACTTCGAATTTTATTAAGAACCCCCTTCAGAATTTTATTAAAAACCCCTTTTAAGAAAAAAATAAAAATAAATATGTAATTTTTGCAACTCCCTGTTGCAAAAATTACATATTTATTTTTATTTTTTCTTATTTGCTAAATAGAGCAAACGTCATCTAAAACTATTAGCTACAAATTTCAATTTCAAGTATTTTGGTACAGAACCCTCAAAAATGGCAGAGGTGTGTGTACCTACTTCTAATTTGGTGTACCTATGTTTATGATTGTGTAAGTACACGAAAGTATCCTGAGAATAATGTGAATAAGTGTGTGTGTGTGTGTAATTATTTATTTTTTTTAATCCATATTCAATTTTTAAACTGATTATTTTATCATGTCATACTTTTAAAACTAGCAGACTAACATACAAGAAGGTAATATTAAGTGCTACTTCTAACACCTACTGTGGACCAAAAGTTAAGTCGTGGAGTACTTAGGTACCTTATATACCTACTTCAAATAAATAAATAAATAATGTGAGTACCAAGTAGGTACCTACTAAAAGTAAAATATCCATAATTTGTATCTGTAATTATTATAGGTCCAAAAGTGAGTTGTATTATACCTAATTTGTATAAAACCAATTTTGATGAAGCTGGTAGAGATCGGAGGAAAACCATTTTTTTATTCATTTGGCTGTTATAGATCTAACAATTTTTTTTTTGCTATTTATTACCTAAGGATACTTACCTACATTATTGACAAAAATAAAAGTAGTAAATAGGTAGGAACGTAAATAATCTTACAAACAAAAGGTAGGTACTTACATACTTGCAATAGTTAGAACTTTAAACCACATTGTTTACTCAGAAAATAAATTATGCTCCTCTGTCGCCGTGTCACATGCCTTCTAGATAAAAAGGAGTAGGAACTTTGCTATACACAAACATTAGATAAAAATATGTAATTATATTATAAGTAACACTGTTTATTTGAGCCAGTTACGAGCACTCCGGTACAGTTCATCGATTTAAATGAGAAAGACTCCCCGAGTCGGAAAGGAAGTCTCCAATAAATCGATAAGATGAATTGAATTAAATAGGTTGAAATTATTACGGAGCTCCTACTGGATACTTTTCTATGAATTCTCCGATAGTGAATGTGGACGGGACATTTTATTCTACGTTTACAATCTTGACTCGGTTGTATTTCAGCACAGCTGCGTCGGACTCAGGGAGGTGGTAGGCACGGGCACGTTGTCCTGGAAACCACTTAATTCTTCAGAAGTCTGTTGTACAAAATCCCAAACGTGGCCAAAATACATAATGTAGGTATATGTAGTGAGTAAGACGCAATTTGGGTTTGGAAATTTTTTCAAGCTCGCTTTTCTTGCTAATGTATCCCATGTATACTGCCTTGCCGACATATGGCTTATGTCGGCAAAGTAAGTTTAAGTAGCAGTTTCGTAAGCTGTGCTTAGTAAGCTATTTCTATACTGGATAACTTTTTTTCCAGTGCGCAAACTTTGAGAACCACTTCTGCCCATGTAAATGAACAACTTGCCCCAAGAAAGCCATAGCCAATTCCTAAAAAAAATTTGAACGTCCCATACAAAATTGTCATCAACTGACCACAATTTGTATGGGAGACTCAATTTTTTTTTTAGGAATTGTCTATGGCTTTCTTGGGGAAAGTTGTTCATTTACATGGGCAGAAGTGGTTCTTAAAGTTTGCGCACTGGAAAAAAAATTACCCAGTATATGAAATCTGACAAAAAACCCATATTTGCTTTACCTCTCCGAGTTCTCTCGTTCCGCTCGCTCTTGCATTCTACATTCTCTTCTTTCTTTTCGGCATACAACAACAAGATCAGAGACGTGGACCACGTCTCTGATCCTGCTGTCTGAAAAAGGATTTCGAACAGTTTTACACCACGTCACGTGGTGTAAAAATGTTAGAGCTCGCTTCACTCGCTGTAGTATCCTGCGTTCTCGCAAGACATATCAACGAAGTACCTAGTCTATCCTACTTTTGTGTGAAAGGTCAAAAGGAAACCGAAAATACATTTTCAACCTCGCTTCGCTTGCTCTTGACATTTAATTTTACTCACCCATTTGGGTTTACCGGCCCGGACCCGACCAGCTTATTCCAACTTCATCGCAATTGTGACTGTAAAAACCCATTGGACAAAACACCGCCGTATCCGTCGATCGTCGTCGAGGCGATCAGCGGCGGCGACGTCTCGCTACCGGCCCTGGTTCACTCCATCTTCCGGAGCGAGGAGGCATGGGATGTCGTCACCTCCTTCTGCGAAGCAGTAATGCTTGTGAAGGAGGAGGCGGGCCGCGTGAGGGAGAGGCAAACTTCACGCCCCGAGCGTCGGGAGTCGCAGGGCGATTCCCGGCCACCATAGAAGGCGCGGGCCTGCGGACGGCGAGCGTTGGGTGGCTCGCAGTGTGATCACAACTAGGCTCGGGTCGACGGCGCGTTGTATTCCACGCGCGCCTCAAAGAGATGTCAGCAAAGTAGACGTAAACGTTTTAAAACTCTATTAATACATACTAGGTATAGCAAGGTATTTCATAGGATGTTGACGTTTGACAATACGGACCCGCACCGGTTAAATTAAACAAAAAAGATCTTCTTGACTAACTGTGAATGTACAGCCGGATCAGGAGTTCGTGCACGGTGCAAGCCTGTTACTACTGTGTTGTTTGATACAGCAGATAGACGAAGTGTCCACTCAGAAGCTTCAGAGTTTTCACCAGCCAACTGTTTTGTACTAACCGAGAATTTTGTAATCTAATCATCTGTACAATACATACAAAGATCTCCAGGTTGTGTATATCACAAAAATGTAATTTATATAGCAGAAATTATAAAAAATGTCCGCTTATAAAAAAAATACTTAAGTACTTTGAACAAACTGTTTTAAATAGGTAGGTTTATAAGTCCCATGCAAAAGTTATAACATCTTGATTATCTTTCTCAAGAATATTGTCTATCTATATCTGTGATCATCTGCCGGTCGATTCTGTCGACATCTCACGGTGTTCACCTTGGCGGAGTGAACGACAATAGAGCTGTCATTCCATCTTATTTGTATGGTTTGACAACTCACCTGTCGTGCGCCCCGCCCGGGTGTTCACTTCGACATGTTTACAGAATAACACTGCTGATCATAGCGATTACGAGTAATTACGACACCTAGCAGGATAAAACGGCAAAAATCTTCCCCATTAATTAAGGTGGAAGTGCCAGGGTAGCCCGCGAAATTCAAATTTTCTTACTTTTTTTGCAATTTGCAGGTCAGTATCAGGTTGTATGTTGGTTAAAATATGTAATGATTTCATAAATTCTACATTTGACATCAATTTTCATTGAAAAATTATATTGATGATTATAATTCTATAAATAGAACTTTCTACAGACGCCGCCTCTGACGCGAATCATATTTCGCGAATCACACAACGCGCCGTCGTCGACCCGAGCCTGGTTGTGATCGCACTGCGAGTCACCTAACGCTCGCCGTCCGCAGTCCCGCGCCTTCTATGGTGGCCGGAAATTGCCCTGCGACTCCTGATGCTCGGGATGTCAAATGTAATATTTCATGAAATCATAACATCAATTCTGAGTAGGGCATCGGAACCGGTTTTTCCCGGTTCCAAAAGAACCGGGAATTCCTGGTTCTGAGTGTCCCTGAAAGAATCGGTTCTGTAAAACGGAGAACCGGTCGTTTCGGTTCTCTCTTAAAATAAATTTAGAAATAATATTATCCCTATAATACTCTTTATGCTAAATATCAAGTTATTATTCAAATTTATTATCCAAACAGAATAAATACTGTTATTTCACTGTTAAATGAATAAATAACGTTATTATTTTAATATTATTGATGAATCTTTAAGAAACTTTTTAAGTCAATCTGCGATCAGTCCGTGGACTATAATCAGATGGGCTGAAGTATGCTTGAGGCTTTAAGAAACTAACGATTTTTTAAGGGATTCGGCATCATTAAGGTAAATGCTCCAGGATACCCCGCGACATTCAAATTTTTGATAGTATGTATGTTTAAAGTTGTATCCGCGGTAATGACACATACTAGTCGATAGTGAGCTGGCATTTGTAAAAAACGTACGAATATTTGAATTTCGGGGGTAACCCTAGAGCTCTCACCGTAACAATCTCTGGTTGGCAACACTGGTGACAGACGCGTTGTCACCATTTTGTTTAGTTCGACACAAACAAACGTTGTGAGTGGGTGTATTGTTTTTGACGCCGATTTGACAAAAAAGTGACTTAAAATATTATTGCATATTGTTATTATTATTTTTATCAATCAATTGAGAATACTTCTTTTAATTGCAATTTGTTAAGTATTACGCTTTCACTCTTGTGGGAGAAACATATTGGACGGAATATATAGAATAACTAGCACTTCGCCCGCGACTTCGTCCGCGTGGGGATAGTAGGTACTCCACAAACTGCAACGCCCCTATACATATCCCCTTATAAAGGTTAGTTTTGGAAAATTAAGCACAACGATTCTCATTATTGGTTCAGCGCAACTGTTCACCCCGTTCAGCCCGTCAGGGGTTGATTATGCAAAAATTGTTAGGTACATGATCTGTTTCAATTATCCCACTTTTAGTTTATTCATAGAATTCCGACGTAAATTGAAGCAAGCTATAATTTCCTCCCCTAAAAACTTATTCACCCCTGCTTCACCCCCTTATTATGTATGTACCTAGTTGCGATTCTCCCCAGTTCGCTCAAGCCGCGACATTTTTCTTACTCCGAGCATGTTTATTACCGTCGTAACTTTTGAACGAAAGGTCCGATTTGAATGATTTAAAGTGTAATTTACACGGACATAATCAACCTTAATTATCAAACCATTTAAATGGATAAGGATTAATATAATGGACTTATCCATAATAGTTAGACATATGGTATCGCGGACTTTTTTGTAGATATTGATGACCTCTATAAAACTGTAGTACATCACTTTGCTCTATTGTCAATAGATTCCGCAGCGTACGCGATATAAGGATTTTTTCTCACACCTTGGGTCACATTATCGAAGTTTTCATACGGATCCCTAACTTTTTGAAAATATTCTATAGCCTATGTCCATCTCTGATAATGTAGAATTCTACTGGTAAAAGAATTTTTAAAATCGGTCCAGTAGTTTCGGAGCCTATTCATTTCAAACAAACAAACAAACAAACAAATCTTTCCTCTTTATAATATTAGTGTAGATAACTAGGCCAGACTTGGCTGGACAGCGACATGAAAAATAAATAAATAGGTGTAACAAACTTTACATGATAAAGTTTGTTATACCTATTTATTTTTAAAGAACTGATTGTTGCCAAAAATACTTAAAAACGATGTTGTAATTTGAGTATAATTTTAAAAAATATATATGCTTACCAATAAAGCGTGTTTTATTTCGATCCTTTCCCTTTATTCGTTTTGATAGTAGGAATTGTATAAAAGATAGCATACCTTTTTAACTCGAATTTATGAAAAAACCCGAAAGAACCGAAAAAACCGGGTACTCGGTTCCGGCTTGAGTTTAGAACCGAAAGAACCGGTTCCTAAAATAGGGCCGGTTCTCGATGCCCTAATTCTGAGAGAGTTGTATTGATGATTTTAATTATTACAGTTCTGTAAATACGTACTTGCTACGGCCGCGAATCATATAATATCCAAAATACAACCTGACACTGACCTGCAAATTGCAAAAAACGTAAGATTTGAATTTCGCGGGCAACTCTGGTTGGCGGTTCTAGGTACGAAAGTATGAGTGTCAGTCAGAGAGGACCAGGGAACTTCTATTACAACCTGGAATGTGCATTGTCAATTTGACACCAATAAAAAAATAAACCTTATGTTTAAGGTGCTAAGTTCTATTACAGACAATCACTTGATCAAAGAGAAATCCGGTCCGAGAGAGAAAGCGCTTGGAGAGCCCTGTGTCCCTTTCTAAACTGTTGCCACGAGGATTATTCCCGAATTTAGTAGGAATGGTAGGAAAAAATAATATTGTCGTGTCTTATTAAAAAACATTAACTTTCGTTCTGATATATTTCTAAAATTTTTCAATTATCTGTTAGAATGAGAACATTTTTTTAGCAATAATTTGGATAATGTATTGAAATGTAATTAAAAAGAAAAGATTATTAGTAGAATATATAATTATATAAGTTAGACTGGTAACCCACCAGCCATATTTATTTGTTGTAAAACAATCAATTTCTTTATTCGGATTTAATAAAGATGGTTAAAAAGTGTGCGATTCAAGGTTGCAAAAGCGAATCCTATGCAGGATGCGGTGTTTCTTTCTTCAAGTAAGATTTCAATTCTTGAAGTAGGGTGACCATAATGAACGAAATAATAAGATTATTTACACAATGCAGTATATAAATAGAAAAAAGAAAAGAAAAGAAGAGAAGAGTAGTCATTCATTTTCATTTCATAGTCATTAAGTCCGCCCACGTACCACTATTGTACATACAGTTTAAAATAAATAAATAAAATAGGAGGTAGTCTTCAACGTAAGCATATTAAGCATGTCTGCTATAGGTATTTTATGTTTATACTAGGCTGATTTTAACATTTACTTCAGTAGGTAATATGTGTGTTGAGACTATTCTGTAGTACGTACACGCTACGCATATAACTTTATATGGAATGGTGTACCGAATACTTAAAAGACGTGATCATGAAATTTCACATTTCCCGAGGAACATTGTAGGGAAAGGGCAAAAAAGTTTCAACTTCCCATATTAATCGCTGATTTAGGTGTGTCACTTCGTATATTTTAAATAAATTTAAAAAACATAATTTCAGACTGCCTGGAGAAGAATCCGGGAGGAAAAAATGGCTTGATGTCATTCCAAGTCATTCAAATATCAAAAATTATTCCGTTATTTGCAGTCTTCATTTTAGGCCCCAGGATATAATAAAACATAGTTTGATGCATTTTACTTTAATCCATCCTTAAAGCATAATTATTATTAACTTATGAAATCAAATTCTTAGTTAATATATTATTATCCTATTATATTAGTCTCTACCTACATTATATTGGTTGGTCACCCTAATGAAAGGGCTCTCGCGAAGCTATCTCGCTCGGACCGCGTATCGACAGCCTGTGCACTAGAGGTTTGCACCGGAGCGGAATTTTGAGTACCGGTGAAATTCACCGGTGATTGGGCGATCTCCGGTGATTTACCAGTGATCTCCGGTTGATGCGTTGGAATTATAAACCTATGACAAAAATGAATATTGTTTGCTGAATGGGTTTGCTAATAAAAAAATACAGTTTCCATTCATTTTTTAACCGACTTCAAAAAAGGAGGAGGTTCTCAATTCGATTATTTTTTTATTTTTTTTGTGTTTGTTACCTCATATCTCCGTCATTTATGAACAGATTTGAAAAATTTTTGTTTTATGTGAAAGGATATAACTTCTTGATTGGTCCCATTGAAATTTTATCAAAATCGGTTATGTAGTTTGGTTTTTAAATCCAAATAGCTGGACAAAATATGCGGAAAAATCATCCATGTAAACGAAATTGTGTATTTTTGCTTTCCTGTGAATTTCCAGTGGTGTTGTTATAAAGTAAAGACGTCTACTGCTGGACATGGGCCTCCCCCAAGTGTCGCCACAACAACCGGTCCTGTGCTTGTCAAAAACGGTATTCAAACAAAAATCCACCCCATTATCCCAGTTATGATTGAGATCTGAAAAATGCGTTTGTATGTACATTTTTATATTAATTGCCGCAAACGACGATGTTTGTGTGTGACGATGTGTGTTTATAGTGAAATAGGAACTTAAACCGAAAATATGGGGAATAATCATACACATTGCAACGAGTTATTTGGGAAATTAGTAGGAACTGAAATGAATCATATAAATGGACAGGCACGCTTTGAGTAACCTATTTGGTCAGTGCTTTGAGTTAATGTCCGAAATATTGTTATAGAAAAGAAGCAAATAAGAAATAATAACTAAATATTATAAAATAAAGAAGAATATTGAATAATAAACCTTATTTTTATTTAAATCACCTTTAAAAAATACTGCTCCAATAAAACCGGTGATCAATCGGTTTTTCTTCGGTGTTTTTACCGAATAATTTCACCGGAGAATAACCGGTGATTCTCCGGTACTCATTGCTCCGGTGCAAACTTCTACTGTGCACATTCCAGGTTGTAATAGAAGTTCCTTGGAGAGGACTTATTTGACATTGAGTGATTTGTAATTTGAGATTTGACAGAAAGAAAGACTGTCATTAAACAATCTGACAAGCATAGTACCTATTGATTAAATAAATATTGAAATGTAAAAATGAAAACTATCGAAGACCTCGAAAAGGAGCTAAAAAGTGTAGATAAAGAAATTTCTAAAGTCGATGCGGAGTTGTCAAAATGGAAGAATCTCCAACGTGTGCTACACGAGAAGAAAGTATCGTTGAAGAATTCTATAAACAAACTGAAAACAGATACTTTAGCTAATGTCGATTGGGCAGGCACCACTTACGAGTGGTCGGAAGATGTACTGAGTACGTTGAAAAATGTGTTCCACATTGAAAACTTTAGACCTAAACAGCTCGGCGCAATTAATTCCACTTTGTCAGGGCAACATGCCATTGTAGTAATGCCGACCGGCGCGGGGAAAAGCTTATGTTACCAGTTACCAGCGCTAGTAAAACCTGGCCTAACTGTGGTAGTCTCACCCCTCATATCATTAATGGAAGATCAAGTAAGGTCACTAACTAATAGAAGCATTCCCGCCAAGTTGATCACAAGCGCCAGCTCTAAAGAAGAAAGTTCAGCAGCATTAAACATACTGAAAGATAACAAGACACAGATCAAGTTGCTCTATGTTACCCCAGAAAGGTTTGCTAAAAGCAAGAGATTTATGGCAAACTTACAAAAGTGTTATGCAGATGGTAGGTTGCAAAGGATAGCTATAGATGAAGTACACTGCTGTTCTCAGTGGGGCCATGACTTCAGACCTGACTACAAGTATTTAGGTATTTTGTCTAACATGTTTCCAAATGTGCCTATCTTAGGGCTAACAGCTACTGCCACTGCTAGTGTTTTGACTGATGTACAGAAAATTCTCAATATTCCTGGTTGTTTAGTAATCAAGTCTACCTTTAACAGACCAAATTTATTTTATAAAATATTGGAGAAACCAACATCACAGGAAGAATGTATTACAATTCTCGAGAAATTGTTGAAGGGAAGATATAAAGGTGAAAGTGGAATAATATATACAAATAGCATAAAAGATTCTGAAGACATTTCTGAAGGTTTGCGTAAAAGGGGATTGAGAGTAGGATGTTACCATGCGAACTTAGATGCAAGTACTCGATCACAAGTTCATTTGAAATGGCATGACAAACGCTACCAAGCCATTGTAGCCACTGTAGCCTTTGGTATGGGAATTGACAAACCTGACGTTAGGTTTGTCATACATCACACAATAAGTAAGTCTATGGAAAACTACTATCAGGAGAGTGGCAGGGCTGGTCGAGACGGCCTTAGAGCAGAATGTGTTACTATGTATAGAATGCAAGATGTTTTCAAAGTTAGCACTATGGTGTTCTCTTCTGTTGGGAGTTTGGAGCATCTGTATGGTATGGTGAAATACTGTCTCAATGGCACATTGTGTAGGAGGCTCATAATAGCTGAGCATTTTGATGAAACTTGGGGTGATGCAGATTGTAATAAAATGTGTGATGTATGTAATCATCCTCATTCAAATGCTAAAGAAGTTAATCTTAAGCCTCACTGTAAAACCTTAGCTAGTATTATTGAGAATGCTGACAAGCAAGATGTGAAATTGACAGCTCAGAAGTTGCTTGATGCATGGTTCCTGAAAGGGCCAGTCAATCTGAGACATAAGGGGAAAGAACCTAATTTCTCTAGAGTATTAGGGGAAGATGTGATTGCATATTTATTGGTTGGAAATTATTTAATAGAAGATTTTCACTATACTGCCTATTCAACTATAAGTTATATAAAGATTGGCCCAAATATGGATGCAGTTGATGATGATAGCTTTATACTAAATATGCCAATAAGGAGATATTCATCATTTGAACTTCAAGCACCTCCTCCCAATGATTATCAACCAGTCGCAATAACTGAAAAATCTAATGAAGAATGTAAAACAAAAAAACGGAAGTCCAGTGCTTTTAATGAATCCAAGCCGAAAATTACTAAGACTGTAACGATTATTGATAGTGATTGATATTACACAGTGATTTAACTAGAAACCTAAACTATGTTCATAATTTAGAATAATAGCTATTGCATTTCAAAGCTTAATAAGCCCGCAAGCCATCAAACGATTTAAACAAAAGATGTCACAGTTTGGTGAAACATCAGCCCATTTAAATGAAAAGGCTAGGCCACCAATAAAATGGCTGATTAAGCTAATTGACTTCGACATGTATAAACGTAAATTTGTGGCCTTATGTAGCTACTCATCAATCTGGTAATATTCCAAATATTAAATGGAATTATAAGTCACCCGCAAAGTTTCGACAAAGTTAACGATCGCCTACCGACTGAATACGGTCGATAACTCCTGAAGCCGCCCGTACACTGACTATCTTGAACGCGATCCACAGCGGCCCTACCATGACGTGTTAAAGCGTGAGTCGTTCGAGTGAGGGATGGAGCTATATAGGGTGTATAGCGCCATCCCTCCTCGCTCGAACGACTCACGCTTTAACACGTCATGGTAGGGCCGCAGGTCAGATCATTGATTTTGAGATTTGATCGCGGATCGCGTTCAACTTTCTGCGTTCAACGTTCGGAGACTGTGTACGGGCGTCCTTAGGGTTTAACGACCGCGTTCGGTCGGTATGCGATCGGTAACTATGTCGAGACTTCCCGACGAGGGCCTGGGAGGGAAGTCTCGACACAGTTACCGATAGCTTACCGATACATTTGCGCTATTTGCCGTTTATGGAGAACCTAACATGAATGGCATGACGGGAGCAGTTTAATGACTTGCCTAGCCAAGTAAGCTTCTGTTTTTGATTTAGTACCTACTACAATTTATTATTTTGACTATCATCAACAAAGGTCACTGAATAGCTTTGGCCACAAAATGCGGTAAACAAATCAATGTTTCAAGATTCGTTTATCAGTTTTCTTTCTATTAAAAATAAACTTCTGTAATCGAAAAGTTTGTACTTACTTATGTTTTCGAACAACAGCCTTCTAAAAGGGGTTATTAAAAACCTACGAGTGTGGGTTTATCACACGAGGCGAAGCCGAGTGATTTGAATTGAGTGATTTCAATTCTCGCCCACCCATCTACGCCTCGCCTCGCTGGTGTAAAACCACCGGCGAGTTTCTCGTCAGGATTATGTTTATTGTGGGTAGAGATGGCGATCTGTGGCCTTAGTGCGAGTTTTTTAACGTTCCTTCTCGATCGCATTAGCGTGAACGTCAATTTGTATTGAAACTGAATAAGCGCCGTCTGGTGATACTCACGGAAAACATTTTTTTTTTCTATACAATTTGACATAAGCGAACGTTTGACGTTAGTACGTTAAAAAACTTGCAGTAAGCCCTCTGATATCGATTAATCGAAGAATCAATTTCTTGGGCCAAAAATTAGTATTTTTTTTAAATCGCTAAGTAGCACTGAATCGATTCAGTGAATCGATATTTTACCCTAGATAATCGACATTCGATTTTTTCTGTTTTGATATCTATACTTATAATAAATCTGAAAAGTTTGTTTGTTTGAACGCGCTAATAATCTCTGGAACTACCAGTCGGGTTTGGAAAATCCTTTTTGTATAAATGATAGCCAAAAACGCGATATGCGCTTACGAAGTTGGGGGCAAAAGCTAGTAAACCATAAAATTATTCACAGTTAGTTGAATGCACTCAACATGGAGAATACGTAGAGTAGTTCGAACGTGGTTCGAAGAGCCCGAACTCAAACGAGAGCTACACTTACATGCCTCTAACTATACTATATGAGTTCATCACGACGAGTTAATACAGCCCAAGTGTCCCGTTGGTATCGCTTTCACTTATGCAGCTACTCTATTCTCCATGGTAAGTATTTATACTCAACACATGTAAAAAAAACAGTATTATGGTACCTTTCTTGTTTTGAGAGATTGATCGATCGTCTCTAAGTAAAAGTTGTTCATAATTATGAATACAATGACACCCATACGAGGTATTGCGTTTATTCTGTTACACGTTGTATGTCTTGCGTCGCGACGACGCTTCTATACATTTTGTATGAAAGGGACGCGGAAGAGATATGTCCGCGCCCCGTATGCTTCTTACGTCTTTTCTGTGTCTAGCGCCTTAGTCGTACCGTTCCAGAATATTCTAAAAGGAACCACAACCCCATAAATCAGGTTTAGGTATTTAAATTTCTCTGTGATGTAAATTGTATCGAAAACTGTCGACGTGTCGTTCTTAGACAGCTTCATAATTTTGATACTATAATAGGCGGTAGTTAGAATCTTTGCATTGCCAACAAAATTAATGTCTTAGGTGAAGCGAACCTTTTAACCGCTCCTAGCATCCACATTTTTGAGATAGCTAAATTTGTTAAGTGCAATATGAAACTCTTTCAAAATAAGAATAACACAAATAAACGTAAAGTTAACCATTCATATTTAGAATTACCAGTACCCAGAATTGAGGTCTTCCGACACAGTTGCCTATACATGGCACCATTAATTTATAACTCCCTTCCTAAGAAAATAGTTGACCTACCCTATCGTAAATTTTGCATTTTCCTACAAAACTGGCTAGTACAAGAAAATTTTTACAGCGTCAATGAATTCCTAAAATAATACTCTTCGGATTCCTACCATTTTAGAAATGCATTGTCAACTTCATTCTATGGTCTTTCGTGTTTTGTTTTATAAATTTTATGTCCATTATTTTACTTTTATTGTTTTCCTTTTAAACCTGTCCGGCCCCGGCGACACACCGGTGTGTCGCGAATTAATCGCGAATTTAATGTTTATTTACCTATTACATAAGATTTACTTTATATTAGGGAATTTTCACATGTTGGGCCTGAGCGGTTAAATTTTACTTCGTTCGTACATACCTACCTAATTTATTTTACATGGTTATGTGTTTTATTAGTTTTTTTTTTAAATAATTGATGATGTGTGTAATGTAACAACATTCATTAAATTTTATGTATACCTACCTAAATATTTGCATGCTATCATATTATGGCGAAATGTGTCTTGCACCAAAAACATATTGTAACATCTTTTTACCACATTTTTTGCAAATAAAAAAACTTACTCCTACTTACTTACTTACTTGCTCATCGAATATTGTCGCCGCCTGTACCTACCTACACCTAATGACGCCTACGTAAAAAGGACCAGATATGTTTTTTTAAAGTTGGGAATAATAATTCTTACTCATTATTTTAAGAAAAAATGTTTTAATAAAAGTAAAAACCTACCTGAAATTTTAGAAATACAATTATTAATAAAAACTAACCGATTACCAACGCGATACTGGCGTTTGCTTGAATAACAAAATCTCAACGGTTGCCCGAAAAATGTGAGATAGAAGAAGTTTCATGAGCACGACAGTTCACTACCTCGTTACATCAAAATCTGGAAGAGATATTATCTCAAAAAAACGTTAGCGCAAAATAATGACGATATCAAACGACAATAAATAATTACAGTAAATAAAAAAATGCCCGCTATGCTGCCCGTATGGTGCCGGGGCGCAAAAGAATAGCACCATCCCATCGCTTCCTGTGGGTGTCGTATGAGGCGACTAAGGGACTCACCAGAGAATGGGCAGCAGCATTCTTTCGGTACATTGCAACAGCTATACTGCGATCGCCAACCCGCCTGCCAAGCGTGGCGATTAGGGCAAACCCCCCTAAATGAAAAGCACAACAAAAAAATGGCCCCTAGTGCCCGGCAGCGCGTCTACCCTTGACTCCGGTAGCGGTCAAGGTTATGACGATGCAAGGGGTGCTAAGAATCCCCGGAGTGGATACGGCTACCGTAAAAAACACCGACGACTGGACCTGGCAACATTAAACACTAGAACACTCCGGACCGACGAGAAGATCACCGAACTTGAGGAGGAATTGAGCAGGTTGCGATGGAGTGTTGTGGGATTGTCTGAAGTCCGAAGAGAGGGGGAGGACACGACAATTCTCAAATCCGGCAACCTGTTCTATTTCCGGGAGGGTGACCAGAAGTCCCAGGGTGGTGTCGGGTTTTTCGTCCACAGGTCCCTCGTGCCCAATGTGGTGAAGATCGAGAGTGTGTCGACCAGGGTGGCGTACCTTATACTCAGAATATCGTCAAGATATTCGTTGAAGGTCGTACAGGTTTACGCCCCAACCTCAACACACCCCGACGACGAAATAGAGACCATGTATGAGGATATATCCAGAGCCATGCATGGTCATAAAACTCATTTCACCGTGGTCATGGGGGACTTCAACGCGAAACTGGGCAAACGTGACGGTGACGAGCTGCGAGTGGGGCAATTTGGATATGGACGTCGGAACCACCGGGGACACCTACTGGCCAGTTTTATGGAGAAGGAGGGCCTTTATATGATGAACTCCTTCTTCAGAAAACGTGAGCACAGGAAGTGGACCTGGCAGAGCCCCGACGGTGCAACTAAAAATGAGATTGACTTCATCATGTCGACGAAGAAGCAGATATTCAATGATGTCTCTGTGATCAACGCGGTGAAAACCGGAAGTGATCACCGCATGGTAAGAGGCACATTGAATCTAAATATCAAGCTGGAAAGGTCTCGACTGATGAAGTCTACGCTCCGTCCAGCACAGATCCAGATCCAAAACTCCGAAAGCTTTCAGCTCGAACTTCAAAATCGTTTCGAGTGCCTAGGGAGCTCCGTGGACGAATACAACGATGGGTTCGTGGAAACTGTTCATACGGTCGGGTCTAAGTTCTTCAAGACTCGCCGTATAGATAAGACCAAGAGGCTCTCTGATCCGACTCTCAAGCTCATGAAGGAGAGGCGGGAGATGATTCTGCAGTCTTCAGACGATGCGTGCAAATACCGGCAGCTCAATAGACGGATCTCCAAGTCCTTGAAAAGCGACCTCCGCCGCTTTAATACTGAAAAAATTAAAGACGCGATAGAGCGGAATAAGGGCTCCAAGGTCTTTGCAAGAGATTTGTCTATTGGGCAGAGCCAGCTCACAAAACTGAAGACCGACGATGGCAGAACCATATCCGCCAAATCGGAGCTTCTGAGGGAGATCGAGACATTCTATGGACAGTTATACACGTCAATGACCAAACCCGCAGCAAATCTAGCGAACGACCCAAGAGCTAGATTGACCCGGCATTATACCGAAGACATCCCGGACGTCAGCCTGTATGAGATTAGGATGGCTCTGAAGCAGCTTAAAAACAACAAGGCGTCGGGTGAGGACGGAATTACGGCCGAACTCCTGAAGGCGGGTGGAAAACCAGTCCTTAAGGCCCTTCAGAAACTGTTCGATTCCGTCATACTCGAGGGGAAAACGCCACAAGCTTGGAGCAGAGGTGTGGTGGTACTCTTCTTTAAGAGGGGCGACAATGCCCTACTTAAGAATTACAGGCCCATCTCACTTCTGAGCCATGTCTACAAGCTGTTTTCCAGAGTCATCACAAACCGTCTCGCACGCAGGTTTGACGACTTCCAGCCTCCCGAACAAGCCGGATTCCGAAAAGGCTTCAGCACCGTAGACCACATACACACGCTGCGGCAGGTTATACAGAAGACCGAAGAGTATAATCTGCCCCTCTGCTTAGCGTTTGTGGACTACGAGAAAGCCTTCGATTCGATCGAGACTTGGGCTGTGCTGCAGTCTCTCCAACGGTGCCAGATCGACTATCGGTACATCGAGGTGCTGAAGTGTTTGTATGAAAACGCCACCATGTCAGTCCGACTTCAGGATCAGACATCAGAACCTATCCTCCTGCAGCGGGGTGTGAGGCAGGGAGACGTAATATCTCCGAAACTGTTCACGGCCGCAATGGAGGACGTCTTCAAGGTTTTGGACTGGAAAAGGCTAGGCATTAATGTCAATGGCGAGTACATCACTCATCTTCGATTTGCCGACGATATAGTCGTCATGGCTGAGACCACGGAGGACCTCAGTACAATGCTCGATAACCTCAGTAGAGCTTCCGAAAGAGTGGGTCTTAAAATGAACATGGACAAAACCAAGGTCATGGTAAATACCCATGTAGCACCCACTCCTATCAAGATTGGAGGCTCTGCACTCGAAGTTGTTGATGAGTACGTCTACCTGGGACAAACGATCCAGCTAGGTAGGGCTAACTTCGAGAAGGAAGTCAACCGTCGAATCCGACTCGGATGGGCGGCGTTCGGGAAGTTGCGCGGTATCTTCTCGTCTCACATACCACAGTGTCTCAAGACGAAAGTCTATGACCAGTGCGTGTTGCCAGTGATGACCTATGGACTCGAAACGTGGTCGCTCACAATGGGCCTCATCAGAAAGCTTAAAGTCACCCAAAGGGCAATGGAGAGGGCAATGCTCGGAGTTTCTTTGCGTGATCGAATTAGGAATGATGATATCCGCAAGAGAACCAAGGTTACCGACATAGCCCGAAGGATCGCCAAATTGAAGTGGCAGTGGGCAGGGCACATTGCTCGCAGAACAGATGGTCGATGGGGCCGAAAAGTTTTGGAGTGGCGACCACGTACCGGAAGACGCAGCGTTGGAAGGCCTCCCACAAGGTGGACCGATGATCTGGTGAGGGTCGCGGGTAACCGATGGATGCGAGACGCACAGGACCGGTTGTTGTGGCGACACTTGGGGGAGGCCTATGTCCAGCAGTGGACGTCTTTCGGCTGATATGATGATGATGATGAAATAAAAAAATAACCACGAAGGCTATCCGAGTCGGGGTACTCTGAGTCGGGGTGTTAACCACGAATTTATAGAATCCTTTCATGTACGGTCAGCACCAAAAGTCGATGAACAGAATTTTTCCCGTAACTCAAGTTATAAAGCGCAGGGTTTTTCTTACTGCGTTTGTGGGCAAATCTTGAGTTTCGACTTTTGTTGTTTAGTTAGTGACCAAAGTGCACCGTAGGTTAGGAAAAACCCTGCGCTTTATAACTTGAGTTACGGGAAAAATTCTGTTCATCGACTTTTGGTGCTGACTGTACCTACTTACCTATTTTAATTTATTACAATTTAAACGTAATGTAGGTAATGCATAAAGTAGGGTAAGTTCAGTGTTACAAAAAAAACAACGAAAATATTTATTTTATCAACTTCTAACTGGCATTGATATAAACTATAACAGTCTCACTTCACTTAAAAATCATTCGTGAAATTCAAATTCAATCATCTTAAGTGAAGTGAAAAGAAAAGAACCTGAATTTTATTAGCAACTACTTAATTTAAATTGCACTTTAATTAGATCAGTCGATTGTAACACTGAACCCCGTATCTGGGGTACTCTGTTACAGGGCGAGGGACACAACGTTACAACACCAAAATAATATGAAAAAACCACATTATGAGAACGTTAGACACGTTCTCCGCCAGGGTATCCCGCGAAATTCAAATTTTTTGACGTTTTTTGCAATTTGCAGGTCAGTATCAGGTTGTATGTTGGTCAAAATAAGATTCGCGGCCGTAGCAAGTACGTATTTACAGAACTGTAATAATTAAAATCATCAATACAACTCTCAGTTAGAATTGATGCCAAATGTTACGATTTCATGAAATACTACTACGCTTCCACCTTAATGTGACAAATATTAAATTTCAGTACTTATAATAATCTTTGGGAACGTATAGGTAGATATCTGCCTAATGTTTGTTTTTTTTGCTTCTTTTCGAAAACTTATCCCACTTTCTACCAGAATAACAGAATGGCTTCTCTCTTATTTTTTCCTTAACAAAGACTGTGATTCGTCGTCCTCTTACGATTTCGCATCATTTTCTTTGAAAACCTAGGTATAATATAAAAAAATGTTACTTGAGGACGAGGTTCATTTTTACAATGTAACAGTGCCCCAGGTGAGACAAATCAAAATCTAATCTAATCAACATGACGATAATTTGGAGCTAAATATATAGGGGACAGAGGAAAATCATAATCACTTACTTACCTCTAAATAATACACCAGGAAAGAAAATAATGAAAACCTTTGACGTGATTTTTTCTGCGTTGATCACACAAATTCGTTTTTTGTTTGTTATCTCTAAAACGAGGTATAAACTGAGGCAATGGCTACTGTTGCAGGATGGCTGCATAAGAGCTTGTCAAAACAGAAGTTGTACACCAACATCAGGGGCGTATTTTGAAATTTGGCGCCCCGGGCCAATAAGTTTCGCCGCCCCAAAAGTCAAGGAGAACTTTTACTTTGGGACCAACCCCGAAATCGCGAAAAAAAAAAACAGCTGTTCAGTACCTACATTTTGTCGAGATACCTATATGCATGGGGGTGACGATTTTTTTTCGCGATATCATTATTGGTTCCATAGTAAAAGTTATTCATAATGATGAGTACAATGTCCCCTTATGATTTATTGCGCTGATTCTGTAACACGTTGTATAGTCTTCAGAAGATGCTGGATATTTAGTTCGCTATAGAGTTTTAAATTGGCCGATTTTGATGTTATTTGCACAGATTTTTAGCTAAATCAAATTCAGTTGACGGATGAAAATCACAACCAACTCGGTTTAGACTTTTTTTAGTTAGGGGTGATCGATCATGTATTAAACAATAAAGATATTGATGCATTATATTGAAGCTACACCGCCCCTGGCGGATTGGGGCCCCGGGTCATGGCCCGGATGGCCCTAGGGAAAATTATAAAAGTGAATGACAGAAACGGAGATTGTAACAGTGTACCCCATGTGACAATGTGCCCCACCTTACCCTACCTATCGCTTATAGTAGGATAGGTTTACTAAAAAAATCCATACGCACTGTATCGTCTTCATTTTTTGTTTAGGTAAGTGAAAAACGAAAAAATAGATAATTATGTATGTGTCTAAATGTTTTTGGAAATCTATATGACGGAGTAGGTAATTAAATTTTTTTCAGTTAAATACCCTATATAAAAAAGTTAATCATGGGGCTCTTAGTATAGTGATTGGCCCTAATATTAAAAACAAAAATATTAATATAAAAACGAAATATTTGTGGCAAAAAAGAATCGACAGCAAAAAACGACTAAAAAGCTCCAATCAAGTCACTTTTCAAGCAGTATACAGAATAAAATTAATGACACCAACTGCATCAGATCAGACTGCTTGAAAAGTGACTTGTTTATGTTATTATATATTTTTTATTTTATTTCGTAGGCACATTTTTGCTCTTTATTTTGTTCTCTTTTCCACAAATCAATATAAGTACCTACCTACCTACCAAATTCATAATTATTGATTCCAAATAACTATTTTATACTAAGAAGTTGTAATATGTTTGTAAGCCAATTATAAAACCTGTAATTTTGGTAGGTTTTGAGGAAAAAAACATTTTATAAGGTATAAATGCGCCAAAACCCCATTTCATTGTTACTAATATAATGAATATTGTAGGTAGGTTCTTAAATAAAGCATCTTGAATCAATTCTTTAATTCGATAAAATGGTCAGTCGGGAAATATCGTAAATCGCGCTAACAATGTTTTAGTTTGAGATTTTGTTATTCGATCAAACAGTACCAACAACTGCCGTGCGTGCAATAAATCCAATTAAAAATAAAAACTTAACAGAATAGTTAACAAAGAATCAAAGAACTTACTATTGCTCAACAAAGCTTTATGATTAGTTTAGGTAAAGGCTTCTATACACTATGCTGGTATTATCCACCCGCTTCGCTGCCTAGCAACATCAGTATTGTTTTGCATCCGATGCCGCGCCGCCGCCGGTAAACTCGGGGCCTCATTTATGTGACACGGCCAAGACATCAGACAGTGGTTGTGCTGGCTGCATAGCGAGTAGGAGCCTTAATGAATACACACCCAAGTTAAAAATTTATATGTGTAAAGAAAACGACCTTGTTCGTTGAATGGTTATTGGCGACGCCTAGGAGAGTATTGTAAGGGTGATAACTGAGAGTACGATGATACGTTTTCTTCCTTTTTCTGAGGTCTAGCTGTACTCCGGGCACTTGTTTTTTTACTTTTGTTTGATCGGCTCGATGGCACTGAAAATAAACAGGATAGATACGAATTTTTTCATTTATTCCGCAAGAAGATAGACACAACACAGACTAAGTAGGTACACTTCTTGGGTTGTGCCTTTACAGATGGGCATGCACAAATAACTAGCTAATTTATTAGGTAGGTAAGTACTAGCTTCTGTCCGCGGCTTCGTCGGCATTTAAGTTTTTCACAGAACCCTAATCCTTTTTATGGAAAAACTGTCTGTTTTGGGGTCTGGGTTCAGAACCTCTATATGAAAAAACGGAACTCATAAAGGATCACTCGTTTGTCTGTCCGTCTGACAAAGCCGATTTTCTCCGAAACTACTGGACCAATTCATTTGAAATTTGGTACACAATTTTCTGTGACCCAAACACGGACGCGTAACAAAAATAAATAGGTACATTTTCAAAATGGCGTCACTTTTTGGGGCGAAATTAAAAAAAGTTATTAACTAACATAAAAGTTTGTCTAACTATACCGTAGGTAGGTACGTATTGTGAGAATTTAGATTTTTTTTTTCAAGTTTTTTTTTTTTTAGAATTGGGTTTGCTCTTGACTCTAGTCAATGTTTTTTCAGCTGTGACCTACAGTCAGACACACAAGTGGTCCTATAACGTTTGGAACCCTAAAAATACAAAAAAAAAGTACAAGTACCTGATGAGTTACGTCTCTGACCTATTGGTTCAGGTTCCTGGTATCTTAATGTATACCCAGACGCTGCTGATTTTGGTGTCGAACACTCACTGTCATCAATACCCAAAGCATCCAAGGCACGCATCCTCTCTGCTATCTGATCTTTTATAATGTCCCTGTGTGGGTCTGCGTGACCCAAATACTCCATTTCAGCAAGCCATTCAGTACGTTCTCGAATTTGAGTAACCACTAAAATTAATTAATATTGTGAAACATCATACAACTTATCACTTTAAACCAAAGTTAGTAGTGACGAACTGAAGATTTGTTTTTTAAATGGATACTTGTGATTTAACAGGTCAGCTTACATTCATTCCACATTTGTTTAGAAGTCGGCAACTGTGGCTGTGGTTTTTTCATAATTGGAGGTGGAGGCTGTGGCAGTTGTTCCTGATTGTCCCCATATGCCATAGTGTTAGCCAGTCTCTCCTTCATTTTCTCCCTGTCCTCTCCTCGTTTCAATGGACGATATCTGTAAAGTAAGAATCATGTAAGTAAGCTAAGTAAATGTATAGTGATAAAATAAATTAAACTAAGTACAAAGAATAATACTAACCTATCTGTGTCAAAGATTCCAGACTCCCTGATAGTAGACAGTGATCTTCGGCGAGATGTCCGAGGACGAACCAGAGGCATTTGAACCAGCAGCTCAGAGTCTGCTTTTCTTTCATCATTTTCACGAAGCTTAAGAGCAGATTTTTGCCGCTGAGCAATAGTAAGCTTTGATTCTTCTAAGAGTACTAAATGGATAAGAGAAACATCAGTTATTCAAAAATTGCTGATTGAGTTGCTTGAAACAACTCTGTTTATAACTCAGATTGTTAACATGAAAAGGGTTAAGAGCTTTTGAGCGCAAAGCATATATAGAGTGCTGAGAGCAGTTATCAATAATTGGCTGTTCTCCCAGTAGCATTGTTGCTCCTTCCATTTGTTCAACTTCACTTAGATTGACAATGCTATTAAATGTTTGTATGTCATTTTGAGGTACTGCATGGCGGTAGTAATCAGTAAGAGACTCTCCAGGTCTAAGATCAGGTGCTTTTAGACCATTCATTTGACTGCTCATTAGAATAGAAAAATTTTCTGTAGCATAGTCAAAACCAACTTTATCAAAATTCATATTAAACCGATTGGATGATCTTTGTAAAGAGTGTAATGCTTCTAGATCTTTCTCTAAATCACTTGCATAGTTATATTGAGGCGGCATGATCTTTTCAGCATTCATCAAGACTTTGTTTTCTATATTCCATTGAGCTGCTGGTATTGGACTGTTCATATAAAAGTTCGTCCTAACTACAGCCTGTGAGTCATCTGAATGTGCCAATGCTTCTACTGTTTTCTGTAGATTAGACAGAAGGATATTCTCAGGTCTTGGAACAAATTTACCATCAATTTCGGTGTTTTTAGACATTACAGGAAAATAAACACCTTCGTCATCATTCGCGATCACTCCGATTGCGTCTATTAATCTTTTTAAAGTTACAGGAATCCAAAAACATTCATGTTCGATTAACCTTGGTAATCTGTAGCTATAATCATAAACGTGATCACAGTTTCTCGGTGGAAAGCCAAGTTTACTTAATTTTGTCTCAACAATAGCAAGCATTGCACGGTAAACAGCGTTTATATCAGGGAGTTCATTTTCTTTCCTCGATCTCCTAATAGCATCAGCGTAAAATGAACAAAGATTAAGACCAATTCCTCGTGTTGTAACAGATAATAACATTGGTATGCATCTGCAATCTGATCCAGAAAACGCCATAATAATATGATAGCCAGCCACACTGATAGGACGCTGAAGTTTAATATTTTAGAAAACAATAACAATCGACAATTATTCGACATCTAAGTACACAGCTGTACATTACACATGTACTCTTTTTTTTTTTTTTTTTTTTTTTTCTTTGGCTTCGCACGTTTTGTGCATTTAGCCAATGTCACGTTTTCGATTTGCATTGAAGAAAATAAAGGTAGTGAAACGGAATAGGAATAACTAATTTAATTTGAACGGAATTTGGGGTAGGATAGAAAAAATAGGATCAGTATTTTTTTTTTTGAAATGAGTGAAATTACAATGATAAATTTACAACTTAATATTATGAATGGTGATGAATGAGACTATACATTACAGGAAAACTATTTGTACAAAGTAAAGAGAGTATTGAGGAAGGAAAAGGAATACCAAGAGATAAGAGGTTACTGAAAAAGGAAGAACGGTCGTATAAGGGACAGGAGAAAAAAATGTGATTTAAGTCGCCTACATCTGTGCCACACAAGCAAATGGGGTCGTCAATTATATGAAATTCGGCAAGATGGGCTGGGGAACAAACATGACCCATTCTCATCCGTATTAAAACGGAGGTCTCCTTTTTGCCAAATTTTGCCCTGCCAAACCATGGTTTATCCGGAATCTCAGGTTGAATAAGAGAAAAATAATGTCCCTTCGTTCTGTTACTGATATCCCAAGCTACCTTCCAGGTGTCCCGAAGAAATCCCTTGGGCAACGTTACTAGGTCATGAGTAAAATTTTTATATGGGACTAAATCCCCACAATGTACCGCATCACCGGCCAGAGCGTCAGCCACTTCATTGCCATGTATTCCAGCGTGAGCCGGAATCCATGCAAATTGCAGTGAGTTACCCTCAGTGATCATTCTGAACGCAAATTCTCTTATTGAATAAATTATAGCAATCTGAAACTTGCTTTCGTAAGGGGATTTATTGATGGCTAGAAGAGCGCTTCGAGAATCAGATAAAAATATAGCTTTTTTAAGCCTTAAAACACGAATAAATTCTATTGCTTTCAAAATGCCGAAGCATTCCCCTGTAAAAAACCGAAGTCTCCGGAGGTAGTTTTATTTTTTGTGCGATGTTGTATTGAGAATGGTAAGTACCTATCCCAACACAACCCGTCTGGGTACGTTTAGCAGCATCGGTAAAAATGTGGTGGTAATCTAAATGTTCAGTCAGAAAATGGTTAAAATTTAAATGGCAATCGGGATCTGATTTACTCACACAGTCAAATGTTATGATGGGACTGAATTGTAAACTCTCATAACTACTGCTGAACATGGGGAGTTTAATGGAACTGTGAATAGGAGAAGAAAGAGAAAGGAATTTTTTATAGCTGACAACTAAACAAGGAGCACGTTTATGGGACCAGTAATCTGATGATTCCATCTGTAACATTAAAGAGTTCAGTTTAGGAATGAGAGGATGAGTTGAGAACTGAAGAATGCGGAACAAGTATTTGTCAGATAGGAATTGTCTTCTAAGATATAAGGGAGCATCCCCGCATTCGACTTGGAGTGCATTAATGGGACTTGACTTCATAGCACCCGAAATGATGCGTAAAGCTTTAGACTGGATGCGATCCAATTTTTTAAAAGCCATGACACTGCCAGGTTCTGGAACGAACAATCCATAATCCAAAGTGCTTCTGATGATTGCGTTATAAATAAGTTTTAAAGAAAAGGGATGAGCGCCCCACCACACACCAGAAAGGCATCGAAGCATGTTTAAGTGATTTTCACATTTGTTAACAATGTAGTCACAATGGGGAACACTGCTTAATTTAGAGTCAAATATTACACCTAGATATCTGAATTTATCTTTTACTGGAACAGGTATTCCTCTATACATCAGATGTACTAAAGGTATATTTTTCTTCCGGGTGAATAAAACAGTCGCACTTTTAGACGTGGATAAATCCAAGCCATTTAAATGTAACCATGACTCCAGAGTAGACAAAGCAGAATTAACATTAAAGCTAGCTTGCTCAACAGAGTGACTTGACGAATACAGTAACAAATCGTCGGCGTATTGAAGAACCTTAACATGTTTAGTTAAGGACGAGTCCATATCAAAAGTGTAAATGTTGTATAGAAGGGGACTGAGCACAGATCCCTGTGGGAGACCTCTCCATACAAGACGAGATACTTCATGATCTCCTATTTGCATATTAACAGAGCGTGCAGTCAGGATATTTATAATGAAATTTGACAAATTCGATGGAACCTGTAAGGCTTTTAATTTATTTTGTAAAATTGATAATACAACATTATCATAAGCCGCATCAAGAAAAGCTGCTACGGTGGAATGGTTATTAGAGAAGGATAATCGAATATCTGATGTTAAAATACTTAAACAGTCAGTGGTACTTTTACCTTTTCTGAAGCCATATTGAGATTCTGCCAAAAGGCCCTTACTTTCAACATACCATTCTAGACGATTTTTTATTAAGTGTTCCGCTATTTTCATTAGAATTGAAGATAAAACTATGGGACATTTTTGGTGTGAATTCGATAAAAAGGTCATCTCGTTTTGGATGATTTTTTTAGTTTTTTTTGTAAGACATGTTTATTTAATCAATTGGGTTTTTTTGCACAGCATTCTTTTTTCTGATATGCATTCATTTATACAGATGTGCATTTAAAAATATCCCATAAAGAAAGTATTTTTTTTACTCTAAAATGAAATGAAATGCGTTACGTGTCGGTCAAAGCGAAATAATAAGTCCTACTAAGCCTGGAAAGAGTACGAAGGGAAGTTCATTTCAATTCGCAAGTACAATTCGTTGACTGATAGTAGATAAGTTTTTGACTGAACATCCTAATCCGATTCGTTCACTAAACTGTGAACTAAATGCTCGCGCTGTTCAGTCTTTGATGTAAACTAGTCGAAAATTAAACTGTTGTATAAACTAGTGTATCGTGGACGTTAAACTAGTCTCGTTTCGTCGACTGTTAAAACGTCGACGACCCACCAGTACTGGTGCCCTGTAAACTTGTGTTGTTATTGTTATGGGCCACTGCAACGTTTTTATTATTAACGTGAAACGGGACGTATTAAGGGTGCCCTAGTCTAGTTTTGGGCGTAAATAAATACCATATGTAGTACGAAAATCACGTGTCAATGTCTAAGCGGAAAAGACTCGCAACGCTCCGCGTCTCCGTACACGAGGCCTTAAGGCACAGATTAACAAAATAGTTCCTTACGCTTAAGGGGTAATTGTACCTACTCATCATTAAGAAAAACTGTCACATAAGGGACCAACCTCGAAATCGAGAAAAAAAATCGACTGCGCCATACATTTACAGTACATTTGTCGAGTTTTGCGCTCAGCAAAACTCGACAAAATGTACTGCACCAAAGGGCAACTGATATAGAAGCCGACGACTGACGAAACACGAAATTTGCCGAGGTCATTTAGAAAATAGTTTTCCTACTGTTGTACCTATGAGAGGTAGAGGTACCCCATAATGTATAATGGTCAAAGAAGACGCATCCTAAAATTCGATTTCTTGATGGAAATGTTCTAGTTTTACTTTTGCCAAAAATATACTTATTATTAATTGTAAGCTGTCAAAACCGCCATCGTACAGTTATGATGGCGGTTTGTCATTACCTAATGTTGTACGATTTCTATTACATATGTACAAAAGAAGAAGCTCTACTTTCACGACTGGTGTCAGCGCATTCTAGAACGGAACGTAAGAGAATGTTTCAGAAAGTTAAAGACTGGAGAGAAGCTTTTGTTCTGATGTAAACCAAATAAAAAATATGAATTTACCCTTGAGTAGTTGTTGTTGACTCTCCGTTGGTTCGGCCACACGTGTGTGGAAAATACCGCCGTGTGGAATATTTTTACTCGGCCAAGTTAAATTCACAAAACCGTTAACGTCAGGCTTTAACATTATTAATAGGTATTTAGTTTTTAAGTTAGTCTTCTCTTATCGTCTCGTCCGCGACGGTATCGCCGGATCGTCTACTTATTTGTTATTATGTCTCCCAGGTTACCATTTCCATATATATAAAAGTACTCTGTGGTTACCATTGTCCCTTCTATATTACTTTCCTCTATGCCATTGTCTCAATGTCAGTGTAACATTTCGAAGGCGATATTACACGGATCAATCTAATATCGCCTAGGCGATATTACACGGATCAATCCAAAACATACAATCCGAAACAATTCCATTGAAAAGTATTGAACATTGATCGACTTTACCAATATACACGTAAATTGTTTAAATGGCAATCAATGTTCATTACAGCGCAATGCGATGTCGCGCCAACTCGTACGTGCGGGAGTTTCTTTAATCTGCGACTATTTAATAAATGAATTACCTAAAAAATAAAAAAAATAAAAATCTTGACGTTGGTGGGTGCGTCCGTAGATTTCGAGAAGGATAACTAATGGAGCCTCAAGCACCTTATTAGTTGAATTGGCAGAAGATCCGAATTCATTTGAATAAAAATTTAAAAAAAACTAATAGGTTTTTTATTCCACAAACACACACATTTGACAACACGGTTGGCGCAGTGGTTGATTGATTGAGTGCAGCGGCTGCGCTGCGTGTCGCGGGTTCGATTCCCGCACGCAATAAATATTTGTATGGCCTACAGATTGTTGTTCCAGGTCTGGCTGTTTGTGTATGTGAGTTTATATGTTTGTAAACGCACCCATGATACAGGAGAAATTCGTAGTATGGGGCAACGTTCTAAAAAAAAAATTAAAAAAAAATTGGAAACGTTCCAAAAATAGCGGAACATGACAGTTACACCAATAACTTGAAAACCATTTTCGAAAATCCCTGTGCGCAAGCGAAAAAAGTCCGCGTGCGTTCACTGTCGTGCGGTGTGCGAAATGAGTCATCGTTCAATCTTCATGTTACACTTTTCAACCGCTTTGAACAATGAGCAATATTGTTACAATTGCATTGAAAGCGTTCGGTGAATCGAAGCTTTCAATGAGATTGTGCAATCGCTTTGAAATGTATTTAGATGTGTCAATGCCATTGAAGCAATGAAATTAAAAGCAATATTGAACCGAAATTGAACAGTGTTTTATCGGCTTTACAACTTCATAATAATTATTTTTAACAGTGCAATACTTACTGGTAAAAATCTGAAAACAGATTTTTTACTTCTACTTTTTGTGATAAAAAATAAAATTGCAGTTATTTACCATGGTTTCGGAACGCCCATTTTGCTGGTTCACCATGGCCCAGCCATTGGCCACCATCACAAGTTTGGCGCCATTTTGTTGTATTTTGTTTCATGCTTGGCGCAAATTAAACTCTTTTTCTTTCTATTTAGTTTAAAATTATTCATAGAGTGACGAACGCTAAAAAAAATTAAGTATCACCACCATTACATAAATTTTAATATGGGCTCTTCTGTGGAACAAACAATTGAAAGAATTAAACTGCAAGAACAAGATAATGAGATTAAACTGAGAGAAAAGCGAGAATGTGAGTTTTCTTTTGCTCTGCAATATGTAGGTAGTAGGTAGGTACTACCTACGAATAATAGACTTTGATTATTCGTAGGTACCTACCTACCTAATAAGTTCACCAATCAAATACCTAGTTTAGGTATTTCAATTAGACCGATAAAAGGTAGGTAGGTACTTAGGAACATCGATAGGTAAATATTTACCTACGTACTGTAAAAATAAAATACCTAAGTACATACTTATAGAGCCTTGCTTAAAAAGCCCCCTCCCCGTTCTGTCCTATTCACAATTATTAATAAATTCTGAATACTTACAAAAGGAAAGTGAAACAAGTACTTAGGTACCTACCTCAGGTACCTATAAATAAAGCCAAATTACCTACTAATTGTAGAATATTTTCAACAGTAAACAATGCAGTGCTGTCGACCAATCGAGCAATCCGCGATACATTGACACATCATGGAAAACTGTTAAAAGAATATCAATACCTTACGCTTGCTACTGATAAGTTGTTGCATCAGTTGTCTGTAGAGACGACGCGATACCACGCTCTCGTCTATCAAGTAGAAAGCTGCTGCAAAGAATTGGAAGAACTTCGTGAAAAATCTGTAAGTAGGTTTTTTTTTTGCCATTGCTTGCAATTACTACCTACACAATAGTGTAGTTTGTACTTTATCCTAATTTCAACGGATATATAGGTACGGATATATCAAAATCTTATCATGACTCTACCAAACGTTTTAAAAAAATAGCATAAAATTTACAGGCATCTTTTATCGCATGGCCAAAATCAGTCTGATATCGCCATCAAGTTTTTCCTACAATTAATATTTTACAATGCATTCAAGGGCCAAAAGACCCTTGTAGAAACTGGAAAAGGTTCAACACTAGCTTCCAGAAGACCTCAGTGTAGGTACTGTAGACCACAGGGCAATGGCACAGTATAAATATGGACAGTACGGAAACTAAGCCTAGTAGAGAACATAATTACCTACGCTCCATTGAAGCAATAGGGTTGTCACTTTTAATGTTTTTGATATATTTTTGTTCTGTAGTGATAAATCAATCGAATTTGAATAAATAGCTTACAAACATAATACAAACAAGCTTACAAACAAACATAGGTAATCTCATGGCGTCGGTTAACCTCAGCAAAAGACGATAGTTTAAACACGGAAATCAATTTAATATTAACACACAACAACTTGTAGAACTAAAGATCTTTAACTTTGTCATTACGGCGGAACCTTTTACAAGTTTTGGCGGGAGCGTACGCGAGCCGCGGTTGGACGAAAAGGACTTTCGGGCGCTCGTCAGAGTGGGCGCGCGGTAGACGCCGCAGCGCAAGGGCGCGCGGGCTAGGCTCATGAGCGGCTACGAACCGTACCGCGTTTCAATCCGAAAATGCGTGTGATATCTAGTAATTAAAAAACCCATTACAAAAAAAAATACACACACCCATGACGAAAAAATTGATAGGTACCTTTTGCAGCCGCCATCTTGGATTCACGTTTTGACAGCACTATCGGCTTCAACACCCTCGAAAACCATGAAAACGACTCCCATGACGTAAATATTGATACCAATTGCAGCCGCCATTTTGGATTCACATTTTGACAGCACTATCGGCTTCAACACCCTCGAAAACCATGAAAATGACACCCATGACGAAAAAATTTATACCTATTGTATCGGCCATCTTGGATTCACATTTTGACAGCACTATCGGCTTCAACACCCTCGAAAACCATGAAAACGACACCCATGACGAAAATATTGATATAGAATACTTATTGCAGTCGCCATCTTGGATGTACTTTTTGTTACCACTATCACTATTGCACTATCAGCTATAAATACCCTCAAAACCGCCGCATTCATGATTTAGAAGTAAGTTCACGAATTCATTATGATCGATCACACAGACTTATACGTAATTCGATAACGAATAAATAACATAACTAGAAATCATTCTAAATCTTTCAATATCAGCAGGAAGTTTAAAATACAATAGCTCCGGTTTTGATGAAGCCGAGTTCAAACAGCCGTATACCTACTACGCAATACTTTCCTGGCATTTTCAAAAATAAAAAGTTAAACGTGACCACTCGTCTTGACGCGGCACTGGCTACTGCGAGTCCCGCCCGCGAAGTTACCTTATACCGCATTTACACATTCGTGCGAATCGCGAGGCGAATAGCGAGGCGAATAACGAACACGCATATGTAAACAGTGCGCTCGCTATTCGCCTCGTGGTTCGCCTCGCGATTCGCGAGTTCGCGTTGGGAGCGGTTTTTCGGACGCGAATCAAAGGGCACGAATAGCGAACACGAACTTACTGTTTACACATTCGCCTGCATTCAGTTGACAGCTAGCGCCCGACCCAACAGGACGTATAGACAAAATGGAGTGGAGTAAAGTGCGAATTTTAGAATTCCTAGAACTTTATCAAAAGGAAGAGCTCATTTGGAACCCAAAACATTGCAATCATAAAAATGGACAAACGATGCATGGAACCGTATATCAACTGATACGGGATTGCCTCTTTATTCCCGTTGTCCCCGTATATACACCATATCCCCGTCACGGGGACAGCGGAGGGTGATTAAATTTATTTCCCGTTCAAATTCAAATTCAAATTATTTATTTCAAATAAACCATTCACAGGCACTTTTGAATTGTCAAGGTCGGTCAGTCAAAAAGATGAAGCTATTTGTTAGTGACTATCTAGCTATGTGCTAGTTGTCCCCATAACGTACATTACGAAACGTATTTCTGGGTGGTTTAAAAAAAACCCGAGTCGGGGTGCCCCAAGTCCCGAGCTCGTTTACCAACATAATTTGAAAAGTATATTTAATTCTTACAATAAATTAACGGGACAACGGGAAGTAATTTTAATTATTTAAATTTCCTTTGTCCCCTTTAACGGGGACATGGCCTACGGGGACAACGGGAGTATACTGGATTGCTAGTCAGCAATTTAATATTAAAGAAGAATTAATTAATGGCCTGTTTCCGTAGACATCTTCGAAATTAGAAATAGGTATCTATCATCCACCATCGTCTGCGTCGACGGTTCTTTTTTACTTTTTTGGGCAGGATATTTAAATAATTGTATAAACTCATTAAATGTAGCGCGCATGCCGGCATTATTTTCACGTCCTCCATGTTCGTGTGCGAATGTCAAAATGATTCACCTCGCGAATGTGTGAACAGTAGTTCGCGACAGCATTCGTATACGAATGTTTCGTCGAAATGTTCGTCGAGTGACGAGGCGAATGGCGAACTCGAATGTGTAAATGCGGCATTAGGAGTCTCGTCGGTATGCATGTTTGTGTGAGTGTGCCGTTTCGAGCGTTTGTAGGCAGTTTCCCTACTGTCCATATTTATATTGTGGCGATGGCCTGGGGTACCAAAGCTCGTTGGTATGATAAAATATTACTTAATAGGTCACGCAGATCTAACCAAAAAAAACCTTTACAACGAGGTTTTAGTAAGATAAAATGTCAAAACTTATGATGATTGGTAACATTTTTACCTACTGAAATTTCAGAGCGATGGCGTATCTGCTGTTTGGAATAAACGGTCCAAGTTACTCGAGACAATTCAAGGTATTGCGGACAAGTGTGACATTTGGGCATTACTTATTAAACCTAGCAACGAAACAGTTCCATGCGCAAAAAAAAATGAATGTAATGACCCACATCTCCATGACGACAGTAAACTGAGAAATTCTTTAGAAAGACGACAAAAAGCACTTGCTGAACGCAATTATTTATTGTCTGAGCCTGAAGTAGGTGAAGAGTTCATACGGTAAGTGATTGGAGAAGATGTTAATAAAAATAATATAGGTACTTACCTACATAGAAACTGGATAGAAAGTTATTCACTAATAATGGAGATTTAATTTTTTTAACTGACTTCCAAAAAAAGAGGAGGTTCTCAATTCGACTGTATATATATATTTTTTTTAAATTATGTTCACCCATTTCTCCGCCAATTAAGAACCGATTTCTAAAATTATTTTTTGTTCGAAAGCCTATACTCCTGAAGTGTTCCCATTGCCATCAATTCAGAATCTGATGATGGGGTCACAGAGAAGTCGAGGGCAACCCTCAAATTGTGTAGGTATATCGCATTTGCATATTTACAAAAAAAAAATACTACCTCGTTCCAAAAACACAACAAAGTATAAAATTACTTTAATTTCGCAAGTCGGTGTCAAAAAGCAAAAAAACAACCAAAAACACCGACTTCCGACATTAAAGTTATTTTATAATAATAATAATAATTCTTTATATTTAGGCAACTATGGCCCATACATAAAAAACACAAATTAAACATACCTACACAAATAATAAACTAATACAAATAACCAAAGTTCTATTTCCTACGTAGGGTCGGCGACGTATTGGTATTGCCACAGATTGCGCTGAGTCGTGATGTCGGGTTTTCTTTTCTTGGTTTTATGGATAGGTATTTTGGGATACATACGCAAGATCAACAGTCATAATATCAACAGTTAAAACATCAACACCGTAAGACCAACGATTCAAAATCTCAACACTTCAGAATCTCAACAGCTTAGTAAGTCAACAGTTCAGAAGATCAAAGTTTAAAATCCCAACTTTGAAAGTACCTATTAGGTCAATACTAGCAAGTCGGAGCCCCGCTTCGCGGGGCTCAAGGGTTTGAAGAAAAATAACCACGAAGGGTATGGCGGGGTCAGTTCGCTCGCTTCGCTCGCTCACTAGACCCCGCCATCCCCTTCTAACCTAACCTGTCCGAGTCGGGGTGCCCCATGTCAAAGTTGGGATTTTAAACTTTGATCTTCTGAACTGTTGACTTACTAAGCTGTTGAGATTCTGAAGTGTTGAGATTTTGAATCGTTGGTCTTACGGTGTTGATGTTTTAACTGTTGATATTATGACTGTTGATCTTGCGTATGCCTCCGAGGTATTTTGTAGGTAGTCAAAAGTCATTTTAAAAAATCAAAAGTCATTTATTCAAATTAGGCTGAGAGCCAGCACTTTTTGAACGTCAAATTTTACATAAAGACAGTCCCCCAAAACGCCCACCCGTCACCACTTCCTAGTGTTTTTGCTGGGAAGAAGAAGTGGCGCAACAAACTCCCCAGCAACACATCTGTCTGTTACGTTTTCAATTAAACAATAGTACGCAACGTATTTTAAGACACGAACAAAAAAATAAATATGTATCCAACAACATGGAAATCATAAAATTAAATATTATTTACAACATGTTAGCTAGCACACTCCATTATACGAGTACCATTAAAAAAACGGGCAATGGTAGAATTTTGCGATAGAACTGTGACTCGAACCACAAGTGTTATAGCAATAATTTTTAAACATTGTAATGAGTAGAATAAGTCAATAAGTAAATTAAGTCAATAAGTAAAAGACAGATTGACATTCAGTCTAAAATAAAAATAAAAAATAATATAAACTCTTTTGCAAAAAAAACGGGCACTTTAGATTTTTTTCTCTACTTCAATGAAGAAGAACAAGAAATAGGTTTTGTTAATTTGACGATGTATTGGCATGTTTTTTGAAGCATCCTGGCATGATTCTTTACGTTCCAAATTTAAAATTTGAAATTATTAAAAGAAAAATAATGATCATTGTGGATTATTCTAAAATTGCTTTACTAATGGCGCGAATTGCTGAAACGATTTTTAACTGATTACGATATTTTAAAACTTTTTGGATATTTTCTGCAAATTAAACAATTTAATCTTTCTTTTTACATTAAATACCACTTTTTGATATGAGTGATAAAGCGATAAGGACCGGTAAAATTATAGCCCTACTTGAAGAAGGTTGTTCGCAAACTTACGTGTCTCAGCGGCTAAATGTGAGTCGTTCAACTGTCCAGAGGACTTGGCAACGGTATCAAGAGACTGGTTCGGTCAAAAGAAGACCCGGTTCGGGAAGAAAACGATGCACAGAACCAAGAGATGACCGCTTTTTGGTGAGTCAGGCGTTGCGTAATCGTAAGGCGTCAAGTGTGGACCTGAAGAAGAGCCTTAAAGAAGTAAGAGGAGTAGAAGTTAGCTTGTGGACGGTCAGGAGGAGGCTTTTGGCTGCCAAATCAAGAGTTACCGCCCAGCTCGGGGCCCTAAATTACTCCGTGAGCACCGTGTTGCTCGACTTCAGTTTGCTCGGAACTGTGCTTCATGGACTCTGGAGGACTGGAGTAAAGTATTGTTTTCTGATGAAGCTAGAATCTCTTTGTGTGGAGAGGACCGACGCCGGCGAGTGCTGCGAAGACCACGGGAACGCTATGCGGAAGTGTGTTTCGAAGAAATCACTCCTTATGGCGGAGGCTCCGTTATGTTTTGGGCAGCAATTAATTCGACGGAGCGTACGGAGTTAGTTTTCATAGACAATGGAACATTAAATGCACACCGGTACATAATGGAAGTCCTAATTCCATATGCACAACCCACATTGACTGCACTTGGGGAAGATTCCATTTTTATGGACGATAATGCTCGCCCGCACCGTTCTGGCTACGTGGAAGCGTACATGCAAGAAGTTGGGATCCGTCGTTTAGATTGGCCAGCTCGAAGTCCTGACCTCAATCCAATTGAGCATGTGTGGGATGTTCTAAAGAGACGGGTAAGATCAGTGCAACCTGCTCCACAAAACATCAGGGAGCTAAAAAGAGTCATTGCAGAAGAGTGGGAACGTATTCCTCAAAACGTTAAAAACATCGTGGAAAGCATGCCCAGAAGGATTCAAGCTGTGATTTTGGCAAGAGGAGGTCACACTCGTTATTAGGTTTTTACATTTGTAACTTTATTTAATTAAAAAAAGTAAAAAAAAACTTGTCTTTATTGCCGACCACTTCTTATTGTTTGGGCGTGTACATCGATTTTAAAGAATCCATCGTTTTTTTTTCTTTTAATTGCTCGAATTCACTTCACGCGCATTAATTTACACGATTATAAGTATACAGACTACGTCAAAGAAATAAATTTCATTTAATTAACTAAAATCGACCTTAGAACGTAAATTTCCTTAGGTGCCCGTTTTTTTTGCAAAAGAGTGTATATAAAAAAAAGAATTATATGAACTCATATAACTAATAGAGAGTGTTTTTTTTGAACTCGATTGTATTTTTTTCTAGGTTAGTATTTAAGCGTCGTCGTTTTGAAGAATATGAAACGTCTCAAAATACTTATTTTTCTAATGTAAAGTGACACAGAAGTGTCACTTTACATTAGAAAAATAAGTATTTTATAAATTGATTTTAGGTACAGTATTTTTCTTTTTACAGCATAAAAAATGCTCTGCAATATTCGATGGAGATAGCTGCTAACATAGCGTAAACGAGGTTCTTACGATAGCAGGAATCCCAAAATTGTAAAGTGGCGCAAATTAGTGTGTCAGCGAATTATTTGCGTCTTGACCTATGACACAAGAAATTTTAAGAACCATTTTGAATTTGTAAAAAAAACGCAAATAAAATATGTTTTGACATAAAGGTTTTGACGTACCTAGTAACGTTATTTTGAATGTGAATAAAAACTACAACCCGTATTTTACTTTATTTTACCTGTACTTGTTTTGGTTTCAATTTATTGTATATAATATATACTTATTTTGGCAACATAAGTAGGTAGGTTACAATAATTGTACCGAATTCATATTTTTATAATACGGTATCCAATTCAAATAATTTATATTATGTGCGAAACGATTACGTAGGTACCTATTATAAATTTTACAATAGTAAAATTGGCTCCCATTACTGATATGTTACGTTACTAGATAGATATACTACCTACCTATATCAATCAAACGATCTTGTCCCTCTGCATTTCAATTACTTAGTTCCGTACATTATAATGATATTTTTTGTTATTTAATTGTAGACGCAGACGCACGCGTCTGCGGCATTGTAGAAATAGAAAGACCTCGGTAACAGTTTTTCAACTAATTTTCCAAATAATATGGACTGGAAACACCTACAAAAAAGGGTGCCGTTTTTTATCTAAAAATGGCTGCCAAAACTAGGGTTGTGTCAATCAGAAAACATAGGTAGTGTTACTGTAACTAATATAAATACTAGTACTACCTATTAGTATTACAAGTCTTACTATATATCACGGTGGTTGTAACAGAAAAAAATCCTTCATAATAATATGCCTTCTGATATCTGAGAATAATATTAATTTCAAGTGTTTTTTAACCGACTTCTAAAAAAGGAGGAGGTTCTCAATTCGGATGTTTGTATTTTTTTTTTTTTTTTTATGTTTGTTCGGGCATAAGTCCGTCGCTTGCTAACCGATTTGAAAAATTCTTTTTTTGTTGGAAAGGGTATACTTTCCAAATGGTCCCATTTAAATTTTATCAAAATCGGTTCAGCAGTTTGGTTTTTAAATCCAAATATCTGGAAAAAATATGTGGAAAAACCATTAATTTACACGAAATTGTGTACTTTTGCTTTCCTGTGACTATCCAGTGGTGTTGTTAGGTGTGGGGTACCACTAAAAAGTGAAAAATAAAAAACTTTTTCACAAAAAAAAGAAACCGACTTCCAAAAAACACTATAAAGTTCAAAATAACTTTAATTTCGGAAGTCGGTGTCAAATAACGAATAAGCAACCAAAAACACCGACTTCCGAAATTAAAGTTATTTTGAACTTTATAGTGTTTTTTGGAAGTCGGTTTCTTTTTTTTGTGAAAAAGTTTTTCTGCATAGAATTACATGACGTTTGCGCTTTCGCATAATTTATATCTGGTCTGTAGCTTTTGGTAGGTATACGGACCCTAGTGAAAACCAAGTTCTTGTATTATGTTAAACTAGCGACCCACCCACCCCGCTTCGCACGGGTGCAAATGTGCAATGCTGATACTAAATATACCTACCTACTACAGAATGTCGTTTACAGCTTTTTAACCGACTTCCAAAAAAGGAGGAGGTTCTCAATTCGAGTGTTTTTTTTTTTTTGTATGTTTTTTCAGCGATATTTTCGCCATTTGTCAACCGATTTTGATGATTCTTTTTTGTTGGGAAGAGTATCTTCCCGGACTGGTCCCATTTCAATTTGGTGAAGATCTGATGAAGAACTTCGACTGAAATCGCATGTCTCGTTATTGTTTACACCAGTTCATAACATATCATCACGCCGCCGCGCGCCGCACCGGTACGCTTCGAAGGGGTACGCAGATGTGTACAATTCAACCACGGTTTTGGGATTATCTATTCGGGCATAACTTTATTGTTTATGAACCGATCTAGATGATTCTTTTTTTATTTGGAAGAGTATCTTCCCGGACTGATTCCATTTCAATTTGGAGACGATCTGATACAGAACTTTGGAGATAGGTAACGGAAATCTTCAATAAATGATTGCTAACCTGCTGAAATAGCATATCTGTTTATTGTTTACACCAGTTCATAACAGAACATCACGCCGGTACGCTGTGAAGAGGTTACGCAGATGTGTACAACCATGCCATGTACAACAACCATGCCATGTACAACAACCATGGTTTTGGGGTTATCTATTCAGGAATAACTTTATTGTTTATGAACCGATCTTGATGATTCTTTTTGCGTTGGGTTTAGTTAAAGCTGACCACTAAAACGTGAAAAATAAAAAACATTTTTACAAAAAAATATAACCGACTTCAAAACTAAAAACACTACAAAGTATAAAATAACTATAATTTCGGAAGACGGTGTCAAAAAACGAAGAAACAGCAAAAGACACCGTCTTCCGAAATTATAGTTATTTTATACTTTGTAGTGTTTTTGGTTTTTAAGTCGGTTGCATTTTTAACCGACTTCTAAAAAAGGAGGAGGTTCTCAATTCGGATGTTTGTATTTTTTTTTTTATGTTTGTTCGGGCATAACTCCGTCGCTTGCCAACCGATTTGAAAAATTCTTTTTTTGTAATTTGTCATTAGACAACACAACGCGCCGCCGCCGCCACCGGCCGGGCCGGTACCGCCCCGCACCGCTATGTCCCTGCATTTTAAATCTGTAATATCTTCGGAAATATTCATTTAAACGAAATGCTGGAAAGGGCCATATTAAATAGACATGTATTTAAGGTACTTAATTGGATAAGGATTAATGCTGTATTGCTTAAAATCACTTCGTAAATAAGCCATTTTTTCCCGTAAAATGTAAAGGATGAAAAATGGTTATTGTGGGTAATCCTTAACAGATAGACATATACCGTCGCGGACTTTTTTGTTGACCTTTTTAAGGTGTAGAATACTGTAGTACATTATTTTGATTTATCTCGTGGGGTTCAGCTAGCGTTTGCAATGTAAGCGCAAAAAAATGTGTTTATTTACGACATCACATTAGAAACCTCTAAATTTATCAATGTTTCTCTACAATATTATGCATGTATTATTTATATTTAAACCTTCCTCTTGAATCACTCTATCTATTAAAAAAAACCGCTTCAAAATCCGTTGCGTAGTTTTAAAGATTTAAGCATACATAGGGACGGACAGACAGCGACAGCGACTTTGTTTTGTACTATGTAGTGATGATGATAGTGAAGACAGGTGGAGTAAAAATGAAACAAGTTTTTTTTATATTAGTTCATTGGTGTTGTGTGTGACTATCTGTCACTAATAACTATTTAATAACAACATTATATTTAATTCGAAATACTGTCAACCGGCCCATGGGTGTGAAACTCACTTAACCGTGCTACAGTAAATTTATGGGGTATATAAGTTAGGGAATAAGTTGAAATAAACAAGTACCAATCTATATAATACAAAGTTTATTAAAATCAAACCTTAGGCAGGTACTTACATCAAATACACAGGTTTATTACCTTATCCCTAAACTCGGTAACACAATTCCAATTCTGGATCACCCCGTCTCCGTACCGAGGTGTACCAAAGTGGGAAAATGTGCATGAGAAATAACATATATAAAATCAGGGTCGCTTGAATGGATTCGTGAGGTGAACCGCTAGCAACTTCTAGCTCAAGCGAATAAGTGGTTATGGATATATCTAGTTGTGCTCAGTACAGATAAACATGTTATACTTTATTATTACTTAAGTTGTAGTCAAAGTCAAAGCATTTATTTCAATTAGACCATTTACAGGTACTTTTGAATTGTAAAGGTCGGTCGGTCAAAAAGATGAAGCTATTTGCACGTTACAAAGCGTAGATCTCTATGGAGAAGAACGTGTAAGAAACTCCACGGACACTCTTTTAAAAATAATATTCTGTTACAAAATTATGGTTAAATCATTCATATTGAAATTATACAAATATGTGAGAACGATGTAAAAGACGAGCAGGATAAAAGAGTCCGGAGTAAAAAAGAAACAATTCAAAGAAATAATTAAAATAAACCATGGCAGCCGAGATATGACCAGTCTGAGCTGAAGGCGCCCGTTCACGAACATGACGCATACGCTAGCACCATTCGGCTCAACCATTTTTAAGGGAGCCAAATGATCCAACGCATGCGCCACCATCAGCCAGAATTTTGAGTGAGCATGACATCCCCAATCGCCAGGGTACATTCAAGTCAAAGACCTACCCAAAATGATCATTATAGTTTAAAGGTACACAGTACTCACACATGTGCATGAAATTATACAATGCTAAATAAGTGGAGTCTATACAATGAAAAATATTGCATTCTTACAATCTTCAGCCGGTCCAACAATATTACCAAATGCTAACAGATCACTTTCAAGCCCCCTAGTGGCTACCTAGTGGCGTTGTGGAGCAGGACCAGCATTGAGCCAAGCATATTTATCTTCAATATACTCCCCTAACTTATAATATGCTTGCTTGCATAGTGTGCGTTTAATACAGGATTTAAATTTCGTCTCATTTAATTCTAATATATGGGGAGGTATTTTATTATAACATTTTAAACAGTACCCCATGACAGATGTGGCTACTTTAGCAAGTCTAAAACCTGGTTGAACTAATTGGTTCCTATTTCTAGTGACATAGTTATGTCTGTCACCTCGTTTACTAAAAAGATGCAGATTCTTCCTAACGTACATGATATTTTCATAGATATATTGACAAGGCACCGTCATGATGTTAATTTTTTTAAACAGTTCCCTTAGAGAATCGCGCCGGCGGAGATTGTAAATGGCTCTGATGGCTCTTTTCTGCAGAATGAAAATAGACTCAATGTCAGCAGCCCGTCCCCATAGTAAGATACCGTAAGACATTATACTATGAAAGTAACTAAAATAGACTACTCTCGCGGTTTCAACATCTGTAAATTGGCGGATTTTCCTAACAGCATATGCTGCCGAACTTAGCCTTCCTGCAAGAGATGTTAAATGAGGACCCCATTGTAGCCTTGTGTCAAGCGTAATCCCCAGGAAAACTGTTTCATCAACGAATTCTAGTTTCTCCCTGTTCAATACTATGTCACAATCACTACTTTTGACATTTGGTAAAGTAAATTGAATGCACTTCGTTTTTTTCCCATTTAATACTAAATTATTAGCAGTGAACCAATCATGTACCTGCATTAGGGCGTTATTTATTTCGTCAAGATTGTTAGCATGTCTATTTATTCTAAAAATTAAAGATGTGTCGTCAGCAAATAACACCATATTAAGTTTATTTTGTAAAATATAGGGCAAATCATTTATATAAACTAGAAACAAAAAAGGACCCAAAATTGAGCCCTGAGGTACCCCCATGTTGCCGTTTATATGCACTAGCTGCTGTCTAACATTCAAGGCTGTTTTGCCTAGTCCGTAATGCTCCAGTTTCAGGAGTAATGTTTCATGGCTCACACAATCAAACGCCTTCGACAGGTCGCAGAAGATACCTATGGCATCTTGCGCCTCTTCCCACGCATTATAGATATGTTTTAGTAACGTTACACCAGCGTCAGTTGTACAGCGTCCCCTGGTGAAACCGTATTGTTTATCGTGTAAGATGTTATTCGCGTTAAAGTGACTGAACATTTGATGCATTACCTTTTCAAACACCTTACTGAAAACTGGCAACACAGATACGGGTCTATAGTTATTAGTAGCTTTACTGTCCCCGGATTTGAATAAAGGAATTACCTTACTGTTTTTCATAAGGTCCGGGAAAACCCCTTGATCCACACACAGATTGAATATAAAAGCTAAATACGGCGCGATAGTGTCAATAATGGATACCTCCATTCCAAACCTTTACAGACATACCCCAAAGATCTTCGGTAAATTTGATCTTGATTTACTTAAATGCTTTTATTATTGCAATGGGGGTTATGTGCTTAAAGTTAAATTCAATCGGGCAAGCGTAGGTTAGCAAGCTGGTAATTAGCGAGCTATGTAATAGCGTTGGCGAGTCAGCCATTTAGCGTTAGTCTTTGGGCGAACCATTAAATCAGCGGAACAAAGACCCCTTGGCATCGCGTGACAAAACACGGGTAGACCACAAGATAAAGTGTCCCTGCGGGGAAGGATGTTGATCCGGAACGAAATATAACAAATGACGTCTGTACCTGATGATTTCCATGGACATTTGACCTTGGACATTTGACAGCAAAACTACCTCAAAACAACGCGACTAATGTGGCAGATTCGGCTCCCACCTACAACTGTCACTAAGTCAAAACAAAATGTTGCCAATATGAGCAACAACGGTTGTTGTCTCTTTTATCAAATACGATTACCACATTAGAAAGAATGAAACAAAACGATATTTCACATTCTGTTTCCTATTTAACCCAGCAAATGTATGTATAGAATATCGCGGTGTCTCCATATTTTTTCTATCTCAATGAATTTTCCTCACACATTTCTGACTGTCACGCTATGAAGCTATAATTTGTTCCATCTGACACTCAACTGAACCGAGCGCTCGGCGCATCCTGGACAGTCTCACCTAACACCTTATAAGACTGGCCAATCCTTCCCTTGCGGTGGTAGGGCTAACGCCCGCCTGGTTTGCGACCACCCTCCCACCGGAGTTCGGCGTCAAGCAGCCTGCTGTGTTTCGTCGACGCGTGGGAGTACCAGAGCCTCAAGGCATCTTCTGGGCACGCTCGCTTCATCATGGACCTCATCTATCGCTTTCCATCAGGCGTGATCGAGGTCAAGAGCTAGCTCATTCATAAATAAAAAAAAAACGCCGACAACGTTGTCTTCTATTATATAAATCTATTTTTTATTTTCGTAAGAAAATTTAAATTTTGCGGGCTACCCTGGCGCTTCCACCTTTAGTCGCCAAACGAGAACAATGAAAATCATTAAAAATGAACTAATCACGTACAAGAGATTTTTGTTTAAAAGTAGCCCTTCACTTTTTTTTATTATTGATAGGCACGCGCTTGTCGCATTAGGTACTTATTACTTCCCAGAATTTGATCTTTATTAGCAACACTTTTGTATGGTGTAATACAGAATGTTTTCATCTTCAAAATCAACCGTTTCGATTCCTGGCTAGAAAAACCGATTTTTCAAAAATCCAATGATACAGTTTTAGTTTTCATCAAAATCAGACTAGAGACTACTTTCAGTGTTTTTAGATATTCTTCATAGTTTCGGATTTGGCCATCCACGCACACTTTAAAAAATCAGCCTGTTTATTAGAGACTTCGCCCACGACTTCGTCCGCTTAGAAGCGGTTAGAAGTTACTCCACAAACTTCAACGCCCCCTATACCCCCTTTTTTTTTTTTTTTTAGTGATGGGTTTGCTCTTGACTCTAGTCAATGTCAGATATGACAGAGACAAAGTCTACGATGGAGCGAGCTTACCCAGAAGGAGCCTGTTCACTCTAACTTTGAAGAGATTAGGGCTGTAAGCTTTTGGAAACACAGACGCAGGCAGAGAGTTCCACTCCTTTGCTGTGCGCATTATAAAAGACGTTTGGAAACGCTTAGTGCGAATTGGTGGAATAGCTACAAGGTAGGGATGGTAAGATGCAGTGCGTCTGGATGTCCGATGGTAGAAGGGGGCCGGTGGGATGAGGTCGTGGAGTTCTTGGGCACACTCACCGAAGTACAATCTGTAGAAGACCGATAAGCAGGCAACCTTACGAAGATGAGCCAAGCTATGTAGCTTGGCATCCACCAGTTTTGCGTCACCGATGAGCCTCTTAGCTCTGCGTTCCACCGAGTCAAGCGCGGCAAGCTGATACTTAGCTGAGCCATCCCAAAGGTGGCTACAATACTCCATGCAGGATCGGACTTGTGCTTTGTAAAGGGTTAAAAGCTGTCCAGGCCTGAAGTATCGCTTCACCCTATTTAGGATGCCCAGCTTTTTGGCCGCAATTTGGGCTTTGTACTCGATGGTGGCGCCGAAGTTGAGACTGGATGTCAACTCCATGCCTAGGAGCTCGAGCCGATCAGTAACGTGAACAGATGCACCCCGAAAAGTAGGAGTTTGGTCAAAGCGACTTCTTTTTGCGGTAAAAAGACACGCCTGTGTTTTGGTGGCGTTAAAAGTGACCAGATTGTCATCACCCCACTGGGAGACAACGCTTAAGGTGTAATTTGTCAGCTCTACCATGGCCTCTCTCAAGGAACGGACTTCATCCTCGCCGGTTGTTGCGCTGGACAAGTATCTCTCTGAAACCGTTCTGTCATCTGCGTACCCAACAAGACCAGGCTGAAGTAGGTCATTGATGTGCAGCAGGAAAAGAGTTGCAGAGAGAACAGACCCCTGAGGAACTCCGGCATCAATAGCCATGAGGTCAGAGGAGCAGCCGTCAACGACTACTCGGATCGACCGATCACTTAGGAAGTCTGATATCCAGCTACAAAAACCAGCTGGGATGCCATAAGCAGGAAGCTTGTTGAGTAGACCTGCGTGCCAGACCCTGTCAAAAGCCTTCGAGATATCGAGCGACACAGCAAGTGCTTCGCCGTGTCTCTCGATGGCTTCGCCCCAGCAGTGCGTGACATACACAAGAAGATCACCAGTTGACCGTCCCTGGCGAAAGCCATATTGACGGTCACTGAGGAGATCATTGTCTTCAAGGTAGGTCAGCAGCTTACTGTTCAGAACCCTTTCCATAACCTTGCATAGGATGGAGGTAATTGCGATTGGACGGTAATGTGCAGGGTCAGCACGGTCTCCCTTTTTGGGCACCGGTTGCACATTCGCAAGCTTCCATGATTTCGGCACCGTTCTTTTTTCAAGAGAGAGGCGGTACAGGCGTGTCAACACAGGAGACAGTTCAGGTGCACATTGCCTCAACACTCTCGCTGGAATGCCGTCAGGTCCGCTGGCCTTATTCACGTCTAGACTGCACAATACTCTTCGGACCTCTTTAATGTGAACTGCGATCTCCGGCATCGAAGAGTCACAACGAGGTAAAGTTGGTGGTTGCTTGGAGCCAGCGTCCAGGCGCGAATTGCTTGCAAAGAGAGTGGCAAATAAATTTGCTTTCTCTCTTGCAGAGTGAGCCAGGGAACCATCAGGTTTTAGCATTGGAGGCAAAGAGGGTCGACAGAAATTCGATTCAACCGCTTTTGACAGGGACCAAAACTGCTTACTACCCGGAGGGTGTGATGCTAGTTTGGCCCCGATACGTCCGACATGGTCAAAACGTGCCCTACGTAAAACCCGCTTGCAGAACTTGGCAGCAGAATTAAAGGCTCTTTTCCTCGCGCGAACCCTACGTGCTTTAGCCTTTCCCCCTTATAAAGGTTAGCTTTAGAAACGTGACATTTCGATAGCATCTGTCAATCCTATACATTTTTGACGTATTGACAATCGCGTACGCCACGCCACCGTTGAAAAAATCTCACTTGTCTCGAGCCCAGGTTCAGCGCAACTGTTCACCCCGTTCAACCCGTCAGGGTTTGATTATGCAAAAATTGTTAGGTACGGTCACTAGCAAAAGTCGATAAGAATTCTCACAACGTATTAGTTTGACGTTTAGTTTGACTTACGACCTTCTATTTTCAAGTTATCGCCAACAATTGATTGTAATCCTCAATTTCATCAACTTAGCATAAGTCAAGATGGCCCGGTGGTATAGAGCACACAGTTTGAAGCGCAAATCAGTGTGCCGCAAGTTCAAATCCCACGCAATTGTTGACTTTTTGTAAGTTCTTACCCGATTGGAAGTTATGGATTAGCATTACATATTATTATATTAAATTATTCTTTAACTTGTTCACACATTTCTTAGAGTTAGAAAGGTAGATCACAAAAAAACTAAATAAAGAATTAGATTTCTGCGAGGTAGACATGAGTTTTAACTTGACCGAAATGAACTGTCGTTTGGTTGTAGTTGTTGGTTAGTGACGTGTGGTTAACAATATTGTAATATTCGCAAAATGCAGGCTAATATTAGTATTGAAGTGAGGACGACTATCATTGGGCTGCATAAAAGTGGTCTTAATAAAAAACAAATATCTGAAGAAACCGGACTGAATGTGAGTATAATAGCTATTAATGAATTGTAACTTTATTATAAATTAATCTTCTAATTAAAATGTATGCCATTTATGAATCCATCCATCGTATCTTTATGAGGTTTAGAAGAGAAATACATAAATCCTTGGGTTTATTGGGTTGGTTATTGGATTTATAAATGCAGTTTTATTTTAAAATTATATTCAATAATTATGATTATTAACATTTTATACAATGAAAATGAAGTCAAGTAGGTATAGCTGCCTAATATATATTTTTTTTTGTTTTAGAAAAATACTGTAAGTCTTTGGATAAAAAGATATGAGGAAGAAGGTAGCCTTGCTAATCGAAAGAGAAGTGGGAGACCGAAGCTTATTAGCGAGGCGCAGCGACGACATATGGTGGACATATACGAAACGAATGGTTTCGCACCAACGAGACATTTTGCGGAATTATATGACACCTCGATGGATACTGTTCGCCGTGCACTTCACGCTGAAGGCGTGCATCACAGAAAACCAGCTAAAAAGCCGTACTTGACAGAGAGGCACAAACAAGAACGATTACGTTTCGCACGTAATTGTTTAGATTTTGACTGGAATACTGCGGTATTTTCAGATGAAAAAACATTTAAATCCAGTCAAAAGGGCAGGCTTCACTTATGGCGCAAGAATAACACTCGCTGGTGTGATAACAACGTCATTCCTAACACCGAATCAGGTCGAATCACAATTAATATGTGGGGATGGATGAGTGCAGCAGGACCAGGAGAACTGGCTTTCATTCCTCCACGCGCAAACAGTTCAACTTATGTGGAAGTGTTAGAATCAATTATGCTACCTACTGTGCGCAACATTTACCCAGCTGATGAGTTAGCAGAATTTCCGTTTGTCCAGGACAATTGTCCTATTCACCGAGCGAGTACTGTGCGTGAGTGGTTTCACAATCACCCGGAAGTAATTGTTATTCCATGGCCAGCGCGATCACCCGACTTCAACCCCATAGAAAATCTATGGGGTTTGATGGTGCAAAGGTGGACTCGCGGAATGAGAGGTCTACGGAACAATTAAAAACCCATTGCATGGAGGTGTGGGAAAGTTTTAGAGGGAGCGAAGTATGCAGTAATATTCTATTCTATATTTTTATATGGCAAGCAAAGCCGATGTCGACTATTCTGCCAATGTCTAAAGTATATTGGAAAAGCAAGTGTGTTTAAAAAGCTGGTAATGAACAGTAGGTAGAAACCAGATTCTTCTATTGATGGTACAGTTGAATACTTGTTAGGTTAGTATGGGACTGAAACAAACACAAAAAATTGATTTACATAAATTTAACAATAACATTGATAAAATAAAATAAAATAACATTATATGCCACATCCATACAGATAGTGATTTGGAGTCGATTATGACTCATAGTTTAATATTATTGTGACGGATGAAAATCATCAGCGCCACAAGCAGTTCTGAAGAGGAATATGTTAGAAGAGAGGGAAAGTTAATTGGAAGAGGGATCTTAAATTTGGGGAGCCGGCCATATATGCAGTAATATTGTTGGGTCCATGCGCAAACGTCTACTTGACTGTATCGAAAATAATGGGGGTTATACAAAATATTAAGTTTTAGTAAAATCAGTAGGCCATTTTATTTTAACATATCCGTGATTATTCGTTAACAAACACCGTATTATATTGTGTTTACTTTCGTTTAAAATAGCTATATCTTTTTACTTGTGCCATCGCCTTATCTTAAGAATGCAGTGAACTCGCTATCAATTTTGTTGACAATAATCATGATTCTATTTTGTTTTTTATTCTTCTACCCGCACTGTTCTAACATAATAGTTCAATTTATTTTTCTCATCTAATTGACGATAATCTTGTGAGAACTAAAGTTCTTTTAACAGAAATTGAGGTTTAGTTTCAATCTTCTTTTCGTCAAGAAAATGAACAATTAAGCTATGACCTCAAAACATTCATTGTGACGTTACATAAAAATAAAATGTTTACAAAGTCTAAATCATATAATTATCACTTTTCAATAAATAACTGGATATAAACAATTATATTTTATTTTATTAAAATTTTAATATCCTTTCATTGTTACGTTATTCATATTATGAATGGTCTAAGTGGGTATACTTCCAACAAACAATCTTACACGTAACATAGATAACGGTTACAAGATAACTTTTTTGTCTAGGTAACAATTCGACGTCACAATTCTCATAAATGTTTAATTTGTAAATAAAAAGAATAAACATTTTTATTAAACACGTCTTTTTATTTCCACCTTACAACATCGATAAGATGTAAACAACTAAATAATGTAAACAACGAATGTGATTCTTCTTGTAGTTAATAGATCATATTCGTAATTTGCAACAATTTAGTGCAAAAAATGCAATAGTATTTTTCATAGAAATATAAAAAACAACAATATTAATATAGATTGGGAATTTTCAAAGTAAGAAATAACCGCAACGGACCGACCATGATTTGAACTCGGGCTACGTTATTTGCGACTGTGTGACTGTGTGATGCGTATTCATTGTATTCAATGGCACAGAAAAATAATAATGATGTTTTTAAGCTCAGTGTGACCACAGTTCCTTAGTGTGTGTTATCTGTTGAATGTGGATACTCATACACGCGCACACATACGCACGGAAGTATCGCGCTCGCTCGGTTCGTAGCAAAATAATCTTTACCGTTCCTATGGACTTTTGCGGCCTTACTGTACATCTGTTTCAATTTATCCCGCTTTTAGTTTGTTCATAGTGTTACGCGCCAGAATTAATGCCGGGTACATGACGGTTGGTTGGTTGGTCCGGACCGGTATGTACTCGAACTTTCTAGATGTTTCTATACTAGAAGGTTCTGGAATTATCTGCCGACCTATACAAGGCCCGCATAGCCTGCGACCGAGTCAGTATTGAATTTGCAATACAAGCGACAACTTCGAGAGCGAACTTCGACTGCAAATTAAAGTGATCAGTAGTGCAATTGTGATTTATAATTAGTGAGTTTAACGTTGTAATTAGTGTTGATTAATTAAAGTGTCATTTTGGTTATTTTATCGGCTGTTTAAATTGTTACGAACCCTAAGCTCGTAACAATTGGTGTCAGAAGAGTGGATATTTAAACTATGCCGATTCTACCAAAGGACGACATGGAAGGTATCTGTACCCGAAGTCAACGCCAGCAGGAGCCGCGTCCTGCTGGCGTTGACTTGCCTCCAACGTCTGCGGCGTTGCACCTCCAAAACGGTGCAACGCCGCAGACGTTGGAGGGCCAGTTGCCGACCATGGAGCCCGGCCCATCCACAGCAGCTCCAGCATCTGCAGCACCAGACTTTGGAGCTCTGATGATGATGCTCCAGGAACAGGCTCGCCAGCAGGAGGAACAGGCTCGCCAGCAGGAGGAACAGACTCGCCGGTTGGAAGAACAGCTCCAGCGTGATAAGGAGGAACAGGCTCGCCGGCAGGAGGAACAGGCTCGCCGGTTGGAAGAACAGCTCCAGCGTGATAAGGAGGAACAGGCTCGCCGGCAGGAGGAACAGGCCCGTCGGTAAGAAGAACAGCTTCAGCGTGACAAGGAGGAACAGGCCCACCGACAGGAGGAACAGGCGCGCCGCCAGGAAGAACAGATGCTCCTAATGAAGGAACTTCGCGCGGCCTTCGGGAAAGACATGAAGGAGGTGAAGGAGAAGGTTGCTCAGCATGACAACCGCCTGTCAGAAGCTGAAACCCAGATCAGCAAGTTTAATGACGTCATTGCTGATGTAAAGGAAGAGTTGGGCAACCTTAAAGTAGGGGATGGAATTGCAACTCCCGTAGCTACTACGCCTTCGCCAAGTGGATTCAAAGTGCCGCCCTTCGATGGGACATCTTCCTGGTCAGCCTACAAAATACAGTTTGAGGCTGTTATGAAGGCGAACGGCTGGAATAAAAATCACGCCATGACTGCCCTCACCCTAGGCCTGCGCGACCAGGCCTTAACTGTCCTGGAAGCTCTCGGTAAGGAAGTGACTTACGAGCAGTTCCTTGAGGCGCTGGAAGCCAGATATGGTGACGCTCATCTGGAACACGTGTTTCGTGCGCAGCTCAAGGATCGCGTGCAACGTAGCAGTGAAAACCTGCAGCAGTGGGCCCTTGAAGTGGAAAAGCTGGTCCGTAAAGCATACCAGTCTGTACCTGCGCTCATTGAAGGGAACCTGGTGCAGGCATTCATTGATGGCATCCGCGACCTTGAGGTTAGAGCTGCTGTGAGGCTTGGGCACCACGGGACGCTTAAGGACGCCTTGGCTCATGCACTAGAGGTGGAAGCTGTGCGGCAGGATCACCGGTCCCATCGCGTCAGAGAGGTTGCAGCGGCTACAGTTCGCGACCGTGTTAAAGGATACAGCCCTAGGTGCTATGGCTGTGGGGAAAAGGGCCACCTTCGATCCAGTTGCCCTAAGCGAACTGCAGATAGGGAAGATAACCGATCTCCAGAGGGTAGGGCGGCTAACGGCACCACCGCTCAGCAACAGCAGGGAAACGAGTAAAAGCCAGGACTGCGGGGCGGGTGCTGGCTGATATTCAAAGAGCCCCAAGGATTTCGATCTCACAAACCCACGATGGGAATAGCCTAATCATCAAGGGCGAGGTCAACGGAACGCCATGTGAGCTGACTATTGACACTGGAGCCTCACGCACGGTTGTCAGTTCCCAACTTGTAAGTCGGTTCCTTGGGGACTCCGCATACAATCGAGAGCGCATTAATTTGGTATCAGCCACCGGTCAGCGCATACCCGTCCGAGGAGAGAAAGAGATGGAGTTGAAGCTAGGCAACAGAATCTACCTGCATAATGTTGTCGTGGCTGATATAATGGACGATTGCATCCTGGGCCTAGACTTTATGAGGAAGAATTGTTGCGGGATCGACGTTAATCAAGGAGTTTTGAAATGTGGACAAGAGGAACTTTTCATGGAAGGGGCTTTACCAGGAAATGTGTACAGCCTAAATAAAATTGTCCTTCCTCCGAGATCGGAAACGATTGTGCCGGTTAGTCTTCCTCGGAATCCTGGGCAGACTCATCGTTGTGTACTCGTGGAAAGGGTAAACAATGACCTTCCATGGAAAGTGGCACGAACTTTGGTCAGAGCCACCGACATCTCAGGGGTACGCGTGCTGAACCTTTGTGATACGGATCAGATGATAGAAAAAGGCACGCTGACTGGTACTTGTGAAGAGGTGGATTGGCTGCGTCGATGCCAAAATCTATCGACCGGAACGCTAAGAAAGGATGCACAAACGAGAGTGACCACACTTTTAGAAGACTGTCGCAGCGCTCTGTCTCACAATGAAATGATCAAAGCGAAGAGGATGTTACTCAAGTACGCCGATGTTTTCTCTTCAAACGATGCTGACATCGGGAAGACAGGCTTAGTTCAACACAAAATAAACACAGGAGAAGAATTGCCTATCCGTCAACGGCCAAGGAGATTGCCGGTAGCACGTGAAAAGGAAGTGGAAACCATGATTGAGGGAATGGTGAAGGATGGTGTCATAGAACCTTCATCAAGCCCATGGTGTTCTCCTGTAGTGCTGGTAAGAAAGAAGGACGGCAGCATGCGGTTTTGTGTTGACTATCGTCGTCTGAATGACGTGACAAAGAAGGACAGCTACCCTTTGCCAAGAATTGACGACACGCTGGACATGCTTACTGGAGTGAAGTGGTTTAGCACACTAGACCTAAAAAGTGGCTACTGGCAAGTTGAAATCGACCCTAAGGACAAGGAGAAAACTGCATCCTCGACAGGAAAAGGTCTGTGGCAATTTAAAGTTATGCCGTTTGGATTGTGCAACGCTCCGGCTACGTTTGAAAGGTTGATGGAACTTGTACTAACCGGGTTAATTGGTGATGCCTGTCTTGTCTTCTTGGATGACATCATCATCGTAGGTCGTACGTTTGAAGAACATCTTCAAAACCTGGAACGCGTGCTCATGAAGATCCAGAGTGCCAACCTCAAGTTGAGTCCTAAGAAGTGTTCACTTTTCAAACGGCAAGTTAGTTTTTTGGGATACGTAGTGTCGGAAGAAGGTATCCGCACGGATCCAGAGAAAATTGCCGCTGTCAAGGATTGGCCAGTTCCAAAAGACAAAACGCAGGTCAGAGCATTTTTGGGTTTGTGCTCCTATTATCGGCGATTTGTCAAGAACTTTGCAGATATAGCCAAACCCCTGCACAAGCTAACTAAAGAGAAGCGACATTTCTGCTGGGATGAAAGTTGCGACATCGCGTTCCAGGAGCTAAAAAACAGTCTGTGCAAAACACCTATTTTGGGGTATCCTGATACGGCCAAGGAATTTATAGTTGACACAGGCGCAAGTGACATAGGACTTGGCGGTGTATTATCTCAATGGAATGGCGATCAAGAAGTTGTGATAGCGTACTTCAGCAAGTCATTGTCGAAACCTGAAAGGAATAATTGTGTAACAAGACGAGAATTGCTTGCTGTAGTAAATTCATTGCAGCATTTTAGCAAATATTTGCTGGGGCGGAAGTTCCACATACGAACTGACCATGCTGCACTTAAATGGCTATTGCAGTTTAAAAATCCAGAGGAACAAGTTGCGAGATGGATTGAACTACTGCAGGAATATGACTTTGAGATTGAACATCGTAGCGGAAGAACTCATGGCAACGCAGATGCATTGTCAAGAAGACCTTGCCCTGAAGACTGCAAGCATTGTACTAGGCAAGAGGGTAAAGAAGTCGTACCTGTGAGAATGCTCAAGACAGATCTCAGCAACGAGTAGAAGGAAAGCCTACAACTTGCACAGCAGGAAGATTCGGACATAAAGCCGATTCTGGAGTGGATGAAGGCCAGTGCTCCTAAGCCAACGTGGAGCGACGTCTCAACGATGAGTTCGATCACAAAAAGCTATTGGGCCCAATGGGACAGCTTAGTGATTCAGGATGAAGTCCTGTGCCGTAAATGGGAAAATGCTCGGGGAGACAGCTGTCATTTGCAAATGGTTGTCCCTAAAGCTAAAGTACCGAATGTTCTAGAGATGTACCATAATGGTTGTTCAGGAGGCCATATGGGAGTTAAACGGAATCTACTAAAGGTACGGGAACGGTTTTACTGGGTCCACTGTCGTGACGATGTCGAGGACTGGTGTCGCAAATGTACAACTTGTGTGGCTGTAAAAGGACCACAGACTCGTAGTAGAGGTGCATTGAAGTTGTACAATGTTGGTGCACCATGGGAAAGGATAGCCCTAGACGTTGCGGGGCCGTTTCCGGAAAGTGAAAGTGGTAACAAGTATTTCATGGTTGTAATGGATTACTTCACTAAGTGGCCGGAAGTCTTCGCCATTCCAAGAAGCTTCAACAGTTGCTGATAAGCTAGTTCACGAAGTCTTCTGTCGTTTTGGAGTACCCTTGGAGATTCACAGCGATCAAGGAAGGAATTTTGAGTCCCAAATATTCCAGGAAACTTGTCGAGTTATGGGTACTCATAAAACGAGAACAACTTCTTACCACCCACAATCGGATGGAATGGTGGAACGATTTAATCAGACATTGGAGAGATACCTGGCAAAAGTGGTGAGTCCGTAGTCCGTTTAACTCCCATGTGGCCACCTGAACAACCATTATGGTACAGCTGTAGAACATCCGGTACTTTAGCTTTAGGGACAACCATTTGCAAATGACAGCTGTCTCCCCGAACATTTTCCCATTTACGGCACAGGACTCCATCCTGAATCACTAAGCTGTACCATTGGGCCCAAAAGCTTTTTGTGATTGAACTCATCGCTGAGACGTCGCTCCACGCTGGCTTAGGAGCACTGGCCTTCATCCACTCCAGAATCGGCTTGATGTCCGAATCTTCCTGCTGTGCAAGTTGTAGGCTTTCCTTCCACTCGTTGCTGAGATCTGTCTTGAGCATCCTTACAGGTACGACTTCTTTACCCTCTTGTCTAGTACAATGCTTGCAGTCTTCAGGGCAAGGTCTTCTTGACAATGCATCTGCGTTGCCATGAGTTCTTCCGCTGCGATGTTCAATCTCAAAGTCGTATTCCTGCAGTAGTTCAATCCATCTCGCAACTTGTCCCTCTGGATTTTTAAACTGCAATAGCCTAAGTGCAGCATGGTCAGTTCGTATGTGGAACTTCCGCCCCAGCAAATATTTGCTAAAATGCTGCAATGACTTTACTACAGCAAGCAATTCCCGTCTCGTTACACAATAATTCCTTTCAGGTTTCGACAATGACTTGCTGAAGTACGCTATCACAACCTCTTGATCACCATTCCGATGAGATAATACACCGCCAAGTCTTATGTCACTTGCGTCTGTGTCAACTATAAATTCATTGCCCGTATCAGGATACCCCAAAATAGGTGTTTTGCACAGACGGTCCTTTAGCTCCTGGAAGGCGATGTCGCAACTTTCATCCCAGCAGAAATGTCGCTTCTCCTCGGTTAGCTTGTGCAGCGGTTTGGCTATATCTGCAAAGTTCTTGACAAATCGCCGATAATAGGAGCACAAACCCAAAAATGCTCTGACCTGCGTCTTGTCTTTTGGAACTGGCCAATCCTTGACAGCGGCAATTTTCTCTGGATCCGTGCGGATACATTCTTCCGACACTACGTATCCCAAAAAGCTAACTTGCCGCTTGAAAAGTGAACACTTCTTAGGACTCAACTTGAGGTTGGCACTCTGGATCTTCATGAGCACGCGTTCCAGGTTTTGAAGATGTTCTTCAAACGTACGACCTACGATGATGATGTCATCCAAGAAGACAAGACAGGCATCACCAATTAACCCGGTTAGTACAAGTTCCATCAACCTTTCAAACGTAGCCGGAGCGTTGCACAATCCAAACGGCATAACTTTAAATTGCCACAGACCTTTTCCTGTCGAGGATGCAGTTTTCTCCTTGTCCTTAGGGTCGATTTCAACTTGCCAGTAGCCACTTTTTAGGTCTAGTGTGCTAAACCACTTCACTCCAGTAAGCATGTCCAGCGTGTCGTCAATTCTTGGCAAAGGGTAGCTGTCCTTCTTTGCCACGTCATTCAGACGACGGTAGTCAACACAAAACCGCATGCTGCCGTCCTTCTTTCTTATCAGCACTACAGGAGAACACCATGGGCTTGATGAAGGTTCTATGACACCATCCTTCACCATTCCCTCAATCATGGTTTCCACTTCCTTTTCACGTGCTACCGGCAATCTCCTTGGCCGCTGACGGATAGGCAATTCTTCTCCTGTGTTTATTCTGTGTTGAACTAAGCCTGTCTTCCCGATGTCAGCATCGTTTGAAGAGAAAACATCGGCGTACTTGAGTAACATCCTCTTCGCCTTGATCATTTCATTGTGAGACAGAGCGCTGCGACAGTCTTCTAAAAGTGTGGTCACTCTCGTTTGTGCATCCTTTCTGAGGGTCCCGGTCGATAGATTTTGGCATCGACGCAACCAATCCACCTCCTCGCAAGTACCAATCAGCTTGCCTTTTTCTATAATCTGATCCGTATCACAAAGGTTCAGCACGCGTACCCCTGAGATGTCGGTAGCTCTGACCAAAGTCCGTGCCACTTTCCATGGAAGGTCATTGTTTACCCTTTCCACGAGTACACAACGATGAGTCTGTCCAGGATTCCGAGGAAGACTAACCGGCACAATCGTTTCCGATCTTGGAGGAAGGACAATTTTATTTAGGCTGTACACATTTTCTGATAAAGTCCCTTCCATGAAAAGTTCCTCATGTCCACATTTCATAACTCCTTGATTAACGTCAATCTCACAACAATTCTTCCTCATAAAGTCTAGGCCCAGGATGCAATCGTCCATTATATCAGCCACGATAACATTATGCAGGTATATTCTGTTCCCTAACTTCAACTCCATCTCTTTCTCTCCTCGGACGGGTATGCGCTGACCTGTGGCTGTTACCGAATTTACGCGCTCTCGTTTGTATGCGGAGTCCCCAAAGAACCGAATTACAAGTTGGGAACTGACAACCGTGCGTGAGGCTCCAGTGTCAATAGTCAGCTTACATGGCATTCCGTTGACCTCGCCCTTGATAATTAGGCTATTCCCATCGTGGGTTTGTGAGATCGAAATCCTTGGGGTTCTTTGAACATCAGCCAGCACCCGCCCCGCAGTCCTGGCTTTTACTCGTTTCCCTGCTGTTGCTGGGCGGTGCTGTTAGCCGCCCTACCTTCTGGAGATCGGCCCCTTTCCCCACAGCCATAGCACATAGGGCTGTATCCTTTAACACGGTCGCGAACTGCAGCCGCTGCAACCTCTCTGACGCGATGGGAACGGTGATCCTGCCGCACAGCTTCCACCTCCAGTGCATGAGCTAAGGCGTCCTTAAGCGTCCCGTGGTGCCCAAGCCTCACAGCAGCTCTAACCTCAAGGTCGCGGATGTCGTCGATGAATGCCTGCACCAGGTTCCCTTCAATGAGCGCAGGTACAGACTGGTATGCTTTTCGAACCAGCTTTTCCACTTCAAGGGCCCACTGCTGCAGGTTTTCACTGCTACGTTGCACGCGATCCTTGAGCTGCGCACGAAACACGTGTTCCAGATGAGCGTCGCCATACCAGGCTTCCAACGCCTCAAGGAGCTGCTCGTAAGTCACTTCCTTACCGAGAGCTTCCAGGACAGTTAAGACCTGGTCGCGCAGGCCTAAGGTGAGGGCAGTCATGGCCTGATTTTTATTCCAGCCGTTCGCCTTCATAACAGCTTCAAACTGTATTTTGTTTTTTGTCATTGTCAGTGTCTCTGACAATGACATTCTGGACTGAAGTTTTGGAGTACAAAAATGCGGCTGTTATGTCAGCCGCATTTTTGTGTCCCTTCAAAGAACTTTGTTCTTTTGCTCTTGCAATTATTTCATTGCCATGGTCAAACGGAGAAGTAGAAAGAGTATTTATCCAACTAAATATTGTCAAAAACAAATCTAGAAATCGACTTAAAAATGACACCACCAATGCGATTTTAACTGTCAGATCTGGATTACGACTACGACGGACAAAAAAATGCTGCCACAACTATGAAGTGCCAAAAGAAGTTATAAATAAAATTGACACCATGGCAACATATGATGTGGAAAACCCAGGACCAAGCACAAGTGGATTACAATAATTAGTAACCCACAATTGCGATAGTTCTGACGACGAATAAAAAAAACTCTCATTAATCTAACAAGAAATTATATCATGATATGTTTTTCTATATTAATAATTCAAATTTTGATATTTAAACTTTCTTTTATTTTAGCTTTTTTTTTTCAATTATTTAGCTCTATTTTAGCTCTTTTTCGAAGGTAATCTAGCTCTCTTTAAAAAACTGAATTGGCAACACTGTATTCAACTGACACTGACACTTGTCGAGTATAAAGTCAGATAGATACAGCGAGAGCGAATCAAAGAAATGATCTAAACCTCAATAAAATTTACAACAATGAACAAACATATTTTCAACTACTATAGGTAATTATAGGAATTACAGTAAAAAAATAACGTGAAATGAAGCCTCCTCACAACCTCACAGGGACACTTTTCTTTCAGAAGGTTGACCCAACACTTCAGGGCAGGCAGGTCATTCAGCAGTAAATTTGAAGCTAGTGAAAATGAACCTATCAAGTTTTCAACTAGTCAAGCTGCAAGGAAAACCACTAGACCTTTAGTAAAGAAGGTAGATACTGACATGCCATGGTATCAGCCATTTTCCGTCGTGGGGAGTATTGCAGTATTTCTTATATATTTCTGTGTATTACGGGAAGAGAGCGATATAGACCTTGAATTTGATAAAACATTATATGAAAGAATAAAAGGTCTAGAAAAAGAACAACTTCTACAATCATACAGATTCAACAAAGAACATGGAAAAAGTGTTGATGATATAGAAAAAAGACTTAAAGAATTAGAAGAACAAGAAACCGATCTAGTTGCGTAGATATTTAAGTGAAATAGTCATGAACACAATATATTTCAATAAATTGCTTCATTAGAATTGTTTTTGTGTTAATTTTTATTTCAACAAGTCAGGGTTGGCTGGTTCGAACAGGAGTGGGCGATCATTACATTCTGATGTAGTGAAAAGAATTATGCCTTGAATTTACTGTTGTTTTCTTACTCCTAATAAATAAGAAAAGGTTACAATATCAATTCCCAGAATTTGATCTGTATTAGCGACACTTTCAGATGATGGTGTTTTTTTTTTTCAAATCAACTGGTTCGATTCCTGCCTAGGAATACTGATTTTTCAAAAATCCAATGAAGCAGTTTTAGTTTTATTCAAAATCGGGCTTTAGACTCTTTTTAGTGTTTTTCGATATTCCTTATAGTTTCGGATTTGACCATCCATGCACACTTTAAAAATCCACCTGTATATTAATTATACTAATAAAATACTCTATCATCAATTTGCAACATAACACCACTAGGTCTGCAGTTTCCATACCCCTCTCAAACAGAATTAAAGTTGAGCACGAACAACTCCACGGAGAGCAGACTTCTTCACTGAATACCTACAGTAGCAGAGTTGGGAAGAAAGGGGTTGGCTTGGCTGAGCTACCGCCTGAGGCGCCCTGGGCTTGTACTTCCAATGGGGAACAGAGTGGCCGCTGTGTTAAAAAACTTTAATTTAAAACAACAATTTTAAAATTTATTTTATGCCTTAGGAGCGGTGTACTGGACTACCAAAGGCGCCCTGCGCTATAGTATTTCCTCTTAAAATTCGAGACGAAGAGCTGCAATAAACGACTAGAATGGGCGTACACTGCCTGTGACAATCAGGAAATTGGAAATTAGTTGAACAAGAAAGCGTCCAGGCGACAGAAGTACTAATCCAGTTATCTGGAAAGGCAGTAGAATCATAACGGCTAGTTGATCTGGGCCCCGACCCTTTTTAGTTTTACTGCTATGGTCAAACTTAAAACAACTCTCTTTTTGTGTTGGGATTTTTAAAAGGACTCTATAAAGGCGCTGGGGTCAAACAGTACACTCAATTAAATCTACTAATTAAAATTCAACTAACTGCTGAAGATGTCGATTAAAAAAAAACTACTTCTCTATATTTTGTCTTTCCTAATAACACCTGACATGTTCTGTGTCCATGCACCTACCTAAGGTCGATGGTAGAAAATGTCCATCTAAAGTATTAAAGTCCGCCTTTGTACACATGAAGAGGGGAAAAGTTTCGTTGACTTCTCATCGGCGTCCATTTACAGGAAGAGCGCACAGCGTGGACTGTGGACTGATGCGATCTTGCGCCCTATAGGTACTTTAATCTTGATCGCAATCTGGATTTCAAAATTATGTAGATATTTATATCCGTGACTACGGCAGAACCCCGAACCCCAATCGCTTCCATATTTGGTAAATAATTAGTAGGTACTCAATTGGTAGGTACCTACTCGTACAACAAAATTGGTGTACAAGTAGTTTTCGAAAAAATCGACTTCGAAGGTGGTCCTGCGGTAGTCACGCTCCTTTCAGCAGGACCACACCATGAGCGCAGAAAAAGGAGGGGCATGCTACAGCTAATCTAAGTACCTATGCAAATAATTAGTAAATTTTGTTCGGAATCGCGATCCACGATCAAAATAGACTGTGTAACGGGCGCCTACACAGAAAAATAACGTTATAAAATTTTACCGGTACCTATGTAAAGCCCTGCTACATACATCAAACTTATAACATACCCCTCTGTCTGTGGCATTGTTGCTCCTAAAGGGTGCGCCTAGAGTGCTCTTAACTATGATTCAAGAAAAAAGCAGTTTGAAGATTATCAGCTCTTTTCTAGTTGATGAAGAGGAGATGTGAGCAGCTTCTATGGGTTTGATCTACTTATAGGAAATTTGGTACCTAACCATTTACTTCTAAAGAACAACACAACAAGAATATGGAGAGCATGGTAACTTTGACCTGAAACTGCATCGTAACCTGAGGTCTGCATTATACCCAACTCCTCACTTAGGTACAGCAGTGGTATCGTGTTTGGGCTCACTGGAATGGTTTCAATGAACAGTTTATAGGTCAATCAGTAAATTTTGACCTGATGCTGCAGCATGACCTGCAATCTGCAGGATTTCAACTCCTCACTTACATCAGACATTTTGTGCCTGTGCTCATTTATATGGTCTATGACCAGGTTAAAAAAGGTCTGTAATGAAGCAGAAAAGAGAATTGAGTAAATACGAGTACATCAGTGAGAGCTACTTTCACTCATTTATTATTGATCCCTACTTGATTACATATTTTGTGGTAGGCATTCGATATTGTGCCATTTTTAAGTGAGTGTAGATCGTAGGGTCTCTAGTATTACCCTAAAGGTTTTAAAGTATAAAAAGCAAAACATAAAATAAAAAAAATTTAAACCCCCGTCAAAATTATTAACTTCAACCTTTCAGTGGGTGAAAGTGCTCATGATTATAAACAACTTTTATTATGAGACCAACCCTGAAAAATCGAATCATACATTTTCATCGGGTGAATATTGCATGTTGTATGAAACAGCCGATTTATTTTTTGATATTTCAGAGTTGATCCTGTAGTAAAGTTGTTTATAATCATGAGTACTTTCACTCACTGTAAGGTTGTTGGTGTTTTACAAATAAACCTGAAAGTAGAAAGTATTCCATTATATTTAGTGCTAACTTTGAGTTGTGATAGGAAATAACGAGAACCAATACACCTATTTGAAAAGCTCTTTCTACATTTTGTAAGGTACATTATACCTGGGGTGGATATGGGCGATATATTGATCTCTGGTATGGCCAGTATTACTTACACTAAATTTAAAAATTATAGAAATAAACTAAGCAAATCAGCAGACATTGAATTGAAATGATTACACAGGCAAGTGCAATTTAATTTGATGACTAATTCCCTAAACAGACATGGTGTAAGAATGACTCACAGCGTTCTTTGCAAGATTTTGTTAGACAAAAATGACAACAAAAAAAAACACATTTTTGACCCTAATCATATTTATTAAACACCAATTTTCTCATAAACATCATAAGATGCAACTTAATTATGCCAAACACAGAATTCTCACACTGCACATGGTTCACATTACCTATTATACTACTTAAGATGTAAAATTACCACAACTTACTAACACAACACTTGGCCCATGTAAGGAATACTACCGAGATTGATTACTATTATAGATGACAACTCAACGGACAACAGTATTTATTACATGTGCTTAGTCAACTTACATAATAAGTATGTATTTTAATAAAAACTCAGTTCTGCTGCATCCTTATTATTATGAATGAATATGATGATATTTAAGTATTATAAAAATTAAAGAAACATTAGAAAATCGTAATGGAATTTAGATCTAGGTATTGAATTACAATACAATTTATGATTAAGTTTGCTAGAGATAAGTTTAAGCACGCTCCCCACGGATTCGTCGGGCAAGCTGAATGTCCTTAGGCATGATTGTGACACGTTTGGCATGGATAGCACACAAGTTGGTGTCTTCAAACAGGCCGACCAAGTATGCCTCACTTGCCTCCTGAAATTATAAGAAAAGCGTTAGGTATGACATTGCACGCTTGTGACACGCTTTAGTCAATGACCTTTAGTCAAGTCAGTGCTCACCTGCAGAGCGCCAATTGCAGCAGACTGGAAACGCAAATCGGTTTTGAAATCCTGGGCGATTTCTCTCACCAGACGTTGGAAAGGTAACTTGCGGATCAGCAACTCAGTTGATTTCTGGTAACGACGAATTTCACGAAGAGCTACTGTACCAGGGCGGTAACGATGAGGTTTCTTGACTCCACCAGTGCTTGGCGCTGATTTACGCGCTGCCTTGGTGGCCAACTGTTTACGAGGAGCTTTACCTCCGGTAGACTTACGCGCGGTCTGCTTGGTACGAGCCATTGTTCACTAAAAAAAAGATAAAAGTTTTAACAATGCTTTCAACAGGGTTTCTCTCAACCCGCGAAACGTGGAAGATCATATTACGAATGGAACACTTGCAATTCACACTTAATAATCAGCTTAATTCGTACTAATTTACACACCTTTTAAGGCTTTTAGTAAGAAATAAATCACAACTTTTTAATAAAATAGGATCGGAGAACCCACAACAAAGATCATATGCTTAAGATGGCGTCGAAGGGAATGGCGGGTGAAACAGACGCCAATGATTACGACAGCCGATTGGAGGAAAGCAATGATGTTTGAGGCATTTGATTGGTGCAAAATGTAAGCCCTATGATTGGTTAGAGAAATCGGAACTTCAAGAATTACGACGTTTGATTGGTTGTTCCACAATGTGTAGCCATAAATTACAACTCTTTTTTTATAAAATAAGCCACCAACGTCGTTACAAAATGTTGCTATCATATAAAAAGTGATGTCTATGTCGATGTCCAATGAAATGCAATGTTCCCAGTATATTTTGATTTTAGAAATCTACGGAGTCTACATCATCTTTCGTTACAATAATATCCGCTCCAGCCCTGACATGCGAAAATTCCCAAATAAAAAAATAAATTTTACGTAATCTATACTTCTATACTAATATTATAAAGAGGAAAGATTTGTTTGTTTGTTTGTTTGAAATGAATAGGCTCCGAAACTACTGGACCGATTTGAAAAATTCTTTCACCAGTAGAATCGTACATTATCGATGATGGGCATAGGCTATAGAATATTTTCAAAAAAGTTAGGGATCCGTATGAAAACTTCGATAATGTAACCCAAGGTGTGAGAAAAAATCCTTATATCGCGTACGCTGCGGAATCTATTGACAATAGAGAAAAGTGATGTACTACACTTTTATAGAGGTCATCAATGTCTACAAAAAAGTCCGCGATGCCATATGTCTAACTATTATGGTTAAGTCACCGTGACCGCTTTTTGTTCAAATTATTCAAGCATATCCTTGGTGATATGAAAAAATGGTGATTTTGGTATCATGATATTAATCCTTATCCATTTAAATGGTTTGATAATTAAGGTTGATTATGTCCGTGTAAATCACACTTTAAATTATTCAAATCGGACCTTTCGTTCAAAAGTTACGACGGTAATAAACATGCTCGGAGTAAGAAAAATGTCGCGGCTTGAGCGAACTGGGAAGAATCATAACAATGCTTGGTCCTTGGTCCGATGAAGTTGTAAATGATTTCGATAAAACAATAAGAATAACAAATGTTTGGATTTTTCGCAAATTAACTACATGACAATAAACGTTGAAGTTTGTGGAGTACTTACTAAATCCGCGCGGACGAAGTGCTAGTAGTAAATAAACATTAAATTTGCGGCACACCGGTTTGCCGGCAGAGCTCGAGCTCTCTCAATAGAATCTAACGAGGAGAAGATGCCCGTGACCTAGCACTTCCATAAAAAGGTCCAACTTTCCAAGCGACTAGTGTGACTTGGTTTCTAGAAAACAGAGGCCCTCCATAAGTATTTATTTTTCTTATGTGGTACTTTTCTAAGCGAGTTCAGTCAAAATTGTCAGTTTGGTCACTGGAGTCGATGATAGATCTTGATAGTAATACCTATGTAGGTACCAATTGACTGACTTCATTATCTGACGCGCCATTTAATTCATAGGCTCTGGAAGTCAGGGATGCGAGTCGGTTGTGATAATCCGCTAAGACATGGCTTGTGTGTGAACCATGAAGGTAAGGATAAAAAATATGGTGTGAACTACAGATCAACTGCCTGTCAGTCAGCGATACAAGTAGCTAGACTGGACCACAGAAAACAAGCTGGACCATCAGTCCGCTCAGGCTTCCGCTATGAGATCAATCGTTAAGATCAATAAGTCACTTTTGAACTGTCTTGAACATGAGTTTACTACACGAGGGTAGAGAAAAGCTTGTGTTCTGTGACTGAACTAGCCTCCGAAAGCTTAGCCTAGAAAGTAAAGTTAACAAAATAAAAATAAAAAACTTGTATTGTATTAAAATTGTATTGAACTGCATGTTGGACTCAAACATGCAGTTCAATACAATTGAGTTTACAAGTTTTTTTATTTTATTTTGCTAACAATACTTTTCAGTTCTGACCATTGTTATTGTTATTTGATGTAAAAGTATGTGTCCTATTTTTTGTCTCAGTTTCTCTAAACCCCGGCGTCGTTGAATAGAGCGAGCCAAATAGAAAACATTCAACTTGACAGTGCTGTCAGTCAACTCATAGCGCTTTATTTTTTTATTTAGGCTGACCGAAATTAAGTTCGACATAAAGATAACGCTTGTTTAAGTTCAAGGACGTTTAAAATTAAATTGTTTGGCGAATTTGATATTAATTTGATAATGATAGAACTGAAATGAACTTTATTTACGTTTTTCCCTTTCTAAAATATTATGTATCACGTGATCGTCGTATATTGAATTTTAATTGGTTGTCGGTGAGCGTGCCCTGCGCGACGCGAGAGGCGCAATAATTTTCCAAAATGCCGTCGGAATCTAAACCTTTGTTAGCAGCTCAAACAGAAAAACCGAACCATTATAAGTAATTACTTGTTTTTATTTGTGATATATGTGAAGTGATAGTGTTTCATGTGAGGTTCAATATAGTGTATTAGCTCTGAGTCTACGATTTTGTGTTCCAGATATCTAAAGGAGTTTCGAGTAGAGCAGTGTCCGTCTTTCTTACAACATAAATGTACACAACATAGGCCTTTTACATGTTTTCATTGGCATTTTAATAACCAAAGACGACGAAGGCCGGTCAGAAAAAGAGACGGAACTTTTAACTATAGCGCTGATAACTACTGTACAAAATATAACGAAACATCAGGCATTTGTGAAGATGGAGACGAGTGAGTGTCGTTGCTTTGTTTTGCAACTTAATTTACTTTGTTTACTCATATTATATACACCAACCAAATAATATTATTTCGACTTGCAAATTATTACTGTAAATCGTCATCTAATTGGAACTATTTGGTTTTTATTATTTTGTTTACTGCTATCTACTATAACCCGACCAAATTCTGAGTGTACAATATGTATTACTCGATTGGTTTATTACATGGCATTGTGGTTTGGTAAGATAATATTGATGTGGCTCATTGTTCACTTTTTGTTTGGGACTTTGGGCAATTTTATGTTTTGTTAGAGTTAAAGTAATTATTGAGCATCAGCGTTATTTGATTATAATACATTAAAATGAAAGCTTAAGTACTTCAATATTCATCCAATATTGTGTTGTTTAGTGTTTACACTACAACAAGCAATGCAATTTATTGAAAAGCAAGCTTTTATTATTGATAAAAATATGTACTTGACTAGAACCTTTCCATACCTACTTGAAAGTATTAAGCAAATTTAAACCTAAACACTTTTACAAAATCAGTTATAATGCATCATTCTACCCACATTCCCGAAAGCAAGTTAAGTAATTATCGTGAATACACACTCGTGAGCAATAAACTGGAATCACTTCATTGCATGTTGTGCAATCAAAATTGTGCAAAAACATTTTTTTTTTCAATTTCTATGCAATGAACCATGAATTGTGGTAATATCATTTGAGAAATTTTGTTAGCTCTCAAACTCTTTCAATATCATAACCAAAGATTATTCACAGGTCAAAACGAAAAGTAAAAACAAGACGTACATTTTTAAAACAAAACACCATATTGTTTGCTAGTCCTGAAACCATATCAAAAGTAAGTGTTTATGAAAATTGGTCATGCCCTGGCTGGAGGCTATAATATTTATATTAAGACCACCATAGGCAAGTCCTGTTAAGCAGAAGACAACCTCCTAGGTTGACCTGCGGGAGGCCACTCAAAATTGGTCATCATTCCAATGTTCCAAGTCACTGGGAACACTGAAGTTATAAGAAAATGGAAACCACACCTATAGAAACCGCTCAACTCGTAATCCTAATCCAGCAAGGGTTGTCTCAGTATACTATCACTGGACAGCTTCATCTGAGCCAGTCTTATGTCTCGAAGGTGTATACAAGAGGTTTAGGAGACTGGAAACTTTGTCTGGAGGCCAGGATCTGGAGGACAGCGATGCACTATGGTGAGATTTATTGTCACCTCTTCTCTTCAAAATCAACACCTGACTGGCGTGGACGTCCAACAGCTGCTCAGAGAAGTTTGAAGGCCGCTGAAGCAGACTTAAAGAACTTGACCCCAACAAGGCCATCCATTTTCCCAAATTGTCTCCAGCCCACCAACAAGTCCAGCTTCAGTTTGCTTACAATCACTTCTGGAGGAAGTCGGGACACCCCCACAAGACTGGCCAGCCCTCAGTCCTGACTTGAATCCGATTGAACATAATTATGTGGGATGAGTTTTAAAGGCATCAAAGGGGTATGTACCAGGAAGATGGTCTGTTCTGGCGTCGATAGAAGACCTGGAAACTACTTTAGCTGAAAAGTGGAAGGAAATCCCTAGGGTTCCATTCGGGGAACTCATTCGGTAAATTTTTTCATTTATGGGTAGTCATTAAGGCCAGGTCAGGGCAACCACAAAATGTTGAGGGGTATAACATTTTTTTTTTAAATCTTTTCATATCAGGTCCATCGAGTTTGTGACAAAATACGGCACTCCCTTGAAGCCAAAGAGTACTGCTCTGCTGTTTCTTGATGTCCAGCAGGCATTTGACAAAGTATGGCATAAATTGTTATTATATGTATAGTAGGTTAAGGTATTTATCTATGGGTCTTTGTAACCTGAAAATAAATGGTTTATTATTATTATTATTATTATTATTATAAAGGCCTACTCTCCAAAATAAAAACTTTGCTACCACATACCTACTATACTTTGATGAATTCTTACTTGTCAAATCGCATGTTTCAAGTACGAGAAAGTGGTGATGCATCAGAAATCTATAAGATCTCGGCCGGTGTGCCCCAAGGCTCCGTTCTTGGCCCAATCCTGTACACCTTGTACACTGCAGACCTCCCTCAGTCAACACAAGTAATTAATGCTACATTTGCTGATGACACTGCACTATTAGCAAGCAGTTCAGATCCACAAACTGCTTCAAATATTTTACAAGAAAGCCTCAACAAAGTAGGTGACTGGCTGCAGAAATGGCGCATCAAAGCAAGTGCTTCTAAATCGACCCACATAACATTCACGCTTAGAAAAGGAACCTGTTCACCCGTGCAACTGGGAAACAATACCCTGCCCCAAAGTGACTCTGTCAAGTACCTTGGAATACACCTAGACAGAAGGCTGACATGGAAAAATCATGTCAAAACAAAGCGTGATGAAACAAACATACGGTTCCGGACCATGTATTGGCTGATGGCACGCAACTCTAAACTTTCGGTAGACAACAAGCTCCTAATCTATAAAATGAACCTCAAACCTGTGTGGATGTACGGGATCCAACTCTGGGGAAGCGCTTGTAACTCCAATCTAAATATTATACAGAGACTGCAGAATGGCATACTTCGTACCTTGTCGAATGCTCCATAGTTTCTCACTAACTCTGAAATCCATGAAGCTCTGGAAATTAAAACAGTAAAGGAAGAGATCCAACAGTCCTCCACTAACTACAGAAATCGGCTCGACAACCACCCGAATGACTTGGCTGCTGAATTAACAAAAATCAGCTACAGGAAACGCCTTAAACGCCATGATATCCAGACTCTACATGCTCGATTCTAAATAGGAGTGTCCTGCTGGGGAGACCCCTCACATTGCTTCAACCGTCCAACAAATCTGCTTATAGTCCTGGGACTGATTGTAGATGCAGACGCAAAAAAAAAAAAATAATTAAAATCATTACTTAGCTAAAATACTGATAAGCAGATTCTTTGTTCAAAATTTTCGTTTCTTTTATGGGAACCCCCTTAATTTTTAATTTAATTATTTTTTGTTATAGCGGCAATAGAAATACACTGGATATTTCAACTGTCTACCTATTACCTGTTTCTTGAGATACAGCCCGCTGACAGACAGACGGACGGACAGGGTTAGTAATAGAGTCCTATTGGTTACCCTTTCGCTTGATAATATTGCCTCATAGAACATTAAAACATGCAAAATGTTAACTTGTTCTTTGAATGGATTCTTATATTACATGGTTAAGTAACCTATAATTATATTACTGTTACATATCAACTTTAAATATCATCTATGTAGGTATATGGATGTCAAACTACCTGTCTTTTAAATTTCATCCAAATTCATTACACCATAGAGGTGTGATTAAGAAGCATTGAAATTCACAAACACTAATAATTAATCAATCAAAAAACTATAATAGTGCCTTCTCTGAGGAAACTGTCACAACTAAGAGGAACTACTATCTAAGGTCAATGAAAATCACGGCTGGGGAAATTGAAAATAGTTATGAGATGAGTCTCGGAAGATTGGGCTGGCACTGGCTACAATCTGTCAGCAGCATATGACACTGTCAAGTTCTAGAGACTACTGGTAAAGTGGTCTATAGCTCTCCTGACCGATGTCGGCCATGGCGGCCAATCTCAACGGAGACTAGCCATGCACAAGTGTGTGCGCAAACACAGGTGCACTCCCTCTTCCATCACTCTTATATTCCGATGGGACGGCAACCCGACACGACCGGAGGGAGATCTGGCGCAGGACCAACGGCTTAACGTGCTTTCTGAGGCACGGGGTGTCACACCACTTCCGACCTCCGGTCTGTCACAGAGAAATTCCTATTGGAATTCCCAATAACACTTTTTCCCCGCCCTGGGAATCGAACCCAAGACTCCATGCTCGGCAAACGCGTTTGCGACCACTAGACCAACGTAGCAGTTCTACCATGGTCTGAGATCTGAGGTTACCATGATAGACAACCAAGGCACACCAAGGTTTCACTGGTAAATTAAATACCAACCTACTGTTGATTTGCTTTGAGAAAGGTTTTCTTAGATGATGATCTCAGTCTGGTAACTTATACAAATAATTTTGAAGATGCAAAAAAATCCTAGAGGCAGACTTAGAAGTTCAGAAAGTATTAATTTCAATTACTCAGGTACTTTGGACCAATAGCGTAGCACTCTGCTCCTCTGCGGCTGCGAGGCAAGTTTGGCGTCACTCCTCCCACGTCAGGGAAGTAGATGCTGCATGCCAAACAATAACAGGCTGCCTCAAACCGACCCCAGTCATTGTATGATATCCCACAGTACCTATGCATAGCATCTCTACAAGTTTAGAAGAAGTTGCAAGTGGAGTCGAAAGAAAACAGTTGTGGGTCGCGCACATCTGCCCACAAGGTCTATTCTTCCGTGGCCCATTTGGAAGTACCTGAACCACTTCAGAATCAGGGCTGGGCAGTATTTGAATTACTTGTCATTAAAATACGTAATTGTAATACAAATACGTATTTGGTATTTGTATTACAATTACTTCTTAAAAATGTCAAATACTCGACGCTAAAGCAAAAGTATTTTGTTTGTAGTTAGTATTTAAAATACTTACGGTTTCAAAATACATTTGTTTTGTTCAAAAGAGTTACCGCGGCCCTGGAAAGCAAAAGGTACTACGAGGAGCACGGATGGGTTTTAGTCAATAAGAGTCTGACACTCCCTCCCGCTCCACCCAGAGCGGCAGGAGTTATTTGATGATTTCCCATCCATTAAAAAAAAACACTAATATTAATGTAATTATGCAAACTTTTTAATTGGTGCTTTCTGCAGAAAACAGCGCTCGATAGCTTTTGTAAGCAAAAAACCTAACGCAACATAACACCTGACTATTTCGTAATTAGTATTTTAAATAAAAATATTAAATATATTTTTATTTTTTATTGAGTAATGGGCTTGCTCTTGACCTCGATCACGCCTGATGGAAAGCGATAGATGAGGTCTACGATGGAGCGAGCGTGCCCAGAAAAATACAAATATTTATGCCTCTATGACTTTCTCATACGATTGAAATAAGCCTTGGATGCATCACACGTTACTTTCATGGTGCCCAAACGTAGGCTAATAATGGTGAACAACTTGTTTACTCCATAATAAGAACGGGAAAAAATATTATATATTATTATCTACACTAATATTATAAAGAGGAAAGATTTGTTTGTTTGTTTGTTTGTTTGTTTGTTTGAAATGAATAGGCTCCGAAACTACTGGACCGATTTGAAAAATTCTTTCACCAGTAGAATCCTACATTATCAGAAATGGACATAGGCTATAGAATATTTTCAAAAAAGTTAGGGATCCGTATGAAAACTTTGATAATGTGACCCAAGGTGTGAGAAAAAATCCTTATATCGCGTACGCTGCGGAATCTATTGACAATAGAGCAAAGTGATGTACTACAGTTTTATAGAAGTCATCAATATCTACAAAAAAGTCCGCGATACCATATGTCTAACTATTATGGATAAGTCACCATGACCGCTTTTTGTTAATATTAGTCAAGCAAATCCCATGGTGAAATAAAAAATGGTGATTATAGTACCATGATATTAATCCTTATCCATTTAAATGGTTTGATAATTAAGGTTGATTATGTCCGTGTAAATTACACTTTAAATCATTCAAATCGGACCTTTCGTTCAAAAGTTACGACGGTAATAAACATGCTCGGAGTAAGAAAAATGTCGCGGCTTGAGCGAACTGGGGAGAATCGTATCAATGCTTGGTCCGATGACGTTGAAACACCACGGCATTTAAATATTTTCGATAAAACAATAAGAATATCAAATGTTTGGATTTTTCGAAAATCAACTAGGTACATACATAATAAGGGGTGAAGCAGGGGTGAATAAGTTTTTAGGGGAGGAAATTATAGCTTGCTTCAATTTACGTTGGAATTCTATGAATAAACTAAAAGTGGGATAATTGCAACAGATCATGTACCTAACAATTTTTGCATAATCAACCTCTGACGGGCTGAACGGGGTGAACAGTTGCGCTGAACCAATAATGAGAATCGTTGTGCTTAATTTTCCAAAACTAACCTTTATAAGGGGATATGTATAGGGGCGTTGCAGTTTGTGGAGTACCTACTATCCCCACGCGGACGAAGTCGCGGGCGAAGTGCTAGTACTTTATATAATTATACTAGCAGTATATATTGTGTTTATGATTTGCACAATTATACTGTCAATGTTATTGTAATTCTAATTATAACTTACTCATTCAAAATATTATAGAAAAAAATTAACAACTAAGGTATCTTTATTTATTTTTACTACTAGCGACCTTCCCCATGCCCATGGTCGCCCACCGAATACCTGGATAAGATGGGTTTAACGCCGCAAAATCGCCAATCAAAATGGAGGAGCGCTGACCCCAAATAGGGAAAAAAGCCAGGGGATTGAAGCGACCCTGCCCGGCTTTGTCCGGTACAGTCTTATTCTTTTACAGTTCTTGATTACTTTATAAACACGGGTTGCACTTCGCCCGAACTTCGTCCGCGTGGATTTCGTACTTCCTCCCACGAACTTCAGAACACATACTTACAAGGGTCTTTATTTACCTAGAAAGTATTTTGTGCAAAGTCAAATGTTGAAAAAACTTGATTCATCAACCGTTTCTGCTCCATGTGTTAGGGTAATTTTTAGTACGCAAATATCTTCCAGAGAAACGATTTTCATTGATCTGTGTTGGTGGTAGCACTTGAAGAGTTGAGGTGTACGCCATAGAGTTACGAATTAAATGGATCTCCCGTTGTTGGATTATTTGTTTAGTAGTCGTTTTAATAGTTTTTGGGGTCACAAAAACGAAATTAGGCTCTCCAAGACGTGTATCAAGTATCAGATTGTGTCAATGCGTGAGTGTTGTCTATTCAGATCTGTACAGGGTTTCGTTACGACAGGTGCCCGTACCTGCACCGCACGGCGGGCGACACGGAGCGGCGCTACCACCTACGGTACTACAAGACGTGCATGTGCGTGCACGACACGGACGCGCGCGGCCTGTGCACTAAGAACGGCGCGCACTGTGCCTTCGCGCACGGCGCGCCGGACCTGCGGCCGCCCGTGCTGGACGTGCGCGAGCTGCAGGCGCTGGACAACCCTGACGCCGCCGACAGCGACGCCGCCGCGCCCAACGCCTTAGATAGAGAGAGGAATCTTCAGAACGAGGATCCCAAGTGGCAAGGTTAAAACACTGTTACGCACCTTATTGAAGCTACACTTGTTTTGTTCTTCATCATTTATGTTTGTAAATACTAGATATCAAAATAACTTAAAATTTTATTTGCATGCCAAGTGTACATAAATTGGTCTTACTAAAAGGTAAATAATTTTTATTTCAGATACAAATTATGTTTTATCATCATATAAAACGGAGCCGTGCAAAAGACCACCTAGGTTATGCAGACAAGGATATGCTTGTCCTCAATATCACAATAGTAAAGTGAGTATGTCCAGCCTTCTAACCAAAAAATGAGGGACTCAATTAAAACTATTTGTAATATCAGTAAAGTAGACAAAAAAAATGAAGACTTGCTCAAAATAAAACCTAATTCTACTGATTCACTGAATGAAGTCAACTATTTTAGCTCCATTGGCAATCAGTTGGCAAGCAAGGTGCTTAGTAGATTAGGACAAACAGAAACTGAACTAGCGATTAACATAAGTTACACAAAAAACACATCACCAGATTCACTATTTCTGACACCAACAGATGAAATTGAAATCATAAAACTAATTAGTTCACTAAAATCAAGTGCAGCTATTGGACATGACAACATAAGCAATAAAATGCTAAAACTGACCAAACATGTTATAGCAAGCCCTATAACATATATTTGCAACTTAAGCAAATCCTCTGGTGTTGTACCTGGTGACCTAAAGATAGCCAATGTGAAACCAATAGGTACTGAAATCAGGTGACTCTTGTCAACCAGCAAACTACAGGCTTATTTCGCTTCTGAGCACATGATCAAAAATAATTGAAAAGGTAGTTAATGTACGGTTACTTAAGTATCTTGAACAGTACAGTCTATTGGCCGGGAACCAGTTTGGTTTTCGTGCTGGCAGGTCCACGGAGGATGCCGTTACTAATCTGGTCGATACTGTCATTAGTAAAATAGAAAATGGGCAAAGATGCGCCGGTGTCTTTCTTGATCTAGCAAAAGCCTTCGACACTGTTTCCCGGCCGATACTGCTGAGAAAGTTGGAGATTTTTGGGATCAGAGGTTTAGGTCTAGACTGGTTTACGTCCTATTTATGTGAGCGAAAACAGCGCGTCCGTATCGGTGAGCACGTCAGTGATTTTGCATTCGGCGTACCGGAAGGCAGTGTTCTAGGCCCCAAGTTGTTCCTGATCTACATAGATGACCTATGTTCTCTTGAACTTAATAATGCCAGCATATATTTTTTTTTTATTGGTGATGGGTTTGCTCTTGACTCTAGTCAATGTCAGATATGACAGAGACAAAGTCTACGATGGAGCGAGCTTACCCAGAAGGAGCCTGTTCACTCTAACTTTGAAGAGATTAGGGCTGTAAGCTTTTGGAAACACAGACGCAGGCAGAGAGTTCCACTCCTTTGCTGTGCGCATTATAAAAGACGTTTGGAAACGCTTAGTGCGAATTGGTGGAATAGCTACAAGGTAGGGATGGTAAGATGCAGTGCGTCTGGATGTCCGATGGTAGAAGGGGGCCGGTGGGATGAGGTCGTGGAGTTCTTGGGCACACTCACCGAAGTACAATCTGTAGAAGACCGATAAGCAGGCAACCTTACGGCGATGAGCCAAGCTATGTAGCTTGGCATCCACCAGTTTTGCGTCACCGATGAGCCTCTTAGCTCTGCGTTCCACCGAGTCAAGAGCGGCAAGCTGATACTTAGCTGAGCCATCCCAAAGGTGGCTACAATACTCCATGCAGGATCGGACTTGTGCTTTGTAAAGGGTTAAAAACTGTCCAGGCCTGAAGTATCGCTTCACCCTATTTAGGATGCCCAGCTTTTTGGCCGCAATTTGGGCTTTGTACTCGATGGTGGCGCCGAAGTTGAGACTGGATGTCAACTCCATGCCCAGGAGCTCGAGCCGATCAGAAACGGGAACAGATGCACCCCGAAAAGTAGGAGTTTGGTCAAAGCGACTCCTTTTTGCGGTAAAAAGACACGCCTGTGTTTTGGTGGCGTTAAAAGTGACCAAATTGTCATCACCCCACTGGGAGACAACGCTTAAGGTCAAATTTGTCCGCTCATCCATGGCCTCTCTCAAGGAACGGACTTCATCCCCGCCGGTTGTTGCGCTGGACAAGTATCTCTCTGAAACCGTATTGTCATCTGCGTACCCAATAAGACCAGGCTGAAGTAAGTCATTGATGTGTAGCAGGAAAAGAGTTGCAGAGAGAACAGACCCCTGAGAATACTCCGGCATCAATAGCCATGAGGTCAGAGGAGCAGCCGTCAACGACTACTCGGATCGACCGTTCATTTAGGAAGTCTGATATCCAGCTACAAAAACCAGCTGGGATGCCATAAGCAGGAAGCTTGTTGAGTAGACCTGCGTGCCAGACCCTGTCAAAAGCCTTCGAGATATCGAGCGACACAGCAAGTGCTTCGCCGTGTCTCTCGATGGCTTCGCCCCAGCAGTGCGTGACATACACAAGAAGATCACCAGTTGACCGTCCCTGGCGAAAGCCATATTGACGGTCACTGAGGATATTTACTTTCGCGGATGATACCGCAGTAATTTTCCATGCGAAAACCTGGAGTGATGTAGCGTGTGTGGCTCAGGAGGGACTCGGGAAGGTTGCCACTTGGCTACAAAACAACTTGCTAACCTTAAACGTCGGCAAAACTAAATTGATGTGTTTTAGCGTTACTGATCGGTCTGCGCCTGACCAGGATCTGCAAATTAAACCACATGCTTGTGGTAGTGTCGACAGTGAAAGCTGTCTCTGCTCGCAAATTGAACAAGTTGCAATCATTAAGTACTTAGGGTTACAAATCGATGAGCACCTAACATGTAAAGCACAAATTGATGCACTTGTAAAAAACACTAGAAAACTTTCACACGTTTTCAAAAAGTTAAAAACTATCGCAACACCTAAGCTGATCCGTATGGTGTATTCGTCTGGGGAGTAGCAAACAAAACCACTTTGCTAAGGCTGGAGCGAGCTCAACGACCTATTCTTAAGATAGCATACAAAAAACCCTGGCGCTACTCTGATAGTACTAGACTAGACTGATAGTCTCTACTTGGAATGTAGTCCTCCGTGTTAGGCAATTGTTCATACATGCGACACTGCTACGATTTCATAGAGATGCACAGTTGAACTATGCTGATGCTTACTTATAGACGTTTTAAGAAAGCTGTATTTAAATGGCTGCATCCTAAAAATTATAATGTAACCGAAGACCTTCTGCACATACAGTCGTAAAATTGTTTGAAAAAAAAAAACCATTAACATGCACCCACCCTTACACTCTACAGTTACCCCTACATATTACACATTCCACAAATACACATACACTGACGCAACAGTAGTCACCCATCCCTTTTAATTTTCTTTAAAAATATATAAAATTTTAGTTACTTATAACTTATTTAGTTTTTTGTAGTATTATTTATAACAATAAATAAAACTTGTTTGCCTTACTTGGGAAGAGACGACACAGGGAATCCCAGTGTGGGATCCAGGCAATTTGATGAAACCTAGCACTTAAGGCTCTTATGTATCGCTTTATTGTCTAGTTATTGTACAATGTGTTATTGAACCGAATAAATTTTATTATTATTATTTCTTCTATGAAACGTAAGGAACCAATTAATGATAAATATACCCACATTTTGTTAGATTTGGTCAATGGCTAATAATGTGTTATTTTTTGGTAGTACCCATTGTTTTTCTTTTAAAATGTCCTGGTGTAGATTACGGTATTTGTATTGATTTAGCTTTGTACTATAATCACAACTTAAAATATTTTAGGATAAACGCAGATCCCCGAGAAAATATAAATACCGCAGCACGCCTTGTCCGAACGTGAAGCACGGCGAGGAGTGGGGCGAGCCCAGCAACTGCGAATCGGGCGACGCGTGCGGCTACTGTCACACGCGCACCGAGCAGCAGTTCCACCCCGAGATCTACAAGTCCACCAAGTGCAACGACGTGCAGCAGGCCGGCTACTGCCCGCGCGGCCTCTTCTGTGCCTTCGCGCACGTCGAGCGTGAGTATCCGAGCGTGTGCGTGCGTCTCGTGCGTCTCGTGTGTCCCGTGCGCGCGAGCCGCACCCTCACCCTCTGTGTCTGTGCAGCCGAGGAGCTGGGCGCGCGCGAGCTGGCAGGCGCGCTGGACTGCGGCACCAGCCTGGCCGAGCTGCTGTCCTCCGCGCTGCCGCCTGACAAGAAGGAGCGCGCCGCGTCGCCGCCGCACGCAGCGCCGCAGCACGCCCCGCACGCCCCGCACGCCCCGCATGTCCCGCACGCTGCGCACGCGCCCGGCGTCAGCAACGGCAGCGGCGACTCCGAGTGCGCGTCCACGTCGTCGGGCGGCTCGCACCGCGCGCCCGCGCCGCCGCCCGCCTGGCCCGCACGCGCGCCCTTCGACGCCGGCGTGCTGCACGACGTGGTGGGGCACGCGCTGGACGACCTGCACCTGGACGAGCCGCTCAGCCTGGTGGCGGCGCTGGACCGCGACCTGGCGGACGGCGAGGGCCTGCTGGCCGGCTCGGCGCCCGTCAACATCCCGCAGGCGCGGCCCGCGCTGCGCGGCTTCAGCCCGCCGCCGCCCGGCTCGCCGCTGCCGCCCTTCCTGCGCTACGCCAACGACACGGAGCGCCTGTTCAACTCGCACGCCATGAAGGCGGGCAGCTTCGGCGGCGGCGGCGCCTACGAGCTGGCGGCGCCGGCCGAGCTGTCGCGCCTGCGCGAGGAGGTGGTGGCGTCGCGCGCGGCCGTGGCGCGCTGGGACGAGCGCATCGCGCAGGCGCGCTCGGCGTGCGAGGCGTGGCAGCGCGAGGCGGACGAGGCGGCGCGCGCGGCGGCGCAGGCGGAGCGCCAGCGGGACGAGGCGCGCGCACACGCGCTGTCGCTGCGGCGCGAGCTGGACGCGGCGCGCGCGGCGCTGGCTCCGCGCCGCCCGGCCGAGCTGCGCGGCCTGCCGCTGACGGCGCTGAAGGCGCTGCAGGTGGCGGCGCGCGCGGAGCTGGAGGACATCGAGAAGGTGCTGTACCTGGAGACGGCCACCAAGTGCATGACGTGCGAGGAGCGCGCGCGCAGCGTCACGCTGGCGCCCTGCAACCACTACGTGCTGTGCGAGCAGTGCGCCTCCACGGCCGACGAGTGTCCCTACTGCCAGACGCCGGTGCAGCACCACCAGTAGCCGCCGGTGCCGCCGCATATCGACAATTTACTCATTGCAAGTATATGTGTTAGGTTATCGACTCAGAATGCATCGCGAGGCCTAGGTTCGTGGGTTGTCTTTTAAACGCCGATGCGGTATGAGCATATCATATCGCCTCGATCCGAGAAACTAATAATCCCTAATCCCAAACTGTTAAATAAATCAAATGAAGACTAAAGTTTAATATCTTCTCATTGTTGACTTATCATGTTCGCCTGCTCACCAAAGTTGCAGATAATTATATTATGGAAAAATATACTACCTTAGTTGGTATAAATGATTATCAGATTGAATGATAATAATTGTAACTGACATGATTGTACTAGAACGTAATGTTATGGATATAATGCTTTTGATGTCAACATCTTTGTTTATTAGCCTCTCGTGTTAGTGGATGGTTGCTTTGACTCGTAAAGATACACAAAATATATATTATAGGTATTTATGAGGTTTTATCTTGAAAATTAAACTTTGTGGTTATGCTTTCACCAATGATCTTAGAAGTTAAGAAAGTTTTGTATCGATTTGGATATTCTCATTGTGACTCAATTTACATGTAAGTTATATATTGATATTGATGGAAGCACGGCCATGAATACATTAGTGATTATAAGTATCGGAAAATTATTAAAATGTAGTATTTAGTTTTATACAGATATCTACAAATCATTTTACATATTCAGAATAGAATTCTTATAGAGGTGTATTTAAGTGTTACACGGCTGTCATGAGAGTGTGGCTTGTACTGGCTTCCTCGTGTTTATTGCAAAACATGATTTTCACTAATAACTAGCTATCTAAGGACCAAATTTTTCTAATAAAGTATTGAAATCGTGACTTTACTAGCTTAGAAGGCGCGAGCGACTTGCTCCGTGCGCTCGCCGGGCTAGTGACTAGCATACGAGTGACTAGCACGCGAGTGACTAGCCCGCGACTAAGTACAGCGCCGGTGAGCGAGCGAGCGGAGAACGTCGCTTCAAGAGCGTTCCTTAGATCAAACGACTATAACTGCTTTACATATTTGTCTAGATGCCCCACATTTAAAGAAGCCGAATAATATATTTTTGTAGACAACGTTATGTGCTATAATTATGAAACTTGCATGATAATGTCATGAAGAAGCACTGTTTAACACATATTCGATATCTATCAAGTGTTTATTTTCCGCTTGTTGCGATAAAAAGAATCTTATATAGTTATAACTTGAGTTAGTTGCACTTCCGACTTCTAGCGGCGACGAGGACGACTGATGCTCTACTGAACGATACGTTTGTTTAGAGAAATACAAATTCAAACACAAGGCATAGAAACTATATTTGAAAGAGTGAAAGTAAATCGATACATGAAATTGAGTGTTATAAAAATAGAATTAACCGCTCGAGCACTGACATGTGAAATTCTAAATTAAAAAAATTAATCTTACATTGTACGTTATAGTATTAATAAACAAAAATTCTGCGGCACACCGGTGTGCCAGTGCTCGAGCGGTGTATAGCGCTTAGCGATAAAGCCCTTAAAATAAAGAAAAAAAATATGTAATACTTAAATGACCAAGTAAAACGAAATCATGTTTCACTCTTTAATCAATTGCCTGTGTTGGATTTGGAGTGGAAATAAGCGAGTGGCTGCGGTTGCTTTACATGAACGCTTCAGACTGAGATGAGACTGGCCTGATTGAATCTAAGATAGAAAATCTTACCCAGCAGAAGCTGATAATATGAAATGAAATCATGACATTAATCCGTCGCCCCTAGAGATCGAGTGAAAAACTAGAATTATATACAAAACGTAGCGCATTTTATGTTAACATTCCCAAATAATCACTAGATATTATATTTGTATTGAATTATCCCTACCATTATCTTCTTCTGTGTAGAGGTATAGGTAACTGAAGTTAGTACAGGATACTCTTACATTGTATTCTAAGAACCATGATTAATCCCATCCCACTTGAGCACATTAAATGCATTTAATTGTTTGTTTTTAAACAGACGATACATTTATTTTCGAATTTATTTCAACAAACGCACGTTAATTGGTAATATTATGTCAGTTTCTCTGCCATGGAACAACCTTACTATGTTAAGTTTAATTTTGTTGATTTTACTCAGTCATTTGTTTCTCGGACGGACAAGATTTGCTGTATTCCAGAATACGTTACACGGTGTGCTAGAGACAGTCTACACAGACAAAAACAGGCCTGCAATTTTTAATAATGGTGCATTATCCATTCGAGAGTTTAGTTAATAAGTTGACTTGTGCCACAGACTTGGACCGTGGCAACACACAGCATCTAGATAAGATTTATTTAAGATTTTGACTATTTGCATATGTTATAATTGCATTTTAGTTTATCCTAGCATGACATAAGCGGTCTACACGATCGCTTCAGGTAAAATTCGCACAAGGATTCTCATTCGCTCAGTTTCGTGACAGATTGAAGTTGTTCTATGGCGGGATAAGTGTATTTTCACGAAGTTTTTACATGTACTACTTGTACAAATATTTCCGTTTGTGTTATTAGACTGAGCAACTTCTACTTTTAAACCCGCATGGGATTGTATTTCTGAACGCTGTTCGCGCTTCGTTAGGATGGGTAGAGACATACTCGACTTTCATCCGATTTCTGAAAGCCAAGCCACGTTTTTTATCCAATGAGATGGAACAGCTAGCTTTTCGAGCAGGCATTCAGAAATCGCGGCGGGAGTGAGCACATCTGTTAGCTTTACTCAGCTCGTCCCTAGGCGTGCTGCGCGAGCGCGTGTTCATGTGGGATGCAACCCCTTGAGCGGGTTCCTTTGTGGACATCACGCATTCAGAAATGCTCTATTTAACCGTTGCGTAAAGTCTAAAATATCAACTGTTTTTATCTCCAGTTGTTGCCTACGGGCTAAATTTCACGAATTATTATAATAAATACCATTCTACTGTAATTAAAACAAGTTTCCTACAACACGTTTTATAAATACATACATATTTTATTTATATTTTACTATTTTAACGTTTTGACCGCCATGGACGCGATGGCTGCGTTTTTTTCACGAGTGTCCGGTTAACCTCGGAGGTTGTCGGCTGCTTAACCGGACTTGCCTGTGGCGGCTTTAATGTAAATATTAAAGCTTCCAGCCACGGCTTATTAAAAACTTACAAATTAAGCGACTACTTATACGCTAAGGGCACCCGGTTTAGGACGTCGCTAGGGTCGGGCTGAATCGAAAAACAATTATCATTAAGGGACGAATTTAAAACTAAGGCGCGGTATCTTGTACTACACTCTGCTTATGTTATGCAATGTGTGAGCCTGCAGTGCGATTCTGTAAGCATGTCGAAGTGAACACTTGGGCGGGGCGCACGACGGGTGACTTGTCAAACCATACAAATAAGATGGAATGACAGCTCTATTGTCGTTCACTCCGCCTAGGTGTACACCGTGAGATGTCGACAGAATCGACCGGCTGAGATGAGCGAGCTCACCGCGGCCGTCCCGTACTACGCGCCGCAAGGTTCTAAATTAATCATTTAGGTATGTTTATTCCGCGCGTAATAGTCGCTCATAATCATAACTCTGGTACACTACAGACTGAGTTCTTAAGATTTGTACTTTCACTAAAATGTAGATTGACTTTATTGTATCGATTCAACGAGACAATAATAAAGTCAAAGTTTTTGTACCTAATGATATTCATTTCATTTTGGAGTCCGGGCATTTCGTGCGTGGTGGTCAGAGTTAAATATATTAATACTATGAAACTTTAAAGTTTTTTTTTGTATTTTTATTGATATAATATTGTAATAGTAATAACAAATTTAACTTAGATATATAACTTAGATTTAAGTAGTGTTTTCAAATTGTAATGGACATTGTTTTAAGTGTGTAGAAGCATCTTGTATCGTAAAAACAGAAGCAATATGACCACAGCCGCCTTTTATAATATTCAGATATATACAATGTTGAACGGCGCGGCGCACGCGGAGACGTTTATCGATATGTTATGAGGCCCTCCACCCTCTATGTGTACAAGGAAGCATGCGACTGACTAGTGATAGAGATTTGATGTATAGAATGCCCTTTTGTGACCTATCTATATTTTTTCCTGATGCCAACGTCGTAGGTCATAGATGACTAAGCACATTTTCCCTGACTGCTCCGACAGACCACAGGATCACTTTAGTCGAAACTGTGAAGCTCCATAGCAATTTGATTAATATTGCATAGTACATAAAATGGTTAATTTAGTAGCTTCCAAATCAGTGATAAAGTTAGTAAACGCCTCCGCAGTGCTTCACAGCCCATACTTATATAATTATGTCGACACGGCACATTTTGTATACTGGCTTGGATTTGTGATTCAATAACGAAATAAGATCTCTGTATGGCTTGGAATCTTTTTTGAATAGTTGTCATCTTCAGAGGTACTTGGTGAATCAGGATGAATCAGAATTTTTAATCAATTTATATTAGATCAAATCAATTTATTCCATATGATAGAAATCTGAAAACGTATCTGTTATGACTAGTCGGCATAAAATGTTTATCGTTCTTTCTTAGTTTAATGAGATGTTTTATCAAAAAATATTAGAATTATTAAATTACTTTATATATGAATGAAGACTACCTGAAATCATGTTTTTATCTGTATACAAGTTTTTTCAAAATGCAAGTATATCCGCCTTACAATTCCAATCAAACGAAATTAAATATCGGTTTGGTGTTGACCACATTTTTCTGCCGCTTTTTTTTTCTTTTACAGTATAAATTTTTTACCTAGAGAGCGAATTTCACCAATTTAACTGAACGCGACCAAGAATAGTAAAAACGCGTTCCAGAGCTCTCAGTCTAGTTATATTCTAGAAAGAAAATGTTCTGATCGCTTTCAGGTGCACTGGTGAAATGTAATTTATTGTAACTTTTTCAAACAGCGTTTTATCTAAACCCCTCGGCAAGCAATCTGGCTCGGTTAATTTAGCTCTGCCTTGCCAGTTAACATTCGGCCAAAGTCTTTCTGACAATTAACTCGCGACGATAACTTGTTTGTAACAGATACACTACAGTGATATGAGAGTACGATAAAAAAACACAAAATTTTGCTTGTCTTGAATTAGATGTAAAATTATGATTATTTTGTGATAAAATATGATTTCTGGGGGCCTATCACTGCTTATACAACAATGAGAGGTCCGAATTCTCATCTGCTAAAACAATTTGTTAATGAATTGTTTTGCAGTTAGTACTTGTCTAAACTTTAGTAAGATCGTAGGTAGTTGGTAAGAGATCTTCACAAATATCGTGATCAATTGATTGTGTCTGAAACATATGGAATAAATGGTGTGAAACAAAATGTTCTGTGTGGCCATAGCATATTTAAATAGTCTAGCTTACTAATAATTTGAGATTTAGATGTGTATTAGAGTCGATATTTATTTTTATATAGAAATCTTTATCACATGGAGAGTGTAAATTTTGTTGATGAAATTTTGTAGTTGCTATAGATACGTATCGCGTGGATCCTATCTGTACCTTGCGTGGTTTAGTTGACTATGGTTCGTGTTGTTGGGGACGTGTGGGTCTGGGCGCCTGCGCCTGCGCACGTGCTCGTGTGAGATCGGACTGGGTGACCGACGGGCGTGGTGTGGTTATTGTTTATGTACACATTGTTTTATCATCGTTTTAAGCAATTATTTTATCCAAGATTTATAACAATATATACCTACAGTTTGCATTTTGTTTTTAGTTTGTTTAAGGACCAACGTAGTTTAAAGGCTTTTACGGTTTTTTGCATGTGCATAATAACAACATTCGACTATTTTACTTAATATATATTATATACATATTTTTAATTTTATTTAATTTTTAGGTAGGTAGGTCCAACAAATTCTTTCAAATTTTTATTGTTAAATTAGAAATAGAATGTTGTAGTAGATAACAAATTGAGACATGCGTTCCACACTCACATATTGGAGATCAAATTGTTTTATTTTTTTTTATTTATTACAAAAAATATGCATTATAGCTTCTAATATCATAGTAGATATTTTTTAACAAAGTAATTTTCAAATCCATGTGATACAAATTAATGTGTAACAGAGATGTGAAGATTATGAATATTACTAGATAGGTAGGTTTAATAAATTTAAAATTCCATTCAATAGCATACGGGTTTTATTTAAATTTCCTATATGTATATCCCGGTTCCCAGAATAAAAAACGAAAAACAAGGAGCGTCGCTTGACGAACAGCCAAGAGTCAATGTGCGTGACTACGGCATGAGCGTGACTACCGCGGGACCACGACCTCCAATCGCTTCCATGTTTTGCAAATAAGTACTTTATTGGTACTAATTGGCACTCGAACAACAAAATTGGTAGGTACCTTAGTAGTTTTCGAGAAAATCGACTTTGAAGGAGGTCCTGCGGTAGTCACGCTCCTTTCAGCAGGACCACCATGAGCGCAGAAAAAGGGGGCATGCTACAGCTATTCTAAGTACACAAATATAGTAGGTACCCATAAATGTGGTTCATTTCGTAAAAAAAAACCGAATTGAAACATTTGTATTTACCGAGGAATCAACGATGATAACTTTCGTGCGGGCGTTCAGCAGGACCACGAATTTGAATGTCGATTTCAAGTTTCAGGAGCTTGTTGCTTTCCTCGAACCTATATAGACAATTAGTACCCTGCAAGATAGAATTCTACGTACCGAAAATTCAAAATTAGTGCTCCAGACTACAGCTAGTACCTATATTGCGAGCGTCACCGCGACCTCTGTCGACTTTCGGAACAGGGATTCTTAGGCTCGGCGCAAATGGGCCACCGACCACAGCCACCGGTGGCTGTCGTGCGCTACCGCCACATTTCTAAGTGTCAGAAGCGAGAGACAGCCACCGGTGTCTGGAAGCCGCCACATTTTATGTTGCTGCGCAGTCAATTTCCGATATGAATGTATCAACATCCATTGAGACGTCGTGCTCCATGATGGTACGCGTGCTATACGTAGAACGTCGGACGGTTAACTGCGCGGGGGGGGTGGAGCAGTGCGACAGTGGCGGGTGTCGGCGTTTTGTGTGGCACGTAGTGACCACTAGTGGCGAGTCGCGGACACTACCGTAGCGAGTGGCCACCACCGGATACACGTGTGCCTGTGCGGCGCGTCTATACAAAATATGTTAAAAAGTGTGTTAAGTCGCCGTCGCTGGCCACCGGTGGCTGTGGTCAGTGGCCCATTTGCGCCGAGCCTAAGAATCCCTGTTCCGAAAGTCGACAGAGGTCACAGTGACGCTCGCAATATACTAGCTGTAGTCTGGAGCACTAATTTTGAATTTTCGGTACGTAGAATTCTATCTTGCAGGGTACTAATCTATACATATAATAAAACAGTAACGAAAGAAAAACTGTACATTGAGAATTTTCGAGAAAAAATAAGTGGCTTTTGTTAGAAAAACGTAACTGATGACAAAAAGTGACTTTTTAGAATTTTTGTCTGTTTGTCTGTTTGTATGTGTGTATGGTAGGGCTTCACGCCAAAACTACTGGATAGATTGAATTGAAATTCAGCAAAAATGTTCTTTGTAAACCAAGGAATACTTTAGGCTACATATTATCACGCCGTATGTTATGGGAGGTAAGCAATATTGATTTTAAAAGGTTTTTGTTCGTAATTGAATGCACAAAATGGCATGTTAGTTAGTTGCAAAACCATTTAGATAATTTTTACAAATAAACCTGATAGGAATTGTAGCAATCTAGAAGAAATCAACTTATTATCTGCATAATTCAGATACCCGTAATGCCATCTGTTGACCGAAAAAAGTACTAACTATCAAAAGCATGAGAATTACACCAAAATATATATTTTTAGTTACTAATGGTACTTTTAAAACGTCATAAACAGTGATTCTTTTGACACAAAACTTACCGTTATGCATTTGATGTATAACATAAAAAAAAAGATTTGGTCTGATTGCTCCACTGACGTTATTTTAATTATTTTTTGAACGGTTAATTCTCTCCACTCAACCTGTAAAGCACCCTGGTTGCTTCTGTACACTTGGACGAAGCTAGGCCGGCAAACTTAGCCAGGACACCTACGCACAACGGAGTCCATACTCTACTCTATTCGTTGCGGGTTTTTTTTATGGATGAGAAATCATCAAAATGACTTCTTCCGCTCTGGGTAGACTGGAAGGGAGTGTCAGACTCTTACTGACTAAAACCCATCTGTGTTTCTCTTTATGATCTTTGCGTTCTAGGGTCACGGTGACTCTTTCGAACAAATTCCGCAACCCTAGCAGGCTCTGGCCCTAACGGGCCCCGTCTACTTAGCTGACATCTCTTGGAGGTGCGTATGGAACACAACGCTTCGTCGACCCGGACCAGTGGCGCTATATAGGGTGTATAGCTCCATACCTCCTTCTCGCTCGAACTCGAAGCATTACTGTTTCACAAAAGGAGGTGACGGCTTCCCACGCCTCCGCACTCTGGACCATGGAGTGAACCAGAGCCGGTAGCGAGAGGTCGCCGTTGCTGATCGCCTCGATGAGGACACGGCAGTGCTCCGCCCAAGCAGGGCAGACCTTCACCGTATGCTCTGCCGTGTCCTCTGCGGGGGTTGACTTCTCTTCTGGTTGGTTTCCCCATGGACAACTTTATGTAGCGTTATCGCGTGTTAACAAACTTAGCAAATCATTATTCACAGTTCAACTTCGCTCACTGCTGAGCATAGGCCTCTCTTTTCGTGTGCCAATCCCCACGTTCCTGTGCCAGCCTCATCCAGGTTCTACCCACGATGGCAACAATATCGTCCGCCCATCTCGCCGCCCGGTCGACCAATACTTTTTCTTCCAGTCCTCGGACGCCACTCAGTCACTGCCTCACTGAACCTATCATCACTTGGGTTCTAATCCAACAAGCGATCTGTTTGCGGATGAATGGACGAAGATTTTATTGGAATGTCAGAAGTACTGTGAGAGGGATGCATGAAAGAGTTGTTAACCTTTTTAGTTTTATTCTTCTCTGTTTTGATTTTATCTGAATATTCATATACATGTATATTTGTGTTTTTCTTAGTTTTTGTCCTTTTTCTTATTAATAATATTTTTGTAGTTACTGTAATTGGTTTTTAACCGTTGTAATTAAATAAATAAATAAATCACCGCGCCTTGCCAAGTGTCCTGCCCAGCTCCACTTTAGTTCTACAATTCGTTTTCCGATGTTGAAAACCTTCGTACGTCTTCGGATCTCGACGACGTACCTCTATCAAGCATGGAACGCTTCATGGCTCTCTGTGCAACTATCAGTCTGTAAACAGCCTCCTGCGTGAGCGTCCATGTAAGTAAGTAAGTCATGGTGGGAAAAGCACACTGGTTATAAAGGCGGGAATTCAGACATTGCGGAATTTTGGCAGGCCTCAGAATGTCGTCCATTTTGATAAAAGCGGCCCATCCAAGGTGTGTTCCTCTCGATACCTCCGTTTGTTGATTTTCTTTGCCAATTGAAAGGATATGGCCAAGATAAACATATCGGTTAATCATCTCCAACAATTCATTTCCAGATTTGAATCGCTGAAGGTGTTTGCCATAACCTTCGTCTGGGTTATATTCATCCCAAGACCACAAAATCAAACCACAAAGTCATCTGCAAATCTTAAGTGAGACAGTTGGGCAGAAAATTGACGAACCGGCAACACACCGGTGTGCGCCGAATTAATCACGAATTTAATGTTTATTACCAATTACATAAGGTTTAATTTTTTTTTGGGAATTTTCACATGTCGGGGCTGGAGCGGTTAATACCGCTATAGTCCCAATCTATACCCACATTTTTAACACATCTTCTAGGACTGCTGTGAATAGTTTCGATGAAATGAAAGAAGCATTATCATTACAACGTTTTTCACGAAAAATTATTTGAACAGAAGAGGTGATACTCGACGGCGCGTTGTGTTCCACGCGCGTCACAAAAAGATGTCAGCATAAAGACGAGGCCCGCTAGGGCCAGTGCCTGCCAGGGTTGCGGTATTTGTTCGAAAGAGTCACCACGGCCCTGGAACGCAAAGGGCATTAGGAGGAACACAGATGGGTTTTAGTCAGTAAGAGTATGACACTCCCTTCCATTCCTCCCAGAGCGAAAGGAGTCATTTGATGTTTTCCCATATATAAAAAAAGAGGCAAGCAATGATAGACATTGACTGTTCGTATTAGATATACGAACACATTGATCTTACCTAGCCACATCATTTTATAATACATACACGCGAACGAAGTCAAGTCGCGGGCAACAGCTAGTTGTCTATATAGATAGGTTCGAGGAAAGCAACAAGCTCCTGAAACTTGAAATCGACATTCAAATTCGTGGTCCTGCTGAACGCTCGCACGAAAGTTATCATCGTTGATTCCTCAGGCGCAGTGGCCCATTTGCGCCGAGCCTTACAGTGGTATGTCATGTACTTATTGGCATCGGTGGGCAGTCCCACCAATGCCATACAACAACATGGCAGAGCCCGCATCACTATACGGGCTCTACAACTTTAGAACCATAGCCTTCTGTCATATCTTTCCTCGAAGCAGCACAAATAGCATGAATGGGTCTATTGTATGTTCTACACGAATGATAACTCGTCTCCTCGGAACAAACAAAGCATAAGAGTGGGGAATCCAATCTCATTTTTACGTTTGGACCAAAATATTATGAAACCTGGATGTTGTCTTTTAATAATTAACTCAAATCGTGAATTTAAATAATTATATACCTACATGTGTGACTTGTTTTCGGGGGAACAGCCAGTTATAAATAAAACAAAGAAAACAAATTCTGGTTCTTTAATAAATAAGTTACAATATTACATTGTTTTAAAATTTACAGGATTGATTAACAAAAACAAAGGTAAGTTATTTATGACCCTGCAGACACAGCTGGCCATCAAATAACCGAGAAAACTCTGATTTACCTCAGTAAATAGAAAAAAAAGTTTCTATTTGAGCAGCATGGATGGGGAGAAACGGAATACCTACTATGTGTGAATCTGTAGTTAGGTGCAGAACAGTCATCCGCATGACAATGGTAAGGCCTGGTCCACACGTCGAATATTAGTAGGACATTTTACAATTTTTGGCATCACATGGCAGCTTCAAACCGCATTACTTTGTTTTTAACAGTATCTTTAAATACTGGGATGTTCACGCGTGAACACCCTTCTTGTTACGTCAAGGTTAAGGTTCACACAGAACAGCGCCGGGTAAACGTGTGGAACGGACGCTTACAGTTGACTGAGAAAGCCTTCTTATACATTTCGCGTCACTTGTGAAAAATAAAATGAACCTTATGACTAAAGGAAATAAGGTTAATTTTGGACGCAATAAATACGCCAAGTGAGTGTCAGCACTATGTTGAAGCACATACATATATACATAAGTACAAACAAGTGTTTATATTGACATGCGGATGACATTACGATCGCGATGCTCAAATCAAATATATTAATTGTAATAAAATTTCATTAGGAGACTACAATGTGGCCAAAAAAATCCGGGTTTAAATATATCATGTAATATTACGGTATCGGTCCATTTATTTGCTATGATAATAATTTAAATAAATTGGAAATCAAATAGAAAATTATTTATTGGACAAATGAGCAGCATCTTAGATTGAAATGTAACGTTTCATACGTATTTCGTTGGGATTAGTATTAACACCTGCAAAGTTGGACCCATAATCGTATTCAGTGACTGACAATTGGACAGGATACCATTTTCTGACGAAGAAAAGGTAGTGAGGTAAAAAATAGAATGAGGAAAATTGAATGATCCTAACAATTTGCTAGCATGGATAGTTCAATTTGAATTTAAAAAGAAACACATTTTTGTTTATTATTATAATATTTTTACATGAATAGATAAACTAAAATATCGATCACGGTCTTTGAAAAGTCAATGAATAGAAAAAATTATTTTCCTCTTGTTCACATAGTCAATAATTTTAGTTCTACATGGTTAAAATACACGCGAAATAATTTATTTGCAATTTTCTAACAAACATACTATTTTCAATTTATTCAAACATTTTTTTGGTTAGGTTGAATTTGAATCCATTCATTATTTTTGCAAATTCGTTCACTACACCAACATTAGTACAGTCCTCGTCAATTAACTTTGCCCCTCTGAAGTTAGCCATTTGCAAAGATCGCGCAGGTGCAGTCACGTAGACGGGAGCAAGCGGGACGCAAGCATGCATCGAACGTAAACGTAAGACTGAGACATAAAATCGCAACGCTATAATCCCCGCCCCCATGTCTCTTGCGCATGCGCAGTTGCAGTTTGTTCGTAATTTTGACTACTACGCAGCCACTCGTAGCCAACTTCAGAGGGGCAAAGTTACTTGACGAGAACTGTAGTTGTAGCTTGGCAAAATTATTTTGTTTAGGACTAATAAGTTACTTTACGGTACGATTATGGGTCATACTCATAGTGCCGTCCATGGACGAAAGCCTAAAGACACGCACTTTATGCTTTTAAAATGTGGGTAAATTTCGTTTAAATGCGTTTTCCGATAAATATTTAGGTTGACCAATGGTCAAATAAATAACTATTAGTTGAAAACTATTAGTAAATGACTAATAATGAATTAAAAACGCATTTTAACTAAAGGACAATGCCAATCTATGTATGTGTGGAAGTTGGACCAAGAGCTGCACAGAATGGGCTTTGATTGACACGGGCCGTGACGGGCTGGCTGGCTAACTTTTTTACTGGGTTCCTTAATTTTTTTACTAGTTTTTTAGTTATATTGCATTTTATTCCTCAGGCCAGCAATAATATTCAAACCGAAGCGCTTCAAATTTTGTACCAGGAGTCAAGAGAAGTTGCGGATTTTGTTCGAAAGAGTCACCGCGGCCCTGGAACGCAAAAGGCACTAGGATGGGTGGGGTGCGTTTTAGTCAGTGCTTTCACTGAAACCCATCCGTGTTCCTCCCTCCCGTGTGGAGCGGGAGAGTGTCAGACTCTTCTGACAGTCTCTCCCGCTCCACCCATAGCAATAGGAGTCATTTGATGATTTCCCACCTTAAAAAAGAGAGAGAGAGAGAGAGAAAAGAAAAATAATGTTTTGTTGTGAATTATTTTGTTTCGAAAAATGAACTTCAAGTTAACAAATGGACTCACTCAACCACTTTAAAATAATGTTGACAGTGGAAATACTTATCATTGATGAATAAATGTCATTAATACAGAAACTATTTTTATAATATTATGTATTACTAATTGTACTTTTTATCTAATAATCGTAAAAACTAAAAGAGACCAGCCGATCGATTCTGTAAACATGCCGAAGTGAAAAAGAACAAGAAGGGTTGGGTGAAGTGACCACGAAGTGAGCTGTCATTCCATCTTGATTACATGGATTGACAGCTAACTTCGTGATCACTTCACCCAAGCCTTCAATTCGAAATGTTTACAGAATCGGACTGCCGATCTCCCGGGAGAAGTCTTGTTCTTCGTCTCTGGCTTTTGACTGGGTCGGAGTGAACACTGTTAAGAATCAGAGCTCTCTCTTGCCTTTGTTGGCCAGTATGAGTGGAGATTCGCTGGAGCAAACGTGCATAGGAGGATGATGTAGAATCCGGTAGGATCCACCTTATAATATCTTTGTGCCTTACCCACCCTAAAAACCAAACTATCAACAATCTTAGAATTACGGTCAGAGCCCTACCAGCACCTTACTAGATTACACATCCTTCTCCCGAGCACTGTTGCTCTTGCAAATTTCCACTCAGCCCACCCAATTACGGCAAGAAATAGGTGGAAGCTCTGTTTAATCCTCATTTTTTACATCAGCTGGTCAGTAAAGGCAAGCTGGAGACGTGGAACAAGACTTCTTCCAGGTAATTTGGTCCGTGGGGTCGCTACTGCTCAACAGTTCGCCATTAAACTGCTTTACGGCAAAGTAAAATCTACCTAACCTACACAGACCTAGGGTTCACTAAGGCGCGTTTACAGCGTGCTACGGGACGACGTTCATGTATTTATTTTGGAGAGCAAAACATCTCAAAATATTATTTAAGAAGAAACAATTAACTAATAACAAAACATGTTTTTATTTTTTTCTTGGGTCTATTTTTTAGTGTATATTAATGCTACGATCTCAATATAGGTGCATTCAATCCTGGGCAGCACTTGGTCCAGATCCTGTCAATGTCATTTAACCATTATTTGTAACCATATTACCTTTTGACTTCCTCGTAACAGCTACACAGACGTCTACATCTCAAGACTTAGTTTTACAAACATTGCATACTAATCTCGGTATAACATCTAACATAAATATTGTTACATAAAAATCAATCAAGGAGTTATTGTTGTCTTGGTTCAGGAGGATACTTCAAATATAATTTAAAGAAATGTTTTAATAAGACAACAGTCAAAGAAAAGTGCAGTATTTTTAGTAAGAAGGTACACCTATATTACTTTAATTCACTGATTCTTAGTCGACACTTAAATATAAAAGTAAATGAACTTACAAATACATGGTTAACATTTTTAAGTAGGTAAAGCTTAGAAATGCATAGGGCAACATTTTAAAGAACACAGGTTACAAGAACTTATTCTCTTACTAGTTACATAATGTTTTAAACTACTAGCCTCTTTTTTGATATTATACTTAAATTGATAATTCGAGATAATTTAAATCCATTGCCACCAACTCAAGTATCAACTTTAACCGTGTGTATTTTGAGTTGATTTTTAAGTGACTGGGTCGCAATGGTATTTGAACTTTGTGTGACATAGAGAGAGATGCAAAAATGGACAATTATCTCGAATTCTTTGTCATGGAAAAATGGTTAGTAATTTATTTACATCAATGTTGCTCGAATGGAGTTCTTTTATCAACAAAATTTTGTTTTATTTTTTAAAGTACTTAACTTATATCAATAATTACAAAAATATTTAGACAGATCATTGTACGTACATAAAAACAAAGTATGGGTGGGAAGCAATTTTCTGGTTAATTATAAAGGACGGATATGATGTTCAAGTTAGAAATCTGCTGCCAAATTTATACAAGCTAATAATATAAGAAAGATTTACGATTATTTCCGATGTAATTGTCTAATGACAACACATTATTACTGAAATTTCTTAGTTTAAAAGTTTGTTTAGCTGCCACAAACAAATGGATAAAGCAAACTGACAGTACTATTCTTGCGCTGTTATTGTTATTTCAACTAGAATAAAACAAGAGATCTACGGACATACAAATAATTTGTGAAGCTTCTTTGTATTTCATTTGATCATTTTTCATGAAAATAATATTGTGCATGAATTATAACAAAAATGACGTTACGATAAAGACTAGGTGGTTAGTTCATTTTTAAACTTAAGAGTTGGTGAGCAAACGTCGCTTTTTCGTTGGCCCGGCACTCCGGGGCGCCATGCCAATCTACACTTACCCTCAATAATATTAAACGATTTAGCAAATTAAACTACATTTCAACAGGTTGTATAGTAGGCCTGATATATATAATAAAATAATTTCTTCGCATAATTACATTATTATATTTTATAAATAATCTATGAATACGTTTAGAATCTAAGAGAGAGCGTGTACCTACTCGAGTAGGTATGTGAGACTACATCAATAATTGTTATCACACAGGCTTCGAAGCGATATTATCTACTAGTTCAACCGACAACACCACTAATAACGATCTTTGGTAAACTTTGAGAAACATGTAAGTACATACATAGGTACATACCAGTGAATCCAGTCTGTCTGTTAGTACTCTAAGAGTTGAAGCTACTAAATGTAGTAGGTAGGTACCTACCTATTGTTAGGGAACTTTAATCACAAACAAATTATCTGCAGCGGAAAAACAAGGAATGTCCTTCATAATTAGTACACGAATAGTGATTTTGTCGAATACCGAATATTCGGCCAGGCTCTCAGCGTATTTTGCATGATTTTGTATTCGGTATTCGGGCGAATATCGAATAGTAGTAAAAGTAGCCGAAAAGGCCGAATGCCAAATAATAGCAGAATATTCGTGGCACCTCAGTCATAATCATTATTCTCTTGGTCGTATTTTAACTTTTATGGTCGCAGGATATTTTTTCTGCCATCCCTACTTCTTGATTAGTCTTCATCTCAGCAGTCATCCCTATTCTTGCCATATTCACACAGTAACAGTTCATCACTACAAATAGAATTATAGGTAATTTCTTTAACAAAAATCCTCATTCTTTTATGAAATAACTTGTATGACATGCCATGCAAAGTTTTCATAACAGTAAGTATTTTCAAGTTCGTGTTGAAATACATAAAATTACATGTCTAGTCTTTCCGCTGTCCCAGGGTCGAACAATTAATTTTAAATGCACCTATGCTACAGGGCCCGCAGTTTCGAGGAAATCAGTCGTGGAACCTATTAGCCAAAAAAATCCTATCTTCGCTAAAGAACCTCCTATTATTAAATGAAATGCCGAAAGACAACCTAAACTCTCCCAGGCGGGGAGCTGAACCTTTTTGCATCCCGTTTTATATATGTACTTATATGTAGGTATCGAAATAACGGTTACAATAGGACAACCAATAATTTCCTGTAGTTTGCTGAATAACTTAATATTCATCATATTTCCTAAATAACTGAGAATTCATCAAAACTGCGAATTTTTCCATCCGTTTTAGATCGTACTTCACTATTTTAAGGTGTTGCCGGTCTAATAACGCCATCTAGTAACAATTACATGCCTAGTGTTCTAGCACTGTCTGTAGATAATTTCAAATATCATTCTTAACTACTAAAAGGCAAATTTGAATGAATGTTAAGCCATTAACGCTTTGGCGGCCTAATTCTAGTTCGCTATTGACCACTGTACTACATTGTCTCCTCTACACCTCGTCCTCATGAACTCGTTTTGCGTGTGATCGCCTGACCCCTAATGGGTACTCGGTTCAGTATTAAAGTAAACGAGCGAATGCTTATTCTATCCGCTTTACCACGTCGTGTTTTTGTGAAACACAATGTCAAGATTTAGTTCCAGTTCCAGTATTAAGTTGTAAAACACACGTTGAGCAATATAAGACACAGCTTTTTTTCTGTACGAAAAAGTCAAGAATATTAAGAAAATAATGCTCTGGTTGTAGTTATTTGTTCGGTTAGTCTTCTCTAGACCCACACACAGGACAAACTGGACAGGTACTGTACGGCAGCAGCAGTACGCTGCGGCATCTACATATCTCACAATTAGAGTACAGTGATACAAGCTCAATCGTTGCGTGAGGTGAGTCCTTTACAATAAATCTTTCACTAAATACGACCTAACCTAAATAAAGCTTACAGTCATGGTCTTAAAGAAATGCAAAACTCTAAAAACTATACTTTCTTTCTAATTCGAGGTATGTTTTCTCTTTACACTTGTTCAAAAACTTAAAATCATATTATTTCCATGGCGTGAACAATGAACATTTCAAATCAAGTTTCTAATGGACCTAAACGACATTATAACACCCGTATGTACGTATGATAATTATTTTATTCATGATAACTGAGTCCATGGATAGTTCATTATAATGTGCTACATAATATTCTTGAAACAGAACAAGATAATAAATAGTATAATGTACAAAATTCAGTTTTTTTTTACTGAAATCAGTGCCAAACGACAAAATTTTGGCTCCCGACGTGAGCCGTACAGGGAGCATCGGGAGACAAAATGCTGTCGATATTACATAGCAGTCAAACTTGTGCGTCAAGTTAACCGAGTCAAATATTATCCAACCAGGAAGTAAATCCTACTTATCCGTCCTAATCGAACCGCTGGAAATGCATGTTATTTTGGGTGTCGAAGAGTTGTGCGCTTTTATTCTTTTGTTTTACTATAAACATGCGCCAAGGCCGCCTCTATCTTGGCCGCCTACACATTGGTACTCAAAATACACCAATATGTAGTTTGGATGAGCAATTAATTAGTCCAGCACACACAGACTCGCTCAGTTACTCGGTGAGCTAACGATTAGCAAGCTAAATTAACAGTCGGTCTATTCTCTGTAGTACATCACACAGGTGAAGTGAGCCTGATCTGCCGGTCGATTCTGTTGACATCTCACGGTGTACACTTAGGCGGAGTGAACGACAAGTGAGCTGTCATCCCATCTTATTTGTGTGGTTTGACAACTCACCCGTCATCGTGCACCCCGGGGCGTGTTTAAGACGGCGAAATTTTCGCTGAACAAAAATTATACTAGCGAGGGTACGCTGAACGAAGTCAAAGGTTTTTATCAATGTTAGCTGTCATTCAATCTGTCAATCATTCTGCCCCTTTCGTTTACAACAATTCGCATCATTATTTCATCCATGATCTACGCACAATACAATAATATTCCATGATGAGCAACTAAGTACTCGTTTTAAAAAATATTCGTATCCTCAATCATAGGGCGCGAATCGAGCAAATATGTCAACATACATCTTTTAATCTGACAGCAGGATAAAATTTAACGACCTAAAAAGGTCGCTAAAATTCATCCTAGCTAGGCGAAAACTTATCCGTGGACGCCCCTGAACGGGGCAGGGCCTAAACCACCAACTCTTAGTAACTCGCAGCATTACTTTCATATTACTTCCAGTGGGAAAGAGACGGAGCTATACGTCCTGTATAGCTCCGTCTCTTTCCCACTGGAAGTAATGTTGAAGTAATACTGCTTTAAGAGTTGGTGGTTAGGCCCCTGATTAAAAGTCAGTTTAATTTTTCGCCTCGCGGTGCGCTGGAACAGGGTGTTTGACGTTTAGTCAGTTTAAATTTTATACTGGATAATTGATTTAAACGCACCCCCGCCCATGTGTTCACTTCGACATGTTTACGATGGAGCTCACTTCACTAAGCTTCCAAGGTGAGATTTTTACAGAATAGCAGTACTGGTTCACATTTGGGTCTGACCAACCAGTAGATGTCGTTGACAGTCTGTCAGCTCTTTAGTCACATTTATGCCATGCAAACCTTCAGGCTCGTTTATTTGAATAATACAAAAGCGCGAGCACCGTGCAGTCGAGCATGTATGGCCTACGGATAGTTGTTCCAGTGTTGGCTGTTTGTGAATGTGAGTTTATATGTTTGTAAACGCACCCAAGATATACAGGAGTAATTCCTAGTGTGGGGCAACGTTTAAAGAAAGAAAAAATAAGACTCATGTTGGTCAGATAATGCAAGCATTTTGTCAATAATAATAGATGTTGATAATTATGCTTTACCGAAATGTCGGTCCGTCATTTTGTCATGTGATGTGGGCGTCCGTATTCAGACTCAGTCAGAGCGTGCGCGGTAATTAATTGACATTTCACTACAAGTCCCGCTGCTTATCACCTCGCCGCAATCGTTATATATTTCGTTTTGGCAGAGCTTCGGTCAAATGACGAAGATCATTGCAAACTGAAGCCCAATTCTCGTACTTAAAAAAAGAATTTTGAAAATCGGCAAACAATTGCCGGAGAAATCGGTGAGCATGCATAAAAAAATACATACAGACGATCATAAATAACCACCTCCTTTTTTAAGTCGGTTAAAAAGCGTTTAAATTCAAGTCGCAATATCATCTCAGAGACAATAAATGTCAGAACTTATCAAAATGTAAGGAAATTAGTGATATTTTTGACAGTTAGCGACAGCGATGTGAAAGCGAACGCTCCTTATAAATACGAGGATTGCCCCCTCGGAACTATTGACAAAATGAAACGGACGGTTACAAATGAAAGCTATGGCGATTGTAAATATTACTCGATTGGATAGTTGGTCGCCTTTATAACAACACTAAACTGTTACACTAAAATTATTAAAAAATGAGGATAGGCGGAAGGATTAACCCTTTTTCTCGTTCTTTCTCGTTTTTATGCTCTACTCGACCAACAACCTTCTAAAGTGTCCTAAAATAGTACGAGTTACAGCTGCCATTGTCATTATTACATCATTTGTAATTGCTTTAACATAATCTCAGACTAATTTAATGCATTATTTTATTTTTCAAGATTCATGCTCAGATCCTTTGATGTTTTTAACATCGTCAAAACATCTTTTTATATAACAATATAATATAATGATAATACATGATAAATATGTATACGCTGCAATTATATACAATTATTTTATTTACAGTAGATACTACCGGTATCTGTTATCTGTTTCCTAGGCACTAAGTAATTTGTGTTACAAAAGATCCGCGAAAACTTTTGGAGACAATTCCGTAAAATGAAAGATTGACCAACTCAAAGAGCAGTTGCAATTTGTTATCGGTTGAATATAAAATAATAATAAACTCCAACAAATCTTGGCCGAATTAACTTTAAGGCTCATCGTGGACGTTATTTAAAAAATGTACCTAAATTTTTGTGACATAAAGAGCAAAATTGTACAAACGCCAAAAAGTGAAGAGGAGAGGTGTACAGACGCCAGCACGTCAAGCTACTAGAAACAGTCAAATTTTCCCAATCAACCTTGAACCTAACACTTCAGCGTTAAAGTTGAAAATCTATTAAAGAAATTTGACAGATTGTTGTAGCTTGATGTGTCTGTACAAAAACACGCGTTTGCTAATTAAGGCCCTCGTGATGAAAAACAGATTATTTTTTAAAGCTCCGATTTAGTTGCTAACCCGGGGCCATTTATGAACTCCCGGGTTAGCAACTAACTCTGAGTTAAAAGATATTCCTGGTTTTTGCAAGCGGGTCTTAGTCGCTAATAACAAAGTTTATTATTGAATTTCATCTCTGTGCCTAAGGGCACTACATCTTATTACATCTCCTTTGTATGACGGTATAAAGCAGATGTTTGTTCTACGTCCTACCATCAACATATGAAAATATATATGAAAAAATTGCAGAATAATTATAATTGTTATTAGTATGATAGGCAAGTTCACTCGGTGATCAACCAATCAAGAGTTTCTTACAAATGAAATTGATTTTACACACTTACAAACTATTTTATATATCGTAGCGTATTTCGTCAAAACATTATATTAATAATCTCAAGCAGTTTAGAATTTAAGTTTTTTATGATTATGATTGTCATGGTTACAAATCGTTTTCGAGTACTGATAGGAAAATTCATAAGCCCAATTGCGTAACACACTAGCAATCGTTTTGACAGAACGATATAATTATTAATAACATCATTAATTAATTGCAAACAACATTCTAGTCAAGTAATCCATAAACATACCAAAAAATGTTTTGGCATACAATACTTTACAAAGCTACGTTACCGAGATATTTGGAATCAAAGTTCCCATCGATCATCGCCTCCAAATACAACATGTAACAGAATTAACAGTAAAAGTTGTTTATAATTATGAGTACAGTGACCCCTTAAGAGGTATTGCGTTTATTGTCACACGTTGTATATGTCGCAACCAATTAGCTTAATCAGCCGTTTAATTGGTTGCCAGCCTTTTCATTTAAATGTGCCGATTTTCTAGCGACTTAAGTGACATTTTTTTTCAACATCGTTTAATGACTTGCCCATGACACTTATGTCGCTGATTAAACGGCACAGTTCAATGAAAAGGCTAGACTTTTAATAAAACGGCTGATTCAGCTAGATGGCTGCGACATATATATTTGGAGGCAATGTTCGTTGACAAAAATGACCTGAGATATAGTGACCCTGACCTAGGCTTGACTCTAGGTCACTAAGTCTAGCCTTTTCATTATTAGTTATAGTTTCTAAGTGTCCTCGACCCTTAAACATTTAACATGACACAACCTTTTTTTAGGATGTCAAGTCATGATGATAAGCAACAGAACTTGAGATATTCTGTGTAAAAACTTTGCCTATAAGGCCTGTCGTCACAAAGCGTTTTATCGTAAAAGTTTGCGCAAAAACATGGCGTCCAAATTTTTGTCATCAGTTACATGCTTGCTCGTGCAAATTTAGATTCTGTGTAAGCACGATCTTAAACGTGTATGCGGGCCTTTTTAGCTAAGTCCAGGAATTTTCATTCACTTTTCGTTCTGTCACCTTTTCAAACTGTCATTTTTATTTGTTATGTTGGCTGTTCGCGTCGTCGGAAGAAATCTCATGTACTATGCTAATAAAACTTAATGTTTTCGTCATTCAGCAACTTATACTATTTTTGTGATGTTACTAAAGTATGGGGTAGCATAAGAACGGTTAAAAAAAAGGTCCAGCGTAACCTTAATCAGTACTGCTACCACTTTGCTGCTTGGTTAATCTTGACTATGAAACAAAGCCCGTTCGCAAAGAAGCTTCTTATTTCGGCCAAAACGTTAGTTGTAAAGTTGATTGTGTATGAAGGTTCAGAGCGAAAGTTGTTCCACCATTCAAAACGAAAATGTCCGACTGAACAGCTGTTGGGTTGTTCACTGCCCAACTAATATCCTTTTATTTGAATAAATTAAAACCTTCTCGATTGGCTCCTCGATGTCATGGTTGCAAGCGCTTCCTGCTAAGCATTTGGTCCGCTCAGAGCTGCGGGGCGAGGGGTGTCACACCTGCGTGCCGTGCGCGCGCTCGGCGTCCAGCGTGACGTCCTCGGGGGACGCCAGGTCGGCGCGCAGGCGCACGCCGCGCCCCGTTAGCGTCCAGCGACACGCCGCGCCGCCCACCCTGCGGGGGGACATACGCTTACTATACGTCCTCTAAAGGTAGCACTTGACTTGCTGTATTTGTCAAAATATTCACGTTACTTGGGTAATAGAAAATGTGACTCTAATTTCATTAACATAAAGTACAATGTTGAACAAATTATGTAAGGCGAATATTTGCGCAAATACGCCAAGTGAAGTACCATCATAAGAGAGGACGCGAAGACTTAGTGCACTAGCTGGCCTAGACAAAAACTTTTGACGTTATCGCTACAGAAAAGTTATTTGTCTAGGCCAGCAGGGCACATGTCAGACATAACTATGAAATTAAGTTTTTGCATACAAGGATCAAAATTGTCCCACGTAATACAGCAAAGAGGTGTATCAAAAAATTATAAAAGTGAGTATAACAAGATGGCGTACTTCTCAGCAAAGTAGGTATTGTAGCGGTATCTATATCGCTACGTACTAACTAAACAACTGACATAGCGACATCTATACTGCTAGATACTGACTAAAGACCTGACGTCACAAATTCTGCATCGCGGTATCAGAGTTTTCCGAGCGTTTTGAACTTATACCTGAACCCAAATTTTAATCTTTGGGCAGTTGCCCACGCGACAAAACACCCGTTTGGTCGGAGGATCCTCCCTTTTCAATGGTGGTATGCGGGACTTCACACTATGATCCGCATACCTCTTCGATGTTTTCAATAGTGTAGCAAGTATATTCATCTATATACAATGGCGAAATACAAGGGCATTGTACTTATCATTATGAAAAACTTTTACGATGGGACCAACACCGAAATCGTGAAAAAAAAACAGCTGTTCAGTACATTTGAAGAGATAAGCGCACAGAAATGTATGAGGTAGTCGATTTTTTTTCGTGATTTCGGTCTTGCTCCCATTGTACAAGTATGTGTAATGGGAAACTACTAAACTACTGGGGCTTGAAACATTTCATTTTGCACAAGGCTTCCTTTAATTACGTAGGTGAGCACTAAGAAGGGAAATTTGAAAATGCACCTTTAAGGGGTGAAAGTCGTTTATACCAAATCTGTGCAGACGAAGTCGCGGTCGCAGTACTAGTTCTACAGATGACTGCCCCCAAAACTAAGTTTGACGTGGCGTAATTTCGTATGGATCGTGATCCTTCTTCTATGTTTAACGCTAATTGTACTAAGAGCCTGTTGATACAGGCTCTTCGTTAGATGACCGAATATCCACTATGGTCGATGCCAGATAAATTTACAATTACGGTGTTTCCTTAATATAATATCCCTTCGTAGGTACCTGAACAATGAATCATGAATCGTTTTTTATTGATCACTCTAGATGTCGATTCAAGATAGCTTTATGTCTTTATTTCTGTTTTCGGAGTTAATGCGAATAAATGTAGGCGATGACTATTGCAATGACCGTTTTTGCAAATTCATCACTTCATTAGGCTTCGACCATACTTCACCTAATAAATTCAAAAAAGGAACACAATTTCTATAACATTATCTACCAAGTCAGCTAACGGGTGCTTAATTGTAGGTGATGAAAGAGGAGAGCCTGTTTCACATGTGTAAGCAGGTGTGGGTAAGATGTTAACTGGGCGAGCGTTACCTGCAGAGCGAGTCGTCGGGCGGGCTGCGCGGGCTGCGCGGTGCGGGCTGCGCCTGCGGCGCTGCGGGCGCGTCGTCGTCGTCCGGGGAGCCCTCGCTGGCCGAGCTGGAGCCCGCCGAGCTGCCGCCGCCGCGGTAGCGCTCCACCTCGTCTGAATTACACATATTGTCTGTTTAACTACTACACACGGACTAAATCTGGGACAGACTATATGGCAAGAGTGAGGCTAACCATGCATCACGCGAGACGTAACTGCAGGCGTTTAATATTCGCGGTACTTGTGTTATACAATTTTATTTAGAAATAAGATTCTCACAAGAAGCAACAAGGATAATGTGACCAGGGTTTTTGTAGAACACAATATGGTTTAAGAGTTTCTTTGGAGTTTCTTGCACGTTCTTCTCCATAGAGATCTACGCTTTCAACCTATTTGGTCTGTGTACGCTTTGGAACGTGCAAATAGCTTCATGTTTTTGACTGACTTTGACAATTCAAACAGGTACTTTTGAATTGTCAAAAACATGAAGCATAAAATGTTTATTTAAAAAAAATGCTTTGACTTAAAAGATTGTTTTTTTTGTTTGAAAGAGTATTTTCCCGCACTGGTCCCATTTCAATTTGGTGAAGATCTAATGAAGAACTTCGGAGCTAGTAACGGAACTCTTCAGTAAATGATAGCTAATCTACCGGGACTACTGAACATGTCTGTTTATTGTTTGCACCAGTTCATAACATAATATCACGCAAACACCACGTCACGTGAAGGGGTACGCAGATATGTACAAGTCAACAATATTTTTGGGGTTATCTATTCGGGCATCACTTTATTGTTTATGAACCGATCTTGATGTTGTATTTCTTGCGTTGGGTTCTGATAAAGCAATATTTTTTTTATATTTGTTACCTCATATCTCCGTCATCTATGAACCGATTTGAAAATATCTTGTTTTATGTGAAAAGTTTTACTTCTCGATTAGTCCCATTGAAATTTAATCAAAATCGGTTCAGTAGTTTGGTTTTTAAATCCAAATAGCTGGAAAAAATCATCCATGTATACGAAATTGCGTATTCTGCTTTCCTGTGACTTTCCAGTGGTGTTGTTAGATGTGGGGTACCGCTAAAAAACAAAAAAAAACACTACAAAGTACAAAATAGCTTTGATTTCGATGGTCGGTGTTAAATTACGAAGAAACAACCAAAAGTTGTTTGTTTTTTGACTAAAGATTTAACGGCTGGCCTTAAGGTTCCACGTCGTTGAGTTGTGGTCGCTTCTATCTATCTTGGTTTGGTTTCCGCCCTTAGTTCTGATGTTGGATCATTGTGCGTGAGTAAATAGTAGTGTTCGCTTGCGGTAGTATCTGTGGCGGAAGGTATCGTACCACGTTTGTCGTCGCAGTCCGGCGCGTCCTCCAGGCTCCGCAGGATCTCAGCGCACAGCTCCGAGTCCAGAGGCACCGGGTTATCTGATTCCCTGCAAGTGGCATACTTCGATTGAACTTCATGTTCACAATACTGATTGTTTGACTGACCTGACTTGTACAACGAATACATACAGCCTTTACTTAGTGAGGTTGTGATGGGGGCGAGTCTGCTTCGTGTCACTGTTACGGGGGAGAGTCTGCTTCGTGTTACTGTGACGGGGAATGCCTTTACTTGGTGAGGTTGTGATGGGGGCGAGTTTGCTGCGTGTCACTGTGACGGAGGATGTCTTTACTTGGTGAGGTTGTGATGGGGGCGAGTCTGCTTCGTGTCACTTGTGACGGGGGAGAGTCTGCTTCGTGTTACTGTGACGGGGAATGCCTTTACTTGGTGAGGTTGTGATGGGGGCGAGTTTGCTGCGTGTCACTGTGACGGAGGATGTCTTTACTTGGTGAGGTTGTGATGGGGGCGAGTTTGCTGCGTGTCACTGTGACGGAGGATGTCTTTACTTGGTGAGGTTGTGATGGGGGCGAGTCTGCTTCGTGTCACTGTGACGGGGGAGAGTCTGCTTCGTGTTACTGTGACGGAGGATGTCTTTACTTGGTGAGGTTGTGATGGGGGCGAGTCTGCTTCGTGTCACTTGTGACGGGGGAGAGTCTGCTTCGTGTTACTGTGACGGGGAATGCCTTTACTTGGTGAGGTTGTGATGGGGGCGAGTTTGCTGCGTGTCACTGTGACGGAGGATGTCTTTACTTGGTGAGGTTGTGATGGGGGCGAGTCTGCTTCGTGTCACTTGTGACGGGGGAGAGTCTGCTTCGTGTTACTGTGACGGGGAATGCCTTTACTTGGTGAGGTTGTGATGGGGGCGAGTCTGCTTCGTGTCACTGTGACGGGGGAGAGTCTGCTTCGTGTTACTGTGACGGGGAATGCCTTTACTTGGTGAGGTTGTGATGGGGGCGAGTTTGCTGCGTGTCACTGTGACGGAGGATGTCTTTACTTGGTGAGGTTGTGATGGGGGCGAGTCTGCTTCGTGTCACTGTGACAGGGGAGAGTCTGCTTCGTGTTACTGTGACGGAGGATGTCTTTACTTGGTGAGGTTGTGATGGGGGCGAGTCTGCTTCGTGTCACTTGTGACGGGGGAGAGTCTGCTTCGTGTTACTGTGACGGGGAATGCCTTTACTTGGTGAGGTTGTGATGGGGGCGAGTTTGCTGCGTGTCACTGTGACGGAGGATGTCTTTACTTGGTGAGGTTGTGATGGGGGCGAGTCTGCTTCGTGTCACTTGTGACGGGGGAGAGTCTGCTTCGTGTTACTGTGACGGGGAATGCCTTTACTTGGTGAGGTTGTGATGGGGGCGAGTCTGCTTCGTGTCACTTGTGACGGGGGAGAGTCTGCTTCGTGTTACTGTGACGGGGAATGCCTTTACTTGGTGAGGTTGTGATGGGGGCGAGTTTGCTGCGTGTCACTGTGACGGAGGATGTCTTTACTTGGTGAGGTTGTGATGGGGGCGAGTCTGCTTCGTGTCACTTGTGACGGGGGAGAGTCTGCTTCGTGTTACTGTGACGGGGAATGCCTTTACTTGGTGAGGTTGTGATGGGGGCGAGTTTGCTGCGTGTCACTGTGACGGAGGATGTCTTTACTTGGTGAGGTTGTGATGGGGGCGAGTCTGCTTCGTGTCACTTGTGACGGGGGAGAGTCTGCTTCGTGTTACTGTGACGGGGAATGCCTTTACTTGGTGAGGTTGTGATGGGGGCGAGTCTGCTTCGTGTCACTGTGACGGGGGAGAGTCTGCTTCGTGTTACTGTGACGGGGAATGCCTTTACTTGGTGAGGTTGTGATGGGGGCGAGTTTGCTGCGTGTCACTGTGACGGAGGATGTCTTTACTTGGTGAGGTTGTGATGGGGGCGAGTCTGCTTCGTGTCACTGTGACAGGGGAGAGTCTGCTTCGTGTTACTGTGACGGAGGATGTCTTTACTTGGTGAGGTTGTGATGGGGGCGAGTCTGCTTCGTGTCACTTGTGACGGGGGAGAGTCTGCTTCGTGTTACTGTGACGGGGAATGGCTTTACTTGGTGAGGTTGTGATGGGGGCGAGTTTGCTGCGTGTCACTGTGACGGAGGATGTCTTTACTTGGTGAGGTTGTGATGGGGGCGAGTCTGCTTCGTGTCACTTGTGACGGGGGAGAGTCTGCTTCGTGTTACTGTGACGGGGAATGCCTTTACTTGGTGAGGTTGTGATGGGGGCGAGTCTGCTTCGTGTCACTTGTGACGGGGGAGAGTCTGCTTCGTGTTACTGTGACGGGGAATGCCTTTACTTGGTGAGGTTGTGATGGGGGCGAGTTTGCTGCGTGTCACTGTGACGGAGGATGTCTTTACTTGGTGAGGTTGTGATGGGGGCGAGTCTGCTTCGTGTCACTTGTGACGGGGGAGAGTCTGCTTCGTGTTACTGTGACGGGGAATGCCTTTACTTGGTGAGGTTGTGATGGGGGCGAGTTTGCTGCGTGTCACTGTGACGGAGGATGTCTTTACTTGGTGAGGTTGTGATGGGGGCGAGTCTGCTTCGTGTCACTGTGACGGGGGTTGCCTTTACTTGGTGTGGTTGTGATGGGGGCGACTTTTCTGCGTTTCACTGTGACGGAGGATGTCTTTACTTGGTGAGGTTGTGATGGGGGCGAGTCTGCTTCGTGTCACTGTGACGGGGGATGCCTTTACTTGGTGAGGTTGTGATGGGGGCGAGTTTGCTTGGTGTCGTTGTGAAGGGGGCCAGATTGCTGAGTGTCACGTGAAAAGGGGCGACTTTGCTGGGTGTCATTGTGAAGGGGGATAGTTTGCATGTTGTCGTTGCGTTGGAGGGCAGTTAGCTGGATGTCAGTTTAGAGGCGGCCAGTTTGCTGGGAGTGTATGTTGTCATGTATGTACAGGCGCACGTACCGGTTGTGCAGCACGAGCGCCACGGCGGCGGGGTGCGGCACGGGCGGCTGCAGCGGCGCGCGCGGACTGAAGGCGCTCGCCTCCAGCGCCGGCGCCGCCACGCCTCGCAGCGCGCTGCCGCCCCACTCGCACCACACGCCGGACGCTACAACCACATCGTTCAACCATTCTTGAGCAACTTTAGTACATACATAACTTACAGACTACCATGCATAATATAGAACAAGAGTAGCGGCCTGTACTCACGCGTGGCGGCGCCCCAGTCGTCCCGCTCGGCCAGCACGTCGGGCGGCGCCGTGTCTCGGCCGCAGCGCGCCGCCCACGCGCGCTCGCCCTCGCCGCGCTCCAGCGGCAGGCGCGCTTCGTCCGCCTCTAGCGCCACCAACACTTCGGAATCAAATACCTGCCAAATGTGGAAATGTTGTTTATTACTGTGAAATGAAAGGCCTGTCGTCGGCGCGCTGCATCACACACATCCATACCTCGACGAGCGTGTTGGCGGCGAGCGCGTGCCAGTCGGCCACGTCGAGCCCGCGCGCCGCCCACCAGTCGTCTGCGCGCGCCGCTCCGCCGCACGCGCGTGCCAGCTCCTGCGCGCACGCCTGCACCGCGCGCTGCACGACATGTTAACATGTTGTTGAACGAGTTGACTTATTGTCGGCAACAACAACTGTAAGAACCAGCAGCATACCCTCAGGTCGGCGGAGGTGAGGCGCACGCGCGCGCGCACCGCGTCGCCCAGCGCCAGCGCCAGGTGGCGGCGGCGCGCGGCGGCCTTGTCCCGCAGCGAGGCCGTCAGCGCGCCGCACTCCTTCTCCAGCTGCTTGTACGCGCCCGTCTGTCACACACGCACTACATCACCACGCGACTCGCTAAATACAAACCACTATACCAAAATGTTTACCCTCTATGGGTTGATTTTAGAAAAATACAAAAAAATTACTTTCTTTTTTTTAGGTTATAATTGCCGAATTTAAATGTTGTTTCGGTGATTCTTTTCAGAGTAATCAGCTAGGAAACAGTGGCCTCGTCTTGTTTAAACTGACGTGTAAAAGTGTTATTTTTAGTCTTCGTTTATTCATTTTTTAATCTTATTTATTACATTTTTAAATATTTCATAAAGAATAGAAAAAATAAACATTAAAAAATATGAAAAATAGTAGCGCACCGGTATCAGAAACAGGGTCCAAGCTACCGGTCAGGGTTCCATAGAGAGGAACCTCCTAACAATGCGATTATTAGTCTTATTATTATTATATATTTTCAGCCTGTTCTATCCCACTACAAGACAAAGGCTTTGCCAGAATTGCGGTTTTGTTCGAAAGAGTTACCGCGGCCCTGGAAAGCAAAGGGCACTAGAAGAATCACGGATGGGTTTTAGTCAGTAAGAGCCTGACACTCCCTCCGCACAGAGCTGGAGGAGTCATTTGATGATTTCCCATTCATACAAAAAAGGCACAGGCCTCCCTTTCTGTCTTCCGTTCCTCCCGATTTTGGGCAAGTGTGGACCAATCCTGCCAATAAATCGATTTGCAAAACAAACATCATGTTTCGGTAAGTCGAGGACTGACCTTGGCGATCTGCACGGAGAAGGGCCCGAAGCAGGCGTGCACGAAGTGCTCGTAGTCGCGCAGCGGGCGCTCCACGGCGCGCTCGCGCTCGCTCAGCCACGCGGCCAGCGCCTCCAGCTCCGCGCGCGCCATCACCGCCGCCAGCGCCTGCCCGCTCCTGCACGATCAGCATGAGTAACTCAGAAGTCTTCCTGACCGATTTCGGCGATGGCGGCAATTCTCAACGGAGACTTCACCAAATGTGAGTTAGAAGGTGTGGGTGGTGTGTGTACTGACGTGATCTGGTAGTAGGTGGTGGCGTGCAGGCCGGGCCCGCGCACGCGGCGGCAGAAGGCGGAGTCGTGCGTGGTGTGTGGGTGTGTGTACTGACGTGATCTGGTAGTAGGTGGTGGCGTGCAGGCCGGGCCCGCGCACGCGGCGGCAGAAGGCGGAGTCGTGCGTGGTGTGTGGGTGTGTGTACTGACGTGATCTGGTAGTAGGTGGTGGCGTGCAGGCCGGGCCCGCGCACGCGGCGGCAGAAGGCGGAGTCGTGCGTGGTGTGTGGGTGTGTGTACTGACGTGATCTGGTAGTAGGTGGTGGCGTGCAGGCCGGGCCCGCGCACGCGGCGGCAGAAGGCGGAGTCGTGCGTGGTGTGTGGGTGTGTGTACTGACGTGATCTGGTAGTAGGTGGTGGCGTGCAGGCCGGGCCCGCGCACGCGGCGGCAGAAGGCGGAGTCGTGCGTGGTGTGTGGGTGTGTGTACTGACGTGATCTGGTAGTAGGTGGTGGCGTGCAGGCCGGGCCCGCGCACGCGGCGGCAGAAGGCGGAGTCGTGCGTGGTGTGTGGGTGTGTGTACTGACGTGATCTGGTAGTAGGTGGTGGCGTGCAGGCCGGGCCCGCGCACGCGGCGGCAGAAGGCGGAGTCGTGCGTGGTGTGTGGGTGTGTGTACTGACGTGATCTGGTAGTAGGTGGTGGCGTGCAGGCCGGGCCCGCGCACGCGGCGGCAGAAGGCGGAGTCGTGCGTGGTGTGTGGGTGTGTGTACTGACGTGATCTGGTAGTAGGTGGTGGCGTGCAGGCCGGGCCCGCGCACGCGGCGGCAGAAGGCGGAGTCGTGCGTGGTGTGTGGGTGTGTGTACTGACGTGATCTGGTAGTAGGTGGTGGCGTGCAGGCCGGGCCCGCGCACGCGGCGGCAGAAGGCGGAGTCGTGCGTGGTGTGTGGGTGTGTGTACTGACGTGATCTGGTAGTAGGTGGTGGCGTGCAGGCCGGGCCCGCGCACGCGGCGGCAGAAGGCGGAGTCGTGCGTGGTGTGTGGGTGTGTGTACTGACGTGATCTGGTAGTAGGTGGTGGCGTGCAGGCCGGGCCCGCGCACGCGGCGGCAGAAGGCGGAGTCGTGCGTGGTGTGTGGGTGTGTGTACTGACGTGATCTGGTAGTAGGTGGTGGCGTGCAGGCCGGGCCCGCGCACGCGGCGGCAGAAGGCGGAGTCGTGCGTGGTGTGTGGGTGTGTGTACTGACGTGATCTGGTAGTAGGTGGTGGCGTGCAGGCCGGGCCCGCGCACGCGGCGGCAGAAGGCGGAGTCGTGCGTGGTGTGTGGGTGTGTGTACTGACGTGATCTGGTAGTAGGTGGTGGCGTGCAGGCCGGGCCCGCGCACGCGGCGGCAGAAGGCGGAGTCGTGCGTGGTGTGTGGGTGTGTGTACTGACGTGATCTGGTAGTAGGTGGTGGCGTGCAGGCCGGGCCCGCGCACGCGGCGGCAGAAGGCGGAGTCGTGCGTGGTGTGTGGGTGTGTGTACTGACGTGATCTGGTAGTAGGTGGTGGCGTGCAGGCCGGGCCCGCGCACGCGGCGGCAGAAGGCGGAGTCGTGCGTGGTGTGTGGGTGTGTGTACTGACGTGATCTGGTAGTAGGTGGTGGCGTGCAGGCCGGGCCCGCGCACGCGGCGGCAGAAGGCGGAGTCGTGCGTGGTGTGTGGGTGTGTGTACTGACGTGATCTGGTAGTAGGTGGTGGCGTGCAGGCCGGGCCCGCGCACGCGGCGGCAGAAGGCGGAGTCGTGCGTGGTGTGTGGGTGTGTGTACTGACGTGATCTGGTAGTAGGTGGTGGCGTGCAGGCCGGGCCCGCGCACGCGGCGGCAGAAGGCGGAGTCGTGCGTGGTGTGTGGGTGTGTGTACTGACGTGATCTGGTAGTAGGTGGTGGCGTGCAGGCCGGGCCCGCGCACGCGGCGGCAGAAGGCGGAGTCGTGCGTGGTGTGTGGGTGTGTGTACTGACGTGATCTGGTAGTAGGTGGTGGCGTGCAGGCCGGGCCCGCGCACGCGGCGGCAGAAGGCGGAGTCGTGCGTGGTGTGTGGGTGTGTGTACTGACGTGATCTGGTAGTAGGTGGTGGCGTGCAGGCCGGGCCCGCGCACGCGGCGGCAGAAGGCGGAGTCGTGCGTGGTGTGTGGGTGTGTGTACTGACGTGATCTGGTAGTAGGTGGTGGCGTGCAGGCCGGGCCCGCGCACGCGGCGGCAGAAGGCGGAGTCGTGCGTGGTGTGTGGGTGTGTGTACTGACGTGATCTGGTAGTAGGTGGTGGCGTGCAGGCCGGGCCCGCGCACGCGGCGGCAGAAGGCGGAGTCGTGCGTGGTGTGTGGGTGTGTGTACTGACGTGATCTGGTAGTAGGTGGTGGCGTGCAGGCCGGGCCCGCGCACGCGGCGGCAGAAGGCGGAGTCGTGCGTGGTGTGTGGGTGTGTGTACTGACGTGATCTGGTAGTAGGTGGTGGCGTGCAGGCCGGGCCCGCGCACGCGGCGGCAGAAGGCGGAGTCGTGCGTGGTGTGTGGGTGTGTGTACTGACGTGATCTGGTAGTAGGTGGTGGCGTGCAGGCCGGGCCCGCGCACGCGGCGGCAGAAGGCGGAGTCGTGCGTGGTGTGTGGGTGTGTGTACTGACGTGATCTGGTAGTAGGTGGTGGCGTGCAGGCCGGGCCCGCGCACGCGGCGGCAGAAGGCGGAGTCGTGCGTGGTGTGTGGGTGTGTGTACTGACGTGATCTGGTAGTAGGTGGTGGCGTGCAGGCCGGGCCCGCGCACGCGGCGGCAGAAGGCGGAGTCGTGCGTGGTGTGTGGGTGTGTGTACTGACGTGATCTGGTAGTAGGTGGTGGCGTGCAGGCCGGGCCCGCGCACGCGGCGGCAGAAGGCGGAGTCGTGCGTGGTGTGTGGGTGTGTGTACTGACGTGATCTGGTAGTAGGTGGTGGCGTGCAGGCCGGGCCCGCGCACGCGGCGGCAGAAGGCGGAGTCGTGCGTGGTGTGTGGGTGTGTGTACTGACGTGATCTGGTAGTAGGTGGTGGCGTGCAGGCCGGGCCCGCGCACGCGGCGGCAGAAGGCGGAGTCGTGCGTGGTGTGTGGGTGTGTGTACTGACGTGATCTGGTAGTAGGTGGTGGCGTGCAGGCCGGGCCCGCGCACGCGGCGGCAGAAGGCGGAGTCGTGCGTGGTGTGTGGGTGTGTGTACTGACGTGATCTGGTAGTAGGTGGTGGCGTGCAGGCCGGGCCCGCGCACGCGGCGGCAGAAGGCGGAGTCGTGCGTGGTGTGTGGGTGTGTGTACTGACGTGATCTGGTAGTAGGTGGTGGCGTGCAGGCCGGGCCCGCGCACGCGGCGGCAGAAGGCGGAGTCGTGCGCCGGCACGCGCGCGCCTCGCGCCAGCACGCCGCGCCACGCCGCCGCCTCCCACGCGCCGCGCATCGCCCACCACGACACGCCGCCTGGACAGACGACACATAATACCAATATGTTAGCTGCCTTTGAACAAATACTTAAAAAAAAAACCACTGAAAAAAAAAAAAAACCTTTTTTTATTTAACCGGTCAAGCAACATGCGCGCGAACCTGCAGTACAACAGTCAAGCCCGGCCGACGGAGCTTGACCGGTGAACCTTAATAACTAAGTTCTTAACTAATGTAATTTTGAGTCGGCTTGGCGATTTAAATAGTAGTTTATGCAACGACCATATAAAAAGGGTTATTAAAACACGAGTGTGGGTTTATCACACGAGGCGTAACCGAGTGTGGGTTTATCACACGAGTGTTTTAATACCTAATTATATGCCGTTGCATACACTATTTTATCTTCACTCATACAGTTGAAATAAAATAAGTGGAAAAATAGTTAATTTCAATATGGCGGATATTCTCATTGCGTATTCGAATGACTGCGCAGCGCGCTCAAACATAGACAAAGATAAAAGCTGGCTCATTGACATAAGTCAATGAGCCCGCGCCAAAAATTAAAAAGAAAAAGTGTGCTTTAAAAATTAAAAAGTGTAACGCGCGCGTCTTGTTATTATAATTCAAAATTTGAATAGCGCGCCAACCCCTCGACGTGCGGTAGCTCGGTAGCTGTGTAGAGGTCATGCGACTGATGCGACGCATACATGCACACGCCGCTCGCGCGATGCCCGAGAGCCAATCAGAGCGCTCGCGGCGTGGGGGCAACACAGCGCGTCACCGATGCGCGGGTGACGCGGGGGAGTGATCCGTATGACGTGGCAACGGCATGTCGTTCGTCGCATGCTCTCGCGCGGTCGCATATTTTCGGTTAAGAAATACTTATAGACTATTGTGATTGCTATACCTATGACCCTGTTTGTGAAAGTGCAAATACAAGCTCGTTTGTATGATAGTGGAACGTATTTCGTTTTATTGACTCTCTCATCCCTTACACTGGCGCTCAACTAGTGGCCTTGAGATACCGACGCGACGCTGCCGCCGCCATCTTTGGCATTATCTTCGTTTAGACGTCTTGGACTCACGAAGAAAAAATCGCCAACTACGACGATCACCGAGTGTCTGCTTGTGAAGAACTCGACGTCACGTTACCCCTGCATCATGCCAGTCGTCCCACGACGTGCGGCAGGCCGCCGTTTCGCCGACGACCAGGAGCAGGGCAACACGGACGACGAGGCCCGTGAGGTCGCAAGCGTCGAGGCGCCTGGAGCGGCGCCGACGCAACAGCGACCGTCGCCGGAGGCGGGACCTTCACACCAGATCGCTGATCTATCATCACTCATGGAAGCTTTCGCCAAGTCTCAGGCGGAAGCCAACAGGAAGCTCATCGAGACACTACTGTCTACATCGATCGCGCACGCGCGGTCGTCCACTCCGACGACTGCCGACGGGTTCGCATCGACGAGTTTGGGAGGCGCCAACTCACACGCAGGAGGCAACTTCAGCAAGTGCTCAGCCCGCTTCGACGGCGAGAAGAAGGACGTCGAAGTGTTGGAGGCGTTTATAGACGCGGTGCAAGTATATAAGGACTGCACCGGCGTCAGCGACGAGCACGCGCTGCGCGGGCTACCCATCTTACTCGTCGGCGACGCTGCGGTATGGTGGCAGGGCATCAAGAGGAGCGTACGCGACTGGGACGATGCGATCAACCATCTACGTGCGATGTACGGCAACATTAAACCCGCTTACAAAGTTTTTCGCGAAATGTTCGCGGAGGAGCATACGGCTCCTCAACGTAGTGAAGTGTTCGCGTGTAAAATACGTGCTCTCATGAGTACGTTACCGTACGAGTTGTGTGAAGAAGCTAAAGTGGACATTGTGTACGGTCTCTTGGATCGCAAGATCCGCAAGCGGTTGCCGCGGGAATTGTTAAACTCGCTTGATGATACCATATGTAAGTTACGGCACGTCGAGGAGTCGTTGGCAGAGGTAAAGGTACCTAAAACCCCGGTGAGTAAACCTAAGCATTTTATTAGGAGCGACGTTACGGATACTACGAGTAGTAATCCAACACAACAAACCCCCACTAGTTCGAACACCGCTACACATTTAGGTAAAAATCGTAAAACCGGTAATAATAACAATAAGGGCCTGTTTTGTTACGGTTGCGGGCAACAAGGCGTTATTAGGTCGAAGTGTAATAATTGTATGCAAGCAGATAAAAAGGTTCCAACTAAAAGTAGTTCGTCTTTTAACTCGATCGATCTAAAACCAATTAATGTGCCACATTATAGCAGTCCTCTGCCCACCCGCGATCGAGACTGTAAGTCGCGATATTATTATTATCGTGACGACGAACAAATATCGTCGGAACATTATTCCGCAAAGTCCGTAGAGTGTTTATATTTCGATAAACAAGACTATTCTGCAAAAAGTCCTTATTCTGGTAAACAGCCGTATTCTGAAAAACATCGATATTTGGGAAGTAAGTCGAACATTGATTTCGATCGTTCGATTGATCGTGTTTATTTTGAAAATTTTGAATGTTCAAGTGCTGAGTCGCGCGTTAATTATAGTACTTTAGAGGGTCAGCAGTACTCTGGGGACAACGCGAATATTCTTAGTGCAAACGTTGACGCCGACCCGTCCTGACCCTTGGTAAATATAGCTATCGGAGATCGCGAGGGCACTGCTTTTATTGATACGGGAGCTTCGCATTGCCTCGCTAGCCCCTCGCTTTATCGCGTATTATTGGATGCTGGTATTGTGTTTAAAGAAACTCAACGCGTTATCAGTCTGGCTGATGGGACAAGTACGGCGCGTGTGATTCTCACTGGCAAGTGCAACGTATCACTGCAGGGTCGTGATGTGCCAACCACGTTCTTGGTGATACCTGGTGCGGACGCAAGGACACTTCTGGGACGCGACTTCATCACCGATGCAGGCATCGTGTTGAACTTGCCTCAGTGGTCATGGAGCTTTGCCGACGACCCCGAGAGCAAGTACGATTTTGTTCAATCTCATGGTTATGTGTCGTCAACCGACGCAGATGCCTTATGCATAGAAGCTTCTCAGCTGCATTTGAGAGAAGACGAGGGCATCAAGTTGTCTGTTGAGCAGCGAACCCAGCTGAATAATCTTATCGTGTCGAAGGCTATGCGCTTCGCCGCCGGTGGCGAGCCAACGACTTTCGCGACACACCATATAAAAGTAGGGGAGAAGCAAGAGCCAATAGCCTCTCCGCCCTACCGGATGTCACCAGCCAAACGGCTGATTTTGGAGAAAGAGCTAGACAAGTTGTTGTTCACCGATGTGATTGAGGAGTGCGAGTCCCCTTGGGCGGCCAACGTAGTCTTGGTTACCAAAAAGGATGGAGGTACGCGGCTCTGTATCGACTATCGTAAGTTGAATGCGGTCACAGAACCAGATAGGTACCCACTTCCAAGAATGGACGATGTACTCCATGCAGCCAAGACTAGCAACTTCATGTCGACCTTGGACCTTCGATCAGGCTATTTCCAAGTGTGTGTAAGTAACGAGGATCGTGACAAGACAGCTTTTGTCACACCACTAGGAACATTCCGTTTTAAGCGAATGCCCATGGGCTTGCGCAATTCAGGTGCCACTTTTCAAAGGTTGATGGATAGATTTAAGTCAAATATTCAAGGCGTTTCTCTCTTATGCTACTTGGATGACCTGATTGTTCTGTCAGACAGCTTTAACAAGCACCTTAGCGACCTTGAAGCCGTATTTGACAGGCTTGAGCTATTCAATCTGAGGGTCAATCGTGAGAAGAGTTTTTTCGCCCGTGATTCCGTGAAGTTCTTGGGACATCTCATTGTACCCGGCGGAATCCAGGTTGATCCGGGCAAGACAACTGCCATTAATGATATGGCCGTCCCCAAGAATCTAACCCATTTAAAGTGCTTTCTGCAAACATCTAGTTGGTTTAGACGCTTTATACCTAATTACGCAGAGATAGCGAGACCGTTGACCTCCCTTTTAAAGAAGGATAGTACTTGGCATTGGTCTGCTGATCAGCAAGCTGCATTTGACGGTATAAAGCAACTACTAGTGTCTGCTCCCATATTGCGTCAGGCTGACGAAACGCTACCGTTTACCCTTAGAACGGACAGTAGTGGCTACTGTCTAGGGGCAGTTTTAATGCAGGGGGAGGGGCCTGAAGAGCGCCCCATTGAATACGCCAGCCGCCTCCTTAATCAGGCCGAAAGGAACTACACTACCACAGAAAGGGAAGCCTTAGCGGTAGTGTGGGCAGTGACAAAATTCCGTGGTTACATAGAGGGCGCTGAGATCGTTGTGAAATCGGATCACCAACCATTGAAGTGGTTGATGAACGTTAAATCACCGAGTGGACGGTTGACCAGGTGGGCACTTACTCTGCAGTCGTATAACCTGCATATTGAGTACACCCCGGGCAAATCTAATGTGGTCGCCGATACCCTCTCGCGCCCAGCCTGTACAGACGAGACGGATTGCGACTTATGTCAAGCTGTTATTGATGTTCCAGCTAGAGACACTCGCGATTATCGTGAAATCCAATTGCAAGATCCCGATGTCCGCAAAATAATAGAAGACCTGGAGGCATCGGAGGAACCGTTTAGGGGGAGACCATGGGCTGACCGTGGTTACGTCATCTCCGACGGTGTACTTTATAGATACGGGCCGGAGCAGAGCGAAAATGACGACGCTTGCCTGGTCGTACCGTCGAGTGAGAGAGACAAGGTACTCGCTGACTACCACAACGCACCCACTGCTGGTCACCTAGGCGCTGAACGGACTCTTCAGCGTATCGCTTCACGATACTATTGGCCTGGCATGAGAGCGTTTGTAACCAAATATGTCAAGGAATGCGTCCCGTGTCAACGATATAAAGTGGACACTCGTAGGCCTGTAGGGCTTATTCAGTCTCCGGCCGTGGCACAGCGATTTGAGGTGATTGCTGTTGATCTTTTCGGGCCGCTCCCAGAGACTCAGTCAGGTAACAGGTGGATTTTAATAATCGAAGATGTCTGCTCTCGTTGGGTAGAGTTGTTCCCCTTGAAAAGCGCAACTAGCTTCGATTGTGCCGAAGTGATGGTCAATGAAGTCTTCTTGCGGTATGGTGTTCCTCGTCGTATGATTAGCGACAACGGGGTGCAGTTCATCAGCGAAATCATGCAGCAGGTATGCTTTGTATTTGGTATTGACCAAGCTCTGACACCATACTACCACCCCGAAGCGAACCCCGTCGAGCGAAAAAATCGCGACCTCAAACCACAGCTCGCCATACACGTGGGTAAAGATCACTCGACGTGGGATTCACACTTGGCAGCTGTGAGGTTCGCAATGAATTCTGCCGTGACCCATAGCACAGGCTATTCACCGGCAATGTTGACTTTTGGACGTGAATTACGCGCGCCCGCAGATGTCGTCAACGACATGCGCGCTGTTGTGGATGGCGATAAATTTGTAGCAAATATAACGCCCTACTTAAAACGATTGGCGACTATCCTTCTGGACGCTAGGGATGTCCACGAAAGAGCTCAGGACACCCAAAAGAAGTACGCGGACGAGCATCGGCGCCCGGCTCCAGATTACAAGATAGGCGACCTAGTCTTGCTCAAGACCCAGGGTCTGAATGATGCCGGCCGAGGGCAGACTCCTAAATTCATACCTAGGCGCGATGGCCCCTATCGAATACGCGACGTTTTGAGCAGTACGACTTACAGTCTCGAGCGTGTCGGTGGAGATATTTTAGGGAAGTACCATGTCTCGCAACTCACGCCTTTTATTGGGAAGGTGCAACCTCCTCTACAGGAAAAAAGGAAAAGAGGTCGCCCGCGTAAACATTAGACTCCTGGATCCTATAACTTGTTTCTATTTTTGTAATTTTGTTTCTGCCAGCTTCAGCTGTCATTGTGTTCACGACCTTGGCCTAGGTCCTTTTTTTTTTTTTTTTTTTTTTTTTTTTATTTTGGCATCAAACAGGTCCTATTCCAAACGCGAGGTCGTGGTGTTTGGACTAGAGGGGGAGGCTGTAACGCGCGCGTCTTGTTATTATAATTCAAAATTTGAATAGCGCGCCAACCCCTCGACGTGCGGTAGCTCGGTAGCTGTGTAGAGGTCATGCGACTGATGCGACGCATACATGCACACGCCGCTCGCGCGATGCCCGAGAGCCAATCAGAGCGCTCGCGGCGTGGGGGCAACACAGCGCGTCACCGATGCGCGGGTGACGCGGGGGAGTGATCCGTATGACGTGGCAACGGCATGTCGTTCGTCGCATGCTCTCGCGCGGTCGCATATTTTCGGTTAAGAAATACTTATAGACTATTGTGATTGCTATACCTATGACCCTGTTTGTGAAAGTGCAAATACAAGCTCGTTTGTATGATAGTGGAACGTATTTCGTTTTATTGACTCTCTCATCCCTTACAAAAGTTATTTTATGATGCAGTTGTTTAAAAATCGAAGGAAAATGTTGAACTGTAATGGTTTTTTTTTTTAAATTTTACCTATCCACGAAAAAAAAGTATGTATTTATGCATTCGTTTTTGAACTCATATTTGGAACATTACCTTGTGAGTGTAGATAAAATTGATTAAAGCTGCATGAGCAAATTAATTAATTACGTAAAGCTTGATGCGCGTCGGCGGTGCGGGTCGACACGCCCCTTCGCCGGAAAATGCCGAGCGTTCTCGAAGTTAATGTCAGCGAGACAGCAACCCGAACAGGCACACACGTGGCCGGGTGCACACGTCGTTGCGAGTGGTCGTGCGGAGAGCGCATATTTTGGAATGTTAATGTTTATCGCTGGAGATTTTACGTTGCATTGTTAATTTGATTTGGTTATTTCTTTAAATTTAATGTAATTTACTGATCTTTGTTCATTGTTTGGCGCCGACTCAAAATTAGCCTAGCCAAATCTGTCATTGTTACCTATGAGCAGCAAGGCGGCTGCGAGCGGACACAACAGCAGCGCGCACAACAGCGCGGCGCACACCTGCAGCACGCCCAGCACGCCCACGCGCCACACCACCACCTCCAGCAACACCAACCATCTGCACGAAGCACATACAACTTTAGCAGAATCTATACCACCAGCAACGAACTATGTCAAAAGAACTCCATCACGGTATCAGACTTTTCCGTGCGATTTGGACATATACAACAACCCAAATATCAAGCATCGGGGAGTTGCTCACCAGACACACACGTCTGGTCGGAGGATGCTTCCTTTTCAATGGAGGATTGCGGGAATTTACACACTCCGCATGCCGCTATACAACGTTGTTCGATGCAATCATTGCAATCGAGCACGTTTGCTGACCGAGCGATACAATACGGTCGCACTACATGCGCCGCGAGCTCAGTGCATTACGAACAGCAACCGGGTGCATTTATTTTCATCATTTTAGCGATAGCTTAGCATAAACGTAACCTTGTTAACTCTCAGCAATAAACTCTTGAAAGTTATTTAAGTGTTTAACTTAGCAGCGTAGCGAATCCCACGAGGTACCACTTAGGTCGCGCCCCTACAAACGTGTTCCTTTTATTATTATCGATATACTCGCGTTGGATCATTCGGCACGCTCGCCTAGAAGTAACCAGTCGGTATATTGTGTCAACAACTGACCGTGTTGGAGGTAGCGAAACAGAGAGTAAAGTCCCGCAAACCTCTATTGAAAAGGGAGGATCCTCCAACCAGTCGGTTGGTTTGTCTGGTGGGCAACTGCCCGAGAGTTGATATTCGGGCTTTGCATGTGTTCTAATCGCACGGTAAACTTTGATATCGCGATTTAGGATTTTTGTAGTTAGTTCGCAGCTGTCGAGATAGATGGCGCTGCGAGTCTCATTTGTTGTGATGTTGATTCTGCTACGTTGATTTTTGTGGCGGCATGAATGCCGCTACAAAAACGTTAGGTGGAGTAAGCATGATGTGAGCAGTCATTCCATCTTGTTTGAATAGATTGACAGCTCACTTCACCTTAGTTTACACAATGAGATGTTTACAGAACTGCACTGCTGTTCACTCTTGACTTAAAGACCTTCAGGTTGTAGTGTAACTATCAGGAAACACAAGACTCCAGCAGGGAATTCCACTTCCGTAGCCACGTACGTACATACATTCTCACCTAAAACGTTTTGTGCGTATGGGATGTCCACCAAGTACGTGGACGTGGCGTATCGCCGTACGTCTTGTAGTCCGATGGTAGAACGGTTTAGGCGGTATTAAGTTGTGTTATTCCGATGCTGCCTAATTAACATAAAGGCGTCCTAAATAGATTATTTTCTTGAAAAAAATCAACTAAGTCCGTCAGATATATTTCTAAAAATATGTTTTTTTTTTCGTTTTTCACGTAAACCAAAACCTCGCGTGACGTCACATTTTAGTACACTTTTCACTAAAACCTGACGTCACCTTTATCTTTATCGATTTAAAATGGAAAAAAATACGTGTCCAATATTTTTTTATAAATGTAACGGACGGACTAAATATAATTATTGATCTTCTATCTAGGAAAATTTCCAATCATGAACTGTACTCGTACAAACCTGTTGAGATGTTCCGGATCGGGACAGTCTATGTCGAAGAGCAGCGCGTTAGTGAGATGTGTGGCGAGCGCGAGCGGCGGCGCCCACAGCGGCGCCAGCGCGGCCGCCGCGCCGCACAGCGCGCACGCCAGCAGCACCAGCAGCGGCAGGCCCAGCAGCAGCAGCAGCGAGCCCGCGCCGCCCAGCACGCCGTATGTCCACACGCGGTGCGCCAGCCGGCTCAGCCCTTTACCCAGCAGACCTATATAATACATTAGTTTGGTTAGTCAAATGCCGCACGGAAAATACATTTTCAACACATTTGCTCAAAAAATGCATTTTCGAAGCCTGTATGCATTGCACCACACAATGGAGCGTGCGGCAAAATAAGTACTCTCACCTAAGTACATATTTTACCGCGAACTGCGTTGTATAGCGCCGTGCGTATTCTTTACGGTTTTTTTTTAATTTCCATAAAAAATAATAAGAATTCCACCAAGGAGTTTCACATCACGAGAATAAATAAGCTGAATAATCGAAGGCTTTTACTGTATACGTTTGTCTCATTTTAATATTATAGAAAAAATGAGAGAAGATAAATAAAAAAAATAAAATTTGTGGTTCTAATTTTCACCACGCGCATGTGGCGCCCTTTGCAAATTCGCGCCATTTTCATATTAGAAACGTCAAAGATTGTTGCGACTTTCCGACTGATTTCTAAAGACAAAAAGTTTGTTTCATTACTTATTGTAATGTTTTGTCGCAAATGTGTCGAAAAACGTTGTATGACACACGTGCGGATTTGGTTTTTACAAACTCGTGACTATGGTAAGCCCTCGACTTCGTCTCGTGCTTACATTCGTCTACTCGTTTGTAAAAACCAACTTACCGCACTAATATCATAAATAACTATTTCAACACACTATTTCAAGAAAGTCCTCCTTTAATTTCGACTTTTGCATTTTTAGTACATTTTGAACAATGGAACGTACTGCGCAATGCATTCTGAGCCCAAAAGCGGTGTGATACGATCCACTTTTCGAGTAAGTGTGTTGAAAATCCTATATTTTTCCATTTATGCAATGTATAACAGAATAAACCAATACCTCATATGGGGTAATTGTTCTCAAGCTCTAAAAGGTAACTATTGCGTTTATTCTGTTACACGTTGTATAAGAAACTTGTTTATATTAGCGAGTCCGACTTGCACTTTGCCGGTTTTTTTTAGATCTACTTAATCATTATTTTATTTTTAGCCTTTAACCCTTTCGCGAGCATTGGCTAAAGACTTGCATAACTTATTTTTCAATCTTTTTAATTTTTATCAAATGTGGACTGCCTGTGCTGACTCTCTTACACGACGCTATTTCGGCCTTATATGTGACAGATAACTGTCAGTAGTTACGACACGTGTGTGTGTCTCTGCTACGTCAGTTATGTGTGTGTCGGTGTATTTATTGAAATGAATCCTGCCGTGTCAGGCTCGGTCTCGAAGCGCGTCCTCTCTTTAGACACTTGTCGGCACAGCAGCGTCTGTACTCGCGACACGTGTCTGTCTCACTGCTACGTCAGTTATGTGTGTGTCGGTGTATTTATTGAAATTAATCCTCACCTGTGTAAGGCTCGGTCTCGAAGTGCGTCCTCTCTTTAGACACTTGTCGGTACAGCAGCGTCTGTACTCGCGACACGTGTCTGTCTCACTGCTACGTCAGTTATGTGTGTGTCGGTGTATTTATTGAAATGAATCCTCACCTGTGTGAGGCTCGGTCTCGAAGTGCGTCCTCTCTTTAGACACTTGTCGGTACAGCAGCGTCTGTACTCGCGACACGTGTCTGTCTCACTGCTACGTCAGTTATGTGTTTGTCGGTGTATTTATTGAAATGAATCCTGCCGTGTCAGGCTCGGTCTCGAAGCGCGTCCTCTCTTTAGACACTTGTCGGCACAGCAGCGTCTGTACTCGCGACACGTGTCTGTCTCACTGCTACGTCAGTTATGTGTGTGTCGGTGTATTTATTGAAATGAATCCTCACCTGTGTAAGGCTCGGTCTCGAAGTGCGTCCTCTCTTTAGACACTTGTCGGTACAGCAGCGTCTGTACTCGCGACACGTGTCTGTCTCACTGCTACGTCAGTTTTGTGTGTGTCGGTGTATTTATTGAAATGAATCCTCACCTGTGTGAGGCTCGGTCTCGAAGTGCGTCCTCTCTTTAGACACTTGTCGGTACAGCAGCGTCTGTACTCGCGACACGTGTCTGTCTCACTGCTACGTCAGTTATGTGTTTGTCGGTGTATTTATTGAAATGAATCCTGCCGTGTCAGGCTCGGTCTCGAAGCGCGTCCTCTCTTTAGACACTTGTCGGCACAGCAGCGTCTGTACTCGCGACACGTGTCTGTCTCACTGCTACGTCAGTTATGTGTGTGTCGGTGTATTTATTGAAATTAATCCTCACCAGTGTAAGGCTCGGTCTCGAAGTGCGTCCTCTCTTTAGACACTTGTCGGTACAGCAGCGTCTGTACTCGCGACACGTGTCTGTCTCACTGCTACGTCAGTTTTGTGTGTGTCGGTGTATTTATTGAAATGAATCCTCACCTGTGTGAGGCTCGGTCTCGAAGTGCGTCCTCTCTTTAGACACTTGTCGGTACAGCAGCGTCTGTACTCGCGACACGTGTCTGTCTCACTGCTACGTCAGTTATGTGTGTGTCGGTGTATTTATTGAAATGAATCCTCACCTGTGTGAGGCTCGGTCTCGAAGTGCGTCCTCTCTTTAGACACTTGTCGGTACAGCAGCGTCTGTACTCGCGACACGTGTCTGTCTCACTGCTACGTCAGTTATGTGTTTGTCGGTGTATTTATTGAAATGAATCCTGCCGTGTCAGGCTCGGTCTCGAAGCGCGTCCTCTCTTTACACACTTGTCGGCACAGCAGCGTCTGTACTCGCGACACGTGTCTGTCTCACTGCTACGTCAGTTATGTGTGTGTCGGTGTATTTATTGAAATGAATCCTCACCTGTGTAAGGCTCGGTCTCGAAGTGCGTCCTCTCTTTAGACACTTGTCGGTACAGCAGCGTCTGTACTCGCGACACGTGTCTGTCTCACTGCTACGTCAGTTTTGTGTGTGTCGGTGTATTTATTGAAATGAATCCTCACCTGTGTGAGGCTCGGTCTCGAAGTGCGTCCTCTCTTTAGACACTTGTCGGTACAGCAGCGTCTGTACTCGCGACACGTGTCTGTCTCACTGCTACGTCAGTTATGTGTTTGTCGGTGTATTTATTGAAATGAATCCTGCCGTGTCAGGCTCGGTCTCGAAGCGCGTCCTCTCTTTAGACACTTGTCGGCACAGCAGCGTCTGTACTCGCGACACGTGTCTGTCTCACTGCTACGTCAGTTATGTGTGTGTCGGTGTATTTATTGAAATTAATCCTCACCAGTGTAAGGCTCGGTCTCGAAGTGCGTCCTCTCTTTAGACACTTGTCGGTACAGCAGCGTCTGTACTCGCGACACGTGTCTGTCTCACTGCTACGTCAGTTTTGTGTGTGTCGGTGTATTTATTGAAATGAATCCTCACCTGTGTGAGGCTCGGTCTCGAAGTGCGTCCTCTCTTTAGACACTTGTCGGTACAGCAGCGTCTGTACTCGCGACACGTGTCTGTCTCACTGCTACGTCAGTTATGTGTTTGTCGGTGTATTTATTGAAATGAATCCTGCCGTGTCAGGCTCGGTCTCGAAGCGCGTCCTCTCTTTAGACACTTGTCGGCACAGCAGCGTCTGTACTCGCGACACGTGTCTGTCTCACTGCTACGTCAGTTATGAGTGTGTCGGTGTATTTATTGAAATGAATCCTCACCTGTGTAAGGCTCGGTCTCGAAGTGCGTCCTCTCTTTAGAAACTTGTCGGTACAGCAGCGTCTGTACTCGCGACACGTGTCTGTCTCACTGCTACGTCAGTTTTGTGTGTGTCGGTGTATTTATTGAAATGAATCCTCACCTGTGTGAGGCTCGGTCTCGAAGTGCGTCCTCTCTTTAGACACTTGTCGGTACAGCAGCGTCTGTACTCGCGACACGTGTCTGTCTCACTGCTACGTCAGTTTTGTGTGTGTCGGTGTATTTATTGAAATGAATCCTCACCTGTGTGAGGCTCGGTCTCGAAGTGCGTCCTCTCTTTAGACACTTGTCGGTACAGCAGCGTCTGTACTCGCGACACGTGTCTGTCTCACTGCTACGTCAGTTATGTGTTTGTCGGTGTATTTATTGAAATGAATCCTGCCGTGTCAGGCTCGGTCTCGAAGCGCGTCCTCTCTTTAGACACTTGTCGGCACAGCAGCGTCTGTACTCGCGACACGTGTCTGTCTCACTGCTACGTCAGTTATGAGTGTGTCGGTGTATTTATTGAAATGAATCCTCACCTGTGTAAGGCTCGGTCTCGAAGTGCGTCCTCTCTTTAGAAACTTGTCGGTACAGCAGCGTCTGTACTCGCGACACGTGTCTGTCTCACTGCTACGTCAGTTTTGTGTGTGTCGGTGTATTTATTGAAATGAATCCTCACCTGTGTGAGGCTCGGTCTCGAAGTGCGTCCTCTCTTTAGACACTTGTCGGTACAGCAGCGTCTGTACTCGCGACACGTGTCTGTCTCACTGCTACGTCAGTTATGTGTGTGTCGGTGTATTTATTGAAATGAATCCTCACCTGTGTGAGGCTCGGTCTCGAAGTGCGTCCTCTCTTTAGGCACTTGTCGGTACAGCAGCGTCTATACTCGCGACACGTGTCTGTCTCACTGCTACGTCAGTTATGTGTGTGTCGGTGTATTTATTGAAATGAATCCTCACCTGTGTGAGGCTCGGTCTCGAAGTGCGTCCTCTCTTTAGACACTTGTCGGTACAGCAGCGTCTGTACTCGCGACACGTGTCTGTCTCACTGCTACGTCAGTTATGTGTGTGTCGGTGTATTTATTTAAATGAATCCCCACCTGTGTCAGGCTCGGTCTCGAAGCGCGTCCTCTCTTTAGACACGTGTCGCCACAGCGTTAGTAGTCGCGACCACATCGTCTGCGTTTCACTGCTACGCTTAGGGAATAGGGTTCCGTTCACCTGGACAAACAAAGAAAATAATTATAAAATCGATTTTGTGTAAATTGGCTGAAATTATATGACGAAATATTGCTACTAGGGCGCTGAATCTATCAGCATTTACATTGTCCAACGTTGTTGGACCCGCTGAAGACTGTTAGAACATTATATGTTCATTATATAGACTCAACTTATTTAGAATTGTATAATTTCATGCATTAACGGCACATCTGTGAGTACTGTGTACCTTAAACTGTTTTCATTTATTTTTTATTCAATTTGAATGTGCCCTGAGTGTCACGCTCACTCAAAAGTGTAGCTGATGGTGGTGTATTTATTGGGTCATATGGCTCCCTTTAATATGGTTGAGCCCAATGGTGCTAGCGCGTGCGTCATGTTCTTGAACGGACGCCGCCAGTTGGGACTAGTCATCTCGCAACTGCCACGGTTTATTTCCTGTATTCCCGTTGTCCCCGTAATCTGTGTCCCCGTCACGGGGACAACAGAACGTCATATAATTCCTTACCGTTGTCCCCCTTATGTACATTTGGGCAACGGGGACAAAGGACAGTTCATTTCTGAGAAAAATTGCCGTAATAGGAAGGCAGGGGCGGGAGGGTGTGTCCTCTTTCCACCATTGTAATATCAAAGTGTAGTCGACGGAGGCTAAGCGGGGCTCCTATTTCTGGGTGGTTTAAAAAAGATAACCACGAAGGTGATGGTGGGGTCTGTTCGCTCGCTTCGCTCGCTCACTTGACCCCGCCATCCCCTTCTAACCTAACCTGTCCGAGTCGGGGTGCCCCAAGTCCAGAGTTCGCTTCGCTCACACTTGCACCAACATAATTTGAAAAGTATATGTCGCAGCTTAATCAGCCGTTTAATTGGCTGCCTGACCATTTCATTAAAAGTCGCCATATAGTTAGCGGCCTAAATGACATCCCGGCATTTAATTGAACAGCTAGGCATATAACTTAGCTCACTAACATTTAATGGTTTGCCTAGCCATGTTCACTGAAATTTAGTTCCATTTTCTGTCACTTGGCGCGCTGTAGGCGGAACTGTCGACCAGCCGCAGGGTTCCCAACTTAGGGGTTTTCCCCCAAATTTAGGGGTAAATTAGTGGTATATTTATAAGTTTTATTTATTGACCTAGCGATACGTAATCATTTTTAGAATAATTCCTTGTCACTATGACCGGAGTTTAATAATGAAAAACAACTATCACTAGTGTTAAAAACCATAAAAACAGGATTATTTATTATATCGTCCGTGGTTGCTTTGTCTATGCTTACTGGAAATTAAAAAGGTTTAAAATTTAGAATCGAGTCCCCTAATTAGGGAGTAGTTAGTAGGGGGGTTAGTTCCTTTTCTCGTCGTCGGAGCTGTGCGTGGTTTTTTATATTAATTGTTGAAGTTTAATTTTTTTATTGAATAATTAGTGAGAAAAATCGCCTTAATAGAGAGGAAGGGGGGGGGGCGATGTGGCCTCCCTCCACCGAAGTAATACTAGAGTGTAGTCTATGGAGCCCCGCTATGCGGGACTCCTATTTCTGGGTGGTTTAAAAATAAATAACCACGAAGGGAATGGCGGGGTCAAGTGAGCGAGCGAACAGACCCCGCCATCTCCTAACCTAACCTGTCCGAGTCGGGGTGCCCCAAGTAATTCCAAGCCCGTTTTCACTTTGGTATTAGGGATGGCGGGATCTGTTCGCTCGTTTTGCACCTTTTTGCCATAGTATAAAATTTGAAAAATTCATGTTAATTTTATGTTTTTCTAAGAATACATGACCTTTGATGGAAGTTCTGGTTTCGGCCGAAACTAAAACCGAAGCCGAAATTCGGTTTCGGTTTCGGCCGTAAAAAAGTAGATTCGGTCAGAAACTAATAATAGTGGTACCTCATGTAGATGTAAAGTAATACCTGCGACAGCTCGTAGTCGGGCACGAAGGGCTTGACGCAGAGCAGCGTGCGCAGCGACAGCGGGGAGCACCACGGTACCAGCACTCCGAGCACGAACATTATGTTCCAGCACCAGCACCATGTCCTGTTATCATACACAATATTTCACTGCCCATTCAAGACCGTTCACCAAGAGCGAGAACCAAGCTGTGGAAAAAACACCATCCACCACCATCCGACTACTTGCAACCCCAGGAACATCTGCCACCTGGACGTGATCTGCAGTGACCTGTATGGAAAGCACTGAATCGGTTGCGCTCCCAGGTAGGCCGCTGCAGACATCACCTGGCAAAATGGGGTTTCATAGACCAGTCGAATACACAATGTGAGTGCGGCGCTCCTGTTCAGAGCATGAGCCACACTTTGGAGTGCCCCAAGTGCCCATGCACCTGTACTATGGGGTATCTGATGAATGCCACCGAACGCTGCAATTGCCGTGGTCGCTGGGCTCAAAATTTAGAGTTAACCATCGACTCGAAAAGAAGATACACTTTGCTAAACCTGAAGTCAAGATAAGACGCAGTAGAAAAAAGACGAAGTAGTGTTTTAAAATCTATGATAAATAGAGAAACACCAGGTGCGTCTGACGACAGCGACACACAAGCGTAACGCCACAGTAATGCACGGGACGATAACATAGTGGCATGAAGTAATCTGTATCGTTACCTGTGCGCCAGATTGAGCAGTCTCCAGGCCGGCCACCTGGTGGTGGTGGTCCTGTTGGTCTCGCGGTGCACCAGGAACACGGGCTGCGAGGGGTCGGAGCGCGGGGTGACGATGTTGGTGGCGCGCGCGGACAGCACGGTGGCATGAAGTAATCTGTATCGTTACCTGTGCGCCAGATTGAGCAGTCTCCAGGCCGGCCACCTGGTGGTGGTGGTCCTGTTGGTCTCGCGGTGCACCAGGAACACGGGCTGCGAGGGGTCGGAGCGCGGGGTGACGATGTTGGTGGCGCGCGCGGACAGCACGGTGGCATGAAGTAATCTGTATCGTTACCTGTGCGCCAGATTGAGCAGTCTCCAGGCCGGCCACCTGGTGGTGGTGGTCCTGTTGGTCTCGCGGTGCACCAGGAACACGGGCTGCGAGGGGTCGGAGCGCGGGGTGACGATGTTGGTGGCGCGCGCGGACAGCACGGTGGCATGAAGTAATCTGTATCGTTACCTGTGCGCCAGATTGAGCAGTCTCCAGGCCGGCCACCTGGTGGTGGTGGTCCTGTTGGTCTCGCGGTGCACCAGGAACACGGGCTGCGAGGGGTCGGAGCGCGGGGTGACGATGTTGGTGGCGCGCGCGGACAGCACGGTGGGCACTCGCTCGCGGCGCCCGCGGAAGTGTCGCACTACCACCCAGTGCGCCGGCCGCCAGATGCGCCGCGACCACGTGAACGAGCGTGTCGGCGACACGGCGCTGCGGAGCTCCTGCGTTCACACATACGGTACGTTTTATAAAGTAGACGAGATTTTATACTTTTATGGTAGAAAAAAAAATGAAATACTAGGGACAATCTATGCTTATTTATGAGTGTCAGACCAAAGGTCGATTTCTGGCCGAATCCGATTAATCGACCATCGCCACAACCTTTGGCCAAAACCCAAAGAAATTCAGTTCAAGAATGATATTATAATTTGCAACAACTCTGTAACCACTGTCTCACATTTAAGATCTTTGACTTTGTCATAATTTAATTTTGAGTGACGATAGAAAAGGCCGGTCGGAGCAAGTCCTCAATGCAGTGAGATACCCCGCGCGTCACCACGTCCATCACGCTCTCGCACACACCTTCGGTTTCGGCCAAAGCTTCAGTCCATTTTGGCCGTAGCCGAAGGTCTTGTCATAAGTAGGCGTTACGTATACAGCGTGTAAGGGACATCGACGCACAAACGGATACCATGAGTTCAGGACATGATTCTGGACCCCCCCGCGTTGGAAGTTTTCTTCGGCTTTTTCCTCATTTTTCAGCTGTTTTTTTTACTTTAGACTGTTCATAATCTTTATTCTTACCTAACCCAACGTGATTTTAATTAAAAAAACAATTAATTCACTACTGTCACTAAAAAGAGCAGTGTAAATAAAACTAGTTAGGCATCTGCTCAGCTGTTTTGTAAAAAAGTCAACGCATCCTGCCTAGTTGTAACACACTAACCCGTGTGCATGTGTGTGTAGCGTCCAACATACCGTCTAGATAATACTGCCCATAACAAAAAATACGTATCTGCACAAAGCGGGGTAACCGATTTCCGACATTAACTAAATAACTTAAGGTCGGAAATAGGTTACTAAGTTTTGTTACACTAAGACCTCTTTTTGTTTGGGGCCAGTTCGTAGCGCGGCGTCCTTTTGAACACAATGCCGCCAAAAGTCAGCGAAGTCAAAGGAATATTTAAAAAAACATTTCTTATTATGTCAGTTTCTTGAAGACCTTGATAGCGAACGAGTGTGTTATTTTTGCAAAATTCGGGAATTCGGGACGTGACGTGACGTGACGTGAGACAAAATAAGTTTTCGTTTTATACCTACCTTTTTTTTTTTGAAGATGGGAAATCATCAAATGACCCCTCCCGCTCTGGGTGGAGCGGCAGGGAGTGTCAGACTTTTACTGACTAAAACCCACCCTTTGTCCTCCTAGTGCCTTTCCTTCCAGGGCCGCGGTAACTCTTTCGAACATATTCCGCAACCCTTGATACCTACCTAGCAAAACTAATTCTGTGTTTGTGTCTGTTATTGTTTGTTTTTGTGAGTGTGTTTTAAAAATGTAATATCTGGATTTAACGATTACTGCAGTGCCCAAGAATACGGTAATATGCTAATGTGTTATGTATGGCGAAGCACGAGCAGGCAGGTGGCGGCCAGTTTGAATCCTATCTGTTTAGGGGTGAGTTAGCTAGTTCAATAGTTTATATACCTACATCATTACCGGATCTCAATGTACATACTTAAAACCTTTTTTTATCAATCCTTATCGGAATCGTGATTTAAAGAGACTAAGCTTAAGGCTCCTCCATTTCTCTTAACTTCTGCATAAACAAGTTCCTACCATCATCAGTAGGTTAGGTATTTCTGAGTGATTAAAATGAGTTTATGTGATATTATTGCAATCGTCGATATTCGTTGGTACCTGCATTCAAAGTGGGTTTAGTAGTTCACTAGATAATACTGTTACGAGCTTAGGGTTCGTGACAATAAAAACAGCCGATAAAATAACCAAAATGACACTTTAATTAATCAACACTAATTACAACTTTAAACTCACTAATTATAAATCACAATTGCACTACTGATCACTTTAATTCGCAGTCGAAGTTCGCTCTCGAAGTTGTCGCTTGTATCGCAAATTCAATACTGACTCGATCGCAGGCTATGCGGGCCTTATATAGGTCGGCAGATAATTCTAGAACCTTCTAGTATAGAAACATCTAGAAAGTTCGAGTACATACCGGTCCCGACTAAACACATATTGAAAACTCTAGAATGTTCTAGCATCGAAATGTCTAGAAAGATCTTGACTCTACTAGTTCTGCTACTCGATACTAGATGGCGCTAGTAGTAACTTATAACGTTATGTACCCGGCATTAATTCTGGCGCGTAACAATACCTACGTTACCGGATCTCAATGTACTTCTAAGCTTATCGAAATCTTTATCGAAATTGTGATTATAGGAGACTGAGCTTATGGCTCCTTTTTTCTCTCTTAACTTCTCCTTAAACATGTTCTTACCATCAGTCGGTAGGTATTTCTGAGTGATTTAAATGATTTTATGTGATATTATCAAAATCAAAGACAGCGCCGACGAAATTGGCTTATTTTCGACATGAGTATCACTGTCGTAGTTTTCGGGGTTGCTAATAGCGAATATGAGGTCAAATTAAATTCCAAGATGGCGCCGACAAGGTTTTTTAACTTTTTGCAGTGGGTGTTATTTTCATGGTTTTCAGGGTCGTGAATAGCGAATATGGGGACAGAATCAAAATCCAAGATGACGCCGATGAAATTTGGCGAATTTTTCACCATGGGTGTAATTTTGATTTCATCAATGTTCTTCGGCGTCTTCTTGGATTTTCATTTCAAGACCTTTATCGTTCTTAGCGACGCCAACAACCATTATTTTTACACCCGTGACAGAAACTATTATAGTTTTCGTTGGCGCCATCTTGGATTTTCATTTCGAGGCGATATTCGTTTTTAGCCTTTCCTCTGATCATGTGGCCCGCCCATTTGCAATTTTGGCTCCGTATTTTCCGGATTATGTCCTGGACCTTAAGTCTTACTTCTGATGTTGCTATTCCTTACTTTGTCTTTCCTTTTGATCCCTATCAGACTCCTTTCCATGGCATGTTGACATATTGAGAGTTTGTTGTTACGTTTTTTGTCAAAGTCCATGTTTCTATGTGTTGAAAAGTTTGCTTATCGTTGAGATGTGTAGATTCTTGTCTTTCATTATTTCTTTTAGACCCCAGTATTTTTCCAGCTATTCACAACACTTCTTTCAACTTCTTTGTTCTCGTTGTCTTTTGGAGATATCAGTTGACCGAGGTATATGTATTCGTCAACATAGGAGATTTGAGACTGTCCCACTGTTACAGGATCTTCGTTGCCATTGGTTATGATTTTTGTTTTATCTGGGTTTAACTTCAATCCGGCCTTAGCACTTTCTGATGCTAGATCATTTATCATTTTGCTTAGATCCTCTAGTGTTTCTGCAAATAATACAATATCACCCGCGAATCGTAGATGTGTTAGCGTGCGGCCATTGATAGTTATGCCCATGTCCGTCCAAATCTGGATTGAATATCATCTCCAGTACAGCCAGAAAAAATGTTGGTGAAAGGGGATCACCCTGTAACACAAATAAGTAAGTAGTTGGAAATGGTAGCAGGGCCTTTTCAGCTTCATTGCTAAGAATGGATAATTCTTTTTCATTCAATTCAATTCTTTTCGACCAATTCTTCTTCATTGCCAGATAATTCTGCCCATTTTTTTTAACGTTGCCCTACGCTATGAATTTCTCCTGAAGCGTGCGTTTACAAACATATAAACTCACATACACATCAGCCAAAATTTTAAAAAAATAATCGTGAGACATCTTCTGGCAAATTATTCTTTTAGTACTCCATCACCCTGCAATTCAAGCAATTCTTCTTGTAATTCCGCGACCCATCCCAATGCCGGCCGCGACCTGGTTTTGGATCGCGACCGAGGTTAAGAAACGCTGTTCTAAAGAATCAAGATCAGTTTATATTTAATCTTTGCTACTAGCCCTGCTTGTGTTTTTAAAGTATTGTAGTAGGTATTTCATGAAATCATAACATTTGGCATCAATTCTAACTGAAGGATTTGTATTGATGATTTTAATGATTATAATTCTATAAATATATACTTTCTACGGCCGCGAATCATATTTTGACCAAGATATAACCTGACAATGACCTGCAAATTGCAAAAATCGTAAGAACAAAAAAATCACGTTTGTTTTATGGGAAATACATAAAACAATCGTGATTTTTAGGTATACTTAGATAATCGTACGGAACCCTTCGTGCGCAAGTCCGACTCGCAATTGTCTGGTTTTTTTATTAATTATCAGCGTGAAAGCGCCAGGGTAGCCCGCGAAATTCAAATTTTCTTACGATTTCTTCTTTATTCTGGTTGTCTTTTGGAGACATTCCAAAAGACAACGAGAACAAATAAGTTGAAAGAAGAGTTGTGAATAGCTGGAAAAAATGCTGGGGTCTAAACGAAATAATGAAAGACAAGAATCTACACATCTCAACGATAAGCAAACTTTTCAACACATAGAAACATGGAATTTGACAAAAAACGTAACAAACAAACTCTCAATATGTCAACATGCCATGGAAAGGAGTCTGATAGGGATCAAAAGGAAAGACAAAGTAAGGAATAGCAACATCAGAAGTAAGACTTAAGGTCCAGGACATAACCCGGAAAATACGGAGCCAAAAGTGCAAATGGGCGGGCCACATGATCAGAGGAAAGGCTAAATGGAGTAAAATAACAGTTGTACCCAAACTTTAGTGTACGGCATGAGCTAGCGCGGCGTCCATGCGATCGCACTAGATTAGATTACTAACTGTCTAACTGCCTTTACACAATACAAATTTAGCACGCTAGCTCATCTAGCGCTCTGCAAATTGGATAATGTAATGGGCCTTTTTATCTATCTCTTCTCATTCAGTCCATCCAAAGGTTGTCTGTAAGAGATTGTCCTGTGCGATAAGACCTATTGTACACTTGTTTTTGTAAATGTTTGTCCTATGCCTACTATGGTACTATGAGGTGTACATATAAAGTGTATAATAAATAAGAAATTAATAAATAAAAATACTCACCTTCATAAGCAACGGTTCTCGATCCCTGAGAAAAGCCAGGTCTCTAAGCAGGAAGTATCGGTGCTGATGCAACTTGTGTGCTTGCATCGCTGCAGCGGCGTCCTCCATGGGCGTCCAGCGCAGCTCGTTCTTGAGCCGCAGCGCCGCAGCCGCTAGCTTCTCCTTGCGCCACGCGTCCGCCCGGGAGAGGATGGGGTGTGTCGCGCATATCCGGGCTTCGGCCGTCGCTAAACTAGCATCTAGCTTTCTTCGAACGCCTTCTTCGGCTCTGCAAGGAAGAGTTACAAAGAATAAGAGGCTGTTCTCAAAGTCATAATTCAGGCTGTTTCGATGCAGTCAACTGCAGTTTTGGGGCTATTTAGACTCTTACTATCTTGAAGCAGATCTGCTTTAAGAATTTCGGTTGAAATAAACATTACTTAGATGCTCATCAATATTTTTTTTAACGATTATTTCTTTTGTTTGGTTATTATTTCAGCTCATGTACCTGCTGACGATGGCGGAGGCCCGTAGCTGTGCGGCCAGCAGGGCCGGCACGTCGGGCCCCAGCGCCAACAGCGGCTCACTGGACAGCACGGCCGCGCACACCCGCGATACATACTCGCGCATCGCTGCTTCCCGCACCTCCTACACACACAAGTCGTATCATTACTCCTTTATTCCCAGAAATAATGGCCAAAGGTATATGGTACTATAAAACATTTCTACCGAGGAGATATTTTATTTGCCCTATTCTGCAGAATAAAAATAGACTCGACGTCTGCAGCCCATTCCCATAGTAAACTACCGTAAGACATGACACTATATGTCAAAATTCGTAGCAGATTTTTCTAACAGCATATGCTGCTGAACTTAGCCGTCCGAAGAGATGTTAAATGCGGACCCCTTTGTAACCTTGAGTCAAACGTAGTCCCCGAAACCATTTTATCGACCAATTCTAGTTTCTCGTTCAATACTATCACTGCTTTTGACATTTGGTTAGACAATCTTATGCATTTCGTTTTGTTTTCATTTAAATTCATATTAAAGAAAGAAAGAAAGAAAGAAAAATATTTATTTGGGACTCGCACAATACAAACAAAAAGTAAAACAATAAAATAAAATTAACGATAGGTATACATTCTGTGCGAGGCCAAAAAGGTCCCTATCTCAGCATAAGCTGCGATATTAAAAAAAAAAAAAAAAAATATTATTGGCAGTGAACCAATTTCGGATCTGTATTTGGGTGTTATTTATGTCGCCAAGATTATAAATTATTAGTCCGTCTATTTATCTTAAAAGTTAATGAAGTATCGTTGGCGAACACCCTATTAAGTTTTTTTGCAACCAATGCATGGGGCAAATCATTGACATTTACCAAAAATAACAAAGGACCTAAAATTGAGCCCAGAGGTACCCCCATTTGCACGTTTAATCCCAACAAAATGACACCGTTCATTTGAGGAAGTTGCTGTCTATCATTTGAATAAGATTTAACTAAGCTTAACGCAGTTTTGCCCAGTCCGCAATGCTCATGTTTCAGGAGTAATGTTTCATGATTTACGCAATCAAACGCCTTAGAAAGGTCGCAGAAAATGCCTAGGGCATCCTGTGCATCTTCCTACATATTAAAGATGTGCTTTAATAAAGCACCAATGTCACCAGCGTCAGTGGTACAACGTCCTTTGGTGAAATCATTCTGTTATTCGTGTTAAAACGATTAAGCACCTTTTCAAATACATTGCTGAACAGTAGCAATACGGATACTGTTGTTGTTGGTTTATAATAATTTGAGTTTTGACTGTCTCCGGATTTAAAAATTGGTCCCCTTACTGAATTTCATTCGGTTCGAAAAGATTCCTTGATCCACAAATCACATATTAAGTGTTAAAGCTAAGTACGGCGTTAGAGTCCCAATTTTTTTTTATTGAGATACTTTGATAGACATTCCCAATTTAATATAAATTTTTTTGAAAGTTTTTATTACTGTTATAGGGTAGAAACGTCTCTATCGTCAATGTGACAGCCATTTACAAATCTTGATGAGCCAGTACATCTGAATTCTAAATTCTAGAATATTTTAGAGCAAGGCCGCCCAACTTATTGTGAGGGTGGGCAATTATATTAACTCCGAGATAGACGGTGGGCCATCTAGCGAATTAAATTTAATCACCGCATCGTATTATTTTTTACTACTTAACAACAGTAACAAATAATTCATATTGTGTTTCTGTAATTTCTAGCTGGTTATTCAATAACTTCGTGAAGGGATATAATATTGAGAGATGATAAAGACCAGAATGTTTCAAATCCAGTTGCTGACCGTTGACGGCAGGCAGACCTATCCAAATCCGTTGATGGGCCACCTGTAGTGGTATTCTGTAAAAAACGTCAACGTGAAAACTTTGGTAAATTGAGCTCGAAGTGAACTGTCATTCCATGATCGCGACGATAGGTCGTGGTGAATGAAAATGAAAAGAGTAGTGGACTGTATAACATGTAATGATTTAAAATAAAAAGAAATTACAAAACGGTACGGTTGGTTTACGTGAAATAATGAAATATGGAAAGCTAATATGCGTAAGCGCAGCCGTGCTTGGAGGCGTGCAACAGCTGACTGTCGTGGCGTGAGGGGCTCGCTCGGCCGTCGGCCGGCAGGCAAGCCGCTTTCCCCGCACCCTCTTTCACTGCCGCTGACGCCGTCGCCGCGCGGCGATGTTGAGTTGAGATGAGTGGACTCAACATTCCATCTTATGACAATCCCTGACAGCTCGCGTAAAGTTCACTTCAACTGAGTTTTCACGGTGAGGTTTTCGTACAAAATTAACCAACTGGCGATCCGAGAGCTGGGGTTAGGCGGCCGTTCTCTAGAATATTCTAGAATCTAAAATATTTGAGCGTTTTGCGCTAACTTTGTTTACCTCTACATAGTTAGTTAACGTTGTTAACCTTATCCTCTACTTAGTACATATTTCGAAGCGATACGATATCAGCACCTATCTCATTGGAGTGTATCGATGCCATTCTGGAGATATAACCACACGGGTAGTGTTTTTGTAAAAAGAAACTTGAAAGTGGCGCCGGCTACAATTTTTTTTTGGGGTTCATCCGAACGTCGCTATGAAAGAACGGAATCCCCATAGGGTCATTCGTGTGTCTGTCCATTTGTCACAGTCAATATGTTACTACTGGACAGGTTGAGTTGAAATTGTACAACACATGAATATCCTAAGTGACCCAAACATAATAGCGTAATATAAATAAATACGCTGAGAGTCCCTAAAGAGTGATGAGCTTACTTATCAGGGACTTTCAACAAGGTTTTTATGAGTCATTTGTCCCACTGCAGTCACTCAAAGCACGCAAATCGTTTTGAAAAGTTCGACTTTAAAAAAATAAAAAAAGATTTTAAATGATGTTACAAGTGGCTGACCTGCTCGATGTCTTTCATGGGCATCTTTTGGCTGGCGAGCTGCGCAGCGCGGCGCTCCCTGAAGTGCAGGAACCAGCCGCGCGCCTCGCGCTCCAGGATCGCCTGCAGCGTCGCCGCCGCGCGACGCACCAGCTCGCGCCTGTACAGCCGGAGGTCCACCTGAACGATGACACATTTCATTAAGCATACCCCTGCTACCACGCACTGTGCGGGTCAAATTCGCAGTTTCCAAAACTGCTCGTAAAAGCACTGTAGTTGTCTCAGGCTAGTAGGCGAATTATCACGATCGAAATGGTGACGGCTCGCGCGCGTCAGTCTCCTGTAATGGTGCTGTGTGCTCCTGGTACCATGCTGCTGTGTGCTCCTGGTACCATGCTGCTGTGTGCTCCTGGTACCATGTTGCCGTACCTGTGTGCGCTGTGGGGTGGTGTAGAGGCAGGGCACGGGGGGCGCGTGGCGCGTGGCGGGGCGGCTCGCGCGCGTCAGTCTTCTCTAATGCTGCGGTGTGCTCCTGGTACCATGCTGCCGTACCTGTGTGCGCTGTGGGGTGGTGTAGAGGCAGGGCACGGGGGGCGCGTGGCGGGGCGGCTCGCGCGCGTCAGTCTTCTCTAATGCTGCGGTGTGCTCCTGGTACCATGCTGCCGTACCTGTGTGCGCTGTGGGGTGGTGTAGAGGCAGGGCACGGGGGGCGCGTGGCGGGGCGGCTCGCGCGCGTCAGTCTTCTCTACTGCTGCGGTGTGCTCCTGGTACCATGCTGCCGTACCTGTGTGCGCTGTGGGGTGGTGTAGAGGCAGGGCACGGGGGGCGCGTGGCGCGTGGCGGGGCGGCTCGCGCGCGTCAGTCTTCTCTAATGCTGCGGTGTGCTCCTGGTACCATGCTGCCGTACCTGTGTGCGCTGTGGGGTGGTGTAGAGGCAGGGCACGGGGGGCGCGTGGCGGGGCGGCTCGCGCGCGTCAGTCTTCTCTACTGCTGCGGTGTGCTCCTGGTACCATGCTGCCGTACCTGTGTGCGCTGTGGGGTGGTGTAGAGGCAGGGCACGGGGGGCGCGTGGCGCGTGGCGGGGCGGCTCGCGCGCGTCAGTCTTCTCTAATGCTGCGGTGTGCTCCTGGTACCATGCTGCCGTACCTGTGTGCGCTGTGGGGTGGTGTAGAGGCAGGGCACGGGGGGCGCGTGGCGGGGCGGCTCGCGCGCGTCAGTCTTCTCTACTGCTGCGGTGTGCTCCTGGTACCATGCTGCCGTACCTGTGTGCGCTGTGGGGTGGTGTAGAGGCAGGGCACGGGGGGCGCGTGGCGGGGCGGCTCGCGCGCGTCAGTCTTCTCTACTGCTGCGGTGTGCTCCTGGTACCATGCTGCCGTACCTGTGTGCGCTGTGGGGTGGTGTAGAGGCAGGGCACGGGGGGCGCGTGGCGGGGCGGCTCGCGCGCGTCAGTCTTCTCTAATGCTGCGGTGTGCTCCTGGTACCATGCTGCCGTACCTGTGTGCGCTGTGGGGTGGTGTAGAGGCAGGGCACGGGGGGCGCGTGGCGGGGCGGCTCGCGCGCGTCAGTCTTCTCTAATGCTGCGGTGTGCTCCTGGTACCATGCTGCCGTACCTGTGTGCGCTGCGGGGTGGTGTAGAGGCAGGGTACGGGGGGCGCGGGGCGGGGCGGCTCGCGCGCGTCAGTCTTCTCAGCAGCCGCGCGGCGCATCGCACGCGTCACCCATGCCGCTAGTGCTGCTATGTCCTCCTGGTGTTCCGGCTTCAACAAAAAACATAAATAAGTCGTGGTTCCATAACATGGTTATTGCAATTTGTATCGAAGGGTAACCCTGACCATACATTTGAAAGGCAGCTGGATTTTTAAGAAAAGACCAGGGAGATAAAATTAGCATCTTTAGTGCGTCACGATAAACTTAACTGCTACTCTTTCGTACCTTGCATATCAGCTCAGCTACCAAATAACGAGACCTCTCTTCTCTTATCTTCTTGTCAAGGTCACGAGCTTCTAGAGAAGGCATGCCGAAAGCCAGATCCAGAAGTCTGAAAAGAGAAACACAACATTACGCAAACGTTTTGTTCAACGATAAAGTGACGAAATATTGGAGCAGGATCTTAAAACAAAAGGAAAAGATAAACTGTTCAGAAAAACCCACCAATGAAAGCGTTAAATATCTAGCTATAATTATAACTTATAACACAGCTTCAGGGTGTAAAGTACTATTTCCTTTCAGTGGCAAAATTGAAGCATTTATCATAATTGCTTATGCAACCCCTGCAGCAGAGACTTGGCGCCAGCGATGACGGACAGCGGCTCATCCCTCAGCAGCCGATAAGCCGATCCCGTGCCACGACCACGATTAGGGCGAGCGCGCGCGCCATGTGACAGTACAACTCCGCAGGGAAGTGGCAGAATTGGACCATCTATAATTCTTACCTATGCAAACCCTGCAGCAGAGACTTGGCTCCAGCGATGACAGACAGCGGCTCGTCCCTCAGCAGGCGGTCTCTCGCCACGACCACGATGAGCGCGAGCGCGCGTGCCACGTGGCAGTACAGTTCCTCGCGTGCGCGCGCCCGGCCGCGCTGCAGCCAGCCGGCTACGCGCCATACGTGGGTCTGCCCGGGGAAGTGGCGGGAGGGGACCTCGAACTCTCTGTGTAGATACAGTAGGTTAAGTGAGCCTGATACTCCCTCCCGCTCCGCTCAGAGCGAGAGAAGTCATTTGTTGATTCCCCATCCAGAAAAAAAAGAATACGTTAGTTTTATGAGGAGATTACATGACTTTATTGGCTTTGAGTTATGCAGTGTGCTGTAGTGTTGACTGTTAAAAGCATGTGGCTTTAATTCGTGACTTATTCGTTACTTGTCAGATAGGCAATTGATTCATGAAAAAACTGGTGGACTGCATGAGGTTAGGCTTTAAGCCGACTCTAAAATAGTCAGAAAAAGGCTAGGCGGATTCATTGAACTGAACATCTCTCGTGAACATTCATCCTCGTTGAGGATGCAAGACCAGGTGGCCACCAACCATGACCTGTAACATTGGTTTGTAAGCGAAAGAAAGATGTCTCTCTTAAACAATCAATAGATAAATAACGTTAACTGTAGTCTGATTCTCAAGTATCTCACCAGAGGGCCTAGCACTAAATGTTGTGACATATAGCAACGTTACAATATCGTTAACGTGAGTGAGTTTTGAATTCTAAAACCCCATAGTATTTTGGTTTATTTTATGCGACATACACGATTTTTATCATTCAAAATTATGAATATAGTATCCAATCCAAATAAATATTATGTGCGAAACGAGTATAGTAAAATTCACACACATTAGCGATGCTGTTACGTTACTATTATGTCAAAACATTCGCGCTAGACCCTCAGTTTAATAAATGAAAATCGCTCACAAACTTACACCAGTCAACACCTAAACAGTCTCATTGTGTAGGTCTACTAGCCATAGTAAAAAAAAAGAAGAATAATATTTTATGTACACAATACACAGAACCTTTTTAAATCGTCGCCTTCTGACGTCAACGAATTGATTTTTCATAGACATATTGTTGTAGAGTTGCGTCGACAGTACAAAAGAGGTAAGGTTTGAAAAGGTTCCACTGTACATTCAGCAATACAATTCACTTTGATTCCGAGACTATTTTGTACGAGTTTATGCGATACTTCGTCTTAACAAAGGCTATAGAAAACAGTATAGTCAAGAGCTCAATTTATGGTAAAGATATAGGTACTATGTACTAAAAAGTATACCTACCAAGCATCATACATAGAAAAATTACTAACAGGAGTAACCAAAATATTTCAAGTTCGCTTTGTTTCAAATACATCTTATACTCAACAAAGAGTTAAAAACTTAGTGCTATATTACGATAATCAAGAGCAATGAAGTTACAAGGGTTTCTAGAAACTTCCATGGAATGAATCATGAAGACTACAGTACGATGGAATGAATAGGGTACACTAAATAGTTTATGATAGCACTGCACAGATACATAATGCATTTCTAATGGTCATGCTATGTATGGGGGCCTGGACATTGGCTCCAATGTACGTCGGTTTTTTTATTCTATTAGATATGCTAAACGAAAATATCCAAATCTATATAGGCGCCAATTGTTACGGTTGAAGCATTGTTAGTACTAATTTGTAACTAAGATCGGATCGCAAATCTTAGGGCCACATTGTCAATACATAATTCCAAATATGTATGTCACCCGTTGAGGTTGCAATTTAGCCGTGAGCTACAGGACTGTTTTGCGTTGTTCACAATTTTATTTAAGTTATGATGCATTTTTGTGTTTAAAAAAATTATTTTTGAAGTCCATACCCAAATTCCCGTGAGATATAAATTCTACATTGGAGCCAACGTCGAAAATAAAACAGACACGTAAATATAGAAACATACATATATAGATATAGATAGGGTGACATACCCCCATTCACGTATCGATTCCAATTGCTTAGCGTTTAACTTCTTCGGCTTAAAAACTTTGTCCTTGTGCAAGCTTTATGAGAAAAAAATCAACTATATTGACCATTACACATTATCAATGGGGGCGAATATGACTCCTATGTTCTAGTGTAGTGAGTCTAAAATTGTATGTCATCTACGCTCACTTCTAAGGGGATGATCATACTTGGTTCTAGAAGCTTCTAATTTTTTGGAGTCTGTTTTGAGTCTGCAACTTTCATCGACTTGTCCGAAAGTAACTTGGAATATAAGGAAGAGAAGACAGGAACATAATTAAGGGCTAGCTTATGTTCCTTAGATTGGTTACTTCATTGAACAATATCCCTTATAGGCACGCTAGAAGGCCACAATTTTCAATAAGCTATAAATAAGTATTACCTATGTATAAAATTCAGCGCAGAGTTGGCTTACAATGTCACCCGTTCTAATTAGTAAAGGTCGACGCATCCTATCCCTTGTAATTTATGTAAACGCTCTGTCGCTCGTTGCTATGGCGGGAAACAGGAGTTTTATAACTCGCCACAAATTGTTCATAATTACACAAATTAACATGTGTAGTTTTTCGGAGCTTTGCAATAATCTGAGGGGCCATTCCTGAAAAATCATCGCATTTAATCTGCCAAAACATCTTAAAAATTCTTCAACAAGTTTTCGACATTGGTTGTCGCCAATTTGAGATTGCGATTGCGACGGATTTGAACGTTGTTTAAGCACGAATATTGGCCTTCTGATGCCAATAATCGTATGTTTAATCTATGATTACGTGTTAGTATGTATTACGGCCAATCAATCACAACAGCAAACCGAGATTTGACAGCAGATCTACTAATTACATACTTGAATGTTATGCCGGGGGTTACATTATAATGTTGTGTCGTATGTGACGCCTTCTGACGCAATTGATTGGCTACAAAACTGATTGCGATATAGTGTAGGCCTGAATAGATTTGTTTGATTGGTGTATCCCGCGCCGCGACACTCTCAGTACCTCAGTAACCGCCCACCGCTCTGTCTCGTCAGTAAGCGCCGTCCTATCAGCCGAAATCCTAATAAAAATAGCTCAGAAGGCTTTGCGGGAGACATAGACAATGTATCTCTCGATTCAGTCCACCAGTCACGTGATTTTATGACACTATCTCTCCCAGACTGCAGACCAAATAAAGTGATGATGTTGCGTCTACATTCAAGAATTTACACCGCACGACAGTTTACTATCCAAAGTGTGGCCCAAAGATACTCTATGGTGTGGCCTTCGATCTGTGATTGAACTGCATCAGACTGCTTGAAAAGCGACTTGTTGGGAACTTTGTAGTCGTTTTTATCGGTCGGGTTTTTTGACGGTATTTTTTTAATTTCCTACATAAGTAGTGAGTTACTTTTATTTTTATTTGCGGGCGCCATTTTGAAAATTTATATAGCCTATGTTTACTACCACAATTCTGACGAATTCAACGACACCTGATTATCAAAATCCGTACAGCCGTTTGGGCTGTAGGGCGTGCCAAATAAATGGACATACAATACATACGCTCGAAAAACATTACCCTCCTTCTGACACAGACGGATAAATACATTAATGAATTATACAATATGGGACCAACACCGATAACTCGACAAACTGTAGGTACTGAACAGCTGAATTTTTTGTCACGATTTAGGGGTCGGTCCCATTGTAAAAGTTGTTCATAAGGAAGGACAATGACCCCTTTTCAGGTATATATATTCTCTGAGGGGTTGGGATACATTCTAGAGTACCTAAACCATAATATCTCGACTCTAGTTAAGTTAAAGTTCAAAGTCATAAGGCGAGCCTGTTACCATTAACCTGACAAAAACATCCAGTTTGTAATTTACTATTAAAATTGACACAATAACATTTTGTCCAACCAGGGAATTTCACCAAGAACCACATTCAGCCGCCGCACTTTTGCACATAGCTTTTACCTTCAATTTTCTCAGACTACAGAAAGTTTATAATCTAATCAATATTTATTACAATCTAACGATGTTTGCAATAATCCGGTGACAAACACACATCTTATACATGTATCAGATAAGTCGCAGGCGCAACCTGACACCGTGAAGCAGCAGCAAGTGCGCGGATACAATTACATGGATACAATTAACTGTATTAATTCAATGGGCGGCCTGACAATGTAGAGGTGTTGAGTGTCTGGTCCACTGTGAGAGATCAACAGTAGTTTAAGTGGTATTATTCATGAGAATTATCTTTTATACATAACTAGCAATCTGACCCGGCTTTGCACGGGTGCAATTGCCATTTACGTTCACAAACCTTGTCGTTTATAGCTCTTAAATCTACAAGTTTCTATCTTTAAAGAGAAAAGACTTTCACACAAAGTTCCCCCTTAAGTTGATATTTCCAAAAGTCCTAAAGCTTAAAGCTGATGCTTTAGTTATAAAATCAACATATATTCTAAACTAGCTTGTGCCCGCGGCTCCACCCGCGTGGATGTCAGTTATCGCGTAAAAAAGTAGCTATGTCCTTCTCCATATCCCAGGCTATATATCTGCCAAATTTCATGACGATCCGTTCACCCGTTTTAGCGAGAAAGCGTAACAGACAGACAGTGACTTTCGCATTTATAATATTAGTAGGGATGTCAGCTATCTAAACTTTAATAGCTTTGCCTGAGCGTTGATAGTCAGAACAAAAAAAAAAGATGTTATTCTTTTAAAATAGATAAATTGTATAATATATTTAGTTTGTTCAGTCAGACATACGTAGATAGGTAATACGTATGGCCTATCTTTCAAATACTTTCCTTAAGTAGGGTAAATAGAAGCACATAAACTCTATCTCCCCCTGAATCAGTCAAACAGGATTTTTGGCGAAATCTTGCGGCCAGCCATTTTTGCATGGATGACCGTGGAAATTTTGACATAGATTTGATTAATCTTCCGCTCGTAAGTATATCACAGTAAGGCTGCGTTTCCACCAGATCTTGCGCTAAGCGAGGCTGAGTAAATGAAGCCATTCTATTGGTTCTTAACACGCTACGCACCCTCGCACATCTCTGGTGGAAACGCAGCCTAAACCTCGAAACCGTCTGGAAGTCAATATAGCTAGAAGTACCCAATTAGGCACTTTTAAGTTTTTACATTTACTAGAAACACTTTTGTTAGGCGAGATGATGCCAACAATATTTCCAGACGCCACTGTTTGTATGTTTCGTTTTGAACGTATGACCATGATGCAACAAAGATGCACCAGCATTGTTTAAACATCTCGTGTTAGAAAATAATTATGATGTAGAGCGTACTAGCACGAACTCTGACGCACGTGTGATTTACCATGCATGACTTTAGCCGGTTGCTAACTGCAGCTTGTGAATAGAGACCCTCCATATTATGCTCATATTTCTTGCTTAGACATAGACCTAAATAGTAAAGACAGAGCCCTCCGAACGTTTACATAGACACGTTCACCCAAGAAACATGGAATTTTAAATGTCTCGCGCACACGACCGCCGCCGAAGATTGACGACCGAGAGGATAGTTCGCTTCGGTCAAGCCAAGACGGGCCAATTCGTGGCGGCAGAGAAACGTGCGGTCCGCTCTGGCCTTACTAAATCAATGTGCTTATAACGACGACCATAATAGAAGCTCTGAAGATCCCGCTTTCTTTTCGTCACTTCATTAGCCATAATCTTTACTACAATAAAAGAATGATCGCAAACAGTGACTCACATCTGGATGCATCCTAACAATATGTGTGTTATTTAAAACAATTGAGATCACTAAAAATAGACTTGTTTTATATTTTTATCTTTTATAAGTAACACACATGAGTAACATTTGGTTGAACGCCGGCGGAAAAAGAAGAGTAAAGTGATTGCAGTGTCGTGGGATACAATTGTACACTACGGGCCGAGTACAGTGCATGCCCTGCTGATACGTTTGAGTGAAAACATTAATTGAGCTTGATGAATAAAGGGCACGCAGGATCCCCTGCACGTCGCATCTTAATAGCCCTAAACAGCGGTTTAACTTCCGTCAGGGCTGGCTGTACGCGGCTTTTTAGATGCCCAACGGAATGTTAACGAAACGATATACGAGCACTATTTTGAGAAGTCCCTAAATAGATGCGACGTGTCTCTTAATAAAAGTACGAAACATTTTTGGTACCTATTTCAAACAAATTGTCTCATTCGGATACATGAGAACTGGCAACCCTATATTCCGTCTCGTTGCTAGTGACCATTCAATTAGGATTCTTTTGACCGGTAGTCCGGTGGGCGGTGGCATACGGACTAACGAACAATGGCATTTCATTACCACGTTACACTGTTCCATTTACTTTGACCCGACGTGTATGCTGGCTGGAATTTGAAGGAAAAATGTATTTGGTGCTATGAATAATGTTGTCACTTGTTACCTTATGCTTCTCAGAGCCTGTTGTTGTTACTAATTGGTGTCGGTTCACTTACTGACGTAATTAGTAGAGGGAACAATATAGCTATGGTTTATGTAACAATTACTGGTTCTAAAGAATTTTAATGGACTCTCTAACAGTCTTACTAAGTTTTCAAGGCTTCAGGCTGTATAAATAAATAATTAAACTGAAATTCGTCTGAACACTCATTTAGTTACTAGCCGTACCCTATTTACATAAAGATGTCGGATCACGGTCATCATCAGTCGTAATGTTAAATTTCCTATAACCTTCAACAACAAGAATTGGGTTATCAAGTGCAATAACATCAAGATATTTTCAGTTCTTAAGATTAGCGTCCTAAAACACAAAAAAACAACTTTTTCAGCTCTTCAAATTGTCAATATACAATTACACATACAGACAGACACATCAAAGAATAACATTATGAATGATCTTAAAAAGATTGATCTGTAAAAGATTGCGATGAAATCTTTTATTTGCAGGACGTAGATTGAGAACAACATTATGCTATAATTTAATACCACTTTATAACCGAGCCGAGTGCATGTAATGGCATCCGTGAGACAATCAGTGATTGTCATCGTATCTCTGCTGGAGCGATCAGAATTGCCTTGAGACATTTTACTCGCAACTGTATTTTAGCTCTGAGCAAATCAGCAAACTGATTTGTTGTTTTTGTGCCAATGAATTTAAAGAGCACGCAGGCCAGGCAGCTCACCTGAGCCTCCAGACGAGATACATTCTGTTAGCGACAATGGCTGTTGGAAAGTCAAAATGTATAGGATTTACATGCGCTATCGATAATGTCACGTGATCAATCCCAAACATTTTGGTGTTTCGACAATCGAAATCGACAGTCTATAGAACGTCACTTTGTTTAAAGCCCCTCTGCAAGCTGCAACGGGCACCACAGGTGTGTTCCCTACCCTTTTCAAAGAGAGCTCTCCTCAATTTTTACCGACGCAAAGGAGTGGTAATGTGTTTATCAGCCTATGTATGTTCTTTTGAAGCACTATACCTACAGACCAAAGGCCTGGGTCGATTTTGATGATTCACACGTCAATCGATTCCTCTTAGTCCGGTGTCACTAAAGACATGACGTTAATGAAAATTCAATATGGCGACTACTGGACGCCATATTGAAATATATGGCGTCTATGTTAAGTGGGGTATCAAAATAAAGGGTTCGAAGAGGCTATTCCAAAAATATAACTCACTTAAATGTAAAAAATTAAAAAAAATATATTTTCAAAAAACCCGACTGTAAAAACAACTAAAAAGTTCCAAACAAGTCACTTTTCAAGCAGTCTGATGCAGTTGCCTAGTTGGTGGCATGAAATAAAAAATTGAACTAAACCGATAAAACTAACCGCTATCTCATCCAACATCATTTAAAGGACGCCGTGCAAAACGAAGCTAGTGCGCACACTAATTCACAGTTCCATATCATTTAAGATGATTTATAACGAAAATAAGCTTGTAAAATTTATTGAAAGATATTTGGTAGTCAGAATATTATGAAAAAAGTGCTGAATTTATCTATTTTTTTTTATTAAATATTTAATTTCGGAAATAATCTATTCCCGTATGGTCAATATTTTGCCATTTTCGTACTACTTATGTTCTTTATTTACGCCTAAAGTTGTGTCAAAATTTGGAACTTTCGACACAAATAAACTTGCACATCAATATTTTTTTTTCTGTGTTTTTTCCATACAGGGCTAGATAATGCCGAGATAAATAAATGTGACCTTTTTCTGAACGTACACCGTCAATCAGTAGAGTAATCGCCATACTACGTTTGTATAAAACAATTACTGACTAGGGCCCATTCCACATTTTGCAGGTAGTAAAAACCGTCGGAAACGAATCGTGTGCGAACATAGCAACTTTTACGCCTGGCAAGGTAAGGCAAAGGTGTATTATAAACCCCCAGTTACTCATTTATAAGTCGATGGAGCCGATTGTAGTTAATCACGCCTGTTTCCAGACACAGCTCTCATTGAGAAATCTGCACTTCTGCCACCGGCTTTGCCCTCGGAAAAGTCGTAATTCGCAAGGAAGCAATTTTCCAGGATATGTCTTATTCCAGAACATGGTTTACCCGGTTGCCAAACATCCAAATCCATGTACTTTCGCATTTATAAAGAATGGATATAGTAATTTTGCTCGACATGGGATTGGATTGAAGACGACCGACATGTTTCAAACCGATTTCTTACGTTAGTATTGTACAGTCAGGCGATTAAGTCGACGACTGAAGCGTGTTAAGAGTCCTACCTCAACGTTGAACACACTCGCAATACAAGCCGTGTTGGAATGTTAGCCTCACTGATAGCCCCAATTACGACCAGTCGAAAGACTTGTCCGGCAAATGAGTTTCAACTACAAGCGATTTTTATTCGGACATATTTCATTTTTATAAATTGGTGACGGTACTGACTCAAGCGCCAGCCGAATGACCAGTGTTGGAGCAAATATTGTGATATTGGCGTATAAGAGCTAGGTTCCTAATGAGATTTGATCAAAACTAATTACAACTGTCAGTTAAGCGTTGTAAATGAAAATAAATGATTACGATTCTAAGTTTTTCTGCTACCTATGTGGGAGAACCCTGTTTCGTATTCGTTTTCTTTAATACCTACCCACTTCTCAAAAATCGAATTCGCTGTCGAAGCATCTTGTTTCAAATATTGATAATGTTAAAAATTATCGCCTAGGTCCCCTTAGTGAGCTACGATGTATGAAGCACTAAGCTAGTCCAGCCGTCCAGCATTCTGCAGCTAGAGTACAACTTACCCCTTTTCCCTGATGGCGTGCAGTTGTTTCGGGGAGAGCGGGTGGGGCTCCACGCCCGCGTCCAGCGCCGCTGCGTCCAGCTCGTCGCATGGCGGCGCGACGATGATGTCTGAGGGACGGTTCCCAGGACCCGAGAACCGGGATGGTGGAAGCACTGTAAATAGGGATTCAAATTAGTAACTAGCGTTAATATAAAGTGTCTGTCTAAAATACTTCTCAGCTAAGTAAAAATAAGCTTAGAATTACAACAGGGCCTCTCGCTGCCGGCTGTAGTACGTTCTATGGTCGGCGGTGAGGAGTCCTGGGACGCGGTGGTCTCCTTCTGCGAAACTGTTATCGCGCAGAAGGAGGCTGCGGAAAGGGAGAGGGAGATGTCGAGTGCTCTCCCGGCCCGCAGCAGGCGCACCGGGCGTCGGAGGAGGGCATACGCTGCCCTCCTTCTGCCCCCCTAACTGGGTCCAGGGGCGGCGGACTTGGGGATGTCCGTTGCCCCCCATTCATCCGGACCCGAGGTGGCGGCGCGTGGTGTTACCGTGCGCCCCTCTGACGTCGCGGGGGGAGCTAAACACCTCACTCCCCCCGCTTACGAGATGTGGCCCGCAGAGGCGGGCCGGCACCAGCCGGGGATTACGGAAGTCGCATACGTTCCCGCGATCCCCGGCGTAGGTGGAAGATGGAACACCGGGGTGGTTTTAGTCAGTAAGAGTCTGACAGACCCCTCCGCCCGCCCCAGGGCGTTGGACATCCATAAGGATATGACCCGTAAAAAAAAGGCTTGCCATGTTAACCAGGACCACCATGAACAACGGACCAAACGAGAGTCTACGTAAAATGGAGTCCCTAAAATATGAAGGTAAATATCGCACTTACAGTTGGTGGCGTCACGTAAGTTTGCCGGTCTGAAAACAGACTTTCATATGTGTGCTTCTGTTTTGTATGACATTCAGACCAAACACTTATATGTACATATTATGCAAACTGTACAAATGTGGTACTAGAATATGATGTGACAATATTATATGGCCAGAAACACGATGGCTATAGGAATAGAGGAAGATGCAAGAAAAAAATTGTGTGAAAGTTGTTATGGCTAGAAAAGAAATTGGTAATATGATGCCTGCTGCATCCAACCCAATAAAATTGGACAGGGGCACAAGAAAGATGTTTCGTCCAGGGTACCTTTTATTAAAGCTGATGAAATTGATTATTTCACCCTCAGTGCTAGTAGGACTAACTAAAATATATCATAAAGATAAATTAATGCTTATGAACCTAACATCATGGAGCATAACACATTTAATCATCAAATGTCTCCTCCCGTTCTGGGTGGAATGGAAGGGACTGTCAGACTCTTACTGACTAAAACCATCTGTGCTCCTCCTAGTGCCCTTTGCTTTCCAGGGCCGCTGTAGCTCTTTCGAACAAAATCCGTGACCCTGGCATATCCCATTCATCCCTACCTTCATTATTTTCAAAGGTTTTCAATACATTTGGACTAAAAAATATTTTGAAAACCTTTAAATTTGTTAAATAAACCTGCAGCTTGCGATTCAGCCAGCCCTACCCTCAGCATGTTGTTGCTACTACTATATTTATTTTTTCTTTACTTAGAATGAGTATCTTTGTATAATCTTCAGATCTTCAGACTATATATACTTAAGTACCTGAGTGAGTAAGAAGTACCCTGAGTGTACTCTTTTAATGGTCAATTAAAAGAGTACACTCAGGGTACTTCTTGCTGGTTCTTCTCCATAGGAAACAACAAATTGGAACAAAGCACCTAGTTTCTGGTGTTGCATAAGTGTGCATTCAGGTTTATGCATATTAAATATTTAAAACTAACTTTTGCAGCTTATGTTTATCCCTATTCCCTAATAGTCCCTAATAATATTATAAATGCGAAAGTTACTCTGTCTGTCTAAAACTGCTGAACGGATCGTAATGAAATTTGGCAGATATATTATAGCCTTGGGCAAAATCTAGTATAATATAAAAAACCTATAAAATTCTCTAGAGTCCCCTCTATCTCTGAAACAAAATTCATTAAAATTGGTTCAGCTATTTAGGTGAGAAAGGGTAAGTAACAAACTCAATTTTGCACTTTTATAATAGGTAGTAGTTAGGATTAGAATTAATACATACATATTTTATTACAATGATTTATAAAACTAAAAAAAAGTGAGAAAGCTATAATATTATTAGAGCCAATGTCAATGTCAAGAGCCAGTGTCAAAGCAAAATAAAAACAACAATAAAAATGTTTATACAAAAGAAAACACTGCAGTGATGAAGATTCCTATGGAGTGATTAAAATTTTTGCTGTCAAGAAAAATAGTCATTAGCTTGTAACAAGCTATTTTAATGACATGGATGAGAATAGCTACATAACAATGGATGTTAATTTTGTGTAAAGCGCAAAAAATTATATGAACTTTCTAGTTTTGTTTCAGCACATTAACCTTAGAAATTATGGGCTTCAAACTGCTGACAATTCAATTGTCCAATAGACTTTGCTGCAATTTGTAGATGTTTAGTAAATTTGTATTGTCAAAATAAGGGAACTCATACAATCATTAAAATTTCTGGCTACTTGGGTGTCCAGAAAATTTAGGACATTATAAAAAATATAGTAACAACAAATTACTTCTGAATTTACAAACAAACAAAGGGGAAACCTCAGAAACACATTTTTTTTAAATTGTTTCCTACTTTAAACAAACAGAAATGTTTTTTGCTAAAACCACTGCAGCACTGCACACAACAATGATTTTGGAGTTTGTCTATTTGAAATGATGATACTGATTAAAAGATATCAGAGTGTTATGGGAACAGTCTTCAGATTTTTGTTTTATTAGTCCTGTAACCTATTTCATCAATGTAACCTTTTTAACAAATTAGTTTACAATCTCAGCTAAAACAGCCTTTATCTTTCAAAAAAAGAACAGTTCATGAATAGAAAACCAAAACAATAATAATTATGTTTAAAAAAAAGTAGGTCAATTCTATGGTGCATTGCTGTTTATTATGTCGCTACTGTATGTTGTGTAGCTTAAATATGTTGCCTAATTTTGGTGTAAAACACTACAAGTAAAAGTTATTTATGTTCTTTTTTACAGTTTTTAATACAGTAGGTGATATAATTTATTATTCTTTTGAAAGAAAGTCTTGTAGAGAATATCTCATAAAAATATTGATGTAGCTACATTATGCTGACTTATACCCTGAACTTATTGAGTAACCAGAATAATTCTGTGCATAGTCAGTAGCCAGGAACAACAAACACACAGTAAAACAAACAAATAAGACAAGAAAGCCCTTCTCACCAATAGGAAAAGTTTTCCAATGATAGAGGAAGTCTTCGGCGACTTGCTTGATGTTGTTGACGAGCTGCTCAACCTCGGGCGGCGCGCCCACCAGCTGCACGTCGAAGTGCAGCGGCTCGCGCTCCGGGGGCGGCGCCTCCAGCACCAGCGAGCTCGGCCGCGACACCCGCTCGCCTTCCCCAGACATCCTCAGATATCCAGCTTCCACTCACCACTCAATTCCCGTCTCTCTAATCGCATAATGATCGCAGTGGGCGGAGAAATCACTTAACACCGACCTCTTATTGTTTTATTATTTACATTTATTTAATCAATTCTAAACGACACATTATTGACGACGCGAACAACTATAAACATTAATTCCGGCTGTAGATTTACATGCCACGGATACGTTGTTTTGGTCACTTAAGAATAGGTTTTCGTAGATAAAATTAAAACCCCAAGAAAGAAAACCAATCCCAGCCGCACGCAACCAAGTTGACAATTCTGAATTTCTGATACGATTTACGAAATGAATGACTGACAGACAAAAAGTTTACATGAGTCTTGGTGGTAGCGTTTTACGTCAAACGGAACGTTAAACTCACCAAATGAACCTGTGTTTTCTCAGGCTAAAATATTTTTTTAAAAAAGAACCAGAAAGTCGCAAAACATATTTTTCTTGTCGTGTAAACATTTATGTTGAATGTTATTTATGTATTAGTATTTTGGAGTAGAACACAAAAATACCTCATCTTTTCTTGAAGAGAGGCTGAATGCTACAATGTCTATGACAGGCTGCTACAAAAATAAAAAAGTTTTCATTATTGTCAATGTGGTAATTTGTGGACTTGTTTGTTATTTACAATAAAATCTTAAAATACGGGTTTCATTGACAAAAGTAATTTGCATTTACGGAAAATTTAATACATTCCAGCATACCTTGCTAGAACCGCTAAGAGTGTTATATTTATACGGTATATTCATTGGTTTTGTTGGAGAGCCCGAAGGTGATCGGATTAGGTATGTCCTACATAGCACATAATTTATTGTAGAATTTATCACTTATCACCCGCGGCCTGTGTTCAATCGTGTATTTACTCGTGGAAACGTTTAAATGTTAGTTTTAAGATCGGTAAGTGTCGTTTTGTTGATGTATTAATTCGATTTCCTTTGTTTTGCTAATATTGACCGAAACTCTTTTCAGAGAACGATGGAAGCAATGGACATTCAGGCCGTAGAGTCGAAATTAAGTGACGTCACTGTGACGGCAATACCCATGAGCGGGAAGAGCATTCATAAAGACCTGAGCCATGGGAATAACAGTCAAGCGACTATATCTACTGTTCCGGCGACGTCGCCTTCGTCTGTCGGAAAGGATAAAGATAATGGAATGTCTAAGTATGCTCAGTTGCTAGCCGTCATTGAGGAGATGGGTAAGGAAGTGCGACCAAGTTACTCAGGCAGTCGTAGCTCTGCTGAACGTCTGAAGCGTGGGATCATTCATGCCAGAATTCTCGTGAGAGAGTGTCTCATTGAAACCGAGAGGTCTGCAAGGCAATAGCGTGCTGATGGAGAAATTTTCGCAGTCAATTTTAGAGTACCTCAAGTCTAGGAAAAGCATGGTATGGAATTAGGAAGAAGATTGTAAAACTGCATGCTAGTTATTGTTGATTGTTTTATGATAGAACTTGGTACCTGAACTGAGAAAGAATTTAAAAACAAATAGTATTAATGAGATCACTTTAAATGAACAGCTCAAGCCATTTGCAATCATGTGTATTAATGTGTACTATGTCACATATCATGTTCTATCTTAAGACAATGCTTCAATAAAATTATAAATGAAGGCCAGTGAGACGTCACATCAAATCAGTGTAACAATGCCCAATTTGAGCTGTCATAAATTAATATCTATGGACTCTGGAACTCAGAGTCACTTATACCTCTTGCTGTATTCATTCTAATATTGCTTGAGCAGCCAATGTTTTGAGCATCTGTAAATGAACAAGTAGTTGTATTTGTACACTTGAAATAAAATAAAATCAAGGTGTAAATATTACATGAAATTCTTTAAAGTTGAGTAGCTTACTGAACTTTATTTTATTTAATGCTTCTAAACATAGCTCAAACTCACCTTATCACATGGCTGCTTAGTCCCTACTTTTACAGTAAATAACATTTTCTCCTTTATTTGTAAACTGTAACTCTTAAGTTTATATTAATTTCACTGACAAGAATGGCAATTTGATTGTTTCAGAAATGATTATAAGTAAAGTTTTTGTGATTGGTTTAAATTGTAAAATATTTAACTTAAATGTTTTCCTGCAAGATTAGGCACACTGCTGAGTTTGACACTTTTTAAAAATGCAATAATATTAGAAAACTGATTTGTTTTTGATTGTGAACTAAGCAATATTAATTTGATTTGATCATCAGCATGTCTTCAATGAGCAGTTTGTGTATTATGTGTCCCAAAACTTAGATAATGAAGAAACAAAGAATACTTTTAGTCCCAATTGAATACAAAAGTATTAAATTCAGCAGGATTTGAAACAACTTATTTATTAGAATTAAATATAATTCAGGGTACTTAGACATAAATTTAAGAGAATTTAGTTTAAAGTTATGATTCTATACAAAATGGATGCAATAAGTTGCTAGATATCATGATTTATTAACAGAGGTGGCCTTGGAGACCTTTTTTCATTAAAAAGTTAGCAAAATACAGAATTATTATTAGTCCTTGCAATTTTAATAAATGCAGCAAAGGTCTTTTCCACACCAAGTTGCAACTTAAGCAATGAACTATTTTGCGAGTCTTGCTCTAAGCTTCGCATATTTCGAAGCGCTAAAGGAAAGGACTGGACTCTACTGTTGAATTGAGTCTGATTAGTCTTGATGCAACAAACACTATAGCTAACAGCTATCAAGCATTTCATCTTATAAACTTGTGTGTAAGTGACTATAAATAATATGTAGTACCTATTTGTATTTATGCATTACTGATATTAACCAACCAAAGGCCACCCCTGATTCCAAAGAAACAATCCCTTTAGTTGACCACACATATGCAAGCTTGTCAAGCATGCATGAAGCATTAATTTCAGGCAGGCTTCAGTATTTCTGGGTCAATTTTTGCTCAAGCATTCTTAACAGGAAGCTTGCTAGCAACGTTTGTGCATGTTTGACAAGCATGGCAATGATGTGGCTATCCATATTTATTGAAAAAACATTTGATTTGATAGTGATAAGTGGTAAATGTAAGTTTGGCAGTTGAGAATACAATAGTAATTGATTTCATGGCTAGGAGAAAAAGTTGGATTTGCACACACTACGAACTTACTCACTATGACATTACCTTGTTGAGAGTGTTACTATCTCATCTTGATAATGTTGCCGTTTTTCAAAAACTGCCCTCTCCTAGCCATTTGACCACCATACTAGTGAGTCAAAATGGTTTATGAACAGTTAATGTCCTGAATGAAAACAGGCTGTGATCGCAACATTTATTGTGAACATCTACCTCATACACAAACAAATATTAATATTTTAAATGTTTAATGTCATTGTCGTATATTTAATCTCTGGCATAGCTTGATTACATAAAGATTTTATGTAACATTATGATAACATAAAGATTTTATGGAAATTTAAGCATTGTTCCAATTTAATGGTAAGATGGCGCTACTGGGCTGGCTGTACTGCTATAAGAGTAATAATAGTTATTATCCTCTATTATTATTAATGGCATTATCTAAAGTTTGGTTACAAATGTTGATTCTATAACATTTTACCATTGTTAAATTGCTCAAATTATAGGAATGTATAATTTTGCAATATATTTCTTGAATTATTTCATTGATATTATTATGTAACTTTAAGAACTGCACAGTAGCGCCACAGTTAAAAATGTGTTTTAAAACAGCACAATAAAGTTAATCTAAATCTATTTACGTAAAGAAAATATGAAACAAACTAATAACTCTTGGTTTCCTGACGATATTACGTTGATATTTATGAGTGGCTTGGTTGTTTTATAGTCATTTTTGTTAAATCACAAAATCAAGTCTTTAAACAGTGGGCAGATAGAAGAAGTTTATTTGGCTTTCGCAAATGTGTTTTAACCGAAATAAGAAATAATTTCGATTACAAATAAGACGGATAAATTTATTAATTATATATTGAACAGAGTATTTACACCAATGTATTTATAAGTTATTAACAGTCTCTTCTTATTGTACAGTCATGGTCAAAATCATTTAAAAAAAATATTTGCAAAAATATTGAAATCTTGATTCATTGTAGTCACGTAAGAAATACAATACTATTTTTATGGGTAGGAAAGAAGAAAATCCCTAGTGTTCTTTTCTTGCATTCATTTTACTGTACTAACAACTGCCGCGCTGGAGATAGGAGGAGTATTCTTGCTGCTCTTGTCGCTAGCGCGGCATAACTAGCTTCATCTATTTGGCCGACAGACATTGAAATTCAAAAGTGCCTGAAAATGATGTATTTTAAATAAAGGACTTGATTTTGACTATTAAATATCTGCCCATTGTTCTTATTTGTGACCTCATGATAGATTACGGCATAACTTGTAAGGAACGTGCTCATTCATTTATGATCATTATCGTTTGTTAGTGTTAAGTTGTATATATTTAGTTTTAGCCTACCATTCAATGACAATAGTTCAATATAAGATGTATGGACGGGCACCAAGTTGTCAGTTTTTCGAACAAATCTTCAGACAGATCTTCCAATGGTCATGCCAAGTGAACGAGTTCTCATGGCATATAGGTACTAGAAAATAAACAGCTTCCATGAAAAGATTCTCATCTTCAACGTTTTAGTTTCCTCCACAATCGATATTTAAAATTCTTTCTAATTTATTAAAATGTATTACATCATTGGTGTTAAAAACGACATAACGCTAATACGAATACTCAAAAAGTACCACCGATTTTATTAGACTTAAAATAACTTTTCAATCAGAAACCTTGTCTCGTCTGTACTGATACATGTTCAAATGTTAGTAATTTCGGTCCAACTGCCGTCAAGTATACTTCTTAGATTAACTAGACGTAAGAAGAATTTACGAAGTAGATTTTAAACTCTTATAAAATAAGTTACCACTAATAAATAATGTACTTACGTAATAAATGTTATTGTAAATGTATCCCCTTGAAGTCCATTTCGATTGATATTTTTGTATTTATATATTTTAACTGTCATTTTTTTAATTTTTTATCGTCTATTTTAACTTATGCTCTTTATTACTTTGCTTAGGATTTATTGTCAAAGTGCAGTCATCGGCGTCGAACTTGAGTAAAGGGAACGTACTCGGCATAAACTGTGCCATCTAGTGGCGCAAAGTCGAAACTGTTACCTTATAAACACTTACGCTTATGTGCTGCCACCTATAGTTTCTACAAGCTCCATAAACATACATTTTTGACACGTAACAAACTATTTTATTGATAACAAATGACAGAATGTCTTAAGTTTTATTCCGACAACTGTACTTTTACAAAATACTAGATGATCACTTGATCAGTTTTATAGATTAAATCTTTATTAAATTTGGTTAACGATATGGAATTGTCTCTGAATTGCTGTATCTTGACAAATATGTAAATGTTTTCATCATCAATAATTGAACAATATTTTAGTTTTTTTCCTTTGCAGCGAATTCAATTGAATCCTCTGCTGACCTACCGAGGCATTTGTATACGGTCGGTACCATTACTGTTTCAATTTAAAGCGTTTTTAAACGTAAAAATAAAGCACTCATTAATATTATAAAAAAAATAATACTTTGTTACTGTTGAAATGAGGCAGAATTAGAACAATTACGACAATATAAAATGATAGCGTATACGATTTGTAATTTACTGTATACTTCTGTAGGTAACATAGCAGATCTAGAAGTTTTCTAAACTGAGAGTTCTATTTTAATGTTATATCACCAATGAAATCAATGATAGACAAATATGTCGAATAGTATTTACTTTATGAGAGTATATTTACATATCTATGTATTCGACTGTACTTTGGTGTGAAATTGTTTTGAAATACATTTATGCGGGTAGTATGAAGTTCTAGTGTTTACTTTTGGAACAAATTATTCTGAATAACATTGGTATCAAATAATATAGTTTTTGAATTAGCATTAGAACTTTATAATAACCTGAATTATACGAAAGGAACAGTGATAGAAATATTAACTCAGATGATAGGTATTAAGTACCTATATTGTTATACTTTGCTAAGCATACCAATAGAAATACTGTAATTTTGAAGAATTATAAACATTTTACCACGGAGACGGCGCGTGCTCTTTCTTCTATTCTCATGTAAGATGAGTAACATGCTACAATTTCTAGCAATTTGCTATAAATGTATAAACTGTATTTTAGAATTACTTACGCCATATGACTGGGAATCACTCAGACGAAAGTAGCGTCTGAAGCTATTTTCTTTGTTCTTGAACATCAAACTTCACTCAAAACCTGACATGTACTCATAGTGATGTGAAACACACTTGCCCTGCACGGGGATATAGAAAAAAGCTTGAGGACATACCACGCGTCGTCAACAGTCAAAAGATTCGTGATTTCGGGACAGTCCTGTATTGTATATTCCTTCATTTGTGTCCCAATTTAATATATAAGTGGCGAACCACAACACAGTACAAATTTTAGCAAATTATTCTACATTGTAACGTTGTGAATGTAAGAGATACTTTGCTCGTCTTTATAGCATTAGTAATTATTCATGTATGGGCATATTTTTATTACAATAAATGGGTTTAAAATAGTAATAATCACTTTTATTTAAGCCCCTTTTAAGTTCCTGTTCAACATGTTATCATCTGAATAAGCTGTGATAAAAAACAGCTTGACTGATTTATCATCATAAGTTTTTCTGTACTCAGGTGCTTGATGTAAGTATCTACGAATTAGTTCAAACTATTCGTTAGAAAGTTGTAGTTCAAGATACCAGGGCCCCAGACTTTACTGATTTGCTGACTAGTAAAATGTGTGGGATAGAGTAGCCTTAGTATGTACTTAGGTACTTTTACCCTATGTTATATTGTAGTCTGTGGGTACTTTGAAAGTACGTATACCTGTTAGCTGGGCCGACGCTAGCAGGTATGCGTAGGTTCTAAGGCTCTGGGATCCTGCACTTGATACAACAAACTTAGAAATTCTGCGTCCTTGAGCTGAACACGGAAGCCACCATCCATTCTGACTCGTCAGAATGGCTGGTCAAAAAAATATTCATATTTCTGTTATTGAAGAAATGTAGCAAATATAAGCTGCATCTACTTCATGTGCAGTAGTTTTTAAGTTTTTTGTATATAAAATATGAAGTTATTAGTTAATGTTTTTTTATACTTATTATGTATTGTGTTTTATGGGCCTTAGTTGCCTGAAATAAAGGAAAATAAATAAGCAATTGGATAGCAATTCTTGAATATACATTCAGAGCCGCCTGCCATAAGTAACCAGCCATTCTGACGCTGGCGTCTATAACCCAGTCAACAAAATAAATGTTGGTTACGCTGCAAAAATAAAAAAATCTTTAAAAATCCTTTCAGCTCAATGGCGGTCTGGCAGAACAAATGGCGCTGGGGCACGGGGTATAGCGCTGACTCAGTGGAGTGGTGTCCTGTGGAGTCCTACCGCGATGTCCTCGTCTGCGGGACTTATCAGCTCGATAAGAATGCTGAGCAAGGTACGATTTGAGGAGCATTTGTAGATATCTATATAGCTACATAAAATGCAATCTTCATTAGCTCTTCGATTTCGACCTAGTCAGTCGAGTTGAGGGCCAGTCTGGAGCTATTGCCATTGACTTCATAAACTACAATAATATTATGTAACAGAATGATATCCATCACAGAACTCTCTCTAGCAGACTCGGGCGCCTGTTAGGAGCGGGTTGTACCTACCGCGAAAGTGGCCGGTCGATCGTTTTTCGCCCGTATGCTATTTATAAGGTTTATTCAACAATCGCAGCTTTGCTTAAGAGGGTGCCGACCAAACGTCGACCGCGCAGTGGCGCCCTCATCGTTTGTTTGGTTATTTCTTTTATTTTAGAATGAAAATGCAGAAAATATGCCATTTAAGTTGTGCTCCACAAGATTATACGTTAATATTATTATAAACGGTAGTTTTAAATTGTTCAGTTTTATTATAATCACTAAAACGGAAAATAGTGGCCACTTTTATCCGTTTTAGTGATTATAATAAAACTCTCTTAAGTGATTCGGGGTCAGCAAGGAAAGCAATATAAATATTTTATTTTTATTTTCCAGATGCTTCATCAGCTAAGCAAACGAGGCTAGGAAGGATATATCTATTTATAATCAACAAGAATACCATGGACTTGGCCCCCGTTCATTCAATAGACACTTCTGGAATATTAGACCAAAAATGGTGCTACCACGCCGTTCAGGATTATCCCACGTTAGCCGTTGTAACATCTACAGGCACCTTACAACTTTACCGGCTAACCAATGAGAATGAAGCTTTGCAGTTAAAACTCTGGTTAGAGCACGTGATTGGAGAAGACGTTTTGGCGCTCTCCGTTGATTGGTCAACGAACAAAACAAGTTCAGAAGAACCTTGTTTAGTGGTTAGCGATTCCGCTGGTTTAGTCCATGTTGTGAAGATAGTCGAAGATGGGTTGAAGACTGTCGGGAAATGGGAAAGTCATGGCTTTGAAGCCTGGATCGCTGCGTTTAATTACTGGAACACACATGTCTTCTATTCAGGTGAGTACCGAAGCTGTCGATTTTTTGTCTATTACCTAAATACTATAGGTACCTACTAAGTATGTCAGGTGCGTTTTTTCCTGAGTTGTGAATAGAAACAAAACTTTGATGAGGTTTTCCACTTTATCATAATATTGGTTTTCTAGGAGAGGATTTTTTAAATTTAAATCAATGCAATTAAATTGGATACCGTAAAACCGATTTTTCAAAAATCCAATGAAGTAGTTTTCATCAAAATCGGGCTCGAGACTCCTTACGCATTTTTCGATATTCCTTATAGTTCCAGATTTGGCCATCCACGCATACTTTAAAAATTCACCTGTAGGTATACCTACAAACATTTAAATCTTGTTTGCAGTATTCTTTTTAGCAGCTTAAATTTTACTGGAATGATATGTAAATAAAATGAAGTTGCTTTCTTGGACAACCAATATTTTGATATTAAAGTGAAAAACCTTATGAAAGTTTTGTTTCTATTCACCCCTCCGTACCCATATATTCACCACGTTTGACGGTACTTAAAGTATTTTTAAATGCACTTTAAAAAACTTATCACCCGTCATACCAGGGGGTGATGACTGCATCTTCAAGAGCTATGACGTGAGAGTCCCAGATATACACACCATGGTTAACAAAAGACATGAGGCTGGAGTCACTTCCATCAGGAGCCATATAGATGTGGAGTATCAACTGCTGACTGGGAGGTAATGATCTTGTCAAATCTATGTACTGTAGAAGGCAAGGCTAGCTATTGTTATACTTATGTATACAATGTGTACTTTAATATATCGCGTAAAACCCATTTTCTCAATAAGACACGGATGTATTGGTAACAATTGAATATGGATGGGATTTATAATAATAATAATAATATGGGACGACAGGTGGAATGTGGACTCGGCTGTCATTGTGCCGATCGTCGTTACGGCCAATGGCTTGATAGCCAAAAGCTTCGACGACCACCTGTCGAAGCTGGCGTTGCGCAGTTGGGTAAAGGGCCTGATACAGAAAGCAGTACTCCTCGATACGGCTCGTATTGTGAGGAGGTTCCTTTCTCTGGAGCCCTAACCACCGGTAGCTTGGACCCAGCTCCCGACACCGGCGGACTACTATTTTTATATTTTTAAATGTTTTTTTATTGTTTTTTTTTTGTTATTGAAATATTTAAAAATATAAAATGTATGTGTAAGAAAATAAATAAAGAGAATAATAATAATAATTTATTGATCCAATAACTTCAAATTACACACAAGAGCTAAACAATCTAGTATTATAGGTAGGTACAATAGATATAATAAACAAGGAAGGCGCACATAGTAAATCTTAGATCAAAATCTTGTGTACAAAAATTGTTGTGGTTTTTTAATCTATGGGTAAATATTTAGTTGAGACCTTGGAACCCCAAACTAGGCAAGGAAAATGGTATTCAAAACGACGATTCACAATATGCCGAGAAATTATAATCTGATAAAGATTTATTACAATCTTACGGAGTTTGCAAATTGCTATTTTCCAGTGACACATACATTCCCAAGGCAGGAACAACAGGCACAGAAACCTGTTATGCTAAGCAGCAACGAACACACACGCAAACAAAGTAATTACTCCGTTAATAAGGAGTAGTTCTTCATTTAAGTGTTAATACATTAGCCATTAGCATTACATTAGGTGGAGCTCGTGGCTAAATTATAACAGCCGCACGGACCAATCTTCAAGGTTAAGCAACGCTTGCCGAGGTTGCTCTGTGGATGGGTGACCATATTAACATACCGAGACTCCTCCGAGCTCCGTGCCTCGGAAAGCACGTTAAGCCGTTGGTCCCGGCTGTCATTTGTAGATCTTTGGCAGTCGTTACGGATTGTCAGAAGCCAGAAAATCTGACACCAGTCTTGCCAAGAAGTACCGTGTTACCCAGTTAATGGGTTGTGGAGGTCTGGTAGGCAGCCGCTCCACGTAAAATACTGGTATTTTATTTAATCCGGTTTGACTGGGAGCCGACCCCAGTATAGTTGGGAAAAAGGCTAGGCAGATGATGACATTAGCCAGGAGCCAGACGGTCTGAAAAATTTCCCCGTGAAAACTTAGGTGATGTGAGTTGTCGATCGATCCCGACAAGGTGGAGTGGCAGTTCACTTCGGTAGAGTGACTCACTATCTTAAGCTTTCAAGGTTAGACGTTTACTGAATAGCACTGCTGCCATGCTGGTTTGTGATCATTTGAACACCTGCCGGTCGATTCTGTCGACATCTCACGGTGTACACCTAGGCTAGGCGGAGTGAGCAACAAGTGAGCTGTCATTCCATCTTATTTGTGTGGTTTGAGAACTCACCAGTCGTGCACCCCGCCCTAGTGTTCACATAGACATGTTTACAGAATCGCACTGCAGCAGTGCGATTCAGCAGTGTAATCTAATAGCTAGCACATCTTAAAAATAAAATAACTTCAGTAGTACAGTCCCTTAGCTTAGATTTCTCAAATGGCAGAAGATCGTCAGTCAGTGTAACACCGATTTTTTATTTGAAATTCTCACGTAAGCTCTCATTATTCTTTCCGTTACAGTTATGACGAAAAGGTCCGTCTTTGGGACACACGAAGCCTAAAATCCAGCATCGGAGAGATCGACGTCGGTGGCGGTGTTTGGCGCCTAAAATGGCACCCCATTAAGTCGGACATAGTTTTAGCGGCCTGCATGTACGGCGGGTTCCGCATATTGCGCGTTGATGACCAAATGGAGATCCTTAGCGAGTATTTAGAACATGAGAGTATAGCGTATGGTGCTGATTGGCAGTTTGACAGCTATTTGGTATCTACATGCTCGTTTTATGATTGTAAAATGCATATAAGTGAAGTTGCAGTGTAATGTGTAGTATTTTTGTTGCAAATAAACTTTGTTATCTACTGGTTTTTTGTTTTCTTAACAATTTATAAAGGCGAGTTTCTGTATTCGTCCCGCTTAAATGTCCTCAATTTTTGAGGACATATAAGACTGACCTAAGAATGTGACCGAAAAATAGCAAACACCGTAAAATTGTAAAATATGGCGTGGAATTATTAATTTGTTTTTCTCAATTAGACACGGATTTATTGGAAACATATCCGTCTCTTATTTAGTCTGCAATGTTCCGGTGACAGATACATTATTTTTCACATACCTGGTGAGATAGTGGTCAGATAATAATAATATCACACCTGACGATTTCCACACATCTTAAGTGTGCTCTTAAAATGGTTGGGATGTACAACATTAATGGTGATGCATCACCGTACGTCTCGTCCGATGATGGAACGCAACCCCCCGAAATTTAGCTTATCGCTGTCGCCAACGCTGGAAACTCGACAATGTTCAAAGCTCTGAGCTAAGTGTATGGTTTGCCGAAGATTGTCTTGGCTCATTTCTCAATCGATTCAATTTTATCTAATGCTGTCTTTAGACAGATAATAACGATTAATTAACCTATCACACGGTTAGTTTCAGCGAGATCTTTGGTATGAATTAAAGCATAACGTCCCCGCAAACCTCTCGAATGTTGTACCCGGTGGGCAACTGCCCGATAGTTGATACTCGCGACTGTTGTACATGTTCAAATCGCACGGTAAACTCTGATACCGCGATGCATTGAGTTTCTTGTCCGTTCTTCTCCATAAGAATCTATCTTCCTTTGCGAACGGACAGTAGTCACTTTATCTACACTAATATTATAAAGAGGAAAGATTTGTTTGTTTGTTTGTTTGAAATGAATAGGCTCCGAAACTACTGGACCGATTTGAAAAATTCTTTCACCAGTGGAATTCTAAATTATCGGTGATGGACATAGGCTATAGAATATTTTCAAAATAGTTAGGTTAGGTTAGGTGACCCAAGGTGTGAGAAAAAATCCTTATATCGCGTACGCTGCGGAATCTATTGACAATAGAGCAAAGTGATGTACTACAGTTTTATAGAAGTCATCAATATCTACAAAAAAGTCCGCGATACCATATGTGTAACTATTATGGATAAGTCACCATGACCGCTTTTTGTTAATATTAGTAAAGCAAATCCCATGGTGAAATAAAAACGGTGATTTTAGTACCATGATATTAATTCTTATCCATTTAAATGGTTTGATAATTAAAGTTGATTATGTCCGTGTAAATTACACTTTAAATTATTCAAATCGGACCTATCGTTCAAAAGTTACGACGGTAATAAACATGCTCGGAGTAAGAAAAATGTCGTGGCTTGTGCGAACTGGGGAGAATCGTATCAATGCTTGGTCCGATGAAGTTGAAACACCACGGCATTTAAATGTTTTTGATAAAACAATAAGAATAACAAATGTTTGGATTTTTCGAAAATCAACTAGGTACATACATAATAAGGGGTGAAACAGGGGTGAATAAGTTTTTAGGGGAGGAAATTATAGCTTGCTTCAATTTACGTCGGAATTCTATGAACAAACTAAAAGTGGGATAATTAATAATTAATTAATTGAAACAGATCATGTACCTAACAATTTTTGCATAATCAACCCCTGATGGGCTAACGGGGTGAACAGTTGCGGTGAACCAATAATGAGAATCGTTGTGCTTAATTTTCCAAAACTAACCTTTATAAGGGGATATGTATAGGGGGCGTTGCAGTTTGTGGAGTACCTACTTTCCTCACGCGGACGAAGTCGCGGGCGAAGTGCTAGTTTTTTATACATAGAGTATTTAAATGTAAATGATGACGTTCAAAAGTGCCGTTTATTGGCTAAAAACGTTTTGACTTTTGCAAGATTTCGTTAGTAATTCCCTGTTGGCGGGATAGATGGCGTTACGGTTCTTTTTGTTGCCGTACAAATTTTGCTTCGTGATCGTGAGTTTTCGTTGTGGCGGTATTGTTGCCGCTACAAGCTATATTAGGTGGTAGAAAATGCAGTAAAAATAATAGTCAAACTCTCATTTTAAACATGTTGTATTTCAATTTGCTTATAATGTCATGATAAATATAATTTATAACAATTACATACTTAATAAAGTAATCATTTGCCATAAGTGATAAAAAAAATTCTTACACCATTTACATTTCAAGGCTTTGGATGATGTTGATTGTTCGTCCGAGTTCATGCGTTCATTGTCTGAATAAATTTTTAAAAACACTAAACTGGCCTGATTCTCCCTACTATAAATTTGTACCTTAACATTTTCTAAATAAAGTCTATGTTTTCTATTCACTGGAATTAAAGTACGTTAGCAACGTCGCACGAAGCGGGCGTGCTCACTGTCTGGCAAACGAAGACAGCGCCTCATGTACCCTTAGACGTGCGCACTTCAGACGCCTGTGCACGTGTCAAATTATATTCAATCTCAATTTTACTAGGTACATACATGGTTCATTTTATAATATCTTTCATACTTTATGCGTTTGTTCATTGTTTCTGTTGGCAGTATCAGTGTTACAGTCACCCTAGATTCTAGAATATTGTCTCTAACAAGTTCCGTTTATACACCATCAAAGCAGAACTTGCTAAAACTAAAAACTGAAGCACGAAACGTCTGAAGTGCGACGTTTAAATAATGTAAGCGTAAAGTTTTCGGTATAAATAACCATTAAGTATAAGAGCGCTACACACATCGTGTATTTATTTAATTATCCACCGTTAACAATGCAGTATTCACAAACATACTTATTAATCCATTACCAAGCTAATAATGTAAATTTTCATAGACCCCAAAACGATTTTTATATATTTTTTATTTAAATCACAAGACACTATTTATTTAGACTAGTTTTTGATACTATAATGGCAACTAAACAGTTGTTTATTTTTTTATTTATTTATATATTCTTTTACATAAAAATATACTTATTACATTCAAGGTCCGTTTATTACTTTAAAATATCACTGCATTGTTACATGATCATGTAAACAATTGGAAATTGTTGCGTGCAACAAATAGTTCATGATGAGTACACATACACTTTAAAAACAAAATATAAAATAGATTACTAGGTAGATATTTTCGATTAACACATAAAACGAAGTGAGATTTTCAATTTAATATCGATAAATATAATTATGTGTACTCACTCACCATAAACCTGTGTTGGTCTGACCACCGCGAACTGACTGTCACTCACTGGCAGCAGAGCCGAGCACTTCGTCACTGAGCTCGCGCTAGCGCTGACCTCTGCTGAGCTGCGAGTGCGTCAGTCGGGTGCGGGCGCTACGCCCTGTATACTACTCAATACTGTCCATTCGATTACAATGCCACATGATGTCATATAGTACATTACGTCTTATAAAATGGTGTTCCGATGCATAAAACTGCTATTTACATTAATCACTATATTTACACATAACTCTAGACTTCAGATTAGCAAGAGTCGCGCGTACACTACTCGCCGCTGCGGTATAACATCTGTACACATCGCGCACGGTCCTTAGGTCGCGGGCGGCGGGCACAATAAATTACTCCTACAAAATGTCAACGGGAAATCTATCTACAATTTGTTCTATGTTAGAGTACGCTAGGCGTGGCGCGGGCACAGCGCGCGGAACTCGCTCTCCTGCAGCGCCCAGGCGGGCTGCGCGCGCGCGCAGGGCAGGTGTGCGCGGGCCCGGCACGCGCGCGCCGCGCACGCCAGCGCCGCGCCGGGCCCCGCGCACACAGCGCAGCGGGCGGCGCGCGCGCCCCACACGGCGGCGCCCAGGCCCCACAGCCGGGCCCCGCACGCCACGAGCCCGGGGGCCCACACGGCGCACGCCTCGTGGAACCACACCTCGTCGGCGGCGCCGTTCTCGCCCGTGCAGTAGCGCCGCCGCGTCGCCTCGTCCAGCGATCTGACAGATATCATTCATCTTCACTTTCATGTATAAGGAATTCTATGTAGAAGCTTTCAATTTCCCTTGAATTTTAATCTTTACTAGTTATTTATGCAACTGTTGTATATGGGGTCTTAAAACACGAATGTGGGTTTATCACACGAGGCGAAACCAAGTGTGGTAAAACTACTACCACTAATGTGATACTATTATCACTGTTATATAGGCTAGGTTTTAATCCTCCATCAAAGGTTCTTTTCTAATTCATGAAATCTTGGAACTTACGATTTTTCATTTTGTTTACCCGACTTTTCTAGTAATAATCAGTTAGAAAAGTCCTTTGCTGCATTAGAAATATCAGGTGGTGTGTTTTCAAAGTTTGAATCACTCATTTTTGTAAACAAAGTAATACATTTTTGCAATACTATTATCGAACAAAAATGGCGAAATTTATTAAGATACCACGAATTGAATAGTGAGAATGTGGCCGTTTGGTGATTTTGAAATTTTGGAGTTATTGAAATTTAGTACAACATTATAAAATTCGTTTAGATGATATTATGGTTACTATGACACTGGTTGTTTTTATGACGGCAATATGCTAACTGTTTCAGAAACTTTTATAGAGGATTTATAGCATGGAATAGATAAAATATTATAGCAAATCGTACGACATTTGTACACGATTCCGTAACAATTTAAAGCTGAGCCGGCGGTTACCTGTACTCATCTGAGTCAGTGTCGAGCGCGTAGGGCCCGAAGAGGTCGCCGAGCGAGGCGGCGTGCGGGCCGCGCTGGCAGAAGGCGCACAGCCAGGTGGCGTCGGGCGTGGTGGCGTCGTAGCGCAGCCCCAGCGTGCTGGCGTGCAGCCCGCGCACGCCTCGCACGCCGCGCACGCCGTTGCGGAACTCCTCGCCGCCCTTCCGCCGAGCGTGCGCGCGGACGGTGTCCTCCTCCTCGCCCGTCGAGTTGTTCATCACGCTCACGGACAGCGGGGAGTCTCGGGGGCCGCGGATCTGGTGAAGCATAAGGATATTTTTAATTAGAATTTAACAGATCATTTTGCCTGTATTCCACGAACAGTCTTTCTTTGTTTAAAATCTTTAACTAATGAATTAACAATGATTATTAACAAAATTATTTATAGTTGAGAAAGTTTCGTTTGTAATGTAAATTTTATAGAAAGTCTGTACCTGTATGTAGGGTCCCCGTGATTTGCTGGAGCTAGCGTTGCTCCCGGAGTCGTATGCGTCCCTTTGCTCGCGCGGCCCCTTGCGCGGGCGCCGCGCGTCCGTCTTCTTACGTTGTGCCTTCTTGCGGGCGTCGTCGCGCGAGCGGTCCGAGCGCGCGGGGGCCGAGCGGCGTCGCTTGCGAGCCGCCGCCGGCGCCGCCGCCTCGTCCGCCGACGCCGCCGCCGCGTCCGGCGCCGGGGCGGGGCTGCTGGCCGCCGGCTCCTCCTCCAGGCCGGCGAACATCTTCTCGAGTTGGTTCTCCACCTCCACGAAGCTGGCGGCGGCCGGCTCGGCCGTGCGCGCGTCGCTCGCCTCGGGCTCGGCCGGCTTGCCTTCAGAGGGCGACTCTACTGGAACGTTCGGGGCCTCCGGGTTGGAGGTGCGCGCGCTGCGGCGGCGCGGGGCGGCGGCGGGCGCGGGGGGCGGCGCGGGCGCAGCAGGCTCGCGCGGCGGCTCGGCGGCCGCAGCCTCCACGCCGGCCACGGGCTCGGCGCGCGCGGCGTCCGGGCTGGCCAGCACGGAGCGCAGCTTGTCCACGGTGACGGCGGCGGGCGAGGCGGGCGGCGGCGCCAGGGGCGGCGGCGGCGCGCGGTCCGTGTCGGCGATCATGGCGGCGATGTCGTCTATCGTCTCCGCGGAGCCGGAGCGCGTTTTTCTCCTGGCGTGCGGCTGCTCGGGGCGCGGCGGCGACGCGGGCCGCTCGTCCGGTGCGTCCGCCTTCACGTGCGGCGCGTCGCCGTTCTCACGGGGAGGGGGAGGCGCGGGCGCGGGGGGCGGGCTGGGCGGCGGAGACACGCGCGGCGGCACCGGGGGGAGAGCGGGCGCGAGGAGCGCAGGCGCAGGGGCGGGGGGCGCGGGCGGCGGGGGTGCAGCTGCCACGCGCACGGTGCGCTCCGGCTTGCGTTTCCTCTTGGAGCCGGGCGGGGCGCCGCACGAGTCCGCCGAGTCCTGCAGAATGGTAGGTTCGGAGTGAGGTCAACATTGTGCAAACATTTTCGGTAACTTACTAAGTAGCGCAGTGTACGAACCTCATTGGACGAAGGCGGCGAGGGCGTGGGCGCGGCGCGCGAGTGCACGATGACGGAGTGCGGCGACACGGGCGAGGGCACGAGGCGCTCCAGTAGCGCGTCCACGCGCGCGTGCGGGTGGCGAGGCTGCGCGCGCGCGATGAGGCTGTTGATGGTGGGCGCGTCGCGCACGGAGAGCGCGGGGGGCGGCGCGGAGTGCGCGGGAGGCGCGTGCGCAGGGGGCGCGTGCGCGGGGGGCGCGGGGGAGGTGGCGGCGCCGTTGGCAGCGCGGCCTCCGCCCAGGGACAGGTCCACGCCCACGCGGGTGTATGCCATCAGGTCATCGGCACGGAGTTTGTCTGCTACAAGAAGAATGTACGAGTTAAATATGTATACCTAGGCGAATAGCTAGTGTCGGTTGCAGAATTGTTCGAAAGAGTTACCGCGGCCCTGGAACGCAAAGGGTATTTGAAGGAACACGGGTCAGTTTTAGCGAAAGAAAACATTTGATTATACATCCGAAAAAAAAGGCATAGTGTGTCTATATAATAATTATTGTGTAACTTTATACATAAAGGTAATAATATTATAAAGGTATAAGTATTAACCCAAATGTCTGCATGTCACATTATTATGACTACCTAAGTGTTATGGATCTGTAATTATTTATGTTATTACCGAAATTAAAAGAACACTTAATGCGAATAAATTGATTCGATATAGGTGGGTATAGATGAAATAAACAAGCCATGTGTGACAGTGCTTTAAAGTACGTCAAGCTGCACATAAGCAATCCACCCTGCTGTTGGCTGTTGCGGAATAGCTTGAGCTGTTTTGTTTTCATACAAAATTTTGCTACCTTCATAAAAGTCGAATAGTCTAAAAGCCACATTTTTTAGTATTCTAGTTGCGCTGGTTGTATCCTGTATTAATAATAATAATAATAATAATAATAATAAACATTTATTTCAGATAACTAAGATCCAATTTGTTAGTAGTATAATAACTTATAATTAGTGTTAGTTGTACGATTTTAACCTACTCGCCCCCTGCCTGACCCATGAATCGAGGTAATTAATTAATAATGCTCGACTATTTTGAAGAAGAACAAAACATGTTTATTTGGTATACACAAATACAGTTCGCGTCAAATAACTGTGCCCCTCTGAAGTTGGCTACGAGTGGCTGCGTAGTAGTCAAAATTACGAACAAACTGCAACTGCCCATGCGCAAGAGACATGGGGGCGGGGATTATGACGGCGCGATTTTATGTCTCAGTCTTACGTCTACGTTCGATGCATGCTTGCGTCCCGCTTGCTCCCGGCTACGTGACCTGCGCGATCTTTGCAAATGGCTAACTTCAGAAGGGCACAGTTATTTGACGCGAACTGTACACACAATCTAGCAACAAAAGTAAGGAGACAATTTGAAGTCTCAGAATATATCATTTACCTCTTGACGGGCCCAGGTGTTGATATAAGTCTACGGGAGGTAACGCAGCGCTCGACTTTATGTCGCCCGGAGACGGAGTGTGTCTGAAATATATATATAAAGTACATAATTATATGAGACCGTTCCATTGAAGAGGAAACCATTGAAGTTCCTTGACTTTATTATCACGTACAATTTTTAAGAACGTAAAGCTGATTTGTGTAAATTTATTTAAAACAATCAAGTGTGGATGGATCTTATTTCACAAAAAATAATGTGAATACCTCTTAGGGCTGGTTTTATAGTGATGCCGCTAGACGCGCCGCTGGGCAGCGCGCTGTTAAAAGCGTGCGCTTGGACAGCGGGTGCACTGTGAAACGAGATTAGTACCGCGCGTTCCGCTGCTGTGAGACAGTCGTGTACAATATGAACGTTAATGCGGTTACGGCGCGTCTCAACAGCGTCACACTAAAACGCATACTGGCCGTAGAAGCGCACGAGAGGCGCGCGCTTCGGCAGCGCCGGCGAACAGCACGCGTTTGCTCAACAGCGCTGCGCGCGAACTTGAAACGCGCGCGCTCCAACGACGCTGCCGAAACGCGTAACAATAAAACCAGCCTAAGACTTTTCTTGATGGCAAAAGAATAGATCAGTCAGATGTAATTCTTATTAGAACTTTCTCTAAGGACTGCGCCAAAACCGTAGAAGACTGGGAAAGGCGGAACAATGGCAAGGAGGATTTTGTCCTGCAGTGAGTTGAAGAAGTAAGTAACATAGAGTTGATAATACCTCCTCTAAAATCCAGGAATCATAAACATAATAATAATAATAATAAATCTCGGATTTCATAAACCTGAGATCCCTCTCTCCAACCGAAACTTACAAGTATTTGGGTATGTCGGAAGCGTTAGGCATCAGTGTTACTGACATGAAGCATTCGTTGAAGGAGCGCTTCTTTGGTCGCCTGAAGAAGGTCTTAAACAGCCTTCTATCGGGCGGAAACAAGGTGCGCGCTTTCAACGGATGGGTCATGCCGGTATTGATGTACTCTTTCGGCGTACTCAAATGGACTCAAACGGAACTTGACGCCCTGGATAGAAGGGTCCGTACACTGCTAACTGCACATCGAATGCATCACCCACGGTCGTCGGTAATGAGACTGTATATCCCGCGAAAGTGTGGAGGTCGAGGCTTTTTAAATGCTAAGACTCTCCACAATCGCAAGATATGCAGTCTCAGGGAATATTTCCTAGCTGTCGACGTGGGTATGCATCGAGATGTAGTGGCGGTGGACAAGGGACTCACCCCGCTCTCCTTGGCAAATGAGAACTGGCGCAAACCTGCGGTGCTTGACACTAACGATCGCAGGGCGGTATGGCAGAGCAAGGAACTTCACGGACGCTTTTTCCGGGCCCTGCACGGGCCCGATGTGGATCAGTTAGCGTCCGTAGCCTGGCTACGTTTTGGTGACCTCTTTGGGAAAACCGAAGGTTTTGTCTGTGCAATTATGGACGAAGTTATCATGACGAAAAACTACCGGAGATTTATTGTGAAGGACGGCACGGTTGACATATGTCGGGCATGTCACCGTCCGGGAGAATCAATTCGCCACATTATCTCTGGTTGTTCTCGTCTTGCTAACGGAGAGTACTTGCATAGACACAACCTTGTAGCCAGGATTATCCATCAGCAACTTGCTCTGAAATACTGTCTTGTGGAATCGGAGGTGCCGTACTACAGGTATGTGCCCGACCCAGTTCTCGATAATGGCAGTATCACACTGTACTGGGATCGGTCCATCATCACTGACAGGACTATTCTTGCAAATAAGCCTGATATAGTGGTGGTGGACCGAATCGAGAGGCGCGCAATGATTGTAGATATAACCGTCCCGCATGACGAGAACCTCGTGAAAGCCGAGAAAGATAAACAAATAAAATATCTTGACTTGGCTCGCGAGGTTGTCGACATGTGGGATGTGAATTCGGCAATCATTGTACCGATAGTCGTGTCAGCCAACGGCTTAATAGCCATGAGCCTCGACCAACACCTCAGGAGGCTCTCGTTAGGCAGCTGGATCAAGGGCTTGATTCAGAAAGCAGTACTTCTGGACACGGCTCGGATTGTTAGGAGGTTCCTCTCGCTGGAGCCCTGACCGCCGGTAGCTTGGACCCTGTTCCCGATACCGGTGGGCTACTATTTTTTATATTTTTAAATATTTTTATAACTTTGTATTTTAATATTTAAAAATGTAATTTATATGCATTGTACAAAAGAATAAAGGAAATAATAATAATATCTTGGGACAACCAACACACCGCCATCTGATCCCAAACTAGGCAGAGCCTGTACTATGGCAACCAGACAACTGATAAACATACTTATATATTTCTAAATACATACATATTATAGATATTACAATTAAAATCCGAGATTATGAAAACATGAACTGGACTTGATTATAGTTACAAAAAATTCATTTGAAGAATCATATTCCAATTTTATAGGTATGTTAAACAAAGCTCTTTATTTTAACAGTTTGAGTACGGAACTCTAAAAACATAATAAGATTCTTCAATATAATAATTTAATTCAAACTTCTTAAATCCCAGGATTCAATGGTCATGTTTATGATTCCGGGATTTTAGAGGAGGTATTATCAACTCTGTTACTTCTTCGAACTTTAGGTAATATTGTCTACCTATTCCGATCTCTGCTCGTAATATTAAAACCTTACCTCATGTGATGTTTGTCCGGCGGTGTAGGAGTGTGTCTATACATCTCCGGCGGCGTGGCCGTGTGTCGGAACACAGAGTTCCCTCCGGCCGACTTCAACGCCTGCAATTGCAACAGACCCTACGATAGTCACCGGTAAGGTAGATTAATATACAGAAGTTAGTAGTATGAACATGGGCGTTATTTGAAGCAGTATGCAATGTACATATTCCTTAGACAACGTGGCATTCTATCAGTGATAATGATTTCACCTTTATTCTCGTAGACATAAGGTTGCCGCCAGAGACAAAATTATTGTGAATGCACTATAGTTAAAAAAGAAATGGGATCTACATGTGCTATAGAAATGTGACGTGGACCCAAACATTTTGGCATTTCGACCATCGATATCGCCAATGATAGAACGTCACTTTGTCCCGAGTCGAAGCTTGGGTTTCATAAGACAGCGTTAAGCTTTGATCACGTCGGCCATCATGAACAGATAGCATAGCTACTAAATGGCCGTATTTTTAAGTCCTTTGCAAAATATTGGCCGCTATGTGGTGACGGTGCTTTCTTAGTAAACCCCAGCTTTAGGGTAAACTAGAAATATACGCTATTTATTTTATTTCGCTCATTTGCTGCAAGGTCGACATAATATCTAAAAATTGATGTTTTTTAGTTAATAATACAGTTGTGTTGAAAAAATTGCGCTCTGTTTACTGTAAAAACGTCATATTTCTAAGCTCTATAAGTAAGTAAGTAAGAGAGAGAGCAGATATTCACAGAGAAATTACATTTTTTTTTCAACACAACTGTATTATTAACTAAAAAATCATCAATTTAGAGATATTGCAGCAAATGAGCGATTTGACGTCAGCAAATTTACACAAAGCATTTCGATGGGATATACGGCGTGATGCTGTATATAACCGATGGCATTTAGGGATCTCGCGCACTAGACTGCAACGACCAGTGGTCGCAATTACCAGGGGAACTATAGGAACCGATATAAATCGCGACTTAACGCAACGGTTAACTCGCCGTAGCCCGGGCAGGTATAATATTTTGTAAACGCCAGCGCAATGGTTCTGCGACCGCGTAATAGTCCCCCAGACCAGTCGTGATCGTAGCTTGCTCGGAGCTTCTGCGACCAAGGTTGCGACCACGACTGGCCCCAGTCAAGGCCGTTTAGTGCGCGAGATCCCTCAAGGTTCATACACAAACATCAGTCACGTAGTCACCGTCACGTCGACGATCAGTCACTGATTGTATGTGACGCCCTTCGTGACATGACTGACCGTCGACGCTCTGTGGTGTGACCGATGTGTGACCTTTATTTAGATTAGATTAGGAAAACCCCTTATGACATGATTTTAGCAGATTTGTTAATTTTCTCATCTTCCACTAAGTTTCTTAAAGGCTTATCAACACAAACCCACAATATATCTCATATTTTATTATCCGAACGTACGGACTTATTACTTTTGAGTTCATGCTTTTGTCATTCTCTCATTACTTTCTGCGTACCGCGGTAGGTTGCCCCATTGGGTTTAGCCACCCCAAGCATCCAACAGGTTCAGTTTAGCCTCTGGTGCAGAGCTCGAACCCTCCATCCACCCCCCAAGAAGTAAATTCTTGGCTTCGGTCTAGGTGACCGCAGACAACACAAATGTAAGTCCGTGTTAGCTGTATTTTTTGTATTAGCCCATTATCAGAGTTACCTACAGAAATAAAATCTTGAATAACAAAATGAATAAATTAATGTTACAGCCATATAAAGGGTGTAAGAAATAACGGAAAACCTGAAAAGGATTCATCATTACGAAAAACTTTTATATGGAAATCCAAAACTCCCCCTTTTTATTGGAAATCATCAAATGACTCCTCCCTCTCTGGGCGGAGCGGAAGGGAGTGTCAGACTCTTGCTTGCTGACTAAAACCTACCCGTGTACCTCCAAAGTAGTAAGTAGGAGTAAATTTTTCGAGCAATTCCGCAACCCTGGCAGTCCCTCCTACATTTAGGTATAATAACTCGCTCCTCGGTACTCGTATTACTAGACAAAATGTTATGAACATCAGATATTTTTTGACAGTAAAATGATCCCTTTTCAGCTTGCGTTATTCTGTTACACCTTGTATAAAGTCTTAATAATTGCTTCATTTATTACTAAACCGTGCCTCTCATTTCAGTATGTAAAACTATTTAAATTGCTGAACAAATATCGATAGTCTAATTGTTCGCTTATCGGTGTAAGAATGTAGAAACCGTGCGTGTAATTACCCTAATGGTTGTATAAGTTATCTAATTTCACAAGCAGAACATCCAAGTAACTAACACCGAATCATGAAGTGTACTAATTAAGATACATTTACATAAGCCGCGACCTCTCGCGTCCGGCCCTGGTTCAATCCATGGTCCGGAGCGAGGAGGCATGGAAAACCGTCACCTCCTTCTGCGAAGCAGTAATGCTAGTGAAGGAGGAGGCGGGCCGCGTGAGGGAGAGACAACCCTCACGCCCCAGCCGAGGCGGCATAGGGAGACGCATCGGGCGTCGGGACTCGCTGGGCGATTCCCGGCCACCGTAGGTGCGGGTCTGCGGACGGCGAGCGTTGGGTGGCTCGCCGTCCGATCAAAGCCAGGCCCAGGCCGACGGCGCGTTATGTTCCACGCGCGCGTCAAAGAGATGTCAGCATAGGAGTAGGGGCCCATTAGGGCCAGAGCCTGCCAGGGTTGCGGATTTTGTTCGAAAGAGTTACCGCGGCCCTGGACCGTAAAAGGCAGTAGGAGGAGCACGGATGGGTTTTAGTCAGTAAGTCTGACACTCCCTCCTGCTCCACCCAGAGCGGAAGGGGTCATTTGATGATTTCCCATCCTTTAAAAAAAAAGCTCATAGAAAAAGTTGAGACTATGCTTTGCTATTCCATCAGCTTCTACGACAAATCTTTAATGGTTCAAGCGGTGCGGCTATGGAACGCCTTGCCCGTGTCGGTAAGGCGTGCTTAATCTTTGTCCATTATTAAAATTAAATTAAAAATCACTAGCTCTCTCTTTAATCGTTTTTACTTGGGTTCTCTGCTTCTGTTTCATAATTAAGTATTATAGTTTATATTTATCTATTATGTATTTATTTTATATAATTATGTCGCAGTCAACTAGCTTAATCAGCCGTTTCATTAAAAGCCTAACCTTTTCATTGAACTGCGCCGTTTAATCAGCGACATAAGTTCCATGGATAAGTCATTAAACGATATTGAACAAAAGATGTCACTTATGTTATGTTACTGAAAAATCGACGCATTTAAATGAAAGGGTTAGGCTTTTAATGAAACGGCTGATTAAGCTAGTTGGCTGCGACATATATAAAAATACACCTAAAACTACCTACAGTACTGTCTTTCACGCCTAAATTGCCCAAATCGATTTTGATGAATTTTGGTATAGAGATCGATGTAATCAAATATTAAAAAAACAATACACAATGTTGTGAAATTCATAGTGATGTTTCGAAGAGCTTTATTCAGATTATGTTCTCAGGACCTCATGTCGAATATTTGATAGTGGTTTATGATTATGAGTAATATTTGATAATAATACTGGTACAGATGTGTTTAACGACAGATCGCACTAGATTATGCAAACATTGAAATGATGTAATAAATTAAGGGCTTTGCTAAGAGAGGTTACATTTTGTCGAGTTATGCGCTCAGAAATGTATGGGGCAATCGATTTTTTTCGCGATTTCAGTGTTGTTGATAGTGATTTTTCACTTTCTATAGAAAACTTAAAATCGCTCATTCTTTTCCTCTAAACTCTTTTTTGAAAACTTTACTTCAACTATTTAGACCTATATCTAGCGTATATGCATACCAACTTTCATTAAAATCGGTTCATTCATTTCGAAAAATAAGGACTTAAAAGTTTGTATGAAATGCCGTACGGCGTAAACGCTCATAAGACGTAGAGGTAACAAGCAGTCACTTTTTTGTAAGGATAAGGCCGATAGTCTAAAACAAACTTCCAGGCTTACCAAATTTACTTTAAAATACCGTGTGAATTTACGTGTTCACGCGTGCTTCGCATAGAGTTAAGCAGAATGTGCAGAAGGTCACTAACTACGAGCTAAACAACTCTTTGCTTTGTGTACGCGAAAACATCTGTGATGTATTTGACTGTTTTGAAGGACATTACTATTAAGAGCGTTTAGTCTTCACGGTATTTTAAAGAAACCCACAAGGTCTTAGGAAACGTACCCATACTACGTGACCCATTTTTTACCCCCTGCCCCCCTCGGTGACCACCCGTAGTATATACCAAGACCCTCCCTTTCTAGTTTTCACGTAGTAATTCATAAATTTATATGGTTTTAAATAATTTTTAACAAAGTTAAAAAACATGTCTTCGGTTTTTGTCACTTAATCAATATCCTGTAGGGAAATCTCGCTTTTCGAGCTATTTCAAATGCAGCGCGGTTTTTCTTTCACTTGTAATTAAAGGTTTGTACGCACTCTTGCATCTTGGTGTCACGCGGCAAGCGCCGTATTAGTAAAGACAATATGAGTAAATTTTTTTTTTAGCTTTCTTTTAAATGATTTATAGCCATATTTATGAATTACTACGTGAAATATAGATGGGGAGGGGGGTGTCTCGCGACCTATAATATGAGTGGTCATCGGGGAGAAGGGGGTAATAAATTGTAAAAAAATGGGTCACGTAGTATGGGTACATTCTCTAACATCTTAATGACCTTCTACTATTAGCAAACTAGTCAAAGATGATCTCTCTCTTAAAATTTGGCGTTTAAATCACGGTAAAGTTTAATGTAAGTACTAAACAAGTTTGACATGAAAGTCCAAATATTTCTATAAATCAATTGGAATTCCGACGAACAGATTGTGTTTACTGTCGGAATTTAATAAGCAAACAATATGAAGCTTAAATAACTCAAAAAAAAAAATGTATAAATTACGGTGGCATCCGTATACAGCCCTAGTAGAGATGTTACGGAGTTCCGGCTTCGGCTCCGATATACCGAACTTACTTACATTCATTTGTTGTTGTTTTGATATCGGTAAGGATCAAAGCAGCGTGTTGTGGTTAGCCAGAGGAATGTGATTGAGTTTTACAGTGTCACTGGAACGATATTATTTGACAATGAAGCCGAAAGTAAGTGCAATAGGGAAATACTTTGTCGAAGTTGACGTAAGTTCAGCTAAGTGCAAAATATGCGAGAAGACTTATTCAAGGAAAGGAGGTACGATAACTCCATAAAAAAGTCATTTAAAATCCAAACATGCAGATGAGTACGAATTTTTAAAATTAGATAATGTAAAAAGAATACCATACAGCCCTCGACGTCGACGCCTATACAAGAGGCCAAAAAACAAATGACTCTCAAGGACTCTTTGATGAAAAACCAAAAATGGTGTACGTCGAATCTAAAATCGAGGGAATCTCATTTGTCTACTACACTCCATCCATGGTTCACCTCTGGTTCCGGTTTCGGTTTCGGTTCCGGTTTCGGTTTCGGTTCCGATTTCGGTTCCGTTAAAATAAATTTTAAATCTCCGGTTTCGACTTCGGTTCCGATAAGACCACCCCCGTAAGATCCCTAAGCCCTAGTATGCATGCTGTATCACAGCATTATATAAATAAGTAGGTTTTGCCCGCGACTTCGTACACGCGTTTTTCCCGTCCCCTAGGAATTTCGGGAAATCCTCTCTTAGTGCTTCCCCTACCCAATGAACCTACATGCCAATTCACAGCTTTCTACGACCAGTAGTTTCGGCTGTGTGTTGTCTGTCAGTCTATTTATATATTACATACAGTTATATTTATATATTGATTGATTATGTATGAATATAAATATAATACCTATAATTAGCGTCCTGTGTGTAATATTGTCATAAATCAACCGTCACAAAACGTCCAATACAAAAAATAATATTAATTACAATAAATGCTTTTGACGTAGCGAAGGTCAGATAGCAGTCGTTGACTTTTTGTCAAATATCGATATTTAGCTGTGATTTTAAGACAACCAGTCAGTTTCAGGTCTTTAAACAATTTGCTTTTCCATCTCTATGTTAGCTATGGGGTGATGTCTTTAGGGTTTTAAAACCATCATCATTATTATCATAATTCAAGTGTATTACTGCTTGAAAGTGCTGTTATATTTTCAGTTTAGCCTTAAATATTTGGATGGAACTGCGGCCCTACCATGACGTGTTAAAGCGTGAGTAGTTCGAGCGAGAAGGAGGGATGGAGCTATATAGGGTGTATAGCTCCATCCCTCCTTCTCGCTCGAACTACTCACGCTTTAACACGTCATGGTAGGGCCGCTGTACTACATAATTTGATTTGTGAGAGACCATTATAATTTCTAAAGTTCGCTGGCTAAAGTTAGAACAGAAAACTATTATGAGCACCATAAGTTAGAGATATAACTAGGGTGACGCGATGGGCGGCTTCTTCGCTAAAAGCGATCTTTGGACAACCTTAAAAGATCGAGAAGGAATACTATGTGGCGGTGATAATACCAGAGCGTAGTTACAGCCACCAGCACATCAAGCTGTAACAATCTGTCAAATTTCTTTAATCTAGATTTTCAACTTTATCGCTAAAAGATTAGGTTTAAGGTTGATAGGGAAAAACAGTTTCGGGAAGCTTGATGTGATGACGTCTGTACATCTAGCGGCTAAAAATTTCGTCGCTAGATTCTAGTGCATAGCATACTTACGTGCAAGGGCTAATTCCACGGCTGAGCGGGCTTCAACATGAAAAGCTAAAAACATTCTAATTTCTGTATTGAAGGTGACCAAATTCAAAATATAAAGAAATGTCCGCCGTACCTGCTCAAACGTGTAAGTAGCATGGCATACCTCGTGGAAGTAGACCTGGTGAAGTTCAGCCTGATTACCAGTGCCAATGAACAATCAATCGTAATAATAATTGCTAAAAAGCTCGATAATGCACTTATATGCAATTAACGATACAAAACATGCAGGTGTGTAATATGTTTTTCACACCACCTGATCGAAAACGTCAAATTATATGTCATGCCAACCTAACCTAAAGTGAGTCATTTTTGGCCGGTGGCACAGCCGGGCAATAATATTGTACTGGATTTCATTATAACCCGCTGGTCAATAATGTGATTTAAATTTGGAACCTCATCTGTCTGCTCAATTGGCGGTATATTAGGTACTTACAACGCCTTCTGTCTCTGTCTCTCTCTTTCTGTTCCAGAAAGAGGAAAGATATTCTACTCTTACTACTTAGAGATGATATTCTCGAATTTCTACAAAATCATAAGGATTGACCAGGGTCCAGGATTGAAGACAATATTATAAGAATAATTGGTTATGTACGGATTATTGTATAAAAGGATAAGAATAACACTTAAAACCCATTTATAGTCGATTTATTAATTTAAAAACTATTTTCTCGAGCATCTCCTATGACGTTCTAAATTCAAATTGCATACAGCCAAGCGTCCGAACCCATTCTACCAGCTGATATAAAGCTTTGAATAAAGCTTTGTGTACACATAAATTGTATTAGGTTGCTAACAATAGGCCTGCACATATTTACTTACCCACAGAGAAGTAAAAAAAAAAAACGAAAATCGAATTGGTCGTGGCCGCTATGTGGTAGGTATACCGAGTGGAACGCAAAAAAGGCGCGAATATTGCAAATCCGTATGGTATTAAACTAACTTTTTTTAAGTAGGTATACAGTATAGTTCTAAATACATGTCTCTACTTAGTGTTTGTAAATTTAAAATACTTTGTTTTTCGTATTATGGCTTCTTATTTTCTCACAGGAGGTGTGAAAAGTAGAGTATCCTCCTCGGGGATAAAGGTGTCTTTGTCTTGGGCTAGCTTGAATCCCTCGCTGCATTCAGGATTCTTGTATTAACTCCCTCGCTTCGCTCGTGAGTTAAACTCTAAACTCCCTCGCTACGCTCGGGAGTTAACTCCCGAATCCTTCATTTCGTTCGAGATTCAATATGACGCCCGTGACACAAGACACTGCTTTATCCCCTGGGTGCATAATCTACTATTATATTCTTCTTGCTAAAACTTGGGAAGCTAAAGCATAGGTCATCATTAATCATTATTGTCTTATTGGCCGTCCAAAATTTTGCGATAAAACCGCTGTTTTAGTTAACCCAAGCTTGTCCGCCATAGCGTAGGCCACTTCACCAGGTCCGTTCCAGGTTCAAAATCCCAAAGCTACCCACAACAATTTAGAATGAAACGTGTACCTGAAGAGGGTCAGGGGGCGAAGGCGCCGGCACGTGGTAGAGATGCGGCGGCGGCGTGGGCGTGTGCCACGTCACTCCTCGATCTGACGCCATATGAGCTTGCGGCGCGCGCGCCAGTAGATTCGCCACCTGTAACTGATTGGCGGCACGTTTTATTTTACGAGATCTCCCATCTGCCGAGTAACTGGTAGGACCCGGTCTATTATCTTCAGGTTCTGTAGATATCTCATGGTAAAAGTTTAGGCAAAGTGACCTAGAAGTGAGCTGACAATCTACCTAGAGTTCTCCTTAGAGATTGACAGCATCACCTACTTATTCACGGTAAGATGTTTACAGAACAGCACTGCTGAAACTAGTGTAGGTGCTGACTTCACCTAAGTTTTCAGTGAGATCTTTAAAGAATAATACTGCAGATCCTAGTTTCCGAAAGTCAGATCAGTAAAGGATGATTTACGCTAGACTTATCCGACTTGTATCAGAGTCACATTCGGGCACGGTATTAAAGCAATACGAATATTTTTTAATTCTTCCACGTTAGGATTTACGTAGTCTGTATCTCTACAAACGGAGGCGAAACGGACGCGGATAGCTCCCGTGACGGTCATGTAAATCTTCCTACAATTAAATACGTCGTCAGAAACTTGTGCTAAAGCCTAGGTAATACTAAAGTAACTATTTTCAGTGATGTGATGACGATAAAGATACCGTCAACTAGGTTTATGAGTACGACGACCCTGATAGGACTTTATCGTAGCGATACGGTGCGTCATCGTGATGTTAGTTCGTGTGTGTTACACCTTACATTCCCCTGGGTTTGAATGATGAACCTTGATGGCTGTATGACTGCCTATGACTCTGATGTTAACTGCTTTCATACATAGAAAATCAGTAGTTGGTGATGACGTAGCACTGTGTAGATTATTTTGGAAATCAAACCTAGGATTACTATACCCCTTACTGTGTTTCGTCACAAGTCCAGTTAAAATCGACGGGTCGTGTAGGGGTCGCGCTGAAGCCTAGTGGACACCGACTAATGTTGCGTGTCGAGTCTAGCTTACAAGTACTTTTGTGGGTCTATTCAACCACCTTGGTTGGTTTGAATACCAGTCACTAGAAATAAGTTAGTCTGTATTAAAACAGCTGCTAGTTGAGAGCATGATGCTACAGTCAATGCCAAAATTCAATCATCATAATTTAGTTTTATTTTTAGAATTTCGGTGAAATCAATGTATATCTCCAAAGACTGGGAAAACTACACTGACCTGAAAGATATCATTATGAGAAGTGTGGTCTGATGAAATCATTATAAAACTAGTGGCAAACGATTTGACCTAAAAATGAGTTATATTCAGAAGAAAAACAAATTAATAGCCTCAGTACAAGCTACATCTGAATTGAATTAGGCCAGTCATTTCTAGATCATTCCAGTACATTTTGACTTTCATTAGAATAAATGTGCAGAAAATAATCTTTGATTGTTGCCTGACAAAACCACAATGATAAGCAAGTCTGAAATCATTGAAATGGTTAGAACATTCATTATATTACAGACCATTTATGCATGAAAATGTACATAATGTTGGCTGCCTGGTTTCATATCAGCTGTTTTAAAATAATAACTTTGGTTTGTATTCTAAATAGCTTCATCTCTTTGACTGACCGACCTTGACAATTCAAGTGTCTGTAAATGTTTTATTAAAATAAATCATTTGAATTTTGAATGTTTTATTTTGAATTCACATTTTAAAAAAGGAAATAAAAGACAGGATGAGCCTAAAGGCTATTATTTCAAATGAAGTTTGATGAACTGGAATAAATTGGCAAAAAAAGGAAATTATGAAGAAAAAATATGAGTAGGGACTTCAAATTCTTGTCTTTTTGTGTTGACTTGGTCTTACCAAAAGTACATAGTTTCCATGATTTATCTGCCTCACCTAGTATAACCTACAACATGATGCAACATAACAATAACATTTAAAAAAAACAGCACCTGTAAGAGTATTACCATTATGTTGGCTTATTTTAATTCACAAAGACATGAAAGGGTCATTCTTAAGAAAGATTAGGAACAACAGTTGCTTACAAACAAAATCCAGAAACAATTATACAAAAGTTCCAAACTTTTCATAAAGAGAACTCCAAAAGTTTTTCTTTTTAAAAGGTAAAAGTTAAGGTGAACTTGGTGTAGTATTGAATTACACTTTCTTTTTCTTCTTTTATGAAAAGGGACAATGGCCCATTCAGTTTTGTATGTGGAAAATATAACTTTCTGGAAACTAGGGTAATAGCCCGGTGATTTGTATCCAGAGTCTGCGATAGATTGAATGTAAGTATAGAATAACATGCTAGTGAACAGATTATAATTTTACAGCTGTCTGTGGGAAAAAGAGAGTAATTATGACATTTCTAAAAGTATAAAAAAATTATTTCATTCCTTATTTGAACAGAATCAACTAATAACATTTCAGTAATTACAATAAGATTACAACTAGATTTTGATGCATTAAGTAGGAAGAACTTTTTCAAACTTATTTACCTTGTTCTTAAATTGGCTTATCATTGAGTTATATGGTAATCAGTTTTTAGAATTGCTCAATTAAATTAGTGTGCAATAATAATCACATTTATGACTGATTTTTATTGCTTCATATTTAACTACAAATAGTTTTATTGGTTGCACACATGGCTAACTGGACTAAATGATAAATTTCTATAAAAACTTAGTTTTGTAGTTTTCCTTTTTGTGGTTGGTTAGACAGAATATTTTTACTTTACACTAAAATGGTAATGCAGCTCTAAGTTGATATTATGTTAATTTATGCGAACAGCTGAGTACACCTTTCTTTTTTTTTCTAAAAAGTACCTATCTTACTCACTATTCTAAGCAAGTGGGTGGTAAGCGGCAGGCACAGAATTAAAAAACGGAATAAAAACAATCACAGAAAGAATGTGAATGCTACAGATGCAAGTGTCTCAATTGCTGATGTTGAGTCTCTACTTTGCATATACTTACTAGACTATTGTTTTCGAGGCTCTAAGCAAACACTGTAAATAACAACAAATTGATATCTGTGGCAGTTCACTTTGATACCAAGAATGCCATTATCTGTGTCATCCAACCAAGTGTGTCAATGAAAACAGCTGATTGGTATGTGATTAACACACACTCATGCAACTCAGGGGCAAACTTGCCTACACAAAGGATATTACCATTTTAAACGATAAATGAGTTTTCGTAAGTAATACCTGCTTACATTATCATTAAATGTAAGAATCGTGTAAACAGCATGCAAATGAAACACTTCCGACAGGATGTTACGAAATTCATATAGGTTAGTTAGTGATCAACAATACGTGAATAATAAGCACCACCTGCAGGGGGCTCCATCCCGAGCCCAGCTGTGACTGGCGCCCGTTGGGGTTGTGCTGCGAGCCGCCCGACATGGTGCGCGGCTCTCTCGCGGCACTGTTTACTACACGTATTGAACACCAGTCCGTCAACAAACACTCCCTCAGTCCACCATAATGATGCCGGCAAGTTTGAAGCCTTCGCCCGCGTAACTGCGCTCCCTTACGACGTGTACAGATACTTCTGAAACGTTTTCATCAGCGCACATTAATTTTCAACTATCCATGGCGTGCCACATGTACTTCAGGCGCGAAACAACTCACTTCCACCGATAGCAAACACTTATTCCAAAGAAAAACTAAGATTATTTAGTGCATGGTATGATGTTCACGAATTTGATGCTCACTTCGCGTGACATTTTGAACGCATTTAGGTTTTGAAATTAAGCACTTCTATCACAAATTGTAGTTTGAATTCGGTTGCCGGAATACTGGACACTGTATCTTACCGAATAAAACTTTATATTTCGCCGATTATTATCACAGAAAACGTAAAAATCCTCAAAGTATTCAATAGATTCGCCTTCACAATGGTGGCCGATTGGGTTTTTGAAAGCACATACAACGCCATCTTTGGCAAAACTTCAAAAAGAAGTCGGTAAAACAGCAGAACGGAAGCATGTTTTCTTTTGTCTTTGGTGCACAAAAAACACCGCGTGCAGGGCAAATAAAACATGGTTCATGAAACTTTATTTTAGTTACAAAACTTATGTAAATAAATAATACGGAGTTATTTGGAGATAAATTGATTATTATGTGCGAAGGATTTCAAGCGAAGTTTATTAGATGATCACTTTAATCAGCTTTAAGAATAGGACCCTTTTATTTTTGTATACTGGCAACATAAAAGCGTTGCTATAGTAACGGTTGTTTTGTGTTCGTTGTGCTATCAAGTTTATCGTGTTCATTGTCTGCACGTAAGTCTATAAATTCAATGAAAGATAGTGAGATCACGAAGTTTTTAGTATCATTTACGTGTCAAATTGAGTATGTGACCTTCCCTGGTGGTGTTTTTGATGATCAGCTGTATGTTCAGTATGAAACAGTTTGGGGACCTGATTGGGAGCCTGTTTCGGGTCTTACATCGGGCACGAGTCAAATGGCACGCTCTGGGTTTGACCCTGAACGAGTCGTCTTGAATTTGCCTCTAGAAATGGTATTTAGCAGTACCAACGTTTCTGGTTGTAAGTAATTGTACAGCAACATGTTTTTACATACATAAACAAGCACTTCCAGTAGCGATCAATCATTTTTTACAGGGCCACAAATAATTATAACAGTAAGAGCCCAGAACACCATCAGTGGTGATGCCCTAAGAGGCTATGCCTTGTTCCTAATGCCGCCCACCGCTGGCCCAAGTCTGGCCTCAGCCCCTCTAGTGAGGCCACAAGCTGCCACCCTGCTTGGCGAATGGATGTCCTGGGTAACTGGCAGATACCCTGAGTTGGCAGACCCTAAAATGCTGGCAAGTGGAAAGGATAACTATTGTGAGTTTTTTTACTAATTAATGTAACAAAAAAAATGGTTATGACCTGTAGCCTGTAAGTATACGGTATACCTACAGGCTTCCGTCTTTCGTTGCTGTTCGACCCTTTTTGGTAGGACATTGCGACGCAAGTGGGCAAACTTTGGCAAGACAGAATAAATTCTTAAGCCGAAGGGGATGCCGTTATGGAGGTGAGATACTACAATGACAAATGCCCACTATGTGTATGAAACGACGTTTTCCAAGACACTTATTTCATCATCATCATATCAGCCGAAAGACCTCCACTGCTGGACTCAGGCCTCCCCCCTTTTGGGGGCCATAATCGCTACGCTTGGCAGGCGGGTTAGCGATCGCAGTGTAGCTGATGCAATGTAGAATGCTACTGCCCATTCTCTAGTGAGTCCACGACAGCCACGGCAAGTGATGGGATGGTGCTATTCTATTACGTCCGACACCATACGGAACACACTTAAAAAAGTGAAATACAATTTCACAAACATAATATTTGTGAGAAATGTAACCACTTTGAGTTGTTGTCAGTAATTTTCTTTTTGTTTCCAGTACTACGGACAGAATCTTATGGGACGGTGACAGTCTCCATGTCTATGGTCTCAAAGGATCTCCGGAAACTTGGCTATGATAACCAGCCGCCGATCTATAAAGTTTACGATGCATGACGAATTTGAATGAAGACATACTTAGGCTGTTGTATAATATTATTTTATTAAAACTTTAAGCACTATTATAACACTGAACAAAGGCGGACCTAAATGCCCTAGGCATTTTCTACCAGTCGACCTTAGGGTGTATTTAATATTCTAAGTAGGTACCTATAGTCCTTTAAGAAAATGTATATAATAATAAGTTTATTTCAATTTTTTTTTATTCTATCTAAGTAATAACCATAAGGAAATTATTTAGTTCGTCGTACAAACTACTACGAAAGGAAGGTGGCTCGGAAGTTTTGGCGGCAGTCAAGTGTATACCTATGTGCAATTGGGCATACAACACACGCTTACTTTTAAATTAGTAGATGTCAGTGCGTACCATGTGCGTACCCAGCGAATAGTGATCTCTTTTTATCCTTTTCATTCATGTGCCAAAAAGAAACATAATAAAAGTCAAAAATGTGAAATAACGTGTCAGTGGTGTCAGCGTAATGCTATGATGACTGAGTACTTCGATGCGTTCCGAATCACGCACTATTCATTTTTTTTTTTTTTTTTTATTAAGGCATAGCATCTATTATCTTCAGCCTATCGTCCTCAATAGACCGTGAAAGTGTGACGTCACAAGTCTATTAGGGTTGTGGGCATGCGACATTATGCCCATCGTGCCCACATCCGCGCTTGGGTATTAATTACTTAGGTACTTACCAGCTTTTAGATGAGTTTTTTTTTATCAGTACCTAATGTATTAATATGAAATCCAAACAAAATAAATACTGTACCTACTCGGTCACAGTACAGTTGCCCGAAATGTTTCATGTAACTCGAGGCCGGAGTCTCCTCCACGAGACATTGATGAGTAGGTACCTCTTATTAAATACATAAATAGATTATGTATTTGTTTGTAATTCTGCAATAACCTGCCCCAGATATTATTATGCATGACAATGGCGTCTTAATTAGTATAAGCCTTGCCCGCATGTTTTAAGATAGGACTATTATTGCACACGTATTTTTAACTTCATTGTCATTCATTTCATGATTTATTATCGCTTATACATAGGTAACATTTTGCGTCTGCTGAGTCTGCTTAGATTTTTGCGGTCCGTCAAAACAATGAATTAAATTAGTAAATTATTGAAAATAAGTAATTAGATACGTACACCTACTTAGACTTACCTTTTTATTTTAAAGATTGGAATACATCAAATGACCCCTTCCGCTCTGGGTGGAGGGGACACTCCCTGTGTCGGACTTGTATTGACTTAAACTCATCCGTGCTCCTCCTAGTGCCCTTTGCGTTCCAGGGCCGCAGTAACTCTATCGAAGAAAATCCGCAACCCTGGCAGGCTCTGGCCCTAACGGGCCCCGTCTACTATTCTGACATGTCATTGAGGCGCACGTGGAACACAAAGCGCCGTCGACCCGGGCCTGGCTTTGATTGGACGGCGAGCGTTGAATGGCTCGCCGTCCGATCCACAGGCCTACGCTAGCCGGGAATCGCCCTGCGACTCTCGACGCTCGGGCGTACCTACGAGTAATTAATGTTTGTTACTATAGAACTCCGTCATTTATAATTATAATAAAACGATTTGAAAAATTCTTGTTTTATTTTAAAGTTGTACATCCTGATTGATCCCATTTTTTACCAAAAACCGGTTCTGCTGATTGGACCTGTGGAATTGAGGGAAAAAAGACTCCTCATGTACCTAGTAGGTATAGGCATACATGTAGTGGTTTTGATATTTACTCCAAAAATTTGAGCATTTGTATTCAGAAAGTAGATCTCATTTGGTAAAATGGAACTGATGAAAAATACCCCTGATGGAAGTAGGGTTCCCAGATGGTCGGGATTCGTCTGGATTTTCCCGACATTTTTAATGATCTCCAGACTCCCGACAAAACTCAAAATCTCCAGAAATTCTTTGTGTTTTCTATTCCTGTTAGAAATAGATAACATACAACATCAACCATGTAACTAAGTGTTCCAAACGGGTGGACTCACTAAGGTCCGATCGCCGAAAACCGCATCATCCGTTTAAGAGCTACGATGCCACAGACAGACACACCATCACACACACACAGACATCGACGTCAAACTTATAACACCCCTCTTTTTGCGTCAGGGGTTAAAATTAAGTGCACTTAAATTAGTTTATGTGTCAAACAATGGTAAGTATTTTTGTAGCCTAACTTTTATTTTACATTTTTGTTTAATATTTATTTCAACCGACAACAAGCTCAAAATCCCGTCATTTTCAAATTTTGTCCAGATATTTTGGTCTTCCGATCTGGCAACCATTCATTCCTAGATGGAACGATACTCTTGAATGATAATAATATCACAATTGGCGATAAAACACATAGATTATGAATGTGATAGTTTGGGTAAATCGTTTGTTGACATCCCGATTTAAATAAATTGTTCTGATGATATATCCGTGTTCTTCATGAGTTTCAGCATCAGAGTCATCTTCGTCAGTGCCACTTCACGAAATGGTTAGATATACTTTCTGAATGCAAATACTTGTATTGTTGACTCTCTCGAAACTCGTCACTTTCAATTCCTTGGTACCGCTTTTTTAATTTCGAGAGCAGTCGCATCATTTTTCTATTAGATATATCGATTATTACAGGGGCGTAGAACATATTTCTTAATATTTACCTTATACCTAATAGATACCGGGTCTAGGGGCACATACCTGGAGACGCCCCGGGCGTCGGGATTCGCAGGGCGATTCCTGGCTACCGTAGGCGCGGGTCTGCGGAGGGCGAGCGTTGGGTGGCACATCGTCCGATCAAAGCCCAGGTCGACGGCGCGTTGTGTACCACGTGTGTCAGCATAGTAGACAGGGCCCGTTAGGGCCAGAGCCTGCCTGGGTTGCGGATTTTGTTCGAAAGAGTTACCGCAGCCCTGGAAAGCAAAGGGCACTAGGAGGAGCACGGATGGGTTTTAGTCAGTCAGTCAGTAAGAGTCTGACACTCCCTACCGCTCACTCTCAGAGCGGCAAGAGTCATTTGATGATTTCCCATCCATAAAAAAGGGCTACCTACTTACATACTTGCAGTGCGATTTTGTAAACATCTCACCGGGGACACTAGGTTACGTGAACATGAAGGGACCTGTCAAATCATACAACCAGGATGGAATGACAGTTCAATGACATGCTCACTCCATTCATGTTTACACGGTGAGGTGTTGACAGAATAGTCTAGCTGTTATCTAACTGCGGGGCAAAGCCCAGTTACTAATACAAAACACTGATCATTTATTTGATCAATAAATGAATTAGCACAAAACGACAACACCCTTGCAACAATATTATGCAGGTCAGCGGGAAATGCTTATGGTACAAAAACAAAACCTGTCAGGTTAAAATGCTGTGGTGAACTGCCTTGCACTTGGCAAGTGTTTTAAAAGTTTATGGTAGGCCCCCAGCTTGGGTCCATTGACCCGGGATCCCCGAACTGATTCGTTAGCACAAGACATTAGTCATAACTCAGAATCTGGGCAAACGTTTTCATTAGAGTTCATGAATCAGAAAAAGCAGAATATTTTTTCCAAGACCGACCAGAGAAAATCAGTCGGGGCAACATCTAGAAGCCAGGTTGACTTATTTATTAGTAAGTAATTGTTGTTTGTAGGTAGGTAATTGATGGACCAGAACCACCGAGGATCAAGCACAGAGGTAAATGGAGAAGCATAGCAAAGACTACAATAGTATACTGGCATAGGTATAGGCGAACCAACATTAGACGCGGCTTTTGCTGTTAAAGATTGAAAAATAATCTTAATAGGTATGAGCAGACAGACTTTTTCTAATTACAATTTTAATTGTTATTGAAAAGAGGCCATAATTGAGGAATATTTAAAGGGGTTTCCCTTTATCTTTGAAGTAGTTAGGTGTAAGGTGCTCTCAAGGACCAGTAATCATTTAAATTAATGACTACCTAATACACAATGTGGAGTCACTGCCGCCTTGCCATTATCCTCAAGTATCCACGTCAGTAACCATAAGACCTTGTAATGAGGTGTCTTCAAACTCGAGGCGAGAGTCGAGACGATGGCATTGACTTCTGTGTTCAATTGTTGTATTTCGTTTGTTGATGCAGACTTCAAAATGGTAGTAATTAGTCAAAATAGAGCATGGTTCTTCATTGCAACAGAATTTGTAATATACACAAAATGTAAAAAAAAAACCAATTAGGTAGGTAGGTACTGTAAGAGCCTCTTTGCGCAGCATCTGGCTGTACATACCTCCTTTGGACGTGGCTGGTAATAATTAGAATATTTGAATATGGTAGAACGGTTTTTGTTTAAGCATTGAGATGTTATTGGACTCTCGGAGCGCAGGTGCTCCAATATAATGATAAAATAGTTAATACAGGAGTTTTATTTTATAATATTTGATAAGTAGACCATAGGACATATTCCTGTGGTCTACAATTGGTGGAGGCGCCGGGTACGAAACGCCGCGTATACGAAACGCCGCGTATACGAAACGCCGCGTACGAAACGCCGCGTACACGAAACGCCGCGTAGACGAAACGCCGTGCAAAAAACGCGTGTGCAAGGCGTGAAACATTGCACGAAGAAGTAAAAAAGTATATGGGCTGGTAAAACCCCCAAAGCTACGTAAGAGCGTACCAGAGGAGTATTTTGATGTTGATGTCAGGCGATGTATCGACGCCTAGTGGAATAAAGCGCTAAGTGGTTTTTTTTAATTAGATGGCGAATGTTTTAATGTGTGATTTTGTTTGAAAACGTCAAAATGTATATGTTTTCCGGCGTAGACCGAGTATGTTTTGAAGAGTTCATAAGTGAATTCAAACTCGTTGCCACTGAGAGTGAATGGCGAGAGAACGATTATTCGTTGATATTGGGTGCATTTTTGCATGGTGCAGCTAAACATTTTTATAACTACACATACCACGAGGGTATTGATTTTAAGTTGCTGTGCGATATAATAAGGAATGAATTTCCCTGCAAGTGCATTTCATGTAAAATACGTGCACTAAAAGCTTTGTTACTTGTGGAACAAACCACCGCCGATGTATCCGACGAATGCGGACGGCAAGATGATAAAAATGTAGATGATAATACAGTTTTAAATTCTAGCGTGGTGACGGATGTCCCACAAATACTAATAAGCGATGATGACCGTAATGATGACAACGACGAACAGAGCTGCCGGGAGACCGACCCAAGCCACGAGCAAGTGGAATGCAGCCCAATCCAGGAAGAACCTGAGGAACCAACAGAAGAGAACACGACGGATGAAGACATAGAAGTGGGTGTGTTCATTCCAATTCCTAACTCTGCTTTAATTCCAGAACAACAAATTATACTATTGACAGAATCAGTGTGTGATCTCAATGATCATTTGGAAAGCGGTGAAGAGCTTGTTGAGGTCCAAGCCGAGGAAGCTATCATGATGGAGGACATTGAAGTTGAACGAGCTGTATCAGTACAAGCCGAGCTGAAGGAGACGGTCCTGATAGAGGCTAAACCTCACGTGTCGTCTCGTATTCACAACCCTAAAGTTAAGAAGGATAAGGCCTTGGAAACAAAGTATAGCGTAAATATAAAACCTAGGGGCTTGATTTTACATGTTAGGGCTAACATGGGAGAACGTAATGCCACACACGCACACAAAACTCTGAGTAGGTTTGAATATCGTAAGATTTCTTTCCTTGCCCGTAATAAAATGTATAGAAGGGTAAGAAGAAAGTTTAGAAAGGATTTTATACACATACAAACTTATACACCTAAAAAGAAACCATACACATCAAATCAAAAGATATATTCTATAAATGATTTGATTAAACGTTTGTCCATCAGTAAATATAAAATACGGAAATCTGTTAGAAAGAAATTTGATATAACTGTATATAATTTTAAAAGTAGGAAGCGATTAATGTTGAGGATTTCGTAAGCTTTCGTCATTTTCTTTTATATATCATGTCCTTGTTAGTATTGTTAGATAATTTTAGTTAGTTTAGGGAGATAAGCAGGACATGATAGTTATGTAACATTTTTAAACATGACGACGCACGAATGATTTTAATAGTATAGTTTTCATAGTTGTCATGGTAGGAAAAGTCATGTCATATGACATCTGTATTGATGTGTCTTGTAGTCAAGGAAGGTTTTGACTAGATTAATAAATAGTTCATGCAAATAGGTTGAAACCATTTTATATTAGAATGTAGTTAAAACTTTTTAATTGTAATACTTAAAACGTTAGAATAATCAAGTAGAAGAAAAAATAAGATGTCAATGTATGTCAGTCATTATTTCATGTAAACAAGACATTATTTTAGTGAAATATTTTATATAGTTTATTAATAAGCTTATTTGTTTCATGTGGACAATGAAAACGGACATGTACGTGTCTGAGGGACGCAGCCGGGCGAGAAGGAGAAGGTCACTTGTACAAGAACGGCATAGTGTGAAATATTTAAGAATTTGGTAGGATGAAGTTACTCCAGGGCGATATAATACTTAAGTTTTTATTTGAAACTATGGACCACCCTGAAAGGAGGGGAGTGGTTCGCACAACAAGGTTTGGTTCCAACTTTGCTCACGAGGCATAGCCTTTGCAAAGGGTGGCAGGTTGTCACCAGTGGTTCAGCAAACGTTGAGTGGCCCACAGTTCATGGTTAAATATGGTAAAGATAAACTTTGATGAATTTTATTCATACATGATAATCGCTGGAGTAGGTTCAAAGTTAGGATGATATTTTATCTGATTATGACCTTCTTTTTCTCGAAACACAATAGCGTCCGAGGAAATTAATGTTATGATGATGTAAAATATAGCTGTAAATCCCTTAAGGATTAATGTGAATTGTCGCATTAATTATTTGTATATTGCGATGCGACCGGAGTTTTTCTCAGGGGGTTTTGCTCCGGCGGGGCTTCGGCATGACCGCGTAATTGATCAGCGCAGGTGGCGCATAGTAATTTTAATTAATTGATTAACTAAATATTTTAATCGCTGGTCATGACCTAGGCTGCTTCTATAGAAGTATACGCACCCCTGTTCATCCTGTTCCCCCCGTAGGTAGGGAAATTGTGTTAGGTTAGGCAGGTCATACTTGACTCTTCCAAAGGCTGAATAGATGTTAACGAGAGGTTGACTACGTTTCCTCTATTCGAAGGGGCGTAGCTAATGTAAGAGCCTCTTTGCGCAGCATCTGGCTGTACATACCTCCTTTGGACGTGGCTGGTAATAATTAGAATATTTGAATATGGTAGAACGGTTTTTGTTTAAGCATTGAGATGTTATTGGACTCTCGGAGCGCTGGTGCTCCAATATAATGATAAAATAGTTAATACAGGAGTTTTATTTTATAATATTTGATAAGTAGACCATAGGACATATTCCTGTGGTCTACAGTACTTACTTAAAGCTCTTGCAGTCAAGAGTCAACAGTGTTTTGTCGGAAGGTAGTAACACGCAGGGTTGCGGATTATGTTCGAAAGAGGTACCGCGGCCCAGGAAAGCAAAGGGCACTACGAGGAGCACGGATGGGTTTTAGTCAGTAAGAGTCTGACACTCCCTTCCGCGCCGCCCAGATCGGGAGGAGTCATTTGATGACTACCCATCCAAAAAAAAAAAAAGATAGGTAGTAGTAGTAGACACGCAATAGTAAAAATTGGAAAACTCTCCTGAATTTCAGGTTTTGTAATCAAACAAGCCGGATACCTACTGAAAATAATTTAAAAGGCTAATTATTTTTGAGGCGAATAACAACTTATTAGGCGACTAACTAATTGGTTACAAAAAATAATGACTTGGCGGCTAATATTAACAGTGGGATGTCATACGTATATGTGTTTTAATTGGTGTAAGAGCGAGCGAAGCGAGCTCGGGACTTGGGGCACCCCGACTCACTTTAAACCACCCAAAAATATTTATTTATTTATACTAGAATCACTGCCAATTTAAATTTAAACAGAGCTCACAACTCTACATAAAGCTGCTACTTTATACTTAAAATGCTACTTCACTGTAGCTGCCAACCTATTATTTTTGCTACCCATCTTAATTATTTTTAAAACCCTATAACAGGTTAGTTTGTCGCCGCGTTAAATACATGCCTATTTAAAATAATAGACTGATGATCTGTTAGTTAAAAGAACAACGGAAGTTAGTAACACTGAAAGGAAAAGACAGTCATAGTAAGTACCTATATTTTGATGCAAGAAGGCAAACTTTGTCATTGCAGCCGAGGTGGAATACCTAGACGCCTGAGCTGCAAGGTGAAGCCAACGTGCGTAAAACGTTTTTCAACAAACTTAGGTAGCAAATAAAAATATTTTTGCTTTAAGTAAGTAGATAAGTTCTATTTTGTCAGTATATTCACGAAATCACGATCCTCAGCTGTAGTGACAATCGTTACAATTTCTTATCTTCATAATGCAGTTAGTTTGCCAAGAAAACAGCGTTGTCGTGTTTGTATTATTTTATTGTAGTCACATTGTTAACGGATTAGATTTCATTGTGTCAGTAAAGGATTAAACCATTAATCAGTGCGGATTAGTGGAGCGCCACAGTGATAACGTAAAGTCACATTGTTATATATGTACCTATCTATTAATCTTAATTAGATTAAGTCATTCATCATTTTTAGCTAAGATTCAATTGCCTGTAAATAAAAGATTTTAGGTAAAAGCTACTTTATCCAGATTCTGATCAAAATACATCATGTTCCTGCGGGACAGGCCTAGCCTAGTGCAGGAAGTAATTGAAAATAACTAATAATGCAGAAACAAACACATCTTGTACAGCCGATACTCTGTAACCTACATTTTCTTAATCTTAAGAACAAAATCATGAGAAAACATAAACAAATCAAATCGAATCTAGACCAAATTTGCCATTGGTAGTTCATCTAAAAATTAAATACATAGGTACCTAATGTATTTTGGAAAAATCGATCTCTCATACATAACATGTAAGGGTGCACCGGTGTAACAGCACCAGACCGTAATGTGCCAATGACCAAATTCATAGTGAGCATGTTACGTTACGCCGTGTCTTAAAATCCTTGTAACATGCGCATTTCGAACTCTTTGCTCACCCGTGCTCCAGATTCGCAAGACACTCTCAGTCAAGATGTCTGACTTGTCGCAGCGTACCTACTGACTGAACTGCGTAACACTCAAAGGGTTTAGTCGAAAACCGACAGCGGGCGGACCACTCAAAACGAGCAACGAGCGGCTCGTCGCTCGCGTGTCCATGCTCGTGTTCACGTACTGACTGCGCGAATGCTCGCTTTGTACCATGTTTACGCCTCGTAACATCGATCAGTACCCACCTTAAACATGCCATGTAAGAAGTACCTTGAATTGAAAATAGACCGAGGTATACAATTTATTTTATTTATTTAATACACATAATATAAATGTCAACTGACCCCAAACTAGACATTTGCCCGTATCTTGAGGGTCAGAATTGCCACATTTTACGAGTAAATTGACAACGTGTAACAGAATAAACGCAAAACTTCTTAAGGGGTCATTGTACTCATCATTATTCCAGTATGGGACCAACACCGAAATTGCGAATAAAATCAGCTGTTCTGAATGGGGCAGTCAATTTTTTATTCACGATTTCAGTGTTGGTCGCATAGAGAAAGTTCATAATGATGAGTAAAATTACCCGTTAAGAGGTATTGCGTTTATTCTGTTACACGTTTAAGATTTATTACAATTCTGCAATTTTTCGGTGACATTTACATGGAAAGACTGAAAAAGCTGAGAATACCTATAGATATATTGCTAAATTTGCACTTTTAGGTTATCAGCTTGCTCTTTTTCTATCTTGAATAAAATTCTGGTAGAAAGTGACTTCTCTATCGTCATAAAGGTGGCACCACCTGCGTCGTTGGGTGTTTTGCTTCGTTTAGGAAACCGTCCTCTGACGCAATTAGCACGTCACCTTTCTAATTAGTGTTATTGTCACCTTTAGACCTAGTACTCATCGCTTCATGCGGTTTTAGTTGTGACGTCTGCGTTTCATTGAACGCGTTAGAAATTAGGTTTATGACATGGCACGCCCATCGCATCACGTTTGCCATTCGACTGTGATTTTGATTTTTGAAGACGGTTACCTACTGCTTATCTACTCAACATACATTATGTGCATAACTACTTCGATACCTATCTATTATGCGTGCCTTGTCGGGCTAGCATAAAGTCATTTTTAATTGAACTAAACTGCTGACTTCATGTAAATTAACTTAAATATGCTGTAGGTGTTCCTATTAATAACTTGCAATTTTTATTCCTTCCGCCCTGTGCAATTTATTGCTGAGCTATATTTCATTTTAATAGAAGAAATTACTACCTGTATGTCAGAAAAGCTAGATCTATACCTAAGTAGGTATGTTTAGCAGAGTAGAATACTTTTACCCATTTGACTCATATGGATAATTTTAACAGCCTAAACTGCATCAACTTGCATAAGGCCCTGAATGTCGTTCACTTAAAATTTTCCTCTTCGCCAAAACCGTAGTTCCCCGTCGCTTTCCTGTTAAACACTCACTTAGGTAGGTACCTCTAGGTACCTGTCACGTACCCACATACGTACTTTATAAGTAAACAACTTCACAACTAGGGACAAGCCCACTTAGGTATTACACACACAGTACACTTCTAACGAGGCTGCAAAAACCGCGATTTCCTTAAAACTAAATCTTGATCACAGCCTTGGAAATAGGACTGATGTATATACTTGCTTCTGTTAGTGGCTTCGCCCTGGCGGTCGTCGAAAATTATCCCAAGAGAACTTGCTCCCAGGGTTACAAAATATTGTATGTCCTTCTCCAAGGTTCAATATAAGAAGGAATGACAGTTCTCTTCAATCATTTTACCTGAACTTTCACGGTGAGGTTGTTACAGAATAGCTCTAAGGCTCCTGCTGTGAAGATTTACGGGTAGCTGATACCAGAGCACAGATCATCATCATCATCATCATATCAGCCAAAAGACGTCTACTGCTGGACATAGGCCTCCTCAAAGTGTCGCCACAACAACCGGTCCTGTACGTCTCGCATCCACCGGCTACCCGCGACCCTCACTATGTCATCGGTCCACCTTGTGGGAGGCCTTCCAACGCACAGATGCTTGCAGATAATTCTACACTTTAAAGATGCGGAAAATTTTAGGAGAAGCGCTTAGTTCAAGTAGTTATTTTATTTAGGTAATTTTATCGTTTTCGCATGTCGTCAACGCATCGTCACATTTTTCCTCAAACATAGTTCTGCGTGAGACGTCTCATGTCTCCTCCTCTACAGTTTTAATTCGATACCTACATAACATTTGCTGGTTATGCATACAAATGATATTGCGTTGGTATAACTTATCTACGTCAACGTCGTATGCATGAATGAGTAAGAAACTGGCGTATGATGATGTTCTTACGCATGAAAAAAACCTCTCACCAGGGCTCTCTGGGGTATTGTGAATAAAATAATCCGAAAGTTTTTCTTAATTTATAGATCTCCGCCTTTCCTCCTACGGCGATGCGCCACCGGTACAAGTTGGACATTCTACCCATACACACAAAACGTCCTGGGAGTACTTTTATGCATAGGTACTGCTGAATGGTGGAATTCCTTGTCGGAGTCTGTTATTTGCTGATAGCTGCAAATTAGGATCTTCAAGTCAAGCGTGCTCCGTCGTCGACCAATCATCGCTTTCAGGTGAGACTGTGGTCAAACACTTACCTATCGATAATAAAAAAACTTTCCTTCCTTCCTGATTGTAGTCACAATGTCACTGTTCAGAAAACTTGTGATGTTTCCAAGAAGTATAACTTATTATGCGTAGGTAGGCAGGGAAACCAGTTCCATTAAATTATCTAACGCATCGTATCGTACCTGAGGGCTTGTGACGTAACAACACATCTGTAATTAATTGATGTTTTAATTAACATTTATTATGTCATGTGAAAAGACTATCAGCATTATTCATAAAAACTTTATAACCGTTATTTAGCTAAAATACCGATAAGCAGACTCTTAATTCAAAATTTTCTATGGAGAATTTGAATTTAGAATCTCTTAAACAGTATTTAAGTAATGGTTGAAAAGTTTTTATGAATAAGGGTATATGAATATAACGCCTTATTTTTCTTGTAGTTAAGAAAAACAAGCGAAACTCATTTATAGCTTAAAGAACATCCTGTCAACATATACCATTATGTATGACGCCTGTATTTCCCGAATGAGGAGGTATGTGTGTCCACCTCCACATAAGGCTCGGCGCACCGACCACTCTGTTGGCAGTGGTCAGTGCGCGCGCTACCGCCACATTTGTAACAGTGGCAGAGGTGCGCGACTGCCACCGGTGTTCCCAAGCCGCCACGTTCGCAACCCCCTGTCCGCTGCGCATTCTGTATAATATACTTAAGTATTTTTCTAAGTGTCGATATCCATTGGAGTAGCGCGAGTGGTGGGCATCTTGTGTGGCCCGCAGCGGCCACAAGTGGCGAGTCGGGGACACTGCTTTACCGAGTAGCCGCCACCCGACTTCACGTTTGCGTTACGTCTAACAAAATTTTATGAAAATGTGTTAATTAAGTCGCTGTCGCTGGCCACCGTTGGCCGTATAATAACCTACATTACTGTAGTACATCTGGGCACAAAACTCTCTGGGCCGCTAGTGAGAAATTCTTTATGGAAAACCCAGTGGCACTTTGCTGGGAATCGAACCCAGGACCTATGCTCAGCAGTAATGCTTGCGACCACTAGAGATACTGGCCAAGTGCTTGTCGGATCACCCCTGTCAGGAAAAGTGCACCACTGGCGCCAACTTGGAATTTGATTTTGAGTCCATTTTTGTTATTTGCGAACCCGAAATCCATGAAAATGACATCATGACGAAAAAATTGCTAATCGTTAGGCATTTCGTTCCAGATTCCAATTCGCGTTCCAGATTTTATTGTACAATTTTGTAGGTATAATATACAACGTGTAACAGAATAAACGCAATACCTCTTAAGGGGTCATTGTACTTATCATTACATAAACAACTTTGGGGCCAAACCCGAAATCGCGAAAAAAAAATCCGGTGTTCAGTACATTTTGTCGAGGTATGCACACAGAAATGTATGGGGCAGTCGATGTTTTTTTTTGCGATTTCAGTGTTGGTCCCATAGTCAAAGTTGTTCATAATGATGAGTACAATAACCCCTTAAGAGGTATTGCGTTTATTCTGTTACACGTTGTATATAATATCTATACTTAGCTACATGCCAAATTACAGATTTGCACCCTCAGACGGACGAACGAACTGACGGACGGAAAGGCTGGTGAAACCATAAGGGTTTCTTGTTTTTTAAGTACTTATGATTGTATTTCAAAATAATGTATAACGGCTCTAGGTACGGACGGCAATACATCAAGCTTCCCAAAACTGACAAATTTTCCCAATCAACCTTGAACGAAATGCTATACATAGCGATAAATTTGAAAATGTATAGATTGTTGTAGCTTTATGTGCTGGCGACTGTACCTAAGTAGTTCAGGTACTTTACAGACTACGGTAGAAAACACTAAGGTTTTTGAGTGCATTCACTTCATGTATCTCTTCGTGTTATCTTACCATTAAAATCGAATCAATACGAGTCCTCAATATGAACAATGGAATTCACGTTCAAGTTGTTATAAACAATTGCATTTTTCTCTATGACGTGTAGTTTTTAGAGAGTTGGTATTCCCTTCTTATTTTCATGAATAAGAAGGGAATACTTAGGTACCAACTCTCTCTTAAAATGATATATTTTAAATTATGATTATCGTGTATAATTTTTGTAAACCTTCATCATCATGATCATTATCATCATCATTAGCATCAGCATCATCATCATCATATCAGCCGAAAGACGTCAACGGCTGGACCATTGGCCTCCCCCAAATGTCGCCATGACGTCGACCTGTCGGTCCTGCGTCTGCGTTTTGCGTCCAGCGGATACCCGCGGTCAATTGGTTTAAGTGTGTTGCGCAGTCGCAGGTGCTGGATTACATTACAAGTAATAATAATACATGCTCCAAGGTCAGAAGAAAAATAGGTGTGTCACAAAAGTCATGATTCCTACATACCTATGCCTCATTTCTCGGTCAGTTGCCTGCGCCTGCGGTGTAAGTAGGCAACTAACATACGTCACATCATGTTTATTTGTTAGTCCTTTGTGACGCACTGTGCCAGGCCCCGTGTTTACTGTTACAAAATTACAATTTATAAGAAATTCTATATGTGCCTAACTACGTCATAGGAGCAGATGTACCATAGCTAAAGTACAATGCGTAAATTGGCGGGTTTTCCTTATAGGAACCAGTAGGGTAAATGCTGTAATTTACCTGTCTTTAGTTTCAGATTACTTACGCACAAGTTTTGCTGCGCGAAAATACCGTGTGATAGATATGTTTGTTTGTTTTTCCTAATTGTGTAACAAATTATCAAAAATAATGAGTTACCGCATTATCACCGGTATAGGCACCGATAATCTATGAAAACAAACAAATTATTTTAATGTTTATTTAATAAAACTCCGTTTATTATTGTATGTACATAATTATGTATACGTCGCAGCCAACTAGCTAAATCAGCCGTTTCCTTGAAAGCCTAGCCTTTTCTTTATACTGCGCCGTTTAATCAGCGACATAAGTGATATGAGCAAGTCATTAAACGATATAGAACAAAAGATCTCAGCTAGATCGCTGAAAAATCGGCGTATTAAATGAAAAGGCTAGACCACCAATTAAACGGCTGATTAAGCTAATAGGCTGCGACATATACAACGTGTAACAGAGTAAATGCAATGCCTCTTAAGGGGTCATTGTACTCATTATTATCAACAACTTTCACTATGGGACCAACACCGAAATCGCGAAAAAAAAATCAGCTGTTTTGTCAAGTTATGCTCACAGAAATGTATGGGTTCGTCGATTTTTTTTCGCGATTTCACTGTTGGTCCCATAGTGAAAGTTGTTCATAATGATGAGTACAATGACCCCTTAAGAGCTATTGCGTTTATTCTGCTACACGGCATCCTTGGCGTAAAAATAGTTGACAGAATAAGGAACGCCACGCTGCGCTCAAAAACCGGGCATCAAGAGACGTAGGAGAAAAGGCTGCTAAGCTAAAATGAGATTGAGCGAATCAGGTCAGCCGCATGCACAGTGACCGCTGGGCAATAGCTTCCACAAAGTAGGTGCCTGAACATGGGCGACGCCGCCGAGGTCGACCCAGGAAGAGGTGGCGAGACGAACTAGACGCCTACTGCGAGGGTTGGTCCGAGGAGGCTCGGGACAAAAAGATCTGGAAGGAGTTGCCAACGCGAGGAGACAGAATAGGCTGATAAAAACAAAACACGCTTTTGTCGAAAAATGGCTCTCGCTGACTAAATTTTGAATCCAATGTATATTACATAAGTGGTTTTCTTCCTTTCTCTCTCAGTGCTTTTTTTTCTATTCGTGTAGTGAGAGGTAAGCATTTTTTTTTAATATCTTCAAAGAGGATTCATCCATTTTAACTTTAACTGGGCTATAAAACATTGAACATCTTATTTATTATTAAACATTTTTTTAAATTATTTACTTACTTTTAGCAATTAATCGCAGTTCAAAAACCAGTATTGTTTGTGTTTTAAATATAAAAAAGATTCAGTTTTTTATTTTTATATTCAATATTTTGCGGTTTGCTAGCTCGTCTCTCCTTCAAAACACGAACAATAACTATGCACGAAAAAAAAATCTGCGAACCATAAACTTTGACGATTTTTTTTTGTTTTTGTACATTTTTTAACAAATTAAGTTAAGTTTTTCTCAAAAGCTGCGAAGTTCGAGTTAAAACGATCGCCGTTTGTTCTTTTAACATAGTACCTAAGAAATAATCATTTACTCCATCTTTAGGAATTAATGTGTCGATTTGGTATGTTATGTTTAGGACTAAAATAATGTGCACCTAGATTATTTTAACGACACCTATGTTGAGAGAACAAAAAAGACGAATTAAAGTTTCCTCCCAGAAGAGTCAAAATAAAATAATCCAAAGGTCATAGGATTCAAATATTAATCCTGTTCTAATTAAAACAGAACTATTGTAGTAGCGATGTTCTTATCAGGTATAGTATAGTATAAAAGCATGCTCTTGCGCACCTGGTAAGTATTCACGAGTGATCTTCAAGGCATTCACTGTCACTGGCTCAGTCGTGTCCGCGGTGCCGACTCGAGCGCATGTCTTCGATTTTCCGACGAAATGTCAAATCGATTACTTTAATAGATAACAAATAATTTAATGGTACCAGTGAAATAGAATAACTATTGCAGTGAATTTTTTTAACTCGTGTTTTTGCAAAATTTCGAGTTCTGTTGTTGGAGAGAAGTGGGATTTGAAGCCTGTAAAGTGAATGGTGTCCTTTTTTAAGGTAAGGTGATATTTATTTATTTTATTAGTTAGTTTTTTTTATATTTTTTGTTTTTAAATCCTAAAGTTAGGAAAAATTAAACGAAAATTACAGTGAGATTTACACCCTGTCGTGTAACCCACCATGCATGTCGAATTATATTATGATTATAAGCAAAAAACGGCCTTATTTCATGCAAATACTTACAATTTTTTTTTAAAGAGTTGGATAGTTTTTTTTGGATAGCCTACCTAATGAAAAAAAAAACAATCCATAGTTTGTAATTTTACGTTTATAAAATACTTACGGAAAAATAATATACTTATACAGAAAAGTTAAAAAAAATGGTTAAAAAACGTTCTCAAATATTCTTCTCAAAGAATATTTCTTCATGCAAAGGAAAATGAAGCTATCTCGAGTAAAAGCCTCGATCCAACGTCAATTAAACGTTAATACAACGTCTGGATGTCCACTCAATCACAACACTGGGCATACCTAGCAAATATAAGAGCATTATCATACACTTCTGCTAAACTTTTAAAATCCAAATTAAGCACGACATCTCCCAGATCTTAGATATTGAAATCATAGAAATATAAAAAAAATTAATACTAAACTTATTTCTGATATCTATGGTTGATTCGGTTGCCCAGCGGCAGTATTTCGAGCGAGAAGGAGGGATGGAGCTATAAGGGTGTATAGCTCCATCCCTCCTTCTCGCTCGAACTACTCACGCTTTAACACGTCATGGTAAGGCCGCAGGACTCTTCAAGCTTCAGTGCCTACCACGGCGCTTTTCATGTGTTCGCCGCTGTTGGTTCTGGCTTTCAAGAGTTGCGTGGATAGTGTCACGAGCCTGACCGTGAAAGAAACCATGCCTTCCAAATATTTGCAGGTTTATAATAGAAAAATTATGAAGTGGGAAACGTTCCGCTCATCCACTTTTGTCAATTGCTTTACCATGGACTTTTCCATATTTTTTTTTCAATGTTGTCAGCTTCCTTTTTTAATTTGAGAAAAGCTAACAAGAATAAACCACAGATAACAAATTTAAGAAAAATAAAATATGGTTTACTACAATTCTATTATATTCTTTATAAAGAAAAAAACTATTAATAGGTGAGTTAGGTTTGGTATTTATGTAGTGCATTTCCTGTTAGTTACTAATACACGTTTAATGGTTTTAAAATTTAATTCAGTACCTAGGTACTGGCAAGATTAGTAGCGTAGAGCTCAACCGTAGGTAATAAAAAAAAAAAATCTAAACCAGTCTAAATACCAAATCATAATGACTGTACATTTACTTTCAAGAAAGCAGCTTTGTGTATCGATAGAAAAACATTCACAAAATCTCATCCGAAGAGGGTGACTTTGTTACTCATCTGCCTAGCCTTTTCCCAACTATATTGGGGTCGGCTTCCAGTCAAGCCGAATTTAGCTACATATCAGTATTTTACGTGGAGTGGCTACCTACCAGACCTCCACAACCCATTAACTGGGTAACACGGTACTTCTTGGCAGACTGGAGTCAGATTTTCTGGCTTCTGACAATCCGTAACGACTGCCAAAGATTTACAAATGGCAACCGGGACCGGGACACGAGCCACGAAGGAGTCTCGGTATGTTAAGATGGTCACCCTTCCACAGACCAACCTCGGCAAGCGTTGCTTAACTTTGAAGATCAACCCGTACGGCCGTTATTATTTAGCCACTAAAATCCCAGATGTCTGGCAACCTGCCTTATTTGTGGTATCCCGGGAACTGGGTTCAGGAAGTCTGAAAATACTGGTAATGAATTTAACCTCTAAATCGTGTTACGTAAAGTATGTTTTCATAGAACCAACTAGAATAACTACAGCTACTGCTACATGTATAGATAATGTTTTTTGTTGCTGCAACTATTTAGAAAAAGCCATTGTAAATGAGCTCCCTTCAGATCACAGCGGGCTAATCGTATCTTTTGAGTGCATTATACCTATTCAACAAGTGCAAATACAATCCAGACCAATAACATCCGGTAATTTAAATAAATTTAACAACACTTTAATTACCAAGTTAAGTGATCGGGACTTCACAATGAATAATGGTAATATTTTGTATACAGAATTGTTTTCAGTAGTCCAAACTGAGTTTAATAATACTTTTAAAAAGAGAACTAAAACTATTTGCCCTAAGTTTTTATTTAGTGACTGGGCGACTAAAGGACTGAGAATAAGTAGGGATAGACTTTATGAGCTGTATGGCCTTAAGCCATTTATTATGACTGAAACTTTTAATAAATATGTTGCTACCTACTCAAAAATTTATAAAATTTCTTGTAAGGCAGCTAAGGCCTTATATATTAGCAATAAGGTTAAAGCATCAGAAAATAAAATAAAGACGGTTTGGAAGATTATTAATAATGAAACAAAGCGGAACAAAAGACATAATACTGATTACACATTGGAGACTCCTCATGGTCTTATTAGCGAGAACAAGAAAGTTGCTCAAGAATTTGTAAATTTCTTTACCAGTATCCCTATTGAAACAACTGAAGCCTTAAACTCCTCGCCTTCGCTGGCTTTTGATTTATTACAGGCCAACGTGTCTGCCTGCCCAACTAAATTTGAGTTTAAACATATAAACCCCATAACAGTACTAAAGGTTTTTAAACAAATCAAGATTAAATTGACAGAAGACCTGTGGGGATTATCTATCAAAGTATGTACCTCAATTATTGAGACTATAGCGCCGTATTTAGCTTTAATATTTAATTTATGTGTGGATCAAGGAGTATTTCCGGATCTGATGAAATACAGTAAAGTTATACCACTTTTTAAATCCGGGGACAGTAAAGACACAAATAACTATAGACCGGTGTCCATATTGCCAGTATTTAGCAAGGTATTCGAAAAGGTAATGCTTAATCAAATGCTTAATCATTTTAACACAAATAACATCTTACACGATAAACAGTATGGTTTTACCAAAGGACGTTGTACAACTGACGCCGGTGTCACCTTACTAAAACATATCTTTAATGCGTGGGAAGAGGCACAAGACGCCATAGGCATCTTCTGCGACCTATCTAAGGCGTTTGATTGTGTAAATCACGAAACATTACTCATGAAGCTCGAGCATTACGGACTAGGCAAAACAGCGTTAAACTTAGTAAAATCTTATTTGAATGATAGAAAGCAATTAGTCCAAATAAACGGTGTTAATTCGTCGGGATTAAACGTGGAAATGGGCGTCCCGCAGGGATCGATTTTAGGTCCTTTCTTATTTCTAGTTTATATCAATGATTTACCCCATTTATTGCAAAACCAACTAAACATGGTCTTGTTTGCCGACGATACTTCTTTGATTTTTAAGATAAATAGACGTAGTAATAATCTTGAGGACGTAAATAACGCCCTTCTGCAGGTCCAAAATTGGTTCACTGCTAATAATTTAGTTTTAAATGGGAAAAAAACTAAGTGCATAAGATTTTCCTTACCAAATGTCAAAAGTAGTGATTGTGACATAGTGTTGAACAAGGAGAAACTGGAATTCGTCGATAGAACAGTTTTCCTGGGGATTACGGTTGACTCTAGGCTACAATGGGGTCCTCATTTAACATCTCTTGCAGGACGGCTAAGTTCAGCGGCATATGCTGTTAGAAAAATCCGCCAATTTACGGATGTTGATACCGCGAGATTAGTATATTTTAGTTACTTTCATAGTATCATGTCTTATGGTATTTTACTATGGGGACGGGCTGCAGACATCGAGTCTATTTTTATTCTGCAGAAAAGAGCTATAAGAGCGATATACAATCTCCGCCGACGTGATTCTCTAAGGGAACTGTTTAAGGATATTAACATCATGACGGTACCCTGTCAATATATATATGAAAACATTATGTACGTTAGAAAGAATCTCCATCTTTTTAGTAGACGAGGCGACAGACATAATTATATTACTAGAAATAGGGATCAACTAGTTCAACCAAGTTTCAGACTAGCTAAAGTAGCCTCATCTTTCATGGGGTACTGTTTAAAATGTTATAATAAAATTCCTCCTAATATATTAGAACTGAATGAAACAAAATTTAAATCTTGTATCAAACGCACACTATGCAAGAAAGCATATTATAAGTTGGGGGATTATATTGAAGATAATAATGCTTGGCTCAATGCCGGTCCAGCTCCACAGTTACTAGGCCGCACAAACTAATCTTTTGGCATTTATAAATATTGTTGGACCCGTTGAAGACTGTAAAACATTATATTTTCATTGTATAGACTCAATGTAATTAGCATTGTATAAATTCTTTAATTAACGGCACATGTGTGAGTACTGTGAACCTTATACTACTTTTATTTATTTTTTAATTGTTTTTAATTGACTTGACTGCTCTGGCGGTTGGGAGTGTCATGCTCACTCAAAAGTCTGCCTGATGGTGGCGCATGTGTTGGGTCATTTGGCTCCCTTAAATATGGTTGAGCCGAATGGTGCTAGCGCGTGCGTCATGTTCGTGAACGGACGCCGTCAGTTTGGACTGGTCATCTCTCGGCTGCCACGGTTTATTTTTTTTTATTTTTTTTTAATTGTTGTTGATTTTTATTTTTTTACTCCGGATACTTTAACGTGCATTTCTTTTTACATCGTTCTCACATATATGTTTGTTTAATTTCAACAGGAATGATGTAACCATAAAATTGTAAAGAAAAATAATTTAAAAGAGTGTCCGTGGAGTTTCTTGCACGTTCTTCTCCATAGAGATCTACGCTTTGGAACGTGCAAATAGCTTCATCTTTTTGACTGACCGACCTTGACAATTCAAAAGTGCCTGTGAATGGTTTATTTGAAATAAATAATTTGAATTGAATTGAATTGAATTGAATTGTATCGATTAGGATAAACCCCCAGAACACGATTTAACACAATAACTGTATCACTTACCTTGTTCTGAAAACAAATCAATTGTTAAAAGAGGAACGTCAATAAATTATTGTTTACTGTTTTAGCGGTAATTTGTAATCCAAAATAATGACCCATTCATAGGGATTCCCTCTAAACCGCAAACGAAAAGGTAAAAATAGTTATTTAGATAATTTACCTGTGTAGCTGTAGGTTATTATATTAAATTAGACATTTAAGATTTTATGTCCTAATTAACCAATACTCTGCTGAATAGCTAGTACGTAGGTCTTATTTCTAACTAGCTGCCGCCCGCGATAGTGTCTGAAATAAAATTATCCCAAGGGAATATACTTCTGGGATAAAAGTAGGTATCCTATGTGTTATTCCAGACTATCTCTGCACCAAATTTCATCAAGGTCCGTTCAGCCGTTCTGACGTAATTGACTAACAAACATCCATCCATTCATCCAAACATCCAAACTTTCGCATTTGTGATATTATTAATTAGTATAGAAATCGATAGGTAGGTACTAATATTATATGCGTGTTTAATATTGAACTTTATATTTTTTGTAGAACTTTAAATACGAAAGTGAAATTAATTAGTGTATAAGTGCTCAGATAACTATAAACTTTTATAACTTTAAAATCTACATAAACTAGTTGTATAAACACTAGGAAAACATAATCTTAATCATAATATTATGTAAAAATGATATGCTTTCATTGTGCATACCTGTAGCTAAGGAGTGGGATATGAAATTATTTCGGATAATCCGTTAGTTTTGGATAGTTTCGGTTACGGATGTTAGATTTTTAAGAAATAGTAAAACACAAATAGAATATTAATAAATGAATATGCAAGTGACGCTCACGGCTAGTCTGTCTGCTCGGCCGGGCAGGTGACCTGTCATAATGTGCCTCATTTAGGGCCAATTTCACCAATAAAACTGAAAGCGATCAGCGAATAAATCACGTTTAACGAGCTGTCAGTGTCATTATTTTTTTATGGAATATTTACATTGACAGCTCTTGAACACATTTTAGATGTAGGTACTGATCGCGTTCAGCAGTGCGATTCTGTAAACATGTCGAAGTGAACACCCGGGCGCGGCGCACGACAGGTGAGTTGTCAAACCATACAAATAAGATGGAATGACAGCTCTATTGTCGTTCACTCCGCCTAGGTGAACACCGTGAGATGTCAACAGAATCGACCGGCAGTTTCATTGGTGAAATCCGCTCTTAGACTCCGCCCCAATCCAAAATCATCAGAAACTTTTTTATCGGATTCTCTTACGGTTACGGAGCTCCTTAACATCCCTGGTTCTTACTACACCGAATGCTACCACACCAATCGGATTACATCAATCACAGTTAATCGAGGTTCGATCGTTTAGTGCGGTTGCGAGAAAAAAATGTTAATGACCTAGGTAGATACTTTTTCTAGGTTCTAGTTGTAAGAGTAAAGTATTAAAGTTAAAGTATGCCTGCACCTGGGAACAGTTTTTAAATGTTGATTTGAAAATGAGATTTATTAAAAATCCCGTCATTTCGTCAAATTACTTTATGAGACAAAAAATTGCGTTATTTCTTTTGTTAACGCAATTAACGATTTACCGCATTTATATAGGTTACATAGGTAGGCATTAGTCTAAGTAAGTTTTTAGGAAAAAAAAATCGATGATTAATTTCGACTATTAATTTTTATGTTATTCCTGCAACTGTTTTTCTGTGTGTACTTACAAAAATTATAAAATAAATAAGATTTTTTTTTGGTAAAGTGTAGGTTAAAAATTAAAATTGAGTCTGATCAATTATTATTTTATATAGTGATACATCAGAAGGCTTTATAAATATACACCAATTAGATATAATTTGCGGTCGCAGATTTTCGCACTGTAATTAAACTCCTGGATAATGACAGCACGTTGATGTGACTAGTGATGTACGTACCAAACATTTTTTTGCCAGTATCCGGTCGGATATTGAGTAGTAAATATTTCTTTTTTTAGGAATCAATTCAAATTTCCACTGCTACATTATCATACATATGTCTCCGGATAATTGCAAACTCCGTAAGATTGAAATAAATATTTTAATAGATTATTTTCTCGATATTGTGAACAGATCAGTTTTAACACAATAAATCCCATAATATAAAATCCATAAAATAGAATCTCGAAAAAAAATCAGTTGTTCCGTACATTTTGTCGAGTTATGCGCTCAAAAATAATAAAAAAATGTAAGGGGCAGTCAATTTTTTTTTCGCGATTTCTTGTTGGTCCCAGAGTGAAAGTTGTTCATAATGATGAGTACAATGACGCCTTAAGACGTATTGCGTTTATTCTGTTATAGGTTGCATAAAAGGAAAACTGACTGATTGACTGACATATCAACGCACAGCAGGGACTAAGAACCTATAATTTTCCACAAGGTTTCCTTTAACGATGTAGTTGAGCAGTACAAAGGATTTTTTGGAAATTCAACTTTAAGGGGGTGAAAACGGAAAAACCGTTTGTACTATCTACACAGACGAAGTCACGGGCGAAGTGCTTGTTTTTAATTTGATCTAAAAATAATAACGTTACGTACGATTTGCCATACAAATTTATCACTTTTAAAACAAATCGAATCGTAAGTAAATCAATTTTAGTTATGGTCTATTTGCGACACAATAAAAGCTGCTGTTAGCGATTTATTTAAATAAACACAAGATTTCTTTATAAAGGACACAGATGTTGCATTGACGTGTGTTTACTATGTATAAGTAGCAACCTATTGTAACATACAATTTTATTAGTTTTGTGAATCTAGCTCATTATTTAAACACCTTCTTGATTGTTAAATTTTTAGCTTTGTTCAAAACAGCTCGACAATCCTTTATGATCTCACAGTTAGAGGTTCCTCGATTAAGAAAATGCTAATCTTCTTGCTATTCTCATCAAAGAGTTGAGGAAAATGTACCGATGCGGAAACAATACAATTTAAGACTGTGTTTTCTTTGTAGCCGAAAAACAATGACGTCTTTTGATCGTATCTAATAGACAATATTGACAACGGAAAAACCGTTAAGGACAACGTCTTAAAACTTACTTAATAATTAAAATATTATGTATAGTTAAGGATACAAAAATAAATCATACTTCAAAAAATTAAAAGGTATTTATGGTTCATTAGTCAGGATTTTTTTGTATAAATCTATACTTCTATACTAATATTATAAATGCGAAAGTTTGGATGTTTGGATGTATGTTTGTTACTCAATCACGCCAAAACTACTGAATGGATCTTGTTGAAATTTGGCACAGAGGTAGATTATAGTCTGGAATAACACATAGGATACTTTTTATCCCGGGAGTATGTTAATTGGGGATAATTTTCGACAATCACGCGGGCGGAGCAGCGGGCGGCAGCTAGTTTTTTAATATCTGGCCATCTAATTAAACCACATCACTAATGTCCTATGGTCAAGTACCGCACAGCTAACATCGCCTCGTATGTTTTATCGTTATAAAACAGTCTTTTTTATAATTGCATAATTATTTTATATAATGAAACTGCTGAGACAATGCCATTTTAAAAATTACCTTTTCAATGCACAAGGTTTTTCTACAGGCAAAATGACATTATGATTCGAGTATCTGTCTTAATTATTATTACTGCAGACAACATTTATGACAGAATCTCACTTGTCACAAGCTCCTTTGTCGGTGCTGCAACTACACCTCCGCCTATCGCCTCGTCTCTTATCGTGACGTTACGTCATATAATAGAATAGAATAGAATACTCTTTATTATGTACACCATATAAGTTACAAAACAATGATGAAGAAAACATCATGAAAACGATGGAAATGTCACGTATAACACGAGGCTAAAACGAAGCCAGTGTCAGTAAAACTTTTTCACAAAAAAAAAGAAACCGACTTCCAAAAAACACTACAAAGTTCAAAACTACTTTAATTTCGGAAGTCGGTGTTTTTGGTTGCTTCTTCGTTATTTGACACCGACTTCCGAAATTAAAGTAGTTTTGAACTTTGTAGTGTTTTTTGGAAGTCGGTTTCTTTTTTTTTGTGAAAAAGTTTTTTTTTTTCACTTTTTAGTGGTACCCCACACCTAACAACACCACTGGATAGTCACAGGAAAGCAAAAGTACACAATTTCGTGTAAATGAATGATTTTTCCACATATTTTTTCCAGATATTTGGATTTAAAAACCAAACTACTGAACCGATTTTGATAAAATTTCAATGGGACCATTTGGAAAGTATACCCTTTCTAACAAAAAAAGAATTTTTCAAATCGGTTAGCAAGCGACGGAGTTATGCCCGAACAAACATAAAAAAAAAAAAAAAAAAAAAAAAAAAAAATACAAACATCCGAATTGAGAACCTCCTCCTTTTTTAGAAGTCGGTTAAAAAAGCCATAGATCTTTTTAAGTAACAAGGATAAATCTCTTTCTCTCTCCTACTCATTTAATATGTTGCTGTGCTCGCCAGGGTTCATAATGTTTACATTAAAGAGTGCAATAAACATTTTGAGATCGCAGTGTCATATAACTTGCATCACAGAAATAAATCTGCCCGACCTTGGAACATATAACTTTATCATTTTTATCATATTTCTTTTATCAGGCGTCGAATTATGAGCTCCAGTAAACACTTAAAATTGTTTTCACAATATTTGTTCTAAGTTTATATTTGTGAGATCTGTGTGTGTGACTGTAGAAACAGAAAAGTAAGACTGGACACTTTATTGTTTCTTCTTAAATCTTAGGTTTAGAAAACAGTAGGTATACGTTTAACAGGGATAACACAATATCTGAAAACATTTTTACAAAAAAAAAATACAACCGACTACCAAATTACACACTACATTGTTAATTAAGACGGGGTCAAAAAACGAAGAACCAACAAAAAACATCAATTTTTTACTTGGAAGTCGGTTTTATTTTTTTGTAAAAAGTTTTTTTTATTTTTCTCTTTTTAGTGGTGATTATCCCTGTTTTATGTTATTTCTGTTACACCCTGAATAAAATTGATCATAATATGTTTTTGATGCAGAGAAACCTAAAATATATCAAGGGATATATTATTTCAAGGGAACATAGGTATAAAATCGGTATAAAATTATCCAATGTCCTAATTACTCCTAATCCAGGTTATAATCGTAGCCCTAAACGGTAACACAGAGTTACTTTCGCATTTATAATATTAGTATCTAAGAAACTATTAGCAGATTATCAAAATGTTGTGTAATATCAATTCTATTAAAAAATCACAGTTGCAGATTCTGCTTCCGATAAAATTTGTTTAAGTGAGAAGTTTGCCTTATTTACATAATAAACAAATTAAAATACACTGAAATTAAGAGGTCAAGAGAGATAAACTTAGTAATAACAAGTATTTTCTGTCGACGTGTTACGGCTAACCGGTAAAACCTGAACGAGGAAACTTATTATTTTATTTGTAGATAATAACATTATTATAAAACTCGTTCATTCTTTCTTGATTTCTGTTATCGCAAGCGTCTATATTTTCCTTGTTTTCTCAAAATAGAAACTTTACTTATTTATAGGTTTTACCGATTTTATAGTATAGTACACGCTAGATTAATTTTCAATAGATCTTTTCTAATATCTCTTCGCAGACCAGAAAATTATGAATAGGTTAACATTAATGGAAAATGTAAAGGATTACGATATCTACGTGTCGATTCAGGGCAGCTTTGTCTTTATTTCGTTTTATTAAATGAAGAATGACCATTGACCGCTATTTCAAAGTTTTTGGCGCCATGATTTAATAAGAAGGTATTTGAATTATCAGAAGGTATTTGAATTATAAGAAGGTATTTGAATTATAAGAAGGTTTGATTTTATTACCTCGGTACCCAAGACTGAAAGAAAAGGTTGTAACTAAGTATTTCGATGTAATTTTCCTCGAGACTACAAAGTGATTATCGGGGATTTACTTCGCTACTAATTCATCTATACCTATACCGACAGTAGGACAATACGGAACATTTATGTTAGTAGGTATAAATATGAAAATATGTCAAGCGGTGAAAACAACTTATTGTTACTGATATCAAGCATAAACTGCGCCGATCATGATGATAAAGAAAAGTACCTGGAAAAGTGAAAATAAAATAAAAATTACATCATTACTTTGTTCATCCGGATATTCACTAAAGTAAAATTAAGCAGTGTCGGCCCAGTTTCTGGAGTAAATGTCAAACACGCTTCAGCGGCTGTGACTGGCTGAAATAATTTTCAAAAACAAATCGAATCACTTAAATAAATTATCGATATATACCTACCCATGTCATGTGGTGAACGAAGCCACAACATCGATTTTAGTAATACCTCAATAATCTATTAAACTTCGTCATTACAGTAGGGTTCGGTGACTGTGACACGTTCTTAACTCAACATGACACTGGCTGAATATTCGAAATCGGTTCAAAAAACGAATACTCAGTTTGGAAACAGCCGGTCTTTTCTGTCGACATCTTCCCGTGTACACTTAGACGGAGTGACAAGTGAGCTGTCGTTCATTTCGCCCAAGTTTTCACTTCGACATGTTAACAGAATCGCACTGCTGGTTAATAGATAATTGTATACCTACTTAAGTAGCTTGCTAATAAAATACAGGAGCTTTATGATTCTTTACTGTATTCTTCTTATATAACTACGGCAATAAATTCAAAACACTTGAATTTTCAAGAGATACCGCCTACTTACGTGTGCCACATAAACCTGAAGCAGATGATACATCTATATACATAATTATCTTATCAGTATAGATATAGTGATAGCTGAAGACAAGAGCAGCACAAACCAACTTGACACACAGGACACGACTTCTGTGGAGTGTCATCAATAGATGTCATATTGGTAAAACACGTGATTATTATCAAGAAGCAATTATTGATTTTAGTACTAAGTATTAGTTTAGTCAACATTTGAAGTGCTCTAAATATAGTGAATCACGGGATTCTTGTCATAAGGCTGGAATTCAGCCTTGCCAGCTGGACGGATATAGAACAGACAGATATTCGGAAATCTAGGCATGACCGCGGGCAAGTCCCTCTAGTGAATTCCTGAATTCCTGTAAATATTTAAAGCTTGTTCTTCCTAATGGATTTACCTCCTGTCAAAACTTATGTCATGTTATTTGATTGGCTGTTGTTATTTCTGTCAACCAATAACAGCTCTTCCTATTTACTAACGTTATTATTCCTAGAATTTGTGAAACAATTAAATCACATTGCAATCATTATTGTTAAATAAAACAAATAACAAAACAAACGTTGTTTTGTCATGTTTGAGAAATATTATTTTCCTCAGATTTTCTTCTATCATTTTATTTATTCATAGACTATTACAGAAAACACGTTCTTACATAGACAAGTCAGAAACTTTTTTCTTTCAATAGTAGATTATGCACCCAGGGGATAAAGCAGTGTCTTGTGTCACGGGCGTCATATTGAATCTCGAACGCAATGAAGGATTCGGGGGTTAACTCCCGAGCGTAGCGAGGGAGTTTAGAGTTTAACTCACGAGCGAAGCGAGGGAGTTAATACAAGAATCTTGAATGCAGCGAGGGATTCAAGCTAGCCCAAGGCAAAGACACCTTTATCCCCGAGGAGGATACTCTACTTTTCACACCTCCTGTGAGAAAATAAGAAGCCATAATACGAAAAACAAAATATTTTAAATTTACAAACACTAAGTAGAGATATGTATTTAGAACTATACTGTATACCTACTTAAAAAAAGTTAGTTTAATACCATACGGATTTGCAATATCCGCGCCTTTTTTGCGTTCCACTCGGTATTCTACCACATAGCGGCCACGACCAACTCGATTTTCGTTTTTTTTTTTTACTTCTCTGTGGGTAAGTAAATATGTGCAGGCCTAATATAATTTATGTGTACTCAAAGCTTTATACAGAGCTTTATAACAGCTGGTAGAATGGGTTCGGACGCTTGGCTGTATGCAATTTGAATTTAGAATGTCATAGGAGATGCTCGAGAAAATAGTTTTTAAATTAATAAATTGACTATAGATGGGTTTTAAGTGTTATTCTTATCCTTTTATACAATAATCCGTACATAACCAATTATTCTTTTAATATTGTCTTCAATCCTGGACCCTGGTCAATCCTTATGATTTTGTAGAAATTCGAGAATATCATCCCTAAGTAGTAAGAGTATCGAGAATATCTTTCGTCTTTCTAGATCAGAAAGAGAGAGACAGAGACAGAAGGCGTTGTTAGAACCTTATATACCAGATGAGGTTCCAAATTTAAATCACATTATTTACCAGCGGGTTATAATGAAATCCAGTACAATATTATTGCCCGGCAGTGCCAATGGCCTAAAATGACTCACTTTAGGTTAGGTTGACATGACATATAATTTGACGTTTTCGATCAGGTGGTGTGAAAACAATTTAACGCAATGACAAATGCACTAGTGATACCATCAGGAAAAAAGTTTTCCTCTTTGACTGGATACTGATTGGTTGACAATGACCAACCTGTGGATACGTGCCCGGAAAATGGGCCTTCCGCCTGCCACAAGAAACTGACTCACATAGTTTTGTTGCACAAAGTCATCTACACCTACTCTTTGGCATTTTATTTTAAAGTTTCTTTGGGATCAACGCATGATTGCAGTTTGGTTCAATTGACAAACGGAAGCGATTGCATCACGGCATTAAGGAATGAAGATTCAGATTCCTCCTGAAGCGCTGGGTTTCTGGCACCCAACCAAAACCTGAGATGGTAACCGTTAAGGTACGGGCACGCTCAGCACAATTCTTTTCTATTGTTTCTTTTATTTTGCTGTTGTTTCTGTGGTCGAATAAAGGTTCTGTTCTTCTTGAAACAGCCTGTATAAGGGTAGGATTAGATCCTACACTTATACAGGCTGATATACAGCAGTGCGATTCTGTAAACATGTCGAAGTGAACACCCGGGCGGGGCGCACGACGGGTGACTTGTCAAACCATACAAATAAGATGGAACGACAGCTCTATTGTCGTTCACTCCGCCTCGGTGAACACCGTGAGATGTCGACAGAATCGCACTGCAGGAATGAAAGTGAACACTCAAACCTTCTGAGCAGCCTGACAGATAAGATATAATTGAATTGTTTTGTTTGTGTGGCACTTGTTTTGTTATCAGTGACTTCACCGTGTTTCATGTTGATTGTAATGCAGATAAAGTTATTTTCAGAAACCGAAAAGAATTTAAGGTTGAAAATTACTTAAAATATTTGGTACTTACAGATTTCTTTATATTCAGACTCAGTATTTTTGAACACAAGCTTTTCACGAAATCTTAAAGTTAATTTTTATTTTAAGTTACCTTCTTCACAAGATTTTAAGGCCCATGTTCCAAGTCAGTTTAAAAAGGACCTTAACTCGATTCAGTCGATATGACCACGGAAAAAGACTCTTAACAAATGTCAAATTTTCAATCAATTACTGTCTATACCTGTCAATTTGATTCATACGAATGCACCCCAAATTCTAAGACCGCGTTTCCACCTGCAAGCAACTCGCATACAAGAATAATCAAACTTCGGGGCAGGATCATTAAATAATCAAAGTTCGGGGCAGGATCAAACTTCGGGGCAGGATCAGGAATTATCACAGTTATGTCATTTTACCTTGTGGCCCGTGTATTGTATGCAAACTACTTGGAAATGTGGCTTAAGTCATTTTAGCACAACCTTGATTGAATGACTTATCGTTAGCGCCACATAAACTTCCGATAGCGGCCATTGACTCACCTAAATTTTTTGACAATCTCAATTCCAAAATCGGATAAAAAGACAAAGATGTCTGAATCTATCGAGATCCTTTAAATTTTTTAATTTCCTTTGTTGCAAATTTATCTGGCACCAACTGTACATAGTATGTGTCCTTTTTCTTTCTTCTTTCTGAAGATAAATATTTCTTACTCTTATATTTATTGCAATGGGATCCCATACCTATTTACATTGGCTTACCTAGGACTAGGTATACATATATATTTTTTTATTCTACATAACAATTCAATAAGTGATTACACGAACAATGGGTAGTTAGAACTCTTCAAATATGTTGTGGAACGAATCATCACCATTCATCATTTTATAGTGTTACATTTAGGGCAGCTTCCTTAAGTATTGTACGACTGTCACCGTCATTCAGACGTCTTCTGATAATAAAGAATAGTGTTGACTTATGGGCACTGTTTAGTCTATGTAATGATGGCATCACAAGAACATTTTAGTTCATATTTATATGAAATGGTTGTCAAAAATTATTGTAGAGTTAAAATGCCTTCTATTCTATGCATCATATATGATAAATACGGAAGTAACTCTGTCTGGCTATTGGTCAACACACGACAAGGCGGGTTGCGAGTCCTTGATAATCAAATTATTTAAATTAGTGAACTCCAATCAGCAAATAGACATCAGGCACTAAATGAGAAAACAGTACAAATTAATGTAAACTGTACTGACGAGAGATGTCTTCTTTTATCTAAAAATTAACATTGTAAACCAGTCTGATAAATTAGCAAATAAGTCACGTTTAACATGAAATAAACTACTTAACGCCACGACCATCAATTGTTTGATAAAAAGCAAGGGCGAGGCTGCTCGTCAATAGGGAAATATTGAATGAGAACGATTAAAAAAAAGGTTACTTTGTGGGGCAGCCCTTGAATACATTATAATTTATTGATGATGGTTAGGAAGGTAACGAGAGCATGTAAGAGATAATAGTGTGAATAATATTCTTAAAACCAAGTAACTGTAGCTTCTGCGCGCAGCTTGCCGCAAAGTGTTTTAAAAACCCGGGGATAACCAACCGGTATGAAAATAATCCTAATTTAGGGACGGAAGGAAACCTTACCTTCCTTACCTAGTCCTACCTTTCTTAGTGTGTTAAATTCCCGATAAAATTCTCGGTATCCGGTTCCGATCCCACCCTTGATCGGCACGCTAATTGTACGATTTAGAGAAAAGCGTTCTCTAATCGTACAATTAGCGTGCCGATCAAGGTTGGGATCGGAACGGATCCTTGAAAATCGGAATGTTCCGGGCGAATTGGGACGCGGCAGCTCTAGGTGACAACTATGAACTACACTCAATATCGAAGTCATAGCCAGACAGCTAGCAGAGGACTAAGAGGTAAATAAGATTGTCATTCGACCAATGACCTTCCGACAGCGACCGTGTTTGCGACTCCAAGTGGGTCACAGTCGTTTCCGGCAAAATATATTCCTTTCACATTGATTGGTTTATGTTTATTATTGCAAAAGTTCATTAAGCTTTGAAAAAATAAATTAGCGTAAACTTGCTGTTAGCGTAAAATGTTCAGCCAGTATTTTACCCCCGATTTCTGAAGCATTTGAAGTTTAGGATTTATGAAACTGCCACACAGAAAACAAATTTTTACTTGCATTTGACAAATGACACGTTCTTAACTCAACAAACTCAATTCAGAAATCCACCCTTTGTCTCTTTAAATTAGTATTTCAGAAAGTATAACTTTGACATTTAAAAAGTAAATTAGGTAGTACACGTTCATAACTCTAAAAATACTCAATTCAGAAAACTATGAGAGGCGTCGAAGTTGAAAACGATTTTAAGTAATCTGGCAACCTTATATGAATTTGCACATCATTGACGGTTCGCCTATTAACAAGGCCAAGATAATGCCAGTCATACGCACTTAAAAAAATACGCTGTCAAGTATTTAGCGCTCGCCGTCAAATTGACGAGGTAGATACAGCAAACTCGATAATTTTCCGACATAACCTGTGCAAAAAAGTCATACAGCAGCAAGGCTTCCTAGAATCAACCAGTTCGAAGTAATCTAAAGTTTTTTGCGCTATAATCTAAATTTAGAAGTAGCTGAGATCGAAAATATAAATTAGTAAGTACCTACCGAGTTACCGACGAACCACTTAAATGATAATTAATGTTCGTTGTAAATTCTTTGCCATATTCGGCAAATCAAGATTCTCTATCAAGAAACGTAAACGTAGAAAAAGCGTTTTTATAATATTTGGCATTTTAGATTTCGCCCAAATGCTAATAATGCCAAATCTGATATCTATTAAGAAGAAATAGAAACTGAGATAAATGGATAACCAGAAATAAAAGCAGAAACGCTAGGCCCTTATTCAGATTAATTTGATGTTGTCCATGTGGACTTGTATAGGTCATCTTCACGGTCTTAGGACGAATTTCACCAATGAAACACTAAACGCTATCACTCTTTTGAAGCGCGTCTTTGGAAGCTAAAGTCCACCTTTCAATTCAATTTGAACTACGTTCACAAGGAAGAGGTGACTTCTAGGCAAGCATGCTCCATCGTCAACCACATCGTCTCTTTCCATCAGGTGAGATTGTGGTCAAACACAAGCATACGTAGAGAGTAGCCAATCTTATAGTCGATAACAAACTGTGTGACAAAATATATTAAATAATATTGGGGACACGATCCAATTATTTACGCTGATAACACTAATTTATGTAATCATGTTCGGATGTGTTCTACTTATTCTTTATTCTTATAGTTTAAATGTAACTGAATTTGGTACGCGTGTACCGCTCCTCGTTATGCATAAGGTATTAAGTTACGTAAGTGCAATAACAGAAGTATTTTAATTTCAATCTTATGCGTGTCTACTTAGAGCTACATTAACATCTTGGCATCATCAATCATCATCATTCAGCAGAAACATAGTCATTTGCTGGACGCTGTGTCTCGTTCAAGATAATTAAAAATATAATAGTCACGCCACACTGACCTGACCTGTGTTTCACGATCAATTACTTATTTGCTAAATTACATGTTTATATTTATTTATTAAAGTTCTATTATGTTTTAAACTACACATACTCAAGATTCATTGAATGACCAGCGTCAGACAGCATCTGCCAATAATTATGATGCTGAAATGAACCTTTCTGGCGCAGCAGTGATTCACACATTGTGTTTATTTTTGTTTTAATTATTATTACTTATTTATTTTATTAATTATTATTATTTATTACTCTTTATTTTATGTCATGTATGCAGAATGTCGTCAAGTTGTCGTCTTTCTTTCTATATTCATTGATGCCTAACAATTCAATTATTTAACAATTAATTTATGCTTGCAAACGTTGTTGTCTTCTGCTCTAAATGGGCACATAACATGTGCATTTAGAAGTTTATTATGCCAGTAGCAGCTAGAGGGCTCGTTTGACATTTCACTTTCATCCGTCTCGCTTGTCAATAGGATCGTTTGTAACTGGTCCGACTTGATTCTCACTTGCGTAATTATCTAATACATAATAATGTCACCACAGTGTTTAAAAGTAAAAGTATCACATGACTCTGAGGTACTATCTCAACATTCTCAACTAGTCACAAGTTTTATAATTCTAAACAGACTCACATTTGCAGGAAACTGCATTAGGTCTTAAAACATGACTGTTGATTTCAATATTATCGATTGATTGGATTAAAAGGTTTTCCTTTGTATTGTTGCTTACGAGGTGAGAAAATCGAAGGCTTAGTTAGTTATTAAATTAATTAGACAATTACTAGGAAATAATCTATTTTATTTGTGTTTTCTATTATGATCTAAGTTTGCAAGATACGTGCAACTGCGACTAACCTCCGTTCCCGGTCTTCATCCGTTCTTAATTAATAAAACAGGTAGAAAAGATTTACTAGGTACTTATGGAGATTCTTCTCCATAAGAATCTACCACTGCGAAAGGGCGCAGGTCACTTATTTACTGTAAATGTTGACGTTAAAATATGCCTTTTAATAGTACTTATAAGAGATAGACGAATTGACTTTGGCTTTGTAAATCTCCTACAGATTCAAAGGCGTATAAACTTATAACTGACATACATTAAATTTCAGTCTGACAACAGGAATAGTACCTATATCCACGATTGGAAATTTATTTTGAACTGATCATTATCACAAATTGCTGGGAAGACTCACAATATGTTGGTGTTTTACAAACAACATGCTATATTGTTAAGTAAGTCTTTATTATAATAGCGTTCGTGACTGTTTAAGAAAAGCGACGCTTCCAATTAGAGTGAGTTAACATTGTGTTTGTCACCTGCAATCACCTAATAGATACCTTTACTGGTTGCTCTGGAAGTACTTTCTATTTTCTTAAGGTGACTGATTCATCTTCCTGATTTAAATTCTTTGGCTTCATAAGCATCTGATCTTTCTTCTACTGCTTTTATTCTCTATCTTTCGTAATATATCTTGTTCTCTTTCCTATATGTTCAACTTCTTATTGATGTTGACGTAAATGTACATCTAGCAAGCAGAGTATCATCTTTTTAGTGAATAGTGACAGCACTACTTCTAAACTGGCCGATAGTTTCAAATGGACTTCCATTTGTAGCGGGAAAAACGATCTGTAAAATTAATGGAAAAGCACAACACTTTCTATACCTAAATATATTATTTTATAATTTTATTATAATTGTCATGTTTCTTCCCAACTCTTTTGAGGTATAAAAGTCCCCAGAAAGTTATTGCGTTAGCATTGCCTTGACAATCTATGCGTTGTTTGAAATAAACTTGACCATCGAAGATGGGCAGTTCAACTGAAATTGAGCTCTCCAAGAGCTCAATTTTATTAGTATGTAGGTAATTACTTACACTAAATAAATAAATACACTACTTGATTTGACTGTACATTATAGTTTTAACAGAGCAACAGTTACATCTACTCCCATCAATACAAATTACAGCGTTAATTAAATTTAACATTATAACTAAAATAGATTTTTAACTGCCCGCTTTTAATAGGCGTTCAAAAAAAGATAAAGCCGCAAAGGCCGCAGTAACGTTATGTTATGCTTGATTTAACGTTAGCGTTACAGCTGTTCTTTTACGATATGTTTACATTATTTAGTTGTAAAGTACGTGTCACATGGTCCTTGTGGGACAAGAGAATAAGACATCTAATAGACGGTAAAGAAATACTGCCATTTGGCCTCGCCATAATTGCTCCATGTGGCATAACTACATGTCTGCCATTTCTAACGCTACGAATTATACCTAGATCTAAGGGTGCCAATCAATCAGAATAGTTCATGGACAGAAAGAAGTATTTCATAAATATGATTGGTTGATCATTTCAGGGTTGCTTTTTATTTACAATAATTAAATAAAACACTGATGATTTATTGCAAAATAGTTTCGCCTAACACTCATGTCTAGAAAAAAAACATTGGCAATAGTGCTAATAAAAAACATGACCCTGCAGTCGAATTGGCTCAAAGACACTCGATTCATGGTCATTAAAATTTGCATATTGTCTTAACATAACAGCAATAATGGAGAATTGGCGATAGCTATTTGCAAAATCGGTTTAAACAATGCTAAAGCAATTGTAATTCTGATCGAGCCATTTTCGAACGGGACCAATCACCTAAAAAAACAAACCGTTAAGTTATTTTGTGAGTACTATGGAATTATATTGTAAAACTATTTTATAATTATGTTGTTGGTTAAAGTAATTAATATGAGTTTGTACCTATCTATATTCAAAGGTAGTTATGCAAAAAGTTAAACGTCGTAATCGTTATGATTACTTGACAAGTCATTAACAGAATTAATCGTTTCCATCATTTTTCTAAATGACGAATTCGTCACGGTTTGAAGACGACTGTGATCGACTGTTAAACAAATCAGCTAGTCAAGCATAGTTATAAAAAGTACTGTCAATACATAACTGAATCATATTTGCGTGGCCCATGCGTCTGCGCGGTACTTCACCTCCACTCTCCAAACATTTTTTTAAAAGAATATTGTCACTTGTTTCAGATGCGGGAACTCCTCATCTTGTTGGCAGCTGTCGCGCTGGCCCGCGCCGCCAACCTGCCCCCCAGCTGCGAGAAACCAGTCTACTGCAACAGCGATCTCCTTCATCATGTCCAGATGGCCAGGATCTTCAACGACTCCAAGACCTTCGTCGATCTCCAGATGAAGTACAACGAAAGCAAAACATTAACCGACTTCGAGATTTTGATGAACGACACCAATCAAAGTCCATCTTTAGCACAGCTACAACAGTTTGTTGCAGACTACTTTTCCAGCGAAGGCGAACTGGAGGACTGGACGCCGTCAGACCACAGTGATAACCCTTCATTCCTTAACTCTATAAGAGACCAAGAGTTGAGAGCTTTCGGGAAAGGCATCAATGACATCTGGCCTCTTCTAGCGCGGAAAGTTAAAGCAGAGGTCCTTGAGAAACCTGACCAGTACAGTTTAGTTCCGCTTACTCATGGATTCATTATTCCCGGAGGAAGATTCAAGGAGATTTACTACTGGGACTCTTACTGGATCATCGAAGGTTTGTTAATTAGTGGAATGCAGGAAACAGCCAAAGGGATGATTGAGAACCTTATTGAACTTTTGGTTAAGTTTGGTCACATCCCCAACGGAAGCAGGTGGTACTACCAGGAACGCAGTCAACCCCCTATGTTGACAGCGATGATGGCTATTTACTTCCAATACACGCAGGATATCGAATTTATACGGAACAACATAGCCTATTTAGAAAATGAAATGGACTTTTGGCTGAACGATAGAGCCGTTAATGTTGAAAAAGATGGCCGCAACCACACGCTTCTCAGATATTTTGCTCTTAGCGAAGGTCCGCGACCTGAGTCTTATTTTGAAGACTACAATAACACGATCGGTTTTAGTGATGAAGAGCGCACAGATTTCTACATCGACACTAAAAGCGCAGCTGAGAGCGGATGGGACTTCTCGACGCGGTGGTTCGTCGTAGAGGACGGAAGCAACAACGGCCACATCACTGACATCCACACCAGGTACCTCATCCCAGTAGACTTGAATGCTATCTTCGCTGGTGCTCTCCAGCACATAGCGGTGTTCAATGCGTTATTGTTGAATCTGCAAAAGTCGTACGAGTACGCATCGTTAGCCTCACAATGGAGAGCCAGCATCGAGGCAGTGCTGTGGAACCAGGAAGACGCAATGTGGTACGACTACAATATCCGGGACAGTTTACATCGTAAATACTTCTACTCGTCCAATGTCGCGCCGCTGTGGCAGAACGCCGTCACCTCGACTTTTCTGGAAGCCAATGGTCCCAAGATTATGAGCAGTCTTGAGAAATCGGGAGGTCTTGATTTCCCCGGGGGTGTGCCTACATCGCTCATCAGGAGCGGAGAGCAGTGGGACTTCCCCAACGTGTGGCCGCCAGAGGTGAGCATCGTTGTGAACGCTATTGACAACATTGGGACGGAGGAGGCAAGGGTATTGGCGCTGGAGGTCGCGCAAACATTCGTGAGGTCCTGCCACTGGGGCTTCCTGGAATACAAGCAGATGTTTGAGAAGTATGATGCGGAGAACCCTGGCAAGTTCGGCGGCGGTGGCGAGTACAACGTGCAGTTCGGCTTCGGATGGAGCAACGGTGCTATCCTGGAGTTCTTGAATAAATACGGCAGTGTGCTGACTGCCTCAGACAATAACGTAAACGTGACCACCACACCCGCTCCTTCCAACAATAGTAACTCTACGAATAATAGTTCATGACTAGGCGTGGGTGTTATAAACAATTTCTTAATTTTCCTATCAGCAATAAAAATATTTATTGATTTACATTATAATAACTGAAGGTTGTGAACTTATGTTTTTAGTTTAAGTTAAGTGATATTTACCTTATAGGGTGCCATAAAGACATATTATGAGATAATACGATAATCTTCCAACAGGACAAAATGTTCTTAATATTTCATGTTAGATAAAATACCTAAAGAGTGTCCTAAAAATATTAATCGTGTCACAATGCAACTTAGATAATTTGACAGAAAATAGTAGTACAAAATAAAATCAAGCATTTATTAAACGGCAACTTTTAATAGCTAATATGCGCTCATAATAAAATTTAGTGCCTCAAGTAGTCAAGTATGAGTGCCTCAATTAGTAATGTCACAGTATTGTCATAGACCAATGACATGTAAAAAAATGGTCACACCGAGCAATGGGAAACCCAGAACTCGTAGCATTACCACTTCTATCACGAAAATAAAGAGACATTTTTGGTACTCCGCTGCATCCGTTTAGATTGGAAGCAGACCCCAAAATAGTTGGGAAAAAGCTAGGCAGAATAGTGTGTTCGACATACGATATTTCTCCACAAGTAAGGTTTTAGAAAAGAGGTTTTCAACCAACGCGTTTCAATTTGCGCAAAAGGCTAATTCTCGTGCGCGATTAATAAAGCGTTCAAATACAAGTTGCAACGACAGTCACTGGACAAACTTGTAAAATGTAGGAAAAATAGAAGAATTTTAGGTTACTTAAAAACTGCCCGTCAGATCTTCAGCAGCTTTAATTCCGTAACTATACGCAATTGCTTTCGTTTTGACAGTTGTCTTGGCGGACACGGCCGGATTAAGTAAATCCCGGAATAGATCACGGCCGGAATATGGAAAATTTACATTTTGCAATTGACAGTATGACATATTGTGTTACGGAATAATTGACAGCTGGTACTGGCTGGCTAGTAGGATTCAAAAGACGATCAGTAGAAAAGGTTTTTCCCGTAAGTAGTTCAATTATTATTATTTATTCCATATTATTATCAGTCGTACTCACCTAGGTAGTTAAATGTACTTATATAATATTTTTGTGTTTTACATTAATAATTATTACCTAAATAAAAGCCCAGGGTTTATCAGGGTTAAAATCATAGTTTGTTACCTACTAAATTATTTATTTATTTAAAGAACCTACAATTTCAGAAGTAGGCATTTATTAGCTTATTGCATAGTTTTATTAGAATAGTTTTGTTTGAAACAAATGTTCAAAGTACTTAATTAATTGAATAAGTTACCACTGTAAGCATAATATTACTATCGAACTTCTAGTACTTAATATTAAGTTTTATAAGCATAAGTAATAATTTTATATCATAAGCATAGCTGTGAGTAAATGTACGTATGTTGTACAGTCAGCAAAAAAACCAGTCAAGAAATCAACGATATTTGAAGTTGTTAGCTGCTTCCTTGTTAAGATACTTTTTTGTTGACTGTACACACAAAATAACTTAAATTACCTAAGTATGTATTAAGTAGTAACTATACTTACCAATAATTACTTCAGAATAATACCTAAATAATTATTTCATATCATCACACACTACCACACAATACACGATATTTTGTTTTTGTGTTGTTGAATACTAGATTGATAGTTTGATACCCTTACATTGTTATGAATTGCTGTATTCCATTCACTTTGTTTCTAAGTTATTATTTAATTGCTTATCAGTATAATTAGATAGATAAAATAGTTATTTTACTTCCCGTGTAATAGTTTTACAAATCAATGATATTGTATCAAAAATGATTTTAAGATACTCGTACCTACGTTCAAAATCTTAATGTCAACCAAACAATAAAAATAAAGCTGTAGGTATTCAGTCAATACTGAATACAGCTTTATTTTTATATTGTTAATACAAAAAAAAATACTTTGTCAAAAAACCCGACCGCTAAAAACGACTAAAAAGTTCCAAACAAGTCGCTCTTTAAGCAGTCTGATGCAGTTTGTGGCCTCAGATCTGTGATTGAACTACTACATTTTAGTGTTACATTTTTTTTTCATTTGCAGGCGCCATTTTGAAAATAGCCTATATCACTACCACAATTCTGTCTAATTCAACGACACCTCATATATCAAAATCCATCCTGCAGTTTGGGCTGTAGGGCGTGCAAAAGAAATGGACATACATACAAACATACATTCATACGCTTTAAAAACATTACCCTCCTTCGGACGCGGTCGGGTAAAAATAAAGCTGTCTTTTGTAAAGCAAATTAAACAGAATGAGGATTCTGGGCGAAAGCCGAAACATTTTTGGAGTCACATTTTGGACGACATTATTATGGATGAAAAAGATGATGATATTTTTAGAATTCATTTCCACGATATTTTCCAATTGCTCTTTTTATCTTAGTTTCGGAATTCGCCCCAAATATGTCAGAAATACCTAGTTTAAATTAAATAGAGGTATGAGTAATTATTCTTGTAAGTTACTTAAATTTTTATGTTCGTTACCAATGTTGTGTTAAATATAAGTATTAAAGGCTGTGTCGATATGTTTGCGTTTTTATTCTGATGGGATTATAGCCCCTTTAACCATTATAATAGCATATTAATATTTGGAGTTTGAGATAATTATGAATTGTTGGGAACAACAAACTCTATGTCATAAAAGACAAAAGTCTAATTCCATTGCAACCCTACCTTTTTCTATCACGTTTCGGCACGTCGCGTCCTTCAGGTATGGAACCCAAAAAATAAACTTAATAAACAACGCTATAGTATAAAGGTAAAATATTTGAGTTGATGGCGATGGATTTAAATTATCTCGAATTATAAATTCAAGTAGGTATTCTAAGCACGGTGGGTCAAACCTTGAAGTATTTGAGCCGTTTGGGGTTGAAACACTAGGGCCATGGGGTCCGAGTGCTCATCGAGTTTTTCGCAAAATCAGCAAGCAGTTAGTCGACTCTATACGTCACCAGAGGACTGGCCTTTTCTTTGGCCAACGAATCAGCATTGCCATTCCACGTGGCAATGCGGGCTGTGTTCTGGGCACTTTTTCCGTTGACAGCGATGTGGACGAATTTTTCGATGCCCTACTGTGAGTTCTTCCCCTCCCCCCTTTTTACTCCGCTTGTACATTTATACATATTTTCTACTAGCTAGTATATGTCGCAGCCAATTAGCTTAATCAGCCGTTTAATTGGTTGCCTAGCCTTTTCATTTAAAAGTGCCGATTTTTCAGCAACCGAAGTGACATGTTTTGTTCAATACGTTTGCGTCATAATATATTACCTAATTTAATAATTTATAGTAGTTTATGCAACGACCATATAAAAAGGGTTATTAAAACACGAGTGTGGGTTTATCACACGAGGCGTAGCCGAGTGTGATAATAGCATCGCACGAGTGTTTTAATACCTAATTATATGCCGTTGCATACACTATTTTATCTTCACTCATACAGTTGAAATAAAATAAGTGGAAAAATAGTTAATTCCAATATGGCGGATATTCTCATTGCGTATTCGAATGACTGCGCAGCGCGCTCAATCATAGACAAAGATAAAAGCTGGCTCATTGACTTAAGTCAATGAGCCCGCGCCAAAAATTAAAAAGAAAAAGTGTGCTATAAAAATTAAAAAGTTATTTTATGATGCAGTTGTTTAAAAATCGAAGGAAAATGTTGAATCGTAATGGCTTTTTTTTTAAATTTTACCTATCCACGAAAAAAAAGTATGTATTTATGCATTCGTTTTCGAACTCATATTTGGAACATTACGTTGTGAGTGTAGATAAAAGTTTTTATGTATTATCTGTACAAAAAGTTGAAGAAATAAAAAGCAATAACGGTATAGGTGTACTTACTACTAATGCCAAATCAATGTTTAATCAAATAAGATGGTCAGGCCTTCCACAAGGTGGACTGACGACCTGGTGAAGCCCGCGGTAATCTGCTGGATGTGAGACGCAGAGGTCCGGTCGATATGATGACGCTTGGGAAACGCCTTAACCAGTAGTGAACGCCTCTCAAACGAAATGATGATGATGATGATGTTTCGAGCTTTATTTTATTTGATTGTTTAATAAATCAACCTTTTTAAATCTTACCGTCAATATATCGGATATCCGGCATGAGATGAAAGGGAATGAGGAATATGAGGTAAGTTAATTTGAGTATGAATGTGTAGGACTATAAGAGCGGAGAAGACCAAAAACTGATTAGACTATGAGAAAGTGTTCGATTGTTGTATGTGTTGAGCTTCGCCGTAGAGTCATCGTGGCGTTTTCGTTGCTGCGTCGCGTCGGTGTCATAGCGTTTTCCTTGCAGTGATGTATCGGTTTCGTAGCAGCGTCGTAGCGTTCTCGTAGCAGCGTCGTAACGTTCTCGTAGCAGTGACGTAGCGATTTCGTAGCAGCGACGTAGCGTATCATAGCAGAGGCGTAGCACTGTCGTAGCGTTTTCGTAGCAGCGACGTATGTTTTCGTACTCAGCGATAATGCTCGACGATCGTGACTCAGCGATCTCATAGCGGCAACGTAGCGTTTTCGTAGCGGCGATGTAACTACGTCATAGATTTGTCGTAGCGGGATTTGTCATCGTACCCACAGGGTCTAACCGACGCAAAATGTCAAAGTATTTTTGATATTAAAAGTCTTTGCCCGGCAGTTGAAGTCAGGTGGTGTTAACAATCAGATATTTAATATTATACCTCATTCATAGTAGGCAGATATTCAATTAAAGTTCCTAATAGCCACCGTCAGAGTTTGATGACTAAAAATAGCACGTAAAAAATTAACATCCTGGACATACAAACGTATGAAAAAAAAGATTGTTACGTAACAATTGAAAATATAATATGGACATGCCTATCATAAAAACAAACAGTACAAAAAAGTTTAGGAATGATAAATCATTGCCAAAAACATTGAAACTACTACAACAACATGATTTATTACGAACATGGCTTACGCATTTCTGAAACTCATTTAATAATAATAGTGCCTCATAGTGTCTACTAGTACATTGAGCTACAGCTACACTGCGATCGCCAACCCGCCTGCCAAGCGTGGCGATTATGGCAAACCCCCCCATTTGGGGGAGGCCTATGTCCAGCAGTGGACGTCTTTCGGCTGATATGATGATGATAGTCTGCGAATATATCGGTGTTCTATGACAAAAAGTTTTACAGTAATGGACAGAGACCTTTACTATTTTTTTACTAACAAAATATGTGAGATAGTAGAGTAGTGTTGTGGTCGTGGTCGAGTGGTTTAGGCGTTTGCCTGAGACCCGGTGGTCGTGGGTTCGATACCCACGAGAAGCAAATAAACCATTTCAGAGGCCCTTGAGGCGGTTTAGAAACTCTGACACTAGGGTGTGTGGGGTCGTTAGACCTTACTGCCCACACGATGAAGAAGAAGAAGAACACATATTTACCTGCTAGCTTGGGCTAGCTAGTTGAGTATAAAACCTATTTCAATAGAGGAGGAGGAGCTCGTGGCAAAATTATAACAGCCGCACGGACCAATCTTCAAGGTTAAGCAACGCTTGACGAGGTTGGTCTGTGGATGGATGACCATATTAACATACCGAAACTCCTCCGTGCCTCGGAAAGCACGTTAAGCCGTTGGTCCAGAAATCTGACACCAGTCTTGCCAAGAATTACCGTGTTACCACTTAAGAGCGTTTACGCGGTACGGCTTTTCATACAAACTTTCAAATCCTTATTTTTCGAAATTAATGAACCGATTTTAATAAAACTTGGTCTGCATATGCTAGATATCTAGGTCTAAATAGTTATCAGCTAAACATTTTCGGAAAAGGGTTCAGGGGGAAGGATATAGTGATTTTTCACTTTCTATAGAAAACTTAAAATCGCTCTTTCTCTCCCTCTGAAATCTTTTTCAAAAATATTTTCTGATAACTATTTAGACCTGGCTATCTAGCGTATGCATACCAAGTTTCGTTAAAATCGGTTCGTCCATTTTGAAGAACAAGGACTTGAAAATTTGTATGAAGTGACATACGGCGTACACGCTCTTAATGGGCTGTGGAGGTCTGGTAGGCAGCCGATCCACGTAAAATACTGGTATTCAGCTGAATCCGGTTTGACTGGAAGCCAATCCCAATATAGTTGGGAAAATGCTAGGCAGATGATGAAATAAACTATGCCCCAGCCTTACAATTAGGATCTCACTGAAGGTGGCAACCAGCTCTTAGACTATTAGAACGCATTTTAACCAAATTTGTATTACAATTTTAACCATTGTTGTTGCAATCGATACTGCTGGGCATGCGGTACTAAGGCAATACTAGACAAGTTTCTCCGGGACTAGTATCACTGCCTCAGCGCTTTTCTGGTGGTGGCCACACTAAGATTCCAGCTTTTCCGCGTTTTGAATAGCTGCGTCTCTCTCACACCGGAATCATGAAGGCTTTGAGACGTCGTATAGGGCAGTGGAGTTGTAGTGTGGTACTTGGGAATAACGTGCCGTGATTTCTCCAAAAAATAGTGAGGTTCTAGTGTACGACAGTAGTTACATGTTTTATCTGCATATTTACTTAGGTAGGTACCTAGTTTTATTTCCTGAAAGTAGCGTCTAGAAAAAGTAATAGATTATATTTTTCCGTTTAAGAAGGGTTTTAAAGCTACAAGGAAAAAAACCCTCACGACGACACTATTTTTCTCAATCACATAACAGAGGAAAGAATAAAAACTTAATCGAGGAAAAACCTTTCAGATGATAACATTATGTAAACAATCACTTTATCTGTTTTAGAAGCAAGATCTTTGACCTCTCAGTTTGTTTCGATGTTTCTTCTCAGGGTAGTCAGCTAGGAAACACCGGCCTCATCTAGTTTTAAAATAGCCAACAATATTAACGTGTTAACGTATTTTGTTTAGCCTACTTACAAAGTAATTCTCATTTATCATCATTGATACATGAATTTGTTTTAACCCGACCAAAACAAGAGGGGTTTTTATAAGTTTGACATGTGTGTGTGTCTGTGGCGTCGTGCGTGGCTCCTAAACGGCTAAACCGATTTTGATTTAGTGTTTCTGTTGCTGCTTTGAGAGTTAATTTAATCAAGAATGTTTTTAGCTGTGATTCAAGAAAATCGGTTTAGCCGTTTGAAGATCATCTTTTCTAGTTGATGAAGGGATATGATTATGATTATAGGTTTCATCGATCCAAAATTTGTTATTCTTGCAAGAACATGGTAACTTTGATCCGATGCTGTAGCATCACCTAAGGTCTGCAGAATACCAAACTCAATTCTCAATTCTTTACTGCGTACCATTTAATGTATACAGTTGATAGAAGAAATTATATTAGTCACAATTATGGACCCTGTCGGGCACAGCATAGATAGAATAGAATAGAATAGAATAGAATTTATTTTCAACGAAAGTGTTACATTGTATACCACAACTTAAGACTAAGTATTAATCAAAATAAGTAGGTACTTACAATAAGTTCACAAAATATACATTCTAAAGATCAGGTTTAGTAATAATTTCGTACACTAAAATAATGCGTTATTGTTTGAACTAAACAAAAACTGATGTTAGAACTAAGAAGACAAAAAAAAATAAACTAACTGGCGGTATACAGATAAACATTCTTTACCTTCCGTGCTAGTCAAAGACTGTGTTACGGCAAGGTAAGGATTGAGTGTTTAATGTGATATTTATTTATTTATAAGAGTAAAAAAGAAAACATTGTCATCAGGGTGATGAAGCAGAAAAGAGAATTGAGTGAATAGGTTGCTGAGAGATTTAAGCTACTTTCACTCGTTCAATCGATATTATATTTTTGTATACGATATTGTGCCGTTTAAGTGAGTGTAGATCGTAGAGTTTCTAGTAGTGTAAGTTTAAAATAAAAATTAACATGAAAATAAAAAAAAACCGACAAAATAAGTACAAATAAAATGCGAGAACGCTTGGGCCATAACATTCGTGGCTATAATAAATTAAAGACACCAAAACATATTATTTTATATTTTTTAGTTTTTTTGACGGTTTTTTATTATTATTTTATACAACGTGTAACAGAATAAACGCAATACCTCTTAAGGGGTCTTTGTACTCATCATTATGAACAACTTTTACTACGGGACCAACCTCGAAATCACGAAAAAAAACAGCTGTTCAGTACATTTTGTCGAGTTATGCGGACAGAAATGTGTGGGTCAGTCGATTTTTTTATTCTGTTACACGTTGTATAGATATCTCTACTTTGGAATGTACAACTTCATCTTTCTGACTGATCCTGGGCAGTTTAAGAGTGCCTGCAAATTATTTGAGTTTGATATTTTACATGGAGCAACTACCTGTCCGACCTTTACGTCCCATTCGGACATCTCGATCTTGCCTATAAACACTCCTAAATGTGGTTATTGATGCATTTTAATAGCCAGAATCCCAAAATTCCTCAGGTTATTAACTACTGCTAGGTGGCTCATTGGCATTGTCCTTTACCGTGAATAAGGTAATTGACCCTATATACCATACCTACCGCACCGATTCCACCAAAATACCTGTATGACCTGCAGTCAAGATCTACGCGAAAGAAACAAGTGGGTTCGATGCACCTTTTCACCAGAAAGTAACCGACTTTGGGAACCCCATAACCTCCTTTTTTATTATTTTAACGACAGCGCCATCTAGTTGTGATACATTAAATTACATTACAACTGAGCTGCATTTATGGAGGGAACTTGGTTTCACGAGCTCTGTCTAGATAGCGCTAATATCCGCTTCTTCATACCTATCAATACTTGATGGATAAGGTTATAAAATGCAGAGTATTATACATTATTGTACCGTAATCGCATCGTTGGTCATTATAGCTTACCGTTTGTCGTGTCTTCTCAGTTATGTCTTGACTATAGTCATATTATTGGTAACTGCTAAGCAGGTACAAGAACGATTCGGGCATGTTGCCAATATGAAGGTTTGTTGAGTATATCCAGGGAATTCAAACTTTGGTCCATTAATTATATACTTACTTAAATTAATCGTACCAAACCGACCTGGAAATTATATGACCAGTAAAAATGATACATCAGTGCATATCATTAAGTAGGTACCAGAAGTATCAATTAACGTAGGTAAGCGACATTTTAGAATTTATGATATGCCACTTGAAGTACTTAGGTACCTAATCGCTGTAAGGTTCATTTTGATATTTTTGGTTATCCCTTACGTCAACTGATACTTCACGTATCGTTATGTTGTTTCTATTTTCTGAATTTATTCAGTACCTAGGTTGACAAAAGTTGACATAATTTGAAGATCGAGTTTTCTATGATATTTGCCAATGTTTATATTTTTCAATCTAGTAGTATAGACTGAATATAATTGTGTAGGTACTTACTTAATATTATTACGTTGATTATAATTTATCGTATCTAATTATTATAAGTCCGTGCGGTACCTACCTACCTAGAGGAAAAATCTATACTTACATAGACATATTGTGTGCACCGCATTTCACACCTAGGTACGTGATTTTTTATTGAAATTGATTAGTTTTATTGATAAAAAAATCTACAAAATATATAGTACTTATACCTACCTAATTTTAATTTTATATTGGTAGATGAGGTAACAAACAACGCTTATTGTTTCCGTTATCAAAGAACAGCTTGTGGGTTCTGATAACGCTCTGTTAGGCCATGGACCATGGCTCGTGTATATGACGTACAACTACGCATGCGTATCTCACGCAATACGATTGAATGCCGTGGAAACGTAGACAACAATCTATGTCAAACTGACAGTTCGCAATCTGACTTTGGGGGAAGGGCACGCGTCTGCGTGCAGTTATTTCGGGAAGTAGCCTTGTAAATTAGAACGTGCGCAATGTACCGATAGTCCGCGGTGCTAGTAAAAGTGCTCGGTGCTGTATCAGCTGAGATGGGTCGGCGACCCAGCGCGCAGTCATCGCGATGCGCTCGAGACAACTGATCGTCATATTGCACGAAATGCATTTAATGGGTGGCGCTCGGATCCGCGGCCACTCGCCCCGCGCCGGCCCTCGCCGCCGTACGACTTCGCAGTGCGCTCCAACATTGCGACTCTCGCGCATTCCCCATCACACGACAGTTAATGTTAAGCGAAAATTGTGATAGTGAATAGCCATGTTCAAGATCTGCTCGCCGCGGTTCGTGCCGCTGTACCCGGTGCTGGGGCTGCTGGGTGCGTGCGCACAGGCCATCAACATCGTCTCCGTCTGCAACTCCTCCATCTACTGCGGCGGAGACCTCCTGCGGACAGTGCAACTCGCCAGGATTTTCCCTGATTCGAAGACCTTCGTCGACCTAAGACTTGCACATTCCGAAAATGAAACTTTGGCTAATTTTAGCAATCTTATGAGAGAGACCAAAAATAATCCTTCTCGCGAAAAAATCGCGTCATTTGTGGATTCAAACTTTATCGATGGTGACGAGCTGTTCAACTGGCAGCCTCCAGATTTTGACCCCAACCCTCCGATCCTCGATCAGATCGCTGATCTGAAGCTGAAGCAGTTTGCGAAGGACATTATCAGTATTTGGCCGGGCCTCGGCCGGAAAGTGTCTCCGGATGTGAATGAGAACTCTGATCAATACAGTTTTATTTATGTGCCTAACGGATTTATTGTTCCTGGCGGGAGATTCAAAGAGTTATATTACTGGGACTCATACTGGATTATCCGTGGCCTCCTAATCTGTAATATGACACAAACTGCAAAGGGAATGATTGACAATTTCATATATCTTGTTAATAAACTGGGTTACATCCCAAATGGTAGTAGAATTTATTATTTGGGTCGAAGTCAGCCGCCTCTCCTAGCCCTGATGGTGTACGATTATTTCACAGCGACGGGAGACCTCGCCTGGCTCGAACAGAACATCGGTACAGTGGAAAGAGAACTACACTATTGGTTGGAGAAGAAGAAATTCACCGTTGAAGTAAATGGCAAGATATACAGACTTTTACGCTACATGTCAGATGAAGAAGACACTGGTCCGCGTCCCGAGTCATATTACGAAGACTATTCTAGCAGCAGAATACTGACGCAGGACAGACGTGAAGAGTTCTACAAAGAAATGCGGAGCGCGGCAGAAAGCGGCTGGGACTTCTCGTCGAGGTGGTTCGTGAACGCAAAGAATGTGACCACAGAAAACCTGACCGATGTCCACACGTCGCGCATCCTACCAGTTGACCTGAATTCTATGTTCGCTGGCGCCCTACAAATAGTAGGTGACCTCAGAAATCAAGTCAAAGATAGACGGAGTGCACAGAAATGGTGGAGTCTAGCTAAGTACTGGAGAGTGGCGATCGAAAATGTGTTGTGGGACCCGAATGATGGTGTGTGGTACGACTACGACACCACGGCCAAGTCGCGGAAGAAGCACTTCTACGCGAGCTGTGCGACGCCGCTCTGGGCGGAGGCCGTGGAGCCTGCGACTGCGCCGATGTACGCGTCGCATTTGGTGAGATACTTGCTGTCGAGCAGCGCGCTGAACTTCCCCGGGGGGATCCCGACCTCACTGTTACACACAGGCGAGCAGTGGGACTTTCCGAACGCGTGGCCGCCTCTCCAGAGCATCGTGATCGGGGGTTTGGAGAAAAGTGGTTACGAGGAAGCGAGAAAGTTGGCAAGGGAGCAAGTTACGATTTGGATTCGTGCGAACTACATAGGCTATGGGAAGTGGCAGAAGATGTTTGAGAAGTACAGCTGTGTACAACCTGGAGGGCATGGAGGTGGAGGGGAATACTCCGTCCAGTCAGGCTTCGGATGGACCAACGGCATAGTTCTGGAACTCCTACAAAGATATGGAAAAGAGTTACAGCTCGATGAACATGGTGAAAATGGTTTGCCTACAGTTCGGATGGTGTAGTGAATTGAAACTTGAATTCGACAATTTTTATACTTAATGTAAGACCAAACTGTGTAAATCAATCAACTTAGGTATATAGTGCTGAATAATTGCTCACATTTCATGGGTATTTTCCTGGAATCTTAATTGGCCTTTGGCTTGGCTTGCATGCCAAACACTTAGTAGGTACCTACCTTGTTGCTATGTAATTCTAGCCGGGCAGCATGACAATGATGTTACTTATCATTACAATGTAAGTTCATTGAAATGTTTTTGTGAAACTTGAAACATGTGAATTTCACTTCAGTTGGACGTAACCTACGATTTTACATCTTATAGTGTGTCCACACGGTGCAGACTTCCATAGAGTTCTATAGAATTTTGTCTGTGCACCAACGCAATGCAGGCAAAATTTCGATGTGATAGAAATTTTTATTCAGAGTTCAAAGCTTGCAGACAAGTCTGCATCGATTGGACCTAATATTATGCTGTGATTTGCTTTTATTTCGCATATGTTTTCTTTTGAGCCATTTTTGCGCACAGTTGCTACGTCATGATTGTGAGAGTGTCGCACTGCAGAAATGAGCGTAAAAGAGATCCTTTAAAGATGTAAAAAAAAATACAGCGTTTTACTTATATCTAATAAACTGTTACATGTATTATACATCTCTTAATATCTGTCTGATTGATCAATGATCTTATACCTACCTACATCGAGTTGTTTGTTTGTACTGTCAGCAGCGAAAGTCGATCAATGACACTAAGGTACTTTTATAAAACAAATCTGTTTAGTCACAATAAAATGGATACTCTCTGTGCATGTGATCTCAAGTTATGGTTTTAAATGAATGTTAATCGACTTTTGATGTTGACTGGGTTGTCTTCCATTAAGGAAGTGCAATATTATAATATATTAATGGAAAATTACGCGTTGTTTGTTGTTACATTTATTTATAATAGCAATAATTTTATAATTAGCTGTAGATAAATTGTATAGTTAAGTCAAATGAAGTTAATAATAAATCATGTTTTGTACTTATCTACGTGTGTTTTAAATTCTAATATTATTGTGCGTAGGGCGAAGTTCTATTAATAATATACTTAAATGTGAAAGTATGTGAGGAGTGCTGGGTGTTTATAACTATCTGACGAAAAACTAATAAACGGATTTTGATTAAATTAACAATAACAAGTAGCTTATCAACACACACACACACACACACATACCTATTTATAAGGATAGAAGTACAAATCAATCATTTACTAAACTCGATCCGATATAAAATTTGCGATCGTAACTTCCTCGTAAGGTACCTGGTCGCAGGTTTGACAGATAAGCATCTGGGTGTTCGAATGGCCAACCCAACCATTGAGTTTTTTGCACTAGAATACCTACTCATTTGCAGCAAAAGTCCAAAGCTTCCATAAAATAAGAGTCGGGGCGAATGGGCTTAGGTAGAATTATTAGCCATTATACTAAAGCTAAGCGCACACAGCACATGATATTATTATTTACAGTCCTAATGCAAAATAAATATTAAGTTTGATGACCGATTACGGCAGTGGCGAACAATCTCAACTCAACGCAGATTAGCCGAGTACCTACGCAGGAGATAGTATAGTGCACAAGTGTATGCGCAAACACAGATGCAGTCCCTCTTCTGTTGATAAATCAATAGAAGAGGATTATAAATTATTAATCAATGATTAATAATCCGACTCGATCAGAGAGAAATCTGGCGCAGGAAGGACGTGCTTTCCGAGGCACGGGGATGTTACACCACCAACTTCCAATCTCCGGGCTGTCACAGAGAAATTCATAATGGAAAGCACAAGTTCTGCTAAGGAAGGTAGTTATGTAAGTACTAGGCACAGCGAGAAGTTGAAATTCGAACAAGTTCAGCAAAATACTCTAGCCCTCTTACTAATAAACACGGAATAAAGTTATACCAGGAATAACAAAGGAATAACCATAGGTACATTTTCATAGGTTTAAAGTTGGAATAACTTTATTCTGTATTTATTAGTAAGAGGGTAAGAGTCTAAGTAGTAGCTGTGCAGAAATTAATACTTAGATACTTTTGTCAATGGTTTCGGTCACGGTCAGGCTTATTTTTCAATTAAGTACCAGCTTTTTGTCCAGGCATCAAAGACAGAATTTAAAAAACAACAGTTACCTTCATTTTGGCGTGTAAAGGAAGGATCTAGAAGTTACAGGCCCGATGAAATCAACACCATTTGTGTTAAAATGACTTCAGCTGGACGCTTTTCGCATCCACCATACAGAATACCTGCGGCCTGTACCAGGTCATCGGTCCATCTTATTGAAGGCCTACCAAAGCGGTGACATTACTGACATAGGTACTACCAATGGCACCGCTACGCATTTCGAACCCCAGTGTACGTCGTACCTTAATAGACATGCTTTTTGCACTTAGCTAATTATGCTGAATTTCATTAATTAATTGTTTTGACTGTACGCGCAAAAAACACTGCGATAGTATTATTTTAATTGCAAAATCTATTGTAACATTCCTACCTATTATACTTAAGTAGCTAGGTATCACTAGTATTTTCTAGCACAGCAAATATTTAAAAAAACATGACTAAGCTAGATACTTATAAAAGCAATTAAAGAAAACAATTAAAGATGTGGTTCGAATTTAAAATGCCTACTTGATGAAGTATTCATACACAATACCTACTAACATGAAGTCATGAACAGATTTTTTGCTACTTATTGTCTTCTAGTTTCGATGAAATAGTTGAGAAGTCATGCGATGTGATCGTGGCTGTGTGACAACAATTTTTATGTTTTGATTTCTGCGTATATTTTTGAACAGGTATATATAGCAGGCACCCAATCAATTAACTAATTGAACTAGAAATTATTTTAATTTTATTTTTTATCCAATTCATAAAATCAAAATTAGGTGGGGAACTTACCACTTAAAAGTGAAAAATAAAAAACTTTTTCACAAAAAAAAACCGACTTCCAAAAAAACACTGCAAAGTAGGTACAAAATGACTTAAATTTCGGAAGTCGTCAAAAAACGAAGAAGCAACCAAAAACACCGACTACCGAAATTAATGTATTTTTGTACTTACCTAGTTTTTTTGGAAGTTGGTTTTTAAGTGAAAAAGTTTTTATAATTTGTCTGTTCCTCTTTTTGTACCAGTTATCGAAATGAATATTTTATTTCCAATTTTCTAAGCGATTTCAATAAAAAAAAGCGAAATATGAGGTGTCTACTTTTAGATTTTCGAAGCTTTTTCATCTACTTATGTAATAAATGAAATAGTTTTATAATTTGACTAAAGAAGTTTGCCCCCCGTCATGGAGTAGGTAGGTACTTCCGCAGTCCCTGACGGACCAGATTTCTGCTCGACTCGATAGGTCACGGGAGCGAAGCCGTGGGATAAAGCTACTTTGTAGATAATAGAAGTCTAAACAAGTGTTTCTGCTGACCCAGAAACGACAGAGAATGCCACAGGTAAACTGGTCATACCAATTTCAAGGTAACATCGATCGTATGCGTAGGTACCTGTCTACATGTCACGGAGGCGGAGGTGGTGGCCGCCGTCGTTAGGACGGGGGGGTGCTCAGCAGAGGAGGTGAAGGCGGGCACCCTACGTCCTGACAACACGGGCATGCGCACCATTGTGGTGAGCTGTCCCGTGTCGGCGGCCAAGACCATCTCGGAGGGCCGTAGGTTTTTGGTGGGTTGGGTTTCCGCGCAGGTCAAACTGCTGGAACCCCGACCTCTGAGGTGCTTCCGGTGCCAGGTGGGCCACCATGTAGGAGCACAATGCACCTCGGAGGTGGACCGCAGCGGTCTATGTTTCCGCTGCGGTCAGCCCGGTCACAGGGCCGGCTCCTGCGACGCCGCGCCGCACTGCGCAGTCTGTGCGGCAGCTGGCAAGCCGGCCGACCACTGGGCTGGGGGTAGGGCCTGCGCCCCACCCGCCAAAGCCGGAAATCGGAGAAAGCCCTCCGCCACCGCCGTCTCTGCCGCGACCGCCGCCACCGCCGCCGCTTCCTCCGCCGCCAAAGCCGGTTCCACTGCGGCTGCTGCTACTGCAACAGCCGCAGTAGAGCCCCTACAACGGGCTCCGGAGGGGGCTGAAATGGAGTGCCAGTAATGGCCCCATTTCACCCCCTCCTGTTGAACGTCAGCCACTGCGCCGCCCAGGAACTGATGCTCCTGAGCACGGCGCAGTGACTGATGCCTGTGGACGGCGAGCAATGGGTAGCTCGCCGTCCGATCAGAACAGGCCCGGCTTGACGGCGCGCTGTGTTCTACGCGCGCCAAGCCAGCAGTCGTCAGCATGGGTCGGGGCCCGTTAAGGCCAGAGCCTACCAGGGTTGCGGATTTGTTCGAAAGAGTTACCGTGGCCCTGGAACGTAAAGGCACTAAGAGGAGCATGGGTGGGTTTTAGTCAGTAGAAGTCTGACACTCCCTGCCGCTCCACCCAGAGCGGGAGGGGTCATTTGATGATTTCCCATCCAATAAAAAAAAAAAAAAAAAAAAAAAAAAAAAAAAAAAAAAAAAAAAGGTACCTGTCTACATTAACAAAGGAATCAGCAGCCTCATTTCAGCAGTAATGTTTATTTAGGTTTAATAGGAGCTTGGAGTTTATAGTTTTCAGCAAATCAATCTGAGGCTTTGAAAAAAAAACAGATGTAGGTAGACACCGTGTGTGAGAGTAGTAGGAAAATACAATTCAATTTATATATAATATAACATACATATATCATCTGCCTAACCTTTAACCTAAAAACTATATTGGGGTCGACTTCCAGACAAACCGGATTCAGCTGAATACCAGTATTTTACGTGGAGCGGCTGCCTACCAGACCTCCACAACGCATTAACTGGGTAACACGGTACTTCTTGGCATGACTGGTGTCAGATTTTCTGGCTTCTGACAATCCGTAACGTCTGCCAAAGATCTACAAATGACAGCCGGGATCAACGGCTTAACGTGCTTTCCGAGGCACGGACGAAACTCGATATGTTAAGATGGTCACCCATCCACAGACCAACCTCGGTAAGCGTTGCTTAACCTTGAAGGCCGATCCGTGCGGCTGTTATGAATCACAAGAAAACCTAATATTTTTAGAAAAATAATAATAAACATAATTATTGATTGTCGTTACGGCAAATGGCTTGATGGCCAAAAGCTTCGACGACCACCTGTTGAAGCTGGCGTTACGCAGTTGGGTAAAGGGCCTGATACAGAAGGCAGTACTCCTCGATACGGCTCGTATAGTGAGGAGGTTCCTTTCTCTGGAGCCCTAACCACCGGTTGCTTGAACCCTGCTCCCGACACCGGCAATGTAATTTAGTACGTAAGAAAAAATGAATAAAGAGATAAGTAATAACATAATTATGCCACCATGACATAATGGCCAGATAGTTTTCGTTCACACGTCTTTTAAAAACTGCAAAAGGAGATAGAACTTTTGTGGCCTATTAGATGCCACCTAAAATCAAAACGGCGCGGTGGCCGGGTTGTTAGCAACCCGGCCACCCGTTTTGATTTTTATTTGAAAATCGTGCCACTCGACAAAAAATACACATTATTTGTAATGGTAGGTAACCTATTTTTTCTTAATGCCACAGATATATTGGAACCTAATGAATGTGGATGGAATTTATTGTATGCTAAACGTGACATAAATATACATGCCTCATCGCGCGCCGCGAGTTTGAAATAAAATATCAAAATGTCGGCTGGTGGCTATAGACCAGTGCTGAAGCCTTTGAAAATGGTAAAAAGCAAAATTAAATTGTAGTAGGATGATACCCATTGGAAAAGGAAGAGAATATAACAAAAATAAAAGGAAAAATAAATTACGGGCGATCTGAGGTCGGGAAGTGGATGGGGGTGAGCTTTTAAGGATAAAAAACGGGTTATCTCGATTTCCGGCAAAACTACAAGTCTTATGGAATAAAGTAAAATCGTAAAGTTGTACGTGATAAAAAGATCTACAACTTTTGCATTCACACTTTTCTCACATAACCTCAAAATGTATGTGAAAAATTCAAATAACCAAGTTTTTGGTTTTTTATTTTTATCTTTTATAAAACATTTTTTTTTTATTACGAAATTTGAGGAAAACTTGCCTTTTTATGTCCCAAATGCACTGTAATTTTTTTGATTTAAAATAAGTATTTTTGTCAACTTATTTTGACCTAATTTCGAAAAAGCACCCTAATTTTCAATCGAAAAGTCACCCGTCATAATATCAGATTTTTTAATAAATTCGGTAGGCTTCTTGTTTGTTGAAATCCCTACTTTCTGATGGTGTAAAAAAATATTCATTACTGTGGTAAAATTTCTCAGAAAAAAAACTGAAAAAAAAAACTCGACTCAAAGCTGCGTTTTTTATTTCATACTTTTCCTTTTCATCTGCCTTATTGCAGTTTATACCGAACCCGACCTCAGATCGCCCGTAATTTATTTTCCTTTTATTTTTGTTATATTCTCTTCCTTTTCCAATGGGTTTTATCGTACTATAATTTAATTTGTTTAAAAAAATATCGACCCTGGTCTACCATCCCAAGTAGCAAAAACGTTGTATAATATTAGAACTATACAACTAACAGACATGTAAGGGCTTTTTAACAGTTTTGCAGCAACTAAATAGTTATAAAGTAGTATTCAGTTCGACGCATTAGTTATAAGTAATCTAAATCGTATTAATGTGTCTGTTAAACGTCATCTCAATCATTTTATAAGACGGTCATACAACGTTAAGTCGAGTAAACGTTTCAGTCATAAAATAGTGATGAGTCGCCATGTTTTGTAAATTAAGAACCTTTAATTCAACACTTAAAAAACAAACAGTTATGTAATGATTTTATAGTTAACTATTATAAAATCGTCATATTGGGTCTTATAATTCCACCTTTAAGTAACTTTAAGGTTGAAGCGTTATTCTTATATGACTAATATAAGTCAATTGATTATTTAAGCAATAATTAGAATCTTTTATATAACTCATTCGCCTTCGCTTCGTTCCCTCGCGGTTTTTTTTGTATCTTAATTTTAGATAAGGATTTCAAAAAGTGGAAAAGAATTAAACGTAGTTGTGGTTTTAGAAGAAAAGTAAATAAAAATTATCAATTATTATTGTTAAATACAGCAACGATACCTACATTTAATCTGGAAGAAACTGTGCCCAGCCAAGCAGAAATCGGTAAAAATATGAAGTGGTTCCGTAAATGTTTCAACATTTAATGCGGTAAATGCTGGATCCAGTGAGGACAGGTGTTCTACACATTTTTGTTCCGCTCATGTTCTTTTACCAGAAGGCACATAAGATAGCGAAAGTAAGTTTTTCTATAAAAAGCTTCTTTATTAGATTCATTCGTAAGTTTATATTACCCAAATCTTTTTTTAGACGAATTCAATAATTCCTATTGATTTAAAGAAGACAACTCCATGGAAATGAGTAACGAAAGTTATGAAGAACTTGATAAAGATGATCAATTCCGGCAAGATTTTAAAAAATCGGCAATCATTTGTAATGTTCCTCATGATACAATAAAAAATATCTTTTAAGTATTACTTTTTTTTTACATCCATTATTTTTTTTATTACATAGCACTTCTGTGATAACTGAAAATGTGTGTTATTCCATGGCCATTTTATTTGCTTTAGCAACTCGAAGTCTTTTGAAATGATGTCCCTGTAAGAAATACAGAAGTAGTCTCATGAATACATACAAAGGTTTTTCTATTTTCAAACATAACTCTAATTGCAACCGTCATGGAGGACGCCATAAGTCGTACAAAAACATGTATAAGACCAATAGTTATAAACAGGTCTAAATGCAGTCGCCCAATGTCTATTGGCAATATGGCGGTAACAATGAATACCAATTTATGTATTTTATTTTTATAAACAATATTGAAACACTAACATTATGAAGGCCCATTAAAATATTAAAGAAATAACCAAACATATCATCGAAAATTTTAAATTCCCAAGTATAAGTCACCGCTCTTTATCTTCCACCACAGTCAACTTTCTTAACATTAAATTAATAAATAATAATGATTATTAAAACATTTGACTTAACTTTTTATAAATTTTATCGCAACACAATAAATTGTTGTCACACAAGTGATCTAGCTTGCACCATTGACCAACCACCGGCATAACAAAACATCTATACGATGATTTAGTTTTGTAAGAGTATTACTGAAACTATTACAAGCCTTTCTAGATAAACTTTCAACGTCTACGTGATTTTTACTTAACTTTTTTGTCGCTGGAGCGACTGCAAAACGACCCTAACACGATTTAAATGTTATATAATCTGCGCCCAAACCCGCGTTATATTTACGTACAAAAAACTATTATAAAACCATTTTCATATGGCTGAAAGTTATATAAAAAACGTTACTGTACTATTTATATGACATTATTTTGCTACTTGGGATGCCAGCTACCATAGAAAAACATTCGAACCCCTTTTGGGTCTATGCAGGTACATACCTATAGTAAGACACCTAATGATATTTTTATCAGCAATGAAAATCACGCTACAGTCACATTTTTCCACCAATGAATATTAATTTGATGATAAAGATTTTTAAACAATTTCCATTGTATGCAGATTTTTTATTACTGTGGGTACTTTCCATGGTTAACACTATCCAATTACTTTTAAGTAATAAACAGCTTTACAAAGAATAATTAATTTATTGAATTCCATGAGCTTTCCCATATATTGACGGGGTTTTCCACTTGAAATAAAACACCTCTTAATTTAAAAGATTTATTTTTCAAATATTGTTCAATCATTAATAATATATCTAGCCCGAACTGTCCCGCTGCTGTGCAAAGGCGTCCCTCCATTCTTCCCACTGTTCCCGGTTCTGTGCCTCTTCTTGCCAATTCCCCAGGAGGATATCCAAGGTCTGCCGCGACCCTCATCCACATCTAAGGTCTCGCGATTTTAGAGCAACAATTTTGTGTTTTGTGGGCCCACCGCTCGATGAGCTTGTGGCAGACATGTCCAGCCCAGGGCCTAAACCATCAACTCTTAAAGCAGAATTACTTTAATATTACTTCCAGTGGGAAAGAGACGGAGCTATACGTCCTGTATAGCTCCGTCTCTTTCGCACTGGAAGTTTTTGTGCTTTAAGAGTTGGTGGTTAGGCCCCTGTCCCATTTAAGCTGGGCAGCCTTCTGAACCACGTCAACGATCTGTGTTTTAGAGCGCATTATAGTCTTTTAACGCAATCCGTTAATTTAACACTGGTCAACGTGCTACGGAGCACAGTATACATGTCGCAGTCAACTAGCTTAATCAGCTGTAAATTGGTAGCCTAGCTTTTTCATTTAAATACGCCGATTTTTCAACGACCTAGGTAAGTGACATCTTTTGTTCAATATCGTTTAATGACTTGCCCATGTCACATAAGTCGCTGATTAAATGGCGCAGTTCAATGAAAAGGCTAGGTTATTAATGAAACGGCTGATTAAGCTAGTTGGCTGAGACATACATACTGTACTCCCATGGCACGTTGGCATTTTTTATAATCATCTTTTAATTTATTTATAGGTACTTATAACATAATAAAGCTGAAGAGTTTGTTTCAACGCGCTAATCTCTGGAACTACCAGTCGGATTTGGAAAATTCTTTTTGTATAAGTATGATGTATTTGACAGCCACATTCACGAGGAAGGCTATACGGGAACAGGAAAAAAACGGAATATGCGCGTACAAAGTCGCGGGCAAAAGCTAATATACCTATGACTTATAAATGCAATTGAAATTGGCGCCAACCGCCCAATGGACAATATTTATAGGTAATTTTTGTCTTCATTTAAAACTCAATCATTCTTCAGGTACAATACCGACACGAACCATCTATAAAATAAAATTGTTTTTCTAGTGCTTCATTTCGTCGGGAATTAGTAGGTACCTAATCTTATCACCATTTAACTATTCTAACAAAAAAATAGCAGTCAAACCGGATTCAGCTGAATACAAATATTTTACGTGAAGCGGCTACCTACCAGACCTCCACATAATCCATAAACTGGGTTACACGGTACCTACTTCTTGTCAGATTTTTAGGGTTCCGTAGCCAAATGGCAAAAAACGGAACCCTTATAGATTCGTCATGTCTGTCTGTCTGTCCGTCCTCCGTATGTCACAGCCACTTTTTTCCGAAACTATAAGAACTATACTGTTGAAACTTGGTAAGTAGATGTATTCTGTGAACCGCATTAAGATTTTCACACAAAAATAGAAAAAAAAAACAATAAATTTTGGGGATTCCCCATACTTAGAACTGGAACTCAAAAATTTTTTTTTCATCAAACCCGTGTAGGGTATCTATGGACAGGTCTTCAAAAATGACATTGAGGTTCCTAATATAATTTTTTTCTAAACTGAATAGTGGTAAAATGTGTCTTTAATTTTTAGTTTTTGATTAAAATCATCAATACAACTCTTTCAGTTAGAATTGATGCCAAATGTGATGATTTGATTTCATGAAACTACTACATTTGGCATCAATTCTAACTGAGAGAGTTGTATCATAGTATGAAGAGAGGGGCCTGGGGCCTAACCACCAACTCATAACCCTTTCCACCCGAGTTAAACTGATCGTGAGTTTCGACTTAACAAAATTCTAAGCAAAAATTTAAACTACTTTTGCGGACGCAACCGGTGTCGATCTTTCGTGAGTCTAGTAACGAATGAGATAAAAAATAGTTTTGCACTCTGCGCGCCTGTTTCTTCCTGTCAGTTCGTCGAAAGCCGGTTGAGGGATGGCTGCGTTTTTTGATCCCGGCGCTTCCGCACGTAAGTAGATCGATTTTTAGTAATTGTATTGGAATATTTGATATAATTTGATGTTTTCTGATTAAATACGAGTGTCTTTAGGTTTACTCATCAAGTTTTTGCAAATTGAAGCATAAGTTTCGTAATTATATTCTGTCAAAATTGAACACGCACAATCATGTAACATCGGTCGTAACACGTGATGTTGTTGCATTTGTTATTTTGTATTTTATTTGTTATTTTGATCATAATACAGTGTTAAAATGGTTTCTTTTCTTTTTATTAGGGGTCCGAATGACGGATGAAGCAATATTAGATCAATTAATGGACGGAAATCTATCGGAGATTGAAGATTTCGACGACGAAGACTTTGATTTTCAAACAAATACCCTTTTTGATGAATTGGCTCTGCCAAGATCTCTCCGATGGTGACCATGAAGATAAAGAAATAAGATGAGCAGATGATACCATTTACAGGCCGCTGTCAACTGCGTCAGGTAGGGAAGAACAAACCTAGACCTGTGGGGTTTAAAAACTTTGTCCTCACAACTAGTGAAGGATTAATGATAGATTTCGACACATACAGAGGTGCAAGGACGTTGTTTGGTGATACGAATCTCAGTCTCGGTCCTTCGGTAATCTTACATCTAGCTAAAAGTATTCCCCCTGGTAGCTGTGTTTACCACGTTAGATATTTCACCAACGTTCCTTTGATTGAAGAAATGAGCAAGTTAAATCTGCATTCTACGGGGACAATAATGCTAAATCGTATACCTGACCGAGCTACAGTAAAATTTAAAACGGATTCTCAAATGACTCGTGGTGAAAGCCAACAGTTTGTTTGCGAACCTACTACAATAGTAAAGTGGAAAGATAATAAATCCGTATTACTTGCATCCAACTGTTCTGGCTCCGCTGCGACAACACTTGTAAAAAGGTGGGATAAAACCATAAGACGGTACGTTGACGTAACTGCTCCACAAATAGTAAAAAATTATAACCAACATATGGGAGGAGTTGATGTCCTGGATCAACAGATGGAGTATTACAGGACTTTCATCAAAACAAAAAATGGACCCTAAAAGTGTTGACGCACTTTTTTGACCTTGCGCTGGTAAACTCTTGGAGGCTGTACAGAAACGACTGCAACAGTAACAATTATGCAAGGAAAGACACAGGCATCGTGTCTCTCCTTGCATAATTGTTACTCGTTGTTACTCGATTTCCGTATGGATGCGGCAGATGGCTTATCTTGTACACCAAGTAGAGCTCGAAGGGATAGTGAAGATGATGACCACTTATCACCTCCTCGTCGCGACTATAAAATATTTAGACCAGCGAATAGACCGTCAACAGAAAAACGATATGATGGGTATTAGCATTTTCCCTCCAGCGACGACATAAAAGCACCGAGGACCTGTAGGTTGGAAACCTGCAGCAGTCGTTCAAAAATTAGGTGTGATAAATGTAACGTGTATTTATGCTTATCTCGTGATAAAAATTGTTTTAAGATTTATCATAAGTACACAATAATATATCGATCTCAAAAATTTAAGATCCCGCTGATTGTTGAAGTAATTATGGTTTATAATTGTTGTAATTCGTCATAGAAATTAAGAAGACATTTTGTTTTGTTTACTTACGTGATTTTATAAATAATTGTTGTTTTTTTTTGTAATGAAGACTGATTAAAGTAATAAGATAACATAAATCATCATATTTTATTTGAATTTGTGTTAATTATTTCATTTATTCGAACTAAATCATTAATTATTTACATATACTCACGATTGTGCGAGTAGCAAATTATTCCTGAAACTCACGTATGTGAGGGTCTGATTGCTGAAGACCAGCTTTCGTGAGATTTTTTTCAGTATTTTTTTCAGAACCTTTGAACAGTTTCAAAACGTTTACTAAGTTTTTACTGATCTATGCGAGTTTTTGAACTCCCGGTTGCAAAGGGTTAAAGCAGTGTTACTTCAATATTATTTCCAGTGGGAAAGAGACAGAGCTATACAGAACGTATAGCTCCGCCTCTTTCCCACTAGAAGTAATATTAAAGTAATACTGCTTTAAGAGTTGGTGGTTAGGCCCCTGATGCGATAAATAGCACATTATTTTACATTTCACGCATAAACGGCAATTAGTGATGACTTCTTGCATAAAAAAATATCTGTATTTTCGTTGAAAACAAAGAAAGAAAGGCTGTTAAAACTTAGGTTGTAAATCTTCCTAACTTCGTGTATATTTGTTTCAATAAAATCTATGTGCTATTTAATACCTAATAAAACCCGGGAATCTATTCAGACTTATTCAACCGCATCGAAGTCACATTCACTTGCCGGTGGCACGTAGGCAATTTCCAACTCAGATCCGAATTCTGCTTCCAACAACAGTTGTTGGATCTTAAGTCTGGCCAATGCGTTCTGTTTAGGAGTTAGCCGTTTTAGGGTGGGAGCGCAGCTGATGAGGAAAAGTTCGTCAGGATCAGATCGGTTGCATGCACAGATCGCTTCTTCGTCAGTGGAATTCTGGCAAGCCTTCTTCGACGAGGGTTGGTAGTCGTCATCGTCCTCGTCATTGTATTTGGCGTCCTGACTGCATTGCATTGCGCGTTGGCGTGCTTCCTCCTCATTATCTGAATCTTCGGCTTCCTTTTTGGGGGGGGTTCTGTAGATGCGAAAATAATTAAATGTTAAAAGTTGAATAGGACTACCTACGGTCTATAATGATCTGTATCTTATTTCGAATGAGTAAGGATAGAACAATAGCTGCAAAATTGTAAAATTATAATCTCAGCTTTAACATACTACAGTGCTACTGCAACATGGAGATGAAATACGTTGGTGAAGATCGTTAAACACAGAAAACGTTTGAAAATCAACTATAGGTACCTAGTCTACCTAATCTTTTCTTTTTTTTTTTTTATCGTGTTGGAAATCCTCATGGATGTCCTCCGTCCCGGGGCGGACGAAGGGGTCTGTCAGACTCCTACTGACTAAAACCACCCCGTGTTCCCTCGCACACTTGCACCGGGGGCTACGGGAGCACTTAAGCAATCTTCAACGCAGCCCCCGACTGGCCTGTCTCTGCAGGCTCCGTCTCGTTAAGTAGGGGGAGTGAGGTGTTTAACTCCCCCTAAGACATCTAAGAGGGGCGCGCGTGGAACATAACACGCCATCACCTCGGGTCCAAATTGATGGGGGGCGGCGGACGTCCCCGAGTCCGCCGTCCCTGGGACCCAGTTAGGAGGGCCGAAGGAGGGCAGCGTATGCCCTCCTCCGACGCCCGGTGCGCCTGCTGCGGGCCGGGAGAGCACTCGAGATCTCCCTCTCCCTTTCCGCAGCCTCCTTCTGCGATATGACATTCTCACAGAAGGAGATCACCGCGTCCCACGACGCTGCACTGCCGACCATGGAACGAATCACAGCCGGCAGCGACAGGTCGCAGTCTACCTACTCTAAGTTAACCTTTCTACCTATAGTACCCACTGCAGAGCCTCTCCTCTCCTCTTTTCCAGCCATCTTCGCCTTGGTCTATCGCGATGTCGTCTGGCGATTAATGGAAGCAGTGGTTCTTTTAAACGTTAGTTAGAGAAAGTAAAATTACACATTCTCCCTGAGCTCTATGTGCGGCAGCAGGAACCGCATGTGTTGACGGTATGGCCACCTGGTGCGACCTCCATGGGTTCTCTGTAGTTTTATGAACGAATCGCGAAGGGATCGCCACCGCTTCTTGCATTCTGATTCTGTGAATGAAAACACATAGCAGGGTTAACATTGGAGAGACCCTTATACACTGGCGTTTATGTTAATAATAATACTATAGTATCGCGATGCGTGATGATGGCACATTGTTAAATGTCATCACTATATTTCCTGGACTAAATTGTCAAAAAGTTAATATATGTAGTACCTAGGTTAGAGATAAGGCAACTGCATGTAAGTATATTGCGTATCATAGAATGTACTGAAAGGATAACTCAGTGATTAAAAGTCAAATTAATAGCTATCGCGTTTAATCAGGATAATCAAACAAAAGTTAAGTATTGCACTCGCGAGAGGGACCGACGGGGTGGAAAACGGACGTGCTCTCCATACAAGTAGTCTTTTCTTACTGCCGGCGCCTAGACGCGTGCGCGCTCGCAGGGGTGTCGTGCCACCCCTCTCGCCCCGCGCGCCCGCGCAACGGTAGAAGCATCCCTTCGCTCTTTCAGTCGGCCTTTCCTGATGAAGCTGCCCGCCCCGGGTAGCCTATCCTGGAACTAATAATACCGACTCTCGAGGTCAACTGGTTAAGGTGAGTTCTTAATCTCACAAATAGGAATTGAAGAGCGTGGGTTTATCGATACGTCTGTTAGACAGTCCGACCATGAGACACTGTCGTGACACTTCTGAATGTGTCTGGCACTATAAAATAATGATGACACTTATCAATGTGTCTGTCAGACGACGACGAGCTGAGCATCTATCGTGGTTATATCAGACGACACCTTATGAATGTGTCTATCAGATGATGACACTGGGTGTGCCGTCCCTGTTGTCTATCATCTGCGGATGACACTTTACCAATGTGTCTATCGACGGTGACGACACTGCGTATCTGTTGCAAGTGACCGACACTTTATAAATGTGCCCATCGACAGGAACGACACTCTGTATCTAACACCAGTCTAAGGAGGCCTTCGTTTAAACGACGACACCAATGCGGTATCTGTCTTTCATGCATGTTCAATTTAGCGCTTAATATTTAGTAGGGTACCCTTATCAGATCATCGATTGCAGCGGCCACAGTTTAGTGATTCACAATCAATAACAACATTCACATCAAAAAAATGAATATATTGTATTAAGTGAACAGTTGCAGCGGCCACAGAGTAGTGGCTCACAACATTAACAGTACTTACATTAAGTAAATGAATATATTGTATTAAGTGAACAGTTGCAGCGGCCACAGAGTAGTGGCTCACAATATTAACAGAAAAAGAAAATAAAACATAACATAATCTAAACAACTTCCATCCTGTTATTAATCAGTATCGGAGGTTAACTCGTTAGAATATTGTAAAGGCTTGAGCTTATCTCTGGCAAGAACGTTTTCGTAAGCACGACCGCGAGAGTTGGTACTTTTGATTAAATAACGGTCATGAGGTAAGACCTTACGCACGGTAAAAGGACCATCGAAACGAGGCATGAGCTTGCCGCTGCGTAACCCTTTCTTAAATACCTTACGTTCAGCCAGGACGAGATCGCCTTCCTTAAATGGAGCACCCTCACGTCTCTTTTTATCAAAATTAATTTTTGATCTCCGGGCAGCCTCTTGAGAGCGAGTAATAGCGCCAGCCCGAAGAGAGCTGATATCAGACCTCGTAGGTACAACTATGTCTCCCGACAGTCGTGGTCGGAAACCGTATAGTAGCTCCAGTGGTGACTTCCCTGTACTATTATTGGTATTGGAATTAATCCCGAGTTGTACCTTGGGCAAATATTCTTCCCAACGGTTCTGATCCTCTTCTCCGAGGTAGGCGACCAGAGCATCCAATATCGTACGGTTGAACCGCTCAATTTGCCCATTGGCCCTTGGACTTGCCACCGCGGTTAGTACGTGTTTGATTTGCCTATCACGACAGTACCTTTTGAACGCATGGCAGTCAAAGGCTTTACCACGATCACTGATTATACGGCTCGGCAATCCGAACGTTTTAATGTACTGATCAAATGTCTTTAATACGTTGTCACAACCGGCATCGCGTACCGCCTCAATCCAGATGAAACGCGTGAATGCGTCTATAATGGCGAGTATGTACATTTTGCCTGATGGACTTTTGCAGAATGGACCGAGGTGGTCCACGTGAACGGTGTGAAACGGTACAGCTACCTTCTCTATAGGATGTAATAATCCTACTTTGCGACCAGTCGGTTTCTTTGCGTACTGACATGATATGCAACCACCGACGTACTTCTGCACGAACCGTCTCATACCACTAAACCAGTACTTTTCCTTCATGGCGTCATAAGTTTTATTATAGTTGGCATGACCGTTGTTATCGTGAAAAGTTTGCATGATTGACCAGCGAGACTGACGTGGTACTACAACTTTGTTTTGACCGTTCACTTTTCTAAATAAAACGTTATTTTCTAAAACGTAGTCCCGTCCCAGGCCGTTGTTATTGCCCACGGATGTTTCGTCCTTCAACTGCCCTATAGTGGATCGAATTGAGTCGTCAGCGTGCTGCATGCTTTCAATAAGGTCTCCGTCTGTGCAACGCATAACGGATTCAACTGGGTTACGACTCAATGCATCCACATGAGCCATGGCCTTGCCCGGTCGATATTCCACGTCAAAGTTAAGTCCCTGAACTTCGAGCCACCATCTGGCGATGCGCGGGTTCAGGTCCCGCTTTGACCACGTCCACCGCAGAGCATTGCAATCAGTTACAATGGTGAATTTTAAACCCGTTAAGTAAACCTTGAACTTCTGTAATGACATGACAACAGCTAATGTCTCAAGTTCGAAACTATGGTAACGTTGCTCCGCGGTGGTCGTCTGGCGGCTAGCGTAAGCGACTGGTTGGTAAGTACCATTAGGCGGTTTTTGAAGCAAAATACCTCCCAGACCAATTTTAGAGGCATCGGTGTGCACTTGTGTTTCATACTCCGGGTGAAATAATAATAGTACCGGACGACTTACCAGTATGTTCTTAATACTATCAAAGGCCTGCTGTTGTGCAGCGCCCCAGACCCATGGTTGGTCTTTTTTAGTCAATAGCGTAATAGGTTGAGCTAGCGAAGCAAAGTTACGTACGTACTTACGAAAGTAGCTCGCTAGACCCATGAACTGTCTTGCGTGGTGTACGTTCTCGGGTTGCTTAAAATCTTGCACAGCATTAAGTTTATGTTGAGCCGGTTTTACTTCGCCATTACACACTTCGTGGCCCAAATACTCGACACGAGACACTAAAAATGAGCACTTATCTAGTCTCAATGTAACGTTGGCGTCTCGAATCCGCTCTAAAATTGCCCTTAAATGGTCTAACGCGTCAATTTCCGAATTTGAATAAATTAAAATATCGTCTAAATAAGCCGTGCTAAATTTAAATTTTAACGGCCCGAGGATTTCGTCTATAGCGCGTTGAAACACCGCTGGTGCATTAACTAACCCGAAACTCATGCGAGTGTACTGATAAAGACCGTCCGGTGTGATGAACGCGGTATAGTGTTTACTCTCGTCATCGATTTGAATGCAATGGTAAGCTGATAAAATGTCTAAGCACGAGAAAACACGCGCATTCGAAAGTCGATCCAGTTGGTCCTGTATCAACGGTAAAGGGTAGCGCTCCTTTTTAGTAATTTTATTAAGCGCGCGGTAATCGACGACCATGCGCGGCTCTCCCGTCTTTTGGTCACGAGAATGACAGGACTCGCGTATGGTGAAGTGGACTCCTCCACGATACCTTTACTCCTTAAATCACTAACGATATTACGGACCTTGTCACGATCACTCGCCGACATGCGATATGGTCGGTAATATACGACCTTTTCTTTATCCGTCAACTCGATGTGCATTTTAACAGAACATTTGCCTATTCTACTGTCGTCTACTCCCGAGAAACATTCCGAGTATTCTTGTAAAATCGACTCGAGTTTCGTTAACACGTCCGGTTCAAGATCGTCACCTATTTTGTACGTATTCCCGCTATCGTTTATCGCGGCTCGTGCTACGCATCGATTAATAGGTAAGTTAAATGAACTATTACTCATATTTATTATATTCATGACTGCCCTTCCGTCAATAAACTCGATATCGCTCTGTGGAATAACGCACTCAGCCCTCGGAGCTTGATGTTCGGTGTGACGTACGAACGCATGACCGAATAGTATTTGGTCGCATGAAACTATTATTTTGTTTACTCCTGGCGACAACGCGACTGAACTATCCGTGACCAATTTCACATGTTCAACATCCTCAAAAACGGCGGGTAATTCGCGTAAATTATTAGCGTTATACATTTTTAAACACGTAGGTGTCTTAATGACGTACACGTCTGGATAATCCGTGAACGGTTGACCTATAATCACACCGATGTCTTGTGCGCTGTCTGGCACAATATAAGCGCTCGCGTCGCACGAAGCTTCGTCTGCACACACCTTTACATACGCTTCACCAATAGGTATTATCTTCGAACCACCAAAACCACTAATAACGCTATTCGATTGACAGGGCTGCACTTCGAGATTTAATTTTTGTGACATAGAGTTAGTAATAGTTATACACGAACTACCGAAGTCAATAAAAGCTTTCACGGGGCGATCATTGACCTTTGCGTTTAAATAATATTTCGAGCTGGATGACTGGTCTTTTATAGCATGTACCGACTGGGATGCGCCAGCGTTCGAATTATTATTATTGATGTGCGACTTTCGAGCCCTAAGTTTCAAACATTCATCCTTACTATGGCCCGATTTCCCACAATACGTACATTTTTTAGCTTTGCGGAAACATTTATCTTCCGAATGGCCCGATTTACGGCAAAAAGCGCAAATAGTTGCTTTATCACGCGCCTTGTAATTGCAATTCGTTGCAATATGACCGCGTCTTTTACAAAGATTGCACCTTATCTTTTTAAAAGAGGAATTTACACTTGGCACGATATGACTTGTTCCTTCGGCGGTACGAAGTGCGGATAGGTATTTCAACAACTTAGTGGGGTCGTTACAAGCCGCGGAAACCGCGCCGACCTCTACGATCTGACTACCAATCGTGCCAATTATAATTTCCGTGGTGAGCGATGGCGGAAGGCCACAAGCATTTCCCAAAGCCAGTTTATCATAATAAAATTGCATGTAGTCATCGTCGGGTTTCCGTACGACATTGACTAAATCACGTAACATATTCAATTTACTTTTCTGGGACGGAAAAGCCACCATTAACTTTGACTTAAAATCTGACCAAGTCACATTCACGTCTATTAAATTATCAAACCACTGACGAGCGTAGCCCTTTAATTTTGACGAAGTATTGAAAATAGTGGTCTTTTCGTCCCAGCCATACATATATTAGATATACCTTCGATTTTACGAATCCAAAGTTCCATTGTAATTAAAGTTTTCTGGGGGTCAAATTCCGGTATAGGGTCGCTACGACCTACATATCGCAGTGATGATGGAGATGCAACATACCCGGTATTTGTAGGCAACGTACCGGCGGCAGGCAACGTGTTAAGAACGCGTGCAAGCTCATCAGTGCGCGTGGTTGGTGACCCGCACTCGCCGACCGTGTTATGGACGCCAAGCGATGACGGGGCGCCCGGCATCGCTGACTGAGAAATACCTGAATCCAGCTGTGGGGCTGACATATTCGGTGTCTGCTCCGCCGATGACGGGACTGGTCCAGCGGTTTGCGAAACCGCCCGGTGACCATTACCGGTAGCGGCAGGCGTCCACGAACTCGTGAAGTAGCCATGCTGACACGTCGTGGCAGGGACAGTGCAGGATTTACTCCCATGCGCTGCTTGATGACCACAGCCTCGCCCGGCCGGTGTCACATATCCGATGGTCAATGATGTAGGTATAGGTGGTGTCAACGAGCCTTCTTCATCGGTATCACGCGAAACCGGCGCGCCGTAAACTTCCGTTTCCAGTTTACGCACGCGATGTTTTAATTGTTCTTCTAAATTAGATAAAAGCTCGCGACGAATGCGGCTAATTTCTTTTTTGATTGCGTTATCCGCGCTCATTTTCACGCACACGCACGTTTACACAATTCACACAAAAAAAACTCACGTAGGTAATAATATTACGACTTAATTCACGTCGTTATCACAACAAACACAACTTTTAAATATCGTTCGATTCGCGGAGAACGGATGAAAACTATAGGTAAGTACTTATGATTATTTGAATTCACATTTACTAATTTGTGGACGTAGAGTCTAATCCCACTTACTGAGCTGAAAGGATAACTCAGTGATTAAAAGTCAAATTAATAGCTATCGCGTTTAATCAGGATAATCAAACAAAAGTTAAGTATTGCACTCGCGAGAGGGACCGACGGGGTGGAAAACGGACGTGCTCTCCATACAAGTAGTCTTTTCTTACTGCCGGCGCCTAGACGCGTGCGCGCTCGCAGGGGTGTCGTGCCACCCCTCTCGCCCCGCGCGCCCGCGCAACGGTAGAAGCATCCCTTCGCTCTTTCAGTACTGAGATTTGAGATACAGCGTTGAAGAAACAAAAATATTTGAAAACTTACATGCGCCCCACGTTGGCGTGCCCATACATCTGTACTATAATATATTTTAATAAATGCCTCTGATGCTGCAATAAACCCAAACAATCTAAGCAAAAACATGAAACAATCATCATTAATAGACATCGGATTTTATGCATTTTCATATTTGCCATTAGCCTATTTTCCCAATCGTGCCTATTTCGGTTAGTAGCGGGAGGTACGTACTGGGAGCGAGGTGACCATGACGGAAGAAACGAAAGTTAGACACTATTTTGGTAAAAAACCAGAGGTGTCAAATGACTTCAGTCGACGTAGAGAGTTCGTTTTGAATACTGGGTGATAAACGTTACAAAGCTCTCGAAAATTTGGAAAAATTCTTAAGTAAGTAATTTGAATATTGTCACAAAAACGATGCATAATTTTGAGATCGTTTATTTAAAAAAAAAATAACATAATTATCATAAAAAATAAATAGTTTTTTGATTTTGGATTGTGCATATTTTTGACGTATGAAGTTTTTAGTGCATATTTTGGCACTTTGTTATTGCATAAATCCGATGTCTAATCATCAAAATCGAAAAAAAGAAGCAGAACTTACCAGAAACATGCAGGGACTCTTTGACCGACTTCCAGGCATCGTCCCTAAGCTTTGTTTTATTGAAACCGCACGAGGACCTGTCATACAAAATTGGGCGCTTTTCAACTTCTTTGATCAAATCTACCTCGTTCATTTTTCAAGATTTTCTCTACAATATTATAAATGACGATTTTGCTTAGCTATCTATTATTATTTTATTGATTTAACTAATTAGTATGCACTTATTTAGCTGTCTTTAGGTGCTAAAATAGCTTGATTCCTGAGTTTTTTTTTCAGGGTTTTACCGAACACGGACGTAATTTCACTAGGAATATTTTACAGAAAACCGCACTGAATTTATCTCGTTCATTAGACACTATTCAACAATTGCGTTGCTACACAGCTGGCACACGTCAACAGAAGCTGGTTTTCGTTGGCAAATCACTGTTATTCAACCACTTTGTTTTTTTTTGTTTTTATTAATATTTTAGGGCGTTCATTTTTTAGCGTTTAATGATACTCAATGAGTGATGGTGAAATGGGGTGCTGTGACCCAAGGTAGGTCGGGTGACGCACGGGACGCGCGGCGCGCGCGTATCGAGCGGCGCGGCCGGCGCGGTGCGGCGCGGCGGCGCGGCGACCCGCTCCCTGCGACCTCCTACTTTATTGATTTTGCTGATTAGGAAACAAGTGAACGGGGACACGTAGGTGTACCTAATGATGTTACGTTTGAGTTATATAATTGACGTCATGTTATCAATATCATGTATATTTGCGCTCTCAGATTTTTTTTTTTTTTTCATTCGCTCGAGCACTGACGAGGAAATTCCAAAATAAAAAATAAATCTTTATTAAAAAAAAAATTAGGGCTGTTTAAAAATGATGCGGCGGGAAAGCGGAAGGAGTCATTTGATGATTCCCCATCCATAAAAAGGTACGGTAGGTGAGTAGGTAGTAGGTACTCGTAGATAGTACCTACCTAATTATAATAGTGCGCAGGTATTAGTTCGAACACCTACGCACTATTATAATTAGGTTTATAGGTAATTAATAGTCTTTTTTTTAATTAAAAGCTCATAAACATTATTTAGTACAGAGGTATGCGGTACAGAGAGTAAAGTCCCGCATACCTCCGTTGAAAAGGGAGGATCCTCCGACCAGACGGTTGTTGTGTCACTTGTTTATTAGTAGCAGAGCGTAGTTGACTCAAAACAATAAGTTAATGAAGAAAAAATATTATAATAAAGAAACGTGTATTGAAGAATACGTAGATTACAAGAGAAGGTGATAACAGAAAAAGAATAATAAGTAGGTGCCCATACATAAATACATTCAAATACCTATGTGTCAAAAACCAATGGCCAGGGTATGCTTATTAAAGTAAAAAGGTTTTAACACCTCCCCGTAGTATGAACACCCTGTATATTTAAAAAAAATTACAGAGAAAAAAAACATCATTACAAAGTTCACTGTACACTTAACATCTACACAAGAAAAAAAACACATCCTGTATACATTTACAAGAAAAATACCTGTACACACCTACCTATTACCTATATACTCACTATACATAACATCTTTGAAGATCAGCTGTTCACATACCTACTGATAGTGTGCATAAGATTGATTCATTATTATTTCGACGCCTCTCGCCTCTCGCCCTCATTTGGTTGTATGTTTTTTGTGATTTGTCTGGAGATTTTTAAATTTAGCTTTGTGTTGAATGTGTTGATCAGCCCCAAAACATAGGACTATTGTCGGGTTAGAAACTTGATTTTGTTATGAAATATGAAAATCTAAAGTAAGTCTAAAATTTGTAAAGTAAGTCGGAAGAAAACGATCGAACGACTTTATCCGAGTGCGTTGCGGTAATGGCTTATTATAACGTAAGTAGGTACCTACCATGTTCTACAAAAATATGGGTTTTTAGAAGATCTAAAAAAAAGTCCGGTCAGTGGGACGTCTTAGGTTCACGACAGCATATATCTATCACTTATAAATAAGCCACATTAGGCATTTTAGGTCAAATAATTTATTGAAAAATTAATGGTGGTTTTTGAGCGTTATTATTAGGCAGGCATATTAATCCTTACGAGCGAAAGTTACTTCATCATCAAGATGAAGTGACTTTCGTGTTTCGTGTGATTATGTAATTTGATTAGTAATGATTTGATATTTTAAAATTACAGCTAGCAACTTTTGATCTGTCGTTCATTTGATGTCACATACATTGGGATTTCAAAATTTTTCTAAAAAAAACATTTGGTCAATATTTTCAATCCCCAGAAGTACCTACAACTAGTTGGACCAAGGAAAGAACAACTCACTCGAGTTGAACCATTGGTAAAGATATTTCCCCATAGAACAACCAGTTGAACCATGGGTGAATTTACTTCTCCGTAGTACAACCAGTTGGACATCGCAGTTGTACTACGGGTCGTGAGTGCTAAAATCAAAGTATTATTTAAATTTACAGCGACCGAACCGTGGTACAACTGCGATGTGTCCAACTGGTTGTACTACGGAGAAGTAATCGGGATTTGGGGCACCCCGACTCGGACAGGTTAGGTTAAAAGGGAAAAAAAATTCAATTGTTTTTTTTTTACCTTTAGGTATGTGGTTTTGCGTATGTGCCTAGCATAGCTACCCGACCGCCATTTTGATTGTTTTCAAAATCGTGTATCCTCCTGTATCCATCCTGTACCCATAATCATGGAATCAGACGTAGGTAGGTACCGTACTATAGAGTTGATGCTGAATACGGCATTGAGTCTGTGTATATTTTAGGCGATTTTAATGCCGCACCGTATGGTTTATTTTTCAACGAGCTTGTAAGCTATTGTGCTGAGTAGTGCTGGTTATGTGTTGATGTGGAAATACTAGCTCCCAAGCAGCATACATAGCTGTATAATCACTGGACAACAGAATTATTGAAAACTCAAGGCTGTTACAGATAGGTAGATAAAACATTTATTTGATGAAAGTAGGTAAAGAAAACAGCACACAAACGAGTTACCTAAATTATAAAAAATAATACCTACAAACTACTGTAAACAAATATTTAAAAACGCAAACAAAAGAAAAAAAACAAAGCACTATGTTTTGAGTAGGAATGGCAATCTATGGTAGAAGTGCCAAACTATATGAATGAAAAGATAATTTTATGAAGATAAACTTTGTCTTTCACAGCATGTCATTTGGACTCACCGTTTAGGAGATGAAAGAAACGCATCGAGCGTGCGTGCGATGGCGACGACGACGGTGCGAGAATTCTTACTGGAACGGGAATTCCAACGGGGAAAAAACGGGATATGCGCATACGAAGTCGCGGGCAACAGCTAGTATCGTTTATAAGAATGTATAGTATTTTTAAAATATTATAGTACCTACCTACTAATATGTTTGTTATAAAGATTCTTAACTAGCTGACCCGACAGATTTCGTGCTGTCAAAACTGAATGTGGAAGTGAACGAGAGCTAAGAACAGTTTGCAAGAAAAGTGGGGTCTTTATGTTTTTTCCGGGCAATTTTTCAATTTTTTCTCTTCATAAGAACTTTCCTCGAACTTCAAGGAATATTTCAAAATATTTATTAGCTGAATTGGTTCAGCCGTTCTTGGGATTTGCGGGTAGCAATCATAATTAATTATTTAGTAATTCATTTTTATTATCCCCGAGACCCCGACGCAAAAAGAGAGGGATGTTATAAGTTTAACGTGTCTGTCTGTGGTATTGTAGCTCCCAAACGGATGAACCGATTTTCGTTTAGTTTTTTTTTGTGTCATAGATAATTTTATCCCCAGTGTTCTTAGCGGTTTGAAAAGTATCAGCTCTTTTCCAAAATAATGTAAGGCATTTTTGGCATGAAATTGAATTATTTTTTATTTACGTATGATTCCTCGATTAACGGCTTCATGTTTAATATTTTACCCGATAAGTTAGTTTATTTTAAAAACTTAAAAAAAAATAAAAAAAACCCTCCGTAAAAAATACTTTTCATTAAGAAACAACCTATAAAAAGTAAAAAAAATATTACTTATCCTAAAAAAATATTAAAGTCGCGGCGGGGTATCGCTAGTTCAGAATCGATATTTCAAGTTTGTTACATAGCGATACCCCGCCGCGACTTTAATTATTTTTAAAGGTTTTTTTAAATTTTTAATTTAATTTTTATATAAGTAAGTACCTATATTGGTAGATTAGGTAAAATATTGTTGTTGTTGTTGTTGTTGTTGTGTGTTGTTGTTGTTATTGTTGTTGTTATATTGTGTTTGTATTGTTGTTGTTGTCATTTAAAAATCTTGGATTTTAATTGATGTAAGGTAAAGGTAGGTTGGTACGGATCATCTCTAAGCTTTAAACCAAATTATGGAAAAGCACATGGAATTTAGAAAACCATTTACAGAACTGTAATCATTAAAATCATCAATTCAACTCTCTCAGTTAGAATTGATGCCAAATGTTACAACTTCATTGAAATACTACATTTGACATCAATTCTAACTGAACGAGTTGTATTGATGATTTTAATGATTATAATTTTATAAATACATATTTGCTACGGCCGCGAATCAAATTTTGACCAAGATACAGCCTGACACTGACCTGCAAATTGCAAAAAACGTAAGAAAATTTGAATTTCGCGGGCTACCCTGGCCCTGGCGCCAAAAATAACATTTTATCGAGTGACAGTTTCTAAACGTTTCATTTCATACCTTTAATGAAATGCATAACCCCTATAAAATTATAACACCGCGTTCACAAAAATAATGCGATAACCTAACCCACTATTCTGGTAGCAGCTCATTTTTGATGGCGATTCGTTTTAAAAATAATTGATAGATTCAACTATTACCTTGCAGAGTTGATCGTGAACATAAGTGGTTATTATTTCCCAGTAAGAAGCATGCAAATAAGCATACACCATACATGCAGCAAGCATGAAGCAAGCATGCAGCATACAAGTAAGCATGCAACATGCAAGTAAGCATGCAACATGCAGCATGCAAGTAAGCATGCAACATGCAGCATGTAAGTAAGCATGCAACATGCAGGCATGGTTTCTGTTCGAACCGAAACACAGGATTTTTTTTTGGATGGGAAATCATCAAATAACTCCTCCCGCTCTGGGTGGAGCGGAAGGGAGTGTCAGACTCTAAGGGTGCGGTTCCACTGAGGCAGAGCGGAGACGAGCTGTGCCATGATTCACCAATCACATGGCTTGAAATTCACATCTCTTTTCCACTCCGCTTGGTTGATTGGTGAATCGCGGCACAGCTCGTCTCCGCTCTACCTCAGTGGAACCGCACCCTTACTGACTAAAACCCATCCGTGCTTCTCGTAGAGCTCTTTGCTTTGCAGGGCCGCGGTAAGTCTTTCGAACAAAATCCGCAACGAAACACAGGTTTAAATTACATAGATCGGGCGGGTCGCTACCTAACATTGCAATAATTCCGAATCACCATTAGGTACTTGCACCTATAATAATAATAATATCTTAGTTTTAGTTTATTTTTAGGCACCATAATTGTATGAAAAATATTATTTCTGTTGGTTAAATGTTATTGTAAACGTTTTTATTTGAATAAATTATTATTATTATAAGTTGCTTGAAATTATGAGTTTCACTTTTACTTTTTCTCTTACCGTCATTATATATTTGTCGCGAACAACTGGTTAAATCAGCCATTTAATTGGCTGCCTAGCCATTTCAATAAACGGCGCCATTTAGTTAGCGGCCTAAATGCCATCCCGGCATTTAATTGAACGGCTAGGCATATGACTTGGCTCACTAATGTTCACTGAAATTTAGTTCAATTTTCTGACACTTGGCGCGCTGTAGGCGAAACTGTCATTTACATGTAAATTGCGTCGACCAGCCGCAGGGTTCCCAACTTAGGGGTTTTCTCCCAAATTTAGGGGTAAATAAGTGGTATATTTATAAGTTTTATTTATTGACCTAGCGATACGTAATCAACTTAGAATAATTCCTTGTGACTAAGAATGCGGAGTTTAATAAAGAAAAAACAACTATCACTAGTATTAACCATAAAAAAGAATTATTTATTGCATCGTCTGTGCTTACTGGTAATTAAAAAGGTTTAAGTTCGAATCGAAGAATCGAGTCACCTTATTAGGGGCTTAGCCCCCCACCTTTTCCTTACATCCTAATTGGCCGAAATTTGCAGGGGTGATGTTAATATGTACCTATTATACCCTTTCTAAAATGAAAATAAATTATTTGATTTCAAATATTATATATTGATGATAATCGTTAATATGAGACATGAAATTACTCTTAAAACTATTATGTACACAGTACATTCTTAAAAATATCATCAGTCATTCATAAAGTTTAACTAAGTAAATAATAATCTCTTATTTTCAAAATATATTGTTATTAATTTTATAATTTTATACACTGTTTTATAAATCTTAGGTTATTTGCCTTAATATTATATTAAAATCTATTGTACTTGACTAAATGGCTAATTAAAAGAGCGCTGTTATATGTTCGACGCTCGACAGCAACGAAAGTTAAAAATCCAACTGTGTAATAATAATATTTAGGCGTTCATAGTTCAACTGTTTCAAAATTAACTTTTGATAAAGGACATTTTGATAGAGACTTAATCATAATTTTACATCTTACACTAAGTCTTCTATAATAACAATGCTGCCTCTTATTCTTAAGGGACTTTTAGGTACTATTGTTTTGACTATTGCATAATAGCTACACAATAAAAGAAAATGAAGCCTCATAAAACTGAGATTTTCATCAAGTTTTCCATATTAAAACGAAATAATGCCAAATTGCCACCACTTCCTCCAACAATGACATTATATCATTAAATTAGCGAAAATGAGAAGTAGAACTAACGTTCGTAACCGGCCGCAAGGCGCGCTAAGCGGAGAGCGCATTGCGAATGGTCTGTACCATTGGTACTAACTTCCCTACTTGCTGGGCTTTACAAAGAGCAAGCAAAGCAAGCTACCTGCCAGTGCATTATCAGCCTTGCAGACAGAGTCTAGAAAGACTGTTTGTAATATATAATATAGGTATATTACTTATGTACTTTTGTTTTGCCCATAATTATAATGGCCCATACTAAGTCTAGTTTCCTAAATTTCTTTCAGGCTAGCTGACTCACTTTTCTGTTGTACACCTCTCTGCTTTACACTTTGTGGAAAATGAACATTTAAATGCTTCTCTAGGATATTTTCACAAAAGAATTTCTGATCACATATTTCACATTGTACACTTTCCACGCGTTTATGTTCTTCGAAATGTGTTGGACTTGCAAAATACTGCAAGTACTTATCACACTGTATACGTTTCAGCATCATTATTTCCCAATTTTTGAAAGAGTTTCGATTTGTATTTTTCATGATTTTGCCTAATGTCTGTTTAAACTAGCTTTTTTTGAATACTTGTTGTGACAACACTTACATTCGTGGGGTTTGGTTATCTTCATGTGGCTCTGTAAAATATGCTTAGTCAAGTTGCATTTAGAAGAATAATTTCTCTTGCAATAGTCACAAATTAAGTATTTTTCTTGAGTGTGTATCACAATCATGTGACTATTTATATCATTTCGGTTGTAAAATCCCTTATCGCAAATTTTACAGTGATACCTTCTTTTGTTAATTGGCCGAAATTTGCAGGGGTGATGTTAATATGTACCTATTATACCCTTTCTAAAATGAAAATAAATTATTTGATTTCAAATATTATATATTGATGATAATCGTTAATATGAGACATGAAATTACTCTTAAAACTATTATGTACACAGTACATTCTTAAAAATATCATCAGTCATTCATAAAGTTTAACTAAGTAAATAATAATCTCTTATTTTCAAAATATATTGTTATTAATTTTATAATTTTATACACTGTTTTATAAATCTTAGGTTATTTGCCTTAATATTATATTAAAATCTATTGTACTTGACTAAATGGCTAATTAAAAGAGCGCTGTTATATGTTCGACGCTCGACAGCAACGAAAGTTAAAAATCCAACTGTGTAATAATAATATTTAGGCGTTCATAGTTCAACTGTTTCAAAATTAACTTTTGATAAAGGACATTTTGATAGAGACTTAATCATAATTTTACATCTTACACTAAGTCTTCTATAATAACAATGCTGCCTCTTATTCTTAAGGGACTTTTAGGTACTATTGTTTTGACTATTGCATAATAGCTACACAATAAAAGAAAATGAAGCCTCATAAAACTGAGATTTTCATCAAGTTTTCCATATTAAAACGAAATAATGCCAAATTGCCACCACTTCCTCCAACAATGACATTATATCATTAAATTAGCGAAAATGAGAAGTAGAACTAACGTTCGTAACCGGCCGCAAGGCGCGCTAAGCGGAGAGCGCATTGCGAATGGTCTGTACCATTGGTACTAACTTCCCTACTTGCTGGGCTTTACAAAGAGCAAGCAAAGCAAGCTACCTGCCAGTGCATTATCAGCCTTGCAGACAGAGTCTAGAAAGACTGTTTGTAATATATAATATAGGTATATTACTTATGTACTTTTGTTTTGCCCATAATTATAATGGCCCATACTAAGTCTAGTTTCCTAAATTTCTTTCAGGCTAGCTGACTCACTTTTCTGTTGTACACCTCTCTGCTTTACACTTTGTGGAAAATGAACATTTAAATGCTTCTCTAGGATATTTTCACAAAAGAATTTCTGATCACATATTTCACATTGTACACTTTCCACGCGTTTATGTTCTTCGAAATGTGTTGGACTTGCAAAATACTGCAAGTACTTATCACACTGTATACGTTTCAGCATCATTATTTCCCAATTTTTGAAAGAGTTTCGATTTGTATTTTTCATGATTTTGCCTAATGTCTGTTTAAACTAGCTTTTTTTGAATACTTGTTGTGACAACACTTACATTCGTGGGGTTTGGTTATCTTCATGTGGCTCTGTAAAATATGCTTAGTCAAGTTGCATTTAGAAGAATAATTTCTCTTGCAATAGTCACAAATTAAGTATTTTTCTTGAGTGTGTATCACAATCATGTGACTATTTATATCATTTCGGTTGTAAAATCCCTTATCGCAAATTTTACAGTGATACCTTCTTTTGTTCTCGTGACGTAACTTATGTACAATGAGGGCACTGATGTCGCTATACGCTTTAGGGCAATAAGGGCAGCAGTAACGCTTCTCTCCCGTGTGTATTCTCTTGTGTCGTGTCAAGGCAGACTGATGGCGGAATCTCTTACTGCAGTATGGACACTTATAAAGCTTCACTGCACTGTATATTTTTTCATGACTATCCCTGTAGTACGGCAGGGTAAAAGCTTTGCAATGTTTGCACACATAGATCCTCTCTTTGGAACAGTGCCACTCTACATGTTTTTTAAGAGCGATGGCCTGTTTAAAGCCTTAGGACACAAATGACGTTCAAATGGACATTCACCAGTGTGAGTCCTGTATTGTGTAAAGAGATGTGTTCTGTGAACAAAGCCTTTCTTACATTCTGGACATTCAAACTTATTATCACGATTCCTTTTGTATTTTATATTTGGTATTGGTATATCCGCTTCTTTTAGTTTCATGCTGTTAGTATTTTCATCTTGACCTTTTAAATTTACTGTCTGGTTTTTTGTTTTAGGTTTTTCTTTCTTTACTGATTTTTTCTTTATAGTTTTTCGGTTCCTTGATTTGGATTTAGGTTTTGATTGGAGTATAACTTTAGGTTTTCTCAGGGGTACAACGAGTTTGGCTTCATCTGCTTCTTTTTCGGGTTCATGAACCAATTTGATGTGGGATTTCAAGTCTTGCTGCTCATAGTATCCGATGCCACACTTGCAGATGTGAGGGAATGGCAAGTGGAGAATGGAATGTGCGTCAAGAGTACTTTGTGCAACGAAACTAACGTCGCAATCAGGACACTTATAGGGTTTCACAATATTTTGGTTCATCAGAAATTTACTTATTCTTCTTTCAATTCTCCTGGAAAAATTATAGAAATTTTACATATAAGCTATAAAATATACCTGCTGTGCTCAACTATAATAACAACATTAATAAGTTGTTAGAAGCCATTCAAGTAGTAAGCAGAATTTTAGTCATTTATATCCCCCCCCCTTCGCCCTCGTCAGCGATACGCAATGCTTGTACCCCCTATGCTTACGTAAACATTGGTCAAAGCGCAGTAGATAAGTACTTCCTTACCCTACTTCGATTATTTCTAGTTAAGGGTGCCCTAGTCAGTCATTGTTACATACAAACGTAGTATGGCGATTACTCTACTGATAAACGGTGTAAGTTCAGAAAAAAAGTCACATTTATTTATCTCCGCATTATCTAGCCCTGTATGGAAACAAAACAGAAAAAACAATATGGATGTGCAAATTATTTTTGTGTTGAAACTTCAAAATTTTAACACAACTTTGGGTGTACATAAATAACTTACGTAGTACGAAAATGGCAAAATATTGACCATACAGGAATAGATTATTTCCTAAATTTGATATAAAAAAAACAATTTTAAATAGCACTTTTTTCATAATATCTTTACTATCAAAAATGTCTTTCAATTTTACGAGCTTATTTTCATTATAAATCATCTGAAATGATATGGAACTACAAAATTTGTGTGCGCACTAGCTTCGTATTCATAGCATTTTCTTTTAAAGGATGTTGGATGAGATAGCATGCATTTAACCGCGCCTGTCAAAGAGTTCAGCCGTTCGACTAGGGCACCCTTAACTATGGACCACCGCATGAGAGTCTGTAAGCAACAATAAACTATTTTGGCAAATCTCTGAAATGATATAGGAATTTAGGAAATATAAAAGGAAGGAACAGGGTAAGGAGGATTTCCCTCATTACCCTGTTCCCGACAGGGTAATGAGAGAAATAAATGTTGCTGACGAAATCACCATTCAGACACCCCCTCCCCCATGTCATTAAAAATAAGCAAAGCAAAACCCCCTTCACCTCTTTGGTGCTTACGTAATACATGAACGGTCCTCTAAAGAAAACTTATACATATATAGAATGTTGAAGCCTTAAAGATATTGTAAAAATGGGGATCATCATATTGTAGATGTCAGTGTAATTTGACCCTTGCAGCATACAAGACTATGTAGAAAGTGATAAAATAAATAATGATATGTTACTTATGTAGAAGTAAATAACAATAAGTAATTAAATTACTTACACATTTGCCTGTACATGGGCAAGCTTATGAAGCATAAAGTCTCTATTATTGGCGAAGCTCTGGGTACACTTTTCACACTTGAATATTCTAGCCCTTTCCACAGATACATATGCACTAACAATCTGGAAAAATATTAAATACAGATTTTATTTTTCATAGCAGAGCTGAAACAAATTACAATTTAGAAATATAAATTGCAGAAAAAAAGAAAAATGTTTATTTGGGACTTGCACAGCACAAAAAAACAAAATTAAAATAAATGAATTTAACTAACAATAATAACTAAGTAATAAAAGCTAAAAACATAAAGACCTTTGTGAGGCTAAAAACTAAGGCTGCTATCTCACGTCAGCATAATAATATGCTGCAGTATTAATTATTGGCAAAAACACATAAAGTGTATAAAAAGGTAATCTAAGATATTAGACTCAATGAAATTTTAGATTGGTCAAAAATTTTGTTTTAGCAACACGGGGAACATGTTGCACACCCATTGCTGCCAAAAAGTTTGTGTACTGTCAAATTGGGTGAATAGGAACGGACAGGCAAATAGAAACAACTTTGATAAGGTTTTTCACTTTTAATATCATAATATTGTTTGTGTAAGAAAGCATCTTTATTTTATTTAGACCAATTCAATCAAATTGGAGACCGCAAATGCTGCTAACAAGATTTAGATAATGTAAAATCCCTTTCAAAGTTTGCGAACTACGGGGTAAATAGAAACGCAACCATGTGGATTCTTACTTATCTGACATTCCTCAATCTTTCCTCAACAGTTGAAAAACTTAGTTGTATGACACGGCTGGTATCTGGCCAGTTACAAAAGTCATACCCACAGGTAGCATGATAAAGGTAGGACATTGGTAGGGGTTGTGGGGGTTTGTTTTATGACAATACCATTACTCACATGAGATGAAAAACGTTTGTCATGATATTTCATATGTTGCATGAGGTCACTCCTAGTTGTGAAGACTCTTGGGCACTTCACACATTTGTGTACATTCAGCTTCTCTAATGTAACCAGTAAATCTGGTCCCTGAAACATGAGATAAAAAGAAATGATAATTTTTCAGAAACTAATATTTCTTATAACATCCAATCCTTAATTCCCAAATGTGATAATATAGCATATTATCCTGCACAAGCAAACTAGGTACTAGTTTTTTTGGTTTTTTATAATAACAACTCGCTTTTTAATTCTCTGTTGAATTATTATTCAAGGTTCAATATTTTAGTCATAATATTCTGCTGTAGGTAAATGTTTTAGTATTCATATTGACTTGAGTAGTAATAATCTAAAACCTCCTACTCTAGAGTCCAGTCATCGGCAAATTCCACTTGAGGTTATGCGGGCTGCAGCAGTTTTGTTAAGGTGACATTATAGTAAAATCATTCAAACTTGTTACTTCATTTTATTTTTATTTAATCCTTTATTTCAAGCTTCTAGGGCCCATAAAATAAAATACAAGAACCTAAAACAATAACTATAAAATAATACATAGTTTAATATGTACAATTCTATAGACTAGGTACTGCACACGAAATGACGGCGTCGCGTTTCGCTGACAGGTGTCGCGCAGCTGGCCGCGGAAACGTCGATACACGACATCCTTCGGCCAAAACTCTGCTTTGAGGAGAAACATCTCGAGCTGATGAGTTGCAACCCGCACCACTGACGACTTGAAGTTTTTGTTATGGCGCGACTCCAACTTTTCGAACCTCAAAGTCCAGTTGGTCTTCACCACAGAACCCTAATACTAGGGAGGTCTTCACTCTCATGTACTCCACCATCTCCTTAACTTTACTATCGTCGAGTGATGATTAATACTTACTTGTTTCATGTTTGCTGATAAAAAGAGTAGAGACAAACTATAATTTATTCAGTTGGCGAAGAATTTATTGATGCTTTGCGGTTACTATTACTGAACAAACGTTTTCATCTATGAACTACCTTCCACAAAACATTTTACTAGGTACGTAGATTAACAAATAAACCTAAAATATTTCAAAGTCAAAACGTAACATTTTCACGCACGTAGATAGTCAATTTAATCATTTATTATTGTTAAATCGCGCTGCGTGTGTTGTGTTTCATTCTTCTTCATTTTTCGAGTTCCTTAATAATAATTTTAATTGGGTGACCCGTGACTGACGTTGTTGACAACACCTTTGACATGACATTAGACGTGAGGCATAAATATTGGATTAGGTATGTTGATTAGGTATTTTTCGATGCGAGTCCGTACCTAATCCAAAGCGTCGAGGATTAGGTATGGCATAAAATATTTATACAGTCTACTACACACACAGAAGATATTCCGTACCTTAAAATGTGGGGGTTAAGTTTCAAGTTTAATTAGCACTGCCGCCAGCGCAATCTATGTAGAATACCACTGGACTTGTTAGTGTTCTAGCGATGTATGTCGTAACGAATATGCGTCGAAATACACCTTTTGTGTGAATCTACACAAGATGACAGTCCTAAGCCTGTGAGAATGACTAATAGACGACATTTTAAGATTCTCCGCCGCACCATCATTAACACAATGTGGTGTGGTGCATCTTTAAGTATGAAGGGTAATTTTGATCGCTCTAATAGACGTTATAAACAAAGTTAGTATTCACGTTGAGTAACGTTTGCCCATAAAAATACGAAATTTATTCCACCGTTCCACAATTTATCAGAAACGGAACGTCCATAATCCATGCCGAATATTTCTTACCCAATCCACATACGATACTTAATATCGGTAACAGGCCAGTGGATTGAATAAAATTAAATATTCGATCCATGCCGAGTATTTCTTACCCAGTCCACATACGATACATAATATCGGGAACAGGCCAGCGGCTATATTGAATAAATATTAGGATTAGGTAAATGGATTAGGTATTTTTAAATACTAGGATTAGGTGGATTAGGTATCGTTTTCACCTAATCCAACCCATGTCATGATGACATGGACATGACATAATAGAAATTAGAGATGGCGTTGCGTTGGTCGAATAGTCGAATCAACGAACGGTCGACATCCAATCAACGTTTGGACAATCGTTCAAGCGTGAACTAGTCGATTCATGGACAGCTTAAAGCCGGCTTTTGACTATGGGATATAATCCTACTAATAGTATAAATGTGAATGTTTGTATGTTTGTGTAACAGGTAAAAACGGCTGAAGGGATTTGAATGAAATTTGGCAAACATGTAGTTCATATCCTGGAATGAGACATATGCTACTTTTTATCCCGGTAAGTGGCATGGATCAATGAAGACTGAGGAGGAAGTGGAAATTCAGAGCCACTGGTGCCTTAGTACTTCAGATTCACAAGTACCAGGAGACCAGAAACATCAAGTACCAGGAGGCCAGAAACATGTCATAGTATTTTTGGGCTGGTTTGGGTAAGTGTAGGGTAGGTGTAGGGTAAGTGTAGGGTAGGTTTAGGGTAGGTGTAAGGTAGTTGTAGGGTAAGTGCAGGATAGGTGTAGGGTAGGTGTAGGGTAGGTGTAGGTAGGTGTAGGGTAGGTGTAGTTCTCAGACCAACAAAAAAAGGTAGACAGCGCACCGCAAACATCAAAAGTGAAGCCACAAAACCATGCTCCTTCAAGTAAATACACAAGCTCACCCACACACCTACACTAAAACCATGCTCATTGCTCTTAGTACTTCACGAGCTGTCGTCTAGAAAACATTAATAGAAAAATATAATTATGCCTTCCTGTGTAGTAAAAATTTGTAAAAACAATAGCAAATCACATAAAAAGTCTCACGGAATCACTTTTCACTTGTAAGTACTTGAAATAACATCGTTTTTATTATAAATTAACTATGAATTTTAGGTTACTTGGAACAAAAACGTCAACAAACGAAAGCAGTGACATTAAGTGTGAGGGTTGCCATAATACGATTTAATATTTCCCCATTCGATTAAACAAATATATATGATTTCTTTCTTCTAGTTATATTCCTATTTTCTTTTTTTTATATATAAAATATTTTAGATTTGAAGTTTTTCAACACATTTGCGAGAAAACAGTACAATAGGTAATGAAAAAAACTTTTAGTTTTTAGATAGTCAGAAAGTCGCAACAATCTTTGACGTTTGTAGTATGAAAATAGCGCGAATTTGCAAATGGAACTACATCTTTCGTCTCATTTTCTCTTTAGTATTAAATTGAGACAAACGTATTGTGCAAAAGCGCTTCCAAGTAGGTTCAATCCTTCAGCTTAATATTTTATTATCGTACTAAATACTCCTATAAGAAAAAAAAACTGTAAAGGATACGTACGGCGCTATTCAACGGAGTATGCGGTAAAACATGTACTTAGGTGAGAGTACCTATTTTACCGCACGTTCCATTGTGTGGTGCGTCATATTAAACTTTCGAATAATATATACAGTCTTCATTTACGAAGACTGTATATATTATTTTTTTGAGCAAATGTGTTGAAAAAGACTTTATTTGTTCATGATAAATAATATTTATTTTGTAAGCATGTTAAACATAACATTTACACGTTATTGTTTCGTTTGTTATGTTTTATCTTGATATTACCTACTTTTTCTTTAGTCAGTGATTTTGTGATGGTAGTCTTTTTCAATTTATTAAAGTTGATTAAAAATGTAATTACCTATTTTATTTTAAAACAATTTACATAATGACTTACGCTTGTTACGCTTCGACAACCTTTTAAAACTTAACTAGTTTACATAATTGAATGTAGGTATGTGTGATGTAAAAATTTGTTTTTTAGGTATAGATCTTTCTAAAAAACTAAGTTACAATACCATACTCAACAATATCTTACTTGTGCTGACTTGCACAATATTAGCTTACCCATAAAATATTATTTCCCAAGTTATAGGGAAAAAAAATAAAAAATGGCAACCCTTCGAGACACACATAGATAAAAAGATGGCTTGATTATCACGCGGGCGAAGCCGCTGGTAGAAGCTAGTATAATATATATTACATCTTGAGATATAATATTTTATCGCTCTTCATACATTTTGTACGTGACCGTTCACACTGTGCTATAATTTAAATTACATCCCAAACTATAAATATTTTTTCGACCGACTGAGCGATATTTAGAAGTCATTATTGAAGGTGTATATTTTACCTCACGTCCCCGGACACCGCGCCTCCCCCTGTCTCGCCCTCAGTTTGATGTTCGTGTGCAGACGTGTCAACTCACGTGTTTTGAATTTTTGTTTTTATGTTACCTTCCATAGATTTTTAATAATGGTATTTGAAGTAGGTACGCAATCTACCTACGCATTCAATTATGGAACATTTTATAGAAAGTGTTAGGAAATATCCTTGTTTATGGGCGACTAACCGTGAAGCTAAACTGTTCCAAAATATATATCTTACAGTGTGAATAGCAATCGCGGGATGTAATATATAGCTCAAATGAATTTAAGGCCCCCAGCCAAGGCAACAAAACTAGCTACAAGCTAAAAACTACTGACCGCTCACTAAGGGCATTCCCTGTGGATTACGACCTCGGCTTAGCGGCGTCAGTTAGGGACATCAACGGACAATCAGGCTGGGTCGTTTAATTAATTAGGCTCGTTAGGCAAAAGTCGGGGAGGGTTTTGAATGGGTCGTCGCGACGGACCTCGGCGGCGAGGTCGGTATACGGAATGCGGTCTGTATCTGTTTATTCTAAGGGTGCTGGTTTCCCTACAGCTTTCCTGAATCTTTATGATCTCGTTGTCGGACTCGACGAGTGTATGCCGAGGGCGGCGAATTTTACTAATGCGAGAGGGAGTGTACTGGGTTGCCTTTGAAATCAAAGGGTTTGGTGCTTTTCAGCAGATTCGAAGAAACGCTTTGTAAGGCGCTTCAAGCTTAAATCAAAAGTTCACAACGTTCCTTTATACTGCCACCCACAGACCAAATAGGTTCTGCCACCGCAACGACGACCCCTAAACTTAGTCGGTTACTACGTTTGTGCGTTTATTTCACCGAGAAAACTAATTTGAACTTTAATTCCTTACTACAAGAGAATTGATTTAAAAAAAAAAAGACTTTATAGAGTGAAATGGTACTTATAATGGGCGAATGATTACGTCTATAGACTGGCTAGCTAAGCCGGACGGTGCTAGATATACCTGTTAATAGGTACTGCTTTGAAGTTCAATGAAAGGACTTTCTTTTTAGTCGACATTATGACGTACACGACGTACGGTACGTGGAAGGTCATCGTCGTGCGTGAATTGTTTTTTTTTTTTATTAATTTAAATAATTGGTATTAGTCGAAATTGTTGTAAATATTCTTTAAAAATTTATATTGATAATAATAATTAATTAATTGTAATTTTATATTGACTGATGAAGGGAAGTTCAACGCAGTTCAACGAATAGAGTATAGGTACATAATTATTATTTAAAATAGACACATAACCATCGTATATGGCCGATACAACAATCTATCAAAATATGTTTGAACAGTCCAACAACTCTGTCCGTCCACCGTCGAACCATATTCACCACTCGAGCACTTCGGGCACACCGGTGTGCCGCGAATTTATCGCGAATCTGTTTATTTACTATTACGTAAGATTTATTTTTTATTTGGGAATTTTCACATGTCAGGGCTGGAGCGGTTCACACAGTCGCACCGTAGACATCGTCGCTACGTTGAGATTGATCGCCTCCCGTAGTAACGTGAACTAGTCGAAGAATTTAACTAGTTGATCGGCTCGTCGATGAATGATGATGAACGGTCTAGTTTCGTTAACGAAAATTACGTCGACGACCCATCTCTAATAAAAATTCCAAAACGTCATTAAACTTGTCTGACATGTCCAAAATAAACCTATATAGTCTGCTATACTCTATGAAGACTCTATGGACATTTTTTTCCTATTCTAGACGCTAGGAGATTTTGGCGGGATTTTATCGAGTGAGAATGAGAAAGTTTGATGGCTGTTTTTAATTATTATTATTCGCAAATTTATTGATTCCTAGTGGATATTGAGGTGTAAAATTGGTGTAGTTTTATGTCTCAAGTGTCTACGCAACTAGCCAATATGTGAAATCATTGAAACAGACGCGATCTCGGTAAAGTAGAGCTGTGAATTTTATTGTAGCCCGAGCATTCTCGGCAAGCTTCGCTATGGTAGTCACCACAGCGAAGCTTGCCGAGAATGCTCGGGCTGAAACGATATATTTGCTGCCAAATACTCCAGCAAAAACAAAATTAAAAATAGAGAGTGCTTTCTACTTTGTTACCCTAGCTAACACCTACTCATACACAGTTAAAACTAACACTTACACATAACACTCACTCACACTTCACACTCACACTACACACCTGAAAGAAAGAAAGAAAAATATTTATTTGTACCACCAACTCACCGTTTTGCATTATCTCTGCTAATAGATTTCCTTTCTTCTGTGAATCTGTTTATAGTTTTTTTTTTACGTAACAACGTCTAATAAATCGATGAACGCCGGTGCCAGCTGCACGCACGAAAAAGGATGACTAACGTTACGGTCGGAGCGAGAGCGCTACACGAAGGAGCGCAAGGCACGATCGGCTTGAGTGAGACGTTGTCTGTAAACCGACTTTACAGACAACCAATTTTTTGTTTTATTATGAACTGCCCCGACGCGCTAGCAGACCACGTCAAATAATCATATCAACCGCAAGACGTCCACTGCTGGACATAGGCCTCCCCCAAATGGGGGGGGGGTTTGCCATAATCGCCACGCTTGGCAGGCGGGTTGGTGATCGCAGTGTAGCTGTAGCAATGTACCTACAGAGAATGTTGCTGCCCATTCTCTGGTGAGTTCCTTATTCGCCTCTTACGACACCCACGGGAAGTGATGGGATGGTGCTATTCTTTTACGTCCGACACCATACGGAACAAACCGTCAAATAATGAACTGTATGTGATGGCGGCTCCACATTAGCGCCGTGAAGCTCCGTAAACAGGCGAGAATGTGAATGTGGACGGTCGCTGGGTTCATGCGCGTTCACGCCTGCGGCCCTACCATGACGTGTTAAAGCGTGAGTCGTTCGAGCGAGAAGGAGGGATGGAGCTATACACCCTATATAGCTTCATGGTAGGGCCGCTGTTCCCCGATGAGAGTCAGTATTTTGTCCCGCGACAAAGGGTTCGCGCGCATTCACGCGCACACATCCACATTCACGGCCCCGCGTGCCAGTTTAGGTTTACTCCGGACTACAAAGGTACGCCTTCGGACGTGAGGAGACGATGCGCGCGCGCTAAAATAGAGTCGCGCATGAACGTTTGGAATAACGAAACTGAAATGCTCTTTTTAGAGCATTACCATTCTGAAAATGGACGTCTAAATAGTGATATGTTGCCACAGCAAACGTTATTGCAGCAGCAGCTTCTACGTCCATTTCGCGGCGGGTTTCAGGAACGATTGTGAGCATCCCATGAATGTAGATGACACGACTTGTGCCGTGAATTCATGGCACTAATGTGGAGCCGCCATAATGTATGGGTCTCCAAGATACAGGCTGCGCCTAGTTTGGGACCCACTGATAATTTGTGAAACGACACTGTTAGACAGATCTAACTATTTTTGGAAGTACAATTTTTGGAAAAAAAGTATAATTATTATTAGCTAAATTTTGCAGAAAAAAAATCATATAGGAAGTGAGAATAGCGAGCCCCAAAAGTGTCGACCTATAATATAATTTGGGGGCCTCCAAAGAAGCGGGGCCCTAGGCTCCGGCCCTTTGTGCCCTTATGGTAAAGATGGAACTGACTGTGTAAAATGGGTAGGTACCTATAATGAATTCGTGAAATCGCCATTGAATGGCTCGGTGTGATGAACCTTGTCTGCCAGTTATCCTCCTTCTATATCTGTGGACTCTGGGCTGTGTTAACTGATCTTGTAGCCCTGGCTAGCTGGGGGGGGGTAAATTCATTTGAGGTCATCTCAGGATAGTCCGGTTAACCAGTAAACCAGCCCTAGCGTGCTGAACTGCAAGTGCCCATGTCCAAAAAAAAAAAACTTCTTCTATCGATAGTCTGTACAAGTCAGCATGTTTGCTTCTAAGGATGGGCAAGCAAAAAAAATATATCGATATTCATTGCATCGACATTTTTATACACTATCGAAAATCAACGAGTGAATGATATATCGTTGTCATCGTCAGTTTTTCATAAAAAAATATATATTTTTAAATATTGTACTTCTAGTTTTTTTTTAATTTTCTACTTGTGCATATTTTTTTTGTTATTGATTTGTTGAACAAAAGTTCGTACTGTTATGAATGTGGTGGGATTTCTTAGCAAATCTAGTAACATGAAACCAGAGTTGCGTTAAAAATATAGAAATTGATGCGACTTCGATACTCTAAAATAAACATCGAATAACTACCTATATATATCGCGACAAAAAAATCGACTATATTAAATAGACAATTGAATGGAAAAATGTCGATATTTATATACATCGATATTTGTTGCTCATCCCTACTTGGCACTTGCTTCTTCACAGTCTTGCCAGAAGGTCACTTTTGTAACCTTTTAGGTGATTTTTGAACTGCATTGGTTACTTTAAGGTTACACTAATGAAAAGGTTACTTTTAGGTGATTTTTCGGATTTGTAGAATTAACTTTTATTTTTTACATAAAAGCAACGTGAAACGGAACGTTCGTTTTAGAATTTTTCATGTTGGTACAGACCAGCACATCAAACTACTCGAAACTGTCAAATTTTACCAATCAACCTTGAACCTAATCGTTTTAAGCATAAGGTTGAAAATCTATTCAAGAAATTTGACAGATTTTTGTAGCTTGATCTGCTGGCGTCTGTACAATAGGCTTCGTTAGCAGCAGAACTAAAACCATAGATATAGTTTACCTAGATAACTTCTATTAAGTTGTATAGAGTAGCCCATCTTGTACTCAACATTTTTAATGGAAATATTTCATGTGACAAAAAGAGATAGCAATAGCATTCCCGACCGTCTTGAAACGCCGCGCGCTACCTGCCGAGAATCGCCATATTGTTTGTTAACCAGCTGGTTAACACATTAGTCTACCAATTTTATCAAAAATACTGTCAGATTGTGAAAAATATTGTGGTTTGAGTGCGGCTTTCGTTTTGCCATGAACAATGGCGTGTGACTGTGTCCGGTTGACAATAACTTTGTACTACAACCCGTTATTGTACCTGCTTAATATACATATCTATGGTGCAGTCAGACATACAGATAATATTCAGTAAAAAAATATTTATAGTATCAATTTACAAATTTTAATACCTTTACAGTAAAAAAAATATGAAAGGTTATTTTTTTTACAAAAAGGTTACTTTTTTTATATTTCAGGTAATTTCTGACAAGACCCGACTGGCAACACTGCTTCTTCATGTCATTGTGTTCTTCATTCATTCGGTATGTTTTGCACAGTTTTGTTTTGCTTCTTTTAAGGTACCTAATATTATTATTATTGTGTGAATGTGGAATGACTTGCATGTAAACACTTTTTTGTTTTCCGACTGAGCCTTTACAAATACAGTTTACAGCTAATTGGAGAGTAATTAATATAGTATTCGGTGGAAAATAAATTCCGATGAGCGGTCACAAACAGCTGATTGGTAGGCAAGTAATTTAAAATAATTCAACTTGGGTACTGTTAGACTCAATAACCAATACCGTTAAAACACACTCAATATGAGTCTATATCTACATTTCTTTTATTTGAATCCAATATGTAGAGGCATTTAAAACTTTTGTCAGTAGGTATAATTTAATGTAAACATGCGAATGTAAATAATGCTGTTAAAATAAAATTGTTTAGGTACGGCAACATTGTTTTAAATTACGTCTTGGTTTTAATTCCTAAAAATTATAAGTACCTCTGAGGAGGCTCTGCACTCGAAGTTGTTGATGAGAACGTCTACCTGGGACAAACGATCCAGCTAGGTAGGGCTCACTTCGAGAAGGAGGTCAACCGTCGAATCCGACTCGGCTGGGCGGCTTTCGGAAAGTTGCGCGGTATCTTCTCGTCTCACATACCACAGTGTCTCAAGACGAAAGTCTATGACCAGTGCGTGTTGCCAGTGATGACCTATGGACTCGAAACGTGGTCGCTCACAATGGGCCTCATCAGAAGGCTTAAAGTCACCCAAAGGGCAATGGAGTGGGCAATGCTCGGAGTTTCCTTGCGTGATCGAATCAGGAATGATGATATCCGCAAGAGAACCAAGGTTACCGACATAGCCCGAAGGATCGCCAAATTGAAGTGGCGGTGGGCAGGGCACATTGCTCGCAGAACAGATGGTCAATGGGGCCGAAAAGTTTTGGAGTGGCGACCGCGTACCAGAAGACGCAGCGTTGGAAGGCCTCCCACAAGGTGGACCCATGACCTGGTGAGGGTCGCGGGCAACTGATGGATGCGAGACGCACAGGACCGGTTGTTGTGGCGACACTTGGGGGAGGCCTATGTCCAGCAGTGGACGTCTTTCGGCTGATATGATGATGATGATGATGATGATGATGATGATGATGATGATGATGATGATGATGATGATAAGTACCTACTACCAGTGCCCTGTGAAATGCTGCATTGCTGCTTAATAAAGACCACTGGTTTTGCAACATTGCAGTAACACAAAAAATATTCGGAGAATTAGGTAGTCTGCCAAGTAGCCTTACTTGCAAGGCTACTTGGCAGACTACCTAATTCCCCGAATATTTTATACCATTTGCATAGTTACTATATTGGTTCAAACCAAATGCAAAAATTATTAATGGAGGGCCATTTCTTTTGCCCCAATTTGTTTAAAGTTGGAGGAACATTTGTATTTCTTCCATAATTCCATACTTCTCTGTTATGCATCATCTCAGTAGTATATGCATGTTGTGCTGAGAACAGGGGTGCCCATTCTCAGCTCAACATATTAATCATCATCTGCAAAATCTATTGATTATTTCCCTACAATATTTTTTGTCTTCCCCTTGATCTTAATGATATACTTACCTGTATTTTCTGATACTGCAAAGGTGGTTGAAAAGAATACTTTGTCTCTTTAAATATTTGTACACCTATTTGTTATATTATTGTAAATACTTGATAACATATTATGCGGTTAGTTATCTTATCTTGGCTTGGATGTCTGCGCATTAAATGTGTTTCATACATAAAGACTAGCTTTCTGTTTGAATGAGTTAATATTCAGTTGTTCACACCAATTTGAATCATCACTTTACAATTATAATTTTATTTCAGTCTGTTCCTTAAAATAACATAAGTTTTTGTTTTTTCTCCCGCTCTTCTGGACAGTCCAGCTATGAATAGAGTTGTGGTAAATTGGTGGTGCACAAAGATTATTCCAGCCATTTTTCCTTCTTTAAATTTAAAGAAATAATTTGTGGCAACGTGTCCTAGGTTGCAAAGCCAACCTTTTCAGCTGCTTTTTATGATCTGGCTTTGTAAGAGCTCTCACCGATCGAAAACTAATTCAATTCAATTTAATTTCCACATTATTAATTGTTACTTTATAATATGTCAGGTGTACTTTAGTCGCCAGTTTTTTCAAAATTAATCTTTGGTTTCAATTATTAATTTCTCATATTCAGTGTAGTACAAAATAATACCATACTTTTAGGTATTTTTAATAGTACTGCAGTGAGTAGTGAATACGGATACTTGCTTCTACTAGAAACTTCACCTGCATGAAAATATTTTATTTTTCCAAGAGAATTAATTACCAGGATAAAAATGATCCTATTCTAATCTAATGGATGTGGAGAAAGTGCTGGATAATAATGCTAAAAATGCATCAAATAAAAAAACCGGCCTAATGCGAGTCCGACTCACGCACTAAGGGTTCCGTACCATTATCTATAAAAACCGCATAAAAAACCACGTTTTTTGTATGGGAGCCCCACTTAAATATTTATTTCATTTTATTCTGTTTTTAGTATTTGTACAGACGGAAGGTTCGGAGCCTTAGTAAAAGGGTCCCGTTTTACCCTTTGGATACGGAACCCTAAAAATGATGGTTGAATTTCGGCCACTGGGCTACAAATTGAGTGTGAAAGGTGAAATATGATAAAAATTGAAACAAACCCTGGTACATCAACTTGTTTCACAATTTAATCCATAATATATTATGTGTATAAATATTTAATGTGTTTATATTGCAGATAGTATCACGTTCATTGTTCCTCACAGATTGATATGCTGAAAATGTCTGTACAGGTCAGTTTAAATTATATATTTAAATATCATTGGCCCACACCTTTTTAAAGGAAAATGCTAATCTATGTATGAAAGTTGGACCAAGTGCTGCCCAGAATGAGCACATTGTGCAATTTATTCCTCAGGCCAAACCAGGCCAGGCCAGGCTTTTCTTTAAACCAAAGTGCTTCAAATTCTGCCCCAGGAGTAAAGAGAATTTTGATCATACATTGATGAATAAATGACAATACTGAATATTTAAATAATAGGTATCATGAATTTATTTTTCTTTTATGCAACAATAGTAAAAAAAAAGAGAGATACAATCAAAACTAAAAGAGACCCGATCTCCCTTAAGAAGTCTTGTTTTTCGTTTCTGGCTTTATTGACGGGTTGAATCAGAGCTCTCTCTTTGCTTTTTCGATGAGTTAAGAATGAGTCAGAACACTAATCAGAAGTCTCGCTAGAGCAAACGTGTCTAGGAGGTGGAGGTGTCTGCGTTTGTGACAAAATAAATGCTTTTTCTTTCTGTCTAGGAATCCGGCAAGTTCTGCCTGATAACATCTTTGTGCCTTGCCTACCCTAAGAACCAAACTATCAACAATATCAGAATTATGGTCAAAACACCTACCAGCATCTTACTAGATTACACATCATTTTCCCGAGCACTGTTGCTCTTACAAATCTCTACTGAGGCCATCCAATTAAGGCAAAAAATAGTGGAAGCTCTGTTCCTCGACATTTTCACTCCAGCCGATCAATAAAGGCAAGCTGGAGACGTGGAGCAGGACTTCCCCCAGCAGATCGGGTCTGTGGAGTCGCTACTGCTCAATAGTTCGCCATAAAACTGCTTTGCCAAATTGTATCTCTCTTAGTCCGGCTCTTCACGCTAATGTTGCGGTAAAGTAAAATATGTTCCGTATGGTGTCAGACGTAAAAGAATAGCACCACCCAATAACTACCCGTGGGTGTCGTAAGAGGCGACTAAGGGACTCACCAGAGAATGGACAGCAGCATTCTCTGTAGGTACATTGCAACAGCTACATTGCAATCGCCAACCCGCCTGCCAAGCGTGGCGAATATGGCAAACCCCCCAAATGGGGGAGGCCTTTGTCCAACAGTGGACGTCTTTCGGCTGATATGATGATGACGATGGAAGTAAAATATACCTACATAGACCTAGGGTTCACTATGGCAAGTTTTATAGCCCAGCGTGCTACGGGGCGATGCAATGGGATCTGTTAGACGTGGATTTATTTAATTTAGAGAGTAAACATCTCAAAATACAATTTAACAAACCAATTAGCAACGTATTTTTGTTGGGGCCGATTTTTATGTTTTTTTTTTGGTATATTAATGCTACGATCTCAATAGAGGTAGGTTCATTCCTTCCTCGGCAGCACTTGGTCCAGATCCTGTCAATATCCTTTATTCCTCCTCATGCCAAAATCACAATTTATTTGGGGTTACTATTTTTCCATACATCTCAATGCGCCTTTTTGCCGGCCATATCATGTTTCATCCAATCTAACTATTCTTTCTTTGGTTTTCCTCTGCCATTGTAACCAATCCTGTTATTACTCAAAACTTAACTCACCAAGAGAAGAGAACTTTGGCAGAACAGTCCTGTGTTTTATGGGCCCACAGAGTGTCTCACATGCAGCAGACATGTTCTGCCTAGTCCCCAACATTTCAAATACAAAAATAATATAATAAAAATATAATTATTAAATCCACAGCTAGAACATATAATCAGTGCATACAAGACCCTGTCGAAGATTCCGTCAGTGGCTGGCGCGAAACTCAACAATGCAGCTTCGAAGGTCAACGCTAAGTGGTCAGTGCGAAACCTCGACAAAGGCAAGGTCTCCAAGTTTGCTTCCTCATACACCCTGGATAAAGACTTCAATGTCATTGATGAAAGTGATTTCGGCACTGATATAAGTAATGAGTAAGTATCTTGGTTGATCACAGATATACATAAATAGACAAGGATAACGCATGTATCAGGATCTGTATGAAAACCAGGCGTGCCATTTTTTGACTACCTATATTATGAAATCTCAAGCACTACTTATTGGTGGCACCCAACTGACCACTTGGACAATGTCTTTAAATCCAAATTAAATTTTTAGTGACATTCATTTATTTAATTTTCTTCCTTATTTATTTCTCTGACTGAATGACAAATTTAAATGTTGCTGCTATGCGTCCGAAAAAGGAGTGTTTGTCCTTTTTACTCAGTCTGTGTTGTCCCACCGCTGGGCAAAGGCCTCCCCTATATATTTCTAGTTAACTTTATCTGCTGCCTTTACTGGCCATTTTGTCAGGATAGAGTCCAAAGCTAGACACGCATGCGTTTTTTGGCCACCTTCGTCTTCAGGCACCTACCGCATGGTGATCTTGGCCCATCTGTCCTCGAGTCGTGCAGCCTATAAATGTGGTCCGCCCAATCCCACTTTAGCTTCACAAATTTGACTTTAGCATCGCCGATGGTCTTAGCGCCAAAGAGCGTATAAATGTTTATGTATATGTGATAAAAAATACATGTATGAATGCCATACTATTTCAATTTTCAGACTGCTATCAGCGGTGTCCCCTCGTGAGACCTACAAAGCCCTGATTCGCGAGGAGAAAAACGGCAAGGACCCCAAGAAGCAGTACCTCGAGGTGTGGAGTAAGAAGACCCTGGCCCACAGCGTCGACCTTACCAGCCTCGACAAACATGGCGATGTTTATGCCGATTGTGAGTATTTACTTAAGCTGCATGGCCCGATCTTTAATGGTGACCACACTGAAATAAAATAAAGGAAAGAAAAAGTAGTTTTTGTCACAGAACTGAATTCCCTTCGTGTCCCGGGCACACTAAGGTGCAATTGATACAGACTGCGAGGCATGCGCCGCGAATGGCGCACAACGAATCCTCGCAAGGTGTGTACCTTCATATTCGTGGCGAGGCATGTGTTACGCACGTGCGAGGGCGAGCCAACGTATGTCGGCAAAAGCTTCAAGATCAAAGCGCCTCACTGCGAGCATTACATTAGTTGTGGACGTAGTTGCGCATGCACGTTCGAGGTGTGCGCCGCGTACGATATCCATGCACGCCTCGACAGAAAATGAAGCAGCAGCCTGTGCGTAGCACATGCCTCGCCAGAAACACGAAGACAAGCCTCAAGCTGAGGTATTCGTTGTGCGCCGTGCGCCGCGCATGCCTTGCAAGGTCTGTATCCACTGTAACGTACATTTTTAAGTTACGAGTTCTTAGACGTACAAAGTCAGAAGGTCGAATCTGATAATAATTAGTCTTGCCAAATGGTTTGTGGAGGCAGTCAGATAAGCAGTCAATTCCTATATTTTTTTAGCAAATTTTGCAATTGGACTTTATTTAACAATAATAATAATAACTGAAATAAAAAAAACAACAAACTAAAACATATGATAAATTCGTCCTCAACGCTAATATTTGATTAGTCCAGTTATTGATACACCTTCGAAATTGTAGTAACTATATTGTTTCAGCCGAATTCGGTGGTTTAGAATGGTCACATGATGAGACTGCGTTAGTATATGTCGCCGAGAAGAAGCTTCCTAAATGCGAGCCTTTTATCAAGAGGAAAGATGATAAACCCAAGAATGACGGCAGCGGAGAAACGGCGCCTAAAAGGGTGAGTTAGTATAGAATTGGTCCTGCAATGTTTTGACTGAACGAAACAAATATGTTTCTAATATTTACTGTTCAAAACTCTACTGCATTAAGTTTAATTAATAACAAATTGGTAATTTCCATGGATGAATGAAACAAAATTAGTTTTTAGATCGTTTTTATAAAATTTCGCGTTTCTAGCTAGACCCATCGGTTTAGGCTGTGCGTTCTGTCAATTAAATTTATTTCAACTAATTAATCTATTTTGTTTTTCAGGGCGAAGAGTACCTATACCGCCAAGATTGGGGCGAACAGTTGGGAGGCAAGCATCTGTCAGTCATAGTCGTGTTCCAACTGGAAGGGGAGAAGCTGACCGTGCTCGGCGGGATTCCGGACAGCATGTGTCCGGGACAGGTACGTGCATGCTTGGACAAGGAGAGCATGTATCCGTCATAATCGTTTTCCAACTGATAGGAGAGAAGCAGCTGACCGTGCTCGTTGGGATTCCGGACAACATGTGTCCGGGACAGGTACGTGCATGCTTGGACAAGGAGAGCATATATTCGTCATAATCGTGTTCCAACTGGAAGGAGAGAAGCTGACCGTGCTCGGCGGGATTCCGGACAGCATGTGTCCGGGACAGGTACGTGCATGCTTGGAGAAGGAAAGCATCTGTCCGTCATAGTCGTGTACCAACTGGAAGGAGAGAAGCTGACCGTGCTCGGCGGGATTCCGGACAGCATGTGTCCGGGACAGGTACGTGCATGCTTGGAGAAGGAGAGCATCTGTCCGTCATAGTCGTGTTCCAACTGGAAGGAGAGAAGCTGACCGTGCTCGGCGGGATTCCGGACAGCATGTGTCCGGGACAGGTACGTGCATGCTTGGAGAAGGAGAGCATCTGTCCGTCATAGTCGTGTTCCAACTGGAAGGAGAGAAACTGACCGTGCTCGGCGGGATTCCGGGTAGCATGTGTCCGGGACAGGTACGTGCATGCTTGGAGAAGGAGAGCATCTGTCCGTCATAGTCGTGTTCCAACTGGAAGGAGAGAAACTGACCGTGCTCGGCGGGATTCCGGGCAGCATGTGTCCGGGACAGGTACGTGCATGCTTGGAGAAGGAGAGCATCTGTCCGTCATAGTCGTGTTCCAACTGGAAGGAGAGAAGCTGACCGTGCTCGGCGGGATTCCGGACAGCATGTGTCCGGGACAGGTACGTGCATGCTTGGAGAAGGAGAGCATCTGTCCGTCATAGTCGTGTTCCCACTGGAAGGAGAGAAACTGACCATGCTCGGCGGGATTCCGGGCAGCATGTGTCCGGGACAGGTACGTGCATGATTGGAGAAGGAGAGCATCTGTCCGTCATAGTCGTGTTCCAACTGGAAGGAGAGAAGCTGACCGTGCTCGGCGGGATTCCGGACAGCATGTGTCCGGGACAGGTACGTGCATGCTTGGAGAAGGAGAGCATCTGTCCGTCATAGTCGTGTTCCCACTGGAAGGAGAGAAACTGACCGTGCTCGGCGGGATTCCGGGCAGCATGTGTCCGGGACAGGTACGTGCATGCTTGGAGAAGAAGAGCATCTGTCCGTCATAGTCGTGTTTCAACTGGAAGGAGAGAAACTGACCGTGCTCGGCGGGATTCCGGGCAGCATGTGTCCGGGACAGGTACGTGCATGCTTGGAGAAGGAGAGCATCTGTCCGTCATAGTCGTGTTCCAACTGGAAGGAGAGAAACTGACCGTGCTCGGCGGGATTCCGGACAGCATGTGTCCGGGACAGGTAAGAAAGGAAGAAAGAATAAGAAGTATTTATTGTCACATAACTGACATGACGTTAGCACTACAAGCCAACTGCACGTCAGCTGCAAACTGCCGTTAAGGGAACGGGACCGATTTATAGAGATGAAGTTCAAATGCAGACCATCTGTTTAGACTTTAAAGCTCAAAGTTGAAATTATCTTGCCACAAACACATAGACCATGCAGTTTTATAGCGTAAAACTGCATGGTCATTGCACGTGACATTCAACCTTGAGGTGATAAGCAATCCTGTCAGGGTTGCAGGATTGTTCGAAAAACCCACCGATTCGCATTGTTGACCGCGGCCCTGGAACACAAAGGGTTTTTGGAACTCGTACGGGTTTTAGTGTGGTGATAAAGCAATTACGAAGTCGAATTTACATGAATTCAGTTTCCCGTTCGTGTCAGGTTCGTTTCTCCCCGGAGGCTGGGCGCGTGGTGGGCGTGGCGTGGCAGACGGAGCCGCGCAGGCTGGGGCTCATCTTCTGCACCAACCGGCCCAGCTACATCTTTGAGTGCACTCTGGAGGGAGAGTTCAGTGAGTTGTTTTTATTAAACTTTCAGCTACAGTAGTGATATATATAGATGGACTTCTTACAAAAGCGGCCCTACCATGACGTGTTAAAGCGTGAGTAGTGTGAGCGAGAAGGAGGGATGGAGCTATACACCCTATATAGCTCCATCCCTCCTCGCTCGAACTACTCACGCTTTAACACTTCATGGTAGGGCCGCAGGGCGTTTATTTAAGGCGTATTTTATCATTTTTCTCTTATTCAAATGACTTGGTAAACTGGTTTGAAGGGGCTGTCTTTTGCATAATATGACGTTCAAAAAGTATAGACTTCCAGTCTTAAAAAATCTTTTTTCCTTATTTCCCCCACCATAGCTTTCCACCCATCCTCATTTGTTACCTTCTCTCCAGAAAAAAAAGTTCTTGACACCAGTACAAAGTAAACATTTCTCAATAGATCCAACGGAAGTGGCGATAAATGAAAGACATATTGTATTGTATGTATTTGTGGTTCGTAAAGTATTTTTATATTCATTTATCTTTCTTATTTCAGAAAAAATAAGTGGCGACGGCCTAGCGGTGAGGTCTCCAAGGTTCAGCTCCACCGGGGACCTGGTGTGGCTCCAGCGCAAGGCTGGCGGCCCGCACCACGCGTGTCACGAGCTCGTTGTCAAGAAGAAGGGCTCTGTAAGTTTACACTTTTTTTTGTGTGAGAAATATTCAAATGACTTCTACTAGAGAAGGAGTGTCAGACTCTTACTGACTGAAACCCTGGAAGTTAGCCTCTGAATAATTGGATGCAAATAAGCAATAACATGGCAACCGACATAGCTGCTGCCATTTTGAAAAAGTGCATTTCATATTTTCGAACTGTTTAGTTCAAAATTTACACGATAAAGAAAAGGCTTCTTCTAGAATCATAGTTAAAAGAAGTAATTTGAAACGGTGAATAACAATGCCACTAAGCCACTATAACAAAAAATCAATTCGTAAATTTTTGTGTCATTTGGTATGTCGGGCCAGAGCATCACGCATGAATACAGTTTTCGTCAAATAACTTTGCCCCTCTGAAGTTAGCCATTTGCAAAGATCGCTTGGTGCAGTCACGTAGCCGGGAGCAAGCGGGACGCAAGCATGCATCGAACGTAAACGTAAGACAGAGACATAAAATCGCGCCCCGCCCCCATGTCTCTTACGCATGCGCAGTTGCAGTGTGTTCGTAATTTTGACTACTACGCAGCCACTCGACACGACATCAGAGGGGCAAAGCTATTTGACGAGAACTGTACTGTACTTAAGTCTACCTTTCTGTTTTCAGGACACACTATCCACACTGATTGAAATAGTGGAGTCTTCAGTGAGCATATCGTTCGGGGATGTCTCGGAAGCGTTCTTCGGCTTGTACTGCCAGGCGCTGCCCGCTCGCTGCTTCAGCGCGGCCGGCAACAGGATCGTGTTCTCCAGTGCACAGGAGACTGAAGTGCGCTCTTATGTTTATAATATTGGTATGTGTTTTCTTCCTCTTCCTCATTTACTTCTTCACGGAATCTGAAATTGAACAATACCGCCAAGTGCAGCAAGCGTCGCCTTAATAAAAAGCGATAATCGCTTGAATACGCGATAGACGCAGTCATTTTTTTGGCAAAAGCGGTAGGCGCCCTCAGCGCGACTCCGATTCCGGTTTGCTGAACAAATGTACGCGGCGATCGCGTATTCGCGCTATGAGCGCTTCCATTAAACGAGGGCGACGCCCCAGTCCTCAGATTGCTTGAAAACTAATCTTCATATTTTATCATTTTTGTAGTGGATAGGTACTAGGTTTTTAAAGCACATTTCATAAGACTTTAACAGCACATAGTCGAAACAGGTTGACTTAAGCCAAAAAAATTAGAGATAGAGAGAGTTTAGAGTTAGTTGATATTAGCCAATGAGGGTTTTCTGCTAGGAATTTCTCCTGTATCGTGGGTGCGTTTACAAACATACAGAGTCACATACACAAACAGCCAGACCCGGAACAACTATCTGTAGGCCATACAAGTATTTGTTTTGTGCGGGAATCGAACCCGCGACACGCAGCATTAAGACTGAAGAAGTCCAGGTACCTGTCAAACCACATAATTATGTTTTCCCTTGTATGTTGGTCGGCTTTGGGGGTCCAAAGCCGACCAACATACATAGTTCGGAAAAGTCTAGGCAGATTAATTGTTGTCTTTACATCCATTCATTGTAAATACCGTTGATAACGTAGCAGCCACCTCCCGCAGAGTCCCGGCGACTCGTGGACATATCGAGCAGGGCGCAGCGCGGCTGCACGTCCATCCTCGACGTCCGCGGAGACGTCATACTGGCCACGTGCTCCAACATTCTAACTCCGGGACAGGTAAAACTAATTTGCTTTTTTTAATTCCATTATCCTCCTTTCGATCACTCCACTGGCTGAACGGATTTGAATGGTACTCAGATTGATCTGAGTACCATTCAATTCACTCGGGTCTTGGCCGCTGTCTAAACTTGTATAGAATATTAATTTATTAAGGACGTTTACATTTACGTTATGGAGGGGTGAGGCGATGCCCACGTGCTCGACAAAATACACATAATATGACGTTATATTATGTGTATATGTGAGCACGTGGGCATTATGTTCTATTCACGGGTAACACTGCATTGGAAAAAGATTTGCAATGATCATAAAATTATAAACGTACTGTATATTCCTTAAAATCTCTTCCGAAATGTGGCCTATGAAGCCACTGATAGACCTGAACATTCACTTGTAATGAGCATTCTAGCGAATTTTAAAATTAACAGGACCGTTTTAGCGAGCATTCTAACGAAACTAAAGTTAATTTGCTTCGAGTTTTTTGCCGAGTCGAGCAATTTAATCAGCGTTCCGCCGCCGTCCCTATCCGCCCACGAGCATTTCTTATAGCTTTTGGTAGAATTATCGTGTAAATGTTCGTAGCGATGTTCGGCTCTATGCTCGGCTCTGTTCGTTGTTCAGTTCGACAAATTTAAAAACAGCGAATGCTCGATGTTCTGTTACAAGTGAATCTTCGAGTCTACCAGCACCTTAACATTCCACCTCTTCCTATCCCAGAGGTTACATGCGTGATGTTGTCCTGTTGCAGTTATTCATAGCCCGCCTGCCGGCCGAGTCGCATGAGTCTGAGATCGTGTGGAAGCGAGTCAGTTCCGCAGAGGCGCCGCCCTTCGTCACTGAATCTGAAGTCGTCTACCTTGATCTAGGGGAAAAACCTAAAGGTGAGTTTGTTATGATTACTAGCATCCCACCCCGGCTTCGCACAGGTGCTTTTATTGCGGATTTTTTAGAAAGTCTCTTTTATACAAACCTTGTCCTAACATTATAGAAAAAATCTAATTAGTCCGTCAGATAGATTTCCAAAAAATATATCGGCGCATCCTGGACAGTCTCACGTAATATCTCATGAGACTGGTCAATCCTCCCCTTGCGGTGAGGGTTCCCACCGCGGTCCGGTCAAGCAGCCTGCTGTGTTTCGTCGATGCGTGGGAGTAACAAGGCATCTTCTGGGCACGCTCGCTCCATCATAGAGCTCATCCATCGCTTCCCATCACGCGGGATCAACCCCCCCCCCCACAGCCGCTGCAACATGAGGAGACGCCCGGGCGTCCCCCTACTGCGCGGGGCCGCGGGCGGCGAGCGTTGGGTGGCTCGCCGTCCGATCAAACCCAGGTCCGGGTCGACGGCGCGTTGTGTTCCACGCGCGCCTCAAAGAGATGTCAGCATAAATAAATAAAATATTAAGTTTATTGGCACAAAATACCTTTGTATACAATACCAATACATTTCTCACACCGCCCGCTAGAGCCAGAGGCTGCCAGAGTTGCGGAATTTGTTCGAGAGAGTCACTGCCGCCCTGGAATCCAAAAGGCTTTAAGAGAAACACGGATGGATTTTAGTCAGTAGGAATCTGACACTCCCTTCCGATCCGCCCAAGGCATAAGGAGTCATTTGATGATTTCCCAACCATACAAAAAAACCTATATCGTCGAGGATAGTGCAATACCGCGTAGCTACGTTTTGATTTAAGGTCTAAATTTATGTTAGCTACGTTTTACTTTAAGGTATTAATTAGTATCAAACTACACTGAAATTTCAACCTTATTGCATAGTGCTACTTACACGGTATTGCATTATCCATAGTCCAATACCGCGTAAAACTACGTTTTGATTTAAGGTCTAAATTTAAAGGTATTAGCTAAGTTTTGCTTTATGTTATTAGTATCAAACTACACTGAAACAACCTTATTGCATAGTGCTACTTACGCGGTATTGCACTATCCCCGACGATATGTGACATTTTCAGTTTTAATATCACTGAATTGCTCCACAGAAAACTTCACGGCGATATACTTCTCGCCAGCCGTAAAGAAGAATAAGAAGCTGCCTCTAATTGTGTGGCCGCATGGCGGACCGCACTCCAACTTTGTCAACGCTTTCTCTTTAGAGGCGGCCTTGTTTAATATGATGGGTAAGTTTTAGTTGTAAAGTCTTTACAGTTCTCGTCAAATAACTGTGCCCCTCTGAAGTTGGCTACGAGTGGCTGCGTAGTGGTTAAAATTACGAACAAACTGCAACTGCGCATGCGCGGGCGGGAATTATGGCGGCGCGATTTTATGTCTCAGTCTTACGTTTACGTTCGATGCATGCTTGCGTCCCGCTTGCTCCCGTCTACGTGACTGAAAGAAAGAAAGAAAAATATTTATTTGACTGCACCAAGTGATCTTTGCAAATGGCTAACTTCAGAGGGGCACAGTTATTTGGCGAGAACTGTGAAAATTATAAGACACTAGATCCGATTTTAGTCCAAGGCCAAACTTTTTAAGCTACTTCACTTCAGTAAGTAACTCGAAGGTTTGGCTAAAGGTCAAAAGAATTGCGATGACTTTAAAAGCTGCTTATTCTATATTTCAGTGTTTTTGAAGGTTAAGGCATGAATTAAAGTTAGAATTAAATAAATAAATATGTTGTGTATTAAGATGAAAAACCAATGATAAGTTAAAAGTTCATTCACACAAAGTGAGTTTTTGCTCGACCAAATGCCTTAGGACTTAGTGCGAGTTTTTTAACGCATTCGATCGCGTTAACGTAAACGTTGGCTTATGTCAAATTATATGAAAAAAAAAGGTTTTCCGTTATTGTCACCAGAAGGCGCTTATTCAGTTTCAATACAATTGACGTTTACGCGATCCAGAACGTTAAAACACTCGCACTAAGGCTACAGTACTATAACGGAAAGTTGTATTGCGATAAAGAGACCCTCCTTTTTTAAATAAGCCTAAAAATAAAGCTATTGCTACTAAAAAGTAAATATCGATATTATAGGGAGGGTGCACGGCGTAGACTATGCCATCTAGTGTTGCAAATTCGAAGCTTTCACGTGTTACTTGTCATTGACACTTCTGAGTTGCCACCGATAGTTCCTGCAAGTTCCCTATACGATTTTCAATGGCTAAAATATATTATTGTAAGATTCTTCAAATGTTGTTAACTCAATCTTCTACTATTATTCATCACTTCGTACACTAAAAACACAGTTCTTAGTTTCGCGGTATTAGGCTGCGTTTCCACCAGAGATGTGCGATGATGCGTTACGAGGGATATGTTTTTATGAACCAATAGAATCGCTTACGCTGAGCGAGGCTAGGTAAATGAAGCGATTCTATTGGTTCATAACAAAAATATCCCTCGCTACGCATCCTCGCACATCTCTGGTGGAAACGCAGCCTTAAGGGCGTTTCCGCGGTACGGCTTTTCATACAAACTGTCAAATCCTTATTTTTCAAAATTAATGAACCGATTTTAATAAAACTTGGTATGCGTACGCTAGATATCTAGTTCTAAATAGTTATCAGATTTTTTTTCGAAAAAGAGTTCAGGGGGAAGGATATATAGTGATTTTTCACTTTCTATAGAAAACTTAAAATCGCTCTATCTCTCCTCTAAAATCTTTATCAAAAATGTTTTCTGAAAACTGTTTACACCTGGATATCTAGCGTATGCATACCAAGTTTCGTTAAAATCGGTTCATTCATTTTGAAGAATAAGGACTTGAAAGTTTGTATGAAATGACATACGTACACGCTCTTAACTAAGCAACTTTAATTCACTATTAAACTCAACACAACACCGAAATCAGTCCATAAAGTAGTCAGAAACAAATAAAATTTCAGGGTTCGCGTCGTTACAAGTGAACTACCGAGGCTCCACAGGCGCGGGAGAGACCTCTCTAAAGTCCTTACTCAGCAAATGTGGCGACAAAGACGTCAAAAACTGCAAAGCCGCCACAGACTATGCGCTTGAAAACTACCCCATAGACGGGAGGAAAGTGTTCCTAACGGGAGGTTCACATGGCGGGTTCCTGGTTACCCATTTGAGTGGGCAATACCCGGATACTTATGCTGCAGTGGTTACCAGGAACCCGGTCATAGATATCGCCAGTATGTTCAATTCCACGGATATAGCTGATTGGTAAGTTTGCATGTTTATTTTATAATGAAGAAGGAAACATCATTTCAGGAAACCCTTATTCTGCGAGTGTTACATTGTTTACTGCTAAAACGTTTGCAGCATTCACTGTTAATACAGAAGATCACTTCACCACACAAACAAAATACGACCTAAACAATGTAACATTCGCAGAATGAGGGTTTCCTGAAATGATGAGCATCTGGTGGCAGCACCGAGAGGTCAGGTCCAACCACCTGTCAACATGTTAACGTTTTCTGACATTTGTTAAATTGACATCAACGTCATATTTACGTCAAATTTTTTAAGGTTTTTTTTTTCAATGAAGAGCCACCACCACCCCACCAGAAGTGATTCATAACCTGCGAGTCAAATCTGTCTCCTAACGTCTTCAGAATGCTGTTAGGACTTTCTTGCCTTCTTTCCTCGCACCTTTCCTTGGCAATCATGAATATTATGTTATATTTACTACACTGGAATTATATAAAAGTGGTAATTGAACGTTATTAAATAAATATCAACAGAAGTCTGCCCTAAACGTATTAGGATTTATTTTATTTTGTTTCTGATTACTTTATGTTCGACTAGCTTTTACCCGCGACTTCGTACGCGTATATCCCTTTATGTCCCGTTCCCGTATAGCCTATAGCCTTCCTCATCAAACTGAGTCGCTGCGCGCACTATTTTAGGAAGCAAAACAATATGGAACTTTATTGACTATACAAGAAAGTCCACATTTCAGTGAGAGAATTTCCCGCTTTCAAGTTCTAATAATAAGAATAAAACATCAAATGCTAAATCACTTGACCAATGACCTGGTGAGGGTCGCGGGTAGCCGATGGATGCGAGACACACAGGACCGGTTGTTGTGGCGACACTTGGGGGAGGCCTATGTCAGTGGACGTCTTTCGGCTGATATGATGATGATGATGATGGTGACTAAATCACTTATGTTGCGGAATTTGTTCGATAGAGTCACTGGATCGCTAAGGGCATTTGGAGGAACACGGATGGGTTTTAATCAGTAAGAGTCTAATACTCCCTTCCGCTTCAATTTTATTTGATGATTTCTCATCACTTATGCCATCAGTTTTTAAACTACCCTACTACAAAAAATAATAATTCCTCACTAGGTTTCGCCTCAGCCCGAATAAACTACCGAGGCTCGATCGGTCACGGAGACGACAACGCTCGATCTCTCATATCCAACGTCGGGAAATACGACGTACAAGACTGCTATCTCACTCTAACCACTCTGCTAGAAACAGATGGAAGGTTATCTAAAGAAAACGTTTTCCTCTATGGAGGCAGTTACGGCGGCTTGATAGTAGCCTTTCTAGCTGGGTTATACCCTGATAGGTTTAAATCTATGGTGATGAGGAATCCGTTGATAGACCTGGCTACTAAAGGCCATTATGCTGATAACTCTGATGGGTAAGTATTAAATGTTTAGGGAATTTTGGAGTGGGGGTCTAACAGGTTTTTTGTAGTAGATATTTGTGTAAATAACGTTCAATTACTTACCGCTTTTTATTAATACTTTTAGAATAGGATATGACATTATTGTTTATTACCTATTTATTTTTGTTTTCTACCTCCTCAATTGTTGTTAATCTCTTTTTCAACACATTTGCTCCAAAAATGCATTAACGAAGCCAATATAAATTGTTCTTAAGTTCAAAATTGCGCACGACACAATGGAATGTGCGGTAAAATGGGTACTCTCATCTAAGTACCTATTTTACCGCATACTCCGTTGTAAATGGAAATTAAAACAAAATTGTTATTTATAAACAAATTAAAATCATAATGCACTTTATTTTAAATCGTGTACTGCGTGCATCCTGTAACATACTTGTGTGAATGAGATAAGGTTTAATTTGCCTAGTTGTTCAGATCGTAATTTCCATACTGACTTTGCCATTACCCAGGTGCGCAGTCGAAGCCGGTTTTGACTTCACGGAGAAAGGCCCAGTGACTGAAGAATTACTGCTCGCTATGAGACGGGCATCGCCAATAGCCCATGTTCACAAAGTAAAGGCACCGACAGCTATCATGCTGGGCTCTGGAGACCAACGCGTGCCGCACTACCAGGGCCTGGAGTACGCTAGGAGATTGAAGGCGAATGGTGTCACTACCAGGTAAACTATTTAAAAATACTTTGTACATTTTGATGCAAGTGAGCTTTTGCAGCCGAGGTGAAAAGACGCCGGAGGCGAAGCCGAAAGACTGCAACGGCAAATGCTCACGTGTATCAAACGATATCTTTCAAGGCTTTTTAAGGTTCATTTTCGAAGGAAAAAAATCATAATCACAAATGGCTCACGGTTTTTTTCTTGCTCCTCGTTGCTTCTAAGTGTAAATAAAATAAAATAAAAAGCCATTTATTTCTTACAAGCTTAACTTAAATAACAATAATTGTAACTACTAAGTATATTATACCATCCTACTTTTACTTACTTGTATTTACTAATTCTATATGTATCTTCTAGTAATAGTATGCTGAGGCATTATTGCCGCTTGCAAGAACCCTTCCACAGGTAAAGGCCTCCTCCAAAGCTAACCAGGACTCTCTAGACTGGGCTACTTCAACCCAGTTTGCTCCTGCTGTTTTCTTTATTTCGTCGTCCCACCTATTGTAAGGTCTTCCTATCTTTCGTTTGCCTTGTGGGCCCTTCCACATTGTCACCTTTTTAGTCCATCTCTGGTGCTGAAGGCGCGCCACATGTCCAGCCCACATTAATTTTGAAGCCATCGCTTGTTTTAGTACATCAGTTGCTTTAGTAGTTTGTCTAATTTTTGAGTGCCGAATTTTCTGTATTTTATTTAGATTTAACATACTGCGTTCCATTCCTCTTTGGCATGTGATCAACCTGTTTTGTATATTGTTAGTAAATCAGCTCAGCTTCTAAGTGTAAAAGAGTGAAATTCACTTCATTGCGACATTAAAAAAAACTTTTTCACGAAAAAATGAAACCGACTTCCAAAAACATTACAAAGTTCAAAATAACTTTAATTTCGGAAGTCGGTGTCAAATAACGAAAAAGCAACCAAAAACACAGAAAGGTTTTTATTTTTCATTTTTTAGTGGTACCCCACACCTAACAACACCACTGGAAAGTCACAGGAAAGCAAAAATACACAATTTCGTGTACATGGATGATTTTTCCACATATTTTTTCCAGCTATTTGGATTTAAAAACCCAAACTACGGAACCGATTTTGATAAAATTTCAATGGGACCATTTGGGAAGTATAGTATACCCTTTTCAACGAAAAGAATTTTTAAAATCGGTTGGCAAGCGACGGAGTTATGCGCTAACAAACATAAAAAAAAATACAAACATCCGAATTGAGAACCTCCTCCTTTTTTAGAAGTCGGTTAAAAAAAAGAAAAAATACAAACATCCGAATTGAGAACCTCCTCCTTTTTTAGAAGTCGGTTAAAAATAGTTGGTTAGACCACGCAGTTCCCTCTATCGGTGGTCGTGGAATTATTCCATTATGCTAAGTAGTAACCTATATTGTTCATAATATTCTAGAATTTATTTATTCGTATGGAGTCGCCTGGCTCGCTCCGTATTATAATGGGACTGAAACCTTACTGGCGAATTTGTACCCTCCTCTGATTAATCCCATTGGTCCGACCGTCCTTATATAATATGTTTTTACAACTTATATGTACAATATACTTTATTTCCAGGATCTACATGTACGATGACAATCACTCGCTATCCTCACTGCCTGCGGAGATGGACAACCTGATCAACGGCGTCAACTGGTTCATGCAGCATCTTGATGAGCCCCCAAAGGATATTGAAAGCTGTTGACCCTATCTTGTATGAAATAGTTTTCTGGCCTGGCGCTGCAGTAAATAATTCTGAATACATTTTGTGCTAAGCATTTTTTTTCTTGAAAACTTTTTTATAACAATTGTTGCGAACTGCCGGTAACAAATCGTTCCCTATATTATGAGGCGTTTTATGAGTAAGCATTTATATAAAATAAAAATAGTCTGAATAAATGTTGGTGCTGAACTAAACGTTTTTGCGAACATTTGTCGAGTTTGTAAAGCCTATAGTGTCTATCCCTCAACCAGGGTATGTTTAGATAAGTTTGTAATAAAATATTAAATGTCAATAAATCAGTCTTTTATATTTTGTGCTTTTTAATTTTTTACCCATGCATTTTCCCTTTAGTTTTTCTTCCAAGAGTTAGAATATGACTAGGATTGAAGAAAACGCTTAGAACCGAGCGCGAATGATGTTTTGACTTTTTAATTTTTAAAAATGAACAGTTCGATTTCTATAAAAATATTTTAAAAAGTAACGGTGACAGTAATGCTAACGTGTTTAGATTGTTTTAAAACGCATAAATCGGGCGACACACCGCTGTGAGGGATCTTGACCGGTAATTAAAACGTCAAAAGAGCCAGGTGCCAAGTTAACGCGTAAGGGTAGTAGTAAAACTTATTGGCCAGTCTATCGAAAACAACATCAAAAATAGATCCTTTTGGTAGGTACACACTAATTTTCAAAATAAAATAAGGACTTATAATCGTTAAAAACATAAATAAGTCTATCGAATATCAAGGGCCTGACAAGAGCCAATATTTTTGTAAAGGGTGGATACTAAAACTAGGGGTTGGATAGCAAATGGTACGGTAAAACAAAGTGCCAATAAAAAGGAAAATTACACAGCTAGGCACCTAATCACCCGTATGATTGGGTTATAGTATACGTATAAAACGGTAGGTCAAGTGGCGTATGGCAGGGCGGTTAAAATGCACTGAAAACAGGGAGTTATATTGCACTCTTATTTTAGGCAGATATTTGAGTAAAAGTAAGGAGTAGGTACTATCAAGTAACTTGAACCGAGTGCCTGCCGTGCAACTATAAAAAAAATATTTTTTTGTGATTATTCCGGCTAATCTCTGAAATTCACTGGAAGGATTCCATATGGAGTAACTTAAGAGCGATAAATAAACTTGGTATGCATACGCCATCCAACCAGGTCTAAAAAGTTAGTTGAGAACATTTTCGAAAAATAAGGACGCTCTTAACATACGTATTTGAGAAAATAATTACTCAAATTATTTGTGCTGTTTGACGCGGACGAAGTCGCTTGCAACAACTTTATCTATAATATTCTTAACCTATAAACTAACCACCCACTCACCCAAAGGGCAATGGAGAGGGCAATGCTCGGAGTTTCTTTGCGTGATCGAATTAGGAATGATGATATCCGCAAGAGAACCAAGGTTACCGACATAGCCCGAAGGATCGCCAAATTGAAGTGGCAGTGGGCAGGGCACATTGCTCGCAGAACAGATGGTCGATGGGGCCGAAAAGTTTTGGAGTGGCGACCGCGTACCGGAAGACGCAGCGTTGGAAGGCCTCCCACAAGGTGGACCGATGATCTGGTGAGGGTCGCGGGTAACCGATGGATGCGAGACGCACAGGACCGGTTGTTGTGGCGACACTTGGGGGAGGCCTATGTCCAGCAGTGGACGTCTTTCGGCTGATATGATGATGATGATGATGATGATAAACTAACGTTTATAAATGCATGATTTGAGATTTGAGATCGACAACCGTCTTCAAGACGTTTGTCGATCTTAAAATAAGAAGCACAAGACGAGCACAATATTACTATTAGGGCATCGGAACCGGTTTTTCCCGGTTCCAAAAGAACCGGGAATTCCCGGTTCTGAGGGTCCCTGAAAGAATCGGTTCTGTAAAACGGAGAACCGGTCGTTTCGGTTCTTTTGGTTCTCTCTTAAAATAAATTTAGAAATAATATTATCTCTATAATACCCTTTATGCTAAATATCAAGTTATTATCCAAACAGAATAAATACTGTTATTTCACTGTTAAATTAATAAATAACGTTATTATTTTAATATTATTGGATGAATCTTTACGAAACTAACGAATTTTTTAAGGGATTCGGCAACATTAAGGTAAATGCTCCAGGATACCCCGCGACATTCAAATTTTTGATAGTATGGTAATAAAAGTTGTATTCGCGGTAATGACATTGACATCAAATGACATCAACACTACTGTAAGGGTAGAAATGGCTCTGTTTGAGAATGGTGGTCAGAGACAGCGAGGACGATACCTATCGCTGGCTTATCAACATTTACTATCGATTCCACCCACTAGTGTGGAGCCGGAACGTATATTTTCTTCCGCCGGGATAGTTTGCAATAGACTCCGTTCGTCGTTAAGCGACAAAACTTTAGACGCACTTATTTTTTTTCGTTCGTTTTATCTAGGAAAGAAGAAACCCAATACGTAATGCTCAATTTAATAAATGATTTTATTGTTTGGTTTATCATTTATTTGCGATTTTTGTGTGCTTGTTGATTTATTTTGAGCGGATTTGTGAAAGTTCCTATGTCTAGCTTGCAAGATTGTTAATTTTTTTAAAGTTTAATTTTTATTATTTCATAGATACTTTTGATCTTTGTAGTGTAGTGAATTATAAACAACTGATGGTCAACTGGTTGTGAAAACCCTGAATTTTAAAGAACTGATTGTTGCCAAAAATACTTAAAAACGATGTTGTAATTTGAGTATAATTAAAAAAAAAATATATATATGCTTTTATTTAGATCCTTTCCCTTTATTCGTTTTTATAGTAGGAATTCTATATAAAAGATAGCATACCTTTTCAACTTGAATTTATGAAAAACCCGAAAGAACCGAAAAATCCGGGTACTCGGTTCCGGCTTGAGTTTAGAACCGAAAGAACCGGTTCCTAAAATAGGGCCGGTTCTCGATGCCCTAATTACTATCACGAGTCCTCGCTCTTTCACTAAACTTAAACTACATAGGTAGGTATTCAATCGTTATTTACTCCCCATTAAAATATTTTTGGTTGTTTTGTACAAAGTTACACTCCTGTGATATCTTCACTGTGGCATTACCTCCCCTACCGTAACGAGACAGGTGCCCGCCATGTGTTGTAAACGCAAAGCCCACATGTCCGGACATTCGTGACGTCATTTATTAGTATTAAGTGCTACCCAAGTGCGATACATGCACTTGAGACAATTATGTTTATGACGATGGTTATAGTTCAATCGTTTAAACAACAAATGAACATTGTTTATTTGTCGTTAGGAAAAATGGAAAAATCGACGAAGTTTAAGGGTGTCGCTAATCTAAAGCTAGATATTTGTCCTTTGTGCTCTATCCCATGCTCAAAACAAGTGTTAGGTAGTAGTTTGGAGGCAGCACACACAACAGCTAGTACCTATAGACTGACAGTGCAAGAAACTAAAAATATCTGTGCAGCGAACCTACGAAAGCGAACTGCCCAGAAACTTTGTAGGGTCCTTACACTCCTTATCGAACAAAAATGTCATTATTTTTATTTTTGATATACGAGTAAGTACCTAAGGCTCGCGTTCGTCCGCAATGTCAGCTGACATAAAGTGATGATGTGATCGACGATAGAGCACGCTTGCCTGAAGTTGAAGTAGGTAACCTATTCACTCTTGACATAAATATCCCCAGGTTGTAGATATCAGGAAACAAAGAATTCCTTGCCCCCGGCAAGAAATTCCACTCCATAGCCTACTGTAGTAGCAATGAAAGTAAATACCTATGTCCAAAGCGCTGCGTATTGGTGGGATGTCCATTTAGCCGTTGGTCTTGTAGTCCAATCATGGAACGGGCTCGGCAGAATAAAATTGTGCAATTCAATCTCCACAAGAAATGTAGATAACTATAGCCTGTCGATAGAAAACAAACAGGCTGGCAACTCGGCGTCGATGTTCAAGATCATCAAGCTAGTACGGAGTACCTATCTGTTCAAGTTCTATTAACAAACACTGATAACCGAGGCCAGTGCAAAGGTTTACCTGCATAGTCCTAGGTCGATCCCACCTAGGCGATATCAGGGAGTTCCTAGAGAGGGAAATTTCGGAGATAGGTACAAATATTACCTAGGTACTGCTTACTTAAATTTAAATAAAAGAGTTTGACTGCAAGATGTTGTTTTCACTGAATTACAATGACAGTCGAGTTGTAAGCAACAAGTTACCTACAGGGGCTACAGGTAACAGCGATTTGTTTTGATAATTTACATATCGTTCAAATTGATTCACAAGTTTTGCCACGGAAAGTTGTGACTTGTGCCTGAATTAAATTCACCCTAATTATTTATTATCACTGTCGCTAATTATTTACCGAACCATAGACAATACCGTGACGAGATATAATGTTATTGTGAAAAATAATGTATTCCCGCGTTTTTTACCCTCTGTGGCGGCCATATTGTCAGGTGTAGCCGCCTACCGGAACGTAGGTACCTACCGTGCCAGTCGCCGGGTCCGCTTCCAAATTCATCCCTTATTATTAAAAAATCTAATTGCGATGGGGTTTCGAGAGGGTGGACTAAAACCACTCTAGTTTGCAAGGTTTTGGGTTGATATTTGAATGTACAGAACCGTTCTTTATTTTTTTTTTGATCACGGACGTTGTGGTTTCACGAAATCAAAAGTTCCAATATTCTGGAAAGAACTATGAGCGAAGGGTATCTAGGGAAAGGTAAGTGACGTACATTTTAAATATTCCCATATCTAGCTGTTTTCTTAGCTCTACCTAGAATTGGCATTGGCAATTAAGTAGGCAAGTACCTACTTAATTTGGCGTAAAGTAGCCTATATAAGGTACCTATACAAATACCTACGGAGACTGTACGTATAGGTAGTGCTGCTACTGCCTAGCTGCTTCTCTTCCTCTCGACGAAGCTTTCACCTATTTATCACGCGAAATTCCATTGGGCCAACTAAAAAGACATAAACACTAGTTAGAACTCGAGCCTGAAATTTTGCATAGTCATACATACGTTTCACAAGTTAGTGACCTCTAGCCCCCCAAGTAATTAATTACCTACGTTTTACTGAACCAAGATTTATTAGAAACGTAACGCATGGAATTAGTAAGTCTCTAGCAAACATGATATCGGCGTTAAATCACGTTCCATGCTAATGTGATTAACAAAAGAGTTAACTAAGGTCAAGTGTAACGACCTCTTAACCTTTCATATCCAATCACACGGGTTGATCTGCGTAATTACTGAAATAAATTGGCTTATCAACTCATTTTGTACGTACCTATTTTTAGTCATTGGATAACGTATAGGTACTCCAGTTTGCATTTAGAACATGGTGGGACCCCACAGGTAAAAAAACCGGCCAAGTGCGAGTCGGACTCGCGCACGAAGGGTTCCGTAACATTATTTATAAAAACCGCATAAAAATCACGTTTGTTGTATGGGAGCCACCCTTAAATATTTTTATTTTAATTAAATTGTTTATTTTTAAAGTGTATGGTAACCAAGTATTCTGTGACCTGTTGCCTTTATAAATATCGAGCAAAAATAATCATGTTTGTTGTATGAGAGCCCCCTTAAATATTTATTTTATTCTGTTTTTTTAGTATTTGTTGTTATAGTGGCAACAGAAATACATCATCTGTGAAAATTTCAACTGTCTAACTATCACGGTTCATGAGATACAGCTTGGTGACAGACGGACGGACAGCGAAGTCTTAGTAATAGGGTCCCGTTTTTACCCTTTGGGTACGGAACCCTAAAAATGGCGACGTAGTGTAGGTACACCCCCATAATACTAGACCAGCCGTTGACCTTTCGGCGAATGTTAGTTTTTTTGTTTTTTTTTTATTGTTCTTCCATGTTACAGCGGGTAGGTACATAATTCATTATTTATTTTTTCAAATCAAACTTTATGGACTTATAAAAAACATTGTACAACGTTGAACTAAATGCCTTACGAATTCTCTAGAAGTTTACCTCAGGGACCTGAGTATCGTCTTTTGGCTATACTTACCTAAGCAGCTGTGTGGACCTCTTTTTCCACTGCATGATGATAAAGATATAATAGCTGCCATTATAATTTCAAATAATATAATGTAAACAATGAAAATTAACTAGGTAATCTAACTGGAAACGTGTCACGTCACGAGTTCACGACCATGACACCGACTCGACAATAGACACACCGACTTGACATTTTGTAAAATAGGTAAGTACCTACCTACTCAGATTTTCGACTGCGAAAAACCAGTCTTGACTGTTTGACATTTCTTTGTTTACTTACAACTAACTGTAATGTCAATGGCAGAGTAGGTACCAGCAGTATCTGAGGACAGTTTTACCTGTGAAGACACCTTTTACTCTATTCCAACACAATCTGCGTGCAAAATGCAAATGGTGGTTAGACATTAAGATCACCATTAAAATTTCTTTACCGGTGCGTGCAAATTAAATTCATAACGCGTTAAGTTTCCATTGGATTGGAGGGTGGCCACAGGTACCTAAAGCTGTCCTTAGGGAGGTACAACACTTGCCCCTACGTATACTTTTCTAGAACATAGCCACAAGATAGCTATGTTCTAGAACTGCACCTTACATAAACAATCTTACTTTTTACTCTCATCTCACTACTATTATAAATGCGAGTTTTGATGGATGTATGTTTGTTACTAAGTCACGCAGGAACGGCTGAACGGATCTGGATGAAATTTGGCACAGAGATAGATCATAGTCCGGAATAGCTTTGCTTTTTTATGTTCCTTTGGGACATTTTTCGACATTCACGCGGACGGAACCACGGGCGGTAGCTGGTCCGATTATAAAAGAGAATTATAGTAAAGTACATTACCTACCAACAATTAGTGGTCAAGTTTCAACATATTTGATCCGTCTAAACAGAAAACTAAACAAGTGCTTGTACAATGCCACCCTTCGCTACCCCTGTTTACTTTGTATCGATAATGACTCAGTAAGTCTGAAAGGCTACCCTTGCCATGCTTGGAATTACAAGGTAAAAATATACGTAGGTGTTGTAAAAATCGCAGGTCGGCCCTGGATGCGAATGGCACAGGGACAAAGGCATAATGGCCTAGTTCAAGAGAGTTATGTTCAGCAGTGGTACATAGGTAAGGTAAATAAGCTAACGGTTAGCAAAGGTAAATGGTATGTAGGTAACCATGTGCCTACACTTCTACAGTTTAATAGTCTTAAGCTGAGTGTATGATGGATTTTGCAGTATTGAGAACCCTTTCCGTGAACCATACTGTACCTATGCTGAGCTCTAAAATACCTACAACATTTTGAAGATCCATCTACAGTTTCACATCGCATAGGTAGCCCTTATTTTCGGGAGATGTCAGTCAAGAGGTCCAGGATTTTTAAAACGATGATTTCATCTGTAGGTACCTACAGTAGGTAGGTTAAAGGAAGGTCTTCATAGGACTAATAGGTATCTACATCAATGACTAAGACAGTGCTACGGCTGCTACTTGAAAATGTGAGTGATATAACGGAAGTACCCGCACAAGCTGGCTCATGACGATATGCCTCAGAAATCATCGATCAGGCCCGCACTTAGACTTCTAATAGTCAAAAGAAATATTTACGGTTTGAAAAATTGTTGCACTCCATTAAAATTAATGTTTTTTTTTTTGTTTTATGCGGGTTTCTATTCGAATTTCAAAGTTGTAAAGACTGGAGCTTCTATTGAAGTTTGTGTCAGTTGAGATCGGCTGATGCTGAGTAGCATCTCAGTCCGGTCCTGTCCGATAACCGTGTCTAATTGTCCGGAGCTATCAGCGATGCGGGCCGGCGTTGTCTTGCGGCGGAAAAATATCGATCCCAGCACACACCTGTTCGGAATCGTTCGCCGACGCTGCACACAGCGGGGCGCGCACCTGCCCACTAGCACGCCGCCGCTCCGCGCGCACACACGCACGAGCCGCCGCCACGACACCATGCGCGCGGGGGGGCGCCGCTGACCGTCGCGACGTCACGCCGGCCGCGCCGTCGCCGATCGATTCCTCCCGACATCTTGGACAACACCGTCCACCACATTCTTTTCTCTCAGGTAACTCAACCTTAGTGATCATCTAAGTACCAAACTTTCAAAGCTCCCCGTGTTTCATTATTCATAATTCCAAGAAATCGAAGTTTCCGATATTAGCTGATTCATGAACTACGTGACTCATCGGTTCATTGTCGCAATATTTTCAGGGCGAGCGATGTAGTTGGCCGCGATGCATATAACGTCAGGCCTGTCTCCGGCGTCCGGGGAGATGCTGGACGCGACGTCGCTCAATTTTTATGGAGATTCGGGAGACCAGTATGGGACAACATACTTCGCCGTGGACCACACGGTCCCGGAGTCGTCTCATACCGTCGAGATAGAGTACGTGTATGAGCAACCAGACACGTACGCCATAAACCAAGAAGAAGTGGAAACGGATGTGGCTCAAAATGAAACAGTCGTCTCCACTGATCACGATGATTACTCTAAAAAGATACGCAGCAAAAACAAGCCTAGCAAGATGGTTGTAGATGAGGAGCCGGAGGCTGATTTAACAAACTTGACATGGTTGCAGAACATAACGAATATTATGTCAGTGCCGCAGTTTCCGTTACCTCCGATGTCACCGAGCCCTCAAGTGAAGACGCAGCCGCAGAACACGAGGTTGCAGAAATTCAACCAGACGATAGCCAAGTGCCAGAGAGACTTTACGGAGAACAAACACGAGTATAGGACGAAAAGTGAGAAGAAGCCTCCTTACTCCTACAGCACATTGATCTGCATGGCGATGAGGTACAACAGCGACAAAATGACGCTCTCCGCTATATATTCGTGGATCCGAGATAACTTCAAGTACTACAGGAACGCGGATCCCACCTGGCAGGTGAGTGCTATCGCTTCGGTAGGGAAACCTCGTGATTTAATAAGCGTGTGATCCGCAAACAATGTGATAAGATTACGTCTAATTGGATTTATGAATAGGGAGTCAAGTGTATGATTGATAGGTTTTATTGCATATCCCTTTTGTGATTGGTGATTACGCGGTAGTAAAGGGGACGTGAAAGTATGAATATTTTGGGAGATAACCAATGTTTTTTATATGCCAATTTAGCGCAATTGTCTAATTATTTAATAAGGATTCCTTTCTCCGTTTCAGAATTCCATAAGGCACAACCTCTCTTTGAACAAAGTGTTTGTGAAAGTGGCTCGATCTAAAGACGAGCCCGGAAAAGGGGGCTTCTGGAAACTAGACCTCGCACATTTAGAAGGAACCAAACGAATCTCAAATAGGCCTCACAAGAAGAAGAAATCTTCGTCAAAGGACAACACCACAGAGGAAAAAACTGCAGTCGACAATATACCGCAGGCAAGCGCTGCGGACGATATTTCGAATGAAATAAATCAGGCTGTGAGTCTACATTTGCCCGATTTTAACCTAGGCAGTATTCAGAGCCTTCCTGATATAGATTTGGAGACGAATATAGGAGCTAATGTGATCGTGGAACCGACTATACCACCTCCCATGATCCCTGAAGATGATCTTTCCTCCCTGCTTTTAAACCCAACGGATTGGGATGATCTACAACTCGACATGCTGGATAATTACCTGGATTCTTGTTTCAAGTAAGATTGTATGCATTTATTGTTAGTTGTATAAGTTCTGATTCGATGTTAGTGAGTGTACAGTTTCGTTTTAGAAGTAGACGATGATAATTCTCTTTCGATTTTAATATCGAAACAAAAATATTGGTGTCTTTTGTAGGTGTCCGATTTTTTAATATGACTACGACATTATCTGTGTGTAGATATATTAATTTCTTCGTATCCCGGTTTTTTATTATTGGTGCGATTATAGATATTTGAAACCTTTTAATAATGTTGATAAATAATAAACTGTACGGAAAAAAACTAGAAAGGCCTTTTATAAAACCGTATAACTTTGAGACTTTGTTTGTTCCGTCCGATAAGTTTTGAAATTATAGTAATATAATATAAGCATACAAACATCTGGCTTTTGGAGTTAGGAACAAGTTAATATATCGTGATACAGAAGTTTAGGGTGAAAAAAAAAATCATTTGTAAATGATACATAATTTAGTCTAGTCAGAAAAGGCTTAATGCGAAAGAATATGTAAGTATTATAGTGTTGAATTTGTTTTATATAAAATGTAAGAACATTCGTGATTAGGGACACTTAATTTTAACCCTACAAGTGTATTTTAGTTAATCAGTGATTGACGGATAAAATATCATTTTACCACTATTTTTGTATGTCAGAAGTCATTTATTTTAAAAATACGATGGGAAACTGATACCTAAACAGTATTTTCGGATTTCATTAATTTTGACTATCATTTTTAATGTAGGTAAGCGTTTACGGTGCAAAAATGTATTGAAACCGTCCAAAAAAAACACAGGTAATATTTACTAAGAACAACACGTATCATATTGGTATTGGTATGGCCTTGTGAAATTTGTGTTAAACTAATCACAACTGTATTAAAAAAAAAAAACATTACAGTTGCCCGCATTTTATGTGGCGCATTTAATATTGTTTTTGAAACCTAGTCTTATAATAGTTATTCTTAGCTTAAACAAAATTGTTTATGCACAACTATTTAGAAAAAATCTTTAAGCTCATATCGGGGTATGAAATACTTCTTAACTATTTGTCTCAAAATTAATGATTTTGCTCAATGAAAGCTCAGTCGATGCCTAACAAATTGGGCTATTAATTCGAATTCGAACAAAACAGTATTATAATATTGGAAGTTTTTAGCACAATTAATTGTAGCAAATATTATATTTACTTGATAAAATGTATATCGATTAGAGCCTGCACTATGTGGAAGATTTAGCTACTATGCAAAACTAATATTACCATAAACGTATAAAACTTCATTGATTTTAAATATGCTTAATAGCTTTGCTAAGAAATATAAACGGTTTCGAAAATAGTCAGACAACAAGAAAACAAGGCTAAAAACTAAAGGGAAAAATATTTCAAAAGTTGCTAATTCAAACGCTCTATAATATAAGCTTATGTAAAAAATATACAATGACGCATTTACCGCTCAGTATTATGATGTAAAAAGTATTAATAAATAATTATTTATAAGAAGTGTGGCAATATTTTATATAATTTTAACTATTAGTTTTAAATGACTTGTGAAGCATTATCAGATATCCGTCCAGTATTATGAGGGCAGTGAACTGCTTAGTGAACTGTTTTTGGAGTGAACTTTGCTCAGAAAGATATACATATTGTAAAGCAATGTAAAACTATTTAATGCCTGTAAAAGGTTTGTCGTTTTTCCATTTTAGATTGAGCATTTTATGCTTATCTTTTTAGGAGATTAAAATAATGTTATTTAAAATGGTTAATTTACTATTTGAATAACAGTAATGATGGTCGGAAAAGTATTGTAAATTAAGATATCAGCATCTTATATTAAAAAAAATATCGGTTAGCAATATTGTACTTATTAATTTTGGTGTATAGAAAGCTTGTTCCAAATATTGACTAATCAATTGAAAAAACAAGCGATCACGCATTTTCCTAAAGATAATCCGTTCATGTTAGCAGTGTCTATGCCGAAAAACACTTTATATTATGTACTCGTAGATGTCTTTCTACTTGCACTAAATTAGAAATACGGTGTTTAACATTGTGTAAAATATAGATTAAAAAAAAATTTAGAAATAATCTTCCGTCCGTGAGTGTCTTATAATAATTAAACGACTTAATATAAAAAAAAAATTGACAAAATTATGACAAGAATATTAACCTTTCTCAGAACTCAAACTCAAAAATATTGTTAGCGTGGATAAAAGAAACATAAAATAAATGCTTAAAAATAATTATTGTGATGAAGTGGTGAAATAAACTCTTGCCTCATGTTTGGTCAGTGTTCTCACTCATGAAACTGTTGTCAAAAGTTTAGAGGAAAAGGGCAAATATTTGATAGGTACCAGACATCCTTATGAATTTCTAGCTACATAATTATTATTTATAACTGTAACAGATTTTATAATGTATTATAGCATGTACCTATAAAATCAGTCCAATAAACTGGCAAATTATAAAAGAATAGCAGGAAGGTAGGAGTGATGAAGAAGAAAGCAGGCGTATTTAGACCGTCGTTCCTCTAAATCTAATTTAAAAAATTAAGTGTATAAGAGAAATTGGACTTTTGAGGAAACGGCTAATTCATGTTAAGTGCCTGCAACGTTTACTAGTCATTTTAATATGTGTTTAAATGTCTAGGAATTAGAAGAATAGAAATGTGAGACAAAATATGTATAATTGTAATTTATTTTGTATAACTTATTAAATAATGTACCTACTTACAATGTTTAAAAATAATTTCTTGTGGCACAAATATGTTTTTCCTATTATACTAAGTTTCTACCTACCTACTTAATATAAATTAGTTTTTAAAACTTATTTATATTTACATTTATTATATTATGTACTTAGTTGAAACAATTTGACACGATCAATCAAGTTTAGATACTTACATATCTATTTTTTTTTTATACAAATGTATAAAAACAAATATAATTGAGTAAGAGATGTCGACATAAAGGTTATTAGACTCAAGTGTTTTATAGAAGCAATAAGTACACTATTTCCTCTTTCTTCTCTTCATTTATGCAATCGTGTCAAATTAAAACTTTGTAATAAATAAAATGGTTGTTTTGAAATTGACGCTCAAAATCAGGTCACGGTTTCATGTTTAGAAGTGTCCTTAATACATTCAATAAAGTGTTAAAATAATTATGTTTTTTATTATAATTAACATTTAGCAATTAACAGGTAAAATACTACTATCACTTATCTACAGTTCCCGTCAAATAACTGTGCCCCTCTGAAGTTGGCTACGAGTGGCTGCTTGTTAGTCAAAATTACGAACAAAATCGCAAGAGACATGGGGGCGGGGATTATGGCGGCGCGATTTTGTGCCTCTCAGTCTTATGTTTACGTTCGATGCATGCTTGCGTCCCGCTTGCTCCCGTCTACGTGACTGCACCTGCGCGATCTTTGCAAATCGCTAACTTCAGAGGAGCAAAGTTATTTGAAGCGAACTGTACATGAGTTTTCCCTTTGGAGTTTTTGTAGAACTGCAATGTATATTACATACACTTATAACCTAGTCACATTTAACTATGCGATATTAGCAATTGGGCTTAATCTCCAGTCATCATTCAGAATAACTTCATTTATCAGATTAATCTCAAAAAATCATATGTTTCAGTCTTTACAATATACTCAAGTGACTGCCACCAGTCTCTTATGTTTCTCTTATTTATATCAAACAAATATCTAATAAATATTCATGAAACAAATCATTTTTATAGCAAACTAGAATATAAGTTTCAGCTCTAATACTAGTTTCAAAGAACACACTTGCCATCATTGCGATAGCAGCATTTATATTCCCGCTAGGCAACGTTGGCAACACTGAGGCATCAGCAACATATAGCCTCTCTAACCCCAAAACTTTAAAAGAAGTATCTACTACCGTATTTTTCGAGTCTGGCATCCCCATTGAACAAGTGCCAACAGGATGGTAGCTTGTTAAAGTCAAATGTTTTATGTAGCAGTCAAAGTATGAATCTGTGAAAATCTCAAAGTTTTCACACCCAGGGAAATGATTCTTGTTTATATAACCTCCAACATTTTGGATTGCCTTTGTATTTACAAATTCTATGACTAGTTTCAATCCATTTACTATAGTTTCTCTGTCGTCTTTATGCGTTAAATACTTAGGATCTATTAAAGGCGGTACTTTCGGATCAGTACTGTTTATAAAGACATGGCCTCTACTTTTAGGATGTAGTATTAAAGGTAAAATGGTCCCTACATAACTATCAAAACTTTTAGAAAAATATTTGTCCCATACTTCATCTTTTATGTTCACATTATTTTTTAATAAGCCACCCCTATCTGCGGATAGGCCTACTGGCAACACCATGAATTGTAAATCTGGGTCTGACTGGTTTTTAGTAGACAGGAATCCAATCACTTCACAACCTGGTGTTGTCCAAGGACCTTTTCCATTAATAAAATATTGTAGCACATTGATTGGGTTTATCATGTCCATAGCACTAATTGAAAGAGATTGATTGAATAATACAAAGTCTAATCCAGATCCTATGTGGTCTTGAAGATTTCTACCAACTGGTAGATTTTTAACAACTGGTATCCCCAAAGATTTTAATAGATTTTTAGGACCAATTCCTGACAACTGTAAAATTTTTGGAGTATTGATTGTCCCCGCAGATAAAATGACGCCTTTTCTAGCATATATGTTACTTTTTCTACCAGATAGTAGGGCACTGATGCCTTGAGCAGTGTTGTCATCAAATATGACTTTTTCTACTAAAGCATTGGTAAGGACATGTTTGAATGGATCTAAGTTGTCAGAAGTGGACCATCGCTTTCCATTCTTCTGACTGACAATGTTTTTCGTAAAACCTAGTTTAAAATCTATGCCTAGTTTTTCATAGTTTAATTCTTCAGCAGCAGCTATAACCGCATCTGCTAAATCACTTTGGTATTGTACATCATTTAGATGTAAAATATTTTTTTCTACAAACTCAAACTGTTCTGTTATGAACTCCTTGGAGTGTTTCCCATGGAACCATTCTACATAGTGTGATAGGTTACCTCGGACATGTATCATGTTGTTCAGCTTGGATGAGCCCCCTATGATCTTGCCTTGGGCTAGTTTACATTTCTGAAAGAAAAAAAGAAGACTTCAGCAAGATAATAATAAATTTAGATTAACAAAATGTTGAAAATTTATTATTCTGCCCTAAACTCATTCAAAGTCTATTCTGCCAAGGAACACAGAAACAAAGTTTTAGATATCCAAATCATAGAAAAAAATATTATTAAAGTCAGACAGGTCTTACACATGATACCATACTTATTTCTTTCTGATGGTCGCAAACTCAATTCTACTAAAAGAAACTTACATTATTTTTCATTGCAAAGCAAGCATGCTCCTGAGGCACGGTTTCATACTGCCAGTCTAGTATTGACCCGTGGAAGAATGGACCAAGTACTGGTGCCTCAAGTAATGCATGACTCTTGCTTCCTGCTTCTACCACTATGAAGGTGTAGTTTGTTTCTGTTGCTAGTCTATGGGCGATCAAAGAGCCTGCTGTGCCAGAACCAACTGGAAAAAATGGTTTATTTATTATTGATAGGCTCATCTTTAACCTCAATGTCACCTGGTAGAAAGCAATGACGAATGTGTTTGACAATGGAGCAGGCTTGACTAAAATTAACCAATGCACTCTTATAAGTTATAAGTAAGTTATCTACAAAGATATCAGGAAATACAATGGTATAGTTAAATAGTACTTAAATAATTTAACTTACTAGGTAATTTTATCTCAATAACTATATGAATATGAAAGTATAAGTGTGTGTGGATGATTGTTGGGTAATTTCAATTACACCCTAATGGCTACAGGCATTGGAATGAAACGTAGCATATTATTATTATTATTATAAGCCCGTAGTGTCCCACTGCAGGGCAAAGGCCTCCTTTCTTTCTTTCCACCTCAATCTGTCTTGAGCAATCTGAGTCCAATCCTTTAGGTAGGAGTCCAGTTCGTCTCGCCATCTCCTTTAGGGTTACAGACCGTATTAGGAACAATATACTTCGTTCCAAAACTCAAATCGCAGATGTAGGCAACACAGCTGCCAAATTGAAGTGGAACTGGGCGGGCTATATCTGCCGCATGCCACATGGGAACTGGGCAAAAGTAACCACGGATTGGGTCTCGAACATCAGAAACCGAACATCAGGAACTTAGCATAAGTACTGGTAAATCATGAGCTGAATTAGGACATAGGATACAAAAAGTATCCTATGTCCTAATTCAGCTCTATAGTCAATCTCTGTAGTCCGTGCCCTTTGGATATTATTTAGACCTGCAAAAGGGTGAAGCAGATGACAAAAGCTATTAAAAATATACGTCTATCTATGAGAGCCTATCGACTCTTAACTTCAGAAATTACTGTCATTATTAATCTGCAGTAGTTTACAGAAGCTCTTACCAATGATATAGTCATATTCCGGTTGAATTTCTTGAAAATACTTCGTGGACACCAAATCGCTGTAGTAAACGAGATATGTAAACACTGTAAATATGTGAACACAGGTGCTGAATAAGAAGAACTGGAAACAGTATAATGTCCACATGTCGGATTATAGTTCAATTATTCACTACATTTCTTTGATTATATGAATATCTACTTAATTAAATATTTTTATAATAAGCTATTTTTAGGTTATGTTTAATGTTTATGTACATTTTTTTCAACATACATCAACATGACATTGACATATTCCTGGTTTTTGACAGTTGCACTTACAGTAGTTTTTTATTAGTTGGCAAAGGAAATAGAATAGCAATCAAGAAGGGTTGTGCAGCAGGGCATTTATTCATCCGAAAAGTTCCCTTTGGCTAGTGCTATAAAATACAGGTTATTATTTTGTATTTGCGTTAGTTCAATAGTCAAGGTTTTGCTCAAGTAACTGTTCTCTCACTATTTCCGTACACCGCATATGGCCCATTCAGATTTCCCATCCTGTGATCCTGCATAAATTAATTATTGTTCTTCTTCGTGTCGTGTCGCGCTGGTAGGCAACAGTACATCGAAACGGTCACATGATCATATCCAACGGCGGCGTTGCCGGTGGCAGCGCAAGTCACTTTGCGCATTTTAGATTTTATTCTGCATGTTTTGGGGCACAGATGGCGGCACAGATGACAGCACAGAGTACAGACATTATTGATGGCAGGATAGACGGAATTAATTAAATTATGAATTCTTCCGTGTAGAGAAGTTAATGTAATTAAACAAGCCTTTAATATGTTATCACATTATATTCTCTTATTAAGTTAAAATTAACTTATACATTACAATAAATACAAAACCTCCCAGTATACATAGAAATGTTTTCTTACATGAAATGCTAAAAATTACGCCATATTGGCTTTTTCAGTTGATTTGAATTATGTGCTCAGGCTTCATACTTTCATCAAGAGGAGAGGAACACATTAATGTTTATATATCTCTGGTTCCAATTTCAGCCTATCAATGGTTTCTTGTGGTAGACAATAAACGGGGTTCACAGGTTTAATAGCTTTGTTTCCCAATAGCGAAAGGCCGGCTATCCCGAACAGCGTGTGGAATGGGTCGGGAATATCGCCCGGTCGGTCACTAAAACCGCCCGTCTCTGCGTCTTGGCAAGCTAGGATGAAATTTTCTAATTTCTCCTTTTTTATCCAGTGGAGTCTGTTTATGATAGAGAGTGATGACAGCACCCACCTGGAAATAAAAGTATACTTTTATGTAGCTTCACCCATATTGGATCTTTGATTTAAATAGCACTTAAAAATCAAACTTAAAATGTAAATATAAAAACAGATTATTATTTTTTAGGACCGGATTTGTTGGTGTATTTGTCAAAATATTTGCGTTACTTGGATAACAAAAAATATTCGCTCAGGTTCATCATCTGCCTAGCTTTTCCCAACTAGAACTCGAAGTGAGGTGCTAAGCATCGTGTTGTCACGGTGTCAACTGACCCTTATATCTATGGTTTTGCCACAGTGCAAACTCAGTTACGACTTATCCTTACCAAGAGTAGCACAGGTCGGGCAGTTTCTCCGGCCTGCCATTGAGCCCACCGCTGGGCATCTGTCGCTCAGACAGCCACCATGCAAGGCGATTTATTCTGACAGCATCTAATCTCTTGCAGATAGATAGCGTCCCTACACAGCAGTAGATTAGGCCTGAAAAATGTAAAATTGAAATTAAAACTTATCTAAGCAACTGAAAGCACGTTATCATCATGAATAACCTAACTTTGCCCACAGCTGGGCTAGGCTATAGGCTTCTTATCCTGTGACAAATACCACGCTCCTGTGCCAACTTGTCTAGATTCTACATGTGATGGCAACACTACCAGAGAGCACATAAAAAAATGAAAATTATGGACACAACTTTTTTTCTCCTAGATGGCGTTGGATTCTCCTTTTTCAAAAATAGTTACTTTACTGTGTCATTTTAAAGGGTACATTCTACTTGCCCGCATGGCTCTCGGATCCTGGCTTCGACCCATAGCCTCCATCAAAGTTCATACAACTGATCACAAACTTAGCTGCTTGGTCTACGTCAATCGCATCCATGCGATTCAGGAGTGACAGACACATCACTGCACAGAACGAGAATCTTGTGTCCACCTCGCCCCATTGGTCGCCTGGTTTAGCAAAAAGAAGTTTTGTTTAGTTAAGAAGAAGATTCTAAATGTTTATTTGAGTGATTAACATCACCACACTCATTGACTCATTCTCTATTGATGAAGAATGAATCAGTTGCCGTCGATCGACATACGCGATTCGGCTTTTCATACAACAATAGTTATCACAGAAAATTTTCTAAAATAAATAGAACCACTGCACTAATCCAGCAATGTCCATCATTGTAAGCAATTGATTGATCAATACTGTGATTTGCTGCATGTTCCCTACATTTCTAAGTACTTAGAATAAAAAAAATTTTTCTTTGGTAAGTAAATTATAATTTATTTCAGAGCTGAAAGTTTTCTTTAGGCCTTTGCCTTGAAGTGGAACAGTAAAAGAATGGGATTATGTAGGTAGACATACCAGAGAAACTGCCATCCTTTTGCTGCAGACCAGCCACAAATTTAACAACACCCTCTACATCAATGGCATCCAGCCTGTTATACATTGTGAGGACCTGCAAGTGATATTTTTTTAATTATTATTGATAGGCACGCACTTGACCGCTATCTCACCTGATGGTAAGCGATGATGTGGTTGAAGATGGAGCACATGATAGAAATATAAAAGATGTTCAGTTACAAAAAAAAAACAGTTGGTTCAATTTTCTTTGATAAGAGATGGTTTTTGTATAATATTGGGTAGGATTGTGTCTTTAATTTAAACTTTTAAAAAATTGGTGATATATATTCCTTTTGTATCCACAATATAAAAGGAACCTTTGACCAAACCGAGGTCTTTGCCCTGAGTGGGGCAGTAACAGCCTGTTATTATTATTCATTCACACACTTAAGGAGATTCAGACACTTAAGGAGTCGCTAATGGGTCCAACGGACCCAGTCCTTCATATTTTGCTTCATAAATATTAAAATTCGACGAATGCGACGATGCCGCTCTTAGTACCTTTTAACGATAGTGTAGCACAGCAAATGACGACGTCGGCAGTCAGTTAGCGCGCTGCAAGTGAGTGTGCTATGGACGTAAAAGGTGTGTGGGTCCGCCGGACCCGGTAGCGAGTAAATACGTAAGTGACTTTTGCATTTTGTCATTACTATTTATTTACCTATTTTCTTTATTTCTTTCGTAGAAAATGGCAACCAATAGGGTTTTAAGGCCTGAAGAGATAGATGAATATCTAAATGAAGAAATAGGAAACGAAGACTGCTTAGATGTAAGTGAACATGAATCGTTATGAAAATCGGAATGAAACTTCTGTGATGATTGATCTCTCTTTGCTATTCCGTATAAATAAGTATATTATAGTTGTGTTAGTAAATACAGATTTTTTTTTTTAAATAAGTAAATATAGAAATTACAATGATTACCCTAAATCTTGTCACAAAAGGATGAAGAAATTAAGTATATTTTTGTAATAGCCTTTCTTTAAGTAAAAAAAATAAATATTAATATTTGATTTAATAATATCTTTTATTATACATATAGAATCCGTATAAGAAAGTAAACATTTACGTTTATCATGCAGTTCTGGAAAAAACTTATGACATTATACTGGGTCCAGCGGACCCGGTAGCGAGTACTTGTGCGACAAATTAGGACGCGAGTCCCTAAGTGTTAAAGGGGTTACTAGAGATATAAGTTTGCCTATTTTTCACCAATTATATGTATTTAACTAGCTATTGCCTGCGGCTCCACCCACGTGGATGTTGGTTATGGCGTAAAAAGTATGTTCTCTATATCTGCCAAATTTCATGAAGATCCGTTCAGCCGTTTTAGGGTGAAAGCTTTACAGACAGACAGAGTTACATTCGCATTTATAATATTAGTGGGGATTGTCAGTGCTGCTAAATTTCTCATGATAAAAAAAGTGAATAGACAGGCTTACCAGAGGCATCACATTCTTACTTAAGTTATTTTTACAATTACATTAATAAAGAATAGGCAATATTATTAATTTAAAATAAATAGCGAAAACAATCTTAGAAGATTTAATGAAATTGAAAACAAACCTGTATAGCGCTTAAGGTGTATAAAATGTGTGGGTCATGTGGATAGCAAGCAGAGATGCCACCATTCTCTTTGTTCTGACAAGTTGCGATGAATTTTATGATCTCTTCTTTTGGCATCCTGTCAAATACAATAGAAAAAAGACATGAAGACATGTTTGTAATATGTTTTTCTTTATTGGTTTGTCATTTCTTTTAGGAAAATCAGGATCAGTGGGATTGCAGACATTTCAACCTTAAAACTTTTTATTGCTAAAAAACCACAAAGCAAGTACCTTAGTAAAGCTAAAGACTTAGATCAGATTAGATAAGGTAGTTAATTCATTTCACAACCTCTTAATTTGTTTATCGACGTAGAAGTTTTTTTTTATAAACACTAGGAATACATACCTATGAGAAGCTCCCATCAACTCCATAGCAGTTAAACTCCAATAAATCCCCGACATTCGAAGATATTCAGTCATATTATATTCAAAGTCTTCGCTCTCTGTTCCATATTTTGCCAAATAGTCAGAATGCTTCCTTATTAATAGAGTATTAGGCCTATCCGGAGTTAAAGTCACGTCTTTTATATGAAAAGCCATATTTTATTTTTTGCCTATCAGTTATATTATATTTATTTACTAAAATGAAAAACTGTAGGTACAAAAGGCTTTCTCGTCTCCCCAATCAATGTGATGATTACATGACAGTGACAGGTAAACTCTGACAGACGAAGTATGTCAAAGACGAGATGGCATACTTGTAAAGGAACGGAGTTAACGCTAAAATAAAAAAATAAAATAACTACGCTTACTTACACTGACTATGTCACTATTTATTCCTTTGAATATTAGACACTTGATAAGTTTTGAGATATTTTTATGGAATTAAATCATAAAAATAGGTTTACTTTTTCCTTTTAAACTCGTGGGAATAAAACACAAATAGTATAGCTACGTAGAAGGAAACGTAGTTTTTTGCGCTCCGTAACACGCATAATTTAGTCAGTCACAGGTATACAGGCATGGCTGGCGAGCGCTGGGTTTTATTTATCACAAGAATCTTGTGTCCATTATTGGCCCTTCCAATAATGGACACCAAAGCGAAAGGATGACACTGACAATTTTCGTGCAGCGTTGCCAACGTGTGGGGAATTCCCCGAACTGCGGGGAATATCAAGTTGATTGGAGATTAGCATTATGCGGAGAAAATTGGGGATTTTGAATATCGATAGTCCGGGCCAAGTCAGAATACTTTTTCAAGAAATCTAAATACTTATCTAACATTTTTTGGTTGGGTTACTCATGGGATATCCATGAGTAACCTAACAAAAAATGACTCCCTTTTTCAAAATTGATTTATATCGCTCAACCGATGCGTTCGAAATCTATCTATCTACTTATCTAGCCTATTTTGTCCCACTGCTGGGAAATGGCCTCCCTTTCCTTTTTTTGTCATTAACTATATCGGGCCAGTCCTTTCGGTACGTATCGAGCTCGTCCCGCCATATTCACCTTGGTCTGCCGCGATATGTTTTGGCATTTAATTGGAACCAAAGACTACAATAGTATACTGGCTATAGACAGGCAACTCTACCTTATTTTTAATACTAGGAAGTGGTCGAACTCAGCGCCATCTAGTTTTTAGTTAAGGGAACTAATTTATATAAGTAAATGTATAGGTTGGTAGGTGTATAGCTGCTGTCTGATCCTTTATGATATTAGGTAGAGAGATGAGTGTATCCGCTATATACTACAAACATACGTACTACATAAAGGAAATAAAACCACATAATTGAATATTAAACCATTTTATTTAGAAAAACATCACACATTTTACAATAAAATTTTATGTTCGCCTTTTTCGTCCCTTATGATTAGGGTAGTGCCGATTAGCCTTTTCTTTCATTGAATCGTTAATATTCCAAAAGGTTATTTGGCCAGTTAGAAAATTATTGATATCTTTGCACCAGTTGTTTACAACAACCACACACACAACAGAACACAACACATCACGAACGTACGAATGAATTGTAACGCGGTTCAACAACATGGACAAACGAAAGCTCAACTCTACCTGCAGATGCACTAGCGAAACAACAAAAACTCTATTGCAAAAGGAAAATAAATGCGCACGAGTAGTTACACTCCCACGCAGCCATTTGCAATTCAAGTGTGGCCATTCAAAAACAAACTTCTGCACGTTTAAATACCAAAATATAACTTCTTCACTATTGAAGCTCATAATAAAAACCTAATTATGTACTAATTCATATATTCTATTATTTTTATATTAGAAGATCATGAAATTACATTATTTTTCTTGATTAATGTTATAAAGAAAAAAAATTATATATTTAACCGTAGCAACACCGCAATTTGTTTCCCTTAACTAAAAACTAGACGGCGCTGTTTTCAATAAAAAAATGGAATTTTAATTTTGTTCTAAGTTGCCACAGCATGATTGGAACCATTCGGTGGTTCTTGTGCGTTCGAAATATCGAGCGAGAATTTAGTGTCCTTATAAATTTTAAAGCTGAGAATCACAATCATATAAATACAAACACTGTAGTACTTTTTAATGGCTTTTAAATAATTAAAAAACTGGGCGGCAATATCAAGTTTACTCCTTTGACAAAAAGATTTGTCAAAAATAAGGAGAACGTGTCAAATAAAATTAAAGTTGAGAAACGAAAAAAAATCTGAGTAACCAAACAATTTTGTAGGTAGTTGAAATTTATTTCATTTTCTTAAAAAAAATCGGTGGTGACACTCGGACAGACGGACAAGAGAGTGATCTTATAAGGGTTCCTTTTTACCTTTTGAGGTACGGAATCCTAAAAATTGAGGGGATTTTGAAACAGTAGTTTTTATCCCCTTTGACTTAGATTTGAGGGGAATTTGATAAGTTGCTGTTGGCAATGCTGCAAGTGTCGTTTTTAGGCAATTTCTAAATTTCGCCGCTAGAGCCACGGATTTGGGTTCCATAACTAAACACAATAATTTGATTTTATTGTACTCTTCCGTTGTCGCTTATTAATTCGCACGCGTAACTTTTTCATCGCTGGGCGGTGTTCGGGAAGTTGCGCGGTATCTTCTCGTCTCACATACCACAGTGTCTCAAGACGAAAGTCTATGACCAGTGCGTGTTGCCAGTGATGACCTATGGACTTGAAACGTGGTCGCTCACAATGGGCCTCATCAGAAAGCTTAAAGTCACTCAAAGGGCAATGGAGAGGGCAATGCTCGGAGTTTCCTTGCGTGATCGAATCAGGAATGACGATATCCGCAAGAGAACGTTAATAAGTATACAACATTTATTACTTAATCCTTTTTTCATTATCCATCATCATCCCGCTCTTATCCCGATTTATTTCGGATAGCGCGTAGCCGCGTAGGTATAACAATTACGTGTTTTCTTTTGCAGTCCTATTTAAAGTAAAACTTTACACCAATTTCAAAAAAAGGTAGGAGGTAGTTTTTTTTATTTATTTATATTGTCTACCGATTTTGATTACCTATTTATGTTTTGTTTGGAAGAGAATTTTTCCGGACTGGTCCCATTTCAATTTGGTGAAGATTTGATGAAGAAGTTTGGAGATAGGTTACGGAACTCTTCATTAGATAATAGCAAATCTGGCGGGATTGCTGAAATCGCTTGTCTGTTTATTGTTTACACCAGTTCATAGCATAACATCCCACTGGTACCTACGCTGTGAAGGGGTACGCAGATGTGTCCAAGTCAACCAAGGTTTAGGGGGTTATCTATTCGGTCTTAGCTCTATTACTTATGAACTGACCTAGATGATGCTTTTTGGGTTGGGTTCATGTAAAGCTAACCACCACTAAAAAGTGAACAATTATTTTTATTTTACAAAAAAATACAACCGACTTCGAAATAAAAAAAACATTAAGTACTTACAAAGTATAAAATAGCTTTAATTTTGGAAGTCGGTTGTATTTTTTTGTAAAAAGTTTTTTTTATATAAAATAAACCTGTCTTGACCTATCAATATTGTTACGGTACCTTGGGTAGGTCAAATATAGGTTTAAGTAAACTGTAGGTGCTCTTTGGGGTAGGTACCGTAACTCCTAATATTTGTACCCAACAATCGATGAAAGAAATCAACGTTATCGTCCTAAGTAAATAAACAGATTCCAGCAATTTTTTGCTTAGCTTTGAGAAGATTATTTACTTACATGAGGACCATTATGTGTGGCTTTGTGATGGAGATACCGAATTTTCTGATTTTTAGTGAACCTTTAAGAAGGATTCCACTCCTACATAATGGTTTGACTTTGTAATCCTATTATTTTATATTTTAGGTACAATCTAAGGGTTACACGGTTCACCTTGTGGAGCTGGCAGTAGGTACCTACGTCCAGATTTCTCATAAAACACATTGTCACGTAGGTAGGTAAACTTGGCATTATATATTACATTCGTACACAATAATATTTTAATCCTGTCGCCTTTCATTGCCCGGGCAGACTTTCTCGAAGTTGTTTTTTTAATTATTGATATATTAAGTGTGAAATTAATAAAATGAAAAGTTATAGGAGATATTTTATTTTCTGACAATATTATATTTTCAAATAAAAGTGACTTTTTAGTTTTGGTACGGAACCCTTCGGATGAGAGGTTAAGTCGCACTTGTTTTGCGACGTTTTTACCGATCCAGCAACAAAGCCGTAGATTAAGTAGATACCCATAAACCGTAGGCGCGGGCCGGCGACCGTTTGGGTGGTTAGCCGTCCGATCAAAGCCAGGTCCGGGTCGACTGCACGTTCCACGCGCGCCTCAAAGAGATGTCGGCTTAATAGGCCAGTTAGGGCCAGAGCCTGCCAGGGTTGCGGATTTTGTTCGAAAGAGTCACCGTGGCCCTGGAAAGCAAAGGGAACTAAGAAGAACGGATGGGTTTTAGTCAGTAAGAGTCTGACACTCCCGCTCCACTCAGAGCGAAAGGATTCATTTTTATTGATTTCCCATCCAAAAACAGACACTCATAAATGCCAACTATAAAATAATTTTAAGACCACCTTGGCTCTTATTAGACAATGAACTTCAATAATTGTCAATACGTTTGGTCAACTTTATTAGGCTGCCCGCCCACGTCAGACTTTTTGTAGCACCGATAATCGGGCCGATTTTTCCTCCAATTCTTATGACCGATTTTGTGACCGGATCGGTTGGGATGCAACGATTTTATTTCTGACCGACTTTTGTAGGACGTGTGCGTTGCACTTGCCATCAGGTCGGTTCTATTTTTCTCCTACAAAAAATCGGTCACCGATTATCGGACGTAGGCGGGCAGCCTTAATCAAACGGCCTTTGGAGTTAGGTACTTTCAAACCAAAGAACAGTCTTCGGTCGCCTCTAGACCTCACCCATAATGTCAGCACTTGCTTAGTTTTTGTCACAAAAGGTTTCAAAAAACGGTTTTATCATGGGGAATCATTAATCTAGGAGATAGAATAGGCTTTTGTGCTTCTATTTTAGGAACCATCGTATAGGTTCCTTGTGAACGGCAGAGAACCTTTTTATTTTTTTCATCAGTTCTGAGAGAATAGGCCATTAATAATTATTTAGTCCGTTTTTATTTATTGTTTATAATTTGTCTAAACAAACATACTAATCGATGCATTTTTTGATGTAGGTACAGTCGTGGTCAAAATGCATGCACGGAGTGTTTACGCCTTACGGCATTTTTTACAACTTTCAAGTCCTTATTTTTCGAAATAAATGAACCGATTTTAATGAAACTTGGTATGCATACGCAAGACTAGATATCCTGGGGCCTAACCCGGACTAAGAGACGGAGCTTTACAGGACGTATAGCTCCGGCTCTTTCCCACTGAAAGTAATATTAAAGTAATACTGCTTTAAGAGTTGGTGGTTTAGGCCCTGTCTAAATAATTAGAGAACATTTTCGAAAAAGAGTTCAGGGGGAAAGAGAGTGATTAAGTTTTCTATAGAAAGTGAAAAATCACTATCTTTCACACTGAACTCTTTTTCGAAAATGTTCAAACAAAAACCATCGCCACTTTACGTGAACTACACGTAAAGTGGCGATGATGATGATGATGATGATTATGAAAATCTGCTGGGCGTAATGGCAATAAAATACCTACCATTAGGTAGGTATGCCCAATAAATTTTCGTGAAGCTGACCGAGCAGGCCATTGAATGAGACTAATGTCACGGCGCGGGTTAAATCACGCCACACTACCCGGGCCGTGGGAATAGGTGCATTAACCTGGACGTAATTAATTTGTGGGAATTCTGCAACGAGCACAATAGTCAGCATCACCTCTTCCAAAAGTGACACATAGGTACCTAAGTATTAATATGTCAAATTTTGAATTAAGATACCTATGAGTTTAATCATTAAAAAGTAGGAAATTAATACTCTACACTAGAATGAATTGGTGCTTTACAACTTCTAAAAAATAATAAGTATCTTCTAATAATTTGAAAACTGATAAGTACCTAACTAATCAAGACCGCGACAATACGAAGTAGGATTTACTATGAAAACTAGAAAAGAAAATGTAAATCAGCTGTTCAGGTCATTTTTGGTCACATAATTCGACAAAGTGTACCTATCGTTTAGATGTACCTAACTAGCTCAGTTGATGAGTTTTCAAGTGTAATAGAGCAATATGAAATTGTTGGATTTCAGTTGAAAACTCATAGACACGCCGAACCTAGCTGCACCTTTCACAATTTTGATGTGCACACGTGTTTTGTGTTTCACCAGCGAATTTCAGGGAACCATCACATTGTATGCTTGTAATATTATGATTTATATTCAGGAAGTTTAGTTACACGTGGCAACATTTTACTTCTGTAACTTTTGATTTTGAAAATTGATGTAGAAATAATGAGATCATATTTTGCGTGCCCTGAGCACACATTTGGCAAAACGAATAAGATATTCAATACATTATACACTATCTATGTACGACATATACATAGCGATCCGCCCGGCTTCGCACGGGTAATATTTGCCCTATCCTTTATTCTGAGTTTTACTGATGTTTATGATGATATTTGCCCGAAAATTAGTGTTTTGGACGCTTGGCAAAACGTCGACTTTTCTACACTAATTATGATTTTAATTATAATGTATTATAAATATAAACCTTTCAGAAGAAATTCTCTAAATGATAGTGAAAACCGCTTTAAAATCCGTTGTGTAGTTTGAAAGATCTAAGTGTACAGACGGCGGCGGCTAGCGACTTTGTTTTATACTATGTATGTAGAGATTAGATTTAATAACTCTGCGTAGCCTTTTTCCAAATAAATTAGGGTGTCCAGACAAATCAGATACAGCAATGGGGTGGATCCAGGATTTTTGTTTGGAGGGGTGGGGGCGTTTGGGCTTGACCCCGCTGATGGTGGGTTTTAGCAAAGGTAAACACAAAAAAGCACATTTTAATATTTTGCTTAACGCATAACAAGCCCCCTTGGATTACTTTTCGTAAATTCCTCAGTTACTTACATCGTCAGGTTGTAGACTAACGAAGAAATCTGTGTCCCTGACACTGGCTTGGCCACCATCAGGAATTTTTATTTTGATAACACAAAAAATATCAAACTAATCTTGTAATGTGCGACACTGTTGTGACAGACAAGTTACGTATAGCGTCGCTTATAAGAGACGTTTGTAATGTATTCTATTTATATTATATAAATGTACCCACTTACCTAAATCAATGTTACCTACTAACACTAAAATATAAGCTGTTTATAATACTTACTATCAAAATATGGATCACGGTTGTCCGGAATAAATGAATTTTATTTTATTTATTTAATCTCCCAACTTGCCAACATTTAAATCACTAATGTGGTCTAGCTGAGGAGATTCTCCCCAGGTCGGCCACCTAGACACACTTATGACTTTTGAACCAGTGACCGACAAATTCTGATATTTGGCGACTAATTTCGACTAATTAGCGACTAATTTTGTGTTATCAAAATTAAAATCCCTGATGGTGGCCAGGCCATGTCACCGCGGCCCTGGAACACAAAGGGCATGAGGAGAAACACGGATGGCTTTTAGTTAGTAAGAGTCTGATACGCCCTCCCGCTCCACCAGAGCGGAAGAACCCATTACGAAGTTAAAGCAGGTAGGGAATCGTTGGAACTTGGGAGATAACATCATTACGACGAACATATTTTCATGTTAAAGAAACGTTAAAGCTTTCAAAACGTTTCCAAAGATTAGGTTATCGGGTCAAGGTGTTAAATTAACACGTAGTTGAATGGGAAACGCTGACTCAGCTTCAAATGGTTTGCTGATCCGTCCTTGGGGAAAATGTACCTGAATGTTATCCTCGAAAGATCGGCCTGTGGCCATAAAAAGGCGAAGCCAATCGCTTGTGGGGGAAAGTATGCCTACTCGGTCGTGTCGGGAAATTGTGTTTCGTTCTTCTCATTCTTTACTAAGTTATTCCGGGGCGACAAATAAAAAGTGGTGAACACTTTTAATTTGTCGCTTATTCTGATATTAAAAAAAATCCGCTGTCCGGTTGCTGAGTGTCCAGAGTTCTTAAGTCTTTGGTGGTCGGTCCACATGAGTTTTAGAAGTGTACACTTCAATGGAACGGAAGTTTTCTTTTTGGACTAAAAGCGATGGGGTTTCGAAGGCATTTGAGTGATTGGCTGTAGTGTGATTTAAAAACATTGTTCTTCGTTTTAAATTATCACTGTTAATAGCGAGCGAGCTACACTAGGCTACTATTGCATAATAATGTTAAATCCACAATTTTTCATATTATGAACTTAATTTTATATCAATTTAATACTCTGCAATTGTCATTTTAGTAAGTTTAATTGTAATCGATTACTAACTCATTTGAGTCGTGCCAAGAAGTACCGTGTTACCTAGTTAATGGGTTGTGGAGATCTGGTAGGCAGCCGCTCCACGTAACATACTGGTATTCAGCTGAATCCGGTGAGCCGACCCCAATATAGTTGGGAAAAGGCTAGGCAGATGATGATTACTAAGTCACTTATTAAATTGCAACATTGTGATCAAGCTTAACTCTCTCGCTTTTCATTCATGCTTCCACCGGCAAGTCTATTTTTTACACATTTATATAATTTTATATAAGTAATAAATTTACCTATTTTCCCGCATGAGTTTTATTATACAGCATACATCGTGTCTCGCTATGTTCGTGGCCCCAGACCGATTTAGTGGAAACCCTTTTAGCGCAATTGTCCAAGTTAGTTCCTTTGCTCTCACGCAGATTGTAGGCCGAGTTTCTTGTTTCACTTTATGAGGCATCACTAACATTGTGTTTATTGCTACTACTGAAACTAAGACTATAGTATGCGCCAGATAAATGAAGAATAACGGTCATTGACCCACCTACATTTATTGAAACACTTAATTTAAAAAACAGAAATAATGACATAAAGCTGTCCTGAGTCGACATCTATCGTGATCCTTACTGCGGCCCTACCATGACATGTTAAAGCGTGAGTCGTTCGAGCGAGAAGGAGGGATGAAGCTATACACCCTATATAGCTCCATCCCTCCTTCTCACTCGAACTACTCACGCTTTAACACGTCATGGTAGGGCCGCTGTTCTAGTAATGAAAAACGATTCATAATTTACTGTCCGGGGGTACCTACGAAGAGATATTAAGGAAAGGTCAATGACCGTTATTCTTCATTTATCTGGCGCCTACTATAGTGAAACGGTTAAGTATTCCACAATTTTTTTATTCATGAAGAGTTACTTACTTATTAATTTATGTGCGTAGGTAATGATGTTGTTAGTAATGGATGTACTTGTGTGTAATCTAAAAGCTCGAGTAGAAAGAAGTTGAAAGAGAAGCTCTTGGCTAAATAAAAACCGCTGCACCGGTCGATATTCGACGTTAAGCGACGCGGTCACGTATGAGATACGAGACTCCTCCTTGCCTCGGAAAGCACGTTAAGCCGTTGGCCCAGCTGTCATTTCAAAATCTTTGACAGTCGTAACGGATAGTCAAAGCAAGAGTGACCAGGCATCTTCTGGGCACACTCGCTCCATCATAGACCTCATCTGTCGCTTTCCATCAGGAATGATCGAGGTCAAGAGCAAGCCTATTCCTTAATAAAATAAAAAAAATGTGATACAATTCTTGCGAAGGGCATAACGTGTTACCCAGATACAGATCCTGGTGGTCAGATACGCAGTCATTCCATGTCAAATAGTGGTACTAAGCTTCATCCGGTTAGACTGGTAGCCGACTCCAATGTACAGGGTGTTCCAGAAGTCCGTGGTCATATTTAAGGGTCATCTTGGGTAGCTGATATACTTACATTAAAGTAAAAACTAGCCAAGTGCGAGTCGGACTCGCGCACGAAGGGTTCCGTCCATTTTCTATAAAAAAACGGCAATAAAATCACGGTTGTTGTATGGTAAAATAAATATTTAAGTGGGGATCACTTTAACATTTATTTTACATGTTGTTATAGCGGCAACAGAACATCATCTGTGAAAATTTCAACTGTCTAGCTATCACGGTTCATGAGATACAGCCTAGTGACAGACAGACGGACAGACAGACGGATAGCGGAGTCTTAGTAATAGGGTCCCGTTTTTACCATTTGTCTACGGAACCCTAAAAATTTGTCCGTCCCAAGGATCAAAACAGTTTCAGCTTAGTTGTTTACGTACGTTTATGAATACTTAGCCTCTAAATCACTAAATATTCAGATATGCGTTACCCTCGCTTTCTCGCTAAAACATTTCAAGTGCATGTTTTAGCAGGAAAGTCTGACACCATCAATGTTACGGCTTACTGAACAGAATGCTGGTTCAACGAACTTTTGACAGGTGCATTGAAGTCTAGCTCATTTGATATGATTAGAAGATATTTTGTTTTTTCTTTTTTTCTTTTTTTTTCTTTCTACTAAGACTCCGCTGTCCGTCTATCCGTCTGTCTGTCTATCACCAGGCTGTATCTCATGAACCGTAATAGCTAGACAGTTGACATTTTCACAGATGATGTATTTCTGGTGCCGCTATAACAACAAATACTAAAAAAAGGATTTATTAAATATGACGGAATATCAGAATGGGCAGCGGAGCGATCTTCGTCAAATATATATTTTTCGAAAAACTTTGCCCCACACTAGGAATTTCTCCTGTATCGAGGGTGCGTTTACAAACATACAATCTCACATACACAAGCAGTCAGATCCGGAACAACTATCTGGCCATACACATATTTGTTCCGTGCGGGGATCGAACCCGCGACATGCAGCGCAGCAGTCAATCGCTCAACCACAGCGCCAACCGTGTCGTCACTCACTCCACCTAAGTGTACACGGTGAAATTTCGACAGAATAGACCGTCTGCTCAATTGTCGTTCACTTCGTCTAAGTTTTCACTTCAACTTGTTTACAGCCGGTCGATTCTGACGACATCTCACGGTGTTCACCTAGGCGGAGTGAACGCCAAGAGAGCTGTCATTCCATCTTATTTGTATGGTTTGACAACTCACCTGTCGTGCGCCCCACCCGGGTGTTCACTTCGACATGTTTACAGCTGGTCGATTCTGTCGACGTCTCACGGTGTTCATCTAGGCGGAGTGAACGACAACACAGCTGTCATTCCATCTTATTTGTATGGTTTGACAACTCGCCAGTCGTGCACCCTGCCAAAGTGTTCACGTCGTCTTGTTTACAGAATCGCACTGCAGAATCGCACAGTAGAAACCATTGACAACATGATAAATGATAGCTGTTGATGGTGTTATAATAAACTGAAACATTCTGAAAAATATAACAAATTATTAGAGCCTAAAAACTGATGGTGTAATACACTTCTGCCTACCCGTTTGGAATATCAGTGTGATGTGAACTGATGTGTTATGTCGCCAAAATGCTCAAGTATAAAGACCGTTTTATTAGACACGTTTCTTGTGACGGATCAAATAATTTACTACGTTTGCGAAACGTGTTTTCTTTGCCTCGGAGTTCAACAACACATCTACAATTCTGCATTAAGGGCCATTAGTGTAACAACGCATCTACTTACATGGTGACCACTTATCATCACGAGGACGCCCGGACGGTCGGCTTGGAAGTTATCCATTATCATCTTAATTTCAGCTGAAAAACGTCTACTGCTATTTATTTATTTATTATTTTTTTGCTGGATATAAAATACCATATACCAAGCGAAGCCATATTGACCGGACTTGGGTTTCTTGGTTCAAGCGGATTTCCATAGCACCAACCAGGTTCGCCATGCGGGGAGCTTTTCAACGTTCCTGACCGACCATCCGCTCCATCCTGCTAACAATGTGCCCTGATCATTGCCACTTAGGATTGCCTATTCCTCACGTTATGCCAACAAAAAAAAATCAATTTTAATTTAGGTTACCAATACATGTACATAGCTACCTTAACTATATATATCTACTAATTTATGTATATACAAAAACAAAATACACTCAGAAGTACACGTCGAAGTATTCCTCCGCATCGCTGTCATCTGGAAACGTGTCGATCAGTCGGCGAGATATGTCCTTGAATAGGAGACGTGCACTCGTACCCCATGTCCCAAGCGTTTCGACTCCAAACGGCTCAAAACTGTAACTACCAATACCAGTATTTGCGCCGCTTGAGGGCCTCAGCACCTGCAGCGGCAGCGCCGGCACAGCCCGCCGTACTTGAACCATGTGATGGTGCAAGGGTGTCGACACATGTTGCGTCCCACACCAGAGGCCCACCCACCTTCCACGGCACCAACGTCATACCAACTGGTCTCTTCTCAGTGTCCCGTACCTACCCACTGGGTTCTAATAACGCAAGTACGCCGGCGGTGACAAGAGCCCGACGAATAATATCATTGATAATGGCATGCCGTGCTATGCGGCCTGCGCACTTGTAGCAGGAAAGGCCATGGTGCCCGAGGCTGTCGACAGCTACTACGCAGTGACACCGATGCGGAGCAACACAAGTTGCGCCAAAGTGAAGACAGATAGCAAGCCGTAACGATGCGTCATCCAACACAGTACTTAAGGTGGATGACGGGTGTGCTTGAAGCCACAAACCCGACTCCCATTCCCCCACAGCCAGCAGACACGCGCGCTCATGAATCAAGTTATTCCGTAAAATAATGCAGAGCGGCACATCCCACCGTCTCGGGAGGACAGATTGTCAGGCAAATCCGTGTTTTGACAAGCCATTTTCCGAGCATTCAACGCATCGGTCAAACACGGTACCTCAAAATCATCCAGTGAGGATGATAAAATATTCCTGGTTAATGTGTCAGTACTGTGGACTGAAGAGAGGTAGGGTGGTAAAGTTATACTTGAAATTTTGCGGATGCCAAGGCCACCCATGCAAATGGGAAATGTGACTTGCTGCCATGCTCGGTCGTCCAAGGCCATATTTACTTACCTATTGTTTCACAAATTACATAGTAGCGTAGGATGTTTATTAAATAAATTATTATAAAGCAATTTTCTCTTAATTTATTTGCTTATGCATTTTAACTGGAACCGTCTGAATAATTTACATGTTGTGATTTATTTTGCCTGTTTTAATTTAAAAGGGAAATTAACATCAACGAGACATAAAATATGGAATTCTTTTGATGGCTCCGGTTTTGATTAGATGCGGGAAAATTGCTTTAGATACAAACAAAGTAGTGTGCGTAGGTATACCCACAATTTGTACCTGTCTAATTCAAATTATTATTCAAGATAATTCTATCAATCATAAAACCGAGATTAGTGTCCGACCGAACTTTCGGTTTCAGTTTTGGCCTAGTTTCGGCTTTTAATTTCGGATTCGGCTACCATCCAGCTAAAACTACGGCCAAAACTACTGAATTAGAGAGGTATCGCGCCGCGAGCAGACATGATCGGTGCATTGAGCTGCGAGCGACGAAAGAGTCAACAAAATGTATGTAACTGGGTACTTTCCCGAAATCTAATTAGTCCGTCACAGATTTCCAAAAAATATTGGACATGTTCACTATTTTAAACAAAAAATAAGACGATACAGCGTGTTGAAAATAAGCGTGACGTCACATTTTAGAACAATTTTAATCGACTTCAAAAAAAAAGGAGGAGTTTCTCAATTGGACTGTTTTATTTTTTGTAAATAATTATGTTTGTTCAGCGATATTTTCGCCAGTTGTCTACCCATTTTAATGATTCTTTTTTGTTTGGAAGAGTATTTTCCCGGACTAGTCCCATTTCAATTTGGTAAAGATCTGATGAAGTACTTCGGAGGTAACGGAATTCTTCAATAAATGATAGCAAATCTGCCGGGATTGCTGAAATCACAGTCTGTTTATTGTACACCATTTCCTAACATAACATCACGCCGGTACGCTGTGAAGAGGTACGCAGATGTGTAGAAGTCAACCATGGTCTTGGGGTTATCTATTAGGGCATAATTTTATTGTTTATGAACCGAAATTGATGATTATTTTTTACACCTCTAAAATAAATATTCATGGAAGCTTTACTGCGCAATGTCGTTCTAGGTATGTACCTTCCTCGTACTCGTTGCATTATTTGCTCGGACGTGGAATATACATGATGTAACAGATTCAACGCACGGGTTATTTGTGCTCATTATTGTAAACAACTTTTGACATGAGACGAAATAGTAAAATCCCGAAAAAAAATTGTTCTGCAGCAAACATAAATGTATGGGGTGGTTGATTTATTTTCCGCGTTACCAGGTTTTATCTCATAGTAAAAGTGGTTCATAATAATGAGTACAATGACCCCTTGTGAGGTTTTCCGTCTATTGTATTACACCACGTAGTGACAAAAATAATAATCAGCTGTTCGCTATATTTTGCCGAGATATGCGAGCAAGTATTGAACAGATCAGCTGTTCAATACTTGCACGCATATCTTGCATCTTGTCTTCTTCTTTGGTAGTGTAATTCTGCATTTTTTTAAAAAACGCAATCTGTCAAAAAAGCCTCAATTTAAAAAATAGTAGAATTGACACTCTGTTGTAATTTGGCTGTTCATTGAAACTTACCTTGTTTAATCGAAGTGGGGACACTTTTATAAATATAAATTCACTTCAATTACTCTCTGTATTTGCTCGTGCATAAAACGAAACTCAACTTGTTTGCTTTATTCGTTCCACATTTTTTTCATGATGAAGAAATAAATGTGCCGCCTAATAATACTTGAAACTATCTACAAAATAATCCCCTAGGTACAAATTCTGTTAGAATTCGTCACGGCATTAGTTTTACAACTTCGACGGTTTACGACAGAGTTATCTCCGCCATGCCGCTATCAGTCGGGGGGTTATAAACAATGAGTATGAACAGCTGATAGTGTGTGCTTCTAGTGGCTGGGGCACACAGGCGGAGTGATAAGAGGGCTGTGACGTCATTGTGATGAAGACTTTTTTTGTTCCGTTAGATGTTACAGCGATGGCGATGTTGCAAGATGAACCGATGATCTGGTAAGGGTCGCTGATAGCCGATGAATGCGAGACGCACATGACCGGTTGTTGTGGCGACACTTGGGGGAGGCCTATGTCCAGCAGTGGACGTCTTTCGGCTGATATGATGATAATGAGATGTTACTGCTACATGTACCGAGAGGCGGCTGGGAAGGACTTGATGTGGAAGTCGACGCACCTGCACTCCTTGCGAAACACACATTCTGTCACTATCCGAATCTGACAATCCGTAACGACTGCCAAAGATCTACAAATGGCAGCCGGGACCAACGGTTTAACGTGCTTTCCGAGGCACGGAAGAGTCTCGGTATGTTAAGAAGGTCACCCATCCACAGACTAACCTCGGCAAGCGTTGCTTAGCCATGCAGATCGGCCCCTGCGGCTGTTGTAATTCAGCCACGAGCTCCGATACCATGAGACTTGAACATAACTGGCTGACTACAGCAGGTACACTTCTACCTACCCTTCGGAGAATACAGGGGAGATGTTTTAAAACCATCAGAAAAAGTAGTTGTAAAATATTTATAAAACTGCAGTTTTCTTTGGAGTATCTCACACAGCGTTTATAAAATACGACGTAATATAAATTGCAATACAAATTAACGGCAGTGACGACTGATTTATGCGTGCATTGTTATGCTCCACCGAGTCTAAACATACAGTTATTATCTCTAAAAGGCAAATAGCATGTGATGTACCGTTTACCATATACCATGTATATGCATATGACGTACAAGTCATGGTCATATCGTGGAATTGACCATTTCATTATGTGGGTGAGATCAGTGTAAGTTCAGGGAACTTAGGGAAAACCGCAACGGATACGGATGTTAACTTTTTTAAACCCCTTTTTTAAGGATGGGAAATCATCAAATGACTTCTTCCGTTCTTGGCGGAGCGGAAGGGAGTGTCAGACTCTTACTGACTAAAATCCATCCATGTTCTTCCTAAGTTCCTAATGCCCTTTGCGTTCCAGGGCCGCGGTTCTTGTCGAACTCTTTCGAACAAATTCCGCAACCTTGGCAGGAATTTCCTGTAAGCCCTGCAGACAGAAATGAGCTCGTCGACTAGGTTAGGTTTAGGTGTCCATTTCATGTTGTGACCAATTTTACGATATGGCTACGACATACACATAATAATGAAGTTCTCTCTCTATTTATTTATAGTTGAATGCTTCACCTAAATGAAAGCGTAATTTAAACGGCATAATGGATTGTAAATGCATGAATGATTGCAACGTTCTTTCCGACATTGGTGAAATTCTGACTACAGGCATAATGTAAGGAACTGTAGTTTGTAGCGGCATCAATGCCTCTACAAGAAAAATTAACGAAGCATTTGTGCGGGAACAAAATGAACCGCAACGCCATCTATCCGCCAGCACCTATTAACGAATTCTGCATCGCGGTATGCGGTATCAGAGTTTACCGTGCGATTTGAACATTATACAACAGTCCGAATATCAACTATCGGGCAGTTGCCCACCAGACACAACAACCGTCTGGTCGGAGGATCCTCCCTTTTCAACGGAGGTTTGCGAGACTTTACTCTCTATTCCGCTACCTCCATACTGGTGAACCTCGACATTGAACGTCAGCGCAGCCTTCGTGCAGCTTCTCCATCACGACGTCATCATCACTTCTCCTCATCGTGATCTGAAGCTCTCGAGCAACGAGTCATACAGCCAGCCAGTACCCACGGCTTCTAGAGGTATCCTGACCACCAGCATGCAGCGGACGCGCATTCCTGGTCTCCCTCAACCCTCAACCTCATCAGCGACCTAGGCAAACACACTGCACCTTCGGTCCAGCTATTGTTTTGCTGGAGATCTTCATTTCTTCTAACCACAGCTAAAATACAGCGTGAAGCGTTGGAAGGCCTACCCAACGCTTCGTCTTTTTACCCGATGGTGGTTGAAGGAAGCGGGACTCCACTGGATCTAGCTAGTAGCAGTAACAGCCCGTCTGTTCTGTCAACATCTTCCCGTGTAAACTTGGGTGGGGTGAGCGTGAAGTGAACTGTGATTCCATCTTGTTTTTTATGGTTTAGCAGTAGTAATTCACTTCACATTCTCTTCATCCAAGTTTACACGGTGAAGTGGTTGCAAAATCAAACTGCTGCTGGACGAGTGGATCAGGCCCCTTTTTTTTCTTTTTATGGATGGGAAATCATCAAATGACTCCTGCCGATCTGGGTGGAGCGGGAGGAAGTGTCAGACTCTTACTGACTAAAACCCATCCGTGCTTCTCGTAGTGCCCTTTGCTTTCCAGGGCTGCGGTTACTGGTTGATCTACTACCCTGGCTGATAAGGTGACACTTGGGGTCATGTCTATGTTCAATAGTGGACGTCTTTTGGCTGAAATGATGATGATGAATGTCGTCACTTACTGGGTCATTTACTAAAAAAATAAACATCTGATATGGATATGGCAATCCTACTGTTTGAATAAATAAACTGAAAATCAACTTCAAGTCATTTTGATTTAATGATAGAGACGTCGAATTTGGAGCATTCCCCTATGGGTTTTTGGAAGTTGATTAAGTAGTGGTAGATATGTCACAGCCAACTAGCTTAATCAGCTGTTTCATTAAAAGTCTAGCCTTTTCATTGAACTGCGCCGTTTAATCAGCGACATAAGTGACATGGCCAAGTCGAGCAAAATTAAATTATACTGAACAAAAGGTGTCACAGAGAACGCTGAAATATCGGTGCATTTAAATGAAAAGGCTAGGCTTTTAATGAAACGGCTGATTAAGCTAGTTGACTGCGACACACCAACTGGCAATCACTATTATTGCTAGAGAATGACTAAAAATTTGTGGAATAGTGGGTGTGTCAGAATATTTACCCTACAGTTGTATGAGCAAAACTCACGTGTTTCAATTATTTTGTTTTGTTTTCCTTCATTTAAAGAAAAATCTTTTCTGTATAGGTAACAGAAATGTTTTCTGTTCAAATGGGGTTTTTGTGTGTCACTTTTTAGTCGTACTGATTTTATGTGCACTCGTTGTACAGTAAATGTGCACATTATCTAATTTTCAGGGCCGGTCTGGAGCGGTTACGCACTGCCTCCAATCCGAATCCGTGAAAATACGTTTCTAAGTAGTCATAGAACTATTTGTATGGTAGTTTACGCACTAGATCCGACTTCCGTCATCCGATTTCTCTCAGTCATCCGTGAGTTTCCAATTAAGAAGAACTATTGACGGACCGAAGAAGCTGAGTAGCTGTAGTACTGTTTGTATAAACGCTTTCGCATTACCTCGGATTCAAATCGAACATAATTATCCAAAGATGGCCCTTGAATAGCTTGGATTTGGATCCGAGATCGGATTATTGCGTAAGCTATAGGTATCCGAATTCGGTCCGAGTTTTTTAGGCTTTAGATCCGTATTTTCACGGATTCGGATCGGATGCTCTTATCGTGGAAATTTTGATGACTTTTGGCGGGAGATTATTTGTTACCTTGAGCTTACTCCTAGTGTTTTTCACAATGCCTTAGTTAACCGAACCCAACCCAAAGCCTTTTGGGAACTGAACAGTCTAAAAATTGAATAGAATTAGGTTCTCGTGCTTTCATAATCTACAGATGTTCGTATAAGGATTGTCCAACTGACATGTTGCTAGAGACAACATACCATCTACGTGCTGTCGGCATTTTTATAGGTATGTACAAATTATGTTGTCGTTTCTCAATGAGAAGTTATGAATGAAATCATGAAATACTAGCTTTGGAATTGGATTTTATAGCGGATTTATTTGAAAAATGGCTTCTTTTTTTGTTGCAGTTGATGCTATGATATGAGTATGGAAACACTTACTAATAGTTGTTTTACAATGAAGAAATGTGTTGTCAAGGTCTTGAGGCTGGTTTGCTTGCTATGATGTAAACTTGAAAGGAGGTAGTTCTTAAATGAAGTCCCTTTATTTTTCAGTCCGTTTTTTCCCATTTTTTATTCACCTTTTTTGGGTTTCAACAGAAAAGATCTTTGTGGTGGAGCAGAAATGGAAAGTTCCTTTTGAGAACTAATGTAACCGATAAAGTCCGAAGCTTTGTCATAGTTAAGTGACAGTGTGATTCTGATTCCGCCAAAAAGATTCTAGAGCGAGGATCGCGAACTGAAAGACCCAGCGTTATCTACAGAGTGTAGGGGACAGCCCTCCGCAGACTGATGGGGTGAGTTCAGTGTACCATACTGAGAAGACTGGTACATGAAATTGTTTCAGGAAAGTTATGGGAATCCAATAAAACTGAATACGTAATGTACCGCTTGACCGTGGCAATCGCATAGCGATCGGCAAGCGCAGTTAGCTTTAAGCCGCCGTTCCCACTACGGGGCCCTTCCGAACAGCTGATTTCATGCGTCGATCGTTACGAGTATTTCAACATCCATTGCTAGTATTTTTATTTTAGCTGTATTATTTATAAAAATTAAGTGCTGCGTAAAGACTGTAATTTTACAAAAGTTTACATTTTTGAAAGAAAGGAAAAGTAACTGAACAAACGGTAATAAAAATGTAAATTTTTCCTGACAAAAATTCCGGTGGAATATGATTAAAAAAAGGAGCTTAATGCACCCTATCAGCCTGCGGAGGGCTGTCTTTTACACCCTGTATAGAAGGCCACCAAAGGACCAGTCGATGTGCCCAAGTTTACGTCCAGCAGTGGATGTCTCCAGCTGAAACGATGATGGTGGAGCCACGAGCCTCCCTAAACGCTTAAAACAAGTGATTTGAGGTAGGTATTATCGCTAAACCTCATGAAATATTATCGCTAAGCCTCTGACTTTCGTCAGAATTCTATACCACAATACTTCAGCAATACACTTACAACCAACTAAACACACAAGCCACTAGTACGACGCGTCAATTGTGTTACAATTGTGATATATTTGTCCTCAATTCAGCACTCAGCTTAAGAATTAATAAACGTTTATATTAAACGACTGCTATCGCCAATGAGTACCTCGCGCTCTGCCACTTCGATCGGTTGTGTAGGACAAATATTATAAAACAAAAGGTATGCAATGTTTATAGTGTTGATAACATAGTTATAATGTTTATTGTGGATCATAAGACGGTTTGGAAATGTAGTGATAATGTTTTGAGTGAGTTTTGAAGTTGGTAGGAGTGAAAGAAAGATATCATAAACTGTATTGTTCATATTTTGTGTGTGTTTTATGAATGAAAGTCAAGGTTTTTGAGGGTAACATTGTGCGAAAAATGTATTACTGAACATATTTCAGTGTTTGATGAATTGATCGTGGCATAAAAAGGCGGTAAAGTTATTGTTTTTAACTTTTTGTTTCTGATAACAGATTCTCATTGCTTATCGCAATTGTTAACTTTAACCCGACTGTTTTTTTTTGTTACTGATAACAATTAAACACATTTTAAAAGTAGGCACTTCTATCGTTACCTACCTACACACTTTCATCCTCATTCGAAATGTGATCGTAAAATTCCCCGATTCAAAATGAACAGTGAATGACGTTTTTGTACAAAAGAAAGTTAAAAATCCCATACTCATGTCCTCCAACTGGACTCAACCTCGAATCATCAAATTAATACAGTTGTTATTTCAAGGGTTTTTTTACCGTTGTTATGGCGACTGAGTCGAGTAGAAGTCCTATAAGTAAACTGACTTGTACTATGGCTGGTGTGTCCCCGTCACATTCATCCTCCTCGTCCTCGTTCCGTTCACTCACTCTTATCAATGTTTACATAACCTTTATAATCTCTGTGTACAGTTTTAATTTTGCTAAGATTATTTAGAAGCGAGATTAATTTCTTAGATACAGCGTTTAGTGATGAGTAGGTACATAGATACCAGTGCTTGTAACTAATTACCAATCTAAATACCCACACTTGTGCGACGGATGGGTGACCATTTTAGCATTATTTCGAACGAGTACCTATTGTAAAAAAGGGAGAAATAAAACTTAATCTTTTAAAAAATCTAAAGTACCTAATCTAAATATGCCAACCATTTTTTTGAGGTACCTCAAAAAAATGGTTGGCATATTAAAAAAACGCAAACTCCAACTCAACTCGAACTCCAACTCCAACACGAGCACGAAACGTCCTGAAAGCTTGTTTAATTGACGTTTTCTCGACAAATGAGCAAACAAATGCAAAAACTTCAATTTATGACAAGCTCCGATGGAGTTCGAGTTGAGTTAGAGTTTATGTTTTGGAACGTGGGCCCAAAAGTCTTCAAACAAAATCTGTCAAAACTAATAAGGTAGGTATTGATCAAAGCCATGATTTACGACAAAATCAACTCGCATTTTTAATAGTTTATTTTGTATAGATCAACATCATAAGCTGTAGTGGAATCACCATTTTCTGAAAATCCATTCGGTTACGTCAGAGGGTTCTAGCATGAACGTTTTTAACGTTTAGTAACGTTAAACTATAAAAATAATACCTACTCGTTTTGCAAAATTTTTTTTTTGAATTGGAAACTATTTTATATTTTTGTATGATACAAATTGTGTACGTTGCATACAATTAAACCAAAAGAAATACTATGAGGTTGTAGTTTTTATATTCAAAATTCACTTACGTTAACGTAACTATCCGTTAAAACATTTCTGCAGATCCTCAGTTGTCAAATCTCTTGTATGATTGGTTAATTATAATTATGTTACAAAAGCTAAGGCGCTGGACACACAGAAAAGACGTAAGACGAGGACGGGGCGCGGACATATGTCTCTTCCGCGTCCTTTTCATACAAAATGTATAGAAGCGTCGCGATGCAAAACATTTAGAAAAGACACGACGCTTACTCGTCTGCGCCCTATTGTAAAACATACAGAAAAGATGGGGCACGGTACAAATGTACAGAGGCGGACTTAATGCCTTAGGCATTTTCTACCAGTCAACCTTTGGGTGATGCAGAGACAAACAGTGGTAGGTGCAATGTGGAAACCAAAAACAGAAACGCTATTTATATATAATTATACTTACTGAAACTGTCTTTGTCTCTGTGTGTCCAACTCTTAACAAGAGATTTGGCACTAGATTTACTGGACTTAATAGGGCATTCAAAAAGTGATTCATTGTTTGGAGTGCTCTCATTGTTTTCGAGTAGCACTGCAAATCAAGTACACTTTATTGGTTGTACAAGCGACTGTGTCAAGTTCAATACCTACGATATAAGGTGGTTTTACACAGAGATTTAAATATGATCTGCGTTTGAAGTGTAGGAACTATCTGCCCCAAGCTAGCAGTATGCGTACGTTCAAAGTACATGGGTACTAATACATAACCAAACATATACATCCACACATTTGGTTTCTCAGAAAGTAAGTAACGTCTTGAGCTCCTGCCATCTTGCTGTATAGGTAGGTAGGTAAAAATAAATTTGAACTTCCCATACAAAATAATGTCATCAACTGACCACAATTTGTATGGGAGACTCAATTTTTTTTTTAGGAATTGACTATGGCTTTCTTGGGGAAAGTTGTTCATTTACATGGGCAGAAGTGGTTCTTAAAGTATGCGCACTGGAAAAAAAATTACCCAGTATAGCAGTTAGCTTGGCTTATATATATTATCACAGCACAGTGACCTACTACAGTGTAGTCTTTATTCAGTATACCACTATTGTACATAGTTTAAATAAATATAATTACCTACCTACTTATACAGCAGCACAACTTTGATTTGATTAAGTATACCTATTCATTAATTTATTTACGAATTTTAAAGACACTATTACCTATTGTCATAACTTATCAATATTTAATGTTAATTATTTTCTATGTTTTGTCAAACTAAGCTACCTAATTAAGTAACACACTAAATTACACTTTCAATCATAAAATTCTTGAACTATAGCTACACAAGTCTTAAAACTTGAAACTTGCCTGATGGACAATGTAAAACACGCAATGAATGAATACTGTGGCAGAAAATAAACGATGGCAGGCTTTGGTTATGTTGCGGAATTATACGAAAGAGTCACCGCGGCACTGGAACGCAAAGGGCATTTGGAGGAACACGGGTGGGTTTTAGTCAGTAAGAGTCTGACACTCCTTTGCGCTCCGCCCAGAGCGGAAGAACTCATTTGATGATTTCCCATCTCAAAAAAAAAGCCTATATATGACAAAAATAGCTCTCCTCACTTCATAACTCCTGTATTTGATATCTGACAGTCGTCAGTTTAATTGTGCCAAAGGCCTTTGTTTCCTTACTGATAAAACCCTATCATTAGTTATCGGGACTAGGACTAATCCTAAAACAAACTAATTTCTAATAGTAGTAGATAGTACATCGTTTAGAGACCATTATTGAGCTTCATTTAACAAAATATTGACAGTTTTTAAATGGGATCGTATGAACAGTGTTCTGTTCACTCGCACAATGACTGGACTAGAAAATTCCAATAGAGGAAAGACAAAAGTCACGCATACCAAAAGGTTCTGTAGTCAGCACCATTGGTAATATGAAAAGTAATTTATTAACCAATTTTTGCCTAACCCAAAAGCTTAGGCTCAGCACTTTTTGCAAGAGGCGTGAGGCATGAGATAGTCCACAATACTCCCACTGTTTTAGCTGGGAAGCAAAAGTGACTCGACAGACTAACCATGATTCATCTATATGATACTTTCCTAGTTTATGTTCATTCATAATATTCTCATAATCTGCCAAAGTAAGAGTGTAATCCCCGTGTAATCAATTAATACCAGAAATTGATAAAAGCATCTTCTGATAAAAATATACCTAATTAATCAAATCACAATCAAACAAGCCGAAAAGGAATATAATATGTCACACTGAAAAGTAAAGATAACAGTAAACGAAAGTGTTATTTTATCGATTAGAAAACAAAAGAAACATCTTTTCATTTAAACAAAATTAAAAGTAAATGACTCACTGATCACGATAAAACGGTATAATTTAAAATTAAAACAAAAAGTCAATGCGTTGTGTGTTCTTTTTATCGAATCATGATTAATTTTGGAGAAATTCCCAGTTTCCTTTAACGACGGATTCGTTAAAGAAAACTGGGATTTTTTTCAATTTCAAACTTAAGCTTTCCTCGTATATTTATAATGTCACACGACTATTCGCGCCAGTTTGCGCAGCGAGCATGTTATGTTACGCCGTGTAGAACAAAACACATAGGTACGCATGTAACATGGGCATGTTTCCACGTACTGACTGCACGAATGCTCGCTTTGTAACATGTAACATTACGCCCCAGTACCCACTGTTAAGTGGCGGCGCGAGAGTGAATTTAGTGTCTCATCTCACGCAGGATTTATTTAAGAGGCCCAGAACGAAAGAGTTTCAGGAGCATACAAAACACGATTTCATACTTTCAAGAACATTTCGATGGGCGACGGATGACAAACTGATAATTCGACAATTTTGCTTACAACATTATCGAATTGAAATAAACTTATTTGTTACATACATTTTCTGGTTAAAATATAATTGATATTATGGCAAAGACTGCCCCGCGCGTCTGCCGAGTGTTGGGTCCTGCCTGGGTTCGATTCCCGGGTCGGGCAAAAAGTGTAATAGGGTTTTTCCATTATATAGGTACAGGAATTTCTCAGTAACAGCCCCGAGTTTGGAAGTTGGTGGTGTGACCCCCGTGCCTCGGAAAACGGAGATCGGCCACCGTGATCACAATTCGGTCGGTGGAAAATATGTATGTATACAACAAAATTCTTACAAGTGTTATAAATAAGGTGAATGAAAAGCAACACACTACACGTTTAAGCTTCATTACAAGTCTGTCATTGAGCTCGTTCTAAGGTCACATGAAGTAAACAGTTAACTAGATCCGCAGGTTATCACATTAGGTTCTAAACCTTGAACCATTGTGTAACTGTTAGTGTCTTTAATCTCTTTGAAAAGGGTTTGGCAGAAGTAGGTATAGTTAAGCATGAGTTGACTGAGTTCGCACCTGGGCTACTAATTTTTGCTGACCAAGGCTTATAATTATTTTTGCTAATTGAAAATGTCACCGGATTGCAAATAGGTACCGTAAAATTGTTATTAATCTTGAGAGATTATAAACTTTAGAAATAATGTGGATACATAATTTCAGAAACAATAAATCCTATCAAAATTCGATTGATTGTAATATTTATGTGTTATTGAAAAGAAAGAGTTTCTAATGTCGCGAGATTTATTATAAACCAGCGGTGTAAGCAATACCCCGGTGACAAATACAGCTCAAGCAATGGATTTTCCCGTTTTGGCTGAAAAAGATTAGGCAAAAATGGGACGTTATTTTCCAAAACCAAAAAGGATCTAACTTTTCCGAATGCAACATTATCAAATATCAGTCTAGAACATTCTCACTGCTAGGACGTCCACAGTCCACCCCTCTGTGAGAGGTACTGAGTCATAATCTGCCACGAGGTCCCGGTGCATGTCACTTGTGTCCGAATTTTTCCTTTTACTTTTTGAGAGCGACCGTCGATCACAGGGTCTACAAGATGTTAGCCGGTAACCACAAGGCTACACTGATCAAGACCCAAAAGGGCCATCCAGGGGGTCTACTCGCTAAGCCCGAAGTCCGTAGTTTCGGCATTAGTGACGGGCGTTTTCTACTCCGTATCACCTACGGACTTACGATTAGTCCCGGACCCGAACTAAGAATGAATGACAACACGATTTGACACTTGGTCTTAGTTCGGGTTCGGGACTAATCGTTAGTCCGTAGGTGATACGGAGTAGAAAACGCCCGACACTAAGGCCGAAACTACGGACTTCGGGCTTAGAGAGTAGACCGCCTGAAACATTCGATTGGCAGAGTTTACTGCCCAAGCCAGCAGGAATAAAAGATAATATTACGTCATGAACTATGTAGGTATATTGTTCGTGTCATTATGAGAGAACAAGAAGACCATTGTTGTGAACTAACTATTCGCATAAAACAAGAGGCTCAGGGTAAAGTAACATTCTAACGGCATTAACGATTGTCATTAGTTCAAAATATAAATAAACTAGCACTTCGCCCGCGACTTCGTCCGCGTGGATTTAGTAGGTACTCCACAAACTTCAACGCCCCCTATACCCCCTTATAAAGGTTAGTTTAGTTTTGGAAAATTAAGCACTACGATTTTCATTAATTACTTAGCCATTTCTATTTATTCTATGGTCTCAGGAGGCCCTAACCAATGTACCATTTAATTAGCGAATGCGACTGTCGAAATGCCAAAGTTTAGGAATTTGGTCACGTGTCATTTCGATAGCATCTGTCAAATACATTTTTGACGTATTGACAATCGCGTACGCCACGGCACTGTTGACAGAATCTCACTTGTCTCGAGCCCAGGTTCAGCGCAACTGTTCACCCCGGCCCCGTTCAACCCGTCAGGGTTTGATTATGCAAAAATTGTTAGGTACATCTGTTTCAATTATCCCGCTTTTAGTTTGTTCATAGCATTCCGACATAAATTGAAGCAAGCAATTATGCCTTCACCTAAAATCTTAATCACCCCTGCTTCACTCTTTAATATGTATGTAGTTAAACGAGGCTGAAAATATGCAGTTTACTGACGTAAAAATTACATTAAGACCTCAAAATGCCTGTCCATCACCACTTCCTAGTGTCCTTTTTCTAGATCCTTAAGATTGCAATTAAAATCATCTTCAATCGTTATCTTAATTACCTACTATTAAAAAAAAAGCTCATTTATAACTCGGTCTTTGATCAAAGCAATTCTAAAGATAACATAATCTTTGATATACTCGTAAATACAGTCGTCTCATACAATATCGTGCACAATATTGATATTTACAAGTCTAAACTTGAGATAACCCGGTTAGTTATCGCGCTTGACCATAAACTCAGTTATAAGTTGGTTGTAAAGTTAAATTGGATGCTATCGATCCAATAAAATCATAATATTATATATGAAGTGAGATAGTGCGTTGAAACTTAGCTTCAGTTTTAATGTCTTCTATGTTAAGAAATCCAAAATTATTGTACTCTTCGAGGAATACAAAATAATGAACTCTGAGTTTGTTTCGGAGTTCCTTTTCAGTAATCAGCTAGGAAACATCGTCCTCATTTAGAGGTAGAGGTACTAAAAACTGACCAAACAAGATTAAAGATGAAAAACAAAAAACTGTAATTTAAAAAAACATCAATCATTTAATTTGTTCATTTGGTAAATGGATTACAGCGAGAAAATGTATGGTTTTAGTGCCGAATTACGTGAAAGAAAAGGTGAAGTGTGTAAGTGAAGGTAATTGAGTGTGAACAATAACGTGACTGTTTACAGGGGAGAATGTAAGAAGAACCCAATGTTGCGCCGACCCTAAGTAATATGGAATAAGGACAGGAGGATGATGATTATAAGAGTATCCAAAATGTACAGTCATTGGAGGGCCTATGTCCAGTAGAAGTGTACAAATGATAATGATATTTATTTTGCAGAGCGTTTACACCGTACGGCTTTTCATATAAACTTTGTAGTCCTTATTTTTGGAAAGGAATGAATCGATTTTAATGAAACTTGGTATGCATACGCGAGATATATAGGTATAGTTGATAGAGAAAATTTTCGAAAAAGAGTTTAGAGGGAGAGAGAGCGATTAAAAGTATTCTTTAGAAAGTGAAATCACTCTATCTTTCTCTTTGAACTCTTTTCTGAAAATGTTCTCTACTAACTATTTAGACCTAGATATCAAGCGTGCAATGCATACTAAAATTTCATTACAATCGGTTCATTCATTTCGAAACATAAGGACTTGAAAGTTTGTATGAAATGCCGTAGGGTGTAAACGCTCTTAAAGTCGATGAGGCCGATGTTACCATTTACTACTTATGTTGATAGGCTCGTGTATGACCACTGTCTCAACTTATGGTAGCGATGATGTGGATGACGATGGAGCGTTCTTGCTTCGAAGTGACTCTTGACTTAAAGACCCCATGGTTTTAGTTATCAAGAATCAGACCCCGGCAGGGAGATCTACTTCTTAGCTTAGACAATGAAAGTATTCCCAAATCGTTTTGTGCGTTGTGTGATACAATCTCGGAGCAATGGCTGATAATGGTCAACCTTTCAAAACATGTCTAATAAACAAGCATACAGTATAACACTATTATATCTCATAATATTTACTTACGAGTGTAACGGGGACACTGCAACATGATTGCTTTAATTGATTGCACTTCTTTTAATTAATGAGATTGGAGTAGATCAACAGTATTAACATTGGCTGTCCAGCGTGTGTAGAGTTTGTGGTTATTTTTAAAACACTAACAACCTTTTTGTGGGTGAAAGTACTCATTATTAGAAATAACTTTTACTGTGGGACCAAGTCTGAAATATCAGCAAAAATAAATCAGCTGTTTCATACAAAATGCAATATTTACCCAATGGAAATTTGTACGTAACAGCAATTTTTTTTTTTTCGATTTTTCAGGGTTGGTCTCATAGCAAAAGTTGTTTATAATCATGAGTACTTTCACCCACTGAAAGGTTGTTAGTGTTTTACAAATAAACCTAGTCTTTAGTCCATACTAGTAAGAAATACCATAACAGAAGAAAATACTAGTACGAAAAATGCTTCTCCTATGAAGAATCGACTAGTAGTGGTGCAGTGCCCTTCACTGATACTCTTTGGAGGTAGCGGAACAGAGAGTAAAGTCCCACATACCTCCACTGGAAAGAGAGGATCCTCCGACCAGACGGTTGTTTGTGTCTGGTGGGCAACTGCCCGAGAGTTGATATTCGGGCTTTGCATGTGTTCTAATCGCACGGTAAACTTTGATATCGCGATTTAGGATTTTGTAGTTAGTTCGCAGCTGTCGAGATAGATGGCGCTGCGAGTCTCATTTGTTGTGATGTTGATTCTGCTACGTTGATTTTTGTGGCGGCATGAATGCCGCTACATCACTCCCCTCCGGAGACCGGAGGTCGATAGTGGATGAGTCGTCCATACATCTTGAGATGCTTGCCTGGCCAGTGGAAGGTTGGTTCCAGTGAGTCGGAACCGGAAGTCGCAGAGTTCTCGGTGAGTCGGAACTGTCTGCGTCGCAGAGTTCACGGTGAGTCGGAACTGTCTGCGGTGCCCCGATGCTGCTGCTGGCGTGACTGCTGGCGTCGACCAGGAGAGTTTCTTCAAGGCTCTTCATGTGACTGGCCGAAGGTGCAGTGTGCTTGCCATGGTGGGTCGGAGCTGTGCGACGTGCTGACGTGACTGCTGGCGTCGACCAGGAGAGGTATTTCAAGGCTCTTCATGTGACTGGCCGAAAGTGCAGTGTGCTTGCCAAGGTCACTGATGAGGTTGATGATAGAAGCTGAGGATGCTGACCAGGAATGCGCGTCCGCTGCATGCTGGTGGTCAGGATACCTGTAGAAGCCGTGGGTACTGGCTGGCTGTATGACTCGCTGCTCGAGAGCTTGAGGTCAGGATGAGGAGAAGTGATGACGATGATGACGTCATGATGAGGTAGCTGCACGAAGGCTGCGCTGACGTCCAATGTCGAGGGTCACCAGTTTGGAGGTAGCGGTACAGAGAGTAAACTCCCACATACCTCCACTGGAAACAGAGGATCCTCCGACCAGACGGTTGTTTGTGTTTGGTGGGCAACTGCCCGAGAGTTGATATTCGGGCTTTGCATGTGTTCTAATCGCACGGTAAACTTTGATATCGCGATTTAGGATTTTGTAGTTAGTTCGCAGCTGTCGAGATAGATGGCGCTGCGAGTCTCATTTGTTGTGATGTTGATTCTGCTACGTTGATTTTTGTGGCGGCATGAATGCCGCTACATCACAGTTTGGAGGTAGCGGAACAGAGAGTAAAGTCCCACATACCTCCACTGGAAAGAGAGGATCCTCCGACCAGACGGTTGTTTGTGTCTGGTGGGCAACTGCCCGAGAGTTGATATTCGGGCTTTGCATGTGTTCTAATCGCACGGTAAACTTTGATATCGCGATTTAGGATTTTGTAGTTAGTTCGCAGCTGTCGAGATAGATGGCGCTGCGAGTCTCATTTGTTGTGATGTTGATTCTGCTACGTTGATTTTTGTGGCGGCATGAATGCCGCTACAACTCTGTAGTACGTTAGGCTAGCTAACAAAATGTTTGTGAGTTTTCTTGCCGGGAAGCACTTTTACAGCTGTCATTGATATATGTCGCAGCCAACTAGCTTTATCAGCCGTTTCATTAAAAGCCTAGTCTTTTAATTGAACTGTGTGTGTTTAATCGGCGACAAGTGAGTGACATGGGAAAGTCATTAAACGATATTGAACAAAACATGTCATGTCGCTGAAAAATCGGCGCATTTGAATGAAAAGGCTAGGCCACCAATTAAACGGCTGATTAAGTTAATTGGCTGCGACATATACATAAATTTGACAGATATTCTGGGTATTCAGAAATATATGAGCGGTTACGCACTGCATCTGATAAGAATCCGTGAAAATACATTCCGAAGTAGTCGTAAAACTATTTGTGTGGTAGTTTACGCACTAGATCCGACTTCCGTCATCCGATTTCTCTCCGTCATCTGTGAGTCTCCAATTCGGAAGAAATATTGATGGAACGAAGTAGCCGTAGTATTGTTTGTATGAACGCCTTCGCATTACCTCGGATTTAAATCGGACATATCCAAAGATGGCCGCTGAGTAGCTTGGATTTAGATCAGAGATCGGACTAGTCTGTAAGCTATATCCGAATTCGGTTCGAGTTTTTTATATCTGTATTTTCACGGATGCGGATCGGATGTGTACCGACTATTAGAGTGCGTAACCACTCTAATCGTCGGTACCGAATTACCCATTTACTTTAAAAGATACCGTTTAACTGAACATCACTACATAAACACTGTTTCGTATTGTACTTACTATTCTATTCCGTGGGAAGAAGCGCACGTGAACAAGTATTCATAATCCCAAATTATGAATTCGGAGATTAAGCAGGCATTTCATAATCTGCAGATTAAACTTAATGTGTCAAGTTCAGACAGTTCACCAGTATTGTTTATACTAGTAGGTACAAGGGTGAGTTTCACCAATGAAGTGGAAGCGAATGACAAATCTAATTCGCGTTCAAGAGCTGTCAGTCGGCATATACAATAATAGGATAGAATACTCTTTATTATGTGCACCATATAAGTAACAGTAAAGATAGATGAAGAAAACATTACAAAGGGTGACACAATGGGCGACCTTGGGCTCTAGACAAGTGACATTCTGGCGCAGGCGATTGTCGATACGTCAAAAATGTATGGGATTGACAGATGCTATCGAAATGTCACGTGACCAAATTCCTAGATTTTGGCATTTCGACAGTCGCATTCGCTAATTTAATGGCACGTTGTCTAGGGCCTCTTATCGCTAAAAGCGATCTTTTAAAGACAAGCTATAGAGGAAGCTGTAGTCATATTATAAAAACTGCTTCTGCCCGTGTTGATGAACAACCTTTCTCAAGAAATTCAAAGTCATTAGTCTGATAGCACTAGTTGAGTTATCAAAGTACCAATTCTACTAATTTTCAAGCAACGATCGCATTCGCATCTCAATCGCAAACTGTCAAAAATGTATGAAAATTAAGGCTTTTTGGACAGTTAGCGACTGACGTGCGAATGCGCACGTTGTTTAAATATTAGTAGAATTAGCCCTCTGCTTGATTGGCTTGACATCGAAGCGTGGCTTCGCTAGATCCTTCTTTAATTAATTATAATTGTTTCATGTTAATTGCATGTTGTGAGTATGAATGAAAATAATCTTTTTTATATTTTTTTTATTATTAATAGTCACGCGCTTGACCACTATCTCACCTGACACACACAGTCACACACACACTCACTCACTCTTGACTTAAAGACTTCCGGATTTAAGCTATCAGGAAACACAGACTCTGGCAAGGATTTCCACTCCTTAGCTGTACGCACAATGAATGTATCCCTTAAATGTTTAGTGCGTGTGGGTGGGATGTCCACCATGTACTGGTCATGTTTGGTTAACTAAAAGAAAGACATAGAAACGATAGATGGATTGTGAGAAAGTTTATCCGGCTAGAAATGAAATGACTTTTGAGATGACGGCAATTAGAGATGTTTGGTAGAAGAAGACATTCGTCGACCCCGAATTCCTGGACTCTATACCATCTATACTAATATTATAAAGCTGAAGACTTTGTTTGTTTTAACGCGCAAATATCTGGAAAATTATTTTTGTATATGACAGCCACATTCATCATGAGGAAGGCTGTACGAGAACGGTAAAAACGGGATATGCGCGTACTAAGTCGCGGGCAACAGCTAGTAATATTATAACGCTAGAGTTTGTTTGTTTGTTCGGCTGAACGCGCTCGAATTGAAAAATTGTTTTAGTTTTCGATAGCCCATTTATCGAGGAGGGCTATATGCTATATAACATCACGCCACGACAAATAGGAGCCGAGCATTAATGAAAAACGTGATGCAGATGAAGTAGCGCTGGTCAGCTAGAAACGGGCAAAATAAAGATGATGAACGTATACTTTGTTACTTACAGATGTCAAATGAAGCGATAGCCAAAGGAGAAGCAGTGCTTCTGAAACAGGCTCGCGACAAGTTTGTGGCAGAATTCGGTCAACAACCCCAAGCCGCTGCGTGTGCGCCGGGCCGCGTCAACCTCATCGGAGAACACATTGATTACTGCGAAGGATACGTTTTACCTGTGGTAAGACACACTAAATGATAAATGATATTTATTTTGGCAATAGATTAAACATAACACTTTAACACGACAATGTTTTTTGGTAATTTTAAGCTAGATGAGGCCGGTGTTTCCTAGCTGACTACCCTGAGATGAAACACCGAAACGCTTCGCAGGTTTCATTGAATTTGTCTAGTATACGTGCAATAATATAAAAAAAACCTCTACTAGCTTTTTCTAACCGAATCGCCCGGGTGAATAACGGATATCATCCCAAGGGAACATACAACCGGGATAAAAAGTAGCCTATGTGCTATATTTCATCCAGATTCGTACAGCAGTTCTGGCGTCATTGAGGAACAAACATCTTTCCAGCTATCCATCCAAACTTTTGCATCTATCTATACGTGTTACAGAATAAACCAACAACGAAATCGACTGCCCCATACATTTCTGTGCGCTCGAAAAAATGTACAGCTGATTTTATTTTCACGATTTCGGTGTTGGTCTCATAGTAAAAGATTTTCATAATTATGAGTACAAGAGCGTTTATTCTGTTAAACACGTTGTATAAATAAAAATGAATTACTAAGTGTGTTGCTGAGCGCAAAATTCGAGATCGGCTGGACCAATTATTTGTCTATGTTTTTTACAATACTTTGTTGAAATCCGAGGAAAGAAATGTTCCAGTGACCAGGATCCCAGGAGTTTATTGATTCATTGACCTTCTTTAATGGTTTTGAATATGAGTGCTTCGATGGTTGTACAACTGAATCACGGAATTCTATAAAATTAATTCTAGCTTCTGCAGGTGGTTTGGCTCGCCTGAAAATCAAAGAGATTCCACGGGATCGTACTGTGAACTCCTTGGTTGCAGGTCGCTTAGCAAGTTAGTCGTTGGTACTTTGGAAGCGTCCAGCAAAAAACTAAATAGTATGTGAATTAGGAATAAAAGTATGTATTGTTTTTATACATCAGCCCTGTTTTAACTCTCTACGAAGGCAGATTCCCATAATAATCACGCGGGAAAATCCCAATTCGTGTCTTATTGTTTAATTTTATTTTAAATTAGTATCTAAGTGGTGCTAGCACAAAGTTCGCTGGTCCACTCGTGTGCCAAATTTCAAGCAAATCCGTTCAGCCTTTTATATAATATGAGTTAGGGTTTCGCGATTATAGTATTTGTATGATTTGAATGTTTATTTTGTAACCACTTCTAAAATATAATGAAATGTGGTGTAGGAATAATGTTTACTTATAAATTCTTGATATGGAAAGCTTATAAATGATGTTTGTTTTGAACGAAAACTGGATCATCCAGGGTTCGAAACAATGGGGTCAGGTTACCGTGTCAATCTGCTGTAATTTTGTAGGTAATTCCTTTGAAACACTATTACGAAATTATTCAGACTTAAAGCCTATTTGGCCTAAAAACTGCCAGTTTATAAGCTCGCCTAAATTTTACACTAAATAATATTTTGTTTAGTTTATAATCCAGCGAATCCGCCTCAACTGTTAATTTTCCACGACCACAAAAGATAACATTTTTAATCCAGACATAGGTACTTAGGTACCTAGCTTTATTAATATACACTCAGTCAAACAGGATTCAGGTGAATACCAGTATTTTACGTGGAGCGGCTTCCTACCAGACCTCTACAACCCATTAACTGGGTAACACGGTACTTCATGGCAAGACCGGTGTCAGATTTTCTGGCTTCTGATAATCCATAATGACTGCCGAAGATCTCCAAATGACAGCCGGGACCAACGGCTTAACGTGCTTTCCGAGGCACGGAGGAGTCTCGGTATGTTAAGAGGGTCACCCATCCACAGACCAACCTCGGCAAGCGTTGCTAAACCTTGAAGATCAGCCCTTGCGGTTGTTATAATTTAGTCACGAGATTATACACTGAAAATAAATATTTAAACACAAACCTATTTATGCATTAATATTCGTCACACTTAGAAAATTATCTCAATATCCCAAGAGCAAAGGAGAATAAAAAAACCTAAGGAGTGCAATTGCGCACTCATACATACATAAACTCGATTTTTTCTCATTGGAGTAACATAAACTACAAAAAACAAAGAGTAACATCCCTTAAAAACACGAATCCAAAGTCTTTGAACCATAAGACATACCAGTCGTAAATTCCTGCCGACATTGTTGCGGTCTGTCTACTTTGTCACTCTGTCACGTAGCACTGTCACGCTCGCCGTGACAGCTACATACGTCACGAATGTGTGTGGTTTTATCCGATTTATTCGGAAAACGCCGCACTTTCGGGACACTGAGCTTTCGTACGTGTGATTCCGGGATTTGAGATTTAAATAATATGGAGAACTTGTACAGGCTCGTGTTTTTATGACCTGTGTTGCTTGCAATCTTTAGTCAAAACTACCACTACCAAAAATGACTTAACACAAATGCGGTATCAAAGTTCTCCACGCGGTTTGAATAGATACATTTTCGATATATCTTTTCCAGCTATTTGGATTAAACCAAACTACTGAACCGATGTTAAGAGCGCTGTTACAAATGGGTAGTCAAATCATTACTTTTTAACACAAAAGTATGTTTATTAAATAAAATGCTTTGCAATCTTAAATGAAAAAATGAAAAATGTACCGAAATGATTTTTTTTACTTCGGTACATTTATTGAGAAACTGTACCTATCTAAAATTATATTTATAGTTCAGAATCGTACCATGCACTTCTATCAACAAAACGCTCAGAAAACATTTTAAGATTGCAAAGCATTTTATTTAATAAACATACTTTTGTGTTAAAAAGTAATGATTTGACTACCCATTTGTAACAGCGCTCTTAATAAAATTTCATTGGGTAGACAAAAAACAAGATTTTTTTAAATCGGTTCACAAATGACGAAGATATGAGGTAACAAACATAAAAAAACAACCGAATTGAGAACCTCCTCCTTTTTTTGAAGTCGGTTAAAAAGCTCTACTCAACATTAGTACAGTCAAAGGCACGAGAAAGTTAAAGAAACCAGACTTATTCTAACTAATTAATCCTTAATTGCCGCTAAACAACCCTTTAACTAATTTCTAAAAGAGAATCTTTGATGGTAACTCGATAATATCTTGATCGGATGGATGTCGTCTGAAGATATTGATTATATCCTCGCCGTCTACGCCTTTTGTAATTACTTACGCCTTAAATGTCAATGGTCAGTTATACAAATTGTTTAAACTCAGTTTAGCCCATCTATCTATTTAATTAAACATTAATGGCTAAATGTTAAGCGTTAAACCCGTGAACGGCAGGACCAATTCGGCTATTACTTTTTCAAATATTCGCTGAAGGTCGAGGAAGTTTCTTATGAACAGAAGATTGCAAAAAAAACAAATTTTTCATTTCCCCATACAAACTATTCCAGCTGTAAATCCTAGGGACGGCGACCTCTGACAGTCCATTAACTTTTGTCAGAACAATGTCTGTCGGTCAGCTAGTTCTAAATAATTTCCTGCACTAGCCTGGGCTTCCTTCAATCAAATTGACTGTTCTAACTTGTTATTTATTGTGATTAATGGAGAAATTGCTTCCGTTGTCATGGCGACTATGTGTTTGATTGCCATTTTCTTTAATATTATCCCATAATAAATGCAGATCATGAAAGCTCGTCAATTGTTAATGAACTTCTGAAAGCTCTACAGAGGTTTACCTTTTTTGGATGGGAAATCATCAAATGACTTTATTTTTGGGCGGAATGGAAGGGAGTGTCAGTTTCTTACTGACTAAAACCCACCCGTGTTCCTCCAAATGCCCTTTGAGTTCTAGGGCCGTCAAACAATTTCGCAACACAGAGGTTTAGTTACACATACTGGGCTTTGTTTTTGGAATCCAAGAATCCTTAAACTCTCGTCAACATTGATCTGAGCTTAACAAGAAAAATGTGTAACCGGCCGTATCTACTTATTGATAATGCCAAGAAATTCGGTGAAAATATAATTTGAACTGTATTTTGTTGTGATAAAGATAAATTACCAATTAAAATGACATCTGAAGTGGACTCAGCTGTTTTGTCTTTTACAATATCTTTGGTGACACGTGTAGGTACTGAAATCTTGACAGCGAAATTTAATTATGGGTCAGGAGGTTTGCTTCGACGCTGTACTTTTTCCACGGATTTAATTTTAACTCAATTATAATTTGTGAAAATTATGAAGGCACTGATTGAATTATCTGCACTTTTAAATTCAGAAATATCATTTCAAACTCAATTTATGTAATTAAAAGATTACGAGATTTTGTTTGCTTGTAACTTTCACAATCATTTGAAGAAAAGTGTTGTTATAATTCATGCTGTTTAATTAAAATCATCAGTATTATTTCAGTGCTGGACGAAGGGCCTTCTCTAAGCGTCACTTCATCGAAATTGCATTTGATAGTAGTATGTACTCGTCATTTGGCGTTTATCAAAATGAAAGTTTTCTGAAATGTCGTGCACTAGGTGGCAGCACTGAGGCGTTAGATCTAGGCGTTTGTCAAAACCCTTACGTTTTTCGACACCAGTAAAATTGACGTGAACTTCATGTTTACTTCATATATTTTTGTAGTAGAGGACCTCTCGCCTAAGGGGTTTGATATACAAAGCGGACAGGGCGCTGGCAGGATAAAATGTATGGCATCAAAGAAACGAAATATACTTAGCATCGCGGGCGCGCGGCCAAACTCCATACATTTTCTTCGGCCCGGAGCACTTTGTATATCAAGTGTAGCCAACTGATGGCGTGTAAATTTTCTCAAAAACCCTCACTGTCACGCTTTTGTCAGGCGGGTTAGCATCGATGCTTGATTTAAAAAATGCATAAAGAATGCTGCTGCATAAATAAAAATGAAATGTATTTTCTTTTCACCAGGCACTGCCCTTCGTGACCCTCATAGTAGGTGGTTTGAACAAGACCGGAGAGTGTCGTCTGCTGTCAGTTCTGGGCACCGGCGAGGAGGTGAAGACCAGCTTTCCCGCGCCGACACCTTCCACCCCCTTGAAGCCAGGACAACCTGCCTGGGCCAACTATGTCAAGGGTGTGGTGGCCAATTTCCCTGGTGAGTTATTTTTTGGTAGTTCGAATATATGGTGAATTGGTTCTTTATCGTACAAGATCCGAAAGTATCGCATACCAAATTCTGGGAAGAGCACATGGCAACTACGGGACACAGAACTACAGAACTACAGGACTACAGAACTAAAGGACAGTGCTCAATTTTAACAAAATACATTTTTTTTTTACAAGAAAAAAAAAGAAAATTGTTTCAAAAATCTTTCAGTTTTCATCAACATCGGGCCCGAGAATGCACAATTGCATAATTGGGTTTTTGAAAAAAATAAAGTTACGGTTTACGGTAGGTTAAGGGTGTTACTACACCATCGATCGATCGACATCGATCGATTCTATTTATCTTACCTAGCAGTTCGTATGCCATATAGGTGAGATGTGTAAAGCAATACCTATTTTCTTGTAACACACATTGTACCGTATCTCTGGCGGAAAAAAATGATTTATGATTTATAATCGATCGACGTTGATCGATTGGCATGGTAGCTTTTGCTGATCGACGGATACCGGGCGATAAACAATTGATCGACCGCCTATCGATGCCATCGATCGACGTAGGTCGATTGGGCTTTGGCTGATCGAAGAAAGAAGTAGAAACTATCGATTGACGTCGACTAATCCAATCTACCATCGATCGATCGATTCTACTATCGATCCACGATCGATCGATTGGTGTGGTAACATCCTTGGTAAGTTTAAAAAGTAATTTCCTGTCCTGTATATCGTTGGGTATGCAATTTGTGCACAAGATTTCCTCACAGGTACTTATACTCTTTTCTTCCCGAGCTAATGTGAGCACTAACGAATGATTTTATTTTAAAATGTATCCCTTGAAGGGCATTTAAATAAGACATGAACCTTTCATGTCTTGCTTTGTGGAAGTTCGACATTTTATCCAATATGTAATTCTATTGAGCTATACCTAGTTTCTATAAAAAATGTAGCAAGAAAATAAGAGGTTTTTTTAACGATGGGAAATCATCAAATATCTCCTCATTAAGGTGTTTGTCTCTTACTGACTAACATTGTAAATATGTTGTTTACGGTTGATGGAGATTGAAAAAAAGATGCGATACTCGGCCTATCCAGCGCATCTTTTTTGTTGCTCACATTTTTATTTTATGCTTATAAATTTTAACTTCACTCAGTGTTGAGAGTTTTTAATCAGAAATTCAGTCAGAATACCTAGAAAGACTGCAGAGCAAATAGGTTGGTACTTTATATGCTCGATAAAATATTAACTTTTTCAAACAATGTGGTAGGTAGGTACTGTAGCACCACAGGGATACGGCCTGAGGGCTACTTATTAAATGTTATAAATAAAACTCAAATTCCACAGAACAGACCCCGCCGGTTCGTGGTTATTTATTTTTAAACCCAAAAATATTTATTTATTTTTATGATCATGTTCATATTTTCTTCTCATCTTGTTTAATTGTATAAATAAGCTCATTGTATAATTTATGAAAGCCTATTTTCTACTTTTTATCCGCCGTCAAGTTGTCGCCTAACAATAAATTTATTTGCCACACCAAAAAATCACTGCCAATTTAAATTTAAACAAACCTTACAACTCAATATAAAACTGCTACTTTATACTTAAAATGCTACTGTAGCTGCCAACCTATTATTTTTGCTACCCATTTTAATTATTTTTAAAACCCAAAATTAGATTAGTTTGTCGCCGCGTTAAATTCATGCATAAAACAAACACGTTCTAACATTATTTACTAATTTAAAATATTACTTGTTCTACCGGACGCTTCCAAAGTAGCAATGACTAACTTGGCTGCCAGAGCTTGCAGCCAAGTAGGTTACAGTTCCCATTAGGTTTGTTGAACTATTTTTTTTTTTTTGGTAAGCTAATACTTTGTTAGGTACTTTTCCCTTGCTTCTCTTTAGAAGCAGTATGATCATAGCTTTCCTCGTATACAGGTGAAGTGAGCGGCTTCGACGCGGTCATCGTGACAGATGTGCCGATGGGCGCTGGTCTCTCCAGCAGTGCTGCTATTGAGGTGGCCACCTTCACCCTTCTGGAGGCACTCACTGGTAGAAGTGTGGGGTAAGTTTGGCAGTCATTTATTTGTTTCTTATTTAATTTATTGATTTTTAACAGTTTTGTCGGTCGTAACTCCGTCCTATATTTAATAAATGGATTTTTATTTTTTTTTGTATGCAAGGGGCTTACGAAATGGCCCATTAAAATTTCGTAAAGATCTTATGAAGAACTTCGGATATAGACAGTGAAATTGATATGAAATGGTTGGAATGAAAACAAAACATTTTTTTACAAAAATTACAAAAAAAGCCTCAATTTCTACATTTTTGACAGATTGCGACTGACATGCGAATGCGAACGTTAAAATTAGTAACATTGACTCTCAGCTATAATTTTCGTAAGTTTAAGTTTCAAACTGAATAACTATCATACAAATTAATATTTTTCTCTGTATAATTTATTTAAAGACTTTTGGAACTCCAGTTCCACAACCTTCTATTAAGCAGGGTAAAAAGGTAATATTACACGTGAAGGTAATAATATCACGCTTAATATATTGCTGCAAGGACACAGCAATATCACATTATTAGTTAGTTGGCTAGTACACCACGATTTCCAAGAAAATAAATATACCGGACGCGTATTTTTAATACAACCTTCGAAGTTTTCCAGAGTAAACGGATTTCTTTATAGTTATGAAGTTATCTACGACCTGGGTCACTAATATCATTTTTATTAAGTACTTGCATAGATGTTTCTATAGAAAACCGGCCAAGTGCGAGTGGGACTCGCGCACCGAGGGTTCCGTACAATCCTGTACACCCATCACGACAATCGAGTCATAGTTATGGTATTTTTAAATAAAATTATTAAAAATATTTTTATTATATGATGTCACTAAAAATTTACGGTTTTCGCAATTTTTCCTTTATCTGTGCTATAAGACGTTGCTTCGTACCAAATTTCAAGATTCTGAGTTCATGGGAAGTACCCTGTAGGTTTTGATTACCCTGCGAGTGTCGAAAATTTGCGGAAAGTTGCGGCATAAACGGCTGTATCTTTTGATTGCGTTGGCTTAGAAGTTTGATTTTTTCACAGCTCCAAGGGCAGTAAACCTGAGTAGGTATTTGATATAAGTTCCAGCTTGATACCTCCACGCGTTCCTGAGAAAAAGGGTCTTGACAGACAGACAGACGGACGGACAACAAAGTGATCCAATAAGGGTTCCGTTTTATCCTTTCGAGGTACGGAACCCTAAAAATAGTGAAGGTTGAATTTTATTTCACGGTAATGCGCTAACGCTATCGGTATAAAAAGTATCCTTTATGACCTTTGAATGAAAGTGAACTAACTTAAAATTCCTGCAACTTCTGTTGTTGCTATATAAAGTTTAAACAGGCATTAAAGAGACTACTTTAAAACCCTGTGGAGATAAATAGCCCGAATTGAGTCTTTCTTGCTAATTTTCAATAAATTGCAATTTTTGAGAGATAATATAATTCACTATATTCATCATCATAATACCCGAAAGACGTCTACTGATGGACACAGCCCTCCCACAAATGAGGACCTCGGGGGGTTTCCATAATCGCCACGCTTAGCAGGCGGGTGGGCGATCGCAGTGTAGCTGTTGCACATGTACCTATAGAGAATGCTGCTGCCCATTCTCTGGTGAGTCCCTTAGTCGCCTCTTACGACACCCACGGGAAGTGATGGGATGGTGCTATTCCTTTACGTCCGACACCATACAGATACGGTCGGATTCACTTTATTATGATTCATAAAAGCTTTTAATATATTAACTTTCATTCTGAAAAGAAAGAAAGTGAAGAACCAAAGGTGAACGATAGTCCGAGGACACACGAATATAAAAGACAAAAAAGTTACAACAAAGCAACAATAAATTATCATCATCTGCCTGGCCTTTTTTCAACTACATTGTGGTCGGCTTCCAGTCAATCCGGATTAAGCTGAAAACCAATATTTTAAGTTTAGAGGAGTAGATGCATTAACAATTAAAATAATGAAAGTGTTTTCTACGCATTGTAATAGAAAAAGTTTTCAGAATTCCAACAATAAATAACATGTTTTGCAAACATCACAGCTTTAATCTATAAAATTGCGTAGTTTGGAGCCTTGGGAAGAATGAGATTCAGTTTCAGAAGATTCGCAGAACGATTCCTTGAAAGAAAAATTTAAAGTAAACGACTTCATTTAAAAAATTTAGGTGTTTATGGTGTGGTTTTTGACACCGACTTCCAAAATTAAAGTGATTTTGTTGGATACTTAAACCCGTAAGACCTAGGTCCATTGCCCCAAATGTCCAAACAAACTTAATATCAATGAACTAATAAAACAAAACAACCACTTCGTAACTCCATTGAAGACACGGTCCAGTGATTTCATTAAGGCGATTTACAATTAAACGGAGTGCTCGATAAATTGACTTTAAACAAATAGCAGCACATGTTTACTTGCTCAAATAAAGCTTTGTTCTGAGGTTAAGCGGTAGCGTGGCAATATGATGGGTGTCTTTTCACCGGTACTGGGAAAGAAGCTGGTATAAAAATTTAAAGCGAATCGTTTTAATGGTTTAATATATTATAATCGTCCCGACCGAATCTCGGTCACGGTGGTCTGGAATCTCAACAGAGATTAGCCAAGTAAAAAAGAAATGTCGAAGCCAAACGTAGTGTCGCCCGCCACTGCGACCACAGGAGGGGGACAGTGGCTAGTGGGGAGCGGGGGACGTGACGCCGATAGCCGCTGACCTGCACGACACTCCAAAAAGAAATCACGGACCACATAGGCCCGCGTTCAACGTCCAAAAACAAACCATCTATTATTATTATTACAGTCCGCTATTTTATTTCTAACACCTCTGAGAATCCCTAATAGTGATATTATAGTGCGCAGGTGCGCTCTCTGTTCCTCTACTCTCGTAGTCTCTGGGTCGACAGGACCAATAACTTTACGTGCCCTTCGAGGCACGGGGTCAACACAAATTTCCTTCCCGGTTTCTACTGTGAAATTAGTAATTAAAAAACTCGGTAACAGAAGTTTTCGTAAGTGATTAAAAATATGCGTGTAAATTGACGTCTCCATCCAAAACTGAGTTTCTGTTTTATGACTGATCTGGTCTATTCTGTCGACATCTCACCGAGTACACTAAGGCGCTGGACACACAGAAAAGACGTAAGACGAGGACGGGGCGCGGACATATGTCTCTTTCGCATCCCTTTCATACAAAATGTACAGAAGCGTCGCTATGCAAAACATATAGCAAGGACAGGGCGTGGACACGACGTTTACTCGTCTGCGCCCTATTGTAAAGCATACAGAAAGGACGGGGCACGGGCAGACGAGGGACGGGCGAGGACGGGGGTGCGGGGGGTGGGCGCTTGTGCCGGGCGTCTCGCGCGTCGCTGTCAAACGCAATTACACCACCACAATTAACCACGTCACGTCCGGGCCTCGCTTGTGGCTCGTCGTTTCTATATGTTTTAAAACAGTCACGACGGCGCCCCGTCTGTGTGATTTTTCTCAATGATATTTACGATGACAAACAAGGAAATATATAGACTTAAGATCTTGACAGAGAGGAACGATAAAACTTATTGAATTAACTCATTTGTTTGGCTTTAATATTGATAGATAACTCTCTACTTTTTCCTACCCGCTCCTCTTATAACAAGGGTAGCAGCCTAAATTAGTACACTGTGGGGCGTTCACCACAACACGCGGCAGATGAACCGCGACAAAAGGGGCAATCAATTGGCGGCCGATTAGATGTGTCACATGAACTTGCGTGAACCCGTTGTAGTGTTTATTGGCGAACTATGAACATTGCAGATTTGTTTATGCATAGAGCTTGCACGATTGACGAAATCAATATTCATGTATGCTTCGAAAACACGCTTCTATTAGACTTAGATCTGAATACAAATTTTCAAGCAATGTTCGCATTCGCCATCTGTCAAAAAGGTTGCATATTAGAAAATCAAAACTTTCCTGAGCAAATTTCAAAAGAACAACGTACAAATCAACAAAGTTTAAAATAACGATGGTCATTTGATCAAAAGTTCAGCTGACCAAAGTCTGGAATATCAATGTTTAAATTAATTATTACACTATTGACCAAATCGTTTCAAGGTCAAAATGGATTACTGGATAAATTATTAATTATCAAATGGATTAACATGCTTTAATGCCAAAATTTAGCGAGTTCGGGATTTGGGGCACCCCGACTCTGATAGGTTAGGTTAGAAGTGGTTCGTGGTTATTTTTTTTAAACCACCCAGAAATAGGAGCCCCGCGTAGCGGGGCTCCGTCGGTCGACTACACTCTGCCAACGCATTGAGAAGTAGCGCTCGCCGGCCGCTGCCGCGGCACCGCTAGCTTCGCTCGCTCGGCTCGCGCGCGTTCGGTCACAGTTCTAACCTAACCTAACCTAACTACAATCTCCCGCAGAAATGTTTTCACCATTGTCTAATTATTTAGATTTGATATTTTAAAATTACATCTAGCAACTTTTGATCAGTCGTTCATTTGATGTCACATAAATTGGGATTTTAAAATTTTTCTAAATAAAAGATTTGGTCATTTCAATTTTGTTATTTCGTTTATTGTTCTTTTGAAATTTGCTCGAGAAAGTTTTGATTTTCTAATATGCAACCGTCAAAAATGTATGAAAATTAAGGCAATTACATAACTTAACATGAAACAACGCGGGTCTGGCAGTGATAGCGCTAACACAAGTAAACCAGCAGCAATAAAAATAAATGCGTTGTACGTTCGGACGGCGGCGTGAGAAAAATATAAAATATAATGGCTTTTATATTTTTACCTGATTACGGCAAAGCCAAAAGGAAGTGTTGTGATTTGTAATTTGATGTGTTTAAATATTTGTAGTTAACGGAGTATTTTCTTCTGCAGGTTAGTAGAAAAAGCAAAGCTATGCCAGAAAGCTGAGCACGAGTTCCCAGGGATGCCGTGCGGCATCATGGACCAGTACATCGTCACTATGGGCAGGAAGGAACATGCCTTACTCATCGACTGCAGGTAACCTATATTTTAAACAATTTTTTTTTTTAACACTTCAGCAGTGCAATTCTGTAAACATGTCGTAGTGAAGGCTTGGGTGAAGTGATCACGAAGTGAGCTGTCAATCCATGTAATCAAGGTGGAATGACAGTTCACTTCGCCCTCACTCCACCTGAGTTTTAACGATGAGAGGTTTACAGAATGGCCGTTTGTTTTCACATGACAATCACTAAATCAATCAAAATCGACGACACGGTTGGCGCGGTGGTTGAACAATCGTCTGCTGTGCTGCGTGTCGCATCGGTTCGATTTCCGCCCGGAACAATTATTTGTATGGCCTACAGATAGTTGTTCCGGGTCTGGCTGTTTGAGTATGTTTGTAAACGCACCCACGATACAGGAGTAATTCCTAGACGGGGGTAACGTTTAAAAAAAAATCTATATAGAATCTTCTCAAACATATTGGGATCGGCTTGCAGTCTAACTGGATGCAGATGAGCACTAGTAGATTTAATGGAGCGGTAGCCGCTCCATTTACGTGTCCAGTAAGATGTGTTCCGCGCGCCTCAAAGAGATGTCAGCGTAGTAGACGGGGCCTGGTAGGGCCAGAGCCTGCCAGGGTTGCGGATTTTGTTCGAAAGAGTCACCGCAGCCCTGGAACGCAAAGGGCAGTAGGAGAAGCACGGATGGGTTTTAGTCAGTTAGTCTGACACTCACACAGCAGGGAAGCAGTCATTTGATGATTTCCCATACTTAAAAGAAAAACCGGCCAAGTGCGAGTCGGACTCGTGCACGAAGGGTTCCGTACCATTATCTATAAAAAGAAACGTCAAAAAAATGATGTTTGATGGAAGGGAGTCCCACTTAAAGATTTATTTTATTCTGTTTTTAGTATTTGCTATTATAGCAGGAACAGAAATTTATCATCTGTGAAAATTTAAACTGTCTAGCTATCACGGTTCATGAGATACAGCCTGGTGACAGACAGACGGACAGCGGAGTCTTAGTAATAGGGTCCTGTTTTAACCTTTGGGTACGGAACCCTAAAAAGTAACATGACACCCCTTGGCAAGACTGAGGGCCAATTCGACTAATTTTTAAGCAACATTTGCATCTCAGTCGCAATCTGTCGAAAAAGCCTCAATTTCCATCAGTACATTTTTGACAGATTGCGACAGACATGCGCATGGGAACGTTGTTTGAAAATTAGTAGAATGGGCACTCTGGTGTCAGATTTTTTAGCTTCTGACTACCGATACCGCAACGACTGTCGAAGATCTACAAAACAATGACAGCCGGGACCAACCGCTTCACGTGCTTTCCGAGGCACGGAAAAATCTCAGTGAGTATGTTGAGATGGTCACCAATCCATGGATCAACTTCGGCAGGCGTTACTTAACCTCTACGACCGACCATGTGTACTGTTTATTTTTCTGCATCGAAGTTAAGAAACGACATGGAGGATCTAATGACGTTCCTCGATATAAATGTCTTGATGGTTGAGGATCTAAGATGTTTTCTCAGAAAACATCCGATAATAGAATGCATGTTTGAAAGTCAAAGTAGATATTTATATATACCGTCTATTTCAGTATCTCAGTATTGATTAATGTACGTCAAAGAAAATGGAAAATAAAACAAAAATAAATGTTTATAAATCTGGTATAAGCAGACTATTTCAATAATCCAATATGGATGGAAATAAAATTAAAGTTGAACAGAATATGGGCAAGTTTTATTACTCAGAAACCTTCGAGGTGTGAAGTTCAGGTAGAAAATAACTTGCACACCGAGAAGAGTTCAGTGAACATCCCCAAAAGGTTTGATTCCTGAAAGGAGGATTTTCCTGGTTTTTCTAGAAACTGTTATTTGTTATTTTAATTTTATTCACATTGCTTGATCATATTACGAGTATATTTATGAAATGATCGCTGCCTATTGAGTCGTATCTGTTCATAGGATTCTCTTTATTTATACGGATAAGTTATCGAAGCAGTTTTGAGTTTTATCAAGGGGTCTAGATAGATTTTGTTACTACACGATAGGCACACAATTTTGTGATTCTATCTGACGTCGTCTTTTTGAGTTTGACCATAGTTGCGAGGTGCGGGGACAGCGGCTCGCCACCGGCCGACGACGGCTGAGCACCACGCCAGTCAGCTGTTGCATGCATAGACTAATATAAATGAGGTTGCATCTTCTTGCACGTCTCCAAGCACGGCTACGCTCGCGCATAATTATTGAATTTCCATAACTTGATTTATTCATGTACCGTTTGTAATTTAGTTTTGATTATTATAGGTACTCACATGTTTTACAGTCTACTAATACATTCATTTTCTTCACCACGACCTATCGTCGCGATCAAATTAGGTAACTGCTATAGTAATTGGCCACGCTATAGTAACTGGCCACTCATAACAAAAGAGGTAGAAACAAGGTAATGGAAGCAAGCCCATGAATGTTAAGGACAGAAAATATTCCTGTATCAAATACTGGAATGTTTTTTGTGAATTACCTTGTTTCTACCTCTTTTGTTATGAGTGTCCAGTTACTATAGCATGGCCAATTACTATAGCAGTTACCCTACTTGACGTTTTCCCCGAACTCTAAAGGTAAAGGTAATCTGTAAGAGATTGCCTTGTGCTCTTTTTCGTAGAAATACAAAGACTGCACTGGTTAGTGCTGCGCGACAAGTCGTCTGCTGCTGTCTGCACTCGGCTATGAAATCGAGCCTTATTTAAACCGTTTTCTCAAAAACTTTTTCACAAAAAAAAAGAAACCGTTTTAGTGATACCCCACACCTAACAACACCACTGGAAAGTCACAGGAAAGCAAAACTACGCAATTTCGTATACATGTATGATTTTTACACATATTTGTTCCAGCTATTTGGATTTAAAAACCAAACTACTAAACCGATTTTGATAAAATTTCAATGGGACCATTTGGGAAGTATACCCTTTCCAACAAAAGAAGAATTTTTCAAATCGGTTGGCAAGCAACAGAGTTATGCGCGAACAAACATAAAAAAAAAAAATACAAACATCCGAATTGAGAACCTCCTCCTTTTTAAGAAGTCGGTAAAAAAGCCTGCCCGCACGCTATACTTCATTTCGTTTCACAATATTGTTGACAATGGCCGAACTATAAAAGAGACGTTGACACTTGAGTTTCTTTAGCAATTATTCCTGGGAGAGGGTAGTAAATGTCGGAATGTGGGGAATTTTGGCCCTATCTAGTTTTAAAAATGACATGTAAACGGTATGCTGGTATCCTATTTGCAGCGCTAATAATTTAATTTCAGTAGGACGAAATGTCAAGAGATGGAATGCACATCCTTACTCTATTGCGTCTTGGTTTATTCTTAGAAATTATCTAATAAACACGGGTTCGTTGTTCCCTTGTGAAAACATGGAACTTCAGGGTGAATCTTGTTGACTTAACTTAAGGAAGTTTTCCGGGAATCGGATGAAGCTACTGCGTCGTACTTTGTGTTAATTGAAGTAATGAAACATCAACATGATAATGTTTCCGTTCTTCATTTATTTTTGATAGCTACTGTGTTGGAGTCGGTTTAGAAAAGAAAGAAAGAAAAAGACTTTTTGCGCCAAGCATGACGCATACCAAAAATAATCAAAATTACAATAGTTATGCAAGTTAGGAAGATATGCGTCACATTCGCGCAAAACGGCCATCGCTCAGCATAATGCTGGAACTCATGTGCAAGACAGAGCCACAGCACTGGTTTTCAGCGACAGCCGGCGTTGACAGAATTACGTCGATCGGAGCAGTTTATAAAGAAAACGAAATAAATGAACAAAATATGTATATAATTATATATGTGGGTAGAAATATAAGGTGTTAAGAAGATGGTAACTGACTGTTGCGCATGCGATGGAAAAGTGGCCACCAAAAGCGGCGCGACAACTCTTAAAAACAAAAACAGTTTGTTATCTGTGCGTACAAAAAACCGTATAAAACTAAATTCCATGCATGCGCTCCTCCCTAGTGTAAGTGTTCTGTGATGCGCAGGCTTGCATTAGAATTAAATTATGCAATAATAGAATTCTTGACTTGCGCAAACCACGCAATGTTTTCGCCACCACGCAAACCACGCAATCCTCGGACCTCGTCGGATCCTCGTCAAGCTTGTTTATCCTCGGAGATTGACCAGTTCAGATGTTATTATTGAGCCATGACCTCCACTACTCTTCAATTTGCCAATGAATAAAAATATGTAGGTAGTTACAGTGGTCCGGAAAGTCGATTTCCATATTTGGGTGAATTTAATATTTCTAATATATAGGGCACAGCCCTCTTTAGAATTCATTGAATACCCCGCTTGTTGACTACGAAGCGTTCAGTAGGTGTCCTTACAATGTAAGCTTCAAAGATATTTTACGTCACCCCGATTCCGTGAATACATCTAAAAATATACTTCCAGTATGAAAGAAATGGAAAATCTACCCTAAGGGCTGATTTTTCAATGGCCATGGCTAAAAGATAACTTTTAGCTCAATCATATATGTATTTATATACACTGTGCCTTCCTTTTTTTTAACGATGGGAAATCTTCAAATGACTCCTTCCGCTCGAGCGGAAGCGAGTGTCAGTCTCTTACTGACTAAAACCTATCAGTGTTCCTCCAAATGCCTTTGCGTTCCAGGGCCGCGGTGACTTTTTCGAACAAATTCCGCAACCCTGGCAGACTCTGGCCCTAGCGGGACCCGGGCCCGGGCTACTATGTTGACATCTATTTGAGGAGCGCGTGGAATACAACGCGCCGTCGACCCGGGGTTAGGGGTCTACTCTCTAAGACCGAAGTCCGTAATTTCGGCCTTAGTGTCGGGCGTTTTCTACTCCGTATCACCTACGGACTTACGATTAGTCCCGAACCCGAATTAAGAATGAATGACAACAAGATTTGACAGTTGTTGTTCCCCTGGTTCTGATCGGACGGCGAGCCACCAAACGCTCGCCATCCGCAGGCCCGCGCCTGAGGTGGAGTGTTCCTGCGACTCCCGACGCCCGGGTCGTGGCCATCTCCTCCCCTACAATATACAAATAAAAATTGGCCTATCTAGGGATCATACCCAACCCCACCACTCTGTCCGTCCAGTTGCACTTGCAACCACTAGATCAACAAGCACTGCCTTGCTTACATAAGCATGTTAAAAACATGATATTAATTAAACCATCGTCGACTACATCATCACTTTTCATCAGGATCACGTCTGATGACAAGTGATGATGTGGTGGACGATGGTCAATCGCGAGCTTATCAATACTAATAATAAAGACCAAGAGTTTTGACGACCATCTGTCGAAGTTGCCGTAGCGCGTTTGAATAAAGGGCCTGATACAGAAGGCAGTACTCCTCCATACGGCTCGTATAAGAAGGTTCTTTTCTCTGGAGCCCTAGCCAACATGCACCGGTAGCTTGGACTCTGCTCCGGACACCGGCGAAATTATATTAAAAAAAATATTTTATTGTGAAAAACACAACAAAACATTTTAAAAATATAAGTTCACCGCGTCTAGAAAAAATAAATAAGAAAAATAATAAATAAGAATAATATTAAAAACCTTAATCCCTAGGTCATTAGAAGCAGAACAGATCCCCATGCAGTTGGGAGACCTCGCTGTCCTGGTGACTAACTCGAACGTGAAGCACCAGCTGACTGGCAGCGAGTACCCCACCAGGCGTGCACAGTGCCAGGAAGCAGCTGACCGACTGGGGCTGCCCTCGCTCAGAGGAGCCAAGATTGAGGACTTGGCAAGTGAGTTTTGATTATCTACATTATACCTCTCTAGTGTTAAGAGGAAACATAGAAAATTAATCCTGGAAATGAGTGAACTGATTTTAATTTCACTTGTATAAGTCTAAGTAGTTAAGAACTTTTTCGAAAAAGAGCTAATAGAAAAAAAGAGAGATTTTCCATATTTCACTGAGAAGGAGCCCAGCCAGTAATACCAGCATGCCACTGATATTGCAGATAAAACGTCTAAAGAAGAATTAAACGATCTTAGGAAGAATGCTTACTCCTAAATATAGCATTATCAGTACCTAGTAGGTATCTTTTGTGGCACAAGCTAAATGGCGGGTAAATTGTGTGGCGGTGAAAAGTTTATCAGGCAACAGGTGTTAGCGTGTTGCACGGGCGTAACCAAGGCCTAAGTGCCGTGGTTGTGGTAATTTTCATTTTGCACCCTACTTGTTGGTTTCTTATATTCTTAAGTACTCGATGTGCTCAAACTTAGATAAGGCTCGAAGCTTGGACCAGTCGTTGTATATTTTTACAACAGCAGTCATCAATCAGGCTGTTAAGGTTATAGAGGTATTCGGTACAGAGAGTAAAGTCCCGCAAATCTCCATTGAAAAGGGAGTATCCCCCGACCGGACGGTTGTTGTGTCCGATGGGCAACTGCCCGATAGTTGATATTCGGATTGCTGTTGATGTTCAGATTGCATGGAAAATTCTGATACCGCGATGTAGGATTTCGTTAGTAGTTCACTGCTGACGGGATAGATTGCGTTGCAGTTGTTTTTGTTGCCGTACAAAATTCGCTTTAATGGTTTTGCTTGTGGTGGCTTTAATGCTGTTACAAGGTCATCGCATGGCCCATGTTTAGAAGTCGAGTTTGCTGTTGGCTAGGTTTGTATTAGCGCTAGTCGCGACTTTACTGGTATGTCTGGCCCCTGACCTATCGTTGCATAGGAACTGTAGAGTTTAGTTTGACAAAACCCTTTGTCGTCCCCAAACGCAGAGTATTCATGAGGTTTCCCCATAAAGTACAGCTTTTATTCGCAAACTTATTTGATTTTTCTCCGAATTGGCAAAAGTTTTCTATCCCGAACTTCCTTTAATTGTCATTCTTCAACCTGTCGCTTAATACCTTCTCTAATCTTGCAGTAATTTAACTTTACTAATCAATGTCTAGCTTACGCAGTTACGGACACAAAAAGTCATTAATCACGGAATGTTTACGTCCGGGAGGCGTGAACATCTGTTTACTTGCCGCCATCTTTGTTTCCGTCGCCATATTGCGAACTTGACAATGAACTTGTTTTGACCTTTAGGGTTCGCAGCTGTGTTGAAAAGATTGCCGAGTAGATTGGGTTAGGTACCGGGAACAGTGTCCCGAGAGTCGGAGTGTTTTGATGGTCTCGCTTGGCACACAGTAATAAAAGGCATTCCAGTAAATCGTTATTTGAAATGCGACTTTCGTTTTAAATGTAGTTCTGGTTGTGAAAAACGAATGGAATATTTCATAGTGTTATTTTGCTTGAATTTTAGATTGTTATTTCGTGATAAAAATCTTGTAATCTTCCTTCGAGAGAGGCCTAGTCTAATGACAGACAACCAAATTCTAATTCTGTAAACATTTTTTTTCTTTTGATTCAATTCTTATTTAAATGTTAGTCAATCATAAGTTTTAACAACTTGTCGACTGTTCACGTGACCAGAGGGCTCGGCTTTTCTTTGGCCAAAGAATCAGCATTGCCAATCAACGCGGCAATGCTGGGCCCTTTTGTCATTGACAGCGATGTGGATGAATTTATTGATGCCCAATATTTTGTTTTTAAACACGTTTGTACATAATTTCGCAATTACTAGTCTAGTTTGTATATAGTAAGGTTTAGTAGATATAAATAGTTAAGTTAGTTATGTACATTTATTGGTTACTAAAATAAAAAAAATATCGTTATTAAAATAGTTACAAAAGACATCATAAGTTGTACAACTAAGCAAAATATAATTTTGTATCTAAAAGTCTTCAATCAATGAAAGTTTTTAATACTCCATTGTTCGACGATGTTCCATGAAAGTTGCATAAACTTAATCAATTTAAAATTTTTCCTAAATTCAATTAAGTATATTTAAGATTATTTAAGTAAGTTAGGAATCTATTTGATCATTGTGTTTTGATAAAACTAAAGAAATTAGAAAGGTATCAGGTGCTGTAGGACGAAGAAGTCACTTAGAAAAAGATGGTTCTCGCTTTAAGTAATAATCTTTTAAAGTTCTTGTTTGGTTATTTGCTTAGCTGCTGGTTCTAACTTATTTAAGTCGAAGAAAATAGGAATAAATGTAATGTGCTGACGGATATATAATATTGTTATTTATATTCGATCTTGTATCTGTAATCTTAGAAGAGCTCCTAAGCCTAATAATAACAGCCGAACAGGTGGTCTTCAAGGTTCCACGCTGGCTTTTTTTTTTTTAAGGATGGGAAGTCATCAAATGACCCCTTCTGCTCTGGGTGGAGCGGCAGGGAGTGTCTGACTAAAACCCACCCATGCTCCTCCTAGTGCCTTATGGGTTCCAGGGCCGCGGTAACTCTTTCGAACGGGGTCAGTCCGTGGTCCCGTGGATGATTTCGCTCTTCCTCTCTCCTAATTTTTTTGCTGTGCCGGACAAAAGATCAATATGGACCCTCCATATTGATCTTTAACTTTATTTACCATTAATGTTATACATAAAGAATGCAATCAAATATTGAGTTTCTTTACATACCTTAAAACAGGGTGAATAGGAACTGAAGGGTGAATAGAAACAAAACTTTGAAGGAGATTTTTACGTTATTTAAATCTTGTTCGAAAGAGTCACCGCGGCACTGGAACGCAAAGGGCATAAGGAGAAACACGGATGGGTTTTAGTCAGTAAGAGTCTGATACTCCCTTCCACCCAGAGCGGAAAAAGTCATTTGATAATTTCCTATCCATAAAAAGCATAACAGTCTCCAATTTAATTGCATTAATATCAATTTTAAAAAGTTACTCTCTTACAAAACCAATATTATGATATTGAAGTAAAAAATCTCCTCAAAGTTTTGTTTCTATTTACCCCATTTTACCTGTACCGAGATTTCTACGAATTCTTCAAACAGTGTGTGAGTATCTTCTTAATGTTTGCAGAACTAAAACAGATGAAATGTGAAGAAGTGGTGCTGAAGAGAGCGAAGCACGTCATCGAGGAGATCAGCAGAACAGAAGAAGTGGCCAGGGTCATGAAGCAGAAGGACTTTAAACGAGTAAGTTTTTCTTCCTTCTTCTCTAAACTGAACCGGTTCATCAGAATCGGATTTGACTGTGACAGATGGTCTGACAGACAAACATACAAGTAATTCTATAATAGTTCCGTTGTTTGTTCGGACGTACGGTAGCCCTAAAATTAATATGGAGGGAATAAGTATTTCTTTCTTTATTTTAAATCTAAGGCTGGTTTGAAAAGGACCATTCTACAGTAAAAATCTAATTAGTCCGTCATCAGATAGATTTCCAAAAAATATTAGACCCCTACCCTATTTTTTCTTTTTTCACGTAAACAAAAAATGACGAAGATACAGTGCTTTGAAAAATCGCATGACGTCACTAAAATAGTACAATTTTTACCAGCGACGTGGCTGGTGATGTCACGTTGCTAGTAAAAATTATACCTCTCTTGAACTTTGATGCGCTTTATCTTTATATTTTTTTAGCGATTTGAAATTTCAAAAATACGTGTCTAATATTTTTTGAAAATCTAACAGACGGAATAACATAAAAATAATTATAAACTAAAATGAAACACTATTTGTCTACGTACTTGCTTATTTATCACTGACACTATTCGACAATAAAGTGTCCAATGAGCGCGCTGTGGGGTTTTAACCCTTGACTCAGTGCCAAGACCTGAAAACACAACAGTTCAATATGAATCCGATCAGTTGCTTTGTGTCACTGAAGTCATGTAGGTATCGTGTCGTCTGGACCAATTATTATTATTTAGGTAAAATTGATTTTAGAGAACAATCTCTTGAACCAAATATTCTTTTCTCATTTGAAACTCCAAAAGATCTACTTACTACGTCCAATTTATTGACTTTAGTTTTATAAACATTGATGAATTTAACGTCTCTATTTCCACCATCAGGTCGGCGAACTATTCTACCAATCCCACGATTCTCTGAGCCAGCTGATGGAGGTCTCCTGCCCCGAACTGGACCAGATCGTGGACATCATCAGGGGCGCTCCAGGAGTGTACGGAGCGAGGATGACTGGCGGCGGCTTTGGAGGATGTGTTGTTACTTTGGTAAGGAATTACCGATTTATGATTTTTAATAAACAGTTGCCTCTTTGATGTATACAACTTTGATGATATGTATACCAAGGAGGTTGCGCGAATAAGTAAAGAGAGAGAGAAAAATAATAATATTTCGAAACAACCTATCCAACGACTGACCATGGGCTAGACGATAATTTCTACATTTCGAAATTTTCTTTCGTTTCAGGTAAAGAAGAGCGAGGTAGAACACTTAAAGAAAAGGATACTGTCACAGTACAAGGGCACGCCTATTTTCTTCTTAAGCCAGCCCAGCGACGGCGCGCGGTTGTTGAAGTTGTAATAAATAAATTGTTGTTGTTGTTATGTTTGTTTTTGTACAATTTTTTGTTTTTTTTTACAAATTCTTTCCCTGAATCGCTACATGAGTGGTGCTAATTCCTCATTAGTATCGGATTTTCCACGAATTTTTGAAGAGATGTATGAACACCCACTTTTGTTTTTGGTACTCGTACGAGTATATAGCTATAACCAGAGTCAAGAGTGAATCGGTAACTTCTAGGCAAGCGTGCTCTAGCCGGGTGAGATGGCCAAACACGAGGTCCTTAAGAATTACTAATAATAATTAAAAAACTATGTTAGCTCGTGGCTTAATTATAACTACCGCATGGGTCGATCTTCAAGGTTAAGCAACCCTTGCCGAGGTCGGTCTTTGGATGGGTGACCACATGAACATATCGAGATTCCTCCGAGCCTAGGAAAGCACGTAAACCCAGGTTGTCATTTGTAGATCTTTGGTAGTCGTTACCGATGGTCAGAAGCCAGGAAATCAGGTACTTCTTAGCAAGACTTGTATCAAATTTCCTTGTTACCCAATTACTGGGTTGTGGAGCTCAGATAAGCAGTCACTCCACGTAAAATACTGGTATTGGCTGAATCCGGTTTGACTGGAAGCCGATCTCTATAAAGTTGGGAAAAGGCTAGGCAGATGCCGATGATCTTTGTAACGTATTTCACTCTGAAATTGCAATTGAGTCAGATAAAAAAAATCTGATAGAAAGCTACAATATAGCTGAGGTTCATAGGCTTTTTACAAGTCGGTGTGGGAAAAGCCACGCTAGTGATTATTCCAGCAAGTTAGCTATTCTTTAAAAATGGCAAGTTAGTAGAGAATATAGGAAATATTCTCTACTAACTTGCCATTTTTAAAGAATAGCTAGAAAACATTCTTAAAAAAAATTTGGAGTTGACATAATTTCGATTGCGATGGCGCCCACCTAAGCAACTTGTGACATAGTAACAAACAAAGAAACAAATAATTTGCGACTTGGAAACAAAAAAATATTATCTAGGCTCTTTGTGACATTGGAGACGTTTCGTTGACAATGTTAAAGTCACTGAATCGTTTATTCTTTGTCTTTGATATACATTTGAAACAATTTCCGGAAAATCCATGGAAATGACGGGCAAATGATTTTTCCAACATTCTATTAATCCACCACCACATGTTCTTCGCACTCGTATGGCAAAATGCGCCGACCAGCCCCTTAACCTATTCGATTTATTGCATAATATCGGGTTGGCCTCCGGTCAGCCCCCACGAAACTTGTCAAAGTCAATCAGTCAAAAACATGAAGCTATTTGCACGTTCCAAAGCGTTGATCTCTATGGAGAAGAACGTGCAGGAAACTCCACGGACATTCTTTTATTTTAACTAATTGTTACTCAATATTGTGTTTATGGAATTTAATTAATTTTTTAGAGGAAGTGTGTTGAAAAACGTTGTGATACATGTGGGCATAATTTGTAACTGCAGTATCTTGGCTCGATAACAACTTCTCCTTCTTCTCGGGCGTCTATTCCGCCTCAGCTGTAATGTAATTTTTTTGCTTCAAGATGCGCTATTTTCACTAAATGTTGATTAACCGCTCCGGCCCCGGCAACACACCGGTGTGTTGCGAATTAATCGCGAATTTAATGTTTATTTACCTATTACATAAGATGTATTTTTTTTTGGGAATTTTCACATGTCGGGGCCGCAGCGGTTAATACAATATCAAAGAGTTACGTAAACAGAAAGAATCTGACATTATCCTTTGTGTAACGTAACCAGATCTTCTAAAGCAAGATTAATTTCTGTGATGTGAGGGAAAAATAAATAGGCTTTGCTTGTTGAAATTATATTTTTTTCCTACTCCTCCGCTGTTATTTTCTGATTAATTTCGTTGCGGGATGAAAGACAGTTGAACCGTTTCACCACGACTCATCGAGCTTCATTGACTCGGCGTTTTTCTGGTGGTCGCCACTGTGGATTCTGGCAATCAGGAGTTGCAGTGATGGGGGTTTTTGCTTGTGTAGACAGACATTAGTTGTACTCGTGGTCGCAAAGACGGCCGAGCGTAGTGTTTTGGGTTCAATTTCCAGGTCGGGCGAAAATGTCTTTGGGTTTTTGAACAGGAACTTTTCAGTAGCAGCCTGGAGTTTAGAAATTGGCGGTGCTATCACACATGTGCCTCGGAAAGCATGTAAAACCGTTGGTCCTGCACCTGATCTCTCTCCGGTCATGTCGGATGGCGTTCCATCGAACAGTAAAGGGATAGAAAGTGCATATTTGTGTTGGCCCACATACTTGCGCACTGTAATATCACCGGCGTACTTAGCCGGCGTAATTTCCGTTGAAATTGGCCTCAGTGATATGAGCATAATATACTAGGTTTTGCCCGTGACTTTGTACGCGCATATCCCGTATTTTCTCGTTTCCGTAGATATATTGGGAAATCCTCTTAGTGCTCCCCTACGGAGTGTAAGGAAGCTACATCAAATTTCAGTTTCTTACGACCAGGAGATTTGGCTATGCGTTGTCTGTCAGTCACTCATTCACCAGTAACGTAAGATTTAAAAAAAATATAATTTAATAAGTTTAAATATTCGAACGAACCTACAATGGTACGTCGGTGTTCTTTGCGTAGGTAAGCAACCAAGCCCCAATTGAGAAACGACCTTGATATTTTCTCTTCATTCCTCGTAATAATACCAACATGATTTGACTACAAAAGATGTTACTGACAGCCTTCTTTGTTCGTCTTACATTGTAAGCATATCATTAAAAGGAAAAAGTGAATGAAATAAATGATAGGTATGCCCTTTTGATAATTATCTTTGAACAGTAGGGGGAGTCCAGTGCTCAATAAGGCTTTGCGGAGAGACATAATCCAGCGCGACAGGAACTTTATTAATCGAGAATGGGATTGGACATCGACTGGGGACACACTACGGCGAGTTTTCTATAGCACTACGTAGTAGTTTGTTAGTCGACTTAAAAAAAAGAAGGGGTTCTGTTTTTTATTTTTTATGCAGTAGGTACCTATATAGTTGCTCGACGCACCGAAAGAGCTATTGGTTGATGAAATGTGTACGTAATGAAAGGAGTACTTCCACTTTCCCTCAGAAGGAAACTCATGGATATGTGCGTCCTTCCCACCCTCACCTACGGAGCACTAACGTGGTCATTAACTAAACGTCAAAAGTCCGCATTTGGGGTCTGCCAGCGAACAAAGAAACAAACACAGCCGCCAATGCACAGTGGAACTGGGCTGGCCACATCTGCCGCATGTCGCAACAGAACTGGGCAAAAATAACCACCGATTGGATACCGAACAACAGGAACCGGCGACGCAGTAGGAGGAGATGGTGAGACGAGTTAGACTCCTAACTAAAGGATTGGTAAAATTATAATGTAGCAACGGACAAATAAAAGTGGAAGGAAGGAAGGAAGGGAGGCCTTTGCCCTGCAGTGGGACTCAACAGGCTCATAAAAATAATAATTAATAATAATATAGTTCTCTCGTAATTTAATATCCATATAATATCCGCCGCACAGGTCAAATTTCAAGATTAAGTTACACTTGCTGAGTCTGTTGGTCTGAGGATAATGGACCATTAACTACATACCAAGACTCGGAAAGCACGTTGAACTGTTGGTACCGTTTGTCACTGTATAGGTTAACAGAAATAACGTGGTCATTGTATTCAACTATTATGAACAACTTTGCAATAGGTATAGCCCCATTGTAAAAATTGTACAAGTCTTTTTCCAACTATATTGGGGTCGGCTCCCAGTCAAACCGGATTCAGCTGAATACCAGTATTTTACGTGGAGCGGCTGCCTACCAGACCTCCACAGCCCATTTAACTGGGTAACACGGTACTTCTTGGCAAGACTGGTGTCAGATTTTCTGGCTTCTGACAATTCGTAACGACTGCCAAAGATCTGTAAATGACAGCCGGGACCAACGGCTTAACGTGCTTCCCGAGGCACGGAGGAATCTCGACATTTTAAGATGTTAAAAATATATAAATATGTTTCCATATCTCGACAAAACATTTATCCCCCATTTCTGAATGAAAAATTTGAAGTTGAGTATTTGGCAAACTCTACTTTAAACCCTGTTAAAGTTTGTTTTGTTTTTTCACCATATTTTACTCAATTCAGGAACCGGCCGCAGTGAAACGCGTTGAGAGTTTGTATTGAGAGTTTTGGCCATGCAGTCCTTAAAGGTGAGTTTACACGGACAATGAAAATGTATCAACTGTAAGCAACACTGGTCGAATTTGACGTCACTAAAACTTAAGCAATTTATGGCAACGGCAGCAAGCGTCAATTTGGTGAAATGTTTAAATATCGATACCTGAAGTATCAGTTAATGTAAGGGACATTTACCCAAAATGCCAAAATGAACCTTACAGCGCGATTACTTCAAGTGGCATTTATCAAAAATGCTAAAATGTCGCTTACGTTAATTGATACTTCTGGTATCGATATGTGAAACTATTTTTACATAAGACCACCTATGTACCATATTTTATGCAAATCCTCACTAATATTTTTAAACGCGAAAATGGATGTTTATTACTCCTTCACGCAAAAACTACTGAATGGATCTTGAAACTTGGCACAGAGGTAGATTATAGTCTGAAATAACACAAGGGATACTTTTTATCCCGGGAGAATGTTAACTTGGGATAATTTTCGACATTCAGGCGGGCGATGCCGCGGGCGGCAACTAGTAAATAATATTCTATTCTATTCTATTCTATTCTATTGACTGATATGGAGAAACTCCAAGAAACTAGGCAATACTTTCAGACACGAGTAATTTATTTGAAAAAAGAAAGACAAAACAGGGTAGATAATATGGAATATATGGAGCAATTAAAACAAATATTCCTACTGTCGAAAAAATTTACAAATTTTATTGAAGTTACTGCAGATTGTTCCACCAATTGCTCCAGATTGGTCCATCTGTATTGCAAAGCAATAACTGCAAAAAAAAAAATTGCCCGTGTTAGCGCACCTTTACAGAGAACCTCTCTGAACTTTACTGTACGTTACAGGTTGGCCTTGAACTCATTGGGAATCTTCAAGGGAATTTAATTAACACCATATTACCACCGCAAACTTACAACGTTTGCCAAGCAACAGAAATAAATACCGTGAAATGGGAAAATAGAAACAAAACTAAAGGGAATTTTCTCGTTATATAAATACTACTTGCAACATTAAAGGACTTTGGAGTCCTATCTTTGAAATCAATTTTTATTTATGAAAGATTGTTATTTTTTTAGAATCCAAAAATGTGGCATTAATGTGAAAATATCAATTAAAGTTTCGTTTCTATTTACCCCGTTTTACCGGTACCCTTTTTATGGATGGGAAGTCATCAAATGACTCCATCCGCTCTGGGTGTAGCGGGAAGCAGTGACAGACACTTACTGACTAAAACCCATCCGTGCTCCTCCATTGCGTTCCAGGGCCGCGGTGACTCTTTCGAACAAAACCCGCAACTTACCGGTACCTTACCAATGGTTTTTTCGAAAGCTATATAGGTAGCTCTAATATTATTTAAAATGATTGAAAGTTTCATGAATATTTAGAATTTCAGTAAGCCCTAGTATCCTTGTAATTTCCATATACAGAGGCTTTTAACAAAGTTTTAATTTATGGATTAAATAATTAAGGAAAAGACAAAGGATTTTTGTTCAATAAATATAATCGTGGACAAACAAGTTTTAATCTTTAGAAATTGCTTTGAAAGCTTTTATTGGTAAATAACTAGATGCTTGATCAAAGCCCTATGGTTAGCCCTTACAGTTCCTTGCAAAACCAGAACTTGCAAAAATATCAAAACATAAAATATAGGGACTTTTAAAAAAATACGACCACTAAAAAATAAAAAAAGCTTTTTCACAAAAAAAAGAAACCGACTTCCAAAAAACACTACAAAGTTGAAAATAACTTCTTTTTTTTGTGAAAAAGTTTTTTATTTTTCACTCTTTAGTGGTACCCCACACCTAACAAAACCACTGGAAAGTCACAGGAAAGCAGTAATACGCAATTTCGTATACATGGATGATTTTTCCACATATTTTTTCCACCTATTTGGATTTAAAAACCAAACTACTGAACCGATTTTGATAAAATTTCAATGGGACCATTTGGAAAGTAATAACCCCTTTCCAAAAAAAAAAATTTTAAATCGTTTGGCAAGCGACGGAGTTATGCGCGATAAAACATAAAAAAAAATACAAACATCCGAATTGAGAACCTCCTCCTTTTTTCGAAGTCGGTTAAAGACGACTAAAACGTTCAGACAAAATTACTTTTCAAGCAGTCTGATGCAGTTGGTGACATCAAATCTGTGACTGAACTAAAGTAAATGACTGTAACAAATTGCTTGAAAAGTCATTTCTTCGGACCTTTTCGTTGTTTTGTCAGGTCAAATTTTTTGTTATTGTTTTGCTAGTTTTTCCCAGCTACCCAACATCACCTTCCAATTTGACCGCGCACTTCTGGAACGGTCTGTCCAACACTCAAAGTACTGTAAGAGCCTCTTTGCGCAGCATCTGGCTGTACATACCTCCTTTGGAAGTGGCTGGTAATAATTAGAATATTTGAATTTGGTAGAACGGTTTTTGTTTAGGTATGCAGATGTTAGTGGACTCTCCGAGCCACGGTGCTCCATTATACTGATTTTATCCCTAAATCGGGTTTTATTTATAATATTTGGTAAGTAGACCGCAGGACATATTTCTGTGGTCTACAGTACCTAATACCGAAGGAAGAGGTTTTCAGCACAGTCACAAAGGCTTTTGCTCTGAAAAAGCGCTCGACGAATTTCACAGAATACCTACATCACATTCCTGCTATATAGATATGCGTACACTTTGAACTGACAATACACGTGGACCAATTTTTTTGGCGTTTTTTCACCTTACATTCTTCCTTTACTTAGAAAGAATTTATTTCCAACTACCCCTTTCAGCGAGTGTCGTAAAAACATGCAAAATCAAAGTCATTTATTCAAATTAGGCTGAATGCTAACACTTTTTGAACGTCAACGTTTACAAAAACGCCCCCGGTCAAGATGCGATAAGTGATATCAATATCACAATGGGCCTCATCAGAAGGCTTAAAGTCACCCAAAGGGCAATGGAGAGGGCAATGCTCGGAGTTTCCTTGCGTGATCGAATCAGGAATGATGATATCCGCAAGAGAACCAAGGTTACCGACATAGCCCGAAGGATCGCCAAATTGAAGTGGCAGTGGGCAGGGTACATTGCTCGCAGAACAGATGGTCGATGGGGCGACCGCGTACCGGAAGACGCAGCGTTGGAAGGCCTCCCACAAGGTGGACCGATGACCTGGTGAGGGTCGCGGGTAACCGATGGATGCGAGACGCACAGGACCGGTTGTTGTGGCGACGCTTGGGGGAGGCCTATGTCCAGCAGTGGACGTCTTTCGGCTGATATGATGATGATGATGATGATGATTGCCTAAGGGTTGTACTTACTTATAATACACCTTTACGTCACCAGATAAACCGCAGTGCGATTGTATAAACATGTCGAAGTGAACGCTTGAATGAAGTGATCACAAAGTGAGCTGTCAATCCACGTAATCAAGATGGAATGACAAGCTCACTTCGTGATCACTTCACCCAAGTCTTCACTTCAACATGTTTACAGAATCGACCGGCTGATCCTGCTGTCATTAACCGGGCATGACTCCAGACTTCTAGCAGCTACTGAAGAAAAATTAAAATACAGAAAGAAAACGTCTTTTTCCGGCACACACAGCAATATAAGGAAAGGACTTTTAATTTTGAAACAATAACATTATACTAGACTTCGTTAACCCAACCAAGAAATTCCAGATAAAAAACCCAGACACATGACTGAGCCGAGAATGAAACCTGGGACTTCATACTCAGAAGTAGCCTATATTCTCATAACCCTATTAGGTTATGTGAATGACTTTGATGATTGAAATGTATCTCGTAAACCAAAACTACTTAAATTATTTAATTAAAACTAACATACAACCACGCATAGTGGTTTTAATTAAATAATATAAGAAAATAAGGCAAATTGAACTCAAGCAAGACTCAAGCCTTGTAAATCACGTCTTGCTACGGCGTAGCACCTTATGTGCTACGAACGCGTAGCCCGTAGACCCTATATGTAGCCAGCTTAATTAGTTTGTACTCCAGAATGTAGTCAATAAAAAATATTCTGAGAACTTATTTTTAAAAGACACATTGTGGAAAACGACAATCAATCATTTTCAAGTTATTTTGAACCAAATTATCCTTAAATCTGACTCTTAAGTACTCACAGATGTCCACGATACACCTTTTAATTCATGTAACTTTAACACAGGCACGATTTATAGAAAAATCCACGAGACCACGGCTGCTGGAATAAGCTAACCAAAATTAAACGCATCGCTTTTCACGAAGCAACAATTTCCCGACTCAGGACACTTGTGAGTTTACCCTCAGTCTGCCGCGATTAGTTGTCGGGAGCAGTCGTGTCCTGCTACGCTCAAGCGCTTTCGAAATTAATCGAGACTCGTAATATAAACTTTAACTCTTGGATACCGTGAATTGTGACTATATTATGAAGGTTTTGTGGTGAATTTTGGATGAAAATGTGATAAAGTTCTGTGGACATTGAATTGGATTTTTTGAACGAAACTTTTTTGTGATTTGGGAACATTATTTGTAAGTTATATTTTTTTAAGAGTTTTTATAATATTTTAAATGCAGTGCAACAATCAACATGGGTTACAATTATTGCACATCGAAAAGTTATATTGCAACACTATTTATTTAACAATATTGTTTCCGTCGTCTATATCTAAAACACATTATTTATTAGATCGCTATAAACTTGAATTAGTGTTTTGATAACTTTATCAAAATCGTTTACCTAAATCCATGTTTGATAACAATATACAATTTATCTACACTCACAACGTATTGTTCTAAATATGCGTTCAAAAACTATTGCATAAACATAACCCCTCTCATATGATCGTTGCATAAACTACTATTATTCACTTTATTTCGTTGAAGTTTGCATAACATTGGAGTTCTGAAACTTGAGAAAAGCATCATCGAGCGGTAGATACAAAAATATTTTTGATGAATCAGAAATGGATGAAGTTTAAGACAATATTATGATGGAATTATTGCACAGAAGCTGCAGAAGCAAAGAATGAACAAAGTAACACTGAAACTTCTATAATTCGAAATAATTTCAATCCCTCGCTACTATTCGTTGTCAACTTAAGTATCGTGTATTTTATGTTGACTTTTATTAAACGACAATTAAGGTGAACATTCTGTGAATAAGTTACGTTAGGTCCGTATTTAATTGGGGACCTTTTATATAATATGTACTAAATAAATACTAGCGGTCGCCCAGTAGTCTCAATTCGACATATTATATGTATTCTTTTAAAGCTATGTTAAAGAAAATATGTATTAGCTTTCTGCACTCATTCTCAATGTAATAATTTTTTGTAAAGGCCCTACAAAAATGTGGGTTGCAATGAAACAACTTTGCCTTGTTTTGGATTACTTTAGAAATAGTTTAGAAACTATAGTCAGTGAGTCATCTTCGCTAGGGGACCATGTCCTTGATTATGACATAGGCTTTTTACCCCGGGATGTGTTCCCCGGAGATAATCACCGAATCCACCAGGCGATGCTGCTGGCAAACGCAAGTCATTACATACTCTTTATTCTGTCCGTACAAAGTGTGGAAATGAATGAGTAATGAAGTGGCGACACAAAAGGTATGAGGGCTGACAGACGATGAAAAGACGCGAAAGTGAGCGACAAATAACAAGTAAAAATAAAATATAGAAGAAGTTTAAATAAGTTTCGCTACACTTTACTTTTATTTTTATATGTCGCAGCCAATTAGTTTAATCAGCCTTTTAATTAATTGCCTAGCCTTTTCATTTAAATGTGCCGATTTATCAGTTCCAGTTCAATATCGTTTGATGACGTGATCAATGAAAAGGCTAGACTTTTAATGAAACAGTGGATTCAGCTAGTTGGCTGCGACGTATACACCGATTCCTACAAAAGTAACAGCGGAATTAATTTAAACGCAGGCGCGTTGTAATTTATCGTATCAACTGTAAAATGTTTCATTAAAATTTTAAAAGAAAAATAAAGTAAAGAATAACAGTGCATTATGATTCGAAATGAATGTTGTTTACAAAAAAAGTTAAGAGACCTCGCTTTTGTTTACTTAAATTCATTATGATGAAAGTGTTATTTCAAAGATCTTTGTTGGGAGAAAATGGTTTTCTTCTCGTGAGGTTTTGTGTTTATAGAATTTTTAATTTACATTATTTTGTAGAAGTCTTGAAAGATGTACTGAGTAAAAATGTTAATATTTAAATCCATAGGTTTGTTTTGTGGGAGATCTGGAGTGTAAACAAAGCCTAGGTTTGTTCGGCTAAATATTTGGTGATATTGTTTTGTTTTTGTTAGCTAGGTAGAACGCTACTGCGTATTAGGTAATATACTTCGGTAGGTCCTAAGCGCTCACTAGGAGCTCGTGGCTTAATAATTATAGTCGCACGGGTCGATCTTCAAGGTTAAGCAACGCTTGCCGGGGTCGGTCTGCGGATGGGTGACCATCTAAATAAATTGAGTTTCCTACATGCCTCGAAAAGCACGTTAAGCCTTTGAACCCGGCTATCATTAGTAGATATTTGGCAGTCGTTACAGATTGTCAGAAGTCAGAAATTCTGAGTCCAGTATTGCCAAGAAGTACCGTGTTACAGAGTTAATGGGTTGTGGAGGTCTTGTAGGCAGCTGCACCGCGTAAAATACTGATATACAGGTGAATCCGGTTTGACTGGAAGCCGACTCCAATAAAGTTGGAAAAAGGCTAGGCAGATGATGACTTTCGTAGGTCCTAGCTTCAATGCTACGGCACTCGGTGCGGTGGTAGAAATAGGTGGTTTTATGATTGTGGAAACGCGATTAGAAGTTTTCATATTGTTTTAGTAACAATAGAGAGGAATAGGCTGTCTCGCTCTCGCATTTCAAGGAACATTTGCATTCGTAATTTGTCAGAAATAACTTTAGTTTTCCTACATTTTACAAGTGTTTGACATTGATGGTCGCTGAGATGATAATGCGAATTATATTTGAACGCTTTTTAAGTAGTCCAAATTGCTCATCTGAGTATTAATTCTACTAATCAAGCAACGTTCGCATCTCACTTCTCAGTCGCAATAGTAAAACGTTCTGTGAAAAAGTTTTTTTATTTTTCACTTTTCAGTGGTATAGTATAAGATCCCGATATAAAACGACCTTCACCGAGATGCTTATTTAATGAAACGTATTTTATATTTAATTTAATATGTCAATAAATATAATCCATATGGGTTGCCTAGCAAATTTCAGTCCAGAGTATGTTTAATTAATCATTTAAAAAAAAAAAAAAATTTAAACATTTCACCGGTATGATTATTAGATAAATTCTATACCAATCGAAAGTATGAAGCCCATAGAATATGCAAACGTTAGGTTGCCTATTCTTTTCCGGTCACAACTATCGGGTTGCCAGGTAAAAACAGATAAATCTGTACTAGCATTTTGCAACGGTCTGTTTATTGAATGAAATTTAAATGAAATTAAAGATTATTTTATTCTGAACACGGTGGTATAGGGATGCATATAATTTTCTAATTTTTAAAATTCGACAACCGCAATTCTGGACTGATTTTTCGCAGGCAACCCTATACCACCGTGTTCAGAAAAAAATAATCTTTAATTTCATTTAAATTTCATTCAATAAACAGACCGTTGCAAAATGCTAGTACAGATTTACCTGTTTATACCTGGCAACCCGATAGTTGTGACCGGAAAAGAATAGGCAACCTAACGTTTGCATATTCTATGGGCTTCATACTTTCGATTGGTATAGTATTTATCTAATAATCATACCGGTGAAAAGTTTAAAAAATATTTTTTTTAAATGATTAATTAAACATACTCTGGACTGAAATTTGCTAGGCATATGGATTATATTTATTGACATATTAAATTAAATATAAAATACGTTTCATTAAATAAGCATCTCGGTGAAGGTCGTTTTATATCGGGATCTTAGACTAGTACCCCACCCCACACCTAACAACACCACTAGAAAGTCACAGGAAAGCAAAAATACGCAAATTCGTATACATGGATGATTTTTCCAGCTATCTGGATTTAAAAACCAAACTGCTCAACCCATTTTGATAAAATTCAAATGGGACCAATCGAGAAGTATATCCTTCCACATAAAACAAGAATTTTTCAAATCGGTTCATAAATGACGGAGATATGAGGTAACAAACACAAAAAAAAAAACAAAAATGCAATCGAATTGAGAACCTCCTCCTTTTTTGGAAGTCGGTTAAAAATGAGTTTTTTTTTTGACAGATTGCGACTGACATGAGAATGCGTAAGTTGCGTAAAAATGAGTAGAATTGACTCAGGTAAGACATTTCATAATAATGGCGAACTTATTTATTTATTAGGAAAATCTCAGTTGCGGATTGTATAGGGCTAAAGGCATTTACAATGTGGGTGTTTTATTCACCATAGCCTACATAAATGGGGACTAAGGCGTGTTCTTATGGCACAGATGTGCTTTATATACTGCATTCTGTTATCCTATAAACCTTTTTTTAAGGATGGTAATCATCAAATGACTCCTTCCGCTATGGGCGGAGCGGAAGGGAGTGTCAGACTCTTTACACCATCCATGTTCTTCCAAATGCTCTTTGCGTTCCAGGACGGCGGTGACTCTTTCGAACAAATTCCGCAATCAACCTATATAGGTACCCTGCTCCGTGAATCGTTGATCACAAATTTACAACAGTGTTTATCGTAGATACTATCGTTGCGATTTGGCAAGCGTTTGCCTTCTAGTAAACTGTTATGTCCTAATAGATATACAGACGCTGTTGCCGATCTTACTGATTTATATCTATAGGTATTGGCATCGTTTTGGATGTTTGTCTGTACGCTATTCATCCGTAGTATGGTACCGGTGTGTTTTGTTTATTTCTTGCAACTCTGCACAAACAGTTTAAACGAACAGTTGCAAACACACAGAATATTGTACTTTAACGAATTACAAGTCAGATAAATGAAACCTATAAAAATATTACAGAATTAAAATACCTACCTATAACTAAGCCCGGCCAAGTGCGAGTCGCAATCTCGCACGAAGGGTTCCAATGTGGTTGTGGCTGTTACCTTCTAATGTGGTTCTTATTTCTAGAGCAATAAGTATCATTTGTATTTGTTCTAACCTTTTGAATGAGGGATGTAAGAAACCAGGAAGTATGGTAATCTTAAAGGCTGAAATGATTGTGATGGATGGGTTTTGGTAATTCTAATAGCCTAAATAGGGAGACAGTTGTTTTGACAGAGTTCTATGCTCTATCAAAACAACTCTGGACTGGTCTGGACTGTCAACTGTCAGCAGGTCGGATGGACGAACACACAGACAGCGTAGGCTTAGTAATATCCAGGAAGAATTTTCTATCACGTTCCAAATTTTAATGTTATGATTTTTATTGAACATAATTAATTACGTATTTTTCTTTTAGTATCACTCATTACTAAAATATTGAGATATAGCATCACATAGTTGTCCTGAGTCGCGCAAGAGCGCGAAACGATGACTAAAGAGAGACGACACATTCGTGCGCTGGCCTCGGCTACTCCTTGCCTTTCGCAGTGCCGCACCACCCACTCGTTTTGTTTACGCGTTACTAAGTCACTATGCAAAATTAAAATTCCGGCTATAATAATATTTTCAACACATTTGCTCAAAAAATGCATTTACGAAGACTGTATACGTTGTTCGAAAGTTAAAAATTACGCGACACACACTGGAACGTGCGGTAAAACAGTACTCTCCACATACATACATACATACGTACATATTTTACCGCATACTCCGTTGAATAGCGCCGTGCGTATCCTTAACGGTTTTTTTTTAATTCCATAAAAATATTAAAGAATTCCACCAAGGAGTTTCACATCACGAGAATAACTAAGCTGAATGATCGAACCTCCTTGGAAGAGTTTTTGCACAATACGTTTGCCTCACTTTGATACTAAAGAAAAAATGAGACGAAAGATGTATATCGTTTCATTTTTTTATTACGCGCCATTTCATATTAGAAACGTCTAAGATTATTGCGACTTTCCGACTGTTATCAAAAAACAAAAATATTTTTTCATTACATGTTTGTACTGTTTTCTCGCAAATGTGTAGAAAAACGTTGTATGACATACCTACGTGCGGAAATTGGTATTTATAAACTCGTGACAGTATTTACAAACTACGTCTACTCGTTTGTAAAAATCAACTTACCGCACTCATATCATAAATAACTAATATTTTGAAAATTTTAGAAACTACTACCTACTTTTTTTCAATAATGGTGTCTTTGAAAGATACTTACCTAATTCCTAGAAAAATATTGGAACGTGATAAAAAATTCTTCCTGTATAGTTAATAGGGTCCCGTTGGTTACATTCGTACCAATAATTATGCTAACCTTTTTGCCATTGCCTCATGTTACTTGGGGACGATGCAAAACGTTTTCTTCTTTCAATGTATACATACTGTCAACGTCGCGATATCACTGACTCACTTTTCTTTCAATACTGGGTCATATAAAAGGGAAAATAATATATTATATATAAAACTAGAGATTCGACTAAGCGTGTAATTTATCATAGAACCAAATTGAAGTAAAGCTGAGAATTATTTCCGTACGCAGGCCAAATACTAAACAATACTTGTTTTTAACCACTAAGCGAACAAGTTCAGAAGTTCCAGTCAATCACAGTTTTTTGTGGATGGGAAATCATCTAATGGCTCCTCTCGCTAGATGGGGGGGAGGGAGTGTCAGTTTTGACGGCACGGTTGGCGCAGAGGTTGAGCAATTGACTGCAGCTCTGCGTGTCACGGGTTCGATTTCCGCACGGAAGAAATATTTGTATGGCCTACAGATAGTTGTTCTGGGTCTGGCTGTTTGTGTATATGAATTTATATGTTTGCAAGCGCACCCACGAGGGTCGCTGGTAGCCGATGGATGCGAGACGCTCATGACCGGTTGGTGGCCACAACACAACACGACATAATGTTGTCATGCGTGAAACTTCTGCATATGTCTGTCTAGTGGTGGTATCTCGGGAAACACGAGGCTTTACATGCTAACGACCGGCCTTGAATGTGATATGAGATGGGATACAACGGGGTTAAGCATAAATATAGACCTAGTATAATATTTTAGGAGTTTTTCGGTCAATCTGTTAAGAAAAGTCTGTGGGGAGAACTCGTGTAATAAATGTAATAAACTTGCTGACCCGCGCAACTTCGTCAGCGTCATATTTTTCATTATTGCTCCGCTCCTATTGATCGCAGCATGGTGTTATTTAGCTTATAGCTATTCTCGATAAATGGGCTATCCATAAATAAAATATTTTTTCAATTCATGACGTTTCTGAGATTAGCGCGTTCAACCAATCAAATGAACAAATTCTTCAGCCTTATAATATTAGTTTCGATAGTATAGATTATCGCTTTTCATTTTCTAAGTTTAGAACATAAAAAGTATATTAACCGAATGGATTTAATTCTTATCTTAACGCTTTTCTTAAAGCACTTATTAAGAAACCACATAAAAACATTTAACCTCAAAAAAATCATATTTCAGTTTTCACACGTTTTATATTCAAGTTATAAGAGGAGACTAATGGGCTATTAAAAGTTTGTTACTTACACGCGAACGGCTTTATCATAGCCTTAAAGTACATTATGTTATTGCGTGGGGATCCCCGTTGGGAAAAACACTTAGTGACGTTCTTTGTGAAAGTTTGAAAATTCGCAGTTTTGATGGGAACATTGGGAGCCTAGAATAGAGTTATACAGGGTGTTCGAGTTTTGCGTGGTCTTATTTAAGGGTGATGTTGGTTAGGTGACATACATTTAGGAAAAAGTAATAAAACAAAAAATGTCTGTTAGTCCGGTTAAGCAGTTGATATCCCAAGTGTGTTAACTTGCTAGTGGTCAAACGTAAAAAAAAAAATAGAAAAAATAAAATAAGTACTAAAAAGTTCCGAAAAAATGACTTTTCAAGCAGTCTGGCGCAGTGGTGACACCTAATCTGTAATTGAACTGAATCAAACCCAGGACTCCACACTCGGCAGTCGCGCTTGCGACCGCGAGACCAACAGAGCAGTCACAGCCTAAGAGTTTACTTATGTTGAGATGGTCACCCATCCACGGGCCGACCGTCGCAAGTATTGCTTGACCTCGAAGACCAAAACGTGCGGCAGTTATTATTTTGTCACGCGCTCTTCTCCTATTATAAATTATAAATATTCAGCGCAATGTAGTCTGCGCTAAATATTTATGAAAGTACCGAAAATATTGAAGTTCAAGTCATGGGCTTTTGTCAAAATATTACGCAATTGATTTGATTTGTAATGAAAACACGTGTTCCAAATTGGTAACGTCAAACCAGTATTGAATGAAATTTTGTAAAATTAATATAAAAATTGCATCAATAATTAACCGTCAAAAAACATGTTTATTTTTTTTATGACAAAAGAATTTAAACATGTTTTTTGACGGTTAATTATAATAGCTCACGGCTCTTCGATCTTTGAGGTTAAGCGATGCTTGCCGAGGTCGGTTCTTTGATGGGTGAACATCAAATGCATACCGAGACTTCTGCATGTCTCGGAAAACACGTTAAGCCGTTGATTTTCATTTGAACACTTTGACTATCATTACGGATCGTCATAAGTCAGTAAATCTGAGACCAGTCTTGCCAAGAGGTTTATGGTATATACCAGATAAATGTGCAATAACGGTCATTGACCCAAATCAAAAATATTTAAAAAAAATAAGAAAAAGTCTGATGTTCGTTCTTTCATTTTTAACACACTTCTAAAAAAGGAGGAGGTTTCAATTCGATTGTATTTTTTCTTTTTTATGTGTTTGGTTACCTCATTTTAGTGGTCATTAGTAGTCATTTATGAACCGATTTGAAAAATTAATACTTTATGTGAAAGAATATACTTTTCGATTGGTCCCATTGAAGTTTTATCAAAATCGGTTTAGCAGTTTGGTTTTTAAATCCAAATAGCTGGAAAAAATATGTGGAAAAATCATCCATGTAGGTATACGAAATTGCGTATTTTTGCTTTGCTGTGACTTTGCAGTGGTGTTGTTAGGTGTGGGGTACCACTGAAAGGTGAAAAATAAAAAACATTTTCACAGAAAAAAACCGACTACCGAAATTAAAGTTATTTTGTACTTTGTAGTGTTTTAATTGGAAGTCGGTTTTTTTTGTGAAAAGTTTTTTTATAACACGCGCCGTCCGTTGTACAATACACCGTCCACGTGGCATACTCAACCCACTTTCGCGAAAGTGCTGGCAATTGATCCCACACCGAAACAAAGGGAGGTTCGTGTAAAAATGTCCACCTATCCATCATGATCACTCTAAAAACTTTATTTTTTTACTTCGTTAGCGCTTGAAATTAAACACTGCAATCACAGTACTGTTCATCAAGGTTTCCGATGCAGTTCGGGTGGCGTTTTAAAAATGATGAAATGGTTGTTGATGGCAATAGGCTAGCCGTCTATTACATTTGACGTAGATATCTGGCTAAATGTGGCTAAATCGTAGGTACATTTAGCTTTTATATACTTTATTGTACTCCAAAAATATTTACCCTATATTTGTATGGGAAATCATCAAATGACTCCTGGCGCTCTGGGTGGAGCGGAAGGGAGTATCAGACTCTTACTGAATAAAACCCGCTCGTGTTTCTCCTAATGCCAATGACAGACAGACACACAAGTGATCCTTTAAATAATGGTTCCGTTGTACCGTACGGGATTCCGGAACCCTAAAACCTGGTGAGAACAAAAGCAATGCTATTCCTCCATCGAATTTTCCCCTATTCCACTTATACAAAAAGACGGGTTTTCCTAGATAAAGGGATCAACCCACATACAGTATGGGTTGGGTGGTATAGTCTTCAAAATAGACTAATTTAAATACGGCGCTCCCACAAACAGCGAGGAGTGCTTTACAAAATTACTTTATTTCAAAACGCTACCTACGCGGACTACTGGTACAAACTCTCATATAACCAAATTAAAAAAAAAAAACTTATGCCCTAGGTACCTATACAACGTGTAACAGAATAAACGACAAACCTGAAAAAGAAATTACTATGGGACACACACAGCACTGTAATCGCGGAAAAACATTCTATTACTTAAACGTTATATGTAAGTAATTGTTCACTAAATGAGTGCCACAAATTAATATTTGGTTTGGTAATCTAAAGGCCTGCTCAGACCTACGCGCTTTTCGCTACACATAACGGTAGCGATAAATTGGCTTGATTTCGCGCGGTAATAAATAAATAATAATAAATTTATTTCTCTCTCAAAGTACAACAAAAAACTTAATCTATGCATTACAATTTATAAAATATTTAATGGTTGTACAACAGCACATATTGGATGATTTACCAACTCTCAAACTAAGCCAAGCTTGTATTTTGGGATTTGGTGATTCTTAAGATGCAGGACTTACATATATATACACAACCTTGTAGCCTAGGAATTGATTTCTAACACTTAATATTAAATAAAACTTAATTTCGAAACATACATTTGAGAAACAAATTACAGTATCTAAACAAAAAAATGACATAAAAGTTGAGAGAAAAAGAAAAAAAAAATTGTAAGAAAATAATTGTAAAAATATGAATAGGAATATGAATAGGTAAACTTTTTAATGGTGGGATACCGCGCGGAATCGATCGATTTATCCCTACTTTACAGGTATTTTGAATGCAGTTTTGCGGCTAAAACGAAACGGGTGAAATGTATCGCCTTGACGCCCAGGTAGACGGTATTTTCGCTTGCTTTATGAAACATGTTTCCCCAATACACTATAATACAACCCTCCTGATACTCCTAAATTTTCCAAAATAGAAACTATTTTCTTGCTAATAATATTCTTTGAGTATCTAATAAACCAGTCTGAAACCAGCACTCTCTTAATTAATTGGACTCTTTTATAAATTAATGAACTAGTGTAATAAAGACTGCATTGCAATATACTGACAAACGGTAAAAAAGAAAAATGAAACTTAAAGATTTTTCTCGGAGATTATTTGAGCGTTATTAATTAATTATTTAACATGAGCGTCTCTGTCTTACCAACTGTATGTTTGTTTATGTTAAAGTGAATCTCTGGAAACACTTTACCGATTAGAAAATTCTTTCACAGGTAGAAAGCTATTAATTTATTTATTACATTGGTAGTTTATTGTAGGTACACCTCATAATAAGATCAGGACAAACATTTATAAAAACAAGTGTACAATGGGCGGTATTGCACAAGGCAATCTCTAAAGCTGGGTAGGTACTGACCAGTTTAATGTAACATTCGCAGCGAGCATGTTATGTTACGCCGTGTCCTAATATCCGTGGAAAACAAAAAACATACGACGCAGATGTTCGTGCTCGCTTTCACGTACTGACTGCACGAATGTTCGCTTTGTAACTTGTTACATTATGCTCCGTAACATCGATCAGTACCTACCTTTACAGGCAACTTTTGTATGGACTGACCGAAAGGAGAAAATGAACGGTTTCTAGGGTTTAGGGAGTGAAGCCATTGAAAAAGGTAGTATTCACGGTCGTTGTATTTAGTGTGGGTGGGTAGATATCCTAGTGGTTAGTTTCGATCGGAGTAATTCGCTAGAAGTTTCTACGTAATTGGTGTCGCCCACTGCGGCTCTTTAATTTACTCGGAAACCTCAAAATAATATTCCATTAGCGTGTTTTGATGTTGGTTTATCATTCAACACCCCGGTCATGAATTTATTTGCAATAATAATGTAAAAATTAAAATGTGGAACTTTAACCTTGAATAACTTTTTTGCACACAGGATTTATCGGGTTTGAAATTTATTGCAGTACCTAGTTGATCTGTCAGAATGATTCTTAATTTAAAAATCATCTGACTGAATATGTAGAGAATTCTTCTAGGCATCGCGACAAGCTTTTATTATAATTTCAATTCTGTAAAGTCATAAATGAATGTGGTTAATGTGATTTAAAATTTTATTTTGATCTTTTTAGGGCACTTAAATAAAAGCTTTTTTTAAAAGTTTTTTTATCATTATTTTATTTTATATTTTTTAAGTTTCAATCGATAGTTATCGATCAATACGAAAGTCCATCTATAAAACGGAGAGTCCTTCAAAAGAAAAACTTAAGGAACGGGGAAAACTATTACCCCTGGATGTGGCATCTATTTCATGGTGGGTCTACCAACTGTCTATCATAAACGAATGCGTATACAAAATTTCGTGTCCCTGCTATTTACCGCTGAGGAGATCTCTCGTACAGAGCCGATTCTGTCATTGTCATTGGTTCTGGACCAGCATGCAAAATTTCAGCTCAATCGGATACCGGGAAGTGGGTCAAATTAAACTTGCAAGATTTGTAAACATACATACAAGTCAAGTTAAATAAAAGCTTTTAATAACAACAGCTGCATGGTTCGAACTTCGAAGTTAAGCTACGCTTGCTTAGGTCGGTCAGTAGATGGGTGGCCGTCCATTAAATACTGAATTTTCTCCGTGCCTCGTCCAGCAAATTAGCCGCTGTCATTTGAACATCTTTGACAGGCCTAGCCTTTCTCATCGATGTAGGGTTTGACTTCAAGTTTAACCACATGCAATTGAACACCAATTTTATACATGGAATCACCCAAAGAGTAATGAAGAGGGCAATGCTCGAAGTTTCCTTGCGTAATCGAACCAGGAATAAAACGACACAAGGTAATCGCCAAACAGAAGTGGTAGTGGGCAGGGCACATTGCTTGCAGAACATATGGTCACTGGGGCCGAAAAGTTCTGGAGTGGCGACCGCGTACCGGAAGACGTAGCGTTGGAAAGCCTCCCACAAGGTTGACCGATGACCTGGTGAGGGTCGCGGGTAGCCGATAGACGCGAGATGCACAGGACCGGTTGTTGTGTCGACACTTGGGGGAGGCCTGTGTCCAGCAGTGGACGTCTTTCGGCTGATATGATGATGACGACATGGAGTGACTGCTTATTTCAGCCGTCATAAGAAAAAAGGACGTATCTACACAAAGCGAAGTAATCGATTTCCGACATTAAGAAAATAACATAAGGTCGGAAATCGGTAATGACGGCAGATTTAACCTCCACAACCCACAAACGCGCTCCTCTTAGTAGGACTAGTGGCAGATTTTCTAGTTTCTGCCTACCCGCAAAGATCTACGCATGATATAAGAAAAGAAAGAAACATTTATTGCTAACACTACAGTCATAATATCATGAACAAAACATTTGTTTTTTTAATAAAATAGCGGTGTGGCAATAGAAGCAACTAATAGCAACAGCAATGTGCAGCATAGTGCACCTTTCTCATTACTAACTAAATAACTGATACCAATACGAGTAGCTTGTACGTGTTTTTGGTATGGTCACTCACCCGCGGATCGACCTCGGTAAGCTTTGCTTAACCTTGGAGATCGCCTTTACTTAGCCACGAGATCTTCCTCACCGTTTTCTTCAACGATGGGTACTGAAAAATTGTTCGAGTCACTTTTCTTTTCGCAATTTTTGAGCACCTTTATTACCATCATATCAGTCGAAAGACGTTCACTGCTGGACATAGGCCTCCCCCAAATGGGGGGGTTTGCCATAATCGCCACGCTTGGCAGGCGGGTTGGTGATCGCAGTGTAGCTGTAGCTGTACCTACAGAGAATGCTGCTGCCCATTCTCTGGTGAGTCCCTTAGTCGCCTCTTACGAAACCCACGGGAAGTGCAGAGGGACCACCTATACCTATTCATTAACTTTATTGCCACTAACCATTAGGAAACCGTTTCAACTAAATGATAAGTGTCAGTTCACACTACTGTATTTTTCCGCAAATGTGTAGCCGCGACAATTAATCGTTTCCTGTGACCACACACCCCCGCATGTATCGACATAGTGGATAGGGGTTGCCTTTTATCGATTTTAAAATAATATCGATTGTTTTAGACAGTTTTGAAGACCGTTTTTGGGCACAGGCAGGGCTGATTGACTGATGGCACTATCTGTAGATCTTAGTGAAGCATTGTCTTTTTTTTTTAAACTATTCAAAGGTTGCTCTACAAGATCGCTTTTAGCGATGAGATTGCACATTTTATCACCATAAGTACATACTTTTTTTTCTTCTGTATTTTCTGTAACTTATATTACGTGTACATAGGAGTATTCGATACTATTCTTAAACACATTTCGTAAAAAAAATAGAGGGATTTATTACTTCCTGATATTACAGTAACAGTTTTTTTATTTTTTATTATTGATAGGCACGCGCTTGATCACTATCTCACCTGATGGTAAGCGATGATGTGGCCGAAGATGGAGCACGCTTGCCTAGAAGTGACCTATTCACTCTTGACTTAAAGACTTCCGGGTTGTAGCTATCAGGAAACACTCTGGCAGGGAATTCCACTCCTTAGCTGTACGCACAATGAATGTGTTCACAAAACGTTTAGTGCGTGTGTGGGTGGGATGTCCACCATGTACCGGTGGCGTATCGCCGTACGTCTTGTGGTCCGATGATGGAATGGGCTTGGCGGAATCAAACTATGCAATTCCGACGCACACTCCCCAAAATGCAGCCGATAGAAAACCAAAGAAAGGTGATTCCCAGTGTAAGTACAAAGATAAAAATACGGGTAATAAACAGAATTGTAAATATTTAAGTAGTTACAGGCTTGTAAATATTTAAGTAGTTCGATAACATTATATATTTATTGATTGTAATAAAATAGCACGTTATTTATCAAATAGTTAACAATTATATTAGCATGTTTTCGGTCGTAATTAATTTGAAAGCGGCATCATCATTCGTTAATTATCATCATCAGCCAAAAGACATCCAATGCTAGACATGGGTCTCCCCAAGGATCGCCGTCGTCATGTCGAACGCTCCCGTGCGTCTCGCAGCTGGTTACATTTTTTTTTTACGAAGGGTTCCGTACCATTTTCTATAAAAAATGGCAAAAAAATCACGTTTTTTTTTTTTTTTAGATATGGGTTTGCTCTTGACTCTAGTCAATGTCAGAGATGACAGAGACAAAGTCTATGATGGAGCGAGCTTACCCAGAAGGAGCCTGTTCACTCTAACTTTGAAGAGATTAGGGTCGTAAGCATTCATCAAGAGCCCTTGCCCCACTTAAATATTTATTTTATTCTGTTTTTGGTACTTGTTGTTATAACGGTAACATAAATAAATCATCTGAAAATTTGAACTGTCTAGCTATCACGGTTCATGAGATACAGCCTGGTGACAGACAGACGGACAGCGGAGTCTTAAGGGCGCTCAACATTCACGAGAGAATCTCGCGAGAAAACCACGTTTCTTGTGGTTTTCTCGTTTTCTCGCGTGGATGTGGAGCGGGCTTTAGTAATAGGGTCTCGTTTTTACCCTTTAGGTACGGAATCTTAAAGAAACCTAGTTTTAAAAACCGAATACACCGATATCGTTATCCTGCAAAGAGAATGGACATCCCTAGCGATCTATTTTAAGGATTGAAAACAGTCTTTTTGCCTGTATCAGCTGGCAGTTAGCAATGAACTTGAGAAATTTATGGAGTGGGCTTTATTGATTGAAATTGATTACGTATGTCTCCTGTTTGTTTAGATAAGACATATGTTATCTTGTGTTGGGATTAGTTAAGGTCTGTGCACGGGACGTGTCAGACCACGTTGTGATGGACCACCGAACATTTTTTCTTTTTAAGTAGTATTACGATGAAAAAAAAAACATAAAAAAAATGTTTTGTTGTTTAGACTCAAATCTTTTGTGGTTATTTTAAACTAAATAAGTATGTTGTTTTTGTATGCCATAAATGGCAAAACATGCAGATCTAACCATTATTATAAGACCTTGCACATGTTATGATGTATACTCATGTTTTACAATAAAAAATATATTCTATTCTATATTCTATTCTATGGCCAAATTTGGTAGTGCGTATTGAAAATCTTTTGGGAGATTTTTCCGGGGTTCATTTGTTTTGTCGGGCAACTAAATATGTAGATGAGTAGGTATTATGTACCTACATATGTACATAGAGAGGTAGCTACATTTTTATGTAATGGGGATGATTCTTGGTTTAAAAATATATGATACTATTTCGTCCGTCAGTTAGATTATCGAAAAATATTGGACACGTATTTTTTGCTTTATCAAATCAATAAAAAAAGACGAAGATAAAACGCATCAGAAATCAGGAGTAGGGGCTTGTGACGTATATGTAAAAAGTGTACGTACACGTGACGTCACATGAGTTTTTAAAGGCACTGTATCGATTTCATTTTTTGTTTACGTGGAAAAAGAAAAAATACGTGTCTAATATTTTATGGAAATCTAATCTGACGGACTAATTAGATTTTTTTTGTCATCTACCCGGTAACTTGATAATGTATATATACAGAGTATATTTAAAATGTATACATTTGACATGTGCTAATTAATCCCTTTAGTTTGATACCCAATACGACCATATTACTAAAAAAAAATGTGTTCATGTCTTTAATGCGCCCTAGAGGGCGCCACATACAATTTATTGCACTATCACCTATCCTTTAACCAGCGGACAATTTAGACGCTTCTAATGACACCTCATTTGTCAAATTATGATAAATGGTTTAGAAGTTATGAGGGAACAGATGAATATACCACATACATATTATATACATACTTAACCCTCCTTTTTGCTTCGCCGTAGTCGGGTAAAAATGTATATGCTTATTTTAATGAAACCACTTTTTCAGTTAGATTTTCGTGATTCTTTGTTTTGTGATTCATTCGGTCGTGTACATCACGTAACATACCTTTCTCTCCGTCGAAGTAATATCAGTCAGTAACTCTCCTGTTTTTGTTTCCCTCAATCACATGAGTAGATAAACGGAACAGAGACCAAGTTTCCTAAGAACGTGCAAAATAATTGCAACCTATTTTGGTAGGGTTGTCACAATGGGTGAAGACAAATTAAAAAAAACATTTGATACATAGTTTTATAATTCAGTATGATAGAATACTTTACAAATTACTTACTTACTCTAATAAAATTCTATTATGAGTTTCTTTTTTTGTTTGAAATAATTTATTGTTTCTTTTAATGATGTGGTAAATTCTGAATCTAACATTAACTTTTTCAAAGCTTTTTCCGTTTATCTACTTATGTGCCTCAGTATTGTATCAATTGCATTGATCGTCTCGTTACCCTCGTCATGAAACTCACGCGCAAAGGGTTCGGTACGAATCATATTATTTAAGCATGTTATTTTAAATTAAAAATCTCAGGCTTTGTATGGGTTTTGGTTAAGAAAAGGAGCAATTCCCCGTCTAATATATCGCCACACGTTACTCCAGATTCAAAATATATTTATTTACGTAACCCGTTCGTTTTTGGGTCACAGGAAATCAAAGGTATTTTGGGTACCAAATTTCAATTTAATCGGTCGAGTAGATTCAAAGTAGGTTGTAAAAGAGTGATAGAGAAATAGACACACGGTGATCCTATAAATCAAGGGTTCCGTATTCATCCGGACATACGCAACTCTAAAATCAAAGTGAATTCTGTGGCTTAATATCAACCACTTTCTAGAGAACTTGAGATGGCGACGATCACGTTTTACAAAGCGATGTTTTTCTAATAACACGCCGTCTTCCCCGAAGGGTGAAACAGAGGGCCTTTGGATGGGAAATCATCAAATTTTAATGATTTTTGGGTGGGGCGACTTACTAACTAAAACCCATCCGTGTTCTTCCAAATGCTCTTTGCATTCCAGGGCCGCGGTGACTCTTGCAAACAAATTCCGCAACAGGCATGGGCCCCGACTAATATGCTGCATCTCTTTGAGGCGCGCGTGGAACACAAAGTAATAATAATAATAATAATAATAAAGTTTATTCAAAATAATAAGGTACACAATAAATACAGTAACTAAAGTGTCTTCGACCCGGACCTGCCGGTCGATTCTGTCGACATCTCACGGTGTTCACTTAGGCGGAGTGAACGACAATAGAGCTGTCATTCCATTTTATTTGTATGGTTTGACAACTCCTCCGTCGTGCGCCCCGCCCGTGTGTTCACTTCGACATGTTTACAGAATCGCACTGCTGGTTCTCATCGAACGACGAGCCACCCAACGCTCGCTGTCCACAGGCCCGCGCCTACGGAGTCTGGGAATCGCCCTGCGACTTCCGACGCCCGGGGCGATAGAAATAGCCTAGGACCTGGAGAAGGGCATAGGACTTTTTATTAACAAACCACGAGAGCGAAGCCACGGCCAGATGCTAGAATAATTAAAAACTAGGATCCGTAGGGATCATATTGAAACGTGCAGCTTCCTATCTGACTATCTGACTATTTGACAGTTACAGTAAATGGATAAGTTGAAACAAATGAAAGCATTCGTTTACTTAGTTATGACGGTCAGCATACTCGCTAAATTTCTGAGGGCAAATTCTACTAATTTTAAGAATCTCTTTCACGATTTGCCAAAAATGTATGGAGATTTGGATCGAGATGCGGATGCGAACGTTGCTTAAAATAGTAGAATTAGTCCTCTGATTTTCACCCTCGTCTCTTGTGACAGGAAGAATATCATCACAAACATTATGAGAAGTAGATCTATTTTAAGTAAGTACCTATCTAATATTACGTAATAATTACAAACCGGAAACTACCTAATTATACCCTTTTACTTCACAAAGAGATAATGATGTATTAAAGGCACGCCTTTCATAGCCGAAAATAGACAGTTAACCTTCCTATACCCACGCATTGGTCTATGGGACCATAGAGGAAGGAAGAAAACCAATATCAACCCAGAGAGGGGACGTGGTAGAATTTTCTACAAGCCCAGCGCTAGGTTAAGCCAATACGGTGCGAGCATGAGAAGTTTAATTATTTCCTGATAGTAAATACATTTGTCATAAAAAAATCTAAAAACTGAACTGTACTGTAACTGTACAACTTTTACTATGAAACCAACTCCGAAATCGCGAAAAAAAAGTCAGCTGTTTTGTCGAGCTATGCGCACAGAAATATATGGGGCAGTCAAATTTTTTTCACGATTTCAGTGTTGGTCCCAGCGTAAAAGTTGTTCATATTGATGAGTACAATGACCCCTTAGGAGGTATTGCGTTTGTTATGTTACACGTTGTATATCTGACAACAAAACAACTTATGGGCATATAAAACTGATGATATATATGCGATGCGAGATGCGAGACGCACAGGACCGGTTGTTGTGGCGACACTTGGGGGAGGCCCTATGTCCTGCAGTGGACGTCTTTCGGCTGATATGATGATGATGATATATTTTTACCGTTCTCAGTCTCACACAAAATGTAATTATTAAACCGTTTAATAGTGGTCATAGAGCTAGGTAATAACATAAAACAAAAGCATGGCCGGTTGCGAATGTGGTGCGAGCGACAAACGTGCGCGCGCGAGCGGTGTGCGGGCCACACAAACAAGATGAAATGGCAGTTCATTCCATGCTCTTCTTATTTCAAGTATACACGGTAAGATGGAACGTGTAAAATGCTCTAATACCCGTGGTCAATAACGTAACCTGCAATTCATCTGGCGCCAGTCTGAGACTCAATTCCGTTACTTCCGAAAACGAATATTCCATTAGACATGACTGTAACCTATATTAATGTCATCATCTCTATGAACGAAAACAAATACGAATAGTAATGCTGAATAGATATTCGATAATCCAAATTGAATATTTGGTTACTTTGTTATTCGAATAGGTAGATTTGCAGATGTAAGCGAGTATTAGACCTTAGGTTATAAAAAAATACTGGTTGTAGGGAAAGAAATATCATTAGGGATAGGCGTTCCCTATAGTTTTTGCTTCGAAGCTCAGGTCGGACTTTGGAAATTCCTAATGAAAAAGTCCAGTCACCCACTGGACTTTTTCATTAGGAATTTTGGTAGACAGTCTCGCACAAAACTGTCTCCAGATAATATGGATTGGTAAACTTAACTAAGTAGATAGTATGTTAAAAGTCAGATTTTTTTTGAAGTGAAATTTTTCCAGGCGCGTTGAGCACTTTTTGGGTAAACAAAAATCATGGAACTCGCGTCATCGTCACCAAACGCTTTCCATGAGCTATACATACGTATACTGTGTACATATGTGTACTTTTTAGGAGAACGAAAAGCGTGACACTCGCGTCTTCATCACCGCACGCTTCCCATGCACAGACAATACAATATTACTTAGTTTTCACTTCTATCGGCAGTCCCCAAAGACTGACATAGATTTTTTTTTAAATTCAGCGTTGGTATTGAAAACATCTGCACACTAAACGGTACCAATATAAAGAGTAATTTTCTTACAGCGGGCTTACTAAAGGTTTGAGGATATTTATTAATTTATTCTGTAATCATTTCATCAATGCATGTAGGTTAGGTTTGCGTATGCTAGCGTCAATGAAAGTCAACATCTTATTCCAAAGAATGATGTTTACTATACAATAGTATATAACTTGACTAACTTGACTTTAGACACTATGTCCCCTAGGGGTGGAGTGAATGGCATGACGGGAGGTACAACCCAGGACCACAACCAACAACAACCTGGGAGTCTTTAAGTCAAGAGTGAATAGGTTACTTCTAGGTAAGCGTGCTCCATCTTCGACCACATCATCGCTTACCTTCAGGTGAGATAGTGGTCAAGCGCGTGCCTATCAATAATAAAAAAAACGAAAATAAAATCCGATTGGTCTCCAACGTGTCGTCAGTATAATTATGACGGTTCTGTCAAATTTTGATGCGTAAAAAAAGTATTCCAAATGTTCAGTTGACGTTTTATCAAGAGTTTACAATCTCCCAAGATATTTTATAATCTTACGGATTTTGCCATTTTCCGGTGATGTAATACATATAAATGAAAAAGTGCTAATTAAAGATCTTGAAATTTGTATTAACTAGATAAAACTTTATTCAAGTATTTTATAACCAGCCGTATTTGTAAAAGAAGAAGGAAAAATATTTTGACGTGGCTAAGAAATGTTGAATTTCACCGCAAATTAAGTAAACTCTGCGATAAGCTTTGAATTAAACATTCGGGTTTCCTCAACCACTAATCTTATTACTTTTTCATCGTTGCGTTTCTTTGAGCGTTTTTCTTTAGTATGCTTTTGCTATGCTAAATGTTTTTATGGATACAATAACAGCCAGGGGCCTAACCACCAACTCTTAAAGCAGTATTACTTTAATATTACTTCCAGTGGGAAAGAGCCGGAGCTATACGTCCTGTATAGCTCCGTCTCTTTCCCACTGGAAGTAATATTAAAGTAATACTGCTCTAAGAGTTGGTGGTTTAGGCCCTGTTTTAATAAAAAAACAAACGAAGATCATTACAATGAGTTTACGCTTCTGACGTAAGGGCCAATTCTAGAGTCCGTCCAACGAAAGAAGTTCCGTAACCGTGGCGCTAGTTTCTATGCAACTGTAAGCTTTCCTCTTACAAACCTTGTTAGTTCTATTTATTTCCGCGGGACTTCTTTCGTTGGACGGACTCTACGTGGCAATCTGTCAAAAATGTATGAAAATTTGGGCTTTTTTGACAGATACAACTGACATGCGAATGAAAATTAGTAGAATTTGGCACTGTGTTAAGCTTCGCTGTCATTACTGGGACGGCCATCGCTGCTGTATGGTGACACATATTTGTATGAAAAACGTCAAGAGGCCCTAGACAATGTGCCATTCAATTAGCGAATGCGACTGTCGAAATGCCAAAATGTAGGAATTTGATCACGTGACATTTCGATAGCATCTGTCAATCCCATACATTTTTGACGTATTGACAATCGCCTTCGCCACGCTACCGCTGACAGAATGTCACTTGTCTAGAGCCCAAGAACCATCTTTGTTCCGTCGCAGTTTGCGTCAGACGGAGAGAATGATATGGACAGAAGGGTAAGACAAAGTGACATTCGAACAGAGAATGCGATTGCCGAAATGACAAAGTATAAGGTATTGATCATGTGATATATCGACAATGTTATTCTCAATCCCATACATTTTTGACATTGTGAAAATACTTATTACCAAGCTACTGAGGGCTGAGCAGCAGAGTTTTAGTATGACTATATCTAGGTGTGATTGAAGTTAGGGAGATTCCAAATGAGATTAGTGACTATTGTACGATCATCAACATTCTTGGCAAATGGATTGATAGAAAACCGGTAATTGTAGCTACATTCTACGAGTACTATCAATCAATCTGATTTATGCAATAACGGTCATTGACCCACATATGTACATTTATTGCAAAAACAGAAATAAAGACATAAAGCTGTCCTGTATCCACTTCTATCGTGATCCTTTACGTTCTCTACTAATGAAAAACGGTTCATAATTTATTGTTCGGGTATCTACGAAGGGATATTAGGGAAAGGTCAATGTATTTTATTGCAAGTTTATCTGGCGCCTACCATATTTTTTTCCACCAATTTTGGGGTCGTCTTCCAGTCCAACTGGATACACTTTTTTAGGGTTCCGTACCCAAAGGGTAAAACGCTACCGACTCTGCTGTCCGTCCATCCGTCTGTCAGCAGGCTGTATCTCATGAACCGTTATAGCTAGACAGTTGAAATTTTCACAGATGATGTATTTCTATTGCTGCTATAATCACAAATACTAAAAACAGAATAAAATAAATATTTAAGTGGGGCTCCCATACAACAAACGTGATTTTTTTTGCCCTTTTTTTTTGTGCTGATTTTTTTATGTAGAAATGGGCTAGCTCTTGACCTCGATCACGCCTGATGAAGCGATTGCTTATCTGTCCTATTACAATGACGTGTCAATGCAATCATGATGCTGCTGCGAGACAGAGATAGAACTAAGCAGGACGAATAGCACTATTCATTTTTCACCACAGATTCGTAATGACAATGTCACGTCTCAGCCGCGAGCCAACGACCCATGCGCCTGTAATTCGTCGCCATGGGCCCTTAAACCATTGCCTTTTCATCATTTATGATATTTATCATGCCTATGTTATTCAGTCTATGTGTAAACTTGTGTCTCTCCATTTGATCACCTTGTTACGAATTCGAACCCTTAAAGATACTTCAAATCCCATTAATATTAGATTATTTAAGTTTTATATACAGACGGGAATAGCCCAAAACTTTGGTCGAGTAAACTGGTTATATTTATCACTAGCAGCACGCCGCAGTTTCACCCACGTAGTTTCCGTTCCCATGGGAATACGTGGATAAAATATACCCTATGTTACTCCCTAATAATGTAGCTTTCCATTGGTGAAAGAATTTTTGAAATCGGCACAGTAGTTTTTGAGTTTATTCATTACAAACATACACACACACACAAAAATACAAATCTTTCCTCTTTATAATATTAGTATAGATTCCCAGTCCAATCTTAGATGGATTCGAAGCCAGAATGTTGTTGACTATACGAACGTACTCGTACGTACACATACATTACGTATTCATGTATTTAAGTTTACGTACACCTTATTGACATTGTATCGATTGCGTAATGGTGTTTCTATTTGTTTTGAATGCTTCGGTAATCTAGTGGCCGCAAGTTCAATTTCCGGGTTAGGTCTAATTGAAATTGGGCTTTTTTCCATCTGGAATTGATCAGTAGTTTAACCGAGTCTCCGGACATGTGGCAAGTGAGTATCATAGTACTCTGTTCACCACTTTTGACCACTACCTCACCTGATGGTAGATTTTATTTTCGATTTTTAAGCGTTGGTCTCATAACAAAAGTTGTTTATAATCATGAGTCCTTTCACCCACTGAAAGGTTGTTGGTGTTTTACAAATAACCCTGTTAAAAGCAACGTACTGATTTTTTTGAAATGTATGAGATTAAGCAGTAGAGTGCTTTATTTGTTCGCGTTTAGCGTGAACACCAGAGTCACCATCGTCATCGTCATCATATCATCCGAAAGACGTCCACTGCTGGACATAGGCCTCCCCCAAGTGTCGCCACAACAACCGGTCCTGTGCATCTCACATCCATTGGCTACCAGCGACCCTCACCAGGTCATCGGTCCACCTTATGGAAGGCCTTCCTACGCTGCGTCTTCCGGCCGCTACTCCAGAACTTTTCGGCTCCAACAACCATCTGTTCTGCGAGCAATGTGCCTTGCCCACTGTCACTTCAGTTTGTCAATCCTTCGGGCTATGAACAGCCCCCCAGTACCTACCCAGAGCACCAGTGTCACCATTTGAAAAAAAATCTAATTCATTGACCACAGAATCTTGCAGCTGTGGTCACACAAATTGTTCACCATTTATCACTCGCATAGTCAAAACTAAGATCATTTGAGTTTTGTTTACTGTTCTCTAATACATAATCATAATCGATGAAGTAATAATGTTACCAAACCTTATTTACCCCGAGACCACTTTGATTTGTTTGTTGCTAACAGTGACCAGAAATCAAGAAAAAAATTAAACTGTACTTAGTATCATATAGATATACAAAACTTGTAGCAAAACTCTTGTTTGAAATCGTAAAATACACATAATTTCTGGTAAAAATTTAAAATCAGCTCATTCGCATTACATTTGCATCAATGACATCAGAGAAAATAAACTTTTCGCGGGCCATATTTTGGCCATGCGCACCACTAGTGTATCAAGGACCACTGTGCTATAAAGACCATAAAAGCAAATCCGAGAATGAGCATGCCTATTTTTTGTGTACTAACAAAAATGTCGGTACCTACTTACATAAATGGCGCCAGTCGTACTGGAATATAAACGACAATTGGACCATGTCCATTGTTCACTGGACCGACTAATTCACAGAGCGTCGTAAAAAATAATAGGTAAACAAAAATATAGCGAGTGATAAGATTTTCATGAGCGTCTCCACTCGTCTGCTGCGTAGATTTGTGTGATGAAATTTACAATGTTTAGTTGCTTTATCTACAAAAAAGAGTAAATATATACAGCTTTAACTTAGGTAAACATAAATATAATTGAAGTATTATTTTATTTACAAAAAACAAAAAAAAAATATTTTAAAAATTTCAGAGGCAGATGCTGATGTTATAAGGAGCAGAAAGGGATCCGTGAAAAAAAATGCTTCTATTCACGCAGGCAAGGCCGCCGATTGCTAGTGGAAAATAAATTAATATCTTTGGTCCATGTACCTATGACGAATTACTACATAAAATACTTTAAGAGCGTTTACGCGGTACGGCTTTTCATACAAACTTTCAAATCCTTAGTTTTCGAAATTAATGAACCGATTTCAATAAAACGTACGCTACGTATGCGTACGCTAGATGTCTAGGTCTAAATAGTTATCAGATTTTTTTTTCCAAAAAGAGTTCAGGGGGAAAGATATAGTGATTTTTCACTTTCTATAGAAAACTTAAAATCGCTCTCTCTCTCCCTATAAAATCTTTTTCAAAAATATTTTCTGATAACTATTTAGACCTGGATGTGTAGCGTATGCATACCAAGTTTCGTTAAAATCGGTTCATTCATTTTGAAGAATAAAGACTTGAAAGTTTGTATGAAATGACATACGGCGCTCTTAACAGTATATTTCTCAAAAAACGCTGAGGACTTGATCAGACTTTGCCCAAGATCGTATAAGACATAGTCACTGGTACTGACTTAACGGTACACAATTTAGGGTAAAAACTAATTACTCAGCTCTTGCTTAGTATAATACCCACTAACATTATTTTTCATTCATTCGTAATTTACTCTCGCAACATTATTGGATGGAAGATTCTATCCAATATTGCTGCCAGTATAAGTGGAAGTGTAAAATAAAAGTTTCCCAAGAAATGCAGTTTCGCGCTATAAAAACACGATAGAAAATAAAGAGAAACAGAAGTTGTTTACTCAACTGCGATAAAAACAACTTTTTTAAGGTCACGAACGGTTTTAAAACTTAAATACAAAATGAGGTCGAATCTTACGCACCTTGCTACGCGGCTACGAGCTGAGCTACGGCGTAGCACTGTGCTACGACTGTATTGTATATGCTTTGCGTTCGGGGTACTATTGGGAAGACAATTGCTGTGCGCTAATCTCGAACAAATTCAAAAATGGCTCGACGGATTTGAATATGTTTAATTTTTGTGGTGTTTGCCATTATCAGGACAAGGTTTGTATGAAAGAAAATTTTTTATCCGCAAAAAATCCAACAATTATTCATGCAAAAAAAGATGCATCCGTGCGAAGCCAGGTTGGTTCGCTAGTTAGAAATTTAAAAGTAATGTCATTTTCAATCCTTTCTTTCAAACAACGACCATTTTCTGTAGAAATTGTTCTACGACAAGGGTAGTCTGTTGTGTTGTATCGTTGTCGGTCTGCCTGAAGCTTTTATCGGCCCAATGTCTTTTGCAAACACAGTTTCAGTCTTTCTGAGCGATAACAAGTATAAAGTCATTAAAGTTTGTTTCCAGTTGGAACTTCGAGAAGTTCCTTTTTTGTGTACTTTTCAATACAAGGTCTAGGGCACGTTCCTAAGAAAAATACTCATTGGAAAAGTGTGTCCAAATAAATAGCGAAAGCACTCTGTCCATATAGTGAAATTGCGTAAACTTGAAGCAAACTGGAAGGATGCAATTTATTTACTTTACAAAAATATTTAAAAAAGAAGTATTTATTAGCCATTTTAACTGAAACCTATTTATCAGACGCGACTGTTTTAAAAAATTCGTAGAATGACGGAGTTGTGTGTGTTTTAAAATCTATTCTAATTTAATAAATCTGAAGAGTTTGTTTGTTTGAACGGGCTAACCTCTAGACAAAGGAAAATCATTTTTGTATATGACAAAGGAAAATCATTTTTGTATATGACAAAGGAAAATCAGTTTTGTATATGATAGCCACATTCATGAGGAAGGCTTTACGGGAACGGGAAAGGGAAAAAACGGGATATACGCGTACGAAGTCGCGAGAGAGAAAGCACTAATGGTGTGGTCACGCGCAAGTCACGCCATTGTGAATTTGCGCCATACAGTACAAAAGACACTCTTCTGCGTGTCACGGATAGAAGAATATAAGTATAAAAGTCTGTAACTTCTGTTTCTCTCCTGATATTAATTATTATTTTTTTCCCAAATCGTACTATTTTAGTTATATCTTTAAATTAAGTAAGGAACTTGTTGCTAAGGATTTTCAAGGTTAAGCAACGCTTGCCGAGGTTTGTCTGAGGATGGGTGACCATCTTAACATATCGAGATTCCTCCATGTTTTGGAAAGCACGTTAAGCCATTGGTCCGGGTGGTCATTTCTAGGCCTTTGCAGTCGTTAGGATTGTTAGAAGCAAGAAAATCTAACTCCACTCTTGCCAAGAAGTACCGTGTTACCCAGTTAATGGGTTGTGGAGATCTGGTAGGCAGCCGCTCCTCGTAAAATATTGGTATTCGGCTGAATTTGGTTTCACTGGAAGCCGACCTCAATTTTGTTGGGAAAAGGCTAGGCCGATGATGATCTTTCATTAAAGTATACATTCATTAGAGATAGGTAGATTTTTATAGTAGTCAAATACCGTTATAAAGGAAATAAAAAACTAATTGACACCTCGGTTAAAAGGTGTGTCTAGTGTAATATTGAGTTTTATACAATGCATGAGCTTGTGCATGAATAGTGAGGAGTGTATTGAGTATGAATGTCGGCGGTTTTAATAAGGGAAGAAATTGCAAGTTTTTTCTTAATGTTAATCAGCTACCCAACATCACCCTTAAATATGACCACGCACTTCTGGAACTCCCGTTCTCGTTATAACAATAATACAAAAAAAAACCGGCCAAATGCGAGTCGGACTCGCGCACAAAGGATTCAGTATCTGTAAAACCGTACCGTTCTATAAACAAATAAAAAACCATGAAAATCGATCTAGCCGTTCTCGAGTTATAAGTGTTCGAATAAACCAGACTTTGTTTTATATTTACAACGTGTATATATACAACGCGACGGGACAAAAAGATCTGGAAGAAGTTGGGGGACGACTTTGCCAAGCAGTGGGACAGAATAGGCTGTTAAAAAAAAATATAACGTGTAACAGAATAAACGCAATACCTCTTAAGGGGTCACTCATCATTATAAACAACTTTAACTATGGGACCAACATTGACATCGTGAAAAAAAATTGACTGCCCCATACATTTTTGTGCGCGCAACTTGAGAAAATGTACTGAACAACTGATTTGGGTTGGTCCCATAGTAAAAGTTGTTCATAATGATGAGTACAATGACCCCTTAAGAGGTATAGCGTGTATTAATTATATTTCTAAGATTCTGTCAATAAACTCAGAAATAACATATTTATTTGCTTCTTTGGTTTATTCAACGAAATCAACAATGTAGTCTGTCTTGATCGTTTTACAATAGAATTCTGATAATATCGGCGTGGCTTCAATGGATTTAGTATATTTAGGCACAAGTTAAAATAAGGCCCTTTATTCGTACCGAAATATAAATAAGGGCATTCCATTCAAAAGTCAGTTTTAACAAGCGTAACTCAAAGTAGAAATGTTGAATTAATCGAATTTGATTTCAACCTGCCGAGTCATAGTAGGCCAAATTCGAAGAGACAATAAGCCGTCAAGGACTTTGATAATTAAAATATTTTGGCGAGTTGGTCACAGAGCGCAGTATCACCGCATCCGGCGACAAGAGCCTCTATTACTTTTGAACCGACTTTTTTTTTTTTTTGGCTCTTGACCTCGACTCGACTTCAAAAATGAGGATGTTATCAATTCGGATGTTTATTTTTTTATGTGTGTTTGGGCATAACTTCGACACATATAAATGGATTTACAAAGATCTGATAAAGAACTTCAAAGATAGACAGTTAAATGGGCTCTAGACAAGTGACATTCTGTCAACGGTAGCGTGGCGAAAGTGATTGTCAATACGTCAAAAATGTATGGGATTGACAGATGCTATCCAAATGTCGTGATTCCTACCACTAAAAAATAACTTTGGAAGTCTGTGTCGGAAAACGAAGAAACCACAGCAGAAATACCGACTTCCAAAATTAAAGTTTTTTTGTACTTTGTAGTGGTTATTATTTGAAGTAGATGAATAGATATATGCTTTTTTGCACACCGAAAACTACAACTCACTTTCCTTCTTTCTTTTTATGCGCATCGAACGAATACAAACTTGAGTATTTATTGCAATTATTTTTTTCTTTTTCTATTACAAGGAAACATGCAGTGTCCCCTTTTGAAAAAACACTCCTCGTTATGGTCAGAATATTCAGAGGCGTTCAATTTTCATGAGTGAGGTGACACTCCAGTGAGTGTCGACGCAGTGAGTGTTGATTATGCCGTTCATGACGCCGAAGGCCGCGATGGTCTTTGATATTGATATCGTTCATTCAATGGGGATAATTCCTGAGTAAAAAATAGTAGTTTATGCAACGACCATATAAAAAGGGTTATTAAAACACGAGTGTGGGTTTATCACACGAGGCGTAGCCGAGTGTGATAATAGCATCGCACGAGTGTTTTAATACCTAATTATATGCCGTTGCATACACTATTTTATCTTCACTCATACAGTTGAAATAAAATAAGTGGAAAAATAGTTAATTCCAATATGGCGGATATTCTCATTGCGTATTCGAATGACTGCGCAGCGCGCTCAAACATAGACAAAGATAAAAGCTGGCTCATTGACTTAAGTCAATGAGCCCGCGCCAAAAATTAAAAAGAAAAAGTGTGCTATACAAATTAAAAAGTTATTTTATGATGCAGTTGTTTAAAAATCGAAGGAAAATGTTGAATCGTAATGGTTTTTTTTTTAAATTTTACCTATCCACGAAAAAAAAGTATGTATTTATGCATTCGTTTTTGAACTCATATTTGGAACATTACGTTGTGAGTGTAGATAAAATTAATTTATGTATTAAGTCCGTTGGTTAACTTATCGAAACATATTGGATCCTAACGTATTTTTTGTTTGATCAAATCAATAAAAATTCACTAAGATAAAACGCATCCAAGATCAGGAGTCGGCTTGTAACGTCACTTTCGGTTTAAAAGTATACTGAAATGTAACTATCACATGAGTTTTCAACGCACAGCATCGTCTTCGTGTTCATTTTTTGTTTACGTGTCCAATATTATTTGGAAATCTATCTGACGGGCTAATTAGATTTTTTAGTCAAATACCCTATAATGTTTACATACATGGATACATGCATGGCAGTCTTTTCTATGTTTTTAAGTAATCAATCGGTTCTCAACTCAGAAATCTGAAAATATCACATGCTATCACATGCTGTATTGATGCCAAGACTCACGAGCTCATAACGCTTTTACAATTAAAAAGTTATCAGATCTCGAGACGAGCCAAGCCCCATTACTCTAGAAGACGTAATTCTTCAAATTCTTCATCTTGGTATAACAAATGGCTCCGATAAATTAATTTGCGTTTTTAGATACTTATTCCAAACAGAGAGACACCGTTTTTTGGGAAAGTACAAGAAGATTTTCTTTATATAATAATATTAGTACTCATTTACATTTCTCTTTCACAGAAACCACTCCAATGATGGACCCAACGTGAAAAAAACAACCAAGATGGCGCACATCACATTCTTCATCATCCTCATTCTCACAGAAATCGGACTATCCACCGAAGACGAGATCAAACCAGATGCAGAAATAAAAAATATAGATCTAGACAAAAACATTGAATACAACAAAACTGAAAACAACGAGATATTTAACAATACTTACGAAGAAACAAACAAACCTGCAAACCATAAGAAATGTGAAGTGATCAATATAACGAACACAGATGATGCTGATTATATTCAAACGAATACACTACATTCTATATACTTGAACAATATTCATTCCAGCTTGACGTCAAACCTGATTGAAGAGAAGCTGTCAGTTGATGGAATGGAAATCGAGGGTGTGAATTTGTTTGATATAGTGAACAGTGATTGTGGTGGAGCTAAAGTGTGTCCCAATGTGAGCGGGAATTGGACCAATGATAAGACTATAACAGTTGGATTTCTTGGAGCTTATGGAAGGAGTCAGGTGAGTTTTTTTTTTAATCTTCCCCACTAGAAATTTCTCCTGTATCGTAGCACATGTATATGTTACGGCTAATAGCCGAAGTGCGGCTACACCTAGTTTTAGCCGGCTACAACTAGGTGCAACCCGGCTACAACTAGTCATAACCTAACCTCAAAACACTTTAAAATTCCTATTTCTGTGTGGTTTAAAAAAAAATAACCACGAAGGGGATGGCTGGGTCTGTGTTCGCTCGCTTCGCTCGCTCACTAGACCCCGCCATCCCCTTCTAACCTAACCTGTCCGAGTCGGGGTGCCCAATGACCCGGCTAAAACTAGGTGTAGCCGCACTTCGGCTATTAGCCGTAACATATACACAAACAGCTAGACCGGGAACAACTATTTGTGTGCTATACAAATATTTGTTCAATGCGGGAGTCTAACCCGTGACACGCAGCGCAGCAGTCAATCGCTCAACCACTGCGCCAGCCGTGTCGTCAGTTTGTTAGAATGTTATAATATTTTAAATGAAAAAAGTTTGGGAAGCTATGGGCTCACCCTTGCTAAGTTCTCAACCTTAGCACAGAGTTGGAAACAATAAACGGTTTGTACCTAATACGGTACAAACCGTTTATTGGGATTGTGGACGATGATGAGACCAATGCATAGTAATGACTTTGTCTACTACTCTCCACTGCATTCTATTCCTGTGCCAATTCCCACGCTCCTTTACGAACCTGATCCAGGGTCTGCCCACGATGGCTTGTTGTCGTCTGGCCATCTCGCTGCCGGACGATCAACATTCCTTCTACCGGTCCGTGGATGCCTCTCAGTCACAGGATCACTCGTACTAGACGTTGATCTACTACGATTGATTCCCGCATAAAGTCCCGCATACCTCCGTTGAAAAGGGAGGATCCTCCGACCAGACGGATATTGTGTCTGGTGGGCAACTGCCCATGAGTTTATAATCGGGCTTTACATATGTTCTAATCGCACGGTAAACTCTGATATCGCGATTTAGGATTTTGTCAAGCTAGTTCGCAGCTGTCGAGATAGATGGCGCTGCGAGTCTCATTTGTTGATTCTGCTACGTTGATTTTTTGTGGCGGTATTAATGTTGCCTACACCCGTATTCAAGGTTTTAATTTCTAGTAAGGAGTAATTTTAAGATTGAACAAAATGTTTTATGAGACATTTTCCTTCTGTTACTTTATCGTCGAAAGTCATAAATCTTACGCTGTCTGTAAACTGTATCCTCTTTGACTGTCTTAGTCTCAGACATCGTTAACGTTAAAAAATATCATAACATTATTTTACTTTCCTGTGGACAGTAAAGGCTTTTACTTTTTTAGCGTCCTCTCATATTATTGCCAGTTTTTAGAGCAAATATCCATTCCAAAAATAACATAATAATGCTTTATCTCTCGTTACAGTTTTTACGTCAACAGGCCATTATTTCTAGTATCTACCTCGTTAATTTTAGAAAGCCTAGTGACCGCTGTCTTTATACTAATACTAGCATTTGCCTTCGGCTATGCTTGCGTTAATATGGTGAGAGAGAAAAGTAGCATATAACCGTCTCCAGGGTCAATCTCTCTATATATATCTATCTCTCTACTGCAATTCATCAAAATCGGGTTCACTGTTTAGTTACAAACGAAGTCACTTCCGCATTTATAATACTAACTTTTGCGCGCGACTTCGTACGCGCATAATTATCCAGTTTTTTTCCCGTTCCCGTACGAATTTAGAGAAATCCTACATGCCAAATTTCAGATTTCTACGACCAGTTTCGGCTTTGCGTTGTCTGTCAGTCAGTCACTCAGACACTCAGACTCAGTGACAGAAGAGTTTTATATAAATTGATACTACTGTTATTGCTTGTCCAGTAGCATTTTGTTGTTAGTGCGAACTCAGACTTCTGTTAAAATGTCCGTTGGGAATTTCTAGCAATTACATTTGCAACCGTAAAAGTTAGCAACCGGAAATATTATGTTCTGCAACGGACCATAACATTAAAGCACTAAAAACAGTGCTTTTTCGACTAGAAGTTGGAATTACCTATAATCACATGTTGGATTGGAAATAGTCTGAATGAATTTTTCAACAGCTGCAGCGGCAATATTGGTGTCCAGTGGCCTTGAATTCACGATCGTGTGGTCTGAAATAGCTCCTAAAATAACTGTGTAACTAAAATGTAACGAAAATAACACGGAATCAAGATCAGAATCTTTATTTGTAAACTTAGTAACACAGTATAGTCTCGTTAAAAGATTAGGCAGGCTCGCTTTTTCTTGTCGTAAGGCGTAAAATATGATTAAAAGTTATAAAGGAAAATAAATTCCAACTTTAATATTACAAATGTGAAAGTGACTATGTCTGTCTGTCTGTAACACATTCACACTAAAACGGCTGAACGGATCGTCATAAAATTTGGCAAATATATAGCCTGAGATATGGAGACGGACATAGGCTACTTTTTTCCGCGATAATCGAAATCCACGCGGGTGAAGCCGCGGGCAAAAGCTAGTTTAAAATAAATAATAGTTCGAACGGCTCCGTTCGCGTGAAACTCAAAAATTATCTCAAGGGAACATACTTCAAAGATGAAAAGACTAAGTGTGCTATTCCAGACTATAGGTAATCTATCTCTGTGTCAAATTTCATCCAGATCCGTTCAGCCGTTCTGGCGTGTTTGAGTAACAAACATCCAACCAAAATTCCGCATTAATAATAGTACTAGCTTTTGCCCGTGACTTCGTACGCGCATATTCAGTTTTTTCCCGTTTCCGTAGGAATTTCCCTGTTCCCGTATAGTCTATAGCCTTTCTCATGAATGTGGCTACCATCATACAATTAGAATTTTTCAAATCTAACTGGCAGTTCCAGAGATAAGCGCGTTCAAACAAACAAAATATATACTGCGTGTAAGGGACATCAACGCACAAACGAATACCATGGATCCAGGACATGATTCTGGACATTGTTGGAATTTTTCGTCGACTTTTTCCTCATTTTTTCATTTTTTTCAGGCGTTTATTTACTTGAGACTGTTCATAATCATTATTCTTACCCAACCCAATGTGATTTTTTATAAAAAAATAGTTAAATCACTACTTTCACTAAAAAAGCAATGTAAATAAAACTAGAATTAGGCATCTGCTCAGCTGTTTTGTTGCAAAAGGTCAACGCATCCTGCTTAATAGCAAAACACTAACTAACCCATGTGTGTGTAGCGTCTAACATACCGTCTAGAAAAGAATTTTTTCGTGTGTGGTCTGTAAACCGATCATTAGCGAGATTAATGACTTCTACAACTTGGTTAATGCAACTTAATGCCATTAACCAAATTGTAGAAGTCATTAATCTCGCTAATGATCATTTAGTAGTCTTTTCGTGAAGTTTGCGTTACGATGTCCCTAACACCCTGTATAATAAATAGTACCTATAGATATAGTAGAAGAAGTAACGCTAGTAATTTACGTTTATGAAAAGATAATTACGATTCACAACAACGTAGCTTTTCCTTTGGGACGGGAGTTTCTAAAGTTGGGACTTGTTTGTTTTCAAAATCATCTTATCAAACTACGCAGTTACGGTTTACGCCGCCCCCTCATAATACTACGCACCTGACCTTCTAAAGGGACGCAATAGGCTCTTTACAAAGTGCCATCCGATATTGATGGCGATTGTCGTGCCGAAATATATGGGAAAATCACGTGACCTTTCCACAACGTTTGTCAATCCCATAGATTTTTGGTCGGTGGACGTTTTGACAATCGCCTTGGCACACTACTGCTGACGTAATTTCAGTTCTCTAGAGATTCTCGCCTTATAATAGTAAGCAAGTGACCTTTCAGGTAACAAGGTCTTAGTCGTCGGCCACGTTCAACGTCTGCGCAACAGTCTGTTACCATATTCTAAACGTCTAATTTATTATTAGCTTTTGCCCGCAACTTTTCTCCGTAAGAATTTCGTGAAATCCTCTCTTAGTTCTCTCTCCCTACGGAGTGCAGAGACCAACATACCAAATTTCAGCTTTCTACGACCAGTAGTTTCGGCTGTGCGTTGTCTGACAATCATTCAGTAACTCGATCACTCAGTAATGGAAGAATTTTATCTATTCTGCTTTTATTACAGCTGAAGGTACATACATATACTTATGTTGATATTTCCACCAATATGTTTTATATTTTTTGTTTATTTATTTCGATTCTAATATTTCTATTTACTTTTTATGCTGCTCTGATCAACGTGATTCTGTCATCTCCGGCTGTCGCTGAAAACCAGCGCTGTGGCTCTGTCTTGCACACGAGTCCCAGCATTATGCTGAGCGATGGCCGTTTTGCGCGGATGTAACGCATATCTTCCCAACTGGCTTTTATTTCCATAATTATGTTGTATTCGTCATGTTTGGCGCAAATAAACTCTTTTTCTTTTCTTTCTTTCGTTCAACTTATAATTAACAACAAAAACCCAAAATAAATACATTGATATATTTTTAACATAAAATAAAAAAGTATTATTAGAGCTAAAACTGTTAAGATAAAACTTTGAAAGGATTAAAGCAAAGTGTTACGCTGTAAAACGCCCATAGAGTAAAAAGATAGATGAAACTAAGCAAAAATTTTTTTCAACACGAAAAATTCACTGTTACATGGTAATCCTTTAAATACATACTATATCACGCAAAAACATATAGCAAACTGTTAACTTCATACCATTTACTACAAAAATAAAAACACCTTTTTATCAACCTGAAAAGTCAACCTAAAATACATTATTTTCCTCTCATTGAACATCAACAAGCAATTTAAGTCCAAAAATAACTTAACAGGGTGTATTGATATTCGTTACTGACGCGAATAACGTTTTGATAAATACTTATGTATTTTCGTACTTAATGTATTTAGCTACGAGAGTCGCGGGAAACAACAACAAATTAACGATTTTCAAACCCTTACTTTTACTTGTTCTGTATAATACTAGTATTTTAAGTAAAAATAGCTTACTAATAATAAAATTATTTATGTAATGTTATTAACTTTTTATCCGAATGTAATTGTTTAGTTTTCATGTATAATTTTATTGTAATTTTATATGTTGTTTCTACGATTTACATTGTTAACTTTAAGTATATGTTTTTAAGTATCTATGTTTTCACAATAACTTTTGCTGTGTCTGTGGTCTAGAACATCTCTTAGTTCCATGCCTTTTTTTAACATGTTATTTAACTTTGTGGAACGCAAATAAACGAATGTGAATATGACTTTCCTTCTTGCCAAATTTCATGATTTTAGGTTCACGGAAGGTATCCCAATGGTTTTGTTTTATTTGTGAGTATCAAAATTCGTTGCAAAATGCTTAGACTTAGTAGCTTGATATTTTTAAAGCTTGATACCTCCACGTTTTCCTGAGAAAAAGGGTCTTGAAAGACTATATAAAGTGAATTTGGGCGCGGGTGCCGGGACTCACACGTCGCTGTCACACACAATTACACCACCACAATTCAGTCGTTACGGATTGTCAGAAGCCCGAAAATCTGACACCAGTCAAAGTCAAAGTCAAAGTCAAAGCATTTATTTCAATTAGACCATTTACAGGCACTTTTGAATTGTCAAGGTCGGTCGGTCAAAAAAAAAAAGATGAAGCTATTTGCACGTTCCAAAGCGTAGATCTCTATGGAGAAGAACGTGCAAGAGACTCCACGGACACTCTTTTAAAAATAAGTTTTTGTTACAAAATTATGGTTACATCATTCATATTGAAATTATACATATATGTGAGAACGATGTAAAAGACGTGCAGGATAAAAGAGTCCGGAGTAAAAAAGAAACAATTCAAAGAAATAATTAAAATAGACCATGGCAGCCGAGAGATGACCAGTCTCAGCTGACGGCGCCCGTTCACGAACATGACGCATACGCTAGCACCATTCGGCTCGACCATTTTTAAGGGAGCCAAATGATCCAACGCATACGCCACCATCAGCCAGACTTTTGAGTGAGCGTGACATCCCCAATCGCCAGGGTACATTCAAGTCAAAGACCTACCCAAAATGATCATTATAGTTTAAATTTGAGGGACCTACATAGTACTCACACATGTGCCGTTAATGCATGAAATTATACAATGCTAAATAAATTGAGTCTATACAATAAAAAAAAAAAAAAAAATATTGCATTCTTACAATCTTCATCCGGTCCAACAATATTTCCAAATGCTAACAGATTACTTTGTGCGCCCTAATGGCTGTGGAGCAGGACCAGCATTGAGCCAAGCATTTTTATCTTCAATATACTCCCCTAACTTATAATATGCTTGCCTGCATAGTGTGCGTTTAATACAAGATTTAAATTTAGTCTCATTTAGTTCTAATATATGGGGAGGTATTTTATTATAACATTTTAAACAGTACCCCATAAAAGATGAGGCTACTTTAGCCAGTCTGAAACCTGGTTGAACTAATTGGTCCCTATTTCGAGTAACATAATTAGTACCAGTCTTGCCAAGAAGTACCGTGTTACCCAGTTAATGGGTTGTGGAGGTCTGGTAGACAGTCGCTCCACGTAAAATACTGGTAATCAGCTGGATCCAGTTTGACTGCGAGCCGACCCCAATATAGTTGGGAAAAAGGCTAGGCAGATGATGAATTAACCACGTCACGTCCGTGTCTCGTCTGTACCTCGTCTTTTCTATAGGTTTTAAAATGTCGTGACGGCGCCCCGTCTGTGCCCTGTCTGCGCCCTGTCCTCGTCTTACGTCTTTTCTGTGTCCAGCGACTAAGTAAGTCAAATAGGAACTGTGATTTATCTTCAAATGAAACCACACAGCTATCCAGGATGTTCCAGAAGTCCCTGGTCATATTTAAGGGTGCTGTAGGGTAGCTGGTATACATTAAGGAAAAAAATGCAAAACGAAAAGTGACTTTTTTGAGTGATAAAAAACTACTAAAAACTTCGGAGATATGACTTTTCAAGCCGGTGGCATCTACTTTAATTTAATCATAGATTTGATGTTACCAACTGCATCAGACTGCTTGAAAAGTCATATCTTCGGAACTTTTAGTGGATTTTTGGTCGAATTTTTTGAATAAAAGTAATATTTTCTTTTTGTTTTGCAATTTTTTTCTTAATGTGTGCCAGCTACCCAACATCATCGTTAAATATGACCACGCACTTCTAGAACATCCTGTATTATCCTGAACTATGTGGGTAGCAATTCACAAACCCGTCGCAAATTAAGCGGAGTCAAGTGATGATATTCTACGATTCTCATTAGTGTGGCTTCAAATCGATCGATCGAGGTAGAAATCCGATTTCTTTAGCTACAAAGGACGAATATTATCGCATGTAATACTTGAGAAATGTATCTATATTAAGAACACTTTTGTTCATGTTACATTAAAGGTTCCCTCACACAAGTAATTGTAATAGAATCAACGAAAGTCGAGACGCTTTGACCTTTTAACATGAATATATTTTGAAGTTTTAATTAAGGTTCTCTTGTAGTGTTTACGAGGATCACAAGAGATATTTAAAAGTGTCATTAACTTAATAAGGTTAATGAAGCATTGAGAGGTTCTGGGCTAAATAAATTGCACTGTTTTGAGTTCTTATTAACTGCTAGCTTTTACCCCCGACGACGTACGCGTATATCTCGTTGTTTTCCGTTTCCGTTGGAATTTCCGTTTCCCGTATAGCCTATAGCCTTCCTCATGAATGTATCATAAACAAAAATAATTTTCAAAATCGGTTCAGGAGATCCAAAGATTACCTCCTATTACAACCTCAGAAACTCACAAACTTCACCTCTTTATAATACCAGTATAGATAGAGGGATAGATTAATTTTGAAAATATACCTACATTTTGATGCTTACTTTAGCACATGAATATAAAAGGGACATTAGGTATGCTTACAACAAAATCTAAGAATATTATAAATGTGATTATAAATCTGTATGTTTTTCAATCAATAACGCCTGAACGACTGCACGAACTCGGATGAAACTTTGCACACGTTTAGATATTGCTTATTAAAACATGGGATATTTATCGCGCGGGAATGTCAGTAGTACGTTCAATAATAATTTATTTTTACGACGGAGCAACTTTATAATAATTGAAAAAAAAAAATGTTCAACTCTTTATTTACGTCTTAGATAACAAAAGAACTTTCATTAAAAATCCCGCTGCGCACTGGGTCGAATATTCTTGAGCAATAGCCGCAACATTCCGAGGGGATAGTGGGGATTCATTGCTTCTATTATTTTGGCATATTTACCTAGTATATAATAGTTATTTGTGCAACTGTTGTATAATAAGGGGTATTAAAACACGAATGTGGGTTTATCACATGAGTATTTTAATACCTGATTATGTACAGTTACCAACAAAACTTTATCTACACCCATGGTATGAATCGTATATAAAAGGTTCTTTTCCAATTCATGAAATCTTGGTACGCTTTTTCATATTGTTTTCTCGACTTTTATGGTAATAATTGGTTAGAAATTTCTTTTGCTGCATTGGAAATAGCTGGTGGTTTGTTATCAAAACTTGTACCTCATCACTCATTTTGTAAACAATAAAGTAATACATTTTTGAAATACTAATATCGAACAAAAATGGCGGGATACGACGTGAATTCGAATAAACTATTAGTTTTTTTTTTATTACGGCGCTGTGGTAGCGAAACGTGCAACAACAAAGTTACACACAACAATGGCACATGGCAATGTTCTTTTTTTGAAATTCATAAAGATACCACGGATTGAGAGTGAAAATGTGGCTCTTTGATGAGTAAGCAAGGGATCGAAAAAGCAAAGAAGTTGCATAATGAAATTTAGAACATTATAACACTCGTTTGAATGATATTATGGTTACTATGACACTGGTTGTTTTAATGTTGGCAACAAGCTATTTCGGAAACTTTTATAGAGGATTTATAGCATGGTTATATTTAATTAAGGGATATTTTTAAATGCACATCTGTATAATTTTTCAGCACACTAGGTCACTCCACTAATTTACTGAATGCATACCAGAAAAAACAATGCTGTGCAAAAAAACCCAATTGATTAACTAAACATGTCTTACAAAAAAAAACTAAAAAAATCATCCAAAACGAGATGACCTTTTTATCGAAATCACACCAAAAATGTGGTTCATACCCGATGTATGAACCACATTTTTGGTTTATAAAACAAAAATACGAATTGTTTATCAAAAATACTAACTTGCACTCTAAATTGCACTTCCCTGAAATAGCAGGTGGTTATCATGGTTATAATAGTAGCCGGTCATTGGGCACCCCGACTCGGACAGGTTAGGTTAGAAGGGGATGGCGGGGTCAAGTGAGCGAGCGAAGCGAGCGAACAGACCCCGCCATCCCCTTCGTGGTTATTTTTTTTTAAACCACCCAGAAATATCATTAGCCAAATATTCGTTCAGTAAAACAGTTCTGCAAATACCATTAAACAGTATATCTAATATGATTTATTTAGTGTGCATAATTTGTGTGCAAGTCAGTATTTTTGATTTAATTTTGAAATATTTTATATAGTATCACCCAGGATTCACCACATAGCACTATATTTAGAGAGATAAGGGTCATTTTTTTTTTTTTTGTGAGGTAGTCGTGCCCTAAAACTCCGCTTGTAAATACCAATAGCTTCACGTGCTTACCGAAACACGGAGGAGTAACGGATAGTCACCCTCCACGGAACCTTGAAGATCGACGACTGAAGACAGCCTATTTTAGATAATTGTGAACAGGCTTAACCCACTATATTAATCCACTTTTCACCATACTTCGATAAAAGTGGAAATGAAAGTACAAGGAATTTACGACAAAAACTGATCGAGTTATTTAGCCTTTTAGGGTTAGGATAACCCAATTACATAGCGTTCTGTGTAGAATGGTCCCACTGACATTTTTTGAGCTTCTGATGGACCAGGGTCCGTCCCGAGCACGGCCCGGGTATGTGTGAATTAACCTTTAAAAACGCATATATTTAGAACGACTTCTAAATATATGCGTTTTTCATGATTTGGTGTCGATAGTCTAAATAATAAATGGAATTACCTACAGGTTTTGAAAGTTTTTTTTTTTTTTAGTTTTTTTTTTTTAAAACGCCCCACACTAGGAATTTCTCCTGTATCGTGGGTGCGTTTACAAATATATAAACTCACATACACAAACAGCCAGACCCAGAACAACTATCTGTAGGCCACACAAATATTTGTTCCGTGCAGGAATCAAACCCGCGACACGCAGCGCAGCAGTCAATCGCTCAACCACTGCGCCAACCATGTCGTCAGTTAGACACTGATAATATGTAGTTTTCTCTTTGCGTGGAGTCTGACTCGCACTTAGCCAGTTTTATCTTATGTTGTTTTTGTTCGCATTTCATATAAAATTTCAAGTCCTTATTTTTCGAAATGAATGAACTGATTTTAATGAAACGTGGTATGCATACGCTAGTTAACTAGGTCTAAACAGTTAGTGAGAACATTTTCGAAAAAGAGTCGATTTTAAGTTTTAGATAGAAAGTGAAAAATCACTTTATCTTTCCCCCTAAATGCCGTACCTACGGCGTAAACGCTCTTAAGAGGGCACTGAATTACTTATTAATATTTTCATTGAAGACACTATTAAATTAACCCAATCAACCTTTAAGTTCTATATGGAATTTCTGAAAAAACTTGGAAGTTTCTGTCTCATACTTAGTGCTATCTAAATAATTATCAAAATTAATTATGTTTACGCGGAGTAAATGTTTTGAGTAAAAAATTTGTTGAAAACATTGATTGCAAATGAAATTAAATTGTTTTGTCAACATAAAAACAAAATTATTAAAAAGTGCCATGCCAGTCATTCATGTTAAAGATTACGCGCGAAAAAACATGACAAAAAATACAAACGTACGAATTGAGAACGTCCTCCTTTTTTAGAAGTCTGTTAAAAATAAAGTCAATGAGAATATAAATTTACAAGTATAAACAGAACAATAAAATTTAAATGTAGAAAATAATGTCCCACTGAAGTAAGTTTACTATGCAATAATATTTAATGCTCTGTAAGTATGCTATTACTTTTATTCTGAGAAAGTTCTGCAGTGTATTACTATGTCAGCAGCCGTGTGACATCGAGTATGTCTGTATGTAGGTCGATGCCCTCGCGAGAGTAATGGGGTAATTTAGCTTTGTTGATTACATTCACGCAGTTTTGTCCTGGGGGAATTATGTAGCGACCAGGGGCTCGAGACAAGTGAGATTCTGTCAACGGTCGCGTGGCGAAGGCGATTGTCAATACGTCAAAAATGTATGGGATTGATAGATGCTATCAAAATGTCACGTGATCAAATTCCTACATTTTGGCATTTCGCCAGTCGCATTCGCTAATTAAATGGCACATTGTCTAGGGCCTCAGGTCAATCAAAGCCCCCAAAGTGTGATCCTGCTGACTTCAGCAGAAAGGGTTTTAAATTAATCATGTTTTTACTTGTTTTTTTTTTGACGTGACAACTTCTAATAAGTCGATGAACGCCGCCGCGCCGGTTGCACGCACGAAAACAGGATGACTCATTGTCCCGTTACGCTCATTGTAACGTTGTATGCAATCATTTCATCAATGTTTTGTTATGACGTTGTCACGTTAAACTATCGTCAGTAAACCGACTTTACAGAAAACCAATTGTTTTTTGTAACCATCATCATCTGTCTAACTATGCCTTGGGTTGGCTCCCAGTGGAGTGGCTGCCTACCGAACTCCACAACCAATTGATTGGGTAACACGGTACTTCTTGGCAAGAGTGGTGTCAGATATTCTGGCTTCTGACAATGAATATACAAATTACATACTTATAGGCAGAAAATGTATTTTTTTTTGCTTTTCTAACAATTTACGACTATTTACCAATAATGAAATAAGAGTACATAGTGAGTACAAGTTTTTAGACATACTCCCGTTTCAGCAACTTCTATGTCAGCTGGTATTTTAGTGTGGTCGTGCTGGGAAGGAATCTTGCCAGCACGACCTGTAAATCTGCGATAATTGAGAGGTATAAAAATTCAAATTCGTGGTTTAAAATAGTACAAATTAACAGGAATTTATTACCATTTAAAGTTATAATGAATGCGTTCGTGGTCGTGCTACGTAGTACAACACCATTTTGTCGAGATAAGCGCACATATTAATAAATGTATTGGGCAGTCGATTTTTTTCGCGATTTCAATGTTGGTCCCATAGTGAAAGTTGTTCATAATGATGAGTACAATGACCCCTTAAGCGGTATTGCGTCTATTCTGTCACACGTTGAAAAAAAACGTTTCCCCACACTAGGAATTTCTCCTGTATCGTGGGTGGGTTTACAAACATATAATCTCAAATACACAAACAACCAGACCCGGAACAACTATTTGTAGGCCATACAAATATTTGCATGGCCTACAAATAGTTGCAGGAATCGAACCCGCGACAAGTAGCGCAACAGCCAATCTCTCTACCGCTGCGTCAACCGTGCCGTCAAACATATATATTTGAGACCTCTTATAATAACCCTTTTCGGAACAATCGGGCGGTGGCAAAGGGATAGACAGACTGACAGACATACACACGAATGATCAAAGAATACTGGCCTTTCTGAGGAATACCTAAGTACTCCACAGAAAACAACAAAAAAGTAGAGATAAAATTGTCTGCATAGAGAGAGATGTTAATTGACTGCGATGAAGAAATCCTCGTAATTAACAACTCAGTGTTGAAGAATAAATTATCTTGAAGTTCAAGGCATAAACTGTTCTTGTATTCATAACACGAGATGATGTTATATCGAGTTAGTTTTTTTATATCTAACTAGCTGCCGCCTGCGGCTCCGCCCGCGTTAATGTCAAAAATAATCCAAAGGGAAGATACTCCCGGGATGAAAAGTCCCCCCCCAATTCTATAAGTTATTCCAGATTAGAATCTACCTCTATGCCAAATTTCATCAAGATCCATTCAGTAGTTTTTGTGTGAAAGAGTTACAAACATCCTTTTAAACAAACTTTCGCGTTTATAATATTTGTAACGATATTTTGATAATTTATTCACTAAAAAAAAATTATGTTCATTTCATTTGTTTGCAGTACACCGCTGAGTACCTTTCATTTTTAAGTACTTCTTTGTGGTGGACAACTTTTTTGGTGTAAAGTATATTCTTCTCCTTCTTCCGTCGCTACCAACTTAAGTATCGATTAAGTGTTGAGTATTTTTAGTTGATTTCTAATTATCAGTTATGATAAAAAGGCCCTAATAAAAGTATGGGGTGCAGTACAATTTGGAACTTTTTACTGCGTGACATAGAGTTTATGTTTCCAAATTTTATAATTTTCTAAAAAAAATCTATGTAAGTCGTCAGATGGGGTTCCAAAAATATTGGACACGTATTTTTTATTTTTTCACGTAAACAAAAAATTACGAAGATACAGTGCGTTCAAAACTCGCGTGACGTCAAAAATACGTGTCCAATATTTTTCGAAAATCTGACGGACGGACTAATTATATTTTCCCCAATTATGGATATTGAAATAGATTATATACGTAGAATGACCATTTGTCACAGAAATTCAATAAATAAAGAAGTATTTTAAGTAATCTCCTGGCCTTATCCCTTGTTACTTGGTATCGGCGCAGAGTCTGTGTTTCCTGAGCTGGGAGTCTTTAAGTCAAGAGTGAATAGGTTACTTCTAGGCAAGCGTGCTCCATCTTCGATCACATCATCACTTACCATCAGGTGAGATGGTAGTCAAACGCGTGCTTATCAATAATAAAAAAACACGGTTTTACTTTCATTCTTCCCTGTCAACCATCACGCTATCATTCACTTCCTTTGTTTCACTTGATAAATTAAATCGGGTTCTTCAGTACCGTGCGATACCCAAGGTTTGTGCGATGCTTGAGCCACTTGAGTTCCCCAAGTGCCCACGCACTTGCACTTTGGGTGACTGAATGAAAGCCTGTTGGTGCAATTAACGTGGTCACCTCCTAGCTCAAACAAACTAAAAAGTAAACCACTGTCTCGAAAAGAAGAAGCAGAAGAATCCTTCTAAGTCTATCAATGTTACCAACTCTTATTTATTTTTATAATGTCAAGAGGCTCCTGTTTCATCATATTTTATTAAAGCGAAGAGAAATGGCTGTCAGCCGTTATGCACAACCAAGCTAGAAAATGGCGCAAGCATTTTTCTTCAAATTTAAATTGTAACGCTCGAATACACGGTATTTTAAAATGTACACCGTTTTCATCGTAAAGTTAACGACATATCATTTAAAAAACGTGTTGTTTGTAATATTTTGTTCAAAGATATTCCTATTGTTTACTTTACAAGCCCTTCAGGGTTGGCACCCACTTATGTCAGGGTTGCGGACACTTGCGGGATTTGTTCTTTAGATTCACCGCGGCCGCGGCCCTGGAAAACCAAGGGCATAAGGAGGAACACAGATGGGCTTTAGTCAGTAAGAGTCTGACACTCCCTTTTGCTCCGCCACTTCTTCTGCTGGGCCATTTGTTAGGTCGTTTTTTTTATTTTACTCCCCAAAACTGATATCATATTCTCCATATTCAAAATTCCCGCGTCCGTCTTTGACAAATCAATCATTCATTCATGGTTCTTCGAAACATTACAAATGAGAAGAGGCCCTAAACAATGTGCCATTCAATTAGCGAATGCGACTGTCGAAATGCCAAAATGTAGGGAAATGATCACGTGACATTTCGATAGCATCTCTCAATCCCATACATTTTTGACGTATTGACATCGCCTTCGCCACGCTACCGCTGACAGAATGTCACTTGTCTAAAGCCCAAGGTGTCTGAATGATAATTTGGAATTAAGTACATATCAAACCCTAATTTAAGACCAAAGTTTGACAGGTTTCAGGCTAAAGCAGAATTTGACAACCCTCAACTTTAAATTATTAATCAGAAGTCGGCAGTAAAACTGGTGTCTCGCTTGGCACCTTCCGTAAATCTCGAATCCTGATAGATGGCGATGATGTTGACGACAATAGAGCACGCTTCCCTAGAAGTAACCTATTCACCCTTGACGACCTCCAGGTTGTAAACGATATTTATTTTGTAAGTAGGATGCAAATACCACTTTTAATCGTCGATCAAACTAGATGAGGCCGGTGTTTCCTAACTGACTACCCTGAGAAAAAACACCGAAACAAACTCAGAGCCCAGAGGTCAAAGGTTTTTTTCAAGTCCATACAATTATACTGGTCAAATCATACGAGTACCATGTAGGTTAATGTCTGAGGTGTTCTATTGAGGAAAGTACTACACATATTTGAGTGGACGTGTCCAGACAGTGCAAGCATTTTTCAGTAATCGTGTAGCTCAAACTTAAAACTTTATGGAGCTCAGTGATTCGACGAACAATATTATACCAAAGTTAGGACATTTGGGTTGGCCGTATAAAGAACTCATACTGCCAGACGTCGTTAAAAATACTTGAAGAGAAAAAAAAATGATAACCCACGTAGTCCTCACATTCGCAATAACGAATTAAAATCAAATAAAACATATAATACTATACAAAGTAAGTTTTCATGTCAAAATAATGTATTAAAATAAAAAATAAATAGAATACTTTATTACATGTCAAAAATTATACTAAAATCCTCATCTTCCTGCCCTTATCCCATGTTACTTGGGGTCGGCGCTACAAATTTTTTTCTTCTATTCTGTCCTATCAGCGGTCACACTATCACTACTTAATTCCCTTTTCTTTCATAACTTTCACACAATTCATCCATCTTTTCTTTGGTCTCGCTCTCCATCCATCCAAATTTATATTAGGTTTAAAGAATCTTTATTTCTCATAAGAACATGATACACAGTTCACTTACATGAGATTTAAATTTTAACATTTTGTCGTCGTCTCATGACGAAGCATGCAGTTGTAGAATAAGTAAAATTAAAATTACAATAACAAAGCAAACAGATAAACAGGAAACAAAGCTTAATTGTCGGTAGTTATATAAAACAAGTTAATACAGCTGGCCAATTTGACACCAAGGTATCCTCATAAGTAGGTACTAATATTCAATTTGTGAAGAACAAAAACAACTTTTAAGAAGCGAACTACTGTGTGAATGTGATTGTGTATATTCATTTTCTCTTTTAGTTACATGCGTTTCATCTCTTCACATGACTATACCAAGACAAGCGGTTCCCTTTCAACTTCATAAATTCAACTCCAACGTCAAAACTTATACAAAAATGAGAATATAAAAATGTCCATGTGTAGCTACTAAATGTCGTTTTTACACTTCCTTTAGAGTCAATGTTGACACTAAACTATTGTATTACATATTAGAGCTATAAAACCGTCCGTCGCCTCTGTGGGCTATCAAAGAGCGCTAAATAAGTTTAGAAATGTGTTTTTCTCAGAATATACCCAGCATTGCGATTTTTGCAAGCTCTGGAAATAAGAAGTTTAAGAAGATTAAATCTCGTTGATATTAGATGAGTTTTTTTTATTTTATTATTCGTCTGTTTCTAGGAAAAGATAGTTTGTGCGATTATTACCTACCTACTTTAATTAGGTTTATAGGTCATAATATTTCAAGGGATGAAAATTAAATTGAATAATCTTTTAATAGCAAGAACAGAAAGAAGCGCTAGAATTCAAGCAAGCATTTTATCATCCAGGAAGTTCGTAAAAATACGAAATACTATTAGGCTTGTTTCACACGTACCACAACGACCACAAACTCACTACAACAACAGGTAGGCGGGCACTAATGTGTATGAAAATAAGTAATCTGATTATTTATTTATTTATTAACACTTTACGCACACAGATGTGCAGAGGCAGACGTAATGCCTTAGGCATTTTCTACCAGTCACCTTTGGGTGATGCAGAGAATAATAGTGGTAGGTGGTACCACATTTTGCCGTCAAAATGTAGTCATAAAACCGGGACGCGGAGTGAGGCAGTGGAGCGGGGAAGGGAAGCGGAGTGGGGAAGCGGAGCGGGGAAGCGGAAAAAAACTGACTACCCGGTCAAATAACTCGTCGTGTAAACTCAGCCTAGCTCCGCAATTCAGCTCCGACTCCCACACTCCGCTCCGCCGCCTCGCCCCACATCAATGGACAGGCAGACTGAGGATTTTTTTTTTTTTTTTTTTTTTTTATTGGATGGGAAATCATCAAATGACCCCTCCCGCTCTGGGTGGAGCGGCAGGGAGTGTCAGACTTCTACTGACTAAAACCCACCCATGCTCCTCTTAGTGCCTTTTACGTTCCAGGGCCGCGGTAACTCTTTCGAACAAATCCGCAACCCTGGTAGGCACTGGCCCTAACGGGCCCCTACTCCTATGCTGACATCTCTTTGAGGCGCGCGTGGAACACAACGCGCCGTCGGCTTGGGTCTGGCTTTAATCGGACAGCGAGCCACCCAACGCTCGCCGTCCGCAGACCCGCACCCACTGGGGGGCGGAATCGCCCAGCGACTCCCGACGCCCGGTGCGTCTCCCTATGCCGCGGCGGCTGGGGCGTGAGGGTTGTCTCTCCCTCACGCGGCCCGCCTCCTCCTTCACTAGCATTACTGCTTCGCAGAAGGAGGTGACGGCTTCCCATGCCTCCTCGCTCCGGACCATGGATTGAACCAGGGCCGGACGCGAGAGGTCGCCGCCGCCGATCGCCTCGACGAGGACACGGCGCTGACAGACTGAGGATTGGGATAGAACCGCGCAGTTCGGTTAACCTTCTTATAAAACCTTGTAGTCATATACTGTTGCCCACATTAACTCTGTCCATCAGGTGAGATTGTGGTCAAACGCAAACCTCTCAATAATAATAAAAAAAAAAAAAAAAAAAAAAAAAGATATTTCTCGTGATAAAATCGCAATTTCTCACTACATCAGAGCGTCAGTTCATTACGTATTAAAAGTCAGTAAGAGTTTGACACTCCCTCCTGCTCCACCCAGTTCAAAAGGACTCATTTGATAATTGGACAGTAAATTACGTATTAAATAATAATATTATAATAACGTGACGAAATTAATAACACTTCAGAGTGTCAATTCTACTAATTTTAAGAGCATTTACGCCGTATGGTATTTCAAACAAACTTTCAAATCCTTATTTTTCAAAATGAATAAACCGATTTTAATGAAACAGATCGACTATCGGTACATCGAGGTGCTGAAGTGTTTGTATGAAAACGCCACCATGTCAGTCCGACTTCAGGATCAGACATCAGAACCTATCCTCCTGCAGCGGGGTGTGAGGCAGGGAGACGTAATTTCTCCGAAACTGTTCACGGCCGCAATGGAGGACGTCTTCAAGGTTTTGGACTGGAAAAGGCTAGGCATTAATGTCAATGGCGAGTACATCACTCATCTTCGATTTGCCGACGATATAATCGTCATGGCTGAGACCACGGAGGACCTCAGTACAATGCTCGATGACCTCAGTAGAGCTTCCGAAAGAGTGGGTCTTAAAATGAACATGGACAAAACCAAGGTCATGGTAAATACCCATGTAGCACCCACTCCTATCAAGATTGGAGGCTCTGCACTCGAAGTTGTTGATGAGTACGTCTACCTGGGACAAACGATCCAGCTAGGTAGGGCTAACTTCGAGAAGGAAGTCAACCGTCGAATCCGACTCGGATGGGCGGCGTTCGGGAAGTTGCGCGGTATTTTCTCGTCTCACATACCACAGTGTCTCAAGACGAAAGTCTATGACCAGTGCGTGTTGCCAGTGATGACCTATGGACTCGAAACGTGGTCGCTCACAATGGGCCTCATCAGAAGGCTTAAAGTCACCCAAAGGGCAATGGAGAGGGCAATGCTCGGAGTTTCCTTGCGTGATCGAAACAGGAATGATGATATCCGCAAGAGAACCAAGGTTACCGACATAGCCCGAAGGATCGCCAAATTGAAGTGGCAGTGGGCAGGGCACATTGCTCGCAGAACAGATGGTCGATGGGGCCGAAAAGTTTTGGAGTGGCGACCGCGTACCGGAAGACGCAGCGTTGGAAGGCCTCCCACAAGGTGGACCGATGACCTGGTGAGGGTCGCGGGTAACCGATGGATGCGAGACGCACAGGACCGGTGGTTGTGGCGACATTTGGGGGAGGCCTATGTCCAGCAGTGGACGTCTTTCGGCTGATATGATGATGATGAATGAAACTTCCCACGCATAAGCTGGTACATTTTCGAAATGTCTTTTATAAAAAAAGGATGATTAGAAATCTGTTTCTATAAAAAAGTTACAAAATCTGTCAAATTTAACTGTAACATTATTTTTCGAAAAAAATTCTGTTCTTCAATGAATTTGAATATGTTGATACGATTCAAATTATTTCTACGAATTGGGAGCTACAAAAATAAGTTTCGTAACTTTCTGCCCGTGAATACACATTGTTGTAAAGATTACAACCCACATTATTGTAATATATCGAGAAAATTGTATATGTCTCTTTTATCTAGGTATTGCTTTTTACTTTGTGGAAAAATAACATAATTTAACACCACGCCTGTCTTTCCTGTAGGTAGAAGTGCACTTATAGTACTATTATAAGTGCAGTTCTACCTACCCTATATCACCCACAAAATTATTATGAAAACAAGATATATTTAGTTTATGTAACGCAAATGTTGCTGTTTATGCTTTTTTTGAAAACACTAGTCTATGGTTAGAAGAAAAGATAAAACACCGGCCAAGTAAAAGTCGGACTGGAGAGCGAAGGTAACACAAACATCTTTTACATAAAGTATCGCTTCAAATACTACACACCATCATATCAATATTATTCCTATGACTAATAGAGCGTAGACCCCCTGACAATCCCTTCCGCTCAACCCAGAGCGGAAGAAGTCATTTGATGATTTCCCATCCATACTCTAAGCAATTATTTAAATAAAGGTCATTCTGTTGTAATGATGCAATCAAACCGGCTCGAAGGACCGGGATTTTCTCCAGCTTGGGGCGTAGTGGAAGAGAATGTCAGATTCTTACTGACTAAAAACCCACCCGTGTTCAAAATGCATCAACTTGAACTTACACATGTTTTAACCAAATCAATCTTGCAAAATAGAATACCGTGACCGACACCAATAAATATCTGTTGGCCTGTTCTAATAAATTCTTGGTCAAAAGAGTCTGGGAGCTCATCCATCACTATTGACGAATAGGCGCTGGCCACAGGCAGGCCGCTTTGTTGACCTATAAGAGGAATGTTTTTGTGTTCTTGGCTGGACCTCTGGCTTTAATAACTATTAACTGGTGCCCGCGACATACTCATATACTCGTAACTTAGCAAGTGCATACTACAAATAAATTAAATTGAAATATCTGTTTGTTTTAAATTTAATTTCTAATTTCAAAATAACAGCTTCTTCTTGATAAGGAGTAAATTAAGCTACTTTTATTTAAAAAAAAGGATGGGCTCCTTGCAAAAAACTTGTGTAACAACAGACAATGTGTCACATTGTCTGTTGTTACACAATTTCGTGGATTATCAATTTAGATATATTTTTTGCAAGGAGCCCATATCCTTTTTTTTTAAAATAAAAGTAGCTTTATTTACTCCTTATCAAGAAGAAGCTGTTATTTTGAAATTAGAAATTAAATTTAAAACAAACAGATATTTCAATTTAATTTATTTGTAGTATGCACTAGCTAACATTCGGTGATTTAGCAGTCAATATCGATGAGTTCAAGCAATCAACTTGGAGCAAACTTATTTTTTATTCGACTACTCAAAATAATTGTATTCTCCAAAGGCTTACTGCAACAATTAATAATACTTAAAGCAGTTTATTGTTGCAGACATTTTGCATTCTCCTTTTATGTTTTAGTACTAGCCTAGCTGGACATCGTAAGTAGGTAATTATGGAATGAAGAAGATCTTACTACCTATCTAAAGATCGTTTTCAAATAAACTTTCAAGTCATTACTTTTCGACATGAATGAACCGATTTTTACTAAACTTCCTACGCATAAGCAGGGTTTTTTAAAAAACGAAAGGAGTCATTGCCGCTAAGGAGTGGAATTCCCTGTCGGAGTCTGTGTTTCGTGATAGCTACAACCTGGGAGTCTTTAAGTCAAGAGTGAATAGGTTACTTCTAGGCAAGCGTGCTCCATCTTCGACAACATCGTCGCTTACCATTAGGTGAGATAGTGGTCAAGCGCGTGCCTATCAATAATAATAAAAAAAGGTCTTTGTGGAGTTTAGGGGAGCTTTAAGAGAGGATTTCCCGAAATTCCTACGAGAACGGGAAAAAAAACAGGGTATGCGCGTACGAAGTCGCGGGCAAAAGCTAGTTTTTTATATATTGATTGACACCTCTAGGTACCTAGATTGATTTGAACGTAACCGGAAAAATGTAGGTCCATATTTCTGCCTAACCCTTCTGGAAAAACAGGCTAGATTTGACTAATCCATATGCATTAGTCGCAGTTTTTACCAGTTTCAAAGTAATCTTTAGAGCCCCTGGGAAAAAGCTTAAAGAACGTGTAGAAATCCATACTAGTCTATATACCTACTAATATAATAAAGCTGAAGAGTTTGTTAGCTTGTTTGTTTGAGCGCCCTAATCTCTGGAACTACCAGTCGGATTTGGTGAATTATTTTTGTATATATGTCGTAGAACAATTTGATACTTCGAATCTTCGCGGAAATCCTAGGGGTTTTGCGAAAACGCGGATAATTAGACATAGGCGAAAAATTATCAAATCTCACTGGACAAAGTCTGGATTTTTGCGAAAAAAAAAATAACCACGAAGGTGATGGCGGGGTCTGTTCGCTCGCTACGCTCGCTCACTTGACCCCGCCATCCCCTTCTAACCTAACCTGTCCGAGTCGGGGTGCCCTAATTGATAATTTTTCGCCTATGTCTAATTATCCGCGTTTTCGCAAAACCCCTAGGATTTCCGCGAAGATTCGAAGTATCAAATTATCCTACGACATATATGATAGCCACATTCATGAGGAAGGCTATAGGTTATTCGGAAACGGAAAAAACGGGATTTACGCGTATGAAGTCGCGGGAAAAAGATAGTACCTGTATAAATTACAACACAAATCTTATCTTATTCATTCTATATTGTCCCATAGCTGGGCAACGTCAGGAGGCTTTGGTCCAGCAGTAGGAACTCCCAACAAAACCAAATAAAGAAAAAGGAACTGTAATTAACTACTGCTGACTGTAAATAAACTGTAGACTAGTACAAAATAAAGGGTATGATTTAAGCTATCGCCAATTTTATTCGTTTTGAATTTCTTTAATAATAGGGTTTGTCCTCAAAATAGTAGATCTGTCACCAAAATGTAGTTGCCAAATAATTGTAAAAAGCAATTCCATAATAAATCACATGTAATCCTCGGGATATATTATCAAGTATCAAATAAATAGGTTGGGATTTATTATAAAACGGGAAGTAAACCATATTACTGGGTGGATTAAAAAAAATAACCACGAAGGTGATGGCGGGGTCTGTTCGCTCGCTACGCTCGCTCACTTGACCCCGCCATCCCCTTCTAACCTAACCTGTCCGAGTCGGGGTGCCCTAAGCTCCCTGTGCCCTATGTTCGAATATTAATATTTGGTGACAGATCTACCATTCTGAGCACCAAGCTATTATTTAAGTAATAAAACTATTATTATAAGAACGAAGTTTATATTCATGTAATGCACTACAATTTTATTGGTCATCTCATATTTTACACATTATATTAACAATAATTTGGTAATTCATACCTGGGAACACTCTTTGTTTATCTGAGAACGAAAATATTTCGTGGCGATAGATCTATTTATTAGGTGATACAACTTGATGACAAATATAAATTTTGGTGACAAAAAATATAGTTCCCCAAACTAAACTACGAATAGTAAAGTGGTTTGCGTATCCGAGTCACAGTGTTAGCAGAGTTTAACTTAACTAGGGCCCTACCATGACGTGTTAAAGCGTGAGTCGTTCGAGCGAGAAAGAGGGATGGAGCTATATAGGGTGTATAGCTCCATCCCTCTTTCTCGCTCGAACGACTCACGCTTTAACACGTCATGGTAGGGCCGCTGGTCGAGTGTAACTGTCGCGGTGTCCCTCGAGTAGATGTTTGGAGGACGACTGTAAGCTACTTAGTAAGCTTTTGATTGTAGTAAAATCAACAAAGTAATGTTCTGTTTATACGAGGAGAGTTTCCAACCCGTTAAAAGTATACGTGTGAATATCGTTGGGTTTTTTGCACTGTAATTTGTTAGAAAATACATAATTATATGTAATTAGACTTATTTTGGATTATATTAAAAAGTAGGTCAAATGATCTGTTCAATATTTTTTTTACATCGACAATCCTATTATAAAGAAATGCAACTCGTTTAATTATTGTTAATTCATTATACTATTTATCATGTTATCTTTTAATTATTTTCAGTAAGTTCTATTATATTTAGTTCCTTTAAATGAAAAGTGATGTCGGCCATGTTGATTCAATTCTTTGCTGGTAACGGACACGCAACAGTGAAGTTTTTTAGTTTTAGAACTGTGCTCTTTGGTTAAGAATAAATGTTGAGTTGTAGTAAAAGTTGGTTTTAATTATCAAATTTAAAAACCAATAGAATCGCTTCATTTACCTAGCCTCAGATTTGTTGTTTGTGAGGATCCTATTGATTATTAAGAAAAACATCCCTCGCTACGCAGTCTCACACATCTCTGAGAGAAACGCAGCCTTATACCACGTTTACAGAGACGCGGACCTTTGCGCGGAGCGTGCGGCGTGACGTCTCGCGTCTATTACGCTCTTATACAACACCATAATAATATGTTTAAATTGAGTGCGGACCGCGTCGCCGCACGCTCCGCACAAAGCTCCGCGTCCCCGTAAACGTGGCCTAAAGGGCGAGGTGTTTGATCCGTAGTTTCCCACTGGTTAAAAATTGTGGGTACCTACCTAAATTTCGTTAATTTACGTTTTCGATCAATATTTAGCTTGACCAACTGTCAAGTTAATTACTATTAGTTAAAAGTCTATAAGTCAATTACTAACAATTGATTGAAAAACGCTTTGTAACAATTTTTTATCGTTAAAATGCGTTAAGCACTGGGTAACATAGACCAAAAAACTCGCCATAAGTGAGAAACAATAACTTTCTTATTAGCCTACTTTACCCTACTAATCTCAAGAGACAAATCTTGAGAGATGTAAACGCTCGATGAATTATCAACTGAACATTGAAAATTGTGGAATAGCAAGTAACGAAACGTTAAGAATACAATTTTAACATTCTAACCTCGACGACGAAGCCCCACTGCGCGGGGCTCACATTCCTGTCTGCTGAGTTTAATGGAATCTTACATTGGCATATAGGGAGCTAAGTTGAAAATCCTCATTTATCTTACATTTTCATCCACGATACAGGAGAAATTCCTAGTGTCTTAAAAAAAAAAAAAAATTGTCAGATTGCAACTGAGATGCGAATGTGAACGTTGCTTGAAAGCAGAATTGGCCCTCTGCTATCAAACTTAATGCGGGTATTTAATTTAGACAGATTTTGAAGAGTTTTTTTGAAACATATAATTTGGCGCCAAAAATCCACCATCTTGATTTTACTTTAAAGATACTTGGGTAATTGAGACGAATTTAATGATACCTTAACTGTCGTAATCCATTTGGCCGTTTCGAAGATGCAATGTAGTTTAAATAAAAGATACGCGCGAAAAACATAACCCTTCCTAAGCAGTCGGGTAAATATAGCTAAACTTTTCACTATTTCTCACTTTAAGGGGGCCCTAGTCGGTCATTCTTCCATAGAAACGTAGTATGGCGATTACTCCAATGTTTGACGCTGTACGTTCAAAATAAAAAATGATATCAATTTGTCTTATTATATTATATAGGCCTGTATGGAAGCAAAAAGTAAATAAAACATATATTCGAAAGTTATGAGCGTCGAAAGTTCCAAATTTTAACACAAATATGGGCGTAAATAAATAACTTATGTATTATGAAAATGGCAAAATATTAACCATTCAGGCATAGATTATTTCCTAAATTAAATATAAAAAAATATTTTAAGCAGATACATTCAGTACTTTTTTCATAATATCCTGACTACCAAATGTCTTTCAATAAATTTTACGAGCTCATTTTCGTTATAAATCATCTTATATGATATGGAACTGTAAATTTGTGTGCGCACAAGCTTCATATTACTCATTACAGCGTTTATTTCTTCCTTTAAATGATTTTGGATGAGATATCATGCATTTAACCGCGCCCGTCAATGAGTTCAGCCGTTCGACTAGGACACTCTTAACGCCGTGTACTGTACCCATTTTCAAAATAAACAACTTTCTTATTTAACAAAAAGGCACTCGGCACCATACTATGTACCTAATTAAAATTATACGAAGGACACTAGTAAGTCCGTCGGGAAAACAACTGTGGCTGTGTGACCCAATTAAACGGAGCCTTCTGCGACTCTGTGATTGTGAGGAATGCGCAATCTCAGTGACGTTCCTGAGTGCAATATTATGAAATTCATTAAATTGAAACTTCCAGGAAGTTAAGGTTTATGACTTTAATCCTAGCCCAAATCTTTGAGACTTATATTGTACCTTTCCGCTTTGAAGTGTATTCCCGACGGAATAAGAAGTGTCCTTCATATAATTTTAATTAGGTACATAGTACGGTGCCGAGTGCCTTTTTATTAAATAAGGAAGTTGTTTATTTCGCAAATGGGTACAGGCGTTAAAGTGAGAAATAGTGAAAAGTTTAGCTATATGACACTTAAGGTACCTATCGATCGTTAGATTGGTTACGTATCATAATAATATATAACCTACCCTAGAAGTCTACAAAGCACGATAAAAAGTTTATACAAAATTGACTACCTACGTCGGCCTATTTCTAAATTCGTTGGAAAGACTTCCACGCGTCTCAGTCACCATGACAACGGAAAATAATCTCCGATTCATCATCTGCCTGGCCTTTTCCAAACTATATTGGGGTCGGCTCTCAGAAAAAACATTCAGCTGAATACTAGTGTTTTACGTGGAGCGGCTGCCTACCAGAAATCCAAAACCCATTAACTGGGTTGGAACTTCTTGGCAAAATTGGTGTCATATTTTCTGGCTTTTGACAGTCCGTGACGACCAAAGATTTCAAAATGACAGCCGGGACCAACGACTTAACGTGCTTTTAGGGACGGAGGAGTCTCGGTATGTTAGGATGATCACCCATCCACAGACCAATTTCGGCAAGCGTTGCTTAACCTAGAAGACCGGCCCGTGCGGCTGTTATAATTTAGGCACGAGCTCACGAAAATAATCTCCAATTAATAAAAAGAAAGGACTGTCAATTTCATGATTAGAGTTGGGGCCAATTTCACCAATGAAACTGAACGCGATCAGCGAATAAGCCACGTTTATGAGCTGTCAGTGTCATTATTTTTCTATGGAATATTGACGCTGACAGCTCTTGAACGCAGTTTAGATGTACTGATCGCGTTCAGTTTCATTGGTGAAATCCGCTCTTAGTTGTCGTTCTATAATAAAATTATTATGTTGTTCTTTAATTTGAACAGATCGTGTCTACGGAGCAATAGCAGAGTTATTTTTTCTTTCTTCTTTAGTTTCATGAGCCACAAGTATAATGAAGACGGGGTTACATTCGAGCAACGCTGTGGTATTGTAGTATAACACAATGCCGCAGGCTTCAATGCAAGATGCAACGATGCAACACAGTATTTCATACCACTGATTGGCACGGTTGGGATTATTTTACTTTTGTCTAAAACAACCAACGAGGAAAATTAAATGTCTGATGAAAAATAAATTATTTTTGGTCGTGTTTTTAATATTTTCTTTGAAGCGTTTTGGGTGCATAATTTAATTTATTTTCTTATTAGCTTGAGGCATCCTTCTTAAAATTGAAAATATACACTGAAACTGTTTAAGGATAATGTGGTATTGTTTGTCGGATTCTTACTTTCCTAATTATTATAATTATAAAGTTACACACCTCCGTTGGAACACACTGTTATACAACATACACACACACCATAACACTGATAAACATTAAACTTTAATATTTATAATAGTAGTAGATATGAAAGATTAGAATTTCACGGTCAAGTTTACTATAAATTGCTCTGCTACAATATAACGTCAGCAGATTCCTTAATGAAGCCACTATTTTATTGGAAATGCCGTCAATCCGCAGAGTACCGAGATGTCTTGTTCGGTCACTTCTAGAAAAGGCACACATACAAGCGAAGCATATCAGTAAGTGTAACTGTGTGTGAGTATTTTTTGAATGGTCTAACGTGAGTGATCACACTGAGCGCTTTGATATGATTACCGACGACTGTCGAGTATATCAGGAAAAACGTGGACTTACGGAGATTCAAAGGCTTTTATAAAAATGGTGATCATATGGTTATTTGAAGTAGGTAGGATTAGTCTCTAGCCGCTATTCTGACAGATCATAGAGAATTTAAAATCAGTATAACTAATTATGTGGTTAAATTTTTGTTTAAAAATGAATAAGGCTATAAGTTTTTTTATTTTTTATTAAGGAATGGGCTTGCTCTTGACCTCGATCACGCCTGATGGAAAGCGATGGATGAGGTCTATGATGGAGCGAGCGTACCCAGAAAATGCCTTAAGGCACTGGTACTCCCACGCGTCGACGAAACACAGCAAGCTGCTTGACGTCGAACTCCTGTACCCCAAATGCGCAGTATATTAAAATACTACGCAATTACCAGACTACGTAAAAGTTTTCTCAGTAAAATCAACATGGGAGCTCCAATAGGTACTTACCAACATTGTTTATTTTCATTTGCCGCGCACCGTACCGTACCAAAACACGAATTGTTTTAAAAACAGTTAAGTTATTTAGGGACTTGCTAATTACTTGTCTTCATATTCATTACCTAATTTAATGTTGTAAAATCTTAGAGACTTTATAAACTTGCTAAATAGGTGATGGTGCTGCTTGCAGGTGTAGCTTGTGGCTAAATTATAACAGCCGCACGGGCCGATCTCCAAGGTTAAGCAACGCTTGGCGAGGTTGGTCTGTGGATGGGTGACCATCATGGCATACTGAGACTGCTCCGTGCCTCGGAAGGCACGTTAAGCCGTTGAACTCGGCTGTTGTTTGGAGATATTTGGCAGTCGTTACGGATTGTCAAAACCGAAAATCTGACTCCAGTCTTGCCAAAAAGTACCGTGTTACCCAGTTAATGGGTTGTGGTGAGGTCTGGTAGGCAGCCGCTCCACGTAAAATACTGGTCTTCAGCCGAATCCGGTTTGAATGGGAGCCGACCCCAATATTGTTGGGAAAAGGCTAGGCAGATGCTGAAATAGGTTCAGGTGTTATTTGTGAATTTAGTAACGACCTCTCGAGCATTTGAAGTTGAGGTTGCTTCAAACTCTCTTCGGCATTAAATTAGAGTTTGGTCACGTCCGTTTTTTTTTCTTCAGGATGGGAAATCATCAAATGACTCCAGACTGGAAGGGAGTGTCAGGCTCTTACTGACTAAAACCCATCCGTGTTCCTCCCAATGCCCTTTGCGTTCCAGGGTCGCGGTGACTCTTTCGAACAAATTCCGCAACCCTGCGGTCACGTTCCTGGGGGGTCTACTCTCTAAGCCCGAAGTCCGTAGTTTAGTTTTCGTTTTCTACTCCGTACCTCCGGACTTCGTGTTCGGGACTAATCGTAAGTCGTAGGTGATACGGAGTAGAAAACGCCCGACACTAAGGCCGAAACTACGGACTTCGGGCTTAGAGAGTACACCCCCTGATCACAACAACTCCATTTAGAATTCGAAAGCAGTAGGAAGTCCTCCGCCACCGCCGTCTCCGCCGCGGCTGCCGCCACTGCCGCCGCTTCTTCTGCCGCCATCGCCGGTTCCACCGCAGCTACTGCTACTGCAACAGCCGCAGTAGAGCCCCCATTTCGCCCCCTCCTGTTGAACGTCAGCCACTGCGCCGCCCAGGAACTGATGCTCCTGAGCATGGTGCAGTGACTGATGTTTATTAATTTATTTATTTGTTACTTACTTACATGTACACAGCACTGATTATTTATGGCATGTATTAAAATTTCATGGCACAGTATTAGTACATGCACCCTGTTAGGGCACTGCAAATTAAGTAAATTATATTATTTCAATTCTCAATCCTATTATTATACACAGTTCAATTTTACAATTCCATTTCCATTAAAATTTAGGTACAATACTTTATACATGTCATTAAAAATATTTAGATAATTATTATTCATGCAATTTAGTCATAATATTAGTTATATCATAAGGTCAATCAATTTAGTTTATCAGCTTTAAATTCTTCAACGGTATAGTAGCCTTTTTCGATTAGCAGAGATTTCAAGTGTTTGAAAAATGTATGTCTCCGGACGGCGAGCAATGGGTAGCTCGCCATCCGATCAGAACAGGCTCGAGTCGACGGTGCGCTGTGTTCTACGCGCGCCGTATCAGCAGCAGTCAGCATAAGGGAGGGGCCCGTTAGGGCCAGAGCCTGCCAAGGTCGCGGATTTTATTCGGAAGAGTTACCGCGGCCCTGGAAAGCAAAAGGCACTAGGAGGAGCATGGGTGGGTTTTAGTCAGTAAAAGTCTGACACTCCCTGCCGCTCCACCCAGATTGGAAGGGGTCATTTGATGATTTCCCATCCTTAAAAAAAAAGGCGCAATTCTGTACCTACTGTTCTTTCTGGTACTTTGTCTTTGTTGCTGTACGTTGGTGTCTATGCAGAATAAATGTTTTCTATTGACAGCAACTGGACAAGTCCAGACTCCGGGTTGTTACTGAAAAACAGATGGAAATGTTCAGTCGCATTGCTCGACCGGAAATCGAATACGGCTCTTGATGTTATGTTAGGGAAATGAATTTTGGCAACAATACTCAGTAAATTGAAACGTTACTTACTAAGGTTGAAACATTATTAATTTATCTTATGCAAGCCAACGACTTTTTACAAACATTTACAAGAGGATCCTATGTAAACAAGTCACTTACAGGCATGCACATCATTCACAGAGTAGGTCTGAGTGGCATTTCTCGTATTTAATAAAAAAAAAGGTCGTATTTGTAAAATAGAACCTCTTATTTCCCTTTATTTTGTCAAGTTTTCGACATTGACTGTCGTTAAAGGTGGGTACTAACCGGTGTTATGGGGCGTAATGTCGATGTGTTACAAAGCGAGCATTAGTGCAGTTGGTACGCAGTATGTGTTTTGTTTTACACGGATTTTCGAACAGGGCGTAACATAACATGCTCGCTGCGAATGTTACATTATCATGTCAGTACCCAGCTTTAGATGATGTTGCGACTAGAATTTTGCCACTTGAAATTTGAGAATTATTATTAGCCTTCTGACGAATTATCATTAGGTACAACATTTTAAAACAAACAAAAAACATTAAAAGGCGGGAACAAAAATAACTTCAATTTACATCAAATAAAAAATAAAAATAATTAATGAAAGAAAGAGAGTCCACTCCGCCCACAGCTGGAAGAGCCATTTGGTGATTTCCCCTTAAAAAAAAAAGTTATTGACTACATGACATTTCGGTATCACTCGACAATCAGTAACTCTGTATGTCCGTTAGTGAGCTGAAAAATAAAATAAAATGCATGGATTCTTTCAGGCTACCGTGTTACCCAGTTAAATGGGTTGTGGAGGTCTGGTAGGCAGCCGCTCCACGTAAAATACTGGTACTCAGCTGAATCCGGTTTGACTGGGAGCCGACCCCAATATAGTTGGCAAAAGGCTAGGCAGATGATGATGGATTGTTTCAGGCTAGTTGTACCTTATTCAATTTTGTATTCGGAATGTGATCCGCAATCTTTTGCAGGCGTGGAATTAATATGTCTGGCTACAGCTTATAAAAAAGTGTTTCCTTTGTTTTGGCCCGGAGCTGCAAAAACAAGATTATTTATACCAATATTAAAAGAGCATTTCTTGAAAAATTGATTTAGAATTATTCATGCATTATTCATTTTGAAAACTTACATATTAAGTTGGAACTACAGCAATATCAATAATGTATACTATTAAATTTTAATATGGTAGTCAATCTGATGGACATAGTTCCAGTGTAAAAAAGTATGTACATATTTTATTTTCATAAGTATATAGGATGCAGGCGCTACTGCTACGTTAGACCACCTGGGGTTTGATTCCTGAGTCGGGTAATGTTTTTGGTTTTAGGATTCCGATCGTCTATATGGAAAAACGGAAACCTTTTAGGATCACTCGGTTGTCTGTCTGTCTGTCCGTCTGTCACAGCCGATTTTCTCCAAATATACCGGACCGATTAAGTTGAAATTTGGTACACATACGTACTTCTGTGACTCAAACACGAACGTGTCACAAAAATAAATAAATTTTGACAATTGGGTCACTTTTTGGGAGCTAAATAAGAAAATTTAAAAAAAAAGTTTTCTTACTGTCCGTGTGACATATCAAATCAAAGAGCTTATTGTATTAAGGGTCTCAAAAATATGATTATGGTTATTTTCAAAATTATGAAAAACATATTCCGTTCCGAAATAGATGAAAATTGTCAAATCCCCCCCCCCTTATCTCTAAAAAAGCAGGGCCTAAAATATTGAAAAAAAACAGATAATAGGTCTTTACCTATAGATTACAGGAAAACTTATAAAAAGTCTTAAAATATCATTTAAAAAAAGTTTTGGAACCTTTTGCACGCGAGTTCGACTCTCACTTATTGGTCGTTTTTTTGCATCTAAAGTTGCTCAGTGACATTCTAGTTTGGATTTTTGCATGATTGGAAAAGGCCCACTTCCTATTGCACGAGACTTAAACGTGAGTGGCTAAACGACGGTGTATTCTAGGCACACCCTTCCCTTACTGCCTAATGACTGTGTTGTTTTGTTATTAAGATGAGATTTTCCGCGTTTCTTATTCGTTCAAATGGAAAGTATATTAATACCAGCCATACACGTTCAAGACATTTCATCAAACAGGCTGGTTCAAACCGTTTTATCAAATTGGCATGAATCTCTGTGGGAAAATTAGTTATCAAATGGCATGAATAATATGTTTCGTTAGCCATTTGATCAAACAGTTTGAACCAGACCGTTTGAAAAAATACTGGCCTGCAAAAGCATAGCGTCAAGTCGTGATAAAAGTTCCCTTGTGGTTTAAGTAAAACAAGGTTGCACCTGTTGACTAACTATTGCGCACAGTCATTTATGAGCACCACCACTTGTGAAGCTATTTCAGTGCACCCTTTCAGTGCACAGCTTTTAAACTAAAGGTACTAGGTACCTCTTTCGTTCGTGTACTTTGTACTTAGGTTACCTTTCCTGTGAGAAAGACAATGGACTACCCAGACCGCGGCGTATATCACCTTTGTAAAATACACTAGGCAATTAAGAGACCTCCTACAGATTCTTAGAAGAATAATGCCTGCCCCGTCGTGCAAAACCTATTAATAACTTATGAATGTAGTGCTTCTTTGTAAATTGTCTTATTGTGTGTTAAAATACTCTTCTTGTACTGTATGGAGAAGGCAATATAATAATAATTGGACCAAGAATGTTCTTGTGATTTCGGGTTTAAAGTCATAATAATAATAATAATCGTGAAAGCTGAGAAAGAGAAACAAATCAAGTATCTTGACTTAGCGCACGAGATTGTCGACATGTGGAATGTGGACTCTGCTGTCATTGTGCCGATGGTCGTTACGGCCAATGGCCTGATGGCCAAAAGCTTTGACGACCACCTGTCGAAGCTGGCGTAACGCAGTTGGATAAAGGGCCTGATACAGAAGGCAGTACTCCTCGATACGGCTCGTATTGTGAGGAGGTTCCTTTCTCTGGAGCCCTAACCACCGGTAGCTTGGACCTCGCTCCCGACACCGGCGGACTACTATTTTATATGTTTTTTTTTTGTTATTGAAATATTTAAAAATATAAAAAGTATGTAAAAAAGATGAATAAAGAGAATAATAATAATTATTTGTTTATTTGTTAACATAGGTGACCATGTTTTTACACAATGTTTTCCTTTTTTTGTAGGATGTATTATGTCAATTAACGGTGTCCATAATTAACTTGAGAATCAAATCATCACTTACATGGTTTTTATAATAAAGAGTTTTCTATTCTATTCTATCAGTTTATGGGTTGGGTACGAATCATATTTTTGAATTGGTTCAGTAAGTTCGGGGAAAATTAGCTGTGACATACTTATATACATACAGACGGTCAGACAGACTGACCCACGAGTGATCCAAAGCTTCATGCTTGAGAACTGAGCCTTCGGGGCCATCAACACACGTCGGCCACCCACACAAAGATGTAGGTAGGTCCTATGACTGACTGCGACTGACCAACATATTCGCCTTATTATAATTACCTATTTTATTTTGTTCTAATCCACAAATAGATGTTCCAGGTCGTTGATCGTCTTTGTTGTTGTTTTACCCCGGAGAGGGGCACCCCCACCTACCTACGGGAACAGATACCTATCACTTACAGATACATTATCTTATCTCACGAAAGAATCAATAAGGACTATCAAGGTTATTCATCCGCTTGTACACAAGGGTCACAATAACAGTCAGAAATATAGAATACTCGTTTCTAAAAGAGTTTACATTTTAGTAATATATCATCTGCTTAGCCTTTTCCTTTTTAGCAGTCAAACCGGATTCAGGTGAATACCAGTATTTGATGTGGAGCGGCTGCCTACCAGACCTCTACAATCCAATAATTGGGTAACACGGTAGTTTTTAGCAAGACTGGTGCCAGATTCTCTGGTCATCTTAAGATCAATCATCTTAAGAACATCGGCAAGCGTTGCTTTACCTTGAAGATCGACCCAGCACGAGCGCTACCACCCAGATTCAGCTCCTTAAATATATTAATGAATAAATTCTAACTAGACAATTTCCTTACAGACTGTGCTAGGCGCAATGCCGCTGGCCGTGGCAGCCATCAACCGGGAGCCGAGCCTGCTCCCCGGCCTGAAGCTACGCTACGTCGCCGCCGACATCGGCCGCGCCAGGCCCAACCTGCCCAACGATAAGGATAGCCTTTCTTTACGGTAAGCAGTTGGTCTATTCTGTAAACATTTGAATACTATACAGGGTGTGAACACCCTGTATATTCACATTATACTTAGGTGAACAGTCATTCCACCTTGAATGTATGGATTGACAGCTCTAGATTTTTATTTAAATACCACTACTGTACTCGTAAATTTCTACATATTTATAACAGGCACATGTAAATCTTGATATTTTAAGATGGATACCCATCTACAGACCAACCTCGGCAAGCGTTGCTTAACCTCGAAGACCGATTCGTGCGGCTGTTAATAGCATTAAGCCGTGTGTGCCACTATTCTAGAATACAATAATACATAGAATAGTGGCACACACGCCTTAATGTTCTTGTTTCCCAAGGCCAGATTATGAAAGGGAGGGGAAAGAATATTTATCCCGCCTAAGCTCGTATTGCGTCGAAAATTCCAACACTTTCACGGAAACAGTGCTGTAACTTTTCGAAACTGTAGACTGTTATCGTGACTTTGAAGGCGAGTTTCACAGTTCAACAATTAGCTACCTACTAGCTTCTCCCCGCTGCTTCGCTTGCGTTAATAAAGATTATCGCAAGTCCAGGGTTTTATCTGAAACAGGTAACTCCCGAATCAGATTCGGCGGGAGGACACGCCCGACACCCGGGCGTGTCCTCAACTAACTAAATAACTGTCATTAGGATCGCCCGGAGGACACGGTGGAGCATTCGATGGAGGTCTGCTCTGCTTGGGTGGAGCATCGCCGTGTTGGCCTTGGTTCAATCTATGGTCTAAATGCTAGTAAAGGAGTAGGCAGGCCGCGTGAGGGTGAGGGAAACCTCACGCCCCAGCTGCCACAACAGAAGAAGATGTTCCGGGCGTCGGGCATCGTAGGCGATTCCCGGTCACCGTAGGCGCGGGCCTGCAGACCGCGAGGGTTGGGTGGCTCGTCATGTGATAAGAACGTGCGCCTCAAAGAGATGTCAGCATAAAAGTCGGGACCCACTAGGGCCGAGCCAGCTTGGGTTACATAATTTGTTTGAAAGAGTCTCCACTGCCCTGGAACGCAAAGGAGGAACACGGATGGGTTTGAGTCAGATTTCCCATCCTCAAAAAAAATAGGGTCCTGTCTATCTCTGCACCAAAATTCATTAAAATCGGTTCAGTGATTTAGGCGTGAAGCGTACGTAACAAACAAACAAACTTTTGGATTAATACCATTAGTTAGGATTCTTACGCCCAACTATTTGGACAATGTGATTGGACTTTGTAGGCAAAGTAAAGTAAGTAGTCAAAGTTCCAATCACAGGCAAATAACTGAGTAATTTCGGCTAAACTTTTACGACCGAATAAAACTTTATATTCGTGTTAGAATGGTTAAATTGACACGACTAACATAGCGTGTTTGAACTTTTAATTAAACCTGACTAGGTTTTTACCTACATGGACTTGTGATTTCTTTTTTCATTTTTGGGTTTCTGTCACGCCCTTGCCGAAGTTGGTCGGTGATTCATTAGTCATTACATACCAAAACTTCTTGATGCCTCCGAAACCTCGTTAAGCTGTTGGTCCCGGCGCTCACTTTTTTCTGTCGTTGACAGTTTTTTAGATAGAAAGCCAGATAAACTGACTATAGACTATAGCTACTTTTATAATACCTCGCTCGTGAAGATATGATATAAAATTTATGTTATGCCCAAACATCGAAAAGGCTCATTGCACAACGCGTTAAAAATGAAATGAAGAAATGCCATGACGCATTCTGACTGGTGCAACCACATCGCGAAATAAATATGTTGTCATAGACTTGGCTTGGCGAGCGTGGCATTATGAAAGTAGCTGTGTCAAAGCTATCAGGAAACACCGACTTCGGCAGGAGATACCCCTCCTTAGCTGCACCCACAATGATATCGCTCCCAAACTAAGTTTTTTTTCAATGATAAGAATTTCATGTGACTATTCGCAACAGTTTAAACACCTCCATATAAATAAGTTGTTAACTTGTTAAGAATTCATTACAATAAAATAGCTGTCGTACCAATCCAGTACATTTACCATTATAACACATACAAAATTGACAATAAATTAAAAGTAAACAAACATTGAATGGAGCCCATATTTATTTCAACTTATCGTAACGTATATAAACTTTAAATTGTTTTGATTTGGGTTATTTCGTATTTTCAGTTTTAAAGCAATTTCTCCAATAAAGTTTAGAATTTGTTTACAAACAAACAGAATTGTTGTTTGTTTAGTGTTTTACGTCCATATCATCAATATTATTTAGTGTTGTTTTGATCTATCGTGTCGATGGATGGTAGAAAGAGTCTGTCGACATCAATCTGTTGCAGTCAAAACTCTTAACCAGTCAAAAGTACTTTTGACTAATTAACACCTGTGCTAAGATAGGTCGACGGAGCCCCGCTTCGCAGGGCTCCTATTTCTGGGTGGTTTGAAAAAAAAATAACCACGAAGGCTAACTAACCTATACGAGTCGGGGTACTCTGAGTCGGGGTGTTAACCATAATGACGTTTCTAACTCTACTAGCAAAATCAGTCAAAAGTACTTTTGACTGATATTGCTAGTCAATAGTACTTTTGACTGGTAAAGAGTTTTGACTGCAACAAATCGACTGATCCATTCTATCATGATAATAATACACCAATCATCTCATGCCGCACAATGTTATGCATCGATTTTCCATGGCATTAGAAGGGGTAATCCTCACATTTTTAAGGGGCATTTACATTCCCATTACAGTCGTAAACTGTTAAAACATTTTCATACATATCTAATTTCCCTACATTGACTGTCGCTGAGATGATTTTACGACTTGAATTAAAACGTCTTTGATCGATTGATTCATGTGATAAGAGGCCCTAGACAATGTGCCATTCAATGAGTGAATGCGACTGTCGAAACGCCAAAATGTAGCAATTTGATCACGTGACATTTAGATAGCATCTGTCAATCCCATATGTTTTTGACGTATTGACAATCTCCTTCGCTACCGTTGTCAAAATCTCACTTGTCTCGAGCCCAAGCCTCATGAGATAAAGATGTTAGTTACTTAGAAAATAAGGTTGAAATTGTATGTATTGATTTTTTACATAAATCTTTTATTTTTTTGCTAGTGGAGTTTATTTTAGAAGACACAGCATCAGGTTTTAAACTTATAAAACCCCTCTTTTTTGTCGGCAGATAAAAATAACTTTGCACAAAAAGCCCTGGTAGGCGAGTCAAAGCGAACACAGGCACGTGGTTAACTTAATTAACTTTTCACTGAATTTCAGCAAGAGCGATGTAGATTTTTGGCAGTAAAAACCGCGTTGCTGTGTTTTATCAAGTGATATATATCCCACTACCTACTGACAAAAAAACTACTAAAATTGACACAGATACGCATAACATTTGAGGAGCTCGTGGCTAAATTATAACAGCCACACGGACCAATCTTCAAGATTAAGCAACACTTGCCGAGGTTGGTCTGTGGATGGGTGACTATATTAACATACCGAGACACCTCTGTGAGGTGTTTAAGTAAAACAAGCGTGTGGCTAGTACCGTGGTTTATTGGGGACTGTCCGTCCTTGACACGGCCGCCGCATCGGCGCATACGCACTCACACATAGACAAACATTCATCACACTCTGTATCTCGGAAAGAACGCTAAGCCGCTGGTCCCGGCTGTCATTTGTAGATCGTTAGCAGTCGTTACGGATGGTCAGAAGCCAGAAAATCTGACACCAGTCTTGCCAAGAAGTACCGTGTTACCCAGTTAATGGGTTGTGGAGGTCTGGTAGGCAGCCGCTTCACGTAAAATACTAGTATTCAGCTGAATCGGTTTGACTAGGAGCCGGCCCCAGTATAGTTAATATAGGGAAAAGGCTAGGCAGATGATGATAAAACGTTTTTTGTAGTTGTTTTTTGTAGTGACCCCAGAGGGCTGGCTGGTTCTTTGACTAAAGAATAAGCATTGCCATTCAATTTGGCAATGCTGCCAGCCTTCTGGGCACGTTGCCGGATCACAGCGATGCGGAGGAATACTTCGACGCCTGAGTGTATTTTGATTTTGTATAAACATAAAATACACTTCTGGACACATCTATTGGCCCACCTTAGAGTTTAGGTTTCGATGGCCCCTACCGAAATATGATTGCTAGATTGAACAAAAACTGTTGATGCAGTTTTAAACCTGATACATTTTACCATCTTTTTCGATCGTATTGTTTTAAATTTGAATTCAGAATACCATACGACATGGAGCTACGTCTAACAAGTCGGATATGCGCCTTGTTAAAGGCAATTGATTTTTGAATAAAAAACATGTTTTATCAAATAAAGGTTCAATTTAATAACGCGTGTTGCCTCCATGGGCATCTACCACAGCTCTCATACGATTAGGCATAGAGTTTATCAACCGCTCTATGAAATTTTGAGGGATCATCTCCCATTCCTCTTCTATGGCAGTTTTCAACTCCTGCATCGTCTGGGCAACTGGCTGACGAGCCCTAACACGTCTTTTTAGCTCGTCCCACATGTGCTCAATGGGGTTCATGTCTGGGCTTCTGGCTGGCCAGTCCATAACTGTGATGTTCACATCCCGAAGATATTCCCTGACGATGCCGGCCGCATGGGCTCTTGCATTATCATGCATAAAAAGGAAATTTGGGCCCACATAGTCCGCGTATAGTATCACGTGAGGTTCTAAGCACTCACGAATGTACCTTTCAGCATTTAATGTTGGCAGCCGTGGTCCTGTAACAACCTCAAGTTGAGTTTTGCCGCTCGCGGATATACCGCCCCAGACAGTCCATGAACCACCGCCATAAGCAACCCTCTCTTCAAAGCAGCATTGTGCGAAACGCTCTCCCTTACGTCGGTAGACCTTCTTCCTTCCATCATTGCCATGTAACACAATTTTAGACTCATCAGAAAAGAGTACACGGCTCCAATCTTGCTGTGTCCAATTTAAATGACTGCGTGCGAAATGAAGGCGCGCTGTTCGGTGGGCTCGCGTTAGTTTGGGCCCATTAGCTGGCTTGTGTGGTACCATATCGCGTTCTTTTAACCTTCTCCGAACAGTTCGAGCGCTCACAGATACTCCGTGGAAGTCGCGAAGTTGGTTTTGTATCTCAATGGAGGTAAGGTGACGATTTCTCAAGCTGGTCGTCACGATGAATCGATCCTGCCTTTCAGTTGTGACCCGAGATCGTGGCCTTCCTTGGCGACGAACAAAGCCGCCAGTCTCTAGGTACCTCCGATAAACATTTCGGACCGCAGATCGACTTAAATTAAGTTGAGCACTCACGTTTCTTTGGCTGTGTCCGGCCTGAATAAGTGCCACAGCTTGGGCGGCGACTTCAGGTGAAGTATCCATAGATTATTGATAGAACCTCACCTTAATGTTAAGAATAAGTAATGTTTGTTGCAAAACCAAAGATATCAATCACTTTTTCAAGAATTAAATCCAAGTAAACCAATAAAACCAAGTTTTCTTAGTATTCGATTGTTTGATATCAACAAACAGGCTCCAAATTGTCTTTTGTTTCTTTAAATTCTGTGTTCGAAATTCAAAAAAAGACTATTGAATGAAATTGTGAATGTGCCAGGTTCAAAACTGCATAAAAACTTTTTGCTCGACCTAATATAAAATTTTAGCTAGGACCAAACGAAACTGAAAATACAAGGTGGGCCAATAGATGTGTCCAGAAGTGTATTATGTATAGGTTTTGTTACTAGTTCTACTACTACGCCACTTCCAAGCAAAAAAATCAACGCTCTGTTACGTGGCTAATATATTTTGGCAATGTAACGCACGGTCTCAATAGATTTTAGACCGTATAATTAGATTACCAAAGTCTATTTGTTCCATAATGGCGCTTTATGTTAAATAGCCCCTTGATTTATTTGTCAAACATTCAAGTCTATTTGACGATTCAACACCGTTCATGTCAAAACAAACAAATTCCAATAAGCCGATATTTTATTCACGGAACTCATAGTTAAATTATTAAAAGCTAAATTGACCTGAATTTCAACATGCAGGTTAATCAGCTTGAATTTTTTTAATTATTTAATTATAATAGGGGTTGTTCTATAAATTAAAATGAGCATTACGGGGACTTACAGCGTTCAATTACTTATGTTATATTTACTTTGAATTATATAATTTTCTCCCGGGTTTCTATAAAAGTTGAAAAGTATTTTTGTGAAATAAGATAATTGAAATTTTCGTTGCATTGAGCGTTCGACTCAATGACGCCTCTAATCTACACTGGAATATTAAAGCAATTGGATTTGAATGATTTGAGGAAAAGAAAAATTATATTCTAAAATTAGTGGAATTACTTTTGCAACAGTAATCAATGTTTCGTTTTTAATTTTATGAAAGACGAAAAAATACTGATTGGAATTAAATACTACTGTCTCTTTCATTGGTGGATTTTAAATTAATTCATTTCCTTTTCCATTACGTTTCAAAACTGATGCGGTACTTTTGTATGATAAATGTTCTAAAAACTCAAAATATTGTTCATATTGAGACTTGATTGCATTGTACTATTATGAGTTCATCAGGTCACACTGACAAAATGCTTCTTCATCTACTTACTGGGTGCAGGACTTTTCCTGTAGATAGGTTACGAGGTAATATTTAGCGTTAGGTATACCAAACCAAACCCATTGCACCGAACCGATGTAGACTATTATCATAAGGTAATTGTAACTGATACCTACTACCAAAAATATATATCAGCTACAAAATGCAGCTAAAAATACAGAAAGATATATCATTTTTATACCTGCGTTGTAAAATTCTACTTGCGAATCTCCGGGGATCACAGAGACATATTAAGATCTGTGTGACATAAAACTGAAGAACTTTCGAAGACTTTTAGGTAGTTATGTTTCCTTTTATTTGAGTAAAGAGCTTTTACGCCGCACGGCATTTCATACAAACTTTCAAGTGCTTGTTTTTCGAAATGAATCATGAATGAATCATGTCGGTTGTATGGGGCTCTCATACAAAAGACATGATTTTTTTTGCCGTTTTTATAGATAATGGTACGGAACCCTTCGTGCTCGAGTGTAGGACTGTCACTTGACAGCTTTTTTTAAATCCATCACACGTGTTTCCGATTGCCACCTAGTCAAGACGATCACAGCACCTAGGAATCTATTCAGACTTCCAGACTTATATTAATAACTTTCTTTCATCCAAGGTTATTAGTTAGTTATGAGAAACTTAGTTTGTTTGATGAAGCACTGAATGGAGTACCTTTCTTTCTGGATAATTACTTAAAGCGTGGGTGGCTACAAACAGGACTGTTGGTACAGTTGCTGAGCGATCGACTACGTGTTATGGGTTCAAATTTTAGGTAGGTAAACTAGCATGTATCCCGCGGCTTCGCCCACGTGATATATTCTACAGGGATCTTGAATTATGTATTTTTATGCAAGAATTTCGTAGCCGGATCAGTACTCTCAATGATTCATTTTTTTTGTCATCATTTTTACTTTATCACTAAACGATAACGTCGCTCATTAAAATTAACCCAATTAACTAAAACTAACGACAGTTAATAGTCAGTTTAAAACAAAAAAATACAGTTTGTATTTGGCATAATCACACAGTTTATCTATTGATTTTTCAACATTTAAACTCAAAACATTCTTACGATATTTTTCTCGGTAAACAATTTTACCTCTGTATCATATTTATTAGTTCAGAAGACATTTTAAAGAAAACTGAATTTTTGTGCAGGGTGATGACTCAAATGCGTGACCTGGGCGTGGTGGCGTTCTTCGGACCCGACGGCACGTGCCACACTGAAGCTAAGCTTGCAGCCGCCTGGAATCTGCCTCTGATATCACATGTAAGTAGATTTTATTACTTTAAAGAGTTAAGTACCTATTTACTGGCCTCATCTAGCTTAAAATTACCAAATAACGTTGACATGTAAAAGTGTTACGTTTATTCTAATTAGAAAATAAATATCATTTACCTGCAAATAAAAGCTCCCGGCAGACCACTTTTCAACATTATATAGAATCTACAAACATAAGAGCGAAAAAATAATTCATGCAGTCGAATATAGAACCTCTTCCTTTTTGAAGTGGTTTAAGAGTGGTCAACCTGGAACTTTTACAATAATTACTAACATAAATTAATTTTTATTGCTAATTTATTTGGCATGCCGCAGAATGGTTGAGAATCGAAAATTCCGCTTAAACTCATACCAAAGCATGTCCATTTCTCGATACTTTGAGCATAATTTAGCAGATCGATACGTAATTACGCAGTGAATGCTGCAGTAATTATGATTGTCTGTGTATGATCCGAAACCAGAGAACGTATGTACGTTAGTACCCCAAATGAGGCTGTGATACAATTATAGCTATAATTCTATCATCGTATTTCAATTCAATTGTTTAGGTTACGAGTGAGGACCCGTTTTGCTTTCATCATCATGTCAGCCGAAAGTCGTCCACTGCTGGACATAGGCCTCCCCGAAGTGTCGACACAACAACCGGTCCTGTGCGTCTCGCATGCATCGGCTACCCGCGACCCTCACCAGGTCATCAGTCCACCTTGTGGGAGGCCTTCCAACGCTGTGTCTTCCGGTACGCGGTCGCTACTCCAAAACTTTTCGGCACCATCGACCATCTGTTCTGCGAGCAATGTGCCCTGCCCACTGCCACTTCAATTTGGCGATCCTTCAGGCTATGTCGGTAATCTTGGTTCTCTTGCGGATATCGTCATTCCTGATTCGTTCACGCAAGGAAACTTCGAGCATTGCCCTCTCCATTGCCCTTTGGGTGACTTTAAGCCTTCTGATGAGGCTCATTGTTTTGCTTTGGTGTACTCGTACAATAAATCATATTCTATGTATCTTGCTATTTTCTCCACAGAATTGAAACCTAAATTGAATGTTCATACCTAGCTTCCTTCCAACTCAATCTATTTAAATGGGCAAGAACACAAATGAAAGAGCTCGTTTCAGCGAGATTAGACCAAAACGAAACGCATGGATGTCTGGTAGGCAGCCGTGTCTACTACTGGTATTCAACTGAATCCGGTTCAGCTGGAAACCGACCCCAATATAGATGGGAAAAGCAAGCGGGCTAGAATGACAGAATTAGAAACAAAACAAAAAACCGTTCCACCACCACAAGTTTGTTAAAATTTAAATGGTAGGTAGAAATTCCTCAACGTCATTAAAGTTGACAACATGTTGAGATCATCTCTTTCTCATGTTTTGATAATTCACATGGTAATGTCACACAAAATAATGATTTCACTGACATACTGGCGCCCAGGATAAAAGTCCCTGAAAAATAAAGAGAGAAAAAAAAAATACTGGCGCCCACTATTTTGTTCTTTTTTTCTTAGTTAAATTACTCATCACTCACTGTGAAAAAAATTAAAACAATACCTCATTTGTCAAAATCACCAACTTTTAATTTATCATTTATCAAATTATCACACACATTCATTCATTTATGCCTAGGGCGTTGTTATATAAATAAACTCGAAAAACATAACACTCCTTCTGGGGCAGTCGGGTGAAAGAGGTCAAGTACATAATTAAGCTAAAACTAGTGATATTTGGAGAACAATATCCTATTACAATGTGTGGGAGTTTGTTTACGACAAGCGGCCCGTAACCTTTGACTAAAATGACTACGGCGTAGGCTTTTGCTACGAACACGGACTACGGCGTAGGCACTTGCTACGAAATGGACTACGGCGTAGATCCCACGTCTTTGTACAGTCCGTAGTAATTACTTGCGTGTCACCGTTGGAAGAAATTTTGCTTGACTGTATAGTATGCGTACAATCATTATTTCTGGAAAAGTCAGACTTTAAATGTAAGAGTTTGACACGAAATGTCAGTATTAACGCATAACGCATACATTTTCGACTTTTCGAGAATATCGCTGATGAAACGTGATTTTATCACTATTCTATGAAAAATTTGTTTACGTGACAGTTAGTATGAACCTCAGTGTACATTTATTTTACTAGGAGGCCATATTGGTTAAAAATAAAATTCTTTGAGTTGACAAAAAAAAATCAATATTATAACCTTAGAAAAAGGCCCAACTACTAATGAAGCATTTTAGCTCATAACAATTTGAACTCAGCTTACCCTTCGAAGAGCGTAGTGAATGTGAAGCCACTGTAAGCTTTAATCATTTAACGAACGTAATGGAAACTATTATCATAAATTCTTGATGGAACTATTTAATGTAACGTAATTAATTATCCGCGTGGGTTAAGTTTACCCCCGCGTCGCATAGTAAGCGGAGCGATAAAACCGGGAGTTAAAAGTATATTTATGAACATATGTTTTTGATGAACTTGAAAGTACTAAATTCACTTAGAACTTTGATATGCTTTAATAAGGCTTACTTTTGAGTATAAGAAAGATGTTTCACAAGACAATTTAAATAAAAATCAAAATCATTTATTTGCATAAATAACGGACAGAAGGTTGGTAGTGGTTGAGCGATTGACTGCTGCGCTGCGTGTTGCGAGTTCGATTCCCGCACGGAACAAATATTTGTATGGCCTACAGATAGTTGTTCCGAGTCTGCCTGTTTGTGTATATGAGTTTGTAGGTTTGTAAACGCACCCACGATACAGGAGAAATTCCTAGTGTGTAAAATAGTAAAATGTACAAAATTTTTCTTTTATTCTTGCTTTAATTCGGCATGGTTAATGTTGGTGGTTTTACAAAAATAATGAACTTGAAACGAACGTATTTATTCAATGTAAAGAAAATCTGACGTAAACGTTCGCAAAGATTAAAATAGGAGCACCCTTATTTTTACAACCTTATTTATTGTGATGTTATTAACCTTCATTATTTTTAAGAAAACCCTGTTTACTACAAAAAGAAGGACCTTTATTGAATGGAATAAGGACCTGCAGATTTACTTGACTTCGGTAAACAATTGGTGTTTTGTAAAAGAAAAGAAATTTCAAGTGATTAAACTGAAGAAACCTGTTTAAATACGAATGATCAATCTTAACTAATATTGCTTTGTCTATCTGATTATATTTGTTACTTCTTCATGTATTAACGGCTGCACGCCTTGGGGTGAAACTTGGCACACCAGTAGACCATGTCCAAGAATAGGTCATAGGATACTTTTCATCCCAGAAGTATGTGTCCTTGAAATAATTTTCGACTATCACGCGGACGGATTCGCTGGCAAAATCTAACCTTGAAAGAAAAAATATTTAATAGTTCCGCTCAGCTCACTGTGAGACGTTCGCTTTACAATCTTTCGTTAAGCAAATAATTGGACAGTATTTCTTAGAAACGCTTTCAAGGACCGATTAACTACACACGAAGATTTAATTCAGTAATAAAATTCATTGGATTACTCTCAACCAGATTTTATTTAACTTTACTGTATTAATGTTAAATTTTAATTAGATAATTAAGTAATATTCATATAGAACCAATTAGTGCAGTAAATATGGTGAAGATAATTACTTTTCAAGCAGTCTGATGCAGTTGGTGGCTTCAAATCTATAAATAAACTAAGTATAGTAAATGCCACCAACTGATCCCTTGAAAAGTCATTTCTCCGGAACTTTTTAGTTGTATTTATTTGGACGATTTTTTTTGTTTTGTTATTTTTTTTCCTTAATGTATATCAGCTACCCAACATCACCCTTAAATGTCACTACACACTTCTGGAACACCCTGTATACATAGGCTATTTTTATTTCCCGGGAGTATGTCCCGTTCGGATAATTTCCGGTATCCACTCGAGCGAATCTGCTGGCAGAAGCTTGCCAGTTTAAACTTTGCTGGGGAGTTTGTTGCGTCACATCTACGTGGAAGTGGTGACGGACGAGCGTTTTGGGGGACTGTCTTTATGTAGAAATTTGACGTTCAATAAATGCTGGCACTCAGCCTAATTTGAATAAATGACTTTTGATTGATTAATTGATGGAAATTAGACAAGGTCAGTGTTTCCTTACTGACTACTCTGAGAAAAACAAAAAAAAAATGCTCAGAAGTCAAAGTCTCTTTTAAAATCCATATAATGGTGATATGTTATGGCCAAATCATGAGAACCATAGACTCTATACAAAGTGCCAGTATCAGCGAGTGCGATTGTCGAAATGCTAAAATATAAAGGTGGGTATTGACCCGTGTTAAATGCCGTAATGTAACATTCGCAGCGAGCATGTTACGTTACGCCGTGTCCTAAAATGCGTGTAAAACAAAACACATAGTACGCATGTAACATGCGCATGTTCGTGCTCGTTTCCACGTACTGACTGTACGAATGCCTGCCATTATGCCCCGTAACACCAGTCAGTACCTGTCTCCCATCTTTAGGCAACATGACACGTGAAATTTCGACAGTGTTTGTCAATACCATATATTTATGACGTTTTGGCAATCGCTTTCACCTCGCTACCACTGTCACAAAATGTCGCTTGCCTAGTGCCTCATGTACGTTAAATTATAAATCACGTCATGATACTATAGTCTCGCCTTTGTTGACAGAAATGCGCCGGCGCCCACGGCTCCGAGAAGGGATCAGGTCTGGGAGCCACCTTCGCCAGGACCCTGCCACCAGCATACAAAGCCAGTAAGTCAGTGGTGGCGCTTCTGAAGGCCTTCGGATGGACCAAGTTCGCGATCGTAGCCGGGGACGAGCTCACCGCTGCTGCTCAGCAAATGGATGCTATAAAGGTGAGTGTGTATTAACGTTGTTTTTTCCAGTGAAAACTTCTTTATCGGCGTTGTGCTCTTTTTGGGATGGTTAAAAAATGTTAAACTCGCGTCAGGACACGTGACCTGATCGAAAATCCGTAAGACGGATAATGTAATTATAAATTGTCATGTTTGTGTACGATAACGCAATAAATGAATATTGTAGTTAACCACATAAATGACAGTACTTTTATACTGATAAATAAAGCAATTCGTGCGAAATTATTCCCTAACCATTCCAAAATATTCAAAAATGCACAAGGTTTATGTTAAAGTTTTCACTTCTGCCGGCACTCCCGGAGTGCACCCCGTTGTTATTTTTTTATTGATAAGCTTGAGTTTGACCATTATCTTACTTTTGATGGTAAGTCATAGAATAGTCGACGATGGAGTGAGCTTACAAAATGTAAATTATGCAATTCTCTCTGGGGCCCGAGACAACTGACATTCTGTCAACGGTATCGTGGCGAAGGTGACTTTCAATACTTCAAAAATGTATGGGATTGACAGATGCTTTCGAAATGTCACGTGATCAAGTTCCTACATTTTGGCATTTTGACAGTCGCATTCGCTAATTGAATGGCACACAAGGGCCTCTGAACTTGATGCCTAGCTGTTACTAACAATCCGTGCAGAAATTATCTCAGAATGTATGTTCCTGTTGCCGCTAATAGAACAAAATAAAAACTGAAATTAAGAATAAAACTAAATCATTGCCAAAAATCAAATCCAAACATAATCTCAAAGGCCATGAATGAATAAAAGCTAGGAATTCATTTCTGTAGCTGAACGATATATGATTATTTCACACTAAAATGAGCCCAGTACGGCAGCGTGGCAAAATACAATTTTCTCCACAATTTATAAATTACGATGTTTCATTTTTCTAAGCTTTTCACACTGGAATAATAAGCATGGATAATGGCCCTGAGATCTTTGAGAATAATTTATTTAATGTTTTCTTTGATATCCAGAAATAAACAGAACCTTCCTTATTTTTATATTTTCTTAAAACCTCGAGCTAAATATTATTTGATACTGTTATTTTTGTGGCGATTTGAAATAATACTAAAGAAATCGTTGTGACACATTACACAGGTAGAGGAACAGAGAGTAAAGTCCCGCAAACCTCCATTGAAAAGGGAGGATCCCCCGACCAGACTGGTATTGTGTCTGGTGAGCAACTGCCCGATACTTGATATTCAGACTGTTGTATATGTTCAAATCGCACGGTAAACTCTGATACCGCGATGCAGGATTTCGTTCAGTTAGTTTGCAGCTGGCGGGATAGATGGCGTTGCGGTTCTTTTGTTGCGATGTAGATTTTGCTGCGTTGGTTTTTTGTGGCGGCATTGATACCGCTACAACATCACGAAACTCAAATGAAATTGAAAAAAAAAAGGAAGAATGTAGACCATGCTCATACTAAAACTAAAAGCATATAATTCAATTAAACCAACCATCACTTTTGAATTGTCAAGGTCGGTCAGACAAGGAGGTGAAGCTTTTTGCACGTTCAAGTTCACGAGAAGAATGTGCAAGAAACTCCTCGGACACTCTTTTTTTTAAAGTCAATTGGCTACCTATAGCCTTTTCATTGAACGGCGCCGTTTAGTTAGCGGCCTAAATGACAACACAACAAAGTTGTGACAAAAACGCTCACGATAAAAACGTCTGGATTAGGACATATGACACTTATACATGCTTAGGGTATGTACTGGGTATGTACTGGTATATGAAGTCTATATTAGTGACAGCATGTCAGTCGAATCGCTCCCCATAACAATGGACTAAAACATACATTTAGGTTTTTAACTGACTGATTGTGGGTGTTCCAGTACAACTGAGCCTAACCATTCTAGTATGATAAAATGTTGATAATTAATCTAAAACTGAGGGCTTCTGTCAGTTGTATTATACTAGGTAATACCATCCGAAGGTATATTTTTAGTATAACATTATTGAGGCCCACAGAAAATCAAGATTTACACCTACACGTGATGCGGTGTTTGAAGTAGTAAAACTAAACTGCAAGGGGTGTCAAGTTTTCAAGCCATTGCCCATTAAAGACGGTGATTATCCTATTTTTGGAGCCATCTTATCAAGGCAAACGAGGTGTTTATTATTAACGAGAGCCAATTCTATATTTTGAAGCAACATTCACATTCGCATCTCAGTCGCATTCTGTCAAAAACACATCTATTTTAAAACATTTTTTTGCTCAAACAGCCACTTAATTGGCAGCCTAGCTTTTCGATTGAGCGGCGCCGTTTAATTAACGACCTAACAGATAGATGGATAGATAAAACATTTATTTGATGCAAGTAAAGAAACACGGCACACAAAGGAGTTAAGAGTTAAGTAGCGGAATATACGGCAAAGGGAGCTTGGGGCACCCCGACACGGATAGGTTAGGTTCGAATGGTATGTAAGGTACTTAAAAAGAATAAAAGTCCAAGGAGGACAATTATTCATTTTAAACCAACTGACAGAAATACTTGCCTCACGCAGCGGGGCTCCGTCGTCGAGGTTAAAATGTTGAATTTAATTGTTGTTTGAATTTAGAATTCCCAAATTCATATGCCTATTTTATATATTTTTGACACACGGTTATCCTTTTCTTTAATGATGGGAAATCATCAACTGACCTCTTCCGCTCTGGGTGGAGCGGGAGGGAGTGTTAGACTCTTACTGAGTAAAATCAATTCGTGCTCCTCCTAAGGCCTTTTGCGTTCCAGGGCGGTCGAAAATAATCGGCAACCCACACGGTTACCCTTGGCTTGGCAACTGGGCTTAACCCAGTTGTATATGTCCCTTGGCCTAACTCTGTTCTGTCTCCTGCTTGGTAAGGAGGGAAGTGGAAATTTTATTTTTTCCTACTCCTCCGCTGTTATTTTCTGATTTATTTAGTTGCGTGATCCAAGACAGTTGAATCGTTTCTCCAGGACTCGTTGAGCTTCATTGACTCGACGTTTTTCTGGTGGTCGCCACTGCTGATTCTGGCTTTCAGGAGTTGCAGTGGTTTGGGAATGTGTGGCGGGTTTGTCCCAAAAAAAACACGGTTACCCTATTGTATGAACGGCCTTAGCAAATTTGCCAGCCCTTTCATTAAATAATGTATTTGATGCATTGGCTGGATCTCATTTAGGTCGCCGATTAAACGGCGCCGTTCAATGAAAAGGCTATAGGCAGCCAATTAAACGGCTGATTTAGCCAGTTGGCTGCGTCATAGGTACACCAAATTTAGCAACCGGCCGTAATTCATAAAAACCTGTAAAATGAATCAAAACAGTTTAGGGTATTTTTATAAATCAGTCTGTTTATGATAGATCGTTTCTCAACTGCCAAAATCATTTATTACCCTCCTATCGGCTTGCGGAAAGCTGTCGTTTTTGAAAAAAATCTGCCTTTGTGAATTTCACATTTTTAATCAAGAAATTTGTTCTCAGGAACTGGCCCAGTCCAACGGAATGGTGATTACAGCCGAGCATCGCTTCGCTGACTATATTCCTCGACACATATCTGATATGGAAATGATTGTCGATCAGACCTATTATAAAACTAGAGGTAAGTACTATATGGCACACTAGCTTTTCAACTAATAATTATTGTTGTTTAAAATATTTAGGGCCTCTAAATATATTTAAACAACAATAATTATAAGTTCATCAGAAGGCTTAAAGTCACCCAAAGAGAAATGGAGAGGGCAATGCTCCGAGTTTTCTTCGAATCGAATGAGGAATGATGAAATCTGCAAGAGAACCAAGGTTACCGACATAGCTCGAAGGATCGCTAAACTGAAGTGGCAGTGGGCAGGGCACATTGCTTGCAGAACAGAAGGTCGATGGGGCCGAAAATTTCTGGAGTGGTGACCGCGTAACGGAAGACGCAGCCGGACGGCCTCCCACAAGGTGGACTGAATACCTGGTGAAGGTCGCGGGTAGCCGATGGATGCGAGACGCACATTACCGATTGTTGTGGTGACACTTGGGGGAGCCCTATTTCTAGGAGTGGAATTCTTTCGCCTGATGTGATGATGATGATTTATATTTAATCACTTTTTATGTTGGATCAATGTAATCCAATCAACGCCGCCTGTCGCTGGAAACAGCGTTTTGGCTCTGTCGCGTACATGACTCCTAGCATTATGCTGAGCACACGAAGTGAAGTCACATAGGTATTTTGTTTCTCTTGTTTTGTTTTCGTATTCGTCATGTTTCGTCCACGTACGTTTTGTACGTAGGTGTTAATGTACTCCTAAAGCTGGCAAATGAGATTTTATTCATAAACATAAAAGTTTCATAAAATTATCATAGTTTTATCCATATTTGAAAACTAATAAACATCAACTATCCTTCAATATTAGCGAGTGAGAATAGTTTTAAACACGAAATAACATCGGAAATTGGCTCAACCAGTTTGCGTGGTAACTGTAATGAATGTTCAAAACAAAGCGATAGTTTCAGTCGTCCATTTTCCAATACTAAGGATAATTCTGGCACATTATTAATCGGAATCACATTAATTTTTTCCACAGTAAATTTTAGACAACATCAAAGTAGAGGTAGAATTTAAAAAATTAAGAATAAGAATGCTAGAACAAAATGTACAGTAATGTATCAGTACAATACAATACAATACAAATTCCTTTATTTCAAATAGACCAGTTACAGGCACTTGAATTGTCAAGAGGCCCTAAAAAATGTGCCATTCAGTTAGCGAATGCGACTGTCGAAATGCCAAAATGTAGGAATTCACGTGACATTTCGATAGCATCTGTTAATCCCATACATTTTTGACGTATTGACAATCGCCTTCGCTACGCTACCGTTGACAGAATCTCACTTGTCTCGAGCCTAAGGTCTTTTTCAGTCAATAATGTAGATAAAGCTAGTTCTGCCGCGCTAGCGACAGGAGCATCAAATTGTTCTTCAGCAAAACACGCTCACCGACCCTATCTCCAGTGCGGCAGTAGAACGTTCCAAAGAGTAGATACTATGGAGACGAACGTGCCAGAAACTCCATTGACACTCATATAAATCAGTATTTACAAAATCATGGTTACATTCGTTTTGAAATAATGAATGCTTGAAATTATACAATGCAAAAGAAATTGAGTCTGTATAATGCAAATATGGTCTTACAATCTTCAGCAGGTCCAACAATGTTTTCTCGTCTATGTCAAAGTTTGAATAAATTAAATGATAATTAATTTACTGAATAACTCTTTGGAGCAGTGAGCTTTTTTATGAAACAAGCAGGACACGCTATTCCCAACTCCCCCACCCACCAGAACAAGTATTCCTAGCCGGGAATCGAACCGTTTGATTTTGAAAAAAAAAACACCCTTTATTAATACACCATCCGAAAGTGACGTTACTAAATTTGCCACCCTAAAACATAAAAAAACACAATTTGAACTAAATTATAACGGGCAAGTAATTGACAAAAACTTCATTATCAAAGTAGTTTGCAAGAGTAGGCATGGTAAAATTTCAATTCATCCTCAAATAACATATGTAACACCGTTATAATTTATCTTTAAAGCCTATCTGATGTTATTACGCTGTACACTGTGATTTGAAAAGGCTTAACTTTGATGTGGTGTGTAAAATAAAGCTGTCTCTTAAATTATAGGCTTTATTCAGTCCGTAATTGCACTGAATGTGTGTTAATGGGTCAGGTTCAGTGCCGTGCTGTTATTTACAGGAATTGCTCAGTAACAGCCCGGGGTTTCGAAGTTGGTGGGGATGACCCCCGACCAGACGGTTGTTGTGTCTGGTGGGAAACTGCCCGACAGTTGATATTCGGGCTTTGTATATGTTCTAATCGCACGGTAAACTCTGATATCGCGATTTAGGATTTTGTCAAGTTGTTGTTTTGTCCTGCCCACTAAATTCATACAAAGAATTCACTCCAAAAAGTACTGTTTCAGTTATTCTTGAATTTTTCGAGCATTTTAAAATCTGTGTCTTTAAAAACTTTATGTTCTGACCAGTGTTAAGGGGCGAGCATGTTACGATACGCCGTGTTCTAACCAAGAGTTACAAGCGCATGTTCGTGCTCGTTTCCACGTACTGGCTGCACGAATGCTTGCGTTGTAACATGTTACATTACGCCTCGTAACACCAGTCAGTACCCACCCTGATTTATGTTTACCGACGAACAGAATTCAGTTTTCATTTAAGCATGGATAAACCATTTACAATTTCTTTTTCACTGTCAAAGCGTCGTCAGTTACTTTGCATGGCATTTCAACAATTCCCATTACTCATCATAATCAATCATTTCTACATCATACTTTGTTTTTATATGAAAAGTAAACTGATAACTTAGAAATACAGTCAAACTTTCCCCTTTTTCAAATCACAAATTTTTGTCGAGATTGAAAAACATAAGAGTTTGTAGATCTTATTACAGATTTCTTCAGAATTTAAATTGGAATTTCAAGTTCAGTCCTGTGAGGGCAAATTCTCGAAATTGAAGTATTTAAAGGTCAGTAAAAATTAAATTAAACGAAACTGTCGAACGAATGATAAATGCTGTTTGATTTGTAAATTGAAATAAGTTATTTAAATTATTGTGAGTGGCATAATAAAAGGCGAAAATTTTCCCAATGTACGTAAGGCAACACGCATGAGGTAAAAATTAAAGAAGGTCAACTTTGCACAAAAAGTATTAAATAAAAGATTCGGTCAAGTCCTATCCATCAGGAAATCACTAATGAAACTAAGCAATACAGTAATAAGCATATTGATGAATTAATGGCGACAGGTCAAAGGGCCAAATGAATATTTTCTGATCAGACCAAATTTGAAGAAACCTCGGAAGCCGACCCCAGTTTTGGCAAAACGATGCCAGAAGTAGAACATGACAACACGAGCACGGCCCGTGCAAATCACGGGCCAAAAGCCCTGTATTTGACAGCTCAAAAATGCCACTCGCAACTTATAAAAATAATTTAAAAAAAAACAAAACTTTCAAATTAAGAACACAGGTCGTCATAGAAACAAAAAGTATCACCGCTGTGCCGGTCGGAGTGGGGGGTGTTAGGATATTTTCGTTACGGAATTTCTGGATTCGGTCTCCACGCTCAAGGTCCGCGATAGAAGCTATACAATAGCTTAAAAATACGAGAATTGCTCCTCTCGTTCTTCTGCATTCACCTACCGTGTGACCATGATCTACGGTTGAAATAAGTCCGTGAACGAGTGCCAGAGCTGCGATATCATTGAATTCAAGTGCAAGGCCATTGATAACCAAGCGGCGGATATTAATTACTATTAGTCAAAGGTAAACGCAACTGTTGGTCATGAATGTACTTCGTTCAGTTCTCATTTGCATTTTATTGATGTCCGTCTGGCATGTTGCACGTGCTGGGTTTCGATTAAACTTGCTTTCAACCGTGTTTCAACCAAAGTGACTTGATATCAGCGCAAATTATTATCAAAAGACCAAAATATTTGAGATCGACCACATGATATTGTACTTCGGTAGCGCATGTCAATCCCAAACTATGTTTACCATAGACTAAATGGGTATTGAGTGGGCGTTCCGTACTCGGCTGTGAAACAAATGCGGTCAGATAATTGTGAGGCATAGCGATCAAGTGATCAGTACCTAGTTCTTAAATTCTGATCAGACCACGTCACAGGCTTGCAGTAGCACCTTCTCTCTTCGACCTTGCCTTATCGCTTTGCTTGTTGATTTGTCACTTTCTACGTAGTTGTCGATTTTAGGACGGTATTGCTCGGTGCTTGTACCTACCTAAAAACAGCCACATGAGTCAATTTTCGAGGATGAGCGATACATCGATAGCGAGGTAGGTTCGTAGAATAACATACCGAGACTCCTCCGTGTCTCGAAAAGCTCCAGTCTTGCCACGCGGTATTGTCAGTGCTACATGTAAAATATTGGTACTCAGCTACATCCGGTGAGACTAGAAGCCGACCGCAATATAGTTAGGAAAAGGCTAGGCAGATTATTGCACGGTTTATTCTCCATGTTCTATGTTGTTTACTCAAGCCCGCGGCAGTTGGCTGCACAATGGCCGAAGAATTAAAAAAATAATGGTTACTGTTAGCAGCCAGTATTTGTAAGTGACTTCCACTTTCTTAGAAAACAATTACTTTTAAATAATACGAAGCTGAAAGAATTATTTGCAACCTCAGGAATTTTTTCAAGTTTGTAATATTTCTAGTTTTGATAGTAGGTACTCGTGTATCCTAACTAATATTCATATTATTATTGTTATTCAATATTTATTTCAGATTTAACTATCCATAACACAGATTTAAATATTAAGAACTTAAATAAAATTAAAACAAAAGCCAAATAAAATCAAAATAAAATCACAACATCTTCCAAATAAAATCACAGTCAAGTATAACAATAAGTAATTAATGAACTGGCGAGCAAGACACGTCACCATCGTCCCTGTCATCCTACCCCAGACACCAGCAAACACTTGCGCTGGTTGGCCGATACGAATAACGTTCATGGTTACATTGGTTACCAGCGATGACGAAAATATCATCGTTCCTAACCTGCTCACACGAGCGTTACAATAACAGCCCAATAAATGTTTTATCAGTAGAAAAAGGTTGTTTAGACATTTTTGCGGAGTAGAAAACGAGGCTTTTTCGCAAAAGGTAACAACGTTTTTGCACGAGCGAGTTTATCGCTAAGTACTTATCTATGAAAGTAATGCCGTAATTTTATACTTTTACACCTAAAGGAACACGGTGCTGCACGCCAGGACTAAAATCACGGATGTTACCGAATGTAAAAAGAAGGAAAGTTGTTGTGGAAAACTGCTTGTCATAAATAGGATTGGGCCGGACATGATTATCGAATGTCAGCTGAGCTGTGGGCTAAAAGAACCAATAAGTGGGTCTCTTTCAATGCTAGGCGACATCTCGGTAGACCAAGGCAAAGGTGGAGAGACGAACTCGACTCTTACCGAAGGACTGGCCCGCAACGGCAGAGGACAGATGTGTGTGGAAAACGGAGAGGGAACCCTTTGCCTTTTTTAAAAACGACCGAAAAGATTGACGTGTAAAAGTGTTATTTACAACCTACTTACAAAATAAATATCATTTATCATTTAAGGCGCTTCCCTCACTAAATGACCTTGAGCATTCATTCCCTCTTTGCCGCACCCCGCCTCGTATCATAGAATTCACACAATTTTTGGAATTATTTTAATAAATAAAGGAAAACGTTGTTTTAAAATTAAATAAAACGTGAATAATTTAGATTTCTAAATTATCTATCCATTGGTGTAATCCTCAAATGATTAGAGCGTCGCCTTTAGCATCAGATGCATGTAATCAATGATTTTAGTAATTTTTTAAAAGTAGATTTTAAATGTATTTATTACACATAAAAATAAATTAGAACGTGGAATGTGATGATAGGATATCGAACATCAATAATGTGCTTTTAGAAGTAGTTTATTTCTCTTATCTAATGAGTTAATAACCTCTGAATAATGCACTATCGATAGGTTTTGGTCGGGGTAGCGCCTTAACTACTTTTTTCCTGCGTATTCGCTCCTGTGGCCTATCTCACAGCAGTGCATATTCCAGGATGATAAGACTGGACATTTTCGTCTTTTCGAGTCGAAGGTGACCTTTAAACAATTTATCCCAGTAGATGGTCACGTTAAAAGCGGCGTAAGTAGTATTCATTAAGTTTTCAATGGTTCAGGTGTGTCACTTAGGGCACTCCAACAAATGGGCCATGTTTTGAACAGAACTGTGGTCTATCCTATACCAGCTTTTTCCCACGGCTCCGCCCGCATGGGTGTCGGTTATCGCGTAAAAAAGTATATCCTTCTATCCTATGTCCTTCTCCATATCCTGGGCCATATATCTGCCAAGTTTCATGACGATCCCTTCAGCCGTTTTAGCGTGAAAGCGTAACATACATACAGAGTTACTTTCGCATTTATAATAGAGATTTTATCTATTTAATAATGTATGGTAACTAGCTTTTCCTCGCCGGTTCACTCCCATTGTCTGTATTATATTTAGAACCACAGAAGCAAAAAAAAATAGCAAAGATTTTCACCTCTTTCTTTAATATTACTCTGGATTTGAACTACGTGTGTAACTTTGTGGTGTCTAGAGACATTATTTATCACTAAATCCGAATGGAAATGGTTTATTTGAAATAAATGCTTTGAATTTGTTTCTAAAAGACAAACAAAGCAAGTCTCAAAAAAAGCCGTCGCTCTCAAAGAATTTATTTATAATGTCACTTGAACAAAAATAATCTTTTATTCCACATGCTCACTCGCTTTTTTCCTCTCTTCCCGATATTCAGACCCACATATTGATGAGGGCATTGTCCTTTTTCCTTTGTCCTACTTTCCTCTTTGACTTCAATACCAGAAAATTGAAAGTCACCCAAAATCCTTACCTTGGTTAAGGTCCTTTGGGATGTCAGATTAATTTGTTGTATCGTATAAACACCGTTTTTTTAAACGTTGCCCCACACTAGGAATTTCTCCTGTATCGTGGGTGTGTTTACAAACATATAAAATCACTAGCTTTTGCCTGCGGCTCCGCCCGCGTGGTTCTCGGTTATTCTTTTCCATATAATTATCTGCCAAACAATTTATCCCAGTAGATGGTCACGTTAAAAGTGGCGTAAGTAGTATTCATTAAGTTTTCAATGGTTCAGGTGTGTCACTTAGGGCACTCCAACAAATGGGCCATGTTTTGAACAGAACTGTGGTCTATCCTATACCAGCTTTTTCCTACGGCTCCGCCCGCTTGGGTGTCGGTTATCGCGTAAAAAAGTATGTCCTTCTATCCTATGTCCTTCTCCATATCCCAGACTATATATCTGCCAAATTTCATGACGATCCGTTCACCCGTTTTGGCGTGAAAGCGTAACAATCAGACAGACATACAGACATACAGACAGACCGATAGACAGAGTTACTTTCGCATTCATAATATTATTAAAGTAGGGTGTAGGGATAAACACAAACAGCCAGACCCGGAACAACTATCTGTAGGTCATACAAATATTTATTTGGTGCAGGAATCGAAACCGCGATAACACTGCGTTAAACGTCCCTTCAACCACTATGCCTAGCAATTTTGTATTATACTCGTACTATGTTGGGCGACCCCATTACTTGTCTTCTGCATTCTTGTCTGACCGAGTGCAGCAGCTGGAAACCAGTATATTAGATACTTGTAGTGACTGCCTATACTGGCCTCTACAACCCAATAACAGGGGTATTTCCTGTAGAAAACTAAAAATCGCTCTCTCTAAGAAAGAAGGAATACAGATGGGTTTTAATCAGTAAGAGTCTGACACTCCCTTCCGCTCAACCCACAGCGAAAGAAGTCATTTGATGATTTCCCATCCTTAAAAAAGGACGTTTCTGCATACAACTACGAATAAGTAAGTAAAATGGTGATGTAGTCCTAAGAAGTTCATATATTTGAACGGAGTGACCCAGTTAAAGTTTGCACTGCACATGGAAGCTAAAGGCTGGCGGTGTTTATAAAGTGTTGTTTAATTTTGCGATGAGTTCGTCTTTACTTTTTCTTAGTAGGTACTCCGAGAAGACAAAGTGATATTTCCTTATTAGTTTTTTACTAGAATTCTGCCAGCGACTTCGCAATTCGGAAGTCAGCCTAAGGGAACATACTCTTAGAAAGAAAGTAGCTTATTTGCTACTGTACATATTATTATTTACTGCTGAATTTTGAAACAGTTATCTCCAACTGATTGAGCTGACATGAAAACTCTTTTGACACTGCCGTGACAATGATATTGACAGTGACATTCTAAATTCAATATGGCGGACAACGATGACGGTGTAGATTAGTTTATAAGCACCCGCATGATATTGGTATCAAATGGAAAGGTTTGCTGAGACATATACCTGTACAAAAAAAATGTTTATTTAAAGTTTTTATTTTAGCTTATAAATTATTTTGTTTCTACGTCATGTTATGCGTCATGAGATAAAAATTAAAGCTTTACGAATCATTTTCGTGTAATTCACTATCACCGTTCCTTTCAATATCGTACCTACTTAGGCCCGCTTGCAGAAACCAAAGTTATATTATAGTACCAACGAGTTTGTTGCATCGATTTTTTATGTTTTTTACTGAGGAATGGGCTTGCTCTTGACCTCGATCACGCTTTATGGAACGCGATAGATAAGGTCTATGATGGAGCGAGCGTGCCCCAGAAGATACCTGTTCACTCTTGATTTGAAGGCAGACGGGGTATATGTGGAAAGGAACACAGACACTGGCAGAGGGTTCCACACTTTGGCGGTGCACATAATAAACCTTGTGTTGGCTACCTACTAAGTCAGACTTAAGTTGTGGACGTAATACTGCCGTCGTAATAAAAAAGACGTATTTACAAAAAACGAAGTATCCGATTTCCGACATTAAGAAAATAATTAAGGTCGGAAACCGATTACTTACTTTTGTGTAGATACGTCCTTTTTTCTTATGGCGGTAGAATAGGGTATTTGACAACTATCAAATCGAAATGAATGAATAGGTACTATCCGAAAGCTATAACTTAAACTTTACGATTCATAAAAAAAATATATCAAAATAGGGGAGTTACAAGCTTTTGAAGTTTTTCTTCTATCCTTGGGCTCTAGACAAGTGACGGTAGCGTGGCGAAAGCGATTGTCAGTACGTCAAAAATATATGGGATTGACAGATGCTATCGAAATGTCACGCGATCAAATTCCTACATTTTGTCATTTCGACAGTCGCATTCGCTAATTGAATGGCACATTGTCTAGGGCCTCTTGTCATGCAAAATGTCATTTGTATGGCGCAAATTCACAATGATGATGCTAGTGAGTGACGTTACGCAATTAGTACTGCCTCTGTTCATCACAATTTTTTAAACACTCGCAACTCTGTCATATTTTTTAGTTTTTTTCTTCACCTGATCTTTTGTCTAGGTTTTGAGAAATTTACTAAAAATCCAGTCAGAGAGAAATGAAACAGTTATTTATTCCCCTTTTATCTTGAACACGCCTACTCTTAAAAAGTCTCACGATTAAGAAAATGTGACAGAAAAGAAAAATAAATCGATTTCAATTTATTTTTCACTTAGTACCTAACCGCTTAGGTACAGTTACCGGCACGTAAGTTGGCAAAGATTTTCGTAGTGGGAGAAGTTCGCGCACGCACAATTTCATACATTTTAACATGCGCGAACTTCCCCCACTACGAGCCGGTAACTGTGTAATAACTCTAAACGTACGAGGATTTTCTAAACGAGCCCAGATACTTATATTATTTTGAAGGCGTTGTAGGAAAAATTGAGTTTATATTACGTGGTACACGTAGAAGGTAGGTAAATGCCGAATTTTGAAGTAATCTTTTGTCGAGTATACATTTTCCTTAGAAGATTAATTTCGGGACTGCAAAATAAATATCTAACAAAGCAAGAAGATAATTACAATGCAAAACGCATTACAATTATCTTCTGTTTTTCTTATTCATAAATTGGTTTATTAAATTCGCTTTTCTGAATATGACAAGCAAGTATTTTCCTGGATAGAAAAATAATATGAGTAGGTACTGTTATTTTCTTTGTCGGTCAGTCTTTTCAAACCATATTGAACTCGTTTTTTTTGCATTTTCACATCAATGAAAATTGACATTACACTGTAACATTGTTCCGTACGGTGCAGCGGTGTCGGACGTAAAAGAATAGCACCATCCCATCACTTCCCGTGGGTGTCGTTAGAGGCGACTAAGGGACTCACAGCGATCGCCTAGCAGTGGACGTCTTTCGACTGGTATGATGATGATGATGATGATGATGATGATGATGATGAAAAATTGACAAAGATGAAGCGCATCAAAGTTCAGGAGTGGCGGTGAAACTAATACAACACAAGAAACAACAAAACTTATAGCAGTTGACGGCCCGTGAGAATTCTGACTATGGATATGCCAGCCGAAACTTGTACTCAACGTACAGTACGCGTACTCTAAAACTATTTATTTAATACCGTCTCTTGTCGTTACCGCAGTGGCCATTAGTGTTCTGCGATTATTTTAACACTTATTTCTATTACTTGAGGGCAAAATTCTACTAATTTTTAACCTCTCAAGATCGACTTTTTTGTTTACACCTAATCCTTGAAGCCCGGCGCGCGCGCGCCGGCGCCCGCTTATCGCAGTATCAGATTACAGCGCTCAGTAAAAACGTTATCGCTCCGTATCTATACCTTCTTTTTACACACTTGAAACGGTTATGAATACTTGAATGATGCTGTTATGATATACAACGTAAACAAGATTCCTATTACAGCTCGAAATATAAACATTTCCTTGTTAAATGAGAGACCTTACTGAAAGTGTTTATGTTGCTCTATTACGTTTATTTCTGACACAACTATTGGACCGATTTACACGAAATTTTGGATATTAGGTCATAATAAGACAAGTTATCTAGTGACAATGTTGTTTTACGAGATCTGTAATCAAATTTCCGAAATATTCAAACTCAAACATCATAATGCGCGCGCCGTCATTTTGAATTACGTAATGCGTGTTTTTGTAAAAGAACATCAGAAATATTCCAATTAGATTCCAGTATAAATTGTTTCTAGATTACTAGTCATATATTCACCGACTCATTTGTAACTTTATATCGTTAAAATAGGCCACTATAATTCTGAAATATCAAAATACATGATACGGGAAGAAAGCGGGTAACTTTATTTTGTTTTCTTATTGTCACCCGCAACTTTGATGTTTGAATTTGAATATTGGTTGAAAATGAACAATAACTAAGTAAATAATGAATTCCAATCCATACTTGGCTTACCTTTCATAGAAACAATCCAAAATATCGATCTCACAATGCACTCAAGCGGAACAGATTTTGAGGTTACTTCACAATCATTTTTCGAAATGACACTAAGTTTATTTCTCTTTGCTGTCATTTTTGACAGCTAGCTAATATTATCTACCATAGAGAACAATCGTTCAGAAATTAAAATAAACCATAGGAAACAAACAAAAGAAGTTTAAATCAGCCGCGATTTGCTGGAACCGATTGGATCCACCCGGACTCAATGACAGTTCTAAACATCCGGAGCCTGTAGGACCCGTTAGGTCGGAAGAGGTAGCAACGTTAGCATTAGTATGTCAATCGCAATGTATGGAAAAATATGTCAAAAATACGAACGCGAACGTTGCTTAAAATTAGTCAAATTGGCCCTCTGATTCAGTCCAGTTGATAGTCGAGGTCAGTCTGTGGATAGGTGTGATGGGTGGGTCTTAAAAACTTTTTACAAAAAAATACAACCGACTTTCAAATAAAAACCACAACAAAGTACAAAACAACTTTAATTTTGGAAGTCGGTGTCAAAAACGAAGAAACCACACGAGAAACACCGACTTCCAAAACTAAAGTTATTTTGTACTTTGTTATGGTTTTACATTATACACTGAAATCGCGAAAAAAATTGACTGCCCCCTTCATTATGTGCTCAAAATGTGCTGAACAGCTGATTATTTTGCGATCGGTGTTGGTCTCATAGTAAAAGTTGATCACAATGATGAGTACAATGACCTTAAGAGCGTTTACGCGGTACGGCTTTTCATACAAACTTTCAAATCCTTATTTTTAGAAACTAATGTACCGATTTTAATAAAACTTGGTATGCGTACGCTAGATATCTAGGTCTAAATAGTTATCAGAAAACATTTTCGAAAAAGAGTTCAGGGGGAAGGATATAGTGATTTTTCACTTTCTATAGAAAACTTAAAATCGCTCTCTCTCTCCCTCTGAAATCTTTTTAAAAAATGTTTTCTGATAACTATTTAGACCTGGATATCTAGCGTATGCATACCAAGTTTCGTTAAAATCGGTTCATTCATTTTGAAGAATAAGGACTTGAATGTTTGTATGAAATGACATACGGCGTACACGCTCTTAAGAGGTATTGCGTTTATTCTGTTACACGTTGTATTATAGGTACACCTCTCATAATACTTACGCATTGTAGAAGAGTTTTATCCTTACTGGTGTATAGTGAAGTACAATGCATCTATCCCTGCGTATCGTTGTGTTGTTATTATAACGAAATCCTTATCTTTTGTCCACAGTGTACGTGTTCCTGGGCGAGCATATAGCCCTGGTGGACTTCGTGAAGGTACTTCAGCGTCGAGGACTCCTCACTGATGGGGAGTACGCCGTGGTGGCTGTGGACGACGAGATCTACGACCCTAGTACTGCGGCCATCACTCATGCTGGTACATTTTATATTAGTAAAGATACTTCTTAGTGGTAGACTCCTCACTGATGGGGAGTACTCGTGGTGGCTGTGGACGACGAGATCTACGACCCTAGTACCGCGGCCATCACTCGTGCTGGTAACTTTAGATACTTCTTAACGATAGACTCCTCACCGAGGAAGAATAAGCCGTGATGACATGATCTTTGACCCGGTTACTGCAGCTATCATTCATGCTTGATGTCGTGGAGATTTATTTTATGAATTAAGATTTTATTGTTGAGTAATTGTCAATTTCTAGCCTAAAACATGTCTTACTATGGCATTAAGGTAGGGTTTGACAGGTTCTAGCATTTACTCTTTAAAAGAATTCATGCAAACTCGCAGTCTTTATTCTTGTAAATTAATTCACCGATTTTACGAAAGTTCTTAAAAGTTACTAGAGTTTCTTCGAAAGAGAGTTTAATCGTCGTTCTTAAAGTAACTCCAGTTAATTTATTTTACATTGGTAGTCGCACTATACCTACAGAATGAGTCGATTAAATTTTCAAAAATATTGAACAAAATAATGTTCATAAAACGAGGTCAAACATACGACCTCTCGCTTGCCTGATAAAAAAGTACAAAAAATGTACTAATCTGAATTCTGGATAAAGTAAAAATCCATGTAATAATTTAGCGTGATGCAACGTGACAAAACATTAGTACAAAAATAGGCAGCAAATCTGAGATGATAAATGGATTTGAGTTTGAACCCAGTTGAACCTACTGTAACATAGAGCACAGGATCGCTCGCGCTCCAGTCTTCTTCATTTCCAGTCAAGGGTTAACTTCTTTGATTATTTGGGTCCAGTTGGTGGTTACGTTGAATTTTTGATTCATTCAACCCCCCAAAGTACGTCAGTTAGTATGGGCACCTGGGACACTCCGGGCAGTGACTAGAGTTGCCATTCCTTAAAAATACATGCCCGCACTAATGTAAGCTGAGCACAAATTTCAACTGTCACACACACAGTCAGTTTTTTTGTTGTTTATGTATTAATCAATGAATAAATTTATAGAATTAAACATCACAAAAACTATCAAAGGTTTATCTCCATTTTGAAACATCTTAAAACAAAATAACATTGTTTATTTAATTTCCAAGACTAAGACTAAGGACTTGCGAGTTTGTATGAAATATCCGTGCAAGAAAAAACGCTCTCAAATGTTGATAAACAACCGGTTCATTCGGTCAACATCACACAGTGTAAACATAAGTGGCATGAGCGTGAAGTGAATTGTAATACCATCTTGTTTGTATGTATTGACAGTTCACTTCATTTTCACTTCACCTAACCTTACACAGTGAGATGTTTAAAGAATTGCACTGCAGCATTTCCAATCTACACTTGAAGAACCTTGACCCCATTCAAAGCTAAACTCATCATCATCATATCAGGCGAAAGACGTCCACTGATGGACATAGGCCTCCCGGGACCAATTGTCGTCACAACAACCGGTCCTGTGCGTCTCGCATCCATCGGCTACCCGCGACCCTCACCAGGTCCAACGCTGCGTCTTCCGGTACGCGGTCGCCACTCCAGAACTTTTCGCCCCATCGACCATCTGTTCTGCGAGCAATGTGCCCTGCCCACTGCCACTTCGAAGCTAAAATAATTAAATAATTAAATTTGTCAACAGAGCACCTTGGACAGAACAGCAGCAACGATGTCTTGGCATTCCGGGCAGTACTCAAGCTGACACCTTCGTTTCCCACCAACCCGCACTATGAGTAAGTACCTAATTAAAAACTTCGTAATTAAAAGTAAGGATAGCGATGTTCAAAGCTGAAAAGATGTGATTTAAAAATAAAGGTTTGATAAACGTGTTAATTGCAGTTTCTGTACGGGATAGTCCTTATTATTATTTATTTTATACTTTATTGTACACCTCATTATAAAAACAGGACAAACATTTATAAAAATAAGTGTACAACGGGCGGTCTTATCGCACAAGGCAATCTCTTACAGACAACCTTTGGATGGACTGAAACGAAAGGAGATAGATTTTGGGTTGGCAGTGTGTGTGTATATTTAAAGACTCCAAATTGAACCAAAACTTTTGAAACGGAAGTCACATGAATACGCTTCATAGAAGTTAACTGCACCCTCAGCTCAAGAATCGATTTTTCAGTTTTTAGTGGTAACCCACATCTTACAACACCACTGGAAAGTCACAGGAAAGCAAAAATACACAAAATTTCGTATTAAACACCAAACTACTGAACCGTTTTGATGACATTTCTATGAGACCAATCGGGAAGATATTAGTTTTTTTTTAAATCGGTTTTTAAATGAAGGAGTTATGAGGTAACAAACATAAAAAAGTCCTTAAATACTACAAATAATATTTAAATCACGTGAAAATCCATTTTAAAGTTTTGCTTCTATTTACCCCATTTTAGAGTGTATGCTTTCTTTAAATTAAACCAACGATCTTATATTAACATAAACAAATGCGAATCACGTTACCTATCCACAGAAAACGTTACGAGATCCCAACAGATTTCTTGATCCAGCAGGCTTACAAAATAATGGAATTTCAAATGAAGATTGAAACAAATTGCGTCTACGAAATAACAATTTATTTATGTGCCAGTTGGTAAAACTAACAGTAAAAAATTACGAAGGTTTTTGGAAAAAAAATATTAGCTTGTGACATTGAAACGAAACGTGCAGGTTTAGTTCAAACGATGTGTCGAATTCAATTTTTAAAACTTGTTTTGGTTTCTGTGTTGGTGTGGTTTCAAAAACAATCTGTTTGCAATTTCTATGGAGCTACGAGGAAACTTAATTTTTGCTTGACATTTTGGAATATACTTCATGTTTTTTTTAAGTAGCACAGTAAGTTATGGAGCCCAAGAAAACAGAATCTTTTTCGCGGGAAAATGCAATGAAACTCGAATAAATTCTAAGGAAATTATAAGTCTTTCTTGAAACTGCATAGAAATTATAAGGAAAAATAATGGTATATGCATGGTGGTGGGTGACCCTGACACAAAATTAGTATTAACGTTGTCAGGGACGGAAATTATTCAAGAGATATTTTAACGGCGTAAATCCACCTAATGAGTGTCTTACCCACTCAGCGCCTTCCGATACGAGACCGCCACTCGAAAGCTACGTAGTGAAATATTAAACTTTTAATTAAAAATGCTTGCCAAAAGTGGTTCCAAGTAGCTTGTTTGACAAAATTGCAAGTACCCGGAAACTAACTTCGGATCTTAAACATGAATTACGTTGGTCCTTTAAGAGGGCCCTTCCCGGTCCGTCTATCGTCAACGCGAGCGTGGCCGAAAAGCTTGTTGTTTCATCCAGCGCAATGTGGTTGATTAACTAGAAAGTGAGAACGCGATAACATTGAACGAAAAATAGTGATCGAAAATTTCATAAAACTAGTTCCAGGAAATACGTGTTTTTGAATGAGCCTTAAAATTTTGTGAAATAAATATTATTAATTTAGAATTTCCATTACATGTTTCTATCAAGATGTTTTCTTTACTTTTCTATTTATGAGTACATTATGAACGGCCAAAGTTTAGGTAAAATTTGTGCAAAACGCAGATTTTTGTAGGCTTATACTGAATTTGTTACTCCAAATTTAGATTTTTTGTTTTCATAGAAACCTAGATACAGTGCACAAGATACCTATAAGTTCAAAAAAAATAAAGATAGATGTGTTACAAGGACATAATGACATACGAACGTTTGTATGAAAAGTATGACGGGTTGGCCGCTCTTAAGAAATAAATTTCTTATTAATTTCAAGCAGAAGACTTCATTTTTTTTAAGCCTATATATAAAGGCGGTTGCCAAGGTCGTGGCCTTTGTTAGGGCCGCGGAGTTTGTTCGAAAGAGTCACCGCGGCCCTGGAACGCAAAGGGCATGAGGAGAAACACGGATGGGTTTTAATCAGTAAGAGTCTGACACTCCCTTCCGCTCCGCCCAGAGCGGAAGAAGTCATTTGATGATTTCATGTGGTCAATTCTTTCGACAATTGTTATCGCTTCTTTGTTTAATTGTATTCTTTTAGCGTAGTTATTTATTTTCGTGAATCGTACTCTACTTTCACGTATTTATTAATACTACAATATCATATAATATTATTATTTATCAATACCAAATTAGTGGAAAATAAAAAATCACCACTTTGAAACAGTGTAAATTCATATAATATTTAAAGTTTTAATGTATAAACTTTTTTTTGTTGACAAAACGTTGCCCTACACTAGGATTTTCTCCTGTATCGTGGGTGCGTTTACAAACATTTAAACTCACATATACAAACAGCCAGACCCGGAACAACTATCTGTAGGCCATATAAATATTTGTTTCGTGCGGGAATCGAACCCGCGACACGCAGCGCAGCAGTCAATCGCTCAACCAGCGAAGCGACCGAACGATCTTTGCTCTAGTTCAATATTTCTAGTTCGCTAAGGAGCCGCGAACTAAACTGAGGTCACGAACTACAATGCGCAAAGCTACTTTTCAGCCTTGACACATACTGACGACGACGTGATGTTTGCTACGCCGTAGCTCGTAGCTGCTACATCGGCTACGTCGTAGCAATCTCGTAGCAGTGTCACGTTTGATGCAATGTTATTGTTACTGAAGTTTTGGGTGCAAAATATTTGTGATAAACGAGAGGTGTTTTAGAAAATGCTGGCAAATATACAAACGTTGCTGTATTTTTCCAGTTGGATAAGAAAATTCTGTTTTCAACTCAATATTTACTTTTTCTTATAAATAAGAAAAAAATATAACCCTGCTTCGGGTAAAAAGTTTTTCAAACTTTAGCCGTATTTTAAATTACTTCACCTCATTTAAATACCGTACTCAGAGTCGTTCTTTGGCGGTAATTAAGATAAATTTATGTTTGAAAAATATGAATTTTAACACTGGCAAGGATGAGATTTCGTTTTTAAGGTTAAAATACTGTCAATTTGATTGCGTCCAATGAAGAAAATTACTTAGAATACAGGATTAGAACAAATTCATGAATTGTTAACAATATTCAAGTTTTAAAGGTTAAAATTATCCCTTATTTCGTTTACCATAATGTACAAAGACTCGTTCCAATGACGTTATAATTTCCGCTTTCAAAGTGCCACAGGAAGCAATTAAAGTATCTCTATCAATATCCGAGGCCACTCTGTTACTATTCCTAGAAATATGATAACAAGTTTATTTATAACTAACGATGAACGAACTGTGCGACCTAGTTGTACTGTCATCACTTGCAATTGGTTATATTTTTGTTCCGGTTCCGTATCTGGAGGTCTACTCTCTAAGCCCGAAGTCCGAAGTTTCAGCCTTAGTTACGGGCATTCTCCACTCCGTTTCACCTATGGACTTACGATTAGTCCCGAGCCCGAACTGAGAACAACTGTCAAATCATGTTGTCATTCATTCTAAGTTCGGCGGGACTAATCATACGTCCATAAGTGATATGAGGCCCTAGACAATGTGCCATTCAATTAGCGAATGCGACTGTCGAAATGCCAAAATGTAGGAATTTGATCACGTGACATTTCGATAGCATCTGTCAATCTCATAGATTTTTGACGTACTGACAATCGCCTTCGCCTCGCTACCGCTTACATAATATCACTTGTCTAGAGCCCATGGAGTAGAAAACGCCCGTAACTACTGACTTCGGGCTTAGAGAGTAGACCCCCTGATGGGTAAGTTACGAAACCCTTTTACACAGCCTTCGTTGTCCGTCCTTTCTAAATAACTAAAAATAATATAAAAAAAATAAACGCGTTTTTTCAGTTTATGGTTCTGAACCGGTCGGTTACGATTCTAGCTCGCATTTGGTTGTTTACATTTAACATAAAAAAATGTTTTTTTAAATAGCCACATACATATCTACTAGTAAAAATGTTTTCATTCTTTACTTTTGTTACGGAGGATATTAATCAGAAAAACCGGCCAAGTGCGAATTGAACTCGCTCATGAAGGGTTCCGTACCATTATTTATAAAAAAAACGGCAAAAAAAATCACGTTTGTTGTATGGGAGCCCCACTTCATTATTTTATTCAGTTTTTAGTATTTGTTGTTATATCGGCAACAGAAATACATCAACTGTCTAGCTATCACGGTTCATGAGATACAGCCTGGTGGCAGACTTTTGACCTATTACGAAACCGAAAACTTCCTTAATATACCACACTAGACTAATATCTCACACTCACCCTCCCACACACTCATCCATCTACATTCTACACAAAAGTAGGCCTTATCACTCTCATTTTACAATCTGTCTTGTATTTTTTCTCCATTCAAACTTTTTCAGCTTTTATAACATGAATACATTTTATGGAAGAGCGCTGTTGTCTGACATTCAAAAAATTTATTAATTTAAAAAAAAAAAATATTTATTAATTTATCTAGTTCAGACACAGATGTCTTTGAAAGTTATTAAATTAAGCTTAAATGATTATTGTATTGATATAAGATGCATGTAATGAAATAAATAATTTAAAATAAAAAGACGGACAGACAGACGGACAGCGAAGTCTTAGTAATAGGGTCCCGTTTTTACCCTTTGGATACGGAACCCTAAAAACGACCTTTAACTTGAAAATAAAAACTGTTTTTATTAAAAAAAATATATTAATATAGCAAGCAACACAGGAGAATGAACTGCCCGACTGTGACCCAGTTCAATTCTGAGATCGTTCTGTTTGACAAGCGATGCGGTGGATAGATCCTGGAATTTGTTCAAGCACGAACTCCGGCTTAATTGGTCTGCATAGGAAAACTTTTGATTAGCTGAATCAGAAAAGTGCATTTTATTTAAGCTTCGTCAGACAGGTTTTTTAAGCAAATCTAATGGTATTAGAATTTATAGAAATCGATGGTAAAGAACCAGCCGTATGGGTGAATTGAAGGCAAATACAAGTAGACTGAGCTCTTTCTGTGGATGGGTCCATGAAATACCGACAACCCTCGGAAAAGATGTTAATTAACTCCTTGGTCCTGGCTTGCATTCGTAAATCTTTGAGAGTCGTAATGGGTTTGGTAGGCGCCAGATAAATGTGCAATAACGGTCATTGATCCACATACTGTTACTAACTTTCTTAATATCAAAAGCAGAAATAAAGACTACCCTGAATCGACTTCTATCGTGATTCTTTACGTTCTCCAGTAATGAAAATCGGTTCATAATTTATTGTTCGGAATCTTCGAAGGGATATTATGGAAAGGTCAATGTACTTAATTGCAAGTTTATCTGGTGCCTACCAGAAGTCTGAGGCCTGGAATTCCGATCAAGGAGTATCGTGCTGGATTGTTTTATGGCGGTGACGGGCTATCCACCAGTAAAACATTTTTTTAGCCGTATAGTCTGCATCCAGAGAGAACCTCTTCCAAACTTATAAACTACCAATCAATTTTCTTCTATATAATATTCGTATATTTTAGATTAAATACAAAGGAAATTGGAAGGTATATTTTAATAGTACTGAGTTGACCTAGGCTTAGGCTAATGATGATGACGAGCTCAAAATATTTCATGTTCAGAAAGACTTATATATACAACATTTACATAATTATTTAAACAAAGGGATTAAATATAATGACCACCATAAAATGCTTTGATACCCTTAGTTCTTTTACCAAAAATATATATTTGACACCAGAAAAATGAAGTCTAAAATTACAATAGTACTAGCTATTTTAGTCACGACTGCACCTCAAATTGTATTCGAACACCAAATGTAGTAAATAATCACCAAATCTTAGCGAGCAAATTAATGCGCTATTTTTGCCTAAATAAACTACTGTGATTGCCATAAAATGTAGGCTTGGGGTTACAAACTGGATAAAATAGGTTAGGTTAGGTTAGAATTGTGACGTACCTGGGATTGGTGCTCGACAGCCGGTGGGATTTCGGACCCCACTTTCGACGGCTGGCGCCCAAGTTGTTGGGCGCGGCTGGGGCGCTGTCAACGCTGCTTCCCAATCTGGGGAACCCGAGCACCGTCTGTAGGCGGTTGTACGTGGGGATCGTGCGATCGATGGCCCTGTATGGGGCCCCGATCTGGGCGGCTGACCTGACGGCCGGCACCATCTCTGTTCTGCGGAAGCCGCAGAGGGTGATGGCCGTCAGAGTCATCAGGGGTTATCGCACGATCTCCTACGAGGCGGCTTGCGCACTGGCCGGATCTCCGCCCTGGGACCTGGAGGCAAAAGTCCTCGCGTCAATGCATCGGTGGCGCGAGGACGCCCGGGCGCGCGGGGAGCGACTGACGCAGTGACATTTTGAGCTGCGTCGGTCGCAGCTGCGCGAGGTCCTGGTGGCGGAATGGCGGAACCGGCTTTCACGCCCTACCGCCGGCCTCGTCACTATCGAGGCCATCCGACCAGTGCTCGACCTGTGGCTCGAGAGAAGGCACGGCTCCCTGTCGTTTCGTGCGACACAGGTCCTCACGGGGCATGGCTGCTTCGGGAGGTTCCTGTGTCGCACGAAACGACAGGGAGCCGGACGCTCGGTGTCACCACTGCGTCGACTGTCGGGAGGACACGGCGCGGCATACGCTGGCAGAGTGTGCCGCTTGGGAGGAGCCGCGCCGTGCCCTCGTCTCTGTGGTAGGCAGTGACCTCTCGCTACCGGCTGTAGTACGTTCTATGGTCGGCGGTGAGGAGTCCTGGGACGCGGTGGTCTCCTTCTGCGAAACTGTCATCGCGCAGAAGGAGGCTGCGGAAAGGGAGAGGGAGATGTCGAGTGCTCTCCCGGCCCGCAGCAGGCGCACCGGGCGTCGGAGGAGGGCGTACGCTGCCCTCCTTCGGCCCCCCTAATTGGGTCCAGGGGCGGCGGACTTGGGGATGTCCGTTGCCCCCCTTTCATCCGGATCCGAGGTGGCGGCGCGTGGTGTTCCCGTGCGCCCCTCTGACGTCGCGGGGGGAGTTAAACACCTCACTCTCCCCGCTTACGAGATGTGGCCCGCACAGGCGGGCCGGCACCAGCCGGGGATTACGGAAGTCGCAAATGTTCCCGCGATCCCCGGCGTAGGTGGAAGATGGAACACCGGGGTGGTTTTAGTCAGTAAGAGTCTGACAGACCCCTCCGCCCGCCCCAGGGCGGAGGACATCCATGAGGATTTCCCCCCGTAAAAAAAAAAAAAAAGGTTAGAAGTGTGACCAACCGCGCGCGAGCCGAGCGAGCGAAGCGAGCGGTGCCGCGGCAGCGGCCGGCTAGCGCTACTTCTCGAATATTTTTTTGGAAAAAGTTATTTATTTCACACTTTTTTAACTACAAACACCAAACAATAGCTGCCAATAAAAATGAAAGAAAGCTTATAGATTAAAATAAAGCTTTATATTTACTTAAAAGTTTTGGATTAACAATGATTTGTTTGACATTAGTGTGCTTAAACAGGATAGCAAGATGTAAAAACTTTGATTTTAATTTTACATTAAAATGCTGGAATGATTTTGGTGATCATTTACTACTTTTGGGTTAACAATGATTTATTTGGAGTCATTTTGCTTAAATAGGATAGCGAGACGTTAACATTTTGGTTATAATTTTAAATTAAAATGCGTGTTTAATTTTGGTGATCATTTAGGTACTATTTTTGTCTCCTAAATGTTACTATATCTGGTGGTAAGTTAAACATAAGCCTTAAACAAATACATAAAGTAAGGAAACGTCTATGATAACGCTGAGTCATATGGCTCATTGAATAACCCGTTTGAGCCGTCACATTAATGAGGCTTATACCCAGTAACTGGTATTAAGAAATACCCGCCACTAGTGACATCGTTTAAGACGTGAGACGTCGCGCGTCGTGCTATGAGATATGCCGCGTCATCGCGCGATCGTCGGAATAAGTCATTTGTTCGGCAGAACTAAATTGAGCCCTCTGTCGGCGCGATGACGCAATCGGGTTTGTTGTACAAATGAACAAGATGATCGCTTTGAATTAGACCGACGTCTCCTACGACACCACTACGATACTTATCTTGTTAACTGGCTAATATTGCATCAATTCTGTCATAGCCAACTCTCTGAGATCTAGATAATGCAACATTCTATATTATAAGCTTTAGCAATAAAATTGTTAAAATCCCAAAATGTTCGGGAGCCTGGTGGTGAATGGCAAACTATTATTGTCGTCGTCCGTAGAACGTCTTTTTTTGTCTAAAGCTCCGGGCCTCTTTTCAATACTGTTGATAATTAAAATATATTTTGTGTTTCCCACAGGATGCTGTGTCAAATGATAAGAGAGATGTCAGCAGCACCTCCGTTCTGCGTACCGAACTATCACAAGATCTTCGAAGACACATCGGTAAGTCCACTCAGATCTTTGTACTAACTTTTACACTCAGAATCACAAGTACCTACCTAAATAATTCAGATTGCCAATTCTCGCACCTAAAAGGCGTTCAAATTCATGTCACAATATCAGCGTACCTACGTCAGTTGTATGCGCGCGTCTTTCGACATCGTTCTCACATATATGAATAATTTCAACAAGAGCAATGTAACCACAACTTTGTAACAATTTATTGATTTAAAAGAGTGTCCATTGAGTTTCTTGCACGTTTTTCGTTCAACGTGCAAATAGCTTCACCTCTTTGAATGATCGACCTTGACTATTCGAAAGTGCCTGTTAATGGTTTAATTGAAATAAATTATTTGAGTTTATTTTAAATTCAGCCGGTCTATTCTGTCAACATCTCACTATCTAAACTTAGGTGGAATGAGTATGAAGTGGACAGTCATTCCATATTGTTTGTATGTTTTAAGGCTCACTTTACCTAAGTTCACAAGGTGAAAGGTTTACAAAATCGCACTGCTATACTGTCAACCGTCACTCTGACTCTGACAAAGTGACCGAATTTAAGATTATACTAGGTAGATTCTAGGTACCGTTCGCATACGAAGTTTCAAAGCAAACAAGGTGTAGTAAAAGTTACTCCGTTATGCTGAACTCGACGTGTTTATTATTTTGCCTAGTTCGCTTAACTTCAGCCGAACATAATGAGTCATCATGTAGATTCTGTAATACGTGCTTTGGTACTACAATACTTACTAGTATTATTGCCTACCTAAATTTTGGTTGGTTTGATAGTTGGAGTACAAGGCATTTATTTAAATAAATAGCGTAAACCATAGTTAGCAAATATGGTTTACGCAATTTATCCATCTCATCTGCCTAGCCTTTTCCCAACTTTATTGGGATCGGCTTCCAGTCAAACCGGATTCAGCTGAATACCAGTATTTTACGTGGATCGGCTGCCTACCAGACGTGTACAACTCATTAAATGGGTAACACGATACTTCTTGGCAAGAGTCAGATTTTCTGGCTTCTAACAATCCGTAACGACTGCCAAAGATCTCCAAATAACAGCCGGAACCAACGGTTTAACGTACTTTAATTTTAACTGCATACAACATAACTTATAAAAAAGAATCGCCGAAATGTATGTACGCGCATAACTTGAGAACGACTCTACCGATTTGAATAAATTATTTTTTGTTTGGTTCGCTAGAATACAGGAGGGAAAAAATGGGTAGCTTGTGTAGGTAGTTAACGGGAGCGAAGCCGCGGTGGACAGCTAGTTTAAAATATAAATGTAATTACAACCTAAGAAGTCAAGACCTTTACCTACTTTTCATGAAGTCGACTTTTGAACGACTTCAAAAATAAGGAGGTTATCAATTCGCATATTTATATTTTTTTTAGTAAGTAGACAGACAGATTTACAAAATTTTGGGAGGTTTATTTGAAGAGAGAATAAATGATAAATTATTATTATTATATTAAAGAGAGCCGCATCCGTGCTAAGTCGTGTCCGCGGCAGTGGTAAGGGCATTCTGCGCGTTGTGGCTGGCCGAACAGACTGCCCAATACTGTGGCATTGTGTGCAATTACATGCCAAGAAGGGGTTTTAATTGTTGATGTACTGTATTTATTTTAATTGTTCTGTTCATTTTTTTTTTTTTTTAAGTTCATTCTCAATCATCTTAATAAGTAATAATGTTAATGTTATAAAATTGAATGCTGTGTGTTTGTACTAACATAGTGTGTAAGTTTTTTACTAATAAATTATGGATCACTGTAATCTGAAATAAATAATTAAATTAAATTAAATTAAAATTATTCCGAAATGGTCCCAGTTGAATTTCATAACATCTGATGAAGAACTTCGGAGATAGACTGTTAAATACTCGTAGTTATGGACTGGTTGGTAGTTTTAGGAAGTAGCACTAAAAAGTGAAAAATAAAAAACACACTTCCAACAACAAATTTCTATTAAATTAAATATGTGTATAACTAAATAATTTTAATTTTGGAATTCGGTATCAATTGACGAAGAAACCACAGCAGAAACAGCGACTTCCAAAATTAAAGTTATTTTGTACTTGGTAGTGGTTTTTATTTGGAAGTCGCTTGTATTCTTTTCTAAAAAGTTTCAGTAGGGTTATTTTTCAGTCTCTAACGACATACCACAGCTAAAGCTCGAAACACACCGAAATGGCACGGCACGACAGGAAAACAACGAGCCGTCGCAAAACAATTTAAACTTCATTCGGTCCAACCGCGTGACCTATTCCAGCCATTCAAGCGACACTATGCACTTTACTAATATTGAGCTAATGCTTCAAATACTTTGAAACTGAATCTGCTAAAACTTATATTATAATATTAGAAATGCGTAAGTAACTCTGTCTGTCTGTATGTCTGTATGTTACGCTTTCACGCTAAAACTACTGAACAGATCGTCATGAAATTTGTCAGATATATAGCCTGGGATATGGAAAATGACTTAGGCTACCTTTTTATGCGATAACCGACATCCACACGGGCGGAGCCGCAAGCAAAAGCTAGTTTATCTATATTTTAAGCCTAAGCACAACACATAGGCCTCACATACTTCCACAGCAAATTAATATCCTTTCATTATGTAAGCATTTTTTTTTTTTTTTTTTTTATGGATGGGAAATCATCAAATGACTTCTCCCGCTCTGGGCAGAGCGGAAGGGAGTGTCAGACTCTTACTGACTAAAACCCATCCGTGCTCCTCCTAGTGCCCTTGCTTTCCAGAGCCGCGGTAACTCTTTCGAACATAGTCCGCAACTCTGGCAGATGTAAGCATAATACGAGGATTTCCGTTTTCCCTGAACATTAACACACTGAAACACATGTATTGTTCCTCCAGATGTTTCCTACGCACGGTTAGAACCTCAATAGGGCAATAATTTGCCGACAATATGGCGACTAGAAACGTATATGACTGCTAGCTCTGACCTAGTTTGACCTATTTCCTGGGCCTTTGACCTGACTTATGGAGGAGTATCTACTAGCCTTGAAACCCCTTCAAGTAGTCACACGATACTCAGTATACAGGAAGCTGTATATTGTTAGTTGAAGAAAGACGTCTTAGTTCTATTGTTCGATGTGCTTGAATGGATAAGTTTGCAAAACAGTTTGTACAGTGTGTTATAGCCATTATTTACGCATTCTGTACATCATACCTAAGTTTCATAATAAATTAATTCGTAAAAAAAAACAACTTATAACTTGTAAAATATCAGGCCCAAGAATAAAATATTATCAATACCTAACCTACATTTCTGTGATGCTTTTAAATACAGAAAATGTATAGCTATAATTTAATTTTAGTTTAAGTTTATAACTTTGTACTTATGCACATGCATAAGTCCAAAGTTATAAACTTGAACTAAACACGCTAAACACTTAAAGCAAAAAAGTGTTAATAGTCACAGAAGTGACATCACTTCTGTGACAATTAATACTTTTTTAATTTATTATATAAACTGTCGGATTGTCTAATTGTATCCTGACACGTTGTATATCACAATAACAGGAAAAACTAGTCTTTTTTTGTAAGTGGCTGCTCGCTGGCCTCCTATGAGGTGGTCGTCTGCTCAACCGGACCTCCCTGCTCAAGTGCATCGGTCGCATCCATCGGCTACCCAAGGCCTTCCAACGCTGCATCCCGGTACGCTGTCGCCACTACAGAACTTTTCGGCTCCATCGGCCAATCGGCGGCTCCAATGTGCCCTTCCCACTGCCACTTCAGTTAGGCGATCCTCCGAACTGCGAGTGGACACGTCCAAAAAGAAAAGGTCTGGTTAAGCAGTAGCCATCCCTTTTTTTATGGATGGGAAATCATCAAATGACTCCTTCCGCTCTGGGTCGAGCGGGAGGGAGTGTCAGACTCTTACTGACTAAAACCCATCCGTGCTCCTTCTAGTGCCCTTTGCGTTCCAAGGCCGCGGGCCGCGGTGACTCTTTAGCCCTAGTGTGCTGAACTGCGAGTGGCCAAGTTCAAAAAAAATATAATTAGTACCCGCTCTTAGTTGACCCTCGGTCTCGATCACTTTCCGTCATCAGTAAAAACAACAACACAAACACGACGCTAGCACTGTGATCAAAACAGTTCCGATTAGCACTGCCAATAAGGATCAATTTCCTTGTATATATCCATGTACAAGAGTTTATCTTGGAACGAGTTAAAAGCGTTGTGAGATAAACTAGGTTATCAGGTCGGTACAGTCACGGAGATAAATAAGTGACGTAAAACTTAGTTAAAGTTATTATCTCATTTTTATGGTACTGTGTGTGAAGCCTACCTTACCAATGGAACCCTATTTCTAAGCCTCTGCTGTCCATCCGTTATGCCATCTGTCTGACAGCGGGATGTATGTCTTACGAACCGTAATCATCATCATTATCATCATATCAGCCGAAAGACGTCCACTGCTGGACATAGGTCTCCTCTAAGTGTCGCCACAACAACTGGTCCTATGCGTATCGCATCCATCGGCTACCAGCGACCCTCACCCGGTCATCGGTCCATCTTGCGGGAGGCCTTCCAACGCCGCATCTTCCGGTACAAGGTCGCGACTCCAGAACTTTTCGGTCCTATCGACCACCTGTTCTGCGATCAATGTGCCCTGCCCACTGCCTGGCATGGTTATAGATAGCCAATTATTAAAATATGTGCACTTTGTCTAAAATCAACATAAACAAGCAACTATAAATAAAGTGGCATGACAATAGATTACAATAAAAAAAATATTAAATTCAAAATATGTCAGGTAAACAGGTCATTACAATTTGATATAATAAATACATTAATTAATTACCATTAAAGTTCAGTAAGGTATAGTTGCGACAGTATTATCGAAGCCCAACTAATCGTTTTACAAAATATTCTTTTCTCAAAGTAAAAACGTTTTTTCGTAAGTGTAAAGTATTTTTGATGGTGACTGTACATCAAGGGTTCAATTCATGCGTTAAAGAATTTGCTCTCATTCCCGTAAGGGTTGCAAATATTTTATTGGCACTTGCACGCTCTAAATGTGTTGGGTGGAACTTCATGTTAAATTCTAATGTAAATGGTGCGATTCTGTAAACATGTCGAAGTCAACACTTGGGCGGGGTGCACGACGGGTGAGTTGTCAAACCATACAAATAAGATGGAATGCACAGCTCTATTGGCGTTCACTCCGCCTAGGTGTACACCGTGAGATGTCGACAGAATCAACCGGCTGTTTATAGATCAAGGAATGCGACGAACTGTTTTTCTATGGATTAAACTTTGTGTTTGGATGCAAACCCATCCCATTATAGGGAAAGTATTAAATTGTTCTGTTAGCGATTCTGATTGCATGGAAGAAAAAGGCGCACTGTCTCCGAAGTAGCCCTGTACAGGATGTTCTAGAAAGGTGTGGTTATATTTAAGGGTGATGTTGGGTAGCTTAAATACATTAAGGATAATGTCAAAACATAAAAAAGACATTTTTTTTTCAAAAAATTCTACCCGAACTGGTCGATTTTTCAAAAAAATCTTATTTTTTATGTTTTGACATTTTCTCCATAATGTATATCAGCTACCCAACATCACCCTTTATACCTTTCTGGAACACCCTGATTTACAATATGTGGTAATAACTACTTACATATATACATATTGTAAATCATTAGGGTGTTCCAGAAAGGTATAAAGGGATACCAGAACAACAAAAAAAAAAATTGGATGAAGCTTGTGAAGAAGAAAAATATGTTAGTAAAACCGAGTCCGAAGATTTATTTCGTAGAGTAGAGAAGGATAGATCCTTCACTCTCATTTACATTCACCAACTATGAATGTAAACACCCACTGACTGCAAAGTTTCGAGCAAAGTAAACGTGCGTGTTTCCTGCATGATTGTGTTAAATAAATTTTATTATTTATTTCTTTCAAACAACCTGTTGGGATCACAATTTACTTAGTACACCTCTAAAGTGTGTCAGAGGTATACTAATAATTGGGAAAGTTCTGGAGGTCGCGAACTCAGTGATATGAAATGATTACCTACATACATTTTGCGTTAAGAGCAACAATGTACCTATATACCTTTTGAGTTAATTAAGTACACAAAGAAAATGTTACTGCAAAAAGGAATTAATTAGCAACGGAGTTAAGATCTAATTAACTTAGATCCGCTCAAATCTGTGTGACTTTCCTCAAAATACCACCTCAGACTAAAGTCTGAGAGTAATTATTATTTATTAGTTCACTTAAGATTTGATCTATCTATCCATCTATTTAATTTCACTTGACACCCTTCTAATGAAATAAACAAAGACATCTCCAGTGACACTTGTACAGGTATACTTCTGAGTATTTTTCCAGCAAGTACACAGAAAACGACTTAAATAAGACTGTACTGTCTCGGGTGACAGCAGAGGACAACGACTCCATTTGAGAAGGACGAAGTCTCACTAAATTAAATTGCATTTGTTTTGTTTATGTACTGAAATAATTTGAGATTTGCAAGTCAAAAATCTCTTGAGAAAAAAGTCGGCGTAACCTACTTTTTTTGGGAACTAAATATTCATAATGGAGGATAGAACTTCCATTTTGAATAATTTAAAGGGTGACTGGTAGAGGGTTTGCATCGAATGGGTGGATTATTGGATTGTTTATTAACATAATTTGTATGACATTTTTTTATGATGGCTGCTTATTTTCTTTGAGTGTCAGGAAAGGTAACCAAGCTTTCCAGTAGGTTCCAATAATTTATGGTTAAGTCTGCTTTTTAACCGAATTAAAAAAGAAGGTTGTTCTGTTGATAATCGTTTGCATGTATTTTTTGTATGTTATCTATGTATGATAATCATTTGTATGATAATAGTTTGTATGATAATCGTTTGTATGATAATCGTTTGCGTGATGGTCGTTTGCGTGATAATCGTTTGTATGATAATTGTTTGTATGACAATCGTTTCTATGATAATCGTTTGTATGATAATCGTTTGTTTGTATTGCTTCGTTGTGTATCAATAGTTATTTGTTTTTGTGATTACAATTATCATGCCTGCTTTACGTCCAAAGGGTTTCAGCGATGTAACCCTACATTTTACCAGCTTGACATTGTAACCTACAAGTCATTAATTATTGGCAACATGTGCGCCCAGGTGGTCTTGCTACTATCTAAACAAATTGATCAATACCATTTACACATAACATCATAACTATATACCCCGAAGAGTTAGGCACAGGTGTTCGTTTTGTACATCTATATTTTACCAATTACTCGTATCTTGAAGTCTTATGTAATCTATACTAATTTTCTATATCTGTACTAATGTATAATAAAGCTGAAGAGTTTGTTTGTTTGAACTTGCTAATCTCAGGAACTAACAGTCGGATTTGGAAAATTATTTTTGTATATGTTAGCCACATTTTTGAGGAAGGTAGATAGGCTACACGAGAACGGGAAATTCCTACAGAAAAACGAGATTTGCGCGTACGAAGTCGCGGGCAAAAGATAGTAAATGTTATTTAGCTTGCAAATTGGATACAAATAACAGTTTTACAAATCAATTTTCGTGAATTGAAACTAGACGAGGCCTATGTTTCTTAGCTGACTACCCTGAGAAAATACTGTTAATTTTAATTAAAGTTAAATTGTTTCATCTTTTATGCCCTAATATTTATTTAAAGTAATAGCTTTTACATTTTTTTAAAAATCAGCCAAGATATTATAGACAGTCGGAACACACTTAAAATTATGAATTTGAATAAAGAGAAAACCTCTGTGTTGCCAGTATAAGTCTACTATTAATAACAAAATCCCCGAAAAAAAACTCAAAGAGAATAGTCAAAATTCATACAATCTTAAACATGTAATGGTCAATTCATGCTATAACCATGTAGGTTAATTGTCCGAGGTTGTGTTTTTAAGGTGAATAGGTGGCGAGGCTATTTATGAATAGTGCAGAACAAAATTCCTACTTCCTTACTAAATATTATAAATGAGAAAGTAACTTACTCTGTCTGTCTGTTACGCTTTCTCGCTAAAACGGTTGATTGGATCGTCATGAAATTTGGCAGATATATAGCCTGGGATATGGAGAAGGACATAAGCTACTTTTTACGCGATAACCGAAATCCACACGTGTGAAGCCGCGGTCAAAAGCTAGAGTTATCATAAAGCCACATTGTAACTAGATTCAACTCCGCTACCAAATAATCCTTTGCCCATTAACATTAATTTGTAAAATAACACAAAACAATGTTGCTCTCATTGCAAAATTTATGTAATCGTATCACCGAGTTTGCGACCTCCGGAACTTTCCCAGTTATTTATATACCTCTGACACGCTTTACAGGTGTACTAAGTAAATTGAGGTTCAAACAATTATTGGCTCAAAACATTGTAGTCACTGGGAGTTAACATTCATAGTTGGTTAATGTAAATGAGAGTGAAGGACATAGACTACTCTACTGAGTAAGTCTTATGACTGGGTTTCTTGGTTCGCAAACTTCTTTCTGTTTTTATTCAGTCTTTCGTTGTTCTGGTACTTATGTACTTTTCTTTCTTCTTATAACGGACTCAATAATTGCTCGGTTTTTAGATAGGTATTCTGCCTTAAGGCAAGGGCACACTGTATACAGAATACACGTTTATTTAAATAAGGGTCGGTAATACCGAAGCACGTTGCTGCGTGCCCTTTACAATAGCGAACATTGCTGATATATTACTTACAAAATAGAACTTCATTAATTTTACAAAAAGGTACACATTTCTTAAAAGACATTCTGTAATACGTTATACATCGCTTTGTCGCGCTGCGCAAGGATATGTCGCGTACTGGAGACCACTACGCTCGTACTGCATCTCGAGAATTCCATATCGCCCCACGCCTTTCCGACACGCAGCGTGAAACAACTGGCCTCTTCGAGCGTCGTAGCATCGCGTCTGTGCGGAACTTTCCCTAATAATGATTTTTTACTGTCTCGCGACCTTGTTGCCATAAGCGCGACTGCTTACCGCGACCCTTGATTGGTTAGTTGGTTGGTTGGATTTTTGTCTCATCATCATCATCATCATATCAGCTGAAAGACGTCCACTGCTGGAGGCCTGCCCCAAAAGGGGGGTTTGAGATAATCGCCACGCTTGGTAGGCGGGTTGGCGATCGCAGTGTAGCTTTTGCAATGTACAGAGAATGCTGCTGCCCATTCTCTGGTGAGTTCCTTAGTCGCTGGACACACAGAAAAGAGGTAAGACGAGAACGGGACGCCGTCAGGGCACAGACGAGGCGCCCGCCGTCGCAACTTTTTAAAACATATAGAAAAGACGAGGCACTGACGTGACGTGGCAAATTGTGGTGGTGTAATTGTGTGTGACAGCAACGCACAAGTCCCGACCCGCGCCCACTCCCCCCACACTCCCGTTCTCGCCCGTCCCTCGTCCGCTCGCGTCCGTGCCTCGTCCTTTCTGTATGTTTGACAATAGGGTGCAGACGAGTAAGCGTCGTGTCCGCTATGTTGTGTCCATTCTATATGTTTTGCGTCGCGGCGCTTCTATACATTTTGTATGAAAAGAACGCGGAAGAGACATATGTCCGCGTCCCGTCCTCGTCTTACGTCTTTTTGTGTGTCCAGCGCCTTAGTCGGGAAATGATGAGATAGTGCTATTCTTTTACGTCTGACACCATACAGATTATTGTCTGGCTATTTTGATTTCTAAAGCGGTGACAGTGCAGTGGGGTTATTTCTTACGGATTTTAATTTTGGCTCGCGTTTTACCACCGTCTCACCCGATGGTAAGCGATGCTATGGTCGATGATGAGTACGCTTGCCTAGAAGTAACTCACTCACTCTTGACTTAATAGCCCCCAGGTTGTAGCTATCTGAAAACACAGACTCCAGCACGGTATTCCGCTTCTTAGTTGAGCGCAATTATTAATGTATTCCTACAACGTTTCGTTCATTAAGGCAATAAGTTCGCCCCAACTTACATGAGTCTTTAACACAACTGATATCTACTCCTTTGCCTATCCCTTTGAGACATACCTACAGATGTATTGTAATCCCTTTCACATTACATGAAGAACACACAAACAACTACCTACTAATAAACTACGCAAGCAAATAACAATATGTCTGTCCCCTCAATCAAAGTGGACGTGACGCAACTGGGACGAAGTGCAACTCAAATTGAGTTGTAAGAGGTCAGGTCTACTGTGTCACATCTTTCACGTTTTACATCGTGCGTGACCGGAGTGTCAAACTCAAAGAGCGACATCTCTTCATGACCGTCAAGTCTAAGTAAGATTCATAGGTACGTCACATTTTTCCATGATTTTAGTAATCCATAGCTTGACTTTTTGTGGAGTTTTTTGCACGTTCTTCTCCATAGGGATCCCCCAACCAGCAAAAACTAGGCTTATAACAATCTCAAGACAACTATTTTTTTGCTCTTATATCACTCCTATATAATGATATAAGCCTGGGTTTGGGCACTAATTATAAGCATATTTAGTTTAATATCGTTCTAATATCAGTCTAATTGAATGCTGTTTGCACTTACTGAAATCTAGCCAAAATTAATTTAAGCCGACTTAGGCTAATATTGCTTTTACGTAAGTATCTTGTAAGCTTGCATAGGCTTATATTGGTCTAAGGTTAGAATATTTTGAGAATTTTACGTCAGATCCAACTGAAAAGTTCGTGTGAGTGTTGGTTTGAAATTAAATGAAAACAAATTAAAGTTGCGTGAAGTTTATGTTCATATAAAGTGCTGTACGGCATTTTAGTATAAAAGTAAAAGTAGTTTTACGGTAAGTAATCGTATTGGAATTTATTATTTAATGTTAATTAGACCTCGTTTTACGCTTCAAAATTCATGCGCCTTGTTAAATAAGGTATTTCCTGTTCTCGTTTAATTATTTTATTTGTTAATTTGTATTGATAGTGTCGCCATTAGATAGCTGCATTTTCCAAGCGCACTATTAGACTAATGTAAGATTGTTTACTCTCATTTTAGCATTCGGTATACTAAAGATAACTCCATATTGGAATAAATTAGGGTTCCTCGCAATTTTACATAAAACCTTAAATCGACAGAGAGAAAAATAATAAATATGGCCAGCTAAATTACTATTTTAAACTATTAAAACTAGTTATTCCCAAAATCGATCTAAGATCAAACGCTCTTATATGGGTCTTGTCTTTTGTATTGTAAATATGTTGATCCAAAATCACTCTAATATCATACTTATCCAGTGCTACTGATCTTATATTAGTTTCAAATAAGATCAGAAATGCACGTACTCTTATGCTATGCTGATATTAGTCTGACATCTTACAATAGCATTTAGCAAGTCTAATATAAAATCAAACGAGCTTAGAAAATACCCATATAAGAGCAAGTTTTTCTCAGGTGCAACTAGTCTTAGTAAATTCTCTTATTTACATATATGAGACTTGGTTATGAGACTGAGCGTTCTTGAGGCCATACCGGCTTATCTAAAAGTAATATAGGATCGATGGTATGTTCTAAAACAAATATGAGAGCGCTTTAAGCCTACCACTCTTAAAAAGTGCGAGTTCTGAGACTGTTTTGCTGGTTGGGCGCCGTTTCTTTGGATGGTAAATCATCAAATAACTTACCATGGGTGACCATCTTTACATACCGAGACTCCTCCGTGCTTCGGAAAGCACGTTAAGCCGTTGGTCCCGGGTGTCATTGGGAGATCTTTGGCAGTCGTTACGGATTGTCAGAAGCCAGAAAATCTGACACCAGTCTTACCTAGAAGTACCGTGTTACCCAGTTAAATGGATTGTGGAGGTCTGGTAGGCAGCCGCTCCACGTAAAATACTGGTATTCAGCTGAATTGGGTTTGACTGGGAGCCGACCCCAATATAGTTGGGAAAAGGCTAGGCAGATGATAAAATCATCAAATTACTCCTTCCACCCTGGGTGGAGCGAAAGGGAGTCTCTATCTTACTGACTAAAACCCATCGTGTTCTTCTAAATACCCTTTGCGTTCCAGAGCCGCGTTAACTGTTTCGAACAAATTCCGCAATACATCGGAATCTACGCTTTAGACCGTGCTACAAGCTTCAAGTTTTCGAGTTGAGCTATTTTGCGTATAAATAGGTAGGCCTCAAGGAGAGGAGAGCGTGACTGTGTAATAACAGACGCATGGGTTGATACTTAAGTAAGGTTAAGCAACTGTCCGTGGATGGGTGACCATTGATTGCACAGGTACCGAGACTCTTGCATGTGTCTCGACTGTCCTTTGTAGTCATTCTCCAAATTCCAAAATATTTAGGAATGAGCAGAGGCCTTAGACAATATCCCATTCAATTAGCGAATGCGACTGCCCAAATGTAAAAATGTAGGAATTTGATCACGTGACATTTCGATAGCATCTGTCAATCCCATACATTTTTGACGTATTGACAATCGCCTTCGCCACGCTACCGTTGACAGAATGTCACTTGTCTAGAGCCCCAGAGGGCCCATTCTACTAATTTTAAAGCAACGTTCGCGTTCGCATTTGCATTGTAGGCGACATTAATACCGCCACAAAAAATCAACGTAGCAGAATCAACAAATGAGACTCGCAGCGCCATCTATCTCGACAGCTGTGAACTAACTGAACAAAATCCTAAATCGCGATATCAGAGTTTACCGTGCGATTAGAACATTTTCTACCCTCTTCAAATGGAGGTATACTGGACTTTAATCTGTTGCGCTACCTCCAAAGCATCTCAGTCGCAATCTGTGAAAAAAACCTCTATTTCCTTACATGACAGATAGAGACACTCTGGTGACGTAACGGTAGCGCTTACCAATACCTTTTCAAACTATTGTTCTCATCGATAGAATGTCACTTTGTCTAGAACTGAAGGACAAATAAGATTAGCTAGCGCCTCTGAACAGGCGTGATGGATATCGATATCTTGATATATCCCAATGACGATTAAACAAACGAAGATTATTCACGTTACTCGATTTTTTTATGATTCTTTTTTCAGATCTCAATTACATGAATCTATTTAATTTGACCTTTGTACCTGAACGTCTATAATCTTGAGAGTGAAGGTGACTTTCTGATATGCTGTGACATCTTCATCCATATAATAGTTTACTAAAAATGAGGTACTGGACAAAGCGGGTATTGTCAACGATCTTAGGACAGAAAATAAAATGGAATGGACACTTTTTGTATCAACAATGGAAGTACTTAAGATTATAAGCGCGACTATTTATAGCTGGCGGTGGTTTTGGGCGAACTTGGATAACAGATTAATGTGTCAGCGTTCCTACAAAAGGAAAGTTTTTTTTTATCAACCTACGTGATCCAATTGCCGGGCAAAAGCATTCCTCCTGCGGCCCTACCATGACGTGTTAAAGCGTGAGTTGTTCGAGCGAGAAGGAGGGATGGAGCTATATAGGGTGTATAGCTCTATCCCTCCTCCATGGTAGGGCCGCTGGTGTTTCGCCGTCACGGGCCAATCTTCCGCAAATATCCAAATCCGTTTTCTGACTTCCACTGCGTGATGACTCTGGTCCTCTGGTCCTTATGCTGGAAAAAAGGATCTAGCTCAAAAGAGATTTCTACATATTTGATGTCAAAATTACTGGTATCATCAACTACCAGTGCAATAAATTACCGCCTTTGCCATTTAATCAAATATTTGTTAACAGATTCTTATAATATTAAAAATTAAAAACGCGGCTTGTTTTTAATTTTCCATAGGTAATATGAGAATCTCTCATCATTATCGATAAAATAATTTTTGAGTAATCATTGCATCGATAATGTTTATGATACAATCCCTGAAAGAATACCAATGATTCCTACAGAGTGGAAACATTGGTATTCTTTCAGGGAATGTATCTTATTCATTACCTTTCTGGTCCTAGAAAAGTAGTATCTCTAGAAACCACATTGTAGATTTGTACAAAGGAGATATTACAAGGTCTGCGTTTTCACAAAACTACGGAAAATGCACGGAAGCAATCAAAACTTCAGGAACTAAAGCAATATTCTCATTTTACAGAAGACTCGTAAAAGTGGGGCAACAAACCCTTGTTGGACAAAACAAATGAAACCAGGGAATTCAGCAGTGCGATTCTGTAAACATGTCGAAATGAACACTTGGGAGGGTGCACGACGGGTGAGTTGTCAAACCATACAAATAAGATGGAATGACAGCTCTATTGTCGTTCACTCCGCCTAGGTGAACACCGTGAGATGACGACAGAATCGACTGGCTGTTAGTGTGTCCGAAACGTAATGGTGGGTATCCACTATGTTTGCGAACTACGTGCGAAACAAGTTTGCAAACGTATCCAATATGTGGAGCAGTTGCAGGAGCGTGGAGCGCAAAAGGTTCGCGAACATAGTGGAAACCCACCATAAGAGTCTTTTGTAAAGTCCAATTCTACTCATTTTAAAGCAACAGTCACATTGGCAACTCAGTCGCGATCATCATCTGCCTAGCCTTTTCCCAACTATATTGGGGTCGGCTCCCAGTCAAACCGGACTCAGCTGAATACCAGTATTTTACGTGGAGCGGCTGCCTACCAGACCTCCACAACCCATTTAACTGGGTAACACGGTACTTCTAGGCAAGACTGGTGTCAGATTTTCTGGCTTCTGACAATCCGTAATGACTGCCAAAGATCTCCAAATGACAGTCGGGACCAACGGCTTAACGTGCTTTCCGAGGTACGGAAAGCACGCTTCGCGATGATCTTTTTATTTCTTTATTTCTCTGGAAGACACCAGTTAATTACTTAACAAGTCCCAAATGTTTTTTCTAGAGGTACCTACAATTACAATTACAATTGACATACTTAATTTCAGAATCGATACTTTAACATCTCATCAGTCGAGTGAAACATTTACATTTTAATTACCCATCAAAGTAAGTCGTAAGTACACTCATTAAAATTAAACGTTCACCTTTGAATAACCCTTCGGAGAATACAAGCATGACTTTATGTGTGTAATATTTAAACGCAAAAGCAGTTGCAAGCGATACTTTTCATAACATTAAACTTTTTTTTTTTTTCCTAGCCTACTTTTGTGTCCCACTCCTGGGCAAAGGCCTCCCCTTTCTCCTTCCAAAACTCTCTATCTTGAGCGATCTCTGGCCAAGCTTTCCCCGCAAACATGATGAGATCGTCACACCACCTTCGCCGCGGTCGACCTCGACGACGACGTCCTTCCTCAGGCGTCCAGGGAGTGACGATTCTAGCCCACCTCTCCGCTTACATTGAAATAAAAATCAATCACCGATATATACTGGATAATTTTTTTTCCAGTGCGCAAACTTTAAGAACCACTTCTGCCCATGTAAATGAACAACTTTCCCCAAGAAAGCCATAGTCAATTCCTAAAAAAAAAATTGAGTCTCCCATACAAATTGTTGTCAGTTGATGACAATTTTGTAATTTTTTTTTAGGAATTGACTATGGCTTTCTTGCGGAAAGTTGATCATTTACATGGGCAGAAGTGGTTCTCAAAGTTTGCGCACTGGAAAAAAGTTATCCAGTATTTATAAACCGTTAAAGTATAAAAACTAGGGCGACTATCATTTGTCAGGGTTGCATAATTTGTTCGAAAGAGTTCTGCCCTAGAAGGCTAAGGGAATTTGGAGGAGCACGGATGGGTTTTAGTCAGTAAGAGACTGACACTACCTCCCGCTCCACCCAGAGCGGAAGGAGTCATTTGATGATTTCCCATACATAAAAAGGGCGACAACCATTACGTCTCGTATGTACTCGCATACGTAGTAGTAATCGACAGAACTAGGACGAAACAGCCGGTCGATTCTGCTAAAATCTCTCCGTGATAACTTAAATGAAGTGAGATAGGTATTTTTCATATCTCTTACTCGGAAAATAGTGTTTGTTTGATCCAAGTAGCGGGTGGATTACGCTGTTTCCCACCCTCGGGTGGGAAGACTGATTGAAGGGAGTAATTGCTTCCTTCCCTAGGGCGAGAATGAATTTTTAAAAAATATAAGTTTTGGTTAGGTAGTCAACTACGAAAAATGTTACTTACGTTAATAAGAATAATATCGAAACAAAAAAGGTAAGTGGGGTAGGTAGGGTAGGTGGGGTAGGTAAAGCAGGTGGGGTAGGTAGGGCAGGTGGGGTAGGTAGGGCAGGTGGGGTACACAGGGCATGTGGGGTAGGTAGGACATGTGGGGTAGGTGGGGTAGGTAGGGCAGGTAGCCAGTTGATGGGAGCGAAGCCGCGGGGGACAGCGTGTCTTAATTATATTTGATAGTCTCTACATTCAAAGCCTGCGAATGTTGTTGTATGTGTTGTTGTGTGTGTGTGGCCTGTTGGTCTAGTGGTTAGTGACCCTGACTGCAGAGCCGGAGGTCATGGGTTCGATTCCCACCCAGCACAAACTTTGTGTGATGAGCATAATTGTTTGTTCTGTGTCTGGGTGTAATTTATCTATAATATGTATGTATTTATAAATTATATAAGTATGTATATCAGTTGTCTGGTTACCATAACACAAGCTCTGCTTAGCTTGGGATCAGATGGCCGTGTGTGAGTTGTCCCAAGATATTTTTTTTTTTTTTTTTTTTTTATTTATCCCCAGCAAATGTCAAATTACTAAACTTTGTCGTTTCAACATTATTCGGTAGGCATGACAACGGTAATCCGGTAGATATTACCGAAATCGTTATCAATGTCGAGACTTGAAGCCCAAGGCCTAAAGCCCGATGACCGAGGTGGACTATACGCTTTGTTCTCGTGTACCAAATTAAGTTTTTCAGCACAGTTACTACTAAAAAAACAATAATGTAACCATTTACAAAATTCATACAATAGTTATTTATGACATTAGTGCGGTAAGTTGGTTTTTACAAACGAGTAGATGAATGTAAGCCCGAGACGATGTCGAGGGCTTACCATAGTGACGAGATTGTAAAAACAAATTTCCGCACGTATGTCATACAACGTTTTTCTACATATTTGCGAGAAAACAGTACATTAAGTAATAATTTTTTTTTGTTTTTAGATGTCAGTCGGAAAGTCACAATAACGTAGCGTCTTTGACGTTTCTAATATGAAAATGGCGCGAATTTGCAAATGTAACTATGTACATCTTTCGTCTCATTTTCTCTTTATTATCAAAGTGAGACAAATGTATTGTGCAAAACCACTTCCAAGGAGGTTCGATCATTCAGCTTAGTTATTCTCAAAGTGTGATACTCCTAGGTGGAATTCTTATATATATTTTATGGAAATTTAAAAAAACCGTAAAGGATACGCACGGCGCTTTACATCGGATTATGCGGTAAAATATGTACTTAGGTGAGAGTACCTATTTAACCGCACGTTCCATTGTGTGGTGAGTAATTTTTAACTTTCGAACAATGTATACAGGCTTCGTAAATGCATTTTTTGAGCAAATGTGTTGAAAATATTATAAATGCTAGAACTACTTTCGCAATTTAAATATTAGAATGGATTTTCACACTAAAACTAGGGTGTCAATCCTTGGGTCTCGCGTCGCGTACCTACGTACAAACATAATAAACAGCGCGATTACGACGGAACACAGAATAAGCCATGAGGTAGGTCAGGAACAGCTCAGAACACAATATGAAGTCGTTCAAATGCGAGCAAACGTAAGTTTCAATCTCGTCTCGCAGATTGCCATTTCCGTTTATTTTCAGTTTAAAATTGTTTTATAGTAACGTCTTTGTCTAAGTAACAATAACATTAACATTCTTAGTTCGAGTTCAGGACTAATCGTAAGTCCGTAGGTGATATGGAGTACAAAACGCCCGATACTAAGGCCGAAACTACGGACTTCGGGCTTGGACAGTAAACCCCCTGATCCGCATGCGGGTCATAGCACGCTCCTGCCCACACGCAGGACATAAATTTTGTTTGCCCACTGCAGTGTCGTGCGTGTCGCCAGGGACTTGTAATATGACTGGGGTTGCCAACTATTTTTGCAAAAAATATAGTATATTCAGGTTGGAGAAAGAAAATCAAAAGTATTTCAATAAAATGAACAGTGTTTTATTTTTTTAATATTTTGACATTGACAGTTGCGTTTTTGTTCTGAAACGAGGGAGGCCTGCGCTGCATGCACCGCATCGCGCAACTGTGTGGTGTGGCGTGCCTATAACTAAACCAGTGATGTTAAAAACAGTATTTTTTACACTGTTCTTTTGTCCGACAGTAAAAAGTATAATAAAGTGAAAAACAGTATAATACTGTTTTTAACAGTATGGTTGGCAACCCTAAATATGACGCCAGATTTTTTTGTTTGCAATTAAACATAAAAATACAATGCATGTTATTAATATGATCTAACAGGGGCCTATTGTCATTATCACCAACCATGCTCAACTCCGGATCATTGAGAAACTTTACTTTACCAATTACCCTTCCCCCAACATCGAAAAATAAATCGTTTCCCAAAACAGTATTAAAACCAACAACGGACCAAATTTATAATAAATTCTCTCCCAACACTGTCTCAAACCAAAAATAGGATATACCCGACTATAATTTCCCCAATGCATGACCTGAAACAAAATAAAAGCAATATAAAATAACAACACGACAAGTAGGGCAGTCGGGTATACCCACCGTGTCGCCGAGGTCAGTCGGTAACAAGCTGTGAGACAGTTACCGTTTGTACCGTTTGTCATACAAAGTAGTTCGTATTGGGTGGCTATATTTAGAAGTGGGGATTTAAAAGGTCAACTTCAACTTTTTCTCGATTCATTTTCAATTTACACAACGGTTACACTTCATCCTACGTTTGTATAAACATATGAGAAGTTGATCATCTGTATGCATGTCTTCTGTGTGGTGTAAATAGAAGTATTCCCGTTATAAATTTTCGGCCTTTTTTAGAGTTCCGTATCCAAAGGGTAAAAACGGGACCCTGTTACTAAGACTCCGTTGTCCGTCTGTCTGTTCGTCTGTCTGTCCGTCTGTCTGTCCGTCTGTCCGTCATCAGGCAGTATCTCATGAACGTGATAGCAAGACAGTTAAAATTTTCACAGATGATGTATTTCTATTGCCGGTATAACAACGAATACTAAAAACAGAATAAAATAAATATTTAAGTGCCATACAACAAACGTGATTTTTGGAACTGAATGGACTGGAAGCGATTTTTTGTGACGAAATTGTACATAGATAAAATGCAATGTTTTTGTTCCCCGAACTCAAGAAAAACAGACAAGCTCGAGTCTGGGGGTCTACTCTTTAAGCCCGAAGTCCGTAGTTTCGGCCTTAGTTACGGGCGTTTCCTACTCCGTATCACCACGGACTTACGATTAGTCCCGGACCCGAACTAAGAATGAATGAAAACACGATTTGACAGTTGTTGTTAGTCGTAATCCCTTGAGACTTGTCAGCGCATGATTTATTTTTAAGATTAAAATTGTTGTATGTGCGTCACTTTCACGTGAATAAGCGGTTTTTCTTTCTTTCTTTCTAAATATACGTTTTTTACGACGGCCGTATTTTTTTACGTTAACTTAGAAGTTTCATATTTTCACAGCTTCAACTACTCGATCTAAGTATATGGTTTATGAGTTTATGGTTTCAACTCGCAACTCGATACCTCCACGCGTTCCCGAGATAAAGGCTATTGACAGACAGACGGACAGACGAACAGACAGATGGACAATAAAGTGATCCTATAAGGGTTCCGTTTTTTTCCTTTTGAGGTACGGAACCCTAAAAACGACTAAAGAGATCAAGAATAATCACTGTCGTAGCAATGTGATGCAGTTCGTTCAACGCGTGATGAAGTGAACCAGTTTATTGCTTGCTAGTGTTAAAATCGGCCCAGTAGATTTAAAGCCTGTTCGTTAGAAACAAACAAACAAATCTTTCTTTTTATAATATTATTACTGTAGATGTAGACAAACAACGCACATTATGAAATAATTATTTATCTCTTATTTCTATTCTATTTTATATCTCTTTTTCGTCAAAGGACCGCTTTCACTCTTTGACGACAGTCAAGTCCTTTTAATTGATTGATTAATTATTCATTTACATTCATGAAGTAAAGTTACGCCTGAGCATATAAGTCTCTGTAATTATTACAATATAATTTTCAAAGTACATAATTATTAATTTGGTAGTTGTGGTATATGTTTCTATAAATTATTACTAACGAATTAGTAATTACAGGTTGGGTTATGTCTTTGCAATGTTTACGAAGCTGTAATAATCTACATAGCATTCTCTATAAATAGGTCTCTTGGTTGCAAGCGTGACTGCTGAGCGTGGGGTCCCGGTTCGATTCCCAGAGCCTATAGGTAGGTAACGTGTAATTAAATCTCCCTTGAAATCGGCCACCATGATCGAAGTTCGTTAGGGAGGATCATTATAAAAAAGTGCAGACGTAAACTATTTGAAATATCAACATGGTTTGCTCAAGAGTATTTTTCAGTTATATTTTCAGTTTGTTTTTCTAGACTGTTTCTATTTCCAGATTGATAATAGACTAACCAGGTAGCATCACGGTTGATGCATCACAAATTTTTATGCTATTACTGAGCCAGAGTTCAGGAATAGTTATAAATATTGCTCGATTTACTGTAATCACACAGATATGATTACAGTTAAATCGTGCAATATTCTATTTTGAGACGTACTCTCCGATCTTCAGTTGTGTTTTGGTGATTTTAATATAGGTACTTACTCTTTCACGTGATATTATGTAGGTAAATTAGATGAGGCCGGTTTTACCTGGCTTATGTTCTGAGAAAAAACGCCGAAACGAACTCAGTCCGTTATGATCCATCAGCGGTCAATCCTATTATCATTCCAGAACGAAAAATTACTGATAAAACTGTAATATCCTCTACTGTTATTAATACTACTTACAATCATCGGCACGAATCTTGAGCGCTGACCTTCACCTGCGCAGAAATGAATTATTGGGTCTCTTTAGTGGTATGAGGTGAGGCGCGGGAGCGGTTGAATCATATCGCCGTACAGTGATTGGCCCGTCGCGTCATAGCTGCCAGTATACGATACGCAAAGCGGTTCCCACTCTACCGCCGGGTACGAATCTTGAGCGCTCAAGATTTCTACGCAGCACAGGACTAGTTTATATGGCATCTAGATGTGGATACCTTTTGGCTGAAATAATAATGATAATGACGAATCCTCTATTCCCACAGGTTCCCATAGAGGCAGCGCACCTGTACGACGCGGTGACCCTGTGGGCGCGTGCGGCGACCGCGGCCATGCGCTCCGGACTGCCGCCGACAGATGGCGTCACGCTCATGAAACTCTTGCGCCCCACCACCTACAGATCCGTGCAGGGATTTGACGTGAGTCTTCTTCAGAACTTTTTCCCTTTATTTTTCAATACTTTTAGGCAGTTTGGTTATTTTTCTGATGACATGACTACTGTAAATTGATGAAAACGTTAGATTTTTTTTATTTATTTATGAATGGTCTAGCTCTTGACCTCGATCACACCTGATGGAAAGCGATAGATGAGGTCCATGATGGAGCGAGCGTGCCCAGAAGATGCCTTGAGGCACTGGTACTCCCACGCGTCGACGAAACACAGCAGGCTGCTTGACGCCGAACTCCGGTGGGAGGGTGGGCGCGAACCAGGCGGGTGTTAGCCCTACCACCGCAAGGGAAGGATTGGCCAGTCTTATAAGGTGTTAGGTGAGACTGTCCAGGATGCACCGAGCGCTCAGTTCAGTTGAGTGTCTGATGGAACAAATTGCGCTACACGAGGAGGCTCCTTCATGCATCCCAAAAAGATAGATCATTTAAATGGAGGAAGGATACTTCTAGGCACAATACATAAACAAACTTAACGATTGTTGTACCTTCAAAGGTTTTTTATGATCATTTTTTCCCCAAATATTGCTGAAATTAACAATTAAAGTGGATATTCAATTTTTCACATTAGTTTTAAATAATTATATTTTTTCTGATCCACGTGCAGCTACACATTTTGAAAACATTGGTATATTTTTCATCCCCTGCGGTCCAACTTGATATAAGTAACACATATAAATAAAATCTAGATTGACTCGACTATTATTTTAAGCATAATATAGATTTTACTCGAATTTGATGCCAAAATAAACCCTTCACAACTTTAGCTGAAGTACTTACAAAACAAATGCAAAACATATTACTTTGTTCAAATAAAGTTGTATATTTATTCGAAAGGAACCTGAATGGAAAACCCTTCTCAAAATAAAGCCTTTGTGTTTCTTTATCTTGCGACCCAGGTATCTATAATTTGTAGTTTAGTTTTGTTTATAAACGTTTACGTTTCGGTCTAGAAAGTTAGTGTTGAGTTAGGACTAAACGAATTGGAGAGTATTTTGTATTGTCTGTTTTACCTTAGCTTAAATCCTGGACCTACATCAATATTATTTACAGTACAACCGTTCCTGTAATCTGCTAAAAACAAACTGCGTTTGTCAAGTCGTCTATAAGAACTGTAATAAAAATACAAAGCTAGCTTTTACCCGCGGCTCCGCCCGCGTGGATGACAGTTATCGCGTAAAATAGTAACCTATGTCCTTCTCCATATCCCAGGCTATATATCTGCCAAATTTCATGACGATCCGTTCAGCCGTTTTAGTGTGAAATCGTAATACACAGACAGACAGAAAGAGTTACTATCGCATTTAAAATGTTAGTAGGGATTTTATCTAAAATGTTTGTACAAGCTTTTATTTTTCGAGAGTATGTATGCATGTTTATTTCATTGGCGCATCCTGTAACCTACTCGGCTGGGCGGCGTGTTTAAGTTACGCGGTATCTTCTCGTCTCAAGACGAAAGTCTATGACCAGTGCGTGTTGCCAGTGATGAACTGATGACCTATGGACTCGAAACGTGGTCGCTCACAATGGGCCTCATCAGAAGGCTTAAAGTCACCCAAAGGGCAATGGAGAGGGTAATGCTCGGAGTTTCCTTGCGTGATCGAATCAGAAATGTAGATATCCGCAAGAGAACCAAGGTTACCGACATACCCCGAAGGATCGCCAAATTGAAGTGGAAGTGGGCAGGGCACATTGCTCGCAGAACAGATGGTCGATGGGGCCGAAAAGTTTTGGAGTGGCGACCGCGTACCGGAAGACGCAGCGTTGGAAGGCCTCCCACAAGGTGGACGAAGACCTGGCGAGGGTCGCGGGTAACCGATGGATGCGAGACGCACAGGACCGGTTGTTGTGGCGACACTTGGGGGAGGCCTATGTCCAGCAGTGGACGTCTTTCGGCTGATATGATGATGATGATGATGATGATGATCCTGTAACCTACACGGCTGGTCAGATTTTGAAAAATTAGGTATCATCATCATCGACGAAGGCTTTACATACCTACATGTCAAAAAAGACACACATGTTATATACATGTTAAACAAGTACGACGTACAAGAGTTATGCGGTACAGAGTATAAAGTCCCGCATACCTACATTGAAAAGGGATAGTGTAGTCGAATTAGCAAAAAGATTGGACTTAATTCGTGTAGTTGTAATTTTTTATGGAATCATTAGAAAACATGAATATAAGTCTCCTCTGAGTTTGCACCATTTCTGTTATGTACGGAACATCGTTTAATGTTAGGTATTAACATTAAAGTCTCATTATTTTGAATTTTAATTAATAACTAACTGTTTTATGTTTATATATATGTAGATACCCCTTTGTTGTATAACTACTTTTCACCAAAAAAGGTGTGAGGTGTATGAAACACTAATAAATTTAAAAAAATCATTTGCGGCTCAAGGGAAATTCAGTCTGTTGGTGCAAACTCAAAATAAGCTTTTTAGAGCATCATTAACACCCAGTTATTTTAGCACCCTTTTGCACCCCTTGGAAACCAGCATTTTACAATATTTACAAATTGTACTTCGGGGGAAATTAGTGTAGTCATGATTTTTTTAATATATAATGTATTCTACATATACTACATTTGCACCTAATAAAAATAAGAAATATACCTCGGGAAGTTTATACAGAGAGCGTGGTTATTTCGTAGCGTTCGCAAGGCGAACGAGGGGTTGAAGCAGGACGCGGGGCGGACGCGGGAGCAAAGCGTAGAGTTTGAACTATCATAGTTGTGGCAAGAAGCGATCCGTGCGTTACGCAAATTTATTATTTGTCATTTCCTTTTATATTATTTCACTAACGGTGTTTGTTCAATAAATGTGAAAAATGGATTATGCAAGAGCTGTTGATTGAGTGGATGAGAAAGTGGACATTTTTAATAGGTGTGTTCTTCACCTTATTGAAACACATGCACCTCTGAGGGCCGTCCGTGTTAAGCGCCCACCTGCTCCATGGATTAACCCTGGAGTTCGTATGGCGATGAGACGGCGTGACAAGGCCTTTCGAAGATATAGAAGAGATCGCAGTGAGGAGAACTGGAACCTGTACAAGGTGGCTAGAAACCGCTGTAACCAGATGGTAAAAGCTTATAAACGCCGATACATTTGTGAAAATGTCTTTACCTCTTCACCGGCTGATATATGGAAGTTTCTCAAATCTCTCGGCATAACAAAGTCCTTCCCCAAATGTCATTTCTTCTAACGTGTCCTTGAGTGATTAGAATAAGCATTTTTCATCGTCGGATATTCTTGTAGATGGCGTTAAAAACAAAACTCTTCTTGAGATTACTTCCACGCCAATCTTACTTCCCGATTCTTTCTCTTTTTCCCCAGTGACTGACCCTGAAGTCCTCAAAACCTTCAATGCAATTAAGTCCAAGGCTGTTGGCTGTGATGGTGTCAGCAGAACTATGATATCCCTCATAATTAAAAGTATTCTCCCTATTATTACACACATTATCAATGCCTCCCTACAAACTGGAGTATTTCCCACAATCTTGCGTAAGGCCATCATAATCCCTCTTCCTAAAATATCCAACCCCAGTTTATTTAATCACTACAGACCAATCTCCCTTCTCCCTTTCCTATCTAAGATCCTGGAAGCAGTTGCTCTTAAACAAATATCTACTTTTGTGTTTTGGTATAATCTGTTATCCCCTTTCCAATCAGGTTTTCGGCCTGGCCACAGCACAGCCACAGCTTTGCTTAAGGTTACAGAAGACGTTAGAAATGGCCTGGAGAACTCAAGATTAACGGTGTTAGTTTTAATAGATTTTTCCAATGCTTTTAACACCGTTGATCACGACATCCTCCTGGCTATTCTGTCTCAAATTGGGGTTTCTTCGTCGGCACGGGATTGGTTTTCATCATATCTTCGTGGTCGCCAGCAAGCGGTCCGTGCTGATCAGAAATTTTCTGAGTGGTGCGCCCTGAAAACTGGCGTTCCACAAGGCGGTATACTCTCTCTACTTTTATTTTATCTTTTCATAAACTCTATTACCACTATTCTCAAATGCTCCTACAATCTGTACGCTGATGATCTACATGTCTACGCGCAAACTGACACTGACAACCTGGACAACTGCATCTCATCGCTGAATGCTGACCTTCTAGCTTCTAGCTATCAGTGATTGGTGAAGCAGATTTGGGGTTACCGTCAATGTCAGTTAAAGCCAGGCTATCCTGATTGGCAGAACTTATTTTTTACGTAACTTGGACACCAGTCAACAGTCAGTCAGTTATTTAAACTTGTTTTAAATTTCATTTTTGTTTTTTTATTGTTGTTTAATTATTAACTTGTCTTTAAACTAACATAATTTAAGATCTACTAACACTATCGTTTGGGTTTTGGTGCAGGATCCACTTAAGTCATGTGTGTTGTTTTTGTGGCAATTAAATACTTTTTCTTTCTTTTCTTTCTTCTTTTCTACTGCCGCTTACTTTCAACAATGCCGTCATCCCTCTCTAGCCACACGTTAAAGACTTAGGCCTAAACATTGATGACAGGTTAAGTTGGAATAAGCTTTCTCAGGTTAGCAAGAATGTAACTTACTCACTGCGATCTCTCTATAGATTCAAGCATTTTCTTCCTTCTAGCACTAAAACCACTTTGGTTCAATCACTTGTGCTTCCTATAATTGATTATGCTGATGTTTGCTACTCTGATCTATCCCAAGAACTTCTTAACAAACTGGATCGACTACTTAACAACTGTATTCGTTTCATTTTTGCCCTTCGTAAATATGATCACATTTCTTCATTTCGTTCTCAGCTTAAAGGGCTGCCTATCCGTCAAAGGAGATCCCTCTGCATGCTCTTCACTATTATGAATGATCCTTGTGCTCCTGATTATTTAAAACAATATTTTAAAGTGTTGGGCAGTTCTCACAGTCTTAACCTTCGAGCATCCAAAAACTTACTCCTTCATATTCCTTCTCACCGCACCGGGTTTATGTCTAATTCCTACGCTATTTCAACCATTAAACTCTGGAATCCCCTTGACATCAAGAAGGCTGAGTCCAAATTTTCCTTTAAGCGTAAAATCCGAAGACACTACTTAAAAGCCTGTCATTCTTAGTTTGTCTTCGTCATAATAATTATGAGTTCAGCAGTGCGATTCTGTAAACATGTCGAAGTGAACACTTGGGCGGGGCGCACGACGGGTGAGTTGTCAAACCATACAAATAAGATAGAATGACAGCTCAGTTGTCGTTCACTCCGCCTAGGTGAACACCGTGAGATGTCGACAGAATCGACCGGCAGATCAGAAATTTTAGTATATTAAATCATATTTATTACTTTATTATTTTAGCTTGTTTATGTATTTTATTAGTACCTATTATGTTACCAGCTGCGGTTTCGCCCGCGTGAATATCGGAAATAGCAAGGTTTCCTGATTTTTATTGTATTTTTTTAAATCAGGAAACACCCACCCTACACCTACCTTACACCTACCCTACACCTATCCTACACCTTCCCTACACCTACCCTACCTACATAATTATACCAGCCCAAAAATACAATGACATGTTCCTGGTCTCCTGGTACTTGATGTTTCTGGTCTCCTGGTACTTGTGAATCTGAAGTACTAAGGCAGCAGCGCGTAACAGCTCGTTTTTTAAGTGTGTTCATGGCGGTCTGGAAATCAACTAAACAATCTGATCGTAAGTAACCGCCCGTCTCGTGATACTCGCCCGCCAAGTTTGCGGGCGAAAATCCAACGGCAGCTGCTGTGGAACCGCACAAAACTGCGGTCTCGTGAGTTCTTAGCCTTATTCCTACGTTACTTGATGGCGTAGGATAATCAGCGCTGTCACAGGGTCTATAACTCGAAAGACAAATAATTAATTTGAAAGAAATAAAGGACATGCTTGCCTGCTGTTTTATTTTTCGATTAAAACAAGCTGCTTTTGCATTAAAAAAATCTTTAGATTTGTATACTATTACTTACAAACTGAGCATTCACAATCAGAAAGTACTCCTTCCTCGTAAAACACATCCCGCAACACAACTACGCGCTTATGCACGTGGCGACGGCGCTTCTTGTCAGTTTATTATTCCGTGTCGCGCGCTTGTCTCTTCCACAGCGTAGTTGCTCAATGGCAATGACTACAATACACGAAAAATGTATGTTCCATATAAAAATGCTAATTTTTTATTTGGTGCAAATATAAAGGAAACCAAATTATATGATTATGATGATTTTCAAAACAACCAAAATTTCCCCCGAAGTACAGCGGCAGAAAAACGTGAAAAACTAATTTCCGTATGTCGCACCAGGGTGCAAAATCAATCATGTATTTAGGCCAAAATGACTAACCCTTTTCTGAGTTTACAGAACTACACGATTTTCCCCTAAGCCGCAATGACCAAAAATCATGTTTACAGATATTTTATTTTTTTTCTAACGCTGCGTTGGTCTGATTAAAATAAATAAAATGTAATAATGTAGATTGAGGTGTAATAAAGCGTATAAAAAATTACGATGAGTACAACTGTATGCTCTGCTTAGTTATGAACAATAAACAGATTTCACAGTTTTTCACCCCCTTCCGTAGGGGTGCTAAATGCAATTTGTTTTTTATACTCAATTTTTCACTCATACAAAACCATCAGAAACGTTTTTGCCTCTCCGGAGAATTTATTCCAATCTTTATTAAAAAATGGCCTAATTTGACTATACTATCTGTTAAGAAACAAGAAACTACTAATATACCTAAAACTTGAGTACCAAACATGAAGATAATAACGGCTTTACTACAAAACGCTTTCTAACTTTAGTCTAAGCCTAAACTTTCAAGCCCGTTATTGCATTTTGAACTATATTCCGACTACCTTAAAGTTATTAATACAGAAACCTATTTTAGATCCCGGTCTATGTTGTCAATGTGCATTCAAGAACTTTACGGCATTTGAAATAAAGTTCGAAATTCAAAAATGGCTTGTTGGTTTAAGCCTGGGTTTAAAGTTAGAACGCGTTTTGTAGTAAAGCCGTTGGTGTCCAATTATGTGTTATAAAAGGAAATATAATTTCGTAAAATAATATTTTTAACTTAAGTAGGTACGTCTAAGCTGTCAAGTGTCCTTAAATAAACGTTTGAGTTTGTTAGGTCAATATAAAAAGAAGCTTTGTTGTCAAGCGCCGATAATAATCATATGTTATTGTAAAATAACAAGTATTTATTTAGGTATTTAAAGGGTATTTAACTGTATGTACAGAACTGAGGGTGTAGCACGAATGTTTTGACGTATAGTAACGTTAGCTTCAGTGAATTTTGGATATAAAAAAAACTTTTTTACAATTAAAAATACTGAACGAAAGACTTCAAATTAAAAACCAAAGTACAAAATAACTTTAATTTTGGAAATCGGTGTTTCTGGCGAGGTTTTTTCGTTTTTTGACACCGACCATATTAAAACCATCGCATTCTTGACGCATAAAGGTCAGCTCACACCGACACGCGACGCGAAGCGACAATGTTTGACGAGACCAGAGGGCTTAATGTGAGTTTTTTAACGTACTCGATCGCGTTAACGTAAACTTTCGCTTATGTCATATTGTATAGAAAAAAACAGGTTGTTTGTGAGTGTCACCAGACGGCGCTTATTTAGTTTCAGTACAAATTGACGTCTACGTAAAAGATCACATATCTTAGTTTGTATAGAAAATGGGGTAATCACCAGGCGACACGCTACGTTTTATTTTTTTTTTATTTTTCCCTTTTTAATGGTACCCCGCACCTAACAACACCACTGAATAGTCACAGGAAAGCAAAATAAGCAATATGGTTTATACTTGGATGTTTTGTCCAGCTATTTTGATTTGAAAACCAAATTACTGTACCGATTTTGATAAAATTTCAATGAGACAACCGAAAAAAAAATACAACCAAATTGAGAACCTCTTCCTTTTTTGAAGTCTTTGCATATCGATATTTTAGCCAACTTCGCTTCCTTATCGCACAGGAACTGTGCAATTTTCTGTTTTAATAGTTCATAAGCTTTTTAGTTTTAGTGGTGGGAACTCATCAAATGACTCCTTCTGCTCTGGGTGGAGCAGAAGGTAGTGTCAGACTCTTACTGACTAAAACCTATCCATTTTCCTCCTCATGCCCTTTGCGTTCCAGGGCCGCGGTGACTCTTTCGAAAAAATCCCGAAACCCTGGCAGGTAATAGTTCCAAGCCTACGGCATTGTTTTTATTCACATTTAGGTACTTCCAGAGATTACCTTCTACAAACGTATAAAAAAACAATTAGGAACCTCTTTATATTGATTGAGGAACAAAGGGCGTTACTACTGAGTAGAAAGTATATCCTGGGTTCGATTCATGGTTCGGATATTGCGCAGTTTGGTTTTCCATCTAGGACGTCTCTATATTAGCCCGGATTCAGGATTTTTACTCAGTTAATGGCAATGGTGGTCCCGGCCGCCAAATGACTGATGAAACCATGTCAGAGGCCCTTGAGGCGGTTTAGAAACTCTGACACTAGGGTGTGTGGGGCCGTTAGACCTTACTGCCCACAGGATAAGAAGAATGGCAATAGGATCGTCCCCAATTACATGAGACTTGAGATGGTTGTACTATATTGTCCTCGTGACTGATTTCGGCCATGGTGGCCAATCTCAACGGAGACTAGCCATCGACGCGGGACATATTATATTACACAAGTGTGTGGTAAAACAGGTGCACTCCCTCTTCCATCACTCTCATATTCCGATGGGACGTCTCGACACGACCGGAGGGAGATCTGGCGCAGAACCAACGGCTAAACGTGATTTCCGTGGCACGGGGGTGTCATACCACCAAATTCCAAACTCCGGAGAGTGACAGAGAAATTCGTAATGGAAAAACCCAATGACTCTTTTTCCCCGACCTGGGAATCGAACCCAGGACTCCACACTCGGCAGTCACGCTTGCAACCGCAAGACCAACGAAGTAGTCACACGTTGTACTATGTTCCAAAACTGCATGGTCATATAAGGATGATGTTGGTTAACATCATACATTACGGAAAAAAGGCCTTTTTAAAAAAATTCGAACACTAGAAACAAATCTGTGACTGAACTAAAGTAGGTGTAAATGCCACAAACTGTATCAAACGACTTCAAAAGTCATTTATTTGTAACTTTTTAGTCGGTTTTTGCTGTCGGATATTTTGAAAAAGTAACTTTTTTTTTTGTTTTTCTATTTATTCCGCAATTTGTATCAGCTACTCAACATCACCCTTGAATATGACCAACTTTCTTCTGGAACACCCTGTCGACACCTACGCCTCTGCCTAAACCTTCGGGAAATAAAGTTGTGATGTTATACTGGATAACTTTTTTTCCAGTGCGCAAACTTTGAGAACCACTTCTGCCCATGTAAATGAAAAAAAAAAATTTGAACTTCCCATACAAAATTGTCATCAACTGACCACAATTTGTATGGGAGACTTTTTTTTTTTAGGAATTGTATACTTATGGCTTTCTTGGGGAAAGTTGTTCATTTACATGGGCAGAAGTGGTTCTTAAAGTTTGCGCACTGGAAAAAAAAATTCCCATTATAAATGTATTGTTATTCAGTCATTTGCTCGTAAAATCGCCTACAAACCGAGGTTTAAAAAACATTTGGTGGCGCTCCCCCCCCCCCCCCCCGCCTACAGCTATCCACGAGTCCCTAAACGATGTTAATGGACTTAATCATTTTATACCACGGTCAAATTATTGTAAGTTATTCTGTGCCTCATAAATCAAACGTGTTGCCAAAATATCTATGATTTATGTATACGTTAAATTTAAGTACAATGTTGATTCAAAGTGCAGAACGTCTTGCAGAAAAATTACAGATGATCACTTAATTTCAATATTATAAAGAAAAGGGTCTTACCATTTCGGTAGACCACCACAACCTAAAAGAAAATTTAAATTTATTACTTAACATTATTCATTTTATTATCAGACATATTCCTCCCCATGCCCGCCAGATATCAATAGAGCAATGAATGGTTGGCAGCGACACGTGTCTGAGCCAAATGATTTGATTTGGGCCAAACAAAACAAATAAAGAATACTTATGAAACAGTAGACATGGCGTAACATGATGCATCTCTGATAGAATAATACCTACTGATACAGTATAGCTAGAAACACTCGTCGAATTATTTAAGAAGCATGAACTCAATTTAGTGTTTACCTTGTCATACCAGAAAAAGTGTAATAATGATAACAGTACTAAAGCGGCCCCACGGCGGGTCCGATCTCCCGGGAGTCTCTTAGCTACACATCCTCTTCATTCCTCTAGCACTTCTTAAAGGTACTTAAGGTCATCAACTTAGAATCTTTGGATTTAAAAGCTGCTGTGTGTTTGATGCTCGTACTGGTTCATTGAAGACATATTGAAGCGGCACCAATACCGCAAAAAAAAGAAGCGCAGCGCCGTCTATCCCGCCAGCGACGAACTACTGAACGTAATCCTGCATCGCGGTATCGGAGTTTTCTGGAGGAACCGCCTTTTTCTATGCAGGCGTGCGGGACTTTACACCCTGTTGCGCATCCCTCTATACTGGTAACCCCGACGTGAGAAGTACACGCAACCTTTCTTCACCCCCACTCCAGTCCCAGTTCCTGCACCCTTACTTCAGTTAAATTAAAAACAAGGGTGACTTGGTCGTTGCGGATTTTGTTCGAAAGAGTTACTGCGGCCCTGAAAAGGAAAGGGCACTATAATAATAATAATAATAATAATAATTTCCATTTATTTCAAGCAACAAGACTCATAGTGTTATTAACAATGCACTTACAAACTATGTTAGTAATACACTTACAAAAATAGAAATACGGATTGTGACATCATTGCTGCAAGGTGACAGGCCCAGCCGAAACCCTGCAGCAGTGGTTCACAAACGCACAATCCAGCCTGCTTGCCATCATAGACAGGATGCTGTTGGCGCTGCCCCGCACCCTACGGACCAAGGATGTGTCTTTAGACCGCAGATTGACGCGCTCAGCAGCACCATGTCGTCGGCGTAGCTAATTTTATTACAACACACGCCATCAATATGACACCCGACACGCATGCTGCTAAGCGCGCCAATCAGATCATTAACGTATAGGTTGAATAGCGTAGGTGAGCACAACCCTCCCTGCCTCACCCCGCACTCCATCCCATACGGCCTAGATAGAGCACCAGCCCATCTCACACTATTGACTTGGTTTCCATACCAGTATTTTAGAGTATTTGTCACCTCTGGTGGCAAACTTACCTCTTCCATCTTCCTCCATAAAATGTCGTAGGAAACCAAGTCAAATGCCCTGCTCAAGTCAAGGAAACATGCGTAAACTGGAGTGTTGCGATCCGTGTAGTACTTCATAGTGTGCTTCACACTCAAAATAGCGCTGTCAGTGGATAATCCAGAACTGAAACCAAATTGGTTATCGTGAACTCGTATATGACTGCTAAGTTGAGCGCTAAGCACACTGTCAAACACTTTTGACATGATTGTGGCAAGAGATATTGGCCTGTAATTGTTCTTATCGCCCATGTCACCAGTCTTATTCTTGACGATAGGCACCACTGTTGTTTTGATCATATCACTCGGCATATAGGCATGACCCAGACAAAAAGTAAAAAGCATGGCCAACACCCTTGGCAAATGCGGACCAGCAAATCGGAGATGCTCAATGCTGAGACCGTCATGACTATGAGGAGCACGGATGGATTTTAGTCAGTAAAAGTCTGACACTCCCTTCTGCTCCACCCAGTGCGGAAGGAGTCATTTCATGATTTACCATCCATGAAAAAGGAGTACCTTGGTCAAAAATGATAACATGAATAAATATAATATTGCCTGGGACAGCAAAAGTCACAAGAATCGTTAGTTTTAGATGTAGGCACAGTCAAAGTCTAGGCTTCATTTCTATTCAATTTATATTAGCTTTTGCTTGTATTTATTGCCTGAATTCCCATTTTGGAAACGATATCTTATGCCTTTATAACCGCCATTTTATTTTATGTTATGTTACAAAATGCCTGTTTTCCCAATCAGTTGCCAAGGGAAAATATTATTACTAGAAATGTGTAAGCTTGTTTTTCCTTTTGGGATTTTATTATTATTTTTTTTATTTTTTTATTAGTGGTGGATTTGCTCTTGACTCTAGTCAATGTTAGATATGACAGAGACAAAGTCTACGATGGAGCGAGCTTACCCAGAAGGAGCCTGTTCACTCTAACTTTGAAGAGATTAGAGCTGTAAGCTTTTGGAAACACAGACGCAGGCAGAGAGTTCCACTCCTTTTCTGTGCGCATTATAAAAGACGTTTGGAAACGCTTAGTGCGAATTGGTGGAATAGCTATTATTTTTTGTTACAGCATTTAATTTTGTGAGATGCAGTTGAAAAATATAGGAACCAATGAAATGAAATGAAATGTGAAATTGCGTTTGTCGAGTTTATAGGTTTTTAGAGTTTAACTATTGACGATTTTCTAGAAAGGAACTTGTAAACTAAGATGGTGTTTTGCGAAAATAATATTTTCTGTACATTTGAGCCTTAAATATAAAACCGGTATAAATACCCTTTGAATGGTCTACCTGGAAGCCATTGAGATCAGCAAATGAACGGCAAAATCAAAACAAAAATTGCTATTTCTTTACACACAAAAATAACTTCTAAGTAGTCTAAGTATTTTTGTATTTTCTTCCTAAAATGCCTACAGGCGTGTAAAGTTTTGTTGTTGAATTATGCGTGTAACGTCTTTTTAGAATTACATACGAAAGTCTGGCTATGATTTTGTTTTTTTTTAATAAACGATTTTCATTCAAAAGTTAAAATATGTTGATGAATCATAGTAGGTACGCATTAACCTTTTTCTGGGAATGAAAGATGTACTTAATAAATCTAAACGGGTACTCGTCATAACTTTTTTCATCAAGAAAAAGATTCTGTTAAAAAATCCTTGTAGAAAGCTACGACGAATTTAATTAAAGGAATGTTTCTTGAGAACTCAAGGATCACCTGCAAACTACGACTGAACCTGAACTTTTCTGGTAAATGATTGAAGTTGATGAATATGCTGGCCACAGAGTATAGAACTGCAGCATTCTCGTAAATATAAGATAAATACAGAAAAATGTACAAGACTTACATTGCATATTTACCCTATTACACTATATTAACCCTAGTTAGTATAAGTGTACGTCAATGATGTGAAAGCATTGTGAAATAGAGAGAGGAGCCTCCTATACAGGCACTGCTAAAAACTTGCTAAAAAGGAGGCTCCAAACACGTTTATATGTAACGTAATTTTCTATTTGTCACAATAATCAATTTTTTTGTATCTGCAGACAGCACTAAAAATAAAATTCCTTGCGCCAAAACGCACGACTTTTGTCATTTTCGCCATTCAAAACCATCAGTTTCTATACGTCACGAGTGTCAAAAGGTGGCACGAAACTTCATGAACACTTCTTGCATGATCTGTCTCCGTGTTCTGTGGTGAGTGTCTTCAATAATTCTGTTGTATTTGTACATCTTTTGTTGGATTTCCCTTAATGAATAAATATGTTGGCAAGGACTGCTTACCCTTGAAGATCGACCCGTGCGGCTGTTATTATTTAGTGACGAGCTATTATGTAGCATAACGTATTAATAAATAAATAAATGGAGTATTTGTATACCTTTACGACGGAAATCTTACACGTGGCGTTGTGTTAGTATCTGCTAATACCCTTGGGTAAAGACTCTGACATTGTTTGTATTGTGAGGAAATATTGAACTATGGACGCTAAGGGAATGTTCTATCTTGACTAATTTAACCTAAAGTTGTGTTAATTATCATGAAGCAGCGTTAGGCAATCAACAGATGAAGAAACTTTGATCTCTGAGTTTCGGCAACTGTCAACCCACATCTAATTAATTATGAAGTTTTTCATAATTTGAAGAAACTGCGCAGAAAAAAGCTACGGTTGCTGCACTTATAAATTCCAATTTACAGCAAGTAGCAACGCTGACGAATTTGTACAGTCGCCGGCAGATATATTGCAGCAGACAAGGTGACCAAATACTTCTGAAGAATTTAAAATGCCAATAATTTCCATAAACTACAAGTTACCATTAGTATCTGAACATTAATTGCTTCATTAATATATAAACAGATGCTTGTCAAGCTTGTATGTTATTGACATTTAAAATTGTTCAGAAGTATGATCACCTTGTCTGCTACAATATATCTGAAGGTGACTGTACTACTTGTGTCAAGTTGCTCGTTTCCGCAATCGGCAACCGGCAACCGCAACGCAATCCCCGTCCATAATAGCATCTTACGGCAACAATACACTTGTCCTTCTTGTTGCTGCGATTATACTAGGTATGCGCCAGATATATGAAGAATAACGGTCATTGACCCACCTAATATTGACACACTTAATTTAAAAACAGAAAAAGTGACATAAAGCTGTCCTGAATCGACATTTAACGTGATCCTTACTGTTCTAGTAATGAAAAATTTACTACGATTGATAATTTACTGTCCGGGGGTATCTACGAAGAGATATTAAGGAAAGGTCAATGACCGTTATTCTTCATTTATCTGGCGCCTACTATAGCAACCGCAAACGGCAACTTAAAAAGTTGATAGTACCGTCAACTATATTTGATCCGTGTATAATACGCCTTGAAATCTCTATCCATACTATACAAAGTTACTTTTGTATTTACAGTATTATTAAGGATGGATTCCTTACTAATACTGTAAATACAAAAGTAACTTTGTATGTCTCTTTGTTACTTCTTCATGTCTTAACGTCTGGACGGATTTAGATGAAACACACACTAGTAGAACACGTCCTGGAAAAGGATATAGGACTTTTTATCCTGAGAGTGTAGTCCATTGGGATAATTTTCGTTTGTATACGGGCGAAGCCGCTGGCAGAATCTAGTGTTAAATACGTCAAAGTTTCCACGAGTAAGGCTGACCCATATTCACTTGATCTACTAAATGTTCGAACTGTGGGCTTCATATTTGCATTATCTACGTATGTAGGTAGGTACCAATGGAACGCGTGCTGTTATTTTAAACTAGAACAATAAAGGCCTTATAATTCAGGGTAACTCTTGGCAGTCGCAAATATCTATTCGTCTCAAGCATCTAAGATAAAATTCTTCTCCTCGACTTTGTTTTCATTCCACCTTCTTTTACATTTCTAGAAATAATTCTTAGAAGATTTCGACTTACATTTCAGAGAAATATCTAGAGGTGTTTAAATCAACAAAACGGCTTACCCGATAAATTGTTTGTCTACTTAAAAAAAAAAAAAGAAAAAACAGTCAAATCACTCGATTTGACTGTTTTTTTTTAATTTTTACTAGATATTTTTAGTTTTATTGTGAGTGAAGGAGACTTCTCCTTCTGTCAGTTAAAATTGAATTCCTTCTCTTTAATGTCAGTTAAAAATTTAATAACCACTCAGGGCGAGTTTTTTCCGTAATTACCCAATCGTTAAAATTATGACGTAAAAATTATGTTCTTCGATCAATATTTACTTTGACCAATGGTCAAAAAACTATTGGCGAAAAACGATGGGTTAGTAACTAACAGTTGATCGAAAAACACATTTTAACGAAATCTTTACCACAATTTAACCATTCATTGAGCATACGCTACGCATCAAGAAACTCGCCCTTATTAATATATATATTTTAATTTGGGCATGCTACATCGTTGACCACATCTTCGCTTTCCATCCGGTGAAGTTCTGGTCCAATGCCTGACTAAAAAAAACAGTTTACGTATTTCTATTGCTATTACCGGCAGATGTGGCGACACTTGGGATAGGTCAATCTTCACTATATTCGTAACACAGCTGTCAAATCCGACTTCTAAAGCGATGTTCTATACCTCTCTACTCAGCAGTAGAGAGGTATAGAACATCGCTTTACCACTAAGGCGCTGGACAGACAGAAAAGACTTAAGACGAGAACGGCGCGCGGATGTCTCTTCCGCGTCCCTTTCATACAAAATGTATAGAAGCGTCGCGATGCAAAACATATAGGAAGGACAGGGACTATTGTAAAACGTACAGAAAGGACGGGGCACGGGCGCAAGCGGACGAGGGACGGGCGTGAACGGGGGTCGGGTATAGCTGCCGGGACTCGCGCGTCGCTGTCACACACAATTACACCACCACAAAAATAACTACGTCACGTCCGTGCCTCGACTGTGCCTCGTTTTTTCTATATGTTTTAAAGAGTCGCGACGGCGCCCCGTCTGTGCCCTGTCCGCGCCCCGTCCTCGTCTTATGTCTTTTCTGTGTGTCCAGCGACTAAGTGTGAAAGAGACTTATTTCATGTCTCTTTCATACTTACTAGTAAAGCCATGTTGTATCCTGCTGTTAAATCCGTCTTCTTGGATTGTCACCTAATTTAAAATGTCGTCTTTCGACTAAAATTATGTTGTGACTTTGTTTTACTTACCCAGGTCAACATGGACAGAGCAGGCGACGCCGAGGGGAACTTCACTGTCATCGGCCTGGTCGCCGACTCCAGTGTTCCCGGAGGATGGAGTGCTCAGCCAGTCGCCACCTTCCGATACGTCAACTCATCGGATTTTCTACCGGTTAGTGCATTATGATACTTTAGGCTGCTTAAGATGGTTTATTTATTTATTCAGGAACAACACATAATAATATTAGAAAAGATTTTACATAAATTTTACATTTCTTTTTGTTTTGTGTAAATATGTCACTTACAGCGGTGTACACAACTTACACACGTTGACATTACATTACACATTATTTTAGGAAATAATTTTACATTTTATTACCCGACTACGGCGAAGTAAAAAGGAGGGTTATGAATTTGACCGATATGTGTATATATGTTCATATCTTCCCTCATAACGTCTAAACCATTTAACATAATTTGACAAATGAGGTGTCATTGGAAGCGTCTAAATTGTCCGCTGGTTATAGGTTAGGTTTTGTTGCAATAAATTGTATGTGGTGCCCTCTAGGGCGCATTAAGACATGAAGTTTTTTTGATTATTAATGTGATCGTGTTGGGTATCAAACTCAAGGACTTAATTTGCACATTTCAAATATACATTTTGTTAGAACAATTTGAACCCAAAAATAATTTGAATAAAAAAGAAGTTCTAAAACTAAAACACAACAACAGAAAATTCACGTTCTAAAAAGTATGAAACAAGAAAACATTCTCATCGCTTATGCTCTTGCGTATGCTTTTCAAGTATCATTAAAATCATTTTATTATTTTCCACTACCACCACCATCTAGCACCTATCGGTAATCATTCAGGAAGTCATTTTATGTTTGTAAACTGCGACATTGTGTAGTCACAGTGCGCCACTCCGGAATGCAGGTTTTTATTGGTCACTTTGACATCGGCCCGGGGCGCTATCTTCTTCGTAATTTGAAGTTGGCGCTAATCATCCACTACAGGCCAGGAAGATATTTTGCTAAACTAAAGTTATCAATTTTTTTTAAATTATGACCTAATTGAAATATTTCGATCAAAACAATAGTAAAACAAAGGATCTTTTAAAGATCTCTTTTTGAGATAAGGCCGCCCATTATGTCACCCTATGGCCTATGTAATGTTTTCCTCATTTACCTTTTCCGTAAATATGTGGCGTACATGTAAATAATATTCTGTTGTAATACAAATTAAGCATACACTATTCATACCATTATTATAAAAAAAATATAATAGTCATATTATTATGATAAGTTTAAATATTGATTAGCACATTATTAATTCATGAATGGATAATTTAAATTGAGAATATTATCTGATAAATTCACTTTTGAATTTAGATCAGAAAAAAATATTGTTTTTTTATTTTTTTATTAGTGATGGGTTTGCTCTTGACTCTAGTCAATGTCAGATATGACAGAGACAAAGTCTATACGGTACACGGTTAAAACTAATAGCTCATTATTATTAAGTAGGTACCTACCTCCGAGTGCGCAGTTACTGAATGAAAATGTTATGCTGCCATTAGTTTCATGTTCAAAGTCATTCCCGGAAGTTTTAATGTACCTAACTTTGCTTTCTCCAATTGATAGAATTCCTAAGTCACCTACACACTACCGGTCCGATCCGGAACAAATTGGTAACTTCATCAGCTAACATTAAGTACATATCTATTCGTTAACTTCAGACAAGTTCTCGTGGAGATGAACTTAATATTGACCTTGAATATTGGGAAATTAATTTATGGCGATAGTAAGTACATGTGGCCAGCTCGTGGCTAAATTATAACACCCGCAAAGTAAAGCTACGAGGTTAAAGGTTTACCGAGGTTGGTCTGTGGATGGGTGATCATCTTAACATTGCACCAAAGAGAGAATATTAAAAAGTCACCGCGGCCCTGGAACGCAAAGGGCATAAAGAGGAACACGGATGGGCTTAAGTCAGCAAGAGTCTGACTAAAACACCCCTGTCACTCCCTTCCGCTCCATTTTCCATCCATAAAAAAACGGATTGAACTTCGAGGTTAAGCTACGCTCACCGAGGTCGGGGCGTGGTTGGGTGACCTAGATAGGTTTACATACCGAGTTTCCTTCATGGTTCGGAAAGCACGTTAAGCCGTTGATCCCGGCTACCATTTGTAGATCTTTGGCAGTCGTTACCAGTCTTGTCAAGGAGTACCGTGTAACCCAGCTAATGGGTTTTAGAGGTCTGGTAGGCAGCCGCTCCACGTAAAATACTGGTATTCAGCTGAATCCGGTTTGACTAGAAGCCGACCCCAATATAAGTAGGGAAAAGGCTAGGCAGATGATTACTCGGTTCATTCTCCATGTTCTATGTTGTTTACTGAAGCCCGCGGCAGTTGGCTGCACAATGGCCGAAGAATGAAAAAATAATGGTTGCTGTTAGCAGCCGGGGTTCAGAAGAAAAGATAGGAATTTATAATAATTACCTATCTATAGAAACTTTAAAAAAATATATACCAACCGAATAGAGAACCTCCTCTTTTTTTAAGTCGGTTAAAAATCACTCTGTGTCAGTAACTCATTCCTTTATGCAAATTCCTAAAAATGTTTTTCTGGCACATTCCCAGAAAACGTTACTTTCGCTCTAGAACTTCTTCACAATATTCATTCAGTCGAAAAAGGATATAACAGTTAATCTAAATATAAAAAAAAATGTGTTGCTGACCAATATCTATTTTTTTCCGCTTTGGCCGTTTTCAGTAACATTCATGTTTATTTCGGCACGAAGTTACTGAATGGATTAAGGAACTTACTTATACTTACTTATTAGAATATGTTCACCGGAGCAAAATAGGTCGCTAAAGTAGTGGTAAAGGAACCGATTCTTTTAAAAATAGTAAATTTATACTTATAATCTATACTAAAATATCTATACTAATATCTGTTTGAACGCGCTAATCTCTGGAACTTTTAATAGATGGGGAATCATCAAATGACCCCTTCCGCTCTGGGTGGAGCTATACCTACGAACGAACGAAGTCGCAGGCAAAAGCTAGTTATTTATAATTTTTAATTTTCGTACTCTATTTGCCTTGACATGTGTAGTTTGCTTATGCAATGCATAAAAAGATAGAAAGAAAAAACACAAACGAGTTTTTTACTTTAATCATTGATATTATTATGTTATTGTCTTCTGCGCTGGCGTTGCCGCTGCGGCTGCGGAGAACCTCAAGCGTCGGAAATATAATAACCTTGTAGGTAGTCATATTTTCGAGCCGTTTGGGGTTGAAACTCTCGGGTCGTGAGGTCCGAGTGTCATTACTTGTTTAAAGATCTGTCAAGACGCTTAGTTGACACTTCGCATGACCCTAGGGCTGGCTTTTACCTCGGACAAAGGATAAGCATTGCCATACAACGTGCCAATGCTGCCAGCCTTTTGGGTACATTACCAGTGGCCTGCGATGCGGAGGAATTTTTCGACGCCGTGTTTTAGATTATTTTTAGTTGAGTCTTTTATTTAAGTGTGTATATAGTTATAGTTCTGAAGATTAATAAAAGTAAATTTATCTTTCATTACGAACTGAAAGATTTATTGAACGGCTTACTATCAAATGGAAGTTTACAACCAATTTCGACATGAATCCAATTATTTCTGAGCCTCCTGTTTTCTTTTCACGGCCACATCAGTATTTGTATCATGTTTTGAAGATAAATTGCCTTTGATCTACCACTTGGAAAATAGGAGATTCTATTCATATATGATTTGTTATATATACTAGCGAACCGAACTGGCTTCACATGGGCTCATACTATATAAAAAATCAATCTCGTTTATCGCTCTTTTTGTTGTTAAAAACCATATCAAAAACCAAAGACTTTCATACAAAGTTGCTCTTCCCACTTCTTCCTCCTTCCTTAGAGTTAACATTTCTAAAAATCCTTTCTAAGCGGATACTTAGGCCTACGCACACCATAACGGAATGGCAGAGGGTTTGTCACCGGTCTGCACACACTAGCCGCTTAGATACGGCACGGCATTTCGGCGGCCTACCTAGACATCCCGCGACTTACCGCGGCATCCCGCCGCAGGATCCTTTAGTGCGCTCTCCAATGCCGTGTCAAGAAATCCCTTTCGATGCCTCGGAATCAATTTAAAATACTGGTCTTTATGTCGTATTCCTACTAACTAGATAAGATCGAATGTCCTTTGGTAAACATTTTGTAAAACAGGTGGTTACAGATTTACAAACATTGTGAACATATTTTAGACAAATATACTACTGTCTAAAATATGTGCACTATGTTTGTTTTATGGCGTACATTATCAACATAAACAAGCAATTACAATTAAGGTGGCATGTCAACAGATTTCATTAAAAAAAAACTATAAAGTTCAGTTAAACAGGTCGTTACAATTTTAGAATTCCAATTTTCAGCTTCCTAGACTCAGTAGTTTTGACTGAACGTTGATTGATACTCCTTCAGGACACGCAATTTTATAAGTTTAGATAGACGATATATTCGTTTACTCATTTATGTGCGAGAGCTATCCCCTAATGAGTACAATGTTCTAATGACTAACCAACCCAGAATTTACACCACAGAAAACCCCTTCTTATTTTAGGGTGTAACCACACCAATCGATCGATGGTAGAATGAATTAGTCGACTTTTGAATTAGTCGGTTTTTTTTCTTTAAGCCACAGCTACCCACATCAATCGATCAATGTCGATCGATGGCATCGATTGGCGGTCGATCGATTGGTGTAGTAACACCCTTAGGTTCTTTCAGTCCATCCTAAGGTTGTCTAGTAGATATCGCTGTCAGCGATAAGACCACAATTTGATTGTAGCCATAGTATTAAGTTAATGTAAAAGAGTTTTGTAAGTATTTTTGGTGTACCATAAAGTATATTTTTTATATATCTATCTATCTATCTACAGTTAATGAGTTTTTAATGTATCATTTATAAAAAGAGTTTCAATTCATCTCTCCATTTACTTTCTAAAACTTACATTACGAAGCTAATGGATATAGTATCATTGTGATTAATTCAAGGTTCAACTTGGGTGACCTGACTATGAATAGGGCCTTTCTTAGACTTTTTAAAGCCTAAAACGGAGCCCTAATATATTTAGGTTCTATTTTCTGACTAAATGACCAAATCCGAGTTGAAATTAATGGTTCAATTTTGAGTTTTACTTCAAACTCGTAATTTTGAACGGCTTGAGTTTAAACGCCTACCAGAAATGCACCTATTTATTTACTACCAATAAATTCGAAATGCCTGCCAGAATGGATAAATGCTCACCAGATTGTGTGTAACCTAACCTCAAAACACTTTAAGTTGCGGTTGCGCACTGTAAAAAGCAAAGTCGGAGCCCCGGGGTGTTTGCTCGCTTTGCCCGACCCTTTCCCTTCCTCCTGACATCCCTTTCTAACCTAACCTGTCCGAGTCGGGGTGCCCCAAGTCCCGTACAATATTTGGTGAGCATTTATCCATTTCGATAAGCGAAGCGAAAATAATTAATATGAAGCTAATATATATTTAACTTGGTACTTAGTCTTAGGGTCTAAAAAATATTTTGGTGAGCATTAAAATTGTACTCATTTTGGACACGCGCCCCATAGGGACAGGATCATATTTTTTTTGAAAATACTTTGATACCGTAGTCTTCTTTTAAGTTTGCCGTGTACCTAATTTTAACAGAATTGATTCCACAGATTTGGAGCAATTTGCCTGAAACAGACAGACACACGAGTTCCATGTTTTTCATGTAGACGTTCAGAAACCTAAAAAACTAAGCCATGTTCTTTTATAACAGGAACTAGTAGAAGCCAAAGACATAGCCTGGATTGGAGGAAGTCCTCCGGTCGCTGAACCAGAGTGCGGCTTCGACGGCATCAAGTGCTCCTTACCGCACGACCCAGGAGTCCTATCTGCAGCAGCGGCCGTCGCAGCAGCGGCCATCTTGGCTGCGGCATTACTGGTCCGCCACTACAGATACGAGCAGAAGCTCGCGTCAGTCCTGTGGAGGATTGAGGCTAAGGATCTGACCTTCATCTCAGCGTACAATGCGCAGAGTACTGACAAGGTAGTGTGTGAAGTGAGTTTTTGTTAAACTATTTAAACTGTTGTCTTATTAGCTGACTCCTATTAATGTTTGTCAATTTCTATGTAAATTGTTGAGGGTTTGAGTGAAACATTTTGGTATTATGTCCAGTAGACGAAAGAATATTATTACTAGAAATCAGAGTCCGAAAGTCTGACAACCAGTCTTACCAATCTTGAAACCCGTTAATGGCTGTTAATGGTTTTTAAGGTAAAATAAGAGTTAGTATTCAGTTGCATCCCACAACATAGCCGGATTTAGAACTGTTTACAAAACACAACGTTTTTGTCTAATTTTCTTGAAGCTTAGAATTAAATTGAACCGTTTGTTACTCTAACCACAGATATTTCGATAGTTACGAATCAGGTCAAGGCTGGGCGAATTACGGAATGCCAATTTCGATGTAGGTTCGCCCACCTGTGTAAAATGTATCCGTCCATTCGAATTAGATCGTATCAGAAGCTGAATATCTGGTTAAATATCTAAATAGGCATTTATATTCTGTACAAAAATTCAAAGGTATTTCATGATTCATTCACACCATGACTGTATTTTTTACGAGAGTTTAGGTTATTTTACTGAAAAAATCTAATAAAAATAGTCCGTCAGATAGATTTCCAAAAAATATTGGACACGTATTATTTATTTTTCGGTCTGTGGATGGGTGACCATCTTAACATATCGAGTTTCCTCCGTGCCTCAGAAAGCACGTTAAGCCGTTGGTCCCGGCTGCCATTTGTAGATCTTTGGCAGTCGTTACGGATTGTCAGAAGCCAGAAAATCTGACTCCAGTCTTGCCAAGAAGTATCGTGTTACCTAGTTAATGGTTTGTGGAGGTGTGGTAGGCAGCCGCTCCACGTAAAATACTGGTATTCAGCTGAATCCGGTTTGACTGGAAGCCGACCCCAATAAAGTTGGGAAAAGACTAGGCAGATTATTTATTTTTTCACGTAAACAAAAAAATGAAGCCAATTCAGTGCGTTGAAAACGCGTGAAGTCACTACGACGCATAGTACAATTTTACCAGCGACGTGATCTGGCAGACTAATTAAATTATTTTAGTAAAATACCCTATTGTTAACATAAAGTACGCTTCATTACAATTATCCATTTTCGAATCAAAATACGCGTTATTATTTATTTGAACTGTGCATTAAATAATAAACATTGAAAAGAAACGTTTCCGCCGGGACTTGGGTTTTGTACTATGGCACCTGAATCGTCTTTTTTTTCATAACGTTACGCCTTGACCTAGAATTTATTTCACCCTTATTGCCACTTTGTCAAGGGCCAAGACAAAGTATTCTGCAGGCCTTCTTGTATTTTACCTCTTCTAACGTCCATCCTTCTTCCAACAGACTTCGATGCAGCATGATATGGAGACCAGGCGCGCTCACACAACGATAGCCATGTACCGAGGCAATATAGTTGCCATCAAACGGCTGCAGAAGAAGAGCATTGACATTACTAGGGCCATCAAGAAGGAGCTGAAACAGGTAAGCAATCAAAGTCTAGAGTAGTCACTGCTGAGACACAGGTATACTGAGGCTGTTGACAAGTGACCTCCTCCTTAGAAATGACTTTTCAAGCAGTCTGATGCAGAAAAAAAACCACAGTTTTTATGTTTTGACATTTTTTTCCTTAATGTATATCCAACATCAACCTTAATATGACCACACCTTTCTCTAACACTCTGTATATTTTCGTACCACAATTTTATTTTATTTTGAAATAAAAAATCACACATGGCCTACATGTGGCTTAAAACAATGAACAACCTTAGACCCTGTGAGGCACAGCTATAAGAGGAGAACAACAATATACTTACCGTTTTAAAATTAGAAGCTCAATAAATTCAAACAGCTGCGATTTCAAATATCAAACGTTACGCGGATTCCATATAAGCACCCCTTTTAAACATGACTATCAAAGGCTTTTGAGCTCAAAACCTGACGGGCAAATGTTGCCTTTAACGGCGTATCCGGCTTACGTTCTTGCTACTAAATAATAATAAACAAAATTTTACCTACATAAGTAAACGAAATAAAATCGTTTGTATCAATGTGAGTAAACACTAGAATACTCCATTTTTTCTATTTTATAGGATAAACATGGTCGCATTATTGATTCCGGTGTGGGAGAGAGACGGCACTACACACGGCGCATAGCACTATCAAATTCAAAGTCTTTTGAATTGTCAGAATCAGTTAGTCACAAACATACAAGTCTTATGGAGAAGAACGTGCAAGAAACTCCACGGACACTCTTTTAGACCATTTTATGATTTACTAAAATCCTGGTTACATTATTTTGTCGCTTCTACATGTGAGAACAATGCAAAGAAAAAAAAAATTCTAAGTATCAAATAAGTATTAAAATATTGAATTAGGCCAGTGACAGCTAAGAGATGACCAGTCTCCACTGATGGCGCCCGTTCACGAACATGACGCGTGCATCAGCACCAGTCAGCTCAACCATTTTGAAGGGAATTGTATGATCCGATTTCACAACGGAATCGTGATGGCATTATTACGTCATAGTAACACACAAGTTATGAGGGGTGTTAGAACAATGTTATGACAATACTGTGCGAGTGACGAATGGTAAAAAACCGGCCAAGTGCGGGTCGGACTCGCGCACGAAGGGTTCCGTACCATTTATAAAAAAAAACGGGAAAAAAGTCACGTTTGTTGTATGGGAGCCCCATTTAAATATTTATTTTATTTTGTTTTCAGTATTTGTTGTTATAGCGGCAACCACAGATATAGATACACAAAGATAACGCAAGAACAACAACTTCGAGTGCCCGTTTCGGTACCCAGCTTACGATCAAAACATGCTATGGCAACTTAGAACAAAATTAAAATTCCATTTTTTTTATTGAAAACAGCGCCATCTAGTTTTTAGTTAAGGGAAACAAATTGCGGTGTTGCTACGGTTAAATACATTTTTTTTTTCTGGGAGTTACTTTATAACATTAATCAAGAAAATTAATATAATTTCATGATCTTCTTATATAAAAATAATAGAATGTATGAATTAGGTTTTTATTATGAGCTTTAATAGTAAAGAAGTTATATTTTGGTATTTAAACGTGCAAAAGTTTGTTTTTGAGTGGCCACACTTGAATTGCAAATGGCTGCGTGAGAGTGTAACTACTCGTGCGCATTTATTTTCATTTTGCAATACAGTTTTTGTTGTTTCGCTAGTGCATCTGTAGGTTGAGTTGAGCATTCGTTTCTCCATGTTGTTGAGCCGCGTTACAATTCGTTCGTACGTTCGAGTTGTGTGTGTTGTTGTTGTAAACAACTGGTGCAAAGATATCAATAATGTTCTCACTGGAAAAATAACCTTTTGGGATATTAACGATTCAATGAAAGAAAAGGCTAATGTGCACTACCCTAATCATAAGGGACGAAAAAGGCGAACATAAAATTTAATTGTAAATGTGTGATGTTTTTCTAAATAAAATGGTTTAATATTCAATTATGTGGTTTTTTTTCCTTTGTGTAGTACGTATGTTTGTAGTATATAGCGGATACACTCATCTCTCTACCTAATATCATAAAGGATCAGACAGCAGCGATATACCTACCAACCTATACATTTATTTATATAAATTAGTTCCCTTAACTAAAAACTAAATGGCGCTGAGTTCGACCACTTCCTAATATTAAAAAATAAGGTAGAGTTGCCTGTCTATAGCCAGTATACTATTGTAGTCTTTGGATCAAAATTAGTATGCCGCCACTTTCGCGCTAAATTTTCATCCTGGTGGCAACAGAAATACATATTCTGTGAAAATTTCAACTGTTAGCTATCATGGTTCATGAGATACAGCCTGGTGACAGACAGACAGACAGACGGTAATAGGAATAGGGTCCCGTTTTTTACATTTGGGTATGGACCCCTAAAAAATTAAGCATAAAAGAAGTTTAAAGACATTATTTTGCTTTTTATACACCTACATTTTTGGGCATTTTATTAGTAAAATGTATCATTGCAATAGCGATGATTCCTGGTTAAAAATACATGATTCTATTTAGTCCGTCACTCAGATTATTGAAAAATATTGGACACGTTGTTTTTGCTTTATCAAATCAATAAAAAATGAGGAAGATAAAACGCAACAAAGATCAGGAGTGGGGGCTGATGACGTCACGAGTACGTAGAAAGTGTAGCACGAGTTTTCAACGCACCGTATCTTTTTAACCGACTTTTAAAAAAGGAGGAGGTTCTCAATTCGGATGTTTGTATTTTTTTTTTTTATATTTGTTCGGGCATAACTCCGCCGCTTGCCAACCGATTTGAAAAATTCTTTTTTTGTTGGAAAGGGTATACTTCCCAAATGGTCCCATTGAAATTTTATTAAAATCGGTACAGCAATTTGGTTATTAAATCCAAATAGCTGGAAAAAAATATGTGGAAAAATCATCCATGTATACGAAATTGCGTATTTTTGCTTTCCTGTGACTTTCCAGTGGTGTTGTTAGGTGTGGGGTACCACTAAAAAGTAAAAAATAAAAAACTTTTTCACAAAAAATAAAAACCGACTTCAAAAAAAAACACTACAAAGTACAAAATAACTTTAATTTCGGAAGTCGGTGTCAATTAACTAAGAAGCAACTAAACACCGACTACCGAAACTAAAGTTATTTTGTACTTTGTAGTGTTTTTTTTGAAGTCGGTTTTTATTTTTTTTCATTTTTTGTTTACGTGAATTAAAAAATACGTGTCTAATATATTTTTTGGAATTTCAGAATTTAGAATGACGGCCGCTATGGCTCACGCACAATGGTCCACAGCAAGACTAAGTGCGGAAACCATACCAATATAGATAGATAGATATTTTTCGGAAATCTATCTGACGGACCAATTAGATTTTTTTAGTCATCTACCCACTGAGGCATGAAATGAAAGTAACATGCATCAGTGGTTACACAAAGCTACATTGCAACATTTTTATCCGTAGATATTAAAAACATACCAAGGTCAGTTAAAATAAATCAAAAGCAACCCAAACGAGAGAGCAAAGAATATTTTTCTAATTTCCTGATCACCGAATATCGGGACCGAGACGTATATACGTGGAATGGCAACATCAATATGTATTGGACGACAATTTAACTGGCCTTGAGCTACATTTTCAACAATAGTTTTACATTGAGATTTTTTTTACGTGTGATAAAAGCTTTCCATTTTTAGCCACTGCTGTAACGGGTAACTTTAGGTTCCTTGGTTCATTAATCTGGTATCTAATGAGACATGAACTCGTTTTCGCTTGTTATCAATCATGTGACTTTTGTGTAGGTAAAGTTGTCAGTAAGTTTGTTGTTGAAGTTTCAAGGTTACAGATTATGTTTGATCACAAAATGTTTAATTTTAGTGATAATTTATCTGTGGCAATCCAGAGTTTAAAACTTGCTAGTGTGACACCCGGACACCCCCATGGCTTGGAAAGCACGTGAAGCCGTTGGTCGTCTCGGATTGCCAACCAATTCACGCCTTTTGGCTCACAGTCATGTACTTTTATGTAATTGCCCTAAGGTTATTCGATACCAAAGACAAACCAGCAATCTTTTCTCCTATCTATGGCAGTAATACAGTTCGTCCTTTATTCTCAAGTAGTCCCATACTATTACATTTTATAGGCTAGTAAAGTTTATGCCCATAGTAAAATATTCAGGGTATTTCAGAAATGCGTGGTCATATTTAAGGGTATCTAATTTAAAGTAATAAACTACTATACTTACTAATATTGGTGGCGCATGTTGGATCATTTGGCACCCTTCAAAATGGTTGAGCCAAATGGTGCTAGCGCAAGCCTCATGTTCGTAAGCAAGCGCCGTCAGCTAGGACTGGTCATCTCTCAGCTACCACGGTTTATTTTAATTATGTGTTCTTTGAATAGTTGCTTTTTTACTCCGGACGCGTGATCGTGCAAGTCTTTCTATATATATATGTTTGTATTATTTTCACACGAATGATGTAACCATATCATTGTAAAAAAATATTGATATAAAGAGTGTCCGTGGAGTTTCTTGCACGTTCTTCTCCATAGAGATCTACGCTTTGGAACGTGCAAATATGACTGACCGACTTTGACGATTCAAAAGAGCCTGTTATGGTTTAATTGAAATAAATGCTTTGGGTTTGAAACCTGCATTCAGTTAGAAAGCCGACTCCAACATAGCTGGTATTATGTAGTTGGGACACGTCATACAGAGATTAATGCTATTGGTAGCATCAAATTTTTGATTGAACTTTAAAATAATGCTACCAACTGCATCAGACTACTTGAAAAAATATTTGTTTGGAACTTAGTAGTTTTTATGGACGGGTTCCGTACCCAAAGGGTAAAAACAGGACCCTTTTACTGAGACTCTGCTGTCCGTCTGTCTGTCACCAGGCTATATCTCATGAAACATGATAACTAGACAGTTGAAATTCTATTTCTGTTGCTGCTATTACAAAAACAGAATAAAAAATAAATATTTAAGCGGGGCTCCCATACAAGAAACGAGTTTTTTTGCCATTTTTTTAAGATAATGGTACGGAACCCTTCGTGCGCGAGTCCGACTCGCACTAGGCCGGTTTTGTTTTATACAAGTCAAGTTTTTTTTGGCAGTTGTTCTGATTCAGGACATCACTCTTAAATATGACCACGCACTTCTGGAACACCCTGTATAAGTTGGAAACCTTGAATCTATTCCTGTCCAAAAAAAACTATCCATTTATCTAAACAAAGGACTTCCTTCAAGGTTTTGATTGGATTTCACTTAGCATTGAAAAATGAAGATTTTCTTCTTCTTCAAATGTCAGTGTCTCATGAGTTTTTTTTAATTAACTTCTAAATCCCGTTCGTAAACATATTATACGAAATTCTACTGTTCTGGAGTCACTTTAAAATATAAAAAGCAGATTGGGTAGATGGCAAGTCATTGATTAAATCATTTGACTATATGACAATCGATTACTATTTTCTAAAAAGTCTAATGTAATACACATACATACACTACACCTACATTCACACTAACACACACATTCACATGCATTTATAAATAATATATGAATAGTGCTTAAGATTTTGTTCTCTAAAATGTAAAACATTTTATATTTTTTTTTTTTTTTTGTTTATACATAATAATAATGCCTGGAACACTGTCGTCTCCCCTCTTGGAGGTGGGCGCTAATGACCGCGACACAGTATTCCTATACTAATGCGGTTATTAACGAACACAATATTTTGTAAAATTGTTTCTTGTTCCAATAAAATATTTGAATTTGAATAATTTGTTTGAAATGCCGCAACCTACGCGACGCTACGAATTTATGTATGTGTAGCGGCATTCATGCCGCCACAAAAATCAACGTAGCAGAATCAACATCACAACAAATGAGCACTCGGGCAGTTGCCCACCAGACACAAATAACCGTCTGGTCGGAGGATCCTCTCTTTCCAGTGGAGGTATGTGGGACTTTACTCTCTGTTCCGCTACCTTCCAAATATGTACATAATAAAATTATATCTGAATTTAAAATCCATACTCATATTGTAAATGTAAAAGTATCTGTGTAAGTCTTCCTGTCCGTTTATTACATTTTCATGTCTAAACCACCGAACAATATGATGATTTTTAGTATCAAGATAGATTGGTCCTTGGATAATAATATAATTTTCATCCCACCATCTCGGAAAGAGTATTTTTAATCTTCAATATCTGAGTAGAAAAGCCGTTTTTATTCTCTAGAGGATAAAGTAAATTTAATTTAGAACATCGTGTGCACTAAGTTTGTGAATTAAAAAAAACATTAAACCTATTTACTGCTACCTCTATGGTGCCGAATATATCATACAACTTTTTAATTTGTTAAAAACTCAGACTCGGAACCTTCTTGGTGTTCTTTTTTCAATTTGCTTTGTACGCGGTTCTTTACGCGGCATTTTTTCACGTCATTGTTAAACCTTATATTAAAAACAAGAAACTTGAAAACAAGTGAAAAAACTAAAATGAGTGATTCTAGCGACGAGGAAGTTTGTTTGACGCCAACAGAATTGACTGAAACTGTTAATAATGCGCAAATGAGCTTTCTCCCTCAACAATCACGCGAGAAGTATTTATAACAGTACGATATGTTCAACACGTGGCGACTAGCAAAAGGAGCCAAAACTTTCTCAGAAAACGTTTTGCTGGCATATTTTATAGAATTATCCGAGAACAAGAAAGCAAGCACTCTATGGAGTACGTATTCGATGCTAAAAGCAACAATAAAGATGAAAAAAGACATACATATCGATACCTATCCTAAATTAGTGGCATTTTTAAAAAGAGCCTCATCTGGTCATCAACCAAAAAAATCGAAGGTTTTCACAGTATCTGATATTGAAAAGTTTCTTAACGAAGCACCCGATTCCGTATATTTGGCGGCAAAAGTAAGTCAGTTGTACATTCAGTATCTACTTAAGTATATTAATCTCAATTAAATAGTATACTTAGTAGATGTTGATAGGCATAATTATGCGTTCATATCAATTTTATTCATTTATCTACTACAATACTCTTCACGTTACAGGTTGTTCTTATTATTGGAATAAACGGAGCATGTCGAACTAATGAACTAACACAACTTAATGTCAAAAACATTGAGAAACATTCAGATGGCTTACTTTTAATTAATTTACCTAATACAAAGACAAAAAGAGACCGCAACTTCGTCATTCGCAAGGAATACGTAACGATTGTTGAGAAATATCAAGCCTTACGCCCGCCTAACACTCCAATCAATTGATTTTTTCTACAGTATCGCAATGGAAAGTGTATTAGACAGCCTATGGGTACTAATAAAATTGGCAATATCCCACGAGAAATAGCAACATTTCTTGAACTTCCAGAACCCCTGTTGTACACGGGTTATTGTTTCCGACGAACTTCAGCCACACTTTTGGCTGATTCCGGAGCTGATCTCCTGTCCCTTAAGCGCCACGGAGGCTGGAAGTCCAATGCAGTTGTAGAGGGATACATAGAGGATTCCATCCAAAATAAGTCTAAAATATGTGAAGGCATCGTAGGAGCCATTACACTGAAAGAGCCTCAATCGGATCCTTGGACTGGCCCTTCTACATCAAAAATAAGCCGTTATGAAACACCTAACCATCTCCCTCTCTCTCCAACATTCACGCCAAGGGAATCCGATGAATCGGTAACGGTACACAAGTGACTAACACCAATATTACAGTACCAAACAAAAATATTACACTCAATTTAAATAACTGTAGCAACGTTACTTTAAAATTTTCTTAATTATACCTTAGTACTATTTTGTTATAATTTAAAGATTACTCTGTAATACTTACCTGTCATAATGTAGTAATTAATACCTAAACTGAAATAAAAGTGTACCTATCTTGTGATTGTAAACGTTTTTTTTTGCATTTAGTCATTTCCTCGCTGAGGTGGAATGAAAAGTTACGTGTTGCACTCGAGTGCAAAGATTTTTCACCTCGTGCTCTTTTGATTCCCTCGCTAACGCTCAGGATTCTAATTTTGAATCACTCGCTGCGCTCGTGATTCAGTTTTAGAATCCTTCGCTTGCTCGGTCATCAAAATTGAACACGCGGTTAAAAAGCAACTTTGCACTCTTGTATAACAAATAACTATTAAGAACTTTTTATATCAAGAAAGGAGTTAGTTCACTTGGTTCAATTTCCGACTGTAACGCGGGCGAAGCCGCCGCAGAAGTTAGTTTTTACAAATAATTTATTAGAATAAACTTTGATATTTTTTCTAGAATAGAATAGAATAGTGTCTATTATGTACAGCATAAAAGTTACAGAAAATACAGATGAAGAAAACATTAGCTAGGGTGACACAATGGGCCTTATCGCTTAAAGAGATTTTTTCGAGACAAATCTTTGGATGGATTTGAAAGAGAAAAGGAAAGACGTTACTAGATAATTGGGTCGGGATGAAGTTAATTTTAGAAACATTGTTTGAGTGCTGTTGACGTGTGTTTTCTTTTGGAATACAATGGAGATATAAAAAGACTTTTCCAAGGGTTTCCAATAAATCTTAAATTCGGCCCCAATCCTACCGACACGCACGAAATTTTTCCTAAATCCACAACAAGATTTATAGCCTGTAGGGTAAAAGTTATTCTTAGTAGGTGACCTGACTCTTGACATAAGATCCTACTAAAGTCGAAGTCTATTTATAGAAGTAGTGGTCTGTATTGTGCGGATGGGACTCTGCGAAAGATTATCAGGCTTATGGCCTGTTTTACTATCTAACTATCTACTAAATAATCGAACAGAATTTGTATGAAATAATTCCAAGTAATTCTTAATTCTCTATTGTACACCATAGCAACTTGCAGTGAAGAAAAGTTCATGTACATAGGCGAGCTTGAGTTTTCTTCCAACAAACCTTTTATAGTGATAGAGACAGATCACAACAGAGGGTACGATCCAGTGCACATAGACACACGTCTATGTGCACTGGATCGTACCCTAGGCTAGGGTCAGCGTAAAATGTCTTCTTAGTAGTGTTACTAAGAAGACATTTTACGCTGACCCTAGCGGAATTTGTTCGAAAGAGTCACCGCGGCCCTGGAACGCAAAGGGCGTTTGGAGGATCACGGATGGGTTTTAGACAGTAAGAGTCTAATACGGGATCCCTTCCGCTCCGCTCAGAGCGGAAGGAGTGGTTTAATGATTTCTCATCCTTAAAAAAAATTCGCTGACTATTATATTGCGGTAGGTACGTGTTCGAAAGAGTCACCGCGGCCCTGGAACGCAAAGGGCATTTGGAGGAACACGGATAGGTTTTAGTCAGTAAGAGTCTGACACTCTCTTCCACTCCACCTGAACGAAAGAATTAAGTTGATGGATATAATTTAAAAAAAAAACAAAACAAAAACGCTGACCCGAAGAGAATCGAGGTAGATGTCTATAATAATCTATTTAGTCCTTCATTTAGGTGTCATCCGAACACAAAGAGGTCCTCCCGCAAATACGCAATCGTCTCGTTTATTTGTTCGGCAAATAAACTGCCTTCCAGTTTTGCATTACTTATTACCGCGACGAACGCATATTCGCACGAGCTGATTGCTTTGTAAATACAACAGACCGGTATTTTTTTCTTTTGCCTCGTTGAAACTTTTGATGACCCACCTTGGTACTCTTTTTACCTAAACGTGACGTCACATGCCCCAGTTCTAAACTTCGATGCCTTTCATTACGTTTCCGAACCTCCACATTATGGAAAAAACCAAACGCTTATAGTTTCACTCGTGTGTCTGTCTGTCCGACTGTAACAGCTGATATTTAAAAAAGTATGATGTACCGTTCGTGTTGCATGTATGTATGTGCTAAATAAATGATATTGTATGTCTTTCTTTCTCTAAAATTTAAATCGTTTTTCTGGGAGATTGCCCTAAGCAATTAGACCGCTAGTTTGGCGAGATGGATTGTAATTACTGAAAATAATTAGTATTTACTAATAACACCGTTACTTAATTATACCAAATGTCTAGTAATTGGGGAGACGGCTTTGGTCTGAAAATTACAAAGTAAATTGAGTGGCTCATGAGCCTGAAATTAAACGGTACCGGTGGCATATTAAACACTACCGGCGGTAAATTAAACACTAACGGTGTTGATTAAACGCTACCGATGGTAAATTAAACCCTACTGGTAGTAAATTAAACGCTACCGGTGGTAAATTAAACCCTACCGGTGGTAGGCTATGCGCATTCTAACTCTGCGCTAACACGTTTTATAAGTGCCCATGTAGGCCTCTGTAAAATAAAATGCTTACAATGATGATGTTTGGTGTAACCTTGAACGAATATTTAATTACACATGTGCCCCAGATACATGTACCAAATATTTTAGTATCTGTGGAAAACTGACCTTGATCTGTTAATGGGGCACCGATCTCTTCGGAAGCGTGGTATTGGGGTTACTCGTGCGAAATGCACTACAATGTGGTTGTTTGTGTATGTGAGTTTATTTCCTTGTAAACGCAGCCACGATATATGAGTAATTCCTAAAGTAGATTCCAGATAAATGTGCAATAACGGTTATTGACCCACATACATTTATTGACTTTCTTAAAATCAAAAACAGAAATAAAGACTTAGAGCAGTCCTGAATCTACTAATGTAAAATGGTTCATAATGTATTGTTCGGGTATCTACGAAGGGATATTAGGGAAAGGTCAATGTACTTTATTGCAAGTTTAGCTGGCACAAAGTATAGTGAGTTTTTTAAACGTTGCCCAATGTGCCCAAATTTAAAAAAAAAAATCCTATTTCCTTATGAATTCCGTCCTATGGTAATGATTGTTCAATTCAGTTGCTTTTACTACATTACGTATTAGTCTTTTGTTCCCACAAGAATTAATATTAATAGGTATTTATGGGTGGCAAATTTTTATTTTTAACATTAGTTTTCAGCAATGTGTTGTATTTTTCAGCAATAAAAAAAATATGTTATCCAATAATACAGAATCGTTAAACGGTAATTACCTGCTGCAATTTATTACTGAGTTTGCTTCAGGTTTTAATAGCCAGTTTTTTGGCAATATACACACGAACATAACCACTACTATTCTAATTCATTTTCTATTATTTTGACCATGTATTTAAGTATCATATATGATGCACAGGACCAGTTGTTGTGGCGACTCTTGGGGGAGGCCTATGTCCAGCAGTGGACGTCTTTCGGCTGATATGATGATGATGTTTGTATCCCAAACGGTGTATGATGACCGTTTGGGTAAAAGAGCTAAAAGAAATACAGGAGCATGATAAGTGGCTCAGTATGGTACATTATCCAATAATCCATACAGGTTTGGACTGTATACGTACTCGTATGTAACACTAAAGAATATTTAAAAAGTGTAACTATTTCTTGCCCGGTCTTCTCCATAAGAATCTACCATTGCGAATGGACACATGAATAAGTTTATTATTTCTCTATATATAGCTATTATTGTAACTAAATATTTAAAACATTTAAAATAAACGTTTTGACTTTGATTTTATTTTTCCACCAGATTCGCGAACTTCGCCACGAAAACCTGACTGCTTTTGTGGGCGTCTGCGTCGAAAGTGGTTCCGCATGCATCGTCTCCGCCTACTGCTCCAGAGGATCCCTGGCCAGGGTCCTCGCAGACCGTGACCTGCACCTGGACGACATGTTCGTGGCCAGCCTGGTAGCCGACCTCCTCCGAGGACTGACGTACTTACACGATTCAGCCTTGATCTCGCATGGGAACCTGTCTTCGAGTAACTGTCTGGTGGATAGCCGATGGGTGTTGCAGATCGCTGATTATGGACTTCATAATTTGAAATGTGAGTCGTTTCTGTTCCTGGGTTGTATCTTAGATTGAAGACATGGCTGGAAGAGTTTTGCTGGAAACTTGTTGCACTAGGTTTACTTTAGTGCCATAGAGTGGCAGACAAGCAGAAGTCCTACCCGATGGTATATGCTTCGTATTTCAATTTTTTTCATTAGGAATCTAGTGTAGACCGGTTTTATAAAGTTTTATGAAGTGCAGTATCCACTAAGCTTTAATCGGCTGCACGTTTATAAAGTGTTGACTGTCAGCCTAGTTCAAACAATTTCTAAATACCATTGACATATTAAATATTCTACCGTTACACAAGAACGTTCATACAAAACTTTTGTTCAAATACCAGTAAGTTAGAAATAAAGTTCGCTGCAGTGCTAAAACATTGCTGTCGTCTAACTGAACTATGTAAATACTACAAAACATGCAGCGCTAGATCGGTAATAAAGCATAGTTTTCAAGAAACTTCGTAAGCGCCATAAAATTCCTGGTGCTTACGCATTAACGTCAAAGCCACACTAAAGTTAGTTGTAAATGTAGAGTCAGCTCCACTATTACGGAATCCGGGACGCCTCGCTGGATCTTCTTACTTCTTACTTGAGTGATAGGATTCAGAAGTAGATGTGAACGGTACAAGATCTTCCGGGTCTGTAGTCAAGATGGGGGTCCCCCAAGGCTCAATTTTAGGTCCTTTTTTATTTATTATTTATATTAATGACTTGCCGTACCTCATAAAGGATAAGCACGATATAGTGTTGTTTGCAGACGACACATCACTTTTATTTAAACTCGAGCGTCAGCAGCTGGTAACTGAAGATGTTAATGGTACCATCGCAACTGTAGTTAACTGGTTTAATATTGTTAATCTTCTGCTAAATGAGAAAAAAACTTAATGCATAAAGTTCACGTTACCACATGTTAGACAAGTGAACACTAGTGTGTCAATAAAGGGGGAAGAGGTGAAACCCGAAGATACCACTGTGTTCTTAGGCATAACTTTGGATGCGAAACTACAGTGAGGCCCTCATATAGATAAACTGTCAAAAAAACTTAGCTCTGCAGCATACGCCGTTAGAAAATTTTTAGAGACAGCCCGTTTAGTATACTTTAGTTACTTTCATAGTGTGATGTTATACGGCATTCTGCTGTGGGGAAATGCCGCCGAAATTCAGACAGTATTTGTTTTACAAAAAAGGGCTGTTCGTGCTATTTATAAATTAAGTCCCAAATACTCCCAGAGACAAATTTAAAGAGATTAATATAATGACTGTGCCCTCTCAGTATATTTATGAAAATCTTTTGTATGCACATAAAAATATTAATCTATTTAAAAGATACAGTGATATCCATAACGTAAATACTAGGAACAAACACAATTTTGTCATTCCTAAAACCAGGCTCAAGAAAATAGGTGGTTCATTTAGATGCCAATGTATTCGTTTTTATAATAAACTCCTTAGCCATGTTCAAGACCTTAGTATTAATAAGTTCAAATTATTTATAAAACGTAAGCTATGCCAGAAAGCTTTTTATACAATTAAAGACTATCTTGAAGACAAAAAGGCTTGGGATTGAGCTGCTTCAATGATGTACATGGCCTAATGTTACATTTATCCGTTATACCTTTTTAATTTTTAGACATTGTCATTTTTTTTTAAGCTTTGCTGTATACTTTTCGTTCATCTCGTTTGTAAATTTTGACATGAATGTTTACTTTGTTAAGTATTCTATTTTTATTATTTTTGACATGGAATATTTACTTTGTAAAGTAATATACCTATACATATTTTTTTTTTAGTTTATTATGTTTGACATGAATACTTACTTTGTAAAGTATTTTTTTTTATTATTATTATTTAACTAATTTTGTGAATATGGGGACTATGTGGGTTATTTTCTTCTTATTTTTCTCTTCTTTGGAATACTTCTTCTTCTTTGAAGTATTTTTAAGGCGGTCTGGCAGTTTGAGTACTTTTGCGGCCTACCCAAACGTCCTTTCTTTGGCATGTTCGTCGGTTCGTTGAGCTCCTTTTTGGTTCTAAGTTGAGCTACTCGACTACTGACCAAAGCTTGCACTGACTGGACGGGTCCACTCAAATCTGTGTGGTTCTTTCCTCAAAAGACCATTTCAGACAATGATCTGCATGATCCTCATATCGTATTGTGAATGTGGGACCATGCAGATCGCTATGATAGGGGTTCATTTCATGTTAGTCAACAATGTCTGGCAGTTTGAGATTTTTTTTTATGCGGCCTACCCAAATGTCCTTACTTTGGTATTGTTCGTCAAATCGTTGAGCTCCTTAAAGTTCTAAGTTTGAGCTCCACAATAACTGACAAATGCTTGCACTGTCTGGACAGGTCCACTCAAATCTGTGTGGCACTTTCCTCAAAAGGCCACCTCAGATATTAACTTACATGGTTCTCGTATGATTAAATGATAAATGATATTTATTTTGTAAGTAGGTTAAACATAACACTTTTACACGTCAATATTTTTTGGTCATTTTAAGCTAGATGAGGCCGGTGTTTCCTGATTTGACCAGTACAACTTGTATGGACTTCAAAAGAGACTGTGACATCTGAGTTTGTTTCGGTGTTTCTTCTCAGGGTAGTCAGCTAGGAAACACCGGCCTCACCTAGCTTAAAATGACCAAAAAATATTGACGTGTAAAAGTGTTATGTTTAACCTACTTACCTACAAAATAAATATCATTTATCATTTACTGCTTCACTAACACAATGAGTGTTCGGAACGTCACATCTAATACGTAGTAAGTACATTATTATATCGATGCTAAATACTATAAACCCTGATTTTTTTTTAAACAGATTCGACGTTAATATTACAAATTCGAAAGTAACTCTGTCACATTTTCTCGCCTATACTGCTGAACAAACTTTGATATTTTTAAAAAAAAATTTTTAATTATTTTACCTTGTGCTCGATGAAGAGCATCGGATATCTTTATCAAAGGAGTACCTACGTTCTTTTGAGATAGTATCTGAATTTCATGTGGACAAAGTTGCTGTGGAAAGTTAATATTTTTTTTTATTTATTATTAGTGATGGGTTTGCTCTTGACTCTAGTCAATGTCAGATATGACAGAGACAAAGTCTACGATGGAGCGAGCTTACCCAGAAAGAGCCTGTTCACTCTAACTTTGAAGAGATTAGGGCTGTAAGCTTTTGCAAACAAAGACGCAGGCAGAGACTTCCACTCCTTTACACCAGTGATCTCCAATGACGGAAACACGATTCAATAAAACCAATAAGCGATTTCATATCCTGACGAATAAGGCTAGTAGGTCAACAAAACCTGATATGAACTCTTGAAATGCCTTGTTTTCAACCTATGCTTTGTTTTTTGGTGCTCAATGACCGAGTTTTCACGGAGCCCGCATTTCAGCGAGGTGCAAACCTGATAGATTTACAGAGCTTTCATTTGGACAAAAGTTTTTATTTATACTGCTGGAGTTAGGAAAATAGGAGGTGCTAGTATCGTGAATTTATTTTTGTCCAAACCGAATATTGTGCGTTAATACTGAATGACGGACACACAGTGTCGTTTAAGGCCGCACATGGAATAGACAATGCCATGTCTTATCTATCCCTTACGCAGTGGCCACTTCAAAACCCACTTAAGAAAAAAAAAATAGGCTGTGTCAATAGACATTCTTTCAGCGATAACGCTTTCCTAAAGAAATAGACAAGACAATAGACGATATAGAAATAGACAAGCACAATTGAAATTTCACGTGATCAGTCCCCTACACTTGGACCTTTCGACAATTGATGCTTCGTTTCTTTCTTTCGATGTTACTGATAGCATGTTACTTTGTCTAGAGAGGCTACCCACCAGAGGCCTATTTAATAGAGCCGACTGGTGTCAGGTGACAAGCGACAAGTTTTGGTAATAAAGTTCAAGTGTACATCTATTTTTAAAACCGCATCCAGTTGGACTGAAAGTCGACCCCAGACAGATGTCGACTGGCGTATAACAGCTTTTTTAAATTTTTGCAATGTAATTCTGCAGTCATAAGAAAAAAGGTCGTATATGTTACGGCTAATAGCTGAATTACGGCTACACCTAGTTTTAGCCGGCTACAACTAGGAGCAGCCAGCCTCATGTGGTTAAACTTAGATGTATCCTACTTATCTTCGGTTAGAACTTGTAAATTAATACATCATATTCGGTCATTGGCCATCCCGACTCGGACAGGTTAGGTTAGAAGGGCTCCGCGAAGCGGGGCTCAAGGGTATTTTACGTGGAGCGACCGCCTACCAGACCTCCACAACCCATTAACTGGGCAACACGGTACTTCTTGGCAAGACTGGAGCCAGATTCTCTGGCTCTGCGTCTGACAATCCGTAACGACTGCTAAATATCTACAAAAGACAGCCGGGACCAACGGCTGAACGTGCTTTCCGAGGCACAAATGACTTACCCATGTCACTTATGTCGCTGATTAAACGGCGCAGTTCAATAAAAAGGCTAGGCTTTTAATTAAACGGCTGACTAAGCTGCGACATATGTTTTAAATTGATTTTTAGTGACCATTTAAGTTTTAAGTGAACTTTGCTTTGTATGACGTAGAATTTGTTGTTCTTATTTTCAAATACTATGATAATAACTTCATGTAGTAAATGTGTATACTTAAATGAATAGTGTTCAGTAATTTTTCGTTTCTTATCTTCATGAAAAGGCTTTCTCCCTTCACGAAAATGTGTTTCAGACTGAATATATTCACCACAGTAATAACTGGTATTGTATGACATTATTTGTCTGGAATCCACGACCTTAGACACAAGGTGACCCGCGCCATTTCGTTCACATCAAATCGTTGTAATCAGGAGTAATTTATTACATAGCTCCAATTTAAAAATCCTCGTAAAAAGCAATAAATTAAATGAGCAAACGCATTTTTTCTTTCATCGTTTAATTTTGGGTAACTAATGGGATTTCGAGATTTTTAGGTATTGGTCACAAATCACAATATTCACGTATAGTCTGACTAGTTCCCGCCAGTGACTTTTCCCGCGTGTAAAGTTGACTGTTCGCCTCGGCCCACATACGTAAGTCCATCAATGCCTAGTTGTGGCCAAGGCTTTTATAGTACTTTTCTCAAATAATGCGCGGAAATTAATACTAAGTAGTACCTAGAAAATTAATCAATGACGAACAACAATAATTTTTCCCGCGTTAAAGTGCTCATTTGTTTTTTTTTTTTCAATAAAAAGCTTTCTATTTGCAAGCCAGCTCGAAATTTAAACAAAACTTGTGATAAATTACCTCCTTGGTTGCCATGTTTCGGAGTAAAGGATCGTTCCATTTTTTAATTACACGACAGATATGAGTATACTATGTAATTTATTTGGCCGCTAAAACACGACAGATATGGATTTTCATACAACTTTTGCCGGCCGCTGCTCGCATGTATTTGGCCAGTACAGCAATTTCGATTTTTCTCGAAGAAGGTTGTCAAAATAATGCTCAAATTTCCAAGCATGTTTGAGAAAAATAAATTAATGCATTGTCCTTGTCCATGCCAGATTTCCTAACACAATTATTGTCCTCCACCAGATGGCTGTTCCGACGCTGAAGACGCCTTGCGAATGGAGCGCCGCATGCTGTGGAGGGCTCCAGAACTCCTGAGGGACCCCAACCCTCCCCCCAGAGGATCGCAGAAGGGAGACGTATACTCTTTCGGCATTATCCTGTACGAGATCCTCGGGAGGAACGGACCCTGGGGAGATACGAATCTTACTAATGCTGGTGAGTATTTAACATTTAAAAAGCAACTTTTTGTATTTTAAATACAAATCTAAATATATACAATTAAAATAAAAACTCCTTACTGACGTCAAAAAATTCGTCCGCATCGCTGTCGACTGGAAGTGAGCCCAAAATACTGGCGGCATTGCCACGTTGTATGGCAATGCTTATCCTCTGTCCGAGGTAAAAGCCAGCCCTTGGGTCACGTGAAGTGTCAACTGAGCATTTAGCAAGTCCTATAAATAACGCATGAGCACTCGGACCCCACGATCCAAGCGTTTCACCCCAAAAGACTGGACCGCAGGGCGACATAGTAGTATTTTTTTTTTTTTTTTTTTTTTATTATTGATAGGCACGCGCTTGACCACTATCTCACCTGATGGTAAGCGACGATGTGGTCGAAGATGGAGCACGCTTGCCTAGAAGCAACCTATTCACTCTTGACTTAAAGACTCCCAGGTTGTAGCTATCAGGAAACACAGATTCCGGCAGGGAATTCCACTCCTTAGCGGTACGCACAATGAATGTATTCCCAAAACGCTTTGTGCGTGTGGGTGGGATGTCCACCATGTACCGGTGGCGCATCGCCGTACGTCTTGTGGTCCGATGATGGAACGGGCTAGGCGGAATCAAACTATGCAATTCCGTTGCACACTCTCCAAAATGCAACCGATAGAAAACCGACAGGCTAGCAACTCGGCGTCGATGCTCGAGACTTTGGAGCTTCGACTCGACGAGCCTATCATTGCCGATGATCCTCTTGGCTCGTTTCTCTATTGACTCAAGGGCATCAAGCTGGTATTTGGCAGATCCGTCCCAAAGATGCGAGCAGTACTCCATACACGATCGAACTTGCGCTTGATAAAGCTTGAGCAGCTGTTCCGGCGTGAAGTACCGTCGCACCTTTGCCAGAATTCCCAACTTTTTGGCAGCCACTTGAGCCTTTGCCTCTATAAATGTGCCAAAATTGAGGGTAGATGTCAACGTGACACCAAGAAGGTCAAGTTGGTCGGTTATCGGCACGGTTACACCTCGGAAAGATGGTGCTGGGTGGAATTGACTCCTTTTAGCGGAAAAAAGACACGCCTGGGTCTTAGCAGCATTGAACTTGACCAGATTGGCATCGCCCCACTCTGAGACAGCCTGTAAGGACAAGTTCAGGCGCTCAATATATTATGCGAATATTATACGACCTAGTAAATCTTGGAATCTCAACCTTTTATCTTAGTAGGTACTTAACAGACACTTGCATATTTCTATTATAAACACAAAAACACAATCATGGCTGAATTCACCAGTGTCTGAGGCAGGAAGAACATCGTCTACGTCAGAAATTTACACTTTTGTCTCTTAGAAGGCAATTCTGCTGTTCAATGGACATCTGCAAATCTTCTAGTATAGCTAGTGTCTTTATAACCATGTTTCTGTTTAAATGTCTTATATGTATCTCCAACAGAAATCATAGGCCGGGTGCGGCATCCGATAGGCGGGGTGCTGTTCAGACCTCCGCTTGGGGGGCTGGTAGCTCGTCCGGCGGTGCTGGCTGTTCTAAACGCGTGCTGGAGCGAGCGGTCTGACCGCAGACCGGACTTGAGGCTCGTCCGGCTAAGGCTCAAAGATATGCATGCTGGCATGTAAGTTACTTCAAATAAATTAATCAATTTTCCCTTTATGGGGTCAACCATCTTGATCCATTTTTGATTTTGCGTCTTTTCCGTTATTAAAAGCCCATCGTCAACATATCGTTGTGGATAGTCCTCGTCCACAAAGATATTATATTAATTTTAATTAATTAACGGTAAGTTACTTCAAATTCTAACTATTATTATAAATACGAAAGTGATTTCGTCGTTTTTGCGTGCGCATAGATAAAATAAAAATTTTTAGTCGTGTGCGTCACTATTTGTCCTGCGATTGTCTGCGCAACAGTTTATTATTTGTCCATATCTATATATATATATATATATTATTTTTTCTTATTTATTTTTTTATTCAACTACCTTTAGGCTGCTCCGGCCGACGTCTCTCAGTCTGAGCCGGCTGTCGCTGAAAACCAGCGCTGTGGCTCTGTCTCGCACACGAGTTCCAGCATTATGCTGAGCGATGGCCGTTTTGCGCCGATGTGACGCATATCTTCCTCAAAATCCCTTTTTGCTTTTATATAATATACTCATTTATTTTTATGGTGTGCGTCATGCTTGGCGTAAATAAACTCTTTTTCTTTCTTTCTTCTTTCTGATTGTATGTATCGCGTTCACGCTAAAACGGCTAAACGGATCGTCATGAAATTTGGCAGATATGACCCCAACTGTCATACTCAAAAAAAAATTAAATACGAGAGAAGGATTAAATACCTCAGAATACTTATAAAGCAAGAAAGCTTTGGGCAGGCAGTGCCAACTATCAATAAGTCGGTAAGAAATTCATCGTTTATTTCATTAAGTACTTTTTTATGATCTACTTGGGGCAACAAAAAAAACGCTACTGGATTATATTTAAAATCTCCAATCCTCCTCATCATCTTCCTGCCCTTATCTCATGTTACTTGGGATCGGCGCAACACTTTTTTTCAGACGTCACACTATCACTAACTCCCTTTTCTTTCATATCACTCCTCACACAATCCTGGATGGATTTCTTTGGCCTCCCTCTCCCTGTCCATCCATCCACATTTATATTCATAGCATTTTTAGTTACATGCGTTTCATCCTTCCTCGTCACATGACTATACCAGGACAAGCGGTTCCCTTTCAGCTTTTCCGTCACTGGCGCCACTTTTAAACTGCCTCTAATGTACTCATTCCTCACTTTATTCTCGTTACTGTTACATGCAATCTATTTTCATTCGTCTTTTTCACAGCCCACTATACCTCTTAAGCCACTTTAAATAGAATACTTACAAATTAGTAAAATATAAGACTAGGAATTCCAACCTAAAATAGAATGAAATATGTTGTTATTTCATAAAACAGACACGGACAAGCGATAAAAACGTCTCAACTAGTATTAATTATTAATATAAATGTTTTAGCATCTGCCGATCATTATTTATAGTCTAGCCTAAACTCAATTCGTCTAGACATGCTGTAGAAAGTTTGTCTAAAATTCCATTGTCCGTTGGGGATTCGTATTGAACTTGAACTTACACTAAATGTGTTTCTCTTGATAGGAATAATAAAAAGGTAAGGGAAATTTCTAGATAAATAGAAAATGGAAAGTCGTTTTACGAAATTGGGATCGAATATAGGACCCAATTGGGTACGAGCAGTACCGATTTATACTCAATTCATACAATTGCAAGAGGTTTCTTATGAGATAGATTTTGATTGAGTCTTGGATCACCATATAAAATAAAGCTGAAGCCCAAAATATGTGTGATAATGTGATAGTGTTCGACAAACTTTATTTATAAATCACAAACTTTTACGACTTCGCCTGCGCGAATGTCAGAAATAGGGTTTTTATTCTACTAGGTAGAAAGTCCGTCCGTTAGATTTTGAAAAAATATTGGATACGTATTTTTTGCCATTTCAAATCGCTGACAAATTATAAAGATATAGCGCATCAATGTTCAAGAAAGGAGGCTGTTGACGTCACGCGAGTTTTCGCGCACTGTATCATCATTTGTTGTGGAAAAAAAATACGTGTCCAAAATTTTATTGGATATCTATCTGACGGGCTAATTAGATTTTTTCAGTAGAATACCCTATTATCTTAAGGGAACATACTCCCGGTATAAAAAGTATTAAGTGTCTATGTGCTATTCCAGGCTATAAACTATCTTTGTGCCAAATCTCATCCAGATCCATATAGCCGTTCTGACGTGGTTGAGAAACAAACTTGTAATAATCCAAACTTTCGCTTTTTTAATTGTAGTAAAAGCCATCAAATGTCATTTCAAAACAGCAACAGGAGTTGACTTATATCTGTTGCAGTCAAAACTCTAAACCAGTCAAAAGTACTATTGACTAGCAAAATCAGTCAAAAGTACTTTTGACTGATTTTGCTAGTAGAGTTAAAAACGTCATTATGGTTAACACCCCGACTCAGAGTACCCTGACTCGGATAGGTCGCTCCCGCCTTAGCCTTCGTGGTTATTTTTTTTTTAACACCCAGAAATAGGAGCCCCGCTGAGCGGGGCTCCGTCGACCTATCTTAGCACAGGTGTTAATCAGTCAAAAGTACTTTTGACTGGTTAACACCTGTGCTAAGATAGAGTTTTGACTGCAACATATCGATACCAGAAGTATCACATCGTTAGGAATTACTTAAAAAGCCGAAATGTGCCTTATGACTAATAAAATGCCGATATGTTTCTTACATTAATTGATATTTCTGGTAGGTATCGATATATATTTATTTCCGAAAAGAATTTAGACTCGCAACTTCCAAAAAATACCCAGATCTGTATTCAATTTAGTGACCGCATTTTGTTATTATTTAATAAAAAACATTCTCTTGTCCAGGAAAACGAACATATTCGACAACATGCTGGCAATGATGGAGAAGTACGCATCGAACCTGGAAGCCATCGTCGCAGCCAGGACCGAACAGCTGCTACAGGAGAAGAGAAGGACTGATGACTTGCTGAACAGGATGCTGCCGAGGTAAGAGTTTATGGGCGTAAGTTTTGAAACGAGCTTTTAAACAAACTGTGAATCCTGTATTCTTCAAAAGGGTGAAGTTTAGGAACCTGTCGTGCTTAACTACCGGTCGATTCTGTAAACATGTCGAAGTGAAAGCTTGGGTGAAGTGATCAGCGGTTATTCCATCTTGATACATGGATTGACAGTTCACTACGTGATCACGTCACCGAAGCCTTCTTCCTCTTCTTCGTGTCGATGGCACGACAGTTGGTCAGATTTGGGTGGCCCAAAACGTTGCCACCTCCACAGCATCGTTGGTAGCCGCACACAGGTCACTCAGGCTGCATGTCTTGGGGCACAGAGGGCAAGATAGCAGGTGGAGCATGGTCTGTGACTCCGCTCCACATCCACACCCTGCAGTTGATGTGTCACGGTAGCCCCACTTAGCGAGGTTCAAATTACACCTTCCTACTTGCGTTCTGAGGCGGTTCAGGGACTTCCAAGTGGACCACTTCGATATGTTTACAAAATCGCACTGCTGTTCATATCGCACTGTGAAAACTTAGGCGAAGTGAGCTGACACTCCAGGGTGGAATGACAGTTCACTTCACACTTCACGCTAACTTAACCTACGTTTCACGGTAACGTTTTAACAGAATAGTATGGCTGAAAATGGTATACCCCTTTACAAAGGCTGTTATATCAGCAAATAGTCTGGCTGAAAAGGGTATAAACCCTTTATAAAGGCTGTTACATCATAAGCAAATAGTCTGGCTGAAAATGATATAACCCTTTATAAAGGCTGTTACATCATAAGCAAATAGTCTGGCTGAAAATGATATAACCCTTTTTAAAGGCTGTTATATCATAAGCAAATAGTCTGGCTGAAAATGGTATAACCCTTTATAAAGGTTGTTATATCATAAGCAAATAGTCTGGCTGAAAAGGGTATAAACAGGCGTTATTCGCATGTATGGTGTCGGACGTAAAAGAATAGCACCATCCCATTACTTCCTGTGGGTGTCGTAAGAGGCAACTAAGGGACTCACCAGAGAATGGGCAGCAGCATTCTCTGTAGGTACATTGCTACAGCTACACTGCGATCGCCAACTCCCCTGTCAAGCGTGGCGATTACGGCAATTACTTTACCCCCACCCCCCCATTTGGGGAAGGCAGATTGTCCAGCAGTGGACGTCTTTCGACTGATATTATTCGCACGTTTTGGTGAAATCTCCCAAGTGTATTTTTAGTTGCAACAGAATTAATTATTCTAAATCAATAAATATGTAGATAAACTAATTTCTTACTTATCAAGATTTTTTTATCATGTTGTGTAGGTACTGACTTTGTCAGTTAGGTGTTATTGGCAATTCGCCGTCGCTATATAGTTTATAATCTGAATTAACATTTAGAATTAACACATAGAACTTTTTAATCTCTATCTGAAGTACACGCAGACTATGTCGCAGATAGAAGCTAGTTCTAGATAAAGCCAAAAATACTGCCTAGAATACTGGCATCAAAGTTACCAATATCCCAGAGTAATCGCGTTTGCAATAACTAGAACACTGACCGAAGTAAACGATTATAAATTATTGCTCTAAGAACCACATCACTTTTTCATTATTTTGTCGCCTCAACAATTTTAATAAAAAAATTACGCTTCGAATAACTCAAAAACAATTTTTCTCATCGAAATATTCTGAAAATCATTGTCCGCCATGATGGGCAAAATTTCTGAGACTTGAAATTGCTAACATTTTCAGTAAAGCCGATCACAGTTTGCAACTATTATTTAGGTATTTCAATAAGTCTATTATACCGAGAAATAGGCGTATTATATAACTTTTGTTAGAAATGTTTTGGACATCTATTTTCATGGTGAAATGGACATGAAAAGGGTTTTAATAAAGTTGGTGCAGAATCATGCAATGTAGGCGAGCTTTATGTATCGAAACTTTATACCGAATGGTCAATCATTTATATTCTAAGGCAATGCGATGGGTTGTTGACTTTTGATCTCTAGGGAAATTTACATGATTTATGATAGCTGTCTTCTGACCTCTGCGTAACGTCTTACGCCTCTGTTTTCCCACTCTGGTCGGAGCGGAAAGTAGTGTCAGACTCTTACTGACTAAATCCCACAAATCCCACCCGTGTTCCTCCATATGCCCTTTGCCAACCAAGGCCGCGGTTTTTCTTGGAATTCGAAGAATTAGTAGGGATATTTAGATATACCAGTTATACAGTTTTATGGATTGTTCGGATATAAAATTGAAACATGTTTTTCAACTAGGTCGGGTAGGTCTACGGTTGGTCTAAATTTTCATGAGATTTTAAACCGTCATTTCGAAAAAGGCAACAGTCACACTTTTATCAAATATTCCTTTTTGGCACAGTTTTATGAATTGAAAGGTTTTTCACTACTGTATTCCCGTGTAACGTATAAAATATGAGTTTGTTGACTTTCGAGATGATGGGTTTGTTTTCTTCCTCAACATTAAATTAGGTAGGTACCCAATTATGCTATAGAATTTGTTCGAAAGTGTCACCTCGGCCCTGGAATGCAAATGGCATTAAGAGTAACACGAATGGGTATACTCCCTTCCGCTCCACCCAGAGTGCAAGGAGTCATTTTGATGATTTGCCATCCATAAAAAAAGGTTCCCACTCATTACTTCAGTTACTATTTTTCTTCTAAATTTTTCTCAATAAACTTATTTCACCTCACCAGGACCGTGGCAGAAGCCCTGAAGCGTGGTGAAAGGGTGCAGGCAGAGAGCTTCGACTGCGTCACTATCTACTTCAGTGATATCGTTGGGTTCACAAAATTAGCTGCTACCAACACTCCGATGCAGGTAAGCATGTCTCTTTGAACGTTTATTCTTATAGTGTAGTCCTCCTGACCGATTTTGGCCATGGCGGCCAGTCTCAACGGAGACTAAGCATCGACGCGGGACATATTATAGTGCAGGCGTGTGTGCACAAACACAGGTGCACTCCCTCTTCCATCAGTCTCATATTCCGGTAGAACGGCAACCCGACACGACCGGAGGGTGATCTGGCGCAGGACCAACGGCATAACGTGCTTTCCGAGGCACGGGGGTGCTACAACACCAACTTCCAAACTCCGGGACGTCAATGAGAAATCACAATACCTCTTATTTTGCCCGACTTGGGAATCGAACCCAGAACTCCACGCTCGGCAGTCGCGCTTGCGACGAGTCAGTTGGATTCTTAAAGTAAACTAGCTTTTATCAGTGACTTCACCCGCGTGGATCTTAGAAATGATCCCAAGTGAACATAGCTACGGGATAAACAGTCGGAATCCGAATATACTGTGTACTCTTCCAGGTCATGGTGTCCCCGTGTACCAAGTTACATCAGTGGTTTTTTTTAATCATCTAAGGACTCCTCTTTAATAAAAACAAAGAAAGTTTTACGCTCCTAATTTGATCGAAACAGTTACTGCGGCCCTGGAACGCAAAGGGCATTTGGAGAAACACGAGTCAGTAAGAGTCTGACACTCCCTTCCGCTCCACCCAGAGCGTTTTTTTTGTAAAGCTACACTCCCTGTTGAATTCTTAGTTCTTACAAAAAAAAGTGTGGCTTAATTTAAGACGCAGATTTTTTTCTAATATACCAAAAAGCAACCGCTATATATCCAATCTACTTGTATAGGGTGTAAGAAATATCCACGTACAAACTGATATCATTGATTGAGTTCTTTACTCTACCTGAGAACTATTTGATTAGGTTGGCGCAGTGGCTAAGCGATTGGCTGCTGCGCTGCGGGTCGCGGGTTCGTTTCCCGCACGGATCAAATATTCGAATGGCCTACAGAAAGTTGTTCCGGTTCTGGCTGTTTGTTTCAGTGAGTTTAAATGTTGAAAGTTATAAACGCACCCACGATGTAGGAGAAATTCCTAGTGGGGGGTCAATGTTTTATAAAAAAAATTAAATGATAAAAATGCTTTAGCATACCGAATTCATGTTTTATTCTGTGTTATACGAGTATGTATGTATGTTGATTTCTTTTTAAAACAAAGATTATTGATCCTTAAATGAAATCTTCTAAAAATAAAGTCGTATTAATCGCAAAAAAACACGTTTGTTTTATGGGAGCCCCACTTAAATATTTGTTGTTATAGCGGCAACAGAAATACATCATCTGTGAAAATTTCAACTGTCTAGCCATCACGGTTCATGAGATACAGCCTGGTGACAGACAGACAGACAGACAGCGGAGTCTTAGTAATAAGGCCCCGTTTTTACCCTTTGGGTACGGAACCCTAAAAAGGATCAAGTTTTCCGAGTTGGTCCGAAATATTTTGTAAAAATCTGTCTGTCTTTAAAACCGTTCTAAGTAGATATGCTTATTTTCTTGCCTTCAAATTTGTTTTGACATTTTGTTTCAGAAACGTGAAAGGAATATCGAATGATTTGTTTGGTTTATCAGACTTTTAAGAAAATGTTAAGTGGAACAATGCCTTTTTCTATATTCTATTATTATTGTTTTTTGTTTAACTGCGCAGAAAAATTATGAAAAAAATAACTAGCTGTTGCCCAAGACTTCGACCGCGTCGAACTCGTAAAACAGTACCTACAATTGATGATTTTTGCGCGGATCTATAATTATTTTTCAAAAGTTCAGTCAAAATCGATCCAGTAGTTTCGGAGGTTACGTTAGGTTCGGAACAAACAAACAGAACGATCGAAAACAGACAAAAAATTAGTGGAAGTTAAAAGCTGTTATTTCAACGCAAACATACACTTTAAAATTATTATTTAACTTTAATGGAAATATCTGCTTATGTGGGTCATATTATGCAAAGTAATTGTAGCAATTTAAAAATAAACACGTTAACTGCCAGTTTTATTATACCAGAAGACGGAATGGTGGGAATGGTCCTTCGTTACATTTTGGGAACCCTTTTAATACGAGTAGGTATTCTTGGGTAACCTACACAATGTTTTAATGTCTCAAAGTTAACAAGCTACAAGAATATATTAAATTAATTTGTGTAGCAGTCCTAAATAAACATTTATTCCTACTCTCGCAGATGGTATTAATTTGTTTCCTTTTTGTTTCATGAAAGTTTAGGTACCTACTCCACTCGGTATTTCATTATTTTAATTTATATTCTTTCAAGGCCTGTATATTTGAAATGAATTACCTGATTGTATTTCAAGTTAATAGGAATACAATAGGAAGGATAACTGTTCTAAAAAGCCAATTTAGAACAATACAAAGTTTCGAGAAAATTTTTAAGTTTTCTGTAGAAAGTGAAAAGTTACTCTCTCATTTTCTCTTAATACTCTTTTTAGAAATATTTAGTTATTTATTTTAACTTTTGCGTCTTATGCCTAATTAAAATTAGTATAGTAGTTCATTCATTACCAGATTAAGGACTTGAAATTTCGTAAGAAATACAGTGAACAGTAAAAGCTCGTGCGAGTTAACAATCCGATTTCGATGAAAATAATATAAACGCAACGGTAACAATGATGTTAACGCGTTTATACTGTTACATCGAAATCTAATTGTTCAATTAAAATTAAAACGTCATTCGAAATGTGTCGAGCCAGGTGTCAAGTGCTGCCAAGGTTGCGGAATTTGTTCGAAAGAGTCACCGCGGCCAAGTAACTATTCAGTAATCTGTGCCGCGGCCCTGAAACGCAATGTACCTACAAGGAGGAACACGGATGGGTTTTAGTCAGCACGATTCTGACACTCCTTTCCAATCCGCCCAGAGCGGAAGGAGTCATTTGATGATTTCTCATCCTAAAAAAAATCGTGCCCAGTTCACTCGCAAGGGTTAATTATTTGTAGCTCGCCGTCCGGTCAGAACAGGCCCGGGTTGACGGCGCGCTGTGTTCTACGCGCGCCAAACCAGCAGCAGTCAGCATGGGTCGGGCCCGTTACGGCCAGAGCCTGCCAGGGTTGCGGAATATGTTCGCCGCACCGAAAGGCACTAGGAGGACAAAGGGTGGGTTTTAGTCAGAAAAAGTCTGACACTCCCTGCCGCTCCACCCAGAGCGGGAGGGGTCATTTGATGATATCCCATCCTCAAAAAAAAAAAAGAGGGTTAATTATTTACCAGTATCGCTATAATTACCTATATCATTTCCACAAACCTAATTCCTTTAAAATCGGCTCAGAACTTCAACCTAGTAAGGCCTTGCGCGCACTGCCTTGCGGTGGAACGCGGTGCGTTTTTTCTACCGTGCGGTAGAATAAACGCATTCACGGGGCCGCGCACTGCGGTGAAAAACGCACGTTTTTAACCGACTTCAAAAAAGGAGGTTCTCATTTCGGGCGTGTTTTTTTTTGTGTTTGTTACCGGGATATTTTTAAATGCACATCTGTATAATTTTAATGCATACCAGAAAAAATAATGCTGTGCAAAAAATCCCAATTGATTAGAAAACATGTCTTACAAAAAAAACTAAAAAAATCATCCAAAACGAGATGACCTTTTTATCGAATTCACACCAAAAATGTGGTCATCATGTCGGATTTATGATTTATAAAACAAAAATACGAATTGTTTATCAAAAATACTAACTTGCACTCTAAATTGCACTTCCCTGAAATAGCAGGTGGTTATCATGGTTACAATAGTAGCCGGTCATTGGGCACCCCGACTCGGCGACTTTTTTTTAAACCACCCAGAAATATCATTAGCCAAATATTCGTTCAGTAAAACAGTTCTGCAAATACCATTAAACAGTATATCTAATATGATTTATTTAGTGTGCATAATTTGTGTGCAAGTCAGTATTTTTGATTTAACTTTGAAATATTTTGTTCGAAAAAAGGGAAAATACAGATATCGATTTAATTACATGCCTTTGTTACCTCATATCTCCGTCATAATATATGATCCGCTTCAAAAAAATATTGTTTTATGTGAAAGGATATCCTACTTTTCGATTAATACAATTGAAATTTTATCATCAATCCGTTCAGCTGTTTGGTTTTTAAATCCAAATAGTTTGAAAAATAGGTATGTGGAAAAATCATCCATTTATACTAAATTGCCTAACGATAACGAAGACAAAGAGATGCCATGTATTTGTAGGCGATGAAGCCTTCGCTCTCTCTGAGCATATTATACGGCCTTATCCACGGCGAAATTTATCAGAAACACAAAAAGTTTTCAATTATAGACTCACACGAGCAAGATGAAAATATGTCGTGGAATGTAAATTTGGGATTTTGACCAATAAATGGCGAATATTACCTACACCGAGCCCTAGACGTGAAAATCAGTTTTTGTGAACGAATTATAAAAGCCTGCTGCGTATTGCATAATTACGTACGCAAACACGATGAGATCAGATTTCGTGATAAACTTTATGGGACTCAGTTAAGAAGCCTGCGAGCTACATCTACGCGATCTAGCATGAACAACATTCAAAATAGGGATTATTTTGCCAACTATTTTAATTCAGCAAGAGGTTCAGTTGCATGGCAGTATGATAAAATTTAAATAGGTTCTGGTTAAATGTAATCGGTGTTTGTGTTCATACTCCTCCGAAACGGCTCGATCGAAGGAGGTTCTTTTTATGTGTATTTGGTAGGTATGAGAATAGGTCGTAAAGTATAGTATATAATCATGTTATTTCACACCGCTAAGAACACACATACAGGCGAAGCCGCGGGCAGCAGCTTGTAGTTTAATTAAAGGTTACCTAACAAAAGGTAAAAAAAAACATAGATTCGTCTCTAACATTACTTTATACATGCTTATCTCAAATCTGAGTAAAACAAAAAAAAAACAGCTAAGTACAAATAAACTGATACACACTAATACACCTTATTATTTTGTTTAGGTACTTTAAGTTAGGTTAACCTTGATTATACCTATCTACACTAACTGCCGCTATATAATAATAACATAATCACAAGTCGCACGCTTACTGCTTACAAAATCATCACACCGTTCGTTCGCCACTGCGGCGCATTCGCAACTGGTTGTGTCCTGAGTTCACCCTGAACTCGAGGCGCGTTCAGTTCGCGTCAAGTAACTGTGCCCCTCTGAGGTTGGCTACGAGTGGCTGCGTAGTAGTCAAAATTACGAACAAACTACAACTGTGCATGCGTGGGGTCGGGATTATGGCGGCGCGATTTTATATCTCACTCGCTCGTTTACGTTTGATGCATGCTTGCGTCCCGCTTGCTCCCGTCTACGTGACTGCACCTGCGCGATCTTTGCAAATGGCTAACTTTAGAGGGGCACAGTTATTTGACGCGAACTGTAGGTATGACTCGCGTTCCGACCGTTTGTATGAAGATAGAATAGGTACCTACTGTAGATATTTTTACCGTGACTTTACGAACTATTCTCATACCTACCAAACACACATCATTTCATAAAAATCGGACGAGCCGTTTCGAAAGAGTAGGTACGATCACAAACACCGTAACACAAGATTTTTATATTTTAGATTATAGCTCGAATACCTATTGTTATTATAACCTAAGAAATTAAAAACGAATTGTTAAACTTACTTATGGTTTTCTTTCTGATTAAGTTAAGTCGCTCCAATTATAAATAACAATATCATAAACTTCCTCCCACATCCTTGTCTTGAATACTCTGTCCGAATATTCAGGTACATGTTTCTTCCATATTGCTGGTCTGACTCCGATTGCATTAATTGAAAGTTCAATGTCAATATTTGCGATCGACACTCGCGCCGCCAGCACCGGTGAAACACCAGGTAACGACATATCTGTGCCACGTACCAACAGCAACTGCACAACCTATTTGTTCTGTGTGTTGTTGAGCGATCGGCTGCTGCGCTGCGTGTCGCGGGTTCGATTCCCGCACGGAACAAATATTTGTATGGCCTACAGATAGTTGTTCCGGGTCTGGCTGTTTGTGTATGTCACTTTGTATGTTTGTAAACGCACCCACGATACAGGAGAAATTCCTAGTGTGGGGCAACGTTTTATAAAAAAATAAAAAAAAACTGAGTGTGTCTCAGTGCCAATGTTGCCAACTGCTAACTTTAGTCAGTAGCTAGACAGTTTGTAAAAAATTGCTAAATAGCCAAATTTTTTGACCCAAAAAAGTTGCTAAAAGTAGCTGATCGCTACTTAGTACTTACTACATAGTAGAAAGGGAGGTAACAATATGTGGTCAAATTATAATCATGTTTTGCATACCTATATTAAGTCAAACACAGAAGTAAAAAAATCAGTACTTATAATTATTTTTAAGATAAACGTAGCAGGTAATTAAAATTAATCTAATAATAACAATGCCGTTAATCAATTAATGTAACTGAAAAGGAAGATGTCGATGGCTGAGGTTCATTATTGATCTTTGAGTTGGAGTATTTTCCTACAATAGGTAGGTACCCATTTTCTTAAGTATTTATTTTGGCAAAACGCAATTAAGTATAGCAACATTTATCACTTTTCAAAAACATTCAATGTCATTTAAAAAGTTTCTAGAAATGTAGCTAAAAAATTTGGTTACAAGTTTTATTAAATAGTAGCGCCTGACACCGAAAAATAGCCAGATCTAGCTATGAAGTAGGCATCACTGCGTTTATTTCACCGCAGTGCGCGGCGCTTCATAGATCTCTATAGGATACAAAAATATTTGCGGTAGATTCACCGCAAATTTGCAGCGAGAGGACAACGGTGACTCCACCGCATGCCTTTTTTTCACCGCAATGCGCGCACTTCTATGACACTCCATACTTCACAGATTGTGCGTTTAAAAAACGCAAGGCAGTGCGCGCTAGGCCTAAACGAGGTACATATTGGCATTTGCATTTAAATACGCCGTAGCCTAAAGATTAGTCAAGGAATGATTAATGCGAGTCGGGTCCATCCAAGTAGAGGCACTAAGAAGCACGAATAAACCACTTACAAGCGAAGTCACAAACATTTTGTACGAATTAGTCGTAGATTCATTCATTCTGCATCCCTTGTTAAAGTGTAGGTACATTTGTTCTTTTTTTTCAATAAACAGCTTTCTATTAAAATTTGCAAGCCAGTTCGAAATTTAAATAAAACCTTTGATAAGTTACCTCCTTGGTTGCCATGTTTCGGAGTAAAAGATAGTTCCATTTTTAAATTACACGACAGATATGAATTCACTACCTATGTAATTTATTTGGCCGCTAAACCACGAGGAGAGTTATGGATTTTCATACAACTTTTACCGGCCGCTGCTCGCATGTATTTGTCCAGTAGGTACCTACAACAATTTCGATTTATCTCGAAGAAGGTTGTCAAAATAATGCTCAAATGGTTGCATAAAAGGGTTCATCTTAATTACTCGATATTTTTTTGAGTCACGCACACGATCGCTCCCAAAGATTGCCGACCGCACACTTTCCATACAAACCAACCATATAAAGATTACCCCATTACCCATACAAACGGATGGCCTGTAGCACTTAAGGACCCATTAGTGTTAGTGTTTATTTTAAATCAAATACAAACAAGCTTTTTTACTTTTTATTAGTTTAATAAATAAGGTGTTAAAAATCAATTGCAAGAATTTCATGTACATGCTTGGTACGAGCATATAAACAACGTTTCCCAAAAATGCTGTAATTTTTTCACACCAAAAAACAATTTAACCAATTATTTTTATGTGCACTATACTGTGACGGTGCGCGCCGAGCGGCAGACGGCCCACGCGGAGTAGGTACAGTGCGCATAATTAATTTTATGCGTTGTAAAAATACTGCATAATATCTGAAACGAATAGTTTTTTTTTGTAATTAATTATTTTGTTATGTTTTATTCTAAACAACTCCTTAAATTTCGTGCAGTTGATTTTTAACTTATAGTTTAGATAGCGTCGCTACCATGCTGGCCATTCAGTACTCTGTGGGCTAAAGGAAAAAGTTTTTCAAAATTACGCCTGTATTAGCTGGTCTTCTATGCCAAAGTGGGCACCGCTTCATAAACAACTTACCAGGAATTCCTTCAATCAAACGTAAACTTGACACATTTTCCCAATTTCCTTTCACGCAACGAGTCGAGCATATTTATTGTTAAAACGAATAGGTAATTACCAAGAGAAGTGTATGTCGTTGCTATGATACGGATTAGTCAAGCGTGAGCGGTGCCACCTCTTATATCGACTCGGTAGAGTCTTATGCTTGGTAGAACTTTGTTCACGGTACGTGCCTTCTTGAGTTTAGGCTGAGATATCCTTGAGCTGGCATAATTGCCATCTCGGCCACATCGACCGATCCTCAAGTAATCTTGAGGATCGGTCGATGTGGTGACACTGAGAGGAGGCCTATATCCAGCAGTTGACTGAAATGATGAGGTGTGGCTAAATGTGGGTCTAATGGTGGATCCACATAGCCTGGCCGGCCTGGCCGGCTTTACGTGCGGCAATCGCAACAAAGCCGGCGGCCATTTTGCCGGCGAGGCCGCCGCACCGTGCGGCAGCGGGAGAACAGTTCGTTCATGGCTTTCGATGAGAGTGGTGTCGTTTCATTGTTCGTTGAATAGTGTGCCCAATATATTTTTTTTTATTTTTAACATCACGCCTACTTCGAAGACTTCTCATCCAAAATTTTCTTTTGATATTTTTTTTTAAGACAGAACAATACCTATACACCAAAACTGTAGCAGCAATTGCAATGTTATCGTTCATTTTTGTCTCCAGTATGGCGTACAGCTCACTTCACCGAAAGTCACAAGATAACTGAGAATATCGATTCAAAGCCGCACTTTCCGGCTTTGCGGGCTTTGCTTGTGGTCAAGACGTCGGCAGTGTAGATCCACCATAGGGATTTTTTATCGAATGATTTTTATAGCTCAGTAGATTGTGACTTATTGTCAGGTTTTGGTATGCAATCCATTTTTTGGACGTGAACATGAACTTAGCTAGACATTCGTTTGTAAAATTACGGCTCTATTTTAGTAACAAAACCATGTGTGTTTGACGCTATGAATACCCACCTCACCAACTTACTCTGTGTCAAATACATTGGGTGAGGACGGACAATACGGAACCGATAGGTCAAAATCTACTTACGGCTCTCGCAGACAACCAACCCACCATCGTTTTCGCATTGTCTGCGGGAAATATATAGCCTTTAAGCTGTTGATAAAATACAACTATTAATAGTGTTGTCTTTTTAACTCAAAGGTTGACTTGACTGGTAGAGAATACCTTGTTGCCAGCGCGTCTGGCACATCGGTGTGTCGCCCGATTCACGCGTTTTAAAACTCTATTATTACTGAATTAAGGTATTTTATAGGATGTTGACGTTTGACAGTTCGGGCCCCAGATGTTAAGTTCGTCTATGGACCAATACTGCCGGTCGATTCTGTCGACATCTCACGGTGTGCAACTAGGCGGATCGAACGACAAGTGAGCGGTCATTCCATCTTATTTGTATGGTTTGACAACTCACCCGTCGTGCACCCCGCCGAAGTGTTCACTTCGATATGTTTACAGAATCGCACTGCTGTGCGTAAATACTTTTCAATGCGAACTTAAAAGGTTAACTGAAAGAGTATTCATTCATTCTTTCTTTCCTCAGGTGGTGGAAATCCTGAACGACCTGTATACATGCTGTGACGCTATAATATCATTCTACAACGTTTACAAGGTAAGTTTACGAGTATTTCGTTTGTACACGACAACGGAAGATGTATACTTTGTTTCCAATAAATTAATAATACATAAATAATAATAAAAATAATAAAATAAAGCTTTATTTGATTCCATAATAATTAGATAGCATTAATTAACTTGATATTTAATAAACTATATTACTATACAGGGTTATTTGTAAAACACCAGCAACCTTTCAGGGGGTGAAAGTACTCATCATTATAAACAATTTTACTATGAGACCAACCCTGAAATATCAAAAATTAAATCAGCTGTTTCATACAAAATGCAATAGTCACCCGATGAAAATGTATGAAATAGCAGATATTTTTTTCGATTTTTCAGGGTTGGTCTCATAGCAAAAGTGGTTTATAATGATGAGTACTTTCACCCCCAGAAAGGTTGCTGGTGTTTTACAAATAACCCTGTATAAGTAACCATAATAAGTCTACTACTCATGCAATTTAATTTCCTTCTAATGTGGACCCCCTCAGGGTAATAGCCTCCTCCAAAGAATTCCATTTTTCCCTATCTTTAGCAGTGGTCATTCTCTTCCTGCTTTGGATACAATCTCGTCCTCGTACATAAATAGGGCTACATAAATATAATAAAGTTCTTATTAATTTTATGCTTCGTCTAGAAAATAAAAATCATCTAAGTAGGTACACATTACATTTAAGCAGACACAAAATATTAATTTACACAACACGCCTAAACTAGGTATGAAACCTGTGTTTCAGGCTATTTCGAGAAAGGTACCAATAGTATAAGTATAGGATATATTATATTACAAGTGTACTTGCTTAAGTAGACTGACGACCTTTAAAAAAAACCAATCAATATTTAATTTATTTTTAATTTCATCTGACTTACCCATTCTGAAACAGGTGGAAACAATAGGAGATGCATACATGGTGGTTGGTGGTCTACCGGAGAGGTGTTCCCGCCATGCTGCTGAGGTGGCTTCCTTAGCCTTGCACGTGCTGGATGCTGTCCCCAAGATCAGGTCCAGGCATATGCCAGCCGCCAGACTGCATATTAGGATAGGTAAGTTGCGGTCCCATGTTTTTCAGGGTTCCGTACCCGACGGGTAATCAGCGGAATCCTATTACTTACTAAGCTTCCGCTGTCCGTTCTTCTGTCAGCGAGCTGAATCTCGAGAAACACGCGTCACAACATTGCCTGTCTCTTGGCGCGTTCGAGTGTCAGCAGGCCTAGAGAAAAAACTTTTCTGTAGCGTTAACGTCAGACGCTCACGACAAAATGTATGGGAATGACATTAGGTGTGGAAAGGAAACGTCATCACCTAATGTCATTCCCATACATTTTGTCGTGAGCGTCTGACGTTTTTTTGTCTCGGCTCTCTGGTCCTAAATGCAACTGCTGTCTCAAGTCTTTTCAAATAACAAGCTGATGAATTTCACAGACGAACTGGTAATGAACAACCAGACAGCATTATGCAACTAGCAAATATTATGGCAATTTCCCCTCGAATATCCAGGACCGACTAAGGGCTTACGCACACCGGAACAGAATGGCAGAGTATTTTAATGTTTACCAAAGGACATTCAAACTTATGTAGTAGGAATACGACATAAATGCCAATGTTTTAAATTGATTCCGTGACATCGAACGGGATTTCTTGACACGGCATTGGAAAGCGGCTAAGGGATACCACGTCGTGGGTTATCTTGGTAGGCCGCCGGAATGCTATAGTATCTAAGCGACTAGTTTGCGCTGACCGCTGGCAAAACCCTCTGCCATTCCATCTAGGGGGTCTGGACAAAAAAAAATCTGTATCATGAACGTCAGACGCTCACGACGAAATGTATGGGAATGACATTAGGTGTGGAAAGGAAACGTCATCACCTAATGTCATTCCCATACATTTTGTCGTGAGCGTCTGACGTTAACACTACAGAAAAGTTTTTTGTCTAGGCCTGCTGGTGTGCGTAGGCCTTAAATTTGTTTCCAAGTTAGGTAGGGTACTAGGATATCTATTATTGCTGATTACCAACTCCCTACGGGATCAAGGTACCATAGATTCAAAAAACTAGTAAGTGCGGTCTTTTTCGGATGAGATTGGTAACCGGCTCCGCAATTGGGTTATTACTAGGTAACACGGTAGTCGGGTTGACAACTAAGCATGTTGCATGTTTAATTTCCAGGTGTCCGGCAAGCCTGTCCTATGGCATCAACTGAGAATTTTTAAGATTTTCAAGTCAAGAGATTACTGCCCTATTTTTTGCATAGTAGTAGGTAGTAAAACTACTTGGTTTATTTAAAAGGCTAATAATTCTTTCGATTTATTATAATTTCTTTAAAAATAGAAATTACTTAAATATACTTTGAATTCACGTTCCATTCAATCGCAATCAATAATTCGTCTTTAATTTGGACAAACGACCATCAAAATCAACTACCCACCTATCTTGTTTCAAAGCCGTCGAACAACAAAACAACTAGTTGAAACTAGAAACCTATTCAAAAGTCCAACATTATTATTTCCATATCATCCTATGGAGCTCCGAAACTATCGGATATCCGAAATAAAAATATATATGTAACCGAATGTTAAAAAAGAATAAAAGTTTCGGATCTTTCGGATAGAGGTTTAGACTTAGGGCCAATTTCACCAATGAAACTGAACGCGATCAGTGAATAAACCATGTGTACAGTTCTCGTCAAATAACTTTGCCCCTCTGAAGTTAGCCATTTGCAAAGATCGCGCAGGTGCAGTCACGTACACGGGAGTAAGCGGGACGCAAGCATGCATCGAACGTAAACGTAAGACTGAGACATAAAATCGCGCCCCGCCCCTATGTCTCTTACGTATGCGCAGTTGCAGTGTGTTCGTAATTTTGACTACTACGCAGCCACTCGACACAACTTCAAGGGCCAAAGTTATTTGACGAGAACTGTATGAGCTGTCAGTGTCATTATTTTTCTATGGAATATTTACACTAGGTCTTGAACGCAGTTTAGATGTACTGATCGCGTTCAGTTTCATTTGTGAAATCCGCTGTAAATGAGACACGTTATGACAGGTTTTCCTGCCCGGCAGAGCCGACACTTATGTTTTACGTTTACAATTTCTCAAAAATAACTGAAACTAACGGATAAGTAATCCGATTAAATTTCATATCTGTAACCGTGCACGAAACCGGTATAATATTATTTCTACATCCGTATCTGTATCCAGATCCGAAATATCATATCCATGACATCCCTGATCATTGGTAAGTTGAGGCTGAAAATTATACGCTGTCTGTTATCAAGTACAAAGTTCTCTATCTGTATCCAGATCCGAAATATCATATCCATGACATCCCTGATCATTGGTAAGTTGAGGCTGAAAATTATACGCTGTCTGTTATCAAGTACAAAGTTCTCTATCTGTATCCAGATCCGAAATATCATATCCATGACATCCTTGATCATTGGTAAGTTGAGGCTGAAAATTATACGCTGTCTGTTATCAAGTACAAAGTTCTCTATCTGTATCCAGATCCGAAATATCATATCCATGACATCCTTGATCATTGGTAAGTTTAGGCTGAAAATGATACGCTGTCTGTTATCATTTTATCAAGTATATAGTTCGATCCACTTGATTGTTATAAGGTCTGTATGTGCGTGACTAAGCGTAATAATAGTTGGTAATAATTGCTAAATATTAAGTAACGTTAGAATGTTCAGGTTCGTTTATAATTTGGTCGAGTAGGAATTAAATAAATTAATATTAATATCTCCGTGCCTTTGCTTTTTAAGGGCTCGTGCCTAATAATAACAGCCACTTGAGTCGATCTTAAAAAAAGCTTGTCTAATTGACGTTTTCGTACTCGAGAGATGAGCAAACAAATGGAAAAAACTTAAATTTATGACAAGCTCCGATGGAGTTGTAGTTCGAGTGGATTTGGAGTTTACGTTTTAGAATATAGGCCATTATCTCAGAGCGTTAAAAACAGTCCGGAAATTGTAGTTCTTTCTGCTGTTCAAGTTCACTTGTTTTCTCGACCTAAGTAAACGAGCCTTTTTTTTTGGATGGGAAATCATCAAATGACTCCTCCTGCTCTAGGCGGAGTGGAATCGAGTGTCAGACTCTTACTGACTAAAACCCATCCGTGCTCCTCGTAGTGCCCTTTGCTTTCCAGGGCTGCGGTAACTCATTCGAACAAAATCCGCAACAAGTAAACGAGCCTTAACTGATAAACTTGACTTTTAGCAAGTTGTGAACCTAATTTAGACTGAACAACATAAATTTGTCACAATTTATGTCATGTGTCTGACACTTGTGTCGTAATGTTTCGCAATTTGTTTCTTCGGTGTCAACGAATTTAATAATACTTTATTTCGTTTCTTTTTTTGAGAGTCAGTACCATATGACACGAGACACTTATATTATAAGTGTCTCGTGTCATATGGTAGTTAGGTAAAACTGATAGCACGTAATACCAGCCTATTAAACTAAGACTTCTTTTTCACGTTATAGGATTTCATTACATGTAGAAAATCCACAATTCAATTTTCTACGCCAATTTTTACGTTATGTATCTGTCGCAGCCATTTAGCTGAATCAGCCGTTTCATTAAAAGTCTAGCCTTTTCATTGAACTGTGCCGTTTAATCAGCGACATAAGGTGTCAGCGGCATAACACAGGTGTCATGGGCAAGTCATTAAACGATATTGAACAAAAGATGTCACTTAAGTCGCTAAAAAATCGGCGTATTTAAATGAAAAGGCTAGGCAACCAATTAAACGGCTGATTAGGCTGCGACATATCAATTAGAACTTTCTTATTCTATGTTCTTCTTGGTCAAGTTTATATACTTCACTCTCAACACTCCCATTAGTCGATTAAGGGAGCAAACTTAGTCAAACTTCCCCAAGCAGGTCCCTCCATAAGGACCAACGGGTCGATTCTATCGACATGTAGACCATGGGATGTCGAGTGTTCAGTTCTACATGGTTACAGAATCGCACTGCAGATCATCATATATATTCGTTCATTACCTACTGGTCCGTAAATACGACATATTGGGATTATATACTTCACACAGGCGCCCAAATAAAAAGAACAGTACATTTGTAAAATGATACCTTATGGCAAGACTGGTGTTATATTTCCTAGCTTCTGACTACAGACTGTCAGAGATCTACAAATGACAGCTGGGACCAACGGCTTTCCGAGACACGGAGAAATATCGGTATGTTAAGATTATTCACACATTCACAGACCGACCTTGGCAAGCGTTACTTAACCTTAAAGCCCTCTTATACCAAATAAGTTCAAGATTCGACTTCCTTCTCCAGGTATACACAGCGGTCAATGTGCAGCCGGAGTGGTAGGAGTGAAAATGCCAAGATACTGCCTCTTCGGAGACACAGTGAACACTGCAGCCAGGATGGAGTCCAGTGGAGAGCCCCAGAGGATCCACGTCAGTCATGACACGTATCTGCTGCTCAAACAACATGGCGGATACCATTTTAAGGAGAGAGGGATTGTGAATATTAAGGTAAGGGTCTGGGACATTCATGGGGATTCACTGGGATGAGGCAGGGCTATAAGGCCCATTAGAAATTGAAGAGACTATTCTTGATTTTCTGAAGATTCGCCATACTAAAGTACTATATATCTGTTCTGCGAGCAATGTGCCCTACCCACTGTGGTAGGGCACATTGCTCGCACAGATAGTCGATGGGGTCAAAAGATGCTGGAGTTGCTATCACCTACCAGAAAACGCAGCGTTGGAAGGCCTCTCACAAGGTGGACCACCGTGGTACAGGCTGCGGGAATCGGTGGGATATGAGACGTGCTGGACCGGTCAATGTGGCCACACTGATTTGTATTTAAAAAAAATGAAAACACTTTTAGTGCAAGGAAAGAAGCAACCACATGTGCCCATTAGTTTCGTCAAGTCTTTTTTTCCACAAGCGTTTTTGTGTAATTTTCTAATTTTCATGATCTTTCTTTGTTTAGGGCAAGGGGGAGATGAGGACCTGGTGGCTTGTGGGTGAAGACCACGAGAGGAGAAAAAACACCATGAGTAGATACCGTAAGCATTCGTAGTATAGAAATAATACCTCTGTCACCTGAAACTTAATTATTCAGGAAACAATGATTTATGTTAGTAAACAGTTTTCTACCCCACAGAACCAGCTCTACTCCGAAACATGAACGAAGAGAGCGAAGACTTATGGGGCCTGAACCGCTCCATCCTGAACATACGAGACAGGGCCCGCCTGTCGTGTGGGACCCTCGCGGGGCCCGGCTCAGCACTGTCCTCCCCAGGGCCACCAGCCTGCGACTGCTTCATCCCGAACCGCGACCACCACTCCGCTCCTGTAGTCCTGTTCTGCGACGAATGACGTTAACAAAGCTCCCTTCAGTATTTCTGGTTGAAAAACGATTGTGATGATGAACCTACCGAGGTGAAGGTTGTAGACAATGTAGGAGACAGTTTTAATGACTGGATGATGGTTTACCAGTGTGGTAAGGTGGTAGACGATGGTGTGGCCAGCAGAGCCAGAAAACTGGCTGCCTTGAGGAGACTGTATTGCGTCGATTATGATGGGGGGACTTGGTTGTAGGTGAATGGAACTGTTAGACTTTTTAGTGTTGTGGACAGTGTTATTTGTGATCGGGTATTTAAAACCAAATTCGGTCTCGCGAGTCATAATTATTTAGGGCTAGGAAACAGTGTCATGCGGTCGCCGCTGTCGGAATCGGCAAGGAGGACTACGAATATTTGAAGCGTATGCGTAAAACTTTAGTAATCGTTAAAGGTGGCTTAATTATTAGTTGTACCATGGTTGTACCTATTTTGTTTTGTATCAGGTACCGTTCTGTCCTTTTTCCTTTCAAAGAATGTTTTATAACTTGGGTAAGTTACATTTTACGAAACAAAGAAAAGCCTAACTTTTTGTTCTGTTTCATCCCTCTTTAATTATTTTGTTTTTTGGACAAACTTTTTGCTGATATTTTTTTCAATGTTCTTAATAAAATTGTCTTTCAATAGAAGTTTAAGTTTTTTAGTTAAACGATCGAAATGTAATTAAAATACTCGCAATTACCTACTATTTAAGCACCGAGACTGTGCTGCAAGAATTTTTCAAAGTTAATTGGTAATTAATCAAAATTGAAGTTAAAAATATAAACTAAGTAGGTAACCCTTACTTTTTAAGGAATGGCTAACAATACTCAAATGTATTCTCTTGAGTTGACAAAGTGTAGGTATAGCAGACAACGTTTTTTATTATATTTAAGCTACGGAACATTACTGTGTCGTCTTAGCACGGATTACACAAATAAAAAAAACCTGTTGAAGTGTATGTCATATCACAACGAGTTTTGTAACCAGCTGCGTCAGAAGTAGCGACACGACACAGATTATAGAAATGTGAACCCGACATTATGGCCAATAAAATCAAAAACGTAAACTTCAACTCAACTCGAACTTCAACTCCAACATGAGCACAAAAATGTCAATGAAAGCTTGTCTAATTGACGTTTTCGTACTCGAGAGATGAGCAAACATAATATGCAAAAACTTCAATTTATGACAAGTTCCGATGGAGTTGCAGTTCGAGTTGAGTTGGAGTTTACGTTTTGGAATATGGGCCTATATGTGTAGTAACAATGTGTATTATATGAGAAGTCATAATTGTAAAAATAACTTCAGTAGTTAGGTAAATAAAAGGTCACATTGTATTGTATTTATACATTTTGGAAATTGTGACTCTTTAGCTACTAAGCATGATGTTGGCTTTGCCATCTTATAAAATAAGAAATGAATTGAAACCCCATATTGTATTTGTATGTATTAAATAGTAAATAAGCATTATTGAATTATAATTATCAGCACTTAGGTGGCCTGTACTTATCTAAGTATAGACTAGTTTGTGCTATTTGGGAGGAAAGCGTAGACGACGGACGCGAATTCAAATTATCAACTAATCTGATTTTCAGTGTTCTCGTTGAGTGAAATGAATTGATGACATCATCGTTATCAATATTCTTACCTTTCTGTGTTGCAAGATAGCAAGCAGGCATTTTATACATATAAATAATAATAATAATAATAATATCTTGGGACAACTCACACACGGCCATCTGATCCCAAGCTAAGCAGAGCTTGTGTTATGGTAACCAGACAACTGATATACATACTTATATAATTTATAAATACATACATATTATAGATAAATTACACCCAGAAGGTATAAATAAAGGTACCTAGGTAGGCGAACTAAAGAAAATACTCCCGGAAATCCGATGAAGGTACACATTTTACGATTATACAAAAACACTTCGAAAACTAAACTGAGATGTAGGAATACCTTAAAATCCAGGTATGGTCGCCCATTCTGCTAAAGTAGAATGACTGTTTCATGAAAAAAGCGAAATAAGTACAATTCGCGTTTTCGCGACAACACTACCTACATTAGTGTCGTAAGAATCACTCACATCGCATCAAGCGACTGCCTTCACGCGATGCTACGATATTTCGCGAAACTTCTCGTTTATATTTTCGTGAAGCCTAGCACGAACGTTTTGACGTAAGTATAATAGGTAACGTTACAGCCGGTCGATTCTCACACATCACGAAGTGAGCTGTTAATTCATGTAATCAAGATGGAATGACAGCTCACCTCGTGATCACTTCACCCAAGCCTTCACTTCGACATTATTGGACTGCAGTTTCGTTGATTATAAAAAACTACAACCCCATTATACTACGTAGTATTTTGGTTTAATTTTATGCGATGTATGTATTTACACAATTTGTGTATCTATCATAAAAAAATATGAATATAGTATCCAATTGAAATAAATATCATGTTCGAAACGAGTATTTGAATAGCAAAAATCAGTCACAATAACGATACTGTTACGTTGCTATAGGTACGTCAAAACATTCGTGCTAAACCCTCATATGCTATAGACAAGTAGGTAACATAGTCAAAGTGTCATAGTGGCATAGTGGTAGCGAGGCGAAGGCGATCGTCAAAACGTCAAAATGTATGGGATTGACGAACGCTGACGAACATCACGTGAATAAATTTCGTATTCGCTGATAGATTAGGTGCACAGCGTGGACTAAGTATGCCATCTAGTGTTGCAAATTCGAAACTTTAACGCAAAGAATACTTGACGTTGACGCTTCTGAGGGCCTAGCTGCACGCGCTGACCACAAAATATATGGGAATGACATTAGGTGTGGAGAGGAAACGTCATCACCTAATGTCATTCCCATACATTTTGTAGTGAGCGTCTGATGTTAACGATACAGAAAAGTTTTTTGTCTAGGTCTGCTGTGCTGCCACCGATATATAGTCCCTGCACGCTCCGTTTAGGGGAACGTGCATGAAGTAGACTGTGCCATCTAGCGTTGTAATTTGAATAAAATATTTTTGACAATGACACTTCTGTCACTTATCACTTTGTTTAGTTTAGAGCTTCTGCACGCGTTTATTCCGCACAAAGCGAGACTTATTAATATTAATAACTCTATTAATATGATTACAGCACCTGTAAGCACTTTATTCACAGTCTCACACGCTTAATTGGGTGCCATTTAACACAATAGTATTATAATAAACCATCGCACATTCTATTATAAGTCTCTTCAATTTCTAAACTGCGCAATTGAAGAACGTGTCTTCGCATAATTAGTTACTTTTAATAGACTTATTTCTTCAGCTCAACGTATTGAAAGTGGGTATTATTCTTTAATACATAAGCTGGATTACTATTAAGAAAAATGTTTTTTTAAAGGTTTCTGAAAGGTTTTTTGAGGGCTTTATTGAGGTTGATATAACTAGAAGGTGTTTTTGCAAGTAAGGAAATGTGATGGTTTTTTTTGTAAATAGTCTAAGATTCTAATGCCACTTATACTTAAGTAATTAAATGTAACGATTTTATTCTATAATATGAAATGCTGTACTGCTATGTATATATATAATAATTATATACATATATTACATGTTTATTTATGTACACAAGTAGGTACAAGAACGTGTAACAAATCATAATGGGTATGTGTCCTGCCACAGTAGGTGGTATAAAACTATTGTAACTTAAATATTTTTAAATATTTAGCGATTGTTAATTATGAAATGAGCCGAATTGCTAACAGCCGACTTTGTGTGTGAAATCAGGCAAGAATATTTTCGTTTGTGTCTACTTTATTGATTATGAAATACATAATCCAATAATATCGTCCACATACGACGTTTCTATTTTGACGAAAAGTCTGTGTAATCGAATAAATGTTAGAAAATAAGTCGATACCTAAATGTGATAGAAGATACAGAAAGGAATATATTCGAAATTGAGAATGACTGAACGGCTAAGGTGTAGTATAATTATAATTGTATCTATAATAATTTAGTATCATTATTAAGTAGGTATTTATTGTTTTGATATGAAAAAAGTATTGGAACAATTTTGTAACGGACCTTATAATAAATGTACCTATGACCATGTTGTGTAAGTTTTCTAAATAAGAGGGTAGATGTTTGTCAATGAATGTTTATATTATAATGTGCGTGTTTGTGATTTTGACCAAATCCCTGCCAATGTTGTAAGTACCTACCAATTGTTTTTATCGAAATCGATTCGAAAATTAAATATATTTATTTAGAGCTTTTTTGAACACTTTATATTTTTGACGATATCATGCAATCACGTCATGCTATTACAACTAAGAAGGTAACTACATAATTTAACTATAGGTACAAACTTTCTATAATTTTTAACTCATACAAAATAATTCCAGAATCAATTCAAAGTCAATTAATGTATTTCAACTAGATTAAAGTACACTTTTGAACGTCAAATTTACAGTTTGGAAATAAAATGTTATAATAGTAACTCTAGTTGCCCATTCGCAAAAAGTAGATTCTTAAGGAGAAGGACGGACAAGAAACTCCATAGTTACCTACTCTTTTCAATTACAGGTTTTACAATATTTTGTATATGTTACGGCTAATAGCCGAAGTGCGGCTACACCTAGTTTTAGCCGGCTACAACTAGGTGCAACCCGGCTACAACTAGTTCTAACCTAACCTCAAAACACTTTAAAGTTCCTATTTCTGTGTGGTTTAAAAAAATAACCACGAAGGGGATTCCCCTTCTAACCTAACCTGTCCGAGTTGGGGTACCCAATGACCGGCTAGTTGTAGCCGGCTAAAACTAGGTGTAGCCGCACTTCGGCTATTAGCCGTAACATTTACATTATTCAATTAGGTACTCATTTGATTATATTTGAGGTCGACGCACCCAAAATAACACTAATAGGTACAAAGTAATACCAGCAGAGGTAGAATTAATAAGTTTGCTAGTAAGGGACATAGACTCACATAAGTACCTATTTACAAATTTTGCAACCATTGATTTATATATTTAATAATACTCATTTTATTGGAAATATTTTCAGTCTAACTACCCACCTACCCGACCTTAAAAGAACCGGGAAACGGACAACTTACAGAGACAAAATGTTTTACCAACCATTTAAAATACCTGACTGTGTGCTGGTCCTATTTCCCTTTAGAGTGGTTATTTATACAAGTAGCCCGTAGGGTTAAAAGGGACAAATTGCTCAATCGACGAACAACGTTTAGGTAAATTGTTTTTTTCAGGGTGGGTAACATTTTGAAATTGAACGATGTTTCAGACTTCCGCCGCGCGCTCTGAGCGCTTTATAAAGTCCCATAGTAATTATATTTTATTTCTATGTATTTATTTAGAACTAGCAGCACGCCGCAGTTTCACCCGCGTAGTTCCCGTTCCCATGGGAATACGTGAATAAAATATAACCTATGTTACTCCCTAATAATGTAGCTTTCCATTGGTGAAATAATTTTTGAAATCAGCACAGTAGTTTTTGAGTTTATTCATTACAAACATAACATACAAACATAACATACAAACATAACATAACATAACACACAAAAATACAAATCTTTCCTCTTACAATATGAGTATAGATAAAATTGCCATTATGTATCGATTTCGATAAAAAACATTCTTTCAGTAGATATTAAATGACTGTCCAAGTAAGTGTCCATGCTTATTCCCGTTTTTTAATTAATTAAATAACATTGTAGGACTTAGAATATTGCAATTGAAATTTTACCAAAGATGTTGATGGATGCTTTATAATTAATAAAATCTACATGGACTTAATTATACCTAAATGTACTTAAAACTGAATATTGCTGTTGACTGTTGATTTAATAAAGACTTTTTTAATAAAATGAAATATTTTTTTCTTTTGTATGTGGGTCGATAGCGGTCTATTTACATTATTATATACAAAATGTTCCAGAAGGGCGTGGTCATTTATAATGTGTGTTGTTCTATACATAACTGCAATACAATAATTTAAAAAAAATAAGGAACTAATTTTCAAGAACTTGATTCCAAAAATTGACTAAAAAGTTCCAAAATAATACTTTTGAATCGTATGCAGTTTCTGGCGTTTATTTTAGTTCAATCAAGGATTTGATGACATCAATTGCATCAGACAACTTGAATAGTGTTTTTTTTATCTTTCATCGTTTTTTAGGCGTCAGTTATTTTGAAAACTGCAATGTTTTTGTATTTTGATATTGTTTCTTTACTGTAGGTACAGCAGATACAAATAAATATGACCACACGTTTCTAAAGCACCCTGTATAATCAATTATCTGGTCTACATAAGAGGTAGTTATCATGCTCACTCAAAAGTCTCTCTGATGGTTGTGTTTCATTCATCATTTGGCTCCGTCAGCTGGGACCAAAGACTACAATAGTAGCGGGGACTGGTCAGACTCAACTGCCACGGATTGTTTTAATTGTTAGTACTTTGAATTGTTCCTTGTTTTGATCCGGACGCTTTTGTCGAATAATTTCAACAAGAACAATGTAGCCACAAATTTGTAACAATTTATTGATTTAAAAGAGTGTCCATGGAGTTTCTTGCACTCCTTAGAGCTTCGGATTTTTTTTTTTAGGTATGACCGCTAGCAAGTTAACACACTTGGGATATCAACTGCTTAACAGGACTAACGTGTGGTGGCCTCAAATGAATTTAAGGCCCCCAGCCAAGGCAACAAAACTAGCTACAAGCTAAAAACTACTGACCGCTCGCAGGGCATTCCCTGTGGAATACGACCTCGGCTTAGCGGCGTCAGTTAGGGACAGCAAGGGACAATCAGGTTGGGTCGTTTCATTAATCAGGGGTTATTAAAGCTAAAGGCTCAGCGGCGCGGGCTGGCTCGTTAGGCAAAAGTCAGGGAAGGGAAGAGCTTCGGAACGTGCAAATAGCTTCACCTCTGACTGACCAACCTTGACAATTAAAAAGTGCCTGTAAATGGTTGAATTGAATAAATGCTTTGAGGTACCTAATAAGCAGGATAAAAAGGTGTAACAAGTTATCAGAGAATTGGAAACCTCTGTTTCCACGGAAAATTTAAAATCGGTCAAATTTAGCTGTAACGCCATTTTTCGAAAATGTCCTCCGATAACTTTTAGACCTATGTAGGTATTCTGCTTATGCGTAGGAAGTTTCATTAAAATCCGTTTATTCATTTCGAACAATAAGGACTTGAAAGTTTGGATAAAAGCCCTTACGGCGCAAATGCTCCTAAGTCGCAATATGATCTCATACATATTGCGACTTACAGTTGAACGCTTGCGGAATTTGTTCGAAAGAGTCACCGCGGTCCTGGAACGCAAAAAGGGCATGGGTTTTAGCCAGTAAGAATCTGACACTCCCTTCCGCTCCGCCCAGAGCGAAAGGAGTCATTTGATGATTCCCAATCCTTAAAAAAAAAAACTTCCTACCCCTGTCTCTGTCTAGCTTATTCTAAATACCTATAGTTTTTCTTTTTAAAATTAATTTAATTCCGACGAGAGGATTTTTATCCCCGAAAATCTTACTTGTCAATGGAAGATGTGGAACTTTCCCGTTCCGCATACCTCTACGTATTTAGTACTAGATAATAGATACTAGTCTAGTCACTGATCCGCTGCTCCTATCCATATAGGTATATTTAGCTTAGTAAGTAGGCACCTAGGTAGGAATAGAGCTATTGTCTAAAATAACAAATAACGCAGACACACTGTATCTAAGATCTTGTAGATACAGTACAGACAGACTAAAGGCATTTTACTTGCGTCAACATTTAGATATTTGACCCGTGAAGGGCGACGGAGTGTGTTTATTACACGCAACGATTACTTGCTAATATCGAGTTCAAAGTTAAAGATGTGGTTGTTAAGGTTAAGAAATAATTGAGTTCAGAACGTTAGATAGGTATACCTATTCTGTGTAACTATCTTGGTAAGTTCACTACCTACTTAGGTACCTATCTACTTCCAATGTCATATTCAAGAAAAAAGTGCTGAAGGAATTAAACTTATCAAACATTTCGAGCCATATTGAGCCGAGAGACCGCAATGACAAGACTTTTTTTAACAAACTTAGGTACCTACCTACTCGAAAAAATAAATCATAATTATTTCACAAACAACACTGTAACTGGTAGAGCTATTAAGCTGAAGCTGGTAGAGCTATTACTGATATCTAGCCTAAAGATGTTGCTGATACACCTATTACCTACTGAAAGAGCTGTTACTGGTAGAGATGTAACTGGTAGAGCTGTAACTGGTAGAGCTGTAACTGGTAGAGCTGTAACTGGTAGAGCTGTAACTGGTAGAGCTGTAACTGGTAGAGCTGTAACTGGTAGAGCTGTAACTGGTAGAGCTGTAACTGATAAAGCTGTCACTAATACCTAGATCTTTTACTGATAGAGTGTTTCTTGATAAGAGTTGCTTCCGATAGGTAAAACTGTTACTAGAATCAATTATTTGGGCAGCTTTATTTCGAACTAAACTATTTTGTTGTAAATACTTTGTATTTTATATCTTTAACTTCAGCACTTAAATATCTCTGGTCTCCTTTCATGAGTGCCTTCATCGACCAATCGAAAATCTTCCAGGCGTTTTCGGTGCGGCGATCAACTCCTTCGTATCCTGGAACGTATGCAGTCTCCATATCTCCTACATACTTACCTACACACTAGCCCTTAGTACCAATTAGGTACCTAACATTCGCGTCACGGGCCCGGCCCGTCGGGACACGGTCGTGGGAACGCGACGGGCCCCGTCCCAGGTTCCCGTTGCGGAGAACGGATTATTTTATTTGTAACGCGATTTATACGTGTTACCGCTAATGATTAACGTTATTGATTGATGCCCAGATCTACGCTTTGGAACGTGCAAATAGCTTCACCTCTTTGACTGACCAACCTTGACAATCCAAAAATGCCTGTAAATGGTTTAATTGAAATAAATGCTTTGAGTTGAGAGAGGAGAGAATGGGAAGCTTTAAAGAAAGGTTAATGAATTTGCAATGCATGAAGAAGCCTCCTCGTGTAGCGCAATTTATTCCATCAGGCAACTGAACCGAGCAATCGGCGCATCCTGGACTGTCTCACCTAATAACTCATGAGACTTGTCAATCCTCCCTTTGCGGTGGTAGGGCTAACGCCCGCCTGGTTCGCGACCACCGTCCCACCGGAGTCCGGCGTCAAGCAGCTTGCTTGCTGTGTTTCGTCGACGCGTGGGTGTAACAAGGCATCTTCTGTGCACGCTCGTTCCATCATAGACCTCATCCATCGCTTTCCATCAGGCGTAATCGAGGTCAAGAGCTAGTCCATTCCTCAATAAAAAAAACAAAGAACTTTTGTAACAAACTCATGTATTTTAGACATTGTAGAACTAATAAGCGTAACAAACACAAATGAAATACTTTATATAATGTACACGAAATATATAAAATGGTGAATTGATTTTCTTAGAGATAAAAAGTGTAAATAACAATAAAAAAATATCATTTATTAGTTTAAATAAGTAAAGATTAGCAAATTCTTGATTCTTGATTTTAGTAGCAATAACCCAAACATTGATTAGCCGAGATTTCCAAGGAGTATTTTTATTACTATTTTTTTTTATGGATAGGAAATCATCAAATGACTTCTTCCGTTCTGGGTGGAGTGGAAGGGAGTGTAAAACTCTTACTGATTAAAGCCCCACTGTGTACCTCCTTCTGCCCTTTGCGTTCCAGGGCCGCGGTGACTCTTTCGAACAAATTCCGCGAGCTTGGCAACCGCCTTTGTATAGGCTTCGAAAAAGTGGAGTCTTCTGCTTGACATTAATAAGAATTTATTTCTACAAGGAACGACGTAATTCATGTTTAAGATCCCAAGTTAGTTTCCGGATTCTTGCAATGTTGTCAAATAGCTACTTGGAACAAATTTTAGAAAGCATTTTTTTAAGATTCTGCAACCCTGGCAGGTTCTGGTCCTAACGGGCCCCGTCTACTTTACTGACATCTCTTTGAGACGCGCGTGGAACACATCGTGGCGTCGCCCCGAGCCTGATTCTGATCGGACAGCGAGCCACCCAACGCTTGCCGTCCGCAGAAATCGCCCTGCGACCCCCGACGCCGAGCGTCTTCTTCGGTTCTTCGGAGAGACAAGCCTCACGCGACGGCTTCCCATGCCTCCTCGCTCTTATATTATAAACTTGTGCGTTCTTATTTTTTTTATTAATATACATAATTATACAGATTTTGAAACAAGTATCTGCTAATCAGTATTCAAACTAATTAAATAGGTACGTTTTGACTTTTTTTTTATAAATAAGTCTTAGAATTTGTATTATCACAAGTTACCAGTTATTCTTACAGCTACTTCTTTCAATACTTTTCCTGGCAGTCTAGCATGTGCAGACAAATTATTTTTGGTGCTGTAATAACTAGATGCAATACATTATTTTTAACCCCTTCACACTGAATGGAATGAATGAATGATTAATGATTCAGATTAAATGGAAATAAATAATATTAAGTTACAAGTAAAATACTGATTATGTTTTAAATGATGGGTGATATGTAAAAAAATAGGTAGTTTGTACATACTTATGTTGTGTTGTGAGATAATAGATGCCTATTAATCGATGCCTATTCGCAGTTCCTACATCTCGTACCCTTACGGCTCGTTACGCCCCAACGGCCCAAGCGATCAGTTTGCTGAACGCCCTGATTGCTCAGGAACCGGAGGTTAACATATTTGCGTACACACATAGATCGATGATCAAAATTTGTATTAAATTCTTTAGTTTGTGAGTGTATTATATGTTGTTGGCTTGCTATACGCTTTGGTGAAAACTGTAAGTATAGTAAGCAATTGTTATTAAATAAATAAATAATTAATAGGTCTTTTTCTAAGCCTAGGAGTATTGCCCATTGCAATCACAACTATAATACTATTTGAAGAAGCCCCAGAATACATCTCATGTAAACTCGAGAACAGATAACATCTATCTTACATTATAAACAAAAAATTTGCTAATAATTCAAACTATCATGCTTAAAATCTAAGAAATTTCTATGTACATAGATTCAATCTACCTATATGATCATTTCTTTAACCCTCGTAATCTCAGTTCCATTTCAAGGTATGCTTTCATATTAGGGTCTTCAACCATTTTCAGTATCTTCTCGCTGACTTCAGGCCCAGCATTATGCATTTTAGCTGCAATGGCCTCTGCCCATACTATGAACACACAGTTAGAGCACCCCGACTGGCAGCAGGCTGTTGGAGGTTCGTCTATGGAGGCCTGGAAATTATAAAGAGGTTGTTTTAGTATGGTTCTTGGAGAAATTAGTTTTAATTATTTGTGATTTCTTCTTGGAATACAAATACTGTGCAATAGCAGAGATGATACATATCAGTATAATTATACACTTTGATAGAAATCTAGTGCGTTGACAATTTCTTCAATTTCTAGAAATAAATGTCTACATCGTCGACATCAATGCAGGATCTTGTAAGTACAATATACTTACATAATATTTTTTTGTTCAATTTTATTCATGGAAGCATGTTTTATCAGTAAAACAGTACAATCTAGTACCTTCTAAGTGCCTGTTTGCCTGTAAAGTCATTCTTGAATTTAAGTACAAGATTTTGCATTGACGCCGACGACTTGTCTCAAGTTTGGTCTAAAATATTGCATAAAAATGGAAATAAAAGCAAAACTTACATCTTTAGCTATTCTCTCGAGTTCTTTCTGTTTTACATCATCTGGAGCTTGCGACGTAGTTATAGAAGGTCTCATAAGATTGTTCTGAGATCTTAATACAACAGGGAGACGCGAAATGTTGAATTTCTGCAATCAAGGTAACAATGTGATTGTTATTGAAAGAGGTCAACTAAAGGACTTTACGTAGAACTTAGATACTTACAAACATTATTAGAATTGATAGTCCTATATATAACTAAATTACATCGAGTTCAGTTCATTTTTAACGATTTAGAAGTGATTTTTGTTACGAAATAGTATTATGCTTAGGTTATATTTGTCTATACAATTATAGCTGAATAATCTTAATACTCTTCACACTTGCATACTTATTGTAATAGAATATGAAATAGATGAGTGTTGTTTTGAGTCTCATGTTTAATATTAGTAATTCCACACAAATTCAACAATAACATTGGAAAATGGTAAATGACATTGACAAATTTGACAGTTTAATACAAGCTGCTGTCGCTGCTGTCACTTTGTTTTTTTTTTAATTTACTCCGAAGAGAAGGCTATAGTTTTTTGACCATATTGCCTAGTCTTACGTCCTTTTTATAATATTTGTTTTGCATTAGAAAGCGGGTGTAATACATTCTAATGTTTGCTGGAGTATTTTGTAGTAAGCATATCGAGTCAGCCTTCTCGGCAAGCTTCGCTGTGGTAGTCATATTACAATAAAATTCACAGCTCCACTTTATGGAGATTGCGTCTGTTTCAATAATTTCACATATTGGCCAGTTTCGTAGACACTTGAGACATAAAACTGCACCAATTTTACACTACAATATCCACTAGGAATCAATTTGCGAATAATTAAAAAAACAGCCTTCACTAGTTAAAATCCCGACAAAAACCCCCTGCTGTGACTTGTACAAAGCATTGCCAATAACACATTTTCTTTGATTGAGAATCGAAACAAGCCATTTTGTCTGGTTGTTAGGGTACATGAGACCGCATACGATCAATTTCGTTGTAGTGTAACCATGAAATTGTCTATATTGATTTCACTGTATTCATGAATCACTCAAACTTAATAAATTAAGTTTGGCGCAAAATAATTTTGGAAAAAGTGAGGTCACCAATTGGCGATGCAAAGATTACGCGCGTGCCCCTAGCGGTGAAATTTAGAAATTGCCTAAGAACGACACTTACAGCGTTGCCAACACCAGTTCCCCAAAAATCTAAGTCAAATTTCCCAATTTGGGGACAAAAATCTAATGATTCCCCACAAAATTCTGGCCCGACATAGCATGCTGTGGTAAAAGGAAAGGTACCTAGGCCTTTACCCAGCAGTGGAACAAAATAGGCTAGATATACTTTAGGGAAGAGATAAAAGATATTCTATCTGTCCCCTTGATGCGTCTTACAATGAGGTAGATGATTTAGAGACTGAGTGAATATCCAAGTTGCAATAAATAATGTACAATTGGCACACGATAACAGTCAAGAATAATATTGATTTTGTAAAATTAACTATTACTAGATAACACAGTATGGACTAACGCAGTCCGTGTCTCGAAGAGGTTTAAGTGAAAGAGAGACGCTCAGGGTAGCGCCCCAAATGTGTAGTTTTGTGCTGCCACTTATCAAGGATGCGTTCTTCACTTGGTTAAACTGTTAAAGCATCAATACTACATGTTAGGTGCGTTCGCAAGGCGTGACGCCGCAAGATAGATATAATTTCAAGCACATTAGTCGAACGATATAAAATAATCAATTTAGAAAAAGGGAAACGTTCGATAGAAATAAATAAATATTCTATATCTATCTATCGATATCTATGCATAAAGTAAGTGAAAAAAATGGTAAGACAAGTATTTAGATTTTCTGAAAGTGCTGACTTGGACCGGACTATTGATATTCAAAATCCCAGCAGTAACGGCGGGGGAATTCCCGACACGTTGGCAACACTGTACGAAAACGGTCAAAGTGTCGTTCTTAGACAGCTTCACAATTTGACACTAGATGCGCTAGTTAGTTAGAATATTTGCATCGCCAATATCGCATTTCTCGAATCCGTTTCCTTATGATTGTTATGATCGGTAAGCAAAATGCAATATAATACTGAATTGATACGAAAACATAAATTTAACAAACTGCTTACGCTACAGAAAAATTGTTTATATATCGTATAGCCAAATTAACAGTAACAGTAACACAATAAAATGTTTTTCAACCAGTCCAGGCGGCGCCAAAAAGATCTTGTAGCAGTTTAACGTAGTTTTTTTTCGTTCGTCTAGTTCGTCGATCATAGTCTGGATCTGATTGGCCACGGATATTAATGATATTGTTGTGCTGAATCCAAACAATTTTTTTATTTTTCTATTTTCATTGAGATATTTTAGTCAGAGTAAAGCACATCACTGTAATAGAATCCATAAGCAATAGACTTCACCGGAAGTCTCTCAGTCATAAATATTTAATTTGGCAACACCGTTCTTTTCTGCGAGATATAGGCTTCTCTTTTTGTCGCATTGGAAATGACAGAGAGATCATAGTGAGTTAAGTGAGATAGAAATACTTGAGATGCCAGAGTTGCAAATGTCGCACAGCCATTTCGACGAATAAATTAATTTTGAGAGTTCGATGACCGCCCGGAATCGTTTTGTCCGTCATTTTTGATCTATAGATTTTACAAATCGCAAATTTTCGTAAGTTGTCTAACTTTATTTGGTGCTAATTAGTGCTTGTTACGATTGTGCAATAACAAGTTATTGATTTTGTTTTATCTCACCAGCATTTTCTATTGAAACGTAAGTTAAATCCAAGTTTTAGTTTATAATGTCGTGATAAGGCAGCGTATGAAGCTTTATTGGGTTGCAATGACGAAGCCGCTTAATTCTGTTATTGTAGAATGTAGGAAGCCGCTACGTGTGGCAACGCTACTTTATTTTTAAACAACTTCAATTTAATTCACGTACTTTTTGTCCAATAAGTTTACGATTTTTAGTTTTTTGGGCGGTTCCACTAGCGGGCTTACGTATTTCGTTTTACATCTAGTTTTACGGGAAGCGGGTTTCAATTATTCCTTATCTATGCGTCTAGTGTGAATCCGGTTTTAGTGATAATTTTCCAGGAATATATTCTTATCGATAATGTAAGCATAATTTTGTGTAGGTATTGAAGAGGTTATGGGGATGGGGACTACTATGATTCATACGATACTATGCGGCTATCGCATCTCGCATGTCACACCGACTGCAAATCGCTTCCTTTTGCTTTTATTTTGTAATGATTGATTGCAGTGTTAATGCATGTTTGCCTCATGATAATGGCACTGGTTGAATGCATATAGATTGTGTGATAAGGTCTCTATGGTGTTATTATTCTCGCTTCACACATTCAAATTAAAATTGTTTTGTCGTTTATTGCCAAGTCTAATCTGGCAGAACCTTTAGCTAATATGTGCATTAGGAGGCCTTGGGATTTAGTAGCATAAAAATTTGGTCAAACCCATCTTATAGAAATGAGCTTGCACAGAATATGCAGACTATCATAAATTCAGAATCAAGATACTGGAATTAAGTTAATAAAAGTCACAATTACCTATCTCTGCCTACTACAGTCAACTACTGAACAACAATTCAATTGAATAGAACTGTTTGACCTTGAGCTATCAATGTTGATTAGTGATTAATCAGTTTGTTAGACATACACCACATTTAGATCATATCATTGATTGGAACCAGCATATTTACCTACTTAATATTTACACTTCTTGACTTACCATACCTGATAGTGACAATATTATGTTCTAAGAAATTAGGCTTTGGTTGCTAGTTATTAAAATCTTTCTATTCTCCAACATCAGGGGGTCTACTCTCTAAGCTGAAGTCCATAGTTTCAGACTTAGTGTTGGGTGTTTTCTTCTCCATGTCACCTACAGACTTACAATTAGTCCCGAACCCGAACTAAGAATGAATGACAACACGATTTGGCAGTTGTTCTTAGTTGGGGTTGGGTTTGTAGACACCTGTTTCAAAGAAGTATCGCACCAAACATAAGAAAACAGTTATACTTAATCACTTAAACAGCGTCCAGAAATTCTGTAGAAGTTTATGGAAATCTGTATAGACATCCATAAAATTCTATAGATTTTTGTCTGACGAATGAAGCAAAGCTGACAAATTTTGGTGTGATAGCTTTTTTAAATTGAGTGTTCAAAGTCTGTATCATGTGGAGCCACAATAATATTTAAAAACTCGTCTTCAATTGTCGTCATAAATCAACAACTCAAGAACTATATAAATACTACTAACTATTATGGCGACTATATCATAAAAAAGAGTTGTCACATTATCAATAGGCGATACATACAGTCAATTGTGATCTTTAAATGTCACTCATTACTGATAAATATGGCTTCAAGTGGTTTGCATCATGCATTTATTATCACTTGTCATTCTGATCAGTAGTGATCACCATAAAATTTGTAATATTAGGTACCAATGTATGACAAATATTATACAATAACTTTATCCTGCTGCTTCAGTCCTATATGTCCTATTTCAGGGAAAATATTTATTTTTTGCAAATTTTAATGTAACACATTCAGTGAAGCTGTGTAGCTTTCTGTCAGAATTAATTTTCTGAATTAGATCAGCACTTCCAGAATCTATGTCTTTGAAACAAACAATTTTTCCTTTATATTATTTGTTTTAATTTCTTATTTAGTATCACAAATCTTCAATAGACTTTTAAATTACTCCTTTTCCAGATGTTACTTGTGATAATGTTATGGTTTTTAAAAATATCTAATACATTCTTCCACTTGCTCCTACTAACAGCGACATGCATGGCTTCTGAGGCTTCTAATACACATGCTCAATCAGGCTATTGAGACAATAAATATTTAGTAGATATTTGAGTGTATGTTTTTCCCGAAATGATCCCGAGGTTCGTATCCCAGAGGGGATGCCCTTAGCTAGAGGTCACTAGTTTTTTAGCCCTGGCCTTAAATTCATTTGAAGTCACCACTGGATAGATCACTTAAGCAGTTGATAGCCCTATCGTGCTAGACCTGCAAGTGGCCACATCCGAAAAAAAAATTCAAATCATTCCTTGACTAGAGATGACCATGATTATTTTCATGCTGTCTAAAACTGAAACTTATGCACATGAGTTGGACCAAAGTTCTTATCTTAACATAGTATTATAACAGTCGCTTGGTTTCGTTGCTGTACGCTTATATCTAATTTGTTCTTTTATTTATATCTTTCAAACTCACACGCAACGGATTTTAATGCGGATTTCATCAATAGACAGAGTGATTCAAGAGGAAGGTTTATATTTATAATTCGTCCAGAAATTCCTTGTGGAATGGGAAAAATTGGATATGCGCGTACAAAGTCACGGGCAAACTAGTTTGTAATAATCTATCTTATCAATTCTCAACAGCACCTGCACGCAAAATACGCGCTTAGTCGTGGAGTTGCGGAAACCAGCCCGATTTACATACATTCTCAACAGCACCATTTACATTTTAGCATACCAACCATGTCTGGAGAACCCGAAGTGACCCGCACTCCTGAGGAGGAGGAGGAAGAAGAGATCAAGTCCTCATACAGGCCCCCTCCAGAGAAGACGATTGATGAGATCCTCGCTGCGGACCAGGAGGATGAGTCATTGAGAAAGTACAAGGAAGCCCTGCTAGGAGAGGCTCAGGCTGGTGCTGTTGTTGTTGGTAAGGAAATTTTGGAATTTAAACAAATTCATTTTAATGTACCTACCTAAACAAGAATTGGCTGCACATCAGTGATACCACTGATCTAAGGCCTTTGAAGCTTACTGCATGCTAAACATGAAATTCTATTTGAACCTTCAACTGACGTATATTTTATTCATTCTATAAAATAAAAAAAAAAACATTTTTTCATAATGCAAATGAAACACCAAAGATAAGCTATTTCTGGATTAAGTCTTTGTACTGCAAGTTTACCGCCGTAGTCCCAGGAATCGCCAAAGCTTGTGGCAGTGGGCAAGATACAGTGCTTTGCAGTATAGAATAGTCGATGTGGTCGAAAGGTCCTGTAGAGGTGACCGCGTGCCGGAAGACGAAGCGTTGGAAGGCCTCCCACAAGGTGGACCGATGACCTGGTGAATCTACTGGATGCGTCGTACAGGTGGATGCGGCGACTCTTGGGGGAAGCCTATGTTCTATGTCCAGCAGTGGACGTCTTTCGACTGAAAAGTTGATAATGATGACTGTATAATGTAGGTCTGCCCCTTCTTTTCGATACTTATATATATTATTATCCTACAGAAATTTGATCTTGATGTTCAAGATGTTTTCATACACTATAGGTACACATGTGTGAAGTACACACAAAGCGTCCTACTGTGAATCGTTATTAAGGCGAAGCTTCGCCTTATAAGGACGAACGATTCATATCAAGTATCAAATGCACCGTGACAATCATGCTGTAGATATCTGATAATATTAGTCATGTCGTTTATTATGCAGGAATCTAAGTCTTCATAAATATTTTAATTTCATGCTATTATTGTGTGTATCCTCTTTTTTATGGATCGGAAATCATCAAATGGCCCCCCTTCCGCTCTGGGTGGAGCTGGAGGGATGTCAGAATCTTACTGACTAAAACCCATCTGTGCTCCTAGTGCCTTTGCGTTCCAGAGCCGCGGTGACTCTTTCGAACAAAATCCCCAACCCTGGCACAAAATCCGCAACCCTGGCGTGTGTATACTCTTTGTAGAAAAATGCCAAATATAGGGTGTATAGCTCCATCCCTCCTTACCATGGCCCTGGAACGCAAAGGGACATTTGGACAAATACGGGTGGGTTCTAGTCAGTGAGAGTCTGACGCCCCTTTCCGCTTCGCCCAAAGTGAAGGGAGTCATTTGATGAATACCCATCCAAAAAAATAAGGTGGTCGTGCGACCCAGTATCTAGAACGATGATTTTCGAAAATTTTAGTAAAAATAGTCCAATCAACCTTGTCATTTGGGCATTTTTCTTTCTTTAGGCATTTTGCAAATGTAGTATCTATAGGATACACACGCCAGGGTTGCGAATTTTGTGCCAGGGTTGGGGATTTTGTTCGAAAAACAATAAAATAACGTGATTTATTTGCCGTTGTTTAACAGATAATGGTACGGAACTCTTCGTGCTCGACTCCGGCTCGCACTTGGCCGTTTCTTTTTAATTGGTGGTCATCTTAAATAGCTTTCTTCGATCATCATTCAACGTCACTTTCCTGGCATAAGAAAGACCACTTCCTTTTCACGCAGTTCATTCCAATTTCCATACATTCAAACCTTTTTCCCATGGATGTAAGCAGAAACAACAGAATACCACCTAATGGATGGTATTATATAGTCCTTTTGCTTCGCTTAGGTTTATTTCAACATTATAGATTAAACTAGTTCCCTTCACTAAGAACATTATCAAGCTTTCTAGAATGTGTTATCACTTATCAACGTCATATCAATAGCTGTTGATACTACGTGAATTATCTAATCTTGTTACGTTGACAAACAATTTTATGACATGTCCAATGCCTCGTTTCCTTAGTTGCGCAAGCGGCTAAAAAACGTTGAATTTTCCTATTTCCCTTAAACATGGGTAGGCCATGCCGTAATGGATAGATATAGGTGTTGGCTTTAAAATAGATAAGTTCTAAAACTAAAACTCTTTATTGTTATAGTAGGCGCCAGTTAAATGAAAAATAACGGTCATTGACCTTTCCTTAATATCGCTTCGTAGGTACCCCCGGACAGTAAATTTTGAATCGTTTTTCATTACTAGAACAGTAAGGATCACGATAGATGTCGATTCAGGACAGCTTTATGTCATTATTTCTGTTTTTTAAATTAAGTGTGTCAATAAATGTAGGTTGGTCAATGACCGTTATTCTTTGTTTATCTGGCGCATACTATAGTTGTTACATTATGTAAATAAGTTCCAACATGAAACCCGGTTAGGCCACGGCAACATAATAACTACATAGATGGACAAAACAAGCATCCAGTTAGTACCTAGGTATACTGGAGTGCAAGTTTGTTAAACAAATACAATTATTAACGAAAATATTACTAGTACCTATTAAGTTTATGTAGTTATTTTAATTAATATCATGAGGTTATTCATTTATTTTATTTACGTGTATTAATACCAAAATAATTTTCCAAATCCGACTGGTAGTTTCAGAGCTTAGTGCGTTCATACAAACAAACTGTTCAGCTTTATGATTTAGTATAGATTAGTAGGGATTAAATGCAGTTAAAAACAAAGTGGCAACTTATTACGTTTGACTGTCAAAAGCAGCCCTGAACAAAACATTTTCATGTATCAGAGTTTAGAAAAATGTTCGCATAACACCTTCTCTAAAGCTGATTATTTCAGTTCCGTGAACGTTACGTTAAAATGACATACACATGTCACAAAGGTCAAGGTCTGATGCTTCCACGCGTGACATGACCTTGTCGCGTGGGTCGGCCAAACAACCTGCATTGCACGACAGTGTACGTTGAGTAATCGATACCTAGTTGATACAGATATGGCTCGGTATGAGACTGAAATCGAGTAACGTTATTTTGATTTCGAATGTAATGTTTGTGTTCGATGAAGAGCTTGGCGTTGGAAGGCCTCCCACAAGGTGGACCGATGACCTGGTGAGGGTCGCGGGTAGCCGATAGATGCGAGACGTACAGGACCGGTTGTTGTGGCGACACTTGGGGCAGGCCTATGTCTGAGGTCAGGGGGTCTACTCTCTAAGCTCGAAGTCCGTAGTTTCGGCCTTAGTGTCGGGCGTTTTCTACTCCGTATCACCTACGGACTTACGATTAGTCCCGGACACGAACTAAGAACAACTGTCAAATCGTGTTGTCATTGATCCTTGGTTCGGATAGAAAACACCCCACACTAAGGCCGAAACTACGGAATTCGGGCTTAGAGAGTAGACCCCCAGATTCGTTTGTGTTCCATGAGCTAACATTTTATGCTGCTGGGCTAACTGTGACGAAAAGTCTAGCGTTAATGAAGAGATCAAGAAGTTTTTTATAACAGAATGTAATTAACAGAATGGTTCTTTTGTCACGGTATTTTTTAGAGGATTTGGCTTTGTAGAAAAACGCGCAAAAAACAACGCTGAATAGGATAATCATTAGAACAAACAAACCTAAAAACTTCTTTGTTTTAGCTGCTATAGAAATGTCGTCGTGTTTGTTAATGAACAAAATGTTGCACATTAATCACTTTGCTACAATAGGATAGGCAGATCAAGATTCAATAGAGCAGTACCTACTGGAGATGATTATAAATTATTTCTGACCCTTCATTCAAGTATTTTACAAAAAAAAGCTAGGAGCCCGCCCCGGCTCCAAACGGTTAGCAGAGTATACACTGTATTGCGAATTTACTTTTTTTCGAAGTCTTCAACAAACATCGTCATATTTCATCCAATCTTCAGAAATCCTGCATAAATTATACATCTAAACAAAACTTCTACATCCATTGGTAAAACGGTACTTATCTATGAAAACCCGTTAGATACTTTTTGAGTATATTGCGTACAGACGACAGACGCGACGTAGGGACTGTTCAATAATATGTACCTAGTGATAGTTATATTTATTTGTCTCCAACTCATCCATTACCATTCTACCCATCACAACCTTCTCTCCTACGCGTATATTATCTGAAGCCCTTTAACTGCCGTTTGCGGCCATATTAATTTCCTTTCTGTCTAAGCTATCAGTTGTAGCTAATACAATAACGACAATGACCTATTTGCGATGACCTACTTCATCAAGTGCATTCACTGACGGCTTGCATCCTGTGTGAGACAACTTGATTTGCGATAACCGTCTTGACTTGCGTCCTGTGAGGGTAAGAGAACAAATATATTATGATACGTGTTAAAAGTGAGAAATTCGTCAGACTACATCGTCATCTTCTGTCTGCCTTCGTCCCATGTAACTTGAAGTTGGCGCAACACGTTTCCTCCTTCTAGTCTGACCTGTCAAACGTCACGCTATTCATTCATATTTTATGTCACAATATCACACGTGCGCAATACGTTTTCTTTCTTGAATGCTGTCAGCCCTAATGCTTTTACTAATTGAAACATCCGTTTCATCACCTCACAGAATCTAACGATCTTTTCTTAGGCTTTCCTTTCTCTCTCCCATATCACTTTTATATTCAAAACTCTACTAGTAACATGCGTTTGAACTATTTAATCTGTGGTTTCATCTCCCCTCAACACACCTAAATACCTAATAAAATAGTCAAGAAAGGTTACAAAGGACCCTTAACCATCTGGAAAGACTTTTTTCAATGTTTACTCAACAGCTTCCACCATTATCCATAAAACGATGTCAGAAACAGAACGTCACGTCTGATTAGAACTTTACGAAAACAAACACATTGACTATACGAACCAAACACAACAAACATTGTGTTTGTTTGACGGTTCTAAGATTTCGCATTAACTTCCACAGTTGCTACATTTTCTGTAGAATTTCTATAGAAAGTTGTTATAAAGGAAACCAGTGTAATGTGTGAAAGGTTGAGCACGGTATTTGTTTCAGCAAAGGGCAGATTTCCCAGTAAAAACATTATGGATTTTAGAATCCATACTAGTATTATAAATGCGAAATGGCTGTTCGTTTACCCTTTTTGATGAATTATGGAATAGAAATGTATAGGATTTTGGTGAAGGACATAGGACACTTTTGATCTCGGGAATATGATCCCTCGGGATAATTTCTGACTTTCATGCGAGCTGAGCCGCCAGCAGAAGCTTTACTCGCGGGATAAAAGTATCATCATCATCATCATATCAGCCGATAGACGTCCACTGCTGTACATAGGCCTCCCCCAAGTGTCGCCACAACAACCGGTCCTGTGCGTCTCGCGTCCATCGGCTATCCGCGACTCTCACCAGGTCATCGATCCATCTTGTGGGAGGCCTTCCAACGATGCGTCTCCAGTACGAGTAGTAGTGTAAAATCCTATCTGTGCCAAATCTGTTCAGCAGTTAACACTTGAAGAAACAAACAGAGTATGGATTATCTGGATCTTCTAAAGTGAAGATTACATTAGAGGTAGTTAAAAGTGGCGCCAGCCAAAGTTGAAGCTAAAGGGGTCTTGGTATGGTCATGTGAAGAGGAGGGTTAAAACAGATGTAACTAAAAGGGTTATGAATACCTATAATGTGGATGGATGAGAGGGAGAGGGAGGCCAAAGAAAAGATGGAAAGATTGATGGATTGTGTAAGGTGCAATATGAAAGAAATGGGAGTCAGTGATAGCGTGACAGCTGATAGAATAGAATGGAAGAAAAAAACGTGCTGCGCCGACCCCAAGTAACATGGTATAATGGCAGGAAAATGAAGATGAATCTTCTAAAGTTCACAAGACATTGGTCTTTCTCTGATGTCACATACGAAAGCTAGCGCAAAGTACAGTCTAAACTAGATCTATTATTAAATCATCGTACGAATAAATTTAGAAACGTGAGCAATGATCTTATATTTGTGTTTTTCCTTCGATATCATAAACAATTTAAGCGGCACTCTCCAACGCTTGCCAGGTAAAAATTATCGCCTAGGAATAGCTATCTAGATATACTTTTGGCTTAGGAAAAAACTTTTCGTCAGTATTTTAGCATGGGCTTTCGAGTTTTTTTCCAATTCTGACTCAAGCCTCTTCCAGATTTAAATATTTCCTATTCAATAATTTCTCACGCTATTGTTAAAGCCTTTTCTGATACAATTAAGAAATCATCATCTCGCTCGTTCTATTGGTGTTTCGAGATTGCAATCATAGCCGCACGGGTAGATCTTCAAGGATTTGCAACACTTGTCGAGGTCAGTCTGTGGATGGGTGGCCATTAATAAAATGCAGACTCTTCCGTGCACCGGAAATCATGTTAAACCATTGGTCCCGGCTGTTTTTTGAAGATCTTCGGCAGGGGCTAAGGTAGCCAGAATCAATAAAAGTCTGAGACCAGTTTTGCCAAAGGGTTTCGTGTTACACAGTCTGGTTACTGGTAGTCAGATAGGCAGCCGTTCCATGTAAAATACTGGTGTTCAGCTCCATCCAGTTGGACTCGAAGCCGACCCTTACACAGTTCGCAAAAGGCTGAGCAGATCGAGTACAATCAGTAAGGACATTTTATGCCCAGTCTTCTTCAATTTTCTCCTTTACCTGACATAAAGGCGTCGATGGGCGTAACGACAGAAAATTGCCTACTTGCTTTCTGTTTATTTTGTATTTTAATTCATTAACAGTCCTTTGTAAACGTAAACTATTTTTCTAATTGCTTTCTTGTTTATAATCGCGGAGCTAAGCAATTCAAAGACAAGTTTCCAGAGGCTTTCCCTCTAATTAGCTTGTGGCCCTTGTCGGGAATTCGTCGACCTTGTGTAAACTTATAAGGCCGCCCTTTTAACTTTGCCGACTTGATTGGGATTTTCAGGCGAATTTGTGTCCTTCTTTTTAGGGTTCCGTATCCAAAGCGTAAAAACGGGACCCTATTACTAAGACTCCGCTGTCTCATGAACCGTAATAGCTATACAGTTGAAATTTTCACACATGATGTATTTCTGTTGCCGCTATAACGACAAGTACTTACTAAAAACAGAATATAATAAAATAAATATTTAAGTGGGCTTTCATACAACAAACGTGATTTTTTTTGCCGTTTTTTTATATAAAATGGTACGGAACCCTTCGTGCGCGAGTCCGACTCGCACTTGGGCGGTTTTTATCATGGATCAACACATCTTAATTATTAAAATCACCTAATTAATATATAAGCATGCTATAATACCAGTCAGAAAATCTGATATCAGTAAAAAAAAACTATGTATTATATAATTATTTTTTTTTGCCGACGTGTAACGTATTACCTAGTAACAGAAAGGATTGTGGAGTCAGCTCAATCCGCTTAGACTGGAAGCCGACCCCATTGTTGGGAAAAAGCTAGGCAGGTGACTAGGAACTAGGAACGCTAGGAAATTCAGATTCGCTTGTGCCATCCTTGCTGACGAAACAAAACAGCCGCTCAAAAGTCGGCAAGACTGATTATGAGAAATATGCACGCTCCAATCTGGAAGATCTGCCAGGCTCACAACCGATAAGTATTTGCATTCCTCGCTTAAACCAATGTATCTTGCACCTTGGTTGACTAGTAGAGAATGCTTTAGCCAAGTCCGCCATAATACCTTTGTACATGAAGTTTTAAATAATAAATCTCATCATCTGCCTAGCCTTTTCCCAACTATATTGGGGTCGACGTCCAGTCAAAGCGGATTCAGCTGAATAACAGTATTTTACGTGGATCGGCTGCCTACCAGACCTCCACAGCCCATCAACAGGGTCATACTTCTTGGCAAAATCCGTAACGACTGCCACGGATCTACAAATGACAGCTGGGACCAACGGCTTAGCGTGCTTTCCGAGATACTGAAGAATATCGATATGTTGATATGGTGACCCCCATCCACAGACCGCTCTCGGCAAGCGTAGCTTTACCTTGAAGATCGTGCGGTTGTATTATTTAGCCACGAGCTCCTCTAATTAACATTTTTCTTTGTCCAACAGACCCGAACGACCCTCGCAGAGTGATCGTCAAGAAGCTGGCGTTGTGCGTTACTGGCCGCGACGACGTTGAGCTGGACCTCTCCGGGGACCTCACTGATCTTAAAAAGCAGGTATGTACCTTATTCTTAACGACTAAAGACTTGTTTATGATTGTTGATGACTGTAACGACGTGTAAAAAAATCTCACCCATATAACCTCATCCATACTTTTTCTGTGAACATAAGAACATAAATCGACAAAATGTACAGCAGTAAAAAAGTTGAAAGCGAGTTCATGTTTTTAGTACATTATTGAAATGACTAGGTAATTGAGATTTAAAAAAAAAATCAAAGCATTTTTGTTGGGTCCAGCAGTCCCAGGTCATTTCGTGACGTCATTTCATTGTGAACTAAAATTGTTATTTCTAAAATGCACAACCTAACCGCGATGTAAGTATAGGTTCATGTTTTTATTTCATCGTTATCCTTGTCCCTTCAGGAAATAATTGAATTAAAATGGTATTTGCTGTTTTCCTGTACCTATTGACTTGATACTGACTGTTGTGATGAAAAATAATGGGATAAAAAGTTTGACATTGAGATGAGTTATTATTTATATGTTCTGTCAACCTTCTTGGTTAATTAGGTCAAGATAGATGGATTGAATTTATGGGCCATTCTACTTTTTAGTGCTTAAAATGGAGATGAACACTTTTACAAAATTGCAGATGTCTCGAAATATTTTTCAAGCAGTGTTACGTTAGTTTTCAACCGGGCCTCAATGTTAATTATGATTTTCTTAACTAAAATTACCAGTCCTCATGTGTGTGTGTTTATCGGCCCATGTATGTTTGTATGTTCCTTTGAAGCACTATACAGACTAAACGCCTGGGCCGATTTTTATGATTCACACGTCAATCGATTCCTCTTAGTCCGGCCTAAAGATATGACGTTAGTGAAAATTCAATATGGCGACTACTGGACGCCATATTGTGAAAATGAAAAAAATAAAAGTCGACGAGCTATGTTAAGTGGGGTATCAAAATAATTAAAAAATAATAGGTTTTTCGATGATTATCATAACGAGTTAGAAATTATGCGTTAAAATGTACAAGGGACGTTTTCATAGGCATCAAAAAGTAGAATGGCCCATATACTTTTACTGGCTACAATCTTAATGGTGTGGTCTTATCACTGACAGCGCTGTACGGCAAGTCAGTTGGCAAGATATTTTGTGGTGGGAGAAATTCGCGCACGCACAATTTCATACATTTTTACATGCGCGAACTTCCCCCACTACGAAATATCTTGCCAACTTACGTGCCGGTACCAGACAACCTGTATGGACAGAGAGACCTAGTTCAATTGACTTATTATTATTGTGAGTGATACTGCTGCATGCTGTATAAATAGGCCTTTTCTATACATAGAATGCAGAAAAACAAACAAATTGGTTATTCCGAAAATAAAATAAATATACTTAATATTATAAATCCCTTAGTCACCATTATAAGCATCCTTCCCAATTGACTTGACGAATAAGGACTATACCTAAAAAGTTTTGCTTAAATTTTGCTTTAACAACACCATAAAAATAAACCTTAACGACCAGGGTTTTATGCTCAATATCCGGGATCTACAGTTAATGGAGTAATTTGTGGTTTACTCCGTCTAATATTATCGCACAGTTTTCAGCTTCGTTGATTTTGTATTCTAGCTTTTAGTACAAGGGAAATGTACCGAAGTTTGTTTTTACACGCTAGTTAGTAGTTTTAGAACCTAAATGAACTTTACATTATTAATTCTATGAACTTTAAGAGACCTTTGATTTTGTTTCGGTTTTTCTTCTCAAGGTGGTCAGCTAGGAACCACCGTCATATCATCTAGATTAATATGACAAAACATATTGACTTGTTTGTTGTAACTTATTTGAAAAATAAATATAATTTATCATTTTAATATTTAATTATAGTGAACGAATCGCTAACTTCGCTACCATTTAAATTGGACACAGCTGTGTCATTATTCGTATTTACACCAAACAAGTATAAATACACGGTGGCGCTAAACGTAGTTTGTAGAAGTAAATTTAAAGTTATGTCATGAAAACAAACAGAGGAGCATGGTAGGTATATTAGGAGGCCTATGGGTACTCATAAGTTGGTGGAACAAGGTTGCCAGTAATGACGATGGTGAAAAGTCACCATCAAGAGTTAAAAGTATCTGGGTATCATGCCAGGGTTGCGAAATAGTTACCGCGGCCCTGGAACGCAAAGGAACACGAGTGGGTTTTAGTCCCGCTTCGTCCAGAGTGGGAGAAGTCATTTGACTATTTCCCATCCAACAAAAATAAAAAAATATATATTTACCATGTGTTTCCACAATAAAACAAACAATGCCCTTTTAGTTACTTTTTACAAGTTTTGTCATTACAAGTTAAGACTTCTTTCTTCCGTGTGGGAGACACGCATGTGTGCCACATAGGACTGTGCTATAGGTAGAAGCTTGTATAAATGTCATTCCGCATCTAGAACGTCAATAGTGGGCGTCTAAACATCGTAACTATAGCCACTACAATACGTAACGAATAGTTATATTGGCTACTAGCACTTTGCCCGCGACTTCGTACGCGCATATCCTGTTTTTTCCCGTTCTCGTAGGAATTTATTGTACCCCAATAGCCTATAGCCTTCCTCATGAATGTGGCTATCATATACAAAAATAATTTTCAAAATCGGTTCAGTAGATCCAGAGATTACCCCCTACAAACTTTACCTCTTAATAATATTAGTATAGATTTGTTCCATGCTTGATACTTGCACATGTGCTGGCTTGTACGTGGTTCATTCGACACTTGCGCCGCTCAGCGTGTCTTAGCATGTGTTCATTCGGCGAGATTTAGGCCTGACATTATCTAATCTTTTAAACTTATATGAAAGAAAGAGAAAAGGCGTCTATTTGCGAAAAGCATGACGCAAAAAAATTACTGGCTTTGTACAGGCTGAGAAATTGCTTCTTCATTCATTGGAGAATAAAACAACTATTGCTAGTTGGCTAGCTAGTTTTTCAAGCAGGTTCAGTCAAAAAGTCAAGCATTTTTGGTTGAACCTGCTTATGAAGGCTCCCATAGGCAGGAGTGATGCGCTCATGTGACGACCATTTTCATAGAAAATGTAAGGTCTAATAACTAATAACGAATAATTTCTATGAAGAAGGGTAGTACTTTGCACTTTCGAGTCTTTACTGTCACCGGGAGTCTTGAGCCCCGTCAAATAAGATTGAATTGAAACCAGAATGCCAATTCTACTCATTTTCAAACAATATTCGCATCTCAATCGCAATCTGTCAAAAATGTATAACAATTAAGGCTATTTTGACAGTTTGCGACTGACTTGTGAATGCGAACGTTGTGTAAAGTAGAATTGGCCCTCTGTATCAAGCACTGACATCAAGTTCAGTCGACAATTTCAAAACATTCACGCTAGTTGCTGTTTCATATTATGTAAACTATTTCCTCATCATAATTAACATTACTCGGCGCCACATAGAATCTCCGCCATTAGTCCCCGCATTATTATATCAAATATTATTATGCCAGCATTAGGACAGGAACAGACACGCCACTTCACATAATTCATATCTCGCCGAATTATTAACAAAACGCTAAACATCGCATAGACGCCTGCGCTCTGCTAATAACTCACTAAATGATTTACGATGCAACGACTCGTTTATCATGTCTGTACTACGCTTAGGATTACACGGGGCAAGTGACGTCAGATGCCATGTTGATAATGCCGACGGATTTACGGTTGTGAAAGGGGAATAATTTTCATTAATTAGTTGTTGATTTGGGTCGTTAGACGTGGTCTAGTTCGACAGTCTGACAACCTATTTTAACGGTTGCTTGTACCCGGTTGCTGAGGTACTTTATCTTTCCGTTAACCAATAACCAACCAATGGCATATTGACAGCTTTAATAAACAGATAAACGACCGATAAAATAAAACAACGGATAAATAATATTGAGGTGTAGTTTGATGCTGGTGAAAATGGATTGTGTGAAGGAGTAATAATATGAAAGAAATGGGAATGATAGCTTGACAATATTGATAGGGGGAAAATGAAAAAGAAAATTAGTTACGCCCGCCAATCCCAAATAAAATGGCAGGAAGATGATTTTATTTCGCTGTCTTACTTGATGAGACATAGGGAAACGCGTGGCTGAAAACGGACATGGTCTTTCATCTAATAATGTTCTAAAACACAAGTCTCCAGAAAACCGGGGCAGTACCTATTGACGATAATCACACGAGTTACCGTTGAACTACGAAGCTTACTAAAAATATCTAAAATTATACCTACTTACATAGTTGTACCCAGTACTTATGCAGAGACATACATCACTGCCTCTGTTTTGTAGTGGGGAGGAGTCGACGCAGCGCATGACGACATCAATCACGTGGGTTTGTTGAGAGTGCTGATAGATAGGTTTGTTGCGCGTCTGTGTTTATCTTGTGTCTAGATGGTTTGTTATTCCCTGAAGTACTGTATAATGTTGTTGGGTATTCCTCGTCTGGGTTGAAACCAGCAGAACTTTGGGAGTAGCTACCTATGGAATTAGGTGTTGATCAGCAGTATCGACGTTTTTATTTACCAACTTGATACAAAGAGGTTCTGTAACCCCAAGATGTTGACCTACTTCCTACAGAAGTGAGAGATAAAGATTAATATGTTCCATGCGATGATAATTTTACCGGTAATAATCTGTGGCAAAACCTTAAACATTTCTGTTTATAGTATTGCCACAGATGATTGCCGGTACACACCAGCACTGACACTTAGCGGCAGAATTAGAAAAAGTTGTAGGTAGGTAGTATTTGTATAGTCCTGCCACAGAACAGAGAAAAGAAGAAGAAAGGCTGGCCTTTGCCCTGCAGCGGGACACAATAGGCTCATCATTTAATTAAAATTTATCCCGTCATAAGCTTCTTCTCTTCTCCTGAAATAGAAATCGCATTTTTTTAGTTTTTCTTAGATACTGGATTCATGAGCTCGTAGCTAAATAATGTTACGAGCTTAGGGTTCGTGACAATAAAAACAGCCGATAAAATAACCAAAATGACACTTTAATTAATCAACACTAATTACAACTTTAAACTCACTAATTATAAATCACAATTGCACTACTGATCACTTTAATTCGCAGTCGTAGTTCGCTCTCGAAGTTGTAGCAAATTCAATACTGACTCGGTCGCAGGCTATGCGGTCCTTATATAGGTCGGCAGATAATTCCAGAACCTTCTAGTATAGAAACATCTAGAAAGTTCGAGTACATACCGGCCCCGACTAACCAGATAACGAAAACTCTAGAATGTTCTAGCATCGAAATGTCTAGAAGGTTCTTGACTCTACTAGTTCTGCTACTCGATACTAGATGGCGCTAGTAGTAGCTTTCATCGTCATGTACCCGGCATTAATTCTAGCGCGTAACAATAATAAAAGCCACACGGGTCGATCTTCAAGGTTAAGCAACGCTTGCCGGGGTCCGTCTGTGGATGGGTGACCATCTTAACATATCGAGATTCCTCCGTGTCGGAAAACCGTCTGTCGGAAAATCATTTGTAGATATTTGGCAGTCGTTACGGTTTGTCAGAAGCCAGAAAATCTGACTCCAGTCTTGCCAAGGCTGACCGTGTTACCCAGTTAATGGGTTGTGGAGGTCTGGTAGCCAGCCGCTCCACATAAAATACTGGTATTAGTTTAAATCCGTTTGACTGGAAGTCGACCCCAATATAGTTAGAAAAGGCTAGGTAGTGGATTCGTGGATTCATGCGCTCAGTTTCTCAAACTCAAAACATTCGGATGAAACCATTTACAGACACTTCCGAATTTGTTGATTAATCGGTCAGAGTAGAAGCCAGTTCTTCTCTTAATTAACCAACACTTCAAGGTCCTCACATCTATTTCCCATTATATCATCCACCGATTCTCTCTGGCCGATTCGAAAACAAATCACGCGAATCCCTTTCACCAATCATCCGTGTGACAGGTGCACGGTGATCGCTGCCCAATACTTCGCTTAGTCAGAATTACAGCGATACGCCCGTCCTGGCTTTCTGCCAAGTCCCAAACGTACAGGATGTTTGGATAGGGTACACAGTTTCTAGGTTTATTGGAGATTTTTTTCTTTTGAGCCGTATTGAGATTTTGTTTGGATGAAAAGATAATTATGGTTCAAAGGGACGGACGGGTCTGGTTTTTTAGGGTTCCGTACCCAACGGGTAAAAACGGGACCCTATTACTAAGACTCTGCCGTCAGTCTGTCTGTCTGTCTATCACCAAACTGTATCTCATGAACCGTGATAGGCTAGACAGTTAAAATTTTCACAGACGATGTATTTCTGTTGCCGCTATAACAACAAATACTAAAAACAGATTAAAATAAATATTTAAGTGGGGCTCCCATACAACAAACGTGATTTTTTTGCCATTTTTTTAATTAGATAATGGTACCCCCTTCGTGCGCGAGTCCGACTCGCACTTGACCGGTTTTTAATCGGATCTGCTAGAACTCAAGGGCAATGCTCGTCTTTTTAAAAAGCGTTCCGTTTGAGATGATATTGCGACTTGAATTTTAACGCGTGCGAGAATTTTCCTTCTGGTCCTAGAATTGAAATTGCTTCGGTATCTTTTAGTTGATGTTACGTCAGGTTTTTGCAACATTTCATTTTATACTGGTCGTTACGGTTGTAGGTGCTGCTTCTTACGGCCATGTTGGTTACAGCAAGTACAAAAGTGTCTATGTAAGCACTTTTCTGAACACAAAGAGAATCGATTTAAACTTTAAGAGAGATATAATAGTGTAAAGTGCAGGAGACGTTTTGGATTTTAAATGTCAGCTGTTTTTGTTACATTAATTCTTCGCCAGACGTGTCTGTTGTGCGTCATCGAGACACCTTAGTTTTCGGTCAATCGTAAAAAAATGTTGGAAGTCGATTTCTCGCCATAACAATAATTACATGGCGCAACAGTTTCCCCTCCCTGCAGCTTGTAAAGCCAGTCGAGTTCCCGTCATTGCACTCAGGACTTCCTTGTTTAACTTTACATCTTTTCCTCAAGTTCCACGGAAACGGATGTTTGTTAGTTAGTAGGTATGTACAGTCGCCAGCATATCAAGCTACAACAATCTGTCTTTCTTTAATAGATTTTCAACTTTATCGCCAAATCATTAGGTTCAAGGTTAATTGGGATAATTTGACAGTTCCGGTAGCTTGATGTGCTGGCGATTGTACTAAAAGATTTTTTCAATAATTCGGCACAGGTTGACTTCCTATTCTTGGCTTTTTGAGACCCTGGATATGACTTATTAGCCCCTCATTAACGTGATTAAATTGAGTATAACATGACACAGTGAATCATGAGTTGGTCCCGGCTGTCATTTGTAGATCATTTACAGTCGTTATGGATAGTCAGACAATCAGTCACTAGTCTTGCCCAGTACCGGGTAAAATGGGATGGATAGAAATGCAGGGGAAATAAAAACGAAACTGATTGACATTTTCATGTTATTTAATATTGTTTGCAGCAAGAACTCCATTTTACTAATCTTTTTTTGTTCAATGGGTGCATTGTGTGAAACTATTAATAAGTATAAGTGTGTAAGTGAAAATCCCAATAAAAGTTCCTTTTTTATTCACCCCTTTTTTGTGGATGGGAAATCATCAAATTACGACACTCCCCCCCGCTCCACCCAAAGCGAGGAGCGGGGGGGAGTGTCAGACTCTTACTGACTAAAACCCATCCGTGCTCCTCCTAGTGCCCTTTGCGTTCCAGGGCCGCGGTGACTCTTTCGGACAAAATCCGCAACCCTGGCAGGTTAATTCACCCCTGAATTTCTACCCACCCCGTTTTACGGTATCCAGTTACTAGGTTGTGGAGGTCGGATAGGCAAGGGGGTGGAGTTGGGAAAAGTTTAGGCAGATTGATTGTTCCCAGTGTTAGGAAACAGATTTTCTAGGAAAGGGACGGGCCGTAATTCACCACGCGAACCCACTGCGTGCTAAGCGATCGATCAAATGGTTTATTTTATTTGTCGAAATCTACTTTCGAAACTTCTTTTACCACTGGTATTTTGTTCACAAAGCGCACATTGATAAGAAGAGTGACACTAACCAAAAAAACTGTTTTAACAGTAGAAACATTTAAAGTTTTACCAAACAATGACTAGTCTTGCACCAGAAAGAATAAAAAAATGATATCATGATAATATTAGAGCTACAACGACTAGTATCTTCGCGCACTAAGAGATGGCACTGCTAACAGAAAAACATCTTTTTCGAATAGTGACAGTCTTCTTATCAATGTGCAAAAGATTTGACTGCATTTTAACTGATCAGAGCTCACCAGTATAAATGTTATTAATTAGCGAACACCGCTTATTCAACTAGTTTATATAAACTTTGCCAAACCTACTGTATCAAACCGCGCACTATGATTTATGCGAGTGCCGACTATAGCCGATGAGTATAGTAGTTCACTATACTTCAGTGCATGACCTAAAAACTTCGCGCCGGTGTCGTGGCGGACTCGTGTCGTTACGGTCGCTTTAATAGCCGCTTCACGCTTAACTCTGTACGTAATGGATGGGTTGTCGTCGAGGAAATTGTGCGAGTAATTGGTACGTCGGTGTAGCATGAAGGAAAGGGAAGAGCGAGAAATGGCTGTCCGTTTATCCACTGGTCAATGATTTAATACGGTTAACGGCCGCTTTCTATAACATATCTCAATCCCAATCTTGATCCCGATCCTTGTCTGTAACCAATCAACGGCCGAGTTTGTGTCCTTCACCACACAATCCTCACCTTTGATTGGTTACAGACAAGGATCGGGATCAAGATTGAGATTGAGATATATTATAGAAAGCGGCCGTAAGAGATGATGATTATTATGAGCCTGTGCTCACAGCAGGGCAAAGGTCTACCTTACCTCTTTCCATTGTCCCTGTCTTCTGCAATTTTGGGCCAGTCCTCTGAGAACGAGTCCAGCTCATCCCGCCATCTCTTTCGAGGTCGGCTGTGTTGTCGTTACCTTGCGTTTGGGATCCACTGCGTGGTAATCTTCGCCCATTGCTCCTCCGACATGAGGCTTTTTCTTCTACTGCTTTCCATAAATTATACCAAGAGGATTTTCAGAGTACCTAGTGTCTGAATTGACAGCATAACAACTGAAATTGTCAATAAGATGATCGAAATCGAGCACCGCTGTAACTTGCTTTAGAATACTTATCTATTATCAAGGGCATTCAACGGAGTGGTGAAATGATCAAAATTGATGTGCACCAGGTGGCAGCACTAAGCCGAAAAGTCAAAACGCTGTTTTCCGACATTACCTAGTTCAATTGACGTCGCTTATCATAAATTACGTTTTTAAAAGGAGAGAACCTTTTGCCTAAGTAGCGCCAACTGGTGGCGTGAATTTTTTTAAGAAAGCTCCTTAAAAAGTAAGAAGTACTTGAGACTTTTTCTTCCACAAACCAAACCTACCACGAAAGAAGAATTCAGCCAATAGCAAGCCACTACTAGACACGTGCCTGACATAGAAAATTAAAACTTGTCCTAACTTGACTTCATGAACGTTCCAGGTGTTCGTGATAAAGGAAGGTGTGCAATACAGGATAAGGATCGACTTCATCGTGCAGAGGGAGATCGTGCACGGACTCAAATACGTGCAGAAGACCTATCGGCTCGGAGTACCAGGTAATTACTCTCTCTTTATAAGAAATAGGGCAGCTCTCATCATCATCATCATCATCATCATCATCATCATATCAGCCGAAAGACGTCCACTGCTGGACATAGGCCTCCCCCAAGTGTCGCCATAAGAACCGGTCCTGTGCGTCTCGCATCCATCGGTTACCCGCGACCCTGACCAGGTCATCGGTCAACGTAGTGGGGAGGCCTTCCAACGCTGCGTTTTTCGGTACGCGGTCGCCACTCCAGAACTTTTCGGCCCTATCGGACAGGGCAGCTCTGTCGCCGAGAAATGATGGCGGTGATTTGATCAAATCCCTAAGGTAGATGTCGAAGTCAAAACGGTTATTTCATTTAGATAGTAATAGGCACTTTTGATCATCAACATTTACCGTTAAAATTGTTAAAATGACTAGAGTGTGAGATGATTAATAAATTCACTGAAGATGTTAAAATGATCAAATCTGAACTGTTTAAGTGAAAAGATGAATTAAACATGCCACAACAGTCAATCGGAATATAGTTGGAGTAAATCCCCATTATAAAGTCGATACTTAAATGTTAAATCGCCGTTTTCATAATTTCCTTGCGACAGCTGCGTTACTTGGTTACCCTCTCATTTATTATTATTATTATGAGCCTGTACTGTCCCACTGCAGGGCAAAGGCCTCCCTTCCTTGCTTCCACTGTTCTCTGTCTTTTGCCACATCTGGCCAATCCTTTCGGTAGGAGTCTAATTCATCACGCCATCTCCTCTTGGGCCTACCGTGTCGCCGGTTCTTGTTTGGAACCCAATCAGTGGCCACTTTTGCCCAGTTCTGTTGCGACATGCGGCAGATATGGCCAGCCCAGTTCCATTTTAGATTGGCGGCTGAGTTGCCTACGTCTGCGATTTGTGTTTTGGAACGAAGTATACTGTTTTTGATGCGGTCTTTGATTTTGACTCCAAGAATACTTCGTTCCATTGCTCGCTGGCAGACCCCGAGTGCGAATGCTCGAACAACTGAGCCACGCCAGCCTCGAGGTCGGACTCAGAATGAATATGACGAAAACGAAGTTAATGACGAATAGCGCGAAACGTAAAGTAGACATTGAGGGTGTGGAGGTTGAATATGTCCATGAGTACATATACCTCGGCCAAATAGTCTCTTTCCAGGCGAGGCAAGATAAAGAAGTTGCTCGACGCACCGAAAACGCCTGGAAGAGCTATTGGTCGATGAAACACCTAATGAAAGGAGCACTTCCACTTTCCCTCAAAAAGAAACTCATGGATATGTGCGTCCTCCCTACCCTCACCTACGGAGCGCAAACGTGGTCATTAACAAAATGTCAAAAGTCCACCCTCATTTAAAGTGTTTTAAAATGTAATGCAATTTACCATCGTATAAGTTATTTAGCTATCACTTAACTGAAAACCTAAGAATACAAATACGCTATACGTCAAAACAATAGTCCATCTATTTGATTGTCTAATCATGTTAGTCATGACCAGGGCTTTACAATATCCATAAAATGTTTTGTTACTCCAGAATGTTTTTGAAACGGATTCGGCTTGTTATTTTCTGAAACATCTGGAGATTTATTTTTGATTTATTAATACATTCTGTTTGGAATAGGATTTACTGTACTTAATATCTTTAGATTTGCCATGAATCAGTGTCAGAGTTAGGGCATGCAAAAACCGGGTTGATTATGAAAACCGACTTTTTCGGGTTTTCTTGTTTACAAAACCGGTGAAACCGGTTAAATCGGTTTTTTCGGTTTTTATTAAATTTTTACTAAGGGAATGAGAAATATGTGTGGAAAAAAGTGAAAATGTTGAAGTCTAATCAAAATATGTATTTTTTACATTAATCTGACTTATTTTTAAAAAAATGTACCAGTTTACCACTTACACTAAAATATTTTTTGACATAGATTAAAGCTTATTACTAGGAAAATAATAAATATACCTAATAATAAAAATAGGAACATTTGGTAGGTGTACAAAGATCTAAAATCACAGAATATTACAATGAACAATTTAACGGTCATAAAATACTAACAGGCAAAATCAACAGGACGTATAATGAGATCAAAATAATTATAAAAATATTGCTTAGAATCCTCTTATTCCTAATTTACAAAATAAATCAGTCATTCTTAATCTTATAGATATGAATAAAAAACGTCCACTCAAGACAAATCTCACTCCATCTGACTTCAATTATTCCTCTAATTCTTTTATAATTGAATTCCTTAACTCATTATTTGCTTTTATGACCATATTTTTTATACTATTTGGTGAGCTTGGAAAGTATCCACTTTTGTTAAAAAGTTTTCTAAGCTAAGAAGAAGAACAAAATGTTTTGAAGGGCAGGCCATCCAAAGCAGCCATTTTTGATACGACATATTCAACAGAATGTAATTTTCTTTAAAAATGTGTAATTTTCCGTTTCGTATCAAAAATATCGTATCTTGAGTCTTGACTATCTTTGAAAACATATGGGTCGAATCTACTGCACTTGTGCTTGGTGTTGGTTTTGCTGTAGGTTTGGCATTTTCTTATAAGTCTATTGAGTGTTTACTGCCCAAGTGGTTTCGTAAGCTTGATGTAGAACTGCCTGCCGCTTTTAATATTCTATTGCATTCTTTGCATTTTGCAGTGCTTCCGTCCGTGGCACGTAAAAAATAAAACCATACTGATGATTAAGCAATATTACTTAAGTATTATTTAGGAATGAATGTAACTATTTAAAGACCTAACTAATTAATACATTATTGCATTTTATATGTGTGCGTTGTTGTCGATAGCAATAGTCCATACCATCTGTATTATGATTGTTGTCGACGGTGGCCTGCGCATGTGAAGTGCTTTATAAACATTGTACTTACATCTAATAGTTCGATATTGAGATAGACTCATGATAGCACAAGTCTAAACCTTAGTGGTTTTTTGGTTGCTATTTAAATGAATAATATTGTATTCTTTCGTATAAACGATAAATAAATTAAAAAAAAAAAAAATTATCACCAGCAGATTTTTTTATTTTCCACGTATTTTGTCTTCGCTGTATCGGCATCATCTACATCGCCAGCCCTCTTCATGATGTTTCTTGCTGTAAATATAACTACACATTTGTGCCATATTAACCACTGAATAAACTTACTAACTACTACTAAACAAAAAAAAGTTTGAAAGTAGCAATGTGCTTATTGATCAGTTCAAACTACTACAAACAAAAATAGGCTCTTGTTTATAGGCACATTACATATTTACAAAAATAAAAACGTGCTGGCTGGCATAACCTAATTAATGAAAGCTATTAAACATGCCAACTATCTCTGCTGACACAACAATTATCAGTATTTGGTCATCACTTCATGAAATATTAGCAATGCAAAATATATGACAAAGATTGTGATTAAACTTACTTTGATAAAAATAATATCTGCAATGAAACCACCGTTTAACTCAACACGTGCACTCGTGTCACTAGTCACTACTAGGGAATGCAATCTCGTCTCGCCGAGATCCCGATCTCGCGAGATCCCGGCCATATTTTACGAGATTGTATCTCGTCAAATTTCGTACGAGATCTCGCGAGATAACGAGATCGACAAATGCAGCGTGACGACGATGAAGGCTTCGATATTGAAGACACTACAATGCCTCTTTCTGTCGTCTCCGCGGAAAAAAATATCACACTTCATGAAAAGCTGCAAAAATCGCTGAAAGCACTGAAACAGCCCACTGCTTGCTCAACAAATTCTACAACAAATACTTTAGACATTTTAATAAAAAAAGAAATGAATTTGTACGAAGCTGGTGGAGTAAGAGGGGAACTTTTAAACTTCGTACATAACTGCCTCTCAACTGTGGTTCCCACAAGTGTTGAGGCAGAACGAGCTTTTTCAGCAGCAGGGTATTTGGCATGCAAAATCAGAAGTCGTCTGTCAGATGATACTCTCGACATGATGTGTTTTTTGAGAAGCCATTTTCAAACAAACTAACTTGCCTTTCCGTACCTTGATAACTTCATCTGACTTCTACTTTAAACTTCTTTTATTTGATTAATACGATCTCACAACATTTATTTAAGAACTTGTGAAGTTAAGTTTTTGTTTTGTTGTATTTATTTACCATAAGTAATGTTCCTATTACTCTTAATTATTGAAACTAAAGTAATAATTTACAAAAGACTAAATATAGATAATTATTGTTTTGTTACCAATATTGTAAGAATTTGAACTGATTAGCTACAGTAGGTATAGTAATTATAGACATCAACAAATGTTATTAGAGTTAGAGACAAAATAATAAGTACTCTGTTGATTTTTAAAATAAAACTTACATTATTTTTATAACTAAGCAACGCAGTTTCTATTTAATTACATATCATGTCAATTACTAGTTCTTAAAACAAGCATTTGCATATTATGTTTTAATTGCGATTCTCCCAATCTCGCGAGATCCCGTAATTTGCGAGATCTCGCGAGACTGGGTTTTGAGTCTCGCGAGATCTCGCTAGGCGGAAATCTCGTACGAGATTGCATTCCCTAGTCACTACTCACTATGCACACTCACTCACTAGCCACAGACTAATCGAAAAATAAAATTTTATTTTATTTTATTACTATGCCAATAGTAGTGCGACAAGTATAAAAATTAACGTGGCAAATAGGAACTAACGCCGCCTCGCCGTCCTGTCCACGTTTGTCAGTGATAAAATTTAATATTTTTTTGTATTATTAAATCAAATAGGAGTAAAACCGAAATAACCGAAAAATCCGGTTTTGGTATCCAAAAAAACCGGAGTTTCAAATTAGTCGGTTATCCGGTTTTTTCGGTTATCCGGGTATCCGGTTTGCATGCCCTAGTCAGAGTGAATGATTATTCATTCGAATTAACGATTTGAGGGCTTGTATTTTGGAGCAATGCTCAATATGGAATTATGCATGAAAAAAATCTACATAGTTTATCTCAAAAATATAATACTAAAAGTGGGAATAGAATTCAATTTGATCGAAAAACCAACGAGATATAATAATTTAAACAAAAATATCTGTCCCTCTCGCGAAAACGCTGTTTTGTATGGCAGCTGTGTAGGCGTCATGAACTTGACGTCAAAGTCCATATCGGACTTCTCTTTGATGAAGTTATTTAAAAAAATATTAAGTGCTATAAACATTACATTTTGTAAATAAAAAATTGCATGCATATTCCCTATTATAAATCTCGATCTAAAACAACATTTGAATAAGTTTGGTACAGCCAACAGTTTAATTAAGAATAACAAAATATGAAATAAGTTTTAGAAAATAAGTTGTTATTATTAGGTTTGTTTCACTATTACCTGTAATAATAGTTGTAAGTGATGAATAAATAAATAAAAGACTCATGCATGATTGAATGTACTACAATACGGCCTATATAAACGTTTTAATTATTATAATGGGCTATGGAAACTAGGCCAGTTAGCGTGACAGTTCAGTTGCTGACATTTCAATTATTCCTCATTTGAATCTAGTTCAGTGAGTAAGTCGGTGAGAAGTCTTCGCGACTAACTAAACTTAGGGCCTATGCTGGGCCCCAGATAAATTTGCAATAAAGTAGGCACATTGAGTTTTCTGATTTCTCTTATAAATTATTTTTTATAAAAATATGTCAATTTAGGACTGGGATAAGTGTAGATTTGGTTTTTTGAAATTAAGAATGTCAATAAATACAGATGCGTTAATGACCGTTTTTGCAAATTTAGCTGGCGTCTACCACAGACTCAGGAAAATGCCAAAATATTATGGGATTGACCACGTAACACTTCGGTAGCGCCAATCACATACATTTTGGACTTTTTGATCATCGTTATCGATGATAGAATTTCACTTTTTAGAGCATCAGAGGGGAAATTCTCGTATTTTGAAGCGCCATTCGCATCGCTATCCCAAACTGCCAAAAACAATTTCCATATTGTCGCCGCGATGATATTGCGATATGAATTTGAACGAGAATTGACCCTCTAATCCTCAATTTGATCTTATGTCCTAAGACCATTACATTTCTACTTTTATTCTCTCTTAAACCTCAATCTGATTGTACTTTGTATTTTTTCACGCGCCCCCCTCAGTGCCCGGTACGTATCCGATTTTTATTCACACTGTATCGCCTTGTACAGTTCTCGTCAAATAACTTTGCCCCTCTGAAGTTGTGTCGAGTGGCTGCGTAGTAGTCAAAATTACGAACACACTGCAACTGCGCATGCGTAAGAGACATGGGGGCGGGGCGCGATTTTATGTCTCTGTCTTACGTTTACGTTCGATGCATGCTTGCGTCCCGCTTGCTCCCGTCTACGTGACTGCACCTGCGCGATCTTTGCAAATGGCTAACTTCAGAGGGGCAAAGTTATTTGACGAGAACTGTACATAAGTTCGTTCAATGTCATAGTGTATCGTATTGTATTCAATATCGTGACTCGATGTGATGGTTTTTTAATGTAGTCTTGTTCCTGATTGACGAATGATTGTATCTGTGATGTGTGATGGCTGTATGACAATGTGGGGTAACTGCTATAGTAATTGGCCATGCTATAGTAACTGGCCACTCGTAACAAAAGAGGTAGAAACAAGGTAATTCACAAAAAATATTCCAGTATCTGATACAGGAATATTTTCTGTCCTTAACATTCATGGGCTTACCTTGTTTCTATCTCTTTTGTTATGAGTGGCCAGTTACTATAGCAGTTACCTTACATGTCACCAATTTTTTGATATATTATGAAAAATCATTTTGTATACATATATGTCGCAGCCAACTAGTTAAATCAGCCGTTTAATTAAAAGCCTAACGTTTTCTTTGAACTGCGCCGTTTAATCAGCGACTTATGTGACATGGGCAAGTCATTAAACAATATTGAACAAAAGATGTCATGTCGCTGAAAAATCGGCGCATTTAAATAAAAAGGCTAGGCCACCAATTAAACGGCTAATTAAGCTAATTGGCTGCGACATTATATACAACGTGTAGCAGGATAAACGCAGTACTTGAAAAGGGGTCATTGTACTCATCATTATGAACAACTTTTACTATGGGACCAGCACTGAAATCGTGAAAAAAAGAATTGACTTGCCCATATATTTTTATTTTGATAACTAGACAATTGTACTGAATAGCTGATATTTTTTCTCGATTTCGGGCTTGGTCCCAAAGTAAAAGTTGCTCAAAATGATGAGAACAATGACCCCTAAGAGGTATTGCGTTTATTATGTTATACGTTGTATAAATATGGTTATGTGGTCAACAACCTTCGTAAAGTGACATTTTATTTTAAAAGCATGTACTATCTGGTCAATAAAATCTTCTGTGATTGTTTGATTAGAATAAAAATATCTAGTCGAATGTTAGCCTGTTAGACCTTGTCTTAACCATATAAAAGCTATCATTGAATCACGTGAGGTTTTACAGCCACTTTCATTTCATAGTCCCCCTCCCTCTTGGTAGTAAGAGGTAAGGTTATTATTTGTTAGACCCCTCTCTCCATCACAGCATCTCTTCGAATCCACGTGACCCCCCCCCCGTCCCCTAAGATCTGAGTTTTAAGGACGCGTTTCCAAATGGGTAGTCAAATCATTACTTTTTTACACAAAAGTATGTTTATTAAATAAAATGCTTTGCATTCTTAAAATGTTTTTCCCATGAATTGTTGATAGATGTACATGGTACGATTCTGAACTATAAATATAATTTTAGATAGGTACATTTTCTCAATAAATGTACCGAAGTAAAAAAAATCACTTCGGTGTGCAAATTCACATTGTTGCTTCTACATGTGAGAACAATGTAAAGAAAGAGAAAAAAAAAATTCTAAGTATCAAATAAGTATTAAATATTGAAATAAGCCAGTGATACAGCTGAAGCAGAAGAGATGACCAGTCTCCACTGATGGCGTCCGTTCACGAACATAACGCGTGCATCAGCACCATTTAGCTCAACCATTTTCGAGGGTTGAGCTGAATGGTGCTGATGCACGCGTCATGTTCGTGAACGGACGCCATCAATATTCAACACAAAATAAATATTGATCTTCATTTCCACAAAGGTCCCTTACAAACTAAAATTGTATATATGTTGATACATAATTATTCTTTTCATAATAAAAAAAGAAATATTCAGATTGACGTTTTATGTAACCTTAAATACAAAATACGGATATATTTTACCCTAACAACAAACAACAAAAAAGCATATTATACCTAATTCGCTTCACGAATCAATACACGTTCACCTACTAATGCCGGACCTTTACCGACCTCTATGATCGATTTATTTTCATAAATTATTCTTTAGGCTAGCTTACAAAACCTTAGTCCATAGAAAGGCAGTACATTGTGCACTAGTGCAGTAAACACAATGATTGTTGTCTTAGTGATCGTAATTCAGACTGGCGACAGGATACGGAATATTATGCAAAATGATTTATATACTTGTTATAGTGATACTTCACATAGTGCAGCTAAGTATTGCTTGTTAAATACTGGCAGCGTTGTAACAGTCGTTGTTTTTCTTCTCTTGTTGGTAATATTCTTAAATGTGATGTTTTGTATTTGAATATTAGCTATGTTAAACCAAACACAGTGTGGACTTTTATTTCAATTCTAATATTATTTCGTTCTTGCTTGTGTTCAAATATAAAATCTTTAATACATATAGAAACTTTACGTACAATAATCAGATAAAATGTGTTGTTTCGTCACTTGTATCTTTTTATGGAATGAATGTTTGTGCCTGGTTTAACTTCTAAGTAACTAGCTTAATCAGCCGTTTCATTAAAAGCCTCTACTTTTCATTTAACTGCGTCGTTTAATCAGCGACATAAGTGACATGGGCAAGTCATCAAACGAAATTGAAACAAAGATGACACTTAGGTCGTTGAAAAATCGGCACAGTTAAATGAAAAGGCTAGGCTTTTAATGAAACGGCTAATTAAGCAGTTGTCTGCGACATATAATATAGTTGTCATGACACGTGTACTGAATATCTACTAATATCACATATTAAAATCTCTCTTTCTCATTTACAGTCGACAAAATGACCCACATGGTTGGTTCGTACCCGCCAAAGACGGAGATCCAGTCGTACACGACTCCTCCCGAAGATGCTCCCTCCGGAATGGTCGCCCGAGGTTCGTACTCCGTCAACAGCCTCTTTACCGACGACGACAAAAACGTACATCTTCAATGGGAATGGTGCTTCGACATCAAAAAGGATTGGAAGGACTAAGCTTGAGAGTTTTATTTTTTATGAAAACACCTACTGGGTTGGGCTCTGTTCTTTGATTACTCTGTGCCATAAGTATCGGGTGGAATGCTCTGCTATCCATTGTGAAGTATGATTAAATAAAATTTTATTTTATATCAAGTATGAAATGCAAAAAGTATTAAAGTTTTATTAATGGCATTGCGAATGTTTTAGTCAATCAAATGAAGTTCGATTTTATTTACCGTGTGCTCGCAAATCCAAAATGGCGGATTCAATTCGGCGGGAAAACTAGTGTTGTGTAACTGAAATGCCTCGATATAATAAGGTTTTCTTTCACTCTAATGCCAGGACAGGAGCTTTAAAACTAATAACAAAACGATTGGATGATATTACAAAACGCACAGTCATAGTTTATAATATGGTCTCCACGAGCCTGATCCAGTGGTAAGTGTCGATAATAGTGGCTGACTGAGAAAACCTATTGACAAATTAGTGTAAACGCTTCGTCAAACAGAAATCAGGAATGCGATAGAAAGCTCGAGAGAATTTCATCAAGGAATTATAGAAATCTTGAAGTGATATTCAGTAATATTTTGATGTTGAATTGCGATGTTATCACTACTTATAGAAGTATATTTTCATACTTTTTCATACAAATAAATTGAATGTACAAATATATCGCATCTTAAACATGAATTGTGTGTGAAATGGACTTTTTAATGTAGAAAAAAAAGGTCTGGCTGGTTGCTTAAAACGCCATTTAATTCAATTTTTTTTTTCAAAATAAGTACCTTTTTCGATCATATACCCCGAACTTTTTGACGAAGCCGAGTCATTAGTAATACCTATCTATACATAACAAAATATGTAATTATGTGATTGTATAATCGTGATGATTTTATTTCCTATTGTATGTACTTTTCACACAGACTTGTGCTAAAGTTAGCTATCCAGTGATAATAGAAAACTTACAGACCTTGATAATAATTGAATCAGTTTTAGATATTATACTTACCGATTTATAACCTTGAAATCAGATAGAATTTCTTAGAATGTATAAAGCCGGCCAATGGTTTACCATGGAGAAATTACTAAGACCTTATCAATCAAAACTAGACTACTGTCAGCAGTGAGAAAATATAAATGTTTTTATGAAGAAAAGAAAAATTTTTTTTTCGACTTTATAAGCCAATTTATATTTTTCCCGACTGACAGTTACTATGCCTGCTAGTTTTCTCGGTGGATTAGTTTTATGATACAGTCTCCATAATAAACCAGTGTTGCCAGTAAATCCAGTTTCTACTTATAAGTGATAAGTAGAGTATGAAACAAAAAAAATGCAATGTATTTCCATAATTTTTCATATACTTATTACAAATTATAAAGATGTAGCAATATTATTATTTAGATTGTAATTAGCTTATTATTTTAGTAATGGTCAATGCAATTCGTGTGGCTAACCTTGGAAAGTAGGTCAGATCACTGTCAACCTTTTTTGTCGGCACTGTATGCTTACACCGGCATTCCTGAGAGCATTTTTGGGCCAAGCTAACGATTTTGATGTCATTAGTTTCCGTAGATTTATAAATACCGTTAAATATAGATATTAAGACTCTATTCTGATTGAATAAATTGATATTTGCGCAGTATTATCGATGTAAAACAAAATTTTGTATTTGATGTCGTGTCTAATACTCCTGTAAGAAGTTGTAAGGGAACTATAATACTGCTCAGTATTGCTATTAATTTGGTGTTAAAAAGGTCCGATTCCAAAATGTATCACTGTATACTTTTATTTTTATTTTAAATAAAATTGAAAATTGTCTATGATGTATTTTATTTTTTTTAAAACTACTAACAGATTGTGCTGCTTGTTTATCGTGTTATTATTTTTTTATATTCACAACACTATGTTATTGAGTAATCAGAATAGGGTTGCCAAACTTTAAAATAGTTTTAAATTGTTAGTTATTGTCTCAATGTATCTTTTATTATACAGTTCTTTTAATATAACCTTTAAATAAAATACCGAAAGGTCACAGTTCTATAGAAAATCATGTAAGTACCAAAATATAGTATTATAAACAATATATAAGGGTATTGGTGCACCAATTCAAAGAAGAATCTATTTTTAATAATTCACATATTGCTTCTTAATATTATATGAGCAGTGCCAGTGAAACCGTGGCAATAATAATATATAAAAAGAAAAGTATTATGTATGTTCCCCTAATAGAGTAAATTAGGCATTAAGACTGTTTGAAATAAAGTACATTTTTAACAATAGACAATCTGTCAGATATCGATTTGTTCCCTACATTGAAGTTAAGATTCCTGATTGAAGATCCGACAGTAAAATACGTAATCGGATTGAAATGGCTTGGAAAGCGCTCTTATTAATATAAACTATACTGCCAACTCGATGTCGTCTAAATCAGTCTTATAAATTAGTTCGGGCGTTTGAGATTTACAATAATATTGATTAGGCTTGTCGCATATATGTGACATCGGTGTACGGTGTATGTTTAGATCTATGGTGTTTGTAGTGTACGGGTCAGAGTAGACTGAGCGACTACGCGATCATGCTCGAGCATTCCACCAGCTGACTTAGCGGATGTTCGAGGACACAAGCGTAATAAAGTGGTCTCGCAGATGCTCGCGTGCATCACGAGAATAACATCATTCAATCAGTCTATTACGTAAACACCTCAACGTGATAAGTTAGTTGAAGTGATCGTACAGTGAACTGTCCTTCCTTCTAAAATTAGGACTCACTTCTTCACGGTGAGCAGACTGTCTATTCTTCTCTAAGTGAACTGTCATACCACCTGAAGCTAGGCAGTGACACTTGACTTCGCTATTTTCACAGTGAAATTATTCACAGCAGTGCAATTCTGTAAACATGTCGAAGTGATCACGAAGCGAGCTGTCATTCTATCTTGTTTACATGGATTGAAAGCTCACTTCGTGTCCGTGATCACTTCACGTAAGCCTTCACTTCGACATGTTTCCAGAATCGACCGACAGAATATTACTACTGTTTACAGAATAGCAACGGATCACACAAATAAGAACTATTTAAAAAGCTTACAAGCTCAGTCTCTGAGCTATTACTCATGTGCAGCGGCGAAAAATGTTTCGTAAGCTTCGACGTTCCGCTTAGCTGCGAAAACATGGCGCACGCGTACAGTGCACGCTATTTTCAACTCTATTCTATTCGGAATTAAGCCCGTATATTCTGTCAACATCTCACCGTGTAAACTTAGGTGGAGTGAGCATGAAGTGAACTGTCTTTCCATCTTGTTTGTATGGATTGACAGCCAAGCTTACACGTTGAGAGGTTTACAAAATCGCACAACTATTCAAAATATTGTTCGTGCGTCTTGTTGCTCCGTCTGCGCTGACCCTATATCGGTTAAATACCCGATTGCTAAGGCCAGAGTTAGGCAGGAGAGCTGTTAACGGCATTTAAATATCGAACAAAGGTATTGCTTCAGCGTGAAGAGATTGAGGGTGCTTCAGTATTAAGCTGGGTGCTCTTTCCCTAAATATAAGGCTTCCCTTTTATAAATTTTTTAGAAATAATTATCCCCCTTTTTTAAATATTCTACATACTTTGCATTTTAATCGTTCAGTAGACGGACCCAATATTTTGTTGTAGGTATATTTTTTAACCAAATGTTGGGTTCAATATTGAACCTACATTAATTTTGTGCTATATTTTCTTATGGATTTAATTTGTAATGCTGGCACTTCATTTGGGTATTTGTCAAAATGTTCGCGTCACTAGAGCAATAAACATATACCCACCTTATGCTTTTCGAAATAAAGTGAATTTGGCATTGCTCAAGTGACGCGAATATTTTGTCAAATCCGCCAAATGACGAGCTATTAATTCATTTAGTACCTAATGATTTTATTTCAATAGATTTGTAAAGGTTTATGCAATGTAATAGTTTGGCCAAAAATAAAGCTTATTTATTCAATTATTGTTTTATTTTTCAAATAAATTATATTCTATCAACACCTAGTTGTAACACATTAGTTTCTTAGAACTAGGATAATAACTATTTAGGTACCTACCTATGTTTTCAATTTTTTTTAATGGTCAATAAAATTTTGTATGTTAATTTCTCTGACAAGTTATTCTGAAACCAGGCGATTGGTATTATCTGGGCCGTCTAATCCATTCAGGGAGGATGGATTTAGTCTGACGGTCTTGAGTGTATGATAACCAGAGATCGGAATAGGTAGACTATATTTACCTAAAGTTCGAAGAAGTAAGTAACATAGAGTTGATAATACCTACCGCCACTTAAATCCCGGAATCATAAACATGACAATTAAAACCCGAGATAATGAAAACATGAACTGGACTTGAGTATAAATTTACAAAAAATTAAAAAAAAATATTTGTAGAATCATAGTTCTAGCACGTTCCATAAACTCAAAACAGTGTGGTAAGCAAGCATTGAAAAAAAAGCTGTGCAAAGTACTTAAATTTCGAAATTGCAACGCTACTAGCACTGTATGTGCCATCTAGCGTTGCAATTTCGAAACATATAAGTCGAATAAACGTAGTATGGGGTATTCTTATTATAACCAATTTTTACCATGGAACCAGCAGAGGTAATCACAATCACGTTAAATATCTCAACCTGATGTCTATGGTTCACATCTTCACATATGTGAAGATGTGAACCATAGACATCAATTATCTCATTTGACAGTTCTCTCCCTTTACGACTTCCATATTTCTGTCTGTGACGCCATGTTTGTTGATCTGTCAAAACTTTTGAAGTTTGAAGTTTCTCAATTAATCAATTTCAAACACAAACAAACAGTCAAACAGTTTCAAACAAAGAGTATAATAATAATATCGGTAAAGAGAGCCCTCTTCAGGCTTTCTAAGGCAATCATGTTTAAACACGAGCTCCATCTGGATATTGGATCTGAAACTAATCACAGTATATATACATATACCTATACCTAGATAGTACTATAGCGGCTTCTTCATGTTGTAGCAAAACCAACCCAACACAATTTATTGTAAAATCTATTGTAAATAGATTTTCCACCTCAGGTGGAGTAACCTGTAGGCGATGGGTCTGGAATTGTTGACCGCACCTCATGTAGAGTAACATGTTGGCGATGGGTCTGACCGCACCTCAGGTGGAGTAACCTGTAGGCGATGGGTCTGGAAGTGTTGACCGCACCTCATGTAGAGTAACATGTAGGCGATGGGTCTGACCGCACCTCAGGTGGAGTAACCTGTAGGCGATGGGTCTTTTAGTGCTGACCGCACCTCATGAGTAACATGTGGCGATGGGTCTACAAGAAATCGTTGGTGCGATTCTTGTCTGTGTTGGTGCACAGAGCCCCTCATGTGTTGTAGCATATGTGGAGGCAGATATGTGAAGAATCGTTGGTGCGATTCTGGTCTGTGTTGGTGCACAGACTAAAAAGTAAGTTTAATGAGTTGAGTATACATTGCTTACGGATTATGGTAAAGTTCAAGTCAGAATTGTTAGAATTACCGTGTTGTAGTTGACCGGACCTTTTCCAATGAATGAATTTGGTGCCTAGAATATTGTTGAATCTTAGTAAAGCAAATCGTAACGTCTGGTTTTCAATCAACCAATTTTTTTATTGCTGTACCAGTTATTTTTGCTGTGTTAATTTGCCCTTTCTCGTGAAGCGATGGGCTTAGTTGGAATCGTTGGTACGATTTCTGTTTGTGCTGGTGCGTGCAGTGCTTAATGTGTTGTAACACATATTGTAGCTACATAGTTGGAATCGTTGGTGCGATTCTGGTCTGTGTTGGTGCACAGATTGTAGTGGGAGTTTCATGAGTTGACTGCATTTTCTTATGAAATTAAATTTGTCAGATCGGACATTTTTCCATTGAGTAAAGTAGTGCGGGGAGCATTGTGCACGAAACCCTCACACAGTATGAGAGTTAGGACAGATGATTGTGGTACCTAGTGAATCAGCCCTTCTATTTTGGGCAGGATATGGCCGAGCTAGAGAGAGAGCTACTCTCTGAGCATATTTTGTCTACAAGTACTACACCCGAGGACGGGTGCTAGTCAGTGATGGCCGTGTCGTAGAATGATGGCGCTACTGTGGGACTACGGACAGCGCCATCTAACAAATTGTTTCGAAACCTTATAATCACGTGATCGGAAACGCAAGCGCGCCTACCGCTTGGACACGATCGTCGGTAGAGGGGACAGCGAGTACGGGTGGGGCTAGAGGTGGTCGCTCTAGCGCTCAGTCAGTCTCGGCTGAATGCCCAACCACGCACGTTGTCTGTTTCCTGTCTAAACTGTTGGTCTGAAGAAAGTTATTTTAATTTAAATTATCGTTCGTTCGAGTACCTGCAACAGTGTCCACATCCAAAACTATATTGGATTGTGAAGAAGTCCCGGAGCTTCGCGTCTCGGCCACCCATGACGCGACATATGTATGATATAACTTATTTGCTTTTTTTTAAATGAACGCTTTTTTAAAAACACTTTGAATATCTAAAATATTTTAGGAACAAATATATTTAACCGCTGCGGCCCCGACATGTGAAAATTCCCAAAAAAAAAAATCTTATTAATAGGTAAATAAACATTAAATTCGCGATTAATTCGCGACACACCGGTGTGTCGCCGGGGCCGGAGCGGTTAAGAATGCAGCGCCATCTGTAAAAAAAATGAGTACTAATGATAGTTTTCGTTACACACCCAAGTAACAGATGGAGCTACCATCTTTTAGAAAAGTCATTTATTAGGCTCTGTCCCCCCCCTGGTTTCAAAGTTGATCGAGTGGAGTGAGTTGATTTATTTCCGTAACTTATCCTCAATTTCTGAAGCTGTATTATATTGCAACATGTACAACAAGTGCTGTGTTGTGACCTGTGCTAGTAGACTAAAGGACGTCAGTTTTCACATGTTTCCAAAAAGAGACAAAAAAAACAGGACTCAAAAAATGGTTAGAGTGCATTAACTTTGAAAAACTGCAAAGCTTGAGCTTCCAAAAACTTCGCAAACAGTTTGTGTGTCGAAATCATTTCGAGAAGAGGTTTCTTTCAACAACGCGCGATAGAGTTCGTCTTTGCCCCGACGCCTATCCAACGTTGTTTACTACTCACGAGATATCCAGTGGTATTCCTGAAACCGATTCAATAGTACCCGTCAACTCTGGTATATACCTTATTTAAAAATATTATCACATAGGTGTAGTCAATTTATATTTCATTTATGATCTGATCTACACTTAACTCTTCTCATTACTTGCAAACTTGTACAGTTTATTAATGTAGATATGCCCTTTTTTTTTAGTTAAGGTAGTGAAACAGTGAACTAGACAAAATGTATATTTGACTGTTTTATTATGTTTTTAGCTGTTCACTGTAACGGAAAGTGTTAATGGAGGTTGCATTACCTATTACAGTGATGTATTCCAATTAACTTTTTTTTTTTTTTTTTTTTTTAATTATTATAGGCAAGCGCTTGACCACTATCTCACCTGATGGTAAGCGACGATGTGGTCGAAAATGGAGCACGTTTGCCTAGAAGTAACCTATTCACTCTTGACTTAAAGACTCCCAGGTTGTAGCTTTCAGGAAACACAGACCCCGGCAGGGAATTCCACTCCTTAGCTGTACGCACAATGAATGTATTCCTAAAATGCTTTGTGCGTGTGGGTGGGATGTCCACCATGTACCGGTGGCGCATCGCCGTACGTCTTGTGGTCCGATGATGGAACGGGCTAGGCGGAATCAAACTATGCAATTCCGTTGCACACTCTCCAAAATGCAACCGATAGAAAACCGACAGGTTAGCAACTCGGCGTCGATGCTCGAGGCTTTGGAGCTTCGACTTGACGAGTCTATCATTGCCGATGATCCTCTTGGCTCGTTTCTCTATTGACTCCAGGGCATCAAGCTGGTATCTGGCAGATCCGTCCCAAAGATGCGAGCAGTACTCCATACACGATCGAACTTGCGCTTGATAAAGTTTGAGCAGCTGTTCCGGCGTGAAGTACCGTCGCACCTTTGCTAAGATTCCCAACTTTTTGGCAGCCACTTGAGCCTTTGCCTCTATAAATGTGCCAAAATTGAGGGTAGATGTCAACGTACCAACAAGGTCAAGTTGTTCGGTTATCGGCACGGTTACACCTCGGAAAGATGGAGCTGGGTGGAATTGGCTCCTTTTAGCGGAAAAAAGACACGCCTGGGTCCTGGGATTGGCATCGCCCCACTCGGAGACATCCTGTAAGGACAAGTTCAAGCGCTCAACCATAGCCTCTCGGAGAGACCGGATCTGCGACCCACCAGCTTGTGCGTTGGACACGTATCTCTCAGCAACAGTACTGTCGTCTGCATACCCAAAGGTACCGGGTTTTAGCAGATCATTAATATGCAGCAAAAACAATCTTGCCGAGAGCACCGACCCCTGAGGAACCCCGGCATTAATATCCAGCAGTCCAGACGAGCAGCCATCTATGACCACTCGGATAGACCGATCCCTCAGGAAATCTGCAATCCAATCACACAAACCGGCAGGTAGACCGAAGGAAGGAAGCTTACCAATAAGGCTTTCGTGCCAGACCCTATCGAAGGCTTTCGAGATGTCAAGAGAGACCGCAAGTGCTTCCCCGTGTTTCTCGATGGCCTCACTCCAGATGTGAATGGCATACGCTAGAAGGTCCCCAGTGGACCGATTTCGGCGGAAGCCGTATTGTCGGTCACTAAGGATATCGTTAGCTTCTAGGTATGCCAGGAGCTTACCATTCAGCACGCGTTCCATACTCTTACAGAGTATGGAAGTTACTGAGATGGGTCTATAATTTGCTGGGTCAGCTCGACTACCTTTCTTGGGCACGGGCTGCACGTTAGCTTGCTTCCAAGCCATCGGCACCTTACCAGTCTCAAACGAAAGGCGATATAGGCGTGTCAAGATCGGAGACAACTCAGGCGCGCAGGTCCTCGGTACAATTGCCGGTATCCCGTCGGGGCCACTAGCCTTATTCACGTCTAGGTTACGCAATACTCTACGAACGTCCGTCTGATGAATGCGAATGTTCGACATACTTGACTCGCATCCAACAGGAGAAGCAGGGGGGCTCGCGCCACTAGTATCAAGACGAGAATTTTCCGCAAACAGAGAAGCAAACAGGTTTGCTTTTTCCTCAGCGGAATGGGCCAGCGACCCATCAGGTCTCAGCAGTGGTGGTAGTGAGGGGCGGCAGAAGTTCGATTCAACCGACTTAGCTAGGGACCAAAACGCCTTACTGCCTGCTGGGTATGAAGCAAGTTTGTTCCCAATTCGGCTAATGTGGTCAAACCGAGCCCTCCGCAACACCTTCTTGCAGGATTTGGCAGCCCTGTTGAAGGCCCTCTTCTTCTGACTCACGTCACCCGCTTTGCGCGTACGAGGGTCGACCCATGCTAGGTACGCCTCATGTTTGTGCGTATCAGCGCGATTGCACTCGGCACCAAACCATGGACGAGCCACGCCAGATATTGTTACGTCAGAGAACGGAATTAAATACTCCATTCCCTGCCGCAACACATCCGTCACGGCGTTCGCGCACGACGAAGCGTCAGTCGAAGAAAAGCAAGTAGGCTGCCAAGGATAACATGCGAAGAAAGATCACATGCCATCCCAATCTGCTGACCTGTATCGCTAAACCCGCCGGGTGCCTCTAGGGCTAGGATCGGGCGGGGAGTAGACGGACACAGATTTCACCAGACAGTGGTCGGAACTTCCTAGTGGTGAAGAAATCGACACCGAGTAGCGGTCTGGATCTGTTGTCAGCAGAAGGTCCAAGCAATTGGCTGTGTGCGAATCAACATCCGGCACCCTCGTTGCCCCCTGGACCAGCTGGGTGAGATTTAACGCTAGCGCTAGCTTTCGCGTCTCTCGTCCAGCATGGTCTGTGCACTGGTATGGGAAGAGCCACTCCTGATGATGGGCGTTGAAGTCCCCCAGTAACACCAATTGGGCAGAAGAGTATCGCTGCTGAGCCGCATCCGCCACCTCACTGAGGTGTTGTGTGAGCCCAGTTGTCTCCAGATCCCCACTGTGCGACCGATAGACACAGACATAGATTATTTTATCTAGGCCAGTGTCCTCCAGAACCCAAAGCGTTGAGAACCTGGAGTCCTCAAGGTTGCGGAGACGCCGTTAGCAGATGTCGTCCCGGGCGTACATGCATACACCCGCGCGTGGTTTAAAATAGTGCTCCAGGGTAAACCCTGGGTAAGTGAGGTACGACACGTCTAACGGACATCCGATCTGCGTCTCTGAAAGGAACAGGAGCGCTGGTTTCTCAGTCTCCAAGAATTTGTAGTCTCCAAGATTTACTTACCCTTAATATTTTAATTTTGGAATGTTTTTCAGAGAGTGTCAAATCTGATCATGACTATTTAAAAAAAAGAAGACATATGTGGATCACACCTACTGTAAACCGGAAGTTGTGGAGAAACACTCAAAAACTGACAACATTGTTGGTAATGGTAAGTTTCCATTAAATTCTAATATTATGATAATCTGTATTCTAATATAATTAAGCTGAAGAGTTTGTTTGTTTGAACGCGCTAATCTCTGGAACTACCAGTCAGATTTGGAAAATTATTTCTCTAAACAATATCCAAATTTATGTGGAAGTCATGAGCAATAGCTTGTATCTAATATTATGATTATGATAAAGGTTTAAAAAAATCTTATTTTTTTTTTCCTGTAAGTAATTGAATTAGCTTTGTTCTTGGGAGATCCTTCAATGCACCTATTATATCACCATAATAGTAGTTTATTTTTTATTACCTACTGTTAATTAATATGAGTATAAATTTACATTTCAGAAGTGGAAGCAGCCTAGATGCTTCATTACAGCCTGTGCCTACGTCTGGATGTGGTCATGAAGTCATTATGGAACCAATAGAAGGTAAGAAATACAAACTGTTTAAATTCCCGGTTCTTTCCAATTCCTAAGGAAGACATCTAAGTCGTCTTGTCATCTCTTTGGTGGTTTGCTGCGGCCCCGTCTCGTGTTTCCGCACGACGGACATGCTGTAGACATGTCCCAGTTTAAGCTGGGAAGCCTTCTGAGCCTTGTCAACAATCTGTGTTTTGGAGCGCAATATAGTGTTTCCAACACGGTCTATTAATTTAACACCAAGTATACTGCGTTCCATTGCATGTTGGCAAACCTTGAGTTTGGACTGTTGGATGTCAAGAACCAAGTTTTTGCACCATAACTGACTATCATTTATATTCTGTCAGTTCAGTGTAGGTGAAAAAACTTAAACTTACAAAAATGAATATTTTGTGAATTTTAATATATATTTTATTTGTTTGTAAAAACAATAGTAACAGTATTGTAAATAAACTAAATAGACAGAGTTTAAAAAGGAAACTATTTGATATGGTAATCAAGTATTTTATTTATTTTTCAGAAGCTTTGCATTGTACTCCAACTAAGAAGAGAAGACAGCGTATCATACTGTGTACGAAAAATAAGCTGTCGCCGCATTGTTCTTGGCTTTACAAAGAAGTCAAAAAGGCAGCTTAATTTCAATTTACGAGCAAAAAAGGCAGTGAAATTTTATTAAAACACAAAATATAAAATATATGACGGGGAACGGGCCCCCTTGTTATTTTTAAAAACGGTGACGTCAGCAATGCTGACGTCACTATTTCCATATCATTGTGGTGCTGGTGGTGGTTACTCATTTCGGAAATGAAATACTTGTTTTCAGTATCAACTTATATTCTCGCTGGTGGATAGCACACAAATGGCACACAGTAAATATTCGTCAACAACAAAGAATGACTCACGATATTACGGAGCTCCGCACCGTCCGACGGCTCGACTTAGAATGACTTGTGAACGGTCAGGCGTTCGTATTTATACCCTTCGGTTAGAGTCGTTACAAATCTATCGACTCATGTTTGCTTTATGGTTCGTTTTTAAATTCTTGATTTAATTTTACAAATCATGAAATGAATTTAGAAGTACAAATTAATTAGTTTAATAATTTCTAGTAATCAACTAATAAAGTTAATTAAATAATCGTTTGAGTGACTTTTACCAACTTCAAATAAGCAATCACACAGTATTTGAACTTAGAATAATCAAACTGACGCTCGATTACGCCTTTCCGCCGGCATTCATATTGATTTATTCGACGCTTGATTAAGCCTTCGCGCCGATATATATAATATAATATAAAAACAAAATACACGCAGGCGTCGAAGTATTTCTCCGCAGCGCTGTCATCCGGAAACGAGCCCAGAAGGCTGGCAGCATTGCATAGCAAGCTCAGCATAATTCATGTTCCACTACACTTCATTATAGAGAAATATCAAAATGGAATGACATAGTCAGTGGATGTATACAAAACCGACTGCAATCATGCACAGTCGCGACTCCTCCATAAGTTGACAGAATGACGTGTTCGTCATTCCGGAGAAAATAAAAAAAGTGAAGGTACACTTTTGTTATGTTAATCAAATCCTCAAACAGTATTTCACTATGTTTAAATGAATGAGCTCTGATACTTATAAAATTTTTATCGTCTGCCTAGCTTTTTCCCAACTATATTGAGGTCGGCTCCCAGTCAAACCGGATTCAAACAAATATCATCATTTTTTACTTGTACAATTTTAATTTTAATTATTTCATTTCAGGTGAAAAAATGCACTGCAGTGTTCAGCAAGAGAGTAACTGCTATATCGTCATAGAACACGGCAAAAGTGGTGACATTCTTCGACGATCTGTTTGATTCTGTCAATGGAACAGGCTTCAACAAAACTTCTAACAGAAAAGTCACAACGCAACGAATTTTGGAGGGAATCTATAAAAAAACTACAACTTATTAAATTTGTCGACAAGCATGGTAAGGAAACATCTGTGCCATTACAACATTAAAAACTTATCAGAGGGTGTGGCAACACTTGAATAAAAAAAATATTAAAATTATGCGCCCGCGACATTTAAATTCAGATCCCATAGAATTTTTTTTTGACAAATGTGGGCGTATAATTTTAGAAATTCAAATCCAGATTGCCATGCTTTCAAAGGTACCTTTAAATCACTGTTAATATTGCTATAATTGTGAAGAGGATTCAGGTAAACAGTTATTGCAATTAAAATCACTTTTTAATAAAGAACAAACTGACTTAGAATCAGCAAGTTTATCACTTGCGGATTCTGAGTTAGGCCCGGTTTCCACTAATGCAGCGACTAGAAGAGAGGAGATGTATTGAATAAACCAATCCGATAAGCTAAGCGGAGAAGAGATTTGGGAATAACGAAATCGGATTGGTTTGTTCAACACATCTCCTCTCCTCTCTGCTTTGGTGGAAACCGGGCCTTAGTTTGTTTACCTGAGTCCTCTGAGCTATCGAACTGGGTTGAAAGTGAAAGCGTTCAAAGCTCAGCAAAGCAAAGAAAATTTTCAATACTCAATACTCAATATTTTATTTGCATTCCACAATGTAAACTTAGGTGGTCTAGGTACATTATAACATATACATAATTTTAGATCATTGTGTACCCTGTCGGGCACAGCAAGATAGGAGAGGAAGAGGGCTGTTATTATAATTAATATTTGAAAAGAGTAAAATATAAATTGGTTTTCTGCTACTCACTTCGACTTTGATTTTATTTATTATTTTTGGCATTCATTTTTAATTTTTAATAATTATTATTAATTATATAATATTTTTATAATTGTTATTAATTATATAATAATTATTTTTCATTATTATTTTATATAAAAGAAAAGAAATTGACCTATCTTTCTGAAAATGCTGTGAGATTTTTTGAAACCATTATAGAAGAAGCAAACAAATACTTGGAAAAACAACCTGAATGGAGTTATTAAAAAATATTAAAAATCACTTCAAATCCAAGTAATTGCTTGACTTTATAAATTGTAAATTGCCTATGAATGCCGTTTCTGAATGCTTTCTTCCATTTTCTTTGAGATTAGCAGTATTTAATTGGTGCAATATTATTAATAAAATATTTAAAGGCACAGATATCTCCAGATAAGCAAATATACCTTTGTAGTCTCAGATGCAATCAAAAGCTTTTAATAAATTTAAAACAAAAGTAAAAAATAAAAAGAAGTAATAGTAATAAGAAAAGATTTTTTTTCCCTATCATTCCCTTTCTGACTTATTCATAAACATAATTGCAATTATTGCCATAATGCTCATAAAATGAAACCATAGGACGAATTCCTAGCAAGAAAAACCTTTTAGGCTGAAGCCGTAGGTACAACGCCAATGCATAAAGTTCTGTATGGGATGCAATGCTACAAAAAAAAAAAAGTAATTGTATGTTATGTGAATCTATGGCAAGTCGATTTTTAATCTATGAAGTGCCCTGTCTGAAGGCTATGTAGTCTGTGGGAACCAAACCAACACTGAAATCGCAAAAAAAAAAATAGACTGCCCCATACATTTTTTGTGCGTATAACTCGAAAAAATGTACCTACTGAACAGCTGCTTTTTTGCTCGATTTCGGGGTTAGTCGCATTTCATAATGAGTACCTACAATGAGCCATTTTCAGATATTGTGGTTATTCTGTTACACGTTGAATATGAGATATTTATTATCTAACCTCTTGTAAGAAACTAATTCTGAGTTATAGATCTATAACTCAGAATTCGTTTTTGCAAGCTCTGGTTTTTGCAAGCGCGCCCGACTGATCATGCCATTTCATGCCTTCTAATATTCTCACAACTCAAGCAAACAGACCCACATTCGATTGGCTTTGGGAAGGTACAAACATTCCTTTTCATCACCTAATTCTACCAAGGTTACAGAAAGCTCGAAGGACCTAATTCTAGCTCAGTATCTCATCCAAGTTAACATCGTACACTCGACTGCTAGGCAGCTGCGCATGCGTCAGCACGCCCTTCCTCAGAGCCAGCACCACGGCCAGGTCCGTCTTCGAGGTCGGGCAGAAGGCTGTCAGCCGTGTCGGTGCGTAGGCCACGTTCAAGAGCTTCAGGGGCATTGTGAGGGCCATGCAGCCTTGTTCTGGAATCAAAAGAAAAAAGGTTTTAAAGAGAAATTCAAAAGTGTCAGTCACACGTTAGCGGAATATAGGATTTGTGTAAGTGACGTCAGGTCTTTGCCTGAGCCTGGGTATCGAATTCGAACCTAAGATCCAACGCGTTGCAGTCGCGTTTGGGACCACGAAACTAACAGGACAGGCGAAGTAAGTATCTAAGTTTAGGTATAAGTAGGTACCTAAACCAAACTTATATTTATTTGATGTTTCTAATGATATGGGATGCACGTGCGTTACCACAATCACAATTACTTAGTGTAGATTGATAATTTTTCGGCACCCATTCAAAGTAGATACTAAATCAATGCAAAATTATCGCAGTCATCACAAAAATTGGATCAATAATAATTGCGATTTTTTGTTTTATTAATTTCCTGATCTAAGTACCTATTGGCAAGTTTTCATTGATAAAATATTTGATGTCAATGATGTGAATGTCAAAATGAATCGTTTTGCATGGTCTTATCAAGAAAAGACCATGAATAACTCGCCTGGTGCGCGTTTTTGGATCCATAATTAACCATTGGTTAAACATTTTGGATAGGTTCGTTAAAATACATTTTTCGGCAATCATCTGCCTAGCCTTTTCCCAACTATATTGGGGTCGGCTTCAAGTCAAACTAGATTCAGCTGAATATCAGTATTTTACGTGGAGCGGGCTGCCTACCAGACCTCCACAACCCATTAACTGGGTAACACGGTTAGGCTTCCTGGCAAGACTGGAGTCAGAAATGAAAACAGCTGCCTGGTCTGAATTGTAATTTCGAAAATCAATTCAGGAGAATTTCCTTCTAGTCTTATTTTATTTTTTTGGTGCTTACCAATGGTAAGCTTTGGTATTTTGAGCCGCCCCAGCACAACCCGCCGTGCTAAGAAGATGGGATGGCGCAAGGGTGTCGACACATGTTGCATCCCACACCAAAGGCCTACCCAACTTTCAAGGCATTATGGTCATCTCATCTGGCCTCTTGAGTTTGTAATTAATGGTAATTACAAATTCATAAAAAAATTAAGTAGGTGCCAACCGCCCCCGAAAGCCGCCTCTTATTTATACATCAGAGTACATTTGCTCGTCTCCACCCTATATCGGGCCCTTTGGGAAATCATCAAAGGACTCCTTCCAATCTGGGCGGAGTAAAAGGGAGTGTCACTCTTATTGACTAAAACCCACCCGTGTTCCTCCCAATGCCCTTTGCGTGCCAGGGCCGTTGTAGGTAGCTCTTTCAAACAATTCCGAATTCCAGAACACTGGCAGGCACTGGCTCTACTTGGCTCTCTCAATTAAGTATATGTTTATCGGGCTCTGCCTGTAGGCTTACTTCCTACAGCCTGTCTACGTCATTGTCTGTTGAGCACATCAAAGATAAAGTAAGTATGTAGCCAAATAGCAATACTTAATTAATCGCTATCACTGCACACGATTTATACGTGACAAACACCTGCCGAATACTTGCAAGTACGTAGATCTAGGTAATTATGATAAAGATCTCATTATTTATATTTACCTATGTACCTGAGTTCTGGGTGTGATGAACTGCCATTCACCTATTCATAACGGTTAAATTGCGGATTGCAAAAGAAAGATGATACCTAGGTACTAAGTACCTACCCGGTGATTTTTATCAAGCTAGACCGGCCCACCGGACACTGGAAGTCTGTGGTCTCAATTTTTGTGGTAGGTAACCTACCTTTAAGCTACCACCTCCATTTAACTTCTCTATTTTTTTTGTTTAGATCTTGTCCAAGCACAAAAGCTAGGGATCACATAGATCAATCCCCTTGTACCTATTACAGAAGCGTAGCTACCCCGCCTCGCAACCCTGCTGCTGCATGAATTCGCTACTCCGCAGCGAGTACTGGACTGCTCCAAGCTGCCATTAGGTCTTGGTTCTGCCTGTATAGTATCAGATTAACCCAGAGCAGTTCCGTATGGTGTTGGACCTAAAAGAATAGCACTATCCCATCACTTCCCGTGGGTTTCGTAAGAGGCGACTAAGGGACTCACCAGAGAATGGGCAGCAGCATTCTCTATAGGTACATTGCTACAGCTACACAGCGATCGCCAACCCGCCTGCCAAGCGTGGCGATTATGGCAAACCCCCCCTCTCTTTGGGGGAGGCCTATGTCTAACAGTGGACGTCTTTCGGCTGATATGATGATGATGAACCCAGAGCAAAAATCACAAAATTAACTCACCTGGCATTTTCTTCCTAAAATGCACATTCTCAATCATATAGACGCCGTTCCTTCCCAGCACGTTGGATACAGTTCTGCTGGTGAACTCTCGGGTCTGCTCCGACTCGAAGGTCGGTGTGTCTGTGGCTACACCCACCACGTGGCTCAGGTTCGCTGCGATCCATTCTGCTAGCTCGTAGCTTAGACCTAGGAAAGTATTCACGGGTTTATTTGAGAAGCTTGATTGGTAATAGTAGCCATTTCTTTCGTATACTTAAGCTTCCACCCTGCTACTAAAATTATATTGTAGTCGCATCAATACCGCCACAAAAAAGCCAACATAGCAAAATCTACATAAATAACATACACGACCGCGACGCCATCTATCCCGCCAGCGGCGAACTAAACAACACCCCGAATACCAACTGACGGGCAGTTGCCTACCAGACACAATAACCGTCCGGTCCGGAGTTTTGCGGAACGGAGCGGGAAGTACTAAAACTGTTAGTCTTCTATAAGAAAAGCTTGCTTCAATCATTATTTACGTAAAAGTGTCAGTCGCATTAGGTAGCAGCTGAAATGAAATTTTAGTGTTTCATCTGCACTGCAGTTACTCATGCTCTTCATGTTGTGACGTAACCTATTATGTATTTAGGTAATTAGGTAGATACCTACCTAATATCTAATGACGAAACTTTAATCAATCATAATTAGTAACCTATTCAGTTGAATTATGATTTCAAATCTAAATTATCGAGGTAAATGAAGAGATTTGGAATCACGATTCAATTAAATTGGTTATTAAAGACGATGGCTAGCCGATACTATGTTTCGTAGCAGGTAGGGGAAAACCGTACACATTTTCTTAATGATTAGTATCAGTGACAGTAATTCGTTTATACTTGTTGATCGTGCTGAATGTTGAAGGAGGTGTTTAATTGTATTTTGTATTATTACTACTTACTAAATCTTGATATTATATATGTACCTAATAATAAATAGCATGAATTTGTATCGATTTACGAGCTACAGAAACCCTTAAGTCAGGATTGAGGGACCCCTTTGGGCTACTATAACTTTTTTGTTTTCGCTCTACATTGGATCCGTTCTACATTTCTTCTACAACTTCTAAATCCTGATAGCAATAGTTTTTAACCGACTTCTAAAAAAGGAGGAGGTCCTTTGAATTCGAGGGTGGGGCCCTCAATCCTGACGCACATGTACATTTTAACCAAATACTTATTTAGTTAAAATCAGAACAGAAGTAAGAAAAAAATACCCTTTTGCTACTACCTATATGAAATGCCGAAAAAGAGGATTTTGAATAATTAACCGACTTCTAAAAAAGGAGGAGGTTCTCAATTCGGATGTCTGTTATTTTCTTTTTATGTGTGTTCGCGCATAACTCCGTCGTTTGCCAATCGATTTGAAAAATTCTTTTTTGTTGGAAAGGGTATACTTCCCAAATAGTCCCATGAAAATTTTATCAAAATCGGTTTAGTGGTTTGGTTTTTAAATCCAAATAGCTGGAAAAAATATATGTAAAAATCATCCATGTATACGAAATTGCGTATCTTTGTTTTCCTGTGACTTTACAGTGGTGGGGTACCACTAAAAAGTGAAAAATTATAAAAAATTAACAAAAAAAAAAAAATCGACTTCCAAAAAAAATAAGTAGGTACTACAAAGTACAAAATAACTATAATTTTGGCAGTCGGTGTTTTTGGTTGTTTCTTCGTTATTTGACACCGACTTCCGAAATTAAAGTTATTTTGTACTACTTTGTAAGTATCTATTATTTTTTTTGGGTCGGTTAATTTTTTTTTGTTAAACAGTTTTTTTATAATTATGTCCTCTTACCTAGATGATATGTAAAGTTAGCCCTGAGTTTTGGTACTGACCGTACCTAGGTACGGTAGTAGGCAACATCATTACCTATTATATTTATTACACTCGCTGTTAAGTTTTAAAGGCTATCTTACAGAAAACTTTAGCAGCCAAAGTAGACCAAGTCAGAATTGCTTCAACCGAACCGATTTCGTCCCTCTGAATTCAGAACGCATGGCTGGCAGACGACCCAGTTTACCTACACACCAAAATACCTAACACCTTCAGCGCCAGGTGACTAAACTCAAAAGGCACAATGTCAATAATCTATCGGTCAAGGAAAAGACATACAAATAAATAAAAGTAGGTACCTACGTTGGTGCGTATTATCGTGCAAAGCGGTTTGATCGAGATAGGCAGCTATCATTGCGCCAAAATAGTAAGTTCATTAAAAATATGAGTCATACCTACCTGCCTATAATGTAATTAGTTTTGAATGACTCTTGGTGATAAAGGCTGAAGATAGAATGAATTAAAGGAGTAGGTAGGTACTTATTTAGAGGTATGCGGATCATGGAGTAAAGTCCCGCAAACCTCTATTGAAAAGAGAAGATCCTCCGACCAGACGGTTGTTGCATCCGGTGGGCAACTGCCCGAAAGTTGATATTCAGACTGTTGTAATGTTCAAATCGCACGGTAAACTCTGATATCGTGATATAGGATTTCATCAGTAGCTCGCTGCTGGCGGGATAGATGGCGCTGCGGTTATTTTTTGTTGCCGTATAATTAGAATTCTGACAAAATAAATCGGTGTTTTGATGTAATAAATTGTATTTTGATGTTCCTAGCTTTTGTTGAAATAAACGCTTTCGTGTTTTTCTTCAGAATGACGAGGTTGTGGAAAATGATTATTTTTTATATTTTTTAAATTATTCAATTACCTAAACGATTCAAGAAAAAAATCAGAGTCAGGAATTTTTGGTGACGAGTAGGTAATACAAGGTTGGAAGAAAAATATTTACTTACAAGGTGATAGAATAGAAAATAGATGATCTTTATTGTATAACATGACTAGTTACAAAGCCGACTTTATAAATATAGGTACCTATGTATAAGTAATGTATATTGCTTCAGAGGAATGACTTTACTGGCCATGTACTACGCTTACGTGGGCTGACACAAGGTAGTTTTTGATGGCTAATATTATTTTTTTTAAAACGTTGCCCCACACTAGAAATTTCTCCTGTATCGTGGGTGCGTCTACAAACATATAAACTCACATGCACAAACAGCCAGACCCGGAACAACTATCTGTAGGCCATACAAATATTTGTCTCGTGCGGAAATTGAACACGCGACACGCAGCGCAGCAGTCAATCGCTCAACCACTGCGCCAACCGTGTCGTCAAAACACGAGTAGGAACCTAAGTAACGATGATTAAAACAAAAAGTAAATAGAATGAAAGGAGCGTCATTAATTCTCGCCTATTCAAAGAAAAAAGTACCTAAATAACTTATCACTTTTGCCCATCCTAATAAGCTTGTAACTTGTCTGGCAGATAACGTCATTGGCGATAAGGGTGCCATTGTACCTCTAATTTAAACAAATAATACTATAGGTGTCTAATGAATGATAAGAAGTACAGTAAAGCATAATTTCCACCAGTTTGCCTATCTTTCTATGAATGCGTCATTTGTCTAGTGATCGTAGGACGGATATCCTGCCAAAGAGGTAGGTATTGGGTTTATCCAAAGGGAAATGTCTTGGTAGCGACTTTTTTTAATATAGATTTATTCCCAGTACACGGCGTGGCCGTGTTTAAGCAATAAAAAACAGCTAAGCTTAAATGAGACTGAGCTGGACACGTATGCTGCATGTCAAACGATTCATGGGCTAAAGCAACCACAATGTGAGTCCCAGAAAATGTCCGGCGGCACCGTGGCAGACCCAAGCGAAGATGGCGGGACGAGCTTGAAGCGTATCGACAGGATTGCTTAACACTAGCCCAGAGCCGGGAAGAATGGAAGGTAGAAAGGGAGGCCTTTGCCCTGCATAAATAACATAAAAAGACGTGCTTTGACCACCGGAGACAACGTGACATACTTTAGAAAGATTTCAACGGTGCGATGAAAAAATGTAAATTGAATGATGAATGGTGACTATGTGTGATGTGTGTGTAGACTAAATAGAAGTAGTCATGCTGAGTGTGCTGTTCATCACTTGGTTCCATTTATCACTACTCTCTTCTCAACATTAGGTATGTTTTACGTAAAAAAATTAAAACTAAACATAACTGGAAAAATGTAGGAGCAACATATTTCTTTCTGTCTACTCTTTCAAAGAAAATGAGCAAGACACGAGTATTTCAACGTTCGTAATATAATTTAATCGAAGTCTAGACTTACCAGGCACCTTACAAACACAGGTCTGCACGTTGATCTGCTGGTTATTCTCCTCCGTCCACCCGAACCTGAAGAGTAACAGCGTCGGTTCCATCGGATCGTGCTTCAAGGCTGCCCATTGTAAAGCCACATCCAGGGTTAAGACCGCCGCTGGGTTGACCGCTGTCAGCGTGCTTACGTCCACTACTGACACTGGAAGAGAATTGATTATTGTGGGCCTTAGTAACAAACTCAGGGCGAAGGCAAACCGTGCTGTGTCACCATGGCACTGCAGCATGTTGGATGGATGCCGTCTTATGATAGGTACGATGTGCATCTGCCGACAGTATTGCAGTTGATTCAAGTGTTGGTGTGAAATAGGTACTGATAGGAATTTCTGAAAACGTGACTAAAAAATTTTAGGATCTTCAGTTCTGGGGAGCCCAACGTTGTTAGGAATAAAGTAGGCCTACTTACATCGACTCAACAAATATTCGGATGGTACAACAGCTGGGTGCATGGATCCCATGCTGCCAGAGTGTTCCAGATGAATTCCAGTGCCCAGGTCTGGGACTCCGCAGTTGACGCATACCTTCCTGAAAACAATTAAATGTTTATGTAGCACACAGAGAATCTACGGCAGTGTTTTCGTAGACCAACACCAACACCAAGCATGCTTCTTCTGAGAGACGTCTTCGTTGGTATCGAAACCAGTTTAGTTTGGAAACCGGCCTCTTGTTATATTGAAACTCCGTGCCACTCTAGTCCAACTTGAGTTCAAAGTGTTACCACCGACTTGCGGTCGGCTGCACAGGCTACGTTTATGAACGCGCCAAAGGTGTAGCACAAAAGTGGCGGGCGTGGCGGCTAATGCACTCCACAAAAGGTCCATTGATTAAACATGCCATCGTGTTGCTTTGTAATATACCATCAGGCCGATTTAGATAGATATCTATTTCATATTTCGCCAATAACGTTGAAGTCCAATACAATAGAGGTGAGCCAATTGGCATCAATCGGACACGAATCAAACCATTAACATTTTTTACGGGGGGAAATCCTCATGGATGTCCTCCGCCTTGGGGCGGGCAGAAGGGTCTGTCAGACTTTTACTGACTAAAACCACCCCGGTGTGCCATCTTCCACCTACGCCGGGGATCGCGGGAACGTATGCGACTTCCGTAATCCTTAACCTCCCGAAGCAGCCATGCCCCGTGAGGACCTGTGTCGCACGAAACGACAGGGAGCCGTGCCTTCTCCCGAGCCAGAGGTCGAGCACTGGCCGGATGGCCTCGATAGTGACGAGGCCAGCGGTAGGGCGTGAGAGCCTGTCCCGCCATTTCGCCACCCCAGAACGTGTACCTACTCCAACTCAACACCAACTCCAACGTGAAAGATGAGTTTTAACGGAGCGCGTTTACGCATTTGCTTATTGACAAGCTTTATTGACAGTTTGTAGCTCTGATGGAGTTGGAGTTTACGTTTTGGAATATGGCCCTTACTGACTAGGTACTCTAACTCTTTCGAACAATTCCGCAACTAAACAGGGGTCTACTTACCAATGCTTGTCGATGGCACCATAATATATAGACATGGCTCTCCAGGTGGTAGGTTTGGTCATATCAACTACGTCTATGCGGTCAGTTTCGCTCTTAGAATGGATTACTTGAGATATTAAAGTTATTAAGAAAGTATATTTGTTCATTTTTATTGGTTTTGTTTTTTTATTTGCTTTTAGGGTTCCGACGGAAAATGGAACCTTTGTAAGATCACTTTTTGTTCGTCTGTCACCGAAGTTATTTTCACATTGTTACTTTTCCTCGTGAATCATTAAAGAACAGTTTCTGTTAACCGATTTCTTTTAATTTAGGTGTTTTGCTATTTTATTTCTTTAACGTATGTCTATGGCCTTCTTTACTTTTAATATTAAATAGGTTTTCTTAGTTACTTCTTGTTACATTTTTTGCATTACCTACTAAGTTAAAATATAGATGATTAATTTCAAATATTTTAATCATTAAAACACAACTGGGAGAAAATTTAACTTTGAGTTAAGCTCGCCTTTGTATCATCTTGAACTTTATGTTAACTTGTTTTTGTGTACCTACGATAAATAATTATGATTGAATCGCTCACTAATTTAGTAGCAAATCTCAAAAACGATTAAGTGGATTTTAACAAAATAACTTCAGTATTTCCTAATGTCTAAATGAAAATGGCGGTGCGCTCCAAGATCACTTTTATTTGTACTGAAGATTGTTTGTTTATATGATTTGGAGTTTATTTTGTATATATTTCAAACAAAGGGTTGATTGTCAGTTACAAATTGTTTATTCAATATAAGGAAGTGATGTGATTCGTGAGAATACGAATTTGCTGATGTCAATTGTGGATTTTGTTTTAAAAATTTTGTGGTGGACAGTTGCGGTTGGCAGTCAGGCCAAGGATCCTATAGGACATACCGAATTATTATTGTATTTAATATTTAATTAACCAAAAAACGAAATAGCCTTTTTCCTTCTACGAATAAAAATGTTATTTGCCGCCGCCCCTGTGGAACATCGGGTACGACTGGGTGCTGAGAGGCGAGCTCCAGCCGGGAGTGGACCTGACGTGTTACGCTGACGACACGCTGGTCACTGCCCGGGGGAGCTCGTACAGGGAGGCAGCGTTGCTGGCGACGGCCGCGGTCTCACAGGTGGTGAGCCGCATACGGCGTCTTGGCCTGGAGGTGGCCCTCAACAAGTCGGAGGCCATAGTTTTTCATGGCCCCCGGCGGGCGCCGCCGGCGGGATCACACATCGTAGTCGGTGGGGCCCGTATCGCTGTCGAGTCCACCATGAAATACCTGGGATTGGTGCTCAACAGCCGGTGGGATTTCGGACCCCACTTCCGACGGCTGGCGCCCAAGTTGTTGGGCGCGGCTGGGGCGCTGTCAACGCTGCTTCCCAATCTGAGGGACCCGAGCACCGTCTGTAGGCGGTTGTACGTGGGGATCGTGCGATCGATGGCCCTGTATGGGGCCCCGATCTGGGCGGCTGACCTGACGGCCGTCACCATCTCTGTTCTGCGGAAGCCGCAGAGGGTGATGGCCGTCAGAGTCATCAGGGGTTATCGCACGATCTTCTACGAGGCGGTTTGCGCACTGGCCGGATCTCCGCCCTGGGACCTGGAGGCAAAAGTCCTCGCGTCAATGCATCGGTGGCGCGAGGACGCGCGGGCGCGCGGGGAGCGACTGACGCAGCGACATTTTGAGCTGCGTCGGTCGCAGCTGCGCGAGGTCCTGGTGGCGGAATGGCGGAACAGGCTTTCACGCCCTACCGCCGGCCTCGTCACTATCGAGGCCATCCGGCCAGTACTCGACCTGTGGCTCGGGAGAAGGCACGGCTCCCTGATGTTTCGTGCGACACAGGTCCTCACGGGGCATGGCTGCTTCAGAAGATTCCTGTGTCGCATAGGCAGGGAGCCGGACACTTGGTGTCACCACTGCGTCGACTGTAGGGAGGACACGGCGCGGCATACGCTGTCAGAGTGTGCCGCTTGGGAGGAGCCGCGCCGTGCCCTCGTCTCTGTGGTAGGCAGTGACCTCTCGCTGCCGGCTGTAGTACGTTCTATGGTCGGCGGTGAGGAGTCCTGGGACGCGGTGGTCTCCTTCTGCGAAACTGTAATCGCGCAGAAGGAGGCTGCGGAAAGGGAGAGGGAGATGTCGAGTGCTTTCTCGGCCCGCAGCAGGCGCACCGGGCGTCGGAGGAGCTACGCATACGCTGCCCTCCTTCTGCCCCCCTGACTGGGTCCGGGGGCGGCGCACTTGGGGATGTCCGTTGCCCCCCATTCATCCGGACCCGAGGTGGCGGCGCGTGGTGTTCCCGTGCGCCCCTCTGACGTCGCGGGGGGAGTTAAACACCTCACTCCCCCTGCGTTTACGAGATGTGGCCCGCAGAGGGATTACGGAAGTCGCATATGTTCCCGCGATCCCCGGCGTAGGTGGAAGATGGAACACCGGGGTGGTTTTAGTCAGTAAGAGTCTGACAGACCCCTCCGCCCGCCCCAGAGCGGAGGACATCAATGAGGATTTCCCCCCGTAAAAAAAAAAAAACGGATGGCTAGGTCGGCGAGCGTTGGGTGGCTCGCCGTCCGATCAAAGCCAGGCCCGGGTCGACGACGGCGCGTTGTGTTCCACGCGCGCCTCAAATAGATGTCAGCATAGTAGACGGGGCCCGTTAGGGCCAGAGCCTGCCAGGATTGCGGATTTTGTTCGAAAGAGTCACCGCGGCCCTTTAACGGTTAGGTTAGGTTAGCACTGGGAGGAGCACGGATGGGTTTTAGGCAGTCAGAGTCTGACACTCCCTCCCGCTCCACCTAGAGTGTAAGGATTCATTTGATGATTTCCCATCCATAAAAAAAATAAAAAAGAGTCGGACATGTCGTGTGACTATATACCTAGGTATGTATTTAATTTACCTATTTCTACATACCTATTTTTGCCAAATTTCTGCTTGAGATTAACAATATTCTGTGAGCTAAATCGCGAAAAATTGTAGTTTTACATGGATTTATACCTATGGATTCTTCATTTGCTGCTGCTTTTTCTTGCTTTATACAACGTGGAACAGAATAAACGCATAACCTCATAGGGCATGCATAACCTACACATCATTTACGAACAACTTTTACTGTGGGAACAACCCCGAAATCGCGAAAAAAAAATCAGCAGTTCAGTACCTACATTTTGTCGAGTTATGCGCACAAAAATGTATGGGGCAGTCGATTTTTTTTTGCGATTTCAGTGTTGGTCCTATGATAGTGAAAGTTGTTCATAATCTTGAGTAAATAATAAATAAAACCTTTATTTCGCAAAAATTAACAACATGTCCAACCTGCTTCCCGTACTAGTATGAACTGTATTACGGTGGAACAGTTTTCTCGAACACCGCGCACTTAATTATAATGTACTTACTGTATATTTGAAATTTGTGACTTCAACGAGGAAAGTACAGCAGAAGAGCCAGTATACTTTTGACTGGCCTGTTGGTCTAGTGGTTAGTGACCCTGACTGCAAAAGCCGGAGGTCGTGGGTTCGATTCCCACCCAGGACAAACTTTGTGTGATGAGCATTATTGTTTGTTCTGTGTCTGGGTGTAATTTATCTATAATATGTATGTATTTATAAATTATATAAGTATGTATATCAGTTGTCTGGTTACCACAACACAAGCTCTGCTTAGCTTGGGATCAGATGGCCGTGTGTGAGTTGTCCCAAGATATTATAGATATTATTATTATTATACTATTGTAGTCTTTGAGCAGAAGTAAACTCAGGGAAGTTAAACATAAAATATTGTAAGTAATTGATTTTCTGTCTTAGTGTAGGTAGTTCTAAAAATTGACATAGTATACGCAAAAAATTCCGATACGTTGTTTGTTTACAAAACGGCTGCTTGTACTTTTACATTAATTCATGATTAAAAACTAAACTAAATAAGTGAACTAAAATCTTAAATTATGTATTTTCTTGCTAGTAAACAGTTCGAATTTGAATTTGTATTTTTAGATTTGAAGCAAAAGGTCCATTTCAGTAGAATGAGGATGAAGGTCACAATTAGAACACTTATCATAATAATTTAAAATGTGCAGAGTGTAGTTGAATATTGTGTGTGTGAGTTTAATTGAAGATGTGTAACGTGTGTACATGTGTGTTTGTTTGTAAATGTACTAAGTGGTGACTTTTAAAATATTTTCAGTTAAATCATAATTCAGTGAGTTAAGAAGCTTAAAGATTTCAGTTTTACAATCATGATTATTAAGATGGCGAATTTGGTTTTTTTTTATATTTTATTGTACATGAATGGCCGCAGGAAACTTATAAATATTTTCGCAAAAGAAGTTTTACATCGAGGCACAGAGTAAACAATATCTCGCCTTCCTCTTGTTCTGAAGTCAGGTTTATTTTTATGCTGAATTTCTATTGCAAGTGAGGGAGTAGGTACAATGACCCCTTAAGAGGTACTGAAGTACTCAAATACTCAATCTAATATTCTAAACACGTTGCGTTTTAGGTACGCTAATTAAAAATGATAACATTAGCAAAAAAACACGTTCTGCGTCAAATCTAATGGAAAATCATTAATGCCTATGCTTACGTCATTGATAATAGGTACCATAGATATTGGTATGATTTCTACTAATTAGTGATAGCAATATCCCAAGCCCCCAGCTACGACCAGGGCTTAGATTCGTGTCAAAAATTAAGTTCTTTCTAATCTAACAATAATTTATGGTTCTAGTTTCTAATCCAGGAAAATTCTCTTTAATTTTCTACAAAAATAGCAACAGTTTTATTGTAGTTTAGATATCTTTATTGCTGTTTATCAATAGTGAATACAATAGTAATTCTTTTGTTGTGTGTTTGTAAAGAATCATCCGATTTAGATGTGTGAATTAGAAAATTGTTATTGCGTGTTATTTTCATGCGTCACCAAGTTTTTGGTTAAAGAAAAGAAATATAAAAACAAAGTACAGGAGTAAATATATTTTGAAACCAAGCTACTCGTGATTGTAAAAAACTAATAAATGGACAGTTCTGTATGGTGTCGGACGTTAAAGAATAACACCATCCCATCACTTCCCGTGGGTGTCGTAAGAGGCGACTAAGGGACTCACCAGAGAATGGGCAGCAGCATTCTCTGTACATTGCAACAGCTAGCTAGATACACTGATCGTTAACTTGCTGCCAAACGTGGCGATTATGGCAAACCCCCCTTTGGGGGAGGCCTATGTACCGCAGTGTAAGTCTTTCGGCTGATATGATGATGAATAACTAGATATAAGAACGTATAGGATAATAAAATTCGCTTCAAAACACAAATGATATATAAGTGGCTATTAACTATTAAAAGTCAGGAATGCAATGAATTCAGGTACAATTTATGAATCAACTCAGTGGCAATTGTGCAAGCATGATGACAGAAAACGTTTAACTTTCTTTAAAAGCACGGACTTAGCAAAGCTCTTACAAAGTTAAACAGAAGCCACGAGTTATGACGAAGGTCATATTAAGGTCGTATCACGTGCAGCACGTTAAGTTTTGGTCATGGCTGTCATTTTAGGATCTTTGACACCCGTATGGGGAGTCAAAAGCCAGAAAATATGACAGCAAGTCAGATTATAGAGGTATGCGGTACAGAGAGTAAAGTCCCGCAAGCCTCGATTGAAAAGGGATCCTCCGACCAGACGGTTGTTGTGTCTGGTGGGCAACTGCCCGATAGTTGATATTCGGGCTGTTGTACATGTTCAAATCGCATGGAAAACTTTTATACCGCGATGCAAGATGCCGTTTAGTTAGTTCGCAGTTGGCGGGATAGATGGCGTTGCGGTTATTTATGTTGCTATGTAGATTTTGCTACGTTGGTTTTATCCGTTTAGACTGGAAGCACACCTCAATAGGAAAAGGCTAGCAGATTGACTGATTTCCAGAAAATTTAGTTTTTCTAGAATAAGCGATAGCTAGACCCCCGCAAATCTAGATACCAAAGCAAATGAAAACAATTATTTATGACATGCCACTAAAATTATGGAAACTTCGATTTTCGCATTGAAAATATCTTATCTTCAATAAATTACAGTAATAAATTAAAGATTTAGTTTTATGGCTCTATTTGCGAAGTAACCACAGACCTTGGAGGGATCTCGTCGGACACTGCTAGACAAGGTATTGTCTTTTCCAAACAAACAAAGCGTGTCAGTGAATGTCACGATTTACTCATAGATATTGTTGGCCCGTGATAAACTTTTGAACATGGCTGTGACAGCTGAAATATAGGTTTCAGCTGTCACAGCGATGTTCAACAGTTCAGCACACCGCTCACCAAGAGGGCATGAATACTAGGTGGAAGTCGGAAATTATCACAATATTATAATAGCATATTTTTTTTGTCAACCTATATTGGCCCACTGCTGAGCAAAGGTCTCCCCCACAGCCTTTCACTCTTCCCGGTGTGTTGCTTTTTCTTTGTTGTATATCTAGGTTATAATACTTTTAATGTAGTCGTACTTACTAGCTGACCCGCGCAATTTATTCTGCGTCACATTTTTCATTAACGCTGCGCTTCTGTTGGTCGTAGCGTGATGTTATATGAATAGCCTTCCTCGATACATTTATCGAGTAAGTACAAGTACATTAAAATTGAAAAATTACTTTAGCATTGGATAGCCCATTGGCTGAGATAAGCGCGTACAACCAAATTAAAAAACTCTTCAACTTTATAGTATGAAGTAAGTACTTATCTAGATGTGTGTGCCAAAGTTCATCCGAATCCGTTTAGCAGTTTTTGCGTGAAAAGTGACAAACAATCAATCCATTAATCCATCCCTTCTAATTAACATTCACATTTACGAATAATATTTGTAAGATGCACCAAATGGCCCTATTCTGATGAATGAAGCTGTATTACTGTACAGTTTCATCAAAATCCATTCAAGAAGCTCATGTGAAAGAGTAACCATCAATCCGTTCATCTTCACAAACTTTCATATATAGGTACGACCCGCCGCGGAAGCAATTGGTTCCAGTATATTGCAAATTGATTTATACTTAAATTCCACGTTTTTTAGGGTTTATTTTCATTTGTTTTTATTTTCATAAAATTGGTTTCCCCGGACGGTAGAGGTGGTGTCTCTGGTATTCTTTTGCGCTTGCGTTCCGACTCCTAGCTCTGTAGAATTAAAGGACGAGGTAGTCTGTTGGATTAGGTAGATATGTATTCAATTTTATTTTAATTATTATAGTGTATTAAAATGGTAGCTAAGAAGATTTAGACAAAGATTATAAAGCTGATAAAGCCAATGCCTAAAATACGAGCTCGTGACTCGTACGGTTCGAACTCTGTAAACGCTGCTTAACCTCGAAGGTTCAGCAGCGTTTGTCGAGTATGGTTTGTGGGTGGGTGACCATGACTTAACGAGTCTCCCCCGTTGGTGGCTTCACAAAGGTCACTTCGGCTGCTGAGCTAGTGTAATGCCATTAATCTATACGATAATAACGCTGAAAGTGCGGAAAAATCAACTGCCCCATACAATTTTGTTTGCATAACTCCACTTATTCCACAAATTGTAGAGGTGGGTACTACAGCCGGTCTATTCTGTCAACAGCATCATACCGACAAGCGAGCTGTCATTCCATCTTGTTTGTATTGTTTGACAGCTCACTTGTCTTACTTACTTCACTTCACCTAAGTTTTCACTTCCACATGTTTACAGAATCGCACTGCTGATGTTCTTTGTAGCGATTTCTTGGTCATCAACTTCTTCCGCTCTGGGTGAAGCTGAAGGGCGTGTCAAACTCTAACTGACTAAAACCCATTCATGTTCCTCCTTATGCCCTTTGCGTTCCAGGGCCGCGGTGACTCTTTCAAATAAATTCCGCAATGGCGATTAGTCCCTTAATAAAAGTTGTTAGTAATGAGTACAATTACCCCTTTTCAAGTTTTGTGTTATTTTTGTTATAACTCGTATAAACAAGAAATGACTGGACGTAACCAATCATTTCTTGTTTAGGTATACGAGTTCGAAAAAATACGATTACTACGCAAAAATTTCTTCTGATATAGGTTCTTTTTCATTTAAAAGTATTTTGCAAAAAGCTGAAAAATTACACAAGCCCGTGATTTGGCAGTTATTTATGTTATATCAAATCTTAGTTAATCCAGTACTTAGATAAAATTAAATAATTAATCAGTCATTTTATTTAGGTTAATCATGTGATTTACACGTCTTTATGAAACAAAACAATAATTGGTGTTAGTGGGCAATTCTACTACATGTCCCTTGAACATTTTAACGCATAATTTCTAACTCGTTAAGAATATAATCTTCGAAAAACCTATTACTTTTTACACGCTCACCTGAATGATAACTTTTATCGAAATATGTTGACATGTCACCGTGGAGTGAATCTACAAGTGAGCTGTCATTCCATCTTGTTTGTATGCTTTGACAGCTCACTTGTCATTCACGTCGCCTAAGTTTTCACTTTGACATGTTTACAGAATAACACTGCTGGTCCCTGAGAGAGGGGGTCGCAGGCCCAGGCCGCGATGTTGTCACGCAGGCGCAGTCACATGTTTTTGAATGTTTGGTTATAGAGAAGAAAGTTAAATATTTAATTGCCATTGAACAGTTGTGTATCTATGTAAATAATAAAAAATGACTTTCTGTTTTTCTTCTTCACCTTGAATATACCCTAGTACGTGATACAACTACGGACTTGCCTCGGACGGTATGTATAAGCCGGTGGTCCCGGCCGCCAAATGTCGGTCGTCAAATAAACCATGTCAGAGGCCCTTGAGGCGGTTTAGAAACTCTGACACTAGGGTGTGTGGGGTCGTTAGACCTTACTACCCACACGATAAGAAAAAGAGGAAGAATACAAAAAACAGTTGTGTTTTTGTATTTAGAAGGTACTTAGGTATCTTCAAATTATTTTGGTCTGCATGAATCATAGTCATTATCTCTATCTTTTAGCCTTATAATTGTATTGATTAGTAATGCATGTTTTCTATATTTACGTTAGCGTTCATTACTCATGCTTCCACCCGTATTATAAGTTTTTACTGAGTTTTAATCAAGCTGACAGTTTATCCTCTGACTTAGAATGTAATCCGCAACAAGACAACATAGCGATGTTATGACTAAAAAAAGTAGGTAGGTTTTCGATTGAGCTGAAACGAATGGTTTCTGTACCTCTCACCTTACAGGAAACTCTTGCTCACGATACGATGTAAATTAAGGTTTTAAATTTTATTAAATATACAGAGAGATCTACGATAAAAAAAATACGTCGTAAGTCAAATTTATTTATACTTAATAACTTTAATTCCGGAAGTCGGCGTTTCTGGTCTGGTTTCTTCGTTTTTAGACACCGACTTCCAAAATTAAAATTATTTTTTACTTTTTGGTGTAGTTGCACTTTGTAGTTTTTTTTTAAGTCGGTTGTATTTTTTTTTTTACCTATGAAAGGTTTTTTTTATTTTTCGTTTTTTAGTGGTGATACTCCACTACTTAATTGACATTCACGCACCTCTTCACAGCGTATCGGCGTGGTAATATGTTATAAACTGGTGTATTATGTTATGAACAATAAACAGACATGCGATTTCAGCAATCCGTCCATTTGTTACTTTGCTATCATTTATTGAAGAGTTAGAGAGAAAGAGTGTATTCTATACCCCACTAAAATGATATAGTGGGGTAAAGTAGCCTCCAAAATTGTGACCGGTCTATTTTGCCCCACTAGTGGGGTGGCTAGTGGTGCAAATTAGACTTATTTATTGAATCTGGGTATGCCTGAAAACGGTGTCTTAATAAAATTCGATCTAGAATAGGAATGATATGCAAGAAATGGAGTACAGAATGGAAAAAGAAAACGTGTTACGCCGACCCCAAGTTACTCATGTAACTTGGGGTCGGACCACTGCCCTTGTCTCATGACAAAGGCAGGGGTATGATCTCGCCAGGGTTGCAGGTTTGTTCGTAAGAGCTACCACGACCCTGGAACTCAGAGGGCAATTGGAGGACCATGGTTGGGTTTTAGTAAGAAAGAGTGACACTCTCTTGCTCTATGCGGAGTGCAGGAGAGTGTCTCCCCCACTCCGCCTAAGAGCAGGAGGGAGTCATTAAAATTTGTTCTGTGACAGGAAGATGATGACCTCGTAATGCTGCAGTCTCTGACCCGAAATCCATGTCTTGGGCTACTACTGATTCACAGGCTGGCCTAATTAAAAGATAGCTCGTTCCAAGAAGATTTGATAGTATGGTGTTCTAAATTTAGACAATCTTTTAATCGTGGTCAAGAATAATAACGTTATAAATGAGTCACAAACATTTCGTAATGTGAAAAAAATACAAAATAAGATCTGTGTAATGACGATGATAAGGTAAGTGACATTTTATCATGTTTTTGCAAATTAGGCTTTGTAAGGAAATGAATCATATGCCTAAAATAAGGCACCTGCTCTTGCCTCGATTTTTAAAAATGTATGGGATTAACTAACGCTGTCACTATATCCTGTCATCAATTCCTTATGTTTTGTTGCTTTGGCATGCATTTGCATTCGCATTCGTTAATAAACAGGTTAATTTTAATTTCTACCTGAGAGCCTATTCTACTAATGTTTAAGCGCATTCGCATCTCAGTTGCAATCTGTCAAAAACATGCAAATTTTTTTTTTTTTTTAATTAGTAGAATAGGCACTGTGATAGTTAAAATTTAAATGACTAATTTAACGTTATGTTTGGCAGTGCGACTGAAATGTGAAAGTTGCTTGAAAATTTGTAGAATTGGTCCTCAGGTTAAAATTAGCCAGTCTTTTAGCGAATGGGAATGCCGAAATGCCAAAATATAAGGAACAACGTGTACAAGACGATACTGCTTCTTATAAAATAATTCTACTGCTTAGTTTCAAATAAGAAGTAGGTAGGTACTTAACTAACTTAACAGAAAGGATAATGTAAGGCAAGAATGAATGTGGGTGACTACATTGATAAAAAAAAGATGAATATATTGAAGGAAAAGATAGATATAAGATTATGTTAACGATTTGGATAGTTTTGCAAACAAAACATTTCAATCTTGTTAGCAGTGTTTTCCCAACTATGGTAGACAGCAGATAAATGTGCAATAATGGTCAATGTACCACATAAATTGACTTTCGTAATATAAAAAAACAGAAATGAACACATAAAGCTGTCTTGAATCGACTTCTATCGTGATCCTTTACGATTGTAAATTATGACCCGTTTTTCATTACTAGAGTAATGAAAAACGGGTCATAATTTACAATCCTTATTGGTTACACTGCACTGGTGTCATTTTCTGGTTTCTGACTACGACGACAACAAAGATTTATTTGTCACAACATTGTGATTTTAAAATATTTACTATAACGTAATAAATGATTAAAATGAAATAATCGGTTCGTCATTGAACTTAGCCGATTGGTGCTAATCTTTTAAACAAATGTACTTACACGTTTCATACGGCGTGTAGGCGATACTATTATCTGATAATTAGATTGATTATAGGGTTGAACAGTGGATAGTACTTAAAATGCTTTGATGATGATCTGGCGATGGAAAATAAAGGAGGGAAATAGTGTCTTAAACCAGTGCTAAATCTACTATTATTAAGCAATGTTCGCATCCTTTAAAGGAGTTTACTGTATTTTTTATGGGAGTTTGTTGTACTTATTTTTACCAATAAATCACATTGTCGGCACTATAGGTCTATTGTAAGGAACCAATTGTCTTAAGAATTATATTGTTTGTATTGATGCCAAAATAAAAAAAAAATCGCATTTCAGTGTCAATCTGTCAAAAATGAATGGAAAATGTGACTTTTTAACCGACTTCCCAAAAAGGAGGAGGTTCTCAATTCGACTGTATTTTTTTTTTTTTTTTGACAGATTGCTACTGAGATGAAAATACGAACATTGCTTAATTTGAACAATTAGTAGAATTGGCTCTCTGTTTGATATGGAGATGATAAAACGTTGGTTCTTTTCTTTTTCCCTCACCTCGGAAGGAACTACAAAAATAAAGCCTCTAATGTAGAGTCACCGCGGCCCTGGAACGCAAAGGGCATTAGGAGGAACACCGATGGGTTTTAGTCAGTAAGAGTCTGACACTCCCTTCCGCTCCGCCCAGAGTGGAAGGAGTCTTTTGATGATTTTCCAAAAACCTTGCTCAACCCCTCTGGTTATAAAGTGTTTATTGCGTTGAAATAAATGATTGAAGGACAATTTAAATGGAATTACAGCAGCCATGATTTTATCATAACAAATACTTTATGCCTAGCAAATGAGTTATTAACAGAATGTGGATGTGTGGAGAGGGAGATGAATGTATTGTGTTAGGAATTATATGAAAGAAATGGGTCAGTGATAGCGTAGGTATTGCACTGACCCCAAATAAGTCGTCCAATGGACGAGAACCCGTAAAATATCGTAAAGTGAGTTAACACAAAAAATAATGAGATTTGCTTGCATGACTAAGAAGATATCCGTTCAGTTGTAGTATTTATTAGCAAGGAAGTTTCATCAAATTCAATAACACGTACATAAACGCGTTGCTGTACAAACAATAGATTAGTTACTACCGGTTATTTTTCACCCGCATGGTGTTCAACATGTTAAAGAAGCAGAAACAAGAACATTAATTATTCATAACTTGATAATCTTAGTTCTAACGTAAATTACTGACAAAATGGTTAATTATTATAATATAGTTTATATGTATGTAACCAGGTTTTACTCTGATGGTTAGTACAATTCTATTTGTGTGTGGTTTTCGGTGCTGGAACTTTCTCAGAATGCTGTATTTGAATATCGTAATTTATTAAATTGTGAGACCTGTTCTGTGTAAAAAGTAATTACTACAGTATTGTATATGTACTCGATAATAGTTTTCAGCCAAAACATATACAAAATATACTGAATTTAGGTTAAGATTAGCATTTTTGTTCAAGAGGTCCGCATGTCAACAAAAAAAAAGATCATTCACCTAATTTAAATTTTTGGACCGATCGAAGTTTTTGAAATAAACTGAAAATTTTTACACCATCCGAAAGTGTCGCTAATAAGTATCAAATTCTGGGAAGTGGTGTGTCTACATGGCAAACTAAAGGAAAGAGCTCATTTTTACCAAAATACTTTTTAATTAAAAAAAAAGAAGAGCTAATAAATAAATAAAAAACAAATCAGAACTCAACCTAATGATAAAAACACGCGTAGAACTTCCTAAACAAAAATTTTCACGGCTGTCTAATCTATAGATAATAACTGATGACGACGCGATAAGACCCTTACAAAAGGACGGTGCAGACAGTTAAATATTGTCAGTTGATCACTAGCGTGCAAAAATGGTGCTTAAATTTACACTTTTAGTCGCGTTAGCGGTTACCGCTATTTCAGCAAGAAAGGCTCCCAATGCCGATCATGTTCAAAGCCTTTTTGGGGCAGACCCTGCATTCCGTTATTCGACCAACATTGAAGAGGATTCGCAGTTAGATGCGGTAAGTTTATAAATCTAGGTGAAAAGCGATCAAAGTTGATGGCAAACTCTGAAAGTTATTTTTTTGAAGTCTCCCTTGAAAATCCAACAACAGTGGAGATCATTTAATAAATCCATAAATAATTTAAAGTGGTTGTAACAAAAAGTGCTCAGGTCAGTTGGTGGCATTTACTTTAGTTCAATCACAGATTTGATGTCGCCAACAGCATCAGACTGCTTGAGAAGTTATTTCTTCTGAACTGTTTAGTAGTTTTCTGGTCGATTTATTCGTTGTTTTCCTTAATTTATATAAATTAAATTATTAAATTATGTCCATGAACTTCCGGTACACCTATATCTATCTATTCCGAGTGTTATTTGGTGAACTTTTTTTTGACGAAAATTACATTTTATATCGATATAAGCAGACCTAATTTATATCGATCGTGGTTCTATTGTTACCTTAACTTCATAATATAAATGATGCCCTTTGATTTTCCGGACAGTTTGCCTCGACGAGTTTCTAGTGACGTTGAGTCTAGCATATAAATAATTGTTTCCCAATGTGACATTTTAAGCAAACCCACAACAATTCCGAAGGAATTATTTTATTAAAAACATACGCGTAATAAAAATCTTATCAACAAAACTTTAAAAGTCAATGTTGTTTTGAAACTCTATTCAAAAATCGATTTGTTTTAACCTAAGGTACTGATTTAGCCTATATTCTACTAAAATCAGTTCAAAAAGTCTGAACTTCAATTCCGAAAAAAAGACTGACAACAACTAGCCAACGATATCTAAAACACGTTTTTCTTTGCAGCCCGGCCTTATAGCCAAATATGGCTACCCTGTCGAAGTCCACACAGTCGAGACCTCCGATGGATACATCTTGGAGGCCCACAGGATCCCCCACGGCAGAGACCAGAACAATGACCCCACAGTCAAGAGACCCGTCGTCTTCGTGATGCACGGACTCTTGTCTTCTTCCGCTGACTTCCTCGTTCTAGGCCCTGGCAGTGCTCTAGGTGAGTTTTGAGCAATAACCGTCTTTGTTTCATCATCATCATCTCGTCCATCACTGCTGGGCATAGCCCTCTTTCTATTCTATTCTATTTTTATATATGGCAAACAAAGCCGATGTCGACTATTCTGCCAATGTCCAAAGTAGATTGGAGAAGCAAGTGTGCATTGTTAAGCCCTCTTTCATGTGTCGCCACATTCACCGGTTCTGTGCGTCTCACAACTTAACAGATTCCAGCGGCCTTCATCAGGTTATTGGTCTAACTGACTGACTGACTTTGACAGATTGCGATTGAGATCGTATGACATCGTAGACTTTGTTTCTGTCATATCTGACATTGACTAGAGTCAAGAGCAAACCCATCACTAATAAAACAAAGACGCGAATGCGAACGATGCTTGAAAATTTGCAAAATTAGCACTCTGTATGCAGGCATTTCGGTGCCTTAAGGTGGGTGGGAAGTGCGTTTTCCTCTGCGCAGTATTTCACCGTTCGCCCCCGCTGTCACATGAATTTACAAATGTGTAGCGGCGAGCGCCTCAAATTCCGAACGTTTCGAATCGTATTTAAGCTTGCATCTACCTGTGTTTCATTTCAATGTAGTTTTTCCTTTGTTTGCAAGACTATGACTATTACTTTCTTATCAACAATAATAAAAAATACAAAGAGGATGATTTCACTACATTATTGAGCCAATCTATCAAAACAGACGCGCAGTTTAATCAGATTCATCTGAATGAAAGGAACGTTAGTGCGTCTTACGGTGTCGGGACAAAATAACACTATAACATAAATTAACCGTTCAAAGTTTAATTAATGAAATCACGTATCATTCTAATGACATTTACGATCGGACAGGCATTGTAAGCGGCTTAAGGTTGCAATTGATTATATTTTTTAACTGGTTATTTTATTAAGGACTAGTTGTTTCCCGTGAATTCCCCTCCAAAAAAGATTAAAATAGCCAAAGATACTGTAATAGTGTAGCTTTCTATACCTACAAACGGGTTGAATAGGAATGCAGGAGTCGAAACAAAACTTTAAAAGGGATTTTTACGTTGTTTACGATTTTTATCTTGTTAGCAGCATTTACGGTCTGCAATTTGATTGAATTGATTTTATAATATAATTGATAATTTAAATTAAAAAAGTTAGTTTCTTAGAAAACCAATATAATGATATTAAAGTGAAAAACCTTAAGAAAGTTTTGTTTCTAATCACCCCTCCGTTCCTTTTTACCCCGTAGCTAGCTAAAGAGTTATCCTAATCGGATTATTGTTTCCACAGATTCCCGTTTTCAATCATATGTATAAATAAACAAACAATTTTACCTTTTTAAATTTATTAAAAAACTTTAAAAGTTTTCAAAGTGCAAAAATGATTCAAAGAAGCAATTGTGGAGTCTATAACAGAATAACAAAAGTCGACTCTGCAAATTACCCTGAAATACAAGTGTGTAAACAAAATTAAGATAAGTTTGCCAGTGCATTGCCGTTTGTCTTTGAGTTTGACTTCTCTCAAATTGAAGCAAAAACCTTATCACGTATTAGAAGTTTATTGACAGCCATATTTCGGAAATTACCTTTTTGACCCAATAGACACTCTAGCTGTTTTTTACGTAATATTATGGTCTCGACTTATCATTTAAAACGCATCACATGACTCATTCAATCCGCGGAGATACCATCTATTTCACCACTCAGACGCACCTACCCAAACACGAGAAATATTAACATTAATCAACATTCAATTATCAATTTAATATCAGTAGTATCAATATAATATTATCGTTTAATATCAGACTAATAATACTATCATCAACTTTACGTGTTGATCGTTATGTTTGATCAATCAATCATAAACGTTTTGTCAAGATAAATCTGGTAAACGTGTTCTAATTGTTTAAAAAAGATATTTTATAGCTGATATAAATCACAGAGCAATTAAAGCTGTCAAAATCTAAATGATCTGTGATAAAGGTTTTTAAGACAAACCCTTATGTAGGTATATCAAATGTTATAATATTAATATTTAAAATATTGATGCAATTGAAAAAAAAACCCTAGCATTTCAAGCATCATTCGATTGTCGTTGTTCCGATACATGCAAGTCTGCGCACAATGTCTTCTTTTACCATTCTTTCTTAATCTTCATTATAGGAGTCTCCTCCTTTCTGGCCATATCATCTATCACACAGTTCATTGTCTTTATGGTACATTTCTACGATAGCACATACACATTTTTATACTCAAAACTTTAGTCATGACATGTTCCTCATTCTCCCTATCTTATGCCTATATCAAGGCTACCGATTTCTATAAACTTTTGTGTCCACCTATCCAGTAAAGGATTTCACCGCCATTGAATTGCACCGTGTTTATCGTTTATCCTTTTTTTTTAGTTCAACTTTACACGCAACTTTGTTAATCGCAATGAATTCAATATTACCCTCATTAATAATAATTAATTTTATTATAAGAGAGAAAAAGATTCCTGTTAGTAAAGTACTCATATCATGTCTCTCTTCGCAGCCTACCTGCTGGCTGATGCCGGTTATGACGTATGGCTGGGCAACGCCCGCGGGAATTATTACTCCCGCAACCACAGATCTATCAACCCTGACGGCGCTCTCCAAAACTTCTGGAGGTTCAGCTGGGATGAGATCGGCAACTACGACCTGCCTGCTTTCATCGACTACATTCTTGAGAAGACTGGACAAGAAAAGCTCCATTACGTCGGCCACTCTCAGGGTGGAACTACTTTCTTGGTTCTCAATTCTTTGAGGCCTGAGTACAATGAGAAGTTCCTCTCTTTCCAAGGCTTGGCTCCGGCTGCCTACTTCTTCAACAATGAAGTTACTATGTTCAGGTCTTTGGCTCCTATGGAGAGTATAATTGAGGTTAGTATTTCGTCTCGTAGATTAATTAATAGGTATTACTACGAATTCACAATATGTCGATGGAAAGTCTCAAATTTAATCAACCAACTAGCGTTGAACGCATCATAGATATCAATAGATTGCGAACATAGTAAAGAAACGTAACGCAAATTAACAGATTTATCACTAAAGATAATAATATTAGTTTGTATATCTTCTACGTAGGCAATAAGTAGGTTAGATTTTTGCACATGGCAAATGGTCACGTTGCCTTTGATTGATATCAATATAAACAATCGTTTATGATGATAAGTGATTAATGAACCAGGATTTATAAAAATCCCAAAACGTTTAATGGCAACGTGAAAACCCTAATGCATGTTTATTTAATAAGTTTAGTTTTCAGTCGTTTTGAGGTCCACTCTGTCAGGGGAAAAAACAGGTTAAACATTATTTTTTGTTCTCCCACAGACAACTGCCTTCGCCATGGGTCAAGGTGAAATCTTCGGTCAAAATGATTTCGTTGACTGGTTCAAGAGAAACTTTTGTGGCGACAACCCATCAGCCATTTTTGCTACACTCTGCGAAACCGATATTTTAGCCGGTCTTACAGACAGGGAATCCTATAATGCTGTAAGTATATTTGATATCATTTAGTAGATCTATACTTACCCATACGCTAGTTTTGTTAAGCAGCAATCAAAAATCCTAATTTGTCTAAAATCTCATTGTGATTGAACTGTCAAAGAAATGACTGCAGTATTCACAGCTTCACTAGTTTATCATTCGCCAAGAAGTACCGTGTTACCCAGTTAATGGGTTGTGGAGGTCTGGTAGGCAGCCGCTCATTCAGCTGAATCCGGTTTGACTGAGAGCCGACGCCGTATAGGAAAAGGCTAGGCAGATTATGACACCAATCACATCAAACAGTATAATTAGGAAAATCTTTATCTTACGAAGCCACTCATATTTTCAAAAGTAATTAATGTGATTGACATCGATCATTCAGACAAACATGATGTTGGGTAGCTGATATGCATAGAGGAAAAAACATTAAAACGTAAAAAATGTGACTTAAAAAAAAATACCACAATAAAAAACTAAAAAGTTGGTGACATCAAATCTGTGATTGAAAAAAGTTTTGTTTTTATTTTGCTATATTTTCCTAAAGCTATATGAGCTACCCAACATCACCCTTTATGACCACGCACTTCTGGAATACCCTGCAGAATTTGGATTCAGTTCTGACAGTACCATAAAAAAGGGACAATCATAGTCTAGTAATGATTGTCTCAAATTTAATTATCTAAATCTATTGGTCCAATTGATTACCTCCAAAAAATAAGGTTCCAAACTCATCCAAACATTCTTCTTCTAGACGTTGGTACCACTGTTCCTTGCCCACGCTCCAGCCGGGGCTTCCGTCCGTCAAGTGGCGCACTACGGTCAAACCATCCGCTTTGAGGCCTTCCGTCGTTTCAACTTCAACTCCGTTCAGAACTTAGCTACCTACGGAAGACTCAGCCCCCCAGCATACGACTTGAAGAAGGTCACCGCACCAGCATACCTGCATTACGGACAGAGTGACAACGAAGTCCACTACAAAGACCTTCTTCTCCTTGCTGAAACTTTACCCAACGTAGTTGGTGTATACAAAGTTGAAAGGGAGTCCTTCAACCATTATGACTTCATCTGGGGTAAAGATGTCAAGGAAGAGATCTATGGAAAAACTTTGATTCCTCTGTTGAAAGAAGTTGACAGTCAGCAGTGATTCAGATGATTTTGTATATAGTGTAAATATGATTGTGATATAAGGATTCCGATGTTTAAATTTTGTTTTATTTATTAGCCATTTTTTAACCGTACTGACTAACTACATACATTATTATACCTATACGAGTATGTGTGACTGGAGTGAAGAGGTATCAAGCAGACAACATACCGAGTTACTTTCTCGTTTATAATATTTGAATGGAGCATGGATATGGGGCTAAATGATATAATAGGTCTTTACCTATGAAATTGCCGTTTTGTATGAAAAAATAGAAACGAATTTTTTTCATGTATTATTTATTTGTATTAATCGAAGTAATCACCCATGCAATCAATGCATCTTTGCCAACGCAGTGGCAGTTTATTGATGCCCTTCTTAAAGAAATCAGCTGGACGGGAGGCAACAAATTCTTCAAAGGCATTTTGTACTGCCTCTCGGGTATTGAATTTTTTTCCCGCCAAGAAGTTATCCAAATTCTGGAAAAAGTAGTAGTCTGTAGGCGCAAGGTCTGGTGAGTAGGGCGGATGACGGAGAGCTTCCAACCCCAGTTCTTGCAACTTGGAGACCGTCTGCTGTGCAGTATGAGGTCGCGCGTTGTCATGCAGGAGCAGCGGAGACGAGCGATTGACCAATGCTGGTTGGAGATGTGCCAGCTTCTCCATCATTGTGTTCAGTTCTTCACAGTGCACATCTGCAGTAATGCTCACCCCGTTTGGTAAGAAGCTGTGATGAATCACACCGGCGCTAGACCACCAAACAGTGACCATCACTTTTCTAGGGGTAAGTTTTCGTTTAGGGCAATGTTTTGGTGCTGAACCAGGATCCAACCAACTTGCTGAGCGCTTGCGGTTATCAAACAGAATCCATTTTTCATCGCAGGTAACAATGCGGTTCAAAATTCCTTCATTTGTGTGTCTGTTGAGCAGTGCAACGCACGTCTCGACGCGTACTTCGCGGTGGCGATCATTGAGTTCGTGGGGCACCCATTTGTCAAGCTTTTTTACCTTGCCAATTTGACGCAAATGGACCAATATTGTTTTGACGCTAACGTCGAAAGCTGCTGCTAATTCAGCCGTAGATTGTGTATCATCAGCTTCCACAATCGCCTTTAATTCGTCATTGTCGACCAAAGTCTTCGGACGACCGCGAGGTTCATTTTTCAGGTCGAAATTTCCAGAACGGAAGCGAGCAAACCAATAACAGGTGGTGCGTTGGTTTGTAGTGTTAGCTCCGTAAACGTCGTTGATGTTGCGTGCCGCTTGTGCCGCGTTGCTGCCACGACGGTACTCATATTCCATAATTACTCGAATTTTTAACGTATCCATGATGACGAAAAAGATTGAAATGCGATGAAAATGTAACACTAATCAATAAACAAATGACTACTTTTGGAAAAAAAAACCATGTTTTTTAAATAAAATTAATTTGAAATTAGAATTCTTAGCCAAACAAAAATTATTTTGATTTGAAATGGCCAGTACTGCAGAGCGGCAATTTCATAGGTAAAGACCTAATACATGCTATCAAAGAAAGCTATGGTCGATGCCAGATAAAGACAAAAAAAAAAACAGAAAAATAAAGATAAAAGCTGCCCTGAATGCCGCATGTATCGTGATCTTTTAGATTTTCTAGTAATAAAAACGATTCATGATTGATTGTCCAGGTACCTACGAAGAGATATTAAGGAAAGGGCAATGACCGTTATTGCAAAATCTGGCGCCAAGCATAGTACTAATTAATCGATCTTTGCCGGGTGTTGGTGATATCCAATTTTCTTTTTAAAAGAAAGAAAAGAAAGAAATAAAAATATTTATTTGTGACTCGAACAAGATCCAAAAAAGTACTTAAAAAAATTAAGATTAACGGTACGTAACCCAGACAATAAAAAGTGTTGTTCTTTACTCCACCAAGACACCACCTTGGATCACACTTTAAGATTAAAGTTATCGTTACTTATTTTTTGTTGTATTTATTTATCTATAACGAAGCTGGTACCGAAATTATGAGCTTCTGTAAGTTATCAATGTATAACATGTAACAGAATAAACGCAGCACCTCTTAAGGGGTCACTGTATTCATCATTAGGAACAACTTTCAATATGGGACCAACTCTGAAATCGCGAAAAAAAAATCGACTGCCCCGTACATTTCCTTGCGCATAACTCGACAAATTGTACTGAACAGCTGATTTCTTATCTTATGAAAAGTTGAAATTAGTAAAATCCCTGATTTAGATTAAGTAATGAAGTATTTAATAAGGTGAAAATGCAAAATAATAATAATCTGTCAATAATGTAAACATTGGGATTCGGCGACTTCCCCTTTTGAAAGAGGGCGTGGTCTGTTATCCACCACGCTGGCTAATTGGTGATCGTTGGCGCCACATCGTCGTCGAATTTCTCGATCATCGTCTGTTTCGCCTTTTTCAATGATTAGAGTCAGCTTCCAGTCTTACAGGAGTTACAGAGCACAGCAGAATACTGAATTCAGCTGTGCCCTGCTCCTGTAACATACCTAGTTTACCATATTTTACTTCGAGAACAGCTTATCGATGCCGCGACTGCTGTAATAGCCCGGAGTTCGAAAGTTGGTGGCGTGACACCCCCGTACCTCGGGAAGCAGCCGTTGGTCCTGCGCCAGATCTCTCTCCGGTCGTATCGGGTTGCCGTGCCAAAGGAATATGAGAGTGATAGAAGAGGGAGTGCACCTTTGTTTGCGCAAACAGTTGTGCACGCCGATGGCTAGTCTCCATCGAGATTGGTCGCCATAGCTGATATCGGTCAAGAGGACTATATCGATGCCAGAAGTATCAAATAAAGTAACCTTACGTTATTTGATACTACACATTACACAACAGACTTGCGTGATCGAACCAGGAATTATGAAATCCGCAAGAGAACCAAGGTAGCCGACATAGTCCGAAGGATCGCCAAGTTGAAGTGGCAGTGGGCAGGGCACATTGCTCGCAGAACAGATGGTCGATGTGGCTGAAAAGTTCTGGTCTGGAGTGGCGACAGCGTACCGAAAGACGCAGCGTTGGAAGGCCTCCCACAAGGTCCACCTTGGATCGCGGGTAGCCGATGGATGCAAGACGCACAGGACCGGTTGTTGAGGCGACTCTTGGGGGAGGCCTATCTCCAGCAGTGGACGTCTTTCGGCTGATATGATGTACCTAGACTAATAGTGACCTAAAATATTCACAAAAAGCACAAATCTCTCCTTTATGACGTACCTACTAATTATCTTATAATCATTATGCGTATTATACGCAACTCCTGCGAAATCACTTCAGTTTTTGCAATCAGGATGTCCGATTGTAATCGGTTTTATAATCCGCGACGTGATACCGTACCAGTCGAAATTTGTTTTAGCTGATTCACTAGCATGACGGTCTTAGAAATCACTGATAGTATTTGTATAAGATAAGTATTTGAAGTGGTTTTAATAAATACTGAAATTAAAAAGAAAATATTGGACGCTTGAAGATATGCCAAAATTATAAATCATAAGGCCTCGTTCACGGAGACGCGGGGCGTCGCGCGTCGCGTTGTATGAGAGCGTTTTTAAAAGCAATTTTACACGCGTTTGCTTGAAATGCAGGCGGAGCCCACGGATGGAATCGCCGCTTATCGCGGCGACGCAAACAGCGTTGCGACCAGCTATTCCTGCAATTCTCCGTTTACGGTAAAACATAGCAATACCAACACCCGCGGCGGGGCCCGCCGCGTGAATTGAAATAAATATAGTTTGCGCGTGTGATGATTCTGGCTGCTGCACGCGGCGTCTGTCTGTACACGGAAAAAATGTTGTGACAGCTAAACTACTGAACTTGTGTTGATGACTGCTTCAATAGATTCGTAAAAATGTCTGGTAAGTATCAAAAGAAAGACGAGACGAGTAGGTACAATACAAATGTGTATGTATGTCATATTGTGTAAGTAAATAAATAAGTTTTCAACACATTTGCTCAAAAAATGCATTTACGAAGCCTGTATGCATTGTTCGAAAGTTAAAAATTATGCACCACACAATGGAGCGTGTGACAAAGTAGGTACTCTCGCCTAAGTACATATTTTACCGCAAACTCTGTTGTATAGCGCCGTACGTATTCTTTACGGTTTTTTTTTAATTTCCATAAAAATTAATAAGAATTCCACCAAGGAGTTTCACATCACGAGAATAAATAAGCTCAATAATCGAACCTCCTTGGAAGCGTTTTTGCTGTATACGTTTGTCTCATTTTAATATTATAGAGAAAATGAGAGAAGATAAATAAAAAAAATAAATTATGTGGTTCTAATTTTCACCACGCGCATGTGGCGCCCTTTGTAAATTCGCGCCATTTTCATATTAGAAACGTCAACGATTGTTGCGACTTTCCGACTGATTTCTAGAGACAAAAAGTTTGTTTCATTATTTATTGTAATGTTTTCTCGCAAATGTGTCGAAAAACGTTGTATGACACACGTGCGGATTTGGTTTTTACAAACTCGTGACTATGGTAAGCCCTCGACTTCGTCTCGTGCTTACATTCGTCTACTCGTTTGTAAAAACCAACTTACCGCACTAATATCATAAATAACTATTAATTTGTTTACAAACAAGCGAAAGTGATGAGTAGGTAATACTTATCTTATAGACATACCTATAATAAATCTGTAGAAGAGTAGTTTTACTACATCAAAAATATTTCCAAATAGAATAGCCAGGCTAACTAACAAAACCCATTTCTAGCATTTTTGGTTTGTCTGTTTATGAGTGCACGCATCACATAGAAAGTACAAAACCGATGTAGGTAACTTTGATCCATTAAAATTGTGACTTTAGTTCTCTGGCGAATTACTTCCTTACGAATTCTATCCACCAGAGAAACCCCGAGCATTGCTCTCTCCGTTGCACGCTGAGCAACTTTGAATTTGTGGACCAGACGTCCTATGGTGAGTGTCCACGTTTCGGCTCCGTAAGTCATTACGGGTAGGACGCACTGGTTATAAACCCTGGTTTCAAGAGATTGTGGGATCGATGATTCAAAGACATCACGTAGCTTCCCGAATGCCGCCCAGCCCAAACGAATTCTTCTGGTCGCTTCCTTCTCAAAGTTGTGCCGCCCCAGTTGAATAATTTGGCCTAGAAATATATATTCTTGCACAACCTCTAGGGTAACGCCATTTACGATTACAGGTCTCGGGTTGACATGACCATTGTATATGACTTTGGTTTTGTCCAGATTCATCCCGAGACCCACCCGCTTTGAAGAATCGCCGGAGCAGGCCGGGTTTCGAAAAGGCTACAGCACCGTAAGGCAAATAATCCAGAAGACCGAGGAATAGAATCAGCCTCTGTGCCTTGCGTATGTGGACTGCGAGGAAGCCTTCGACACCGTCGAGACCTGGGCTGTCCTGGAGGCCATGCAGTGATGTCTCATCGACTGCCGCTACGTCGAGGTGATGAGATGTCTGTATAAGGCCGCAAAAATTACCGTACAAGTAGAAGAACAGAACACAGAACAGAACAATGGGACGCCCTGCGACACGATGGATCGATGATTTGAAGAAGGTGACTGGCAGCGGATGGATGCGGACTGCTCAAGACCGGGATGGTTGACGCTCTTTGGGGAGGCTTACGTTCAGCAGTGGATAACAATTGGCTGATATAATGATTAAAATTGTGCGTAACTTTAAGTACAAATTAGTTTTTGTTTTATCTCAATCGGTTCACTCTATCAAAAGATATATGAATTTAAAGTGTTCAAGAAGAAATTAATTTTCATTACGTAAAGCAAATTTCACACAACGCCATCTATCGGAGAAAATAGTACTGAGAAACTTTTGAAAAAGTGAACATTTTAATATCATAGAGTTTTTTGTCGTTACAAATAAGTTTAGTAACTGCACGTTGCAATCATTTTATTTTAATCATGGTTTTTACCCGACTGCGTCAGAAGGAGGGTAATGTTTTTCGAGCGTATGTATGTATGGCCATTTCTTTGGCACGCCCTAGAGCTCAAACGGCTGGACGGATTTTGACATATGAGGTGTCGTTGAATTCGCCATAATTGTGGTAATGACATAGGCTATATAGATTTCCAAAATGGCGCCCGTAAATAAAAAAAGGGGGGATAGGTTTGTTGTTTTTGCTCAAAACCTAACAAGTGGGGTATCAAAATAAAGGGCACGAGCAGAAAATTTTAAAAAATGTAACTCACTAAAATGTAGGAAAAAAAATATTGACTGTCAAACACCCGAGAAAAAGTTCCAAACAAGTCACTTTTCAAGCAGTCTGATGCAGTTCAATCACAGATCTGAGGCCAAAAACTGCATCAGACTGCTTGAAAAGCGACTTGTTTGGAACTTTTTAGCCGTTTTTAGCGGTCGGGTTTTTTGACAATGTAATTTTTTCTACATTTTAGTGAGTTAAATTTTTTTTCATGTCACTAGCACAATTTTGACATTTTGACGAATTCAGTTAGTTTTTTTTGACAAAGTCAGTTTTTAAGTTTTCTAATACTTTGTTGAAGATACTTAAAGAAAGAAAAGTTAAAACGGGAAACGGAAAATGGGATATGTGCGTACAAAGTCGCAGGCAAAAGCTAGTTAATAATAAATTGTTTTTCAGCCGCCAACGCCACGTCAGGCTTTTTTCATTTTATTTATTCTCCAACCTTTTTTCATATCACATTTGGTAAACACAATACTTTTTAGTCATAATATAAAAAATATTCTTTTAATTTTCTTTGTAAAACCATAATTCCTTATTTAAAAATAAGTTTCGATCCTCATGTTTTTTTTTGTAACTTTTGTTTTGATGTTGACAGATGTCATCATAGTTTGATAAATTTTATACATTCTTCATACAATTTTTACCACATTTTACTGCCAATGGTTTTTATTGTTTTAAAATCTAAAATTTTACACGTGCACCAGGGGTCACGACGTGATTTTACCACGTAAACTTCTGCTCGGAGGGAACTTGTTTGATGTACCGAGCTTAGATTATATACACGTCTAGATGACACATCGGCTGTACCGAACGGCTCAAATAAAGTCTACTATATTTGGTAGACTCGCTTGTCACCTATGTTAGTGTCATTTGAATTACTTAGTGATAAAGTGCTCACGAAAAAAAATCAATTATGTGCTGTAAAGTTGTGTCGGAATTATGTGGGAAAACCGTATAATAACACCAAGATTACTTTTCATAGGTAAGTTTTGTTAATTAATCACTATTTTTTAAGAAAACACGATTTTTTTGGTCTGATTAGGCGATGTTGCCAGTTTATTACTGGGGAGATTCGCCGAACTTATGAGAGACAAATTACAAATATCAATACATCTTCTTAAATCATAAAATGATGCATAATCCTTATTAGGTTGTGTTTGTTTAAAGACGAGAGTATTTATTTGATCAGAAAATTATAACTTACATTAAATCCATAACTTCATGCACTCAATCTGCCTAGCCCAACTATGTTGGAGTAGGCTTCCAGTTTAACCGGATGCGGCTGAATATCAGTATTTTACATGGAGCGGCTGCTTACCAGACCTGCACAACCCAGTCACTGGTTGAGGACTGCACAAGCCTTTGACCGAGTGTCAGTGCGCCTTCCTCTTTTTTGGGCTGACGCATGACGCCCCGGACATATGGTTCGTCGCAAGTCGAGGGGCAGTTCAAACTAGCGGAAATCAAGACGGAGCAGACTAAATTCTTTTCGGTTCTTCAGCAACTGAACCATAGCGTTGCAAGAGAAGTTCGCGACATCATTGTCAATCCACCACAGACAGATTACACCAAATTAAAACAAGAGCTTATCAAGCGGTTATGTTCGTGCTCGAACAACGACTACGTTAACTGCTGACTCGAGAGGAATTAGGCGACAGAAAACCGAGCGAGTTCTTGCGCCATTTACGATCTTTGGCCGGCGATGGTATCAGTGACGATGTTTTACGTAGTTTGCGGTAAAACTGTTTTCTCACCGACGTCCAAGCGACTACCTTCACCCTTGGTGATGTAGCAGAGTTAGCTGACTAGGTGTGTGAAGTGACATCACGCCGAGCAACTCAGATAGCGAGTACATCCGCACATTTGACGACATTCTCAAGAAGTTTGAAGACGCATCAATGCCGCCACAAAAAAGTAAAGTAGCAAAATGTACATCGCAACAAAAAGAACCGCAACGCCATTTATCCCGCAAGCTGCGAACTAACTGAACGAAATCCTGCATCGTGATATCAAGTTTTCCGTGCGATTGAACGTATACAACAGTCGGAATATGAACTATCGGGCAGTTGCCCACCGGACACAACAACCCCCGAGTATGTTTTGACAGCGGCCAACGGCAATTTAATTCCAATTCAATCCATATAATGAATTAAATTGCCGTTGGCCTATCAAACTGGATTTGAATCTGGGGTTGCGCCGTGATTTTGAATGGAACTTCGTGGTAGCCGACGTGGAAAAACCAAGTATAGGAGCAGAGCAGACTGTCTTTCTACGGTATTCTTATTAATTGTATGAATCAAACAATATTTAGCGTGTTGCTTAATAATATAATGTTATATATTTTAGAATTAGAAAATATTAAAATTCATTGGCAATAAAGAATATTATTTTCACCTATCTGTGTCTTCGTCTGTCTTTTTCCTTTCTTATTTACCCGACTAAGGCAAACCTATGTCAAATGTATATATGTTGGCTCGTGGCTAAATAACAGCCGCACGGGTCGATCTTCAAGGTTAAGCAATGCTTACCGGTATATGGATGGGTGACCATCTTAACATAGGTACCGAGACTTTTCCGTGCTTCGGAAAGCCGTTGGCCCCGGCTGCATTTGTAGATCTTTGGCAGTCGTTACGGATTGTCAGAAGTCAATAACTCTGACCCAGTTTTGCCAAGAAGTACCGTCTTACCCAATATGGGTTGTGGAGGTCTGGTAGGCAGCGGCTTCACGTAAAATACTGGTATTCAGCTGAATCCGGTTTGACTGGATCCCAAGATGAAAAGGCTAGGCAGATGGTGATTTATATGTTTGTAGATACGTATGTTCGTGTGTTCCACCTTGTTTCGTACTTTTTAGATCACTTTTATTTTTCTGTAGTCCATAACCTCTATCGTCCGGGGGAACCAATTTTTTAATGATATGAGTTATGGAAATTGAGGTTTTTACCACTCCTGACCCGTGATACAACTGCGATGTCCAACTGGTTGTACTACGGAGAAATAAATAAAAAAATAACCACGAAGGGGAAGGAGGGGTCTGTTCGCTCGCTTCGCTCGCTCACTTGACCCCACCATCCCCTTCTAACCTAACCTGTCCGAGTCGGAGTGCCCCAAATGCCTTTACTTCTCCGTAGTACAACCAGTTGGACACATCGCAGTTGTACCACGGGTCGGAAGACGTTTTTACGACCGATTGCGAACGTTGCCATATTAATTAGTAGAATTGGCCCTCTGATAAGATAATGTAAGATTTAATTAAAACCAAAAGTATGCTTACATGTCTTTATTACACTAATAATGTAAATACAAGAAAATGCTACGCTTTAAATTGATAAACAGAATTATTTACAACGAGTAAATAAGATAATTTTATAGTAGACCAATATGCAGACAAACGTTATAATATCCGACTTATAGCATAAAAATAGATATTAAATTGAGGTTGATAAGTCGTATTTGTGACTAAACAGAAATCTGGATTTTTACTAACAAGAAGATAGACCAGAAATATTGCGAATTGTGATTGGTGTTTCATGAACAAAATAATATCTGTGTTTTAATATTGCATTACTTAAATAAATAAAAAGTAATAAACTGGCAGCAGTGACACTGTGATCTTAAGTCAATTTTGCTGAACAACAAAATTACCAAGATACATAATAATTAATCGCTAATAACTAACAAATAAATTAGTAGATGAGCCTACATTTATTCAGTTCTGGAAGGTCATATTCTAGTATAAGGAGGTTTTATTCCAAACAAAACTCTGTTGAAAATCAGCATCATCCAACTTAGCATAATTTTGCAACTGCTTCTCATTTTGAACATGAAGATACAAATAATTTCTAAACTCAGACCGACCAAAAACTGAATGGTTCACTATCAAGTTAATTCAACCTAAATGGCTATATTGCACTAGTCATAAAAATAGGTACGAAACACTTAAATTAGTCGTTGGTTCCGAAAACATACAGAAGTAGCACCTCTTAGTACAACCCTGAAGGCATATCCGTTACTTTATGAATATTGAACTTGCTTGAATTTGATCCAATTGGAGAAAGAGTTCTTTTCAAATCTGCGTGACTATGGGTGCCAGTGACAACAAGGCTAGTCATGCTAGCAGGAGCATCTCTTAGCATATGAGGTCCAGAATAAAAGCCAGCGTTGCTGTGACCCCGCTTCACCAGAAACGTTGAGCTGTTGAAGCCAGTTTGATCAATCGCAGAGTTCAGCTTTGGCTGGGTCATGTAAAATTTCTGCGAGTCTATTTTGTGGACTTCGTCCTTGTGATTGGATTTCGTATCATAACGATGGATGTTGGTAAGTTTGCTGTTAGATCTAGTGATGGGAATCAAAGGGCTCTCATTTCCTCCATCACTGCTTGTCCTAGAACAGGATCTCTGTCTTCTCTCATACGGCCAGACGGGCTTTCTAGGTTCAGTCAGCATTACAATATCCACCATTGAGTTTAGACCTTCGTCAATCCTGTCCAAGCTTTTAGTCAGTTTCTTAGACTCAATCAAGTTTACTATTTCGTCAACACGACTGCATTTCGAGTTAGATCTCTGTAAAGCATTCATTGAACCGATAATGGGAGTATGTGTTTCCGCATAAAACATACTATCAATATACTCCCGCTGTCGGGATCCTTTCTCAGAAGTTTGGAAAGACTCGCTTCGTTTGATAGACGTCTTCCTACTTTCTTCTCTAGAACGAGTCCTAGAACGTTTAGTTCTACCTTCGTCTTTATTCCTGTCTGTAATTGAATTGAATACAGCTCGACATTCGTGGAAATCAAAGCTGGAACCAGAAGGTTTCTTGCTAACCGGCTTAGTATATTTTGAGGCGCTTAGTAAAGAATCAGATCCTTCGTCACTTGAATAGAAGTTATCATCGTAAAGGTCAGGAGGTTTGTATACCAATCCTTGGTCTAATACTGGTGGGACAAATAAGTGTAACAGGCTCTTAGCCTTTCTAGGTGGGTGAGGGACTATTTTGCTTGGGATTATTTCAGACTCTTGATCTTCTTCAACACTGTCGTCAGGGAAATCCACTTTTCCTTTGATCTGTATGCTGTGCCTAGTGCTAGTAATAGAAGAATCTTCTTTTTCGTCCCTATGTTTTTTGCATTCTAGAGCATTGATTGGAACGTTGATTTCTGATGTTTGGTTGCACCTGGATGACCGATCATCAATGAAATCTTTAGCATACTGTTCTGATTCAGCATGATTAACTATATTCCTTAATTCTTGTATAACTTCATCTATTGTAGTTTCTTCTTCTTCGTCTGAGGATTTCTTGTCATTCTTCTTGCATTCTAGTTTTTTGTGCAATGTACGTTTGTTTCGCATTAGGTCGTATGTTTCGTTTTTGACGTTGAAAACTTCGTAGACCATGGAGTCTCTTTGAGGATCACCTTCCGGGCTTAGAGATCTTTCTGAAGAACTGATACCTTCGTCTTCTGGTGGTGATGATTCGTCTGAAAAAAAAAATAGGAACATTAATCTGGAGAAATAGATTTTATTCAAGTAACTATGGTATTTTGATTATATTTAGTAGTAACAGGGTGCAAAACTGTTTGGAAATTACCTCTATTTTTGTGAACAGAGTTTTTCTTCTTCATGGCAAATGGTTTCTTTCTGTTGGAGTTGCCATGTTCAGACCGCAGTGAGGAAACCTCCTCTTGAAGCTCGCAACACTTTTCCTTCAAACATTTCTCTAAAGATAGCAAGATCCCTTTTTCTTCTTGAAGAATCTGTAAACCGATAATATTTCGTATAAGTTTTTTTTTAAACCTCAATAGCTTGGATCATGACTGTTTTTTCCGGTGAAGGGTTTACCGCGATAAGATACTTTTTATCATAGGTCATGCCAAGCACATGACGCATACATAAAATTGAAGAATCCATTGTAAAAGTCATTAGAAGATTATTTTAGTTTTAGGAAAAGAAATTGGCGTATTTTTTTGTCTAGAGCCTCTTACAAATTTAGTTACCAATCAATAATAATTGATTGTCAAATCCCGAATACTGATTCCTGCTGTAATATTCATCTTACCTTTACTCTCTTCTCAAGCAAATCAAGCTTGTGCCTCAAATCGTCCTTCTCCCTCTGGGCTTCGTTCGCCTTCTCGCTCAGCGTGTCGATGTCAATCAACTGCTTCTCGTAATCATCTATCTCTCTCGTCACTTGGTCGTTCACACTCGGCAGCTTGGCTACCATCTGAGAACAAAATCAAAGTATCTTCAGTGACGATTAAATCTACAAAACACCTTATTATTATTGTAAACCCGTAGTGTCCCACTGCAGGGCAAAGGCCTCCCTCCCTTCTTTCTTTCCACCTCAATCTGTCTTGAGCAATCCGAGTCCAATCCTTTAGGTAGGAGTCCAGTTCGTCTCGCCATCTCCTTTTGGGTCTACCGCGTCGCGCCGGTTCCTGATGTTTGGGACCTATTTCATAATTATTACGATGCCTTTATCGGATAATATTGAATTGTCTCTGATTCGGCGACGTATAGTCAGAAGCCAGAAAACCAGTCTTGCCAAAGAGTATCGTTTTACTCAGTTACTGGGTTGTGGAGGTCAGATAGGTAGACGGTCCATGTAAAATACAGGTATTCTTTATTAGGTTATTAATTGTTTTATGATAGTTATCTTTAATTTTCTTAGTAACGATATCTTTATCATTTACACTTTTACATTAATTCTTAAACAATTGTAAAAAACCCGTCATTTCTAATCTTTGATTCCAAAAAGCTGGTCTTACCTTTTTCAAAGTAACAATATCAAAGCCAGCCTGTTCCAACTCAGCTTGGATGTACAGCTTCCTCTGAGGAGTTGGAGCACTGCTCAATAGCGCGTTGATGAAGGCCAGGCCTGCTGCCTGCAGGTCTCCAGAGCCTCCTGAACTTTGCAGCATCCCCACGAGGAACCTGAAGCGAACTGGTTCACCGTATCGGAGACGCAGGGTTGACAGGGCTTCGGAAACCATGCTGTGGCCTTTTGCCGGTGGGTAGCAGGCTTTTGTTAAGAGCTAGAATGAAATAATGAAAGTTTGTGATCGAGGACCAGTAAGGACTTCAAGCTTGTAAATAGTAAGCAAATTTTGAAAATAGAATGGTCTACACCCTGCATTCTAGGCTGATGTGATGTTGATAAAAAGTTGGAGCACTGGTCGTTGTTAACTACGCTGTGCATCCAAAACAGCAATTTTTAAAGCACAAAATCTAGTATGGTAGGCGCCAGATAAACTTGCAATAAAGTACGAGTACATAGACCTTTCCCTAATGTTCCTTTGTAGATACCCAAACAATAAATTATGAACCGTTTTTCATTACTAGAAAACGAAAAGGATCACGATAGAAGTTGATTCAGGACAGCTTTACGTCTTTATTTCTGTTTTTGATAATAAGAAAGTCAATAAATGTACAACGTGTAACATAATAAACGCAATACCTCTTAAAGGGCCATTGTACTCATAATTTACTTAAGAGGTATTGCGTTTATTCTGTTACACGGGTAAATGACCGTTATTGCACATTTATCTGGGGTAGACACCAGATAAATGTGCAATGAAAAATAGATAGGTTTATGGACATGACAAATGTATTTCACTGACCTGTAATGCCAGAACCCTGGACTTATTGACTGTGGACATGATGCACACGGTGAGGGTGTAGACTCCGTTGGAGCCGGACACTAGCCTCCGCACGCAGTCAGGGTATCGACTGCAGCAGCTCCATAAGCATTGTCTGGAATTCAAGAGATATTTGAGACAAAAATCCAAGGCATCACCTTAAAACCAATAGGATGAATCATGTTATCGGATATAAATACTTTATGAAGATAACTTGTTTATGCCCGCGGCTCCGCCCGTGTGGATGTTGGTTATCGCGTAAAAAAGTAGCCTATGTCCTTCTCCATATTACAGGCTATGTACAACGTGTTAAAGAATAAACGGAATACCTCTTAAGGGGTCATTGTACTCATCATTATGGGGAAAAAGGGTTGAGCTATGCGCACTTAAATGTATGGGCACTCGATTTTTTTTTGCGATTTCAGTGTTGGTTATAGTGAAAGTTGTTCATAATGATGAGTACAATGACCCCTTAAGAAATATTGCGTTTATTCTGTTACACGTTGTATATGCCAAACGTGACGATCCATTCAGTTGTTTTAGCGTGGTAGCGTAACAGACAGACTTACAGAGTAACTATTGCATTTATAATACTGGTTAGGAAGTAGATCTAGGGATAGTAAGGATGAAACTGGGTTAACAGAAGATTTCTAATATTACTTATCAATTTAAGTGCAATTGGCAGCATCAAATCAGTGATTGAATTAAAATAAACACCATCAACTGCAATATACTCCATGAAAACTGATTTGTTTGAAACTTTTTAGTCCTTTTTTTTGCGTTTTGTGATGCAAGTTTTTTTTTGCAATAGAATTTTTACAGAAACAGACAGCCAAGCACTTCTGAATCACCCTGTATACAAGATTACGTACATATAGTCTTCCAGACCGATTTCAGCCATGGCGACCAATCTCAACAGAGACTAGACATCGGCGCGGGACATATTATAGTTCACAAGTGTGTGCGCAAACACAGGTGGACTCCCTCTTCCATCACTCTCATATTCCGATGGGACGACCCGACACGACCGGAGAGGGATCTAGCGCAGGACCAACGGCTTAACGTGCGCACCGAGGCGGGGGTGTCACACTACTAACTTCCAAACTCCCGGCTGTCGCAGAGAAATTCCTAATCGAAAAACCCAATGACTCTTTTTGCCCAACCTGGGAATCGTACCCAGGACTCCACGCTCGACAGTCGCACTTGCGAACGTGAGACCAACGGAGCAGTTAAAGAATACGTAAACACATACTCTCGAAAAACATTACTCTCCTTCTGGTCACTGTACTTACAAACAAGCCAGTTCATCTAGCAATGGTCGTCTCCTCACAGCGGGTGGTCCGCGCGCGCCCTCTCCTGATTGGCTGAGCTGCACGTTGCGCAGGAGTTCTAGCAGCAACGTCACCCCATCTAGCGGCTCGCACGAGAACTCTTGGACGAAACTAAAAAGAAGAGAGAATGTTTCTTGAATAATGGGATTATTTCAGAAAGAAAGAGATGGTTATTAATTTATTTTTCATATTAAGTAGCGACATAGGGATTATGTTCACAGTTTATAATTTTATGAACTATGAACATAATCCCTTCTTCCATACTTAATATTTTAATGCGAAAGTTACTCTGTCTGTCTGTTACGCCTTCGCGCTAAAACGGCTGAACAGATCGTCATGAAATTTGGCAGACATATAGCCTGGGATATGGAGAAGGACATAGGGTACTATTTTACGTGATAATCGACATCCTTGCGGGCGGAGCCACGGGTAAAGCTAGTTTTAGAATATTTGCATAACATAATGCACCAGGTGTATTTTGGGAAATGCACCAATTTACTTAGAGAACCATACGATACGACTTTTTGTCGTCGATTTTATTAGTAACAATTCAACGGGTGATATAAGTTTATAACATAACTGAGACATTAGGATGAGAAAGGTATTTTTATTATTTTTGCCAGAATTTTAAGTGTAAGACGGTGGGATAAAAACTAATGAGTTTGCCATTAGAAACACTTTCAGGGTTGCCAAGAATTTATCAAGAAGGCTGTAAATAAACAAATTCGTTGCAAGCCAAATCTACATTTTTTAACAGACCATTAGAACGTACGAACTTAGCTCTCTAACACTATATTTACTGTCGCGGATTTTGTTCGAAAGAGTTACCGCGGCCCTGGAACGCAAAAGGCACTAGGAGGAGCATGGGTGGGTTTTAGTCAGTAGACGTCTGACACTCCCTGCCGCTCCACCCAGAGCGGGAGGGGTCATTTGATGATTTCCCATCCTCAAAAAAAAAAACACTATTTATTGAGGTCTGTCGCAAATTATCATCACGACTATAAAAACTTGGTGCCTTTTTAGACGACACACACAAAATGGCCTGTGTAGAAAATAACGTTTTTACTTTTAAAATCAAATATAATCGCCTGGCAAAGAACAGCCTATTATGTCGACCACTGCTATCATGGTTCTGTTGTGTGAGGGAGATACAGTTGTACAGGACAAATAGCACTATCCCATTTTTCCACAGAATTCATGATGGCAATGGCACATCAGAGTATAGGGCAGGTGGCAACCCTAAAAACATCTCGAAGTAATAAACTCAGAGGTATAATTTGACGACATAAAGAAAAATTATAGTAACAATTACCTGCAGGATTCACGGGAACCATGGCAGTTATTTGAAGTACAAAAACTTTAAATGTGTGGCCATAAAACTGGAAATGCGGATAAGCGGGATACGGGCTCAAGTTTCAATAGCTTATGCACTTTTATGAGGATTAAATAAATGCATCTTATAATTTATCAATAGTAAGGCCTTATATTTAGGTAATAAAGGCGAGTAGTGTTAGTTTTTGCGCAATACTTATTATTTTCTAAACTTAGAACCGAAGCCATATTTAAAATGGCTGTTTTAAATGTGGCTTTGGTTCTAAATTTAGAAAATGAGTTTAATGCCTGTTTTCACTGACACTGACACTGTTTGATTTTCAACGCTCAACTCGGCACCGAAGGTTTAAAATTCAACAGTCAGCTTTTTAGGCATACATTTCAGTATCTCCCAGTGAAAAGTGCATAAGCAGGCAATTAGTGCAAGTGTTAAGTTTCCAGTTCATGTCGAAGGTGGGCAATACAAACTGAAACATGGGAGGGTCCATCAGGGAATGCAGGAAGACCAAAGCAACAATGGGCCCCTAGAGGTAGCCGTTACACAAAGTAAAGTCCCGCAAAATTCCAATGAAAAGAGAGGATCCTGTGACCGAACGATTATTGTGTCTGGTGGGCAACTACCCGATAGTTGGTATTCGGACTGTTTTACATGTTTAAATCGCCCAGAAAACATTGATACCGCGATGCAGGATTTCGTTCAGTTAGTTCGCAGCTGGCGGGATAGATGGCGCTGCGGTTGTTTTTGTTACGATGTAGGTTTTGCTACGTTGGTTTTTTGTGGCGGCTATGATGCTGCTACAGGCCTACGACATTATACAGACGGTAGAAAGAGATTGGATGAACCAGAGCAAGCACAGATAATGCTGGAAACGGTTGGGGGAGCCCTGTACCAAACATTGGGTCCACATCCTAGAGAAGAGAGAGAAGTAAAGAAAATCAAAAAACTAGACATGAATTAAACTTACGTACAAAAATGCTTAAATTTTTTGAAAAGTATGTATAAGGTATTTTTATTATTACTAGTAACAGTTTCATTTACCGTTGAAACTAATTGAAATGATTACCAGCCGTAGATGGCTGGCTTCCGATGGCAGCAAATTGTATCATTTGTATTCTCAAACTGGTTTACGATGGATAGTTGGATACAATTAAAAGGAGGTTGTAAAAGAGCTATTACAGATATTATTATAAACTGCATCTTATTTAAATGAGCGTGCAAGAACCGTTTTAATAAATGAAAAACAAGTGATACGCTTTAGAGAGCCTGACACAGAATTTCGAGATTTTTACAAGCAATCAAAATAATTATAGTAAACACCAACATCATTGGGATGCTCCGAAACTTCTTGGCCAAGAGGATCACAAAAATTTTAGGGACTTGATGTAAAAAGCGGACAGGGCGCTGGCAAGATAAAGTGTATGGCATCAAAGGAAAGGTTCAGTAAATTTTGTCGAATTATGCGCACATAAATGTATGGGACAGTCGATTCCTTTTTCGCGATTTCGGGGTTGTTCCTATAGTTAAAATTGTTCATAATGGTTTGTACAATGACCCCGAGGTATTGCGTTTATTCTGTAACACGTGTAGTTAAAACCGCTGTCGCTTGCTCTAATGGCCCCACACTTAGCAGACTGTCTCTATCCGGTGTGCGGCGGCGAGACGTCACCGACACGTAATTAGGCGCCACCATGCATTTAGTTTCTTTTATTAGAATGATGGGATTCACTCACTGCTTGCGTGTGTCCATAGAAATAATGATTTTTGAATGGTAGCTGTTTCATGAAAAAATTTGGTGAGTACAGGTGTATGGGCACTTGGGCTAGGGTTGGCCAAAAAATCGGGCACTTGGGGCACTGTACCATGTGGCTCATGTTCTGAACACCGCACTCGCTATTAATATCCGACGGGTCTGTATAACTCCATTTCGCAAAATAGTGTTTGCACCGGCCTTCCTGGGTACGCAAATGATTCAGAGCTTTCCAAATAGGCTTCTGCAATTAGGCTGGTTTTGGATTTGATATAAGGCCGTGGGATGTTTTTTTTATGGATGGGAAATCATGAAATGACTTCTTACGCTCGGGGTGGAGCGGAAGGGAGTGTCAGAACCCATCTGTATTATTCCTTATGCCCTTTGCATTCCAGGGCCACGGTGACTCTTTCGAACTAATTCTGCAACCCTGGCAGAGATGGTTGATACTACTTTTTCCACAGTTTGCAGATAGAATAAAAAGGCCTGCCATTTAGTAGAAAAACCTTTTCACAATTTTGGGGCAGCTTCCACTCTACAACAGCATGCAATTGTATTTTACATGGTGGAATTCCTACCTTGTTTCCATTACCCCTCAGTAACTGTTTCAATTGCTTTACGTTCTGACTGAGGCACGGGTTGGTTTTGGTATTTTACAGATGGGAAAACACTTATACATGGAAAGACTTCGACAAGATCTTCATATGCCTAGCCTTTTCTCAACTATATTGGGGTCAGCTTCCAGTATTTTACGTGCAGCGGCCTACCAGACCTCCACAACCCATTAACACGGTACTTCTCGGCAAGGCTGGAGTCAGATATTTTCTGGCTTCTGACAATCCATAACGACTGCCAAAGATCTACAAATGACAGCCGGGACCAACGGCTTAACGTGCTTTCCGAGGCACAGAGGAGTCTCAGTATGTTGAGATGCTCACCCATACACAGACCGACCTTGGCAAGTGTTGCTTAACCTTGAATATTAACCCGTGCGGCTGTTATTACTTAGCTACGAGCTCCTTTTAACTTGATCTTAATAAATATTTTATAGGATAGGTACTAAAACATTTTCAGGGTACCTACCCATTAAAATAAGGTCTTAATTATTTGCGGCCATAAAATCATCAATTTCATAAAACTTTTATAGCTTTCACTCCGATAATGACTCGAAGTTTAAAGCCGGGTTTCAATAAATAGTTTGTGAAGGCTGTAAAATAGTTCAGTCTGTTTTTATTTGAGAAAACGCGTAAATTTTCGAACGCTATTTTAAGAACACACTTTAAGAACTAAAACGTCCATAACAATATAGTGTGGTGCAAGTGGGAAGTGGAAAGCGATTTAAAAACGGGTACAGAAATAGGTCGTAGGTAAGGGTTTGGTCTGGAAAAAATGAGGGTTAAATGGAAAGTATAGGGATAATTCATTTGCATGCAGACAAAGCAGTAATAATCGTTGCTGCGATGTTCAGCGGTAGCCAAACTTAAGGCCTAGACAAAGTCAATTCTAGTTTAAGTTATAATTTGTCATGCATGTCAGTTCTGTGACATTAAACAGTTTCCCTTTCTTTCTTCTTTTTTTTAAGCGTTGCCCCACACTAGGTAGGATTTTCTCTTGTATCCTGGGTGCGTTTACAAACATATAAATTCACATACACAACTAATAATTAGACTGAACACGTGATATTTCGGAAGCGCACGTCAATCCCGATCAAATTTTTTTTTTTTCGTTTTTACCAAATAACGTTATCGCCAATAGAATCTCACTTTGTCTTAAATCTCTTTCACCTTATAATAATCTCAAATAACCCCGATGTCCATTAAATTGATATAAAGGAGAATCTGAAGCTGACCCCAATAAAATTGGGAAAAGGCCAGAAAGATTTAGTGATGAATTCAATTGAAGTCAAAGTTTGTCCATATAATAATTATGCTACTTATGGTTTAATTCCAGCATTGCGCATGTACGCGGGCACGCAATTTATGCCTGGAGGCTCATTTTTTTTTTGCTCAAGTTTGCTTTTTTCATTACATAAGTATTTATTTTTAATATAGTTTCATATTTAGTCGTTGGCAGAATATAGTGTGATAGCAGACATAAGTGCCATTTAATTTTATTTAATGTGATTTTATCTTAAATGATATTATAAAATGTTTAACTAAGTATACCATTGTATAAATTGAAGTTCTTCAAACTTTACAGAGAGATGTGTTGCTGAGCAGTTTGTTGCGCCACTTTTTCTTCCGTCCGACGTTCAAAAAGTGATAATTTTCAGCCTAGTTTGAACTTTGATTTTGATTTTATGAAAATCGCTTCAGCGTATACCTTGACCCGTTAGTTACTATGCAACATAGTAATAAGCTGTAAAACTAGTAATTTTAGATCTTGTGGCTCCCGGTTAATATGTATAATGGCTGTACCACACTTAACTTGGGCATTATTTCTTGTTGTAGACACGGTTTATTTGTTTTTCATTGTACCCTTAATATCATACATGGTGAAAATAGGTGTAAATAATTTGTTTGGATTTGAGATATTTTAATAAAATATACGAGTTGCTATTAGGACTCGTGGCTAAATAATCGCACGGGTCGATCTTCAAGGTTAAGCAACGCTTGCTAAGGTTGATCTGTGGATGGGTTACCATCTTAACATATGGAGATTTCTTCGGACCTCGGAAAGCACGTTAATTTTTGATCAAAAAATGCTTGTAAATAGGTACTTACCTATTTAATTACAATAACACCCAGATTTTTTTTTTCGTTTGTGGGAAGGCAAACTGGCATTACTACCTACTCATCCATACATCCATACATATATAGAATATACTTTATTTAGAAGTTGTCAACAATTATTTCTTTCCTACTATTTATTACCGAAGATACTGAAGATATTTTTATACAGCTTATGTCATAAAAAAATGAGGAAGTTCTACACGCCCTTGCTTGTGCTAACCGATATATTTTTGTAAAATCTTTCATATCTTTACGATCAAGATAAAGCAAGAATTAATTTTACTTCGCGAATAACTGGACTTACCCAAATTAATAAATTGTTAACAATGGGGAAATAAGTTGTAAAAAGTCGCCGTTTTCTTTGAAGAATTAGATTACTTTATTGTTATCAGTGATATTTGCAATATTAGATACGTATTAGTTTGATGAGTAAGGCATAATGTTTTGGGTTTGACAGGAAATAGTTCTAATGACTAATATGATTATTTATTTTGTCAGATAATACGGATAGTCAGAAGCCAGAAAATCTGACACCAGTCTTGCTATGGGGTAAGGGGCCAAGCAAAGGTGTACAACTTCCTCAGTAACTGGGTTGGGGGACTATATAGGCTGTTCCAGACGTGCGTGGTCATAAATTTAGGGTGGTGTTCTGTGTCTGCTATATAAAATAACAACAAAAAGTAAATAAATAATCATGTAACAAGCTGTCTGCTGCAGTTATTGGTGTTTATTTTAGTTCAATCATAGATTCAATACCACGGGCTGCATCAGGCTGCTTGAAAAGTGTTTTTTGGAATATTTTAGTCATTTATAAAAAAAAACCGGCCAAGTGCGAGTCGGACTCGCGCACGAAGGGTTCCGTTCCATTGTCTATAAAAACGGCAAAAAACACGTTTGTTGTATGGGAGCCCCACTTAAATACCTATTTAATATTGAGATACAGCCTGGTGACTCACCAGACTGTATCTCATGAACCGTGACAGACAGACCAACAGAAGGACAGACTGACAGACGGATAGCGGAGTCTGAGTAATAGGGTCCCGTTTTACCCTTTCGGTACGGAACCCTAAAAATACATTTTTTTTTATTTACACCACCCAATGACCACGCACTTCTCACTTCCCTGTATAGATAATTATGCAGTCGCTCCATGTAATTTGATGTAAAATACTGGTATTTAGCTTGATATTCTTCTTTGTGTGGGTAGTAAGGTCTAATGACTTGACTGAATGGGTGCGTGGGGCACCCTAGTGTCGGAGTTTCTAAACCGCCTCAAGGGCCTCTGATATGGTTTGTTTGACGACCGCCATTTGGCGGCCGGGACCACCGGCCTTTTTATCAGACAACAGGTGATTCAAGCCTGCAATGTCCTAGCCAAACTGGAAACAACTTTACAAAGTATGCTTCCCGTGGGAATCGAACCCACGACCACTGGGTCACAAGGCAAACGTCTAAACCACTCGACCACGGAGGCAGCTGATTGATATTGAATAACCAGTGCTTTCGAAATTTTAAATCTCACCTTGGAAAAGACAATCGGAGATCAGCTCTGAGCTTCGTCAGCAGTTCACTGGGTGTCCCGAACTGTCGGAGTGTCATCTCTTCTCCCACCCCCAGGCAGGGGTTCCTGCAAAGAGAATTTTACATGTTATGTAGGTAGGTAAAAGCAAGTTTGATGCAGTAAATTAATTGAATTGAAGCCAAGGAAATATTCACACTCTGAAATGAGTAATTAAAAATAAAACGGGCCAAGTGCGAGTCGGCCTCGCGAACAAAGGGTTCCGTATCACTATCTATGACAAAACGAAAAAAAAGCCCCCACTTAAATATTTATTATAATCTACTTATTTATAGTATTTTTTGTTATAGCGGCAACAGAAATACCGACATCATCTGTGAAAATTTCAACTGTCTAGCTATCACGGTTCATGAGATACAGCCTGATGACAGACAGACGGACAGCGGAGTCTTAGTAATAGGGTCCCGTTTTTACCCTTTGGGTACGGAACCCTAAAAAGGTAAATACCACGACGCGACCCAATTTCCAGATACTTAAGATAGTGTTTGCACTATATTTCAAGGCTGTGGTGTTATGCATGAAACGTCTATATAATGTAATAGGTACGCCATTGGTAAGAGCCTCATAAACAAATAATTGAAAACATTATTCTATCAAAGATATGACGAAGAAAAAAGTCGACTCAAATCGATTTATCGTAGTTTTTCAATAGGTTGAGTCCAAAATAGGAAGCAGGTCTTTATGGCGACGCTTGAGGGAAGCATATACCTTCTTCTTCTTCCCCACCCACCCTAGTGTCAGAGTTTCTAAACCGCCTCAAGGGCCTCTGACATGGTTTGATGACCGCCATTTGGCGGCCGAGACAACCGGCTTATACGTGCCTTCCGAAGCACGGAATCATCTTTTTATCAGACAATCAGGTGATTCAAGCCTGCAATGTCCGAGCCAAACTGGAACCACCGGGTCACAAGGCAAACGCCTAAACCACTCGACCACAGAGGCAGCATACGTGAAGCATACCTATATCCAGCATTGGTTTGAGTTTTGGCCGAAATAATGATCATCATTAAAGACAAAATGTTGTCTACACTTCAGTCAGTTTAAGAATCATCCTGGAAGGCCCTGGCTACCCAACGTGAACAAATCCTCGGAACGGTGAGGTCACTCTGCGAAGCCTGTGAAGCTCCCAGGAAACTTCTGTGCTTCTGGGCGGAGTTAGGCTGGCTAACTTAGCCAGGACATCTTCACAACGGACCGAATGGGAGGCTAAGTGTGGAAAATGGAATCCCTACTCTACTCTCTACTCAGCTTAAGAGCGTCTTCCTCTAGATAAGAGGAAGTCAGTAAATTAACGTAACAAAATTCGTTACGAGTGCGTTTAATGGCAAATGATGTTACCTATTAGCAAATATTTAAAAGCTTCTCTTATGCCTTTCTGTCATAAAGTAAAAATAACGAGGGCCGATGCGTTAACCATTCTGGTCAAAGAAAACGTTTCCGTGAAAGTCAGGGAAGTATAGTAGTTTCAACGTAAAATAACTTTTCGTTAATGACGTTCTTTTCTTTAAATGTTAATGCTTTGTCACAACAACGCTTATGTAGGTGGGAAGTCTCAACATAGTTACCGATCGGATCGGCAACAGTCAATCTTGAATGCGATTCAAGATCAAAATCAATAATCTGATCTGTGGATCGCGATCGAGTTTGGATATTGGTGGTCACACCACCAAGACATCAACAACCCAATAATATCACTCCAGTGACATAACTCAGAATGCACGTCATGCACCTGATCTCTCCACCGGACGTGCAAATTCTATGGTCACCTACCTAAAGTCTTTGCTGCCCTGTGTCGGCAGCGTCCTGGATTTGTTGGCATCCTGGCTTGCCTCCAGGTCATACAGGCTGGCTCCACCAGTCTTCTTGCCCCATTTCTTCAAGGACGTCGCGTAGTCCTCGGGATTGTAGATTGGGGGGCGTTGCTTGTCCTGTGAAGAAGAAAATATAAGTTAAATTATTGATGTATAAAAACCAAACTTAGCATAAATATTGATTATTATTTATTCGTGATCATTCCAATATGATGTTACTGAATGGTTTCCGGACGTAAAATAATAGTACCATCCCATCACTTCCCGTAGGTGATGTAAGAGGCGACTAAGGGACTCACCAGAGAATGGGCAGCAGCATTCTCTGTAGGTACATTGCTACAGCTATACTGCGATCGCCTACCCGCCTGTCAGACTTGGCGATTATGGCATCCCCCCCCATTTGGGGGAGGCCTATGTTCAGCAGTGGACGTCTTTCGGCTGATATGATGATGATGATGATCATTTCAAACGAAAGGCCACATCTATAGGGCTGTGCCCCTCGCAAATAGCGGATTCCTGTTATAAGGAAAGCGTTGATTTCTTGGAGTCAAAGTAAGTCGTTACATAAATTGAGGGGTTCTTTATTTGTTAAATTACATTTCAAATCTATGTGACATGGAACTAAATAAAACTGACCAAATGTAAGATGTTTAAATTACTGTCTATATCCTGCGTAGGGTTCAGCAGCCCTTCGCAGAATATAGGCATTTTATAAATAACCAGTGCCTCAGGGCATTTTCTGGGCACGCGCAATGCTTTCCATCAGGCGTGATCGAGGTCAAGAGCTAGCCCATTCATAAAAAAAAAAAACTAGTTTTTGCCCGGGACTTCGTACGCGCATATCCCGTTTTTACCAGTTCCCGTAAGAATTTCCCCTACACCCCCCCAGCAAATAACATGCCAAATTTCAGCTTTCTACGACCAGCAGTGCGATTCTGTAAACATGTCGAAGTGAACACTTGGGCGGGGTGCACGACGGGTGAGTTGTCAAACCATAGAAATAAGATAGAATGACACCTCTATTGTCGTTCACTCCGCCAAGGTGTACACCGTGAGATGTCGACAGAATCGACCGGCTGTACTCTCGGCTGTGCGTTGACTGTCAGTCACTCACCAGTATCGGAAGAGTTATATAAATGTTGATGATGTATAATTTGTGTTTCTCAGATTTATATTAAAGTCCCACTGGTATTTTCCAGGCCGTGGAAGTGTTCACACTTTTATCCTCAACTCACCATAAGGCAAGGAAACTAGCTATATGGTGTCTATAAAGTTAATGACCTCAGGTAGATCTTGATCAGATAAGTATATATAAGCTTTTACAACTTCCCATGGAGGAGCATAACCACAACAATAGGTAGTATTACATGGCACTGTTTTTATTTTATGTAATACAAATTGTTTTAATTCGCGCTCACAATGGCGCCCTACCGTGGTTATTATCGTTAGAAGTGGGAATGTTGCAGTAGTTCTAGTTGCTCTGTTGTTTATAACGAGCCCTGTGTTTTGAATTTTCTAATTCTACAAATTTTTTAGTAACGTTGTTTAAAAATTAGCAGAATTGCCACTGAGGTCTTGGAATGTTTTCATGAGAAAAATTGCATTCTATCGGAAAGAGGGATTGATCATTTTCTTTTATTAATCGCGAGTCAATTTCTGTAATGAAGAGCTCGTGGCTTAATAATAATAACCGCACAGGTCGATCTTCAAGGTTAAGCAACGCTTGCTGAGGTTGGTCTTGGATGGGTGACCTTAAAATACCTAGATTCCAATAATATTCGTACTAATATACTAGTACGAATATTATTGTTGCTGTCATACGTCTATCACAGAAAATTACAAACGCCGTAAAATTGTAAAATACTGCGGGAAATTGTTAAGACACGGATATATTGGAAACTATTGAATTTGGATGAGATTTTTTTATATTTTTTTATTTATTGTGTACAAAACGAATTTTTCATAATATCTTGAGAAATTATAATCTAATAAAGATTTATTACAATCTAACGGAGTCTGCAGTTTTCCCGTGACATGTCCATCAGAAGATTGCAATTTAGCTATTTAAAAAATAACAAACATCTAAATAATCCTCCATCATAAAGGATTTTTAAACATAGCGACTAAAAATAGAACTTAGTCTAGTTTCAGATGATTTTGAAGATACGTATCAATTCTCAAGTTAAGGCGAGACAATAACTAGATTAAGGTTAGAAGCTAGATAAAAACTATGTTTAGTTAAGTGCTGTAACATTTAAATTTAATTAAAAATCACGCAAAAACAGGGTGATTTTTAGATAACATGACCTAAATGGCACTATGAAGACGTAATAGCCTCGAAACTGGGGTGCACGAAGGAGCCTCCTCGTGTAGCGCAATTTGTTCCATCAGACACTCAACTGAACCGAGCGCTCGGCGCATCCTGGACAGTCTCACCTAACACCTTTATAAGACTGGCCAATCCTTCCCTTGCGGTGGTAGGGCTAACCCACCGGAGTTCGGCGTCAAGTAGTCTGCTGTGTTTCGTCGACGCGTGGGAGTCCCAGTGCCTCAAGGCATCTTCTGGGTACGCTCGCTTCATCATGGACCTCATCTATCGGTTTCTATCAGGCGTGATCGAGGTCAAGAGCTAGCCCATTGATAAATAAAAATAAAAAAAGAAACGTTAGTCAAATCTGGGGGTCTACTCTCTAAGCCCGAATTCCGTAGTTTCGGCCTTAGTGCCGAGCGTTTTCTACTCCGTATCATGCACCTACGGACTTACGATTAGTACCAAACCCGAACTAAGAATGAATGACAACACGATTTGACTGTTGTTCTTAGTTCGGGTTCAGGACTAATCGAATGTCCGTAGGTGATACGGAGTAGAAAACGCCCGACACTAAGGCCGAAACTACGGACTTCGGGCTTAGAAAGTAAACCCCTAGTACACGCTGGGCATCTCTTCTGACATGAAAGGTGGGCGAAGAAAAATGCCTGTTATATGGATCTTCACAGGTGGAGTTCTATTTACCTGGTGACTCTCTTGGTAAAAAAGTGTGAGTTTGTGTATGTATGCGTATTCTTAATACAACTAGAAAAACCGTTTTTTTTAACGATGGGAAATCATCAAATGACTCATTCCGCTCTGGGCGGAGCGGGAGGGAGTGTCAGACTCTTACTGACTAAAACTAATCCGTGTTCCTCCAAATGCCCTTTGCGTTCCAGGGCTGCGGTGTCTCTTTCGAAAAAAATTGCAAGCCTGGCGGAAAAAAACAGGTTTGCTCATTATTTATCGCCCATCTGGTTCTATCCCAATTTATTTGGTCGGCGCAACTGCCTTCTTCTGAGTTCTTGCTCGTCATCTATCATTGTATCTTATCCCCTTTATATAAACAGCAGTTCGATTCTGTAAATATGTCGAAGTGAAGGCACTTCACCCAAGAAGTGATCACGAAGTGAGCTGTCAATCCCGCTGCTGTAATCACTTCACTCTAGCCTTCATTTCGACATTTACAGAATCTACTGGGTCATTGTATTCATCATTATGAACAACTTCTACTACGGGACCAATCACGATCTCACGAAAAAAAAACTGCTATTTAGTACATTTTTGTTGAGATAAGCGCACATAAATGTATGGATCTGTCTATTTTTTTTATCGTGATTTTAGTGTCGGTTCCATAGTAAAAGTTGTTCATTATGTTAAAAGTTCAAAAAGTTGTTAGGTACAAGTATTCAAGGGTGCTGATATACATTAAAAAAACAATAGCTATCTATTTTCACACTCAAAACTTTTCTCAGCGAAAACTCTTCTCTTGCATCATGTCTTAACATAATGACACTTTAAAATAAAGGATTTTGACGGTTCCAAACCTCTTCTGCTGTCTCTTTCGAGTTCTTCTTTAGGAAAAAGATAGCAATATATGTTTACAGAGCAATGAATATCACTCTCAAGTCTGGCAAGTTACAACAATCACATTCGTTCATGTACGTAAAAACGAGTGCCATATAATTAAAAATGTACTCCGAAACACTTTCTCAAGTGTAACGTATTATTATTGTTACGTTACGTTACACGTAGTTTTTAAATAACGTAACTGTTTCAAGTGTTGCCCTGCCCTAACGTGTTATTAAGATGGGGCATTTTCTACAAAATAACTATTGTGTTTTAAAATTGGTGTGTTTTTAGAGATAGGGAATTAAGTTGTTAGGTGATGTAATGTGTGTATAAAATATTGCATGGTGTTTAATTGAGCTGTTTGTAAATGTTTTTTTTTACGCACGGTAAGTTTTGCCCGATACTCCAAAATGATAGGTGTTTGATCTATATCCAGAACTATTGTTTTTTTTTTGCAAAAAAAAAGCAAAGTAGGTATCGTTATTTTTTAATTATAGATGAACCAGATCTCGAACTCGCATCGAAACCGATGGATCAGACTGCCCTGACTGGAACGTGTTTACCAAAAAGGTCACTATTTTTTTAAGGATGGGAAATCAACTGACTCCTTCCGCTCTGGGCGGAGCGGAAAGGAGTTTCAGACTCTTGCTGACTTAAACCCATCCGTGTTCCTTCTAATGCCCTTTGCGTTCCAGGGCCGCGGTGACTCTTTCGAACTAATTCCGGAACCTTGCACTCCTGCTTTGAAGTCTCAGGACCTGAATTATACAGAAAAGGCGTGGTGAAGACGCGGCGCAGGCGAGGCGTAAGGCACGCCAATTGCCTGCGCTGCGCCGTTTGTGTACAATTAACGACGTGCCGCCTACCTACATTTTGTATTAAAAAATTTTGAAGCGGCATCGTGCCTTGCGCCTCGCCTGCGCCGTGTCTTCACCACGCCTTTTCTGTATAATTCAGGCCTAATAGGTATAAACGAACACAGACGCTGGCAGAGAATTACACTCTCGTATGTCTCGAAGGCTTGATAAGATACTATATCTCAAGCAGCATCAAGCATAAAATTATGTCAGTGTCGATTGGTCCGTTTGCTATTATTATTAGAATTGCATTAAATGGATTGACAATAAGTGGTGGCATCTCACCAGAATAGGGAACTAAACTGCTTTTAGTCCGAGTACTAATATAACTTTCCCTATTAATTTGTGAAAAAAAAACATCTAAATATTTTCTTTTTAATACCTTTATGGTAACCATAAACAAGAGCAACATTCGCACGAAAAAATACCAAAAAGAATGTTACACTAAAAGATAGAGACATAAATTAAGCCTTATTATACTAAAGCTGCAAATGTTAAACAAAAATTCTCATGTTTTAATAAGTTCGTGTAGAGCGTTACACTTTGAGTTATATCATGATTACGTGAAATAGATGATTAATTTAGATTACGATTTATTATTCAATGGGTGATTAATTAGCTGAGATTTTTGAGGAAATGTTCCTTTTATTAGGAAGTGGAGATGGACTTTTTATTACTTTATTTTTCACTTATATGTTATTTATTTATTTATGAATCCTGATTATATACAATACAGACTTAAGTGTTTTCTGGTCAAATGAAGTTATTCTGCCAGGGTTGTGGATTTTGTTCGAAAGAGTTACCGCGGCCCTGAACTAGGAGGAGCATGGATGGGTTTTAGTCAGTAAGAGTCTGACACTCCCTCCCGCTCCACCCAGAGCGGAAGTCGGTCATTTGATGATTTCCCATCCTTAAAAAAAAATGTTGATATTAAGGTGAATGGATGAATGCTCTCACTGCCATTTTGTCGCTAGATGGCGACACATCTACAATTTCGAACATTTTCAATTTTTACACCTAACATAGAAAGTTTTAATAGACAACTTTATTATAGGCGACACCTAGGGCATTACCTTGATTTTTTTTAGATAATCACTATGCTTGTTAACTGCTACCATACAAAGATTACAGCAGAATAAAGATTTAGCCGCATGAATTTACTCTTAACACACACATGCAAAGTAAATAGTAGTAACTTTCGACCCTACTAGATGTCGTTTTATTCAAAAATGGTTGGAAATTAAAATGTCCAGAGGACCAAATTGTTATATTCCAATCTATTTCTTATTAATATAACCTTAGCAATGATTATCATCACGCTATACTTTCGGGAAGCTGAGCAGCTAAAAACCTTGACATAAATAAGGTCGGCTATTTGAAACATTTATCAACCGTACAAATAGACTGTCGGTTTAGAGACTGCCTTTCATTAGGCTTGGTGTGGGTTCAAATCTCAATAGTTGTATTTATTTTTGAATTATTTTTCATCTTTCTTTATCCTTACCAAACCTAATATTTTCAAATATTAATAATAATATAATTATTGGTCTATGCATATTTTTGTTTCTAGGCTCGATATCCTATCGGATTTGGTGGTGAAAAGGTATCCCTTTTCACCATAACAAATTAGGTATTCAGATAAATTATTTTGGGTAATAAACATTGCATGTTACGCTCTAACATCGCAATCAGTAAACATGGGCTCGGCGTACGACTATGCACCGAAACTCACACATCTGTGATCAGTGTCATCACAGTCGCAACCTACTGTTACCGATAGACAAGGATAGAGATAGGAGACGGCGCTGTCGTGCGAGCGAAATCGCGTTAGCTGCCGAATGTTGACGAATGTTTACGATTATGAATGACATGGCATGTGGTAGCGTTAGCAAATAAAATAAAAAACATTAATTATTTTGAGGTACTTAAAAAAAGAAATATTGTTCGCTCGATCGCGCAAGGTTACTAAAGCTTTACTTCTGCCTTTGTTTTCGGACAATAACAAGCCACTTTTGTCTCCTTAATTCATCTTTAGGAAACCTGAATAAAAAAGAGCCTTAAGTATCACCATTATGCATTTATGTATAAATAAATAAAGAATATGGCTGCACATGACGTGCAGTTTGGGAGTTACGAGGAAGCCTTGAAATCATAACCGTTTGCTTTGCCACAGTCGCGTAATAAAGATAACTAAATATAGTGAAGTAGTGATTCTGCACTAACAATTAGGTACTAAAAACTAGACTTTGTCTTATAAAATATTTTTTTTTAAATAAGTACCTGTTGCGTAAAACATAACTGTTATCAATTATTAATAAAATTGACTTGAATTTAAATAATCATGGTTGGTAAAACAATAATAATAAAAAACTATTAATATGTTTGAAGAAATTTGTGTTGCTAACCTTACGTAACCTCGTTCTGATACTAGTCGTCGCGCGCGTTGTTTACAAAATCTCTCAACAACTCGCGAATTGTGCGTATCGTGTCTCTCACGCATGTTTTTAATATCTATCTCGCTCTCACAAACATGGCGAAGCAAACGATAAAATATTTTTGTTATTTTCAACAAATTAACATTTTTGGCTGTATTTACGAGTGGTGTGTCTTATTTTTATTCCTAGTATTATTAAAACACTGTTGAGCTGCAAAGATTAAAGATTTTATTACAGATTTTTGGTTTCCTATGTTTAGGTAGGTACTACTTGATACAGAAAGTCAAGTGAAGTCAATTTTTTTTCAAGTCTATGCAGTGAAGGTAGTTCAATTTACACGATAATTAGTAATAAGTACTACTAATTAATAACAATTTCCGAGATACTGATAAAAGCTAACATGTGGGTAGAACTAGGTAAGTATATTTATTCATAGTACCTACCTAAACAAAAAATCTCTAATAAAATTCTTTGCCTTAAAAATCTAGAAAAAATATAGGTATGTTTAGGTATCAAATAGGTACTAAATTTTTGTAAAGGCGAATTGAAATTTTTGAGCCTTTACGTGGAGATCCTAAATGTCGGCAGTCCATCCTGACATCAGAATGACTGCCCATTTTTTAAATTCATTTTCTCAGTTATTAATTAGGTACCAATTATTTAAACAAAGGTATCAAATAGTAGCAAATAGGTATTAGATCTTAGTAATATTTTTAAGCTGATCAGTCATTTTGGCCAATCATTCTGAAGGTCACATCAATGATTTTCCGTGCGCGACTGAGTGCCAATTACGGGCAATCACTTAGTTGAGTAGGACCGCTTGCTGTGACTAAGTCCCGTATCTAATGGTAATAAAGGTATATTGTACCTACACAGGTTGTTGTAATGTGACTGAACCTAAATAGTACCTAACGTGTAAATAAATTGTGACGTGTAGGTACTAAATAAATAAAAGATTATTTATGCAATTATTCGTCGCGATCTAAGAATGTTTTCTTTAGGTGATACAGTCGTAACATTCAGTGATTAGTGTAATTACTGGCGTTCTTTGGTGGAATGGTTTTAGATGGCAAAGCAAAGGGTTGTTATCAGCTTAGAATATCTTGGTATTAGTTGGTTAGAGTAGGTACCTACCTATGTAAGTACTCGTATGTGTCACCGGATAATTCCAAACATCGTAAGATTGTAATAAATGTTGTTTATGTTTTAGACTATAATCTATGATTATGTTGAGAACAGATAATGGATTGTGGAGGTCTGGTAGGCAGCCGCACCACGTAAAATACTGGTATTCAGCTGAATCCGGTTTGACTGGAAGCCAACCCCAGTAGGTATAGTTGGGAAAGGGCTAGGCAGATGATGTGTTGAGAAGAAATAATTTCGAATACACTGAATCACACCCAAATTCAATAGTTTACAATACTTGTCTTATCTAGAAGAAATTATAAGTAAGTAGGTACTTGTAAATATACAATCTTACGCGACTTATAATATTACAATCATGCGATACAAATGCAAAAAAATACATCATCTGTGAAAATGTCAACTGTGTAGCTATCACGGTCCGTGAAATACAGTCTGGTGACAGACAGAGACGGACAGACAGACATACGGACCGACAGACGGACGACCATTGCGTAGGTAGCTAGGAAAAAAATAGGTAAGTTTGCCTACGCTGATCGCCTGATTTAGGTATAGGTACCCTAAGTATACCTACATGAACTTCTTTTCTCTGATTTGATTCAACCCAAATTAACCAATGAATTAGTACTTAACCGTGTCAGAAAATGTTTTATCAGTACCTACTTACATACAGTGGAAAGATTTTTAAATCTTTAGGTAGGTAGGCACTATTTATTTAAAGTAGATAAGTAATACAATAATAACATTAGTATTGTATCTGTGTGAACCAAAGGCAGATCGCAGATAATTGTTTTCACTTTCTAGCATTATTTCTCATTCCCTAAAAAAAACATTTCATCAATCATAAAATATAAAATCCGCGGGCAAACCCGCGCGCCGGCGCTAACTTGCTAGAAACACAATTTTGACACACAATCACGCATGGACTGGAACAATTTGGCAACACGCGTTGTTGCCAAATTGCGTCTTGAATGGCAACGTCGCATCGCCGCGTCCGTCACTCGATAACCTTGGCGCTTGTTCGAATTTTCGAACAGCGCCATCTACTTAAAATGTTCACCGCACGTAAACTCGTAACACAACAGCAATGAACTTTTTCTCGGTGGTTCTATAAATTTCTGTCAGATGGCGCGATTCAGGTCACTCACACATGTAAAGATTTTTCGTTTTTTATTGGGTCTAATTCTCATAGAAAGACTGTTTTTTTTCTAAAATTTGGGCGATAGGCGATCACAATACATTATAAAATCTCATTATACTTGCTTTATTCTGCAGAAACTGTTTATTTACGGAGATTACAGCTACTGAAAAATGTATGGCGAGGTCTCTTTAGGGATCCCCCTTAATAACATGGCAAGTGTAACAGAAGAAATTATCTATTTAGGTCAAGTCATGTCAACCAAAGATCAGATGATAAAGGAAATCATCTGTGTGTCTGTAACGCTTTCACTCTAAAACGGCTGAGCGGATCGTCATGAAATTTGGCAGATATATAGCCTGGGATATGGAAAAGGACAAAATATATGTTACTTTTTTAAGCGATAACTGACATCCACGGGCGGAGCCGCGGACAAAAGCTAGTTTCCATATAAAGGTTGGATTACACGGGTAACCAAAATTGACATTATTGTTACAATTATGGTGTCGCAGTAAAACGCTGCGTCTTGTCATGATGTTAAGTTAGAACTTGTGCAATCTTATGTTGCTCGGGTTATCAAGCCCAAGCATTTATTATCGTCGAAAATACGTTGTCATTTAAATAAGACCCACATTTTTCTTGCTATGATATTTGGCATCTTCTTCCTGTTTAACCAGATGTAAGTGACAAAAAGTTCTCATGGAGCTAGTGCCATCTGACCTTTGCAAACCAGTCACTGGTTAGACTGATCGTCATACTTCTGAGCTTCTGGATACCATTAGCAACAGACATTATATTGCAAGATTCTTTCTAAAGGCCTCGATATTTTAGACGGAGTTGTACATAAAGTACACACAATGTGTGACTTTTTGTAATTCCTAAATAAGAAAATCGTGATAAAAAAGGTAGTTTCTGCCAGGGGCGCGGAATTTGTGCGAAAGAGTCACCGCGGCCCTGGAACGCAAAGGGCATGAGGAAGCACATGGATGAGTTTTAGTCAGTAAGAGTCTGACACTCCCTTCCGCTCCACTAAGAAGTAATTTGATATGTATGAGTTTAGAACGGTACCTTATAAATTATCATCATCATCATCATCATATCAGCCGAAAGACGTCCACTGCTGGACATAGGCCTCCCCCAAGTGTCGCCACAACAACCGGTCCTGTGCGTCTCGCATCCATCGGTTACCCGCGACCCTCACTAGGTCACCTAATCAGTCTAGTAGGTAGGCTAATCTTTATGTACTAATAGTAAAACTCTGCATGTTTGTCTGTATCTAACATTTTCATGCCTAAAACTGCTGAACAATTTTGATGATTTTGGCTTATTCATAGATTGTACCAGGTACCTTAGAGACGGTCATCATAGGGTAGATGACTAAAAAAATCTAATTAGTCCGTCAGATAGATTTCCAAAAAATATTAGACAAGTATTTTTTCTCTTTTTTCGTAAACAAAAATGAAAACGATGCCGTGTATTAAAAACTCCAGTAACGACACATGTAAGCACAGTAGGTACACCTCAGGTGGCATCACAATCACTCCTGATCTTTGACGCGTTTTATCTTTCTTGATTTGATAAAGCAAAAAATTCGTGTCCAATATTTTTGACACGTATTTTTTGACGGACTAAGTAGAATCATAAATTATTTATTTTTTAACCAGGAATCATCCCTATTATGATACTTTTTGTCCAGAGAATACCTACGTACCCAATGGATTATTTCCGACGAGATGAATTCGCTGGAAGAAGTCAGCACATCTATAAAAATACTCTAATAATGTACAAATAACACGTAATCACCTGAATCACCTTTCAGCTACAGTGACTGCTCGCAAATACAATATAACGCTAAAAAGTTAATTACATAAGTAATTCAGGAATGCATCATACTCGTTAATTGTTAATTGTCTGAAGAAAGTATTATTGAGTTCAACAAACGGACCACGTTTACGTCCAGCTGTTTGGGTAGTGGTACAAGTTATAAACGACGGCTTGTAAAATTTCGCTGCTGAATATCTATCTAAAATCTAAATATAATATCTTATACTTAAAAAACTACAAAAATAAACTGACTTGACTTTTTATTTTGCAATTTCTAATGTTTTGCTTTGGAATTTAAAATAAAAATAAAATAAAAAAATACTTTGGTAATTTTTTTTTTAATTTTTCTCTGTTTTGTTTTGTACAACACCGTCACTAAAATTATAAGTAAGTATGTTCTATACGTGAGATATGGGCTAAGGGATTAAAAAAACACCCAAAATAACTGAATCAACACGATCGAGCTGTTTGTCGTTATGAAGTTCCAATATGTGTTCAATATATTGAAAACTCCAGCCGATTTCGATGGAACTTGCACTGTTTCCTGAGTTGAAAGATATTTAGTCTAAAAAAATAATTATTCCAATCCGATTACTGTTGGGGTTTGAAGTAACCACTGAGGTTATTCCAGCTTGCAATGATTAGGCATAACCATTCGCCTTCTACTGGTATAAGGTAACGATGGAGCAATCACAGCAGTAAGAAAACATAGATGCTTTCCAGAGCTTGAAAGCCAATAACTTATGTCCTGAGGGCCTAGCACGAATTTTTTGACACATAACGTTAGAGTATCATTAAATTAGGTGAATTTTGTATATATATGTAAAACTACCACCCCATAGTATTTTTGTTAAATTTTATGCGACATATACAGTTTGTATCATCCAAAAATGTGAATAGTATCTAATTTAAATAAATATTATATGCGAAACTAAAAATTATAATAGAGATGATTCCTGGTTTCCCTCTGTTCTGGTTGCGAATGTTGTTTGAAAGAGTCACCGCGGCCCAGGAACGCAAAGGGCACTAGGAAGAGGACCGATGGGTTTTAGTCAGTAAGAGTCTGACACTCCCTACCGCTCCACCCAGAGCGGAAGGAGTCATTTGATAATTTTCCATCCCTAAACAAGGCTCTCTGTTTTGAAGCCATCATTTTAACGTAACTATGTCAGACAGTCTGTGCTAAATTGATTAATAGTTTCAGAACTATTAATCAATTTAGCACAGACTGTCTTAATTAGTCCATTGTTGTCACTATTTTCACTATCTCCGTTTTAAAAATAACTTCCTGATTACAATCTAGAATATTCTGATTTTATATTGATAAAAAGATTATTAATGTAATTTTTATGTTTCTGTCTACTGATTGCTACTGATAGTGATTTATGATTACTATTAACGATCTGCGCGTGTTTTTTATGAATAGGGAAAAAGTTACATTAATCATATCTTGAAGGAGGTAAAGTAAAGATTTCTCTGTCATATCAAAACTAACAAAAAAAAAATATTCTACTTTATTGATTAAAAACACATTTTATTAAGGTTTTTGCGACCGCAAACAACAGTGTCAACAGTCGTTCACAGGTAGTCACTATAACGCACGACTATCGATTCTGCAATGCAATAATAGCAATGCAGAATTGTGGTAACATGGGCAAAGATAGATATAAAACTTGCGTCAGTATAGCGACTGTACTGCGATTTTGTGCCTCTATGTATTCTATGCAAAAAACCATAGTGGGCGAACTCTCTGCCTAAACACGAGACGATGACGATAACGTGTTGCATATGAGAGTGTGGCGGCAACAATGCCGCCACAAGAAAAACTAACGAAGCAAAATTTGTACGGCAACAAAAAGAACCGCAACGCCATCTATCCCGCCAGCAGTCCGAATATCAACTACCGGGCAGTTGCCCAATCGACACAACAACCGTCCGGTCGGAGATTTTACTCTCTGTTCCGCTTACGCTCTATAAAAATCCGCTTAAATAACTTACTTTATAAACTACCGTGCGTAATGTCATAGTCAAACGCAAAGTCCTAAAACTTGGACCACGCGACAAAAGACAAAAAAGAAAAAAATCGTATATTCCGTATGTTATGAATAAAAGAGTAACAGATAAGTGTTGAGATGATAATCTGGCGGTAGTCAGCTGCTCGGAGACCGTCGGAAACCGTCGGTAATTATCGTTGTGCGGTAGTGTTACGAATGGAAAGCCTGCCCGTTGTTACGGTGCGGTGTTAAATATAAGAAGTTTTTTTTTTGTACTATTGCTAGTACGAATGTTTTGACGTATAGTATCGTTAATGTGAGTGAATTTTACTGTCATAATACTCGTTTCGCACATAATGGGATGCATGAAGGAGCCTCCTCATATAGCTCAATTTGTTCCATCAGGCACAAACTGAACCGAGCGCTCGGCGCATCCTGGACTGTCGCACCTAATACCATATGAGACTGGCCAATCCTTCCCTTGCGGTGGTACGGCTAACGCCCGTCTGGTTCGTGATCACCTTCTCGCTGGAGTCCAGCGTCAAGCAGCCTGTTGTATTTCGTCGACGCGTGAGAGTACCAGTGCCTCAAGGCATCTTCTGGGCACGCTCGCTCCATCATATAAACGTCATCCATTGCTTTCCATTAGGCGTGATCGAGGTCAAGAGCTAGCCCATTCCTCTATAAAATATAAAATAGTTATATTTATTTGAATTGGATACTAAATTCATATATTTCTATGTTACTAATTGTGTATGACACATAAAATTAAATGAAAATACTATGGTGTTGTAGTTTTTCTATATTCAAAATTCACTTACGTTAACGATACTTATTGTAACTTACGATACGTCATAAGATTCGAGCTAGGGCCTCAGAAGCCCGAAAGTCTTGCCGTCCGTTTCGCCGAGGGTTCATCGTGTTACCCCTTGGCCTCTAACTGACATCCACATGTCAGGTAGAAAGTCGCTGCGTGTAACATACTGGTACAGCTGCACCCGGTTAGAGCCGACTCCAACATACCTAGTTGGGAAAAGGCGGATAGATTGAAGAACTATTAGAACGAATCGAATCGAAAAAAAGTCTGATTTGTACCTAGCTAGTCATCAAGGCCCGGGTCGACGGCGCGTTGTGTTCCCACCCGCGCGCGCGCCTCAAAGAGATGTCAGCATAGTAAACAAGCGTACTTTTTTTTTAAGGATGGGCAATCATTAAATGTCTCCTTTGCCTCTGGATAGAGCGGTAGGGAGTGTCAGACTCTTAGGTACTGTCTAAAATTCATCCATGTTCCTCCTAATGCCCTTTGCGTTCCAGGCCCGCGGTGACTCTTTTGAACATATTCCGCAACTTTGGCAGGCACTGGCCAAAACGGGCCCCGTCTACTATGCTGACATCTCTTATCTATCAATCAAAGTATTCCACGCTCATAAAGTTTCGAAATTATTGTAGTTGAACTTTAAGTGAACAAACTCGATGCTTAATGGGTGTGTCAACACAAACATCATCACATGTATTATCATAATTGTCAATTCAGAATTGAATGTCATTCATTGTGAAACTTGATGAGCGTGAATAGTTTGAAATATAAATTGTAAACTGTCATTCGTACGTCACTCATAATAGTAGATATTTATTTGATAAGACGGCCGATAAAGATGTCTGGCACAAGAATGCCTACCAACGACCGACAACCGCAATGCGCAATGTCCTTTGTATAATCTGTATTATACTAAGTACATCCGGGGAAGTACTAGGAAGTACTATCAATATACTTAATCTATTGCTGGTGTAAAACAGCGTTGATTTGTTCTGGTTTGAAGAGGTTAAGACATTTCAAGGTACGAAGAACAGAATGCACGCAGAACAGATGGTCGATGGGACTGGCGACCGCGTACTGGAAGACGTAGCGTTGAACAAGGTGGACCGCTGACCTGGTGAGAGTTGCGGGTAGCCGATGGATGCGAGACGCTCAGGACTGGTTGTTGTGTCGACACTTGGGGAAGCCTATTAGCAGTCGTCTTTCGACTGGTATAGCGATAATGATGATGAAGGTACGAATAAGATAAGGCAGAACTTTGACTTGGTGAGGCCCACGGATGTCCATTGGATGCGAGAAGCATGGGACCAGCTGATGTGGCGATAAACAGGAAAGTCGTTTTCGATAGAACTTATTTATTGTTTTTCTTTTTTTTTTGTTTCGTAACAAATTTTTTGTAAAAAACAATTGACACCTATATTTAAAGTTAGCAACTAAGCGATAATCTGGCATCTTTGTTGTCAATGTTGTGTTTACCTGTAATTGGCGTATATCTTAGAATCTAACCGTATGATTTGCTACTTGTATGTGTAGGTATAATGCTGTGGGTGAACCTTAAAGTAAATAAATAAATAAATAGAAAGTTAAAAAAAATCTGCTCTGTAAGCACTTTTTTTGTATAGGTAGTTCTCAATGAAAATTTTAGACCTAATCAAATGACTCCTTCCGCTCTGGGCGGAGCGGAAGGGAGTGTCAGACTCTTTCTTACTAAAAACCATCAGAGTTCCTCCATATGCCCTTTGCGTTCCAGGTTCCACGCCGAAGTATCTTGGGGACACGCGTTTCAAATTGGTTCATTCGTTTCCAAGACCTTAAACTTGTAAGTTTGCATGAAATATAGTGAAGAGCTATTGTTCTTCATACAAAAGACCATCATGGTTTTCAATACCAAGAAAACTTCAAGTTTTTAACATCATTAGTAGATCAACTAATCCCGTAATACAAAGAAATTACACATTTATAATATTTCTCTTAATACGTGTAGAAGAAGTCACTATTTTTCTCACATTATCTTCGAAACCATAATGACATGAGTGAACTGCCAATTTACATTTGCAGACAGATTTTTCCCACCTTTTGTCTGGGGACTAAGGTATAGAATAACATGAAAATATGTTTTAGAAAGTGCTTTTTAAATATTGTAATTGAGTGCTCTATTGTTGTAACGATGAGGTGACAGTGATATCGTTATTTAATTTCCTAGCCTAGTTATTTAAGAGATGTTTACAAAGTAGAAAACACAATTTTCTATAAATTTTTTTAATCGTTTTTCTACTTTCTGAAATTGTCCACACAATTGAAGCACATTTTACATCATAATTAATACTATAAATGCAAAAATGAGTTTGTAACGTTTTCAAGCATAAATCGCCGAACCTATTCTGGTAAATTTCAGTATACAACGTGTAACAGAATAAACGCAATTTCTCTTAAAGGGTCATTTCACAATGTGACCAACCCCGAAATCGCGAAAAAATCAGCTGTTCAGTACATTTTGTGGAGATATGCGCACATCATATGGGACAGTCGTTTTTTTTTGCGATTTCAGTGTAGGCCCCATATTGAAAGTTGTTCATAACGATGAGTACAACGACCCCTTTTTTTTTTTGAGTTTGAGAAATCATCAAATGACCCCTCCCGCTCTGGGTGGAGCGGCAGGGAGTGTCAGACTTCTACTGACTAAAACACACCCATGCTCCTCCTAGTGCCTTTTACGTTCCAGGGCCGAGGTAACTCTTTCGAACAAAATCCGCAACCCTGGAAGGCACTGGCCCTAATGGGCTCCTACTCCTATGCTGACATCTCTTTGAGGCGCGCGTGGAACACAACGCGCCGTTCGGCTTGGGTCTGGCTTTAATCGGACGGCGAGCGTTGGGTGGCTCGCCCGCACCTACGGTGGCCGGGAATCGCCCAGCGACTCCCGACGCCTGGTGCGTCTCCCCATGCCGCGGCGGCTGGGACGTGAGGGTTGTCTCTACCTCACGCGGCCCGCCTCCTCCTTCACTAGCATTACTGCTTCGCAGAAGGAGGTGACGGCTTCCCATGCCTCCTCGCTCCGGATCATAGATTGAACCAGAGCCGGACGCAAGAGGTCGCCGCCGACAATGACCCCTTAAGAGGTATTGCGTTTATATTCTCTTACACGTTGTAGAGACAGATTCGTACAAAATCCATATTAACGCGAGCGAACCTGCGGAAAACCTATTTTACTCTAACATTATCAGTTGTAACTTCGCAATAAGTTTAGTTTTAAGAAAAAAGAAAAACCTTTTTGGAAGTTCCGGGAATAATCTTCTTGATTCAGATTATGTCATCATCATCATCTGCCTGGCCTTTTCCCTACTACATTGGGGTCGGCTTCAACTCAAACCGGATTTAGCAATATTTTATGTAGAGCGGCTGCCTACCAGACCTCCACAACCCGTTAACTGGGTAACACCACGTCTTGGCAAGAATGGTAGTCAGGTTTTCTGGCTTCTGACAAACCGTAACGACTGCCAATGATCTAGAAATGACATCCGAGACCAGTGACTTAACGTGCTTTCCGAGGCACGGAAAGATTATGGCTTACTAATATGTTTTTGTAAGCATTAATACCAAAACATTAACAGTAGGTACTCCCTTTCTTACCTGTTCTCACGGAGGCTTGAATTTTACATGCGAACGAATTCACACACAAAAACCTTGTTTGATATCCTAATTAGTAAATTATTCCTAAGAACATTAGTTCTCGCCTCTGTCTACATAAATTACCCGTGTTTTGTGATCACGAAATATTGCCTTCTTCATGAATCGATTAAGAAAAACTGTGCATAATCATTTATGTAATGTGATACTGCATCTGGGTTTTTTACTTGTACTGTATGTAGGGTGAGAAACACTGTTACTGGATGTATGTGGCATGCATACGTAATTGCACCGCTCGTCCTTATTTTTCTTAGATTTTGTTGTAAGTATGATACCTTTTGTGGCAATGGCGTGTAGTGTCATGACATCTGCCAAAAAGGTGTACAGACAAACAGCTATATTCATAAAAAAATACTATTATTTAGCTAAAACACTGCTACGTAGATTCTTTATTCAAACTTTTCCATGGAGAATTTGAATTTAGAATCTCTTAAACAATATTTTAACTAAGTAGGTAATGATTACAAAGTTATTATGAATAAGCCTGAAAATATTTCTCTATCAGCGATGGCGCTTGTCAAATTGCGAAAATGTAAGGGATTGCCTGCGTAATATTTCATTTTAAATTTTTTGTAATCCTCTTTCAGCTTCAGGTTATGGCAGTAGCATTTAAAAAGTTTATCATATGGCAGATTTCAGCAAGAAACCGAGTCACGTAATTACAGGAATTAAAATCTACTAACTATTTAATTAATATACAAGCAATTAGTGTTTCACCACTAATTGCTTGTATATTAATTAAATAGTTTCAATAACTCTTTATCTCTGAAATGGACTCAAGCGCAGCCGTGAGGAACACACTTTGGTCTCAGCGTATCATTTGTATATTATTATTCCTGTGAAGTGTTTTAATGTACTGTTGCGTAATAAATTTTATTCCTCAAAACTTACTTCAGCAGTTTAACTAATATATTTGCTCAATAAGTAGCAAATAAGAGCACAAATTTTATTTTTTGAGGTTATCATAGGATAGTCCGATTAAGCAGTTGATAGCCCTAGCGTGATAAATCTGCGAGTGATCACGTTCAACAAAAAAAGCAACAATGTTTGCATAGTTTGTAACATCGCTTATCTACTATAACGTCACTTCTTCATTTATTCCAAAACAACGAATATACGTAGACACTGCGTAGATTCCCCTCAGACGCGAATTGGTACATCCACCTCAGTGTCTCTGGTTATTTATCACCGGTCGGTCGCACGCTCTCGTTTTCTATGAGTTTTTGTTAATTTCGACACGCGACCGTTTCGACTCGAGACTAACTAAATTAATGTTTGTGAACTACAATTGTTACAAGTTTTAGAAGATGGTAATTGTATGGAAAGAAAGAATGATGGAGTTGGAAAGAAAGTGGACTGATTAATGGTTGTGGCTGCTGTAGAAGTTGTTGATGTAGAGACAGATAGAAGGGCAATCCTTTCATTCTCTTTTTAGGGTTCCGTACCTCAAAAGGAAAAAACGGAACCCATGAAGGATCATCTCTCATCATCAGCCGAAAGACGTCCACTGTTGGACATAGGACATAGACTAACCCCCCCCCCCCCGGGTTGCCATAATCGCCAAGCTTGGCAGGCGGGTTGGCGATCGCAGTGCAGCTGTAGCAATGTACCTACAGAGAATGCTGCTGCGCATTCTCTGGTGAGTCCCTTAGTCGCCTGTTACGACACACATGGAAATAGATCAGATGTGTCTAAATCAGTACGCGCACAAGACTTTCTGTAAGTGTTAAAACACCTCAGACGCTATGCGTGCACGAGCTACTTTTAAAGATTAGAAGATTAACTATTAATCCGTTGTAATTAAATAGATTTCACGTCGTAAATTATATTTTATACAAGATAATAATATTCTAATAACTGGCTAAGTAGACTGGAATGCGATACGATCATTTGATTGATCGCCACTCGTTGTTTAATAATAAGTGGTGAAAATAGAAGTGGTTCAGACCACTAACTATGAAAAAGTGTAATGTCACGATGATTCTCTCATTTACGGGTCTTCACCCTAAAATCCTGATCCGTTAAACCGTTGATCAGTTAGATCTTTGTCAGCTTGTACGGGGAGTCAGGAGCCCGAAAATCGAATATTTGTCTTTCTAAGGTTTTATCCTGCAGTGCTGTAATTATATTAAAATGAAAATGTAGCGGCATTAATGCTGCCACAAAAAAAGGCCAACGCGGCGGAAGCTACATCGCAACAATAAGACCCGCAACGCCATCTATCCCGACAGCTGCGAACTAAGTTTACGATTTTTTTTCTTTTCTTTTTTTTTTTCTTTTTTTTTTCTTTTTTTCTTATTTTTCTTTTATTTTTTGTAACCTTCACTTACATCTTAAAGGCTGTTTAAATCTTGAATGCTGTGTACAGTCATAATTGGAGCGCAGATTTAAAAATGTTATCTTGTAAAAATAATCCTTATCACAACTTGGTCTGTATTCTGTAACTGTACCTTATATAAATAAATAAATAAATCCTGAATCGCGATATCAGAGTTTACCGTGCGATTTGAACATATACTACAGTCCGAATATCAACTATCGGGCAGTTGCCCACCGGACCCAACAACCGTCCGGTCGGAGGATATATCCTCGCTTTTCAACGGAGATATGCAGGACTTTACTTCTGTACCGTGTGTTCTGTACAGTGACAAATTAGCTGCCAAACCATACAAACAAGATGGAATGACAGCTCACTTGTCGTTCACTCCACCTAAGTGTACACGGTGAGATGTCAACAGCATATATTGGCTGTTTCTGTAATTGGGTTGTCCAGGTCTTGTAGGCAGAATCTGCTATACTACGATATTGAGGGAAAACCTGGAAATTATCACGAACTCCAAAGACCCAGTGAGCATTCGTAATGATCTGTTTGGGTCTCCGTTAAAGGGAAAATAAGCCAATTTTTCCGGAAAAATCTGATTTTTTGATTCATGTTTTTTTTTTCCTAAACTGGTCTGTCCCTCTCCTGGGCAAAGACCTCTGGACCAATGGAGGAGGAACTAGATTTTTTTGCCCATTTCCCTGGTTGTCGTACTTCATCTCGCCAGCCAGTCGAAGCCATTTACGGCATAAGAACCGCTATTTTGTCTTTATACATGAGTAAATTTTACAAGTATTTTTCGCAATTTCTCATAGCAACGATTTGTCTAAAAATTGTGGAATAAGGATGATTTTTGGTTAAAAAATATATGATTCTATTTAGTCCGTCAGCTAGATTATCGAAAAATATTGGACACGTATTTTTTGCTTTATCAAATCAATAAAAAATGACGAAGATAAAACGCATCAAAGATCAGGAGTGGGGGCTGGTGACGTCACGAGTACGTAAAAAGTGTACTCACAAGTAACGTCACACGGGTTTTCAACGCACTGTATCTTTTTCATTTTTTGTTTACGTGAAAAAAGAAAAAATACGTGTCTAATATTTTTTTGGAAATCTATCTGACCGACTAATTAGATTGTTGTAGTCATCTACCCTATTGGTCCTCAGATTGACCATCCAGGGCCATTTGAAAAATACACCCAACACTAATACAAAAACACCCAACACACTACACCCAAAACTGGTTCGCGACCACCCTCCCACCGGAGTTCGGCGTCAAGCAGCCTGCTGTGTTTCGTCGACGCGTGGGAGTACCAGTGCCTCAAGGCATCTTCTGGGCACGCTCGCTTCATCATGGACCTCATCTATCGCTTTCCATCAGGCGTGATCGAGGTCAAGAGCTAGCTCATTCAAAAAAAAAATAATATATATTTTGAGATAAACTTAGCCTTGCCTAGTGGCACACTTGATAGGTATAATATATCTATGCAAATGTGTACATACCTTGGAGACGGGCTCCTCGCTCCAGCCTCCACAGTTCGCCATGCCCTCCAGCAGAGTGAGTTCACTGTAACAAGCAAATATTTCTTATTAATATGCATGTTTATTTTATTAGCTATATCGCTGAAAATAGCTGGGGGCATCAAGTTATGGCGCCAGCGGACAGGCGCGACGTAAATGCAACAACGCTTTTTCTTCTATAACTTTTCTATACATATACTCCATCCGATTAGGTAGTTAACTAAAGGTAAACAAACAAACCACGTGACAGGGTTAACCGGCTAAACGTAATACCAGTCACTTCAGTTGCCATGCTACGTCACAGTTGTACTCTTCAATTTAGCAACGTTATTAACGAATATTAACGTTGCTTAATTGAAGAGTACAACTGTAACTAAGTCACGTGTTTTTTTTTGTTGACCTTTAGTTAACTACCTACTCGGATGGAGTATAGATAGTATTAAAAAAAAACATTGTCAAGACGATAGTCTTTGCAAATAAAATAACAACTTACTGAGATATCGAAATATTGGCTAAAGATCCAAAATCAAAATAAAATCGAGAAAACTCTTACTGCTTGGCTTTCTGCGGTCAGAGGGCAAATTCTACTAATTTTTAAGCAATATTCCCATTGGCATGTCCGTCGAAAACTGGCAAATATATATTATATTTAAACTTTATGTACAATAGTGGTACATGGGCGGACTTAATGCAACAAGGCATTCTCTACCAGTCAACCTTTTGGGTTAAAAAGACTACACTGTAGTAGGTGTACAACAAATAAGTTTAAAAATAGAGTTTTGTTTTGGATATAAAAAAACAATAATATACATAATACTAATAAAATACATTTATTATATAAGCTAAAATAATAAACTAATAAGTATGATTTCATATACTAAAATTTCTGATTGAGAGAAATCAAAATAAATATGACGAAGACAAACTAAGAATGACAGGCTTTTAAGTAGTGTTTTCGGATTTTACGCTTAAAGGAAAACTATATATGGATATAAGGTTTTTTTGACAGGCGTATACCTAAGTAGAACTGCTGTTTTTTCCGCGATTTGAAAATGATTCTTTACATTTGGTTTTTGGCGGGTAACATGGGAGATTTGTCTCCTCAATAGAAAAAAAAAAAAAATTAGCCAAGAAATAAAAATATATTATTCATTCCTCTAATACCATAGATATAATAAACACGTCTAAAACCGATTGAACTTCTTTTCTCTCAATCATTCCATCGCGCTCTCAATACGCCATACAATTCCCGCCACTTTTCATCGCTCCAAAAGAAAATCCACATGAAAATTTATAACTAGCATTCTGCTTGCCCCACTTTCATAGCAAAACATAGTGTTGTATCAACGTATTATTGAAATCGCCTGCGGAAAATAAGATTTCTAATAACTGTCGCGAGGAAACAACTAAAGATCTTTAGTCGGCCACAAAATGTTAGACATCTGGGCTCTAGTTTCACTGGTCAGTGTAAATTGAAGCCATTTTGCTTTGAGACGTGTTGTCTCTCAAACGGATTAAACGCTGGAAAATGTAATAATGTTTGAAGTAGTTTTGTGTTATTTTCTTGTAGTAAATGTAGAGGAGTGAATCAACTTTGATTTATTGCTTTTAGTTTGAAATGGCATTTGATTGAGATTGAAGACATCTCAGTTGTGAGTACCTATACCGGAAATATTTTACTATATGTACCTAAGTGGTTATGTCTTCTTCAACCACGCTCTAGTTGACGTCTCTAACTCGTCAGGTTTGCGTTTCATAGGCAACGTACCTATCGGCAGAGCTGGGCAAAATACAGGCATTGCTTTAATTAAAATACAAATTACAAAATAATATCAAAATGTATTTAAATTACGAAATACAAAATACTTTTAAGAGGTGTATTTGAAAAAATAAAATAAAATACAAAATACTAATTACAAAATAAAGTCAGGTATGTGAATCCCGAAAACACTTTTTCGGGGTTCATACCTGAATGACACTCCAATCATCATCCCTACTATCATAATATTATAATTAACGCGAAAGTATCTCTGTCTGTCTGTTACGCTTTCACGCTAAAAGGGCTGAACGGATCGTCATGAAACTTGGCAGATATATAGCCTGGGATATGGAGAAGGACATAGGTTACTTTTTTACGCGATAACCGACATCCACGCTTTAAAAGAAAGTACCCAACTACGTGTTAAAATCTCTCCAATAATCACAAATCATTATTCCACTAATGTACCTACGTTTACATCTTCCAAACGAGTTCACTTATAATTAAGTATTTACTACCATACACTTTCCCATAACTTCCGCTCATATAACATGTGCGAATCGATTTGATTTACCGATTATGAAATAATCGGTAACGTCTTAGATCGAGAATCGGTTACGTAAATCGATTTTAGGAAATCGAGTGATGTGTGCAAGTTGTGACTACCGTAACACCTTTAATAGAAATTATAATTTGAATCCATTGCCACCTACTTATGCCAGAATTGACTTTATTGTATTTTTTTTAAGTATGAATTGCGAGGTTTCCGGTGACTGGGACTGCAATTAACTGGGACCACGGTCCCAGTTGCAGGCTCATTTAATTTTAATGTTTTTCTTCCGGTGACTGGGACCATCCGTAAAAAAGTACAGTCAAACGAGTTAATTGCGGTGCCAGTCGCTGGGAACCTCTGAATTGCAGTGGAGTTTGAGCTTTGTCTTGTCAGACATATAGTAGGTTGTTTCAAAATTTAATAAGTATCTCGAATTCTAAACTTAAAGATAGTATACATTACATTAACTATACTTGCATTTAGAATTCAAGTTAGGTTCTGCTGACGCATGATGTTCACATCCTTGTATTATTTGTAAACATCACGCGTCAGCTGTTTTTATTTTGATTGAGTTAAATGAGCATCTCAATGATTGGAGGACCTTAAATGATCTCATTTTAGAGATCTGAATGATTACCGTTGTGACCTCAGATGTTGTGTTTTGTGAATTCATATTACGAAATTCATTTGACGGTATCTTTTGTTGTCATCTCCGTTCAAGCATTCGCAACACTCAAATGACTCTCAACATAAATACCGTAAATTTATAGCAAATCGCGTTAGATTTTAAATTCGTTCTTCTCAATAAGACACGATGTATTAGGTATAAAATTTACTATCGAATTTTAATCGGATTTATTTTATTTCAAATTATCTGATGGCGCTCACATTTTCTTAGAAACAACTTACTTACACATCACTAAGAGTTGAATTTCCTATAAACCAAGTGCTCCTAACGTCCATATCTCGACAACTTAAAGCTTCACCTACTAACATCAGAATATTTAATCACGCCTATAAAATCTGTTGGCGTGTTATAAGATAGCTAAATTGCTGGTTACTGCCGTGCCCCGTGCGGCCGCAGCGTGATAAAGTCATATACCAGTAGCTGCCCCCGGGGGTGTACGGTAAATTTTGTGTGGAGCAAGTTGGAAATTGTAAACATACCTGTTTTATTTTTATGTATTGGAAATCATCAAATGACTTCTCCCGCTCTGGGCGGAGCGGAAGGGAGTGTCAGACTCTTACTGACTGAAATCCATCCGTGTTCCTCCAAATGCCCTTTGCGTACCAGGGCCGGATTCAGCTACGTAGGTCCACGTAAAATATTGATATTCAGCTGAATCCGGTTCGACTGGAAATAAATCCCATTAAATTTGGGAAAAGGCTAGGCAGATGATGGATAATAATATGCATATTTACCTCAAGTAAAATTTTTCCGAACAAAATATGGAGGCGGCTTCATAAAATATTTTTATTAAAATAAAATCACGGCAACATTACAAAGTCGAATCATTACCCAAGTACGAGTACCTCATAACGCCGCAAATAACACAGATGATAAAATAATACAGACACGATATAACAGGATAGGTAATAAAGTTTGCGGGACCGGAGGCGAGACGAATGCGTCCCCGATAGCGTAGCGGGTTCGACTCCCAGCTGATGTTATTGTTATCTAGAATTATAGGTCTTGGATTGTGGTTTGGCTGAATTGTATGTAGCTATTGTTGAGTTGGTGTTTTTGGTTGAATTGGTAGAGACATGTAGATAGGTTTCCTTGCAATCAAGTATGGAGAAAATGGTATTCTACTAAAGGTATAACTATAATTATATTTAGTCTGTCCGTTAGATTTTCAAAAATATAATACGCGTATAAACTTACAAAGATAAATCGCATCAAAGTTCAAAAGAGGGGGCTGGTGACGTCATGTCGCTAGTATAAATATTGTACTATCGTGGTGAGGTTTTCAACGCACTGTATCTTTGTAATTTTTGTTTACGTAAAAAAAGAAAAAAAAAACGTGTCCAATATTTTTTGGAAATCTATCTGATGGACTTATTAGATTTTTTCAGTTGTACCCTATTGGAAAGGTACGTAACTTGAAGCTTTTCAAAATCTTTTTAGTTTTATTGTACTGCTAAAAAGCCTTTTATTTGTAAAGGCTAAGGTCGATACAATCTGGGATAATTGATGCATAAAACAACACAATAACTTGAGTTGCTTGATGTATAAGCAAGGCCACATTTAGCACTTTGCGTTTTCTGACAGCCCTTTATTCTCCTGCTGGATAAGGAGGGAAATGAAAACTATGTTTTTCGTACTGTTCCATTGTTCTTTTCTGATTCATTTTGTTGCGGGATCCAAGACATTTGAATCGTTTCTCTGAGACTCGTCGAGCTTCTTTAACTCGGCATTTTTTACTGGTGGTTGCAACTATTGATTGGAGCTTCCAGGAGTTGCTGTGTGTTGGGAATAATGTGACGGGCTTTTGCGAAAAAAGCCATTTAGCCAGTCGAATTATAAATGTGAAAATGACTTTGTTCCTTACGCTTTCACGCCTAGGGGATCAGATTATAACGAATTATTGTATACTGACTTGACTTCTACTGTGGGCTTTTTCGCAGCTCAGGGTAAACGCGAGATGAACTCTTACGATGACGTAGAAACTTGTACTTGAATGAATATTTTTGCAAAAAGAAAATTTCATCTATAGACGAACAAAGCCATAAATTAAAATTTTCCTAATTACTAACATGGGATAAGTTTTTTTACTTACAAATGAGTCACGGTGTGAATTGATAAATGAGGGTGATTATAATATCACCCTTATTTATGTCTTTGTTCGTCAAGAAACTCTTATCAGCTAAACCTAAAGGTAAATTGTTTGTACTGAAACAACTACAAAAAATATTCCAATATTTAGGACCATAAAGACTGTTGTAAGCTACTTTTAATGCGAAAATAAAACGAGCCAAGCCGCAGGCGAAAGCTAGTAATTAATAATTCAATATAATAAAATGTTGATTACCTATGCTACCAAACTTGGGCACACTTCATTATCCTAGCATGCCTTTACAAAAAATATCAAAGTCATTTATCAAGTAACGATAATTATGTCTCTAACATTATCTGTAGGAGCAGCTGTAACTGGATACAGCTGCTGCCTCAAGCCTGTCAAGATGGCCTTTGAGTATGAATAAATAATAAATAAATAAATAAATATCTTGGGACAACTCACACACGGCCATCTGATCCCAAGCTAAGCAGAGCTTGTGTTATGGTAACCAGACAACTGATATACTACTTATATAATTTATAAATACATACATATTATAGATAAATTACACCCAGACACAGAACAAACAATTATGCTCATCACACAAAGTTTGTCCTGGGTGGGAATCGAACCCACGACCTCCGGCTTTGCAGTCAGGGTCACTAACCACTAGACCAACAGGCCTGTCAAGTATTATATAAGTGTCAGTATGAATTAGATAAGCTTCTATACCATCGTAGTTTTATAAGGTGACTGTAATATGCGTTAAGCTTCTTATCTTGAGAACTTAATATAAATGCGAAAGTGAATTTGTTTGTTTTTCTGGTTAGGCTATCACGCCTAAATATCTGAACTGATTTTTATGATACACGGAAATATGGGACCTTGGAGACATTTTTTAGCAACGCGACCGAAGCCGATTGCAAAAGCTAGTATAGTTATAAATCTAAGCGCAGATATAGATGCATTTTAAAAAAGTACGGTGTCACCTGTCTGTAGTGTGCGATAGTTCATAAATAATGGTGTTAGGATTTTCACCGTATTTTGCGTTAGTCTTCACTATACATTTATAATATCACAGTTTAACGGTTTTTTGCTTGAATTTTCCGAAATATCTTTCAAATGACTAAAGTTAGAATTTGTTTAGATTAAATTTATATTGTACTAAAATTAATTTGCTTTGTGAAAATTAGCAGGCGTTCTAAAATAGTAACACAACTGGACGAAAGCCTATCTATGACACTTATATGACACGATCAATTACTTCGATAGCTTGCCTAATTTATACTCCACCTTAACATCTACAACTTGAGATTCAATACACGCTGAAAGGAAAAGAACATGACGATACATAATCATATACTCTTAAGACGTTACTTTTTTCATATTTTAGAGTCAATAAATATACTAACTTAGAATTTTCCTCACGTACAAATGGTTATTCGAGAATCGATTTATAATCGACTGAATAATTCATGTTTCGAGAGACGGTAATCGATTGACACGTCTCGATACGAGTATCGATTTGATCGATTCGAGAAGCGAATCGTTTATCTGTCAGCGGTCGAATGAGTTAATCGTTATATCCTACTGATATTATGAATGTGAAAGGCCGTATGTATGTTTTTTCAATCACGCCTCCTGCTTTTCCTGCATGCTGGTCCTGCTCCACAGCCACTAGGGCGCACAAAGTAATTTGTTAGCATTTGGAAATATTGTTGGACCGGATGAAGATTGTAAGAAAGCAATATTTTTTATTGTATAGACTCAATTTATTTAGCATTGTATAATTTCATGCATTAACGGCACATGTGTGAGTACTATGTAGGTCCCTCAAATTTAAACTATAATGATCATTTTGGGTAGGTCTTTGACTTGAATGTACCCTGGCGATTGGGGATGTCATGCTCACTCAAAAGTCTGGCTGATGGTGGCGTATGCGTTGGATCATTTGCCTCTCTTAAAAATGGTCGAGCCGAATGGTGCTAGCGTATGCGTCATGTTCGTGAACGGGCGCCGTCAGCTGAGACTGGTCTCAGACATCTCTCGGCTGCCATGGTCTATTTTAATTATTTATTTGAATTGTTTCTTTTTTACTCCGGACTCTTTTATCCTGCACGTCTTTTACATCGTTCTCACATATATGTATAATTTCAATATGAATGATGTAACCATAATTTTGTAACAAAAACTTATTTTTAAAAGAGTGTCCGTGGAGTTTCTTGCACGTTCTTCTCCATAGAGATCTACGCTTTGGAACGTGCAAATAGCTTCATCTTTTTTTTTTTGACCGACCGACCTTGACAATTCAAAAGTGCCTGTAAATGGTCTAATTGAAATAAATGCTTTGACCTTGACTTTGACTTCAACCTCATCGCCTGAATTGATTTTAGGACACCGGTTTTGCTCATGTTTTATCCCTGTGTTGCCTACTTTCCCTAACACTTTAGCCAACGTAGAACCCATCCGTGTTCCGCCTAATACTCTTTGCCTTCCAGCGGCCCTACCATGACGTGTTAAAACGTCAGTCATTCGAGCGAGAAAGAGGGATGGAGCTATACACCCTATATAGCCAGCCCCAGGGCCGCGGTGACTCTTTCGAACAAGTTGATACTATTGTGTATGGAATTAAAAGTTTACATTGTATGTGGACAAAGTGAACCTATGGCCTGGTGAAGGACGTGGAATGTCCCTGGATACGAGAACCACAGTACCGGTCGAAGTGGCGACGATTGATGGATACCTTTTTTGACTAGGAAATCATCGAATGGCTTCTCTCGGGTCGTCGTGTCATCGTTGTGGACGGGAGTCAGAATTAAACTGGCTAAAACCGACCCGTGCTTCTTCAAAATGCCCTTTGCGTTTCAGAGCCGATGTAATTCTTTCGAACAATAGGGTAGTTTACTAAAAAAGTCTATTTTTTTTTTGTTACATTTCTTCACACATGTCTTCTGCCAAACTGCTGTACAGTTTGTCGGCTGTGTACAGTTTGTCGGTAGTGCAGTTTGTCGGCAGTAATAAGTCCGTCAGATAGATTTCGATAAAATATTGGAGACGTATTTTTTTCTTTTTTCACTTAAACAAAAAACGAAGACGCAACAGTGCGTTAAAAACGCGTGACGTCACTATGATAGTACAATTTTTACCAACAACGTGACATCAGGCGTGTTTTGAAAAAAGAAAAGATACGTGTCCGATATTTTTTAGAAATCTTTATTTAAATTTTTCAGTAAAATACCCTGGCAGGGTTCCGCAACCCTAGCAGGGTCAAGGAGGCCTGTGACCAGCATTCAACGTCTTTAAGCTGAAACGATGATGATGATTGTATGTTAAGGGTAAATAATAACTTTGTGACGAACTGATTTGTTAGAATAAACTTGTTGATATTTCGTAAATCGATTTTAGCGAGCACTGGTTCCAATTGATTGATGACCTCAAATGAAATCTCTCATGAATAGTCGGAAACCGACAGTTATATAACAAAAATTATCCGTGGAACCATCATGCGGCCCAAGATATGTTTAACTAAGTGAACAATATATTTAGAACCGCTTTAAATTTTGCCAAAAAATAATTGTAATTATAATTAATATTGCCAAAAATAATTATAAATATATCTTATAATTAACTATAATTATAATTATTTTTTGGCAATATTAATTACTAGCTGTTGCCCGCGACTTCGTTCGCGTGTATGTATTGTAAAATGATGTGGCTAGGTAAGATCAATGTGTTCGTATATCTAATACGAACAGTCAATATCTATCATTGCTTGCGTCCTTTTTTATGAATGGGAAAACATCAAATGACTCCTTTCGCTCTGGGCGGAATGGAAGGGAGTATCAGACTCTTACTGATTAAAACCCATCTGTGTTCCTCCTAATGCCTTTTGCGTTCCAGCGCCGCGGTGACTCTTTCGAACAAATTCCGCAACCCTGGCAGGCACTGGCCCTAGCGGGCCTCGTCTTTATGCTGACATCTTTTTGTGACGCGTGTGGAACACAACGCGCCGTCGAGTATCACTTCTTCTGTTCAAATAATTTTTCGTGAGAAACGTTGTAATGATAATGCTTCTTTCATTTCATCGAAACTATTCACAGCAGTCCTAGAATGTCATTAAAAATGTGGGTATAGATTGGGACTATAGCGGTATTAACGTCAATTTTCTACCCAACTGTCTCACTTGAGATTTGCAGATGACTTTGTGGTTTTCACTGAGAACTTCGATGACCCCCAGAAAATGCTTCAAAATCTTTAAGATGCTTCTTTGAAGTTGGGTCTTGGGATGAATATGACCAAGACGAAGGTTATAGCAAACACCTTCAGCGATTCAAATCTGGAAATGAATTGTTGGAGATGATTAACCGATATGTTTATCTTGGCCATATCCTTTCAATTGGCAAAGAAAATCAACAAACGGAGGTATCGAGAGGAACACACCTTGGATGGGCCGCTTTTATCAAAATGGACGACATTCTGAAGCCTGCCAAAATTCCGCAATGTCTGAATTCCCGCCTTTATAACCAGTGTGCTTTTCCCACCATGACTTACTTACTTACATGGACGCTCACGCAGGAGGCTGTTTACATACTGATAGTTGCACTGAGAGCCATGGAGCGTTCCATGCTTGGTAGAGGTACGTCGTCGAGATCCGAAGACGTACGAAGGTTTTCAATATCAGAAAACGAATTGTAGAACTAAAGTGGAGCTGGGCAGGACACTTGGCAAGGCGCGGTGATGATAGGTGGAGTAAGGCAGTGACTGAGTGGCGTCCGAGGACTGGAAGAAAAAGTATTGGTCGACCGGCGGCGAGATGGGCGGACGATATTGTTGCCATCGTGGGTAGAACCTGGATGAGGCTGGCACAGGAACGTGGGGATTGGCACGCGAAAAGAGAGGCCTATGCTCAGCAGTGAGCGAAGTTGGACTGTGGATAATGATGATGATACACGATGTTGATGAAACTTGCTAAGGTTGTTAACACGCGATAGAGCTACATAAAATTGTCCATGGGAAAACCAACCAGAAGAGAAGTCAACCCCCGCAGAGGACACTGCGGAGCATACGGTAAAGGTCTGCCCTGCTTGGGCGGAGCACCGCCGTGTCCTCGTCGAGGCGATCAGCGACGGCGACCTCTCGCTACCGTCTCTGGTTCACTCCATGGTCCAAAGCGCGGAGGCGTGGGAAGCCGTCACCTCCTTTTGCGAAACAGTAATGCTAGTAAAGGAAGGGGCGGGCCGCGTGAGAGAGGGAGAGGCAAACGTCACGCCTTAGCTGCCGAAACAGAAGAAGACGCCCCGGGCGTCAAGAGTCGCAGGGCGATTCTCGGCCACCGTAGGCATGGGCCTGCGGACGGCGAGTGTTGGGTGGCTCGCGGCCCGATAACAATCAGCGGCCCTACCATGACGTGTTAAAGCGTGAGTCGTTCGAGCGAGAAGGAGAGATGGAGCTATACATCCTATATAGCGCCACTGGTCCGGGTCGACGAAGCGTTGTGTTCCATGCACGCCTCCAAGAGATGTCAGCTAAGTAGACGGGGCCCGTTAGGGCCAGAGCCTGCTAGGGTTGCGGAATTTGTTCGAAAGAGTCACCGTGACCCTGGAACGCAAAGATCATAAGGAGAAACACAGATGGGTTTTAGTCAGTAAGAGTCTGACACTCCCTTCCAGTCTACCCAGTGCGGAAGAAGTCATTTTCATGATTTCCCATCCATAAAAAAAAACCCCGCAACGGATAGAGTAGAGTAGGGACTCCGTTGTGCGTAGGTGTCCTGGCGTCCAAGTGTACAGAAGCAACCAGAGTGCTTTACAGGTTGAGTGGAGAGACCTAACCTAACCGTTCAAAAAAAAATTAATATAACGTCAGTGGAGCAATCAGACCAAATCTTTTTTTTATGTTATGCATCAAATGCATAACGGTAAGTTTTGTATCAAAAGAATCACTATTTATGACGTTTTAAAAGTAACTAAAAAATATATTTTGGTGTAATTCTCATGTTTTGATAGTTAGTACTTTTTTCGGTCAACAGATGGCATTACGGTTATCTGAATTATGTAGATAATAAATTGATTTCTTCTAGATTGCTACAATTCCTATCAGGTTTATGTGTAAAAATTATCTAAATGGTTTTGTAACAAACTAACATATCATTTTGTGCATTCAATTATTTTGTGCATTCAATTACGAACAAAAACCTTTTAAAATCAATATTGCTTACCTCCTCCTGCCTCCTCATCTTTTTGACCGACCGACCTTGACAATTCAAAAGTGCCTGTAAATGGTCTAGTTGAAATAAATGCTTTGAATTTGACTTCCCATAACATACGGCGTGATAATAAGTAGCCTAAAGTATTCCTTGGTTTACAAAGAGCATTTTCGCTGAATTTCAATTCAATCTATCCAGTAGTTTTGGCGTGAAGCCGTACCATACACACATACAAACAGACAAACAGACAAAAATTCTAAAAAGTCACTTTTTGTCATCAGTTACGTTTTTCTAACAAAAGCCACTTATTTTTTCTCGAAAATTCCCAATGTACAGTTTTTCTTTCGTTACTGTTTTATTATATGTATAGATAATTATTTTTTATTCAATCCACTCGGAACGAATTTAACTTCTCTTGACAAGGTTCCAAATAGACGCCATTTTGAAAAACGTACTGGTAAAAAGGTCATGAACATGAAACTTCCTCAAAAATGCGGCCCCATCTATTGGTAAGTACATTATTAAAATATTTCCAATAAAACATAGGGTGGTCTAAGTAGGTACATACTTAGCACTCCACACGGTAAAATTCCTGCATAATTATTACCGTCAAGCCTGAACATTATACCATCTTTAACGCATCGCAGTTGGTTAAAGCCTGCATTTAATTATGTCAGATAACCTGCACAACACTATTATCTTACCAGGACTTGATATCGATAGAATGTCAGGGCCATTAGAGATGTACGCATGTCGATAAAATTAGATGCGGCAACAAGTTTTGAATTTAATTAGTGTTGTGTGTGGGGAATGTAGGGATGTGCTCTTTGGAAATCGGTTGACGTTTGTAGCCTTTAAAATAAATATTGTGTTACTTATCAAGGAAATGATTCTTACCATAGGTACCATTATACAGCGCACTCACAACTATGTTTAAAAGTAGTTGCAAGTAAACTGCCTGCATACCAAATAGCTTTGTTTTCTTTTAGTCAAAACCTAGATATCCAAATAACTATTTTTTTCATTTTATGACAAATATTGTGAAAGTCCCTCAATTTCTCACGCCCTTTGCAAGTGGAAGTAGGTACCGTGTAAAATTTATTTACAAAAATAATAAGAAAAGCATCACAAATCACGATTCAGGGAACGTGCCTAAGGTCACGCAGGGAGGGATTTGGGTTGATTTTTATTGTTTTGCTACATTTTTCTTGAGTAGTTGGAAGAAAGTAGCTTAGTGTAGTTTTGTGGTTTTCTTAAATAAATCAAGAAGTTCTATCAAATCAATTTCAGTTGATATCTACAGTAAAATTCACAGTAAGAAAACTACATGAACATGTAAATTAGTTTTACCTACTTCAAAGTGACCATTAACAGTTTTATTTGAAAGATGGCTAGCAAACTAGTTAGCAAAGCTTTATGTAGTCCTCATTTTCCTGTATTAGATTCTTAAATACGAATAAAAAAGAACAAGAAAAAAAAAGTTTTGAAGCAAATTTCATTGCAATTGGTTTTCAAATTGCATACACTGCGCGTACCTATATAATGTTAAGAGGAAGAGCGGAGTCACCTAACACAAGCATCTCCTTGCTTAAAAGGTGATCTCCAAATCACGTATGCTTTATGTAATTGAAATAAACATTTTTATTTATTATTATTTAATGCATTGCATTTGACATAAATTCTTTCAGTCAAATCCGTACCTGCATCGAAGACAAAAAATCGCATCTATACGACTATTAATCTCAGTCGTGCGTACCTTGTGGTGGGTCATGTTTAAATAGCGGTATCCCAATGCACGCGGGTTATTTATTTTCACGAACTTTACCTTATAGGGAGCCGATAGCGTAGCGACATCAGGGTCCTTTCTCACGGCCGATGTTGTTTATTTTTATTTTATTTTATTTTATTTTATTTTATTCATTTTAAGAAGGCTTACAGACTAATAACAGAATAATAGGTAACAAAAATATATAATTAAGTTGCTAATAACAAGCCTCCACAGATATTATAAAAAATTACGATTAACTAATGCCTAAAAGTTAAAGTTACGGTTTTTTTTTTTGAAGGGTTTATACGTATATGTCTATAATTTCTTTTTTCCAATGAGTGTAGACAAAAACTACAGAACGTCACCTGCTAAGATCCTTGTACGTTATTGAAAACGATTAACCAAAAGACAAAAAAAAATAAGTCAAAATGTCACCTGAGTGAGAATCAAAGTCAGAAATTTGACAAAAATGTGGATAATCCAAATGCTTTTTTACAGATTCAAACTATGTGTGTGTTTTTAAAAGTAATTATCCTTCAAGGTTAAGCTCTAAGAAAAATGTATTTTTTGGTCTAATGCATAAGTAATTTATTATCATACGTTCTATTTAATTTTCACGGTTTATAAATCCTCTCCGCGACAGAAAACGACAGGTATTTTCCACATTTCAAAAATGTAGCTTTTGCACCTGCCACGCGGAATTCATACATATCAAGTCCAGCCCTAGCTTGTGGACAAAAATGCACCTCTATTGAGCTATAAATCTCAGTCGTGCTTATTTGCGGTAGGTCATGTCTGAGTCGGGGTATGCAATGTGCACAGTGCATAATATAAACTCGTATTATTTATATTGACGGTCCACCATTTAGAGGGCAGACTAATAGGTAGAATTATCTTAATAGACCCGGGATTTATTGAAATCGGAGCGGTATTTTCAGTGAAGTTACAACTGTTATTAGGTTATTTTATTGGGTTATAAATTTGTGTAGTTGGGATTGAGGTATCCCGTGTTTTTGACTTAAGTAGTTTTTTTAATGACTCAATGAAATGATTTTTTAGTTTATTTTACGAGGAGTTAGCGGCATGAGGGTGGAAATAAAACCTTTCTCAAAATGAAAAGTCTGATCTGCAAGTCCTTGAAGGTGGTCCGGAGCGAGGAGGCATGGGAAGCCGTCACGTCACGCCACAGCCGCCGCAGCATAGGGAGACGTATCGGGCGTCGGGAGTCGTTGGGCGATTCTCGGCCACCGTAGGTGCGGGTCTGCGGACGGCGAGCGTAGGGTGGCTCGCCGTCCGATCAAAGCCAGGCCCAGGCCGACGGCGCGTTGTGTTCTACGCGCGCCTCAAAGAGATGTCAGTATAGGAGTAGGGGCCCGTTAGGGCCAGAGCCTGCCAGGGTTGCGGATTTTGTTCGAAAGAGTTACCGCGGCCCTGGAACGTAAAAGGCACTAGGAGGAGCATGGATGGGTTTTAGTCAGTAAGAGTCTGACACTCCCTCCCGCTCCACCCAGAGCGGAAGGGGTCATTTGATTCTCAGAGGGCCGAAGGCTCTTGGTGGGCTGGGTCTCCGCGCAGGTGAAACTGCTGGAGCCCAGACCTCTGAGGTGCTTCCGTTGCCAAGTTGGCAACCATGTCGGAGCACTCTGCACCTCGGAGGTGGACCGCAGTGACCACTGCTTCCGCTGTGGTCAGCCCGGTCACAGGGCCGGCTCGTGTGACGCCGCGCCGCACTGCTTCGCATGTGCGGCAGCTGGCAAGCCGGCCGATCACTGGGCTGGGGGCAAAGCCTGCGGTCCACCCGCCAGGGCCGGGACGAGGAAGAAACCCTCCTCCACCGCCGCCGCCGCCGCCGTCGCTTCCGCCGCAGCCGCCGCCACCGTCGCCGCCGCTGCAACTGCTCGGGAGGGGGCGAGAATGGAGTGCCAGTAATGGCCCCAATTCGCCTCCTCCAGACGTACGTCAGTCGCTGCGCCTCTCAGGAACTGACGCTCCTGGGCAAGGCGCAGTGACTGACGCCTGCGGACAGCGAGCTATGGGTAGCTCGCTGTCCGATCAGGTCAGGCCAGAGTCGACGGCGCGTTCACTCCAAACGCGCCGTCAGCAACGAGCAGTCAGCAACGGAGACGGGGCCCGCCAGGGCCAGAGCCTGCCAGGGTTGCGGAATTGTTCGAAAGAGTTACCGCGGCCCTGGGAAGAAAGGCACTAGGAGGACTAAGGGTGGGTTTTAGTCAGTAAAAGTCTGACACTCCCTGCCGCTCCACCCAGAGCGGGAGGGGTCATTTGATGATTTCCCATCCTAAAAAAAAAAAAAAAAAAAAAAAAGGGGTCATTTGATGATTTCCCATACTTAAAAAAAAAGTCCTTGAAGGTCCATTTGTGTTGATTTTGCTTTGAACTCGGACAATGTGGAGAAGAAGTAGGTAGTGAAACAGACGGATCCAGACTAGGACTTTGTTTTTAATTCTCTTTAGATTCTATTTCCACCATCAGAATGAAGTAAGGAATAAAAATTCAGGTAGCCTGACATACAGACAGACTTGATTCCAATTTCCCGTTCACAAATTTTAGTACAAAATAAACTTTATCCGATGGATCTTAAGTACCTGTATAAAACCCGTTGTCGGCTTTACACTTAAGAGAAAATAAAACGACCCTGTTCAGCAATATTTGCAAGCATAAAAACGTTGCATATTTAAACATTATTCGTGTTTTAATTTTTATGTGGCAAGATTTCTTTTTCAACATTGTGCAGTCCTCTTTGATCATTTGTGTCCTTGCTACGGAAAGAGTTGAAAAGAAAGGTTGCTTTCAACTTGTGATTTTAGCACTCAAATAGGTGCTAAGCATACTTATGGTGTCGTTGACTTGGGTTTAGTGCTTTACTTTCGCACTTGCATTTTTCACATGTACATAGTTGTTAGTTATTGAACAGGATATAATAGTTTCAAGCCAAGTGGACTATTACCAGAATAAGAATAGCACCATCCCGTCACTTCCCATGGGTGTCGTAAGAGGCGACTAAGGGACTCACCAGAGAATGGGCAGCAGCATTTTCAGTGCACATTGCTACAGCTACACTGCGATCGCCAACCCACCTGTCAAGTAGTGATTATTATGGCAAAACCCCCAGTTGGGGGAGGTCTTTGTCCAACAGTGGACGTCTTTCGGCTGATATGATGATGATGATGATGGACTATTATCGTGTTAGATTTTACACCTCAGACGCCCTTCACTTCTTCCTTTATATCAAGTTTATTTTAGTCTATGGTTAGCTCCTAAGAGCGCTTTAATGATATGCCCCTGACATCGGGCCCATCAATCGGTGGCAAGATTTTTTAAAATTTAATTGTCTTTTAATCACATTTTAATGTTATTTTGAATGTTTGTCGTGTTAATATTTTGTAATGTGCGTTTGGCGAGCAAAAGATACGACGCATCATCATATTTCTGCCCTGGTCCCATGTTACTTGGCATCAGCGTTTTCTTATTTCATTATTTTATGTCAACCGTCACGCTATCAGTTTTCTGTCATATCATTCCCCACACAATCGTCTATTTTGTCCGCCCTCTCTATCCTAATTTATCTTTCCCAGAAATTAATGTGCATTAAAACACACAATTAATTGAAACGCTGCATGTGTATTTTTGGTGTAAAATTAATTATATTCTACCTGGATATTTAAGTTAGTCCCATCTGCTAAGCATGCTTTACTGCTACCTCTCATTAACATACCTGAATAGTTTAATTCCCTAATTTATTAGTATCCTTACTAATAAATATTATGAACGCGAAAGTTTGTATGTATGGATGTTTATTACTCATTCACGCAAAAACTACTGAATGGATCTTGATGAATTTTGCACAGAGGTAGATTATAGTCTGGAATAACAATTAGGATATTTATCCAGGGAATATGTTCCTCTGGATCATTTTCGACATTCACGTGGGCGGAGCCGCGAGTAGCAGCTGGTATTACAATATTTAAAGCAGTGAAATCACCACAACAGTCAATGCACTATAACAAGCTATCCAGTCAGAAAATATACTGTAGTACAACTCCAATATGGTAAGTACCGTAATCAAAAATACAAGAATGATCGCAAGGCATATCGCATTAGAGGAACGGTACTATAAGCTGGGCAGCCACAGGAATCGGCAGCCCAATACGTAAAATAATGTGCATTATATTCCTATTCCAGCTTTGATTTGAGGTCCAAGTGAGGAGCGAAAGGCCTTAGACCTTATCTTAATTTTAAATTAATTTGCTTGGACTTTTTTTGACTATGTTTGGGTAGGCTTCCAGTCTAACCAGATACGTTTGTTCCCGTTCAGTTACACCATGTTGTGTTGAGAGATGAGAGAAAATATCAAGATAAGCGACACTGCAACTCAATACTCACTGTAACTATCTGTATTTTAAAGCTTAAAATGTCTAATAAATCTTTATCTGGTTTCGGTCATGTTCATGTTAGTTAAAAACACTAAAAAAACCGGTCAAGTGCAAGTCGGACTCGTACACAGAGGTTTCCGTACCATTATCTATAAGAAACGGCAAAAGCCACAAAAATCACGTTTGTTGTATGGAAGCCCCAATTATATATTTATTTTATTCTGTTTTTAGTATTTGTTGTTATAGCGGCAACAGAAATAAATCATTTGTGAAAATTACAACTGTCTAGCTATAACGGTTCATGAGATACAGCCTGGTGACAGACAGACAGACAGACGGACAGACAAACAGACGGAAAGCGGAGTCTTAGTAATAGTGTCCCGTTTTTACCCTTTGGGTACGGAACCCTAAAAATTACTCTAGCCACCTTTATCATAGACTAACTGCTCATTCAGGACCACACAGTCACACCGCTGACTTTTTACGACTTGCACCAACCATTAAGAATTCCAAGCAAGACTTCTTGCTACTATTTCCGTCGACTACATATTTCTAGCTTAGTATGCGGAACCTTTTTGTCACGAGCTATTAGGATTCGTTCGACAACGTTGCTCTGGTATAAAATATTACTCTTCTTTTCTGCTTTTACCAGTTTAAGAGGTGGGTAAAATTAAATTATTACTTTTATTTTTATATTTTTGTTTTCCCCTTTTCACCTTAGAGTTTTAATTTATTCCTCACTAACTTTATGTTGTTTGTCGGTCATAGTTTATCATATCTTGCAATTAGTGTTGTAGATAAACTTGCTATAAAAAAGTATAATTTTTATATTTTTGTTTTCCCCTTTTCAATTTAGAGTTTTAATTTATTCCTCACTAACCTTGTGTTGTTTGTCGGTCATAGTTTATCATATCTTGCATTTAGTGTTGTAGATAAACTTGCAATAAAGTACATTGACCTTTCCCTAATATTCCTTTGTAGATATATGAACAATAAATATTGATCTATTTTTCATAACTAGAGAACGTAATGGATCACGATAGAAGTCGATTCAGGACAGCTTTATGTCTTTATTTCTGTTTTTTTTCTATTAAGTCAATAAATGTATGTGGGTCAATGACCGTTATTGCACATTTATCTGGCGTCTAACATATACAATGGTCTAATGAAGTCAAGCAACACCTATAGAATAAGAACACTGACCTTGTACAACATCAGTTTCAAAAATTGTCCTAAATGGAGGGATATCGCCAAACATTTTAGTTTTTTAATTTGGACATATCACGACATTCATCAGTAACTAAAAGGAACAGTATTGCTTATGATGAGGTCATTTTACCGCAGTTTGCTAACAAACCCTGTTTACGAGCATACCCTGAGTCATCTGAAACCAAATCCATAAACATTTTTATTCATGGTGAGACAATGGTACCAGCATTTCTACGAAATTATGGCTTAAGCATTACATATTGTAGAGTACGGTACTTTAATGGTTTTTCGGCTTACGTGGTTTGTTCTATTGTCAGGGTTAGTAACTATATGGATTTATTTACTAGGATTGTGCAAATTAGAGGTAGGCAATGGCTGTAAAGGAAAATAATGGTGAGCCTAGATTTTGTCACAGAACAAATTGTACGTCAAAACGTTTTGGGGATACTTCCAAAGTGCGTGCAAAGCTAAGGAGTAGAATTCACAGCCGTAGTCTGTTTCCTGATTGCTACAACTTGGGGTTTTTTAGTAAGGAGTTTAGAGATATGAGGAACAGAGAATAAAGTCCTGCAAACCTCTATTGAAAAAGGAGGATCCTCTGGCTGGACGGTTGTTGTGTCCGGTGGGCAACTGCCCGATAGTTATTGCGTTTATTCTGTTATACGTTTTATAGTGTCTATAAGTTTTTATATATTTGTAAATTTCTTTAATCAAATAAAGATTAATTAATACTAATAGTATTAGCGCGGGTAGCCGATGGATGCGAGACGCACAGGACCGGTTGTTGTGGCGACACTTGGGGGAGGCTTATGTCCATCATTGGACGTCTTTTGATATGATGATGCGCTAATACTAACAAAAATGTATCATACAGGAGACACAAAAGCAGTCGTGCTAGCATTCGTTCGTCCAACAAGAGTAGCTAAGAAAAGCTTTCTTTCATCATAAACTATAAACACAGAAACCTGACAAGCCGCTCTAGTTTCTTATTCTATCATAATAATAATTAATAGTGCACGATTATCGATTAGATCGCCTATCCTGTATTGCGAAGATTGTAACAAATTAATAGTACCTTCGCCTAATTTCCGCTTGCAATGTTCAGTTTTTTAAAGCCGAAACAATGATGGGAACAAACTTAATTATAACTATGGATAATGTGATCTTGATTAACTCTTTGACCTACTGTCACTTGATCGTACTTTTGTTCAAAGTAAGCAGTTTTTTTTCCCTCAAAACTATTTTTATTTTTCTACAGAACATATTTTTCTTAGAAGAAGACAAACAACTCCGCCAGTATAATAATAATTAATTGGAACATGACGAGGACCTCGTGAAAGCTGAGAAAGAGAAACATGAATGTGGACTCGGCTGTCATTGTGCCGATGGTCGTTACGGCCAATGGCCTGATGGCCAAGAGCTTCGACGACCATCTGTCGGAGCTGGCGTTGCGCAGTTGGATAAAGGGCCTGATACAGAAGGCAGCACTCCTCGATACGGCTCGTATAATGAGGAGGTTCCTTTCTCTGAAGCCCTAACCACCGGTAGCTTGGACTCTGCTCCTGACACCGGCGGACTACTATTTTTTGTATTTTTCAAGGTTTTTTTAGAAATATTTAAAAATGTAAAATATATGTGTATAAATGAATAAAGAGATATTAATTGGAATAATGAAGGTGATAACGAAATATATACATACGTTATTACCGTCTTTTTCCGCTTTGGCTTCAACTGGGAAGACATCAGCTTGTAGCTCCGCTGGCCGGGCCAGAGCCTGCCAGGGTTGCGGAATTTGTTCGAAACAGTCACCGCGGCCCTGACTCGCAAAGGGCATTAGGAGGGCAACACCGATGGGTTTTAGTCAGTAAGAATCTGACACTCACTCCCGCTCCACCTAGAGCGAAAGGAGTCATTTGATGATTTCCCATCCATAAAAAAAGAAAACTTCAACTGGTCGAGCTTCTTTGACTTGGTATTTTTCTGTTAGCTACTGATTCTGGCTTTCAAGACTTGCAGTGTTTGAGAATAATGTGACGGGTTTGAGACATTTATCACAGCTATGAACTGGGAAAGGCTGTAGAATTACTACTTCGTTCCATTCTTGATTTCATAGACTCCTTAGGCCCATTTTACCCTATCGACCTTACGGTACCTAATCAAAAAAGACTTACTCTTCGGCATTATGTTACATGGCATGTGTTTCTTAATGGTCATGTACACTAGCCATTGCAAAAACAGTCATAAATGAACATAGATATCGAGGATAGACAGGCAGGCAGGCATGTTGCAGATTTTGTTCGAAAGAGTTACCGCGGCCCTGGAAAGCAAATGGCCCTACGAGGAACACGGATGGGTTTTAGTCAGTAAGAGTCTGACACTCCCTCTCGCTCCACCCAGAGCGGCAGGAGTCATTTGATGATTTCCCATACATAACAAAAAGACAGGCAGGCATCGCCAAGAAGTTGAAATAACATACCTACATAATATTTTTATCGGTAGGTAGGTACATGAAGAAGATACTTTCATTTAATTGACGTAATTCGTACGGTGTTTATAGCCAAAACAATGCTGGCAGTAAAAAGATAATTGTACTCCTAATGTCAGACTTTCACTGGTTTTAATTTAATTTCTACCACATTTACTTGCGTTGTTATTATGTGGTCGAGCTGCTGTTTTAATTCTCAGTTTTTTTATTGAGCTAATTTCTCGTGTTTCTATAGGTGCCATCTAATTTTTTTCGAAGCTTCATTTTATGTAGATGTTTCCTTCTTTGCAAGAGTAGACAGACAGTTCTCGTTTTGTTAAAAAAACTCAAAACAAATCAAACTGATAGAAAAACACCTTTAATTTATGATAGTTTCGTTTGACTAGTTTTTGACTTGTTTTTATCATCATCATATCAGCCGAAAGACGTCCACTGCAGGACATAGACTTCCCCCAAGTGTCGCCACAACAACCGGTCCTGTGCGTCTCTCAGCCATCGGCTATCCGCGACCCTCACCAGGTCATCGGTCCACCTTGTGGGAGGCCCTCCAACGCTGCGTCTTTTTTTTTTTTTTTATTAGTGATGGGTTTGCTCTTGACTCTAGTCAATGTCAGATATGACAGAGACAAAGTCTACGATGGAGCGAGCGTACCCAGAAGGAGCCTGTTCACTCTAACTTTGAAGAGAGTAGGGCTGTAAGCTTTTGGAAACACAGACGCAGGCAGAGAGTTCCACTCCTTTGCTGTGCGCATTATAAAAGACGTTTGGAAACGCTTAGTGCGTATTGGTGGAATAGCTACAAGGTAGGGATGGTAAGATGCAGTGCGTCTGGATGTCCGATGGTAGAAGGGGGCCGGTGGGATGAGGTCGTGGAGTTCTTGGGCACACTCACCGAAGTACAATCTGTAGAAGACCGATAAGCAGGCAACCTTACGGCGATGAGCCAAGCTATGTAGCTTGGCATCCACCAGTTTTGCGTCACCGTCGCAGCAAGCTGATACTTAGCTGAGCCATCCCAAAGGTGGCTACAATACTCCATGCAGGATCGGACTTGTGCTTTGTAAAGGGTCCGGTACGCGGTCACCACTCCAGAACTTATCGGCCATATCGACCCACTTTCTTCAACACAGTTTTATTTATACATACGATACATTTATAAATGGTTTATGATGTCTGTCTTTGAGGAATCCACGGTAGTTTATCTGGTAACATACAGCCGAAGAACTAAATAAATACTCGTACATTTTATCGCTACTTCTCCCATATCTAGAGAGGCCGTGAAATGTCGCCAGTTTAAATGTTTGTCGTCTCAACGGCAAATAAAATGTAGGTTCAACTAACCGGTTCTGTTAGTCTCCAGCCTTCTCAGGTAAATCTTAACTGCAAAAACATATAAGTTATACCGCTGTCTTCGATGAGTTGGAAATATTGATGTTACTGTTTGCTGCTGTCAATCGTCCGTGGTACGATTGTCAATCTGTCAATCGTGGATGGTCAATCTTGTGATCGGAGATTTGCCGATTTGTCAATCTAGTGACTGTTGTTTTTGTTGATTTATAAACAATTGAATGATCAGAGTTGGGCCTCTTACGCAAGACAAGTGACAAATGTTCGCATCAGCTTCTATTCGATGACGCTTGTAAACATTCTGGCGACGGGCGGCGCCTGTTTAATAAAAATCACTGCTTCTTGTTTATGGTTTTGTACGTATAAAACTCAGTTCAAAACATTGCTGAATATTGCGAAATTAATAGGTACCTTTTTTATTGGAAAAATTGTACTAACTCTTTCACAAAGTATGTAATAAATATCATGTAAATGAATCTGTGTAATTCTTTATTTCATTTTATGATTATAATATTATGGTTTTTTTTTCAGTAGCAGCTCGTAGTTTGGATTTGCGCCTGGGTGAATGGCAAGAGGCTTGACCCTCATTGCACGTACCCATAACGCATTTTTTTATCTTGATCATACCGTCTAACCGCCATTCGCATTTCTGTTTGCAGATTTTGTTGCGTCATCGAAGAATGTTTTTTTCAAATAGAGGTTGTCGCTACCACACATAAATACCATAATTATGTATGTCAATACAACCGGCCAGTGGTACAGTGTTAGTTGAATCGTCTTTTGTTAAATTTATGTATATTTTTTACTAGCATATTTATAAACCTTATAATAACCTTCTTTTTTTCTCTTAATATGGTAAATCATCAAATGACTCCTTCCGAGGAGCGAAGGGAGTGTCGGATTCTTACTAAAACCCATCCGTGTTCCACCAAATGTCCTTTGCGTTCCAGTGCCGCAGTGACTATTTCGAATAAATTCTGCAACCCTGAAAACCTTATAATCTTACAAATTAGTTTTTACTGCCATTAAAAATAAACACCGATTCGTGATTTTATTATTTTTAGAAATACTTAGTTAAGAACCCAGTTTACCATTGGAACAATTCACAGATTACCAGTGGTAAGTCGCCGGTGGTCGTGGGTTCGATTCGCACAGGAAGCATACTTTGTAAAGTTGTTTCCAGTTTGGCTAGGACATTGCAGGCTTGAATCACCTGATTGTCTGATAAAAAGATGATTCCGTTTTTTGGAAGGCACGTATAAGCCGGTTGTCCCGGCTGCCAGACGGTGGTCGTCAAACCATGTCAGAGGCCCTTGAGGCGGTTTAGAAACTCTGACACTAGGGTGTGTGGGGTCGTTAGGTCTTCCTATCCTACCCACTCGAAAAAGAAGAAGAAGAAGTGGTAAGTACTAGTAATACGATGTATTATTGACCAATAGCATAATATATTTTATTATTAGACTCCATACCGTTAAGCTTACGCGATTTTCATTAAGTATATCTTAAAAAATAATGCTCAAACATCCAACTTTGGAACTCACAAAACTATACTCTATCTTGAAGAAGTCAAGGTTTGAATTTGAGTGGGATAAGGAGATAATATTGTAAACTAAGTATCGTACGGGACTAAGCTGTTATCAGCTGCTTTAAAGCTAAGCATTTTAATGGCTTATTAACACAAGATATTGGTACATATAACGATTGATAAGCGGTATCGAAGTTTGATTGCAATTTTGTTCATTAGTTTTACGACTCTGATTTGATGGTTCACTATTAAAATATATCTGCTATTAAAGACTACTAAGGTCGACGCCACCCCAGAGAAGGCAAAAGAAAGAGAGGCAGACCGCATAAAAGGTGGGATGATGACATCAGACAAGTAGCAGGAGTCATGTGGAACAGAGTAGCACAGGAAAGGAAAGAATGGAAAAGGTTGGAGGAGGCCTTTGCCGACTGGCAAACAGATCTAGGAAAGATAACAAAACAACAGATATTAGTATAAATAGTTTATAAGTCCAGTGTTATTTTTTTTTTTTTTTTTTTTTAAGTTTCAGTTATTGTAAAGAGATCTGAATAAAAGGCTATATTATTATTATTATTATTTAAGGTCGACGCCAGATAAATTTGCAATAACGGTCATTGACCCACCTACATTTATTGCCATAGCCTATCCTGAATCGACATCTATCATGATCCTTTAATTTTTCTAGTAATGAAAACCGGCGATTGAAAAGATAGACGGACATTGTGATACTATAAGGGTTCCTTGTTGATACGGAATCCTAAAAAAGATTCATAATTTGTTGTCCAGGTACCAACAAAGAGATACTAAGGGTTTGCAAATTTATCTGTCGTCGATCATATGAGTAAATCTTTGCTGACGTTAAAGGTGATCTCACCATTCCTCTCACTTCACTTCAGTTCTCACGGTGATATTTTACAGAGTATCACTACAGCCGTGCGATTCTGTAAAGATGTCGATGTGAACACTTAGGCCCATATTCCAAAACGTAAATTCTAACTCAACTTGAACTCCAACTCCAGCATGAGCACGAAAATGTCAATCTCACCACTACCCGTAAAGCGCGCAAGGTGACTTTTGTCACCCAAATTTAGCTAATGTTATTTTAAGGAGTTTAAACCATATTGCTTTAGTACTACGTAGTATTTTCACATGTCGTGAATTTCTGATTGATGTTTTCGTACTCGAGAGATGAGCAAACAAATGCAAAAACTTCAAATTATGACAAGCTCCGATGGAGTTGGAGTCTACGTTTTGGAATATGGGCCTTAGGTGAAGTAAACGGCAAGTGAGCTGTCAAACCATCCAAACACACACTTGTCGTTCACTCCACTTAAGTGTACACGTTGAAATGTCGACAGAACAGACCGGCTGATGCTATTCTGTAAAAATATCACCGCAATTAGGTGAAGTCAGCGAATTGGAGAGAACTCACTTCATGCTCACGTCAAACTTTTCAAGTTTTAAGTTTTTTGCTTCTTATTTGACTGGCTGAAATCATCAATCACTCTAAAAATGAAATTCGTCTATACTTCTATGCTAATAATATTATAAAGAGGTAAAGTTGGTGAGGTTGTAGGGGTAATCTCTGGATCTACTGAACCGATTTTAAAAATTATTTTTGTATATGATAGCCACATTCATGAGGAAGGCTGTAGGCTACATGGGAACGGAAAATTCCTACGGGAACAAAAAAAAAAGGGGATATGTGCGTACGAAGTCGCGGGCGAAGAGCTAGTTAAAAATAATTCAGAGAAAATTTTGCGAAATGAGTTTGAAAATCATCGTTCACAGATGAATTGCGTCGGTAAAGACTTTGGTCTACTTAGGTAGCCATTAAAGGGAAAATATAATAATTGTAAGTATTGACGAAATGGCTTATCATTGGTTGCTTGTCTTGTTCATTTTCTTTTTGGAAACTGTCAAGGCAGTGTTCTACTTGAGTTTGGGTTAAATATTGCGGAGTTAGCAAGCAAGAATTGCAGTCCTATAATGTGGTGCAATCAACCATTGCTACTGCAAATTGACCTTTTTTTACCGTTACCCCATAAGTAACCTCCATGTTTATGTTCAATTGGTGGCCTAGCCTTTTCATTAAAATGCGCCGATTTTACAGCGACCTAAAGTGACATCTTTTGTTCAATATCGTTTTGATGACTTGCCCATGTCATCTATGTCGCTGATTAAACGGCGCAGTTCAATGAAAAGGCTAGGCGTTTAATGAAACTGCTGATAAGCTAATTGGCTGCGACATATGTACTTTTTAGAACAGATTTTTTTTTGTCCATCATCCTTCGAGGGAAAATATGTGTACATAGTTTCTGCGAGCTAGACCACAGGCTGATGCCGCGGAAAAACATACCTAAGCATGTAATATGGTTCCTTCATTTTCTCCCTGGAAAATGACACTACAGTAAGTATGTGTTTGTACATGCAGTCTACCTAATGCCTTGAAGATTTGTTTTTACCCTTCACTTTACATAATTCCGCATAATCCACAAATAAATTACGATGCAGTAAAAGAAATTACGACGTAAATAAATAAGACCCTTTCAGAACCCTCAGAGGAAAAGATGAACAGCGTTCCTTCGCGTGATCATCATAAAACTTGATGTGAATAATTTGTTACCATCTGATGATGCGGCCCTTGATAGGGACTGTAGTGATGACCATAGTATCGATATACAATTTTTGCAGCCAATACTCACGTTCATTTTACCAAAACCTAATGTTAGTACAAAGCTGTGGGAAGAACGTCATTTACAACCACCAGACTCCTTGGAACCCTACGAAAATAGAAGAGATCTGCAGTGGCCTTGGTTGCGCATCCAGGTTAGCTCAAGTTTTTATAGACCCGTCGGATAAGTACCAAATGTTAGAGCGGTGATAAGAACATGAACCAATTTAGTTAGAGCCCACACACCTTTACTCTTGGGGATTTAATTAGTGCCACTGATGCTCCAATTAAAAACCTAAGTATTGATACAAAATGTTGGCAGTCAATTTTCAAGTTCATCTTTTATCCTTAAGGCTGCAGTCTTGCAAAATTCACTCGCGGCGAATTATTTGCGCAACTTTAAATTCTTTTTCTTTACAAAGTAATGAAATAACATGAAATATTTTTATTGCCCATAAATAACCATAATATAAGTAATAGGTAGTTATTTTTTTTAAGTTCTTCTAGGTGGATTATGTTAGGTAAATCAAGTGTTAAATACAGCTCTCTCGCGCCCAACATCATTTCGAGTTCTGTTTGGGCGCTCAGTCTATGGCAATGAAGAATTAATTTACAAATCTGTTCAGCGCATAATTAGCTCAATATTCTCGTCTTCAAAATGCGCTGATTAGTTTTTTCTAGTTATGTTTCATTTTCTTAATTCAGAGGTCACACTTTCATCAAAATTCTCTGTTTTCATCTCTTAATAAACGGTTTGTTTCATTATAACTATGCATTGTATGTATGTAATAATTTGATTATTTTAATGCCAAGAGTGCATTAAGCAAATACTTAAAAAAAATAGCACCTAAATCACATTACCCTAACAATAATAATAATCTAAAAAGACCTCCAAAAAACGAGTTCATAAACAAGAATTGAGAGAGAAATTCCTTAGTGGCCGCTGCACGGGCGGACCGTTCGGACGTGTGGTCCACGACAAATTTTAATTGTTCCCTCTCGCTCTAACATTGCTCCTGCTCTAACGTTGGTTACGCACTGTTATGTATCTAAAGTTGCTCTACTTTATTATTTGTTGTATATAATTTTTCGGGTGTTGTAAATATTTGTGTTTTAGTAATAGTATTGTAAATATTTTATTTCAATATGGATCGTAAACGTAAAAAAAATATGCATGCACGAAAAAAAAAAATTGGGCTCAAACGTAGAAGTGATGAAGAGAAATAGAATCCAAAGGTAAGTAGAACTGTTTACAGTATTCATGTTTAGGGCCTAACTACAAGGTCAAATTCAATTAGCTAGCGAGACTCCACAGACTTGATGGGTATACGATTTTATCAACTCACACTTCAAGTAACAATACTACCAGCGGTCATTGACCCCAAACAAATCATCAAATCTTTACTGTTTTTATAAAATTGATATAATATTGTATACAGGGTCGAATTAAATTAGATAGCGAAAGTCCGCAGAAGTGATGGGTATCAATATATAAGTATGACAAAACAAAAATTAATTAATATGATGTTCATGCATGCTGTCAGAAGGTATAAAAGAGTGTGGTTGGGGAGGGCGTGAGTGCTTGTGTGGGCATGAGTGTGTGGATGGATGTGTTTGTGGGTTGGTCGGTGTATTTAGTGTCTATTTACATACATAAATAATAAATACACACTACAACTAGCGACCAAAATCGGATCGGCTAATCGGCTAATTTGACCAAAGTCGGAAATCTTTTAACCGTGGAATAAAATTAATTAATAATATGACTAATTTATTTTCACAGGTCTGCTGCTGGCTCTCGTCAACCATTTTCAGATGTTAGCAACCTGTCAGAAGCGCGAAATATTAATCCTACCTCTTCTACTATTGGAGTACCAGTGATGATTGAAAATATTGACGGAACTGAAAATGTAACAAACTCAAATAAGAAAATGAACCGGAAGCGAACATTTGAGGAGGCTTTTCCTTTTCGCCGAATTTTCGGAAGGAAACGTCAACAACCTGTAATTGTTAGCGACGACCAACAGCTGCAAATTGATAATGAAACAGAAATGACCAATGATGAGGAACTGTTTTGCCTAGAAGGGCGCAGAATCGTATCGATCAAATATTTTTTAGAAAATTTGGGGAAGATTGCTGATCATAACGAAAATTCTTTTGGATGCAGGTATACAAATTTGAAATGTATCGGTGAACGACGTAAAGGTTTTATATCAAAACTGCATTTCAATTGCGAACTCTGTAATTCCGAATTTGACATAAGCACTGAAGATCCGTCTAACACTTGTGATGTGAACCACGGTATAGTTACAGGTATTATTAGTATTGGCTGTGGGTTGGGAAATTTAAATGAATTGGCAGGTAATGCTGATATACCTGGCATGTCAAAAAATTTATATGCTCAGACAAGCAAAAAAGATTACGAATGGTTCCATAAGACGGCAGTAGAAGAAATGGCCAAGGCAGGCATCGAAGAGGCAGAACATGCGACAGAAATTGGCAGTGTCGATTGTGATGGTACACCAATGATTGATGTAATAGCTGACGGGTGTTGGTCCAAAAGATCTTTCCGTAATAACTATTCAGCATCATCAGGTGCAGCAGCAATAATCGGTGCATACAGTGGTAAAATTTTATATCTTGGTGTAAAAAATAAATACTGCATAGTATGTGCAAAAGCTGAAAATAAAAAAAAAATAACCTGCAAATCATATTTGCTACAAGAACTATTCTGGTAGTTCTTCCAGTATGGAGTCAACGTCGCTTGTTGAAGGATTTGGTAACTCTCTTGAATCTCATGGTTTAATATAATTATGCTAGACTAATATCAGATGGTGATTCAAGTACTCATAAAAAAATATTAGAAAGCAATCCATATAAAAACTGCAAGGTTCAGAAGATCGAGTGCAGACACCATCTGTTAAGAAATCTATGTAACAAACTGAGAGCACTTACTAAAGATACTCATATTAAGGAAACTTTTAACTGACTTCAAAATCATGAAGTTACGCAGATACACAGTGCGGGCTATAAAGTTGAGGAAACACGAAGACATTTCTGACAGTCAAAAAATGGTAAAACTTTGTACAGATATTTTGAATGCATTACACCATTCTTTTGGTAGTCACTCTGATTGCGATGACGCTATATGCCCAGCAACTGATAAAACTGACCGAAATACGGCACTTGATGTAGCTAACACAGTTTTGTGGAGGAAAATGAGTCAAATTGTCTTGTTTTTGGCTGCAAACGCTAAAAGTCTAATTTTTGACGTCGATAGCAATCCTGCTGAGACATTCAATTCAGTGATTGCCAAATATGTGGGGGGGAAAAGAATTAATTACACACTGAAGAATTCATACCAGGAAAGGTGTTCCGCTTCAGTTAAATGATAAATGATAAATGATATTTATTTTGTAAGTAGGTTAAACATAACACTTTTACACGTCAATATTTTTTGGTCATTTTAAGCTAGATGAGGCCGGTGTTTCCTAGCTGACTACCCTGAGAAGAAACACCGAAACAAACTCAGAGGTCAGAGTTATTTCCTTTAACACCAAGCGACCAATAAACGCTATCCATAAATGCATATTTGGTAAACCTACTGGCAAATACACAAATGTATATGAGGTACAAAAAGCGAAAAGAAAAGTTTACAAAAGATTATTTAGAAAAAAAATCCGGAGAAATATGAACGATCCAGATTATGGACAGAAAGCTCAAAGACCAGATATGACCGATGAAGATTTTCAGATAACAAAAAATGAATTTCTTAAACAAACGGAGCTACCTGACCAGCAAAGAGACGAACTACAGAAACAGACGATAGACCAAAGTTCCAGTCAAGAATGGTTAGAAAACAGAAAAAATAGATTAACCGCGTCTATGTTTGGAAAAATATGTAAACGTAAAGAAAACATTAGCTGCGTTCCTTTAGTGAAAGCTATTGTGAAACCACAAAAGTTGTCAAATGTCCCATCGATCACATATGGTAGAGATTATGAACAAATAGCATTAACCCAATTATCTCTGCAGGAAAACGTCACAATTACCCGCTGCGGTTTTTATATTCATAAAACACTCCAATATTTAGGAGCAAGTCCCGATGGTATTTATAAAGACAAAGATGGAAAAACAGGACTGGTAGAAGTAAAATGCCCATTTTCTGCAAAAAATATGCAAGCTGAAGAAGCTATAAAAGCAAAAAAAATAAAATTGTGGAAATGTAACACTAAGAAAAATACGTTTGTGATTGACAAAAACCACGATTATTATTTTCAAATTCAGGGCCAATTAAACATTACGGAGATGGATATGTGCTTATTTGCCGTATGGACTGGAGAGGAGTACTCAATGAAAGTCGATTATATAAAAAGAGACCCTACGTTCTGGCACGAAAAAATGGTAGGCCCATTGTCTAAATTTTATTTGCATTGTCTGCTTCCTGAGCTAATTGATTCCCGCCTTGAACGCTCGATGCCAATAAAAGACCCGCCATATATCATTCAAGCTATTGAGAAAAAAGTAAAAAAAAATAAGAACGCGTCCACGTCTTCTACCGCAGACGCTGTCGTTCAGGATAATTAATTCCTGAAAGAAAAGAAAGAAGGAAAAAGTATTTGTTGTGACTCGTACAGGAAGATCTAAACAAAACAAAGTCAAAAATAAAAAACCGCCCAAGTGCTAGTCGGACTCGCGCACGAAGGGTTCCGTACCATTAACTACAAAAATCACGTCTGTTGTATGGGAATAAAATAAATATTTATTTTATTTTGTTTTTAGTATTTTGTTGTTATAGCGGCAACAGAAATACATAATTTGTGAAAATTTCAACTGTCTAGCTATCGCGGTTCTTAAGATACAGGCTGGTGATAGATAGACGGACAAACAGCGAAGTCTTAGTAATCGGATACCGTATTTACCCTTTGGGCACGGAACCCTAAAAGGTAACAAAGAAAAAGAGTAATCGGTGCACAGAGTTACGTATAATTTGAAAAATAAGAAACAACAATTTTGTGTTTAGTAACTTTTTATTTATTCAGCCATTTTTTTGTCCCACTGCAGGGCAAAGGCCTCCCTTCCCTCCTTCCACTTATCGCCAATCCTTGTGAAAAGGGTCGAGCTCGTCCCGCCATCTCATTCTGGGCCTGCCGCGTTGTCGTTTGCTGCTGTTTGGGACCCATTGTGTGGTTATTTTAGCCCATAACCCCTCCGGCATGCGACAGATGTGACCAGCCTTCCATTCTAGCTTGGCAGCCGTGTGACCTACATGGGCATTTTGAGTTTTAGAACGCAGTATCGAGTTCCTTATACGATCAGAAAGTTTAACTCCAAGGATACTGCGCTCCATTGCTCGCTGACAGACCCCGAGTGCGGACTTTTGACGATTGGTTAGTGGCCATGTCTGCGCTCCATAGGTGAGGGTAGGAAGAATGCACATGTCCATGAGTTTTCTCTTTAGTGAGAGAGGGAGAGTTCCTTTCAGTATATGCTTCATCGACCAATAGCTCTTCTAGGCGTTCTCGGTGCGTCGAGCAACTTCTTTATCGTGTCTTGCCTGGAAGGAGACTATTTGGCCGAGGTATATAAACTCATGGACATATTCAATACTCGCACCCCCAATTCCTATGTTACCTTGGTCTTCGTCATATTCATCGCGAGTCCAACCTCGAGGCTGGCACTGCTCAGTTGGTCGAGCATTAGGCCTAACTCGGCTGCCGTGGAGGAGAAAAGAACAATATCGTCGGCGAAGCGGTGATTAGTTAATCTTCTATCGCCCACGACGATGCCCTTGTCCCTCCAATTGCTTTTTAGTTTTCTAAAGACTTCTTCAAGCGTGGCTGTAAAGAGCTTTTAATAGCTTCCTTTATGTTTTTATACTGTACATGTACGTCCTCTGAATCTGTGTCTAATAAACTGAAAGTGTTTTTAATACTTATGTCAAACTGTTCTTTATTTGCAATTAGTGTACATCTATCTGAACTTTTGATTGTACTTTGTTGCGATGTAATTTCAAATCAAAATTTGCTGTCCGGTGATCGGAGCTGATAACTACTTCATAAAAAATTATAATAAACTTACTTTACACAAAAATATGGCGTATTCTTTTAACACTCATTGGCTGGCCCCACTATAATTTTTTATGTCTACTACGATACTACGGAACACACAAAAACACTACATTCAGACCCAAAGTACCATTAAAATTGAAATAAATATTGAATAATACTTAGTAGAGCAACTTTCCGACCGTGTCAAATTTTGTTTTAAATTTTACGCAAGGTAGGATGAATGCGGGGACTGCGGGGAGCCCGGGTGCAGACGCTCGGCGCGTGGACTCGCTGCACGCGATTCTTATATTGTGCACTAGAAGACTAAGCCCTTAATTATTTTGTTAGGAATAAAGTGACGATTAAGAGTAATAGAGAAGTATGAAAAATGTGGACTTGTTGTCTCGTCCCTAAGTAAATTGGGATAAGGGAAAGTGATTAGAACATTTTTTTTTACATTGCATTATTCTTTCTTTAAGTATTCTATCATAATTCTATTATGATAGAAAACTTAAAGAAATAATAATTGTATTATAATTGAAAACTACAATAGTTACTACGGTCGAATTTATAATTAATGACACATTTATTTTACACTGCCAAAAAAAAAAAAAGACAACAAATATAGTTTCCTCCTTTTCTTCACTACATAAACAGATTTTGTTCTGATTTAAATCGACAGACCGCATCACTATGAAGTTAATGGTAAACACAATAACAAAACATTAAAATTCACACGCGCTATTTAACATGCCACCGTCGAAATTCAAGCGAAACTGCATTTTACTTCAGGTAGGAATACTTGTTGTCGACCTAACCATTTAAATAAAAAAAAAAACATGAGTTTTCATAATGTTAAAATTATGATTGGCAAATAAAATAGCTACATAAATTTAGATTTCGAATATTGTCGAGATTCTACATGTTGCGAGAATCAACAGATAAAATTATTTGTTTGTAGAAGGCAAATTCTGGAAGTAGGTACAAATCCGATTACGAGAATTTTCACTGATTGAACAATACAGTATCGCAATAGGCTATCATTTTGATCTCAAAAAATACTCGTCTTCAGTGTCTTCTCTGTTACAAAGTCAGACAAGCTACTGAAGCAAAGCCACATGAATAACTAGTGACAAAAACAACTCACATTTGGCTAATTCGACAAATAACTTGCCAAAATCATTGTAGGTATAAGAAAGTAAGGAAGTCATCCAAAGTTAACCATATTGCACACAACAATCCGATCCAGTTCATTGCTCAGCAATTTATCAGAGTCTAGATAATAATATGAGCAATTTTTCATTACTTATGAATGATGAAACTTTCTATTTCCATCTCGATCAAGGAATGCGAGAAAATAGAGCGTGTCAACTACGGAAAATGATTGCTTGTGGTTTATAGAAATAGGTGTACAACATAGTTTTAAATAATGTTTTATCAGGTGTGGGTTTTGTAACATGCGACGCTTATAGATTCCTGCATGGTCTTCGGATTGGGCTTAAATAATCAAATTCCCATCACTTTCCGTGGGTGTCGTAAGAGGCGACTAAAGGACTCACCAGAGAATGGGCAGCAGCATTCTCTGTACATTGCAACAGCTACACTGCGATTGCCAACCCGCCTGCCAAGCGTGGCAATCCCCCCTATTTGGGGGAGGCCTATATCTAACAGTAAATTGAATGTGAGGGACGGACAGACAGTCACACGAGTGATCCTGAAAAATGTGAGTGTACTATAGGTTCGACACTGGCTAACCCTCCGAGGAAAGCAGGTGTGAGTGGCGAAAAGAAAAAGGGTATTTTATTATCTCTATCGAAATTTCAATAAAATTCACAGTTAAAACGATTGCTTGCTCGTCCAACAACTGGGCACATAACCCTACCCATATTTTTTATTGGCACCTGAATAAATTTCCATACAAAATCAATAGCAGCACGTTGTATGAATTTAATGATTAAAGCAATGTTGTACAATATTACTTGTCGGAAATTATAATAAAGAATGTCTGGCGTATAGATTACTCATGTTTTGGTAAAATATATTATTAAAATATTATTATTATATATCTTTATGGAACCCAGTTACTGTTACAGGGTTGTAGTGGTCAGATAGGCAGTCGCTCCATGTAAAATACTGGTACTCAGGTTTGACTGGAAGCCGATCCCAATATAGTTCTGAAACGGCTGGGCAAGTATAATTGACGCCTTTCAAATGAAGCTATCTATCTATCCATCTATCTATCTATCTGTCTATCTATCTATCTATTCATACACCATCTATCTAATATATCAAATGAAGCGTAAGTTAAAAGGACTGAGGCATCTCTTCTCAAAATTGTAAAAAAGAAAGTCGCTTTCTGCCTCCATTTGCTTCTTCGCTTACTTCTTCTTAACCACGTAACGGATTATGTTACTATTTTCAACAATAGCACGAGAGATAAGCGAGGACGGTTTGTGAAATTTACCCCCTTGCGAAGTTGTGACGGGTCGCGAGTGACTTTATTTATATGAAAACGGTTTGATCAAACATCTGAGGGTTAATTCTTCTAATTAATAAGCAACGTTCGCATTTGCTTGCATCTCATTCGCAATCTGTCAAAAAAAGCCTCGATTGCTATACATTTTCACAGATTGCGACAGACGTGCGAATGCTAATGTTGCTTAAAAATGAGTATAATTGGCACTCTGTTATCTCCTCGTTTCAGCCGAAAGACGACCACTGCTGGATATACGCCTTATCGTAACATTGACCGGTTTTGTGCTCGTCAAATCCGGACTTCCGTAGAGCCCATACCAATTGCCGCTCCAGAACTATCCGGATTCTCACAGTGAATCATTACTTCTTGTCTACAATCAGATGCTATTCATTGTATTCGTACTGGGCCGTTTTCTCAGGTATATTAGCAATCATACCAACAACATGTTTGACTATGCAGGCAAAGCCAGAGGCAAACATTAGGCCAATAAAACCACCTGATGCAAATATATTCAAACACGGTGCCATAAAGAATTTAGTTTTCAATTTATAACTTTGAATTACAATATCAAGAAGCAAAATCATATTTATTACGACAGAGCTTACAATATGCGCAGGAGCATCAATAAAATTTCTTCTACAGATTACTATAGGGTTGTCCTTGCCATGGTTTAAGATATCTTTTTGTTCTATAATGCGTGATGGTTGGCAGCGTAAAATGGAAAAAATATCATGTGACGACCCCAAGTAACATGGGTTAGGAGAAGGGCAGTAAGATAATGACAAAAGTTTAAAATTTAAACTAAAAAATCCTTTAAATTTTATAAAATTACATTTGCTTTAAAACAGAATTAAAAATAAAGATTTAGTTCTCCCCGAAATCCTTTCAACCATTTTTCTGCCCAAGCTTTTAACCTTCAAAAGTTATTTTAATTTCAGCCTGTCGTTGTATCAACAAAAGACAACAAAAGTGTTTGAATTTAGAAAACATCAATATAAAAAACAACATATTTGACCTTCAAAAACAATACTTACTTAAAAACTTCAGTAACAATACTCACAGGTCTGCCCTACCGTTTGTCTTCAAGGATGCATTTATAAAACGCCTGTATCAACCGCCACATCTGATTATAAATTATGAAGCGAACCCATTCACAAGTTAAACTGGACCCATTATACTGCCCAGATGCAAACCGTACGTAAACTGGCAAAGATTAATCCATGCGATGCAGGAATTCGTTCAGTTAGTTCGCAGCTTGCGGGATAGATGGCGTTACGGTTCTGTTTTGTAGATTTTAGAAACGTTTTATTTTTGTTGTGATGTAGATTTAAGGATCGTTTTGATTTTTTGTGGCGCTATTGTGTCGCTACAAAGATTGTACGCCTATCCGGGAATCAGCTAAAAGAGTATAATACATTATTTTGGAGTATTCTAATTACCTAAATAAGGTTTTTGAATGAAGTATGACGGATCATGAGTACCTATTAATGATCTATTTACGCAAAGGTATTATTCAGTAGTACTATTCTGTATTAATCTCATCCTGAAAACTTAAGTGAAGTGAAAATGAAGTGAATTATATCCAATCAAGGTGGAATGACAGTTCACTTGAAGCTAACTGCTAGGTGCAGTTCCAAGGTGAGATGCTTACAGAATAGACCTACAGGTTATGGTATTAACAATGAACAGGTTAGGGTACTAACTACTACTAACAGGTTAGGGTACTAACTACTACTAACAGGTTAGGGTACTAACTACTACTAACAGGTTAGGGTACTAACAATGAACAGGCTTGGGTACTAACTACTACTTACAGGTTAGAGTACTAACTACTACTAACAGGTTAGGGTACTAGCAATGGACAGGCTAGGTTACTAACTACTACTAACAGGTTGGGGTACTAACAATGAACAGGTTAGGGTACTAACTACTACTAACAGGTTAGGGTACTAACAATTAATTCTGCACCAATAGGTACACCGATTATTCGTTCAGCGTATTTCGAGGTATTCATCTGAGGCAGGCTCAGCCGAAAGACGTCCACTGCTGGACATAGACCTCCCACCAAGAGTCGCCACGTCATCGACTGGTTCCGTGCGCTTTTTAACTCCAGAGGATTCACGCGGCCATCATTTTTATAAAATATTAGATTTAAAGACTTAGGCATACTGAACTGTTTATTTTAGAAGTCAAGAAATAACACACATTATTTAGTTACCTATTTACGAAGTCTTAAAATGGAAACTAAATTAATCGAAGAAATGCGCGAACTGCACCATAGCCACAGTGTAGGCAGTGAGCAGAGAGATCACGCTCAGTATCATGCTCATGTCGACTGAGAACAGCCGCCATATTGTATACTTGAACGGATGTTGGCGGAAGTACATCATAGCGTCTTCTATTGTGGAATGTGTTGATTCTTCTGAAATGTTTTATTATTTTTGTTACTGAAATTAGGAACTAATTGTCAGGTAAATGAGCAGCATCCTTAAGCTCCACACAAAGTGACATTCTCTCATCGATAACAACTGCCGGAAAGTCGGATAGACCACATGACAATTCTCTTGTCAATCTCATACTTTTGGACTCTGAATGGAATTTCCTGCTGGAGTCTGTATTTCCTTTCCTGATTGCTGCGTCTACTGCTGGATTCAGGCCTCTCCATGAGTCGCCACATGAACCTACCTTGTACGTCTTTCCAACAATTCGTCTTCAAAATGAACACTGGGGTGGTAGAATGAAATGACGGCAGGTAATAAGAACAATTTGTTAACCAAACTTATGCCTTGTACGAGTCAGGTTATTTGGTTAGTTGGGCAAAAGAGGTTAATTTAAAGTAATCGCGATGAGAATTTTATGAAGGATGTCACCATCACTTTCACCATCGCTTTCCACCAGATGAGATTGTGATCAAATGCAAGGCTGTCAAGATTAAAAAGAGGAAGCCTGAAAGTGGTAGTGGTGACCAAGAAGTTGTATGGCTGCCACAACAACCGACTTCCACACAACTTCAAACTTGGAATGAGCAGCATGCCACAAGGAAAGTTTTGAGAATCAATATAGATACTACTACTAGTAAAGTTAATGATGATGAATGGAGATATCATCATCATCATATCAGCCGAAAGACGTCCACTGCTGGACTTAGGCCCTCCTCAAGTGTCGCCACAACAACCAGTCCTGTGCGTCTCGCATCCATCGGTTACCCGCGACCCTCACCAGGTCATTGGTTCACCTAGTGGGAGGCCTTTAAACGCTGCGTCTTCCGGTTTGCGGTCGCCACTCCAGAAATTCTCGGCCCCATCGACCATCTGTTCTTCGAGCAATGTGCCCTGCCCACTGCCACTTCAATTTGGCGATCCTTTGCGCCAATACGGGAATGGAGATATAGATTTTCATAAAATAAAGTTACCTCGACATACGAGTGCTTTAGGACGCAGAGTTTCAGTTTATCTATTTCATTGTTGATCATCTCGACCATCAATGCTGGTGATAGCGTTATTGTGAACTCGACCAAAGTTTCTAGAATAATTCCATTGTTCTTCTTCTGCAAGAGCATACAAACTTGATGTATATAATGTCACACCAAAAACGTATTACATTATAATAGTAGCCAGTCTTCTTAATATTTTTTTTTATCTGTCTGTCGGTTTGTTTGTTTCCTTTTCAAATATTTACAGCTGAATAGTTTTGGATGTCACTTGGCACACAGCTAGACTATAACCCCGGATAAGGACCTTGGATACTTTTACTCCTTCAGCAAAAATAAAACGGGCGAAGCCAGTGGCACAAGTTACTCTGCTATATGCAGGCGACTTGAAACTGTGGACTCTGTCTAGATTTTTTTTTCATTCCATTAGAGAAAATGATGTCAAGAAATGCAAAATCTATACTGAATTAATGTGCTACCGAAATTTCATGTGACAAATTCTATATATTTTGACTTTCCATAGAATGTCACTTAGTTTAAAATCTCTGAACTGAACATCAATATTCTGATAAAAAAAATGGTACATACAAAAATATTGCTGAATTCAATGTAGGCATAAGTCGTGTTCAATATCTTAGGGATCAAGATTACGACTGATATAAACATCTGGAAAAGAAAAATTACCACATGATTGATCTTAACACGGAACATTCACACTTTTCATGGCTTGAAAAGTGTGAATGTTCCGTGTTAAGATCAATCATTTAAACTTTAAAAAGGTTTGGTTTCGTATATATAATAATCTCCATACTAAGCCATTTTTTGAAGTGAAAATTTCTTTAACGGCGTTGTGCACTTTTTGGGATGGGTCAAAAATGTTAAACTCGCGTCAGGACACGTGACCTGATCGAAAATTCGTGACGGATAATGTAATATGTATTATAAATTGTCGTTTGTGTACGATAGCGCAATAAATGAATATTGTATTTAACCACATAGATAATAGTACTTTTATACTGATAAAGCAATTCGTGCGAAATTATTCCCTAACCATTCCAAAATATTCAAAAATACACAACGTTAATGTTCAAGTTTTCACTTCTGCGGGCACTCCCGGAGTGCAACCCGTTGTTTTTTTTTATGGGTGAGACATCATCAAATAACTCCTCCCACTCCGGGCAGAGTGGAAGGGAGTGTCAGACTCTTACTGACTAAAACCCATCCGTGCTCCTCCTAGTGCCCTTTGCTTTCCAGGGTCGCGATGACTCTTTCGAAAGGAATTCGCGACCCTGGCAGGCCCATACTAAGCCATGCAGTTCAAGTTCAAAATTTAATGAATTTCATTACCAGAGGTTTCATCGGTGCATCAGTTTCTCGAGTCATACTCAATAAATTCTTGTAATCATTTAAGCGACTTATAATTTTTTTCCTCATGATTTCTTCTCTTTCTTCGAATTTACGAGGGGTTGACAAATCCTGCTCAACTTTTTTTCGAAGCATTACCATTTGGTACCACAGTAATTTGAACATCATAATTCTTGTGCAATTTGATGAATATAATATCGTAGCCAAGATAGACGAAAACGTGCCCAAAGCAATTATTTTTAAGGCATCGTCAGTAAATAAAAATGCGTATATAACGTAAGAAAACGCCTTTCCGAAAATTGAAAAAATAAATACCAACCGAGAAATTGGTATTTTATCATCCAAATTTACACTTTGCGCAGTGTTTATTTTTGACAAGAAATTAAGAAAATTTTCACCGTGATAATATAAATTTATGAACACATTTGCTATGTATAGTGTATATTTAACAATGTACTGTATCTGTGCCGATATGGGAACATCTCCGAAAAATGTGATGTGAATTGTAAAAATTGCTGAAGCAATAAACACACAGTAAATTTTGACTAAGACATTGACTAGTTTATTGGAACTAGTTTTGTAGTAAAGGCCTCCTAATAACTGAACCAACATAATCGTTTGTATAGATACAACTGACTTTAGGATTTTCATCGTTTAGATACCAATGAATAAAGTTGGCTTTCACGAAAAATTAAAAATGTAAAAAGGATTCGTGAGCCATGAAAACAATATGATACTGACGTGGCTTCTTTATTCAAGGCTTTAATTCTATTGTTACATTTTTCATTACTTTAATTATTTTTTGTGACTCGTGTCAGTATCATTTTGTATTAACTAGATCAACTCGATTAAAAATAGATTGTATTAGATGTGAGTGAAACTTGAAATTACATCAAAATATTTTAATGTTCAAGTCTAAAACTGAAAGTTTATTTTATCATCATCATTCTCTCTCATCTCAAGATATGTAGCGCAAGATATGCTGATATTCTACTTGGCCCTTAGCATGTACTCGCCTAGATTTAAGTTCTTTAGCCTTTAATTTTATTAAGGCCACCACATGCGTCTGTTTAAGCAGATGACGAGGTTGTCGTCTGCTTATAGGTTGGCCAACAAGAGGAGACTCATAAAAAACCTAAGTTAGATAAGTTATCGTATTGCTTATTTATTACCAACCTCATTCATTCAGTCATTTTGATTTGTAGGGTGTTACGGTAACATTACACCTTTTAAATCACAATGACAATAATTCACTTTACATAATTTAACACAAGCAAATTAGTGAACATTATAGCAAGAATTTACTAAGTATTTTATTGCGACATTTGGAAAAGTAAATAAATAAATAATCATTGTTAATATGGTTAATTTTATAACGTTGGTCTTGTTAGCAATGGAATCTTCGGGGCAATTTCGTATGTCACTTCAATGTAAATCTTATACAGGGTATTCTATAAGCGCGTGGTCATATTGATGTTAGCGGTAGTTGACATACATTAAGGAAAAAATATCAAATCATAAAAATTGAGACTATATCAAAAAATCGACCACGAAAACAAATAGGTACTATATTTCGAAGAAATTACGGTTCAATCAGTCTTATACAATTGGTGACATCAAATCTGTGATTAAACTAAATTAAATGCCACCAACTTGCTTGAATAAACTTGCTTGACAAATTGCTTGAAAAGTCATTTCTTAGGAACTTTTAGTCGTTTTTTCTGGTCGAATTTTTTGAGTCTTTTTTGTTATGCTATTGTTCCCATAATGTATATCAGCTACCCAACGTCACCCTTAAATATGACCACGCACTTCTGGAACACCCTGTATAAGATATTTACATTGAAGTGACGTACGAAATTGCCCCGAAGTTTCCATTTACAATAAGACCAACGCTATAAAAATTGACCATATTAATAATTGTCGCAATAAAAATAAAGCAAATTCTTGCAATGATTTTCAATGTGCAATTGTTTCAATTAAGTTTTTGGTAATAACCCGCAAATCAGGCAAAATAACACAATGTTTCGCATGGTTACAACATACAATTTTGTCAACTTTATCGTCATTTTGTTTTTAGAGTAATATACCTACATCGTGTAACAGAATAAACGCAATACCTCTTAAGGGGTCATTGTACTCAACATAACAAACAACTTTTACAATGGCACCAATCCTGAAATCGCTAAAAAAATCAGCTGTTCAGTACATTTGTCGATTTACGCGCACATAAATGTATGGGGAGGCCGATTTTTTTTCGCGATTTCGGAGTTGGTCCCATAGTAAAAATTGTTCGTAATGTTGAGTACAATGACCCTTTAAGAGGTATTGCGTTTATTTTGTTACACGTTGTATACAGCGTTTAAGGGACATCGACGCACAAACGAATACCATGGATCCAGGACATGATTGTGGACCCCCACGCGTTGGAATTTTTCGTCGGCTTTTTCCTCATTTTTTCATTTTTATCAGGCGTTTTTTTTACCCTAAACTGTTCATAATCGTTATTGCCAACCCAATGTGATTTTTCATAAAAAAATACCCATGTGTGTGTAGTGTCTAACATACCGTCTAGAAAAGACATTTTTCATGTGTGGTCTGTAAACCGATCATTAGCGAGATAAATGACTTCTACAATTTGGTTAATGGCATTAAGTGTAGCCTTTTCGTGAAGTTTGCGTTACGATGTCCCTAACACCCTGTATAGGGTGACTGGTAATTAGTGATCGATACTTAAACACATGATTATACTCATGATACCAAACAACTTTTACTATGGGACCAAACCTGAAATCGCGAAAAAAAAAATCAGCTGCTCCCTTTTTTTTTTTTTTGTTTTAGAGGATGGGAAATCATCAAATGACCCCTCCCGCTCTGGGTGGAGCGGCAGGGAGTGTCAGACTTTTACTGACTAAAACCCACCCTTAGTCCTCCTAGTGCCTTTCTTCCCAGGGCCGCGGTAACTCTTTCGAACATATTCCGCAACCCTGGCAGGCTCTGGCGGGCCCCGTCTCCGTTGTTGACTGCTCGTTGCTGACGGCGCGTTTGGAGTGAAACGCGCCGTCGACTCTGGCCTGACCTGATCGGACTGCTGCTCCCTACATGTTGACGAGTTATGCGAACACGAATGTATGGGACAGATTTGATTCTTCTGTTTTTTTTTCGAGATTTCAGGTTTGGTCCCATAGTAAAAGTTGTTTGTTACCATGAGTATAATCATGTGTTTAAGTATCGGTCACCAATTACCAGTCACCCTATATAGATACATAGATAGATCATTAGACTTTAGGCAAGCAATGAAAACGAATTTATTTTTATGACTTTAATAACAGTGATGAAAGGCTACATTAGTATTATAATAATATACATGAATACACGTGTTTCAATATTGATAGTGCAATTAAAAATAGTAAAACGTAAAAAAGATCTGGATTTTATAAAAGATATTGAGAAGTTATAATATAGTACAAATAAATTGTTATTTGAGTTCTTGATAATTCTTTACCGTTGAAGAAATCACAAAGACAAAAAATATGCATTTACATTTTGTTGTACAATCAAGTATTGGTATACTTAACTGTACAATTTGCAGGTACCTACTAATAACAAATTAAACAAACGTATTTAATAAGTTCATGGCCTAAGCTAATTCAACACACAGCAACATTTTGATTCAAATTCGACAATTGAAATGCAACTAATCATAGTAATGTGAGAACTGCAACAAAGCCACAGTGTAGGTAGTGAGCAGAAAGATCACACTCAGTATCATGCTCATGTCGACTGAGAATAGCCGCCATATTGTATACTTGAACGTATGTTGCTGGAAGTACATCATACCGTCTTCTATTGCTTCACGTGTTGTAACTCCTGAAATATTTTTTTTTAAATTATGTGGCCAGTCAGTATAGTTAATAGTATGGGTGACTATATAGTCCTCCTGATCGATTTCGGCCAATCTCAACGGCTAAGACTAGCCATCGACGCGGGACATATTATAGTGCACAAGTGTGTGCGCAAACGCAGGTGCACTCCCTCTTCCATCACTCTCATATTCCGATAGGACGGCAACCCAACACGACCGGCGAGAGATCTGGCGCAGGACCAACGGCTTAACGTGCTTTCCGAGGCACGAGGGTGTCACACCACCAACTTTCAAACTCCGGGCAGTCACAGAGAAATTCGTAATGGAAAAACCCAATGACACTTTATGCCCGACCTGGGAATCGAACCCAGGACTCCACACATGGCAGTTGCGCTTGCGACCGCGAGACTAACGGAGCCGTAAAAAAAACGGTCGGGTGACTATAAAAGAGCGTAATATGTGCTTATTTTTTTTCTGGTAGAGTAATTGAGTCTGAACTCTAAATTGATGTGATAAAAATAGAGAAGTAACATGAACTGGATTCACGAATTTTTATCGACTATGCGAGTGACAAGCAGATCTGCAAGCCACGTTAATTTTAGAACCAGGCGATTAAGCACGACATTATTATGTATGTAGTATAAGAACTTTACCAGATTCATGGTCTGCTAAAGTTCTCATAATTTATGGGACTCGCCAACTAGGCCCTATTTATAAAGCTGAAGAGTTTGTTCGGTTGAACGCGCTAATCTCAAGAATGTGACGCAGACGAAGTGGCGTCAGCTAGTTGTTTAGACAAAATGTAATGTAGTAAACAGTTACCTTGACAAAAAAGCAGGGTCCATATTGGGTGGTTATATGATAAATTTTCTGCCTCACGACCAGAAACTGTAATTGGTGAGAAATCTGTTCCATCCTGGATAGTCAAATAGTTTTCTGATAGCTCTTGAACGAATGAATCCCTCAAACCACAATTTATAAAAAACATTGACATATATATATCAAGCTATGAAAATTTCTTGAAACATCTCCTGGTTATAGAGACAGTTTACTCAAATAAATATAATATGGTATTTAACCTTTACACCAGAACAGAAAACCACGTGGGCAGAAATTCTTGCCCCCAAAAATATAATAAACTAAACTCGAGAGACTGGTACTTCATCGTCTAATGACACATTTTGCAAATTGTCTATGTTTCTCATTTTATTAATAAACGCTGGGAAATTTTCTAAATTTAAAAGGAATAGAATATTTGCTGCGTAGAAATCTGTTTGGAACCCCAAACGAAATGTATCCGAAATGTGGCTTGTAATCATTGTGTGTACACAGGCTGTTATTATTGTGAAGCCGACAAACACACAGTAAGTTTTTGCGAAGACTGTTACTAATTTATTTGTATTTATCTTATAGTACAGTCCGCAAATTAGACGAATGAACATTATGGTGTTTACGGTGATGATGGATTTAAAAAAAGGCATCTTTGTTAATTTGTCATAAGTATTTGAAAGTATTCGAATAATGGGTAAGGTTGGTCCAAAGGCCCGTCCAAAACTGTATTGGGTTGACAATATCGTCAAAAAATGAGGGTCGTAAGGAACCGGGTAGTATGGGAGGAGAAATTAGTCTTTACCCAGCAGCTAGTGTTTTAAAGCAAGAATGATGATGTCGTGAATATAGACAGAGGATACAATTTTGTGTCCCAGAGGTTTTGTGTTGTGTGGTTGGTATGACACTAACTTGGCTGTATTTATTTTGAGCTACATAATGTAGCATTGGCACGTGAATGATAGCCTGACATTAATTATTTTTACCTATATCAAAATAATATACAAATGGATTATTAGCGTTTCATTGTTTTAACAACAAAAATGTGTACCTATATTCTAATTTGGGATGTTACATAAGTGCTATAGGATTAACTTTTCTATGTTGATCGGTTTTTTAACATTTGCAACAGATTTTTCCATTTGCTCAAGTCGGCGTCCATTTAAATCTGCGTGCTACATCTTCCATTTATTTTCATCTGCCCTTGCCACAAATAACTTGGGTTTGAAGCAAAATGTCTTTCTCTTCCATTCTTCCATTATGTTTTGATGTATGTGCTGTTTCTTTCATTATTTTTTTCTTCTTAAATATCTGCGTATCCAAAGATTATGCCAATTATATAGGGATTAGTATAGTCTCATAATTCTTTTGTTTGATTTCTCTTTCAGAGCGGATTAACTGAGTATTGTTTTCGCGTCATCAACTTTGATAAACCTCTCATCAACTTTTAATTTTATTGTGTACTTTATAACTAGCTTTTCTCCTTTAATGATACTTTTTGTTTGTATAAATCTTCCTGGCTCTATAAATCTTTAACAGGATCGGGCCTTACATTATCTACTGCATGCCACATGAGTCTTGGAATAAAATAAGCACTTATTAATGCGAACTTGAATCCTGCAAAAATGAACGTCCCAAATTTACAATGACCTGCACCCTAGATAGAGATAGAGATACGACGTGAGTACCAATAGGCCATCTATTGGTACTCACGTCGACACGATAAAAAGATTAGGAGCAAAAGGACCAGTTCCCAAGGCAGACGACAGTCTGTACGGGAAAGGGAGACGAAGGGATCCTGGGAAGGGATCCCTGGGATGTTCAAATGTTAGGAACTTGATATACAAAGCGCTCTGGGCGCGCGGCATCGCTTAATATATTTCGTTCTTTTGACACCATACATTTTATCTTGTCAGCGTCCTGTCCGCTTTGTATAAGTCATCAACTCCCTTAGACAAAGGTCCAACTGTGGAACATCCAGGAAGATTTGTTTAAACCTATAATAGGCAAAGTACAGTTGCTCAGTTCTTACATTTAGATTTATTAAAATAGCCCATGTAGGAATAAACCTGTTAGACCTAAGGTTTAAAAGCTAGTCCAATTCAGTGCACCACAGATATGGATCACTTCCAGTTAATCTGGCAACGAAAGTAACAAACGGTTACTGTCAACGGTCTCGGAACGTAAATATGTAGGTAAAATAGTGCGATTACTTGAAGAAATATTGTGGGGATCCGGTTGCGAATAGTAGTTCTGTTTTATTAACTGCACCACGCGGGTTTTGTGTAGAGGCGTAGATGTCACTTTTATTTGATGTTTTGTTGGACATAACGATTTCTTCACAATCATTGACTTATAGTAGGCTAGGGCGGACTGTAAGTTTTTCTGAAATTTGCCCGTAATTGACCCGCCTGGACCAATTCTACTAGTTCTTAAACAACGTTCACATTCGAATCTCAATCGCAAACTGACAAAAATTTATGAAAAGTAAGGCTTTTTGAGAGCATGCGAATGCAAACGTTAGTAGAATTGGCACTCAGTATGAACTCGCCAGGCGGTCGGCAATCTTCGGTAGCGGTCGTATGTCGGAGTCATTAAAACTGCAGGCATACATGTCCAAGAAAACTGGCTGGGCTGGTCTGGAACTGTTTGATCAAATAGAAATGCGAAATTTCGTGTTTCTTCATGCCATTTGACGACTCTTTTTTGATCAAATATTCCCACAGACATTCATGCCAATTTGATAAAACTGTTTGATCAAATTACTTAAACATGTATGGCCCGCATAACCCACAATTTGCAACTCGTAAGTCGAGACTGCTACCACGGCCACCATTGCTCTTCCTTCAATATTTTTCTTTCAATAGCGTATATTGTCCCACAGCTCTGCAAAGGCCTCCCCCAAATCTTTGCAGACACTCTTTTCTTGCGCCACCTGGAACTAGCCTTCGATAACATAACTTGGTTAAAATGCTTCGTTTGTTAGTGGTGTCAAGCAAGATTGCTGTGGATCTTCAGGTTGATTCCCAGGTAGACAAAGTGTTGTTGGGTTTTCCATTAGGGACGGTCTCAGTTAGCCCGGATTGTTGCCGGCCTACATTTTTGCCAGTTTAAAACCAACCAGCTCGACCTCATTACATAGGATTAAGGAACATCAAACGGGCCTGTGCGTCTCACATCCATCAGATTCCCACAGCCTGCATCAGGTCATCGGTTCACTTTGTCGGAGGCCTTCCAACGATACGTCTTCCGGTTCAAAGCAATATAAAATCTATACTAATAAAACTAGCTGCCGCCCGCGGCTCCGCACGCGTGTAAATTTGAAAATTATCCCAAGGGATTGTACTCCCGGGATAAAAAGTTCTATGTGTTATTCCAGACTATAATCTACATTTTTGCCAAATTTCATCAAAATCCGTTCAGTAGGTTTTGCGTGATAGAGTAACAAACATAATATAGGTACATACATCCGTCCATCTTCACAAACTTTCGCATTTATAATATTTGTAGGATTATATTATAGTAGGAAGAATAGTAACAATGCAAAAACTGTAGGTACTTACATTGAATATTACTCAAACTCTGACGACACGGTTGGCGCGGTGGTTGAGCGATCGGCTGCTGCGCTGCGTGTCGCGGGTTCGATTCCCGCACGGAACAAATGTTTGTATGGCCTGCAGATACTTGTTCCGGGTGTGGCTGTTTGTGTATGTGAATTTGTATGTTTGTAAACGATACAGGAGTTATTCCTAGTGTGGGGCATTGTTTTAAAAAAGAAATTAAAAGAATACTTGCTGCGTGTTTTACAAACGATACCGAAGCCAAAAAAGTTTCTCATTACGAAAAATTACTTGAACAGAAGAAGTGATACAGCCTCTTCTCTTCCAAATTCCTAATTCTAAGAGCGGTGAAGCAATGCTAGATATTGACTGTTCGTATATCTTATTTTAGCGATCTTACCAAGCGACATCATTTTACTTTCCGACATACACGCGAACGAAGTCGCGGGCAACAGCTAGTGAAGGAATATAGTCGTATCGCGAATTTTCTAATCAAATAAAATTTTGCCTGGTGATCGAACCCATCGCCACAGGCTCACTGATAAGATGTTATGCGAGAACCGGAACGGTTGCACCCCACCGGCGTTAAAACCGGCTGCCGGGAATAAAAGCAATAAACACACCCCGTCAGCCTATTTCTCTTTCATTTATCTTAGAAGCCGGGCCGGACAGGTTTGCTACCATATAATTTTTATGCAGTGTTGGTACTTTGTACAAGTTACGTGCAAATGGTGATTTATATGATCATTGAGGTGATTCTGTAATTAGACGTGTGATGTAGTTGAAGGTGTTTTCTAAATAATTTAGGGCAGTAGCAGCTCGTTTAAGGATTTTTCCTCGAAAAGGAAAATATTATGTTGTTGTTGCTGTTTTCAGAAAGCTATCAAAATTGATTCTATTTTCAACTGGAAGATCTTCCTGTCTCATGTTGCTTGGGGTCGGATAAAAATGTTTTCGTCTTCAATTTTGTCTTGTCAACCGTCACGCTATCACTAAATAATTTTGTATCGATCCTCATACAATCCATCCGCTGATCAAACAAAGCCTTGATAATATAAATTGTACCAATAAGTTTTCGCCAGAAAATCGAAATTGTAACATAGAAACTTATTTCTCAGCCACTGCCCGTATAAATAATCCTCCCGTGATCACTTATAACCTAACTTATTAGTCCATGTTCGTCCGTTGATCGTTAAGTCGCACGGCCACTTTTGAAATAATTTGCGTTAGTGTCATTGTTCCCACATTATTGTGGTTCTGGAGTGGCGACCGTGTACCGGAAGAAGGGAGGCCTGTGTCCAGAACTGGACGTCATCATCATCATTGTCATATCAGCCGAAAGACGTACACTGTTGGACATAGGCCTCCCCCAAGTGTCGCCACAAAAACCGGTCCTGTGCGTCTCGCATCCATCGGCTACCTGCGACCCTCACCAGGTCATCGGTCCACCTTATGGAAGGCCTTCCAACGCTGCGTCTTCCAGTACGCGGTCGCGACTCCAGAACTTTTGCGGCCCCAGCGACCATCTGCACTGGACAATAAGAATATTTGAAAATGGAAATGAATAAAAACATTCCACATCGACTCATCACACTTCTGCATATTATAGGTCTTTAAGCAGTGACCACAAATCTACTGAATGGGCCAATAAACTTATAGCTATGCCCCACACTGGCCCAGCATCGTCCATCATTTTAGAGTAACGGTTCTCAAGGTGGGAACGGGAGTATGTTTGTAGCTACATAAGTTATCCAATGGTGTTAATTGTTTATTTGATTAATAGTTTTACAGGCTTGGAGGGCAATGGGGAATGAATCAAAGATGTGTAGGAAAATATATGAAGGAGATAGCTTGGCATAGAGACTATGGAATTTGTGTAATTTCATCGACTTTGCTGAGAAAAGTGGACTTCACTTCTCCTCTAACTAAGGCTGCGATTCAACTTTCAAGCAACTAGTATGCTGGTTGAATTACGAGGCACCATCGAATTATTGCTGGTTGCAGGTGGAAAAGCGGCCATTGATTCGAACCTAGATCACAATGGTCGCATTATCGATGCATTGAAAACTTGCGCAACAGTGTTTTTTGGCAGTTTATACTATTTCTTAGGAAAAGATAACGTCACTTGAAACTTGGTTTGTATGGATGATTGAATGAGTAAGAATGGTACTCACGTGAAAAAAAATTGTCAAGGGGACTTCCGAGATGTTTTTTTAAATTTTGAACCGAAAACTATGATACGAACATGATGATCGTTAAAAAGAACTGTTATTTTTTTTTGTTCTCCTTCCGCTTGACCACTACCTCACCTGATGGTAAGCGATGATGTGGTCGAAGATGGAGCACGCTTGCCTAGAAGCAACCTATTCACTCTTGACTTAGACTCCCAGGTTGTAGCTATCAGGAAACACTGGGTATTCCATTGTTGAGCTATACGCACAATTAATGTGTTCCCAAAACGTTTAGTGCGTGTGGGTGGGATGTCTACCATATACCGGTGGTGCATCACCGTACGTCTTGTTGCACTGCGTATGAACACACAGTCTCAGAGAATAGCATAGCTTTAGTGCAATCATAACATTCCCAGCTACTATAATGTTTGTATTATGATAGTGTCATTTGTAGATCTATGCTAACGAGTGTCATCCAGTCCGTGTTATGATCACTAAAGTGACAATCAAGCAATGTCTCACGATGAATGAACCACGGAGTTATGTGGTCTAGAAATGATAGGAATGTTAGTTTATTTGTAATGGAAAAGACATTTGTGTCAATGGATTTTATTTTATTTATGGTGAATCTTTTATCATTAACTGAATGGAAATCAAGACTCGAAGTTGGTACTTGAATTTTACACGGTACGCTTTGAAATACTGTTATTTTATTTTGTAATTTGTGTCTTATAATATGTGTCTCCATGTTTTAGTTTACGTTAGGCAACCGTGTTTGGGACACAAAAGTTCACAAATTCATCAATTGTCGCTTCAATTGCTGCAAGGTGTTCCGATGAAAGGATAAATAAAAACATTATTCACTTTAAAGAAAACTAAACTAACTACAAACTAAAATATTGCAAAAAAAAATCGTTTTCAACGCTGTCAGCTGAATGTTTCAAATTTGAACTCAATCGGTTCAGTAGATTAGGAGCAAATTGGCTATGGCAGACGGACATACAGACATACGAGTGATTCTATAAAGGTTTCGGCTTTCCATTCGGTCGTACGGAACTCTAAATGTACGACATTCAGAGATACTGTAGCTTTTTAATATTTGCAATCGGATCAGCACTTTCAGAGATTAAGTAATGTTACAAATAATCAAGTTTGATGACACGGTTGGCGCAGTGGTTCAGCGACTGGCTGCTGTGCTACGTGTCGCGGGTTCGATTCCCGCAGGGAACAATATTTGTATGGCCTATAGATAGTTGTTCCTTGTCCGTTTGTTAGTGTATGTGAGTTTGTAAACGCACCCACAATATAGGAGAAATTCCTAGAGTGGGGCAAAGTTTTTATTAAAGAAAAAGAAAGCAATTTACCTTTTTAAATGATTAATTAAGATAACATCATTCAAACAACTAGGCAATAGATAAAACATATTCCTATTACATAGACCACCTCGAGGAATAAGTTCCACAGTAGCTACATAGGTAATCAGTGATCTAGCTCAATTTACAGCGAGACATCAGCACAGGATACGGTTAATATGCAAGAACATTACATGTGTGTGGTGTGTGACGCCCTTTTCCCTTTGGAAAAGTAATACTTGCTGCTAGTAATGACGACGTAAATGGTTAGTATGACATTTATTATTTCAAGTAGAAATACCACGCTTTTTCTTCCCGTGTAGGATAGTAGGTTAATGATTATGTTGAGATCTCCTTGAAGCGAGTAGGCGAGCCATAGGCCCATATTCCAAAATGTAAACTCCAACTCAACTGGAACACCAACTCCATCGGAGCTTGTCATAAATTGAAGTTCTTGCATTTGTTTGCTCATCTCTCGAGTACGAAAACGTCAATTAGACAAGCTTTCATTGACATTTTCGTGCTCATGTTGGAGTTCGAGTTCATGTTGGTTCATTGTTGAATTATGAAATATGGGCCATAATCTCATAGTAGTCGCTGAAACAGGCTAAGAGCGGCGCCGAGACGACTAGCCGGTTTATTTTGGCGATATCTCACCGTGTACACTTAGGTGAAGTGAACGCCAAGTGAGCTGTCATTTCATCTTGTTTATATAGTTTGACAGCTCACTTTGTGATCACTTCACCCAAGCCTTCACTTCGATATGTTTACAGAATCGCACTGCTGGACGCGTACCACAAAGGGTGGTTTTAGGTGCCGCAAGTAAACATGTAGGGGAGGCCCTTGCCAGCTGTGCATACAAAATACCATATGACATTTAGCTTAAATAGCTACGAAACATTAACGGAGCTACGGAACATCATCATCTGCCTAGCTTTTTCCCAACTACATCGGTTCCCAGTTAAATCGGATTCAGTTGAATACCAATATTTTACGTGGAGCGGCTGCCTACCAGACCTCCACAACCCATTAAACTGGGTAAAACGGTACTTCTTGGCAAGTCTGGAGTCAGATGTTTTGGCTTCTGACAATTTGTTGCAACTGCCAAAGATCTCCAAATAACAGCCGGGACCAAGAGCTTAACGTGTTTTCCGAGGCACGGAGGAGTCTCGGTATGTTACACGACGATGATCACCCATCCACAGACAAACCTCGGCAAGCGTTGCTTGACCTTGAGGATCGGCCGTGTGGCTGTTACAATTTAGCCACGAGCACGATACTTAAACAGGAGCAAAAAGTAAAAAAAATTAAATAAACATATCAAGTTCTACAAACTACCACATAAATCATTTACTTCACAATCCAACAAACAAAACATTACTCTTTGTTAAGCATTAAACTATAAAGTAGCGAACAGAATATAAATAATACTTTATCTTGGAAGCAGCTGTAGCCAGAGGAAATGGCTGATGTAGATAACTCTATTTAATGTCGTATGTCGCTGTATTTTTATACCACCTGCCGTTCTGGGGCTATTATGTGGGTCTCACTTGTATTGATGGTAAGAAATTAAGTTTTGTGGGGTTTGTATTGAAGTTAGTTGCACAGTCTATAGAATATTTAAAAAAGCAAACTTTGGAGCATAAGTTTTTAGAGGTAGAGAAAATTAAAGTCCCGCATACCTCCAATGAAAAGGGAGGATCCTCCGACCTGACGGTTGTTGTCTCTGGCAGGCAACTGCCCGATAGTTGATATTCGGGCTGTTGTTCTAACATGTTAAATTCGCACGGAAAACTCTGATACCGCGATGCAGGATTTCGTTCAGTTGGTTCGTGGCTGGCGAAATAGATGGCGTTACGTTTATTTTTGTTGCGATGTAGATTTTGTTACGTTGGTTTTTTGTGGCAGCATTGATGTCGCTATTGGTTGCCTTCTTATTTGCTTATGTTAAATGGATAAATAGAACGGGAACGCATTTAGAGAGATCTTCTTCTTCGCTTCGCTTTAAACAGAGTGGTCATTATCACTATGGATTCTGTTCAATCGCTGGTGTTGGTGAACTCACCTCACGACATCTCTGTCTAGTTCTGTTAAACGATAGTGTGGCGCATTCAGGCTTCAACCGCGGATTTAATCTGGTCGGTCAACCTGATAGGTGATCCTCTATTCGAATGCTAGTTTGAAGAGAAATTAGCGGGAAGAAATTAAGATTCTAGGGCAGCGTTTCTCAACCTCGGTCGCGGGCGGTATTGGGATGGGTGGAATACAAGAAGAATTGCTTAAATTTCAGGGTGAAGGAGTACTATGAGAAAGATTTGTTAGAACGTCTTATGAAATTGGGCAAAATTTTCTTCGAAACTCTATCAACGATAACTGGTGATACGTGTTCCTCAAATATGCGTGATGGATTATGACCCACTTCTTATCCCAGAGAAGAGCCCTGTATCTCAGTAATGGCGTAGATGCAGGCTCATTATGAAAGAACATTCTTTTTGGGAATTAAATTTTACGACGTCTTTAATACCTAACGTTTTAAGTTTTCTTTTAATATAAAACCTACCAACTTTTCTATCACATGTTGCATGAATTGGCAAGAAAGAATCTTCAATAAATACGAGTATGACGTTGCTTTTACAAATTATGTTCCATCTCAGTGAACTCGTTAACTATCGTCAGTACTTTAACTATCCAACTTTTACTTCTATTAACAGTCAGCCGAAGATTACTAAAGGCAAGTAAGTACTTCACACTTGAAAACAGATAATTATATCGAAACTTTTAGAAAGTGTAAGTTCTTTAAAACTGTTCGGTAGTAATGATTCTGAATATTTAAGGCTGTTTCTGTATTGTCATTTTAGTTGCTTTCTGAATGAATTTGGTGGGTTCAAATGGTGTCGTTGAAAGTGAAATTAACATTGTTATGTATTTTTAACAGACTTCAAAAAGGTTCTCAATTCGGTTGTTTTTTTGTGTTTGTTACCTCATATCTCCATTTATGAACCGATTTGAAAAATACTTAAGTGAAAGGATACTTTACTTTTTTACTTCTCGATTGGTCCCATTGAAAATTTATCAAAATCGGTTCAGTAGTTTGGTTTTTTGAATCCAAAAAGCTGAAAAAAGAAATTGGAAAAAATCATCCGTATGACGAAATTGCGTATTCTGCTTTCCTGTGACTTTCCAATGGTGATGTTAGGCGTGGGGTAACACTAAAAAAAAATGGTGTTTTTGTTTCGTAATTTAACACCGACATCCGAAATTAAAGTTATTTTGTATTTTGTAGTGTTTTCTTTAGGAAGTTGGTTTTTTTTTGCGAAAAAGTTTTTGTATAGTATCTAAGTTCGCTCCAAGACATGCATCACCGATGTTGGAGACTTTGTGAAGGTAAAGCGAAATTGCGTGACCGACGAAAGATGGTCCAGGATCGCCAGGCCATGTGTGCCTGACTGGTTGCCCAGCTGTGGGACACAGGCTTATACACACAAGTAAAACATACGTTTTTACTGTCAATTGGGTCCATTTACTGGGACACTGCATGACAGAATTAGCTACTTGAAAACCAAAATAAAATAATTTTCTGTTTAAAACCTATCCCACGGTAGGTTAATAATTTAAATAAATAATTAAACACATCACGTCACGTTATATTATTTCATTTAAAATGCATCGGTACCAAGCATTTGAACATTAATAATGAATAAATATCAAGAAGAACATATTGACTTTGCACCCCACCATGCATATTAATAAGGCTAGTGATGCGCCCAACTTTCTTTCGGTATCTATCGATGATACCAATTCGTTATATACCGATATTAATCGATTACTTCAAAGCGAAAGTGTCGTAGAAAATTGATGTTGATTGAAGTGATGGGTGGCAAATAAAAGTGAGTAAAAATTATACGGTTTGTTTCAAGATAATCAGTAATTGGGCGTGAAGTAACCCATCGATTTAGGAATCTGGAGTAAAAGGGAAAAGAGAAATTAAGCAAATAAGCAGTAAGTTAGTCAAAACAAATAAAATCTTCTAAACTGCCATCTAAAAATATAATTCTATCACCGAAAGCGATTGATAATAGTTCAAAACAATTGCCAGTGTTGATAAAGTTTTATTCTGTCTAGACCCTTAAGTGCATTAAAATTAGAGCGTTAACAGCATTATAATAATTATATTTTCATATTACATCATCTCATCAACTTTCAAAAAAGAAAAAACAAAAAATGTGCTCGGCAAATTCAAAGACAACCGTTTTATTTTACAAAAAATGCTATCTTGTTATCTGTCGCATGCAAAGTATTTTTTAAATAGTTAATTAACCAGGTAATCGTCTGTAAATGCTGCCATTTAAGAGTTTAATTAAAAGGTCTTAATTGTAATTTATTGAAGTCTTTATTTTTCAAGATAACGTTTTATGAGATGAATATCTCATTCAGTAGCTGCTTCTGTAACGGTTTTTTTAGTAAGACTTGAATATATTACTGATCTTGCCTATTAGATAATCCATTAAGATTACGGTGTACTATGAATTCTTGTTTTAAATATAAAAGAAATAAGTGTCATTATTTTGTTTTCATTAAAAGTTATTTTGTTTAAAACCTATCTTACATTATAAACTAGCTTTTGCCCGCGGCCCCACGTCCGCGTTGATGTCAGTTATCGCGTAAAAAAAGTAGTCTATGTCCTTCTCCATATTCGAGGCTATATATCTGCCAAATTTCATGACGATCCGTTCAGCCAACTTTCAGAAAGCGTAACAAACAAACTCACTTTGGCATTTATAATATTAGTTAGGATGCGAAAGTGACTTTATTACCTCTTCACGTCCTAACGGATGATCAGATTTAGATAAAACTTGACACATGAGTAAACCATCTCCTGGAAATGGACTTAAAGATACTTTTTATTCCGGGAGTATGTTACCTTTCAAAGTCAAAGTCAAAGATTTATTTGCAGATAAATATGGTTACAGAAGTTCTCACAGTATTATAATAGTAGCTTAACATATTTAATCATAACATAATGACATGCAAATTTTGGTATCTAATAGGTACAATTAGGTCTGAAGGAATTCTTTAATAGTATGGAAGGAATTCTCAATTAGCCAACTGCGTAAAGCCCTTTTGAAGCGGACCATTTGGTTCTTTAATTTGGTTAGGAATCTTATTATAAATCTGCATACACATACATCTTTGGAAAATATCTCACATACACATGAGTGATGCCGCGGGCGGCTCCTAGTATTAAATATTCGCTATCAATAATGTTTTTTTTTTATTTAAATAGCTAGATTTTATAATTTTCCCAAGAAATGCTAACCTACATATTTATTCCTTTTTTAACGAGCTACATAAAAAAAAAACAAATTCTGTTTTTGGTTTAAGAACTGTGTGTGTGTGTACTGTATGGTACTTTAGGTACGATTATAATTACTAGACGCTAGCCTTATTCAAGAAAAATATACAAATTAAAATTTTATTTAAAAGTCTAAAATTCACTATCATAAACGCCTTCCATTCACACCGAACACTTAAAAATCTTTCCTCACATCAGAAAAAAAGCAAAATAAACTCGATATTATAATTACCACGCACGTCCATCCCTAGTGGTTCTCATGGAATGCTTCACGCTATGCGCACACGACGCAGTTATTAGCAAAGGGCAATGCTTTAAAAAACAACCGTCTACTTGGTAAATCTTGAACATTATTTTAGTAAGCTTTGCAGGCATTTCTTTGGTTAAAGTACAGATTGTGTTAAAGTGAGAAATCTTTTTAAGTTTTAAGGGGCAGAGGGCTGGCCTTTTCTTTGGCCAACGAATCGGCATTGCCATTCAACGTGGCAATGCGGCCAGTGTTCTGCGCACTTTTCCCGTTGACAATATCCCGTTGGTAATGTGGACGAATTTTTCGATGCCCTATGAGTTCTTCCCCTCCCCTTTTTACTCCGCTTTTATATTTTCTAGTAATAGTTTGTATTCAGTATCTTTAAGTTTTACATTAGTGGTAACTAGTTTTAAAATTGATAAATAAATTATTAAAGGTATTACTCAGCACAAAAAAAGTTTTAAGGCTATAATAATAATCCTAGACTTGTTCCTGAGTGATGGGAAAATTTGGGATTGTCTATGCCAACTTTTCAACCAAGGGCCCATTTTCAATGGGGTTGGCCAGTGAAAACTTTAGGTAGATGGCGCTAGCATAGCTTTCACCTGTCATGTTTGTGTTGTGTTTTGGCTTTACTTGTTGAGTGCGTTTTTTTATAATATTGAAAGAACTGTTGTGAACGAAACATGTATTCGACATGGCGGATAAGTGGGTTGAAAGCTGAATTGAAGAAATGAGGTGCATCTTTACGAGGAAGGAAAGCAGACCTAGTCGACAGGTATAACCTTATAACCATAAATCACAAATTTTCCCTTCTAAATACATGATTTTGAAAGGGTGATTGCTAGCTTGGTTCTCGTTTACCTAATGTACTTTGATACAAAACGTTTTATCGAAAATATAAGCTTTCGAGTTAGTGCTTTTTAAGTTTTTTCTATAAAGAATGAACTCTTGTTTTGTTTACAGATTAGAGCTGTATGACCGGAATCTTTACTTTGGAAACACAGGAACTCAAAGGCACGATGATCCTCCTCACTCTAGCATGTATCGGGACATTATCAGCAATACTAATTAAAAAAACATATTAATTATAAATAGGCTGTAGGTAGGTTACGATACCTGTAATAAGATTTTCAGATTTTTTTGTTCTTGTTTTCTTTAGTGTATTATTTGTTATTTTATTAGGGTGTGACAATAAAACTAATAAACATAACTATTTGAATTTCTTTTTATTATTTATAATCCTTACTCTAAAATTACACAACAGTAGGTAATCATATAAAAAATATTTCGGATGCCACATAAAATGAGACTAAAGGTGTCTGCAAAATTTTATAAGTTTTTGTTAAGCCTATTAATCTTTCTATGTGTACTCTTAGACTTTCAAGTTTCTGATCACGCGCGCTTTAATACAAAACCTGACAAATGTGATCTGCCTTTCAAGAAATCGGGTATATTAATTGACACATTTTTCACTGCAAACAAGTCCTGGACATTAAATTAAATCCTCTATCAGCCATGACACCATCACAATATCGCCTTCATCTCACAAAGTAATCAATGAGCTGCGTTCAATCATCATCTTGGGTAGAAATATATACATTGTCGGGAAGAGTCAAATCTTCTGAACTGGTAGTTTGCACAGCTGATGTGTCTATCTCTTCAAAAAGTGCTTTTCTAATATTTCGGTTTGATAACTGCTCTTCTCGAGCTTGAGCTTCTTGAGAAAGAGTTTTAGTAGTCCAGGGAAACAATGTTGGGACTGCTGATTTTTTCAGGTAACGGTGCTTGTTTTCAATGCCTTGAAACAACCAAAAAGGATAAAGAACACATTTTTATTACGATGCCGAATATTTTAAGAATACAATTAATGTGACGTACCTGTATAAAAACTAGTTTTATGGTAATCTGTTTCCAAAAATGTTTACGACATAACCTCGAATTTTATCCGGCTTGAAGTTTTGTCTCCTTATGGCTTTTAGCCACTTTTTTGTCACTGCTGAATCTTTAGGAAACTGATGCGCACCTATTTCCTTACAAAAGGGGTTTTTCACAGATCTTCGGAATTGTGAAAATAATTAGTTATTCAAAATGTTCATAGAAAATTCTTATATTTTGGTTAAAGCTATGCTAGCGCCACTTTGACAGTTGCCAACCCCATTGACTGATCACTTCTATTTGTAGGAGAAATAAGGTGGTTTGACATAATTTCTATGCAAAGCTGTCAAACTGTAATATTTATGCTTTGGAATATAGTTATTTGACTATTGAAAACGTGGCCCTAACTATTAAATGTTATTAAAGCAAAAGAATTTTATTTTTAATAAGCTTTTTGCAGTGTATAGGGTGATTGGTAATTAAGTTTCCTTGAAATGGGTTAGTCTAGAGATGATTTGCAAAGATGTTGACCCGGAAAACTTGGAGTGGTTTTCGAGTATACGTGTTTTTTTTTTTAATTTTCTGCCTCACGATCAAAAACTGCAGATGATGAGAAAACTGTTCCACTCCGGATAGTCAAATTATATTTTCGGATAGCTCTTGAATGAATGAATCCCACAAACATCAATTAATAAAAAAATGCCATATATTTGGAAATTAAGTTCAACCTATGAAAACTTCTTGAAAAATCTCTTGGTTATTGAGACAGTTTACTGAAATTAAATACTTCCTCTAACTTAAACGTACAAATTACAAAAAAACACTTCATAACTTACTTGTTTATTATGCTTTCTAAAATCGTATATATTTGGCACGTGTTGGAAAAATAAACTCAATTGTTTCAGAAAAGGATGTCTATATAATAATACTTTGACGATGATACTTGGTAAAACACATTTTTTTTCTATGTACGCCTTGCTTATTGGGAATTTTCTTAATTTCGGTATGTGCTATTTGATTTAATGCGACTGTTCTGGTTGTTTAAATCTCTCACCACCAGAGGGCCAATTCTATTTATTTTTAAGCAACATTCGCATTCGCTTAACAGTTGCAATCTGACAGAAAATCCTTAATTTCCATACATTGTTGACATATTGCAAATGACATGCGTATGCGATCGTTGCTTATAAATTAGTAGAATCGGCACTCTGATGTTTTTACTTACGTTATTATACGGTGAAAGCAGTGACTTTCTTTTGTTTTATCGTGGTAATTTCAACGGGATGAAATCAATAAATTGGAGATCAATAATAATAAAAAGCATTCATAATGTAAAAAAGATATTAAAAAGCTTTCAGTTTTGTGAACTATTAAGTGATTGATTTTCTTGCAAAACAGTTAGGTACTTAAGCAGACACAAGATTCACATGCATGAAAAGTACATACTCATACTCAGAACTAATCGTGTATGCCATACACAATGAAGAAAACATTAACACCGTGCAAATATCGATCCAGCGTCTCATTGTCCATTCATAGAAAAGCAATCGCATTGGTCGATCAAAATTAAAATGAAAATATTTTAGACTTTTCTTTAGACACTCAAAGCTAAGTAAATAAGAGGAAATAAAATATTGTATTTACCTAACCAATTTAGATAATATTACTAATCAAAGAGCTCGTGGCTGAAGAATAAACGCCGCATGGGTTGATGTTCAAGGTTAAGCAACGCCTGCCGAGGTCGGTCTGTGGATGGGTGACTATCTAAAATAACGAGATTCCTCCGTGCCTAGGAAAGCATGTACTCGTAAAGCCATTAGTCCCGGCTATCATTTGTACCTACATCTTTAGCAGTCGTTACGGATATCAGAAGCCAGAAAATCTGACTCCAGTCTTGCCAAGAAGTACCGTGTCACCCAGTTAATGGGTTGTGGAGGTCTGGTAGGCAGCCGCTCCTCGTAAAATACTGGGATTCAGCTGAATCCGGTTTGACTGGAAGCCGACCCCAATATAGTTGGGAAAAGGCTAGGCTGATTATGAACTAACCAATTTAGTTACTATTTGTAGATTTTATTTTATCGTATGAATGGTGTTATGATGTCAACTAGGGACAAGCCCACCACACCACATTCCCAAGCCACTGCAACTTCTGAAAGCCAGAATCAACAGTGGTGATCACCAGAAAAAACGCCGAGTCAATGAAGCTCGACGAGTCCCAGAGAAATGATTCAACTGTCTTGGATCCCGCAACGAAATTAATCAGAAAATAACAGCGCTCCAGCAGGAAAAAAATATATAATTTCCACTTCCCTCCTTATTAAGCAGAAAACAGAACAGAGCTAGGCCAAATAGGCACCAAGGGACATAATACAACTGGGTTAAGCCCAGTTGCTAAGCACCACGGATTATACATTAACACTAATAATAATGGGTCGGTCCTAAATTGTGAGCTACTTTTGATGCCAGTAATAGGTATGGCAAAGTCGCTTAATCGCTCCAACTAGGGACAATATAAAACTGTGATGCCTTATAAAAAAATTGTCAGGGGCCAGGGGCATAACGTCATTAATTATTGTGTGCGATTGACAAACTCAGTCGAAATGTCACGTATTTGTCACCGAAAGTTGCAGAATCCGCAAACTTGTAATAAAATTTGTTTTATTTTAATTTCTCGATTTATTATGAAAAATCGTTTTGTGTACAATAAATCCCATTCAAATTTAATAGTTTCCAATGTATGTCTAATTAAGAAAAAATTGTTATAATTTCACGCGATATTTTACAATCTTACGGCATTTTCAGGTTTCTAGTGACATTTTCAATCAACCTTATATTTTAGCAATTCGGCACGTTTGTCTAGAATCTTTGGTGTTCCCATTTCAAAAAACTTTTTTCATAAAAATGCAACCGACTTCCAAAGAAAAACTTTATAATTTTTCACTTTTTAGTGCTGCCCACCAAAAATTCTTACCACAATTATTAGGTACAATTACAATTTAATTGTCTATTGTCTATTTCCGAAATTCCGAAATCGATCGGGAAAGAGGTTTCTCTTAAGAACAAAAAAAGTAAGTCCGTCTATATATCACGGAGTAATGCCCGAACATCCATAAAAATAAATACGAAAACCTGTTTATAAACATCCGAATTGATAACCTCCTCCTGTTTTGGAGTCGGTTAAAACACAAACGCATCGAGGCGAGGTCCATTATCAATTTCAAATTTCAACACTTTTCTATTTTCAAAACAACGTCAAAACAACACCCATTCAAGCTTCAACTGTCAAAGTTTGGTAACCCTACCCCCATTAAAAAGAACAATAGCGAATAAAAGTAGGAAGTGTCGTTTCGCGGTATCAGTACAATGGGTGGTTCCTGGGACACGACAATAATGATCGTTACCGATTCATTATCAGAACAATGTGTACCGAGAATCGAGTTGAACGAGCATCGATGCCGAAATTGACGCCGAGACGGCTGCCGACATAGATGCCGAGATATTAGAATCATAGTGATGGGCGCGGTATCGGTTTTGGTCTCTACTGACAGATGATATTGTTACGTTTGATTGACAATGAAAGGCTTGATTCTATCGGTATGGTAATGAGTTGTTAGAAGATAATAGATGATTTATTCGCTTGTTTTTGATTGATTGATGAGTTGGCAGAATGGGTAGAACCTTTAAGTTTGCAAAGGTCATCAATTACTGGTTGTGACTTGCTTAAATGGCCGATTTGTTGCATAAATGTGATATGAAAATGTGCACTACTCTGACAATAGATTTACCGTACAGATCTTGATAAAAAAATACAGATCGCAATAAAAACTATCAGTTGAAGTCGTAATAAAGATTGATCTGTTCATTGTTGCTTCAATTGCCGTGCAAAAAGTAATCACAAATACAGACTCACAGAGCATTCATCATTATTACAGACCATTTAGTAGGTACATAAAGATTACTATCAAATTACTGTAAATATAAACAGTGTTTCAAAAAGACAAGCACACCATTGTAGCATAAGAGACCTGCTAGGGCCAGTGCCGACAGGCCTGTTGGTCTAGTGGTTAGTGACCCTGACTGCAAAGCCGGAGGTTGTGGGTTCGATTCCCACTCAGGACAAACTTTGTGTGATGAGCATAATTGTTTGTTCTGTGTCTGGGTGTAATTTATCTATAACATGTATGTATTTATAAATTATATAAGTATGTATATCAGTTGTCTGGTTACCATAACACAACCTCTGCTTAGCTTGGGATCAGATGGCCGTGTGTGAGTTGTCCCAAGATATTTATTTTATTTAGTGCCTGCCTGGGTTGCGGACTTTGTTCGAAAAAGTTACCGCGGCCCAGGAAAACAAAGGGCTCTAGGAGGAGCATGAATTGGTGTTAGTCAGTAAGAGTCTGACACTCCCTGCCGCTCCACCCAGAGCGGAAGGAGTCATTTGATGATTTCCCATCCATAAAAAAGGTAGGTACGAACAAAAGGTAGCGCGAATGCGAACGTTGTTTAAAAATGTAGAGTTGCCCTTCATGATACACTCGACCATGATTTATACATTATTGATGTACATAGATTATACAAAAGAGTCGTGGCTAATGCCCGGTTCTCACATGCCTGATAGTGAAATTTGTTTTAGTTTTTTAGATAGTTTTATAATTTGTGCTTTTATTTTGTATCTATTTTTCTTTTTGTGCGTCTTTTCGGGGAGAATAAAAGTGTTTTATTTCTTTTTATGTATGATTGTTTATATGGGACATAACTGGTGAATAAAGGGTTCAAAAAAATAAAAGTATGTTCAGTTTTATCTAATTAACCGCTCAAGCACCGGCAACACACCGGTGTGCGCCGAATGAATCGGGAATTTAGTGTTTATATACCAATTACATAAGATTTATTTTTAATTTGGGAATTTTAGTCGTTAAAACAAAATAATATGATATCTATACTAATATTTGTAAATACGCAAGATTGGATGAATATATGATTGTTACTCAATCACGTGAGAACGGCTGAACGGATCTTAATGAAATTTGGCACAGAGGTAGATTATAGTCTGGAATAACACATCATTTTTATCCGAAGGGAGTGTGTTTCCTTGGGATAATTTTTGACATTCACGCGGGTGGAGCCCCGAGCGGCAGCTCGTAATTAATATATTTGAATGAAGAGCGATAGTCTTATGTCACACAGTAAAATTCCAATAAAAATGTTTGTAAATGAATTATGTAACACCCATAACATTTGACATAACATAAATATTACGAGTATTTTCAAAACATCAATAAAAATTCATGAATCTTTTGTCGGTCAAAATGTAGTTCAATGAAATTCAAGCGTGGTCACGTATTGAATCGGTGTAGTCACACAGAATTTTAAGTAAGTAATTTTATTTGGAAGAAATAAAAGCATGTAGAACTACGATGTTTTATGACCATGAATCATAGTCCTGTTACATAAATGATATGCTTTCTTTCTTTATCGTGTGGGCCAGTAAGGTCTAACTATCCCACACACCCTGGTGTCAGAGTTTCTGAACTACCTCAAGGGCCTCTGACATGGTTTGACGACCGCTATTTGGCGACCGGGACCACCGGCTTATACGTGCCTTCCGAAGCATGGAATCATCTTTTTATCAGACAATCAGATGATTCAAGCCTGCAATATCCTAGCCAAACTGGAAACAACTTTACAAAGTATGCTTCCCGTGAGAATCGAACCCACGACCACTGGGTCACAAGGCAAACGCCTAAATCACTCGACCACTGAGGCAGTTGCTTTAATATGCTGACAGAGGGACTAGTGTGCGTTTCTTAACGTACTCGATCGCGTTAACGTAAACGTTCGCTTATGTCAAACTGTATAGCAAAAAACAGGTTGCCCGTGAGTGTCACCACTGGCGCTTATTCAGTTTCAATACAAATTGACGTTTACGCTAACGCAATCGAGAACGTTAAAAAACTCACACTAAGGCCACTGACAATGTTAAAATGCACTGTTATAGGTCACTTGACTTTATATCCCCTAGATGGGGCAGAGTGCGTCTACACTGTAGTTCTCCATCGCGAACTGTATTGGGCTTAACCTATCGTTGCTCCACGTTAGTTCGATGTTCGTCGCTTATGCCAATACGGTGTTATGCCAGACTGCCACGCTTTCTTTTCCCTTGAGGTTTCCAATTCAATACTTGCTTGGATATGATTGTAATAGGGATCCCTTTTGCAATGCTGGATCTAGTGTTCGATTGGCATTGTTAGGTTATCATAATATGAGTCCTCATTTCCATTCCGCACATAAATATACATTACATACTTGTTAAACTGAAAACCTCGTTAGTTTATGTTAGTAAACAAAAACAAATTAGCTTTAGCGGTGTATTGAGTAGTTGGTACCGGCTTGTGGCTGTAAAACTGACGTTTATTTTCTAGTCCATGCGCTAGTACCTACCTGACGTTTATTTTCTAATCAATAAGCGAGTTTGCTACTTTTGATTCCATTGTTGCACAGAATAGAATTGATTGAGCATTCCCAATCCATGGAAAAAAAATATTACGGGTAGGAAACTGGAGAGAGGTAAAAATATAGCAGTTGTTTTTTCTAGGATTCTGATTGGGCCACTTCACGTCACGGGCAGGAGAGTATGATTTCTGAAAATAGAAATATTATCTGCCGCCCGCTGCTCCACCCGCATGTAACTATAGATATTTATTACTTTAAAATTTCATATTAGAATTTTTTGTGTCAAAGGTTATGCCATTGTCTCTGTCTGTTGTTAATTTTGTGTGGATTACACTCAGTTCATTCTCTATGTCTACGATCAAAATAGAAAGAAAGTATAAGATTTATTTGACACGGTTGATATACCGAAAACGATCCAAATAAAAAAAAACTACTTCATTAGGTACCTATGGTAGGTACCAAATAGATGTGGAAAAACAGTCATTGGCCCACCTTCATTAATTGACACAATTAATTTCAGAAACGGAAATAATGACAAAATTAAGCAGTTCTGAATCGACATCAATCGTGATTCTTCCCTTTTCCAATAGAAAAATGATTCATAATTTACTGTCCGGGTACCCTACGAAGAGATGTTAAGGAAAGGTCAATGTACTTAATTCCACATCTATCTGGCGCCTACGATAGGCGTTTTATTGTCCAATAACCTTTCTTTTCATCAACCACAGAGTCTTACAGCAGCCTAACATTATCCATTCCCACGTTATAAAATAACTGGAGCTCTCAAAAACCGTTGCATGAAGCATGCACGTTGATCGATATGAAACGAGATCAATTTTGTGGAGCGATCACTAAAACCAGTTTTTTATCGAACACGATAGGAAGTTGTTAATTCATAATGTTTATATCGAGTGTTGGTACCGAGATACCAGATACCAGGTACAAATTATGGTTTTCCCATCACTATGATGTGTGATGGTAATATATCTTAGATGCAATTGATTTGATTTGAATTTACATAATTTTTATCTCCTCGTAAGTTAAGTTTACGGTTTGCAAATTGGTTTACAAGTATCGGTACGTTTCAAAGTATTTTATGCTCAATTCCCGCCAGATGCAGTAGGTCCCGTTTATTTATTGAAACGGATATTATTTATTGAAAAAGATGTTTCAAATGAACTTCTACAATCTGAGGGAACGTAAGTACTATATTTACTTTCTCTACAGGTAAGTTAGCCTTATCGAAGCTGAAGATAAAACGGTAACCATAAATATAGACAAACGTCCAGTACAAAATACTTAAAATCTAGCTTAGTCCCATTTTACCCGACTACTGTGTTTTCTGATTTTTTCTGTCGTGGCTTATTATCATAACAGAGGTATTATAATTTTGTCTTAGCTTACCTATTGTAAAATTAAAAAGTTGTAAATATTTTTTATACTTGAATAGGTGTGAACTTGTGAAGAATATACAACACCAATAGTTGTGGTCAGCAATGACCCTCAAACTGGTGATTCACCAACCTACAAATAAACGCCCCGATTCAGTTAACTTATAATTTGAGCATTAATCTGCGTAAATTTGTCATTTTTACCCGAGTACCCGGGTAATGTCAAATCTCTGACGGCCAATTCTACTAATTTTAAAACAACGTTCGCATTCGCATGTCAGTCGCAAACTGTCAAAAAAGCCTTCATTTTCATACATTTTTGACAGATTGCGAATGGGATGCGTGGTCACTACATAATTCTTCAAATCACTCCAAGAAATAGGTGGAGGTTTTAAATGCCTGTTTTTTTTTCTGTTTGAAACGCGAATCTCCTTGGTGATTTTTTCAAATTACATAAAAATACTTTTGAATGTCATTCGATTAATTTTGACAAGAGAAAATGTAGTTTTTTTTTGGAATTGATTGTTGACAAGGGCCAGGCAATGTGACGATTTTTATTCGGAAGATTAATTTATAAAAATTATGGTGCAAAACTAAGCTAGTTAAGCTTAAGCGATGGTGCTTATTTCCGGGCAATATATCTACTAACTTTTGAAACCGGATCACCGTTTTTATCGTACTACGGTTTATATCCGAGTACGCGGGCGAGTTTCTGAGGCTGCCACCCGAGAAGCGAGTAGCAGTGAGGTTCCCCGGACAATATCCCAGCGTGTGCTGCGGAAGGGACGTCCTATAGCCGTCGTCAGGAGGACGACGAGAAGGTTTTTTTTAGTATAATTCGCCTGTAAATTTAATTCCCTTTACGGTACTTATTTTGGGGATAACGTCGGTCGTCTCCAGTTCGCACTTTAACCGAATACATTAAACTTTATGTAATAAGGTTTCTTTTTTCTTGTGAGCGAACCAATCATTACGATTTACTTATCCTTTAGGAACCGGCCTACCAGCTTTAAATAAAACGTGTTGCAACCGTATTTTTTTAAATCAGCTATATTTGGTTAAAAAAAAATTTGATTATCATTTCAAATAAAATTACGTAATGATTTCCGAGCAATAACTTGGGTCTCAGTTTTATCAAATTATTATCGCTTTTGGCAACATTAAATTTTTATTTTTAATGTACTTTTGTATACCAATTTTTCTATTGTTAATTATTTAATGTAGGTTTTTTTTTTTAATTTACGAAATTATACGTGCACCAAGCGTAAATTATACGTAAGCGTTTCTTTCTCTTTTCTCCTCCTTACGCTACATATTGCTTGAAAATTAGTAGAATTGGCCCTCAGAAGAAGAATTTTAATTTACTGTAAAATTCTACCTAGACACAAAAGCACCAAAAGACACCTCGACACCCACCTCTCATAAGGACAACACGAAAGATAATGCCCAAGTCTCTCCCGAAACAATGGCCATGTCTGTAAGGTCACCACACGAATGTCAGGCACTCGGGACAGAACATCAGACAGTGCTAACTAAACAATAGCTCTTTGTCAACGGTTCCCACATGGTAACAGTGTAACTGTAATGTAATGGCGAGTAGAAAAGTGTTTGGCCGAAATAAATTAGTTTTCAATTGAGGTAATTTGGTTTTGAAGATTTTGATGAAGTGTTGCCAATTGGTGATTCGATTTTTAAAATGGGTTTGTTTAATGCTTGCTGTACTTCAGTGTACAGTTAACCAGATTTATGGGTAGACTTTTGTAAGAAATGGTTTGTGGGATAGTTGGATTAAAGCGTTGCAAGGGAGTGATTTAAACGCACACCCTGTATTTTATATTTTTTATAAATGTTTGTATGCCACCTACTGTGACAGGACCGAGAATCCATTAGGTAGGTACCCTGTAATTGTTCCACCATTTTTTACCTGTGTACACAAATAAACGTATTTGATTTGTTTTAATATGAAACTATTCATAAGCTTCACTATTCAAATAAAAATCAAAGAGATATCGATCTTGAAGTGATTGTTACTGACCACTATTTATGAGTCGTCGTATAAAGCGAGGGAGCTATGGGCATTTGAATGTACTCCCTTAAAATACCACTTAATAAAGGAACCCACAACATAGAAATAAATTCTATTCAAGACAAGGTACTTAAATACATTGAAGCGCTAGAAAGTGTCAAAATGAAATAATTTCAAGTGGTCTTGTCTTGTTAGTCTGTTGTGTTGTAAACTTGCTAAAATAAAACTTACCTACATTAAAATAAACACCGTGTTTTGGTTCGTCTACAGAGGAAATCCATTATTTTGACAAGCTTTCGAGTCCTGTTAGTTTTCTAGGCAATTTTCTGTAGACACTTGGGAAAATAGACAAGTTTTACTCGTTCACCTAATTGTAAAACTTAAATACATAGGAACAGCTTAGTTAGTAGTAGCAGGTTTATTTTATTTTAAGATTCTCATGGAAGATATTCCATATGAATCTTTAAAAAGTTCTCTGGAAAGAAGGATCGTCGCTCCGCGGGTTTTCAAACTCAAAACTGAAACGATTCTCTTACCACATATTTATGAGTTGGTAAGTAAAATACCAGATCATTATAAATTTTATTTATTTTTTCTATTAACCTTTAATCACCATTGTAAAAAACTTGAGTCCCCGTTTTGACGTAAACGTTCTGCCCTAGTAATTAATTCTAATGTAGACAGGCACAACGCGACATAGCGACAACCTTTTATAATAGAAATTGTTCTACCGATATATTGCATAACCAACCTTTAAGCTACGCTATCAGCTTATATGACGCAGTATTTTCAACAGAACGAGCTATCTTTTGTAAAATGTATACATACAGCTTGTATGAATAAAGATGGTTCTTACATTCACAGATAGGATCTCAAATAAACTAGAAGCGTCTTAGAATGACGCCTCCAAATATAGAAAATATAAGTTTAGTCTGTTACCCCTTTCTGTTACATCTTTATGGATGGTAAATCATCAAATGACTCTTTCCGCTCTGGGCGGAGCTGTGGGAGTGTCAGACTCTTGACTGAAACCCATCCGTGCTAATGCCCTTTGCGTTTCAGAGCCGCAGTAACTCTTTCGAACAAATTCCGCCAAATACTTATAGATAGGACCTCAGTGAAACTGGAAACGTCTTAGCATGACGCCTCCAAATATAGAAAAGATAAGTTAAGCCCGTTACATTTTTATATCACCGGCAGACCCTACTAAGGATACATACGTACCAACTTACATGAGAGAAACGGTTGATTATGTAACTAATTAAATGTCGTTTTTTTCAATTCCCACATCGGAATGCAACGTAAACCTGTCAGTTGCTGTTAATTTATTCTAAACGGTGTTGGACAGGCTATAAAATGTCGGAAACAAACGAGTTGAACTAACTACATGTATAGTAGGAAGGTATGTGTAAATGACACTAGTTTAATCTTCTTTACCCATATACATAATATCCCGACTAGTCGTACTCAGCACCAGATGTCAAAAAAAATTGAATCAAACATCTCGACAACGGTTTTAAGTAATGCAATAAATATTGTTGAATTACGCCCCAGTATGTCATAAATAACATTATTTTGGCCACCACTGTTTAGCCAGGGAAAGCGGTGGCCAAAATATTATAAAATGTTATTTAAGATCAAATTAAAATAAATGCGTATTATCTACAAGTGAATCTAGGCTTATCTTAAATGAACAGAACTTAATTTTGGAGACCATAAATAATACCCATCACAACTAAGTCAAGAGTCATGCTTCGAAAAACAATACAGATTATATTATGACTTTTTGGACATCACCCAAAATCAATTAATAAAATTAAATAAACATCAAATCACTTTTCCCACTGACTGTATGAGAATGAATCCAATAGAAGTTGAAACCAAGCCGTGCTATTGGGACTCCGTATTTTGATTTAACTACAAACACTTTACAATTCCTCACATTTGTACTGCAGTGCATGCTATTGTATTAATTTATTTGATGTTCCGCCTAAATGAGTACAGGAAGCTTGTATGAATAAAATATGTTGTGCTAGACTACAGAACACAGAATCGTTAGCAGAGACTGCTAGTGCTATTTTTAACAATGTTTTGCGTATTATTTCCTGAAAGCCAATTCTACTAATTTTTAAACAACGAACTGTCAAAAAAGCTTTAATTTTCATCAATTTTTGGCAGTTTGCGATTGAGATGCGAATGTGAACATTGCTTGAAAATTAGTAAAACTGGCACTCAGAGCAAAAGTTTCGACTGTCATTAGCCAAAGTCAAAAATTGACATGAAACGCCAATTGGTATATGACTAGACGGTTTACAATTAAAAGTTGCTAAAAATATAGATATTTGTCCTTTCGACGCCAAAAAAAGAAGCCAGAAAAAGAAGTAAACACGCTCGATTTGAGAAAAAGAAAATTTTGATAAAATCGATTTTAGAATTGGCCGCTGTGGCATCACTGTACTCTGTGTTCTAGACTGACGCATAATATCGTGTTGTTTCTTGTTCAGCTGAATGGTGACTTCCGTCATAAATCTCTGGGAAATATGAGAGAAGCTGTGTGCATTTGCAAGTGACGATACTTAAGCACGTCCGGATCTTGGCAGCTCTTCAATCTTGCCAAGAAGCTTTCTGCAAGCAATGGAATTTCTTAGAGTCAAACTCAGAGACCGCATACCTCGAGAATAGTATACCTCGTTCCAAAACAAAAATTGCAATCGTGGGTTGGGTAACACAGCCGACGATCTATAGTGGAAGTAGCCTGGCCACATCTGCCGCATGTCGCTTCAGAACTGGGCAAAAATAACCACCGATTGGATTCCGAGCAACAGAAACCGGCGATGTGGAAGACCCAGGAGGAGATGGCGAGACAAGTTAGACCTACCTAAAGGATTGGTCAAATGTAGCAAAGGAAAGTGAAAAGCGAAAGGGAGGAAGGGAGTTGCCCTGCACTGGGACTCAACAGGTTCATAATAATAATTGATATTTCCAGTCGCAAAATCTTGAAGGTCCAAGACCCGACAATTCGAAAAGTTATTGAAATAGATTATCGCTGTGATGATATTGCGAGTTGTATTTGAACGTTAAGTTCAAGAATTGGTCTTCTGGGCATCAACAAAGCTTCGAGGCACGATTGTTGAAGTTCTAAATGTTTAGGGGATTCTAGATTTCTTGACAATCGCTATCGCTAATATGTATAATGTTGTTTCATCTTGACTGAAACTGAAAGCACAAAGTGGTCTACAGAACCATTGGGCTCACGTTCAATACTTAATGTATGAGATCATAGATATAGTTGCTATATTGCATCAAGATAGGTTACTTCATTCATTCATGAAAAATGTCAAGGTAAACTTTTAGAATGTGTGCAGGATATGCGCTTCCTTGCTGTTATTATTTTATAATTGATGTTGTTTGAGTGAGTAAGTATTCCTTATTTGGTATGGTATCCTTAGCCTACTTTTAAATATGAAAAGTTCCGGCTATAAAGTTAAATTTAAATAAATGTTTCTTTCTTAGGGTTCCGTACCCAAAGGGTAAAACGGGACTCTATTAATAAGACTCCGCTGTCTGTCCGTCCGTCAGTCACCAGGCTGTATCTCATGAACCGTGATAGCTAGACTGTTAAGATTTTCACAGATGATGTATTTCTGTTGCCGCTATAACAACAAATACTAAAAACAGAATAAAATAAATATTTAAGTGGGGCTCCCATACAACAAACGTGTTTTTTTGCGGTTTTTTGTAGATAATGGTACGGAACCATCCGTGCGGGAGTCCGACTCGCATTTCGCCGGTTTTTGAGTGATCTATTATGACTTCCCATAATTTAAAAGGTCTCACTGCAGTTTCGTCATCATCACCAGTTTATGTCGAAAATGTAGTTGATATTGTAATCTATGCCAATTTCCTTTTTTTAATAATTTTTCCATGGTTTCTAGTCCAATTGAGCAATGCAACCTAATTATATCTTATTAGATATAAGTTTCCAAGTAGACCAAATCAATGTGCCCCAGATATGCTTTCCATATGACATTCCGTTGAGGTAATGACGAACGGATTGCAGTAATCAGGCGAATTATGGGCAAAGTCTAATATATGATTTGAAAGTACCGTATAGTACTCAGATTTAGAAGGTAGGCCAGTTGGACGTTAATAATAATATGGTAGTTGAAGAAATTGGGTTAATTTTGAGGCCGTTAATCATAGTCATATTAGTTGAACTGAGACGATGGTCCACTTTAGAGATAAATGTTTGAGTCTAGATAACTCTCAAAGAAATGATCTTGTCTTGAGAAGGTTGAGCTTCAAGAACCATGTCTTCTTTCTGACAGTAAATTGAATTGAATGTTTTGACATATGCCTCCCCCAAATGGAGGGGGGTTGCCGTAATCGCCACGCTTGGCAGGTGGGTTGGCGATCGCAGTGTAGCTGTAGCAATGTACCTACAGAGAATGCTGCTGCCCATTCTTTGGTGAGTCCCTTGGAGCCTCTTACGACACCCACGGGAAGTGATGGGATGGTGCTATTCTTTTACGTCCGACACCATGCAGAGCAAGAGACAAAAGCTTTATTGATTGGTTATTACCTGTTTTAGTCGACCAATCACAGCAATCCAGCAATCAACCCAAGATTTGACATATATTTGAGTACATCAGCTATTCAGAAACCGGAGTGGCTGATTATAAAATGAACGTTCGAAAATGACAAGCAAGGACAATTGTGCAGCCACAAATGGTTACATCCTTCCCTAATTGTTACTGCTGCATCTTTAAACAGTACAAGCAAATATTAATAGAGACTGTCCAACATCCCTTGCAGTAAAGCAATGTATCTTTCTTTCCTTACCTTCTACAATAAAATTTATAGCCATTAACGGCCTCTGTATCAAAGGGCAAGCCAAAACAGCTATTAAAAAAACAATGATCGTAACAGTACTTTGATAGTATATTTTTTTTCTAAAGCAAATAACTATGCCCGTTACCAGGCGACCATAATACTGTAGGAGGTAGATGACCGTAACGAGAACAAACTTGAACTATCACCTTGGCGATTGAAATTGACCTTTATTTTTTGAGTGATAAGGTCGGTGCAGACCGTATATTTTAAATTGGTTGACAATGTTAGATTGTGTAGTTCGAAAAATGAATACAAGCAGAAGTTTAGAGGAACTGAGTGCAAGATTGACCGCAAAGTTATGTTTGTCAAAAATAGAATGCTTCTGTTGACTCGCTGCTGGCTTCTTGTGGGTTCAACATAATAGTGTGTCGAACGGGGCAATCTGAACTTTTTATATTGTTTTGTTTAGTTTTTTAGGCGCATCGCCAGACTCGAGCTATAAAAACATACGACTTTGCAATAATTGAAAATTATTTATTATTGGATAGCTTGTGTCGATGATAAAGTCGCTATAGTTTTTTTGTCAATTTTGCAATGTATTGATGATGATATCTTATTAACTTTTTTCAAGCGTATAGTCCCTCAATAAAAAGTGCACTCAACTTACCCAAGCTTAATGGATAATCAACATTCCAAACCATAATAAAACTCTAATTAAAATGAAAACCGACCAGTAACTACAAGTACTAGGAAGCCAGCATACCCTAGGTGGTGTTCGTAAATATTTTCAAGAAGTAATGTAACAGAATGGCAGGATATCGCACATCAAACGCGCCGCCTGCGCTTGCGCACGTCCCGGTGACATAACGATGCGTGCAGACGCGCGATCGGCACCTTTACACCATCGTAGCGTCATGATGAGGAGAAAAACGGTTACCTATTTTTAAAAATGTTTGTCGAAGATATCTCATGACCCCGGGATCAATCAATAAAGGAATGTAGGTTCCTTGGGAAGTGTAGGCGAGCACTAAAATAACGAACTTTCTACGGGAACGGGAAAAAAAGAGAATATCCGCCTACGAAGTCGCGGGCAAAAGCTAGTTTGAAATAAATGCTTTGAATCTTGAATAAAAAAAACGCTTTTAAAAATTCACCCCGCGAAATCCCCATACCACCTTCTTCCACTTATTACATAGTTAGATATATGAGATTACGTGAGCGTGACAGGTGCGCGTACGCAGGCGGCTTCTTTGATCTTGCGACACCGTGAGTACGTCGGGTGATACTGTCATTTTAATTTGATTTGTGTTGAGTGTGGAAACATTCTTGCGTGATTCTACTTTTTTGTGAGGTTTTTTATTAAAGTATCTATTTAATGTATTCTTGTTGTGTTAATAGAATATATTTAGTAAGTAATGAAATGGTTGGAAACTATTCAAATTTTTTCTCTGCAGTACCCAAAAGTTGACTGGTAGAGAATGCCTATGGTATTAAGCCCGCCTCTGTACATTTATGTGCGTAAAGTTATAAATAAATAAAAAACATGGACGCTACATATTGGTCTCTGATTAACCCAATCACCATGCTCCTTAACCAATCCAATTCATTGGAAGATATCAAGGTTCCCGGACATTGAAGAAAAAGAAAAAGACAGTGGTACATCCGCCTGTTCTTAGCTTCTAGGAATTCTTATATGGTTTGATTTACGGGGTGAAGGCTTGCTTTTGATTCTTTTATTCTTATGGTTATGGGTAATCATAAAATGACTCCTTCCGCTCTGGGTGGAGCGGTAGGGAGTGTCAGACTCTTACTGACTAAAATCCACCCGTGCTCCTCCTGGTACCCTTTGCGTTCCAGGGCCACGGTGACTCTTTCGAACAAAATCCGCAAACCTAACTTGCTGTTTATCCTGCAACGTCAATCTTCACCTTCTAGTCTGCCTAACCTATTCCCAACTATATTGGGGTCGGCTTCCAGTCAAACCGGATTCAGCTGAATACCAGTACGTTACGTTACGTTTACGTGGAGCGGCTGCCTATCAAACCTCCACAACCCATTAACTGGGTAACACGGTACTTCTAGGCAAGGCTGGAGTCAGATTTTCTCGCTTCTGACAATCCGTTACGACTCCCAACAATCCACAAATGACAGCCGGGACCAACGGCTTAACGTGGTTTCCGAGGCACGGAGGAATCTTGATATGTCAAGATGGTCACCCATCCACAGTTTGACCCCGGCAAGCGTTGCTTAACCTTGAAGATTGACCCGTGCGGCTCTTATTACTTAGCAAGGAGCTTCTTTACTTCTAGTACGAACGAAAAATACAGATGATGAATTTGTTTAAGAAGTTTGAATACTTAAACTTTCGTTAAGTGATAGTCATGACTTGCCAGAAAATAAGAAAACAAACAAATAATATTTGATTATACACAAATAATTATGTCTGAATTGAAGTGCGTGGAATAACTTTTATAATAACCTCATATAGATATAAATAACTTAGATTCAGAAAATCACAAGAGAATCCAACAAAATTCACAGGCGAAATATCTCATATTGTTTCTTCTAAAAGATTTATCGCTACAAATCTTCAATTTCAAATGTGGAACGAAAGTCGGTATCGAATGTCACACTGTTTTGCTTTTCCTGTACCACGAGACACGAATTCACACAGTACCGTTCTATATTTCAAATCCATTGCGTACTTTTGCGTGATTTATCGAACTGTCGTGTGAAGATATGCGGTAATGTATTACATATTATACAGTAAGGCAGTCGTTAATCGATTTCTAATCGAGTTCCATAATCCAATTAGCGGTTTCGCGATCGCGTGTGTTCAAGAATGCGGAATGAGTGAAAATGTGTGTGTAGCTGAAAATGCAATGTCATGTTTGTTGGGGGTAAGCAGGATAGTAGGTGTAACTTTTTTAGAAAGTAGTTTTAGTATAATTAATTTAGTGTTTTAAATAATGCAAGATGTGGTTTATCGATGTGTAATTTGGAGACAACCGTAGGTGATTTTTTGTGAATGTATTGGCGTCTAATGGATTACTGGAATCAATTATGTTCTTGTACTTAACGTTTAAGGCGTCATGGTCTAATTAAAATAATTTATTTAACTTTGATTTACGTCAAATAACCTACATGATTGGCTGTTATAGGAGAAACGAAAAAAGCTTACCAGTTGAAGATTTGACTTCAATAATCAGAAGGCCTATTCTCGTACATAAAAGCATTTAATTTCTAAAAACAAGCTAAGTACCATTAACTTGTTCTTACAACAACGTGCGTTGCCTTTTTTTTTGCAACAAAATCTAATTTGTACCATACATAACGTTAAAGTACCATAAAAACAGAGTACATTAACTGTACCACAATTACTCAATCAGATAGGCATTCGGTTCAAGAGCAGTTTTTGCGCTAATATTTGAGTAGCGCAAAAAGTACCTCTGATTGATATACCGGTGTGCTTATAATAATACCGCAGGTTTTTGCTACAGTTTGTAGCTATAATGTCTACTAAAACATGATGACGATATGTTATAAAAACTTCTAGGTGTGACGTCATTTGAGGAATATGGTCTGTTTTAAATGACTGATGAACGCTAGGGATTCTCAGTAAAGCCTTGGAATATTGCTGACAGCAATTATAAATCATTTATTAACAGACTTCCTTCAAAAAAGAGGACGTTATTGTGTTCGACTGTATGTATTTTTTAATGTATGTTCACCGATTTCTCCGACAATTGTGGAACGATTTTCAAAATTCTTTTTTATTTCGAATGGTCACACACTTGAGGTGGTTCCATTGTCACCAAGTCAGAATCTGATGATGGGATCCCAGGTTAATCGAGGGTAACCCTCAAATTTTAAAGGCACACAACAATGTTTTTCATATTTTCTTTTTTAGGGTTCCGTCTGTATATCTGTCTGTCACCAGGCTGTATCTCATGAACCGTGATAGATAAAATAAAGTCTCATTTTCAAAATCATATTCCTGAGATCTACAAATCATAGGCATTCTTGACAAATGCGTTAAAGTAGAAGCTTAGTGTAACTTCGAACGTGATTAAAATCCATTAATTATTTCACATACAAGTACGATAATCTATGCAAAAGCTTTTGTCATTGTTCATGATCGTGGCATAACTAAATGATTGATCGACATAACAATAGATAGTCATGACGTCATAATGTTATGTTAAAACATATTGCAATTTTCACGTGAGAACATTAATGTATGTTTATTAAACATTTCTTGGTGGAGCTTATTGTTATAAGTTTGGTATGCGTGGAAAATTCTTGTTTCAGGATGAGTTAGAGCCTTTATTTGGAATATTTCTATGAGTGATGGAAAAAATCTAGCTATCTATCTAGGTGCGATTTATTTTTCGTTGTAAAGTCTCGGCAAAAATCAATTCTCAAAAAAGAAAATAATATCAGCGGTTCCCTACATTGGGCAAGAAAATGATGGAAAAGTCGCTGTAACATTTTGGAAACTTCAAAGGTATACAAATTAAATCCAGTACCTACGTAGGTACCTAATGATTTCAACTGTGATTATTACTATGTCCTTCACTGTGTAATTTTTTTACTACAATAAAACTTTGCTCGTCATAAAACAAATTGTTCAAAATCTGCCTTTACGAGCACAATCTCAAATGATCGATTTTACGATACATCAGATCATGTCTTATTACTATTTAAAGATTCTTAATTAAATAATATGGAAACACGTCAAGTAATAAATTCGGAATTTTATTACTTGTCAAGTTAGGGTTGCCTAGACAAATTGTGTTGACAATTCTTTTTGCTGTTAGAATATATTTTCTAACAGCAAAAATATATGTTTCCAAAAAATATTAGACACGTATTTTTTTCTTTTTTCACGTAAACAAAAAATGAAACGATACTGTGCCTTTAAAACTCGTGACATCACAGACCGATACACTTTTTACCGGAAATTGACGTCACAAGCCCCCACTCCTCTTTGATGCGTTTTATCGTCGTAAATTTTGATCGATTTGATAAAACAAAAAAATACGTAGGTATCCAATATTGTTCGATAAAACTGACGTATTAAATAGTCATTTTTTTTAACTCAAGAAACACCCTTGTTGCCAAGTGAATTATTTGTGGGATTGAATCCCAAATATTTTGAACTATTGACTGTCGTTATTGTTGGTAGAATGAAAAGCTTCATTCTACCAAAAATAACGACAGTCAATAGTTCAAAATCAAACTATCGCTCGCCTGCCAAATACGTGATCTTGCTCTCAAGACCAAGCGGTCTTGAGAGCAAGATCACGTATTTGGCAGTCGAGCGATAGTTTCCTAAAGTTTCTTACTCAAACATATAGTTTTTGCTAACTGTGAACTTTACGTTTGACCATAAATTGTGCAGTTGTAAATAGTATAATTATGTAGTTTTAAACTGTGCCGTGATATATATCAATTTTTACTGCGAGGGTTACAAATACGTTTGTTTTCACAATAATTTAAATTAAACCATTTTAATGTTATTCATTTTAAAATCCTGCGTTTTTGCACGCGACACCGACCCTGATTTTTTGACTATTTTGGCTAAGAAGGAATACTCATTACTAAAAAAATAACGAAACCCGAGCCAATTATAACGCAGAATAATCTCATTTAAAATTCTCTTCACAGTTTATGCTTTGAAATTAATCATAATAATAATGAAACTACTTCTTAAAAAAATATAATAATAACTCTACTCTACTTCTAAAGACTAGCCTTCAATATAACAATAATGCAAAAAAGTTAATACCCGTATAGTTTTAATTCTTTGAAGACGTCTAGTGTTTAAAGACGTTCAAATTAGTTTTTTAGGTGACCCTGATTTCATATTAGGTTTATAACCTATACTTATCGTCTGGATTCCATGATGTTCACAGATTAAAAGTTGTATTATTTTTGGTTATTATTCAAGACAGAGACAAGCTTTTTAGGAAAAGAGGCGACTAATTTATTTAATCGATAAAGAATATCGTATCTACTTATACTTTGAACTTAGGTGTCTGCTTTGGAATACACATAGTTTGCCCTCAAGTAAACTATTACTATAATATCTATAATCTGTACCTACTGGTCAAAACATTATGTCATCATGTGTCAACCTAGGTCTGAGGTGGTCTTTAATTTGAGGAAAGCACCACAAAGATATAAGTTACTTCTAGGCAAGCTTGCTTCATCTAGGACCACATCATCGCTTACCATCAGGTGAGACAGTGGTCAAGCGCGTGCCTATCAATAAATAAAAATAAAAAAAAGTGGACTTGTTGAACACCACAACTGTCTGGCAGTTGTGATGTTCAAGCATTTGTCAGCTATGGTGTTCTCAGAACTTTAAGGAGCTCAGCGATCCAACGAACAGTATCAAAGTGAGGACACTTAGGTAGGCTACATGAGGTAGATCCGATAGTAATGATTAGGAAGAATTATGAAAGGTAAACAGGATTTTGCTGGTGAAATACAGCTTTTTGGAAAAAGAGGTGCAGAATTTTCGTAATTCCTTACGCCATTGCTGTAATTCTAATGTCAATTGTCAAATTTTTATTTACCTAGTCTTTGTCACTCGTTGTTTGTCTTTGGCTCGGGAAGCATCAGAGTGTTGCCACACAATGAAAAATTGAACGAATGATATTTAGATATGTTATAATTGTTTTTTTTTAGTTTTATATTTATATTTTATCATACATTATTTGTGTGTGTCGTGCCCTGCACAGGTACGACAGGTAGTCCGATACAGTGTCTTTTTGTGTCCACTGTGGTCTCAGTACCAGTTTTATGTATTGTTCTCTGCCTCGGAACAGTGAGTAATTGTCTTTAGTTTGTTTATTATTTATTTATTATTATTTATTTTATACTTTATTGTACACCTCATTACAAGAACAGGACAAACATTTATAAAAATAAGTGTACAATGGGCGGTCTTATCGCACAAGGCAATCTCTTACAGACAACCTTTGTTTAGTGCACATTACATAGGTATTATTTTGTTTATTGTTCTGAGGCAGCGACACTCCGGCTCACGCTGAAAACCAGCGCCATGGACTCGTGTCTTCGTGCACGGGCCTCGGCATTATGCTGAGCGTTAGCCGTTTTGCGCGGTGGTGACGCATTATATTATTGTTTGCTGTATAAGTTTACACCTGATTTTGCTTTTTTATTTTTTCTTATTTAGGCCTATGCTTAACAATTTGTGTAACTGCGTCACTTTCACTTAAATAAACAGTTTTTCTTTCTTCTTTCTTTCTTGAATTGTTTTGACAAAGAATATGATGGTCTAGAAATACAAACAGTTTGCACAAAAATAAGCAATAATTAACGAGGTTATTATAAGGAAAGCTTTACGAATTTAGGCACTATTAAAATATCGTGTTTTTCTAATGGCTGCCAGCCCTAACTTCAAAATGTTAATTTCGGTTTTCAACACGACTTCAAATCAACAATCCATCATGATCTATTCCCAACCGGTTTCATTAACATAAATTAAACATTACATAATGACCGCCATAACCAAACGGATCTGTCGATCTATCCATAATCATAAACTTTATCAAACCTGCGACAGCAGTTACCGATAATGGTTATGCAAGATTATGAAACATTGTTTTGATTGTAAATTATCTGTGTATGCTAATCCTATGGAAATGCATACATGATTATTTAAATGATGTTATATTTATGATTTTGTTTTCACTTGAGAATGCAGGAAGAAATTGTGTAAGTAATTGTATATTTGCATGACATCTGGCTATGATGCCAATTACTCTGTCTCTTGCTGTAGTTAGCATTTTAATGGATCGTACAGTAACAAAGCCAGAAACTCTTAGACAACGTGACAATGGCCGTAAAGATTGTCAAAAAGACTACTACTACGACCGATGACCTGGTGAGGGTCGCGGGTAGCCGATGGATGCGAGACGCACAGGACCGGTTGTTGTAGCGACACTTGGGGGAGGCCTATGTCCAGCAGTGGACGTCTTTCGACTGATATGATGATGATGATGATGATGAAAGGACTACGCACGACTACTACGACAATTTTCCTTTAGTCTTGAGCATTTTAGAGCCGTTATTTTCGTGTTTGCTTCGTAAGACTAGCGTTAATCATGGACGGTCGTCTGCAGACTTCCAATATCATCAATTATTCCCGGCTGTCAATAAGAGCATACCGGTAGTTTTAGTGCATGACTTTTTTTGCCCAGCCTGTCATCAGGACCTGTTCTTTCTGATTGTTTAACCCAGCATCTTACTCGATTACAGAGGTCATATAGGCTGTAGCTGCATATAGAATACTGGTATTTAGCGGCATCTGGTAACACTCGATACCGACCTCAATAAAGTTAGGAATAGGCGAACAGAAAGGTTTAAAAATCAAATTAAAAAGTCATTTATTCAAATTAGGCACTTTTTGAACGTCAAAGTTCTACAACAGACTGTCCACCAAAACACCCACCCGTCACCACTTCCTCGTGTTTTAGCTGGTATTGAGAATGATGATGAAAAAAGTGCTGCCTTTAACCAGATAGATAGATACTAAGGCAATTCACCATTGCTTACAATCTATAAGAAGACTTCAATCACTAAAGAATCATACAAGTACATTATAACGACACCTCGTATCTCGTGTGAACAGTTTTGTCATACATTACGAGGCTGCTCGAGCAGAACGTGATAAATATGCACTCAGGCGCAGCGGGATCTACGCCTGGTGTCTGTTACAATGTGCCTGGAAATAGCAAAAGTGTGAACATTCTTGGTGATTATGGACATTATGGGTCCTACTTCCTGCCGTTTTTGAAACATCGCCTGTAAGCTCCAGCATGGCATATGGTGGTCCGATGTTCACCTTGATAAATAAAGAAGAGTCCATCATATCGTTCTCAATCTTTCAGAGAGCAAACTTATCCGAAAGGTGGGAACTCTATAGGCTGATTTTACCATTCTACCCTTTCTCATCTAGAAGATTTGATTTTTTTTATTTTTGATATGATTTTTTTTTGATTTTTAAAAGAACGTTGCCAAGTACCAACTAAGAATTTCTCCTGTATCGTGGATGCGTTTACAAACATACAAACTCACATACACAAACAGCCAGACCCGGAACAACTATCTGTAGGCCATACAAATATTATCCCGAACATAATAGTTCGGGAATCAAACCCGCGACACGCAGCACAGCAGTCAACTGCTCAACCACTGCGCCAACCGTGTCGTTAGATATCTTTGAAGATGTCGAATGCCAGGTCTTTGAAATTTTAAAACTGATTTTGTGTTTTTGTGGTTATGTGATCTTCATGGTGATGGCGAAACATCGTAAGGGAAAATATATTTTCAAGGGTGGATCACGACCCTCAGTCATGGGGAGTACGACTTGAGGAGGAGGAGGATGTTTATGGTACTATGAGGGCTGGGACGAGGTGGCGCAGGAATAGAATTCTTGGAAGGACTTGGGGAGAGGCCTTTCCCAGCAGTGGGACAGTATGGGGTAATTAAAATAAAATAAGATTTTGTAGTGAAACTTTCAAAACATTTTCGAAGCATTCTGTCGTGTAAATAATTTTGAAAACCTGACTACTCGACTATTTAATAAGAAAGATATGCTAAAAAAGTTGCAGGTATGTACCATGCTGGTAACAACATACTTCAGTATTGACGAGGCGCGACGTAAAACACAATAACGATGGAAAAGTCATTAGAAATCTGACATATTGGAGATTAAACACTAGCTGTTGGTTCCTGATTATAGCTAGTTTTTATCTCAAACATCGTCAAGGAAGAGACATTTTTAAACCGGAATTAAAGTGCTGACAGTCAACAATCTAATTTAAGTATGATAAACGTAAGTTATAATAACTGCCTCTTTATGCATGAATTTATTTTCTCTCATCGATCAAATAAATCAGGATTTAATATTGGATAATCCGTCACTTATTTTATTATGTTTACATACATATTAAATTTTGCGTGAAAGTTGTCTTGTATTTACGTGTTTATATGTTTATGATGTAAGTGCTAAATTCTTTGTATTGCAGATAGTAATCTGAATGCATATTTTAATACTAATTGAATTAAGTGAGCGAAGAAAGTTTTGGTTGGAGTGGTATCCTTTCTATGTTAATGTTGCTGTAAATAATTTAAAGGCAGGTTTAGAACAGAGTAACAAGCCAACTAGGTGGCCTACTCTCTAAGCCCGAAGTCCGTAGTTTCGGCCTTAGTGTCGGGTGTTTTCTACTCCGTATCATCTACGGACTTACGTTAGTACGACCAATCGTAAGTCCGTAGGTGATACGGAGTAGAAAACGCCCGACACTAAAGCCGAAACTACGGACATCGGGCTTAGAGAGTAGGTCCCCAGCTTTGAACTATTCACCATAGTGAGCGCTCCGTGAATAATTTATGTTTTGAAAACGATGATGAAAAATTTTCTGTTTTCGAATTTATTTCTTTTAAAACAAACTCACCAGCTGATGGATATTGGTGTGTGATAAATAGTGGTTTGACTTACCTGTGAACAATAAAATAACATGATTAGCAAATGATAATATAATCAAATGAAATAGGAATACACAATATCAAATAAGATATTGCAAGATTAATGTCAGAATAATATAAAGTTGTAGGTACTAGAAAAAATCGTGGCTAAATAATAAAAGTCAGAGGGGATGATCTTCAAGGTTAAGCAACGCTTGTCGAGGTCGGCCCGTGGATGGGTGGCCATCTCAAAATATTGGGACTCCTCCGGGCCTCAAAAACTACGTTAAGCTGTTGGCCCCGGCTATCATTTGTAGAACTGTGGCAGTCGTTACGGATTGTTAGAAGCTAGAAAATGTGACTCCAGTCTTGCCAAGAAGTACCATGTTACCCAGTTAATGGGTTATAAAGGTCTGGTAGGCGACGCCTCCACGTGCAATACTGGTATTCAGCTGAATCCGTTAAGACTGCAAGCCGACCCCAATAGAATTGGGAAAAGGCTAGGCAGATTATGAATACAGTTTTAGATAACTAAAATTATGAAGAAACAACAAATCAAAAGATAAACACAGTGTTTTGTTAAGACTTGTGAAAGAAAGAAGATAAGCTTAATAAAGTTATCATTTACGTCGCATGCGCAGACGAATGAGATAAATCACAGCGCACAGTTACCAGTTACCGGCCATTTTGGAGAAATTGCTGCTAATGGTTTCAAATTACAGGTTGTGATCGTAAGTGAAACAAATAAGTAGTATAATATAGTACTGTATTTGTTTTTATCTTAGAAGGTTTTTTTTAAAATAATATTATTACGGCTACCTTTATCATTTAAATAATTTCGCATAGTAATTCTTGGCATACTTTTACGGTGTTAAACTGAAATAAAAGGATCAAACTACCCTATCTATATTTATGACTGTTATTTTTCCTCATAAGATCACCTACGTTCGATCAAAGTAAAAATAATAATTATGTCTAAACCCAGAATCTGAAGATCCACGCACACATATCAGAGCCGTGCCCGGGACGTGATCCTGATGAAATCATTCACACATACGTCTGTGTGACGGCCCGGACACGGTCGTGCTTTAATAATATGCACGCACCGATATTTTTTGAGGTCCTGCTTGACAAACCACGGTCCATTCGAGTCGTGGGTACGACCTTCATATGCGTGGATAAACCTTAACTTCTATTGTTCTACCAAATTTCGCCAGAAGAAGTAAAATCAAAACCAAACGCAACGTTAATAAAAATCAATGTAATCATGGAGTCTTCAAGCGGAATTCAGAGGGTTCAAGTTATGATCTAAGTTCTCAAATTTCTTTATTTTTTTTAACTTAATCTTAGTAAAAACATATTATTCGTATGATTCGTATCCCATGGACAGCCAAACGCACAAATGTGTTCGTCCTTTCTCAACTCAATGTCAAGACTAGATTGTCTACAGTTTGCTTACAACGTATTTTGCCCTATTTTGGCCATAAAATGCGAAGGGGAGATAGCAGCCTTGAAAAACTGGTAATTGTTGGCAATACCGAAGGAAAGAGAGCACGAGGCCGGTCGCCAACACGATGGTCTGACCAAGTAAAAGAAGCTACGTCCTCAAGCAAATTCCAGCAGGTGGTTGATGGCAACTTTACACCGGAATCAATGGAAACAGACTGTCCGCTTAAAGGGGTCCAGTGACTACGATCCTCAGTAATGAGGGACCGACTGAAGAAGAAGAAGAAAATGAAGTAAAAACATAGCACTTTCCTACAAACAACATAAGCAGAACTCGACACATTACCATAGAAATCGAAAATATCTTTCTTTCGATTCATCTGTCCTCACAATTTTTACTTTTTAAGGTCAACCCATTGAATAGGAATGAGTCGTCAATATTTCTACTTATCACCGATGACTGGCGATTTGCGGAGAAAGTGGTTATTGTGATGCATATCTGTTGGTTTTGTCCATGATTATAACAGGACTGGGGTAATGAGATGTTTTGCATATGGTAGGCTGTTTTTTGTTACGGATTTCCATAAACGGAATTCTTACGAATTACTAGTAATATAAATAATAAGAAATAAAAAGAAAAAGTTCTAAAATATTTTCAAAGTCAACGTCACTTCACTGGTTTGTTTGTTTTTGATTACAAGTTTTCCATTATATGGTATAGATGTCCCAAAATGTAGAGATCCGCAAAATATGCAAATACTCTGGAAATATCAAAGATAATGTTTTTACTTTTCATAAAATTGTAGATGTAAATAAAAGTACAAGTGCAAAACAAATATTTTGATTTTTGCATCTATCTCGGTTTCACCCTATTCTTCCATCTACTAACTCCACAAGATCGATTGAAGATTCCTCCGCATAACTAGCCTGCAAGCCACAAACTGCGTAAAAAGAAACGCAAGAGCATCGTAAATGCGTTCCATTATACGCTCGCCGGTGCTGTATCAAAAGCGATGTGGTTTGTTCATTATTACTGCTGAGGTTTTCAATAATATCGTAAAATGTTTGCGCTATTGAACGTGAAAGTGTGTAAACCCATTTTCTTGAGAGACGAGGGTAATGTGAAATAATTTAAGAGTGATTGCTGATGGAAATTTTATGATGATTTTGTTTGTTTATAGATAGTAACTGTTGATTAAATTTGGGAAAGCTTTGTAGGATAGTTTCTAGTCGATGGCGCCGAGAATTTTAAATCAATAGAAAAATGAAGGAAAACAAATTATTTGGAAAGAGATCAAGGGCTAAATAACAACCTCACGGGTCGATTTTTAACGCTTAACAACGTCTCAGTTCATGGATGGGAGACCTACATAATATTCCGAGACTCCTGTTGCCTCGAAAAGTACGTTAAGCCATTGTTCTCAGCTGTCATTAAAATTTGACAGTTATAACGAGTAATCAGAAGCCAGGAAATCCAACACCAGTCTTGCCAAAGGGTTTTTTATAAGGATTGGAAATCATCAAATGACTCCTTACGCTCTGGGCGGAGCGGAAGGGAATGTCAGACTCTTACTGAATACAACCCATCCGTGTTCCTCCAAATGCCCTTTGCGTTCCAGGGCCGCGGTGACTCTTTCGAATAAATTCCGCGACCTGTCAAGGGGTATTGGGTTACCCATTTGCTGGATTGTGGAGGCCAGATAAACTTTAGACTGGAAGCCGACCCCAATATATTTGGGAAAAGACTAGGCCGATTGATACTAGACCTTAAGGTTTTATTTTTAGGGACAAATATGATCAATTATTGCAAAGAGTACAATTTTTAATGAGTTTTGGACCATCATCGTTTATTACAATATTCAGTTCAATCTCATCATCATAATATCAGCCGAGAGATGTACACTTCTAATTTACTTATTGCATAATATGAAGATGATCATGTGTAGGCTGGCTATAACTTTGATTAAACTCGTAATTATTACTGTTTCGATCAAAATCGGCCCACATATTGTTGTATCTCTTTTTAATAGCACAACGTGTAGACTTGTTGTGGAAAGTTATGATTTATATTTATCGCCTTTTGTAAATGTTTAATATTTTTCATCAGAGAGAAGAAAATAGTGCGAAGAAAGAGATTACATTATATCGACTATAGTGCTGTGTTTACAGTGTTCAGAAGATGAGCCATACGTTAGAGTGTAAAGGATTTAATTAATGCCTGCCTGCCTTTAACTAATTCTGCAATTAACGTAGCCGCCTACTGGGCCCATAATCTAAGGGGTTAACCATCATCTCGGAAACAAGGCGAAGAAATACATATATAGTGCCGTCAGCTGCATGATTACAAGTAAAAACATTGGAAAATTTTATAAGTCAAAAATACGGCACGATATTTTCCCTGTAAAGAATTTAAGTAATGCCACCGATTCTGCAATTAACGTAGCCGCCTACTGGGCCCATAATCTAAGGGGTTAACCATTGACTCGAAAAGAAGACCAAGAAATACATAGATTATATGGGTAGTGCTGTCAGCTGCCTGATTACAAGTAAAAACATTGGAAAATTTTATAAGTACAAAATATGGCACAATATTGGAAATCAAAACAAGCAAAAAAAATGATCCAAACGCATTGTGAGATACCGTTCGATCGCTAATCCAGTTTAAAAAGATCGCAAGCGCCACAACAGTTACAGATTAATTTGCCGTTATTAAAATTGCAACACACTTTCAAACAAACATGCTTTTTGCGCTCATCTAACTCAACTTCATCGGGATTCTCACCTCTATTGCTTATTGCACAAGGATGGACGAACTTGCGAATTTAGTTGTAGAATAGTATTGTTAAGTAACAATAGAAAGTCACGTGAGGAGAATCATGTAATTTGATTGAGCATTCGTGATATATAGTAATAATAATTGCACCATATATGTAACGGAAAATTACTGACATTATTTATATCAAAGTTAAAGCGATAAAAGGCTTTTGAAACGAATTCTTCAGGAGAAAATATCAGTTTTAAAGTAGGCCTGAAACTCGTTGACCACACATTCCACTGAATTTTTTTCCTAATTGTTTCCTTCACTGATTTTTTTTTCTCTTTCTGTCACTCATACACATACAGGGTGTTAAAATAAAAACCAAAAGCTGAAAAACGGTACATCATTATGAACTACTTTTACTACGAGCCCAAACCTGAAATTGCGTGAAAATCCTACTGTCTCCAAAATTTATGTACATTACTAGACAAAATGTTTTGAACACCTGATTGACTTTATTATTGTTGCGCGACTTTACCATATTTTTACTTTATTTCTTTTATACCTAGTACAGGGTGTTCCAGAAGTACGTAGTCATATTTAAGAGTGATGTTGGGTAGCTGAAATACATTAAGGAAAAAGTAGCAAAACAAAAAAAAATATGACATTTAATAAACTAAAAAGATCCAAACAAATCGCTTTTCAAGCAGTCTGATGCAATTCGTGACATCAAATCTATGATTGAACTAAAGTAAATGCCACCAACTGTAACAAACTGATTGAAAAGTCCTTTGTTCGGAACTTTTTAGCGATTTTGTGGTTTTTTTTTTGGAAAAAGTCACTTTTTTTGCATTTTTTTCCTTAGTGTATATCAGCTACCAAACATCACTCTTAAATATGACCAAACACTTCTGAAACACCCTGTATAGGCCTCCTCTTTCTTTTTCCAGAAGTTGCAAAAATCTATATTAAAACAAGCGTAACCGCGAGTAAAAGCTGGTACACACATAATGCTTAGCTTGAAGAATTTCTCAGAGATAAAATTCTCGGATGTCATAAAATTATCTTAAGATCCAGCTGTTGACAGCTATTAATTACTTTATACTGTAAATCTTTCACACTGTGTTTAATCTTTATTTGACTTAATTGCTAGGTACTTCCATGCGTAACATTCATTTGATTTTATTTGCAATTAATTGTAAACATTACATTAATATTGTAGGATTAGGAAGATTTATTTGCCGGTAGTCATTTGTAACATAATTAGCATATTTATATCTTAGCTTATTTGTAATCAGCCGTTTGCATTGCTGGTACAGATATCCTCGCTGTGAGAGGGGGAGTATACCAATATCCACCACACAGGCCCAGTGCGGATTGGTGGATGTCACATGTGTTCTAAATTTTGGTTCTAAAACTTACCGGTTTACTCACGAACATTTTTCTTCACCATTTTGAGAGCAGCGGCCACGGAACGTATACAAGTCATTGGCAAATTATATCAAATAAAAACTCATTTACTCAAATTGAGCTGGGCAGCACTTTTTGAAAGTCAAAATGTACGTAAAGATAGGCTCCAAAATGGCTCCCTGCTACCACTTCTTACTAATAGATGGGATAAATAGCAACAAACTCTCCAACAACACGTTTGTCTGTTAAATTTGAAAGACTTATTGTACATGATAACATTAGGTCCTAGTAAAATGCTGATCATTTGTCATCACTTTAATTGCTATTTCTTTAGAGGAACATAAAAATGTAATCAACATTAATTATAGGCCTTTAGCTTCATGAAACTAGACCCTAGATGAACTATTATTAACCAGGACTAGGACACACACGGCATTTTAAATTCTATCCCACATTTATTCCCAAGATTAGAATTTATAGGCCACCTGTGCAGAATTCTTTATTTTTTCCACGCAAGCACCATTTGAAATGACATATTTATCTTATGAACGAACGCATGGGACCAACTAAGGCTTCCAGATGCAATTATTACTATAAATACAGGCAGATGTAACCCTTTAAAGTGCCCGGTTTAGCATATAAATTGGCGGCATTTTAACCGCCATATTTGTCGGCCATTTTCTATTATATTCAAATTGAGAACGTTGAGCGCGTTCGTTGTAGAAATGTCATATTTGAATTGGTTTGAATATGTAGTTTGTCTGTTTGGTACTGTATAATTTAGTAAATCTTTTATGGCACTGAAATACTAATAATTGCAGGTTTCTGGAGTATTCAATGAATAATCCATACATAATTAGTATATAACGATAGTGTTTAATAAATATATGCTAAAAAACTTATATACAGTTAATCTTGAAGATGCATAATGCCGACTTAAATTGCAGATAAAATTGACAGATACGTAACTGAATGAAATAATTTTTCATTTATGGTTTACTCTATTAAATCTAACTGATTCACAGGAAGCTAAATTCATTAATTCGCTCGGTTTTCTTGGATCTGGATCAAAATGGCTTTATACCATTTTATTACCATCATTCACGGGGTTTAGCACCATTATTAAATAATAATGTTCTTTAATAAACAGTTGTGACAAATAGCCCAGAAGTACGGTTTATACTCCCATTGATTTACCATGGTACTAGTTATCACTAAGCGAGAATAATCTATTTAAGTTTCATGCGCAAGTGCCTGTGTCACAGAGTAGGAAAAAACAGAAGGCTTTCAGTGATAATTATGTGACACATTAAAACTTTTCTCAAAAAAAAGAAACCGACTTCGTCAGTCAGTCAGTCGGTGTTTTTGGTTGCTTCTTCGTTATTTTACACTGACTTCCGAAATTAAAGTTATTTTGAACTTTGTAGTGTTTTTTGGAAGTCGGTTTCTTTTTTTTGTGAAAAAGTTTTTTATTTTTCACTTTTTAGTGGTACTCCACACCTAACAATACAACTAGAAAGTCATAGGAAAACAAAAATACGCAATTTCGCATATATGGATGATTTTTCCACATATTTTTCCAGGTATTTTGATTTAAAAGCAAACTACTGAACAGATTATGATAAAATTTCAATGGGACCATTCAAGAACAAAAAAATAATTATTCAAATCGGTTGGCAAGCGACGGAGTTATGCACGAACAAACATAAAAAAAATAATAAATAATACAAACATCCAAATTGAGAACCTCCTCCTTTTTTAGAAGTCGGTTAAAAATGTGTTTTGGTCCTAACACAAAGAGAGGGTTACAGTTTCTAGAAAGCTACAGAATACTTCAATTGTGCGTTCAGCTAAGGAGCGGAAATTCCTGCCGGAGATGTGTTTCCTGATAGCTAGAGCCTGAGGCTCAAGACCAAAGTGCCATTATATTAGCAATGGTGATTGTCGAAATGCTGCAATTTAAGGGACTTGATATACAAAGCATACAGGGCGCGAGGACAGGGCGCTGACAAGATAAAATGTATGGCGTCAAAGGAACGAAATATACAGTTAGCGTCGCGGGTGCGCGGCCAAACTCCATACATTTTCGTCAGCGCGCACAGCCGCACCGTGCGCCCGCGGCTCCATGTATATTATCTCCCTAAGAGACTTGATATACCAGGTACGCAAAATCGTAGGAAAAGTACAGTCGTTTTATAATGTACGATATTTATCACGGAACCCAAGAATAAATTTGTTCAAATCAATTAGTTTATACAAATATGGCTTGAAGATTAATCTGATGATATAAATTACTACCAGCGCAAAGCAGATATTAAAGTTCAATTTTACGGCCATTCTGAAGTCAATCATCACGCCTTATTGCCTTAAGGAGACTAAGAAAACTCTATCGATAATGATTTTACCGTTATATGCATCCGCTCATTAATTACTATGGAGAGTACCGTCTCTCCATTGCTCTACATAGATGGGCGTGTGATGTGGTGACGGGTGGGGCGTTTTTGGGGGACTGTCTTTTTGTAAACGTTGACGTTCAAAATCCCATCACTTTCCGTGGGTGTCGTAAGAGGCGACTAAGTGATTCACCAGAGAATGGGCAGCAGCATTCTCTGTAGGTACATTGTTACAGCTACACTGCGATCGCCAATCCACCTGCCAAGCGTGGCAATTATGGCAACCCCCATCCAGATGGAGAGGCCTATGTCCAGCAGCTGCAGTGGACGTCTTTCGGCTGATGATGATGGCGTTCAAAAAGTGCTGGCACTCAGCTTTAATAAATGACTTTTGACTTTGACTTTGATGGCTTTATGTTTTAAACCCTATTTTTATTGTAAACAAAGTTTCGATACAGTTGCATAAAATTGTTGCCCCAAAATCATGTGAAACATTGCTAAAGCTCACAAGTTATCACTGCTTACAAATATTTAGTTTCACAAACATTTAAAAATATTTTGCAGCCAAGCCATACTTTTACCAAGTAAGGTTTGTATGGAGTGAGGGCTCTAGAGTAAGGCCTTCAGATTTATAGATCTCAGAATAGTTGACAGGGTCCGCTGGGGCCTGTGGCTGCTAAGGTTGCGGAATTTTTGAAAAGACTTACCGCGGCCCTGGAACACGGGTGTTCCAGGGCCAAGGTTATAGTCAGTAAGAGTCTGAAACTCCGCTCCGCCATGCAAGAGCGGGAGGAGTCATTTTATGATTTCGCATACGAAACTCCCATCCCTTCTCGTGGGTGTCGTAAGAGGCGACTAAGGGACTCACCAGAAAATGGGCAGCAGCTTTCTTTGTAGGTACATTGCTACAGCTACACTGCGATCGCCAACCCACCTGCTAAGCGTGGCAATGATGACCCCATTTGGGGAAGGCCTTTGTCCAGCAGTGGACGTCTTTCGGCTGATATGATGATGATGATGATGATGATGATACGAAAAAGAGCCTTCTAGGGTTATGGGGCTTAGCTCGACTCGTGATCTGATATTTTTTTTATTTTTGGCATTCAATTTACATTTAGATCATATTGCCAGGAACACAGTAAGAAAGTGTGAATGGGAAAAATGTTGCCATAAAGATACCATGCACACAACTTAAGTTTTCCGATGGCTGTGTAGCCATGCCCCATTATCTCAGCGCTCTGGATGGGTTATAATTATAAACATCGCCAGGGCTTCGAGTAAATTGAGTTATAACTCAATTCTCTACAATTTGCCGCTCTATATTTTACTAATTATAATTTCGTAGAATGTAGAGCGGAAAATTGAAGAGATTGTATGAAAATTGTAGTAATTTTATTTGGAATTAAGTGCCGCTGAGTTGAAAATAAGCCTGCTTGTGATATGTAGATTTCAACGATTTTTAGGGTTACGAACATCCCTAACGACGAAACTCTAGTAAAAAATGTTACCCATGTCTCCGTATTCATGTTACAAATATCCCTTATTATTTATTTATTATTTATTATATACTTTTTTGTACACCGATAATAACATAAAATGAACATTAGGTACTAACTTTTACCCGACTTCAATGTGTGGAACCGACAAAAATATATGGAAAAACCATCCTTACAGGAAATCCAAAATACGAAATTACGTATTTTGGCTTTCCTGTGACTTTCCAATGTTGTTGTTAGGTGTGGGGTACTTACCACTATAAAGTGAAAAATAAATAAAAACCCACTTCCAAAAAAACACTACAATTTCGGTAGTCGGTGTTTTTGGTTGCTTCTTCGTTATTTGACACCGACTTCCGAAATTAAAGTTATTTTGTACTTTGTAGTGTTTTTATTTTATTTAGCAGCTTACCGGAACAACGACTCAAACCCCTGTCACTACTTCACTGTCGAAGTCAACAATGATGAGAATCAAACGTCAATTTCTATAATTTCCAACAATTTCTTCGACATTATTTCCGCGAACTATTTTTCTAGCGACGCATGCTCGCCTGGTATGTGTGAGAGTACATTAATTTATACTGAATGAAGATCACTATCGTGTTGCAAAAATGTCTTCTAATATTTACACGGAATTTTTGTCGATGGCTAAGGCCAGTTTTTACGGACCATTTGAAGGGCAAGTACTTAGGTACCTACTCTACCTGCTAATACTTATGAGTTTTCATTATAATTATATTTTCTTAGTTTATTGTGTATCAAATAGGTGCCAATAATAATTTCATTAATTAATCAGTAACTTTCTCCGGCCCATTTTGAAAAGGTGTTGAAGGTTTGTGGGAGACATATGAATATCAACTTTCAAACTTAGCTATGGTCTACCGCGATGTCATGTGTGTGGCCATCACACCCATTCCCATCCGAAAATAATTAAAGAAAAGTCGAATGTAAGAAAAAGAAAAGGCAGGGAATGTATGTAAAAATAATAATAGACTGTAAAAAACGTATGAAACACGCAATGTGCGGTTGTGCGGAAAAAGTAAGTACTTAATTATTCACTTAGAAGAAATTAATTGAATGCATTAAAAGGCTTGTTAAGTTTGACCTTTACTTTAAACATTAAGATAAGAAAAAGTTTTGGTTATATACAATATTATTGTGGCCCATGTCCAGCAGTGGACGTCTTTCGGCTGATATGATGATATATTATTTTCATCTTTTATTTTTGTGCGTTATCTCTGGCAGAATAAACGTGATTTCTTTCTTTCTTTTCTTTCCATGTCAACCAATGACACCTAGTTTATTGACAGGCTTGTTCTTCATCTCAAAGAAAACTAGTTTCGAGTTTAACTCTCATAAGCTCGTGAGTTGATCAGCTTATTGTGTAGTCAGCTTTTTATAGAATACTGTAGCAAGTTGAAACAAGGTGAGTTTAAGACTAGATAAACATTTTGGTCGTGAACGATGAACTGAAATTGATCATGAAAATTAATCGCTCAACCACTGCGCCAACCGTGTCAAATTTAGGAGGCGCTGTTATTTTCATCGGTTCAAACAGTTGTGTGTGTATGTTTTGATTTAAATTAAACTTGTACCCTTTGGTTGAAAAAGAAGCCAATGACCAACCTGCAAACAGCACCGTTCTCTAACAGTTTCCACAATTATTTGCCTCTTAAAGGAAATACTAAGTCACTTGGACAAAAACCCGTAAAGTCACTTAGAGCATTTTTGTTTTCTATTTAAGTCAAGTGAGCATGTCCGTCCGATGGCCTTTTACTGACTTATAGAAATATATGGCTTACGTACTTCTGAACTGACTTTCGATGGTAGACTAGTCTTCCGTCGTTCTGAACTGACTTTCGACAGTAGACTAGTCTACGTCATAGGTTACGGCATTTACGCTCCCATACCTATATGTATTTTATTTCTATCTGTGTACATATTAAGTTTTTTTTTTACTATTATTATTGATAGGCTCGCGCTTGACCACTATCTCACCTGATGGTAAGCGATGATGTGGTCGAAGATGGAGCACGCTTGCCTAGAAGTAACCTATTCACTCTTGACTTAAAGACTCCTAGGTTGTAGCTATCAGGAAACAGACTCTGGCAGGGAATTCCACTCCTTAGCTGTACGCACAATGAATGTATTCCCAAAACGCTTTGTGCGTGTGAGTGGGATGTCCACCATGTAAGTTCATTTAAAGAACCCTCAAAACAATAAAACTTCAATCATTTCCATGAACCACAACCACAACACATTACAGAAAAAACCCAACCCGTTACCAGTAAAACGCCATGAACCATATCAAAACTATTTACCTCAAACTTTTTTCTTCTTCTACAAAAAATCACCCATAATGCAGGCCTTACCTAATTGCCGTCGACATACGAAGCTACCGTGGGTTTATTTACCTCTCGCCGGAACACCGGCGTCTGCGCAGTTGTTAAAACGGTACCCATTGGCTACCGTGGACCGCTGGACGCGGCTGTGGAAGTGTGGACTAGCCTAGATATTTTGTGACGGCGTGTTGAGGGTTAAAAAATATATGGATTGATGTAAGATCTGCGCAGATTCAATTATAATAATCATTTATTATAGCGGTCAAGTTTTTACAGTAACAAATAAAGTTACAATCCTAACCTTTTTTTAGGATGGGAAATAATCAAATGACTCCTTCTGCTCCTGCTCTGGGTGGAGCGGAAGGAAGTGTCAAACTCTAACGGACTAAAACCCATCCATGTTTCTCCTACTGCCCTTTTTATTCCAGGACCGCGGTGACTATTTTGAAGAAATTCCACAACAGAATCCTATGTTATAGTGAGTTTGTTTGTTTATTACGCTTTAACGCCTAAATTACTAAACCGATTTTGATTAAATCTGGCTCAGAGATAGATGGGACCCTGGAAGCGGTTATCATCATCATCACATCAGCCGAAAGACGTCCACTGCTGGAGATAGGCCTCCCCCAAGTGTCGCCACAACAACCGGTCCTGTGCGTCTCGCATCCATCGGTTACCCGCAACCCTCACCAGGTCATCGGTCCACCTTGTGGGAGGCCTTCCAACGCTGCGTCTTCCGGTACGCGGTCGCTACTCCAAAACTTTTCGGCTCCATCGACCATCTGTTCTGCGAGCAATGAGCCCTGCCCACTGCCACTTCAATTTGGCGATCCTTCGGGCTATGTCGGTAACCTTGGTTCTCTTGCGGATATCATCATTCCTGATTCGATCACGCAAGGAAACTCCGAGCATTGCCCTCTCCATTGCCCTTTGGGTGACTTTAAGCCTTCTGATGAGGCCCATTGTGAGTGACCACGCGAGTGGAAGCGGCTATAGGCTACTTTATTTTACTAAAATCTATATTAACGCAAACGAAGCCACGGGAAAAGCGATAAGTAAATCGACACCTAGCTTTTAGACTAATAAGGCCTCAGAGCCAGAAGAGAGGCCAAGAAGACTTATATTTACTAACAAATAGATTTTGTCGTGTCGCATGAGTGGCATTCATTCTTATGGTGTTAACAAATTGTTTCCCTGACTACTATTATAGCATATTCTATTTGACGTAGGTATATTTTATTTCATTTTTAGTGCAGGCGTGAGATGTTATGTTCGTGTAGCTGTATGTATAATAACTTGTAAAAGAAAGTAGAATGCACCTCAATTTTGTGCATATTTTGTGCAGATGCTAAATGCAAATATGCATTCTTATTATCAGGTTCTATTATTTAATTTCAAAAGAGCGAAATCATGTTTAATTTTTGTGTAAATAATTCAGAGAGAATTCTAAAGAGAAATCACATTTTTATGCATTTAGATTTAACTTCCAATAGGAATTATTAATTCTATCCATTAATTAACTTTTGCAAACAAACACTCAAAAGAAAGTTCTAACACTATTTAAATATCACACTTCACATAATTTCTTTTATCCTAATGAGTATCATTTCAAGATATATCGCGTGAATCTGTGTAATAGCACATTCAAAAGACAGTTATACTCATTGTAACAATCCACTAATTCACAAATGTGCAGAAAAACAAATATTTCACGTTAGTATGCTGAAATTAATGGACACTTTTATCCGAATTATGCGAAACTAGTGAAAGTAACTGTCACTTTTAAAAAAGCAAAGAATTTTTATTGAAAGACGATCACGTCGGGTTTCGTTTGAACGTGTGTAATTGGAAGACACTAAAACGCTTCTTCGAGTAATTAATTGGCATATAAACTATATTCTTCTATTGCTTGGTTGGTCTAGTTAGTGGAGCCAGCCACAGAGAGGCGGTTTCGTCTATTTTTGAAAACGAAAACACAATTGTTAATGTAATTTTAATTTTGGGGCGACACGGTTGGCGCGGTGGTTGAGCGATCGGCTGCTGCGCTGCGTGTCGCGGGGTCGATTCCAGCACGGAACAAATATTTGTATGGCCTACAGATAGCTGTTCCGAGTCTGGCTGTTTGTGTATGTGAGTTTGTATGTAAGTAAATGCACCCACGACACAGGAGTAATTCCTAGTGTGGGGCAACGTTTTAAACAAAAAAAAAAATCATAATATCACTGTAGTTCTCGAAGGTTAAGGCGGAAGTGGAGACCTAATACCATGCCATTTGACATTCGTTTTGAATTATTCACTATTAGGTACTTTGTGAGTCACATATCTACCCTTTTTTATGGATGGGAAATCATCAAATGACTTCTTCCGCTCTGGGTGGGGCGGATGGGAGTATCAGACTCTTACTGACTAAAACCCATCCGTGTTCCACCTTATGCCCTTTGCGTGCCAGGGTCGCGGTGACTCTTTCGCACAAATTTCGCAACATATTCCTACCCCTACATTTCAAGTGGTACCTTCGAGCTGGATTCCACCTCGAATCATCAAGTTTACGGTAGCTATAGCTTGGTGTCAGGGATGCGGAATGAGTTCGACAAAGTCACCGCGGCCCTGGAACGCAAAGAGCATAAGGAGGAACACGAATGGGTTTTAGTCAGTAAGAGTCTGACACTCCCTTCCGCCCCACCAAAAGTGGAAGAAGTCATTTGATGATTTCCCATCCATAAAAAGGGTAGATATGTGACTCACAAAGTACCTAATAAGTGAATAATTCAAAACTAATGTCAAATGGAATGGTACCAGTCTGTGGAACACAGATTATATTCCTAAAATCAGTGACAACACGCGGCTGCAGTCACTTCTTACCATCAAAACGCATTTCTCTGAACAATTTAGTTCAGTTTTATGCTCATCACGCGCCAGCCGTGCTACCAGTTGCCAAAGCACGAGGCCTGCTTATGAAATGAATGAGAATGATTCCTATTACACGTTGATATGTTCCGTGAATGAACTACGTTAACTTGACCTATTTTGAAAAGGATTGGAGGATCTTAACATTTTAAGTGGTCTTAATTAGGACTAATATGTGGCCACAATGGAGCTCGTGGCGAATACTGCCGCGGTTCTGCAGCGTGTCAGGTATGTTTGCCAATGCGAGGTTCGATGATTTTTATGCGATTATCCGCAAGGCAAGGCAGATTAATTAAACATCTGACAGAAACTTTTATTTCCACTTTTTTATTTTTCCTGTTGAGCTATAAAATTGGCCTTGAATTTCCCATTTAACCTTTCAATGAAAAAAATAAAGCTAGCACAGACAGGTCAATAGATCAACTGCAAATATTTATACTGTGGCGTAGATTTTTTGCGAAGAGGTCGGCGGTCATCGGACGGACATCGGTTAACATCGTCGTTTTAAAAATGAAGGGTCGCCGGGAGGTAACGTTTCTAATTCCAACAGGCCCGAGTAACCCAGCCTTAGGCTCGATTTCCACCAAAGCAGAGAGGAGAGTGTATTCAATACATCTCCTCTCCACTTTTCTTTGGTGGAAACCGGGCCTAAATCTCCCAATCTATCATACAAACGTCCTATTAGCCAGGTGCCACCACACCCTTAACCACGGTTGAACTTTTTATTCTTAACCGCGACAAACTGCATTCCAGCCAGTTTCCTTTGGTGTTGCATAGAAGAAGTTATCTTCACGCTTCTTTTTGCTTCACCGGATATAAGCGGTATCAACGTCAACTCGTTATCGGTGTATGTTACTAAGGGGCATTTTCACCAAGCCAAACTGATCGCGATCAGCGTATAAACGACGTTTATGAGCTGTCAGTGTCACTATTTGTCTATGGAATATTGACGCTGACAGCTCTTGAACGCAGTTTAGATGTACTGATCGCGTTCAGTTTCATTGGTGAAATCCGCTCTTAATGTTACTACTTTATCTGAGGAGCTAGTGAGCTCGAATTAGTTTGATTGGTTTTGAATAAGAATTCAGTCCAATGACGCTGGACTGGACTGGAAGGTCTAGCTTTTGTTCTTACCCTGGTATGAGTTATGGGGCCAAATAATTTTTGACGATACCAGTATTAAAAATACTGGTACTGTGCTGCATGAGCTGCATCCCATTAGACTGGAAGCCAATCCCAACAGAACTGGGAAAAGACTACGCAAGTTCATTGATTGCGGCCAATTAGGAAATGAATGCTCTAATGAGTTCAAAATAAAGGTAAACAATATTTGCTCTCTCGAAGTCGATGTTTGATACAGAGTCAAAATAGTCAAAAATTAAGTACATAAATTAGTTATTTAGAAGAATCTATAATAAACTATATAGAATAGAATAGAATAGAATAGAATTTATTAATGTATCTTGGAAACAGTACACCAGTAGTAAACATTAAAACGTATTACAACTAAAGTACTTACATAGTTTTTAGGTTTTTAATGTCGGTACACTCACTAAGTTTATAAGGTACACTTGAACAAATACACAGACTGAAATAAAACTATATAAAAACTAAACTATAGACTAAACAGAGAGAACGAAGCTGTATAGATAAAACTTAGATAGTAATTATTAAGTGTAACAAAATGCTACTTATTTATTTAATATAATAAAGCTGAAGAGTTTCATTGTTCGTTTGAACGTGCTAATCTCTGGAACTATCAGTCGGATTTGGAAAATTATTTTTGTCTAAGATAGCCCTATTAATGAGGAAGGCTATATATAAAATACTAGGATTCAGCTGAATCTGGTTTGACTGGGAGCCGACCCCAATATAGTTGGGAAAAGGCTAGGCAGATGATTAATGAGAATGCTATAGGCTATATGGAAATGTATTTAGAAGAATGTCTTAACATTTATTATATACATTCGCAGAGGAAGTTTTATAAATCACACAGAAATCAAATAATAACTTATCATTATAAATTATTGCAAACTGTTATTATTTGGTAAGTTTTTAGTTCTAAAACAAATATTGGTGGTGGTAATAAAACAATAAATCTACTTTTTGTTTTAAAATTAATTACTTTCACACGCGATCCATTTCGCGATAATTATAAACATTGTAATAATTTGATGGAAACATGATTATTGTTTTGATTATGAGAATCTTGGAAAAGTTTTGAGAGTTTTATGTTATTTATGCCAGCCACTTTAACTATAAAGAGTTAAGGCGCTGTGATCAGCAAAAACTGAAAAATTGCTAGTTTTCTAACGTAATTTTAGCAAAATGTGTTTAGTTTCAAGCTGCAGAAAAAATGATGTTTAAAAATAAAACCTTCGATTGAAATGATAGTCAAAGTTACCTCTTACTTTGACATTAGGAAAAAAATCCCGTATTACTAGCCTACTTATGCCGGTAAAATTTATGCCAATTATAACGAATCGCATCTTAATGCAAAACTTTTTTGTTTTAGATTTTTAGCTCAACTTAGTTTTGAGTGAATCGATAAAATGCTTCATATTTGACAATTCATTGCAAGCATTGTGTCGTCGCGCTTTTCTTTCTTTTCCGTACAGTTCAAGAGTGACCGAGTTTTTGCTGCTCACAGCGTCTTAAGGCGATGAAATCAAATTCTTTAAAACTACTGACGAAAAAAATTAATTTTCGTTTTAATAAGTTTTTTTTTGTGGAATTATCAGTATGATTTGTAATCTACATCAAGTACAAGAGTGCAACTGCCACGCTGGAGATGAGGTCGGTGACTGTATTTTACTGCAGAACAACTTGCTGCTCCTGTCGCTAGCGCGGCAGAACTAACTTTATCTATTTGACTGACAGACCTTGACTATTCAGTAGTGCCTGTAACTGGTCTATTTGAAATAAAAAATCGTATTTTTATATTTTTTTACATCGATCGAAGTCAATTTTATTTACTTTCGGTTTCTGAAATTGTAAAATTCTATTATATTTGACAACTTTCCATGCTAAAGTAGAGACAGATAAGCAGACATTAATTATTTAAGTTTGTTTTTTTAAACTTACAACTATTATTAATTTATTTATCCTCGCATAAAAAGTATTTTTATTTTCGTTCATTTTAATGAATTTTAAGAATATTAATTCCTAACGTGTCGAAAAGTTGTTTCTAAGAAAATCATAAAAAGAATATATAAAGAAAACTGAGTAGGTATTTAAACATTTGTCTAAACTAGTTTGAACTCTCAACTCTGCCCTCCCAGTGAAACGAGTATGAACGAGAGAAGACATTCGCTACAAACGAGCGTGAAAGAGAGAAGAAATTCGTTACAAATGGTTATTGTTTTTCTGCACATCACGATTCCCACAACCCACTTTACACGACACTAGAATGTGAAGATGAGTCGTTACAATTATCAAAATTAAAATTATGACCCGAAACATTGGGAAAATGTTAAGAGAATTTTGGGTAGGAAATATAAGCAGGCACACGTTGTCGCAACGATTTGGTCTCGTTCGTGACAAATTAGCTGGAGAAGACAGGAGATTAAGTTAGCTAAAAAAAACAATGGGGGAAGGCCTCAACTATATTTTTGGCCTAACAAAAAAATACTATACCACTAAATTTACGCTAAAATCTGCCTGGTTTTTTTAACTACTTATAGCAACGCGTTTGACCACTATCCCACCTGATGGTAAGCGATGATGTAGTCGAAGATGGAGCACGCTTGCCTAGAAGTAACCTATTCACTGTTGACTTAAAGACTCCAAGGTTGTACCTTTCATGAAACACAGACTTCTTACCAAAAAAGCATAACACTTTTATTTGGTGGTAGATTTTACTAACGCCATAAAAGTTATAGATTACAGAAAATACGAAATCTAGAAACCTTTTAAACTATGAAATAATAACAGGATTATTCATAAAAACTTTTTATCCATTAAATATTGTCTAAGAGATTCTAAATTCAATTTCGCCATAGAAAATTCTGAATAAAGAATCTACTTACTCGCATTTTGGTTAAGTAATAGTTTTTAAGTTTTTTATGAATACGGCTGTACTCGTATGTGTTAATTTGTGCCAAGCGAGTTGATATGAATAATTTTGGAATCTCATAGTAAACGCCTAGGCATAGGTTCTAAAGGATGAAAATAAGGAAGAAGGACGTGGATATTCATTTCACTCACAAAAAACAACACTATTTATACAGTTGCTTTAGGTTGTAAAACATCGACTGTTCTGCCTCCGGAGACTAAAGTTATCAAATACTTTACAAAACTAGATCACATCAAGATAAACCAATTAAACAACGTAACAGTAACTGCTACATATCCATAAGTTACTACTAAATAACTGTACTTGACGCCGCAACGGGAGACGATACTTTCACCAGCTGACATCACATTACGGACGAAGTAATCAATCATGGCCATACTTAGCTTAAGAGTACTGTAGCAACATGTGGAGGAGCTTGTGGGTAATCATGACATCTCACAGGTCGTTCGGTAAAGCAACGCTAGCCCGGGTTTGTCCGAGGATAGGTGACCATCCACTCATACACATAGGAGAAATTGTAAAGCTAATTACTCCTGGCTAATATTGGAACATATTTTGCTGTAGTCAAAGATAGTGAATAAGGAGACACCACAGGCGTCGGGAGTCGCAGGGCGATTCCCGGCTACCATAGGCGCGGGCCTGAGGACGACGAGCGTTGGGTGGCTCGCCGTCCGATCACAGCCAGGCGTTTTGTGTTCCACGCGCGCCTCAAAGAGATGTCAGCATAGTAGACGGGGCCCGTTAAGACCAGAGCCTGCCAGGGTTGCGGATTTATTTCGAAAACCACGACCCTGGAACGCATAGGGCACTAGAAGGGCCACGGATGGGTTTTAGTCAGTACGAGTCTGACACTCTCTCCCGCTCCAAACAGAGCGAAAGGGGTCATTTGATGATTTCCATAAAATTCATAAAAAAGGCTGGTACTATTAATACGGGGTTTTGGCCAATCTTACTAAAAGTAAGACCTTTTGTGGTCAGATAAGTAGTTTCTACATGATAAATACTGGTATTTAGCTGCGTCTACTTAGACTGGAAGCCACCCATATCAAAGTTGAGGCAGATAAATTGGTTGATTGAACTTACGAGTACTGTAGCAACGTAATTCACAAACGATTCAAGGACAGAAACATGAATAGAACCATTATTTATTAACAACCAATCAATCGTTAAAATGATGTAACCGGAACGTTAAACCACGTTGATCACTGTATTTAACGGTAGTTAAACTGACGAAATGCGGTGCAATCGGCTGTTGATTGACGTTATGTCAACAGACTCAATGCTCCGACGAAATTATTTATTTGTAAATGCTTAATTATAAAAATAAGAAATTGATGAAAGCTTGATTTATGATTTGCATGTTTATTGTCGTTTGAATTATTTCTTCATTTAAGTGACGATGACGAGTCAAAAAATAGACAAATATCTTTAAGATTTGTCTGACCGTATTAAGATTTTTTTGAAAATACTTTTCACAAAATATTATATTCAAAAAAATCTTGGTACATTTACTCTAATTTTATTAAATTGAAAAAGTTGCTTTCTTGGAAAACCAATATTGTGAAATTTATAAAGTGAAAAACCTTATCAAAGTTTTGTTTCGATTTACCCCTCCGTTCCTTTTCACCCCTTTTGACGGTTTACCGTCAGCTATAGCAAACACCCAACACCATTTTAGCACAAAAATATTTTTCCTCGATAATCACAAACCTGGCACATGATAGCCATAGAAAATACCATCAGAAACAGTTAGTCCATACTGAATAGCGACACGTTCCTTTGCCAGGCGTCAGGCATTAAAATGCGCTGAGCGCCTGTCGATGTCAGCGAAATCATAGTTATGAACTGAAACGTGATCTGACGTATATGGTCAATTATTATATAAGTAGGCTGAGACTCCGTTTCTATACTGCAACACCCTGCTTGCACTAGCTTACACCATTTGTTTTGTTTTTAAGGCATCAAATCCTTCCGCTCTGAGTGGAGCGGAAGGGAGTGTCAAACTCTTACAGACTAAAACTCCTAGGTGTTCCTCCAAATGCCCCTTGCGTTCCAGGGCCGCGGTGACCCTTTTGAACAAATTCCGCTACTTTGTACACGTTTACGCTTTCCGCTGCGGCCCCGACATGTGAAAATTCCCAAAAAAAAAAATCTTATGTAATAAACATTAAATTCGCGATTAATTCGCGACACACCGGTGTCGCCGGGGCCGGAGCGGTTAAGGATCGTTTTCTCCCGAAAACTAATATCCTTTCGTTCAGCAAAAAGACGTTTATTGTTGGACATAGGCCTCCTCATTCACCACATTGACCGGTCCTATGTGTCTCGCATCCAGCGGGTTCCAGAGGCCTTCACAGGATCATCGGTTCACCTTGTGGGAGGTCTTCCATCGTCAGTACCTGCGTATTTAACCCGACCGTTGTCTAGTGCATCGACCATTGTCTACTCCATTTGAACCTAACTTATCCGTGTCGGGGTGCCCCGCTCACTCTTTGTTCAGCGGTTAAATCAAATGTTAGTTATAGAAAATGATAACTATATCAAAATAACGTTATATTATAAATATGAAACTATACTAAACGAGCGTTAGAGAAACTGTTGTTATAGCATATCAGTGTAATTATATAAAATGTTGTAAGGTAAAGTAAACGTAGTATTCTAATACTAAATAAGCGGCACCTGTAAGTAGGTATAGGGTGTGGAAGATGATGTCTCGAAAGAAGGTGACCACTGAGATAACAACTAACAAGAAGTTACAGCTGCCCCGTTACTTTCATGCGACTGCTGGGCGCGGGGTCGATTCTCAGGTCAGGCTCAAAGTGTTATTGGGTTTTTCCATTAAGAATTTCTCAGTGATAGCCCGGTTATAACTGTTGGTCCTGCACCTGACCTCTCTTTTCGGTCATATCGGATAGCCGTTCCATCGAACTGTAACAGCAGTGCAATTCTGTAAATACGTCGAAGTGAAGTGATCAGAAAGTGAGCTGTCAATCTATGTAGTAGAGATGGAATGACAGTTCACTTTGTGATCACTTCACAAAGACATCGACGTGTTTACAGAATCAATTGGCAGTTAAGGACAAGAGAGCGCACCTGTGTTTGCTCACACATAATGTGCACTATAATATCTTCTGCGTATTTGGCTGTTACCCGATGTATACGAGACGCAAAGGACCGGTTGTTGTGGCGACCGGCTGATATTTGATGATGATAATGATGACTTTGCAAAACTACGTTGAGATTGACTTAATAGTTTATGATCTAAGGGAGAAATATGGAAGAAGAAGACAGCTTGCGGGGACCCCAAATAAATTAGTGTAAAAGCAAGGGAGTAATTTAGCAATATTCAGGCATCTATAGTAAGCACTTATGGTAGGCGCTGGATAATCTTGCGATGAAGTACATTGACCTTTTCATTATCCTCCTTCGTAGATAACCGAAGAATAAATTATGAACCGTGTTTCATTACTAGTAAACGTAAAGGATCACGATAGAAGTTGATTCAGGACAGCTATATGTCTTTATTTCTGTTTTTGATATTAAGAAAGTCAATAAATGTATGTGGGTCATTTAAATGGCGCCTGCCATAGCAAAATTTCAGCCTGGTTTAAAGTTACTAACTAAAGCCATGCAATAAGATTACAGTTTAATACGATCAGTGCGGCCTGAATGACGGCTTATGTGTTACGAATCCCTGGAAAACTAGGTCAAGCTCAGCTTAACCTTACCTACTGATCCCTGGTTAACCTCAAGGTATAATTTACCGACGGAGAACTCGAAGGAGGTTCTCAAGCCAACCTGAATATTTTTTATGCTTGATTACTGATTACGCAGTATAAGTTTTTACAGAACTGACCGATGCTGGCAATATTTTTTTTCAGAATAATATGTATAAAGCCGTTTTGTGTCGGCTTTTTCTGACAAACGCGTGTTTGACCACTATCGCAACTGATGGTAAGCGATGATGTGGTCGAAGATGGGGCACGCTTGCCTAGAAGTAATTCAGTTTTTTTTATTTTTTTTATTAAGTAATGGGCTTGCTTTTGACCTCGATCCCGCCTGATGGAAAGCGATAGATGAGGTTTATGATGGAGCGAGCGTGCCCAGAAGATGCCTGTTCACTCTTGCTTTGAAGGCAGGCGGATTATATGTGGAAGGGAACACAGACGCTGGCAGAGAGTTCCACACTTTGGCTGTGCGCATAATAAATGTGTAGGAGAAGCGCTGAGCTGGATATCGACCAAGTGCGGATGGTACCCAGCAGTGCGTATGGTATTCCGGTGGTAAAAGGGCGATGGTAGGATCAGATCGTGGACTCTTGACTTAAAGACTCCCAGGTTGTAGCTATCAGAAAACACAGACTCTAGCAGGTCTGTTTTATTTTTCGTTTTCATTTCCTTTCTTTTATCGATGATTTACTTTATCAGATGCAGAAGCAACCAATTCTCGTGTTTAAGAAACTTTCAAATTCAAGTCGCCAAAATTACCATCCCAGCGATAATAATCAAAGTCAAAAACTGATCAAAATGTAGGAGAATCAGTGGTGTTTTTGATAGGTAGGACTGCGATAAGAAGCGAAAGTATCAGATTAAAAACCTACGTCAGTTGCTAAATATATTTTTTAAACTCTAAAACCATTAATTAGCAAGCAGTTAAAAGCGACATGAGTTTTAAGACCGGAAGTTGTTAGAATTTTTTAACATAAAATTTCATTAAACTGACTTGAAATTATGGAAACGTTGTGTTACACAACTTGAAATAAATTAATTATGAATTTATTCATTGAATGGCTGGCGGTTCGCTTTGTGGAATCAGTATTTTTTTCACTTAATATGGATCTATTTTTTGGGTTCTATCTTTGTAAAACCTCATTTTATCTGTCCTAAGCATCAAGCAAGACTTCCCCCATTGCTGACCATAGACTATTTGCCTTTGTTAGTTTGCAAGGCTGTACTCGTCATTATCAGAAACACGTATCTTATATTAATTAGTTTTTATCGATGTTTGTCAAAGTAAATTCTGCGAGAAACAAGGAAAAATGTCTTTAAAAATAATGACAACACTTGAGTACTTTAACAAAACAGCCTTTTTTAAGGATGTGAAAATAAATGACTCTTTCCTCTCTGGGCGGAGCGGAAGGGAGTGTCAGATTCTTACTTACCTACACTAAAACCCATCCGTATTCCTCCAAATGCCCTGTGCGTTCCAGGGCCGCGGTGACTCTTTCGTACAAAATCCGCAACCCTGGCAGGCTCTGGCCCTAGCGGGTCCAAAGTTATATGGCTCGCTTATAAGCTGTGTTTAAAGCAGTGACCTTTTGGTAGCGCTTGTCAATTCCATGCATTTAGTTTTTTTTTGTTGGTTACTTATATTTCACCCTGTCCAGAGCCTCTTGCAACTAATAACATAATGCTGCCTGTCAGAGAGCGGAGTGAGAGAGTATTGCGAAGCGGAGTTTCGGACTGTGCCTGTCCATTGATGTAGGGCGGAGTGGTATTGCGGACTTTGCGGAGCTAGGCCGACTTCACGCGACGAGATTTAATGAGCTTACGTTTCGCTTCTCCGCTCCACCACCTCGCTCCGATGGCCCACTCAGCTTCCCTGGTTTGTATGACTTATTTTTTAAACTAGTTCGCAAATCCCTGTCCACTGAAGCAAAGCAGAAATTTTATGCAATTCCATTGGTTGATATTAGCACAGCTCCGTTCCGTTCCTCTCCTCTCCGCTCCAATGGACAGTCAGCCTTAACACACCATGCTCAATTAAACATGTACCTATAGTACTTCAGTAATTAATTACTGCTGCATTGCCCTATCAATTAAAGAAAAGAAAAAGCGTGAAGGACAGATATCACCATTTAAATTTCCAACCTATTACTTAACTACCCAAGGTTAGACGCGTAACCTATGATAAACGTTTACGTGCGCGTTAACGTTAACCCCATATATGTTTCATTGCTATAGGCAACAAAAATGCATTTGTTATGCTACTACTCGTAGTGGTATGGCGTAAAGTTTGGGTTTTGAAGTCGCTTATCGTAGATAATGGTACGGAACCCTTCGTGCGCGAGTCCGACTCGCACTTGGCCGGTTTTTTTTAAACATTTCAGACAACTTCACATATTTTTGTAACATCGAAATAAAAATGCTATTTGTAAAACTTGGCCGTTTTTTTAATATTTCCGCCAACTTCACATATTTTTTTAACATCGAAATAAAAATGCTATTTGTAAAAAAGTCGGCTTATATAAATAAAGCAAAATGAATACCAGGCTATTTTGGTTCAATGAAAACATAAGCGAAAACACACGTAACACAATTTTAATCTGCTAATAAAGTGATAAACATAATATTTGCATAAATCGGAAAAATAATTTCGATCACTTTATAAAGTTCTAAACAAATTATGTAACCCACTGCCAATACATAAAAAAATAGATTTATGTAAAAATTATAATTTTATGTGAAACGTTTATAAAAGATTTATTAAAAGCGCTTTCTCTAATGGCGCGAGTATTATTCCGTCATGTCTTAATTAATTATGTGAAAACCTGCCATACTTCTTTATATTTATAACCTACAATACAATGTTGTGACGATCGCAGGAACAAAAAAATAACTTTAGAATTTGCATTTTAATATGTAACAGGAAAGAAACTATCGTGGAGAATTTGCACGTTATCATATAATCAGCCTCGATTGGCACTTAGTCTTCGTCCGGTATACCCTGGACTATTAACCGCTTAACCATACGTGGTAACTGGATGATCTTTGCGCTTACAACATGTCCTAATATTCCTGTCTGACAGCTCATGACAACGACGGTAGATTTTGAGATCATACGACCACACACAAGTCCTACTTAGCACTATCAAAGTTCTCCGTGCGATTTCATCAGATACAACAACCCGACGTCAAACATCGGACAGTTACTCCCTAGGAATACCCCACTGGTCGAAGGATTGTCCCTTTTCAAACGAGGTATATGGGACTTTACACCCTGTTCTGTCACCTCTCTAGATCAGCCCAACCTTTTAATTGCATATTTGCTTGCTTTGCTTCATGCTTTTATTATAACTTTTTGAACTGATCAGTTATTAGAAACAATGAAAAAAAACTTGGTTGTACACAAAAATGTAACAATACAATAATCCGATAACTTATATACAAAGACGAGTGTAACCCAGATTTGGGTTCACTTACAGCAAACTTCAGTATGACAGAGAGATTCGCAAAATGGGATAGTATACCTAAGTAACTGCACAAAAAAGCTCGAAAATAAATAGTGAATTATAATCCGTAGCTTTCTCCAGAAAATACCAACATAAGATTTCCAATTAAGATATGAACCATGGGGATTGCACTACGAGTCTCCAAAAACCGTAAATTTTTCGTAGCAACTGGGTTCCTCATTTAAAGCAATAGGCGAATACGGAATTCAAGGAAGTACCGTTAGCCGAAAAGGAAACAATTGGATCTAGTTTTTTTTTCATACGTAACTTGGCGATTTAAATTAGGCTTCGCGTGCAAGCTTTAGCAATAAGTAATAAAAAACTCGATACAGACATTAAGCTCGATTCTGTTATAAAGTCGTTCTTTATCGATTTCGACATGTACTTCTTGTTTGGCAAACTTTATTGATGAAATAGCAAAAAGTTGGAATGAAAGAAGTGGTTCGAGGATACCCCTGAAGATCTTTCTAGCTTACTAAGAATAATAGAGTGAGCTAGAAAGCTAGACATATTATATGTAGGTTCAATAAAGAGTATTCTATATATCTGTTTCTATTCCCCCTTACTTTAAGACAGGTTTTTTATAGCGCTAGTAATTAGGACAACAAGGGTGTATACTGCGTTGCGGATTTTTTTCGAAAGAGTTTCCGCGACCCTGGAAAGCAAAGGGCACTACGAGGAGCACGGATGGGTTTTAGTCAGTAGAGTCTGACACTCTCTCCTGCTCCACCCAGAGGGGCAGGATTCATTTGATGATTTCCCATCCGTAAAAAGGGTGTTTACTGCATTATATTCTGATATTAATCTAGATATAGATATCACTTTTATCATATCCTAACTGCCAGAATCTTGCACAAAAATAATGAACTGATGATCATCCTATAAGTCTATTGCAGTCAACATCAGAGAATGCGTCTCCCAAGCTTCCAACACTCGATTCCCAAAAATATTATCTCATTAAATCTCAATGTAAAATGATGAATAAAGAAACTAATTAAAACTCATTTACATATTCTCACAACGTAAACATCTTATTACTGGGCAATTAATTGCGTCCCACTGTTGGGCAACCGATACCGTTAAAGAAGGAAAAGTCAACGACCACGCTATGGTAGATGTGGGTTAGTTAAGTTCGATTGCATTCAATTTTATTTATCCCATTACACCGGGTGTTCTCGTAAATGTTTGTGGTTTTACTAGACGTAATAATGGCACGCAGTCAAATGTTACTGATTCATTCACTCTCTAACGGGAAATGGATGCTGAAAATTAAATTAGGTAGTGCTAGAGTGACGTCCCGGTCTGCGTTGATAGAAACGAGAATCTTTGGTTGGAAGTTTTTATGGTGCTTGAGGAATTGGGTGAAAACGGTTTGGAAATGTAATTTCTTTACCTAGAAAGTCCTTACGCTTAATTTGGAAAAAAGGATAACCGTTTCTGAATACTTTTAGCTTAATCCATAAAGCTAATATAATACAAAAAATAATCTAGAGCCTGAAATTTAAAAAAAGAAGCACATTATCAATTCGCAGCATTCTGATTCTAAATCATGAATCACGATTTTCTCCACAACAGTAAGTAGAGCTTAGAAAATAGTTTTATTACAGAAATCTTCAGTAACTGCTTACTGCACGCACATGCCATACCAACGACTGAAGTAAAAAAAAAAGCTGAACGAACACATGAGAACCTAGAACAAGACCCTAATGCTTGGGAACGTGTTAATGGAAAAGATGAGAGAATAAACAAGAAACAAACAAAACGAAAATAAATGAACCCCATTTCTGGATCCACAGGTTCTGATAATGTATTTCCTCTTCAATAAATCGAAGTACAAAATGTCAGTTATAAAGCTTCAACCACTGTTCTTTTAACCCAAGATGTCACTGCAGGTCCAAACGACCGGCTAACTATTTAAACCACACGCGAGTTTCAAACAAAAAAAAAACAAGTAAAAAAATATCTTTAGCAAAAACTTACCGTTTCAAAAATCACCAAAAGCAGAGTAGATTAATATCCCAATTCACTAAAACACTTTATTCACTGCACAAACACGTACACCATCTTAACCGACTTCTAGAATTTCGACAGACGTGCGCCCGCGCGCGTTACAACTCTGCGACTGGTTCGATGTCAAGTTTACGAAGCTATTCGGGTTATGTCGCTTCTGTATCGTTGGTATATTATGTCGGAGTGTTATGTCAGGAAATATAATAGTACAGTGCATGGCATCTAATGATTTTGTTTACAAACACTTCAAATAGCTGAGGTTTGTCAAGAATGTGGATGTGTGTGGAATAGATTTTGTTGTTGTTAAGTCACAGTATAATTTAAAGAAGAAAAAGTTACACATGAATGAATTGAATACTAAAGATAAAATAAATCATAAAAGAAAAAGATAGGCACTTAAAACAAATAAATAAGAGAGATTTTCATGCTTCCTAAATGTTTCAGAAAAACTTATAAAAACCGACAATTTGGTGGCTTGGGACTCACAAAAACAAATAAAGACGAATATGAGTCTTAATCGAGAAAGGGGCTTTGGCAATGATCCCACATCCGTCTAGAACGAAGTGAAAGAAATAATCCTACAAAAGATAGTAATTATAAAGGAAATGTTGAAGACCATACTTTCTTTCAAGACGATACAAAGACGAACTTCGACGATGAACTAGCTACTATTCTCATTGATTATACGCATTACTGGCTACTGGAAATGCGCGGGTGAATTCCACCTTTGTTCAATTAAGATTAAAAGTGCCTTTTGAATAAAGTACCTCATGAGGGAGACGAAGTTATAACTATCGTCGGAGAATATATTTGCAATCATTAAAATTAAACACTTATAGGGTACAAAAGAATGGTCGAATATTTAGTATTAACTTTCAGCAAATCCTATACATACAGATACAATGATGTGTTTTATTTTCTAGAAGCCTAGTAAATTAGAAGAAGAATAGTTTGTCATAGTTAGATAAACTATCGCTTCATGACATACGCCATTTTATCATCCCAGAAAATTGCAGAATTTTTGTGCGATAGGACAAGCCACAAAAGCGAATCCACGGGAAACAGCTTGTAATAATATAAGGAAATGACGTCTGATTTAATTCTGGTTCACTAAGTAGTTGAACCTGGTGAACCTTAAAGCCGGAATAATGTTACGCGCCGATGCATCTTTGACCCTGACCAATGTTTGTGATGAATTAGGAAGCGGACCCCTCCCTATAACCGGTAGCTTTGACTTCGGAAGGAAGTTCAATGTTACTAGCTTACTTTGATAGCGCGTCATTAATATTGTAGATAGGGAGAAATATGGAAAGTATACTTGTAAGTACTTATACTTACTTTTAGGTTATGGGCCATGTGCTACGGAAGAATGAGGAATACGGTATAATTTAGAGTACGAATGAGGATAGCTATAATAGAAGGGTAAGATCAAAAAAAGTAAGTGGATTGTGTAAAAAATGATAAGGCTAAGAACTTCTTCCTTTTTTTAAAGTCGGTAAAAAAGATGGTGACAACTGAAAAAAAAGAAGAAGACAAACTCCAAATAAATTAAAATAAGGGCTAGAGAATGATGATTTAAGTTTTTAAGTTAACCTGTTTCATATACGATTGTGAATTCAGAAATATTTACTTCTACATTGACGTAAATATGTTGTAATATCAAAACATAGTCTCTAGTCTATTATTACAAATGCCATCTATGGTAATGTACTCTGTTTTGTCCAAGGTACTTTGTCCGTGCATTTAAGTTCTGAATATAAACGTTCGTTCATATTGTCTCACAGAATTAGGTTGTTTTCTTAGGTTATGGGCCCAGCACGCTTGCACTGCGTCAGAAAATATTAAAGGTTTTCCAGTTAGCAAAGACGATACTGGAATTAAATGCTAGGGTAGACCGGACGTAATTTAATTCTCGTGAACGCTCTTCGACGGTACCATAAGCCCTTTTAAGGCTAAAAATAAGTTTGACTTTTACAACCCTATTTCTGCAGATGATATTTATAAACCTTGCCAAACCATTAGTACTTGAAGACATACTTGGGAGTATAAAAAGTATTCATAATTAGCGTCTGCTTCCCTTCTTTTCAGTTTAGGCTTGTCTCAAAAAATCTTTTTTAACACTTACAACGTATTTATTTTTAAAAATACTACAAAAAATAAAACTCCTAACAAAATAAACCTTACAATGTGGTGTTAAAAATTCCTCCACATCGCTGAATATTGGAAGTATGCCCAAAAGGCTGACGGCATCGCCACTTTGAATGGCAATATGTATAAGTGCACATGCAAGTTTATAATTATGTTTCATGTATAAACACAGGGATGACGAAAATTTCTTGAGGATAGTTTTGAGCATAATATAAATGTTGTTAAGAGTGCTTTAATAAGTTTAATAATAACATAATAGTTACACACTTTAAAAAAACTAAAACACGATGCTTCATCGTTCATTCGTCTTTAATCAGTAACTATGAAGTTATGGTCTTCAAAATAGGCCTAGCAAACACGTCGCGTGCTTACAAACTAAAGCCGTTACATACGGAATGACAAACAGCTTGACATCATTTTCGCAAATTCATGGTAATAACGATGGACAGCATTACAGTAATAATAACATACTTGAGAACGAAAATGGGCGCATTTTTAAAAAAGATGAAAATTTTGTCACGCACATGAACTCTGCTTCTGTTAGGTAAGATTATATGGGATTTAGAACCAGTTATTATGATGTTTTGCTTAGGTTTCTATAGAATAACACTATTTCTGGTAGTTTAGATTAGGAATGCGAGCATCTGATGGGCGCATTCTGAGTAATAAGTTGTGCAGTTGTGGTTTTTTTGCCGTTATCAAGATTTCGTGACCAAGTTAATCTGACCATCTGCGTAGTCTTGCTGGGGTCAACTTCCAGTCCAACTAAGATTTGCCTAACGATCTTGCTACTGTAGTCAGTTTCTAGGTATTCCGAAACTACTAAGGTAAGACGAGTAGTCAGTTTTCCTGGCTATTATTATATGCCTTACCTTTATCGTGATCTCTGATCTGCTCACTGATCTTGGTTGGGCTTGAGCATTCTCCTTGCACCCGGCAGCATTCCTTATCTGTCTTCTTATTTAATGTTTTCACATCTTCAAACAAATTCTTCTACATGAATTCTTCTATATGGATTATTATTCTGCTGAAAATTTTAAAACCTTTTTCGCTTTCTTTCCTCTGATTTTCCAGCTTCACAAACTTCTATCGGTAAAAATCGTCATAATTTCTTCAACTACAGACATCTTCGCTTTCACGTAAGTTGCAAAATTTTAATTGCTGGCTAAGGGTCGCCATGTATTAGAGTGATGTAGACTGCTCAATTCAATGATTCATGTAATAATGCTAAAAATTAGTATGCAGTTACAAATATAAGGTTAGGCGAGCTGCACACTACAACGACATGAAATGGTCACCACAATCTTTACCTCGATGATTAAGCCCCGCTGTGCCAGGTTGTTTTTTCTGTCTGTAGCGTTTAGGAACGTTACTTAAATGGGACGATGAGACGGCTTAGTTTGGTAGCTTTGCTTGCCCTCTCTAGCACCCGTCATCCAATTCCAACCTATCTGTGTCCTCCGCTTAGCACTCCGACTCCTCGTTCCTTTGTAGGAATTCTTTGTAATTTCATTAAAGATAATATACTCGACATATGAAAAGTTTGTAAACATGGAATCATCGCCTCGTCAGGGGGCAAAACATGACAGTAGTATGCAGCTGAGGCGTCTTTGTTAGCGGAAACGATTGCGCCTTTATTTAAGGATACCTTCTGCTTTTTTTGGTCAAATCTTTCAAGCTGAATTAGAAGCTCTTCCTCTTCCTACGTATCCTACTTCGGGAAGTCTCAATCCTACAGAGTTGAAATTTTACATGATAGAGAACTATCATGATGATAATAATTACTTTCTGTGATATAATAAATAGGTTATGCTTTTAGGCTTAAGGAACTGCCTTATCTCCTCTCCTTATCTGGCTTGTATTACATACACGTTACAGACATACGTATGACAAAGGAATAACAAAACGTTGATCAAACATACATAATCCGAGACGAGGGCAGCAAAATATGGTGATCGTAAATATTCGGTTTTTTTAAACACAGAAACCGAAATCACATTCCAGCATTTCGTAACAGTCATTTAATTAGTATGATTATTGAGATGTTTCTCAATAATCATACTAAATGACTATTGACTTGTCTCATTGACTGTTGTAATCGAAAATTATTATGATATTCTTCCTTTCAATGCATTTAATTAAACCAGATTTACATTTCCACAGCACTTGATTACTGATGAAATATGAAAGTTTTTATTTGAGAATGAGAGCAAGAGTTGAAGCATTAGTATCTTTCAAAGTAGTTGTGGCTAATTTCGATGCAATTTATGTGATGTTTCTACATCCCACGAATTTCTATATGGACGGTTAATTAGTTAACACAGGGTTCAAAACTTAAAAAAAAAATTAAGTTCAGAGAAATGATGCATTTTCTTTTATTTTATTTTGTGAGGGATATAATGTTTTTGTGCTGAATCACAATTAAGTAGTTTGGCTAAAATGTCAGTCAGGAGGTCTTGCGGTGGTTAATCATCATAAGGCAAAAAATCTTCTGTATTGTTTGAGTTTACACCCGCTCCGGTTGTCCTAGTACCTCGACTTCCCTAACCAATCATTATAAAACCAATAGACACTGAACAGCGGGTTCAAATCACGCTATACCGTTGTGTTTATCTGTACCATCGCTACCGGCTGGAATCCTAACTATTTCATGTAATTTTACGCATTTTGCTGCTAACATATAAATACCTACGGCTGCATATTGGTAGATATGTGTGTTGGGGATGGTCAAATGAGAGCCTCCATTAATGCTTGTTTGTGCAGAATTAGTATTGATAAAAAAGGCTTGCTTCTTATGGACTAGGCTATTCGCTTACTTGAATATTACCTTTTCGATGTCATTTATTAATAAATTATATATATCTCTTTGTTATTGATAGGGATTATTACTTTTGTATGCAAATTGATTCTATCTAAATTAGAAGCGTTAATCATGTCAGTTCCTTTTTCCATTCTTTCAGTCTTTCCTTCACATGACTGACTTTTTAATATCAAGATTTTTTATTTAAATTTTTTAGAGCTTTGGTTGTTTACAGGTTGATGAAAAGGGGAGAGGACAGTTTTGACTAAAAATATAGATGACTCTAATTTAGGAAAAGACCAAACAAATCACAAGTCATCACTTGTTTGTCTCACAAACAAACAAGTGGAAAGGGGGTAACTACTGGCAGAATTAACTTAATAAAGAATTATAGATGTAGAATCCACGTTGAACCGATCCCAGTAACAGTTGACAGGAATTGAATATATGGAAGACTGGCATGAAAGTGGAGCAGTTCGGTTAACAAAGAAAATTATCAAACCACAAACCATTCAGTCCATCGAACAATATGGCAATATTGCTTCTTCAAACCTGCAGGTTGACAATAACAATTTCAGGGAAAGTTCGCCACAACATGCTGTTCAAGTAATAGCTTCATTCCGCAGAAAGCTGATAAATGATGCCGTATTGGAAGTGGAGGATTTCAAGGCGATGATTTTGCGTTTTGTATGTTTGTTTCGTATAAACGTCACTTTCAAACGTACACAGTCAGTTTATATTTCTCCTCGGGGCTTAGGTACTGTACACAAATGTTATGAATTATGAAACCGAACGTAGGTCTTAATCCGGGTTTAAGCAAGCTGACCAAAACCCTAAAAGATTTTTATTTGTTTAAATTTCATGTATTGCAGTGGTAGATAGGTGGACTAAATGCAAACATTCTCTACCAGTCAACCTCTGGGTCAGTTAATTTTTTGTTAAAAGTCATCTAGGACTATTCTTTATTTATTTATTTAAACTTTATGTACAATAGTGGTACTTGGGCGGAAATAATGCAACAAGGCATTCTCTACCAGTCAACCTTTGGGTTAAAAGACTACACTGTGGTAGGTGTACAACAAATAAATAGGATTTAAAATAGAATTTAGTTTTGGAAATAATAAACAATAATATATAAAATACATATATATGCTAAAATAATAAACTAATAAATATGATGTTGCAGTGAGATGATGCAGGCAGACAGTAGGTAATTAATATAAAGCTGACCACAAATCACTCTTTTAAAATTCCCATTAATAGGTCAAAGATCAGACTGGTAATCACGAGGTAGGTATATCTAGATTGGCCGATGATCCTAAACTATGGTCATCGCACATTCATGATCTGCTACCAAAATGACTGTCATTTAAAATCAGAGGTGTGGGCTGCAATAATTTCTTATCAAGTAGGTAGTGATTCGTCACAACGTGCCTTTGCCTTGTTGGTGAGCGCCATCTATGAAGGCTACTAAGAACTACTTCGTTGCTAAGCTTTGCACAAGTTGGACAAAGTGAAAGTAGTTGGGAAGCTACTGCGGTCTGTCATTCATTGCGAAGTGCTTTCACACTTGAGTTAGTTCAACTAGTAGCCACGAGATGGCGTTTGTATCGATGGAAAGCATAAATTATAGTTTATTTTTGCAAGTTTATTATGTAAGTATATCTTTGTGGTTTGTGTTACAGGCTTGTGTATATTTATTGCTTTAATAATAGCAAATAAATAATACACATTATTAAGAGCCACTTCTGCTGACACATTAGCGCTGAGACTAATATAACTTTGTAAAACCACTTTACTCCTATTTATTTATGTTCACTGTTCCGAAAGACGCCGAAAATAAAACAAAAGCTCCGCTCCTTTCTATATCTATGTATATACCTATATCTTAGAATTAAAGTATGCCTGTAAACAAAAAAAAAAAACTTGTTTTTTTTTTTTAATATTGATAGGCAAACGCTTGACCACTATCTCACCTGATGGTAAGCGACGATGTGGTCGAAGATGGAGCACGTTTGCCTAGAAGTAACCTATTCACTCTTGACTTAAAGACTCCCAGGTTGTAGCTATCAGGAAACACAGACCCCGGCAGGGAATTCCACTCCTTAGCTGTACGCACAATGAATGTATTCCCAAAACGCTTTGTGCGTGTGGGTGGGATGTCCACCATGTACCGGTGGCGCATCGCCGTACGTCTTGTGGTCCGATGATGGAACGGGCTAGACGGAATCAAACTATGTAATTCCGTTGCACACTCTCCAAAATGCAACCGATAGAAAACCGACAGGCTAGCAACTCGGCGTCGATGCTCGAGGCTTTGGAGCTTCGACTCAACGAGCCTATCATTGCCGATGATCCTCTTGGCTCGTTTCTCTATTGACTCAAGGGCATCAAGCTGGTATCTGGCAGATCCGTCCCAAAGATGCGAGCAGTACTCCATACACGATCAAACTTCCGCTTGATAAAGTTTGAGCAGCTGTTCCGGCGTGAAGTACCGTCGCACCTTTGCTAGGATTCCCAACTTTTTGGCAGCCACTTGAGCCTTTGCCTCTATAAATGTGCCAAAATTGAGGGTAGATGTCAACGTAACACCAAGAAGGTCAAGTTGGTCGGTTATCGGCACGGTTACACCTCGGAAAGATGGAGCTGGGTGGAATTGGCTCCTTTTAGCGGAAAAAAGACACGCCTGGGTCTTAGCAGCATTGAACTTGACCAGATTGGCATCGCCCCACTCTGAGATATCCTGTAAGGACAAGTTCAAGCGCTCAACCATAGCCTCTCGGAGAGACCGGATCTGCGGCCCACCAGCTTGTGCGTTGGACACGTATCTCTCAGCAACAGTACCGTCGTCTGCATACCCAAAGGTACCGGGTTTTAGCAGATCATTAATATGCAGCAAAATAAATGTTGCCGAGAGCACCGACCCCTGAGGAACCCCGGCATTAATATCCAGCAGTCCAGACGAGCAGCCATCTATGACCACTCGGATAGACCGATCCCTCAGAAAATCTGCAATCCAATCACACAAACCGGCGGGTAGACCGAAGGAAGGAAGCTTACCAATAAGGCTTTCGTGCCAGACTCTATCGAAGGCTTTCGAGATGTCAAGAGAGACCGCAAGTGCTTCCCCGTGTTTCTCGATGGCCTCACTCCAGATGTGAATGGCATACGCTAGAAGGTTCCCAGTGGACCGATTTCGGCGGAAGCCGTATTGTCGGTCACTAAGGATATCGTTAGCTTCTAGGTATGCCAGGAGCTTACCATTCAGCACGCGTTACGGGAAGTTACCGAGATGGGTCTATAATTTGCTGGGTCAGCTCGACTACCCTTCTTGGGCACGGGCTGCACGTTAGCTTGCTTCCAAGCCATCGGCACCTTACCAGTCTCAAACGTAAGGCGATATAGGCGTGTCAAGATCGGAGACAACTCAGGCGCGCAGGTCCTCACCATCACAATTGCCGGTATCCCGTCGGGGCCACTAGCCTTATTCACGTCTAGGTTACGCAATACCCTACGAACGTCCTTCTGATGAATGCGAATGTTCGACATACTCGAGTCGCATCCAACAGGAGAAGCAGGGGGCCTCGAGCCACCAGGATCAAGACGCGAATTTTCCGCAAACAGAGAAGCAAACAGGCTCGCTTTTTCCTCAGCGGAATGGGCCAGTGACCCATCAGGTCTCAGCAGTGGTGGTAGTGAGGGGCGGCAGAAGTTCGATTCAACCGACTTAGCCAGGGACCAAAACGCCTTACTGCCTGCTGGGTATGAAGCAAGTTTGTTCCCAATTCGGCTAATGTGGTCAAACCGCAAAGTTAAAATAACAAATTAATTTCAACAAAAATCAGAAACATATTGGCAAACTCATTGAAAACGTCTATAGGCGATAACCACTTATCATAAGTTTGACTCACGCACAAAAAAAAAACTCTTCACGAATAAAAGTAATTTATCAAGTTCGGGACCCCGAATATTTTATCAAAAGCCAAAATTTTCACGACCTTGCCAACACTCTACTCCTCACATAATGGTAATATAATTACGTATACAGAAACACGTTTCCCTATACTTTTAACAAACATCTCCTAACTTCTACAATTCCTTTTATATGAAAGAAAGAGAATTTTTAAAATAAAGCGAGTGGTTCTGAAAGTGTGTTCGTTAATATTTGTTAGAAATGGTCCGACCTAAGAATCTCTTTGAAACGTTCTCCACGAGATTATAGACTATATTCTTAGCTTTGAAGTCCTAAGATGCTTTCTTAAAAGATATTAACTGTTTGTTTTGCGTCTGAGAATGGCAGGAAAATACAAGCTTGGATTTTCAATCTTTTATATTTTTCGGTAAAAGATTTGGGCAGTTGCTGAACAATTTGCTGATTAAAAGTCTTTGTTTTAGCTTCTCTGAAATTGTTGAGGTATTGTCTGAAATTACGAACAATAAACGTGTTTTGTAAGCTATGAAGAATGATTTTTTATTTACAAAAGTACTCACGAGGTAAAAAGTATTCTGTCTCCTAATTCAGGTTATAATTTGTGCCAAGTTTGTAGTAATTTTTTTGTGAAAGAGTAACAAATATTCATCCAATAAATCAGAAGACTAAAATTCTCATACACAAAAACCGTTCATAATTATTCAAGTCGCAAAATCATCGTCGCGACAATTAATGTACAGTACAGTACTGTACACCTATCAATCATCGTATTTCCGAATATAAACGAATGCTAATGTGTCCATGTCCAACAATTATTATACATATTTATCGTGTATAATAATTTAAATTCAGAACTAAGTACACACGTTATACTGGGTAATTTTTTTTCCAATGCGCAAACTTTAAGAACCACTTCTGCCCATGTAAATGAACAACTTTCCCCAAGAAAGCCATCGTCAATTCCTAAAAAAAAAATTGAGTCTCCCATACAAATTGTGGTCAGTTGATGACAATTTTGTATGGGAAGTTCAAATTTTTTTTTAGGAATTGACTATGGCTTTCTAGGGGCAAGTTGTTCATTTACATGGGCAGAAGTGGTTCTCAAAGTTTGCGCACTGAAAAAAAAGTTATCCAGTATAGTTCACACGGAAATCAAAACAAAACAAAAATAAAGTACTTAGTTCTGATTTCAAATGATTATAGACGATAAATCTAATAATTGACGGACATGGATACTTTAGTATTCGTTTGTATTCGCAAATGCGATTATTGCCGAGGGACATTAAGAAAATAGTTATAGTGTATAAAATTGTCAAAATGTAGAGAAATTAGAGGTGATTTGATAGTTTGCGACAGCAATGTGAATGCTCCTTACAAATACGATACGACGAATTGCCCGTTAGGAAAACACCAATATTAAATCATAGCCTCACTAAAACAAGAACAGTATCAGACAAAGCTAATACCAACGAAGCTAAGAAGGTTTGTTACTAACAACGTAAGGAAGGAATTAAAAGCAAAGGAAACAATCGAGCCACAAGCAGGCGAGTGTGTGCAGATAACCGCCATTTTACTTGAACTGCTCTCAACACTGGAATTTAATTGTTTTGTGTGTTTCGAACGAGGTGTGGTTGCAGTAACCACGGAAACTAGATTTTCTATTGGAACAAGGATTGGATGAACGGAAAGCAATTCCTTGGAACAGATCGAATCAACAGAAGTTAATATAATTGATAGGGTAATTATGTCCTGCAGTAAACTACTATGGGCCTATGTTTTCATAGTTCTCAGCAGAACAAAGTCCTGGAAGAAGGTGATGACATTTACAGATCATGAGTGATTCTTTGAATTTAATGATTGAATTTTGCCTGTAAAGTGCTCGCATTTTGATATATAAGGATTGGGTTAGGTTAGGTTTGGTTAGGTTATTGGGGGTCCTAACTATCCTAACTGTACATCTGCATAATTCAAAATTAAGATGCTTTTTTCTTAAGTGTGGGAAATCATAAAATGAGTCCTTCCGCTCTGGGCAGACTGGAATGGAGTATCAGACTAAAATCCATCCGTGTTCCTCCAAATGCCCTTTACGTTCCAGGGCCGCGGTGACTCTTTCGAACAAATTCCGCAGCCCTGGCAGGAACAAATTCCGCAACCCTGACATGAAATAAAAATACTACAGCAAGATTAATGGCAAAGCAGTATGCAGTAAATAGGCTTACCAATGGGATAGCAGTGTGCCTATTTTGAAATCTTATAGATTTGACTACGTGTTTTCTTTAAAAAATACCAGCAAGAAAATTAAATATGAACATAACTATTTTTTTTCTGCCTCCCAAAACCTTTTCTTACACATACCCATAAATAAATTTTCAGCCCCTATAAATTACAAGGAAATATTCCGACTTAACCACACCCCAAAACTTTAGCGGAGGGTAGAAGCAAAAAATAAAGAGTTTTCTAACATTGTAGAGTGCGGGCGTTCATTATGTAATAGCTCTAATAGTAAGCTCTACCACTGGCTCTAGCGAATAGAGGAAAAATAGAGTAAAAGGGATTTTTGGATTTTGCAAAAGCATTTGAAACGGTAGATGTGGGTTTTTTGGAATCTTATGTTTTAAAAATATGTCTGTGAAGTTTTCTTTTCTATGTTAAATGGGGTAGAGGATTTTTGGTTCTTGCTACAGATTAAATAGCAACTAGTATGCTTTTAAATATATGTTTTTTTAAAGTTTTATGGTTTTCTTTACTTTCAACGATAGAACTAAAAATAAATTGTTTGATGTAGGTTGCATCAGCTGGCTTTTTCTCGTATGTTTTTGTAAGAAATATGGGTAACTATAAAGCTTGGAGGCTTTGCATCACTTAAATCTGAGGCTCTGAAACATTCTTTTCCTCTTTCATGAGATTTATCTTACTAGTTTATGCATGCTTTAAGTGAAACATATTCTTTTACTGTAAGAAGTGCTGTGTGGTTAAGGTTAAATTTTGTTTAGTTTTTGGCTTAAATGAAGTAGATTGGGTCATTGATGACGTTTGTTGTTTTTTTGGCCATGATTTGGCCGCCTGATGTAGATACCAGATAATTATGCAATAACGGTAATTGACCCACATACATTTATTGAATTTCTTAATGTCAAAAAAAGATATAAAGCTGTCCAAAATCGACTACTATCCTGATCTTTTACGTTTTCTAGTTAATGAAAAACTGTTCATAATTTATTGTTCGGGTATCTACGAAGGAATATTAGGGTAAGGTCAATGTACTTTTATTGCAAGTTTATCTGGCGCCTACCATAGTTACGGTGACAGCCGTCGAAACAATATCTTCAACTGAAGTTTTAAGATTACGTACTTACCTGCAAAGAAAGAATATAGGTATAAAATTATTGTCTAAAAGGGTGATTGTTTGATAAACCTCTGATGTTTCAAGAAAAAAAAAATCAGGTTTGAATAACAAGTGGCAACTGAAACTGAACCGTTTATCATTACTAGAGAATGTAATGGATCATGATAGATCCTTCGAGCGATTCAGGATTTCTTTAAGTCTTTATTTCTGTTTTTGATGAAAGTCTAATGTCAATGATCGTTATTGCACATTTATCTGGCGCCGACCATAGTTATGGCTATTTATTTAATAATTAAGTAATTTTAACATTTCTAACTTTTTTTAATTTGTAGAGATTATGAGAAACCCACCTGACACAATCATGAGCGCACTCCCTCAGCCTGCAGTAGCTGCAACTGCAGGTGGAGTAGCAGGATCCAAGGTCTGAGTCGGCCAGGCTGACGGAGTCGAACCTCTGCGCAAGGCCCTCCCCTGAACTGGGCACTGTGTGGGAGCCACGCCATCTGAAATTGATGATGAAACAGCTTTTAATAAAGAGTACATAGAAAATTAATTAATTCAAGAAAAAATGATGCACGTAGTGTTCATTGTATTTGAAATCGGCCTGTATTAATTTCTACCTTAGAGTCTGGGCTCTATATAAGTACAAACAATTTAGAACTCTTTCCAAATATGTAGAAGAGAAGAAGGAAGAGTTCAAAATTGTATGTGCTCGAAATGCACTACCGGAATGTCACGTGGTAAATCAAAAATATTTTGGAATTTTGACAATCGTCTGGACTAGAAAAGGGTCTAATAAATTATTGATAAAGCCTATTGTTCTATTGTTTATTTTATTGTTGAACTATAAGGTAATATTAGAAAAACAATAGGACAATAGAGGAATAGGATTTCTATATATTATTATAATCATTTTCTTAACAAAAGTCCTGCTTCAAAAAGAAAATTATTAAACGAAACATCAATATCTGCCTAGCCTTTTCCAACTTCATTGGGTTCGGCTTCCAGTAAAACCGGATTCAGCTGAATACCAGTATTTTACGTGGAGCGACTGCCTCCCAGACCTCCACAACTCATACCTAACTGGGTAACACGGTAATTTTTAAACGAAACAATAGGTTATTTTTATTGTGTTTGCAAGCAGAAATCCAAATAAGTTATGTCAACAGAAATAACTTGTAAATAAATTCATCTCTAACTACAGGGCCTTTGACCAGGAAGTGATCAAACCAATGATTTTTTAATATTATTGTGATACGATGGTTGTAGAGATTATGAGAAACCCACAATGACACAATCATGAGCGCACTCCCTCAGCCTACAGTGCGAGCAATATTGAAGTTAAGCTGCAGTAAACAGGGTATAGTATAGTTATTTAAAAGAATATTACGTTATGAATTCATTCGTTCATGAGCAATTCGAAAATTATCAGTTGACTATCCATAGTGGAATAGATTTCTTACTATAGTAGGTGCCAGATAAATGAAGAATAACGGTCACGGTCTTAATTTTACGAAATTTTTAGTCATAAGAAAAAAAAATCTTTTTAACTTCATTATTCAATAACTCGAAAATAACCCTATTTGGACCAGAAGTTTTCATTGTCAAAATCGTTGCAAATCAGCTGTAGTATAACCCATTTCAAAGAACATAGCTAAAAAATTAACTGAAACAAAAAAAAAGTACACAACATTGTGTGTGCTGTGTGAGCCTAATATATAATTAGTTTTCTTTCTTTCTTTCAATTACCAAGCACCCCATATTTGTTACTGAGTAATTTACCTACTTTTGCTTTGTGTTTTCATAACTGAAGACCAGTAAGTGGCTGTCAGTCCAATGAACTGTTTTTGAACTGTTTTTTTCATTTCTCCATTTCATCCTATCATAGTATTTAAATAAATAAATTATAGTTCTAGACACAGTACTTTTAATCTTTTTTTAAGGATGGGATATCATCAAATGCTCTGGGTGGAGCGGGAGGGAGTGTCAGACTCTTACTGACTAAAACCCATCCGTCCTCCTTCTAGTGCCCTGTGCATTCCAGGGCCGCGGTGACTCTTTTGAACAAATTCCACCACCCCGGTGGGACAATACCTAGATCATAAAACAGGATTATTACCTACTCAATATAACCTTCTTATCTAATAACGTACAGATAGCTCACTGTTAGTTCATTAGTGAACGATATACAATGTAGTTTAGCCGCAAATACCAGACATGCCTCAAATTGAAACTGTATTTGTGGTTCCGTCAAAGGGAACATATTGTCATACACAGGTATTTGAGAAGCTTACATTACTCGTATGTTATAGTCTAAAGTAGTCGAAAAGCTAATTGGCGGTTCTGTTAGTTCTGACACTAGGCTCTTTGAATCATGACTGTTTAGATTATGTCGCAGACGGATTGTATAATCAACCTTTTAAACAACGTGCAGCAGTTTTTCATCACGCAGAATTGAATGAATGTTTTGCATTAATCAATGCAGCGGATTATGGATAAGTAGTTATGTAAAACAGTGTAGCGGCATATGCCGCCACAAAAATCAACGTAGCAGAACCTACTTCGCAACAATGAGACCCGCAGCTTAGAACAGATACAACAGCCCGAATATCAACTATCGAGCAGTTGCCCACCGGACACAACAACCGTCCGGTCGGAGGATCCTCCCTTTTCAATGGAGGTATGTGTCACTTTAGTCTCTGAATCCTGAGTCTCGAGTCTCTGTCCTGGAATTTAGGGAACCCCGACTCGGATAGGCTAGGTTAGAAGGGGGTGATGTGGGCTTCGTTCGTTCGCTCAATTGAGCCCCCATCTCCTCCTTTGTGTTAGGTTTTTTAGACCTTGCGGACAGAAAAAGGAGTCCCGCATAGCGTGGCTTTGTCGAATACCAGTCACTCCGCGATGGCCATTGATTTTTTTTTGCATCTAATCAGAGTAACTAATGCGCTTTTGACAATATTTCGTTTCAAAACCAGGGCCTTTGGCTTCATCAATCATCATCATCCAAACTTGTTACAAAATAAACTTAAATAGAATTACCTGGCACTCTTCGAATCAACATGTTCGACGACCACGTTCCAGGTCCTGTGTATCAGATACAGGAGGAACAGCACTCTTGAGGACTCTGCATGTGGGGGCGAAGGTGGTGCCTCTCGCTTACGACCGGGCCACTTGCGGCTGGTGGCCGTGCTGGCACCGCTGCCCATTGTGAGGTTGCTGTTACTTCATTGTTTGAAGATCTACCGTTGAGTTTGGATGTGCTCTGGAATTGAGAAAATACAACGTTATTTATTTTAAATACCAGTGTGCTTGATGTATTAGGTGAATGTAACCGAATTTAACACGGCAAACTTTTGGGATGCATGAAGGAGCCTCCTCGTGTAGCGCAATTTGTTCCATCTGACACTCAACTGAACCGAGCGCTCGGCGCATCCTGGACAGTCTCACCAAACACCTTATAATGGCCAATCCTTCCCTTGCGGTGGTAGGGCTAACGCCTGCCTGGTTCGCGACCACCCTCCCACCGGAGTTCGGCGTCAAGCAGCCTGCTGTGTTTCGTCGACGCGTGGGAGTACCAGTGCCTCAAGGCATCTTCTGGGCACGCTCGCTTCATCATGGACCTCATCTATCGCTTTCCATCAGGCGTGATCGAGGTCAAGAGCTAGCTCATTCATAAATAAAAAAAAAATAAAACACGGAAATTTTATCAGCCTTGGGTAATTTAGGAACATTCACAAGAAGCACGACTTCGTAGACGCATATCCCGGTTTTTCCCGTTTTTGTAGGTATTTTTTCGTTCCCGTATAGCCTACAGCTTTCCTCATCTATCATATACTAAAAGAATTTTCTAAATCCGACTGGGAGTTCCAGAGATTAGCGCGTTCAAACAAACTATAAATATTATTTTATTAGTAAATTATATAATTATATACTAGCTTTTTCCAGCGGCTCCGCCCGCGTAGATGTCGGTAATCACGTAAAAAAGCCTATGTCTTTCTCCGTATCCCAGGCTATATTTCTGACAAATTTCATGACGGTCTGTTCAGCAGTTTTAGCGTGAACGCGTAACATACAAACAAACTCAAACCAAACAGCAGTTGGTTGGACGGGTTGACCCTTCATCGAAGTCATTGTGATATTTCACAGTATCCTGTGAAATATCACCTATCAATTTTTAATAATTGTTTTATTTTATTAGGTTTTTTTTTTGTTTTGTGGTCTCCTATAATTGAGGGAGCATATAGATCTTTGTTCTTGTCCTATGAAATATAGCATGTAAGGTGTATTCTTTGTTGGAGATCCAAATAAAATAAAATAAATAATTACGTACGAGGTTTTACTATAGTAGAATTACTAAAGTCTTTGTATTTTTGTTTTTTTATTGTTATTTGATTGTTAACTTGTCTTTAAACTAACATAATTTAAGAACTACTAACACTATCATTTGGGTTTTGGTGCAGGATCCACTTACGTCATGTGTGTTGTTTTTGTGGCAATTAAATACTTTTTCTTTCTTTCTTTCTTTTCTTTCTTTCAAACTGCAACCGTTTCATCGTCAAATCGAATAAAGAAATATTTTCACACATAATTCTTCAACATTATTCTCTATATCAACTGGTCAAAGAAATACCAGACAAATGTGATCTACTCGCGCGTGAGGGTTTGCGCTCATCAATCATGATATCATTTCCTCAGAAATATGTGAGGCCGTCTATATGGTATATCTTTTTATTATATTTGGTAAATGATATATGAAAATGTGAAACTTTTGGGTTATGATAATAATAGTATTTTTTTTTGTATTTTTTTTTAAATATTTAAAAATGTAATTTAGTACGTATGAAAAATTAATAAAGGGAATAATAATATCTTTATTCGAGAAGTAACGATATGACTAATTTGTGTTAGTAACAATATTCCTTATACCTATGTTAGTATTCCTATTCTAACTACATAACCTTAAAAAAAAAAGCCATGAATACACGTGAATCAAAAGTGTCGTGTAAAAGTATTGAACATAAAAGTATTGGATATGTTTTGTAGAAGTAGGAAGCTATGTTTCTTGAAGAGTTTTTTTCTGGCTAAGTAAATTTTGTTTTTTTAAGTAAATTCTACTTGCTATTGCATGTTAGTCACATTCTGTCAAAAATGTATGGAAATTGAGGCTTTTTCGACAGATTGCGATTGAGATGCGAATGTGAACATTGCTTGAACATTAGTAGAATCGGCCTTCAGGTTTGGTATAGTTAAGTTAAAACAAATAAATAAAAGATAGAATTATTATACCTCTAAATTCATTTACACTTCTAATTTCCCCTATAATAATCATTTTGACAGATTGTGAATGTGAACGTTGCTTAAAAAAAAGTAGAATTGACACTCTGGTATCTGTTACACAGGTTAAGAGCTAGCTAAGGCGCGCTGGACACACAGAAAAGACGTAAGACGAGGACGGGGCGCGGACATATGTCTCTTCCGCGTCCTTTTCGTACAAAATGTATAGAAGTGTCGCGATGCAAAACATATAGGAAGGACAGGGCGCAGACACGATGCTTACTCGTCTGCGCCCTATTGTATAACATACAGAAAGGACGGGGCACGGGCGCGAGCGGATAAGAGATGGGCGAGAACGGGTGTGCGGGTGGCGGGACTCGCGCGTCGCTGTCACACACAATTAACCACGTCACGTCCGTGCTTCGTCTTTTCTATATGTTTTAAAAAGTCGCGACGGCGCCCTGTCTGTGCCCTGTCCGCGCCTTACCCTCGTCTTACGTCTTGTTTGTGTTTCCAGCGACTAAGACGCCAGTTGGGATACGTACCTATTGTGACTATGAAAAAAAAACATTTATGTACAGTCAACAAAACTATTTGCATGTATGCAGGCAGCTAACTTACAAAACTAGTTTTAAAAAATGTTGTAAGTGAGCTGTGTAGGCAATTATTGTACACCACACTCGTAAGTATATGTCAACAACTTATATTACACACATTAGAAATAAATATTGGCAGTGCAGTGGAAAAATAATATTTTTGCCTGCATACCAAATAGCTTTGTCGATTGTACCTTAGACTTGTTTGCTGACCACAGGTTTTAATTATGAGTTACTATAATATTACTATCAACTTATAGATAATTATTTGATAGTTATCTGCAAAAACCACCTCAAAATCTCTCTCAGAAAAACGTATTCAATAAAAAGAAAATGCAACAGACCATATTTAAACCTCAGAAACAATAACCAACTCAGCGAAACTTTAAAACAACTATTTCAACTTGTTTAAAGGCTTCAAAACTTTACAATTTGTTCGAAGAATTTCATTAGAAAGGAGATAAAACGATCTGTTCGTTCCTTCTTTATGAAAAATGTTTATAACTAGGAAACTCGTTTATTTATACGGGGATTGTAATAAACTGGAATTTATCTCACCCGTTTGTATAATCTGGATTTTTATTACTCTCAGTGGCGGTAGTGATATTGTTGGCAGTAATATGAGTTGGTTTTGCTTTTCGATTTGAAGACTTAGTCCTGCTACTAATGTTTAATATCATCATCATTATCATATCAGCCGAAAGACGTCCACTGCTGGACATAGGCCTCCCCCAAATGGGGGGGTTTACCATAATCGCCACGCTTGGCAGGCGGGTTGGCGATCGCAGTGTAGCTGTAGCAATGTACCTACAGAGAAAGCTGCTGCCCATCCTCTGGTGAGTCTCTTAGTCGCCTCTTACTACACCCACGGGAAGCAATGGGATGGTGCTATTCTTTTACGTAGGTACGACACAATACGAAACGGAATATTTTATATAAGTAAGTAGGTACCTATATTATATTTTGCTACGTATATTTTTGGATTTAGAAAAGTTTCAGATCAGGGGTTGTTTAGTATTGAGGAATAATGTGAAAACCTGAAGCTAAATCGCCTGCTAAGTGACAATATTTAAAATATAATGGTCCAATGCATCCAGAACTGATTCATTTCCCTCTATCACGTCTTGTGTTTTCAAAATCATATTCATTTATTTGCGTTCCACAAGGTATAAACAATATGTTAACAAAAGGCTTGGAGCAAAGAGCCGTTGTAGACCTTGTCAGGGCACAGCAAAAGTTATAAAGAAAAACATAGATAGATATTTATATATACTACGAGTATATATATATATTTTTAGACAATTTAAATCGTAGACACTACATATTTATAAAATAACAATAAAATTTTATCTACATGAAAACAAAACAATTAGGGACTTTCGGATAAAAAATAATAACAATAACATACTTGTAATTCTATCATCGGTAGTTTTACATTTAGATCAAGTTATATTACTTAGGTACTTACTTAGGTTTTACTTTATTGGTCTCCACCTATTTTATTTTCACGCATGACAGAAAAGAGACATTATTATATATTATTATGTACATTACGCTTTTGGAGCTCAAAACATCATTAAAATCAACGGCTATAATAATAATTGTGGTCTATTGGTAGTTTATCAAAAACTCTTTCGTTACTGGTGACTGACTGAGTGACTGACAGAAAACGCACAGCCGAAACTACTGGTCGTAGAAAGCTGATATTTGGCATGTAGGTTCCTTGGGGGGAGGTAGGGGAGAACTAAGAAATTATTTCCCGAAATTTCTACGGGAACGGGAAAAACGGTATGATATAGTTTATTTATAACTAGCTGTAGCCTGCGGTTTTACCCTCTGCCCGACTTCTAAGGATCGTAGCGTGATACTAATAGCCTCAAACCTTCCTCAAGAACTGGACTATTAAATGCAAAAAGATGAATGAAATCGGTAATGTCGTTTCCAAGTGATGGTGGTGCTAAGGGAAATAGGGATTCATTTTATATATTTAGATTTCATAGACAAAGGTACAAATGGCGGACTTAATGCATTTTTAAGCATTCTCTACTATATTATGCGACAGATAAAAAAAGAATAACGGTCATTGACCCACCTACATTTATTGACACATAAAGCTGTCCTGAATCGACATTTATCGCGATCCTTACTGTTCTAGTAATGAAAAACGATTCATAATTTACTATACGGGGGTACCTACGAAGAGATATTAAGGAAAGGTCAATGACCGTTATTCTTCATTTATCTGGCGCCTACTATTATTATAGTCAACTCAAGGTGGCGCAGAGATGAAACGGCAGGTGCGGTATAGTGTCAACATTCGTATTCAGGCCACTCGCAAACATCCCAGATACATTTGAACTGAATCTACAGAATCGCTTTTCCCACAGCCTGCACTTTGACGTTTTCATTTGAATCAATTTCAGAGAAGCCAGTCATGAGACTTTGATAGACTTAACGGAATTGGTTCACTTCGAATATTGCAATCTAAGCTATCAAATATGTTTCCACGTTCAACATAATGATCAATCTGCGTGAGTTTGATGAACTAATTTAATTTGTCCTTCGTTACTGATACAATTCATATTTTGGAAATGACTTCCAACTATACTATATAAATTAAAATTTAAAAAACCTCCGAAACTTTAAAAAGTAGAAAAAATATATGTTTTGATCCTTCTAGTTTAATATAGGTGCGTTTCTTTGGGTTCCGCGTCATCGCGTCGGGGGTAATTTTCTTGAATCTGAGCTAAGAACACTCTCTAAAAAATTACTTTAAAAAAAAAACTGCATACAAAACGGTTCACGCGTTTAAGAGCTACGGTGCCACAGACAGATACACTACCAGACACTCATAGCGGTCAAACTACGAGTACAAGAGCATGTTTCGTTGCCTTTACATTTTTGTCTTCTACTCTTTTGTAAAAATAGTTCATTCCATGATAAAGAACATTAGCTTATTATATAGTTAGATCATCTTCTGAATTGTAAATAATAACAAAAAAGAATTAAGAAATTCAATTTTAAGTACTATACCTCCATATACAGTCACTTTAAATGTAAATGATGACGTTCAAAAGTGCCGTTTAATTGCCTAATTGAAATAAACGTTTTGACTTTGACTTTGACCTCCTGCCAGCGACTTTACCATCGTAAAAGTCAGAAATTAACGCAAGGGAAAAAAATATCTTCTGCCCTTTTCCAAGATCCAATCTATCGCTTTACCAAAATTGACCAAAATTGGTTAAACAGACTTACTTTTGCATTTACATATTAGTCTAGAAGGATGATAAAAACTTTTTTACAAAAAAATACAAACTACTTTTTTTTTCACTTTTTAGTGGTTCACATGTGCTAACCCCTTCACAGCGTACCGGGGTGATGATATGTTATGAACTGGTGTAAAAAATAGACGGACATGAGATTTCAGCAATTCCATTACATTTGCTATCATTTATTGAGGAGTTCCGTTGCCTATCTCCGAAGTTCTTTATCAGATCTTCACCAAATTGAAATGGGACCACTCCGAGAAAGTACTCTTGCAATAACTACACAAATCGATTCAAGTGTGCCTTTAAAATTTGAAGAGTTCTCTCTATTTCTCCAGGATCCCATCATCAGAATGATCCTGACTTGGTGATCATGGCACCACCTGGGAAGTATATCCTTTGAAACAAAAAAAAAGGTTCCGACGAATAGAGAACTTCCTCCGTTTTGAAGTCGGTTAAGAATATTCTACTATAAGTTTATCCCTCTGCAGACAGACCCTCTGACTATGTCCACATGTCGTGTACGCCATTATACTAATAATGTCTCATTGCAAAATAATGGACCCAAGTTTTTATTAATGCAACTCCACGCGTGCCGGTCTCATTTTAAATCGTTTTTATTTCGAGCCTTTGCATTTCATTAAAATGTCAATGAAAATGCTATTTTAATGGACCGACGCTGCTTTTTCATGAATATGTCAGTTCAATGCGGTTTTCATTGATGAATGGGAATCTTTTTAATGGATTCGTGGACAATAGTGTTTTTTGATTAAATTGGTGAATTTAATTCAAATTTTTGGTCTTTACTGCCAATGAATGAACAATTGTATGTTCTTTTATATAACTTGTTATTTTTTTTTTGCATCAATTTTACTGTTAATAACTTTTTCGTCAACCATACGTGATTATTTTGACACTATCCATTTAAGTGTTTGTAAAAAATGATTTTGTCAATAATTCATTGGAGATAAGCAAGTAACAAATGTATTCTTCATAATATGATAACCACATCTAATAAATAAATGATTAAATTTTATCATGTCTTGTTCCTTCTATTTGAAATACTATTTACATCTGTACTGTAGCAAATGATCATAAATAATCTTCATACCGTGAGTAATCCCACTCACCCTAAACGACCTGATCCCACCATCGCCCTTTTACCACCGGAATACCAGACGTACTGCTGGGTACCATCCGCACTTGGTCGATATCCCGACTAGTCGTTCTCAGCGCTTCTCCTCCACATTTATTATACGCACAGCTAAAGTGTGAAACTCTATGCCAGCGTCTGTGTTCCTTTCCACATATAACCCGTCTGCCTTCAAAGCAAGAGTGAACAGGCATCTTCTGGGCACGCTCGCTCCATCATAGACCTTATCTATCGCTTTCCATCAGGCGTGAACGAGGTCAAGAGCAAGCCCATTTCTCAATATCTTTTTATAATCTTGTTAAACTAGATTTTATAATATAAGTCGTCAAAAAATCAACTTCAAACAATTTAAGGAGTTATTTAGAATCATCATCATCATATTAGCCGGTATACGTCCACTGTTGGACATAGGCCTCCCCCAAATGGGGGGGGGGCACGCTTCGTAGGCCAGGGTTGGCGATCGCAGTGTAGCAATTTACCTACGGAGAATGCTACTGCCCATTCTCTGGTGAGTCCCTTAGTCGCCTCTTACGACACCCACAGGAAGTGATGGGATGGTGCTATTCTTTTACTTCCAACGCACCATACGGTTGTTTAGAATCTATATATATAAAAATGAAACCCGTTTTCTTTGGTCACGGCATCACGCGTGAATGGCTGGACCGATTTCACTAATTCTTTTTTTGTTGTGTTTGTTATTTTCAGGAGAAGGTTCTTATGACAGAAAAAACTTAAAAAAAAAAAAATTGCGCGGAAAATTAGAAAATTTAAGAATCCTTAGGCTAAGTGTAGGGTAGGTGTAGGGTAGGTGTAGGGTAGGTGTAGGGTAGGTGTAGGGTAGGTGTAGGGTAGGTGTAGGGTAGGTGTAGGGTAGGTGTAGGGTGGGTAGGTAGGTTGCCAGTTGACGGGAGCGAAGCCGCGGGGGACAGCTAGTCTTATATATAAAAATGAATCGCAAAATGTGTTGGTAAGCGCAAAACTCGAGAATAACTGAACCGATTTCGCCAATTCTTTTTTTGTTGTGTTTGTTATTGTCCGGAGAAGGTTCTTATGAAAAAAAAAAAAAAAAAAAAAAAAAAAATTAGAAAATTTAAGAATCCTTAGGGTAGGTGTAGGGTAGGTGTAGGGTAGGTGTAGGGTAGGTGTAGGGTAGGTGTAGGGTAGGTGTAGGGTAGGTGTAGGGTAGGTGTAGGGTAGGTGTAGGGTAGGTTTAGGGTAGGTGTAGGGTAGGTGTAGGGTAGGTGTAGGGTAGGTGTAGGGTAGGTGTAGGGTAGGTGTAGGGTAGGTGTAGGGTAGGTGTAGGGTAGGTGTAGGGTAGGTGTAGGGTAGGTGTAGGGTAGGTGTAGGGTAGGTGTAGGGTAGGTGTAGGGTAGGTGTAGGGTAGGTGTAGGGTAGGTGTAGGGTAGGTAGGTAGGTAGCCAGTTGACGGGAGCGAAGCCGCGGGGGACAGCTAGTAACAAATAAAAATGAATCACGAACAATCAACACATCTTCCTGAAGGTAATCTTAAGTAATAGGTAGTTTGTTTTAATTTATTTCTTCCATCGTGAGAATAGGTTAATTTGATAACAAGTTTCAGTATAATCTAATCATTTACAGTATACATATAACATACACTTAAGGCAACCGTAATTCCTAGACAGCGTAGCTGACCTGGCAATTGAAGCCATGTCTGTTTAAGACCGTTATAGTAATACTAATATCATTTTCTACAAGGAATATGGACACAAACATAATGTATGTACATACAGATGGTATGTCATATGAGTATATGGAGAAAGTTCTGTGTTTGTCAGTCCTGATGCAATACCCAGGTTGGGTTGGGGGTTACGAATTGGTTCGAAAGAGTCACTGCGTCCCTGGAACGTAAAGGGCATTTGGAGGACCTCGGATATGTTTTAGTCAGTAAGAGTCTCACTTCCGCCCAGAGCAGAAGGAGTCATTTGATGAATTTTCATACTTTTGGGTTGGGTAAGGTGTTTTGCTATTAGAAAATCCTAATAATTCAGTCGCAGCCCGGAGGGTAGACTTGCGCTCGGTCTAAAGTAATAGGGTCGACCCCAATTCTGAAATATAGGAGTGATTTTGTTTTTATGTCCAACTTGCAGCTATTCTTACAAGGATTTTTATGATTAATTAAATGCTGCACCTTATTTAATTAAATGTAACTTATTATTTATAATTAAGAGTGAAAGTATAGAACACATTAATTTTACATCGGATCGCTACATCCAGATGTAACTTTTTACAAAAATACATAATTATATCCCAAGAAACATACAATATTTTCCAACTAATATAAAGTTTAGATGTAGTCAAAGCATTCTTCTTTGTGGATTCACTCAGATACTCGGAGAACAACAGAATATTTCCGTGTCACTAGTCTAGAGGTATTGAGTGCGGTCTGCACGCGATGTTATGTTCCTTCTGTCTGTAAGAATGTTTGCATTGTTCTCTGTTTGGATGTGTGCCAATTGGGGCAAGCTGCTTCACTTAAAGGATGAGGTCGTGCCTTAGATTTTGGCCTGCAAAGATGTGGGTTTTCGACGTGTGGTTTCTTACATTTTTGTTCCTATTTTACGCTGTGTTATAATTTTCAAACTTGTTGCCGGTATATTTATTTTATTGACCTATGAACTGTAGAAGAGTATAAGATAGCATAAAATAAGTTATTTTCGTTTCGATAATTATTAATTTAAATGAAATTCGTTTTTTTGATAGTGTGTCAATGAATGTAGTCATGTCAGTGTCCCATTATACTAGTCTTCAATTGTGCTGAAAACGATCACCGTCTTGGTTTGGTCTGTAACAATCGTTTAAAACACGTTTTCCAAAGGAATGACTTAATGTTTTAAGCCCACTTTACGAATTTAAGTCGATAATTATGTGCTTTGTCTTTTAATTGGTTCATCACCCTTTTTTTTTATCTTACTGACTAATACCCATCCGTGCTCCTCCTAGTGCCCTTTGCTTTCCAGGGCCGCGGTAACTCTTTCGAACATAATCCGCATCCCTGGTAGGCTCTGGCTGGTTCATCACCCTTTGAATTTTGTTTCTGCTAATTCTAAAATTTGACCAACCGCAGCATAACTACTAAGCAATCCAAGAAAATCAACTAGTAAAGCTAAATCGTAAGCTCGGGGAAAGTGCGCTGGACAGTATCTGGGGAAGTAACCTGTTAGAAAGTACAAATACCACGCATCAAGCCTTATTAAGTGGTAATGAGGTAGGTAGCGCGGCGGGAGGTGATGTTTACTTTGGGATAGCCGTGCGTGTTAGTTGTAATGGTGAAAATATTAGCAATTGACCCAGTGTTAGACGAAAACCTTAATTTAATGAGATAATGACGGAATATTGAAGCCGTATGGTGCGCTGACTTTTGGCGATATAAAGGTATAGATGATGTTACAATTCTATAGGCGATAATGTTGACATTGGTGTGAAGTCCAAAATGTGTGGATCAGCGCTATCTACAATAAAACGTAGTTGTTCCCTAGTATTTTGGTATTTTGATGGTTTTTTAAATAAGATCAATCTCTGCTTCGACCATACAGTAGGTTCAATACTCAATACTCAATACTTTATTTGCATTCCACAATGTGTACTTAGGTGGTAAGTTAAAAAAAATGTGATCATTATGGACCCTGTTGGGCACAGCAAAAGAATTAAAATATAGTAGGAGAGAGGAAGCTTTAATCAGCCAAAATATCTGAACTAGATCCAATACAGTCATTTTCAGTATGGATTATTTACCTACATAATTATGATTCTTTATATTTTATCGTTGAAAAATATATAATGTATATAAAGTTAAAGCAAGAGGCAAATCTACTAATGCCAAGTAGCCAAGGTTTTGGCATGCCTATATATATATTTTTTTTGTTGTTATTTCTGTGTACTGTGCGTGTTTCATGTATGTGCTAAATAAATATTATTCTTTCTTTCTTTTCTTTTAATTTTCAAGCAACGTGCATAGGTGTAATAGGTGTAATTTACTAGTTCAGGAATATTTAGCAAAACAGAATTATGCAGACACGGAAAAACTTCTAGAAATTGTAAAATAAAGCCTCTTTTCTAATGTAATTAACTTTAATTAATTATTAAGTCTCCACTTTATTGGCTACAATATTATTCGTAAATTTGTTTAAATATAATATCATACTTAATCTAGTTTAAAATAATATTACTCAACATGTTACTTTTAAGTCATTGAAAATATTGTCTTCTTTTCTTTTATTATTTTGCAACCATTTCATTTTGTTTTTCATTTAAATGTTTGATCTAAATAGATGGCCTGAAACACAGGTTTTTTTATTAACCTAGATCAGGCAGGTCTACATTACAGTTAGAACTAAAAACATTCTCAATTGTAATTCATGTAAATCACAATTGTACTAACTTTTTACTTGAATAAATTATTATTATTATTATATTATTCGTATCTCAATCACAGACTATCAAAAATTTATGAAAATTAAGGATTTTTGACAGTTCGCAACTAACATACGAATGCAAAAACGTTGTTTACAATTTTTTAGAATTTGCCCTTTGATTGTATGAACCCTAGAACACAGATGCCGACGACAATAAATATCAAATACACAGTGATGTCTCGCCTTTCAGCAGACATGCATCATTCTTGCACTCAATCAAGCTATTTAGAAATGTAAAATTATATTGTTTTTTAAATCCCTTATTGTATGTCTAGTCATCCATCTTTCTTTCAAAGACTCAAAACGCACAATCATGAAACATGACATAAAAGAAGAAAAAGACAGATAACGCAAATATTATGCTCATATAATATACGAGTATGTTTCCCGTATGTCTGGCCATACAGTAAGTTGAAGCCAGATTTTATGAAGCCCAAGCACAGATGCCAACAACAATAAATATCAAATACACAGCAATTCGTCGCCATTCGGCAGACATGCATCATTCTCGCGCCATCGGGCCTCAATAACATGACAGCAGCACATTTTGGACGTGGATTGTCCAATGTCCGTACCAGCCGTTATTGACCATCCCAATGGTACCGTACTATTGGGATGGTCAATAACGGCAGTCTTTAAGGATCAACGTTTGAAGCTGATAATATGTGTTATTCTTACGTATTACAAACTATTTTGTTGAGGGTTTAAGTTAACTTGATATAGACGCAGTAACTGGGTTTTAGAGCTGGTTCGGTGTTGAAACATTGTAAATTTTCTGAGATTAGGTTTTCAAACCAATTTAAGTATAGTTCAAGTTTCCATTACAGTGGTTTGCGGAACAGAGAGCAAAGGCATATCTCCATTGAAAAGGGAGGATCCTCCGACCGGACGGTTGTTGTGTTCGGCGGGCAACTGGCCCGATAGTTGATATTCGGGCTGTTGTATATGTTCGAATATGGCGATTTAGGATTTCGTTGTTAGTTCGCAGCTGTCGAGATAGATGGCGTTGCGGGTTTTGTTGTTGCGATGTAGATTTTTGCTACGTTGCGCTTTTTGTGGCGGTATTGATTCTGCTACAGCATCTTTGCTGACAACAATAAGTACCAAATACACAGCGATTCGTCGCCGTTCGACAGACATGACAACGGAACATTTTGAACGCGGGTTGTCCGTACCAGCCGTTATTGACCATCCCAATGGTACGATCTAGTCTTAAGGGATTCATGTTTGAAGCTGACATGATTGTTCTATTTTAATATTAAACTATTATTTTGGGGGCTAAATATTATTAGCATACATCGAACTATTATGAGGTTAAGCTACGCTTGCCAATTAAATAGGAAATTTTATTAAAGCGCTCTTCCTCTCTCTACTTATTTAAAAAATTGCTGTGCCCTTCATGGTCCAGAATTGTTTCTATTTATTTTTATACATATTTACCACTTGCATGTACATTACGTGCATTATGGATTGCAATAAACGATTTGAGCATTGATTTGCCAATATTATTCCGCGGATATGTGATCATCTACGTTTGCCACCATCGTCTCTGTTTTGGTTTTGAGGTTAGAAAGTTGTAAAAGACAAAAAAACAGGCACATGAAATTGCTAAATTCTCGTACATTTCAACCAACTGCGACGACATGTTTGATCGAGAGCAGAAACTGAACTGGGCAATTTGATACGCGATCATGGCTATTGTGAAGATACGGATACGGAGGCGTCCACAACTTGATACGGGGCTTGATACAATACGCAGATACGGATACGGTGATCGGATACGGTGATAGGATCGGTCAAATGATCATGTCTGGACCCGGCTTTAAAACACCGAGTTTCCTCCACAACGGACCTTACCTCAGAAATAATTTTTAGCCGTTGGTCCCGGTTGTCAGTAAACATCTTTGACTGACGTAACGTCTAGAAATCTGACAACATTCTTTCAAGAAGTTTTGTGTTACCCAGTCACTGGTTTTTGGAGTTCAGTTAGGCAAAAGCTTTACGCAAAATATTGGAATTTATCAGTGCGATTGGAAGCTCACCTCAATATAGTTTGGTTATCCAAACTATATTGAGGTGAACTTCCAATCGCAATGGCTAGGTAGGTAGTTTACGATACTATGGTAGACGTCAGATAAACTTATAATAAAGTACATTGACCTTTCCTTATTATCCCTTCGTAGATACCCGAACAATAAATAATAAACCGTTTTTCATTACTAGAGAACGTAAAAGGTCACGATAGAGGTCGATTTAGGACAGCTTTATGTCTTCATTTCTGTTTTTGATATTAAGAAAGTCACGTTATTGCACATTTATCTGGTATTTACCTTTTTTAAATGAAAGGATATCAGCAAATGACTCCTTCCGCTCTGGGCTGTGACTAAAACCCATCCCTAATCCTGCTTATGCCCTTTGCGTCCAGGGCGAGACTCTTTCTCTTAAAAGACATCTTTAAAGACAAGTCAGAAGAAATCTCAACGTTTAATTGCATCGCGGTCACCCATCCACGAACGATCCGCGGCAAGTCTGGCTTGATCTCAAAGCCAATCAATCCAACTTTTAATTCAACACGAACATCATTGCCCCATTCTTCCGGGTCCTATTTCCAGCCCATTGGGGTGTACACGCACCATATATTACTGGCCTGTTTCACCCCCGCTAATTTCCGTCAGACATGCTAATACCATTCAATTGATAATTTATGGTGCATTGTTGTCCAAAGATTTACACCCACCATTGTTCTGGTACGTATTAATTTATTAACATTATGGCTTACTAACAACTGAAATTATACCGTATATTCGAAGATATAACGTTGGTTTTCTTTAGGTCAGATTTGGAGTTAAGTTTTTAGGTTTTGGGTTGGTGATTTTGTTATAGACTTCATTATTTTAATTCTTTCCGTCCGTTTTTTTTTGTTTCCGGGTAAAGGTCAGTAGGTATATATGAACTGCTATGTTAAAAGCTTTTATGGAACTTGTTTTATTAATGTTGGGCCATTATGCTTGAGGTCCCTAGAGGCATAAGCAGAGAGCGTAGCGAAACTTTCTTCATTATTTAAGAAAATAGACGAAAATTAATATTACCTAAATTTAAAAAAAAATAGACTATAGTATGCGCCAGATAAACAAAGAACAACGGTCAATGACCCACCTACATTTATTGACACACTTAATTTCAAAAACAGAAATAATGACATAAAGCTGTCCTGAATCGACATCTATCATGATCCTTACTGTTCTAGTAATGAAAAACGATTCATAATTTACTGTCCGGGGGTACCTACGAAGAGATATTAAGGAAAGGTCAATGACCGTTATTCTTCATTTATCTGGCGCCTACTATAACCTACAAATTACAGAAAAACCTAGAACTTTATCTAGGTTTTCCTGGTCTATGGTTTAAAAGAAACATGCTGAAAATATGATTCGGTCGGAACACTTCGCGCGCGAGTCCGACTTGCTCTTGGTCTACTTAAAAAAAAAGGGAATAAAGTACGAGAATATGTTGGTTTTAGATCATACATAAAACCAACCTTCCTTGATGATGATCTCTGTGGGAAAAGTTGATAAAAATAGTCGTCAAATGGCATGAAGAAATACGAAATTTCGTATTTCTATTTCATCAAACAGTTTGAACCAGCCGGTTTGATCAAAAAAAAGAAAAAAATTACTTGAACGTGTATGGCCCGCGTTATTTCATTGAAACCGAAGTTCGTAAAGTATATTATACCTTTCGGTACTGAGAACTTTCTACCTGAAACTTAAAGACACATTCATAGAAACTCGTAATCGAACCGAGAACCACATCATCAGTTGAACTCAATAAACCAATGCGGTAGTAAACTTATAAAGCATACTAACTCGTGACTTTTCCTTCGCAAAAGCAGAAAATTATACCAAGTGCAGAGACTCCCGGGATCTATTCAAGATAAAAAAAAAATACAATTCCCGTGATGAAAAGCATTCTTTGTCTTATTCTAGCACACTCCGTTCTTAGGATCTACACTCTAAGCCCGAAGTCCGTAGTTTCAGCCTTAATGTTGGGCGTTTTCTACTCCGTATCACCTACGGACTTACGATTAGTCCCGAACCCGAACTAAGAACGAATGACAACACAATTTGACAGTTGTTCTTAGTTCGGGTTCGGGACTAATCGTAAGTTTTAAGGTAATACGGAGTAGAAAACACCCGACACTAAGGCCAAAACGACGAACATCGGGCTTAGAGAGTAGACCCCCGGCCTCGGCTAAAAATTAAAGAGGACAAACAGACAGGCAGACCAAGTCACTTTCGTATTTGTAACATTAATAATATGGATGCTATTTGAGAGTGTGAGTGAGTGAAAGGAGAATAGAGTACATACCTACATCAACCACATGTCATCAAATAGTAAAAGTCATAAATAATTATGATATGGAAGAGTAAATACCACACGTAATGACTTTCTTTGATCTTGACTATTACTAGATAAATATCTTTCATCGTAGTAATGACTATAAACAAGGAAACATATCAAAGAACTTATACGATTCTTGTCTGTGGTTTATTGTGGCAATGATTGGAAAATGTATTTTCACTTGTAGAGAAAGTTTTGAAGTTTAGGCTTCCTCTTGTTTAACGTTCGTAGTTATCCTTTTAACTTTTACTGTTTGTAATTTAGTGTAAAATTATGAAGTAATACTTAATCATGTACAATTTTACATGGTGGTATAAAAACGTGGGTAAATCCCATTGCGCGTCAAATTCGTCTACGATTCGCTGTCAGTGGAAAATTATGCCCAAAAGGCTGGCCGAGCTATAAGGCTTAGACGAAAAATAGGTCAAACTTCTGCTTTTAAGAATAATTGACTAACTTACTGTTTGTCGGTATTTAAAAATTTTGATAGAATTTCAACCCAAAACAGCTTCAAAAACTAGTTTCAATTGAACAATCCGTAAACGTAACTAATTTCAAAGTTGGTCATCTACTACCATCTTTTAAAGTGTACCAATAAACGAATACCAACTTAATAAAACTAATACACCACCTGCAGAATAAAAACATTTCAACTGCAGTGCTACCAATCTAAGTAATGAAGGTATATGCTTTGGCAACGTTCCCGATTCTGGATCACCGCCCAGTTACACCTAGATTGAAAAGCAGCGCATGTCTCACTGAGGCTGTGTGCTTAAACCTAGATTAGACAGATCAGTGTATTAGTTAGATTGCTTCCGTGTGGCTAACGGGTTTGTTAAACGAAGATTAAGCTGTTGGTAATTTTGATATGGTGATACTGCATTTCCTGAGATTGCATTGCATTGTAGCAAAGAACGTCTACAAGTTTTTTATGGTTGAGCAATCTGGCGTTTTGAGGTTTTGACGTATAGTAACGTAACAGTATTGTTAGCGTTAGTAAATTTTTAATATAAAAAACCGGCCAAGCGCGAATCCGCCTCGCGCACGAAGGGTTCCGTACAATTATCTATAAAAAAAACTGCAACGATCACGTTTGTTGTATGGGAAAATATCACTATGGGAACAATACTGAAATCGCAAAAAAAAATATCGACTGCCCCATACATTTCTGTGAGCATAACTCGACAAAATGTACTGAACAGCTGATTTTTTTTCGCGATTTCGGGGTTGGCTCCATAGCAAAAGTTGTTCATAATGATGAGTATTATGACCACTTAAGAGGTATTGCGTTTATTCTGTTACACGTTGTATAGAATACAATTCAAATAAATGATATAATTATGCGAAACGAGTATTATAGTTGTAGTAAAATTGTAGGCATGTTATCTACACTATCTACACTAATATTATAAAGAGGAAAGATTTGTTTGTTTGTTTGTTTGTTTGTTTGTTTGAAATGAATAGGCTCCGAAACTACTGGACCGATTTGAAAAATTCTTTCACCAGTAGAATCCTACATTATCGATGATGGACATAGGCTATAGAATATTTTCAAAAAAGTTAGGGATCCGTATGAAAACTTCGATAATGTGACCCAAGGTGTGAGAAAAAATCCTTATATCGCGTACGCTGCGGAATCTATTGACAATAGAGCAAAGTGATGTACTACAGTTTTATAGAAGTCATCAATGTCTACAAAAAAGTCCGCGATACCATATGTCTAACTATTATGGATAAGTCACCATGACCGCTTTTTGTTAATATTAGTCAAGCAAATCCCATGGTGAAATAAAAAATGGTAATTATAGTACCATGATATTAATCCTTATCCATTTAAATGGTTTGATAATTAAGGTTGATTATGTCCGTGTAAATTACACTTTAAATCATTCAAATCGGACCTTTCGTTCAAAAGTTACGACGGTAATAAACATGCTCGGAGTAAGAAAAATGTCGCGGCTTGAGCGAACTGGGGAGAATCGTATCAATGCTTGGTCCGATGAAGTTGAAACACCACGGCATTTAAATGTTTTCGATAAAACAATAGGAATAACAAATGTTTGGATTTTTCGAAAATCAACTAGGTACATACATAATAAGGGGTGAAGCAAGGGTGAAAAGTTTTTAGGGGAGGAAATTATAGCTTGCTTCAATTTACGTCGGAATTCTATGAACAAACTAAAAGTGGGATAATTGAAACAGATCATGTACCTCACAATTTTTGCATAATCAACCCCTGACGGGCTGAACGGGGTGAACAGTTGCGCTGAACCAATAATGAGAATCGTTGTGCTTAATTTTCTAAAACTAACCTTTGTAAGGGGATATTATGTATAGGGGCGTTGCAGTTTGTGGAGTACCTACTATCCCCACGCGGACGAAGTCGCGGGCGAAGTGCTAGTATTCCATATTCCAAAACGTAAACTCCAACTCAAACTCAACTCCTCCATCGGAGCTTGTCATAAATTGAAGTTTTTGCATTTGTTTGCTCATCTCTCTCGTACGAAAACGTCATTCGAGCCAGGTGTCATGTTAACTCGCACGAGTAGTATGTGTGTGTGCAATCTATACTAGTATACTAGTATTATACATGTGAAAGTGTCTGTCTGTTACCTTTTCGCGTCTAAACGGATTTGGATGAAACTCAGCACCCGGGTAGACTATGTCCTGAATATCGACGTAGGACACTTTTTTTCCCAAGACCAAGTTCAGAAGCTAGTACCTAAAGATGAAGAATCCCTAGCAATCTTATACGGTACCCAATCACGTGTGGTCTCCACCAGGCACCGAAAAACCGTTGTTCTATTTACCGTTGACCTTTCTTCGGCTGTAATGGCAGAACGATGATTTGATGTCTTTTTTGTTCATCATCGTCATATCAGCCGATAGACGTCCACTGTTGGACATACCCCCCAAATGGGGGGATTTGCCATAATCGCCACGCTTGGCAGGCGGGTTGGCGATCGCAGTGTAGCTGAAGCAAAGTACCTACAGAGAATGCTGCTGCCTATTCTCTGGTGAGTCTCTTAGTTGCCTCTTACGACACCCACGGAAACTGATGTGATGGTGCTATTCCTTTACGTCCGACACCATACGGAACCTTTTTCCCAAGACCAGGATCCTTTGGGTTTAGTTCCAACTTTCTCGCAGGCGGAACCGATCGCAAAAGCTAGTAAAGATTAAGAATCCCTAGCAATCTTATACGGTACCCAATCACGTGTGGTCTCCATTAGGCACTAAACAACCGTTGTACTATATTAGTTACTAACCAATTAATAGTACACGCTTCTCAATTAAGTTTACCGGTAATTATAGTGTTATCTGCAGTTATTTGTCGGTTCATCAGAGTTAATCGGCCGTTAGTGGCTGTTACAGCCGTTAGCGTAATTGTTTATGCATTCCATTGACACGTTGTTGGAGATAGAGTGATAATTTGGCACTCTGTGTATGGAATGAATGACATGTTTAGGTAAAATAAAATAAGTAATATTACTCACTTTTTAAGGATGAGAAATCATCAAATGACTCCTTCCTTTGTCAGACGCTGACAACAAAATGTATGGGAATGACATTAGGTGTGGAAAGGAATTTGTCATCACCTAATGTCATTTCCATACATTTTGTCGTGAGCGTCTGTCGTTAACGCTACAGAAAAGTTTTTTGTCTAGGCCTGCTGGGTGGAGCGGAAGGGAGTGTCAGACTCCTACTGACTAAAACCTATCCGTGTTTGCGTTCCAGGGCCCGGTGACTATTTTGACAAATTCCGCAACCCTGCACTGGTCCTAGCGGGTCCTGTCTATTTTACTGACATCTCTTTGAAAGTAATATAGTTACAGTACCACCTACTTTTCTGCATCTTTTTGGACCTGAACGTGGATTTGAATCGACACAAAAAGAAGAAGGCGAAGCTGTAGTCGGCTTCCAGTCCAACCGCATTTAGCTTAATACCAGTTTTTGAGAAGTAACTGCCTATTTGACCTCCACAACCCATTAACTGGGTAACACGGTACTTCTTGGTAAGACTGGTATCAGATTTTCTGGCTTCTGACGGTCCGTAACGACTGCCAAAGATCAACAAATGACAGCCGGATCCAACTACTTTAACGTACTTTCCGAGGCACGGAGGAGTCTTGGTATTTCAAAACGGTCACCCATCCACCAGCCGACCTCGGCAAGCGTTGCTTAACTTTGAATTTATTTTAATGATTTGTTATTTTAATTTGTTGTTGATTTTTATTTTTAACTCCGGATACTTTAACTTGCATTTCTTTTTACATCGTTCTCACATATATGTTTGTATAATTTCAACAGGAATGATGTAACCATAAAATTGTAAAGAAAAATAATTTAAAAGAGTGTCCGTGGAGTTTCTTGCACGTTCTTCTCCATAGAGATCTACGCTTTGGAACGTGCAAATAGCTTCATCTTTTTGACTGACCGACCTTGACAATTCAAAAGTGCCTGTGAATGGTTTATTTGAAATAAATAATTTGAATTTGAATTGAATTTGAATTTTGAATTTGAATTTCGACCGAAAGGCTGTTATTATTTAAACACGAGCTCCTCCCGATATTGATATGTGCCCGATCGATAGCAATAAATTCGCGATCTCTATATACATAGACTGAATTATAACTTAATAGGTAAGTAGGTAATATTTACCTAAAGCCACAGTATTCACTATTATTTTTTGTGTACCCATGCTAACCTATTTTCAAAGAACATTTTGCAAGGATTTTATAAAATGAAAGTTTGATAAGTGTCCTAATGCGGGCCTTATACGTTCAAGTAATTTGATCAAACTGGCTGGTTGAAACAGTTTTATCGAATTGGCATTAATGTCTGTGAGAAAATTTGATCAAAAATGAGTCATCAAATGGCATGAAGAAATACTAAATTTCGTATTTCACTTTGATCAAAGAGTTTGAACCAGCCTGTTTGATCAAATTACCTGAACGTGTCTGGTCCGCATTACTAAAGTTCGCTCAGCCAAAGTGTGGAACTCTCTACCAGCGTCTGTGTTCCTTTCCACTTATAACCCGTCTGCCTTCAAAGCAAGAGTGAACAGGCATCTTCTAGGCATGCTCGCTCCATCATAGACCTTATCTATCGCTTTCCCTCAGGCGTACTAGAGACCAAGAGCAAGCCCATTCCACAAAAATGAAGTTCGAAAGCCTTAATAACAAAACTGATATCTCATAAACATTTCACCATTAATTTGATTAAAACCGATATTAATATCAAACTTTACAGTTAGGTTTGTCGGTTTTAATACTAATAGCCAAATGATAACGGAATTAAATCTATTTTATACCGAGATTATCATAAAATAATCATTTTACGATGTAAATGTAATAAGTTGGGCTATTTTTAAATAGTAATTTCCTTTTTATTGCTTTATTTATGTGATCTATTCTTCGGTATATTTTTTTTAGTGTTATTCGTTTAGTGTTGAATCTTTTGTATAATCGGTTAGGTACATGTAACCGCAAAATCTATTGATTTTTGGATTCTGTAAAGCTGCTTCAAAGCTTCTGGCAAAAATCTTTGCTACCGCTTGGACAAAATTTTCTTTAGATATTTTTTTTTTTGGTTTAAATTCAAAATTTAGTTGTAATCCAACCTTGTCACGAATCTAGTAGACTTTTTTTTTTTTTTTTAAGAGTGGGAAATCATCAAATGACCCCAGGGAGTGTCAGACTTTTACTGACTAAAACAAACCCATGCTCCTCTAGTAGCCTTTGAGTAAAACAACAGTAAGAAAAATACAAATAAAGTAATTTGAATAGTAGCGTGAGATGAAAAATAAATGTGATTTTAGTAAACAATGCTAAAGTAGAATAGTTTTTTGTCGTGGGAATCATTACAGTCATCAACGATAAGAAAATGTCCACTACAGTAGGTAGTAACTGTCTTCCTCTTTCGATTGTTAAAGCTGAGGGCGAAGATATCAGTGCAATTATATAGAAAACCGGACAAGTGCGAGTCGGACTCGCGCACGATGGGTTCCGTACCATTATCTATAAAAAACGATTCTAGGTCAACGGGAACTTTCATAAAAAGCAAGGTTTTACAGAACAAGTAAAGGAAAAATACCGAAAAATAAAAAAAAGTGGAAAATTAAGGTAAATTTTGGTACTTACAAGTTTTCGCGAAAATGTAAATTTGACTATATCTTTTTATCGTGTTAACTCAGGACCTTAATTTTTATAAACCTAATAAGGACTATAGAATTCAGTATCTTGTATAAATTTCAACTTGATAGGTCAACCCAATCTTGAGAAAATCGGTGGTGCACACGGACAAGAGAGTGATCTTATAAGGGTTCCTTTTTTTACATTTTGAGGTACGGAACCCTAAAAAGTTGACCTTCTTGTATTCGGCTTGCCTTAATTGGGCCATGATGAATAAGCTCGGTTGGCATGTATTTTTAAGGAACGTTGCATAGGAGTCACAGATTGACAAAAACAGCTTTAAACAATTATTTGAAGAAAATATTCAAAGTTTTTAAATTCAAGTTTAATTTGATTTTTCATTTGAACCCTTTTTAGTAAACCAGACTAAAATAGGAAATAGGGTGTCACAAAATGAATGCAAGATTTGATTTAACTGGAAAACACAGTATTTTTTCTTCAATTGTATTTGTTTAACAAATCATAAAGTACACAGGATAGGGTTATGTATGGAATAGCACAAAGGGCGGAGTTTCCAAATTACCGCCAGGCTAGAGATTTTTTTACATTATCATATTGTTTTTACACAAAAATCTACACGTTTTTTTTTAAAAAAAAAACAACAACTATAACGAAATTCTTGTGTGTTCCGGTTACAAAATAGTTGTCAATAAAAAATATGGGAAGATTCTAAAACATGAACTAGTTTATTTGCATTCGAGCCTATAAAACCGAAAGAAAGTGACGGACATCGTGAGAAACAAAAAAAATCCGTGATCGTTAAGTAAACAGTTGAAATAATAGAGTACTAAGTATAATTGTTCTTGTCGTGAGAGTGGTACTATTGTGTCTTTATGAAGGTATTTAACGTTTAGGGAAAGTTTTTTCTTGATGATGATAAGAAAAATGAAATACGCAAATGTGATGATAAAGAAAGAGTTATTTTCCTACGTGATTAAAAACGGAACAGTTGAAAGAATTGGAAAACCGTCATGAAGGAAATGAAAAACTTCCTGACATGCTAACGGAAGGTGTTATGGTTAAAAGTGTAGAGGAACACTATAGACACGATGGACGGATTTTTGGTATGATGATTTATGGCCAATTCTAAAAAGCCTTAATTTACATATGTTACGGCTAAAGGTGAGTGTGATCATGAACTTAAGATAAGCCGGCTAAACTTAGATTTATCCGGCTAAAACTAGTTCTAACCTAACCGCAAAACACTTTAAAATTCCTATTTCTGCGTGGTTTTAAAAAAAATTATCACGAAGGGGATGGCGGGGTATGTGTTCGCTCGCTTCACTCGCTCACTGGACCCCGCCATCCCCTTCTAACCTAACCTATCCGAGTCGGGGTGCCCAATGACCGGCTAAACTTAGGTTTTTGTTCATCATCGCATGTCTCGGCTGCCATTCATTCTATTTTAATTATTTCTTTGAATTGTTTCTTTTTTACTCCGGACTCTTTTATCCTGCACGTCTTTTACATCGTTCTCACATATATGTATAATTTCAATATGAATGATGTAACCATAATTTTGTAACAAAATATCATTTTTAAAAGAGTGTCCGTGGAGTTTCTTGCACGTTCTTCTCCATAGAGATCTACGTTTTGGAACGTGCAAATAGCTTCATCTTTTTTGACCGACCGACCTTGACAATTCAAAAGTGCCTGTAAATGGTCTAATTGAAATAAATGCTTTGACTTTGACGTTGACTTTGACTTTGTTCACACCCACCTTTAGCCGTAACACAAACATTTTTGACAGATTGCAACTGACATGTGAATGCAAACGTTTTTTAAAAATTAGTAGAATTGGCTCTCTGAAAGGAGGCGATGATTGATATGGCGGGAAATAGAAAATTATGGAAAAAAAATACATGCTGCATTGAGGGGTAGGGGCAGGAGAATAACAAGACGGATACCCAGGGTACCTACTCAACTGATTGTAAGTTCTTACTGCCACCAGTTAACACCTGCATGACTAAAAGCATCACAACATTCACAAGTGGCATTGCTAAGAATCTTAATGACAAAGCTTTATGTTTTTCAGTCTTTTGAGCCTGTAGTTGAATTGGTATCTAAGTCTTCGAAGTTAAAACTAATACCAGGGTAGCCCTTGAAGCGCCATTGATAATAATGATGCTAATGAAGCAAGCAAGACCTTTATAGTACACCATAAAGACAAGGCTTTAGAAAATCAACAGGGTGTTCCAGAAAGGTGTGGTCATATTTAAGGGTGATGTTAGGTATGCTGATATACATTAAGAAAAAATTACAAACGTGAGATGAGATTTTTTTCAAAGAAACCAGAAAAAAACGACTACAAAGTTACGAAGAAATGATTTAGCAAGCAGTAGTTGGTGGCATTTACTTTAGTTTAATCACAGATTTGATGTTGCCAACTGCATCAGACTACTTGAAAAGTCATTTCTTCGGAAGTTTTTAGTCGTATTTTAATCGAATTAAAAAAAAAACTATTTTTCATGTTTTGAATTTTTTTCGTTAATGTAATAGCTCTACCCAACATCACCCTTAAATATGACCACACCTTTCTGGAACACCCTGTACCTATACAAACAGTAAACATTTAACAACGTGCAATAATAGTCAAAGAAATTAAAATTAAACTGTCAAAAAGACAGCTTCACTTTAAAATTAACACCCAAACCCACAATTACCATCTACGTTGAGTATACTATATATATCAACTCTAGAGAAACATAATACATTTATAGAAACTAAGCAATTACAACTGATCTATTATGAACGGTGCATTAGTGCCCGCTCTCTCATACATGCAGACATGCAAATTATCCTACATGACCACTGTACCTTGGTTTGTTAACTAATAACGTTTTTGTTATGTAAATTACTTTTATTGTCAACCAAAGATATACAATAGTTGTGCCGATTTGTGCTAATGACTTTCAAATTTTAATTAAATGCTATGAAGATAAATAATACGTAATATAACAAATGATTAATTTAGAATCGAATTACTACTTTATTATTTATTACTTTATTTCGTTTCTAAAAATAATTTGATATTATGATTACTTTTAGAAATAAATAATAAAAAAAAAATAGTCGAGAACAAGATGCAGATGCAGTTAAAATAAAGTAATTCGATCCGAAAAGGCTACGAGAGTGAAACCCCAGGAAATAATTAATTATAAACTCGAAAGTGATTGAAAACTCCAACAAGAAAGTACATTTTACAGAAACTTTCTAATCACATTTTAGAATTTAATAAATAAACACCATACTGACTTCTCGATATACATTAAACTATGTGGCATTTCCATTGATTTATGGCCATGGCTAATGATGACAAAAACGAGTCATTACTGACCGACACATGACACGTGCAAGAAACTGTGATTACATCGAATGGACGACCCGACAAGCAGTGCTGTGTAAGATATAGTAATATGTATTAGATGAGTAGATATTTAATGATATGTAGATATTGTAACCTCCTTGGCTGCAAGCTCTGGCAGCCAAGTTAGTCATTGCTACTTTGGAAGCGTCCAGTAGAAGAATAAGTTAATATTTTAAATTAGGAAATAATGCTAGAACGGTTTTTTTTTTCATGTTGACTGATGTAATGTCTAGCTTCTGAGCCGCATGGCTCCAACCAATATACACAGTGTAAGGGCTCATTCACACGAGGAAGATTCGTGTTTTAGACTTTTACCAACTATGTTGGGTGCAGCTGAGTATCAGTATTTTACATTGGGCCTCATCAGCATTTTGCATTGGTTTTTTTTGGTCTACCTGACCTCCACAATACAGTGACTGAGTAATACGAAACTCTTTATGCGTCAGATATCCTGCTCGAAATGACGCACAAAAAAATAGACAAAAAATTAAAAGAGCACTGGCACAACTAATAAAATAAACAAAAAGTTTCACAATCAGGCCATGTGAGGACCGGGCATTAGTTACGACTCTCTGGTCCAGTATATATGTTCTGTGCAAAGAACACATTGACCTTTCCCTAATATCCCTTCTTAGATACCCAAACAATAAATTATGAACCGTTTTTCATTACTAGTGTAAAATTAAGCGATCACGAAAGAAGTCGATTCAAAACAGCATAAAGCTGTTTTGAATCGACTCGAAGTCTATGCTTTTGTTTTTGATATTATGAAAATCAATAAATGTGTGTGTGGCTCAATGATCGTTATTGCACATTTTATCAGGGGGTCGAGTCTGCTATTGCAATCGTGTCTCAATGACCGGTCAATGATCGATTTTTGACGTATAACGTCAAACTTATGACACATTTCCCATACAAAAACTGTCAAAGTTGTCAAATATTCGATCAATGACCGGTCATTGAGACACGATTGCAATAGCAGACTCGAGCCCCTGGTATCTACCATAGTGTATGATTTTATGGCTTCTGACTTTCCGTAACTGCTGATAAAGATCTACAGATGACAGTCTGGTTAAACTGTTTAACGTACCTTCCGAAGCACGTAGTAGTTTCGGTGTGTTATAAATGATTACTGATTCACAACCTACCTCAACAATCTACCTCGGCAAGCGTGGTATATCCTCTAAAATCGATCCGAGTGACTTCTCTAAGATTGACCTGTGTATGATCTCTTGCTAGAACCTACATTACCTTTAGATGGGAGGTGAATGGAATAAAAGAAGGTAAGTACTAGAACACTACTGTATTGTCCCAAAAGTACTTATAGGTAAAATGAGCTTAATGGACTGATGGTGTGGCAAATGAAGTGAGTGACGCGGCCCTTGTTGGCTGTAACGAGAACGCCTGGCTGACTTGATAGCCTAACGCGAACTGAACTGTATTATGAGTTGAATCGAAACGTATGTGCGGCGTAAACTGCTGAATTGCATAATGTGCGGTTGCACCGTACAACCTGTGTGGCTGTAAATTTTCAGCCACGAGTAAAAAATGATCATATACCAAAAGTAAAATTGTTTTAATGTGTTTTTATTATTATAATACCGACTAATCGCTCGCACGTTAAGCCTTTGGTCCCGGCTGTCATTTGGAGATCTTTGGCAGTCGTTACGGATTGTCAGAAGCCAAAACAACTGACACCAGTCTTGCCAAGAATTACCGTGTTACCCAGTTTATGGGTTGTTGAGGTCTGGTAGGCAGCCGCTCCACGTAAAATACTGGTATTCAACTGAATCCGGTTTGACTGGGACCCGACCCCAATATATTTGGGAAAAGGCTAGGCAGATGATGAGATGATGACCGACCAGTCGCTGTTTTAATAGAAGTTTCAATAACAAATTTTCTTTCTTTCTTTCCTAACCAAAAATCGTATAAAAACAGCAATCTCTGAGCAATATCAAACAATCAATAGTAGAAGCAGTGCTAATACCATACGCTCATGCTTGACCGGATTTTATTGAACACATTGTTTCCTTCCGTTTGTCTAACTTGCGACAGTTTTATGTGTACACGCTTCATAAGGTGGTGTGGGCCAAGGGATGAGCGAGGGCGGGTGAAAATATTTTTTTGGAGAATCTATATTCTTCACTAACGTAACTGTCATGCGCCGCTTCTTAATCTCCTTCGTCCGGGGGAACCAATTTTATGAAAATAAAAATATAAAAAAAAAGTTTTTAACGTTGCAAAGATCTTCAGAATTAGCTAGAGCAGGTGCAAACAAAATAGGTTTTTTTATGGATGGGAAATCATCAAATGACTCTCTCCTCTGTGTGGAGTAGAAGGGAGTGTCAGACACTAACTGACAAAAACCCATTCGTTCCATTTATTTTGAAGTAATGCTATTAATTACACACATCAATGTTTAACTCTAAAATAAGTTTTAGCGATCAAAACGATAGGCGATTATTTTTTTACAGATGCCAATATCTTCATTAATAAAACCATCATCGCCCTCTACCCGCTCATAACTTACCCCTACACTTGGAAAGTCGATGGATATTCACAACGTTGCGCGAACGCAGCCGCGCGCGATCGATAACGGGCTGCACCGCGCATGCGCCAACCGATACGTTTGATAACCTCAATGTTGAGCGTAATTATTTTTTTTAACTTTTTGTTAATGTTACGATGAAACTAAGTAGATACCTAAGTAAAAACTGGATAATAACTAAGAACGAAGTGGCCTGAAGTAAGTTTTTATGGTGAAGAAAGAATCTCGTAACTTCAGTTTGCGGAAATGTTGCTAATTGATTCAAGTTGTTGATAATTATGTTAATATTCTCTTAGGGTACGTTCTTTTGGACAGATGGTCGATGGGGCCGAAAAGTTTTGGAGTGGCGACCGCGTACCGGAAGACGCAGCGTTGGAAGGCCTCCCACAAGGTGGACCGATGACCTGGTGAGGGTCGCGGGTAACCGATGGATGCGAGACGCACAGGACCGTTTGTTGTGGCGACGCTTGGGGGAGGCCTATGTCCAGCAGTGGACGTCTTTCGGCTGATATGATGATGATGACGATGACGTTTCTTTTCACCAGATGGCGTGGCAGTGGTAAAGGCGTTCAGTAGTTTATTGATTTTAAGTATCATACTTTTTCTTTCTTTCTATAGTGACGAATCTTCTCAAGACAAGATCATCTCTTGTGGTATATATTTTGTTACTTTCTTCAAGTATTTTTTGTTGTTGTTAAAAGTTTGTTCTCGATGGACTGTGTGGCGCGCTGGTATGAATTAAACCACATAAAAACATTTAAAACTCACTGTATTCATAGGTAAAGAAACTTCGTGTACAACGGTCGCCGTGCCGGTCGTGAGTGAACTCTTACTTAATTCTTGCCATAGATAAAAAAGGCATCAGGATACAGATCAATAATGTTGCTAGTAGAAATAATGTGCTACATATTATCTATGATTGTTCATTGGAAGAAACATGCTGGGGAAGCAGGAAACAAATTTTACTACTTAGTTAATTTAAGAGGCAAACATTTTCTATGAATGTATCATGCTATGTTATTATTTACTTTATAATTATATAAACCAGAGTAGATCGTTTATTATTTATTCTATTATTTTAAGTCTTTATTGGAACGCACAGACTGTGTAGTCTGATAAATAGACCTAATAGGCATTCCACTTCTTCTTCTTTTCTATTCGATAATTAACTCTTTAAATTGTTTTAGCCTAGTAGGTGGCTGCGTTATTTGCATCACATCGGTGGTACTAATTAAATCCTCTAAAGTAGAGGTGAATGGGCACTTGAGGTATGGCCAACATGGATTAAGTTCATGAAAGACACCAGCAGCATTCTTTCAAAATGTTGTCATTCTCTTGTCACAAAACATGTCTCTCGCAGACTTACAATTGTAAGTTGGCCAACAATCAAACTACTAAATTGCGTCCTTTAATAATTTAATAGACCAACTCTTTAATTGTGCATAATCGGAAGGGAATCTCGATTCTGATACGATTGGTATCCAATTAATTAGTTTGACGAATTAGTTGTACAAGCAGGCTAGCATATGTCACTATAGCTATTGGTATACTCTTCGATTTGGTGGGGCAACTTATAACTGTAAATCTCTTAATACGATGTTGCTCAGGATACCCACTTATTATAAAACGACGACATAACGGACACACGTCCTGTGCGCTTATAACTTATAAATAACTCAAGTTCTCATTAAGTATGCTCAAGAATCAATTATAATACGATTACGTACGTACGTGAATTGAATTTTAATTCATAGGCATGATAATGTCAGTAGATTATCGTCATCCCGATGGACGAGGGCGGTGAGGCCGGCCCAAGAAGACCTATTTTCATCTCGAGCCACCTTACCAGCCAGAGCAAAAGCTCTGGCTGGTAAGGTGGCTGGTGGTGGAGATGAAAATACCTGGTGGTAATTGAAGGAAGCTTTTATTCAGCTGTGAGAAAGAGGATCATCGGCAATGATAGGCTCGTCGAGTCGAAGCTCACACACACACTACATTGTATATCGTTCACTAATGAACAAACAGTGAGCTATCTGTATGTTATTAGATAAGAAGGTTATTCTGAGTAGGGAGTAATCCTATTTTATGATCTAGATCAATTTTGGCACATTTATAGAGGCAAAGGCTCAAGTAGCTGCCAAAAAGTTGGGAATTCTAGCAAAGGTGCGACGGTACTTCACGCCGGAACAGCTGCTCAAACTTTATCAAGCGCAAGTTCGATCGTGTATGGAGTACTGCTCGCATCTTTGGGACGGATCTGCCAGATACCAGTTTGATGCCCTTGAGTCAATAGAGAAACGAGCCAAGAGGATCATCGGCAATGATAGGCTCGTCGAGTCGAAGCTCCAAAGTTTCGAGCAGCGACGCTGAGTTGCTAGCCTGTCGGTTTTCTATCGGTTGCATTTTGGAGAGTGTGCAACGGAATTGCATAGTTTGATTCCGTCAAGCCCGTTCCATCATCGGACCACAAGACGTACGGCGATGCACCACCGGTACATGGTGGACATCCCACCCACACGCACGAAACGTTTTAAGAACACATTCTCCTAGTCTTTTTTTTCTTTATTGTGCATACAGTTAAGGAGTGGAATTCCCTGCCATAGCCTGTGTTTCCTGATATCTACAAACTGGGAGTCTTTAAGTCAAGACTACATCATCGCTTACCATCAGGTGCGATAGTGGTGAAACGCGTGCCTATCAATATTAAATAAAAAAAAATAAAAAAGAAGTCTGATTTTGTTAAAATAGTTGTTTGACTCTAGGCAGTGACATACCGTGGATGGTAACGATGGTCTAAGGGAAAAAAAAATTATAGTTCACGTGACACGCAGCAAACAATTACATGCATTTTTGGCTTTTCCAGTGATTTTGTCTAGGCCCTCTGGTATGTGTCCTTTTTAACAGACTTCATAAGTTGAATAATTTTATGACGTTCACTTAAAAAACCTGATGACATTTAACGTAATCGTGATCGACCAAGTTGTGCATCATTATATGAAGATTCGACATAAATGCATTTTGAATACCTTGACACTTATGATAAATGTCATGTTATTGAAATCTCGAATGCTCGTAAAAGTATTCGTTCTCGATTAGTGAATCGTGAAGGAAACGAATTATTAAAATTTAGCAGACTAATATGATCTGAATCTTGGAAACGGCTCCAACGATGTTCATGAAATTTAGTATGCAGGGGGTTTCGGGGGCGATAAATCGATCTAGATAGGTTGAGTTTTTAGAAAACGTCGTGGTATCCGTGTTTCCAGAAATAAAAACCGGTCATCCAGGTACTAAGAGTAAATTGGCCATAATTGCCAGGTTTGGTGGATGAACACGTGATCCCATCATACCCTATTGTGTCGTAGGTAATTGTTGAAAAATTTGTACCGTAAACAAACCTACTGCAAGTTTGACCAACTTCTTGAAAGTGTCAACTCCCGGAAGCCAGCTTCATCAATAAAACAAGTTACCAAGAGGAAATCCTATTAAAAACTGGACGCAACAGACAAACGATTTATTCATTCAATAGTTTTTTCACGATCCGTCACGGAGTTTCAGAGTTTATTGTTTCTTTTAAACGAGTTCAACGTCAACAAATCATTGAAAGGTTTCTTTTTTGCACTAGTGTTGTTTACTGATGCGTTACGCACGGATCAAGGTTTTGAACCATGACTTCAAGTGTAGAGCACGAAGACGTCTAATAGGTCACTGCTAAAGACAGCACTGTCAAAAAGTTATGTGCAAACCAAGTGTGTCAGTGAGTCCTCGTTTACTGCGAGCCTAGCGCGAATGTTTTGACATGTAACGTTAATGTAAGTGAATTTTGAATGTGAAAAACTACAACCCCATAGTAGGTATTTGGTTTAATTTTATGCAGCATAGGTACACAATTTGTATCAAACAAAAAAAAAAATACAGTAAAACGTCGTAGTAGTATTTATTAATGAGTTTCGAAGAAATGACTTTCCAAGCAGTTTGTTACAGTCGGTGGCATTTACTTTAATTCAAATCACCAATTTAATGTCATCAACTATCGTTTTTGGAGTTGATTTTTTTTTGAAAAATTTCTCATTTTTTATGTTTCGGTATTTAGTCCTTAATGTGTTCCGTATGGTGACGGACGTAAAAGAATAGCACCATCCCATCACTTCCCGTTTGTGTCGTAAGAGGCGACTAAGGGACTCACCAGAGAATGGGCAGCAGCATTCTCTGTAGGCACATTGCTACAACTACACTGCGATCGCCAACCCGCCTGCCAAGCGTGGCGATTATGGCAAACCCCTATTTGGGGGAGGCCTATGTCCAATAGTAGACGTCTTTCGGTTTATAATGATGATGATGATGTTTATCAGCCACCCAAAATCACTTTTAAATAGGACCACGAACTTCTGGAACATCCTGTAGATTGCCAGCCAGTGAAAACCGAAGGAACGCAGATGGGTTAAAACTCATCCGCGTGGCTCCTAATGCCCTTTCGTTCCATCAGTAAGAGTCTGACACTCCTTTCCGCTCCGCCCAGAGCGGAAGCAGTCATTTGATGATTTGCCATACTTAAAAAAAGGACCCTATATTACTAGTCAGTTTTTTTAAGTATGGGAAAAAGAGGAGCTCGTGACAACTTCATAACAGCCTCACGGACCAATCTTCAAGGATAAGTAACGCTTGCCTAGATTGGTCTGTGGATGGGTGACCATCTTAACATACCGAGACTCCTCCGTGCCTCGGAAAGCACGTTAAGCCGTTGGTCCCGGCTGTCATTTGGAGATCTTTGGCTGTCGTCATGGATTGTCAGAAGCCAGAAAATCTGACACCAGTCTTGCCTAGAAGTACTGTGTTACATAGTTAAATGGGTTGTGGAGGTCTGGTAGGCAGCTGCGGCTCCATGTAAAATACTGGTATTCAGCTGAATCCGGTTTGACTGGGAGCTGACCCCAATATAGTTGGGAAAAGGCTAAGCAGATGATTATTAGTCAGATAGGTTTCATGTAAAATGAATACCCTTATTCTACTGTATCTAGTTATACTGAAAGTCGACCCAAACGTAGTCAGGAAAAGGCTCATAATAGATTGGCATCTATAAAATCGGTGCCGTGGCAATTTTTTGCTCTCTGACTTACTTTTTGCTACCTCTCTAAAACCTGCGTTGAACCACTCTAAATATACTATAATACTAATTTCCTAACTTTAATTAGACCTGCTGTTAATTTAAACTGCCTGAAGTTAGTTTTAATTAAAGTTAGAGAACATCAAGTTCGGTTTACGTTCAGTTTAAGTTATGGACTTAGAAAAGCTGAGAACTATAAAGTGGTAGCCATGACTTGCTGAACTAAGGTCATGGTTTATGTTTCTTAAGTAAATTAGTTTGATGTGATGAAGGTGAAGTTTAGTTTTTTCAATACTTAGTAACGAAGGTTATAGGACTGCTAGGACAATTTTTTTATAAGTGTCTTATGACACGTTTTTATCCCGGTAGCTCATCTATGGCATAGTATTGATGTCAAAGACTGATTCACAGATTGGATCATTAGTTTGGAATATAAATTATTATTTTAAAAATAGGTTAAAGTTGTAACTGGCTGACTAACAATAGTAAATTATTACTTACTGTATGTACTCGACAGATCGAACGACTATGTTAATTTTCTCATATTTAAGTGAACTGTGTATGTTCTTTTTGAGAAATACATTTCTTTAAAAAACCGAAATTGTAATGATTCATAATGTATACATGTATATTTCATTCGAATATGCATCTATTTAAAAAAAAATTAAAGGAATGTTTTACCATCTAAATTAATTAATTATTGAAATGCTATCTAAATTATTTGTGAACAACACACGGCGATTCACAAAGCCGGAAATATTTTTGTTTTGTTTTATTTAATTTGAATGGTGTTATGTTTTGTATGATCCAAATTGACCTAGACAATATTAGGTGTTCGTGCAAAACAATAATATTAATCTTTTACTATAAACTAACTATTGAAATGCCATCTAAATTGTTATGTTTTATTTAATTTCAATGGTGTTATGTTTTTACTGTTTAATAGATCCAAATTTAAATAATAAATTGTTCACTCTGCACGTGTTTGTACTAACTATTAATGGAGACAGTTCGGTTTAACTTAGATGTGAGTTATTGTAATACTGCATGATAAGTTTGCTCACAAAGTCCACAATACATAGCAAAACAATCAAATCTCCGTAGTACTCAGAATTAATCCTTATAAATACCAACATAAATCAGAATCAACCAATACCATCCATTAAACATAAATCGCATTTAAAAAGAATAACTTTGATCCTTTTGATCCATGCCTCGGCCATCTTTAACCGTCCTTCCAAACATGATCATACGGAATTTGAATTTCAAATCGCGTTCGGCCAACGGTTGTTGACATTTGACAGCCGACCACTGTCGGTCGCTGTCTGGTCACGATTGCGATTGCAACTGCGATTCTGAAGGGCGAGTCGACTTTATTGACAGTTTTATCAATTAGACGGGGTTTGTCTTTAGAATTGTAACAGCACTTCGCCCGCGACTTCGTATGCGCATATCCCAGTTTTTCTCGTTCCCGTATAGCCTATAGCTTCTTCATGAATGTGTGGCTATCATATACAAAAAGAATGTTCCAGGTCCGACTAGTGGGATTTGCGCGTTTAAACAAACAAACAAAAAAATCAGCTTTATTTTATGTAGGTACATATATAAAATAAAGATTTTAACAAGCTGATAACCCACGTAAATTATTCCGAGTACTGTACCCAACTATCAAAAATTATAAACAACCAATTAAAATGCGTGATTTATTCTGAACTTAATAAAAACCGGTAGTGATGATACACGTGTTAAATAGAGTTTGTCGGCCGTAGCTTGTTCCACTTTTATTTAGACGAATTATTTGTCTAGACAAGATGTATAATGTAAAGTGACATGGAGAGAAATTGATTCTAAGAATTAAATAATTGAATATTATAAAAAATAAATGTTCATAAGATTTGTCTTGTCACCTTTTGACCAACTAGCTCTAAATTATAGAAATTAAAATCTTACATTATTTATAACTGTTTCCAATGCACATAAATTTTGTGCAGCTATTTTTAGTGTAAAGTAAAGTTGTGTAAAGTATAATCTTATTTATCTATCCTCCTAGAAAGGAAAAATGGATATTATTATAACACATGACATTTGGTGAAAGCGCTTCAGATTCAGAAATCAATCGATCGACGATTGATCGATTGGCGTAGTAACACCCTTATGTACATGAAAATAAAATTGATTGTTCTCATTTTTTTTGGTGATTCTTTCCGATGTTTTAATAGTTGTTCTGCTATTTGGGAATATATACAAATACAAAATATCAATGATCATAAAGACGATTTTGCCGTTATTGAGTTGTAAAATGTTGTAACTATACAGATGTTGTTACTACTTTCCAGAATTTTATTCTTAGTAGCGACACTTTCGGATGGAGTAATAATACACTGTGTGTTTTTTTTAAAGACAACCGGATTGATTGAAAAAAAAAACACAGCCTGTATTATTACACCACTGCCTGTGAGGATTGCCCGGAGGACACGGTGGAGCATACGGTCAAGATCTGCCCTGCTTGGGTGGAGCACCGCCGTGTCCTCGTCATGGCGATCGGCGGCAGTGACCTCTCGCGTCCGGCCCTGGTTCAATCCATGGTCCGGAGCGAGGAAGCATGGGAAACCGTCAACTCCTTCTGCGAAGCAGTAATGCTAGCGAAGAAAGAGGCGGGACGCGTGAGGAAGAGACAACCAACACGCTCCAGCCGCCGCAACATAGGGAGACGCCCCGGGCGTCGGGAGTCGCAGGGCGATTCCCGGCCAACGTAGGCTCGGATCTGCGGACGGCGAGCGTTGGGTGGCTCGCCGTCCGATAAAAGTCAGGGCCGGGTCGACGGCGTGTTGTGTTCCACGCGCGCCTCAAAGAGATGTCAGCAAAGTAGACGGGGCCTGTTAGAGCCAGCCAGAGCCTGTCAGGGTTGCGGATTTTGTTCGAAAGAGTTACCGCGGCCCTGGAAAGCAAAGGGCACTACGAGGAGCACGGATGGGTTTTAGTCAGTAAGAATCTGACACTCCCTTGCGCTCCGCCGAGAGCAGGAGGAGTCACTTGATGATTTCCCATAAAAAAACCGGTTTGATTCCTGGCTCTGAAAACCGATTTTTCGAAAAACCAATACGTTTTTAGTTTTCATCGAAATCGGGCTCAAGATTCCTTTCAGTGTTTTTCGATATGCCTCATAGTTTTGGATTTGGCCCACATTCAACAGTGGAATTACCACTATTGAAGTGGTAATTATGATAATGGATAATAGACAGACATTTTGCTACCCTCCTTCCTGGGTGATGTCACAAATCATATTATGATTGATAGAGCTGTTACCCGACCGCGGCGAAGCAAAACGGTTACGTGTTACTTCCTATGTTAGTATGTATGCGTTAGGTTTTTTGTGACGTTCTCGTAAACTCCTGTATTGATTTCAACAATGTGTGTTGATGTTGCGGTCAGGAAGTTATGTTTTGTGCACTGTCTTTACGTTTATTATGTGTGTTGTATCTGTTTTGGACTGAAATGAAATCGGACTAAGGATAATATTATGCGTGGGAAAGTAACTTTAATGAACATTTCAGAAGTCGCAGGTGTTTATTTTATTTTATTTTAATCTGTACGTTACTTGGAAAATTTATTTTGATTTTACAGATAGTATGCTCAAAGTTTGTTTAGAAAACGATCATAACTTTAGATACGACGGGCAATGCTCGTATTTTTAAACGCAAACTGTCAAAAACACTTTTATTTCTCTTTATTTTGATAAGTTTTTGACATTGCGACTTAAATTTGAAAGGTTTTTAAGTACGAAGATTAATCTTTAGGTGATAAGACAGACTGAGAAATGGTTGGCACCAGGTAAATCCAGGTAAATATAGTAGGTAGTAGCTTAGTGTCTGTTAAAATATGTAGGTGGGTCAATGGCTCTTATTGGAAGTTTACTTGGCGCTAGCCTTAGACTTGTTCTATGTTTATGCATCTTGTGTGATTTTATCAACGAATCAGTTGTATTTATCCGCATATATCTGTAGGTTTTCATTTGCTTTGTGATTCACATAATATTCTTAAATAACAGTACCTAGGTATTGAATTTCCTATGCATAAGTGTATAAACCTATCAAAGACAACACATTATTGCATAGTTATTAGGCTTAGTACAGATAAATCTGATGAAAGCTGTCATAACTGACATGTTGACCGGTTCTGCTGTAACGTAGATTTAAAGCTAGATGTTGCCCGCGACTTCGTCCGCGTTCGAGTTTGAATGTACGGAACCCTAATAGATACTTTTTTAAAATAAAAGTAGCCTTAGTTACTTCTTATAACAACTGATATCTGCCAGTGAAAATCACGTCAAATTGGTACGACCATTTCGGAGATTAGCCAGAGCAAAGACACGGACACACAAAAATCGTGTCTGTTCTCATATGCATTTAGTTAAAGCTGTTATTTAAAATATTACAAACATTCTTTTGGTATTCAGGTGAAAGGTTAAATATACTGCACTTAAACCGGTATAATAAACATCTTGCATGCAGCTGAATAATTTAAACGATTTATTTTCACAGTTAAATGATTTGACTGGTAAATATAAATTAATATTATAACTTTTACGATTTGACTGCAAATTCAATTTCTACTTCTAAGACTGTGTCTACACTGAATGAAAAAGGTTTTGTAATCTTTGTTGTATTTTGAGTCGCGGCAACCTAGTCAGTTGTTCACGTTTTTCATGGAGAGTTTGTTGCACCACTTCTTTTTTCCAGCCAGGAAGTGGTGACGGGCGAGCGTGATGAGGGACTATCTTAGTGAAAAACTGACTTACAAAAAGTGCTGGTTATCACCATTTTTTTCATCATCATCATCATATCAGCCGAAAGACGTCCACTGCTGGACATAGGCCTCCCCCAAGTGTCGCCACTACCACCATTTTTTTATTTAATTATTATTACTGATGGGCACCGCGCTTGATGGTAAGCGATGATGTAGTCGAAGATGGAGCACGCTTACCTAAAAGTAACCTATTCACTCTTGACTTAAAGACTCCGACGTTGTAGCTATCAGGAAATACAAACTCTGGTAGGGAATTCCACTGCTTAGCTGTTCGCACAATGAATGTGTTCCGAAAACGTTTTGTGCATTTGGGTGGGATGCCCACTATGTACCGGTGGCGCATCGCCGTACGTTTTGTGGTCCGATGATGGAACGGACTTAGCATAATTTGAATAAAATACTTTTGATTTTAACTGGGTTATTTTCATAGAGCCTGACTTAAGATTCTATTATATTAAATCGAGATTTGCGCACAGCCTCCAGCCGAGTTTAATCTAATTATTATAGACCAAATAAACTGGTTATTTCTGTCTTGAGTCAACAAAGATCTCTTCTGTGTACACAGCCTAAGTGCTACATTGAGTAGAATTTATTTATTTATTACTGTTCTAAGTGACACTAACCGACCATTTTCTACGAACGACTTCAACAGTATTTACTAAAACTGCTAATTCTCCATTTATGTAATGCGAGGCTAAATTAATACATAAATAAAGCCGAATACATACATTATTAGTAGTAAATTCGCTCATACCATCACTTCGACCGAAGTTAAATTAATTTTCACATTATGCAGTTTTGAACAAAACAATTGAATCTTATACAGGATGTTTCAGTTGTTGTGTATCCGATACGAACTCTGACGTCAAAGATTATGACAACTTATACAGCTGCCATATAAAACAGCGTTTTCGCGAGAGGGACAGATATGTTTTTTTAAAATAGTTCTATCTCGTTGGTTTCTCGATCAATTTTGATTCTATTTTCACTGTTAGCATTATAATTTTGTATATTTTAAGATAAACTGTGTAGATATTTTTTTTCATGCATATTCTCCAATGATTGAATTAATCAAACTTAAATATCAAAAGTTTGATTAATGCTGACTATCTAAATCTTTTTGCTGACTTTTATCAAAAAAGACAGGTTTTTTTTAGCATCGATAAGGCCGCCTATTGTGTCACTATAATATTATCCTCATCTATATTTTCTGTAGCTTATATGGTGTACATAATAAAGATTATTTATCCATATAATAAAACTATTACAAATAAGAAATACTGATCACGAATCAATACCGTCAGCCTCTGTGATATTTCTAGGAACACACATAAAGAGAATATTTACAACAAGAACTGTAATTGCAGCTTAGATATGGGTAAATCTCAAACATAAATCGAAGAGCATTTATTTCTGAGAAAATGATGTAAAAAACCTGTTACCAATAAATAAAATATAAATCTTTTCTGTCATGACTATCTTCTTTTATGGTGTGAAATAGAAATATAACAGGAAATTGATTTCAAAGATAAGAATATGATAATATCTATACACTTACTAATAATAAAGATGAAGAGTTTGTTTGTTTGAACGCGCTAATCTCTGTAACTGCCAGTCGGATTTGGAAAATTATTTTTGTGAATGATAGCCACACTCATGAGAAAGGCTATACGGGAACAGGAAATTCCTATGAGAACGGGAAAAAAGGGATTTGCGCATACAAAAGCTAGTAGTTCTATAAAAAATCTTATTTATAGGTACTTAGGATGTTTATTCATTGGTATATTTTATTATGGGAAAGTGGCCATTAAATGGACATAATAACCGGCGACGACACATTCAATCTGCGATATAACAACGTAAGTTTCTCAATTTTTTTTTCACACTTAGAAACAATTTAACAACATATTAGGGGCAAGAACATAATTCTAAAATGACACCTAGAATACACAGGTAGGTTAAATCAAAAGTACGTAAGGGACTCTTTACACAGCTTTTGTAAGAAGTTCAGTCAAGCAAGCTTCCTAACCAGATAGGGTCCTGATGCTACGAAGTGGAAGCAAAGATAAAGAGTGCTGACTCTATTATAATGTCGTAACAGGTGAGTTTGATAAGATAAAACAAAGGACCAATTAGTGTCATCTTGTGACCCATTTCTTTTAAGGCCTGCGCAGACGAGGGACTTTTGTCCGCAGAGGACAAAAATCATCCATATTTCAAACTATATATTTAGTGGTAATGAAGTTATTTGTTATCCAAAGTCGAAGATTCGTGCCAACCGTGTTTGTTTACATATTTATTTAACACAAATATCACCCACCCACATAAAAAAACGATTAAAAAAGACAATTATGGCGGACAAAAGTCTCTCGTTTGCACAGGCCTTAATGAACGCAAAAGATTAGGAAATACATTAATCAAGTGAAGATTTTTTTGTATTTTTAATCTGTAAATGTTGTCGTTCAAAAATACCTTCATCATGGCTCAATTGAAATCAATGCATTGACTTTGAGTATGTGTTTTCATTCATGCTTGTGATATTATTGGTAGGTACAATAACAAATGTATGAATGAAGATTTTTTTTTACATTTACCTACCGAGATTAAATATAGCGTGAATTATCTACATAAATCATAAGTAGAAATCTGGAGGTGGTTACTGAAAGTTATCAAATCTCTAAACTATAAATCTAATGTATAATTTCATGTTAGCTGTTTGCTGGCTTAAATTACAACGAAATCATTATAATCGACGACACTTTTTGAAATCGAATCGTTGAAAATAGACAACTTTTACAATACCTTTTGTAATCAAAAGTTCTTTCCGCAAAATGTCAAATAATCGCCAAAATTGATCACAAAACACTTCACTTATATCATCAAAATTTGAAAAATATCACTTCACTTTTGCCACCACTATTTTCTCAACACAACACCTCAACGGACAACCCCAAAAAGTTCAATAAATTCGAATTTTAAATCGATTGTTTTCGTTGCGACTTCGTTCATTCACGTTTGAGTGAAAGACGAGCTACCGCGAGTGACCTAGAGATACTGATACGAGCGAGTGGTGCGCAGGCGACGCTCAGCATTCGAAAACACGGTTTGTAGACGAATGGAGCGGTCTTGATAGTTTAGTATTGTCGGTCGTGGTGTAGTGACCATCACCAGTTAATAAGGGCCTAGGCAAAGTAGTAGAGGCTGAGTTTTGAATAAAGAACTTTTGGTTAAATATCTTGTGAGGAAGAATAAATAAATTATTAAATAGTATATTCAGTTTTCAGGCCAATTGTCATCCTTAAAAGCGTATTATATTTTTATTTGTGGCAAGCAAAGCCGATGTCGACCATTCTGCCAATGTTCAAATTATATAAGAGAAGCAAATGAGCATGATTTTACTAATTAAATAAGGAAAAAAAGCGAATAAATTCAAGTCGCAATAACCGCGACAGTTAATGTCAAAGACTTTGCATTTTTTTTAATACAGAGGTTTTTTGACAGTTTGTGACTACATGCGAATACAAATTCTCCTTAAAAATACGAGAATTGCTTCTCAGGTAGAGTTTGAAAAATATAAATTCAAATATTGAATTAAAAAACCGGTCCTTATATGTCACTTTGCCTGGACCCTGATATCTTTTCCTTTAGTCAAAAGTGATAGGATTTAGCCAGATGGATAAACAGTACACTAAGTACCTATATACCATATTCTATGGGCTAACCACTCGACTACGTCGAGACACAAGTTGAAGACTCGGCTGCACCACAGTATCCAAAATAGCTAATAATAGCAATAGCTTTAATTATTTTGCAAGTTTTTATGCTAAAGTATATCTGATCAGAAATCTAGCTTAGTTATCAGTTGTTCAACAAATGGATCCAAGTGTTTCCTTCTGTTTTAAATAATGAAAACATTTTACTTAAAAAACTACAGTTCAAACTATTCTTTAGCCTGAAAACCTGTCAACATTCGGCAGTAAAGTAGGGTTAGACACGTATTTAACTTCTCAATTCAAAAAACCGGTCCTAACTTACGAGAATACATATAAGATAATAAAGGACAGCATAATTACAAAACTAGCAAATATCTTGTTGAAAAGATATTTTAAGTGAACAGGTATCTTCTGGGCACGCTCGCTCCGTCATAAATCTCATCTAACGCTTTCCATTTGGCGTGATCGAGGTCAAGAGCAAGCCCAATGCTAAAAAACTAAAAAAAAAAGCTACAAATATCACCAAGTATCAACCACCACCATTCCTCGTACAATTTTCCTCTAACCGCTAAGCAGAAGACTGCGCACGAGTTTCTACCGGCCACGCGCCGATGTAAACAATTAACACATTGTAATTGATTTATTTCATAAAACTACTACTTACCTCTGCTTTATTCATAACTGTAGCATTTGAAATTCAAATCACGCATTTTTTTTCGTGTCAAAGATTTTTTATTGTTTTAAATGATGATGGCGGCTTATGGGTAGTGATCACGAAGAGTTGTAACACCTTTTTGTAGGAAGAGGTTTTTTTTTTTGTTTTTTCTCGTGTCGATGGTTCTATGTATATACTGTATAGGCCCCCCTTCTGCGGAGCAGTAGTGCTAGTGAAGAAGGAGGCGGGCCGCGTGAGGGAGAGGCAAACCTCACGCCCCAGCTGCCGCAACAGAAGAAGGCGATCGTCGCGTCGACGTAGGGCGATTCCCGGTCACCAAAGACGCGGGCCTGCGGACGGCGAGCAGTGGGTGGCTCGCTGTCCAATCATAGTTTATATATAATCAGGTGTTTCACGCGCGCCTTAAAGAGATGTCAGTAAAGTAGACGGGCCAGAGCCTGCCTGCTGAAAGAACAGTTGATGATGGAGATTGATCACGACGAATAAAGATGTATGGAGAAAGGAGATATTTACGCCGATTCCAAATATATTGGGGTAAGGGTAGGGTGATAATGATGTCAGTTCTCAAACTCTAATACCAGTGAGCCCTCCTTTCAGTCCTCTCTATTTCAATCTATCCCGCAAGTGACATGGTTTGCGACCGTCAAAGATGGGGATGACGAATGAGTTAAAGACCGACGGATGTTATTAAATCTACTAGCTAGTTAGAATTGCAAGAAACCGTGACAAGTAGCGCAGAAAACCAATAGCTCAGTCGTTACGCCGATCAAATAGTTTTTCTTTCTTATGACGTATTTTCAGCACTAATGTTGTCGTTAATCTAAAGTGGCCTCAAATCCGGGCGAGTAACGATACGATTTTTTCAATTCAACCGCATCAATGAAATGAGTGAAGAAAAAATATTGCGAGGACACCTGGACTTACTTAAGTCTAGAGACTGATTGAAATAAATCTGAAATAACCAAAATGTCTTGAGAAAGATTGAAAGTGAGAGTGAGTGTGAGAAGAGTTCTTTATCTTCCCGTAAGTCAGTAAAACTTGGGTAGATATAAATACATACCGTAACCAACATTCCTTTACTTCGGGCACTCTCGTCATTCACCATAGGCCCTAAGATGGATCGTTTCAGCTTACAATCTGTCTACGCTTAGGCGCATCTTGTGTTGCTCTACATCGATGAAGCTGTCGACAGCTTCGTTCACCATGGCCTCTCCTGCTGCAAGAGCGCAGGCCATATAGCATGGTACTCCAGCATCAATGATATTATTCGTCGAGCTATTGTCACCACCAGCGTACCTGAGGTACGAGATCCTAGCGGTTTAGTAGGTGGTGGTGGTGTCTTTTTTTCTTTCTTTCTTTCTATAACCGGAAGAGTCAAGATGGCAATGGTGCTATGCAACGTGAGGGATGCTACATGTCTCGATACTCTTGCGGCATCTTATGTTCTAAGTACTGCAAGCTGTGCTTGCACTAAGAACATTGATAACAGTTTCGAGCCGTTTGGGGTTGAAACGCTTGGGTCATGGAGATCGAGTTTGGCATCTCCCGTATTTGTTTCATATAAATAAATAATAGGCAAAATAAAACAGTCGCAGTGGCAGCGATTTTTACAGCATGCAATTATTAGGTAGTCATATTACTAATTAACTTTACTTAAATTATGAGTTGTTTAACAATCATTTTATGAACTGTTGTCTTGTTTTTCATGACTAAACAAAATAAAGTAACATGGTCTAGAAACATCTAGAGAGATAAATATCACAAGAAACTGATGTTGTCATAAATAAAAACAATAGCAGAAAATACGTTTTTTTCTAAAATACAAAAAAGTGGATAAAAATTGCGTAGTTGGGGCGAGATACCGAAAAATTATCTGATCTACAATTTTTAATCAATTGGAGACTGGACGAGGTTTAAAGAATCCTGAGGAAAATGTATAATAACTGAGTAGGTAATTAAGTGAGTAAAATGACTGCTGCTAACCAAATAAGCCACCAACCAATTGAAGACACAGTTTACAACTGTAAAATTGCAAAAGAATGCACCATGGGCCAAATGTCATTCCTTTTATGTTCTTCGCCCATGCAGTTTAAAGACAGCTAAAGTTTTAGTGGCAATTTGAACTCTTAACTTGCACATAGTTCAACATTGGATTTTTTATTGGTGATGATGATGATGATGATATGGCAATATCTTACTCTTTTCATTTCAAACTGCATTAAAATATAGGCAACTACAGACCCCACAAGTCACATATTTTCTGATGATTCATTCCGGGCCATACACGTTCAAGTAATTTGATCAAACAGGGTGGTTCAAACAGTTTTATCAATTTGGCATGATGTCTGTGGGAAAATTTGATAAAAAATGAGGCGTCAAATGGCATGAAGGCGAAATTTTGTATTTCTATTTGATCTAACAGTTTGAACCAGCCTGTTTGATCAAATTGCTTGAACGTATATGGCCCGCATATGGAAAATGGTTGAAAAAAATGGTCGTGTAGAATTTACCTGCGGAAGTTTTAATAATAATAACCAATATTTTATCTGTACCATTTCTCTAATATCAGCAGAACATAACTTTTTTTTAAAGGATTGGTAATCATCAAATGACTTTTGCCGCTCTGGATGGAGTGGAAGGGAGTGTCAGACTCTTACTGACTAAAATCCATACGTGTTCCTTCTATTGCCCTTTGCGTTCCAGGGCCGCGGTGACTCTTTCGAACAAATTCCGCAGCCCATCCGCAGTATTTACCAAGAACACGTATGTGTAGTGTAATGGCGCTGGTCCAGTGCCCTTGAAGAGTGTGCGGCTCCCTAGCGTATCCTTGTTAACTAACGGTTATTAGTTTACTATGTGAGTGGTGCAAGTGATAAGAGGTAAGCCCATTTCGTTCCACTGCAAGTTTTGAATTCAAATGTCTTTGATACCGTAGTTTTTTGTATTTTGGTTTTAAATAAGTGATAAGTACACCCATTGAGGATCCTCATCAACTGCGTTTAGTTTTTATTTACCTTAAAAAGTCGTTCTGTATAGCTAGCCATACACGCACAGATTTACCCGTCCGACGCATCTCCGATCAGCGGCCCTACCGTGACGTGTTAAAACATCATGGTAGGGCCGCTGAACCGTGACTTCGCAATACACGTACGGATTTACACGTCAGAGGAATCTCAGATCTGACACGGGCCTCTGTTATCAGGAACGGTTGTCTGCCTGTAATGTATCTTTTTCGTTCTCGTAAATTTTGGGAGTTTAGATGGTACTAATGTTCTTTCTATTAATTCTCAGATAAATAGTAACCAAAAAAAAAATAAAATAAAAATAGTAACATTTTACAACGTAAAAATGTTTGTACACAAAAATCATATGATGCTTAAGAAGGTAATATTTCTAAGCTTCAGTACGAAAAGCTTATAATTTATACCACAAGAAAACTAGTAGCAACTAATAAGTACTAATTTAAATCTTCACGAGTTGTTTTACTAATAAAGTATGTGACCAAGTTTGTGTTAAGGTATTATAATGGGATTCTGGCCGAAATTGCTTTGATAAATCTTAGCCAGAAAGGAGGACCGGCAAAAATGTATGGAACCCAGCATATGAGCGACAAAATTGAGCGATATGTCGTTGGAAATATTTGATACAACTTTTACTATTGTGGCAAGTCTCGAATTGCTGTGAAAAAAAAAGTTATGGCTAGATAAAATAAAACTTCGGTCAGTGGGTCGTCTTAGGGTCATAATAATACTTGCTGCCAAAGTAAAATTTGTAGAATATAGTTTTCTATGTTCAGCAAACTTTACCTTTCTTACGACATATGATGATATAAACTGAATTGCCGGTCCTCCTTTGACAGTGTGGTCTCTGGCGAAGAAGAGAGACAAACACTTTTACTAACGAATCGTATGTTAGTGGCTTTTGGTAAAGAAGAGTTGGCCACCATCCAGGATTTTGGCTTAGAAATAATAACTGCATTTTAATTTGACAGTATGTTTGCCGCAGTGGTTGAGCGATTACTTCCTGCACTATGCGTTGTGGGTTCCATTTTCGCAAGGTAAAGTAGTAAATACATCGATGTATGGAAGAACATTATTTTCAACTACAAAGTTATGTTTTTCTTCGTGCTTATAGTTTCACCAGAGTAATGAGAGAGTTTTTATTCTTTTATAAACTTCAGTAGATTATGTATACCCGGAAAAAATCGAGATCCCTCGGTGCGCGAGTCAGTCTCGCAATTGTCCGGTTTTTTTTTAAACCCAAAGAAAGATTGTAGATAATATTCTGTAACCGAAATACCGAGGAATATGCTCCATTTCATTTCTTAAGCCAAGCAGAAGTCAAGCTTAACAAATTGCTGTTTATTTCACACAGCGTGCGCAATGAAGAGCTATGTTTATCGTCCGGGCTTAGGTCGGCCGCAGACGAACGACTATGTTTCTAGACAAAAAGTAATACCTTTGGTTACTAGGCAAAAATGAGACCAGCTTTATGTACCTAGGTTATAAGCTTCTAACTAAAGGGTAGGCAGTATTTTATATTGGCAATCAACAACAGTCTGTAGGTGCCTGCTTATGTACATAATTATTATTTCAGTAGTAGGAAACTTACATATTCTTGCTGTTAGTGAAATGATTTTGCAGCCGCAATTATTGTCATTGGGATGTCTTAAGAGCCTTTACGCGGTACGACTTTTTATACAAACTTTTAAATTCTATTTTCACTTTTAATATTATATTAATTGTATATTTTTAGATAAACTCATCAACATCATCTTTCTGCCCTTATCCCATGTTACTTGGGGTCGGTGCAACACGTTTTTTCTTCCATTCTGTTCTATCAGCCGTCACGCTATCACTATCCCATTTCTTTTACATCACTCCTCACACAATCCATCCATATTTTCTTTGGCCTGCCTCTCCCTCTCCATCCATCCATATTTTTAGATAAACTGTTTAGATATGTTTTTTTTAATGTGACTATTCGTCAGTCGCTATCACAATATATCGGCACTTAAAGTCTCGAGCCTCTGATCTGACTACGCAATGTCTTGGGTCTGCAATCACTTAAGTAAACTGAAACAAGTTTGCTTAATACTGATGGATTCAGAGCTATACGGCTGGTCATTATTTATGGAATGTTGCCTCGGTTTGTACTCTTCATCTTAGTGGCTTGCGCATCCTGACTAACTAAAGAAGCTTTGCGATGGCAGCGGAAGAAATTCATGGTTATAATTCCATTTTTCTAGTTTTGCCTTCGCCTGATAAACCAGTGGTGGCTGTCAATCTTCCGGTACGTAGACAAATTAGAATAACAATAAGAGAAACGTTCCGACATTCGAATAGTTTTGGATGCATGAAGGAGCCTCCTCGTGTAGCGCACTTCATTCCATCAGACACTCAACTGAACCGAGCGCTCGGCGCATCCTGGACAGTCTCTCCTAACGTAATCCTTCCCTAGGGCTAACGCCCGCCTGGTTCGTGACCCATCGGAGTCCGGTGTCAAGCAGCCTGTTGTGTTTCGTCGACGCGTAGAAGTATCAGTGCCTCAAGGCATCTTCTGGGCACGCTTGCTCCGTCCTAGACCTCATCCATCGCTATCCATCAGGCGTGATTGAAGTCAAGAGCTAGCCCATTCCTCATTATTTTTTTTAAGAAAAAGGTGTCTCAAAACTAATGCAAGATTTGATTTTAAAATTTCTTTTTAAAATTGTATTTTTTTATTCTATTAAAAAGTACACAAAATAGGATTAGTATGGAACAGCACAAAGGGCAAATAGTCTCCAAGGCTTTGCATACATACTCACTATTTTATCGAAATTTTTCATTACCATTTTTCATAAAGGTGGCTGAATCGTTGATTCAATGTTGAATCTCTTCCTTCAATGCACTGGTGGTTGTGGGTTTGTTTGCATATACCTTTGATTTCAAAGAACTCCAAAAAATAAATCGAATGGTGTTTTAGATCACGTGATCTAAAATGATTATTTCCTGAATCTTAACCACCAAAAGTAAGGTTTTTTAAAAATATTGTTCAAGAAACCGCTGATCCCTCGAGTGGTATTCCAACTAACCCTTCCTATCAGGTTTCAAACTGTAATATTTTTGGGGTAGCCAACACTTTACTGCACAAATGGCGGCAAATTCAAATCTTGCATTAATTTTGGTACATCCTATATAAATGACAGCCAGAAAGAATGGCTAAACGTGATTTCCGAGGCACGACCGAGTCTTGACATGTAGATTATGGTCACTCATCTATCAGCCGACCTCGTAGTCATTAAAACGAAAATTAACAGTTCTCAAATGAACACAATTTGCTGATTAATACTATAAAACACAAGTAAACTACTTCCCTCTCTCATACATTATTCTAAAACCACTCGTAAACTTATCGCTCTATAAAATTACGAACATAAACATAACCTATAAAATATAATACAGTTCTGCACTATCCATACAATACAGGAATTTATATTTAATGAACCCCATATATCTGTTTACAATCATATTATATTCTGTTAATAGAATTCTTGGTACAGCTATGCATCCTTGATAGTCCCGGAATAACAACTAATCGAAAACCCACCTTTTCTGTTCAGCTTTAAGGTTTAATTTTGAGTGGTTTTCGAGTGAGTTCACACTCATTGAAAATGCATAGGAAGATGAGTTTCTGATTTGCAGTGTTCCTACTTCCTAGATTATAAAAAGATTATGTAAGTATGTTAAGTGTATTTTGTACGGATTTCAGAATAGGCCATCGTACGGATGTAAATTCTATAGTCTATGAATGTTTAATAGATTTGAAAGAAGAAAGAAAACTAGTTTATTTGGCACACATAGATTCACGCAACGTAGGGACAAAAAAAGAAACGTTTTACAAAAAAAAACTACCGACTTTAATTATATAAAAAAACACACTAAAATGAATAAAATAACTTTAATTTAGAAAGTCGGTGTCGATAAACGAAGAAACAACCAAGAATACCGACCTCCGAAAAAGTAATTATATTTTTTCCACTTTTTAGTGGATTGGTTGAAAGAAAACTTTTTCACAAAAAAAAAAGAAACCGACTTCCAAAAAACACAAGTTCAAAATAACTTTAATTTCGGAAGTCGGTGTTTTTGGTTGCTTCTTCGTTATTTGACACCGACTTCCGAAATTAAAGTTATTTTGAACTTTAGTGTTTTTTGGAAGTCGGTTTCTTTTTTTTGTGAAAAAGTTTTTTATTTTTCACTTTTTAGTGGTACCCCACACCTAACAACACCACTGGATAGTCACAGGAAAGCAAAGTACACAATTTCGTGTAAATGAATGATTTTTCCACAAATTTTTTCCAGATATTTGGATTTAAAAACCAAACTGCTGAACCGATTTTGATAAAATTTAAATGGGACCATTTGGAAAGTATACCCTTTCCAACAAAAAAAGATTTTTTCAAATCGGTTCGCAAGCGACGGAGATATGCCCGAACAAACATAAAAAAAAAAAAAAAAAAAAAAAAATACAAACATCTCCTCCTTTTTTAGAAGTCGGTTAAAAAAGATGAATAAATGAAAATAAATTGTATTTACCAGCATTTCAGATCACATTGTTCTCGTACTGTGCTGTGCCCTGTACGCCTAGACCAAAGGTCCCAAGTTTGTTCAGAATCATGAGAACCGGGCCTATTTAACCGGGAAATTTGCATGATTCTTATAGTATAAGCCACGGGAACGAAACTTGAAAATCGAAGGTAATGTAAAACCTGCTACCTTTTATTTGAGATCAAAGTAAAACTTCATATTCCAGTCCAATTCTAACAAATAAAACTTCGGTCCGTGCTACGTAAACTACTAAATCTATTTTGAAAGTTCATTCTCTTTGCGTTGGTGTGAAGTTTGCAATAAAAGTTTCGCCGAAGCACTTCTCGATCGGTGGCCACTTCTGCCGAAGTTATCTGATGATTCAGAGTACCTGTCCAGGTGGTTTCGATAGCTATCTTTTAAGTGCCAAGATTTTAAATGGGACGTTGCGGTACTTCGCTATTTGCCGTTTTTTAAACAGTCTTACAGAAATTAAAAAAAACCCGTATTTTCTTTGTCCTTTAATACTCGTAATAATTATTGTAATTAACTTTCCCATAGAACATTTTGCTTTAATACAATTTTCAGTAGGTAGCTTTTATGTTTCCAGTTTCCCCCACGCCGCGCCGTTTCGAGAGCAGTGGTGTTGATAAAAATACACAAAGTACCTGTCTTGCTTCAGTCTATGACACACGTAATCGGAGTGATCCTTTGTGGTCTAGTCAACTCATTCATATTTTTTTTTTTTTTCAAAAATCATCTCCTTGCTATTCCTAGCTTGTAGATGATTTTGATTTTTAATTTAGTGAAAAAAGGGGTTTGGGTTTCTGCAAATAATTTTCTCAAAAACTTTTTAAATTTTTTTTAAATATAAAATTGATCCAAACAGAGGAGGACATTTCCTAAAAACATCCTTCTCCTCGGAACTGCAGGACCAATATTTATAATTTTCCAAGAAGGGTGAAAATTCGGCCAAAAACTGGTTTTCTGGCTTACGCAAGCCGCGCCTATTTCGGGGACTATAACAATAAAATATGAAAAAGAAATAAAAAAATCAGGCACTTTACTTACTTTGAATATTGAATGAACAATATTTTTTTTTCGCTATTTTGTAATTAAATATAAAAATATTATTATTATTATTATGAGCCTGTACTGTCCCACTGCAGGGCAAAGGCCTCCCTTCCTTGCTTCCACTGTTCTCTGTCTTTTGCCACATCTGGCCAATCCTTTCGGTAGGAGTCTAATTCATCACGCCATCTCCTCTTGGGTTTACCGCGTCGCCGGTTCCTGTTTGGAACCCGATCAGTGGCCACTTTTGCCCAGTTCTGTTGCGACATGCGGCAGATATGGCCAGCCCAGTTCCATTTTAGATTGGCGGCTGAGTTGCCTACGTCTGCGATTTGTGTTTTGGAACGAAGTATACTGTTTTTGATGCGGTCTTTGATTTTGACTCCAAGAATACTTCGTTCCATTGCTCGCTGGCAGACCCCGAGTGCGGACTTTTGACATTTTGTTAATGACCACGTTTGCGCTCCGTAGGTGAGGATAGGGAGGACGCACATATCCATGAGTTTCTTTTTGAGGGAAAGTGGAAGTGCTCCTTTCATTAGGTGTTTCATCGACCAATAGCTCTTCCAGGCGTTTTCGGTGCGTCGAGCAACTTCTTTATCTTGCTTCGCCTCGGAAGAGACTATTTGGCCAAGGTATATGTACTCATGGAGATATTCAACCTCCACACCCTCAATGTCTACTTCACGTTTCGCGCTATTCGACATTAACTTCGTTTTCGTCATATTCATTCTGAGTCCGACCTCGAGGCTGGCGTGGCTCAGTTCTTCGAGCATTAGACTTAACTCAGCCGCTGAGGAAGAGAAAAGGACTATGTCGAAATATAAAAATAGTTAGTTAAAAATTTTTTGCAGCTTGAACATGAACATTACAATATTGTGATGATTATTACACTAAACATTTAAGATTTTTTTCCCTAAAATGCTATAAAAAAGATCCCGGCTGGAAAAGTTTTATTGAAATTCAACAGAATCAACCAATCATATGTATTCGCAAATCAGATGCACTCGAATCGTGAACACTGAATTTTATGTTCAATCGAAATTAATATCCGATTCATACGGCTTTTTAATCAGCTTAATTAATGATCTGCCTGGAAAAGAGAAACAGTTTTAAATGGATACATTAAAATCGTGGAAAAGAGTTTCGATTTGAAATGCACAGTAGGTATTTATTGTGGCGTGAAAACTTTTATGTGCATTTTTATGCTTTCCTTTAAATGCAGGCTACGCACTTTAAGATTTAATATAGTTTTAGCAAAGGATGGAGGATTTAAAAAGTACAGCGTTTTTTAAAGTTTTTTTTTGTCAAGTCAAAGAAAAAATACTTTTGTTTTTCTTTTTTTTTGTGGATTGGAAATCATCAAATGACTCCTGCCGCCCTGGGTGGAGCGGGAGGGAGTGTCAGACTCTTATTGACTAAAACCCATCCGTGCTCCCCGTAGTGCTCTTTGCTTTCCAGGGCCGCGGTAACTCTTTCGAACAAAATCCGCAACCCTGGCAGAAGAAAAAATACTTTAAGTGTTAACTTTGCAACGTATGGTATCACTGGTCCCTTGCTGAAATGGCTAAAATCATATCTATCTAAGCGTGAATTTTATGTTGTTGTTAACGGCTTTCGATCTGCCAGCAATTATTGCATGACTTCCGGTGCTCCACAGGGGTCACACCTTGCTCCTATATTATTCATCATCTTCATTAACGACCTGCCCCACTGCTTTTACTTTTCCGATTGTTTTCTTTACGCTGATGACTTAAAGTTTGCTCGAAGAATCCAATCACTGAGTGATATCGCGCTTCTACAAGAAGATCTGAACAGAGTTGTTGAATGGTGTGAGACCAACAAAATGGAACTTAACTTAAAAAAATGTTTTCATTTATCATTTTTAAGAAAGCCTCATCCAATTCACTCGGAGTACTTTATAAGTAATAAAAAAATACAAGAAGTGGATGTAATTAGGGATCTCGGAGTTCTTTTTGATAAAAAACTGACCTTTGTCCCCCACATTGGGAACATTATTAAGAAAGCCTCTAAAATGCTGGGTTTTGTCATAAGAAACACCAGGGGCTTTAAACAGGTTGGTACCAAAAAGATGCTGTACTATAGCCTTGTACAAAGCGTCCTGGAGTACTGCAGTGTTGTATGGAGACCACATTACGCCACACATAAGTTACTTTTGGAAAGAGTTCAAAAACGGTTTTTGTGGCACCTTGCATTTTCTAAAGGAAAAAGTAAACAGCTGCTCTCCTATAATGACCGTCTCAATTTCTTTAAAATGCGCTCGTTATCAACTCGGAGAGAAATTAATGATGCCTTGTTTCTCTATAAGTTGCTTAGAAATTAAATTATAAACCTTCTGGGTCTCCTAAAGTTCCGTGCCCCAGCTCGATATCCGCGTAATCCTATCACGCCATTGTACCCTCCCTTGCGCAGAACAGTTCTGGGTGCCAACTCGCCGATTTCACGGCTGTGTAAAGTCCTAAACAGTTGCAGTGATCTTACTGACATACACCATGACAGCATAGGACAATTTTTCAACGTAATTATCGAGTACTATTCTCGCAACCAATAGTTTTACCACAGGTGTTAGTTTATTTTTTTTATTTTAAGATTGTGTATGTTTAATTTTTAAGATAAAATGCTATGTATGTATCTATCTATACTAATATTATAAAGAGGAAAGATTTGTTTGTTTGTTTGTTTGTTTGTTTGTTTGTTTGTTTGTTTGTTTGTTTGAAATGAATAGGCTCCGAAACTACTGGACCGATTTGAAAAATTCTTTCACCAGTAGAGTTTTACATTATCGATGATGGACATAGGCTATAGAATATTTTCAAAAAAGTTAGGGATCCGTATGAAAACTTCGATAATGTAACCCAAGGTGTGAGACAAAATCCTTATATCGCGTACGCTGCGGAATCTATTGACAATAGAGCAAAGTGATGTACTACAGTTTTATAGAGGTCATCAATGTCTACAAAAAAGTCCGCGATACCATATGTCTAACTATTATGGTTAAGTCACCATGACCGCTTTTTGTTCAAATTATTCAAGCAAATCCTTGGTGATTTGAAAAAATGGCGATTTCGGTATCATTATATTAATCCTTATCCATTTAAATGGTTTGATAATTAAGGTTGATTATTTCCGTGTAAATTACACTTTAAATTATTCAAATCGGGCCTTTCGTTCAAAAGTTACGACGGTAATAAACATGCTCGGAGTAAGAAAAATGTCGCGGCTTGAGCGAACTGGGAAGAATCATATTATTATCAATGCTTGGTCCGATGAAGTTGAAAATGATTTCGATAAAATAATAAGAATAACAAATGTTTGTATTTTTCGCAAATAAACTACATACCTACATAATAAGGGGTGAAGCAGGGGTGATTAAGGCGAGCCTGACTTGAGCGCGTAGGCATCTAACGCTTACCCCAGGCCCCGCAAGGAGTAGCAATACGTAATAAGTTACGATGCGCGGGAGACGCGCGCACCAAGCGCACCGCTCGCTCATGAGTTCACGGACTCGGGTAGGTACTAAGTTCCGTCACAGGATAAAGTAATGCAGTAGATCAACTTGAATTGATTAGTATAAGTTTATTTTGTTCTATTTTTCTAATAAGTATTTTTTAAGGTTATAGATGGATTAAGTACGTATTGTACAAACTTGAATCCAATTACTAATCATTAAAAATCAGTAATAATACTTATTTATTTTAGAGTATATGGTGGATTTAAAATCTGACTGACACGAAAATTATGAATACGAGTACGATACAAAAATACGCGTCGCGCGCTATTTGGCTTTGGTGCGATACCTTCGTAAAAATCAAGTAGTAGGTAGGCACACTTACTTTAGGAAAATTATGTTACAATTCTTGAATATTATAATTCAAGAAAGCTTAGAAGTATAAATGGTTTGGAATTTGCCTAGATGCTATTTAAAAAAAAACAACGTTTTTATATTTTTTAATCAAATAGTTAACATAATAAAAGTTACCAATGCAACTGGCTAAAATTCGTTGAACTGTAGCTGTCTCGGTTTGCATGGACCTAGCTGAGTAGATTGACACGGAATATGGTCCTTGGATTTGCTTGGACCTGGCTGCACAGGCTTATCATTAACATTTTCTTTGTTTTCTTTCAATATTATGTCTCGTATTGGCATACCGCGATTTTGGCGCGGATCCACAATCTCTGGCAATATACATTTCAAATAAAAATCTATAATTTTTTTCTCCATATGCAATGCACCCGCCAAAATTCGTCATCTCTTGAAATATTTTCTACTACTAGTTTTCACCGAACCATATTCCAAAAATGCATTGGTTCCTTTCTGTTACATGAAGTTGACCCTGCACTTGGTAATACCAATTACTTTTTTTGTTTATAACCCTGGTATGTTTTATTCTATCGAATTTAAATATATGTATTTTACTTTCTTCAATAACAGCATTTCCCTTTTCTAAATGCCGTTATTGGACATTTAATTTCAACAATGGTGTTGTTCCCAACTATACCGTCGGGGGTAACCCCAATAAATGAGTATTATTTTGGAGACAAGTCACGCCCTTCCGCATGCTCTATTGCCCTGTAACGCAAATTTTGATTTTGATTTGTTGGTAATTAACAAGTAAAATTTTAAAAACTTACAAAATATCCCTGTTCAATAAAGATAACGGAGCTACAGTGCCAAAGACAGATACACAGGCACACAGACGCACGTACACAGAAACATAGATAGCAAACCGTTATAAATAAATAGGATAGAATTGTAATATGGTGTGTGTTTAATTTCTTTATGTATTTTATGGTGTTACAATAATGATAATGAGATACTACTTTATTCAAATCTATACTAAATAATATTATAAAGTGGAAGTGCGCTAAGTGCGCTGTGGTAATAGCTAATTATACGTAAGTACCATGTACAACAAAGATATTGTTTTTCATTCGATCTAAAAAAAAGTCCGCGACGTTACACCTATATCTATCTCTTATAAATATGCCACACTAAGGCATTTTATGTCAAATTATTTATTTAAAAATTAAAGGTGGTTTTTCAGCATAATATTAGGCAGGCATATTAATCCTTACTAGCGAAAGTTACTTCATCATCAAGATAATTTTATGAAGATAAACTTTGTCTTTTACAGCATGTTATTTGAACTCACCGTTTAGGAGATAATGTAAAATTAAAATAATTCAACAATATTATTAAATCGAACGGGCGGTGCGCGAGACGCGGCCACCAAACGAGAACGCGTCGAGCCTGCGTGACTGCGTGCGACGCGGTGCAAGAAATTCTTTTTTGTATTATGATTATGAATTTATGATAGTTACATTCATGGGGAAGGCTGTACGGCTATACGGGAACGGGAATTCCTACGGGAATGAAGAGTTCCGTTACCTGTCTCCGAAGTTCTTCATCAGATCTTCACCAAATTGAAATGGGATCAGTCCGGGAAGATACACTTCCAAAAAAAATAGAATCATCAAAATCGATTGACAATTGGCGAAAATATCGCTGAGCAAACATACAACAAAAAAAAACAGTCGATTTGAGAACCTCTTCTTTTTTGGAAGTCGGTTAATAATATACAATACAATAGTCAATTAAAAACAGTTTAGTGTATGTAATTTATAATTTCTATACATTTTTCCTCTTGCCAATAAACACCGATAAAGCATTGGATTGGAAAAACTATCCAAACTGACCACATAGTTTTTTGTATGTCTTGTCATAACTTGATACATTGTTAGTAATTAGTAAGAGGATGGACTCTAGTGTACAGCGCATAAATGAGCTGGTCCGGTAGCCTAAACGTTACCAAAAGTATGTTATTATAATATTTTCATAGGAAATGGTCATACTGTAACACTTTTACACTATGGCACGCGACTCACGAGTGCGCTGCGCGTATTGTTTGGCATAGACGAGACCTACACAAACGTTGCGGACACCAGAAATATTATTATTTGTTGTGTTGTGGTGGCTGTGAGTAGGTACCCACCTAGCGTATAACTACACTTATATTTCTTCTCTACATGAACACCACAACATTATTGCACCGATATTCAACTCTCATGTAGGAAATACGAGCTATTATTTTTGCATTTGTTTAGGAGTAAGATAAGTGAAAACGGACATTTCTAATAAATAACAAATATTATAAGACTTATACAAACTCTCCGAAACCATCAAGACTAACGTAGCGGGGTGAACTACCTATTTGACATTTGAAAACAGTAAATCATTGTATCATGTGCGCGCGAGGTGGCTTTATGCACTCTGAAATAGGGTTCAAATTCAATTATTTTACATACTCGATGCGGTTGGTAAATCTATTCCGCGCGAAAACTAAACCACTAAAGCGCACGTCTTTATGCGTACTGAAATAAGGTTTAAATTAAACTGTTTACACACATGTTTGCGGTGTGGAAATTTATCTGTTTCGTGTCGGTACTTACCTAGTTAGTAAAGTAAATTATGTATATACCTATATACCTTTTTGTTTATTCAGCCAAAGTTTATAAAAAAAAGTAGTCACCGCTGCAACGAAGAGCCGTGACAACTTTTTTTTCCCCCATTTTTTTTTACAAAATTATAGCTACATCTAATAAAAACTAACTATATTACAACTGTTTGAACACTAAATTGTATACAAGTATTATTATTTAACCACTCGACACGTGAAAATTCCAAAATAAAAAATAAATCTTACGTAAATAAACATAAACATTAAATTCGCGGCACACTGGTGTGCCGGCAGTGCTCGAGCGGTAATCAATTTAGGCTTAGCCAGTAACAGAACTTAGCGGGGGTGGCGGGATCGCAAAAATTTGGCACACGTCCGACCTCCAACACGTTCCGCTCGGGACTAAATGACACGGGGCGCGCTCATGAAACGACAAAATCACTTGATTTTGGAATTAGTGGGATACGTATTTTCATATTTCACATTATGACGGCCGATTTATATCACATTTTTTACGACCTTTATTGTGGTATAAGTTTTATTACTCAAAACCTTATATAACTCAAATGAAATGATAATTACATCTTGATTTTGACTTGTCTTTGCGATTTAATTGGATGCAGTAAAGTGCAAGTAATCGTGTATCGCACGGCCGAAATCGCAAGATCGAAGTGTGAAATATGTAATATATTTTTTTCAAAATTTAAATCCGTGTTGTTTACGAATAAAACACAATTTTACACAATGCAAAACAACGTTTTTCCGGAAAACCTGGCCTTAAGTTTTTAGGGGAGGACATTATTGCTTGCTTTAATTTACGTCGGGATGCTATGAACAAACTAAAAATGGGATTATTGAAACAGATGTACCTAAAAATTTATGCATAATCAACTCCTGACGGGGTGAACAGGGGGCGTTGAAGTTTGTGGAGTACCTACTAAATCCGCGCGGACGAAGTCGCGGGCGAAGTGCTAATTTGAAATAATTTGAATGTGATTTTTGTTATTATTATTTCAATATTAATTTTAACTCTGACTTTAATTTTGATTTTAATATTATTTGTTACTTAATTTTATTTTTTAATTTTATTTGTTAACTTTTTAATTTTTTTTAAATTTATTCATTTTTTTTAAATCTGTTTCTTAATTTAATTGTAATATACTTAAATTTTTTGTTATTTTCTGATGCTGTTATTAATGCAAATTACCAAAAAAATCTTGATAAGTGTTAGATTGTAAGTACCTTTTTTAGCTTTATAATATTGTATTATAGATAACCTTTATTGGCGCATGCTGTGTTAGCCTGTAAGTAATTGTAGCACTTATAATGTACTATTAAGCAAGTATAATTGTAAAAGTTAGGTGTAAACAATTGTTGGCTAACCTAAATAAATAAACTTTTATGTGTAATTTGTAATGAATGTCCACAAAAACTAAAATACAATATTCGTCGCCTAACGCAGCATGGATTCTTGAGGAGTTGTTCAACAACTTCTAATTATTTTTTTAAACGGAATAATATTAAAATCTATATTGCTAAACTTCTTCAGTAGGTAATCGATTCCCTTAAACCAACTAATACATACGAGCATGTACGGAGCCCTCGGAAAGCGAGACAGACTCACACTTGTCCGATCTAGGTAAATTAATATTTAAAGTGCCAATTCCTGAAAAAAAAAAATTGATATGCATATTTATGGTGTGAGTAGGTAACTTATAGTCGGAAATTTTTTATTCGTTCGTTTGTGCTTTAAGTGAAAACTTGTAATAAAAAATAAAAATATTTATTATCAATACAACTGTATTGATAATAAATATTTTTATTTTTTATCTAGAAATATACAAAAATATAATACTAACAGTAAAAATAGAATCAAAATTAATCGAGAATCCAACGAGATAGATCTATTTAAAAAAAATATATCTGTCGTTCTCGCGAAAACGTCATAATTTTCTATGGCAGTTGAATCGGCTTCATGGTAGGTATTTGACATCAGAGTTGGTATCATACTTCTCTTTGTAATCGTTAACCTTTAAGCTATATCACTTCATCCCTGATGAAGGTATTTTAAAAATTATTTCATTTGTTTACTACAGAAGAATTTAATTATGCAAGAAAAAAAACTGCCTGCATATTCTCAAGTTAAGCTTAAGTTTTCCAAATCTTAGAACAAAATAAATAAATATCACACCATTTTAAAGAAATCTTATTTTTCTTGTAAAAGCGCAGCATCAGATACAGAATTCTGTGTACAGCACACATCTGCATCGGATACCTACCTAACGCTGTACTGAATTCACACACGATCTGAATTTAAAGTACCTCAGTACTTCTTAATATTGGATTATGTACTCCCTTGTGATATTGCAACTGAGTACGTTGGTGGAATTTTGTTGGAACCGTCCTTTGACTGAGCTGCAGCTTTTGTTTAGGCTAATATAGAAAAAGGAGTATGTGTTTTATGTTCAGTAGTGTCTCTCATCTTCAACACTATTTTTCAACCGTGAAATTAGAAAAACGTTAATCATCAGAACCTTGTTTTCCTTGGTCATTTTAAAAGTTCTTTCTGATAGTAGAAGTAGATATATGAGCACATTGCTGAAAATGTACAAAATCATAAATCATCACCATCATTTAAGCCGAAAGACGTCCACTGCTGGACATAGGCCTCTCCCAAGTATCGCCACAACAACTGGGGCTCGAGTCTGCTATTGCAATCGTGTCTCAATGACCGGTCAGTGATCGAATATTTGACAACTTTGACAGTTTTTGTATGGGAAATGTGTCATAAGTTTGACGTTATACGTCAAAAATCGATCATTGACCGGTCATTGAGACACGATTGCAATAGCAGACTCGACCCCCTGGTCCTGTGCGTCTCGAATCCATCGGCTACCCGCGACCCTCACCAGGGGCTCTAGACAAGTGACATTCTGTCAACGGTACCGTGGCGAAGGCGATTGTCAATACGTCAAAAATGTATGGGATTGACAGATGTCATCGAAATGTCACGTGATCAAATCCCTACATTTTGGCATTTCGACAGACGCATTCGCTAATTGAATGGCACATTGTCTAAGGCCTCAGGTCATCGGTCGCCACTCCAAAACTTTTCGGCCCCATCGACCATCTGTTCTGCGACCAATGTGCCCTGCCCAGCTACTTCGATTTGGCGATCCTTCGGGCTATGTCGGTAACCTTGGTTCTCTTGCGGATATAATCATTCCTGATTCGATCACGCAAGAAAACTCCGAGCATTGCCCTCTCCATTACCCTTTGAAAGCCTTCTGATGAGGCCCATTGAAAAAAAAAAACAAATCCGAAATAATACAATCAAATCTTTAAAAAATGTATAATAATACTCTTACATCTCTTTTTGTATCTAAATACAATATTTACAAGCTTAATCACTTAACTAACTACACTAATAATTATAATAAACTCACGTTATATCCCAATTTTGTCACTGATAATCTCCATCAGTGTTAGTGGCCCATTATTTTTGGGTGGCAGTGTCAGGCAGTGTAACAGCTGTTGTTGAGTATTTCGTATTATTAAAAGTACAAAAAGCTTCGGTTTGCTACTTAAAACATGATGATACGGTCCCAAAGATACATCATTTTGGTTTGTTTTTATATCTTCCTCATTCATATTGTGTATTTCATTTTCGATAGTGAAGACTTTAGGCAGTGATCTTTCTTCAGATTTTAAGGTGGGGTTTTCTTTAAGAAACTTGGTATGAATCACCATTAAAAATACTTTTTTAACTGCAAAATGTATCTATACAATAGGTATGATTCCTGGTCAAAAAATATATGATTCTTTTAAGTCCGTTAGTTAGATTATCGAAAAATATTAGACAGGTATTTTTTGTTTTATAAAATTATTAAAAAAGACGAAGATAAAACGCAACAAAGATCAAGGGCTCGATTTTGCTATTGCAATCGTGTCTCAATGACCGGTCAGTGATCGAATATTTGACAACTTTGACAGTTTTTGTATGGGAAATGTGTCAAAAGTTTGACGTTATACGTCAAAAATCGATCATTGAGACACGATTGCAATAGCAGAATCGACCCCCAGGAGTATTGTGACGTTACGTCTATTTAAAAAGTGTACTAACAAGTGACATCACACAATTTTCAACGCTCTGTATCGTTTTCATTTTTTGTTTACGTGAAAAAAGAAAAATAAGTATCTAATATTTTTTTAAAAATCTATCTGACGGACTTATTACATTGTTTTAGTCATCTACCCTATTATTGTAAATGTTTTTTCGATAGTAAAAATCAAGAGGCAAAAACAAAAAAGCAAATCTGAAAAATACGAGTAGTATTGTCTTCACCAAAAATCATTCGTAATTATGTACCTTTGGGAGAGTAAATTACTTACAGTCTAAGAAATATAATTTAACAATAGATACAGCTAAGAAGTTTCAATAATAATGTTAAAGAAATTTACATTTGTTTATCACACAATTCCTTTCATCCACTATACATGAAGCCAACTAACGCCAATAAATAATGTAATATTTAAGTAACTAAAATATTGGTGGTCTTCCATGTTTTTAGAGAATCATTCTATAGAGATTCTTCATTTTCTACTTATACTTGAATTCTCCATATAATGCCAAATCTATAATTGTGATTGGTTAAAAATGAAATCCAATTTGGTTAATTTTTCATGTCTTTTAAAGTGCTCTACTGTGTTTCTCGATCGTAATATAATTAATTTTCATGCAATGACTGCCTATTTTCTCGACCACTTACTCTTATCATGTTTCCGTCAGCCGTCACAGTGGCACTTTCTTAAATGGCGCGTATACCTTTCTTATTAATAAACTCCAATTTCAATATAAAAATATAAAACAATCTTACACACACACCTTTGAAGTTTAAAAAAGTTCACGAAGAGTTCTCTGGGAAATCAAAATACGTCACCTAGATAAACCTAATTTTGAACACTACGTATTTAAAATTATTGCAATTTACATAGCTACAACAGGATCTAAAAACACCGAATATGAACTAAATACGTCAACAAATGATTTTTTTAAACGTTAGTTTATAAGCAAACGTGAATTGAATAGTTTATTTCTATTTGATGATAAGTTTTATCTATGTCTATCGTTTAGCGGCGGGAGCTTGAGTGTGGTGCTGACATCCTTCTACATTTTCAGGCCAATCGCAGACGTTTTCGTTGTAGTTGAAGACCAGGTTTTGTGGACAGGGCATGTGATGTTTCCTCTCACCTTCACACATGTAGTACATGGTACAATCAGCTTTGTCAGGGTGGTAGGAAATGTGACCGTCTTCTTCTTCGCAGACTACTTCGTTGGCTGGAAAAGTATAGTTGTTTTTAAAACTTTATTGTACCTAATTTAATGAATTTAGAGGTCATGAGAACCTAGAATCGTTATTTTTCCTTGAAACGAATTAACTAAGAAAACAGAACTCAAAATAATTATGTAACTGTTTTTGTAATTGATGACTTTCAAGGTAGTCTAGGGTAGGCTAGGGTAGCGAGAGATAAGAAAGAGAAGGAAAAATATTTGTCTGACACAGAACTGAAATGATGAATTAGCAAAATTATTCATGAAATCAGATCATGAGATCAGTCAGAGAGAGTCAAGAGATCAGTCTAAAGCAGATTACAGGGATTTCTTTAAAATTTTTCATTCAAACAGATACAAAATACTCACGATCTTTCGTAGTGTACTGTCCATTGGGGCTCGCTGATTCGTAAGGTCCATCGTATTCCAATCTGACTTTGTAGTCTCCAAGTTCTTGCTTCATCGCAGTGATCAGGGGGTACTTTCCAGTACCACAGGATCCTCTAAAGTCATCCATATCGACGGACCAGACCATGATTCCACCGAAACCTTCTTCCTTCAACCAGGCCATCTGCAATGAGGAAGAATATTAGATGAGTGGCGTTTATGGTATCGTCATCATCATCAAGACGAGAAGCGAGGCTCATGTCGTTAAATAGCGCTAAACCTGCCAGGACAGAAGAAGCTCCCCGTTATTTTCCTAGTGGTCCAAAATCGAGAGAAACCTCAAGTTAACCAATTGCCGGAGCAGACAATCCAGGATATCCTGACGCAGATTACTGAAGAGGACAAGAACAGGAAATACTATTGACTACTAGAACTGTTGTTAATTGGTTTTCATTTCCATATTTCAACGAATGATTATTATTGGCTAGTTATTTAATCGAGCAATTTTTGCCAAATATCTCACCTTTGTCTTCAGTGATCTCTCATCATCGAATCCGACCCACTGGTCGTCTCTGTACGCGAAGGGCACCATCTGCTCGTTGTCCCATACAAGAGTGGTGTTGTCCTCACGAAGGAACTCGCAGATTTCATAGTATGACATGAAACCGGCCTCGTTGGTGAAGCGTCCAGCGGCACCTGAGGTGACAAGATCAACATATTTTTGTGAAAATAATAAAAGTTATGAAGAAATGAGGGACTCTGACTTAATTCATACTGAGTTAAAATAACTTTATTTCAGGTCTAATTAAATATCCTTTAATTAGAATTGAAATTAGGTTCTTTGTTCTAAATGAATATCATTGTTCTAATTTGGCGACTTAAGCTCCAAATATCTCGGCAACGTGATGCTTTATCGTACCGTATTGCTAATATTTTTCCTTTTTTTAAGTGTCCTCTACCCTAAAACAACGTGTAACAGAATAAATACCTTTAAAAAGGGTAAAGTGTTCTCATGATTATGAACAACTTTTACTACAAGACCAAAACTGTACTCGAGAAAAAAAAAACGACGGCTCCATACATTTCTAAGCGCGTAACTTGATAAAATGTACTGAACATTTGATTTTTTTTTCACGATTTCGGGGTTGTAAACTTGATTTTGAAAAATAAATAAAATGGTGAATGTGTGGCTATGCCAGCCAAAAAAAAATCGAACCCCTTTATCTATGTCGTTGAAAATTGTATTCAAATGTTTTTTCCTTTTCATCATCGCAAGGTTGCAAGATTTTCACATAACAGGTTAAGCAGCTCAACGTTTAACTTTATCGTTGGTTTTCACGATTCACCAAAAATAAATAAAGATTCACCGACGTCATTTCATGATTATGTATTAAGCAACTTACCACCACCAGATGCTGGGGCTCCAATATCAAACTGGGTATCATTGATCAAGGTGAAAGATCTGCCATACGTTGGCATACCAATCATAAGCTTCTCTTTAGGTGCACCCTGGCGAACCCATTCCCGGGCAGAGTAATCCTGAAAGATAAACATTATATTATAATTGAAGCGATAAAGTTTTTTTTGGTCCTTCGGTACAATAAAAGGACCAACAAAATTAATTAGCTGGGTATATTGTAGGAGAAAATAACAATTTTGGAAGGTTGATACGATCCTATACAAATATTAATTTTCATTACAACAGGACCTATTTTTTTGCTTTTATGTTACAAGGTTTATTAATTCCTAAGTGGAATATTCTGCCTTAGCAACTATTTTCTCTTTAGATATTCACTTGTGTATTTTAAATATTTTTTACAAAACAAATTTAAAAATAGTAGCCCACGTGTATCGGGAACAGGGAGCTACTGACGGTCAGGGCTTCAGAGAGAAGAACCTCCTAACAAAAGGAGCGGTAACCAGATTTATTTTAGACATTATTATTAAAGGTACATACCACAGTAAGTTTCTTCTGATAGCTAGTAGCACTTTCAAGAGGGAAAAGAGGGCTGTTGTGTCCGACCTGGCGCTCCCATTGTCCGTGGAAATCGTATGTCATCACGTTGATGAAGTCCTGTGATAGAAAAAGACACGTTTAATAGTAAGTTCAAACCTCTCACACGATTTTATAAGTACAATTATTGATTAAAATAAATGAGACTAAACAGAAACTGTGATATTTATGGTAATTATAAGGAAGATATGCATACGATTACATGTCCACATGACAAAAAGTTTTTAAATGAATGAAATGTGTTAAGTTTAGCTAAACTTCATTCTCATGTCAGCACCATTGCTAACAAATTGGCAGCAGGCGTCATTTAAAAGTCTCAAAGCATAGTAGTATAAACATACCAAGTATTTTGAAATCTCAGGCACATCGTATCCAGCAGCGATCGCTTCGAAGGAGGCGGGCACCGCGGCTGACAGCAGAAGTCTTGGCTGTCCTGATGATTTGGCTTCACCTTCGAACGCTAAGCGGAGCTCCTTGAGTAGGGAAACGAAGGCTGCACGGTCGTCAGCTCCCCTGAAAAATTGAAATTATGAGCTTGCTTAAATATTTTCAATGGTAAATGCGCAAATATTCTGAAACTTTTTTCAATCGGTTAGAAGTTACATTACGAGTATCTTTGAATGTTTAAAATAGAATATTTTTGAAGATTTAAAGGTGCAAAAATGGGTGGTCTTTCCACTAAAAGTGGTCTTTAAGATTTTGACTGAGAAGACTTATTAATTGTCGTTTTTGAAACTATAACATTTTGGTCTTTAGCATCCGCTAAATAATATATTATTCAAGTTTACCTAAAACAGATAGCTTTTAATGATAAGTGGGCTTCAAGATTGCGATATTCCATCATAGTTCACAAACATTGACACACACATTATTTACAAAACATTGGCCTGCTGCCCAAACGACCTTGCCTTAACCTAACAATTTCTTAATCTGTTCTTAATTTCCTTAAACTTCTAAATCTTTTGACGAAACCTATGGTAATTTTTAAACCTTGATCAGAATTAACTACGGCTTTAATAAAACTTTGCTTAACGTTGTTATATAATACTTTCTGCTAATGCAATACTTTGTGTTTAAATTCTTACTTAAGTGAGAAGTTTCATTATGTTACAATGAAGTTAGGTGTGGTAAACAAAACTCTATTAATTATAAAATATATTATGTAATGCTAACTTGGACTTAATATGTAGGACGTAATTATTGAGAATTCTAAAGCAGTAATACAATAGAACAAAAATATTAGAAAGACTAGATACATTATAGCAAAGGTGGTGATATATTTTGTATTGTTCTTCAATGGTGTCTTCAATCTTTCTAGAAAACACTTTTATCGGTCAGTTTAAATCAAGCAGGTTATGAAACTTTTAACATTCTGTAAAATTTCTAATCAAAAGTAGACTCTGCTTACCTAGGGTATTCCCAATCGACATCCAGACCATTGAATTGGTAATCCCTGAGGAATTCGATGGCTTCATACACGAACTGGTTCATACGGAAGACGTTCGAGGTCAGCTCTTTGAAGGGGGTGGAGCCGAAGGCCCAGCCACCAATGGCGAGAAGGATCTGGAGGTAGAAAAAGCACCTTTTAGTACAAAACTCGATAATAATGACAAAACGTAGAGAGAGGATACATTACATTGAACTAATAAAGTAGTAAACACAATAGTGGATAACGTTATCTAAATCAATCAAAACTAACCAGGTAGAATGTGAAAAATTAATCCAGGCCAAAGATGTTCGGCTGTACGCTAATGATGCTTAGTACAAAAAGAATAAAAAAGGTATACTGAGGAATATGATCATGGTAACGGTATAAGGTTTATTGAAAGAGCAATCAATAGAGGAAATCATTGACATTGACGAAATGATTATTTGATAGATTACCTTTAAGTTCGGGTTCTTCTCCCTCAAAGCCACAACCTTATCGTACATCTCAGCGTCTTTTTCGTCTCCTTCAGCCAGTTTGTGGTCCTTGAGGGTAGCGAAGGCATAGATGATGTGAGTGCAGAGGGTGGGATCAACGCTCTCGGGCAGGAAGCGTCCAGCTGACGGCCTCTTCGAAGACCAAGAGGTCAAGTAGCAGAGGATTTGTGGCTCACGTTCTGTTGAAGAAATGGAATATGTTATTAAATAAAATCGGACTTATAAAGCTGGGAAAATTTTGGGTATCCAGCATTGTGACAACATAGATTCAGTAAAAAAATGCATGAAATCAAGGTTCGTCGGTGATCTCCAAATTAAGTATCTATTTACCAATACATTTGGGGTTTTGTTATCATGAATCATAAAGGGTATGATTAAAGCTATCGCCAATTTTATTCGTTTTGAATTTCTTTAATAATAGGGTTTGTCCTCAAAATAGTGGATCTGTCACCAAAATGTAGTTGCCAAATAATTGTAAAAAGCAATTCCATAATAAATCACATGTAATCCTCGGGATATATTATCAAGTATCAAATAAATAGGTTGGGATTTATTATAAAACGGGAAGTAAACCATATTACTGGGTGGATTAAAAAAAATAACCACGAAGGCGGGGTCTGTTCGCTCGCTACGCTCGCTCACTTGACCCCGCCATCCCCTTCTAACCTAACCTGTCCGAGTCGGGGTGCCCTAAGCTCCCTGTGCCCTATGTTCGAATATTTGGTGACAGATATACCTTTCTGAGTACGAAGTTAAAGGAATAAACCTATTATTTTGAGAACAAAGTTTTATCCAAGGAATGAACTACGATTTTATTGATAATCCATCTCTTATTTTACATACATATTGGCATTAATTTGGTAATTCATACCTGGCGACACTTTTTATATATCTGAGAACGAAAATACTTCGTGGCGATAGATCTATTTATTAGGTGATGCAACTTGATGACAAATATAAATTTTGGTGACAAGAAATATAGTCCCCAATCATAAATAGAATGATCTATTGCCAAGATTTTAGTAACAAAAATCCTACGATGTGAATAGTTTCTCTGGGTTTCTCGTTTCAGTAATAACAGTTACTGAAACACTGACTTATACTATGTATTTTGTAAGCAATGCTTTGTCGAGCGCTTTGCTTTGATAATTTTCATTCGATATTTGACTTTCACCACATGATTGTACAAAACGCTAATTTTATTATAACAACCTTCGCTCTATTAAATACATTACAGAGTTTACAAAATAATAAATGACTGTTTAAATTAAGTGGTAGTTAAATGGTCGCAATAGTTAGTACACATAGGAATGACAAATTTCTAGTAGAACCATACAATTACCCTTCATTTTAAATGATTTAATTGTAAATTTGGGATTAAAAAGTCATTTTTCATTTTCCTTTTCAGAATTACAAATCAAATTAGATTCCTACCTCATGAAATAAATCATTAGTTAGAAATCCATTATCAGTTTGCAATTTTATATTCGTTAGAGTTTTTGAATCAAAATTTCGTCCATCACGCTTATGACAGTAATCAAACTTCAATCAATTATGGAAAGTAGATTTGAATTTTTCTAATATTCTTTAGTTGCGTTCATTTTCACTGATCATTTTCATCACGACATACATACTATAGAACATAAAATTGTGAATTAGAAAAAGAAATAATAAATCTGTTCCTCTAGCTTTCCAGTAAACATTTATATTTACGGACTAAAAAGGTAACATTAATATCTTTTTCACAGGAAAAAATAGTATCCTAAAACCGTTCCAAACCAACGTTTCGTGTCCCAAATAAAAAGTTTCCTTCCACAAGAATACTTAGGGAAGTATAACATAATGCTTTACATTGAAAATATGTTATTTATTACAATCTCCCCACTTGAGAGGCCGTAAAACTCCTACCTACTTGTTAAGATGTCGGTTGGCAATGTCATAAACTTGACGGCATTAAATCACAAACCCCATTTGGGCCACCTAACCAATTCAAGCAGACCTTCCCCTACCCTCCCAAGTACCCTAAAATGTAACCCCCAAGTGGCTGTGAACTCATTTTCAGAGATCTTAAGATTCTGGTCGTTGATACCACTTGAACGTAAAAGCACTCGATGTTTCAAACTTTTAGCAACTATGTCACGAATTGTCGACTTTCCTAAGCCATTCTTGGCAACAACAGAGGGCCTAAGAGTGACCCTTGCGGTACTCCGTGGAATGTCGAGCTTTTAGTGTCAAATACATTTTCTGTTGTTTTTGTTCCATCTGTTACGAGATTTCGCCTAAGAATGTTTGCCGATGGCAGTTTATAAGGTCGAAGTTCTGTTACGTTTGACCTTAATTATTTGGGTGTTATTGAATGGACTTCTGAAGTTCTTTGTATCGGTGTTCCTTGGGGTGTTTTTTCTTGTATCGACATAAAGTGCAGAGTTTATGTTTTCAAGCGCTTCTAACAAGCTCGGATGCTGGCTTTGAAGCTCAGAATTGTTCATAAGTAGTTATAAGTTTCTCTTACCACGTTTTCTTCGGCAAACCCTCACAATTTGGCTTGGATAACACGAAGCTAATACTAAAATGTGTACCTTGTACTAAAATCCTTAACATATTACTTGGGGAACTTCAAACGGCAAACTGTCGATACAGGTGCCAAGTGAAGTGTTAAAGACTCAGAAATATCTTCCATTTGCTTCCAGGCATTGTTTATTTTTCCCGATGTTAGAAAATGGAATTTTCCAAACATGTTTACATCGGAGCTTTGTGCTTGACGTGCCCGAAAGAGCTTTACTTAACGAAAATCGTAACTTTGTACGCTTTGAAGTTTTTGTATATAATCCTTGTTCTAAGCTTTTTCTGATTTTGGCTGTCATGAGATAAATAATGGAATGCCTTTGAAGAAAAAATAAAATGTGGTAAGTATTCTGATTTGGAAAATCTTAGAATTAGAAACATTAAAATTTGATTTTGTTAACCTTTTCTGATTAGAGATTACAAAATAAATATAGCTTTTCTATTGGACGCTTGGTCAGCTACAATTAAGTGAATAATTTACTTTAAAAGCGACTTAGGTAACATTCTTCGTCCTTATAAACATTTAGATGCCTATTATAATCTGCAGTTGACACAATCAAAAATTATATAACTCCAATCAAAATGTTCGACGTTAAATAAAGATAATAACTTGGAATATTAGAAAGCTAAACAGTTTAAACTAAAATTATATATAACCATTGTGGATTTGGTAAACGGTGCCAATTATCAACATGTGAAAGTGTTTTAACTTGTTATTAAATAACATTTTGACGTTATGTTGACGATAAATTACATGGTCGCTGCTAAAATAGATAATGGGATAAGTATAAAGGCTACAGGCAGTTCCGGTATAAGTAGTCTGCTATGTTTTACAACAACAATAATTTGCGCCTGAAAAACTTTTGCCTTTGTAAATATTAAAGCTTTGCTTTCTTTTGAACATACCTACATTTTTTGTTGATGTTATGTCACTCTCTGTCAATAATATATTATTATAAATTGTGTTGTAATTTTTGTGTTTATTTTATTTTTAGGCACACAAATATACAGAAGTGGACTTAGTACCTTAGGCCTTTTATACCAGTCAATCGTAATGACATCACAATTTTTGCAATCCCTACTGCCAGCTGCATGATTACCTATGTAAATAAACAGTAAATAAAAGAAAATAGATGTAAACTCACTGTTCTTATCCGAAGCACCATTGTTGTTATTCTTGACGATGACGCTCTTGGTTGGCTTCTTGACCCTCTTGATGACATCAGAGAGGCTAATCTTGATGGGTTCAGGTTTTTCGGTAATTTCGATGAGAGCGTTGGAGGCGACGGAAGCCCAGTCGATGTCTTTAGCGTCCTTACCACGGGAGATACCACGAAGTTCCTCTCTGAAATAAATGAATATGTTTATGATATTATGCTAAACTTAACTTCTTATCAAGTCTGCGTATTTTTTCCAGAAAATGAGTGTATTTTAAAGCAGTTCATTTTATTGCTTAAATGTTTTTTTTCCTATATCTGTCATGTGTACATGAATAACTAATAAATATATTAATAGAAGGAATATAAGGTGGCCCAGTAGTGGGAAAGTACCAAATAAAATTATAAATATAACATAAGTAAGGCAGAGAAATTTGAAAGGAGAAGGGGGAGGCATTTTCCCAAAACAAAACAAAAGTAAAATTTTAGTACCATGTGACATTTATCGCAATGTTTTAATAATCAAAGATCCGTGTAATAATCAAAGTCAGGATAAAAAAAAGTGAGATATATCATCGATCACCACACTTGTAATTTGTTAAAGTTCAAATCAACATTGCTTACCTCATAGCTCCAATAAGAGGGTATTTGACGTCACCACCGCACACGCTTCCGCTGAAGTCATCCATGTCGACAGTCCATACCATAGCACCGCCGAAACCGTTGTCCTTGATCCATCTGCAAATAAAAATTAAGTTTTAACCATTCCTTAACAACGTTGTTTTAGTCAGGAAACTTTTACTCTTGGAATAAAAATGGCGATTTGACAACTTTTTTTCCTGATCAACGTGGTTGAGTCAGGAAACTTTTACCTTTGAAATAAAAATGGCGATTTAACAACTTTAATACAGAAAATGTGTCAAACAGCCATATATTTATTATTTAGTTAAAAAGCTCAAACTATTTTAACATCAGCCCTGAACAATTCATGTTTGAAGGATTTGAAGAAGAAGTCAAAGTAAAAAGAGCTGCGCTAAGAAAAGATTGACGGAATATGAGAAACAAAACAACGAATATGTTACAAGGAAAACCAGAAAGATAATAAAATAACAACTGATAGCGATGATGAAAAGAAAAACAAAATCACACAGGTTTTAATAAATTGGGACTTTGGGACGATTTCAAAAGTATGATGATGAAAGTAGCTTTAAATATTAATACGACTCTGACAACGACATTAATTCTCATCTGCAAGCTCTCTGTGGGACAGTTTTAATTCATCAAATAAATCTTTTTTATGGCCATTAAAAGAGTGTCTGTTTATTTTTACGCAAACATCACTGTATCCACGGAATTACTAGCACCAACATTTTTATGAAAATAATGTCCATGGATTCTTACCTCATTTTGTTTCTGATCGACTTTTCGTCGTCAAAGCCGACCCACTGGTCTCCATTGATGGCGTAAGGCACCTTCATTTCATCATCCCAAATGTAGGTTCCACCATTACGGAGGATGTCGCATACCTGAGGAATTTTTCATTTAAGTAAACAGCTGCTAGGACTTTCCTATTAATTCAAGTATATTTATTCCTATTTCTCTCACTGCACATACATTTTTATCAAGTTTGGCTTACTTTAAATCAACATGATCAATCTTATTCTCTAATCACTTTGTTCATAAAACCCTCACTCAGTGTTATTGGGTAACGAAACAATAATTAACATTACCCACCAAAGTCTGTAGCACAACATCTTTTTAATCGTCCTCATCTAACAAATAAATCTCCTCACTTTGTAACTCCCAAAATACAGCCTCATAAACACCATCTAAACAAGCATAAATCACCTCATACTTGGGGCACAGTGTAAAAACTTCAGTGGTTCATCGCTTACAGATTGAACACCGTATTAAACCATGTCACTTTTCTATTAGTATAATCGAACGCATAGGTATCTGAGGGCTTTCTACTAATTTTTATACAACGTTCGCAATCAATTTCCATACATTTTTGACAAATGCTTTAGCAACCTAAGATTTGAATGTCACCTGTCATCAAAATTCAAGAAGAAGTAGACAAAGTGACATTCCATCAGAAAATAATCAAAAAGGCAAGGATATTAGATCTATGTACAACTAAAATTTCACAAGGGTTCCCAAAGGTTTTTGACTTATGGCAAATTATCGACCATTCAATGTCGCTTTAGCGTGGTAATTTTCGAGAGTCTTTTGCAAACCAGTTTACTGGCGTTCTTGTATACCAACTAATGCCTTAAACTGCAGAATGACAGTATATGACACAAAATCCTCAATCAGAATCGAATTTCTGACACATCAGGATTGCGCAACGAAAACGCGCCCGTTGAACCACTGTATTTAGATATACTATGTTTGAAGCAATATTTTTTAATTATAATAACCTCATAATAGGCGAGGAAGCCTCCTTCCTTTGTGTACTCGCCGGCTTTTCCTCCCCCACTCGCTGGAGAATTCACTTTGTAGTTATTAGTGTTTGAGAGCGTGAATGTTCGTCCGTATGTTGGCATACCTGAAAATTATGTACGTTATCAAAATGCTCCTTGAAAATTCTCGGAGATTCTGGTTTATTTTGATGATGCGTAGGATGGTTTGAGGCTGAGAGATTAGTTTTAAAGGGTATGTTGGGGTAAGAAATTTATGCGAGAAATAACGGTAGGAACTGGTACTAACGTTATTTCTTGAAAATTAACTTTTACACACAAGATTACAAAGTAGCTGGAATATAAGGGACTTGAACTAACGTTAACTTTTAAGTATGATAGTTTAGACTTGAAAGATACCAAAGTAGGCTATAAAGACCAATCTAAAACTGAACACTGACGTGTTTCTCCTTACAGCCGTGAAGTAGTAACACTTTTATAACTTTAACTACCTGATTATTTTGGTGATACCGAACTAGTCTATTTGTACTGGCTATGTATCAAAAGCCTCATTACTGCTTCACATAACACTAGTAGCAATTTGTCTGACAAATGGTCAGCCTAAAATTTGTTATTTCTACAAAAGTCAATATTTTTTCTTCACTGTATTGGCGATGTTATATGATTATGCGCGCGCCTCTTATGGTGAAATTTAGAAGTTGCCCAAGAACGACACTTACAGTGCTGCCAACACCAATTTATTACATTCCTCGAAAATCAAAGTCAAATTCCCTAACTTGAGATTCCCTGCAGTTCGGGGAATTTCCCACACGTTGGCAACACTATGCGAAAACTGTCAAAGTGTCATTCTTAGAAAGCTTCACAATTTTGACACTAGCGGCGCTAGTTAGAATCTTTGCACACACCCTGTATACAATAAACTTACCAATAATAAGTTTCTCTTTAGGGGCTCCAAGTTTAACCCACAGATGGGCTGCATGGTCTACAGACAGCTGTTTCCTCCATTCCGAGTCAGAAGAGGGCGAGTACAGAGGAGCGTTGTGACCAGTCTCCTTCTCCCATTTGCCGTGGAAATCGTACGCCATGACGTTGATGAAGTCAAGGTAGCTGAAACAAGGAATAATATCAGTAGGTATTGTTGTTGCTAGGAAATATATAGTGTTTGGGCGATGTAAATGTCTACATATATTGGTTAATCAATTTGGTAGTCACAATGTTGATATTATCAGCTGCACCCTGCCAGGGTTGCGGATTTTGTTCGAAAGAGTTACCGTGGCCCTGGAAAGCAAAAGGCACTACGAGGAGCACGGATGGGTAGTAAAAGTCTGACACTCCCTGCCGCTCCGCAGCGGCAGGAGTCATTTGATGATTTCCCATCCAAAAAAAAAACAGCTGCACAAAATTATTTTAGATTAAATTTTGGTCATGTAAACAACGTAGATTCTGTAACGCACAATAAATGTATCAAATTGTTCATTGGGCATCAATTTAGTGATTGGCAGTTAACATTATTTTGACCGATGAACGCAATGAACGCGCGTTTTAAAATTTGTGAAATTAATTTTGCGATATTTTTTCTAATTTTCATTCGAGAAACTGGGAATGAGAGCAACATAAATGTGTGGTAAGACTTATAAAAAAAATATTGCAAAGAATCCAAGTGTAATATAAAAAATAGACACATATTAGACAAGTGCTCAACCAAAAGTGACGTTCCTATCAAAACATTGTATCAACAAAATCACAATAGAACTTCAAATGTGACAGCGTCTCTTCGTAAAAGGCAAAATTTAAATGTTTCAGATAGACATGTCAAAAGAGCGATAAGAACACATCAAAATATACGTGCCTAGTTTGACAAACTTATTTGAACAGTATCCGAACATTAGGACCAGATGTTGTGGTCCTTATTCCCAATGCAGAGAGAGGAAGTTCTATTGCCATTTTGTCAATCAGCTGTTTTGGTAAAGTTGTAACCCGTACAATGTATTCGAATGTGGGAAAACGCATGGAGTGTGTTGAACACTGAACAATGTTAAAAATTTATTAATAAGAGAAAATTTCACAACGCTCGTGCGACAGAGGTTTTTCTGCCCAATAAAAATTATTTGGGTCAGTATTTAAATACAAATGGACTCAGGAAGTTAATATCTCGGAATCGGGATGGATAATGTTTTTGGTACCTAAATTACAGTAGTAGAAAATGAATGTTTTGATAATTCTAGGGTCCTTTCAGAGAACGGTCTAACATTTCTCAAATAATAGCAGCGTTAGTGCTGCAGTTTTTTGATTCTACATTTCACGGAGCACATTAATTTTGTTGAATATATAAAAAATAGGTAAAGGTTCATAAGAACAAAGAATAACTACAACAAAAACATTTTTTGGTGGCGAATAGAAAATATAAGTCACAGCCTTTATTTTCATGAATAAAGTAAGACAATATTATAAACTTAAATAATTACTGGTTCATGCAAAAGTTAAAGCACTCAGCTTCCAATTGGCTTCCACAAAAATTTAATACGTAGCTATATGGAAAGTTACAAGACAAACATTTATATTTAGAACATAAAAAGCTCAGACAGATAGCCCAATACGTTGCCAAGTGGGTTTTGTAGTCATTCTTTATTTAAAATAAACGTGTTTCACCGCTAATATGCCTATTTATTTTAAGTGTTCGTTTCCACACTACCTCACTGTACCAAGGTGACTGTGATGACGATGTCTTGTCCTTGTTTAATATATCTGATGATCTGATCCTTGATATAAAAAGTACCTACCTAGCAACAGCAGGTACATCATATCCTCCTTTGATGTTATCAGGACCAACTGGGACAGCAGCAGTGAGGAGCAGACGAGGTTTTTTTACTTCTTGGGCTTCAGCTTCAAAGGCTTCACGTAGTTCTGTAACAAGAGATATCATGTTTAGTATTGTATTAAACTGGCGTCTCTTAAACTTAACATTGTCTTCGCGAAATATATACTTAAAAGCAAGTCTGGGACACTTTTCACAGTCAACTTAATGTTGCCACCATCCTGACTTTTTAAATTTTCTAAGGTGTAGGAACGATTTGAGATATAGACTGATCACAATATTATTTTCAAGGTCCATTGGAAAGAAATATGCTATTTTCGCTCGTAGATTTTTATAGCTCATTATAAACAAAAAAAAAATTAATATGAGAAATTTCATTTGAATTTGACAATACGAAATATACAATGACAACTGTGAACTTTAGACTATCAGAATTATTTTAATGAGACCATCAATCAACTCTTGCAATATAGATCATTTGCGTTCTCATAAGAATGCTATAAACCATCACAAATACACTAACTTAAACCATTCCAAGTATGACTGACATTCGATTATCATCCCAAGAAATTGTCTAATTTACGCAAAATTTAACTTATAAGGTTATAAGACAAAAAGTGTCTAGGTAGACAGCTGATATTATTAAGATAGCCGAGCGTTAATATAGCAAGGTATTGAAGGAATTTTCGAAAGGTTCCTCTCTAAATGAAGCAAGGACAATGAGTGATGTTGTACAGTCAACCGGCCTGTTTAGTATCAGTTTGACTTCGATGTTATGGCATAAAGGGTGGTTTTCGTTCTTCAAGTGATACTTCTATATATGGTTGATTATACTCAGTCTACTTGTTTGTATTAATGACTCGATAGCTTATTGTTTTATTGGAAGTACGAGATTCAATTGTTTTTGGTCTTGGAATGTTTTCAATGAAATAATCGTGAATGATTCCTCTGTTACTCAGGGTTGTGTTGCTTAATGAGAAGTCTACACAGTGTTTTGTTTTTATTCTCATCTCACTTCTCCAAAGACTCCTTTTTCTGAGCCAGATCGTAAGAAAATCAAAAAAGCATGTTAGGATGTTGGTCCCAACTGTCATTTGTAGATCTTTGGCAGTCGTTACGGATTGTCAGAAGCCATAAAATCTGACAAGTCTTGCCAAGAAGTACCGTGTTACCCTGTTACTGGGTTTTGGAGGTTAGATACACAGTCGCTTCACGTAATATACTGGTATTCAGCTGAATCTGGTTTGACTAGAAGCTGACCCCAATATAGTTGGGAAAAAGCTAGACGATGATGAAGCCACATGTGGAAGTATTGATTTCTTGGATAAAACTATAATGTTAATCGTTCGTGTTGCGCGCAGATCAGATGGTCGATGGGACCGAAATATTATGGAGTGGCAACTGCGTACTGGACGACGCAGCGTTGGAAGGCTTCCCAACCGGTGAGGGTTGCGGGTAGCCGATGGATGCGAGACGCACAAGACCAGGGGCTCGAGTCTGCTATTGCAATCGTGTCTCAATGACCGGTCATTGATCGCATATTTGACAACTTTGACAGTTTTTGTATGGGAAATGTGTCATAAGTTTGACGTTATACGTCAAAAATCGATCATTGACTGGTCATTGAGACACGATTGCAATAACAGACTCGACCCCCTGTAGTTGTGGCGACACTTGGGGGAGGCTTTTGTCCAGCAGTGGACGTCTTTCGGCTGATATGATGATGATTATGTTACGTTTTACAAACCGACAAGTTTGTAAAGAAGACAAAATCTCATGACAACAAGTCTAAAACTACAAATGCATTAAACACCGAAGTCTAGACATTTAACATTTAAGGAATACAGAATAGTTTTGATATAACACGAAGGCTTTGTTGGCCATGATTGTGAAAGGATCCTCAGTGAACGTCCGATGAACTTGTTAACCTCGATTCTGTTCTGTCTGATTTAGACTCGGTTTATCGTTGAGTTTGAGGGGTAAGCAGGAATTGTGGTCCTTTGAGTGTTCTATGCAGAGCTCGTTGGTACGTAGTGTTGTAGTTCTGTGGTCAGTTATTAAAGGAGTAATTAGACTACAAGGAACTTTGCGTACTTAAATATCTGACGGTTACTGAAGTAACAAATTAACGGCAATTTTGTCGGATAAAAATACTGCTTATTAAACAAAAATAAACGTAGACTAAAAACATCGATTTGTTTATCAATTTACAAATAATATTGATATCTAAGCGAAACCGATTGACGTGAAAAAATTATTACATTTTTATTTTATCCGATAATACTGATAATGACACAGGAAGTTTAACAAAAAAAATAACAGTACCTGACTTTAATAATAATAATAATGGCCTGATGGCCAAAAGCTTCGACGACCATCTGTCGAAGCTGGCGTTGCGCAGTTGGATAAAGGGCCTGATACAGAAGGCAGTACTCCTCGATACGGCGCGTATTGTGAGGAGGTTCCTGTCTCTGAAGCCCTAACCACCGGTAGCTTGGACCTTGCTCCCGACATCGGCGGACTACTGCTTTTTATATTTTTAAATGTTTTTTTTATGTTTTATTGTTAAGAAATATTTAAAAGTGTAAAATTGTATGTACAGTAATGTAAATAAAGACAATAATAATAATACCTGACTTTGGTTCACACATTAGGACAAATTCGGAAGCCTAGACCACGCCAACAAAGTATATACATAACAGTAATTTTATCTGATTTAAATATCTAAAAGCAGACTGGCTATCTGCCACGGTAGGTAACTGTTACATTATCACCGAGTACGTCTTACGAATTCATATTTCAACTTATTTGGCACTGAATTTTTATGCTTAGAACACTGTGTATGTAGCAGTTATGTTGGAAAATTTTACTAGAACATGTATGAATCATAAGTTGGTGTCTTGAAAATTTGATAAGATTTTTACCGACACTGACGAGGAGGAGCCAAGGAAATGTATGCAGTGTGGAAAGTTTTGTTTGCAATGGCAGGGATTAATCCATAAAAGACAGTGGAAAAATTGCGGACTTACACACAAAGTGTTTCGGAAAAATAACGTTAGCAAAGGCTTAGTAATAGATAGGGCTTCATTTCCTTCCTTTCGGGCACGGAACTCTAAAATTAGACTTACATTCCATTATTTTATTTTTTACTATTAATAGGCACTTTAGACCACAATCTCACCTGATGGTAAGCGATAATACGGTTGAAGATCGATCACGCTTGCCTGGAAGTAACCTATTCACTTTTGACTTAAGGACTTCCAGGTTGTAGCTATCAGGAAACACAGACTCTGGCAGGGAATTCCACTACTTAGCTGTCCGCACAATGTATGTGCGAATGTCTTCTGTTTATAAATGCAGAAATTATTTTAAGGAATAAATTGATGATAAAAATCTTGCACTAGTGTTCACAGATGTCATATATAAGGACCACTTTTGTTTAAAAGAGAAATTCTCAATACAATTCCGTTACTCACAAAACAATATATCAGGACACCAATATCACTTAACACAATTTATGTTCCCCGATAAATAAAGTCGTAACATAATAATATTTATTCGGGATTGCGAATAATTTTTATTTATATATATTCACTCGAAAAAGGAAAGCTTTTACTTGTTATGTAGGTACTAATGTACTGTTTTAGTTTAGGATGACTTAAAATTTTCTGTAGCTTCATTTTGTATATCCCACTTCCAGTCTATGATAATTTTAAAGTTTAATGACCTAAATATAAACACTATTTTAAAGCTACATATTTTAATTATTGTGTTTGTACTTAATAAATCACAAAAATAATATTTTCTTTTATGTAGAACAATAGTTCTACGTAAACAAAATGATTTAATAAGGACTAATGTGTTTACATTAGTCATTAGCTTTGAAAACAAAGATAATATTTCTGTTTATATTTTTATCATCTTATTCTTGCTGTGGTAAGCGCCAGATAAAATTGCACTAAAGTACATTGGCTTTTCCTTAACATCTCTTTGTAGGTACCTGGATAATAATTATGGTTCGTTTTTCATTAGGTACTAGAAAAGTAAAGCATCACGATAGATGTCGATTCAGGGCAGCTTTACGTCTTTATTTCTGTTTTCGGAATTAAGCATGTCAATAAATGTAGGTGGGTCAATGACCGTTATTGCAAATTTATCTGGCGTCGACCATAACTATTCAATCAATATCCAACCTCAACAAAGTTGCATACATAACCTGAATAGCTAGATTTGGGCCCATATCATATTTAAACTTCAACAGAAAGACCACTGTAACCATAAACAGGTCTACAGCATTTATTCACTCGTCATCATCATATCAGCCAAAAGGCGTCCACTGCTGGACATAAGTCTACCCCAAGTGTCGCCACAATAACCGGTACTGTGCGTCTCGCATCCATCGGCTACCAGCAACGCTCACCAGGTCATCGGTTCATCTTTAAGGAGGCCTTGCGACGCTACGTCTTCCGGTACGCGGTCGCCACTCAAGAACTGGTCGGCCCCAGCGACCATCTGTTCTGCGAGCAATGTGCCGTGTCCACTGCCACTTCAGTTTGGCGATCTTTCGGGCTATGTCGGTTACCTTGGTTCTCTTGCGGATATCATCATTCCTGATTCGATAACGCAAGGAAACTCCAAGCATTGCTCACCCCATTTATGCAAATCTAACAATACTTAAGCCTCTGCTTACCTCCTAAAAACAACGAAATATCATAACGGCAACACAACATACAAACTTACATAAACCGTCGACAAAAAAGGGGAAAATTACATAAACGCCATTCCAGTACGTTCAGCAGAAACATGATAAGTGGCTGTGTCGCAATTAATTATTTTTCTTTACATCTATAATTCACACAGAGGCCACTGGCGACCGTGGCCCACTTTTTGTGGCCCCAAGTGGTCATGTCATGAACTTTGTACAGTTAGCATGAGGAGACAAAAGTATATCAACAGAGGATTTTGTTTTTGTTTGGCAGTGTAACAATGCTTTTGCAATGTCGTGTTCGTCGATAAGTTTTAAAAATGTAAACAATTATTATTGTGTTTTAAAAAAAACAATTTCAGACGCATCGACAAGTCGAATCAAATTAATGAAATATTTAGAGAAATTGTCAAAAAATTAAAAAAAAAACCGGCCAAGTGCGAGTCGGACTCACGCACGGACGGTTCCGTACTATTTTCTATACAAAACGGCAAAAAAATCACGTTTGTTGTATGGGAGCCCCACATAAATATTTATTCTATTCGGTTTATAGTATTTGTTGTTATAGCGGCAACAGAAATACATCATCTGTGAAAATTTCAACTATCACGGTTCATGACATACAACCTGGTGACAGACGGACGTACAGACGGACGGACGGACAGCGGTGTCTTAGTAAAATAGGGTCCCGTTTTACCCTTCGGGTACGAAACCCAAGAAAACAGTCCCTTAAAATCACTTCCAAGTATTTTAAGCTTCTAGATTTTTGTCACTCCTTTTAATTTAATATTGTTGTGAAATTGGTTATATCACATCTTCTTCCTGGCAGTACTACGTAGGTAATCTTAGTACTGCCAGTACAGGTAGAAGATTTTGTAGGGCCCACTACCCACTGGTAGTGGTCATTATGTTCAGATTGCGAAGTAAAAAATCGTATTCTGGATGTACCTAAGTGCGTTTTAGACTATAGTAGGCGCCAGATAAATGAAGAAAAACGGTCATTGACCCTCCTTAATATCTCTTCGTAGGTACCCCCGAACAGTAAATTATGAATCGTTTTTCATTACTAGAACAGTAAGAATCACGATAGATGTCGATTCAAGACAGCTTTATGTCATTATTTTTGTTTTTGAAATAAAGTGTGTCAATAAATGTAGGTGGGTCAATGACTGTTATTCTTTGTTTATCTAGCGTATAATATAGTGTTTAACAATGCCATGTGATAGAAAAATCTTAGAAGCAGTAAACATGTGTAAAATAGGAAGTTGCAAAGCCTTTTCCGACTTTAAATAAATGGAAGTTCTCACTCATAGGTACCTATATTAAAACCGGAACTGTAAGGTCAAACATGTTATGATTGCATGTCCGATATGACCCGGCAATATCGTGAAATTTTATTTAAAACTCTAAGGTCAAAAGCTTTAAGGTCAAATTCGTTAAACTTGTGGTTTGGTTCGCGTGTTGTGACTTAGGACGTAGTATTATTAGGTTATGATAACAGTTGGTAGGTATCTTTACAACTAATGTTTCAAGAGGAAAGCAAAGTTTTTGGAACCAAAATCTAAGCTCATTTCTGCCAGGATATCGAAATTTTTCGAAAAAGTTAGCGCGGCCCAGGCCAAGGGCAATTTTAGGAATACGAGTTTTAGTTGGCAATACACTCTTGCTGAGTAAGATAGACTTCTTCTCTAAAACACCGTTTCTATTGGAAAGGCTAAGAATTAGGACTTAAAAGTTTGTATGAAATGTGGTACGTCGTAAACGCTGATAATACCAAAGAAAATTCCAGTTTTCCCTACATTGAAATCGAATCACAAAACTTATGAACTGCAATTTGAATAACGGAAGCAAATGGTTACGATTTTGTAATTGGCCACACAGTTTTTAGCCCTGATAGTAAAATGGCTTGATTACGAAAATTAAACGCACTTATGGTTATAGGATGGTTACACAAGAGAACAGTGCGCCACGCTATGCAGTTTTTAGTCAAGTTTTTGTGAGGCAGCCCGCACGCGATTGAAGTCGAATCAATCATCGTTTGTGTACATTGCAACAATATATAATTTAAATAATTCATGGTCGTGTTTCTTTTGTTTAATTTAACTAGTTTTGAGTTGATAATTATGTCACTGTTTGTATACAACGTCTAACAGAATAAACGCAATAGCTCTTAAGGGGTCATTGTACACATAATTATGAACAACTTTTACTAGAAACGAAATAGCAAAAAAAAAACAGCTGGTCAATACATTTCGTCAAGTTACTTGCACAGAAATGTATGGGGCAGTCGATTTTTTTTCGCGATTTTAGTTTTGAACCCATAGTAAAAGTTGTTCATAATAATGAGTACAATGACTCCTTCAGAGGTATTGCGTTTAAATTCTGTTACAAGTTGTACATACAACGTGGAACAGAATTAATGTAACATATATAGGTAGGTACTAGTACGTATTTATTTATTTACATAAAGGTCCACCCAAAGCACATTCAATACACATACAGATAGTAAATCATACGGTAATATTTTCAGCCAATTACAGGTGATACGCAATTTTGAAAAAAATATACACGTTAGGGTTGCACTTCCGTGTTTTGGTCGCAAAACTTCAAATAAATAAATTATGAGGATGAGGTCACTTTTGGGAGACAAAATAAAACGATGTTTAAATCGTGCCTTGTGATTGTGACATCAAATGGTTGAGCTTCTTGTTAGGGTATAAACCATTTCTATGTGTGTTTGTATGTTTGTAATGAATTAACTCAAAAACGTCTGTGCCGATTTCAAAAATTCTTTCACTAATGGAAAGCTAGATTATTAGGCAGTAACATAAGCTACATTTTATCCACGTATTCCCACGGGAACGGGAACTACGCGGGTGAAACTGCGGCGTTCTTTTAGTTTCTAATAATTTTAAAATAATCGCATCAGTACTCCCCAAGAGTCTTGCAAACACAACAGTAGATCAAACACCACATAAATTTTCCAATTACGTATATAACATAAATACCTCACGATTATTTTCTCTCTAAAATAATAACCTACAGCCAATTAACGCTTAACCAACTGAATGATTGTAATTATTGATTGAGTAAGAGGCTCAACAAGAAAAACAGAGGAAGTTCCGCGCGGAAACAGTGCTATATGAGGATATCGGGTTACGTCTGTCCGTACGTAACAATTAAATATGGTTGTGTATGACGTAATACTGGTTGATATTTTTATATTAATGATTGTATGGTAAGCGCCAGATAAACTTGCAATAAAGTACCTTAACACCTTTCCATATTATTATTATTCCCTCGTAGATAAACGAACAATAAATTATGAACCGTTTTTCGTTACTAGAGAACGTAAAGAATCACAATAGATATGTCGGTCGATCCAGGACAGCTATACTATGTCTGTAATTGTGTTTTTGATATTAAGAAAAATAATAAATGTATGTGTGACATTATTGCACATTTAGCTAGTTCCAAAACATACCTATGGTAGACATAGGCATGTTTTGGAAAAATTACCATAACCAAGCGTCAACGTCAACTACATTATCATTATCATCAGGTGAGACCGGTCAAATGCTAACCAATCAAAAAAAAGCATTTGAACATCGTAAAAGTGACCTTCCTTAAAAAGCAATTCAGCAACATTTTATAGCACAGTCATAAATTGTTTTAATCTAGGTATGAATAAGATTATTCTAAGCTCATCTTCATTAATTTATTTCTTATTTTATCTCTCTGGTGTCGTTAACTGCCAAAACTGGGCAATATAGGTACCACTTTAAGTCGATCGTTGAATTAAAATTTAAATTCACATTAAACGAAATTCTTCTTTAATTGAGCTATTTCAACTTTATTATTGTTTTAATGACCTGAAGAAAATCTTTCCACTGAATAAGTAGATGCAGATTCATAGACTATTTGCTTGATTACCGAATACTGTCAACTGCCGAAATTGTGTACGTGTTGGAAGAATGATATAAAAAATCAATTAACCAATACTATTCAAAAGAAGCAATGAATACTATGATATTCGTATAATTCAGGATAGGTGCCCACCATGACTGAGGTATCTTAAATATGTTGAAACTATATAACTGATCAAAGTCACTCATGACTAAGAATTTACTGTTCCAAATGCACGATACAATACCAAAAAGGCGTAACTTAGCCTAAGAACAACCAACTTCTTCTTATTGTGTAGATTTATTAGGCTCGTAGATGGCTCCGTTTACAATCAACTAGAAGCCAGTTGTCAAAAACATCTTCTTCGCTTAAAGCCTTAAAAGCAAAAACGTTCTCTGGGAACATTTTCCACAACGAACATGTCTAAAGAAGTTAAAACTGCGTGAAATTGACCTGACATCGAGTTCCCAATCCCTCCGTGTTCAGTTCCCAGTAATTCCACATAGTAATCAATGTAAAAGCTAAGGGTGCAGTGCGGTTGTGAGCGAGGAGATAGGAAAGAAAAGATATGCTTCACCATTTTTTTTTTAATTTAGGGGTGTTAACGTTGACTGTACAACGTGTAACAGAATAAATGCAATACATTAAAAGAGGTCATTGTACTTCTACTAGGGGACCAATGGACCAACAATGAAATCACAACAAAATCGACTGCCCCATACAAATCTGTGCGCATAACTCGACAAAAAGTGCTGAACAGCAAATTTTTATTTCGCGATTTCGGGGTTGGTCCCGTAATAAAAGTTGTTCATAATGATGAGCACAATGAACCCTTTCAAATATTGCGTTTATTATGTGACACGTTGTATAACATTGACTATACTACGATTCTAGGCTTGAATTCAGCTAAAATGTTAGGTAATGGGCCCCTTACACAACCTTGCGTTCTATAACTCGAGAAGCTGATATTGGGGAAGAGGAGCGGGCTGGTAGGCTGAAGTGGGAGTGGGCTGGCCACGTCGCAAGAAGATGGGAGAAGATCGTCACTCACTACGCTTGAAGGAGGATGTCGCCGTCAAGGTCGAAAGTGGCGAAGGTGTTAGATCGATAGGGTCACGTCCGCAGGTCAAATTTGGTCAGAAATCGCACAACATGAGAAGGAAATGATCAAATTTTTTCAGGCTAGACAAAGGTCTACGCAACAATTAAGGCTTATTTTTTACTTGGATCGCAAATTACATAGCTTTTTCCAGTATTTCTACCTTCTGTCACTAGCTCCATACCCGCCATACTCTCCGTCAATGTTTGAGCGTGCTCCTGATTGAAGCCTGCGCAATTGTTCAGTGTGTCGACAAGCTACGCCTACGTCTGATCACACAGCGTTATTGGCTTGTCTACAAGGCTTGACATTCCTTGATTGGACTGAAGAAGTAATTTTAAACTGTACAAACTGGTTTTTTTACCTGTACAATTTTGCCCATATAAAGCGATAAATAAACATAAATGCGATTTTTTTGTCTATATATGATTGTTACATAGGTAATTGTTTAAAAATGTTATGACAATGATAAAAATTTGGCTGTATAAAACTAAGACTAGCGAAGTATTCAGTTCTTAAGAAATTCTAACTTGCACTTAAAACCAACTTAATCTCTTGACGCGGTCACCACCTTTCTGATAGTAGTACAAAAGTTTATCAAACATGACAAAAACATGCATCAGGCATCAAAAAAACTATGTTTTTATTTTGTTCTCCACAAAAAATATAAAAAAATATAGGAAATACACGTTTTGTTAAAAAAAACAAAATCCATAGTTAAAAAGAAAAAGAATAACACCAACATGACAAAAAAATCACTACAACTACAGAGAAAAAGAGAAAATACAATGTTCACAAAATAAAAATTAACTTTTGAATTTTACAACATATACTCGTAAAGCGCCATCGGTAAACCAAAAACAAAACACACTTTATAGCGTCCAAGTAAAAAATAAGGAACACACAAAATGATATCATTTACCTAGAAAACGACACTATTGACTGACCTTAACGAAATGTCGAGGTGAAGATGCAGCTTCATGAGTCAGAAGTCTTTTTATAGTAAAAACATATTAGTGTTTCTATCGAAAACAATTTATTAGGACCGAGAATGGAACTTAAAGAAATAAAATCAAAGATAAGGATTGTTGGATAGGTTAAGAATGGATTTTGGGTGTTATTGGAGATTTTATAGCGTGATTGAGTTTTGATTTTATAGTTTGGGTTAAATAAGGTTATGTAGTAAAGTTTGTTGTGTGAATCATTTAGTTTAAAATTAAATGACTCCAACTGTTGTATTTTTAAAAGACAGGGTGGACTTAATTTAATTGACCATCAGATTTCGGGTTCGTGATAGTTGCTTTGAAGTGCAAAATAAGTTTCTTCATTGCTAAGAGTTTGAGTGAAGTGTATCTTAGCTTCGAAATCCAAAGTCGTAGGAAGGTCTTCAATATTGGATACGTGGAGTAAGGCAGTGACTGAGTGGCGTCGGTGACTGACAGACGATTTTGTTGCCATCTCGGGTAAAACCTGGACGAGAGGCACAGAAGCATTGAGACTGGCACAGAAGAAAGAGAGGCCTATGCCCAGCAGTGATCGAAGTGGGGCTGTGGATTATGATTTTCAATATTAAAATGTTTTATTCTCTTGTCCTTACCCAAATCTACAATTAGGCTTAACGTGACACGTTCATCTATACTCGATTTTAATTCCGATAATTTTACATTTACATTTTGTTGTGGTATGACCTGTTCCCCTTGACATCGACCTTTTCTGGAAAGTGACACACAAAAGCACGTGTTTTAATCTCAAAATAAATGAAATAAACTACAAGGTTATTTATTTTTTATACCGCATCTTCAATGCGCATTTAGTTCCAAGCAATTAATAGGTAGGTAACCAAAACTATAAATTTATAAAAGAAAAATTAAAGCATGATGATAACCATAATTAAGTATATGGTTTTTAAAATGCCAAAGAGTTATGTTTTAATATTATGCATACAAAGTTTTAAATTAGAGGATATCCCGCGACTTTGTGTGCGATAAAAGTTGACCGGTTGACCGACCGTTTTTTTATGTTCCCATGGGAGTTTCCAAAATGGCCGCTGCCTGGTTACGTCATCAAAGGAATTTTGTGTTCCGAATTCAGCGTTGTAAAGGATTTTTTACGTCAGCATCATAAAATAAAGGTTTGATCACAAACACCTATTTTAGCTATTATATTTTTGAAGCCAATCTTAGTGTAAAATGTGGATTAAAATCAGAAGAACTAAGAAAATTTCATGAGGAAAGCTGATTATGAATGTTGATTGGCTACAAGAGTGCAGGGGAAGTTCAAAGAAACATTGGATGGACTGTGATAATGATGATGATATATCTAGAAAGGGATCGACCACTGAGAAGATGAATAATAGAGAGAAATTATGAAGAAGAAAATTACATGTTGCTTTTATCCCAAGTAAAATTAGGATTTGGACAAAAGGATGATGATGATTGAGTCAAAAAGTAAATGATCGTCAGAATAATTACCAGATATTGTGCTTGTCCTTACTAACTCATTATAGTTAGGTATTGCAAAATAATCTTGCAACTCGCATTGCTTTTATCGACACAGTGACAAAAAAAATTCAATGTCAATATCGGTAATGATATGATAATTTAGTTACCATTGTTATGTCTATAACCTTTTGTTTTATATAATATTCATTGTTTGACCTAGTGCAAAATTTTATTACATAAAAATTACAAAATTTCGTTTTCAGATGGTATTTTTTTGTTTAAAAAATAAAACTAGGTTGATGAGGCTGGCGTTTCCTTAGATTCTGAGGTAGGTAACCACAGACGAAAATAAAAACGAAAACCAAAACAACTCAGATCTCACAGTCTCTTTTTAAGTGCAGACGTTTACTTTGTCTGATCGATCATTAAGGACCACACCAATTAATGTCTTTGGTAGTCTTTTGTTTGATAGGTAGCAATAATAATGAACCAATTTAAATATTGCTGACACAATGTCTGGTAAAATTCTTGGATTTATTCTTTATTCGTCCTGTAGTTTTGTCCCACATTCACTTAAAATTCTTAGTTTGTCCCAAATCACTATTAAAGTTGTGCTGTTGTCCCAAATAACAAGTACTTTAAAAGAACAGTAAACAAAAAAAAATAAAGTACTAATATGAACTTTTTGAAAAAATAATTTAAAAATAAAACTATTCTAATCATTTAGGTGTAAAACATCTTTTCACCCCAGTATCACAATCAAAATCACAGAAATGTTATAATAATCATCTATCATTAAATCTGTTTAAATATTATACAGAAAAGTGAGATCTATAATAAAAAATATTCAAGACACGGTATGCAAGTCCTGTGGGACTACCAAACCCGTTTATATAATTTATCAGCCACTTTGAAGTAGGTGCTAAACCATTATTTTTTCAAAAAAGCAACAGTAAATTAAACAATCAATCTTCGTAATTTAATTAAATTAAACAAACGGCCTAGTTCCAACCTCATTTAGTAAGGCAAGCCAAAACATATAGCAACTGAAGTTACCCCCAACTATTTGTCATTGGGGTGTAATTAAAACCCCTAATGTTTCTTCTTAATGAGCCATGGTATATGGTTGAATCATGGCTACCATTTGTTTCAGCACAAGTTTCTGCCCGCCGTTCCACTTGCGTGAAAGATGTTTGAGAAATTGAGACCAAGGGAACTATAGTTCAGGGATAAAATTATCCCATCCAGAACATGTTCTGTTGGTTATCCAAGTTTCAGCTGTTGAAGTGTTATTGATTAGGAAACATACGGATTTTTGCAATTATAATATTTATTTAATTTATACTTTATTAAAGGCAACTAAAGCATATAAAACACAATACATTGTATAAGTATAAAAGCAATAACTAATACACAATTATTATTTACAAAAAACTACTGCAAACAAATGGACGGCGTCATATTACTCTGCGAATGACTAGCGACCTGCACCGATCTTACACAGGTGCAATTATATAATTTGCACATAAAAAAAAGAAAATTTAATTCTTAAAAGCTTCTGGTTTCAATTTTAAACAAAAAGCTGTTTTATTTAATTCATGATAGGCACTGTATACACAGTGTTGTGGCGGTTACATAATCCTATATATTTTTTTGCAAATATCACGAATAGAGAAAATAAATATTATGACTGTTCGTATAAATAACGATAAATTTATGTTGTCGATATTAAAAAACCATATTTATTTTATTTGACTATGTCGGTATAAAGTTACCTAAGCGATTGTTTGCAAATAAAAGAAACGTCAAAGGTTAAAAAAAACAGTAATAAATAATGTTGCGAATTTATCTTTTATCACCTCATAATAAAGCAATAAAGGAATTAAAAGAAAGGTTGTGACTCTTTTGTAATTAAATGTCTGCAAAACATAGATTGGATTGTGTTTCATATTTTTCTTTTCAGAAAAGGATTGTGGTTACATAGCTGACATGCCAAAATGTTTGATGGTTTTGGTTGGAATAAACCTAAACGTAAAATCAGGCTATCTCCAGAATTATGAGTTTTTCCAACATTATTTAAAAAATAGTATTTTTCGCGGCTTCGGCTCCATAGACTATTGCATTTCATTGAAAATCATCACCTTGCTTTTTTGGAATAAAATATAACTAATCGGACATTCAATAATTTAGATTTCTGCTAACAATAATGTTTCGGATCAGCCATCGATTATAACGTGTAAATGGCAACATGATACTATTGTGAGAGAGAGACAAAGCTACACAAGACGTGTTTGTCTCGTAGTGTGCTACTGCATTATCCCATCTCACAACAGATTCAAACCTTTTACAGGTATGAAAACAAACAAAAAATATTTTTACCCATAGTTATATAGTTGAGTTTTATAATAAGTAGTAAGTACGATGTTTAATATCGCCGCATATTTTGAAAAATCGCTCCGCTCATGTCCGTACCAGAACTCCACTAATGACTTAGGCCTGAGTGAGTTCTTCCGCACCTCGTAATTAAAGTACTAAACTTGGGACTTAAGTTACGGTCTTGATACAACAATCTATGTAACTTGGTGTTTAGCTTTGACTTAGAAGTAATGAGGCGGCACTTACAAGGGTTTAAGGCAGTGGTTGTCAAACTTTCCTGATCAAGGGCCACATAGTACAATGTGAGGAAGCAATGCGGGCTACACATTCGTGGGTTGGGCAGTTGACCAATCAATGGTCACATTGTTTTGAGCTGTAAACACGCTATTGTTGGCAACACCGGAAAAAGCCAGCGAGAACGGGTGTGAGGTGTTCGGGCGGAGCCGGGCGCGGGTGTCGAGTGGCGTGATCGAATGATTTTTGTAGAAGACCCCGTAACGCGCGCTCGTTTTTTGTTTTAAATTATGTTATTTTAATTGTGAAAATAGCTAGATTGTTTCCGATTAATATAATGGATTCGTTTTTTAAGATACTTTGATTGAACTATTAAATATTAACTTTGTCTTGAGTCAATCAAGTATTTGCATTCTGCCTACCGTCTAATTATTTTTAACACTATTGTCCTTTAAATTCCCGCAAGCCAGGGAAAAAGTTAACTGGTTTTGTCTGCGTTCCGCGCACTTGTATTTTAGTGGGTTTTATATTGGTATTCAGCTGAATCCAGTTTGACTGGGAGCCGACCCCAATATAGTTGGAAAAAGGCAGATGATGAAATGATGATGTTCAAAATCAGTTTTGATCGTGGCAAAGTCTACTAAAATTGTTTGCTATGTGGCGGGCCGCACAAATATCGTCCGCCGCAGTTTGAGAATCACTGGTCTAAGGATTAGCGAGGAGGTAATGACAATATTTGAGTGTGTTTGAATAGCTTTGGTCATTGTAGGATTAGACGCGTAGGATAGTGAACTGAACAGTTTGAGTTGAAGTTATTGGTTGGCAAACAGTTTGACAAACCGCGTTTCCCATTACGCGGTTTGTCAAACTGTTTGCCAACGTATAACCTCAACTCAAACTGCTTAGTCCAGTAAAGGAAACGTGAAGAAAAGGTAATTATTGGTCAAAATATTTCACAGATTACCTAAGCGCGTATCTGCTAAAATCATAACCCTTCCTTTTGGCTTTGCCGTTGTCGGGTAAAAGCACAGAACGACTTGGGTAATTGTTTTTTTTTTCGTGTAGAAATGACTTCGACTAAAATGCATTTTATTCACAAGTAATGACCTACCTAGGTTTTGTACGAGTGCAAAATATATAAACAAATCTTTTTTCCTTTTTCGTGATTTCTATTAGAAGTATCAAAATCCGTTCTTTGGTTTAAAAGGAGAAAGCGCACAATTATAGGCAGTTAGCAACTTTTTATTATTATTTCTTTATTTCAGGCAACTGTGACCCATACAAAATACAACAGGCAAAAATATAACAACAAAGTATACTAACACACCTCCACCTTACTTCTTCATACTATTTTGAGATGGGTGGTTACAGTTTAAGCCCTCCAAAACTGGTTTCAGTATTGTACGTACTTTGGTGGGTTAAATCCTACAATAAATCTTCAAAACTACATAATACCTAATAGCTACGTTAAAGATACCCTCGTAAAACAGAAATTGTCGTGATCTCTGAACAATTTACCCTAATTTGTGTTTGTAACTAAAGTCAGTAATCTTTTGTCCATCTTCAGTGTTTCGAAAGGCTGATAATTTAGTTCTGAGCTGTTCGTTATGACTGGGACACGACGAAGTGTTGTCGTGACGGAGCTGTGACGAAACGTGCCGTGAGTTCTAATGCCACAAAGGATTTTAGGGATAGGAAGTTCAGGAAGGATTCTATCGATAATGAGGTTGGTGGTCGATAATTGTGAGTTGGGATATTTTTTTGCCATTTTTGGTTGAGTCCACCAGGTTATTTGACATTAAATAATCGTAATTCTTAAATAATCAAAATCTAAATCTGTCAAAAAGGGAATTTGTAAAAACTCATTTGTAATTAATTTTATTCATTCGTGTTATCAAGGCGTTTAAACATTCATATAAAATATATTATGTAGATTTATTTAAAAAAGCATTGAATGTATGTTTCTAGAACGGACAGACAAATGGATCTAGTGGTGTGTTTAGCGAAAGTAGTTTTATTGTTTTTAAGATTTATCATCAGCTCGTTTTTGTTTTCCTAGCGGTCAATATCACTTCTAATTTAGTATTAACGACAGTGTTAATAGAATTTGTTCATGAGGACGTTAAAATCCAACTATTATTATTATAAATGCGAAAGAAATTCTGATCGTCTGTTTCATACCTCTCCACGTCATAACGGCTGAACGGGTGACTGGCAATTTATCTCGGGATTATTCTCCCTTGGGATATATTTCGACTGTCACGCGGGTGAAGCCACTGCCGCACTGTCAGAATCTAGAATATTAATAAACCATTCAGTAAGGTTGTTTTCGAGGCTGATTGCCTAGTTTCCGACGTTATTGGATACTTTAGTATTGTTCAATTGCGTTTGTATTACCTACTACTCATACGTTTGTGTCAATTCTTCATCTGCCTAGCCTTTTCCCAACTATATTGGGGTCGGCTCCCAGTCAAACCGGATTCAGCTTATACGCTTGTGTCAATTTAGATGCAAAAATGAATAAGCCAGTGACCTTTGTTGCAATCTCCGTGGGGGGTCACACAAAACCTACAGGGCTATGGGCTATATCATTAACAGCTTAAATTAACATCGTTTCTGCATTTCATATTACTATATTAGCATATTTTACTGCGTCATCTGTCGAAGGTTTATTTTTGTCATTCATAAGTCAATACTTGGCTTTGCCTTGAAGTAATCTCATAAAATGTAAGAATTTTAATGTTATCTATGACAACAATCGATTTGTCGATAATTTATTATAGTCGTGACCTTATTTGGTGAATGATCGACAGTCATAAAGTTCTAGTATTCAAATACCGTTTTAGTATAATTGGGTAGTTTTTTAATTATTTGTAATAATAATGGAGATTGTAAAATGATAAATATTTTTTAATTTTTATCATTTTATTGCTAACATGACAAATGCATTTGTGACTAAATATATCTGCTTATTCAATAACTATTATGTTCGCAATAAACTCTTCACAATAGAGTATTGATAGTATTTTACATAAAATAGCGAGAAATATGAATGTACCCAACCATTTTACAAAAAAACCTAAAAATTAATTTGTCCCCAAAATCTCTGCTCCAGTTTAATAAAACCCAATTAAGCTTCGCGCTGGATAGCTATAAAAATCGAAAACTTTATCGATAAACTGTTTTTATGGAACTACACTGCCGTTGCCCGCGACAGGTGCATCCGAACGGCGGTAGCGACACGGTCTATCGATATATCGATAAATTGTATTTTGATAGTGCACAGCCCTACAACTGAAAACAGACGCGGCTTTTTTGTGTGCAATTTTATAAATTGACTTTTTCTAATGATTACAAAGTGTGTATTGATGGATTATTTATTAATTAGATTTTTTATTGCAAATTATCCTAATAAGCACAGGACAAATATATTTTTAATTTTATTTTATTGAATAATGGGCTAGCTCTTGACCTCGATCACACCTGATGAAAAGCGATGGATGAGGTCTATGATGGAGCGAGCTTGCCCAGAACATGCCTTGAGGCACTGCTACTCCTACGCATCACCGAAACACAGCAGGCTGCTTGACGTCGGACCAGGCGGGTTTTATCCCTACCACTGCTAGGAGTCTCATAAAGTATTGGGTGAGACTGTCCAGGATGCGTCAAGCGCTCGGTTCAGTTGAGTGCCTGGTGGAATAAATTGTGCTACACGAGGAGGCTCCTTCATGCATCCAAAAATCCAAAATCATGCATTGTATAGTTGTTTTTATAAAAAACAAGTGTGTAATGGGGGGTTTTAACGTACAGTGCAATCTCTTGCAGACAACTGAACAAAAGGAGGTTGATTAAACATTTTATAGGTGAGATAGTGATCAAGCGCGTGCCTATCAATAATAAAAAAAAAATACATTTTGATGCAGATCTCGAAAGTCAGGCCTTTTTTGACAATAGAATTACAGATCAGATCAGTTTTATATGCTGATTGGGTTTTGAGTGACACACCGTCAAATATGTACCCCAATTACTGAATTGAGAATTTTAAGTTCAGGTTATTCCAGTCAAATGCTGTTTTGACACATTCTTAACTCCAAATTCTCAGTTCAGAAATCAGCCCAAACAAGCCCCAAACAGCAAGAAATGGTTACCCATCCACACAATAACCGTAGCTAGAGTAGCCTCCTTGAAACTGTTACTTAACCTCAATCCCTCACATACAGAACACAATGATATAATATTGATTATAGTGTGAATATTTGATTACAACAAGTCAACCCTCTCCTGTTCGCCATAACCATCTCTTATGTATGCCACACGGGACGCGATGGGTTGGACCATCATTCAATATTTAAGTTAATTGATATCACACTCTATCGCCTTTAGAAGTGTTCGTTTTAGAGTTAATTTTCCTTGGTCTTTGAGGCTCATGTTTATGACGTTGTTTAAATAATTTATTTGTTCTTTGTGTTCTTGTGTTTCCCCATCCAAGATGAAAAGACAAAAAAATAGCATGTTCATGATTTGAAAGTCTTAGCATCACTCTTAAGTTGTTACTTTTAAATAATTAGCACTTGTAGTTATTGAACGTCTAGCCCAATGTCTGGAGCACTGCTACAGGCTTTTTTGGCAATCATTGGTAGAATGTCACTTTCTTCAAGTTTTATATATATTTTAATAGGGTTAATAGGAATTATATATTTGATATTTATTAGTATATTAACTGTTATTGTATTTGTGTATTTTATGTTATTATGTATATTTAGTATTATTTAGAACTTTTGTACACTGACAACCCTAAATCTATCTCCTTTCGTTCAGTCCATCCAAAGGTTGTCTGTAAGAGATTGCCTTGTGCGATAAGACCGCCCATTGTACACTTATTTTTATAAATGTTTGTCCTGTTCTTATAATGAGGTGTACAATAAAGTATAAAATAAATAAATAAATAAATAATATTCTACTAAGAAGAAAAAATACAATTAAATTCTATTTAGTCCGTTCGTTCAATTTTCAAAAAATATTAGACATGTATTTTGCCATTTCAAATCGCTAAATAAATATAAAGATAAAGAGCATCAAAGTTCAAGAGGGGGCTGATGACGTCACGATGCTCGTAAAAATTGTACTATCGTAGTGACGTCACGCGAGTTCTCAACGCACTGTATCTTCGTCATTTTTTGTTTGCGTAAAATAATACGTAAAATACGTGTCCAATATTTTTTGTAAACCTATCCGACGGACTAATTAGACTTTTTCAATACCCTATTAAAGACTTACCATTCTGCGGGGAATGTCGTCGTTTGATTGGTCGATTGCTTTTTTTTTTAAATGAATTGTACTGGCCAGTCTGAACCTTCTTGAGTCTATGATACAACAGGCACCTGAGCGCGCCGACCGCAGTCCGATATTCGCCAATATTTAGAAGATCCACCGCGCGGACACAGATATTGCAATCCCAGCCAGATTACATTTAAAATGAATCTCGGTATAGCGGTAAAATGCCAGAAAACGAGCGCTTTCAGTTACAATGAAATGTCGAATAAAATGTTTCGAAGTATCGGGTATTGTTTTCTGGTTTGGCTCTTTTGGATTTGAGTGAAAACCTGTGATGAGCTGTTATAGTTATTATAAGTAAAAAGTTCTTTTTACATAGTCATAGGTGGTTTTTTATGGATGGGAAATCATTAAATCCGGGTGGAGCGGAAAGGAGTGTCAGACTCTTACTGATCTCTCACCCATCCTTGTTCCTCCTAATGCCCTCTGTGTTTCAGGGCCACGGTGACTCTCCACGGAGGTTTGCCTCTCCCTCACGCGGACTCCTAAGTGGTGGCTACATTATTTCAGCCATACGGCTCGATCTGTGAGGTTAAGCGTCGTTGGCCTAGTGACCACATATTTACTGAGACTACTCCGTACTTCGGAAAGCATTTCCAGCTGCCATTTGAAGATCTTTGACGGTCGCCAAGGATATTCAGAAGTCAGAAAACTGACACCAGGCTTGCAAAGGAGTACCGTGTTACCCAGTTACTGGGTTGTGGAAGTCAGATAGGCTGTCGCTTTACGTAAAATACTGGCATCAGCAGTATCCGGTTAGACTGTAAACTGACACCAGTATTGTTGGGAAAAGTCTTGGCAGATTTATTATTTGTATTAGGTATTGACATTTTATCATCTTTCCGGGTCTGATGGTAAGTATAATCAATTTTCTTCTTTTCGAATTGATGGTTAACTCTTTAGATTTTTGGGCATGTAATGAGATGAAAGGAAGGAAATGAAATGCGTGTATGGAGCCTCCCGAGCGGTGTTATGTATATCGTAAGTTAAAATGTTTATTTCAATAAGGCCCGTAAACGGCACTTTTGATCGTCATCATTTACATTAAAATCATCAGCCGAAAGACGTCCACTGCTGGACATAGGCCTCCCCCAAGTGTCGCCACACCAACCGGTCCTGTGCGTCTCGCATCCATCGGTCTAATACGGATTCGGTCCGGTCGGTAAAATACAATGTATAAAAAATAAAGTGACTCTACTGTCCGTTCACAAAGGTAGATTGTTATGGAGAAGAACGGACAAGAAACTTCATAGTTACTCTTTTCAAATAAATGTTTACGATTCTAAACGTACATTCCAAACGCCTGCCGCACCCTGGACAGCTAGCACTCGGTAACGCAGAGTCTAGCTGACTAATCCTTTCTGGAAGTGGTGACGGGAGGGGCGTTTTTGGGGGATTGTCTTTTTGTAAACGTTGACGTTCAAAAAGTGCTAGCACTCAGCCTAATTTGAATAAATGACTTTTGACTTTCTTTGACTTTTTTTACCAAGATGGTAAACCTAAAGTATGATCAATGATCTACCTATTATGAGTTAGGGCAACAACATTTGTTCTATTACTTAATTACCAAGATGTTTTCGGGGCTATATTGGTAATTTACTGTTGTGAGTTATGGTTATTGTAATAAATGTGATATTTCCGCCTTTCCTAGGATTCCAAGAGTTTCGTGTCGTTAGTTCTGTAACATGGAAAGAAAGAAAGAAAGACAACAAGTTTATGTGGCACACACAGATAATTTAATTTAATTAGATTTTACACACAGATTAGATTTTATTTAATTATTTTTTTTAGGCTGTATTGCCCTGCAGCTGGGCAAATGCCACCCCCAAATACTTCGTGGTATTATTATCCCAGACCACATAAAACCAGCCGTTGCGGTTTCATTTGATTCCTTGTTAGTTTCAGAGGTGAACAATTAAATTCTTACCTTTCAGCAACAGCACAAAGTTCTTCTTGTCCTCTCCACCTTTAGGGTACTCCCAGTCCACATCCAGACCATCGAAGTTCCTGTCGCGAAGGTACGGGATCGCTGAGTAGATGAAAGTCTGGCGAGCGTATCTGGTCGCGGACATTTCCTTGAACTTCTGGGTTCCGAAGGACCAGCCACCTGGTGAAAGAAGATTGTGTTACAATCAAATAAAATGTTTATGAAGCTAAAGTTACAAGTTGAATGTTTGGTGCAAATCTTGACCAAATCAAAAATTAAAAAGCAGCTCTGTCGGGCACAAGTGTGCCAGGATGGTGGACGTTGGTCGCTTAGCGCGGTTGTGACTCATCTCTTCCCAATACACATAATAAGAGCGAATTTCACCAATAAAACTGAACGCGATCAGTACATCTAAACTGCGTTCAAGAGCTGTCAGCGTCAATGTTCCATAGAAAAATAGTGACACTGACAGCTCATAAACGTGGTTTATACGCTGATCACGATCAGTTTGGCTTGGTGAAAATAGCTCTAATTGTTTCTTTCATACATGGCACAAATATGAAAGAGTTCTGGACTGGCGACCCTGTACCGGAAGACGCAGCGTTGGTAGGCCTCCCACAAGGTGGACCGATGACTTGGTGAGGGTTGCGGGTAGCCGATGGATGCGAGACGCACAGGACCGGTTGTTGCGGCGACACTTGGGGGAGGCCTATGTTCAGCAGTGGACGTCTTTCGGCTGATATGATGATGATGATGATGATGATGACACAAATACTACTACTAACTCTTTTGCTTTCTTTTTATCTAAATTCGAAGATATTTAGTTTCAATCAATGCATGTCATTGTTATTGATTTTCTTCTTTAAACGGACGTTGTCATGGACCTAATGTTTGACGTTAACCGTTAGAAAAGCTAAAACTTGTTCGTGCCTGTCTCGTGAACTTTTTTAGTGTTTTACTAAAAATAAATCACTTTCCTGAAGTGCCTAGATAAATAAAACTTCTTACCGCTGTTTCTTACTCTTAATATTTGCTTTTGGAGTCGTTAATCAGTTTCTACCAGAACAATAGCTAAAGTTTCGGATTTAAACGTCATAAAATAAAGTTGAAATAAATAGGCTAAGTTGGTTGTAAAAACTAAAAATTACCTATATAGCTGTTGCATGTCTTTGAACAATATCTATACATATAATAAAACTGTAGGAGAGGTCAATTCTGTACATTGAATATAAATTTAAAAAAAATACTCCAGGGGTGCTCTATACAAACAGTAGAAGCCAAAAATATATTTTTTTCTTTTTTTGTCTGTCTGTCTGTCTGTCTGTTGTTCGTCTTTCACGCAAAAACCACTGGACGGATTTTAATGAAACTTTTTTTGTTGTATAGCTATTAGTCCTCGCCAACATATAGGCTATAATTTATTTTGAAGATCTGAATACAAGACGTGGAACCTTAGCAGCCCGGCTAATCTATAAGAGATATTAATATACCGCTTAAGGAATAGTTGGTCAGCATGATGAGTACTGTCTGTCGACATAAAAAAAATGAAAGTCTAGAGCACCTGATGTGGAACCCTTTCAGGGAGCTAAGCTATCGGCTATTTTAATCAATTATCAACAGATCTCATAGTCCGTTGGTTTAAAACCTGCCTCTCGAAAGACTAGGTGTGGGTTCAAATCCCACAAATTTTGTAATTATTTCTGAATTATTTTTATTTTATTTATTTCCTTATTTTTTTATTCCTACCAAACCTAATATTTTCAAATATTAATAATATGTTATTTCTGTATTTTGCATATCTTTTTAGAAAGACAAGCAGAACCTATTTTAGAATAGAATAGAATAGCATTTATTTGCAAATATGGGTAATACATCTGGTGGGTCTGGTGGTTCTGTTTATATGTATTCTGTTTCGTTTGCATCGCGATAAAAAATACAAAACTTATGTAGAAAACATTCACATAAACCTGATAGGATTATGGCAATCTAGAAGAAATCAACCTATTATCTACATGCATAGTAAGTAGGGGTAAGTACCTTTAATGACACTTGCAATGCCATCTGTTGAGCAAAACTGTACTTACCATCAACAGCACGAGAATTACACCAAAAAGTATATTTTTGTTAAAGATTATTTTGATACTTACCAGGCGTTACGCATTTGATGCAAAAAAAAAATTGCTCCACTGACTTTGTTTTCATTTTTTTTTACTTTTGATAGGAACGCGTTTGACCACTATCTCACCTGATGGCAAACGATGATGTGATCGAAGATGGAGCACGCTTGCCTATAAGTAACCTATTCACTCTTGATAAGACTCCCAGGCTGTAACTATCCGGAAACACGGACTCAGTCAGGGAATTCCACGCCATGTGTTTCCAAAACGTTTTGTTCATGTGGGTGTGAGGTCCACCGTGTACCGGTGGCGTACAGCCGTACGTCTTGTGGTCCGATGATAGAACGAGCTTGGCGGAATTAAACTATGCAATTCCGTCGCACACTCCCCAAAATGCAACCGATACAAAACCGACAGGCTAAAAACTCGGCTTCGGTGCTCAAGACATTGGAGCTTCGAATCGGTGAGCCTTTCACCTCTTGAATTTCTTTCCCAGGATCTCCCTCATTCCTAATTATTTTCTGTTTATTTTGAAACAAAACTGTTCAATTCCGAGTCAGCTGGTGATTCGTCGTGACCAGCCTAGGGCCAGAAATTACCAGTAGCGGGTTTCACACTCCAGAGCTTCAAGGGGAACTGTGGATCCCTGGGCAATGACGCCACAGAAGAACTCGCGAAGATAGGTTTCGAGATGGTAGTGCTGAACCCGTACCCGCTCCTCCTTCTTTCTTTCTTTCACACAGTTTCGAGCATGAATTTGCCAGAGAACAACTGAACTTCATGACAACAAATGGTGAAAAAAGTGAAAAATGGCAATGACAAGTCTATAAACGTGACTAACTAAATGACTTCTCAGCTTAAGTAAAAATTACCTCCGTAATAATAGGGATTGTTATTACGGATCATTGCCCTTAAATTTTTTTAACTTATGCACCACAGACAGGCCAATTTGCGGAGGTTGTTTCGACGCCGGCTACGTCATCCTGGCCATGACTTTCCGACGTGAAAAAATCCTCGGGACGGTGAGGTGCAAGTTTCAAATCAAATCGTTTATTGCAATCCATAATGTACACATACAGGTGGTAAATATAGATTTGTGAGTGCTAAGTGATTGAGCTGACTTTTATCTCCGATTATCACTCCCTTGCGGCTTGAGTATTATCGGTCGTCTCTCCGCTCAACCTGTGAAGCACACTGGTGGCTTTTGTACATTTGGGCGGAGCTAGGCTTGCAAACTTAACCAGGACAACGGAGTCTCTACTCAACTCTATCCGTTGTGGGTTTTTTTATGGATGGGAAAACATCAAATGACTTCTTCTGCTCTGCGTGGAGCGGAAGAGAGTGTCAAACTCTTACTGACTAAAACACGTCCGTATTCCTCCTTATGCCTTTAACGTTCTAGGGCCGTGGTGACTTTTCGAACAAATTCCGCAACAGTGGTTAGTGTTCGGACAGTGAGCCAACCTACGCTCGCCATCTGCGGGCCCGCGCTTAGGGTGGCTGGGAATTGCCCTGCGACTCCCGACGCAACGCCCGGGTTGTCTTTTTCTGTTGCGGCGGCTGAGGGGGTCTACTCTCTTAAGCCCGAAGTCTGTAGTTTCGGCCTTAGTGTTTGGCGTTTTCTACTCCGTATCACCTACGGACTTACGATTTGTCCCGAACTAGGAATAACTATCAAATCGTGCTGTCATTCATTCTTATATTCTTCTCCGGACCATGGAGTAAACCAGGACGCCGCAGCCGATCGCCTCGACGAGGACACGGTGATGCTCCGCCCAAGCAGGGCAGACCTCCACCGTATACTCCACCATGTCCTCTGCGGAGACTTATCTTCTGATAGTTTCGGCATGACCATTAATCAAGCTCAGGGACAAACAAGTAGTCGTGTTGGTGTGGATCTGCGGTAGTCCTGTATCTCGCACGGTCAGGCTGTATGTCGCTTTGTCGCAAGTAAGCAGCGCGCAAAGCCTGTTTATACGTACTGATGAATATCACATAACAAGTAATATTGTTTACGAAGAAATGTTTTCGTTCTTCGTAATTTTGTAAGTCATGTCATAATCACGATGAGTACCTATATACATTTAGTGAGTTTGTGTACTTAATATCTTCCTAAATACGAAATACACGCGCGAACGAAGTCGCGGGCACAGCTAGTCTAACAATAAAACCAGAACCTGCACTGTTTTGATGAATAATGCTCCAGATTCTACAAAAAATAACTAATACATTTTTCGTATAGACAGGCACTTACAAGCCTAAGTTCAATACCTATTATCTCAATCAGAATTATCTCACACTACTCTATAAAATTCACACTAATTACTAGTTAACACGATCGAATTTTCGCAACAGAATAGTGAAGTGAAACAGCAAAAAAATGGCGTGTCGATTTCTTTAAGCGCTCATAATGCATTGCACCACAACAAACACGTAGCTCTCATGAAAATAGGCGCGGGTTTTTTTTAGGCATTCCCGTGAAAATAGGTGAAAATGTCGCGTGAATGCGCTTTGTGCCGTGGGAAAGGCGCCGCGGTGTGTTCGCATGTGGCTAGTGAGGGGACAAATTTGTCGATATCGATTTTTTTTATATTTTACAAAAATAAATAACTAAATTGTGTTATTTTTTTTGCTTGGTGTTTTAGTAATTTTATAGCGTATTCAAACAACGAAAGCAAATGTTAGTTCTCATAGATTTTTATTAACGCTGTTATGCGTTTCTTAATAACTGAAACCACAAATTAAATGTAGAAATCATATCTCACAACATAATCAGCTAAAAACATAAAAAAAACATTATGTTAACACGTTTCAAGTCGCCATTATAGTTAACGCGTATAAACCATAAACTTTTAGCTATTAGAAAGTTTTGTTACCATAAAAACCTGAGTCATAATGTGTATATATATTGATTGCTTCAACTGGTTGATTGAACAGTCAATGATTGATCGTTATGTAAGTTACCGAGTGTGTATGAAAGTAAGGTGGTATTGTTGTTTTTGCGACGTGATAAAGATACATAACAATAGTTTTTTTTGTATAAAAATATAGGTTGTATAAAAATTTTGGTGTAGTATTGGTAGTCAATATAAATTGTTTCCTGTGTTATGTGATGAACCTGCCAGAGTCTGTGCTTCCTGGTAGATACAACCTCGAGGTCTGTGAGTCAATAGTAAACAGGTTACTTCTTGGCTTTCTTTCTTTAAATGACAAAAACTTCATTATTGGTCAATGATGAAAATACTAAAAATTTGTCAATCATTTGAATTAAATGTCAATTTATTATTGACCAGCAAAATTTCGAAAATTAATTGCTATAAAAAATTAGATGAAGCCAATTAAATTAAAGTTATTCATCAATTAATTAGATCACCTTTAAATGATTAACGTCAAATAGATGAATATTTAAATTAGAACAAAGTTTATCGATATTTCATTGGCCATCACAAATGGTATCGATTTTAAAACTCTCTGTCTGTCGAATGCGATATCTCGCGTATTTTGAATCGCTATTTATTCAGATGGATAATCAAAGTGTTCTTCGTAAATTATGAAAGCTCTACTCATATTTTTGATGCGATTTTTCTTTGTGGCTGACGATTTTCGTGTTTATACCAAATGAGTTGTGAAAATATAAATATTTTTTTTCTCAGCCAATACAACGATCAACAGAGAAATGGTATTGCGTTTATTCTGTTACACGTTGTACATAAATTGTTTTTTTTGCTCATAGTGAATGCTTTTTAATTCTGAATTTGTGAACTGTTGAACTTACATAATTAAACTATTGTCTTTGGGTCAATAGGTCAGAACAATATTACATAATTGATTTATTGTATTGCTTATTTCCGCAATCAATTTAATGGCTTAACTTGTTTAAGAAAACTTGATGCATTTAGTATCATGTTTTGCATAATATGGATGCATGCATAATATTACTAGTCTATTAAAATTAATTATGGTTTAACTAAATCTGTCTTTTATTATAATGTGTAAACACAGTCATAAAATATTGCAATTAAAATAGATTATTGAAGAAACTTGATACCTATTATGAACGCTATAATTAAAACTGTAAAAGAAAGCTAAATCAAGATGTAATTAAAATAAAGTCAAAGTTCATTTAACTGTTATGATAACACTTACTAACAACAGTCAACCGAGTCGTTTGACCCCAACTGTAACTAGAATATCTTTAAAAATCCGGGTTTTTTGTATTTTTACTTCAAAACTCAAAAAATTCTTATGGACCATCGTTTTTAAGAAAAAAATCACAAACATATTGAGTCTCTGTTAGGTCATCAACTTCATCATTTTAGTCGAAATACGTTCACTGCTTGCCGGCCCCAAGTTTAGCTTCATCCAACGGTACTCAATGGTTGTTACTAGATGGATAAATAAGTGATAAACTTACCAATAGCCAAGAGAGTCTTCAACTTAGGATTAGCCTTCTTCAACGCATTGATTCTGTCATACAATCCAGTCTTGCCATCCTTGGTCTCATCATTGGACTCGAAAGAACTGAGCTTGCCCTTCTTCAGCCAGCCGAAAGCGAAGATGATATGGGTGCAGAGATCGGGCTGGATGTCTTCGGGGGTAAACTTGCCGATTTTCGTACGGTATTGAGACCAGTTGGTGTAGTAGCAGACAATCTGGTGGAGAAGGAGAATGTTTATTAGGAGAGGCAGAGTGGTCAAGTGACAATGATGACGTTGAAAATGATCAAGACTTATTATATTTTATATCACTATAAAACCACCCTAAAGCGTGAGACCCTTCTTTCGGTAAGAGATTACTTTTTGATGTTTGACAATGTATATGTTGATGATAGAAATTATTATGAAAACGTAAACACCTAAGTTGCATTAAGAAGATAAATTAATATTTAAGATCACTGGTAATATAGCAGTTTGTGTTATACAAGTTGACTTAAGCATCAACTCCTAAGCTCACATTAGCCACGAAATTGTTCGATGTTATCAAAAATAAATCAAGTAGACTATGTTGAGGCTTCATGAGTTTCGTTATACTCAACTCAAATGGCAATTACATGACGTACCTCTGTAACATGTAAAGATCAGCTCAAATGACTCACTTTTTATAGCTCTCCTAGAAATCATAACAGATTATTTAAAAATTACACTGTAAGTTTCAAAGGATCTTCTAAATAAATATATCAGTAAATATAAGATATATTTACTGATTGACAATCAAATTCGTATTTCGACATCATTTTCATAATCATATGGCACTCAAAGATTTATTGCAAGTTTTATGACTCATTTTGATGAATTCCCTGCATAGAATTCTAAATACGGTGAACGGTTTGAATTCAATTTATTATGCTAAGCAATTCCAAGAAAATTCACATCTAACTGTATTTTTAAAGCGCACAATTATCTTCAAGGATTTTTTGCTCCATTCGCAAACAATATTAAACGTATATTTCTATATTCATATTCTTCAGTAAAGTTTGCGTTCAAGCACTCAGTTATATAACCCACTCCCGTCTACTTCCTAAAAATACCAGCTCATTTAACACGAAAAGTTCCCCGAAATTTTCAATCAAATCTGAACTAACTTTATTTTGAATGTGTAGAACATTCAAAATAAAGTTCCTTTCTGAAGAGTGGAAATATTTAAAATTCAAAAATCTATCTTGAAGACTTTTGCGAAACATTAAACATCTGAAACGCGAATATACTATGCATTATGATCTTTATTCTTATGTGTATAAAGTTCATAGGTATTGAATAAAAATCTTTGTGTAGGCAAATACTTATTTTGAAGGCTAACAACTTCACTTTTACGTTCGAGAACTTCACTCATATCCGTGTTGTACTATTCTTTTACTAAATTACATTTGCATGTTGGATATTGATACTAACGCTTGTATTGTAAGGGATTATGATCTAAAATCATTCATACAGTCTATGTCTCAAGTGTATTGGTCAGTTTGTCACTAGGTTCTCGCAAGGCTCAATTCTTGGTCCGCTGTCTTTTCCATCCGTATTTATTAGAAGGAAGTAAAACCTTTCGAAAGCGATATTTAATATTTTTATTAATAAGTGTTAGTTGATTTTAATTGACTTAAGGAAAACGGGATTTTCTAAATAGATTTTAATTTCATTTTAAAAGGTTAAGTGATAATTAGAAAGCATATTATTACCTTCTATCAGGTATTAATTAACCTTTTAATATGCGCGACGTATGCTGCAATAATAATAATGAAGTGATTCATGAATATTTGAATATTATCCGATTACCTATTTTTAACTGGTGGTATGGTTTCATTTGCCATAGTAGAGTTATTTCCTCCAAATTGGGGATATATTCACTATTTCTTGTATATAGTCTTAAACTGAGAATAAAAATAAATAAAAAACCCTATAGTCTACAACTTATAGTTCATGATAGGTTTAATAGACGTCGTAAACTTTATCAAGGTAAAATTGCTCATGCTGATAGTGATTATTGTTAAAATATTATGAAACGGACGAAAACCAATTATATAATGCAAATAAAAGTAGTAATATGGCTCACCTTGTATCCATCTTTGTCTTTGTGATTATCTGTACCAACAGAGTTATCAAGGATGGCAGAAGACTTTCTGCTGGCTATGGTCGGTCTTCCACGGATCTTGGGCCTGTTCACACTGGCTGATATGATCTGGTCTGAAGACCTGGAGACGCTTGATGTGACTGAGGTGGAAACTTTGCTAGGCTTGCGGAGTCTTCTGCGAACGGCTGTGGAAGAGAGAAAAAGACGGTGTTAAATGATGTTTAGAAGAAAGAAAAACCAGGTAAACGGTTCATCAAGCGATGAGATTTTGTTTTTGACTTTTCAACACAAAATATTTGTAGAATAGGACTTAATTTTGAGTAGCACAGTTGCGTTGTCCATAGAAAAAGAAAGGGATACATAAAAATCAGCACTCAGACTTCATGAAAAGTGAGTAAGTTTTTTATAACTTTAGCTTCTAATACCTGTACATTGGTCGTTGGCCCAAGAAAGATATGCAGCATACCTTCAAAGCACTTATTTTATACTCAGAAAATAGATTTAATTACAAAATACGTAGAAATAGGCCTGGTAATCCCATTACACCCACTTCAAGGTCTTTTTAACCAGGTAAAGTTGAGCAAGACCTAACTTCAGCACCATTACGAGTTATAACTGACCCCTTTATGAGCAAAGCGTGACACATCAAATGAGAAACGTATCAACAGGCTGCAATTGCAAAAGATTATACAAAAGAGGAACAATGCTAGACCATTATCGCTTCGCAATATATCTAGGTCTGATAATTAAAGTTTTCATTGATCCAATTGGGTTACTCAGCAGGTTTTTTTTCATGGCCTGTAAAGTTAGTAACAGACCTGAGGTATTTAGTTTTCCAATATTCACTTTATAACCCCGATAGCAAACCAATTCCACTCCTTCGAACACACGATGAACTACTCTACACCCTACTACCCCCTTATCCCCTCCCTCCCCACTCCTCTTCGCCCCCCTACCTCTACTGTGTAAATAAGCTATTTCTACTTAACCTAACAACATTATCTTAAGTAATATCCTTTATGAGTTAGTTTGTTTGTTCCGCTTTCACTATCCCTGGCTGGAGGCTTTAGTATTAATGTTAAGGCCGCCACAGACAAGTCCGGTTAAGCAGACTACAACCTCCTAGATTGACCTGCATGAGGCCACTCTTAAAAAAAAAGTTTCGCTTTCACGCCCATATTTCGATTTTGATGAAATTTAGTATAAAGATAGGTGGGACCCTAGATACTGAATTTTTTTTAGTACCTATAGGAAATCATCAAATGACTCCTTCCGCTCTGGGCGGAGCGAAGCGTTTCAGTCTGACAATCCCTGTGTCATACTGAAACTGAAAAGTCATCCATACGTGTTCCTCCAAATGCTCTTTGCATTCCAGGTGACTCTTTCGCAAATTCTGAAACACCCTAGATACGGTTAGAGGCTATTTATTTTTGCTAAAATAAAAAATTGGCGTCAAAGTATTGCAGCACATCTGTCATTAAAAATTATGTTGTTGTATGTAACTTCATTAATCATTGACGAATTTAAAATTGGTTGTGTGATCTAATCTAATGCTTGTACAAAATGATTAAAGGATTTAATTACTGTTTGCTTATCATTATTTCTGACCACTCTCGGAAATGACCCTGTCCCTGTCTATAATTAAATATTTACTCAATTTGCTCCTTCCTCAACCAATATTTTACAACCTAACCATATTAGGTATTAGCTACAGGATTTTTCCGATTGATTATTAAATGATATTTATTTTGTAAGTAGGTTGTTAATAACACTTTTACGCGTCAATCTTTTTGGTTCATTTTTAAACTAGATGAGGCTGGTGTTTCCTAGCTGACTACCCTGAGAAAAAACACGGAAATAAACTCAGAGGTCAAAGTCTCTTTTGAAGTCCATACAATTGTACTGATCAAATCATATGAGAACCAGGTAGGTTGATATCGGAGGTGGTCTTTTGAGGAAAGTACCACACAGATTTCAGTGGACCTGATTCCTGTGACCTGTCTCATAATTAACCTTTATACACCGTGTAACAGAATAAACGCAACACCTGAATAGGGTTTATTTTACTCGTCATTATGAACAACTTTTACTATGGGATTAATCCCGAAATCGCGAAAAACAAATCGACTGCCCTTATATTCATGTGCGTATAAATCGACAAAATATACGATTTTTGGGTTTCATCCCACATATTATTTTAGTTATTGCGTTTATTAGATATTGCGTTTATTTTGTTAAAGGTTGTATAGACCTTTTTCCAGATCAAAAGCTTATAGAAATTTACAATAATGTAAATGTAAATTTACAATAATGTAAATTTCTATTAGTTGAACTATTTTCGTTATCAGGGTACTATGACAAGAGGAGCTCGTGGGTAATTAATAACAGCCGCACGGGTCAATCTTCAAGGTTAAGCAACGCTTGCCGAGCTTTGTCTGTGGATGGGTGACCATCTTAACTTACCGAGACTCCTACGTGCCTCAGAAAGCACGTTAAGTCGTTGATCCTGGCTGTCATTTCTAAATCTTTGGCAGTCGTTACAGATAATCCGAAGCCAGAAAATCTGACCAAGGAGAACCGTGTCACCAAGTTAATGGGTTGTGGAGGTCTGGTAGGCAGCCGCTCCACGTAAAATACTAGTATTCAGCTGAATCCAGTTTGACTGGAAGCTGAACCATTTATAGTTGGGAAAAGGCTAGGCAGATGATGAGGGTACTATGACGTTTTAAAGCCATAATGGGTCTATTGAGAAATAGGGACGGAGTTATACAGTACGCATAGCACTGTCCCTTTCTTACAACGGAATCGTGATGACGTTAGGACTTCGTAGAAAGGCCCTTATTGAGAGTAAGTACTCCAAAAGATTGCGTACACAAACAAACCATTTTGCCTCTCAATAATATTAGTTTTGCAAGAACTTTGCAATCTAAAATTACTCGTTGTTCTTAGCCATTTTTTCAGAAAACAGGTAAAGTTCGAAGTTTAGTCTAAGGCTGCCATTCCGAGACACGCGAGCGAGGAAGCGGAGCAGAGTGTGGGGGTAATGTGGAGCGGTGTTGCGGACTGTGTCTGCCCATTGATAAGGGGCTAGGTTGTGCGGAGTGCAGTTTACGGAGCTAGGCCGAGTTATTTGACCTGGCAGCCAGTTTTTACCGCTTCCCCGCTCCGCTGCCATGCTCTGCTTCCCAGTTTTGTTTGAATTTTTAAACTAGTTCGCAAATTCCTGTCCAACGAAGCGGAGCGGAGATTTTTTACAATTATATTATTTTTTTTAGAACGTTTTTCATTGGTTTATATTGGCACAGCTCTGCTCCGCTCCTCTCCTCTCCGCACCAGTAGACGATCAGCCTCATGACCGGGCTAAAATTCAACCTCACATTCTCATTTCGGAAGTCGGAGGTGACAATCTTTTCCTCTAATCCTGTTTCAGGAACTATGGGTAAGTAAACTAAAATGCTTCAATCTTAACATCAAAGACTTTGTGCTCGCACCTAATTTTTCCATTCGATTTAACTTCAAAGGTAGGCACGTTGCGTTTAGTTGGCTTAGTGATGTATTGAACGTAAGCTACAGGGTGGGTTCAGTTAAGCTTTGTAATCTTCACGCTCGTTTCAGCATTTTTATGTGTTGAAGAATAAAATGGAGAGAATAAAATAGATACCAACAGATTTCATAGATTTTAGAGGGTCTGAAGAATTTTGAAAACGTCAATTCTAATATTTTTTAATCGACTCTGTCAATAAAAAAAAATGCATTGGGTACTATTAGGTACCCAGTAAATAAGTTAATAGGAAATACCGCCCAAGTGCGAGTCTGACTCGCATGCAAAATGTTCCTAACGAATCTCATTTTTGAAACATTTTACTTTCAAACCATAGACTTCTATTTAGGTTTTCCTGAAATCTATGGGCAAAGAACAATTTTATTGTCTGTTGCTTTTTTTAAATTTTAGACTCTGCAGCTTTTAAAATTATGAAAAAATATGTTCAAAACCCTTACAATACGCCTTTTCATGGGATGTGTCACAAAACTTTTTTTTTAATTTTCTAATTTGCTCCTCAAAAAGTGACCTTATTTTCAAAATTTATTTATTTGCATCCGTGTGTGTTTGGGTCACACAAGATTATATGTGTACCAAATATCAACTAAATCGGTCCAGTAGATTCGGAGAAAATCCGCTGTGACAGACGAACATGCAGACAGACAACCGATATATGATCCTATAAGGGTTCCGTTTTTACATATACAGATAGAGGTTTGAAAGTCTAGAAAGCAGAAAAACCTACTGTTAACATTAAAACTGTAATTTTCACCAATATTTTCATTTAAAGTCGCACGCTCCTTAAATTGTGCATACCCATGACTCACCTAAAAAGTCGTGTATCTCCCTCATGTGCAATGCATTTAAACAGCAAACAAGCAGACATTTTAAAACAAATAGGTAGAATTTCGGAACTAAAGCTATAACACCTTTAGGAACATTTTTGCAAAGCCATTCTTCCAATATGTTCCGAGTAATAAACTTGCCGTACACTTTGAATTCCAAACGCCCTTATGGGACACCCTGTAACTGATGGCGGGCAGGTTTACACTGGAATTTCTATTTAAAAACTGGGTGCGTAAGGTTGATTTTTGTATGGCAAGTAAATATATTTTTCCCCACAAAAGAAACAGTTTTAATGTATGAGTTTAGCCAGGGTGTTTGTTTTGAGAACGCTAGCTTTGTCCAGGGACAGATGAAAAGTTTATTTTGTATGATGTATCTAGAGGAGGATGCTGGATGAGTGAAACGGGACATTAATTTTCAGTTTGAATTTCTTATTTCATATTCGTTTATTTGCATTCCACAAGATGTTAACAAAAGCCTTAGTTGCTGGACACACAGAAAAGACGTAAGACGATAACGAGGGGCGCCGTAGCGACTTTTTAAAACATAATATAGAAAAGACGAGGCGCGGACGTGACGCTGAGTGCCGCTAGAGTTCCGAAGATGAAGATGAGGTTAATTATGGTGGTGTAATTGTGTGTGACAGCGACGCGCAAGTCCCGGCACCCGCGCCCCTGTTCTCGCCCGTCCCTCGTCCGCTCGCGCCCGTGCCCCGTCTTTTCTGTATGTTTTACAATAAGTGGCAGACAAGTAAGCGTCGTGTCTGCGCCCTGTTTTTTTTCCTATACGTTTTGCATCGCGACACTTCAATACATTTTGTATGAAAGGGACGCGGAAGAGACGTATGTCCCCGGCCTCGTCTTACGTCTTTTCTGTGTGTCCAGCGCCTTAGAGCTAAGAGCCGTTGTAGACCCTGTCAGGGCACAGCAACAGTTATTGTGAAAACATAGATACTTTTATATAGGTACATACAGTTAACAATTGAAATCATAGAAACTACATACTCGTACTTATGATGTTACTGGTTTAGTTTTAATTTATTTTGGTGGGTGGGATGATAGTGGATAGCATATTATATTATAATGCTTTACGCACAATATGCACATACCTAAATGTGTATGAGGAGTAATGTGCAGAATGAGCCTACTTAATTTTTACAAATTGATTTCCGATTTTTCTTAAACAAATTGTTTAGCCTAAATCAATCAAGAATAATTAAGTAGATTGTGTCGTGCATTTTTATTGTATTGAAGAATAAAATATTTTAGATACTTAATAATAAAAGGACTACCTATAATGCACTACAATGTTTACAAGTTGATCAATCTTCGTGCCCTACAAAGTTATTGTAATTTACGACTCCGTGATTTGAGAAATTAATCTGCATCTACAAAGTTCATATGGGTGGTAATTAAAATAGTGGATGTTGAGATTTGACCAAGAGTGTAAGATGTTTCACCATAAACTCGCATTTCCTTTAATGAATCAAAATATCCTAGTTTTTTCTTAACCTGGCATCTAGAACCACAAGAAAGAAAATCTAAAAATAAAAGAATAACTTCACAGTGCGGTGAGGAACAAACTCCCCAGTTCTTCTTCGCTTGTTAGCATTGCTTCTAGTAAAAAAACAAAAAAAAATCTAAAGTTTCTTTGTTCTGATAAGTTCTGCATTTCTGAGTCTGACTACAGTGTACCTCACTTTCATTTAATAGAATTTACATGAAAGTAATGATGATAATTATCATGTGTTGTGTGAATATAATGATACGACCTATTAACGGAAAATTTGGAGTCACCGTGGCCCTGGAACGCAAAGGGCATTAGGAGGAGCACAGATGGGTTTTAGTCAGTAAGACTCTGACACTCCCTTCCGCTTTACCCAGAGCGAAAGGAGTCATTTGATGATTTCCCATCCATAAAAAAGGGTAATCTATACTACTATACTAATATTTTATGTGCGAACTACAGAATGGATCTTGATGAAATTTGGCACAGAGGTAGATTATAGTCGGGAATAACACACAGAATACTTTATCTCGATAGTATGTTTCCTTGGGATAATTTTCAACATTAACGCGGGCGGAGCCGCGGTCGGCAGCTAGTGCTACAGAAAGAGGACAATATCAAATAGTTTGACTTTCAGTACCTAATTTATTTTCACTGAACCCTAAAACAGATACGTTACCACGATCCAATTAATAAGCCCGGCTGTTTACCCGCAGTACACACGAAGGGATTTGCATAAAAAACATCACAGAACGAATTCTGTGCGCGTTCGCGATTCAAAGCTATCACGCACACAGTTTAGACAAATCAGACGGTAAATACGTCTGCTCTTTCATGAAAAACATAAATCTAAAGAGAGAATTGTATGGATAAGCTCCTGGTTAAAAAAAAACTTTCGGAATTAGGATGGTTTGAGTAGGTAGATCAAAATATAACCAACTAGCTGTGCCGTGCGGTTTTACCTGCTGCTCGGCTTTTAAAGGTCGTAGCGTGATGTTAAATACCCTAAAATCTTTCTAAAGAACTGGGCTAGCAAATGCAAAAAGATGAATGAAATCGACGAGTCCTGAAAAAATGGTTAAACTGTCTTGGACCCTGCAACAAAATAAACTAGAAAATAACAGTAAGACTACCATAATTTCCACTCACACAATTTTAATTCACACATCACTATAAATGTATAAGATATAAATGTGTAAAACCCAGTAGCCTTAGACAGTTTGTTTACCCAACTAATCACGCACTTACGATCATTAATACACTGCTTCCTTTCTCGTATAGTTTCAAGGTACACCGGCGCAATTAAATGAATTAACATCAGTCATTAGGCTGCGTTTCCACCAGAGATGAGCGAGGATGCGTAGCGAGGCATGTGTTTGTTATGAATCAATAGAATTGATTTATTTACTTCACGCATCTTCGCACATCCCTGGTAGAAACGAAGCCTTAATACGGGCTGTAGCAAAGTCGTCAATTTGAATTTGCTCAGTTTTATGAGTAAATTTTCAGGGTTGATGTGCATTTAAGGTAATAAAAAGAGATGGCTATGCGAGGAGGGAAAGACTAAAGAAAACACGGATGGACTATATGAAAGAGAATACGGCAAATTGGAGATGACTCCTGAAAATATGTATTGCCGATCCCAAATAAATCTACAAAAAACATACATACATACGCTCGACAAACATTATCCTCCTTTTGACGCAGTCGGGTAATTAATGGTGAGAAGGCTGAACTAAATTCTGGCTTAAAAAATATCAAAACCAATAAGACGATAGACTGAAATTTGACCATAACCAGAAACGAAAAATTACGAGTAAAATAATTGGCTCATCGGTCAGGTCCACCCTAAAACCGACTCCCGATAAAAAAGCGTGTTTTTAGGTGAATAAATTGCCGGAATATCAGCAATATATCTTCGACCGTGTCCAGTCAGGACATGTCCAGACACAGCCGCATAACCATAATTTTGGGCTACAAACAAATCGTTCGCAGGATATATGCGCATCTAGCCATCAAGGTTGTTGTTGTATACCTGGCGGAATCTATGGCGCTAGTTTTTGATACGGGTCTGCGGACGGCGAACGTTGGGTGGCTCGCCGTTCGATCAGAACCAGGCCCAGGTCAACGGTGCGTTGTATTCCACGCGGGCCTTAAAGAGATTTCAGCATAGAAGACGGTGTCCGCTTGGGCCAGAGCCAAGGTTGCGGCATTGGTTCAAAAAACTCATCGCGGCCCTGGAACGCAAAGGGCAAGGAGGAACACGGATGGGTTTAGTCAGTAATAGTCTGACACTCCGCCCAGAGCGGAAGGATTCATTTTTATGATTCCCCGTCCATAAAAAAGGCTAGAATAATGACGAATATGGTAAAATAATTAAAAGCTCGCCAATGAGTGACAGTCTGAACTCTTAGGCCTATATTCTAAGTTCTTTTTTGTCACATTCATTCATATTTGAGACGAGGAAATGACTAAGAATAGAAGCGTTATATGTATACTTGTTTGACATAATTGAAGTAGAAAAAAAATTTTGTGCAAATGTTTTTTCTACTAAGGCACAACAGAACTTAAGACCTCATGTTTAAAACATTAATTTGACTCAGGGACATCTTGTTTAGGGGTCAGGGAAGCAATGTTAATGTCGATTTCTTTTTTGGGTGTTGAAGAGCTTCCATTTATAACAGCTTCCATTTTTTTTTTAAATCTATTTTGTCATTCTGCTGGGCAAAGACCTCTCCCATATTCTTCCAGATACTCTTTTCTTGCGCCACCTCGAACCAGCTTTCGCGGTGTGCGCTCAAGTCATCTGGCCACCGCGAGATGACGACTGACGTACCTATGTGATAACGATTTTATTTTATGTCATTGTAGGCTTACAAACATGAATATTGTCTAAGTACAAAAATTCAGATGGCGGGATGGCATTCTGTCTATCAACGTTGTTTTGGAAAAAAAAATGGTGAAATGTTCGGAAGCCTTTGCACAATCCTACGTCTGTTTCGGAAAAATGTTACTGCGAATTTGATATTGGAATTTGATTTTTGGCAAATTTTGTTTTTATTTTGTGTTCCTTTTCTTGAATAGTTGTTTGTTTTGTTGTCAATCAAATTCCAGGAATAGCTCTTTGACGATATTTTCATGGAATGCAGGCCTTTGTTTCAAGATTTATTTTGGTTTGTATATTTTATACTCATTTTTTGAAGTCTGATTAATAAAACTATTGATTTTTGTGTAGTCCAGCTTCTTGAATAACTTAAATAAAATCTTTAGTTTGAACCACTTTGATTTGAAAATAAATAAAGTGTATTCTTTCAACGAATTCATTAGAAATGTCCATCTAAATATTCTCAAGAAACATCTAGATTTTGCTAGCTTTGTTACACAATATTATTTCAATTTATTTTTTAAGAAAGTACCTATCTACGTCTATCAATTTTGTTTCATAAAATTGACGCTGAGATCAAAGGTCCTGAAATCTAATAAGTGTTCCTTCTACTGAATTAATTAATAGTCTAGACAGGTATCGATAAAGAGACATACGTTACGTTTTAAATTAACTTAATGGAGACCCTAAAAGGCAATTATAAAGTAATTTAAAAATAATTTGCCGATAGAAAATGCTACTTTTATTTTTTCATCATATAAAATCGTACATAATAATTAGAGTAGCGTAGTATATAATTACTTATACACTAAAAACTAATCAATATTTTCATTTAATATACCGCTTATAGTCCACGAAGGATAGTGGGTAGTCCACACGATACAGATGATACAAACTTTTTGTCTGCGCAACAAAGCAATCCAGAAAACTGTCTGTGTGATAGATTTTTTATTCAAAGATCAGTGTCTGTGCAGAGGATCATTCGGTTTCCTTCAAAAAGCTGAATGGTGCTGATTGCTTTTTCTTTCTTTGCATTGTTCTCATATATAGAAAGAACAAGGATAATGTAACCAGGATTTTTGTAAAACATAAAATGGTTTAAAAGAGTGTCCGTGGAGTTTCTTGCACGTTCTTCTCCATAGAGATATCCGCTTTGGAACGTGCAAATAGCTTCATGTTTTTGATTGACTGACTTTGAAAATTCAAAAGTACTTGTGAATGGTTTATTTGAAATAAATGCTTTGACTTTGAGACAAAAGTCTGTCTCGTGAGGACCCACAACAGAAATGTAGACATAGTATACCTACTAGAACTCTTTTTTCTAGGCGAGTTATGCGCTCATGCGCATAGTTTGACCATGTATTGAACAGCTGATTTCGTGGTTGCTCCATTAGTAAAAGCTGTTCATAATGATGAGTACAGTGACTCCTTAAGACAAAAAAAACAAACTATTTATTTCAACTTGCGTTCATTAAAATAATACATTTAAATAACGCTCAATCTTTTTGAGGTAAGATAATGTGCGCTATCGATTTAGATATATGTTACTCGCTCACAGGGCTAAGAGATATTGCATTTATTCTGTTACACGTTGTATAAATAACAGCATAATTATGTAAAAGCTAAGACACCAACCAACACTCCCAGGAGTGAATCTTGATTAAAAGAGAACTGTTTATCATTCCACCCAGGTAGGACGGTTCCGTAAGGGGTAGACGATAGGTTGGCAAATTGGCTCTACGTGGTGTAACTAGCCTCCCCGTCAACATGAAACAGGAAGTGTTTTATGCTGAATTAAATTAGGTGGGGAAGTGTTGCAACAATGTGTAACTTTCAATTTAGCTTAAATAAGAGGTGGTATATTTTTAGTAGACGTATCTAGTCTATGTTCTGCGTGATAATTATGTTTGTGGTGAGCATGTGTATAGTAGACCTGCTTGTGTTAAGTTTTGCATTCAAGATTGGACTGTTTACTGAAAAATGTAGACGGCGCGCAGCTAAATTAAAAGTTAAGCCAAGATTTAAGATGAGAGACTGATTGTGTTATTTTGTTGAACAGTAATTATTGTTAAATTCAATATTAAAAAGGTGATTTATTTCAATTGGTCGAAAATATAATTATGGTGATTTATAAAATATGAGCGGGTAACCCCGAATAGGGTAGCAAGTTTGCGTCTACGCCGTGACAGCTGGCATTCTTTTGACAGACAGCGTACGAAGTGCACGCGTGCTAACCTATTGGCTCATAATCTAGTTTCATCTTGTGTTTTACCGTATATTTTGTTTACAAATGTAATCGAATGAAACGAGGGACTGTTATGAATCACAAACGTGCTATTATTTCAACGTTTCTTCTATAACACGCCCATGATGGATGACTATCACAAAGACCGCTCCGCTGTCCATCCTGATACTCCGTTATACTTATCTCTACTTTCCTACTTCCTTACTTCCCTACTATATTATATTATATTTATGTATATTTTTATATTATTGTACATAATATTATAAATGCGAGAGTGACTCTGTCTGTCGGAAACAGCTGAACGGATCATCATGAAATTTGGCAGAAATATAGCCTGGGATGACATGAGCTACTTTTTTACGCAATAACTGACATTTACGCTGGCAGAGCCGCGGGCAAAAGTAAGTAGTCTATACCAACTTAATGAGGCAAATACCGACTCGATTAGAAGATTTTCTTAATTTATTGGCAACATTTCAGGGTCCCGTAGTAAAAGTTGTTCATCTACTTACATCCATTTAATTTATAGCGCCAATGAAATGTGTCATCTCTTAGGTATTTGCGAACGATATTAGAAATACCTAATGATTTTATAAAAGTTTAATTCACATTGTTGAAGGATGTTATCTTTACAGCCAGATAATTAAGATTATTATGATTTCAATATATTTCTTTATATAGCGTAATTATTAACACAGTCTGAATGACTGAGTATCATGAATTAAATTCCAAACAATTGTTGCATAATTCATATATTTTTAATAATACACAAAAAAATATGTAAATGCAAAAAATGAAAAAGTAAAGAAAGTAATTATAAGGCATCTAAAGATTCATTCAAGTAGCTGTCAATTGAAAAATTGCCCAAAAACCACGCAGCATTGCCACGTTGTAAGCCAATTTGCAATTCAAATAAATGTACATTTATAAATAACCGATGTCAACCACAAGATTAGGCCTTTGACAATAACAACATTACTAAACACTTCAACATTTCAAGTAGATGACCACAGTCAAATAAATAAACATATACATATATTTGACCATATCAGTGAACAGTTTTCGTACTAATTTACATACGATGTGGCCTAGTATGCTAAACACAAGATGGAAGGTCATGCAAAGAGCATACCTGAATAGTTTTGGGTCTTAGATCCTAATTTAACTGTTAAATAATTCTAGAAATTTCTAAGACCGTTTAAGTCTTCGTGTCTAAGATTTTTGGTCCAGAAGTTAAATTAATCGGCTTTAGAACTACTGTCTACATTATGTTTTGTAATCTTGTATTTATTTGCCTCATTTAATAATATTTCAAGTCATGAAAATGTAATGGATTTTTTCCATCAGGATGTTGTTAGAACAAGTACTAGAACCTGAGGTCTGGATTTCTGACTAGTTGAATGGCTATGATATTTTAACTGGACCGATTCAGTTTTTTTTTTTGGTACACATGAACTTTTGAGATACAAATAGTACGGACACGTACCGAAAATAGTTAATTTGGAAAAGGGTCACTATAATGCGGATTCTGTTCGAAAGAGTTACCGCGGCCCTGGAAAGCAACTAGGAGGAGCACGGATGGGTTTTAGTCAGTAAGAGTCTGACACTCCCTTCAGCTCCGCCCAGAGCGGGCGGAGTCATTTGATAATACCCTATCCATAAAATCCCTTCCTTTTGGGTGACAAATTAGAATATTATTTTGAAAAATAGTTTTTTCATCAGTGTGACTAAATATAATATTATTAGAAATACAGAAAGCAGAAGAGAAGGGTGGCGACCGCGTACCGGAAGACGCAGCGTTGGAAGGCCTCCCACAAGGTGGACCGATGACCTGGTGAGGGTCGCGGGTAACCGATGGATGCGAGACGCACAGGACCGGTTGTTGTGGCGACACTTGGGGGAGGCCTATGTCCAGCAGTGGACGTCTTTCGGCTGATATGATTATGATGATGATGAGAGGAGGAGGGTAGAGCTTGTGGCTAAATAATAACAGCCGCACGGGTCGATCTTCAAGGTTAAGCAACGCTTGCCGGGGTCGGTTTGTGAATGGGTGACCTATTTAAAATTTCGAGACTCCTCCGTGTCATTTGTAGATCCTTGGCAGTCGTTACGGATTGTCAAAAGCCACATAAATCTGACACCAGTCTTCTCAAGAAGTACCGTGTTACCCAGTTAATGGATTGTGGAGGTCTGGTAGGCAGCCGCTTTACGTAAAATACTAGTATTCAGCTGAATCCGGTTTGACTGGAAGCCGACCAATAAAGGTGGGAAAAGGCTAGGCAGATGATGATTGAGAAATACAGAAAGTAGTTATGGCATGAATTGCCTTACTAAAGTTGAAAGACGGTTGCCAGACTTCTGTTTGTAACTGAAAACATAGACCGTCCTTGATATTCGTATCATAGCAAGATCGCAATCTTCTGGGATGAATAGAACTCAAATTCAGTTCGAATTGAAATTCAGCGTGCAATCCGCTTGTGAAATGATTTCAGCGAGAACCTCTCCATTTTGTTTTAGTTGTTGCAAAAGTTAACCGGTTCTTAAAAATATTTTTGCATCCTGGAAGGTTTAGAATTCCAGTCATATTTTATGTTAGCCTTTGAGTTATTATCGCCAAACCTTGTGACGTTCGACGGCATCGTCAAATTAACTTCAATTTCATTTGGTACTAAGAATCTGCTATTAAAAGATAACTTTGATCGAACTGCAGTAACCTATGCTTATTTAAGTTTAATCATATTAAATTATACCAACTTGGATTTTTTTTTTGAGAAAATTTAAATGGGGTTAGTTGTAAGACTAAAATAGTCAATAAGACCGAATAATAACAACGAAGAGCTCGTGGCTAAATTATAACAGCCGCATGGGTCAATCTTCAAGGTTAAGCAACACTTGACAAGGTTCGTCTGGGGATGAGTGACCATCTTAACATACCAAGACTCCTCCGTGCCTCGGAAAGCACGTCAAGACGTTGGTTTCGGCTGTCATTTGTAGATCTTTGGCAGTCGTTACGGATTTTCAGAAGCCAGAAAATCTGACTCCAGTCTAACCAAGAAGTACCGTGTTACCCAGTTAATGGGTTGTGGAGGTCTGGTAGGCAGCTGCTCTACGTAAAATTCTGGTATTCAGGTGAATCTGGTTTGACTAGGAACCGACCCCAATTTAGTTGGGAAAAGGCTAGGCAGATGATAAAGACCGAATAATAATGTAGGTATATCATTGGGTCGAGGAGATTATGATGCAGTTGAATACTGTACAGGGCTTAATATAATAAGGCTGTTATACGTGATGAACTGACGATGATGAGAATTTAGTGATATGTTAAAATAAATAATTATTATGTTAAGGCCGTTACACAGTGGAAACTAGAGGACGCCGTCGCCGAGGAAGGCTTAAGATACGCGTGACGACTTAGAAGCATTCATACCGGATTGGTCAGATAATATGTCAACAGACAAGGAAGAGTGACAAGGTCTGAAGAAGACCTCTGCCCAGCATATATCGATACCAGAAGCATCAATTAACGTAAGCGACATTTTAGAATTTATGATACTGCCACTTGAGGTAATCGCTGAAAGGTTCATTTTGGCATTTTGGGTAAATGTCCCTTACGCTAACTGATACTTCAGGTATCGATATGTTTGGGTACTTACTGGTTGAATCTGATGTAGGTGCAATGACAGCGACTATAAGTAGGACTGTGACTGCCCACGGGAGCAAACTTGGTGGCCACTGGAACAAAAGATAATTAATTGTTAGTATTTATGTATTACCGTGTACCGGAAGACGCAGCGTTGGAAGGCCTCCCACAAGGTGGACCGATGACCTGGTGAGGGTCGCGGGTAACCGATGGATGCGAGACGCACAGGACCGGTTGTTGTGGCGACACTTGGGGGAGGCCTATGTCCAGCAGTGGACGTCTTTTGGCTGATATGATGATGATGATTTATGTTTTCATAATATACTCGGTATTATGCCTGTAGTCCCCAAAGGGTAGATGAGAGAGCTACGTTTATGTGTCACATAATAAGGCGAGGGCATATAATAGTAATAAATTATTTATAACGAGTACCAATAAGACTCAAATAGTGTTAGTAACAAACATAAACTTACAACTATTTTAGTGAAACAATACAACAACACATAAAACAAAACAATCATTACTTCAGCATTCGAGCTGAGATACTAGAGCAACGATTTACGACACAACAGTCAAGACTGTCAGCGATCATGCCCAGGATGCTGTTGGAACTGGCTCGCACCCTGCGCACCAAGGAGGCACATCTTTTACGCATCAATGCATAAAAGCAATCAACACGCAAACATCCCTGATGCGCTACAGAAACGAGGCAGCCCCATCAGCACCCTGAAAGCATTACTATACTGAACGCGAAGGGCACTGTACGATCTCTGCGTAAAATGTACCCACAGGATATGATAAGCCGAGTTTATTAACAGTATTTATCATTCTAGAAGTATTTTCCTCAAAAAGAGTTAATTTAATGCATTAAAACTTGTATTTGAATTAAGTGGCTGCGAAGTTTCTAAGGAACTAGAAACTTCGTAGCCAGTTCTTTTTAACCGACTTCAAAAAAAGGAGGAGTTTCTCAATTCGGTTGTATATATTTTTTTTTTTTTCTGCATAAGATCATTTTCAAACATTTTTACTGTTTTTTTTTTTGGAAATCTGAACGATCAAAGTTTAATGTAAATAATTTTTATTTGATTTTCACATCAATCGGGAACAAATTCAGATTTCGGGCTGCTACTGAAAAATTCCAGATGGGAAACTTAATCCCTGTCTACCCGGGGAATCGAACCCAGGCACTCAATCTCGTGAGTAGTCATCATCTGCCTAGCCTTTTCCCAACTATATTGGGGTCGGCAGTAGTACTTGAGAATAATAAACCAAAAAAATATTTATTGTCACAAATAATAAACATTTTTCATTTTTTTTTTTATATAATAAACCAACGAGGCAGAGTTTAGTAATCAATTAAAATATTGATACCAATATTCCAGATTCAATCTAGTTCATGATGGAGCCATGAATAATAAAATGGCTAAAATTAATGGTTTTATATTAATAATAATCTGGTATGAGAAATGGATTCTGGAAATCGACGAGTTTTTCAGATTATAATAGACTGTGGGTTAATTGCTGGCCCTAAATCATACGAGGGTTTTCGAACTAACACAAAAAGTAAATTAAATCAAGTGAACGTATGAATAACAATGTTATTTTTACGTTTCAAACAGAACACTTATGGAATACATTTGCCCTTACCCGTGTCGGTAAGATATACTTTGTCTACTTTTAAAACCACATAATATGGTAAAATATCACTATAATAGTCAAATATCTACAGAGTCTTTATCTACTGTTCGTATGTTTGTAAGTTTTCCGTCAAAATTTGCAGAACCTTTTTCGACCATTTGCTGGTATCCGATTGAGCTGAAATTGCAAACAGCTTTATCATCTGTTGACAATACAATGTGCAATACTCAATATTGTATTAATTTCAAAAAGGTCGCCGCTCCAAGATGGCGGATCACATATTTTTTTTCAACCTCCTTCATCATCTGCCTAGCCTTTTTCCCAACTATATAGGGGTCGGCTTCCAGTCAAACCGGATTCAGCTGAATACCAGTATTTTACGTGGAGCGGCTGCCTACCCGACCTCCACAACCCAGTAACTGGGTAACACGGCACTTCTTGGCAAGACTGGTGCCCGATTTTTGGGCTTCTGACAATCCGTAACGACTGCCAAAGATCTCCAAATGACAGCCGGGACCAACGGCATAACGTGCTCAACCTCCTTAATATGAGTACTATATGAAAGGGCTTGAAAAGTAGACAACGATAAAGTTAATAACATAACACTAAATTCAATATAGCTGCTACATAAAAGCTTGTTTTTATAGTAAAATTTATTATTTACAACCTGTATTTAGTATAATCTCGTTCTAGTTAAGGCAATGTTCTTTCAATCAATTACTAACCTTGACATTTTCCACAAAATATTTTATTTCGAACACGAAAAATTCTCAAGAGAGTCTAGAACAGTCTTTCATAAATATTTACACCCACTCCTGTAGGTCAATGTTATCCTGAATTTTGTAATATATTTCACGTGACGTACGGGGGAAAGGCTGTGACAAAAATACGTAATATTTTTACCATATCTCGTCACACTCCTCGCTTTAATATTTTCGTAAGTGGTTCGTGCCGCAGGACCTTTGGGACAGGTCATACTGTAAGCGATTATTTTGTTTTTACCCAACTGACGTTGTCAGAAAGAGGGTAATGTTTTCCGAGCGTATGTATGTATGTCCATTTCTTTGGCACTCCCTGCAGCCGAAACGGCTGGACGGATTTTGACGTATGAGGTGTCGTTGAATTCGTCGGAATGATGATAGTGACATAGGCTATATACATTTTAAAAATGGCACTCGCAAATGAAAAAAAAATGTAACATATTAAAATGCAGGAAATAAAAAATTACTTTGTCAAAAAACCCGATCGACGCAGTTTGTGGCCTCGGATCTGTGATTGAACTGCATCAGACTGCTTGAAAAGCTACTTGTCTAGAACTTTTTAGTCGTTTTTAGCGGTCAGGTTTTTTGACAAAGTATTTTTTTTGTTAGTGCCAATTAATCTGTAAGTTTTAGGTTTAGTTTTGTTTCCGATAGTGTAAAAACCACCCATTGTATACTTGTTTTTATGAATGTTTAAAGATAGACCTATTAAGAGGTGTTCAATAATTATATAAAAATCAGATCGTACCTTTAAACGATATTATCCAATCAAGCGATTTACGATATATGGTTTAATAACCAAAAAACGGTTTTACACCCATCGATGAATAATTTATTATCCAAATACTTACACATAAACTTCGGGGGTCGTTCGTTCAAGGGTAATTAGGTGACTTTTAGACTTGCATGCTTCATTGGCAACCACATCATCGTTTACCATGGGATGAGATTGTGGAGAAACGCAAAACCGGTAAACTAAAAAACAAAACTCAAACGTAACATCACCTTCCCCTACACTTCATGATTGTTTACAATTCTGTGTTTCAGCAGATGCTTGTAATAATGTATTTAATAAATGAACAAAAAAAATTACAATGACACTACAAACCTACCAATGAGATAATGCTTTCAACCGTCTCACGACACAAACTTTAATTAAAAAAACTCTAGTTCTCTCCTCCCCGCCAATCGCTCTCACAAGGACCCACTTCAAGATTACAGTTTCAGTTGGCCGTCAACACGTCACTGCTATGAATAATGCAGCAGCGAGACGCGACCCCCGTATTGAGATTATACAAGCAGTGTCTACGTACGACAGACTTGTAATAGTTGCTGTATGAAATATGTAAAGGAGTGTTAGGTCTTATATTGATCTGGAGTGGTTTTCGTTGTAAGAACTTCAGAATTTGTACCTAAGTTTTCGCTTAGGATTTGCACAATTTAATTCCGACAATCCCGTTCTATTATCGGACTATAAGATGTGCGTCACACGGTATATGGTGGACACCCTAACTATACTAGGACTCTTTTATCCTGCACGTCTTTGTTCTCACATATGTATTATTTTAATATGAATGATGTAACCATAATTTTGTAATATATAATATAATATTGTATCTTTTAAAATATATATATATATATATTTTAAAAGAGTGTCCGTGGAGTTTCTTGCACGTTCTTCTCCATAGAGATCTACGCCTTGGAACGTACAAATAGCTTCACCTTTTTGACCGACCGACCTTGACAATTCAAAAGTGCCTGTAAATGGTTTAATTGAAATAAATGCTTTGACTTTGACTTTGACTTTGACTTTGATACACAAAACGTTTTAGGAATAATTTTAGTGCGAATAGCTAAAGAGTAGAGTTCCTAGCCGGAGTCTGCGGTTCCTAATAGCTATAACCTGGAAGTTTGTAAGTCAAGTGTGAATAGGTTACTTCTAGGCAAAATGCTCCATCTTCGATCACATCATCCCTTACCATCACTATGTTACTGTACTATTTAAGCTATACATCAAATTGACCACAATCCCTGAACCATCAGGTTTTGTAATCAAATCTCTCTTTGCCTAGCCTTTTCCCAGCTATATTGAGGTTGGCTCCCAGTCAAACTGCATTCAGCTGATTACCAGTATTTTACGTGGAGCGGCTGCTTACCACACCTCCACACCACAACCCATTAACTGGGTAACGCTGTACCTATTTCTTGGTGTCAGATTTTCTGGCTTCTGACAAACCGTAACAACTGCTAAAGATCTACAAATGGCAGCTGGGGGCCAAAGGCTTAACGCGCTTTCCAAGGCACGAAGAAACCTCGAAATGTTAAGGTGAAAGCGCCAGGGTAGCCCGCGAAATTCAAATTTTCATACGTTTTTTACAATTTACAGGTCAATATCAGGTTGTATATTGGTCAAAATATGATTCGCGGCCGTAGCAAGTACGTACTTACGGAACTGTAATCATTAAAATCATCAATACAACTCTCTCAGTTAAAATTGATGCCAAATGTTGTATTTCATGAAATCATAACATTTGTCATCAATTCTAACTGAAGGTATTGATGATTTTAATGATTATAATTCTATATCTACATACTTGCTACGGCCTGACACTGACCTGCAAATTGCAAAAAACGTAAGAATAAAAAAAATTGAATTTCGCGGGCTACCCTGGCGCTTCCACCTTAAGTTGGTCACAAACCGACCTCGGCGAAGATCGACCCGTGCGGCTGTTATTATTTATTATCCACGAAATCCTCCTACTATAGTAGGCGCCAGATAAATGAAGAATAACGGTCATTGACCTTTCCTTAATATCTCTTCGTAGGTACTCCCGGAAAGTAAATAATTTATGAATCGTGTTTCATAACTAGAACAGTAAGGATCAAGATAGATGTCGATTCAGGACAGCTTTATGTCATTATTTCTGTTTTTGAAATTAAGTGTGTCAAATGACCGTTATTCTTCATTTATCTGGCGCATACGATGACGATGACGACGATGATGACGACGTCGATACGACGATACATACGATTACTAAATACCAATCCACAACCGAAAATCAATAATTCCAACATTGAATAGCTAAGTCCGACGCATTGTTTGATCCGGTCATCTTCAGCAGCGGTATCAAAGGATAGCAGAACCAATACAAGTTTGAACAACGTCCGTTTAATTAGTACAGCTACTGGACAAGTCTATTGTTCTCATGGACAGATGCCATGGAATTTAATCGAATTTTGTAGACTTATTGTGAAGGGAACTGAAACTGATGAAATTTGCTTGTAAACAGATGTTTTTAGACTATTGTTTACTTTTTCATAAGAGCTTTTTAATACTGCTGTTTGTGTATGTGAGTTTATATGTTTGTCAACGCACCCACGATACAGGAGAAATTCCTAGAGTGGGGCAACTTTAAAACAAAAAAAAATAAAATGTTAATAATGGTTTATTCATCTTAACAAATATTCCTTAACCTAATGATTGGAGCCTGCTGCAAAAACAAGCCTGTGTTAGGAGTCTCCGCTTTTCCATATCTTATGTAAGTAACAACTAGGTATTAAATTGTTTATGTAGGTATACGTTGCAGCCAACTAGTTTAACCATGTCAAAGGTAAAGAGCGAAGGCCTCACCCATATTCTTCCAGACACTCTTTTCTTGCGCCACCTCGAACCAGTATTCGCGGTGTGCGTCTAGATCATCTCGCCACGTTTTTATATTTAAATATTTTTAAACTTAAAGACTGAGACTAAGGGCCAATGTCACCAAAGCAACTGAACGCGATCAGCGAATAAACCAAGTTTATGAGCTGTCAGTGTCATTATTTTCCTATGGAATATTGACACTGACAGCTCTTGAACGCAGTTTAGTTGTACTGATCGCGTTCAGTTTCATTGGCGAAATCCGCTCTAAATCTAAAATAGTTAAAAAAAATGTTAGTGCTTTTGCGTTTTTCTCATTTTTGGGTGAGTTTTAGAAGTAGATGTCATAGTAAAATTGTGGCAGAAAGCATGTTACAGACTTAAAAATAAATCAGCTTAATCGGTGTTCTTCAGGGAGATATTTTATCTTCTAGGCATCGCTGAAAGATACTTTTAATATACACTGGTTCCGATATTTTTCTTAATGTCATTAGAAACCTATTTCTAAAACTGAATTTACTGAATTTTAAGTATTATTACAAAGATAACAGCTAAGTTGTTTAATTAACAATCAACGGCTTATTGAGCATATGTATGTTCATATTTTGCCCCAAATTTTAAACAAATCCTTATTAGTTGGGGAGAAAAATTTAGGCGCATTTAGAAAAATATCCCATTAACTCAGCCAATCACGGTTCACTGTTGGACAAAGATCTATCGCAAGTTGCACCACAAAACCAAAATCCCTAACGCCGTATCCAGTCTGTTCCAACCTTTTTGATAATTGCTTCTTGATCCGGAACTTGCTGGGTTCCGGATCAGGAAGCAATTTAACAAAAGTAATTTAATAATTGATTAAAAAATCGAAACTTTACAAAATGGCCTCAAACTTCAAAACACAACTTTTCAATACTCATTAAGTCTCAAAAACTTCCTTTTATTCAATTATTCATGCTTAAGAACGAAGAACTCTTGAACAGGATAAAAAGCATTTCAAATAGATTTGAAAAATAATGAGCGGACTAAGTTTATACTTTACTGACTTTGGGTCCAGTCTCGTTACATCCTAATCACGGTCGGGTTTATATGGAGTTGCTTTCCCGGAGTTTGTATATTTTATGTGTGTTGTTTTTTTATTTTAATAGGTTATTTTTTTTGTATTTGTTTTAGGGTGACACAGATGTGTTTTTGCATATTGAGATGCTAAGTACTTTGTGGTTTTGATTGAGTTTCTCGTGTACCAAGTGGAGTTGGAAAACCAACTTCAGAGTGCCATAAGCAACGTTCGCATTCGCAAATCAGAGACATTCTGTCAAAAATGTGTGGAAATTGAGGCTTTTTGACGGATTGCGACTGAGATGCGAATGTGAACATCATCTGCCTAGCCTTTTCCCAACTATATTGGGGTCGGCTCCCAGTCAAACCGGATTCAGCTGAATACGATATGATATTTTACGTGCGGCTGCCTACCAGACCTCCACAACCCATTAACTGCATAACACGGTACTTCTTGGCAAGACTGGTGTCAGATTTTCTGGCTTCTGACAATCCGTAACGACTGCCAAAGATCTACAAATGACAGCCGGGACCAACGGCTTAACGTGCTTTCCGAGGCACGGAGGAGTCTCGATATGTTTATATGGTCACCCATCCACAGACCAACCTCGGCAAGCGTTGCTTATAATTATAATTAAAAATTGGTAGGTTCCCTCAGGTTGTTCATTAGTTTCATCATCATCATAATCATATCAGCCGAAATACGTCCACTGCTGGACATAGGCCTCCCCCAAGTGCCGCCACAACAACCGGTCCTGTGCGTCTCGCATCCATCGGTTACCCGCGACCCTCACCTCATTAGTTTGACATGTTCAAATTTATTCAGATAAGTGTCGATATTTTGTGTTTCTGTAAATTATTTTTAGACACCACTGAATCACAATCAAGTCGTAAAAACGCTAATAATGGTCTAAAATTCCTGATAATAAACTTACAAATAATAAATTCAAAAACTTATAACGCCCCTGTTTTTGGTCGGGGGTCAAATATTAGAATAGGCTGTTGTCTATACAGTATCAATCAAATACGTTGTTTTATTAGTTTACAAGAAGAAATATCAACAAAGCAGTCGGGTTAAAGAAAACAGAACTTCAATATTGTAACAGAAAAACAATGTTCCACTAACCTAATATAAGTATTTATTACATTTCTTAGAAATTCGTATCCCTCAGGCCAATATCATAATTGTTGTTTCCAATACAAATGTATTTACTTCATTCGATAGGAAAAATACTGTTTTAATACGAGAAAACACTATTGTTTCAGATGAGAGGAATACGATTTACATTGTATAAGGAATGTATTTCTGTTCAATGAATTTTGTGAGTTTATTGGGTGAATAATAATGGAGGAAAACATTGAATAATGGTACATGTCTACTTTTAAAGATGTATTTAATTTTAACTCCGCCCATGCGCATAAAACGTTTCAGGAATAGGTTTATTTTGCGTTCAATTAAGGAGTGGAATTCCCTACCGGACTCTGGGTTTACTAATAACCACAACCTGGAAGTCTTTAAGTCAAGAGTATAATAGAGAATAGGTTCCTTCTGGGAAAAATTGCTCATGCTTTCCATGATGTGGGTTTGTGGTCAAACGCGAACCGATTAATAATAAAAAGAAAAACTGTTTAAGTAGGTATTGTTGGTGACCGTATAACTGACTTGATTTTTAACAGGTACAAAGAGAAATATAGTAGACTAATGGGCAATGGGCATACAGGTCTCATACCATAAGCAATCCTACGAGTAGACAAGTTTGAAAACAGACCTAAATGCCCATTGCCCATTTGTTTATTTTATTTATTTCTATACTGGTACAGTTCGCGTCAAATAACTGTGCCCCTCTGAAGTTAGCCATTTGCAAAGATCGCGCACGTGCAGTCACGTAGACGGGAGCAAGCGGGAAGCAAGCATGCATCGAACGTAAACGAGCGACTGAGACATAAAATCGCGCCATAATCCCCGCCCCGCGCATGCGCAGTTGCAGTTTGTTCGTAATTTTGACTACTACGCAGCCACTCGTAGCCAACTTCAGAGGGGCAAAGTTATTTGACGCGAACTGTAGTAATAGTAAAGTAAATAGGAAAAATATCGGTACCAGTTTTTATTAAAGTTATCTACCAGCGAAGCCTAGAAGATAAAAAAGCTCCCTGAAGAAAAGAGATATTTCATATATGTTCGTTATACTTTAGTATGGTTAGAGAGAGAGGGAGACTAAATAAAAGATGGACGGATTGTGTGAGGAGTGATATGAAAGAAAAGAGAGTTAGTGATAGCGTGACGGCTGACCGGACATAATGGAGGAAAAAAACGTATTGCGCCGTAGTAAAATGGTATAACGCCAGGCAAAATTAAATGATAATGATAGGGACAAGAAATGGTATAGAAATGGTTGTTCGTATTTTAAACGAGAAGAGCAATTTATAAAACATAAATGGGCATTTATTTCACGTGGTAGCTAAAAATAGTACAAAAACTAAGGACAACGCCCACGGCGCTTTTAATTTAAAATCACTATCGTTCCGAACAATAAGGGTGGTACTGATTACAGAAAAATTATGACAAATGAATCCGTCGTCGGGAAAATAATCTGTGTTTAAACGTTTTTGTCCAAGTTTTTATATTTCTATAAATGTAGGTCAACTCTTTAGTTAAGAAGTAGACTGACTTTTAAAGACGACCTTGGTTTTTGGAACTTGATTAAAATGGTTTTTAAAACAATAAAGTTGTTCTATTTTTTTTTTATTTCAGCTGTTCTAAAAGCAACGATCGTGGACTCTATGTATAAATAATACATATTTGACAAATTTTTCCTCAAATCAACATACTAATTTGAAATTCGTTACAAATAAAAACATGTGTTCTGAACTTGTAAATTTCCACACAAATTCTTTCTTCATCATTAAGTAAGTAAACGCATGTTCGAGAGCATTGCAAAATGTTTGGGTTCGATGCTCTGGCAAGGCTATCGCGGTTTCTTGTAATTAAATAAATACTTGAGAAGAACTAAATAACCTTAGCAACCTTTTGCATTGTAACCCTATCATTGAGTTTGGTAAACTTAGAGCCTTTTCAAATTCAGATTCTGCGGCTAAAATAATATCATTATTTCATGTGTCTATCAGGTTGCATCAAATATGTCAATACGGAATCTCTGGTCCATCGCTATTAGGCACTTAAATGCCATCATAAATGCCATGATCCAGTTTCCTTGCGTCATTGAATCAGATCTTACGAGGTCAGCCGATGACCTAAGTTAGTTGACATAGCCAAAGGATTTTCTAATCTTAACTGGCACTGAGCGGATGACATCACATTGCTCGTCGCCTAGCTTGCTAGCCAATGGGGCCGAAAGTTTCTGGAGTAACGCAGCATTGCTAGGCCTCCCATAAGGAGGATCAATGATCTGGTGGGAGCTGCGAGAGTCCGCTGGATGCAAGAAACACAAATCGGTCGATATGGTGACGCTAACGGGAAGCGTATTTCGACCAGTAAACGTCTGTTGACTGAAATGATAAAAATTATGATATAATTTTTCAGTAAGAATGGCAAATAGGGTCTACTGGATATATTTAACATCTTTTTAACCTCAACGAGATTCGCCTAGCATTTTTTTATCATTTTATCACACACAAAAGCTGACACTTCAACAAATTACACGACACACAACAACTACTTATCTCATGTACCCAGGTCTTCAAATAACTTCAACACAAAATTAATTACGAATTTATCTGCTCACGGTACGCGGCAGAACAAATATTAGCACAAATCGTGGCCCAGCGCGTTGTAATTTATTAAAAACGTCATGCAGTACGGTCTGGTATCACGGTAACAATGAAAAATGGACTGAATTGGTTTATTTTGATATTGGGTCGGTTTATGAGCATTCTGCGTCATTGGCTGTCACTCCGATCTTTTGTATCAAATTGAGAGGAGGGAAATTGGTGAAATATGTACTGTGTGTAGATTGAAATGAATGTTTTTGGTCAGAATGGAAATGAGAGGAACATGTTGTGAGGAAAGCTTTGGCTATGGCTATTATATTACATAATATTATGTCACCGGAAAATTGCAAACGCAGTAAATTTATAAAATATCGCGTGAAATTACAAATTATTTTTTTCTTAATAAGACACGGATATATTGGAAACTATTAAATTTGGATGGGATTTATATTATACAATTTTTTTTTTTCATAATCGAGAAATTATAATCTAATGAAGATTCATTAAAATCTTACGGAGTCTCCAAAGAAACGGTGGATGCAGTGTGTGAAAGATGGCATGGTGAGTGCTGAAGAGAAGACAAATAAAAAGGTATAGAAGAAGAAATCATGTTGTTCAGCCCCCAAATTAAATTAGATAGAGATTTATCTCTAGCCCAATTCGGATCTTGTCCTTTAGACAAGAGGTTGAATGACGGCAAGAGAATGACGATGATCAGACGTTACTGTAATATCAGTGGTGTTTCTAAGCTTCTTAACAAAGCTGCAATTGCGATCAAAGATCCCTCTTTGATCGTAATAATTACAGAGCTTGGTATAACTATGGATTCATGATTGCATATAATCATAAACACATTGCAGATCAATAATTGTAACTTTTGCACGCTTCTATCAGAAAATACTTTAGGTACCTAATATTATAATTCCATGTTTTGATAAAGCTAGGTTATGTAATATTTTTGTTGGTTTATTTCATTGCTGTTATAATGAGCATTCAGTTGTAAAGAAATCATGTTTTATCATATCCATGTTTTTAAATTCCTCAAAATAAATTGTACTTGCTTCATGTCCCGTTAGCAATAATACATTAATTTATTCAGAACAAACTAAATGATAAAAACATATAGTAAGCTTTCTACAACTACCGTCAGATAGCTTTCTTTGTATTTGGTACTATTGTCTGCTTTAGAACTGCTACAAAATATGTCATTGGTAAAATCATCTAAAATCAGAGAGAGTAGATTAATTATTTTATATATCTCTCTCTCTCTTTCTAGTTGGTCATGGTGGGATTTAAGTCTGGTACAGGCAACTCTCCATAGGCTTCTGACATTGCCAATATTAGCGACTGTATAAAAAATCGATATTCCTGTATCTTTGAGCTGGCCATCTATGTCCAGAATTGCGGAATTTGTTCGAAAGAGTCACTGCGGCCCTGGAACGCAAAGCGCATAAGGAACACGGATAGGTTTTAGTCAGTAAGAGTCTGACACTCCCTTCCGCTCCACCCAGAGCGGAACAAGTCATTTATTTCCCATTCATAAAAAAGGCCATCTATGTACCTAGTTGTCTTCCATGATATTCTTAAACTAATCTATTACTACTAGCATCTGTTGTTGTACAAACAAACGCTATACTGTTGACTAAGTAGTTAATATTGACCTTATTGGTCTTACTAAGGTAACACAAGAGCACACATCTACCTCTAGGAGCGAGTCAACATGTTTTTTGCTAGATGCAGCCGATCAGCATTCATACGAGATTCTACTATGTACTTGGGAGGTATAAAAAGTTGTAGTTTGCTGAGTAAATTGAAGAAGATATTTATTTACTGACGTCCTCCGTTTGCTATTGACAGAATTCTTGAGTTGCTGTATCTACTTAAACGTGCGTCCAATGCATCCAGAGTTTCTATACGAGGTCACAGTCAGCGCTATAATTTATTATTGTCAAAAGTTCAAAATGTTTCTGAAACACGACATTTCGGTAGCGTATAAAATACCTGTCACGAGAAAATTAAAATAAAATAATCTTTGTTAGATTATAATTTCTCGATGTATTATGAAAATATCGTTTTGTATTTAATAAATCCCTTCCAAATGCAATAGTTTCCAATATATCCGTGTCACATTAAGAAAAACTAGTTTCCAATTTCTTGCGATATTTTACAATCTTACGGGCGTTTGCAATTTTCCGTTGACAAAGATCACCGCTTTTTTTCCTTCTACGGACCTTTTTGGATCCTACAAAAAGTGACCTTAAATCAAACCGTAGTAAATTCAAAACCTTTCCTTATAACCTCATAGTCGAACCAATATCATAACGAGGTAAGCAGAAAGGGTGCCTAATGGAGTGTAAGTCAATTCAGTAAATACTTAGCGAGCGATGTATCAATGTCGACACAGTTCACTTAAGACTTGACAGATGGCGTTACCGTCGGTTTAAGCGATATAACTTCATGCAATCAGTGTGAGATTGATCGTAGAGAAAAGGGATTTTTTAGATTCTTTGAGATAAGTCATTCGTCTAAGAAGACTAATGGTAAAGTGTGGAATTTGTTTATTTAATTTCCATTTGTGGCATTATAAAACAATTACTGCCATTATTTTTATAGAAATTAAAATTAGATAGAAAATTTTACAGTAGCAATAGCTTTGATTCAAAATGCTGAATCGTCACGTTGATTGTTTTTTTATCAACCAATTTCAAAAGGAGGTGGTTAATTTTTCATTAACAGACCTACTATAATCGTTAAATAAAAATAAAAAAAACTAATTCTGGGGTTATTCAATCAAAGCAGGTACTTCCCTATTTTTAACCGACTTCCCAAAAAGGAGGAGGTTCTCAATTCGACTGTATGTTTATTTTTTTTTGTGTCTGTTACCTCATATCTCCGTCATTTATGAACCGATTTGAAAAATTCTTGTTTTATGTGAAAGGATATACTTCTCGATTGGTCCCATTTAAATTTTATCAAAATCGGTTCAGCAGTTTGGTTTTTAAATCCAAATAGCTGAAAAAAAATATATGGAAAAATCATACGAAATTGCATATTTTTACTTTCCTGTGACTTTCCAGTGGTGTTGTAGGTGTGGGGAACCACTAAAAAGTGAAAAATAAAAAACTTTTTCACAAAAAAAAACCGACTTCTAAAAAAAACACTACAAAGTACAAAATAACTTTAATTTCGGAAGTCGGTGTCAAATAACGAAGAAGCAACCAAAAACACCGACTTCCGAAATTAAAGTTATTTTGTACTTTGTAGTGTTTTTTTTAGAAGTCGGTTTTTTTTTTGCGAAATAGTTTTTCCTGATGTTAAATAAATTATTAGTCTCAAGAAACTACCATACCGAAATGCGAAAAAGGTCTTTATTGCCACCATAGGCTAAACCTCTTTTAATGCATTATTACTACCAGAAACCCAAATCTTTCAGCTGAAGAAGATTTTGCACTATAAAAAATGGTACAATCTTTACCGTAATATTTAGGCGAACGGGCCCAAACGGTACTTTTGTGGTACTTGTCCTCCTATTTACAGTGTTCGGATAAAGATAATCGTTTTATGGAAGACCCTTTATGGGGCCTTTGAGAACCCGATGGTAAATATAAATAGACCACAAGTAGTTTCAAGAGCGTTTCTAGTAAGGGAAATTGGAAAATCAGACCCTGGTAGACGTAAAAATTGAGAATGTTGGAGTGGGGAAGGCTGTGATACTGAATAAGAAGTTATTCTGTATTCATAGAACATTTTAATCACTATAAATTTTTTACTAAAGACATAATTCATTATGTACAACATGTAACTCTTAAACAAGAAAAGGAAGCGATAAGACCCATTGTTAAATCTTGTTAAGTACTTGACTGCTGAAATTTTGCAATGCTGTATATGTCGCAGCTAATAAGCTTAATCAGCCGTTTAATTGGTTGCCTAGCCTTTTCATTTACATGTGCCGATTTTTTAGCGACTTAAGTGACATCTTCAGTGACATCATGACACTTATGTCGCTGATTAAACGGCACAGGTCAATTAAAAGGCTAGACTTTTAATGAAACGGCTGATTCAGCTAGATGGCTGCGACATATGTATATATATTTTTGTACATATTTGATTACTGCAATTGGTTCAGTACTGCAAACGCGACAGCTGTTTATTTTAACCTTTTTTATGTTATCGATGGTAAATAAAAGATCAAGTGGGGTATCATCAATTTGTAACTTTAAATTTATTTATCTAGATTGTGATTTACAGAATAAAATTACGTCCTTAGTTTTACTAAGAAATACTTGGTTCCAAAATGAAATGCAGTTTGAAGCACCCACAAATATATACTTGTAAATCAATCATTAAAATTAATGAGGATTTTTAGTGCCGATGTAAATCTCTTACAGTTCTGCTTTTTTTAAAAAGCAGGTACTCTTTTGTCAAATAATTTGAACACATGATATAACGTTTATTACTACGACACAATAAAAATATTGCCGATGATGTGATCAACCAGGAATAGGTCAATTTTTTTGTGTATCAATGATGTAAGAATAAAACAAAGTAATTATGTCATTCGCTCAATTTCATTTTTGTACGTACACAATACAAATGATATGTGGTTTTGCTCACAAAAGATATCAGGTTTCCTACATAAATTCTGCGTATCACAGTCATGATTTATTTCGAAGAGATTATGGTAGTCAACAAGAACTTCCTTGAAAAGCTAAAGTCGTTTTGCTTTATAACAAAGAAGATTTTTTTCAAATCGATTCTTTTATGACAGAGTTATGAGGTACCTAACATAAAAAAATACAACCGAATTGGGAACATCTTCCTTTTTTTGAAGTCGGTTAAAAATAAAATAGACGATAACAAAAATTTCATAGATTCGACAAAACACAAAGTCTCCAAATAGTCCTACCATCTCGGTAGGACTATTTGGAGACATTTCTTGAGAACTGAGAAAACCAGAAATTGGGATAGTACAACTATAGTAATAGGTATTAATGGATAGGCAAAATACTTTAAAAGGTTCTCGTTTGACAACTGAATCAAGGGCTTGATTCAGAAAGCGATTCTACTGGTCACGGCTCGTATTGTTTGGAGCCTGACCATCGTTAGCCTGGGCCCTGTTCTCGATACCACCTGATCTACTATTTGATATCGTGTAAACCTAATTTTTTAAAACATTAAAAATTGTAAATATAACGTTTAATAGACGAAACGGAATCGATGGGCAACTCCTCAGAAGCAAAGAAGACGATGGGAAATCAAAAAAGGGCAGACATTGTTGCCAGATAAAATGTATATAACAAAAAAACTCTTAGCAAATGAACCAGCCACGATCTTCTCAACTACCTAAACCAAAACTACTCCACAAAGGAAATACCAGCCTGCCAACTGGCCACTAAATTAAAACAAGCAACAATTAGCAAGTTAGTAGTTCGCACAGAGTAGTGTATCAGTATTACTATTGTGGCACGCACGCAAGGTCGAATGAAAGGAAAAGGCGCTGCCAGCAAAAACTTTGTACAGAGTAGTGGGACACAGAGGCGGCAAATTTAATTTTTGTGTGTTTTTTTTGTTGGTGTTGGAATTCTGATATCTAGGAGTAGTTATGTAGACTTTGGTATGTAAGAACTTGATTCCGACAAACTTATCGGAATCAAGTAGAACTACTACTAGTAGTAGATAGATGCTGAGGTATTTAATTCGTTCCAATGTTATGTCTCAATTTTTGCTGTTGTTTAATACAGAGGCAACAACAATGAGATATCTCCCAGTGTAACCATCCACAGTTTCCGCTGAAGTTGGTCACTATGGCCGAAATTCAAGTCAAGAGGACTTCCTATTGTAATTTAAGGAAAATTATGTGGCGTTGACCTATGCGGAAATTTTATCTCTGGAATAATACAAGATTTAATAAAATAAAATAAAGGTTAAAAGAACATGCTTAAAAGTGAACAACTTGAATTAATCTGAAAATAATGTAGGTATGCGGAAGTGTAATGATTTGAACACACTGTTCTTATTTTTACCCGGAACCAGTAACTTATGTGAGTCATTTCCAAAGAAGTCGTATGTAATGATAATTTTATAAGTTTAATTACGAGTACCGGTAAATTAAAGATTCCTCCCACTCTAAAGAATATAGGTCGACGCCGAATGAGTACGTCAACTTTATCTGTGTCATCTCTGACTTAGACTAGAGTCTAGAGAAAACCCATATCAAATAAAAAAAAGGTTATATCAGATATTTGTTTTGTAAAATGGTGAAAAAAATCTCCACATCATTTTATTCAATGAGTAAAAATGTAAGCAACTTTGAATAAAAATATCTGGAAGTGATAAGGTTTTAGTTAAAATCCCCCCTCTCCTCAGTCGTTCACTTTTGACGCAGTGATCGTGGTTTCAAGAAAACTCTAGTTAATGTACCTTCACTTGTTGCCTTTAGAAACATGTCATCCACTTATTTAAATGACTAACAACCACGAACTGCAAACAAATCACTTTCCCCAGGAAGTGCGTACAATAGCCGATAAATCTTCGCCTCTCATCTGGTGGGCGTATCCAGTTATTTTGCCAGATTACTTCTTTATTGCCTACCAGCGATTGTGTCATTTTACGAGCCTATTATACAATGTTGAACTTTTGATTGTTAAGAGCTATTGTATAATGCCTCATAATAGTGATGACTCTTTGGAAAATGCTGTGAATTGGTAATAAATAAAGATAGCTGTCTGAATGCTCGCGTTCACAATTGGGAATTAAGTTTTATGACGTATTATTAGATTGTGGCAGTGCACTAGAAACTAAACAAAAATGGTATTATACAACGTGTTACAGAATAAACGCCGACCGATCAAAGCCAGGCCCGGGTCGACGGCGCGTTGTGTTCCACGCGCGCCTCAAAGAGATGTCAGCAAAGTAGACGGGCCTGTTAGGGCCAGAGCCTGCCAGGGTTGCGGATATTGTTCAAAAGAGTTACCGCGGCCCTGAAAAGCAAAGGGCACTACGAGGAGCACGGATGGGTTTTAGTCAGTAAGAGTCGGACACTACCTTCCGCTCCGCCCAGAGCGGAAGGAGTTATTTGATGATTTCCCATCCATAAAAAAAGGGTTCCTTGGGGAGTGTAGGGGAGCATTAAAAGGATTTCCAGAAATTCCTACGGGAACAGGACGAGCCAGGATATTCGTGTACGAAGTCGCGGTCAAATCCTAGTGGCTTATAAAATGTATTTTTATTAGATTAATACTATTTAATCGATCTAACCACTTTAACAACACATCTACTAACTCAGTCAAATTATTTTTAAACATTTTAGCTCACTAGTTCCAAACAATAAATCTTGCAACCTCTGTCATTCATTACTCTGTGTTTGATCGGCCAGTAAGGTCACAAGCTGTATCTAAGATAAGCCTTTTCATAAAAATTATAACAAGTATATCTACTCGTAACGGCATGCGATACGGTCATTACTGTATTTGTTACTTACTTAGCTTGTTTTAGTAACTTCTAGATTTATGTTTCATAAAGGAAAAGTTCTATTTTCGTGAAGAAAAGTAATCTCTGTATAAAGAGACCCCAGGTTACCGACATAGCCCGAAGGATCGCCAAACTGAAGTGGCAGTGGGCAGGGCACATTGCTCGCAGAACAGATGGTCGATGGGGCCGAAAAGTTCTGGAGTGGCGACCGCGAACCGGAAGACCCAGCGTTGGAAGGCCTAGGTGGACCGATAATCTGGTGAGGGTCGCGGGTAGCCGATGGATGCGAGACGCACAAGACCGGTTGTTGTGGCAACACTTGGGGGAGGCCTATGTCCAGCAGTGGACGTCTTTCGGCTGATATGATGATGATGATGAAAGATAAGTCACTCAATGCTTTCTTTTGGCCAGTTTTGGCCGTTTTTATGAAATATGCTCATAAAGCTCCAGTCGTTTTGTTTGTCTATTAAAATAAAATCAAATTCGTTGTCTAAGCATTAAAACAATACCTAACAGTTTAAATTGACCTTAAATCTGGAAACTGAGGTCAAAAATACAAGGTTTTTAAAATGTCTTTGCCATTTTATTTACATTTTTGTCCAGAAGATTTGTAAAAATGTTTCATGTTTGAAAGTGACTTCTACTTTGACCTTTTAAGTTTTAGCTAGAATAGGAATGATAAAAGTAGTGCTAACTGATTTTGGACTAGTTTCTGCCGGAGGCTACGCCCGCATGAAAGTCCAAAGTTGTCCCAAGAGAACATGGGTACTCCCGGGAACAAAAGCATAGGTACTTTGTCATATTCTAGGACGGCTTGTCTAGGTATGGTCATGTGAAGAGGAGGGAAACGTACGTAACTAAAAGGGTCATGAATAAAAATGTGGATGGATGGAGAGGGAGTGGGAGGCCAAAGAAAAGATGGATTGATTGTATGAGGAGTGATATGAAAGAGAAGGGAGTTAGTGATAGCGTGACAGCTGATAGGACAGAATGGAAGAAAATAACGTATTGCGCCGACCCTAGGTAAAATGGGATAAGTGCAGGAAGATGAGTAACATTCCAAGACATGGTCTACACGTGTGCCAAGGAAGAATCATCATTAATAATCTTGGTAGGTACTCCAGTAGACAAATAGACATAAGCGTCATTGAAATAACAAACACTACAACACGTATCTAGGTCGGATGCAATACTGTGTACTATGTAGCTTTGGTTACGCATCGTTACGCCTCTTGGAGAATAAGATACTATATGCAAAAGAATAATCCATACTATATTACAAATGTGAAGGTTTCTATCTGTTCGTTTGTCATCACCATCGCAAGTTGGAAAGAGTCACCGCGGCCCTGGGGCCCTAGACAATGTGCTATTCGATTAGCGAATGCGACTGTCGAATTGCCAAAATGTAGGAATTTGATCACGTGACATTTTGATAGCATCTGTCAATCCCATACATTTTTGACGTATTGACTATCACCTTCGCCACGCTACCGCTGACAGAATTTCACTTGTCTAGAGCCCCTTGAACGCAAAGGCAGTCAGATGAACATAGATGGGTTTTAATCAGGAGTCTGACACTCCTGCTTCGCCTATAGTGAAAGGAGTAAAGTGATGATTTACCAACTTAAAAAAAAAAAAACTTTATCACGCCTTAATTAGCGAACTGCTGTAAGCATTTGGATGGGCAAACATAGTTTAAAACCTGGATTAACAGATTATAAAATAATTTCTACCCCGATTTAAAATCCATGCAGACGAAGTCAAGGCAGAGGCCAGTAAATAAATGAATACACATGGAAACTTTTTTAATTTACTTCAGACATTTCAAGATAAATCATGTTATGATGATTTTGTGACTATTACAATTATTTTTACGTTTGCCCAGACCTTCACATCCCACAACTGCACTAAATACATATGTCTAGGAAAAGCTAAGGTCTGAATCATTACCCCATTTATATCTAGATGTAATTACCGCATTATGATCATTGACCTTGCTTTCCATAAGTTCGTTCGTAAATATGTAATTATGTGCGTTTATGTGAATGTAATTAATCATTGTGTTGAAGGAAAAATTGCTGAGGTTATTAGGCTTACTGCTCTCGTGATGGGAGAAGGATAGTTGTAATGTTTCATCAAAAATTCATTGTTACAAATTGTGCAATATAAAATCATACCTGTTGTGTTTCGGAGGAGCAAATAGTGGGATATCTAGTGATTTGAAGATGAAGTATTTCGGTTAATACAAGTTTCAAGATGTAAGTTCAATAATTGTAGCCGCACGTTTCAAACTTCCGCAGTTAAGCAAAGCTTGCTGAGGGTCGACCCATGGATGGGGCCATCCATTACACACCGAGACTGTTCCGTGCCTTGGAAACCAAGTTGAGCCGTTGGTCCCGACAGAGTAGATCTTTTACTGTTATTACGGATAGTCAGAAACCAGAAAATCTCACACCAGTTTCGCCTACAAGAATATCGTATATTACAAGAATAAAAACACATCAAACAACAGGCCCATTAAAACATCTTGAGATCTCTACGTTACTAGTTCCAAAGACATTTACATCACCACGACGTAAAAGAATACAAATTGCAGAATTAGCCTACCGTAAGCTGGCAACAGACAGGTTGACATCTTTCTTCCAAGATGTTTCTAATTACCATCGGCGTTATGACACGATGCTATCAAACCTGTTTATAATTACAACACTAGTACGTATCGGCACTAATGATGCTCACTGTGATGTGATGTTTAGTGACGGGCAAATATGTTTTGGTGACATTATCGATGCATTTATTCAGGAAATCATCCCATTTCATTTGTGTGCTGTTTTTAATTTCAGAATAACAATATTACACCCCTATGTGTGACTATTCCCCGTAATATTAGACAAAGGTGTACTTAATATTATAGTGTGTAAACCCAATATTCTAGTTATGATTTAGATCGATCTAATAAGAAGCGTGTCTATTGGCATTAACCAGGCTCAAATCTAAACTTTAGGCTGCTGACGGGAAACTTCAGATGTAAAAACTCAATAATATTTTTCCCGAAAACGAAATCGGCCTCAGGACCTCATGCTCGGCAGAAGCGTTTACGACTTAATTATCAATGATGCACCTCCACCACATTTGTCTTTTAGTGAAACAATAACTCACAATGCTAGTGACAGTTTACACTTCTTGCCTAGTAACGCAATTACACTTACATCCATTTACAAATCGTACTTTAAAGAGACGTGTACACTCGTAAACCGTTCCGCTGCAAGCAGTAAGACTTGCAAGCAATATAACTCGTGTTGTAATATCTACACTATCGAGCTCAAAGATAGCACGTTTAGCAATACCAGCCGCTCTAGAATTCCAGTTAGAAATATTCGTCAGGTTATTAATTTTGTTATAGTTTTATGTTGGTTTACGACGTCTATGCTTTGCTGGTTTTATGTCATGGTTTAGTTTTTGAAAGACAAGACATACCTTCTCATGTAGAATATTAAGAGCTTTTCTAAAACAACAGAACCCTCTCCTGTATTTAAACAACCTTAATATTTTCTAGATTCTATTCTTCAGACAAGAGGCCCCAGACAATTAGCGAATGCGACTGTCGAAATGCCAAAATGTAGGAATTTGATCACGGGACATTTCGTTAGCATCTGTCATTTTTGACGTATTGACAATCGCTATATCACTTCTAGGAGATAGGTGTACACATTACTTTTGTGTTTTATACCTCGTTGTTCTCAGCCTTTTGTTTTATGGATTCCACACATTTTAATTGGCTGTAATAAATTAGGATCTTAATCACATAAATCACTGCAGATGAAGAGTTCCGGTACTTTATAAACTAAGTCAAAAATAAAACAAACCAATCTGGCTTCACCATCAACTTTAACCATCTATAGAATTAACTTTCTTTTCTTTGAAAGCACAACCCGTTAAACCGTTCCTCATTTTTCATTTCCAAATCCAGAACGGCAATCAAAAACACATTTAATTCCGTAAACTTTCGCCAAAAAACAGAAAGAATTTTACCAGCATTTGGAATGAATTTGGACTGAAATTAAACAGTGCGCGGAAAAATGTGGTCGTCGAATTTTCATCAGTGCAGAGCTTTTGCAGTGCAACAACATTAGGTCGAATGCCGCGACAGATAAATATCCAATGAGACTTTTTGCTGGACTCTGCAGCTTGAAATTGTCGTGGGCTAGTGATGGGGTATCGATTTTTAAATTTATGACGAAATTTTTTATTTAAAAATATGAATAGTTTCAAAGTTTATTTTAAAATCAAATGAGAAACTTGTCTCAGTTATTTTGGATAAACACTTATTTCGTCGTCGTTTTTCAAGGTATTTTTTTTGCGTGTCAAAATAATTGCTTATAGTGAGCTAGATTTTAGACTAAGAATTTGAGACAGAAACAAAGTTGCATTAAAATATCTAATAGGCCATTGTAATTTAATTAAGTAATCTAGATTATTTTTAATTCACACTTAAATATCTAGGTGATAGTAGGATTATATACTATATCGTTTCTAATCTCAAAATTTCGTAAAAATAATTTCACATGGCTTGCAATATAAAAAAAATAGGATATTTTTTACATTCAATGACAGCTAATGTCTTGGTGAAGGCTAATGGTAGATTAAATAAAGAAATAATTAATTTGATTTCCTAACTATGCAGTGTGATACTCATAGTAATTGTTAAAGCACTTATTGTAGTTTTTACTTAACACTTTTAATGGCTACTAATGTTCCTTTGTTAATTAAGATGTAATTAGCGTTCTTGGGTAATTTAGGGCATGGGTTTTCATAAATTCATCATGCTATATTTATTCCTTGGGATTTGAAATGCTTTTTAGTAATTGGTAATATTTCATAAATAAATATGATGACTACATGGAAGAAACTAATCTAGTGTTGATAGATTTAGACATTACATAAACGTGCTAACTTTAAAGATGATTTCAAGTCTTAGATTATTTTGAAATGATACCATCTTGAGAATCAAAATAAATTACTATACACAGCACAGCATCCACAGCTCTTATTTCCAAAAAAAAAAACAGCGCAAGAATTTATTGTTTATCGATATATTTTTATTAAAATTATCGACATACCCACATCACTAGTAGCACATTTGGCCGAAAAGCATTGCGGAACACTGCGGGGTTGCTAATTCAAAATGTACTGTCTATGAAACATTCAGTAGGTGGTCTAATGACTGCACTATTTTGTGTAGCCTCACCCATTTCTGTTTCTAATTGAAACGGAGATGAAGATGACCTCATTAACGTTCTGGAATGTTACAAAGTCGTTATGAAGTTTTTTATTGTATTTTCTTTAAGAAATGCTATTTATGAAGGCTCTTGGGTTTTGAATGATATCTACATGGAATTCATGTTATCATAGACAGGAAAATGCATAGTTATAAACCTCTTTAGAGGTAAAGCGATAAATCTGGTGTAACTCGAAGCAGTCTGCTGGAGGCAAGAAGCAGAGTATCGGTCGATATGATGACGCTCGTGAAAGATGTGTGACCATCACTGATGTCAATTGATGATTACGTACCTACTGATAGATTTTATTTTGTCCGACAGACTACGAAATACTTTGACTTTTTTGTACTTACGAATTTTGACAGTGAATAAGAATTAAGTCAAGAACTGCGGAAGAATTAACTGCTGAAAAATGAAAACGTCGGTGCCATAAATTTTCTAGAGTTAATGAGCCTCAGAAATACTACGAATTATCTTCAAAGCATGGCGGTGGGTTACTATTACACTAACATAAATAAAATGCACATCAGCACGCCATAAAAACGCAGTAAATAGTAAAGTCTATGATTACCTCACTAATTCACTCCACCCACTAAACTTCACGATTTCGCGCCATGATAGGTAGCAACTGCTACGTTTTTCTTCCATCAGCATGATTTAAATCATTTTAATGAACACTCCAACAAATTGCCACGAGATAAGAACCAAGCATTTCTCTTTCATAGCCATAAAACATAAAAACGGACGTGGCAATTAAAATACGAGTTTCCAATTAAATGTGAAATTCTCCATTTTGCTAATAAACATCTATAAAAGTTAGGTATTTGAAATATTTACTTAGAAATTGACAAGTGTTACAATTGTAATAAGTAGAGCGTGGTGAATTCCGACACGCAGGGGACGGCGGACTGTGGTCCAAATCGTGAGCGGATGTGGACAAAAACATTTTTTACAACAGTTTTTTTCTCGCTTTTTATTATTTAAAATCGATTTGTGTTGAGGTTTTTTTATTTGTGAAGTTTGTTACGCACTAACTGTAGTATTGGTCTTTTTTACTTTTATCTGCAAGTGTGTTTACGATTGCTTGATTTTTAAGGCAGAGGTATAACTAATGAAAAAGAAAAGCCACAGTACGGGAGGAATGGCGACGGATTATGAAGCTTGCCACCACCCCTGATGTGACGACCACGACCACTCTGCCAAGAGTGTGACGACAAAGAAGAAAAATAACTAATAAATTGAGGGTGGGACACATTATGGTTTACTTTTTTAATCAGAGTAGTTTTTAGTAGAACTTGATGATACAAAAGTATACCCAAATGAATTCGAAAACATGGATTTAATTATTATGACGACTTGGAAAACAATAACTGGATACTTATGTTTCTTTTGTTATAACCAGCTAAGAAATAACATCATCAAAAAATTACTGTGATACATATTTTGATATGATAATATAACGTATATCAATCAGCTACTTAATATTAAGTATAATATCTATGTTGAATCATAACATTACATTTTAACGATTCAAGTTAGGTTTAAGTTAATAAAGATCGCTTATTCCTGTAACTTGGACCGACTTAAGTGCCGTCAAGTGTTATTAACTTAATCGAATATATGCAAGAGGCAGTCGTCGTTTCCATATGTTCCGTTGTCTTACTTTTACAATTTTTTACTATGCCACTGATAATAATCTACTGTCGTATTTTGTTTTTACCCATTTCCAATATTATTGGGACTGCTGTCATATTATAGATTATTGCTGAAATAATATTATATATATTACATTTATGTGCGGTCTGTTGACAAAAAAAAATAGCTTTGATACATATTTTTTTCGTATTATATTACTTATTAAAATCAAAATGTGCTCAGCTCAACCTTTCAAGGGACAAAAGTCGTAAAACAAATATAAAGAATTTTCTAACGAATTTATTTACAAAAAGCCTCCTTATTTTTTATTCTTTTCCCAGAGAAGATGCCTAAATTGATCACCATACCGCGAACACCCGGCCATTATACTTTGTTTACGATTCGAGAATAAGGCACAGAGGATCACTGGCATCCCTCTTTTTTTTCTTCCAAACCGTTTGTAGTACAATTTCATTACTCGGAAAAGTATCCGAATTTCGGTAATGTGCCCTTTTTGTCCTCATGTGTGCTATTTTTGCGCACTGTGCTTTAGAGCTCTCGGTTGCGTCATTTGTTTTAAATGGTTTAGAGAGGATAAGGGACTGACTGGTTTTATTTGCTTCCTTTTAGCTTAGGAATTAAATACATTTAATGATAAATAAATCTTCAAAAATTCTCAAAAACGAAATTTGTTGATGTGGCTCGAAAAGCTGCCTATGTCTGCCGCATGATAATCTTTGGGCTCGTAAAATACAGGATTAGTGCCGCGTAAGAGATGGTGGGACGACCTGGATGTCTTCCTTACGAATTGGTAGGATGAGGCACAACATCGTGAGCATTGGAAGGAATGAAGGGAGGCCTCTGCCCAGCACGGTCTAGTAAAAAAATAAAGTAAAAAAATATGTTCCTATATTTTTCTTTCAAAATATGTCTAATGTGGATCGACTTCCTTTAACTTTTGGTTTTAAAAATGTAAGGGGAAAATAACACCTTATTCGATGTTATTAAAATCCAAGCGGAAGTACCTAACTATACGTAAGTTGAAAACTAGAACGACTTCAGCCGTAAAAATATCATAAAATTCTAGTCTTTCCTTAGACTGAATATTCAACACTCAAAAAATTATTCACATCGCATCGGGCAGACTTGGGCAAAAATTTAGCCTTTTTATTGCTTTACTAGCGCAACCAGGGGAATTGAGTCACAGACTCTGAAAATATACCCTTTCTTCTAAAAATTCAGGAATTTCTAAACTTTCAGACCACGTCCCGTACATTAATCTGTGCCATTCAGCCGAGGGTTTTCAGGAGCCAATTTTCAGCAGTCGTTTTGGTGAATTCTGGATATATTTCTTTCAGAAAATGCCTTTTTTATTCAATTGCTGTTATGACAGGCGATTTATTTGGTAGAAAGTTTATTGGTTGTTATATTTTATTTTCCTTATAAGATAAGTTTTAGAAACAATGCCTTTTGGATTGATGAATGCTGGGAGTTATTTTTGTGTTTCCCCAAAATGCGTGATAGAATTTCAACATTATTATAAACTAGCTTCTACCAGCTGCGGCTTCGCCCGCGTGAATATCGGAAATAGCAAGGTTACCTGATATGTATTGTAAATTTTTTACTCAGGAAACACCCACCTTACACCTTCCCTACACATACCCTACACCTACCCTACCTACATAATTATACCAGTCCAAAAATACTATGACATGTTTCTAGTCTCCTGATACTTGATGTTTTTGGTCTCCTGGTACTTGTGAATCTGAAGTACTAAGGCAGCAGCGGCTCTGAGTTTCCACTTCCTCCTCAGTCTCCATTAATCCATGCCACTTACCGGGATAAAAAGTAGCCTATTTTTTATTCCAGGATATGAACTACATGTGTGCCAAATTTCATCCAAATCCCTTCAGCCGTTTTTGCCTGATTGTTACACAAACATACAAACATACAAACATACAAACATACAAACATACAAACATACAAACATACAAACTTTCACCTTTATAATATTAGTAGAATTACTTAAATTTCATATATTTCAGACCAAGTCAGTGAAAACCATTCAAGGCACCGAATTTTCACTAATTTAATTACAACTATAAGTAAAGCTATAATAATCCAAAACATCTAAATTTTTATTTAAAAAAAATATTACGTGGTACTTGCATTCTAACATCTGTATTTCACATGATGATTGCACAAGGTATCTTTCAAATATAACCGAGTGCATTCACTGCACTTTTTAAATTACCAGGTCGATTTCTACCTTTCTAAAGTCAAATATACAAACTAGCTTCTGCCTGCGATTGCGTCTGCGTCGATGCTCGCTAGCACAGATAAGAAACCGGCCAAATGCAAGTCGGACTCGCGCACGACGGGTCCCTTGAAAAAAGGCCCTTGAAACTTCCAACTGCACAGGGGCCTAACCACCAACTCTTAAAGCAGTATTACTTTAATATTACTTCCAGTGGGAAAGAGACGGATCTATACGTCCTGTATAGCTGCGTTTCTTTCCCACTGGAAGTAGAGTTGGTGGTTAAGCCCCAGGACTACCTGGTAATCTCTAAACCAATGAGGGATATAGCGTTTGAATTCGCCGCTAGAGGCGCTAGTGTAGCGTGAGGTCCTCAAAATGTCAAATTTTACTGTTGGTTGGCTTTTGAGAAGAGTTTATTCAGTAATTTGTTGTGTTAATTGTGAATATTTACTACAACAGCCTGACTATGGCGGATTAAGTTACAGATTTTCACTGCATTGACCTTTTTTTTTTGTCGATAAATGTAAATGTCCTTCCGTTTGTTTCGATTATGATGAGTCCGCGTAACACTGCTGCAATATGTTGTATTTAATTATGTTCCTTCTAACTTTGTTCACATGCGCGTAATAACAACTTTATTGCTATGCTTTTGAATATTACTCGCCAGTGGCGCCAACTGGCGAGCACGAAAACGGTAGCCCACATTACGAAGCCTGATTTTCGTAGATCATTACTGAACCACTGTAAAACTTTGTGAGGTGGTAGTTAGTGGTTAGTAGGTTTGGTTTTTATTAAATACTAGCTTCTACCAGCTGCGGCTTCGCCCGCGTGCATATCGGAAATAGCAAGGTTACCTGATTTGTATTGTAATTTTTTTACTCAGGAAACACCCACCGCCACCCTACACCTACGCTACACCTACCGTACACCTACCCTACACCTACCTTACACCTACCTTACACCTACCCTACACCTACCTTACACCTACCCTACACCTACCCTACACCTACCCGACACCTACCCTACACTTTCCCTACACATACCCTACACCTACCCTACCTACATAATTATACCAGCCCAAAAATACTATGACATGTTTCTGGTCTCCTGGTACTTGAGGTTTTTGGTCTCCTGGTACTTGTGAATCTGAAGTACTAAGGCAGCAGCGGCTCTGAGTTTCCACTTCCTCCTCAGTCTCCATTAATCCATGCCACTTACCGGGATAAAAAGTAGCCTATTTTTTATTCCAGGATATGAACTACATGTGTGCCAAATTTCATCCAAATCCCTTCAGCCGTTTTTGCCTGATTGTTACACAAACATACAAACATACAAACATACAAACATACAAACATACAAACTTTCACCTTTATAATATTAGTAGAATTACTTAAATTTCATATATTTCAGACCAAGTCAGTGAAAACCATTCAAGGCACCGAATTTTCACTAATTTAATTACAACTATAAGTAAAGCTATAATAATCCAAAACATCTAAATTTTTATTTAAAAAAAATATTACGTGGTACTTGCATTCTAACATCTGTATTTCACATGATGATTGCACAAGGTATCTTTCAAATATAACCGAGTGCATTCACTGCACTTTTTAAATTACCAGGTCGATTTCTACCTTTCTAAAGTCATATATACAAACTTTCACCTTTATAATATTAGTAGGATTAAATTTTTTTATTGCCCACCAACGGCCACCATTACTTTTTTCACTGGTAGAGAATGCCTATGGTAAGTCCATCCTTGCACAGGAAGTCATCATACATAATTATGGACTATTCATTGTATATGTCGCAGCCAACTAGTTTAATCAGCCGTTTCATTAAAAACCTAGCCTTTTCATTGAACTGCGCCGTTTAATCAGCGACCTAAGTGACATGGGCATGTCATTAAACGATATTGAACAAGATATTACTTAGGTCGCTGAAAAATCGGCAAATTTAAATGAAAAGGCTAGGTCACGAATTAAGGCTGATTAAGCTAATTGGCTGCGACATTAACAAAACGATTTTTTCCTAATATATCGAGAAATTTTAATCTAATAAAGATTTACTACAATCTTACGAGATATGCAATTTTCCGGTGATATATATAAGATGCTATAAAATTATCTGCCATCCTCTTGAGGGGTCATTGTACTCATCATTATGAACAACTTTTACTATGGGATCAACCCCGAAATCGCGAAAAAAAAATCAGCTGTTCAGTACATTTTTTCGAGTTACGCGTGCAGAAATGTATGAAGCAGTCGTTTTTTTTTTCGCGATTTCGGGGTTGGTCCCATAGTAAAAGTTGTTCATAATTATGAGTACAATGACCCCTCTAGAGGATGGCAGATAATTTTATAGCACCATACATAAATATTCACTGATTTACACTTTTCATTTATTAGTCCGTCATGTCACGGATCTATTATTATTATATGTATGAAAAAGATACACATAACATAGGTTCTTGAAACAGTTTCACTTAACAGTATCGCACAGGCTCGATTGCAGTCGTGTTCCAGCAAGACCTGTGTACGTAGGTACATTTGGCAATATATTCTCGCAATGCCAATTATAGATTGCGGCAATCTTCTGATTGGCTGTGCGCTCTTTTGCTACTGATATTGGGTTTTAAATGGATTTTATGAATAATTAATTAAAGTAATTTGAATTTAAACGTAAGTTTTTTTTATCTATTTGCCTTGTGACCCGGTGGTACTAGGAAGCATACTTTGTAAAGTTGTTTCCACTTTGGCTAGGACATTGCAGGCTTGAATCACCTGATTGTCTGATAAAAAGACGATTCCGTGCTTCGGAAGGCACGTATAAGCCAGTGGTTCCAGCCGCCAAATGGCGGTCTTCATACCATGTCAGAGGCCCTTGAGGCGGTTTAGAAACTCTGACAATAGGGTGTGTGGGGTCGTTAGACCTTACTGCTCACACGATGGAAGACCTTTAGTTTAACCTAAACCGATGTTGCCAGTTATGTTTGAAGCCCCTGTGATCTGTACTGATATAGACTCCGAACTACCACTTAAAATCCTGATAAGCAAAGAGAGGTTCTCCATTTCTGTTTGCTTATCAGGATTTCAAACACGTCATGACTTGTTTCTCATAATATTGGTAGTAATAGTGTAATTTGATAATCATAATAATAAAAGCAAACATATGGACTAAAATAAAACCTCAAAACGTGTCTCCATTTAAACAATTCGACAAAACACACAAACAGATTCAAATTCAGCAATTTACTCGCCAGCACAACATATCAATTTTACATTACCATAACCAATTAAACTCTCAGTACACCACCAAAAAGTCGACTACACTCTTCTAAAGAAACTTAAAACTGAAGTAACAGAAAACAAAATGGCCGCTATTTTGGAGAAACGAAAAGAACTAACAATCGTCTTCAACGCCAAACTATTTGCGGAAGAAATTTCAGAAGCAACATTGTTTCTACCAAGTTGTTATTCCCACAGTATTTTCGTTTTCCCAAGGTAATCTGGGCCCAGATTCATAGTAATTTGGTCCGTTGGTACTGTTATCCAACCTGTTGGCTTGGTTGCTGAAAGTAAAAGTGGTACAAATACACGAGGTGTTGTGTAATGTTTTGGTTGTCTCTGTGAAGTCATTAATAGATTTGTAGTGTTAAGGTGGATGCTTAAAGCCTCTGGACAAAGTCAAATGATTGTATTATATTATATCACTTAAATTAAGAACAACAACGCGTCATACCAAAGCGTTATAAAAACAGTCCATTGTTACCTCTCGATTCCAATCAATCAAGGTTTTCAAAAAATTCGCGCCACCATAAGTTCTCTACTTGGAAAACGCTTATTTTTATTATGAACATGACGTTGACGTAAATTTAACTTATGTTGGAGAATATAGGCGTTTTGACAGGTGCCTGGACCTGACGTCACAGTGCTGTCGCCTGGTGCACGTCATTTCAGAAAACCCTCATTAAATTGACATATTTTTTCTGTTGTCAAGGAGACTTTTTTTATTATTATTATTGATAGGCACGCGCTTGACCACTATCTCACCTGATGGTAAGCGACGATGTGGTCGAAGATGGAGCACGCTTGCCTAGAAGTAACCTATTCCCTCTTGACTTAAAGACTCCCAGGTTGACTGAGTCTAGTGAAGGTCCTTCAAAAGAAGAACCTTCACTAGACTCAGTCTCCTTGACAGCAGAAATCAACTTGTAAATCAAGCTCGGTGACAATGTTGAATGTCAAACCACAATCACGTTTACACTCGTTTTCTGGCACAAATGGAAACATATCTGGTGCAGCAGACATTAAAGCGCCTCTTTAGCATGCTTTAACAGGATTTTATACGTTTTTATTTAATGTTTTATCTATCACAGAGAATTAAAATGGCAATGCCGCCAATTTTTTAGGCACACTTCCAGTCGATAGCGGATAGGTACATATTTTGGCGCCATATTTTAAGGTTAACTTAGGAGTTTTCATTTTTATGTTTTTAGTGTTTAAAGTTAGTTAAGTATTTATTAAAACAATTGAACCTTATATTTCAGCGGTTAATGTTTAATGTAATATAACACACGTTTCTATTTCACAGGTAAATTAAATAAACGTGTAAAATCCTGTCAATGGTTCTCTGTAAGATACTTTTCGCAAAAAAGGAGAGAAGGAACTTGCTTATATTCTTTATTGTGCGCAATATGTTCAAATGTAATCTTTACAATAGAACATCATAAGAACGATTGTACGGTCCAAGCTACAAAGGAGAGCTTAACTCAGAACTGGGTTTTCTTACCGAAAACTATAGTATGAAAGAGATACAACTGTTTTATTTATGGTTGTGTTACCTGAAGTACTGACTACTTATTCTTATTATTTATCAAGCTTTTTACTGACACACTTGTTTTTTTATATTTATCTAGCAAATCACTGCTAATACCAAACACAGCCTTTGCATAACTCGCTCCAAACACGACTACGACGAATATTAATACAATTTCAAAATATAACCCGCTCGGCAAACGGTCGAAATAGCACCACATCTGTCACAAGTTTACGCAACAAGTAATGCAGGCAAAGTGAAGCCATAGTTGTAGTAAATGTCAGTAGCGGGCCAGCAGTTGTCAAACCAGAAGTTCCGTTGCACACTCAGGTTATGGGCCCAGTTTGACAGTCTATTTTGATTGTAACTGCATTTCTAGATGTATTGTTTGCGGATGAAGAAATGTGAAACGAAAGAGACTACTTTCTTTTTTGATTAATGGTTTACGTGAAGTGGGTTTCTTTGTATTGATGTTTTGCATTATGATTTGCGATAGGCATGTGGGAGACTTATAAATGAATGCCATTGTCAGTTCAAGTCTTTAATCTGGATTTATTTTTCAGGCATTTCGAGTATCGACTAACATAAATACAAAGGTTGTATGTTAATAAGGTAGCTAAACCACTTTAACGTCATAATAACCACCAGAACAAGAATTTCCTAACCTAACTTAACCACCAGAACAAAAGATTCTATGGCGATAATAAAGCCTTGTCTACTAATTTTCACGTGTTTTACCCAAATCCAAGTTTTCTACACCTACAGGTTTCATAATTTTACCACAAAACCACAAGATGCCTTTAAGGTATACAAATCAATATTTTTTTACCCAAAAAGATGATCAAATCTATTTATAAATTTATGCACACCCTTTTCCGTTGGCACGTTTGTTAAAATTCTAACTAATTCAAATCCCAACTGGTTTGAAAGCCTACGCCTACGTAATAAATTATTCTTCTTATTCAACTTCCGCGTTTTAATATTTACGACATATAATTATTTCTATGTTTGCGGCTGATTAATTTGAATTCATGTTTTATGAGAAACTGAGAAGGTTATGTCAATCAATTGGTGTATCAAATGGATTTCAGAACTCTGAGTGTGAAATGTCAAAATTTCGGCCTGCTAGTTCCAGTTTATATTGAGAAATTTTATGCAGAATCTCATAACTTTGATCTATCAAATTAATTATTATCCTTTACGTAATGAATAATTATGTCCTCATCAGCTTCAATCTATACCTCTAAATGATTTATTGTAACTGTCTTTTTTGTTCTGTTGTAATGGTCGTTTTAGTACATTCAGTTTTTCTGTTTTACGTAGATCCTCTACTGTAGACTTGCACGAAAAGTTTATAAACATGCTTACGTCTTATCTAAATGGTTATGTTAAACTAACTGAAGGTTGGTTAACATTTACCATATTGATACGTGGAAACTTAATGGCAAAAACAAAATGCTCATCGATAAACTATAACCTCAAACACTTAATTCGTCTCCAAGAAACACAGATAATTTAAAATAAACACATCTTAATTGCTAAGTAAATCAACACAGTATGAGTTAATCAAAAGATAAAATGCTAGATAAAATAGCTGACATTAGCCGAATCTGCGTTGCCATCTCGACCTGAATTCATGGAGTGTTTGAGAGTCCTATGACTAACGGTTTGACTCCTTGGAGGTTCTATGTACTTATCTATCCACTCAATAGTTTGTGGCGATGAGGTATGTCTGCTTACCTGGAAAGAGAGAGGATTGTTTATTAATACATGATTGACATTGAAAGAAAGAAAGAAGACACATTAATTTGACGGCGGTGTATCAGGTTAGTCACCGCAGCCCTGGCACTCAAAGGGCATGAAGAGGAACAAGGGAGTGTCAGACTCTTACTGACTAAAACCCATCCGCGGTTTTAGTCAGTAAGAGTCTGACACTCCCTTCCGCTCTAACATTGTAAAAATCATTTGGAGATTTCTCATCCTTAAAAAAAGTCTATCAAGTTGACACACATAAACGAAAAAAGTGATAATAAAATAGAAAACACATAAACGAAAAAAGTGACGCCTGCGCAAACAGTGTGCATTGGCATTCAAATTAAAACTTTAAAGAACCATCAGCATCAAAGAATGACGCTGCTGATTGCAAAATTATTCTGGATGAACTGGTTGTTATTGTTTTACGGATGAAATCTGAATGAAGCCAGTAAGGAACGAGGAAGACATTTTTTAAGCAGTTCTGTTTCGTTACTTGAAACACAATATTCTTATTAAAGGAACACCTTTATACAAAAAATCATCATAAACGACACCTAAGCACATTTTGCACAAATTAATTTAACATCTTCTACCCACAATACCACCATTTCCTAACAAGAAAACACTTTAACATTATCTGAGGTATAATTTAAAATAGATATATATACCCGTAATTGGTAACTAAAACGAATAATATTATGTTCACTTCTGACTCACTCCCGGTAACCTTGATCGAGAAGGCATTTTGCAATATTATCCGAATGACGTCAGCCTATCTAATAATATCGTTAATTTTGTCACTGGTTAATAGTTTGTTTTGATTTGGGAGGAAGTAATAACCATTAATTTTAACGAAAACATTCTGGTAACGGATTAGGTCCAACAGTGTACAACTGTTAATTTTGTTGGTGATAGTGATGGTCAGACAGAGGATAATGTAAATGTAATTTAATTTTGATAATATAATAATAATGTAATTTTGGGTAGGTCTTTGACATGAATGTACCCTGGCGATTGGGGATGTCATGCTCACTCAAAAGTCTGGCTGATGGTGGCGTATGCGTTGGATCATTCGGCTCCCTTAAAAATGGTCGAGCCGAATGGTGCTAGCGTATGCGTCATGTTCGTGAACGGGCGCCGTCAGCTGAGACTGGTCATCTCTCGGCTGCCATGGTCTATTTTAATTATTTCTTTGAATTGTTTCTTTTTTACTCCGGACTCTTTTATCCTGCACGTCTTTTACATCGTTCTCACATATATGTATAATTTCAATATGAATGATGTAACCATACTTTGTAACAAAAACTTATTTTTAAAAGAGTGTCCGTGGAGTTTCTTGCACGTTCTTCTCCATAGAGATCTACGCTTTGGAACGTGCAAATAGCTTCACCTTTTTTTTTTGACCGACCGACCTTGACAATTCAAAAGTGCCTGTAAATGGTCTAATTGAAATAAATGCTTTGACTTTGACTTTGACTTTGACTTTGACTTTGAATGTCGTGAACGCAGATTATAATCCAAAACTAGTTTGTACTGATGTCCAGCAACTTATTGCATATCACAGAAATAATATCGAATAATTGCACAATATTTTTTCTACGATAGTATTTGGTGATGACAATTATTTACATGTTGATAGAATCTTAACCAGTGTTTGGATACTATAATTTCATACAAACCTACAAGGGAAGGAACCATTGCCAATAACATCAGCAATTATAATTAATGTAGTAACCGCCTAATTACTACTAATAAAGAAGTCAATAATTAAAAATAATATAACACTCAATTATTTGGGCTACCAGCTCGCGCCATAACAGTTTTTCTACCTACATTAATTAATTAATTAGAAAATCAATTAACATCATTCCGACAGAACATTGAAGCTTCAAAACATAGGAATCCCATTACCAAAGGCTAAAAATTACCACATTAACATTTACAATCACAAAAACGACTATTACCTTCAAATCATTCTAGATTCCGCGAGATATGACGGCAAAATTAATTTGGTAATCTAAATTCATGATTTTTTCCTACCCCGTTTAGAACCAGACTTTATTTTCAGTAACGTACAGCTGAAATTCAAACAACGCCACCCTAATCCTTTCAAAGTAATAACAAAATTAGTATTGCAATCTAGCTAATGGAATTTGATACTTAATTGCCGTAAGATAAAGTCCACATTGATAGTAAAGCTAAAGTGGTTGTTGTTTCCGGTAGAAACAATAGTGAAGGATATTGTCCAACTTGTAAGATCGGAAGTGATATGAGTATCTTCACGGCTCGTTGATTTGGATTGGTAAGGACAGCTTTTGATTTATTTCTTGGGAACTCCATTACACGGAAATAATAAAGGTGTTTTCATATTTATGTCTGAATTGGGTTTGCATTTGCTATTACAGTATCAACGAAGTTATATTTTCTCTCCGATGTCACCATCACCACATTATTTTTTTTGTACTGAAAAGATTCACCACTCAAAAGTATCAGTTAAAAAGTTCTTCAAACCACTTCATCCTAAACTAGGACTATAAAAACTTCTCCATTTGATCTTCAACCCAATTCTAAAGAAACAATAAAACTGTTTGCAGCTCTGAGCTCTAAAATTGCGACGAAAACAAATATTTTGGTCTGAAATTTTAAAAGTTTAACTAAATTTACTTCACAGAGATCAGTTGGTTGCCTATCTTTCTTTCGACCATCATGTTTTAGAACTTCAATAAACAAGGAAACATCTTCTTCATCTCATCAAAGTAAGTATTATGTCATATTTTGTTTACTTTCCTTTATTTACTACTATTTCTTCAAGCCGATCCCCTATTATCCTATGTTATCCGTTCCGGGCCACAGAAAAATAATCTCGGAGTAATGTCAAAGGAACCAAATGTTGGGCCAAAGGGGTCGGGGTCAATAAACTCTCGAAGGTCCCTGTAAGGTCTTGTTTGGAGCCTTTGAGCCTTTGCAGACGGTTTTGATTTGACGATTTTATGGATCGTAAGGCAGTCGTGAGGTTTAGAGAAGATTTAGGTCAAAGGCAAATTTTGGGAAGAAGATTGAAAAAGTTTCTCGTAACTTTGGAGTTCACAGCAAGATTCAATAATTGACGAAATTCCCAATTTTACGTTTCTAGATAACTGGCTTCTTGTTTATGTAATGAGTCTTATGATCAGAGGGCAAATTCTATTAATTTTTAAGCAAAGTTCGCATTCACATGTCATTTGCAATCTGTCAAAAAAGCCTTAATTTCCATACATTATTGACAGATCGCAACTGACATACGAATACAAAAATTGCCTAAAAATGAGTAAAATTGGCACTCAGGTTGTCACAAAGACTATGTATGTCAAACGAATCATAAGCTTCATTTAAATGACGTATCGTTACAAAAAGATTCCGAGCCCTTTATTCAAATGGATGCTTTACATAATTGCGTTCTTGATTCTATTAATCTTAAATCTTAAGGACTTATTAAATCTTCAGGACTTAATAATGTAATTCTTATTTCACCATTCATTTATCTTTAGTTAACCCTATAATATCATTATCACCACCTTTATTATATATCGTATTTACTTATTATCAGATCGTGTAGCACTCGTGTCGTAAACAGAAAACAAGCCAAACTGTCCCGCATAACGTATAAGTTGAACTTTTTATGTTCACTCCTTCTTAACTCACCGGAAAGAAATTGAATGGAGCCTTGTTGAGGAAATTTTAAAATTAAGTTCTGACACGGAGTGACTTGCTTTTTGAATGATTGTTTCTTATTTTTGTCTCGTTACGGCTTTTAACATTGCTGAGTGAGTAAGGGTCTCATATACGATGCGTTATATTATGATGAAGCATGTTGGAAAGTTAAAGATATTTTTCTTTTTCAGAGCGTGTTTTTGTACTAAGTACCCTTAGTCGGAATCTGTACAAAACATATTATATTTTTGTCAGTGGAAACCTTTCCAGGCCGGGTTTTATCTGCCTACGTTTTTTGGAACTTCATCATGTATGTTAGATTTGACTTCCAGTCTACATTTATGCCGCATTATACCAGAATTGCATATAGAGTGTCTGCCTATATGACCCTTTGCCAACCCATTTTTTTAATATTTCAGATCACAAATGACTCCTTCCGCTCTGGGGAGCCGCGGTGACTCTTAAGAAAAAAATCTGGAATCCTGGCAACAAATCCGCATGCCATTAAGTTGGTGTCAGATTTTTTTAGTTTCTACTGTTCAAGTTTAATTATACAAATATTGCAAATAAGTGCAGCAGATATATACTTCCTAATGGTATAAACCTATTTGGTATCCTTGATGACTCATACATAACATATTAATATAAAAACTTTTAAAGATAATAATTATAGACATTAGTTCTGTTTTATCTCAACCTATTCATTTTGTATAAATAGGATGCCGGATCTATTTAAAATTATTAATATTCCGCCAATTCTTTCGCATGTCGTTGTGAATTTTTTATTTCGTGTTTTTTATTGCTGTTTGAAGTCCTCTTGGACACAGCTAAAAAACTTTTTTTTTATTATATTAGGTAACTTTTAAAAATGAGTACCTATAGTTAAAATTAATTTCTTAATTTTGGTAGACCAGCCAAAGTTGTAGTTATCCGCAATTAGGAAAAGTGATTTGATATATCACAGTAAATCAAGTATTCAAAACCGACTAAGCCCATTACTGATATGTTTCAATTAAGTTTTACAATATCCCACATGTTAATGAACAATTTGATTTGCTCTGCTTACGTGTACGTCAAAGTCAATTAATTAATTGATTTAAAAGAGTGTCCATGGAGTTTCTTGCATGTTCTTCTCCATAGAGATCTACGCTTTGGAACGTGCAAATAGCTTCACCTCTTTGACTGACCGATGACAGACTTGACAATTCAAAAGTGTCTATTCTATTCTATATTTTTATATGGCAAGCAAAGCCGATGTCGACTATTCTGCCAATGTCTAAAGTATATTGGAAAAGCAAGTGTGTTTAAAAAAGCTGGTAATGAACAGTAGGTAGAAACCAGATTCTTCTATTGATGGTACAGTTGAATACTTGTTAGGTTAGTATGGGACTGAAACAAACACAAAAAATAGATTTACATAAATATTACAATAACATTGATAAAATAAAATAAAATAACATTATATGCCACATCCATACAGATAGCGATTTGGAGTCGATTATGATTCATAGTTTAATATTATTGTGACGGATGAAAATCATCAGCGCCACAAGCAGTTCTGAAGAGGAATATGTTAGAAGAGAGGGAAAGTTAATTGGAAGAGGGATCTTAAATTTGGGGAGCCGGCCATACAAATCGAGTGATTCAAAAGTGTCTGTAAATGGTTTAGTTGAAATAAATGTTTTGACTTTGACTTTGACGTTAATTTTTATCACATAATTCAACTGGTACATGAAGCCAAAGTACATGCGTACGAAAATTATCAACTGGCTATTGATATTATTAACCTAGAAATCGAAAGACCTCAATTTGAAACAATCTATGGCACTTCAATTAAAGAAGTAACCCTATCCTATAAAAATAATAGCAAACAAATTTAATTTCTCTCAACAGAGAAATCTTTGGTAGTAAAATTTATTCTGATTCCTTAGTGAACTGGCTTGGACTAGTTTTTTTCGACTTTCTATAACAATTGATCTAATCGTTGTGGGAAATGGAAACAGGTACAGCCAATCTTGAGGTAAGCTTTTCCAACTTCTTCATTTAGTAGTATGATGCTGGTTTTGTTTTATTATACGGTTATTCCATATAAAACTAGGTGTATTATTTGATGTTGAGGGTCGGGGGTAGATGATGAATGCGAGACGCACAGCAGTGCGATTCTGCAGTGCGATTCTGTAAACATGTCGAAGTGAACACCCGGGTTCGGGACGCACGACGGGTGAGTTGTCAAACCATACAAATAAGATAGAATGACAGCTCTATTGTCGTTCACTCCGCCAAGGTGAACACCGTGAGATGTCGACAGCAGTGCGATTCTGTAAACATGTCGAAGTGAACACCCGGGTTCGGGACGCACGACAGGTGAGTTGTCAAACCATACAAATAAGATGGAATGACAGCTCAGTTGTCGTTCACTCCGCCTAGGTGAACACCGTGAGATGTCGACAGAATCGACCGGCTGAATCGACCGGCTGTAAGCATGTCGAAGTGAACACTTGGGCGGGGCGCACGACGGGTGAGTTGTCAAACCATACAAATAAGATGGAATGACAGCGCTCTTGTCGTTCACTACGCCTAGGTGAACACCGTGAGATGTCGACAGAATCAACCGGCAGGACCAGTTGTCGTGGCGACACTTGAGGGAGGCCTATGTCCGGCAGTGGACGTCTTTCGGCTGATATGATGATGATGATTTGATGTTCAAATGTCAAGTATATTAAACATGATAGAAAATCGTTTTTTTGCGCCAAGCGTGACGCATGGCATAAAAAGATATAAAACTAGTGATTTAAATACAGGTTGGGAAAGATGCGTCACATTTGCACAAAACAGCCATCGCTCCGCTTCAGATTCATGTACAAGATAGAGCCACAGCGCTGGTTTTTGAAATTCGTCACTTGCATTCGTATTCGATTACTATTTAATATAATTAATTGTCAATTAATGCCACCTATGAATAAGAAAAATCTTGACAATATTGGCAAACTGTACAATTTGGCTACTGGCCTCATCAACAACATCGTCTCCTTTCACCACTGATATTGCAAATATCTTCTGCAATGAGCGATTTTAAGCGAATATTCAGACACAATTGATTACTAAAATCTTGTCCATTGTAAATATTCTTTCTATACAAATCAGTGTGAAATGACTATGCATAATGCATAGAATTTTTTTTTAACATTTTAGTGGCTTTGACAAAACCTAATTCTTTCACAAAAGTGTGCTAATTTTGAACAAGATTACCTACCTAATTTTGTGATTAGACTGGAAGTGTCATTCGACCATCGATTACTATTGCCAAACGTCCAAAATGTTTATTTTTTTATTATTGATAAGCACGCGCTTGACCACTATCTCACCTGATAGTAAGCGACGATGTGGCCGAAGATGGAGCACGCTTGCCTAGAAGTAACCTATTCACTCTTGACATAAAGACTTCCGGGTTGTAGATATCAGGAAACATAGACTCTGGCAGCTTTGTTTTAGCATTAACCACTTCACATTTCACCAACGCATGTTAAATTTGGCCATATTGACCGCTATCGTTGATAGAATAATTATCATTATATCGAGTCCAATTCTATCACCTCTCCGTGTTCAGCTGGCATTCAAAACAAAAAGTCAAGTAACCGTTACGGTCGGAATGTCCTTGAAAACCACGCCACTTTCTTTTTTTATTCAAATCTTCACTGTGTCAGTGTGTCAGCATATATTTCTATATCTAGCTGTGTTGAATAAATATTTTGTTTCCATGGATTGTTAGCGTGTACGAGTAAATATTAAGCACTTATAAAACCTTGAATCAAGTTTGTCTAACGCATAAATTTGATATACGTTAGTATAGAACCTTGTTTAATCAAGTGCTTCCTCGTCCAATTCCTAGATAAGTTGATGGTGAAAAAACAGGTTCGCTTGTTTTATTCCTTATCATGCACGTTATCAAACACAGCGTTATTATATTTTAACGGGCAATACTTGAGTAAAACAGTGATCAGTTAGAAGCTGTGCGTATTCCTAAAGAAATGTAACAAATGATTTCCAATATTTAACACTAAATTAAGCAGGGTTACTGAAGTTTTTAACACATCATTACTGCCTTTACAGGTTCTTGCTTCAGCTTTCATTGAAATAATTAAGTACAACAATGTCTATTATTATTTTTCCAACCCTTTCTAAACAAAACCATATCTGACGTCAACTGAAAACTTACAAAAGACGTAGAAGCTATAATTAATATGAAGTTTCAACATTTCAAAGACACTGGAGACTCAGTTAATGAAATATTTAGAAAACGATATTCTTTAGGATACCCGATATTTGACGGGCTTTTCATTAGCCAGATGAGAAAGTAAAAACAGAAGTTTTGATTAAATAAAACTTGCGTTTTCATTAAGGTAATGTTGTTATGGCTTCCGTGCATCTCCCTCGAGTGGTTTTCTAAGAAAAGGTCAAAGGACAAGTGAGCTTTTACCTGAGGCAGGAATTAGAAAGCGCTATTTTATAAAGCAAAGATTTTTATTTTCACGGTCAAATTAATAACTGAAGAAAATACCTGGAAAAATTTTGGGGAAGCCATTGCTCAGCAGTGGTGTGCCCCAGATCAGGCTATATATCTAGAAGCTGATTTTTGAATGCTTGTTGTTCTCATCGTTTTAATAAGCTACCCGAATATACTGCTACTGATGTTGACGATGACATTTAGTCAATTAAAATCTTTCCCTCATTTTCTACAGCTACCATTTAAGCTGCGAAAGCTCAAAACAGTAAGTTTGAACCATCAAAAACTTCTACACAATTTGCAGAAGATTTTGAAGCAAATCCCTGTACAGTGCTTCCTAAAGTGTTAGTTTTAGCAAACAAAGGTCAACAAAACGTAAGAATTTGCCATGAGCATACTGATTACGGCACCACCACAAAACCAACAGCAACTTTGACAGCAAACCTGAACTGTTTGCAAACAGCAAAGTCGTGGCACTCAGGTGCCTTGCTTAACTCCGTGATGTAATAGGTAAACGACATACTTAACCATGATAAATTATATTAATTTATTTTGCATTGTTTGTATAAATATAGTAAAATGTTTTCACGTCATTCTATTTTGTGGATTTTAACTAGGTTCATAGATTGCAGACGTTCCTGTGCCAGGCACACGAAAAGTATGGAATGTGCTGAGCAGTGAGTGAAGTCGACTGTGGATGATGATGATGATGATGATGAGATTGAAGATAGTTGGATTGGAAAGACGGAGAGGGAGGACTTTGTCTAGCAGTGGGACAAAATAAGCTAGATAGATAGATATTATGTAGAAACTAACATAGGACGGTGTACTCTAGATGAATGCTTAAAGAAGAAGCAGCGAAACACACTCGGAGGACAAAGTCTCTCTTTTAAAGAAAATACAATGACCAGATCATGATATGAGAACATGGTGATCTTTTGTGGAAAGCATCACAAAGATTGCCTAGACCTGTTCTGACGTTGCAGGCATCTGTCAGTTCTCATGAAGCTCAAGTCAAAGAACAGTACAAAACCAATAACAACTTGGACACCAAACCTGAATACTGCAAACAGCAAAGACAGACGTTATTCGAGTACCTTGCTTAACATCATGATGTAATAGGTAAGCGGCATACTTTACCATGTCAATCAGTTATATAAGTAGGGTCGGTACTCTGTCAATATATAAATGACACACTTTTGTTTCAATTAGACTATTAACAGCACTTATGTAACTAACTGGCTGTGTTGGGGTCAGTGTACTTGGTGGTACCAGTTTTAAAAGCACAAATTTAGGACCTATTATATTCATATGAGTATTGACTCATATGCTGTATTGATATCCATTATAAGTTAAAAAAATATCTTTTATCACTGTCTATTTGCCATTCAGCTTCAAGACTTACTCGATTTGATGTTCAAAACGCTGACTGAAATATTTCATCAGGTTTATTGAGATTAAAATCAAATTGTTACTGTTATTAATTATATTACCCCAATCCCAATTTATTTGCGATAGGCGCAACTTCTCTTCTTCTTGCATACTTCTATACTATATTAGTGGCCATCTCAGTTATCACTCCGTTTCATCTTTCACACAGTCTGTCACGACTTTTTTCTCATTCCTCTAAATAACATGACTCATATTCCTAACTTTAATATTTATATTATAAATGCAAAAGTGAGTTTGTTTGTTTTATATGTTACGCTGTTACGCTAAAACGGCTGAACGGATCGTCATGAAATTTGGCAGATATATAGCCTGGGATATGAAGAAGGACATAGGCTACTTTTTCATGCGATAACCGACATCCACGCGGGCAGAGCCGATATAATTATGACTAGAACTTAAAACAATAATTCTAAAAATAGTAATATCTGAAGAACTACTAATTGAAAAAAGACCCTCTGTGCAATTCAAGATAAAATAAAACACGTTCCCTCACCTAGAACGATTGCAGTAAACACTAACTTTACGATCCATTACTAAATCCTTCGGCCTAAAATCAAGATAGAACCAGACTTTATCTTCTGTCGTTATCTCCCCAACGCCTAAAGGTAATCAAGTCAGCTGTTTAATCAAAAAGTCAGATAAAGTTTACTTAATTATCCGTAATTCAGGGATAATTGGCTCCTTGATGGTACAACATAATTAATAGCAGCGGGTGACGTCAGAAGGCATGTTAAGGCTTCGGGTATACCAAGGAAGGTGTCGTTTTAATTTGAGATGGTTTGTCAAGATTTTAATGGGTGTTATCGGCTTCTTTTGTGTGTTTTAATTATTTATTTATTAAGACTTTATTCATTGGTAAAAACACTGTACAAAGGCGGACTTAATGCCCTAGGCATTTTCTACCAGTCGACGTTAGGGTAGTGCAGAGACAACATGGCAGGTGCACTTGAAAGATAAACAAACACAGGAAAAAAAATTATATCATGAATACATAGATACATAGAATTGACAACGTTATTAAGAAAAACAAATCCAACGAATTAACGCCGTGATGTGAGACTTTAATGTGTGTTATCAGCTTCTTTTGTGTTTTTTAAGAAAGTGTTTAAGTGCTTATGTCTTTAAGCAGTCATTTTTTTCACAAATATTTCTAGATTTCATGCGGTAAGGATTTATACCCAATAAACTGTCAAACTAAATTCAAAGTCCACTATACAATGTCTGATACCGTTTCATGTTCAGTGGAACTACTATTGACGTTTACACTTTTAAAAGCTACTTTACTGGTTACTATTGATGCTGCTACATTAGTGTCATATGTTAGTAAAATTGTGTCAATGATGACATAAGCTTTCTTAATATAATATACTCTTTGGCTCATTTTGCCACTGTTCACTTAGCAATAGAACGTAAACTTTTGTATATTTTATAGTTTACTTAATTGGGATTATTGGCTATCCTTGATGGTACAACATAATTAATAGCTGTTTGTGTATGTGAGTTTATATGTTTGTAAACGCACCCACGATACACGAGAAATTCCAAGTGTGGGGCAAAGTTTTTATTAAAAAAAAAAATCTTTTCAAAATATTAGGTAAGTAAGTATGTTGTGTTGTGGGCAAAACAAAAAAAAACCAACAAATATCCAAGTTTTTGTAGTGTCGGTGTCATCATTTTTATTTTTTATTTCCTCAAAAAGTTAACACAATGCTCATCTTCTCAAGTAGGACAAATACCTACTTCCGAGAAAGGTGAAACCAAATCCTCCGTGCATACAAGAGAAAGTATGTACTAAACCAGGTCACCGTTTGAAATCATGGTTTTCGTAAAATTAACCTTAATTTCATTTTAATAGGTTTGCATATGCATAAATTGCCTGTTACTGTATTTAAAATGCAAGAGGTCAAGTTATGGTGGTTGTTGGAGAAAATGTTGGGGGTCCAGTGTAAGTGGATCCGTTACGAAAAATTTAAATAATTGTGTGTCGGGCTGCAATTTACGGGTGTAACACTTTCAGAATAAGTGAATGTGCTTTATGATTTATGTTTTTGCAGTGTGGGGTAAACAGAACGTGTATCTATAATAAGACGGAAAAAAATGAAACTTGAAGCCAGCTTTATAACAAAATAACAAAAGTGTGCGTTTCATTTTTCGAAAAATTTTTCCTCAACAGATTTCGTAACCTATGAAATACCTAAAGCATTTATATCAAAATATTTTTAATTTCTATCAGTTTGTGACTAAGAAAAAAAAATGTAACCATTCGAAATATTTATAGAAAATTTTCATTAAGAATCTGCCAATTAGTAGTACTTACCTATTGTAACTATTTCTGGTTATTTTGTTTTATTTACCCTAAAAAATATTATTTAATTGGTTACGGGAAAAACATATTAATATTGTTATCATTAATTAATAATGCTCAGCCCTTTTGCCATATTTAGATAAATAAAATATGCAAATTTAACACAAATTACATCCCTATTATTACGTTATTTAACTAACATTTATACCTATTAGATAATGACCTACCATTGTGTTGTAAACAAATTAACATTTGCTGTCATAATCACTAATATAATACTTATCACCTACGCAATAAAAACTAATACGGTAGCAAAATTAAAATTATCCAAACTTGAATGCAGTTCAAAATAAGTATTCCAACTAATTTGAGCTCTATTGACTGGTGTTAAGAGTGTTGAGTTATTTCTAGTATAACGTTTGTTCTGTTTGAGTATGGCAACCTATTGGTCAACGATAAGCCACCATTTATGGGCGGTACACAATGTGCAATGTCCGTCGTATGGTGCAATGTGCGCTCGCCCTTATAATTTTCTGTTGTAGAACTATTACGATTGATCAGGAGTATTCTGGGTAGGAAAATTAAAGATAAACATACATGTATCATTTTAATATCTCGTAGGGCAAGTATTGTAATATTTTGGCTACAGAAAGATATAGCTTCATCATTAGACCCTACCGTAGAAATAAATCTCTAAATTGTCGGGTTCTGAACTAAATCAAAATTAAATCGATAAATGATAAATGTTAAATGATATTTATTTTGTAAGTAGGTTAAACATAACACTTTTACACGTCAATATTTTTTGGTCATTTTAAGCTAGATGAGGCCGGTACTTGCAAATGCTTGCTGTCTTCTGATTTATTTTGATTCTATTTATAATTTTAACATCCAACGACAAATTCAAAAAAAATCCTTTTGGGTACATTACCAGTGGCCTGCGATGCGGAGGAATTTTTCGACGCCATGTTTTAGATTATTTTAAGTTTTAGTTGTTATTTAAGTGTGTATATAGTTATAGTTGCAATAAATGATTTATTATTTTAGTATCGAATTAACTTTGGTTTAATTCAGTACTCTGGAAACGTTTTATTTATTATATCATTATCTGTAACCGAAAATATCAGCTTACTGTTTTAAACCTAAATGTTCGTTTAAACAAACACAAGTCAAAAATTAAAATATTTAAATACTTAAATAAATTCAACTTTGAGTTAGGCTCACCTTCGTACATGATTTTATCTTTACTGTAAATTATTTTAGTAATTACTATGGTATACAGTAGAGAATAAAGAAGAAGTAAATTGTCAGGTCACGAAGATCATCTATATTAATGACTAACTTTTACCCGCGACTTCGTACGCGTATATCCCGTTGCTTCCCGTTCTCATATATCCTATAGCCTTTCTCAAATTTATAATTTTCAAAATCGGTCCAGTAGATCCAGAGATAACCTCCTACAACCTTGCAAACTTCCAAACTTTACCTCTTTATAATATTAGTATAGATAAATAATCCATATCCTATCCATATCACTAAAAAGAAAGTCTTATATACTACCAATAAGGTCTTAAATACATTCTTACAAAGAAGCATCATACTTTATGTACAAGAAGTAAACATTGTACGATGCTAATCAAACATCACACTGCCTGTATTGATTCTTAAAGCCTTATTAAGAATTGCTTGGCGGAAATCAGGTTCAGGAAATGCAGTAAATAAGGTATTATGAAAGGTAAGCTGTCTGCTAATAATATCCTTAGTATCCTTGCTAATGTGAAAGTATGTTTGTTTGTCCCGCTTTCTCGCTGTGAGGTTCTAATAAAAAATATTATGTTAAGTATTAGTTTTGATGGAGGCTACCAAAACATATTCTGCTGTATTTATAATTATCCTTATGATCGGTTTTAATACTGCTCAGCAGATTATAAATTCAGATAGTACACAACGTGTTACATAATAAACGCAATACCTGTTAAGGGGTCATTATACTCATCATTATGTCGTTTACTATTGGACCAACCTCAACATCGCAAAAAAAAATTAGCTGTTCAGAGCATTTTGTCGAGTTGATTTTTAGGGTTCCGTACCCAAAGGGTAAAACGGGACTAGATAATTATACGGAACCCTTCGTGCGCGAGTCCGACTCGCACTTGGCCGTTTTTTTTTCTATAGTCCCGTGTTTGGTCTTGTGACCATTTTTATTAATTCCAAAGTTGCCATACTAGTCAGTCAGATGTGTTTTACTGCTGAAAACTGTAGTGTCTTCATAATAATACCTTAACCGATATTGTGACTGGCCAATTGAACATACCTGAAAAGATAAAGAAACAGATCATTAGAAAAAAAGCTTTTAATACAATCATGGAATACAGACTAATATAACATTCTTTAAAATACTGTGAAAGTTTCAAATTAAATTTGTAATAAACGGTTTATTAAAGGCTTCGCAAAGAAGCTCATTAAAAATACGACTTTAATGTAAGTATTTCAACAAGTAAGATATAGTTTGCTTTTAAATTTTTGTTTTTTCACTTTCTATAAAATAACGTAAAACCACTCTCTCTCTTCTTCTGAAAATATTCTCTACCAAATATTTCGACCTGGATATATCTGGCGTAAGCATACCAAGTTTAAAATCGGTTAATTTATTTCGAAAACTAAGGACTTGAAAGTTTGTATGAAATGCCGTAGGGCGTAAACGCACAACGTAACTTTTGACATTTTTCTTTTCAAGTCGATTGTCAACCTCTAAAATTATTTAGACCCAATCGGTGTCTAAATTAATTGCAGCATCGGTGGCCTTCATTAAATCCACCAAAGTACAGGTGTATGTGGGGCACTCATGTTCACATTTCGTTCACCAATTTTTGACATTCAAAATTCACCACATTTTGAATGTCAAAAATTGGTTGGCTCTACACCTATTTCGAATAAATAAAGATTAATTTATTACACACTGAACGGCGACAAGATTAGACTGAATAAAACATATTCAACTCATAAACTGATTTAAAACATTTGAAAACCCAGTTGTTTTTCTTGACCCTACCAACTGAACCGTCAAATGTTTCGTAATCATTTGTTACAATTTATTCATAGTTTAGTCACGATTCTTTTTGTTGTAAACTAGTTGATGACCGTGATATTGTCTGAGATATGAATAGTATTGGGTCAGATTTTGTGAAACATCATTTCTTTGAGTGTTTCATTGATAGCTTACTGATGGCAAGCGATAGGTACTGTAAGAGCCTCCTTGCGCAGCATCTGGCTGTTCATATATACTTTGGAAGTGGCTGGTTAGAATAAGAATATTTGTATTCGGACATTGTCATTCGACTCTCCGAGCCATGGTGCTCCAATATATGTTAATATAACTATAACACGAGTTTAATTTATAATAAGTAGCCTTAGCGTTTGCTAAGTAGACCCCAGGCCATAGCCCTGTGGTCTACAGTACTACTGAGCATTAAATGTTGAATTCCCAAAGAACACTCAATCAGCAAAGTTTTACAGGGAATATCTCAGTACCGCTACCTACAGTGTGACAAAACATTTTAGGAATAATGTTATGGTGTTTACAGCTAAAGAATGGAATACCCTGCCGCAGTCTGTATTTCCTGATAGCTAAAACCTCTCGGGCCTTTAATTCAAGAGTCGACCACATTATTGATATCAGAGTCACGTTCACATTCGCATCTCTGTCGCAATCTGTAAAAACAGCCTTAATTTCCACACATTTTTGACAGATTGTGACTGACCTATTGACATGCGTAACGTTGCTTAACAAAAAAAAAACCGACTTCCAAAAAACACTACAAAGTTCAGAATGACTTTAATTTCGGTAGTTGGTGTTTTTGGTTGCATCTTCGTTATTTGACACCAACTTCCGAAATTAAAGTTATTTTGAACTTTGTAGTGTTTTTTGGAAGTCGGTTTTTTGTGAAAAAGTTTTTTTTATTTTTCACTTTTTAGTGGTACCCCACACCTAACACTGGAAAGTCACAAGAAAGCAAAAATACGCAATTTCGTATACATGGATGATTTTTCCACATATTTTTTTCAGCCATTTGAATTTAAAAACCAAACTACAGGACCGATTTTGATAAAATTTCAATGGAACCATTTGGGAAGAATACTCTTTCCAATATTTTTTTTTTCAAATTGGTTGGCAAGCGACGGAGCTATGCGCGAACAAACATAGAAAAAAAAAATGAAGTCGGTTAAAAACATCCGAATAGAGAACCTCCTCCTTTTTTAGAAGTCTGTTAAAAATTAGTAGAATTGGCCCTCAAGAGAGGCAGTGGTAGTCTGGTTTTGGGCCCAGTTTTTTACAATAGCTAATGTATGTGTCTTCTATCTATATATTTACTCAGAAGTCTACAGTCGGTTTCATAGAAAAATAAAATAATCCAAGTAAATTATTTTTGAAACATTCTTACAAAGGGTGTCACAATGGGCAATCGGCATCTGCACGTATTTTGACCACACTGTTTCCACACCAATTCACTTCCAGACCTAACCGAAACTTGCTTAACCTCAACATTATTCAAGACATGGACTCTACCGATAATTGTAACCAATGGTAGAGCGTAACGGCTCTATCAGTAACGGATATGATGTAAATAATGCAGAGGTTAAGTTTGTAAGCTCTTGAAGGTAATGTTATGTAGAGTATGTTTGTGTCTCTACAAATGTTGACCATTATTCAAGGTTTGTTGGCAAAAATAATTTAATATTAGGATATGGCATGGCCAAGAAAAATAGACAGTGGGAAGATGTAAGACCCAGTTTTGCATTGGCAAGACAGTTGTCAGATTTTCTGATTATCCGTCACGACTGTTAAAGATTTAATTACAGTCGGAACCAACGGCATAGCATGCTTTCTTTTTTTATTGAGGAATGGGCTAGCTTTTGACATCGATCACGCCTGGCGGAAAGTGATGGATGAGGTCTATGATGGAGCGAGCGGGTCCAGAAGATGCCTCGAGGTACTGGTATTCCAACGCGTTGACAAAACACAGCAGCTTGCTTGACGCTGGACTCCGGTGGGAGGGTGGTCGCGAACCAGTCTTTCAAGGTGTTTGGTGAGACTGTCTCTGACTCGGTTCAGTTGAGTGTCTGATGGAACAAATTGCGCTACACGAGGAGGTTCCCTCATGCATCCCAAAAATTCCGTGGCAAATACAGAGGAGGTCTCGGTACGTGATGCATGGTCAGCCATCCACAGACTCCCATCGGCAAACACTGCTTAACCTCGAAGACCGAACCGTGCGGCTGTTATTATTTAACTCCTCAGCAAGCATGTTTAATTACTTATATACAAGTTATAATTTTCACCTTCACACACCGATTTACCTTCAGCACGCTACATCGACCTCCCGCTTGCACCATATCCGCTGACAATTCAAATTATTACTAGTTTTACTATTTCTCACATACATTAACTGTTTACGGACTTCCCTAGGATAGGCTCTGTAACCGAAATTGGAAAATTTATGCTTGTAGCATTTCCGTAATTATATCAGCTAGTGGAACATTCTTTCCTTAAAAGCTGGTACAGATTCACAAGTTAGCATTTTTCAGCAACCCTTTTAGGACATGCTAATGCCATCACGATTCCATTGTGAAAAAGGGCTGATGGTGGTATATGTCCGTCCAAGGCCATAAAAAAGGAATAAAAAACAAAATGAATAAATAATACTAAATTAGAAAACACGCGTTACATCCGCGAAACACATCATCTAATCATCTCTAATATTTTTCAAATAATCAATTCTTCGTATATTTTGTCCATTTATAATGTCACAAATGCTCCTACTAAAAACTTTCTTCACGATATTTTCTTGTTTCTAAAAGAATACCTTGCTGGAAATGAAAACAAAAAATCTTGGTTCTTATAAATAAATCATAGATAAATACAAACCCTATTAAGTCAATGTTTAAACCATATGCACATCGATACAAGTAAAGCTAAGTTTTTTTTACCTTAGTTTGCAGAGTTGAGGTAATCATAGGGTTTCGTGTCGTGTCCAAACAAGAAACCTGTTTATTTTTTTGACGTTTTCGAGTCGGGTTCATGCAAAACCTATATGGCACTTGCCGTGGTTCTAAAATCATGAAGGAGGAACCCAGAGACCCTAGACAATGAGGCATTCAATTACCTAATGCGACTGTCGAAATGCCATAATGTAGGAATTTGATCACGTGACATTTCGATGGCATCTATTAATCCCATACATTGACGTATTGACAATCGCCTTCGCCATGCTACAGTTGACAGAATCTCAGTTGTCTCGAGCCCGAGGTCTCCTAATGAGAAACCCTTCGTATACCAGTCCGCCGCGCACTTCACCGGTTTTTCATATTTACATGACTGCCCAAACAAATGAGTGTTATCAAACAGAATAGCTTGCATAGTTTGAGATCAACACACAAGTATGAAAAATTACCTCAGCTAAGCACGCTAAACTGTCTTAGCTCTTGGTCTACCGTCGGCTTTAAAGACAGACAGGACGCGCGGACGCACATGTTTATGTCAAGGCTCCCATAGAGCTTGCGCAAGCGCCACACGTCAAAACTGTCGTCTTGCCTACAAATTACTGTTGCACCACTCACAAACAATCGGTTTTGTCGGACGTCGTCGTCGCGGGCCCTTATAAATTCCGAACACTAGATTGATGGTTTGTTATCCTGTCTATACCTGAACGACTATGATATTAAGTTGACTGCCGTATTCCGTAACATTAAAGGCGTTTTTTCCGTTCCGTATGGTGTCGGACGTAAAAGAATAGCACCATCCCATCACTTTCCGTGGGTGACGTAAGAGGCGACTAAGGGACTCACCAGAGAATGGGCAGCATTCCCTGTAGGTACATTGCAACAGCTACATTGCGATCGCCACACTTGGCTCTCATTTGGGGGAGGCCTGTGTCCGGCAGTGGACGTCTTTCGGCTGATATGATGAAGGGTGGTTTTTGTAGCTCAGTTATTGACACGCCGTGCGGTTGATCGTACTGAGTAGGACAGCCTATATTTTTTGGTATAGTCGCAGGATTGCTACAATAGTACGTATGAACAGGATGTGTCTAATGAAACCACTATGGTTACAATGGCGTTTCTTGGAATAGGCGTTTGGTACGCCAGACAGTATGGTAGCTATTGTGTCAACGATGGTTCAGGAAGTTACCGCTTTCAAGCTTTTATTCTTTCATTGGGAATAAACAAGAGATGATCATCGATAAAAAGAAAAAGTATTTGTTGTCACAGAACTGACGTGCATACCAATAATAAAAATATAAACTAAACTTCTTTTCCTCATATATACCGAAATCGACATCTATTTCATGATAACGAAGAATTGCACCGTGATTTTGCAAAATATAGTTAATTCTATGAAAATTTTCTCTATATTATCGATACCCACAATTTTCTAACCCCTTATTGTCTCTAAAAACAACATAGCACCGGAGAAAGCAAGCCAAACGTATGTAATCTAAATCCAATATCATTATATAACTCATTTCACTCTCTCTGCCAAAAAGTCGATAAGTAAATAATATATTTCATTGCAACTTATGCAGCGACCTTTACAAGCATGAACTTTGGCCCAGCACTTTGAGACTGGACGGGCGAGATCCAAGATGGCCGCATAAGAGAAGGGAACATGAAGATGGGATATTATTAAATGTTATTTTAACACATTTATGTTACTTGCTTGATCATTACTATAACTTGAACTATAATGCAACTGAGCGTGTTTTATCAAATGATCTTTTGAATCAGTGGAAAACAGCGTTAGGAAATCACCATATCCTAGAATAATAAATATCGATGAAAACTGACTGTTCTCAATCTCCAGTATCCTCAGTAAATCTTCAGAATATGGATCATTTTTACCGGTAAAGAAATATTACAATTAAAGAAATATTAAAGTAGTTCACATTTATCAACATTCATCAGCAACATTGGAGCCGAACGTCCACTGCTGGACATAGGCCTCTCCCAAGTGTCGCCACGTCAACCGGTCCTGTTCGTCTCGCATCCTGAGGATTACCACACCCTTCATACCAGGTCATCAGTCCACCTTGTGATAGGGTCTTCAACTTAACATGGCTTATTATTTTTACTTTTTATGGATGAGAAATCATCAAATCAATCTTTCTGCTCTGGGTGGAGCGGGAGGGTGTGTCAGACTCTTACTGACTTAAACCCATCCGTGCTCCTCCTAGTGCCTTATGCGTTCCAGAGCCGCGGTGACTCTTTCGAACAAAATCCGCAACCACTTACGGTCCTGCTTTATACAAAAAACAGCAAGGCACAAGCATATTCTTAACTTTTTTGTTTCCCGTTATTCAGTTTACACCTTAACAAATTAAACAATCAACTAATCTTGTTTAATACACGAATAAACCGTCAACAAACGCCAGCAATGACATTAAAAATCGTAACACAAAGTGACAAACCAACATACAGTGTCCTTACTAAGACCAGACGGCCTTGTACAAGCGTGTGCAAGCTTTCAACGTTGCGTTACCCAACAACCACTAGTATACCGAGACTTCTCGAAGAGTTTTATTTACTCTGTGGCATGGCTGAACTTAAAATGGTGGTGGCATCCAGTGGAAGTTGAGCCTGGCTGGTAGTGAATTTGGAGCGGTTGGACGTGATAAAAATTGTGGTATTGTTTTTAAAATGGATTTGATGGAAACGTTGCTGACAATGCGTAAAAATGTTGTGGTTGTTCATATTAAATAGCATGAAAAATAAAGCAGCTTTTCTGAGGGACTCATTGAGGCATTCATGCTGAACTGGACCTATTTTGGAGCAGCCGTGAGGCACACAAAATTGTATTGTTTATTTTAGTAAAGTTATCATTATTATTTTTTGATTTCGCTTCTTTCTTTTTTTATTTCGTGTGTCACTATTGTTTGTATGTGCCCTGCTTTTGTGACAAAATAAATGCTTTTTCTTTTTTCTTTTCTTTCTTTCATGCAATAAAAAGCTGGACCACAACCGAAGTCTAAAAAGCTTGTAGAATCCATTGTAAGCCTGGCAGAGTAGTTAAGTATTTTAATTATGACAGGCTTAACCTTTATTTATTAATTATTACAACTTATTTAAAAACCGGACGGTTGTTAATTTAATAATCTCAAATCTACCTTGATTTTATTTAAAAAAATAAGCTGTCGTTGCGAATGAGGTTGTTGCTACAAGCTCCTTCTAGAACAATACAGAATCTTGACTTGATGATCGACTGGCTAATCGATACAGCTCTAGTTATAATGGTAAAGATCGGTCAGTTTCGCTCGCAGCAACAAGTTTGGTATTTTACTGTCGATTGAATAAATCTTGTTGCCTCATTGTTTTGGCTGTTGAAGGAAACCGCTTATTATTTCTTAAATGTTCTCTGATAACTTTTTAGACCTATGTATCCTGCTTATGCGTAGCATGTTCAATTCAAATCGGTCCATTCATTTCGAAAAATATCGACTTGAAAGTTTGTACGTAGTGCCGAACGGTGTAAACGCCCATTATTTAAGTTTTAACAGAATTTGCGATCAGCAAAATAAAAACTATTGCTATAACTGAGACACTTTGACAAAACATTTCTCAATAAATAACAATGTACATTCATAAATAAACAAATCGGTGTGTTTGTCAGAAAAGTCAGGGTCGTTTGCAAGTCTTGATACAAAATCTATTCAATATCAAAATGATTGATGAAATAAATGCAGTAATGACATTATTATGCAATAATATGTTAACACATGTTTACATTTAAATGTTGAAGAGTTTATTTTGTAGTTTGAACGATATTTATTGTCTATTTATAAAATAGGTATATAAATAGAAATCTAATTTGTTCTAGAATATTCGGCAACCTTTGAAACAATTTATGAGTCACCTACAGCTTTATGTCATAGCAAAAATAACGTTTTATAAAACGTGTAATAGAATAAACGAAATACCTAAAAAATCGACTGCTCCATACATTTCTGTGCGCATAACTCGACAAAATGTAATGAACAGCTGTTTTTTTTCGCGATTTTGGGGTTGGTCCCTTAATAAAAGTTGTTCATAATGATGAGTACAATGACCCCTGAAGAGATATTGCGTTTATTCTGTTACACCTTGTATATGTATATAGTTATTTATAATGCAGCTTCTACTTTTAAACTTACAAATTATATCTTTCAGAGGGTCTAAAAATCGCAATCTGTCAAAAATGTATTGAAATTGAGGCTTTTTGACAGATTAAATCTGAGATGCGAATGCGAAAATTGCTTAAAAATTTGTAGAATTAGCCCACTAACCCGAAATGTCAGGTGGTCACCTGACATTACGGTAGCACAGTTTGCACTTTTTGGCATTTGTCACCACTGACAGACGTCAATTTTCCTAAATCTTAACCTCTTTATTCTAAATCGTTTTTCTCCAGTTGACTCAAGCAATTGTTTATTTTGGCTTATTATTTTATTCAATTCAATTCAATTCATTTATTGTGGATCATAGGTTCATAAGATGTTGTGCTAGTTACAGGTTCTGCTATGTCCCGCCATTGAGGCATACAAAATTTATTTTATTCTGGTACATAGTTAAAATACAATTATTACATCAAGTGGTCATGCAGTACATTAAGATTAAATTATTATAATATTTAGGTCAAATTACAAATTAGTCATGTTACATAATAGTTTATGAAACAATTACACAGTGATTTTATGAGGAATTATAAGTTCTTAGTAGTTTTAATTCATGATTGTTTTACCCATACAGTTTGATTTATTGAAATAAATCGAGGGTATACTTCGTGGTTAGTCACTATAGCAACGAAAAATTATTCTAGTAGATCTGGTTTCCTTCAAAAACTCTTAGTATAATTAAGGAGTAAAGCGAAAAATAAATATTTTATACCACATAAAAAAGGTTGAATAACCATAACGTTCCATTATAACCCAGGAACCTACAAAATAGAAACTATTATTGACCTCTAACGTTATGCAGACAGGAGCCATTAAACCGTACGCATGCTAGTCGCTGGCGGGTTGTGATGTTGACGAAACTTTCGCTAAGTTCAACCAATACTTTCACGAGTTCAACGAGGTTAATATTGCGGACCGTACCTACCGCTTTTTGTTGTTTATTGTTTTTGCTATCGCAACTAAGACTAAATTTCACGGACTTTGTTGCTGTTTACTGTTTTGAAGGGGAAAGGTTGTTATTGTTTTTCTTTCCTTTGTTTTACTTTGTTTATCAATTTCTAAGGTTTGATGATTATGAGAAAAGATGTATGGGGGTGTTCGATTCCCGCACAGGACAAATGTGTATGGCCGACAGATAGTTGTTCCGGGTCTGGCTTTTTGTATGATTGTAAACGAACCCACGATACAGGAGAAATTCCTTGTGTGGGGCAAAGTTTTTTTTTTTAAGAAATAAATAACTTCTTGATTGACTGGTAGATAAGCCACAATAGGATAATACTGCAGTGTCCTCAAATCTTTCTAAAGCGTGATTTAGAACTGTTTCGATTTTTCGATTAAGAACGGTTATAAATGTTTCAAGAGCTGGCTGAAATAGAATGATGATTTGTAAATACATTTGCTAGAGATTCTATGTCCCTGACAGAGTCTGTGTTACCTGATAACTAAATCCTGAGAGTCTTCAAGTCAAGCGTGAGTAGGTTACATCCAGACAAGCGTACTCCATCGTCATCTACATCATCGCTTTCAATCAGCTGAGACTGTGATCAAACTAAAGCTTATGCCTCTTTTTAATTGGCAGCTTTGACCACAAGATTTTTAAAATGACGTTTAAAGTCTGAGTTTTTATTATTTGTAGACATCAATATTTATCTTGATTCGAAGAATTGCTTAACGTTTAATACACTGGTATCCTTTCACTACTTATGGCTAATTATATTTTCTGATCTTTTGAACCGACCGACAGGCTATGACTGCAGCTAATATAGCAAGATTGGAATTACTTAGCTTTGACCTGTATTTATGTTAAATGTGATAAGTTGCTTACCTATTTGATCAGGTCATTACTCAATAATTAATTTCAAATACTGATATTTATTGCCTCTTGCCACTTGTAAGATATTAAGACAGTCATCATTATTATCAGACAAGGTAATATGATGATGACTGTCTTAATAAAAGCCGTGTTGTTGTGTCGACACTAGGGGGAGGCCTATATCCAGTAGTGGACGTCTTTCGGCTGATAGTTAACAAGTGATTTGTTAAATTTTCCAAAGTTCAATTTTAGAGGCATAGCTGAACAGAGAGTAAAGTCAAGGCAAACCACCATTGAAAAGGGACGATCCTCCGACCGGACGGTTGTTGTGTCCGGTGGGCAACTGCCCGATAGCTGATATTCGGACTGTTATGTATGTTCAAATCGCACGTCTCACGTTTTCAAATGTCCTTTCTTTGGCATGTTCGTCGGTTCGTTGAGCTCCTTTATGGTTCTAAGTTGAGCTACGCGACTACTGACCAAAGCTTGCACTGACTGGACGGGTCCACTCAAATCTGTGTGGTTCTTTCCTCAAAAGACCATTTCAGACACTGATCTGCATGATCCTCATATCGTATTGTGAATGTGGGGACCATGCAGATCGCTATGATAGGGGTTCATTTCATGTTAGTCAACAATGTCTGGCAGTTTGAGATTTTTTTTATGCGGCCTACCCAAATGTCCTTACTTTGGTATTGTTCGTCAAATCGTTGAGCTCCTTAAAGTTCTAAGTTTGAGCTCCATAATAACTGACAAATGCTTGCACTGTCTGGACAGGTCCACTCAAATCTGTGTGGCACTTTCCTCAAAAGGCCACCTCAGACATTAACCTACATGGTTCTCGTATGATTTGACCAGTACAATTTGTATGGACTTCAAAAGAGACTGTGACCTCTGAGTTTGTTTCGGTGTTTCTTCTCAGGGTAGTCAGCTAGGAAACACCGGCCTCATCTAGCTTAAAATGACCAAAAAATATTGACGTGTAAAAGTGTTATGTTTAACCTACTTACAAAATAAATATCATTTATCATTTATCATTCATTTATCATTTATCACGGAAAACTCTGATACAGCGATGCAGGATATTCGTTAAGTTATTTTGCAGCTGGCGGGATAGATGGCGTCGCGGTTTTTTATGAAGACTGCCATCGTCGTATACAACACAATAACAGACAATAAAACATTATTTTAAACGAGCAGTATTATATTTTTGATGTACCTTTAAGACGATAAGATTATTCATTTATAAAATATGGTCCCGGCCCTTTCAATACTTGAAACAGTTTAATTCTAAAATCATTATTTTTCACTTAGCAATCACTGGCACTTCAATTGAATACCTACAGTAATCACTAGGTATACCCATTGTATTGTCAAAAAAAAGCTTTCTACTAACAACAATCAATCACCCAATTGGAAGTCAACAATAACATAGAAAACCAATCAAGCACAACTAACCAATAGTTTTCTTTATAAAGCACTAATCCCACGGCATACTTTAAAACTACCTTTTGTAAAAACTGCAGTCGCAAAACTACTCCGCGGTCGTTCCAGTTCTGAGTTTGAAAAAATGGTTATGTCTACGTCACATAGGCGTACAAGGAAGCCAGGCTAGCAATGTGTGTCTGTGACTTTTACCACGGGACCCGCACTTATTGTCATGTAATATATATGTACGTAATGAGTTACGCGTTATTGTACGTAAAAAAATATAAGTGTGTCGTGGGAGGGAACCGTAAGATAAGATGAGGCTGTTATCTTTATTCGCGTATAGAAATAATATAAGGCCCTCGTGCACAGACAGATTTATCTTAAACTCCGAGTTAGTTGCTAACAGGACTTTATGTATGAAGTATTTTTTACCTTACCACGTATTAACAACAAATAGGGAGTTAAAATAGTTTGTGCAAAAAATCTAGAACAATATTTTTAATAGATATTTTCTACGGATACTTATATTATAGGAAGTACAAAGTAGGTAAGTAAAAAGATTGACAAATGATTTTTATTCAATGAAATTGTACAAATTCTATAATATTTAAAGTATACGTAGAAAAGTGTCTATGAAAAATATTGTTTTGGTTTTTTAATGAAGGAAAAAGAGTTTACGTTTAAAAAAAAAGTGGAAGTAATGAAATAACTGAAGGAAAGAATTAGGAATTTATTGTTTCCTGTGCAATCAAATTGATTGATTTGAGTTTACGAAACGTTTTACATAATTTGTTTCTTCGTACCGAAAACTTCAATTTACAAAAATATAACATTATTTCAGATAATATCAGATGAATAAATATTCTAAGTGTCAAATCAATTCTCTCTACTGTTATTACAAGACATCGATGAGTACACTCAGACAGTGTTGATCGGTTTGCTGAACCTTAAAGATTGTATATTTTTACGGACTGTCGTCACTTTTCAATATTTTAAACGAATTTGTTGACAACGTGGGCAAAACTTTAATGAAGCTGGCACAGGATCGTGGATATTGGCAAAAAAATAGAGAAGCCTATGCTCAGTAGTATGCGAAATTGGGTTGTGGCTGGTGATGATGATACATATTTGACGTTTCAATAACTTCTGGTTATTATTATCCAATGCATTGATCTTTTTTTTATGGATGGGAAATCATCAAATGACTTCTTCCGCTCTAGGTGGCAGGCTCTGGCCCTTACGGGCCCCGTTTCCCTTGCTGATATTTCTTTGAGGCGCGCGTAAAATACAACGCACCGTCGACCTGGGTCTGGTTATGATTGGACAACGAGCCACTCAATGCATTGCTCAAATAAGTATTATGAATATAACTGACTATTAATAAAAATATTGAGCAAGAACTCTAACTCAATCATCTTGATCACCAATTAACATTTGCATTTGTGGCTACCAATAACCCACGATAAGTCATTAAATACATAACAAAACATTCATCATTATTATGTTCGCCATATTTGACATCAAATAGTAGTCAAACAAGTTTACCTAATTTGGCACAAGCAAAACCGGAGATTGGTTTAATATTAAAGACTAGCTTTTACCCGCGACTTCGTTTGCATATTGAATTTTCTCGTTCCCGTATAGCCTATAGCCTTCTTCATGAATGTGGCTATAATATTCAAAATTGGTTCAGTAGATCCTGAAATAACTCCCTACAACCTCACAAACCCACAAAATTTACCTCTTTATAACTTCTTATATTCACTGGCGATTTAAACAAAGATTTTTTTATAACACACACACAAGGTGGAACCAATCATCTTTTAGGGTCAAAATTATTATCACCAAAAAGTAGTTAATAAAACTGTTATTAAAATATAGTTTTTAACTAGTCGTGTTGTTTCTGATACGGTCTAGACAAGCATGGTTTCGGTTTCGGTTATATAAAATTACTTAATAACAATCGATTTATCTGATATAGCATGCACTATAATACATGAGGTTATAAAAGTATTTCTACAACCTCACAAACCCACAAAATTTACCTCTTTATAACATTAGTAGATAATTATGGAACAAATTGAAGACGTAGTAGTTCAACTTAATTAATAATTAGTGACCAGTTTCCTCTTTCTTTATTAGCTTACTTTTCCTGTGTAACGTAGTGATTATTCGCTTTTATTATATCAAAGTTAATTAATGTTCGCCCCTTTGCAGGTAAAAATATTGTCATATTTTATGTTAGACTGTTTGCTGTGAATTGGCTGTCATAGTATGAACAAGGCTGGTTATAAGACGATGGATTGTGTATAAGATTATGATAAAAAAGGGATAATTACTGAGATGACGATTATTGGAGACATATGGCAGAAGAAGCCATGTTGTACCGACCTCAAATAAATTAGGATAAGAGAGAGTGAAAGATGATAATGATTCTGTATTATTTGCTTTATGTCTAAAGAAAAAAACAGATTAACAATATGTCAAACAAAAACCCATCAAAATGTAATTGACAGATATAAATCAAGAGCTAATAATTCAAAAACAAAACAGGTTTTAATGACGTAATAAATTATGTTGCACAGTCAAATATCTGGTCCATTGCTAACCAGTTTCCAAATTGTCTATCGAGCAAAAAACCCAATAAAATACCCGGTAGTCTTTTGAACTAACAGCTCACGAATAAAAACCAATAATCACTGGAAATACTACACAATTAAAACATTATAATTAGAGGAAATTGACAGAGGCATAACCAAATTGGCAATGCAATTATCAAAATTGAATCACGATTTTATTTGCAAACAGTTATTCGTTACGTAACGGTAATAACTATAGATAACCGCAAAACGTTACTTAACAGGTGGTGCAGCATTTTTGTGCTTTACTGTTTTTTGTATTGTGACGATATAATAATTTTTAATAGAAACAAAATATGAAATTCGTCAATTTCCTTTAAGACAACACACCGCCTGACAGGCAGTACTTTGGGTTGTGAGTCCATTTTTATTTTAAATATTCAGTATATTAGGTTTGATTTCTCTTCTTCTTCGTGTGGGTAGTAAGGTCTAACTCACCATTTTTTTTTTTTTAAGGATCGGAAATCATCAAATTACCCCTTCCGCTCTGAGTGGAGCGGGAGGGAGTGTCAGATTAGTGTCAGAGTTTCTAAAGCGCCTCATGGGCCTAGGTTTTAGATTTTTGAAAAAAATCACCTTAACAGGTTAACTTAGGATTTTTAAGGAGTTTCTTATTTCGATGGAAAATTCCATCGGGATTGACGGAGAGCTTGTAATATAAAATAATAGTTTAAAAAGTCGCTTTTGTTAGACAAAATCGTTTTATTGTATTTAAAATGGGTAATAAAATGTTGTAAAAGATTATTTTTGGATGAAAAACTTGTCTTCTCGTATTTGATGTCAAACACCTTTTAACACATTCATAAATAATTACTGTAATTCTCTCTTCAGCAGGTATTGATATTTTTAATCTTTATAAGTTTATTAATCCGAACTTTGCAATAAAATATCAATTTAAAGTTATAAGCGGTGTTCTATCTTGTTTAAAAGCATTTTACTGTTTCATTGTAATCAAGTACATTGTATTAATAAAAAGGTAACAAAAACGGTTCAGTCTGTAAAAAATCAGCATCCTTTTATCAAGCTGTCCTCGAGATTAAAATGTAAATTTCCGTCTATATCGTTCATTTTACGATGGATGCTTTGAGTCTTTGATATTTTGCAATCATCGGTAGCCCTGTAAGCAATTTGCATAAATAAGCGATACAGCGATACAGAGATTATATTATTATCTAACGGGCAAACATCTTCGTTACTGAAAGGTCAAGCTGGTTTGATGACGTCATTTGGGTCTACTGCTTTAATATTTTCATAATCAATATTTTTCGTTTTGTAACTTCTATAACTATCAGTTTTGCTCCAACCTATATTTTATTTTGTAACGTCAGGATCAAGTGTTCCTAGTTTAGCGTTATCGTCCTGCCTTCTGTAACGTTGCATGTATTTAATCTCTCATTTTTGGCCCTAGTTTCAACAATGGAAGAATACATTTTTAAAACCAAATCTACCAAGCACATAACGTGATTTAGTGCATCAATAGCTTGTACTAAGCCCCCTTTTGGGACTTCTCTAGTTTTTGTATGTCCACAAAGCGTCAAACTTGATCTCTTTCTTACGAAACAATATGGTGCAAAATATAGAATATTGCAGGCATTGAGGCAATTTTCAGTGGAATATAATTCTGCCAAATATCCCAACAGGGACCGTTGATTTGACAGCTGCGTGTTCATTTACAAATTCTAATAGAAATAACGCATCCATCACGACAATGTGACATACTTTTACAACAACAAAAAATCAATAATAACTTAGAGCTTTTTCTATAAGATCGGGGTTGTCGCATTTTTTGTCGCTTTGTCGCGTCGCATCTGTCTGCGCGAATCTTAACAAGAACCATGATAGAAATCAAATAAATACGAACATTTTGTAACCAACTTGGTTACCGTGACATTTGGCATACATGGACATTTATAATATCTGTCGAAAAACGGCTAAACTTATCAACAATGGAAATCAAACTTTATTTTTATAGCGATAAAGTTGAGATTTAATGCTTAGGTCGACGTTAAGGAGCAAACGAGTTTTGACGAAATATAGTAAGTTATGAGTCGTGGGAGTTGCTAGGCTACTTGAACAAAAAATATTGATAACTAAGGGTTTGAATTCCTCATTCTTCTTTTATTTTATAACTGGCGTTTGATATTTTTTATCTAAATAAAAAAAGATTCATAGCTTATGAGACATCTTTGAAACCTTTTTTTAATGGATGGGAAATCATCAAATGACTCCTGCCACTCTGGCTGGAGCGGGATCCAGTGTCAGACTCTTACTGACTAAAACTCATCCGTGCTCCTCCTAGTGCCCTTTGCTTTCCAGGGCCTCGGTAACTCTTTCGAACAAAATCCGCAACCCTGGCAGGCTCTGGCCCTAACGGGCTCCGTGTACTATGCTGACATCTCTTTGAGGCGCGCGTGGAACAGAACACGCCGTCGTCCCGGGCCTGGCTTTGATTGGAAGGCGAACGCTCGCCGTCCACAGACCCGCGCCTTCGGTGGCCGGAAATCGCCCTGCGACTCCCGACGCCCGGGGCGTCTCCCTTTTGAAACCAACAGCGTGCTTTTTTGTTTACAGATTGGCGTGTTGATTCATATCTTCGAACTGAATTATAATCATATTCTCTACAATTTAAAACTTTTTGCCTGATTTTGTTTTGCCCAAATTTATTTTTTGACAGCCCCAATTACTTAGGTCTATGAATAAATTAAATTGGAAATCTATTGGCGATTTAAACAATACAATCGTTTTTTTTTTTAGTATTTGTCGAAGAATTAACACACAGAAGGTGGAACCAATTATCTTTGAGGGTCAAAATGATTATCACCAAAAAGTAGTTAATAAAACTGTTATTAAAATATATTTTCTCACTAGTCGTGTTGTTTCTGACACGGTCTAAACAAGCATGGTTTCGGTTACGGTTATGTAAAATTACTTAATAACAATCGATTTATCTGATGTAGCATGCACTATACTGCATGAGGTAATAAAAGTATTTTTAGATAAATAATTATACAATTTGTTGGTCGAGAACAACGATTTAACGATTGACCTTTACATTTTAAAACTAATCCTACTAATTCTATCCTAATAATATTATACGAGTAGATGCGAAAGTTTGTGAGGATGTATGTTTGTTACTCTTTCACGCAAAAACTACAGAATGGATTTTGATGAAATTTGGCTCAGAGATAGATAATAGTTTAGAATAACACATAGGATACTTTTTATCCCGAGAGTATGTTCCCTTGGGATAATTATCGACATTCACGCGAGCGGAGCCGCGGGCGGCAGCTAGTAAACTAATCATTCTTGGTTACTAGGTCGTAAAGAGGTGATAAATTTGGTTATCAGTCGTTGCATTAAATAATAAAATATTTCAAACTTATTTATCATTATACATACACACATTATAAAAGATTTATCGAGATTGACAAGATCAACAGTAGGTACTCCACTGCTGATCAAATTTATGCACCCAATACCTAGTGACAGGTTTGATATTAGTAAAATACTTAGACTTCGAAGTCTTTCAGTGGAAAGCGACAAAGTTACTTCTATGCAAGCGTACTCCAGGGTGCTACAGTAGTGCGTGGTCATATTTAAGGGTGATTTTGGGTAGCTGATATACATTAAGGAAAAAACAACATAAAAAGTGTAACTTAAAAAAAATACCACAAAATACGACTAAAAAGTTCCAAAGACATGACTTTTCAAGTAGTCTGATGCATTTGTTGACATCAAATCTGTAATTGAACTAAAGTAAATGCCACAAACTGCTTGAAAAGTCATTTCTTCGGAACTTTTTAGTGGTTTTTTGTGGTCGATTTAAAAAATATTTTATGGGTTGTTATTTTTTTCTTAATGTATATCAGATAGCGCTCGCACTTCTGGGACAGTCTGTATAAGGTGCAATAGCGGTCAAATACGAGACTATCAAGAAAAAAAAGGAAACTAAATATAAAAAAGTTTGATGTATACCTACTAAACAGAATGGTTGCTTTTACAACAGGATATTCATACGTAACTTTTAAATAAACCTTGAAAGAAATGGGAGAACAAATAAAAAGAAATAAAACACACATTGTTGTAATGCCACTTTTACCTTCATCATTTTTGAAGCCGGGAATAAACGAGAGGATGATTAAATTATTGTGAAAACGAACAATAACCGAACAAACTATTGTAATGCAAACATGCAACAGAAGCATTACTTTGTAAATATTTGTATCTCCTTAAAACATTTTTAAATAAATAAAGGCAAACGTTTTTAAATTAGAATTTTTACTTTTGGGGTCACACTTTGGTAGAAGTATAAATTTATGGCACATTCCCCAAAGACTAACAATTTAGTTGCTTTATTTTATACAAAACTCAGGCAGAATAAACACAATACTTGAAAAGGGGTCATTGTTCTCATCATTATGAACAACTTTTACTATGGGACCAACCCCGAAATCGCGAAATAAAAACAGCTGTTCAGTACATTTTATCGAGTTGTGGGCACAGAAATGTATGGGAAAGTCGATATTTTTTTCGAAAGATTGTCGGATATTCCAAAATGCAATTGACTTATGGGATTGATATGTGCGGCTACCTAAATGTCACGAGGTCAAACTCAAATACTTTTGTTTTTCGTTTTCAGAATCCAATTGTCTTTATTGCCTCAGGAACATAATCCTCTCTAGAAAACAGCACTATGGCTCTCATCACATAATCCAGACACTTTATACACTGAACAACTAGTACAAGTTGCAGGCATGCGCTTGCACACAGTAATAACGCCTTTCCTGGTTCCGTATCAATAACATGCGGAGTGTCTGTGGTTGCATAATAGCTCCATCAGTCTGACAGCTGGACCGTACGTCATGGATCGACTGCTGTTTCCTAGATGCGTTTACTACTTTGTGACTTTTATAGTTTTGTAAATTGGGATGCATGAAGGAGCCTCCTCGTGTAGCGCAATTTTTTCCATCAGACACTCAATTGAACCGAGCGCTCGGTGCATCCTGGACAGTCTCACCTAACACCTTATAAGACAGGCCAATCCTTCCCTTGCGGTGGTAGGGCTAACACCCGCCTGGTTCGCGACCAACCTCCCACCGGAGTTCGGTGTCAAGCAGCTTGCTGTGTTTCGTCGACGCGTGGGAGTACCAGTGCCTCAAGGCATCTTCTGGGCACGCTCGCTTCATCATGGACCTCATCTATCGCTTTCCATCAGGCGTCATCGAGGTCAAGAGCTAGCCCATTCATAAAAAAAAAGTATTTGCGAGAAATAGATTGATTTGGTTGTTTTTCACGGTGAGCAACTAGCTATATCACTATCCCCAGATCATCGAAAGTCAGATTCTGTTTCCACAAATTGGGTAACATGCCCGGTTTTTCCTGCCAAATGAACTTTTGGTCTCTATTGCGTTGGACTCAATTTCGTCAAGAGCAAAATTTTGGACTTATGACCTTCATGTTATAAAAGTGGCCACTTACTGGGCCCCAACAATATAATTTCAAGAACCATTGACAATAAAAAGTAGATCTAAGCATTTTACTTGAAAATGTAGTCGTTTCGATTGTTTTATGAAATAATTAACTTAAATTCGTTCTTACTTGAAGCTCTTAAATTTAACTAAAGATTTTTGAACTTCTGTTTAACGCCTGTACTACCATTCATCTCATTTGCATTCAACAATAAAAATTACAACTTAAAATTGAGCGTGGCGTTTCGTTAATCAGATTAATCGCTCCGATGAACACACCAATCAATGTTTTTAAACAGGAAATATTTTCATTTTCAACGCCTTTCGGGAATTCAAGAAAACAGTGTTCGAAGTCATCATTAACTTATTCATGCGAAACATAGACAATCGTGAAAGCTTTCTTTTGTGGTACTACCACATTCAGCTCAATGATTGTTTTAAATTTTTAAAGTCTTTGTTCAGTACAATGGCTCCCTGTATAACCAGATACAAAGTTGAAACTTTCTTGATGATCGCCTCAATGAAATTATCACCAATTTCATCATTTACCACCATCATGACTTTCAATAAAATCATTTGTTTTCATTACAATCCGTGATCACATAATCGAGAAAAGTAAATACTCATCCTAAATTATTTCTAATACACCATCGATAGCAATCCGAAAAACAAAAGAAAAGCCAACTCCAGCTGAACTGATCCTCTAAATCCTAAGGGGATCATGGGTCCTCCAAAATTCCACATAAGGGGGATTCGACTTGAAATTCATTGGTAACAATTCAAATTCCGCGATAGTCCCGCGATTCCGGGATAATCCCGGGGGAATGGGAACGTGTTTGATGGGGATTCCAATAAGTGGGCCAATGTTTTTAAAACGTCCTTTTGATCAAATGGTTTCGTCCTCTTCTGCACTACGAACGAGCAGTTATGCAAGAGTAGTGAATGCCGAAAAGGTTGGGGAAGGTCTATACCCAAAATAAGGTCCATATATCCTAGATTAATTAATTTAAAAAAGAAGGTACCTACTAACAACATTTGAAAAGTAAAACAAAAGGAAAAGGAATAACAATAAAGCCATTATTTTTATACGTTACAGAAGTAGATTCTTTGTACGAATTGTTACGAGTAAGGAAACTTTTATTAAAAAAACATTAAAGTTACTTAAACTTCTTCTAAATGAAAGACGTTTCTATTTCAAGGTATCGTTATTTATGCAGATGTTAATAATGAAAATGGACTAATGATTAAGTAAGTTTATAAGTTAAAATAATGCGTACGCTTCGTTCCGCTCCTAATGGCGGTTACATTATAAAATAGTGATGAAGGCTATGTTTTCATTCTAAACTATTATCATCATCATAAATTAAGGACCGTTTCAATCACTTAACGATGAAAGGTGGAATTTCATATATGGAGGCACGATAGTGCTCCCGCCAAGACGAGCCAAAGGAAGTGGAGTAATAATTAAAAGTGTGACTTTCATAAACATAATATTTAAAATATATCCCATAAAAGAAACGTGTTTTTTCGATTTATGGTACGGAATCATTCGTGTCCCTCACACGTTCCGACTCGCACTTGTTCAGTTTTGTCAAATACGTTAATCAAACTTCTGAATAACACCTACCCATTTTCTACGCACCCTGTAGCTACAACCGCTTGAACATTGCGAGAATATGGCACATAATAATCAGGCGGGTTCGTTTTCACCACTGTTCACGCTTGGCCAGGCACGCCGACGAAGCGTAGTGCGCATTTATGACGTGTATTATTAGATAGTGTGTATTTATCGGGAATGGAGGTACTTTTTATAATGACTAGGTGCTAAAGTTTTCTTAGGTGTCAAGGGGGGCTCTAGACAAGAATTATTTTATAGCCAAAGAATAAAATGAGTCTTTGGAGGCGAGGAAAAATATCTCTAATTTTAAATTCATTATAAGATCTTTTTTTTTTAAATTTAATTAAAGCTTTTATTTTTTTTCATTTTTCTAAAATTATATTCGCAAATTATATTTTATAGTTTGAACAAAAAGATAATCTTGCATCTGTATTCCAAGTGCTATCGCATATTTGTGTGAGTGTTTCATTTGTTACCGTTTCTAGAATGTACGCGCTATTTTTGCTACAAACCGAATGCGAAATTGCTTTCCTTTTGCAAACAGTGGTGTGACCTTTTTTAAAGCTCAAAAATTCCTGGACGAAAACCCGAATTTTCAACACAATTCTGCGACTGTGGCATAGAATCTCAAAACCGCGCACCGACGCTTGCACGTCGAGCTGAAATTATTCTTGCAAAAAATATAAAAGAAAAAAGAGTGGGTCGCTTGTGTGGTTTTTCAAAATTTATATTTGTGACTGGCCACCTATTAATCATGCCGTTCATTGTATGAATCAAACGAGTTTCTGATAAATATCCATGTTTCAACTCCGACCCTTATCAAAATTGATTTTAGATCGACGCGGCATGATCTCTCCTTTGTTATCCTCTCTTAGTCGTCATCGCAGTATTTACCCCCATTCTAGCCTTATCATCTTTTTCACAGTTCAACCATCCTATTTTTAGTCTTGCTCTCCATCATCTTCCTGCCCTTATCCCATGTTACTTGGGGTCGGCGCAACACTTTTTTTTCTTCCATTATGTTTTATCAGCCGTTACACTATCAACTATCCCTTTTCTTTCATATCCTCGCACAATCTATCCATCTTTTCTTTGGCCACCGTCTTCCTCTCCATCCATCCACATTAATATTCATAATCCTTTTAGTTACATTTGCGTTTCATCCGCATATATATACTGAAGACTTTCCTTACGATATTTCAATACGTCCATATGTAAAAATTCAGCCATGTTTCAACGCAAAACCTCAGATAAACACAAATAACTACAAATCCTCACTAAAACAAAAGTTTCTACAAATACAATCGATACATCACGCCATTCAAATAAACGAGTTGTAACACACGATATCAATTGATACACTCATCCTCGAATCAGTAGCACAATACAGTTGGACTCAACTGTTGGCCAATAGTCGTTACGGACTCGTTGCGTAATCGTGTCGAAACTGTGCCGTAAGGACTGGGTGAAAGGGATGCCGGGACTCGGAAGTGGGGGAAAGAATAGACTAATGAAAGAACCTATGGATCCATTGGAAGACAAAGGGCAGGAGGTTGCTTCAGAGCTTTGGTTATCGATTCATCAGTTTGTACTAGAAGCATTGGTTTACCGTAAATGGAAATGGTTGAAAAGAGCGAAACTAATGAAGACAATTTATTGTTTAGAATCAGAATCTATGATTGCTATTCTTATCTTTTAATAATCATACCTCTCACACAGCTACACTGCGATCCCCAACCCGCCTGCCAAGCGTGGCGATTATGCTAGTATATATGGGGGAGGCCTATATCCAGTAGTGGACGTCTTTCTGCAGTATTGATGATAAATGATGCCTCATCGGTGATATTTACATTCAGTTGGTTCTTTGTAGGGTCTTTAAATAAATAATGGGAAGGTTTAATGCTAGGGAATCGTAATCCACTGTTGACCATCATCGCTAACTGTCAGGTGGTGGTCATACACCTACCTACCAATAAAATAATCAATTGCTCCATTTATTTATTTTTCTAAACCCCAGTCTTTTCAGCCAGATTCTTTAAAGGCTTACTCGACTTGAATTATCGCACCAAACCTTACTCAAAATCTTTTAAAATCGAAGCTTAGTTTTGTAAGTCATTTCAAACAACAACATTTTCACAACCTGCTATCACGATTCCCTCAATATCAATAATGTTACAAAACCAATTAAACCAAAAACATTTAGCCGATACAATTTAGCTGAGCTTTACAATAAACTGCCTTTCTAAGCTGGCAACCTGATAGTCGTTGCACCATGCTATGCCATAACTGTAATCATGTTGCGTAGACCACGATGCGGCACAGTTTTAAATGGAAATGTCACTGTAATCTTACATGTGTGATGTGACAATTTTGCTGTTAATCTGTATGGATTATGTCTGTTGATTGATGCTATCAAAGTTGGATGTTGGGCAATGGTTGGGGTAAGTCCAATCAATCAGTTTTGGGTACCATAAAGTACTATTTAAATCTGCATATTGTGTCTCTATATTTGAATAAAGAATTCGAGGTAATTGTCAAACTTGGAACAACAAATTCTTTAACACCATTGGCAGTCACCTAAAAAGTAACCTAAAATTCACAAAGCTAAATTCGATATTTGATTTGGAGGCGATGGATTAAAATTGTCTCGCATTAATTATTTAATTATAGAGGCATAATGTCATCGAGTCACCTAAAAATGGTAAACTAGTTTAAAATTTAAATGAGTTACAGCAGCGCAATAATATGTTTACATACATCATCGTTCATCAACTTTATTTTCTGTTTTTTTTTTCAAAGAGTAAGTTTAGAAAAAAAATGGTAGAAATATAAGAACGTTGCAATACTTAATTTAATTTTCAATACTCCGAATCTAAAATTCTGGTGGTGCTGGTTTTAAAACTTGCTAATCATCAAAATATCAACATTTAAATTAAAAAAAAAACCGGTACCCGACTCATGTGACGAAGTTCGGCCAGGTCAGAAAAGTTCAAACAAATAACATTCAGGCAGACAACCCACGGAAAAGTTTGGAAACAAAGAAAGTTTGTTCTTGAACTAGATATTTCAACTGAATATGCATCAGTTACGCAAAAAGATTCTTAATGGCTTCATTAAAAATTGTAATCAGTTTGCAAACGAAATAATGTTGGACGGGAGTTGAGTGCAATGCTTTTTACAAAATGTCACACGGAATATTTTGCGACCTTTATTTTTATGTTCACACTTGTTTCCTCAAACGAATTGACTTTTGCTTTGGTGTCTTTTCGTATATATCTATATATATCTGCATCTATACTAATATAATAAAGCTGAAGAGTTTGTTTGAACGCGCAAATCTCTGGAACTACCAGTCGGATTTGGAAAATTATTTTTGTATTATGATAGTCACATTCATGAAAGGGAATATACGGGAACGGGAAATTCCTGTGGGAAAAGCCAGTACTCGTAGTAGTACATAAAGCACTTTAATCTCAGGACCTACTGGTTCGAATTGAAAAAATATTTTAGTTTTGGATAGGTCATTTATCGAGGACGGCTATGGGCTATATAACATCTCGCTACGATCAAGAGGAATAGAGCATTCATGAAAAATGAGCGCTGGTCCAGCTAGTTACTCATAAAGCTTCCTGAAATATTTATTTATCAACTTGCTTCTGCCAGCGACTTCGCCCGCGAGAAAGTTATGAACAACGCCAAAGGGACAAGATATTGCTTATATCCTAAACCAGAACATAATTTGCCGTGAAAAGGTATCACACATTGATACCAGAAGTATCAAGTAACGTAAGTGACATTTCTGCGTTATCGGTAAATGCCACTTATGTTAATTTGATGTAAGGTATATTTTGTCATTTTGGGTAAATGTCCCTTACGTGAACTGATACTTCAAGTATCGACATATAGAAGGATAGACAGACAGACAGAGCTACTTTCGCATTTACAACTTGAAAAGTATTCAAATTGAAAATCAACACCTCCAAGTTTACACAGGCACGATTCTTTCAACTAATTAGTTATAATGACTTTAATAATTTATTTAGTAATTTTAAAATTCTATGTAATTTGCGCACCTCATTAGGTTAACATAATATGACCATACTTTTCTTCTGTGACATATTATAAACTTATTGTGTTAGGTAAAAAAAAATAATATTTTTAAATACTGATTGTTTTTCATACTAGCAGTTACAAAAGCGATCAGATTGAGCAAAGGTCTCCCATATAGTCTTTCACTCGTCCCAACGTGTAGCTTTTTTCGACCAAACCGGAGCATAAGCGTTTACACCGTACTGCATTTCAAACAAACTTTCAAGTCCTTATTTTTAAAATTAACAAACCGATTTTAATAAAACTTCCTACTCATAGGCAGAGTACACATGTCTAAAAAAATATCAGAGAACACAGATTTTAAATACCTAAACATAGATTTCCAATTATCTTTTTTAAATAGGACATTTCGAGAATGGTTTCTGATAACCATATATAGACCTATGTATCCTGCTTAATGCGTAGGAAGTTTCATTAAAATCGGTTTATTTATTTCGAGAAATAAGGACCTGAAAGTTTGTATGAAACGCCGTACGGCGTAAACGCTCTTAAAGTCGTAACAGGCTTCACAAATTCTGGACTCGTCAAACCTAATCAATTAATAATATTTAATCAAAGTGTGTCCTAAATTAATATTCTATTAATAGCCACTTTACATTGTACAATCTACAATACACACAATACAATCTGTTGTTGTCTATTACAGTGATGACCGATATTCGTATGAAAACTACAATGGTCGACGTTTTATACAAAATAATTAGAATCAATTTAAATGGCGGTGCGTGTATCGATTATTTAGATGAATGCAAATTCGTTATCGATTGCCGGAAATAATTAATGGTTTTTTAATTACAATTGAGGATCATTATTACAAGTGTAGGTACTTAGCTTTGTTTGTTTACAGTGTTGAATATACGAAATAAAAGATGGAATAGTCATGGTCAACAGGTCATTCTGAGTTTTACCTTCTGCATTATTTGAGATTATGGCTAGATGGCTAGACCTAGACCTAAACTCTCGATTTTTTATCGTCAATTTTCAAAACAGATTTCAACATTATCCGATTTTAATCGATTTATAATATTTGAGCATTAATTGTAGCTGAGTATTTCGAAAGTCTAACTTAACCGTTTTTTTATAAAAACTTGGCTGGCATTAAGGTAGGGTTTGTCACGTTCTAAACTCTGAATACTCAATTCAGAAACTAACTCTATCCCATCATCACTTTAATTTTGTCATTACCTCAATTAATTTGGGTAGGTACTTCTATTAGTTGTCATTTCAGTAATCACCCAAGTTTTTTTTTTAAACGTTGCCCCACACTATGAATTTCTTCTGTATCGTGGGTGCGCTTACAAAAATACAAACTCACATACATAAACAGCCATATCAAACCAAACTCTTAAAATTTAACCATCGATTCGACAAGAAAAATTCTAAGTCATTATAATCATTCATAAATTGTGCCTCTTTTAACACAATTTCCCTAATAAGCAGTACCTCAACTGACATATATCAAGTGAGGTACTGCTTATTAGGTAAACTGACATATATCAAGCCTAAGGCCCATGTACCGTTATAACCCAATTCCCTGTATTCCAAACAACTCGCGCGCAGTAAGATTAATGTTACTATCGATCTTCGTTGCCGCTACACTCGACCAATATAGACCAACAACTTAGAAACGTTATCCATTGCTGGACGTGTATGCAATTAGACGTGGACGTGGGTGATGAGGGGGCAATGGAAGCAGTCCATGAGCTAATATGTGAGGGCAATGTAACAGTAAATAAAGTAGAAATGTCTCCAGATACAGTAGAGTCTTGTTAGTGCAATATATTGTAGGTCGGCTGGAACTTGATTTGAATTTGGAATTTCTCGATTGGAAATTTATGTTTGAGTTTTTAAATAGATAGCTATCGATTTGTTGGTTTTATTTGCAAATAGTCGTAAAAGTAAACAAATGATTTTGGGACAAGTTTATTTTCAAAAACATTTTTTCTCTCAATGTATCCTCGTTCGGCTCATTTATTTTTTTCTTTGAGCTAACAAACCAAATCTGTCGCCAATTCGTTTCACACAGAACAAAAAGCTGCGCGCCAAACTTTCTCATTGTTTTTCCTTCCCAAACATGTGCTTTCTATCTTCCTAACACTGCCATCATAATAGCACGTACGAAAAAAACTAAATCAACGTTGCACACACGAGCGCCGTTGTGCGAATGCGCCGATTTCTACAAGACCACTGTTCACTTTCACTGAGAGAAACTGAGTCTTTTTGTTCATTGTCAGCGGTACAACGCTTACCGATTTCGAATAGCGTACCGCAAAGGATTTCGAATTCGAATTCAGAGCAGAATAAGGCGCTACATTTGAATTTGGAGCGGAATAAGGTGATGGAATTTAGAATAACGAATTTAGTGAATGGTTTTGAAATTGGAATTTGGAACACAATACACATTATTTATGGAAATGTTCAAATTCAAAAAAAGTAAATTGACAGTTTTGAAAATGACATTGACAGTTTTTTGATCGGAAATGATATCACAAAAAATAAAATGGATAAAGAATCCGTGCAAAGATTGTTACAAATGAGTCGCAGATTGTGTTTTTATGCAAAAAAGGTATTTCAAACAGGTCCAAAAGTTTTTGGACCTTGTTATTTATTTTTGTAAAGTTTAAGGTGATTTAAAATAAAATGGATGTTGAAGGCGAAACATAAAATGTTAATCGGTGTTTTTATGCCACAAAAATATGGAAAGTATCGTTAACTTTGCAATAGAGCAACTTATTTTTAGGATTATTCGCGATTTATGCAAATTACTCATTTAGCAGCTATAAAAACTTAAGAATAAACAAACGCTTATCTAGATAACATAAATTATTGTTATATTAGTAGCCTAACAGAAGAAAACTTTCTAAGAACTTTCTATTTCATAAAAACAATGCAATTAATACATAAATCCATTCTAAGTTTTTTTTTTTCGTTAAAAAGATTCGACTCACCATTTTTCCGGGTTCCCACGAAAATCACAATTCGAGAAATAAATTAGAAACCAAATATCCGCACAACACAGTACCGCACTCAGTACAGTCGGTCACAAAACACGAAAAAAAAAAACAAAAAAACTAACACAAAAATTTTTTGTTCGTTCACTTGGCTGTATATAAACTAGATTCGTATAGACAAATTTATATAAAAGTCGTTTGATATAGAGACATTTCTGTCCTGTCGTCTGTCCGGGTTGAAAGACAGTCGTGGACTGACCGTACGACGGAAAGTCTTGCGTTTCGTGGTTCTTGGTTATTCAAAGGTGCGTTTGCGCCGATATGCGGACCTAACTGTCTTGAGGCTTTGTCTTGAATTTTGATTGGTTTAAAAACGAGAGTGCTTTTTCAATGCATATTTTTAATATCGTATATTATTCGTTTTATTTTTGTGGTGAGTGTCTATTTGTATGGTGTGCGATTGACTTCTTTTTTTGGTTTAACAGACAGTGTTTAGCTAAATACATAAGTCCTTTTAAATTCAATTCATAAATTGATGAGCGTATTTTTGTGAATTCGAATTTTGCCTTATAAAAACTTTATTTATTTAATTTACGTAGGCTGCGGAAACAAATTCATCGTAGAGTAATTTAGTGACGTACTCGTACATAAATATTTTATTTTCCAACATCAATTGTGTGAAAGTGAGCATTTTTTATTCGTTTTAACGTTATTTATTTTTATAATTTATTTTTTTTCTTCGTTATATATTTTTTTATTAATTGTGATTTTTTCATTATGTGAGTTTTGGTGGTACTCAATAATAATATTACAATTTTTATTGATTTGACTTACAGCAAAATGTTTTATCTACATTCCTGGGTCAACCCAAAGACAAAACTTATTATTATCGAAATAATATGATAAATTTACAAATAGCAAAATTATGTTAATGAAACAGGCAAGTTGCAAGGTAGTCATTTGAAGGTTGGAGTGTCGAAACGGCGGATAATATTTCTTTGGACTAAAGTTACTAAGAGCAAAAACTAATAGACTTTTTTAAATAGAATAGGATATAATATGTATAATATAGTATTGTTTAAATTTCTTGCGCATGTTGTGGTCTCCTGTAAGTGAAGGGTAACACGGTCTTAATAACCAAATAATGTTTCTGCGCGCTGTGTTCCAAGAGATGTCAGAAAAGTAGTCGGGGCCCGTTAGGACCAGAGCCTGCCAGGGTTGTGGACTTTGTTAGAAAGAGTCATCAACGCGGCCCTGGAACGCAATGGATGACGCACCGCGGCGATGGAACGCAAAAAGCATAAGGAGGAACACGAATGGTTCTAATCAGTAAGAGTCTGACACTCTCTTCCGCTCCACCCAGAACGGAAGAAATCATTTGATGATTTCCCATTCATAAAAAGGGTAGATATGTAACACAATTTATGGGACACACAGCGACACTAGGGGGAGGCCTGACGTGTAGACAAGTTTTAACAAGGAAATGGATGTGAAATAGGGTGTAGACCTATACAGGCTTATGTCCAGAACTGGACGTCTTTTGGCTAATATTATGATGATGATACACAAGTTGTTGGAAATCCTTAATAAGTAAACAAATAAATAATATGTAGTATTTTAGTATAAGAAAGTGTAGTAATATGTTAGTCAACTCATAACCTATATATTGAGTGCGTGTGTGAATCTGTGTTACTGCTAGTAATTTTGGATCCGGTTCTTTAAATGTTTAGTTTATGAGTCAAGGTCCATAAAAATATGCCACGTTGTTGCACTGCCACTGTCATTTACCACTAAATTTGTTTAGATTTAGTGGTAAATGACAGTGGCAGTGCAACTACAAGATTGTAAGTAACTAACTTCTGCCAGCAGCGTTCCGCGTTTTGGTCAGAGAACTACTTTCATACAGAAACACAAACAGAGATACTCGTATGGTATTAGTAGGGATATAAATCTCTCCAGCAAATAACACATACGTGCTTAATCTTCTCTCAAAGTATCAAGATCACAAACGCTCTGAATTCCACACGTTTTTGTCAGAGTAAAAATCAGTTCGGTTCCTTTCACCCCCTGCGTACAAGCTATGTGTGCGAATGAGACAAAAAATATCACATTCAAGACACGACCGCAACACTCCATTAGTTCTGTCAATTTACTTATTAACAATTGTAATTTAAATCAGTGTAACTAAACATTTTAGTAAGACATGGCTAAAGGGTCTGCCGCATGGCTGCATATTTTCTGTTTAGGGATTGCGAGAGCCGGTGCCTTGTGACTCGGTGGTCGTGGGTTCGATTCCCACGGGAAGCATACTTTGTAAAGTTGTTTCCAGTTTGGCTAGGACATTGCAGGCTTGAATCACCTGATCGTCTAATAAAAAGAAAATTCCGTGCTTCGGAAGGCACGTATAAGTCCGTGGTCCCGGCCGCCAAATTGCGGTCGTCAAACCATGTCAGAAGCCGTTGAGGTGGTTTAGAAACTCTGACACTAGGATGTGTGGGGTCGTTAGATCTTACTACCCACACCAAGAAGAAGATAAGAGCATTTGCTTAGTCGAAGGTCTCAGGATCGAGACAAAGTAATATTCTATCATGGATAAGATTGTCAAAATGTGCGTTACCGATATTTCACGTGGGCATCCCCTGTTTTGGGTGGTCCGGAAGGGAGTGTCAGAGTCTTACTGACTAAAACCCACTCGTATTCCTCTGAACTCTGAACTCTTAACAAATTCTGCAACCCTGGCTGGCACCGACCCTGGCGGGCCCCGTCTATTATGCTGACATCTCTTTGAGGCACGCTTGGAACGCGACGCGCCGTTGACTTGGGTCCAAGTCCTCTTCAGAAAGCGAACCACTTATTGCTCGCCGTCCGCAGGCCCGTGCTTACGGTGACTGGAAATCACAATGCAACTTCCGACACCCGGAGCGTGTTCTTCTAATGCGGCGGCTGGTTCCGTGAGGTTTGTCTCCACCTCACGCGTCCCACTTCCTCCCTCAAATAATTTTATTAAATTCATAGAGTACTGGCCTACTTAAGATTACTTTTCAAGAAATAAAACGAAAATCATCTAGATTTTTGCCAAGAAAAATATTATCCTTTGCCTACCTACGTTAGCAATAGATGGATTGTGTTCTAATTTAAAACGTTTCAACACACAATCAAAAATACAGACACCACAAGAATCATACATCGATAATATTGCTTATCTAAGCTTATCTAGTCCTTAACGGTACCTACCTAATTTGTTAAACTATACGAGCATACTTTATATAGGTACCTACGAGATAAGTACTAAGGCTGCAGATTATAATGATAGGTACCTAGTTTACTAAAGTATTCACAGTTCATTGGTACGGTCACCCACAAAAATCGATAAAAACTGCTATTTTTACGCATCATCGAAATTGACATAAAATGATCCGATTTTCGATGTTTTATTTAATAGCAAAAGGTTAATTTCATAAAATAATACTTCTGTTCTGATTTTAACAAAATATTTTGCTTAAAAGATAGATTTAAAATGATTTTTTTTTTACAGAAACCAAATTGTGAATCGATTTTTGTCGCTGACCGTACCTAATACTTAAGTACACTTTACGACAGCTTAAGTTTACCGTTACTGTATTACGATAACTGTGTATTATAGTGAGCGACCCTCTAACGCTGATCATTTTGCCTTAATCTTGAAGTACAGTGCGGAAAAATAAACTTTATCGGTCGTTGCTTACAAAGTCATTGCTTCTATCATGAACAAAAAAAAAATAATGCCAATTTTATATTTTTTTACCTTTTGATAGATGGAGATGAAAGAGAATAGGCAGCAGCATTCTAAGTAGGTACATTGCTACAGCTACACTACGATCGCCAACTCGCCTGCCAAGCGTGGCGATTATTTCAACTCCCCCATTTAAGGGAGGCCTATGTCCAACAGTGGACGTCTATCGGCTGATATGATGATGATGAGATGAAAATGAAAAGACAGACTAACAAAAAGATGTATTTCAAGAAAAGGAAGTAAAGGTAACGTGATGATTGACAGAGCCAAATGGGAGGAGAAAATATTCCGACGCCTAGCAAAATGAGACTCTGCCAGGGTTGCGGAATTGTTCCAAAGAGTTTTCACGACACTGGAACGCAAAAGGTATTTGAAGGAACTCTGGTGGGATATAGTAAGTTGATTCTGACACTCCCTTATCATTGAAGAAGAAGGAGAAGTCATTTAATGATTTACCAAACATAAAAGAAACATGAGAAAAGTGCAGGATGATGGTGATTGAACTATTTTATATCTTAACTATTAATATTTTGCTGGGGAGTTTGTTGCGCCACTTCTTCTTCCCAGCTAAAATACTAGGAAGTGGTGACGAGTGGGCGTTTTGGGGGACTGTCTTTTTGTAAAATTTGACGTTCAAAAAGTGCTGGCTCTCAGCCTAATTTGAATAAATGACTTTTGATTTTGATTTTGATTTTGAAACAGATACAGAGACATTAAGAACAAATTTTTGATCATCATTGTTTTGAGTATTCAACGCCAACTTTGAGGACAAGTGTAAACTTTTTTGAATTCGTGTGATTTGTTTTGCGACTCAACATAACAAGACATGCCGTAGATGGACTCTTTCCTTACGTCCACCAATACAAGTAACCATCATGTATCCCAGGGTTGTGGAATTTGTTCGAAAGAGTCACCGCGGCCCTGGAACGCAAGGAGAAATATTGATGGGTTTTAGTCAGTAAGAGTCTGACACTCCCGCTCCGCCAAGAGCAGGAGTCATTTTTGATGATTTCCCATCACTAAAAAATAACCATCATGTATTTATGTATACCTACAGGGTTATTTGTAAAACACCAACAACCTTTCAGTGGATGAAAGTACTCATAATTATATACAACTTTTGTTATGAGACCAACCCCAAAAAAATCTACTCTTTCATACATTTTCATCGGATGAATTTTGCATTTTGTATGAAACAGCCGATTAAATTTTTGACATTTCAGAGTTGGTCCCATAGTAAAAGTTGTTGATAATCTCACCCACTGAAAGGTTGTTGGTGTTTTACAAATTACCCTGTATAAATAGCATCTCTATTTCTTATTCTCTTATCATTCCCAGTTCACGAAGAAAGTAGTGACAGATTGCCAACACTTAAATTTTGTCAACTTGCCAGCAACAGCACCTGAAGGCTAATACAAATTAAACCCCTTGAATTAAACGCCACTTTCCTTGGTGAAGTCGTGGAAATGAGCGCATTAACGCATTGGCAGACAACCAAAATGTATAATGTGTTTTGCAATGAAACAATCGATCATCATCGTCGTGAGTGAAAGTGGTGTTTCCTGCAATACTGATGACTGACGAACCAAATGTGGATACCGGATATATTCTTGAAGACTAGTAATTACTTTGTGTCTGGTTTTAGATAAGAAGTCGTTGAAGCCTTTTATTTTACTAAAAAGGTGCCTTATTCTACAAATTTTGAGACGTTGATGTTTGTTTAATCACATTCTCAGTTGATAACTAGTCATAGTGTGTTTTTGGTATCCGTTTTTTCTAGAAATTCTTGTTTCTTTTGTTTTCTACCTACATTCAGCCTTCTTTATAAAAATAAGTCTTACAATTTCTCTATAGATTTAAATTGAGGCAGTCAGCGCAGAAGAATTAAACCAAATAAAAAATATAAGTTTTAGCACGTTTTAAATTATGTGTAGAACATAAAGTCAGAATATCAAAAATTGAGGAATAGATCGATAATGCGCTTACAGTCTCAATGAGGAATTTCAGTATTTAAACTGTTGGTATGGTTAGATTTTTAGCCCATTCTGTTTACATATGTGCCAAATCATCATCATAATACCAGCCGAAAGACGTCCACTGCTGGACACTGCTGGGGAATAGGCTTGGCAGGCGGGTTGGCGATCGCAGTGTAGCTGTAGCAATAAACTTATCTGCAAAGAATGCTGCTGCCCATTCTCTGGTGAGTCCCTTAGTCGCCTCTTACGACACCCACGGGAAGTGATGGAATGGAGATGTGCCAAATGAAGAAGTTTATACGTTTTTATACGTTGGAAATTTAAAGTATCATTTGAATGAATGTGCTGTGTAATGTTTAATATGTGTAGTTTTAGTAACTTCTAACTTTAACAAAAACATAATTTAATCTTAAAAATAATTTGCTATGGCACGCAGCATCGATTGCATAGAAAATCTTCTAGCTAGTCGGCACCAATTAGTTCCTCTGCTATTACTTCGATAAAATCTTCAAGCATTCAAATATTTTTAGATAAAACTTAAAAACAAGCGTGCCGACACTGTTATTCAGAAGTTATTAGCGCATACAGAGCACAACACGCGAACTGTATAATTACGCCAAATTCCACGGTCGTTAGTAGTTGTCGTTCACACATAATCCAACTTTCTTGTTATAATACTGTTTGAACAAAGCACTAATTATAAATTATTTATTATTATAAGCCCGTAGAGTCCCACTGCAGGGCAAAGGCCTCCCTCCCTTCTTTCTTTCCACCTCAATCTGTCTTGAGCAATCTGAGTCCAATCCTTTAGGTACGAGTCCAGTTCGTCTCGTCATCTCCTTTTGGGTCTACCGCATCGCCGGCTCCTGATGTTCGGGACCCAATCCGTGGTTACTTTTGCCCAGTTCCCATAAATAAGTAGGTAAGTAATTAATTTAAAAAGTATCTTGCACTCCAGAAGGTCAATTGTGATACTTCAAAAAACCTTCAAATTCAAGTCACAATTTAATTTCGGAAATATCGTCAGGTCTCCCACAAGGCAGACCGATGACCTGTTGAAGGCTGCGGGAATTCGTTGGAAGCAAGAAGTGCAGAACCGATCGATGTGGCCACTCTTGGAGATGGCTAATGTGCAACGGATGACATCTTTTGGCTGAAATGATAATGATGATGAACAATATTTGTCAATATAATTATAATGATAATATAGGTACCTAAGCAAATTATTTGTTTTTGACAGACACAAAAAGTACTCCTTCAAAATACGGAAGCGCCCCTCTTTTTGAGAGTCTGCAATTCTGTTTGTTTTTTCATTTTCTTTGGTGTATCCAGAGTGACAATTTTACTATTTTTAACCTACTTCTAAAAAAGGAGGAGGTTGTCAATTCGGATGTTTGTATTTTTTTTTTAATGTTTGTTTGGGCATAACTCCGTCGCTTGCTTACCGATTTGAAATATTCTTTTTTTGTTGGAAAGGGTCCCAAATGGTCCCATTGAATTTTTATCCAAATCGGATCAGTAGTTTGGTTATTAAATCCAAATAGCTGGAAAAAATATGAGGAAAAATGATCCATGTATACGTATTTTTTTTTCCTATGACTTTCCAGTGGTGTTGCAAGGTGTAGGGTACCACTAAAAAGTGAAAAATAAAAAACTTTTTCACAAAAAAAAGAAACAATACAAAAAACACTACAAAGTTCAAAATAAAACACAAACTTACGAAATTAAAGTTATTTTGAGCTTTGTAGTGTTTTTTGGAAGTCGGTTTCTTTTTTTTGTGATAAAGTTTTTTTTTAAGCAACGTTCGCATGCGCATGTCAAAAATGTACGGAAATTGATACTTTTTGACAGATTGCGACTGAGATGCGAATGTCAAAGTTGTTTAATTTATAGAATTGGCCATCTGGTCAGTCGTATGTTCTCCATAGAGAATGAAAATAATATTCTGCACTAATATACTACACAGAGGGACACCTCTGTAGCATAGGTGGCTCTTCAAAAATAACGAAAATTGATATTCTCAGTTGCTCAAACAGTCGCACGGTTTAATTTCGATAGGATAGAAATTAATAGGTAAATAATAATTATTTTAAACTAAATAGAAAGAAAGACAGAAAAACCGTTTATTCACGTGAAAGTGACGCACATACACAAAATTGCTATTTATCGTAAGACTGAAAAACGAAATCAGGTGAACCGTGAAAATTAATATTATCTTAAAATCAGATAAATATTAGTAGAATAAATATATTATGGCGGTTTGACATATTCTATAAACAAAAGCTGTCAAACCGCCAAAATAATTCCCCAGATAAAAATTATCTGACTATTGGAATATCAGCCCTAAATGTGTTAGAATATGTTCTATCCTAGATGTAAATCCTCTTGGAATAACATCTGAGTTAACGCATGCGATGCCGCTAGCAGGAGCCCGTACACATACAAAAAAGTTTCCTCACGATTTTTCCTTCACCGTTTCCAACAAATATAAGTAATAAGCTGACATTTCTACCAGCACGTACCTAAACATTGCAAATGGGAGACATAATGAGGTTGAAGCGAAAGTTCGAGTCACGCTGATTAGTACCGTTTTCTCAAGTGTTTACAGCATTATGTTCCACTCACGATTTTAACTCCGAAAAGGTAATGAGAGTAACCTTTGGATTAGGGATGCAACCAAAGCCTTGTATAGCGACTTATTGATGACATGGTTGGCGCAGTGGTTGAGCGATTGGCTGCTGCATTGCGTGTCGCGGGTTCGATTCCCGCACGGAACAAATATTCAAGTATGGCCTACAGATAGTTTTTCCGGGTCTGGCTGTTTGTGTATGTGACTTTGTATTTTTGTAATCGCACCCACGATACAGGAGAAATTCCTAGTGTGGGGCAACGTTTTTTTTTTTAAAACGTTGTCCCACACTAGGAATTTCTCCTGTATCCAATCGCTCAACCACTGCGCCAACCGTGTCGTCAAAAAAGTACCTACTTACATTAGGTTGATTTCATAAAGAAAGTTTTAAGCCTTATCAAATTGGAAATTAATTAACTACTCTGGTAGTCATACTTGATGAATGATGGCAAATTTATGATTATAAGGTAAATAATAATACCAGCTACTATGTGGGTAATTTATTTCGATATGTTGGAGCCGCTATTGCAAAGGTAAGATTCTTGCTAGGTTTTTATTAAAACCGTAGTTTCATTGGAAGAGCCCGTGTGTGGAGCACAGTGGTGGTCCTAACGAATGGTCCCTTTGAAACGATGTACTTTCATAAATAGAAACTGAACAGGTGCCACGCGACAATACAACAGCATATTTTTATGTAAAGTGTTTAAAATTATTTCTTCACATATACCAACTGCCTCCGTGGTAAAGTGATTTAGGCATTTCCCTTGAGACCCGATGGTCGTAAGTTCTATTACCACGGGAAGCATACTTTGTAAAGTTGTTTCCAGTTTGGCAAGGACATTGCAGGCTTGAATCACCTGATTGTCTAATAAAAAGTTGATTCTGTGCTTCGGAAGGCACGTATAAGCCGTTGGTCCCGGCTTCCAACTGGCAGTCATCAAATAAACCATGTCAGAGGCCCTTGAGGCGGTTTAGAAACTCTGACACTAGGGTGTGTGGAGTAGTAGGGGATTTTGTTCAAAAGAGTTACCGCGGCCGTGGAACGTAAAAGGCACTAGGAGGAGCATGGATGGGTTTTAGTCAGTAAAAGTCTGACACTCCCTGCCGCTCCACCCAGAGTGGAAGGGGTCATTTGATGATTTCATCATCATCATCATCATCATATCAGCCGAAAGACGTCCACTGCTGGACATAGGCCTCCCCCAAGTGTCACCACAACAACCGGTCCTGTGCGTCTCGCATCCATCGGTTACCCGCGACCCTCGCCAGGTCATCGGTCCACCTTGTGGGAGGCCTTCCAACGCTGCGTCTTCCGGTACGCGGTCGCCACTCCAAAACTTTTCGGCCCCATCGACCATCTGTTCTGCGAGCAATGTGCCCTGCCCACTGCCACTTCAATTTGGCGATCCTTCGGGCTATGTAGGTAACCTTGGTTCTCTTCCGGATATCATTATTCCTGATTCGATCACGCAAGGAAACTCCGAGCATTGCCCTCTCCATTGCCCTTTGGGTGACTTTAAGCCTTCTGATGAGGCCCATTGTGAGCGACCACGTTTCGAGTCCATAGGTCATCACTTGCAACACGCACTGGTCATAGACTTTCGTCTTGAGAAACTGTGGTATGTGAGACGAGAAGATACCGCACAACTTCCCGAACGCCGCCCATCCGAGTCGGATTCGACGGTTGACTTCCTTCTCGAAGTGAGCCCTACCTAGCTGGATCGTTTGTCCCAAGTAGACGTACTCATCAACAACTTCGAGTGCAGAACCTCCAATCTTGATAGGAGTGGGTGCTACATGGGTATTTACCATGACTTTGGTTTTGTCCATGTTCATTTTAAGACCCACTCTTTCGGAAACTCTACTGAGGTCATCGAGCATTGTACTGAGGTCCTCCGTGGTCTCAGCCATGACGACTATATCGTCGGCAAATCGAAGATGAGTGATGTACTCGCCATTGACATTAATGCCTAGCTTTTTCCAATCCAAAACCTTGAAGACGTCCTCCATTGCGGCCGTGAACAGTTTCGGAGAAATTACGTCTCCCTGCCTCACACCCCGCTGCAGGAGGATAGGTTCTGATGTCTGATCCTGAAGTCGGACTGACATGGTGGCGTTTTCATACAAACACTTCAGCACCTCGATGTACCGATAGTCGATCTGGTACCGTTGGAGAGACTGCAGCACAGCCTAAGTCTCGATCGAATCGAAGGCTTTCTCGTAGTCCACAAACGCTAAGCAGAGGGGCAGATTATACTCTTCGGTCTTATGTATAATCTGCCGCAGCGTGTGTATGTGGTCTACGGTGCTGAAGCCTTTTCGGAATCCAGCTTGTTCGGGAGGCTGGAAGTCGTCAAACCTGCGTGTGAGACGGTTTGTGATGACTCTGGAAAACAGCTTGTAGACATGACTCAGAAGTGAGATGGGCCTGTAATTCTTAAGCAGGGCATTGTCGCCCTTTTTAAAGAAGAGTACCACCACACCTCTGCTCCACGCTTGTGGCGTTTTCCCCTCGAGTATGACGGAATCGTACAGTTTCTGAAGGGCCTTAAGGACTGGTTTTCCACCCGCCATCAGGAGTTCGGCCGTAATTCCGTCCTCACCCGACGCCTTGTTGTTTTTAAGCTGCTTCAGAGCCATCCTAATCTCATACAGGCTGACGTCTGGGATGTCTTCGGTATAATGCTGGGTCAATCTAGCTCTTGGGTCGTGCGCTAGATTTGCTGCGGGTTTGGTCATTGACGTGTATAACTGTCTATAGAATGTCTCGATCTCCCTCAGTAGCTCCGATTTGGCGGATATGGTTCTGCCATCGTCGGTCTTCAGTTTTGTGAGCTGGCTCTGCCTAATAGACAAATCTCTTGCAAAGACCTTGGAGCCCTTATTCCGCTCTATCGCATCTTTAATCTTTTCAGTACCTATTAAAGCGGCGGAGGTCGCTTTTCAAGGACTTGGAGATCCGTCTATTGAGCTGCCGGTATTTGCACGCATCGTCTGAAGACTGCAGAATCATCTCCCGCCTCTCCTTCATGAGCTTGAGAGTCGGGTCAGAGAGCCTCTTGGTCTTATCTGTACGGCGAGTCTTGAAGAACTTAGACCCGACCGTATGAACAGTTTCCACGAACCCATCGTTGTATTCGTCCACGGAGCTCCCTAGGCACTCGAAACGATTTTGAAGTTCGAGCTGAAAGCTTTCGGAGTTTTGGATCTGGATCTGTGCTGGACGAAGCGTAGACTTCATCAGTCGAGACCTTTCCAGATTGATATTGAGATTCAATGTGCCTCTTACCATGCGGTGATCACTTCCGGTTTTCACCGCGTTGATCACAGAGACATCATTGAATATCTGCTTCTTCGTCGACATGATGAAGTCAATCTCATTTTTAGTTGCACCGTCGGGGCTCTGCCAGGTCCACTTCCTGAGCTCACGTTTTCTGAAGAAGGAGTTCATCATATAGAGGCCCTTCTTCTCCATAAAACTGGCCAGTAGTTGTCCCCGGTGGTTCCGACGTCCATATCCAAATTGCCCCACTCGCAGCTCGTCACCGTCACGTTTGCCCAGTTTTGCGTTGAAGTCCCCCATGACCACGGGGAAATGAGTTTTATGACCATGCATGGCTCTGAATATATACTCATACATGGTCTCAATTTCGTCGTCGGGGTGTGTTGAGGTTGGAGCGTAAACCTGTACGAACTTCAACGAATATCTTGACGATATTCTGAGTATAAGGTACGCCACTCTGGTCGACACACTCTCGATCCTCACCACATTGGACACGAGGGACCTGTGGACGAAAAACCCGACACCACCCTGGGACTTCTGGTCACCCTCCCGGAAATAGAACAGGTTGCCGGATTTGAGAATTGTCGTGTCTTCCCCCTCTCTTCGGACTCCAGACAATCGCACAACACTCCATCGCAACCTGCTCAATTCCTCCTCAAGTTCGGTGATCTTCTCGTCGGTCCTGGACTGGACCTGGCAACATTTAACACTAGAACACTCCGGGTGTTCTAGTGTTAAATGTTGCCAGGTCCAGTCGTCGGTGTTTTTTACGGTAGCCGTATCCACTCCGGGGATTCTTAGCACCCCTTGCATCGTCATATCCTTGACCGCTACCGGAGTCAAGGGTAGACGCGCTGCCGGGCACTAGGGGCCATTTTTTTGTTGTGCTTTTCATTTGGGGGGGGTTTGCCCTAATCGCCACGCTTGGCAGGCGGGTTGGCGATCGCAGTATAGCTGTTGCAATGTACCGAAAGAATGCTGCTGCCCATTCTCTGGTGAGTCCCTTAGATGTCCTTAGATGATTTCCCATCCTTAAAAAAAAAAGGGTGTGTGGAGTCGTTAGACCTTACTGCCCACACGATAAGAAGAATATATAATGTACCAATTTTAATGAAGTGCGTTTTAGCTTTGTTCTGCAAGCCTGTCTGCCGGACCCACCATTATATAGACGACATTTTAAAACATAAGTTGAAAGCTATGAGGGAGAACTTTATCAAGAAGCAGCGTGAGCGGGACGATACAGAGTTTTAAAAAATAATACACTTAAAAAAATAAAGCCCCTAGAAGTATTACCTATAAGCAATGATATTCTAGTAAATAAAAATTCGATAAACACGCACAAAACAACCGAAAAAAGTGTTCCGCGCAGGAGCGGCAGCACACATAAGTACACACTTTTCATTTCACTACTAGCCCAGTCATATTAGGTAAAAAAAGGGGTCAACCTCGGAATGAAAGATAATAAGCTGCAAATTGGTATGAACCTTTGTTTTGTCATTCTAAATGTTGTCTCAAAAGTCACAATCGTTATCGTGTCCGCGTCTCAAGATATTCAAGGTCAAAGGTCACAAAAATCGGTTTTTCGCGAATATCTGGCTTCCTATCGGTTAAATGAGATTTGCATTTATTATAAAAGTTGTAGGCTATAAAATTCCCTACAACTTTTGTTTTCACTTTTTTTTCATACGACCAACCGTTTTGAAGGTAGAGCGCGAAGAGTGCACATCGTACAGTCATATACGGCCTAATGCAAGGTCAAGCGTGAGTTATGGTTATCAGTACGTTATAAAGTCAATTATTTACTTGGAAATTATAATTATTAAACAATGCCTATTATTTATGTACTAACTATTAATTATTTATATTTAATTAAAGTAAGTAACTTGATTATTTATATATAATTATTCATATTTAACTATTTAAGTATAAAATATTATTAATTCTGGATTATATATTTTAGTTTTATTTTAAGTTAACACGACATTATATATCTTTTCTTTAAAACGCGTAAATTTCTCAATACTTATATACCTGGAAATACTTGTCCCTACCCTATGCCCTTTTCTATTCATTGCCGGGACAGATGTTCTATAGTATTCAAGGCCACTCTCTCCACTTTGTATGAGTCAAGATTATTCGTTAGTTTGAAATTGTACCGTTGCAACTACGGACGTACGGTTTTAAGAGCTATGGCTGATTTGTGTTTTATATGTGATAAGAAACTTTCAGAAGGTGTTTCTGTGAATGTCGTACGTGGTTTACAAACTTTAAAAACTGCAAGTATTGAAAGAAATGATGGACATATAGACTATTTAAATACTTTAAGTTCTGTAAATGTGCATTCCGAGTGTCGAAAAGTGTACACGAGTAAAAATGTTATTATTGCATCAAAACGACGCACAGATGAGAGTGAACCTTCAACGTCAAGTGCACCTCGTAAAAAACGAAATGAAGTCTTTGATTTTGGAAAGTTATGCTTATTTTGTGGCCAAGAAGCTGATGAAATAGCAGAAAAGAAAAAAAAAATTAAAGTATAGACGGACAATAAGTAATGTAAGTACTCTTGCATTCAAAGACAACGTAATTAAGAGAGCAGAAGAACGAAACGATTCCTTAGGAGAATTAGTAAAGGAACGTATATATTACGAGTATGATTTGATCGCTGCTGAAGCAAAGTATCATACTATTTGCTATACCAACTTTTTAACCCGAGTACCATCTGCAGATAAAAAGCCTCGCCAAGATGATCAAGTCACTCAAGCAATGAAGGAGATTTTTTATTATATAGAAAATAATGAAGATTCTCAATTTACTTTGAAAGAACTTAAAGATGTCCCTACGGAATACATACCTGACGATAAGACAATTATTACAAAATTACAACAAAAGTATTTAACTGATATAATATTACTGAATAAATATTACCTCCAGCACCAGCCGAACTACTAAACGTAATATTTTGCAATTGCAAAAATGGTTGTGGTTCCCGCTGTGGATGCAGAACCAAAAAATCAGGGCTACAATGTTCTTTAGCTTGCTGCCAGTGCAACGGACAAGCTTGCCTCAACGCTTCACTGTATCCAAGTAATCCCGATGAAGAAAATACATATGATCCCGATATTCTGGAAGGTTTGGAGATGAACATGACAGATAATGAGGATGATGACAATGAATCGAACATTTTTGAGCGACAAGAAGAAGAAGACGACGAAGAAGAAGAAGATAATTAGCTTCCATTTCCAATTTCATTACAATTAAAATCAACAAAGATACTTTTGATATTTGAACTCACATTTTGATAAATGTATATTATGCCGTATTTAATAATAAATAAAAATATGTGTAAAATATATACTCTTACTATCATTTTAACTTAAAATAAAACTAAAATATATAATCCAGAATTAATAATATTTTATACTTAAATAGTTAAATATGAATAATTATATATAAATAATCAAGTTACTTACTTTAATTAAATATAAATAATTAATAGTTAGTACATAAATAATAGGCATTGTTTAATAATTATAATTTCCAAGTAAATAATTGACTTTATAACGTACTGATAACCATAACTCACGCTTGACCTTGCATTAGGCCGTATATGACTGTACGATGTGCACTCTTCGCGCTCTACCTTCAAAACGGTTGGTCGTATGAAAAAAAAGTGAAAACAAAAGTTGTAGGGAATTTTATAGCCTACAACTTTTATAATAAATGCAAATCTCATTTAACCGATAGGAAGCCAGATATTCGCGAAAAACCGATTTTTGTGACCTTTGACCTTGAATATCTTGAGACGCGGACACGATAACGATTGTGACTTTTGAGACAACATTTAGAATGACAAAACAAAGGTTCATACCAATTTGCAGCTTATTATCTTTCATTCCGAGGTGAAAGCCCTAATATGACTGGGCTATACACGTAGAAATGATGCAAAAGAGATTCTTCTAAACACATACGATGGTGGATTTTTTTATTTTATTTTTGTATCAACAAAGCCTATCGCTCGTCGCCATGCGTGACACAGACTAAGGACTATACGACCCAATTAGGATGTATTCGAGTCTTCACTAGCGCGCGCTCATAACATATCTGTTTACTAGAATATCATTGCCTATAAGTATTTATGTCCTCATTCATCCTCTTTCAAGCATATTATTCTACATTACATACACGGTTCTGCTATTTGCTACATACCTAATAGTAATCTACCATTACTAATTGAAATCGATAACCGAACTCACGAAAGTGGGTCAGACCACAAAATATACTCTTGAGCACTGCCGGAACATATTAGGGTCAGCTAAGATAGTGTTTGGTGATTGAATGCATGCAGTTTGGTAGATGGATTTTATTATATTATATAAGGTGTTAAAAAATCAACTGTAAGAAATATAAGGAGTTGCTAAGCGAAAACTCGAAAAAATCTGGGCCAATTTCGTTTTTTTTTATGTTCCTCGTTGTTTGAGGAACGTTCTAATTATCGGAAAGTATTAAAAAATTGAACATAAAAAAATGCACGAAAAAATGTAAAAACAATATTTTTCGGGGTACGGGATATTTTAATTCTGAAATCCTCGCAGACAAAGTCGCAGGCAGAAGCTAGTAACAAATAAAAATTAATCACATTTTCAAAACACAAAATTGATTATGCGACTGTACCCCGCGTAGCTCGCCGCCGTCGCCGCGCCTTAGGCTCAGCCCTGCAGTTACAGTGCACATAAAAATATTTTGCTAAATTATTTATCACTTAGAAAAAAAGCCATCGCTCAAAAAAAAATGGATCGTTGTTTAGGTGATGCCGAGCATGTCCACGAAATTTTTGCAATATATATTTTTTAACACCTTATACAAGTTTGTAAGCTGAGGAGCTAGTGGCTAATAAGTAATAAATAAGTTATTACAGTCGTACGAGTCGATCATGAAGTTAGGCGACGTTTAACGATGTTTGATGGGTGACCATTCATAACATACAAAGGCTCCTACGTGTTAGGGGGTCTACTCTCTAAGCCCGAAGTCCGTAGTTTCAGCCTTAGTTTTGGACGTTTTCTACTCCGTATCACCTACGGGCTTAAGATTAGTCCCGAACCAAAACATAATGACATCACGATTTGACAGTAATTGTTCTTAGTTCGGGTTCGGGACTAATCCTAAGTCCATAGGTGATACGGAATAGAAAACGCCCGACACTAAGGCCTAAACTACAGACCGAATCGGGCTTAGAGAGTAGAACTCCTGACACGTTTAGCCGTTGGTCTTAGATGGCACTTGTAGATTGTTACAGTATTGTCGGAAACAAGAAAATCTGATACCAGTCTTGCCAAGAGGTATCGTATTACCCAGTTACTGGGTTGTGGAGATCAGAGAGGCAGTTGCTCATGTGCAATACTGGTATTCAGATGCATCCAGTTAAATTCAAATCCAACACCTACTTTTACAATGGGACTTACATCGAAATTGCGAAAGAAATACTTATCAACGGCTCCATTATCGGCGGCACATTTATTAAATGTGTGCATAACTCGACACCGCGTATCGGAAGACGCAGCGTTGGAAGGCCTCCCACAAGGTGGACCGATGACCTGGTGAGGGTCGCGGGTAACCGATGGATGCGAGACGCACAGGACCGGTTGTTGTGGCGACGCTTGGGGGAGGCCTATGTCCAGCAGTGGACGTCTTTCGGCTGATATGATGATGATGATGATGATAACTCGACAAAATGATCAGCACAGCTGTTTATTTTTCGGAATTTCACGGTTGGTCCTATAGTAAAAATTGTTTTTAACGATGTGTACATTGAGCCCTTTTTAAATTTCGCCTTTATTCTGTTACACGTTGCATACCCCATTATTTGTGAAAAAGCTCTCGTTTATCCTCCATCTGGGATTTTTCGGAGACTAACCAATCAATAGAAGATTGAGGAAATATACGAAATATATGATTTATAAAATTAAAGATCGGAAACTTCTCTAATAAATTATAAAATCCTGTTATGAGTCACTCAGCAAGTGAGTTTGATTTTTAAAATATAAAAAACAAAACCATTTATTAAATCAGTTTCATCATCATCTGCCTAGCCTTTTCCCAACTATATATTGGGATCGGCTCCCAGTCAAACCGGATTCAGCTGAATAGCAGTATTTAAATCAGTTTATCCAATATTAAACATTTAAATATCCTTTTTTCCTCATACACAAAGAATTTTATTTACACAGTGTGACAAAATCTTATTAAATGACCGACAAAAAACCTCAGACAGTTAATTGCAATGTCGCCAATAGCATTTGTGCTCTAATATAACATTAGTGAACAGAACAGGTTCTGCCAACATTGCCTAATGAAGTCTAACAGTAAAGCTATCGATAGAGACACGTTACAAGACTATTAATAAACATACCATTAGTGCAATTACTGTAAGAGGAGCTTGTGGCTAAATTATGACAGCCACACGGGCCGATCATTAAGGATAAGCAACGCTTGTCGATGTTGGTTTGTGGATGGTTGACAATCTTAACATACCGAGACTCCTCCGTGCCTCGGAAAGCACGACAAGCCATTGGTCCCGGCTGTCACATGTACATAACAACATTTTTTTTAGCCTATTCCGTCCCACTGCAGGGCAAAAGCCTCCCTTTCTTCCTTCCAATCTTCCCGGCTCTGGGCTAGTCTTGACCAATCCTGTCAATAGGCATCCAGCTCGTCTCACCATCTTCGCCTGGATCTGCCGCAATGCCACCGGACATTTTCTGGGACCCACATTGAGGTTGGTTTAGCCCGTGAATGTCCTGTAGCAAAATTACAGAACAATTTCTATGAAAACTTGTAGCATCGTTGATAAATTGAAATGTCAAGCTTGCCTGCGGGATACTTTTACTCCAGAAACTTTAAGAGAGGACATCATAATTTCCAGAGATGTTTTCTGGAAATTCTGGAACCTACCATCATCATCTTCCTGCCCTTATATCATGTTACTTGGGGCCTGCGTAACACGTTTTTTCCTCAAATGTTTTACAGTAAGCCACCAGCCTGACACCAACCCTCCTTGGGAATGCTGGTGCTAATGGTTTACCCGCTACCATGCGGATGACCTGAAGTGCTGAAATAGTATGCACGATCTCAAAAATTCCCTTAGTCTCCTCCTAGGACACCCATGGGATGAAATTGGATGGCCACATTCTTCAGAAGCAACACGGTGCACACAAATTCTAAACCTATCCAAAAGTGGAATTATGCAGGCAGACAGTAAAAATAATCATTTAGTCTATGGTTGTCAACGCTTTGAGGTATTTCATGCTTTAGAATTGGGCAAATACTCGTAGTTTTAAACGAAAACAGAGCTCCTTACAGTAATTGGCCTAAATTTATCTTTATCGGTAGTTAATCTTGCCATTACCACATTCCAGATCCATTCAAATCAACTCTACCTATTGCATTCCTCTACTTGTTTGACATAGCCTGCGCCAGCCTCTCCCTAGTTGCGCCACAACAACGAATTTTGCGCTATCCGCAGCCAGTCCAGAATTTAAAGGTTTTTGATTTGTTTACTTGCTGTACTAGGTGTTAAATTAACAGAACCAAGCGAAACACTACACTGCAACTACATGCCAATAAACTCAATTTTCTTTCTTTTCTTTCTTTCTTTCTTTCTTTCTGCACTCCAAAACGCAAGTCGTTGATGTGGCTGAAAAGGCTGCCAAACTTAAATGGGACTGGGTAGGATATGTCTACCGCATGCTGCACATGGGCCCGTAAAAAACAGGATCGGTGCCCTGAAATAACGAGACATGGCCGCGGCAGACCGCGAAGGAGTAGGCGGGACGACCTGGATGCCTTCCTTGTGAATTGAAATAAAGAGGCACAACACCGTGAGCATAGGAAGGAATGGAGGGAGGCCTTTGCCCAGCAGTGGGACAGTAAGGGCTAGTTACAATACAATAAGATATTATATTATTATTATTATTATTATTAATACAATATAGTATTGTTTTATTTGGCTTATAAACAGCTCAAGCTACGCTTGTTTATCTACATTTGTGTCAATATTTTATGGCTGGTATCATCCCTTTGATGATAATAATAATTATTATTATTAGCTTTTGCCCCCGGCTCCGCCCGCGTGTCAGAAATCGCGTAAAAAAAGTAGCCTTTAAAAATATGTCCCAGGCTATATATTTGCCAAATTTCATAACGATCCGTTAAGTCTTTTTTAGCGTGAAAGCGTAACAAAGTAATAAACAAACTCATTTTCGCATTTGTAATATTAAGTTAGGATGTCATGGTTTTTTTTTTGTTATTATTGATAGGCACGCGCTTGACCACTATCTCACCTGATGGTAAGCGATGATGTGGTCGAAGATGAGGCACACTTGCCTAGAAGTAGCCAATTCACTCTTGACTTAAAGATGGTTGCATCCTACCTCGCTTGCTAACATAGACCTTACAAACGTTATCATTGCTTAATATTACAACGCTATCAACGAAATCATTATCGTCATTAACAATTCTATTATTATTACAGACCGATTGCTTTTTCAAGGATAAAACTCAAGACAATTTCTAAATTGCATATAATGCACTCCAGACGTGTCATTATGAACAAAATAATCTCGCACTGACGAAACATTCAAAATTCTGTCAAATTACCGATCGTACGATTATAATGATTAACGTATCATTCATCGAGACACAATCCTTAAACAAGAATCGAGTATCAACCCAACTATGCTGTACCACCAGATTACAGACCTCCAGCTTGTTCTAGGTCTCCTTGAAGACGAAGCAAGTCAAGAGGTCTTATAGACTGGATGTTAATCAACCAGTGCATAGACCCGCTGTGTCCTTAATAATTTAAGATGTGAGGGGTCTTGCTACCTGGTATTGTAAAACTACTTTCACTCAGTACATTTTGCAACTGACCTTATTGTGAAGTTACTGAACAGATTGTGACAATTATATCAGTGCAATGCATGCAGGAAGCGTTGCTAAGTGTATCACATATTAAATGCCGACGATTATATTTAAATGAGATGAGGATAATGAAAAGTTTGGTGGCTCTTGCCAAATAGTTCTTGATATAAAGCTTATCTTTGTTACAGAAGGTCGTTATCCTTCAGTACTTATCATGAAAGTTTTAGCTGTGCTAGGATTTTGATAAAAGGTCACCACTGATATCTGTTTTTTTTTTGGCCAAGCCCACCACGTAATGACGTCGTCGGTTGGGAATGCCCAACCACTGCAACTCCTTAGAGCCAGATTCAAAAGTGGCCACCAGAAATTGGAGTCATTGAAGCTCGACAAATCCCGGAGAAACATGTCATATCAACTGTCTTGGATTCCGCAACAAAATCAGAAAAGATCAGCGTAAGAAGACGAAGCTGTTCCGTATGGTGTCGGACGTTAAAGAATAGCAACATCCCATCAGTTCCCGTGGGTGTCGTGAAAGGCGACTAAGGGACTCACCAGAGAATGGGCAGCAGCATTCTCTATAGGTATATTGCTACAGCAACACTGCGACCGCCAACCCGCCTGCCAAGCGTGGCGATTATGGGAAACCCCCCCAATTGGGGGAGGCCTATATCCAGCTGTGGACGTCTATCGGCTGAGATGATGACGATGATGATGATTATGAGGAGGAAGAAGCTACTTCCCCCCTGTAATCTGATGGTTTGGTGATTGGCATCATCATCATTCCTCTCCTCCATACCAATCATTTAGGGTCGACACAACATTCTACTTTCTAGCTAGGTATCTTTCACAAAACGCCTGACATGATGATGATGAAGGATTTATAAATTAAGCTGCAGTTTTTCGTCTTCCTAATCGACATACTTTAGTCAAATTATGAGCGTTTGCGACGTACGGCATTTCATACAATTCAGAGGGCGTCGAGATCTGGTGATTTTTATTACAAGCACAACAAACAAAAGCAGGGACCTGTTTTGTTTACTATTCAGTAAAGGTCTATTGAGAAAAGTGATGTCTTTGGACGATGGCCAAAAGATCTCATGAACCATGAATAGAAATATCACCCTAAAATATGGCGAGTTTTTAGTTTACAGGTCTAATAAATATTATCTAGGCTCTATATACCCACTGCATTTTAGAAACCTTACTATTTTGAGTAGTGTTATTTGTAGATCTTTGACTGTTGTAACGAATAGTGAGAAGCTAGAAAATCTGAGACATGTCTTGCCAAGTGTGTAACCCTAATATTGTAACCCCATAATTACTGGGTTGTGGAGGTCAGATAGGTGTTTTCCATGAATCGATAGAGAGCTCGTGGCTAATAACAGCCGCACGGGCTGATATTTAAGTTTAAGCAACGTTGGCGAGGTTGGTCTGTGGATGGGTGACCATCTTAATATACCGAGACTCCTCCGTGCCTCGGAAAACACGTTAAGCCGATGGTCCCGGCTGTCATTTGGAGATCTTAGGCAGACTTTACGGATTGTCAGAAGCTAGAAAATCTGACATCAGTCTTGTTAAGAAGTACCGTGTTACTCAGTTAAAGGGTTGAGGAGGTCTGGTAGGCAGCCGCTCCACGTAAAATACTGGTACTCAGCTGCATCCAGATAAACTGAAAGCTGACCCCATTATTGTTGAGAAAGGCTCAAAATCATCATATCAGCCGAAAGACGTCAACTGCTGAACATAAGCCTCCCCTAAGTGTCGTTACACCAACCAGTCCTGTGCGTCTCGCATCCATCGGCTACCCGCGACCCTCACCAGGTCATCGGTCCACCTTGTGGGAGGCTGTGGGGAGGCCTTCTAACGCTGCATCTTCTGCGTAGAGAAAAGCCTAGGCTTATTCATTTAGTATTGTGTATTGCCCAAAAAATGTTGTTTTCTAATCTATTTGCTTGGCTGATTGATTTGCTATTTTGTGTAATGGCCAAAAAAATGGTATTTTGTCCTTGTTGATATTGTAGGCTCAGTAAGAAGTGACAATATTGCATCAGCACTATTATGTTAATATCAATTACACAAGTAGATTGTCTTAACATACTTTGGGTTGTCAGTTCGCTTTTGGTAACGAGAAAAACTCTGTTTTACAAATTGTTTTATCTTTTCTGGTTGTGTCAACTTCTCAATTTCTACAATAAGACTAGGTCCCCTGGTTTCTGAATTAAGAATTTAAAGTTGAGTATTCGTCAAACTCCAGTTCCACTTGAATGGTTGCCAAATGGCATTAAAAAAACCGACTTCGGTTTTTTTTGTGAAAAAGTTTTTTATTTTTCACTTTTCAAAGTCACAGGAAAGCAAAATACGCAATTTCGTTTGTAACGTGGATGATTTTTCCACATATTATATTACCTTTCCTAGCTATTTGGATTTAAAAACCAAACTGTTCAACCGATTTTGATAAAATTTCAATGGGACCAATCGAAAAGTATATCCTTTCACATGAAACAAGAATTTTCTAAATTGGTTTATAAATGACGAAAATATGAGGAAACAAAAAAAAAGATACAACCGAATTGAGAACCTCCTTTTTTTAAGTCGATTAATTTAACATAGAGCTGGTTTCTGAATCGAATAAAAGCAGAATCCAGTTCTATTTTAAAACAATAAAAAAACACTCAAAAACTTGCTTATTGTAAGAATAACTGCCTGCCACACAGCAAGCAAGTTATTGTGAAAGTGAGATATTTTACTCCACATAAATAACCAAGACGGACCCCATTTCATGTGCAAGATGCCACAGGTGTAAATGTCTTTGAACCAAAAACGAGCACACCTGTTTCTTGAACGTTTATGTAACAAGATTTAAATGTGAACTTCAATGAATTTAAAACACGTAACATTATTATGTTTGAGAACGAAGAAACTGTGTCACGAAACTCACAAACAAGATCAATTTGCTTTGCGATGTTTCTTCTGATGGAAGATTATTTTGGTAGTGCTGCTTTTGATGAAATATTCAATTAAATTAATTTGTGTGACATAATTATTAAAAAAAAGGTAAAAGTTTTAATTTTTTTTTAATTGAGGAATAGACTGGCTCCTGACATCGATCACCCCTGATGGAAAGCGATGGATGATGTCTATGATGGAGCGAGCGTGCCCAGAAGATGCCTTGAGGCACTGGTACTCCCACGCGTCGACGAAACATAGCAGGCTGCTAGACTCCGGTGGGAGGGTGGTCGCGAACCAGGCGGGCGTTAGCCAAACCACCGCAAGGGAAGGATTGCCCAGTCTTTTAAGGTGTTAGGTCGGACTGCCTGATGGAACAAATTGCGCTACACAAGGAGGCTTCTTCATGCATCCCAGGTCATAAATAAATTATTTATGCTGTAAATGCTCAGGACATTAAAATCGCTGAATGTTGCCTACTATAAAGAACATTGCAAAGCATTGTCTATAATATGTTAACAAAATGGTACTGTGCTGCCTATATTCCTGCATAGGTATTTAGGCGATGAGCGCAATAAAAAATCATGCATAACACCAAGAGGGTGCGGTGTTGATAATTTTAGGTGGTATAGTGATGAAATTAAAAATCGTGAATTTGAAAATCGTGAATATGAGAGCTATGGTGTTTGGAAATCCCAAGCCTAGCAGCGATAATTTCCTGATTCCTGATGATGATAACTCTAGTCCAAAAACAGTAACTCCATCCTCTCAATTTAATTCCTCAATTGCCTTCACCCAGCACCAGATGCATCGCGGACTAGTATATCGAGTGATTTAAATCATAACTATGAATGCAGTCGACATTTACAAGTACAACTCGGTTGCCACTGAGTAACAAGTTCACCTTGAAAAGTTAACGACATGTAGGTAAAAACATTTCGATGAAGGCTGATAGATTATAATAGAGATAATTGGAGGTTTGTAGAGCAATGTGATTTTACGACATATTTTATTGGTTTATAATATTGCTCTAATGGAACATTCTGTGTTTCACTGGGTTTCAAAAGTGACCATACATATAACAAGCTTGTTTAACTGTTAAGATTTATAGTCAAACATATTAAGATCTTGCAAAATTGATTGATCTTTATATCTGCTAATAAAACAATGTATTATAGATTAAACCATCCAGCCATAGTCATAACGGATTATCAGAAGCCAGAAAATCTGCCACCAGTCTTGCCTAAAAGTAACGTGTTACCCAGTGGTTGTGGAGGTCTGGTAGGCAGCCGCTCTACGTAAAATACTGGTATTCAGCTGAATACGGTTTGACTGGGAGCCGACCCCAATATAGTTGGGAAAAAGCTAGGCAGCTGATGACTGTAGATTAAGCCATACGATTCATTTTTATTGTGTACTGTATTTCGACTCTCACTGTGTTTATTTTCTTTATTTTCATTGCTTATATCTATCAGGACTAAAAAATGTAAACACCTGAGAATAATAAATTTATAATAGAATAGAATGGTGTTTCTCTCGTCATTCAAACATCCATGACTCATTACAACTATGTTAGTAAGCACTGATAAAACAAAACAACACAACAAATAATGGTAGATCGCTGCTGCGACTACCCATAAGTAATAGCACAACAGCAACTCACATAAACACAGTCTAGGCGACTTGCTATCATGCTTAGGATACTGTTGGTGCTGCCCCACACCCTGCGCACCAGGAAAGCACACCTTTTACGCATTGTGGGTAAAAACAATCCACATGCGCATCTGTGAACATCTCCGACGCATTACGGAAGCGGGGCAGCTGCACCAGCATCCTAAACGCGTTATTATACTGAACGCAGAGAGCACTGTACGATCTACGCGTATGCAGCCCACAGGCTGCTCGAAATAGCGTGACTTTGACTTTGACTGGAAGTGAGCATCGTGCAAACCTGCGAACCAAAATGTTCGCTCTAACCGACAATGCCCTCCGCTCTCGTTCAACGTCATCATCGTTTTTAAGGTCAGAGGGCGTACCATGACATGTTAAAACGTCAGTCTTCCTAGCGAGAAAAAGGGATGGAACTATATAGGGTGTATAGCTCCATCCCTCTTTCTCGCTCGAACGACTGACGTTTTAACACGTCATGGTAAGTCCCGAGGTCAGGCCAATATATGACCAGGGTAGTTAAACTTCTGGACTCTCTGCAAAGGAGTGCCATAGTTCAGGAGGTATTAATTGGAATTGTGATAGGTTTTTGTTGCGAATATAAAAAGGCACATAACCCAATCAAGTCCTTTTTTAGGAAACTTTCTGCATTTCAATCAATTTAGTCACCATGACAACGAAAAAACCCTAGATTAAAATCAATAAATAACAAGATATTTTGATTGCCTCGAGTAGAGGAAATGACTTTCAAAATAAGGGTGAGGATACTGAGAAGGAAAATAACAGTAACACATCATTATACACTTACCATACATAACTATCAAATTATCAGATTGAATAGGTACTTTAATGAAACGCAAAGCTATTGTCAACCTTTCAATGTTAGTAATTTTTTGTTAATTTTAAATATCTTTTTCAAAAACCTTAAAATATCCGGCTTATAAATTCACTAGCTTTAACTCGCGAATCCGTCCGCGCGGATGTCGGTTATCGCGTAAAAAAGTAGCAAAAGTCCTTCTCTATATCCCAGGCTATATATCTCCCAAATTTTATGACGATCGATTTAGCGTGAAAGCGTAACAGAGACTGACAGCGTTACTTTCGCATTTATAATATTATTAGATTAGTAGGGAAGTAGGGATTTGTAGGGATTTCTTTGACAATACAGCCTAATATCTTGTCAATACGTTATCTGTCATGTCATCCACTGACAGCGAAAACCCGTTGCAAATTGGAAATGCATCCATCATCTTTCCCGGAGGGATCAGTTTTTGAACAATGTCAGAAACCGAGTGGATAGCTTGTCAGTTGACTATGCTAAGGTTTTCATTTAGGAAAAACTGCAAAAAAAAATGCTGAGGTATACTTAATGGTCTTGTCTTCTGATTTCGTGAGAGCCGGAGTTAATTCAGCTTCCCCCACTATGACGTGTCAATGCCATCATAATTCAGTTGTGAAAAAGGGATGTTGCGATTTGTCCTGTATAGCTCTGTCTCTCTTTGATATTTATTGTTATTCAACGGATAGACACAGCTTTAATAATATAATTGTGAACTAACGTTAATAAATCCATGTTATTTTTACCTACTAGTAATTTAAATAATTGGGAAAGTCACTGGCAATGAAAAAAGAGCAAAAAATCTTTTTAGTCTAATTCGGAAGGTCATTGAAGACTCAACGAAGAACAAATATGCGAAGAGTTTAAACTGAAGTTTATTCCTTTAAGCAATAAAAATAAATTTAAAAAAATGTGCTGCGCTTCAAAAATTAAATATTCGTATTTAATCTTTTAGAACCAGATTTGTAGGACGTCTATATTTAATTTAATTCAAATTATTTAAAACGTGTTAAACACGTGTTTTAAATCAAGTCAATAAAAACCATTTTAATCTACATGAGCTAGAAACGTGATGTTCAAAACGAACAATCTCCTTTTTCGACAATTCTGACTCAAGAATCTGAATTGTGAAAAATTATTTACATCAAACACTATCTCTTTTTACCTTTGTCATCAAAATATCGTATGATTCATCAAAAGAAATGAGCGTCAACTATATTTTATAGTTATTTCATCGAAACCCAGTGAAAGTCCGTTCACCAGTGATTCATGTAGCCAACAAGTGACCTTTAAAACAGGTGTATTTCCTTCCTGAATCTTGCTCTTTAGTAAACTCGTTTAATATGGAGATTTTTATGAATCTTGAATGTGTGGTAAGCAAATCGTTATAGGTCCATGTAGAATAAATACTTACCTAAGTTCTACCCGTCAGTTCCAACTAATCCCAACCTCTGATAGATAGGTAAAACATTTATTTAATACAACTCTACAAAAACAGAACATTCACAAAAGCACAATTAAATTACAAAAGCATGAGCAAAAAAAAAACTATTAGAAATATCAAATAATTAGATACATTTATTTTACCGTGGTGGTGTCAATGTAAAAAAAACACGTTGGAACTAAGAAATTTACATTATATTATATCACTCCATGGATAGTGGTTGCTAGTGCATGTGTCACGCAAAAATACCTGACGCTTATATTCTGGTGGATCCTTGCAGTGGCATACGGACACCGAGCTAAATTTATGTTTACTAACGATGACTGCATAATTATCTTAAAAAAATCTTCCAATTATGCCCCTATAATCATCACATTACATGTTAAGAAATGCTCATTGAGGTGGTCGTTGTAACAACCATTTTTAGCCAATCATGATAGCATAGGGTTGAACGTGATTAGACAAACCGCTCATTGTATGCTTGTTGTATTGTCCTGGATGAAGTGAACAATAAAGTTTATCAAACAAACTGCCTAGCCTTTTCCCAACTATTATAAACCGGATGCAGCTGAACACCAGTATTTTACATGGAGCGACTGTATCTGACCACCACAACCCAGTAACTGGGTAACACAGTACTTCTTGGCAAAACTGGAGTCAGATTTTCTGGCTTCTGACAATCCGTAACGACTGCCAAAGATCTACAAGTGACAACCGGGACCAAACTTCTTAGCGTGCTTTCCGAGGCACGGAAGAGTCTCGGTATGCTAAGATGGTCACCCATCCACAGACCGACCTCAGCAGTAGTTGTTTAACCTTGAAAATCGTCCCGTGTGGCTGGATTTAGCCACGAGCTCGTCAGGCTAGTTAATCATTTGATATCGGCCGGTATTACCCACGCTACAACCAACGAAGCTTTCACGGCGAACCGGTACTCTTAGCCATTGGTACACTTCCTGCACTGAATGCCGACCCATACCCGCCTACATACAGCATTGGTATAAGTGGTCTAATATCATTGCATGGTCATTAAGATTTTTTGGTTGGCTCTTGACGTTAGGAAAAAATGTGACATTATTATTAGAATTACAATGGTATAATGAGGTTTTGACTGTCATTATAATCATCATGATCATCATCATATCAGCCGATGGATGTCCACTGCTGGACATAGACCTCCCCTAAATGGGGGGGTTTGCCATAATCGCCACGCTTGGCAGGCGGGTTGGCGATCGCAGTGTCGCTGTAGCAATGTACCTACAGAGAATGCTGCTGCCCATTATCTGGGGAGTTTGTCTTTGTTTTGTCTTTGACAGGCTGGATATCGTGGGGAGGCTAGACAGGCAGACGCTCCATGTAACATCCACTTCATCATCTGCCTAGCCTTTTCCCAACAATATTGGGGTCGGTTTCCAGTCGACACGGATTCAACTGAATATCATAATTTTACATGGAGCGGCTGCCTACCAGACCTCTACAATCCATTAACTGGGGAACACGTACTTCTTCGTAAGACTTGTGTCAGACTGCCAAAGATCTACAAATGACAAGCGGGTCCAACGACTTAACGTGCTTTCCGAGGCACGAAGGAGTCTCGGTATGTTAAGATGGTCACCCATCCCCAGACCAACTTCTGCAAGCATTGCTTAACCTTGAAGATCGGCCCGGGCGGCTGTTATAATTTAGCCAAAGCCCCATCATTGTCAGGATAAGGAAAACGCCATTAGGATGTTTTTTTAACCACCTGGGCTGTGTATTTGTACCCAGTTGATGGCAATATGAGTCGCCTTGTACTTATAATAAAGCCCTAACAACATATTGGGACGGTATGACATGTGGTGTTTACACTGTAGGTACATCTTTCTTCCTGTACCCTTCGCATTGAAGAGCATCATTCTGGATAGCATAACCATTGTTTTTTTTATTTTATTGATGAATGGGGTAGCTCTTGACCTCGATCACGCCTGATGAAAAACGATGGATGAGGTCTATAATGGAGCGAGCGAGCCCAGAAGATGCCTTAATGTACTGGTACTCCCACGCGTCGACGAAACACAGCAGACTGCTTTACGCCGGACTCCAGTGGGAGGGTGGTCGCGAACCAGGCGGGCACTAGCCCTACCACCGCAAGGGAAGGATTGGCGAGTCTCATGAGGTATTAGGAGAGACTATCCAGAATGCGCCGAGCGCTCGGTTCAGTTAAGTACCCAAAACACAACAACAGTAGAACAAATTGCGCCACACGAGGAGGCTCCTTCATGCATCCCAAAAAGTGTCTTAAATCTGCTCTATCAAAGATCAATAGCAGTCATAAGGAACTTAAATCATTGACGTACACTAAAAAGCTGCTGACAATGCAACACATTCAAAGTCTTTGTACGTTTGTCCGTGACTAGACTTTTTGTGTGAGTGACCTTGCTAGCTTGTCCGAGCGCAAGAATGTCAGATCAAATCTGTATTACAGTCCTAGTCGTCTTATTGTACATACTAATTATGTCTTAGATTCGATAGGCAACTTTACTCCTATACTCTTAGAAGGGTAAGGCAGATGTGTTTATGAATGATATGTCGCTGCCAACTAGCTTAATCAGCCGTTTCATTAAAAGCCTAGCCTTTTCAGTGCCGTTTAATTAGCAACATAAATGGGCTGATTGAGCTAATTGTCTGCGACATATACACGGTGTTCCAGAAGTGCGTGGTCATATTTAAGGGCGGTGTTCTGTAGCTGCTACAGAGTAAAGAAGCAAAATCAAAATAAAAAAAAAATATTGACTTTTTTCAAAAAACTTTTCAAGGTGTCTGATGCAGTTAGTGATTGGGTTTTTTATAAAAGTCAATATTTATTTCATTTTTGCCTAATTGTATAGCAGATAGAATATACCCATCCTTAAATATGACCACGCATTTCTGAAACACCGTGTACACATTGCTTAGTTGGTAGGTATATGACTTTTACGTAACTTTCACTCGAATGTCAACGGCATTATTTTAATAGCTGAGGTCACATTTTGTGTGGCGTTATACAACTTTAACGACATTCAACACTCTTAATTATGTAAAAAGCGATTAACGAAACAACCTGTGTTTATTAGCTCTTATTTCACAAATTAAACATTTTCGGCTCTACTACAAAACGCGTTCTAACTTTAGTCCAAGCCTAAACTTTCAAGCCCGTTATTATATTTTGAACTATATTTCGACCACCTTAAAGTTATTAATACAAAAACCTATTTTAGATCCCGGTCTATGTTGTCAATGTGCATTCAATAACTTTACGGCATTTGGAATAAAGTTCGAAATTCAAAAATGGACCAACAAGCCATTTTTGAATTTCGAACTTTATTCCAAACAAATTTTAAACCTGGGTTTAAAGTTAGAACGCGTTTTGTAGTAAAGCCGTTAGACTTTATTTATCAATTTTAAAACTAGTTTACCACTAATACCTAAAACTTATAGACACTGAAAACAAACTAGTTGAAAATATAAAAGCAGAGTAAAAAAGGGAGGGGAAGAACTCACAGGGCATCGAAAAATTCGCCCACATCGCTGTCAACGGGAAAAGTGCCCAGAACACTGGCCGCATTGCCACGTTGAATGGAAATGCTGATTTGTTGGCCAAAGAAAAGGCCAGCCCTCTGGACAACATTTAGGCTAGATACATAGAATAGAATAGAAATAATCTTTATTGTAGGTACTGTAGACCCCAGGGCTATGGCCTGCGGTCTGACTGCAGGTCTGACAGGTAAGAATTAGAATATTTGAATTCGGTAGACGTTCGACGACGTTCTACCGAATTCAAATATTCTAATTCTTGCCAGCCACTTCCAAAGGAGATATGAACAGTCAGATGCAGCGCAAAGAGGCTCTTACAGTACCTACACCATATATTCACAAGATCTTAATGTAACTTTTCTCCTCTATTCCGAGGAGAAAAGTTCTTATTTAAAGTAACTGTTACGAGCTTAGGGTTCGTGACAATAAAAACAGCCGATAAAATAACCAAAATGACACTTTAATTAATCAACACTAATTACAACTTTAAACTCACTAATTATAAATCACAATTGCACCACTGATCACTTTAATTCGCAGTCGAAGTTCGCTCTCGAAGTTGTCGCTTGTATCGCAAATTCAATACTGACTCGGTCGGAGGCTATGCGGGCCTTATATAGGTCGGCAGATAATTCCAGAACCTTCTAGTATAGAAACATCTAGAAAGTTCGAGTACATACCGGTCCGGACCAACCAGACATAGAAAACTCTAGAATGTTCTAGCATCGAAATGTCTAGAAGGATCTTGACTCTACTAGTTCTGCTACTCGATACTAGATGGCGCTAGTAGTAACTTTCATCGTCATGTACCCGGCATTAATTCTGGCGCGTAACACTGCCCCCTCCTAAGACATGCTCGTCCCGAGCATTATCAGCCCCATAATAACGTGCCAGTCGATCCACATGGACGATCTTAGGAGTACTTCTTGTACCTTTCTGTATGCGGTAGGTTACGTCATTGATTTTCGTCACAATCCGGTACGGCCCGTCCCATTTAGCTTGAAGCTTAGGAGATTTCCCCTTGCTGCGAACTGGATTGTGTAACCACACTTGTGAACCTTCGTCGAATCCTTTATTGTTAATTTTGCGGTCATAACGGGTTTTCATCTTTTCAGACATTTGCTGGCCCGATTGTCTGACGTGCTCATAAATGTCATTCATTTTGTTCCGCAAGTCATTCGCGTAATCGGTTATACTGCGTGGGGCATCAGGTGGTATTCCGGTAATCAGGTCTGCAGGCAGCCGTAATTCTCTACCAAAGTTTGCGAAAGCTGGTGTCACTGATGTGCTTTCGTGAACAGCACTTCGGTATGACAGCAAAAACGGCTGTATATGCTTGTCCCAATCCCGTTGCCGGTTCTCCACCACTTTTGCCAGGTATCTCTCCAATGTCTGGTTAAATCGTTCCACCATTCCATCCGATTGTGGGTGGTAAGAAGTTGTTCTCGTTTTATGAGTACCCATAACTCGACAAGTTTCCTGGACTATTTGAGACTCAAAATTCCTTCCTTGATCGCTGTGAATCTCCAAGGGTACTCCAAAACGACAGAAGACTTCATGAACTAGCTTATCAGCAACTGTTGAAGCTTCTTGATTTGGAATGGCGAAGACTTCCGGCCACTTAGTGAAGTAATCCATAACAACCATGAAATACTTATTACCACTTTCACTTTCCGGAAACGGTCCCGCAACGTCTAGGGCTATCCTTTCCCATGGTGCACCAACATTGTACAACTTCAATGCACCTCTACTACGAGTCTGTGGTCCTTTTACAGCCGCACAAGTTGTACATTTGCGACACCAGTCCTCGACATCGTCACGACAGTGGACCCAGTAAAACCGTTCCCGTACCTTTAGTAGAGTCCGTTTAACTCCCATATGGCCTCCTGAACAACCATTATGATACAACTCTAGAACATCCGGTACTTTAGCTTTAGGGACAACCATTTGCAAATGACAGCTGTCTCCCCGAGCATTTTCCCATTTACGGCACAGGACTTCATCCTGAATCACTAAGCTGTCCCATTGGGCCCAATAGCTTTTTGTGATCGAACTCATCGCTGAGATGTCGCTCCACGTTGGCTTAGGAGCACTGGCCTTCATCCACTCCAGAATCGGCTTTATGTCCGAATCTTCCTGCTGTGCAAGTTGTAGGCTTTCCTTCCACTCGTTGCTGAGATCTGTCTTGAGCATTCTCACAGGTACGACTTCTTTACCCTCTTGCCTAGTACAATGTTTGCAGTCTTCAGGGCAAGGTCTTCTTGACAATGCATCTGCGTTGCCATGAGTTCTTCCGCTACGATGTTCAATCTCAAAGTCATATTCCTGCAGTAGTTCAATCCATCTCGCAACTTGTCCCTCTGGATTTTTAAACTGCAATAGCCATTTAAGTGCAGCATGGTCAGTTCGTATGTGGAATTTCCGCCCCAGCAAATATTTGCTAAAATGCTGCAATGACTTTACTACAGCAAGCAATTCTCGTCTTGTTACACAATAATTCCTTTCAGGTTTCGACAATGACTTGCTGAAGTACGCTATCACAACTTCTTGATCGCCATTCCGTTGAGATAATACACCGCCAAGTCCTATGTCACTTGCGTCTGTGTCAACTATGAATTCCTTGGCCGTATCAGGATACCCCAAAGTAGTGGTGTTTTGCACAGATTGTCTTTTAGCTCTTGGAACGCGATGTCGCAACTTTCATCCCAGCAGAAATGTCGCTTCTCTTCAGTTAGCTTGTGCAGGGGTTTGGCTATATCTGCAAAGTTCTTGACAAATCGCCGATAATAGGAGCACAAACCCAAAAATGCTCTGACCTGCGTCTTGTCTTTTGGAACTGGCCAATCCTTGACAGCGGCAATTTTCTCTGGATCCGTGCGGATACCTTTTTCCGACACTACGTATCCCAAAAAGCTAACTTGCCGTTTGAAAAGTGAACACTTCTTAGGACTCAACTTGAGGTTGGCACTCTGGATCTTCATGAGCACGCGTTCCAGGTTTTGAAGATGTTCTTCAAACGTTCGACCTACGATGATGATGTCATCCAAGTAGACAAGACAGGCATCACCAATTAACCCGGTTGGTACCAGTTCCATCAACCTTTCAAACGTTGCCGGAGCGTTGCACAATCCAAACGGCATAACTTTAAATTGCCACAGACCTTTTCCTGTCGAGAATGCAGTTTTCTCCTTGTCCTTAGAGTCGATTTCAACTTGCCAGTAACCACTTTTTAGGTCTAGTGTGCTAAACCACTTCACTCCAGTAAGCATGTCCAGCGTGTCGTCAATTCTTGGCAAAGGGTAGCTGTCCTTCTTTGTCACGTCATTCAGACAACGATAGTCAACACAAAACCGCATGCTGCCGTCCTTTTTTCTTACCAGCACTACAGGAGAACACCATGGGCTTGATGACGGTTCTATGACACCATCCTTCACCATTCCCTCAATCATGGTTTCCACTTCCTTTTCACGTGCTACCGGCAATCTCCTTGGTCGCTGACGGATAGGCAATTCTTCTCCTGTGTTTATTTTGTGTTGAACTAAGCTAGTCTTCCCGATGTCAGCATCGTTTGAAGAGAAAACATCGACGTACTTGAGTAACATCCTCTTCGCCTTGATCATTTCATTGTGAGACAGAGCGCTGCGACAGTCTTCTAAAAGTGTGGTCACTCTCGTTTGTGCATCCTTTCTGAGGGTCCCGGTCGATAGATTTTGGCATCGACACAGCCAATCCACCTCCTCGCAAGTACCAATCAGCGTGCCTTTTTCTATCATCTGTTCCGTATCACAAAGGTTCAGCACGCGTACCCCTGAGATGTCGGTGGCTCTGACCAAAGTTCGTGCCACTTTCCATGGAAGGTCATTGTTTACCCTTTCCACGAGTACACAACGATGAGTCTGCCCAGGATGCCGAGGAAGACTGACCGGCACAATCGTTTCCGATCTCGGAGGAAGGACAATTTTCTTTAGGCTGTACACATTTCCTGGTAAAGCCCCTTCCATGAAAAGTTCCTCTTGTCCACATTTCAAAACTCCTTGATTAACGTCGATCTCACAACAATTCTTCCTCATAAAGTCTAGGCCCAGGATGCAATCGTCCATTATATCAGCCACGACAACATTATGCAGGTAGATTCTGTTGCCTAGCTTCAACTCCATCTCTTTCTCTCCTCGGACGGGTATGCGCTGACCGGTCGCTGTTACCAAATTAATGCGCTCTCGATTGTATGCGGAGTCCCCAAGGAACCGACTTACAAGTTGGGAACTGACAACCGTGCGTGAGGCTCCAGTGTCAATAGTCAGCTTACATGGCGTTCCGTTGACCTCGCCCTTGATGATCAGGCTATTCCCATCGTGGGTTTGTGAGATCGAAATCCTTGGGGCTCTTTGATTATCAGCCAGCACCCGCCCCGCAGTCCTGGCTTTTACTCGTTTCCCTGCTGTTGCTGAGCGGTGGTGCTGTTAGCCGCCCTACCCTCTGGAGATCGGTTATCTTCCCTATCTGCAGTTCGCTTAGGGCAACTGGATCGAAAGTGGCCCCTTTCCCCACAGCCATAGCACCTAGGGCTGTATCCTTTAACACGGTCGCGAACTGTAGCCGCTGCAACCTCTCTGACGCGATGGGACCGGTGATCCTGCCGCACAGCTTCCACCTCCAGTGCATGAGCCAAGGCGTCCTTAAGCGTCCCGTGGTGCCCGAGCCTCACAGCAGCTCTAACCTCAAGGTCGCGGATGCCATCAATGAATGCCTGCACCAGGTTCCCTTCAATGAGCGCAGGTACAGACTGATATGCTTTACGGACCAGCTTTTCCACTTCAAGGGCCCACTGCTGTAGGTTTTCACTGCTACGTTGCACGCGATCCTTGAGCTGCGCACGAAACACGTGTTCCAGATGTGCGTCACCATATCTGGCTTCCAGCGCCTCAAGGAGCTGCTCGTAAGTCACTTCCTTACCGAGAGCTTCCAGGACAGTTAAGGCCTGGTCGCGCAGGCCTAGGGTGAGGGCAGTCATGGCCTGATTTTTATTCCAGCCGTTCGCCTTCATAACAGCCTCAAACTGTATTTTGTAGGCCGACCAGGAAGATGTCCCATCGAAGGGCGGCACTTTGAATCCACGTAGCGAAGGTGTAGTAGCTACGGGAGTTGCAATTCCATCCCCTACTTTAAGGTTGCCCAACTCTTTCTTAACATCAGCAATGACGTCATTAAACTTGCTGATCTGGGTTTCAGCTTCTGACAGGCGGTTGTCATGCTGAGCAACCTTCTCCTTCACCTCCTTCATGTCTTTTCCGAAGGCCGCGCGAAGGTCCTTCATTAGGAGCATCTGTTCTTCCTGGCGGCGCGCCTGTTCCTCCTGTCGGTAGGCCTGTTCCTCCTTGTCACGCTGGAGCTGTTCTTCTAACCGACGGGCCTGTTCCTCTTGCCGCTGGACCTGTTCCTCCTGTCGGCGGGCCTGTTCCTCCTTATCACGCTGGAGCTGTTCTTCCAACCTTCGGGCCTGTTCTTCCTGCCGGCGAGCCTGTTCCTCTTGCCGGCGAGCCTGTTCCTGCAGCATCATCATCAGAGCTCCAAAGTCTGGTGCTGCAGATGCTGGAGCTGCTGTGGATGGGCCGGGCTCACTGGTCGGCAACTGGCCCTCCAACGTCTGCGGCGTTGCACCTCCAAAACGCCTCTGGTCCGTCTCCTGCTGGCGTTGACTTCGGGTACGGATACCCTCCATGTCGTCCTTTGGTAGAATCGGCATAGTTTAAATATCCACTCTTCTGACACCAATTGTTACGAGCTTAGGGTTCGTGACAATAAAAACAGCCGATAAAATAACCAAAATGACACTTTAATTAATCAACACTAATTACAACTTTAAACTCACTAATTATAAATCACAATTGCACCACTGATCACTTTAATTCGCAGTCGAAGTTCGCTCTCGAAGTTGTCGCTTGTATCGCAAATTCAATACTGACTCGGTCGGAGGCTATGCGGGCCTTATATAGGTCGGCAGATAATTCCAGAACCTTCTAGTATAGAAACATCTAGAAAGTTCGAGTACATACCGGTCCGGACCAACCAGACATAGAAAACTCTAGAATGTTCTAGCATCGAAATGTCTAGAAGGATCTTGACTCTACTAGTTCTGCTACTCGATACTAGATGGCGCTAGTAGTAACTTTCATCGTCATGTACCCGGCATTAATTCTGGCGCGTAACATAACTATAAAGCATCATTAATATAAGACTAGAGCAAAATGCATCCTACATACATGATTCGCCCAATCTCACTTCAGCCTGCCAGATTTTTTGCCCACGTTGGCGATCCCTGTTTTGGAGCAAATCGTGGATAGATGGGCCAGAGTCGTTACACAGTGGGAGCCAGATGACGGGTGACGTCATCGAGGAAGGCCTAGGAAACGCTAGAGCGTGACGACTACGAGGCGTTCATGACGGTTTGGTCGGTGCATGCAGTGGGACAACATAGGTTGACAAAAAAAAGGAGCAACATATTACATTTTGCTTTCCAAAATAAAAGAGTTATTCATTGTTATGAAGGCCTAGGTCGGAAGACACCGACCGACCGATGAGACCGACCGATGACCTGGTGAGGGTCGCTGGTAGCCGATGGATGCGAGACGCACAGGACCGGTTGTTGTGGCGACACTTGGAGAAGGCTTATGTCCAGCAGTGAACGTCTTTCGGCTAATATGATGATGATGATGATGTCGGAAGACAAGACCCTGGCCTGGTACCTTAAGAACTGACTAGCCTTATCCCAACTACATAATTATGTTTATTCAAGCAGCGACTGCATATTTGACCTCCACAACCCAACATTTTTTTACGATTTTCCAGCCATTATAAGCTAGTGGAACGATTATCAAATATCTAAAATGATAACCGAGTTCAGTGTGCTTTTAAGAAAATTGATATGTAATGGTTGGTCACCCATCCGCAGATCGTTCCTTAAAACGTATACGTAACATATACGTTATAATTATACGTTCCTTAAAACCCGTGCGTCTATTATTACTTACTCACTTGTAGCTGACTGTATAGTTGCTAAGGTAATTTTATTTCGGGAACAATCAAGATTTTTATTAATATCAACCTCCTTTATGCAATCGTAAAGGAGGTTTAAAAAATATGTTTGTTTGTTGGCAATAAATCAAAACTGTCATTATTCCTTCTGAAACGTGTCAGATTGACACTTCAATAAAATAACGATATTAATATTATTATTTTGAATAAAATAATAGTAAACGGAAATGAATAAAAAAATAGACGCTGCGAAGTCTTTCATAAACATCCAGGTGGATCCTTTGGAGTGCCCTTTCAGAGAGTTCCGTGACAATGAGTTACACACTGACGCTTGGGGTCTGGTACGTCTTTTTATTTAACTTCTTCCACTTCATGCTTCATTTCATGCTGTAAGGAACTTTATTTACAAAGCGCTCCGGGCGTGCGGAGGCGCGCGTTGACGCTAATTATATATATTTCGTTCCTTTGACTCCATATATATTTTATCTTGTCAGTGCCCTGCCCGCACGCCTGTCCTTTTTAACCGACTTCAAAAAAAGGAGGAGGTTCTATAATTCGGTTGCATTTTTTTTTAATGTTTGTTACCTCATGTCTCCGTCATTTATGAACCGATTTAAAAAAATCTTGTTCTTTGTGAAAGAATCCTACTTCTCGATTGGTCCCATTGAAATTTTGACAAAATCGGTTCAGTAGTTTGGTTTTTAAATCCAAATAGCTGGTTATTTCATTCATGTTTTGCCGAAATTGCGTATTTTGCTTTCTTGTGACTTTCCAGTAGTGTTGTTAGGTTTGGGGTACCACTAAAAAGTGAAAAATAAAACACTTTTAAACAAAAAAAACCGACTTCCAAAAAACAAAACTGCAAAGTACGAAATAACAGTAATTTCGGAAGTCGGTGTTTCTTTCGGTTGTTTCTTCGTAATTTAACACCGACTTTGAACGAAGTTTATTTTTCACTTTTAGTGGTACCCCACACCTAACAACACCACTGGAAAGACTACTGAACACGCGTTTGTCCACAATCTCAACTGAAGGTAAGCAATGATAAAGTCTAAGATGGAGCATGTATGCCTAGCCATACCATACCTATTCACTATTGACCTAAAGACTCCTAGGTTGTAGCTATCAAAAAACACAGACACTGGCAGGGAATTCCACTCCTTAGCTGTACGCACAATGAATGCGTTCCCAAAACGGTTTGTGCGTGTGGGTAGGATATCCACCATGTACCGGTGGCGCATCGCCGTACGTCTTGGTGGGTCCTTAACTTTGTTCTAGTCCAGGCCATGCTCTATCCGAGTCGGGATTCCATCCAATCAGTTCCTGGCATCTGTTATCTCGTGAATACCATCCTCTCATTTGGCATTTCAGAATACAGCAGCCTTCAAGGCAATGATACTCAGCCAATTGGCAAAAGCAAACGCAAAGACATCTCATGACTCCGGAGGGCGCTCCGGGGTCAGCTCCCAGACGCCCAAAGTTGGAGCCCCGGCTTCGGCCCTGTGGGTGGATGACCAGACCCAACCCCTCCCAAGGTCTGCGCGACAGTACCTCCATGGTTGGATAAGGGCTGAGGACCTTGCAATGGATAGATGGGGTGCTGAGCTCACCATTTTTGAGGTAAATTATCTTTTTTTATTTAAGACTAACTGCCGCCTGCAGCTCCGCCCGCATGAATCTCAAAAAATATCCCAAGGGAACATACTCCCGGGATGAAAAGTATCCTATGTGTTATTATAGACTATAATCTACCTCTGCGCCAAATTTCATCTACATCCGTTCAGCGGTTCTGACATGATTGAGCATCAAACATGCATCCAAACATCCAATCTTTCGTATTAATAATATTAAGTATATTTTACTTGCATAATACCTACACGCAACCGGTATGTGAGTATGACCAGTAATCCTATTCTGAAAAAGCTTAACGTGATAACTTAGACGAAGTGTGCTGCCAATCCCTAGCATCCATAGGTTTGACGGCTTACTTCACCTTAGTTTTCACGTTAAGATATGTACAGAATTTATTGGCTGAGGTGTAAACAGCAAGGTGCAATAGCAACCTGAACTCGTCCCAAAAGGTCATGGCCACCTGGCTGACCAGGGGATACCGCACGGTCTTCGACGAGCCTTCTTGAAGCCATGGGATCTGTAGGCGAGAGCCCTTGCGCACGTCTACGCGTGGCGCGCGGAGACACCTCATGGCGGTATCGAGAGAGCAACTGTCGCAACACAGCGCTGAGCACGCCTTTATTGTATATATAAGTCCCCTCAGACGCAAGTACTCACCGGACATGGTTGTTTCGGGAGTTACCTGTTTCGGATTTGCCGGGAGAACACGCCCGGGTGTGTCACCACTGTGTGGATCGCCTGGAGGACACGGTGGAGCATACGGTGTAGCTTTGCCCAGCTTGGGCGGAGCACCACTGTGTCCTCGTCGAGATGATCGGTGGCGGTGACCTCTCGCTTCAGGCCCTGGTTCTGGAGCGACGGGGCCTGGGAAGCAGTCACCTCCTGCAAAGCAGTATGGTGTAGTGTAGCAAGCAAAGAAGAAGGCGGGACGCATGAGGAAGAACCAAACCTCAAGCCCAAGCCGCTGCAACAGAAGAACACGCCCCGGGCATCGAGAGTCGCTGGTCGATCCCCGGCCACGGTAGGCGCGGGCCTACGGATGGCGAGCAATGGGTGGCTCACCGCCGTCCGATAAGGGCCAGGCCGGGTCGATGGTGTCTTGTATTCTACGCGCACCACAAAACTGGGCCCATTCCTGCCAGGGTTGCGGAATTTGTTCGAAAATAATCATCCCTTGAAAAAACAAAAAGAATTTGGAGGGACACGGGTAGGTATTGGTCATTAAGAGTCTGACACTCCCTTCCGTTCTGCCCAGAGCGATAGGGGTCATTTGATGATTTCCCACCCAAAAAAAAAGGGATCCTAGCAGCTAGGTCCATAAGTGCGACCTAGCTACTGCTACGACGTCTCTTCCAACCCTAAAAGGGAAATAGAAGTACGTATGATCTTTTTGTGTGTTGCTATGATGACCTTACCACATTTATATATACGAAACTATATACCAATAATAAAGCGGAACCGATTAACTTTGTTCCGAAATCTTCAAGGTAACTTCCATGTGTTGATTGAGTATCATAAATCAATGTCAATAATTTCACATTGATTATTTTGACAAAACCGTGAGGTACTGTATTCTGCAGAGATTTTAATCAAGGTTTTGGGCTGGAAGGACCTGAGGCTCTATTATGGGCCTATGCCTTAATGATTCCATTGTTAAAAGAGGTACTGTGTCTTATTTATCTCCATTCCTCTCTCACACCGGAGTTATGACGGTTTTACAACGTAATAGGCTCAGTAACGGTATCCAAAAAAAAAAGTTCAAGGTTAATAAAAACAGAAAAAGTTTAAAGTAAATAATTTAAAAAAAATAAAATTAGAAAAGGTAAAACTTATTTGAGTATTTAATGTTAGTGACGGACATCTTCCACCTGGACGCGAACTGCAGTGGCCAATCTGGAAATCTCTTAACTGACTGCGATCCCAGGTTGGCCGCTGTAAAAATAATCTGGCCAAATGGGGAATTCAATTTCACCCATCCCAAACGCAGTGCCAGTGTGGAGTCCCTTCATAGGACATGCGTCTGCTTAATTGCCCGTCGTGCACGACCACCAGCACCATCCAAGATTTGAATGAGGCCAATGATAGAGTTGTACAATTACTCAATACTGGTCCAGACAAAATTTGGTATGAGTCAATCGACACAAAAATAAGGAGAAGAATGTCAGGGATGGACATAACAGTAAGTTGTGAACGAGTTACTGTCGCGGTCACTAACTTCATAGACACCACATATTACCTAGGAAGCAACATCCTGCAATTCAAGCAAACTGATCCTGAAAATAAAGCAACTAAAATATGAATTCAATAACAGGAGAACGACCAGATGGCAATAGCAGATGTTCAGCTGTGTCACGCTCAAGTCCTGTTGAGATCCTTGTTCTGCAGAAAAGTTCTATCTGCTTGTTTTATGCTGGAGCGAGTTGATTTTTCCGTAAGTACACTGTTTTTTTTGTCGAGAAATGGGCTTGCTCTTGACCTCGATCACGCCTGATGAAAAGCGATAGATCCCCATCTATCGCTTTTCATCAGGCGTGATCGAGGTCAAGAGCAAGCCCAATAGGGCAAGCGTGCCCAGAAGATGCCTCGGTTCACTTTTGTTTGAAGGCAGACAGGTTATATGTGGAAGGGAACACAGACGCTGGCAGAGAGTATGATGTTTCATAAACACACGTATAGGGTGATTGGTAATTGAGGTTGTACCTATAAATGGGATGTCTGAATCTAAACCAAAAATGCAACGATTTTGAACTTGTGGACCAAATTGGGTTGTTTTCTAATGATCTAGAAAAAAAAGATCTGAGTTTTGGACGAAAAGATTGTGTTTTTAAAATGTTGGTTCGATATTTCAGGTAGAACACCAATGGGAATTATTCTCATCTGCTTTTGCACCAGAGGGCTGGCGAGCAAAGTACCACATATACTCCCCTGGACTTAAAGCAGGGGGTGGACCTCAGCATAAACCTACGCTGTCCAAAAACGGTATGTTTTATTTTTAAACTCTGTGTAGTGTCTATTCATAAAAAGGTGTAATATATCGTATGTGGTAAAGGTACATGTCTGATGGACCTCAAGGATAGTGTCAGAATTTGATTTGTACTATGGATGCGTACGATATGATGGGGTGAACTGTATTTGGCAACTTAGGCGAGCTTTGAGAAAACTTGCTTTCCAGGGTCCGACCGAGTTAACCCGAGTGAAATTATTAAGATCCATTAATATTTTAAAGGTGATAGGCACCTGTTACCAGTAAGTAATAAGAAAAAACATATAGACGAAGATAGAACCTCCTTTTTTGAAGTCAGTTAAAAATAGAAAACCAATGCCTTTTCCGTTCCTGAGAATTGCCTCAAGAACGGAAAAGGCATCAAAATGGAAAATTAATGCTGTTTACCATTTTATTTTTTATTTTTTAACAATTCACTTTGATATACAGGTTGTGTAGACATGTCGTGTTCTTTGCATAAATTTTCTTGAATAAACTTTTTCATTTGTAGGTTTAGCAATGAGAAAGGGATTCGTTGGAAAAGCATTTCCTATTCGTTGCATATGGTATTGTTTGAAAGTAGGAAACGATTATATCGCACTCTGCTTTAAATGTCGTTGGTGACACTCGCTAGTCATCGGAAGGAAAAGATCTAAAGCTATTAATGCTTTGCCTCTGGGTATTGAAAGATAATTAGGAAATTTCACAATGCGTATTTTTGTTAATAGTTTTCGGATTGCCTTTACCTTCCTCATTATTTTTGCGACTAAACATGACAAACCAAATTATCCGGTTAGGTATTTATGAATTCAACCTTCCAAAAGAAACTTGCAAAAATCTTAACTTTATCTGTGGGTTCAATTTAAGATTCGAAGAATGCTAAAATAGCTTTTGCTCGCGGCTCCACCTGCGTAGATGTCAGTTATAGCGTAAAAAAGCTTATTCTCCATATCCCAGTCTCTATATATCTGCCAAATTTCATGACGATCCGTTCAACCGTTTCAGCGTGAAAACGTAACAGACAGACAGACAGTTAATTTTTCATTTGTAAATATATTATACAGGGTGTTCTAGAAAGGTGTCGTCATATTTAAGGGTGATGTTGGATATAGATCTGACATACATTAAGGAAAAAATGTCTAAACATAAAAAAATAGAATAAAAAAAAATCGACCGGAAAAAACGATTAAAAGTTACGAAGAAATAATTTTTCAAGCAGTTTGATGTCACCAACTGCATCAGACGGCTTGAAAAGTCATTTCTTCGGAAGTTTTGAGTAGATTTTTTTTTTTAATTGTCATTTTTTATGTTTTGAAATTTTCTCCTTAATGTGTATCAGCTACCCAATATCACCCTTAAATACGACCACACCTTTTTGGAACACCCTGTATACTAAAATTAAAAAATACTAAATACATTAAATATTAGGGCACGAAAAAAATGAGGATATTTGGAACATGAGGTCACTCACGGTTTTATCAACAGTGACAAATTTTTCATATTACTTAAAATTAAAAGATCTTGATTCACCGTACGTGATTCAGCAGATCTTTGATTCACCAAAGAATTTCCAGTACTACCACTTTTTTTTCTTACACCGACCACTTGTTTTTGACCCATACTATCCGTACTAATATTATTATTATATATGCGAAAAAAATACCTATGTCTGTCTGTCCGTCTGTCTGTTCGACACCCTTTCACGTCTAAACGAATTTGGATGAAAGTTGGCACATGAGTAGACTCTGTACAACAGTGGGACATCATAATTTTCAACCCGGGATTTTTCCCTTGTGATAATTATCGACATTCAGCCGCTGGCAGAAGGTTACCTATAATATTACCTCTTTATATTCATAGGTTGTTATCTAGTTCGCCTGTTCTATTTGGGAGCCTGGCGATGCATCTGGGTTAATGACCAGGTTCCAGTAGATACATCTGGTGCACCCCTTCTGCCTTTCTCTCCGCTACTGACTCATCCTCCTGCTAAGCCCGGTTCGAACAGGATCCCTCCCGCGGTGACTGCTGGTGTCATTTATTTGTGGCCTTTATTGCTGACTAAGGTAAAATACTTTTTTAAGAGAGTTTTAAAAATAAATAGACAATCGGAACAATAACAACAAGACAAGAGATTATTTTTTTTTTCTCTTTAGTCAATTTCAAATATATTTATGTAGGTAGGTAGTTTGGCACTTCTGCCACAGATTTCCATACAGACCTACTCAAATCTTAGTGCTCTGTTTTTTTTTTTCTCTTTTGTTTGTTTGTTATTTCAAATATTTGCTTAGACTACTTTGTATTACTCGAATTTTTCATAATCTGTGTAACTCTTTTGTGTGCCGTGTTTCTTTACTTGCATCAAATAAATGTTTTATCTATCTATCTATCTATGTATCTAAGAAACAAGAGAAGATCAGTGTCAGAGTGGTGAGTCTGTAGACAGCATGCCGGCTTACGAGGCGTGGAATGCATGTCACCTAAATGGACCGAATATCTTAAAGGGTGTCTGGTATAGACTGGATGCGGAAGCTGGAGAACCCAGGTGTGTGGCGTTACTGGGGGAGACCTATGACCAGCAGTATACTGACTGTTATAGGTTCAGTTGATTGATTGATGTTTGTGCCGAAGTGGCGTCCAAGAACTAGGACTCCCATTTTGTCAGGTATCGATCATACAGCAAGATAGGCTATTGCGGGTAGTAATGCATGCCTGAATGAGGCCGGCACAGGAGCATGTGAATTGGCAGAAGCAAAAACGGGTTCATCCCCGACAAATTCGTGTCGTGGATGATGATGAAGAAATGGAATCAAAACTGTCACAACCGATTTAAAACCTGGAATCACCTTCTTAGATTCCGTGCTTTTGTTCTGACTACCGAATTACCATAATCATACTTCCCTTCATGCTTCATACTCTTTGGTGTTGCAAGCATCTAAAAACAAGTCATCACTCTGTTTTGTAACCTAGAATATAAAAAATAAACCTTAAATTATGCTAGTAATTGAAGTTACATAAAAATAACCTCAATAACTTTGCGGCGATACCCGGAAATGAAACCAAAAATTAATGCCAATCAGTAGTTAAATTATAACATCCGTGAAAGACATGTCCATTTATAAAATTTCTTAGAATTCACACGGTGGTAATAATACTTGACGGTGTATTATCGATGTCAGGTCGAGATCTTATGCGAAATGTCAATTATTTATTTGCACATTTTATAGTTTGTTAAGTGCAGAATGTATCCGTGTTGTAATCCGTTGATGTTGTATTGGTTTCATCTTTTTATGACTTTTGTTTCACTAAACATTTTGAGGTTTTATTCTATAGTTGGTGTTGTAAACAAGCTACTCAGTGATAAAGCTCTTAAAGTCATTTAAAATAAAAATAAAATTATACCAAAGACCGAAGTAATGCAGTTGGTGGCATTTATTTTAATTCAATCACTGATTTGATTCCACCAACCTCATCACACTGCTTGGAAAGTGTTGTTTTTACTCCTTAGCTGTTTGATGCGGTTTTTTTGGAACTTGACATTTTTTTGCCATTGTTTCTTCACTGTATACTGTGTGTTCTTATAGTACGCCACCTTTAAAAATCACTACTTTTGAAATAACATCTAAGCGACAATGGCGTTTAAAAAGTTAAAAATCTACCTTTATACTCGGAATTATAATTCGATTCCACATTTGACATTAGCTACTGTCATTTTGTAAAATAATGATACCACATATAAAAGTGTAGTGATGAACACAAAAAATCGATAAATAATAGCGATTTATGTTTATGTAATCATAATATTGGTGTGCCAATTAAAGACTAAATTATTGATTTTTATTTAAATAAATACATAATTATTCATAATAATTATTTATTAATTAGTAACCGCTGCTTTATTTAATAAAAAGTTAATATTTTTGTTTTTTATATTAAAAACAAAACTTATAATAAAAGAGAACTCATAACTAAATTATCCGTTCAGAAATATTTAATTTCCTGATATACCTACTTAGTTTCTATTAAAGTAGTAGTTGTTTAAATATACTACTATAAACGAGAGGAATCGATCCGGAAATATTCCATTTCCGTATCGAATAATTTCGCAACGTCACTATTTAGTACTTGTCATAACGTTGCAACACTGAAATTGTCAAATCTGGAATCGAATTAAAATTCCGAGTATAGTTTGCCAGGGAGAATAGGGATGATTCCTAAGTAAAAGTATGATTCTTTAGTTCGTCAGTAAGATTTAATAAATACTAAACTAACTATAAGAACTAAAATAAAAATAAAAATCAAATATCCTAACTAAGTTAACCCTAAAACATGGCGTCAAATAATTCAAGAAAGTGTGCCCAAAAGACTGGCGGCATTGCCACGTTGTATGTCAATGCTTATCCTTTGTTCAAGGTGAAAGCCAGCCCTTAGGTCACGCGAAGTGTCTACTAAACGTTTAGCAAGTTATTTAAATAACACATGAGCACTCGGACCCGAGAGCTTTTCAACCCCAAACGTCAGTAAGATTATAGAAAAATATTGTACACATATTTTTTGCTTCATCAAATCAATAAAAATTGACGAAGATAAAACGCATCAAAGATCAGGAGTGGGGGCTCGTGACGTCATTTTCCGGTAAAAAGTGTATCGGTCTGAGACGTCACATGACTTTTCAACGCACTGTATCGTTTTAATTTTTTGTTGACGTGATAAAAAGCAAAAACATATGTCCAGTATTTTTTTGGAAATCTATGTCACGGAATGATTAGATTTTTGTAGTCATCTACCCTATTATTCTATATTGGCTACGGTGTAAAAACGTTGTGAAAGATGTACAAATATTTCTGTTATTTTACTGAATCAAAAAATAAAATTATATCCTTTCTAACACGAAGTGAACAAGTAATAAAGCTATCGTTAATTTATAATTTTATAAACATTTTGTTGTGGCGATAGATGAAATGCGCCATTTTATGTTTAGCAAAAGTTTTTGCCAAATAAGAGGCCTAACCTGTCCAGTTTTATGTTTTTCAAAAACGACCTGCGGTCCTACCATAACGTGTTAAAGCGTGAGTCGTTCGAGCGAGAAAGAGGGATGGAGCTATACACCCTATATAGCTCCATCTCTCCTTCTCGCTCGAACGACTGGGCCTACTAGGGCCGCTGTTGTTTATTTAGTTATTTAAGAAGCAGTCGCTTTTAGTATCCAATTGGTTCAAATTATATAAATTCTGCTAGCCGGGGATCAAATAAGTCTAGGTTTGTTTTTTTTTTTTAAACAAAAGTTTCTTTTTTAAAATTTATGGGAGAAAATTCTAGACTCCGTGGACTTATAAACGTTGCCAGGTCTACATCATCCTCTAAAACCTTTTAATGCTGTAATATGGGAACATTGCAAAAAACAATGAGTTATTTAAAAGAGAATCTGCGGTGATTCTTTTCGGTTTTCAAATATAGGAAACCAGCAGTTAAAACTATGTACTAGCTTCTGACATTTTATAAGTGCCTATGTTAGTCTATGTGAAATAAAATGTTTTGGATTTGACTAAATCAGTTAGTATCGTTGATGGCGTAGTTATTTGGACAAAGTACTGTCAACATCCACACCTTTCTCATACTGTCAATAACACCAATAATCCCATATATATGTCGCAGCCAACTAATTGAATCAGCCGTTTCATTAAAAGCCCAGCCTTGTCATTGAACTGCGCCGTTTAATCAGCGACATAAGTGACATGGGCAAGTCATCAAACGATATTGAACGAAACATGTCGCTGATTGAATGGCGCAGTTCAATGACAAGGCTAGGCAACCAATTAAACAGCTGATTAAGCTAATTGGCTGCGACATATACGAGTATATATCCAAAAAACACAACTGCAAAAGTTTTACTCATTCCCGCTCATCTCCCAACGGGACCCGGCGCAGTAACCGCTGGTTTATTGCGAAATAAATTGGAGATTTATACCCGTTTACCACAACCGTTGGCAAAGTAATCGAGCTCTGTGGTTCCGTAGAATTCCTAATGAGAAAGTGTTCCGATGGCGACAGCACAGCTAAATTACTTGATGCTTGTAAATTGGGTTATTTTCTTAGTGGCACAGCAAATTATGTAAAATTGACAAGCTTGTTTGGTCTGAAATATTGGATAATTTTTGCTGGTTGCGGTGGCTGAAAGTGGGCCATATCTATTTATTTTGTTGTAGTGACTCTAAACGGTTTTGTTTGAAATTGTATTTTTTAACCTGGTTAGGTTAAGTTCTTATCGAGTCTGACGGAAGCACGGTTACTTAGAATATTATTAAACAATTGCAATAATTTATTTGGTCGGCAAAATTAAGTAAGCCTTCTGAATTGTCGCTTCCATTTGGCCATTGTACACTTTTAAAGTCAATAACCCCACTGAAACTGATCTAACAGCCACCTGAAACTAACTTTCTGTTATATTCATTACAAAACAAACTTTAAACTACCTGAAATTCCAAACTAACAAGCGCCTACAACAATAACTTTAAACATTCGTATCACGCGAGCAACTAATTGCTAATCAAAATCAAACAGGCGCTTCTCAAGCTGGCAGCTCCTGACATGAATTCTGATGAGGACGACTCCGAGGATGTGGAGGATGAACCGATGCTCGATTTTGATATCATACATGCTTTAACTGGAAGTATCAATATCCGATACCCTAAAACAAAAAGTAAGTGCGAAAAACGGTAAGTAAAATGGCTATGGAAAATGTTCACTGTTATAATTAAAATTACGTGCATATTTAATTGGGAATTTGTTAAATTAAAATAATTAATTCCTTAATAAAATTGCATTGTTTCAACAAAATAGTGCCAGTAGATCAGAGTAGTTTCCTTTTTGTATTGTTTTTACACTTGTGGTAGGCGCCAGATAAATGTGCAATAACGGTCATTGACCCACGTATATTTAATAACTCTAGTAATATCGTTAACAGAAATAAAGACATAAAGCTGTCCTGTATTGACTTCTATCGTGATCCTTTACGTTCTCTAGCAATGAAAAACGGTTTATAATAATTATAAACAGTTTTTCGATGGGTTACTATTAGGGAAAGGTATTGTTACGCGCCAGAATTAATGCCGGGTACATAAGGATAAAAGTTACTACTAGCGCCATCTAGTATCGAGTAGCAGAACTAGTAGAGTCAAGATCCTTCTAGACTTTTCTATGCTAGAACATTCTAGAGTTTTCGATGTCTGGTTTGTCCGGACCGGTATGTACTCGAACTTTCTAGATGTTTCTATACTAGAAGGTTCTGGAATTATCTGCCGACCTATATAAGGCCCGCATAGCCTGCGATCGAGTCAGTATTAAATTTGCGATACAAGCGACGACTTCGAGAGCGAACTTCGACTGCGAATTAAAGTGATCAGTAGTGCAATTGTGATTTATAATTAGTGAGTTTAAAGTTGTAATTAGTGTTGATTAATTAAAGTGTCATTTTGGTTATTTAATCGGCTGTTTTTATCGTCACGAACCCTAAGCTCGTAACAGTATATTTTATTGCAGGTTTGACTATCGTTGTTGTTTTTGTTTCCATAAAATCGTTGCAAGCTTAAAATAACTCTAGGCTAAAGTTTAAATCGCAACAGAAGGTACAAAAACTTTGACTGTGATTTTAACAAACACGTGACCGAAAGTCAGTCCGTAAAATCTGTTGTAATTCTGAGATGTGACGTACACACGTCGTAATTAAAAATTTGCTAGTAGCGTTACCTACTAGACGTTTCTTCTATGTACATCACACACACAACATGTGTATGTTGTGTGTGTGATGTACATAGAACACATCATGTGATGTACATAGAAGAAACGTCTAGTAGGTAACGCTACTAGCAAATTTTTAATTAGTGTAATCTTTATATTAGTAATCACAGTACAACTATTTTCTTAATAAATGTTCAATGCTAATTTCTATGACCATCAACTATTAGATTTATCGTGTATAATAATTTGAATTCAGATCTAAGTAGGTACTTTATTATTGTTTTGTTTTGATTTCCGTGTGAACTATACATAGGTATACAAACAATAAAGTACTCAGTTTTTAATTCAAATCGTCGCATTTTCGAATGCAAATGAATGCTAATTAAGCATGCGTTTGTATTCGAACATGCAATGATTGCCGAGGGATTTTAAGTAAATGATTTTACTGGACGTTACAAATTATTTTTATTTGCTTAATTTAATGTATCATCTGCCTAGCCTTTTCCAACAATATTGAGGTCGGCTTCCAGTCAAATTTTGCTAACCACCACAACCCAGTAACTGCGGTAACACAGTACTTCCTGGCAAGACTGGTGTCAAATTTTCTGCCTTCTGACAATCCGTAATGCCTGTTAAAGATCTACAATTGACAGCCGGGATCAACGGCTTAACGTGCTTTTCCAGGCATGGAGGAGTCTCGAGATTTTAAGAGCGTTTACGCGGTACGGCTTTTCATACAAACTTTCAAATCCTTATTTTTCGAAATTAATGAACCGATTTTAATAATACTTTGTATGCGTACGCTAGATATCTAGGTCTAAAAAGTTATTTCATTGTGATTTTTCACTTTCTATAGAAAATTTAAAATCGCTCTCTCTCCCTCTAAAGTCTTTTTCAAAAATGATTTCTGATAACTATTTAGACCTGGATATCTAGCGTATGCATACCAAGTTTCGTTAAAATCGGTTAATTCATTTTGAAGAATAAGGACTTGAAAGTTTGTATGAAATTACATACGGCGTACACGCTCTTAAGATTGTCACCAATCTATAGACCCATTTTGACAGGCGTTGCTTACCCTTGAAGATCGAACTCTGCGGCTGTTATTTTCTAGCCATGAGCCTAATTACTTAAATAACCAAAATCCTGTTATTAGCAATGACTTCCGATGAACTGTGGGCGCGCCTCATCTCTGAAGTGCCGGTTTTTTCTTGGGACGATGACGAGGATGGAAGTACAATCAGAACAAAGAGCACTAAGAAGCCAACAGCTAAGGAATTAGCATCGGTAGTTAAGGTAAGCTATAGGAACTCCTGCCAGGGTCACGAAATTTGTTCGAAAGAGTCACCGCGGTCCTGGAACGCGAAGGGCATGAGGAGGAACGCCTGGAGCGGGAGGAGTCATTTGACGATTTCACATCCATAAAAATAAAAGTTGGACCGTTGACCTGGTGAGGGTTGCGAGGATGGATGCGAGACGCACAAGGCTGGTTATTGTGGTGATACTTGGGGGAGGCCTATGTCCAGCAGTGGATATCTTATAGCTGATATGATGATGATGATGATGATGAAACATAACTGGAAAAATATAGGTGAACTAAGGTAGGTACTCTTCTAGCTAACTCTTCGGGAAATACAGCCTTTGTTGTGTTGCTTAAAATGAATCTCTAGAAGTACTGATCCAATTTTAAAAATTAATTTACTTATAGCAAGCTTCACTAACGCTCACCTGCGTTTACTGCTTAATTTCCGGAAAAATGTACGGTTCCTGCGAAATAGCAGTAAAACCGAAGCTTGTTAAAAAAATACAAACGTAATGATGGTCGGTTTCAGCGCTCCTATGCCATGACGTATGGCTTACTTACGGACACAAAGAATTTTCCACCATATCACCTGCCAGGAATAACGCCAGGTCACGAGCAAGATCTACTCATCACCATGGCTAGAGATCTTCCCTTGAAGAAGCCTTTACCAGAACCAGGTAGACCTTTCAAGTAGTACTAGCCAATACTAGACATACACCATGTCAATTATTTTGGGTAGGTTGTCCGTTTCATCATTGCTTATTGCTAAGGTAAATTCAGCAGTGCGATTTTGTATATGTTACGGCTAATAGCCGAAGTGCGGCTACACCTAGTTTTAGCCGGCTACAACTAGTTCTAACCTAACCTCAAAACACTTTAAAGTAACTATTTCTGTGTGGTTTAAAAAAAAATAACCACGAAGGGTCTTCTAACCTAACCTGTCCGAGTCGGGGTGCCCAATGACCGGCTAAAACTAGGTGGCTACACCTAGTTTTAGAAATAGGAACTTTAAAGTGTTTTGAGGTTAGGTTAGAACTAGTTGTAGCCGGCTAAAACCAGGTGTAGCCGCACTTCGGCTATTAGCCGTAACATATACATCTCACCGTGTAAACATAGACGAAGTAAACATCAGTGAGCTGTCAATCCAAACAAAAATGATGGGATGACAGGTCACGTCACGCTCACTCCACCTAAGTTTACACGGTGAGACGTTGACAAAATAAACCGGCTGGTCACACTGAAGTGATCCGGGACGAACTTCTAATAACATGTATCTAATAACTTGTTCATAGGTTTCTAAAGTTTTAAACTAGCCCTAATAGTCGTGTGAATTTATGGAGATAGTGGAATAGAGAGTAAAGTCCCACATACCTCCGTTGAAAAGGGAGGGCAACTGCCCGATAGTTGATATTCGGAGTGTTGTATCTGTTCAAATTGCACGGTAAACTTTGATATCGCGATAGGATTTTGTTAAGTTATTTCGCAGCTGTTGGTATAGATGGTGCTGAGATTCTCAATGTTGCAATGTAGATTCTAATACGTTAATTTTTGTGGCGGCTTTGATGCCTGCTGCAACTTCCTTATAATGATAGAATTAATTAAAATTGAACGACTAGTTGTGTCTGTCGAACCCTGTGGAATACGTCTCAGATTGGCCAGGTTTTAAAGTTTATGTAGAGATAGATAAAGTTTGAGGACAATGCTTGGAGTTTCCTTGCGTTATCGAATCAGGAATGATGATACACCTACGCAAAAGAACCAAGGTTACCGACATAGATCGAAGGATCACCAAACTGAACTGGCAGTGAGCAGGGTACATTGCTCGCAGAACTGATGGTCGATGGGCAGAAAAGTTCTGGAGTGGTGACTGAGTACCGGAAGACGCAGTGTTGGAAGTCCTTCCATAAGGTGAATCGATGACCTGGTGAGGGTCACGGATAGCCGATGGATCGAGACGCACAAGACGGTTGTTGTGGCGACATTAGGGGCAGGCCTATGTCCAGTAGTGGACGTCTTTGGGTTGATATGATGATATGATGATTATGAGATACTTTCCTAGGTCAATACTTACATATTTTGTGCTGTGTTGGTCATACGGCAGCAAGATGGGCAGACGACAATGTTGCCTTCGTGGGTAGAACTTGTATGAAACAGAGACGCTAATGCGCAGTGTCTGAAGTCGGGCTGTGAATGATGACTATGATTGTTTTCGCAAAAAAAACAAGAACTCATGTCACAACACGAACATTATCATCGTCATGCTTGGCGCAAATAAAGTCTTTTTCTCTCTTCTTTTTTCCAACTCCATTATAAAGGTAAGCGCAAACATGACCACAGTCTATATAAGTTGCCATTTCCAGAGGTGGCCTTGTGGAAGTACTACCGCTGGGTCGACTGGGCCAGAGCTCATGGCCTTTATGAGGCCTACGACTGTCCCCGGGACAAGTACCTAAAAGTCAATGGGCTGTTGAAGAGTTCCTATGCTCCCCATCTGCTGGACGTGCAGAGTACGGAATCAGTAAGTTATCTAAATACCGTGTTTGTTGTATGGCAAACCATACAGGTTTATTTGTAAAACGCTTACAATATTTCAATGGAAAATATAAAAATATAAGTAAATCACCAGTTTCGTACAAAATAAAAGAAAAAGGAAAGAAGAAAAAAAAAGTTTTTTATGTTTACAAATAAGCCTGTATAAGCAAATATTCGGTCGGTCGCGACATATCTTTATTATTTAAGTGTATTTATACTTTCATTTTAGGTTTTTTTCACAAAATTTCATTGTTTTCTTGTTGTACTTACAGATTACCATGGGATTTATAGAAGAACATGTTAAAAGTAACACGGTTTGTACAATTACTTATTACACATTTTACGATTTTATAGGACTTCACAGAACCTAAATTAGACAGTTTTCTCTGTTTAAAGTACCTATACAAACGTGTAACAGAAAAAACGCAATAATTATATTCATCATTATGAACATCTTTTACTATGGGACCTACACCGAAAACGAAAAAAAAAAAATCAGCTGTTCAGTACATTTTGTCGAGTTATGCGCACAGAAATGTATGGGGCAGGCGATATTTTTTTCGCGATTTCAGTGTTGGTCCCATAGTAAAAGTTGTTCATAATGATGTGTAGAATGATCCTTTATGAAGTTTTGCGTTTATTCTGTTACACGTTGAATATCAAGCATTGAATCGATAGAATTGTTCCAATCAAAATCATATTTTTTAATTGGATTTCATTTAATTTTTTTTATTCTAGTGATGCTTGAGTGTGTTTAGATGACACTTAAGAGCGTGTACGCCGTGTGTCATTTCATACAAACTTTCAAGTCCCTATTCTTCAAAATGAATGAACCGATTATAACGAAACTTGGTATGCATACGCTAGATATCCAGGTCTAAATAGTTATAAGAAAACATTTTTGAAAAAGATTTCAGAGGGAGAGAGAGAGCGATTTTAAGTTTTCTATAGAAAGTGAAAAATCACTATATCCTTCCCCCTGAACTCTTTTTCGAATTATTTTTCTGATAACTATTTAGACCTAGATATCTAGCGTACGCATACCAAGTTTTATTAAAATCGGTTCATTATTAATTTCGAAAAACAAGGCTTCATACTTTTGTATGAAAAGCCGTACCACGTAAACGCTCTTAAGCTCCGGTCAAACCTGCGCGACCAAAGAAACTTTACAAAATCAAAATCAAAATCAAAAATCAAAAGTCATTTATTCAAATTAGGCTGACAGCCAGCACTTTTTGAACGTCAAATTTTACATAAAGACAGTCCCCCAAAACGCCCACCCGTCACCACTTCCTAGTGTTTTAGCTGGGAAGAAGAAGTGGCGCAACAAACTCCCCAGCAACACATCTGTCTGTTACGTTTTAAGAACTTCAATTTATTAAACAATAGTACGCAAAGTATTTTAAGACACGAACAAAAAATAAATATGTATCCAACAAAAAAATTATATGAACTCATATAACCTGTCATAAGCTAACTAATAGAGAAAGAAAGAACATGATAAAATTACATTGATAAAATTACATTGTCTTGCGTTCAACACTGCGACCAACTATTCTTATCGTCTAAATAGTCATTAATAGAATAGTATGCCTTTGAACAAAGGTTAGATTTAACTTTAGATTTAAATGAGTTAAAAGGCAGGTCAAGAAAAGAAAGTGGAAGTTTATTGTAGAAGCGGATACCGAGCCCCACAAATGAGTCATGGACCTTACGAAGTCGGTGTGAAGGAGCATGTAGCTTGTGCTTGTTTCTGGTATTAAAGTTGTGGATGTCGCTCGTTTTAGTATATAAGTGTATATTTTGCCTAATATATAAAATGTTTGCAAAAATGAATTGAGATGCTACCGTGAGAATTCCAATATCTTTAAAAAGTTCTCTTAATGAAACTCTTGACCCTAGCTGATATATTGCTCGCACAGCACGTTTTTGCAAAACAAATATATTTTGTATATCAGCAGCTTTCCCCACAATAGAATACCATAGGACATAACGCTATGGAAATAACTAAAATAGACTAACCGAGCTGTGTCAACGTCAGTATACTGTCTAACTTTTCTGACGGCGAATGCGGCAGAGCTGAGCCTTCCCGATAAGCTTGATATATGTGGGCCCCATTGAAGTTTGGAATCAACAGTTATGCCCAAAAATACTGCCGAGTCTACAGTTTCAAGCACCTCGCCACTTAAAACGACATTGGGTCCTAAATTTCTAACATTTGGCAAAGCAAACTTTATACATTTTGTTTTCTTGGCATTTAGAACTAGATTATTTGTCGTAAACCAATCCGTAACCAATGAGAGAGCGCTGTTTACGTTATCGAAATCTTGTCTATTCCTATCTACCTTAAAGATAAGAGAGGTATCATCCGCAAACAATACCACATCACAGATACGCTTTAAGAAAAATGGTAAATCGTTTATGTAAACCAGAAACAAGAATGGACCCAGTATTGAGCCTTGAGGCACACCTAAATGCACTGGTAGCCCGGAAGACTTCACACCATTTACATCAACACATTGAAACCTATTATGTAAATATGAATTTATTACGTTAAGAGCTTCGCTTTTGAGACCGTAATACACATATACATACTATTATGGACCATACCGACTGCGAAGCGGGAGTGTCAGTCGCTCGACGGACGCTGCTCGTGTTTATCTATGGCTCCTTTGTCATTTTAAAATTATAAATAGGCGGTTGTCTTTTTGAGTTGACCCATTCAAGTTGAGCACGGGTTGACGAACGTTTGACTGCCGTTACGACTTACCACACTTCATTCCATATAGGTTTAGCTTAATCATTAATTACAACATACATCGTTTGATACTGGTCATCTCTCAGCTGCCATGGTTAAGTTTAATATTTCTTTTTTTTTACTCCGTACGCTTTTATCCTGCACGTCTTTTACATTGTTTTCATCATCATCATCATCATCATATCAGCCGAAAGACGTCCACTGCTGGACATAGGCCTCCCCCAAGTGTCGCCGCAACAACCGTTCCTGTGCGTCTCGCATCCATCGGTTACCCGCAACCCTCACCAGGTCATCGGTCCACCTTGTGGGAGGCGTTCCAACGCTGCGTCTTCCGGTACGCGGTCGCCACTCCAAAACTTTTCGGCCACATCGACCATCTGTTCTGCGAGCAATGTGCCCTGCCCACTGCCACTTCAATTTGGCGATCCTTCGGGCTATGTCGGTAACCTTGGTTCTCTTGTGGATATCATCATTCCTGATTCGATCACGCAAGGAAACTCCGAGCATTGCCCTCTCCATTGCCCTTTGGGTGACTTTAAGCTTTCATATTTATATATAATTTCAACATGAATGATGTAACCATATTATAAACTACTAATATACTATTTTTAAAAAAGTGTCCGTGGAGTTTCTTGCACGTTCTTCTCCATATAGATCTATTCTTTGGAACGTGCAAATAGCTTTATCTTTTTGACCGACCGACCTTGACAATTCAAAAGTGCCTGTAAGTTATATCTCGCTTTACATCGGTGGACAATAAAGGATTGTACACTTGTCCAGTGTCTGAGTATTATTTCACGTCTGACTTCACTTTCGACCATAACTGACCAACATCCTGACGAACGAATAAACGAGGACGCTCCCCATCTGCCCTCATATATTTTATACCTTAATTATTCCAGAATAACGATGAAGAAGAAGTTTTTACTAAGAAAAAGAAAAAGGAAGTGACCAAATCGCAAATCCAACAAAATTTAGTTCAATCGCAACAAGTGAAGGCAGAACTGCGTGAGTGGATACAATATCTGACGGTATTCGTTGTTTTAGCTATTTTTTTCTACATTTTCTACATATAGCACTAAAACGCCCGTTATTCATCATCATCATCATCATATCAGCCGATAGTCGTCCACTGTTGGACATAGACCTCCCCCAAATGAGGGGATTTGCCATAATCGCCACGCTTGGCAGGTGGGTTGGCGATCGCAGTGTAGCTGTAGCAATGTATCTACAGAGAATGCTGCTGCCCATTTTGTAGTGAGTCCCTCGCCCGTTATTATGACTATGGAAATTCAAGCCGAAAATGTATACCAGCGCGTATTATACAGAGAAACATTTTCAGCGTCCTACAAGGACCGATGACCAGAGTGCCAATTTTACTAATTTTCAAGCAACAGTCTCATTCGCATCTCAATCACAAACTGTCAAAAATGTATGAAAATTAAGGCTTTTTTGACAGTTTGCAACTGACATGCGAATGAGCCTTTTTTATTTTTTTTTTTATCAGTGATGGGTTTGCTCTTGACTCTAGTCTATGTCAGAGATAACAGAGAAAAAGTCTACGATTGAGCGAGCTTACCCAGAAAGAGCCTGTTCACTCTAACTTTGAAGAGATTCTGAGACTCTGGTGAAAACCGCGGGTATCCGCGCGCTTGATGCCAGACACAAATTATTATTCTATTGTTGGGGAGATTACACATACATTTTTAATTCTAATAGTTGCTATCGTGGAAACAAAAAAAACACTTTCTGTGAACATTTATAGTGTCTAACCTATTACGGTTATGAGACACCTGATAGGTAGATGAACGGATGGACCGCAGAACATCGTAACAAGGTTACCCTTCGGCTGCAAGACCTTAAAATAAACAACTTTTCTTAACATGGCAAAAAAACAATTCTTCTGAGAATGACAAAAAAAAAACGATTATCCTAAGTAAAATTATAATTTTTCAGTTCTTTCCGCTTCTGGACTGTATCCACGTGGTATATCACCCATCCCTGTACAATTACACATCGGCTGGCAGTTGTCCACCAATAAGGATCAGCAGTAAAGCACCAGCAAAACTAGCAGACGTTGTAGCTCCGAAACACGGACCTTTATACCTGCAACTTGATGGGCCTGAAGTAAATACACTTAGGATGTGTTTCACTGCATTACACCCAAGAATTCTTTTTAATAGTGGTTCTCCAGTGAATGATTTCATTGAATCAGGTCATGCAGTGCTCGAAAAAATTGAATGGTTCAAAGATTCAGCTTTGCCAATCCAAAAGGCGTTTTTATCTACTAGAGTATATAACGCACTCGAAATTGATATGGAACCCGGAAGACACTTTTTTAGGTACAGTTTTGAAATCTAATAATTTTATTGTAACTTTTCAAATATCGTTGAAGATGTTGATTTTAAAGTTTACTCCAAGATGTCACATATTTCTAAAGACGACAAGTCTATCTTAGGAAATAGGTGAAACACAATACTAAGAAAATAAAGTTTATAAAACTGTAACCCGACTTCGGAAAAATAAAAATGAACTAAAAAGTACAAAACGACGGCCGGAATTAAGGCACAGGCACAAAATTGGTTCAGGTAATGACGTGGTCTTGTGCCAGGAACGTCTACAAAATTTAATTGACATACTTCCTTTTAGCTCCGCCTAGTCGGCTAAAAAGAAACATGATAATGCATCGTCCAATTTATAAAACAATACACTTAATTTTGACAGAATCTGGACGCATTATCGGATTAACTGGCACATGATGCTGATCAGCGAATCGTCATTGCTCCTCGGTTCTAGAGATGTGGTCCAGGGTGCTGCTGTGCGCGAGTGTCCCTGGGCATCAAGGTTCCTCTTAAACCTTCAATCAGCTTTCATAAATTGGACCAAAACTAGTAGAACCAGCCAGGCTGTAGCATTAGCTGCTGATAGGGAGTTTTTCAGGTACCCAATTAATTAATTATTAATTTACTTATTAACTGCCATTTTGACCTCTTAATGCCAGATTTGGCAAAACAAAATTGTTCTTATCGTATCTCAATAGTTTTCACAAAATGGGTGCCTGAGGATTGACGACGTCACCAATGGCTTAAGAAGAGGTGGTTACAAGGTCGTCTCTACAAAGGCTTGATAAGAACTCCAGTGTTGGGAAAAGAAATCTTTTCAACTCGAAACACATTAGAATCTTCTTTCATTTCCAACAGGTCATATCTACCTGACTTGCCTTGGGATGATGAAGTGGTAGGCTATGATAGACATCTTCTACACTGGATGTTCAGACAAGCCCTGCAGTCACTCCTATTGAAGACCATGAATCAGACAGAAATGAAGGCAGTGTCCCACGTCTTGAGAAAATATCTCTGCGACCCTGATTTTGGGTTTCCCGACAAACCTCGCCCCCCAAGATCATTGAGAGAAATTGTGAATTTAGAAGTTTGTGATTGCCTAATGCCAGAGATTGAGGCAGTAGAATTCATGGAAGAGCAATTACCTGAGGTTATAGATCAAGAAATCAACTATGCGGGCGTTACAGGAGAACATGTAGTACGTGTTTATTCCAATTTCATTTTCTTCTAGTTAAAAGTTAAATAAAATCAGGTGTAGCCAAGTAAACTAGATGCAGCTAAGTAACAGTATTTTACATGGAGCGAATGCTTATCTGCCCTCTAGAACCCAGTAACTGGGTAACACTATCTCTTGGTAGTATCGGTGTCCGACTTTCTGTTTCTGATTATTCGTAATGATGTTCAATAGTATCTATCACTTAAGAAAATAAAATGCAGGTACATGAAGAAAAACCTTTAGTGGCACCAGAAATCATGGATAGGTTACTGAGAGCACCCGAGCCTCCGGTGGTGTCGCAAATTTGTGAGATGGCCACAGACGAGCTTCATTGCGCAATTCTGAAGGAAGAAAGGGAGAAAATGATCAGGAAACATGAAGCAGCCATTGTCCTTCAAGCACATTGGAGAGGAACTTGGGCTAGAAAGGTCCTTACGGCTAATATAGTTTTTACTCCTGAGGTTACGAAATATGTAAGTGTTGATTTAAAAATAAAATTCTAACCGCCATCTTTGCCTGGGTCTGCCGTCGAAGAATGATATTGAACCGTTGGACATGCGGCAGACGTGTCCAACCTGGTTTCACTCTAGCTTAGCTGCGTTGACTTGATAACAGGACATTAAGGTCTCCGCACACAGCGGGCGCGGCGTGGCGGGTCGGGACGGCGACGCGACGAATGTACTAGATATTACGGTTACCATCGCGTCAAGCGGGACGGCTTTGTGTGGCGTCCTCCGTAATATCTAGTACATTACAACTGCTCAGCGTCGCGTCGCCGTCCCGTCCCGTTGCGCCGCGCCCACTGTGAGACCTTAGCCTATCGACAGCTGCCAGGGTTGCCGATTTTGTTCGAAAAAGTTACCGCGGCCCTGGAAAACAAAGGGCACTACGAGGAGCACGGATGGGTTTTAGTCAGTAAGAGTCTGACACTCCCTTCCGCTCTGCCCAGAGTGGGAGGAGTCATTTGATGATTTCCCATCCAAATAAAATTAAAAAGCAAATAATAATTACAAACCTCCCAGCCTACAATCTAAATTAAAGATTGTTTAAAGTGGGTCCTATTGTGAAGAAAATGTTGTGTATTCCGACAATGCAAGTTAAATATTTGCCTTGATGACCTTGGTCCTAATGATAACATAGAGCGATGATTGAAAAAAAAAACTAACTTCCAAAAAAAACACTACAAAGTACAAAATAACTTTAATTTCAGAAGTCGGTGTTTTTGGTTGTTATTTGACACCGACTTCCGAAATTAAAGTTATTTTGTACTTTGTAGTGTTTTTTTTGGAAGTCGGTTTGTTTTTGTGTTTTTAGTGGTACCCCACACCTAAAAACACTACTGGAAAGTCACAGGAAAGCAAAAATATGCAATTTTGTATGATTATTCCACATATTTTTTCCAGCTATTTGTATTTAATAACCAAACTGCTGAACCGATTTTGATAAAATTTAAATGGGACCACTCGAGAAGTATATCCTTTCACATAAAATAAGAATTTTTCAAATCGGTTCATAAATGATGGACATGAGGTAACAAAAAAAATACAGTCGAATTGAGAACCTCCTCCTTTTTGGGAAGTCGGTTAAAAACCAAGGATACTCATACCCATAAATTTATTGTCCTTCTAGCTAATGGACCGAGTATTCGGTTCCCTAGAAGCATTGTCAATGCTGATGAACGAATTCTTTTTGGTGTATCCTGGTACGAAACGAGCTTACTCGGTAGCCTCGGCTTTGAGCGGAGTATATGGGCTGCAACAACACACTGGAATGACAATAGTCACTCCTAAATGCAAATGGATCCCGCATTTCCAAGGAGTATTTTACTGTCATACGCCTGTCAAAGTTCATTTTGATGTCCAAAGCACCATTGCGCATAATACTGTGGAAGTTTATAACAACGATACTGGAGAACAGTTGCCGCAGGTCTATAATAGCCACATCACCTTTGATTTTACGCCAAATGTTCTTGGGTAAGTTTTGTACTGTTTTTATTTTTAATATTATTTAAAAAATATTGCTTCTGCAGCATAATATTAGGCAGCGGTTACTATTTGCTATCAAGTGTTTGCTACTTTATGGCGTACAAATTTGGTAAAAAGTTATTTTTCGATACGAATTCAGCATGTTAATCGAGCAGAATTTGATTAAGACTGAATTTCCAATAGTAGTGAGGAATAAACACTTGTGTGTGGTCAAATTTTCTACACCTACGAAAGCTCGTCAGATCATTTTTAATCTTCAAAGTTAGCAGACGATTGATAAACTTGCGCTTAGTGTATTTGCTAAGTAGCATACTAATCGTAGTAGCGATCTGGCTAGTCTGTGGGTTTGTGAACACTGCTGCAAAATTTTGGCTGGGACGCAGTAGCGGTGTCACGAATTGTTTTAGTATTGCTTTACTAACATAGTTTATAAGTAGGTTAGTGCTATAATTAGTTATTATTATTATTTCTAGCCCGAACTGTCTCACTACTGGGCAAAGGTCTCCCTGCATTTTTCCGCCGTTCACGGTTCTGTACCTCTTCTTGCCAATTTCCAAGGAAGACATCCAAGTCATCCCGCCGTCTCCTTCGTGGTCTGCCGCGGCCCTGTCTCCCGATTTTAGGGCACCAATTTTTTTTTTTTGGGCCTACCTTAATTCGTACTAACACCATAATTTTTGGAACTAATTGTCAAGTAAAATCTTATTCACAGCTATACAGTCTTAGGTCATGGGACGCTCGCTCAGGTATCCGGCACCAACTTAGATGCCCACTGGCAGTTGACTGTTATGTCCAGCCTGAACGGAGCCTTCCACGTCTGTGACAACGAGGAGCCCTGCAAGGAGTCACCTATGCCCCAATCAAACAAACTGCATATTGACGAGATATTCTTGCCGAATAGAAGGAATATTTTGGGAGGGATTCAGATATCGGTGTCGAAGCATGAGGCTATTAGTTTTAGGGCGGCTTCGTCTTCGGTTGATGTATGTTTTATTTTATAATTTTTGTAACAGTTATATTATATATAACAGACCGTATCAATTGAAAGTTTTTGTAGCTACTTGAATGCATCTTTAGTCCCTAATGTAATAGTAGACAGTAGAAGTAAATGATTTTTTGAAATTATGAAAAAAACAAGTAAATTATTGTCTAGTCTGAATAACGTTGCAAAAAAATCAGTACTTTAATGTTAAAGTTCCACTATTTAATGTTTACGTGCTACCAGGGGGTCGAGTCTGCTATTGCAATTGTGTCTCAATGACCGGTCAATGATCGATTTTTGACGTATAACGTCAAACTTATGACACATTTCCTATACAAAAACTGTCAAAGTTGTCAAATATTCGATCAATGACCGGTCATTGAGACACGATTGCAATAGCAGACTCGAGCCCCTGAATTTAACAACAGTACATTCCTAGTCATTTTTTTACCAGATATAAGATTAAAACTCGCATGTTTGTAGCTGGGTATTAATCTGACTTGACTGCTTTATCATAAAGTTTTCTTTATAAATAATTGAACCAATCCATCTTTCACAGTTAGAAATGATAGCAACACTACGCTCAATATGTCCTAACGGCAAAACTGAAGAGTTAGCTACGTGCTCCGGCAAAGGTGAAATATACTGGCCATATATACGACTGGAACCAGCGTCCGTTACTAGGAAGTCGCAACAGCAGGTGGTAAGCTCTTCATTATCCTGGGCCTGTTCCATGTTACTTGGTGTCGACGCACCACTTTTTCGTCTTCCATTCCTGCCTATCAACCGTCGCGCGTCGTCCTATCCACTTGACAGTCCTCGGCTAACGCAGTTGCTGAAGTAAAACTGCTCTCAGCAGTCCAAGGTCACCCTGGTTACCGATTTCAAATTTTGCGGCAGTGTCCCTGTTTTTCCTTTTCGTCGAAATTATGAGAATAAATTGACCTAAGCGTCTATTCCTATGTCACTCTAACAAACCACGAAATGCCTGTGTGTAAACAGTACGGCACTTCTTGTGACAGATGTAGCGAACAAAAATTCAGAACGTCAGTCTTCGTACGCGGCTGTCATGTTGTTGTGATTGTAAAGTGTTTGTGTCGTTTTTTGGATATTTATCATGTCATAAGTACTTAAATCTAAGATAAATATATACCAAAATGATCTTAAAGATAAGTTACCGTCGTTAAAAGTTCATTGAAAAGTTATAACCAAACTGATGTATTCTATGGCCGACATTCTTGTGTGCCGACATTTATTGAGCAGATTATTACAATGTTACTTCAAAACTCCCAAAATATGATTATTGGAAGAGTAGTTTCTATATTACAATGCAGTTATTAAACAAACATCTTACATTATTATGTACGAGTCTGTTAGATTTTATGCACTGGCAACACCTATAGACCATGAACTGTTTCACGTATTACGGAAAATAAGGCATCTTGCAAACGGGAATTCGAGTAGTCGACAGGTACATAGATTTGGTGGTTGGCGATTTTGTGATTTTGTTTGGTGTTTATTTTATTTTTGGCTTGGGTATCGGTTATTCTACATTTTTTTTTATTATTGAGCTAAAGGTAATGTTTTTTGCTGTTTATTTTGCGATTTTAACACAAAATTGAAGCTATTATATAATAATATATGTATAGAATAGAATAGAATAGAATAGAATTTAATGTATCTTGTAAACAGTACACCAGTAGTATAAACATTAAAACATATTACAACTAAAGTACTTACATAGTTTTTAGGTTTTTAAAGTCGGTACACTCACTAAGTTTATAAGGTACACTTGAACAATTACACAGACTAGAATAAAACTATATAAAAACTAAACTATAGACTAAACAGAGAACGAAGCTATATAAAACTTAGATAGTAATTATTAAGTGTAACAAAATGCCATCGCAACTATGCAAATAAACTTGCATACTAATAGCATAAACGAATGATAAATGTTCACTGACGGTATACATGAATAAAGTTCTTAACCTTCCGCGCTAGTTAAAACTGTGTTACGGCAAGGTTAGATTCTCGTTCGATGATTAACTTTCAATCGTATCGTAATGAACACAAATACCATTTTGCTAATAGATTTTTTCCTTACAATGAGAAATAGACTCCGATGACAACTTATAAGTTTAACGTAAACGAGTAGTATATGTAAAATAACTAGACAAGCATGATGAATATTGATGAGTAATAAAATAAATACGATATTAGATTCAAATGTGAATACTAGAATAAATATAGTTTAGTAATGAACATTTTGTGTATGTATATGTATGATAAGTTTGTAATACTTAAGGTTTTTTTTTATATTTATTTTATTTATTTTTATTTTATTTACATTATATGTATATAAATAGGTAGGTACTTATGTAATATTTTGTTTTGTCATGCATTATTATTATAATAAATAATGATAATAAAATAATGTGTATCTGCACTTATATTTGTATAATTATGTTTTATAGATATATTGATATGATTCACATTAAACAAGGAAGTAATTAAAATAATAAATTTCCAAATTTTAGCATATAAGGGTATAAAATAAATAAAATAGCATATATATCTCATGTACATATTTTTATGAATTTTTCAGTCTTTTCGTAATCCAATTTACCCAGAAACTCATCCAGTGCCTTTCTACAAACATAATTAGTCATATCTTTTAGGGGTTTTATTTTACTTACCCGATTGTACAAAAACGGAGCCAGGAAAAAAGAGAAACTCTGTGCAAATGTTGTTTTACAAGCTGGGACAACGAACACCTCATGTGATCTTCTGGTAGATTTATTAGTTGGTCTTTCACGGATATGTTGTTTTAGAACTATATTCTGTATAAATAGTTGACGAACGTTTAGGACTTCGAATTCTTTGTATAGTGCAGTCGTTGGATACCTAAATCCTTTGAAATTAATAACTTTCAGAATACATCGGTGTACCCTTTCTATTTTTATGATACTGCTTTTCTTAGCACCACCCCAAGCAGAGATACCGTATGAAAGTATTGATCGACACAGTGTATAGTAAACAGTTCTGTTAGTAGTTTTATCTTTTAAATTTCTTATTTTTTTGAAAATTGGTATCAGTTTACGTATTCGAGATTTCAAATTACTAATATGCTGTTTCCAATTTAATTTTTTGTCGATTTCAATGCCAAGATATTTGGTACTATCAGTTGGAGATAACAGTAAACAATCGCAATTATTAGTATTCACACAATTACAATAATGAGCTTTCAAAGTGAAATCTGAGGGAGGTTGTAAATTATTTTTTATACTAAAAGTTATATATTTTGTTTTTAAAAGATTCAAGGTAAGTAGGTTGTAATCAAGCCATTTAATTATTTTTTGAAGTCCTTGCTCGGCTGACAACTTGACGTCGTCCCATGTATCTTGTTGGAATAAGATTACTGTATCATCAGCGAAAGAAGTCACCTTAGCATTGGCTATTTCAATGTTACACAGATTATTTACATAAATCAGAAACAAAGTGGGTCCAAGGACTGATCCTTGAGGAACACCGAAATTAACAGGTTTCTTAGAGCTACGAATATTACCAATGTTTACAGTCTGTGACCTGTTTGTTAGGTAGTCCTGGAAAAGATTAAGTGGTATTCCTCGAATACCTATGGCCTCCAATTTACATATGAGTAGGGGAATTGAGACAGTATCGAATGCCTTGGCTAAATCTAGAAAGACACCAAGGCATTTTTTCTTGCGGTCAAGATTGCCAGCTGCAGTTGTAACAAAGTTTTCAATTGCATCTATGGTCGATTTATTTTTCCTAAATCCAAATTGGTTTTTAGAAAGAATATCATTTCTCTCTAGATAACCAATTAGCCGGTTGTTTATTATTTTTTCGAGAATTTTGGCCAAAGTAGGCAAAAGTGAAATCGGACGATAATTTGTGATACTATCTCTGTCCCCCGATTTAAATACAGGTATTACTAATGAGTCCTTCAGTACGTTTGGAAACTTCCCGGAAGAAAAACATAAATTGAATATATGTGTTAATGGTATTATGACAAATTTAGAAGTTTTTTTAATAAACTCAGCAGATATTCCATCCCATCCCGTTGACTTCGTATTTTTTAATGACAAAATAGTTTTATGTACCTCTGCTTCATCAGTATCCAATAACATAAATGAGTTCAAAGGACTATTTGTGAACTTATTTTTGTGCGCAAGATCATTTTCCGTAAGCTGTAATTTTTGTAGAATATTGTTTGACAATTTAGAGCCCATATCAACGAAAAAATTATTTATGAAGTCCACAGATTCTTGCGGTGTTGATTTTAATTTTAATAATTCAATCGGTACTTGCGACTTATTCGATACATTTAGATTACATACACGTTTTATAATATTCCATGTTCTTTTTATGTCATTCCTGTTATTATTTAAATCTGATTTATCGTGATCATTTTTTAAATTGTGTAGAATGTTGTTGCAGTGATTTCTGTAGCGTTTGTAAGTGACATGCAGATTGCGATCATTTGGTGACTTTAGACATCTTCTATGCAACGTATCCCTAAATCTAATGCAACGCAATAGACCCGGCGTTACCCACGGTTGGAAAGTTTGGCGCCTATTGGGCACGGCAATCGTGTGGCCGCAGTTTTGAATAATTTCAGATATGTTCTCTATAAGTACTTCAGTGGCTTTATTGGGATCTTTTAGAGATGTTATATTGACCCAGTCCAATTCTTTCATAAATTTAAATACCTTTTCATAATTTACTTTTTGCAGAGTCTTTTTTTGTTTATTATTACATTGCTCAGTTAAAGGTATACAAATGTACATACTACTATGATCAGTAACCGACGATTCACAGACAACAGTTATTATTTTGCGCTTTGACTTGACAAAACAATGATCAATACATTTATTAATACGCGTCGGAAGTTGGTGACTAGGTAAAAGACCGTGACTTGCTAGAAGATTCAAATAGTCATCAGATTTTTGGTCAGTACTACTAACACTGACATCAATATTGATGTCTCCAGTTAAGTAAACATGAGGCACATGTTTTATATCTAGCAAAATTTCCTCCAAAGAACCGAGAAAATTGGTAAGCGATGCAAAAGACGGCGATCTGTACATGCAGATAAAGGCATGACTGTTGTCAATTTTTATTATTAAGCAATCAGCGTCCACAAAATTTGGTTCATAAACTGTGACACCCGTTAAATGGCTTCTTATATAAACGACTACACCACTGTTCTGATTTATGTGCTTATTAGTATGAAATGCTGTATATTGGTCCAGACTCGGTATCATACTTGAACCTTGAAGCCAACATTCCGTAAGTATTATAATGTCATAATTTATGTTACTCCTTGCAAGAAATACCTTAAAGTCTTCAAAATTTTTATGTATGCTTCGTATATTTTGTACAATAATTCTCAAACAAAAAACCGATTCAAGTTTGTATTCCGAAAACACTTCTGGATCCTCAACCAAAAACGAGTCACCGACGTTGATATTTCTATCAACTTCGGTGACTACCTCATCTATGTTATCCATAGCAAGAAACTTTTAGTATTTCCACTTGTATTAATAGAATGTTTTCGGTTGATGATCAGAGTCTCTGCAATTAGCATTATTTTATCTTCTGTATTGGACTTGTAATAAACATAATATAGTGATATAATACGCAAATATAATAAATATATAATATAAAATTTGTAATATAAAAAGGTACCCAGCATGCTTACTATGTTGTTACACGAGTTTAGACTAAAAAAACAGGTAAAGAATTGAAAATAATAATATAAAGTTATCAAACTAGAAAAAAGGCAAAGTAGAAAAAAATACCATAACTTCGTATGTTCATCTTCAATAGATAGTCATTCCGAGGTGAGATCTATAATTTGGCTTAGTGATTTGATGAGGATGGCAGGCTGTCCTTCCTGCTTACGCAGCAAGATATTTCCTCTTGAAGCCCAGCAGTACTTAAACGATCCATTTTTCACCAGCTCTCTAGCAGCAGTTAAAATCTGCTTCGACATGGAGGTTAGAGACTGGGAAACATATATTCTTGAAGAAGCTCCTGTAAATCCCAAGTTATCGGTGCTAAGCGGTTTATCTTTGTTATCAGAGTTGTATTTTCTAGCAGCTTGAATTATCGTTTCTTTGCTTTCGCTGTCCTGGTACTCGATAACAATTGGTCCATTTTTTCTGCCTCTTCTAAATACAGTTGCATTTTCATTCATTCATATGTTATGTAATAAAGTTAAATTATATTATATATATTAAAAAACTTACTACATAATTCTAACTTTCATCATCATACAAAAAACCCTATATAAAACTTCGTCTGAAAAAGGCTTTAGACGGACGTCTTGCCGTTTTTTTCGTACCTACTCATCGAGATTGCAGAATTGCGATTGCCGAAAAAAATTTGGGTCGACAGTGACTTTTGTTTCGATAGATTTGCCTTTAAATTATTATTGATAGTGTTGATTTTGGTACCAGCAGATAGAGGAATTAGTCTAGTTTTTAGTAAAATATTTTAATTACAAACTTTATGATCTAGTTTTTGTATTATCATCATAAATAGAAAATAATTAAAAAAAAATAGTCAGAATGGTTGATTCATATTAAAAATACGATATTATTTTAGAACTCTTGGCTTATACTATTAGCATTTCCAAATTTTTTATTAAATCAGCTTTCTCAGTGTATTTTTATTTTGACAAAGTATGAATAGTTTGCGCGATATAAGCATTTCTTTGTCGCGATAGCGTCCAGCGGGGTGTGACGCATCGTGTCCGAAAAGTAACGGATTGTTGAGAGGGGTTTTTTCCCGCTCATGGACTGTCAAGTGGGTATGACTGACTCCCTTTTCTTTCATATCACTCCATTTTTTCTTTGGCCTACCGCTCCCTCCTTCCATACACATTTTTTAACTAACAGGAGGAGGTTCTCAATACGGTTGTGTTTTATGTTTATTACCTCATATCTCCGAAATTTATGAACCGTTTCCAAAATTCTTATTTTATGTGAAATGATATACGTCTCGATTGGTTTCATTGAAATTTTATCAAAATCGGTTCCGTAGTTTGGTTTTTAAATCTAAATAGCTGGAAAAAATATGTGTAAAAATCATCCATGGAAATTGCGTATTCTCATTTCCTGTGACTTTCCACTTAAAAGTGAAAAAAAAAACTTTTTACAAAAATTGCAAACAACTTCCAAATTAAAAAAAAAACCGTAGTTTTTTTATTTGGAAGTCGGTTGTATATTTTTATACATTCATTTCATGTCACGTACGTTTTGTAAGGTACAAAACGTACATGACATAAAATTAATTCTTCACATTTTTTTATTTTTTCTTTAAAATTTTCTGTCATTAACACATCTTTTATAATTATTTCTTATGCTCATTTCGAACATGAAACCAAAATTACTGAATCGTTATTCACTTATCTACTATGTGACAAGCCTTCTCCTAAATAAATTGAGGTCTTCGACATTTAACCAGATGCTGCTGACCTCCACAACCCAGTAGACACAACCAACTGGGTAGCAAGACTGGCTTGAAGGGTTTTGTTGTATTTCAATATTTTTTTTGTAGTGTCTATGATTTTGTATTTTTGAACTATGATTGTTCCCATTGGAGGTAGTACCTGAAAGAGTCCGGTACAGGAACGTGGAGATTGGCACAAAAATTTATAGGATTTAGGGCTGTGTTGATGATGATAATCTACAGTGTTGGCAATAGGTTTTTCTTTCTTATTTTGAACAGAGTGCAAGAGACCTATTCTTGCCAAGTCGTTCCCTGATAAAAACTCCGAAGCCCCAGAAAACTTCTCCACATTCACATGCCAAGAACCGATCCATTTCAAAGGTACATTTGTTTTAATTATTTTTTTATGTTTTACTTCTTTATGTATTTTTTGTATTTCCTATTAAGTTATAACCCACCTTACTAACCCCTGAAATTATTGTTATTTATTGTGCTCTCGAAGATAGTATATGTAAATATATATGTATGTATATACTGGATATTTTTTTTTCCAGTACGCAAACTTTAAGAACCACTTCTACCCATGTAAATGAACAACTTTCCCCAAGAAAGCCATAGTCAATTCCTAAAAAAAAAATTGAGTCTCCCATACAAATTGTGGTCAGTTGATGACAATTTTGTATGGGAAGTTCAAATTTTTTTTTAGCAATTCACTATGGCTTTCTTGGGGCAAGTTGTTCATTTACATGGGCAGAAGTGGTTCTCAAAGTTTGCGCACTGGAAAAAAGTTATCCAGTATATATCTTATAGTTTAACACTCGGTTTCTGAATTTAGAATATGAAGTTAAGAACGAACATGTACACGAATTTCTTGCAGATAATTTTTTTAACTAGTTTTCAATTTAAATTTGTTTCTCCTACTTTTAGTTGAAGCTAAGCAGTGAAACAAAGGTGTATTCAATTGAGTAAGTTCCTTGTTTATATTTTGTCCTGTATTGTTTCTTTTTATATAGAAACATGATTATCAGACACTTGAAAGTCAAAAGTTATGAAATCCATGGTTTAATATACGAGCTGCCCATTGTGACACCACCTGTAATGTTTTCATCATCTATATTTTGTGTAACTTATATGGTGTACATAATATAGAGATATTCTATTCTATTCTCCAAAGAGAATAGAATAGAATACTCGTAACATTTTGAGTTCATTACGGCCCTCGTTTTAATCTATACAGCCAATGTCGGGGGAATGACACTTGTATGCGGGACTACTCACCAAATTGGATGATTTAAAATGTATTTTATTTTGAGGGTTCTGTATAGAAATCGTTTGTTTTTTTTTTTGTTTTTCGATTTTTGTTTTTTGATATGCTCGCGTTTGGCCACAATCTCATCTGATGGATATGTCGCAGTTAATTAGTTTAATCAGCCGTTTAATTGGTAGCCTAGCCTATCTTTTGTATCAATATACAAAAGATGTGGCTGCAAGTTTATCTGAAAACTTAATAGGTATAAAGGAATTTTTTCAGGGTCGTATGTCCAACGGGTTGGCCGTTAACATTAGACCAATGGAAAAGAGTGGATGAAGTTCGTAACTCAATTGAATCTATGAATTTACTACAGATACCAAAGAAAGGGACTGCCAAAGAGAAGGAAAAGGTAATAACAATGTTTCATAATAAAAAGAAACACTAATCAATTTGTATAGCTCCATCTCTCTCTCACAGTGGAATCATGATGGTATTGGTTATAGAAGGAGGCCTAAAGTTTTCGATTCACCATTTCAATACCTCGCCAAAGTATCAAAATGGTTAATAAAATAATAATGGTTAATAAAATAGTAATGGATAATGGTTATTGAAATTACTGAAAATTTGAAAAGGGGTAATTTTAGTCACCATAATCAACTCTTGTTATGGATCAAAGCTGTTTAGGAGAAGTTTGCTGTTCTTGTAACAGGCATCAATGCCGCCACAAAAATCAACGTAGCAGAATGTACATCGCAACAATAACACCCGCAACGCCATCTATCCCGACAGCTACGAACTAACATAAAAAACCTGAATCGCGATATCAGAGTTTAGCGTGCAATTTGAATAGATACAGCAGTCCAAAAATCAACTATCGGGCAGTTGCTCACCGGACACAACAACCGTCCGGTCGAAGGAACCTCCCTTTTCAACGGAGGTATGCGGGACTTTACTCTCTTTTCTGCTACCTATTCTCTGATTTTGTCGTGTTTAAATATGATAGTTTAACATTAAATGGGTTGTGGAGGTCTGGTAGGCAGCCGCTCCACGTAAAATACTGGTATTCAGCTGAAACCGGTTTGACTGGGAGCCGACCCCAATAAAGTTGGGAAAAAAGTCTAGGCAGATGATGAATAGTTTAACATTGAACAACGAAAATGTTTTCCACTGCTAGTTTTAAAATTGGTGGTAAAAGTTTGATTTGCCTGCAGATTGACCAGTTAAGCTTGGTCAGCTAAGACAAATTGATTTAGAATTAATTACCTGTTCTTCTTATTTAAAAGATAGATGTGTGTCTTTTTAGGGTGGGTGTTTAAGGGAACTATCTTTTTGTAAATTTATGATGTTCAATAAGAGCTGACTCTCAGGCACCACCTCTACGAGTGAGTAAATCACCACCGATCCTCCCTGCTTCCTTCGAGTAAACTTCACAAACGATAGTGCCGTGGTGTGACACGTTCAAAAAGTTGTTGAATAAAGTGGCAGAATGAAAATATATCCGCGATACCTACTATTGATTGTAGAGGTGGCACTTCAACCGAATTTGAATAAATAACTTTCAATGTTTAATAGCTGGGAAAATCAGGGTCGGCAAAAGAGAAAGTTGACAAGGCTCCGCAACAGATGATGGGACAACAACCCATTCCTGGTGATGCTTTCGTGGAATTGGAGTGTGCCCTAGCAGCTGGAAGTGGAGCAGTGGCCAGGAGAGACGATGATAGGGATCAGGAGTTTGCTGCAGCAAGGAAGTCGTGGTCCCTCTCGGAACCAGGACGGAATTCAAAGGGGGCGCAGATCAGGTGGTATTTTATGGAAGTTTTAACAATTGCTTAGTTTAACTCTCGGCATGCCTGTTAGGGACGTCTGTCAGACCCACCCTGTTACTTAAGCCGTTGTATTTAATCAAAATATGACGTTTCTGCGCCACAACTCTTAGTAGCTAAGCATTATCAACCAATCGAAGCCTTCTTTAGTCCGGAGTCAGCTAGGATGGTAAAAAACCGCAAGCGCCGGTGTCGAATTCAAAGGTTATACTTTACATATCTGCCTACACTCGTAAATGGGAGTGACAAGGACTGATAGTTTTATTATTATTTATAGTATTTGTCTTGTGCCTTCAATTTCCTGAAGAATAGTTGAGATATCGTTTATTTTCACTAAAGTGTAAAAAAGGCCTGTTTTTTTGCTAAAAGCTTCTTTATTTTTTTCTTTATTTACCAATTACACCACTAGTAAGAGAAATAGTCATTTTTATTTTGGGTCTGACGAACCCTACCAGGCTACCGTGTAACATGTTTTCATGGAGAAAGCATTTAAAAAAAAAAATAGTTTGGCATATGGAATTTTGTACGCCGCAATGGCGGGACATATCTGAACTAACACAACATATTATGAACCTATGATGCACAATAAATGATTTGAATTAAACTGAATTCAATTGAATTCAATTCAATTAAACGGATCAGAGAGAGAGAGAGAGGATGTGTAACCATGTATGTGTGTCATGGATTTCAGAAAAGAATTTCGTGCGGAATTTCTGGTTGCGCCTCCACCACCGCCAGGGCCGACGCCTACAGAAACTTCTGACACTCACTCTGAAAGCTCTGCCACGCCTTTTGATGTGAGTTAATTTCAAATTAAATTTCTTTCTATCTCTCTTTGTCTATCATTATCCCATTCCTCGCATAGTGGGGCTTCTGTTTCCCGCTCTGGGTACAGCGGGAGAGAGTGCCAGACTCTTACTGACTAAAGCCCATGCGTGCTCCTCCTAGTGCCCATTGCGTTCCAGGGCCGCGGTAACTCTTTCGAACAAAATCCGCAACCCTTGCAGGCTCTGGCCCTAATGGGCCCCGTCTACTATGCTGACTGATCTTTCCGCGCGTGGAACACAACGCGCCGTCGACTGCGGATCTGTTGGGTACGGCGAGCAATGGGTAGCTCGCCGTCCGCAGGCATCAATCACTGCGCCATGCTCAGGAGCATTAGTTCCTGAGCAGCGCAGTGCGCATAGTAGGGCTACCTTTTCGAATCAACAGCAGAGTGGATTTGGAACCAAGTAGCAAATTTTGACCCATCTTCTATCGTTCCCCCTGTGCAGCATAACAATATATGAGTTGCTACCAAGGGTAACGTGAGAATGGCCAAGTTTTGTGCCAAATCTATTCACCCAGTCACCCGAATTCATCTTTCACGCTTATAAGGACCAGCGGCAAGTAAGATTCTTTAATCGAGTGATCTTTCTGTCTTCTAATCAGATGTCGCATATTTCATAATAGCTTTGAAAATAAATTAAACATGACGATGATAACTTAATATAATTTATTAGAAGAGCTCGTGGCTAAATAATAAACGCTGCATGGGTCAATCTTCAAGGTTAAGCAACGCTTGCCGAGGTCGGTCTGTGGATGGGATCATATCAAGATTCCTCCATGCCTCGGAGAGCACGTTAAGCCGTTGGTCCCGGCTATCATTTGAAGATATTTGGCAGTCGTTACAGATTGTCAGAAGTCAGAAAATCAGACACCAGTCGTGCCAAGAAGTACCATGTTACCCAGTTAATGTGTGGAGGTCTGGTAGGCAGCCATTCTACGTAAAATACTGGTATTCAGCTGAATCCAGTTTGACTGGGAGCCGACCTTAATATAGTTGGGAAAAGGCTAGGCAGACGATAGCTTATTATAGTTCAACTTATTATAATTCAAATTAAACGTAGCAGAATCAACATCACAACAAATAAGACTCGCAGCGCGATCTATTTCGAAAGCTGCGAACTAACTTGACGAAATCTTAAATCGTGATAATATCAGAGTTTGCCGTGCGATTAGAAGATATAATAAGCCCGAATATCAACTGTCGGGCAGTTGCCCACCAGACACAACATCCGTTTGGTCGGAGGATCCTCCCTTTTTAACGGAGGTATGTGGGACTTTCCTCTCTGTTCCGCTACCTCTAAACACCAACATAGTATGAGCATAGCACAATCTGCCCATAATGTTCCACTACTAAGACACATGACATGAGTTTCCTCTCTGGAAAAGGCAATAGGTAATCCTCCAGATATTATGGACTTATAAAGTTTATGTATACTTAATAATACTGTTTTCTAGGAGGCAGCAATGTTTGAGAATAATGAAGAAGATATTAAAGGTAAGATACGCAATAGGTAAGATACGAAAAATCAGGGGTAGTTCGCGACCACCCTCCCCCCGGAGACCGGCCGTTAAGCAGCCTGCTGTGTTTCGTCGAAGCGTGGGAGTACCTACCAGTACCTTAAGGCAATTTTTGTGCATTCCCGCTCCATCATATCCTACCTCATCCATCGCTTTCCATCAAGCGTGATCGAGGTCAAGAGCTAGCCCATTACTCAATAAAAAGAATAAATAAAATAAAAAAAAACAGAAAAATATTACTGTGATATAAGAAGATCTTCTATGTTCTGATCCAAGCCACGATCTAGGTACTTGTTTTCCAACATCAAAATCAAAGTCAAAGTCAAAAAGTCATTTATTCAAATTAGGCTGAGAGCCAGCACTTTTTGAACCTCAAATTTTACATAATTGTGGTCGCTTAAAACAACCGCCCGTCACCACTTCCTAGTGTTTTAGAAGTGGCGCAACAAACTCCCCAGCAAAATCACCGTTGAACTGGATTGACTGACCAATCCAAGTATAATGATTTTCCCCTTTTCCTAATAGGAGGATAATAGGATTTAACAAACCTTCAGTTCTTTCAGAACCTCTGTTTTTTTGTTATTTCAGAACCAGACCCTATCCAGAGACCTACTCCTGTATCTGAAACTGAAAGTAAGTAAACTCAGAAAAGAAAGTAAGGACTCATTAAAAAAAAGTTTAGCTCTTTCGAGGCAGTCGAGTAACAAAAACAAGATTGAAAGCATTTTAATTTTTGCTAAGATCGGGTAATAATAATTTTCCCAGACAATAAAAGTAAATGGTTCAGCAGCATAAGAATGTTTTGTTCCCGACTGCTGCAGGAAGTCAAGTTCTGATTGACTACATCGAACAAAAAAAAACCGACTTCCAAAAAAAACACTACAAAGTACAAAATAACTTTTATTTTGGTAGTCGTTGTTTGGTTGCTTCTTAGTTATTTGACACCGACTTCTGAAATTAAAGTTGTTTTGTACTTTGTAGTGTTTTTTTTGAAAGTCGGTTTTATTTTTGTGAAAAAGTTTTATATTTCTCACTTTATAGTGGTACCCCACACCTAACAACACCACTGGAAAGTCACAGGAAAGCAAAAATACACAATTTCGTATACATGGACGATTTTTCCACATATTTTTTCCAGCTACTTGGATTTAAAAACCAAATTACTTGACCGATTTTGATAAAATTTAAATGGTACCAATCGACAAGTATATCCTCTCACATAACAAAATTTTTTCAAATCGGTTTAAAAATGGCGGAGATATGAGGTAACAAACACAAAAAAAAAATACAATCGAATTGAGAACCTCCTCCTTTTTGGAAAGTCGGTTAAAAACTGAGATAAATCAATATGATTTTCATGACATTGGTTTTTAGATCAAGATTGGAATATAGGGAAGCTTTTGTCCTGTAGTGAAACAGTATGGACAAATTATAATAAAACTCTTGGACCCTCACTACGCCTACAAAAAACCAAGACCCTGTACGACAATGTCAAAAACGTTAAAAAATAGTTTCATGATAATTATTTGTTTCAAAGTGGTTGAGATGACCGTGGAGGTCGAAGAAGAGACCGTCTACCTAACAATGCCGGAGCAACTGCGTGACAAATTCATTTCTCTTAACTTCCTACCCCTCTGCATGAAAGAGAAGAGTGAGGAAGAAAGGTAAGATTGCCTTTACGGCAAACAATAAATTTTAAGTGGACTGTCTCTGCCCAAAATATGACTCACTTTCTGGAGTGCCCCAACTGTAGCATTAAGGACTTAATGATAAATGAATGAACGTGGCCACCTACTGGGCACAAACTGTCTAAAGATCACCATCGATTCTATATGAAAAGAGTGAACTAGGCAAGCACTGATCACAGTCATATCCGACCACAATACATTGCCCTGAAGTAGATATACGATGGTCAATAAGATCAAGAATCAATGGAGTTTGCAACATTTTACCTTTGAGAGCACAAATCACACACTAAATACTTTTTTACAAATGACAGTATAATTTCCATAAATAAAGTAGAATACAAAAGAACCAATGACAGTTTACGCATTTGAAAGCTGTCGGTTTTATTTGACAATTTCGACTTTGGGTTTGAGATACATTTAATTTCCGATAATCGACGCACACAGATCCTTCGACAGTATTAAGTTTCTTCCTTTCCCAGTGTCCTCGTCCTCCCGGATATGGCAGAAGCAGCTAAGAATGAAAGACATGCTCGCATAGAATCTGCATTAGAGCGTATGCGTGAGCTGCAGGTCTACAATGAGGAGCATGTCATAGGCAGGCAAAGGAACCGGTGCAAGATGCTGGAGAGACTGTTTGTGGGTAAGTAGAGATCAGGCTTTATCAGGACTGGTGTGGATATGGTTTAAGTGCAAAATGGCTAATTCTCAAAATGGCAAATGATTCTACAAATGGCTAATTCTCATAACGGAAAATGCTATAAAAGGTAAATTCTCAGAATGCCAAATTATGTAAATGGGAAAATCTTAAAATAACAAACTTCCTTCGATGAAACTATAACATCGTTTTACATCAACGTAGATGATACAATAACGCATGTGATCATCTCAACGTACTCTTAATGAGTAGACAGAGCTGTATTACGTTATGAATGACACCATGTATGAGGAGCCCGGGCTGCAGTTGAGAAATAACATTGAAAAACACAACTTTGACTACCGAACCCGGGATCCATCATTATCATTTTTAATCTTAGATCTAAAAATAGTCAGGATAATATATTGCTAGTCGAGCTAATGACATCATCACTGACGTCACGCGCAAGCAGTTTACTAAATCTGTAGATAAAGATACCCAAATTCAGAGAGACAAACGGGAACAGTGGTGGACGAATGGCAACGGCCCTGACTTCAAAGTCGGAGGACCTGGGTTCCAACCCAGACAGACCCATACATCACTTTGAGCATTGATAAAAAAAATGCAAAAAGTGACGTACGGGCCTGCCTACCACTGCCCCCTAAACGGTGAAGGAAAACACCCGAAAAAACCGGCATATCCTAGAATTTAGTTGGAAGATATGTGGCACTAGACACCTGGTCTGCTGTAACTGTTACTTGAAACTGTTGAATCCAATGTAATCAACTCCATCAGATAAGCAGGTGATATCGAGCATGAACGCTAGCGCAGTTTTCGAAGAGAAACTACGTCAACATCATTGTTAGGAATTAGTTATGGCTTGAAAGACCGGTGATCTACCCATCTTCTACCCAGATGGGGTTCCACTTCCAAAGCGGTGTTATTGTTCATGGTTGGTAGTCAGATGACATCGTGGTTAAATTAGTTTGTAACAAATATTGGTTTTTGTTCTTCGTTTCGTCATTTTGAGAATTAACCGTTTACTAAATACGATGACGGTGGCGAATTTTGGCATACTGAAAATTTGCCATTTTGCCAGTAGAGTCATGTGCCATTTTGAGAATTTGTCTTTTTACACATGAACCGATGTATGTATAAGGTTATCATGAGTCAGTTGGTCAGTGTTAGGAATTATCGTTTAGTCTAGCATTGTGCATCTGAAGAAATTATGAGAATCACTTTCTCATCCACAGCTTGTAATGAATACCGCTTTAATAATTGTGCGTAACCTTTTCCCACCTTAATTGGAGTGAAATCCAGACTGGATACCGGTATTTTAAATGCAGTTATCTGTCCTACATAACACAGGAATTGGTTAGCAGACGGCAGAGGTCCACACCTGAAAATTTGACAGTCTGGAATCTCTCGAATTAATTCCGGAAATCGAGATCGAAAAATTGTGATCAAAGAATCAAGAAATTGAGGAATAGCAAGTACCGATACATAGGCATGAAAATCCGATAAATAAATTGTAAAACCGAACACTGATTGGTTGTCAACATGTCGTCTGTTTATGTCGGTACACGATTTCTCGGAATGACTTCGAGAGATTATATTCTAACAAATATTGATGCGTAAAAAAGGATTCGAAATGTTCGTTTGACAATTTATCGAGAGTTTACAAAGGAGTTTGTTATCCGGTGACATAAACATACTTAAATATTTTTTTATTTCAGATGCAACTTTTGACCCAGAAATAGTAGAAGTGATGGAGGAAAAAGATGATGCTATAGCTCAAGAAGTTCTTCTAAGAAACCTATCTGCTACCAAGAAGAAGTTGGAAGCTAAGAAGAAGTAACAGGAGATTATTGTAAGAGGAGATTGTTTTAAGTTTTGTTTTAAGGAAGGATGTTGGCTGTGATGAAGTGAAAGCAGGTTTGCAGAAAGATAAGCTCACATAGCATAATTTACAAATCTATCACTATTCAAGTTAGTATAGCATGGTTAGTATAGGTTATGGCGATCCTCATGTAATCATCATCATATCACACAAATATAGTCAGCCTAATAAGTGGTGTGTTAAACACCACTTATTAGGCTGACTGTCTGCTAAAGCGGAGAGCGGAGCGGAGCTGTGCCAATATAAATCAATTGAATTTCATCAAATATCCACTCCACTTCAGTAGACTAGTTTGCAAACTAGTTTAAAAATTCATAAAACCGAGGGGAAGCGGAGCGAGGGATCGGAGCGGAGAAGCAGAGTGTGGGAAGTAGAGCAAGAAAGCAGAAAAAAAACTTCCAGCCCTCCACTTAAATTACTCGTCGCGCGAACTCGGACTAGCTCCGCACAGTCCGCAACTCCTCGCGGCATTACTTTGCTCCGCTCTGCTGACAGGCACCCTAAAATTCCAATCCCTTTCTTGATCAGTCAGAAACGGCAAGAAACTACAAAATAAAAAACTTGCCAATTTGGACTTTGTCTGAAATAAAAGTATTATTATTTCCTTTATTTATGGTTTACACATATAAAATACATTTTTAAACAAATACAAAGATATAAAAAATAGTAACCCACCGGTATCGGGAACAAGGTCCAAGCTCAGCGGTCAGGGTTCCAGAGAGAGGAACCTCCTAACGATGCGAGCCGTGTCCAGAAGTACTGCTTTCTGAATCAGGCCCTTGATCCAGCTGCCCATCGAGAGCCTCCTAAGATGTTGGTATTACATTAGCTGACCTGAAGTTGTCCAGTCCAACTAAGTTCATTGAAAAGTGCTACTTTAGTTTTACCAGATTTTTTCGATAACCATAATTATGAGCCTTATTCACCATTTAAGGCACAATCTAAGAAAATAATTACCCAAATCTAATTTTTATGTGTAGTAAAAATTCATACCGCATTTTGAGGTCGAACTCATAATAAAGTAAACATTAATTTCACTAAGTTTATCGCCTGCTTTCACTTTAAAGCGGACCACAGCCTTATGTTTGCTCATAAGTTATTTTCGTTCAAAACTATAATTAGTGTTTGTAACATTGAACGTGTTTCAATAAAAAGAAGAGAACACTTGAAGATTATGTTTCACTCCCTCATCCAAAAATTGACTTCCGTTCAAAACATTTGCAGTTAATGCCGACTCTTTTTAACTTGAAAACCTGCAAAAAAAAATCATTAAAATAATATGACAAGAACCTCATGCAACGTTTTGGAACAGTTTTCTTTTCGGCCTGCCCTTATTGTTCTACTGCTAGGTATAGTCCTACTTCTAATTCTTCTAAGTATTATTTTCATTTGTGCATCAGAAAACATCAACATCATTTGCTATCTGCAGAGAATAACTCTCCTCACAATGAGAAAAAAGTGTGTCTCGCTTAGTTACGTCAAATATTAAAGTCTGATGATGTATAAGCAACCTTAGAATGAACTAACCCAGCATGTAAATTCCCACACTTCAAAATAGGAATAAAGTTATGAAATAAATTCCACTAGGAAAGCTCAATCCTATTGTAGATTGTTATACAAGGGGCTAAAATGACCCATTATTTACGACAGTTATTATGCAGTTCTATTCCACTGTAGGCACCGCTGATTCCAAAACTTTAATAACAAAAAATAAATGTGTTAAAACCGTATTTTGGTTACCAATTTAATTTGATGAAAATAATAGAAAAACGTTTACCTTTGTAGCCAAGTATTTTTCATTTGGTGCCTATTTGGAGCATATTTACGAAATTTTCAATATCTTTTCTCGTGAAAACTTTGGATTTCTTTTCCTTGTAGCCAGTGGACAATTTCTTGAGAAAAGCCGTCAAATTTACATAATTCTATAAATTGACATTATGTCTTGTGTGTATAGGTTTTTCGTAACATTGAATATTGTGCTCCAAAGGGTTGAACTTTGATATTTTTTGAAGAATCTCAAAGAAAATCTGATCTCAAGAAAAAATATAAACTCAAGCGAATCCACTGGTTTTTCTGTCATCAACGCCATACATTTTTCGTAAGTATTTAAATAAATGCTTTGTGATGTTAACGGCAACAGATTAAAAATTATTTTTTTATCAGAAAATTAAAAATTCTAAAGATTTAGCGATAATGCCTTTTTCTTAATTTTAACTGTAGCTGCAACGCAATGCTTGCATTCTGCCGAAGAGATCGCCGCTTTTAGTTCCATTTTCAAAAATATATTGTTCTTTTTTTATGCCACAGTAATAAATAAGTCGAGCCTTTGGTCATGATTATTCTACATAGAAATAAAGACTTTTATCTACACTCACAACTTAATGTTTCAAATATGAGTTCAAAAACGAATGCATAAACACGTACTTTTTTTTTCGTGGACAGGTAAAATTTAAAAAAAAAACCATTACAGTTCAACATTTTCCTTTCATTTTTAAAGAACTGCATCATAAAATAACTTTTTAATTTTTATAGCACACTTTTTCTTTTTAATTTTTGGCGCTGGCTCATTGACTTAAGTCAATGAGCCAGCTTTTATCTTCGTCTATGGATGAGCGCGCTACGCAGTCATTCGAATACGCAATGTGATTATCCGCCATATTGGAATAAACTATTTTTCCACTTATTTTATTTCAACTGTGTGAGTGAAGATAAAATAGTGTATGCAACGGCATATAATTAGGTATTAAAACACTCGTGTGATGCTATTATCACATTCGGCTACGCCTCGTGTGATAAACCCACACTCGTGTTTTAATAACCCTTTTTATATGGTCGTTGCATAAACTACTATTTCAAAACCGGTGGTAACCGACAAAAATACTTTTTCCCCTAGAGAATAAATGCTATTTTATCTCCATTCTGGTACGCTACAAAGACAGACTTTTTGAGCAAGAGGAGTGAAAAAGTATTTTAAAGCAATTCCAATATTGAAAGCAATGCCCTGAGATTTTCGTGTAGAGCTACAACAACTCGGCGACATGGAGTGAACGATCCTTGATATTGAATCGTGGCGAAGGTACTAGTGGAAGGTAATATATTCAAAGTCGATGGGACACAGTCGGGAGGTAATATCGAACTTTGAATGTTGGTGTACATGCTTTGGATACGATGTTGCGCGAAGAAAGTTTTGGGTGAATTAAAATCTGGGACTGTTGTTTCTCATGCAGATTTAAAATAAAAAAACTAGATGCTGTTTGTGTCATCATCATCATCATCATATCAGCCGAAAGACGTCCACTGCTAGACATAGCCCTCCCCCAAGTGTCGCCACAACAACCGGTCCTGTGCCTCTCGCATCCATCGTCTACCAGCAACCCTCACCAGGTCATCGGTCCATCTTGTGAAAAGCCTTCCAGCGCTGCGTCTTCCGGTACGCGGTCGCCACTCCAGAACTCCCCATCGGCTGTGCGTGTTTTTTAGCGTATACCACAATTATGCTATAGCACTGGAAAAGCTTCAGTAATCCTCAAGCTTTCTATCAGCAAAAGAATTTAATCAATTAAGTCTTGAGCATATTTAGAAGAAACCATTTTAAAGAGTTTTGCTGTTAGTAATTTCTGTCCAATCGCGAAAATTATTTCACTGTTAAGAACCTTGAGAATCACTGAAGCTCATTGACAAATTTCCTTACTGGATAGATACTATTTAATGCTGGTAAAAATTACAGTTCCTGTAAGTTAGGGGGAGATCATCGTAAGAAAATACCGATCCCTAAGGCGTCGTCCTAATTGGCTAACGATCGTACGAGTTATCGACGCAATTTCGTCGCGCGATAAAAATGATCCTGAAAATGATCATGTTTTCGCGCGATGATTTACAAGCTTCAATAAGGACGCTCTAAGGCCCATAACTTCAACTCAACTCGAACTCGCAACTCCAACATGAGCACGAAAATGTCAATGAAAGCTTGTCTAATTAACGTTTTCATACTCGAGAGATGAGCAAACAAATGCAAAAAATTTAAATTTATGACAAGCTCCGATGGAGTTTGAGTTGAGTTGGAGTTTACATTTTGGAATATGGGTCTCATTCTAAAGAAATATGTGTTTAATCTCGTCGTGCGACGAACTCGCATCGTTAACTCGTACGATCGTTAGTCAATTAGGATGACACCTTACGCGTGCCTATCAATAGTAAACAAAAAGGATTCTGACTTTCTGCTCTTCTATTTGTACCTGTAATATCATTTATTATATCAAGATGAGACAACTAATTTTGTAAAGCAATCTAATAAACCTAACGCCGGCGCTGTTTGAGATTTTCAGCGCGTTCAGACAAGAAGTGACGTAACACAACTGAACAGTTTTCAGTTCAGCGCTGAAATATTGGAGCGCTAAGTGGTAGATGACGGCGCTTATACAGGACATGACGTAATTTATTTAGTCAATGTAAATAGGGGTACAAAGCTTGGTCTTGATCTACGACACGTCAAATTTTGATCTATATTTGATTCCTGTCAATCTGCGTTAATTAACCTAACAATATTAGAATCGGCTTCCAGGCATACCAGATGCAGTTGAATTCCAATATTTGAAATGGACCTGGTTTTTTTTTACAATGGGAAATCATCAATTCGATGCCAGAAATATCAATTAACGTAAGGAACATTCCTGAATTTTTGATAAATGCCACTTATGTTTATTGCTGTAAGGTATATTTTGGCATTTTGGGTAAATATTTCTTACGTGAACTAATACTTCAGGTTTCGAAATGACTCCGGCCTGGGAAAGCAAAGGGCACTAGGAGGAGCACGGATGGGTTTTAGTCAGTAAGAGTCTAACACTCCCTTCCGCTCCACCCAGAGCGGGAGGAGTCATTTGATGATTTCCAATCCAAAAAAAAAAAAAAAGTGCCGCGAACAAATTCGAACTTTCGAACAAATTCCGCAACAGTATTTCGGTAACACGATAACATAACATGTCACACCTCTTGGTTACTTTACTGTTATAAAAATGAATCAAAAAGCGTAAAATATTTTCTGCCTCGCGGCTACGCCAAAAATCAGTCAGATGCTGTCAGGCGCTTGGTAAACAAAATAATTACTAAAATATATCTGTTCGTTAACCACTAACTAACCAATGGCACTATGACAAATAGCGTTAACGGACAGATAAACGATCGATAGAAACCGCAGAAACTAAAAATATTAAGGAGACCAGCTTGTTAAGACAGATCATAAACATCGAGTCGAATGCCCTTTTCACCGAAGTCATAAAGAAAATGTAGCACTCAAATTGCTGCAAATAACACTTCAAGCCATACATTTTATTATCAAGAAGAACTGCTGAAAAAACCATTAGGGAAATTATTGGTTCCATTAAATATCACTTAGGTGACAATTTTGTTGGAGCCGTCACATTGCGTTAAATATTTAGAAGAAAGGAAAAATGTTATGTCAGTCTTTGCTTAAAGCTAAGTGTTAGAAAGTGATTGTTGAGAAAATTGGAGAAGATTGGCAAGGATTTATTGCTGGTAGAAAATGGTCGGTTTTAAAACAAAAATAAAAAAATATTTTAAATCAAATAAAGTTATTCCTAACTTATAATCAATGACATGATAGCTTGCAGACCAAGTTTTCGCGAAGTTTGTCGAAAGCACGTCATGCTCAATTTATACTTTTACAGGGACTACGTCAATTTGATCATACACAAGGCTATTTTTTAAAAAACTAACAACCTTTCAATGGGTGAAAGTGCTCGTGGTTATAAACAACTTGTACTGTGAGACCAACCCTGAAAAATCTAAAAAAATAGCTGCTGTTTCATACATTTTCATCAAGTGAATTATTGCATTTTGAATAAAACAGCTGATTTAATTTTTAATATTTCAGAGTTGGTCCCATAATAAAAGTTGTTTCTAATTATGATTACTTTCACCTACTGAAAGGTTGTTAGTGTTTTAAAAACAACTCTGTATTTTGACGCCGGGTTCCTAACTGGTGCTTATTAGAACTTATTCATATCTAGACCTACTGCGAGGGTACTTTAAACCTTCTGTAATCCAAGAAGACCAGTCTATGGATGTCTTATTAGAAGTCTTAATAGATAATATCTCAAATAAGTCCAGGAACGAATGAATTCCATGTACCTGTCTTATTTCAGTTTTTAAATGTAACGTGTATTTAATATAAGCCTACCTACTCGAAAAATCACTAGGTATTCAAAAAAACATTTTGACTTTGCTATCTTCAAACTGCTAAATTAAAACTATGATAATAAAACGTTTTATAGACTAAACAAAGTTCCTAATTTGAATTAATAGTAACTTAAAACCCATGTATCTACTCATGTGCTTAAAACTAAGTTAATACTTTACAAATATCAAAGGGATTATTTGCAACAAAACTTGGAAAAAGCCTGTAATTTCGGCACGCAGCTCCACCAACTGGTATATTGGCGATTTAAATTTCGATTAGTACTAAAAACGCATTTAGGGATATTTCATGTAAATGGCCCTGAAAATCACAAATACAATATACAACTTATAAACAAGCCCACTACAGTAAGTTGTATCATCAAGCTTAGGTTTTGTATTTCAAACTAAACATCAACCAACTCTCGAGAAAAAAATCACAGTAAAGGTTGATTCATTTACACAGTTGGTCAGTCGTCCATGGATTTCATCTCCATTCGAAAACTAATAAATTCCAGTGATCCACGCGGTCGTGCCTCACTATATGAAAGCCCCTGCAATACCAGATATTGGTTCTCTATATCTCGCATAGAGTAGACAGCTGAATGATAGATAGGACACTTTGAATATGGAGTGGAGTGCTGGATCTGTTGGGCATTGAATTTTTTGCAAGCTGTGTTTGTATTTGTTTTTGTTTCCTTTGCATGTTTAGCACGTTCGTTTTATTTACTGAAGCTTTATACACTTCTGGACACATCTATTGGCCCACCTTGTATTTTCAGTTTCGTTTGGTCCTAGCTAAAATTTTATATTAGGTCGAGCAATAAGTTTTTATGCAGTTTTGAACCTGGCACATTCACAATTTCATTCAATAGTCTTTTTTTGAATTTCGAACACAGAATTTAAAGAAACAAAAGACAATTTCCAGCCTGTTTGTTGATATCAAACAATCGAATACTAAGAAAACTTGGTTTTATTGGTTTACTTGGATTTAATTCTTGAAAAAGTGATTGATATCTTTGGTTTTGCAACAAACATTACTTATTCTTAACATTAAGGTGAGGTTCTATCAATAATCTATGGATACTTCACCTGAAGTCGCCGCCCAAGCTGTGGCACTTATTGAGGCCGGACACAGCCAAAGAAACTTGAGTGCTCAACTTAATTTAAGTCGATCTGCGGTCCGAAATGTTTATCGGAGGTACCTAGAGACTGGCGGCTTTGTTCGTCGCCAAGGAAGGCCACGATCTCGGGTCACAACTGAAAGGCAGGATCGATTCATCGTGACGACCAGCTTGAGAAATCGTCACCTTACCTCCATTGAGATACAAAACCAACTTCGCGACTTCCACGGAGTATCTGTGAGCGCTCGAACTGTTCAGAGAAGGTTAAAAGACCGCGATATGGTACCACACAAGCCAGCTAATGGGCCCAAACTAACGCGAGCCCACCGAACAGCGCGCCTTCATTTCGCACGCAGTCATTTAAATTGGACACAGCAAGATTGGAGCCGTGTACTCTTTTCTGATGAGTCTAAAATTGTGTTACATGGCAATGATGGAAGGAAGAAGGTCTACCGACGTAAGGGAGAGCGTTTCGCACAATGCTGCTTTGAAGAGAGGGTTGCTTATGGCGGTGGCTCATGGACTGTCTGGGGCGGTATATCCGCGAGCGGCAAAACTCAACTTGAGGTTGTTACAGGACCACGGCTGCTAACATTAAATGCTGAAGGGTACATTCGTGAGTGCTTAGTACCTCACGTGATACCATACGCGGACTATGTGGGCCCAAATTTCCTTTTTATGCATGATAATGCAAGAGCCCATGCGGCCGGCATCGTCAGGGAATATCTTCGGGATGTGAACATCACAGTTATGGACTGGCCAGCCAGAAGCCCAGACATGAACCCCATTGAGCACATGTGGGACGAGCTAAAAAGACGTGTTAGGGCTCGTCAGCCAGTTGCCCAGACGATGCAGGAGTTGAAAACTGCCATAGAAGAGGAATGGGAGATGATCCCTCAAAATTTCATAGAGCGGTTGATAAACTCTATGCCCAATCGTATGAGAGCTGTGGTAGATGCCCATGGAGGCAACACGCGTTATTAAATTAAACCTTTATTTGATAAAACATGTTTTTTATTCAAAAATCAATTGCCTTTAACAAGGCGCATATCCGACTTGTTAGGCGTAGCTCCATGTCGTATGGTATTCTGAATTCAAATTTAAAACAATACGATCGAAAAAGATGGTAAAATGTATCAGGTTTAAAACTGCATCAACAGTTTTTGTTCAATCTAGCAATCATATTTCGGTAGGGGCCATCGAAACCTAAACTCTAAGGTGGGCCAATAGATGTGTCCAGAAGTGTAGTTTCTGAGAAAAGGTATTTAGAAAAAAATAGAATAGAATAGAAAAACATTTATTCGATACAGACACAACACAACAGCAACAACCGCATGTTATAAAAAATAAAAGAAAACATACACAATAAGATGGTGCTGAGTGTGCCCATCCGAAAGGGTTACCATCTCAGCATTTGCTGGGCGTAGACACCCAGCGCTGGTTTTCAGTTGGCACCCCGCAGCGACACACGGGCGTGGGTAAATAAACTAAATACGTACTTGAATAATGATAATGAGTCATGTTTAGAATTAGAAATAAATGAATAATGTTTTTTTTTTATTTTAATGTGTGCTACACTGACAAGATATTTTTTTTTTACATACCCACAATAAATAGCGTGGGCCGCTCGACGCAGGCATTGTCGAGTAGACGCAAAATGCTAGTGAAGGAAATCTGTCTTCCATAAAATATTCCTATACCTACGCCAGTAAATAAATTTTTCTAACGACCTTACCAACAGTCAGAGGGTGTACTCGTAGTTTAAATGAAAAAAGAAGACATGTGATCGAAGTCTTGTGGTTCCTGGGGACATACCACATCACATCTAGCCCAAAAAAGGTTCGTTTCCTTTGCTTTGGCCACTAAACTAATATTATTTAAACAACCAAAAATTTTATATATATGATAGCCACATTCATGAGAAAGGTTATAGGCTATACGGGAACAGTAAAAAATAGGATATACGCGAACTAAGTCCCGGGCATAAGCTAGTTATATTGATAAAAAAAACAAAATACACACCAGAACCTTGGTAGGCCTTATTCAGACGTACTAAAACCGTACCTCATGAAAGCTCTGCCTCATCTGCCTTATCTACTCCTTCATAATCTTAGTTCTCACAAAATCTGCACGGATCACTAGGGTTATTGGATTCTGTGTGATGTTCGTCTGTCCGTCCGTCGGACAGCCGCGGTTATTATCATAGCAGATGAGCCAGATTTATACGAACGCAACGGTTATTAGGGTTATTGGGTTATTCGGGTTCGAATGTGCTGGGGATTATTTTGTGTGTGAGTAATGATGGGTTGCTGTGTTCTGTTGATTCTTGGTTAAGAATTGGGAGAGGGGTTCAGTTTCTTGAATGAAAGTTTTCGCAAAATTAATGTTACTATTGTGAAATAAATGTTATGCGATTATATATAATGTTGCTGCGATTCGTCGTGACTTAATTATAACAATCGCACAGGCCACTTCAAGGTTAAGCAACGCTTGCCGAGGTTGGTCTACGGATGGGTGAACATCTTAACATACCAAGACTCCTCCGTGCCTCGGAAAGCACGTTAAGCCTCGGTCCCGGCTGTCATTTAGAGATTTGTGGCAGTCGTTACTGATTGTCGGAAGCCAGAAAATCTGACACCAGTAGTCTTGCCAAAAAGTACCGTGTTACTCAGTTAATGGGTTGTGGTGGTCTGGTAGGCAGCCGCTCCTCGTAAAATACTGGTATTCAGCTGAATCCGGTTTGACTGGGAGCCGACCTCAATATAGTTGGGAAAAGGCTAGGCAGATGATGTTGATAATTTATTTCTAAAAACTTGGGGATGAAATGGAGAAGTTGGGTAGGGAATTTAAAATGTTGGTATTAATAAAATCTTGTATAAACAGACTCCTCAGCCAATGAGGAATCTGAAACTAGTAGGTAAGCTTTTCCGAAGACTTAAAACAAGCTTAAAACAACCTTAGTTGTTGCGGAATTTGTACGAAAGAGTCATCGCGGCCCGGGAACGCAAAGAGCGTTTGGAGGAACACAGATAGGTTTTAGTCAGTAAGAGTCTGACACTCCTTTCCGCTCCGCTCAGAGTGGAAGAAGTCATTTGATGATTCACTCATCCATAGAACAAAAAAAAACAACGGGTTGCACTCCGGGAGTGCCGGCAGAAGTCAAAACTTGTAACAACATTAACGTTGTGCATTTTTGAATATTTTGCAATGGTTAGGGAATAATTTCGCACGAATTGCTTTATTTATCAGTATAAAAGTACTATCATTTATGTGGTTAAATACAATATTCATTTATTGCGCTACCGTACACAAACTTGACAATGTATATTACATATAACAATATCCGTCTTACAAATTTTCGATCAGGTCACGTGTCCTGACGCGAGTTTAACATATTTTACCCATCCCAAAAAGTGCACAACGCCGCTAAAGAAGTTTTCACTTCAAAAAAGTATCTTAGTTGGAAGGTTAAAAGTAACCTTTCTATTTTTGAAATCACATAAGTAGTAATCTTTATGAAAGCAAAACAAATTAAATATTAAATTAAATGACTACATAACAGAAACAAAACTGATTATTCCGAAATGCCCATGTCACCGGAAGCTCTAAAGATGCATCAACAGCCGAAATACACCCAACCCCAACTTTTCCCAAAAGCATAACTTAACCAAGTTAAAAATACCCGAACAAGGTACAAACTACAAAGTTAACTGCCACATACATAATGTAGAAAACGTTGCACCTTTAAGTACTTGTGAATAGTTTACAAAACAGTACGTTCTCGTCGAGACAGATGCTAAGTGGACTTTGATGGGTGGCCGCTAATGGTGGTGAGAGATGCAAGTAAGGAGGGATGAGCGATTTCGGGTCATTGATTCTGGTTAAAAAGTGGGAGTAAAGAAAAAAAGAACCGTTCCTGTACCCCAACCCATGGTGCCTTTTCAAGTATTTTGTCAAGAGGTAAAGGCACAGTATTCGTCACTAGCTTTTATCCACGACTACGTACGCCCATATCCTATTTTTTCCCTTTCCTGTAGAAATTTCCCGTTCCTTTATAGCATATAGCCTTGCTCATGAATATATATAAAAATATTTTCCATAACAAAGATAATTATCCAAATCCGAATGGTAGTTCCAGAAATTAGCGCGTTCAAACAAACAAAAACATTACCTTCCTTCTGACGCAGTCGGGTAAAAAACTTTTCAGCTTTATTATCATACTACTAGCAGCTATTAAAATGAGCGTACGAAGTCGCAGGCTAAATAAAGCTAGTAAGAGCTTTTGCCCGCAACTTCGTACGCTCATAGCCCTTTATATTTTTACAACGTCAATATAAATTAGCAACATCTTTCTACAGGTCATATTTATCGTTAGTTGAAACGGTCAGACTTTAGCAAAAGTAAGTAGCGTTGCGCAGCGTTGGAAGGCCTCCCACAAGGTGGACCGATGACCTGGTGAGGGTCGCGGGTAACCGATGGATGCGAGACGCACAGGACCGGTTGTTGTGGCGACACTTAGGGGAGGCCTATGTCCAGCAGTGGACGTCTTTCGGCTGATATGAAGATGATGAATTATTAACAACTTCAGGCAGTATTGTGCCTAAAAAGCGATACAACTGAGAATTTTTTACATTATGTTTTCTTCGGAGTGAAGGTTTACTCCCAGAACAAGAAATATCAGAACAGATGGCATTCTTCAGTTTCTACCTGTCTCATTGTCCCATGAAACAAAGGCATGTATTGTATTAAATAGTGCCAAGTCACGTCAGTCGCTATCTCCTCTAACTCGACCCACGACCACCGCCATCGACTGCCACTCATTATTACAGAACGCTACGAGCCGAGGTCTGCACATCTTAGAGGAAATACTTAACAGCTCGCCAACTCATCACATTAATTGTAACACTTAAATACTGCTAAGTTGTTTTACAATTTAGTTTTATTTGTTAGAGTGCGCTAAAGGGGCTGATGTGCTTTTAGAAGCTCTTGATTCAAGATCTGGGACATGATTACAGGGGTCAGCTTCAAGTGAACCACTGTTTTTGCTATATGGCAACATTATTCATTAGAATTGCGAGTTTCTTTTGCCTGTTAAAAAAGGAAGCTTATAACAAAAATATAATTGCATCATTAATTTACCATTTCAAGTGTGTGTCACTTATTGCTTACAAGGACTGGTAGAAGTCAAAGTCAAAAGTCATTTTTTCAAATTATGCTGAGAGCCAGCACTTTTTTAACGTCAAATTTTACAAAAAGACAGTCCCCCAAAACGCCCGGGCGCCCGCCCGTCACCACTTCCTAGTGTGAAGAAGAAGTGGCGCAACAAACTCCGCAGCAAGGAGGAATGTACCTAGGTCGTCTGGCAATATGGGCAGTGAAAATTTTTGCCATTTCTGGTAGATATATGGACATAGGCACAGGAGCGTGAAGATTGCCACAGGAAAAGTGAAACTTATGCCCAGCGGTGGACGAAGTTGGGCTGTGGATGACGATGATGTTTGTTTTCAAATAATTATTGATATTTGTTTTGATGTCTCTAAAACGAATTATATATGAATTTCACCTAGTTATTTTGACTTGATTTTTCCTACATTTTCCAATCTCATCTGTATTCTAAAATCACTTTTATTCTATAACTTAATTAAAAAACCAAACATTAGTAGGTACCAGTAGGTACCTTCTTTTGCAAGTTTTTTCACTTCGACTTCTAATATAACTTGGTGTTCTCGACGTGTTTCGTTAAGGAAGTTAGGCACATCTTTTGTTCAAATTCATCGCGTGTCCGTTGGAAATTGAGTTTGCTCGGAAACGCATCAAACTTCGTCCGCCATGTTGATGGAAGCTGGTGTTGTTTTTGTATACTTTTCCTTGAAAGATTAAGGTAATTTTACGATGTACACGATGTTGAAGTGATTTAACGTATGTGATGAGAGACTTGGGATGCATGAAGAAGCCTCCTCGTGTAGCGCAATTTGTTCCATCAGACACTCAACTGAACCGAGCGCTCGGCGCATCCTGGACAGTCTCACATAACACCTTCTAAGACTGGGTAATCCTTCCCTTGCGGTAATAGGGCTACCCGCCTGGTTCGCGACAACCCTCCCACCGGAGTTCGGCGTCAAGCAGCCTGCTGTGTTTCGTCGACGCGTGGGAGTACCAGTGCCTCAAAGCATCATCTGGGCACGCTCGCTTCATCATGGACCTCATCTATTGCTTTTCAACAGGCGTGATCGAGGTCAAGAGCTAGACCATTCATAAAAAAAAAATAAGAGAGCTTGTACACTTGCTAAACATAGTCACTCTATTTCTGAAGGGCTGCGGTATTGTTCGAAAGAGTTATTGCGGCGCTCGAACGCAAATGACATTTGAAGGAACTTGGGTGGGTTTTAGTCACTAAGAGTCTTACACTCCTTCCAGCTCCACCCAAAGTAGGAGGAGTCATTAAAAATCATATAATCGTAAAATCTATTTTCGTTCGTTGATCGTGCTAAATTAAGGAGGATCTGTTTAGTTGCAGGTATTTTTACTAAATATATAGCATGAATTTGCATTGATTTACCGAAATACAGAAACTCTAGGGACCCCTTTGAATTGCTATAACTTTTATTTTTGTTCTACAAATTTTTGGATATATGTGCTATAACCTCTACTAAATTTTGATAGCAATCGTTTTTTTTTAGTGGGACCCTCAATCCTGACGCATTTTTGCTAAAAATCATTCTACAAATCTGAAACAGTTCTAGTATAATCAATTTCAAAGAAAAAACTCAATTATCAGTCAACTAGTACAATAAAGAGGTCAAGTTTGTAGGTTTGAATGTAGGAGGTAATCTTCGAAAATAGTCATCTAATTTCGATCATTCTTCCACTAGTAATAAGCTCCACTATCGCTGGTTTGTACGATATTTTCATCCAGAAAAAAGCACGACTTCTGCAGGATAGGGTGATGAAAAAACCTTGTAAACATTCAGAAAGCGTTTCATGGAATTATTAATCAAAATTACTGCTAAGCGAGCATGCCCAGAAGATGCCTTGAGGCACTGGTACTCCCACGGGTCGACGAAACACAGCAGGCTGCTTGACGCCGAACTCCGGTGAGAGGGTGATCGCGAACCAGGCGGGCGTTAGCCCTACCACCTTAAGGGAAGGATTGGCCAGACTCTTAAGGTGTTAGTGAGACAGTCCAGGATGCGCCGAGCGCTCGGTTCAATTGAATGCCTGATGGACCTGCGCTACAAGAGGAGGCTCCTTCATGCATATCTGACATAGAACTATACTTGAATATTTCCTACACAAATGCACTTTTGTTTTCAGGCACATTATTACTGATATAATAAAGCTAAGCGCTAATCTCTGGAACAACCAGTCGGATTTAGAAAATTGTTTTTTTCCGGGAAAGAAAAAAACGGTATATGTGTGTACGAAGTCGCAGGAAAAAGCTAGTTTGGTTTATAAAGTAGCCTCTAAAAGTGTCACATTTGTCATTAATAACGTAGTTTATTAAATACGTACGAGCCTATATTCTCGTCATCAACAAGCTAGAAAACCACAGAACTGCACAAAAATGTCCTTTTAACACAATCGTTATCATTTCCACACCCCCTTGTTTCCCCCCATTCGGCTTTGCCAACCATCTCTTTATGATTCACGACTTTTTCTTCCAACTTTTATATTAAAATAGTTAAACCAAAGTTGAACCTTGGACCACGCCAAAAGTAGACCCAGATCCCCAGGCCTTAGTAAACAAGAAGCCAGCTAGGTTTCAAATAAGTCTCATACACGACACTAAATAGATTTGGTAACAGCACAGACCCCAGACGTGCTCGCACTTGATTAAAAACAGAACGTGTAAAATGAACCCCACCAAATTATATTCTCTACAGTGGGTGATGTTATATTATTACTAGCTTCTACCAGCGGCTTCGCCCGCGTGAAAATATCGGAAATAGGGAGGTTTCTGATTTGTATTGTAACTACACCTACCCTACACCTACCTACACCTACTCTACACCTACCCTAAACCTACCCTACACCTACCCTACACCTACCCTACATTTACCCTACACTTACCCTACACTTACCCTACACCTACCCTATACCTACCCTACACCTATCCTACACCTACCCTACACCTACCCTACATTTACCCTACACTTACCCTAACCCGCCCAAAAAATACTATGACATGTTTCAGGGGGCCTACCACAACCTCTTAAAACAATATTATTTTAATATTACTTTGTAATTTCTGTTGTTGCATTTTCAACTCTCGGATCAGCGCCGAGAGTTGAAAATGCAACAACAGAAATTACAAAGTAATATTAAAATAATATTGTTTTAAGAGGTTGTGGTAGGCCCCCTGGTCTCCTGGTACTTGATGTTTCTGGTCTCCTGGTACTTGTGAATCTGAAGTACTAAGGCAGCAGCGGCTCTGAGTTTCCACTTCCTCCTCAGTCTTCATTAATCCACGCCACTTACCGGGATAAAAAGTAGCTTATTTTTTATTCCAGGTTATGAACTACATGTGTGCCAAATTTCATCCAAATCCCTTCAGCCGTTTTTGCCTGATTGTTACACAAACATACAAACATACAAACATTCACCTTTATAATATTAGTAGGATTACTTATTTTTTTTTTTTACTTTTTGTGTCTTGTGCGAGGTACAAATAAATATTTTTCTTTCTTTCTTTCATGTTATCTCTAACAATCCTAATCCTAATATTACAAATATGAAAGTTAGTATATTTGTTACGTTTTCACGCCTAAATCGCTGAACTTTGGTACGAGATAGATGGGACCCTGATGATTTATCTCTTGATAGAATCTAAATTATCTTTAACACGAGTGGAGCTGCGGGTTAAAAGTCATAACTATATGGAGGTATGCTGAAGGATCCTCCGACCGGACGGTTGTTGTGTCCGGTGGGCAACTGCCCGATAGTTGATATTCGGGCTGTTGTACATGTTCAAATCGCAAACTCTGATACCGCGTTTCAGGATTTCCTTAGTAGTTCGCTGCTGGCGGGATAGATAGCGTTGTGGTTCTTTTTTAAATTTTGCTTCGTCAGATTTTTTTGTGGCGGCATTAATGCCGCTACAACTTCGATGACGAGAAGTACATAATCATTCTGCATTTTATGATGTAAGATCAAATCAAATCAAATCAAATCGTTTATTGCAATCCATAATGTACAAATACAGGCATCAAAGGATCAAAGCATATAAGCACGACTAAAGAGGGCATTAGAATGGGTAGCCCTACTTAAATACATGGGGAAAGAGTGAAGAGACTCTCACAGGCAAAGATAAAAGAGCTTTAACAAGTGGTAATACTTTGGTGCTATAAAACAGTTTCGGCAAACTCTCTGCAGTCAACCCCTATAAAAAACTCACAAGCAAACTTTACCTTTGTCTCAAATATGTTTCTTTTTTAAGGTTTGCTCGTATTAGACCATAATATCGCCTGATAGTAAGCGATGCTACAGAAATAATAAAATAAATAAAATTAGTTTATTTCAAGCAACATGACTCATAAACAAACTTAAGTACGTAGATGGATATCATGACAGGATAACAAACACAGACAAACACGAACACTCACAAGGTAACAATATGTCTGCTACAGCATTGCCAGATGTAAGGGCAATCCTGTCTGTTGACGATCATCGCCAGGATAGTGGACGACTATGGAGCACGCTTGCCTAGAAAGTACTACTATTCACTTTTGACTTTAAGACCATCAGGTGAACTTTCGAATAGAAAATTCCACTCCTTAGTTGTGCGCACAATGAAATTATTCCCAAATCGTTTTGTGCATATTTGGGTGGAATGTCCACCATGTACCAGTGATACATCGCCGTACATCTTTCAGTCCGATGTTTTGTTATGGATGTGAAATCATCAAGTGACTTCTTCCGCTCTGGGTGGAACAAAAGGGAGTGTCAGACTCTTACTGAATAAAACCCATCCGTGTTCGTCTTCATGCCCTTTGCGTTCCAGGGCCGCGCTGACTCTTTCGAACAAATTCCGCAATTTAGTGAGATGATGGAACAGGCTTGACGGAATTCAATTGATATCCAAAGTTAAGCCTAACCTACACCAACCCCGAAAAATATGCGACCATTGTAGCACACCTTAGTGTATGCAGAATGTCCTTTCATAATGAACACTCACCGCAGCCAGCTACAGAAGCTACAGCCTTAATTGATTCCACAACTTACTTCGCCGGCGTCAGCACAGATTAGAATATAATAGTGTTGCAGTTTATTAGAATTTATCGCGGAATACGCTGAAATGGTGTAGGGTGTGTAAACCACTCCAGGATGCGCTGATATGGGGTGGGGTCGTGGGGTGTTTCCTAATTAGGTTTAGGAAATATGCTGCTCTGTTCATGACTGGTAATTACTGCTTGCTCATAATTTAATTAGTGTTATTGTTTTGTCGTGTTGTTTCTGTTATTCTATATTATGCTTAGTCTGATATTATCTGCATATGATTGGGGAGCAAGTAGGACAACGTTTATTAAAAAAAAATTAAAAAAATTGCTTATTGCATGATCATTTTATTTTCCTGTTTTCCCAAAGAGACGGTATATTTATGATTGGTATGATTAACTCTTTTTCACAGAGATTACAATTAACTTTCAACAGAGATAATATATTAAGCTGATCATGTACACTACCGCTCAAAAGTATTTGGCTAACCATGAAAAGTTATTTCGAAAAAGTTTGCTTAAATTAAATGACTTCATAGTAATTTTAAAGTGCTCACTTTTTTTTTAAAGTTCTACTTATATGTTTCTCTTTCTCATAAAGCATCGCTTCACAAAATGCATGTGGTTAAATTCTTTTGAGTGGTAGTGTACTTAGTCAATTCATGAATACTTTTCGCTCTCGTGCGCTCTTTGCTTCTTTTTAGCAAAGCCATAACGAGAGCATTACTTAAAAGTACCTCAAAAATGAAATCTACCAATTTTCATTACCTAAAACGTCTTCACACAAACCTATTCCTCCATAACGCAGTCCAATGTATCCCCCATTTCCCCTGTACATGCATATTGCCCTATACATATGTATGTGCTGTATACAGGGGGTTCAAAACTGTGCTAAATCAATAGTCCGATGTGAGAACGCATTGTGTTGGACCCTTGTCTGTGTGACAGTACAACAATCATTGTCACACCAATTGTTTGGCGTAGGGCTGGCAGGGTGATGGAAATTGATTTATTTGGTTAGTTATTTTGTATTTTTAATATTATTGGCTTGTAGTTAAAACGATGAGGGAGGGTACTGACTTTTTCAAATTATGCGGTAAGGCAGTAGAGATGCCCATACAAGTTACGACTACTGCTATATCAGTAGCGCCCCAGAGCAATACTAAAGAATAATAAACGAAGACAGTACTTTCATGGCCGTAAGAATCTTCATAGACCGACAACAGACATTACCATAGTGTGCGTTCGAGGGTTCCCTAGCAAATGCACACACACCTGTATGATGAATCGCGCCACAAAAAATAACCAACGTAGCAAAATCTACATCGCGACAAAAAAACCGCAACGCCATTTATTCCGCCAGCTGCGAACTAACTGAACGAAATCCTGCATCGCGGTATCAGAGTTTTCCGTGCGATTTGAACATATACAACAGTCTGAATATCAACTGTCGGGTAGTTGCCCACCGGACACAACAACCGTCCGGTCGGAGGATCCTCCCTTTTCAATGGAAGTTTGCGGGAATTTGCTCTCTGTATCTCATACCTCTATAATATAGTTGCTTATTTTTTTTCACATTAATTATTTTAGTGAGAACTGTCCAATCGCTAAGTGATTTTACAAGCACTCACTGCACAATCTTTATCATGAGTATTTAAAAGGGAACAAAAATGCTTGCACCCGCTTTTACCTGTACTTAAACGTAAGCAGAAGTAAATACACAGCTACGTCATAAAATTTGTAGTGATAATGCAGCAAAGTTTGAGTTTTCAGTCAACAGAATACTTGCAAGCATTCAGTTTACAAGAATTCTGTTTACTGAGCTCAAACTTCAACCTCTTCATCAAAGAACAAAGCGAAAACAATCCATAACCCTGGAACGCAAAGGGCATTTATTGGAACACGGATGGGTTTTAGTCAGTAAGAGTCTGATACTGAGTATATTTTGTCTCTAATTAAAAATTGCTTGCCATCACCAAACGGCTATAGAGGCTCAAGGCAGAGCACTGGCAAAATGGAAAGACGCTATTTAGAGGACTGTTGGAGGCAGCATGTACCGAGCTGTCTACACTGCAGAAGACCCCAAATCGCGATCCTCAGCAGCAAGAAAACGACGAAAAAGAAGAGATAAGAAAATAAGATTACGTTGCTCGTCGGGAAAACCTGGGAAAACTCTAATTTCTTGAATACTTCTCCAAATATCACACAAAAACACAACCACATACAATTTCAATTTCCTTATTTCTCCATCGTATTCGTGCCAGCCCTAAAACTTAGAAGTCCAGAACTAGAAGTGGTACAATACGCCATACAGCGCCATAAGTGTACTGTAATACGATACTCTGTGGACCAGGTTTATATAGTTCGATATTACTGCCGCGCTGGTTTATTTACTCTGTGGCTTTCGAGGGACAATGGTGTGTGAATGAGAATGATGGGTGGGAATATTATTTACTTAGATGACTATTATTATAGAAGGTAGAGTTAAAGTTACTAATAGTAGAATAGAGCAGACTATACTAGTCTTTATTGAACACCAAAATAGTTGCACAACTGTTTTGCATCACATAATGTTTTACATCGTATATGAAAAAAAATCCTCTGGAATTCTGTAATGCAATAAATGCAAAGAACTGCTCAAGAGTACTGATAAAATATTTTCTGGATTACCTACAACACGATCTAGTACCTAAGTGTTTTTTCAAATGACAAGTTAAACTTTAAAAGTTAAATTAGGATTGATTTCTAGATAACTGAGGCAGACTGGAGTATACTAGTGTAAATTTTCATTTTTTGAATATTTTCCAAAACAAAATACAGTGGAAGAGAATACATCTAATAAAATAAAGTAAAAAATGAAACATTTATTCGCAAACACAACACAACACCACAAATAACACCAAGTAAAAGACAAAACAATAAATAATTGCGCTGAGCATGCACAGAACAGTCTACCCCCATAACATAGAAATAAATTAACCTACTATCCTCATATGATAAACACTAACACTACTACTAATTCTGCTTACCCAATTACTGCTCACAACCGTGATAATATGCATTTATGTAACCACCACGGTGTTACACGCGCGCCACTCATCCGGAACCCGACCTCAACGCGTTGCTTAACCGCAGATCGGATGGTATAACTAGGAAGCTAGTGTTTACTGTTATGTTGGCTTTAACACTTTTTGATTACATTGTCGGAATGTTAGCTAAACGTAGAATGGTGTCATTGGGAATTTATTAAGATTGACTAATTTGGATCTCGCATTAGAGCAAGAACGTGACACATTCTCTTAATCCTCAGCATCAGTACAGGACCTTGTTAATGCAAACTAGTTTTTTACAGGAGACTCTTAAGATTGAGCGTTTACTCCGTACGGCTTTTCATACAAACTTTGAAGTCCTTATTTTTCGAAATGTATGAACCGATTTTATTGAAACTTAGTATGCATACACCAGCCAACCAGGTCTAAAAAGTTAGGTGAGAACATTTTCGAAAAAGAGTTTAGGAGAAAAGATAGTGATTTTTCACTTTCTATGGAAAACTTAAAATCGCTCTCTGTCTCCCTCTCAACTCTTTTACCTCTCTCTCGGTACCTAGTGGTGAGTAGGTATGCACAGTGAACATTTATATTATTCACTTCATGAGGGCTCATTGAATGTATCGAAACCATTCGAAACACACATTGTAATACAATAAAACTTTAATTACTCTATAATCGAACTCATGACCTGAAATGGCCCATTTAAATGGCTTGCCAATCAAGCTGTGGTGGTTATGGGTACATTAACATTCTATCCACACTATAAACATGTAGATAGAAACTACATATAATAAACAATCAGCTATAATTTTTTTCTAACCTATAATATCAACAATGCGAAAGTTTGTTTGTTTGTATGTCACGCTATCACGCTAAGACGGCTGAACGGATCGACATTTGGGTAGGCTGCATAATAATAACAATAAAGTAACATTGCACATAATAATCGTGGGTCAAAGAGCAGCAATTGACCATAATTACAGAGGGGTCACTCTGGTAAGTAGCGTTATTGCTCACTAGTCACTCGGCTTGGAATCTTGACATATTAAATCTGTTGAAAAAAATGATGACTAAATTAATAACAATAGGAGCGTTAGGATCGTAGCTGCTGGTAATTTGTATTTTCTGCCTACCCGCATGGGAAAAGGCGTGCGTTTATTTTTGTAAATTAATAACTGAAGAATGAGGAGCTTGTGGTTTTAATAATAACAGCCGCACGAATCGATCTTCAAGATGGGTGACATAACATATCGAGATTATTCCGTGCCTTGGAAAGCACGTTATACCGTCGGTTCCGGCTGTCTTTTGTAGATCTTGGCAGTCGTTGCGGATTGTCAGAAGTCAAAAAATCTAACACTAGTCTTGCCAAGAAGTACTGTTACCCAGTTAATGGGTTGTAGGGGACTGGTACGCAGCCGCTCCACGTAAAATACTGGTATTCAGATGAATATGGTTTGGCAGGGAGCTGACCCCAATATAGTTGAGAAAAGGCTAGGCAGATGATGATTAACTGAAGAATGAGAAGCGGATTGAAGATAAATAGGTGGTGAGATATGCAGACGAGATTATTGCCATCGCGAGTAGAACATGTATGTTGCTGGCACAGGGTCGTGGGGATTGGCACGAGAAAAAAAACGAAGCCTATACTTAGCAGTGGACAAATAATGGCTGTGGATAATGATGATGATGACAATAGAAAATACTGTGAACATGTTAATGAACTATTGAAAAAGTTACATACGATGAAGGAACAAATACGATTTATATGTCAAAGTAATGAACAGTAGCTCATAAACAAAACAGTACAATAAGTATAAAATTAAAATCACAATATACAATGATGACCATCCGGTTGGAAAACGCGATGGCCGACGATGCACATATGACAATGAATTAAAGCGGTCATAGATGCGGCTGGTAGATGGATATCTGCCAGCCGTGGTGTATCTAGGTTGACGATAGTTAATTCATTATCTATCGATGTAAGTCTGTATTCAAGAATCAAGAGTAAATAGGTTACTTCTAGGCAAACGTGTTCCATTGTAGACTAGATCATTGCTTACCCACAGGTGAGTTTGGTGATGATAATTATTGATAGTGGTAGAAAAATTCTGCCTGGCATCCCGATTCAATTGCACTAATTCAATTCTACTAATTTTTAATTTAAGCTACTTTGCATTTGGTTCTCAGTTGCAATCTATCAAAATGTCCTTAGATTTTGACAGATTGCGACTGAGAAGTGAATTGTTCAAACAATCTTAGGGAGATTAGAAGACATTTTGACGGCGACTGAGACACGGTTGGATTGGTTCTGTTAATGTCCGTCATCCATGAGTCAGTGAATATGGGAAATTTGTGAAGTCAACGTGCTTTTGGACGCCATTTGTTTTAATAGCCCAACCATAGTCACCATTCGTTTATTCTCCGCAAATTTAACACGTTCTTCTCTTCTTTTCAACTCGTTGGCAGGTTGGGCCCAGTAGGTGGGTAAACAGCGACATAGTGGTATTCAGTAAGTCTTCAATAGTACAGACGTAAAGGCACTTGTAACTCTTCAACAAGACGGTCATGTTATGAATACCGCACTCACATTTATTGTCAAACGAGTCTGTAAAACCCCATTTTGCCAAGATCTATAATAATATTATAAAGAAGAAAAGTTTGTGAATTTGTGAGTTTGTAGGGGGTAATCTCTGGATCGACTGAAACGATTTAAAAAAAAAATTGCACATTTATGAGAAAGGCTATGATACGGGAACGGTAAATTCCAACGGGAACGGGAAACAATGGGATATACGCGTACGAAGTCGCGGGTATAAGTTAGTTTTCTATACAGACATCAAATCTAAACAACAGTCTGGGTAAAAGTTAGTTTTCTATACAGACATCAAATCTAAACAACAGTCTGGGTAAAAGTTAGTTTTCTATACAGCCATCAAATCTAAACAACAGTCTACGTAGCCTGTCGAAAATATCCTTCTCAAATCCAAACGAGCTTACATGAAACATCTACCAATTCCCAAACGTTAACTTACTTAACGATAACTGCTCGTTACCTAATCACTGTTAGATAGAAATATAATCACATCCGCGCTGAAGCGCCGCCTATGAGGGTTCATAGCAAAATGTTTGCATGTATGTATATGATGGCTTGCACCTGCAATACGTACATGTATGACACGAATCATTTACTTGATGTCTCTGTGAGGTTGGTGTGCGTTTCCATTGGTTGATGAATGAGTTGGGTTGTAGTTTTCTGAGGAGTATGGCAGAACTTTCTGTCAACTTTCTTTTTATACTTACATTTCATATTTTTTCTTATTTTAGAGTTGCTGTGACACCCTTTTTTTTCTTTTTTTTGTGGATGAGAAATCATCAATTGACTTCTACCGCTCTGCGTGGAGCTGGGGGGAATGTCAGACTCTTACTGACTAAAACCCATCCGTGCTCCTCCTAGTGCCCTTTGCTTTCCAGGGCCGCGGTAACTCTTTCGAACAATATCCGCAACCCTGGCAGCAGGGCCTAGACACCCTACGTCCTACAACTAAGGAGCACACCACCAGCTGAGGACCCCTGATCTAGAGGATTAGAATACAAGATTATCATTGGTGAGGAAAGTATCATTAACCGAACCTTTTAATGCTACATTGCCAGAATTATTACAGAAAGGAAAAACATATGATAGCAAAAAATAACCTAAAAACTGACAAAACTTAAAATAAATGATAAGCTGGGTGACGTCATTGTGTATATTGTCAACACTTTCCAAATATTCCGTTTTTTGAGAAATCTAAAGATGTAAGAAAAATACGAAACGCACGTTCCGTATGGTGTCGGACGTCAAAGAATAGCACCATCCCATCACTTCCCGTGGGTGTCGTAAGAGGCGACTAAGGGACTCACTAGAGAATAGGCAGCAGCATTCTCTGTAGGTACATTGCTACAGGTACACTGCGACCAAACCACCTGCCTAGCGTTGTTATTTTTTTTTTAACTTTACCCATACTAGGAATTTCTCCTGTATTGTGGCTGCGTTTACAAACATATAAACTCACATACACGAACAGCCAGACCCGGAACAATTATCTGTAGGCCAGAAGGATTTTAGTGCAGGAATCGAACCTGCGACACGTAGCGCGGCAGTCAATTGCTCAACCACTGCGCCAACCGTGCCGTCAAATTATGGCACCCCTGCCCATCTGGGGGAGGCCCATGTTCAGCAGTGGACGTCTTTCGGCTGATAAGATGATGATGATGATGATGAAGAAAAATAGATGTACCCAGGATTTTGTAATACTTTGATTTAAAAGAGTGCCAATGGAGTTTCTTACAAGTTCTTCTCCATATAGATGTACATTTTGCATCGTCCGGCTATACCTTGGCCACTTTATACCTTCATATAATTATATCACATACACTGCATATCACGTACTATACTATACGCTAACAGACTTGATTGCCCTTACATCCGACAATGCTGCAGTAGACATGTTGTAAATTTGTGAGTGATCGTGTTTGTTTGTGCTTGTTATCCTGTCTGTATCCATTTATGTTCCTTTGTTTTTTTTTATGAGTCGTGTTACTTGAAATAAACAAATTTTATTTATTATTTTTATTTTTATACTGCCGCCATAAGAAAAAAGGACGTATCTACACAAAACGAAGTAATTGATTTCCGACCTTAAGTTATTTTCTTAATGTCAGAAATCGGTAACTTCGTTATGTTTTGATTTAGTTGAATTGCTTGAGTTTAGTGTCAAATCTCAGGTGAACATTATCCTATTACAATAGTCCTCATGACCGATTACGGCCATGGCAAAGTATAAGTGGAGTTTCGAGACAGAACTTTCCCACAACTGTGTCCATCCGTCAAACCAAATCCCGTACATCAACGCAAACGTTCTCAAATAACCTAACTCATAATACTATACGGTCAATATGCATCCATCGTCGATACACCGACACGTGTCCATGTGTGCGTGTCTATTAGCTGCGCGTGTGTGCGGCCCTTGTTCGAGGCTGGTCGGCACAAGACTGTATGTGAGAATTTTTATAATACTATTTTTTAATTTATATTGTAAATTAAGTGGTAAGGGAATGTTTTGGAATTTCGTGAAGGGGAATTTGTGTCAGTAGTGGGAGTGGCTGTATTTTTTTTTAGGTAAAATTTGTGGTCATTTTTAATATTTTTTGTTGTAGTTGGTGTAATGGAGATGAATAATAAAGAAGTGTGATGTAAAGTTTGCACAGGTGATTGACTATGTTTATCCAATAAGAGCAATTTGCATGTAAAACTGGGCTGCAAACGTGTTTGAATATACTTTAGCCATAATAATGGCTGTCAATTTTATTCAGAGTTAGTTTATAATATTTTTCACGGTGAAATAAGTAACAAAAACAAAATTCAAACAAAAAACGGTTTTCAACAAAGACATGCAAAGTTGCATGAAAAACAATGTAGAATTTCTAATCTCGTACCGAATCACGCAATAATAGAATGCAAATTGACATCTCTTTATTTTTAGCACTACAAAGCTAGAATATCAGAAGTTGCATGATACATTCTTGGTCAATTAGAGCGTAGAGCGGTAGCGGCATACGAGGCCTGGGTATAGTGGCACTGGCGCTCAAGACAGACGGTACGTTACTCATTAATAGTACACAGTGAAAAAAAAACCACGGCAGTCAAAAAACAATTTGAATTTAGAAAATGTAAAACAAAACACGGCACGAAAAAAATAATTATTGACGTTTAATTTTCGCGCGCGACGGTTTGAAAGTACATAGAACGTTCTAATCCAAGTTTTGAAAAATCGTATTGGTTGTCATGAAAAGAGTTTCAAGTTTTCGAGGTTGGATGGCCAGTTTCTGTGTATGTGTGTGTATGAGAATGTGTGGGTGGAGGGCAGACAGAAGCTTATTGGGGTAATCGAATTAGTGATAATTAAATTAGTTTTGCGGCAAGCCCGGTAAGTCACGCAATGAAAATATAGGTTGAATATTTGACGGTGTTGAGTCTATTTCACTGTGTTTGTTATTGTTAATTACTTGTTGAGTTTTCGTGGAAAATACATTTTCACGCTCACCTTTATTTACGTAAGTAATCGTAGATTATTTTTCTGAATTTATTACCGTTGTTATGTCAGTAATAAATCATTGTTCATATAATCTCTGCCTTCATCAGACTATGTAAGCGTGAAGTTATTTAAATATTCAAATTATTTTCTTTTCTAGGGCTTTTTTTCCACTAAAAAATTAACTGAATTTTCGTAAAATATTTGTTTAGGTACCCAATTATTTCTTTTGTTGTTTCACGAACGGTTACAAAAATCTTTCGAGGCTTCTACAGGTAACATTTATTACTAGAACCTATTTAGGTTATTGTACATGCGCTAGAATTAATTACTAATTAGCATAAGTAATTAGCACAAGTATTGTGTTTGCTGTACTTATTGTCTTTCATGTGGTAGGAATTGTGTTACATTTACAATGTATGCTGGATGCCCTAGATTATTGTTACTATGTGACACTCATGTTACTTTAGCATTCGGGCAATATTCAGACATTGAAATAGCCTCTACGATTGACGACGTTGTAGGCTCATCTGGTGTTTCCTGGTCAGTCAGCCAAACTCGATATTTAAGCCAGAAAAAAAATAAAAATAAATTATTTCTCTCAAGGTCTCAAGGCATCCCTTGAGAAATTACTGATATCCTTTTATGGCAAGAAAAGACCAAAAATTTAGTATGTTACTATGTGACAAAGTTAAGCAACGCTTGCCAAGGACGGTCTATGGATGGGTGGTTAGAATCCAGAGGGCCAATTCAACTAATTTTTAAGCAATGTTTGCTTTCGCATTTCAGTCAAGAAAAACCTCAATTTCCTTACATTTTTGATTCCACAGATTGCGACTTAGACGCGAATGTGAACAATGCTTAAAAAATATATTGTTAATATATTTTTCACTTTTTGGTGATACCCCACTTAAATACGGATAACTAACTGCATCTAGATCACATAGACTTTTTGGATCAAAAAATTGTAACTGGAATACCTACAACAGTCACTTTATATTATTTTAAATGTAAATGATGACGTTCAAAAGTGCCGTTGAATGGCCTTATTGAAATAAACGTTTTGACTTTGACTTTGACTTTGACATTAAGGAAAAAACAGCAAAATAAAAAAACAGTGACTTCAAAAAAAAAATTGACCATATAACAACTACAAACCGAAAAACTGACTTTTCAAGCAGTTCCTTACAGTTCTTGGCATTTACTTTAGTTCAATCACAGATTTGATGTCACCAACTGCATCAGACTGTTTGAAAAGTGATAAGTTTGGATTTTTTAAAACCTTTATACGGTCGATTTTTTCACACCGTCCAATGAAGGTGTCTCAATGCGTCCAATCTGTTAAACTTATGCGACGTGAGCTTGAAATGAGTTTTCAATGCATCAGGTGAAAATACAGTTTACTTGTCATTTCACTTTCATTGGACGCATTGACAGCTCATTAATTCACTTCACTTAAATTGTCATGGCGAGATTTTTACAGAACAGCCGGTCGATTCTGTCGACATCTCACGGTTTTCACCTAGGCGGAGTGAACGACAATAGAGCTGTCATTCCATCTTATTTGTATGGTTTGACAACTCACCCGTCGTGCGCCCCCGCCAAGTGTTCACTTCGACATGTTTACAGAATCACACTGCTGTAGGTACTGTAGCCGCTCAAACATGACATGGCAAGTGAGCTGTCATTTACTTGGTATGCGAAACAGAGGTGTAAAGTCCCGCAAACCTCCACAGATAAGGGAGGATCCTCCGACGGGACGGTTGTTATGTCCGGTGGGCAACTGCCCGATAGTACACACGGAAAACTCCGATACTGCAATGCAGGATTTAGTTCAGTACTTCACTGCTGGCGACGTAGATGGCGCTGCGTTTCTTTTTGTTACCGTACAAATTTTGCATCGTTAGTTTTTTCTAGTGGCAACATTGATGCCACTACACACTACGTACGATGCGCAATACACGGACTGACAGGTCACTTCATCAAGGTTTCACTGTGAGATGTTAGCACTGCAGGTCGTCCTTGAACTCGTTGTGTTTCAAGCATACAACCGGTTTCTTCATGCTTGACATGGCCAGTTACTGGTTTGCTGAGTGCTGGCGTCACCTTCGTCACCCGTATTGACGTCCACGACTCAATTAAAAAGGTCCTCAGAGGTAGATTTTTATTAGTATGTAGATAGTGAATCTCCAGTTCTACACCCCCAGTTTCAGTTCCTCTTTTGTGAAGGTCTGATAAGCAGTCACTCTATGTAATATACTAGTATTCACTGGAAGCCGTCCTCAACATATTTGAGGAAAAGCTAGGCAGATGATGATGAGTTAGGTAACATACACGTGTGATGAAGGTAGTGAAATACGATTAAAATCACGATATTGTATACGTCATTGGCAAATAGAAAACAAGTGTATGCTGAGTTTCTTGATAGAAATAGACAACCTGGGAGTCTTTAAGTCAGGAGTTAATCAAAATCAAAACTCGTTTGTTCACACTAGCTTGAAAATCAGCCATTTCGAACGTCAGACCGCCCAAAGCGCCCTGCCCGTCACCACTTCCTAGTATTTTAGCTGGGAAGAAGTGGCGCAACAAACCACCCACCAACACATCTGTCTGTTGAGTTTGAAGAACTTGAATTTATACAATGGTATAATAGGTTAAGTACTTCTAGGCAAGCCTGTTCCGTTGTCCACCACATCATCGCTATCCATCACGTGAGATTGTGGGCAGACGCGTGCCTATCAATAATAAAAAAATCGGCCAAGTGCGAGTCGGACTCGTACGCATAGGGTTCCGTACCATTCTATAAAAACGGCAAAAAAATTACGTTTGTTGTATGGGAGCCCCACTTAAATATTTAATTTATTTAATTCTGTTTTTAGCATTTGTTGTTATAGCGGCAACAGAAATACAACATCTGTGAAAATTTCAACTGTCTAGCTATCACGGTTCATGTGATACAGCCTGGTGACAGACGGACGGACGGACGGACGGACAGCGGAGTCTTAGTAATAGGGTCCCGTTCTACCCTTTGGGTACGGAAACCTATTAAATAGCCACGAATATACGCGATATCAGTAGTTTTTACAATACAATCTTAATTGTGACTTGGCAAATTAACATGATAATGTTTTTGTCTATTAACTTCTACAACAGCGACCAGCCTCTAAGGTTTTCTCTCCCCTACACCCTCCCTTTCAACCTCTCCAAGGAACCCACATGCCAAATGTCTTTCTACACCAGCAGTTTCGGCTGTGTATTGTCTGTCAGTCACTCAGTCAGTCATCAGTAACGGGAGAGTTTTATATATTTATTTGTTTTACCATCGTCAAACCCTGTCCCAGTCTACACGGCTGTCGAAAAATACACCACCATTTCTATGTTTTGGTAAACGCTCGAATATGTACGTACATGCAAACATATGTACATAGGTACATAAAACTTTTACAAAACAATACATTCGCCCAATATAATCCTCATCAAAACCAATTCAATAGTTTTTTCGTGATGCGGAAACAGGCAGTCGAAAATATTTTTTGGGTCAAAAATGGATTGAAAGCAATCGCACAAATGTGTCCAGTTTTTCTTCTTTTTGTCCATTTTAAATCCGTGTTCGTCTGTACAATGGGCATTTTCAGTTAAAAATAGTTTCGATATGGCACATGAAATATGCATGCTGGATTAAGAGCTCGCTCGAAAATAATAATGCAGCCTTTGCTTTTTATACATTCTCGATATTGTATAAACACGCCAGCCGGTCGATTCTGTCGACATCTCACGGTGTTCACCTAGGCGGAGTGAACGACAATAGAGCTGTCATTCCATCTTATTTGTATGGTTTGACAACTCACCTGTCGTGCGCCCCGCCCGGGTGTTCACTTCGACATGTTCACAGCAGTGCGATTCTGTAAACATGTCGAAGTGAACACTTGGGCGTGGTGCACGACGGGTGAGTTGTCAAACCATACAAATAATATGGAATGACAGCTGTATTGTCGTTCACTCCGCCTAGATTAACACCGTGAGATGTCGACAGAATCGACCGGCAGAATCGCACTGCTGTTTTCTCCAAAGCGTAAGGGAGATGTGTGCTTTTGTAAGTCATGTTATAGTCAAATGACATGAGACCGATTCATGACTATGGTAGACACCAGAAGGTGTCTACCCATGCCATGTTCTACTATTTTTTTTACTAACGTTCCCATTCACATCTCCCATATTATCCTGACCGATTGCGACTGAATTGCGAATGCTAACATTGCTTGAAAATGAATAAAATTGGCACTCATTTATATGTGCAATACCGATATTAGTGACCCACATACTACTGACTTTCTTATTATCAACAACAGAAATAAAGACATAAAGCTGTCCTGAATCGACTTCTATCGTGATCCTTTACGTTCTCTAGTAATGAAAACGGTTCATAATTGATCTACGAAGGGATATTAAGGAAAGGTCAATGTACGACACGGTTGGCGCAGTGGTTGAGTGATCGGCTGCTGCGCTGCGTGTCGAAGGTTCGATTCGCGCACGGAGCAAATATTTGTATGGCCTACAGATAAATGTTCCGGGTCTGGTTGTTTGTGTATGTGAGTTTATATGTTTGTAAACGCACCCTCGATACAGGAGAAATTCCTAGTGTGGGGCAATGTTTTTTAAAAAAGAAAGATAGGATACTTTATTGCAAGTTTATCTAGCGCATAGCATAGCAGTGTTATCCGGCACTGCATACCGCAGCATTGTACCACGGTACGATCCAATCAAGAGATCAAAGCTTAATAGAGGCTAATAGGCCCTATTGCCTTCAACTGGTCATGAATCTAGATCCCAAGCTGCTACTGATAAACTCCTAATGAAAAGCCCAATAACACTTTGCTCGACTCGGGAATCAAACCTAGGATCTCACTCATCTCAATTTAGCAGTATTTTTTTAGTTTTTTTTTATTTTTTATTGATAGGCACGCGCTTGACCTCTATCTCACCTGATGGTAAGCGATGATGTGGCCGAAGACGCTTGCCTAGAAGTAACCTATTCACTCTTGACTTAAAGACTCCCAGGTTGTAGCTATCAGGAAATACTCTATATTAATACTCTGGCAGGGAATTCCACTCCTTAGCTTAGCTAAGCTTAGAAACTATTGTTAGTACGTATATCTACCAGCAAAAACACTTGAACTGCTGTGGACGTACATAGATTTTCATTTTCTCTAGTACCAATCCTTTTTTATTTAATCATTCTATGCGTGCACCGTCGCTCGCAATGGGGGGGTCATTAGTTATTTATTTCGACAGCTTGCATTCAAGGTGAAAGGTATATTATCATACTCATGGGTCTGCAGTACCCATGGGAAATTAAACAGTATTTACTGTTATCAAATAAGGCGTGGGCAAGTATCGATTTTAATTAGTGAGTAATTTATGGTGTACGCACGCAATGATAGAGGAGTTTGTACCTACACAGTAGCAGACGTAATTTTTAACCGACTACAGAAAAAGGAGGTTATCAATCCGACTCGTATGTTGTAATATTGTTAGAATTGCGCAGTTTTTATAAATGTTAGTCTATACTAGCTTCTAAACATGTGTGCCTTTCATAAGTGTATGTATGTTTGTATGATTTTCCACGCATATCTCAAAAACTATATAAGTTGGATTGCAAAAAATATTTTTAGTACAAAAAAATCTAAAGTTAAGCCAACTATTTTTTTTAAGGCTGATGCCAGCCTTATTTTTTGGAATGACGTAGTCAGTTGGTAGTCGGTACATTCTTATATCCCGGCTAGTGCAGTTAGGCTGGAACTAACCTCAAAAAAATTGTTGGTATAGGTATTTACTTCAGATTTTTTTAAAGATAAATTTTTGTGTGCCTTGAAAGTGAATACCATAACTTTATTAGGGTCGGCTCTCAGTCAAACTGGATTCAGTTGAATATCAGTATTTTACGTGAAGCGGCTGCCTACCAGACTTCCACAACCCATTAACTGGGTAACACGGTACTTCTTGACAAAACTGTAGTCCAGGTTGTCTGGAAGAGATCGCGGAATGCGATAAGCCCATTGTACATGTGTTTTAGTTAGTACCTAATGTTAATTTTATGTTATTATCGGTGTACAATAAAGTATATAATAAATAAATAAATAAATTTATCTACTGGCTTCTGAAACAATCCGTAACCTCTGCCTTAAATCTACAAATAACAGCCGAAACGCCTTAAGGTACTTTCCGATGCACGAAGGAAACTTGGTATGGTCACCCATGCACAGACAAAGTGGCAAGTGTTGCTTAACCTTGAAGGTCGACCGTGCTGTTATTCTTTAGCCACGAGCTCCTTAAGTATACACAAGTATATTGTATTAACAAATTAGTACCATGATGTCCTTTAAAATGTGTACTACATTTTGTATTTTCTACGTCATCATCTCCCTAGCTTATTCCCAACTATATTGGGGTCGGCTCCCAGTCAAACCGGATTCAGCTGAATACTAGTTTTTTACGTGGAGCGGCTGCCTAGCAGACCTCCACAACCCATTTAACTAGGTAACACGGTATTTCTAGGCAAGACTGGTGAAAGATTTTCTGGCTTCTGACAATCCGTAACGACTGCCAAAGATCTCCAAATGACATCCGGGACCAATGGCTTAACGTGCTTTCCGAAGCACGGAGGAGTCTCGGTATGTTAAGATGGTCACCCATCCACAGACCAACCTCGGCAAGCGTTGCTTATCCTTGAAGATCGGTCCGGTGCGGCTGTTATAATTTTGCCACGAGCTCCTCGTTTTGTATTTTCTACGTCTTCTTCAGAAAATAAAAGCAACCGTGTTAAATTAAATTTATTTTGACAGTTTTATAACTGGTCAGGTACAGACAATGTTCTCTGAAGTTTCATTTGTATTTTTCCTGTTTTGTAGTTTTAGTTTTTGTATTTTATTTTCTCATAAATATTCAATTTTTCACCTTGAGATGTACCTACTTATTATTATACTTAAGCATTTCCAACAAAATCTTAGTATTTGTTAATATATATCGAGACAAATAGACGTTTGTGGATTTAGCTCGAAAGAATTACAGCGGCCCTGGAACGTAAAAGGCACTAGGAAGAGCATGGACGGGTTTTAGTCAGTAAAAGTCTGACACTCCCTCCCTCCATCCGGAGCGGAAGGGGTCATTTGATTATTTCCCATCCTTAAAAAAAAAAAAGACAGATAGACGTTGTGGTTTCCCTTATTTCTTCTCTGAAATAATAAATTATGTTAGGTATGTTTATTAACCGACAAAAAATAAACCGGAGTCCCCAAGTCAACCTGTATTATATATTTTATTTTATAAAGTAGGTAATCTATTATCCAGTAAGAATCGTCGCAGGTGGCATTGTGCTGCCTAAATCATCTTTCTGCCCTTATCCCATGTTACTTGGGGTCGGCGCAATACGTTTTCTTCTTCCATTCTGTCCTATCAGCCGTCACACTATCACTAACTCCCTTTTCTTTCATATCGCTCCTCACACAATCTATCCATCTTTTCTTTGGCCTTCCTCTTCCTCTCCATCCATCCACTTTTATATTCATAACCCTTTTAGTTACATGCGTTTCATCCCTCCTCTTCACATGACCATACCAGGACAAGCGGTTACCTTTCAACTTTTACGTCACTGGTGCCACTTTTAAACTACCTCTAATGTACTCATTTCTCACTTTATCCATTCTCGTTACTCCACACATCCATCTCAACATTCTCATCTCCGCTACATGCAATCTATTTTCATCCGTCTTTTTTATAGCCCAACATTCTGATCCATACAGTATGACAGGTCTTATCACGGACTTATTCTGCTGCCTACCTCCATTGGCAAAAAGCGAGTTAATCCATGATATCCCTACTAATATTATAAATGCGAAAGTAACTCTGTCTGTTGTACGATTGCACGCTAAAACGGCTGAACGGATCGTCATGAAATTTGGCAGATATATAGCATGGGATATGGAAAAGGACATAGGTTACTTTTTACGTGATGAAGCTAATAGTAGAATATGCACGTATTCATGTAATACTGAGTACCATATTATACCACAAGATACAAACTCAAGGTCGAAACCTGATATGTGTTACCAAAATCCGACTTTGAGTAATAGGATTAGGTACTTACGATTGGCGAGTTGATAGTGTTAAGATTATACGACACTTTATAAAAGTTGAGCTCCGTTTGGGAAGGCAATTCTGATAAACCTATTTGCCTACTTATTTATTTATTTACCTGGGGCTCGAGACAAGTAAAATTCTATCAACGGTAGCGTGGTAAATTTTTAGTTTTATTTTTATAAAAACACAGATGTTTTACTCAACACTCGAAAAACAACTGTTACTCACTCACGAAATGATTTAATGTTATTAAATTAAATAATTTCATACCACTTTCCTGCCCACCAAAAATAATAACCACTAATTTCCTTAAATTAAACGAAAACAATCAACCAATAGGACATCAGTATCCTATTTTCCTTCCCTCCTCACTACTTGCAACCATTTAAAATATTCATTTCGACAATTATGTTGCAGAAAGCACCAAGCTTTGCCAGACTAAGCTGGGGGGACACTGAGCTCAGAGAGCGAAAAGGAACTTTAAGGAGCAATTAGCAAAAAGGTGAGAGACCGTTTTGAGAGTCTTTATTTTTAAAAGAGGGTATTTTATTTTTAAGTGGCGTTTGGTTTTGCGAGGTCGTTCGGTGAGTGAATGAGTGTTTTTGTTATTTTTCTTTGAAAAATGCAAGAACAAATAATATTTTTAAGTGTTCCACCATTTCAAAGAAAATCTTGAGTTGCTCTTAAAATGTTTTGATTTAGAAAAACTTTTGTGATAGTCCTGTGCGAAATGAATCACGTCTCACAACCATAAATCTAATTGAAATAGGTATATTTATATCAGTTAAAAGTTTATAAAACATTTAATACCACCACCACCATACAAATATTTATTAAGGGACTGACCAAACCACGAACTCTTGTAGATATATTTTCGATTTAGTATTGCAAAATCAGAAATGAATCAATGAATGAATGGTTATCTTTAATTTTGGTTAGTATTTAAAAGTACCTTATTTTTACCATTGACTAATCCATTCAGTAGAACCATTCGATTCTGTCCGCAAATTAAAACACAGTATCTTCAATTACTAGACTATTGAGTTATCTACTGTTTTATTAAAACCCTGCTACGCCTTAAAATCATCGTAAAAAATTTGTCTTTTTCACAACGGATTCTGGTGTCATTGATACGTATAATGATATTATTATGGTCGACGCCAGATATATTTGTAATATGGTATGTTTGGGTCGTAAACGGAGTAGGAACGGCGCGGGGTGAACAGGAACGGCGGGGTGAATAGTCAAAACTTGGGTTTTCACTTTAATTTATTTATATCAATAGGTACAAAAAAAAATGGAGACCACAAATGCTGCAAATAAGATTAAAATAACATGAAAATCCCCTACAAAGTTTTGTGTTGATTCACCCCTGCATTCCTATACACCTCGTTTGTAGGTACCCTGGCATAGTATGGCCTCTTGGCAGAATGTTGTTTGAAATTTCCAAGTTTATTTTAGAGAAAATTCATATCATCACTCCAAATCAACATATAAGGCAAAAGAATCGATGTGAAATAATAATATATCTCCTTCTTTGGAAATATGGGATATTCCCTTTAGAGGAAAGGGCTCAGTTTTCGCGACAGAATTCTATTTGACAGTCCATTTATTTTGATCATGTTTCCTTATTGGCTTTAGGGTATCGACTGTTATGTGTGTCGGTAGTTTCATGCCATCGCCTTTTTTGGGGTGTAAGCAGACCATGGATAATTTTGATGTTGTTATTTTGCACGTGTTACGTAGTTTAGTCATACCTAGGTTTTTTAAAGCTAAGAGTTATTTTGGAGCAATTTTGTGGTCATTTGCTAAAGTTCGAAGTCAATGGTTATATCTTCTGCCACGGTTGCGGATTTTGTTTGAAAGAGTTACCGCGGCCCTGGAAAGCAAAGGGCACTAGGAGGAGCATAATGGATGGGTTTAAGTCAGTAAGAGTCTGACACTCCCTCCCGCTCCATTTATAGCCAGAGTGAATGTCAATTCCAGTTATCCACAACCCAGCCGTGTTTGGGATAACTCATCATCTAAATTTCAAGATTATATATTTTGATTTACAAGATATTACTGATTACTGAGATCCATCACTAGTGATTCAAATCTAGGTAATATTGGTATACTCGGACTTGAACCACTACAAGTAGTGTTTCGTAATGAATAATGAATTATGCCCGGCACTTATTTACACAATTTGCTTTTCCACGTCGACACTGACATTGGTAAAGGAAAAACATGGGACATCAAAACTCATTATAAACACAAAGCTGAAATCGAAAACCGAAAAGACAAGAAGCCTTAGTCCTGCAGAGGGAAAGTTATACAAATAGCCTTTATTTCTGAATATGTAAATACACAACTATATTATCATGCTACTAATTTAAGAATTGTAACTTATAATATTAAGGTAACTGCTACCTCTTTTGTCATGAGTGGCCAGTTACTATAGCATGGCCAATTACTATAGCGGTTACCCTACTACATAAACATAATTTTTACTATTTTAGTTTTATTTTATTATTTGCTCATAAGTAAATTCAACTATCATTTATTTACTAAAAATCAGTTTATAATTCTACATACTGTATTATAATGTATCAATTTACACAACAACATTGCAAAGAAAAGTCACAAACAGGGAAATATGGAAAACTCTAGGGGAGGCCTATGCCAAAGGGCAAGCTAATAATAACGTTACCGTTATCGCAGTATAAACTGTTATCCTACTAATATTATAAAGGTGAAAGTTTGTATGTTTGTGTAACAATCAGGCAAAAACGGCTGAAGGGATTTGGATGAAATTTGGCACACATGTAGTTCATACCCTGGAATAAAAAATAGGCTACTTTTTATCCCGGTAAGTGGCATGGATTAATGGAGACTGAAGACGAAGTGGAAACTCAGAGCCACTGCTGCCTTAGTACTTCAGATTTTCAAGTACCAGGAGACCAGAAACATCAAGTACCAGGAGACCAGAAACATGTCATAGTATTTTTTGGGCTGGTATAATTATGTAGGTAGGGTAGGTGTAGGGTAGGTGTAAAGTAGGTGTAGGGTACGTGTAAGGTAGGTGTAAGGTAGGTGTAGGGTAGCTGTAGGGTTGGTGTAAGGTAGGTGTAAGGTAGGTGTAGGGTAGGTGTAAGGTAGGTGTAGGGTAGGTGTAAGGTAGGTGTAGGGTAGGTGTAGGGTTGGTGTTTCCTGAGTAAAAAAATTACAATACAAATTAGGAAACCTTGCTATTTCCGATATTCACGAGGGCGAAGCCGCAGCTGGTAGAAGCTAGTAAAGTATATAATCCTACTAATATTATAAAGGTGAAAGTTTGTATGTTTGTGTAACAATCAGGCAAAAACGGCTGAAGGGATTTGGATGAAATTTGGCACACATGTAGTTCATATCCTGGAATAAAAAATAGGCTACTTTTTGTCCCGGTAAGTGGCATGGATTGAAGTGGAGACTGAGGACGAAGGGGAAACTCATAGCCGCTGCTGCTTTAGTACTTCAAATTCACAAGTACCAGGAGACCAGAAACATGTCATAGTATTTTTGGGCTGGTATTATTATGTAGATAGGGTAGGGGGAAGGTGTAGGGTAGGTGTAGGGTAGGTGTAAGGTAGGTGTAGGGTAGGTGTAGGGTAGGTGTAAGGTAGGTGTAGGGTAGGTGTAAGGTAGGTTTAGGGTAGGTGTAAGGTAGGGTAGGTGTAGGGTGGGTGTTTACTGAGTAAAAAATTTACAACACTAATCAGGAAACCTTGCTATTTCCGATATTCACTCGGGCAAAGCCGCACCTGGTAGAAGCTAGTTGAAATATAATTTAAACAATTATCATAAAAAAATAATAATCAATAATCATTTTAAAGAGGGGAAGTCATAGTCTGGTATTATTATTGAATGGTGAGCCTTGTTTAAATAAGCGATTATTAGTTTTCCTATACGTCGTGAAAGCCCTAAAAGTCGGTTTTGTACTGTCGGCATTCAAATTGCTTCTTGTACCAAATTAAGATTTTTTTTCATATAAATAAAACCTACCTCCAAGAGTAACTACCAACTATTTTTCACACACTGCTCATTCCCACGTGGTTATTTACAGAGATTTTCACAGAAACTCGAGCCGAACACTTGCGAACAGTCGCAGTAGTATTTACTAAACAAGATTTGTTTGTGTATTGTGCTCCAGATGGCCGAGTGTGTCTCATTATTGTGACGGCATTCGTTTTGATGTTTCTAGTTCTGTTGTCTTGAAAGGCATGTGAGTTTTTGTCACAATTTAGGGGTACGATGGGGAAGGTATTAGAAAGGACTTTTTTATTTTTCGGCAATATTTTTGTTTCAGTTGGACTACTTATATAATATAAATACTAATATAACATAATACAAAAATTAAAATTGTATAAGTTATAATAACGTTTATTTTTTTTAAACAACTACTGCTAATGTAATTTTTTCATACTTCAAAGTTGTTCAAAAAATTATAAATTATTATAATTCATGATTTTTTTATGCCAGACAGTTGTTTAGGTTGCGATTTTTGGATTAGTTCAATACCTACAGAACAAACCTAATATACCTACGCGAAAAAGACTGAAATCCTTTTTTTTCATACTTCAAGGTTGTTCTCAAATTATAAATTATTATAATAATTCATGATTGATTCATCTTTCAGTGAAATAAAAGTTACCCTGTAGACTTGGAGGAACTTATTTTACCAATATTGTCAGATGGATTGCGAAACGCAGAAAACTTGTGTTTGATATATTATATTAATTTCTTTGTTATTTTGTGAGGAAAACCTTAATTAAAATTGACAGATAACACCACTAAAACCGTTGCTAGTGTATAATAATATGTCGCAGCCAACTAGCTTAATCAGCCGTTTACTTGGCTGCCTAGACGATCCTAGATCATACACGATAACACTATGCTTTGCTCACATGGTACCAAAACAGCATTAATGCGGAAAAGTTTATTTTGCATGGTGCCTTTAATATTTAATAAACTTTCAAAGGGATGGAGAGAACTAAAAAGCGGCTAAAATTATATCTAGTTGGGAAAACGTACTACAGTATTTCAGAATTAAACGACCAAGTGTAATAATTACGAATTTAACAAATATTTATTAACATTTTATAATTTCATTTAATTGTATTATTTTTAATATTAGAATATAAAGGACAATTTTAATTCAAATTTATTATAAATTGTTTAAATTCAATTTAGTTTGTGTAACAATTTAAACAAGATTGCTTTGTTTAAATATCTATGATGAATGACTGTCCATAACTATATTTTGTATGCCATATACGCCGAACATGACGGATCCCTTTTTGTTTATGAACAACGTGTATTCCTTTGATAGATGTACTCATGTTTACTACAAATAAATGTCTTGTCTTTTCTTGTCATGTCATGTCATGTCTTGTATTGTATTGTCTAGACTTTTCATTGAATGGCGCCGATTAAACAGCGGCCTCAGTGACATCCCGGCATTTAATTGAACAACTAGGCAAATGACATAGTTCAATACCGCTTAATGACTTGTCTAGCTAAGTAGCGGAACATATAGGGAGCTTAGGGCACCCCAACATGGATATGTTAGGTTTGACGTTCATGTTAGGTTCCTTTAAACCGTGTAGACAGAAATAGGAGCTCCATCGTCGTGGTTAGAATGTTTAAATTGATTGTTGTGTTAAATTAGTATTCCCAAAATTAAAAATATTTCATACATTTTCGTCACAGGGTTGGTTCATTAAATTTTGTATTAGTTGCAATGGCTGGATGTCATATAGGTTTGATTAAATGGCGCCATTCAATGAAAAGGCTAGGCAGCTAGTTAAACGGGTTATTAAGCCAGTTGGCTGCGACATATATGTAAACCTGACATCAGTCTTGCGTCTAAAATGATGAAATTTAAACGTAACGGTTAATAAAATAAAGTAAATAAAAATTTAATCAATTTAATTCAGGCCCACACGAGATAACAAAAATACGAGATAGATTAAAAATAACAATACCAATTCAAAAAAAACAATAACAATTCAATTTCATTTAAATTCAAAATTGTTAGCAGGAATATTACAAACAAATAATTAGCTTCATAAATGGCTCTCAATATTCCATTGTCAGAATCATGTACGCGGCTCATAAAGGAGGCCCTCGTTTTACGTAATACAGCATAGAAATCATCTACACAGGGGGTCGAGTCTGCTATTGCAATCGTGTCTCAATGACCGGTCAATAATCGATTTTTGACGTATAACGTCAAACTTATGACACATTTCCCATACAAAAACTGTCAAAGTTGTCAAATATTCGATCAATGACCGGTCATTGAGACACGATTGCAATAGCAGACTCGAGCCCCTGTTCTAAAGAAACATGCCGGACGCACTACACCGCCACGATAGCCCAAATATACACCTAAATGCATACCTATATCTATATAAAAATGAATCCCTATATCCCTTGGTCACGCCATCACGCGTGAACGGCTGGACCGATTTCACTTTTTTTTTTTGTTGTGTTTTGTTATTGTCAGGAGAAGGTTCTTATGAAAAAAAAAAAAAAAAATTGCGCGGAAAATTAGAAAATTTAAGAATCCTTAGGGTAGGTGTAGGGTAGGTGTAGGGTAGGTTTTTTTTGTAGGGTAGGTAGCCAGCTGACGGGAGCGAAGCCGCGAGGGACAGCTAGTATATGTATAAATGAAGGTGTACAATAATGAGGGATTGGATGTTTGACAATTTTGATGATGAAGATGAAGATGATGAATCATTGTTTGGAAATTTTCATCTTTTTACTGAAAGAAATTTCGAGCACACGGTTCGTAAAAAAGAAAAGTAAAATTTGATTCCTATTTCCATTACTAAAGCCTCTGGTATTCCCAATTACGTGAAACTTCAAAACAATATTTCCAAGTTTATTCTGAACCCGGTTTATATTAAAAGTTTTGTTTTTTGTTACACAAAGTTGTGCTATAAAAACTTTGAGAGTCGCTCATCGCTCCTTCGAGACTTGAAAGAAATACAAGAGGCTTCAGAAAATCATCTTGTATGTACCTACCTAAAACTGTAAGGTAATGTACCTTAAAATTATGGTAATGTACCTTGTATGTGTTTAAGCTAGTTAGCTAGGACATTTATAATGTTTAAATCTCGAAAGCTAGATTTTGTATGTCATTTATACTATAATTTCTAGGGTTCCGAATGTTTGTATAAAAACATAACACTCCTTTTTTTAGCAGTCGTGTAAAAAGAACCATAATAGGATCACAGGTCTGTCTGTCAGTCCGTTTGTCACAGCCGATATGATTCGAATATATTGGACCACTTCAGTTAGTATTTGGTACACATAATTGAACCATATTATGCATAAAGCAGCCATCTGGAACTAGTTCCAAAAAAATAGTAATTAAATTTTATTTTTAGCTACGAGCTATCTCGACAAAAAGCCAAAAATAAGATTTAATATTCCCTTCTTATAATAAAGAGACGAGGCTTCAGGCAATTATAATAATACGAGCCATGTTTTTATCCTCATTTCTACTGTTTTGGGCAAGGACATCTGTTGCTGAAGATACCATCAAATTGGCCTTTGTACAGTCAAGGCCAAAAATATCACGTAAAGTATGGACCAAATGTAGAATATTTAGTGTTGAATGACTGTCTTCAATATAACTTGTTACGTAAAACATCGTTCTGAAAGCCTACTTATTTTTAAGCAACGTTTACATTTGTATATTAGTCGCAATTTGTCAAAAAAGTCGGTGTCAAATAACGAAGAAGCAACCAAAATTGCTTCTTCGTTATTTGACACCGACTTCCGACATTAAAGTTATTTTGAACTTTGTAGTGTTTTTTGGAAGTCGGTTTATTTTTTTTGTGAAAAAGTTTTTTATTTTTCACTTTTTAGTGGTACCTCACACCTAACAACACCACTGGATAGTCACAGGAAAGCAAAAGTACACAATTTCGTGTAAATTAATGATTTTTCCACATATTTTTTCCAGCTATTTGGATTTAAAAACCAAACTACTAACTAACTGGAAAGTATACCCTTTCCAACAAAAATAAATTCGGTTTGCAAGCGACGGAGTTATGCCCGAACAAACATAAAAAAAAAAAAATACAAACATCCGAGTTGAGAACCTCCTCCTTTTTTAGCAGTCGGTTAAAAAAGCCTCAATTTCCATACATTTTTACATATTGCGACTGACAGGCGAATGCGAACATTGTTTAAAAATTAGTAGAATTGGCACTCTAAGTGTGAATTTGTTAATAAGATTTAATTTAATTAAAGGCCAACAACCACCTACGCAGAACACCCACGCACCCACAATACAGGAGAAATTCTTATTGAGGGGCAACGTTTTTTAAAAAAGAAAAGAAAGATAGATTCGAATTGGTTGGATAAGTTCAAATTAATACTGATTGGCAGATTATTTATTCGAATCCATGGAGAATTTAAATTTAGAATCAGTCACTGCCTATTTTAAACTTAGCATGTAGTTAGATTTTTTTATTAATTATCCTGTTAGTAGTATAAACATTAGGTAACTAAACAAACTAGTAATTTATGATACAAGCGCTAAGGCCCGTTTGTACCACAAGTGAAGTTTAATAACGATTATCTCCTGAAGTAAATAGGTGCAAAAGTAACAATTATTTTAGCCCCTGACTGTACTATTATGTTCTCTCAAAATGGAAAAGTTTTTATGTACAAGCTTGTTCTAAATAAAAATATGATAATCTAAGGTTTATCTTATATTAGGATGTTTTCGTTTGGAGCTTGGACAAAATAATTTGTTGTAAAGTTTTTGGTATAATATATTAATACAGTTCACAAAGGTAAGGTAGACTCGAAGATAGGACTCCTCATCATTGTACAACCTGTCAATGTGTCCACGAGGAATGAATAGAAATGCCAAGAGAATCCAATTGCTCTTTTTCGCTTTCCATCAGGCGTGATCGAGGTCAAGAGCTAGACCATTCATAAAAAAAAAAAGTGAATACGATTTGCCATAACCTCCTCGGTGGCGTTTGTAATTCAATGCTGCTTTTGCTATTGGATTATAATAATCAACTGGTTAAGAGATATTCATTGTTTGGGATCCAAAATGATGGCGTTTCTAGTCACAAGAAATTCTACTTCTCTATTAGTCAACAGTGGTAAACTATTTAAGTAAAATAGATACATAAATAGTTAATAGTAGTAATACTCTTTTATTTTTAATTTTGTATGATGTTTATGTATTATGTCAGTAGGCAAGCGTGCTCCATCTTCGACCACATCATTGTTTACCATCTGCAGGTTAGATAGTAGTTAAGCGCGTGTATATCAAAAATAAAAAATTAAGTCAAAAATTAGTATTGAAAATGATGATTTTTTCACATAAAAAATTGTAGAATTAGCTCTCAGATCATATTTTACACAACCCATCCATCGTTTATTTAGGCTCATAGATATAAAGTTATCCTTATAAATACTTAAAACTTTCTACATAAAACATATTTTACATTCATCCTTAATCCAAAAAGTATACAATGACATAGTAAATACCAACACAAAAATGTTCAGAAGTAACAAATTGCAACGATATACATTGTATTTGCGAAGCTGGTGGACTAACAGATTGAATTTCATCTCTATTAAGTTTACAACGTTTCTGTCTGTTTGCACAAGGTATTATGAGCTAGTAAATTGTGGAAAATGTGCTTCGACAACCTACTAACTAATCCTACAGGATTTTTGTAAAAATTAAGACAAACTTTGTGTCCGGTCGAATTAGTTTTTGAGAAATGTGATAATAACAGTGTTGGTATTTCTTTGTTTCTTGTCAACTTAATTACCTTAACAATAGGTGTTATTGCAAGCGTCAGGTATACAAGAAAATTTACCTGATTATAGAAAACCTGTTGATGCGAAAGAATTGAGTCTAAAAACATAATATAAGATATGAATATTTTGAATTTCATTATTTTGCCACTCTCCTTTAGCAGTGTTGATGGATTCTTTAGAAATAATCATCTTTGTACCTCTCTTTCCTTTTTGTTTACTGTTATATTTATTTATGTGTGTATATTAATTGTCAAATAAATAAAACTATACATACTGCAAATTATAAATAATAAATTCAAATCGTCATCAGACTATTTTGGTCCAGTTTTATTACTTAGTTATATCTATTGCCACCTATAGTTAGTTTAGTTAGGTACCTAATTGTTTTACACACGTTTGAAAACTTTCAGTTTCTCTAATTTATCCAAATCTCCAATTTGTAAAATTCTAAAGGACAGTGCTTCCCAACTTTTTCAAATTCGAAATAGTTTGAAACACAAACAAAAACTTCAAGCGAGGGTTTAAAGTCGTTAACAAAAGTATTTCGTGACAAGTCGTGTTTCGTGTCACAATACAAACACATATATTTAGTTTTAGGGACGGTCCCTTGAGAACGATCTATGTTCGTCCTTCCGTGATATCGCCGACGTTTATGGTAAACAGGAGCGTTGGTAGTGTCTATAGTGAAGTTTTACATGTTTTCGTTTGATAAAATCTATTATTTGCATTATTTGCGGTACAAGAGATGGTATATACAAAAATAGTCCGCGCCTTTGAATTAGATAAAATTCTACAGCCTTATTCATAGAGAAATAATCTAAAATTAATTTAATTATTGATTAGCTCAAGTTTGGGCGTATAGGCAACCTGTAGGCTGCAGCTGAAAATCAGCGTTAGATGGTAATACCTAGTGTTACCAACAGACATTATGCTAAGCTGAGGCCCTTTTGGCACAATATTGTATTACATATTATACTCTGTATTTATAAGGTGTTTTTTAATTGTCAGTAGATGCAATTTTCTTTTTTTCTTTCTTTTTTTCTTTCTTTCTTTCCTTCTTTCTTCCGTTCTTTCTTTCTTTCATTCATTAGCAGATTCTTTATTGAATCTTTTAGCTCTTCATAAAATAGATTTTCTCAAAAAAGTAACCAATATCCGTCAGAAATAGACGGGAAAGTCCTATCTATCTCTGGACCAAAATTCATCAATATTGATGCAAGCGATTTAGGCGTAAAATCATTTTAATCAAACTCAATTTCGCATTTCTTTAGTTAGTATGAAGAACATGAATTTAGAACTTGCCAATCACTATTTATACCTACTTATTATGTGGTCAGAAATCTCTGGTTTCTACGTTAAGGTAATTTCAGTATATTAAAATCCCATCTCTAGTTGGCAAATCCACTAACAGATTGGTACATTATTACGTTCAGCCGTTGGTTTGTAACTGCAAACTAGAATCTCCTCGGACAAATACACTTTGATCGTTAAAGCCTTCAAAGGCGGTTTCTATTGAGAATCAATAATCCTTGACCCATGACTCAAAAGGCCTCAGAGAGATGGGAATCCGAATTACTGCAATATGCAATCAACTAGGAGTGTTCACTCTATATCGATGGTTTCGGTCAAATGAATACTATTGAATCTTTGTCTTGAACTTAATGGAAAGCTTCATAGCTTAACATAAAATTAAATAGTCTGCCTTTAATGATCAAAAGAAAAATGATTATTTATAATTCGCAAAGGACAATCAACACAATTAAGTAAATTATTGATTAACTAATAATGAACAAAAATGACATGGCAAAAATCTTAGCATTTAGTACTGGGACATGTAACGAAATTAATAGTGCAGTGGTGGTATTCAGTTAGGGCCTGTGATGCCACAGAAACACTCGTATGCAGGATACTGAGGAAAAAAAAATAATATTAATCATAACGTCATTTGGGGTGGAATAGGAACAGAGGGAAAAACATAACTTTAATTTTTATATAATATCATAATTTTGGTTGTCTAAGAAAGCAACTTTATTTTATTTTATTTTAATGCAACAAAATTTCAGACTGCAAATGCTGCAAATAATATTTAAATAATGTTAGAATCCTCTTCAAAGTTTTGTGCCGATTAACCCCTGCATTCCCATTCACCCCATTTATAGGTACTTCCTAACTAATTATTATTTTATGAGCCTTGTTACAAAAAAATCTTTCCACATCTCTTGTTTGCCAGTAGCTCGTTCCTGCGGAAAAAAAATCGACTTGACATCTTCAACTGCCGCACTCAGAGACATCAGAAATTATCCCAAGGGAATGCACACGTATCATGTCCTTTTCAGGTTTCAAGGTCAAATCTATTTCTGTACTAAAATATTCCTTAACATTGGTATCAGCTGTTGATAGGCGTGAAAAAATAAGAAACTAACAGAGGTACTTTTGCATTAATGATATTAGTATAGGTACTTATTGATAAATATTTCAAGTGACAAACCAGAGAACGTACAATTCAATCAAGTTAATTCTTCAATAATAATTTCTTTTCCGTTGATTACCATACCAAAAGCTAAACTAAAAACATCGGATTGAACTCTCTGGACTTTTTCCCAGTGTTTGTATTAAAAAGAGAACCTATTGTTTTTTATCTGAATAAGAATCTTATCTCTTCCATTGTGCTTTTAATTAATTATTATCTCAGAGCTCCCTGGTGATTAATTTAATAAATTATTGTCGCTTACCGCTGTGTTAGAATAGGATGGGTAGACAAACAGCTGTTTACTCGTTTCTATTCGTTAAAATGCCAATTAACCGACTTCCAAAATAGGAGGGTTCTCAATTCGACTGATTTTTTTTGTATGTTTATGCTATGATAATAATAGCCGCACGGGCCAGATCTTCAAGGTTAAGCAACGTTTGCCTAGGTCGGTCCGTAGATGGGTCACCTTCTTAACATACCGAGTCTCCTCCGTGCCTCGGAAAGCACGTTAAGCCGTTGGTCCCTGCTTTCATTTGGAGATCTTTGGCAGTCATTACGGATGGTCAGAAGCCAGATAATCTGACTCCAGTCTTGCCAAGAAGTACCGTGTTACCCAGTTACTGGGTTCTGGAGGTCTAAAGATGAAATTTATTTATTTCCGGGAAATTAAATTATTCCACTATAATACAGTGGAACAATTTTATTTCCCGGAATAATTTTAATGTAATCTATTGGAATTACTGAATCTAATTTAATTTAATGGAATGATTATATCACATTTTTAATTTTATTTTGTGTGTGATATGTAGGGTAGGTATTATTATTTTGATTTGTAAATCTATGGTAGACATCAGATAAATGTTCAATAACGGTTATTGATCCACCTAAGTTTATTGACTTTCATAATATCAAAAGCAGAAATAAAGACATAAAGCTGGCCTGAATCGACTTCAATCGAGATCCTTTACGTCTTGTAGTAATGAAAAACGGTTCATAATTTATTGTTCGGGTATCTACGAAGGGATAATAGGGAATAGTCAATGAACTTCATTGCAAGATATACTGTGGTCTTCTATAACTAAAGGAATACAGGTAAATGTACCACTTACCTACATGATGATGACATGATTTATGTTATACAGTGTCAATTTGGTCCGAAATCCAAATAAATAAGTAAAAAGAGAAATTAAGAAAGCAGCTGTTTATCTACAGGGTGTACCAGAAGTGCGTGATCATAGGGTAACTTTGGGTAGCTAAAATACATTAAAAAAAATATCAAAACACGACTAAAAAGTTCCGAAGAAATGACTTATACAAACGGTCATTTCTAACACAAGTTTAAGTTTTTTCCATCTTCAAACCAAGTTCAGATGTCCCTTCCCATCTTCACGTTGAGTTTATGGCATGATTAATTTGATTAACCCAAAAGGTCAGAGAAGCGTTATTTCAAGGTCACAATCCCATCTCAGTAGATATTAAACCTTGTTTGATTAGCTACATAGAAACTGTGTCTATAATTTTTTTATAACTTAGATGTAAAAATGCTAGCTACCAGTCGCGGATCCGCCCGCATGTGATAAGTACTTCCTTCTTCTATAAATAAAAGCCTATGAATTGTTTTGATACATCTATACATCTGTACTTAATTATATAATTAAAAGAATATAATATAATCAAGCCGGAGAGTTTGTTTGTTTGTTTGAACGCTCTAATCTCTGGAACTACCAGTCAGATTTTGAAAATTATTTTTGGCAACAGGCTATAAGTACGGGAACGGGAAATTTCTACGGAAATAGAAATAAAACGGGATATGCGCGTACGAAAATGCGGGAAATGACTAGTCTATACTAATATTATAAAGAGGTAAAATTTGTAAGTTTGTATGTAGGGGGTAATCTCTGGAACTAATGATCCAATTCAAAAAATTTTTTCACTGGTAGAAAGCTACATTATTCCTGAGTGCTATAGGCTATAAATTATTTTTATAACATGTATATTAACCGAGCTATCACAACTTTTGTCTAGCAAGTCGGAAAGAAATACCTCAATAAAATAGAATTATTTGCATGCATGTATGTGTAGGGTAGGTGTAGGGTAGGTAGGTAGGTAGCCAGTTGACGGGAGCGAAGCCGCGGGAGACAGCTAGTAAGCTATAAAACAGTAAATTTCAACGAAATCTGTTCAGTAGTTTTTGCGTAAATGTAACTAACAAACATCCATCCCCACAAACTTTCACATTTAGTAGGATTTGGTGTCAGTATTAATAGGACACTAAGCAAACAAAACGTGTTGGAAATAGTTTTATTGCCGTTCAGGTAAAGAGTGGTATTCCCTGATGGAGTCTGTGTTTCCTGATAGCTACTAAAAGTGGATTGGACATAAGATGTCTAAGAATCTAGATAAGATGTGGTAACACAAGCCAAAAAAATATGACATGAGTACGACAGGATATTCCAGCCAGTAACTCTCCCACAGAAAAAAGGCTACTTCTCCCATAGAAAAGAGTCGAGCATTAATCACCACGCTTGCTCAAGGACAGCAGTTGTCGATTTCAGTCGTACATATACTAATAAGTTCAAGTTTCCTTAAAAGAAATGCGATACTAAAATCCACCGAAGCGGGTATAATGACTGCGTACAGAGCCCTCTATGACAACCGTTCGAAAACAAAGAATAATGGTGTACAAAATGCCAAGAACTACCGGGCATTACGCTTTAATTCATTAATTTTACAACTGACATAACAACTGAAACCCAACTGTAGCATGATCTAAATAAAGTAGAGAATTCAATGGTGTGTTGCTAACTAACTTTGCGCAAGCTAACTTCAATGTTCCTAAAGGGGTTGTCATAGAAACTGAAGTTCTGCGCGCGCATCACCTACACACATATACACACTCACACATAGACACGTTTCCCCTAGCGAAAGAGATGGCGATATAGTACAGGAACGAACAAAAGTGTTTGATTAAAATAAATTGTTAGGTGCTGTTTTAATTAGGTTAGATGGTGAAAATTGAAATGGGAATGAAGGTTAGTTTAATTATTTGGTTATAGGGTAAAAACAAAATAATCTTGTCGCCTCTGTGAATATTAATTAGTTTATTGAGGATACTGAATTGATTATTGGGTTACGATACGTTTCTAAAATATGGTGGTTTTATCAACTTTTAACCGATTAAACACTGTACTCTTATGCTAAGTGGTTTTAATGAAGTAGGTATGTAAGTACCTAAGTTTGTACTCAGTTCTATATATATAATTTTATATTTTATGAAATAACCGTATTTTCCAGATTTTTACCTTGTTCGTGAATAAAAGTATCGTGATTAAATTTGTAGTAAAATATGTATTTAAACGAGGAAAAAAAATCGGAATTAAAATTATCTATTGATTTTGAATCATGTTATTAAATAGAGGTAAACATTCAGCTTGTTACATAACTTCATAAACAATATTAATGAAACCAATATTTACAACTCAATTCACCGTAATAAAAGTAACGATACCAATAATCCCTACCGAGTATCGAGACCACTCTGTACACAACTGTACTCGGGTCGTCCCTCTCTTACACAGACACGGTATGCTCTAACTATGTGTGCGTGCTTTACACCACAGATTCTGCGCGATGGACCCTAGTATTCTTGCAGCCATGGACAAAGAAGCACTCAAAAAGCAGATTGAGAACATGAAGTACCAAGCGTCTATGGAACGCTGGCCGCTTTCAAAAAGCATTGCAGCGTGAGTAAATCTTTATTTTAAAATTGTAAATTTTAGTATAGTGAGTGATTCCATGATGTGTTGTGCAAGGGAGCGGGAGTCGCCCTATGTGTGTGCAAGGGATAATAGTGCTTTTAAGAACGGTTCAAAGGTATAAAATTGCGTGGAGGGCGTGCAACGATTAAGGGATTATGTATGCTGGTTTTTGTATTTAATCGATGTGATTAGATTCCCTGTGTCTTTCATATTTTTTTGGTGTATTTTTGTGTTGTGTTTCCTTCTATTCGTCTATGTTGCTACTAAAATATCATCATAGTCGTAGTGCAGTATGATTCTGTACAATGATCCGTTTGTGTCAATTAAAATGTGTCATATTCGTCCTATTTTAGTAAATTTCTGTAGTGCTAAATTGTTTCAATATTGTACTGGGCTGGGTTCAACGTTTGCTTGAGTCTCAGTCATTTCAGTGGTAGGGATAGCACTAATCAATAATAGTATACTTCTAATGCATAAAGCAGCTAACTTGGAAATTCCCTGTTCATGATATCAATTTCATAACTTAAATTCTGTGTAGCACAAAAGTCCTTAATCGATACGAATTCTGTGTGACTAACAATAAATTGAAAGTGCTGTTTTGCACCTTCTCTTTGATAGAATTTGGTACATTTTTGATTGTACAAGGTGTACCCTAATACAACTGTCAATGAAATTCCATGACAAGTGAAATGACGTCATTGTTGGGGGCTTTTTGGTGTCACCGCTCTGGTTTTTATGTCTTAATTGTTATACTTCATAGGTGTTATTTCTTTGAACATTAGTGTCACTATTTTACCATCTTCACTAAAACAACTTACAGTTATTACTTGTGTGGAAAATATTGTTCAATTATTGATAACTTTCTCCAACCTAGTTGTATTCTATCTGCTTTAGTATGTTGCTAAGACTCCTTTAAAACATCTGTCGGTCAAGTCAACTATTTCACCTAACAGAGGTATGTGCAGTATAGGGTTCCAACATTATTATTAGTTCCTTGGTATCTATCCTGGCTTTCATAAGCCACGTGGAAAAATATTTCCAAGAGACATGGTAAAGGCACACGCTATGAAGATGTGGAACATTTTTATTAATAAATTGCCAATGAAGGCTTGGCAACTTAAATGTAACCAAGACTATCTGTCACTTATCGATGCCAGAAGTATCAATTGACGTAAGGGACATTTCTACATTATTGGTGAATGCTACTTATGATTATTGCTGTAAGGTATATTTTAAACTTTTGGGTACCTAAATGTTCCTTACGTGAACTTCAGGTATTTTTAACCGACTTCTAAAAAAGGAGGAGGTTCTCAATTCGGATGTTTGTATTTTTTTTTTTTTTTTTTTTTTTTTTTTATGTTTGTTCGGGCATAACTCTGTCGCTTGCCAACCGAATTGAAAAATTCTTTTTTTGTTGGAAAGGGTATACTTCCCAAATGGTCCCATTGAAATTTTATCAAAATCGGATCAGTAGTTTGGTTATTAAATCCAAATAGCTGGAAAAAATATGTGGAAAAATCATCCATGTATACGAAATTGCATATTTTTGTTTGCTTTCCTGTGACTTTCCAGTGGTGTTGTTAGGTGTGGGGTACCACTAAAAAGTGAAAAATAAAAAACTTTTTCACAAAAAAAAAAGGAACCGACTTCCAAAAAAACTACAAAGTTCAAAATAACTTTAATTTCGGAAGTCGGTGTCAAATAACGAAGAAGCAACCGAAAACACCGACTTCCGAAATTAAAGTTATTTTGAACTTTGTAGTTTTTTTGGAAGTCGGTTCCTTTTTTATACTTAGGGTCTTTTGCAATATGATTGTGTTGTAAAGAATATTTATTTTTCTACTGTGTTGCTTTTGACGTTGCCCAAAATTAAGTTCATTTTATTATATTTTTCAGGTCATTACTTATATCCTGGTGTTTTAACGTTTTTTTTGTCTGTTTTTAATTTGAGCTGTATTTCAAGTTTAATTCCTTTAGTTTGTATTGCTATTATTACCATTGAAGGAAGTTTAATAGTTCTAGTTACAATCATATTATTATGGACGTGGCGAACTAGTCATTATTGATATGTAACAATATTTTATAGCCACATATTTCCTTATTGTGACGCGATAGTAATGTATGGGTTTTAAGTTCAGTAGCGTTTTTAAATTGTTTACCTTTATTGGAATTGTTACCAGTACTCACGACGACATATTATCAAGCATTTTTTCCAATATAAGCCAACTTTGCATTAGAATAGAATAGAATAGAATTTATTTCAACGAAAGTGTTACATTGTACACCACAACTTAAGACTAAGTATTATTCAAAATAAGTAGGTACTTACAACAAGTTCACAAAATATACATTCTTAAAGATCAAGTTTAGTAATAATTTCGTACACTAAATAATGCGTTATTGTTTGAACTAACTAAAAACTGATGTTAGAACTTAAGAAAAAAAAAACTAACTGGCGGTATACAGATAAATATTCTTTACCTTCCGTGCTAGTCAAAGTAAATTTTTTGGAATTTGTACATTGTATGGAAAGCCTATGCAATGCGAGGGTAGTTTATTCTAGAAATGTATAGCTTGTTATTAAGTTATGTGTACCATATCAAAATATATAAATGCTGTCATTATTATCTAAAAATATTTTACAGATAATACAGCATACTTATTTTGCACCGCACTTATTTTGAAAATCAAAATTACCTACATTTTATCGAATAGTCGATTTTCTTTTGTCAAAAACTGTTTGACATGGGAAAGAACCAAAACCACTAAATATCTTTTCTCTCCAAATATTTACCGTAAAATATTTATTCAAGTATGCTTCAGCTTGAGTCTGTTTAGCTATTCAGTAATCCCATTGTTTTAGTCAAATCTTTATTCGAAAGTGGCCCTTGTGCCAGCAATGTTATTTCCACTTTCAATTTCATTTTATTCAAAAGGTCTGAAGTAGCTTCATTCTCCTATACAACTGTATACTCTACACAAAAAAGTGTGAACGATGCTTGTGCAGCATCATAATCATTTTTTTTTACTGCTGCCACTAATTGTCTAACTTGTATGTTTCTAAGAACAATACTATGACGTGTCTTTGCATCATTCATCGTAGCAACAACGATCGTTAAATGGCTCATAAGTCTATTTTTATATATAAAAGATTCATTCACTTTATTATGGTTCACACACTAAAACCATTTTCATAACTACTAGGCTACCATTATCTGTACTTAAAGTAAAAGTCTTCAATGAGTTGAAGATATCAAGAAATCAAATTCAGAATTCGAATTTAAATTCCGTCCAACTAAATGATAAATTTCCCTCAGTAGATCTTTCAGAGGTCCTTTATTAGATCTCACTTAGCTCAAAGCAATTTCGTTAGCTACCCAACTCTTTGTGTTACTATGACCATTGGTGGACTTAGCCATTACTGTGATGTCTTTAAGAGTTATTGCATCTACCTGTGTAACTATCTTATACTCCATCTCATCAAATGTTTGTATCATCTTGTCTGATATATCGTGCTATTCCTATTCAATGCACCTGGAACTCTCAGTCTTACAATAAATCGGAATAGACGAAAGCAATATTCTATTAATAGGAAAATCACACAGTTTCATCGAATTCAGAATAAAAATATACCATCACACCTGCCACATATATCAAAAATAATCTCTGATCTAAAAGAGTTTTCTCTCTTTCATTCATCCTTCCGTTTTTTAAATATTTTTATGAAAGCATGCGGTAAGGAACGGCGCGCTAATCGACGGTTACCACACTCAAAACAGATTGACTGGTACAAACAAATGCCGCTGCCCACGCGCCTATTGGGTTGCCAGATTTTGTACGAAGTTCTCCTCAGTGGGAAAATAATTTATTTGTTTTTTTTTTGCATTTTCATCTGAATTAATCTTCTCGAAAAAACTATCTGAGGCACTAATTTCCATAGTCCTCATACACCACTTCATTCACAAGAGATATCTGGAGTTTAAAAGAGACTCATGTGAACACCGAGTTTGTTTCAGCGTTTCTTTTCAGCGTAGATGGACAGTTTACTCTGATCTCATATTTTATGTGTTTTTTTTTAACTTTATTTATTTTATAGAGGGTTGGATCTCATAGGTCGAACAAAAATTAACTTATCCACGCCTGATTTGTAAATTAACTTCGCTTCATCTGACAGAGGACGGGCCAGAATCAAGTAACAAATGGCCATTTCCCGCAGATCCACATCAAATTCGAGAGCATTAAGCTGATTAGCTGACCCTCTCAATCTCGTTCCACCACCGTTTAACCAGCATTCTCATGAAATCTTGAACTAAGTACTCCGTATATTATACAATGTGTACCATAATAAACGCAATAGGTACCTTAAAAGGGATCATTGTACTCATCATTATGAACATCTTTTACTATGGAACCATCCCCTTTTAAGGTATTGCCTTTATGCTGTTACACGTTCAAGTTCACCTTTTTGAATGATTGTAGGTAATCGCATTTTTTATTACGTAGACTTACTGAGGCAATATCGTCACTTCTTGACTTTCTAAGTTCAGAGGCTGTCAAGAAGATTATTGTAAAGCTTCTTAAATTTCGATATTCGAGAAAACTGTTATTATATGATCAGAAGGAGTCTTACTACCAAGTAGATTTCCGAAGACAATCCAATATATTTTCTGAGATACCTATTCTATGTGCAATGAAATATTTGGGAGAAATAGTGGAAATATTGCCCTGATATTACAAAGGGTAATATATTGAAAACGGGGTGCTACAAACCATTGAATAGATACTTATGTTCAGTCAAACATAAGCCGTTAACATAATTTGACTTATAGTGCTTAGTACAGCAACATTTTATATATTTTAATGCTTTTTTTACAAGCACTGTCATCATTCTTATCTTTTTGATAATGATGGTGATTTTAATTTGAGCAATTATGGTATTTACGGCTACTTTCAGCTGATACTGAAATGTCCTGAAGACTTCTTATCAGCTAGAAAATTTCATACAAATTAGTTACGTTTTTCATAACATTGAAAGTGGTCGTTGGGCTCTTGAAATGATAGAATTTCATATTCTATCTGAACAAAAGATTAACTAAAGTACAAATTATTCGAAATTGACCACGTGAAAATGCAATTTGCATGTAGTATCGCTGATATAATGTAACCCTCTCTAGGCCCTTACTATCTTTCTTTACTCCGTACAATTTTCCTTTCCCATATTTCTGGGAGTTTTAACGCGGGTAACACAGCTGCAATCAAAACAACTGTCAATACACGATTGAGTGCGCTTACGACTGCGCATAAGGAGTCGGTCTATAAATGAATGTGCCTGTGTCTTATATGTGCAAGTACTTTGATTATTATGCAAGAGACACGACCAGAGTGACTAATTTTCAAGCAACCTTTGTATTTGCATCTCTCAGTCAGTCTCTCATCTGACAGTTTGCGACTGACATGTGAATGTGAACGTTGTTTAATTTGTGAAATTGGCCCTCGGATAGCATAAGACTTGTCATAATGACACAGTGATGTTCGTTCTCTTTTTGTCTCATAGTTGTTATATATAGCGTTATCTCTGTTATCACGATTCCAATCGATTACTTGATTATTGACATTCTCGTTTATGAAACACATGTCACCGATTTGACTGATGTTACACCAGTGTTTGTGGACGATACAGTTTTTCATTTCTGTTATGCATTAAAGACTCACTAACTCTATAAATATAATTCTGTTAATTGCGTGTAAAATCACAATATGTTCTGTTTTAATTCTTAGCAATTTGTCACAATAATAGCCGCAAACCAAGTCCAAAGACTATTTACCTATAAGTGCTTTAGTTTTACCAAGAAGTCTTTCAGTCAGAACGAATCTCATTCCAAAGTACAAAATCTTATAGAGACCGGAGAAAGAAGTAAAAAAAAAAAAGAAAATGTATAAACTATACACCATAAAGATTGTATTACATAGTACAGTCGCCAGCACATCAAACTACCCGAAACAGTAAAATTTTCCCAATCAACCTTGAATCTAATATAGTAGCGATAAAGATGAAAATCTATTTAAAAAAATTGACAGATTGTTGCAAATTATGTTAGTAAGGACAAACATAAAGACGAATTTAATAAAAAATACTAAAAAAGAAAGAAAGGAACAGAAACTATACATAGGCATATGAAGTCTAATCGATTGAATCGGCGCGCGGCGTGTAGAAATAAAAAAACAAAATCGGATTTCAGCCTGATTTATTTGGACAGTACATCAATCAAAATCCCACACACTCAATCAATACTGTTTTAAGAATAGACTTAAATCAGGAGTAGCACCTAAAAATTGATCCCACGGATTCTTGAGAAATAAATAAAACGGATTGAACCGAAACGATTTCGAACTGTGATAAGAAACCGTAATGCTTGCTGCATTGTAGGTACTGGATAATATTATGGTTTAATGACTTGCCTAGCCAAGTAGCGGAACATAGGGCACCCCGATATGGATAGGTTAGGTTCCTTTAAACACTGCAGACAGAAATATTAGCTGTAGGGCTCCGTCGTCGCCATTGGTAAGAATGTTGTAGAATTTCAAAAATTAAATAATATATCATTCATTTTCGTTGCACGGTAACCCTATTCTATAAACGGCCTTATCATCTGCCAATCCCGTTCATTAAATGTTGTATTAGATGCATTGGCTGCATGTCATTTAGGCCGTTGATGTAACGGTGCCGTACAATGAAAAGACTAGGCAGCCAATTAAACAGCTGACTAAGCCAGTTAGCTGCGACACATACACTGAGAACAAAAAAACGTCAAACTTCTATGAATTTGCACATCAAATAATTAACCGTTCAAGATCAATCGTTACACCAACCAAAACTAAACAACATACCACTATGTTCAACTGTAACTTAAGTTGTAGTTACTACTCAAATAAATCTAATACCTTTTCAACAAATTTGCTCAAAAAATGCATTTACGAAGCCTGTATGCATCGTTCGAAAGTTAAAAATTATGCACCACACAATGGAACGTGCGGTAAAGTAGGTACTCTCACCTAAGTACATATTTTACCGCATCCTCCGTTGTATAGCGCCGTGCGTATTCTTTACGGTTTTTTTTTTAATTTCCATTAAAAAATAATAAGAATTCCACCAAGGAGTTTCATCACGAGAATAAATAAGCTGAATGATCGAACCTCCTTGGAAGCGCTTTTGCTGTATACGTTTGTCGCATTTTAATACTAAAGAGAAAATGAGAGAAGATAAATAAAAATAAATGAAAGATGTGGTTCTAATTTTCACCACGCGCATGTGGCGCCCTTTGCAAATTCGCGCCATTTTCATATTAGAAACGTCAAAGATTGTTGCGACTTTCCGACTGATTTCTAAAGACAAAAAGTTTATTTCATTACTTATAGTACTGTTTTCTCGCAAATGTGTCGAAAAACGTTGTATGACACACGTGCGGATTTGGTTTTTACAAACTCGTGACTATGGTAAGCCCTCGACTTCGTCTCGTGCTTACATTCGTCTACTCGTTTGTAAAAACCAACTTACCGCACTAATTTCATAAATAACTATTAAACGTGCAATTCTTGTATATGTTACAGTCAAAACTCTTAACCAGTCAAAGTACTTTTGAGTGATTAACACCTGTGCTAAGATAGGTCGACGGAGCCCCGTTTCGCGGGGCTCCTATTTCTGAGTGGTTTATAGAAATCTGAGTCGGGGTGTTAACCATAATGATGTTTTTAACTCTACTAGCAAAATCAGTCAAAAGTACTTTTGACTGATTTTGCTAGTCGATAGTACTTTTGACTGGTTAAGAGTTTTGACTGCAACATATATTATTATTATAATTATTCCTTTATTTCAGGCATCTGTGGCTCATACAAAATACAATACATAAATATTAAAAAAACTATACTAATACATACAAAAATAATAACTTATAAACTAGGACACACGAAGTGACGGCGTCGAATTACGCTGCGCGGTGTCACACTGCCTGCCACGATATGTACATAATTATAATACACGAGTATATAATCTGAATCTCGGAAACGGCTATAATGATTTTCGTGAAATTATGCAGGGGTTTTTGGGGCAGATAGATCGATCCAGCTAGGTTTCATTTTTAGAAAACGTCGTTTTTCCTAAAAACGTCGTGTTTCCTAAAAAAATACGAGCGAAGCTCGGTCATCCAGATATTAACTTTAAACCGTCATAATTGGCGGTTATAAAACCATCACTTATTGTTTAAGTTAATCAATTACTTACATTTTAATGACTACTATCCTGTTTACGGCATTTCTTGAGTATTATATCCCTATATAATGTCTGTTTTAAATTGTCATGACGTCAGCCAACGCACATGTTTCGTGGCCCCGATGTTTAACAGTAACACACATTGCCAAACATGGATTCCTGAAATACACTTATTGAAACGATTTGAGAGCATTCCTTGATACTTTAGTGCAGTCTTGTTTCTATGTTTTATTTGCTACAGTTTCTCAGAGAAGTTCTAACTTGTTTTTTTTTTCAAAACCATTTAGTACGTAGGATTAAAAAAAAAATTAAAAATATATGTGTGACGAAACTCAGATAATATCACAGTATAGCCCAGTTGTAAATATTCAGACAAGATGTCAATTCGAGGTTATTTGACAATTCAAAGCATTTATTTCAATTAGACCATTTACAGGCACTTTTGAATTGTCAAGGTCGGTCGATCAAAAAGATGAAGCTATTTGCACGTTTCAAAGCATAGATCTCTATGGAGAAGAACGTGCAAGAAATTTCACGGATTGTCAGCCATATAGCTTGTGTGTCACTTAAATTTAATAAGAAAATCCTGACAAGCAGTAGACCCGCATTTTAAGTCCTTTTGAATAAAATCGGTCAGTTGCCATGACAACGCAAATTCCTACGATTGGTGTCAGTAAGTAACAAGCTTTAACTGTGAATTTTATTATGGCATGGTGAAGCAAATGACGTAGAATACAAAAACAGGACAATACGGATGTTTCCTGTGTAAAAAAATAATTCTATTTAGTCCGTCAGTTAGATTATGGAAAAATATTGGACACGCAGTTTATGTTTTATGAAATTAATAAAAAATTACGAATAAAAAATGCATAAAATTAGGAATGGGGCTTGTGATGTCACTTTCCGGTAAAAAATGTATCGGTCTGTGACATCACACGAGTTTTCAAAGCACTGTATCGTTTTAATTTCGGTACTGTTTACATGAAAAAAGAAAAATACGTGACCAATATTTTTTGGACATCTTTCTGACAGACTAATTCGATTTTACCAATTTATCCATAGAATGGTTAATATCATGAATTCATACGACATTCAAGTATTAAGTCAAAATACAAAAACAAACTTTAAATGAATAGAAAGAAGGATCTCTCTCATAGAGTGTACTCGCTCATTTAAACACAGAAAGAAGCAGTATTGCCACAAAAAAAATGCACCTGCAGTGATTTTATTTTGTCTACGCGCTTAGTCTGTCTGCCATGAGCTTATTATCAGGATTTTCTTTCTGTACTTACCGCTTTCATTTTATAACGAAAAATACTGGTGCTTGAAAATATCGTGGCAAGTATTTTGCACGGATGTTGTTTGTTCCAGCCAGTATTTGCGATCGTTTTGACCAAATAGGCTTAAAATTCAACGTTGTTATCAGACTGATAAAATACACTGGTAATAACAGTTTTGTGTTCACATCAATCCCCCTATCTTCTAAAACTTACTTGTATGTAAATTGGGGTGGTGTTCACAACTCCACGTCCAAACGTGACTGCGACAAGAATTCATGTCATTCGATCCACTTCAGCTCCTCAAGGAAGGCCAGCAACGCCCTAGTGTTTCTGACTACTTCTAAGTCATAAGGAACCTGTGATTCATTCTAAGTCTATAATAAATAATTTGATAGCTTTCTTGTTGTATCAGTTACTACGTTATTAATCTTTAAGTTTGCACCATTTGGTGCTTAACTGAAAACCGTTAAAATTTTACTATCATTATTATCATATTCTTATCGCAAGCACTTGCCAAGAGGTATACTTTCAGCTTATGGTTTATCCATTGCAGTATAACTTTCTATTATGCAATGTTATGGGGGAGGCTTATCGTTTTTATCGGTTATCGTTGTTACCATGTTAGTGGAACATTGCAGTTTTGTAACAAAAATATGGACAAGCCTTGAATACGAAACTGTCATAACATTTTGCGGCTCAATGACTTGGCTGTCATCAGTATTTAGTTTTTGTATGCGTGCTCCACAGTTAGCTGTCATTTAGTACGATACTTTGTCTTCTTCTTATTGTACCGACAATGGTTTATTAAATTATACTGCTTGGGCCCAGGAGGTGGCCATATTTATTGCGTCGTTAAAAGCATTGTTTTAGTTGGAGCTTCAAGGAATCAAGCTGACGCTGGAGTGTCCTAAATGTCACACTCCAGCAAATGGCACATAGTCTGAACCGCATCACACTAGTACCGGGTGTTTGATGGATCAAAAATTTCGGTAAATTATATTTGGAGCCTAATCACTTGCTACCTAAAGATAACTTATACTGAAAATAATAAACTCTGGAATTTTCCACAATCATGAAGTCAATTTTCAAAATCGTTGGCAACTATGAACCTATTAACACTCTAACAAAAATACTCCACTATTATTCTCCACCATTAACAATACCGAACTTTGATTGCTAACCCAACCAAGTTGCCATGCCCAAAGGCAGTGAAGCATTGGAAGCAAGATTACTTACTTACCGACAGCCGACCTTAATCCACACCGTGACCTTCCACACCCATTATTTACCCCTGAATGAAACCAATACAAAAGCTCATAGATTTCCAATCACATGGGAATATTTCCCATTACTTATACCTCCATAATAAGGCTCTCTCCCCATCGGTTATATTTCATCTGCAGCTGATTTATAGCTTGCGTTATTCAGAAAGTTGAGAGTGAAAGGATTTTGCAATTTTCTTAGTGTTTTTCCTTTGGCGACCTTTTCTGGAAACAGTAAAAGTAATGGAAGGGAATGAAGTCAATGTAGATCTAGTTGAGGGTGTTGTAAAAAGATATCGATTGGTCGAACTACAAGTAACACTACAAAAGAAAGGAGTAACTGAAATGGACGAGCGGGTCAGTGAAAGTAAAAGCCCACTCAGCCAGTTGCTCATTCATTAGCAACCATGCGGATAATCTTTTTCTATTTTAATGTGTATTTTACACCGACTGAATATACTTGAATAGTTTTGCTTTTAAATAATTTTAACAATGTTTCCACTTGAATTGAGTTTACACTGATCTATTAATATATTTCGTCCTTATGATTATGTTAGACTTATTCTATAAGTACCAACACCGTTTTCTTGGACATTGTGGAAAATTTCAAAATGAATTCTCTCACATTATTCCTCTTTTTGCTTTAACCATGTTGCCGTGCTAGCCATCTGTTGTGTTTATTTCTTCTATTTTGTTTCATTATGTCGCTCTTCATTCTTTCTATTTTTAGAAATTAAATTTCCTTCACACACTCCATTATTCCATCCTTGTTGCCAGGAAAAATGTACTTACCTTCGCGAGAGGTAAATACAATTATCTTATTATGACCCTGTATGATCTCTTTCTCAGAAAGGTATGACACTTAACCTAATTCTTTTCCTGTCTTTTCTCTATATTTTTTTTCGTTGACTGAGTATTTTTGCTTGCAACCATTTCTTTCTTGGCAAATAATACATTTTTACTTGAGCTTTGCGCGACGAATGGTAATCGTGGAACCGTTTTGCTATTCGTTGTGCTTGAAGGATAAGGAAAGAGTTTCATGGCAACCATTTTTCCTGTGTTTGCTAGAGAATGTTTACTGATAAAGTGTGCCTCATGTCATTTGATTTTATTCAAGCCCTGCATTTCATTGGCTTCCGTATTATCTGCTTTCACAGTGCCTTAGTAGTGCTTCTCTGATATGCTAACCCCGTCCCATTGCAAAATCTTACCACGTTTCTAAGTCATTTTGGTTTAATTTCGGTTGATTGAGCCGTGTTCCGTCTTGTTAGTAGTAGCCTGGGCACCTCCTAAGTCCCATATTGTCACGTTGTAAGTAATAGACTAGAACATCTCTAGTCTTTTACTGTCAACGTGCCAAAATATAACTCGATAGATACTACAGTTTGAGTGAAAAGAAACAACATAGTAACGGTGATGTATTTTACTACTGATCTTGTGACAAACAACTTATTTACTCAAATAAAGTAGGTAAAATGCAAATATCATTCATCTGAGAGATATAATGTTCTATAATGGCTGTTTACCGTCACTTGATGATGATGATAATGGTGTCAATCATTTTGATATTCACACGCATTAGGCATTTTTTATAATTTACGTTCAGTTTCCTGAATAGATAAGAAACACGTTGCAGTCATTGTAAAAATGTTTCAATCTTTTCTTCTTAAATATTTATGGTTCTAGCCTTTGGATGGCTTTACACATGCCTGTAACTGGCATAAAAGTTTGCAAGTAGCTTGCATACTTTGTGACGTAACAAATTCTGATTGGGTTATGTCACAATATACAAGTATCTTGCATGCTGCAAGATAGGTACTTTTATATTTTTGTGCAAGTACTGCACGTTTATTACGTTTACGGGCTTTAGATGGTATTGGAAATACTTGTACTTATATGAAACGAATATTGGTAGGTATACTATTATTGTCTGACTAAAATTTCTGTATTTCCTCATTTACATTACCCAAACAAAGTTTACAAGAAACGTAGCAAAGAAATACCGAAGGTCTTTAGAACAATGAACTGAACAGTCAATAATTACAAAATGTTATTGAATTTTGATTGAGGTATGTAAATGATCTCTTGTTATTAATTCCATTAGCCACGATATAAAATAATTTTAAATAAATACTTCGTGATACTCAATAACTTATATAACTTGTAGGAAAAGTTTCTTCTAGATCAAACATATTCCCCTTATAAAATATGACCTTAACAACAGCATTCGATTTACTAAATAGTTAAACAAAGAAGTTCCCATACCACCAATATAACTTGATACATTACAGTAGCGTTCATCTTAGTAGCAAAAAGTCATTCCATTCCAGTCCATTCATTCATTTCAGTCCATTTTTTCCCTATTTCTCCACATGCCAAGATATATTGGCCACTTTGTACTCATAAACATAGATAACAAAAAAGTTCCCAGTATAAACGTTTCTCTTAAAATTTTATGACAGGCATCAGGTGGTCTTTCATGTTTCCGCGCTTCTTCTATAAAAACGACAAATGCTTCGGAAAAAGTACTTGAACACGTACGATGAAAGTGAGCCATCAACGTATATACCAATATATATGCGTATATTTCTTGTATATAGTGTTATGTTCCAAAATGCTAACCATCTGCGAAAAAGGTTATTTTATTTCTGCGGCAAAATTCAGCAATATTGGAAGATACATAATATTATTATACTTTACACTACGTAAATTTCAAATAACTTGATTTTTCTTAATTACAATCGAGCTTACCATGAGCAGACAATCAATTAAATTGTGGTAATCGCAACACATGAAAAAATACTGCCAATGTTTAATACGTATAAAGAATTTCACGAAGCCATAAAGAAAATAACTATTGAACATGAGAAATGTAGACATAGTATTTAAAGATACACATACGAACGTTTGATATACACACTTATGTATATTGTAACACAACTCATGGACGTCCTTCACCAAACATGGGTCTTGGGTCTCCCTACATAGCCGTATACAACACAATATATAAAGACATAGTTATATGTTACAACTGACCCAAAATTCCTTTGTCCTTGTGAGAGAGGTTTCACTTACATTTATTGCAAGTATTTTGTCTTATAAATATTTCGTTTGTGAAGATATCATTATGCTAAAATGTTGGGCCGAGTACATTGCCTTGGGGGACGCCAACCTTTAGATATTATTTTCAGCTAGTAAACTAGACAAATTTTGTACATTGAATAAGGTTATTCAGAGATGTAGAAGTTGTCCAAAAGGTGACCTCAAATACCTGGTGACTACCAAATGGTTTCATCATGTATAGAAAATTGGAAGTGGCAACGAAATCAAAAGCCTTCGAGACATACCTACAAACATACATGTATATGTATAGCTTTCAAATGTTTCACTGTCTTTGTAACGGATATTTTATTCACGTCTATTGTTTGAAATCATCAGAGTTTCAAATGTGTTTCGTAAGTATTCTTAGACAAAAAATGCCTAAGAATACTTACGAAACACATTTTCGGATAAACTATCTTGTCTTAATTTTTATTTGTCTAAAAATTGTGCTTTATTGATTGGGTTGTAAATAAGGCTAGATAACACAAGAAACGAAACCCTCGGAAAAAAAGTTTTTTTTTTGAGTTTATAATTTCAAGTTAAACCAAAGTTATCACTTATCATCGTTCAAAGTGACCTGTTTAATAAATCGGAAAATTCATAGAAAAATACCTAATAGGTAACCCTCAACATAGCTAATTCCTTTAAAAATTGAGAAATACTTCATGACAATGAAAAAACAGTAAAAGCTTGTCACTTTACATCAAACAGTACAATAATTAAAAAACGCGTAGCTATAATATAGCATTCCACAAAAACAGAGCACCAAACGCTTGCTTCAAAACCCCCACTTACACACGTTCTCCGGGAAATAAGAACGTCATCAACATATCGCCGTTTTACTCAGCATAACTGACCTAAAAACCGAGTCACACTGCCACTGACAAGGGGAGGAATTCGACTACACAGTTACCCACCCTACAACAGGGCTACCCATTGATGTAACGGTTACCCTTATTTTTGAAACCCTGTGTGTGGAAAAAAGGATGATCCTAATTTGATGCGTTTTTGTGTGTCGGTTGGCAATTGTAAATTTACATGAGTTGCTTTGAGGTTTCACAAACCCATTAGCAGCTAATCTGTAAATATCAGTAACACCAAGCCCAGTAAAGCCTCTACCGTAGCAATTATAAAAATTGATACCTAACTAGTTTTTCTCATTACTGTATCTGTATTGAGAAATGCCATTCTGATCTTGAACAGACTCTCATAAAGCTACCACATGTCAACAAAAATTTTACTACAACCTATCAAAATGATCTCTTTGAAGTATCATTCGACAAATATCAGAACGGTAAGAAACACAATTAAATTAATCATTATCATGAAGACCAACTGATCTAAATATTCCTAAGTATCGTTTCACAAGACAAAGTAGGACTCCACCTAACGACCTAAAAATTACCGCGACGATAAACACCGCTGTAAAAAAACCTACCCTTAAAACATAAATTTTCACGACAACAAAACACCCGACATTTCTGTCATGATCAATAACCCGTGTTTAAGTGGTGATTATATTATTCTAAATACATAAACACATTGCTTCACTTAAAACGGGTGACCCAGAAACGGAGTGGTCTCATTCAATAAATATGACAGGGACGATTTTGGCGGCCCCTCTTTCGATAGGGCTGAGAAAAGAAAAACTGCCTTCGAGATTTGGTCGGAATGATTTTTTGTGATTTCGGAACCGTGAAATTCATTCTTTTTAACATGTTTGATTGTCAATATTGATAACAGACATGAAACTTCTTCTTCTTCTTCGTGTGGGAAGTAAGGTCTAATGATCCTACGCACCCTAGTGTCAGACATGAAACTGAGAACACTATAAAAAAATCTAATCAGAAAGAAGTCATAATAAATTAGAATGTAGGTTGAAAAGGATCTACACACACTTCTCGTTAAGTTTCGTTTGCCTTATGAAATCAGCTCTGGGCTATTTCAATCCACTATTATGTCCCAACTTTTAAAAATTAAGTATAATTATCTTTCCAATATTTTGCAGATTGTTTTACTAGTGACCCATCCCAGCTTCGCACGGGTACAAATTATAGACACAAAACCTACTCGTTTATCGTTCTTTTTTTAGTGAAAACTGTACATTTATCCATAGCGTGGTTTAAAAGAAGTAAGCAGAGAAATAAACAGAAGAAGACATTGTAATAAACTGTTTAGAGATTAGAGAAGAGATTCACTTCAAAGAGCTGTGCAATATCAGCTAGAAGTATAACAAAAGGGTCAAAGTCATGACTAACCAGTCGATTTTTGTTAAAGTCTTAAAAGCTTTTAAGTTGCTCTAAGGTCTAACGCAACCCTTAAACCTATTGGATCGTAAACGTGCCTTCTAAGGCAGAAGAGGGATTACTTTCATTACTTGTAGGTAAAGATAAAAGAATGTAGGCCTTTGTGGGAGCGGATATTTATAGTTAGTTAGTCAGTGAAGCGGATGGTTATCATTAACTTGAATTGGGCTTTTATGTGTTTTAACAAAAATTTGTTTATCAACGAACATTACAATAAGCGTTTTAATAATATCAATAACTTCATAAAGAGAAATGGCTTAGTTTGTTCGATGTTTTGGCTGAAAATTTACAAGATGATGCCGTTTAAAATAATATTAGCAGTTTTTTAATAAATCCAGAGTATTCATTTTGCTGTAAGCGGTGGCTCCTATATGTGGGGGGTGAATTTAATCAGTATTTGAGCCAGGTTTGATTTGCTTTTCTATGTTAAATTGTTTCATTCAGATTTGCTTAGAATAAGTGTTTTGTGTTAATGTTGTCTTTCTATCTATCTGTTTCATCATTTAGATATAATCTCTTATACATTGTTCTCTTTTCTTTATGATCTGCTAGTGCCTAGCCTTCGGAAATCAACTCTTTACGAGAACAGTTGGTAGTTGCCATAAGAGCCACGCCTTACTGTCTTGTCATAAAACACCAACCATAACTCAACTACATAATTATTATCATTTTCGAAGATCATTACCGACCTAAACATCTCTGTAATAAGAAAATACCGCTTTTATCTGAAAAACAAAACAATAACCGCTAACAAAAAAATATACCAACAATTAACTTCTTTTGCAAGCCCTACCGTCCCGTATGGAGTGGTCATTAGTTTTTATGTATATGATTGTATTGTCTGGACCCGTTCTTATAGACTAAGTCCATATACTCCATCTGTATTTGAGGATAAAAAGGCCAGACTAATGGTACGTACTTCAACTTTATTTTCGGTTACAGCTTTTGGTGACCTTGACGACGTAACGGGCATAAAGGGTTGCTAACCTTTTTGCTTGTGAAAGAAACTTTTTGGGATTCTTAGGTCAGCATTTTGACCTTATGAATTGCTTATTATCTTTTTTATCGTGTTTCTATGGGTTTATTTTAGTAGTTCCAATGCGATCATTATTTTATTATACACTAGCTGCTGCCCGTGGCACCGCCCACGTGAATCTCGGAAATTATACAAAGGATCTTCCCTTGGGATATCAAAACTCCCGGGTTTAAAGTGTCATATGTGTTATTACAGACTATAATCCACCTCTTTGTAAAATTTCATCAAGATCCATTCATCCATTCTGACGTAATTTAGTAACAAACACACAAACTTTCGCATTTATAATATTACTTAGCTTTTGCCCGCGGCTCCACCCTGTGGATGTTGGTTATTGCGTAAAAAAGTAGCCTATGTCCTTTTCCATATTCCAAGCTATATATTTGCCAAATTTCATGATGATCCGTTCAACCTTTTAAACGTGAAAGCGTAACATACATACAAACAAACTCACTTTCGCATCGCTAGTTAGGATTAGTACAAATAATTATGTACATAGTTTCTAGTATTACTTTCTCAGTAGCAGCTAAGACTTTTGCCGTGATCATAGACTCGCCCATTGCATGACATTAAATCAATCAACCTGCCTAGCCTCTTCCCAACTACATATGTTGGGGTTGGCTTCCGTTCTAACCAGATGCAACTGAGCACCAGTATTTTACATAGAGAACCTGCATATCTGACCGTCACAACCCAGTAACCAAGTGACGTGGCAAGACTGGTGTCAGATTTTCAAGGTTCTGACTGTAATTACTGTCAAAGATTGCCAAACAGCAGTCGGGACCTGTTGTTCCCAGCTGTCGTTTGGTGTGCTACGTGACGTTTTTTTCCCAGTCACGGAGGAATCTTGTGACATATTATATACTTTGACTTTGACTTTGACTTTGACTTTGACTTTGACTTTGACTTTGACATATTCATTTCTCTTTATATTAACTTGACTTGATTTGTGCTCTATACAGGGTGAATTTTTAAAGCGTGCGTGGATGGTCAAATCTGAAAATATTAGCATTAACGAAAAACACTGAAAAGAGTCTCGAGTCCGATTTAGATGCAAACTTATACTGTATCATTGGATTTTTATAGGTATCGAACTGGTTGGTTTCGAAAAATCAACACACTCAGTATTATTAGACCATTCGAAAATGTCGGATCAAATTCTGAAAAGAAATATTATCTTCCCAAAAATCCACCCAGCTGACGACCAACAGACCACTATAATAATGTAATGAGCCTTGAAAAAATAACGTCTTTTTCACTGGCTACACGTGGCGCTGATAATAGCATTATGTCGTTATTAGCTCATAGGAGGATGCTTGCTGGCCCTCCCCTTGATGTAATCCCTCTGCGTAATAGACAGAGAGGAAGGCTATTCTTTGGTTACTAGTTAAAGAATTGAGAAATAGGTATAACTATGCAGGTGCTTGCTAATTTTAAAGTTTAAGTCATTGTATTATTTTACTCAGGTAGCCAGGCAAACATATTCTTTGGATAACTAGACGAAGCTATGCTATTTGGAATTTTCGAATTTTTTGACTTATTAGAAAATCTGAAACTCGAGGTCTGTTTTAGGATTACAAAAATCGGATTTTTACGAAATGTTTCTCTTGATTTAATGTCTCTTTTCTTAGGATCATGCTGTGTTTCTGATTTTAGAGTTCCGTAAACCTAATTTTATCACGAATTTCTTAGCTGCTGGTTAGTGGCAATAACCATCTATCAAGATATAGACATAATCAATAGACCCATATCTACTACTAGTAATAATTATTATAACCGCGTCATACTCAACCTCTTATCAACTAAATTTTCTTAAAGTAATATATTGTGTGTTTCTTTCCACATATAACCCATCTGCCTTCAAAGCAAGAGTGAACAGGCATCTTCTAGGCACGCTTGCTCCATCATAGACCTCACCTATTAGGCGTGATCGAGGTCAAGAGCAAGCCCATTCGTCATTAAAAAAAAAAACAAATATTTTAGTTGTTCACGAGTTAGTCGAGACATTGAGTTAGTTAGACGTGTACATTGTACGTAAGCTTGTGTCAGTCGCTCCCAAGCTTACGCACACCAAAACAATATACACGTACATCTACCTACACAACTATGGCTCGCCCGCTCTCGTGAGATAAAACAAATATATCTGTATGTATTGACAACCCTGTATTGAACCATTCATTTTTATGGACGGCTTACTATTGTATTTTCTGGTTAGATCTTAACCGATACTGTCGTTATAACTGAGAGAATGGAGCTGTATTAATATAATCACTTTTATTGGGTAGATAATATTGTTCGATGTCGTTTGGCGCTGGACACACCAAAAAGACGTAAGACGAGGACGGGGCGTGGACATATGTATCTCCCGCGTCCTTTTCACACAAAATGTATAGAAGCGTCGCGATGCAAAACATATAAGAAGGACAGGGCGCGGACACGACGCTACCTCGGAAACTCTTAGTGAGAAACGTTTTAATAATTACGCATCTCCATTAACGAGTTTAGCTGTGGAATCCAATGGAGCATGCACAATAAGTTACTAGTACGTAACTTATAAGTAACGATTTTTTTTTGGAACAAAGTTCCTTATCGCGAGGTACGAACTTGGTGGATGGGGGGCTAGGCGAAAAAAAGTGTAAGATTTTTCCGTCACGAATTTCCGTCACGATCCATTGACATGATTTTTCATCCCCGTACAAAATATCTTTGACAAAATATTCCCGAACTTTGTTCCCAGCGAGAGCTCCACGACACTCACGCATTTTTATTTACCAAACCCTACCTATTCTTTTTAATCAACTATTTAGCAGAATATCTTTTTCTTCCAAAAAATAAAAACTTCTAAAAAAAGTTAGGAATGTATTAAAACTTACTAAACTTAGATACATACAAGATCTTACTACGTCGTTAAATACAATCTTATTCCTCGTGTCACTAGCACGACAATTGTTTAAATTTGGGTGGCCCAAAACATTACCACTTCCACAGCAATATAATAGGATTCTTTATTCGTCTTTTATAAAGAATTCTTTCTTAAGGTTGCTTTCTTTATTTTAAAATACACAGAATGAGTAACTGTGTACTATTTTTATCTACAAGTTATGAGTACAACAATGGCCCGTTTCTAGCCGTTTACTGTTATTTTATATTCAACATGGGGTTAAAAATATCGTGTATGTTTTTGTTTTATTATGATACAGTTTTAGGTTTATTTTACACAGAATGAATATTAGTACTTGGTTGCTTTATCGTTTTTATTATGGTTCCGTACCGAAAGGATAAAAACGGGACCCTATTACGAAGACTCCGCTGTCCATCTGTCTGTCCGTCTGTCTGTCACCAGGCTGTATCTCATGAAACGTGATAGCTAGACAGTGATAGCTAGTTGAAATTTTCACAGATTATGTATTTCTATTGCCGCTATAACAAAGAATATTAAAAACAGGATTAAATAAATATTTAAGTGGGGTGCCCGCACAACAAACGTGTTTTTTTTGCCGTTTTATAGATAATGTACGGAACCCTTCGTGCGCGAGTCCGACTCGCACTTGTTATTTACAAGGGTTCCTTATTTTTTGCGTCAGGCTGGCATTTTACCGTATAAAATTAAAAACTATTTTTTTAAATAATAGTGATCAAATACCTACCTTTTTAATACTGGCCAACATTACTGACAGATCTAGGTATTCTGCTCATACATCAATATTCTGATCTATCCATAACCTCTATCTTTTGCTACAACACTAAAATATTATTGATTTATCGTCAATTCTCCCCTATGATTGACAGCTCAATTAAAACTTCACCTCTGCAAGAAACACACCTGTCAGACGACTCAGACGAACAACTTAACTAGAAAAAACTACGTCGTAAACACTTTATACAGGGTGTTTCAGCAGTGCGTGGCCATATTTTAGGTGATGTTCTGTATCTGATACAAAAAAAAGAATGAATTGCAAAACTGAAACTAGATTTTTATTAACCGCAAAACAGTTTATTTGCTTTATAATAATATCAGATACAGAACATCACCCTATTATGAACATGATCTTCAGTATGAAATTAAAATAAAAAAGCCTTTGTTTCCCATTTCTCTTACTGTGACTTTTTAAATGTGTATATTCGAATGTACAGGTACAAAAAAAAATCAGTTTGAATTATCAAAATAGTAGCTTTTTACTAATTAGGTAGGTACATATGGGAGTATTTACGGAACTTATACCAAAAATAAAACATTTTATTTATCTGTCTCGTCTTTTGGTTCTGAAACGTTCTTTTACCGATTTTGACGGACCTCTCAAAAGTTTTTATGTTAGAAAAAGGATTAGGGTTCCGTAAAAAAACAAAATCCCATGAAAATACTTTTCACGCAAGCGAAGCCGCTAGCAAAAGCCAGCAAGTAAATAAATTCGATATAGTCCACAGTGAAACAATCATCAAAGTCAGGCCATAACATGTACTAATTCGCGAGGATGTCGTAAAGTCCCCTGTCTCCCCCTGTCACTAGGGCTGTCAGTGAACTCGGGCAGTAATTGAGACAATGACAACTTTTATTTTGACGTAACTGAAGTACTTGTTCTATGACGTTTGAGACTAGGGTGGCCTTTTATATACTAAATAGTACAAAGCTGATGAGTTTGTTTGTTTGGTTGAACCCACTAATCTCAGGAACTACTGGTTCGAATTGAATATTTTTTGAGTGTGAGATGGCCCATTTATTGAGAAGGGCTATAACATTATGCTGAGACAAATAGGAGCAGAGCATTATTAAAAAATGTGACGCAAACGAAGTGAATGCGCGGGTTAGCTAGTCTTTACATAGAAATAAAGTAACTTTTTAGTGGTTGTAAGCACTTTTGCTGAGGGTGTTATTCGATTCCAGAGTCACGCAAAAAAGTACATTACGTTTTCCATCTGGAATTTCTCAGTAACAGTACAGAGTTGGGATTTTGGCTCGGTTGATGACAATAGGCTTTCCCCTTTTAAATAGGTCTTAAACGTAACTGACAAAATTTAGGTTTACTCACTAGTAAGCCCACATTTTGCCAGTTACGCCTCTACTTAACCCTTTTGGCTATACATGCGTGGTGTTACGATGTGTCAATATAAGAACTATTTTTCAATGAACACAAATTTTCAATCGGGACTGAAAAAAAACTAAGAAATGTTTTGTTGGATTTTTTTTCTTTCAAAAGAAAAGACCTGTCAAATCAGCTCTTAATCAAATAGCGACATCAGTTTCAGGTAATTAAACCTGTAGGCTGTCTACAGTAAAGAAATCGTTAAAGCCATCGCGTAACATGTACTAATTCGAGTCAGGTCGTAAACTCCCCTGTCTCCCCCTGTCATTAGGGATGTCAGTGATAGGGACTTGAGAATTTTTCTATTAGTAAAAACCGGGTTACTAATTAGAACGCTCGCCTTGTTGAATGTCACTTGAATTGATTTCCAGACCAATTTTTTTACTCATTTACAATTATTAATATTGACAAAATATAAACACAATTACCAATATAAAATAGTAATGTTTGTTACCAATCTCAGTAACTGGATAATGGAAGTCCAATAAGATAAAATATTAAAACATAATGCAACATGCGCTGATGACGTCTCGTCGACGCGAGTCGCGAACCGAAGTGAGCCGAGTAGTATAGTAAGACGCTTCGTGTTTAAACTTCGGGACGCTTCGAGCCCTTTGACTCGGGCGACCGACAACGACTGAAAGTCGCCCGATGCGAACCGAGGTTGTACGAAGCAAACCGAAGTGCCCTTCTACACTATCGTATTCGCTCAACTTCGATCAACTTCGCAAGTATGTCGTCCCTCGGCAATCATCACATTTCCTAACACAAACGAATGCTAATTTCCATGTCCATCAATTATTAGATTAATTGTGTATTACAATTTGAAAATAAGTATTTTATTTTTATATAGTTCGCATAGAAATCAAAACAAAACAACAATAGGTAAGTACTTAGTTCTGAATTCAAATTAAAATTGATGGAAATGGAAATTAGCATTCGTTTGTATTCGGAAATGCGATGATTGCCGAAGGACATTAAGAAAATAGTTGTACTGTACATCTTTACACTTTTTCTAGGTACATAGAAGTCAGATAATCTGACACCAATCTTGCGAAGGCGTATCGTATCGGCTTGATCCTAGGTAGAGGAGGTTTCCTACATAATTGGGAAAAAAATACGCAGAATAATTGATGATTTTTGTTATCAGCCTTATAAGAGCCTAACCAAATCCACTCACTGAAAACCCCCGAACACGTTAAAATTCTAACATCCAATATCTCTATGGAACAATGAAAAAATATTTCCACAGTTTATGAGTACTTCTCTATTTCCGCCACCCCTGTCTGTCAGTAGCACCACCCCCACAAATACGTGACTTCATTGGAGAATTACGCAAATTAACTCGGCTGTGAACGTAAAAAATAACGTTACTCCGAACAAAACGTGCTTCATGTTCCGCTAAATTAAATTATGAGATGGGACTTAAAACTTTATGACAGCGAACGGAGAATAGTGTGTTGATGTTTCCTGTATTGTTTTTAGGGTTTCGTACCGAAAAGGTAACCAACGGAACCGTATTACTTAATAATTAGATAATAACAAGATTTCTTTATTAAGGCACCAAGTCCCAATATTAAAATTAAAATTATAATTAAAATTACACAAGCTTAAAAATACAAAACATTTGACAATCACTTACATTAAAATCATAAAAATACAACATTAAAATAGCCTCCACTGTCCATCCGTCCGTCCGTTTGTTTGTCAGCGGGCTGTATTTCAAGAACCGTAATAGGTAGACAGTAGAAATTTTAATATACATAGTTTGCGATTTTTTTTTCTTTGCTCTATAGCAGTTAAAAAACACCACCTTTAATATTACCACGCACTTCTTGAACACCCTGTACATGAGACTGTACAGAGGTATATATTTTTTAAGTCCAGCTTCCATAAATATATTGAGGCAGTTTTATTATTTTTCTAAATATTATAAGGGTGTTTATAATAGCCATATAAAATGAATCCCCCCTACATTTGTGTTTCAGAAAATCTTTCTTTTATTTCACTCAAACTACAATACTTTCCGTCTCCATATTTTATCAAATTAATTCAGATTCTTATGACCATTATGACATCAACACATTTTTCATTCACCCAAGTGTCATTGCACCATTTTTTTATGGATGGGAAATCATCAAATGACTCCTCCCGCTCTGGGCGGAGCGAAAGGGAGTGACAGACTTTTACTGACTAAAACCCATCCGTGCTCCTCGTAGTGCCTTTTGCTTTCTAGGGCTGCGGTAACTCTTTCGAACAAAATCCGCAACCCTGGTAGGCTCTGACCTAATGGGCCCCTTCTCCTATGCTGACATCTCTTTGAGGCGCGCGTGGAACACAACACACCGTCGACTCGACAACTGTCAAATCGTGTTGTCATTCATTCTTAGTTCAGGCTCGGGACTAATCGTAAGTCCATAGGTGATACGGAATAGAACACGCCCGACACTAAAGCCGAAACTACGGACTTCGGGCTAGAGTAGACCCCCTGGTGTCAATGCACCTAGGATTGGTATTGATCGTCGCAACTTGCCTCTTGAATTAGAGTACGTGCTAAAATATATACATAAAGCAGCCGTAGTTACAAGCAATTCATGTAATAGTGCCGATAACGACTCGATAGAATTAATATCGATAAGATTTTATTTCAATCGTGTGCTCGATCAATTTGAATTGTATCGATATTGCCGCCTTATGAGTCTGAACACAGCTGGTATATGTGAGTTGGTAGTTTATTGTCCAGGTACTGCTGTAGTGTTCTTAGTTGAAAGGAATTTTCATTAAGATTCTAGTGCTTAGATATATTTCAACACCGGAATGTGAATGGAACACACAATTCTGAAATAAATGTTAACGTTTTTACACATATAATTCACGGAGAACTGAGACCAATAATTTATTCAAATATTATGTTATGATAAAACAGGGGTGATATTTTTTTTATTTATGACATTTGCTTGAATAAATACTTCTGTCATTCTATAATTTTTCGATGGATTAAATTTTACTTTTTCGTTAGTATCTATTCGCCTCAAACGAGAATTAATTATTCTCTTAGTTTAATTTATTTATCTTAGCAGTTCCGAGTTACGCGCCGACACTGGCCACTGTATGAAATAATTATGACATATTTGTAATTTAACCTCTGGTAAACAACTGACTCTGTTAGCGAGTATTTAAGAGTATTTATGGTGGATAAATATGAAACTAACGATGACATAGATAAGGATTGGCGGTTTTTATTCCATTAGTATGCACTAGCTGCCACCCGCGGGTCCACCCGCGTGAATGTAGAAAATTATCCCAAGTAAACATACTCCCGGGATGAAATATCAATATGCTATGTGCTATTCCAAACTATAATCTACCTCTGTGCCAAATTTCATCAAGATCCATTCAGTAGTTTTTGCGTGAAGGAGTAACAAACATCCATACACACAAACTTTTGCGTTTATAATATTAGTAAGGATGTAACACTGTCGATATTTTGACCTCAACATCGACAGTATAACCCTAAACCCAAGTCGGCATTCAGCCTAACTAGTTGTGGCATGGACAAAGTGACACAGGACAGTCTGTGTTACCCCACAATCCAATTAGCGACTGGTCTACGCTGACCTAATACTATCGTTGTTTAACTGAAAAGGCTTCGTAGTACAGGTAACGACTGTCGTGGTTAATGTTATTAGTGAGGAATAGATAATTAGAAGGCTTAGTAGGATTACGGACTTAATGAAAGTACAGGGTGACAACAGCTTTCATGAAAGTGAATTATTTTGGGACAATAAACTGTCAAAAGTTACAATTTTTACTTTTAAATATTTTTTTTATGATTTATCCTATGTATATCAGCTACCCAACATCACCCTTAAATATAACCACACCTTTCTGAAACATTCTGAATAAATATAGGTATTTACAGAAAGAAAAAAGTATTTTATTGGGATATTATAAATTGCATATCAAGTAAATAATCGCCTATCAATACATACTCATAATTTATATTCTTTTTTACATCAAATAACTTACTTCACTACAAATAAACTAAATGTTTAACAAAACTCAAACTGCAGATAATTCGAAATCATACATCAATATGACATTACTTTTTTCCTCATAATGCAATACAGTTAAATTTATTTTTGTACAAAAATACTACATACATAGCATAAATACTAACTGCACAGCAAATTTTCCATATTTCATAGCAAAATAACTAACTTTGACTCAACATTGGGTATGTAACGATTGTTATATCAGGAGGAACTGGATGCAATCGGGACTTTAGGGCACTCCGACTCGGATAGGTTAGGTTAGAAGGGGATGGCGGGGTCGTGTGAGCGAGCGAAGCGAGCGAATAGGGCTCCTACTTCTGTGTGGTTTATTTTTTTATAAACCACACAGAAGTAGGAGCCCCGCGTGGCGGGGCTCCGTCGACCAAGCCCACCATCAACCATGCATAGAATATTTTAAGATTTGGCTAGGTCAATTCGATTTGTATAGGTCTATTAGATATAAGATTATTAGCTGTGCATTGATGAAAAAGCTTTTGCTTTAGGAAAAATCGCTGTACGCTGCGAAAATAAATTGTAGTGTGTTTAGTGATATTTTGAGTTGAATATTTTGCTGTGCAATCAGTAATTTTGATGGGAATTCGGAATCTTATTGCATAGAAAAAGGATATTTTTTGATTTGCGTTTAAATACTACCCTATTTTATTTGTGTGAAACATGGTTTACCAATATATCATCTCTAACAATGACAATATAATATATATTATGAAAATAAATGCTTTACTATGTTCATATAAATCGATAAATGTTGGGAACAGCAGATTTTTTTCATAAGAAACAACCAGAATCAAAGACAACCCTAACTGGAAATTTTTACTAGGTACCAGGTATTACATACTTTTAACCGTTATTTATTAAAATAATCATAAGGCACAATATCGATAGCAACGCTCTGTTTGTACACTGTCCCACCCACAATATAATATAATATTTTTATCTATATGCACTTACTTTCATGCCAATTGACCTATATTGCGTAGAAATCGATTTTTTCTGCTATTGTCATTTATCAGAGGAGCACGTAGCTAAATTATAACAGCCGCACAGTCCGATCTTCAAGGTTAAGCAACGCTTGTCGATGTTGGTCTGTGGATGGGTGACCATCTTATCATACCTAGTTTCCTCCGTGCCTCGGAAAACACGTTAAGCCGTTGGTCCCGGCTGTCATTTGAAGATCTTTGACAGTCATTACGAATTGTCAGAAGCCAGATAATCTGACTCCAGTCTTGCCAAGAAGTACCGTGTTACTCAGTTTATGGGTTGTGGAGGTCTGGTAGGCAGCCGCGCCACGTAAAGTACTGGTATTCAATGAATCCGGTTTGACTGGGAGCCGACCCCAATATAGTTGGGAAAAGGCTAGGCCGATGATTGTAATTTATCAGTTTGTGGACACTCAGTGCTCTATTATTAGGTATTTTATCTGATAAAGTTTTGCAACATGAATGTGTTAGGTGTAGGTTTAGTAATAAAATGGGTCTGACGCATACATTTTTGTAATTACGTTTTTTGCTAATCCGATCTGACCTAAATGGAGACATATTGATAACAATACTATGATTATTGTCTTCTACAATTTCATGATTTATCATATTACCATCCAAACTCTTCCAGGCACTATGTACAAATTAACTCTTACCAGTTGTCAAACTAATATGCCCGCGCGCATCATTTTGTTTCGTTTTTTTTTTTTTTTTGGATGTAACAATATCTTCCAGCATAGTTTTAATAGTAAACTGTATAGTAATATAAATGATTTTTTCGACATGTAATCTTTCATGATGTCCTTATTACGAAAAACAACCCAACAAGCCAACACTAATGTAATATTTCTAATTCTTGGCCTATATTTTTTTTTGTAACTTTCATCCTTATTTCCTTCTGACAAATACCTTTTTGTTTCATTTCAATATTTTGTTACTAAAATGTTGTTTTGGTGTAGAATAAAAAAAACCGGCCAAGTGCGAGTAGGACTCGCGCACGAAGGTTTCTGAACCATCTTCTTCTTCTTCTTCTTCCTCTTCTTCTTCTTATAAATAAAAATCAATTGCTGTACGTTAGTGTCGCTAAAACTCGAGAACGGCTGGACCGATTTGGCTAATTTTTTTTATTTTTATTTTCTTTATTTAGGTAACCAACAGCGATACCTACTTAAAATGTATTACAGATTATTCGTATTACAATTTTAATATGGCGAATAATAGGTTTCCCTGTGTAACTAGGATTCAATATACGAACGGACTAATAGGATAATTAAATGACAATACCGATATTACCTAAAGTGAAGTTAATAATTAAATTTTGAAAAAGTGATACAAACAAGAAAGAGAGATTGAAAGATTGGTTGTCATTTGCCTTCGTTTATAGTTTCTATTATTTGTTTTTTGATATTGTAATATTAGTGGAAGTCCAGGGAAGGTTTAAATGGTGAGGAAGTCTGGAAAAAAGATACCTCCGAGCGAAGCCGGGGCGGGCCACTAGTTATCTATAAAAACGGCAAAAAAATCATGTTTTATGTATGGGAGCCCCTAAATATTTCTGTTATTCAGTTTTTTAGTATTTTTTGTTATAACGGTTACAGAAATAGATCATCTGTGAAAATCTCAACTGTATAACTATCACGGTTCATGAGATACAGCCTGGTGACAGACGGACGGACGGACGGACGGGCAGCGAAGTCTAAGTAAAAGGGTCCCGTTTTATCCTTTGGGTACGGAACCCTAAAAATCATAAACAAAAAGCCATTCCTCAAAGAAAAACTGACACCATGTACCCAAAACATTAGGTTAAAATCTCCAAAACAGAAATGATAAATTACCTCGTAATAATTCTTCATTTAAATATAAAATCCCTACCTTCTACCAACATTGGCCATCTCATTTACATGTATGTACACACTGGCCGCCAAATGGGACTTTAATTAAGTACCATAGTAAAATGTGGGACGAAAATTCGGAACAAATAAAATGGCGACTCTGTTTTATTGGTTTAGGATACATTGTTTAATTTACATTCGTAATTTTGTGGCGACTTTGATATGAGCAGTTGGAGAAGTCTTGTTTTTGTCATTGTGGAAAATAATAAAAAGGGGCCACAGATTGTTCAAACGTCCATTCCAACCTACATAACTCAAACCTTACAACTGGTAACATATTGAAGAATAAAAACCGGCTAAGTGCGAGTCGGACTCGCGCACGAAGGGTTCCGTACCATTATCTACAAAAAAAAAACGGAAAAAAAAATCACGTTTTTTGTATGGGAAATACAAATATAGGTAATAACTACCTACTATTTAAATATTTATTTTATTCTGTTTTCAGTATTATTTTGTTGTTATAGCGACAACAGAACTAGGTACATAACGTGTGAAAATTTCAACTGTCTAGCTATCACGGTTCATGAGATACAGCCTGGTGACAGACGGACGGACTGACGGATGGACAGCGGAGACTTATTAATAGGGTCCCGTTTTACCCTTTGGGTCCGGCACCCTAAAAATGCATCGGGTTGAACTGCAAGCCGACCCCAATTTAGTTGGGAAAGGCTTCCGCAGATGATGATGAGTCTTTGATGGAGTCTTTCTTCATTATACTATAGACTTCTCTCGTGTCACAACCGCTTCATTTTGATATTTAACGACTTTCTCATCGTTAAAGTGGTATCCATTAAATGTCTATGAGATTTTCTCATCTCGTGATATTCATGATCTTTCGAACGAAGCGTAGCTGTTTATTTTATGAGCATATTAACTTTTGCCCGCGTACGAAACGGGCATACGCCGTTTCCGTTCTCGTAGGAATTTCGGGAAATCCTCTCTTACTGCTCCCCTACACTCCTCAAGGAACATTCATGCCACATTTCAGCTTTCTACGACCAGTAGTTTCGGCTGTGCGTTATCTGTCAGTCACACAGTCACCAGTAACGGAACAGTTTTAAATACATTATTGATATTTAAAATGTGTCTTTGTGCTCATCATTATACCTGACATCTGCAGTACCTGCACTTAAAATGTAAAAGCAGGCGATTACGGAGTTGCCTCATAGTACCTGAATGATAGTTACACTTATTCCTTTTAGGTTTTGAGTATCACGTGTGACGTATAAAAAATATAATACTGATACAATTACATTAGGCTTTTTCTGTAATCACTTAGCTTTATTAAGCCACTGTTTCTCGTTCAATGTAATGGTTTTGTACATTTTTTTTTTGCTTTTTTTTAAACTTTGCCCTTCACTAGGAATTTCTCCTGTATCGTGGGTACGTTTACAAACATACAAAGATACATACACAAACAGCCAGACCCGGAGCAACTATCTGTAGGCCATACAAATATTTGTTCCGTGCGGGAATCGAGCCCGCGACACGCAGCGCAGCAGCCGATCGCTCAACCACTGCGCCAACCGTGTCGTCAATATAATAATGTCTAATTTCAAATGAATTAAATTTAATTAATTTTAAATAATTTCTAAATAAATAATTTCTGGAAAAAATGAAGATTATTATTATCTATATTTGGTTAAATAATAAAAGTTTTTTAATGAAAAAAAAAAACAAAACATTGGGCTTAAAAAATCCGAGATAGGAGCCATTTACAAAAGCTTTATTCATGCAACTAACATTACGCCTACAGCCGGCGTAGATCCCTAAAAATAAAATATCAGAAAAGATAGGAACGTAAACTGTCATCCCCCGGGTGGACAGTGATAAATTATTCACCATCTCATCCCAGGATAGCTCCCAAAACATTGATATTACAAGATCTGTCCACCAAAAGGAATTATTGTTTTTCACAAATATCATTTTGTATATTTTATGTAGATGTATTCAAATTGTGAGATATTGGATGAGAGGTATCGGGTTTTGAAGGAATATTGTTATTATGGTGCCAGGTTGGTTTTATATCAGTTGTTTTGGCTTCCGTAATCCTTAAATTCTTCAAAAACATGGTTAGTTAGGTACCGTAGGTCTTAGGCCATTTATGGCATTATAACTATATTTCTATTGTTAATACTGAGGAAACTTTTACTTTACTTAATTAATTGATCTCTGGGAAAATAAAGGGCTTTTTTTTCATCATGACGTTACTGCAATAAGCCAAAACAAGTGGAGTTACGTATCATCATTATCATCATCATCACCATATCAGTCGAAAGACGTCCACTGCTGGACATAGGCCTCTCCTAAGTGCACAACAACCGGTCCAGTGCGTCTTGCATCGATCGGCTACCAGCGACCCTCACCTGGGGGTCTACTCTCTAAGCCCGAAGTCCGTAGTTTCAGCCTTAGTATCGGGCGTTTTCGTTTAGAGAGTAGACCCCCTGGTCATCGGTTCATCTTGTGGGAGGCCTTTTCCGGTACGCTGTCGCCACTCCAGAACTTTTCGGCCCCATCTACTATCTGTTCTGCGGGCAATGTTCCCTGCCCACGTGGATTCATGTACAGTTTGTAACAATAAGCTCTCTATATCTAAAGATCAAAACAATAGTTTTCCATTTAAAAAAAAAACTGTTCCCCGCATAATATTGAGTTATGCGAGCAAAACTGTACTGTACTGCGGATATTTTTCTTTTTTGAGAGTTGATTTTTGCATAAATCGTGTCTATGACGCTTAGAAAAAAAAAATGGATCAAAAAATCACGTACAAAGCATAGCATGTAGCCATATTAAATAAAGAAAAAGACGTAATAAACCCTTACAGATTGTATACCACCCTACACCTAGACCCGTACGAAACACAGCAAAAACAACATACCTACAAAAACCGGAAAACCTCGCGTAAATTGCCAATCAAGGGCTAGAAACATTTTCTCTACAACACTTTTAAAATCGTACAGGATGTTTTATTTCATCTATTTATGTTATTATTCATTTCATTTCATTTATTTATGTTACTAGCTTAGCTAGCTTTTGCCTGCGGGTCCACCCACGTAGCTGTCGGTTATCGCGTAAAAAAGTAGTCCGATGTCCTTTTCCATATCCCAGGCTATATATCTGCCAAGTTTCATGACGTTCCCGCGACCGTTTTAGCGTGAAAGCGTAACAGACAGACGGACAGATATACTTTCGCATTTATAATATTAGTAGGGAAGTAGGGATAGGGTTGATTTATTGTTACATTTATTCACTTTCTTAACTTATTTTATACCTTTTAAAATATTTCTTAAAAACACATATAAAAATTCTAGCACAACGGTATCGGGAACAGGGTCTAAACTATCGTTGGTCAGGGCTCCAGAGAGAGGATCCTCTTAACAATACGAGCCGTGTCCAGAAATACTGCTTTCTGAATCATTAATAATTTAATTTATTATTATGTTCCCGGCCGGGTTTGCGATAGAGAATCGAATCTCGCTGTATATGGAAGGATTAATAACTACACCAATCACGGCGCGGATGGAATCTGTGGGAACGATTAAAAATTTACGAGATATTACGAATTTTAAGTGGATATTCGCGTAATCGAAGTTGTTTCCGTATTATTGAGAGTATAATCTGATTAAACTGGCGAATAATTGATGGTTGTAGATTTCGTTACTTGGTTTCGGCTTAATTGAATATTTTAAAAGGAAATTGGTTAAGTAATAAGTTCATCAGTATCAGCTTTGATCATTGAGTGTTATATAACGTAAAGGGGATTAAGGGTTTGATTATAATATTAGTAGCTACTAACCATAGTACCTAGATCATCATCATCTGCCTAGCCTTTTCTCAACTTTATTGGGGTCGGCTTCCAGTCAAACCGGCTGAATTCCAGTGTTTTTACATGAAGCAGCTGCCTACCAGACCTCCACAACCCATTAACTGAATAAAACGGTACAGTACGGTCAGATTTTCTGTCTTCTGACAATTTGTAACGATTGCCAAAGATCTACAAATGGTTTTCTTCCACTATAAGCTACTAAATTTCGATTATTTTATATTAAGCAAAACTCATAAGATAAACCTAGTCTCCCACTAAAACAGATGCCAAGAAAAAACGGCTGTTTAACGCTCTCGCAAATTAAATCGTTTCATGTCTATAAAGTGTCTATATAAAGGCGTTACTGCCGCATAAATTTATTTAATGCTGAGTGAATGAATAAATCATAAATGTGTTTATTCAGTAGTCGTTTTGATTATGAATTCTTCCTTACTTATTCTTTGTTTCAATTTGAAATAAATTGTGTCTAATTGTTGTATAATTATCATGAATTCTTTTTGTTGGGCAATTTTAACATACCTCAAGAGGTATGTTAAAATTGCCCAACAAAAAGAATGCGAAATCTAAAGAAGATCAAAACGCTAAAGGTCAAGACCTTTAGCGTTTTGATCTTCTTTAGATTTCGCATTTGCTGAGAATTTATTTTGTTATCCGAATCATACTTGACATAAAATATTAGTTACACCATCAAAACGCCTGAATCGGTTGCAAAACAGCTACAGTTACAAGTTCGTACCATATCGCTCATACCAGAAAACTAGGACAGAAACATCAATTTGGAAAGAGGCACCTGACTGCAAAATTTCCATCCAAGCTATTGACATATTTAACCCAGAATCATGAGCCAAGGAAGTGACCTAGAAATTGACAGATTACCACGAAGCAGAAAATACGAAATGGAAACTAAGATCACTAGTTTCCTGCCAGTCCTGCGGATTTTGTTCAAAAGAGTCACCGCAGCTCTGGAACGCAAAGGGTATTAGGAGTAACACGGATAGGTTTTAGTCACTAAGATTCTGACACTCCTACCCGCTCCACCCAGAGCAGGAGTCATTTGATGATCACCTAACCATAGAAACCATAACCCCAACACAAATACACATCTAAAACTTATAAACAATACATTAAAACAGTCGTTATTTATAACAACCATTCACATTCCTAAAGTTCTACCTCTTGAAATGTAATCGAAGAGTATTCTCCATTGAAAACTTTGCAGACGGTATTCCTTTAATTACAGTTTTAGTATTAATTGATTTCGTTGAGAGTTCGCCCCCTTATGAAACTAAAATTGAACTCAAGTGGCTCATAAAGGTGCAGACGGAAGATATAAAAGCAGTTCGGTGCTTATTAAAATTGGGATAGTTTTGAGTACTTAATATTGTTACAGTTTTAAACATTTTGGCGGTTTGCAACCCTGACACTATCGTAAAAAACTACTAATATCGCTCACCTAGTAATATATTGGCACATCTACGTTTTTCACATTTTACAGAAACGAGGATCAAAGATTTTATAAATTGTAAAAATGGATTTATGGGTTTATTTTACATTTTTTTTACTGATTTTATGGGTTTGGTAAAAAAATGTAAAATAAACCCATAAATCCATTTTTACAATTTACAAAATCTTGATCCTCATTTCTGTAAAATGTGAAAAACGTAGATGTGCCAATATATTACTAGGTGAGCGATATAGTCTCGAAGTAACAGCCAATAAATTAGGATCCATTTATATTAATATGTGGTGATTGGTAACAAGGCTTAATAGTTGTAAGCTTCTCTTTGTGTTGTTTAGTTTAACTCTCTTCGTCACGGTTCGTTCCTGTAACTAATTTTTTTTTATTGTCTTTTTATCAGACAATCAAGTAACTTCTGTAACTCATACAACGTGTAACAGAATAATTGCAATACCTTTTAAGGTCATTGTACTCATCATTAAGATCAAATCGGAGCAGCACTGAAATTACAAAAAATCGACGGCTCCATACATTTCTGTACGCATAACTCGACACAATGTACTGAACAGCTGAATTTTTTTCGCGAATTTGTGTATGGTCTTAAAGTTAAAAGTTGTTCATAATGATGAGTACAATGACCCTTAAGAGGTATTGCATTTGTTCTGTGACACGTTGTATAGTGTTCATAATTAAGTGTATTCTATTCTATTAGCTATCCTGTGTGTGTTCCGTATGGTGTCGGACGTAAAAGAATAGCACCATCCCATCACTTCCGTGGGTGTCGTAAGAGGCGACTAAGGAACTCACCAGAGAATGGGCAGCAGCATTATCTGTAGGTACATTGCTACAGCTACACTGCGATCGCCAACCCGCCTGCCAAGCGTGGCGATTATGGCTTACCCCCCCCCCTATTTGCGGGAGGTCTATGTCCAACAGTGGAGGTATTCCGGCTGATATGATTATGATGATGATGATGATGCTGATCTGTCCTGTCGTTAAGGGAAGTGGAGGTTTTCTTACTCATTCACCGTTCTTCTCTGATTAATTTCTTGTCTTGGAATCCCAGACAGTTGAATTGTTTGTCCGAGACTCGATAAACTTCATTGCATCGATGTATTTCTGGTCGATGCTACCATTGATTCTGGCTTTCAGATGTTACATTGGTTGATAATAGTGCTTGTGACATTAAATAGACTGGTTTGTACAGTAATTTGCACGCCCTCGTGATTTCTCTAATTTACAACTATTACAAAAGAAAGAACTTCCCCCTTACGTGCTAATGCTATTATTCATCACTGTAGATGGAACTACACTGGACGAATAGCATGACAACATAATAATATAACATGATTTAAGAGTGTCCGTGGAGTTTCTTGCACGTTCTTCTCCATAGAGATCTACGCTTTGGAACGTGCAAATAGATTCAAGTTTTTGACTGACCGACCTTGGGCTCTAGACAAGTGACATTCTGTCAACGGTAGCGTGGCGAAGGCGATTATCAATACGTCAAAAATCTATGAGATTGACAGATGCTACCGAAATGCCACGTGATCAAATTCCTACATTTTGGCATTTCGACAGTCGTATTCGCTAATTGAATGGCACATTGTGTAGGACCTCTAGAATGATGATATCTGAATGGCTACGGTGTAAGAAACACTACAATAAAAAAACAGCTATAGTTGTTTTATCTCACGAGTGCGGGCGAGCCATAGTTGTGTAGGTAAATGTACGTGCAAATTGTCTTAGTGTGCGTAAGCTTGAGAGCGACTGACACAAGCTCACGCACACTAAGACAATGTGCACGTACATTTACCTACACAACTATGGCTCGCCCGCACTCGTGAGATAAAACAACTATATAGACGTTTGGTAGAAAGACGGAATGCAGCTGTGCAAATTTAAAATTAAACGTATTTTTAAGGTATAATTTGCATGTGTGATAAAATAATAACGTGTGCCATCACAATATTTTGGGAAGCATTTAATAAACTGTTAACATCATATCATCGGTCTAGATGTGACACCTCGTAACTGCAATTTTTTGTTAAAAATTTCAAATAATAATTCTGGAGTTAACTCGTAAATGCCTCCTGGATTAGATAGGTACTATACATTTGATAGAAAAAAACCGGCCAAGTGCGAGTCGGACTCACAGAGGGTTCCGTACCATTACCTATAAAAAAAAATCACGTTTGCTATGTGGGATCCCCACTTAAATACTTACTTTATTCTATTTTTAGTATTTGTTGTTATAGCGATAACAGAAATACATCATCTGTGAAAATTTCAACTGTCTAACTATAACGGTTCATGAGATACAGCCTGGTGACTGACGGTCGGACGGACGGACGGACAGACAGGCAGTAGAGTCTTAGTAATAGGGTCCCGTTTTACCCTTTGGGTACGGAACCCTTAAAAAACTCGTAAGATGTACTAGTATAGATAGGTCTTACGGGATTACACCAGATAAAGTTAACAAAAGATGCGTATTATAGTATCTTATTTGTAAAAAAGTTTTTGTCTCTCCAGAAAAGTTCATCAGTTTTCATATTATGATACGAGATGTCACATCTAGACCAACGATACAAAATCTCATAAGGTTATAGTAAATCTTGTGGATGTTAACGATAAGGCCACCTTTTGAGTCAGCCATGATTTATCACCATGACGCGGATGTATCGAGCCCCTTGCATTAGCCATTAATATATCTTATACAAGTTTCACTGTTAGCCTTACTGTTGATAATAAATCTCGTTTATTGTAAGAGGTTTCTAAAGAAATTTCATAATTTCTGAAGAGAAAATCAACTAAAACCAACAGTCATTCTCACAAGAAAACTTGAAGAGCAAAATCTGTTTATTTTGAAATCGTCGCCCCCAGTTCTTAATAAAAACAATATAAGTACAGAATAACAATTTCATCCAAAGAAAACAGAGTAAAAGCCGTATTAACATAGGTACCTACCTAAAAGGAAACCCGCATGAATCGACAAAAATAATGTTGCCAAAGAAAATATTCGAAGTTTTTCCCTCTTTTTCTAATAATCCGACCTTTTTGTTACAGGATGAGGGAGTATGTGGAAGAAAATGAAAAAAACGACCCACTCATACACGCTCCCGACAAGAAAAACAACCCTTGGGCTGAAAAAGGGAAGTGCATCATTATGTAATCATACTATACATAAGTAAAATATCACCAAAATTCTAAAATATTCAGTTAAAGACTATGGATTCGAGTCTGGTACATTCTGACCGACAAGAGCAGAACATTATCGAAGATGCAGATGGTGAAGAGATTACTGCCAGACAATATGAAGATAGAGAGTAACCACCAAACACAGAGCCAAACGTCGAATGTTACTTTAATTTCATTATTATTTTGTTTATGTAGTTTTTGTTCCCAAACGAATCTAGTCCCTTATAATTCTAATGTAAAGAATGTACATTTAGACTGTGCGCGAAGCAAGGATGTACTTATGAATGTTTTTGTTAAAAAATGAAGTTTTAAAAATGGTTGTAAATACGTTAAATTTTGTATTTCTAGTAATAGAATGTTTGGACATGATACTATCGGTAGAAGTTAATGGGAAAGTTTAAATGAATGAGATAAAGAAATTGTAATGTGGAAAGTGTAAGCTAATCTTAATTGAACGTTGACAACCGAATATAATTTATTTGAAGTAAAACTTGACGAGTATTACCTTGAAAATTGTTTAGAATATATTTTCTATAGAACCCATGCAGTTCCATACGAATATAAGCAACTTCCTTTTCATCTGTTTGTATGGATTTGGGATGGATTCTATTAAAACCAGGCTAAGTGTCGAATGTCACTTCGTCTGGTTTCAGACAGACTTTGCCACAAGTTTAAGGATAAAATAAAAGTTAAGTGTGAAGATTCTCTGAGCTCACGAATCTTCGTATTTAATAAAATATAATGTTAAACTATAGGGATAATCACAACTTAATACATATTCGCTGAATCACAGAATAGAAAATGTTAAAATATTGGCAATAAAGGGAATGTAGAAGAATAAAGTTAAACGACTAAAAAAAGGTAGAGAAGATGAAAAAAAAAATTGTAAATTTAAGAGTAATGCAACATAATCTTGTTTGAAACTTATTATTAAGCTGGTTAGGGTACTTTTTTATGAACACGGTACATTCCACAGTGCCATTGATCTAGTTGCTTCTAGCTATTAGCTATCTTCTACTCTCCTGTTCTTAATATAATCGCTACTAAGCAAATCTATCATTTATTTCCCGCTCTCTAACATCTATGATTTTATCCAAACACCTAACAATTAAGGATTTAAAACTCAAGACAATCAAAATACAATTTAAAAGATCTAGCACTCATTTAGCTTAGTATAATTCAAAATTAAACCGATGGAATTCTACCTAAGTCATTGAAAGTTAACTTATAAAGCGATACGTAGTTTCCATATAAATTTCTTCTAAATTCGTAATCTAAGATAACTGCGACTGTACCCCAAAATTGTTTGTGAACAATTTCAATTCGGATCGGAGCAATTTTGATGGTCACAGTCCGCGTAGCGCTACTAATCTAACATTTCAATTAAACGGATTGAATTAAATCCTAATTTTTGATTAAAATAGAAAATTTAAACTTACGCACTGTAGATAATTATAGATTAACAAAAAAAAATTAAATCTAACTTTAAACTTAAAAAAAAACTCTTTTAAAATTTAAAACTATTTCCTCTACCATATCTAGACACGGTGTATGGAAAATCATTCTGGCTGTGAAATGATTCTTTATTTATTAATTTAGATGTCTCGTCGCCAGTAACACGGCATCTTACACTTACAACACCTGCTTCGACAGTAACACCACGCGGATTGTTTTCTCCAAACATCACAGCTTTTTCTTCAGCGTCATCATCTATGGAACCTATGTCAATTCTTTATACGTACTCTCCTATGTTATCTTCACTGGCCATTTCTGCTTCCCGTGGTATATTTTGTTCATCTTTCTACTCACATATGTTCAACTATACTTTAGGCATAAAATAGTTATTAAAAAGTTAGTATCTTTAGCAAGTAAAGTAGTGTTAGCTAAGTAACGAGAAATCAACAGTTGTTTGTTAATCAATATAATAAAAAATGCAATTCAGAGATTTAACCTTAGAATAATAATAAACTGTTTAAATTAAATTTAGTGGATGTTAAGGGAACTTATATAAATGAAGTGGCAATTTCTGTCATTGGTTTCTGTGTTAGCGAGTCGGGGAATTTTCAAGGTAGTACTTTTATAATTATTTTATGTTTTTTTTTTGTAATAATTTTATTTCCTTGTTATACTATGTTATTGAACCAAAGATTTTCACGGACTAAGGTCCTGAAATTAATGACTATTACGCTATCAACTGTCATAATAAAATTTTATCACCGACGTCTTAGTCGTTAAAACGTCTAAATGTTTCACTTAATTACCTTCATTTAATTTATTAAGATTAAGTAATAAACTGTAATTTTTAATGGATTTATCCGTTATTAACTAGGTAAGAGTGATATTGGAAATGATTTTTTTAGAATCAATAGCTGTAAGATATCGTATGTTATTATTAATTATGTAATCAGTAATCACTGAAATAAATGAAAATCTGTAATGTGTAAAGTTTTATTGAATTCTCATAAATCAGACAGACAATGTTCACATTTTCAAGGGGCGTTCGCTAACTTTCAAAAACGGCTCTAATTTCCTGATATTTTGACAATTATTTTGAAATTGATTGTAGCTGAGATGAAATTAAAACTTGAATTTTAACGCTTTTTTAAACAGAAAACAGAGTTGGCTTTCTAAACACAAATACCATCTGTAACAAAATAAATCATAATTAAATTATATTGTGATTCTCGAAATTGCTAAATCTAACGAAGCAATTAAGCTAAAATGCACTGACAGGCGGATTGTTCTGCGCCAACTAGAGCCCTTGCAACTACTGAACTGAAAAAAAAAACAGTTCGTAACCGCCTCGACTAATCTATGCACTACCCCTCAAAAGTATTTGACCACCCAGAAAAGAGTCCCCATATTTGGATGTTTGAATAAACGAAATAGCTTCATAATAATTTTAATTATTTATAAGCAATGCCTTACACTCTCTGCTCTTGATAACCGCAAGAGAATCAAGGTTACCGACATAGCCCGAAGAGAATTGAAGTGGCTGTGGGCAGGGGCACAGATATCATCGCAGAACAGGTTGATGGGGCCGAAAAGTTTGAAGGCCTGGCACTAGGTGGACCGATAACCTGGTGAAGGTCGCAGGTTGCAGATACGAAACGCACAGGACCGGTTGTTGTGGCGATACTTGGGGAAGGCCCATGTCCAGCAGTGGACGGCTTTCGGATGATGTGATGATTACACTCATCTATGCGACTTTTGTTATGAATGACGGCCTCACAAAATACAGGTGGCCAAATACTTTTGAGCGGTAGTGTACGTCCCTCTGTTGGAGGTTTTTCTCCTACAGAGAGACTATAATTATATCCTATTTTTTTATGGATAGGAAATCATCATATGACTTCTTCCGTTCAGGGTTGCGGATTTTGTTTGAAAGAGTTACCGCGGCCCTGGAAAGCAAAGGGCACTAGAAGGAGCACGGATGGGTTTTATTCAGTAAGAGTCTGACACTCCCTCCCGATCCACCCAGTGCTGAAAGGGTCATGTAATAATTTAACATCCCTAAAACAAAATGTCTCGTCTTTATAACAGCCTCGGTTTTGGCTCAGCCTATTCCGCCTCGGGTGCAATTTAAAAGTTTGACCACTAGTATCTAAATCTACTTACTATTATAATTGCAAAGGAACAGAAGAAAACTCATCAAAGTACTTCAATAAAGAACTACAAGGTACTTCAGGAATCTTGAAATCCGTTTACCAGCATAAGTATAAAAGTTAGTACTATAACAATATTCTTAAAGAAAACAGCTGCTTTTTTATCGAGAAACTAGTAAAAGTTTATAGATATAAGGGTTGCATAGGTGCTTTGAGTAATAGTCTAGCAATCTGATACCAAATAGTTTCATAGAAGGGTTCGAACATTTTTAGCTGGCATAGCCATAAACATTTTTTTTTTCGAAATCTCGGTGCACGGTGAAACATTATGTATGGATGGAGGACACTTATAACAAATAATAATTTAAAAATCAAACCGACTGTAAAACTGCGATTTATTTGGTAGAATTTTACAGTGGTAGAACAGTACTTTTCCAGGACGAATTCTTTCACAAAGAGCTTCTATTCGCTATGGCTATTGATTTCGACATATGAGTAGATTCCCACCGTCCCTAATGACAGCGGCTATTGATTGAAATGATTTGATTGGTTACCAGAGCTATTAATAAACTTCTTTTGATAGACTAATTTAGCGCACTAGTTGAATAATTGAGTAAGCAGACCGCTGTGTCTCATGAAACGTTCAACGTGGACGGAAATACAACGTGTAACAGAATATACGCAATACCTTTTAAGGTTGAACTAGTCGCGGGCTCGAACTTGCTGCTAAGCGTGGCCAAAAAGCACACTGTCTCACCGGGAATCGTGCCCGCAAAGACAATTTCAGTGATGAGCATTTAGATGCTAGTCTAAACGCACAATGTCTATTTTCCACGCTCAAAACACCGTTCCGAACGAAAACAACGTAAGACGATGCACGAAAATTCTATTGGAAGGTTGAGTTTTATGAAAAAACCACTTAATAAATCCGTAACAAATAAAATTTATTGAATTCTTCTACAATTGAGGTTTGTCGGTGCCGACTTTTTTTTTGAGATTTTACACTTCTTTTGTTACTTATTTACGCCCGAAGTTGCGTTAAAATTGGCAAAAAAAGCGAATCTTTGTTGGCTTTTTATTTTACTATTCTGTTTCCGTACAAAAAAAATTAATAATGAGATAAAACGATATCATGCTTGCTTTTGAATGTATATTGTCAAACAGTGGAGTAATACCCCCCCGAAATTTGTATGGACAAAATATCGAAGAGTGTAACCTTAATAAGTCATTGTACTTACTAATCATTATAAACTACTTTTACTATAGGAGCAACCCTGAAATCGCAAAAAAAGAAATCAGCTGTTTAGTACAAACAATTTTGTCAAGTAATGCGCACATTAGGGATGGAGCAGTCGATTTTTTTTTCGTGATTTCAGTGTTGGTCCCATAGTAAAAGTTGTTCATAATAGTGAGTACAATGACCACTTTTCAGGTATTGCGTTTATTCCGTTATACCTTGTATATGGGCTTAACTTCACTTACGTGACAAAAGTTTTACTTATTTTTATTTACTTTAGTCTAAACTATTATCTAGTTATTATTTTAGCATATGTATGTATTTTATTAGTATTATATATTTCATTATTATTTCCAAAATAAAATTATATTTTAAATCTTATTTATTTGTTGTACACCTACCACAGTGTAGTCTTTTTGAGCCAAAGGTTGACTGGTAGAGAATGCCTTGTTGCATTAAGTCCGCCCATGTACCACTATTGTAGGTACATAGAGTTTAAATAAATAATAAATAAATAAATAAACTTCTAGGCAGGCTCCATCGTCGACCACATCATTGCTGACAAAGACAAAGACATTTATTCGCAAATATGGGTAAGTAATAATGGAGATGTTGTACAATCATGTAACAGTGGTATATTACAGTTTTTGTATCACCATATTTTACCTTTCGGTATGCAAATATAATAACACATTACAACTAAATAATAGTTATTTATGATATTAGTGCGGTAAGTTGGTTTTTACAAACGAGTAGATGAATGTAAGCACGAGACAAAGTCGAGGGCTTACCATAGTCACGAGTTTGTAAAAACCAAATCCGCACGTGTGTCATACAACGTTTTTCGACACATTTGCGAGAAAACAGTACAATAAGTTATGAAATAAAAAAAATTGTCTTTAGAAATCAGTAGGAAAGTCGCAACAATCTTTGACGTTTCTAATATGAAAATGGCGCGAATTTGCAAAGGGCGCCACATGCGCGTGGTGAAAATTAGAACCAAGTCTTTCATTTATTTTTATTTATCTTCTCTCATTTTCTCTTTAATATTAAAACGAGACAAACGTATACAGCAAAAGCACTTCCAAGGAGGTTCGAATCGGTTCGATCATTCAGCTTTATATTATTCTCGTGATGTGAAACTCCTTGGTGGAATTCTTATTAACTTTTATGGAAAATTAAAAAAAAAACTGTAAAGAATATGCGCACGGCGCTATACAACGGAGTTTGCGGTAAAATATGTACTTAGGTGAGAGTACCTATTTATCCCGCACGTTCCATTGTGTGGTGCATAATTTTTAACTTTCGAACGATGCATACAGGCTTCTTAAATGCATTTTTTGAGCAAATGTGTAAAAAAAAAATAAACAGCTATATTAACAGAGATCAAGTTATCACAAAAATATTAAATTACTTAATATACTTAAAATCACGTTTGAACTAACTAAATGAATAAAAATAGCCTCATTTATATTACATTTTATCCAATAAATATTCTGAGACACTGTAATAAGCTTTTTGTACCAAAAAACGTTTAAATCCTTTTTTAAATATATTAGGGGTGGGTGCTTCCTTTATAGATTTTGGGAGATGGTTGTATAAACGGGGCGCCGTATAAAATATGCTATTATTTAAAAGTGTGGATTTATTTTTCGGACAACAGATGTTACCTCTGTGTCGTTTACTTACTACTTTACAACGGATGGGTTTTAATCAGTAAGAGTCTGATACTCCTTTCCGCTCAGCCCAGAGCGGAAACCATTCGATAATTTCCCATCTGTAAAGAAAATAACTTTTTCAACACATTTGCTCAAAAAATGCATTTACGAAGCCTGTATGCATCGTTCGAAAGTTCAAAACTATGCACCACACAATGGAGCGTGCGGCAAAGTAGGTACTCTCACTTAAGTACATATTTTACCGCCAACTCCGTTGTATAGCGCCGTGCGTATTCTTTACGGTTTTTTTTTAATTTCCATAAAAATTAATAAGAATTCCACCAAGGAGTTTCACATCACGAGAATAATATAAAGCTGAATGATCGAACCGATTCGAACCTCCTTGGAAGTGCTTTTGCTGTATACGTTTGTCTCGTTTTAATATTAAAGAGAAAATGAGAGAAGATAAATAAAAATAAATGAAAGACTTGGTTCTAATTTTCACCACGCGCATGTGGCGCCCTTTGCAAATTCGCGCCATTTTCATATTAGAAACGTCAAAGATTGTTGCGACTTTCCTACTGATTTCTAAAGACAATTTTTTTTATTTCATAACTTATTGTACTGTTTTCTCGCAAATGTGTCGAAAAACGTTGTATGACACACGTGCGGATTTGGTTTTTACAAACTCGTAACTATGGTAAGCCCTCGACTTCGTCTCGTGCTTACATTCGTCTACTCGTTTGTAAAAACCAACTTACCGCACTAATATCATAAATAACTATTATACCAGGAGCATGTACTCTTGGGGTAATTTCCGACTTTCATCAGAATATATTATTACTTTTATTAAAACTTCTCAATGATTTATATTACCCTTAATTTACTTTAAAACAAATAAATTTTAGGTAACAGTTTCTTACACTAAATATTGACGCTTGATGAAGAAGGCAATCATCATATCAGCCGAAAGACGTCCACTGCTGGACATAGGCCTCTCCCCCAAGTGTCGCCAAAAGGTGGACCGATGACCTGGTGAGGGTCGCGGGTAACCGATGGAAGAAGGCAATAACATTTTATTTTCTAAAAGCAAAGTCCAAACCAATAAAATCGAACTCGAATAAACGTTGACACCCTTCAAAACCTTATTTTCATTCGTAAGTGAAAAATAACCTGAAATAAATATGTTTTCCACCATTCCGGAGTCGAAATGAAAACAATAAGTATTCTGGAGGCGGAAAAAGCAAACAATTCAATATTCTGGGAAACAAACAATGACGCTGAAGTTATTTTTATCCTGATTCTGGGGATGGCTCTTCAGAATAAGTCTTTTTATTGAATTCATTGTTTTATTTGAATGTCATTCGGAAGACCTGTTGACATATTCAATGAAAATAAAAGAGCAAAATAGGTATCTGACATACTTATTTTGCTCTTTTATTTACAAGACTATGTTTTGCCCGCGACTTCTAAGCGCACATCCCTTTTCTTCCATCCCCAAAGGAATTTCCCGTCCTCGAATAGCCTTATAGCTTATAATATACCTACAGGGTTATTTGTAAAACTCCAGCAACCTTTCAGTGGGTGAAAGTACTCATGATTAAAAACAACTTTTGTTATGAGACCAACCCTGACAAATCGAAAAAAAAAAACTACTGTTTCATACATTTTCATCGGGTGAATATCGCATTTTGTATGAAACGGCCGATTTATTTTTTTATATTTCAGAGTTGGTCCCATAGTAAAAGTTGTTTATAATCATGAGGTGAAAGTACACCTACTGAAAGGTTGTTTGTGTATATACCTATATTGCCAAAAAAAACCGCTCCACATAAAATACTGGTATTCAACTGAATTCAGTTTGACTGGTAGCTGACCCCAATATAGTTGGGAAAAGGCTAGATGATGATCAGTTATTAAAATTTACTTCAGAATAACAATAAAATTGTAATCACAACGTCGAGAAGTCTACAATACATAACGCTGTAAAAACACGCCAAATTAAAGGTTGAGTTACTATTTTGCCCCAAAAAGCCACGGACGATATAGGTATAGGATACATGATTTACTTCTTAAAATTAGACTTTCAGACTACATTTTTAGTACTGTGAAAATAAAACTAAGTTTGTGTACATAAAAAGTTTTCGCTGCTAATATTTAGTCTTCTTTTCGTGTCGCTCGCTGGGACGTCAGATACACAGGTTTGCTTTACCCAAAACAGCAGCGCATAAGTCACTGGGCTACATTTTTTGGGTCACACATGCCAGGATAGGAGGTGGAGTATAATTTGTGACTCGGCTTCACATTCACATCCTCCTGTTGATCCGTCTAGGTAGCAATTTGGGATGCATGAAGGAGCCTCCTCGTGTAGCGCAATTTGTTCCATCAGGCACTCAACTGAACCGAGCGCGTGGCGCATCCTGGACATTCTCACCTAACACCTTATAAGACTGGCCAATCCTTCACTTGCGGTGGTAGGGCTAACACCCGCCTGGTTCCCGACCACTCTCCCATCGGAGTTCCGCGTCAAGTAGCCTGCTGTGTTTCGTCGACGCGTGGGAGTACCAGTGCCTCAAGGCACCTTCTGGGCACGCTCGCTTCATCATGGACCTTATCTATCGCTTTCCATCAGGCGTGATCGAGGTCAAGAGCTAGCCCATTCATAAATAAAAAAATTAAAAATTACGAGGTTGAAGCTACACCTTCCAACTCGGGTTCTGAAGCGATCCAGGGATTTCCAAGTGGTCCAGTGGGAATATTTAGTGAAACTAATGAATTTGAAAGTAATTTTGACAGCTAGGGCTTAACAGTGATGTTAAGCTTGGTGAGTTGCTCGTTAGGGTTCCGTACCCAAAGGGTAAAAACGGGACCCTATTACTAAGACTCCGCTGTCCGTGAGACAGTTGAAATTTTCACAGATGATGTATTTCTGTTGCCACTATAAAACAAATACTAAAAACAGAATAAAATAAATATTTAAGTGGGGCTCTCATACAACAAACGTGATTTTTATGCCGTTTTTTATAGATAATGGTACGAAACTCTTCGTGCGAGAGTCCGACTCGCACTAGACCGGTTTTTCTTTCTTTATTTCATTGTTTTTCGGCCATTTAAGATACATATAAATTTAATAAATATCATGCAAAAGCCAAAGTGTGTATTCAATTAAAAGTAAAACAATACAGTAAAGTAAATTGAGAAACTTTCTGCCAACATTCACGTGTGCCATGGCTTAATGTAATTTGTGTGTTTCAGTAAATGATGAGTAATGTTCACTTTCCGCCGTGTTCTGTTAACTACTGCTATGGTTGTTGTGAAGGCTTTTGTGGGCAATTTGTACTCTTACTTGGGTTGTTATAGCTTGATAATATTGAATAAATATGGTAGGTTAACGAAGACACGTGTAAATTTCTTCTGAAGTATTCAAAAAGTTAATGAAAATTATTTAAATACATTAGTACGTGTAGGGGTATTGCACTTCAAAGGACACGATGGAGCATACGGTTGCGGTCTACCCTGCCCCTACCCCCTCTCCGAGGCGATCGGCAGCGGCGACCTCTGGCTTCCGACCCTGGTTCAATCCATGGTCCGGAGCGAAGAGGCATGGGAAGCAGTCACCTCCATCTGCGAAGTAATGCCAGCAAAGGAGGAGCCAGACCACTTGAGGTAGAGTCAAACATCACGTCCTAGCCATCGCAACAGAAGAAGACTCCCCCAAGCGTCGGGAGTCGCTGGGTGACTCCCGGCCACCGTAAGCACGGGCCTGCGGATGGCGAACGTTGTGTTGCTCGCCATCCGATAAGAACTAGGCCCGGGTCGACAGCGCGTTGTGTTTATTTTGTAAGTAGGTTGTAAATAACACTTTTACACGTCAATCTTTTCTTTTTAAACAAGATGAGGCCGGTGTTTCCTAGCTGAATACCCTGAGAAGAAACACCGAAACAAACTCCGAGGTCACAGTCTCTTTTGAAGTTCATACAATTCATTATACTGGTCAAATGATATGAGAACCATGTAGGTTGATGTCTGAGGTGGTATTTTGAGGAAAGTACCACACAGATATGAGTGGACCTCTCCAGACAGTGCAAGCATTTGTCAATTATCGTGTAGCTCATACTTAGAAATATAAGGAGCTCAACGTTTACGTTACTATAGTCAGTAAGTCTAACACTTCGCCCAGAGAGCAAGGAGTCATTTGATGATTTCTCATCCTAAAAAAACGAGGTATTGTACAGTCGCCAGCACATCAAGCTACAACAATTAGTCGAAATTCTTTTAATAGATTTTGAACTATATCGCTACAGTATTAGGTTCAAGGTTGACAAAATTTGACAATGTCGGGTAGCTTGATGTGGTCATACTACCCAGTTACAAGGTCGTGGAGGTCACATTTCATGTAAAATATTGTTATTCAGCTGCATACGATTTGTCTGGAAGCCGACCCCAACGTAGTTGGGAAAAGAATTTGGTTAATTGATTATTTATTGATATTATAAGCACATTCGGCTGCCTTAAAAATGGTTGAGCCGAATGGTTGACTTTGACTTGGAGTTATGAAAAATATTACCAATGAGAACCTCCTTCTTTTTTAGAAGTCGGTTAAGAAACAACGAGAAGAAAGACCTTCACTTTTCCCAGAAGTGGGACAGGATAGATTATGATAGCCTATTCCGGATTTTATGTGCTTCAACCTGACTGTATACATCGATAAATAATTTCTTTACTTGTAAACTTTCAATTGGGATCCAAGTAATAAAAGTAGCACTAAACGTTATAATCTGAAATCAGCACTTCACTATGTCGTTTTCCCACTTTGACCAAAACTTCATCATCATCTGTATATTTGATTTTGGAAACTTTGAAATATTCGGTTATTATTATAATTTTGGCTCATAAATACTCTCACTCTATTGTGTTCATTCAAGCGTTTAGGTGGGGACCTGGTGTCCTAAAATACAGGCTTCGGCTTAGTTTAGGCACCAGTCTCCCACAAATGAAATAGTTTTTCCTATGTATGTTATATTTCTTATAATACTTACCTATTTAAGTCATCATGATCGAAGTTATGTTCCTTTATTTTTTAGTAACCGCTCAGGCCCAACATGTGAAAATTCTCTAATATAAAGTAAATCTTATGTAATAGGTAAATAAACATTAAATTCGCGATTAATTCGCGACACACCGGTGTGTCGCCGGGGCCGGACAGGGTTTTATTTGTGGATGAGAAAATAAACAATTTTATTATTATTATTTTATTATTATCTCAATATTTTCCGACAATTTCCATCATTGAACAATTCGGTGATGACTACGGTAAATACACATATTTGCAGAAGAAGACTTGCTGGCCATCACAAAAAAAAATAGGATGAGAATAGGAGAATGATTTTCCTTCATTATTTCCTAGAATCAAACAAGCAACTCGAAATGAAACCCTTGACTTTAATACCTCATCACTATAAGGACAAGATATTCCTACCTACGCTTACGTCACAAGTACGTAAGTAAGTAGGTAAATATAATTTCCCGTCTCTCAAAATTCCCTCTTCCTAAAACTTCAAGGTCTCTCCACATAATTTGTTTACGGTTTCAAGGCACCTGATGCGATGTTTTTCTTGTAAGGTTATTTACAAATCGGCTTATTTTAACGAGAAAAATACGAGAAGCTGACGACGTGATTTCTTGTGAGAGTGTAGGTAGATATGGGAAATTATTTCTTAAGAACGTTTACGCCCTACGGCATTTCAAGTCCTTATTTTTCGAAATGAATGAACGAATTTTTATGAAACTTAGTATGCATCTAGAAATCCAGGTCTAAATAGTTAGTAGAGAACATTTTCGAAAAAGAGTTTAGAGGGACGTAGAGAGAGAGCGATTTTCAGTTTTCTATTGAATGTGAAAAATCACTCTATCGTTCCCCCTGAACTCCTGCCGGTCGATTCTGTCGACATCTCACGGTGTTCACCTAGGCGGAGTGAACGACAATAGAGCTGCCGGTCGATTCTGTCGACATCTCACGGTGTTCACCTAGGCGGAGAAACCATACAAATAAGATGGAATGACAGCTCACTTGTCGTTCACTCCGCCTTGGTGATGTCGACAGAATCGCACTGCTGATCACGGCGGCGGTGCTCCGCTCAAGCAGGGCAAAACTCCGCCGTAAGAGCCAGATCTCAACCGTATGTTTTATAGTGCTTAATTGTTGCTATTTAGTCAAAACACCCATAGCAATCGTCGGGCAGCAAAATTCCGTGCTTTTTCGATCAATATTTAGCTTGACCAATGGTCAAATAAACAATTTTTATCATTAACTGCGGATCAAAAAACTCGCCGTAATTAAATTATAGAGCTCGAAAGGTACAATAAATAGTATCAAACATCCGCACCACAGGCGGTAAAAGTCACAGCACTAACACGGAACATTGAAATAAATTCATTCGCAGATTACCCAAAAGGCCGAGCTTGTAAAATTTATAACCCTATCAACACCGCTTTTAAAAATCCACGTCAACCTGGCTACAGGCCAAGCCGTGACCACTATAACTCCCATACTTACATAAATACAAACTGAACTGCATATTTATCCAAGCTGCAGGCAATTTGTTAACATTATGTACACGGGAGGTCACATAATGATCTCCCGAAGCCGCCATTACACGACCATTTACTGGTTATAACCGGATATATCGGCTTTCATTAACTTTTAGGGGGTGACGGCCGTTTGGGGTTGAGTTTGTCAAATGTGGGGTAGTTACTTCATTGTGTGCAGGGTTAGAATTTTCGTAATGACCGGAGAGAACAAAATGCGATCATAATTTTGTTCTTGTTGATTAAACACCACTTTGAAGTGTCCTTCACCACACAGTCCTTCAAGCACTCTTTCAAAACTTATGTTATGATTTCATTTCGCTCTGTCAAGAGTGTTTGAAAGCACTCTTTCAAACACTCTTCATCATATTTTGGGTAGGTACCAATGCAAGAGGCACAAAAAATTGATTTTAAATATTTTTAATAGAAGATTGATCAATTCAAGGGCTACAAAAGCCGCCAAGAATTGGCTCAGAACCGGAAACAATCAACGGAACGGAGGGAGGCCTTTACCTAGGAAGGGAACAGTTCAGGCTTGATTTAATCATAATGATTTCATTTAAATAACTCATTGGCTACAACTTCACTTACCATCTACCACAAAATGTAGCTCATCATTTCTAACTTTCTAACTTAGCAAAAGATTTCGATCCACACAGACCATTTCCACCTCACCTACCAAAAATATAGACTGATCAAAGACACTAGTGATCCTCTAGCTTCGGTTACTACCGGTGAAATCCGGATTCATCCGGTTTTACGAGACACGGGAGCCGCTATTGCACTGGGCGACGACATGCATTTTATCCGCCAAAAGTAGATATCTCGCCAGGTCTTTGTCGGGGCCCCGGATTTGGTCCGCTTTTATATTGAAACTTGTTTGAGCGTAAAAGAATGGATTATTCTGGTTATGGAGTTCCTCCCAGGAAGGATACTTTGTTGTGCGGCAATCTGAGAAGTATAGGTTCATGTAAGTTGGGATAACATTTGGTGTATCGAGCTAGTTTGTTTGTATAAGAATGTGAGCTTAATGCACATAGCAGCAGCTGCTTATAAGGCTGACATTCGCTTTCAATAGTTTTTCGTCTACATTTTTCAGCCAAGAAAAATGTATGTTGCCATCTAAGACTAATATTACGCTGCATTTACCGGCACCCAATTCTCGGTTGCGGAATTTGTTCGAAAGAGTCACCGCGGCCCTGGAAGACAAAGGGTATTTGGAGGAACACGGATGGGTTTTAGTCAGTAAGAGTCTGATACTCTCTTTCGCTCCTCCCAGAGCGGAAGGAGTCATTTGATGATTTCTCATCCAGAAAAAACAACCCAATCCTTTAATTTAAAACGTAATAATGGCAGTAAAGAACAGCTTATTTATTTCGCGATTTTGGGATTTTTTCCATAGTAAAAGTTGTTCATAATGATGAGTACAATGACCCCTTAAGAGGCATTGCGTTTAGTCTGTTACGTTACACGTTGTAAATAGAGAATTGTAATCCAGGATCTCATCATCATCATCATCATATCGGCCGAAAGTCGTCCACTGCTGGACATAGGCCTCCCCCAAGTGTCGCCACAACAACCGGTCCTGTGCGTCTCGCATCCACCGGTTACCCGCGACCCTCACCAGGTCATCGATCCACCAGGATCCAGGATCTGCTTACGAGTATTTTTTCATCAAGGTAAGTTTTTTTCTTATTAGTAAGCCTATTACTTACTACTGACTGTTAAAAATATTTCCCTAACACTACAAAATGCACTGTTACTTTAAATCAAAACTAATTTCAAGCACAAAACATCCCATTATTTTATCTCACAAAACTATAGCAAAGACACAAGTTCATATACCTGGTCCATTGTTTCAGCACACAATATATAAAGCTGAACATACAGTTGGTAGGCAGCCAAGTCGCTCAGCCCAGAATCTTTGACGCCGTACTTCGCATACTTGGATCTTAACTGTTGGGATTCTGTAGATAATAAGTTTTGCTATGACATGTTGTGTAGAAGATATTACGGTTTTTGGAAACGAGTTTATAGTTTTAGCCTTAAGTTAACATGCTATTCGCAAACGATCTTTGATTTGGAACTATGTTTAATTTCAGTCTAACCTAGCTTCTACATGATTAAATGCACAATAAGCATTATATCCGATTGACTATTCCAGAACAGTGTATCCCCGTGTGCCAAGTGTAATTCAATTCCGTTTGGTGGTTTCGACGTGAAAAGGTTACCAACAGACATACAGAGCTACTTTAGCGTAGATATATCGCAGCCAATTAGTTTAATCAACCGTTTAATTGGTGGCCTAGCCTTTTCATTCAAATGCGCCGATTTTTCAGCGACATCTTATGTTCAATATCGTTTCATGAAATTAAATTAAATAAACGGCGCAGTTGAATGAAAAGGCTAGGCTTTTAGCGAAACGGCTGATTAAGTTAGTTCGCTACGACGGATATAATATTACGAGTAGTATTGATAACTACAAAGAGTGGGAACACTCTTGTAGTGTTTGTATTAGGTCCAGGGTTGCGGAATTTGTTCGAAAGAGTCCCCGCGGCCCTGGAACGCAAAGGGCATTTGAAGGAACACGGATGTGTTTTAGTCAGTAAGAGTGAGACTCCCTCCCGCTCCACCCAGAGCGGATAGATTACTTTTTGATGGTACCAATAAATGAGAACAAATAAAAAGCGTAAAAAACTCCAGTGTTATTTTTTTTGGGCAGAATTTCAATGGCGGCAAAGTTTGTCTTTGTTTTTATTTGCAGTGAATTTTAGATTTATGCATCTAGGCTGAGTACGTTATCCAAATTATCCCACCAATGACTTCCAAAATCGATAATAATCGCATCCGAGAACCAACCTGTATGCCATTTTGATGATTCAAACAAAATTCCCTACCAGCATAGTGAGAAATCTATGTCTGTCGATGACTTTTGAATTGGAAAATTGGAATCTCTCCAGATAATAATTTTATTCAAAAAGACACTATAAATATTCAAAAAAGCTAAAGGAAAACCAAATACCTAAGTGGTTTAGAGAATTGCAATTCAGGACCTGCCAATCAGTATTAAACTAATCATATAGAGTGTTTTTTATAAACCAATAAATAATTATTTTTACAAAGACACTACATACGTTCAAAACTGCTCAAGAAAAACAAAATTCTTCGAACCAAGTCGTAGCATAAAAAAAGTAACTCGAATTCCTCTTAAAGTATAAATAAAAATTCACTTCAATTTTAATTACAAACACTCAACTTTTAACAGATAATTTGCAGCGGTAACTCTTTCATTTACTTTATTAAACAAAATATTATGAGCACTAGCAATTAGAGTGATGGTTTTAATGTATAGTCCGTTTCAGTTCAACAAATTAGTGCAATTATTTTGGAGTAAGCTAAAATGTTTTGTAAAATAATGATGTAACTTCTGTTCCTAATAGTTTTGCTAATGAAGTTGTAATTAGGTTTGTTTTTTTTGTTATTATTGAGGTACAATATACGGGAGATTTTTATTATTTGTTGGGTTAGCAAATAATAATAGAAAATGAGAGAGATGGAATAACGGTAAGTCTCCCACAATCGTCAGGTTCGTTTAAACTTTGTAAAACTAATAATTAATTTATATAATTAAAACTATTTCTGTGTATTTATTCAAGTTCTATATTATAGTAATTGCGACAGTTTGCTCCGTCACTCGTCAGTCATGATTCATTGGAAGATCAGCGAATCAGGAAGATCAGTTTCAATAAATATTTTGACGCAAACTTTATGAATTTTTATGATTGTTACATTTTATTTATTTATTTTTATTTTTATTTATGGATGGGCTAGCTCTTGATCTCGATCACGCCTGATGGAAAGCGATAGATGAGGTCCATGATGAAGCGAGCGTGCCCAGAAGATGCCTTGAGGCACTGGTATTCCCACGCGTCGACGAAACACAGCAGGCTGCTTGACGCTGAATTCTGGTGGGAGGGTGGTCGCGAACCAGGCGGGTGTTAGCCCTACCACCTACCTCTACCTGAAGGATCTGTCGTCAAATACCTAAATGATTTTTCTTACCGTCTCTCAGGAAGTTTTCTTGTAACTTCAGTCTATACCATTTGATTTACAAGAAAGACTTGCTCAAAGCTCTTCAGTTTTCAGAAGAGCAATTCTCGCTTTCGCATTGCAGTCAAAAACACGTCTAATTTCCTTACCTTTTCAAATGTATTGTCGCAAAGGTGATAATATATTTACTAGTTATTAAACTTTTACAAAAAGCTAACTAATTCAGAGGCTGATAAAAGCAACATTTTTTTTTAACGACTTAAAAAAAACTAAGAGTAATTATTAAGTGGAATCGGCTGAACAAATTTACACAGGAGTCTAATTAACGAAGAGTACTTGGGTCCTCCGAGTTGTCGATCTAATGGTGTGGGCCATGTGACAAGCGATAGCAGAATGCGAAAAACATAATCCAAGAATTTTAAGGAGGTATGACATCTACATAGAGAACAAAAAAGTACAAAACCCTTTATTTCAAATAGACCAGTTATTATACAGGCACTTTTGAATTGTCAAGTTCTCTCAGTTAAATAAATAAAGCCAGTTCTGCTGCGCCAGCGACAGGAGCAGCAAGTTGTTCTGCAGCAAAACACGCTCATCGACACTATCTCCAGCGCAACAGTTGCACGTTCCAAACAGTAGATCCTATGGAGAAGGACGTGCAAGAAACTCCTTGGACACTCTTTTAAATCAGTGTTTACCAAATCATGGTTACATTAGTTTTGAAATAATTAAATTGAAATCGTGAAATCATACAATGCAAAAGAGATTGAGTCTATACAATGCAAAGATGGTCTTACAATCTTCAGCAGGTCAGCGTATGTATAGCCTTTAACCGACTATTCTTGGGTTAGTTTCTCGTCTAATCGGAACCTCTCACGCGAACCCCCTTCTTCACTAGCGTTACTGCTACAGCATTTTACATGGAGCGACTGCTATCTGACCTCCACAACCCAGTAACTGGGTAACACGATACCCCTTGGTAAGACCGGTGTCTGATTTTAGCTTCTGACTACACATAACGTCTATCACAGATTTTCAAATGAGATCCGGGACCAACCGCGTAACGAGCTTTCCGAGGCACGGAAGAGTCTCGGTATATCATTGATGATCACCCAGCTCCGAACTGACCTCAGAAAACGTCACTTAACCCCGAATATCGACCCGTGCGACATTTGTAATTTATCCACTTTTAATTTAATTCAGCAAGTCGACCCCAACACTGCTGCAGAAAGCTGGGCAGGTCATGGTATGGAATGCAGTTTTCTCGAAATATCAGTGCCATGTTCTTCTTCAATTAAATTCCCTTCTGCAAACTCCCATCTGCCAATTCTCCTACAACTTGCAACCCCCGTTGCCCCGGTAACTCAAATGGTACACTTCACAGATGAGTTTGCGAGGAAATTTCCAGCGGAGACCACAAACACAAGCGGGGTTTATTGCACAGTTCAACTGCCCATAGACAGTAGATATGCTATTAATTTGTTTGTCAAACGGCTGCTAAGTTAAATTGTGAGTGCGGCGAGTGTGGGCAAACATTTTAATTATTTTTAGTAAGGTTTTTACACTGTAAAGTTGTAACGGGAGAGGTGTGTATTGTGTCATTAGTTAGTTCTTTGGTATATTAGTAGACTATTTGTTTTAAATACGCTGTATGTAAGTGTACTACAATCACTGTTACTTTTATTTGTTTGATGATTCTGTTGAGTAGGTAGTCCCTACCAATCATACAAACACTTTTTAGGGTAGCGTACTGAATAAATGCAATACCGGAAAAGAGGTCATTGTTCTCATCATCATGAACACCTTTTACTATAGAACCAATACTGAAATCGAGAAAATATCGCTATAGTATCGCAGCATAATGCTGATATAGGGACCTTTTTATCCTCGCACAGTTTTAATTACATGCTTTTGTTATGTGTGTTATTGTTAACTTTATTATTATTTTACTTTTTTTGTGTCTTGTGCGAGTGCTTGTGCTTTACATTTTTGTACGCTAAACTCGACAAAGTGTACTGCACATTAGATTGTTTTGTCTGTCAAAAGTCAAGGGCTACTAGTAATCAACTACACAACAAAAATACAATATGAAACTAGAGCTAGCAGTGCCTGTGGTATCGGTAGTCGCGCCGGTGCCGGTGGCGTCTGCGGTCTGCGGTCACAGGCTGTTATGCCGCCGGTAACGCGGAAACTAACGACCGAGCAATAAAATTAGTGACGGTAATGAGCTGAATCTCTTGATTGTTTTACAGTGTCAAAGTTTTTACATGAACGGGTATTACTGCCGGTCCAGCTCCACAGTTACTAGGCCGCACAAACTAATCTTTTGGCATTTATAAATATTTTTGGACCCGTTGAAGACTGTAAAACATTATATTTTCATTGTATAGACTCAATGTAATTAGCATTGTATAAATTCATTAATTAACGGCACATGTGTGAGTACTGTGAACCTTATACTACTTTTATTTATTTTTTAATTGACTTGACTGCCCTGGCGGTTGGGAGTGTCATGCTCACTCAAAAGTCTACCTGATGGTGGCGCATGTGTTGGGTCATTTGGCTCTCTTAAATATGGTTGAGCCGAATGGTGCTAGCGCGTGCGTCATGTTCGTGAACGGACGCCGTCAGTTTGGACTGGTCATCTCTCGGCTGCCACGGTTTATTTTAATGATTTGTTATTTTAATTTGTTGTTGATTTTTATTTTTTTACTCCGGATACTTTAACGTGCATTTCTTTTTACATCGTTCTCACATATATGTTTGTATAATTTCAACAGGAATGATGTAACCATAAAATTGTAAATAAAAATAATTTAAAAGAGTGTCCGTGGAGTTTCTTGCACGTACTTCTCCATAGAGATCTACGCTTTGGAACGTGCAAATAGCTTCATCTTTTTGACTGACCGACCTTGACAATTCAAAAGTGCCTGTGAATGGTTTATTTGAAATAAATAATTTGAATTGAATTTTTGAATTTTGAATTTTACTCACTGTGTTTATGGAAATGTGTTAAATAGTGCGGGCTACACTATGGATTACCAGTCTTAGGGTGCCTTTCCCCCGTTGCGGAATTTGTTCGAAAGAGTCACCGCGGCCCTTGAACGCAAAGGGCATAAGGAGGAACATGAATGGGTAAGTAAGAGTCTGACACTCCCTTCCACTCCACCCAGAGCGGAAGAAGTAATTTGATGATTTCCCATCCATAAAAAGGGTGCTTTAATTCCCACCACGTCGTAGAAAGGAGCACGACGTGTCATTGCCTTAATGAAACTGTAGGGAAAAAGATAAAGTGATAATTGTCCTGCTTATCTCCATCTCTTTCACAATGGAATCACGATGGTATTGGCACGTCATAGTATTGGGACAGGTCTTTTTGAATGCCGTATTTTGTTACGAAGTCACTGCAGGAAATATCAAAACGGTTGTAAGAGGACATTAACTGCTTTTGCCATTATTGCGAAGCGCCGCGGTTGCGAGGCGACTGCCTCCTGATGACAGATCCATGTCTGTGGGACTTTTTCGTATGATATTGAAGCTTCTGAATCATTAGTATGATAGGTGATGACTGCTAGCCTGTGGCTTTACACTCATACGACAACCACTATTATCCTACTAAATTCAAAATAATTTCTCGCCATGACGTACAATACTAATGACCTAACAATGGCACTTGAGTGTTAGTACTCGCTTTGAGCAAGTACACCTTCGAGTACCTTTTACACAATAACGGGCCCAAAAAGCAATAAAACAAAAACAATCATGATAAACGGATTGTCAGAAAATCAAATTATAAAACAAATAAATAACAAACAATTGACGTTACACCACGCCAACTCAAAAATCAAAAACAACCAGTGGCGTATGTTTTACGTAGCCTCTCCACCTCTTTTGTTCACGATTCTAACAAAACAATGGGTAAGCAGAGTCTCAAATGGGGTAAAGGATTAGCCGGAATCACAAAGCTTTTGTTTTAACACAAAAGGTGAGATTTACAATGACACTGAAGTTTAGTAAGTCGGTCAATGTGTCGTGTTGTCTGAGCGTAAGACCATTGTGTTTTTGTTTTATTCTTACAAGGAGACTACAGTTTTGTGAGAAAAGTTTGCAACCTCCTTGGTCCAGTTGTTGAGTATTGCTGCTTGCAGTCAGAAGTTCTTAGTTTGGTGCACGCGTTGGACTAAAAATATTTAAGTTTCGTTTGTCCCATGGTCGTAAAACGTCTCTTTCTCAGAATGTCTCGTTCGCAAAATGTCTCTTTCGCAGAATGTCTCTTTCGCAGAATGTCTCTTTCGCAAAATGTCGCGCCAGGGACTTAAGAATAAAATTTTGATTTTCAAAACAAAAAATCATTTATTAAAATTAAAGTGCAATTATGATGTTACAATTTTGTTACTTAAATTTACTTAAGTATTTATTCCAAATAAAAAAATATATTTTGATACAGTTAAAAATAATATTTTGGTACAATTTAAAGTTCAGTGATGGCAACATTTATAATACATTTATAATAATATGTGAGGGTAGTTAGAAAAAAACTTATAAATGTATGTGTTGAATATACAACCTCCTTCATCTTCTTTTCATTATTCTTCTATATATATGTCATGTCACTCATGAAAATAAAATGATGTACAAGTCTATTAATTATTAATAATAATAATAATAATAATAATTCATTTATTTCAATCACAAGTGATCATAATTAGCAATTAGGTACATTCAATAAAAAAATACTAGAAAAATAAGACAAAACACAATTACATTAGAATTTACAGATTAAATTGGTACATGTCAACAAATTAAAATTAAAAATAATCATAATGTCACATTTAAAATTAAAAAGTAATAAATAACTAATACAAACATTATTGGAAAATCATCACAAATTAAAAAAAAAAAAAATTACATTTTGGGAAAGAGAAAAACACGAACAGATTGAAAATAGAAATGTGTTGTCATTTGTTCATTTTATTGTCACCACATTAATCATGCAACAATGGTTAAGGTAGTGACAGTCGAACCTCTCAGCCATCATCCTCAAGATGGTGTTGGAGCTGGCGCGGACCCTGCGCACCAAGGATGTGCACCGTTTCCGCATCGTCGCATAGAAGCAATCAATGCGCGACTCGGCGAACATCCCCGACGCACTGCAGTACCGAGACAGCCCCAACAACCTCCTATAAGCATTGTTGAATTGGACTCGCAGGGCGCTGTACTGTTTTTGAGTATAGTTAGCCCACAGGGCGCTCGAATAGAAGCAAGTGCAGTACGCTCTGAAAAGAGTGTTTTTCACTTCCTCCGAGCATCGTGCAAACCTGCGAGCTATCATGTTCGCTCTGACAGACAACGCCCTACGTTCCCGTTCTAAGTCTGAATCGTCCCTCAGGTCAGAGGTCACCAGATGCCCAAGGTATTTAAAGGTGTCAACCCTATTAAGCGGTACATTATTTAACATAATGCTAGGGATAATATCTGGACATTTACCCCTGGCCCGAAAAACCATACATTCACTTTTCTTGCTGTTATAGAGCAGGCCATGGCTGAGAGCATATTCCTCACAAATACCGAGCAGCTTAGACAGGCCACAAACCGAGGCGCTCAGCAGCACCATGTCGTCCGCATAGCTAATGTTGTTTACACAAACTCCACCAACATGACATCCGACATGCGTGCTGCTCAGCCTCTCGATTAGTGCGTTTATATACAAGTTGAAGAGCGTTGGTGAGGTCAACCCCCCCTGCCTCACCCCGCACTCCAACCTGTATGGTTCAGACAACGCCCCCGACCACCGAACTACGTTGACCTGGTTCCCGTACCAGTATTTAAGAATACGAATGCATTCACTTGGCAGGGATGTGTCGTAAAGTTTGTCCCAGAGGATATCATAGGAAACCAGGTCAAACGCTTTCGAAAGGTCGAGGAAGCAAGCATAGACTGGTGTTTTGCGATCAGTATAGTACTTGACAGTCTGCTTCAAACACAGAATAGCCGTCTCAGTGGAGAGTCCCGATCTAAAACCAAATTGGTTGTCATGCAACTCGAGACAACCACTCATCAGTGTGTTAAGAAGACTGTCAAGTACCTTAGACAGAATTGTAGCCAGAGAGATGGGTCTATAGTTGTTGGCGTCGCTTATATCACCAGTTTTACTTTTTACGATCGGTACCACCACGGTCTGCATCATAGCTGGCGGCAGGTATGAATGCCCTAGACATATGGAGTAAAACATAGCCAGAACCCTTGGAAGATGGACGCCAGCATATTTCAGATGCTCGATACTCAAGTCATCGTGGCCAGGAGACTTGCCCCGGGTCATGGTCGTGATAACCTTTCTAACCTCTTTGGCCGTAAACCTTACGCTGAGCTCCTGCCCCCGAGTCACGCCCTCAAGTCCCGACCGTGATGGTCCCAATGGTGAAGTTACCATGAAATGGCTTTTAAACATATCAGCTATGTTCTTCGGATCAGTAATGCCAGCAACACTCACAGGCAAGCCCGGCCTTCTGTTTACTTTATTAGTAGACTTCCAAAAACTACGAAAATCGTGTTTGGCGTGATGCGTTGCCAGAATGTCCATTTTAAGTTGCTCACTGTTATTTTGACACCACTTTAGCCGGCTTTTAAAGATTTTACGGCTTTCTTGCATCTCACTCCAAACACGACCCGACTTCGGTCTGCCACACAATATCCATAACTGGAACTTAGACCTGGCCTCCCGGTGAGCACCACTGACATGTTTGTTCCATCCTACTACAGGTTTCTTCTTACATATCCTATTATTACCAGTATAACTACTACACTATACACTACTACAGTATAATTAAATACATGGTAAATACATAAAAGTATGTGTCATTCATTATTGCCGAGCTGTATTTTGTCTGTTACTTTTTATTGAAAACAGTAGTGAATTTGAGTTTAAATATGGATCAAGAAATCAAATACATTCGTAATCAAAACGGACATAGAACACTTATACATTGTGAGTACAGATATCATAAGAGCAAAACAAATAAAAGTGGAAGTACTTTCTGGCGGTGCATAAATAGGCGAGACTGTAATGCGTCACTAACATTAGACAAAACAGGAAAAATTATCATTAAACTGAAATCAGTGCATACATGTGAGTCACTGGAATTTAAAAATATAATTAAAGAACACATAACATTATTAAAACATATTGTTTGCAAAGATTTCCGCCCCATACAGCAAATTTACGAAGAAAATGATAAAAAAAATTCGTAACAAAATACCTAATAGTGAACACTATCGAATTCCTATGTTTAAATCAATCAAAGACACGTTATATAGGGCACGAAAGTCTTATTTGAACGTAGATCGACTACAACATACCAGTACCGAAACTTTATTTTTGATTTACAATACTTCATTAGCAAGTAATGTACATTCCAGTATGAAAATAAGTAAATTATACAATCAAAGTTTGATACCTATTGATATTGTTTTTATTTGGAATAAATACTTAAGTAAATTTAAGTAACAAAATTGTAACATCATAATTGCACGTTAATTTTAATAAATGATTTTTTGTTTTGAAAATCAAAATTTTATTCTTAAGTCCCTGGCGCGACATTTTGCGAATGAGACATTCTGCGAAAGAGACATTCTGCGAAAGAGACATTTTGCGAACGAGACATTCTGGGAAAGAGACGTTTTACGACCATGGGACATTTTGCGAAAGAGACGTTTTGCGCCTGAGCCTATGTAATCTGTAACTATCAGAGGAATTAATGGTAAGAAGTAAGTTACTAACACCTTTAAGATATTGCATGCAATGAAACGTAAAAAAGTTCGGAGAACTGCTTCAACAAAGTCCACTTTGTTGAAGCAGTGGAGATATATTTTCAGAAGCATTCTCCGAATCACAAAGAAAATTAGCAAAAACAATATTGATCACATTTTAACAGGCTCCTTTAATAAAGTAGCCAAACTTTAAATAGGTAACCTGACCTCTCAGGAAGAACGAAGAAACCAAAAATGAAAGAGATATTACACCAAAATAGTTACACAGCTGCTCTTTAACATAGACTTCATTCTGTGGGTAGGTCCTGCGGACGGCGAGCATTGGGTGGATCGCTGTCCGATAACAACCAGGCCCGGCGCATTATGTTCTACGCGTGCCTCAAAGAGATGTCAGCAAAATAGACGGGGCCCGTTAGGGCCAGAGCCTGCCAGGGTAACGGAATTTGCTCGAAAGAGTCATCGCGGCCCTGGAACGCGAAGGGCATAAAGAGGAACACGGATGGGTTTTAGTCAGTAACAGTCTAACACTCCCTTCCACCCCACCCAGAGTGGAAGAAGTCATTTGATGACTTCCCATCCATTAAAAAAATGGGTAGGTTTTTACACTTTCTTACCGCGACAGCAATATAATATTTCCAAATTCATGGAGTACCTAAAACAATTTTACAAAGTTCTAAAGTACCACAATGTTTAATGCAAGAATAGATTATTCCGCTACCCAACAGTGCCGTTGGTTTAATATCTGAACAGAAACTTGTCTCATCAGCGCTTACGTAAATATTAATAGCAATACGCTTTCCAGAGATTTCATGCTTATTAACTCTGACAGGTTAACCGTAACTTGACGTTTGTGGTGACGCTTTATTAGACGACTGCTTTTATAACCGTAGAGAGAGAAATGATATAAATTTATTAAATTACCTACATAAATTCATCAAAAAGCAGGACAATCACATTTATTTAAAAAGATCTTAATTATAGTTTTACATCTGACGTGGACCCTGTCAGGCACAGCAATATTTTCTTTTTTTTCTGTTAAGCGTCTCTCTCTCTTTTTCTTTCTTTTTCCTCTACATATTTGGAACTTTTTTGTGGCTTTTGGCGGCCGGGTTTGTGATATAAGTTTTTTTTATATCGTACATTTTAGTAAGTTACGTTAGTTAATCCTAACTGGCGACATTGTTTATTTACTATGGGTACAACTCTACCTAGACCTTTGTGGAACCGAGGCATCATTTTATGAATATCTATGACCCTTTTATCGTATTTCACAAATAAATCACTATTTGTGAAATACGATAAAAGGGTCATCGTAAAATTCAATTAACTTCAGTACATGATTCTCTAATTACAAATTCAACAGGGGCTTTGGAATTTTTCGTCTTTCAACATTATTCAGAATTTGTGGTTTAATGAAAGATCGTATTACTACACTTCACAGGTACACGAGTCCTTACGTAATAGATTAAACTATATTTTTTCCTCGAAATTGAACGAAATTCAAAGCGAGTTAGTCACCATTTTCTGGGAATATTTCGAATTCCCACACAAACATCTACCTTCTGTGGAAACTGGACAAAGGGCTGTTCTCAGAACCACTGTACCTACTATTACAAAGCGTTTGATTATCTGGAATGACGAGGATTTACGTTATCCAAATATTGGGTACCGAATTTAAACCGAAGTTAAAATTCCTCATCAGCTCAGTCTTTTTCAAGTATATCATTCGGGTCATACACGTTCAAGTAATTTGATGATTGATGAAATTTATAAAATTGGCATGAATGTCTCTAGGATTTTATTTATTAATGACACAAAAAAAAACTTAACGAAAATCGGTTCATCCGTTTGGGAGCTACAATACCATAGATAGATACACAAACAGACACGTTAAACTTATAACACCCCTCCACCCCTTTTTACATCGGGGTTAAAAATGAGTTGTTAAATGGTATGAAGTAATATGAAAGTTCGTATTTCTATATGATCAAACAGTTTAACCAGCCTGTTTGATCAAATTACTTGAACGTGAATGGCCTGGGATCGGTTTTCAGTTTGACTGGATGAAGTTAAAAAGATAGGTAAGTATCATTATTTTACATACAGCATCCGATCTACACAATAGGGAATGTGCATGAAAAAATATTGGTTATCTACTCAGTTTATCTCAAAATTTAGTAGCATCAAAATTGGTCGAAAAACCAACTAAATATAACTAATTAAACAAATATATCTGTCCCTCTCGCGAATACGCTGTTTTCTATGGCAGCTGTATAGGTGTCATGAACTTTGACGTCACAGTTCGTATCAGGCTTATCTGTCTAATTGTAAACTTTGAAGCTTCTTAACTTCACCGCTGATGAAAGTATTTTAATTATTAATAAGTATAGCATTTATGAAATAAAAAAATGTGTGAATATTCCCTATTGGTAACGGATGACATGGTTAGAATTTTGACATTAGTCCCTATTCTTTATTCATAAAATCCAAAAATTGAATTTTCTTAGTAAGTTGTTTAACAGTCGATAATGGAAAAATTACCAGAGATGGTCGGCATTTAAAAGAACTAATACCAGTAGTCAGTGCAGTGCTTAGCATGATCCTTTACCCTTGTACTGAATATCAAGGGGGTCGGGTCATCTTATCTATGCGACATTTTTGCTTCCAACATCCACGCGAACGATGTCACGAGCACAACCAGTTATAAATAAAACTGTAAGTCTAAAATTATAAGCCTATTAAAATGACAGTTACATTAGCATGTAAAAAATAAACAGAATACAAATCCCAGTACCTCTTTCCTTTAATTATCCCTAACATTTCACCCAAAAAGATAATCCCAGCTTAAATAGATTCGAAAAATCAGCAAAAACTCTAAATTGAGACCCTTGGTCCTCGTTAAAAGCCAAAATGACATCGCGAAACAACTTTTTAACACGAAAACCAACCCTTTACGTCAGAAGCTTGTCAAAGGTCCCGTTTTTTGACGAAAAAAAACCATTAGGCCCGCCCAAGCGGTATCCGCCCAAATAATGTTGGGCGGATTGTGTATTGTATAAAAAGTGACCCGTTTATTATGTCGTGTGAGTATATTTTGTTTGTAGAAGTGTTGGTTGTGGAAATTTTCTTGTGGTTGTGTAATTTGCATATTTTTATCGATTGGGGTAGCTTTGTATTTGAACGGTCATGCGGTGAATTGATTTTAAGATGGCAAGTGGATCTCGGTGTTTTGTAAACAATAGAGACGACTTTCAGTTGATGTGATGATCGTGCAAAAGTGATGCTAAAATATCTTTCACGATTCAAGTTTTTTTTCTTAAATTACAGTAGAACACTTTGAAAACAGAGTACTATGATTACTGCCTGTTTCTTGCTAAGGCCAGTATAAGAAATATTATTTATTTATTTAACTTCAACATGGCCAAATATCAATCTATACTGTTTTGAGACTTGTTTAGAATATAAAATATGAACAGTAGTTATGCGATATTCTCAACAAACTGACTCATTTATTTCAGTTAAACCATTTACAGGCACTTTTGTATTGTCAGCAAATACTGCATGATGTTAATTATACCTAAACTAATACTTATTAGTATCAAAATCCTAGAAGAGCGTCTATCATTCTGATTGATAGAAACACTCTGTCATTAAGATTGTACTTGCCGACAATGAAATATGAGAACAACTGATGGCGTAGCGCTACGCTGCTACGAGCTACGAAATTTCGTAGTCGCGTAGCGGTGTCATATGAATCGTATTATTGGTAATCATTAGGAACTGATTTGTAAAAGTTGTGTTATGTTTAGTTAACTTTAGTAGGAGTTTATGCAAAGAAAATTTAAATGCCATCACTACACTGGACCTACGGATTAATTAAAGTAAAATATTACAATATAGAAGTGATACAAAGGTTTACAGTACAAATACAAATACAAATACTAAAAACAATAATATTTGTTTCTGTACCAACTAATTTAATTTCGTTTATGATTGGAGCCTCCTTTAAGGGTAACGCCTATGTTAGTTACTCCGCTCTTCGAGCAAGCTTCTGACAGTCAAGCTTTTAACGTGGTATCCGAGACATGAAAGAGTTTGGTATATTTTTAACACTGAAGATCGAGCCTTGCGGCTTCCATCAATTGAAACAGTTGATGAAATCGACTTTTTGTCAAGGGTTTTTTTATGGTAGGGAAATTATCAAATGACTCCTACCACTCTGAGCGAAGTGGAAGGGAGTTTCAGATTTTTCTGACTGAAACCCATCCGTGTTCCTCCTAATGCCCTTTGCGTTCCAGGGCCGTGGTGAGTACATTTTCGAAAAATAGTGTTATAGCCAAATTCGACCGATTACAAATTTTCCATCGCAACAGAAATTTTTTATTATCTTTTTTATATAAGACATTTCGAAAATGTTCTCTGATAACTTTTAAGACATATATGTATCGTGCCTATGCATAGGAAGTTTCATTAAAATCAGTTCATTCATTTCGAAAAATATGGAATCAAATTATGTATGAAATGGCATAAACGCTCTTATGGCTCAGCAGCCTATTCACAAAGAAAAATGGATGCCTCATATTTTTTTGCTACCCGTCACCCATCCGTCTGTAAGCATTACTATTTGCATAACGAACCTGATACCATATCTAACATTAAACGCTACATTAAAACTCCTACCTCGTTGCTAAAATGATTAATTAATGCTAAATATTAATATTGTAGTAAGGTTGTTGATCTATCGCTAATCTATGTCTCTTCTTATCTTAGCGGTTATTATTCCTTAAGTAAGTGACAGTGGCCTAGGGATATTAGATCTATCATTATCATAGAAAAGGTTTGACTTTCAAGTACCTTTAAAAAGTGGTACCAGGGGCTCGAGACAAGTGTGATTCTGTGAACGTGGCGAAGGCGATTGTCAATACGTCAAAAATGTATGGGATTGACAGATGCTATCGAGATGTCACGTGATCAAATCCCTACATTTTGTCATTTCGACAGTCGCATTCGCTAATTGTTTAAGCCCTCAGGTCCGCCAGTAGATGGGATCATCTTAACACGCCAAGATTCCTCCGTGTCTCGCTGTTAGTTCTAGCTGTCATTTGTTACGTAGACTTGTGGCAGTCTTTGTCAAAAGTTAGGAAATCTGATACCAGTCTTATAGTACCGTGGTTCCTAGTAACTGGAATGTGGAAGCCAGCTAGGCAGCCGCTCCATAAGTGAAAATACTAGTACTCAGCTGCTTGCTGTATCAGATTAGACTGAAGACCCCAACATAGTTGGAAGTTGCGGAAAGAATCTGACGCTCCCCCCGCTCCGCCCAGAGCGGAAGGAGTAATTTGATAATTTCACTTTAAAAAAAAAACAGGTGGAAAACGACTAGGCAGATTGATTGGTTGAAGTGTGTTTCCATTATCAAATGACTCGAAATGAAGAAAGTGTCAGTGTCTTACTGACTTAAATCCATCCGTGTTCCTCCTAATGCCTCTTTCGAACAAATTCCGCAAACGTGACAGGCTCTGGCCCTAGCGGGCCCCGTCTACTATGCTGACATCTCTTTGAGGCGCACGTGAAGCACACGCCCAGAGCGATGTCTTCTGTTGCGGTTGCTGGGACGTGACAACCCTCACGTCTCTTCACAGAAAGAGGTGAATTTCCCATGACTCCTCGCACCGGACCATAGATTGAACCGGAGGCGGAAGCGCTGCCGATCACCTCAACGAGGACACGGTGGTCCTCCGCTCAAGCAAGGCAGACCTCTACCGTGTACTCCACCGTGTGCTCCCTCTGTGATAGCCTGGAGTTTGGAAGTTGGTTGTATGACATCCACACGCTTCGAAAAGTACGATAGGCTGTTGGTCTTGCGCTAGATCTTTCTGCAGTTGTGTCGGATTGCGGTCGATTATGAGATTGATCGAATAGGGAGTGTATCCACGTTTGCGCAGATACTTGTGCACAATAATTACTATATTACGCGCCAATGGCTAGTCTCTGTTGGATTTTTTCTCAATTTCAGTGTTGGTCCCATAGTAAAAGTTGTTCGTAATGATGAGTACAGCGACCCCTTAAGAGGTATAACGTGTATTCTGTTACACGTTGTATACGTTATAAAACACCCTCCAAAAGCTACTAAAAACCTACGTAAACATATCCCCGAAATTCCTTATTACAATTTTACACAAGCTCTAGTTTCAACTTAAAATTCCTAAAACGGTCCAGCTTTCTTTGTCTTTCCCCGACAAGCACTCTAGGGTTCTAATGAACGAACTTCAGCTATTTACTGCTAGAACTAAAACTGGGGACTTAGCATATTAATTAAAGTGTCGTTACTCTTAATATTCTCGTCGAATGACTGTGACTGGCCATTTTGCCTCACATTTCAGAATTTTGAGAGCAATTTTCGTAGTACCGGATTTTGTGCTAAGATTAATCTAAGCTTTGAGAATGGAGCTTTGTAAATGTAGTACTAACGAGGTTTACTCCGGTCAAGTTAGCTCATTTAATCGGGGTAAGGTTACAATATTCGCATAGATCTGATAATTTGTACGAATGTTTGGAACACCAATACAAATGAAATGTTATAAGTCCCCATCGATTGATTTGCAAAAAAAATTTCAGTCAAATTTTGCAAAAATGGGTGTTTGCCTTTTTCAACCAAACGGTAGGTTTTATCATAAAAATAGTTGGATTAAAATCGTAGATCATGCAATTATTTATAAAATTGTGTCAACACTTTTTCTCCTAAGGGCCTGTGCACACCACGTTTTTCAAGCGCGCCGTTGACGCGCGTTTGTAGCGATACAGACGTGATACGCACGCGAGTCAGACGCAGCCTATAGAGCTCTGTAGGATAAAAGTGCGCCGTTGACGCACGTTTCTAAAACGCGCATCAACGGCGCGTTTTAAAAACGTGGTGTGCACAGGCCCTAAGAGTCACCGTTTCTGAGATATAACGATTAACAAAGTTGAAAAAGTTGTGTTCGTCATAATATGCAAAATAAACGGCTGATTAAGTTAATTGTCTGCAATATGCTCACGTTTCCACGCCATCTTTGAGGTAGTGTACTTGGCGCGTTTTCAGCTCTATGCAAATTTTTGTAACTGTATGTCTAACATGACTGGGCTAGTTTTTCTAAACTTAATTTTACTTGGGAGTGTGAATTATAATTTCACCCTTTGCTGGTCCATTACAGTACTTAATATGAGAGTTTAACTACAGCAAACTTCAAATGACTATTTATTCCTGGCATTTGGCCTCTCGACAGAAAGTTTTTTGTCCAGGCCCCCTGGCTTGTAAGCCAGGGGGCCTAGACAAAAAACTTTTCTGTGGCGTTAACGTCAGTCGCTGACGACAAAATGTATGGGAATGATATTAGGTGATGACGTTTCCTTATCCGTTTCATATTGATGCCCTAAAGGTGGGCCTTTAGGGCATCAATATGAAACCTAACCACAACACGTAACCAAAGCATAGTGATCAGTGTTTGTTCCTTATTTTAATTTTGAGGAGCTTTTAATCCTTTAGTGGGTCATTATGAGACTGATAAAATAGCTGGTTTGCTCTTAAAAACTAGTGATCTATTTCAGAGAATTTCAATTTGTAACACAACCGCTCAAAAATATTTGGCCACCCAGGAAAATCTATTTTGTAAAAATGTTGTCAATGAAATTGCGTACTTAAAACTAATTTTAATAATTAATTAACCTAACAAATGTGTATGTCGTTTTGTGGCAATTAAATACATTTTCTTTACTTCTTTTCTTTCATGCTTAATTAACATGTTTTAAATTTTAAAAAAGTGTATCGTTTTTAATTTTTGGACTCATCTGTGTGTTAATGACGACTGAAAAAAGCTTCATCTGAAGCCGAAGGTGGCCAAATACTTTTGAGGCATAGTGTATAAAATGCATCCCGCTGTGGGATATAAATTACTATTCATGGACAACAGCTGAGACTGTTAATCCAGACGTACCCAGTTTGATCAATTTTATTGGAAACCACGCTCTTTCTCATTAATCTCCCTGTTGTTAAAAAATTCGACAATTTATAACATCAAAAGGCTGCCCACAAAATAACCAATCCATTGTCAAACATTGTGAAGAAAATTGCTCATTCTGTAGCCATTTTAATTATTTTTAGGAAGGCAATATATTCAAGACCGGTTTCATATTAAATGCACCTGTTCCAACCCTTGTTTTAAAGGAACATTTTGAGGGCATATTTTAAAAGCTGGCATAAATTAGGCTTACCTTATAGTTATGGGGGGAACGTGACGATACACCGACGGGGTGACGTCACATGGGGTTAATGAACTTGACATAAGGTACTGTCGGCAAGAAACGAATATGGTTTGATATTTTTTTAAGAGAAATCATTAGAAGGACTATCACTTGTCTAGCTTTTTCCCAACTATATTGGGGTCAGCTTCCAGTCAAACTTGATTCAGCTGAATACCAGGATTTTACGTGGAGCGGCTGCCTACCAGACCTCCACAATATTAACTGGGTAACACGGGACTTCTTAGCAAGACTGGAGTCAGATTTTCTGGCTTTTCAAAATACGTAACGACTGCCAAAGACCTACAAATGACAGCCGGACCTACGGCTTAACGTGCTTTCCGAGGCACGAAGGAATCTCGGTATGTTAAGATGGTCACCCATCCACAGACCGACCCCAGCAAGCGTTGCTTAACCTTGAAGATCGTCCCGTGTGGCTGTTATTATTTAGTCACAAGCTCCTCTCCTCAATCATTAGAAGGACAATATTTAAAAATTTTTTAGCGTCATGTTCACCTCCTGATATCTCATCATCTATACTGTGGATGAATAAATGATTTTGTCCAGGATTAAACTAATATACGAGTATACATCATCATTTGAACGTTAAAGCTTTTGAAAATAGAGCAAACATTTTTATTCTAAACTAGCTTTTGCCCGCGACTTCGTTCGCGAATATCCCGTTTTTTCTCGTTCCCGAAGGAATTTCGGGAAACCTCTCAGTGCTCTTCTACATTCCCCAAGGACTCAGTCAGTCACTCAGTCAGTCACTCAGTCAGTCACTCAGTCAGTCACTCAGTCTGTCACTCAGTCAGTCACTCAGTCAGACACTCAGTCAGACACTCAGTCAGTCACCCAGTCAGTCACTCAGTCAGTCAGTCACTCAGTCAGTCACTCAGTCAGTCACTCAGTCAATCACTCAGTCAGACACTCAGTCAGACACTCAGTCAGTCACTCAGTCTGTCACTCAGTCAGTCACTCAGTCAGACACTCAGTCAGACACTCAGTCAGTCACCCAGTCAGTCACTCAGTCAGTCAGTCACTCAGTCAGTCACTCAGTCAGACACTCAGTCAGACACTCAGTCAGTCACCCAGTCAGCCACTCAGTCAGTCAGTCACTCAGTCAGTCACTCAGTCAGTCACTCAGTCAGTCACTCAGTCAGTCACTCAGTCAGTCACTCAGTCAGTCACTCAGTCAGTCACTCAGTCAGTCACTCAGTCAGTCACTCAGTCAGTCACTCAGTCAGTCATTCAGTCAGTCACTCATCATCAGTAACGTAAGAACCCGTCGGTAACATTGGTTCTCCTGCAGATATCTATTCAACTGAGCTATTTTCAATTAAAATCTAGTGGTTAATAAACAAACATTTCTATGTGGCCATACTATAATAGTTTATATAGTATGGATCCGGATTTAGATAGTATATAGTAAATACTATCCAAACCTGAGACACGTAACGAGTTGAATATACGAATCGCAAATGATTTTGTTATTACGTTTGTATACAAAATTCTTCATCCGCAAGCCTCTTATGTAGCTTCATGTCAACAATTCCCTACCAATCTATGCAAATTGCTACCTTCTTTCACATTTATTATGCGCACAGCCAAAGCGTGGAACTCTCTGCCAGCGTCTGTGTTCCCTTCCACATATAACCCGTCTGCCTTCAAAGTAAGAGTGAACAGGCATCTTCTGGGCACGCTCGCTCCATCGTACACCTCATCTGTCGCTTTCCATCAGGAGTGATCGAAGTCAAGAGCAAGCCCATCACTTAATAAAAAAAAATTGCATTCCATTTTTTTTACCAACTTTTAGGCCAAACAAATAAAATTCAAACAAATCTGAAACAGTTAACAGTAAAACAAATATTTCTATTCTAAATTCGAAAACTATTAGCTCTTTTGTGTTTTTTTTTTATCCGATAGCTTTTATACAAAAAATGTTTGTTCGTCTATTCGTGTGAAACTAAAACCTCTATTGTGATATTATTTTTCCATGAAAAATGGCTTTTCAATATCAAAGTACTCATGGAATATGACTATTTCTATTTTTTTTGTACAAATGAAACTTGAATGGAACTTTGATATCAAACTTATATGTCTCACAACGTGTGTGTACCGTGTATAGTAAGAATAAACGTAATATTTCTTATCTCATTGTACTCATCATTATGAACAACTTTTAACAACAACAACAAAACACACTACAACAACAACCACAACAACAACAACAACTTTTTAACTGATGAGCTGAACTTTTTTAAATGATTATTCTTTTATTATTTCTTCATATCTTTAACTATGCCAAATTTCATACACCTCCATTCGCGTAATTTTTGTAAAAAAGGATACAAAATTTTTGCATCACGTATTAATTTATAGTTAGATTCTATTCTATAATTTGAGTAATATCACGATCAGTGACAATGCCTTTCATGTCGACAATTCAACAACATTTTGACAAGCAGACGAATTTTTAAAGTAATACCAAAATTAATGGTTTAAGAATTTCCTTTAAAATCCTTCGAGTCGTAATAGATGGTATGTTGGTAAGTCTTTGGTCTAGTTTCTGGTCACCAGCTGAACCCGCGGATTTTTTTTTCATGTTTTTTAATTTTGAAATTACCAATACCAAAACACACAGGTAGAATACTACCTCCTTTAAAACACAACATTAACATCACAGACATGTTCTCTGAAGCGCTACGGTAAGCAAAACTATTCAGAACACGTTACAAATCGAGTCGTCACGACGACATAAAACTGCGTTGTTTTGTTGTCGCTACATCGTCTGGTGCATCAATGGCGTATAGGGCTGCTTTGTATGCTCATTTCGAGTCCCTGTGGGTTCTGGCGTACCGCACTTTTCAACCGCATACGGTAAGTTGTAAGTGACAAGTTTGTTGCGGTTTTCTGTGATTTTTCATAAAGTTTGGCATGTGTGTCACCATTATTTCTCTCTTCTTTACACACTGTGTCTACGTTTCTCATCCTACTTTTCTGTCACAGGTCTGCTTGAAGAAATTCCTTTTGAAATTAGTAGTACCCTTGTGCTGATCTCTCTTTTATTTTTATCTGTTACAAGAGTTTTGAGTGGACGTAAACAAATAAATAACATATTTGTTTATACTTCTGTTACAGAAACGGTGTGGAATTTGTACGGCAACAAAAATAACTGCAACGCCATCTATGCCGCCAGCAGTGAACTACTAACGAAATTCTGCATCGGGGTATCAGAGTTTTTCGTGCGATTTGAACATAATTACAACAGTCTGAAGGGCAACTGCCCGGACACAACAACCGTCTGGTCGGAGAATCCTCCCTTTTCAATGCAGATTTGAGGGATTTTACAATCTATACCTTATACCATCTTAAACAGCATAGAGACGGACTAAATGCAACAAGGCATAGTCTTCCAGTACCTATACCTTTGAAAACAAAGAGTGGGTTTTGTATTAATATTTATTTAAGATATTTCTCAGTGCATTATGTAGGGATTTGCAAATGAGTTTTTAGAATAAAGTAGTTTAAAATTAAAATTTGTACTCAAATTAAGAAAAGAAATATGTGTACGGCACTCGTAATAATACATAAAAGATAAAAACCTACACTTATATGAAATTAAATACGTTGACTTTTAGTAAATCATATTTGATTAATTTAACATTTGAATTATAACTCTGTGTGAAAAACTTTGCAAGTTAATAACAATATTTAGTTTGCTGTATTTTTGATTTACATATTCTGAATACGTAGCGTCAAGTGCAAGCGTGGGTGCTTAGCTTTGATTCCCAAGTCGGCCCAAAATGTTATTGGGTTTTTCCGTTAGGAATTTCTTCGCAGCCCTGAGTTTGGAAGTTGTTGGCGGTACCTAATAGTCATTGTTATGACAACAATACCGCTCATCTCTCATGACTTGGACCACAAAAATAAGGTGCATAACGTGCGCGCATTATCCTAGTACACAGCATGGCAACACCAGCAACCCTGTGTGCTTATAGCCACGATCTGCACCCTGCACCCCTGTGCCTCTGCACCCCTATGTCTCTGTGACTCTGTACCTTGCGTTGTGCTGATCAAAATACTAAGCTGCAACTGCATATTACTCACAGGGATTTTCGTAGTCAAAGTTCAGGTACATTGAAAAATACTGCGACTCTTTATGACACATTATGTGAGGATATAAATGATTATTACAGTGACAAACAGAAGTATAGGTAGCACATGTCATATAATTCACACAATAAGCAGCCATATTTATTTTTAGGTTTTTGTTGAAAAGTCAATTATTATGTCAAATAGGTTAAGTCAATTATGGCAATTATTATGAGCCCTGTTTAATAATCTGCTCTGTAACTACATCTATCTACATTGTGTGAGTTTGTGAGCTTTTGGGTTGAAATCTGTAGGTATATTGGTACAGTTAGATAGACTTTACTATCAAAAGAGCTTACTTGAACTTCTACATCACAATTTCTTTAAATTACAAATATGTACTGCAAGAACCGTCCTCTTTCATCAGGACCTTGTTGGAAGTTTGATCCTTAATAGCACGTTATAAATAGAAAAGATAGCAAAACGAAAAAAGAAAAGAAAAACACTAATGCAAACCTTTGGCACGGAGATGATAGGAAGCTGTGAATGCCATTGACAATTTTAGTATTTTTTTAAATGTAGGTAATGAAATTAAATAAATAAATAATAAATAAATTTTATTGATTATCTTAGGACTATACATTGCAAGGTTGAGTTACACAGGTATAAAGTTTCTAGTTTCTTTTTGAATTAATAGTAATCTTACTACAAAATAATAGCGCGCTACGTCCCACAGAACTTAACTTAGCTAAGTAGGTATCGATTTTATTCCTCAGGGAGAATTATAACTTTCTATTTCGACAATGCCATGTTGCAAACTCAAATATGTAGCCAAACCCGGAACAAATAGCTGCAGGTCATCTAATATTGGTTCCGTATGGGGATCAAATGCCTTTGGTACAGGATCCTTCTTATTTACTTCTCAAGTACATAGTGGTTTCAACACAAGAAGGTTCAGGCAAAGAGAAATTAATGTCATATTGTTCCAGTAGTGCTATTCTGTTACAATTTGACCGTGATTAGTTAGATCGGTTACGCATTGCATGCGATTTGAATTGGTAAAAATACGAATCTGAAGCCTAAAAACTCGGACCGAATTCAAATCCAAGTTATTCAGGGGCCATCTTTGGATTTATGTTCGTTATTTAAATCCGGGGTAATGCGAAGGCGTTCACTGAAAAAATCAAATTAGTCCGTCAGATAGATTTCTAAAAAGTATTGGATACGTATTTTTTCCTTTTTGACGTAAAAAAAAATGAAAACGATTCAGTGCGTTAAAAACTCACGAAGAAGACTCACGGATGGCAGAGAGAAATCGGATGACGCAAGTCGGATCTAGTGCGTAATAGTTCTATAACTACTTCAGAAAGTATTTTTACGGATTTTTTTTTTCCTAAATCGCTATTACAAAAGTATTGATATTTATAACTTTCACTGACAGATAATGTTCAAAGATAGACATTATGATGATTACGAATCGAGGCATTTAGTTAAGTAATTTTATGAAAATAAAGCAGTTCATTTTAGCTTGTTCGAAGTACTAAAAAATAATATACTTTAAAAAAAAGACTGTTGCACGGATTAAAAATGTTAAAATTTTCGAAACTACTTGTAAATTCACTTCAACAAATGCTCCAAACAAACATGCCAGCATTTTTTTTTCCATCGAGTTATTATTGAAATTAGAACAATAATTTTTTTTTTAAAATGAGGATGTGGGTTTCCACTTTTTGCTGGATACATTTAGACACTATTTAGACCTGGAGATCTAGCGTGTGCATACCAAGTTTCATTAAAATCGGTTTATTTATTTCGAAAAATATGGACTTGAAAGTTTGTATGAATGCCGTGAGGCGTAAACGCTAATCTAAATAATTTGAAAGTTAACGTATCTAAATAATTGGTCAAAGACCTTGACCCCTAATTACAATAACCAAATACCCTTGTCATTTCAACAGACTCCCACACAAAGGACTCCCATTCACTCTGAACAGGTTAATTAATCAAAATAATAAACCACACTTTTCATTCAAAATATTATAGATCACCCCCGTACCAACCTACTTTGAAACAATTTAACGACCAATTAACTTCAGCTCTATTGACCAGAGGTTATGGTATATTTTTGCAATAAAATTTTAACGTTACCATTATTAAGATCGGCCACAGTTCTGCTGAGCCAGTTATCTTTATGAACACGTAAAGTTTATAGTGTGTGAACCTGGGTTTATGACGGCACGTCTTGTGTGTTAAGGGTTTTACGAGAATAGAATGTTGACTAGGAATGAGGTGAAGGTGTGAACGAGTTAAGTTAGGTACAAAAAACGTAAAATGGAATAAAAAAGTTTTTACAAAATAATACAACCGACTTCCAAAAAGCGTATTTTTATTTACGCTTTCTATACCTTTAAATGTTTTTTTTTGTAATCTTTAACTACCACTGGAAAGTCACAGGAAAGGAAAATTATTACACCCGCTTTTTAATGCAAAACAAAAGTATAAAGATTACTAAAGACATGGCTGAAAAGTCTTACGGCCGCTTTCTATAATATATCTCAATCCCAATCTTGATCCCGATCCTTGTCTGTAACCAATCAACGGCCGAGTTTGTGTCATCACACTTCACCACACAATCCTCACCTTTGATTGGTTACAGACAAGGATCGAGATCAAGATTGGGATTGAGATATATTATAGAAAGCGGCCGTGAGCAACTAGGCCATAAAATTATTTAAAAAAAAACAAATTGACAGCTGGCTTGTTAACATTGCAGACATTGATGTACTGACCCATGTAATAGGTTGGGGAAAAAGTTTCTTCGCATTTTTTAAGAAAATTCAAAACATTAACTTTGACCACGACCTTTTTCGCACGTTCTTGTCGCACGTGATCCACTTTTCATCACCGGTTATCAGCTTCTTCAAAAATGGTTCGATTTCATTACGTCGTAATAAAGAATGCCAAATGAGTACACGGTTCATTAGGTTTATTTCAGTGAGTTCATGAGGTACCCAAATATCGAGCTTTTTTGTTTACCCATTTTTTTTCAAATGCGCCAAAACTGTTTTGTGGTCAATTCCAAGTTCTTCAGCTACGTCGTAACTACTGATATGAACTGAACTTGCTCCACTTTTTCAAAAATGGCATCCATTTTATCCGTAATAGGGCGACCAGAGCGACGTGCATCTTTGACATCAAAATTTCCGGATTGAAAACGCTTCAACCAAATTTGTGCTACTCTCACAGACACTGCACTAGGTCCATAAACATCGCAAATTTTTTTGGCGGCTTGCGTTGCATTTTTACCTTTTTTGTAGTAAAATTTTAAAATGTATTGAATTTCTTCATAAGATTCACTCATCTTGACAGTACAAAAAACAAACGAAAATCACACGTTTTCCTAATTTGAATTTGGAGTTATGTTCTTTAAAATTTAAACTTTCATTGATACCAAAACCAGCCAGATACAAATAGTATAGCCAAAGAGATTTTATTACAAGTTCATACATACTATAATGCGAAAAGACTTTGTCCCCAACATAATATATACAAACTATTCGAGCACCTACCCTTTGTCCTGGTTACTGAGTCAAGTGGAGTCCAAAACCTCATGGAATAAAGTCAAAGTCATGACGAAACCGTTGGCGCAGTGGTTGAGCGATTGACTGCTGCGCTGCGTGTCGCGGGATCGATTCCCGCACGGAACAAATATTTGTATGGCCTACAGATAGCTTGTCCGGGTCTGCCTGTTTGTGCATGTGAGATTAAAAGTTTGCACCCACGATACAGGATAAATTCCCAGTGTGGGGCAACGTTTTAAAAAAAAAAATTATTTCAACTAGACCATTTAAAGGTTTGAACGTCAAATTTACATTTTGAAAATAAAATATTAAAGTGACCCCAGTGGTCCATTCCCAAAAAGTGGATTCTTATGGAGAAGAAACTCCATAGTTATTCTTTTCAAATAAAAGTTTTACAATATTTTGTTAATGTACCCCAGCAGAGGTAAAATTAACAAATTTGCTAGTAAGGGGCCTGGAAAGTTCTAAGTAAATTATTCAAAACTTAATTTTACTAAAACAAATCAACTCAATACTTCTACATTAATCTTCCGAGCTCACCCTGAAAACTGCAGCGTGAAATCTTTCAGAAAACGAACAACAAAATATAATAAGTTTAGTATATAAAGCGGCAAAGTATCGTAAGTTTTGGAGCAAAAACTAACAAAACGAACTAATTAGCAGCGTTAAGTTTCAGAAAGTTTTCGCTTCATTACCGAACGGCTTGGTACTAACTCTCGGGGAAAGCGGCTGGATATCATTTTATTATTTCTCGTTTATCTATTCATTCACTAGGACTGTGCTCACGAATTTTGCTTGTACATACATAATTTATTTATTCTTTAAGTAAATATATTATAGTGTATTAATGCCCCATCTAGGAGCTCGTCTTGACAGGGTCGCGGAATTATCCGAACGAGTCACCGCGGCCCTGGAATGCAAAGGTCATGGAAACATGGATGGGCTTAGTTAGCAAGAGTCTGACACGCGTTTCCGCTCCACCCAGAGCGCAAGAAGTCATTTGACGATTTCCCATCCATAAAAACCGGCCAAGTGCGAGTCGGACTCGCGCACGGAGGGTTCCGATCCATTATATATTAAAAACAGCAAACAAAATCACGTTTGTTGTATGGGAGCCTCACTTAAATTTATATTATTTTGTTTTTAGTATTTGTTGTTATAGCGGCAACAAAAATACATCATCCGTGAAAATTTCAACTGTCTAGCTATCACGGTTCATGAGATACAGCCTGGTGACAGACGGACGGACGGACGGATAGCGGAGCCTTAGTAATAGGGTCCCGTTTTACTCTTTGGGTACGGAATCCTAAAAAAAGGAGCTCATATTTAAATAATAACAGCCGCATCACAACCTACGCCATATCATTGGTCCACTTTGTCACCTTGTGGGAGACCTTCCAACGCTGCGTGTTCTGGTACACGGTCGCCACTCCAGAACCGTTCGACCCCAAAAGAGAAATTCCAGACAGTGGTAAGTAAACTAAAAGTTCGTGCCATAGACAACAAATTCGCCAACTCAGCCATTTTTCCGTAAACAAAAACAAGCATAAACAACAAGCCGAGAAAATTCTACTTAGCTAGGAGAAGTTGCTCTATTTTACTTTGATTTACCTTTAGAATTTTCGCGGAGGAACTGTGTACATTCTTGCTTACCCCGCGAAGCAATTTACGCGCTATCTCGTCTGTTTCATGTTAGTCTTTCTGTATTGTTAGCTAAAGGCGATGGACCAATGCAACCCGCGAAACTCAATTTTCTTTGTTTTTGTAATTGGATATATTCTTCGATAGAAAAATTACAATTCTATTTAATCCCACCGTTAGACTTTCAAGAGTGGGGGTGACGTCACATTATAGTAAAAGTGTACTAAATTGTGACGTCATGCGAACATTCAACGCACTGTATGCATCTACATTTTTTTTTAACAATTCGGACTGACCAACAATTTTTTTTTTTTAGGATAATACCCGACTCGTGTGTAGGAATACAAAAAAAATATAAAACTTGACAAAACAGAGTGGCTTTGACAGAATCACATCGGAGTTCAACTTTGAACGTACGAGAGGGTATTTTTAAGCCAATCCGATGAATATTCAGGAATGTTTCTTGGTTATAATTTTATGTACATGATAAGTCAAGCGTGTAAGACAGGGTGTTTTCAGAGGCGGCTTTAGCGGTGGTATTATAACATTTAAGTCGCTTCTAATTCGCCACACATGACTTTGATTTGAGTTCTAAGAGGGAAGCAAATATTATTTTTGAATTTCCGGGGGAAATTACTGGTATATGTTGAAGACAAAGTTCTGCATTATGTGAATAAATTCCGGGATTACTGGGAGTTCCTGAATGTTTTTTTTTTCAAAAATAAATTCGACCCGTGGACCGACGACCCATCACCTACTATACTCCATCCGAGTAGGTAGTTAACTAAAAGTAAACAAAAAAACCACGTGACAGGGTTACCCGGCTAAACGTAATACCAGTCACTTCAGTTGCCATGCTACGTCACAGTTGTACTCTTGTTTAGTCGGTTAACTAAGTCACGTGGTTTTTTTTTGCGCTATCGTACACAAACATAACAATTTATATTACATATTACATTATCAGTCTTACGAATTTTCGATCAGGTCACGTGTCCTGACGGTCTCGTGTTCTGACGCGAGTTTAACATTTTTTACCCATCCGAAAAAGTGCACAACGCCGCTAAAAAAGTTCCGAAGAAATGACTTTTCAAGCAGTTAGTTACAGTTGGTGGGATTTACTTTAGTTCAACCACAGATTTGATGTCACCAATTGTATCAGACTGCTTAAAAAGTCATTTCTTCGGAACTTTTTAGTCGTTTCCTGTGGTCGATTTTTTTGAAAAAGTTTATTTTTTATGTTTTGCTATTTTTTTCTTAATGTGTATTAGCTACCCAACATAAAAAAATATGACTACGGACTTTTGGAACATCCTGTATAAGACTAGAAGCCAACTTAGTTGTGCTAAGGCCTTTAAATGTCTTTAAAACCCCTTAAGGTGTCACCACACCAATCAATGTCATCGGTCAATGGTAGTATGGATTGGTCGATGTGGCAGATATAGTTGTCAAAAATTAAAAGGCCCGTTTTGACAGCAGAATACAACAAAGAGATTTATTTCATGTCTTTTTCATTCTTACTAGTAAAGTAATGTTGTATACTGCTGTCAAAACGGGCCTTTTATTTTTTGACAACTTTAGTTTATTTACACTTTACGCACATAGATGTAGAGAGGCGGACTTAATGCCTTAGGCATTTTTTACCAGTCAACCTTTGGGTGATGCAGAGAATAATAGTGGTAGGTGCAATGTAGGAAACCAGTTTCTACTACAACAACCGATCGATCGTCAACCGATGGTACAATGAATTAGTCGACGTCAATCGATAGTTTTACTTCTTTCTTCTAACAGTCAAAGCTACCAAACCAATCGATTAACGTCGATCGTTGTCGGTCGATGGTATCAATTGACGATTAATCGGTTGGTGTAGTAACACCCTTACTAATGTAGAAACTATAACTTTACATAACAATATTGTAGTTTTACCGGTCGTATATTATAAAGCACACAAGTCTATTTTATACTTCAAAACAATAATCTTCTTAATTTAGTATAGTCAGCTGTACTCGTATAATGTAACAGAACAGACTCGTAATGTACCTAGTGGATAAGCAAAAAGGAATTGTTGTTTTGACAGACCAACAGAACAATAGATTTATTGCTCCCTAAACTGCTTAGAATTGTGTTCACGAAGTATGTCGTCCAGAACGAAGCGAAGCGATAACGTTCTCGTCTCGGCAAAAGCTATCATAAGATTAGAATATAATTCATATCAAATTACAAAAAAGAGAATGTCGTGTATATCGTGTTGTTTGTCGTTGTGAATATATCCACTAGTGACAGGGCCCAAATATGCCTATATGGTCTACATAGAAGAAAAACTACAATCAGCAAATTAACTAAAAAGATGATACTGAGAATACTTTCAGTGAATGAAACTCTGTAATAATTTAAACCAGTCTCCCCGTTGAGGAGAAAATTATGTAATGATTATCTGAAAGAAATTCGCTGCGACCGAGTTGATTAGTCTCGTTAACAATCTTGCTGAGTGGTTTAACTTTTCAACACTATAGGTGTTATCTCGTCATATTCATGCTGTTTCTAGTAAGCGTTATAAAATCTCAACTAATACTCGTAGAATTAGTTGAGATTTTATAACTTCTTTTATAAAGCGTATAGCATAAGCCCCGCTTCATCTACAACAAATCCCAACCGAACTCGTAACAAGAAACACAGCAAGTTGCAGCAACGCCAACGTGCAACAGAACTTGGCTATTCGCCACCGACGCTGTAGCAAACAGATTAGGAATGTTAATACTGTAGTTTGTCTTACGTGTAACGCGGTGGTACTGTCGGTAGCGTGATCTGTGAGCTATTCGTTAGGCTGTGTCAATAGTGCTAATGGAAGAGTGGCTGGGAAATTTATGAGGATGTTGCTTAGTGGTGTGCTTGTCTTCAATACTTGTGTCTGGTTGATTGGGGATACTACAATTTAGAAATAAATTTTATAAGTTACGAGTAGAATGTTTTTTTTTTTGGTGTAAGATTAAACGATTTCTTAAGCTGTCTGGATCTAACACCGTCATTGGTGGAGCAAGTGACAATACACCTTTGCCACCACAGTTATAGATAGACATAGATAACGCAAGAGCAACTTCGCGTGCCGGTTTCGGTGCCCAGTTTACGATCAAAAATCGTAAGCCGCAATTTTCGCGCTCAATTCGCATCGGTGTACGCTAGTCGGACGTCAGTTATGTGTCAGTTATGTGGTTGGGTCAGTTAGGTGCTACACGTGGCAGCGTCTTTGAATTGTTTTGATTTTCCCGTCACCTAATAGTACTTGTGTTGACGTCATAGTAGGTTGTCAAAAATGGCAAGCGTCGTTTTCATAGAGATCGTGATAGTTGCGTTATCTGTGTCTATCTATGTCTGTGGTTGGTGCGTTGCCGATTCGAAATTGGTGAAATAGTATAATACGAAATCTTATTATAAACTAGCTGTGCCCGCAGCATCGTCCGCGTAAAAATTTAAAATATAGAAAACCATTTTTGCAGGGAACCCTATTTTTTTTTCCATGTTAATAGCTATTTCTTAGTTTTTGTCAAAGCTGCTAGTGGAAAAGTGACTTTACAATTTATGAGGATATTCTGTTACAAAGTAATTGTTGTAATTGTCGTAAGTACTTGAGTCTATGTGACGTTCGTGTCTGGTTAAGATATCTGCAGTTTACTAGCTGGAAAATGTAATTGGGTAAGTAATTTGAAGTTTCTTAGAATTGAGAGTGAGTCGCCCGCCGTATATGGCAGCTTCTTGAGATATCAACATTTAGTTGTCTCTTAAAATCTAGTTTAACTTCTCAGAAAAACCTAGAATCGACCGGCTGTTCTTGGTACAGTCTACAACACAAGTTTTGAATCACTGCAAACTTTACTAATCTCACGACAGAACTTGGACCTCACTGTACTGGGTTCAAATAAAAAAGTCTAAGTATTAGTTACAACCATAAAGAGGATTAGAGAAAATGACGGTTCAGAGGTTAGGCATATTGTTTGTCATTGTATATGAAAATGCTTCGGGATGAATTGGGAATAAAGTCATCCAAAAGGCAATGCAGAGGGCAATGCTTGAAGTTTCTTTGCGTGATCGAATCAGGAATGACGATATCCGCAAGAGAACCACGGTTACCGACACAGCCCGAAGGATCGCCAAACTGAAGTGGCAGTGGGTGGGGCACATTGCTCGCAGAACAGAAGGTCGATGAAGCCGAAAAGTTCAGGAGTGACGACCGCGTACCGGAAGACGCAGCGTTGGAAGGCCTCCCACTAGGTGGACCGTTGACTTGGTGAGGGTTGCTGGTAGCCGTTGGATGCGAGACGCCAGGACCGATTGTTGTGTCGACACTTGGGGGAGGCCTATGTCCAGCAGACGTCTTTCGGCTGAAATGATGATGATGATGATGATGATGAATTGGGATGGAAAACATTAATTTTTGTTATTGTTAAAAACAACCTAGCCTGGCTAGTAGAAAATATACAAAGAAAGAAAGAAAGCAAAAGGTTAGGGGATGACTCATAGGGCATCGGGTCCAGAACACGGGCCGCATTGCCACGTTGAATGGCAGTGTTGATTCGTTGGCCAAAGAGACGGATGATGTCAGTAATGTTGGCGTGCCATGCTATCGGACACACACTTCTGCAGCAGAATAGTTCATGGAGTCCGAGGCATCTACTTGGTACCTTGCTTGGCTGCGATAGCTTGTTAGTGAATGGGAAAATGGGGGAGGCCTTTGCCTAGGAGTGAGACAGTTTAGACTAAAAAAAGATTAATGGTAAAATAAGACAGGAGTTCAGTCGTCCGCAGTAATTTTCTCACGCATTTTTCAGCCAAGACTGTTGTATTCTTACTCCGGGGCTACTAGCTACCGGCGACCGAGGTAGCTGGTAGTCCCGTAGGTGCTGTTATCAATCACTCGATCGTGTCCCGCAAAGAAACGACACTAACATGCAACTTCGCGTGACCCAAGGGCTGGCTTTTACCTTGGACAAAGGATAAGCATTGCCATACAACGTGGCAATGCCGCCGGTCTTTTGGGCCCACTTCCAGTCGACAGCGATGCGGATCAATTTTTTTACGCCATATTTTAGGGTTAACTTAATTAGTTATATCTTTTACTATGAATAAGTTTATGTACCTAAGTACTTATATAGACAATCATTAAGATAAACATACTTTTGAAATTAAAACGCAAGCAAAGCCGCAGTATAATTCTAGCTGAAGACAAAGTTTATGCTCGTAGTTGTTATTGGATATATCCCATCGTGCGGCGGCTGCACTCTATAGAGTTATTGCCGTTACGGGCCATTGTCCTTTATTAAACTTGGACCCAACATGTTACCCTGCTTGCTATCTGTTCTTGGAGCTACTGTTATTTCGGATTGCGTAGGATCATGGAAAATTTAATTTAACAAATTACTTTTAAATGATGAAGTTGTCTAGTATTTATTACATATTAGGTACCTATGAAATTGCCGTTCTGCAGTACTGGCCATTTCAAATCAAAATATTTTTTTTTTTGACTAAGAATTCTAATTTCAAATTAATTTTATTTTAAAAACATGGTTTTTTTTTCCAGAAGTAGTCATTTGTTTATTGATTAGTGTTACATTTTCATCGCATTTCAATCTTTTTCGTCATCATGGATACGTTAAAAATTCGAGTAAATATGGAATATGAGTACCGTCGTGGCAGCAACGCGGCACAAGCGGCACGCAACATCAACGGCGTTTACGGAGCTAATACTACAAACCAACGCACCACCTGTTATTGGTTTGCTCGCTTCCGTTCTGGAAATTTCGACCTGAAAAATGAACCTCGCGTTCGTCCGAAGACTTTGGTCGACAATGATGAATTAAAGGCGATTGTGGAAGCTGATGATACACAATCTACGGCTGAATTAGCAGCAGCTTTCGACGTTAGCGTCAAAACAATATTGGTCCATTTGCGTCTAATTGGCAAGGTAAAAAAGCTTGACAAATGGGTGCCCCACGAACTCAATGATCGCCAGCGCGAAGTACGCGTCGAGACGTGCCTTGCACTGCTCAACAGACACACAAATGAAGGAATTTTGAACCGCATTGTTACCTGAGATGAAAAATGGATTCTGTTTGATAACCGCAAGCGCTCAGCAAGCAACAATACCCTAAACGAAAACTTACCCCTAGAAAAGTTATGGTCACTGTTTGGTGGTCTAGCGCCGCTGTGATTCATCACAGCTTCTTACCAAACGGGGTGAGCATTACTGCAGATGTGTACTGTGAAGAACTGAACACAATGATGGAGAAGCTTGCACATCTCCAACCAGCATTGGTCAATCGATCGTCTCCGCTGCTCCTGCACGACAACGCGCGACCTCATACTGCACAGCAGACGGTCACCAAGTTGCAAGAACTGGGGTTGGAAGCTCTCCGTCATCCGCCCTACTCACCAGACCTTGCGCCTACAGACTACTACTTTTTCCAGAATTTGGATAACTTCTTGGCGGGAAAAAAATTCAATACCCGAGAGGCAGTACAAAATGCCTTTGAAGAATTTGTTGCCTCCCGTCCACCTGATTTCTTTAAGAAGGGCATCAATAAACTGCCACTGCGTTGGCAAAGATGCATTGATTGCATGGGTGATTACTTCGATTAATACAAATAAAAAATACATGAAAAAAAATCGTTTAAATTTTTTCATACAAAACGGCAATTTCATAGGTAAAGACCTATTATTTTAAATTGAAGTAGACATAGGCTCATATTCCAAAACGTAAACTCCAACTCAACTCAACTCCAACTCCATAGGAGCTTGTCATAAATCGAAGTTTTTGCATTTGTTTGCTCATCTCTCGAGTACGAAAACTTCAATAATAGACAAGCTGTCATTGACATTTTCGTGCTCATGTTGGAGTTGGAGTTCGAGTTGAGTTGCAGTTTACGTTTTGGAATATGAGCCTATGTCTACTTCAATTTAAAATAATAGGTCTTTACCTATGAAATTGCCGTTTTGTATGAAAAAATTTAAACGATTTTTTTTCATGTATTTTTTATTTGTATTAATCGAAGTAATCACCCATGCAATCAATGCATCTTTGCCAACGCAGTGGCAGTTTATTGATGCCCTTCTTAAAGAAATCAGGTGGACGGGAGGCAACAAATTCTTCAAAGGCATTTTGTACTGCCTCTCGGGTATTGAATTTTTTTCCCGCCAAGAAGTTATCCAAATTCTGGAAAAAGTAGTAGTCTGTAGGCGCAAGGTCTGGTGAGTAGGGCGGATGACGGAGAGCTTCCAACCCCAGTTCTTGCAACTTGGTGACCGTCTGCTGTGCAGTATGAGGTCGCGCGTTGTCGTGCAGGAGCAGCGGAGACGATCGATTGACCAATGCTGGTTGGAGATGTGCAAGCTTCTCCATCATTGTGTTCAGTTCTTCACAGTACACATCTGCAGTAATGCTCACCCCGTTTGGTAAGAAGCTGTGATGAATCACAGCGGCGCTAGACCACCAAACAGTGACCATAACTTTTCTAGGGGTAAGTTTTCGTTTAGGGTATTGTTGCTTGCTGAGCGCTTGCGGTTATCAAACAGAATCCATTTTTCATCTCAGGTAACAATGCGGTTCAAAATTCCTTCATTTGTGTGTCTGTTGAGCAGTGCAAGGCACGTCTCGACGCGTACTTCGCGCTGGCGATCATTGAGTTCGTGGGGCACCCATTTGTCAAGCTTTTTTACCTTGCCAATTAGACGCAAATGGACCAATATTGTTTTGACGCTAACGTCGAAAGCTGCTGCTAATTCAGCCGTAGATTGTGTATCATCAGCTTCCACAATCGCCTTTAATTCATCATTGTCGACCAAAGTCTTCGGACGAACGCGAGGTTCATTTTTCAGGTCGAAATTTCCAGAACGGAAGCGAGCAAACCAATAACAGGTGGTGCGTTGGTTTGTAGTATTAGCTCCGTAAACGCCGTTGATGTTGCGTGCCGCTTGTGCCGCGTTGCTGCCACGACGGTACTCATATTCCATAATTACTCGAATTTTTAACGTATCCATGATGACGAAAAAGATTGAAATGCGATGAAAATGTAACACTAATCAATAAACAAATGACTACTTCTGGAAAAAAAAACCATGTTTTTAAAATAAAATTAATTTGAAATTAGAATTCTTAGTCAAAAAAAAAAATATTTTGATTTGAAATGGCCAGTACTGCAGAACGGCAATTTCATAGGTACCTAATATGTAATAAATACTAGACAACTTCATCATTTAAAAGTAATTTGTTAAATTAAATTTTCCATGATCCTACGCAATCCGAAATAACAGTAGCTCCAAGAACAGATAGCAAGCAGGGTAACATGTTGGGTCCAAGTTTAATAAAGGACAATGGCCCGTAACGGCAATAACTCTATAGAGTGCAGCCGCCGCACGATGGGATATATCCAATAACAACTACGAGCATAAACTTTGTCTTCAGCTAGAATTATACTGCGGCTTTGCTTGCGTTTTAATTTCAAAAGTATGTTTATCTTAATGATTGTCTATATAAGTACTTAGGTACATAAACTTATTCATAGTAAAAGATATAACTAATTAAGTTAACCCTAAAATATGGCGTAAAAAAATTGATCCGCATCGCTGTCGACTGGAAGTGGGCCCAAAAGACCGGCGGCATTGCCACGTTGTATGGCAATGCTTATCCTTTGTCCAAGGTAAAAGCCAGCCCTTGGGTCACGCGAAGTTGCATGTTAGTGTCGTTTCTTTGCGGGACACGATCGAGTGATTGATAACAGCACCTACGGGACTACCAGCTACCTCGGTCGCCGGTAGCTAGTAGCCCCGGAGTAAGAATACAACAGTCTTGGCTGAAAAATGCGTGAGAAAATTACTGCGGACGACTGAACTCCTGTCTTATTTTACCATTAATCTTTTTTTAGTCTAAACTGTCTCACTCCTAGGCAAAGGCCTCCCCCATTTTCCCATTCACTAACAAGCTATCGCAGCCAAGCAAGGTACCAAGTAGATGCCTCGGACTCCATGAACTATTCTGCTGCAGAAGTGTGTGTCCGATAGCATGGCACGCCAACATTACTGACATCATCCGTCTCTTTGGCCAACGAATCAACACTGCCATTCAACGTGGCAATGCGGCCCGTGTTCTGGACCCGATGCCCTATGAGTCATCCCCTAACCTTTTTCTTTCTTTCTTTCTTTGTATATTTTCTACTAGCCAGGCTAGGTTGTTTTTAACAATAACAAAAATTAATGTTTTCCATCCCAATTCATCATCATCATCATCATCATCATTTCAGCCGAAAGACGTCTGCTGGACATAGGCCTCCCCCAAGTGTCGACACAACAATCGGTCCTGGCGTCTCGCATCCAACGGCTACCAGCAACCCTCACCAAGTCAACGGTCCACCTAGTGGGAGGCCTTCCAACGCTGCGTCTTCCGGTACGCGGTCGTCACTCCTGAACTTTTCGGCTTCATCGACCTTCTGTTCTGCGAGCAATGTGCCCCACCCACTGCCACTTCAGTTTGGCGATCCTTCGGGCTGTGTCGGTAACCGTGGTTCTCTTGCGGATATCGTCATTCCTGATTCGATCACGCAAAGAAACTTCAAGCATTGCCCTCTGCATTGCCTTTTGGATGACTTTATTCCCAATTCATCCCGAAGCATTTTCATATACAATGACAAACAATATGCCTAACCTCTGAACCGTCATTTTCTCTAATCCTCTTTATGGTTCTCTCATATTCCAAAACGTAAACTCCAACTCAACTCAACTCCAACTCCATAGGAGCTTGTCATAAATCGAAGTTTTTGCATTTGTTTGCTCATCTCTCGAGTACGAAAACTTCAATAATAGACAAGCTGTCATTGACATTTTCGTGCTCATGTTGGAGTTGGAGTTCGAGTTGAGTTGCAGTTTACGTTTTGGAATATGGGCCTTAGACCTCTGTGCTAAATTTCATCAAGATCCATTCAGTAGTTTTTGCGTGAAAGAGTAACAAACATCCATACATCCATCCATCCATCCATCCATCCATCCATCCTTCCATCCATCCAAACATACAAACTTCATAATATTAGTAAGGATAACAAACCAATAGTTTGATGAAAAGCCAGTTCTCAAACTGGAGACAATCTCTATTGGTACAAGATATAAGCTTGTCCCAATTTCGACAACGCTACTAAGTCAAGCCTGCTACATTATAATGCTACATTGTGTGCTGTAGTAAATCCCATTTAAGCTTAACTGGCTTAGGGCTTATGCTTATACCTGAACGCAGATTTGACCTTAGCATAAGTTAACACCAGCAGGTGTTAACTCTATACCTGCTATTTAAGCGAGTATGTCATAATAGACGATGTAATTGGAGATTTGTATTGCCATTATATACGTTGGTGTCATTGTTTGAAACACAAATCTTACTTTTCAAGTTCAAAAGTCAAAGTGAAAGTCAAAGTCAAAGTCAAAGTCAAAGTCAAAGTCAAAGTCAAAACGTTTATTTCAATTAGGCCATTAAACAAATACATATACATATATATGTACCTATTTTCTTAAGTTTATTAGTTTAGTAAGGCGTTTAGAAGACTTGTCATCGAAATTCTTGCACGTTTTACTTCATATGTTTCTTCGTTTTGAATAAAGCTACTAGCTTTTACAATAAACTTTTACTTTCTTTTCTGGACCTGCCTTTTAACTCATTTAAAGCTAAAGTTAAATCTAACCTTTGTTCAAAGGCATACTATTCTATTAATGAATATTTAGACGATAAGAATAGTTGGTCACAGTGTTGAACGCAAGACAATGTATTTTTATCATGTTCTGTCTCTATTAGTTAGCTTATGACAGGTTATATGAGTTCATATATATTTTTTTTTATGTTAGACTGAATGTCAATCCGTCTTTTACTTATTGACTTATTCTACTCATTACAATGTTTAAAAATTATTGGTTTACCACTTGTGGTTCGAGTCAAAGTTCTATCGCTAAATTCTACCATTGCCCGTTTTTTTAATGGTACTCGTATAATGGAGTGTGCTAGCTAACATGTTGTAAATAATATTTAATTTTATGATTTCCATGTTGTTGAATCATATTTATTTTTGTTCTTGTGTCTTAAAATACTTTGCGTACTATTGTTTAATTGAAGTTCTTAAAACGTAACAGACAGATGTGTTGCTGGGGAGTTTGTTGCGCCACTTCTTCTTCCCAGCTAAAACACTAGGAAGTGGTGACGGGTGGGCGTTTTGGGGGACTGTCTTTATGTAAAATTTGACGTTAAAAAAGTGCTGGCTCTCAGCCTAATTTGAATAAATGACTTTTGATTTTGATTTTTTTTGAGCTTCAAATTTTTGATTAACTGACCAACTTTCATGACCAATGCTTTATAATATACATGACCATTAAAACATGATACATATACATTTAATTTTTTTTAAAGCGGTTAAGCACAGCATCCGATCCGTGAAAATAAGGATATAAAAAACTGTGACCGAATTCGGGTATTATTTACGTACTAATCCGATCTCTGATCCAAATCCAAGCTATTCAGGGGCAATCTTTGGATAAAATGTCCGATTTGAATCAGAGGTAACCCGAAAGCGTCCATACAAACAGACTACGGTTTCTTCGGTCCGTCAATTTGTCTTTCGAATTAGCGACTCACGGATGACGGAGAGAAATCGGATGACGGAATTAGGATCTAGTGCGTAAACTACCATACAAATAATACCATGACTTCGGAACGTATTTTCACGGATTCGGAGCAGATGCAGTTCGTAACCGCTCTCAGTTTCTAGATAAGCACGTCCTTTTTTTTCTAAAAATGCACTTGATTTTATTGGAGTGTAAGTTAAATTACCTCTACAAGTTTTAAGAATAGGTAGCAACTACATCTGACTCAGAAAAAAAAACTTTTTATGGTTGACTTGTACACATCTGCGTACCCCTTCACAGCGTACCGGCGTGATGTTGTGTTATGAACTGGTGTAAGCAATAAATAGGCATGCAATTGTAGCAATCCCGGGAGATTTGCTATCATTTATTGAAGAGTTCCGTTGCCTATCTCCGAAGTTCTTCATTAGATCTTCACTAAATTAAAATGGGACCAGTCCGGGAAAATACTCTTCGAAACAAAAAAAATCATTAAAATCGGTTGATAATTGGCGAAAATATCGCTGAACAAACATACAAAAAAAAAAAAAACTGGCGAATTGAGAACCTCCTCCTTTTTTGGAAGTCGGTTTAAAATAACATAAAAGAAATCCTCACCCTTCTCCAAATCTGTGCCAATAATCCTTTTATACCAAAAAGTACCTTACTCAGGTATTTAAAGAAACCCTAAGTTCTTATATACCTGACTTAGCCAATAGTCTCTGGACCATATCGTAACCCGCATAAATTGTCCGAATGGGGTTGATATTTGACACGTTTATAACACTGCCCCGAGTCTTAAGTTCGATGAAGGGGCAATTTATAAACGTGTTATAAGGTAGGTAGGTTCAAAATGGCGGATCGATTTCCTGAAACTTCAGGATAACGCGCCTCACGTACTTTGTTGAACAAACTTTGTGATATAAATTATTTTAATCGTTTCTGCATGTGTATGATTAGTTTTGAGTCGTGGGGTAAATGATAAATGTAGAAGTAGGTCGGTTTGACTGGAAGCCGACCCCAAAATAGTTGGGAAAAAGGCTAGGAAGATGTTGATTTAGTAATACGCAGCATAGCTGGTAGGCAATTAAAAAGATGGAAGGCAGTCTGACCAAGTTGACCAAGGTGCCTGAGCAAGCCAGCTGCGCTCGGCGGTTATTTTCGAATATTATCGCCGTGCTTCATGTCCTTCATGGCATAGCGTCATGCTGATTCAGAGACTTGCCACAGGCACTTCGACATCTGCCTAATATCTGTTCCTTAATTTTTCGTTTTTCACAGTTGTTCGGGTTTAACTCCGTCACTAAGTTTGATTTGCAAAATTATTTTTTTGTTCGAAAGAAGTTTATTCCGAGTTTTTTTTTATTAGTGATGGGTTTGCTCTTGACTCTAAATGATCCCATTTTAATTTTTATGGATCCGATGAACACTTTGGAGATAGACAATTAAATAGAAATGGACTGGTTGGAATTTTTGTGGGGTACCAGCACTAAAAAGTGAAAAATAAAAAACCTTTTGAAAAAAAGAACCGACTTTCAAATAAAAATGTAACTACAAAGTACAGAATAACATTTTGGAAGTCGGTGTCAAAAAACAAAAAACGAAGAAACCATACCAGATACACCTAGCTACACCTAAATAATATTTTTTTCTTTCTATATGAATCGCTTGTCGTGGAGGCTTCAAATCCAAACTAACATTCCATTACCAAAATTAATTGTCATAGAAAATATATCCATATCATGATACCATAATCCCGTCGAGAATATGAGAACAATGTCTCCACCGCCATCACTTATGTATAGGATGACTTAATTCTGTTGAAACTCGTACGGGGGTGCTGGCGAAAATCCAAGCCCCCTCTATATACCTTGTTATAATTTTTGTATGGCGCCAGTGAGAGAGAAGCCGTGTTACTAATTGGGTCTTAGTGTATATAACGTAAGATTTACTGCTGCTTTCTACGTGAATGTAATAGTTACTGTTCTTGTTGACTTCATCGATAAGAAAAGATAGGTAAGTAATACAGTTTTCAATTCTTATTTGTTACCAAAAAAGTTAATTTTCCAACGTTTTTTCTGGCTGTTTTTAACACTGAATGAACTAGGCTACATTAAAAGTATCATAAGCAGCAATTTTGCATTCTAAATCTCATTCAATTTTCCGGAAAATGAAGCGTTGGCAATCATGTTGAAATTCCGCTGAATTTGAAACTCATAGAACCACAGACATAGATAACGCAAGAGCTACTACTTCGCGTGCCGGTTTCGGTGCTCAGCTTACGATCAAAAGTCGTAAGCCGCCACTTTCGCGCTCAGTCTGCATCGGTGTACGCTAGTCGGACGTCAGTTATGTGGTTAGGTCAGTTAGGTGCTACACGTGGCGGCGTCTTTGAATCGTTTTGGTTTTGCCATCACCTAATAGTGCTTGTGTTGACGTCATAGTAGGTAGTCAAAAAATGGCACGCTTGGTTTTCATACAGATCGTGATTCTTGCTTTATCTAAGTCTATCTTTAATTGTGCATCATAGGACTGTGCGATGTAGCAAAACATTAGGTTGGCTGAAATCATCATCTGCCTAGCCTTTTCCCAACTATATTGGGATCGGCTCCCAGTCAAACCGGATTCAGCTGAAAATACAGCTCCACGTAAAATACTGGTAAGTATTTTACGTGGAGCGGCTGCCTACCAGACCTCCACAACCTTTTAACTGGGACCTGGGTTAAGGAGTTTCGGTATGTTAAGATGGTCACCCATCCACAGACCAACCTCGGCAAGCGTTGCTTAACCTTGAAGATCGGTCCGTGCGACTGTTATAATTTTGCTGAAATGATTATGTAAAATATTTATTATTTCATTATTTTTACAAAATCGCTACAACGGGCACCCCACCCGTTCCACCGTACAGCTTACATTAATCTTTCCGGAGACAATTTTAAAATCACCTGAGGATAGCACGGTGTTTCAGCAATGCGCTAACTTACAACTTGCGATAAATCATAACTTTATACACACGACTCTTGACTAATACTCAAATGGAAGTTTCTGAATGTCGGAATATAGGTTATTCTGTGAATTGCGATAAGTTTACCTACTTTAGTGTAAGGGTTGGTAGAAACTTATTAGGATCTGAAAAAAAAAATCTTTTTATCCAATATTACATTTTTATGGGACCGTTTATTAAATTTATAATATTATTATTACTATTATATCTACTTCAAGTTATTTATTTTTGCAGAACACACTGTTACAATGGTGTTATAAAATATACATGTTTCAAGTTATTCTACCGTAAGGCATGCAAAATGTATACAATCATGGTTTAACATCTAGCACGAGATATCCCACTGCTGGGCAAACGCCTCCGTCTTCTTTCCACTGTTCCCGGTTCTATGACTCTTCTTGCCCATCTCCAAGGAAGACATCAAGTCGTCCCGCCATGTCCTAATAATGTTAATTTATTTCAGTGTTAGTCCCACAGTAAAAGAAGTTCATAATGATGAGTAGAATGACCCCTTAAGAGGTAGGTATTGCATTTATTCTGTTACACGTTGTTTCAGCAAGATAAATACAAATATAACTAATAACTGATGCAATAACTAAACATATTATAATATACAAAACCAAATACACTAATTATGCTCGAAGTACTCCTCCACATCATTGTCATCCGGAAACGTGCCCAGAAGACTGGCTGGTTGAATGGCAATGCTGTGTCCAAGAGAACACTCCCGGAATAAAAAAATCTTTTCCTAATCCATTCAATTAAAGACCTTCGCATTTAAAATATTAACTATGATATGATTTGTTTAACCTTTTGAACACCACTGACACACACGAGGTGACAAACGAAAGCGTGCCAGTTGCGGAATTTGTTCTTAAGAGTCACCGCGGACCTGGAACGCAAAGGGCATGGGGAGGAAAATGAACAGGTTTTAGTCAGTAAGAGTCTGATACTCCCTCCCGCTCCGCCCAGAGTGGAAGGAGTCATTTGAACATTTGCAATACTTAAAAAAATCCTGTACACCAAGGTCACAAAAATGTGACAAAACAAAAATATGGTCGATTTACGGCTTGGTGTAGGGGTGTTCCCATAGTCCTGCGATTGCCAACCCGCCTGTCAAGCGTGGCGATTATGACGAACCCCCCCCCCCGTTTGGGGGAGGCCTATGTCCAGCAATGGACGTCTTTCGGCTGATATGATGATGATGATGATGATGTAGGGGGTAAGCCAATGCATTTAGCTATGCTCTGGCGTTCAAAGATTAAAATAAATAAGTTCCCACCAAAGTCCAACCAAAACCGTCTGAAGCTGCTAGTATTATAAACGTCACATAACACTGAGTCTTGTATTTCTCGTTAAATACAAACCAGGCTCTTGCTAGTCTTAGGAGCTTTTATGGCTTGTAATGAGGCCGTTTGGGGACTAAGTCCGCCTCAGAGCGCTTGTAGACGTCCGTTTTTTTTACCGGATAACGGACCGTGTTTTTTGCCGGATTCGCAGTGGTGTATGAATTATAATGAATGTGTGTACATGCACCGGACATCGGTCCGGCGAACAATTTACGCCGGATGCACCACCGCTTCCCCTCGGCGCGACGGACACCGGTCCGGTGTAAGAAAGGGCGGTCATCCACGCCAGTGTATTGGTGCGTGTTGACGCTGCCGGACGTATTGCCTGTTTTCTGTTAATTGAGTGCCGTCTACCGTCAAAACTACGCATATAGACGGCAGTCCATCCATCCGGTAAAAAAAATATGTATACAAAGATAGCCGTTTATTGACGGTCCGTTATCCGGTGAAAAAAACGGACGTCTACAAGCGCTCTCACGGTTCTAAACTCACGAAAGATGACCGTTTTCTGCTAATTAGTGATAGTGACATCGGAGAGAAATATTAGGTTACTTCCTTCAAGTGATGGTATAGTACCGCTGCGTAGTTGAAATATCGTCTTTAGATGTATACGACGTATAATAAAGAATCAAAATTGAATTGAAATTCCTTACCTACTTAAAATCGTTCTCTCTCACCCTCTAAACTCTTTTTCAAAAATGTTTTCTACTAACTATTTAGACCTGGATATCTAGCGTATGCATAGTAAGTTTCGTTAAAATTGGTTCATTCATTTCGATTAATAAGGAGTTAAAGGAATGTTCAGACCTAGGTCCGGGTATTTTGTATCGAATTCCGTAACTAGAGTGAAACTGGCTAAACCTATGTTCTCATAATAACCAGATAACCGGTATCTTTTCGCTTGCTTTGCGAATGGAAGGTTATCGAGCTTCAAAGTAGGGCTGGTAAGTTGGATATCCTCTACATTTGGCACATTCGAAAACCATTAACATAATGCGGTCCTCACATTTTGCAAACGAAACTCCGTAAGGTGCCTCGTATAAACCTTATAACCCTAACCATAGTTATGATTATGGTAGGCGCCAGATAAACTTGCAATAAAGTACGTTGACCTTTCCCTAATATCCCTTCGAAGATACCCGAATTATGAACCGTTTTTCATCAATACTGGAGGACGTAAAGGATCACGCTAAAGTCGATCCAGGACTGCTTTATCTATATGCACTTAGTTGTTGGCAATATTACCAATCATTTTTTTTAACCGACTTCAAAAAAGGAGGAGGTTCTCAATTCGATTGTTTTTTTTGTAATGTACTTATAGGTAAGTGGCGTCCGTGTTACGGGCATGTCACTGTCGTTCTTTCGACAGAAAGAACGAAAAAAAAGTAGAAAGAAAGATAGAAAGAAAGACATTTCTTTCCATCTTTCTTTCTTTCCATCTATCTTTCTTTTACCGAGGTCTGCGCAGCAATACAAACACTGGTTAACAAGCTTGAGTGAACTCAGTCCGTCCTGCGTTTGCCGCGACGCGAAAGCACGTGGGATTTTGCAGGTTGAAAAAATAACAGAATATAAAAATGTAAAATCATTCATTTCATTTTACTCAAAAATCACTGCCGCGCTCCACGCTGTTGCCCGCTTTGCCAGCTCCACGAACGAGACAAATATTGTGTTGCGTTTATGAGAGAACAAAGAACGAGTCAATGGCGCGTGCTGTTGTCCGTTCGAACGACGCTAAAATGTCGCCATGTTTTTATTTCTTCATAATGAGTACGACGTCTCTATTGGTAAAATCTCATGACGTAATACTAGCTTTTCCCGCAACTTTGTCCAGTGGCCTGTTCGACAGGAACGGTGTGTTTACGGGATCAAAAGTAGTCCGTGATCCTAAGCAATAGTGTATCTTTTTACGTTGCGATCATTTCGTTTTCTGTCCGTCTATACACTTCTGACCAACTGTCCAGAAGTATGGGTTTGATGTTATAATAAAAACATGTGTATTTTACGCTAATTGATGCTCAAAGCAAACACATCATTCAAAAATTTTTTAGTTTCCAATAAATCCGTGTCTTATTAAGAAAAAGTAGTTTACAACTTCACGCGATATTTCACAATCTTACGGCGTTTGCAATTTTCCGGTGACATATGCAACTCGTATCAGAGTAAACGCAATTAAAGAAATACCTGAAAAGGGTCATTGTACTCATCATTATGAACAAGTTTTACTTGGGACCAAATAAAAAATGAACACAATGACCTCTTTTAAGGTACTTATTGCGTTTATTCTGTTACATGTTGTATTTATGAACCAAAACTACTAAAGCAGCAATTTTCCCGGAAACTTTGATAATAGCACCAATTGAATTATCTCGGCTTAGACAACAACGCCGCGCCATTTCCGTCGGCTGACAACTGCAATTAATTAGCTACACGCCCAATCTGTCTGTTAGGTTACTTTGTATGTATGTATGTGTGTGTACAACTTCCTAATTGATAAACCGATTTTGATGAGATTCGGAAAGTTTGTGACGTGAGATGCCGCAAATCTTAACTAATAGATATTACAGAAACAACATTGTTTGTTTACATATTATGATAGGGTAATTCGATTAATACTTTCGGAAATATTAATCTGTTATTCTGTATTTTTAAAATGCGTTGACTTAGAAGCTTAATTACTACCTCCGTATTTAATACTAAATTCGATTTGATTCCCCAGGAGCACATGGCTCCTGGCTCCTGGGGAAAAAGTCATGACAGACACACAGACAGAGGGTCGGCTGGACAACAAAGTGATCCTATATAGGTTCCGTTTGACGAGAAATTGATGCGCTTCCATGGTACGCCGCGTGCGGGCCAGCCCCAACTGCGCTGTGTGACGATTTTTTTTTGAATGGCCTCTCGCAGGTCAACCTAGGAGGTTGTCGTCTCGTCAATGCAACGGTGGCGCGAGGACGCGCGGGCGCGCGGGGAGCGACTGACGCAGCGACATTTCGAACTGCGTCGGTCGCAGCTGCGCGAGGTCCTGGTGGCGGAATGGCAAAACAGGCTCTCCTCCGCCGGCCTCGTCATTATCGAGGCCATCCGGCCAGTGCTCGCCTGCTCGCCACCTCTCTGGCTCGGGAAAAGGCACGGCTCCCGCTCCCTGTCGTTCATCGTCGTCGTCATCACGGGGCTGCTTCGGGAGGTTCCTGTGTCGCATAGGCAGGGAGCCGGACGCTCGGTGTCACCACTGCTTCGACTGTCGGGAGGATACGGCGCGGCATACGCTGGCAGAGTGTGCCAACACTAAGAGTCTGACAGACCAGGAGGATGACATCCATGAGGATTTACCCCCGTATAAAAAGAAAAATAAGGAGGTTGTCGTCTGCTTAACCGGATTTGCCTTAATAGCCTCCAAGCCAAGGTTTATTAAAAAGTGGCAAGCTAAGCGACTTCACGCTAAACGCTGTGTGGCGAACAGACTCGATTGTTTATATCTATGTCGCTGCTGCAAGCTGTCCACCTACTGAGGTGAATACATGTGAATCACTGCCACATGCCTGATACTGGTCAGGCATAATATGGCAGTGATTCACATGTATTCATGGTTTTAGGTTAAGTGATAGGATTAAGAATACTAATATATGGGTAAGGAATATTGTTACTAACACAACTGAGTCATGTTACTTGTTGAATAGAGATATTACCAATATGATGGTCATGATAATAAACCCCTTTGTTAAAGTTCACTGTTATTCCGTGCCATACTGCCACCATCTTTCCCATCATTTATTCGTAACTGCAACCCGTAGTAAGCACGTACAAAATTCTAAGAACGACCTAACTCACGATAGAGCATTAGATCCGTAACCGATGAGCTATATAAATAAAATGAATGCTCCTGTCCCGGTTTTACCCCGGGACATTATTCAAGCTAAATCCCGGGATTTGCCGGGACTCCCTGCGAATCTCTTAACATTACCGTTAAATTGTTTTATGGCGGGAAAAATTGCCGACGAAATTAAATTTCCGGATAGATATATATACTATGTTATTATTGTAATTAATAATTATATAGGTAGAGACTAGTTTCCATTTACTTGGAGATAAATTACTACGGTCGACGCCAAATAAATATGCAATAACGGTCATGAGATGCCTGGACAATAAATTATGAATCGTTTAGCATTGCTAGAAAATGTAAATCAACCTCTCCCTGTCCCTTTTATATTCAACGTGTAACAGAATAAACACAATATCTCGTAAGGGGTCATTGTACTCATCATTATGAACTTTACTATGAGATCTACTCCTGAACCCCAAAATTACGAAAAAAAAATCAGCTGTTTAGTACATTTTGTAGAGTACTGCTCACATAAGTACCTAAATGGGCAGTCGATTTTTTTTTGTTGATATGAGGTATTGCGTTTATCCTGTTACACGTTGTATAAACAATCGTTTATTAAACGCAACTCTTGCATAAATTAAGTACATCACAGAGTTCAGATAGTGACACAATGTGTAACAAATTCTAATAACCGAGTCATATTTTTCTGTAACTTTAGGAAACAAACTTTAAATAGTCTCATATTTCACTGACGCCGCGCCTTTCATGCTAGAAATTCTGCAGAGTTCTATTACAAATGGATTCAATTCAATTCATTCATTCTCTCCCCTGGTTTATGAAAGCTTTTGAATTCAATCGGTTAATTTTATGAAATCCCATTTAAACTTGAACGATTGATTGCTTTTAGTCAACCATTCACAACAGCTAGCGTGAAATCTGACAGTATATTGATTGAAAAAAGCTTGAGAAAGGCTTCCCGGTTTTGAGAGTATGCGCTCTCTAGTGTACCCAATTAAAAGCAAATCCACATATTCTCGGCTAGTAGAGATTGCCCAAATGAAACGTGTCGGATAATATCGGGCTGCTTCAAATTTACTCCCCTAAACAAACTCTAACCGCTTGCAGGCATCGCACCACACCGTACGAAGGCATGTAGCATGCGCGCAGCTAAATAAGGACCAGAAAACCGATTACCGACATGCCCTGGATGTCGGTAATCGGTTTTCTGGCCACATGTCATCCCCGGGAAGACTAAAAAGTCGCTAGAGTTTCCTTCGATCTACACAGGCGTTCTCAGATATTATATCACCAAGGGAGAAGCAAACTTTTACTTTAGGACCAACACTGAAATCGACATAAATATTGCTCCATACCTTTTTGTGTGCATAACTTAACAAAGTGTACTAACCAACTGTTTTTTTTCGTTGTTTCGTGGTTGGTCCCATACTAAAAGTTGTTCATACTGATGATTATAATGACCCTTATCAGGTGTTGCGTTTATTCTCTTACACGTTGTATATTCCCAGTTGTATAGAGTCGTTAGCGCCATCAATGCCGCCACAAGAACCTACGTAATAAAATTGATATCGCAACAAAAAAAACCACAACGCCATCTATCCCGCAAGCTGCGAACTAACTGAACGAAATCCTGCATCCCGGTATCAGAGTTTTCCGTGCGATTTGAACATGTACAACAGCCCGAATATCAATTATTGGGCAGTCCTGTTGCCCACCGGACACCTCAACCGTCCGGTCGGAGGTCCCTCCATTTTCAATGAAGGTTTGCGGGACTTTACTCTCGGTTCCGCATACCTCAATAAATCCAAGTTACCCCTTTTCATTCAACACACACGAATCCGAACACTCATTTAAAATTAACTACTTTCCGGGGCTCAAAGAAAACTTCTCTCCAGAACTAACAGTCGCGAACAGTTGCCGACTCAGTTTGAGTTGCATTAGCAAGTAATCAGCTGTGCAAGTACTACGAACACCTACATTTGAACAAAGTTGGGTAGAGGATTGTGTGATTAAGTGTGTTAGGTTTTATTGAGTTTCAGGGGGTCTACTCTCTAAACCCGAAATCCGTAGTTTCAGCCTTAGTGACGGGCGTTTTCTACTCCCTATCACCTACGGACTTACAATTAGTCCCGAACCTGAACTAAAAACAACTGTCAAATCATATTGTCATTCATTCTAATTAGAGTGTATTTAGTTTGGCTGCGGAATATTAATGTTTGCATCTTACTTAATTGCTCCTGGCTGGATAGTAACAGCCGGATCTTCAGAAGCTAGAAAATCTGACACGAGTCTTGCCAAAAGCTATCGCCAGTACCTACTGGGTTGTGGAAGTCAAATAGGCAGTAGGTCCATGCATTAGCTCCCCGTAAAATACTGGTATTCAGCCGGTTAGGCTGGAAGCCGACTCCAACATAAATGGGAAAATACTGGGTACAAAGCGGATAGATAGTTGCAATTTAGCAGGAATAGAATGAAGCCCAGGTCATCGATCCATCTTGTGGGAGGCCGTCCAACGCTGCGTCTCCCGATACGCTTTTGCCACTTCAGAACTTTTCGGTCCCATCGACCATCTGTTCTGCGAGCAATGTGCCTATGACGGTGAGGGTCGCTGGTAGCCGATGGATGCGAGACGCACAGGACCGGTTATTGTGGCGAGCCTTGGGGGAGGCCTATGTCCAGCAGTGGACGTCTTTCGGCTGATATGATGATGATGGAATGAGGCAAGCACTGATTTATCTCTGTTCCGTAATGTATCAGTAGATAAAAATAATCTAGTAAATTAAGATACTAATTATAAATTATTATAAAACACTGGAAGAGTGTTCCCACTCTTTGGACAAAAACTGTAACAGAAACCAGACTCATCCAGTCATGGTTTAAACTACTTTATATCATCATCATTGTAGTCAAGCGAAAGACGCCATTGTACCCAAAGATATAAGATTAATTTTCAAATAGTTGTGTACTATTTTGGTGTACATTACAGCATATTCTATTTATAGGCAAGCGTTAGCAAATCGAACAGTCAGGACCGTTCTACAGATACACTTCTCGCATCCACCCCATGTCATATTCAACCATGTTTACAGAACAAACACCATCATCAGAAAACTTTCAGAAAAATCTTAAGAAAACAAAAAGCTATTTTTAGTCAGACAAAGATAAGCACAACTTATTATCTATTCTTTTTATCATGACCCACTTCCCCGGTCCACTTTCTAAGTCCCGCCATCTTTTTCTGAATATTATATTTACGAGTACTTACGACTCCTTATGGCTCCTAAATTATAATAAGACGCGAAAAAACAGAAACATAAGTTAATCTTGCAGCCATATTTCTCGGGGCAATAACAAATATTTATTTGGGCTAAAAGGGCAAGACTAGCATCAGCTTGGCTGACAGCCAGACGGGTTGCAACGAAAGACATTGGTATGCCAGCAGATCCTGAGGTTCTGTGTTCACTTGATGAAGCGAAATGTTGAGTTTTAGATCGTGTCTGTTGAGTTTTGCCTGTAAAAAGTTTCTGGTAATAAATTATTGACGCGTTAGAAATTAAACCCAAGCTCCAAAGTGCTGTTGAAAATGCATTCAAACAATTACAATAGCTGACGCACTTTCGAAAATTATATCAGTTATAAATTGATATAAATTTCGTTCTAATTTTAAAATCTGTGTCTTATTCACCTACAAATGACGATACAGGTCGACTTATTAGTATTAGGTGTAAAAAGACTTTTTTACAACAAAATTCAACGCAATAAAAAACTCGTACAAAGTACCTAAATAACTTTAATTTCGGAAGTCGCTGTTTTAGGTTGTTTCTTCGTTTTTTGATACCGACTTCCAAAATTAAAGTTATTTTGTACTTCGTAGTGTTTTTTTATTTGGAAGTCGGTTTTATTTTTATTCTATGCTTTTTAGTACCTACTTACTTTATAATTGTTTGTAATTTAGTCACCTCTGGAAAGTCACAAGAAAGCAATATACGCAATTTCGTTTACTTGGATGACATATTTTTTCGAGCTATTTTGATTTAAACCAAACTACTGAACTGATTTTGATAACATTTCTATGGGACTAAACGGAATATATTTTATATAAAAGTAGTTTCTTTTCAAATCTGTTCATGACTTAATTAAGTTATGAGGTAACAAACACAAAAAAATACATCCGAATTGACAACCTCCTCCTTTTTTTGAAGTCGGTTAAAAATGTGCACAACTTTTAAAAGCAGATAAAATCAGTTTCTGAAAGTATGTTCAAAGATTGCGGCACAATACCAATAACATTTACTGGAAAAAAACCATAGACTGCCCCAGAAAACCCAGAAGCACATTTTGGAATTGGAAATCGAACACGAAGCTTAACGCTATGCGGAGAAGCGGTTAACATTAACGTAAAAAGTTAAGGCGAAGTTCTCCACCGCGGCTGTCAGTCCGTATTTCAGGGGAATCAGTGAGACTTTGGAGTGGATTTTGGCACGATTCTCAAGAAAACTTTACACTTTATTCCTCGCAGGTTAAACGAGTTAACGGTTTCTGTCAAGTAATACGGTTGTAATAGAATTTTATTTCCTGTGGTTTCTGGCGAAAATGCCTAAGAGCGTTTACGCCCTACGGCATTTCATACAAACTTTTAAGTACTTATTTTTCGAAATGAATGAACCAATTTTAATTGAACTTTGTATGCATACGCTAGTTATCTAGGTCTCAATAGTTACAATATATAAAAAAAAAGAAAGAGAAAGAAAGTGCACGAGGGTGAAGCCAAATGACAAAGCTAGTTTATCCTACGTTCAATGAACAAGAAGTAAAAAGACGTATGCCATATTCAGCAGTGGTTTTCTCGGGCGAAGTGCTCGAGAAACCATTCAAAAACAGTTAAAAAAAACAATAACAACTGGAGATTCGTACAAATCATTTTCAAAAACCCTTCGCAATCCAATTTCAGCCTTCGCTGCGCTGAGCCAAGAGTTTGGCCAAATTGTGGAGATTAGCCAAGTTCTGCCGTGACCGGCCAAGTTCGCCCCGATAACTCTTGCAGTTTTAAAACGGAATAACGGTCTATGGTCCTTTGCGATGTAAAACAGAAGTTTTTTTCTGTTAGGAATTCTTTTGGTTTGGTATGGTGATTAGTTTCGTAGGTATCGGTTTTTGAGTGTTCTGGAATTTAAAATTGAGCTTGAAATATTGCTCCATCCTCGACCACATTATCGCTTACCATCAGGTGAGATAGTGGTCAAGCGCGTGCCTATCTATAATAAAATCTAAAAAATATATGTACCGTGTTTAAGTAAACTTACTTTTTCAGGGTTTTCACCTCATCATCATCATCATCATTTATCAGCCGTAAGACGTCCACCACTGGACATAGGCCTCCCCTAAATCCTCCTCCGCCACAACAACCAGTCCTGTGCGTCTCGCATCCATCGGCTACCAGCGACCCTCACCAGGTCATAGGTTTTCTCTTGTGTCATCAAAATTAACAACTTTGCGGATGTCAAAAAATGAATGATTGTGTGAAAAAATTATAACAAAATCTGAATTTTAGTAAGACGAGTTTGAAGCTGAATGAAACTAAATAACACCATTATTTCACAGTCGTCCATTTCAACTACTGAGAAAATTCTTTAACATCTACAAAAGGAATACAACAGGGACAATGGTACAGGCAGCTTAAATACTTCTGGCTCACTCACTCGGCTTGAAACACTTGCCGCTATCAAACGTCAATCCTCATCTAAATTTCAGATCTCTTGCAGCAGAACCAGTCATAATATCCGATCGGAACAGTTAGCTTCCATTCAGGAACTCGTCACGTATTCCCATTGTAGCTATATTCATTTGATCCAGCCACAGAGCACCGAGACTTAAAGACACCGCTGCTGAAGACGTCGTTGACACTGCAGTCCTGTACTGTAGGATAGTACTAAGACTAGGACAGACAGGACAGGAACTCGTACCCAAATAATAACAGCCGCTCGGGTCGATCTTCAAGGTTAAGCAAAGCTTGCGGAGGTCGTCCTGCGGATGAATGACCACTTTTAAATACCGAGACTCCTCCGTGCCTCGGAAAGCACGTCAAGCCGTAGGTCCCGGCTGTCATTTGTAGATCTTTAGCAGTCGTTACGGATTGTCAAAACCCAGAAAATCTGATACCAGTCTTACCAAGAAGTACCGTGTTACCCAGTTAATGGGTTGTGGAGGTCTTGTAAGCAGCCGCTCCATGTAAAATACTGGTATTCATCTGAGTCCGGTTTGACTGGGAGCTGACCCCAATATGGTTGGGAAAAGGCTATAGACAGATGATATCACGAACTGATTCTGACATCTCTCATTTACTACCAGATTACCAGACGTACTGCAGGATACTATCCGCACTTGGTTGATATGCCAACTAGTCGCAGACTCTTACTGACTTAAACCTATCCGTGCTCCTTCTAGTGCCCTTTGCGTTCCAGGGCCGCGGTGACTCTTTCGAACAAAATTCGCAACCTTGGCAAATGCTTGCTACTACTTAACTAGTACACAAGAGTGATTTTATATGGGCTCCGTTTACGGAAGTTCTAAATTTAAAAAAAAAACGTAATCCATATTCGCTGCCACCGCGGCCATTTCGTGCTCTATGGTTCCAACTCTTAAATAACTGAGTGAGCTTCAGACAAACTGAATGAGCCTTGACTGTGCGAAATTAAGGAGTCGGACGCTTGACGAGAATTTTGTCGCTCATAGGGTAGTTAATTATGAGGCTGGCAAGGAAAACGGTCATGCAATTTGTATGAGTCAAATGGGTAATGGTTAGAGGTTACCAAGAGTGAGTTGTGTTTTCAATTTAGCATAGTTATGATTGGGATGTAGGTATTTCGTTTAAGATATTACATAATGTTAGAGAGCAATATTGCCGTACTTACTTTTTTTACTGCAGAATAGTGTATTTTACTGCAAAAATCTAATTAGTCCGTCATAAAGATTTTCAATAAATATTGGACACGTATTTTATGGAGTAACTGACTGCCTATGTGACCAGGGGCCTAACCACCAACTCTTAAAGCAGTATTACTTCAATATTACTTCGAGTGGGAAAGAGACGGAGCTATACGTCCTGTATAGTTCCGTCTCTTTCCCACTGGAACTAATATTATAGAAATACTGCTTTAAGAGTTGGTGGTTAGGCCCCTGTACAATACAGTTAATGGGTAACACAGTGCTGTTGAATAAGGCGGCCTCGTCTAGATAAAAATGGCCAAAAAAAACATTGACATGTAAAAGTGTTATGTTTAATCAACTTACAAAATAAAAATCATTTATCATTTAAGACTGGTGCCAGATTTTAAATGTCAGATCTACAAATGCCAGCCGGGACCAACGAGGCACGGAGGAGTCTCAGGATTTATTAAATAGTCAGCCATCACTGGACCAACCTTGGCAAGCGTTGCGTAGCTCGAAGATAAGTGCAGCTGTTATTATTTGGGGTTGCAGAATTTGTTCGAAAGAGTCACCACCACCAAAGAGGCCCTGAAACGTAAAGAGCATTTGGAGGAACGTGGATGGGTTTTGTCAGTAAGGGTCTGACACTTTTTTAAGGATTGGAAATCATCAAACGACTCCTTCCGCTCCGCCCAGAGCGGAAGGAATCGTATAATGATTTCCTATCCTTAAAAAAATAAACCACTGGGTCATCACCACATTGTATAAAGAAAGAGTACCTGGATGATCCGGCCCGAAGGACCATATGTATAGTACAGGAGCGAATAAAATAAAATACGTGGACTATAACAATCTGGTGTATTACAGCAATACAAGTATTGTTAAGGTTTGTAGAAGTGACGCAAAGCTCGGAGCGGGAGAGCGCGCGAGCGCCGCCCGCGCCTCTCATGTGCCCCTCAGCCGCCGCCGACGCCTGATGTTGATGCCGCAGCCCGCGCACCTCCAACCAGTCGTGGGCATGCCATGCATAGACAGTCATCACCACATTGTGTAAAGAAAGAGTACCTGGATGACCGAGCCTTTATCAATTTTTTTGGTTGGAAAAACGGATAAAACGACGTTTTTTAGAAATGAAACCTACCTAGATCGATTTATCGCCCCCGAAACCCGCTGCATACTAAATTTCATGAAAATCGTTGGAGCCGTTTCCGAGATTCAGATTATTTACAACGTGTGACAGAATAAACGCAATACCTCTATGGGACCAACACTGAAATGGCGAAAAAAAAATTAAATTTTTGTCCGTGCAACTCGAGAAAATGTACTGAACAAATGTGCTGATTTTTTTTTCGCGATTTCGGGATTGGTCCCATAGTAAAAATTGTTCATAATCATGAGTATAATGACCCCTTAAGAGGTATTGCGTTTATTCTGTTACACGTTGTATATATGTCGCAGTCAATTAGCTTAATCAGCCGTTTAATTGACTGCCTAGCCTTTTCATTTAAATGTGCCGATTTTTCAGCGACTTAAGTGACATATTTTGTTCAATATCGTTTAATGACTTGCCCATTTCACTTATGTCGCTGATTAAACGGCACAGTTCAATGAAATATATTGTTCATATACATATATATATCGTAGGATAATTTGATACTTCGAATCTTCGCGGAAATCCTAGGGGTTTTGCGAAAACGCGGATAATTAGACATAGGCGAAAAATTATCAAATCTTACTGGACAAAGTCAGGATTTTTGCGAAAATACTCGTTATTATAGCAATATTGCGAAACGAAACGCTGGCTGTTATGAAATAAGAACGCTGATTGGTCGGTCAGCGCGTTCAATAAGAGATCGTCTCTGATTGGTTGACGTCTTAAATGTCAATCATTTGTTGCCGCACGTTATTTATTTACGTTTGTGTCTGAGTTAAATTGCAGAAGTGTTTTGTTTTTTATCGTAAATAGTGTACCTACTTGGACTTAAATTTAGTGATTTTCCTTTCTCACCTATTCTAAACCTTCATAACTCTATGATACAATACTTGAAGTTAATCATCGGCAAACTAGGAACCAATTAGAAGTCAGCCAGCAAAATTGTAGCCAAACAGTGTTGAGCACATCAAATCTTACTATAGTAACGAGTATTTTCGCAAAAATCCTGACTTTGTCCAGTAAGATTTGATAATTTTTCGCCTATGTCTAATTATCCGCGTTTTCGCAAAACCCCTAGGATTTCCGCGAAGATTCGAAGTATCAAATTATCCTACGACATATACAAGAATAAGTATCAGATAAGAAAACCTACCGACCAGTTAAAAGCGTAAAAATAGGTACTGAGATTATTACCAAAGTTAGACAAAGTAAGATTGGTGGGAGTGGTTTTGAAAATTCTTGGTTGTTCTTTACGTCACATGGGAGTTAGCCTGCTCCATCTGTGATTTATAATCTGTGGCTTAGTGCGAGTTTGTATTAAAACTGAATAAGCGCCGTCTGGTGACAATAACGTCGTTATTCAATCAGACGTTTGATGATTTCAAATCCTTAAAAAAAAAATGTTATTATTTAGCCAAACGACAGTATAATTAGATTTTATTAATTAACATTTCAAACTCATTAGCTTGAACATCTCAAATTAGATAGTGTAGCTAGTCTATCAGTGTAAGATCTTATCAATGACTTTATAGTAATTTGGTTTCTCATGCAACAGTGACAATATAATAATGGGCTAATTAACAAGTATTAATTAAGTCATTATACCAATTGCCTTAGTTGGGAATGGTAATTTGATTGACTTGCTAATCGTATTGTATTGTATTCCCACCAGAATACATATGCGTGGTTCTAATATAAAGCAACTGCCTCCCAGAATATGAGCCTCACGTTTACGTACCCCAAGTGCAAATTGTCGACTCGGTTGGCGCTGTGGTTGAGTGATTGGCTGCTGCACTGCGTGTTGTATAAATATTTGTATGGCCGACAGATAGTTGTTCCGGGTCTAGCTGTTTGTGTATGTGAGTTTGTATGTTTGAAAACACACCCACGAGACGGGAGAAATTCCTAGTGACACATGAGGAATTTCTCCCGTCTCGTGGGTGCGTTTTAACAACACAACGGTTTAAAAAAATAATAAAAGAATACGACTGCACTTTAGGAGATTTAGAGCGGATTTCACCAAGATTGAACGCGATCAGTACATTTAAATTGCGTTCAAGAGCTGTCAGCGTCAATATTCCATAGAAAAAAACCAAAAAAACCAAAAGTACAAAATAACTTAATTTTCGGTAGTCGGTGTTTGGTTGCTTCTTAGTTATTTGACACCGACTTCTATTTGGATTTATAAACCAAATTGCCGGACCCATTTTGATAAAATTTAAATGGGACCAATCGAGAAGTATATCCTCTCACATAAAATAAGAATTTTTCAAATCGGTTCATAAATGGCGGAAATATGGGGTAACAAACACAAAAAAAAAATACAATCGAATTGAGAACCTCCTCTTTTTTGGGAAAACGGTTAAAAATAGTGACACTGACAGCTCATAAACGTGGTTTATACGCTGATCGCGTTATGTTTCATTGGTTAAATTTGCCCTTAATGAATACCACAGATGCCGAAATTAAAATCACCACCTAGGTACTGGGCCCAAAAAATCTAAGAGGTTAAACAACGACGTCGAAAGGAAGAGAAGCAGCAGTGTGATTAAATATGTCACCGTGAAAGCTAAGGTTAACTGAACATCAAGTAAGCTGTCAATCCATTCAGACAAGTTGGAATGACAGTTTACTTCACGCTCACTCCACGTAAGTTTACACGGTGAGATTTTGATGGAACAGACGACCCGACCCGACCCGAGTCGACGGCGCGTTGTGTTCCACGCGCGCCTTAAGGACGCGTTTCCAAATGGGTAGTCAAATCATTACTTTTTTACACAAAAGTATGTTTATTAAATAAAATGCTTTGCATTCTTAAAATGTTTTTCCCATGAATTGTTGAAAGATGAACATGGTACGATTTTGAACTATAAATATAATTTTAGATAGGTACAGTTTCTCAATAAATGTACCGAAGTGATTTTTTTTACTTCGGTACATTTATTGAGACATACATCTATCAACAATTCATGGGAAAAATTAAAAATTAATTAAAATGTGTTTATTAACTTAAAATCTTTACAATTAAGTTGCCGGGGCTTCCCAGGAAGTAAACCGAAGATACTTGTGTTGGGAAAAGCCTCGCTCTCCCTCGATTTACAGATCGTTAAAAGTTACACATTTTATAGAAAAACATTTTAAGAATGCAAAGCATTTTATTTAATAAACATACTTTTGTGTAAAAAATTAATGATTTGACTACCCATTTGGAAACGCGTCCTTAAAGATATGTCAGCATAGTAGACGGGGCCTGTTAGGGTCCGAGCCTGTCAGGGTTGCGGATTCTGTTCGAAAGAGTTACCGCGGCCCTGGAAAGCAGGAGGAGCACGGATGGGCTTTAGTCGGTAAGAGTCTGAGCGGGAGGAATCATTTGATGATTTCCAATCCACAAAAAATAAAATTAAAATACTAAAGCACGAGCTGGTAAAATAAGACCATCAGTCTGAATCTTGTAACGCCAGCGTATTTTTTTACTAATCAGCATTTACAAACACGAATTTTCCAGCTAAAAAAGAGATGATTATTATCTTAAGTAAAAGTTCTTGTTTGAGCAAAAATTTTAACGTAGATACTACCTACCCATGGTTAATGAGTTAGAAACGTGATTAGGTATTCTTTTTGTGCAAAAGAGGTTTAACCTTTTTAGATTATACGTTTCAGCATTTAGTGGGTTTATTGTTGTTAATGAGAAACCAGCTTTTCTCCGCAGCTCCCCCCGCGTGGAGGTCGGTTATCGCGTAAAAAAAAGTAGTTTTTGTCCTATTCTATATCCCAGGCAAGTTTCATGACGATCTCTTCGTCCGTTGTAGAGTGAAAGCATTACAGACAGACAGAGATACTTCCGCGCTTATAATATTATTAAGAAATTAAGGATAGGGAAACAAAGAGAAAAAAAAATCGTTGTGCAATTTTCTGTCAACGACTCCGGCCCCGACATGTGAAAATTCCCAAATAAAAAATAAATCTTATGTAATTGGTAAATAAACACTAAATTCGCGATTCATTCGGCGTACACCGGTGTGTTGCCGGTGCTTGAGCGGGCCTGATTGATTTTTCGCTTATTTTGTAAAATTTAATTTTGAAGGAACGTCAGAATTAAAGACATTAAAATTTATTTGTATTAAGTAAGAAATCGTTCTCATTCATCAATCTGTAGGTATACTCTTTTCCGTACAATGATAAATTAGAAAAACCTTGCGTGACGTCACGTCGTTGGTAAAAAATTACCATCATAGTGACGTACCGCGAGCTTTCAACGCACTGTATCATCTTCAATTTTTGTTTACGTGAAAAAAAATACGTGTCCAATAGTTTTCAGAAATCTATCATATCGATTGACTCGCGCTCGTTCGTAGCATACAGACGTATTCGTTAGCAATTTTTAATTAACACAGTAAAAATAGTGACCTAGATTAGTGCATTAGCATTGTAATGCAATTTTAAATTTTTGCCTAGAGTTAAGTTTTAGTAAATATAATGAAAACTTAGAAATAGTGAACTTTTTACAAAATATAATGGATAACAGCCCGTGTAATCCATGTGGTCGAGTGCAGCCTTGCCTCAACTTCGCCGGAGAAGACGACGACGAAAAATCCAGTCCAATCAGTTGAAGTTGCGTCCACGCCCGAGATACAAAAATGGATGTCATCCATTGAGCAGCACTTAAATGAGATTTGCTCTATTGCTACGGATGGAAAACTCAACTCAGAACAAAAATTGAAAATATCCAACATATGCCGCAAAATAGGATCTGGTACCTCGCAGATGGCAGTGCTATACCAATCCCTGAAGCAGAAAGCCGTTCAAGCATACAATATGGTGGATGACTTACAAGAGAAGTGGAACTTGTCGGAACACATTTCGGAGCTCAAACAGACGATTAAGGATTCTCGCTCTTCTGAAAATGTTTCTTTTGCCGACATGGTGAAGAAGGGAACTAGTGATTATGTTCGACCGAACAATTTTAGCTCTGTGGCCATTTATCCCAACAACAAATTCAAATCAAGCGATGAAACAAAAGACCTCGTGCAAAAAATCATACACCCAGAGCAAATAAAGCTGCATGTTCGCGGTCTCCGCAAAACGAAAAATGGAGGCGTAATTATTAGTACGGAGACCAAACACGACGCAGAAAAATTAAAGCAAGCAGTCCAGCGCTCTACTTCTGGACTTACCGCCGACGAACCTAGCAAGCGCAAACCCCGGATCGTAGTCGTTGGAGTGCCGACTTCCATGTCTGAAAATGAAGTCTTCAAGTGCATTTTTGAACAAAACGTAGACGACAAGTTTTCTGGCATGTTCTTGGAATCCTTCTTGACCTTTGTAAAATTAAGCCACAAGTCTGGGAAGAGAGATGCGGCGACCTGCGGGTTGTATTTTTAGGAGACTTTCTTTTTTAATTTTGTTATTTTTGTGCGTCATTTCTGGCGGAATAAACTTATTTCTTTCTTTCTTCTTTCTTTTCTTTCTTTACCTGTAACTACGTTATTGAAGTACCAGCTAATTTACGTAAAGCCCTAATCGCTCAATCGAGACTTTTTATAAACTGGACTTCCTGTCCTGTCAGGGACTTTACATTGGTGACTCGGTGCTATAAATGCCAACAATATGGTCATGCAGCAAAAACGTGCAGAGAGGTTAATTCTATGTGTGGTTATTGCGGTGAAGCAGGTCACACGATGTCAGAGTGCGCAAAGAAAACTGAAATGCCGAAATGTGCAACTTGCTCTCGCTTTGAAAAACCCACCGACCATAGAACAGGAGATGCTGAATGCCCTGCAAGGAAGATAGCGCGGAATTGAGATACATCAACTCCGTCGATTATGAGGGCGCCTAGAGCGTCATACTAAGGCCAGATTTCCTATACTTACACCTGGTGCTGATTCAACAAAAACATACCACTGTGATGACCTACTTCCCCTGAATTTGTTGCTGTCTACGTGAATTAACCGCCCATTGCAAAATCAAATACAATAAAACACATGAGTTGATTTGAACAAATTCTGCAACATTGACCGAGTTAAAACTGCTGACGCTAATATAGTACACCTTGTGTATGAGTAAATAATTAAGTGTTAGAAACAATTTAACGTAAACTAAACTTAGCTAGGAACCATCTATTTAGGATCTTTTTTTGTTTATGAATTTTATGTGAAATCTGTTTAATTAAGTAAATTAGGTTAATCAAATAAATTAATATAACTCATTAACTATTTTAATATTAAGTAAATATTGTTAAAAAAACTCGACGATTCTTAGTACATTGTTTGAGCCCTTGCCGCCTGTGATACAGGACCCTCCTAGTACAGGCATCTAACATTGTTCGACCTATATAACTATCTAAGATTTATAATTCTATTGGACCAATTTGAATTTTTGAATAAAGATTTATTATAAAATTTATTATCATCATCTGCCTAGCCTTTTCCCAACTATATTGGGGTCGGCTTGCAGTCCAACCGGATTCAGCTGAATACTGTGTATCTTACGTGGAGCGGCAGCCTACCAGACCTCCACAACCCGTAAACTGAGTAGGTAACACGGTACTTCTTGGCAAGATTGGTATCAGACAATCCGTAACGACTGCCAATTATCTCCAAATGACAGCCAGGACCAACGGCTTTCCGAGGCACGAAGGAGTTTCGGTATGTTAAGATGGTCACCCATCCACAGACCAACCTCGGCAAGCGTTGCTTAACCTAGAAGATCGGTCCGTGCGGCTGTTATAATTTTGCCACAAGCTCCTCCTCCTCCTCCTATCTGATGGACTAATTAGATTTTTCCAGTAAAATACCTTATTCGAGTATTACCTCTTCTATTTTTATACCCACCCACTAAACAAAAAACGTCCCGCATTTACCGTCAACTGTGAACCCTACGAGCAGTAAATTATAAAGGCGGGCAAAAACTAACGTCAACATTTCAGACCCTCAGGGGGACAGCATTCTTCAGAATTATTTCAGTTTCACATGGAGGTAGGAAATAATGCCTTGGTTTAAAATGGACAAGGTTTAGTTCCTGGTTTTAGCGTAGAAAGTTTTGAATTTGGAATAGTTTTTAACGCATTCCCAAAAAGGCTCTTACTTGAATATGCGATTTTTTTTTAAACGGCTTTGAAATTCATGGTTGTCATTCTAAGAAATGAAGTTCCAATTTCAACGAGTAATTTGAGAGTCTGCAATAAAAGTTATCACACGCAATATTGTACCAATTATAAACATCCTTAAATAATTATTAACTTCTGTTCACCCTTGGAAGTTGAAGTTAGAACTATGAATGTTAAATTGAAGAATTATGAAGCTGTAGTGATGATGAAATAATGACAATGATAGTAACTTGAGATAAGGGCAGGAAGATAATGATAAATACCTACCTAAAGTAAAAAGATTACGTATGTTGAGGTTTGGTTAAAACAATGCATGTACATAAGCCCGTGAGGCGACTTAAAATACCAATTATATGGCCGTAAAACACATGACATGACAAAACAAACACTCACGGCATTCAGTTTTGCCTAAATCCGTTCTCATTTGCCTGGCCTATTCCTAACTTTAATGGGTTCGTCTCCCAGTCAAACCCATGAATTTTTTCGTCTCCAAAAATAACCCTTTAGATAGCAAAGGGACACTTGAATCCCCTACCAAAAATTAGCACTTTAAAGCTTAATATTTCGCAAACGGATCCTTGGATGAAAAAATGGTTTTCGCATACCCTCAATATTTTTAAATGACCTATCCATCGACACTAAACCATGGGATAGACGATAAAAAACTTTAGTCATATTTAAGACTAGCTTTTTGCAGTAATAATTATAGGCATTATCTCAAACGTTATCAAAAACTTGTTGTTTAAATTTTGTAATACTTAACCAATTTTATCTGTAGGTACCTTTAACATCTACCATACAAAATACCACTTCCATTCCTCCATTCGTAGATCCCAGCATATCAGGTAAGGCCAGACCCGAAACCCTCATGACGTCAGCATTCGCGTGACGTTTCCGCTGAGTTACTGCGGCGACGCCGACGTCATAATTTTAATGCTTTCTAAACTGTCCTTTCAGCCCTTTGAGTGTCATACAGGGGTAAGCAGATATGTCAGTGTTATGACGTCCAGTTTGCCAGTAGAGGAATAAATTATGGAAGTGTTGTTTTTGAAAAAACACTAAACCTACCATTTTTCTTTTTGCTGTGCGCTCTGCTTGGAGGATTTCACAGAAAATGTTTTTTTTTTCTGGCATAAAACTGTATGTATTCTAAGACCTTTTTAGCAATTAAGAGATGAGATGTATTCAGAAGAAGAAACTAGTAAAGAATAAGAGTTTATTGGCGTCAAGTTATTACGCATACCAAACAAAAAACAAACACAATTTGTGAAAACATGCGTCACATCCTTGCAAAACGGCCATCACTCAGCATAATGCTGGTACTCTTAAGTGCGACAGAGCAACATCGCTAGTTTTCAGTATTAGCCGGCTTTGACTGGATGACATAGACCGTGGTAGCAAAAATGTATTGGTAAAATAACATGTATTGAAAATAGTAACTATGGAGTTTCGTATCCATTCTCTGCAAACATCCACCTTTGCAACTAGTCACTTTTTTTAACAGTAAATCTTGACATTCAAAAGTGCTTTTTAACTGTCTAATTTAATGGGTGCCTGAAGAAGGACGGCGCCGCCGAGATAGGCCCAGAAAGAGGTGGCGAGACGACCTGGACGCGCACTATGAAGGCTTGTACGAGTACGAGAAAATAATTCGTGAAAGGACTTGGGACTTTGGACTTTGGGAGTTACTCGCAGAAGCCTAGCAGTGGGACAGTATGTGCTAATTGAAAAATTATATTATGTGTGATTTCGACTTTGACTTTAGTATTTGTTGGTTTTTAGGGTTCCGTACCCAAAAGGTAAAAACGGGACCCTATTACTAAGACTCCGCTGTCCGTTTGTCTGTTACCAGGCTGTATCTCATGAACCGTAATAGCTGGACAGTTGATTTTTTCACAGATGATGTATTTCTGTTGCAACTATAACAACAAATACTGAAAACAGAATAAAATAAATATTTAAGTGGGGCTCCCATACAACAAACGTGATTTGTTTTGCCGTTTTTTATAGATAATGGTACGGAACCCATCGCAGGAGTCCAACTTGCACTTGACCGGTATTTTTTATGTATGAATAACCCAGTTGAACAATCTAACATGTTATAAGTTTACTCCCCAGCTGCGAATTGATACGTTATGTAAGCAAAGATCATTGAATTAATTCGATTGAACATGAGTTGTAGTTTGTATCGGATATCATACTTCCTCGTTTCGTCCCTAGAGTGGGCAAATGCTCTGGCGTTTGACGATGAAAGGATCGAGTAATATAAACTTGTTATAAGTTTCCCTGTAATCTGTAATGAAATCTATAATAATATTCAGTTATTTTTATTCGAAACTTTAGGCTAAGTAGTTAAGTTTTGGAAATAAGGAGCCAAATGTAAAAATAAACATTTGTTTTCTTAATTAACTAAAAAAAATCATAATCCCTCAAGAAACCCATTCATTTTTTATTTATAGCAAGATACAATTTAAAACTTTTTTTTTTTCCAAACACCAAATTATTTTTTGTGATAAGTAATAATCTTTCCGCGAATAATAATTAGAGTTATGCGTCCGTGTTTGGGCCACAGATATTCATATCGTGTGTGACAACTGAATTAGACCACTAGATTTGGAGGTTAAATGGCCTAGACTAGACAGACGGACAGACAGACAAATGACTGATCCTAGAAAGACGGATAGACAGACAAACGACTGATCCTATAAACGACTAATCCTCATTTCACGTCTAGAGCACACCTGAGTGCCTATTTTACAACTTTTTAAGCAAAGTGCGCATTCGCACTGAGATACTTATTTGACAGATTGCAACTGACATGCGAATGTTAACGTTGCGTAAAAATGAGTTGAATTGGCCCTCTGAACAAACACAGGGAATACAATCACTGAAGAGGCGTCAGTAAAACAAAACAACTATTTGTACAGTGTTATTTCACGCAAGCGCCATAAAGTTTTCTGTAGTATTTTCGTAGTTTATATTGTACCTGCACTGTTGCAGAATAACTGGGAGATATTTTGTAGCGTTACCTTTTTTGTTTTTAGGTTCTAATTTACTGTTATAAGGGAGGTAGAATGTAGTTGTAACCCACCTGTATTTACTAGGAAACAGAGTTCCTTTTTCCTGGTAAATATATCTCTCCCAGAATATGAGTGAGAGTTATGGGAAACTAGCATTTTCCGTGGCGTTGCTTCTGTTCCTTGCATTTTTTTTTTAAGATATGTTTGCTCTTGACTCTAGTCTAGGTCAGAGGTGGCAGAGACAAAGTCGACGATTGAGTGAGCTTACCCAGAAGAAGCCTGCGGCCCTACCATGACGTGTTAAAGCGTGAGTCGTTCGAGCGAGGAGGGATGATGCTATACACCCTATGTAGCTCCATCCCTCCTTCTCGCTCGAACGACTCACGCTTTTTGTAGGGCCGCTGTTCACTCTAACTTTGAAGAGATTAGGGTCGCATATTTCGGGATAAACTTTTTTGATACCAGGCGCAACTAAACACGGTTTCTTTATAAATCCTGCTAGGCAAAGGACTCCCATACCTTCTATTTCTCTGTTTGTTGTATGTACTTCTTCACGCCAATTTACCATCCATGGTGTATCACCATCTTCTTCTCGGTATGCCCCAACCCCGTCCAGCTGTGTCAGGGATCCAGTCTTGCGATATACTGGCTAACTTGGACGACAAACTTCAATTACTCAAAACATTACCTGAAACCTTATTTGAAGGATAAAAATGGTTTTTTTTTTTTTATTAGTGATGGGTTTGCTCTTGACTCTTGTCTATGTCAGAGATGACAGAGACAAAGTCTACGATGGAGCGAGCTTACCCAGAAAGAGCCTGTTCACTCTAACTTTGAAGAGATTAGGGTTGTAAGCTAAACAAAGACGCAGGCAGAGAGTTCCTCTCCTTTAAATTAGCTCTAGTACAACCCATTTTAAGGCCAGGTTTTCCGGAAAAACGTTGTTTTGCATTGTGTAAAATTGTGTTTTATTCGTAAACAACACGGATTTAAATTTTGAAAAAAATATATTACATATTTCACACTTCGATCTTGCGATTTCGGCCGTGCGATACACGATTACTTGCACTTTACTGCATCCAATTAAATCGCAAAGACAAGTCAAAATCAAGATGTAATTATCATTTCATTTGAGTTATATAAGGTTTTGAGTAATAAAACTTATACCACAATAAAGGTCGTAAAAAATGTGATATAAATCGGCCGTCATAATGTGAAATATGAAAATACGTATCCCACTAATTCCAAAATCAAGTGATTTTGTCGTTTCATGAGCGCGCCCCGTGTCATTTAGTCCCGAGCGGAACGTGTTGGAGGTCGGACGTGTGCCAAATTTTTGCGATCCCGCCACCCCCGCTAAGTTCTGTTACTGGCTAAGCCTAAATTGATTACCGCTCTAGCACTGCCGGCACACCAGTGTGCCGCGAATTTAATGTTTATGTTTATTTACGTAAGATTTATTTTTTATTTTGGAATTTTCACGTGTCGAGTGGTTAAATAATAATACTTGTATACAATTTAGTGTTCAAACAGTTGTAATATAGTTAGTTTTTATTAGATGTAGCTATAATTTTGTAAAAAAAAATGGGGGAAAAAAAAGTTGTCACGGCTCTTCGTTGCAGCGGTGACTACTTTTTTTATAAACTTTGGCTGAATAAACAAAAAGGTATATAGGTATATACATAATTTACTTTACTAACTAGGTAAGTACCGACACGAAACAGATAAATTTCCACACCGCAAACATGTATGTAAACAGTTTAATTTAAACCTTATTTCAGTACGCATAAAGACGTGCGCTTTAGTGGTTTAGTTTTCGCGCGGAATAGATTTACCAACCGCATCGAGTATGTAAAACAATTGAATTTGAACCCTATTTCAGAGTGCATAAAGCCACCTCGCGCGCACATGATACAATGATTTACTGTTTTCAAATGTCAAATAGGTAGTTCACCCCGCTACGTTAGTCTTGATGGTTTCGGAGAGTTTGTATAAGTCTTATAATATTTGTTATTTATTAGAAATGTCCGTTTTCACTTATCTTACTCCTAAACAAATGCAAAAATAATAGCTCGTATTTCCTACATGAGAGTTGAATATCGGTGCAATAATGTTGTGGTGTTCATGTAGAGAAGAAATATAAGTGTAGTTATACGCTAGGTGGGTACCTACTCACAGCCACCACAACACAACAAATAATAATATTTATGGTGTCCGCAACGTTTGTGTAGGTCTCGTCTATGCCAAACAATACGCGCAGCGCACTCGTGAGTCGCGTGTGTTAGATATTAAGTATATATGTAGATATATAACTAGGTATATATATCTAATACATCTAGATTATGTAAATATTTGTTAGATATTATGTATATATGTAGATATATAACTAGGTATATATATCTAATACATCTACACCTATGTAAATATATAATTGTATCAAAGGGAAAATATAAACAATAGGATTCAATTCTTAATAACTTTATATTTATCTTTTAGTATATAACAACTACATAACTATCGTAGTAGTGTATATGACACAAAAGTCAAAGCCAAAGTCAAAGTCAAAACGTTTATTTCAAGGTGACTCTACTGTCCGTTCGCAAGGGTAGATTCTTATGGAGAAGAACGGACAAGAAACTCCATAGTTACTACATACACAACGTTACGTTATAATATACCAACCATAATGAATAAACACGTTATCATTACTCGTATTTAAAATACACCAGTCATCATAATAACATTACATAACACTTACATAACCATAATATTACATAGTATTACATTATTCATAAGAACTTCATAGTTAGAATTATAATACACAATAATAGCAGCAATAAAGTTACTTAACTTTTACCTCGACATCTCGAACAAGAAATGGGCTGAGCCACTCGGGGCTCCCCCTTTTATAGTCGTGAACAAACAACTTGAATATTTCTATCTACCGTCATCAAAAATATCAACAACATAAAAGGTGGGTATCCGTTTGGAATATTTTATATGTTTTCTACATTATTCCTTAATATTTTTACTAATGTAGGTACTTTTACAGACATACTGAAATAATGAAAGCAGAATTGAATAATGTAAATTAGGTATTACATACTTGTTACAAGTTTAAGGTTATGCAAAACATTACCTACTATTTTATCAAGTTTTAACAGTAAAAGGAATACTCATGATAACAATAACAATACCTATAGTTAGGATAATCTATTACGGCCATACTGACAGTACTTCGTCCTCGAAGTATTGCAAGGTTAATTTTACAATGAAAAAAAGTGTATATAATTATATTCTTATATAAAGTATTTACATAGACATGGAGGTCCACATTGAATTCGCTGCCATTGAGATAGACCAACCACAAAACAAATGGGTAAACCAGCGAACATTAGCCAACTACATAGACATGCCAGTCACATTCACCCGCTGTCAGTGAGATAACTCGGCACCAAATAGGAGGCTCCCAGCGGATAATAAATATTAGCCAACTACATAGACATGCCAGTCACATTCACCCGCTGTCAGTGAGATAACTCGGCACCAAATAGGAGGCTCCCAGCGGATAATAAATATTAGCCAACTACATAGACATGCCAGTCACATTCACCCGCTGTCAGTGAGATAACTCGGCACCAAATAGGAGGCTACCAGCGGATAACATAACAAAATAAATTTTAAACAAATACCCTCAATATTATCTCTACAGCACAATCAACAACTTGAGATCACATAAAACAAAATGCTTAACAGAATGTTATGAACCACATTTCACTGTGATTACGATCAAAGACTATATACAATAAAGAAAGAAAATAAAGAAAAACATGGTATAATCTATAATTATGCTTGATTTTAAATTACACAATATACATCATCATCAACAATAAACCAAAAACAATCAGAATAATCTCATACCTTAGATGTTAACGCCTTGAAAATCGAAGAGAAACTGGGCTGCTCCAATGTGGCTCCACTCTTTTATACCCGTTAACAAACAAGTATGACAGTTGAGTCAAATCAGTTTTTGAAATAAGTTTGTTATAAAATCATAACATATTAAACAGTTAATAATCACATTAAGAGGATAAAATAACAACGGTCAGTACTTTGCCATCAATCTAAACCCCTCACCTGCTGCATATGAGTCGGGCTAGACCAAAGACTGACTTCAGCAGTTCCAATCAAATTAATTTTCTTTCATTCCATTTCTCACATTTGACATTAATACATAAATTCATATCATAATAAAGAGTATTCTATTCTATTCTATTGTATTTTACTTTTGTTTTGCCAATTGCCTAGACGTGTCAAGTCCCCTCCACCCGCTGCTAGTGGGATAGACTTGCACCAAGCAAATGACCGACCAGCGGAAACAATGTATTTTACTTTTGTTTTGCCAATTGCCTAGACGTGTCAAGTCCCCTCCATCCGCTGCTAGTGGGATAGACTTGCACCAAGCAAATGACCGACCAGCGGAAACAAATATATCTTACTTTTTTTTTTTTTGAAATACACGTTATTATGTCAAGTATTTATTTATATCTCTTCAACAGTACAATAATATATATGTAGGAAAAATGGATGAGTTTTCCCTGAGCGGTGGGTAAGGTATAGTGCCAGTATATTGGCGTCCCAATTTTATTGGGATAAACAAGACAGTATATCAATAACACAGTCTTATTACACTTTAAAAAACACACACACACACACACACACAATGAAAACAATAAGTAATAGAAATACAGTCATTCGAACAGACCTTGAATGTCACAGTTCGTACAGAGGCCTAAGCCACCCAAGTACAAAGTGTATCAGCAAGCCAATACAGCTATGTAGATATACAGCAGTGCTGTACCAGGTAAACTGACAGTAATTGATATTAAAATCACTTAAATTAAATAACACAAACAAAACAATTCAGTTTGCATAATATAACACGTTTTGACAACTACCCACAGTTGTATTTAATAAGATTTGACAACTACCCGTAGTTGTATTTGATAACCGTCTCCGACATATAAATATGTAATTAGGTAAAGTTTCCGTTGTAATATCTTAAGGACCTCCTTAAGATATTACACACTTTACATTACACTTAGACACTTACATTTTCAACAATTAATTCATCTGGCCAGAATCTTAATTTTTCTTGGGCTACATTTCCTACGTTAGAATTTACTTTCTTACGACGAGTGGCGTCGAAACATTTGATATTTTCCGCTATTTGTAATAGGCGTAATCTAGCTATTTCTCGGTCAGCCTCTAAGTTATTTGGATTTTGTCCATCATTTTTGTCAAGTACGTCGTCTAAACGAGCTTGGAAAGACGAAATATTTGCATCTAAGTTAATAGTAATCGCGAAGGTGGCCTGTGGATTTTTGTACAGTTGTATTAATTGATTATTGTACATTCCACGGAACGTTCGGCCAATCTGACTATTTATTGCACATAGTTTTAAGCGTATCAGTTACAGTGGACACGTAACGTTCTGCTTGACCATTACTTCTGGGAGTACCCGTGGAAATCAAGTGATGTTCTATATTTAGTTCACCAAAAAAATTACCTGATCGGACAACTACTAAAATTAGTTCCTCGATGCTTTTACACCAGTCTTCCGCACCGCTGTCACTAGTTGTTGGGTCGAAGACCGGGAATGCCACGTCGTTATCAGCATGGCGACGACCAGAAAAAGCAACGCTGATTGCTTTGAGAAGACTTTCCAAGACAGTAGAATCCATTCTGAAACTTAGAAATAAAGTCTTAATAGGGGTGAAGTGAATCCCACTTCTGATGTTAGATATTAAGTATATATGTAGATATATAACTAGGTATATATATCTAATACATCTAGATTATGTAAATATTTGTTAGATATTATGTATATATGTAGATATATAACTAGGTATATATATCTAATACATCTACACCTATGTAAATATATAATTGTATCAAAGGGAAAATATAAACAATAGGATTCAATTCTTAATAACTTTATATTTATCTTTTAGTATATAACAACTACATAACTATCGTAGTAGTGTATATGACACAAAAGTCAAAGCCAAAGTCAAAGTCAAAACGTTTATTTCAAGGTGACTCTACTGTCCGTTCGCAAGGGTAGATTCTTATGGAGAAGAACGGACAAGAAACTCCATAGTTACTACATACACAACGTTACGTTATAATATACCAACCATAATGAATAAACACGTTATCATTACTCGTATTTAAAATACACCAGTCATCATAATAACATTACATAACACTTACATAACCATAATATTACATAGTATTACATTATTCATAAGAACTTCATAGTTAGAATTATAATACACAATAATAGCAGCAATAAAGTTACTTAACTTTTACCTCGACATCTCGAACAAGAAATGGGCTGAGCCACTCGGGGCTCCCCCTTTTATAGTCGTGAACAAACAACTTGAATATTTCTATCTACCGTCATCAAAAATATCAACAACATAAAAGGTGGGTATCCGTTTGGAATATTTTATATGTTTTCTACATTATTCCTTAATATTTTTACTAATGTAGGTACTTTTACAGACATACTGAAATAATGAAAGCAGAATTGAATAATGTAAATTAGGTATTACATACTTGTTACAAGTTTAAGGTTATGCAAAACATTACCTACTATTTTATCAAGTTTTAACAGTAAAAGGAATACTCATGATAACAATAACAATACCTATAGTTAGGATAATCTATTACGTGCCATAGTGTAAAAGTGTTACAGTATGACCATTTCCTATGAAAATATTATAATAACATACTTTTGGTAACGTTTAGGCTACCGGACCAGCTCATTTATGCGCTGTACACTAGAGTCCATCCTCTTACTAATTACTAACAATGTATCAAGTAATGACAAGACATACAAAAAACTATGTGGTCAGTTTGGATAGTTTTTCCAATCCAATGCGTTACTTTATCGGTGTTTATTGGCAAGAGGAAAAATGTATAGAAATTATAAAATACAAACACTAAACTGTTTTTAATTGACTATTGTATTGTATATTATTAACCGACTTCCAAAAAAGAAGAGGTTCTCAAATCGACTGTTTTTTTTGTTGTATGTTTGCTCAGCGATATTTTCGCCAATTGTCAATCGATTTTGATGATTCTATTTTTTTTGGAAGTGTATCTTCCCGGACTGATCCCATTTCAATTTGGTGAAGATCTGATGAAGAACTTCGGAGACAGGTAACGGAACTCTTCATTCCCGTAGGAATTCCCGTTCCGATCCGTTATAGCCGTACAGCCTTCCCCATCAATGTAACTATCATAAATTCATAATCATAATACAAAAAAGAATTTCTTGCACCGCGTCGCACGCAGTCACGCAGGCTCGACGCGTTCTCGTTTGGTGGCCGCGTCTCGCGCACCGCCCGTTCGATTTAATAATATTGTTGAATTATTTTAATTTTACATTATCTCCTAAACGGTGAGTTCAAATAACATGCTGTAAAAGACAAAGTTTATCTTCATAAAATTATCTTGATGATGAAGTAACTTTCGCTAGTAAGGATTAATATGCCTGCCTAATATTAATGCTGAAAAACCACCTTTAATTTTTAAATAAATAATTTGACATAAAATGCCTTAGTGTGGCTTATTTATAAGAGATAGATATAGGTGTAACGTCGCGGACTTTTTTTTAGATCGAATGAAAAACAATATCTTTGTTGTACATGGTACTTACGTATAATTAGCTATTACCACAGCGCACTTAGCGCACTTCCACTTTATAATATTATTTAGTATAGATTTGAATAAAGTAGTATCTCATTATCATTATTGTAACACCATAAAATACATAAAGGAATTAAACACACCATATTACAATTCTATCCTATTTATTTATAACGGTTTGCTATCTATGTTTCTGTGTACGTGCGTCTGTGTGCCTGTGTATCTGTCTTTGGCACTGTAGCTCCGTTATCTTTATTGAACAGGGATATTTTGTAAGTTTTTAAAATTTTACTTGTTAATTACCAACATATCAAAATCAAAATTTGCGTTACAGGGCAATAGAGCATGCGGAAGGGCGTGACTTGTCTCCAAAATAATACTCATTTATTGGGGTTACCCCCGACGGTATAGTTGGGAACGACACCATTGTTGAAATTAAATGTCCAATAACGGCATTTAGAAAAGGGAAATGCTGCTATTGAAGAAAGTAAAATACATATATTTAAATTCGATAGAATAAAACATACCAGGGTTATAAACAAAAAAAGTAATTGGTATTACCAAGTGCAGGGTCAACTTCATGTAACAGAAAGGAACCAATGCATTTTTGGAATATGGTTCGGTGAAAACTAGTAGTAGAAAATATTTCAAGAGATGACGAATTTTGGCGGGTGCATATGGAGAAAAAAATTATAGATTTTTATTTGAAATGTATATTGCCAGAGATTGTGGATCCGCGCCAAAATTGCGGTATGCCAATACGAGACATAATATTGAAAGAAAACAAAGAAAATGTTAATGATAAGCCTGTGCAGCCAGGTCCAAGCAAATCCAAGGACCATATTCCGTGTCAATCTACTCAGCTAGGTCCATGCAAACCGAGACAGCTACAGTTCAACGAATTTTAGCCAGTTGCATTGGTAACTTTTATTATGTTAACTATTTGATTAAAAAATATAAAAACGTTTTTGTTTTTTTTTAAATAGCATCTAGGCAAATTCCAAACCATTTATACTTCTAAGCTTTCTTGAATTATAATATTCAAGAATTGTAACATAATTTTCCTAAGGTAAGTGTGCCTACCTACTACTTGATTTTTACGAAGGTATCGCACCAAAGCCAAATAGCGCGCGACGCGTATTTTTGTATCGTACTCGTATTCATAATTTTCGTGTCAGTCAGATTTTAAATCCACCATATACTCTAAAATAAATAAGTATTATTACTGATTTTTAATGATTAGTAATTGGATTCAAGTTTGTACAAAAAATACTTAAAAAATACTTAATAGAAAAATAAAACAAAATAAACTTATACTAATCAATTCAAGTTGATCTACTGCATTACTTTATCCTGTGACGGAACTTAGTACCTACCCGAGTCCGTGAACTCATGAGCGAGCGGTGCGCTTGGTGCGCGCGTCTCCCGCGCATCGTAACTTATTACGTATTGCTACTCCTTGCGGGGCCTGGGGTAAGCGTTAGATGCCTACGCGCTCAAGTCAGGCTCGCCTTAAGGAACGCACTCATGACCAGTCCCTGTTGAACCTAACTATTGTTATAACGCAACCATCATCTCCTAAAATTGTCCTCAAACTTAAAACTAGCACTAAATCAGAATCATACATCAATACTTCAAAATATTCGCTGAAACTCGGTTAAAAGAAAATGTGTAATGACGTTTGGCATGGCCCAACATGTCGAGCGAAATCTGCTGAAACTCGTCCAATTACAACCGGAATGTTTTCAGATGGCTACTACCGATTTGGGTAGGATGACCATTATTCAGTTGATCGACGTACAAATAAAAAAATAAATTGAAAGAAAAAGGGTACCATCACCACCCACATATATTGAATACGTCCTATGTTCAAAACTATAAATACTATTTTAACTGTTGTGAACATTCACATGCCACGCTCCAACATGAGCTCCAGAAGAAGGCTTAGGGCCATTTTCACCAAGCCAAACTGAACGCGATCAGCGTATAAATCACGTTTATGAGCTGTCACTGTCGCTATTTTTCTATGGAATATTGACGCTGACAGCTCTTGAACGCAGTTTAGCTGTACTGATCGCGTTCAGTTTCATTGGTGAATTCCGCTCTAAGTGTTAGTTTTATAACGTAGGTACTCAATCGCGTTAACATAAACGTTCGCTTATGTCAAATAGTATAGAAAAAAAAAGGTTTTCCGTATATTGTCACCAGACGGCGCTTATTCAGTTTCACGTTCACTAAGACCACAGGTTTACTAATCACAGGTGGAGTAGGTCAAATCTCATGTGACGTTAAGAACAACTAAGTATTTTCAAAACCACTCCCACCAATCTTCTTTTGTTTAACTTCGGAAACAAACGGGGTGAATGGGAATACAGGGGTGAATCAAAACAAAACTTTGAAGGGGATTTTCATGTTATTTAAATATTGTTGGCAGCATTTACGGTTTCACATTTTATTAAATTGAAATAATAATGATATTAAGTACAGTGAAAATCCCTATCAAAGTTTTGTTTTGATTCACTCCCGTATAACGGTACTTCACGCTTTCCAACTGTTAAGGAACTTTCTTTATACAATGTGGTGAGGACCAAGTGGTTTCGGCCTCGCTCCTCATGCTTTGAAGGAAAATTTCAATTTATAAGTATGTACTCTAGAAGTTTATATTGGAAGCCACTGATATCGGTGATGGAAATCTGCGCTTTTCTATTAATTTAGATTTTAAAACGTTAACCTGTTGTTAACGTTTTGGTTGTTTCTGACCGACTTTTATATGATGCTATTTTTCCCTAAATATATAAAAAATAAATGTTTAAACATGACTTCTGGAAAACCCTGTAGAAGAGAATTTTTTCATGCTGTTTTTATTTTAATTAAAATGCAATTACAATCAGGTTGAATTGTTAATAAGATTCATGTGTACTTGCGAAGAGGAGCTCTTGGCTAAATTATAACAGCCACACAGGCCGCTTCAAGGTTAAGCAGCGCTTGCCGAGGTTGGTCTGTGGATGGGTGACCATCTTAACCTATCAAGACTCCTCCGTGCCTCAGAAAGCACGTTAAGCCGTTGGTCCCGGCTGTCATTTGGAGATCTTTGGCAGTCGTTACGGATTTTCAGAAGTCAGAAAATCTGACACCAGTCTTGCCAAGAAATACCGAGTTACCCATTTAATGGGTTGTGGAGGTGTGGTAGGCAGCTGCTCCACGTAAAATACTGATATTCAGCTGAATCTGGTTTGACTGGGAGCCGACCCCAATATAGTTGGGAAAAGGCTAGGCAGATGATGTATGTGCGAAGAGGAGCACCTGACCACAGCCTACTACCTGAGGAATATACCGGTTCAAAAATCCCAAAAAATGTTCCATCTTTTTACTAAGTCTTGGTCACCACCGTAAAGGCATAACAATGCATTTACCAATGAAACGGTATTTTGAAAACTATTCACGACTGATTCGATTCTATCCGCTCCTGTACATGTGTCTAACATTCCGTGAGTTTCTGAACGATGCAGCTTTACAAGATGTTTGAACGTTCAGAAATGTTCATGTTAGCTTAAACAGTTTCAATGGTGGAGGGGACGCTTAATCTTTTATGTGGAGTACTTTTGAGAAGTTTTAGGCTGCGTTTCCACCAGAGATGCTGGTATTCAGCTGAATCCGGTTTGACTGGGAGCTAACCCCAATATAGTTGGGAAAAGGCTAGGCAGATGATGTGCAAGTGGGCCGAAGTGTAAAGAATTTATGTTTAGTTTATATTTTACGATCTTTTGCCCGCGACTTCGTACGCATATCCAGTTTTTTTCAGTTCCCGTTAGAATTTCCCGTTCCCGAATAGCCTATAAGCCTTCCTCATGAATGAGGCTATCAAAAACCGACTGGTAGTTCCATAGATAAGCGCGTTCAAGCAAACAAACAAACTCTTCAGCTTTATTATATCAGCTTTATAATATAGAAACCGCTCAAGCACCGGCAACACACCGGTGTGCGCCGAATTAATCGCGAATTTAGTGTTTATTTACCAATTACATAAGATTTATTTTTTATTTGAGAATTTTCACATGTCGGGGCTGGAGTCGAAGGGCAAGAAACGAATTAAGTAGGTACCTAGATTGTGTAATTCAGGTGAAATTAGCTTGTCTGCCCGCTACCTATCATTTCAATTCCAAGAATTATTAATTTACGAGTCATAATCCAAGTAAATTGGTTTCATGCTTCATGTTATTCTATCTGACATATTACTACAGAATAGAATTTATCATCAAAGACTGCCATTATGGAAATTGCTGGGATTAACCAAGAAACTACTGATATCAAAGACAAACAGACTTCTATAGAATGTGACAAGTCAATTGCTGTTTCGCCATTTTGCTGTCTAGTCTCTGGATTAAGTGTTCATACGTATGGTTGGCAAATAAATCAGCATGTAGCGATCCTTATAATTCCTAATTTGAATAATAATAATTGAAAAAATACTTTTCTCACAGATCGCCTTTTTTTCTATTGTATTCTCAAAACTGAGAAACTTCAACGGCACAGACGGTTGAAAAAAAAACAATATGATTAAGAAAAAAGATATCGTCTTCTTTCTTAGTCATACTATTGTTTTTTTTAATCATCAAAAGAAGAAAAAGGTAAGGGAATAATTAAATATTCATCAGATAAATCTAAGATTTATTTTCTTACTAAAGGGTTAAGGATTCGTCTATGTTTAAAAGAGTGTCCGTGGAGTTTCTTGCACGTTCTTCTCCATAGAGATCTACGCTTTCGAACGTGCTTCATGTTTTGGACTGACTGACCTTGACGATTCAAAAGTGCCTGTAAATGGTTTATTTGAAATAAATGCTTTGAATCTTAAATCTTTGAATCTATCAAGAGATGATCAACTATTTGTGTGCACAGAGCTTGACATTCTTTGAATGGTACCTATTTATAATGGTATTATGGGTCGGCAGTGATTTCACTCTTAGATTTTAACATTTATATTGAAAAATATCTGAAATAATTATTAACAGTATCCAGGTCAAAATGCGCAAATTTCATGAATCCTTAAAATTCCTGTGTATGATGCTCACGTTACAATACAATGCAGCTTGCACGGATCCCGAGAAGCCCCGAATAATGGCGAGTTTGCCCGAACTCGTAAGCTGATATGAATATCGGGTCAGTGTAATAATATTTCAATAAGGTTACAGGTGAAGACTACTACTGGAATATTCAGTTTCAATACTCAAGGAATATGTTGGGTCAATGAAATTTAATAAATGACGAGACGCTACGCTACAGAAGCTCCATTTTATATTTTCGTGGGCTGACATTGACGTCCATCGAGTGACGGAAATATAACAACTGCAGCGTCATCAAGAACTCCAGTGGCCTATAAAGGTTCTTGCAATCTTTGGGTATTCTCTTAATTGTTAGGGTTCTGTACATGAAATAGAAAAAAAATGGGACCCTTATAGGATAACTTGGTTTTCCTTCTGTCTCTCTGACGGTGTTGAAATTAATGTCAAATGCGTAGAGTTAGCTCCTTAAAGCTCTGATAAAATCAAGCTTCTAAGACAACGCAATGAAAAAAATACGATCTATGCATCATTTTTGCGACTTATTTTGATAAATCACAAGTGAATTAAAACCGTATAGGTTTACATAACACAAAGTTCTCGTGATCGAAGCCACGGGCACAGTGTTCTGAACTATAGGATTTGCTCCTTTAATCAACTTTTATTTTATCACGCCAAAACTAAACCGACCACCGTTTACAAGCGTCTGACGTAAACGGTGGTCTGTCGAAATACCTATTTTTGGAATTAATGTTCAAATCCAGTTAGAACTACTTTTCTATAAGCCTGCATGTTTCAAGACTTCAAGGAGGCAACCATGATGCTATTATGTCTTGTATAGCTCCATCATACTCAAGTTTGAAGCGAAATAGTTAGACCCCCGTACTGACTGATTAATCATTTATCATCAGTAAAATTATAACAGCCGCACGGACCGATCTCTGGTCTGTGGATGGGATCTTAACATACCGAGACTCCTCCGTGCCTCGGAAAGCACGTTAAGCTGTTGATCCCGGCTGTCATTTGTAGATCTTTGGCAGTCGTTACGGATTGTCAGAAGCCAGAAAATCTGACACCAGTTTTGCCTAGAAGTACCGTGTTACCCAGTTAAATGGGTTGTGGAAGTCTGGTAGGCAGCCGCTCCACGTAAAATATTGGTATTCAGCTGAATCAGGTTTGACTGGGAGCCGACCCCAATGTAGTTGGGAAAAGGCTAGGCAGATGATGATCAATTTAGAGCACTTTCCAGTTGATCAAAGCCTCTCCAATTTCAGTAAGTTCGATAGCCCGGCAATTGCTGTACCTACGCTAAAATATTCCTTATGTTTAATACATTAGATGTATATCGAAATGTAAATTCGGAGTACCCGTATAGGGATGCCAAAATATTTTATCATATTTCTTAACGCGGGGTTTGGCGACTACAAATATGTCGGGCGCAGTACTGAAACAATTTATCACGTGGGTACGGATGGGTAGGTACGCTGGCTACAGACAGTGGTATTTTTCAAGTATTTAGGAAACGGTATCTTTCAGTGTCAGTTCTAGTATATTCCCCAAATGCGTTGGCAGGAGTACATTGGGAGTACCATACTAAGACCAGTTCCATGATGAGACGAGTTCATTTGTACAAACGGGCGCGACAATGCGACATCAGAAAAAAAAATAACTAATTCGATGCAAATGAATTGTTGCATCGTTGTTCGTTGTCAAACTGGACTAAAAACCAGATTACAGGTTGCTTCTGAAAAATACCTAACGGAAAATTCTTCAAACACTTTACCTAACCTGGGAATTGAAGACCCAAGACCCCACTCTCACTAGTCACGCTTGCAACCACTAAACCAACACAGTAATCTAGAAACTGTTCTAAAAATAGTAGCAAAAAGCTCATGTAATGGTCTTCTGAGAATAGACATTTGTTTGTTTTCCAATTTGCTTCGGAATTGCATAAAAGGATTAATTGGATTCCAGTTTTTTACTTCACGTTACTCGGATCGAAAAGAATACCTCGTGAATTTATCGGAGCAGTCTTCAATAGAAAACATACTAATAATTTTTTAGCTAACCGTACCCGGTTTGCAAAAATAATATAAAAGCGGATTTCAAATGAAGTCTAACAAATCTTTGCTCGATTCCAAAGGAGATCGACCGTCAATATGTGGTGTCGATTAATATGTCTACTATTGTCAATATTTCCTTTTGTAATTTTGGGTTTAGATCAAAATACTTTGAAGTTTGGCATAGAATATTTAAAGTATAGAGATGTCAAGTTTGTCTGCTTGCTAACTTGTGAAAATGGTGTTCCTTGTAAGTTATTAAGGCTTGTTTTAACCACCTAAATAGACACTCAAAAAGTTAAGCATTCCCTAATTTCGTGTTGGCTGAATTTAAGGGTCGAATTTAGGGGCCTGTTTCCACCCAAATAAACTTAATGATATTGCTGTTAATTAAGAGTCAAAACAGCAAATTAATGTGCTTCGAATATGCACTGATTATATTGATTAGGTACAATAATTCAGACATGGAATTTAAAAACGGGTTGAGTAGGTTCACCTATTTTTGCGTTGATTTTATTAATATGTTATTTTTCTTATCATCAAAGTTCTAAAAGTTGTTCAAAGGCTAGTGTATTTGTAGATTTTTTATGTCTATTAGAAAACAAATCTTTTTAGGGTTCCCATTACTCAGGTCAGAGACTATTCAGCTTGATTTCTTGTAGACAAATTGTTTTTTTTTATCTATTGATGCTCCGACGCTATAATTTAGCATTGGTGTAATTTTCATACTATGGAGGCAACTAAGGTCTACCGTTGTATAATAATACTGAGTGTTGCCCAAAACGCAGTTGGCCGGTATTTTAAATAATATCTAATTCATTATGTTTTGGCACTTATTCCTTTTGTTAATTCCATGCCTCTATTAATAATTATATTTGTAGTAGTTTCTAATTACTGGTCTTAATTAAACTCTTAAATCCGAACTGTTTATCATACCACGAGCATTTTCAGGGACCCTTCAATTTTCAAAATTATCTTCAAACATCATGATTGCCATATCAGGAGCATCTATAGATGACTCTATGATTAACTTCAATAGAGTAGAAAATTGTTTACAGAGGAGGTTATATCCTCTTGGTGTTATCATAGACGCAGGATGTGAGAAGAGTCAAGATGTCTTATATTTCGTGAGTATTTAAAATTAAATCAACTTTATCTTAAGCTTAAAGATGCTGAGAGAGCATTTGTCTATTGACATGTTTTTACATTTTTAACCGACTTCGGAGGGAGTTTTTAATTCGTTTGATTTTAAGGGTTCCGTACCCAAAGGGTAAAAACGGGACCTTATTACTAAGACTCCGCTGTCCGCCTGTCCGTCTGTCTGTCTGTCACCAGGCTGTACCTCATGAACTGTGATATTATCTAGGCAGTTGAAATTTTCACAGATGATGTATTTCTGTTGCCGCTATGACAACAAATACTAAAAACAGAATAAAATAAACATTTCAGTGGGGCTCCCTTACAACAAAATGATTTTCTTGCTGTTTTTTTTATAGAAAATGGTACGGAACACTTCGTGCGCGAGCCCGACTCGAACTTGGCCGGTTTTTTAAATAATAACTTTAATTTCTAAAGTTGGTATTAAATTACGAAGAAACAACCAAAAACACCGACTTCTGAAATTAAAGTCTAAGATATCAATTTTGCCCACAATTTCAAAATTAGTTGAGAGGCTCATTAATAGCAGGTTGGTTAAATACCTGGAGCAAAATAATGTTCTTTCTTCCTCTCAATATGGTTTCCGTTCCGGAATCTCCACAAGCAATGCTGTACTAGACCTAACAACTAACATCTTTTCCAACCTCGATAAAAAGCAGAAGGTAATTGGTATTTTCTTGGACCTGGCAAAAGCCTTCGATACGATTTCTGTCCCCAAACTTATTGCTAAACTTGAAAGGATCGGTATAAGAGGCATTCAACTTGCTCTTTTTGAAAGTTACCTCACGGGTAGGCGACAATGTGTTAGGATCGGTGACTGGACTAGCGACGAGCTTCCTATAACATACGGAGTCCCCCAAGGCAGTATCATCGGTCCAACACTTTTTCTCATTTATATTAATGAGCTCTGTCGTCTAACGCTTCCGAATACATCCATTTTCACCTATGCCGATGATACTGCCATATTATTCCACGGAGACTCCTGGGAGTTGGTGTTCCGACATGCACAATTCGGACTCAACCAAGTCACCAATTGGTTGACTCAAAACCTCCTTACTTTAAATGTTGACAAAACCACTTATCTTACCTTCTCCTTTAATGCCGCTGGGAAACCTCCTTCCTCCCCCTACTCCTTGACAGCCCACTCCTGTAGCTCTCCTCACCTTTCGACCTGTAATTGCCCCAACCTCTCTCGTAACAACTTGGTTAAATATCTTGGAGTACAAATTGACGATTGCTTGTCCTTCTCTACTCACATACTCACAATCACTTCACGAATGCGCAGGTTGACATACATTTTTAAATCCCTTCGTCACGTTGCGGACACTAAGGTGCTAAGGCTTGTGTATCTCGCCCTCTGCCAATCACTTATTCAATATTGCATTGTTACCTGGGGCGGATCAGCAAAAACTCATATGTTGAAATTAGAACGAGCCCAAAGAGCACTCCTTAAGGTTGGTTGGCGGTTACCTTACCGCTTTCCTACCACCGATCTCTATGAAACATGCAAGGTTCTCTCAGTTCGAAAACTGTTTATCCTGAACCTTGTTTTAACAACACACTCTCTAACTCCATATAATCCATGTAAATTCGCCTCCCTACGACGTAAACATACTGTCTGTCCTTTCACTCGCACAAATTGTCGATCGGTCCAACGTAGTTTCCTGTTCCTCAGTGGACATGTCTATAATATGGCGAACAAAACTTTAAATATTTACCCTATGTGCAGATCAAAATGTAAAAGAACTGTTACGTGTTGGTTACTTGAATTAGATTATGCAGAGACTGAAAATATTCTAAGTGTTTTGAAATAATTGCCTTTTGCGTTTGACCTTGTGGAACCTTGTCAAAGACACACTTCGCATATAACCTTTTTTTGTACCTGTATTTATTTTTTTTTCCCTCTCAATACGTAGAGTTTTCACAATATTGTGTTCGTATGTGCAATTTTATATTTTAATTTTAAGGGTGTGAGCCTGGAGTTCTGTCATACAGGTCCCGTGCCCAGTATAGACTCCAGCTCTCACAAGGGTTTGAATTTATATGTAACTTGAATGCTATGTTCCAAATTATACCTTTTGAGAGAGAAAAAAAAAAAAAAAAAAAAAAAGTGTTTTTTTTTTCTATTTGGAAGTCGTATGTTTTTTTTAAGCGGTTTTTTTATTATTTTTTATACTAAATTGATTAAGTAGGTAGGTATACGTTTTAAATGTGGTGAAGTGTTTTTTTATTTCGTTACATTGGCTACCTCCAACCGGTAGTGTGCTTCTCGCAGCTGACCCGCGGCCCTCACCAGGTCATAATAAAATAATTAAATAAAATAAAAAAACGTACCATCGGCCACAGGGATTTCCCCGGGATTTTCTAACACGATCTACGAGAATATTCTTCGTATTCATCGAATCCTCATATATACTCTGAAAATATAATTTCCTATTTTAGCTGACATCGTGTCATAGCATTATTTGTACGTTTCTGTCAATGAATAGGCTTCTTCGTTAATCTCAAAAACGTGACTGAGTACGGGATCAGCAGAAGTTTATTGATAAATAATCCGCTTGCCGAAGATTGATAGAGACTTGTGCTTAATGCTGCCATTATTATGCTCATTTCGTTTTATGTAAAGCTTGTGAAACATTATGATTAACAGCGAAGTTGAAGTCAGTAAAAAGGCATATTGCTAGGCCAGTCCCTAGATGCTTTTTACTGAATTCAACTATGAAAATGGCTGCATTGATTGCAACGGTTCCCTATCCATTTGCATAAAATTTTAAGACCTAATATAACTTAGCATAATTTTGTTTGGCATAAGTATATTTTCGCATAATATAATTACGCATAACAGCTTACGCATAATTTTTTTAAGCATAATTTCTCTAACCTTAATCATGATTAAGCATAATATTCTAAAGCATAAATTTATTAAGCATAAAGTTCTAAAGCATAACTTTTTTAAGCATAATATCATACAGCATGCAAACAAGCATGCAGCATGCAAGCAAGCATGCAGCATTCAAGCGAGCATGCAACATGCAGCAGGCAGGGTTTCTGTCACGGCTCCGGGGCTGCGGGCCTCCGGCGGCCCCACGCGCCTATGAGATTTTAAATTACACTCTAGGGGTAGGACAAACAAGACTACGTGGAGGTATTGCAGCAATTCGGTTCTGTCACTAACTTTTGTTGCACAGCATCTTAAATTTTTAACCAACAATGTTATTTAATTATTACAGAAACTAACGTTATGCTAATAGTCATTAGGCCTACTAACGTTATGCGAATCATATTTATGCTAAAACAAATTAGTCTATAAGATGATTATGCCAACATAAAATGTATGCCTAAAAAAAATATGCCGAAGTATTATTATTATGCCAAAACAAATTGTGCCAAAATCGTTATGCCGAAGTATATTAGGACAAAGAACATTATGCGAAAAGAAGGGATCCCGATTGCAACAAATGCGGAATGCTTAGAATAATAACGCCTAGAAACCTAGTACGAGCATCAAAAGTGAAGCTACTCAGACTACTCCATATATGGAGTACTAGGCGCAGCGAGCCGTCAGTGCTCAAGGTCACGCTCTGTTGAATGCACCTCCCGAGAAATATTTAAAAATGACAGTTTTTTGTATGAAAAGATGCTCTAACACAACCGGAAAACTGAAAAAATGTGATAAAACTACGTTTCACACCTAAGTACTTACATTAAATCCATTATTTTTACGTAAATCAATCTTCAAATAAAAATTTTCATAACCTAATTTGTCACAATGTATTGTTGCCAGTTGTAAAGAAAAATTACCCATAATACAGTAGGCACTAACGGGGGGCCGACCGCCGACCAGTTTTTCATGGGTGTCATTTTCGTGATTTCTGGGGTCGCTAAAACTGATTATGGGGTCAAAATCGTAATCCAAGATGGCGGTGACGAAATTTGCTAACTTTTCGTCATGGGTGTTATTTTTATGGTTTCTGGGGTCGCTAAAACCGATTTTGGGGTCAAAATCGAAATCCAAGATGGCGCCGACGAAATTTGATCGGCACCGGGAGTCTGTACTCTGCTTTTAAAAGTAATTGTTCAAGTTTACACTTCTGTCCGCACTCCCGGAGTGCCACTGCATTTTTTTTTTACCGGGTTTGTTTCATCGAACAAGCAAACATCTAACACGTTTTTCTAGCGAATAACAATGATGCCGATTCTTTTGTTCACCACCTAAACTAAAATAAGAATTTTGCTATCTCTTACTGCAGACCACGAAAGAAGCAGACAAGTGATATGACTCCATAATCGATTTTAGCGACCCCAGAAACCATCAAAATGACACCCATGAAGAAAAGTTAGCAAATTTCGTCGCCGCCATCTTGGATTTCGATTTTGATTCCTTAATCGGTTTTAGCTACCCCAGAAACCATAAAAATTACACCCATGACGAAAAGTTAGCAAATTTCGTCTCCGCCATCTTGGATTTCGATTTTGATTCCTTAATCGGTTTTAGCTACCCCAGAAACCATAAAAATGACACCCATGACGAAAAGTTAGCAAATTTCGTCGCCGCCATCTTGGATTTCGATTTTGACCCCATAATAGATTTTAGCGACCCCAGAAACCATAAAAATTACACCCATGACGAAAAGTTAGCAAATTTCGTCGCCGCCATCTTGTATTTCGATTTTGACCCCATAATAGAATTTAGCGACCCCAGAAACCATAAAAATGACACCCATGACTAAAAATTAGCAAATTACGTCGCCGCCATCTTGGATTTCGATTTTGACCCTATAATCGGTTTTAGCGACCCCAGAAACCATAGCTTATAACAGGACGTACCGACAAGTTACGCACGTAACATTTTTTTATGTTGATCTATGATTAGTCCATTTTTCCCGATTTTAGGGAAAGTGTTCATTCCTAGCAACATTCTTTTATGTCTGTGTGCGTGTCTATGGCTGTAATTACATACTGCTCACTCACACATAAGTACTAAAGTTGCTTCATTTTTTAGTAGGGAGCTTGTATGAGACTTTCCTTCTAGGCGTTATTATTCTAAGGCGGAATGGTATGTATCACTCGATTCTTTTATCCAATTCGAATTTCGATTTTTTTTCGTTAGATTCATGAAATGTAACGAAAAAATTTTTTTTCTTTTCTATTTTTACTAGAATGCCCCAGAAAAAGATTTTTTTTATAAACGTTTTTCCTGTGATTGATATATGGTGTTCAAAAAAGCATATGTATAATAAATAAATAATAAAAAGGGTAATGTTTTTGTGTCATCATGTCATCGCGTCATGTGGGTTACCTGACACAGGCCTGACCTAAGCCACTGGTAATACCTAATACATTTTATGTTTGGGAATTTTTAGAAGGACATTTTTCTCCCTTATAAATAAAATAAACAGACCACAAATCTATGGTAGTGGCCGTAGTGGTAACTGACACAGTGACCCAGTTTTTGTAACCCGTTAAATCATGAACGTGGTCCCGTTCCTAGTCAGGGGATTATCGCATAATTGATTATTATCCACCAGGCGATACCTAGTCGGAAACTTTTGTTTTAGTGGAACTTTCAAAGTGCACTTGGTGCTGTGGTAAGCGCCAGATAAATGTGCCATAACGGTCATTGACCCCCACATATTTATTAACGTTATTAATATGAAAACAGAAATATATCACATGAGTGTTTTAATACCTAATTATGTACAGTTGCTTATAAGACTTTATCTATACCCATGAATATATATAAAAGGTTATTTTCTATTTCATGTAATCTAACAAACTAATATTTTTTTGCAATAATATATTAGAACAAAAAAAATGGCGGGACACGAGTTGACACGACGTGAATTCGAATACCCTATAAGTTTTTTTTTATAACGGCGCTGTGATAGTGAAACGCGCGTGCATTACAATGTTCTTTTTTTGAAATTCATAAAGAAACCACGAATTGAATAGTGAGAATGTGGCTGTTTGGTTATTCCTTTGCTTTTTCGATACCATTTAAAAAGCGAAGGAGTTGTTCCATTCAAAAAGCAAAGGATGTTGTTATGGTTACTATGACACTGGTTGTTTTAATGTTGGCAATATGCTAACTGTTTCAGAAACTTTTATAGGGGTTTTATAACATGGAAGTAGATAAAGACATAAAGCTGCCCTGAATCGACTGTAATCGTGTTCGTGACGTTCTCTAGTAATGAAAAATGGTTCATAATTTATTGTCCGAGTATCTACGAAGGGATATTAGAAAAAGGACGATGTACCTTATATTGCAATTCCAAAAGATTAAAAAGGAAGGACTTAACATCGTTTTCCAAAGATGAATTGAATAACAAATAGCTTGTGTAGTCGGCTCACGCTCGAGTCACGCTCATCTTCATGAGTCGAAGAACTTACTTCAAAATAACTCAGTATATCGGTGTTACTACTTAAAGTTTCCTACCAGCTGCAAATAAAAAAGTAACTTAGTAAAATAATTAGGTGACAATTTTCAGGCATCCGAAAATATGTGGCTAGACTCAAGTCACAAATGGCTCCTTATCGACAATGACGAAGCTGATACTGAGAGCTACAGTGACACAGAAATCAACACGTTCATGTTTGATGAGGAACGAAATTCTACCTTGATTGAAAAGCTTGGTAACCTGAATATTAGCGTGGATGCTGATATTCTGTTGGCTTCGAGAGGTGAGTTTTGTTATTTGATTGTTTTGAAGAGTTTGAATTTCACACACATTCAACGTGTAGCAGAATAAATGCAATACTTTTTTAAGGGGTCATTGTACTCATCATTATGAACAAGTTTTACTATAGGTCCAACACCGAAATCGCAAAAAAACATCGACTGCTCCATACATTTCTGTGAGCATAACTCGACAAAATTTACTGAAAAGCTGTTTTTTTTTGCGATTACGGGTTTGTGCTCATTCTGTTACACGTTTTATAAATAGGAAGTATAAAATAAAGTCGCTATTTCTGTCCGTGTAAGCGCTTATTTCTGCTTAACCACTGTACCATTTTTTATTGATTCATTCACGCGTTTTAAAACATGGCGGGACACGACATGAATTCGAAAAACATTATTTTTTTTTAATTACGACCGCTGTGTTAGTGAAACGCGCGTGCATGACAATGTTCTTTTATTTTTAATTCAAAAAGATACCACGAATTGAGTGGTGATAATGTGGCTGTTTCGTGATTCCTTTGCTATTCGATCCCATTTCAAAAAAGCGATAGAGTTGCGTGATACAATTTACTCGTAGTACAACATTATAACACTCGTTTGGATGTTATGGTTACTATGACACTGGTGTTTTAATGTTGGCAATAAACTAACTGTTTTAGAAACTTTTATAAAGGATTTATAGCATGTAAGTAAATAAAATATCTTAGTTTTTAGTTAGAATTAAATATCTAGAACAAGTATAGTTCAAAATAAAATTAAGGCTGAAGTTTGAATCGTAAGACTGCACCATATTATTATAATAACACCTAGTAAAACAGGATACGAACTATTGCTAGAGAAGGAAACAAGAAACCTTCACTACAAATGCCTCGACAACGTCATTTCCTTTCCTTTATACTGTTACTTCCGTTGAGTATACTGTATTTAGTTTTGTTGTCTATCTTGCTATGTGCTCCTTTGGTCTCCATCATCTGCATTGCCTTTTCTCAACTATATTGGGGTCAGCTCTCAGTCAAACCGGATTCAGCTAAACACCAGTATTTAACATAGAGCGGCTGCCTACCAGACCTCCACAACCCATTAACTGGGTAACACGGTACGGTTTTTCTTTGTTTTAGTAATCGTAAATTTTACTGCTGACCATGAGGTCCTGGATTCGATTCCTGGCTAGGCATAGGTGTTATTGAGTTTTTCCATCTGGGATTTCTTAGTAGCAGCCAGGAGTTTCAACTTATCCTTGGTTAATAGCAATAGGCTCCCGCTATTAGATGAGACTTTAACATCACTGATTTAGAATAGTTTGTGTGAGGACATATCAGGAGCATCTATAGATGACTCTATGATTAACTACAATAGAGTTGAAAATTGTTTGCAGAGGAGATTATACAAAGTTGAGAATAGTGTGGCAGGCTAACCCAAAGAAAATGTTGTAAAAATACTTTGATCAAACCTTGAATCTAAGCTGAAAAATTATATTAAGTAAGGCTACCATGCACTTAACCCTTTCGAAAACCGTCATATTGAATCCCATCCGTCCGTCTCACCCCAAAGATACGAAGATAAAAATTAAGTGGGAATTAAATAACAGGAAGAAAGGTCCATTATCAGAACTTAGGGCTCTTATCTATAGAGCCAGCTGACTAACGATGTGTGAAAGTGCGACTTTAGATCTTATCAATAAGAAGTTATTGGAAAAAAGAGCAATTTACTTTTCTTTAGGAGTAGAGTAGAAAGGTCATTGACACTAGATTAAATTAGTTTACGTGATAGTTTGTACTGAATCTAAGGCGCTGGACACACAGAAAAGACGAAAGACGAGGACGGGGCGCGGACATTCGGTTCCGCGTCCCTTTCATTCAAAATGTATAGAAGCGTCGCGATGCAAAACATATAGGAAGGTCAGGGCGCGGACACGACGCTTGCTCGTCTGTGCCCTATTGTAAAACATACAGAAAGGACGAGGCACGGACGCGAGCGGACGAGGGACAAGCGAGAACGGAGGTGCGGGTGGGTGGGCGCGGGTGCCGGGACTCACGCATCGCTGTCACACACAGTTACACCACCACAATTAACCACGTCACATCCGTGCCTCGTCTTTTCTATTTGTTTTGTCCCCGTCTATGCCTTGTCGGCGCTCCGTCCTCGTCTTACGTCTTTTCCGTGTGTCCAGCGACTAAGGATTTATTTGAAGACATTTTATCAACAAAATGGCTGTCGAAAATTTGGAATTTTCCTGTATATTAATGAACAGCACTGAAGCGACTGGCTGGCAAAAGGTGTGGCCTTATATAACGACTTCTGTTTTCTCTATTGGGGAATAGAAGGCTAAATGCCAAATGCATTAAAATTCAAGTAGCAATTACGTCTTAAACAGCGATAATTAATGTTGAACTTGACAAACTCCTTACATTTTGCTAAAAAAAATTAGAGGCGTTTTTGAAAGATTATGTCTTCGATGCAAATGCGGACGCTGTTTTAAAATACGAGACTTGCCCCTTTGTTTGTAGTTGTATAGTTTAGATGTTGAATTAGGTCTTAGTTACATTTAACCGTCGCGGTCTCACCTAACTCGATTCAAGTTAACCACCCTAATCCAAATTACGTTAGTTGGTATTGGTTTCCAATCTACCCGAACGCTGACCAGCTCAAATTGCGGCTTCGGGGTACTAACTACCTGTAACTGCGTGTAAATGCCTGTAATGTCTAACATAGATATTCATATGACAAATTAGACCGACATGCAGTTTCATGTGCTTTCTGAGGCAATGGGATCTTAATTTGTAAAGGAATTTAAGAACTGGATTACCATAGCGATCATTTTGTGCTTTTCTTGTGAATTTAACAAAAATGGGCAGTTAATTTTTATTTTGTTATAAGGTAGGTTTTTGTATGTTTCGCGAATACACGCATCTAGTGAAACAATGCTTATAATGATGTACCAACAAAATGCCTTAGATCTTTGGCATTATGTATTTCTAAAGATTCATTCATCAACATCATCATTATCAGCCGAAAGACGTCCACTGCTGGACATAGGCCTCCCTCAAATAGGGGGTTTGCCATAATCGCCAAGCTTGGTAGGCGGGTTGGCGATCGCAGTGTAGCTGTAGCAATGTACCTACAAATAATGCTGCTGCCCATCCTCTGGTGAGTCCCTTAGTCGCCTCTTACGACACCTAGGAGATGTGATGAGATGGTGCTATTCTTTTTCGTCCGACACCACACGGACTGTATTTCTAAAGAATAAAGTAAACTAAATCTTTTAAACCTGTCACCTTAAAAATGCGCGGTAACTTCTTATGAAGATAAAATTACGACTTTGTTTTTTTTAAGGTTTTTTATTCGATTCATTTGAGCATATGCTTCTAGCCCTATAACGCACACCTTGTGCACAATAGCAGTTCTTTGATGTTCAGAAGGTTCAATATTCCAATAAAAAACTATGCGATAACGACCGAAGTGATTGTCCAGTTTACTGACCACTTTGTTTAAGTCGTCCTTTATTTAAAGGGCTTTTTTTTTTTCAGTATGGGAAATCATCAAATGACCCCTTCCGCTCTGGGTGAAGCGGCAGGGAGTGTCGGCACCCATGCTCCTCCTAGTGCCTTTTGCGTTCCAGGGCCGCGGTAACTCTTTCGAACAAAATCCGCGACTTTATTTATAGGGCTCGAGTAACGGCCGGTCCCTTGTTCTCCTATTTATCTATCATCAGAAGTATGAAGACGTACATGATATTTGAACATCTCATTCCCTTTTACAGATAACTCCAGCTACACACTCTACGATGTATACAACTACGGCAAGATTCAAGGAGGCAATTTAATTGTACATGAAGCGGGATCTTGGGATGTAGATAATGGCCTTAATTTGGATATTAATTTGAATGGGTACAAGTACTATCGACGGTGGGATTTCCAGAACGTTACAATGAGGATGATTTTGGTTGTAAGTACATTCATTTATGTTCTTGGGATGAATATTATCAGGCCTTAGTATAAGCCCTGCTTCTTTGGTCTACTGGCCTCGAGCGTTAATTTTCTTTGCCCACGATGATGTCCTGAGTTCGATTATCAGGTTAGACACAGTGTTATCCGGTTTATCCATGTGAAATTTCTAAACAGTACCCCGCAGTTTTGATTTGTTTAAATAGAGTCGCACTTTTTCACAAAGCTTTTTAACATAACTGGCAAACTGTGTAGGTACTATAGGTACACCTCTACTTTTAGTTTATGAGCGGCCTCTCGCAGGACGACCTAGGAGGTTGTCCGCTGCCAAACCGGATTTGCCTGTGGTTGCCTTAATATAAAAATAAAGCCTCCAGCCATGGCTTAATAAAAAACTTACAAACTAAACTGTAGGGTGCGAACCTCGGCTTAGGTCATCGCTGGGGTGAGGACAGCTAAAGACGGGCTAGATTTAACACTACCTAAGCCTCCGCAGATTGACGGGCGCGATGTTATGTTATGTTAAATTCTTCCTTCACTCAACGCACAGCAGAAACTACTAGTCGTAGATAGAAGGCTGAAATTTGGCATGTAGATTTCTTAGGGAGTGTAGGGGAGCACTAAGAGAGGATTTCTCGGAATTCCTACGGGAACAGGAATAAACGGGATATGCGCGTACGAAGTCGCGGGAAAAACCTAGTGTTGTACGCCCTTACTCATAGGTTTGGTATTTTAAGTTCAGCCTCACAACCGATATATTGTCTTCTTTTAGGTACAACCAGCACCAAAACACTTCGATCCAGAATCATTAGCAGGAGCACAACCAGTTCCTGGAGTGGCAATGATTACGCAAACATCCGCCTCTGTTCTTTATGCGGTTGCCAAAATGCATAATATCAAGTAAATAATATTTTATTCAGTTTTCATAATTCAATTGAGAAGGAATTAACCACAGACATATGTAGATAGGCATAGATAACGCAAGAGCAACTACTTCGCGTGCCGGTGCCCAGCTTACGATCAAAAATTGTAAGCCGCCATTTTCGCGCTCAATTTGCATTGGTGTACGCTGGCCGGACGTCAGTTAGGTGTCAGATATGTGGATAGGTGTGGGAGGTATGTGGTAAAGTCCCACATACCTCCGTTGAAAAGGGAGGATCCTCCGACCGACGGGTGTAGTGTCTGGTGGGCAACTGCCCGAGAGTTGATAGTCGGGCTTTGCATATGTTCTAATCGCACGGTAAACTTTGATATCGCGATTTAGGATTTTGTCAAGCTAGTTCGCAGCTGTCGAGATAGATGGCGCTGCGAGTCTTATTTGTTGATTCTGCTAAGTTGATTTTTTTGTGGCGGTATTAATGTCGCCTACAAGTTAGGTTCCCATCACCTAATAGTGCTTGTGTTGACGTCACAGTAGGTGGTCAAAAATGGCTCGCTTGGTTTTCATACAAATCATAATACTTGCGTTATCTATATCTAGATCTGTAGAATTGACCGTCTTAATTCACACTATTTTATGCTTTCAGTTACATTCCCACCATTACAGATAGATGGATTGGCACCTACGAAAGAAACAGTTCTAAGGTACTTTTTTTAATAATAATATATGAGCCTATAGTGTCCCACTGCTGGGCAAATGCCTCCCCCATATCCTTCCAGACACTTTTCACCTGCGCTGCCTCGAACCAGACCTCTTGGTGCGCGGGCAGGTCATCCCGCCACCGTTTTCTGGGCCGGCCACTATCACTGTTTATTTTTATACTAGTGGCCCGCCCCGGCTTCGCACAGATGTATTTTTTTCCACATTATCTCACCATTTAAAAATGGTGAGATGATTTTTAAATGGTGAGATAATGTGGAAAAAAATACATCCTTCCACAAATATTTCAAAACAAAAATTGGTCAAATTCGGTCCAGCTGTTCTCGAGCTTTAGCGAGAATAACGAACAACAATTGTTTTTAAATATAAGGAAAAGAAGAAGAAGAAGATTTGGGACAAACATTGGTAGGTTTGTAAAGCCTTTCTTCGCCAATTCGTGGTGAGGGTTTCCTCCTCCTGCATCAATTTAAAGAATTTTGATACAAAATACAAAGAACTAAAATGTTGTTAAGATTTTTTTTTCGAAAAAATTCTTCACTCACTACAAAAAAATCTCACTTCACACAAAAATCTCTCTTTCTTTCTAAGATTTTCTTTTTTCGAGCGGCTGTTATAATTAAGCCACAATCTCCTAATTGTGGCTAAATTATAACAGCCGCACGAGCCGATCTTCAAGGATAAGCGCTTGCCGAGTTTAGTCTAAGGATGGGCGACCATGTAATCATATCGAGGCTCCTCCACGCCTCAGAAAGCACGTTAAGCCGTTGGTCCCTGCAGGAATTTGGAGATCTTTGGGATCGTCAAAAGACAGAAAAAAACACACCAGAATAACCCCGAAAAAGAAAAAAACTCACACCAAAAAAGACACCAGTCTTGCCAAGAAGTACCGTGTTACCCAGTGAAGGGGTTGTGGAGGTCTGGTAGGCAGCCGCTCCACGTAAAATACTGGGACTGGGAGCCGACCCCGATGTAGTTCGGAAAAGGCTAGGCAGACGTTATAGAAAACTTAAAATTGGTTGCTCTGTCTATCTTTCTCCGTAAAGTACTAAAGCTTCAGTTTATTTTCAGGTGGTATCAAACACTTTATATTTCCGTGAGCAAGACTTGTCACCGGTAATACGACTTCTGAAGAGTGTCCAAGAAAATACCGATGTCTTGAATCCACCACTTACAGCAATTGAGTAAGATAATAAATTGATTTTCTTAGTTTCCTAGAGATTCTAGACAGATGGCAGATAAGTACAGACAATTATTTTAGAACGCACCTCGTTCTAAAATAATTGTCTGTACTTATCTGCTGATCTTATATGTATAAAAATGAATCCCTGTTTCCCTAGAACGACTTAACCGATTTTTTTTTAAATTTTATAATACTATGAGAGGGTCCTTACGGAAAGAAAAGTTAATAAAATTGCCTAGAAAATATTCCTACGGGAACGGAAAAACGGGATATGAGCGTACGAAGTCGCGGGCAAAAGTTAGTGTACTAAACTGAGTACTAATAGACGGCAGAGCTCTTGTCTAGAGCCGCACGGGCAAATCAAGGTTATGTTACGCTTGCCGAGATAGATCCGAGGATGGGTGACCATTAACTACACATAAAGACTCACCGTGCCTAGCAGTCAACTTCTTCGGTAAAACAGTAATGCTAGCGAAGGAGGAGGCTGGCCGCGTGAGGCAGGAAACGCCAAAACGCCAAAGCCACCGCAACAGAAGAAGACGCCTCGGGCGATGTCAGCATAGAAGACGGGGCCCCGTAGGGCCAGAGCCTGCCAGGGTTGCCGATTTTGTTCGAAAGAGTCACCGCGGCCCAGAAACGCAAACGGCATTAGGAGGAGCACGGATGGGTTTTAGGCAGTAAGAGTCTGACACTCCCTTCTCTCCGCCCAGAGCGGAAGGAGTCATTTGATGATGATTCCCATACATAAAAAAAGACACGGTGCCTAATAAAGAACGTCAAACCTTTGATCCCGGCTGTTAATTTTAGATATCAGAAAGTCTTTATGGAAGTACAAAAGCCAGAAATCTGACTCCATTCTTGCCAAGGGGTAGCATGTTACCCAGTTACTAGGTTGGGTAAGTCGAATAGGCAGTCGCTCCATGCAGTTTGGTGTCCATAATGCGATTGCCAAGTTGGGTGATCAGTGATTATAACAAAAGGCAAATGTTTATCAGTCTGTGAACTGCATTATTCTAGAATTTTCTGTCATTTGGAGATCTTTGGCAGTCCTTACGCATTCTCAGAAGCCAGAAAAACTGACACCATTCATGCCATGAAGTATCGTGTTACTCAATTGTTGTGGAGGTCTGGCAGGCAGCCGCTCCACGTAAAATACTGATATTCAGCTGAATCCGGTTCGACTGGGAGCCAACCCCAATATAGTTGGGAAAAGGCTAAGCAATCACAATTTATACAAAACAAAACTAATGGAAACAAACACCCAAATCCAAAAATATATGAGTCTCTGACATGCAAATATAATTCTCGCAGCTGGATTAACATTCCGAGACCGTTATAACTGTTACGTAAAACAACTTTTAATTTAAGGGTGACACTTCAGAATCAGCTTTGCTTGGATCTTTATAATTTATGAATACTTACAAAATGCATAATGGTGGGTTATATTTATAAGACTCACTTATCTCCACGCTCACACTCCGTAATTAATTTTAGTGAACTTTAATCTTAACGATTGACATCCTCGTTGGTCGCAAGTATAACTACCGAATGGGGGTTCAGAGTTCGGTCCTCAGGTCAAGTAAAGTGTCATTGGAATTAAATGTTAAGTAGTACCCTAAAACTGAATTTGGGTTGTGGAAAATTGCAATAAGCTGTTCATATTTTATGATAACAGTATCATCATGTCAAAATACTATCTCAACTCTGCGGAATTCAGGCGAACAGTTTAAGGCATTCAGTGCTACTGAACCTCTTCAAGTTGATGCCGCTACAAAAAATAAGCGCAGCAGAATCAACATCACAACAAATGAGACTCGCAGCGCCATCTATCTCGACAGCTGCGAACTAACTTGACAAAATCCTAAATTGCGACATCAGAGTTTACCGTGCGATTAGAACATATGCAAACCCCGAATATCAACTGTCGGGCAGTTGCCCACCAGACACAAACAACCGTCTGGTCGGAGGATCCTCCCTTTTCAAAGGAGGTATGTGGGACTTTACTCTCTGTTCCGCTACATCCATAAGGTTTTGTAGCCACACATGTATTTTACTCTCCCGTTGACTCATCTACATATTCTTGCCATTTTTGACCTATTACCGCCTTCAGGTACCCACCTCATGACAATCTTGACTCATCTGACCTCGGTTTCAGCACAAAGTGCACGTCTTCATCTTCCACACTTTTATATTAGTTGTGATCTCAGTAGACTCTCCTTTTCTTTCTTTGACATATTTGGTCTTTCTATGGCTCTATGAGAAGGAATTTTTTGTTAATGTTAATCTCGCATTTGACCACTATCTCACCACATGAAGCATCACACAGCAAGCGTTCGAATCGATGTATTTAGAAGTAATCAATTCACCCTTGACGTAAAGAAGATTGTACTCGTAGTTACCAGGAAATACGGGATCCGACAGGGAATTCCGGTTCTTATTCCATTCACAAATTTATTACGCTAGAAACTTTCACATTTACCTCATGTTGACTCATGTTATTCTTTTTCAGAACACGGTACTACTATCGCATACCAACTGTAGGACCTGGAAAGTTCGAGAACCAATTCCTGCGACCTCTAAGTCCTACAGCATGGTGGTCAGTGATAGCAATCTCAGCATTATGTGCAGCCCTTTTGCTGCTATCAGCTTTGTTGGAGCAGCGTCCATCGTCGTTCCAGTACGCAGTGTTTTCCGTTGTTGCCTCTATTTGTCAGCAATGTATGTTAACAATTTGATGTTTTCGTGTAATCATACTGTTTCTGTCATACTGGGTCATTCTTTTAATCAACACTATTTTGTCTGATCAGTTTTCCAAGACATCGATGACGGTGGAACAAAGAGGATTTCAACAGGTAACGATGTTTTTGAATAAGTCCGAACTTTAATAAAATTTTCCTGAATTTTTCTTCTGGAGTCTAGTACTTATGTTCAAATCTGAAACTGATAGAATAAGGCCGTCGCTTATGTAACTTTTGAAAGCTATCCATTTATTACAATGACTGACACGCGATTATGTTTCTTTGATAACGATCAAAGAAACTTGAATCGACTAAAGTTCGAACAAAGTCGAATGTTATCAAGATTCATGTCAGGTTACAAAATTAGTAAATTATTTTAACGCTCTGGGGCCTATAAACTTACTATTACAGTAATTTAAAGTCTGTCTAAAACATCCAAGAATTCTCGTAGAAACCTGTTTCGTGTAGAAAGTTCAGAAACATTACCTCTAAAACAGTCTGAAACTATAATTTTCTCAAAACTAAGGAAATATCATTATAGGGTATTTTCCTGGTAAAAAAAAAACAATCTGTTTGGTCCGTCAGTTAGATTTTCAAAAAATATTGATGCTGTAGCCGGCATCAATGCCGCCACACCAAAAAACGAAATTTGTACGGCAACAAAAAGAACTGCAACGCCATCTATCCCGCCGCCAGCGAACTACTAACGAAATCCTGCATCGCGGTACCAGAGTTTTCCGTGCGATTTGAACATATACAACAGTTCGAATATCAACTAACGGGCAGTTGCCCACCGGACACAACAACTGTCCGGTCGGAGGATCCTCCTTTTTTAATGGAGGTATGCGGGACTTTACACTCGTACCGCGCACCAGTATAGGTGACCCTCAACATTAAACGTCAGTGCGTTGCAATTTTTCAAAACAACAACAAACTAATACTAAAATAGAGCGCATCAAATTTCAGGATTGGGGCCTGTCGCCTTGTTTGCAAAAAGTGTACTAAGGCATAGTGTGTAACCTTTACTCTGACTGTCGATGGGTTTTGGAAAGCTAAATCCTACCCAAAAAACCAGTTCTCTTGTTTAAATATTTCACCTCCAGCTCGCAAGGTCACAATCCTGGTCACTGGTCTCTCCTGCGTACTGCTGTACAACTACTACACCAGCTCCGTGGTCAGCTGGTTGCTAAACGGTCCACCACCCTCCATCAACTCCTTGAAGGAACTGCTGGAGAGTCCACTGGAGCTGATCTATGAGGATATTGGGTATACGCGGTCTTGGTTACAGGTAACTATTACACACTTTTTCTGGCATTTTTTTTTGTCAGGTCTAAATATCTGGTTATCTGTTCTTAGGATGTTGTTTTAAGTCTATCAAAGCAATTTCAAGTAAGAATAGTTGCAAATATAATACATGTTTCTTCTACGTCTTCACACTCTTGACAGAGTGGTCGTGGTCGTTTTATCAGGGGTGGTGGCATGCTTCACAATCCGTCAAATCGAATACCCGGATAATAAAATGTTTAGCTTTTCTAATCTTACTAGCCTGTCCTTCCGGATTTTTCTTTTTTTATGTATGACCACTGGCAGGTTAACACGCAAAGGCCTAGTGGAATGGAAATTAAGTCTTTTCCAAAAGTTTCCACGGGATCATTTTCAATACTGCACTTTAGATATGACGACATTTTTCAAACCGTAAACATAACTATTATTATTGTATAAATAAATAAATAAATAAATATCTTGGGACAACTCACACACGGCCATCTGATCCCACGCTAAGCAGAGCTTGTGTTATGGTAACCAGACAACTGATATACATACTTATATAATTTATAAATACATACATATTATATATAAATTACACCCAGACACAGAACAAACAATTATGCTCATCACACAAAGTTTGTCCTGGGTGGGAATCGAACCCACGACCTCCGGCTTTGCGGTCAGGGTCACTAACCACTAGACCAACAGGCCTGTAATTATATGATACTAAGTTGATCGAAATAAATAAATAAATAAAATCCAATTGCTAAATCCAATAGCTAACCGATACCATAAACTTGCAGACTCCTTCATATTACTTCAACAAGAGGAACGCTCTGATAGAGGACGAGCTGCGAAAGAAGAAAGTCTTCAATAAGAAGAAAGATGCCCCTCTGCTGGTAGACCTGGTCGAAGGAATCAAAATGGTGCAAAGAGGAGGTTAGTATGATTTTCAAGGGAAGGAGTTTTTTTGAAAGATGAAGAAATGAAAGAGGTTTTATTCAGCATGGACCACACGTGTCTCCACGGCAAACATCGTATAAAGAAGCATCATCATCATCATCATCATATCAGTAGAAAGACGTCCACAGCTGGATAGGCCTTCCAAATGTGTCGTCACAACTACCGGTCCTTTGCGACCCTAACCAGGTCATCGGTCCATCTTGTGGGAGGCCTTCCAACGCTGCGTCTTCCGGTACGCGGTTGCCACTCCAGAACTTTTCGGCCCCATCGACAATCTCTCATCCAGAGGCATTATCATAAATAATTTCTCATTTGGAAAAATTACCAGGGCTATTCGGCATTTCAAACGAAGAGGTGATACAATTAGTACCTTGCGTACCTCTTCCTATTTTTAGGATTCCGAACATCCGTAAAAAAAGGAACCCTTATAGGATCACTCGGTTGTCTGGCTGTCTGTCCGTTTGTCACTGCCAATTTTCTCCGAAAGTACTGGACAGATTCTGTTGAAATTTGGTACACTTATGATTTTCTGTGACCCAAACACGGACGCATTCAGCAAATAAATAAATTTTAAGCATGGGGGTCACTTGTGGGGGACAAATTAAAAAAGTGTCAAATATGCCAAAACCGGTTGATTTTGAAAAACCAACACATACTGTATTATCATACCATGCGAAAGTGTCGCTAATAAGGATCAAATTCTGGGAAGTAATCTAATAACACATGGCTAACTAAAGGAAAGCGCAATTTTTTACAAATTATAGCTTTTCTTTTCTTTCTTCTTTTTCTTTTTTTTTTTAAAAAGAACGTTGTCCCACTTAGAATTTCTCCTGTATCGTGGGTGCGTTTACACAAACCCCTACCCTACCAAGGACCCTTTACAAGGCACAAGTCCGATCCTGCATGGAGCATTCCAACCACCTTTGGGAAGGCTCAGCTAAATACCAACTTGCCGAGCTTGACTCGATGGAACGCAGAGCTAAAAGGCTCATTGGCGACGTAGAACTGGTGGCCAAGCTTCCAAATAAAAAAATACATTTTTAAAAATATAAAGGATGATGACGCAACCGCGAGATGCCTGCCAAAACGTGAGTTTCTTAATTGACCCATAATAAAACATGATTTAAAAAAAATCCAGCATTGTGGGAAACGGGTTAGTCGGATGGTTACGGTATGGTACCTCTTAGGCAAGTAGTAGTCGTAAAATGCATTTATTCCTCTAGCTACGATAGTAAAGCCACCAAAAAAAACTAGTGACGTAATAATATATTTATTGTTCTATCTACATCTCTTAGGAGATCCATAAGAGTAACACGATCGAAGCTCTCACAGTTCAGTCAGCCCCCAACATTTTTATACATAGACCCGAAATTGGAGTTCCGTTATAAATTGCTGTAATTTACTACGGCCGGGATCGTTTTTCTATGGTATTAGATTTGTAGGAAGTTCCTATATGGAAGAAGTTAAAGGAATTTAGAGATAAGATATAGGTTGATATAAGAACTAGTGTTGATTTGTAACTGTTTTGGTGACTGAAATTATGATGGCAATTTCCAAGTCTGCGTGTTTGGCTTAGCTCCGCCCGTGTGGAATTGATAATTTCCTTCTTTTTATTTTGAATCATAGCTTATTTGTTAATCTGAAGTATAAGCTACATATATTACTGCAAATTTACAGTCGTTAAGCGAGCATTAATTGTCTTTGGTAGAAGCTGTCGCTCCGACGCTGGTCGGCACAACAGCTTCTACGCAACATCAGCTTTTACTTCTTCTTCAACGTTGGTCGGAGCGTGGAGTAAGTTCACTTGTCAGTAGTGTGTGAACAGTCAGCGATCAACAGTTAATATAAGTCTCTATTTATTGTCACGGGGCCTACATCCATTGTGCGTAACTTGAGTGAGAAAAAAATCGACAAGTAGCTTCCGAGTTCATGCAGTCATGGACGCTGGGTTAAATGGGTATCCTATATGTTATTTACTTTGAAATTGTAACACGAAAATATCTCACCATTTGATCACCATCTTCCAGGATACGCTTACCACACCGAGGTGAACAGTGCTAACGACCTGATATCCAAAACGTTTACTCAGGACGAGCTGTGTGAGCTTGGCTCCTTACAGTCAATGGAGAAGACTGTGCTGCATCCTGTGCTTCAGAAACATAGTCCATTCAAGGAGTTTATGACTTGGAGGTCTGTAATAAAACATAACATAACTTTTAATTTAGTTTTTCTCATCTTGGCTTTCAACATGGTTACGGTCGACGCTAGTTATAACAACACCTTAATATCTTTTTAGGTACCTTTTTTATGGATGAGAAATCATCAAATGACTCCGCTCTGGGTGGAGCGCGAGAGAGTGTCAGACTCTTAACGACTAAAACCCAACTGTGTTCCTCTTAGTGCCCTTTGCGTTCCTGGGGGTCTACTCTCTAAGCCCAAAGTCCGTAGCTTCGGCTTTAGTGCCGGGCGTTTTCTATTCCGTATCACCTACAGACTTACGATTAGTCCCGAACCCGAACTAAGAATGAATGACAACACGATTTGACAGTTGTTCTTAGTACGGGTTCGGTTTCGAACAAAATACGTACGTATTGATGTCGATTCAGGACAGCTTTATGTCTTTATATCTGTTTTCGGAATTAAGTATATCAATAAATGTAGGTGGGTCAATGACCGTCATTGCAAAATTTATCTGGCATCGACCATAGTTCAAGAGTCGAGTTCTAGATAAGTTCCTTATTCTGGCTGTCTGTTCTTCTTCTTTTTGGGTCGATGGTTAACTGGTGCGAAGGTGGCTACGTTTACTGCAGCATCAGTGACGCTCATTTAGACCCCCAAAGTCTATGGGCACCTGAGGCATTCCAACGTGTGGCTCATGCACTAAACAGGGATACCGCACTTACATTGAGTATCCGACGGCTCTCTAAAACCTCATTTCGACCAAAAAATCTTATCTTTGTTGATATGATGTCAGCGAGATGCGAAAGTCCGTTTATTTAGACTGGTTTCTATCGTGGTTTCGTATCCCCTCTTAGTACCGTATTTTGGACCTGAAGACTGATATATTTCATCTATTTCTTGACAGTACTATGAATCATTTATTTTCAATATATCCTTTCCTGTAGGAACAAACAGCTACACATTTTTTTTCTATATATTTCCAGTCTAATGCGTCTCTCAGAACAAGGCATAGTCTCCTGCATCCAGATCCGCAGATCATCATTTGAAGTCAAGTGCGAGGGCAGTTCCCCTCGAGCTCTCGCTTTGGGAGGAGCAGCACCAGCCTTCATACTCCTGGCGGGAGGGTTTATGCTGGCTACAGTTATTATGATGGTAGAAAGGTAAGTAACTGGTAACCGACTGGCCCTTCTCTTAAGGGCGATATTTTTATAGGTGGGCTACACCTATAAAAAATATTATATATTGCTCTGAAAATGTTTGTTAAACAAAACGTTGCCCCACATTAGAAATTTCTCCTGGAGGCCTACCACAACCTCTTAAAACAATATTATTTTAATATTACTTTGTAATTTCTGTTGTTGCATTTTCAACTCTCGGCGCTGATCCGAGCGTTGAAAATCCAACAGAGCGGAACGCAAAGTAATATTAAAGTAATATTGTTTTAAGAGGTTGTGGTAGGCCCCCTGTATTGGTACTCAAACAATTTTTCACTATTTACCTTGACTAATGGCCAAATAAATAACTATTAGTAAAAACTGTTAAGTATTTAAATTACAATTGGTCGAAAAATACTTGGTAACTATTTTTTATCATTACAAAGCGTTAACCAGTGGATAACAAAGGAACAAAAATCTTTGTATGACTGAAGACCGTCTCGTCTTTCAAAACACTTGTAAAATATTAGGCCCAATCGTATCAAACACCCAACTCAGAGGTCCACAACACGATCCTAAAAGTAACATACAACGTGAACCAGAATAAACGCAATACCTGAAAAATCATTATGAACAACTTTAACTATGGGACCAACCCTGAAATCGTGAAAAAAATCAGCTGTTCAGCCGGTCGATTCTGTAAACTTGTCGAAGTGAACGTTTGGGTGAAGTGATCACAAAATGAGCTGTCAATCCATCTAATCAAGTTGGAATTACGGCTCACTTCGTGACCACCACTTCACGAATTAGATGGATTGAGGCTCATTTCATGCTTTGAGGTGGAATTGAGTTGGGTGTTATGACTTGCACAGACTACAAATAGGGACAAGACTAATGAATGACACTATATAATTCAGCATTTCAATTTTTTTTTTTCATTTCATACTGGTGATTAAAAATATAATGTTTTGTTACAGAATGGTGTACAAAATGAAACATAGCCACGATATTCCGAAATAGATTAGCAGTGTGTTAATCACTCATCACGGCACGGAATAATCCTATTTCCAAAATTAGTAGCAATGGATTGAGTTCACAATTTACACAGAGTGAGATAGAGTCGAAGATCAAACACCGGTAGAAACTATAAAAAACGGTAGATGCAATTTAGTTTAGTGAAGCACCGGGCCTTCCAATATTTATAGGCCGTTAATAAAGTTTAAAATATTGTATAATATTTATGTAATTTATAAAAGCACTACCTTTATTATTTCACGAATAAAACAAGATTTAGATAATGCCATCTTGACATCCTTCATTTAATTAACCTTTATTTAAAAAGTAGCCACGTAAACATCACCGGGAATGACGAGTCAACACTAATCGGAAATTAAAATGATTTTTAGTGTCTCGATTTTTACAGGAACATTTTTAAAGATCGCGCAAGACAGTTTCGAAGGAGAAAGGGGAGGCTTATACCCAGCAATGAGACACAATTTAAGGCTAACAAAAAAAATATTTTTCATATTTTATGGCACACAAGATTATACAGACACAAAATATAATGGAACAGCTTATGTACAAAGGCGAGCTAAACCCCTAAATTGGGGTTTTACACCAAACCTCAGTACGATATAGTTTTTTGTTGAAAAAGAAAACGAATTCACGTCGAATTATTTTCAATATAAGCCGTTTCACTACCCAGTACCACATTTTGGCACTGGACCCTAAATTTTTACATCAAAACAGAAAATACAAGTTTTGCGGGCATCCAAGCGACTATTTTCAATCAATGGCCTGGCACATCGCCACGGATTATCAACGATCTATTAAAATAAATCCAGTTGTGACTAATATTATTGACATACAAAACCTTTGTTATTGCAAATTGGACATTCATACTGCAGTGGAAATTCGGGAAAACTGAAAAAGAAAATTCAATTGAAATCGTAGGCTTGATTGAAGTTTATTGAATCTGACACTGGATTCATGGGAAAATATCTTTCGAAAATGAACAAAGAGGAATTTGGGGGCCTTTTTTTTACAGATGGAAAATCATCAAATTACTCCTGCCGCTCTGGGTGGAGCGGGAGGGAGTGTCAGACTCTTACTGACTAAAACCCATCCATGCTCCTCCTAGTGCCTTTTGCGTTCCGGGGCCGCGGTATCTTTTTCGAACAAAATCCGCAGCCCTGGCAGGCTCTAGCCCTCACGGGCCCCTACTCCTATGCTGACATCTCTTTGAGGCGCGCGTGGAACACAACGCGCCGTCGGCTTGGGCCTGGCTTTGATCGGACGGCGAGCCACCCAACGCTCGCCATCCGCAGACCCGCACCTACGGTGGCCGGGAATCGCCCAGCGACTCCCGACGCTCGGTACGTCTCCCTATGCCACGGGCGGCTGGGGCGTGAGGGTTGTCTCTCCCTCACGCGACCCGCCTCCTCCTTCACTAGCATTATTGCTTCGCAGAAGGAGGTGACGGCTTCCCATGCCTCCTCGACAACAATATTTTTTTGCCCCGAAAGATGACTAAAATACAAAATTCCTACAATATCTTTCTTCTATGTACATAAAAGCATAAAACTATACAGAAAACTGCAGTGCACAGGGACACAGTAGTCAGTTTTTCGCTTTTTCTGATAAAAGTGTTTTTTTGTGTTAAACCTGTTTAGATCTAGGTATGCAATATGTTATATAAATATATACTTGCTTTTGCCCACGACTTCGTACGCGTATATCCCGTTTTTTCTGGTTCCCGTATAGACTTCCTCATGCATAGTGCTATTATACGCAAAAAGAATTTTCCAAATCCGACTGACAGTTCCAGAGATTAGCGCGTTCAAACAAACAAACAAACCTTTATTACTAGTAGCATAGAAGATATAGATTTTTCTACTCTTGTGGATGAGTTTCTAGGCTCTCTACTCATACTAAAGATGTATGAGCCATTAACAAAATACACCAGCAGCTGCCTCCTAACGCATTACCAGCACCAGCAAGTTGCATACCGTTAATCAAGAGAAGTAATACCACAGACAAACTTAAAACGCTCAACCAATTGCTCACTTTCCGAAAGTACTAACTGTTAACTATGCTACTCCCGCCATATTGCCATATGTTACACATTTATACTTGTTAGCTTTTGCCCACGACTTCGTACGCGCATATCCCGTTCTCGTAGGAATTTCCAGTTCCCCTATAGCCTATAACCTTTTTCATGAATGTGGCCATATCAAAGGAATTTTCCAAATCCAACTGACAGTTCCAGAGATTAGCGCGTCCATACAAACAAACAAACTCTTCAGCTTTATTGTTAGTAAAGAATACTTTGTAGTTCATAAAATAACTGCTTGTTGTTACAGTTCAGTTACCTCAGCTAGCTTAATATTTGAAATTAATTTGAACTCTGAGGATCATCTAGGTTTGATAGCTTTAATAGAAACTTCGTCTAGGTCAGTGGTTCCCAACCTATATTTGACCCGATACCAGTTTGGTTTATTCGTTGCTAGCAGGGACCAGGGCCTATACCACCAACTCTTAAAGCAGTATTACTTTAATATTACTTCCAGTGGGAAAGAGACAGAACTATACGTCCTGTATAGCTCCGTCTTTTTCCCACTTCCAGTAATATTGAAGTAACACTGCTTTAAGAGTTGGTGGTTAGGCCCCTGAATTTAAAAATGACAGACGATATTATTGCCTCGGAGCTTGTCATAAATTGAAGTTTCTGCATTTTGTTTGCTCATCTCTCGAGTACGAAAACGTCAATTATACAAGCTTTCATTAGCATTTTCGTGCTCATGTTGGAGTTGGAGTTCGAGATGAGTTGGAGTTTACGTTTTGGAATGCGGGCATTGGCCCATGTCTGATAGAAACTTATAATCAGTTCACATCAATGACATTTGAGGTGAAAAGATTTAAATTGTAAACCACCACACTTCCGCGAACCACAGGTTGGGAACCACTGGCCTAGGTGGACGTTATCGTTCTAATTGACTGCAATTTAGATTGCTAGAAGATTTTGGATAATAATATGGAGAGAATTAGCTGGAACATTTGGAGCATCATATGGCTCGCAGAGAGTCTATTGCTAATTGCTGATTCAGTAAGTTAAATAAGTATTAGTAGAATTCTTTAGTAACGTTTTATTTTCAATCTTCTCTACTTATTAGGGTTATTATCAACCTATAAGAGTATCATTAAAATAAAGTGAATATCTTTTGGACAACGATCCTTTCCTATTTACTAACAGTCGCCAGCTTTAACGTTTCAACTTACCTAACGAATTGCCAAGCAAAGATAGTGATATCCCAATGAAGCTATGAGAAACATGATGAAAACTTCTCATTTTCCAAAGATCATCATCTGCCAAGCCTTTTCCCAACTATATGGGTCGGCTCCCAGTCCAACCGGATTCAGCTAAATACCAGTATTTTACGTGGAATGGCAGCCTACCAGATCTCCACAACTCATTAACTGGGTAACACGTTACTTGGCAGGACTGGTGTCAGAATTTATGGATCTGATAATCCGTAACGACTGCCAAAGATCTCCAAAGGACAGCTGGGACCAACGGCTTAACGTACTTTCCGATGCACGGAAGAGTCTCGGTAGGTTAAGATGGTCACCCATCCACAGACTAACCTCAGCATGCGTTGCTTAACCTTGAAAATTCGAAAATTCGTACGTCAGTTATAATTTAGCCACCAGCTCTTCATTTTCCAAAGATAAGGGATGATCTTCCTCCGACCAGACGTGTGATACGCCTGGAGAACAACAACCCGATAACTGTTGTCGGGTGGTTAACTGTGGTTGCGCGATACAAAATTGTAGAAAACATTTTCCTAAATGTTGAAACTTTTTTGCAAAGGACAATACCAGAATCTCTATAGAACTTTGCCCCACTAAAAAAGTAATATTCAAGCATGAAATATGCAGCAACTAATTGCTTATTTATTACTGATTACTTAACATTTGTCTTAATGCGTGTAAAACTTGCGGTTTCTGTTTAAATCTAAAATACAAGAATGACATTAAGGTTAGATGCAGTTTGTAATTAATGTTAAAATAAATAATGTATGTCTTATTATTATAGTTCTATCTCTAGGAGGCATTTTGTTGCGCTATGTGTGCATGCAGCAAGCACAACAGATTTCACCACATACCCGTCTATGAATATAAAATCGTAGTGATATCTGGTTTGTCTTTGTTTCACCAGAGGATCGCGTTCAAAATTATCTCTAGAATAGAATACTCCAAAAATTATAATTCCTTCACACTCTTAAGACGACCCACTGACCCTCTTTATTATTATGTATAGCCAACTTCAGAGGGGCAATATGAGTTCTTCCCCTCCCCTTTTTACTCCACTTGTATATTTTCTACTAGCTTTATAAAGTATCTGTAATGTAGATACAACATAATAACATGTGAACGTGATTTACTAAAACTACGAAACAACAAAAACTTTCACAAATAAAATACGCAGAAAAACGTCGCAACGCCTACAATAAAACCCAGGTTGTATGTACAACGACAGCGTCATACAAATGATTTCTATACTACCCTCCAAGATTTCCCCGGCGTCGGAAAGGGTCACAAATTGGACCGTAATACAATTACTGAAATGTATTGAGAATTGTAGAAACAACGTCACTTGAGGTTTACTTGTGTTCTAAGTTAGAATTAAAATGACCTTTCGGGAAATTGTAACCTACATGGTTCTCATGTGACTTGACCAATACATTAATTGTATGGACGTATGGGCGTGTAAAAGAGTTATTCTTAAAGTTTGCAAAATAAATAATTATGTGTTTGTATTTCAAACTTACTTTGCTAAAGTCACAAAAGATGAAACTTTTCAATCTTATTTTACTAATTAAATGCCGTTCTTTTTACATGAAAACGTCTTTAAGCCCATCTACGAGGTCGTATGCAAAATATAAGCATTCAGTACATCCCTAATATAGATTTACTTCACCAATTTCACCGCACACAAATTAATATTTGAATTTTTCATGAAAAACTCCCTCGTAACAAGTTGAAAAGTTTCCACTTCTTACGGTCTTGTCTTGGATGAATGAGAGAAAAATGAAGGTGGCAATACAAAATAATTACGGGTTTCTTGTTGTTCAGAATGATACAAAATTGAAGTAATTTTATATCATTCTGACCAACAAGGAACCCGTTCAGACCATTTAAAGCTTTATTTTTTTTTTATAAACCAATTGGCTGATTATAGTGTACCACATATTAAGCATAGCTTTTTTGGCGAATTGGTCCTTTAAAGCTTGAAATATGAAATAATATCACCTGCTGCTCGATAGTCGCGACAGGCGACGTTCTTGTTCGAAAGAGTCACCGCGGCCCTGGAACATAAACGGCATTAGGAAGAGCACGGATGGGTTTTAGTCAGTAAGAGTCCGACACTCCCTTTCGTTTCGCCCAGAGCGGAAGGACACATTTGATGATTTCTCATCCTTAAAAAAATCAACATTCTTGAGAAAAGTTTAAGAAAATTTTGGGAAAAACTCATATTATTATACCCATGTCACTTACTTAACTCACTGGAACAAGCAAACTGATATATATTATACGGATACAGGGTGTCCAGAAGTACGTGGTCATATTTAAGGGTGATGTTGGGTAGCCGACATACAACATAACTACAACACAACAAACAACATAACATATAACAAACACAACAACAACACAAACAGCATTATATGAAATAAGTTTTAGAAAATATTATTAGGTTTGCTTCACTACTGTATTGGGTTGTACCTGGAATAATAGTTGTAAGTGATGAATATTAAATAAAGCATAGGGAAAAATATCAAAACAAAAAAAAGTGACGTAAAAAATAATCGACCACAAAAATGACTTAACAAGCAGTTTGTTATTAATTGGTGGCATTACTTTGGTTCAATCACAGGTTTAAAGGTCCAATGTTTCAGCTGAACTTGGTACCTATCACAGTATTATTTCGTGGTTCCATGGCAAACCTTATGTTGTGCAGTCGTCCGCATATGGGGTGATAAATTTAATGAATGTTGAGATGAAAAGTTTATGGCGCTTCTCTCCATCTTAAACATTTTAAAGTCTTTCAAATATGACCATTTCTAAAGACAGTTTTGGTTACCACGACGTAAAAAAAGCACTCATTATAATCCGTCACCAAATTAAGAACGTATACTCACGTCTCACACAAAACGAAGTAACCTTTTGGTTATTTTTTTAATGTCGGTTTTCGGTTACTTCGCTTTGTGTAGATACATCCTTTTTTCTTACGACGTCAGTAATCTTGATAGAATATGAGTTGTCTACGAGTAGATCCTCTTCATCTTCTTTGTCCTCGCCGTTATTTGTAAAGCGCGGGCGTCTGCTTTCTGAATCTTGAGGCGCCATTCATTCCACTGGTTAGCATCATTTTATTTTTGTTGTCATACATACAGGGTTATTTATAAAACACCAACAACCTTTCAGTGGGTGAAAGTACTCATGATTATAAACAACTTTTTCTATGGGACCAACTCTAAAATATCAAAAAATAAATCGGCTGTTTCATACAAAATGCAATATTCACCCGATGAAAATGTATGAAACAGTAGATTTTTTTTTCGACTTTTCAGGGTTGGTCTCATAACAAAAATTGTTTATAATCATGAGTACTTTCACCCACTGAAAGGTTGCTCGTGTTTTACAAATAACCCTGTATAAGGAACTCATTTGGTGCAATCGGTCTATATGTCAGCTATTTAGCTGATACTGCTAATACTGCTAATCCTTTTTTTTATCTAAAAGTTCGATGACACTAATTCTGGAAAGAAAATAAAAGTGTAAAAAAGTTCAAGTAAATTGAATTGCGTCAGTCACTCTGCGAATGCAAGCTTCGTATATAATTACTTCATTTATATTCATGAGAACATTACAGAACACACAACACTCTGTTATGCACTCGACTATTTTGATTAAAATATATAACTTCACGATGCTAACTATTTAAGTACACATATACGGGTAGCTTAGGTATATTGCTACAGCTACACTGCGATCGCCAACCCGCCTGCCCAGCGTGGTGATTATGGCAAACCTCCTCCCCGCCTTTGGGGGAGGCCTATGTCCAACAGTGGACGTCTATCGGCTGATATGATGATGATGATATGGATAGGTGCTGTAATCTCCAAAGGGGTCATGTCAGAACATTCTGTACAGTTATAAAATCCTCATAAAAATAATATTGAACACCCCCATAAAAACGGAGACAGTTTTCCCGCGGCTCCAATCCCCTGGTGTATTACCCTGCAGTATTTCACGATAATAAGTATCCTGCGTCACTAGGCACTGCGCAGCTTTCTATCGATGAAAATTTTCTTAATTGGACAGGTACTTCCAGAGAGAACCACAAACTATTTTTTTCTTTCTACCTAAGTCTGTTTCCGAACGCATTCAACCCTAATCTCTTCAAAGTTGAACGCATTCAACCCTAATCTCTTGAAAGTGAATATGCTTCTTCTGGGTAAACTCACTCCATCGTCGACTTTGTCTCTGTCACCTCTGACCTAGACTAGAGTCAAGAGCAAACCAATCTCAAGTAAATAAAAAAACACTACACCAAAAACATTGTCCTGTTCATACACTAGTTCAGATAAACGCCAGAGAAAAGTTAGCGTAACAATCTAGGTATCCCCGGTTAAGCAGTTGATATCCCAAGTGTGTTAACTTGCTAGTGGTCATAACTAAAAAAAAGAAAAAATAATAATAAAAATAAAAAATAAATGCGATGACGCATTGGATATGTTACGGCTAATAGCCGAAGTGCGGCTCACCTAGTCTTAGCCGTCTATAACTAGATGCAACCCGGCCACATGAAAACGCAAAGTTTGAGTCCCGTTTCGAGGGACTCAAGGGTTTAATAAAAAATAACCACGAAGAGGATGGTCCCCTTCTAAGTTAGCGGGGAAGAGATGTGGAAATAAGGAAATTGGATTGATTTATTCAAACACATCTCCTCTCGTCTTTGCTCCTCTCTGCTTTGGTGGAAACCGGGCCTTAGGTATGTGCGCGGCGAGACGGTGGGCAGTGTAGGCCAATCGTTCTGTCAGTCCGCCGTAAACGTTTACGGTGGCAGGTAGTGTTTATAAGCTATATCTCTATGCCATAAAATTATGTAAACTGATATCGTAAGATCTGTTCTGTATGGTGTCGGACGTAAAAGAATAGCACCATCCCATCATTTCCCGTGGGTGTCGTTCTAACGCCTCTAAGCAACTAATAGACTCATCAAAGAATGGGCAGCAGCATTCTCTGTACATTGCAACAGTACATTGCGATAGCCAACCCGTGGCGCTTATGGCAACCCCCCCGCTCCTTTTTGGTGGAGGCCTACGTCCAGCGGTGGACGTCTTTCGGCTGATGATTATGAAGATCTGTTCGATAATTTCCAACTCATGTGTACACATGCTCTTTTCTGCCATCACCCCGCCACCACCGTCCTAAGGCGCAGTACAGCGAGCGGTCCCGGTCAAACTTTACCTATATATTTCCAATTAGTATTTTCTTTTTTGCAAATAATACATTTGCAACCATTATGAAAAACAGTCTCGATTTATCCAACCGCTCTAAACATCCTTTCTTGCTTCTGTCAGACCAATGAACCAGCGGTGAATGCAAATTGCAGTGCAGTGTCAGAAAAATAGCAATCTTAATTATTTATTTTCTTGTCTGCATTTCAACTCAACAGCGCCCTGATTTATGCAGACGCTGTCCTTTTCCATTCACTCTCAGAATAAAATAAAAATAAAGTTTTATTCCTAACAATAAAATTGAAAAATATTTTCAAAGTTTGCAACTGAAATGGAAATGTGTGCAGTAAAATTTAAACTATCCACTGAATCCTAGAATTATCCTGGCTAGCTTCCAGGAGCTTTATCATCAGCCCTGAACCATTTTCTTTGTGTGTAAAAGGCATGCAATACACTGACCTAGTTTTATCATATTTCTAAACGTTATTCAACAATTTAATATAGTCCTTTTTTTCTCAACCTATGTTGTTTCACAGTTGGGCAAAGGCCGGTATTTCGCTTTCTCCGGCCAATCTCCCACAAACGTCTCCAAGTCACCACGCCAGCGTTTACTAGGACTCCCTCGGGGACGACGCCAATTTTCTGGCTTCCACTGCGAGACGACTCTGACCCATATGTCATTGTGCATTCTGGTTCGGCTCAATCCCACTTCAGTCTATCAGACTTATTGCCCACATGCACTGCTCTGAATACTCCGAGTGGGTTCGAAACCTGCAAAGATTCTTCAACAGGGATTGATCGGTGACATGGCTAACCGCTACCCAGGATAAACCAGGTTTAGGTAAGCTTTCATTGTCAGATGGCTACCATGAACGTTTTTTTTTTACAAACGTATGGGATTGCTCTTGACCTCGATCACGCCTGTTGAAAAGCGATGAATGAGGTCTATGATGGAGCGAGTGTGCCCAGAAGATGCTTTGAGGCACTGGTATTTCCACGCGTCTACGACACACAGCTGACGCTTGACTCCAGTGGGAAGAGATTAGATTTTTATACATAGTATTTGAATGTATATGATGACGTTCAAAAGTGCCGTTTAATGGCTTAATTAAAATAAACGTTTTGACTTCGACTTTGAGAGTGGTCGCGAACCAGCCGTTAGCGCTACCACCGCAAGGAAAGGATTGGCTGGTCTTATCAGGAGTTAGGTGAGACTGTCCAGGATGCGCTGAGCGAGAGGTTCAGTTGAGTGCCTGATGGAACAAATTGCTCCACACGAGGTGACTCCTTCATGCATCCCATCATACATTGCATCACATCCCATGAAATTGATGCCGTGCGATATAATAACTCATGGAAGCTGTAAATACACCTCAGTCTCTCTCAAACCTACATTATTACCCATCGTTTAATTCTATTTTTCTCATAAAGTCGTAAAGAATACTTTTCTTTTATTTTTACGATTCTTTTGAGACAGTACACAAAAAGCTATTACTCTGAAGTACTAATATAAACTCAAATAACTTGAATAAAAGAGAACTTCAATTAAGGGGCGGATTACATGATGGGCTTGCATTAAATTAGATTAGGAATTCCAGAGATAAAAACTTCTAAGACGCTGCATTTTTTAGTTTTATAAGACGGTTTAAATCTAGAATTTTGGCCACGTCTGTCCGTCTGGGCTAGAATCTAACAAAGACTTGGTGGTCCCCACGAATTAGCTCATTCCAGTTTACAAATTTTGTTTTATGCCTGGTTTTCCGTTGTAAGAAGTAAAACCCCTATATCTCCTAGGTGTCGTTAAATAAACTTCGTTTTATTGGGCAACGGGCAGTTTAATCTTGTTATACCCCCAATAACCTTAGGTACTTTTTTATTTTATTTTATTATTCATAGGCACGCGCTTGACAATTACTATCTCACCTGATGGTAAGCGGTGATGTGGTCGAAGATGGAGCACGCTTGCCAAGAAGTAACATATTCACTCTTGACTTAAAGACTCCCGGGTTGTAGCTTTCAGGAACACAGACTGGCAGGAAATTCCACTCCTTAGCTGTACGCAATATTAATGTGTTCCCAAAACGTTTTGTGCGTGTGGGTGGGATGTCCACCATGTACCCCTGGCGCATCGCCGTACGTATTGTGGTCCGATGATGGCACGGGCTTGGCGGAAATAAACTGTGCAATTCCGTTACACACTCCCTAAAATTCAACCAATAGAAAACCAACAGGCTAACAACTCAGCGTCATCATTGGTACGTACTGTAGCGGGTCCTGCATGTTTTAAACAAACCAAATAGTGGCTTGATCATTATTAATCTGATCAGAGAACAAGAGAACTAATAATGTGCATCCATCGTCAACACTAATCCAAGCATACCTAGTACGCGATTCCCGGCCACCGTAGGTGCGGGTCTGCGGACGGTGAGCGTTGGGTGGCTCGCTATCCGATCAAAGCCAGGCCCGGGTCGACGGCGATGGCGCGTTGTGTTCCACGCGCGCCTCAAAGAGATGTCAGCATAGGAGTAGGGGCCCCTTAGGGCCAGAGCCTGCTTGGGTTACGGATTTTGTTCGAAAGGGTTACCGCGACCCTGGAAAGCAAAACGCACTACGAGGAGCACGGATGGGTTTTAGTCAGTAAGAGTCTGACACTCCCTCCCGCTCCACCCAAAGCGGCAAAAAATGTCAAATGTCTCCTACATTTGACATTTTTTATCATTTCTAAATAATAATATCTTACTGTATCAATATTAAAATAGCAAAAACAAAAGGTGAGGGCCCTTTGATCCTTTACGTTAACAAATCTCGAAGAAAATATGCTTTATTGATCTTTCATTAGAAAGGTTGGGTTACAGTGACAGCTAATAACTCATCCTTGATAAGTAACGTTCCTCTTTATTTACAAATACATGCAGAATAAAGCCTAGCCTTTTCATTGAACTGCGCTGTTTAATCAACGACATAAGTGACATGAGCAAGTCATCAAACGATATTGAACAAAAAACTTCACTTAGGTCACTGAAAAATCGGCGCATTTAAGTGAAATGGTAAATGATGCTTATTTAGTAAGTAGGTTGTAAATAACACTTTTACACGTCAATCTTTTCTTTTTAAACTAGATGAGGCCGGTGTTTCCTAGCTGACTACTCTGAGAAGAAACACCGAAACAAACTCAGAGGCCAAAGTCTCTTTTGAAGTCCATACAATTGTACTGGTCAAATCATATGAGAACCATGTAGGTTGATGTCTGAGGTGGCCTTTTGAGGAAAGTGCCACGCTTTGAGTGAACCTGTCCAGACAGTGCAAACATTATTTTGTCAATTATCGTGTAGGTCAAACTTAGAACTTTAAGGAGCTCAAACGTTTTGACGAACAATACCAAAGTAAGGACATTTGGGTAGGTCGCATAAAAAAAACTCAAACTGCCAGACATGAAATGAACCCCAATCATAGCGATCTACATGCTCCCCACATTCACAATACGATTATAAGGATCATGAAGATCAGTGTCTAAAATGGTATTTTAAGGAAAGAACCACACAGATTTGAGTGAACCTGTCCAGTCAATCTAAGCTTTATTTCACTTGTTATTTAAATAAACTAGCCGGATCTAAAGCTATTATGGGACACATTTATAAAATACTTCCTAGATGCTGAACTGTAGCGCCATCAATGCCGCCACAATAAAAAAACAGCGTAGCAAAATCTACATTGCAAAAAAAATAAGCGCAACGCCATCTATTCCGCCAGCTGCGAACTAACTGAACGCGCAATTTGAACATGTAATACAACATTCCGAATATCAACTATCCGGCTGTTGCCCACCAGATACAACAACCGTCCGGTTGGAGGATCCTCCGTTTTCAATGGAGGTTTGCGGAACATTACTCTCTGAACCACTACCTCCAAATAACTTTTATATTTATGGAACCGTTGTGCAAAATTTGATGCTCCTGAACCCAGCGGCTTAAGCTGTACTGTGTCTGTTAGTAAACGAATTAATAAAAAAAATTTCTAAAGTAGATAAGTATCATTTTAATTACAAGAAACGCGCTGACACTGAAACTGAACCTGGGCACAGTATTACGCATAAAAACAGTACATTATGTATACCTGTCGGACCCGTATAATTCCTGGGGCAAAAATTTGGGACCCCTGATAAAGGTAGCTAGATATATTTCGCTTGGCAAGGCCTTTTTCACTCTTTAAATCTTCTCTCTGTTTGTACATAATACTGTTACGAGCTTAGGGTTCGTGACAATAAAAACAGCCGATTAAATAACCAAAATGACACTTTAATTAATCAACACTAATTACAACTCTAAAACTAACTAATTATAAAACATAATTGCACTACTGATCACTTTAATTCGCAGTTGAAGTTCGCTGTCGAAGTGTTCGCTTGTATCGCAAATTTAATACTGCCTCGGTCGCAGGCTATACGGGCCTTATATAGGTCGGCAGATAATTCCAGAACCTTCTAGTATAGAAACATCTAGAAAGTTCGAGTACATACCGGTCCGGACCAACCAGACATTGAAAACTCTAGAATGTTCTAGCATCGAAATGTCTAGAAGGATCTTGACTCTACTAGTTCTGCTACTCGATACTAGTGACGCTAGTAGTAACTTTTATCGTTATGTACCTGACAATAATTCAGGCGCGTAACAATACCAAGTTGGAATATTTAAATACCTTTAAAATATGTAGTTTTGTTGCAACCTGTGAAATTTTGTTTTGACAATAAACACCAATACCTTTTTTTTATGGATTGGAAATCATCAAATGACTTCTTACACTCTGAGTGGAGAGAAAAGGACTCTTACTAACACACATCCGTATTCCGTCTTATGTCCTTTGCGCTCCAGGGCCACGGTGACTCTTTCGAACAAATTTCGCAACCCTGGTAGGAAACACCACTACCTAACACTGTACTTGAAGTTGACGATAATTTCTCACAACTGTCACAAGCAGGGTTAACAAAGTTTCAATGGCAACCTTGCTCTTTTTCTACGAACGAAACCTTGCACAATAACAATTGGGATCAACGTCAACGGCGACTATTGCACCTAACTGACTAGATCATAGTTTACGAATTTTTGATATTGGGAACGAGTTACTTACCTATTAATATTTATAGGTTAGTTTTAGTACCTAGTTATACAGGATACTAAGACAAAAGTGATGATGAAGACATAAAAAACATGTGAAAGGCCAGAATCTCAGCTGAGTCTTAAGAAATTAATCAGTTGATACTAAGTATAAAGTTGTTGTACTAACAATAAACTAAACTGTAAAGAACTCCACTCTTCACGCATTAGCAAACGTTTAAAGTCACAACTTGGAAATATACGGGAGTTAGTAAGGGGCGGCGCGGCGACGCGTGCGGTCACACTAAATTAATTGTGGCGACCTTAATAGTCTTGCGGACTTGCGGCGACTCGTTGTAGATCTGGCATTATTAAACGGTCCTGATGACCCGTAAAGTTTGAAGACTTGGTTGACGCGGTAGGTGAGCAATTATTGGCTTCTGCATTTCGGGATTGATATGAATATCTCACTTTATCTATCTAACTCTGTCTGTCTGTCTCTTACGCTTTCACGCTAAAACGGGTGAACGGATCGTCACGAAATTTGGCACATACAAAGCCTGAGATATGGAAAAGGACATAGACTACTTTTTTACGCCATAACCGATATTAACGCGGGCGGTGCCCCGAGCAAAAGCTAGTAATTATTATAGAACTGTTTCAGGTTCAAGTAGTCATTTTAATAGTGACAGAGTTAATAGATATGCAAAACTATACGAAGGTAGAAATATCCCACTTTTGTATAAACTTTTTAAAAACAAATGCAATTTACCTTATATTATAAAAAAAAAATCATAAACATAACAATAAAACATTATGAAAAATGTTACTGCAAAACTTGTAAAATGTTTACAGTAACTCTTACATAGGGACCTCCTTTTTAGTATAAGATATACCTGTGCTAGGAGCATATGAAAGAAAGATTGATAGAAAAAATTTCATTTCAGTAGTGTGTCCACTCGTTTTTGCGAATGGTGCAAGAAGAAAGAACTGCTTCTCTGTTACATCAATAATCATAATCACGTTCCATCGCATGTGCAACAGTCAGTTGCCATCTTCCACCTTATATTTCTACCCACATATATAGTGATATATATATTTTGTTCATTTATTTCGTTTTACTTTATAAACTGTTCCGATCGACGTCATTCTGTCAACGCCGGCTGTCGCTGAAAACCAGCGCTGTGGCTCTGTCTTGCACATGAGTTCCAGCATTATGCTGAGCGATGGCCGTTTTGCGCGAAAGTGACGCATATCTTCCTAACTTACATAACTATTGTAATTTTGTTTATTTTTGGTATGCGTCATGCTTGGCGCAAATAAAGTCCTTTTCTCTTCTTTCTATAATCTTGCGTTATCACTTTCTGACGACGACTCCTGTTTCTATTCCATTCTTAAGGACAATCCATTTAGCTTCCAATTTTCTAGTTAGAACCAACAAGCATAAAATAGAAAGCTGGTTTACCAACATCCCACAGATCTTTTCAGCCATTACACCACTATCACCGTCAACAATCGCGCGTGCCGGCAACATTTCTTACCCCGTATATTTTCACTATCGCTCCAAACGGGCTAGATAACAATAGTTTACGATTTCATTCGTTGCTCGAACGTTCGCGTCCAGTGAACGTATTCAGAAGAAATCCATAGTTTACTTGCCTTTATATAACCTTTTTAGTCGAAGAAGACAGGATTTAAGTGGTTGTTGTTATCTTAACATTTTAAAGTACAGTAAGCAGAGAAAGAAAATGTCAGACCGTGATCTAAGAAACTAATGATACGTCCCATAATTTGACGTCACCCAGTAGTGCGAGATCCGGTATAAGAAATATGTAGTACCCTCATCTGTTATCAATATAAAACTCTTTTGTTACTGAATAAGTGACTGACAGATAAACAGCCGAAACTGCTGGTCGTAGAAAGCTAAAATTGGGCATGCAAGTTCCTTGGGGAGTACTAGGGAAGCACTAAGAGAGGATTTCCCGAAATTCCCACGGGGCCGACATGACCAGCTGGTCGATTCTGTCGACGTCGCACGGTGCTCACCTAGGCGTAGTGAACGTCGGGCGAGCTGTCATTCCATCTTATTTGTATGGTTTGACAACTCACCCGTCGTGCACCCCGCCCGAAGTGTTCACTTCGACATGTTTACAGAATCGCACTCCTGTTAATGGTAGAAAGTCCCTAACAAATAAAGAGAGAAAAAAAACAAAAAGTTCCTCGATTAGTTATTTATGAAAGTGGAGAATCAGCTGAGAGAATATACCCCAAGAAATTTAAAAAATAAAGGTTATCTACTTTCCTCTGCGCAGCTCTAGAAATCGGCTTTAATAATAAAACAATAGCCCCCTTTTTATGGATGGGATATCATGAAATTACTTCTTCCGCTCTGGGCTGAGCGAAAGGGAGTGCCGGACTCTTACTGACTAAAACCCATACACGTGTTCCTCCTCATGCCCTGGGGGTCTACTCTCTAAGCTCGCATTTCGGCCCCGTGTTTCGGCTTGATTTACGATTAGTCCCGAACCCGAACTAAGAATGAATGACAACACGATTTGACAGTTGTTCTTAGTTCGGGTTCGGGACTATAAGTCCGTCAGTCTACTCCGTATTACCGGACGTCCGGTCCATGTCGGACGTTTTCGAAAACGTCCGACACTAAGGCTGAAACTACGGACTTCTGGCTCAGAGAGTAGACCCCCAGGGCCGCGGTGAATCTTTCGAACGAATTCCGCAACAACAATTATGAGCCCCTAGCTACTACAATTTCACACTTTATTTCTAAACCTCTCCTCTTATCCCTAGTAGCTGAGTAGTCCCAGGTTGTAATTCCACGCTATTCATTCCCTCGAGGCTAAAGAGGAGCGTCTAAAATTAAATGGAGTGGTTTTGGACCTCTGAGGTCCGTTTCGTTAAACAATTATACGGAGGTTTGATCTCATCCCTTGTGACTTTTTGTTGCCACGGACTGTATCTATGGGAAATTTATTGTTGTGGTGAGTGATCGAAGATCTATGTTATGTTGATGATGCAGTAGCAGTACTACAAGTAGTAGGTAAAAGGTTTGGAACAAGAGAAAGGTAATACCTAAGTAAATGAAGTGATGGGAAATCATCAAATGACTCCTTCCGCTCTGGGCGGAGTGGAAGGGAGTGTCAGACTCTTGCTGACTAATACCCATTCGTGGAAGGAGGAACCTAATGCCCTTTGCGTTCCAGGGCCGCGGTGACTCTTTCGAACAAATTCCGCCACAAATAAACCCATATACAGATTTATCAACAGTCACTAAAATATTGTGATTTATGTGAGGAATAACTTAAAAAACCGGCCAAGTGCGAGTCGGACTCGCGCACGAAGTGTTCCGTACCATTATCTATAAAAAAACGGCAAAAAAAATCACGTTTGTTTCCCACTTAAATATTTATTTTATTATGTGTTTAGTATTTGTTGTTATACATCATCTGTGAAATTTTCAACTGTATAGCTATCACGGTTCATGAGAGCCTGGTGACAGAGGGACGGACGGCAAACGGACGGACAGCGGAGTCTTAGTAATAGGGTCCCGTTTTACCTTTTTGGTACGGAACCCTAAAAAAGGAAGTGATACGGTTTACAAGAGAGTTACTAAGGGCCAGGATAGGAAGATGACCCTAATGACCAAGATGATTGTATACCAAATTATCTTCAACTAGCAGCACGCCGCAGTTTCACCCGCGTAGTTCCCGTTCCCGTGAGAATACGTGGATAAAATATAGCCTATGTTACTCCCTAATAATGTAGCTTTCCATTGGTGAAATAATTTTTGAAATCGGCTCAATAGTTTTTAAGTTTATTCATTACAAACATACACACACACAAAAATACAATTCTTTCCTCATTATAATATTAGTATAGACAGATATCTATACGACAGCAAATATAAAACTAAAATCACCAAAGGAAGGACAAAATTTTGATATTCTCCACAGACATTTCATTTCCAAATACCTTTGAAAAGTCTTGCTATCCATCAAAACCTAATCTTGAAAATCAAGTTCTTTATATGCATAGCTTGCTTACCAGAATCTAGAATTATATGTACGATTTCAAGACCATTTTTCAGAAGATTTGGTCACGTACGTTGAAGGGGTGGCCTTCATATATTTTAGGGATATTTTTATTATGTGACGGGGAGATTGAAATTGTAAATGGTTATAGGTTTAAAAGCAATTTTTATAAATAGGCGCCGGTCGGGCTTGAATTCACATTGTAACAGTGATAATAATTTATGTTTGTTTCAGGCACTATATTGAATGCTCATTAGGATCAGAATTTATGTGTATTGCTACGCATTATGAGGATAAATGCTATTGAAGTTGATGAAAAAGACGACACGTATACTGGGAAGGCTAAGTAATTTTTTTTTGATGATTTTTGTGTGTATAGATAGATTGAATCTTGTAAATGAATCAAAAGCTGCTGGTTGAGGCCAGTCCAGTTATTTCCGTCTAGGTATATAATAATAGTTACGCATGTAAATACATTTAATTTTATAACAACAAAATTTATTCCCTTCAACGATGTAGTTTCATCACAAAACATTGAAACAAAACTTTCTTCATATACAAAACCAATTTCCCTTCAAGCCAATATCATTAAAGGTAATAGTAATTCATGTACATACGAGTATAATATAATAACATCAATTTCCATCGGCCACGTATCTTTAAGGACATAAATCGTCCAGAGACAGTAGGTACAATAATTTATGGGCCAGGCTGTGCCAGGACGAAGAGAGCGTTATTATGATGGACAAGGTATGAGAGGAAGCGGTCAGTGATTAACTTTTGGGACTACAGAGCACACCTGGTAGAAAAAACTGGGCTGGACTTGGCAGGAGGTGGTCAATTAATGGTTCTTCATAATTTTCTGATGAAGGTGATGTGATGAGAAGCAGAAACATTGTTTTGTTTGAACTTGTATGAATGAATTCGTAACTGTGGCAATTCTTTCTTTTGGGTGAGAGGAAATTCAGCGCCAGACAAATATAACTAAGCGGTCATCACACTCATCATCATCATCATGTCAGCCAATTGCCGTCCACTGCTGGACGTAAGCCTCCCCCAAAGAGCGCCAACCATCCCGGTCTTGAGCAGTCCGCATCCAACCGCTGCCAGCCACCCGTCACCCGTGTGAGGGTCATCACACTGTTAATACTTAATCAGTCTCTCTGTTTTTGGTTAAACTTTGGGTTACACAGAAAATGTATTTACACTTTTTTATTTTAACTATGTATGGTAACTGCTTACCTAAAGACTTATTTTCGTATTTAAAAATTTCGCAGTAGAAATATAAAAAATTGTGAGATTGTAGAGAAATAACATAACAGAGGCTCTTTGCTTCGAAAAAAATCTGCCTCTTGGTTTCCTTGCTGCCTCCACTCAACCCTCCCTTTTTTTTTAACGATGAGAAACCATCAAATGACTTCTTCCGCTCTGGGTAGAGTGGACGGGAGTGTCATACTCTTACTGACTAAAACCCATCCGTGTTTCTACAAATGCCCTTTGCGTTCCAGGGCCGCGGTGACTCCCACGAACAAATTCCGCAACCCTGTCAGACCCTCCCCCTACTCTCAATACTTAAACCCCAACAAAAAATCGAAAAGTTATCTACAACTTTGTTATTGACATAACAATATGAAGTAGGAAGGGTAAGCAGCATTCGAGGTCAATTGTCTGAACTAAACGTTTACTATGCCGGTCGCGTTAGCTGTGTTACATCGCGATTCTGTTCTCATGCCGATTTGAGATATATTACGGAGCAAGGATGATCTATTGTTTGGAGGTCAAGGATAGCAATATGTTCACTAGGATATGTCGGATAAGATGTTTGCTGAATTATTTTGCGGCTTAGAATTAATGGTGGGGAGTATTTCTTCAAGAAAAGGCTGTTTCTTGTGTTATTGATCACCACAGCTTTATTGGCAGATTTTCGGATAAATGTGCTACCATAATTCAGTGAAGTTCCGTATGGTGTCGGACGTAAAAGAATAGCACCATCCCATCACTTCCCGTGGGTGTCGTAAGAGGCGACTAAGGGACTCGCCAGAGAATGGGCAGCAGCATTCTCTGTAGGTACATTGCAATAGCTACACTGCGATCGCCAACCGGCCTGCCAAGCGTGGCGATGATGAAGTCAGTGAATTGGACTTCGTTCATAATCCAGTGCGATTCTGCTAACATCGCTCCGTGTATTTTTTCATTTTTCATGTCAACAAAAAATGAAAACGATACAGTGCGTTGAAAACTCATGTGACGTCACTTGTAAGTACACTTTTTAATTACTCGTGACGTCACGAGCCCCCACTCCTGATCTTTGATGCGTTTTATCTTCGTCATTTTTTTATTGATATGTTATAGCAAAAAATACGAGTCCAATATTTTTCGATAATCTAACTGACGGACTAAATAGAATCGTATTTTTTTTATCTGGAATCATCCCTATTGCGGTACAAACTTTGATAGACAATTCCTATAGATCTTCGGACAATTTAATCTTGATTAAATCAAATCAAATCAAATCAAATCAAATACGTTTTTATTGATTGTTTTGAAAGCTTTTGTTACTGATATGGAATTTGTGAGTGTGGAACCTGTAAGCCTAAAATTACATTCAGTCGGACAAGCTGAAACGTTTACCTGCAATAAATCAAATCCATACAAATAATATGGAATGACGGTTCACTTCATGCTCGCTCTACCTAAGTTTACACAGTGAGATGTTGACGGAACAGACCGGCTGCCAACGTTCACACCACAGCCTACGGAACAGGTCCAACTATAAAATCAATTAATCTAACAACAATAAGTGTAAGCAGAATCCGCATCGCTGATGCCATGCTGATTCTGCTAACGCTTCCACTTACGCCTGTATTAGGGAGTCGGGAACGGGTAAACTGAAATGTATAGTACACCCAAATTTTGCGGGTTATTCCCATGTTTCATTCTCAAAGAAGTCGACTTCATATTCATAAAATCAAAAATCTAGAGTCCTTGTTACTGATTGAGAAATACCAGATGGGAAAATCCAATAGCAATGTTCTCCACCCGGAAATTGAACCCACGACCCCAAGCTCAGCAGTGCAACTAGGTACTACACCAACGAACAAACGGTTAAAACAGAAGAATCTGTAAACTGTTGTAACTGTTTCAGTATTATAGTAGGACAAAAATAAGTAGTACTAAAACAATAGACGGAGAATTTAGTCAACTTCTTACACTAAAAAGCAAAAGTAATACACGAACACATTTTCTGTAGTAACTACGTCAACTCAGCAAAGAGCCGTAAAAATGAGACACAATAATAAACGTGCTTTGCGCACTCTGTATATCATATTTATATGTACTTATCTTCAAACTTTTACAGAGTAATGCGGGAAAAACTCGACAGTATCGCAGTGATAACATAAAGGAGAACAATCATATGCTTTAGGTCTTAAGTTTCTGTGAAAGAAATTGTTTTTTTTTTGTTTGGGTGACTAATTTTACCGACTGACTATATTTTTTTTTTGTTTAAATGCTATTTAATACAACGTGTAATAAATTAAACGCAAATCTTGAAAAGCGGTTATTGTACTCGTCATTATGAACGAATTTTAATGTAGGACCAATCATAAAATTGCCAAAAAAAATTCTTAGGTTATAGAAACAACACACCGGGAAGAGTGAAGGCTATGGGGGAGACCTTTTCCCAGCAGTGGGACAATATAGGTGGACAAAAAAAACCTCTCAGGTACCGCGTCGTCCGGGGTGGACGTGGAACCAATTGGTTCCAATGAAGATAAACAGTAAAACATAGGATTAAAGTTTAAATTAAATACAGTGTGTCTATTAGAGGACAACTAAAAATGTCGGACAGTCGATTTTGTCTTGCGTTTATTCTTTTAAAAGTTGCGTACATTATTTTAAATTGCACATCATGTCTTAAATGTTAGTAAGTTAGTAATATTTCATCAGAAAGACGTCCACTGCTGGACATAGACCTCCCTAAAAGGAGGGGTTTATCATAATCGCCAAACTTATAGACGGGTTGGCGATCGCAGTGTAGCTGTTGCAATGTACCTACAGAGAATGCTGCTGCCCATTCTCTGGCGAGTCCCTTAGTCACCTCTTACGACACCCACGGGAAGTTATGGGATGGTGCTATTAATATATAGAAAATTGAAAAAGTTACAATACACCATGTTCTTAACAAGAAATTCAAATACTTCGCAAAACTCCAGAACATTAGTTACCAAACACTCAAACACAACTTCTTCGTTAACTAAAAGATCATACAACTATTTAACACTGGCTTCCATAAATCAGTAACAGCAAGTCTCGTTTTCGATTAAACCTCCCTCGACAATATCGCTATAAATCCTCCCGCCATTACAACTACCCCCCGTTTTCGTCGCAAGTTTTTTTGTTGACCCTACTATTTGAAACTTTTGGACAGTCATTTGTTCTTCTGGGTGTCATGACTTTTTTGGTGACTGTGTAAGGCTGCGTTTCCACCAGAGAAGTGCGATGATGCGTTGCGAGGGATGTGTTTTTATGAACCAATAGAATCGCTTGCGCTGAGCGGGGCTAGGTAAATGAAGCGATTCTATTGGTTCATAACAAACATATCCCTCGCTACGCATCTTCGCACATCTCTGGTGGAAACGCAGCCTTAAATGGTGTTTAGTTGTGTATATCAATCTTTTCTCAACTATGTTTGAGGACATTGGGGTCAGTGGTCAGCGGGTCGTCTTAGGGGCGGAGTTGTAGGAGTTGGAGTATACGAGTAGGGGCAGTATGAGCAGCAAAGAAACAAAAAAACTAAAGTATGTAAAAAAAAAATAAACTTCATTTTTCGTTTTTTTTTTCTGAAATGCAGTATCAGGTTGACTTTGACCATAGAAACCATTTAGCTTCTGAGAAACATGGCCTCACGACGCACCGTTTCCGAGTTAGAAGCTTTAAAAGTGTTGGTTGAATTTGTAAGTCCTCGCTCCTTATTGCCCCTAAGTCTACACTCCAACCGGGTCGGTTTCCAGTCCAGCCCGATGCTGTTGAGTTCCAATATTTAATATGGAGCGTCTACCTAGCTGATCGCCATAACCCAGAAACTGAGTTACATTGACTGATGTCAGATGGCTTGGTTCCTGACTACACGTAGCGACTGCCAAAGATCTACAAATGACAGCCGGGACCAACAGCATAACGTGCTATCCGTAGCGAATGGTGCGTAGTTTGAGATAAATCAGCTTTTCGCAGTACTGGACTGCGAATAGCTGACTCACATTGCGCTGGACGTAGGTATTTTAACTAGGTCCAACCCCTTGCCATTTTTTTAAGGATGGGAAATCATCAAATTACTCGCACCGCTCTGGGCGGAGCGGTAGGGAGTGTCAGACTCTTACTGACTAAAACCCATCCGTGTTCCGCCTAATGTCCCTTGACTTTAGCCTTGGAGGATTAGGGGAATCCTCCTAGTGACCGGGAATCGCCCAGTGACTTCCGACGCCCAGTTCGTTTTCTTCTGTTTTCGGCGACTGGGGCGTGATGTTTATCTCTCCCTCACGCAGCCTATCCCCTCTAACCTCTCGCCATGTCATAGTATTTTGCCCTCTCCATTCAATGCGTCAGATACGAGTCAAAATCGTCACGCCAGCGTTTCTTTGACCTACCTTGTTTACGACGACCGTTTTCAGGTACCCTGTGTCTTGATGTATCCTGTGACCCGCCCAGTCCCACTTTAGCCTCGCGGAGTCATCACCAACATTAGTTCTATAATTTATTTACCAAGATATCATCGCATGTATTGGTGAATAAAATTGTACTCGGGTTATGGAAATGCAATTGGATTGGACCATCCTGAAATAGGTATGAAGGTTTCTATCGAGTAAATGTGATACCTACGATAGTAAAAAGTCCTGTAATATTCTGTGAGTGTCTTGTTGCATTTCAATAAGTTTTAGTGTGTATATGTTACGCCCAAAGAGAAAAAGGCTCAATGAGCGAAAACACAACTCACAACGCGTTTTGGCTTCTTACAAACGGCTACAAAGCAAACGCGTCGTGGCATTTAGTCTTTTCCACAACTCGATTTCGCCATTTTCTTAAATTACACGACGCAAAATTCGCTTTGTGGCCGTTTATAAGAAGCCACAACGCGTTGTTAGTTGTTTTTTTTCCTCAATGAGCGTTGTCTGTCTTTGGGCGTAACATATTAAACTAAGTTTTTGAAATGCAATAAAGACACTCTGTGCACAGGTGGATCTTCAAGCGTTAGAAAAGCTAGCCAAGGTCGGTCCGCGGATAGGTGACCATCTTAACACGCCGAGCTTCCTACTTGCTTCAGAAAACAAGTTAAACTGTTGGCCCCGGATGTCATTTGTAGATCTTTGTCATTTGTAACCGGTAGCTACGAGTAGAAGCCAAAAACTCTGACACCAGTTTTACCCAGAGGTATTTAACCTCCATAAACGCAATAAATGGGTACACCTATTTATTGCGTTTATGCAGGTTAAATGGGCAGACGCTCCATGTAAAATACTGGTGCTCAGCTGCAGCTGGTTAGAATGAAAGCCGATATTATTCGGATAAGTTAGGCAGATTGAGTCTGTTCCTATAGTAGGCTCCAGATAAACTTTGCAATAAAGTACATTGACCTTTCCCTAATATCCCTTCATAGATACCCGAACATTATATTATGATCCATGTCTTATTACTAGAGAACGTAAAGGATCACGATAGAAGTCGATTCAAGACAGCACAGCTTTATGTCTTTATTTCTATTTTTATAATAAGAGATTCAATAAACGTATGTCTGGTAATGACCGGTATTGCACATTTATCCGGTGTCTACCATAACGAAGCAGGCTTTTAAACACCCACGCTTGACTCGGTGGAACGCAGAGCTAAGAGACTTATCGGTGACGTAAAACTGGTGGATGCCAAACTACATAGCTTGGCTCATCGCCGTAAGGTTGCCTGCTTATCGGTCTTCTACAGATTGTACTTCGGTGAGTGTGCCCAAGAACTCCACGACCTCATCCCACCGGCCCCCTTCTACCATCGGACATCCAGACGCACTGCATTTTACCATCCCTACCTTGTAGCTATTCCACCAATTCGCACTAAGCGTTTCCAAACGTCTTTTTTTTGGGCGACCACTTAAGAGGGTCACCCAATTTAAGTACTTGGGGCACTATGTCACTGAGGACCTCAAGGATCAGGTAGACATTGAACGTGAGCGCAGGGCACTAGCAGCCAGATGCAACATGTTGGCTCACAGATTCGCACGTTGTAGTAGCGGGGTCAAAATAACTTTGTTTAAAGCTTATTGTCAAGCGTTCTACACGAGCAGTTTGTGGGTCAACTGCACGCGGAGGGCACTGGATGCCCTGCGTGTGCAATATAATAATGGTTTCAGAGTGCTGTTGGGGTTGCCCCGGTTCTGCAGCGCATCTGGTATGTTTGCTGTAGCGCGAACCGACGACTTCTATGCCATTATGAGGAAAAAGACCGCATCCCTTATAAGCAGAATTAGGGCAAGCACCAACAGCATTCTGAAAACCCTAGCCGAGAAACACGATGCGCCAATTTTAAAGCACTGTGTCCGGTTGCTCGTGCGGCAGGGTTGAATAAAATTAAGTTTATTACTAACCCTTAGTTGATAAGTGATTGTTGTACTAACCATTGGACCATTGTTGTCAAAATTAATTAAATAAATTATTATTATTATTCTCTTTATTCATTTTTATACATATATTTTACATTTTTAAATATTTCTATAAAAACAATACATAAAAAAACATTTAAAAATATAAAAAATAGTAGTCCGCCGGTGTCGGGAGCGAGGTCCAAGCTACCGGTGGTTAGGGCTTCAGAGAAAGGAACCTCCTCACAATACGAGCCGTATCGAGGAGTACTGCCTTCTGTATCAGGCCCTTTATCCAACTGCGCAACGCCAGCTTCGACAGATGGTCGTCGAAGCTTTTGGCCATCAGGCCATTGGCCGTAACGACCATCGGCACAATGACAGCCGAGTCCATATTCCACATGTCGACAACCTCGTGTGCTAAGTCAAGATACTTGATTTGTTTCTCTTTCTCAGCTTTCACGAGGTTCTCGTCATGTGGAATGGTAACATCGATTATCATTGTGCGGCGCGCTAATCGGTCTATCACCACTATATCGGGCTTATTAGCGACGATAGTCCTATCAGTGATGATAGACCGATCCCAGTACAACGTGACATGGTCATTTTCGAGAACTGGGTCGGGCACATACTTGTAATACGGTACCTCAGAATCCACAAGTTGGTATTTCAAAGCAAGTTGCTGGTGAATAATCCTGGCCACTTGGTTATGCCTGTGCAAGTACTCGCCGTTAGCCAGACGAGAACAACCAGAGATAATATGTCTGATGGACTCACCCGGACGGTGACATGCCCGACACACGTCAACCGTCCCGTCCTTCATAATATGCCTCCGGTAGTTGTTCGTCAAGATAACTTCGTCCATAATTGCACAAACAAAACCTTCAGTTTCTCCGAAGAGATCACCGAAACGTAGCCAGGCCACGGACGCTGGGAAATCTACGTCGGACCCATAAAGAGCCCGATAGAAGCGCCCGTGAAGCTCCTTGCCTTTCCATACCTCCTTGCGGTCATCTGTAGTAAGTATTACAGGTTTGCGCCAGTTCTCTTTAGCCATGGACAACGGGGTGAGTCCCTTGTCCACTGCGACCACATCTCGGTGCATACCCACATCGACTTTGAGAAAATATTCTCTGAGACTGCACATCTCGCGGTTGTGCAGAGTCTTAGCATTTAAAAAGCCTCGACCTCCACACTTCCGCGGGATGTACAGTCTCATCACCGACGATCGTGGGTGATGCATCCGGTTTGCAGTCAGCAGTGTACGGACTCTCCTGTCCAGGGCGTCGAGTTCGGTTTGAGTCCATTTGAGTATGCCGAAAGAGTACATTAATACCGGCATGACCCAACCGTTGAAGGCGCGCACCTTATTTCCGCCCGACAAAAGGCTGTTTAAAACCTTTTTCAGGCGGCCAAAGAAGCGCTCCTTCAGCGATTGCTTCATGTCAGCAACATTAATGCCCAACGCTTCCGACATACCCAAATACTTGTAGGTTTCGGTCGAGCTGAGGGATCTAACCTGTATGGAATCCGAGAGTTGAATTCTCTCAGATTCCATAATCTCCCCTTTCTTTACATGCATTGCCCTCTCTTTTGGTAATCCTTACATATTCTAATCACAGTCTGCTTAACTGGAGTTTCAAATATGGATCCTTTTAAATGACATTGTTTTTAACCCCGATATTAACATTGTTTCTAACAGCGCTTTTAAAATATTCCGTTATAACATTTTGTTATTCGCAATCTGAAAAGTTTTTACGATAACGTTTCGAGGTTTTAGGAGGGCTTAGGGTTATTGAGGTTACGTCACTTACATTGTGACAGACTGCTACTTTTTCAATTTTCTTTAGGAACTAGCAGTGAGGAGCTAACTAATCCACACGGATCGATATTCGAGGTTAACAAAAAAAAAACTTTAATTCAGACCTTGGTGCGTATTGTGTTAGTATTATACAAAATTATAGGCTATGTTAGTACTAAGATAAATGATTTTTTTTTATTCATGACGCACCGGGTACATGCACATGTTCATGCCCACATTGCCCACACCCTTTGCGCCATGATGGTGCAACACGTTGCATCATTAATGACCCCCAAAATGCTGTTGCCGCTCCCACGCACTCTGTGCATCATGGACGCTATCTTCTTTCGAAGTATGGTGTTGAAACCGTCAGTATGTGCTTCAGCAAATATTCCTGATGCACTGCTGTAACGTGGAAGCCCCAACAACATCCTGAAGGCATTATTATACTGAACTTAAGGAATGATTGCCTAGATCTGCCTGTGGATGGGTTCCACCATTACATTCCCCGGCTCCTACGGACCTACGCGCCTCGGAAAGCACGTTGGTCCCTGCTGCCATTATGAAGATCTTGAAAAGTCGTTTCAGTAGTCAGCATTCACTGAGATCAATATTGCTAAGAAGTGTCGTGTTACCCAGTTACTGGGTAGTGGAGGTCAAATAGGCAGTCGCTCCATGTTAAATACTGGTACTCAGCTGCATCGGGTAGGATTGAAAGCTGACTTCGACATAGTTGGGAAAAGACTATCAAAAGTAGAAGAGAGAAGAAGAAGCAGCTTCAAAAAACTTACTTGCTTACTTTTAGTTCCTTGTGTGAGTAAAACTCTCTCTCACAGTTTTTTCTCCTCTCCTTCATTCGAGAAATGCTAGTACCACCAAATTCGCCGATACGGCATATTGTGGTAATGTCCCCGGACCGGTGATAAATATGCCAACTGAAGCCATCTCCTTGATGAGGGTACATGTTAATTTAAACTCGATTACCGAACGACTTTTATTTGACGCCCAAATTACCTAGCGTATAATGTTTGCTTTGGCTAATGGGGGCAATGCTCCAATTTTTTCTGGAATTTTTTGGGTACCTACTGTTTTGATCAGTTCTTGAGAATACCAAAATTTATTCTAATTTCTCGTGAAGAAGTTTTTATTTCGAATAATCCACTTCATCAGCCTCATTGAAAGAAAAACTTCTATGAGGTGGACGAAATGGATTTTTGTTGCGGTTGTCGTAGTTGTGGGAATAAACATTTCGTAACCACAATTTTAATTGTCTGGTTTGATTAATTTTACAGACGGTGTTCTGCAGCCACTTTGTTCTGTAGCCAGAGTGCTGGAGTGCTTTCGCATTTCGCACTAATAAACCCCAAAGACACATGTTACTACTATGCACGAGTCGATAAATTCAATATATTACATAAACTTCTTCCGTTGCTGGTGACTGACGCAGTGACTGACAGACAACGCATAGCCGAAACTCTGGTCGTAGAAAGTGGAATTTGGTATATAGGTTCCTTGGACAGTGTAGGGGGTTTCTCGAAATTCATACGGGATCAAAAAAAAAACGGGATGTGCGCGTACGAAGTCGCAGGCAAAAACTACTTCTATGTATAAATTCCCACATCCTTTGCCTGGAACCATACACAAAAAATAATAGTATCGTCCACTCTAAAACGTATAGTATCGTCAGGAGCATTGAAAATTTCACATAGAAAGTCAATCCTTACTATTTTAAACTTTTCACAATAATCATTAAAGCTACTACAATGTCACTTTATCTAGAGCCCTGAACCACGTTTTGCTAGCCCGACCGTAAGGTCAATATATTTTAGTCTAAAATAAAGCAAAACCTAATTAAATTTTACTCTCGGCCACTCGTACATACATTAAGCTACTGTTATGTACTCAACAGTAATACAACAACAGTAACAACTTGTTCGTATCACTCACCCCAGTTTACTGTAGACCCGAAAGTTCTACAGCTTTTTGTAGCAGTTCGAATGGCGGTTTTGTGTGCTTAAAGCGCGTTGTTGTAATGAGCTCAAACAATGCTCAAACATAGAAAAATAAACATGATATTATGCTGTTACCCAGCCAGAAAATCTGACACCAGACTTGTAGATCTTCAAGTTTTATTACAGGCACAGTCTTGTTACCCAGTTACTGGGTTGTAAAGATCAGAAAAGTATTCGCTCCTTGCCAATTACTGGTATTCTGCCAATGCAGTTGGACTGGAGGCCGAACCCAGCAAGAAGGGGTAAAGACTAGGCTGATGATGATAACAGCTGTTCTACAGAAGCACGTGTAACTCCTCACTCTGCTGGGTAGGCAATAGGTTCAAAGATTTAGGAAGTCTTAACCGCGTTGTGGGCAGGGCACATTGCTTGCAGAACAGATAGTCGATCGATGGGGCCAAAAAGTACTGGAGTGGCGACCGCGTACTGGAAGACGCAGCGTAGGAAGGCCTCTCACAAGGTGGTCACCGATCCTGACCTGGTGAGGGTCGCTCGTTTCATTCCGCCAAATGCCAGCTGACTCTCTAGGATCCTGTCAGAGCAGCTTCGACTTATAGTCAGTCAGTTTCATTGCCCACCGGGAATAACCATTGATTCATTACCACGCCGTTTTATAACGACGTGATTTTCAAACAAGGGGAGAAGGGCTCTGAAAATATTACAATTAATCACGATGGTGGGATAGTGTGACAGTCACGTGTATTTTATTCGTGTGACGAAATAATGCTATTTAATGTGTGACGTGTAAAATATTATATTATATATTGCACATGTTACTGGGGGGTACCTTAAAACTTTACGACATAATCACCACGGAGTAGGGGATGTAAAACCCTACGGAATTAGCCTCTAAAGAATAACTTGTGCAATAAAGCATAGACACTATCTATGAGTATTTACCTCATAATTTAAACTTACTGAAAAAAAATGGTACCATAACCAGTAGGTACCTATAATCTCCTTGAAAACAATATCCTCTCCTGCATTGTACCGAATTCAAACTGTAGCTGTTCTTATTGCATTCTCAGATCACAGCAGGATTACAAACAAAACGACAATCTGGAACCTGACCCACTCCTCCATTTCACTGCAGAATGAAAACCAAATACCAATTCACCGAATTCACAGGCATTCTAAAATGCATACAGTTCCACGGAGCCGACTGGCTGAAAGTTTTGGCATACATTGCTGGTCATACTTCGGATGGTTTGCAAACAATGCTAGGCTGGTATGCAATGGACGCGGGGAAACTTGAAATTGTGGGCATTCCTTTCGATGACGCATTGCCGTAGTGTGGTACCATTTGCTCTCGATTGGTTCTCGATGCTCAAGTTGGGGGACTAATATGGGGTGGTTGGGACTTTACAATTAGTATAGGTTTGGGGACTGAGAGCATGAGAGCAACTGCTTGTTTTGTAATCTGTATGAGTGTTTATCTAGGTTACATTCGTAACTTGTACCTTTGGTGCCTTTTAGTTTACAGGTTATTTACTTCTCGAAGCCGTTTGCGTGAGAATCCTTCTGCAAAACGGTCCGGTTTTATAAGAGAAAAAAAAATAGTAGAATTGGCCCTCTGATTGTATAAAATTGAATTGATGTCCTCGGCTCTTATAAAACCGGACAGTTTTCAGAAGAATTCTCACGCAAACGACTTCGAGAAGTAATCGAAAAGTAAAGAACTATTATTTATGTATGTTTTATTGAAACAGGCTAGTCTCGACGTAAAGGGGGAAATTTTAAATGCTCATCAATTATTTTGGAATTATGAAAGAAGTTGTTTGAACCCCATACAATAAGCCTTTTTCTAATGTATCAGTCGTCTAGAGCCTGTAGGGCAAACAACACAAATGTATAGCTAGAAAGCATTCTTCACACACACTCCTACACGACCACCCACACCACACACTTTCATATGCTTCGATGGTGTTAGCATATTATCATTATTTCTGGTTGTTTTTGTTTAGTTTATAAATTGCTAATCCATAATTGGCTGTAACATTAGTTTATTTATTATAAGCAATATTTTGAAAGAGCTGTGGATTTTGTGATAAAATAAAAAAAGCAAAACCTTTCAAGTGATCCAACCAATTTCACCCAAAATCAGAACCAACATTTCGTGATTTAAAAATCTTCAGTGCAAATCAACAAACACAGTACCATGCCAGTACAATTCTGAAGTTCTGAAGCAACCTGGCCGCAGGTTGGCGCAACCTAGGCCGTGTGTTGCCAAAACTGATTTGGTTTTAAAATGAACCTGCCTTTGCTGCAGGTGTATTGAACTAAATAGCTGCTGAAGTTTTGTTTGTAGCTGATTTTGCGTTTCATGTCGCAGAGCATGGTTGTATAGGTGCAATGTTGGTAGGTTTCTGTGTAGGTGGAACTATTTTTAACTGACTTCTAAGAAAGGAGGAGGTTCTCAATTCGGATGTTTGGATTTTTTTTTTTTATGTTTCTTCGGGCATAACTCCGTCGCTTGCTAACCGATGTGAAAAATTATTTATTTTTTTGTTGGAAAGGGTATACTTTCCAAATGGTCCCATTGAAATTTTATCAAAATAGGTTAAGTAGTTTGGTTTTAAATCCAAATAGCTGGAAAAAATATGGGGAAAAATCATTCATTTACACGAAAATGTGAACTTTTGCTTTCCTGTAGTGCGATTCTGTAAACATGTCGAAGTGAACACCCGGGCGGGGCGCACGACGGGTGAGTTGTCAAACCATACAATTAAGATGGAATGACAGCTCTATTGTCGTTCACTCCGCCTAGGTGAACACCGTGAGATGTCGACAGAATCGACCGGCTGTGACTATCCAGTGGTGGGTTTAGGTGAGGGGTACCACTAAAAAGTGAAAAATAAAAAACTTTTTCACAAAAAAAAGAAACCGACTTTCGGAAGTCGGTGTCAAATAACGAAGAAGCAACCAAAAACACCGACTTCCGAAATTAAAGTTATTTTGAACTTTGTAGTGTTTTTTGGAAGTCGGTTTCTTTTTTTTGTGAAAAAGTTTTTTAGTCATGAAGTGTGGGTTGCCGACTACGGGCTCACGTTCAACAGGTTTCGAACGAACGATATAGTTTTCATTGGGTTTGAAAATAAGGGGAGGGAAGAATAGACATTTAATTATCACGGTACAGATTGAGAAGCTTTTTAGGGTTCCGTACCCAAAGGGTGAAAACGCTGTCCGTCTGTCTGTCTGTTTATTTATTTATTTAGACTTTATGTACAATAGTGGTACATGGGCGGACTTAATGCAACAAGGCATTCTCTACCAGTCAACCTTTGGGTTAAAAAGACTACACTGTGGTAGGTGTACAACAAATAAGATTAAAAATAGAGTTTCTGCTTGCCTGTCACCAGGCTGTATCTCATGAACCGTGATAGCTAGACAGTTGAAATTTTCATAGATGATGTATTTCTGTTGCCGCTATAATAGCAAATACTAAAAATAGAATAAAATAAATATTTAAGCTCCCATTTAACAAACGTGATTTTTTTGCCGTATTTCATGGATGGTAATTCGTATGGTACGGAACCCTTCGTGCGCGAGTCCGACTCACACTTGTCCGGTTTTTTTTTAATACTTTTTTCCATTTAAAAGTTATCCTTTTTTCAAAGTTAACATAAAATAGGTGTCATCATCATCATCATCATCATATCAACCGAAAGACGTCCACTGCTGGACATAGGCCTCCCCAAATGTGGGGGTTTGTCATAATCGCCACGCTTGGCAGGCGGTAGGTATATGTGTACCAAATTTTAACTTGAATCAGTCCACTAGATTTGGAGGAAAGGTGTGACAAAAGTACTGATAGTCACGTTCTATTATTTCAAAAAAATCTTTCTAACCAAATAGTGTCTTTGCTTAACCTGTTCCTAATTGTTTTTTGCTGAATAGCTGTATATTAACCACACGATATCCCTTGTCAAAGCTGGCGATCTAACCTAAAAATATTATAAAGAGATAAAATGGTTGTTTTTTTCGTCTCATCATCTGCCTAGCCTTTTCTTAACTATTTTGGGGTCGGCTTCCAGTCAAACCGGATTCAACTTTAGACCATTTTTTTTCTAATTTATTTTTATTTTACTGTCTATGTTTAATTAGTAAATGTTACTACTACTTTTACTTCGTAAAGATCCAGGGTTCATGTGGAACACAAGAGCGACGTAGCAGGATAACATAAGTTATTTATGATATTGTCCCTAGACGATCTTTTCGTAACTTTAGCAGCATGCAGTTGTCCGATCATCTAGTAGATGAAGAAAAGTCCAGACTTTTTCCGATTAAGTGAATGGAAACAGTGTTACTTCTGCCAACTATAGTGGAATTGGAACAGATACAGCAAACTTTTCTTCAGAAAACCACCATAATTTCTCTAAACACATGAGGAATGTTTGTTTGTATGTTGCTACATGTTCGTTGCCAAAACTGCGGTATCTCGATGCGCCACGGACTGCGGTATCCTATGCCAGATGTACGGACTTCAGGAATTTAGGTTGCTACATATTATCTAGCGTTTCGTGCCTAAATTATGACACTTTTGCCTAAATTGCGGGGCGAAAGTTTTGCGTCATCATAGAAATATATATTGTTCTGTAGTGTGTTCGAATAGTTGGAGACATTTCTTACAATATAGTAGACTAGTAGAACATCTATTTGTAAGTTATTCAGAAAACGCTATTTATATCTTTCAAATATCTAACTAACAAATATCAATTAATATCTTATCAAACTTCACAAAAATTCCTTTTCTTTGCCCACAGTAAAAATCTTCGCTCTACGAATACTTAATCGTCTTCTACGATGTCCCTGTGGCCAGTTGTGACTGCTGTGACTGTAAGCAACTGTAATATAGTCAGTCTTAGGGTTTCGTAAAACGCCCATCAATGGAGAGAAGTGCCTCTTTGGCCTGCCTACACTCACCATGGTCAACCTATAGTTTGTGATGTTTGTCTCTGGGGCGTTTCCTTACCAGGTTGCGTAGGTAACAAAAAGGGAGTGGCACAAAGGGTTCAGGACCCATCGTTGCCATACTTGAACCCCTTCTGGCGAGTTCGTCCGCTGCATCGTTGCCTCGAAGTGATCCCCCAGCGACTGTGTGCACAATAAGTGTGAGCCCTTGCCTTTGACCAGTAATATTGGTGCGAAGCTCACACAAGAAGTCATTGGAGCAAGAGCTGTGTCCACACGCAGTCGACTGGCACGTGTGATAGACTTACAAACGGTTACACAAGCTTTTGTGCTAGCCAAGGTAGCAATTGAAGAATTATTGAAACAAAAGTGAAAAATAAACTAGTTAAATACAAACAAACATAACACCGGGACTATTATTATAAGTCTATACATTAGGATTTCTAATTGGCTTTCTGGTGATTATGGTTTCCTATTTTGTTTGTTTTTATTAACTGTAAATCCTGCATGTATCGAATAAATAAAAAAATAAACAAATAATAGATTATGTGTAAGAAAGTCCATTATAGCACGTGTGCATAAGAGCGCATTCTGCGTATACATACACCAATCATTTTTAATCACATCCCGCTTCACTTAAATACCTATTTACTAAAAGCTCCTAATACAAAAAAAAACAATATTTCATTTCCGAGTTTCATAAAAATAAGATAGTGCTAAAATGTTTGTTAATGTTGTTTTATTTTTTACGTTATATTTTTTTATTGACACTTAATATTTACAATTCCGTAAGTACTGTACATAGCAAAAACAAGTTGTTTAACTTAAAGTCATTATTACATTTAATAAAAATAAAACAATCTGTATTTTTTGTGTGTTTGTAATTTTACAAAGCCTGCTGGGATTTTGTATCCATTATATTTTTTTAGTAACAACCTTCAATTTATATTTGCACCCCAGTGACCTGGTAGCATATGGCGGAATCCTCAACGTATACTTATCAGCTTGTTATTTTCGTATTCTTGCTAATCTATGCACAGGTACTTTATATTATAAAGCTGAAGAGTACGTTTGTTTGGTTGAAACGCGCAAATCTCTGGAACTACTGGTCCGAATTAAAAAAAACTATTTTAGTGTCGGTTGTCGGAAAAAATGATATTCGATAAATGGCCTACCATTTATCGAACATCATTTTTTCCGACAACCTTGCGAACGAAGTTGCGGGCACTATTCCATTGTTTCTATTCATCACGCCTGCTTTCTTTGAAGGATTAAGCAGAGGTGTACCAATACCCACATTTAGACAGTTTTTATTAAGTAAGTCCCATACATTAGGGGGCGAATTTGCCACCAAACTGGGCACGAATGCGGACACCGGGCTACTACTGATAAAATTCAGATTGAAAAACCCAATACCACTTTGCCAGACCCGAAAATCGAACTCAGTACCTCAGCAGTAGCGAGACTGTTGAAAATAAAAGCAAGTTATATTAGGTTTGATCCTATTTCGAGAAAAAGGTCTTTCAGATTATTTAAAGCACAAGGCAGTCCTTTAAAAAATAATGCGCCAATATGGATCAAGAACAAACTATGGTATAAAGAAGTCTTAAATTACTGGCGGGTTTTCCAACATCTAGTAAAATTTTACTGCCACTGGCAACCTTGACTAAAAAATTTGCCCGATAAATGGCAATAGGTTCGCCCTTTATTACTTGGATCCTAATGAAGTAACAACGAAATGTGGGAAAGTCACTGTAAATCTTTTGAGGGTACAATTGCCTGAGGAACTGTAAATCAGTCGACTGAGTTTTCGATTTCTCAAATGAATCTGAAAAAGGAGAGGCTAAAGGAGGTCTATAAGGACTACAGTTATACAACGTGTAACAGAATAAACGCAATACTTCATTAGGGGTTATTTTACTCATCATTATGAACAACTTTTACTATGGGAATAACCCCGAAATCGCGAAATAAAGCAGCTGTTCAGTACGTATTATCGAGTTATGCGGACATAAATGTACGGGGCAGTCGATTTTTTTTTGCGGTTTCAGTGTGTAGGTCCCATAGTGAATGTTGTTCACTAATAAGAGTAAAATTACCCCTTAAATTTATAAAATTACCCGTGTGTTGGCAAAAAACACAAAATACAACTTATTAAAAAACGTGTAACCGAATAAACGCAATATCTCAAAATTACCCCTTAAGAGGTATTGCGTTTATTCGGTTACACGGCTTTTAATAAGTTGTATTTTGTGTTTTTGCCAACACACGGATAAAGTGTATTTTCTGTTTAGACATGTAATTCAAACAGTTTGTGATTACGCCTTTTTTTGCTATGACGATAGGTAGAAACTACCTTTCTTTCATACATAATTGTACAAGAAAAATTGCTGTTCTTCAGTATCACTAAAACTCAAAAACGGCTCGACCGATTTGATTTTTAGGGTTCCGTACCCAAAGTGTAAAAATGAGACCCTATTACTAAGACTCCGCTGTCTGTCTGTCACCAGGCTATATCTCATGAACCGTGACAGCTAGACAGTTGAATTTTTTGCAAATTTAAGTGGGGCTCCCATACAACAAACGTGATTTTTTTGCCGTTTTTTATAGATTATGGTACGGAACCCTCCGTGCGCGAGTCCGACTCGCACTCCGCCGTTTTTTTGTTCGATTCAATAATTTGAATTAAGTATAAAAAGTGTTAAATTAAACCAATTTTAGGCGACGGTATGTAGTTCACCGGGTCATCTAGTTTTTATTGATAAAATACAAACCAATCTTGATAAAAACCTTTTTTTTTTCAACCTATTCTATCCCCTACCTAGTTCTACCATCAAGGGTGTTCGCGATCAGTGCCTAGTCGGGCGGAAGCGGAAATAGTGCCCGTTTGATGCACCCACAAAGCCTCCCTGAAAGCTCCGTTCAAACCATTTACGTATACGATCGCTTTTCATAACGACACCTCTGAGGTTTTTCAGGTTCCGCTTCAAATTTTGTGGTGGATTCAAAGACGTTTGAGGAGTTTCAGGCTAGATGTGGTATTGAGTTTCGTTTTTTGATTACCATTGTGGTTTTTGTTCGACTTGTGAACGTTTATGAAGAATCTTTGATGTTTTTTTACATTCTATTTTAACTACATACACTTATTTAATTATATAGAGTTAAATTGAAAAAAAAAAATTAAAACTCCCAACTAAAATATGGAGTCAAAAAATTCGTCCGCATCGCTGTCGACTGGGAGTGATGAGCCCAAAAGACTGGCGGCATTACCACGTTGTATGGCAATGCTTATCCTCTGTCCGAGGTAAAAGCCAGCCCTTGGGTCACGCGAAGTGTCAACTAAGCGTTAAGCAAGTTCTTTGAATAACGCATGAGCACTCGGACCCCATGGTCCAAGAGTTTGAACTCCAAACGGCTCGAAAATATAATTGCCAACTAGGTTATTATATCTCCGCCGTTTGAGAACAGCACAGCACGACGAGCTAGGAAGATGGGATGGCGCAAGAGTATGAGTATTTTTTTAAATTAAATTAAATGCTGATCGTTGAAGACAACGGCCAACAGTGCGATTTTGTAAGACTTCTCAACGTGCAAAAAAAAAAACATAACTAAGTACATACATTATAAAATAGGTGAAGTGAACATGATGTGAACTAATAATCCATATTATATAAGGCATTTAGACATCCAAGTTCCGAGTTCCTGAAGCTTTGAAACCATTTCACCTTGTGACTGCATATATGTAGCGCATAGAGAATAATTCTTTGGTATAGCGCCTGATAACTGAACCATAATAATGTAATATAATAATATTAAAAGTTTATCCGGATAAGGAGCTCGTGGCTAAATAATAACAGCCGCTCGGATCGATCTTCAAGGTTAAGCAACGCTTGCCGAGGTTGGTCTGTGGATGGGTGACCATCTTAAAAAATCGAGATTCCTCCGTGCCTCGGAAGCAAGTTAAGGCGTTGGTCCCGGCTGTCATTTGTAGATCTTTGGCAGTCGTTACGGATTGTCAGAAGCCAGAAAATCTGACACCAGTCTTGCCAAGAAGTACCGTATTACCCAGTTAATGGGTTGTGGAGGTCTGTTAGGTAGCCGCTCCTAAAATAATGGTATTCAGCTGAATCTGGTTTGACTGGGAGCCGACCTCAATATAGTTGGGAAAAAGGCTAGGCAGATGATGATATAAAAAAAGTTTATTGCTTATGAAAAATGTACAAGGAAGGAACTCTTAACTTCCAAACTAAGTAAGATTTTAATTATGGAAGTCAAGTCGCTCTCTCATTCACTATGCAAAATTTATTACAATTAAGGGATGCATGCAGCAGGCAGAAAAAAAGATAATATCAAAAGAAAAGTTAACACAAAGATAAAAAGCACTTAGGTCTAATTATATTCTACGACTACATATTATGAGGTGTAGTATTGTCCTGATGTGGGATAGTGTGTTGGATGTTAGTGAGATTGGTGTTAAGGGTGGTGACTAACGTGTGTTGTGTGTTATGTAGTTAATGAGTGTTACGTTCTGTGTGCAGCGAGTCCCGCGGGGTGTGTGGTATAAGGCGTTTAGTTTAAATATATTAGTGAGATTGTTGTGTTGTGATACCTACATAGTATTGAATCAGTTAGTATCTTAGGAGCACTCAATTATTACGAACCTATTAGGCTTTTGCAAGAAAAACCTTTACAAAATTTAAATCGACTTTGAAGATAACATTAGACAGCTTTATAATTCATGAAGACTTATGATCATGAAAACGCAGGAGCTTCTATAATTCGGAAACCAGAATTGAAAATAAGTAAGTTTGGAAGGCCCATATTTTAGTGGGAAGTAGGCGTGAAAAAGTTAAAAGGGCCGACTGAGTGAACGATTCCGTTCAATGGGGATGTGCAAGGGAGGAGCGACTGGCGATTTTATTTACATCATATACCTAGCCTTTTCCCAACTTTATTGAGGTCGGCTTCCAGTCAAACCGGATTCAGCTGAATACTAGTATTTTACGTGGAGTGGCTGTCTACCAGATCTCCACGACCCTTTAACTGGGTAACACGGTACTTCTTGGCAAGACTGGAGTCAGATTTTCTGGCTTCTGACAATCCATAACGACTGCCAAAGATCTACAAATGACAGCCGGGACCAACGGCTTAACGTGCTTTTCGAAGCACGGAGGAAACTCGATATGTTAAGACGGTCACGCATCCACAGACCGACCCCGCAAGCGTTGCTTAACCTTGAAGATCGACCCGTGTGACTGAGCTCCTGATTTTATTTACATATAACAACGGTATGTTTATGGCTGGCGAATAAAACTGTAATAACAACAATATACACAACGCCACCTTCTTCTAAACTACGTTGTTACTTTAAATTATTTCCTACAAAAGATCTATACAACGTGTAACAGAATAAACGCAATACCTCTTAAGGGGTCATTGTATCTGCCACGGTTACGGATTTTGTTCGTAAGATTTACCGCGGCCTTGGAAAGCAAAGGGCACTACGAGGAGCACGGATGGGTTTTAGTCAGTAAGAGTCTGACACTCCCTTCCGCTCCGCCCAGAGCGGGAGGAGTCATTTGATGATTTCCCATCCATAAAAAAGAGGGTCATTGTATTCATCATTATGAACATCTTTTTTTCACTATGGGACCAACTTCGAAATACACACTTTGTCTTTATTTTTGTTTTTGATGTTATGAAAGTCAATAATTAATCTATGATTGAATAACTGGTGTCTATGTCGCAGTCAACTAGCTGAATCCGCTGTTTCATTAAAAGTCTAGCGTTTTCATTGAACTGTGTCGTTTAATCAGCGACATAAGTGACACGTCGGTCAAGTCATCAAAAGATATTGAACAAAAAATGTCACTAAGGTCGCTGAAAAATCGACCCATTTAAATGAAAAGGCTAGGCAACCAATTAAACGGCTGATTAAGCTGCGACATCTACACAGTTAAAAGTTTATTCATAATTAGAGAACAATGACCACTTTACATGTTTAGCGTTCAATTTGTTACACGTTATATGGCAATATTTTAATCTTAAGGCTCAGTACTCTGAGCCAAGAAAGCGTAGAAACAATCTGAGGCGCGTTTATCCCAAATTGACTTCTAAAATTTTCCGCTTTATTCTTTTACTTTAAGCCACACAGTCAACGATCATCGATCAAATAACTTCTTATTACATTCGCTTCGAGTTTCATCCGTTTGTCAGCCGAAGTCGGGGGAATAACTTCCAAAAATATGCTACACACACGTTTGTTCAACACAATGAAAACGAGCAGAAGTTTTATTTCAATATTTGCTTTCTACGTGTGACATTTCAAATACTATGAAAGAAAACCATTATATAAGATAACGAGAAAGATAAATTATGATATGAGAAATAGCATGAACTTGCATCGTTTTCTCGAAACATAGGAACCCTTACGTTAAATATTGAGGGACCCCTTTGAATTGCAACATTATTTGTTTGTTCTACAATTTTTTGAAATTGTTCGACAAGTTTTCTACAACTCCTCCACTACTCCAATAGTTTTTCAATTCATGATTGGGGCCCTCAATTCCCTTTTTTTATGGATGGGAAATCATCAAATGACTCCTTTAGCTCTGGGTGGAGCGGGAGGGACTGTCAGACTCAATCTCAATCTCAATCTCAATTCGTTTATTGCAATCCATAATGTCAAAATACAGGTGGTAAAATAAATACATAGAAACAATTATTATGGACCCTGTCGGGCACAGCAAAACGTTAAAATAATTAGGAGAGAGGAAGAGCGCTTTAAATAATTTATAAAAGTTTATTATTTCCTGTCCAACTAGTATGCAATTAAGTACATTATTTGAATAGGATGTGATTTATTTATTGTTATTATTAACAGAGTACTATATTGTTCATTTATTTATCATTATTAATAGAATAGCATGTCATATATTTATTATTATTAATCGGATAGTATTTCATTCATTTATTACCAATAGGATAGGATGTCATTTTATATTATTATTAATTTAATAGAATGTCATTTTTTATTATTATGAATTGAATAGAATGTCATTTATTTATTTATTATTATTAATAGAATAGTATGCCATGTATTTATTATTATTAGGTTTGCATTTATCCAGTTATTATTAAAACTTATCCGTAAGGAATTCTTCCAATGTGTAGTAGCTTTTTTCTATTAATAATTGTTTTAACTTATTTAAAAATATACTGGTTTTGTTTTCTTGCTTTATGTTTTCCGGTACTTTATTGTATATTTTAATCGACATAGAATATGGACCAGTAGCATGTAACTTGAGGCGGGACGGAGGCAAATTTAACCTGTTTTTATGGCGCAGCGAATAGTTTGTATGTATAGACCCCCGTGTTCTGTAGGAATCTGGGTGATTGCGGACCAGTTTACATAACTCCAAGACATAAATACCAACCAATGTGAGTACCCTGTATTTTTTAAAATAAGGCTTACAGCTATCCGTCTGTTCTATATTACTGATTATACGTATCAGCTTTTTCTGTAGGGTAAATACGGAGGGCGCGTCTGTGCTATTTCCCCATAATATTATGCCATAGGTAATCCATGCATGTGCATATGCGTAGTATGCAGCTAGCGCGGTTTGTAGGCTTGTAGTCTTTTTAATTTCGCGAAGGGCATATGCAAATTTGCATAGTTTTGATTTTATTTTCTGGACGTGCGATTTCCAATTAAAGTTTGTATCTATAGACAGGCCAAGGAGAGTAAATTCGTGAACAACTTCTATTGTGGTGCCGTTGTAGGTGATGTTAACATCTAATGGGGATTTTTGACGGGGATGGAAGGGCATTAATTTTGATTTAGAGAAATTTATCTCGAGGTTATGCTCACTCATCCAAGTAATTGATTTATCAAGTATACTTGTTAGGTCCTCGTACAAGTCAACATTATTCTCGCATGAAGTTAAAAGTGAAATGTCGTCAGCAAACAAGACGCATGGCCCCTGAATGGTTTTTGGAAGGTCATTAATGTAGATGAGGAAGAGCAGGCATCCAATTACACTTCCTTGGGGTATAGAGGCGCTAATTTTTTTGATGCTAGACCGAATCTTCTGGATCTCATTGGTATTTGCGTTATAAAATTCTTTTTCAACATGGTGTTCTCTATTTGTTAAATAGGATTTAAACCATTGTGAGCCTTTCCGCGGATCCCTATACCTTGTAGTTTACTAAGCAGAATGTCATATTGCACTTTGTCGTAAGCTTTGGTCATATCTAACAGTAAACCTACAGCGTATTTCTTTTCATTTATTATATTTAAAACTTCCTGTATGTATTTATAAACTGCTAGAACAGTGGAACGGTTTTTGCGAAATCCGTTTTGGCATTCGTTAAATATTTTATATTTTTCGCAGAAAGAGTACACACGATTGCACATAGCTTTCTCAAAAATTTTAGAGGCGGTAGGTAAGAGAGCTATTGGACGGTAATTGCTTGGATCCGTTTTCGAGTTTTTTTTGTGGATTGGCTTTATTAGAGCTTTCTTTAGGTAGTCCGGGAAAACACCGTCCTCAAAAGACTGATTGACCAACAGGTAGAATGGTAACGTAAGTTCGTTTGCACATTGTCGTATTAACATTGGTCTCTTACTGTCGGCTAAGTTCGGCTAAGTTCAGCAGCATATGCTGTCAGAAAAATCCGTCAATTTACTGATATAGATACCGCGAGGCTGGTCTATTTTAGTTACTTTCATAGTATCATGCCGGCCCTGCTCCACAGCCTCAGCCGCTTGGTTCCACTAGTTAGGATTTTATATATGGAGGAGATGCTCACCCTTTTTTATTTTACTTTTTACGTTTAATAATAATAATATTCCACATTTCTATAATGTTTGGAATACACTTTTACTTTTCTGTTCTTACCAATTGATATTTATAGTTTTATATAAAGTAGAAGCATTTTTTATTTTGGAATCCTGTAAATGTGAGGACCATGGAGCCTTTTTATGTTAATAGATGGTTTCCTTGTTTGACATGAATGAGCAGGGGCAGTTGAGGGTTTGTCATGCTCACTCGAATGTCTCGCTGATGGTGGCGCGTGTATCGGATCATTCGGTTCCGTTCAAAATGGTTGAGCTGAATGGTGCTGATGCACGCGTCATGTTCGTGAACGGGCGCCATCAGTGGAGACTGGTCATCTCTTAGCTGTCGCTGGCTTATTTCAATAGTTTATTTGATACTAAGAATTCTTTTTTTTTCTCTTCCTTTACATTGTTCTCACATATAGAAGCAACAAAGATAATGTAACCAGGATTATTGTAAATCATAAAATGGTTTAAAAGAGTGTCCGTGGAGTTTCTTGCGCGTTCTTCTCCATAGAGATCTACGCTTTGGAACGTGCAAATAGCTTCATGTTTTTGACTGACTGACTCTGACAATTCAAAAGTACCTGTAAATGGTTTATTTGAAAAAAATGCTTTGACTTTGACTTTGACTTTGACTGACTAAAACCCATCCATGCTCCTCGTAGTGCCCTTTGCTTTCCAGGGCCGCGGTAACTCTTTCCACATATTGTATTCTATTATGTATAGTCTAAAAAATAATAATTTAGAACAGTTTATGGACTGTTTCAACATCTTTGAAGACTTCTGGATAGCGTTTTTGGCAATATTATAACGACAAAGTTTTTCCGTCTATCTACCTTGAAGGTAAGCGATGATTTTTTCGACGAAGAAAGAATCAAAAATAACCGCTCGTCTTTCTAGACCTTCTGAATAGTTTCGAGTAACGGATAAACATGGCATTACCGTCACCCGTGTAACATCCACTATAAGGATTATCATACAAATTGCCAATGATCCGGAGATAAGGCGAACGTACAGCTATAGATGGAGTTTAATAGTCGATGTAGTAAAAGATAGTTGAATATCTTTTGATAAGCGATTAGTGAAAGTAAACGTTTCAAACATGAGGATAAAATATTTTACTGCCTCGTGAGAAATTTATCATTAGGTCTCATTTATGGCAATGCAAGCTCTCTACGTTTTACCGTGAACGGAAAATTGCAGGTGGCAACGCTGCGTCCGCTGCCGCAATAAACGTCGCGTGCGACGTGTCGACATCGACACGTCGCACGCGTTTATGGAGAAGCGATTTTACACGCGTTTGCTTGAAATGCAGGTGGACCTGCATTTCAAGCAAACGCGTGTAAAATCGCTTCTCCATAAACGCTCTTATACAACGCCATAATTATGTTTGATTTTTTTTTTCGCGTCGCCGATCACGACGCGCAACGACCCGCGTCTCTATAAACGAGGCTTTAGGTTAACGAGAGCCGACGAACCGTAAATATGAACTTATAATATAAGTTTTTTTTTTTGTAAAGGGTTGATAAATCTCTTGTGCTGATGCGCACTTAGCTAAGTAAAAAAAATCTTGCATTACTACCAAGTGACATTTTTACTAAGAGAAAATAGTAGATTCCTGAAGCTCTAGACAAGTGACATTCTGTTAGCGGTAGCGTGGCGAAGGCGATTATCAATACGTCAAAAATGTATGGGATTGACAGATGCTATCGAAATGTCACGTGATCAAATTCCTACATTTAGGCATTTCGACAGTCGCATTCGCTAATTGAATGGCACATTGTCTAGGCCCTAGACAATGTGCCATTCAATTAGCGAATGGCCCTAGACTCTAGGGCCTCTAGGACAAGCTAGGCACGGGAGCTAAGCCGCTAATTTTCTACCGTCAAACGGGGTTAATAGAAACTGAGGGGTGAATAGAAACAAAAGTTTGATGAGGTTTTTCACTTTACTATGATAATATTGATTTTCTAAGAGAGTAACTTTTTATTCTTATCAATGCAATTAAATTGGAGACCGTAAATGTTGCAAACTGGGTTTTTTTTCTATTCACCCCTCAGTTCCTATTCACCCCGTTTTACCGGTAATATAAAAACCACGTAGAGAAGCCATAACGCCATTCAAGTGAAGTTGGCTAGCTATAGATGACTGAGGAAGTCGCAAGAATTGTAGAAAAAGATTAAGCCAAATGCTGCCATAAAGGAAAATCCTCCTAACTTATTCATACGCAATCAACAGTGTGTGCTGATACGACCAATTTCCCTCACATGAGGCCTTGAAACAGTAAACAAAACTGAGAGAACCTACCCCACCTCCAAGTATGAAGTAACCCACTTATACTAACATTCCTTTACTCTCAATTCGTTACAATATTCTGCCTTTTCTACGAAACTCACCGAACAGGAGCTAACGAACCGTATCAGATGCCATTAAAGATATCGTCTATCACGCTTCCTGAAATGTACTGTCGAACTAAGAGTTTGGGGTACAGGTAGAATTATTCATCTTTCACACATAAACACAACCACTAACAACACAACACTCACTAACAATAAAAAAAGCCTCTAATCGCCGGGTGATTGAGCAAAAGCTCCTCGCACGCGCTCACATACTCAGTTCACCAGAAATGTCCTAATCCTGCGATGGGACTTAAACATGGCGAATCTATTTTCACAATCCGGAAAAAAACCAGATTCCGCCTCAGGGCAGCTACTTAAGCTACTTAGAAATGCCTAATAGTTAACCATAATATAACATTTTACCTTACCTGGGGATTGAAACCAATTGGGCCTTTTTAACTGACTTCAAAAAAAGAAGGTTTTTCAATTCGGTTGTATTTTTTTTATGTTTGTTACCTCACAATTGCCCCATCATTTATTTTTTTTCTTTTATGTGAAAGGACTTGCACTTTCTGGTTGGTCCTATAGAAACATGAAAATCGGTTATGTAGTTAGTTAGGTTTTTAAACAAAAATTGCTAAAAAATATATGTCATTCGTGTACTTTCCAATGGTGTTTACAAATTACGAAAAATGATAAAGAACCTATTAAAAAGAGTAAATTAAAAAAAAGTTTTTGCAAAAAAAAAACAACTTTCTAATAAAAATAACACTACAAAGTATAAAATAACTATAATTTCGGAAGTCGGTGACGAAAACGAAGAAACAACCAAAAACGCCGACTTTCGAAATTTTAGTTAATTTTTAAATTAATGTGTGTGTACTTTTTGTACTAAAGACAAAATTAAAAGAATGATGTAATGTGCGTTATGCATTTTGAAGCTAACGCTATTGCTATCTATCTCGGATATAAACTTAAACAAGAGAGTTATGTAAAATATTATTATAACACAGTATTATTTTAAATGGTCGCAAGCAAGCTGCTACTACACAAATCTCTTTGTACAATTGTACTAGTAAATAAAACGTTCCGTACATTTCTAGTAATTTACATAAAGTGCTAAGCTAGGAAAATTCTTTCTGAAGCGCCCAGGTGATATTTTTCGGGGCACGTTGAGATGTGTAAAGTACTCAGAGTTATTACTTTTTTGGCATCTCGTCCTTGGGGTCTGTCGTAAAAATTGGCTGAGGTCATATAGGAAAATATGGGGTTTACAAACTACATGTACCTACTTATGTTGTTGAACTTTTGGACACGGTTGGGCCTATCTTTTCTTTTTATCTTAGGCACTCCTTCGCTGTTCTTTTCACATTCATTTCGTTGCGGGACCCAAGACAGTTGAATCGTTTCTCTGGGACTCGTCAAGTTTCATTGATTCGATGTTGTTTCTGGTTGCCATGTTGATTCTGGCTCTCAGAAGTTGCAGTGGGTGAAAATAGTGTACGGGCTTGTCTCAAAAATTCACAGCTAGTAAATAAGCGTTTGATAATTAGTCAATTATTTTGTGTTAATTTTTCTGAAGAAAAGATGGATGGATTGTGTGAGGAGCGATATGAAAGAAAAGGGAGATACTGATAGTGTGACGGCTAATAGGACAGAATCACAATATAAATATGGACAGTAGGGAAACTGCCTACAAACGCTCGAAACGGCACACTCACACAAACATGCACACCGACGAGACTCCTAAGGTGACTTCGCGGGACTCGCAGTAGCAAGTGCCGCGTCAAGACGAGTGGTCACGTTTAACTTTTTATTTTTGAAAATGCCAGGAAAGTATTGCGTAGTATACGGCTGTTTGAACTCGGCTTCATGAAAACCGGAGCTATTGTATTTTAAACTTCCTGCTGATATTGAAAGGTAAGAATGATTTCTAGTTATTGTTATTTAATCGTTATCGAATTACGTATAAGTCCGTGTGATCGATCATAATGAACTTACTTCTAAATCATGAATGCGGCGGTTTTGAGGGTATTTATTATGGGTATTTATATTAGAACTAAATGAGACTAAAAAATCTTGTATTAAACGCACACTATGCTGGCAAGCATATTATAAATTAGGGGAGTATATTGAAGATAAAAATGCTTGGCTCAATGCTGGTCCTGCTCCACAGCCACTAGGGCGCACAAAGTAATCTGTTAGTTGGCATTTGGAAATATTGTTGGACCGGATGAAGATTGTAAGAATGCAATATTTTTCATTGTATAGACTCAATTTATTTTAGCATTGTATAATTTCATGCATTAACGGCACATGTGTGAGTACTATGTAGGTACCTCAAATTTAAACTTTAATGATCATTTTGGGTAGGCTTTGACTTGAATGTACCCTGGCGATTGGGGATGTCATGCTCACTCAAAAGTCTGGCTGATGGTGGCGTATGCGTTGGATTATGTGGCTCCCTTAAAAATGGTCGAGCCGAATGGTGCTAGCGTATGCGTCATGTTCGTGAACGGGCGCCGTCAGCTGAGACTGGTCATCTCTCGGCTGCCATGGTCTATTTTAATTATTTCTTTGAATTGTTTCTTTTTTACTCCGGACTCTTTTATCCTGCACGTCTTTTACATCGTTCTCACATATATGTATAATTTCAATATGAATGATGTAACCATAATTTTGTAACAAAATATTATTTTTAAAAGAGTGTCCGTGGAGTTTCTTGCACGTTCTTCTCCATAGAGATCTACGCTTTGGAACGTGCAAATAGCTTCATCTTTTTTTGACCGACCGACATTGACAATTCAAAAGTGCCTGTAAATGGTCTAATTGAAATAAATGCTTTGACTTTGACTTTGACTTTAAAGCTGATAGTGCAATAGTGATAGTGGTAACAAAAAGTACATCCAAGATGGCGACTGCAATAGGTACCTATTCTATATCAATATTTTCGTCATGGGTGTCGTTTTCATGGTTTTCGAGGGTGTTGAAGCCGATAGTGCTGTCAAAATGTGAATCCAAGATGGCGGATACAATAGGTATCAATTTTTTGTCATGGGTGTCATTTTCATGGTTTTCGAGGGTTTTGAAGCCGATAGTGCTGTCAAAATGTGAATCCAAGATGGCGGCTGCAATTGGAATAATTTTTTTCGTCATGGGTGTCGTTTTCATGGTTTTCGAGGGTGTTGAAGCCGATAGTGCTGTCAGAACGTGAAGCCAAGATGGCAGCTGCAATTGGTATCAATTTTTTTCGTCATGGGTGTGTGTACTTTTTTATGTAATGGGTTTTTTAATTACTAGATATCACACGCATTTTCGGATTGAAACGCGGTACGGTTCGTAGCCGCTCACTCGCCCAGCCCGCGCGCCACCTGCGCTGCGGCGTCTACCGCGCACTCCGACGAGCGCCCGAAACCTTTTCGTCCAACCGCGGCTCGCGTAATGACAAAGTTAAAGATCTTTAGTTCTACAAGTTGTTGTGTGTTAATATTAAATTGATTTCCGTGTTTAAACTATCGTCTTTTGCTGAGGTTAACCGACGCCATGAGATTACCTATTTAAATTATGTTTGTAAGCTATTTATTCAAATTCGATTGATTGATCACTACAGAACAAAAATGTAAAAAAAAATATATCAAAAACATTAAAAGTGACAACCCTATTGCTTCAATGGAGCGTAGGTAATTATGTTCTCAACTAGGCTTAGTTTCCCTACTGTCCATATTTATACTGTGACAGAATGGAAGAAAGAAACGTGTTGCGCCGACCCCAAGTAACATGGGATAAGGGCAGGAAGATGATGATGACGTACTTAAATCCCAAAGCCCCCAGACCTTACTTATTTTCTCAGTGACAAAATGTATGGGTAGTGACAGTATGAACGTACATTGATCATGCGCATACCTGCTAGCATGGGCCGATGCCCAATTTTATTTTACTTCATAAATCCAGCAGGTAGTTTTGCATCCTCCCAAATTCTGGTAGTTTTATCAGGTGGTAGTGGTGGTGATTGTGGTGTCCTCGTTTGCTGCTGGGTTCGTAAATCAAAGCCAAACACTCGTTTCACCAAGGAGCGCATACACGTCCGCACCGGCCGGCGGTTGGGCAAGCAATGCCGTGACGTGCATGCGCCGCTTGTACTTTATTAATACGTCACACCTCTTCCTTTACATAAGAATTTAAACAAACAAATACAATAACTGATTAATTATTTTAATTACACTTAATTATCAAATAGTTAATTAATTCTCCACATTCTATAATTTCCAACAAGGTAAAATTTATCTTCCACTGAATACTTATTATACAATTTAACAGAGTTATTTATCTATTCTTTTGCTTCTATCGAATCACTTTTATCCTCTGAATCATCTGTTTGATAATAATTTTTCCCCTATTTTCAGGTATATACCATACTTTTCCCTTTTTCCTTCACTTGCTTTCCAAACTGTGTTTTATAAAAGTCTAAGTCAAAACGTTCATTTCAATAAGGCCATCAAACGGCTCTTTTGAACGTCATCATTTACATCCAAATACTATGTAAACAAAATAAGGTGACTCTACTGTCCGTTCGCAAAGGTAGATTCTTATGGAGAAGAACGGACAAGAAACTCCATAGTTACTCTTTTCAAATAAATGTTTTACAATATTTTGAATACACACATTAACTTTGATATATGTGAGGTTGATGCACCTAGAGTATACTGCTTATAGAAATCAAAGTATTACCAGCAGAGGTAAACTTTTTCATTTTCTTAATAAGTACATGGTACTCACATATTTACAAATATTGGATCCATTAATAAAACAGTGTGTGAGTTAATAGAAAAATAAAAACTCAAAAAAAGAAAGAGTACATCTATAAAGTTAATACATAAATTGACCAGTTTGATTTTGTCTACACTACACCCTTGGTTGTTCTATGCAGCAGCCAATGGCGTAGTCATTTATACCGTAGCGCCATGATTCCACGACACTGCCATCCGTGACTAGCACCCATCCTCGGGTGTAGTACAATATCCAGTCATGAGGGCTTTGTGCACAGCGCTCCCTGCATAACATTACTCAACGGAAAGATATCCGATCTAACAAAATAAATTTCTGAAATACATACTCACTCATGAAAATTCCGTTATAATCTGTGCACCAACACAGACCAGAATCGCAACAACAATTTGAAAATATCTAGCACGATATGTGCAACAACATATTAAGCGCTGTGTACTTGGTGGACTATTCATGAGGTGCGGTCAAGAGTTTAGTAAACAAGCCATCAGACTTGGTTTCATTATCACTGTCCTCAACTATGTCATCTAAGTCTCGAGGCAGTGATCGGGGGTCTTTCTCACACGATCATGGAGGTATTTATACATTCGCTTAGAGTCAAGCGCCCTTATTCGGGGTATACCCAGGTCCATCTCCTTGATAATTCTTAAATGAACCTTTGAATTTAGGATTTTAATTAATCCAGTTTCACTCTTAGTTTACTAATAACGCGAAATCGTTCATGGATATTTTTTTTTTTTTTTTTTAACTTCTGTGCAATCTAATTGAGCTTTACCTTATACCACACAGCGCTTAAAACTCTCTATTGAAATCTCACGGACCTCATCTAATCGACTTTAGAATCTACATCACTAAACATCAATAATAACGGTCTCGCAATTTCTACAGATGCCGCTTTTTACGCAATATATTGCACCTATTGCGTCTTGTTACGATTTGCTATCGTTAATCTCTACGGTAATTGTCTAAAAACTTTTCATGTTACAGAGCTATTCCATGTCACTCTAATGTCGTTCAGTCGGTAAACCTTTGACAGACCGACGTGGCTGTAAATGGTTTCATTGAAACAAATGTTTTAGGTTTGATCCGCGATTAGCTGGTATTCATGATTACCAAGTCTAAGCACCAATAATAGTCATCGAAATCACACTAATTTGAACAAGGAAAATAAAAACCTCTGACTCTACGTGTAAAATTGTACGTGATTATACATTAGACTCTACATTCGATTCTACATTCGACTTTACATTTGACGCTTTTCAGTGTTTTGGTCGATAATATACTCTTCTTTTTTATGAAATTGACCTTTTCCGGCATGATTTCTCAAGCTTAATAAAATCGTTAAAATGTTTCTACTTCCTCCTGTTTTCTTTTTCTGTTAGAAAATATAAATTTCGTTAATCCGACTTTGTTTCGAACTTAAGGAACTGTCTCATTTCTTTAGAGCTAATGCATAGACATCGACACCTTCCCCTTCTTCAGCATGAACGTTGACTATAATCTACCCGGAAGATTATAGTCAACTTCTTGTTTGTAGTGCTATTCCCCCAACGTAGTCTCTAGTAGCTCGTTTCTTAGCAGGATTATCGATGATGACAGGCAATATGTTAAATTCAAGAGCCCTCTTCCATTTCTCCCTGCGAGTGTCGATAATTATGTCTGATCATCTTCGCAATCAGGAAGTTTGGAAGTGTGGATGACGCATGAGTCATTTTGGGTTTTAATAAAATTGACTCTTACTTTTGCGTGGCTTTTTACTGAAAATCATTAACAGAAACACACAACTGCGTAGCCCTAATATAAAGATGCAAGTACTCTTTACGTGGCCCTTTGTGTGTTATTTACTCTTTGCGTGGCCCTTTGTGTGTTATTTACTCTTTGTGTGGCCCTATGTGAGTTATTTACTCTTTGCATGGCACTTTGTGAGTTATTTACTCTTCGCGTGGCCGTTTGTGTGTTATTTACTCTTTGCGTGGCCCTTTGTGAGTTATTTACTCTTTGCGTGGCCTTTTGTGAGTTATTTACTCTTTGCGTGGCCCTTTGTGAGTTATTTACTCTTTGCGTGGCCCTCTGTGAGTTATTTACCCTTTGCGTGGCTTTTTAAGTCATCACTGGTTTAGCCCTTTCCCAACTAAAGATGGGTTAATACCGATATTTATCAGTATTGGCCAATAAGACTATATTAGTCTAGAAATATTATAATATTTTAACTAACATTTATAACAGTAATATTTAACTAATACTTATTAATACGTATCACTTCACGAATGTCAGAATGATTGAGTGAGTCTAATCCCACCGATCCGTGTCAAGTGAATGGAATCCCAGATTATGATAAAGATTATTGTACATGTTAGTAATCTGTGGATTATGTGAATATTAAATATTAGCATATATTAGTTCGTCGGATTACTGACACGTGAATCCATGGAATATTACTAATCTCTTAACTAGTACCAATATGTTCGTTACACTCCTATTCCCAACTACATCGTGGTCGACTCCCAGCCAAACCGGATTCAGCCGAATACCAGGATTCTACGTGGAGCGGCTGCCCACCAGACCTCCACAACTCATTAACTGGCTAGGTAATACGGTACTTCATGGCAAGACCGGTGTCAGACCTTCCGGCCTCCAACAATTCGTAACGTAACTGCCAAAGGTCTACAAATGACAGCCGGGCCCAATGGCTTAACGTGCTTTCCGAGGCACGGAGTAGTCTCGGTATGTTAAGATCCACAGACCAACCTCGACAAGTGTTGCTTTACCTTGAAGATTGGCCCGTGCGGCTGTTATAATTTAGCCACGAGCTCCTTGCTCCTTTAGGTAAACCTTTAGTAAAATTATGATTCTCTCAATATAAATTGTGCTAGTATGCTATTAGACAAGTACCTAATCGCTAAATCTTACCATTGCCCGTTTTTTTAATGGTACTCGTATAATGGAGTGTGCTAGCTAACATGTTGTTAATACTATTTAAGTTTATGATTTCCATGTTGTTGGATACATATTTATTTTTGTTCCTGTGTCTTAAAATACTTTGCGAACTATTGTTTAATTCAAGTTCTTAAAACGTGACAGACAGATGTGTTGCTGGGGAGTTTGTTGCGCCACTTCTTTTTCCCAGCTAAAACACTAGGAATTGGTGACGGGTGGGCGTTTTGGGGTACTGTCTTTATGTATGTAAAATTTGACGTTCAAAAAGTGCTGGCTCTCAGCCTAATTTGAATAAATGACTTTTGATTTTGATTTTAATTTCAATATTGTGATGTAATTTTCGTTAATAATATAATAAAAGTAACCATGAAAATAATACATCTTTCATACCTTGTCCAAACCCAATTGAATTGTTAAAAAACGTAAATAATTGTAAATGTGGGTAACAAGTAAAAACATTTTTTTTTTTTTTTTTTTTAATGTGGGTAGGTATGATATATTTTTAATGGGCTGTAAATACGCTACTCGACATTATGTCAATGTATAAGTAGACTAAGATAAAACTGAGTTTTATATGTGTGTGCCAAATAAACTCATTTTCTTTCTTTCTTGGAACAACCTTCGCATTGCAAGGGTTCTGCCGGTGGTAAATTGGACATTTTGAGCGACCTGAAACTATGTCAATTTGCCTTTGTATTGCACCCTTGGCGCCATTGATTTGCCTTTGTATTGCACCCTTGGCGCCATTGGATAAGGTGTTTCGTATTTTATTTATGCTTTCAGTAAAATACAGATTACTGGTCCTAAATTTCCTCATAATATTGTTATTAGCAATCTGTAACCCAATCTTTTTTTTTTTTGTATTTGTGATGGGTTTGCTCTTGACTCTAGTCAATGTCAGATATGACAAAGACAAAGTCTACGATGGAGCAAGCTTACCCAGAAGGAGCCTGTTCACTCGAACATTTTCTTTTTTTTTTTTAATTTTTTTTTTCTTTTTTTTTCCAAAATTACTATCTGAAATGTGTATACCATGTTCTCACACTGCAAAATCCTAGATAATTCCTAGATATATTTTACCACGATGACTGAATAATGAATAAACTACAATATATGTCTAATTTACACATTATTATTTCCCTGAATTGAATTTTATTGTTACTTTACTTTTTTAATTTTTTTAGCTAGATGCGGCGTAAATGGACAATATTAGAATGAGTATTACAGTGGCTTAGCATGGTGTCAGCCGCCCCCTTGTTTAGGTTTTGAAGGGGCCGCCCGGGGCGGGTCGCCCCTCGCCCCTACTACGCTACGCCACTGGAGTGATATAAATCTTTATTACGCGAAGTAGATATGGGTTATGCCGGTGACATTTATTACATTAGGTTTAGTGATATTTAATGTTGCTAAAACTTCAAAACGACAAAGGAATCAATCAATTGATCCATGTAATTTGCATTTTTTATGGATATATATGCCCTTGGCAAAATTACACCTTAATGCTCCTTGGCACCTTGATTCACCTTGGAAAAATACTACTTTGTGCTCCTTGGCACCTTATTGCACCTTGGCAACATACACTAATACACTTTGGTACATTTGTTATGATAGCATATTGTATTACCTACCTATATCAATAAGTAGTACATGTACCTATTGCGCTGATTGATTGCATGCATTTGACTTATCTGCTTTAATATTACTAACGACATTTGCTTTAGGTACCTCAACCTTAAAACATCATTTAACTTAAGAGAACGCGATGAATAGTGAGGAATCATAATTTTGCACTGAAAATTCTTATTACCTACGTAGGTATTTAAATAAATAATGTCACTGGATAAATTACATTAACGTGGACTTACACGGTATTTCTTATTACAATTTCTACTAATAGGTACCTACGTCGAAATTATCGTCACAAGATATAAGAAGACTGTTACCACCGAGTAGGTACTTATATTAAAATTTTAATTTTAACTTATTTTAGATCCACGGCTATATTCAAGAATATAACAATAATTATGATAGAAATTATTTTTAGAAAAGTATTCATTGCTTTTTTTCATGACAGTGATAATAATAACCTATCATTGATCGATCAGAAAAATAACACTATTTGTTATTTGTAATGTCTAGTCATTTGTTTTAATAGTACTTGGACAGATAGATACATATACCACTGAATCGATAGCACCATAAAACCGTGAGGTTGTTATTAGTGTTTCATTTTTTCGTTTTTTTTTTTTTTTTTTTTTTTTTCGTGCACGTGGTTTCATATTTCTCCTTTTTCATATAGCAGCATAATTTACCACTTACTTGAGGCTCGTCGCCACTGTGGTGTCCTCGTTTGCTGCTGGGTTCGTAAATCAAAGCCAAACACTCGTTTCACCAAGGAGCGCATACACGTCCGCACCGGCCGGCGGTTGGGCAAGCAATGCCGTGACGTGCATGCGCCGCTTGTACTTTATTAATACGTCACAGTGATGATTTCATTTAATATCATTACTATACTCGGAATTTTAATTCGATTCCAGATTTGACAATTTCAGTGTTGCAACGTTATGACAAGTACTAAATAGTGACGTTGCGAAATTATTCGATACGGAAATGGAATATTTCCGGATCGATTCCTCTCGTTTATAGTAGTATATTTAAACAACTACTACTTTAATAGAAACTAAGTAGGTATATCAGGAAATTAAATATTTCTGAACGGATAATTTAGTTATGAGTTCTCTTTTATTATAAGTTTTGTTTTTAATATAAAAAACAAAAATATTAACTTTTTATTAAATAAAGCAGCGGTTACTAATTAATAAATAATTATTATGAATAATTATGTATTTATTTAAATAAAAATCAATAATTTAGTCTTTAATTGGCACACCAATATTATGATTACATAAACATAAATCGCGATTATTTATCGATTTTTTGTGTTCATCACTACACTATTATATGTGGTATCATTATTTTACAAAATGACAGTAGCTAATGTCAAATGTGGAATCGAATTATAATTCCGAGTATAGCTGCCGCCCGCGGCTCCGCCCGCGTGAATGGCGTAAATTATCCCAAGAGAACATACTCCCGGGATAAAAAGTATCTAATGTGTTATTCTAGACTATAATCTACCTCTGTGCCAAATTTCATCAAGACCCGTTCGGTAGTTTTTGCGTAAAAGAGTAACAAATATCCATACATCCTTACATAAAAACTTTCGCATTTTTACTATTAGTAAGGAAGTAAGGATTTCCGGATGTTTTCTTTTTCTCAGCTCTTGGCTGGCTTCGACTACATCGCATCTGCATTTACGGGCCAAAGCCCAGTAAGTGCAGCGTGTAAGTACCTAAAAAATTGGCACTCTGGCTTTCAGGAAACTATTCAGGACCATTTTAATATGTGGTCACTATTAAAGTATTTGTAAAAAGGTTAATTAAAATTTCCTGGTATTTAAAACCAGGTGGCCTCACCTCGGTTTAAATACCAGGAAATTTTGCCAGGAAACACTGCGCGTATATTGTTTTTAATTATCGGAGTTGAAAAGTTCATTTAATGTTTTTTTTTGTTGGAAACCTATTCTGTACTTTGTTTATTGTTTGCTTTTTCTGTATGCTGAGTTTGTGTTATGTGCCTTTTAGGCGATAAGTATCGTAATCCGAGAGGAAAACCTTGCCGCTCGTCGTCAATTCTTCTCTTTCGTTTTCCTCCTCACTCCTCAAGTCGTGAAACATGATCATTTACTTATTGTGCTGTCCATCTGTGGAATTTTCTTCGCCACACATTACACAGCCAACAAACCTCCAATGAAGGGCTACGTTGCATGTCCTCATGTGCAAAAATCTATAGTCTGATAGGAGAGGTCAGTCAATTGGTATCGAACTGATTAATATCCTGGACATCAGCATAAGCCCTTTTATTTTTTTAAGGATGGGTAATCATCAAATGGCTCCTTCCGCTCTGGGCGGAGCGGAAGGGAGTTTCAGACTCTTACGGGCTAAAAGCCATTCGTGTTCTTCCAAATGCCCTTTGCGTTCCAGGGTCGCGGTGACTCTTTTGAACAAATTCTACTACCTTAGCAGGCACTGGCCTTAGCGGGTCCCGTCTACTATGCTGACATCTCTATGAGGCGAGCGTGGAACACAACGCACCGTCGCCCCGGGTCTGGTCTATATCGGACGGCGACCCACCCATAGCTTGCCGTCCGCAGGCCCGCGCCTACGGCGATAGGCGGAAGGTGAAGACGCCGTGGCGCCTCTCTAGCCACTCCTCAAAAGGGGACTTATAGCCACATCAGTGACGTGTCCAGATTTACACTGGCACCATTGAGGACTTAAAGAATGCTACCGATGCTGCTGTAAAAGTAGATACTGGGCACAATCTCTTTGGTTCACAATCAACTGAAAAATAAGAAGAAGGATATCAGCTCAATATTTAATGACAATAGTACTCTTATTTAATGAAGGACTTGTCCTGGCAGCTCACAGCAAACAGACATTAGCATGATAATTTATGCAATTAAAGTTTGTCTCAGCTTCTTATTAGGGCAATGGCGGATGTTTATAAGGGGAAACTTTGAAGGTTTATTAGCCAAGATATCTCAGTCTTGCCTCGGTGTTGTAACTGCGTCAATGCCGCCACTATAAAAAACCTACGTAGCAAAATCTAGGTACATCGCAACAAAAATAATCGCAACGCCATCTATCCCACCAGCTGCGAGCTAACTGAACGAAATCATGCATCGCGGTATCAGAGTTTATCGTCTGATTTGAACAGATACAAACAGTCCGAATATCAACTACCGGGCAGTTGCCCACCGGACACAACAACCGTCTGGTCGGAGGATCCTCCCTTTTTAAGGTTTGCGGGACTTTACTCTTTATTCCGCATATTTTCTATATGTTACCCAGTTACTGGGTTGTGGCAGTCTCTTCATGTAAAATACAAGTAGGTACTAAGCTGCATCGACCCCAACATCGTTAGGAAAAGGCCTAGGCAAATTGATTCAGTACTCGTTTATCAAACCTCAAAGTAAAAGTGATTTTAGTGGGTGTTTTTTTCAGATGGGTTGCAATAGAAAATTCAAAAGTCGCTCCAAGAAACTATTGTCTTATATGTTAAAACTAAAAAATACTGCAATCAAAAAGTGTATTGAAAAAGGGATTTATCAAATTGAATACAAGCTAACCAAGGATATAGGACTAGATTAAACCAAATAGTATCAATGTATAGCATATCGTATTGAAAAACGGATTGTAAATCGCCGCTGTATTGTAATGCAGCAAACCATTTATTAAACGATATTGAACCAAGTCATATACCTAGCTGTTCAATTAAATGCCGGGATTTCACTTGGGCCACTGATTAAACGGCGCCGTTCAATGAAAAGGTTAGGCTGCTAATTAACAGCTGAATAAGCTAGTTGTTGAAATTAAAACTTTCAAAAAGGCATACCTATCGACGTTGTGCCCGTTTGTATGTGGGCGCCACATTACTAAGCCGCTTTGACGAACGCGAAGTGCTCATTCAATGCGGCGTACTTTATTTCAGCCGAATTAAAATCCGACTGATCGTGAAGCAGCCGCATTACATTACAGCGGCGTTTTTCAATCCGGCGTGTTACACGATTTGATTGCGACATCTACACTACTTACGCATCACAAAATAGGATTGAAAGGAAATTGGACAAACACGACACATTACAACAGGACAGAAAACAATAAAACAGTATTTATGGAAGCGTGCATCGCACTTATATCCGTTCAATTCCGTTCAGAAGTCGTCGTGAGGACTGACCCTTACAGGCTTCCGGAGGGACACTTCACACTTTCTGTGGAAAATGACGATGTTTAGGAAAACAAAATGTAATAAACCTTTTTTTCATACTTTGATGGAATATAAGAATCAAAATATAATATATTTAAGTATTACAAGAAAAAATAAGATTACAACTGATAAGTGTACAATAACGTTTGGTTTTATTTAAATTTGAAAAAAATTTTAAAGACTTCTTGCACTAGGCTAGGCCAGTCCCAAAGGAGACATAAATAAATGTATGTATCTACATCTTTTATTATTAAATCATTATGTAGTTACTAACTACTGAGCGTGGGATGCTGGGATCGATTCGCAAATAGGACAAAGTGTTTGGTTTTTCAATTAGATCCCAGTAGCAGCCTGGAGTTTTGGAAGCCTTTGGTGTGACACCCCGTGCCTCGGAAAGCATTTAAAGCCGTTGGATCTGCGCCTGATCTCTCTCCAGTCGTGTCGAATTGCCGCATGCCGTCCCATGGGACTATGAGAGTTAAAACTCAGAGAATGCATCTGAGTTTGCGCGCACACTCTCTTGTTTACTGTTATCTCCTGCATACATGACTAGTCACCGTTGAGGACCTCGTGGCTATAGAATAACAGCCACACGGGTCGATCTTCAAGGTTAAGCAATTCTTGCCAAGGTTGGCCTGTGGATGGGTGACCATCTAAACATATCGAGATTCTTCTGTACTTCGGAAAGCACGTTAAGCCGTTGGTTCCCGGCTGTCAATAGGGTAGATGACTTAAAAAAAGTACTTAGTCCGTCAGATCAAAATATTAGACACGTATTTTGTATTTTTCACGTAAACAAAATATTATATTATAAACGAGTTTTAAACGCACTGTGCGTTGAAAACTCGTGTGACGTCACTTGTAAGTACACTTTTTACATACTCGTGACGTCACAACCTGAACTCCTGATCTTTGATGCGTTTTATCTTCGTCTATTTTTATTGATTTGTTAAAGCAAAAAATACGAGTCCAATATTTTTCGATAATGTAACTGACGGACTAAATATAATTATATATTTTTTAACCAGAGTCATCCCTATTGTAAATGTGAGGTGGTGGAAGATAGATAGAAAAAGTTCTTAGCCCAGCAGTACAAAATAACGGGCTAGATCTTTATTTTATCCTAGCAAATTCCTTAACACAGCCAAAAATAATGTACTAGAACATTTATCATTTAAAATTACATTCGAAACGGCATTTTTATGAGCCATACCGTCGGCTTCCGATGTACGATTCTATTGGCTTTTGGCACCGAATCGTCGCGATAATATTTCGAGATATCGCTCTGTAAGTAATAACGCCTGGTCAACTTCAATTGGTGCAAGCGTTCGAAACAAAAGTTGTTGCTATTTGTGATTGTAAGGCGTTGTGTAATACTAAAATGTAATGTTTTGCAGCTCGTATGTGAGTAACAGAAAAGATTCGTGTGTTACAAGCACCTTGATAAAAGCCGCACGGGTCGATCTTCAAAATTAAGCAACGCATGCCGAGGCTGGTCTATGGATGGGCGACCATGGATTCATTACGTAACGAGACGCTACCGAGCCTCGGAAAGTACTTTCAGCCGTTGGTCACGGTTTCCATTTGATCTTTGACTACTGACTACCATAACGACTGTAGTCAGTAGCCAGAATAAAGAGGACGCCCCGGGCGTTGGGATTCGCAGGGCGATTCCCGGCCACCGTATGCGCGGACCTGCGGACGGCGAGCGTTGGCTGGCTCGCCGTTCGATCAGAATCAGGCCCGGGTCGACGGCGCGTTATGTTCCACGCGCGCCTCAAAGAGATATAGCATAGAGGACGGGGCCCGCTAGAGCCAATGCCTGCCAGGGTTTTAAAGTTTGTTGGAAAGAGTCACCGCGGCCCTAGAACGCAAAAGGCATTAGGACGAACACGGATGAGTTTTAATCAGTAAGTGTCTGACACTCCCTTCCGCGCCGCCCAGAGCGGAAGGAGTCATTGGATGACTTCCCATCCATAAAATAGGCCAGATTTAATGACACCAGTATTACTAAGAGATATCGTGTTCTAGTAACTGGGACTTGGAGGTCAGATAGGGAGCTTTATGTAAAATACTGGTATTCAGTTAGATCCCGTCTGGAACTGACTGGAATCCGATCCCAACAGACTTTGAAAAAGGCGAGGCAGATGTCAGGTTTCTAATAATCATCAAAATAATAGACAGGCACTTCGATCCACCATTTCGTACATTTTATATAACACTGCAGTATTCTATAGTATTAGAAACATTGCGTAAACGTCTTCAGAGCTCAGACGGTCGTTGACTTTCGCCCTTTTAGTACAATTCACCAGTAAGTCATCGTGGTTAGTTCACTTAGAAGCGACTGTTTATATTATGTCTAGTCTCGTGTTGGTAAACATTGCAGGCTTGTAGACGTCTGCCTGGGTTGCGGAATTTATTCGAAAGAGTCACCGCGACCCTGGAACACAAAGGGGAACACGGATGGGTTTTAGTCAGTAAGAGTCTGACACTCCCTTCCACTCCACCCAGAGCGGAAGAAGTCATTAGTTGATTTCCCATCCATAAAAATCAACTAAACAGCTGGAGCTCGTGACTAAATTATAACAGCCGCACGGACCGATCTCCAAGGTTAAGCAACGCTTACCGAGGTTGGTCTGTGGATAGGTGACCATCTTAACATACTGAAACTCCTCCGTGCCTCGGAAAGCACGTTAAGCCGTTGGTCCCGGCTGTCATTTGGAGATTTTTGGCAGTCGTTACGGATTGTCAGAAGTCAGATAATCTGACACCAGTCTTGCCAAGAAGGTACCGTGTTAACCAGCTAATGGGTTGTGAAGGTCTGGTAGGCAGCCGCTCCACGTAAAATACTGGTATTCAGCTGAATCCGGTTTGACTGGAAGCCGAGCCCAATATAGTTGGGAAAAAGCTAGGCAGGTAATGAAAAATCAAATAAACAAAAAATAGGCAGGTAATTTATTATAAGTATAGTATTCGGTTCACAAATTATGTCTCCCAAACTTTTTTTTTTTCATAATCCTATATCAACATAACGTAATAGCTAATATTGTTTATTAATTATTTAATTAGTAATGGAAGGGTTTAATTATTACTACTTTTGAAATCCATATTCTATTGTACTACATAATAAAGCTGAAGAGTTTGTTTCTTTGTTTGTTTGAACGCGCTCACCTCTGGAACTCCCAGTCGGATTTGTAAAATTATTTTTTTATTCATGAGGAACGCTATACGGAAACAGGAAACTTTTACAGGAGCAGGAAAAACCAGGATATGCGCGTCCGAAGTCGCGGGCAAAAGCTAGACATTATCAAAGTCAAATGAAAATGAAAATCAGTCCTAAGACGACCTACTAGCCTATTAGTTGTGTTTATAATATGACATTGCATTGCAATGCAATCTTGCAAGATATGTTTAATCAAAACGAAAAAACTTCCGGGTTTACAAGTGCCCTTGTCTTTTGACCTTTTTAGTCTTTTGGCTGATTATATTATATATCGCAATTATTTTTTTTTTAAATAAACATTTTGAAGCTCTATTTCACAACAAAAAGCTTAATAAAATATTTTCTTAAAGAAAATTTTGACCATCTGAAAGATTATTTCTTGTGTTCACAATTTAGAACACAATATTGCAAGCTACTTAGCTAATTAAAAACAACAGTGTACGTAGGTACTTTAATTTATAAACATAATTTATCTTAAAACAAGCAGATAATAATGTCAAAGATCACTTGGCTATTATATTTTTTACGCATTTTAAAGTGGCACAAAATTGTGTTAGTTTTAAAATATATCTCAATCGTGCCAGTTCTTGTGTGATTTACAAAATGTGGTTGAAGTTGGGTTTGCTCTGTGTTTTTGGTGTTTGTGCATCTGTGAGTACCAAGGTATTTTTTTAATAAGTAATACCTATGTAATTTGACAACTAAGTACTTTATTGGTATTTAATAGAGACAGCACTAATAATAAAAATCAAATATCCTAACTAAGTTAACCCTAAAAGATGGCGTCAAAAAATTAATCCGCATCGCTGTCGACTGGAAGTGTGCCCAAAAGACTGGCGGCATTGCCACGTTGTATGGCAATGCTTATCCTTTGTCCAAGGTAAAAGCCAGCCCTTGGGTCACGCGAAGTGTCAACTAAGCGTTTAGCAAGTTCTTTAAATAACGCATGAGCACTCGGGCCCCACGACCCGAGAGTTTCAACCCCAAACGGCTCGAAAATATAACTACCAACGAGGTTGTTATATTTTCGCCGCTTGAGATTCTCCGCAGCCGCAGCGGCAGCACCAGCAGAGCACGAAGAGCTAGGAAGATGGGATGGCGCAAGAGTATGTAATTTAGTTAGGATAAGCCCAACAAGGCAAAGCACAAAGAATGATAGAAAACTATGGAAGAGATTTTTGTCCAATAGATCAAGTAGATGAACAAAACCGGTCAAGTGCGAGTCGGACTCGCGCACGAAGGGTTCCGTACCTAATCTATAAAAAAACGGCAAAAATTCCCGTTTGTTGTATGGCCCCACTTAAAACATTTATTTTATTCTGTTTGTATTATTTGTTGTAACAGAAGTATTGGTTGTAGCGGAAACAGAAATACATCATCTGTGAAAATTTAAACTGTCTAGCTATCACGGTTCATGAGATACAGCCTGGTGACAGACAGACAGACAGACGGACAGCGGAGTGTTAGTAATAGGGGCCAGTTTTTACCCTTTGGGTGCGAAACCCTAAAGACCTTGCAAATACTATCCCTACCATGTTGCTATTCCACCAATTTGCACTAAGCGTTTCCAAACGCCTTTTATAATGCGCACAGCAAAGGAGTGGAGCTCTCTACCTGCGTCTGTGTTTCCGAACGCATTCAACCCTAATCTCTTCAAAGTTAGAGTGAACAAGCTTCTTCTGGGTAAGCTCCCTCCATCGTCGACTTTGTCTCTGTCACCTACCTTGACTAGAGTCAAGAGCAAACGCAGCTCAAATAAATAAAAATAAAATGCAGACAAAACCACAGTGGATCATCATAAACACTCATACACGCACACTTCTTTCTGTTTGATCAGGAATTTTAATCTCATAAGTTGACATTAAGGCTGACTCTCCGAAAGGAGCGGGGCGGAGCCGTGTCAATGGAATTGCATAAAATCTCCGCTCCGCTTCAGTGGGCAGGGATTTGCGGACAAGTTCGGTTTCACTGAGGCGGAGCGGAGCAGAGCGGAGACGAGCTGTGCCGCGATTCACCAATCACATTGGTGGATCGGATTGGTGGATTGGTGAATCGCGGCATAGCTCGTGTCCGCTCTGCTCCGCTCAGCCTCAGTGGAAGCACAGCCTAAATTCATACAAAACCCGAAAGCGGAGCGAGGCAACGGAGCGGACCGAGGAAGCGGGAAAACTCGCTAACTAGCTCTTCTCAGTCCGCAATTCTTCTCCGCGTTACACCCGCACTCCACTCCGCTGCCTGGCTCCTCGTCAATGGACAGGCAGCCTTATACTAGAATCCAAATGAGTGTCGTGTTATTCGAAGATACCTATTTATGATAGGAAAGCCTTCTTGCAATACTGCAAATGAAAATGTGCCGTTGAACGAACAATATTGTTATATCTTGCTTCATCTTTAAAAGTTTTATATTTAGCTTCTTCGAGCCATTATATACTTATGAGCACTACTCAGCAGTTTTTATTCGGTTTCGAACAAAATAGTACGTATGTTGTGTTTTCTGGACAAAAATATAATCGTTTTTCATACTAAAAATGTAAAGGATCACGATAGATGTCGGTTCAGGACAGCTTTATGTCTTTATTTCTATTATCGGAATTATATAATATGTCAATAAATGTAGGTGAGTCAGTGACCATTATTGCAAATTTATCTGGTGTCGACCATAGTACTTACTTCAGCCGTCTCCAGCGAACTTATATCAAGTTACGACAACCGAGAACCATTGTAACAGAGAAAATAGTTTCATTAGAATAAAATTCCACATTAAATTTTGTCATTAGTGCGATGAAATACAATTAAAAAAGTGATAATTTAAAACACTACACCTAGTAATCTTATGGTATGAATGAAACCCTCACTTACTCGTAGTACTACAATGGACAATTCTGGGAGAATATCGCAATAATGACTGCGTTTGACAAGTGATTAGTGCTCACGGTAAGCCAATAGGCGCCTCCGTCACCTGGAGTTATCGTTCATTGCTGTAATTCAAACCATACTGGAACCAGTAGCGATCAACTCTGAAATATGAATACTAATCAGTTAATTAAAATATTCATTACGTTCGCATATATCTTGACCGGGTTGTTCCCATGTAATGGTAGTTTATGCAACGGTCATATATGAAACACGAGTGTGGGTTTATCACACGGCGAGGCTGAGTGTGATAATAGGATCACACGAGTGTTTCAATACACTAATCATAAACATGATATTAGTGTTAAGGCTAATTATATGCTGTAGTATACACTATCTTATCTTCACACATACAGTTGAAATAAAACAACTCACAGCCACGCAAAAAATATGTGGTATGGCGGGAAATTTAGATTCTCTTTGCGCATGTATTCGTTCGCAGCGCGCGCATCCATAGACAATGACACTACCTTATCTTCCAGTTGACAACATCATTCGATCTACGCGGGGTCCTCGATGGCAACCGCATGGCCGGCATTCCTCTGGGCATGACCTTGGGTAGAGGAGAGCTGGACGTGGAAGGCATCTGCACTAGACCTGGCATGGCCTGCCAGAACTGCAGTCACGCTGTAACTTGTGTCCCGCTGCCTGTGGGATGGTTAAAGGTAACAGTTTTTATGAAGATTTTTTTAGATATGATCCTAAAAACAGCAGTAGCCAGGTCTTATTGTGTTCCCAGGGTGATATTATTCTGTCACAAGACTAAACCCCACGCGCGATCCAAACCAGACCCCCCCCCCCCCGATCAAAGCCAGGCCCGGGTCGACGCTGTATTCCAAGCGCGCTTCAAAGAGATGTCAGCATAGTAAACGGGGACCATTAGGGACAGAGCCTGCCAGGGTTGCGAATTTTGTTCGAAAAAGTCACCGCGGCCCTGGAACGCAAAGGGCACTAGGAGGAGCACGGATGGGATTTAGTCAGTAAGAGTCTGACACTCCCTCCCGTTCCACCCAGAGCGAAAGGAGTCATTTGATGATTTTCCATCCATAATAAAAGGATAATCCAAAAGAAATCCACAAAATTATCTCTTCCAATCACTAAAACTCAAAGTTAGCCAAAGCTGAACTATCCTATATTAAAGAGGAGAAAGGTGTTGGCGCACGTTGGATTGAGTTGTTGAAAGAAAAGCTAAACCTCACATGTCTTCTAGGTGCCTCTAGAAGAATGCCAAGGAGGCCTTACCTGCAATGCTAACCTTGGTCAGTGCTCCAGGGTACCAGCGCCAGAATGTAGTGAACCTGCCTTAGAATTCGAACATTCTTGTGAACAGGTCAGTTACGACATTTACTATTATTGTCTAATATTATTTTAATCATTCTTAACTACCTGAACAGGTGTGGAAATCTGTGTTCTAGCCTGAGACTTTACCTATTGTGTGCGTCTCATACCTTCTTATGAACTTTTGAGATGTCACATTGTGTCAGTAAATTCAATACGATTGCCGAATGGTTGACATTTTACCATATAAAAATAATTATGACACGTCAAAGTAAAATGGACAAGGACAATTTTTTTTTTTACAAATCTTCTTTTCCAGGTGGGAATATTCCCAGATGCATACGACTGCAGAAAGTTCCATCTCTGCTCTCCACCCGAAGGTCTGCCTGATGGTAGACCTGCAGACCACAGGCCAGCTCTGTGTCCAAGACATTATGGCTACAACCCTGCCACTGCTCAATGCTCAGTAAGTATTGTTATTCTCTTGATATTGGTTTGGGATAGACAGGCAATGACTATGGAACAGCTTCATGAACCAGCTTACAGATAAGATTATTTATACAGGGTGTTCCAGAAAGGTGTGGTCATATTTACGGGTGATGTTGGGTAGCTGATATACATTAAGGAAAAATGTGAAAACTTAAAAAAAAAATCGTCCAGAAAAAACCACTCAAAAGTTACGAAGTAATGTTTTCTTCAAGCAGTTTGTTTCAGTTGGTGGCATTTACTTTAGTTCAATCACAGATTTGATGTCATCAACTGCATCAGTCGAATTTTTTGAAAAAAAAAAAACAATTTTTTGATTTATTGACATTTTTTCCTTAATGTATATCAGCTACCCAACATCACCCTTAAATATGACCACACCTTTCTGGAACACCTTGTATAAAATTGTTTTAATTCAACACTCTTGTAGGTGTACAAAAGAAATGTTAATATTTAAAGTAGTCATTACTATCGTAAAGAAGCTTACTATCATCAATTAGTTCGAGAACATATTCAAAATTAATAAACTAAAACGTAACGAGCAAATAAAACTTCTTCAATCTTTGCTACATACAAAACGACTTAGATCTTCACAGGGAAAGTATACCTCAGTAAGTATAACTGTGAAAGACTTTTTTAAACATTTTCAACACACTAATGAGTCATTACCAATCAATGACATAGCTAATGTTGATGAGTTCATCAAACTAGCTAACTCCTAATGATAGGCCTTAATTTTTCTATTTCTCTTTCCAGATAAAACTGGAACACAGCCAATGCACCGACACACCAGTCCCAGAATGCAAGGCTATTGGCCAACATGGCGTCCTGGCTCTCAGCTCCAACCATTACTACGTCTGTCTTACCAAGAACGGGAACCTCCATCCTCAGATCTTCATCTGCCCTCACGGCTGGCATTTCTGGGGAGATTTCTGCCAACCAGAACCTGAAAAGAAGCCAATAGAAGAAGCAGTAACGGCAAAAGACAGCTCAGAAGAGAAAAGTTCAGAAGAGGTATTGACAGAGAAGACAGAAGAAAGTACAACAGTTGAAGCCACAACGACTAGAACAGATAGTTTCTTCTCTACAGAGAAGTCGACTACTTATGCTCCTGATACGTTCTTGGCTGATAAGATCGATTTGGCAAATTATGAAAATGTTGATAGTGTAGCTGAAAATAATAACAATGATTTTGCCATGTCTATTGAGTATGGTTGGTGATTCTTCAAGTGTAGGTAGTAACTAGGTAGATATTCTGGGCAAAATAGGATGAAAGTATAATTTGTAGATGATTGAAATTAGAGTTATGTACCTAGGTATGATTGGAACACAAATATGTAAGCACAATGGCAGACAACAGAGGGTCTATTCCACTAATTTTCAAACAACGTTCACATTTGCATGTCAATCGCAAACTGTCAAAAAAACCTTAATTTTCATATTATTTTTTTGACAGACGTTGTTTGAAAATTATTAAAATTAGCGCTCTGATTTGTTGCCAGGGCCCTATTTAATATAACTGACAATGCGAAAAAGTTGTCAAAAACTGACATAATTGTCACTATTTCGCTGCCGATTTTGTAAGTATGAAAAAAACTTACAAAATCGGTTTTATTAAATTGGCCCCAGTTGTCTATTCAAATTTTACCGCTCCTACCGACCTCTACAATTGGATACCCTTGTTTGTAAGCAGTATTTGAATCTTATGTTTCAAGTGAACATCAATTAATCAATAAAACACCAAAACCCACTGTTTTTCTTTAATCCCAGCCATACGAACGATGCAAAAGTAATTCGTGATTCGTTCACAGTTTTTCTATTAATTTGCTGGAGTCTGTACTTCCTGATACCTACCTAACATCTAGGCCTCTAGGAGTCTACTTCTAGGTTAACGTGTACCATTGTCGACCAAATCCTCACTTTCCATCAGGTGACATTGTGGCCAATTCTGCTGAGTATAAGGTCCTAATTAGATTACCTGTCGGCAAAAGTTATGGGATTTTCCATCTGGAATTTTTCAATAGCAACACGAGGTCCGGATTAGCTCGATCAATGTTGATAGAATCGTCCCCTATTATACATAACTGGCGACACCTCTGCCTAACTTTTCAGAGTATACCTACACGTAAAAAAAAGAAAGAAAAATAATTGCTTTATGTTTATGTACTGCACACAATGTATATGTCTCAGCCAATTAGCTTAATCAGCCGTTTCATTAAAACTGTAGCCTTTTCAATGAACTGCGCCGTTTAATGTGACATGGGCAAGTCATTAAACGATATTGAACAAAAGATGTCACTTAGGTCGCTGAAAAATCGGCGCATTTAGAAGAAAAGGCTAGGCTTTTAATGAAACGGCTGATGATGATAATTGGCTGCGACACATACACAGTTACAGACAATGCTTAATTTAGGATGGATACATTATGCAACAAGTATAACAACATATAAACAAAATTAATAACTTTTACAAATTGGGAAGCTATGCGCAGATCCGCGCAAAACGGCCATCGCTTAGCAAAATGTTGGAACTCGTGTACAAGACAGAGCCACAGCGCTGATCTTCCGCGACAAACGACATTGACTGGATGAGCTTTGAATTCTTAAAATTCTTAAAGCAGTGCCTTCAGACCAAAATATAAATAACCAGACCTATTAAAAATAAAGACTCCCCAAAGACAATTGTTCTCAACATTATCACCGTGAACCTCTGACAAGTACTGTTAAGCAAAAATCTAATACCGTCATCATGGTTCACAATAGGACAATTGCGACCGATACCGACCTTTGTGGTGGTACAAAGACAGTGTTATCGGTACCATCTCTGCCGAGCCCCGCAGGTCATGGTGCAAGCGAGAAGATATGGCGACAAATAACTGAACCTAAGTCGCTGGACACACAGAGAAGACGTAAGACGAGGACGGGGCGCGGACAGGGCACAGACGGGGCGCTGCCGCCGCCGTCGCGACTTTTTAAAACATATATAAAAGGCGAAGCACAGACGAGGCACGCACGTGACGTGGTTAATTGTGTGTGAAAGGCCTCCCACAAGGTGGACCGATGACCTGGTGAGGGTCGCGGGTAGGCGATGGAAGCGAGACGCACAGGACCGGTTGTTGTGGCGACACTTGGGGGAGGCCTATGTCCAGCAGTGGACGTCGGCTGATATGATGATGATGATGATGAATTGTGTGTGACAGCGACGCGCGAGTCCATCTGAGCCCACCACCCTGCACGTGCCTCATCCTTTCTGTATGTTTTACAATAGGGAGCAGACGAGTAAGTGTCGTGTCCGCGCCTTGTCCTTCCTATATTATAAGTTTTGCATCGCGACGCTTCTATACATTTTGTATGAAAAGGACGCAGAAGAGATATATGTCCGTTGATCGACGGACGCCGGGCGATAAACGATTGATCGTCGATAGATGCCATGACCGACGTTGATCGACTGGTGTGTGGTAGCTTTGGTTGATAGAAGAAAGAAGTAGAAACTGTCGATTGGAGATCTGGAGCAAGACCAACGGCTTAACGTACTTTCCGAAGCACGTGGGTCACACCACCAACTTCCGAACTCCGGGCAGTCACAGAGAAATTCATAATGAAAAAATCCAATGACACTTTTTGCCCGACGTGAGAATTAAACCCAAGACCCCACACTCGGTAGTCGCGCTTGCGACCGCGAGACCAACGGGGCAGTCAATGTATATATTACCCAGTTACTGGGTTGTGGAGGTCAGATCAGTCACTCCATGTAAAATGCTGGTATTCAGCGGTAATCTTTTAGACTGGAAACCAATCCTACCATAGTTGGGCTGAGCACATTTCCATACTCCATTCTGCTACTGAAATATTCCTGTTGAAAAATACAATCTAGAAATCAGATACCAGGACCTCATGCTCAGCAATAGCTCTTGACCACTAGACCAAAGAGGCTCAGTAACAGTAACATGACTACTGCATAAATGACCAAAGGTACCGTGATGCCTGCTAGACGGATAACAAACGCTCCCCATAAGGATTGCGTGTGGATCATTTATAATTGTTGCGACTTCAGTTGACAAAATAGCGAAGTTATATTGAAAACGGTCTCATTTTTAAGATTCCGTACCACAGTCGGCAAAAACGGAACCCCTTATAAACTTTGCTGTCCGTCTATCTGTCTTTCCGTATGTCCGTCTGTCAAGAACCTTTTTCTCAGGAACGCGAAATCTAGCTGAAATTGATATCAAATACTCAAATCGCAACGCAATCTAAAGATAAGGCCATTTTTAATCCGTTTATGGCGCATATTTTGACGCTCACAAGGAAATCAAAACCTATAGAGTACTCTATAGGTTTAGGTCATGAAATTTGGCAAGAAGATAGATCTTATAGTACAATCTTAAAATTGGGAATTTGTAGTCTAATCATTTAAAAAAAAAAATTTGCGTTAAAAAATTTATAATTTCATTTGAAAAATTTACCGTGATTTTAACGTACATTGATGTATGGGAGAACATTTTTTCATCAACAAAGTTATGCTAATCCTTCAATCTTACTTGCTATAATTTTGTCAGAGTAATTTCATAATTTATAAACTTACGTAGGTAATGTGTATACTTGGAAAAAATCAAGACACGTACGGAACCCTCGGTGCGCGAGTCTGACTCGCACTTGTCGGGTTTTTTAATATAGCGTGACTTTCAAGTGCCTAGAAATAATTGAAGTAAAGATTTAATAAAGAATTTTATAATTATTATTCAAATATTTTAAAATAATCAGTATCTATTGACGTAATATGATTAATAATGAATGTCTAAAAAAGTGGTGCACCTTTTATATAAAATACTAACTCGCTACCGCTTTTTAAATGGCCCATACAGAGTTCTTGCTTTGAAAGACATTGAAAATGAATTCTTGCTTTCCCATACCTGTCAGTCGCTTTCATGAATACGAGACATTTTATAAAGAACGTTTGTGTCTATAAATAAATACCTGGAATACGTGAGTATATTTTTTCATTCAATTTTACAAATGCCAAAATCTTCCTAACCGCAATTTAAGCAACCTTTCAGTTTCTAATATTTTAAAGATACTGTGATATTTATCAACGCATTTTTACTGAAAGTTTACTGATTTAATACCTAAAGAAATAGCAATAATAGCTAAATAATAAACGTATTATCAATAGTAAAATATAGTAAAGTTGAATATTCCATTTTGTAGAATATCATCAACGGATGATATTCTACAAAATGGAATATTTAACTATATTAAAAAACAAAACAACTAAAAATTTAACAACAAAATGGCGTCTTCCATCCAACATTACTAAATGCATAGGTACTATTATTATTTATCAACATTTAAAATTATTCAATTTATTATCCCGTTCGCTACCGCCTCTGACTTAGACCACACACCATGCGAGATTAACGGTAAACAAAAAGATGCACCTTTGACATTCAACTTTGGAACTGCATACAACGACCCGCTTATCGCTCTCGCTACCTCGTCTATTTTAAATCATACAATTTTCTGTACTTCGATTAACAAAAACAGGTAAACCTTAGACATTACATTAAATGCTGGTATTTTGTGTCATGAACTAATGATTTAACAACCCATACATCATTTTATTAAGTACCCGCTACTGTTTTATGATTGCCGCAGGCTTTAATTAAAGATATACCTTACTGTTTGTGTGCCATATTCGTTAGAATATATCCTGTTGCTAATCCTTAGTGTCTATCTACACAGGGTGATCCAGAAGTGCATTGTCATATTTTATTAAGTTTTTTACTTTTATATATATACCCATTTATTTTTATGGTGTGCGTCATGCTTGGCGTAAATAAACTCTGTTTCTTTCTTTTCTTCTTTCTTTCAAATACAGAGAGGGCAACTTCAATATTAAGATAGAGACATTTTTTTCAATTGAGGTTTTAACATTTTGGTGTTTTATTTGGTGCGCAAGAGCGAGTGATAGGTTAAAAGGGGATGGCGGGGTCAAGTCAGCGAGCGAAGCGATCGAACAGACCCCACCATCTTCGTGGTCATTTTTTTTTAAACCACCCGTTGACACTCAAACAAATATTAGGTCGCTCAAATATTATGAAGCTTCTCATTTTGTACTTTAAGTAACTCAAATTAATGTTTGTAAGTTGCTGTTATGTTGATTTCTCGTCACTCGCAGTCAGTCGCTCACTTAGTAGGTAATACTATAATTTAAATTAATTATTTTTGTCACTTAAAACTTTTATACACAGTCACTCGTTTAAATACTACCCTAAAAATTATAGCCATTTCAAACTCTGGTTACTAGAGGACTTAACTCATTATTAGAGATCTTCCCAAACAGTTCGCTTCTTTTTTTTTACCGAACTATTTGCCATGAAATGATCCAAACACAATTAATAATGTTTGTGGCTCCAAAAAATCTCAGTCAACATTTTTAAACAAAGAAATAAATAAATAATCAGAAAAAATCTTTATTTCAGACAATGACAGACAGACATTTCACTGTTTGAATTTTTTTAAATTTTATTTTTCTACACACAACGTAATGTTTCATATAATATAAAATAAAAAACTATTGTATAAACACGTACTTTTTTTCGTGGATAGGTAAAATTAAAAAAAAACAATAATAGTTCAAAATTTTCCTTCGATATTCAAAAAAACTGTATCATAAAATAACTTTTTAATTTTCATAGCCCACTTTTACTTTTTAATTTATTGGCGCTTAAGCCCGCCACACCATATTCCCAAACCACTGCAACTCCTGTAAACCAGAATCAACAGTGGCAATCAACAGAAAAAATGCCGAGTCAATGAAGCTCGACGAGTCCCGGAGATCTGTCTTGGATCCCGCAACGAAATTAATCAGAATATAACAGCGGAGGAGTAAGAAAAAAAAATAGTTTCCACTTCCCTCCATAATAAGTAGGAGACAGAACAGAGCCAGGCCAAATAGGCACCAAGGAACCTATACAACTGGGTTAAGCCCAGTTGCCAAGCACCACGGATTAAACATTAACACTAATAATAATGGGTCCTAAATTGTGAGCTACTTTTAATTCCAGTAATAGGTATGCCAAAATCGCCTCTGGTTTCTACAAGGTCCGTATAGTAAACAATTTCAGGTGTAATCTAACATAATATTGAGTTCAGTTTGCCAAATTATTACAATGGCGCTTATAGGCTCATTGACAAAATGTAGAAAAAAAGTGTCATTGTCTATGATTCGCGCTCTAAATTTTCTGCCATACCACATATTTTTTCCCTGGTTGTGAGTTATTGATATACTGAACTCATTTTTCTACTTTTGTTTTATTTCAACTGTATGAGTAAAGATAAAATAGTGTAAGCAACGGTTTCTAATTATGTACCTATTAAAATACTCGTGTGATAAACCCACACTCGTGTTTTAATAACCCCTTTTATATGACCGTTGCATAAATTACTATTATTGTAGCCTGAGTTCAAATTGTGATGCTGCTCTTTAAGTATCATCATTATGCGCTATGCTGAGATCGTCGCAAAACAAGCTTTTCATGACATTATAAGAATCACCATTGTGAGATTTACGACCCTTTATACACGTGCGTACAAATCTTTTAAGTCCGCTCCCTCTTATGAACCTGTACTATGCTTCTCAGAAACACCACACGGCCGTTCTACTGGATTACTATCTATCATAGACAAGAAATGAGATTAACTAAACAACGGTGGAAGTGTGCTAATGTCTTCAAATATCGCTTCTGCTTATAATATCGCTTTACACTTAACGCCTAAACTACACTGCATTTCAGCAGTGCTAAGACACTCCAAATAATAATACTTTTTATCTTTGAAAGAAGACACTTCTTTTGTATATGAAAGAAGTGTTGTATTTTGAGTGAGATTCTCCATCCAAAAAATTGTGCAAGTGTTGTGTAGTCCGCTTCGTTTATCGCTCCCCGCTGCTCACATACACCACACAACATTGTTGCGAAGCTATGGGTATACCAAGGAATGTTTACCTATGAATCAGATTCTCCATCGAGTGGTTTAAAGTGTGCTAGACTCTTAGTCAGTCGCTTCCTCTCTTAACATCTCTCGTCGCTCCTCACACACACCACACAGCATTTCTGCAGGGCTAACGGTGTACAAAAAACGGGCACCTCTGACATTAGACACTAGAATTGCATCACAGTTCACCGTGGGAAGCTTACCTATAGACGCGTACGCCGCTGCGAGATAAATTGTATGGAGGAGGCTTTTTATGAGAATTTGTCGTCTTTTGCTGAATTAAACCTTTAAAAAGACCTTAACTTTTGAAAAGACAAGACAGTTTTTAGTTTTATACTTGTCGCACGATTTGGTGACTTAGGGCGGGTTTCTGAAATTGAGTATTTTAGTTATGAAAGTTTTGACTGGTTTTTAGGGTAGGTAAAGTAAAAAAAAAATCTCAACTTGAAATGCTAATTTCAGAAATCAGGGGTAAGTCTGCCTAACGTTAACCGGCTGATTCCAGCTATAGTGAGTTTTGATGAACACTAAAAAGTAGGATTCCTGCAAACATACAAAAGGCATTTTAGGGTACCACTTTACGGAACTTCACCATCGTTTTTCACATTGCTACAGACCCATGGATTAAAAGAAAATATATAAAAAAATGACTTCATCTTCCTACTTACAAAAATAAATTAAAATACAGCTGCTAATTAATTGTTATTATTTTAAAATTTAATCTATAAATTTGGAAACCGGGACAATGTTATTAATTATGTCACTATTTTGCCATATTGACCTTTCGTAAGTGGGTCATAAATTTTATAAATGAGGTGTTTTATATGTAAAACATTTTTCTAAAACTCATATCACTTAACCTTGAATACCGTTAAGGTGAAGGCCAGGATACATTTTAGGGTTCCGTACGTCCAAATGAAAAAAGGGGACCCTTGTATGAGTCGTGTCTGTCCGTCTGTCAAAGCCAATTTGCTTCGAACCTGCGGGACTTCTCTGACCTGATCACGGATGCGAAATTTAAATAAATAATTTGAATATGGCGGCAAATCAGAAAATTGTTGTTGTTGTGGTCTATACAATACCATGTTCAAAGTCGTCCAAAAAATTATCTCGTTTGGAATCCGTTGCACGCGAGTCCGTCTTGCACTTAGCTGTTTTGTTTTTTCTATTGTTTTAAAGTAATTAAAGGCATACCAAGAAAAGCGAAACTGCTTCCAAATCACTAAACTTTAAGACCACATTTTTTTTTCGCCAAATTAAGACTGTTGGAAACACCGGATGGCTTCGCTTTTCTAGGGCGTTATTCTTTATCTTACTCCGGAACACCAGCCCTGTGCTGCTGTATACAGGATGTTCCAGAAGCGTGTGGTCATATTTAAGGGAGGTGTTCTGTATCTGATAAAGAATAGGTATAAAGTTATTAAAAGTTACGAAAAAAACACTTTTAAAGCTGTCTTGAGTAAGTGGTGTTTGTTTTAGTTTAATCACAGATTCGATGACCCTGACTGCATCAGACTGCTTGAAAAGTTATTTTTGGAGCCATTTAGTCGTTTTCTGAGGTCGTGTATTTTGATAATGTTTCTTCACTGTATACATAACAGTTACAGAACGACACCCTTGAATATGACCATACTTCTGGAACACCCTGTAGTAGCCTCCCATTAGCTGCAATTAACTATTGTCAAAACAAATACTTATCGTTAGCGACATGTTTTTGAATAACTGGTTTTGTTTGTATCAACTATATCATTTCAGATAAAAAAGGGCATTTTCAGCTAAATGTTTCTTACGATAAATCTGGGGTAAGGGCTTGTATTTCATGAAGACTCAGTTTTTTTATGCTATCGGGTGTTTATAGCTGGTTGTATTTAAGGACGCGTTTACAAATGGGTAGGTAGTCAAATTATTACTTTTTTACACAAAAGTATGTTTATTAAATATTTTTTTTTGCATTCTTAAAATGTTTTTCCCAAGAATTGTTGATAAATGTGCATGGTACGATTCTGAACTATAAATATAATTTTAGATAGGTACTTACATTTTCTCAATAAATGTACCGAAGTAAAAAAAATCACTTCGGTACATTTATTGTGAAACTGTAACTGTAAACATTTATTGAGAAATTTATTGTAAAAAAACAATAAATTATTATTAGAACTAAATAACTTACTCCACACTATCCAGCATCGGCGCGAGCGTTTTGTCAGCCAAAATGCCAAGTCGATTCGAGACTACAGACCGCTACACTATGTACTGCGACCGAGGTACTTTGATACTTCATGACTGTGCTAAACTTCATTTTTGCACAGATTCCGCTATCGTACTTGAGGCGGATTTTACCAATGAATCTGAACGCGATCAGTACATCTAAACTACGTTCAAGAGCTGCTGCTGTCAGCGTCAATATTCCATAGAAAAATAATGACACTGACAGCTCGTAATATAAACGTGGTTTATACGCTGATCGCGTTCAGTTTCATTGGTTAAATTCGCCCTTATAACTTTTACTGAAAAAAAATGAATTATCATATTTTATTTTTTTTTTAATGAGAACTTAGCATATTAAATAAGCGTAGCGTAACGTGTTTTGTATATAAAATATGTAGCAGTTTTTGTTTTTATACTTAGATATTATGTATTGTGTTTTAAGGGCCTTAGTTGCTTAAAATAAAGGATAAATAAATGAATACCAATTCTATATATTTTTAACAATAACTTGAAAAACAACAACATCACTTCGGGCTGAGAGTGATCTAAAAAACTAAAGTACCTACCTACTTACCTACTTTTTATAGAGAAAAAAAATTGGAATAAGGCCATTTCGATATTATTTTTTTTAATCAGCAACTTTTCACCCAATTTTGTTTTGAACTCTGCTTTTTAGTTTCATTAATTTCTGCATATTTGCGGGTCAACGTAGGTAATAACTGACTTAGCAGCAAACACAAAATTACCAACGTCTTTTTCATAAAAACCTAAAAAGTCATAACTCATAAATATAATTTTGGCAGTAAGTACCATCCCGCAAACGCGCGAAATCCAATCAAAAGTATCAAGAAGTGTTGCGCCAATCACATTGTAAGACACACATTTACCGCCAAAGCCGTTCAAGCGGGCACCTGGCTTCACCATTCATTACTGTACCGTACAAACTGATGCACTCGTTGCTAGCTCGAAAAAATCTGTCTCGAAAAGCCTGAAAACTTCACTAAAAGCCTGTATCACTCATTTTAGTTCGTTATTTTGGGACCCGCTGTTCAATTTTGTTTGGCACTATCCCAACACTGTTAGTTGTCATTCGAAACTGACATTCGGGACTTGTGTTTTTTTAATTTATTTTGCCAGTGTTGTTTTTATTTGTTGCTGTTTGAATTTCGATCTTGTTTGCGGAAGGAGGTGAGTTGTTTTTTTTTACTTTTTATTTCATTTATTTGTCTTCGCATTTATTTTTATTTATTGTGAGCTGTCTTTTCAAAGTTCCGTATTTTTAGGAAATAATAAAAAATGATCGATAAAATTAGTACTCAGTATCACTAACATAAAAATACAAAATTACTGCCTTAACATCAAAATAATAAAGTACCTGTCTTAGTTTTCGGGAATATTATCAAAACGTATCCGATAAAATCACTACTAAGTACCTGCTGCTAACATAAAATGCAAAATACAACCCAACGCTAAAAATAATTGAATTCAATTTTCCGATGTTAACAATAGAATGTTTTTGTGTTAACTGTATGTGTGTTAAATCATTGATCAACTGTACAAAGCCTATCAAATTAATATCGCCAACAAAAAACTAATTGCGGTTTGGTTCTCGTCTGTTTGAACAAAAAAAACACGTAAATAGTTACAAAAAATCTGTTTTTGCGCTATGTTTATATTTTTTGCAAGTTATTATGCGTTTAACTTTGTTAGTTTTTTTGTTAGTATGAAGTAACGTGTTTGTCTGGGACTAAAGCAATTAATTAGTTCTTATATTTGTTTTAATTCTTCAAAGGCAAATAATGCATGTAGGTACTGTACAATTATTTTCTTAATTTCCCTCGGCAATCATATCATTTCCGAATACAAACGAATGCTAATTTCCATGTCCATCAATTATTAGATTTATCGTGTATAATAATTTGAGTTCAGAACTAAATAAGTACTTTATTGTTGTTTTGTTTTGATTTCGGTGAACTATCTATACATATAATAAAACTGTAGAAGACGTCAATTCTGTACATTGAATGAAAATAAAAAAAAATATTCCAGGGGTGCTTCATATAACCAGTAGAAGCCAAAAATATGTTTTTTTTTTTTTGTCTGTCTGTCTGTTGTTAATCTTTCACGCAAAAACCACTGGACGGATTTTGATGAAACTTTTTTTGTTGTATAGATATTAGTCCTCGCCAACATATAGGCTATAATTTATTTTGAAGATCTGAATACAAGACGTGGAACCTTACAAGCCCGGCTAATCTATAAGAGATATTAATATACCGCTGTAGGAATAGTTGGTCAACATGATGAGTACTGTCTGTCGACATAAAAAAAATGAAGGTCTAGAGCACCTGATATGGAACCCTTTCAGGGAGCTTAGCTATCGGCTATTTTAGTCAATTGTCAACAGATCTCATAGTCCGTTGGTATAAAGCCTGCCTCTCGAAAGACTTGGTGTGGGTTCGAATCCCACAAAAGTTGTACTTATTTTTGGATTATTTTTGTCTTATTTATTTCGTTAGTTTTTTATTCCTACCAAACCTAATATTTTCACATATTAATAATATGTTATTGCTGTATTTTGCATATTTTTTAGCAAATAACCTATTTTCTGTTTATATGTACCTATTCTGTTTTGTTCGCATCACGTTAAAAAATACAAAACTAATGTAGATAACATTTACACATAAACCTGATAGGAAATGTGGCAATCCAGAAGAAATCAACTTATTATCTACATGCATAGTAAGTACGGGTACGTATCTAAATGGTACTCGCAACGCCATCTGTTGGGCGAAACTGTACTTACTATCAACAGCATGAAAATTACAACAAATAATATTATTTAGTAAGATTCTTTTCATACTTACCCAGCGTTATGTGCATTTTTTTTTTTGAATTTGGTGCATAAAATAAAACTAAAATTGCTCCACTGACTTTGTTTTCATTTTTTTTTACTATTGATAGGAACGCGTTTGACTACTATCTCACCTGATGGTAAACGATGATGTGATCGAAGATGGAGCACGCTTGCCTAGAAGTAGCCTATTCACTCTTGACAAGACTGGGCAGTAGTGTCAGGCTGTAGCTATCAGGAAACACGGACTCAGTCAGGGATTTCCACTCCCTGGCTGTATGCACAATTAGTGTGTTTCCAAAACGTTTTGTTCATGTGGGTGTGATGTCCACCGTGTACCGGTGGCGCACCAGCGTACGCCTTGTGGTCCGATGATGGAACTTGGCTTGGCGGAATTAAACTATGCAATTCCGTTGCATACTCCCCAAAATGCAACCGATAGAAAACCGACATACTAGCAACTCGGCATCGATGCTTAAGACTTTGGAGCTTCGACTCGACGAGCCTTTCACCTCTTGGATTTATTTCCCAGGATCCCTCTTTTCAATTATTTTCTGTTTATTTTGAAACAAAACTGTTCAATTCCCAGTGAGCCGGTGATTTGTCGTGACCAGCCTAGGGCCAGAAATTATCGGTACGGGTTTCACACTCCAGAGCAACAAGGGGAACTGTGGATCCCTAGGCAATGACGCAACAGAAGAACTCGCGAAAAGAGGTTCCGAGATGGTAGTGCTGGACCCGTACCCACTCCTCCTTCCTTCTTTATTTCTTTCTCACAGTTTTGCACATAAATTCACCAGAGAACAACTGAACTTTATGACAACAAATGGTCACGGGTTACAGATTGCAGTGAAAAATGGCAGTGATATGTCTATACACGCGACTAATAAAACGACTTCTCACCTTAAGCTTAAAAATTACTCCAGTAATATTAAGGATTATTACGGGTCATTGCCCCTAAAAATTATTTAAATAAGCACCACAGACAGCCCAATTTACAGAGGTTGCTTCGACAACGAGGAATCAGTCGGCTACCACATCCTGGTCGTGGCTTCCCGACGTGAAAAAATCCTCGGAACGGTGAAGTCTGCAGGTTTTAAATCAATTCAAATCATTTATTGCAATCCATAATATACATATACAGGTGGTAAATATAGGTTTGTTAGTGCTAAGTGATTGAGCTGACTTTAATCTCAGATTATCACTCTTTTGCGGGTTGAGTATTATCGGTCGTCTCTCCACTCAACCTGTAAAGCACTCTGGTGGCTTCTGTACATTTGGACGGAGCTAGGCTTGCAAACTTAGCCAGGACACCTACGCACAATGGAGTCTCTACTCTACTCCACTCTATCCATTGTGGGGTTTTTTTATGGATGGGAAATCATCAAATGATTTCTTTCGCTCTGGCGCGCGTGGAACACAACGCTCCGTTGACCCCGGCTTGGTTGTTAAAGAACAGCTAGCCACCCAACGCTCGCCGTCCGCAGGCGCGCGCCTACGGTGGCCGAGAATCGCCCTGCGACTCCTGACGCCCGAGGCGTCTTCTTCTGTTGCGGCGGCTGAGGCGTGAGGTTTGCCTCTACCTCACGCGGCCCGCCTCTTCCTTCACTAGCATTACTGTTTCGCAAAAGGAGGTGACGGCTTCCCATGCCTCCTCGCTCTGGGCCATAGAGTGAACCAGAGCCGGTAGCGAGAGGTCGCCGCCACCGATCGCCTCGACGAGGACACGGCGGTGCTTCGCCCAAGCAGGGCAGACCTTCACCGCATGCTCCACCGTGTCCTCTGCGGGGGTTGACTTTTCTTCTGGTTGGTCTTCCCATGGACAAATTTATGTAGCTCTATCGCGAGTTAACAACCTTAGCATCATCATGTATCATCATTATAATCCCCACGTTCCTATACCAGCCTCATCCTGGATGAGGCTGGCGGTGACTCTTTCGAACAAATTCCTCAACCCTAGCTACGACGCTCCGTCAACTCGGGCCTGGTTGTGTTCAGACAGCGAGCCAACCAACGCTCGCCGTCTGCAGGCCCGCGTTTACGGTAGCTGGGAATTGGCCTGCGGTTCCCGACACCTGGGGCGTCTTTTTCGGCGGCTATAGGGAACTGGGAATAATTGTCAAATCGTGCTGTCATTAATTCTTAGTTCTGGTTCGGGACTAATCGTAAGTCCGTAGGTGATACGGAGTAGGAAATGCCCAACACTACGAAACTACGGACTGCGAGCTTAGAGAGTAGACCCCGAGGCGTGAGGTTTGCTTCTCCCTCACGCGGACCGCCTGAAATGAAGGAGACTCCACTAGCATTACTGCTTTGCAGAAGGAGGTGGCGGCTTCCCATGCCTCCTCGCTCCGGACCATGGAGTGAACCAGGACCGGTAGCGAGAGGTCGCCGCGGCCGATCGCCTCGACGAGGACATGGTAATGCTCCGCCCAAGCAGGACAGACCTCCACCGTATGCTCCACCGTGTCCTCTGCGGAGACTTCTCTTCTGATAGTTTTGGCATGACCATTAATAAAGCTCAGGGACAAACTATGAGTCGTGTTGTTGTGGATCTGCGGAAGTCCTGTTTCTCGCACGGTCAACTGTATGTCGCTTTATCGCGAGTAAGCAGCGTGCAAAGCCTGTTTTTACTTACTGATGAACATTACATAACAAGTAATATTGTTCACGAAGAAATTTTTAAGTGTTAACGTTCGTTCGTTCTTCGTAATTCTGTAAATCATGTCATAATCATGATGAGTACATACATATATTAGTGAGTTTGTGTACTTATGTACATGTATACTTAATCTTGCTTAATACGAAGTGCACGCGCGAACAAAGTCGCGGGCACAGCTAGTATAACAATAAAATACTTAATTCGGAATTCAAATTATTATACACGATAAATCTAATAATTGATGAACATGGAAATAAGCATTTCGTTTGTGTTTGGAAATGCAATAATTGCCGAGGGACATAAAGGAAATAGTTGTACTGTATTGTACCTACGGTAATCACCTTTATGGAACAAGTAATCCTAACTTAATATTAATAAAAATCCACTAGTGAGTTTGTTTGTCTGTCACGCTTTCAGGCCTAAATCGCTGAACCGGTTTGTTTTATTTTAGTACAGAGATAGTTGGGAAAATGGGATTCTGGAGACTATTATAAGCTAGTTAGTTATATTTATATTTCGTCTGAGAATCGAACTCGCGACCCTAATACAAAGAAGCCAATCACTAAATAACCACTGTACCAATAGATCAACAATAATTATTACTGCATACATACAGTTCCTGGGTTGCGGAATTTGTTCGAAAGAGTCACGGCGGCCCTGGAACGCAAAGGGCATTAGGAGGAACACGGATGGGTTTTAAATGTTAATAAGGCTGATTTCACAGTCACGCCGTCGAACTGCGCGTAGTACGCGCTTGACGCAAGGCGGACCTATGAGAAACGCGGCGCACTTCAACAGCGTGACTATAAAACTAGTGAATTTACAAACGCGCGAGTCTGGACGGCGTCGCTCGACGGTGCGACTGTGAAACTAGCCTTAGAGCGGATTTCACCAATAAAACTGAACGCGATCAGTACATCTAAACTGCGTCCAAGAGCTGTCAGCGTCAATATACCATAGAAAAAAAGTGACACTCACAACTCATAAACGTGGTTTATACGCTGATCGCGATCAGTTTGGCTTGGTGAAAATGGCCCTTAGAGTCTGACTGCCGAACAGATAGTCGATGGGGCCGAAAAGTTCTGGAGTGGCGATCGCGTACCGGAAGACGCAGCGTTGGAATGCCTCCCACAAGGTCGACCGATGACCTGGTGAGGGTCGCTGGTAGTCGGTGGATGTGTTGTAGCGACACTTGGGGGAGGCCTATGTTCAGCAGTGGACGTCTTTCGGCTGATATGATAAAGAGTCTGACACTCCCTTCTGCTCCGCCCAGAGCAGATTCCCATCCTTGAAAAAAACACACAGTTACAATCTCCTATTATCCAATTTACTTAACAACTATTACCAACAATAATAACGGCTAACAAGTCTATTATTCCCGTTAACTGTTCCAACCAAGAGTGCTTGTATTAAGTGCCTCAGCCGAGATACGAACCTGTGACCTATCGATCGAATCTTAAAGTGCCATTTTACTTCCTTATCGCGAGGGCACTGGAATCTAGATAGCCTATTTCTGAAATTGGCTTAGAATTCTGAAAATGTCGAGGCAAACCTGTACATAACGTGTAACAGAATAAACGCAATACCTCTTAAGGGGTCATTGTACTCATCATTACAACAACTTTTACTATGGGACCAACTCCGAAATCGCGCAAAAAAATCAGCTGTTCAATACATTTTGTCGAGTTATGCGCACAGAAATGTATGGAGCAGTCGATTTATTTTTTTATTTTACAGTGTTGATCGGTCCCATACTGAAAGTTGTTCATATCGATGAGTACAATGACCCCTTAAGAGGTATTGCGTTTATTCTGTTACACGTTGTATAATTCACTATGTTGAAGCTAACCCCAGCTTCCAGTTCAACTCGCTGGATGCAAGTTTTCGGTATGCAATGATGGTCACCCATCCACGGATTGACCTTGGCAGACGTTGCTTAACTTTGGAGATTTAAACGTGTGGCTGTTATTACTAATCTGTTTAGAATATATTGATTTATAATTCTTTCACTAATCATCATCTGCCTATCCTTTTCCCAACTAATATATATTGGGGTCGGCTCCCAGTCAAACCGGATTCAGCTGAATACCAGTATTTTACGTGGAGCGGCTGCCTACCAGACCTCCACAACTCATTAACTGGGTAACACGGTACTTCTTGGCAAGACTGATGTCAAATTTTCTGGCTTCTGACAATCCGTAACGACTACCGAAGATCTGACCGCCGGAGCAACGGCTCAACGTGCTTTCCGAGGCACGAAGGGATTTCGATATGTTAAGATGGTCACCCATCCACAGACCGACCTCGATAAGTAGTGCTTAACCTTGAAGACCCGTGCGGCTGTTATTATTTAGCTATGAGCTCCAAAGTTGTTTCACTTATGAGATTGACTTATCTTAGAAAAACCGGTCGAATAAAAACAACAAACTTGATTTGATTTATGATATGATACGACAATCTATGTCGTTGCAAATGCCGTATCGATCTTTAATACCATAGGCTGACTAAAAACAACTATAAACAACTGTAAACACCTATAAACAACTACAAACAACTATTAACAACTTTAAACAACTTTGAAATGGGAATATCAACAAATCAGCTGATACATATTTTGTTAGTCATTATTTTTATTTATTTAAGACACAACTATCATCACAGGCTTCCCTAATACTATTATTCTAAATACCTATACTAATATTATAAAGCTGAAGTTTGTTTGTTTGGTTGAACGTGCTAATCTCAGAAAGTACTGGTTCGAATTGAAAAAATCTTTTAGTCTTGGATAGCCCATTCGCAAGGTAACAGACATACAGAGTTACTTTTGAATTTATAAGTATAGACTAGCTTTGCCCGCGGCTCGGACCGCGTGGATGTCGGTTATCGCGTAAAAAAGTAGCCTATGTCCTTCTCCATATCTCAGGCTATATATCTGCCAAACTTCATGACGAACCCTTCAGCTGTTTTAGCGTGATTGCATTAAGACGGACAGAGTTACTTTCCGCATTTATAACATTCATATCAGCCAATTGCCGTCCACTGCTGAACGTAAGCCTCCCCCAAAGAGCGCCAATCATCCCGGTCTTCAGCAGTCCGCATCCATCCGCTGCCAGCCACCTTCTTCAAATCATCGATCCATCGTACCGCAGAACGTCCCACGCTACGTTTTCTAATTATTTTCGTTTCATTATACTACCAGTATTTTATTAATTGGCAACGACTTAAAAAACTCTTATAACACTTTAGAGCCACTCACTAAAATAATCGTCTCGCTCCAAATTAGATAATTGATTCGATAACAGTAAACTGAAACCAAAAGTGAGTTAATAACAGTATCGTACTGAATACCGGTTCGACACTTATTATTATTTTATATTGTATTCCGCAAAACGGAGCGAAAACGCTTTGTTTCTATAGCGGTACTAGTTTCTGCCAGCGTCTTGAATGTCGGAAATTATTTCAAGGAAACATAGCCCTGCCAAGGTTGCGGAATTTGTTCGAAAGAGTCACCGCGGCCCTGGAACGCAAACGGCATTAGGAGGAACACGGATGGGTTTTATTCAGTAAGAATCTGACACTCCATTCCACTCATAATTAACTACCCTATTAGCGACAAAATTCTCGTCAAGCGTCCGACTCCTTAATTTCGCACAGTCAAGGCTAATTCAGTTAGTCTGAAGCTCACTCAGTTATTTAAGAGTTGGAACCATAGAGTAAAATGGCGGCGGTGGCAGCGACTAGGGAATACGTTTTTTTTTCGAGAGTTCAAAACGTCCGTATGAAAAAACGGAACTCTTATGGAATCACTCTTGTGTACTGCTGGTCCTGGTAGTAGCAGACATTTGCCAGGGTTGCGGATTTTGTTCGAAAAAGTCACCGCTTCCTTGGAACGCGAACGGCATAAGGAGGGTTTTAGTCAAAAAAGTAAATAGTCCCGGGATAAAAGCCCTTTCGCTATTCCAGACTATAATTAGCTGTGTTATCCAGAGGCTCTAGAGTGCCATATATAATGTGCCATTCAATCATGTGACATTTCGTCATTGTGCCGATAGTCGTGACGGCTAATGGCATAATTGCCAAGAGCCTCGACCAACATCTAAAGAGGCTCTATGTATTTGAGCAGCTAGATCAAGGGCTTGATTCAGAAAACAGAACTCCTGGAAACGGCGCGTATTGTTTGGAGGTTCCTTTCTCAGGAGCCCTGACCACCGGGAGCTTTTAGTTCCCGATACCGGTGGGCTACTATTTTCTTCTTTTTTTTTTTTGTTGTTGTTTGTTTGTTTGTTTTTTTAATGTTTTTGTTTTTGTTTTGTTTGTTTTTTATGTATTTTGTGTTTTGTTTATATTTAAAAATGTAAATAATAATACAACGTGTAACAGAACAAACGCAATCCTACTAATATTATAAATGTGAATGTTTGTATGTTTGTATGTTTGTATGTTTGTGTTTCAATCAGGCAAAAACGGCTGAAGGGATTTGGATGAAATTTGGCACACATGTAGTTCATATCCTGGAATGAGACATATGCTACTTTTTATCCCGGTAAGTGGCATGGATCAATGAAGACTGAGGAGGAAGTGGAAATTCAGAGCCGCTGCTGCCTTAGTACTACAGATTTACAAGTACCAGGAGACCAAAAACATGAAGTACCAGGAAACCAGAAACATGTCATAGTATTTTTTGGGTTGGTTAGGATAGGTGTAGGGTAGGTGTAGGGTATGTGCTGGGTAGGTGTAGGGTAGGTGTAGTGTAGGTGTAGCGTAGGTGTAGGGTAGGTATAGGGTAGGTGTAGAGTAGGTGTAGGTAGGTGTAGGTATGTGTAGAGTAGGTGTAGTAACAATACAAATCAAGAAACCTTCCTATTTCCGATTTTCACGCGGGCGAAGCCGCTGGTAGAAGCTAGTACCTCATAAGGGGTCATTGTACTCATCATCAACTGCCCCATACATAAGTGCGCATAACTTGACAAAATGTACTGAACAGCTGTTTTTTTACGCGATTTCGTGGTTGGTCCCATATAAAAAGTTGTTCATAATGATGAGTAAAATGACCCCCTAAGAGGTATTGCGTTTATTCTGTTACACATTGTATATGTATATGTCGCAGGCAACTAGCTTAATTAGTTTCATTAAAAGTCTAGCCTTTTCATTGAACTGCGCCGTTTAATCAGCGACATAAGTGACATGGGCAAGTCATTAAACGAAATTGAGCAAAAGATGTCACTTAGGTTGCTGAAAAATCGGCACATTTAAATGAAAAGGCTAGGCAGCCAATTAAACGGCTAATTAAGCTAATTGGCTGCGACATATATAAAAATGAATAAACGAAATAATTATGTACAAGTAAGCTAAATTGAGTACTTAATAACAATTATACTAATAATCTCGAAATTATGCACAAACGCGTATAGAAACAAAATAAATCATTGGGCATCAAAAAACTCATCCACATCGCTGTCAATGACAAAAGTGCCCAGAACACTGGCAAGGCCAAAGCAAAGCCCTGCTCTCTGATCACGAGAACAATCGACAAGTTGTTTGCTGATGTCCCGAACTCGGTGATGCCTATAATAATATTATAAACTGAGGAAGGAAATAGATACAAATGTAAATAATATCTCTTCTATAGAACCCCGAGGCCATGTTTCAAGTACATTTAATCACTACATTAAGTACTGCAGGTAAAAATAATCAATTAATAAATTATCATGACATCTAACGATATAAACCCATAGATATTGCCACCGGGCATCCGCTCTTGTATCTAAAATTAATATCAAATCTCTTGCATATCTTTTATTGAAATCAAATTCCATCATAACTTATATTACAGAGATGTAAAATAATGGCGATTAAAATCTTAACTAATAATATTTATTTTTTTACTATTGATAGGCACGCGTTTGTCCACTATCTCACCCGATGGTAACCGATGATGTGGTCGAAGATGGAGCACGCTTGCCTAGATGTAACCTATTCACTCTTGACTTAAAGAAACCCAGGTTGTAGCTATCAGGAAACGCAGACTCTGGCAGGGAATTCCACTCCTTAGCTGTACGCACAATGAATGTGTTCCCAAAACGTTTGTGCGTGTGGGTGGGATGTCCACCATATACCGGTGGCGCATCGCCGTACGTCTTGTGGTTCGATGATGGAACGGGCTTTGATTATAAATGCGAAAGTGATCCGAAACGTACCAATTTTGATGAATTTTAGGGTAAAACCAGATCCGTGGACCCTTCAGACGGTTAAAGGCTAATCAATGGGAAAAGTGCTCAAAACACTGGCAGCACAGACTCGTTATAGCGTCAACAGAAATACATCATCTGTGAAAATTTCAACTGTCAAGCTATTACGGTTCATGAGATACAGGCTGGTGATAGACAGACGGACAGACAGACAAACAGACGGACAGCGGAGTCTAAGTAATAGGGTCCCGTTTTTACCCTTTGGGTACGGAACCCTAAAAAGAAAATTGTATACAGAGAAAAGAGCAGAAAGGTACTGCTTATTTCAATAGAAATTTCTTCCAGCAGACCTGCGACAAAAGAGTGGGATAAGGTAGAGTGGAAATACCATCTTTCGCCGAGTTCCATGGGCCGCTTCTTGTGGATAAGACACGAACGCAACCCTACGGAAAATACATAGTTGCAGGATATAACCGAGAGCTATAATTAGGCAAAACAATTAATGAATCAGTTGCTGTTAAAATGTTACTAGCTCTACGAATTGCACCGTAAAACAGTACTTTTGGTAATTGGAATCTAAATGTTAACGGCTTAGTAAGACTTTAACGCAGAAGTTAATTAGTAGTAGGAAATGCTATAAACTGAAAACAGTGTCCTTCATCAGTGGGGTTATTTGAAAGTAGGCCAGCATATCTTGGGATCCGCTGAGGGTCTGGTCAAGGGACAGACTGTCAACTGTAGCTGAAGGCCAGTGGCGGCGTTTGGCCCAAAGTAGACGTTGGCGACATCAGCATTGCGAGGCCCTTTTCATTTCCAAGACAAAGAATTTTTTAAAAATATCTTAGTTTTATCCCGCAGTTATTGGTTTACACAGATTTTTTAAAAATGTTATGGCATAGCAAACACAAGTCGCTTTAATTGACATAGGTAACTGAGAACGCAGAAAGAAAAACTCTCTTGGCTTATTTACAGACCTACTTGAGACGCATCTCCAGTTGGTCTGTGAGAAGTTTCTCTCTGACGACGCCTGATGCCTGATTACTATTGATGTGAGCATGATTCTCATCATCATCATCATATCAGCCAATTGCCGTCCACTGCTGAATGTAAGCCTCCCGTCTTGAGCGGTCCGCATCCTTCCGCTGCCAGCCACCTTCTAATCATCGATCCATCGTGCCGCAGGGCATCCCACACTGACACTACGTTTGGCCATACGCGGCTCCACTCTAACATGATTTTTCTTCTTCCAAATAGTTCTATGCCGTTCATGGATTTTATTAAATAAGTCCATAAAAACTTGACAAAGTTTCTTGCGAGGCCCCCTTGGGTGCGTCAGCGGTCGCCGACGTCGCCGACGGACGCCTAGCGCCGCCACTGCTGAAGGCTACAGTAGGTACAGAATTTTTGGGATGCATGAAAGAGCCTTCTCGTGTAGTGCAATTTGTTCCATCAGGCACTTAACTCAACCGAATCCTCGGCGCATCCTGGACAGTCTCACCTAATACATTATGAGACTGACCAATCCTTCCCTTGCGGTGGTAGAGCTAAAGCCCGCTTGATTCGCGACCATCCTCTCACTGGAGTCCGACGTCAAGCAGCCTGCTGTGTTTCGTCGATGCGTGGGAGTACCAGTGCCTCAAGGCATCTTCCGGGTACGCTCGCTCCATCATAGACCTCATCCATCGCTTTCCATCAGGCGTGATCGAGGTCAAGAGCTAGCCCATAACTCAATAAAAAAGGTGATTTTCGAAACGTCAGATATGTATGAGATTAACAAATAAACGTTGCAGTTGTCGTACTGTCACGTGATCATCATCATCTGCCTGACTTTTACTGACTAAAACCCACCCTTTGTTCTCCTAGTGCCTTTCCTTCCAGGACCGCGGTAACTCTTTCGAACATATTCCGCAACCCTGGCAGTTGGGAAAATGCTAGGCAGATGATTGGGGTCGGCTTCCAGTCAAACTGGATTCAGCTGAGTACCAGTAATTTACGTGGAGCGGCTGCCTACCAGACCTCCACAACCCATTAACTTGGTAACACGGTAGTTCTTGGCAAGAAGACTAGTGGTCAGATTTTCTGGCTTCTGACTATCCGTAACGACTGCCAAAGATCTACCAATGTCAGCCGGGACCAACGGCTTAACGTGCTCTCCGAGGGATGGGTGACCATCTTGACATACCGAAACTCCCCCGTCTTGGTATGTCAAGGTCACCCATCCACAAACCAACCTCGACAAGCGTTGCTTAACCTTGAATATCGACCCGTGCGGCTGTTATTATTTAGAACTCAATGTCACGTGATCAATCCCTGTATAATTTAGCATTTCGAAAATCACATGCGTTGATAGAATGGTACTTTATCTGGGAAATGACTTTTGCAATTGGTGACATCAAATATTTAATTTACTGAAGTAAGTGCCACCAACTCTAGCAAACTGCTTGAAAAGTCATTTCTTCGGAACTTATTAGTCGCTTTTTCTAAACACCACCCACCATATACCTACCCATCTATTAACCCAAAGACTATAAAACCACATTCTCTATATTGTATTAACCTAACTAAAAAACCGGTCCTAACTAACCACCGGTCAAAGAAAAACCACTCGTTCGTGTCCCAAGTATCTTTTTACATCAAAAATCTTTGCTCTCAAAGTAAAATTCTTAGTCCGCTGGGAAACCAAACGACTCTACTGAGTACGTGACAATTGGCTGAAAAGACACAATTTTCTCGCAAGGAATCTCAACTTAATACTTATAGTTTTTCAATACGAAATGAACGGTTGTAAATTGGTAGTATCCCCTCATGACCTGCCTTCTTTGCGACCGGTTGAAAATCCAGGTGAAATCTTTGATCAAGCTCGTGTTAGCTAATATCATTAATATAGGTACACGTTATTATGATACGGTAGATACTCATGAAAATCTATATAAAATTAATAAATAGCATTATGAAGAGCGATCCAGGACCTTTTTTTATGTATGGAAAATCATCAAATGACTCCTGCCGCTCTGTGTGGAGGGGGAGGGAGTGTCAGACTCTAACTGACTAAAACTCATACGTGCTCCTCGCTCCTCCCTTTGCTTTCCAGGTCCGCGGTGACTCTTTCGAACAAAATCCGCAACCCTGGCAGGCTTTGGCCCCAGACGGGCCCCTTCTACTAAGCTACTATCGGACGGCGAGCCAACCAACGCTCGCCGTCAGCAGACCCGAATCCAAGACCTACGCAGTTAAAATGAAGGGGCACACTGCCGTCTTTTATTTTTTTACCATTCAATAAATAATAAATAAATAAATATCTGTGGACAACTCACACACGGCCATCTGATCCCAAGCTAAGCAGAGCTTGTGTTATGGTAACCAGACAACTGATATACATACTTATATAATTTATAAATACATACATATTATAGATAAATTACACCCAGACACAGAACAAACAATTATGCTCATCACACAAAGTTTGTCCTGAGTGGAAATCGAACCCACAACCTCCGGCTTTGCAGTCAGGGTCACTAACCAACAGGCCTGTCGACCATTATGTGGGTCCCAGAAAAAGTCCGGCAGCATCGTGGTAGACCCAGGAACAGGTGGCGGGATGAGCTTGACGCCTATCGACAGGATTGGTAAACATTAGCCCAGAGCCGGAAAGAATGTCAGGAAGAAAGGGAGACCTTTGCGCTGCAGTGGGATGGAAAAGGCTAAAAAAAAAGTCATTTGGCGACCGCGACGTGGCCGGACAAGATCACGTTTGCGGGTAAAATGTGGTCAGATCGGACAAGATAGAGAGGTTTTGCCCAGCAGTGGGACACCATAGGCTAGGAATTAAAAAGGCCGATAATGTGAACTACAACAACAAAAATACCGCAACAAAATTTTCAAAAACTCATAGACAATTTCGTAAACCCATAGTGAGCTGAATGTAATTCACGCCCAATTTATTGTTGCTACAAGCGGATATGAGCAAATTCGTTCAACGTACATTTAATTTATGTTTATTAAAATGCAATAATGAGCAGTTGCAATCAACCGACCTGATTATGTACGCGGTACCGTCAGCAACGTAAATTAGTACAGTATTATTATATTTAATTAGGTACACATACAAAATCAACCTTCTTAGACTTCTCAACCACGATCTGCTTCCTTACGAACTTAAACTAGTGCGCACTAGTAGTAAATCAGTACAGCTGTAAGTTGCGAGCTTTAATTTCTTTGCCATCGGTACCAATTTAGGGACAAGACGATAAATGAGTGTGGAGCCATGAAATCAGCGAATTATTTCTTTGTTTTTTGTATTTACATTATTTCGTCACAATTTCGTAATTTTTATGTGTCAAAAGATAAAATAACAATATTTCAAACGCTAATACCTATAGCGATTGGAATAATGTTCTTATAATCTTTTTATACTTATCAACTAACAGCCATTTTATTTTATGTGTTAGGAACAAAAGCCATGAATCCACTACACTGATATTTTTTGCCAACTTATTCAAGACACTGAAATTACTGTTTGTGATTCACTGATGCCCGGTTTCTAAAGTACTTTATCGGTCGTTTATCTGTCCGTTAACAACGCCATTGGTTGGTTAGTTGTTAACGGGCGGTTTTAATAAAATCACAACGAGGTAATCGCTTTGATACGAGAAAAAAGATAAGAGTACCATAAAAGTATAAGAAAAAATAAAATTTTCCAGATCGTTAAGGAAACAACAATATAATAAATCATTCTTATTTTATATGTACATGTTTAATCTTGCATTTTATTAATTCGTAAAGTTCCAATGTTTTAAAGAAAATGTCAAATATTTTTGTCCGTTTACAAAACCAAGGCTGCCGGTACTTGTACATTGTCATTATCTGGATCAGGTTTTAAAAGATTAATTATATGCACCCAGATTTTGTAATGAAACTGTAATTTAAAATGTATCTGTTGATTTGATTTACCAGTTTGCTCGAACCAACAGAAATAAACTCGTTGAAAAATTTAACAAGGTGATTTAAAGGACGACAGTTAAAATAAATTAAAAAATTATCTGTTGTCTGTGATTGGCAAAGCAAACAGGAAAGTGTTCTACAATAAATTAATTAATTCTCTGTCACTTGACTTATGGATTTATGCATCAATGTCTACTTCACAATCTATACTATTCTACAATCTACTTATTTACTACAACTGCTACAGGGGCGACAATAATAAATATTTGAAGCTGTTATTATAATTACTATAAAACTTTCATAGAAGTTTAAGATTAAAAATAATTCCGAAGAAAGTAGGGATCTAACTAGTTAGTCTACCACTATGAATATTATACTGTTTTACAACAAAATTCATCTGGTTTAGAAAATAACTTTAATTTCAGAAGTCGGTGTCTATATGAAAAAAATAAAACCAGAAACACCGACTATGGTAGTGTTTTTTTTTTTTAAATAATAATAATTTATTTCTAGGATTGCAAAGTTTACAAATGTTGCATTTATATATGTTTAGGTTCAATTATACAATAAAGACGGGTTAAGTACTGTTCTCCTTGATAGGCTTAAATATAGCCTGTGTTAAGGAGAGACAGTGCCGGTCCCCTGATTGGCGGATTATTATAAAAATAGTGTGTGCTTAATATAATATTTGAAACAACACCTGTTTATGAGTGTAGTTAATATACAATAGTTATTTTTAATATTATTTATACAAAACATACTTATCTAGATTGTGTGTGTTGTGTTTTGTTTTTTATGTTTTTATTTACTTAGAGGTCATTTGTATTTTTTTGTTACAATAAAAAGTGTTTTAAACAATGATTTCAAAGCCAGTGACAAAAAAAAAATATCAGCACAAACCCCTTAAATCATCTAACCCGCCTACTTTCTAGCCACTCCACACCTTGACAGAACAGCTCAACAAATAAATTGTTTTATCGGCAATCCGGCGATGTCGTCTCCGCGCCATTATTGTTCTGCGTTACGATTATTCCGATTCTATTTCGATACAAACGAGCTGTCGCAGTTACTTACTATATTAGTTCTAATGTCTTCTTTTGCCCTCTTTGATGGAAAGTTATTATTAGTACCCGAATTAAGTCGGACAAGGTACTTCTTCTGTGATTTATTGATTGGCTTTCGAACTTCATATCTTGTTTCCTCTCGCAACTATCATCCGTAACATTAAATAATTGCTTGAAAAGTTGATCAAAACGTTTCACGTGGAACTAACAGGAATTTTCTACTGTTTATTCTACGGACCATTTCTTTTCAATCCTCAGCTGCGTCCCAAAACCCAGCGTTGAGTTCCACCTGCCAAATTTTCTCCTCCATATGTAATTTTAAATTAGGACTGCCAACTGTTCACCTATAAATCCGTCAGCCTTTCGCCTTTAAACAGAAGTAACTATGCACAAAGCGTCTTCTTCATCGACTGGACAAAGGCAGCCAGCAACACTGCATCACTGGACACTGCTCGCTAAACAATAACTTCCACACCATAGACGTAATGGAGTCCTCTGTATAGAGCATACATCGATACTTGAATCATCAGTTAACGTAAGGGACATTTACCCTAAGTGCCAAAATGAACCTTACAGTGATTACTATAAGTGGTATTTATGGTATCGACATGGAGACGGTTGCGCAAGTGCTTAACCGTTAAGTGCACAGGCGTCACCAAAATTCGGAAAGAAACCCTCGGATCACCGAATTTTCTTGCAGACATCGCGCGCACACTAGGAGGCTTAATCTGCTTCTGGAGGGAGGAAGACAGGCTGAAATGATGGCTGCCATGGTCGATGCACAATGGTCCACCATGAAGACTTTAGTATGGAAACTAAATCCTGATAGAATTTCAGTGGCAACAGTAACAGCGCATCTCCTGGGTTCGCTTGTATAGTAGACCTAATCCACCGCTTTCCAATTGGCTCGTTACGAAATTAAACCCCCCAAAAGCTTTCCTTTGTGTCAAGATAAAGGTAGAATAGAAGATAGTAGTTTTACGAATGACTGGGATCAGTAAATCTCATTCATTCGTAGCAAACCACTATCTCCATATAATTTCCAGTACACACAGAAAGCGAAACACAGCTAACTACGAACTAAATACTTCACCCAGTCTTGTGGCAACTAGTAAACCACTACAAAACGTTGGCCACGCACGAGAAACTTGCCAGTACTTTCTAGGTTCAAAGACCTAGCTTTCTCGTAGGTCTAGTGATGCTCTCACGATGCCTAGGCTAGATATCTTCACGACAATGTCTGCGCAGACGCGGTAAGTAGGTGCGCAGGACTCATTTTGTAGAAAAGTTATAGTGTCGTGTGTTGAATTAGGATTGGAATAAAATTAAGAGGGATGCATAAGTGATTATGAAATCGTAAGAACTATAATATAGTTGCATGGAATGAAGTTTAACGAATCCAAGAATCATGAAAATCGATAGAAAAAATTATCGCTGAACAAACAGAAGTCGGTTAAAAACGAAATAGATATTTTTATTTTGTTTTTGTTTTGTGTTTCCTGTAAACGTGTTGTAACTTTGTGCTAAATAACTGCATTTTCTTTATTTCTATTAAGTAAAACAAAATAAGTATTCTGACTAGGAAGAAAAGAATCAAAGTCAGAGAGAAAAGGGATGATTGTTGATTAAAAAAAAAACCAACTACCAAAAAAAAAGCACTACAAAGTACAAAATAACTTTAATTTCGGAAGTCGGTGTCAAATAACTAAGAAGCAACCAAAAACACCGACTACCGAAATTAAAGTTATTTTGTACTTTGTAGTGTTTTTTTTTTGGTAGTTGGTTTTTTTAAAAAAGTTTTTATTTTTCACTTTTTAGATCATGATTTTTCCACATTTTTTTTTCCAGCTATTTGGGTTTAAAAACCAAACTGCTTAACTGATTTTGATAAAATTTTAATTGGACCAATCGAGAAGTATATCTTTTCAGATAAAACAAGAATTTTTCAAATCGGTTCATAAATGACGGAGAAGGTAACAAACACAAAAAAAAAAATACAATCGAATTGAGAACCTCCTCCTTTTTTGGAAGTCGGTTAAAAAATATGATTCTATTTAGTCCGTCAGTCAGATTATCGAAAAATATTGAATACGTATTTTTTGTTTTATCAAATCAATAATGCAAGCTTGTGACGTCGCTTTTCGGTAAAAAGTGTACTGAAATGTGACGTCATACGAGTTTTCAACGTACTGTATCGTCTTCATTTTTTGTTTACTTGAAAAAAGAAAAAATAACATGACCATTATTTTTTGGAAATCTATCTGACAGACTACATAGATTTTTTTAATCATCTACGCTATTTCATCGATGAAACAGCCGGTCGATTCTAAGAAAAACTTACCGTGAAAAGTTATGCGAAGTGTCACCTAAATTATCATTTTCATATCGCTACTGAATAGCTCTAGGTATTACTGAACCCGATCAAAGTGATCAAAGAGCGGTCAGTGAAAGTTTTCACAATAATGGTGACCGTTTCATTGGTGAAATTCGCCCCCAGAGGTCACTACCAACAGAGGGAGTTCATCTTTATCTTTTACAGCCTTCGTTCAAAATAAATTCGTTTATATTGAACAAAATTACGTCGGGAAAGTGTCCACGTTTGCACAGATATTGTCTATATTTGACACTATGAAATATACAAAACAGGATAAAAACATCAACAACCTCAATTTATTATGAACCTTTATTCTCGAATATTAAGTTTAGTTTCGATTCCGATCGATTTGTATTACTTCTTGGCTACGGTTGGACGTTCCTAATTTGAAATAAGACCACACTTTTATTAAAATTTGTGGTCTTATGTTTTCTGGTCGTTTTTCAAGTGCTAATCGGACATCCAGTATATTTTTGATGGAAGTTTACAGCAAATGAACATTTGCAAAGCCGAGTAAAGCCATGTTTTAAGTCTAAGTAAAGTAATAAATTAACATTTTTTTTTAATTAACTAGATAATGAATAGTTTCAGAGACAGGCATTAATTGGTTCCCACAGTAAGGTTAATGATCGGTACGGTACCACATAAAACAGGAGTACTTACATACAATACAACTATTTTCTTAATAACCCTCGGCAATCATCGCATTTCCGAATACAAACGAATGCTAATTTCCATGTCAATCAATTATTAGATTAATCGTGTATAATAATTTGAATTCAGAACTAAGAACTCTATTGTTGTTTGTTTTGATTTCCGTGTAACTATGTGACAATAAAGTACTAAGTTCTGAATTTAAATTATTATACACGATAAGTCTAATAATTGATGGCGAATATGGACATGCAAGTTTGTATTCGGAAATGCGATGATTGCCGAGAAAATAGTTGAACTATCCATTATGTAGCTTATTATGTTTGTGCTAGCGATTGATTTCCATCGTACCGCAACTCCTGTGCCTCGTAAAGCATAGCTGTTGGTCCTGCCTGTCTTTAGTATGGAATTTAGTCATCACGGGTAATTAAGAAAGAAGAAAACGGAAGAAGCCAAAAAGTCTGACAATCAGACTTTCCAAGGGGTACATAATTATAACCCAGTTACTGGGATGTGGAATTCAGATAGGCAGTCACTCTAAGTACCTACCTAAAATACTGGTATACATTCTGTATCCGAGTAGACTAGAAGCCGACCCTATCATAGTTGGGAATCTTTGGTGTCACAAGATAATAGAAAATACTCTTTATTATTTGTACACCTTAAAAGTTACAGATACATCATATTATGATATTATCCGCAAGTGAACCAAGGTTACCGAAATAGCCCGAAGGATCGCCAAACTGAAGTGGCAAAGGGCAGGGCACATTTTTTTTTATTTTTTATCATTACATATATCTACTTTCATTTATGTACATAAACGGAAAAATACATATACCAATAACACAAATTTTCTCCCCGTAATTTCTATACTTTCAGCACGTTCGAACCTACCTCATTATTTTATTAAGGAAGGCTTCTTTCCAATGTTTTTCTTGATCATATTATTGGTATTTCTCCACGGAACGTAGTTACAAAAGCTGTCAGTTTCTTATGATGATTGACTTCGATTAATAACTGGAAAACCACCGGGGAGTTCGTTGTGTGCTCGCGTTTCTTGTAACTTGTTCTGCTTTTGAGAAATGGTCAGTTTTTTTTCTTGTGCATTCGTGTTTTGGGAAGTCGTGGAGATATACATAAATGTTATCGTCGGTAAATAAGGAATGTGCATGTAAAAAGTATTTATTGTCTCCTCCGAAGTCTTGCTGTTCTAATCGGCAAAAGTTTACGCTTGCCATCAGGCTTAGGTCTACCTGCCAGTTTCATCATATTATAAGTAAGTTACCACCGAAGAAAGATATAACCTACCGGTATTTATTTTTTACTATTAATAGAACAGAATACTCTTTATTATGTACACCATATAAGTAACAGAAAAGATAGATGCAGAAAACATTACATAGGGTGACACAATGGGCGGCCTTATCGCTAAAAGCGATCTTTAAAAGACAACCCTTGGATGGATTTTGAAGACAGAAGGAAAGACCTGATAGTAAGCGATGATGTGGTCGAAGATGGAGCACGCTTGCCTAGAAGTAACCTATTCATTCTTGACTCAACGACTCCCAGGTTGTAAGCTACTACGATATATAGACTGGCAGGGAATGCCACTTCAAAGCTGTACAGCGTAAACGTTTTGGGAACACATTCATTGCGTGTGGATGGGATGTCCACCATGTGCCGGTGGCGTACCGCCATTCGTCTTGTGCTCCGATGATAGAACGGGCCTGGCGGAATTAAACTATGCAATTCCATCGCACACTCCCCAAAATTCAACCGACAGGCTAGCAACTCGGCGTCGATGTTCAACACTTTGGAGCTTCGACTCGAGCCTATCATTGCCGATGATCCTCTTGTATCCATTCATGTTTTATTTGTAAAGTGCTCATTACCTACCGACTCAACCTATTTATCCATGTAATGGACGTATGAATGCCTCCCGTAACACAGGTTTTCCTAGCATAGGGGTCATTGATCATGTTTTTGTACCCTATTTTGTTCCCTATTAAATGTTACCTGTAATTGTGTCATCATCCTCATCATCATATCCTTCGAAAGACGTTCACTGCTGGACATAAGCCTCCCCCAAGTGTCGCCACAACAACCGGTCCTGTGCGTCTCGCATACATCGGCATCGGTGCATTGTGTACTTTTGTCAAATATATTTAATTATTATTTATATGCTGTATTTGTTGATAAATCCCTGTAACACCTGAAGGGTAAGCAGAGAATTAGGTACTTACAGCAAGCACGGTTCGCCAGTTAAGTTTTTCTTTATGAATAAAAAAAACCGGTCAAGTGCGAGTCGGACTCTCACGCGCAGGGTTCCGTAACATAAACAGAAAAAAAAAACACATTTATTGTACTGTAATTGTTTACTTTTTTATTATTTGTTGTTATAACGGCAATAGAAATACACTCTGTGAAAATTTCAACTGTCTACCTATTACGGTTCTTGAGATAAAGCCCGCTGACAGACAGACAAACGGACGGACAACGGAGGCTTAGTAATAGGGGTCCGTTGGTTGGCTTATCCTTCTTTACTTGCAAATAACAAAACATTAAAGCAATAGTGAGCAATCGAGGTAGGCAATGAACCGTGATTCACAGGCTCACAGTGCGACCTTCGTTGACAAAGAAAGTGACTAAACCCTGATAGTAGTGTTACTCATTAGTTTATTATTAATTTGTAGGTATCGTATGTATGTTTAACCTTCTCAGGTGGAATTCCAACAGTGTTCTAAGAAATAAGCGGTCTTTTTTTTGTTGGGACTCTCCGTTACCTGTACCTATGATTTAAAAGTTAAGTGAATGATTTAACTAAGTGCTATTATAACTATTCAATGCTCAAACAGTGCCAACTATCAGAAATAAGAAATCTGCAAATTTCATGAAGTTCATATGAAAAACGCACACGGTACAAAGAAATAACAAAAAAAAAACAAATCCTAAAAGTGCCTGCCTGTCTAGAAATGATCTAGAAAAGTTTCAAAGCCATTTCGATAGACAGCAAGATTAATTTTCCCCTTTCTTTTTAATATTGCCAAGGGAGGCCAGTTGAACTGTCAGCATTTTCTTTGAAAACAGACCTACAAATTTTTATTTAAAAAAATACAATTTACAGGCACTTTTCAATTGTTAAAATTGCTCATTCACGGACAAAATCTAAAAATTATTTTAATAAATGTTACATTGATTCATGAATATCAGGTTGACACCTAACAGCAATAATATGAGGAACTGCTCCGTCAAACTACGTGACTACGTCAATCATGCACATTTAAGTATAATATTTTTATCAGCGACCTCGGCTCTCGAGGTAAACTCGCGGTTTGTGGGCATGCAGACTATCTAGTACCTTTTTAAAATAGCTTTTTTAGCTTCATACCTACAGCCTTGAAGTTCAAAGGTTTTTCCAAACCATTCTGTGGTTAAAGTCGAAATAAAAATGTCATACGCTGCTCTTTTTTAACCGACTTCAAAAAACACTTCAGTATTAGGCTGAGCGATGGCTTTTTGCGCAAATGTGACGCAACTGGCATAAATTGTCTAATTGTGTCTATTTTTTTTTATGCTTGGCGCAAATAAACTCTTTTTCTCTCTTTCTTTCTTAAAAAGGAGGAGTTTCTCAATACGGTTTTTTTTTTAAAGATCTTTTCAGATCTTTTTTAATAGAAATATAGAACGGCCGCACCGACTTTGTCAGAACTTTTATTGGCATATAGCTGATAGACACAAGATACAAGGAGTAAGTGAGGTTGATTTAATTTTAGAAAAAAGGATTAGGCTTACGACGCGGACGAACTCGCGGACAACAGCTGGTCCAATATAAACGCACAAAATAATAATACCTACATGCCTACTTGAAACTGTTTCATCATCTGCCTAGCCTTTTCCCAACTATATTAGGGTCGGCTCTCAGTCAAACCAGATTTAGCTGAATACCAATATTTTACGTGGAGCGGCTGCTTACCAGACCTCCACAACCCATTAACTGGGTAACACGGTACTTCTTGGCAAGACTGGTGCAACTGTATAAATAAACTTAAGTAATCCATTAGTGTTATTGATACTAATTCAGTAAAGAGGACAGGCATATCTAGGGATAGCTTACGAATGAAGTAGAAAACTCATTAAAAGGTACAACGCAAGTCACAAGCAACTTGCGGAAACCAGTCGTGTTCCTCTCTGCGGAATTTCGAAAGAGTCACCGCGGGCCTGGAACGCAAAGGGCAAGGAGGAACACGGATAGGTTTTAGTCAGTAAGAGTCTGACACTCCCTTTCGCTCCGCCCAGGGCGGAAGGAGTCATTTGAAGATTTCTAATCTTTCAAAAAAAAAAGCCTAAATGTTTTTTTTTTCACCTGATGGGAAGCAATGATGTGGTCAACGATGGAGCACGCTTGCACTAGAAGTCACCTATTTTTTTAAACGTTGCCCCACACTAAAAATGCCTCCAGTATCGGGGTACAAACATCATCATCTGCCTAGCCTTTTTCCCAAATATATTGGGGTCGGCTACCAGTCAAACTGGATTCAGCTGAATACCAGTATTTTACGTGGAGCGGCTGCCCTACCAGACCTCCACAACCCATTAACTGGGTAACACGGTACTTCTTGGCAAGACGTGTCAGATTTTTGGGCTTCTGACAATCCGTAACGACTGCCAAAGATCTCCAAATGACAGCCGGGAGCAACGGCTTAACGTGCTTTCCGAGCCACGGAGGAGTCTCGGTATGTTAAGATGGTCACCCATCCACAGACCAACCTCGGCCAGCGTTGCTTAACCTTGAAACGGCCTGTGCGGCTGTTATAATTTAGCCACGAGCTCCTCGTAGTACAAACATAAAACTCACATACACAAACAACCTGGACGTATTATAAATTTTATTTACTCTTGACGTCTCCCGTTACATGTTTCCGGGATATGGTGAACAGCATACTTTTCCACCCCTTTTCACTCTTCAAAGTGTTGAACTTCAGAAAATTTTGAAATATGTGTTTGATTTAAAACCGTCAGAGTGCCAATTCTCACTCATTAACCGACTTCTAAAACAGGAGGAGGTTCTCAATTCGGATGTTTGTATCTTTTTTTTTATTTTTGTTCGCGCATAACTCCGTCGCTTGCCAAACGATTTGAAAAATTCTCTTTTTGTTGGAAAGGGTATATTATACTTCCCAAATGGTCCCATTGAAATTTTATCAAAATCGGTTCAGTAGTTCGGTTTTTAAATCCAAATAGCTGGATTAAATATGTGGAAAAATCATCCATGTGTACGAAATTGCGTATTTTTGCTTTCCTGTGACTTTCCAGTGGTGTTGTTAGGTGTGGGGGTACCACTAAAAAGTGAAAAATAAAAAACTTTTTTACAAAAAAAAGAAACCGACTTCCAAAAAACACTACAAAGTTCAAAATAACTTTAATTTCGGAAGTCGGTGTCAAATAACGAAGAAGCAACCAAAAACACCGACTTCCGAAATTAAAGTTATTTTGAACTTTGTAGTGTTTTTTTTTCACTCAGCGTTCGTATTCACAATACATGTCAGTCGCAATCTGTCGAAAATGTATGGAAATTGAGCATTTTGTGACAGATTGCGACTGAGATACAAATGTTGCTTAAAACTTTCAGAAATACAATTTCAAATGCTCATGTTAAATCTATCACAGACTTTGGCAAGGAACGTCGAGTTTCTTGCACGTTCTTCTCCATAGAGATCTACGCTTTGAAACGTGCTAATAACTTCATGTTTTTGACTGACTATACCTACTTCGGCTTTGCAGGCTATGAACACTTGTTAAATTATACGAACCAATTAACTCAAAAAATACCAATCCCTTGTTTTTATACTTATTTTTGTTTCTTCAATAATACTTATTGGCTATAAATTAACGATATTCAATTCTATTGTTTGACTGATTCAGTGGAAAAGTCAAAGTGAAACAAGTCGAACTTTTGGTGACCCAAAATAAAATCCACTACTTATACTATTCATTTTGTCCGTAGTACCACCAATTACTTATGCGTTTTCATTTTCGTTCACAAAAAGCACAAAGTGACTTCAAGCAATGGCTCATTCATAAAAAGCGGCCCCATAAAAGTTTTTCAACGTCTCTTGGGGTTTCCCCATAGAACGCCACGATCAACCAAGCGTGTTACTATAATCACAGTACTTGTCTGAAGAGTGACGTCATCAGTAGACGGGTGAATGATCCAGAGGCAGTTGACTTACGGCCGCTTTCTATAATATATCTCAATCCCAATCTTGATCCCGATCCTTGTCTGTAACCAATCAAAGGTGAGGATTGTGTGGTGAAGGACACAAACTCGGCCGCTGATTGGTTACAGACAAGGATCGGGATCAAGATTGGGATTGAGATAAATATTATAGAAAGCGGCCGTTAGAAGTAAAGCCTCTGAACCATTCACTGCATTATTCAAAGTACTTAGTTCTGAACTCAAATTATTATACACGATAAATCTAATAATTGATGGACATGGAAATTAGCATTCGTTTGTATTCGGAAATGCGATGGCTGCCGAGCGATATTAAGAAAAAATAGTTGTACTGTACAATAGGTTAGATGACTAAAAAAATTCTAATTAGTCCGTCAGATAGATTTCCAAAAAGTATGACATGTTTTTTTTCTATTTTCATGTAAACAATAAATTAAAACGATACAGTGCTTTGAAAACTCGTGTGTCGTCACTTGTACGTACACTTTTACTTACACTTGACATCACGAGCCCCCACTCCTGCCGGTCGATTCTGTTGACATCTCGCGGTGTAGACCTGTCAATTCATCTTATTCATATGGTTTGACAACTCACGCGTTGTGCGCCCCGCCCGGGTGTTCACTACGACATGTTTACAGCAGTGCGATTCTGTAAATATGTCGAAGTGAAAACTTAGGCGAAGTGAACGACAATTGAGGTGTCAAACCATACAAACAAGACGGAATGACAGCTCACTTGGCGTTCACCTTCACTTCGACATGTTTACAGAATCGACCGGCTGAATCGCACTCCTGATCTTTGATGCGTTTTATCTTTATATTTTTTTATTGATTTGATAAAGCAAAAAATACGTGTCCAATATTTTTCTATAATCTAACTGACGGACTAAATAGAATCATAATTGTTTTAACCAAGAATCATCCCTGTTAATTAGATGAAACAAAAGACCTAAAATCCTATATTGTTTCCCGCTTAGAATTGGACCAAGCCCTTAATAAAATCAGTATCGGAGTAGCAATTTATCTAAAGCGAAAATCTGTAAGCGCTAGTGATCGCCGCTTAGCTTACGTAAATGTACCGCGAGGGTAGATTGTAAGGGTTGAGTGAGACGCACAATACGAATGCCTAGCAGCCATGACAGTTCACAGTAATGCTTTTTCTTTTACTTTTGTACGGGAATCACAGAAGATTGTAAAGTTTAGAATTAGATAGACATAATATATTACAGCATTATAGGTGTTAAGCATTGAGGAGCTCGTGGCTAAATTATAACAGCCGCACGGACCACTCTTCGAGGTTAAGCAACGCTTGCCGAGTTTGGTCTGTGGATGGGTGACCATATTAACATACCGAGACTCCTCCGTGCCTCGGAAAGCACGTGAAGCCGTTGGTCCCGGCTGTCATTTTTAGATCTTTGACAGCCGTTACGGATTGTCAGAAGCCAGAAAATCTAACACCAGTCTTGCCAAGAAGTACCGTGTTCCCCAGTTAATGGGTTGTGGAGGTCTGGTAGGCAGCCGCTCCACGTAAAATACTGGTATTCAGCTGAATCCGGTTTGACTGGGAGTCGACCCCAATACAGTTGGGAAAAGGCTAGGCAGGGGTTAAGCGAACAGATTGCGTTAGAAACACAACCCTGCGCTCCCTAACTAAAGTTAGATAGATTTTGGGGAAAAACAGCTAGGCCAAAGTGGGCTGGCCATGTCGCACGAATGCACCCGGAGAGGTGGGCGAGGATCGTCACTCACTGGACGCCTGAGGAAGGACGTCGTCGTCGAGGTCGACCGCGGCGAAGGTGGTGTGACGATTCTCGCCCACCTCTCCAGAGATCGCCCAAGACAGAGAGATTTGGAGGCTTTTGCCCAGCAGTGGGACACAAAAGAAAGCTAACAAGAAAAAAAATATTTTAGATCACATTTATTTTATACAACACAAGAAACAAAGAATACAATTCACAAAAGCACAATTGCTAAACAATAGAATCGGTATTATCGAAGAGACAAAAGTAATTTCGTATAAATTTACTGCAATAATATACAAACTATGGATTGGCATTTTGAGTTAATTGGTGCTTATAGCACAGGAATCTTCCTAGTTTAAGCCCAGTTGCACAGGTTTCGTATCTTGCCACTAATTTAGTCCAACATATAGCCTGGGATATGGAGAAGGACATAGGCTACCTTTTTTCGCGATTACCGATAATCACGCGGGCGGAGCCTCGGGCAAAAGATAGTTTTAAATAAACAATTCATCTTTTCCGATTTTCAGTAGTGAATACCCGATATCTGGTTGTTTAGTAACAACCAGAATATCGGGTATTCACTAAATATATTCAGACGCTTATACTGTCCAACTGTCGCCCAGAAATCTGGTATTAAATTGTTTAGATTTCTCAGTAACGAACGACAACGTTAGGGATGTTTGGGTTCAATGGTTACTGGTTAGGTACTATGTTCAGAATTTCAGGACTGGAAATTACAGTCTTAGGAGTTTGGATATCTTCATTGGCGCTTCAGCGCTTAAATAAATAAGTTGCTATATTTCCGTCTCTTCCAGCTTTAGTCTTTTCTGAAGAAATATTTCATTTTACGAATGAAATATTATGTATACAGAAAAGGTATCAATAATTGGTTACATTTTTAGAAGTACGTTTCGTTTGATTGCAAATTGAAAAATACTGAACAAAATCCATAAAAAAAAAACTGCGCAATATTTTGAACTCAATAAATCGAAAATAAAACATTCAAAACAGTCCGAACGAAATACGAAACGAACGGAACGTTCGAAATGAATGAACGGATCTTATTGAAACTTAGTATGCATGCATACGCCATCCAACCAGTTCTAAAAGATGAGAACATTTTCGAAAAAGAGTTATGGAGGAGAGATAGAGATTTTTCACTCTCTATAGAAAACTTAAAATCGCTCTCTCTCTCCCTCTAAACTCTTTTTCGGAAATGTTCTTAACTAACTTTTTAGACCTGGTTGGATGGCGTATGCATAACAAGTTTCATTAAAATCCGTTCATTCATTTCGAAAAATAAGGACTTCAAAGTTTGCATGAAATGCCCTACGGCGTAAACGTAAGAGCGTTTACGCCGTAGGGCATTTCATACAAACTTTGAAGTCCTTATTTTTCGATTATATTCCCATACATTTTGACAGATTGCAACTGACATGCGAATGAGAACATTTCTTAAAAATTAGTAGAATTGGCTCTCAGGAAAAAGCTTCGATGCGACACTTCATTTCATAACCCAGTTTTCTAGTATTTTCTAGTGCATAAAACCGGAAATCAAAAAGCGGTAGCGAGAGATTAAAGTAATAAATTAGTATTATAGACTGACCATTATCATTATAATTATTAATTAATGTTAATTCGAAACAATTTATGTTATCGGTATAAATGCTAATCCCGATAATGTGACATTAATAAACAGAACTAATCATTTATTTTGCATCAAAAAGTTGAAGAACTCTCTGTAATATTCGTTCTTAAAAAAAAAATTAATGATAAAGCTTCTACAGATAGATGCAGCAGTGAGAAAATGCGAAACGTGTCTTCCTAGAACAAGTTCTAAAATTACTCTACAGAATCATACAGAGAGAGAAAAAAACTATGAAAATGCGTTGTCGCATTGACATGCCTCGTCTGTCTGCCGTGCACTAAAAATGGGTAAATTGCTGTATGCTGCAATATTTGCTGATTTATCTTCTCGTTAACTAAAGTACTGGCGTGACATCTTTGACTAGTAAAGCCGTAAGGGTACACCTTTTTTTTTTTTTTTGAGGATGGAAAACCATCAAATGACCCCTCCCGCTCTGGGTGGAGCGGCAGGGAGTGTCAGACTTCTACTGACTAAAACCCACCCATGCTCCTCCTAGTGCCTTTTACGTTCCAGGGCCGCGGTAACTCTTTCGAACAAAATCCGCAGCCCTGGTGTAAGGGTACACCTAACAAAGGGTTGTCTCCGCAGCAAGGATGAGCAAATGTCCCACAACACTTTATCGTACTCGGGAATCGAACACATGCTTAGCAGTAGTTTTCTTGACAGCCACTGACAAGCAGATCAACCAGTTATCGAAAGTGTAAGCTCCGTTACTAAAACACAATCAAGCATGTCTGGAGTTCAAAACAACTGGTTTCTTCATCTAATCTTTTACACGTGCAAGATCCGGATTTAACCGGATTTGACAACTCAAGTTTGGAATAAAGTGAAATTGGAGGCGGGCCTTTGGTGACACAGTTTGCTGAGAAGTATCGTGGGGATTAGGGCAAGGAGCTGGGTGGTGGAGGTCAGGCTTACCTGACCAGTATCTAGTAACTGTAGGCAGTTGCTCCACGTAAAATACTGGTATTCAGCTGAATCTGGCTAGGCTGAACCCAACAAAGTTGGAACAAGGCTAAGGAAGCTTACCTTTGGCGTCACAGTTCAAAGACATACAGCCAGAAACTATCAGAAACTTATTAGTCTCCGGGGTTTTTTGTTTAAAACTCCTTTAAAGTTCCGGGTTTTTCCTGTACAATCTGTAGCAGCCTTAACGGATGTCCCTATTATGTGACGCGAACCCGGATGTGGTCGGCTACCGTTATATCATTCTACGAGCACCGTATACCCAATATAAATAAACAGACATACACAATTTTTAACTAGTATTACCTTTACTGTGGTGCTTGTCAATTTGTGGATCATTATTGTGAGTAAAATGTTTATTTTTATTTTTTTCTGTTCTTTCAGAAATGGTGTTAAATGTGGTTTAAGGACAGTTTACAGGTTGTCTTAGTGTAGTGATAATTTTTCGGTGTTTCATAGTTATGTTAATTTTGTGTTTGATCTAAGCAGACGTTTGTTTTCCTACCGAGATTTTCCTGGAAAATGTTATTATGGTTCTTCCGGTTCTTTCAGAATAACTTATTTCGTAGTTACTATATCATTGGTATGTACTAGCATATTTCAGAATTATTCAATGCTTTAAAAAAAGGATTTTTAAACATGGAAAAGTCCCTTACCCTTAGTCCTCCTAGTGCCTTTCTTCCCAGGGCCGCGGTAACTCTTTCGAACATATTCCGCAACCCTGGCAGGCTCTGGCCCTGGCGGGCCCCGTCTCCGTTGCTGACTGCTCGTTGCTGACGGCGCGTTTGGAGTGAAACGCGCCGTCGACTCTGGCCTGACCTGATCGGACAGCGAGCTACCCATTGCTCGCTGTCCGCAGGCGTCAGTCACTGCGCCTTGCTCAGGAGCGTCAGTTCCTGAGAGGCGCAGTGACTAACGTTCGTCTGGAGGAGGCGAAATGGGGCCATTACTGGCACTCCATTTCGGCCCCCTCCCATGGAAAAGTCCCTTGAGTTACCGTCAAGAGAAACCCTTAAGAGAAAAGTTTCACCGTTCTTGCTTACGCGTGTTAAACTTTCTTAGAAAGATCTATTTCAGTATTCTCTGAAATAGATTTTCAGTTACGACGTGTTAAAAAACTTCACATTTTAGAAAAAATAATACTTCAATAAAATTCTCAACTCCGACAGACTAAAATATGCAATTTACAAAATAATATATCAACCCTTAAGAAGAGTTTTCCGCATTTTCAAGGATCATTCGCATCGCACACGTAATCTGTCAAACACCTCTGACATTTTGACAAGTGTATTATATGACAATGATGGGCGCGTAGATAATATTGTGAATTGAATTGCAAGAGCTGTGCCAATTCTACAATTTTTAAGCAACATTCGCGTGTCAGTTGGAATCTGTCAAAAACGTTTTTTTTTTTTAAATGTTTTTCAAATGACATGCGAAAAGACGTTGCTTAAAAATTAGTTGAATAGCCCTCATTTCATCACATTTTCCTTATTCAGTTAACTAGTTATGTAACTTTTACCTGCTGGAAATAAGTTTTTACACCTTAGTGAAGGCCCCTGGTACCTATGGCGTGATGTTCCCTCCATTAATCAGTTTTCACTTCGTGACGCCTTCTTCTTCTGGCGACGTGATGAGAAGGCGACATTGTTGCCGTCGAAGGGTTATATGAATCTGTGGTATCGAACTTTTTCATATATATTCGATCTCACAACCAAAAATTGCTAATTGTAGAAAACCTCTTCCCTCTGGATAGTAAACTGATTTCTTCTAAAAGTTCATAAACAAATAAAATCCTCTAATAATCTATACATATAATAAAACTGTAGAAGACGTCAATTCTGTACATTGAATGAAAATAAAAAAAAATATTCCAGGGGTGCTTCATATAACCAGTAGAAGCCAAAACTATGCTTTTTTTTTTTTTTGTCTGTCTGTCTGTTGTTAATCTTTCACGCAAAAACCACTGGACGGATTTTGATGAAACTTTTTTTGTTGTATAGTTATTATTCCTCGCCAACATATAGGCTATAATTTATTTTGAAGATCTGAATACAAGACGTGGAACCTTAGCAGCCCGGCTTATCTATAAGAGATATTAATATACCGCTTAAGGAATAGTTGGTCAACATGATGAGTACTGTCTGTCGACATAAAAAAAATGAAGGTCTAGAGCACCTGATGTGGAACCCTTTCATGGAGCTAAGCTATCGGCTATTTTAATCAATTGTCGACGGATCTCATAGTCCGTTGGTATAAAGCCTGCCTCTCGAAAGACATGGTGTGGGTTCGAATCCACAAAAGTTGTAATTATTTTTGGATAATTTTTATCTTATTTATTTCGTTAGTTTTTTATTCCTACCAAACCTAATATTTTCACATATTAATAATATGTTATTGCTGTATTTTGCATATTTTTTAGCAAAGAACCTATTTTCTGTTTATATGTACCTATTCTGTTTTGTTCGCATCACGTTAAAAAATACAAAACTAATGTAGATAACATTTACACATAAACCTGATAGGAATTGTGGCAATCTAGAAGAAATCAACTTATTTATCTACATGCATAGTAAGTACGGGTACCTACGTATCTAAATGGTACTCGCAACGCCATCTGTTGGGCGAAACTGTACTTACTATCAACAGCATGAAAATTACAACAAATAATATTATTTAGTTAAAGATTCTTTTCATACTTACCCAGCGTTATGTGCATTTTTTTTTTTTAAATTTGATGCATAAAATAAAACTAAAATTGCTCCACTGACTTTGTTTTCATTTTTTTTTACTATTGATAGGAACGCGTTTGACTACCTACTATCTCACCTGATGGTAAACGATGATGTGATCGAAGATGGAGCACGCTTGCCTAGAAGTAACCTATTCACTCTTGACAAGACTGGGCAGTAGTGTCAGGCTGTAGCTATCAGGAAACACGGACTCAGTCAGGGATTTCCACTCCCTGGCTGTATGCACAATTAATGTATTTCCAAAACGTTTTGTTCATGTGGGTGTGATGTCCACCGTGTACCGGTGGCGCACCAGCGTACGCCTTGTGTTCCGATGATGGAACTTGGCTTGGCGGAATTAAACTATGCAATTCCGTTGCATACTCCCCAAAATGCAACCGATAGAAAACCGACATACAAGCAACTCGGCATCGATGCTTAAGACTTTGGAGCTTCGACTCGACGAGCCTTTCACCTCTTGGATTTATTTCCCAGGATCCCTCTTTTCAATTATTTTCTGTTTATTTTGAAACAAAACTGTTCAATTCCCAGTGAGCCGGTGATTCGTCGTGACCAGCCTAGGGCCAGAAATTATCGGTACGGGTTTCACACTCCAGAGCAACAAGGGGAACTGTGGATCCCTAGGTAATGACGCCACAGAAGAACTCGCGAAGAGAGGTTCCGAGATGGTAGTGCTGGACCCGTACCCACTCCTCCTTCCTTCTTTATTTCTTTCTCACAGTTTTGCACATGAATTCACCAGAGAACAACTGAACTTCATGACAACAAATGGTCACGGGTTACAGATTGCAGTGAAAAATGGCAATGATATGTCTATACACGCGACTAATAAAACGACTTCTCAGCTTAAGCTTAAAAATTACTCCAGTAATATTAGGGATTATTACGGGTCATTGCCCCTAAAAATTGTTAAAATAAGCATTACAGACAGCCCAATTTACAGAGGTTGCTTCGACAACGAGGAATCAGTCGGCTACGTCATCCTGGTCGTGGCTTCCCGACGTGAAAAAATCCTCGGAACGGTGAAGTCTGCAGGTTTTAAATCAATTCAAATCATTTATTGCAATCCATAATGTACATATACATGTGGTAAGTATAGGTTTGTGAGTGCTAAGTGATTGAGCTGACTTTAATCTCAGATTATCACTCTTTTGCGGGTTGAGTATTATCGGCCGTCTCTCCACTCAACCTGTAAAGCACTCTGGTGGCTTCTGTACATTTGGACGGAGCTAGGCTTGCAAACTTAGCCAGGACACCTACGCACAATGGAGTCTCTACTCTACTCCACTCTATCCATTGTGGGTGACGGCTACGGTGGCCGAGAATCGCCCTGCGACTCCTGACGCCCGAGGCGTCTTCTTCTGTTGCGGTGGCTAAGGCATTACTGTTTCGCAAAAGGAGGTGACGGCTTCCCATGCCTCCTCGCTCTGGGCCATAGAGTGAACCAGAGCCGGTAGCGTGGGGTCGCAGCCGCCGATCGCCTCGACGAGGACACGGCGGTGCTTCGCCCAAGCAGGGCAGACCTTCACCGTATGCTCCACCGTGTCCTCTGCGGGGGTTGACTTTTCTTCTGGTTGGTCTTCCCATGGACAAATTTATGTAGCTCTATCGCAAGTTAACAACCTTAGCATCATCATGTATCATCATTATAATCCACAGCCCGACTTCGCCCACTGCTGAGCATAGGCCTCTCAATTCGTGTTGCAATCCCCAAGTTCCTATGCCAGCCTTATCCTGGATGAGGCTGGCGGTGACCCTTTCGAACAAATTCCTCCACCCTAGCTACGACGCTCCGTCAACCCGGGCCTGGTTGTGTTCGGACAGCAAGCCAACCAACGCTCGCCGTCTGCAGGCCCGCGTTTACGGTAGCTGGGAATTGGCCTGCGGCTCTCGACGCCTGGGGCGTCTTTTGCGGCGGCTAAAGGGAACTGGGAATAACTGTCAAATCGTGCTGTCATTAATTCTTAGTTCGGGTTCGGGACTAATCGTAAGTCCGTAGGTGATACGGAGTAGGAAACGCCTAACACTACGAAACTACGGACTGCGAGCTTAGAGAGTAGACCCCGAGGCATGAGGTTTGCTTCTCCCTCACGCGGACCGCCTGAAATAAAGGAGACTCCACTAGCATTACTGCTTTGCAGAAGGAGGTGGCGGCTTCCCATGCCTCCTCGCTCCGGACCATGGAGTGAACCAGGACCGGTAGCGAGAGGTCACCGTGGCCGATCGCCTCGACGAGGACATGGTAATGCTCCGCCCAAGCAGGACAGGCCTCCACCGTATGCTCCACCGTGTCCTCTGCGGAGACTTCTCTTCTGATAGTTTTGGCATGACCATTAATAAAGCTCAGGGACAAACTATGAGTCGTGTTGTTGTGGATCTGCGGAAGTTCTGTTTCTCGCACAGTCAACTGTATGTCGCTTTATCGCGAGTAAGCAGCGTGCAAAGCCTGTTTTTACTTACTGATGAACATTACATAACAAGTAGATAATATTGTTCACGAAGAAATTTTTAAGTGTTAACGTTCGTTCGTTCTTCGTAATTTTGTAAATCATGTCATAATCATGATGAGTACATACATACATTAGTGAGTTTGTGTACTTATGTACATATATACTTAATCTTGCTTAATACGAAGTGCACGCGCGAACGAAGTCGCGGGCACAGCTAGTAATTAATAAAGAAATACCCATAACTTTGTAAATTGATCGTTGTAAAGTTCAAACTTGGTAAATTTCTCGAAACTTCTCTTTTAGAGTACAAAAGTTGTTGTGTTCGATAACTCGAAAACAACCCAATTTGGCCCATAGACTACCGGAGTCAAAATCGGTCATTATTAGCTCTAAAACGTCCCAATTAAAGGAACACACTCAATTACCAATTGCCCTGTATAAATCTCGCAACTCTAAGAGCCTCCAAACGGTTAGTAAGCTCAAACGATTGGATGTTACCAGTGCAGCACAAAATATCTACACGATAAACTTCAGATTTACCCCGGAAACCAGCACAACAACCTTAGATCCAACAAAAGCAACTTATGATAGTGGAGCGCACAAATAATCCCGGTATCAAATATCAGATACCGATACCGGTTCGAAGTATTCAGAGCATTGGGTCACCTCTAGTCCGGTCCTCCCGTTAGCTACTGCACTATAATTATTGTCTAGCGAATGACCTGGCGATGTCTGTGTTGTTTGAGAATTTAGGTTGAAAAGTGCAACGTTGATGATAAAATTATCATAATTAAGCTACATGGTGTTCTAAAGTGTTCTCAAGCTCGTGACTAAATAATTACTGCTGCACCGGTAAGTCTTAAAGATTGAGGAACGCTAGGCGAGACCGGTCATGGATGGGTGACCATCGTAGTATACCCAGATTTCTCCATGTTGTTCATTTGTAAATTTTTAGCTGTCGTTACGATTATTAAGAAGCCAAGAAGGTTTGATTCCCAGGGGAAGCATACTTTGTAAAGTTGTTTCCAGTTTGGCCAGGACATTGCAGGCCTGAATCACCTGATTGTCTGATAAAAAGATGATTCCGTGCTTCGGAAGGCACGTATAAGCCGGTTGTCCCGGTCACTAAAAGCGGTCGTCAAAAAAACCATACAATGTCAGAGGCCCTTTTTTTTGGATGGGAAATCAAATGACTCCTGCAGCTCTGGGTGGAGCAGAAGGGAGTGTCAGATTCTTACTGACAATAACCTATCCGTAGCCCTCGTAGTGTCTTTTGCTTTCCAGAGCCGCGGTAACTCTTTCGAACAAAATCCGCAACCCTGGCAGGCTCTGGCCCTAACGGGTCTACTATGCTGACATCTCTTTGAGGCGCGCGTAGAACACAACGCACCGATCGCTTGAGGCGGTTTAGAAACTCTGACACTAGGGTGTGTGGAGTCGTTAGACCTTACTGCCCACACGATAAGATGAAGAACTCTTGCCAAGCGGTATCGTGTTTCCCAGCTGGGTTGTGGAGGTCAGAAAGGTTGCTCCGTGTAAAATACTGGTATTCAGCTGCATCTGCTTAGCCTGGAAGCAACCCCACCATAGTTGGAAAATGACAAGACAGATTAATGTCTTTGGGTCATCATCATATCAGCCGAAAGATGTCCACTGCTGGACATAGGCCTCCCCAAAGTGTCGCCATAACAACCGGTCCTGTGCGTCTCGCATTCATCGGCTACCAGCGACCCTCACTATGTCATCGGTCCATCTTGTGAGAGGCCTTCCAACGCTGCGTCTTTCGGTACGCGGTCACCACTCCAGAACTTTTCGGCCCCATCGACGATTCCTGATTCGATCACGCAAGGAAACTGCGAGCAGGAGGAGGCCTCCAACGCTGCGTCTTCCGGTACGCGGTCGCCACTCCAGAACTGTTCGGGCTTTGGGTGCAATGGCTAAAAACTGTTATGATATATACGGATATTAGATCCGGCGGAATGGGATTATACGATAAATAGAGCGATGCATTCTAAAAGCCTATATATAGCCTTAGTGACTAATCCAAACAGACTGCTTCCCTGCTAAAATTGCTGACTGGGCCATCTTTTTATTATGTAACATAGCATAAACTTTGGAAGAATAATTTGCTTTTCTTCAAATATTATTTATTATTTATTTTATCAAATTATTATCAAAAAATCAAATTATCAAATATTATTTTTTATATTATTTATTTTGACATACAAAAAGTATATCTATATATATAAATCAATTGCTATTCGTTAGTCTCGCTAAAACTCGAGAACGGCTGAACGGATTTATCTTATCTTTTTCTTGAAATGTTCGTGGAGGTCTAGGGAAGGTTTAAAAGGTAGTGGTGTAGGGTAGGTGTTGGGTAGGTAGATAGGTAGCCAGTTGATGAGAGCGAAGCCGCGGGCGGAGATAATGCTCTTCATGAAAGTAAACAACAGATTTGTTATAAAGCAATTCACGTAATTTTAAAAAGCGTTCGCATTCGTATCGTAGATTCAAACTGTCAAAACGGTTCCGTTGGTTACCATTTGGGTACGGAACGCCAACAAAGAATTAATCGAAAATACAGCGTGTAACAGAATAAACGCAATACCTCTTCAGGGGTACTCATCATTACGAACACTTTGACTATAGGAACAACCCCGAAATCGCGGAAAAAAAATCGGCTCTTCAGTACATTTTGTCGACTTATACGCACATAAATGTAGGGAAAGTCGATAATTTTATCGCGATTTCAGTGTTGGTCCAATAGTGAAAGTTGTTCATAATTAAAAGTACAATGGGGGACATTGTACTTTTCATTATGAACAACTTTATTGCAAGGGGTATTGCGTTATATTCTGTTATTTTTTTTTCAGTTTTGTTATTTACCTGTGTGACAATTGCATACTGATTTGCTGGTACTGCTCTATGACAAAATCCTATCCCTTCTAATATCTTAATCATCAATGTACGAGTAATATATTTAAGTGGAGCGCTTAATCGTTTGTTCCACATAAATAATCCTTGGTTCAAACGCGGACATCGTTTATTGGGTCCGGCCATTTTGTATTTAGATATTCATAAATTAGGTCCGATTTTAAGAATTAGTTAATCTAGTGATCTAGTCCGGTCTGGTTATTCCAGATGTTTGTTTTGTCTGTGGCATGTCAGTGTGACAGATGAAATATAAATAGATTTGTCACAGTGACTTGTGTTGCTTTTTGAATGTTAAACTTACTTTTTAGAAGCAGTTGGATGTGTTTTAAGAGAAGTGGCAGGTTTTAGACTATGTTATTGAGTTTTTGTCAAACTTTACTTTAGCCTAAAAAAGTTGGGCATTAAATTAGAGAATTTAGAGTTAAAACGGGTCCACCGTTTTAAGTCTAAGTTCTGAAATCTGGGGGTCCACTCTCTTAGCCCGAAGTCCGTAGTTACAGCTATAGTGTCGGGCGTTATCTACTCCGAATCACCTACGGACTTACGAATAGTCCTGAGCCCGAACTAAGAATGAATGACAACACGATTTGACAGTTGTTCTAAGTTCGGGCTCGGGATTAATCGTAAGTAAACAAACAAACAAATGCAAAACTTCGATTTATGACAAGCTCCGATGGAGTTGGAGTTTCGAGTTGAGTTAGAGTTTACGTTTTGGAATACTATTCTACCCATTCCGTCAAGTCTACAAGAAAAATCATACTAAAATCTATTCTGATTGACGCTGAAAAAAGCGACTTAACGTATTAACAAGAAAAAGTAAGTGCTTTAATGTTAAGAAAAATGAATTTCTCATAATCCCTTAAGCGGGGGATTACATCGGCAAAGTCCCGGGGGTTTTACACTGGTACGTGTTTACTGTGCCCACTAGCTGCCGCCCACGGGTTTGCTTTGCGTTATTAGTATGTAAAGCTCCTTGGAAGGAGAAAGAAGGATCCAATGAAGAAAGTAATATAGGTCTCGCTGACAGGCGCATCGCAGTAATACGGCAGCGTGTTTCCATTGTAAAAAAAGTCGTGGTATTTTTGTCATGTTGGCACCTTATACTCTAGACCATCTGCCTAGCCTTTTCCCAACTATAATGAGATCGCCTCTCAATCAAACCAGATTCAGCTGAATACCAGTATTTTTCAAGAAGCGGCTGCCTACCAGACCTCCACAGCCCATTAACTGAGTAACAAGTACTTCTTCGCAAGAGTGGAGTCAGATTTTCTGACTTCTGACAATCCGTAACGACTGCCAAAGATGTAAAAATGACAGCTGAGACTAACGGGGTACCGTATTTCCGAAGCACGAAGGAATCTCGATAAGTTGAGATGGTCACCCATCCATAGACCATTCCCGGCAAGATTTGCTAAACCATGAAGGTCGTTCCGTGCGGATGTTATTTAGCCACTAGCTCCTTAGGCTCAACGTCACTTCATTGTTGCATTGTCGCATCGTGCCATTCTGCAGGGTCCTTAGCACCATGTTCTACTGCCGACTGAATTTTGCAGTCATAACTGCTTTTGGATGTGGTTGGAGTAGCTAAATAATAACAGCCGCACGGGTCGATCTTCAAGGTTAAGCAACACTTGCCGAGGTCGGTCTTTGGATGGGTGACCATCTTAACATATCGAGATTCTTCCGTGGCTCGGAGAAAATGTTAAACCTTTAGTCCCGGCTGTCATTTGTAGATCTTTGGCAGTCGGTACGGATTTACGGACACCAGTCTTGCAAAGAAGTACCGTGTTACCCAGTTAATGGGTTGTGGAGGTCTGGTAGGCAGCCGCTCCATGTAAAATACTGGTAGTCAGCTAAATTCGGTTTGACTGGGAGCAGACAGATGATGAACTGCTTTAGGATGTCTACCATGAGGGCTGGTTCGAAACGGTGCGATTGATGAATGGTTGGAAAGACTTGGGGAAGTCTTTGCCAGGTAGTGCAATGGGACAGCAAAAAAATCGAGTGTCCAGTTTTTTAGATACACAAATAATTTTAATCTTCATCTTTTTCCATGTTATGACCGCAATTTTAAAGCTAGTAAGACCGAAGAGCTCGTGGCTAAATAATAACAGCCGCACGGGTTGATTCTCAAGGTTAAGCAATGGATATGGAGGATGGGTGGCCATCTTAACATACCTTTCAGCCTTGTTCTAGGCAATAACTACCCATTATCATAAAGCAGGAGCAATGATCCAAGTCTTGACCGCAGCAACATTGCTTAACCTTATAGATCAAAGCACGCGGTACCCATTGCATTTACGTAAAATGAGTTAAAATTTGAATTCTCGTTACAAACTAACAGACAAGTATTTAGCAATGTTAAGGCCAGGTTTTCCGGAAAAACGTTGTTTTGCATTGTGTAAAATTGTGTTTTATTCGTAAACAACACGGATTTAAATTTTGAAAAAAATATATTACATATTTCACACTTCGATCTTGCGATTTCGGCCGTGCGATACACGATTACTTGCACTTTACTGCATCCAATTAAATCGCAAAGACAAGTCAAAATCAAGATGTAATTATCATTTCATTTGAGTTATATAAGGTTTTGAGTAATAAAACTTATACCACAATAAAGGTCGTAAAAAATGTGATATAAATCGGCCGTCATAATGTGAAATATGAAAATACGTATCCCACTAATTCCAAAATCAAGTGATTTTGTCGTTTCATGAGCGCGCCCCGTGTCATTTAGTCCCGAGCGGAACGTGTTGGAGGTCGGACGTGTGCCAAATTTTTGCGATCCCGCCACCCCCGCTAAGTTCTGTTACTGGCTAAGCCTAAAATGATTACCGCTCTAGCACTGCCGACACACCAGTGTGCCGCGAATTTAATGTTTATGTTTATTTACGTAAGATTTATTTTTTATTTTGGAATTTTCACGTGTCGAGTGGTTAAATAATAATACTTGTATACAATTTAGTGTTCAAACAGTTGTACTATAGTTAGTTTTTATTAGATGTAGCTATAATTTTGTAAAAAAAAATGGGGGAAAAAAAAAGTTGTCACGGCTCTTCGTTGCAGCGGTGACTACTTTTTTTTATAAACTTTGGCTGAATAAACAAAAAGGTATATAGGTATATACATAATTTACTTTACTAACTAGGTAAGTACCGACACGAAACAGATAAATTTCCACACCGCAAACATGTGTGTAAACAGTTTAATTTAAACCTTATTTCAGTACGCATAAAGACGTGCGCTTTAGTGGTTTAGTTTTCGCGCGGAATAGATTTACCAACCGCATCGAGTATGTAAAACAATTGAATTTGAACCCTATTTCAGAGTGCATAAAGCCACCTCGCGCGCACATGATACAATGATTTACTGTTTTCAAATGTCAAATAGGTAGTTCACCCCGCTACGTTAGTCTTGATGGTTTCGGAGAGTTTGTATAAGTCTTATAATATTTGTTATTTATTAGAAATGTCCGTTTTCACTTATCTTACTCCTAAACAAATGCAAAAATAATAGCTCGTATTTCCTACATGAGAGTTGAATATCGGTGCAATAATGTTGTGGTGTTCATGTAGAGAAGAAATATAAGTGTAGTTATACGCTAGGTGGGTACCTACTCACAGCCACCACAACACAACAAATAATAATATTTATGGTGTCCGCAACGTTTGTGTAGGTCTCGTCTATGCCAAACAATACGCGCAGCGCACTCGTGAGTCGCGTGCCATAGTGTAAAAGTGTTACAGTATGACCATTTCCTATGAAAATATTATAATAACATACTTTTGGTAACGTTTAGGCTACCGGACCAGCTCATTTATGCGCTGTACACTAGAGTCCATCCTCTTACTAATTACTAACAATGTATCAAGTTATGACAAGACATACAAAAAACTATGTGGTCAGTTTGGATAGTTTTTCCAATCCAATGCGTTACTTTATCGGTGTTTATTGGCAAGAGGAAAAATGTATAGAAATTATAAATTACATACACTAAACTGTTTTTAATTGACTATTGTATTGTATATTATTAACCGACTTCCAAAAAAGAAGAGGTTCTCAAATCGACTGTTTTTTTTTTGTTGTATGTTTGCTCAGCGATATTTTCGCCAATTGTCAATCGATTTTGATGATTCTATTTTTTTTGGAAGTGTATCTTCCCGGACTGATCCCATTTCAATTTGGTGAAGATCTGATGAAGAACTTCGGAGACAGGTAACGGAACTCTTCATTCCCGTAGGAATTCCCGTTCCCGTATAGCCGTACAGCCTTCCCCATGAATGTAACTATCATAAATTCATAATCATAATACAAAAAAGAATTTCTTGCACCGTGTCGCACGCAGTCACGCAGGCTCGACGCGTTCTCGTTTGGTGGCCGCGTCTCGCGCACCGCCCGTTCGATTTAATAATATTGTTGAATTATTTTAATTTTACATTATCTCCTAAACGGTGAGTTCAAATAACATGCTGTAAAAGACAAAGTTTATCTTCATAAAATTATCTTGATGATGAAGTAACTTTCGCTAGTAAGGATTAATATGCCTGCCTAATATTAATGCTGAAAAACCACCTTTAATTTTTAAATAAATTATTTGACATAAAATGCCTTAGTGTGGCATATTTATAAGAGATAGATATAGGTGTAACGTCGCGGACTTTTTTTTAGATCGAATGAAAAACAATATCTTTGTTGTACATGGTACTTACGTATAATTAGCTATTACCACAGCGCTCTTAGTGCACTTCCGCTTTATAATATTATTTAGTATAGATTTGAATAAAGTAGTATCTCATTATCATTATCGTAACACCATAAAATACATAAAGAAATTAAACACACACCATATTACAATTCTATCCTTTTTATTTATAACGGTTTGCTATCTATGTTTCTGTGTATCTGTCTTTGGCACTGTAGCTCCGTTATCTTTATTGAACAGGGATATTTTGTAAGTTTTTAAAATTTTACTTGTTAATTACCAACAAATCAAAATCAAAATTTGCGTTACAGGGCAATAGAGCATGCGGAAGGGCGTGACTTGTCTCCAAAATAATACTCATTTATTGGGGTTACCCCCGACGGTATAGTTGGGAAAGACACCATTGTTGAAATTAAATGTCCAATAACGGCATTTAGAAAAGGGAAATGCTGCTATTGAAGAAAATAAAATACATATATTTAAATTAGATAGAATAAAACATACCAGGGTTATAAACAAAAAAAGTAATTGGTATTACCAAGTGCAGGGTCAACTTCACGTAACAGAAAGGAACCAATGCATTTTTGGAATATGGTCCGGTGAAAACTAGTAGTAGAAAATATTTCAAGAGATGACGAATTTTGGCGGGTGCATATGGAGAAAAAAATTATAGATTTTTATTTGAAATGTATATTGCCAGAGATTGTGGATCCGCGCCAAAATCGCGGTATGCCAATACGAGACATAATATTGAAAGAAAACAAAGAAAATGTTAATGATAAGCCTGTGCAGCCAGGTCCAAGCAAATCCAAGGACCATATTCCGTGTCAATCTACTCAGCTAGGTCCATGCAAACCGAGACATCTACAGTTCAACGAATTTTAGCCAGTTGCATTGGTAACTTTCATTATGTTAATTATTTGATTAAAAAATATAAAAACGTTTTTGTTTTTTTTTAAATAGCATCTAGGCAAATTCCAAACCATTTATACTTCTAAGCTTTCTTGAATTATAATATTCAAGAATTGTAACATAATTTTCCTAAAGTAAGTGTGCCTACCTACTACTTGATTTTTACGAAGGTATCGCACCAAAGCCAAATAGCGCGCGACGCGTATTTTTGTATCGTACTCGTATTCATAATTTTCGTGTCAGTCAGATTTTAAATCCACCATATACTCTAAAATAAATAAGTATTATTACTGATTTTTAATGATTAGTAATTGGATTCAAGTTTGTACAATACGTACTTAATCCATCTATAACCTTAAAAAATACTTAATAGAAAAATAAAACAAAATAAACTTATTAATCAATTCAAGTTGATCTACTGCATTACTTTATCCTGTGACGGAACTTAGTACCTACCCGAGTCCGTGAACTCATGAGCGAGCGGTGCGCTTGGTGCGCGCGTCTCCCGCGCATCGTAACTTATTACGTATTGCTACTCCTTGCGGGGCCTGGGGTAAGCGTTAGATGCCTACGCGCTCAAGTCAGGCTCGCCTTAATTAGAAACTCAAGCGTCTTGTGAGAACTAAAATTAAAAACGATAACTCAAAAATTAAGGTTCTTTTAACGGTTTAATTAGTGATGCAAGATGGTATCTTCTCTTTCTATCTCCCTCGCACTTTAGTTACATCATATAATTGTTACATGGACCATCACCTTGCCTGTTTTTCTTGAAATATTATGCGAAGGTGTAAAGTACACCCACATTTCACTATTTATGTTCAAGTACCACCCATGTTATAGGATCGTATTGCCTTCCGTAGCCTTTTTCCCAAGCATGTGCCACTCTGCTTCCAGAGAACCAGGATGAAACTTAATACCAGAATGTTACATGGAGTGACTGTCTATGGCCTCCACAACTCAGTAAAACTGGGTAAAACGATACCCCTTTGCAAGACTGTTCAAAGTTTTAGAAATAGCGTTGCTTAACCCTGGCGATCATCCTTTTCTTTTCTAGATCGGAAATCATCAAATGACTCCTTCCAGTGTCAGACTCTTACTGACTAAAACCCATCCGTGCTCCTCCAGTGCCCTTTGCTTACCAGGGCCGTGGTAAATTATTCGAACAAAATTCGCAACGGCGATCATCCTTTGTGGCTATTATTATTTGCCACGACCTCCTACTTGCTAATTTATCATGATGGAGTGGAAATACACTCACTTGACTAGCCTGTCTCAATCACTTGCACTATTTAAATACTCGTACTAAACTAATAGCTTGCAAATCCACGTGTAAACGGACTATTACAGTCCAGTTTGCAATTTTACATAATTAAGACAAGTGTCAAGTGAAATATAAAATTATGCAGTCGCTGCAGAGATTAGTGGACGCTGGACAGAAAGATATCGCGAAATTATATATTTGCATCTGGACGAACAGGTTATGTTACCTACCAATATAAACATGCACTAGCTGATGTACGTACGAATTCGTCCGTGTAAATTTCGGATATCGCAGTACAAAGCTCCCCTTCACTTTTCCTGATCTTAAAGTTATTTCCAAAAATCTTGTCTTAGCTGATGCCTACATCACGAAATAAACCCATATTCCTCGCTTTTTAGACTAAGTAGTGTTAGCTGTGCGTTTATAAAAAGTAACGGGTTAGGGGGTAACTAAGGCCTGCGGACGTCGAGCGTTGGGTGGCTCGCCGACCAATCAGAACCAGGCCCGGGTCGACGGCGCGTTTTGTTCCACAGCATAGAAGACGGGGCCTGCTAGGGCCAGTATGTGCCAAGGTTGCGGATTTTTTCGAAAGAGTCACCGTGGCCCTGAAACGCAATCGTATTAGGAGGAACACGGATGGGTTTTAGTCAGTAAAAGTGTGACACTCATAGCAGAAGGAGTCATTTGATGATTTCCCATCCATAAAAAAACCACTGACCCCCTTTTCATCAGTATATTATAAGTATAGGTCCTATTTCAACATTCATGTGTTGTTAGCTATTGTTACGGCTCGTTCACGTCAGAAGACCTCTACTTTTTCTTCGCCGTTCTCATTCTTCTGAAGATCTCGAAGTCACAGAACGGTTCACCAACCTGGAGACTGACTGTCTTGCTGGTACTCAGCCTCGAATGCGTTTCTATTCCACCCGGCCCTGGGGGTCTCTCTAAGCCCGAAGTCCGAAGTTTCGGCGTTTTCGGGCGTTTTCCACTCCGTGTCACCTACGGACTTACGATTAGTCCGAAACCCGAACTAAGAATTAATGACAACACGATTTGACAGTTGTTCTTAGTTCGGGTTCGGGACTAATCGTAAGTCCGTAGGTGGTACGGAGTAGAAAACGCCCGACACTAAGGCCGAAACTACGGACTTGGGGCTTAGAGAGTAGACCGCCAGTATTGTGAGCCTTTTCAGACAATGCTTATGTAAACGCATAAATGGCTTCTTGACTTTGGAACAGTTGGAATCCAGTTTTTTTTAATACATTTCCAGACCAACCAATTTTAAATCCAATCTTCAATCCAATACTTTAAAATAGAGAAATCAAAACTTCATTCGATTCGATTTCACAAAGTAGGATAAATAATATATAATTTATGAGCCATAAGTGCAGTGGATTTCGCGTCGTAGGGTCCAGTTTTGCTGGTATTCATCGCAGCAACTTGCTTTATATCTCTGCTTTCCAAAAACCAAATATAGCTTCAAAAGATGGCTACGTGACCAGTCGAATAATCAGAGCAACAATCGAAAATGCATTATATAAATACCTATACTTATGCATTTAATTTAAAAAGTAGGTATGCGGTAAAATTCCGTGTTACATGGTCGCCGAGTTTCAACAAAAATATTTATTGCTACCAATAAAACCGACTCGCACCCTTGACGCGATAAAAATAAGGTGCAAACGTCGGTTTTTTGTGTGAACAAGTTAATTTTGCAAATTTATAATCGCTCTATATTAAATTCGAGAACTGGTCCTTTTCAAGGTGGTGCTCGGTTGCTAAGTGCGTTATGACTAAAAAAGATTGTATTTTTTTTCACGTTTAAAGTCAAGAGTGGTAGCGGTTATCAAGATATTCCAAATCCTTTTTCAACACACTCGAAAACGAGTTCTTATTTCCGTGTTTAGCTTTATAATCCGATGCATTTTACATGTGGGGCATTTTATTTTCATATCAACCCTCGTGCACACGCATTGGGAACATATTCATTGTGCGTACAGCTAAGGAGTGGAATTCTCTGCCAGAGTCTATGTTTCCTGATAGCTACAACCTGGGAGTCTTTAAGTCAAGAGTGAATAGGTTACTTCTAGGCAAGTGTGCTCCATCTTCGACCACATCATCGCTTACCATTAGGTGTGATTGTGGTCTAACGCGTGCCTAGCGATAGAAAAAAAAAAGTGCACGGCTATTTTTTTTTTTAATTTAAGCTGGCTAGCGACTTACTCCAAAAATTCCGAGAGCCTAGCTATTTCTCACAAATATGTTTTTTCAATCGCGTCTCCGCTGCAATGGCAAACGTCACCCACTTGCAACAAAATATACTATTGTCGAAGCACAAAGCGAAGCATCGAGGCATGAGGCAGATTACATTGTTGTTGTATCCTGAAACCGAGGCATACACATTTGAAGCCACAAATGCTCCTTTAATGGAGGTAAAGTAACCTAAAACAGTATTCAGATTATGCACCGTGTTTTAACAAAGACAACGATGTTAAAAGTCACAAAGACTTACAAAAAAGAGGAAGAAAGTCACGTAACACAATTAGTCATTAAGCCAAAATTTCTAGCATGAAAAATGCATTTAAATTCTCCTAAAGAGACACAGATTTATCGAGTTATTCTGTCCGAGGCAACGCTTGCCAACACATCACAGAATCAACGCTGTTTTGCCTCTTTAAAAATGCTCATCCGAATTATAAAAAGCTTCGTATAAAAACGGCATTTTTCTATGTCGGTACAGTCAACAAAAAGAAAATAGGTAATCCATTTTGACGGAACGCCAAAAAAATCCCAAGCACCCACGTCTGATGGACAAGGGACAAGCGGAAGCGACAAAATTAACCAGACAATACTAGTTAATCAATAATTTTTCCGTTATTGAGTGACTGAGTAACTAAGTGATTGACAGACAACGCACAGCCAAAACTGAAATTTGGCATAAGCTACACGCCACATTTCAGCTTTCTACGACCAGTAGTTTTGGCTGTGCACTGTCTGTCAGTCACTTAGGGGAGTGTAGAAGCACTAAGAGAGGATTTCCCGAAATTTGCGGGCAAAAGCTAGTTATAATAATATTCGTGGTTGCGGTGAGCACAAAATTTTACTGTCATAGTCAGAATTATCACGGGCCGTCAATTTCTATGAGTAAACACTCACGCACATTTCCATGGAAACAAGCGTGTGAGTTTTACAATGCTCTATTATTAATATTATTTTCTCGATTTCTCGATCACGCTGATGGAAAGCGATAGATTTCATGTGTCTATGATGGAGCGAACGTGCCCAGAAGATGCCTGTTCACTCTTGCTTTGAAGGCAGACGGGTTATATGTGGAAGGGAACACAGACGCTGGTAGCGAGTTTCACACTTTGGCTGTGCGCATAATAAATGTGGAGGAGAAGCGCTGAGTACGAATAGTCGGCATATCGACCAAGTGCAGAAGGTACCCAGTAGTACGTCTGGTATTCCGGTAGTAAAAGGGCGATGGTGCAATCAGGTCGTGGAGTTCCTGCACACACGTTCCTGCACACACTCTCCGAAGTACAGTCTCTCGCAGTCTCAAAGCATCTCGTTGCTCTGTAAGCAGATCAAAACAGACCTGATATACATTTTGAATCCGATCATGTTATTACTGTGAGCACAAATAACCAACATAGTAAAAAAAAACGGATTGCTATAATTTTATATAATGATCATTTAAATTACAGCAATTTGATTTTCTTTGTCACTAATAATATATATTAACGTCACTATAATCGCGATCAAATCATTGACGTCACTCATCAAACCGAACGAATTAATCAAATCAGCTGGTCCCGTTACATTAATCCGCCAACACTTATCGTTTCCGATTTGAGAACGTAATATTTAGATATTGTAGGCAAAGGAATTGAATGTCTTTACCGAAAAGCGTTACACAATGAGGGCGCAGATCATGGATCTCAGAAAAAACATTAAAACTTAATAAACCAGCCAGGTAATATACGCTTCCTTTAAGGTCATGTATTTACAAATTAAAAAATGCTCTCGAATCAAGCATGCCAGTACTACACTATACAGGATGTTCCAGAAGTGCTGGGTAGCTGATTACTTTAACACTTCACAACCCAGTAATAATACAGCACGATAACCTCTGGCACCCTTTTCTTTTGTATGGGAAATCATCAAATGACTCCCACCGCTCTGGGCGGAGCGGGAGGGAGTGTCAGACTCTTACTGACTAAAACCCATCCGTGCTCCTCCTATTGCCCTTTGCGCTCCAGGGCCGCGGTGACTCTTTCGAACAAATTCAGCAGAGAATTGGCACCCTGGTGTTGGATTTTCTCTCAACCCGTAATCACTGTCAAAGATCTACAGAAAGCGGTTCCACTAAATCTTAACACAAAATCTGACAAATGACATGCCGATTGCAATAAACCAGTATACTTTTACACGTCAAAATTGATCAACACGATAATTTAAAAATGCGTCAGAATCAGCTCGTTTTGTGATGCAATGCCGATAATGATGGTATAGGTGTCGGGAGTCTCATTTTGCCTTTCATTTTGCTTTTTTAATCTCTCAAGTAAAGACCTTGTTGGTTTTGATGTTAAGACATAAACTTGTCATGCTTGGTCTACGTGATAAAATCTGAAAGCAATAAACACTATTAAAAAGATGATTTTTTAACTTTGTTTAAAAATAGTCATCTGGTTAGCCAACTATATTGGGGTCGGCTTCCAGATTCAGCTTAATACCAGTATTTTAAGTGAAGTGGTTGCCTATCAGACCTCCATAACCCATTAACTGGGTAGCACGGTAGTTCTTGACAAGACTGGAAAATACTCGTAGTTGAAATTTGTTTAAAATAGTATGAATGATTTTTTACTAGTGTAGATGTAAGATATGTCTCAAAGAAAGGAATTTTCAAGATGCTTCTTAGCCAATAACATTACTAATAGTGTCCACCATATTTGTTAAAAATCATGTCATGTTCATACCTTTCCAAAATATATTTTTGGTATCAGAGGAACTTGTCGTATTCTTCCTTAACTCTCTATTAGTCCGATTGCTCCGTTGTTCTCTTGGTCGCAAGTGCGACTGCCGAGCGCGGAGTCCGGGGTTCGTTTCCCAGGTCGGGCAAAAAGAGTAATAATTGGGTTTTTCCATTGGGAATTTCTCTGTGACAACCCGGAGTTTGGAATTTGGTGGTGTGACACCCCCGAGCCTCGGAAAGCACGTTAAGCCGTTGGTCCTGCGCCAGATCTCTCTGCGGTCGTGTCGGGTTGCCGTTCCATCGGAGTATGAGAATGATGGAAGAGGGAGTGCACCTGTGTTTGCACACCCTTGTGTCCGTTGAGATTGGCCACCTAGTCTCCGTTGAGATTGGCCGCCATGGCCGAAATCGGTCAGAAGGACTATATATTAGCCTGTTATATTTCTAAGGTCACAAATCATACTTACTCTCACTAAGGTTCGGGTCTCAAGGCTTTGTAACGGACCACTTATTAAACTAGGTACTAGTTACAGTTGCTATGACGTGTTCATGCCACCATGATTCCATTATGAAAAAGGGATTAGTGCTCATCGTTCATCATAGCTCTGTCTCTCTCTCACAACGGCATAATGATGGTTTTAACATAGTGATGGGGTAACCTGCGGAATTTCTTCGGAAGAGTCACCGCGGCCCTAGAACGCAAAGAGCATTTAGAGGTACACGGATGGGTTTTAGTCAGAAAGAGTCTGACACAATCTTCCGCTCCGCCCAGAGCGGAAGGAGTCATTTGATGATTTCCCATCGTTAAAAGGGCCAGAAAATACAAAACCAGTTCGAAAACAAAACTTTAAATTCAACTATCGCACAACACTATCAACACCGCTTTCAGTTACCCTCTTAAACGAGTTACCTCCTGAAACTGTGGTGACACTAGATGTATGTAACACCGATAGTTTATGTCTAACAGTTCCTCCTGATAGTTTCCCAGCGTTTATACTTGTAATAAATCGAGAACATGTCTGAAATACGCTCGTAGGACGGGTATTGAATTTTCGACATTCTGATGCTGATATATTTATGAGAACGAGTGCTGGAACACCCAGGTAGGAGGTACTTTAACTATTTGGGAAAATAATCCCTACTAATATTATAAATGCGAAAGTAACTCTGTCTGTATGTATGTTACGCTTTCACGCTACAACGGCTGAACGGATCGTCATGAAATTTGGCAGATATATAGCCTGTGATATGGAGAAGGACATAGTCTACTTTTTTACGCGATAGCCGACATCAACGTGGGCGGCATAATTTGGACTAATTCGCTACATAAGGAGACTGTTGTCTAAATAGTATTATCTTCTCGTCTCTTCTTCCATCTCGCCAGTAATCGTGAAGCGCCACTTGTTCTACTGGTAATCATCTTCATTAGATAGACCGCACTTCTTCATGGCCATCAGCAGGGATTTTATTATTGATAACATAAAAATTAGTTTAAATTAGTCGTCAATTTATCTGTCGGTCGCTGGTTCATAAGTTATAAGGGTTTACAGGTGTCCGATCTAGAGAGTCTCCCCAGCGAAACCTTCATTTGTCCTGCTACTGTTGCTTTTTTTTAACCGACTTCAAAAAAAGGAGGTTGTCAACTAATTTTTTTAGGTCGCTGCCAGCCTAACTGCAGTAGGTGGATATACCGATAAACGACATACGATTCACGACATACGATTTACGACTACCAAGTTACTACGTTTATTCCAAATATTAAGACTGGCACCAACCTCAAAAGATAGTTGGCTTTACTTTATATTTTTTTAAAGATAAATATTTTATTTCTCTTTTTTTAATTACTTATTAATAAAATAAATTACAGTTTTGAAGTTGGTTTATTTTTTATTTTTTTCCTTTTTGCCATTTTTTGTTTATCGACGAGACTGAGTTCATACTACAATTCACGCTACATATCAACAAAACCTTCAATTTCTCATTATTAAAAAAAAAATCCTAAAGCATCCACTTCTCATTCCTAAAAAAACTTCCTAAAAATTAATTCTTAATTAATTACCAATTACTGTGCCCGCTACAGCTCATGGCTCGCGCCGCGTATTTAATTGTTCGTTTCATGTTACAGTTAGTAACTGTACCGCCACAATTTCGGTTCGCCTGATTTTTTTTTTAATTACCCCGCCACCGACCACGCGAAGATATTACAACACAGATCCGGATTTTTTTGTTTTTTTTTTTGTAAATATGCAGTCCGTATCTTAATATAAAAGGGTGTTGGGTTACCCAGTCACTGGGTTGTGGCAATCACTCCGTGTTACATACTAGTACTCAGTTATATGTTTGTACTGGTATCTATATTCTGCAGCATATATTAGTTAATAAAGCACTAGCTTTTGCCCGCGGTTCCGCCTGCGTGGATGTCGGTTATCGTGTAAAAAAGTAGCCTATGTCCTTCTCCATATCCCAGGCTACATATCTGCCAAATTTCATGACGATCTGTTCAGCCGTTTTAGAGTGAAAGCGTAACAGACAGACAGAATATAATATGATATAAAAAAGAATATATAAATAAAGGTGCGTATATAAAATTTTAAAGAAAAGTAGACGAGTAGGGATATGTTTTATTTATTTAGGTTAGCCAACAATTGTGTACACAATGAAAATTTTATAATCAATTAATTTATTGTACCTAAAATTATAAGTGTAATAATTACTTATAAGCTAACACCTCATACACCATGTTTGGACTGGACTCAGCACAAATGTGTTGAAGACAGAGGGTCCTTGAAAGACTCTAGATAGATAGGTAATGATGGCAGGGTAACTTTTAAATCATTGGCACTCGTGACAATTAAAAAAAAAGCTTTTGGTTTTATCCTAAAAATGTGAACTTCGTTCGCTTCATTATTTATTTATTTTTTACTAATAAATCTAGGTACTTGGTCGGTCAGTAAATGTCCTAAGGGACATTACAATGCCAGGGTTGCGGAATATGTTCGAAAGAGTTACCGCGGCCCTGGAAGGAAAGGCACTAGGAGGACAAAGGCTGGGTTTTAGTCAGTAAAAGTCTGATACTCCCTGCCGCTCCACCCAGAGCGGGAGGGGTCATTTGATGATTTCCCATACTCAAAAAAAAAAAGAAACACAAACCGACCAAGTAGATTTATTATTTTGATATTTTCATATACACCTAATAAAAGCCACCCTGTATCTAATGTTTAAGTCACTAACGCTGACTGTACTCCGTCTTAAAAGCGGTATGTAAATTAAGTGTGATAATGTTAGAGTTATGGTGGTCTCCTAAATACACTTGAGTTTAAAGTATTCTCAAATGGGTGGTAAGAAACAAATACGGTGCAAAGTGTGGTGAAAACAGTTTCTTGCATAATGCATTAAACATTTTAAAGAGGTTTAAGTGTCTAAACACACTATGCCGAAGTTACGCGACTGAAGTTCGACGGCTGATTTTACGTTCCGACGTATTCGGCTGATATGACACACCATAAGTGCCGAACTTACGCGGCAGAAATTCAGTTCCGCAACTTTGTGTGTGTATTCAGTGTCTCGAGCGCTATCGTGGATCCCGGATCTTCGTCGGTAATAGAACCGAACTTCGGTCGCGTATAATGTGTGCTCACAGAATAAGTTGCCGCTGAACTTACGCCCGACCGAAGTTAGGCTGTACGCTATGACGCGACGTTTTTGGCATAGTGTGTCGTCAGTAATTCAAATAGCATTGCAGGCGTTATTGTGCTGAACTTCGGTCGCGTAACTTCGGCATAGTGTGTTTAGACACTAAGAGAAAACTGGAGCTGTAGACAAAGTGACATTATTTCAGCAAAATCGATTATCACGTGCTCAGTTTCCTAACATTTGCAAAAAACTCTTTGTAGAGACTTTTTCCTAAACGCTCGTGATAATGAAGTTCATTATCACGAGCGTTTAGGAAAAAGTATGCAGATGCTGTATGTAGAAGAAATAATTGAGTTCATTAAATGAACTCAATTATTTCTTCTACATACAGCAGTGGTATATTGGCGTGCTTATAAAGGATCTTAATACTCCTATTTAATTATTTTTAACTGACTTCAAAAAAGGAGGTTCTCAATTCGTTGTTTTTTATGGTTGTTACCTCATATCTCCGTCATTTATAAACCGATTTGAAACAATCTTATTTTATGTTAATGGAGATACTTCTTGACTGATTCGATTAAAATTTCATCAAAATCGGTTCCGAAGTTTAGTTTTTAAATCAAAATTGCTAGAAAAAATAATTATGTCATAAATGTATACGAAATTGCGTATTTAGCTTTCCTGTGACTTTCCAGTGGTGTGGGGTACCACTAAAAAATAAAAAAATAAATACTTTTTCACAAAATAAAACCGACTTCCAAATAAAAAAAATACACAAAACTATTTCTGATGCACTTAACATCTGCGGTCCCGAATTTAGAGCAGACAGACTTTTAAATTATTCAAGTGACGTTTTAGTGACACTAATTAGCGCCACTAAAACGTCCCAAAATACTCGAGTTTGGAAGAAACGTTAATAATTTATTTATTTATGTACAGACTAGACAAATTTATGAGACCCTAAATCTGAAGCTTGATGACATTTTTAACGGTTTAAAATAGTGTTTTTTTTTTGTTGTTGCATTAAAAAACCAGCTTCAATGACGTCCTAAACTTTTTGAAATAAATAATGGACGTGTCACAAATAAGTAAAAGTCAAGTGATGCGATCGGATGTTAGAAAACTTATTCAGCCAATCACAACTGATAATGCGTATCCGTTTCAGCCTGCTATTTGTGGACCCTATACTGTGTTACCAGCCAGTCCTACCATAAGCTAGTTATTTTATTTATAATGTGTAATTTTTTGTTTTATTACGTTCAGGCCTGTTACTATATGTTGCCTGATTTTTTTTTATAGCCTATCGTGTTAGTCGCTGGACACACAGAAAAGACGTAAGACGAGGACGGGGTTTAAAATGCTCGTACTACTTAAAAGTAGGAGTAAAAAAAAAATATTTAAAAAAAATACTTTTTTCAAAAATCCCGACCTCAAAAAGCGACTAAAGAGTTCCAAAAACAAACAGTTTTCAAGCAGTCTGATGCAGTCGGTGGCATCGGATCTCTGATTGAACTAAAATAAACACTCACTAGCTGCATCAGACAACATTAAAAGTGTTTATTCGTTTGCAGTCGGGTTTTATGAAAAAAGTTATATTTTTTTATTTGATATATTTCTTAATTGTTTAGCAGTTACAGACCACCCTTAAATATGACCACGCACTTTTGGAACATCCTGTTTAATCCAGATTTCCAGCTTACATATAATGTAACCTCGCATATAATGTAACCTTGCATATAATGTTACTCGCCTACAATGTAACTGTGAACCCATTGCGAAACACTTATTACACTTCCTTAAATTAATTTGAAACAATTCGTGAAATAATAAGTCGATGATGCAATTTTTGTTTTTATTCTCGATAAAATCCGGAAAACATTGGTTTTAAAGCACTTATTATTGAGATAAGAGATAAAGTGATCTTATAATGTTTAAGGCTTTGGTACCTACAGTTCCGGATGACATTGTTACTGTTGCACAAACAATCAGATTGCTATGACGCCGAAAGTTCATCATCATCTGCCTAGCCTTTTCCCAGCTATATTGGGGTCGGCTTCCAGTCAAACCGGACTCAGCTGAATACGTGGAGCGGATACTGTTACGTGGAGCGGCTGCCTACCACACCTCCACAACCCGTGAACTAGGTTACACGGTACTCTTTGGCAAGACTGGTGTCAGAGTTTCTGGCTTCTGACAATCCGTAACGACAGCCAAAGATCTAGAAATGACAGCCAGGACCAAAAGTTTAACTTGCTTTCCGAGGCACGGAGGAGTCTCAGGAGTCTGAGAGAGAGTAATTTTAAGTTTCCTATAGAAAGTGAAAAATCCTTCTATCTTTCTCCCTGAACTATTTTTCGAAAATGCGCTCAACTTAATATTTAGACCTGGATATCTAGCGTATGCATACCAAGTTTCGTTGAAATCGGTTTATTTATTTCGAAAAATATGGACTTGAAAGTTTGTATGAAATGCCGTACGGTGCTAACGCTCTTAACGACCTTGTATAATCGAATTAGTAAAATTTAAACCACCTCCCATTTTTAATGATCGTAAAAGAACACAACCTTAATAAAATTATGAGCTTTACAGCCTAAAACTTTTATGTAATTTAATTATAATTAATTAATTACTTTTCATTATCGTTACTTTATTATAATACAGCATTACGTTTGGATTTTCCCGTTTTATTATTGCAAGAGCCCATATTTCAGCGGTTTTTACAAACCTGGGGAATAATCGGTCTTCAGGGGAAAATTCTTCGTAAAAGTAACGATGATCGCAGTAATAGAACACTGGTGGATACTACCCGCATATCGCCTATATTTACCACTATCGCCTCTCAAGATAATCGAAGAGTTAGTGCCTAACACTTACGAGTATATTGTCTAGATAAACCGTCATAAACGTCCTCCAAGATAGTGATTTTAATACTACATTTCTATATGGCGATATGGTTACTGAATACTGAAAAATGTGTCATATTCATGTACAGTAGTCGTACATAGACGAACCTAATACAAGTAGAACAAATAAATCTTCAATCAATATATCTAAAAACTCTTCCGTTTCTGAGTGACTGACAGACAACGCACAGACGAAGCTGTGGCCTTTTTTTTTTTTATTGGATGGGAAATCATCAAATGACCCCTCCCGCTCTGGGTGGAGCGGCAGGGAGTGTCAGACTTCTACTGACTAAAACCCACCCATGCTCCTCTTAGTGCCTTTTACGTTCCAGGGCCGTGGTAACTCTTTCGAACAAATCCGCAACCGTGGTAGGCTCTGGCCCTAACGGGCCCCGACCCATGCTGACGACTGCTGGCTTGGCGCGCGTAGAACACAGCGCACCGTCAACCCGGGCCTGTTCTGATCGGACGGCGAGCTACCCATTGCTCGCCGTCCACAGGCATCAGTCACTGCGCCATGCTCAGGAGCATCAGTTCCTGGGCGGCGCAGTGGCTGACGTTCAACAGGAGGGGGTGAAATGGGGCCATTACTGGCACTCCATTTCAGCCCCCTCCGGAGCCCGTTGTAGGGGCTCTACTGCGGCTGTTGCAGTAGCAGCAGTGGAACCGGCTATGGCGGCGGAGGAAGCGGCGGCGGTGGCGGCGGTTGCGGCAGAGACGGCGGTGGCGGAGGGCTTTCTCCTATTTCCGGCTTTGGCGGGTGGGGCGCAGGCCCTACCCCCAGCCCAGTGGTCGGCCGGCTTGCCAGCTGCCGCACAGACTACGCAGTGCGGCGCGGCGTCGCAGGAGCCGGCCCTGTGACCGGGCTGACCGCAGCGGAAACATAGACCGCTGCGGTCCACCTCCGAGGTGCATTGAGCTCCTACATGGTGGCCCACCTGGCACCGGAAGCACCTCAGAGGTCGGGGTTCCAGCAGTTTGACCTGCGCGGAAACCCAACCCACCAAAAACCTACGGCCCTCCGAGATGGTCTTGGCCGCCGACACGGGACAGCTCACCACAATGGTGCGCATGCCCGTGTTGTCAGGACGTAGGGTGCCCGCCTTCACCTCCTCTGCTGAGCACCCCCCCGTCCTAACGACGGCGGCCACCACCTCCGCCTCCGTGACGGAGTCGTCCAGGCCCAAGATGCGCATGTCGACGCGCTTGGTGGGCCTGGACACTCGGGCATCGTCCGCGCTTAGGGACGCCCTGAGCCTTTCGGCTAGAGCGTCCGCGGTAGGGCCGCTGGCTGCCCCGGGGATCACCAGCATCCGGGCCCCAGTCATGGTGACCCTGAGCCGGAGGCCCCCTACGATGCCTAGCTCACCAAGGTTCACCGCCTCCTTCGCCTTGGTGAGCACGTCCGCGTACGTCACGCCCCTCTTCGCCGCGTCCGGCTGTAGTGTGAGCACTACAGCCGCGGTTTTCGGAGGGCGGAGCGCAGCCGCGACGCTTCGCGCCTTCTGCCGCCGCTTCCTCTCCCGCCTCTTGGCCGCCCTGGCTGCCTTGCCCGCCTTCTTCTTCTCCCCGGCCACTTGCCATTCGGCTTGAGCCGGGGGAGGATCTGAAGGCGAGGAAGCCGGGGGGAGCTGCTGCACAGACGGCTCAGGAGCCTTCGCCGTCCGCGCAGCAACCCCACCCCTCCTCTTCCTTCCCGGGGCCGAGTCCGGTTTTCCCGGCACCGGCTTCGCGGGTGCCGGCCCGGACCCTTTATCCTGGCCGGACGACCCCGGTGTGGCAGCCACGGCGGCCGCATACGACGCCTTTTTCTGGCCTGGGGGGGCCTTCCCACTTGCCGCCGAGCTCACTAGCGGGGGGCGCAGGACGATGCCCTCCAGGACGGAGAACCGCGCCTGGAAGGCAGCCATCTCCTGCCGCACCAGGTCCAGCACCTGGCTCTCCTGCGGCATGGGACGGCTGTCCTCTCTGCGCCCCCTTTGAGGCGCCCCCTGTGGGCTGGCTCCCCGGAGCCTGGCCAGGTCTGCGCGGAGCCCCTCGTTCTCCTTCTGGAGACGCTCCGTGGCGGCAGCCAAGCGGGCGACCTCCGCCCGCAGCTTGGACATCTCGTCCCGTGGAGGCCCACCTGGGTTAGCCTCCGCTGCCGCCAGAATGGAGGCCCTCGCCTCGCTTATGGCCTTGTTCTTCGAGGAGAATTTCCTCTTCAAGGCCACATCGCGAAGCGCGGCCTCCACTACTTCCACAAACCCGGCCCTCCGAGTTCGCTCCTGTCCGGAGTCATCCGGCTCATCGCCGGAAGACTCCGAACCAGGAGCCCCTCGACCACCCTCTCCGGGGGGTCGTCCGCCAGCGACGAGCTCCTCGACTCGCTGACCAGCCACCTTGGAGGCGGGCAATCTCCCCTTGCCTCCCTCTCGGCCCTTACCCCGCCTACTGGTGGGGATTTTCCGAGCCGAGGCCACCTCCTCGCTGCAGGACGACCCCCGGTCTTCCTCCGGTCTGGGTCGCTTGCGGAAGGATCTGGGGTCCTCCGCAGCAGCCCCCGCCCCCTCGGGTCCAGAGCTCGCCGAGCTCACGGTCACCAGGTCGTCGGAGTCCAACTCGGACTCCGACTCTGCACCCGCGTGACGCTCAGGCAAGCCCTCCCTCCGAAGTAGCGCTCCTCTACCCGCGCTCCGCCCGACCGACACTTTGTCGGGCGAGCTAAAATCGAAACCGATCAATTCCTGGAAGGATGTTCCGGATCGGGGGCCTCCTCGGCCCTTGTTGCCATCGGCAATCGGATGGTGGATAGCAACGTTGCCCCCCCCAGAATACGAGGGGCTTGACGCATAAAGCGTGGCGGATTCCCGGACTGCTGTGCAGTCCGGACCGCCCTGGGGTAGTGTCTCTTTTTTGCTGCTATCCATGTTGTCCTTTTTGAGGGTGCGGTCCCTTTCTCCCCTTCTCTCTCAATGCTTGCTCAACGGTGTGCCCCTCTTGTGTCTCTCTTGGTCTGGTCTCTCGCTTGGGACCTTCCGGCATGAGTGGCTCTACCGGCAAAGCCCCCTAGATCACTGAGACACGCAAGCCCCACCATGACGGCAACGTGGAGACACGGTTGGTGGGGAAGCTGTGGCCTTAGGGTGAGTTTTTTAACGTTCTCAATCGCGTTAGCGTAAACGTCAATTTGTATTGAAACTGAATAAGCGCCTTTTGGTGACACTCACGGACAACCTGCTTTTTTCTATACAATTTGACATAAGCGAACGTTTACGTTAAGAGCGTTTACGCCTTACGGCATTTCATACAAACTTTCAAGTTCTTAGTTTTCAAAATGAATGAACCGATTTTAATGAAACTTGATAAGTATGCATACGCTATCTAACCAAGTCTAAAAAGATAGTGGAATACATTATCGAAAAAGAGTTTAGAGGGAGAGAGAAAGCGATTTTAAGTTTTCTATAGAAAGTGAAAAATCACTCCATCTTTCCTCCTGAACTCTTTTTCGAAAATAATCTCAACTAACTTTTTAGACCTGGTTGGATGGCGTATGCATACTAAGTTTCAATAAAATTGATTCTTTCATTTCGAAAAATAACGACTAACGACAAAGTTTGTATGAAAAGCCGTACGGCGTAAACGCTCTTAATACGATCGAGTACGTTAAAAACTCACACTAAGCCCTCTGGTCTTAGAAAGCAAGAATTTGGCATGTAACCTACATTCTTGCAGGGTAGCACTGAGACGATTCCTCAAAATCTCTTTGGCAACGGGAAAAAACGGGATTATCGCGAACGAAGTCGCGGGCAAAAGTTAGTAACTAATAAAATACATGTCATGATACATTCATAACATAAACAACTCGCCTGTATTGCCTGAAGAGTAAGGCAGAGGTGTACGTTTAGTAGGTGCACCCAAATATCAGAAGTTATATTTTAAGTGCCTCGAGATAAACCCTGGGATTTGTGCCCGGTTGATTGCAATAGGCTCGTTCAAAATGTGCTGATTCTCAAAAGAATTTTAATAAAACAGGGACTTCTTACTCAAAATTATCAGATAGTTACCTGGTTTTCAAACTCAATTCTTTCCCTTTCTAATTCCAGGAAAAATACAGGATGTCACAAAACTGCAAATCGTCGTACACAAACGCGACCACCCGGGACGCGAATAACAACACGCTGTATCACGGGGGGACCAGCCAGGGGTACGGGGGGAGGAGCTACGCACCGCCCAGTGTTGCCAGCAATGGAAACTATCAAGTAAGATAGTCAGCTCGATACAGTTAGACTTTCCAAGTACCTTCTTCTTCTTCGAAGTATCGATGATTCCAAATTAGATGAGTTTACATCGGAATTCAATCACATCGACATCGTTAGTTTGCCTGTTGCCTGTTTTTAGGGTTCCGTACCCAAAGGGTTAAAACGGGACCCTATTACTAAAACCCCGCTGTCCGTCTGTCTGTCTGTCACCAGGCTGTATCTCATGAACCGTGATAGTTAGACAGTTGAATTTTTACAGATGATGTAGGTAAATCTGTTGCCGCTATAACAACAAATACAAAAAACAGTTTTTTTTTTACAGAATAAAATAAATATTTAAGTGGGGCTCCCATACAACAAACGTGATTTTTTTGCCGTTTTTTATACATAATGGTACGGAACCCTTCGTGCGCGAGTCAACTCGCACTTGGCCGGTTTTGTTTATTTATTCAAGAAGAGTTACATAGATAAGTAATAGAATCTTCTTTCTTCTTTCGTTTCTGACAAACTGCAGTACAGTTTGTCGGCAGTGTTCTCGTGGATACAGTCTTCTTAAAATATCCAAGTAGGTACTTATTGATTACTAAATAGAGGCACTGGACTTACACATCGACGCAAAGATAAAACAAAAAGGGTACACGTATCAAATTTCTAATGATGAGCTCAAGGCTCCCAAGTCTCGACTTTATTACCGATTACCTACCGACCAAATTCGGTCTATAAGTCCTAAGGTCGGTATACAGTCCACATCCAAATCCCGTTCTGGTGAACGGAATTTGGATGTCCCAAAGCTTTAAATATATTTCAACAAAAAAACAATTTTTTGACTTGTTTATTATCAAATCAGATTTTTTCAAATCTTTGTATCTATTTCTTTTGCTAATGAAATCAGAAACATAAATGAAGCAACACAATTATCCGCTCACTAGCTTCTATACATAAGAAACGCCACATTTTTCATCCATTATGTATGGAATGTCTGGTTGAGTTGCGAAGTCTGTCTGTCTGCGGTAGGATGCTCGCTTCACTGGGCAATTGTATCATAGGCGTATGTGTAAAGAAATATCTTAACGCTGTTTGTTGTAGAAGTAAGCAGAGAATGATAAAAGGCGTAGAAAAAAAATGGTGTCGTACCTACTATAACAAACACAGAGTATTAGAAAATATTTTTTTCCGTTGTTAAGTATGAGACAAGAATTTCTAAAGACCAAAATCAAAAGGACTTTTAAAATTAGCAAGACAAATACTGATTCATTATTTGGTCAAATATTCTTTCGATTCAATCACTCTTTAGTCGTCTTTTTCTTGAAATTGCACATGAATAATAACTCCAAATTGACATTTTCTCTTCGAAATGCATCTATGAATTCTAGTTTACACTACGCCTTGAAAGTTATTTATGGACTGGCTTTTTCAAGTACATTCCTTTTTTAATAACCTTGGTTTCTTCTTACTACGCGGTTTCAATTGCCAAGATGAGCCAAGAGGATCATCGGCAATGATAGGCTCGTCGAGTCGAAGCTCCAAAGTCTCGAGCATCGACGCCGAGTTGCTGGCCTGTCGGTTTTCTATCGGTTGCATTTTGGAGAGTGTGCAACGGAATTGCATAGTTTGATTCCGCCTAGCCCGTTCCATCATCGGACCACCAGACGTACGGCGATGCGCCACCGGTACATGATGGACCTCCACCCACACGCACAAAGCGTTTTGGGAATACATTCATTGTGCGTACCGCTAAGGAGTGGAATTCCCTGCCGGAGTCTGTGTTTCCTGATAGCTACAACCTGGGAGTCTTTAAGTCAAGAGTGAATAGGTTACTTCTAGGCAAGCGTGCTCCATCTTCGACCACATCGTCGCTTACCGTCAGGTGAGATAGTGGTCAAGCGCGTGCCTATCAAAAATAAAAAAAAAAACGTGTAAAGACTCCCGCTGAACTGTCGAGGAGTCGGTCAGTCAGAAATATGAATTAAGTTGCTAATTCCAAACAATAGATCTTCAAGGAAAAGAACGGGCAGGAGACTCCACAGACCATTTTTAAATGAAAGCATTGTGTTGACCAAATTCTTTCAACAAATCAATCCCTTGGCTGTTTGCTACTTTGGGTCAAGCCTCCTAATATTTGTACGCTAATCTTGGTGATTCTGCATCATTTCTGGCGTTAAGAGCGTTTACGCCGTACGGCATTTCATACAAAATTTCAAGTCCTTATTTTTCGAAATGAATGAACCGATTCTAATGAAACTTGGTTTGCATACGCCATCCAACCAGGTCTAAAAAGTAAGTTGAGAACATTTTCGAAAAAGATTTTAGAGGCACAGAGAGAGCGATTTTAATTTTTCTATAGAAAAGTAGTAGTGAAAAATCTCTCAATCTTTCTTCCTGAACTCTTTTTCGAAAATGTTCTCAACTAACTTTTTAGACCCAGTTGGATGGCGTGTGCATACTAAGTTTCAATAAAATCGGTTCATTCATTAAAAAAAATAAGGACTTCAAAGTTTGTATGAAAAGCCGTACGGCGTAAACGCTCTTAAGCCCATCGTCAACATATCGTTGTATATTGTCCTTACCCAGGTATTTGGTGGGCGACCTGCGACCTCTGCCCATCTATCTTGCCTGCTGTAATGGCCAAGACCTGACTGGTCATATGGTCTTCACTACGGTGCATTACATTATCAAACAAGCGCAGGCAGTATTCTCTGTTTTTTTGCTGTATTTCAGCCTCTTTAAAGGACACAAGATGCATTTCTGATGGATTTTGTCCAGCCTCCAAAAGACAAATTCCTTCAACAGAAAATCTTGCCCCACAATGATAAGTCATCAAATTAACACGAACAAATAAAACTTTCCCTTCTGAATCCCAAAACCACATAACGTTAATCTCCCTTTTATCACGAGAAATCAAAAATCTTAATCACTCATAAAAATATCGAAAGTAGGTCAAAAATGTAACATTATTAAGAGCATTTTATTGTGGCAAAAGAAATAATCCAGATTCGTAAGTTTTACATACGTAAGCGAATTACTTCGATCTACATTAACAAAGCGTGTTATGTGGCTATATACAGGCTGTTTTTTCAACAAGAAGGCCAATTCCCGTAATTTTCGACCACATCATCGCTTTGCAACAGGTGAGATTGTGATCAAACACGAACCTATCAATAATTAAAAAATAATTGTCTTTGAGTTGTTCATGGAATATTTTATCATACAATTTGCATGAAGAATATTATTTCTCGATTGATTTACTCTACTTCTCTTGAGTTTTGCTGGACAGTTTTTTACAAGCTCAATCAAGTTGAAACGATCGGCAACAAACGCCAAGTGATCGAATTTTCCTTATTTATATGAACAACACCAAAATGAAAAAAAAAAATGGCAAAATTGACAAAAACAAGCCAATATTTCCTAAGAAACTTTCTTCGTATTGCTCAAGAATTCGTATTTCCTCACACTATCCAATAAAAAAAAATCAACAATCTGAGAGACTTGAAGTCAAAAGTACCTACTAGGTAAGAGTAATATTATGTAACTTTAAGGCAAGCGTGTTCCATCGTCGACCCATCATCACTCATCTCATCATCTGGTGAGATTGTGGTCACATGCGAGATAAACAACAATAAAAAAAGCAAAGCCTCAGCCTGTATATGGCCATGTAGCCAAAGATTGTAATTATTAAATGTGGAGCACCCAATGTTGATCGTCCACTTAAAATGTCCGCTACATTTTAAGGCGACGTTTTTGGGGCGAAAATAAAGACACAATAATAATATTTAAGATTGTTTGTTTTAACAATGATCATTCTTTTGATTTGGAGTTCAATCAAAATGAAAGCAATCAAAAGCTATGAATTCAGACTAGACTTAGAATCAGCTAATTTTAGTGGAAAAAAACAGACCCTTAAAACGGTCACACGTCACAAGTCGCTAGTTTCCAACGTTCTATTAATTTCCCAGGTACTTGCCAAGGTGAATATCACCATCGATTTGTGTAGGAGCGAAACTAATTCCAGAGTTGCGGATTTTTTTTTTATTGAGGATTGTGGTTGCTCTTTACCTCGATCACGCCTGATGGAAAGCGATAGATGAGGTCTATAATGGAGCGAGCGTGCCCAGAAAATGCATGTTCACTTTTACTTTGAAGGCAGACGGGTTATATGCGGAAGGGAATTTTTCGGAAGAGTAACTGCGGCCCTGGAACGCAAATTGCATTTGGAGGAACATGAGGCCCCAGACAATGTGCCATTCAATTAGCGAATCATCATCTGCCTAGTCTTTTCCCAACTATATTGGGGTCGGCTCCCAGTCAATAAGCGAACGCGACTGTCGAAATGCTAAAATGTAGGAATTTCATTACGTGACATTTCGATAGCATCTGTCAATCCCATACATTTTTGACGTATTGTCAATCGCCTTCGCCACGCTACCGTTGACAGAATGTCACTTGTCTCGAGCCCACGGATGGGTTTTAGTCAGTAAGAGCCTGACACTCCCTTCCGCTCCACCTAGAGCGGAAGAAGTCATTTGATGATTTCTCAGCCATAAAAGGAGCAATAACGATTTTGCAAAATTGCAGTGTTGGGGACCACGTGATATTTCGATACCGCATGACAATCCCAAAGAACCGATATCGAATGACACGCTGTCTAGGACCAAAAAAAATTGTTCAACAGCTTTAACGTACGACGTCTGAATTCTATCATAATGATGCCATGACATTTACGATACACTAGATACCAACCATCATAACCCCAACCCCAGAAAACAACAAAAAACTTAAATCTGAGAAATACAAGCTTCAGTACTTTGCAGTTCTCTAACAAAACACAAATAGCCAACATCCCCCACAAATACCTATTAATTCTAATACCCAAAACACTAATTGCTTAAACACAAAACGAAATAATTCGGCTCGTCCTTTGTCCGGCAGAAATCGATACACTCCTTAACAGCCCTTTCTCTGTGGGACACAAATGATAATGGCCTGCCTAATTGCGGCCGTTCGTTTCGACGCGATCCAATTTCCAGCAGTTGGGCAATGCGTAATGTTTTTGGCGAAATGTGAATCCGGAATTGTATCGGCGGTTAGTGATGTGTTGTTGGTGAATACGTGATAAGTGCATGACAGGAAAACGGATTTAATTTCAATTTGTGGTAAATTGAAATTAAGTTCTAACTTTACTGAATTTGTTTGGTGAACAAACATTTGCAGTAGGCGTTCAAAGTTTTCCTTAATTTTAAAAGCCATACGAGGCTCAAGCAAATTGCTATTCGAAACGAATGTCAAAAGTCAAAAATACACATGTCACATGATCAATCCTTCAAATTTTGCCTGTTATATTGCTGTTTTGTTGATTGAATGTATTGTGTAAAAGTCTCCACATAAAACACTTACTAACTTTTGTAAGTCGTATCAGTGCATCAGTAAACCTTTTGATTTGCAAATGTCCATAAGTAAAGACAGTAATAATTTTCCATTAGGTCATCAGTGGCAGTAACCGCTTTCCATTAGATATTTTTACTGTAATGTTCTCTTCAAACGCGTCATCAATTTCCAATGGCTACTGCTTTCCCAGACAGGTGTAGTTTGGACATTTGCCAATACCTCCAGCATTTAATTTCGCATGGTCTGTGACAGTATCCATTTATATTCGACTAGCTGTCCCCCGCGGCTTCGCTCCCGTCAACTGGCTACCTACCTACCTACCCTACACCTACCCTACACATACCCTACACCTACCCTACACCTACCCCACACCTACCCTACACCTACTCTACATGCATGCAAATAATTCTATTTTATTGAGGTATTTCTTTCCGACTTGCTAGACTAAAGTTATGATAGCTCGGTTAATATACATGTTATAAAAATAATTTATAGCCTATAGCACTCAGGAATAATGTAGCTTTCTACCAGTGAAAAAATTTTTAGAATTGAATCATTAGTTCCAGAGATTACCCCCTACATACAAACTTACAAATTTTACCTCTTTATAATATTAGTATAGATTTGTATTACATCCTATTTCCTCATCGGTAGATAGTTGTATGAGTAAGCACAATTTTTCGACGGTACCTAGTATTAATTTCCATCTAATTATCACAATAATATGGGGAAGTTCAAGTCTACAAATTAAAGACTATTACGACAGAATAAGTTTAGCTTCCTGTCAAGTCATCATCATCGAAAATTACAAAATTATTGCTTTTAACAATGTTTTAAAACATGACTCTCCAGACACCACAATATACTCATCATCACCATACAGCCGTACCGGTGATTTCTTTAATAATGTATTAATATAATAATTGTAATCTGTAATAATTCCATTTATAAAACAAGACTAAGATATCATTGGTCTGAAGTGCATAATTTCAGCATTAAAAATTAAGACCATATTGACTGCACCAGTAGCCTGTTATGACTGAACAGAAGCACCTTTATAACCAGTAGGTATAACCATTAAGCCGTCTACGTCTGCAGGGAAATAATGGGGTTGCACCTACCCCAACCATAAACGCATTAAACCTATTATTCGAAAGTAATTAATGACTCTGAAATGACAATGACTACCAATGAAGCAAGTTCATTTGCAAGTAAACCGAGGTGTTCAATCAATCAAATCGCAATAGATGTTAAGAAATATTTGTATTTTTGCAGCAAATGACATCTAAAGTGCTGTTTGGTGGCGTCCCAACGATCAATGACCTCAAGCGGCAGGACAAGACGGAGCGGGAAGTCCGGCGGACACACTAGCGACATCTATGCTCAGGTGAGGGAAAACGTAGCTTTGGTTTGTAATTAATAGATGGCGGTAGTTGTACATAGGCATTTAAAGTACTCAGTAGATTGACTTGTTCCAAGTAGATGGCGTTGCAAGCTAATTATCAAGTTTTGCGTGCTTGGTTTGGTTTGATTTTGGTGCAGAAATAGATTAAAAACAAATAGGCTTGTCTGAGAAAATTTGGCCATTAGGTGGTGCGCCCTCTCTGCATGGGAAACGGCCTTTGCCGTATATAATAGGGCAGAAACAGACTGGTATTAAAAGTCTGACTTATGCACTAAACCCCGCTTTTTGGAAAACAAACGAAGATTCGTAACACATCATACACAAGTCAAGTGATGCAATTGGCTGTTGAAAATTAATTAAAGGAATCACAAATTTATGATCATTTTCGTTGGAGAAACTGGGCCTAATTTGATTTTGGTTTTCAGAAAATCAGAAATATACATAGGTTTAGTTAGGGAGAGTTGAGAACTAAATGGTCAAGGTACTACAAATATTATCTACCCACATTTTACGACTGCTTTCTTGTTATTTATTACATAAACAACTGGTTTTACAAGTATTTTTGGAGGCCTTCTTTTAAGTATGGAGATTCCTGTAACAGAAGACATGTAGTCTTCTTTCAGTTTTCATGTAAAAATTATGTTAGGTACTCAATCACTTTTTTCATAATTTCAGGAGCTGATTATGTGATAAGAAGAAATTATTGGAAGCTAAGGAGTGATCTCGGAAGACAGAGTTTATGTCCATAATAAATATTTTATATTCACTTTTATATTATGATTAAGAAAAGATACAAATTATTATACGTAACACTGATTTTAATAAAAAAAACATTGAATTCATAATTTATAACAGCGACATCTTTTGAGTGTAAAACTTCATCATCATCATCATCATATCAGCCGAAAGACGTCCACTGCTGGACATAGGCCTCCCCCAAGTGTCGCCACAACAACCGGTCCTGTGCGTCTCGCATCCATCGGTTACCCGCGACCCTCACCAGATCATCGGTCCACCTTGTGGGAGGCCTTCCAACGCTGCGTCTTCCGGTACGCGGTCGCCACTCCAAAACTTTTCGGCCCCATCGACCATCTGTTCTGCGAGCAATGTGCCCTGCCCACTGCCACTTCAATTTGGCGATCCTTCGGGCTATGTCGGTAACCTTGGTTCTCTTGCACAACTTGCACAACTTGCACTACTTGCACTTAGTGTAAAACTTACTAAAATTAATTGTTACGTATAAAAATAATATTATTTTAAATTTAGATAGATTTTAAAAGAGATTATGTAAAATTTAAAGAGTACCTATTGAAGCCATGAAATGTTTCCTATTATTCCCGCCTCCTTGTGAAATTTTATCAAAATTTTAATAAATGTTTTCTATTTTTTTAATTACTTTAGGTTTTAATGAATTCCCTTGTGGGCGCTATAATTCGAATGAAAACTTTCCGTACAGTTAGGTAACGGTTTTAAATCTTAAATAGTTACCTATACGTTTCCTACCAAAAACAAGATAGTTTCTTCATAATTTGTTTAAAATCATAGTTTGCCTGCAATTATGTAAGTTGAAGAAAAATATAAAGTTATCAAGACTGGAGGCTATTTTTTACGGAAAAAGAATTAATTCGACAAATTATTATAATATACTTAAACAAAAATAAATTCGGAAAAAACGGAGACTTCATTTTAATTTACATCCATATTCTAAGTCAATTCCTCCACTTGACTCAGCCTCACTCAATAATATTGACAGTTGTTCACTACTTACTACTTACAGTTCTCGTCAAATAACTTTGCCCCTCTGAAGTTGAGTCGAGTGGCTGCGTAGTAGTCAAAATTACGAACACACTGCAACTGCGCATGCATAAGAGACATGGGGGCGGGGCGCGATTTTATGTCTCAGTCACTCGTTTACGTTCGATGCATGCTTGCGTCCCGCTTGCTCCCGTGTACGTGACTGCACCTGCGCGATCTTTGTAAATGGCTAACTTCAGAGGGGCAAAGTTATTTGACGAGAACTGTACTACTCATTGTCTTACTATCCTTGACTCGAGAGTTTTTAGTATCATGATCATGAAGAAGGTTTGCTTCGAAAAGACTTAAAATATGGTTGTTAATTAGTAAAAATGACAACATTTTGTTGATAACGTCACAACACTTTATCTGTGATTTGTTGTTTTTTTTAGAGATTTTATTAATGTATGAAATACCTACATAACTTAGATTTTATTATAAACTAACCATTAACCAATTTTTTACATCTTGAATTAATTAGCGAAGGCACACACTTTTCTATTTTAACAGTGAAATAATGACTTAAGTAAGTTTTTTTTTTCAAGTCAAGAGTGAATAGGTTACTTCTAGGCAAGCGTGCTCCATCTTCGACCACATCGTCGCTTACCATCAGGTGAGATAGTGGTCAAGCGCGTGCCTATCAATAATTTAAAAAAAAACCATTCAGGAATTGGATAGAGGTTGATAACCGGGGTGCACTGTTTCTATTAATGAAAACAGTATCAAAATCGGTTGCGTGGTTTTGCAGATTTATGCGGAGAAATAGACAAAGACTGTAACCAGCCAAGTGCGAGTCGGACTGTCACACCAACGGTGCCATCCCATAAACTGAGAAAAACACGTTCCTTGTATGAGAGCCCGCTCCATTAATTATATAGCGGCAATAGAAATACACACTGAAAATCTCAACTGTCTGTAACCTATTACGGTTCTTGAGAATCAGCCCGCTGACAGACAGACGGACAGGCGGACGGACAGCGGAGGCTTAGTAATAGGGTTCCGTGTGTTACCCTTCGGGTACGGAACCCTGATCACGTAAAAAATTTTAAATTAAATAAATAAATGAGAATTTACATGGTTGGGTAAAAAATGTCTCAACAATGGCCCAAGTATGTGACCACAGCTAAAATAACTTAGCTTAGCTCTAGCTGAACTGGAGATCTGCCTTACAACAAAAATAGGTCTCACGAAACACGAAGTAGTTTGAAGCTTGCAAACACGCAAAAACATCACAGTCGAAGTGTGACTAAACCCCATTAGTTACGGCAAAACATTACAAAAAGCAATACTGGCCTGCCAATTTGAACTCAGTTGGATATCAAACAGCTTTGTGGTGATTTTCGTACAACTGACTAATAAAATTAATTGGGATTGACTCCTAGGCTGCGCTCTTTCGAAGAATTCTGCCGGTCGATTTTGTCGACATCTCACGGTGTTCACCTTGGCGGAGTGAACGACAACTGAGCTGTCATTCCAACTTATTTGTATGGTTTGACAACTCACCCGTTGTGCACCCCGCCCGAGTGTTCACTTCAACATGTTTACAGAATCGCACTGCTGGAGTGATATCAAAAAAATACATAAAGGGTCAAAATAAAATTATAGTGTATTTGTACGTGTATTTAATCAATGATGATGAAACGGACAAAAACTGTTAATATTAAGTTAGTAAAGCTGACTACGGTTTCAAGGTCCGATAACAGTTAATGGCGTTAGAAAATCGATTGTTTTTTTTTTATATTATCCTTATTGAATATCGAAACCTACTCATCAGAGGGCCAGCACCAATGTTTTGACGTAAAGTACCGTTAACGTAAGTGAAATCTATACTAATATTATAAAGAGGCAAGATTTGTATGTGTGTATGTTTGTAATGAATAAACTCAAAAACTACTGAGCCGATTTCAAAAATTCTTCCACCAATGGAAAGCTACATTATTAGGGAGTAACATAGGCTATATTTTATCCACGTATTCCCACGGGAACGGGAACTATGCGGGTGAAACTGCGGCGTGCTGCTAGTTTCAATATAAAAAACTACAACCCCATAGTATTTTGGTCTAATTTTATGCAATATAAAAAAATTGTATCATACAAAAATATGAACATCGTATCCAGTTCAAATAAATATTATGTGCGAAACAAGTATTTTAGTTGTAGTAAAATTTTACGGTACGTTACTATACGTCGAAAATGTTCGTGCTATGCCCTAAGATTTGTGTTTTTCCGCCAGCTGATTTAAATCGATCCTGTATAAATTACTTGCACATACTAGGTGTGCTTCCTTAACTCTCTATTTTGTACACTAAAAATAAATACCAGAAGTTACAAGAAACGTGATTCCCAAATAGAAAATAAAATTAATCAAATCTTGAAAAAACGTTAATTCAATTGATTGATGGAATAAATTTCCTTTTTTGCTTACACGTCTTGAAATCAAGACACCATACGTACACGGCCACCTAGTGGTGATTTATAGCATTGTTGTATTGTCGTAAAATCACAATCAATCACATTTAGTATCAGTCGTTAAACTTCAAAAAGCATTACCAATCATTTTTTTTTTTTGTCAGAAATAATGTCCATCAAAGAGCCAATTCTACTAATTACAAGCTTTTATTTAACTTGCACTGGGGCCTAACCACCAACTCTTAAAGCAGTATTACTTCAATATTACTTCCAGTGGGAAAGAGACGGAGCTATACAGGACGTATAGCTCCGTCTCTTTCCCACTGGAAGTAATATTAAAGTAATATTGCTTTAAGAGTTGGTGGTTTAGGCCCTGTTCGTATGTTTTTAATATATCCGTCATTGCATACCATTTTGGTATCGACCATTTCTTGGTATCCGATTGAGCTAAAATTTTGCATACACTTTTAGTTCTGGTGAAAATACAAAGTGCAATACTCAATATTGTAATAATTTAAATATGGCCGCCGCCCGCTCCAAGATGGTGGATTACATATTTTTTCCCAACCCCCTTAATGTGGGTATTAAATTTTAATGAAAAGGCTTGAAGAGTAGAAAACGACAAAGTTGCTAGCCAGCGGCCATATTGAATTTAGTGCAATAATGACTAATGTCATTATTGCACTAAATTCAATATGGCCGCTACATAAAAGCTTGGTTTTAATTTGTTTTTTTTTAAGCAACGGCCGCATTTGCGTCTCGGTCGCAATCTATCAAAAAATCGCAATTTCCATACATTTTTGACAGATAAAAACGTTGGTCACTCAAGTAACTCCAATCCACTAACCCTAAACTATAAGCTGCGAAAGCAATACACAGGTGCATTATCATGAATGAGATCAAAACCCTAATACTTACTAATATTATAAATGCGTAAGTGAGTTTTTACACTTTAACGCCAAACACGCCGAACCGATTTTGACAAGTTTTGGTGCAGAGATGGGCCCTTGAAGACGGTTACGCGAACGAAGCCGCGGCGCTAGCTATTATTAAATGTTATTGTAAAAAGGTCTGTGCCTACGCTATTAATTCATACGCTAAAGAAATACTTTTAGAACTAAAACTAATTAGGGTAAGTTATAACCATTTCGACTGGACTGAAGCATTGAATACTCACGCTAAATAAAGATTCTTTATGTGGACTAAACAGAAAGCCAGTGATAAAGAGAGAATAATTTTAATTTTATATTTTTACTATTAATAAAATAACACTAAAATCTTGTTTATGAATATTTGTTTTATTTTTAACCAATTCTGAACCTTCATCATCATCATATCAGCCGAAACACGTCCACTGTTGAACGTAGGCCTCCTCCTCCTCGTGGGGTTTGCCGTAATCGCCACGCTTAGCAGGCGGGTTAGTGATCGCAGTGTAACTGTAGCAATGCACCTACAGAGAATGCTGCTGCCCATTCTGTGGTGAGACCCTTAGTCGCCTCTTACGACACCCACGGGAAGTGATGGGATGGTGCTATTCTTTTCAGTCCAACACCATACGGAATATTCTGAATTCTGAACCCTATAGAACGTAAAAAGTAGACGGACTGCCATTTATATATTTAGATAGCAAAATTAGAATCAAGGTTACCTATTCCCCACTGGGCTGGGGGTAGGGCCTGCGCCCCACCCACCAAAGCCGGAAACCGGAGAAAGCCCTCCGCCACCGCCGTCTCTGCCGCGGCCGCGACCGCCGCCACCGCCGCCGCTTCCTCCGCCGCCAAAGCCGGTTCCACTGCGGCTGCTGCTACTGCGACAGCCGCAGTAGAGCCCCTACAACGGGCTCCGGAGGGGGCTGAAATGGAGTGCCAGTAATGGCCCCATTTCACCCCCTCCTGTTGAACGTCAGCCACTGCGCCGCCCAGGGTGATGCTCCTGAGCATGGCGCAGTGACTGATGCCTGTGGACGGCGAGCAATGGGTAGCTCGCCGTCCGATCAGAGCAGGCCCGGGTTGACGGCGCGCTGTGTTCTACGCGCGCCAAGCCAGCAGTCGTCAGCATGGGTCGGGGCCCGTTAAGGCCAGAGCCTACCAGGGTTGCGGATTTGTTCGAAAGAGTTACCGTGGCCCTGGAACGTAAAGGCACTGAGAGGAGCATGGGTGGGTTTTAGTCAGTAGAAGTCTGACACTCCCTGCCGCTCCACCCAGAGCGGGAGGGGTCATTTGATGATTTCCCATCCAATAAAAAAAAAAAAAAAAAAAAAAAAAGGTTACCTATTCCCGCTACACTATTCCCAATCATTTATACTCCTGAGAGCCAGAACCACCTGAAAAGCGCCAAGTCAATAAAGCTCGAAGAGTCCCGCAGTAACGATTCAACTTTCTTGGATCCCGCAACGACCAGGGAGAAATCAGACGTAGGACCAACGGCTTTATGTGCTTCCTGAGGAACGGGATTGCCACACTACCAACTTCCAAACTCCTTGCAGCTGCTGAAAAATTCCTAATTAAAAAACTCAATAACATTATTTGCCCGACTTGGGAATCAAAACTAAAACTCCACCCAGGAGTGGCCCTTGCTAACACGAGACCAACGAGGTAAATGTTGTGAAATGAAATCATAATAATATTTTTAAACCTTGCCCCACACTAGGAATTTCTCCTGTATCGTGGGTGCGTTCACAAACAACTTACATACACAAACAGCCAGACCCGGACCAACTAGGTATCTGTAGGCCATACAAATATTTGTTCCGTGCGGGAATGGAACCCACAACACGCAGCGCAGCAGTCAATCGCTCAACCACTGCGCCAACCGTGTCGTCAAAAAAAAAGAAACAATAAATTAAGAACATATCAACTTCATTAAGAAGATCTTCTCAGTCACTTACAACGCAATATTTTGGTTATAATATTTCAAAACTACACTACTGGTAATTTCTACTGATCTTTGAGAAGAAATTCCTAAACAAACCCAGAGCGTGTAGTCTCTTTCATTATGACGAGCGACCACCATAACATTACGTCATCGATTCGCAACAAAACTAAACAGGTGAGGGTCATCTTTCCTTACTCCTCACCCTAGTCACGTAGCGTCATATACTTTGCGCAAGCGCACCTTGGCTGTTAATAGCATACGTTGTGCACATATCAAAAATGTACTGTTTAGTTTGATGATTAGGAAAGTTTGCAGCCCTATTAACGGTGACTGAAATGCTAGGGAGGAACTTGGTTGTCATGTGCCGCTGAAGAGTGGGGAAAATATCGACAAAAATATGACGATGATTGTTAATGATGGAGGACAAAATCACGCTGAACTAGCTAGCTTATATTTACTCTGCTACTCGTGAGAAGCCGGGTCAGGTTGCCAGCTAAATATAAGTTTAGGGCTCGATGTTTGGCAACATATCTACAAAAAAAGTTAATAATATGTATAACTCGAAAAACCTATCATAATACAACCAATCCTTAATTATATTGTCCAAACAATGTGTTGGTTCCTTTATTTAGAGCGGTATTTCAACTATTCTTTTTTTATTTATCAAAACTTTATGCACTTGTCAAAAACACTGTTCAAAAGAGGGCATAATGTCTAAAAATAAAGTGCAGTGCTAAAAGGAAATGGTCAAGCACTCATTAGGTACTAAATTCATTCCGGTGCCAGTGAGTGCATGACTTGTTTAGTTACCTCAATCATCTGGTGCGATCATGGTCAATTCTAATCGCCATTGATCCGGAATCGGGATCCGTCCATTCCATTACCCAGGGTTTAAATTACCAAATTTCTAGCTATGTAATAAATGTATTGTAGTGTCTTCACCCTGCAGAGGAGGACTTAATGCCGTAGTCATTTTCTACCAGTCAGCCTTTGAGTGCTGCAGAAAGGAAATTGATTACATATTTTCTATACAAAACCTAAGGCTGAGACTACTAAGGTACTTTAGCTTTTTTATAGAAAATATGTCAAACCGGCATTTTCGCATTTTTCCTCGGATAAAAGTTATGTCAGATAACTTTTATTTAAAACATCATTCTTTAGACCTTTATGTAAATCGTTTATTTTAGAACGGATACAAATCTATATTAACATTATAAAGAGGTAAAGTTTGTGAGTTTGTGAGGTTGTAGAGGGTAATCTCTGGATCTACTGAACCGATTTTGAATTTTTTTTTGTATAAGATAGCCACGTTCATGAGGAAGGCTGTACGGAAAATTTCAACGGGAACTAGAAACAATGAGATATACGCGTACGAAGTCGCGGGTAAAAGCTAGTACAGAATAAAACAAATTTGAAACAATTTTTTGACTCAAAATTCAAGTCTGTCTGGTCTTAAACTAAAATGGTAAAGGAAGCCCACCGGGACTTTAAAAAAGGAACAGCACGACTGTACATAATTTCTAGAAATAACCATCCATCTTAAATTTAAATATAAGTTTCCCACGAAATAAAAAGGTTTCTGACCGCACGACAGTCATAGGTATTTCATATGACAAATGACCAAACTAAATTACTTTTACCGTTCCACGCAAACTAATCTTGCTCCTAAATTCTCAGACCATTTGTGACAATAGCTGTGTGTTTTTTTTATATTGTTTTTTTTTTACTATTGAAGCAAAGGTCTTTAACCGTTGGGATAAATCGCTCACGTCCGGATTGTGTTGCAGTGATATACACAGAACAGAATAATTTGCCTAAGGCGCTTTTGAATCGATTACACCGAAGCGAGCAGGAGAACATTTTTTGAACGTTTTATTTTCTATGAATGAGTTCAATTCCTTAGAATTGTCTGTTTTTATTGAAGATCAAACTCATTAGTTCAGTTGATGCAAGGCTGCAAGCTTGGCTGTCGAAAATAAAAGGCTAAGAGACTTTTGTCAGGGTTGCGGATTTTGTTCGAAAGAGACACCGCGGCCCTGGAACGCAAAGTGCATTAGGAGGAGCACGGATGGTTTAAGTCAGTAAGAGTCTGACACTCCCTCCCGCTCCACCCAGAGCGGAAGGAGTCATCAAATGACTCCTTCTGCTCTAAAGGTTCTCTAAAGGCTCTCTCAAAAGGTGACTTGACATTCAAAGCGGACAAGGCGCTGACAAGATAAAATGTGTAGCGTCAAAGGAATGAGATATACTTAGAGTCGCAGGCGCGCGGCCAAACTCCATTAAAATTTTATTTCATCGACGTGCGCTGCCGCCGGCCGTGCGCTTATAGAGCTTTGTATATAAGTCCCTTAGGATTGCATTGCTGTCCTAGTGCTATTGAGCTTTTCAGAACATTAACCCTATCAGCCCAACAGAATGCCCTACTGTTGGGCTGAAAGGATTAGGGTTACAACGGGGATAATGTACTTCTAAGTAACAGGCTTATTTTATTATTATGATTTATTTTTATAAGTATTCTATTTACCGTTTACAAACCTAGATGTCAAACGTCACGTCAAACGATTATGGCTTGACCATGGTTTGAGTCTTCCTATTTCTCTCTTATAAAATTAAAATGAGTGTCTGTAACTCTAATATTTACAATTTGCCATTGAGTTCTTGTACCTATAAAGAGGTCTTGATGTAAGAAGATCTCGTCTAAACCATACCTATGCATCCATATTTTACAGAATAGATATATATTCTTCTATAGTAGATTCCAGATAAATGTGCAATAACGGTCATTGACCCACATACATTTATTGACTTTCTTAAAATCAAAAAACAGAAATAAAGACTTAGAGCAGTCCTGAATCTACTTCTATCGTGATCCTTTATGTTCTCTAGTAATGTAAAATGGTTCATAATGTATTGTTCGGGTATCTACGAAGGGATATTAGGGAAAGGTCAATGTACTTTATTGCAAGTTTATCTGGCACCTACTTTAATATTCGATTAGAACAGCCACTTTATAGGATCCTTTAAATTTCCCCATTTAAATGAAAATGATAAGTTTTTCCACCTCTTATCACGTCAAAAACCAACGACTGTTAAATTGCCGAACGATAGAGCATAAACTACAAATATTTTTACTTAAAAAGCTGCAGTCTACAGGTCCGAAAAAAAAACTCTAAGAATCTATAACCGCAAGTATGCTACTGAAACCTTTATTAGATTTCTTTCTTTCGCATCCAATTCGCCGAGATGATATCACCGATTCGTCAAGAAGACACCACAAAAAACGTATCGATTTCGTGCGAATAAAACAAGTTCCTATCGCTATAACAACGTGGTAACGGGCGCGTCAATTAGACTAACGTTTTTGACCGCAGACGATACCTATTGGGCGCAAAAAATTGGCCAAGTTCTCTTTGAAATTCAGTGCTTGGATTCCGTCGAAAACATATTTTTGTTTCAGAAGTGCATGGTCATAATATTCAGGGTGACTTTCCGTCTACACTAATATTATAAATAGGACAGATTATAATAGGCTGCGAAACTACTGGACTGATTCAAAAAATTCTTTCACCAGTAGAATCCTACATTATCCGTGATGGACATAGGCTATAGAATATTTTCAAAAAGTTATGAATCTATTGACAATAGAGCAAAGTTTTATAGAGGTCATCAATTTCTACAAAAAAGTCCGCGACACGTGGTTTCTCTATTGTAAATCGGATAGAGAATATCACTAATAAATATGACCAAGCATTTTTGAAACAACAACCTGTATACATATGTTCTCCTGCTAAGACTTTCATAAACTAAAATAGGACGGATCTTGCATGAAGTCTGAAATAAGCAAGTTGAACAACATAACTTTGTGTCTTGCCTCTATTAATAGAAGATATTGAGTAAACGGTTATATGCCTGGTCATCGATAATGCAGCATCTCTTTGTCTCTCTTTTTCTTATTGCTCCTAAATGGCACAGTTATTCTAAATGGTGCAACTCGTCACGATATTGTAGCAAAAACTCGAGCTGTGATCTGCAAACTTATAACGTCACGGTGTTACATCCACCTGCTTCGCTCTACAGGTGATAAAGTGCCTACAAAGTGGGGTTGTACATCATCAAGAAATGCAGGTTTTTCTTCAGCTTCAGCAGTTTGTTCTAAACCGACAATAAGAACCGGAAGCTGCACGTTCAAAACTCATAAACAACTCATAAAACTAAGTTTTTTCCCTCCACCAAAATCAACAACAATATTTATATTTCGGATATAAACCGCAAAGTACACATTATATCAGTAACAGGGCAATTTTAACGGAATCTTAAAAAACGTAACGCAACGGTGTGAGCGAGTCAAAAAAGCTCATTTCGCCACAAAACAAGCAAGCGGACGTGAGACGAGATCATCGCTCGATGCGAGGTCTTATAACTGTACTTTAATCATTCCAGCCTCCCGACGTTATGTAACAGCTAGTCCAATGGCGCTTGGCTGAACCACAACACGCGCCTGGATCACAACGCGAATTTAAAAAAAAACAAGGATTTTTAATCTGTCGCTGTCAACTGTCAAAATTTTGGCGGGAGTGCAGTTGTTGTCTGTGATTTTTTTTTTGGTTGGAACGAGATTTGAATTTGGACTGTGAATAATGGAAGTTTTAAGGTTTGTTGTGTTTGTTTTATTTATTTAAATTAGCTGCATTTTTTTTGTTTGATAACGTCGAGTACAACAAAAAAATTGTGATCTACCCTCAATTAAGTCCAAAGTAAGCTATTTCTTCAGTATCATTTATTCGTGTTCGTGTGTATTCAGTATTCACCAAAAAATCTGTAGATACGGTACGTATCTGAAAATTCTTTTCAGTTTGAACACACACCTAAAATTATTTATGAGTTAGTTAGGTTCATGGAAGATTCGCAACAGATAATTAATATGATGTACATAGATATCTAATGTTATATCCGATTACCTCTTAAACTAATAGCTACAATTATATTAAATAAAATCCCCATTCATCAGCACGTAATAACTTCAAATTAAATCATTTAGCAAAAACTAAACATTCATCCATGCAATTTGTCTTGCATTCATCCGTAGTGCTACAATATACTTTCAACTTTATCTCATAAGTACTAAGCTTCAAATCAGCTTGTGCTAGGTATTTTTCTCAGTACCTGCGTCTTCATGGACCAGTAATAGATCGATAACTCTTGCTGTCAGAGTCTAGTGTACCTAGCGAGGTTATATCAGGATTATGTAAAACATCACGACGGCTTTCGTAAATGAGATAGGCAGATAAGTTAGTAGTACTGTCTTTTAATAGAAGATTGACTCTTTATGTTTCCTGTCCAGGGTAGGAACACCTTCATAACTTTTTCTGCAGCAAAGCAGCATTCCTCCAATTAGAATTACAATCTGGCCCGAACTAATAAAGTACAGAGTTGTGTGTAAAAGTTGACCGATCTACATTTGTAGCATATTTGACTAGCTAAGGTAAGCCGAATGCCTTTTTCCATAAGAACATAATAAAAACATTATATGCGCTAGTGAAGTTTCTCTCTTAAAGCAAGTTATTTTACATAACAAACAACACGCACAAATATTTTCCTGTTTCCTGTGACACGGAACTTAGTTCACTTGTAACTTATACTTACTTATGTAAGTTATGTGTTCTCACTTGAAAGTAGATCGATGACAAATGTACGGATTTCATGCGATTATGTTATAGTCACTAGCTGCTTTTTTTAAGGATGGGAAATCATCTAATGACTCCTACCGCTCTGGGCGGTGCAGAAGGAAGTTTTTGTCAGACTCTTACTGACTAAAACCCATCCTTGTTCCTCCTCATGCCCTTTGCGTTCCAGAGGGCCGCGGTGACTCTTTCGAATAAATTCTGCAACCCTGAAGGTTCTAGCTTCTTCCAGTAGATTCACATGCGTGAAAATGGAATATTATGCCAAGGGAACATACTACGGGGTAAAACATGGTCTACCCGTGGGCAAAGTTTCACCCAAATCCGTTCGGCCGTTAAGACGTGAAAAGGTAACAAACAAACAGACGGACAGACAAACAGAATTACTTTCGTATACATAATTATTAAGGATAAGTAATGCGATTATAGTAGTTTATGCAACGACCATATAAAAAGGGTTATTAAAACACGAGTGTGGGTTTATCACACGAGGCGTAGCCGAGTGTGATAATAGCATCACACGAGTGTTTTAATACCTAATTATATGCCGTTGCATACACTATTTTATCTTCACTCATACAGTTGAAATAAAATAAGTGGAAAAATAGTTAATTCCAATATGGCGGATATTCTCATTGCGTATTCGAATGACTGCGCAGCGCGCTCAAACATAGACAAAGATAAAAGCTGGCTCATTAACTTAAGTCAATGAGCCCGCGCCAAAAATTAAAAAGAAAAAGTGTGCTATAAAAATTAAAAAGTTATTTTATGATGCAGTTGTTTAAAAATCGAAGGAAAATGTTGAACTGTAATGGCTTTTTTTTTAAATTTTACCTATCCACGAAAAAAAAGTCTGTATTTATGCATTCGTTTTTGAACTCATATTTGGAACATTACGTTGTGAGTGTAGATAAAGTATGTTATATACTTGTATTTTCGTAGGTTATCGTCACTGATGAAATCTCGAAAGAAAATTATTAGAGATTTAAATAAGCACATCAGCCAGTAACAGGTGTTCTTAAAAGCTAGCCTACAGTGTGCAGTGGCCTTACTGCGAGTTTTTTAAAGTTCTTGATCGCTTTAGCGTAAACGTCAATTTGTATGAAAAAAACAGGTTGTCCGTGAGTGTCATCAGAAGGCGCTTATTGAAGCCTTCTGATGACACTCACGGACAACCTGTTTTTTTCATACAATTTGATATAAGCGAACGTTCCTTCGTTACCTCCCATTAACAGTTCCATGATGGAACTAATGAGGTTTTTTTTAATCACTAGTTCCATTTTACAAGAATCTAACAATAATGGAACTAATGTTGAATTTTTTATCACTAGTTCCAATATTTTATTAACGTTGACGCGACGCACTAACCCCTCAGATAGGCGCCACGCAACAACGCAACAAAACTGTTTAAAAAAATCTCGTCGACGAGACTTTTCGTCCTCTAGATGCGGAAGTCAATATTATGGAAGAACTCTTCCAGTTTTGGAACTAAGATTTCACGTTATCAAGTTCAAGTTCAGTCACGAAATCACGATGTTTCCATCAAAACGTATGACCAACGTTTTCATTAACAAGACCTGTGTCTGTGTCTTTGTGTAATTCCTTATTGTTTTTTGTTACAAAATTTGAAACTAGGTGCATAGCTTTCTGAGGACCATTATTCAGCATTCTTCTTCTTTTAAAGTATCATTTTAGTGCTAACGGACATTGAAATAAACCATGCAGTTGAACAATTAATTTCGAAACCGAAAACCCTTGAACTGTGTAAGTGTCATAGTTTTAAGCATCCTCATTATGTATATTATGGTGTACAATTTAGTGTGTAATAAATAAACACATAAAGAAACTAGTGGTAAAAAGACGATATTTATCAAATTAATCATTTAGCATAACCATGAAATATTACCCTCCTGGCCACCTATCAATTATTTTTTATCGCCGAATCATCGCAAAAAGTTTAACATTAAAAATGGCAGCTTGCCTAAATAAATATAATCATTCAATCGACTTTTTATTAAATGCCAAAAGACTAATATTTAGCAACCCAATTTGCTCGATGAAACGTTCATTAATTTGCCCAACAATAGTGGCCTCAGTTGGGCAACCGAGAAAGCTTCGCAAAACATCTCAGACTTTGTATTAATCTTACGACATTTTCAGTGGATTCTTATTTAAATTGAGAAATGTTTAATGCATCGATTGCTTATAATTAGGTTTTATTAGATCTGCATGCATTTTGAATACATAGCAGGTAATTGTTGCAATATTCCTGGCTTGAAATAACCGTACTTTTGTCGTCGGTATTTTTTGTTGGCAAATAAAAGCTGCAAGGAATTCACTTGACGCCACACTGGGTACAATGGGTTGGGTTTATGACATTCACTCACTAGACAGACGTAGGACTGAACTTTAGCTGAGAGATTCGGTGGACGTGGCTCACAGGCATGCGACAGGTCCGTCTATGGCACAATACTTCCACGCCCATTAAAGAAAACTGAGGAATTATCCAAATAACACAGAAGGCTGCTGACCTTCCTTACTTCTTCGACAGTTAACAACAACAAACGACAATCATCAATCCATTTTCCAAGCATGGTGATAACGGTAATAACCTCATAACAATTCTGCAGCCTTTCACTAGGAACCCCGTGGTAACCACGATACCAAGACATGTTCCACTTAGCTGGCACATCAAACCATTAAATTCGTTGATAATACTATTTTATCAACAAGCAGTATTCATCGATGCAGTTTTCAATAGAAGGCCCATGGTTGGTATTTTACCAAATTGATCATCATAACAATTCATGGCCCACTTAGCTGTCACATCTAAGGCTTTCATTTCATTGATAACAGCATTCGCGTTATGTCCAGCGATGCAATTTACAAATGCATTTTCCAATAAAAAGAGCGTGACAAAATAATACATTGACATTTTACGTACGGATGGTTTACAATAACGAATTGTAGACACAACGAGTTCTAGAGAAAGCATACTTTCCATTTCTGACGACGCGACGGTTGCACGTTGACAGTATGAGTTGTGGACAATCGCGCGTAACCTATGCTATGACTACACGCACGTAACGTGAACTTGTGTAATACATGCTATTTGTCTCTGGATGTCAGTTAGCTGTAATCTTGTATGACTATGTGCAATGTGCTTGCACACACGTGTGAATATGACCCAAATAGTAATAAATACCTATTTGGTTCTTATTAATAAAAAAACGAATTGAGAACCTGGAGGAGGTTTCCAATTTTTTTGATGTCGGTTGTTTTGACTAAAATGTGAGTGCTGTCTCACTTCATTGCCAAGATGACAAGGTCAAGGAGTATGTGGAAAGAGTTAATTAATTATAACTTAGATATTCGTAGGAGGTTAAGAGTCAAGATTAATTTAATCAGATTTTATTTTCACATTAGGTCAAACTGTAGTGTTTGGCCATTTTTGTCAATTCATAGTGAGAATTAAGTATGTTTTATTTCTATTTTTCAGGTACAAATATATCTTTATTGTGATATTCCTGCTTTTCGCGAGCGTCCATAACGAAGAATCCAAAATAAACTCAACAGGGACCACACCAAATTGTCCTTTCTCAAAAATCATTGAAGATGTATTCAAAATCAACAACAAAACTTCAGACAAAGACTCAAATAAGAAAGACAAAGAAAGAGTCAAACTGTTTCTGAGTACAATAGCTAATATTACTAATGAAAACATAAGTAGAAAGGAAGAAGATCTCATAAACGTAATCATAGCTTCAATAAATAGAATTAAAAATAACATAAGTGACACTTCTGATAAATTAAATGAAGCAATCATAGTGACATCTCCGAAAGGTAGTAATAGAGATAAAACGAATGATATCAAAAAGGTGAACCAAATTAAAAGTGGTTTGGAAGATAAGGTTGATATTTTTCTAAATAATAATACAACTAAGAGGCATACTACAAAAAATATAGAAAAAGATGAAGACATGCCTACCACAGAAAGAACTAAGTACGTGGAAATTCTAACAAAGGATCCTCATACCAAAAACACAACATCTGCTAACATTATAGAAGTTTTAAAGCATCTGATGCCTTTATTTAACAGTACCTTGACTAAAGAAGTTCACAACATAACTATTATAGAAAGAGATCATACTAATAACCATTCATTTTCTGCAACTAAAAACGTTTCGACCATCATAGTTACTTATTGTGATAACGACAATTTAACTAAAGAAAACAAGACAGTTGTTGAGAAAGAAAATGATGACAAACCTGATGAAGTGAGCCCTGATGATTACTATGATGATGAACTGGGTCTAGAGACAGACGGAGGTGAAGGGGAAGCAAGAAATGTAACGATCGGAGAAAAGAAAGAGATTATGGAAGCAGCTGAGTATGGAATGCAGAAGATGCATGAACTGTACACGGTTCTGGAGCCTAAGCTGTATTCTATGGGTAAGTATTATGTTTTAAAAAATCAAAACATCACTTCGTAGGTCCTGAGATGAAAAAACCAAGCTCCCTGTATGTTGTAAGAGGTTGATTGTATGAACAATTTAAACAGGTTCACTGTCCACACAGTATTTAAACAATCAGCGTTGCCCACATGTTGTACATGGACTGTAAACCGACTTTCAGCTTTCAATAAAGAGCTTAGTGTTCTTTGGGTCTGTAGTAGACGCTTCCGATACGACATTATGAAAGTAACCAAACACGACTACAAGTTTCATCATCTTTTAATTAATAGTCCCGTCATCTACTGCACACAGTCATCTTATTTTATTGATTTCTCACTTGAGTTAAACTTAATAGGAACTCTTAAAACCGCAGCAGTTACCTTTGCATCTACAATAATGATAATACCACTAATAAAGTGTATGCTGTACTTTCTAGTTGACTACTAAGTAAACATATCAGTTTACTTTGATATTGATGTTGCTCATTATGGTATAGATGTCGCAACCAACTAGTTTAATCAGCAGTTTCATTGGTGGCCTAGCCTTTTCACTTAAATGAGCCGATTTTTCAGCGACCTAAGTGACATCTTTTGTTCAATATCGTTTGATGACTTGCCCATGTCACTTATGTCGCTGATTAAACGGCACAGTTCAACGAAAAGGCTTATGTATTTAATGATATGGCTGATTAAGCCAGTTGGGTGCGGCATAGACACCAGATAAAAGTGCAATATCGGTCATTAACCCACATACATATTGACTTTCCTAATATCAAAAACCGAAATAAAGACATAAAGCTGTCCTGAATCGACTTCTATCGTGATCCTTTACGTTCTCTAGTAATGAATAACGGTACTTAATTTATTGTTCGGTTATCTACGAAGAGATATTAGGGAAAGGTCAATGTACTTTATTGCAAGTTTATCTGGCGCCTACCATGACATTTTCTAGCCTTTATATCTTCTTCTGCCATGTTTCTCTATTCATAACCGCAGTAGTCAGCTGTCAGCCTCGTTTTAGACATATCATCTATCACGAAATCCATCCATCGTTTCTTTTATCTTCTTTTATTCTTATAATAGCAGTATTCATACTCAACATTGATTTCGCTAGCCTCGCGCGGGTCGATCTTCAAGATTAAGGCCGGGCCTCCACCAAAGTGGAGAGGAGAGGAGATGTGTTGAATAAACCAATCCGATTTCGTTATTTCCACATCTCTTCTCCGCTGAGCCTACTGGATTGGTTTATTCAACACATCTCCTCTCCTCTCCGCTTTGGTGGAGGCCCGGCCTTAGCATAGCTTGTCAAGGTCGGTCCGCGGAGGAGTGATTATTTTGACATAGCGAGACTCCTCCGTACCTCGGAAGACACGTTCAGCTGTCCCTGTTGGCTGTCATTTGCCAGTTGTTACGGATAGCCAATAAATCTGATACAAGTCTTGGCAATATGAGTACCGATTTACCCAGTTACTGGGACAACCCAGAGGTCAGACAAGTCAAATTTAACCTCACAATATTTTCTTAATTCCTCTGCATATACCATGCCATGATAACCAACCCATCCCACTAGTTTTAATTCTATAATGTTTATTTTTAATCTCCAGGTCTTTGGCTGGATGATTCCAGTCCAGCTCGCTACGTGGCAGCCTTCAACGCACCTTCAGAAGAAGCAGCCAAGTTCTCCCGCTACGGGTATGCTTCTCTGCAAGCTGCCACCAAGCTCAGAGAACTTACCAGGTTAGTGATATTTTATTACAGTGGAGGAAAAACGACTACCATTGTGGCTTTCCATAATGTGTAGAAGAATTTTGTCATTATAATATTTTTCGTTGAATTTAGACAAGACGCAGGCAGGTAGACTTTACCAATCGGGAAGGTATCAAATATACAAATCAAGAAGTTCAATTGAAAAACTCATTGGTTTTCGATGAATTCAAACTCAAACTCGACTGCAAAGGCACTTTTTGAATTCTGGTATTTACATATATATTGATCGATCAGTGATTTTTGAAAGTTTTTTAAACTTCTAAATCACTTGCACAAGCCATGTTATTAAAAGAGCTCGATGAAGTAGGCATTTCCTGATCTGATTACCTCCGAGAGGATATATCTTCACCACTAACCATTGCGTAGTATTAGATATTTTGTGATACCCAAGTAAATTCACTAATGAAATCCAACCGGCAGATTAAGAAACAACTAATCAATCAGGCAGCAATTAAAGAGTCTTCGCTCTCAATTTGGATCATGTCAACATGACGAGTCTGAAAAGGGTAAATAATGTAGACTTAGCGCAATCCATTTGCAATCTTCACTAGAAATGTACAAAACACTACATTTTGCCATCGGTGTTTTCGCGTGATAGTTGGAAAATAATTATCCCTTAGGAACGTAATACGGGGCTAAAAGTATACTATATGAAAGTACACGTTACAAATGTTACCTAATGCAGGTCAGGCGTTGAGACGTTACTGATTAACAACAACGAAGACGACAAATATATTAACATAATGGGCCATAAGAGGCGGATTTTTATAGCACATTCTAAATTATCTCAGGCTTGTTCATAAATTAAAATGTAACCTAAACTAATAATATGATACGTTCAATACTGTTTAGCGGATTGAAAACTGTTTTCTATAGAACATTTTAATTAAGTCTCTAACCAATCGCTGTGTCTGGAGCGAGGAGGCATGGAAAGCCGTCACCTCCTTCTGCGAAGCAGTAATGCTGGTGAAAGAAGAGGCGGGCCGCGTGAGGGAGAGGCAAGCTTTACGCCCCAGCCGCCGCAACAGAAGAAGACGCCCTGAGCGTCAGGAATCGCAGGGCGATTCCCACCCACCGTAGGCGCGGGCCTGCAGACAACGAGCGTTGGGTGGCTCGCCGTCCGATCATAACCAGGCCCGGGTCGACGGCGAGTTGTGGTCCACGCGCGCCTCAAAGAGATGTCAGCAAAGTAGACGGGGCCCGTTAGAGCCAGAGCCTTCCAGGGTTGCGGGGTTTGTTCAAAAGAGTCACCTGGAATGCAAAGGGCATGAGGAAGACCACGTATGGATTTTAGTCAGTAAGATTCTGACAATCCCTTCCGCTCCACCCAGAGCGGAAGAAGTCATTTGATGATTTCCCATCCATAAAAAAAGCCAATCGCTGTCGGTAAGTAATACCAACATTTAAATAAATAAGTGCATTTCATTATCAGACTCATTAAAATGGCTGCTATCGAAGAGGGCAATGGCTTTAAGGAGGGCATGGAACTCATGTCCTCAATGGGACCTCTAATTTATTATGCAATTTACTGAAGATTATTTGGCTTAATTGAACCGGGACGATACGGTGGAATTTAATTATTTACTTGATAAGTGTTAAATTAAAACGTGTAGTTATTTCTACAGGTTTAAATGACACATTTTCCTCTATGTTGGTACATACCTCGAGTCTGGTAGCAACATAATGAAGTAAAATATATCTACATTATAATATGTGTAGGTATACCTACGTCACACTTTCAGAAAAATACTAGGCGGCACTATATTGTTGGCGCTGTAAACTTTATTATCTAATGATTATACTGACCAAGCAATTGGAAAGCATCAAGAAATGTTTACAGTCTGTATGGCCATTGGAATATCTGGTCTAGCTTTATTTATAACTAGCTTTTTTTGCCTGTGACTACGTAAGCGTGTTTTTCCCGTTTCCGTAGTAATTTCGGGAAATCTTCTCATAGTGCTCCCCTACACTCCCCAAGGAATCTACATTCCGAATTTCAGCTTTCTACGACCAGTAGTTTCGGCTGTGCGTTGTCTGTCGGTCACTCAGTCATTCAGTAACTGTATAGTTTTATATTTGTCGCAGCCAAATAGCTTAATCAGCCGTTTCATTAAAAGCCTAGCTTTTTCATTGGACTGTGCCTTTTAATTAGCGACATAAGTGACATGGGCAAATTATTATTTTTATTTATTAAACGATATTGAACAAAAGATGTCACTTAGGTCACTGAAAATCGGCGCATGAAAAAGCTAGGCCACCAATTAAACGGCTGATTAAGCTAATTGGCTGCGACATATATATTAATTCGTTGATTCTAGCATTCATCAAAATTTGCCACCACTTTAACTGAATCACAGCATCAACAACTTGAATAAATCGAACTAAAAAAATATACTGCAATTGCAATCCTATCAAGCCTTGAGCAATTTAATCGACGTTAGTCCGTACATCTTAAATTAATCTTAATTAGATTTATTGGATCTCGTGCGAATTTTTACAACTTGCAACACTTAGAAAGGTGTAACGTCCTAAATAGCAAGGCTAGGATCTGCTAGGGTTCTTAAACATTTGCATTTCTCATTAAGAATCACCTTGAGTCGTTTTTGAAAAGTATATGCGTTTTTGATATTATTAATTAAGTTTTATTACCATAATCTTGGTCAAATGTCAATATAGTATAAATAAAGATGTCCATCTTATCTTCTCATCCGGTGGATTTTGTAATTTGAAATCTTTTTACAAATATAATTCTGTATGTGTGCTTGTCACCGAACATCTTTTAAACGGCTGGACAGATTTTTATGAAATTTGTTGTGTGTTTTTCACATTCGGACTCGGTGTGTTATGAAAAGCCAACGTCGTAACCGCTAGATACTGTAAGAGCCTCCTTACGCAGCATCTGGCTGTTCGTATCTACTTAAGAAGTGGCTGGTAAGAATAAGTTAATATTTGAATTCGGAAAATATTAATAGAACGTTTTTGTTTAAGCAGTGGGAGATGCAATTCGAATCTCCGAGCCATGGTGCTCCAATATACTCATACATACAGTTAAAATACTGAGTTTCTTTTATATTATTATGTATGTAGGCCATAGCCCTGTGGTCTACAATACTTATATATCATCATCATATCAGCCGAAAGTCGTCTACTGCTGGACATGGGCCTCCCCCAAATGAGAGGGTGGTTTGCCATAATCGCCACGCTTGGCAGGCGGGTTGGCGATCGCAGTGTAGCTGTTGCAATGTGCCTACAGAGAATGCTGCTGCCCATTCTCTGGTCCCAGCCGCCTCTTACGACACCCACGGGAAGTGATGGGATGGTGCTATTCTTTTACGTTCGACACCAAACGGAACAATATTTATATATCTTTGTTTATTTATTAAACAACAGTGGATCTAATGTGACTTCAGTAATTTGGTTCATAGCGGTGGGCTATTTTCCAACTACGAAGAGGCCAATGCATTTCCATTACTATCCCTTTTTGCGCCTCGCAAAGGTACAGGTAGAACAGCCAAGGGCATTTGGAGGCACACGCATGGGCTTTAGTCAGTAAGAGGTGTAAGAGTCTGACACTCCCTTCCGAAGCGGCCAGAACGGAAGGAGTTATTAAATAATTTTCCAGGCGTAAATTGGAGATTACCTAGATCATGTATTATTTATTCGTTTAAATATGAGATAATGGTAGTTTACACCATCGTTAACAACTGGTTTGAGTGCGTAGCTTTATGAATAGAGAAGGTCAAATTATTTGAGGTAATACTGTGTTTTTTCTCCTAATATTAGATCATTAATATGATTTATAACCAGTTTATAGACCACCTCGTAGATCCTAAAAAACATAAGAATAATTTAGATTGGTACATAATTTAGTAAGCGTTGGAAGACGCAGCGTTGGAAGGCCTCCGACAAGATTGACCGATGACCCTGGTGAGGTCGCTGGTAGCTAATGGATGCAAGACCCACAGGACCGGTTGTTGTGGCGACACTTGGGGGAGGCCTATGTCCAGCAGTGGACGTCTTTCGCCTGATATGATGATAATGATGATAATTTAGTAAAGTATGTATTTTCCCCCCGTTTATAACGTTACTTGTGACAACGGCTTCGCTCGCTGAAGGTTGGAAATTATTCCAAGGGAACTGATATACTCCCGGAATAGAAGTATCCCATATCTATTTCCAAGACTTCTTCATCAAAATCCGTTAAGATGTGTAGATGAGTGGTAACCATCAGACATAATAGAAAAAATAATTGTGAAATAATCCACCGAGAAAAATTTCAAGACATTGAACAGTAGCATCTAACGAAATGCAATCACCATTTAGATTGCCAATGATAGCGAGATTGAAAAAAAAAATGCAACTTTAAACAACAATTTCAAAAACCAGAAAATTACTTTTATTTTGAAATCTTTTTTCAACACAAATCCAGTTCTGAACAAGTTTATGCAAAGTTCACCATGCAGTTTGAAATAGGGTTGCCAACTGTGCTCTATACGCAATAGTGTTCTATTTTGTAGTAGGTGTACCGTCCAGTTAAGGGTATTTTATTTAATTTTATTTACTCGGGAAAACAAACAATTACACATTAAGAATTATAAAAATATAGGATACAGAAATGACACAAATGTGAAATCAATGACGTTCTCCACAGATAAACAATGAGACAATTTGGTTTTTAAGACTAGCGTTGAAATACAATAAAAAGAGGAATATTAAAAGAAAAATATCAACAAAACATAAAGCTGTCAATAAAGGGTAATATATAAAAGCAGAAGTAATAATATTAAATGCAAACTGGTCACTGCATGGTACTTCTGGTGCTGGATATTTATTTGTTTTTTTTTGTATTTGTGTATTGCATTTTGTTTGCGCCACAGTTGCCTGAAATAAAGAAGTAATAATAATAAAGGTTTGAGAAATGGTGGAAATAGAAAAACAGAGTTTCATTGAAATGAGCTGTTTACTTATTTGTAATTGCAAGCGTCAATTATTTATTGGAAAGAGTCACTGCGGCCCTGGAACGCAAAGGGCATTTGGAGGAACATGGATAGGTTTTAAGTCAGTGAGAGTCTGACACTCCCTCCCGCTCCACTCAGAGTGGAAGGAGTAATTATTTTTTAAGGTTGGGAAATCATCAAATGATGATTAAGAGCCCTTTAATTTGATATACCACATGGAACAGCTGGAAAAACTTTTCGTTTTGTTTTTCTAGTTTCCCCCAAAAATAGCCCACACTTAAAAAAAAAAATATTGTTATGCGTCCGTGTTTGGTTCATCGAAGATTATATGTGTACCAAATTTCAACTGAATCGGTCTAGTAAATTCGGAGAAAATCTAAAAATTAACCAACCCTACTTTAAAACCGTATCATTTGAGAATGATCAAGAAATTGCATGGATCGGAATGGCACCGGCGCCGCCGCCATCTCCGGCTATAGCAGATAATCACGTAAACACTGACATCCTTGGGATGGGACAGCTATGAGGATGGGAAGTCATTTGTATTATAATGTATGTGAGGGCCGGATGGACGGCGGTCTCGTGATTATTGAGGCTTGATTTATCGGATACTGATCATTATGGTCAACGCCAGATAAATTTACAATAACGGTAATGCCTTTTCTTTAATATCTCTTTGTACCATGAAGTGTTAAAGCGTGAGCGAGAAGGAGGGATGGAGCTATATAGGGTGTATAGCTCCATCCCTCCTTCTCGCTCGAACTACTCACGCTTTCACACGTCATGGTAGGGCCTATGGACAATAAATTATGAATCGTTTTTCATCACTAGAAAATTTAAAGCATCACAATAGATGTCGATTCAGGACAGCTTTATGTCTTTATTTCTGTTTTCGGAATAAAGTGTGTCAATATATCGGGAAGTACCCAAATGTAGGGGGTTCAGTGGCCGCTATTGTCTGGTATCGACCATAGTATTTTTTATCTGGGTTTAATTGGCAAGGGGTGTAATGCCTTTTATTTTGAAGAAGCAATGAATCTACCTGGACTTCCTCAACTATGTTTGGGTCGACTTCCAGTCTGACCAGGTGCAGCTGAGTACAGGAATTTTAAATGGCGGGACGGTCTATCTAACCCCTTGGCAATACTGAAAGCCAATTCTACTAATTTTTAAATAAAATTCGCATTCGTATGTCAGTCGCAAACAGTTCAAAAAAGCCTCATTTTCTTAATACTTAGTAGAATTGGCCCTACTGGTATCAGATTTATTGTCTTCGGATTTCTTCTAACGACTGTCAAATCTACAAATGAGCACCAGGACGAAAAATTTAGCGTGCTTTCCGAAGCACGAAGGAATCTCGGTATGTTAGGATGGTCACCCATCCATGGGCCGACCGCAGCAAACATTGCTTTACCTCGAAGATTGACCCGTGCGGCTGTAATTATTAAGCTAGCAGCTTAAGAAGTGGAATTCCCAACCAGAGTCTGTGTTTCCTGATAGTTACACCCGTGGAGTCTTTTAGTCAAGAGTGAATAGGTTACTTCTAGGCAAGTGAGATCCATCTTCCACCACATCATCGCTTACCATCAGGTCAAACGCGTGCCTATCAATAGTAAAAAGAGCCACGAGTTCTGAGGAATCAATAGATTGTTATAGTATGGGTATGTTATGCGGAGGAAGTACATGGTCTATGTGCCAAAGACATTATATTATGATATCTATACCTAATCATTCGGTTTTCTTTGTTCTCTGCTTGTAATGGGAGCGAAAAAGAGCACCTTCCTGCGATGGTTCTAATTTCAAGGATCCATCAGTAACTGGAAACAAACATTGTAAGCCCCACCACAAGTGTAATTAATTTCATAGAAAACCTTTCAAAAGTTCACCTTCGAGTTTTTACACAAAGGATACTTCTCGATATTATGTGAAACGGATTTCACAAGCTGTGCAAAAGTTCTTTTTTTCTTACAAAACCAAAAGCTTTTAGACAATTTCAAAATTCGGGTGCTGATCCCAATTAACTGTTTCTTAACTTTCAAAATTAACACAATAGTTACAAAAACAAGTTTTAGAGCAATTATTCCGTACCAATTTTATTCAAAATATTTTTTTGTTATTTACCAACAGTATCGAATCAATAAATCACATACCGCCATTTTGGATAAATGTTATAATTTCGCAAACGTTTAAATTACTCGTCACCTCAGAAACCAGTTCCTCATTGATGCCTCACATCCGACCACACTGTCGCAATATTTAGCATTTAGTTTTTTTTTTGCAATTTTACAACCGGACAACATTGTGTAAAATGTCATTTGGTTTATAGAGATATAAATCTAAACTTATGCATTATTCAGTTTACTGATTTTACAACGACAAAATATGATGGCCGCAGATGTTTTTTTTAGAATAGAAACTTGCATTGTTTTCTCTACTTTCTTGGAAAGTGTCAAACTTATTAAGAGCTTGAGAGGAGCATTGCCAAATGCATACTATCACTTTTTGTGATTAGGCTCTTGCAGGTCATCCGATAAAGTTGTCGTCTGCTAGACCTGACAAAAAAAAACTAAAGTCTCAAGCCAGGTCAACAAAATTACTTCGAAACTAAGCAACTACATGTGGGGTCCTCTTCCTCTATTATATCACACCTGTCTTGAGGGAGTGGGCCGTAACCATGAAACGAACCCAATGTGGGTTGCTGGATGCCACAAACGTTTTAATACTATTTTGGTTCTTTAAAATACGGCGGTTTCCCCACGATGTTGCAGGTAGACATGCTACTAAAAAAGTATGCTTTTAGCATTCGTAAGACGCGCTTTTCTTTGGTTGTATATATTTGCTTAAAAAAGAAAAGGCATACTCGTTTTAAGCATGCCATTAAATAACCACGCTCAAAGCATTGCTACAAACACACAAGCCATTTAATAGCAAGCTCTTTGCCAGTGCAGCGTGTTCTGCAGTGAAAAATGGGCATGTCCGCACTGTATTGAAAAATCATGGGTGCAAACACACCTGCTGCTAGATCGATAATAGCATGCTCATAAGCAAACCTGCACAGTCGCGTTCAAAGTACGCCCCCTTCCACCCGCGCAGCTGGTAGCATGCTCGAAAATCGAACAACGCTTTGCTAATCATTACTAGCAACACTTTGACAAACATACTACTAAGTAGCGTTTCGTGCTAGTAATAATTAGCATGTCTACATGTACCTTTATTCTCACTGTTTTGAGTGCAGTAGTTTAAAATAAGTAACACAAAGTAAAGTGCCTTTCTGGATTTGAATCAACAACCTACGACTCGTAAATTGCTGCAGTTACCACTGGGTCAGCACTGCTTGATATGACCATAAATGCATATTAAGTTACAGTCCTAATTTAGGTATTAATAACTTCCTCTATTAACACTGGAGTTACTGCCTACCCACCAAACAGGTCCTCATTGAAGCTTTGCATCCGCTTAGTCATAGCTGTTGCAATTCTGTTGCATCTACAGCCATGCTATGTCCGGCTATAAACATACTTATTAAATTAAGCACGTAAGCATCCGCTGGGAAGATACATGTACTTACTTCTCAAGATTGGTCCTTTGGTAGTCCATCGACAATCTTCATGAGCTAAGAAATTAGCCAGTACATTTTTATGAAGAAATTTCATAAATAAAATGAAAGGCGTTCTGTTAAATCTACCTCGTTGGTCGCAAGCGCTACCGTCGTGCTTGAAGGTCATGAGTTCAATTTCCGGGTCAGGCAGTTTTGGCTGATTTTTCCATCTGAGTGTTTTCCTCTCAGCTCCCAAGAGTACATACTCTTAGCCACATATCCAGATATATGGCAGAGGATTTGCCCCTTATGACGTGGGACTTAACCATTCTTGGTGAAATACGAGTGGTTATGACGGTATCATCATCATCATATCAGCCGAAAGACGTCCACTGCTGGACATAGGCCTCCCCCAAATGCCATAATCGCCACGCTTAGCAGGCGGGTTGGCGATCGCAGTGTAGCAGCAACAATGTACCTACAGATAATGCTGCTGCCCATTCTCGGGTGAGTCCCTTAGTCTTACGACTCCCACGGGAAGTGATGGGATATGACGGTATGGCCCATATTTAAAAAGAAATAATTCATGTTTGCATAATTCATGCAAACAGCTTTGAATTAAAAAAAACGGACTTCATTGATTCTTGATTTGAAATACGATAATTTTCTATCGCCATTTTCTCAACTAAATCCATTACTCCTCTTTTTTCCGTCACTGTCGAGTAACTGATATTACGCAGACGAAGTTACTCCGAAACAATCGGTCATGGTTTTACGACATTTATTGTATTACAAAAGTAGTTGCCCCAACTGTACCGGTGGCGATTGATTTGTCATGAATCAGTTCTGGAGTTAATTATCTGTGGGTTTGCAAATCTTCGGTTACTATTTGGCCATTTGGAGTCAACTGTCAGCTTACATCAATAGTTAAGTTTATTTTTATAGTGAACAATAAAATTGACCCAGTTCATGGGTTGTGGAGGTCTGGTAGGCAGCCGCTCCACGTAAAATACTGGTATTCAGCTGAATCCGGTTTGACTGGGAGCCGACCCCAATTTGGTTGGGAAAAGGCTAGGCACATGATGACTGGGCGAGGTTAAAATTTTAGTCTTACTGAACTTCTTTTTTATTCAGCCAAACTGTCCACTGCTGGGCAAAGAACAACTATTTCCAGATAGTCTATGTCGTCTCGTTACCTCTACCTAGAAAAAAACATTAGAAATAAAATTTTAAACTTTAACTTTGTGTATCTTGCGCTTATGTTGCATCCATCTCAAACAAAAGTCTATTCTATTTTGCACGAGTTTTTTTATCCGTAGTTGCTCTTTGAACAATTGTTAGTTATTAAGTTATAGTTTTTAGGTAATACATATTTACCTGACTATTGGTCAAGTTAAATATTTAACAAAATATTCATATTAACGAAATTTTGGTGACCATAAGTTTTAACTATTGACTAACTACGAAAAGTCGCCCTTAGTTTTAAAAGCCACTTCGGGCACATCCTCCTCACCCAATCCTGATAAAGCCCTAAGTATTATAAAACCTTTGGTTCTATTCATCAGCTCAATTAAGGATTGCTTTATTCCCAAGTACCCAAAGAACAATTAAAAAAATAATGACAAAACACAAAAACAAGAAGCTTCCATACAAAAGACTTCAACGCGAAATTACTAACAACATTATGCAATTCCCACTCAAATGAAACAGCTCTAATTTGTTGTAACACTAATCAATAAGAGAAATACTTCGGTCCGTTACGAATCTAACTAACCGTGCTTATGGCCCCGTTGTCTCTTGTCTATTGTGGTCTGTGACTTTATGTAAACAATGGCAATCGGTGTAGCAATCAATAGAATTTAGATTGGATTCATTGCAACTTTACGATTGATGGGAAATGCGGATTCGAGTATCGCGTAATGTTAAGAATTGGTACTTAAAAGATAATAGAAACATCTTATGAAGAACAAAATTGAAATCGTAAGTGAAAATCTAAATTTAACACCGCAGTGCATGGTAGCAGCAAGCACGAACTAAAAGACTTCTTTTTCAAAATGGTCGGTCATTTTTAATGTTTAAACTATTCATATTTAATAATTATAAATAAAATCTAAATACAAAAACGAATATTAGGCAAATGACAAATAATTTCAATGGCAATCACGTATGAAATTTAACAAATTTCACGAACTATCCACAAGATTGCAATCCAGTTATCAAAACTATAGAAACCAAGATACGTTGATGCTTCAATTAGCTTAGGTAAAAATAGCCTTTTCTAAAAGGCTTATCGGCATTTTGAAAAATTAAAAACAGGCATTGCTGAAAAGGTCCATAAAATACAGGATAACCCTGACACAGCGACATGGGGTCGCAGCAGACTGTGAAGGAGATGGCAAGACGACCTGGATCCTTCAGGAGTGGTAGGAAGAGGCTCAAAATCGTGTCCGTTGCAAGGAATGGAGGGACCCGCCCTTCCCCCAGCAGTGGGACCAATAATAATAACCATTTGCTTTCTAAAGCAGGAATGCAAACAAATGAACACCTCAGAATCATTTGTTTGTATCAAGATGTGTCGTAAGATAAACACTCAAGCAACAGAAGTGGGTGTACACAGTTTGCAGTGGCTGCTACTTTCCCAAGCTCTTTGTATTTACTGCTCAAAATAAAGCAAAAGTTCGCGTGGGCTGCACCTTGAACTAAAAACATAAGAAGATTATGTTTCGAAGTATCAGATATGAATCTACCTGTGTCTTCATTTGATTGAGCTAAATAGTTGCACTTTTGTACGTCGGGCCACGTAGGTGGCGCTAACAAATATCTACAAGAACCATAATAGTCATAGCCAATGGCAAATAAAAAATATTCCGTAGGATTTTGTCTCAACTTCAACATAGGAGGTACTTTATTCAAATCAATATACAGGGTTATTAGTAAAACACTAACAACCTTTCAATGGGTGAAAGTACTCATGACTATAAACAACTTTTGCCATGAGACCAACCCTGAAAATCGAAAAAAAAAATGTTCTGTTTTATGCATTTTCATCGGGTGAATATTGCATTTTGTATGAAACAGCAGCTGATTTATTTATTGATATTTTAGAGTTGGTCCCATATTAAAAGTTGTCTCTAATCATGATTACTTTCACCCACTGAATGGTTGTTAGTGTTTGAAAAATAACCCTGTAAATAAAACTCTTCTGTTACTTGGTGACTGAGTGACTGAGTGATTGAGTACCTCATTGACTGAGTGACAACGCACAGCCGAAACTACTAGTAGTAAAAAGCTAAAATTTGGCATGAAAGTACCTTGGGGAGTGTAGGGAAGATACCCGGAAATTCCTACGGGAACGGGAAAAAAACGGGATATGTGCGCACGAAGTCGCGGGCAAAGCTAGTTATTTATAAACTAAGTACCTATATGGGTTAATAATATCACATAGCAGTCTCATTTACACATGTCATCTTCTAAAGACAGCTTAAAATGCTTGTTGCACAAGCATAGCAGTACTGAACTTATAATGTTCGTAATAGGGTTCCATTTGCCAGGCCAACGTCTTTGCCGAAAGAGTAGCCTCTTACTGAGCTAAAACGTCACCTTTCATTCAACTAATCTTACCTCTGACCCCCTGTCTGACCTATCATTCACTACCATGACCACAAGTTAACACCTAGCACAAGTCCCAATCTCCAAACGAACGAGGCAATGTTTACAAACGACGTTTAACCTCAGTTATATAACTTTAAGCATTACACGCACGACGCATGCGCGACAGTGAACTAGCAAACCTACCCACTACTTGCACTATCGATGTTTTGGCACCCACCTCGCGTTTACACCACAATGTCAGTTTGCACAAGTGACAATGAAAATGGCGATGCTGTCATGACTAGGATTTGTGATAGACTATTGGTATTTTGTAGGAGTAAAAGTGTAGTCGACTCTTCACGGAACCAGAGGGCTAGCCTTTCTTCGGCAAGAGAATTTTGAGAACGAAGAAGTTTTGGGCACATTTCCCGCTGACGGCGATGTGGACAAATTATTCGATGCCGTGTCAGTTCTTCCCCTCCCCGTTTTATCCCACAGTGCATACATGTATCTTTTTTATGAGTTAATAATAGTCTGTATTTATCTGTAAATAAGAGTATATAACCTACCAAAAATTGGTAATGCTTAAATTGCAAACGAAGAGATCTTGAAAGACAACTTTTTGCATCATCTTGCATAGCTCGAGTGTACATAAGTCGTATGATCGTTATCTGCGCAATAATAGTTCAATTTCCTACAGGAAAACTGTATTTGTGTGACTTGCCGTAAGTTTTCCAGATGTGTGCAAACACTCTTCTTAGATGATTACAAATTGTTCGGGTAAGCAACTGTACAAAGAACAAAATCATTTTCCTGCGTTGCAGTAACTGGAAGGTATAGATAGGTACATATGTATAGTAACAGCAGCCGAAAAATCGTAACCTAATCTATGGATTCTGTGCCATTATCAATTCGTTGTTATCCCCAAAAACCCTGAGTATAATTATTGATGGGTAGGTAATTACAGTAAGGGCGCGTTCCCACTGTGTCGTGACGACAGATTATCGTGTCGTTTAAAGCGTCGTGGCTTGTGTATTTAAATGGAGGTGTTCACATAGGACGACACGATTAACGATCGTTTTGGACTTTTTTTCTGTATTAACGCGACAAGATAGTCTGTCGTCACGACATAGTGGGAATGCGCCCTAACAAACTCTTTATCATTCACAGTCATGGCAGAATCGCCAAATTCATTGTCAGTTACGCAAACTGACATTGATACATGAACGTGGTGTGCGAACGAAAGTAGTGTCCGCTATGGCTCGATAGGTGGTTGTGACAGGTATGGAGAGGTTACGACAAAACCCTATGGTGTGGGTGACCCTGTTGAGATGGCGTAAGGAGGATGTACAGGGCCATCCAAAGCGAAGTTGGAAGCAGTTCATCAGTATTATTTGAGCAGCCTGGATAAGGGTGTAGTCATTAGTCATCATGATACTTTAAGGTAGGCCAGATAAATGTGCAATAACGGTCATTGACCCGCGTACATTTATTGACTTTTTAAGGAGAAGTGGGTTCCAAAGCAGATGTTTTGACGCGTTTCGACTTCACGCAAAATCAATTTTTCTCTTAAAAAAACAAGGAATTTGCGTTTTTTTTATGATTATGAAAATTGAAAATGTCCTTAGTGAAGAATATATTGCAAACATTGTGTCTGTTGTGCCTCTCTTCTTTTCAATACAGTCCGAGAGTGACCGAGTTTTTGCTATGACAGCGCCTTAATATCAAAAACAGAAATAAGGACATAAAGCTGTCCTGAATCGACTTCTATCGTGATCCTTTTCTCTAGTAATGACTGACGTTTCATAATTTATTGTTCGGGTACGAAGGGATATTAGGGAAAGGTGCAATGTACTTTATTGCAAGCTTATCTGGCACCTACCATACTACTACTAATAAATGTGGACATTGAGTAGGATGGATGGATGATCATCATCATCATCATCATCATCATTATCTCAGCCGAAAGACGTCCACTGCTGGACATAGGCCAAGTGTCGCCACAACAACCTGTCCTGTGCGTCTCGCATCCATCGGCTACCAGCGACCCTCACCAGGTCATCGGTCCACCTTGTGGGAGGCCTTCCAACGGATGGATGAATGTTTGTTACTCTGAAACTGTAACCTTATTGGTACTTATTGGTAATTACAGTTTTGAGCCGTTTGGGGTCGAAACGAGTGCACGTCTCCTTTTCGCGTCTCGCCGACCGATCGACACTTTGCGTGACCAGAGAGCTGGCTCATTCTTTGCCCAAAGAATTAGCATTGCCATTCGACATGGCAATGCTGCCAGTCTTCTTGGCATGTTTCCGGACGACAGCGATATGTACGAATACTTGGACAGTCACTCAAGTGTATCTTGTTTTTTTATATACTCGTGTGTATGACGTAGTTAGTTTTAGTAGACCCGTTCAAGCACCGGCAACACACCGGTGTGCGCCGAATTAATCGCGAATTCAATGTTTATTTACCAATTACATAATATTTATTTTTTATTTGGGAATTTTCACATGTCAGGGCTGGAGCGGTTAAACAGTTACATATATTTAATTTTCTTACGTACTTACATGTGAGGGATGAAACGCATGTAACTAAAAGGGTTATGAATATAAATGTGGATGGATGGAGAGGAAGAGGAAGGCCAAAGAAAAGATGGATGGATTGTGTGAGGAGCGATATTAAAGAAAAGGGAGTTAGTGATAGTGTGACGGCTGATAGGATAGAATGGAAGAAGAAAACGTGTTGCGCCGACCCCAAGTAACATGGAATAAGGGCAGGAAGATGATGATGACGTACTTACATGTACTGTTGAAACGTAATAAATATTATATTACTTTCAAGTACATGTTGATAAAAAAAAATATTTTAATTTAAATTAATATCGTTAGCCGTGTTGCCCTTTGCAACATTCGACTTTATTTTATACTAAACAAAATGTTTGATTTCTATTTTCTCTCAGAATCTTCTCATATTTTACTAAAGTTAATATAATAATAATAATAAAAGCCTTTATTAACAATCTTATATGTTACATTTTATCTTATAACTACTTGTGTACTACGAATATTAAACATGGTTGATTATGAAAGCAACGTAATTAAATGTTATTCTTTATATAATATTAGACACCGGTTCCGTGATTGTCTTGCTCTGTGGCATAGGCCTCCCCAAGTATTCTTCACAGCGATTTATCCCTTTTCAACAGTTACTTAACTTCAAAAATTCCATAGACCCACGTAAATCTCGAATCTCAGCTTCTTCTATATATAGAAAACGTGTTACGACGTGCGGCGCGCGCGCAGGTTGGAAAGCTGAGCTCTCTAGAAAGCACGGAGACACCGCGAGCCTCGACCGGTTCGCAAAAACCGGTGTTTTGTATGGGAAACTTTCTGAGATTCGCGGTGACGGCATTGTGTTTGATCTGCTTGTTTGTTAGAGGTTTTTTATGGATGCGCATGAGACTGTTATCATGTGTGATGTGATGAGACGATGGGCTTTCGAAAAGTGATATTCTTTCAACGATGATGATTGGCATAAATTGGAAATTACATGCGATACCGTCACGTGGTCATTTTGAATTTTTTTCAAAGTCAAAGTCAAAACGTTTATTTCAATTAGGCCATTAAACGGCACTTTTGAACGTCATACGCGATATTGTATTGAACAAAGAGAAACTTGAATTCGTCGAAAACGCGGTTTTCCTGGGGATCACGCTTGACTCAAGGCTACAATGGGGTCCTCATTTAACATCTCTTGCGGGACGGCTAAGTTCAGCAGCATATGCTGTCAGAAAAATCCGTCAATTTACTGATATAGATACCGCGAGGCTGGTCTATTTTAGTTACTTTCATAGTATCATGTCTTACGGTATCTTATTATGGGGACGTGCTGCAGACATCGAATCTATATTTATTCTGCAGAAAAGAGCCATCAGAGCCATATATAATCTGGGTCGGCGCGATTCCCTAAGGGAACTGTTTAAAGATATTAACATCATGACGGTACCTTGTCAATACATATACGAAAATATAATGTATGTTCGGAAAAATCTCCATCTTTTTAGTAAGATTAGTGACAGGCATAATTTTAATACTAGAAATAAGAACAAATTAGATCAACCCCGATTCAGATTGGCTAAAGTACACACTTCTTTTATGGGGTACTGTGTTAAATTTTATAATAAAATACCATATGATATTCTCGGACTGAATGAGAGAAAATTTAAAACATGCATTAAACGCACACTATGTAGACAGGCATATTATAAACTGGAAGATTATATCCTTGATAAAAATGCTTGGCTAAATGCCGGTCCTGCTCCACAGCCTCAGCCGCTTGGTTCCACTAGTTAGGATTTTATATATGGAGGAGATGCTCACCCTTTTTTATTTTACTTTTTACGTTTAATAATAATAATATTCCACATTTCTATAATGTTTGGAATACACTTTTACTTTTCTGTTCTTACCAATTGATATTTATAGTTTTATATAAAGTAGAAGCATTTTTTATTTTGGAATCCTGTAAATGTGAGGACCATGGAGCCTTTTTATGTTAATAGATGGTTTCCTTGTTTGACATGAATGAGCAGGGGCAGTTGAGGGTTTGTCATGCTCACTCGAATGTCTCGCTGATGGTGGCGCGTGTATCGGATCATTCGGTTCCCTTCAAAATGGTTGAGCTGAATGGTGCTGATGCACGCGTCATGTTCGTGAACGGGTCAGTGGAGACTGGTCATCTCTTAGCTGTCGCTGGCTTATTTCAATAGTTTATTTGATACTTAGAATTCTTTTTTTTTTCTCTTCCTTTACATTGTTCTCACATATAGAAGCAACAAAGATAATGTAACCTGGATTATTGTAAATCATAAAATGGTTTAAAAGAGTGTCCGTGGAGTTTCTTGCACGTTCTTCTCCATAGAGATCTACGCTTTGGAACGTGTAAATAGCTTCATGTTTTTGACTGACTGACTCTGACAATTCAAAAGTACCTGTAAATGGTTTATTTGAAATAAATGCTTTGACTTTGACTTTGACTTTGACTTTGACATCATTTACATTTAAAATAATATAAAGTGACTCTACTGTCCGTTCGAAAGGGTAGATTCTTATGGAGAAGAACGGACAAGAAACTCCACAGTTACTCTTTTCAAATCAATGTTTTACAATATCTGGAGTACAAAAATATTTTATATATTTTATCGTTAATTTTAACGAACGTTTTCGCTGATAGGATGTCGTTTTGTCGAGTACAAGGGGCTCAAAGTGATTTTGAAATGGCGATGGTGGTGCCAAAAAGTTTTGATGGACCATGTGACCTTTCGGTCATTTATCATTTATTATTCTGTCGCATGTCCATCCTATACACTTTTCACTTCTTGACAATAGTTATGGTTGATGAAATAGCATAATGTCCAGAGCCTAAAGTAGTCTCAACTTTTCGGGTGAGCGAGTTTCAGCATGCAGATAGAGCCCATTCTCAGAATCAGTGACAAACTGTTTGATGTGACTTTAACGGGCATTGCAAACAGTTTCTTCGTCTAATTCAAAGTTCTGATACCTTGTTGGCAAATCTCATGTCAAGTTTAATTAGCTGTTGTTATTTCAGAATACCAATCGAGATTTGGTTCTAGATGAATAAAACTGAGTTTAGTCCTCTCAACCGAGTTTTACTGTGTTTAATAATCGCTGGTTTTCTTCAAAAAATACCTAGGTACAGTTCTCGTCAAATAACTTTGCCCCTCTGAAGTTGGCTACGAGTGGCTGCGTAGTAGTCAAAATTACGAACAAACTGCAACTGCGCATGCGTAAGAGACATGGGGGCGAGGATTATGGCGGCGCGATTTCATGTCTCAGTCGCTCGTTTACGTTCGATGCATGCTTGCGTCCCACTTGCTCTCGTCTACGTGACAACACCTGCGCGAAATTTGCAAATGGCTAACTTCAGAGAGGCAAAGTTATTTGACGAGAACTGTAGATCTCTGTGACGCTGAGGAATTAACAACATGTCGTGAGTAAAAGTTTTGACTCTAAAAATATGAATGATTGTAAAGGTAAACGAAGACTAACGAAACGATGGATATGGATTATGATAAATGTCTATTAATCCGAATGAAATGACGGCAAATATATGTCGTAGAATGATGGCGTTACTGTGGGACTACGGACAGCGCCATCTAACAAATTGTTTCGAAACCTTATAATCACGTGATCGGAAACGCAAGCGCGCTTACCGCTTGGACACGATCGTCGGTAGAGGGGACAGCGAGTACGGGTGGGGCTAGAGGTGGTCGCTCTAGCGCTCAGGTAGTCTCGGCTGAATGCCCAACCACGCACGTTGTCTGTTTCCTGTTTAAACTGTTGGTCTGAATAAAGTTATTTTAATTTAAATTATCGTTCGTTCGAGTACCTGCAACAGTGTCCACATCCAAAACTATATTGGATTGTGAAGAAGTCCCGGAGCTTCGCGTCTCGGTCACCCATGACGCGACATCAGAAGTTGGGATATACCTCAAATGGCTCACTTGGAAATTCGTTACAGTGAAGTGATAGTGAAAACCGTTTGCACTTTATTTTTAAAATGCAACAATCTGGTGCGCTTTCCCCCAGACGCTAAAAACTCGATGTGTGTTGTGAAGTTTTGTGTAATTCGATCCGATAAACCTAAGTTCGACGCGCAATGATAGTGCGTCACCGCGGTGGTATGTTTTCTCGAGGATAAGTGTTGTTCAGTGCAGCTTATTTTAGACCTTAAGGTGCTGAAAAGCTTCGTGCCAACATGCCTGTCGTAGATCACGTATCTGGGTTTAACGCGGGACCAAATAAAGGAATATTCCATGGTCAAACTCCTATTTGTCAAGTTTTATGCGACTACCCTCATTTACCTGAACAATGAAAAATGAGTCCAGAACGGAGGCGAGCAGCTTCATAACAGCTGGCCAGGTCAAGGAGAAGTGCGTGAATGTGTGTAAGGTTCTTTAGGTCAGCCTGGTGAGTCATTTTCACTTTGTATTTACTGTGGAGCAGGGGTGCTCGTTAGTTATCGATTTTCTACTTTGTTTTTGAGTGAAAATTTAAGAGCTACGCTCTCATGTATTACCTATGTTGGATAATTATTTTTCGCTTTATTGCTCTATGCTAAAGTGAGGTTGTAATTTTCATGTTGACCATCGCTTTACTGTAAACAGTATAGTAGTAGTTTAGGCGCTATAGCTTTGGTGTTGCTGGTTAAGCATTGGCGTTTTAAAATCATGCTAACTAAGCGGTAATATTCTGCTATCGCAGGTTGAGTAATGAAGTGCAGTGCCAGTTCAGAGCTGTTGCTGTTTGGACAGTAAAAATTAAGATAATTGCAAAAGCAATATTTTGATTTATCATCACCAACCATAGTGCGTGACTTTGCCCACTGGTGGGCATAGTCCTCTTTCTTGTGTCAATGTTCTGATTAGTTTTAGATTTTGATTGACTTTGATAATGTGGTTACTACGCTAACCTGTAACCATTATTTCCACCACAGCTTTGATTGGACTTGTACTCTCGCAGTGTTTCTCAGTTTCAGATATCGTATATCGGTGGATGAAGCCAGCTGGAGGCTAGCGGTTCGCATGCTGCTGTAACTGCTGAGCAGCTGCAACTGCTGAGCAGCTGCAACTCCTGGGTAGTTCTAAGTGTGGCAGGCCGAAGGTCAGCAAGCAGTTTTCAGGCTGCAATAGCCGAGCATCTTGTCAACATCTGTGTGGACAAGAGCGTTCGAGGCCGACTGGAATATCGAGTGAGTCACTTCCGTTTTATTTTGATTGTGACTTTCAAAGCTTTAAAGTGGTTCATATATCAGTTCAGTGGATGGATTGGTAGTGCTAGTTAATTTTTACATACTTGGTACAAAGCAAGTATTTGAAGAGTTTCCCTTTGGCGGTAATAGTTTCAACATTTTATTCAGTGCGAAAAGGTCATGTTCCGACAACAGTTAGTGGTTTTAATGTCATTGTTTATAGCTTTACGAGTACAGAGAATTCTGAGCTGTTACGATTTCTAAATCGATTTTTCTGTTTTGCCTACTAGGTATTTCAGTTAATATGATGAGATGAGATTATTTTAAAATAAGATTGATGTCACACCGTATAGTGCAGCAATGACCCTGATGTTCATAGATTAACGTGCAGTAATTCGTGAACGGGGTTAATTAAAATGTGTTTTTGGACGCAAGCTCTTATTCCTCGTTTCGCAAGCACCGATGTTCAAAGCTTACCGGTCGGTATGTTTTACATTCTCCTTGTTTGAAGATGCCCAAGGCCAAGTACCTGGGAATCGAGTGGTAGTCCTGGATGGCATGGACGGGAGAGTTTGGATCAGGATATCGTTGTGGTAGCTCTAGGTAGAGTAGGTAGTGCAGGCGAGAGAGTTGAGTCTGCATTCACGTGGGGAAGTGCGAGTGTAGTAATTATTGCTGATCTATGAGAAAGCTGTGACTGTGAATAAGATACCTGGTCATTAGTTTTCTTTCTATCCAAATTGATGTGAGTTTGACGACCTTTACTGGTGCTTAGACCAGGTAATCTCGAATACTAGTGAATTGCAAATTAAACTCAAAGTTCATATTTCAAGTAAACCATTTGCTGTTACTTTTGAACCGTCAAAAGGCTGATTGAATGACCGACTAGTCGGAAAAGTGAAATCATGGAATAGCGTTGTGTGTTTAAAAGTTTGTAGGCACAATATACCGTAGCGATTAACGATAGCAAATCGTGGCAAGATGCAAGAGGTGAAGTACAGTTTGCTTTTAATTTGGGGATTTGAGAGACCGTTATTATTGATGTTTAGTGACGTAGATGCTAAAGTCGGTTAAAGAGAGAGACCGTAAGATTTAGGGTTTTAAACGATGTGCGGAATATGATAAAGCTCAATTTTATTGTTCAGAAGCTACAACGAAGTTTTACGTGAACGATTTCGTGTTATTAGCAAACTAAGAGTGAAACCAGTAAAAGGCTAAATTCAAACCATTCCATCCATCCATCCATTCATTCAAGGATTATCGAAGGGTTACCTTTTCTATCGAAGGGTTGATGGATACCGACTAAAGGCGCTTGACTCTCCCCCGATCACCAGATTCCTTGAGAATTAGATGTCATAGGTTGATGGCAGTGGTAGAGAAACCAAATCTGATTAAGAATGGCTTGTATACTCATACTCGAAACTTTTGACCGCACCTCATGTAGAGTAACATGTTGGCGATGGGTCTGACCGCACCTCAGGTGGAGTAACCTGTAGGCGATGGGTCTGGAAGTGTTGACCGCACCTCATGTAGAGTAACATGTAGGCGATGGGTCTGACCGCACCTCAGGTGGAGTAACCTGTAGGCGATGGGTCTTTTAGTGCTGACCGCACCTCATGAGTAACATGTGGCGATGGGTCTACAAGAAATCGTTGGTGCGATTCTTGTCTGTGTTGGTGCACAGAGCCCCTCATGTGTTGTAGCATATGTGGCGGCAGTTATGTGAAGAATCGTTGGTGCGATTCTGGTCTGTGTTGGTGCACAGACTAAAAAGAAAGTTTAATGAGTTGAGTATACATTGCTTACGATTATGGTAAAGTAACAGAATTGTTAGAATTACCGTGTTGTAGTTGACCGGACCTTTTCCAATGAATGAATTTGGTACCTAGAATATTGTTGAATCTTAGTAAAGCAAATCGTAACGTCTGGTTTTCAATCAACCAATTTTTTTATTGCTGTACCAGTTATTTTTGCTGTGTTAATTTGCCCTTTCTCGTGAAGCGATGGGCTTAGTTGGAATCGTTGGTGCGATTTCTGTTTGTGCTGGTGCGTGCAGTGCTTAATGTGTTGTAGCACATATTGTAGCTACATAGTTGGAATCGTTGGTGTGATTCTGGTCTGTGTTGGTGCACAGATTGTAGTGGGAGTTTCATGAGTTGACTGCATTTTCTTATGAAATTAAATTTGTCAGATCGGATATTTTTCCATTGAGTAAAGTAGTGCGGGGAGCATTGTGCACGAAACCCTCACACAGTATGAGAGTTAGGACAAATGATTGTAATTGTGATACCTAGTGAATCAGCCCTTCTATTTTGGGCAGGATATGGCCGAGCTAGAGAGAGAGTTACTCTCTGAGCATATTTTGTCCACAGGTACTACACCCGAGGACGGGTGCCAGTCAGTGATGGCCGTGTCGTAGAATGATGGCGTTACTGTGGGACTACGGACAGCGCCATCTAACAAATTGTTTCGAAACCTTATAATCACGTGATCGGAAACGCAAGCGCGCTTACCGCTTGGACACGATCGTCGGTAGAGGGGACAGCGAGTACGGGTGGGGCTAGAGGTGGTCGCTCTAGCGCTCAGGTAGTCTCGGCTGAATGCCCAACCACGCACGTTGTCTGTTTCCTGTTTAAACTGTTGGTCTGAATAAAGTTATTTTAATTTAAATTATCGTTCGTTCGAGTACCTGCAACAGTGTCCACATCCAAAACTATATTGGATTGTGAAGAAGTCCCGGAGCTTCGCGTCTCGGTCACCCATGACGCGACATATAGATTTACGGAAAAAGACATGTTAGGCCGATACAAAATAAACGGATTTGATAATTATTCTAGAAAAAGTAGGAATTACGATTATTCCCGCTAATTAGTTTAATTAAATAGTGTTCAGTCTACTACCTAAGTACCAAGAGAAAAGAACATTAGAAGCGTGCATAATTATTAATAAAACACAGTTTTATCAACACAAGTTTAATTTTAAATTATTTAATAAAATACTCCAAGCGTGGCGCTACGCTTCCTATTGTAATTAAATTATGAGCAAACGTTAGCATTACGTAAACACAGTTACGACTGTATTTTATAATTATAAATATTATGTGTGCATTATTATTTAATTTTTATTTTAATCTAATTAATTAATTAAAGAAATATATTTTTTACGACGAATAATTAGTGTGTGTGGTTTCTAGTTTCTCCTAGTAAACTTTTTAATTACACTTTTATTAGAATGTGTAAAACAGACATTCCTGCGTCTTGCAAAATGGTTCATTATGCCGTCGATGACAATCGTATCCCAGCCGTATCTGCGGAATTTGTTCGAAAGAGTCACCGCGGCCCTGGAACACAAAGGGCATTAGGAGGAACCCGGATGGGTTTTAGTCAGTAAGAGTCTGACACTCCCTTCCGCTCCGCTCAGAGCGGAAAGAGTCGTTTGAGGATTTCCCATTCTTGAAAAAAACCCATATGACTTGGAATTATTTACTAACATTCTTCATCATGTTGCGGAATTCGTCCGAAAGAGTCATCGCGGCTGGAACGAAAAGGACATAAGGAGGAACACGGATGGGCTTTAGTCAGTAAGAGTCTGACACTCCCTTCCACTCCACCCAGAGCGGAAAAAATCATATGATGATTGCCCATCCATAAAAAAAGCATTCTTCATCATCATAGCAACTAAAAGTCTTCCACTGCTAGACACAGGCCCCAGTCGGCGTCGCCAATCAACCAGTCTTCTCATCATCATTTCAGCCGAAAGACGTCCACTACTGGACTATGCTTCCCAAAGGGTTGCTACTCGGACCGGTCCTATGCGTCTTACATCCAGCATAGTCCCATGACCTTCTTTTTTATTGAGGAATGGGCTAGCTCTTGATCTCGATCACGCCTGATGGAAAGCGATGGATGAGGTCTATGATGGAGCGAGCGTGCGTCGATGAAACACAGCGAGCTGCTTGACTCAGGTGTGAGGAGTGGTCGCGAACCAGGCGGACGTTAGCCCTATCACCGCAAGGGAAAGATTGGCCAGTATCTTAAGGTATTAGGAGACTGTCCAGGATGCGACGAGCGCTCAATTTTAGTTGAGTGCCTGATGAAACATTGGAAATTACGCTACACGAGGCTCCTTCACGCATCCGAAAACCTTCACCAGGTCATCGCGGTCGTCGCAGAATCTTCCGACCCTGCCGACCATCTCCTCTGCAAGCAAAGAAAAATTACAGCGGACAGGCTTTTCTTTCCAAACTCTGGCTTATAGGCTACCGTGTAATCTAGTCTTTTCTTGTAAATAAACGTCCAAACCGGATCACGCCTGAAAAAAAAAACAAATTATTTAACTAATCTAAAATAGTGACTATCTCCTGACAGATACTTCCGACAGTCCAGCACATAACGATTTACATAAGAATTCAGTTTATCTACAACTTTATATAATCACTTATTTATTTACTTTAGCTCGCTTGCTACATTATGTACATATTTATGTTTTCAACAAAAACAATCTGTGAAAGGATAATAAATTCTTAGTCTGTGACTAATTAATATTTTAATCAGGTGTCACGTGAAGGAAATCGAAAACGTTGGCGCCTCTCCGTGACAGATTGACTATATTTAACTTTAAATGTGTTTCAATGTGCATCAGCAATGATCTTGGGGAGGATTGGGAACTCAGATGGTTATGTTTCATCGAGATACAGCCTTGTTTGAAGTCCTATGTAATATAGTATAGTATAGTAGTCCTATAATAGAGATCGTGGCTAAAAAATAACAGCCTCACAGGTCGATTCTCAAGGTTAAGCAATGTTTGCCAAGGTTGGTCTGTGGATGGGTGACCTTAACATACCTAGTTTCCTCCGTGCCTCGGAAAGCATGTTAAGCCGTTGGTTCAGGCTGTCATTTGGACCTGACGGCCGGCACCATCTCTGTTCTGCGGAAGCCGCAGAGGGTGATGGCCGTCAGAGTCATCAGGGGTTATCGCACGATCTCCTACGAGGCGGCTTGCGCACTGGCCGGATCTCCGCCCTGGGACCTGGAGGCAAAAGTCCTCGCGTCAATGCATCGGTGGCGCGAGGACGCGCGGGCGCGCGGGGAGCGACTGACGCAGCTACATTTTGAGCTGCGTCGGTCGCAGCTGCGCGAGGTCCTGGTGGCGGAATGGCGGAACAGGCTTTCACGCCCTACCGCCGGCCTCGTCACTATCGAGGCCATCCGGCCAGTGCTCGACATGTGGCTCGGGAGAAGGCACGGCTCCCTGTCGTTTCGTGTGACACAGGTCCTCACGGGGCATGGTTGCTTCGGGAGGTTCCTGTGTCGCATAGGCAGGGAGCCGGACGCTCGGTGTCACCACTGCGTCGACTGTCGGGAGGACACGGCGCGGCATACGCTGGCAGAGTGTGCCGCCTGGGAGGAGCCGCGCCGTGCCCTCGTCTCTGTGGTAGGCAGTGACCTCTCGCTGCCGGCTGTAGTCCGTTCTATGGTCGGCGGTGAGGAGTCCTGGGACGCGGTGGTCTCCTTCTGCGAAACTGTTATTGCGCAGAAGGAGGCTGCGGAAAGGGAGAGGGAGATGTCGAGTGCACTCCCGGCCCGCAGCAGGCGCACCGGGCGTCGGAGGAGGGCATACGCTGCCCTTCTTCTGCCCCCCTAACTGGGTCCAGGGGCGGCGGACTTGGGGATGTCCGTTGCCCCCCATTCATCCGGACCCGAGGTGGCGGCGCGTGGTGTTCCCGTGCGCCCCTCTGACGTCGCGGGGGGAGTTAAACACCTCACTCCCCCCGCTTACGAGATGTGGCCCGCAGAGGCGGGCCGGCACCAGCCGGGGATTACGGAAGTCGCATACGTTCCCGCGATCCCCGGCGTAGGTGGAAGATGGAACACCGGGGTGGTTTTAGTCAGTAAGAGTCTGACAGACCCCTCCGCCCGCCCCAAGGCGGAGGACATCCATGAGGATTTCCCCCCGTAAAAAAAAAAAAAAAAAAAGGCTGTCATTTGTAGATCTTTGGCAGTCGAAGCCAGAAAATTGACTCCAGTCTTGCCAAGAAGTACCGTGTAACCCAGTTAATGGGTTGTGGAGGTCTGGTAGGCAGCCGCTTCACGTAAAATACTGCGGTGCGATTTTGTAAACATGTCGAAGTGAACACTTGGGCGGAGTGCACAACGGGTAAGTTGTCAAACCATACAAATAAGATGGAATGACAGCTCTATTGTCGTTCACTCCGCCTAGGTGAACACCGTGAGATGTCGACAGAATCGACCGGCTGCAGTGCGATTCTGTAAACATGTCGAAGTGAACACTTGGGCAGGGTGCACGACGGGTGAGTTGTCAAACCATACAAATAAGATGGAACTCAGCTCACTTGTCGTTCACTCCGCCAAGGTGTACACCGTGAAATGTCGACAAAATCGACCAGCTGGTATTCAGCTGAATCCGGTTTGACTGGACCGACCACAATATAGTTGGGAAAAGGCTAGGCAGATGATATAGTAGTCCTATATAATAGTCCAGTATATACATATAAATATAAGTCATTCACTCCAGTTATTCTCATTCCGGAAGGATACGTGTTTCCACCAGTTCCCAGTGATAGATGAAATTATGGAATCGAAGCGTGGTCGCCCACAATAGGCCTCACCAGAAGGCTTAATGTCACCCAAAAGGCAATCGAGATGGCAATGCTCGGAGTTTCCTTGAGTGATCGAATGAGGAATGATGATATCTGCAAGAGAACCAAAGTTACCGACATAGCCCGAAGGATTGCCTAACTGAAGTGGCAGTGGGAAGGGCACATTGCTCGCAGAACAGAAATGGTCGATGGGGCCGAATAGTTGAAATTGCGACCGCGTATCAGAAGACGCAGCGTTGGAAGGCCTCCCACAAGATGGACTGATGACCTGGTGAGGGTCGCGGGCAGCCGATGGATGCAAGACGCACAGGACCAGTTGTTGTGGCGACACTTTGGGGAGGCCTATGTCCAACAGTGGACGTCTTTCGACTGATATGATGATAGAGATTTATTAAATTTAATAAAAAATCGAATGTCGCCTACATCAACGCGAACACATCAACTAAGTGATCAACATAGTTATAATAAGACATAGGCTTCACCGCTTCACCGTAAAGAACGGAAGAACTTGTATCTAGGGAAGAGGAAGCCACGCCCCGCTGCACCGACTGTAATGTGGCTTAGCTTTAAACATACATCATTATGTACACAGATAGCTAATAATTCCAACCGATAGCTTTAATTAATGTGTAGAGTCGGTTCGTCGGTCGGGTTTATCCAGCCCAAAGTTTGAAAGTTAATGGTAAAAAACTTGGTCGACAATAATGAGCTAAAATGAGCTGTTTCCGCAACGTAGGGGCCCCGGGCATCGGGAGTCGCAGGGCGATTCCCGGCCATTGAAGGCGCGGGTCTGTGGATGGTGAGCGTCAGGTGGCTCGCCATCCGTGTTCCACGCGCGCCTCAAAATGATGTCAGCATAGTAGACGGGGCCCGTTAGGGCCAGAGCCTGCCAGGGTTGCGGATTTTGTTCGAAAGAGTTACCGCGGCCCTGGAAAGCAAAAGGCACTACGAGGAGCACGGATGGGTTTTGGTCAGTAAGAGACACTCCCTCCCGCTCCACCAGGGCCAGGAGGACCAGCGGCAGGAGTCATTTGATGATTTCCCATCCAAAAAAAAAATACGATGAGCTGTTTTGATTTGACTACCCATAAGTTTTTCTAACTCTGAAACCTTGAAGATCTAATATTCATAACCGAATGGAAACCGATCCAATAATAACATAAGTTCTGTAACAAAGATAATAAACGAACGTAACCGTTTTATAATATGTTATAATTTATTGTAACGGATATTACACGCCTACCTGATTTATAACATTACGCGTAGCTCGTAAACAAGCTTTTATGACAAATGTTATTAATGTTAAGGATGATGTTGGGTACTTGGGTAGCTAAGCTAATATAAGGAAAATTAAAAAAGCAAAAAAAAAGTGACGTTTTTCAAAAAATCTACTGAAAAATTCCGAACAAATGACTTTTCAAACAGTTTGTTACAGTTGGTGACATTTATTTTAATTCAATCACAGATTTGATGTCACCAACTGCATCAGACTGTTAGAAAAGTGATTTTTAATATATATTATATTTTCCACATATTTTATCCAGCTATTTGGATTTAAAACCAAATTACTGAACCGATTTTGATAAAATTTCAATGGGACCATTTGGGAAGTATACCCTTTCCAACAAAAAAGAATTTTTCAAATCGGTTGGCAAGCGACGGAGTTACGAGCGAACAAAACAAAAAAATACAAACATTCGAATTGAGAACCTCCTCCTTTTTTAGAAGTCGGTTAAAAGCGGAGTCTCTTCTGTGCTTCGGAAAGCACGTAGCCCCGTCCTGACTGTCATATTTGCCAGTCGTTACGGGTCGTCAGAAGTTTGAAATCTGACGCCAGTCCTGCCATGGGGAAAGGGTTATCCAGGTATTGGGTTGTGAAGTCAGATAAGAAGCCGCTCCATGTAAAATACGGGTGTCCAGTTGCATCCTGCGTTACTGGAAGCCGATCCCAACATCATTGGGAATAAGCTAGGGGGAATGTTGGATATACTAGCTTTTACCAGCCGCTCCCACGCGTGAGAATCGGAAACTATACCAAGGGAAGTTCCCTTGGTATAGTTTCCGACCAAATGATCCCTTTTATGCCCTCGGGATAAATGGTATCGTTTGGCCTTCTTCAAGGATCAATTGGTTCAGCGGTTTAAGCGTTTTACATAACAAAAAAACGGTTCAAATTCGCACTAACATCTCAGCGATATCTATGAGTATCTCAAACACTTGTCAAAATATAGGGATTTTTGCAGTCTGACTGCGATTTGATGCGAACGCTCCCTAAAAAAAATACGAGAATTGCCCTAACGTCCCAAACAGTCAAGTCAGAAACCTTAGAATATAAGCCTAAGTTCCAGATAAACAATAAATCGTAAACACTCCCCGTTACATTACAAATGACGCAGCCAATAAGCTCATACCAACCGTTTAATTGGTGGCCTAGCCTTTTCATTTAAATGCGCCGATTTTTCAGCGACCTAAGTTTTCCTAATTTTGTGTATGTCCGTCACTTTCACGTAAATAAACAGTTTTTCTTTCTTTCTTTAAGTGATATCTTTTGTTCAATATCGTATAGTGAATAGCCCATGTCACTAATGTCGCTGTTTAAACGGCGCAGTTCAATGAATAAGCTAGGCTTTTAATGAGACGGCTGATTTAGTTGGCTGCGATATAAACATCACAGTCTAATTCCGCAGTCATATCATATTCCTCTTGCTCACTCATCCAGCCACTCCCAAGCATATAATTATCTACGCCACTGCCTACCAACAAACATGATAGTCTACTACACACGGTGCAAACAAGCTAACAATGTGTTATGACCACAGCCCACCTTTCGCTTTCAAGAGCAAGGTCCCACTTTCTACGGCACTTTCGATTTTATGCGTTCCTGGTCAGGCCAGTGAACTCTGGGTGAATTTCTGATGAATAGATTGATAATGTGTGGTTGGTATAATGATTGGGTGGGTTGTTAGTAGCTTGTTCGACACTTCGCTCGCGTTTAAAATTATTATGCCGTTTAAAATAGAAGATGTCCTACAAAATAAATATAGAAACGGCAACTCTATTTTTATAACATGTATACAGATAGATATTTTGCTCGACGCCAGCAATAATGGTCATTGACCCACCTACATACATTTATTGACATACTTAATATTCCGAAAACAGAAATAAAGACATGAAGCTGTCCTGAATCGACATCTATCGTGATCCTTTACATTTTCTAGTGATGAAAAATGATTCATAATTTATTGTCCAGGTCCAACCTACCTACGAAAAGTTATTAAGGAAAGGGACCAGTGACCGTTATTGCAAATTTATCTGGCGTCGATCATAGTAGGTAATTAAATAGGTAAGTGAACATGACTAGATTTTTCGCGCAGGTCTGTTCTCGTGACATATTTCACAGGAATTGTGCACTTTTGCAGAATAAAAGAAGAGAATTTGTATACGTACATTTAGCAATAGTGTAGCGTTCTATCAGTAAAATTGGCACACACGTGTAACAAATAGTAATAATCTATTTATTTACAAATTTGTCTATTTTATCTAACATGCATTTTTGACAATAAAAAAAGCTTTGATACAGATGATCTCGAAGTTTTTTTACGAACGTCTCATAATTATCAAAGATCTAATAATTCAGACATTAGGCAAATGAAACACCTTTGAAATGTTTTGTAGTTATTACCAAGACAAATTGGTACAACCATAAAATCACTGCACAAAAACACAGCGTAAATTAAATCACATCTAGATACATAAAATAATCGTAAAAACACATTTAATATCAAATATAATTAAAATTAATGTAGTTATTAAAATCTCTATTAGCTACAACATCCCATTAAATTAATATACTACCCGTAACAAACACAGTAGTAAATTGAATTCCTTAGAAAATTATATTTTTATCAACTAATAAGCTGCTTTCCAGTTTACATTGTTATGATACACAATGGAGAGAGTAAGTACAATATATGATGTCTTTGTAAATGATACGACTGAAACATATCTAAGCTATTATGACTAGATAGCATGCGAAAAGCTGCGCTTGTTGTCATTAAATTCTTTTGTTTTAATTTGTGCACTGACATCAACGAGTTTATTTAAATGAAATGAAAAATGAAAAATGAAATGAAAAATGTTTTATTTGTTTTACAAGTAATCTTAACAACTAGTGATTGGAGCCTCCTTTTAAGCAAAAAAGCCTGTGTTAGGAGACTCCGCTCTTCCAAAACTTAAAATATTAACATAAAATTACTTGTTTTACGTGTTGTAAAAACAGGCGATTTAAAATAAAAAGAGAAAATTAAAACTAGACAAGAAGCATGCAAATGCGTGAGTGAGAGTAGGGGTGTGTGAATGTGAATATAATTATTTACTAGTAGTTTTCTCGCCATAAATGTTTCTGTGGATAAAAGGTTAAGGTACAAATCCCTGCCTGCGCTCCATCCACCAAGACCGGGGCCAAGAGGAAGCACTCCTCCTCCTCCGCCGCCTCCGCTGCAGCTGCCGCCACCGCTGCCACTGCGACAGCTGCAGTTGAGCCCTCACAGGGGACTCAGGAGGGGGCTGAAATGGATTGCCAATAACGGCCCCATTTCACCTCTTCCAGGCGAACGTCAGCCACTGCGCCGCTCAGTAACCGGCGCAGTGATTGATGCCTGCGGACAGCGAGCAATGGGTAGCTCGCCATCCGACCAGAACAGGCCTGAGTCTACGGCGCGTGGGGTACCACGCGCACCGAAAAGAGCTGTCAGAAAAACGACGGGGACCGCTAGGGCCAGAGCCTGCCAGGGTTTCGGAATTTGTTGGAAAGAGTAACCACGGCCCTGGCAACCACGGATGGGTTTTAGTCAGTAAGAGCCTGACACTCCCTTCCGCTCCACCCAGAGTGGAAGAAGTCATTTGATGATTTCCCATCCTTAAAAGAAAAAGGTACAAATCCCTACTTCTCTACTAACATTATACATGCGAAAGTAACTCTGTCTGTTTGTCTGCTACGCTTTCACACTGAAACGACTCAACGGATCGTCATGTAATTTGACAGATATATAGCCTGGGATATGGAGAAGGACATAGGCTACTTTTTTATGCGATAACCGACATCCACACGGGCGGAACCGCGGGCTAAAGCTAGTAACTTATAAATAAGTAAAGGTATTCGTATAATTAACAAAAAATCGCCAAAGTGCGAAATCCTCTGACGTCGTTCCCTTTTTTAATTATGGGAAATCATCAAATGACTCCTCCCGCTCTGTGCGGAGCGGAAGGGAGTGTCAGACTCTTACTGACTACAACCCATCCGTGCTTCTCCGAGTGCCCTTTGCTTTGCAGGGCCGCGGTAACTCTTTCGAACAAAATCCGCAACCCTGGCAGGGTTGGTCCCTACTAACTATGACCCGACAGCCTTCAAAGCAAGAGTGAATCTTCTTGGTTCACTCGCTCCATCGTAGACCTCGTCGCTTATCATCAGGCAGGTTTAAAAGAAAACATAATTGACTGAACCTTCGAATAATCCTAATCAAAGCATTTCAGCAACATCGATTTAACACAGGAAACATTTTATTACAAAGCGGCCATATTTTTTACAAGTATAAATATAAACCTAAATTGAAAACCGGTGGCAGGACAGTCAAATGTCATGAACTTCAAGGAAACAGAACGCGTCCAGCGGGTATTACATTCACTGATGATGAGGATGCCATTCAATCTTTACCTTGTGAAGTAACGGATTTATTTTATACATCGTAAAAGTAGACGGGATCAGAATATTGAATATACGCTTTATAATATACTCGACAGCTTTTGCTCGCGACTTCGTACGTGCATATCCCGTTTTTTCCCGTTCTTGTAGGAATTTCCCGTTCCCGTATAGCCTTCCTTATGCTGTCTGGCTACCAGTCTGATTTGGAAAAATAATTTTACATATCAGACTGGTAGTTCCAGAGATTTGCGCGTTCAAACAAACAAACAAACTCTTCAGCTTTTATAAGTATAGATAAGTATACACCCTTATTTTATAAAAACTTTTTAACCATTACTTAGTTAACATACGAGATTCTAAGTTCAAAATTTCCATAGAAAATTTTGAATAAAGAGTCTGCTTATCAGTAATTTAGCTAAGTAATAGTTATAAAATTTTTATGAATAAGGCTGGTGATATTATGTAGTTTAGATAGTATAGATTTTATAAGGAGTAAAATATTCGTACTAACCATATACCTTTTGCCAATTTATAAAGTCTGGAAAAGTTGCAACGCACAAACTAGAATAAAAACATTCGGCTCACTCTACTTCTAAGACAGTTTAGTTTTTTTTTCAGTTTTATTAGAAAATATTCAGGATACAATGGAGACTGGAAAAACGTCGGTTGCAGACAAAAAGTTCTGATTTCCCTTTTTAGTTCGGTACCCTAAAAGTAAGACAATATACACACGCAAGTTGGACCTGCATTTAAATCCACGCCAGATACAAACTTTATTAAGTGACATTGATCTCTTTCTTAGTTGACTGACATCCAACCCAACCGTCTGTGCCTCATCTTAAATTTTGCTAGCTTAAAATGTAACCTTCATATAGCTAGCTCAAAATGTAACCTACAATATGCTAGCTCAAAATGTACCTACATTATGCTAGCTCAAAATGTACCTACATTATGCTAGCTCAAAATGTACCTACATTTTGCTAGCTCAAAACGTAACCTACATTTCGCTAGCTCAAAACGTAACCTACATTTCGCTAGCTCAAAACGTAACCTACATTTCGCTAACTCAAAATGTACCTACACTTCACACAAAAACATTTCTAAAAACGAACATTGTCACAAATTCCCATAGTCCACAGAAACAAACATACTTTCTACTTAATCTCCCAGTGACATGCACACGCATCTCAAACACAATACTGTGACTCTTCCAATAAGCTGAATGCGTTACCTTTTTGCTGTGCAAGAGTTTCCGATTTCTATATCGATAAAAAGCCAAGTAATAACAATAGGAAAAGTGTCATCGATAGATCGGTATTTTCTAATTCTCACCGTTAATTTTTATCGGCTGTTATGTGGGATGCTGGCGTTTCGAATTCGGTTGTTTGATTTATGAATTTTATGGTTTTCTTTGGGTCTATGGTGCGATAAAGCGTATCGATAAAAGATGGAAATTTCCGATTGTGTTAATTATGATGTGACATCGGTAGCACTTACGAATCCTAGTAAAATGTCTCTTAACATATAGCCGGGTTGGCTACATGTTTAGCAGGCTATATGGCAAGCCTATTTTAGATTTTTTGGGTTCTGAACGTCCTTGTGAAATAACGGAAGCTTTACAGGAAGATTGCTAGGTTTTGGGATGCATGAAGGAGCACTCAACTGAACCTCTCGCTCGGCGCATCCTGGACAGTCTCACCTAATACCTTATGAGACTGGCCGATCCTTCCCTTGCGGTGGTAGGGCTTACGCCCGCCTGGTTCGCGACCCACCGGAGTCGCCGATCAAGCAGCCTGCTGTGTTTCGTCGACGCGTGGGAGTAACAGTACCTCAAGGCATTTTTTTGGCACACTCGCTCCATCATAGACCTCATCCATCGCTTTCCATCAGGCGTGATCGAGGTCAAGAGTTAGCACATTCTAAAATAAAAAAAAAATTAAAAAAAACTCGTCTGTTAATTTACTTCGAATTTATGATGAGCCAGTTCGATCTCACCTGATGGCAAGTAATGGATGAGCTCTAAGAGAGAAGTTAGGAGATGCTTGAAGGCTGACGTATAATAAAAGAACACACGCAACGAACATTCCTACGCTGGCAGAGAGTTCCTCGTTTTGGCTGTGCGCGTCTTTAAAGTTGTTGTGTGTTTTTTCTTGTCATTTATGAACATTTATTCACTTTTTGCTAAGAAAAATTTACCGCTACGCTTTAATTTGACCAATGGTGTAGGTACCTAAGCCTAAATACCCAAGTAGGTTTACCAGAAACTTGAATACTTATTAAGTTATGAAAATTACCTTCATCCTTAGCAAGCATTTCCGCCATTTTATTTCAACTTAAATAATATTTCCTTAATTCCCATATAAAGCGTGGAAAAATCACACAAAGTATGAAGTAAAAACTGAACGAATTTCCATCAATTATGGGTATTTAATTAGTTAGTTCCCATGTGTTTGGCATTGGGTAATACGAGTATATAATGAGTGGCACACATACTGACGGATCGTTAGTGTTGGATACTAACGAGGTACGCTGAATATCTGATCGGTTACCACATCTCATGGGATGTGGAATGATAAGGGTAGGAAGAAAATCTGGGTTGTAGCAAGAAATGGTAGATGAAATGATAGAATGGTCGTGTGAAGCTTTTGTAATATTATAATTTGATTAAATAAGTGTGCAACATCATCTTAATGAGATTTGCGTAAATCGCTAGGTACTAAACCTAGCGAAAATACAGGCTGTTATAAAAAAATCTCTACTTCTATACAGGGTGTTAAAGAAGGGCTTGGTCATATTTAAGGGTGATGTTGGGTAGCTCATATGCATTAAGGCAAAAATAGCAAAAAAAAGTTCAGAAGAAATGATTTTTCAAGCAATTGTTTTGCTATTTTTTCCGTAATGCATATTAGCTACCCTTAATTATGACCAAACACTTTCTGGAACACCTTTAAAACAAATAGATGTTTTTTCTGTTAAACAAACCATGTGTAAGTGTAGTAAAAAAAAAGCAAGTAAAGATTTTTTTTTGTACAGACAGAAACACGAGGATTTTGTTTTTCATTCAAACAGAACCCTAAAATTTCGATCATTAAACAATACGTGGCTTACATTTTATTATAATGACTATTATTATTGACTTTGTGTTCAATTTGTAAGCTCTAATCATTAGAGCATTAGTGTCTAATGGGTCCATAGAGAGCTTCGTTTGAGAATGAGATTTGAAAGTACAAGACTGCAGGCATAAAGCCCAGTCATTATTATTTGTTTGTTTTAATAGTTAATGCATAGAAAATAAACAATGATTACCCACGTTGTGCTGAAAACAACTATTAATTGTAATATTTGTTTATTAGTGAAAACTATGTAGGCTCAAATGTTAGTAACAGTGTTCGTTAAAAATACCCTTTTAAGTAGATAAAAAAAACCCTTTTTACAATTTCGTTTACTTGAATGACATATTTTCCAGCAATTTGGATTTCAAAACCAAACTACTGTTCTGATTTTGATGAAATTTCAATGGAACGGATCGGAAAGTATATCCTTACACAAAAAAAATAATCAAATCGGTTTATAAATGACGAAGCTATAATGAGGTAACAAAAATAAAAAAAAACAACAGAATTGAAACCTTCCTCCTTTTTTGAAATCGATTAAAAAAACAAATTTAAATAGAAAATTTTTATAATTAAACCGGCCAAGCGCGAGTTGGACCCGCGCACGAAGGGATCCGTACCATTAGGTATCTTTAAAAAAAAAACGGCAAGAAATCACGTTTGTTGTATGGGTACCCCACTTAAATAATAATTTTATTCTGTTTTTAGTATTTGTTGTTAAAGCAGCAACAGAAATACATAATCTGGGAAAATTTCAACTGTCTAGCTATCACGATTCATGAGATACATTCTGGTGACAGACAGACAGACGGACAGCGGAGTCTTAGCAATAGGTTCCCGTTTTTACCCTTTGGGTACGGAACCCTAAAAATCTATCGATAACCAAAGGATTTCTGTTATAAATTGTAATCGTAGCCCGAAATCTTATATTTATTACGCCCATTATATTATAGGAACATGGCATGGCACATTATAGCAAGCATTAAACCATACTACCGAATAAGCAGGCAATTCAATTTAAAACGTCAATAAAAATCATCGGCCCTAATAATAGTAATCGAATCAATATTTCATAATCAGTTTTCTATTATATCAGCATAACTGTCACGTCGCGCCAATGGATCATAACGCGACTGTCCCCGCACGTACGTGTTAACGTTACGTAACCGAACGCGCCGGTAACGGAAACGTAACGTAAACGTAAACGCTGTGTCATTTGCGGTTGTGGTACAGCGGGAGCGGTTTTTTTAGAAAATATTGTAATGTAAAAGATGAGGTTCTTATTTTGGTGTACCAATATTTCAACTTTGAACTACAAAGATGGTTAATTTTCTAGGCGCCTGAAAACGCTCTGGTAATAAATATTATCAAAGAAAGAAAAAGACAGTTAAGAAAACTTTCTTAATCATAGCGAATTCTTAGATATCTTAAAGATTCTCGTAGCGTTTCTCATACAAAAATCAAAAGTTAAAGAAAGAAGAAAAAAAAGCTAGCGGAAGTTGTGCCTTATTTATAACTTTTCGATAAACAACATATTTTACTTCATTCTATGATTTGTATAGAATCGTCTTGCGTGTGTGTTGCGCTTACCAACAACATGTCCTTTTTTATTAAACAACGTGTAACAGAATAAACGTAAAACCTCATACGGGGTCATTGTACTCATTAATAAGAACAACTTTCACTATGGGACCAACACAGAAATCGCGAAAAACAAAGATCGCCTGCCTAACTCGACAAAATGTTCTGAACAGCTGATTTTTTTGCGCGATTTTGAGTTTGGTCCCATATTAAATGTTGTTCATAATGATGAGTACAATAACACCTTAAGATATATTGCGTTTATTCTCACACGTTGTATATAAAAGGTAGAAAATAATAAAAAAAGCACAAAAGAAAAACTCATTGTCAGCACCAACAGCTAGATGCGTTGCTCTCAGTGTACCTCTACCGGTCACACTTTTCTCTCCCAGCGAAAGCGCTCATTATATATTTGCTAATTACGGGCGATGACGACGTCTCTAAGTTACGTGCCGTTACGATTTATTAACTTACGACTCTTTGACTTATGTAACATACATAGACTTTTTGTCCCATTTTTTATGAACACAGCACAGTTTTTTGCACGGAAATATAATGCTAAATGAATTAACTAAGATTAACGGATGTGATGGTCTGGCTAGGATGATAAAAAATTGTATCGTAAGTTATTCGTAGACTTTTTTTTTATTGAAATTGCATCAACATGTCAATTCAGATGTTAAAGAAACTGAATTAGAAAGAGAAATTAAAATTGCAATTATGTAATGTTGCGTTTTTGTCCCTCATTATATCATTCTGACATCTTCATTATTATTTTATTTTGAGATTTATTTGTTTAGTTATTAATAATATTATATTCTTTATCCTAAACCAAGATAAGACATAATTACGTATGAAGAAAACCTTAAACTAAAAAGAAACATGCTATTGGCGGTATTTTCGCATTCCGACTTTGATCGTGATATCGCTTTATAAACGCCATAGAATTACCAGCCGGTCTATTCTGTCGACATCTCACTGTGTACACTGAGGAGGAGTGAACGACAAGTGAACTGTCATTCCATCTTGTTTGTATGGTTTGACAGCTCACTTGTCGTTCGAATCACTACACCTAAGTTTTCACTTCGACATGTTAACAGAATCGCACTGCAGTTCCGTAGGATTAAAAACACAAACGACAGTCTAATAAGATGCGTCAATCCTCCTAAAAGTCAATAGTTTCTGGAGTCTGTTGCTGCTGCCACGCAATCTGGCGAGAAGAGACACAAAACACCCCTCTTGCGCTCGACAGCTGCGAAGCTGTCGACTCTGGGTTGAGCGAACATTTCTGATGCTGGACTATGGAATCGGTGATTTAAGGACGCTGTTACAAATGGGTAGTCAAATAATTACTTTTTTACACAAAAGTATGTTTATTCAATAAAATGCTTTGCATTCTTAAAATGTTTTTTGCCTGAATTGTTGATAGATGTGCATGGTACGATTCTGAACTATAAATATAATTTTAGATAGGTACATTTATTGAGAAAGTGTACCTATCTAAAATTATATTTATATTTAGCATTTTATTTAATAAACATATTTTTGTGTAAAAAGTAATGATTTGACTATCCATTTATAACAGCGTCCTTAACTGAAAAACTCTAATTTGTCCATTTATGGTAAAAATTGTACCATCATAGTGATTTCGCACGTGTTTTCACCGCACTGTATCGTCTTCATTTTATAAACCTCTTTAAAATAAAACAAAAATTGCAAATCCGAGTTTATGACTTAAAAAAGGAGAAGGGCCTCCTTTTTTAAGTCGATTTAAAAGTAATATCCAATCCTAATAAGATTCCAAACACGAGAAACGTCAAACCAAGCATTCCATTGAACAGACAACTTTCTTTTACACAATACCAGGTCCAATTTACAGCTCCACACTAATAAGTTCTTTCAACACACAATAGTACTTTAAAATACACAAAAAACACCAATCTATTACCGTAACTGGTGACAGCAGATCTGTTGAGATGGTCAGGTCATTTGAATATTTTCTAACGCATATGCTAATGCCATTCTCGGTAAAGACATGTGACATAATAATATAAGAATGACAAACTATTTTGACTTATTGCTGTAAATAGTCGTTGTGGTCTTGAGGCTGGTCCCTTGTGTTAATTTCAAGACTTTTCTTTCATCGTTTTTCTGGTAAAGTTGCGTCAGAATGTCTTGTGGTTTCGTCTAAGAAAAAACAGTCGACACTTCTAAATTGTGATTTGATGTTCAATAAGTCATCACGTTCCTAACTTTTACGCTGCCTGTTATAACATCTTGAGCTATTGTTTATCTACTAAGCCACTTTGCATAGGAAAATATCTTCTATTTTTTTTTTAATTCTTGGCTCGCAATAAACCACAATCTAACCTGATGGAAAGCAGTACCTAATGTGGTCGACGATAAAGCTTACTTGCCGAATAGTAACCTATTCACTCTTGAATTAAATACCCCAGGTTGTAGCTATCAGGAAACACAGACTACGGCAAGAAATATTATTTCTCTGCTTGGCTGTACGCTCAAAAGGAAAGTACCTAACCCAAAGCGTTTTTGAGTTTTGGTGTGCATTTATTTTGAAAAAAACTCTCGTAGAAACTAAGATTGTGCAGTTCAGTTATCAATTAGAAAGAAAGAAAACACTTATTCTATGACGCACAAACACAAAATGAAAAGAAAATAACTTAACAACTAAAACTTATTATTAAAATTAAGACTGATTAAGCACAAATTAAGGTTTTGAAGATGCCAAATAAATAAGCGACAACCCTACAGCAATGATCTATTATTTAAAGATTCATCAGACACAACATAACTCAACGATTCACCTCTCATTACGGAACATCCTTCCTGATATTAATGACTTGCAATCTTCAGCACCTAACGACAAAAGTAATCAGACGATTTACAATGCTTTTTAACCAAAATTAAGCTTCCGACCAGAATCCATCAACGAAGAGTCTATTAAACAGTCGTTACGATGCAAATGCACGCTCATCCTCGCAAATTTTGCTGATCTAATGAATACGAAAGTGCAACTGAGCATAGTTAAGTCTACCATCCACAGCGAGAGGTGTGCCACGTTAGCTCAATTGCCAAGCAATTTTATTATATCTGTTTTGAGGAGCTCATGGCTAAATAATAACAGCCCGGGTCGATCTTCAAAGTTAAGGTGAAAGCGCCAGGGTAGCCCGCGAAATTCAAATTTTCTTACGTTTTTGCAATTTGCTGGTCAGAATCAGGTTGTATGTTGGTCAAAATATGATTCGCGGCCGTAAGGGCCGGCAGATTTTAATAATGACAGTTCTGTAAATACTTACTGTATTTACAGAACTGTCATTATTAAAATCTCTCAGTTAGAATTGATGCCAAATGTAGTTTCATGAAATCATAACATTTGGCATCAATTCTAACTGAAGGAGGTGAATTGATGATTTAAATTATTATAGTCGTAGTTCTATAAATATATACTTGCTACGGCAGCGAATCATATTTTCACCAAGATACGACCTGACACTGACCTGCAAATTGCAAAAAACTTTATAAAAATTGAATTTCGCGGGCTACCGTGGCGCTTCCACCTTAAGCATCGCTTGCCGTGGTCGGTCTGTAGGGTGTTACCACTGGGCACGCAACTATTGAGGCGATAAGTGTCTTTCTGAGGAGTGGCTAGAGAGGCGCCACGGCGTCCTCACCTTCCGCCTGACACAGGTAATCACCGGACACGGCTGTTTCGGGAGCTACCAGTTTCGTGTTCGGCGGGAGGACACGTCCAGGTGTTATCACTGTGAGGATCGCTGACCTCTCGCTACCGGCCCTAGTTTACTCCATGGTCCGGAGCGAGGAGGCATGGAAAACCGTCACCTCCTTGTGCGAAGCAGTAATGCTAGAGAAGAAGAGGCGGGCCGCGTGAGGGAGAGGCAAGCCTCACGCCCCAGCCGCCGCAACAGAAGAAGATGCCCCGGGAGGGGCCATTCCCGGCTACCGTAGGCGAGGGCCTGCGGGCGACGAGCGTTGAGTGGCTCGCTGTCCGATCATAACCAGGCCCGGGTCGACGGCGCGTTGTGTTCCACGTGCGCCTCAAAGAGATGTCAGGAAAGTAGACGGGGCCCGTTAGGGCCAGAGCCTGCCAGGGTTGCGGAATTTGATCGAAAGAGTCACCGCGGCCCTGGAACACAAAGGACATGAGGAAGAACACGGATGGGTTTTAGTCCGTAAGAATCTGACGCTCCCCTCTGATTGGTGTAGTAACGCCCTAAGGAAGGGGTGTTACCCAGGTTACTAGGAAAAGGCTAAACAGATTGACAGAGTGAAGCTAACTAGCCATGCGTAGCTTAGCCGTGCTGCGGAGCGACACCTTAACATTACCGGAGAACATACAAATTACATAGAAAGTAATACTACTGAAACCTAACTCTCACTTGATTGCTGCAAGTAAATTATCGTTGAGTGCAGACTTTCGCCGTGGTATGGGTGGCTCTTAAACTATCATCAAGGCAGCTGTTTTATGGCATGCTAAATATTATTTTCTTCGCTCAAGTTTTATAGTTAATGTCGCTTTTAACTTGTAATAGAAATCAAACATGAAAATGCAGTTATCTGAAGGAAACGTTTTATTGCGGAGGTACTTCAAATTATAACTTCGATAGTGGCGATTAATACGTTTCGTCTGACTTGCATTTTTCAGTCAAATCCACTTTCTTTTCTTAATAAATCAAGTTGGGAAAGTAGATTGCTTGATTTACGAGTACTAGGAAAAGTCCCATTTATTTTGAAGGCAGTTCAAAATACCAATGCTCAACACACGTTGCTTCACAAAATAATCAACGATTTTTAGCCTTGTTAAAAAAAATAACCGCGTTAACAAATTCTGTATTTTCTTTTCTATACAGAATCTGAATTTAATCCAATTATACATCGTAGCTCACCACGATGCTCACCCATCCGCGGACCGACCTCGGCAGGCGTTTCTAAGATTAGGAAACGCTTGCTGAGGTAACCAGATACGACTGAGATTCCTCCGTGCCTCAAAAAGCACGTTAAGCTGTTGGTCCTGACTGTCATTTGTAGATCTTTGGCAGGCGTTACGGATTGCCAGAAAATCTGACTCCTGCAGTCTTGCCAAGAAGTACCGTGTTACCTATTCACTGGGTTGTGGAGGTCAGCTGAATCCCGTTTGACTGGAAGCTGACCCCAATATAGTTGGGAAAAGGCTGGGCAAATGATATGATCATTTTTTTTATCTTGTATGTTTGTAATGTAGAAATTAGAGAACTACAGTGTCTGCAATGTTCTTCGTATCTTAAAATGGCTAGATATTTACTACTTACTGACCAATATTAAGACACTAATGGGATATTCTCTATACAGGGTTCCATCAGAGACAATGATCATATATATAGGGTCCAATTAAAATAGGTGGACAAATTTTACCACAGCGCTCAGTAGGTCTAACCAAAGATATCCAAGCAAAAAAAAACACTGATTAAAATGATTTTATTTTGACCTAAAATAATAAATACCTGGCACTCTAGAATAAACACATCCATCCAATAGGGGTAGTTATGCGGTGACATGCTGCACATTTGTAGTATCAAGGGATGTGTTTATGCATTGGGTAACCAACATTTATAAGTGTATTTTTGTTCGCTGATTATTTTAATTGTAGGTATCTAATGCGATTTTCTTATATTTTTTTTACCATTGTCCTTATTTTGGTGGTCTGAATGATTCCTAAAAGTTTGTCCACCTATTTTAATGGGACCTTATATATTCCATGCAATCATTATCCTTAATATGGTAGACACCAGATAAATGTGCAATTATGGTAATTGACCCACATACATTTATTGAATTTCCTAATATCAAAAATAGAAATAAAGTCATAAAGCTGTCCTGAATCGACTTCTATCGTTATCCTTTACGTTTTCTAGTAATGAAAAATGGTTCATAATTTATTGTTCGGGTATCTACGAAGGGATATTAGGGAAAGGTCAGTGTACTTTATTGCAAGTTTATCTGGCGCCTACCTTAGAACATATTTTACGAAAAAGAAAAATTTATGTATTTTTTGTTTGAGAAACTTGTCTTGAGTTATCTCGTTGTTTAGAATCGTTTTTTTTTTATTCGAAACTTGGTAAAACAAAAGAATACGAGTCTATTTAATTTTAATGATCTTATCTTATCTTGTATAGTACGTAAAATTAGCGAACTGTCTTTGAAGTAAACCTGTTTATTATATTCCTAAAATAGCTACGAAAATAAGTTACCGCCATCCCTTTCTCCTTCATAAGGGCATACAACTATGTTTCCGATCGGTTCAGTAACTTTCTCGAGTAAGACCAGTTTCCGACATAGCTGCTTGTGACATACGGATGTATTATAAGCATATCCGTTCGGTTTTCACCCCGAATGGAATATTGAATGTTCGCGCGTGTTTTTTTTCGATACAAGTTTCTTGTCGGTCTTCATGATTTTTTTTAGTATTGTATCGATTCTCGTGGCGTACTTGGATTAATCTATTTAACACGTGTTTAACTAGCACTTCGTCCACGCCGATTACAAACGATTTTCGCCCTTTTCACCCGCCAAAAAGGTTGAATTTCCAAAAATCCCTTCTTATTGTTCATCTTAATCACAAAAGAAAGCCTTGGGCTCGGGACAAGTGAGATTCTGTCGGTAACGGTGGCGTGGCGAAGGCGATTGTCAATACGTCAAATATGTATGGGATTGACAGATGCTATCGAAATGTCACGTGATCAAATCCCTACATTTTGGCATTTCGACAGTCGCATTCGCTAATTGAATGGCTCAATGTCTAGGGCCTCGGAATTGACTATCGTGATCCTTCACGCTAGTAATGAAAAACGGTTCATAATTTAATGTTCGGGTAATAATATCTACGAAGGGATGTTAGGGAAAGGTCAATGTACTTTTGCAAGTTGATCTGGCGCGTACCATTTTCATGAAATCTACTATACCCCTTGGTACTTGTATTTGCAGGTCTATAAATAAAAGATTCAAACTTCTATGGTTATTTCTTTTATGAATAAGACTGTCTTTCAGAAACTTCCGTAAACTGAAGACAATTTAACTAAATCTCCAGCAATACAGAAAACAAACACCAGAACTAGGTCTGCAGCAGCCAATGCAGAGCTCTGCGGTCATTAGTATCATCGCTTGCATCACGAAACATATCGTGCAGTTCTCGGAACATTGCTGTTTGACATGCGGCGTCGTGCAGATAGCTATATGATGCAATGCTGGATTATGTAAAAAGTATTTTAGATTTTTCACGGTTGTAATTTTGTTTCCGATGTTTTGGTGTTGAGTTCCGATTTACCTTTTGGTTTGAGTTGAATGGAAAGTAAAGAGGCCCTAGACAATGTGCCATTCAATTAGCGAATGCGACTGTCGAAATGCCAAAATGTAGGAATTTGATCACGTGACATCTCGATAGCATCTGTCAATCCCATACATTTTTGACGTATTGACAATCGCCTTCGCCACGCTACCGCTGACAGAATGTCACTTGTCTAGAGCCCAAGGGCTTGTTTCAGAATTCTCGCAATATAACGTCACAACCTGACAACACATCAGAGGAGCTCGTGGCTAAATAATACCAGCCGCCGATCTTCAAGGTTAAGCAACGCTTGCCGAGGTCGGTCTGTGGATGGGTGACCATATCAACATATTCCTCCGTGCCTCGGAAGGCACGTTAAATCGTTGGTTCCATCTGTCATTTGTAGATCTTTGGCAGTCGTTATGGATCGTCAGAAGCCAGAAAATCTGACACCAGTCTTGCCAATAAGTACGTGTTACCCAGTTAATAGGTTGTGGAGGTTTAGTAGGCATGACTTTGACTTTGACTTTGATATATAATGGGGTCCTATAGTGACGTCTAAAAATCATAATGATTCCTGCATGCAAAACAGACTACAAAAGACGTAAGGCACTAACCCTTTTTCACAACGGAACCATGCCACGGCATTGGCACGTCATAGAAGAACTGCTGAAACTATCCTAAGGGAAGGGCAGCTGTTGGTTCTCCTACGATTAAATAAGTAATAAAAAAATTAATAAATAAATAAATAAATAAATAAATAAATAAATAAATAAATAAATAAATAAATAAATAAATAAATAAATAAATAAATAAATAAATAAATAAATAAATAAATAAATAAATAAATAAATAAATAAATAAATAAATAAATAAATAAATAAATAATCTAGGGAAAAAAATGAAGAGCACTTGAATTCCAGTTTGAATTTTTTCGTTGGACCCGTTTCTAGTCTTCACTTTATTTGCATTTTTGTAGCTATACTTAGCAAGCTTACAATTAAATTTAAAAAAAAAAATATTATAAAATGATTGGAATTCCGTGGCCACATGGCGAAAAAATAACCCCTTAGCAGAATATAAGTGTTTTTTTCTTTCCTTTTTTTAAGGATGGGAAATCATCAAATTCTTCCGCTCTGTGTCAGACTCTTACTGACTAACACCCATCCGTGCTCCTCCAAATGCCCTTTGCGTTCCAGGGGCCGCGGTGACTCTTTCGAACAAATTCCGGAGCCGGCAGGAAGTGGTGCAACTATGTCTATCTATCTCTCCGTCTGTCTCAAGATACGGCAAAGTTGGAAGGAAGCAGCCCAGGGTGTGTCTGTATCACGGAAACTCTTGTCTTTTCCTCCACTTACAACGTCAATCTTACATTGGATTGTCGCCAAAGAACACTTACGTAAGCATAAACACAATACGAATGCTTCCCGAGATCACACAACTTTCGCGTTATTACTCAGTACTCAGGGTATTGAAATAAACTTTCACCGTAAAAATGAAACAAGTAACATAATGAGACGCGGATGAAACTGATAGAATATAACGAGAACCTGCGGATAAATTAGTAGATGACGAGCGGTGTGCTTTAAAATATATTTCTGGAAAATAATCGGAATTAGAAACACCAGTCCTTTTTACTAATAACATAAAATCCTTAGTAATGTTACAAAAATGCGAAAATGACTCTGTCCGTATGTATGTCTATTTGTTACCTCTCCACATATCAACGGATTTCTCTTGCGGAAATTTTCGAGTTACATCTTAGAGTTGTCAAGCATTTTGTAGTTTTTATACACAGGACTCTTGTGAATTTGTCATCAGGGTTCCGTAGCGAAACGGTAAAAAGGAACCCTTATGGTGCGACTCAGTCAGTCTCAAGAACCTACTAATGCACTACAATTGAAAGGAGAATGACCACGACAATATGGACCGCGGTACAGAGTTGCGTCAATTCCAAAGTTGTTTTAGATGGTTTATAAATTAACCAAATAACCATCTACAATTCCCATTTTGGAATCAAAACTCGCATTTCCAAGTTTTTTTAGAAAACGTAACTTAACCTCAAAATAGAAATATCCGTTGTGTATAGAGGTAAGTTTATAGGTCGTAGTTTGGAGAGCAGATTATTTAGCATATCTGATGGAATAGACTTAAATAAATCAGTACCTTGCCTTTATATTTCTTGTTAAAACAGTACAACAAAATACGAATCACACACAACTTCAAACAAAGTGAAAACTTCCTGGCGTAAAAACGTCCTGGCGTAAGATTCACAATTTCACATTAAAGTAAGCGATAGTGATTGAAAACAAGAAATAAACAAATAGTTACAATGAATATCACAATTACTGTGGAGAGTAGGACTCAACAACACAAAAAAAAACTGTAATATTTAAATCGCTATGAACAAACTTAGCATGCACCACGCGCAATTGACATTAGACTTTTTGACAATGACAATTCAATTTGAGACACCAACACCAATGTTGCCACTAGATTTTAAATGAATATTGATTAATCGAATAAATACACTCGACACAATTATTTCAAATGACTGATTTAGTTCTATAATCATTAATTTATTAAAAAGGTTCGATTTATATCAAACCGAAGCAAGACAATTAAAAAAAAATGTACGCAATCACTCATATGTATCGTTAGCCAACAAAGAGCAGTGAGTGAGTAAAGTGTGCTTTAAAAAGTTTTCAAAGCAAAATAATACGACTACTGTGCGTGTGAAATACTAATTATTTCACACCACAGTAGTATCATCTCCATCTCTCAAAAACCCCGCGATTTACCTTTCCAATGACTTTACATTTATATTAATTTGTAATCGTATACAAAAAAAATCGATTAGAGTTGTCAATATATTTACTTATTTTGATTATGGCAACACTTTAACGTAAGAATAGCCGGCAGTAGGTAATTCATTTTATCAAAAGAATTTCATAACTTTTTAAGTTTACAAAATAAACCCCTATACAAAATTGGCATTCTAATTGCAGAATGACTTCAAAAATAAAGAAAATAATTGTAATATAATTTTTATCTTGATGCATGAGAAAAACCAGTACCGTTGATGGTCATGATTCTTTGGAATAGTTTTAGATGACGTTTGCCCTACTATTTAAAAAATAAATATATTTTTATTGCAATTACTGAAAGGGGTCTTAAAAACTCGAAGTGGGGCTACTACATTCTCAAACATATTTTCCTTTTTTTTTAGGCCGCATAGTTTTCGACTTTAGAAAAAATTACCACACCCCCCTTATCTTCGAAGTTTGCATAGAGAAAAATGTGAAATTATAGTGATAGAAGTTTATGTAAAGATTACAGGAAAAATATACTCTCTAAATTGCACACTTTTTTCATAATGTTTCTGTTACGGTCGAATAAAGATTGGTTACAAAAGTTTACAATGCTATTGCTAACTATCATAATATTTTACAGCTCTACAGACTTTTACTGAAACTGTACAACAAACACCTATGTTCTAAGTATTTGTTTAGCAGTTTCAGAATAAGCATTATTCAGAAAAAAGTTCTTCTATAAAAGTTGTATTAAACTGTCTATACAGAACGAGGGCGGACTTATTGCAGCAAGATATTCTCTTCTCTTCTAGCATTATCGCATTCTCACTTCGCACCGCCCGGTCTGCCTTAACAGGATTTACTCACGAGATATCAACTGTTTTACTCAACAGTATAGTTCTCAACAACAAACCGTCCACGGAAACGGTCTTCATAATGCTCATTCTCTGACATTTTCCATGATTCCACGCTCACTTGTTACTTGCACTTCCTCCTCAAAAACTATAATTTACTGAAAGCAAACAATACCGACACATGACAAAGCAATCAAATGAAAACTGTATCTAACTCTCTCTAACTCTGAGCTAAAGAAAGAGATGGATGTATGTAATTACGTTTCATTTATCAGTTACGTATCAGTCGCGTGCGCATGACACTTCCTAGCTATTCGCTCGTTAAATAGAAAAGTTCCCGGTATAAAAAGTTTAATATCAATGAACTATGAGGTATGGGGAGTCCGGAAGACCGGTGCTAGGTGCTGAACCGTATTTCCTAACGAGGAAGGTAGATTTCGATCTGGCAAAGATCAACAGATACCTGATCAGGGTTTTGAATGGTGGTCAATTCGCACTAAGCGTTTCCAAACGTCTTTTATAATGCGCACAGCAAAGGAGTGGAACTCTCTGCCTGCGTCTGTTTCCAAAAGCTTAGAGCCCTAATCTCTTCAAAGTTAGAGTGAACAGGCTCCTTCTGGGTAAGCTCGCTCCATCGTAGACTTTGTCTCTGTCATATCTGACATTGACTAGAGTCAAGAGCAAACCCATCACCAATAAAAAAAAAAAAAAAAAAAAAAAAAAGAAAAGGTGTATCCGTTCAAGTAACCCCGACTAGGAATTTCACTACTTAGCTGTAATTTTTTTTTATGGATGGGCAATCATGTGTGTGGAAAAAATGACTTCTTCCGCTCTTACTGACTAAAACCCATCCGTGTTCCTCCTCATGCCTTTTGCATTCCAGGGCCGCGGTTTTCGAACAAATTCCGCAACCCCGGCAGGCTCTGTTTAGCTGTACCGACCTGCGAACAATGATAAGTATTCTCAGAATATTTTGTGCATATAGGTGGGTTGTCACGTCTCAAGAAATGTGTCACAGGTTTCAACAACTGACTGAACTCAGCATGAAGGTCTGAAGGTGTCATATTTCTTTAGACCCTGAATTCTGGTTTTCTCATCATATCTTCTTAACTGTAACGACGACTCCTGGAGTCGATGCGCCATTGTTTTACTATTGTGTCTGCTATTATGGCGGCTGAAGATTTACAGGACTTTTAGCTTTCACATTGGTATAAATACCAAAACGAGTTGCGCCAACCCCAAGTAATATAGTATAGTAATATAGTATAGTGCTTTTAAGCAGAAAGATGATGATTGGTCTAAATACCAGCCTTAATGCTGCCTACAACTATAAAGTCCTGCGGATCTTTGAGCTCTTAAATGACAATTGCAAAGGTTGCCATTTTTGACACGGGAACTTCAATCTGGAAACTTCAATGAATATGGTCATGATTTGTGTTGAACAACAAGATGTTTGCTAAAGTTCCAGAAGATATACCTGGCAGAACAGATATTACATTAGATATAAATTTTAAGAAGAAAAACTATTGTCTCGTAATCGATGTAACACTGTTATAGCAATTGATTGAAACCACAGTCAGTGGTCAGAGTTGCAACGGCCTCGTTTTTACCCAACCACGGAAGTATGGTCAGAATCAAAATTTTATTTGCTCTAAATGTAGGTACATTGTAAGAACAATAACATAAATAAAGAAGTGGTGTTATGTTTTTAGCTTTTTTCTAACCTTGTGCTCAGTAAACTTCGGTTATAACGTTATTGTTATCATTACCTGGAGAAAGAACGATGTTTTATCGTTGTTTTATGGTTGGCGGAGATAATTTACTTTATAACGCAGTTTTTTCCTCAATCCAACGTTTTATACGTGAATTGATTTTAAATTTCGATTTGTTTTGCTAAAAAATCTTTATACATTTTATTATAACGCTATATTTTGGTAAAAAAACACTGTACAAAAGAAGACTTAATGCCTTAAATATTTATCAGTAGACATAAGGGTCGTGCAGTGAAAAACATGGCAGGTAAAACAACAAACTAAATTCAGTACTCGTAGTCAATAATGATTATGTAATAGAATAGAATACTCATTATTATGTACAGCATATAAGTGGAGCTCGTAGCTAAATATTATAATAACAGTCGTACGGGTCGATCTTCAAGGTTAAGCAACGCTTGCTAAGGTCATCCTGTGGATGGGTGACCATCTTAACATATCGAGATTCCTCCGTGCCTTGGAAAGACGTTAAACTGTTGCTCCCGGCTATCATTTGTAGATCTTTGGCAGTCGTTACGGATTGTTAGAAGCCATAAAAATCTGACAGCATTCTTACCCAGAAGTATCGTGCTACCCAGTTAATAGGTTGTGGAGGTCTAGTAGGTAGCCGCTCTACGTAAAATTCTGATATTCAGCTGAAACCGGTTTGACTGGGAGTCGAACCCAATATAATTGGAAAAGGCTAGGCAGATGATGATGTACAGCATATATGCAAAGAAAAGTTAAAGGAAGAAAACATTAAATTTTAGGTTTTTAGACTGCTACATTAATTCACAATGGGCCTCATCAGAAGGTTTAAAGTCACCCAAAGAGAGGGCAATGCTCGGAGTTTCATTGCGTGATCGAATCAGGAATGATTGTATTTTTTTTTATTGAGGAATGGGCTAGCAAGAGAACCAACGTAACCGACATAGCCCGAAGGATCGCCAAACTGAAGTGGCAGTGGGCAGGGCACATTGCTCGCAAAACAGATGGTCGATGGGGCCGAAAAGTTCTGGAGTGGCGACCGCGTACCGGAAAACGCAGCGTTGGAAGGCCTCCGACAAGATGGGCCGATGGTGAGGGTCACGGGTAACCGATGGATGCGAGACGCACAGGACCGGTTGTTGTGGTGACACTTGGGGGAGGCCTATGTCCAGTAGTGGACGTCTTTCGGCTGATATGATGATAATGACGATGACATTAACTGTGATACAGTTTACAAAGTTTCATAACGAATTATAACTCTTTCAGGTAGAGACGCAATGTCTTATTCTTAACTGGCTTTTGCCCGCGACTCCGCCCGCGTGTATGTCGGTTATCGCGTAAAAACGTAGCTTCTGTCTTTCTCCATATGCCAGGCTATACATCTGACAAATTTCTTGATGATCTGTTAAGCCGTTTTAGCGCGAAAACGTAACAGACAGACATTTACTTTCACATTTATAATAAACCAAATTAAAACCAAAACCAAAATCAACATAGCATTAAGAAAATAATAATATATAGAGATTGTCCAGTACATCAATATAGTGTAACGGACAATCTCTTTTGAATGTTTGTAGTTAGGCGATTTCTAGTTGGTAACAAGAAACAAATAATACTAAAACCAGCAAGATATAATAACAAAGTTGTAAAAGATTAAAGTCTAACAAAATGTAATGAAGGCGAAATAGAGAACGAACCTATCAAATAATATTGCCAATAACATAAAATATTATTTGTAATCGAAAAGCCAAAGATGAGAGAGCTTTCATAGATTTGACGAGAAATCCATAACATACAATACGGATCCAAGAAATTTTTGACCCATTGCGTCTCAATAAATGCCACTGAAATGCATCATTTTGAGAGATAAAAACAAGTATTTCGTAAAACTTAAAATTACTTCACACTAGCATTTGCACTAGATTTTTTTTAGGACTCTTTCATGGAATAGAATATAATGCCTAGCCTTTTCCCAACTATATTGGGGTCGGCTCCCAGTCAAACCGGATTCAGCTGAATACCAGTATTTTACGTAGAGTCGCTGCCTACCAGACCTCCACAGCCATTCCACAACTCATTTACTGGGTAACACAGTACTTCTTAGCAAGACAGGTGTCAGATGTTCTGGCTTCTGACAATCCGATACGACTGCCAAAGATCTCCATATGACAGCCGGAATCAACGGCTTAACGTGCCTTCCGAATCAAGGAGGAATCTCGGTATGTTAAAATGGTCACCCATCCACAGACCGACCCCGGCAAGCGACACTTAACCTTGGTGATCGACCCGTGCGGCTGTTATTATTGAACCACGAGCTCCTCGTTTCATAGAATAGAATAGAAATTATTTATTTGATACAGAGACAACACAACAGCAACAAACACAAATTTAAAGAATACAATTTGTATTGCTGGAATAATTAAGCGCTAGGCGTCATCGCGGCAGACCAAGGCGAAGGTGGAGAGATGAACCTGACTCCTACCGAAAGGACTGGTCCGCAATAGCAGAGGACTGACGTGTGTGAAAAAATCTTCTTGAGTGTCGATAAACACAATTGATCGTTGCCCTTAGCTTAACCTCACAAATCAACCAGTTCCTTGTTGGATCTATCACATAATTGACATTAACCCACAGCGAGTACAGTTTAGTAACATCGCAGTCACAGGCCACTGGCGACGATAGCAAAAAGAACATCAGCTGTGGTTACATAGACCAAACGTGATGTTTCAATCCAGGTCATTTAGTACAGTTTTTGTGACATCTCTCTAAGAGAGACAATGTATATTCTAGCCATTATGAGTAACGTAGATGGTCTTATTAACTTCAGCCGAATTTGGAGCTGGGAAGTTGTGAAAGTGGTGATAAAATTGATCTAAAGTTGTTTTTCTCTATTTTGGATCGAATACTATTTCAATCAATTGGATATAAGCGACCATATCTCAGTCTGATAAATCTGCTTAAAATGCTAAATGAGAAGAACGAACAAAGACTCTAGACTTAAGCTTTTCGGTAGCTTATGTCAATCCAAAACTAACAATTCAGACTTTTACATCATCATGATAAAAAACCACTTTGCCTAGATCCTCTGCTTACCTACTTTTTGATTATCTAGGTACTTCTTATAAGGCAATCAAATGATCGTATTTGATCGACCAAGTTTACTGTATCAACTCACATTGCTAACCACATAGATAATAGAATATTTAAACGACAAAATCTACCGAAACAGAAATGCCTCAAGACCAAAGAGAGAAATCCAAACATCTTCATTCATCATTAATAGCTAGTTTCAAAAGGTGATAGAAAACATCCGCTTATAGTGGCACCTGCCCCAAGAGCGTTAAAGGTCATAATGTCACGCGGATCCACCGACTGAGCAAAGATATTGAGAGACATTCACTTAGATGAACACAGCTTACTGTTGCTATAATGCAATACTATTTGCAGTCTTACTAAGCATGGTCGTAAAACTTTTAATTGGATTCTCAGGAATATAGATCATTAGATTCTCTTTGTAAAATATTAATGATAGTTCGAGGCTAAAGAATATTTATAGTTTTGCTGTAGGTACAGTTAATCCGGCCTCATCTAGCTTAAACTGACCAAAAAATATTGACGTGTAAAAGTGTTATGTTTAACCTACTTACAAATAAATATCATTTATCATTTAAATAAATATCGTTTGGACAAAATTTAATTTTGAGTTAGTAGTCAATCAAGACGAAAGGAAGAAGGGAAATCCTTTCTTCATGATTTTCATGTCTCTACTCTCACTTCTTCTAAAAGAGCGGGATTGAGGAAGAGCCGCGAAAAGAACTGTCATTTATGACTGGATGATACTGGTATAACAAAGAAGAATGGAAAAGTAAAACATGTTACACCAATCCCAAGTATAACACAGGACACGGGCAAGAAGATGATGATGAGGAAGCGGTTAGCATGTTTTTCTGCAGAACATATTTGCTGCTCTTGTCGCTGGAGTGGCAGAACTAGCATCATCTTTTTGACTGACCGCCCTTAACAATTCAAAAGTTATGTTAATGGTCAATTTGAAATAAGTGTTCAATTTTGATGAAAGAAACGTCTGCCAAAATAGATTTACTGACTCACACTGGAGTCCTTTTCTTCGAAAGTAAAAGTTGCACTTTTTTGTGTTTATTTCTAGCACCATCACGAATTCATGGAGACGTTGTTTTCCTTTCCAGTCTTAACCAAACCACTTCACTCGGCCTTGAGCATCCTCGAACGGTCAGGTTATTGGCTTTCACAACGACCTGTCGCTGCCTTTCGATCCTCCTCCACATTGACCAAACTGTGTACTTATATGCAAATATTTATTATCTATCTTCTTTTGGCTTCGACAAAGATTAATAATGTCCATCACATCTGCCTTGCCTTTCCCAAACAAGTTAAGGCTGGCTCCCAGTCTATCGGGATGCTCAGAAACTTAAATCAAAATTATGTTTGTGTTGTGTTTGATTAAATTCCTCTTTTAGTTATCATAAATAGAAGAAAACTGTCCAACTGTTGAATGAAAATGTAGAGATTGATGTGTCAAAAAAAACAATAAGTAAGATGATCATTCACGCGGGAAATCTCAATTGCTAATTTCATAACTTGATATTGCAATTTGCAATGACAAATTCTTCAGTATCTGCTGCAAAAAGTCGAAATCCGACCCCAACAGAGAGAACATCGAACTCCTCAAACGAATTGATCAGTTCCAAATCGAATTGTTTAATAATGTTTATCGTACCGTAGCACCCGCTAATGTCAACATGCACCTTTTAAAATTATAATTACGACATTTTGCGAGTAGTAGTGGTAGTATTTGAGCGCGCGCGTTTCTCCCCCCTCGACAGTTACGCGCGGACGCCATGGCGGCCCGACGCTCACTGACATACTCGCGCGCCAAATTCAAATTCTAGTCATTTTTTTTTTTTAAACGTATTCATAGACGAGATCTAAATGTTTTGACGGTGCTTTTTTAATGACTGAAGACGATGGTAATGACTGACAAGTGACGTGACGGTGACAGTGACTATGTGTGACAAAATGACGTGACTTGACTTGGATTGACTGACTTGACTGCGGACTGCGCCGGAAATGCAGGTTGGTATTGCACTTTTTGTTCAAGGTTGTTTTTCTATCAAACAACCAGAAAGATTCCACCTTTCTAAAACCATGTACTTAAATAAACACATTTCTAGAAAGAGTTCATTATTAAAAAAGTATTTAACCTTGACCTTGACAAATGCAGTTTGAATCACTTAAGTATGATTACGAAAACTTAATAATTAGTATGTCACTGCCATCATTAAAAATACAAAGTTATGCGCAAGGTGCAACCAAACTTCATATTATGAAAAAACTTCCAGCCACTTATTAGTTCTGATACGAAACAAAACAATTCAAATTTTTAACACTCAGTTATGGAAAATATATGAATGGCCATTTCCCGTCCCATTTCAGTCCCTAGACTTTAGGGTCAGAAATGTCCCCAAGATACATTCGGCCTTACCTTATAGGTAGTATCTTATCTTCATCTTTCGTTAAACCTTGCACCATCCCATCCCAGATATTAAAAACTGGAAGTCTTGGAAACGAAAGCTGCAGTAATTAATAGTTGATCCTGTTCTCTACCTAGAAACGATACTTAATGAAGTCAAAGCTAAAAATAAAGTATATCATAACCTGTTAAAAATTCTCTTTCATTAAAATACTAGTAAATTTTAATCTTGCCTAAAAATACCTTTAAAAAACTGGATTTACTTCAAACCATAATCATTTTTTTTTATAAATATGAAGTTAAAAAAATGTGGTTGACTTTAGAAAAAAAGCCAACAGGAACTCACCATAAAAAGGCAAAAATAAATACGTACTTTCTACAAAAAAAACTGACAAACGAATCAAATGAACGAATTAATAACCCTATAAAATAAATCAATTAAATATGTAAACAATCGCTCGCTTCGCTTTCATAACAAGAAAACAAGCGAAGTTCGTACGTATGCGTAAATCTATAATTATTATGTGAGCGAGCGAAAGCGGCTTCGCTTTCACCCGGGGTCACATATCAAGGTATATTATCACATATTGAGATCTCTTGTGGCATTTTATATAAGAACTTTTCTTTATTTTTCATGTCAACAGAGGTTATAAGAAATACAGGTTTGGCAAGTACTGGACAATCTCTAGCGTGAAGCGGATTCCCATGCTTTTTACTCTTTCGAAAAGTAAGGGTTTGTCTCTGGATGCTTAAGTATATAATGCCATGCATAAGGCTGATCTGCTAACAAATCCCCATGAAAACCAAAAGCAGACACGTGTTGTTGAAAGAAAAAGTATCTAAGATCCGCGGCCAACTGTACACAGCTGGACACAGGGTTTTCTAACCCTCCTTGCTTTTGCTAATCTCCAGAAAATAAGACCTCGGGCTCGAGACAAGTGAGATTCTGTCAACGGTAGCGTGGCGATGGCGAGGATTGTTAATACGTCAAAAATGTATGGGATTGACAGATGCTATAGAAATGTCACGTGATCAAATTCCTATATTTTGGCATTACGACAGTCGCATTCGCTAATTGAATGGCACATTGTCTGGGGCCTCTGATCCAAGTTGTACCAGCTATTGGCACAAGCCATTAGATTACCTACTACTTTGGGTGATCACTACTTAGGGCGCCCTTATTATTATTTCTGATATAATTTTCCAGTGGCTTTCGCTCCCGTGACCTATCCCACAGACACCGTATTGCGCTTATTCGGTATGAAAAGTAGCCTATGGCACTTAGCATGTAACTTAGTGTTAATGAAAGAATTTTCGTCAATAAATCAGTATTTTAAGAGTTTGCTTCCTACCAACAACTAATTGAAAATATTAGTTTATAAGAAAACGAAAGCCTTGACTACATATAATCTTATTTGCCTTTTCTACATGCCCGAGATAACTAAATAAACACTTTCTTGACACAGCCAGAACTGTTGACAATTATCTTCAAAATACCTCACGAAGGCAAGTGGACAAGCTACCAGATTTCCAAAATGCAAATGTTAAATATTGACTATCGTTAAGTGTTATTTATTCGACGGTGATTGCTGTTAGAGAACCGGTATTAAAGTGCGTAGAGAACACTTTTACTAAGCTTCTGACAGGTCTAACGATGAAGATGTTAATTTTAATATTTGCATTCGATTTAGCAATGAGATAAAATTATCTAGTATTTTAATTTGCACTGGTAAAAGGTTTGCTGGAAGAAAACTCAACTTTTGAGTTAAGCTCACCTTTGTACATGAGCTTTTCTTTACTGTCAATAATAATAAAAGTGGCTATGATGTACAATAAAGAATTAAGAAGACGTCATTGAAGGATGATAAAGCAAAAAGAAAGGTAATAATGACGTTTATTTGAGACAGTTCTTGAGAAATGATTAACAAAAAATAAATTTAAAAAAAAGCTATATTTTTTGAGAACAGGAATAGCACCATGATTAGTATGGAAGACAACTCTTCTGATGCTATGAGAATTGGTACTAACTATCCACTTGGTGGGACTCACGCAAAAAGCCATACGTGTAACAGAATAAACGCAATACCTGAAGGGGATATTGTACTCATCATTATGAACAACTTTTACAATGAGACAAAACTCGAAAAAAATCAGCTGTTCAGTACCTACATTTTGTCAGACGAGAGAGAGTTATGCGCGACATTATAAATGTATGGAGAAGGCGATTTTTTCGTTATTTCAGTGTTGGTCCCATAACAAAAGTTGTTCAAAATTATGAGTACAATGACCCCCTTTCAGATATTGCTTTTATTCTGTTACACGTTGCATACGCCACTAAATCTAAAAAACATTAATTTTTAACCATAGATTAAAAATCTATACTTAGATAAAATAATAAGAGGTTGACAGTTGACAAATATAATTTTTTTAAATATTTTTTTTTTAAGATGTTTGATGTATGGAACGAGATGTATGAATGTATATGTCACAGTAAGATAGATGAAGCCGTAATATAGTTATATCCCTAGGGATATAATTATATACCGTAACATAGTTATACGAAAGCGATTCTTTACTATCTCACTAGGAATATAGTTATAAAACGGTCCAAGTTTAGTGATATACTTATATTACTAGATTAAGTTTAGTGAAATAGCTGTAAGAAGCATTCAGTGCTATGTAATTCTAGATGTCATGATTCCTCTTCTTGTCTGAACAAAAAATAAAAAATAATAGGTCTTTACCTATGAAATTGCCGTTTTGTATAAAAAAATTTAAACGACTTTTTTTCATGTATTTTTTATTTGTATTAATCGAAGTAATCACCAATGCAATCAATGCATCTTTGCCAACGCAGTGGCAGTTTATTGATGCCCTTCTTAAAGAAATCAGCCGGCCGCCATCATATATACTCGTACGTGAAGCAGCATTACACTAAGAACAAGATGGTTAAATAAAAATGTCTCGTGTTTGGCAAAAAAATAATACCGATATGTTCCAATAAATCAATGACGTTCCAAAGCATGATTCTAAAATGTAAAAGAGCATGATATATTTCAAGCTCTTCATGTGCATCCAATAAACATGAGTGCCGTCGTTAACGCAGAAAATCGTTTCCTGGTACACTTGAGCGCGTCTTCATTAAAATAAAATTAACATTCGCTTCCCACATGTAATATTGCATGTTACTTCTTTAATTCATGTAGGTACTTAACTTTGTATCTACTTATATTATGTCCTTGAGCTTGTTTATTATTGAACCATTTATAAACTGGAGAAACTCATTAGCTACTCGTACCTTTCATTTTGAACGGTTGCTTTTCAACAGAATAACGGTTTTATTGTTTGATTACGTTTTACGTATAAGAGCGGTTATGCGCTGCACCCGATCCGTATCCGTGAAAACACGGATAATAAAAACTCGGACAGAATTCGGATAGGTATAGCTTACGCACTAATCCGATCTCTGATCCAAATCCAACCTATTCGGCGGTTATCATTGGTTATGTCTGATTTGAATCCGAGGTAATGCCAATCCGATCTTTACGGCTACTTCGATCCGTGATCCGATTTCTCTCCGTCATCCGTGAGTCTCCAATTCGGAAGAACTACCTACCTACTACTTACTAAGAACTATTTATATTGTAGTCCATACCCACACAAATAGTCCTATGACTACTTCGGAACGTATTTTCACGGATTCGGATCGGATGCTCTAAGAGACCGTTCATGTGCTGGCCCAGCACACGAACTTTTCTAAATCACTCTTTCTAAAAAAAATACGGGTATTTTTTTATCACTGCTCGACTTAGGCCTCTGCTATCGCACGGGATTCCCTTCTAATATTTTATGTTCACGTATTTATTAAAAAGAAATTAATAAACATTGTCAGTTGCCAAAACAGATAAAAATATTTTACTGACATTTTTACTAGCTATTGCCCGCGGGTCCGCTCGCGTTAAAATAGCCTATAGCCGTTTCCAAAGCTCCATCTATCTCTGTACCAAATTTCATGAAAATCGGTTCTTCAATTTAGGCGTGTGTAGAATGTCTCCTTGTTCCTGTTTTTGTTGTATCTACCTCTCATGTAACACGCATCTGCGGCCAACCCGTCATACTTTTCATACAAACGCTCACTACGTGATTATGCCGTTGTAACACATCTATCTTTGATTTTTATGAACTAAAAGGTATCTTATGCACTATATCTAGGTTTCAACGCAAGTACAAAAATTCAATTTGCAGAATCAAATTCAGTATAAGCCTCCAAAAGTTGCTGTTTTGTACATATTTTACCTGAACTTTGGCCGTACATAACGTACCGACTCATAAATTACAAAAGTAAAGAAAACATCTTGATAGAAACCTTGCACATGTAATGGAGATTCTAAATGAATTATATTTATTTCTCAAACTTGTTAGGCTTATTCAAAAACACGTATTTCCTGGTTCAAATTTTATGAAATTTTCGAACACTATTCTCATTCAACGTTATCGCGTTCTCACTTGCTTGTAAGTCAACAACATTGCGCTGGATGAAACAACAAGCTTTTCGACCATGCTCGCGTTGGCGATAGACGGACCGGGAAGGGCCCTCTTAAGAAAATATTTTCGAAAAATAGTATTACAGTTAAATCCGACCGATTTAAAATTTTCCATCGAAACAGAGATTTAAAATCATCTTTTTTTAAACGAGCCATTTTGAAAATGTTCTATGATAACTTTTAAGACATAAGTATCCTGCTCATTCGTAGGAAGTTGCATTAAAATCGGTCATTCATTTGGAAAAACAAGGACATGAAAGTTTGGAGGACACGTATGTACGTCGTAAACGCGCTTCACATTGATTTCGCAATTCCAAAGAGCTAATATTGCATCAACTTACGAAACCGCAGTTTTAAAATTCATTTATTTCATCCAAATTCTCTTTTAAACTCCATTTGCGTAGGATTACTGCATCCATATAAAAGAAATCCATAAACAAAGAAACAGACAATTTAAAACCGATAATGCCCAAAACAAACGTGAGACTTTTCCGAATGACTTTCTCCCGAGACTTCATTGATTTTCGAAACACAATTTACATATTACATACTCACTTTCCCTTGAATTTTTACGTTTACAATATGTTAATGATAAATAATAATAATAATGAACCTTGGGACTTTAAATATAATAGCATCATATTTTTTTATAAATAAGGAGTTTTACAAGCGATTATAGACTTTAGTTCCAAGTGTAAAGATTCTTTATTTGTGGGTGGATTTATATGACCTTTTCATGCGGGGTTTTATTGCAAAATAAGCACTGAACTGGGTGATAGTTGAACTACTGCTCATCACGTTCGGAATCCGTTTTTGAATCCGGTTGAGTTTTGCAATGTTTTTTTAGTTATTTGCAATCATTTTCATTATATATCGAGGCTGTTATTTTTGGTGCATAATTTTTTAATTAATTATAAAGTAAGGTATGTTATAATATAAAGCAGATCATCCATTATATTTAAATTGAGAATTCAAAAGAAGCTGTGTACCTATTGTGACGTATTAATAAAGTACAAGCGGCGCATGCACGTCACGGCATTGCTTGCCCAACCGCCGGCCGGTGCGGACGTGTATGCGCTCCTTGGTGAAACGAGTGTTTGGCTTTGATTTACGAACCCAGCAGCAAACGAGGACACCACAGTGGCGACGAGCCTCAAGTAAGTGGTAAATTATGCTGCTATATGAAAAAGGAGAAATATGAACTCACGTGCACGAAAAAAAAAAAAAAAAAAACAAAAAAATGAAACACTAATAACAACCTCACGGTTTTATGGTACTATCGATTCAGTGGTATATGTATCTATCTGTCCAAGTACTATTAAAACAAATGACTAGACATTACAAATAACAAATAGTGTTATTTTTCTGATCGATCAATGATAGGTTATTATTATCATTGTCATGAAAAAAAGCAATGAATACTTTTCTAAAAATAATTTCTATCATAATTATTGTTATATTCTTGACTATAGCCGTGGATATTTCTAAAATAAGTTAAAATTAAAATTTTAATATAAGTACCTACTCGGTGGTAACAGTCTTCTTATATCTTGTGACGATAATTTCGACGTAGGTACCTATTAGTAGAAATTGTAATAAGAAATACCGTGTAAGTCCACGTTAATGTAATTTATCCAGTGACATTATTTATTTAAATACCTACGTAGGTAATAAGAATTTTCAGTGCAAAATTATTATTCCTCACTATTCATCGCGTTCTCTTAAGTTAAATGATGTTTTAAGGTTGAGGTACCTAAAGCAAATGTCGTTAGTAATATTAAAGCAGATAAGTCAAATGCATGCAATCAATCAGCGCAATAGGTACATGTACTACTTATTGATATAGGTAGGTAATACAATATGCTATAACAAATGTACCAAAGTGTATTAGTGTATGTTGCCAAGGTGTAATAAGGTGCCAAGGAGCACAAAGTAGTATTTTTCCAAGGTGAATCAAGGTGCCAAGGAGCATTAAGGTGTAATTTTGCCAAGGGCATATATATATCCATAAAAAATGCAAATTACATGGATCAATTGATTGATTCCTTTGTCGTTTTGAAGTTTTAGCAACATTAAATATCACTAAACCTAATGTAATAAATGTCACCGGCATAACCCATATCTACTTCGCGTAATAAAGATTTATATCACTCCAGTGGCGTAGCGTAGTAGGGGCGAGGGGCGACCCGCCCCGGGCGGCCCCTTCAAAACCTAAACAAGGGGGCGGCTGACACCCATGCTAAGCCACTGTAATACTCATTCTAATATTGTCCATTTACGCCGCATCTAGCTAAAAAAATTAAAAAAAAAAATTAACAATAAAATTCAATTCAGGAAAATAATAATGTGTAAATTAGATATATATTGTAGTTTATTCATTATTCAGTCATCGTGGTAAAATATATCTAGGACTTATCTAGGATTTTGCAGTGTGAGAACATGGTATACACATTTCAGATAGTAATTTTGGAAAAAAAAAGAAAAAAAAATGTTCGAGTGAACAGGCTCCTTCTGGGTAAGCTTGCTCCATCGTAGACTTTGTCTTTGTCATATCTGACATTGACTAGAGTCAAGAGCAAACTCATCACAAATACAAAAAAAAAAAGATTGGGTTACAGATTGCTAATAACAATATTGAGACCAGACCAGTAATCTGTATTTTACTGAAAGCATAAATAAAATACGAAACACCTTATCCAATGGCGCCAAGGGTGCAATACAAAGGCAAATCAATGGCTCCAAGGGTGCAATACAAAGGCAAATTGACATTGTTTCAGGTCGCTCAAAATGTCCAATTTACCACCGGCAGAACCCTTGCAATGCGAAGGTTGTTCCAAGAAAGAAAGAAAATGAGTTTATTTGGCACACACATATAAAACTCATAGTTTTATCTTAGTCTACTTATACATTGACATAATGTCGAGTAGCGTATTTACAGCCCACTAAAAATATATCATACCTACCCACATTTAAAAAAAAAAAAAAAAATGTTTTTACTTGTTACCCACATTTACAATTATTTACGTTTTTTAACAATTCAATTGGGTTTGGACAAGGTATGAAAGATGTATTATTTTCATGGTTACTTTTATTATATTATTAACGATAATTACATCACAATATTGAAATTAAAATCAAAATCAAAAGTCATTTATTCAAATTAGGCTGAGAGCCAGCACTTTTTGAACGTCAAATTTTACATACATAAAGACAGTACCCCAAAACGCCCACCCGTCACCACTTCCTAGTGTTTTAGCTGGGAAAAAGAAGTGGCGCAACAAACTCCCCAGCAACACATCTGTCCGTCACGTTTTAAGAACTTGAATTAAACAATAGTTCGCAAAGTATTTTAAGACACAGGAACAAAAATAAATATGTATCCAACAACATGGAAATCATAAACTTAAATAGTACCTATTAACAACATGTTAGCTAGCACACTCCATTATACGAGTACCATTAAAAAAACGGGCAATGGTAAGATTTAGCGATTAGGTACTTGTCTAATAGCATACTAGCACAATTTATATTGAGAGAATCATAATTTTATTAAAGGTTTACCTAAAGGAGCAAGGAGCTCGTGGCTAAATTATAACAGCCGCACGGGCCAATCTTCAAGGTAAAGCAACGCTTGTCGAGGTTGGTCTGTGGATCTTAACATACCGAGACTACTCCGTGCCTCGGAAAGCACGTTAAGCCATTGGGCCCGGCTGTCATTTGTAGACCTTAGGCAGTTACGTTACGAATTGTTGGAGGCCGGAAGGTCTGACACCGGTCTTGCCATGAAGTACCGTATTACCTAGCCAGTTAATGAGTTGTGGAGGTCTGGTGGGCAGCCGCTCCACGTAGAATCCTGGTATTCGGCTGAATCCGGTTTGGCTGGGAGTCGACCCCGATGTAGTTGGGAATAGGAGTGTAACGAACATATTGGTACTAGTTAAGAGATTAGTAATATTCCATGGATTCACGTGTCAATAATCCGTCGAACTAATATATTCTTATATTTAATATTCACATAATCCACAGATTACTAACATGTACAATAATCTTTATCATAATCTGGGATTCCATTCACTTGACACGGATCGGTGGGATTAGACTCACTCAATCATTCTGACATTCGTGAAGTGATACGTATTAATAAGTATTAGTTAAATATTACTGTTATAAATGTTAGTTAAAATATTATAATATTTCTAGACTAATATAGTCTTATTGGCCAATACTGATAAATATCGGTATTAACCCATCTTTAGTTGGGAAAGGGCTAAACCAGTGATGACTTAAAAAGCCACGCAAAGGGTAAATAACTCAGAGGGCCACGCAAAGAGTAAATAACTCACAAAGGGCCACGCAAAGAGTAAATAACACACAAAGGGCCACGCAAAGAGTAAATAACACACAAAGGGCCACGTAAAGAGTACTTGCATCTTTATATTAGGGCTACGCAGTTGTGTGTTTCTGTTAATGATTTTTAGTAAAAAGCCACGCAAAAGTAAGAGTCAATTTTATTAAAACCCAAAATGACTCATGCGTCATCCACACTTCCAAACTTCCTGATTGCGAAGATGATCAGACATAATTATCGACACTCGCAGGGAGAAATGGAAGAGGGCTCTTGAATTTAACATATTGCCTGTCATCATCGACAATCCTGCTAAGAAATGAGCTACTCTCTACTATGTTGGGGGAATAGCACTACAAACAAGAAGTTGACTATAATCTTCCGGGTAGATTATAGTCAACGTTCATGCTGAAGAAGGGGAAGGTGTCGATGTCTATGCATTAGCTCTAAAGAAATGAGACAGTTCCTTAAGTTCGAAACAAAGTCGGATTAACGAAATTTATATTTTCTAACAGAAAAAGAAAACAGGAGGAAGTAGAAACATTTTAACGATTTTATTAAGCTTGAGAAATCATGCCGGAAAAGGTCAATTTCATAAAAAAGAGGAGTATATTATCGACCAAAACACTGAAAAGCGTCAAATGTAAAGTCGAATGTAGAATCGAATGTAAAGTCTAATGTAAAATCACGTACAATTTTACACGTAGAGTCAGAGGTTTTTATTTTCCTTGTTCAAATTAGTATGATTTCGATGACTATTATTGGTGCTTAGACTTGGTAATCATGAATACCAGCTAATCGCGGATCAAACCTAAAACATTTGTTTCAATGAAACCATTTACATCCACGTCGGTCTGTCAAAGGTTTACCGACTGAACGACATTAGAGTGACATGGAATAGCTCTGTAACATGAAAAGTTTTTAGACAATTACCGTAGAGATTAACGATAGCAAATCGTAACAAGACGCAATAGGTGCAATATATTGCGTAAAAAGCGGCATCTGTAGAAATTGCGAGACCGTTATTATTGATGTTTAGTGATGTAGATTCTAAAGTCGATTAGATGAGGTCCGTGAGATTTCAATAGAGAGTTTTAAGCGCTGCACGCTGTGTGGTATAAGGTAAAGCTCAATTAGATTGCACAGAAGTTAAAAAAAAAAAAAAAAAATATCCGTGAACGATTTCGCGTTATTAGTAAACTAAGAGTGAAACTGGATTAATTAAAATCCTAAATTCAAAGGTTCATTTAAGAATTATCAAGGAGATGGACCTGGGTATACCCCGAATAAGGGCGCTTGACTCTAAGCGAATGTATATATACCTCCATGATCGTGTGAGAAAGACCCCCGATCACTGCCTCGAGACTTAGATGACATAGTTGAGGACAGTGATAATGAAACCAAGTCTGATGGCTTGTTTACTAAACTCTTGACCGCACCTCATGAATAGTCCACCAAGTACACAGCGCTTAATATGTTGTTGCACATATCGTGCTAGATATTTTCAAATTGTTGTTGCGATTCTGGTCTGTGTTGGTGCACAGATTATAACGGAATTTTCATGAGTGAGTATGCATTTCAGAAATTTAATTTGTTAGATCGGATATCTTTCCGTTGAGTAATGTTATGCGGAGAGCGCTGTGCACAAAGCCCTCATGACTGGATATTGTACTACACCCGAGGATGGGTGCTAGTCACGGATGGCAGTGTCGTGGAATCATGGCGCTACGGTATAAATGACTACGCCATTGGCTGCTGCATAGAACAACCAAGGGTGTAGTGTAGACAAAATCAAACTGGTCAATTTATGTATTAACTTTATAGATGTACTCTTTCTTTTTTTGAGTTTTTATTTTTCTATTAACTCACACACTGTTTTATTAATGGATCCAATATTTGTAAATATGTGAGTACCATGTACTTATTAAGAAAATGAAAAAGTTTACCTCTGCTGGTAATACTTTGATTTCTATAAGCAGTATACTCTAGGTGCATCAACCTCACATATATCAAAGTTAATGTGTGTATTCAAAATATTGTAAAACATTTATTTGAAAAGAGTAACTATGGAGTTTCTTGTCCGTTCTTCTCCATAAGAATCTACCTTTGCGAACGGACAGTAGAGTCACCTTATTTTGTTTACATAGTATTTGGATGTAAATGATGACGTTCAAAAGAGCCGTTTGATGGCCTTATTGAAATGAACGTTTTGACTTAGACTTTTATAAAACACAATTTGGAAAGCAAGTGAAGGAAAAAGGGAAAAGTATGGTATATACCTGGAAATAGGGGAAAAAGTATTATCAAACAGATGATTCAGAGGATAAAAGTGATTCGATAGAAGCAAAAGAATAGATAAATAACTCTGTTAAATTGTATAATAAGTATTCAGTGGAAGATAAATTTTACCTTGTTGGAAATTATAGAATGTGGAGAATTAATTAACTATTTGATAATTAAGTGTAATTAAAATAATTAATCAGTTATTGTATTTGTTTGTTTAAATTCTTATGTAAAGGAAGAGGTGTGACGTATTAATAAAGTACAAGCGGCGCATGCACGTCACGGCATTGCTTGCCCAACCGCCGGCCGGTGCGGACGTGTATGCGCTCCTTGGTGAAACGAGTGTTTGGCTTTGATTTACGAACCCAGCAGCAAACGAGGACACCACACCTATCATACAAAATTCAAATTCTTGTAGGTATATATTTTTTTGGGTATTGAATCAAATCATTTGCCTGTTCAATTAAATGCCGAATGTCACTTAGGCCGCTGATTAAACGCCGTTCAATGAAAAGGCTAGGCCACCAATTAGTAATAGCAATAGGGTTGCGTGATAGTTATTTATACTTTTCCGCGACGTTGTCTGTTTCCATGTAAGTACCTTCAATGTGATTATTGTAAACTTGGATTATAACATACTTAATACAAATTAATCGCTTGCGGTTTCATTGGATATTGATACCACACGATTATACCTGTGGTTCACCGAGCCAGATAATTAATTGGTTGGCAATCTCACCGCAGCACGCGATAGCTATTTACCATAATGAATTACATAGTCCTAAGTGACCACATTTACGTCAATCTGTCATTCTTAGATCAGTGTTGACCAAGTGATAACGATCCTGAATTAGAAGTTAGAATATAGTAGAATGGTATTTGTTATATATGTCGCAGCCAACTAGCTGAATCCGCCGTTTCATTAAAAGTCTAGCTTTTTCATTTGAATTGTGCCGTTTAATCAGCGACATAAGTGACAAAGGCAAGTCATTAAACCATATTGAACACAAGATGTTACTTAAGTCGCTGAAAAATCGGCATATTTAAATGAAAAGGCTAGGCAGCCAATTAAACGGCTGATTAATTAAACCCGTGGCTAAAATAGGAGCTCGTGGGTAAATAATAACAGCCACACGGGTCAATTCAAGTTCAAGGTTGAGCATCACTTGCCTCGGTCGGTTTGTGGATGGGTGACCATCTGAACATACCGTGACTCCGCGCCTCGGAAAGCACGTTAAGCCGTTGGACCCGGCTGTCATTTGTAGATCTTTGGCAGTCGTTACGGATAGTCAGAAGCCAGAAAATCTGACTCCAGTCTTGCCAAGAAGTACCGTGTTACCCAGTTACTGGATTGTGGAGGTCAGATAGGCAGTCGCTCCATGTAAAATACTGGTATTCAGTTGAATCTGGTCTGACTGGAAGCCGAACCCAAAATAGTAGGGAAAAGGATAAGTATAGTTGATGGATAAGTGACCCAGTGAAACGACCCTGACTTAGGAGTTGTCCATTGTGGATTTGAATCAAACTTTGAGCAATTTATTTCATCATCATCATCTTATCAGCCGAAAGACCTCCACTGCTGGACATAGGCCTCCCCAAGTGTCGCCACAACAACCGGTCCTGTGCGTTTCGCATCCATCGGCTACCAGCGACCCTCACCAGGTCATCGGTCCATCTTGTGAGAGGTCTTCCAACGCTGCGTCTTCCGGTACGCGGTCGCCACTCCAGAACTTTTCGGCCCCATCGACCATCTGTTCTGCGAGCAATGTGCCCTGCCCACTGCCACTTCAGTTTGGCGATCCTTCGGGATATGTCGGTTACCTTGGTTCTTTTGCGGAAATCATCATTCCTAGTTCGATTACTCTACTACTAGGAAACTCCGAGCATTGCCTTCTCCATTGCCCTTTGGGTGATTTTAAGCCTTCTGATGAGGCCCATTGTGAGTGACCACGTTTCGGTTCCATAAGTCATCACTGGCAACAGCAATTTATTTGACTGGTAGAGAATGCCTAAGATATTAACTCCGCCATTGTAGTTTTGTGCAAGTTGTATTAAATAAATAAATGTATTCTTTTTTTTGTTATTAATTTGTCATAATTTAGGGATTAAAGTTATCATTAGGATGCAGCTTCGTCCTGTCTGCAATCTAATAAAACTATTTTGGACAGATAACATGCATCTTTTTTGACCGTTCGGCACTGTCATTATTGGAGCGTGTAAGGTCACCGACACTCATCAAGAGCAGGCTTGATTGAAGTGGTCCTGCTGATTTTAGAAAAGTCAAGTTTTTGGGAAATACAAGGACTATTGTTCTAATTCTGTTAACCGTATTATTGTCTTCGTTTCTTAGCTTAACACGTTAGAGCAAATAAAGCTCCAAAATAGCCCGGCGGTTCGTTTTTCTCATTATTTTATATAAGTTTTTCTTACATTACCCTCAATTTCATGAATTTGGCACTCTATCGGGTAATTTAAGCTATGACTATTGTATTTATAGTTTTAATGCTAATAGTGGTACAATCTGGTACATCGGGAAATACTTGACTGTTTCAGTTGTTTTTTTACTTGATATAAATAAAACCTGAGCCGTAATTCACAAATTGTTCTTTCTTTTGTTCCAGCGGTGGCAATGGCGAAGGTCTGGAAGGTCGCACGGAGGAGACGCAGTTCCCGACGGCAAACATGATGAGGCAGTCGCCTCTGATGAAAAGCTGTCCACTGAGGGGAGCGCCCAAGTGTCCTCCGGCTTCTAAGAGGTATGGTTCTGTTGACTAACTTGACGCCAAAAGTATTAGATTTAGCTGTTGCCCGCGACTTCGTTCGCGTGTATGACGGAAAGTAATATTAGATGATACACTTAAATAAAACAATTGTATCATCACATTCATCACACAAAACAATTTTTGAATCACGTCTAAGACAAGTAAATCGTTAGTACTTGATGATACAATCGTTTTGCATGTTATTGAAATTATACAATAACGAGAGGATACCAAATACATCATAATTCATAATCTTGTGGCCTAACCACAATTCTTCCAGTTCTACTAATTTACTTGCGGCTCCACCACTGCCGTCCCGACTCTATGAAATAGATCAGGATCTGTGGACCGTTCCGGCAACCAGCGAAAGTTAATTTTACCGCTAGTTAGTTTACCATCAAAATCGGATCAGTGCTTTCAGAGATCCTACACACAAACAGACAGACAATTTTAAAGGTTCTGCCGTAATATAAAAAGAAGAGCATTGAAAAATTAAACGAATCATTTTATAATAATATCTTTAGCTCGTCAAAGTTTGAAGTGACCAATTGCCATTAACTCCAGATACCGCACCCACGATGGCACGTGTAACAACTTCAACCGTCCCCGCTGGGGGGCTACCATGACCCCCGTCCAGCGGTTCCTCTCACCTTCCTACTCCGACGGGATACAGGCAGCTAGGAGATCTATCTTCGGTTCAAAGCTCCCTTCAGCCAGAGAGATCAGCTCCACCATCCATGAAGACCGAAATGCTGAGACTATAGGAGTGACGCATCTGCTAATGCAGTGGGGTCAGTTCTTGGACCATGATGTGACGTCTTCTTCACAGTCGAGGGGTTTTAATGGATCAGTTCCTAGATGCTGTAAAGACGGTGGGAAGGACTTCATTCCTAATGAATTTATGGTGAGGATTGTCTTAATTATATCTCTGTCCTTTGACGCTAATTACTCATGGGTGGTTTCCGGTGAGTTTAGACCATAGCGAAGTTAGAACCAGAACCACAACATATCTACTTTTCTTGATATTCTGTTCATTTTTAGTATGGATGGACCTACAGAAGAATTCTATATCCCTGTTGATGCAAAACGTGGTCGTGGTCAATCGAGTCGGGTGGGGATAAAACTTATTTGGTGTTATTTTTATAAACCGATCTTTATACGACCAGTTGCATCACTTAAAATTCTTCTTGCTATCACAACAGAGAAAAACAAAACAAGAACTTTGGACTCTCCTAACTTATTCTTGCCGGTTCTTCGTCATAGGAAATGACCACCTCGAACCGTGCGTGCTTCGGACGTTTAATAAGTGCCTATGTAAAATAAAATATGTTGATTTTTTTTTACTTCAATATTAATCAAAATTTGTCTTTCAACAGCATCCCGAATGCTTCCCCATCCCGGTGCCCGAATCAGACCCGTTCTACGGCCCCCGCGGTGTGCGCTGCCTGGACTTCGTGCGCTCGTCGCCGGCGCCCCGCGACGACTGCGCGCTCGGGTGGCGCGAGCAGCTCAACCAGGTGTCGGCCTACATCGACGGCTCTCCGCTGTACGGGAGTTCGGCTACTAAATCTGATAAGCTGAGGCTGTTCAGGAATGGTGAGGTTTTAAGTGTTGAAAGTAGATTACATGGAAATAGTAATAGCTGGAGGCGGTCGAGAGTGCTACCTACATTAAAGAATAGACATGATGCAAAGAGAAAAGACTGGCAATAAGCTTTCTGCATTTGCGTTACCTAAAGGATTAGACAGGGATTATCAATATTAGATAAACCCATAGGTAGTTATAACTTGCGAGTCACAAAAACTTAAGCAATACCTATTAGTTTTATTTAGAACATCCCGAATTTCTACACATGACAAACTAATAGATTTTAAAGCCTTCTTATAACTATCACTTTGCTAATTAATGAAAAAAAGAAAACTCAAAAAAACTCAAAAACTTCTTTTCTTCCATCAGGCATGCTCCAATACGGCAGAATGCAACAGCGCCGCCCGGTTCTACCGCCGCAGCGCACCGACGAGCTCTGCCGGAAGGGGGCCGTGTCCACCGACTGCTTCAAGTCTGGAGACGCGCGGGTCAACGAGCACCCGGGGCTGGTGGCCGCTCACATAGTGTGGCTGAGGCAGCACAATAGGTGAGGAAGCATTTCTCTACTGTATGTTAGGTACTGCCTGGCGAGTAGGTTGCGCCACTTCTTCATTAGGAAGTGGTGACTGGTGGACTTTTTAGTACCACGTCTGTATGTAAATTTTGATAATAGTCCCAGTCTCAGCCTTATTTAAATAATTGACTTTTGATTTGATTTGACAATAGCTCAAAAATGGACACCAACACTCTCCTACAAAATTCGGTCTACAACGGAAAACCAGGGATAATAACCTAACCTAACCGCACAAAAAACAACAAACGGGCATTTGAATTTACCTGCCTATTTTTTTTATTCCAGGATGGCACAAGAGCTGACACACCTGAACCCACACTGGAGCGACGAGAAGATCTACCAAGAGACGCGCAAGATTGTGGGAGCCATGGTACAGCATATCACTTACAGGGAGTTCCTGCCTATTGTTCTGGGTAAGTTATGAGCCAAAATAGTCAACTAGAGTAGATAAGTACCAGATAAATGTGCACTAACGGTCATTAACCCACCTACATTTATTGACTGTCTTAAATATCAAAAACAGAAATAAAGACAAAGCTGTCCTGAATCGACTTCTATCGTGATCTTTTACGTTGTCTAGTAATGAAAACAGTTCATAATTTACCTATTGTTCGGGTATCTACGAAGGGATATTAAGGAAAGGTCAATGTACTTTATTGCAAGTTTATTTAGAACACTTTCGTTCGTTTGGAACACTGAGGTTAAGCAACAATTGCTAAGGTCGGTCCGTAGATGGGTGACCATCGATTACATGGTAAGGCTCCTCCGTGCTTCGGGAAGCACGTAGTTATACCTTTAGTCCCAATGTCGTTAGTAGGCATTTGACAGTCTTTATTTACGGATAGTCAGAAGCCAGAAAATCTGATACCGGTCTTTTCATGCGGTACCTACCATGTTACCCTGAATTCTAAACTGTCTCTTTGAACACCTACTATTCAGTCTGCTCTTTTTTCAGTAGCAGCTATTTTTTTTTTTCTTGAAAAGAGTTACCTACTAAGTCTTACCAAAAATCTGCTCAATCAACCTTTCCACCGCCAGGTTCGGAAGTAGTCCACCGCTTCGAGCTGGAGCTACAAAAGAAAGGTTTCTATAAAGGCTACAACCCCAAGATCAACCCGAGCCCAGCCAGCTCGTTCGGTTCAGCGGCCTTCAGGTTCGGCCACAGCCTGGTGCAGTCGTCCATGGTGCGCTTCGATAGGTTCCATCGGCCTATGAGCAATAGTAAGTATTCATCTATCTTTATACAGAAAACAGAGTGTCAATAAAAGGAAAAAAACAAATATTGGGCTTTACAATTCGCTAACATCTTTGTCAATGTGTTAGGTGCCCAGAATATTAGATTCTTTGACCGAAGAAAAGGCCTGCCCTCTGGTGAAGTGAAGAGTCAACTAACCGTTTACGTATGTCACGGAAACCTTAATGAGCACTGTGGCAATTCCGTTCACACTTTCCAATTAACTACCATACAGAATTTGCTCTCATTTATAGCATGCCCTGCTGACCTATTTATAATTTGGTTTAAGAAGCCAGAGTCCGTTTTGAGTAGTTATTTTTTACACCAGCATCGACTCTTAGAGAAAGTTTCCGTCAGGACAGTCTCTGCGACAATGAAACGTACATTCCTGATTAACGTTATAACTTCCTCTTTCAGACGTATCCCTTCACAACGAGCTATCCAACCCGTCCAACATCTGGTCTATCGGCGCAGTAGACCGCCTACTCCTCGGCATGCTGAACCAGCCCATCCAGAAACGCGACGAGTTCATCACGGGAGAACTCACCAACCACCTCTTCCAGACTCCTCAGTTCGACTTCGGGATGGACCTGGCAGCTATTAACATTCAAAGAGGGAGGGACCATGGAGTCCCTCCCTATACGTCGTGGAGGGAGCCGTGTGGGCTGACAGCTATCGAGGACTTTGATGATCTACTGAGGGTGATGCCCGCTGGAGCTGCGAGGAAGATGAAGGCCTTGTATAGGTAAAATTTCTAAAGCATACGTTTTTACTATATTTTCGACACAGGCCAATGGGGTATCTCAAACTAGAATGGTTTTTATGCTCATAGTATGCTTGTTCTCCTGATTTATACTCGGAAATAAAACAAGAAAAGCTAAAATAATTTATTTTATTCGGACACTAGTGAAGACTAGGTAAGCATAGCCATGAGATTTCTACTTGGACTATAAATTAAGAAAGAAAGCTCTCTATAATCCCATCATTTTCCAGGCACGTGGATGACATAGACCTGTTCACTGCGGGAATGGCAGAGCGACCAGTGGTGGGTGGACTGGTGGGACCAACCTTCGCTTGCATCATAGCGCAGCAGTTCACCAACCTCAGGAAGGGAGATCGATTCTGGTAAGTTTTGAGACTGTACAAAAAACAGCAACAACCCAACAACTTTAGCTAGCTTTGAAGTAGATTTTATTGCACAAAACATATAATAAATTGTCTTTTCCAAACGATTTATTTTTTAAATTTTTTGCTAATTATTTATGCCATTCATCTTTAAAGTATAAAATATTTTTAGGTACGAGAACGGAGGCTTTGACTCATCATTCACGCCAGCACAAATCCAGCAAATCCGTAGAATCTCCTTCGCACAAGTCCTCTGCCGTACTCTAGACAGCATCGAGACAGTTCAGCCTTTCGTTTTCCTTTCGACTGACAACCCCGACAATGACAGAATCTCCTGCCAAAATGGACTTCTAAACAACTTCGACCTATCACCTTGGATTGAAATAGACTCAGAATCTGACAATGACATAAGCAAGGCTGAAGAAGCTACGCCAAAACCAATTCGGAACTCTTCAACGACGTTAAAACCTACAACGACTAAAAAGACTGCACACAAAGGTGCGTTAAAACCTAACAAAAAGAAGCCTGACAATAATTCAAATTCTATTAAAAACATGACTATTGAAAACTTGACAAAAGAAAACCTGACTGACAAAATTAACTTGACTGAACTGAAAAAAGATAATGACAGTGACGAACTTAACCTGACTTTGACTAATGACATGACCAGCACGACTGCTAAACCTAATATGACGACTAAACCCGCCGTGACAAGACGTGACGTACAGATCGATGACAAACTTGACTTCAAAAATAAAAGCCGACGATTTGACGACTTCAAAGTTGACTCTAGACGTAGACCATCAAATAAGTATGACGAATATGACTATGAAGATGACGAAGACACTCATCAAGTGCAATCTGTGGTAATAAACAATGTTGCACACACAAGACCTTATAATAGACCAAATAACAGACCCAATAACAGACCTAATAACAGACCAGTGATAACAGTGACTGAGAACATTGACAAATATACTTACTTGATAAACTACGTGCCGAGACCCACTGAGTCTTGGCGACAATCGACTAGACGACACACGACTGGACGACCTATGACAGACCGAGACGTGGTCAAAGTGACCTATCAGACTTACGACGACACTTATAGACGACCCAACAAACCTTACTACTACAACAGACAAGACGACCCTCCGACCAATTACAGATACAACCGACCGACACATTCGACTAAATACAACTACCCATCTTCAGCTAGGTCCAATGACGAGACTGTGACACAAAGACACAAAGTGACTGACAAAACTGATACCAAAGCTGAAAGCACGACTGACTTGTACAAACTCGTAACCTTTGGTTACGTAGGGACTTACAAAGGTGAAGCTAGTACTACTGAAAAGAAAATGACTGACGCGACTGACAAAACCAAGGCTGTTAAAGACGTGACTGATGAAAACGAGACTGCTAAAGACGTGACTGACAAAAACGAGACTGCTAAAGACGTGATTGACAAAGAAGTGACTGAAAGACATAAGGCTGATACTGTAAGCAAGGACTTTTCGACTTTTGACGCAAATGACAATGAAAACAAAAACATGAAACTATCGACATTTTACGTATACGAGACTGCGACTAAACCTTACTTACAAAGACCGACAAGACGTAATGACGAAATGCCTATACAGACAAACAAATACTATTACATTAGGAACGTTCTTCACAAATACTCTGACACTGACAAAAGTACTTCAAAACCGACAAATAAAGAAGAAAAGAGAGAAGTTTATGAAGATAACTATAACTATCCTGGTAACCAAGAAGTCAATATTGAAGAAAGATCTGCGATTGATAAGATGGCATCGTTAGATGATGTAGAAGCTAAGTCGAAGGGTGAGGATCGACATAGGAACAGGGTGAAGCCTTCAAGTCCTGCTAAGACTCCATCAGTGGCATTTCAAGTTATACCCAGTGAAAACAGGTAAGTTTTGGTTTTTTTTTTGGAGATTTTATTGCTCTCGGAAAACTCTCCTTGATTTTTGAGATTGAAACAGCAGTGATGTAATGCAACAAAAGTCAACAGCAGTGCGATTCTGTAAACATGTCGAAGTGAACACTTGGACAGGGTGCACGACAGGCGAGTTGTCAAATCATACAAATAATATGGAATGACAGCTGTATTGTTGTTCACTCCGCCTAGATGAACACCGTGAGATGTCGACAGAATCGACCGGCAGAAATCGTTGTACTGTTCAAGTGTTCACTTCACCACTTATAAACAACTCACTTATTAACATTTATTATCATGAATCAACATCATTTTTAGAGTGCAGTTTATGACTTCATAATAATTCCTGTTTTGATAACAGTGCTCGAAAACTAAGGTCACTTACGACTCTATCTAATATATGCAAGTGTTTACTCAGCTATATCATTTCTTTACATAAGACAAGTGCATATATAAATATATTACTATGAGAAAATACCCGAATTAATGCATCATTGTAATTCGATTTTCTTGCACTTTTGAAACAATTTGGTCCTGATCCATGTTTTGAAACTCTAAAGATAATAAAAAAAAATAATCAAAAACACAAAATATTATTTTCAGTCCCTCGCAATGGGCGGTCTACGAGGAAGACCTGGATCTACCAGAACAGCACATGATGCCGTCCATCAAAGCCGACCCATACGCCCTAAAGGAAATACCCACGCCCATAGCCTTCAACAGCTTCAGGAGAAGAAGACCAGGCCTGGGGAGGAATTAACGTCACCAGACTTAGAGGAAATCTTGCCTTGGGCTCGAGACAAGTGAGATTCTGTCAACGGTAGCGTGGCGAAGGCGATTGTCAATACGTCAAAAATGTATGGGATTGACAGATGCTATCGAAATGTCACGAGAAAAAATTCCTAAATTTTGGCATGTCGACAGTCGCATTCGCTAATTGAATGGCACATTGTCTAGGGCCTCTTGACTCCAAATACTTAGTTAATTAATTGATAGGATATTTATACTAGTGAATTGTTTTCTTAGACAGTGTAGGTATGTCCTGTAACTGCGTGATAACGTTAGATTTTATGGCAATTCTGAATACAAGCCTTACTTTTGGCATATGATTGACAAATGATTATAATATGTCGGTCACTCAATTATAATTTCCAGGTTATGGGTACAAAATGTCAAAATTCAATTATGCTAAAAGTAAGGCTTCAGACTCTAGTTGGTATTTTATAAAGAAAACAAGTATGATTTGCTCCAAGGAGTATAAAAAATTGTGACGGAATGACTATGACATGACTGACAAAATGAAATTGACTGACTGTAATGACTTCGTTTACGTAGATAAAATGATTAGACTGATTTTGACTTTGACTTGACTGACATAGCGACATTTACCTAGTTACTGGATTGATTTGACTGACCTAGAAAGACTAACATAGATAATCAACTGACTCACAAATACTACAAAAGGTTTGGATTTAAAAAATACAGACACACGAACGAAGGAAGGAATAAGGATTCCGTTTTTATGGCCATTCGAAACCCTAATGAACTTCGTTTGTATGACTTCGACATATTACCGAACTGAAAAATAAATGACTGACAGAAATGACCACTAAATGCATTGCTTGACACTGACAGAACTGACCGACTGACTGAAACTGACTGTCAAGGTACTGACTAGTAAACTAATATTGACCAAAAAGTCCAAAAATGATTATATTTTGCTAAATTGACGTTCGACTTCGACATACAAGACAAAACAATGCCCTACAATTAACATCGTACCTATTTGTGTCTATTTGGGTGGGGTACTTGACTGGTAGGTATTTGCCTACATAGCTACACGAGTATCTAACGACTAATAAATAACTGATATTAAAATTTACAATGACGTAACAGTGACTGGACTAATCTGAACTATTGATTATAGATACCTACTAACTTCTGACAATGACTCAACATGTTATCATAATCATAATAACACTATGCAATAGCAAATCACGCACGGAACTTATTACAATGACACATTATGAAGTGTTTATGGCGCTATCGCTATAAAATGAGAACAATGATATTTGGTACTGAAGACTAACTTTGACAAAGCTTTATTGAGGGAAATATTAATTAAACGGTTTCATAGAATACCTTTTTAAGTAGGTACCTATAATAATAAATTGGTTAAATGCACTGGTAACTCTTACCTACCCATTGAACCAAGATACTAACAAAATGACGGACGGCAGTCTGACAAATGAAAGGACTAACTGATTATGTTTCGGACAAATGAACTGAAAATGACGACAAGACTTTGACCAAATATAATTTTATTTAGGTACTATACATCACATAGACTTACATGGGTATACTATTAACTTACGACAATATGAAATTTTTATACCAGATCTCGTCATGACAAAGTTAGATAAGTATTGACAATAAAATAACGACTGACAAACTTATAATACGACTAAAGACTGTTTGAATTTAAATATTATTTATATGCTAATAGGTATGTTATGCTGTATTTATTTTAGTATTAGAGTCAAAGTAAATTGTCACAATTAATAATATAAAGTGGCGTAGCACAATGGCCCAATCAAATTATTTATTTTAAATGTAAATTATTAAAATTATAATTACATAAAAATAAAGTTGAGAAGTAGGTATGTAGGTTATGTATTCTAAATGTTCCAGTATTTTGAAAACTTCTTTGATACTTTTATTATATTTATAAATTGAATATTTCCTACATTTCAAAGTACCTACTAATTTAATCATATTAAATAGTAAAACAAATATGAATATAAAAAAAATAAATAAACTTTGAGAAACTTAAGTACATTGTTTTAATTTCACAGCAGTCACTGAGGTATGAGATGTATTCTATTTCGTGATTGACCTTAATTTACCTGATTCCATTAAACATTTGAATAAATTATTTTGACAATATATTAACTTTTTTCATTTAAAATTAAATAATTATTAGGTGTAGGTACATTATTTCTTTGACCTTAGAATACTTAACTCTTTGCTATAATATTATTAGATGCTGAAAAGACCTATTTCTACTGCTAGGCACTGTTTTGAGATTAACTTTCTAGCCTCTGTATGAAAACACACATTTACCACTTACTGACTCACTTTGGCCACTAAATTGAACCATACAGAGGACTTGTTGTATAATTTAAATAAGTACTATAATAATATACTATTTCTTAAAGTAGTTCTGTTTGCAGTATATTATAATCATTTTCATTATACAATAATGACAGCATTGTTACTATATTGTCCTTCATGTTATGCTCGATATTAAACAATCCTTGTTTATCAATATGAAAGCCCATGTTATTCACAAATTATAATGGTTTACATTATTCAGAGAGCAATTGCTAATGATAACATTACTGATAGACACAACAAGCATGTGCACTGTTGCTGAGAATGATTTAATAGATGCCAACTTACAACAAAAAACAAATCACTGGAAGGACTTGGTCACAAATTATGGATTTTTACAAAAATAAATTGGCTCTAATGTGATTACTCATTTGTACATTAAGTACCTACAGTACACATATGTAACTAACTTAAAGCTGATACTTTTTCTAAAACTTGTGAGCCATACCTTTCAGATAGAGCCCAGTACAGTTGTTATACAGCTACTGTGTAGCCATTTACAAAATAAAATATACAAACTGGTTACCTATCAAATAGGTTCTAAATGTTTAATAAATACTGCAATTATGAAAATGTATCTCTAATTAAAACATTAAATTAATCAACTAGGATGAGATGGTATAATAACTCGTCCTAGTACAAGGAGAGTTAAGGTTATAGGTACCTACATTATATGTTTGGCAGTTTAACTGAACATCAATACACAATACATACACCAATAAACATTATTAAATCAAAATTATTCAATCCCTCTCTGGGTATATCTGTACCAGGGTCTCGACTAACTCCTGGGCAAGTTGTGGAGTGCTGGCGCAAAGCACTCTGCGGGATAGCAAGTCTAGAGGCTTTCCACTTGGGTCTATGCACACTCCACCAGCTTCTCGAACCAAAATATCTCCCGCAGCAATGTCCCAAGCATGGATCCCGAATTCAAAGTTAGCATCAGCCCCACCCATTGCCACCATCGCCATGTTCAAGGCCGCAGAGCCCAGTGCCCGCAGTCCGTGCCCCTTGCTCATGATGCGTTGGAAGTTCTCGAACACAACCTTACACCTCTCCTCATCCCTGCTTGTGCCCACTTCAAATGCAACTAAAGCTTTGCGCAGCTCTGTGATATCTGACACATGAATTTGTCTGTCATTCAGGAAAGCACCCTTACCCTTCTTGGCGGTAAATAGTTGCTGCAAAATAGGATTGTAGATAATACCCGCGACACACTCCTTGTTTATCGCAAGACCCAGCGATATGCAGCTATGAGGAAATCCGTGTACGAAGTTGAGTGTACCATCCACAGGATCAATGATCCATGTCGGGGCGTCGGTCAGCTCGCACTTGGCTCCACCGGCCACTGATTCCTCACCAATAAACTTATGATCTGGAAAATGTTTGGATAGACCCCCGATAAGGGTCTCCTCCACTTTCTTATCTATTTCAGTTACAAGGTCGATATCACAGGACTTGTTCTCAAAGACTTTGCACCCATTTACGTGTTCACTTATAAGGTTTCCAGCGGATTTTACGAGGGATAAGGCAACATCAAAATACGCGTCAATATCGCCCATTTTGTATGAAAAGTTGAATTTGATAACTTGAAGTTGAAAGCGAACGTAAACCGGCGAACGTCTTACGATTCTGGAGAAAATAATTGCAATATATAATTATCAACTCACGGAAAATACCACTCACTGGTGGAAATGCTCTAAGACTGGTGGCCTGGAAATAGCAAAATTAATGATCTGTCATGTCAGTCAATGTCATTCAGACAACTTGACAATTGGCATTGATTGACATTGACAAGCCAAATACACTGTCACTATTGAATAAGATTTCGTCAAGGAACTTCTACTACAACCTGGAATGTGCACAGGCTGTCGATACGCGGTCCGAGGGAGATAGCTTCGGGAGAGCCCTCTGTCCCTTTCATTAGGGTGACCAACCAATATAATGTAGGTTGAGACTAATATAATAGTATATCCTACTAATATTATAAATGTGAATGTTTGTATGTTTGTATGTTTGTATGTTTGTATGTTTGTATGTTTGTGTTTCAATCAGGCAAAAACGGCTGAAGGGATTTGGATGAAATTTGGCACACATGTAGTTCATATCCTGGAATGAGACATATGCTACTTTTTATCCCGGTAAGTGGCATGGATCAATGAAGACTGAGGAGGAAGGGGAATTTCAGAGCCGCTGCTGCCTTAGTACTACAGATTTACAAGTACCAGGAGACCAAAAACATCAAGTACCAGGAAACCAGAAACATGTTATAGTATTTTTTGGGCTGGTTAGGATAGGTGTAGGGTAGGTGTAGGGTAGGTGTAGGGTAGGTATAGGGTAGGTGTAGGGTAGGTGTAGGGTAGGTGTAGGGTATGTGTAGGGTAGGTGTAGGGTAGGTGCAGGTAGGTGTAGGTAGGTGTAGAGTAGGTGTAGTTACAATACAAATCAAGAAACCTCCCTATTTCCGATTTTCACGCGGGCGAAGCCGCTGGTAGAAGCTAGTAGTATATAATACTGACAATGCTCATTCCAGGTTGTAGTAGAAGTTCCTTGGATTTCGTTCAATGCAGGAATAATACTACTTATATGTCATTGGGAATAATTGATATTTGACATGACGATCAGAAATTAAGATAGAGGTTTGCACCGGAGCGGAATTTTGAGTACCGGTGAAATTCACCGGTGATTGGGCGATCTCCGGTGATTTACCGGTGATCTCCGGTTGATGCGTTGGAATTATAAACCTATGACAAAAATGAATATTGGTTGCTTATAAAAAATACAGTTTCCATTCATTTTTTAACCGACTTCAAAAAAGGAGGAGGTTCTCAATTCGATTATTTTTTTGTTTGTTACCTCATATCTCCGTCATTTATGAACCGATTTGAAAAATCTTAGTTTTATGTGAAAGGATATACTTCTTGATTGGTCCCATTGAAATTTTATCAAAATCGGTTCTGTAGTTTGGTTTTTAAATCCAAATAGCTGGACAAAATATGTGGAAAAATCATCCATATAAACGAAAGTGTGTATTTTTGCTTTCCTGTGACTTTCCAGTGGTGTTGTTATGTCTGGGGTACCTACCACTAAAAAGTAAAAAATAATAAAACTTTTTCCAAAAAACCAAAGACACCGACTACCGAAATTAAAGTTATTTTGAAGTTTTATTACTTTAAAATGGTCATCATCATCATATCAGGCGAAGGACGTCCACTGCTGGACATGGGCCTCCCCCAAGTGCCGCCACAACAACCGGTCCTGTGCTTGTCAAAAACGGTATTCAAACAAAAATCCACCCCATTATCCCAGTTATGATTGATATCTGAAAATTGCGTTTCTATGTACATTTTTATATTAATTGCCGCAAACGACGATGTTTGTGTGTGACGATGTGTGTTTATAGTGAAATAGGAACTTGAACCGAAAATATGGGGAATAATCATACACATTGCAACGAGTTATTTGGGAAATTAGTAGGAAGTGAAATGAATCATATAAATGGACAGGCACGCTTTGAGTAACCTATTTGGTCAGTGCTTTGAGTTAATGTCCGAAATATTGTTATAGAAAAGAAGCAAATAAGAAATAATAATTAAATATTATAAAATAAAGAACAATATTGGATAATAAACCTTCTTTTTATTTAAATCACCTTTAAAAAATACTGCTCCAATAAAACCGGTGATCAATCGGTTTTTCTTCGGTGTTTTTACCAAATAGTTTCACCGGAGAATAACCGGTGATTCTCCGGTGCAAACCTCTAAATCAAGACTCACGCCGCGCCGTATGCATGATATACACATCACAAGCATAGAATAACACAAAAAATATCTTTCTGAAAAACTCGCAGCACGAAGAGCCACCAGCAACTTTTACGGATCTTGAGGTCGAAGATGCACTGGCTCTCTTGAATCGCTAGCAGTCTTGACGTTTTTTTTTTTTTAATTATTGATAGGCACGCGCTTGACCACTATCTCACCTGATGGTAAGCGACGATGTGGTCGAAGATGGAGCACGCTTGCCTAGAAGTAACCTATTCACTCTTGACTTAAAGACTCCCAGGTTGTAGCTATCAGGAAACGCAGACCCAGTTACTTGGGTCGTAGAGGTCAAGCAGGCACCTCATGTAAAATACAGGCAGAGTCGGCTTCCAGTATAACCAGATGTAGCTGACTGCATCCGGTTATACTGGAAGCAAACTCTAATTTAGTTGGCAGAGAGAGTGTGGGTGTGAGTGTATATTATCCAGGTTTTCACTCTGAATAACTGTGTTGTAGGATTTTCAAATAAAACAAATGATATAAAAATCATGAAAAATTGTTTAATTGGCATGCCAACTGATAACTTGTTACAACCTATGGCCAATTTTACAATTATCAATATTGTTAATAATTAAATATAATATTTATGTAAAATAAGTTTATGCTTCAATGTTTACTTACATTTAAATTTTATATTATTATTCGGAAAACTATAATAATGAATAAAAAAAAAGTGGTCATGAAGACTCTGGTAAATAATGATAAAAAATGCTCGCACGATACAAGATAAGCCTCTGTTACAAGAGACTAATTCCAATCCATTTTACGTATTAAGTCGATAATAAAGAAAACTTAAGGCCACAATTTATTACTACGAGTCTTACCTAAGTCTAAAGAGCAAGCCGTTCTAGCGCAAACCCTCGCCAGCAGACACAAATAATACCGTTTTGTATTTAATGTAAACAATTTACATGACACCACCTGGCCGGGTGTATTTACATTCAACATGTTACGGAGATGGTAGGGACTTTATAGTTAAACACTTAAATAAGATGTGACAGCGCCTCGCTCTCTATAAAAAACGTAACAAAATGTGTGCAACTCGACGCAGCTCATGTTTTCAAGCAAGAATGGTTTAAAAAAAACTCGATATCTGATTAAAGTTTGTGTATTTCTTGCTTTATATTATTTTTAAAATTGAGCTAACTCACAATGTATTGTTGAGTGTAGGTTTAGTGCGCTGAGGCCGCCATCACACCCCATCACATCAAAAGCTCACATGTTTACTTATAACTATCATTAAAATTTGTATGGCAACTAAGCGCTCAGTGACTTACACTGATTATAATTACATTGTATAAGTGAAAGTGCTGCGAACAGAGCACGTTCGACTAACTGACGGAAACAAGAGTCAACTGCTGTAAAAATATATTATAAAGAACACATGAATTGTGCTCAGTTCGCGTCGAGCATGCTCGGCTCACAGCGCGGTTGATAGATCTCAGCAAACGGTACAATTGATAATGGAGGGGGGGGAGTCAATTATCGCAACAACAGTCTTGGTTACTCAGTCGCGTTTTAAATGCAATCATCAAACAGTATAAGTAATATTTTGCCACATTTTTATTAATACTTTTTAAAAAATTTCATTACAAATATCACCCAATGAGTAATTTAACAATCTACCCGTCCGACTTAGTCTGGGCAAAGTGAAAATCTCGATTGTTAGGAATGTATAGTTTAATACTGGGATGGGGTTTATCACCAATTGCTATTGTTTCAGAGATTCGACTGTTTAAATGCAATTTATTTTAGTGTAAATTGAGCACCCGCGTTATTCAGTAGTGTTCTAGACGTACGAACGTGTACACCAATAGCAAGAGAACGTACACTGTGCGCCATAGGCCGCCTTACCGCGTCTGGACTTTACAATTTTTCATGCATTCATAAAACAAAATCGTCGTATAAATTAGCGTACAGATTCATACACCTAAAACTGAAAAAAATATGTACTCAAAATATTTCATAATGACAATAAAATTTCACGTACATACATATTATTATACAATGAAAGAAAACGTATATTTAGATACAAAAGCCTATGCGTTCTCAGCTGTTCGCTATATCCATACATTAACTCGATTTACATGACTTATAGGCCACATGTATACAATCGTAATTTTGTAAAACTAATGTACAATGTCTTACATCACGTTAAGTTATGTGATAGCTAATGTGAACAGGGGTTTAAATAATAATTCCTCGCCAAAGATTTTCTGTACAAAAAATACGATTGCAGTATTACATAGCTACATGTAAGAGCGTAATATGAAGAAATGTATTCCTCTTTAATTAAGTACGTCGATAAAGTTGAAGAGGGAACAGTTAAATATAAAGGAATAACAATAATTTTCAAAAATAACTACTTAAGCCTAGGGTCAAAACATCACTAAACTGAAAGTTCAAGTAATCACATTTGACATTGTTGTATTAATTAATAACGAATATTAGTAATATATGTTGATGTTACTAATACTCCAGGCGACCTCTCGATCTGATCTACTTTACGAGCAGATCACCACATAGTCCACGGGCTTCGAACTAACATCGGTTGTCTACGCACGGTCTATAGTGATCATTTCAACGCATGCATTTATTGAGACATTTAGAACATTAGTTAAAAACCCTAAAGAACACATTACCTCACATCGACTGTTACATGTAGTGCGTGGACACTGAGTGACGTCACCGTTGAGCCGTGCACGTCAGCGGTCGACAACAGCCGCACGACTAAGCCGCACGACTAAGCAGCACGATGCATCACAAACCCAAAAGACTTGACGCTTTATTGCAAGGATTGGATTGAACATTACAATGATACATCGGGCTGCTGAGTTAAGACAGCGTCAACGAGCTACAATTGTGACGTCAGAAGCGTCTGACGTCACAAGCCCGTGCGGCGCGGCTGTGGGCGAGGCGCGGACGCGGCTGTGTGTGCTACTCGACACTGTTGGTGGTGTCGTTGATGTCGTCCAGCGACTCGTCGCCCGAGCCGCCGCCGCCGGGCGCGAGGGAGCTGCGCTTCATGCGCGACGACGACGAGCCGCCCGACAGACCGATGCCGCCGCCCTGTCGTCTGGAAATTTGACAAATATATTAGGTTTTGTCTTTGAACAGAGGTGAGAAAGTTTGATATGTAGTGTACTTCTTGATGTTCCATTTTACGAAGTCAGTTAATAAGGATGTCATTTTTGGAATTTCTTACATAATTATACAAGATAAAAAGAGTTAAACAAGCACACTGTACTTATAAAAATAATTCGATGCAATTTATCTAAATTAAACGTAACTCAAGGTGTTTTTTTTAATTTACACTCATTATCAAATATTCTCGACTTTTGAATTATTGTTATATTCTAAAGAAAACGGACGACACATGAAACACAGTTATTATTAAGCGACAAGTATTCCCACCGCTTTTCGACCACAAAACGCGTGGGTTCAAATTCAAAACCGACCCTTTTAATTTTGACCCACCCCTTAATCTCCCATTTAGCCCCGCCAGAACGGTTAACAAGAAAATCAGCAATGTGTTCCGAGCTTTTCACTAATTGCGACTGAGTTCCACAACATTGCCAAAATTCCAAATATAACAACACAATAATGAAATGAAGTTTTTCGTTCCATGATAACAATACCATTCGTTCATTCGATGGCGGTAAAGAATGAAGATTTTTCAAGCATATGACTGGTCAGTAAGAACTCTGTATTAAAAAGCGAATGCCCCATTCCACATGTATTTAGCTTTCCATTCCGCGTGAACCCGTTAAACTCGAGTCTAGTCAAACTAGAGTCACCCAAGTCAAACTAGAGTCACCCAAGTCAAACTAGAGTCACCCAAGTCAAACTAAAGTCACCCAAGTGAAACTGGAATCACCCAAGTCAAACTAAAGTTACCCAAGTGAAACTGGAATAACCCAAGTCAAACTAGAGTCACCTTAGTCAAACTAGAGTCACCCTAGTCAAACTAGAATCACCCTAGTCAAACTAGAGTCACTCTAGTCAAACTAATGTCACCCAAGTCAAACAATGTCATTCAAGTCAAACTAGGGTCAACCTAGTCAAACAAGAGTCTCCCAAGTCAAACTAAAGTCACCCAAGTGAAACTGGAATCACCCAAGTCAAACTAAAGTTACCCAAGTGAAACTGGAATAACCCAAGTCAAACTAGAGTCACCTTAGTCAAACTAGAGTCACCCTAGTCAAACTAGAATCACCCTAGTCAAACTAGAGTCACTCTAGTCAAACTAATGTCACCCAAGTCAAACAATGTCATTCAAGTCAAACTAGGGTCAACCTAGTCAAACAAGAGTCACCCAAGTCAAACTAGAGTAACCAAAGTCAGTCTAAAGTCACACAAGTCAAACAATGTCATTCAAGTCAAACTAGGGTCAACCTAGTCAAACAAGAGTCACCCAAGTCAAACTAGAGTAACCAAAGTCAGTCTAAAGTCACACAAGTCAAACAATGTCATTCAAGTCAAATTAGACTCACCCTAGTCAAACTAGTGTCACCCAAGTCAAACTAAAGTCACCCAAGTCAAACTAAAGTCATTCAAGTCAAACTTAAGTCACCCAAGTCAAATAAAGTCACCCTAGTCAAATAGGGTCACCCTAGTCAAACTAGAGACACCCAAGTCAAATAAAGTCACCCAAGTGAAACTAAAGTCATTAAAGTCAAATAGTCGCCGAAGTAAAAAAAAACAACTAGAGGCACCCTAGTGAAACTGAAGGCAGTCTTGTCAAACTAGAACCTAGTTAATCTCGAGCATGATTTAGTTAGCCCACTCTACTACCTGACGCTAGTCGCTCGCTCGCTCGCTGTTCGTCTTACTCACTCCCCCACTCGCTAAGAGTTTCGTCGTCCGCAAACGACGGTCTAGCGGAAACATACAACATTTTATCTACATCGTATTGTGTGTCGACGATTATTGGACATTGCTGTGTAGACGAAACTATGGAAAGTAATGATAAACGCTGGAAACGAGATCTATAACGAAAATGATATTAGAGAGACAGTTTATTTGATTCAGTTATGTTTATTTTTAGTCACAAATGAGTTCGCTAATAAAGAGACCAAACTCACGGCACAGTTTTGAAAACACAGATATACGGTCATTATAGTGGTAGGGGAGCCCTAGAACGGATTTACTCGAGCGCGGCAGATTAACAAAAGGGAGGATACCTTACATATTGATAAGTACCTTCAACCAGTATGAGCCCTTATTATAGGGGGGTACGTTCAGGAGAAGCCGTCAGATTAGTAAAAAAAAGTCGACCATCTGAAATACTCGAGCGTGTCAGATATTTGAGCGTAACCTAAGGAAGCGGGAGGGTAACAAAGTTGCAAAAAAAAACGATGTGTGGATTTACTCGAGCGCGGTTGTTTTTTTTATTTATTTTAAAGGTAATTGTACGGTGCAACCGCACATTATGCAATTCAGCAGTTTACGCCGCACATACATTTCGATTCAACTCATAATACAGTTCAGTTCGCGTTAGGCTATCAAGTCAGCCAGGCGTTCTCGTTACAGCCAACAAGGGCCGCGTCACTCACTTCATTTGCCACACCATCAGTTCATTAAGCTCATTTTACCTATAAGTACTTTTGGGACAATACAGTAGTGTTCTAGTACTTACCTTCTTTTATTCCATTCACCTCCCATCTAAAGGTAATGTAGGGTCTAGCAAGAGATCATACATATCTTTTTGGTCCTTCGAGCATTCTTTTGATTCTTCGACTGTGAGCATCGAACGCTATAAAGTCCATTTCGCGCGCGTGGACAGTGTAGCGGGAAGCTATCCAGTGACTCAAAGTGTGTGCTGTGTTGAGTGACTATAAAACTTTGAGACTAACAAGTGTCTCAAGGATCGTCAAGGATCCAAAAACTATCAGGAGTTCAGTGCAGGAATCCTAGACTTCGGGACTACCAGGTGTCTCGGGGAGCGTTTCATCATCAAGAGCTGAGGCTAGCAGGTGTCTCAAGGGATCGCCAAGGATCCGAAAGCAGTTATCAAGAAACATTCAAGTAAGATCTTTCCATTTATTTCTTACTTCAAATAAATCCTCGTCATGGAGGCCATACATGCAAATCAGGACGAACTTTACATAGCCATCCAAAAGTTGGCTACAAATATCAAAAAGGACTCAGCGGATCGTAAGACTGCTGACTATTTCAAGCGACGTTTAGAAAACTTAAATCAGTATTGGTCCGATTACCAGTACAATCACGACCGTCTTATTACGGAAGAAAGCAAGTCTCATCCGTATTTTATTGGGCGTGCATACGAACGAACAGAAGAGCTATACATCTCGACCAAGGCGCTCATCAATCAACAACAACAAGTTTTGTTGATAAAGATGAAGGACGCTCAACAGGGAGGTTCTACACAGGAGGAACAAGGTCCTGCATGGTCTGAGCAAGAAGATCCGGTGAGACGTCAATCGCCGCCCGTCGAGGTATGCTCCAGAGGTTCATCTAGCAAGCTCGATGAACTGTTGAAAAAACAAGCAAGCAACTTCAGGGCGCTGCAGCGCACTGTGGCAGGGATAAATTTGGACTTTATGTCCGAAAAGTGGGAGTTGAAAGATGCCTTACGTACTCTACAGTCTCGATGGTCTATCATAGATTCCTTACATTGGGAATTAGACAGCGAATTGGAGGGTGCAAATCAAGAATATGAGCTGTCTTATACAAAGCAAGAAACTATTTACAATGAATTAAAAAATGCAATTAACAGAAAACTAGGGTCCGTAGTACACAAGGAGAATTGGACACCAAAAATTGACATCCCGTCCTTCAATGGCAATTATCAAACTTGGGTGTCTTTTAAGGACTTGTTTGTTGAAGCTATCCACAGTAACGTCTCCTTATCAAACGCTCACAAGATGCAGTTTCTTAAAAGCAAAGTGCGGGGAGAAGCTGAACGTCTGATACAGCATTTACAAATCAGTTCTGACAACTACACTGTTTGCTGGGAGATTTTGAACAACAGGTACAATAACACATGGTTGATTTTTACATCTCACATAGATCTCATACTAAATCTGCCATTAGTTCAACAAGCAAACGTCCCCCAGATCAAGAAAATTCACGATACAACACTAGAATGTTTAAACTCAATAAGGAACCTAGGCGTTAATATAGACAGCTGGGATCCATTCATAGTGCGTATTTTATTGCTAAAATTAGATGCGGACACGCACAATCATTATTTGGAATCTCTGAAGAAACCCAGAGAACTGCCAAAATTGACGGAGTTTCTAAGCTTCTTAGAGAGTAGATTCACCGCATTGGAATCTTCGCGTAAGAAAAACGAAAATTCCAAACCATCAACAAGCAAGCAAAATAATTCATCATCGTCAAATATCAAGAATAAATATTCAGCAAGTAAGACTTCGGTACAGAATATCGAATTAACATGTCCGTTGTGTAAAGAGTCCCACGGAATATATTATTGCAATAAGTTTTTAAATATGACACCAAGTGCAAAGCGACAAGCTATAACACGATTGCATTTGTGCAAAAATTGTCTTTATGCGCATGGGGATAAGGAATGTACGTCAGAAAGACGCTGCCGCGAATGTCGTGGCAAACATAATACACTTTTACACCAAGCCTTTAACAATAAGTCCTCATGTAACCCGATTACGGGAAATGATGCACCAGCAGTTCTTGCTACTAAAACGCAAAATCAAGAATCAGAAAATAATCACGTTTTGCAACACGGCAACAACGTGATCGAAACATTATTAGCCACTGCAATGATCAAAGTTCAAGCAAGTGACGGATCATACCACAAAATGCGTGCGCTAATAGATCAAGGCTCTCAAGCCTCCCTTATCTCAGCCAAAGCGGCACAACAGCTAGCTTTATCAAGAAAGTATTGCAGGGCCGTAATTAGCGGGATAGGAGAGAAGGAGAGTAGTAGCAAGGGTGTTACGAACATAACATGTTGTTCGCATTTTGATGACTTTACATTTAAAGCAGATGTGGTGATCATGGACACGCTGATTAATCAATTACCAAGATGTACATTTGCCAAGCCAACATGGGCACACCTGGCCGGCATTCAATTAGCCGATCCAGAATACAATGTCAGCCGTCCCATCGACATCTTATTGGGAGCCGATGTGTATACCCATATCATTTTAGAAGGCATTATCAGGGCTGATCTATCATTACCGGTCGCGCAACAGACACGACTGGGGTGGATCTTATGTGGAAATTTCAAGACCTTTCACTGTAACGTAGTCTTAAATCATGTGGACGAAGTACAAAGATTTTGGGAGATTGAAGATATCACAGAATCATCCAGTTTATCAGCAGAAGATTTACAATGTATGGAGTATTACAAAAAAACCACAACAAGACATGAAAATGGCATGTATGAAGTAAGATTGCCTTTTCAAGAAAACTTTGAGACACAGTTGGGATTGTCTAAAAACAAAGCTAGGGCGCAATTTCAACAGTTGGAAAGGAAATTTCACAATAATGAAGAAGTAGCAAAACAATACAAATTATTTATACAAGAATATAAAACTTTAGGCCATATGATACCAGCGTCCGGTAACATGCAACCGGATTACTATTTACCGCACCACTGTGTATTGCGAAACGATTCCACTACGACAGCACTTCGCGTGGTTTTCAACGCTTCTGCAAAAACAACAACAGGAATCAGCTTGAATGACGTCATGTTAAAAGGCCCAAATTTACAGCAAGATCTCCAGTTTTTACTATTAAGGTGGAGACAATATCGCATAGCTTTTACGGCAGATATTGAAAAAATGTTTCGTTTCATTTGGTTAAATGAACAGGATCAAAGGTTTCAAAAAATAATTTGGAGGGATACTATTGACATGCGTCATCAGGTATACCAGCTATGCACTGTTACATACGGCACCAAGGCCGCACCATTTTTAGCTATGATGACTCTAAAACAATTGGCTGAAGATGAGAGACAAAATTTTGACAGTGATGCAATCAAGGCATTGGAGCACTCATTTTACATGGATGATGTCCTACACGGGTCTCATTCTGTCGAGTTAGCATTAAAACTGAAGCAAGATTTAATCATGTTGTTAAAATCAGGGGGGTTCAATTTAAGAAAGTGGTCTTCCAACGCATCAACTTTACAAGACGATATAATCGGGGAGAATAGCAAGCAAGAAAATTTCGATTTCAAGGAAATGGAGACATCAAAAACCTTGGGATTACGTTGGGATTCAAAAGCAGACTTATTTACATTTCAATCAAAAATCGAACCATCCACCAAAACACCAACTAAGAGATCCATGTTGTCAGACATATCAAAGTTGTTTGACCCTCTTGGTTGGCTGTCACCAATATCAACCAAGCTGAAACTACTTTTTCAGCAAGTTTGGATGTCAAGTATTCAATGGGATGACAAGTTACCCGATCAAATTAGCAAGGAGTGGCTGAACATCAAAGGTGACATGCACAAAATCAATCAATTCAAGTTGGAGCGTTGGTTAGGTACAGGAGAGAACAACACGCTAGAATTACATGGGTTCTGCGATTCTTCTAATAAAGCCTACGCATGCGTTGTTTATTGCAAAACTGAAAACAACGGCGAAACAAAGATCTCGCTAGTAGCAGGAAAAGCGAGATTAGCTCCAGTACATAAATCAATTTCATTACCAAGATTAGAGCTTAGCGGTGCTCTTCTACTGGCAAAATTACTGTCTAAAATTCAACAATGCCTTAGCAGTCATAATATCAAAATATATACTTGGACAGATTCAATGGTAGTCCTAGCCTGGTTACAAGGAGAGCCTGGACGATGGAAACCTTTTGTCGCCAACAGGGTGCGACAAATATCAAACATCATACCTTCAAACAGCTGGCGTTACGTCAAGTCAGTTGAAAATCCAGCGGACTGCGCAAGCCGCGGATTGCGTGTCGATCAATTGAAAAATCATACGCTGTGGTGGGAAGGACCGTTGTGGCTGCGGAACTACGACCCTGACCAAGAAACTGGGCAAGCAGTGTTTACCACAGACGAAGAAGCAAGAAAGGTCAAGCATGTTAATAACATATCGCAGCAAGAAAGCGATAACATTTTGAGTGAATTATTAGCAAGATATAGTTCACTTGCTAAACTAACAAGAGTTTTAGCATGGATATTAAGATTTATCAAGCAAGCAAGATACAAGAAAAATCGCATGCAAACTTATTTTACATTACAAGAATTAGTAAATGCTAAGCATAAAATAATTATGTATGTACAGCAGAGAGAATTTGCCCACGAAGTACATACCTTACAAGAAAAAAAGCCGCTATCAGCAAAAAATAAGTTATTGCAATTGAATCCGTTTCTTGACAACGAGGGACTTCTCAGAGTAAAAGGAAGACTAAGCAAGGCCAACATTAATCAAGATATGATGCATCCGATTATCATACCTCACGAAGGACACTTAACAAACTTAATTATAGACCAAGCACATGAACTTACCTTCCATGGAGGAGCACGGGTGACATCAGCATTCATTCGCAAGAATTACTGGATCATAGGCGGTAATCGAGCGGTTAAAAAGCGTATACGTACCTGTGTAACCTGTCGTAAACACAATCCAAGCAAGATGTCACAGTTGATGGGTGATTTACCTTCGCAAAGATGTAACGTTGCAAAGCCATTTGAACACACAGGCGTAGATTTTACCGGGCACGTGCTCATAAAGGCCAACAAGGGTCGTGGTATCAAGACCACAAAGGGCTACGTAGCGGTATTTGTCTGTATGGTGACCAAGCTTGTTCATATAGAGCTGGTCTCAGACCTCACATCATCAGCATTCATAGCTGCGTTGCGAAGAATGGCTGCAAGAAAGGGCTCCCCGAAACATTTATATAGCGACAACGGTACAAACTTTGTCGGCGCCAACAAAATTTTACAAGAAGAATTGGAGCAGATTCAAGAAACATTCGATCAAGATTTCGTCAAGGAAATTAGTGGCATGGAGATCGAATGGCATTTTAATGCGCCCTCATGGCCTACAGCAGGAGGGCTGTGGGAGGCTGCGGTCAAAAGCTTAAAATATCATTTAAGAAGAGTAGTTGGAGAACAAAAGCTTACCTTTGAAGAGTTCAGCACAGTTCTGGCCCAATTAGAAGCAGTACTTAACTCGAGGCCACTGTGTCCTCTGACTGAAGATCCTAATGACTTGGATTTTCTCTCTCCGTCAAGTTTTATCAATCTACGTCAAGACATGACTATATTGGAAACAGAAACAGATATGCGGACAAGATGGCATTTAACTCAAAAAATAGTTCAAGATATTTGGAAACGCTGGCATACAGAATATCTCACTCAGCTGTCCGCAAGAAGCAAGTGGAGACATTCTCAACCAGACATTCAACTAAATGACACTGTTACAATTAACGATGCAAACTTACCTCCTGGGAAGTGGGCAGTTGGCCGCGTCGTCCAGCTGCATCCCGGTGCTGATGGCCACATCAGGGTGGTCACATTGAAAACAAAGAATGGGCTTATCAAGAGGCCTATTCTCAAGCTGTCTATTCTCCCTGTAAATGATAGAATCGACAAACAAGAGTCGCGTTCCAAGGAAGTGAAAGATGGCAAGCCATGTCAAAACAAAAAAGTAAACTACAGCTTCACATCGCTAGTAATGTTACTTTTGTCTTTCATGAGCATTTTGACTACAGCTCACTGTTCATACAATGTTACCCAATTAAAGGACAATCAAGGTCTTTATTTTGACAAAATTGCAAACATGCAATTAATCAGAGATGAATGGAAAATAGTTACATACTATGACATGAATTCATTTTGGCAGGGTACGGAAGCATGCAGTAAATACCTTAGCTACTTGGATCAGCTATGCAACAAGTTTAAAGAAACGTCACATTGTGACGTCATACAAGTTCAATTGCAGCAAGAATTCTCAGAACTCGAGTACTATAACCACCTGCTGCTGAGTCAGCATTCCAGCACGCGCCGCGTACGATACCTGCGCCGCCGCAAGCGAGGCCTTATCAATGGTGTAGGGTATCTTGCAAACGACTTATTCGGTGTACTTGATGAGAGATTCGCAGAGCAATATAAACAAGATATCCAATCAATACATGAAAATGAAAATCATTTGCTTTCGCTCTTGAAACAACAAACAACGATAATTGAAGCAGAATACAACGTTTTGAAAAGGAACGGGCAAGCAATTAATAAGCAACACAAGATGCTTAATTCACTATCAATCAAATTAGATAAGATGGAGAACGTTTTATTGACCGAGTCAGAGAAAAATCGAGTCATGAACGATTTCAGTATGAGTGCAATTGCTACAAGCAATGTTTTAAGACAACTAAAAACAATCCAAACAAGTTTATTAGATACCATAACAGATGTTTATCACGGGAGACTTAATTTTCATTTATTGTCACCAGAACAACTCAAAGAAACTCTGAATACAATATCGAGTCATCTTTCAAAGGACCTTACGTTACCGATTAACAACTTACAAAATAACTTTACAAACATTTATCATTTATTGACAGTCAAAGCAAGAATGACTGAAGAATATTTAATCTTTGAATTGAAATTACCTCTGGTGTCTAGAGATACGTTTTCAATCATGAAAATTATTCCAATACCTCAACTTGTAGGTAATTTAAGCATGGCTACTTTAACTCCGATTGCTGAACATGTTGCAATCAATTTGAAGAAGGACTCGTATTTACCGATGTCTATATACGACGTCCAGACATGTGTACGTGACAATGTCGATAATTATCTATGTCATATAGAGAAACCGATTCATCATCTCAAGAGTGATGAAAAATTATGTGAAATAGAACCTGATTCCAGCGAATGCAAGATCAGAATTACAACTTGTTCGAATCAATGGACAGCTCTTAGCAAAATAAACAACTATGCATTTTTCTGTTGTAGTCAGTGTCAAATAAGAGTACTATGCAACGATAATGTGTCGCCGGGGCGGTTGATAAAAGCAGGCATATTGGGCGTCGAACACGACTGTCTGATTAAAACCGAAAGTTTTACGGTTTACTCACGCAATGAAGGTTTTAGCACTTTAGACATAAAACCGTCTTTCAAGCTGCCTGAGATAGAACCAATCAATCATATCATAGACGTAGGCATCCCAACTCCATTGATACAAAACTATACATTTCTCTCAAGCAACGAGGAGCTTGACGAAATCAAGAAGCAACTCCGCATTCTCAAAGCAAGTGAAAATTTGCCACATCAAATTTCTTATCACGATATCCATCACTACACAGCATTTTATGTGGTGATTGGAGTTGTGTTGGTGGTTGGAGCAGTCTTCATGGTACGACGGCTGCGTAACAGGCGAACTGCATCTCTCGCGGTAGCAAGGGCCGAAATAACAAGTCCACAGAACCCACAACACGCGACACCGGCACGGGCAGAGGCTGGGGCCTCTATCTCATCATCTACGGTTCAATATAGTGTTAGTGCGCGTAATCAGTGTGAAATTCCGTGTGTATCAGATTACAGTGAAATTTCAAAAGTGCATAAATTAGATAAGTGTACAATGCCTATGTCTTGTAAAACGGAGTTCAAGTAGAGACTCTAAACATAGAATAAGGATCAATTGGAATCACCTTGTCAATCATCTAGTATAAGGACCAATTGGCATCACCTTGTTACTCATCTTTCATGTACATCTCATATTCATCTTCCCGCTCGGGAGCATGTACGGTGCAACCGCACATTATGCAATTCAGCAGTTTACGCCGCACATACATTTCGATTCAACTCATAATACAGTTCAGTTCGCGTTAGGCTATCAAGTCAGCCAGGCGTTCTCGTTACAGCCAACAAGGGCCGCGTCACTCACTTCATTTGCCACACCATCAGTTCATTAAGCTCATTTTACCTATAAGTACTTTTGGGACAATACAGTAGTGTTCTAGTACTTACCTTCTTTTATTCCATTCACCTCCCATCTAAAGGTAATGTAGGGTCTATCAAGAGATCATACAGTAATAATACCAGAATAAAAAAAAACATAATCTGACAATTTCCGCAAGCCGCAAGGTAGTAGGAATAAAATCGTCAATTAAGTTCAGAGCGTGCAGTAGGGTAAAACATGTGTTCCCACTCCGCGCCTCTCGGCCCCTTTCACTTTTCCCGTATCTTTGACTCTCTCGCACCTTCCCCACCTGTTTTCCGACGCCATGACACCATTACAGCTGTTCATAATCATATTATGGAATTTTCACATGTTAGTGCTCGAGCAGATTTCGTATCAGAGACATGTTGGATCTTGAAAAATATCAATATCTGACACGCATGAGTATTTCCATATCATTGTTTTTTTTTTACAACTTTGAAAATCTTTAGACGCTTCCCCCACCGCTGAACATGGATACATGAAAGGACTATTTATTCTTCAAATCATGCAATCTATTAAATCTACTATGTTTCCGCGACGCTCGAGTAAATCTACATTTAGCATCATGGGCTCCCCTCTACCATAATTATGTAATTCCCAAAGTCCAAACCAAAATCAATATTTGCCAAAGAATTAACAGGAGTAAATAGTCGTGTAGCTGCATTAAGGAATTGCAAGCCGAATTTGTCTGCATATTTTGCAGCAGAAATCGCGTTACCTTGAGATCTCGAAAGCTCTACCGGACTTCCGAGGTATGCGGTTTCTCCGGGACTGCAGGTCTGGTAGTCGCCACTGTTGATTCTGGCTCTCAAGAGTTGCAGTGGTTGGGAATACTGTGGTGGGCTAGACCCATTACAATAAAATATGATACCGTGAGTCTGGTCTCTTTTTTAGTGTTTTATGTTATCCCTACCTGAGCTTGTTGCGCAGGTTGTTGCACTCTCTGGTGAGCGTCTCGTGCGTCTCCAGCATGTCCTCAAGCTCGCGCTGCGCCTTGCGCTTGCCGACCTTCTCGCGTTGCACCTCCTCCTCTACTTCGTCTAGTTGACGCTTTAGAGCCTTCACACGGACGTTCATCTGGAACGCAACAGGACGACATGTTAGTGATAATGCATAACGCAAATGCAAAGATTTGCTCTTTGTACTGTTAGGCGTGTCTCCTTTCCTCGTCGAGCTGCAGCGCCAGTTCTTTCATTTTCTTGTCGTCTTTTGCAATGTGTAACAGTACATACCTTCTCGATCTGCTCCTTGTACTGGTCGGCGTGCCTCCTCTCTTCGTCGAGCTGCAGCGCCAGCTCCTTCATCTTCTTGTCGAGCTTGCGCGACGACTTCTGTTGCGCAAGGCGCTCGCGGGACTCGGCTTCGAGCTGCTCCTCCAGGTTAGCCACCTTCAGCTCCAGCGATGTGATCACGCCCTGTGACAGAAATATGGAAATTAAAAAAACTGCCTTTTATTTTTGATAGTTATGTCCAGCCCGATAAGGAACATAAAACGACCTAGAGCAGTAACGCACTGCTTCCACTTCCGATCAGAATACGTGAAAATAAGTTCCAAAGTAATCATAGAACAATTTTGTATAGTAGCATATACCTATGTACCAATCTATTGCATCACAATGATTTCACAGGTGATCTATCAGGCTCGCAGGCACCGGACATACTCGTGAGCCCACACATGCATACCTTGGTCTTGGTGCGCGCGGCTGTCTCCAGCTCGGCCAGCTTGGCCTTGAGCTCCTTGTTCTGTCGCTCCAGCACCAGCTTGCCGCTCTCCAGCTTCTGCGTGGCCGACTTCTCCGTGCCCAGCTCCATTGTCAGCTGGTCGATTTGGTTCTGAACAAAAGAAGCAACAAATATTAACAACCTTAAAGAATAATAATACGATGAGTGCCTTGGCTGGGGGCCTTAAATTCATTTGAGGCCACCACAGGTTAGTCTGGTTAAGCAGTTGATATCCCAAGTGTGTTAACTTGCTAGTGGTCATACCTTATAAAAAAAAAAAAAAATTATGAGTTGAATGAATCGTCAATAACCTACTACAGCCCTTTACGCTCGCATGAGGTAAGTACAAACTTATTTAAAAAGTAGATTGAAGAAGAAGTGACTCCAACACATACCTGTGACTTCCTGAGCCTGTCGTTGAGGATCTCGTTGTTGGACTGCTCTTCATCCAGGTCTTCCTCGAGGGCTGCTATCCGCGCCTCCAGACGTTTCTTCTCGTCGATGAGAAGCGTGCTCTGTTGAATTTTAACATTTTGTTAGTTAAATAATAAAAAACATAAGTATAAGGGGCTATGTAATGTTTTTAGAGTGGTATTGGCTGGCTATGGTTAGTGCAAAAGTGTTTTCGAAACTAAGCAAATATTATATTTTCTCTTACAAAGAGTCTGTATCTCAGAAGTGGGAAAAATAATATTGTATCTAATGGCGCCCAAGCCAGTAGCGTAATATTATTGTGATACATCAGTAACGAAGTGGTTAATTATAGGGAACGTAAACCTCGTAAACTATAAAAGATTAGGGTCGGTAAAAAATAAGTAAACGATCGTTGAGTCGCGTGCATGCGCGTGCGCGTGTACCTTGGCGGAAGAGTTGTTGAGCTCGTCCAGCAGGTCGTCCCGCTCGGCCTCGGCCTGGCGGCGCGCGCGGTCGGCGGCGGCCAGCTCCTCGGCGTGCTGCAGCGCCTCCTGCTCCAGCGCCTTGCCGCGCCGCTCGGCGTCCCGGGCCGCCGCCGCCGCCTCCTCGCGGCCCGCGCGCGCCTCCTCGGCCTCGCGGGCCGCCTCCTTCAGCTGCTGCTGGAGCTTCTTCACTTGTTTCGCTGCGTCTTCTTTCACCTGGAAGGAGAGAGATGATGAGTTACTTTAAACGATATATTAAACAAATAAATACAATTAAAGTGTATATATTTTGTAGTGTAAAAATAGCAAGATTTTTACTCATATGAATGTATTTAATGCTATTTCACTAATTTAATGGAGATTCAGTCACAGCCAACAACTAGTATCTTTAAAATAATTCAAAATGACTAGGATCACCCATTTTTTTTCATTATTGAAAGTCTTGTTATGCTATTAGTTTCCTGTCTCACCTTGTTAGCGAGGTGCAGCGCCTGCTCGGCGTCCTTGAGGTCGGCGTCGAGCTTCTTGCGCATGGCCAGCACGGCGGCGCGCTGCTTGCGCTCCTCCTCCAGCTCGCCCTCCAGGTCGCGCAGCTGCTTCACGATGCCGCGCCGCTTCTCCTCGCCTTGCTCTTCCTTGGCCTGGGGAAAACGTGTGGAAATTATACTAAACATTATTTAGAGTACGGATTAGCCATGATCACTGCCTAGGCTCAGAAATAGTGAGATTTGTATCAGTTACTTTATCCTGTTATCGGTAAAGGCACCAGCCCACGCCCGCGGCTTTGGGGTAGCTGCAATATCATCCGGACCAGCAATTTTGTTGAAAATGATAAGCCATTCTTTTTACCAATAAAATATTAGGGGACGTGCCGGGCGTGGACAGTGCCATCTAGTGTAACTGATTCGGAACTTTTACCATACAAATGTTAGACATTGAAACGTCTGAGTTGCCCCACCTATAGTTCCTGCACACCTTCCCATCCCATATTTTTTTACCCACGACGGAACGGAAAAAGTGTATGCGTTTAGGGTGAAAGGAAATGTAGGCGTTTTAAACACAACTTACCTGCAGGTCGCGCTCGAACTGCGCGCGCATGGCCTGCATGTTGACCTCGAGGCGCAGCTTGGCGTCCTCCGTGAGCTGCAGGTCGTCCTCGATCTCCTCGTTCTGCGCCTTCAGCTCGGCCAGCTGCGACTCCAGCGCGCGCTTGGCCTTCTCCAGCTCGTGCACGTTCTTGTCGGCCGTGCCCTGCGTGTTGGCCAGCTCGTCCAGCTCCGACTGCAGCAGGCGCTTCGTGCGCTCTAGCTCTTCGATCTGCGGGAGAAGTAATGAAGGTGTTTAGGATTGATTCTTATTGGGTAGCTAGTGCTAAAGTGATAAGAGTTTGTTCGAAAGGAAAATTAGATCCACGATATCAAAAGGCCAATTTTCGTACCTAAAAACGAAAATGACAGTAAGCGACACCGATGAGAACGCGAACACTAGAGGCAATTCTCGTGTTTTAATTACTTTTTCTCCTTGTCCCGCGCGTCCCGCTCGGCCGCGTCACGCTCGGCGGCGTACCGCTCGGCGACCGCACGCTCTTCTGATACCACCTGTGAGTGTGTTCGTTACCTTCTCCGCAGCAGTGTCGAGCTCCCTGGTGAGCGACAGCACGCGCGTCTCCTTGTCCCGCGCGTCCCGCTCGGCCGCGTCACGCTCGGCGGCGTACCGCTCGGCGACCGCACGCTCTTCTGATACCACCTGTGAGTGTGTTCGTTACCTTCTCCGCAGCAGTGTCGAGCTCCCTGGTGAGCGACAGCACGCGCGTCTCCTTGTCCCGCGCGTCCCGCTCGGCCGCGTCACGCTCGGCGGCGTACCGCTCGGCGACCGCACGCTCTTCTGATACCACCTGTGAGTGTGTTCGTTACCTTCTCCGCAGCAGTGTCGAGCTCCCTGGTGAGCGACAGCACGCGCGTCTCCTTGTCCCGCGCGTCCCGCTCGGCCGCGTCACGCTCGGCGGCGTACCGCTCGGCGACCGCACGCTCTTCTGATACCACCTGCCACAAAACACCAACATTTTAGTACAAACTAAAGGCCATTTCTTCATATTGGAAGCCTTATCCAAAAGTTTACATAACTGTTCTAAACAAAAATTAAAATAATAGCTGCTTTTCTCTGTAAGGCGGCAGAAAATCCAAATTATATTATTTTAAACCATCTGTAGTTTCTCCGAAAATTACCTATCATTTTCTAGAACGAACACTACCATAAAATGATTGTGACAAATTATCAAACGCGTGTTATCTGGCTTGATTAGTTGAAAGAGTTTCTAACGCATCACATAACTTGGGCTTCATTTGTAACGAGTACATATTTTGTTACAAAAACTGAGGGTAAATTTTTTAGATCGTACCTTGTCGAAGCTCTTCTGTTTCTTTTCGAGCTCCATGACCTTGGCTCGCTGCGCTTCCAGCTCAATGTTGGTGTCTTCTAGCTCAGCCTGGATCTTCTTTTTGCCTGAAACATGAGAGAGAAATATTAGAGGAGAAATAGATACAAATTTAAACGCCGAAAATTCCTACAGGTAAATTATAAAAAAAAAATTTCGCGGTAAAAATATGTACCCAAAAAAATAGATAAACGAATTTCACTAATTCGATTATATCAATCTTTTTTACGTTAAAACTATCCGTCACAAGAACACTCGCCAAAATGGGATCAATAGCTCGATCGTGGCCCACAATGTAATGCAACTTGCATGCGCATGGAAAAGCTGCAGACTTGCAGGTGGAAAGACTGCCCAACCGAAGATGTCTTACAGTTACATAATGAAGGCTACTCACTCTTGTCCAGCTTGTCGTTGGCCTGCTGCAGCTCGTCGATCTGGCGGTGCAGCGCCTCCACGTCCTTGCTGAGCTTCTTGCGCTGCTCCTCCAGCGCCGCAGCGTTCTCCGCCTCCTCTTCCGCCTTCTTCTTCGCGTCTACTACTTGCTGGGTGAGGGCTGTCACCTGGGGGACATTTTTGCAGATTAAAAGTGGTTCTTTGTAGTCGAAGTTTATGAATGCAGCAAAACAGAAGAGTGTGCAATGCTGTAAGTAACTAACAGCGGTGCCAAAACAAGTAACCCAAAAGTAAGGTCAGGCACCTGAGGCTCGATTCTGCTATTGCAATCGTGTCTCAATGACCGGTCAGTGATCGAATATTTGACAACTTTGACAGTTTTTGTATGGGAAATGTGTCAAAAGTTTGACGTTATACGTCAAAATCGATCATTGACCGGTCATTGAGACACGATTGCAATAGCAGAATCGACCCCCTGGTGTGCTACCACTGCTACCCAAGTACCTCCTTAAGTAAACAAAGTAGATAAGGAGATAAATGTCAGTTGATGCCCCCAGTCTATTTGAAGTGTCAACCAGACCTCTGTGAGTTAGCGTCCCAGGGTCCCGAAATTGTAAGACATGAAAAAATCATGTTACTCACTTGTTTCTCCAGGTTCTTCTTAGCTTCCTCTTCTTCCTCGAGCTGGTCACGCGCTTGCTCCAACTGTTGTTCGATGTTCCTCAGCTTGGTCTGGAGGGACAGCTTCTGTTTGGTCTCCTCTTCAAGCAAAGCCTGTTTCAAATAATAACACGTTATTATTATAACCGCAAATGTAATCATCAACCACGTGAAACTTATTGATTCTTTCATTTTTCTTTTGCCTCACATTTTTCATTCTTTGTTTAAATCAAAGCACTTTGTTATGTTAGCAATACAGCACCCTGGGTTGACTGATACAGAATACCTAAGGCTTTAAGTCAGCGATTGTGCCTTTGTGCATGAAGTTTAAATAAATAAAGGCTAATTTAACATAAGACTTGAACATGTGTTGTTAGCGAACCTTAATTTCAATTTTATTATTAGAAGACTAATTCAGTAATGCGACTGCTGTCTGCTATGTTTGAAAAATAAAAGATTATGAATAGGCATTGTTCTTATCTCGACCAATGCTATTGGATGAAATAGCCTGTCTCAAGCTTCGTCTTTCTATATATTTATCAAAATTATTTTCAACAGTCGAATAAACAAAAAAATACAACCGAATTGAGAACCTCCTCCATTTTTGAAGTCGGCTAAAAATAAGATCTGTTTTATTTACTTTACTAGTTATCCCAACAAACGTCAGTCTGTTGTAACTAACAGAGTACAAACATCATGTGGACACAACACATGGGTTCCTCAATTTTCCAATTTCTTTGCACTTGTGTGTGATGTACTGACGAGTGATTATTTACTTACCGGTTTATTTCATTAAGCTAAATTTAACTAACTTAACTATTTATATCTACTAAACCTAACTATATACAAACTAGACTAAAAATTACCAAATTATGTACAAACGTGTATAAAAACAAAATAAATCATTGGGCATCAAAAAGTTCATCCACATCGCTGTCAATGACAAAAGTGCCCAGAACACTAGCAGCATTGCCGCGTTGAATGGCAATGCTGATTCTTTGGCCAAAGAAAAGCCCAGCCCTCTGGTCACGTGTACAGTCGTTACACTTACCGGTTTTAAGTATGAATTTGATAATTTCTTCCAGAAAAAACACATATAAATAGAACAAAAATCATGGTAAAGATATGTTGGCATGCACATCAGTAGAGTACATTTGGGTGGGTCACTAGTAATGAATAAAAACAGTGGCATGCGCCATACCTGTGCCTCAGTGAGCTGCGCGCCGATAGTAGCGGCGTGCTTCACAGCGGCGGAAGCTTTCAGCTCCGCCTGCTCCAGCTGGCCTGCTGCAGCTTCCGCCTCGCTCTGCAGGCGGATGCATTTCTCTTGCACCTCCGACCTAACAACAGATATAACTCATGAAAAAACAGTTATGTGACACACCTAAGCAGTGCCTGCAGGTTATCACGTCACCATCCTTGATTTACTGGTAGAGAATGACTACGACATTAGTCCGCATCTGTACCTTTATGCACGAAGTGTTATCGTAAATTATGCAACGAATAGAGCAGTTATGTCACGGGCGTCATTTAAAATCTCGACCATAATGAAGGTTTTCAAAGTTGACTCCCGAGCATAGCAGGGTAGTTTAAGAGTTTACTACAATCTTGTGTGCAGCGAGGGAGGATCCTTCCAACACAAGGCAGACATCTTTATCCCTGTGGAGCATACATTTCAGAACTACTGTGAGATAATCGAAAGCAAGCCAAATGGTGGCGCTGTCGGGCATCGCAGCTAGGTGCAGGGCGTGCGGTCACAGTTATCAAACAAATAATTAGGTGCTGAGCTTCCAGATCACAATCAGGCGTAGTCTCGCTAAAATGTGGTCTTGAATTATAATGTCCCGCATGACAATGTGATTTAAAAAGAAATAAATCCATACCTGGTGCGCTCGACATCCTGCAGCTTGGCGCCGAGCTCCGCGAGCTGCGCCTCGGCCTGCTTGCGGCGCCGCTCGCCCTCCGCGCGCGCCGCGCTGGCGCTCTTCAGCTCTGTGGCCAGGTCCGCATTCTCTGCCTCCAGCGACTGCTTCGCTTTCTCAAGAGCTGGAACGAAATAACGGTGGCTGTTATCATTGCGTGAAACAAACATATAATAGCAGGGTTCTTCCATGAATTTATTGGGGATCCTGCCGTTTTGCCGAAAAGATTTTGCCAAATTTTCATTACCCAAACAAATTTTAGCAACCTTTTTTTATACCAATGTAATATTTGGAATAATTTTAGTACGCACATTTTCATTTGGTCAAATGTTTACTTGGCAGATTGTTACCAAGGATAATGTCATTAAGGTTTTTGGTCTTTAATCAAATGATTTATTACAGCAAACAATATTTAGACAATAAACGTTTAGTCAAATGAATTGTTATGACAAAAAATATAAAGGCAAAAATAAGATTTTTTTGGGAATTGTATAATTAAAAATGCAATTTTATTTTAATATAGGTAATCATTTATTAACGCGAGTACAAAAATGGTTAGGTTAGGTTAGGTTAAAACTGTGACCACCTACGCACGAGCCGAGCGAGCGTAGCGAGCGGTGCCGCGGCAGCGGCCGGCGAGTGCCAGAAACGACTAGATTATATAGAAAAAAATATGGAAAAAAGAGATTATTTTTAGGAGGCTATCGAGAGAAATAATATAATTATAATTTTTGTCATTGGCTACGCAATCGACTAAACAGAAATGGTAAGTTTAAAACTGACGACACCAAATATTGGGCTTATTTAATTTTGCGTAAAATATGTTATACCAACTGAAATATTTGACTAGATAAAAAATGGTAAAAGTACTAGTTGGTGAACAAGTTATTGTTCAAACGTTCACTTGCCAAACATAGGTTTTCGTAACAATTATTTGTAAAGAGATTGTTTGGTAAGTAATAATTTGGCAAATGAAGTTATGCGAAAATTTGTTTGGGAAGTGATAATTTGGCAATTTCTTTTCGGTAAAACAAGGGAGACCCAATTTATTGCCATGGCCTACCCACTGTGACCATGCATTTTCTGGGCTCAACGTAGCCTAAGACTCTCAACAATAGTGTAATTTTGACAGTGAATGAATTTTCGTAATCGGTTCAATACCTACTAATACTAATATAAACTATTTGTAATATAATATGAAGTAGACAATTTTAACTTAATTTTGACTTGGACTGTACAAAATGACGCCCCAAACTTTCATATATCATTCAATAAATAATCAGCCATCACAGAAATTCCTACTGCAATTAGTAATGCCTAGATATTTCGGACATTTCATACTTCAGACAGCCTTATTCCCACCTTAGCTGGGCTGGGACACGAGCCTCCTCCGTGTGTGAGGAAGTGGGCTGGAATAGGGATGTTTCCTGAGTAAAATAAACAGATTCTATTCTCATAGTCCGTCAGTTAGATTATCGAAAAACTTTGCATACAAAATTTTTAGTTTATAAAATAAAAAAAACATACAAAGACGCACGCATCAAAGATCAGGAGTGGGGGCTTGTGACGCCAATTCCCGGTAAAAAGTGTATCGGTTTGTGACGTCACACGAGTTTTCAACGCACGTATTGTTTTCGTTTTTTATTTACGTGAAAAAAAAATAAAACCTAGTCTAATATCTTTTAGAAATCTATCTGACGGACTAATTAGATTTTTCAGGAAGCATCCCCATTCACCACGCCGACACAGTGCTGGTCGGTAGGTCACGAGTCTGAATTTATATAGTAATAGGTATATCACACCAACCAAAGTGTCTGTGGAAATTGTATTCAAACAAGATTGAGGCATTCGTTCTGAGTTTAGCCACGCGCCCAAAGATCCAAGTGCAGCTATATGTGCGACGACGCAGATCTGCAATAGTAACGATAAACTGCTCCTTATGCGCGATCCTTCAAGGTTCCAAAGAGCAGACATAAATTTCCATAAAAATACTTCTTGTTGATATCACGATATCTACATGCCTTTCCTCTACTGTGTTGGGGTCGACTTCCTGTATATCCGGATGCAGATGAACACAAGTATTTTACATGCCTATTCAAATTCAAATTCAAATTCAAATTCAAATTATTTATTTCAAATAAACCATTCACAGGCACTTTTGAATTGTCAAGGTCGGTCAGTCAAGAAGAAGCTATTTGCACGTTCCAAAGCGTAGATCTCTATGGAGAAGAACGTGCAAGAAACTCCACGGACACTCTTTTAAATTATTTTTCTTTACAATTTTATGGTTACATCATTCCTGTTGAAATTATACAAACATATATGTGAGAACGATGTAAAAAGAAATGCACGTTAAAGTATCCGGAGTAAAAAAATAAAAATCAACAACAAATTAAAATAACAAATCATTAAAATAAACCGTGGCAGCCGAGAGATGACCAGTCCAAACTGACGGCGTCCGTTCACGAACATGACGCACGCGCTAGCACCATTCGGCTCAACCATATTTAAGGGAGCCAAATGACCCAACACATGCGCCACCATCAGGTAGACTTTTGAGTGAGCATGACACTCCCAACCGCCAGGGCAGTCAAGTCAATTAAAAAATAAATAAAAGTAATATAAGGTTCACAGTACTCACACATGTGCCGTTAATTAATGAATTTATACACTGCTAATTACATTGAGTCTATACAATGAAAATATAATGTTTTACAGTCTTCAACGGGTCCAACAATATTTATAAATGCCAAAAGATTAGTTTGTGCGGCCTAGTAACTGTGGAGCTGGACCGGCATTGAGCCAAGCATTATTATCTTCAATATAATCCCCCAACTTATAATATGCTTTCTTGCATAGTGTGCGTTTGATACAAGATTTAAATTTTGTTTCATTCAGTTCTAATATATTAGGAGGTATTTTATTATAACATTTTAAACAGTACCCCATGAAAGATGAGGCTACTTTAGCTAGTCTGAAACTTGGTTGAACTAGTTGATCCCTATTTCTAGTAATATAATTATGTCTGTCGCCTCGTCTACTAAAAAGATGGAGATTCTTTCTAACGTACATAATGTTTTCATATATATATTGACAGGGTACCGTCATGATGTTAATATCCTTAAACAGTTCCCTTAGAGAATCACGTCGGCGGAGATTGTATATCGCTCTTAAAGCTCTTTTCTGCAGAATAAAAATAGACTCGATGTCTGCAGCCCGTCCCCATAGTAAAATACCATAAGACATGATACTATGAAAGTAACTAAAATATACTAATCTCGCGGTATCAACATCCGTAAATTGGCGGATTTTTCTAACAGCATATGCCGCTGAACTTAGCCGTCCTGCAAGAGATGTTAAATGAGGACCCCATTGTAGCCTAGAGTCAACCGTAATCCCCAGGAAAACTGTTCTATCGACGAATTCCAGTTTCTCCTTGTTCAACACTATGTCACAATCACTACTTTTGACATTTGGTAAGGAAAATCTTATGCACTTAGTTTTTTTCCCATTTAAAACTAAATTATTAGCAGTGAACCAATTTTGGACCTGCAGAAGGGCGTTATTTACGTCCTCAAGATTATTACTACGTCTGTTTATCTTAAAAATCAAAGAAGTATCGTCGGCAAACAAGACCATGTTTAGTTGGTTTTGCAATAAATGGGGTAAATCATTGATATAAACTAGAAATAAGAAAGGACCTAAAATCGATCCCTGCGGGACGCCCATTTTCACGTTTAATCCCGACGAATTAACACCGTTTATTTGGACTAATTGCTGTCTATCATTCAAATAAGATTTTACTAAGTTTAACGCTGTTTTGCCTAGTCCGTAATGACTAGGCAAAACAGCTATCTGACTTGTACAACCTGGTAACTGCACCTTGACATAATTGTCAATCTTTCTGGCTTCTACCAGTAGCGACTGTCAAATATCTAGAAATTACAGGGGGGAACAATGGTTTAAGGTTAATCTTTTTTCAGGTCTTCATTTTGGCAGACCACGGCTCGTCCACGTCCCGGGCTCGGCTAGGATATATGTGGTTCAACCTTTAATGTTTTTTCCAAGGCAATTAATGAAACAAAGTTTATTTGTGGTAAGTAAAAGATGTGAACAATCACAGACCAACGTCTCCAGCGGCAGACAGCTGTTTATATTAGCCACGAGCTTACTATGATGATGACATGATGGTTCACGTTCAACCATTAAGGGGGCCCTTCCCGGTCCGTCTATTGTCAATGCGAGCATAGTCGAAAAGCTTGCCAGCGCAATTTTGTTGACTAACGAAAAATTATGTTCGAAAATTTATAAAACCAGGAATATACGTGTTTTTGTATAAGCCTTACAAGTTTGTGAAATAAATATTATTCATTTAGAATCTCTATTACATGTGCAAGGTTTCTATAACGATGTTTTCTTTGCTTTTACAATTTATGACTACCTACATTATGAAAGCTCAGGTAAAATTTGTGCAAAACAGCAATTTTGGAGGAATTCGTTTCTCCAAATTTTTATTAGTTCAACAAATTCTAAAATGTTTTCAACATCATCCACAGCCCGACTTCGCTCACTGCTGAGCATAAGCCTCTCTTTTCTTATGCCAATCCCCACGTTCCTGTGCCAGCCTCATCCAGGTTCAAAACGTGTTACAACTTATAACACATTACGGCATAATCACGTAAGAGCGTTTGTATGAAAAGTACGACGGGCTGGCCGCTGACCGAAATACCTTTACACAAGACGGAGTAATCGCTCCTCCGTTCAGGCTCCGGGCTGCTGCACATGTGCTGCCAGTAGTCGCGCGCGGAACTGAACGTGGAGACATTCTCGCAGGGGAACGTGGCGTTCTCCACCTTAAAGTTATCGTCCTTCGACAAGCCAAATTTCACGTGCTTCTGCTTCTTACGCTCCTGAACCCGCGCCATCCGATCATAACCAACCAGATGGATTATAATGTATATCAAAATGTAAATACTAAAATATTGGACATTTTTTTTAATCGTGTATAACACTGTTATAAAATATTTTTTTGACAACTAAATTATTCGTATTTCGAAGACGTCGCATTACTGTTTTTTTTTAAGGAATATTGTTTGGCTGTCAGTGTCATTTTGTAGTTATTTTACGCAAGAAGTTTTGGTTTTTTGATTGGACCTAAAGTCGTGAACCTATTTTCCTTAGCAAAGTTAAGAAGCGAAGCTCATCGTTATTCCCGGCTGTTGTAGCCGATCGACCATTATAAGCGAAAGTTTTCTTGCAGTCACTCGACATTATTAATGGCGAATACGGATTCTATTTATTAGGCAACAAAATTCGATTACCTCGAAATCTATAAACGCGCGACTGTTGAACTTTGACCACGCGGTCGCCAAGAAAACTGCACCGCATATGAATGTCACTCCACCCCGCCCGCTCCAGGCAGTATTTAGTGTGTCGTACGTTTGTTGTTGTTTTGACTGTATGATGCCAAGAGCTCTCAAATTGTATGGTGTACATAATAAATGGCTATATTTATATATTTTAATTAATTTGTGGAACTTTAATAAAATGAAAAGTTTTATAAAATAAAGCATCCTCTGTTTGCAAGACGTGATCGGGCTTGCCGAACAAATGAACGCGACGATCGCGTTATTCTATGTACTCACCAGCCTTAGCCTTCTTGATCTGCTCGTGTTGCTCGTTGAGCTGCTGCAGCTCCTGCGAGTGCTTGTGGCGCTGGTCGGTGAGCACGGCCTCGTGGGACGCCGCCTCTTCCTCCAGGCTACGCTTCAGTACCGCTACTTCTTGCTCGCGCTTCGTTCGAAGCTCTTGTTGGGCTGTGGGATAGGAAGAATTTAGTGAGTATTTTAAGGTTAACAAAATAAAAGTATGACATGATGTGGAAGTGTAAATAGAAGTATAGTCACCAGCGGTAGTATCGAGCGAGTCGAGCAGCTCGCTCTTGAGCGCCTCCAGCTCCTCGTTGAGGTCCCGGCGCAGCTTCTCGGCCTTGGTGCGCGCGGCGCGCTCGGCGTCCAGGTCCTCGTGCGCGTCGGCGAGCGCGGACTCGGCCTCGCGCGCGCCCTTCTGCGCCGCCGCCCGCAGCGCGCCCTCCTCGTCCGCGCGGCTCATGGCGGCCGCCAGCTCCTCCTCGCGCTTGCCTAAGGGTCACACGATCTTACTAGGCGCCGTGCTGATGCATGCGCTTTAGCTACGCGGCAGACGCGAATACTAGTACTACATCCATTACATAAATCGATAAAAGAAACCTGCATTCCAATGTATTTATAAAAATGCTGCAATATCAATTTGTAAAAACATATGTAATAATAGTGTCTTATCATTTTTTTACAATGATCTCTAAAAAATCTGACAACAAATCGTGGATGGTTTGATATCCAGAACCAAACCATCCACAATTTTTTTGTCGGATTGTGGTCGTTAGTCGTACAGAGATCATAGTAAAAAATGATAAGACACTATTATTACATACATGTTTTTATAAATTAATATTGCAGCATTTTTATAAATACATTGGAATGCAGGTTTCTTTTATCGATTTATGTAATGGATAGTGTTGTTTTTTTTGGGTCAATGACCGTTATTCCAAATTTATCTGGCGCCTATCATAGACAAATTATTTCGCGCAGTTTTTAGTCAATGCAAGACTTTTTTTTAATTTCACCCTTTCTATGAAGACGAGACGCAATACGCGGAATCAGACAAAAAGTCAACGAATCAATTGAATAAGAAAATTATTTAATCTCAATTCAAAGTTGAAACATTTTAACATGTAATTTTATTTTACTCACTCAGTACAATCTGCAACTCCTCAAGCTGCGCTTTCCTCTCAGTGAGCTGTTCCTTTACGTCTTGCAGTTCAGTCTCCAGCTTCCGCTTGGCACGGTCCGTCTCTTGACGCATTTGGTGATCCTGGGAAAACAAATGTCACATATTAAACTAGCAAGCAGATTTGGTTTCCACTTTATTATTGACTCTGATGCTACCTTCATTTGCGTACCTTCAGTCGAGGTAAATGAAGTTAGGTAAGCAAACCACTTGCAATAAGACGTTACCTTAAGAAGTTTCTCCTCGAGCTCTGCGATGGCGGACTCCTGCTTGGTCTTCAGTTTGCTGAGGTGCTTCGCTTTCTCCTCTTCCTCGGCCAAAGCTTGCGACAAGTCATTGGCACGTTCCTCCAAAATCTGTAATGAATAAAATACCAGTTACGTTTTCATAAAGAAATTGATGCGATTGGAAATTAAATAAAGAGATTTAAAATTTAGAAACGTTTTCGTGATTGCGTTTTATATAATGTTTATGAAACCTTTAGGGTTCTGTAATAAAGTATTAGTTGGTTTGCTATTTTGATTGAACAAAATTACTTTTTTTTTGCGATGTTATCTGCAATAGCTAAAAAGCACTGAAATCTTGCTACATAGAAAACACTAAAGACCTCAACAAATTGCCTATCATTTAGTTTAGTATATAGTATAGTATGTATTTAGCAGTTTCCTACAAAAGTGACCTTTTTCAAATCTGATTTATGCTGTATATTTTTAATAGTTACTTTGTATTATTGGCTCTTTTTAATAGACGGCTGAAATAATTTTGTTAATATTTATCTAGTTTACCTTCTTCTCCTTGACGAGCTTCTGGTTGGTGTCGTCGCTGAGCGCAAGGTCCTCCTCCAGCTTCTTGAGCTTGGCATCGCACTGCACGCGCTCCAGCTGCAGCTTCTGACGAGCCGCCTCTTCTTCCTCCAGCTGTTCTTCTAGGTCCTGGGTGTGGAGACGAGAAATGGGGTTAGTCGGACTTCATATAGTGGTAAAATCTTGTAAACATAATGTAGCTATTGGTGGCTCTGCAGACACGTTCTCTTCTCAGGTTTTTCCCTAATTTTGCTTACTAAGATTTTCTATTACCCTTAAGTTAATGTGTCTCACATACCATGAAAATTATCAGTAAAATAATTCAATCGCAACACAGCAAATTAGTTGCATGAAGATTCGAAGTATTCATATTTATGTAAAGGGGGTAAATTCAGTACGATATCTAAAGATCGCACTTCAGAGATAAAGCATGACCTTGCTTGACCTAACCTGACCTCTGTGAAGGTCATTGTTAATAATATTATTTAGTTTACTTATAACCAATTAAACGCAGTCATACAAACAATATAAAAGAGACAGTGAAAAAAAGACTAAAACATAAAAAAAAAAATAACAACACTCCACAACCCAGCTAACTGGATACCACGGTATCCCTGGATAAACTGTGTCAGATTCCTTGGCTTCTGAGTATTCATAACGACCGTCAAAGATCTTCCAATGACAGCCAGCCCCAAGAGCTGAACGTGCTTTCCGGGGCACGAGAAATCTCCTAGATGGTCACGCAACCACAGACTGATCTCGACGAGAGTCGATTTTACTTCAAAGATCGACCCGTTCGGCTGTTATTATTTACCCACGAGCTCCAAGACCCAACAGACCGATACGAAGATACGATAATTTACTTGAACTAATGGCTCAACCTCTGCCGTACTCTCTCCTCACCTGTATGTTGAGCTGCAGCCTCTTCTTCTCCTGCTGCAGCGCGTTGCAGCGCTCCTCCTCCTCCTCGATCCTGCCCTCCAGGTCGTGCAGTAGCTCCTCCAGCTCCTGCTTCCTGGCTGCTGCGCGAGCACGGCTCTCTTCAGCCTCAGCGCATAGCTCTAGTTCGGCCTGGAAATTAAAATGACGATGTAGTTTGATTAAAATTAATGTACTTATAAATAAAATAGATTTCAATATTTCTAAAATTTAGGTTAAAGTTGTTGATCGAAATACCCTCAAAATCTTATAGAATTTACTTAGCCAGCCCACATAGAATACCAGTATTCTACATGGAGCGGCTTAGGCAGCCGCCAGACCCATTCCAACCCATTAACTGGGTAACACGGTACTTTTTGGCAAGACGAGTCAGATTTTCTAGCTTCTGGCAATCCATAACGACTGCCAAAGATCTACAAATGACAGCCGGGACCAACAGTTTAACGTGCTTTCCGAGGCACGGAGGAGTCTCGGTATGTTAAGATGGTCGCCCATCCACAGACCAACCCCGGCAAGCGTTGCTTTACCTTAAAAATAGACCCGTGCGGCTTTTGTTATAAGTACAAACAAAAATAAGTACAAGAAAATAATAATTATAAAACTCAGCCTCAACGCACCTGCAATTGCTCAGCCAGCTGCGTCTTCTCAGCGTTCGCCTGCTGGTACTTCTGTTCGTACTCCTGGCAGCGCTTCACCTGCGTGTCCAGCCGGTCGCGGATCTGGCGCAGCTCGTCCTCCTTCTGCGTCAGCTTCTCTTCTTGCTTCGTCACCTCCAGAAGAGGTTTCACCTGGAAATCGCGTTAGGAACATTCGTGACGTGGTAGAGGTAAATGCTTCTTGCACTTACCTACTCAGTCTTATGGTAGAACGTAACATAATAATAGTCTTCACCTGTTGGAAAGTAAAGTGTGAAACAAATAAAAAGAATATAGTTTTACATACATACGAAGAAGAAGAAGAAAAAGAAACTCCTCACTCCTGAACACAAGCTGGAAAATTTGGCAAAGCGTGCCAAGTGATATTTTATAGAAATAGCAAAACAGTTCTATAAAACATCCAGCACGCTTTAACACAAAATGTTCCTTTAAAAACAAACAACAATGAAATAAAGAAAAAGATCTGAAGTGAAGTAAACATGAAGTAAGTAGTGAAATATCAATCAAAATGAAATGACAGTTCAATTCATGCTCACTCAACCAGGAAATTCTAAAGGTGGAGTTTACAGAATAAACCGACTGTCTGATGAAGTGATGATAATAGAAGCAGATATTGTAATAACAACACGATACAAGAGCAAAGATAGTTTACTTCTTCGGCTGCGCTCAATCGACGGACGATCAGCGTGTCATGTGATACTGAATAGATAAATGTTTAAACATTTATAAAACGTGTAAAAGAATAAACGCAATACCTCTTAAGGGGAGTCATTGTACTCATCATTATGAACAACTTTCACTATGGGACCAACACTGAATCGAGAAAAAAAATCGACTGCCCCATAGATTTAGGTGCGCCTAACTCGACAAAATGTACTAAACAGCAGATTTTTTCTTTTGCCATTTTTTAGTTTGGTCCCATAATAAAAGTTGTTCATAATGATGAGTACAATGACCCCTTAAGAGGTATTGCGTTTATTATGTTACACGTTGTATACCGGTAAATGTCAGATTGTAAAATAGGTAACGCGTGAAATGTAAACTACTTTTTCTAAATAAGACATAAATATATTGGAAACTATTGAATTTGGATGGGATTAATTGTGTACAAAACGATTTTTTCCTAATATTTCGAGAAATTATAATTTACTCAAGATTTATTACAATTTTCCGATGACATATACAGCTCCACCTTGCATTCAATGTCGTGTGAGCTTAGCCTTAGGCCGCGTTTCCACCTCTAAGCGACTCGCATACAAGTTCAGCCTGTCTATTCCGTCGATATATCACCGTGTACACTTAGGTGGAGTGAACGACAAGTGAGCTGTCATTCCGTCTTGTTTGTATGGTTTGACAGCACTCTTGTCGCTCACTTCGCCTAAGTTTTCACTTCGACATGTTTACAGAATCGCACTGCAGACTGCAGTAGTATTTCGCACGATCACATAATAACTCGACAGCAATTAAACTTGCATGTTAAATGTAGGTTGCAGGCGTAAATGTGGCTTCTTTAAGGGAACCGAGGGAGCTGATCAGGAGAAATGATGAAACATACCAATAAACTGAAATAAACCTGAACCTGAACTGAAATAGAAGCGAAATAGACCAATAAACTGATTGATCTATTCCTGTACTTGTTTTCTTTCTGCTCGTCTCCGCTTTAGGCTCTAGACAGACAGACCGCATTTCAACTGCAATCCAACCGCAAATTGCAGTTCGGATGCAGTTTGAGTGCAGTTGACACGACTGCAATAGAACTACAAACCAAACGTGCAGTCCGATTGCAGTTCAATTGCAGTCGGCGTGCAATCGTGTGAACTGCACACCGACTGCAATCGAACTGTAACCTTGTTTATACTACTGATTCTATGCGCGGGGGAGAGTGCGGGTGGGTGGGTATGGTGCAGTTTGAATGCAGTAGACACGACTGCAATAGAACTGCACGGTTGGTTTGCAGTTCTATTGCAGTCGTGTCAACTGCATTCAAACTGCATCCGAACTGCAATTTGCGGTTGCATTGCAGTTGAAATGCGGTCCGTCTGCCTAGAGCCTTAGATCCTGGTTTTCAATGCCCAATGAATGCTAAACCACTATGAAATCTCATGTCATAAGTCCTTTTAAATTAAATATGTTAACATGAGATTTTATAATACGTTTGTATCAGAGGCTTCCAGGCACAGGGGAAAATCATTGAAGGAAAGTGACAACGGAAAATTATGTTTTAATGGTTTCATAGTTATACGGTACCCGTAATCGCGATCACTCTGGCTAAAGTACCCAATACTTTAATTATGTACTAGAATTTACTTTACGAAATAATTTAAATCCATCGCCACCAACTCAAGTATCGACTTTAGTCTTGTGTATTTTAAGTTGAATTTTGAATGACCACTTATTTTGAAAGGCCCTAACAAGGTTGCAATGTAATTTGAACTTTATCATGTGTGAAATACGATTTGAACTCAAATATATTTACGTGTAAACCATCGTTCTGTTTCTATCAATCCTTAGAAGAGAAAAGAGATTGCTGTTTTACTACGTTAACTCTAAACGAAGTTCAATGAATTCTTCACAAACTCTTTTCTACGACTGAAGAATCGCGTACTCTCTACTATATTGTTGATCAAACATCCAATAGACGTGTGACATTAATAGTTAAACAATAGACATGCGTGTATGTAGATTATTTGTATATAATTCATTTGTATGTCTGGATTGTTTCTAAAACATAACCTCCAGCAGGTTATGTAAGGTGTGACGTATAGTGGAGAGTGATCCTCTACACGTGTCAGTATTGGGGAATATTGTTTCATACAGCCTAGTAAAATATTAGTATAACGAAGATTAGTATAGGTATTCGGGATATACGCAATGCTGAAGGATATGTTGGGACAAATGTGTCTTTTGCGAAAGAAGATTTCAGGTATGTTGAAGGCGGAAAGAAGATTATCATATGATAGAATAGATATATAGAGTAGGAAAATTATTATATGAGCATTAGGTAAGTATATTTTGTTTGCCCAGGATGACTTTTCGTGACGGGACTGCAAGGAGCCCCTGAAATTATGGGAAATAGATAAAAAAGAGCTATGAATTCGACTTTGGATAAACCAAGAACTGCCGTTTTTTACAAAACAAATCTTGTTCTAACCAAACATCGAATCCAAATAACAACTTTCCTCTATTTAGCATAGTTTCGATATTCGCCCTGCACTGCCATCTCGAAAACTGACCCTGGACATACCATAAGGTAACGCCGGTAAACTTACCTTGATGTACAGCCTCCACCACTGCCAATTCCTCAACTTGAGGTACGCAGCACAGTTCCTTTGAATGATCCTGATAGCATTGAGCTGTTGCAGTCTCTTCTGGTAGTTCCTCCTCGCAAGGTAGCCTCGGCAGAACGCTTGGAAGTTGACTATCAAGTCAGTGATCTTGTAGTCCCGTTCCTCCTCAAGATGTGCCAGAACACCAGCCCGGAAGAAGATCTTGGACTGACCGACGCGGTACAGATTATGATCCAACTCTAGAGCCTCGATCATCTGCTCACAAGCCTTCTTTCCATCCATGAAACCTTTCGGAATGATGTTCGGAGTCAGCAGCTCATAGCGCTGTCTGAACTCCTGGAAGGGAATACGGTTGGGGAAACCTTGTCTGCAGATCCTGATACCTTCGAGCACACCGTTGCAACGTAACTGGTCGAGCACTAGAGGCGCCTCGATCTTTCCAGCCTTCTTCTCATGGTTGGGAATGATACACCTTACGAAGTTCGGGTTAGTGTTCCTGAGCGTTGCCATCAGTTTGGTCAGCTGTTCCTTGTATAGCTGAGAGACTGTTCTGAACATGCCCTTGCGGGTCCTGGCGCCGAATTGCGTGTCGGTCATGGCCTGCTGCGCCATGCCCACTATCTCGGCGTCCTTCCAGATGTGACACACGAACGGATCCTGTGACGACTGGAGCAGCTGGACGACGTTCTCGTTCAGGGGATCCATGTTCTTCATTAACCATTTCTCTGCGGAATAGTCTACTTTGCCTGCGTAGTGGATGATTGCGAAGTCGGCAACACCACGGAAGTCAGTCTTCATAAACTTGGGGTGGACGGAATGAGCGGAGACGAGCTTCTCGACGAACGTCTTATCAGTAGCCTTGGGGAACCAGCACTCCTCGTCCAACAGCGCCATGATACCCATGGGTTTGTCGATCAAATCGATGGTCGGTTGCAAATCGAGACCGAAATCAATGAACTTCCACTCGATACCTTCGCGCTGGTACTCTTCCTGTTCGAGGATGAACATGGTGTGGTTGAAGAGTTGCTGAAGCTTCTCGTTGGTGTAGTTGATGCACAGCTGTTCGAAGGAGTTGAGTTCGAAGATTTCGAAACCGGCCATATCGAGAATGCCGATGAAGGAAGCCCCTTGTCTCTTGGTCCTGTCGAGGGAGCGGTTGATCCTGTTGACGAGCCATCTGAACAAGCGCTCGTAGCAAGCCTTGCCGATGGCTTCCACGGAGAACTCTACCTGCTCCTTAGTCTGTGCTTTCGTGACGAAGTCGCGACCCACTTTGATTCTGGGCTTGAGGAATGCCTTTGTCATTTCTGTGACTGAAAGACCTGGAACACAGATATTTCTCGTTAGATCTTCAACACAGCACCAATATTCCCTAACAAGTTCACAATAACTTACCAAGTAAATGTGCGATCTTCTGCGCAACCGTGTTATCAGGCAACGTGGCCTGATCCGAGTTCCTCTCTTGCTTGAACTGCATTGAACCGAAGAGGAGCACCGCGGACACTATCCTGAAGATCGAGTTGAAGTCTTCGTTGTTCATGCCCATAATATTCATGGACTTGATGGTCGCCTGGAACTCAGCGGCATCATCAATACCGGGGACAGGTAAAGCAGCATTTGACAAGAATGGGTAACTCTTGGGGTCCTCTAGAATGTATTCAGCTCTCTGCTGCGTCGTCGCTCCGGCTAGGAGCTGGTAGAATATGTGGAATGTCCTTTCGTCTTTCGCTTGTCTGATCGCTCTTGATTTCTCAAGTAAGTACGTTTCGATGTTCGCGCCCGCTATGAAGCCTGACGCGTCGAAGTTTATTCTTATGAATTTACCCTGGAATCATGAAAAAAAAACATTATAGTTGATAATAAGGAATAATATTTGGAATTAAATGTTTTTGGCGAAAAACGTTCAAGAAACTCCGTGGACACTTTTTTAAATCAGTGCATTGTGCCAGTTAATCTGTGATTGTGCATAGGTTTATATGTCACCGGATAATTGCAAACTACGTAAGATCACAAAATTACGTAGTGCCTACGTTAGTAGATAATCTTACAGCGTTTGCCATTTTTCCGGTGGCATAAATAAAATGGTTGATGAGTTGGTAGTATACTTACAAATCTTGAAGAATTGTCGTTTTTAACAGTCTTGGCGTTACCGAAGGCTTCTAGAATAGGGTTAGCTTGTAACAGCTGTTGTTCCAGTTCGCCCTATAAGAGAAAAAACATATTATTAATCCGAATAAATAGGTAAATAATGAGTCTCATGCTGATGGGATGATGTTTTTAATGAAAACAAGCTTTTAGTAATGTTAATAGGTAGATTCAAACTGAATGGCAATTGGCTATTTGCTTTTTTGCTGCGTAGTACCCCCGATGACAAACGAATTGTTGTTCCCAGCCGCCATTAGGTTTGATTCTACCTGTACCAAAGACGGTAAGTAAAGACATTCACATTACAGGGAATCTTAGTAACAGCTTTAGTTATTAAACTTGAAACAAATCCAGGTATAAAACTTTGTAAAGTCAATTAATATGCTACAATCGAGTTGTTCCAAGTTTCACAAACATTTATACAGAAGAATATTCAAGCATTGATTTTATTAAGGTATTGAGCAAAGTTAATAAACTAAGGTTTTAGCGTTCCATTACCTCGAATGTAGGTCCGTTTGTCTACGTAGGAGTTAGCAGCGTGAAACGAAACGTTACAGGTTAATGATACAGGGTTAGTAGGGTACAACAAGTTAGCAACATCACAACATTTATATCTAACATTCAAATTGAAATAAACCTCCTTGCTGTCATGATTACAAGTGCAACGTGTTGCATGTCTTGTTACAAGGTGTGTTGCAGCAACGTGTCTCGCAACGCACCTTGTAACAATAGAAATCCAAACAATTAATTAGCTTTTGAGGCATGTTTATGGACATATACACACTTTAAAACAACATTTAACAAGTTTTCTACACAACTTCTTTACGACAAACAACAAAGAGGTATATTTACGATTTCCCATGAAAATCGTCCATTGTAATGTCAGTAAATGACAAAGTTATGAACACACAGCACATGATGGAAGTAAAGCTTTTTATATATTAGGGTGTGGGTTTAAAGTACTATTCTAAACAAGTCATTACATTAGGAATTTCTAAACATAAATAATATGTAATTATTTTGTTAGTGAAGTGATTTCATTAATGATAAAATAAAATGAGGTGATATTTTGTGAACCAAATTAAAATAAATACATAAAACACAGTTCTATGAAATTCCGTCAAACTATAAAATATAACATAGGGGGCTTTGTGATATTTTTGTATTTCACCTACAAAAATAGTTCAATATACATACATAAACTCACACCTTTTTTAGGGTATAACCGTAGGAAGAAACTAGCAATATAAAAACATAATAATAAATAAACGAAGGTAATATACAGGGTAACAATGCAAGCTTGCAAGCTTCATTTTTCAACCATATGACAGCAATTTTTTTCACATTTATAAACATGCTTTCAGCGTGAAAGAGAAATAATGAAGACCAAAAAAAACATATTTCATGATCTTTTTATGTCAACCATTGGAAAAAGCACCCATAAGGTAAATTGTGGTAAATTATTCTCAACGAATATTTGTAAGTAGATAAATAAATAATGATGTTTTATATTATTGTTTTCTGTAAATAAGCTGCAAAATACTGTAGTTTTTGTTCCTAGGAAACAAATCAATTTATATTTTAATAAATTTTGCTTATTTTAGCTTCAATGGTATAAAAATAAACGAGAATAATATACCACACCAAAAATGATAACTCCAACACACTCAGCAGGTGATTAGTTGATTTTAATCCCATTATTTGGTATTATTATTCGTTGACTTACTATAATCAACTGTGGCGTCGGCCCCTGTTGTTGACGAATCGATATCCAGCATCACGAAAGAGAGGGGAAAATAAAAAATATACATCAGTGTGTTGTAGAGGATAAAGATTTGCTTTAAGGGTGTTGCCAGAAAAAACATAAGCTAAGATTGTGTGTTGTGCTTGATATGTTGTACCGCTGCTGGGTAAAGGCCTCCCTTACGTCTTTAAAATATAAACATCCGAATTGATAACCTCCTTGAAGTCGGTTAAAAAAGAGTGGATCATTCCCGAGGTGTCAAGATTGACCCGCCAAATGCGCTTAGGTCTGCCGCGCTCTCGTCGAACGTTCTACGGGACCCACAGAAAATATCAATGATGATTTTACCCTTCTGCCCCAAAAGGAGGGTAATATTTTTTTCATGTTTGTCTTTTCTAGCAACACATACATAATTGAACAGTATACAACCGTGTGCTGTACACAATAATACATGCCACCTCCACAACATGCAGGTGTCATACTGGTACATAAAAGATAATATAGCGTACAGTGAACCACGCAAGTTACGCATTTTTACACACGCAGTCCAAGATCTAGCTGTGAAACTTTTGTGCTACATTGTAATAGAAAGAACATGATGCTTTGTAGTACAGTAGAGACTCGATTAACCGGACTATTGTTGTCGTAAGTCATTCGGATAATCGAAAATCCGGTTGTTTGCATTAAGAAGAAAATCTATTTCCAACTTTTGTAAATGTATAACCTTTGTCGCAAGCGTATGTTTAAACTGCAAAGATATTTATTTGTTACTCCAGATAATCGCTTAAATCGAGATCCGGATTATACGGATTCGCAGCTCTCCACTGTAATACAAATATGTAATTAGCATCAATTAGCAAAATAATCGTAATCTAGCAAAAAATCAGTGACCTAGATAATCAATACATACATTTTCGCAATTACAGAATTTATTTCTTGCAGTTTAATACATGTAACGAAGTAAATGCTCAAGAGAAAGTGGCATTAACATTTTATTCTAGCTATTTGTACTGTAAAGAGGCTAGCAGATAACTAGGAACTGGTTCCATTCCTCACCCGAACGCGATAGTCGAACCAGTAGACATGTGAACGCTTAACAATGATAGAACATGGTCATTAATTATTTATAAAAAACATTTCAATTGCAAAAAAAAGGGCCTTGAAACCGAAAATATATCTTTGTAACATGTGACTGGAATTTGTGAAGTCACCCCCGAACTCATAGCGATACTAATAAAGACGTTACAACTCAAAGAATTTAACTATTTACAGGCACTTTTTAAATGTCAAGAAGTCGGTCAGGTAGTCATAAAAATGAAGCTAAATCGTAGTAATGCCGGCAGTGGCACAGTGGATATTGATTCCCAATAATTTCCCCCATTAACGTCTAAATAAAAAATGACACAAACATCCCCCTCAAGCCTACTTAAGTTCAAAACGCAGTATTCAAGTTACTCAATTATTTAACTACTAGTTAAGTTAACCACGCCAGTCCCCGTGTAAGGTATACCTAACCAGCACACAATTACGTAAACTGTAGTTACTGCATTAGTTGACTAAACATTGTTATTTTAGTCGTTACGAGTCGGACTAGGAAAGTAAACTTAGGTTGTGTTTAAGTTTATTTACGACGTGAAAGACTAATTTGTGAAAGTGATTGGAATGTTACTTAATAAGATACTTAGCGATACGACACAGACGAGTCTAAACAAATGATAAATTATTCACTTGCATAAGCTTTTGAATCTGTGTCAACTACTTGTCTTTTGCTCCCCAATCAAAAGAATATAATCTTAAATTTCAAAAATATTTTCTCTCTCCTGGTTCCTTTAGCATCTAAAATGTCATCAAAATTATCTGGAAGTGAGAACTTTCAACTTCATCGTACTTTACTAACATGTTACTACTTTATAAGAATTTTATGCGGACCCCCAACCGCCGAATCTATTTAGGCCAAAACCCTCAGGTTCAATCTATTTTTCAGTTCTTATCCATAACATTATATTTTACACACACACATTAAATTTTTGCATTTTTATTGTATGCGTCAAAAACTCATAATTGGCGAACTACACACTACATCATCACATTCATCACATCATTACTTCAAAACAGAGACAGAGACTCTCTTCTTACAAACTATATCATCAGCAAAACATCTTACCGCGCCAGATCCTTTGGGTTTGGAGGCAGCGACATACGCGAGGTACTGTATCACCTTCTTGGTGTTCTCTGTCTTACCAGCACCTGATTCTCCTGTGCACAGGATGGACTGGTCCTCTCGGTCTATAATAAGAAATAAAGTTGAGTTAGTTGAACAGTTATATGCTTTTTTGGGATGGCTAAGGAAATTTGTTTCAGATGACCTCCCGGGATGGATGCCTTTCGAATAAATTACTGATCAGGTATACTTGCACAGGGACTTGGAACCGGAAAGTATACCAGAAGAAAGAAGAGGCATGTACCTAGCACCTAGGGATTTCAGGTTGAAATATTGATTACTGCTTGGTAAGGTAAAGATACTCTCAAGTTTCGTAGGTGTTTTATAAATGTTAAAGCAGATGATGAAGAAATACCAGACGTTCTCAATGCCAAGGTAAAAGTTTCGAAGTGTATCAAAGTAAACTTCGAAAACAAATGTTGAGAGATGCCATAGATAACTTGTAATTTGTTGACTACGATAGAGCTCCATACTGTTATACTCTAAAAGTCTAAATCAAGACGCAACAATGATGGTAATATTTTCTTTCCGTCTATTGAAAATACTCAATAATAATAACAAACGTATATTTCACAGCTACGATTATGCGTACTGTTATAAATCCGCCGGGTGTGACCGTACGTTGATGATATTTAGGATAAGAGCCGTATTTCATCTGCTACAACTTATGTGCTGATGGTATCAAGATTGAGACAAACTATGGGAACTGGCACTGAAAGGTGCTAAGTTCGTGCAGATTTCTATTGTAGTTTGAGATGAGATATGATTTGTAGAGCAAGAAATATGAACGCATACATTACAGACATCTTGATAGCATCGAAATCTTCTATTACTACTAAATTCTCTCCTAATTTGAATAGAATTTATCAAGGCAATTTAATAATCCAGGGATTTATCAAGGGAATCGTGAGATGGAAACAGTATATTTCTAAATTAGTTCGACAAGTCCTTTGAATATTGTGTAGACATAGAAGACCACACACAATTTGCAGTTTTTTTTATAAAAAATGCATGACATGTAGAGAGAACTTTAATTATTTCGTGAAAATTGTACATTTCCCAGACGGGTTTAATCTACCGACGTAATAGTGGTAGCCGCAAGGCTAGGGAGCAGTGGTTTCAGGACGACCGCGACCCTTTATTAAAATGAATACATTTTGAAGTAGGGGGCGGAATGCCGGCTGACTGTAGCTACACTAGCTACGAACATAATATAAACGTAGCTGCGACCTGTGTAAACTGGTCCTGTGCTTTAATAAAGTAGTCTCGTTTCCAGGGCTTCAACGATAGTGTGGCTTTCGATCAGTGAAATAATTTTGAGGTTCTAATCAGTACTTCCAGAGATTTACACATTTAAGTACATATAATTATAATTTTGTTTTAGATTTATAGTCAGACATTACTCTCTTGACTACACTACCAAGAGCAACCCCAATGATACCCTGTCCAGAATGGTATGCCGAATATGCCCACTGACAATTCGATACTTTAATGCACGTCAGGTGCACCCTGGGCAGACCTACCTACGTCATCATAATTTTAGCCGAAAGACGTCCACTGCTGTACATAGGCCTACCCCAAGCGTCGCTACAGATACCGGTGGTCCTATACTTCTTACACGCAACGGACTCCATCTTCTGAAAGCCCACCCCACCTACCATTATAATATAACTGGCTAGCATTTTATTTAAGCACTTCATGCAAGACGATCGATCTATTTTCGTATGAACTAGACTAGATAATTTTTATCCTACAAGATACACGTGTAAATTAAGACCACACAGATTGAAATCAATCTAACTTCTCTATTGTTATCAAGTAACTTTGTGTGTGAAAAAGGCGTGAACATAAAATACATTCTTACGTCGTTGATAAGAAATTACCAGCTGGAGTTATTACGCAGAACTGTGAAAAATTGTACTTGAGTTGAAATAGCATCATAGTGAACCTACCAACTCAGTAACGGGGTCATACCCCGCTCCCCTCGGTCAGACTGGATGTCAAACTTTAGGGCTTTCGAGTACCCGTAACGACTGTCAGAGATCCACAAATGACGGTTACGACAAACGGTTTAACTTGCTTTCCTAAGCACAGAGGAGTCTCGATAAGCAATGGACGTTCAAGCATCCACGAACCGCAGTCTGCAAACAGTTTAACCTTTGATTGTCCTGTTTCCCTAGTCACAAACAACTCGGATACAAACGCGTACATATCAAACCAAAAACAGTAACACTCGGAATTCATTGTAATAGGTATAACCAGTGGTTATAGTTACACAAATAATTTTCCTTCCTGACCATAACTTCCTGCAACGGATTTGCATTGTATTCTATGGTTGAATTCTGTCGCCATGTCGCATTTAGGCGTTACGAAACGTTTGCTTTGACGTGGGCGTTGCCTGTTACCTGCACACCAGGGATCATTAGTGATGTCGTATATCTAGTAGTGTTGGGACACATACATATTCTAGCTTTCTATATCAATAAAAGAACTGTTGTTATCGGGTCAGTACAGTCGCCAGCACAACAATCTGTCAACTTTAATGAATTTTCAACTTTATCACTACAGCATCAGGTGCAAGGTTGAATGAGAAAATTTGTCAGTTTCGGCTTGTGCTGGCGTCTGTGTAAAAATCAGTTCTTCGTTAAATTATATGAGTAGGTATGTTCTGCCAGGGTTGCGAAATTTGTTCGAAAGAGTCACCGCGGCCCTGGAACGCACAAGGCATAAGGAGGAGCACGGATGGGTTTTATTCAGTAAGTCTCCCTCCCGCTCCACCCAGAGCGGAAGAAGTCACTTGCTGTTTTCCCATCCATAAAAAAACAATGTAAGTATGTACAGACCTGCGAAAATAGAACTCTGCTCTTTGATAATAATTTTCATAATAATTAAGACACAAATACGGGTACACCTAAGCAATATTACTTAAATATCGATACCAGTGTTGGCAAGTACCTACTTTAGCTAGACAAAGATAATTTACTAGGTCGCTCTAATTGTTTAGTAATATCTCTCGATAGGAAATAAATTACGCCGCAGCTGTGAGGGGACAAATAGCTAATAAGAATTTCCTATATTTGGCTTGGGTAAGTGCAAAGACTGCAAGTTTAGTAATTTTGCACATACAACAATGGCATAACTGCCTTGGATAAGATACTAATCAGTTCGACGTACAAAATCGTGGTAGAAACCGGGTATGCTAAGCAGTGAAGCTAGACCGATATAGACATAATCCGAGCTTACTTAACTTGAGAAACCACTTATTTTTTTGAGAGTGGAGAAAAAGCCCTCTCTATCTAACTAAACTGTAGTTAGGATACAACCAGATCAGGGTTGCGGAATTTGTTCGAAAGAGTCATCGCGGGCCTGTAACGCAAAGGGCATTAGGAGGAACACGGATGGGTTGTAGTCAGTAAAAGTCTGGCACTACCATCCGCTCCGCCCAGAGCAGGAGTTATTTGATGATTTCCAAACAAAGATTTTTGAGTTCAGAATGGACTCGAAAATATTTAAAATAAACTTTTCAAAGTACACCGTTCCCCTCACTAGAGTTCAAAGATAAGGGCCGTTCGTCTAATTGTTCTGTAACAGCGCCGATACGGAATGACTAATGGCACAACTGTCGCATACCACTTTATTTCGTACAAGGCGAGAGGTTATTTATTGCGAGAACCTGTATTTTTTCCATTATGGATACTTAAAAGTTGGAAATGTGTCGAAAATTCTAGTTTTAAAACTAAAGTAATGTTGAAGTTAATAATTTACTGTCTTATCCTTGTCACTACAGGGCCAAGCCTTGAGTCGAGTTCGAAACCCAGACACTAGAAAATGCTTGACGAGAAATTTAAAGGAAACAAAGATAAGTGCCAATGAGGCTTCTGATACTCATCATATTATGTAAGTCATGTTCGGAACGCAAAGGGCGTATGGAGGAACACGGATGGGTTTTAGTCAGTAAGATTCCGACACTCCCTCCCACTCCACCCAGAGCGGAAGAAGTCATTTGATGATTTCCAATCCATAAAAAAAACTTAATTACAAAGGTCCACTTGCACAATCCAGGGTTAACTCCAAGTTAGTTGCTAACCCGGAGTCATTATGTATGAAATATGAAATATGAAATATTTGGTTTGTGCGGGCCTAACTTGACAAAACGGTAAGTGCAAGTTGTTTAAAATAAAAAATGACGAGTTTCTTGTACTAGTAGCTTCCATACCAAAATTCATACCATGTGCCCTCTGAGGCAGTGACGAAATACACAGATAATTTTAAATATAAACATAAGACTCTCTTCTGGGATAATCGGGTAAAACTGCATTTAGCTAAACTTACCTTGTAACATAGAACGGTAGGCTGTATCTGTGATGGCGAAGACGTGGGGAGGTACTTCATGCCGCTTTATACCCTTATACCTCTCCATGATCTTCTCCGTGTAGATGGGCAGCCTCTTGTAGGGGTTCACCACTACGCAGAAGAGACCGGAGTATGTCTGTGGGAGAAGAGAGAAGAGTACGTTAGGATTTGTGTGGAATTTGCATCTGTGTTCCCTACGACCGAAGGCGTGTTAGCCTTTAAAGCAAGAGTAAACAGCTAGTTCTGTTAAAATGACACCGAGAAAACTTAGGTAAAGTGAACCGCCATTCCAATGAGGGTTATCGCGCTTGAAATCGCCGCTAGAGGCGCTAGTGTAGCGTGAAGTCTTCTTTGGTTGGCTTTTGACAAAAGTTTATTTACTAAGTTGTAGTTGTGTTTTTTGTAGGTTAGGTGTAGGGTAGGTAGGTAGGTAGCCAGTTGACGGGAGCGAAGCCACGGAGGACAGCTAGTAATAGATATAAAATATATGGGTTCTAAGGTCATTTTAAGACCCTTCAGTCGTAAAAAGCTGCTTACCCGAGGGGTTAAACGCGTGGATGTAGGAAATAGTGGTAAATCTTTACTGCTATAGCCGAATACGACAAATACATAGCCGTTGAAGTAGAATATCTGGGAGTCACGCTAATAGAACGTTTACTTTTAAATAAGATAACTCAAACAGCCAATACGAAAATATGATCCCCCTTCCCAACCTTCTTCAAAGTTTGCCGTGTAAGGAAACGAAGCAGGCTTCGTTTCAAAACGGCAAACTTTTTCATTTCGACCAAGTTTAGAACTTATTAATTAAGAAAGTTACAAAACAGCTACTTATCATCAGAAAATACCTTTTTTGTTCTAAACGACATAAGGTTCTAAATGCCATGAAATTTTCACGGCAGTTGTCACTAGGAAAGAAATAATTCTTCTAATTATTTGGATGAAAAAGTAATTCGATATGGCTATTATAAGGATCGTAAACTCAATTAAACGTGGAGAACGTGTGTTATTTGATGAACAGTTCACTTATTGGGTCGTTTTGAAGATTGTAGTCATCAAGCAACCAGAGGGCTAATTTTTAAGCAACTCTCATATCAGTCGCAGTCTGTCAGTATACATTTCTTGAGCCCCACCCATCTTAGTTTAACATCCAAGCAAGCTTCCTGCGGGACAGGCCTAGCCTAGTGCAAGAAGTCTTTGAAAATATTTTTTGTAAAAGCTTTGATGAAGAAAACCAAACGTTCTTGTACACTTATCAGTATCACACTCTGTAATGTTAGTTATTCTTGTAATCAATTTATTCTAATTCATAAGTTGCTTTGCTGCGAAAAGCTTGCGCGAAAAATTGCGCAAGATTCTACCAGCACGCTTTTTAGAATGGGAGTATCAAAGGGCTACCAAGTCCAACGACATACCGTTAAATCACATCCTGATGTAGAGATACCATTTCCGGATTGTGTAGGAAGAGAAGATGAAATGGTGACTCCACGTGTCAGGAAGGTACTGGTTCCGTACAAAAATTCGCTAGAAACGATGAATCAACCGACACATTACCTCTTTCCCACATAATACTAACAAGCCATATCAATGTCATAACATCACAAGGAAAAACAGAAACGAGAATGAAAGTATCCGCATCCGTAGAAATGGCGGCAAGAACAAGAAGTGCGCAAGACGCAAGAGTGAATCACGCGCACAATCGCGAACATCCGCGCATCTGCGCCCGCGCATAAACTATTGTGTTGTTTCTTATAAGAAAATTGGCTTTTGTTATGTTGGAGTTTTTGCGGTGTCTCGTGTTACATGGAATGTTATGCGATTGTGTATGATGCGTTTTCTTTTTAGTTCCTCTACCTTTTTGTCGTATACATGTCATCATAAATGAGAAAATTCTGACGGTTTCGGGTTCATGGATGACAAGAACTTTTAACTATGGTTGTCGCCAAATAAACTTGCAATAACGGCCCAATGGCCAATGGTCATAGTTAAAAATTAGAATATGGAGTCAACATTTTCTAACATTCTTAATTCCAAAATCGGAAGATCTATCGAGATCCTTTACATTTTCTAGTAATGAACAACCATTCATAATTTTTGTTTTCGGGTACCTATGAAGAGATATAATGGAAAGGTCAATGTCCTTTTTTGCAAATTTATCTGGCGCCAACTATAGTTTATCGTTTGTTTAATTATATGGCTAGTATGTCAAAACTTGCCTTCCTTACTTTCTTTCTACTTCTTGTGTGTCAGATCAAAATCCGTGCGTGTCTGTCAACAGACTCGACCATAATTACAACTGTACCATAATAATACCTGTCTTAATCCCAATTTATCCATATGTAGAGCAACAGGCTAACCCTTCGCTCTAAATAACATTTACTATGCAGTCAATTAAAATCGTCCTTTGCCCACATAATGACATTTTAATACACGAACAGTTGAAATTGCAGTCGACATACAAGTGGCCAGTTAAGAATTCAATCAGACTTGCCCTGCCTACTATCTGTGCAAATGACTTTAACAAAAAACATTAAGTTATTTAGGTCAAGTAGATAGTACTAGAGTACTAGTATATCTCTTAGAGCAAAACAAGTAATTAGTAACAGAATTATAACTTGATGCTAATTGGCCGGATCGTAATATTGACAGAATTGATATGGTAAGATTGATTCCCAAACTTGTTAGGGTTACTGGTTTACTTCTTTAGCGCGTTGAGCACTTTTTGGATGAACAAAAATCATGGAACTCGCGTCATCGTTATTGAACGCTTTCCATGAGCTATAAGTAAAGGTATATAAATGTACTTTTTGGGTGAAAAAAAGCGTGAAACTCGCGTCATTGTCACCGCACGCTTCCCAGCACGCACAGACAATACAATATTACTTTGTTTTCATTTCTATCGGTAGTCCCCAAAGACTGTCATAGTTTTTTTTTTGGCCACTAGCAGATCTAGCACGCTAGGGCTATCAACTGCTAAACCGGACTATCCTGTGGTGACCTCAAATGAATTTAAGGCCCAGCCAGGCCTAAGGCCCCCAGCCAGGGCTAAGGCCCCCAGCCAGGGCTAGTTTACGATTAGAAGGTTAGGTTTATTTATAGTCGGAAGAATAACTTAAAATACTGGTAGGCAGAGGAACCGGTGGCTAAATAATAACAGCCGCACCGGGTCGATCTTCAAGGTTAAGCAACGCTTGCCGAGGTCGGTCTGTGGATGGTTGACCGTCTTAACATACCGAGACTATTCCCTGCCTGGGGAAGCACGTTAAGCTGTTGGTCCCGGCTGTCAATGATAGAGATAGATCTTTGGCAGTCGTTACGGATTGTCAGAAGCCAGAAAATCTGACTCCAGTCTTGCCAAGAAATACCGTGTTACCCAGTTAATGGGGTTGTGGTTATTCAGTTTTAGACACACAGTTTCGCCAACCATATCAACCGAACATTGTAGGTAACATCGGCAACATCAAAGATACGTTATCAATAGTATATCAATCAATTTACGACGTGACCCGCGTCTACTGCGCAGGAGCATTATGTTGTTTGTGTTAACACCTGACCTAGTGGATGATCTATGGATCGATAAGTAACGGCTGAGTCTATAAAATATGACAGCACTTCTGAGGTTTTATCATTCTGCCTAGCCTTTACCGAATCATGTTTTTTTTAATAATGGAAAATCATAAAATTACTTCTGCTCTGGGCGGAGCGGAAGGGAGTGTCGGACTTTTTCTGACTAAAACCCATCCGTGTTCCTCCAAATGCCCTTTGCGTTCCAGGGCCGCGGTGACTCTTTTGAACAAATTTTTTTAAAAATTTGTTCAAAAGAGTCACCGCGGCCCATATGGCAGCATAGTAGTACTATGCTGACATCTCTTTGAGGCGCGCGTGGAACACAACGCGCCATCGACCCGGGCCTGATTCCTTTCGGACGGCGAGCCACCTATCACTCGCCGTCCGCAGGTTCTTCCCAACTATGCTGGGATGACCGGAAACCAGTAAAATACTGGAGATACAAGGAGTGACTGACCACCACAACCCTATAACTGGGTAGTACGACACCTCTTGGCAAAGACTGGTGTCAGATTTTCGGCCTTTCGTCTACCCATCCGCCAAAGATCTTGAAATTATAGCAGGCACCAACAGATTAACGTGCTTTCCGAAGCACGGAAGGGTCTTGATATGTAATAGATGATCAACCATTGAAAGGCCGACCTCGACGGGGCTTGCTTAACCTTATGGATAGCTTCCGTTCGGCAGTTATGAATTAGCCACGAAAAACAGGACAGGTAGGAACTCTTCCTAGCTGATGATCTATGTATCGATAAGCTACAGCTGATTCTATAAAATGTGAGAGCACTTCTGAGTAGTGTCGTGGTTGGTGTCCATGTTCTATGAAAGTGTAGTATACGTTTACATTGCTGTGTGCGCTGAATTCTAATAGGATAACCTAGCATTTACGAGTAGCGTTCACGGTTTGTCATCACGTTTTTGTTAATACCATGCTTGGTCTTTCACCACCAGATGATTTGGTCTTTCAGGTTTCTTTCTTCAATACTTTCGTCAAAAGCTTTAAGAAATTGGGTAAGCAGTAAGTTCATAATATATTGCGTGAAGTTGTAAACTCATTTTTCTCAATTAGACTCGGATAAATTGGAAACTATTGAATTTGGATGAGATTATTGTATTTAAAATGGTCTGTTCACAATATATCGAGAGTTTTTATCTAATAAAGATTCATTACAATCTTATGGAGTTTGCAATTGTCTGGTGAAATGTCTTTCGCTTCAGTTTGTCCTTTCCGTTCTAGTTTATTTCCTGCATTTTTTTTACATATATATGGAATAGGTACATAATCATGAAATAATTGATTTATTTATTTAAAGTTTATATACAATAGTGGTACATGGGCAGACTTGCAACAAGGCATTCTCTACCAGTCAACCTGGTGGCCTGATATCGTCAACATCTATAAGTATTTAATCTTAATCCAAATCTTTTCCGACGTGTAGATTTCAATAATGAGGGTTAACTAAAGATTTTTTCATTTAACGATATTCATCCGGATTGTAAACGCATTAGTAAACCTACAACGACGCTAATTAAAGTAACATTAACGATAATGCAATACACTTTGAACGTAAAAGATAAATCCAATTATAATATTGATTTAATGGCTAACTGTTGTATTTGATTAGTAATGCGTTTTATAAGTCTACTAATTTACTCTTTGTTTTAAGAATGATAAAAATGTTTGAACTTTTGATACCAACTTGAATAGTACCACAGGGCCAATATCCTACTAATTTTCAACCAACATTGGCATCTCAATCACAAACTGTCAAAAAAGCTTTAAATTCCATACATTTTTGACAGATTGCGAATGCGAACGTTTGCTTAAAAATAGTAGAATCGGCACTCCAGTTCAATAAATTAACAAACAGGGAATGATTTGTGTCATAGATATGTAGATCGAGTGTTTATACTTTATTTTACACCAAAAATAGTAACACAACTCTATGAGCGGTTGGCACAGTGGTTGAGTGATTGACTGCTGCGCTGCGTGTCGCAGGTTCGATTCTCGCACGGAACAAATATTTGTACGGCCTACAGATAGTTGTTTCGGGTCTGGCTGTTTGTGTATGTGAGTTTATATGTTTGTGAACGCCACCACGATACAGGAGAAATTCCTAGTGTGGGGGAACGTTTAAAAAAAAATAGGGGCAGGGGGGCTGGTAATCGAAAACGTCGCTTACAGTAAATTGTGTGGTTTAAAGTCAAGGTTCACACCTCTGGAAGGTATACACAAGTACAAGGTGTAATTTTAAAGGTCAGCTTCATCTATTTTGTCAAGCAAAAATATCAGATCATGTCAGAGATAAAAACCACATTCTCTCTAATAAACTTAAACGTTTCCAAAGCGATCGTTAGGTAAACTATTTAAAATATATTAAAAAAAGATAACAGGCAAGTTCTAAACAACAGGAAATTTAGAAGATAACGCTGTACCTGTTTACAATCCTATAATAACGACATTTGTATGCAAAACAATGTGCTTTTGATAATTTTAACTGGTGGTTTTTTTCCTTCGATTCTATTTTGTTTGTTTGTTTGTTGTCATTGGAAAATAGAAAGTTTAAAAATATGTTCGCGAGTTTTTTTTTATTATTATTGATAGGCACGCGCTTGACCACTATCTCACTTGATGGTAAGCGATGATGTGGCCGTTAAAGGTAATTTGCATTTTAACTTAAGTATACTGAGATAGTATACTGAGGGGTTTCACTTCCAAAAATAATTTCTAAGTGCACCGTCAAGGAACTGTATTCTATTTTTTTATTATGTCTGATTTCAGAAATAAAAAGATTTTTTACACCAAAACCTACGGAAGATTTTAAAATATTTGCGCCGTTCTAGATAGGTTGATCCTTGCTAAAGCTGTTCTCCTTCAGGCAGTGGTAGTTCTGGTCAATAGCACACACACATAGGCCTCTCCTAATGCACACCATTCAACTCGATTTCCGGAAACTCTCATCCATCTGCTACCAGCCACCCACCCTGCGAAGATAGTCGCTCCACCTAGCCTGAGGGCTAGGCCACCTTACGTTTGCCGATTCGCGGTCTCCAAGAACTCGTCTACCCCAACGGTCATCGATTCTACGGCTAATATGGCCGACCTATTGCCACTTCAGCTTACTTATTCTGTGAGCTATGTCGACAACTTTGGTTCCGCTGATTAATGATAGGTGATATTGTTAAATGTTTGGTGACTTGCGAAAAGACTTAATAAGACTTTTTTTTTATTGAATAATGACTTAGTTCTTGACCCCGATCACGCTTGGTGGAAAGGGATGGATAAGGTCTACAATGGAGCGAGCGTGCGTGTGTACTCCCATGCGTCGAAGAAACACAGCAGGCTGCTTGACGTCGGACTCCGGTGGCAGGGTGGTCGCGAAATAGGCGGGCGTTAGCCCTACCACCGCAAGGGAAGGATTAGCCAGTCTCATAAAGTGAGACTGTCCAGGATGCGCCTAGCGCTCTGTTCAGTTGAGTGCCTGATGGAACAAATTGCGTTAGGAGGAGGAGGCTCCTCCATGCATCCCACGCACTTTTTACGTTTTTCTTTGTGTTTTTAAATTTGTCAATTAATCAGTGTAATTGGCTTCCTATCGTTCTAATTATATTAATTAAATCAGTTTAAAATGTCAATGGGACTATGTGGCTAGCGTTCGTGGATCTTCTTCGATATACAGTAGTGGTATGACAATACGTCGTGGATTAACAGTTCTGGGGCTATAATCTAATCACCGATTATGATAATAAGAAAGAGTGTGCTTGTTTATTGGAATATTTTTCATTCCAACCTTAATTGCGTGTGAAAGAATTTCACATATGAAAGGATTCCGCGAAAGCGTAGAAAATATTTTAGCTCAGGGTCTGAAGATAGATTTTTCAAGTGCGTTTACTATAACTTTAAAATAATATAGTTTCATGATGACGCCAGGTTTGGAATTCCGCACAAAGAATTCCGAAGGCTCTGTCAGTCCTACCACGTGTATTGGCGATGACCTCATATAAAAAGGCATTTCGCTCCGGAATTCCAGATGGAATTTCGCGACAATAGAACTGGCTATTCGGTACACAGCACCCTACAATTTAAACGGGTTCTAGTGCACAGATAGTTCTAGTTCTAATCTTTTAAAAAACCTATTCAAATTAAAAAAAAAAAACATTTTTTACATTGATATGTATACATTTCGTGACTTGAGCCTCGAAAAACAGTACACCCTTTGTTTTGATGATCAAAGTTGCAAATTATATTAGGACCCAGTATATTCCCTTGGGGGCACTCAACGACATGGTTTAACTCCCCGATCCAATTAAATGGGTTTTCCACACTGGCCAAAAAATTTCGAGTCATTATCCAATCTCTCAAGGTCTGAAACGACCATCTGAACATACTGTGTCATCAACAGCTTGAAGTTTATCTTTAGTCAGCTGTGTATATTCAATTGTGAGGTGTGTCGCAACTTCTCGTTACGAAGGACCACAAAAACTAATACGACACAGTTTCCACGAGACTGCAGCCTTATATGGTCGTGTTCAACGATACCCTTACATGGTACACGCTAATAAATACTTTGGTAATGCGCCAAACGCTTTAAAAGTCTCACTGAATGACATTTTACAAGATCTAAGTGACAAAATGACAGCTAGGTAAGCGTGAATGCAAGAGTTTTTGGGCTGATTTATAGCGTGCTTATAATGCTGTATCCAAGAATCGGTGTGGAGAAAAAAGCAAAGGTACTAACTAATCAAAGCGGCGAATGTGTCTTTCAATTAGTGAGAGCAAAGGCTTAATAAGCAACCATAATTGGCCATGTATAACAGTTACAAGGTGAGGAAGAAAACGTAGGTACTGAACTTTAGCCAGCACTTAAGAGTTATGTTCGTCTGAAGACCGTTAAGAACCCGTCCAAGCAAGACCCAAAACAAGCAACTCGACATTTTCCGACACGACTTGACCCTACATTCTTAATTTGTCGAAAACCGTCGTTACCACCGATGTGTCATCATTAGCTTGAACGCAATCACGGCATGCGCACAATGGGAAGGTGAGTTACAACGTAACGTATGACTCACCACATCGACATTCGGCAAACGAAAATGGCCGCAAATATATTTTATGGACCAGTTTACGAGCACGCTCGAGAAATTCTTTTGTATAAAGCAAAAATCCAAAGATGGAATGATATTTACAGCGATAACCGAGATTGTTGCAGCGAATGAATCTAGATTAGAATCATAATATTTTCAATCAAAACACAGCTATTATTTCGAACCAATCTCCGCATAAAGTAGTATTGGAGACAAGGCTAACTGTGGTAATTTGAAAAACCACAGACAATTCGAAGGCTCAACGTAACACGAACTTCTATTTAAACTGAGTGCAAAAGGATCAGAAACCCGTCAATTAAAAAACTTTCAGATCAAAATACCAGACAACACCACGTCTAAGCTACATATTGCCATTAATAAAATTCTTGAACGCGACAATAATAATAAATTCATAAAATATATTAGCAGATAATGATCATTGTTCCAAGAAGTGGTCATGACCTTGGAATACCACTATAACGAAGTTAATAAGCACCATCAAGGCTGCTACAAGGCATTTTAATGGAAGACGACACTGGACAAATTGATGGTTCTCCGCTAATTAATATTGAACAACGGCGTCCAAAATGCAAAACGAACTAAAATGGTTGACTGAAGGTCATGAAATGCAAAGGTGGCGACGATACATCCTTGTACTATCCAGGTCAATTGCCAGGATGCGTTTTGCATCAAGTTAATGGCGAAGGGTCGTTTGCAATTGAAAAAAAAATCGTTGATAGTGAGTAACTAGGTGCAAGATACATTGTGAAGTTGAGACACTGTCTTATGTAAATTGAACTAGAAGAACCTAATCAAATGTAAAAACTCTAAAGTCTTTCTTCAAATGTGAAAAATCCTACAAGTATATCTTCCTTTAGCTAGTTCCACATTAGAAATGCCTATAAATAAACTGACCGTTAGTCATATAAGCGATCCAGTACTCCCACATATAAATGAAACTATTCAATCACGAAAATAAATAATGATACATTTACAATAAACGAATATTGATCCAATAACGTTATCTCTCCGCTCACAATCCTGAGTCATGCGCCGAACGATAGCTGGGCCTGCGCATCTGTACAAACGGTAGGCAAGGCCGTGCGAGGCCGCCTTTTAATTACTGCACTGCTAACTACGATCGTATTATCTCTTATTAGAATGTAGACATGATTATAGCTTTTACAAAGCTATCTGCTATGAGATCCGCTAGTTATTATAATGATGGTACTACTAATGTCTTATCATCTAAATATGTGTGAGGAAGGCGAAAGAAAAGACGCATGAATTGCGGGAAATGGCATGAAATAAAAAGGAGTATTACATAGGGTGACGGTTGACAGAAGAGAATGGAAGAAGAAAACGTGATGTGCCGACCCTAAGCAACGCAAGACAACGACGGAAAGATGATGTAGATCAGTACGGATTTTCTTTTGAGTTGCAATTTCGAATACAACGGATGTTTTTACTGGCACATTAAATTAAAGCAAAATCATACTTTGTCCGAGACCGGACGATCAAACTTAGGACTTCAAGATCAATGATCCAAATGCAGCAGCCATTACAGCAGAATGTATAAGACTTATAATTACACTTATTGCAGCTAGTGTGTTAGAATGCACAGTAATTATAAATATTAACCATTCAGTGGGATCCTTTATTGGAGTAATGAATGGCGTATTGAGATGTTAAGTTATAATTGGTTTGACTAATCAACATTAAAACTTGGTTATTGCTCCAACCTTTTAGAGATTATGGTATCTTTCGGACGGCTTAAGATGGTATTTGAATTCTTTGCTACACTAACTTTTTCATTGCTGAGTAGTTTATCAAGCTTGTCACTTGAATTCAATTCTTCGCGAAAATACAATAGGACAGTATTTTTTATATTATCAGTAACAGTCTCATTAAAATTCGCTGCTATCGTAATTTCCACCAATCGAATGTCAACTTCAATTCCGAAGACGACATAATTAACCAGCGCATTAGTACAACAGTGACGACGGTTATCCTTATCTAACGCCCACATTACCTTACCATCACGCCAAAAGCATCCTTACCACCTTCAAATTCTTCAAAATTCTAGTTTACTTTTGCATATACGTGTGTGACTAAATATGTAAACAGTGGATGAGTCATGGCTAACAGACGTGTTATGGTGAAACGTTTAGATCACGTATGTACGTGACTTGAAGGTCTCCTTATATGGTCATTCAAGTGTTTTGATATATAAGTCGTCTGTAGTTATTATTAAAATAAAACGATGAGTGATGGAGTAAATATTGAAGACTTAAAGATGGAGGGCGAGCCTATAACAAACACTATTTAAGATTTTACTTTTATACACTTCCTAAATTTTTCCCATTGCCAGGGTCAGCTTAACTTATAGAGATTCTTATTCCACTTTATTATTATCCAAGATCTCGATGTTATTTTGTACTTTTGTTGCGTTTATCACTTCTCATTGCAGCTTTTTCCTCTTTAACTTTATAAATTTCGGCAAAAAAAAACAAGTTAAGACATCAATCTAATCTGATCGTAGCTCCGTATACGTCTGACGGCTAATCACTATTAACGTTATGCAAATCAATGCTCTCCATTTCAAACAGTGAGCTTTTAATATAAATCACCCAAATAGTGCTGCCGATAAAGGAGGCATGTAGGCGAAGTAGCTATTGTTTGTTCTTAACGATACTGCCTCCAATGAGCCTAGATCGAGATTAGATATAGCAATTTGTTTGAAGATAACAACCTGTCCGGCCCCGGCGACACACTGGTGTGTCGCGAATTAATCGCGAATTTAATGTTTATTTACATATACATAAGATTTACTTTATATTAGGGAATTTTCACATGTTGGGCCCGAGTGGTTAAGATTGTCTAGCGGTACTTTGAAAAGGCTTTGCTATTAAATTTATTGATTTAATTGGAAGTCTAGATGTCTCAAGCTAGAGTCTGATGATAAACTTCATACAGAGCGCACAGTAAATTTTCAAGCAATTTTGATCATTAACTTCTCTTCAAAGCAAATGTTTGTTTTAACATGTGGCACTAAATAGAAAAATCCTTCAATATTTACCTGTTGCATATTTCCTTTATCTTTTTGAATAATTCATACCAGCAAGGAAAATCTATCTTCCGTTTCTAGGTCAACTAACATGCCATATTTATTTACCATCTACTTCCCAGTACTCTTTATCGATGACTAAGCTTTACGTAACAGAAGGCTTATCAGAGGAAGGAGCACTGAGCATTATTCACTATTATAAAAAAAAAATTTCAACAATTACAATTAGCGTTGATAATTAGTTTATTATCGGAGGAATGGCGGGGGTCGTTCAACTGCGCGTGCGCAGGATATAGGCTCGTTTCGTATCGTGGCATCCGTTGCGATATAAGTGCGTTTTGTTCTTGTGATGTGCTCTTGTTTTTGTTGACATGAGGATGGGTCAATTGTGGACCGTTTATAATGCGTTGAAATGTCTGTGTTACAAGGAACAAGCATTTCGAATAGAGGCGGTTTTCATGTGTAACTCTGGTTACGTTCTAATCTTGACATGTGTGTCACGGTGTCTCAAAAACATACACCGAACGCATTAAAAGTTGCGAAAGACGTATGTACGATCTCACCCAGTTGTTGGCATCATAAATAAATAGTACATCAATCATTTGGGCCGTTGGGCCGTCCGGTCCTGATTCAAGGTCTGTTTGTGCGCCCTGGAAGGCCTGATGTAACGCTCAGTAATAAAATATCGATATATTTTCATTCCGTGAACATTAATATTACAGCTTGTTGTTTTTTAACAGTTGCAAAAGGATTGTTGAAAAGGGCTTTGATAGGATCAGTATTAAAAACGTTAAGGCTCATGTTTTTAGGTTACGCCTACAGTTTTATTCCCAAAATGGCAGGTGGCGTCTGTCTGTCGCACACATGGTTGCTACACAGGCTTACACAATGGGCCATCATCAAGTCAACAACTCTAATATTCATTGGCACATTTTAGCAGGTCCAAATCCGCAACCTTCAATAGACACAAGTCAGCTATATTTTCCATAGTAGGAGACTGCAGGTCAAAGTATGTAGAGTACTGATTAATAGTGAAAGATTACTTCGATATCAGCTGCTTTATTATCATATCTCTGCCCTTTGGCTCTGCGAGTGCACTGCGATAAGTAATAGATAGGTACTATGCGTACCTCACGTACACTGCAACTAAATGGAATTTTATTTGAAAAGCTTTGAGGTTTAGGCTTCCTGATCGCATTTACTTTATGCAATTGAGTAGTCTCTACATCAGGACAGTATTATTACGACGAGTAGTTTTCTGAATCCTTTATAATAATTCGACATAGTGATTTCGCAAGTCTAACGCTTTCGTTAGACTTGCGAAATCACTATGTCGAATTCGAAGACCTTTGTCTTGTGATGAATTTCAACAATCAACAATCAGATGAATGCAGATCGATCAAAGAGATTTTCCAAAATGAACAGACAGATGCGGTGCTTCTAGTCAAGGGAAGATAAGTACAAGACGAGAAGATGAGAGAAGATCTGATTAAAGTTAGGACTTGAATGAACTACGATTAATGACAAAATTGTTTACAGCGTTCAGAGTCAGCCTTCAAACAAACATAGTATGTGTAGTGGATCAAGACTGGATTAAGGATGACGTGATCGCGTTTGTGCTGACGTCAGATCATATCCCACGGTAGCATTTGTATTTGTAATTCGTTAGCTGAATGGTTCAATGGACAATGTGGATGACCTTCTCGAGATGTTAGAAGGTCGACAAGCAAAACTTGCAAGTTTGTGGGAAGGTGTGAAAAACGGAAAAGCGGAAGACATTTTGGAGGTGTGAAAAGAAATGAGTCAGCGCACCATCTTTTATTTTAAAAGTTGTGAACCTGGAGATTGTTATACAGGTCCCCAACCCAGTCAGGACTCCAGCTATCACCAATGTACGAAACAAAAATACTATCTTTTTCCATGGCAACAATGGCATTCAAAGAATTTTATATCATATAGATCACCATGCCATCGATATCTTATAACCAAAAGTAGTGGTAGTAGTAAACTATTTTCAAGAACGATTAACGTAGACGCTTTTGGTGTTATCATAGTATTTAATATGGAAATAACTACGAAGCTAGTTCACTAACTAATGCTAAGAGTATTGGTACACATTATCATTTATTACTAAAGTATGGCCACATATTTCAGCTAGATACTCGAATGACAAATTATTGCTGCATCCACTTTACTAATTAACAACCTCATTTTATTAATAGATAGGTGCGGCTAACAAGGTGAAAGCCCGGAAATGAATGACAACAATGTGACCAGTGAAGAAATACTATACGACATGGTTGTAATACTCGTATTAATAGAAAAACATTTAATGTTTGAACTCATACGACATCACGCAGAGATCCTAAATATAAAAACAAACAAAGGATTATTTCTTGACAGACGTATCAATAAGTACAATAAACAGCTTCTAAACTTAAACAAAACCCTTTCAAAAGGACACGAGAGGACAAAAGTTCAATAGTACCACCAACTTGAACATTGACTTTCTCAAAGCCTATAATCTCGGTGTCGGGCCGAGTTCGGGGGGCAATGCACCTGCAGCCAGGGCCGAGGGGGGTGCCACCACCTGCCGTTTCGTTGTAGATATTCGGAGACATTTCAATATTTAACTGGATTTGTATCCTATGGCTTCTTTATTAATTGCAGCACGTCTGACATTGGTAGGTCGAGGCACGTGAACGTATGATTTAGGTCTCGTATTAAATGTAGACAGATTAATAGATTATGAGATTAATAGCTTACATTAGAGTGGTAGGAAGGCTGGACAGGACAGATAAAATGTTAAATTACTGGTTACAAAGAGTAGGCTGTTTGTCGATTTATTACGAACACAGGATAGGAAATGTGATGAGATTCATATTAATAAACATGAAGAATTTTTTGACACCGTGACGACGGGACCTTGTGTTCCTGTATACCAAAAGTTCAACTTCTCACCAAAATGTAATTCTTCTTAAGAACAAACCCGATCTATATAGGTCGTGTACCTGCTATGCATACCTCTTCTTCTCCTCAACAAAAATAAAAACAAATATTATGAATATACAATAAGACTGGAACAACGCCGCGGCATCGCTCGTCGCGCGCCAATTTTCCGGTCTAACGCCGAACCGGTCTGATCGATCAGGGACCCTCTTCATACGCAAGCTATTTTTTATTGTACCGCTTTAATATTAAATCTGATTAAATCTTTACTTGACCTTAGGCGTATGGTTTCTTAAATAATATTTGTTTTTTTTTTTATAGGAACCAAAGAGAAACAGCACACATTGAACATGATATCTTAGCAGCTACAACCACTGTATTTTACATTGCATTTAAGTCGTAAAAGTAACTCCTAAACCTTGATAAGATTTTCTTTTTCGAGGAGGAGAACTTACTTAATGTAAAGATGATGAACTGCTTGATTCGAAAGGAAAACTATAAGAGCAACAGTAACAGACAAATTCAACATATTCTTGCTGCACCCCTCAATCATATAATTCCAAACAATTTCCTTCTGCAGTCTACCTTCCAGCAACTAATTAGCGATCAGCAATAGCAGTCGCACGACAATCGCAACCGTCTAATACAATTAGGTCGGTGTCTTGTCGCCGGCGTCACGTTGTCGCGCGCCAATTTTCCGGTCTGTCGCCGAACCGGTCCGGTAGGGCGTGCCCTTGATGATCTTCCTTTGGTGCAATATCTTATTGAATGCCTTTTATATTAGATTTTTTTGCTACAGCAGTTGCCATATCAGGTGGATATTCTTTGTTAAATCTTTGAAGATTAGTCGATGGCATTTGTTAGAACCAAGTTTTTGTATTAAAGCTTTGGACAATTCGAATCGTATACGAGACACAACAATCGTCTTTGTATCATTTCTTCGAATGCGGGGAATCCCCGCGAGCTTACATTCTTCAGGGGAGCGAACCGACCCCAGCGATTAGATATCAGTTCCAAAATGTTTGTTATTGAACGTGATCTGTCACTAGAGGTGACTGTTGAAGAGACAAGTACCTAAGCTTAGTTTTTACTCTCCTTTCCTGTATTCATAAAAAAGTTGTAATCAATATTTTCGCTAACTTACTGCCAATTTCTCTGTGTTACCACTTAAATTACTTCGTTAATATTTTACGCTTAAAGCGAATAATTACTACAACAGGCATTTAGATAAGATGTTGTTTACACAAGCAATAAATCATCAATATTCCGATGGAATAGATCTCATTAGAATCAATTAAAGGAAATAGGACAGATTAGCATACTGATCAGATAGATAGATTACTCATTTGCGTTCAGTTAGCTTATGCCTGTGGCTTTTTCTAGATAAAAGATGTCTTACTTAGCCAAGTGGCTCCTAGTCCTTAGAGAGGACATAGATATAGAAAACTTCGACATGTTTTAAAGTAATTTTATTCTAGAAGATCGGAGTCTATGTTTCACAACACACAACCGGTGTGAACCGGTTACTTCTAGGAAAGCGTGGACCATTGACGCTTTCCATCAGGTAAGATTCAACGATGAAAAAATACTAACTCACTAAAAAAATTTCAACGTTAGTTAGGAACCTACAATTACATCGCTAATATTACTGTTCTGTACCGGGAACAGAAGATAAAGTTCTGCTAATAGTAGGACAAATAAGGAAAATGGCTTATTTAGCCAGCCTGATACGATCCGTCACGACACGATCTGCACTACTTGCCCGATCAAACACGGTACGTCGCACAGTATATTTTTTGCCCAAAATTTCGGACATGATTTTTTTATTATCTTATATCTTAGGACTTGCGATTATAAATGCGAGACGAGAACACCCGATTGCCTATTTGTTATAAAAGAGAGAAAATTAGTACTTTGAAAAAAAATCTATGGATTCCAGAAAAACCATAGAAACAGTTGTAGCTCAAAAGTTTGATATCTTTTTAAGACTTTACTGATGGTATTGAATAGTGTCTTAAAGTCTTTACGATAGCAAAAAAAAATCAGGCTTTATTTGTTCAAGATAACAGTGTTATGGCTGATTTTGCAAATTTATGTTTTCTTTTTTTTACCCCCATGTTATTACGTATTTGGATTTGTAACTAGGACTGAAATGTTCTTTTTATTTACACTTATGATCTGACAAACAAAGGGATCCTAATTAAGCAGGATCTAAGAATTATTCTAATTCAAACTTTTTTGGTTAGGGTTATCACCTCATAAATTTATTAAACTAAATATTTGAAGTTATTTTTTATGTTGATAAAATTATACAGGAAGACATTTTTATCACATTCTAATAGTTTTTTTAGTGCTAGATGTCATTCAAAAATTTTATTGTTTAAATAAAAAAGGTAGGTAAAATTAAAAAAAAAAAATTGACTCCGTAATTTCAATTTGGATGGTCTCCTAGCTAAACGTAGATCTTGATTGGGGGGGGGGCTAGGCAGCGTGGCGCGCGCGCTCTAGGGATGTGAGATTAATGCAAAAAAATCTATTTAACAAAAATCGATTTTTCTTTATTCAATATTAACCGATTTGATTTTAAAATAAATAATCGATGTAACCCAGCGTAGTTAAGGTGAATGGATGAATGCTCTCACTGCCATTTTGTCGCTAGATGGCGACACATCTACAATTTCGAACATTTTCAATTTTTACACCTAACATAGAAAGTTTTAATAGACAACTTTATTATAGGCGACACCTAGGGCATTACCTTGATTTTTTTTAGATAATCACTATGCTTGTTAACTGCTACCATACAAAGATTACAGCAGAATAAAGATTTAGCCGCATGAATTTACTCTTAACACACACATGCAAAGTAAATAGTAGTAACTTTCGACCCTACTAGATGTCGTTTTATTCAAAAATGGTTGGAAATTAAAATGTCCAGAGGACCAAATTGTTATATTCCAATCTATTTCTTATTAATATAACCTTAGCAATGATTATCATCACGCTATACTTTCGGGAAGCTGAGCAGCTAAAAACCTTGACATAAATAAGGTCGGCTATTTGAAACATTTATCAACCGTACAAATAGACTGTCGGTTTAGAGACTGCCTTTCATTAGGCTTGGTGTGGGTTCAAATCTCAATAGTTGTATTTATTTTTGAATTATTTTTCATCTTTCTTTATCCTTACCAAACCTAATATTTTCAAATATTAATAATAATATAATTATTGGTCTATGCATATTTTTGTTTCTAGGCTCGATATCCTATCGGATTTGGTGGTGAAAAGGTATCCCTTTTCACCATAACAAATTAGGTATTCAGATAAATTATTTTGGGTAATAAACATTGCATGTTACGCTCTAACATCGCAATCAGTAAACATGGGCTCGGCGTACGACTATGCACCGAAACTCACACATCTGTGATCAGTGTCATCACAGTCGCAACCTACTGTTACCGATAGACAAGGATAGAGATAGGAGACGGCGCTGTCGTGCGAGCGAAATCGCGTTAGCTGCCGAATGTTGACGAATGTTTACGATTATGAATGACATGGCATGTGGTAGCGTTAGCAAATAAAATAAAAAACATTAATTATTTTGAGGTACTTAAAAAAAGAAATATTGTTCGCTCGATCGCGCAAGGTTACTAAAGCTTTACTTCTGCCTTTGTTTTCGGACAATAACAAGCCACTTTTGTCTCCTTAATTCATCTTTAGGAAACCTGAATAAAAAAGAGCCTTAAGTATCACCATTATGCATTTATGTATAAATAAATAAAGAATATGGCTGCACATGACGTGCAGTTTGGGAGTTACGAGGAAGCCTTGAAATCATAACCGTTTGCTTTGCCACAGTCGCGTAATAAAGATAACTAAATATAGTGAAGTAGTGATTCTGCACTAACAATTAGGTACTAAAAACTAGACTTTGTCTTATAAAATATTTTTTTTTAAATAAGTACCTGTTGCGTAAAACATAACTGTTATCAATTATTAATAAAATTGACTTGAATTTAAATAATCATGGTTGGTAAAACAATAATAATAAAAAACTATTAATATGTTTGAAGAAATTTGTGTTGCTAACCTTACGTAACCTCGTTCTGATACTAGTCGTCGCGCGCGTTGTTTACAAAATCTCTCAACAACTCGCGAATTGTGCGTATCGTGTCTCTCACGCATGTTTTTAATATCTATCTCGCTCTCACAAACATGGCGAAGCAAACGATAAAATATTTTTGTTATTTTCAACAAATTAACATTTTTGGCTGTATTTACGAGTGGTGTGTCTTATTTTTATTCCTAGTATTATTAAAACACTGTTGAGCTGCAAAGATTAAAGATTTTATTAGGTACAGATTTTTGGTTTCCTATGTTTAGGTAGGTACTACTTGATACAGAAAGTCAAGTGAAGTCAATTTTTTTTCAAGTCTATGCAGTGAAGGTAGTTCAATTTACACGATAATTAGTAATAAGTACTACTAATTAATAACAATTTCCGAGATACTGATAAAAGCTAACATGTGGGTAGAACTAGGTAAGTATATTTATTCATAGTACCTACCTAAACAAAAAATCTCTAATAAAATTCTTTGCCTTAAAAATCTAGAAAAAATATAGGTATGTTTAGGTATCAAATAGGTACTAAATTTTTGTAAAGGCGAATTGAAATTTTTGAGCCTTTACGTGGAGATCCTAAATGTCGGCAGTCCATCCTGACATCAGAATGACTGCCCATTTTTTAAATTCATTTTCTCAGTTATTAATTAGGTACCAATTATTTAAACAAAGGTATCAAATAGTAGCAAATAGGTATTAGATCTTAGTAATATTTTTAAGCTGATCAGTCATTTTGGCCAATCATTCTGAAGGTCACATCAATGATTTTCCGTGCGCGACTGAGTGCCAATTACGGGCAATCACTTAGTTGAGTAGGACCGCTTGCTGTGACTAAGTCCCGTATCTAATGGTAATAAAGGTATATTGTACCTACACAGGTTGTTGTAATGTGACTGAACCTAAATAGTACCTAACGTGTAAATAAATTGTGACGTGTAGGTACTAAATAAATAAAAGATTATTTATGCAATTATTCGTCGCGATCTAAGAATGTTTTCTTTAGGTGATACAGTCGTAACATTCAGTGATTAGTGTAATTACTGGCGTTCTTTGGTGGAATGGTTTTAGATGGCAAAGCAAAGGGTTGTTATCAGCTTAGAATATCTTGGTATTAGTTGGTTAGAGTAGGTACCTACCTATGTAAGTACTCGTATGTGTCACCGGATAATTCCAAACATCGTAAGATTGTAATAAATGTTGTTTATGTTTTAGACTATAATCTATGATTATGTTGAGAACAGATAATGGATTGTGGAGGTCTGGTAGGCAGCCGCACCACGTAAAATACTGGTATTCAGCTGAATCCGGTTTGACTGGAAGCCAACCCCAGTAGGTATAGTTGGGAAAGGGCTAGGCAGATGATGTGTTGAGAAGAAATAATTTCGAATACACTGAATCACACCCAAATTCAATAGTTTACAATACTTGTCTTATCTAGAAGAAATTATAAGTAAGTAGGTACTTGTAAATATACAATCTTACGCGACTTATAATATTACAATCATGCGATACAAATGCAAAAAAATACATCATCTGTGAAAATGTCAACTGTGTAGCTATCACGGTCCGTGAAATACAGTCTGGTGACAGACAGAGACGGACAGACAGACATACGGACCGACAGACGGACGACCATTGCGTAGGTAGCTAGGAAAAAAATAGGTAAGTTTGCCTACGCTGATCGCCTGATTTAGGTATAGGTACCCTAAGTATACCTACATGAACTTCTTTTCTCTGATTTGATTCAACCCAAATTAACCAATGAATTAGTACTTAACCGTGTCAGAAAATGTTTTATCAGTACCTACTTACATACAGTGGAAAGATTTTTAAATCTTTAGGTAGGTAGGCACTATTTATTTAAAGTAGATAAGTAATACAATAATAACATTAGTATTGTATCTGTGTGAACCAAAGGCAGATCGCAGATAATTGTTTTCACTTTCTAGCATTATTTCTCATTCCCTAAAAAAAACATTTCATCAATCATAAAATATAAAATCCGCGGGCAAACCCGCGCGCCGGCGCTAACTTGCTAGAAACACAATTTTGACACACAATCACGCATGGACTGGAACAATTTGGCAACACGCGTTGTTGCCAAATTGCGTCTTGAATGGCAACGTCGCATCGCCGCGTCCGTCACTCGATAACCTTGGCGCTTGTTCGAATTTTCGAACAGCGCCATCTACTTAAAATGTTCACCGCACGTAAACTCGTAACACAACAGCAATGAACTTTTTCTCGGTGGTTCTATAAATTTCTGTCAGATGGCGCGATTCAGGTCACTCACACATGTAAAGATTTTTCGTTTTTTATTGGGTCTAATTCTCATAGAAAGACTGTTTTTTTTCTAAAATTTGGGCGATAGGCGATCACAATACATTATAAAATCTCATTATACTTGCTTTATTCTGCAGAAACTGTTTATTTACGGAGATTACAGCTACTGAAAAATGTATGGCGAGGTCTCTTTAGGGATCCCCCTTAAGTTACTGAAACCGTATGAAATCTCAGCAGAAGACAATTTTGTGGCAACAGAAAATGACGAAAATTTTGAAATTATTGAAGGATATACCGACAATGTAACAGAAATTCTTTCGTCGGATTAGGCTGAAGAATAATAATAGATAGGTATGTACATCAGAAAACAATTAAGTAAAATGGTATAATATAACTTACTACTAGTGAAAGAATTTTCAATATAGTTTCAGTACAGAGATCGCTTCCTACAAACTTTACCTCTTTATAATATTAGATTTAATAATTATGTAGATTATTTTCAAAAAATTCCAAATTAGAATGGCAGGATTGGCAGGTCAAACGAGAATCATAGTTTTTTTTATTACTATCTAAGTACGTCTAGGAAAACTGTGTTAAACCACATCTCGATCCAAAAATTAAATAAAAAGTAATCTTTTTGTGTTTTGTTTTTCGGCTCATCTAAAAACTATTTTCCGGTATAAATAAAGTGATCCCATGCACTCGCCCCAACCTCCAATTAATTTATTATTTACGAATAAAAAGTTATGGTAACTTTTCACAATAAATTCGATTTAGAAATATTGACAACCCTAAAATCATAATTACCATAGAAAACTTTAGAAGCCTCTAAGTTCGAGATCCTTCAATATTTGGATCTGATTTTTTTTTCATCGATTCATACACTTTTTTCTAACAATTCTATAGAAAAATAGAATCCAAATAATTAAAAATACGACTATAAAAAAATAAAATCAAAAAAACATTAATTGTAAATAAATCTCTGAAAACTCGTTTAAAAAATATATAAATCAATCAGTATTATGTGTTTTAAAATTATTGTATAACAGGAAAAACAAGAAGACAATTCGTGAAATATTTCAAGAGATATGGGTGATTTACTATTTTATCATAAAAAATTTAAAAAAATTTTTTTTTGGTCATTATGAGAAATAGGCGCTTGTGAGTTCTATTCTTTAATTTTATATAACATTACAAACAAAGTTATCACAAAAAAAAGGCATGTCCGAAATTTTGGCCAAAAAATATACTGTGCGTCGTGGCATGTATGAATGGCCTCATGTCAAAGAACCTATTGTCATGGCCAGAGATATGAGGTTGAAAAACATGACCATAATGTGTGTATTGTGCGTGAGATACGGTGAGGCCGTAAAAGGTTACAAATGATGTAAAAAAACTAGCGGCTATTTGTTTCTTAATGGCATTATTAAAAATAAGAACCAAGAAGAAGGTGGACAGATAAACTTGACTCTTACCGTCTCGCAATGGCAGAGGACAGACGTGTATGGAAAAGATAGAAGGAGGTCTTTGTCCAGCAGTGGGACATAACGGGCTAATTAGATCAATCTAAATAGGGACAGGACATTGATAAAATATGAACAAGCGATTTAAGCTCGGCTCACTAATCAAAATGATCACGCTACGTAAGCCAATCAATTATATCTAGAAGCTGTAACTAAACTAAATCTCGTATAACTAACGTCAATTCACAACAAAATTCTTGCTACCATGACAAACAAATACATCTCCGAACTCCAACAATACCGTTTTGACCGCAACTACGTCATAAACTAAAACAACCAGAATTCGTTTAACCGCTGAAAGATTCTTATTAAAAACTACAAAGATCCTGCGTCACGCATCGTACGAGTGAAACAACTATTTGAATCACAGCAAACCAGAAGCGATTGAAAGAAAAAGCTGTTAATAATGAGTTAGTCACTGAACTAGTTAGTGAATCAAGAGCAGATATGGGAAACCACTTGAAGACTTGTGTTTGGGGATAACAGTCATGATTGTGCAGAAAAAAGATGACTAAATACAATCCCCAATTTCACAAAAGCTGAGCTGAGCTGTATGTGAGCTGAGTACTGAGGGGTGAAGCTCAACAAGGGGTTTTTCCAGTATTTGAAAATTACGAAATCACTGCCCGGACTTCCGGCTGTTAGGGGAACTGATAAACCACGTAATGGGAAAATCCGAATGGAATCCGTTTAGAGACCTTTCACTTACAACATACAAGAAATGAGTAATGAAAATAATGGTAATGTTGACATTCTTCGTAGTGTTGAATTTGAAATCGTAGCATCATAGCTACAGGGGAAGACTTCCCATGTATTGGATGAATTTCAATAGGCTGTTGGACGACCACAACATTTATGTATCAGATAGACGCAAACTCTACTCATCGTAATAAACGATAATGAACAACCATTAGAAACAGACAACGCATACATAACAGCTATAAACATGTCATATACCAGACAAACCCTACATATACCTTTAAGCAAGATGAAATGATTCACTTAACAATTATCCATGTATCATTGGGGTCAAGCATACATCTTGCTTGGCTCTTGACTCATCGCAGGTACGAAACCTTTCCCCGGTGAGCTAACATGCGAAATATTTACAGTAAGAATGAATATAGAAATGCAGAAATAGCTGCCAAAGTAAAGTCTTTGGAACAAATATTATTCGATGGATTTGGATCTGGTGACAGCTCTAAAGTTATTGCGATTTTTGCAAACGCGGAGATAAGAAAACTAATCAAGTGCGTGGAAGATTGAAATGGTGACACAGCACAGAAATCATTGGAAAATCAATGACAAACGGATTGAGATATTGATAAAACAGAAATTAAATTCAGAATCAGCTGTAAAAATGCTTCCAGAATTGGAATAAAGGAATGAGTTGCCGATTACCTTTCATAGAAACAAAACTACTGAAAATGGAGCAGTTTGCGAATTAAATCAGGATCGAAACCGTATCGATCGTGCTCTTATTGTTTACGCTCTAAGAATATTTTTAGAAGTGGTAGCTTATAAAGCACACGCAGGGTCGGCCATCGGCACCCAAACAATGAATTCAGCGTAACGGTCGCAGGGACGGACTGAAACTCACAATCATTCACTGGAAAGTCCAAAGGTATTATTATTTTCGCTTAAAATGGTCATGCTCATGTGAATTCGTGAACTGCTTCGGCGAATTTTAAAAACTTTAATATGCAGTGTGAGTCACGAGGCATTCTTCATTTCGTCTGTTCCCAAGTTCCGGCAGAATGAGGATTTTCGGGGAAATATTACATTATTTTATTTGATTGAGCGTTATTTCTATGTAATATTTTGATGAAAGCATGTTGAAATAAATAGTTTTTTTTTTCAACAAGAAGAAGAAAAGTAAGCTGAGAAAAAGACAGATAGACATCGACTTTGTTTTATACTTTTTAGAGACAGATGGTGCCCAGTGGCCATCGTCTTTAATTAAAAGTGTGATAATATTTAATCATTTATTACAACTAGCTTTTGCCCGCGACTTCGTACGCGCATATCCCGTTCCCGTATAGCCTATAGACTTTCTCATGAATGTGGCTATCATATACAAAAAGAATTTTCCAAATCTGACTGGTAGTACCAGAGATAACCGCGTTCAAACAAACGAACTTCAAATTTATTATATTAGTATAGATATGTTTTAACACAGGAACCTTAACTCTGGACTGCCCAATGCAGATGTGCTGCTTTAAATAAACAGGTAAAATTTGAATTTAATACTAATTAAAGCACGAATAAGTCATCGATTCTCGAAAATAATCACCGAACTAGGTAAGGTGTTACTCATTGACCTGAATACATTAATACTATATAAAAACAATTACGCAAACTGCTCCAATGAGGTTTTGAATGCGTAAGCGCATTTTTATGCCAAACACTAAATTTTATCGTCCCGCATATAATCGATGAATTACTTTGAAATGAGTTCAATTGACGCATGAAGAGGTGTCTTAAGAGGACGAATTGGAAATTTTGGCATCAGTGATCTCTATTTTTGTCAGTAATTACGAAACGAAAAAAAATATGAGTTGGTGACCTGAACAGTTCATGATGAAAACCTTATTTTGTTAGTTTTCATTACATGATTAAGTAACTTTTGTAACAGAGAAAAAAATATCAAACATACCTCTTTTTAAATAGAGATTCACATTTTATGGGCAAACGTGACCGATTTTAGCCTCTCAACTTGCTCTGTAGACAAGTCTTTAAATACTCCTTAAAATTGTAGAAGGAATTTCTCAAGTTATCATTTCCGACTAAATAAAATAACAAAAAGCATTTTGTCGTTTACGTCGTTTTGTTATAAGCTAACGCGCATATGCAATCCTCGCCCCGCGGAGACGCTCAGTCCCCTCTTGACCATTGTCAGCGACGGGTCTGTGCTAGTCGGCTTCCGGACTGCATCGGCGATTGCGTGATCAAATTTAGCGGTTTTATTTAATAAAAATGGGAAAAAAGAAAGAAAGATGTTCCAAAAGAAAAAGAAGAGCATGTCTTTTAGAAAAATGTGCAAATATGACGAAAAGAAAGTAAGTTTTCATAATGAAATGTGAAGCGATGGTAGTTTACTAAAAAAGATGACATTCAAAAAGTCACTTTGACTGTAACTTCAATGATGTTTATTTTTGTGATAAAAAATATGAAGTAACTAAGTAGGTTAAGTACCTATTTTGTTTTCCATTTTTTGTGCTACAATCACAATAAGAATAAGAAGAAGATTACAATATCTTCTGTAAAGTGATAGTTCAATATAAGTTTTAAAAAAATATGTATATTGTGTTATATTTTAGGAAACAATCGTTGGAATAATGTTCGGAGAACGAAACTATGGAGTCGTCAACTTGCAACAAAAATAAAGAAATGACAGCTTCCTTTTTAGGGTACGTATGAAAAATTCCTAAACCTCCTAACGTTTTATAAAAGTTATAGGCATTATTATTATTACTAAAACACTTTTTTTGGTATCTTCTAGAAATGAAAACGACGCTTTACCGAATTATGCAGAGTTGCAAAATGTGTTGCCCGCGTAAGTTTTTGTTGCTATGTATTATTCAATATCACAATCAATATACCTAATTCAACGATGAAGTTAAAATTAAAGGACTTCTTTTATTTTAGAAATGCTGATACTAATGACACTAATATATCACAAAACGAGGGCATTCCTGCAGCTACAGTGAGTATATTAGACAATTTTGTTCTTTATACATAACCGACGTATAAGTCGAAATATGTTATCTCTGAAGTTGGTACTAGGCCCTAATTTATTTATATTTTCAGATTAGCAGACAGTGTTCGAGTGATAAAGTTTCTACAGAAATGACAATTGAACGCCCTACTGAGGCACCAGTAAGTACTCGGTTTATAAAACACAATATTTTGTCTGATTGGAGTTGGAAGCAGGTTTCAATGGTTGCCTAGATATGAGAACCAAAAAAAAAAATTTAAACATAATCAATATCTGTGAAGTGATTGATGTAAATAAATAAATAAATACACAATGGGCAAGAAAAACATTTTCCTGCGCCATGCTATCAGATTCCATGTACGATATTGATACTTATTTTTTATATTTGTTTCAGATGGAGCCGGAGGTACAAGATATAGGCCATAGAATAATAGATGTGAACCACTTTGTAACAGAACTTATAAAGTTCTCTGAACACAAGTCTTTGTTTAATTGTGGATTAGCCACATTAAAATTTGAGTCTGAACATCACGTAGGCTTGCAATCAGAATTTACATATGTTTGTTCATTGTGTGGTTACAGAAATAAAATAAAATCGTCATTGGCTGATGTAAACAAAGACGCCGTTGCTGGAGTTATGGCTGCTGGTTGTGGTCAAGTACAACTCAATCAATTTTTGTCTGGAATAGGTTTACCCAACATGTCCGATTTTACTTACAATAAAATGCATAACGATATCTGTGATGACTGGGAAGAGACTGCATGGGATGAGATGAAAAAGGCTGGCGATAGAGAAAAAGAAGCTGCAATAAAGGAAGGGAGAGTTAATAAAGACGGTATACCGCTAATAGATGTCATTGTAGATGGCTGTTGGTGTAAGCGATCTTACCGGACTAATTATGCGGCATTATCAGGGTGTGCAGCTATAATTGGTAGACGTTTCGGCCAAGTACTATATATGAGCGTCAAAAATAAATATTGTTGCATTTGCGCTCGAGCTGAGAAAAAAAAAGAAACGCCAAAAGAGCACGATTGTTACAAAAACAATGGTGCGTCTACGGCCATGGAGTCAACAATAATAACCGAAGGATTTAAACAATCTCTTGACATGCATGGATTGATTTATTCAAGATTTATCGCCGATGGCGATAGTAGTACATATGCAAAAATAATAAATGCTCGCCCATATCTAGGCATTACAGTCACAAAAATATATTGTCGCAACCATTTGCTGAGGAACTACAGTAATAAACTGCTACAACTGGCCTCCAATACGCAATATATTGCAGCAGACAGGAAAAATTTAACACAGAAAAAGATATTGCGATCAAGAAAATATATTTGTGATGCTATAAAGCTTCACAAAGAAACAAAAAATGAAGATGGTTTATACATAGACATCAATGCGTCCATTTTTCATGCTTTTGATATTCATGAAAATTGTAACCGCCAATTATGCCAACATATGGGTCTAGATGATACAAATCCATTTTTTTGCAGTCTTCTTTGGCAAAAAATTAAAACAGTTGTTGCACAATTAGCTGATAAAGCACACAGTTTAATTGAAGACGTAGACAGCAATGTTGTAGAAAGATTTAATGGAGTTATAGCAAAAATGGTGGGGGGTAAACGTGTTAATTATGCTCAAAGACGTTCTTATCAGGCAAGATGCGCAGGAGCTCTGATTTAATTTAATACTGGGAAATTACTATCAACAGTTCAGCGAAAAGTTTATGGGACAAGCCCCAGATTGTCCATAAAAAAGCTTGAAAATGCAATAAATGAAAAAAGGCTCAAGGCCAAACTCAACATTAGAAAAAAAAATCGGATGTTGGTACCAAGAACGCTAAATTTAGATTATGGCGAAGTAGTCGTCAAACCAGACTTGGACAAAGATACTCTGGAAAAAGCAAAAAAGACTTTTGTACAAAATTTATCAAAAACTAATGAAGAACGAAAAGAAATCGAAAAAGGACTATCCTACAAAGTGAATCTGGCGAATGGCTTGAACTTCGTCGCAACATGTTAACCGCATCAAATTTTGGCAAGGTTATAAAGAGAAAGCAGACGAATTCTTACCAAAATTTAGTAAAAAATTTGCTTTACAAACCCAGCATCGACCATGTTCAGTCTATTAGTCACGGAAAAAAATATGAAAAAGTAGCACTCGAGCAACTGTCTTCAATGCATAAAATCAACATTAAAAATTGCGGCTTGTTTATAGATGAAAAATATCCTTTTTTGGGTGCTACACCTGACGGGATCACCACTAGTGATATGTTAGTGGAAATAAAATGTCCTATTGCACCATTTAAAAATGGCATAAAAGATGCAATACAAAATAAAAAAATGCATTTTTATAAAAAAACTAATGGTGAGGTGGTTATTAACCAAAGATCGGATTGGTATTTTCAGATCCAAGGCCAACTTCATATCTGCAAAACAGATAGCTGTTTATTGGGTATATGGTATGGCAATAATAAAATAAAAACTGAAATTATTAAAAAGGATGACGTGTTCTGGAAAATAGAGATGGAACCAAAGTTGTTAAAATTCTATTACGACTGTCTTCTTCCCGAACTTGTCGACCCCAGGCACACCAGGAATAAGCCTATTCGTGATCCGGATTACGTGATTGTTCATAACAATAAAAACTCTGTGCCAGATACTTGCAACGAACAATTAGAAAAAGCAACTATTTCGGGAAAGGAAAATGCTGATTCAAATCAACAATCAGTCGTTGAATATGAGGATGTTTTTTCATTTTCGGAATTTTAATTTCTTTTATTCTTAATTTTTGTAATAATTTCTTATTACGATAATAAATATTGTATAATAATAATAATACACACGAAGTGTAATATGTGTTTTAATGTAAACTAGCTTTTGCCCGCAGCTTCGCTCCCGTGAACTGACTACTCTACCCTATCCTACCCTACTCTACCCAACTCTCCCCTACTATACCCTAATTTTTTTTCTTCATAAGAACCTTCTCCTGACAATAACAAACACAACAAAAAAAGAATTGGCGAAATCGGTTCAGTTATTCTCGAGTTTTGCGCTTACCAACACATTTTGCGATTCATTTTTATATATAAGATGATATCAATGTAGAATAAATTATTTTCCTTGTTAAAATAAATAAACACACACACACACTCACAATAATTTAATACTTACAAGGAAAAGGTTCCAGCCTTAGAATACTTATGTAAAAGTAAATAAAGATATTTTGATCGTATTAAAACATTATAAAAAAAATATGATTTTTAAAAATATTTTACTTTAAAAAGAGATGTGCTAGTGTTTTTCAAATCACGAAAATCTTAATTTCGTTATTTGAATAACACTAGCACGTGTTAGTTTATTTCCGAAAAGACAATCAATAAAAAAAAGTCATAGGTAAATTCATAAAAAAATATATAAGACAACTCTAAGGTGTCTATGTTCCGCGCCGCTACCGCCGCGCGCCGCTCGCCGGCGCCGCCCGTTGCAATGCATACGTCACTTACCGGGGTGCGTGCGGGTTGCGGGGTGCGCGCGCCTGGTATAAGAATTATTGTTAAACAATTCGTCGCCTTAACAAAAATAAATAAAATTAAAGTAAAGTGTTGCAACGTTTCAACATAAAAGGGCTAGCTTTAATATTACTCATCGCAGAATAGTGGACAAAAACCTACTTTTATTCAAACTAATAAATGCATCGACTACAAATTGGGTTCATAGTCCACAAAAATTGCATCGCACAGATTAACAAAGAAGAACTTAGTGTGTTTTCTAATTAAGGACTTTCAAATAGAATAGAATAGAATAGAATAATTATTTATTTGCATAGAAAGTAGGTATAAAAATGCAGATGTTTTAAGTAGTTAAGATCCTTATACAATCTACCTTAAATTAGGCATGCAAACATTTAAAACGAATGATTAGTCTAGAATAAATGTCAATATGAAAATTCTTACAATATCGTCAATTAAATAAAATAGAGAATTGAAGATGTCAGGATATAAGGTAACTACAGAGTTTTATCATTTAGAAATTCATAAATGGAGTAATAACACTTATCAATTAGTAAGACGGACAATTTCTTTTTAAATAGTGGAATGGACTCGTTTTTTATTCCATCGGGTATTTTGTTAAAAATAATCGGGCACATACATATAACACTTTTCCTTAATAATGCAGTGTTATGCCCACTAACACGAAGCATGTTTGTATACTGCCTTCTAAGTGGTCGTGTTCTATTGTCAGAAGATTTATTAAAAAGATGCATGTTCGATTTTACAAAGACATCTATTTCCAAAATGTAAAGTGATGGGAACGTTAGCAAATTTAGGGACTTGAATACAGGTACGCAACTATCTGTGACTCTCTTTCATCCTTTGTCTACATTTTCTTCCCAACGAAAAAAGGCTGGAGTGAAAAACAACACAGGCCATAATTCTATGGAATTAAACAGTTCACTCAAATTGGTCCCACGTGGCAAGTTGTAAAATCAGTTTTGTTTTGACGTTTGCTCCGCGCACCGTGCGTTGACCGCACACCATTGTTCGAACGGTAACGACCGCCGAAACGACACTAGGGTTGCCAACAACAATTAAACTCACATGTTCACGAGACAAGTGTAATACCCATCAAGGAATCATGTTTATGTCACTATTTTTACGTTACTGATTGCTGTAATTTGAATGAAAAGGTTACGTGCAAGCGTGGGTTTAAAAAAAACGTGAATTGCAAAAGATTTCTGAGAATAGCCCCGTAATTGGCAAAAAAATCAGGCAACGGATAATTATTTAACGAACAGCAACGTTTACTGTCATCAGAAATTAATTTTCTTGAAAGCGAATTACAAAAGGCGAAATGCAAATAACTACATACGCTTTCATGTGCTAAAGGACCAACAGCTGTTTTTCCCATATGAAGCAGCTCTTTTTTATGGATGGGAAATCACAAAATGATTCTGCTCTGGGTGGAGCGGGAGGGAGAGTCAAACTCTTACTGACTGAAACCCATCCGTTTTCCCCCCTAGTGCCCTTTGCGTTCTAGGGCCGCGGTGACTCTTTCGAACAAAATCCGCAACCCTGGAAGGATGTAGCAACCCTACAATATTGCAATGATGGTCTGCAACCCGTTCATTGCCTTCGTTTTTGTTGTTATTAACTAAACATTTCACATTAACACTTCAGTACAATAAAACCTCATATTTTGAGCGATTAAGACACCATTAGAACGTAGTCCTTTGTCTCGGTTTTCTGGTAATACAAGTATGGAGGTGTTAATTGCCTGGATCTGACCGGATGAAAATACAATAGTTCCTTGATGAGCAATAAAGATGCAGGAGTGAAGTTTTCGACAGTTGTTCGTCAATTTTTGGGTGTTAAATGAATGTAATCAGTGGGTTCACAATACGTCAATGTCTGCATAACAATGGCTTTTCCAAAAACAGCAGTAGTTTAGTATCCTGGAGAGATAAAGGCATTAGAAATAATAATATGGAGCGAATCGTCCATTAAATACCCATAGGCACGGGACATTTTCCTTCCTTCGCTCCCAAACTAAATTTGCCGGCCCCAAATCCCTACATAAACGGAAAATATTCAAACTCAACGTTCAATGATTCACTGGCCATGTGTTACTGTCTAGTTTTATTAGATTGTTGTGTAAAAACTCGACGAGCGGCCGTTAACATGAGTCATGAGTTGCCAGCGCTAAATATGTCGCCAAGTTCTGCGCTCAGCACTAAAGGTAGCAAAGGTCACATCAAGTTGCCATAAGTTATAAAACGGTGAACACATGATTGGTTAAACGATTTCAATATTTAAATGTGTTTTCGTTTCTCTGGTCTTATTTGGAAAATCGAGGCTTTTACTAATACACTAGCTATTCCCCGCGGCTTCGCTCCCGTCAACTGGCTACCCTACCTACCCTACACATAGTTTACATCTTATTCTCAGACCTACTGAATATACATGTCGCAACCAATTAGATTAGTCAGCCGTTTAATTAGTGGCCTAGCCTTTTCATTTAAATGCGCCGGTTTTTTAGCGACCTAAGTGGCATCTTTTATTCAATATCGTTTAATGACTTGCCCATGTCACTTACGTTTTTAATGAAAAGGCTGATTAAGCTAGTTGGCTGCGACATACACACAAAATTTCATAAGAATCGGTCAAGCCGTTTCGGAGACGTATGGCAACTAACACTGTGACACGAGAATTTTATATATTAGAAGAAGAATATAACCTATTATTAGTTAGAGAGGCCAATGATTAACAGTAAAACTTAACGATCCTTTGCTTTTCTCCTTGCTTCCTGTCTACACACATTCCATACTTCGAATTCCTTATCTCGTTAGGCGCCAGGAAACTAAATTACCACAAGAACTAAATGCCACAATGGATCTAATTAAATAACCCTCGTCTATTCGTCTATTAACACTGAAAGTTCTGCAAGACGGTCCTTTTAAAGCTTCGCTCTAGACAGTTGGCAAACAGCCAGGCGCAACTTGTCGAATAAATAGATGGCTCCGTCTCCTGAATGTCCAGACATAGCTGGAGTGATGTGTCGGGTTAGTCAGCTTTAGTGCTTGCTAACATGGTAGGAACGGCGATATTTTGATCATAAACGTCACATTGGTTATTGCTTAGATACCAGAAATTGCTTTTAGTAATTTATTGGGGTATAATGTTAATGCTTTGGGATATGAAAACTTACTTTGTGGTTAAGTTGTGTGGTCTTTTTTATTGTTCTGCAGCTTCCCACAATATAGTATCAAGCTTTTTGGCCACGAAGAAAGATAGGATGGATGAATAGAAAAATGAATGGACAGCATCTTCAACTGCATCGCAACACTGATGAAGCAGTTCAAAAAAGTTAGCGCTGCAGGTCAACTTCACAGTAAGGTGAAGGGTGGTCTGTCCATGAATGCAGACTGATTGCCATAGAACACACATAAACAAACATTTAAGTGCAACATCGGTTTCTGTTTATGAGAGCCATTACTTTAGACATCTTACGAGGTGAATAACAGTTATTACAGTTTTATGACGTCCATAAATACATTTTGTTTACGTGTGGAGCTGATAGCAAAATTCGTGTACGGATCAATGAAGCCACAATAGTTGAATATCTGGGCCAGCTTGATGAAGGTCAAGCTTTGAACCAGCTTGTATTGTGAAACTAAGACACAAAGTCACTTAAGTTGGAATTACCAATTATTTGATAGTGTATTAAAAAACAAAACTTTAATTTTTGAAACAGTAGTAGTCACTGATTAATGTATTTTTGTTCTTGTCCGGATCATCAATGTGTGATTCAAGGAAAATATTTTCTGCAAACGATCATCGAATTATTCAGCTTTACCTGTTAGATTGAGTGTGTTACTGCAAACATTTAAACTAAACACTGTTATTTACATACATAATTAACCTAAATACACCATTCGCTGAAATCAAGTCATTTTCCGGGAAAAATAAAGATCTCTCAGCAATTGTAACTTCGACATGGAACGAAGTGGTTCCTGAAAGTATTCTCACAGAGAACAGAACTAATGTTGTTACTATAATGACAATAGTTCTGTCACGCGTATTTGCCTTACTGGGGACAAGGTAATTACTTGAGTTTTAAGTTTTTACGAACATGAGGAGAGAAACATTACGGACGCATGAGGCAATCATGATAAAAAAACGAGATTACTTTCTCCGACCGTGGGCCAAGTTAACGAGCAATAAGTTACTTTAAAAGGTTAAGTAAAGTATTTTTTTGTATGAACATTTATTAGTCTATAATTTTTGGACAATACAAAATATATGACTTTATTTTGCGAGTCTCTTAATGAAACTTGATTCTAAATGGATTTAGGTTTTTAGTATTTTTTATTGGCTCACTTATAATCTTACCTGATGGAAAGCCATGGTAGGGTCGACGATGGAGCACGCTTGTCTAGAAGTAACCTATTCACTCTTGACTTAAAGACTCCCAGGTTGTAGCTATCAGGAAACAGACTCCGGTAACAAATTTGATTTCTCTCCTTATCAGTACGCTAAAGGAAAGTATTCAGTGCGTATGCGTGGTTTTTTACAATTGAGGCAGAATAAAATTGCTGAGACAACAGTCTACAAAAACACTAAACAGAAGCTAACTAACTGACATAACAGTCCATAGAGAATACAAATCATCCCGATCATTACGATCAAGGCATTGGCCAATGATCATAAGTCAGAAGCTAGAAGACAATAGCTGGCTCTATGACCCCGATAGTTTGCGGCGGGCGGTGCGGTTTAAAAGTAATTATTACGATTGTGGCCACGACACGTACGACAAAGATTTCATGTTATTATGTCAAAATCGAACACCAGATTTCCTTGTGAATGCATGATGTAGAACTGGAGTGGTTTGCTTGAGCAATACTTGCAATTGAAGGAACTGCAAAATGTTTTAGTATTTAAGATGTCGGTTTCTGGATATTGTTTGCAAATCGAAGTGGAACATAACATGGATCACAATTTGAATGAAAGGGAAATTCAGCCTATACTGTCCCACTGCTAGGCAAAAGCCTTCTCCAAATTCTGCCAGAAATTCTTTTCCCGAGACGTCTCGAACCAGTCACTGGAGTACATGCTTAGGTAAGGACATGTGAGCAAGCGGTACAAGAATTGGCTGAGTATTTTTATAACTCAGTGTATAAAGTAGATAAACCTAGATTGGATGTGGATGCGGCGATAGTGGAAGCAGTTAGTCAGAACGGAGCAGGGCGGGTTCATCTTGACAGGATAGTTTTTTTTATATGCATAAGCACTTGAGCAAGTCAACTTGACCGAACAAAAGAAGGTAAGAACCGCTGATACCAAAACCGTAATGAATGACACAAGTGTGACTGAATGCTGGTACGTCGTCGTTCGTACTAAATAATTTCCAGAAAACATTAAAAATAGCTTTGAAAACAAACCTACGATACAACGAAATCTTATCAAAAGATTTGTGTATATTGTGATATTTTGTACCTGAATGAATAAAATTAGTCGCAGTTATGTCAAGATTTCATATCTAGGGCTTATATTGTATTCAAATTAATCTATGAGTTAGAAAGTTGCTATATAAGTTACTATCAGGCAATCTCTGATAAAAGCAGCCACAATGTCAAGTTTCTGAGTTTATCGCCAGCTAGTCTAGGGAGATAAGATTGGACTTCACTCGAGACTTCAAGTGTCTTAATGAAGAAGCACTCCTATCAACTAAACATGAACATGGGTGTGGTAATGGTTAACTTGTACAAATAATTATTTATTCTTAGTCATCATTTTTCTCTTGCCCTTATTTTACTTTATTTGGGATTGGCGCAACCTAATAATCTTTTCGCATACTTACTTCTTTATTCGTTCATTTAACCCTTTCTAACCATCTCATAATATATATTCTTTAATCTTGCTCTACTCTTATAGCCATGAATATTAATATTTAAAACTTTTCTTTCATTCATATGAATTTTCAGTCTGTTTACTCCTTTATGTTTTTGTTGGCTGGCAGAGCTGCTTCTTTTGGTTTGACTGAAAACTTTCCATCGTTAATAAATATTATGTCTTCCACAGCTCATCCTTCTTCAATTAGAATTTCTTCTACAATTTTATTTCTACCTTCGTCTTCAGCATAAACCACGCCCAATAAAATTTTCGTACAGTCAAATTAAATTATGGGCAAAAAGTGAACAATTATGCTGTTATTCTAATGTGGGGCGTACACAATGACATTTGCACATTTTAGCACGGCCGTTGAACCACCGGCGCTTGAGCATGTTACACCCAGTGGGTGGGCTGGCCCGCACAAAAATTAAATTATAAGAATCTCGGTATGTTTTGATTTTAGGTGGCGTTAAATTGTGTCTGGACAGGTAATGTTTGATGCAGTAGAGAATGATAGTCGCTATCGAAAGCAAGGTGATATAGAAGGATCTGGGATATCAATTGGGTGAGTCCAAGGCAAATTGGGATGGGATGAGCCAGCTCTTGACTTGAGAGAGTCCAGGCTCTTGCTGGTTGACGGGTTATAGGTGGTAGGGAAGACAGACTCAAGCAGCAACGGACAGTTCTCTATGCACCATCATAAGTCATATTACCAACTTAATAATGCTCTGTCTGAACCACATTTTTTCAAATTACATCAACGTTGAGCTTTAAGCTAGTACGTATCTCGAGGAACATTATGATCACCGATTTATCGTTTCGTTTTATGGTGTGTTTACGACTCTTGAAAGTTGCATTTCTGGTTCAACTAGAACTTATAATGCCTTCTTAATATGATCTGTCTTTGGATGTATATTTACGATCAATCCGGTAGAGGTTATATTAATAAAATGATACCGTCTGAATGTCTAAACACTTAGAAAGTATGTTTATATAATTAAGTAACAATCATAATAATATTGGAAATATGTACATATGAAAACATATAGCAACGACGAAATAAGTACCAACAATATTTTGATGTGAAATGTTTTCCGGCTATCTCAACTCATGAATATTCAGTCTTCAATGTGCACCGAAACAAACACATAATATTAATTAGTCAAAATGATTAAGTTTATCCGTCACGATTCAATAATAATGTGTCCAATTAACATGTTCCATACAATTAATAACTACTATGTTGTTATTCAATTAGGAGCTGATAACAACGGAATGTCTACTCTGTCTGTCACTGACCTTTTAACGCGTTCAATCATTATTTTAAAATGTAACACATAAGTGCCTTAAGTCTTATAAGTTTAGTTATTTAATCTTTATTATGTAATCGGAGCGAAAAATCTAGGATAGCATTTAAGGCAACAGAAATGTAACAGCTTCTAAGAAAGAATCCAGTTTCACCATCGACGTCATCGCTCAGTTCAGACAGTAACCGTTACAAAAATAAGCGTAGCCAAACACATTAATTACAATCAAGATCTATTTTAAGAAAAACAAAACGATAGCAAAACCTGAAGCATTAACATCCAAATGTTTATTGCACTTGATTCTAACTTAAGCCTTTATATTCCACATTATGCCAAATTACTAAAACAATGGAACGAAAAATTCGAATTTAGCGAATCGTTACTAGCATACGACACATCCGGTAACAAGGCTGCCATATTGTCGTTGGTACCATTCAAAATTCGAAGAGGTGCGCGTGCGCCGCCGGCCTTCGCCCGCTGAGCAGTGCGGGAGGGACTAGGGTTGTCACTGACAGGAAAATGTTATTGTTTGATATTATTTATGGAAAAGTGTTGTTGTATGAGATTTATTTGGCAACTGAAGATGGTGACGACGAAACGGAATAATAAAAACAAATTTCGCTTGGATTTCAACCAAAATCAACGTTGGTAGTATTAATTTTGGGGAAAATGCAAATGCTCACAATTTATATGTACATCTTTAGGTGATTCAAAATTAAATAAATGTTATCTTTCTTCTTCTATGAACATACACTTTTATCATTTCAATACATGGTATATCTCATCCTAGCTTGACCGCAACAACCCTAAAATCAAGACACGAACTGGTTGAAAAAAAGTTGAAACAACCACAGTCAAACGATAAGTGATGTCCTTGACGCACCTTGCTATGTTTCCAGTTAGATCACCACCAAAAACAGTGTTTAATCCTTATGGCCATTGTTTTGGAGTTCAAAATCCTGTGATATCAAGATTGTGATTTGGTAAGCCAAGCATTAGAATTCAGAATGGGTGGGTACTTGAAGTATGGTAGTTATTGGGCTAGCACAGCTCTGACCAAACAATTCATCATGGCGGTCGCCGTGAATTAAGTGATCTAGCTGACCATATGGTCGCAAGCCAAGATGCTGTAGAACCTATTTTTCCACTGTAAGTACATAATCATGAGGTCAGATGTTTACTAGCAATCGCTTACGATATGCTAAACTTACGAGAATCTGTGATAGATTATGGCGGTACGATTACGGTAATCTCGTTTGCTTAGCTACTGATTAGTCATAATTCGCGTTTATAAACAAAGATATAAAATGGATTATTTTAAATAATTAAGCATGCTCAAAGGTGCATTGAATAATAAATCTCTGACATCAACTAGAGCTCCCATAGGTATCAATATCCAATGTGACGGAAACAGCCGAGGCAACAAAGGTTCAAAAGCTATCACCATAAAAACCATAAACAAAGAAAGTGCAGGGTAGACGGAGGAAAGAGAACAAAATAAAACAAAAGCCGCAGCACAGTGGACCCGACTCGTTCGGCGAGTGACGACAATGACCGGCGACCACGTAACGGAACGACCATTATGAGATACTCAATTAACTAAGAATGGAAGGATTTACTTAGATTTTCTTCACGCTCTTTACCTGGCTTAGTAAGTGGAGTTTTAAAGAGATTTGAAATGGTCAAAACATTTGAATCGGCGATTATGGCAATATTCGCTCTCGAAAACTTGTGAAGGGACTTCGATCAGCTGGTTTTGAGTTTACTGATGATGATGTGAAGGAAATAGCAGTACATAATGAAGGATTTGACTAAATAGCAGGAAAGTATCGGGTGACTTGATCTCAGTTTGAGTTTTTTTTTATGCGGCCTACCCAAATGTCCTTACTTTGGTATTGTTCGTCAAATCGTTGAGCTCCTTAAAGTTATAAGTTTGAGCTACACGAAAATTGACAAATGCTTGCACTGTCTGGACAGGTCCACTCAAATCTATGTGGTACTTTCCTCAAAATACCACTTCAGACATCAACCTACATGGTTCTCATTTGATTTGACCAGTAAAATTGTATGGACTTCAAAAGAGACTGACCTCTGAGTTTGTTTCGGTGTTTCTTCTCAGGGTAGTCAGTTAGGAAACACCGGCCTCATCTAGTTTAAAAACGACCGAAAAGATTGACGTGTAAAAGTTTTATTTACAACCTACTTATTTACAAAATAAATATCATTTATCAAGAACCTGTAGATGCGCAAATCATTATCTTTAAAACTAAGTGCTAAATGCACAGACTCAAATCGCAGAGATGTTAATTATTATGCTTTCACAGTTACGCATGGTTAGACATCCTATACCTACGTGACCCCTTGCTCTTATTATGCAACACCCAGATGACCAACTAGTACACTATGCATTTCTTTCATTCAAGAATGAAAATAACTCTATTGTCCCTGATGACTGTGTGAACTTTACACAATGACCTTTGTTATGCATATTTCAATGACTGTATCACTACAAGAAGTTCATCTCTAAGACACAGATGAACTTGAAATGTTATACAAGCAGCTGTAGTAAGGATTCTTCTCTTATCTTAATTTGCACTTAACAAAAACTTTCAAAACGCCGACACAGAATCAGGACGGTAATACTTCTTGAAAAAACCCCAAAGCCGCCGTCTGGTTCGAACCCACGACCCATAAACAAAATGCCACTGGCAACGGTACCGATACCGGTTTGTGGATCGCTAGCCTCGACATATTGTATCGATCTTATAGGGAAAGATAGTAACGAGAGTGGAGAAGATATTATGACTATTGCTAACAAGGCGTAGATGATGAGAAGTAACATAAGTTCTAAGGTAAAGCAGTTTACTTAGAACCTGTTAAAGTAGTCCTGAGAAGGAAGTACAACCTGCCAATTTGACAACGGATATATTCTCGAATTTGAATAATTTTGTTTCCCTTATCAATATTTTTAACATTACCTTCATAAAATCAAACATATCTCGTGCAGATTAAAATCAGGAACTTACCTGCGAAAAAAGAAAGACATTTATTAAACTTATGTTACACAAGTAATTTAATACAGCATTAGCCCGCGGCTCCATTCACTTTAATGTTCAATGCTCAGCTACTGCATACTATTACACCACAGTTTTGAACTCACGACCTTTTTGATAGCTAGTTAACACCTACCGGGTAGTTTATTATCGCTTTGGAAATTAATTTAAAGTTGCTGCGAAACGAGTCAAACGAAACGCCTGTCGATGTCGTAAAAGTTTTCATCAAACAGGCACAGATTGTACCTGTCAATAATTTAATATCATCGAGTATCACGGAGGGAGAAGATATATTGGCAGGACCAGATCTCAAATGTTGTGATTTAAAAGACGATCAAGCTAAGTCACTGAATGAGAGAACGCCTATCTCCACACTTATGTATGGGTTCTTATACAAAGTGAGTATTATATTAAAAGAGAGAGTGTAAGTGCAAGTATCGGTGCAATAAGGATGTATACCACGTACGACACAATGCTGAGAACCAATGACGATCCAGCGGTAACATGATGTCACCTTCACACAATAGATATTAACAATAGGAAGAATAGTGACACCTGTGAATATTGTATGTGTTGTGTTGGAAATATAATTATGGCATGCAGGAATTCAAGGAATAGTCAACAGAATAATATGCAAAATATCAATTAAGTTAAATTGCAAGGAAAGGACTAAGAGCAACAAAGATGAAAACTATAAATCTAAAGGCTGAAATATAAATCATTCGTTAGCGTTCGAAATTAAGAACATCAAATTCTAAGGATATGAACGAACTCCTAGGATACAACTAAGAGCAAGTATGGGTACTATGATTTATGGTATGGTAACAGGATAGTTAGCGAAGGTCGCAACAACATAGCAACATCTTACTAGCCCATGTGTTGTTCTTAGGGCTTACAGTCAGTCGAATGCTTTAGTTGGTTCGATGACGTACGACACTTCCAAGTAACGTTGACTCAACATGTTATTGATATGTGGATCGATTTGCAAATTAACGAAGGCTACTTATTATTCTCGAGGGTACGCTGGTGCATTAAACTAATAACACTTCTTAGCAACTGAATCGATAAGTTTCAAGAAAATCTTCATGGAATGACTCTGACGATAAAAGTTTCCAGCTCAAATTTTTTAATTTCTTTGTTCCAAATTGTTGCTATCTACTTTTTAGTGCTTAAAATTGAGATGAAAATTTATGAACACTTGCAAAATTGCAGATTTCTGGAAATATTTTTTCTAGCAGTACGTTAGTTCTCAACCGGGACTCGATGTTTATTATGTATATTGATATTATATTTTTTTTAACATTCTAGGTTTTTTATTACGAAAAAAGTATCATTAGTTACTCAAATTAATATAAAATGTCCAGGTCCACTGCTGCGTTACCAAAAAATATTTTTTTGTTAATAAACTTAGCCCACATATTAATAAAAGTTATCATTCAAGTGAGCGTATGCAATTCTGAATTTAAAAATAATAGTTTTTATCGATTTTAACGAGTTAGAAATTATACGTTAATATATGTAAGTACAAGGGACGTTTTTAGGCATCGAAAAGTAGAATGGAATGGTCCATCTACATTATGTGAGCCTGTGGTGCTTGCTTATTCGGGAAAGACTAAGATGAAGCACAAAACTTTTACAAAGTTTCAAGCGATAAATATACTATGACTGATTAACGCAAGCTGTTCTCCCAACGTTGGTAATAACAACTTCAGATAAGGCAACGTTGTAACCTTCACAAGGACGCTTACATAATAATACAATTTGGATAATCCACCGCATTACGGAATAAAAGCTCGCAACATCTTAAACTTACATAAAGTACAAGCGTACAGTAGTAAATTAACGAATCGCAAAAGGATCAAAACCGGAATGGCATACCGTCAGAATGTTAATTAGCCCTTAGTTCTCTCACACGAGGCATTCTGGTACCGTTACGGTGGTATTACACCACAGCGTGGTTGCATCGCGCCCTGTCCTGTCTGACCAGATGGCATTAACGGCGACCCACTTCTTGAAGGTCCTATACCGGCCTGACTTATACCATGTAAGGCATTACATGGTTACGCAAGTCGCTGATTCTGCGCGAAACTCTCGTATTGTTCATATTTTATTATTATATACAATTAAATGTTGGAAACTTTACCATATTCGGAAAGTTAGTTTTGTTTGATTAAAACATAAATCTGGCAGTAAGACTTTAAAAATGATAAAAAGACATAAAGGGCGAGAACTGTCTAGATTGCTATCTCTACGATGTCTGAAATGTATCTGTGTGTAATGCAATGATCATAATTCAGAGGTTTTACGTGCAAACTGCTGTCCTTAATTATGTAGCAAGACCAAAAAATATAAAGTTCAAAACTGTAGCTAAAAGCTGCAAAACTTAATTAAGCATTAACCGTATCATTGACGAAAAGAATGCCACAACACGATTTAAAGCGCGGTATCAATATCAAGCTGAGAACTAACAAAAAATGGCGCTTTGCTTTCAATGTGATCGTTGATTGCGCTCCAAAGCCGTTTACAGTTAATCAATGCACCATGTGTAATGACCAGCCGTGGTCGGCACGGTACACGGCATAGCATATGGCGGCTAAAACATGGCCATATAAGGTGGCACATATGGACGACATGGCTTGTTCGACGAATTCAGCGGTACATGCGTTTGTGACAACTTTTACGGACATGATGAATGGACGCGTCAAAGTTAAGAATATTGAAGTCAATGAGGCTGACGTGGATTGTAATGTAAGGCTTTCGAAACCGTTTTGGACAACATTCGCAAAAATGATGTATTACAACCAAAATCGGATAAGGAAAAGGAACTTAATAAAATAACTGTAAGATCCGCTTCAAACCACTTCATATAACAGTAGTAAACACAAGAGTAACAGTAGTTAAACCCTTGCATGATGTAAGACGATCTAAATCAAACGAACTAACGAGCTGACCTTAATCTCGCAGCCAAGGGCAATTCATGACTCTATGCATTGTGAACTTTGACCCAAGTAACACTCCATATCGAGAACGTTTAGTTGTATTCAGACATAAGGGCAAAGCACGGAACACATTGTTTCTGAAGAGGCTCACTTTGGCATTACCTGTAGAATTTTGAGCGTTGAAACGAATAATAACATTTTAATGATGGATGATGCTTGAAGAAGTTTCATGGATCGAAATTGCGGATTAGATCAATTTTGCCGATTGGATTGATCGCTAGACATGGCGCCATATTGCAAAGCGTCTGGGCATGTTTACACATAATTAACAACTTAGCACTATGTATTATATTAAATATAAACGCTACGATCGAAGCTCTAATAACAATCACTTATAATAGATCGTCAGATCGCTCGCAAAAAGCAATAAAGAGTTTAATTAACAGATGTCCTGGACAAAGACAAGAGCTGATTATGCTAAAGTACTATCTGGTATGTTGTTGGAAGATTTTCAACCTTATTTTCATGGTTGTTAAGGTATATGATTGTGTTGTGTTCGGTTACCGTTGGCAGGTCAAGAGACTATGAGCATGTGCTTTGTTTCAAGTACCTCCCGCGTTGATGTATCATCATTTGTGTCGGTAGATTTGCTATATTTGTATGAATTTACGCATAATTACTGACAATGATTTCGTCGTTTTCCGTGAAAGTAGCGTTCTTGCGGTAAAATCTATGTTCATATGTTTATAGGTACTGCCTGCAAATATTTTTTAGCCATATTGGTTGCAAAATAACAATGATGTAAACAAAAAAAACTTGTAAAATGAGATTTTCATATCAATCTATCAAGACCGTATTTCAAACACAATTAACGGCATAGTGCCCTCATTGGGACCAACTTAGCTATAAACCATAATGTTGAATTAATTATATCTATAATGAAATAAGGGATAATTTTTAGCTTTGACTAAGAGGTCATTAAAGTAATAAATTGACTTCATTTTTCGTTTTAAACATAGGTTCCTACTCCATTATGATTATATGTATGCAAAGCATAGCGAATCGAACAGAGTTTAAAATTAATAACACTTACGGTCCACACATGCTTTAGAATAGGCGATGGGTCTACCAGAGATAAGGCAAAACTCTAAAAGCTATCCACGAATGTTTATTTTTCATTTGTGTACCACTTTGTTCTTCTAAGCAAGCTTCATTATTGACACTGAAAATGGCAATAACCTAAAAAAATACATTTAAAATTCTGAATAAAAATAAAACAAACATTCCAAATTTATACAAATCTCGATTACAGAATTAATACAAGGCAACCCGCACTGGATTCCTTAAATTGCATAAATGCAAGAATTACCTTTATTGCTTAAATTTTCATTATTCGACGTTCAAGAATTTTTTGCGTTTCCGATATTATAAGGAAGTGGTTCCAAGGCAGCTTAGAATCAGACTTTAATTTAACCTATTACTTAGGATTCCTTGAAATAGTAGGTAATTAAATTGAAGCTTAAACGCTTAAATAAATACTCATGTAACCGTGATAATGTGAAATGAACATACTATAGATTTATGCCTAAGAAAATGCCCGTACTGACCAAACGTCCTTTAGATATCCTCAAGTGAGTAGGCAAATGCAACAACATTTGCAAAGGCTCTTCTAAATACCGTTCCCTAATGCTTGGGTTTTACGTCTAGGTTTTACGACGCACCGTCTAGACAACAAGCACAACAAATAAATACATAGTAAAACAAATGGAGGAACATAAACATTTTGAAGTAATAAAGACTGCAGACCGGAAGGTTTGTAATGTATTGGCAATTACTTAATCGCTGCTGCAGTGCATCGGTAGGATTGAAAGTTCACTGTGGGATAAGTAAGTTTTGGCATGAAGTCAGGGCTGTGTTTCATGCGGTTGTTATCATAACAGGGCTAGAAAAGTTCCAAAGACTGAAATGTTTGCTTCACAAATCCCACCGGTTAAATTATAGGAAACATCTATACTAATAAATATTATAAAGAGGAAAGATTTGTATATGTATAAGTATGTTCGTAATGAATAAACTCAAAAACTGTGCAGATTTCAAAAATTCTTTCACCAATGGAAAGCTACATTATTCGGGAGTAACATAGGCTATATTTTATCCACGTATTCCACGGGAACGGGAACTACGGGTGAAACTGCGGCGTGCTGCTAGTATTGAATAAAAGAAGAAAGTCTGATTCAAAATAAAGGCATAAACAAACGAATACGTTAAATCAACCGAAAACATTATGTTCAAAACGTTTGCACTGATTCAATGAACTAGAAACCGTGATGATCTTATTTTACATTAATTATGTAAACAAAGATTTTATTTTAGCTTCTGACACCATGGTTTACTTCTTAAACAGAGATATTTTATGATGGCTATGCTAATTATGAATAAATATATTTCACAGATAGAGACTTTAATATTACTGAGTCATATTAAAACATATGCGAACAAAGGTGATACTTCAAAGCGTTATGTATGTGGAATTCGGCCAGGAACTACACTGGGCCTACAATTATTTTGCAAACTCTACGAATGCATTCTAGAATATAGTTATATTGATTTTCTGATCTAATTCTAAATTCTTCTTACCCAGAAAATTGCGTAAGAATATTTCAATCTATCACGACATTGTGCATTCCGCACATATCAGATAACATACCAACGTGACTAGACCAAAAATACCTATGTTCTAACTATAGACCACTTGATATGGTAGAAATTATTCCTCTAGTGTAACAAGGAGTTTCATTCATAGTCAATTATTCCATATTAATTTTGCACGCACGTGTGGCCTGGCGATCGTGGATCACGACTAGTGGAAGGTCGCAGATGGTTTAAGAATGGGTGAATTGAATAGATTTACCTACATAAAAAATATGCAACCTTCGATTGTACCCCGTTATGTGAAAAAAATTGAACTTTAATCGGAAATCAAAATTTAAGCGTTAACCTTTTTTTCAATTAAAACCCAAAATTGGTGCCTAAGTAGAGTGGCAACCAACCGAGTAACCTTCAAAGTTAAGGTTCGCGAGCACATTCGCAAGAAGCTGGCAGTAGTATCGTCACAGCGCTAATTTTACTCATTATTGGTTTTATCAACTGGTCTAGTATATTCGTGTATTAGTTTATTTATTTTGGTATATATTATAGTATTGTATTGTGTGTATAGTTTATTATATAAATATCTTTGCATATTTAAATATTAATCGTGTTTCGGTTTCCTACATTGCACCTACCACTATTATTCTCTGCATCACCCAAAGGTTGACTGGTAGAAAATGCCTAAGGCATTAAGTCCGCCTCTGTACATCTATGTGCGTAAAGTGTAAAATAAATAAATAGAGTTGAAAACTGAGTAAGCAGATAATTCGCAGTCGGTTATGGCATTATCAAATATTGTTAAAATTTGTTTTTTTGTTTATGTTGAATCCTAGTTGAATAATAGATTTATTAATTTGCATTTCAATTACAACACACGAATTACCAGAATAGGTTATTGTAACGCACATAGGCAATAGGCAAATAATGTAAAAAGTTACTACGTCAGCAATTTAGTTATAAGCAAGCTAATGCACACATCTCCGCAGCAATGACTTGACCAACCCTGATATTGCTTCTAATTCCGCACATTACTTCAAAACATCAGCATAATCGCCCAAAATATTACATTTATCATCAGATTCATTCATATTCTTGGCACCTTCATCCAGAAATAATAGAAATAACCGATAAGTCATACGTAACGAACAAATATAACATTAGATCGAAGACCTCTGTGTAAAAACATCGGTTGCATCATCTGTCTTTAAATAGATCGCCTGGACTATTAGAAACAGATAAATTTTCTATATTATCGTAGCTCGTTCTCTCCTGCATGGATAGCAAAACTTTGAGATGTACTAATCAGCCAGAATTGAGCTTCGCGTAAGGCGTAGTCCGCACACTATTGCTGTCTAGCATCTCTATAATTAGTTTCACTGACTTGTAAAGGACTTTTCTATTTTAGTCTCAAGAGCAAAGTCCAGCAGTACAAAGTTAAAAACCCTATCTTTATTCTAATCAAATCCATATGGATTAAACTAATCTATGGACCCCAGGCCTACGAAGATCTGACTAATGATTTCGTACTTTGTATTTTATGTCCAGCAACGGAACTTTAATTAAGATTAGACGATCGAGAACTATTTGTACATTAAACCAGTTACTATCGATTTAAAGTTAAGCTTTACAAATAACGTTTGAATAATATTATAATAACAATATGTTATCCACGTCAAACATTTCACGATTTTATAAGTGCTTTAACCTCTTTTTAAAGATTATCCACAACGCAATTTGGATATTTTAGCTCTGCTAAGTTTTTAAAAGATCTAGCTCATAAATCCAGGTTATATGTCTATTGTCTAAGCGTTTATAAAACCAGAGTAACCGTAAATCTAGCACCAGAAAAACTGGTTCACGGTATTAAGATCTCAGAAAGTTTAGTAATAATCTTAAACATCTCGTGATCGAAACTTGACAACAATGTTTGAACTTAGCAAATGTTTTTGGCGCACATTTCTAAGTAATGCAGAAACCTGGTCCATTGCGGCACCAGTATCTGCAGTGCAGGAGAGGGCTATACATCAGCGTCCACAGCTAAGCTTTTAGAGCGGCCGTGCAAAGCCGCAGGCAACATTTTTGCAACTGAACGAGCTGAATGCATTTGCGCAGATAAAGTTGTTAGTGAGCACAAGGTAAAGAGCAATAAGGTTCGCTTGTTAAAATTTGTTTACTCGTGAAGGAGCAAAACTTTAGAGCAAAACATTCAATGATTGAGTGCGCTGAGAAATATTTTGCGTTTGTATAAGCAACATGTTAGTCTTAATGTCCGGAATCAATATTACAACCCTGACTCATAAAGAAATCTAGATTTAATTCTGCCTTATCTGTCCGATTGTTTTGGACTTTTCTATTCATGCAGAAGTCTTTTTGTCCCAGCTGCATTGTAAACTGATCCCGCAACTGCAATAAAAAAAGCCTTTGCAATATCATTGGCAAGCCGTAATCCATCAGTGTTATATTTCAACACATTACCATGTTGCTTGCTTGCCAAAACAAATAAACTTTCCTTCGTCAGACGTCAACCATAATGTTTTTGACGACCGCAAAATGGATCGTAGTGTAGTCGAATTAGCAAAAAGATTGGACTTAATTCGTGTAGTTGTAATTTTTTATGGAATCATTAGAAAACATGAATATAAGTCTCCTCTGAGTTTGCACCATTTCTGTTATGTACGGAACATCGTTTAATGTTAGGTGTTAACATTTAAGTCTCATTATTTTGAATTTTAATTAATAACTAACTGTTTTATGTTTATATATATGTAGATACCCCTTTGTTGTATAATTACTTTTCACCAAAAAAGGTGTGAGGTGTATGAAACACTAATAAATTTAAAAAAATCATTTGCGGCTCAAGGGAAATTCAGTCTGTTGGTGCAAACTCAAAATAAGCTTTTTAGAGCATCATTAACACCCAGTTATTTTAGCACCCTTTTGCACCCCTTGGAAACCAGCATTTTACAATATTTACAAATTGTACTTCGGGGGAAATTAGTGTAGTCATGATTTTTTTAATATATAATGAATTCTACATATACTACATTTGCACCTAATAAAAATAAGAAATATACCTCGGGAAGTTTATACAGAGAGCGTGGTTATTTCGTAGCGTTCGCAAGGCGAACGAGGGGTTGAAGCAGGACGCGGGGCGGGCGCGGGAGCAAAGCGTAGAGTTTGAACTATCATAGTTGTGGCAAGAAGCGATCCGTGCGTTACGCAAATTTATTATTGGTCATTTCCTTTTATATTATTTCACTAACGGTGTTTGTTCAATAAATGTGAAAAATGGATTATGCAAGAAAAGAAAGAAAGAAAGAAAGAAAATCTTACTTCCCGATTCTTTCTCTTTTTCCCCAGTGACTGACCCTGAAGTCCTCAAAACCTTCAATGCAAAACCTTAAATTAATTAAAGGCTGTTGGCTGTGATGGTGTCAGCAGAACTATGATATCCCTCATAATTAAAAGTATTCTCCCTATTATTACACACATTATCAATGCCTCCCTACAAACTGGAGTATTTCCCACAATCTGGCGTAAGGCCATCATAATCCCTCTTCCTAAAATATCCAACCCCAGTTTATTTAATCACTACAGACCAATCTCCCTTCTTCCTTTCCTATCTAAGATCCTGGAAGCAGTTGCTCTTAAACAAATATCTACTTTTGTGTTTTGGTATAATCTGTTATCCCCTTTCCAATCAGGTTTTCGGCCTGGCCACAGCACAGCCACAGCTTTGCTTAAGGTTACAGAAGACGTTAGGAATGGCCTGGAGAACTCAAGATTAACGGTGTTAGTTTTAATAGATTTTTCCAATGCTTTTAACACCGTTGATCACGACATCCTCCTGGCTATTCTGTCTCAAATTGGGGTTTCTTGGTCGCCAGCAAGCGGTCCGTGCTGATCAGAAATTTTCTGAGTGGTGCGCCCTGAAAACTGGCGTTCCACAAGGCGGTATACTCTCTCTACTTTTATTTTCTCTTTTCATAAACTCTATTACCACTATTCTCAAATGCTCCTACAATCTGTACGCTGATGATCTACATGTCTACGCGCAAACTGACACTGACAACCTGGACAACTGCATCTCATTGCTGAATGCTGACCTTCTAGCTTCTAGCTATCAGTGATTGGTCAAGCAGATTTGGGGTTACAGTCAATGTCAGTTAAAGCCAGGCTATCCTGATTGGCAGAACTTATTTTTTACGTAACTTGGACACCAGTAACTACTGCCGCTTACTTTCAACAATGCCGTCATCCCTCTCTAGCCACACGTTAAAGACTTAGGCCTAAACATTGATGACAGGTTAAGTTGGAATAAGCTTTCTCAGGTTAGCAAGAATGTAACTTACTCACTGCGATCTCTCTATAGATTTAAGCATTTTCTTCCTTCTAGCACTAAAACCACTTTGGTTCAATCACTTGTGCTTCCTATAATTGATTATGCTGATGTTTGCTACTCTGATCTATCCCAAGAACTTCTTAACAAACTGGATCGACTATTTAACAACTGTATTCGTTTCATTTTTGCCCTTCGTAAATATGATCACATTTCTTCATTTCGTTCTCCGCTTAAAGGGCTGCCTATCCGTCAAAGGAGGTCCCTCAGATCCCTCTGCATGCTCTTCACTATTATGAATGATCCTTGTGCTCCTGATTATTTAAAACAATATTTTAAAGTATTGGGCAGTTCTCACAGTCTTAACCTTCGAGCATCCAAAAACTTACTCCTTCATATTCCTTCTCACCGCACCGGGTTTATGTCTAATTCCTACGCTATTTCAACCATTAAACTCTGGAATCCCCTTGACATCAAGAAGGCTGAGTCCAAATTTTCCTTTAAGCGTAAAATCCGAAGACACTACTTAAAAGCCTGTCATTCTTAGTTTGTCTTCGTCATAATAATTATGAGTTCAGCAGTGCGATTCTGTAAAAATGTCGAAGTGAACACTTGGGCGGGGCGCACGACGGGTGAGTTGTCAAACCATACAAATAAGATAGAATGACAGCTCAGTTGTCGTTCACTCCGCCTAGGTGAACACCGTGAGATGTCGACAGAATCGACCGGCAGATCAGAAATTTTAGTATATTAAATCATATTTATTACTTTATTATTTTAGCTTGTATATGTATTTTATTAGTACCTATTATGTTACCAGCTGCGGTTTCGCCCGCGTGAATATCGGAAATAGCAAGGTTTCCTGATTTTTATTGTATTTTTTTTAATCAGGAAACACCCACCCTACACCTACCTTACACCTACCCTACACCTACCCTACACCTTCCCTACACCTACCCTACCTACATAATTATACCAGCCCAAAAATACAATGACATGTTCCTGGTCTCCTGGTACTTGATGTTTCTGGTCTCCTGGTACTTGTGAATCTGAAGTACTAAGGCAGCAGCGCGTAACAGCTCGTTTTTTAAGTGTGTTCATGGCGGTCTGGAAATCAACTAAACAATCTGATCGTAAGTAACCGCCCGTCTTGTGATACTCGCCCGCCAAGTTTGCGGGCGAAAATCCAACGGCAGCTGCTGTAGAACCGCACAAAACTGCGGTCTCGTGAGTTCTTAGCCTTATTCCTACGTTACTTGATGACGTAGGATAATCAGCGCTGTCACAGGGTCTATAACTCGAAAGACAAATAATTAATTTGAAAGAAATAAAGGACATGCTTGCCTGCTGTTCTATTTTTCGATTAAAAACAAGCTGCTTTTGCATTAAAAAAATCTTTAGATTTGTATACTATTACTTACAAACAGAGCATTCACAATCAGAAAGTACTCCTTCCTCGTAAAACACATCCCGCAACACAACTACGCGCTTATGCACGTGGCGACGGCGCTTCTTGTCAGTTTATTATTCCGTGTCGCGCGCTTGTCTCTTCCATAGCGTAGTTGCTCAATGGCAATGACTACAATACACGAAAAATGTATGTTCCATATAAAAATGCTAATTTTTTATTTGGTGCAAATATAAAGGAAACCAAATTATATGATTGTGATGATTTTCAAAACAACCAAAATTTCCCCCGAAGTACAGCGGCAGAAAAACGTGAAAAACTAATTTCCGTATGTCGCACCAGGGTGCAAAATCAATCATGTATTTAGGCCAAAATGACTAACCCTTTTCTGAGTTTACAGAACTACACGATTTTCCCCTAAGCCGCAATGACCAAAAATCATGTTTACAGATATTTCATTTTTTTTCTAACGCTGCGTTGGTCTGATTAAAATAAATAAAATGTAATAATGTAGATTGAGGTGTAATAAAGCGTATAAAAAATTACGATGAGTACAACTGTATGCTCTGCTTAGTTATGAACAATAAACAGATTTCACAGTTTTTCACCCCCTTCCGTAGGGGTGCTAAATGCAATTTGTTTTTTATACTCAATTTTTCACTCATACAAAACCATCAGAAACGTTTTTGCCTCTCCGGAGAATTTATAATAATATAATAATAATGTGGTTGGAAACACATGAAAACAATGTACTGCACACAACTATTCGACAAGTTTAAATTACAATACCCAGATATGATAGTAACAGAACAGAGAATAGCAGACCAAAGACGTGTTATTATCAGAAATAAGCTATTATCAGATGACAAATTAAATAGAATTAAAGCTGAAATAGCAGAACAAATTCAAAAAGAAGAAGAAGAAAGTATGCATTCTCCGCAACAAATGAACACCTTGCAGATAACTCAATCACTCACACCTTGTAATCTTTCCTTACAATACGAAACCAATACAGGGAATGAAAATTCAGCTGACCAACTAACCATCAACACACCACTCATTAGTCAATCAACCACAGATAATTTCGCATTTATAGAATCACAAACAGAATTTGACCATGCTTTAATAGAGACATTAAATAATGAACTAGAAACACATATGTTAAATTACAATGGAATAGATCCCGCTTGTAGACCTTTATTACCCAAAATCCGACCAACTCGTAAATTATCGGATATAATTAGCATATTTAACCAAAAAATTATCCCACCGAAACTTTCATCTCTAGAAAACTTATCCGATACGCATTCATTAATTTATTGCATAGCTCTTACAGTCGCAAAACACTTTAAATTAAAAATTAATATAGATAGATCTACCTATAGAACTAAAGTAATGAACGAGCCATCATGGCAAAAAAGATTAGAGACGGACATAGATCTACTAAGAAAAGACATAAATAGATTAACACAATATAAAAATGGTAACACATCAAGAAAACTAGAAAATAAAGTCAAACAAATTATTGCAAAGACCAAACAACATAGCTCACACGAAAATTTTAATAAAAGAATAGAGGATCATCTAGACACATTAAAACAAAAACTCTTAGTCAAAAGTCATAGGTTAGCAAGATACAAAAAAGCCAAAGAAAGAAAAGATAATAATAGACTATTTACAACTAATGAGAAACAATTTTACAGAAAGCTTAAAGGTAACGATAAAACAGTCATAAACCCTCCATCGGTAGAGACCCTAAAAGAATTCTGGCAAGGAATATGGTCAGACAGCGCGGAACATAATAAAGAAGCGAGATGGATAAAAGAAGAAATAGTTAGATCAGAAACAGTAGAAGAAATGCCGTTTGAAGATATAGACACACTTGAATTAAATACAATTATAAATAAAACCCATAACTGGAAAGCTGCAGGAGTAGACGGTTTACATAATTTTTGGATTAAAAGATTACATACACTACATAGAACATTAGCTGAACAAATTAATGACATATTAAAAGGTAACCAAAATCTTCCAGATTTCCTTACTAAAGGAATCACATACATGATCCCAAAATCTAATAGAACCCAGGATCCCTCACAATATAGACCTATAACTTGCCTCCCAACTATGTACAAAATCATCACGTCTTGCATTACAAATAAAATTGTTAAACACACCGAAAAATATAATATTCTAACTGAAGAACAGAAAGGCTGCAGACGGGGGCATATGGGTTGCAAGGAACAATTAATTATTGATTCTACTCTGTTAAAACACGTTCAAAAAGCAAGAAAAAACTTATACATAGCATACATAGACTACAAAAAAGCATTTGACAGCGTACCACACTCATGGTTAGTTCAAGTTTTAGAAATCTACAAAATAAATCCACTACTTATAAACTTCCTTAAGAATACCATGGGATCCTGGCAAACTACACTTAAACTACTAACACAAACCACAAACTTAACCATAGATGGAATAGCAATTAAAAAGGGTATATTTCAAGGGGACTCGCTAAGCCCTCTATGGTTTTGTCTAGCCCTAAATCCACTCTCTCGCGCATTAACTGAATCTAGTTTAGGATTTGACATCAAGAACAATAGATCACTATTACATCAAATAACACATTTACTTTACATGGATGACCTAAAATTATACGCTAATAAAAATGCAGATTTACACGGTTTATTAGATATAACATCAGAATTCTCAAAAGACATCAGAATGGATTTTGGACTAGATAAATGCCGAAAACTTAATATAGAAAAGGGTAAGATTGTGGAAGGAAATTACACAACAGATTCGGAAGATGTAATAGAAGCAATGAAAAATGAAGAACTTTATAAATACTTAGGGTACAACCAAGCGCGACTGTTAGAACATAAAGCTATTAAAGATAAACTAAAACAAGAATATTTTAAAAGAATTCATTCATTATGTAAAATGTACCTAGCTAGTAAAAATTTGTTTAAATCTTTAAATACTTATGCTATACCTATACTAACTTATTCTTTCGGCGTCATAAAATGGTCAAAAACCGAATTACATGCACTCGAAATTAAAACTAGAACAATCCTTACACAACATAGATATCACCACCCCAAATCAGCAATCGAAAGAGTAATTATGTCCAGAAAGGAAGGGGGCAGAGGATTGATTGAAATATCACATTTACACAAAAGACAGATAATAAACCTAAAACATTTTTTTTAATAGGAAGAAGAATAACAGCCAATTACACAAAACAATAATAGAGATAGATAAAAAATATACACCACTGAACCTTATCGAAGATAATATAGAAATAATAGATAAAGCGAGACATATAGAAGAAATAAATAAAAAATGGAGACAGAAAGAACTACACGGTAGACATCCTAATGATTTATACCAAACACACATAGATAAGGAAGCTTCCAACAAATGGCTCGAATTGAGTGGCCTGTTTCCTGAAACAGAAGGATTCATGCTAGCCATTCAAGACCAAGTCATAAATACAAAGAATTATAAAAAATACATACTAAAAGATAGTACAGTTAGGAACGACTTATGTAGAAAATGTCACAGCAAACCCGAAACAATACAACATATCACAGGAGCTTGTATGACACTGACTCAAAACGACTACACTCACCGACATAATCAACTAGTTAACATCATCCACCAAAAACTCACAACTAAACTTAAACTCATGCAGGACCCATACACGCCGTATTACAAATATTCACCAAGAGCGGTTTTAGAAAACCAATTTTACAAAGTATACTATGACCGCACCATAATGACAGATCACACAATATATAACAATAGACCAGATATTACACTGGTTGATAAAGAAAACAAACACACATACATAATAGATATAGCAGTCCCAAACACTAATAACATACAGAAAACCATCACAGAAAAAATCAGGAAGTACACAGAGTTACAAGAAGAAATTACCAGAGTTTGGAAAATGAATAGAGTCACCATTGTGCCAATAGTAGTATCTACAACTGGTGTTATACCAAAACAAATATTCAATAGTTTTAATGCACTCAACCTATCTAAATATACATACCTTACACTACAAAAAGCTGCCATATTAAATACTTGCCGGATAGTTAGAAAATTTTTACAAATTGATTTAGACAATAATTTGACTGCAGTACAGAATAACACACCATCAAATAATGATAATAATAACTAGGATCTCACCTTGGTTCACACCCGTGAGATTCTAGCAAATACCAGGTACTTACCTGAGAAAAATAAATTTAAAAAAACAAAATAATAATAATAATAATAATAATATCTTGGGACAACTCACACACGGCCATCTGATCCCAAGCTAAGCAGAGCTTGTGTTATGGTAACCAGACAACTGATATACATACTTATATAATTTATAAATACATACATATTATAGATAAATTACACCCAGACACAGAACAAACAATAATGCTCATCACACAAAGTTTGTCCTGGGTGGGAATCGAACCCACGACCTCTGGCTTTGCAGTCAGGGTCACTAACCACTAGACCAACAGGCCGGTCCTTTTATTTATTCCAATCTTTATTAAAAAATGGCCTAATTTGACTATACTATCGGTGATTTTTATTGAGGTATTAAAATTGACTTGTACGATGTAATACAAATAGGGAAGAATTATCGGCGGATTGTGGGTTGAATACATGATGGTCAGTTTGAGGCCGAGGCTCCTCCAAGGTTTTCTACATAGAATTCTAAGTGTTAAATGACGTATTTATTGCTTGGTTATAATGTGAGACTATGCGTAATGATCAGGCTATGCTACTTGTTGATGCTTATTGGAAAATGGTATGAAAGCATGGTGATTTAGTACTCAGACATAAGTCACAGCAGACAGCACATAATTCTGCCTTTTTCCATCCCCTAAAGCACCTGTATTTTCCTCGCAAAATGTTCACCCTTTCAATCAGAAAAAGAAAGCCCCTACTATAATGTCGGGAAGCCCCTACAATTTACGGGGCATATGTCGGACATATCCTGCGCAAACAATCCGTCGTCTAAAAGTTTCATAACCCCGTCTGCGCCTACCCTGCACCCTATGCAACCCCCTGGGGGTGTCTGCGAGGGTGCGGCTCGTTCAGACTTTACTGCTGACTGGTTTCAAAGTAGGGGTAGGCAAATTAATGGATGACTAAGTGCTAACTGTTGCTAGTGCACTATTTTTGGGGTGCGGCCAGCGCGGCTGACTAGATGAAAAGTCAGTTGCAAAGTGTGAAATTGCTTTAGCCACAAATGTTTTACTTGCTGAGCCGTTCGCGTGTGAAACGACGAAAAAGGTTTTTGCAATACGACGTAATGTAATTGCAATACTTTACAATATTATTATTAATAAAGTACGTAAGTAGTTGCTACCTTATGCAACTACTGGAGCAAGTTTCACTTCAACTCTGATTGATATAATAAATAGGTACGTTGTCATTTTCTTTCTTTTTTCGTCATCATGTCAAAATCTTAAAGATTCCTGTATTCTCATAGTAGCATTTGATTTTATGTTTTGTTTTACGATATCCTAGCAACAGTATCGAAATAGTAGATAGGTAATGGCATTGCATTACGATGCTCTTACTCATCCTTCCTAGTGCACTTATCTGAACAACAAGGCAATTGAAGCGGCCATAATGACTGACGCATTTTGCTAATAGTGTAACTTACATTTACTGCATACCAGAGGTAAAGAAAAGGCAATTAGTTTTGCTAATGATATTTCCATTCGAATGAAAAGGAGACTAAGAACGTGCTTGAGGAAGTTTTAGTCACACTTTTACATGTAGAAGAAAATCATCAAAGTTTGTTCATAGTGGTAACAGTTATGGTTAGAAGATTGTAAAAATACGTATTGAGTTTTTTTTTGTGTAAGGCCTTCCAAGAAAATGGTGGTCGATAGCGATGACCACCGTGGTTGTAGTCAAGCAAGATAATAATAATAATATCTTGGGACAACCAACACACCGCCATCTGATCCCAAACTAGGCAGAGCCTGTACTATGGCAACCAGACAACTGATAAACATACTTATATATTTCTAAATACATACATATTATAGATAAATTACACACCCAGATACAGAACAAATAATCGTACTCATCGCACAAAGATTTGTCCTGTGTGGGAATCGAACCCACAACCTCCGTCCTAGCAGTCAGGGTCACTAACCACTAGACCAACAGGCCACCAGACATATAAGAGATGCTTTTTAAATCGACTCTTCTACAAATTTCCGCTAAATCACACATAAATATATCTAAATAGGTGGTTAGTGGCAGCAACCGCCAAGTTTGAAAGGGTTAACACACCCAAAAAGATTGTTCCTAAAACACAATACAAAATCAAATGACACGAAAACCAAATACCTTAAAGCATCGAGAAGGCTCTTTATCTAATTGAAACCAAGTAAAGAATCCCGACAGGTTTTGGACTGGTTCTAATTCCGACCACGACATTAACCCTGACCATTTTATAACTTTAAAGAAATCCAGTTAGCATGTATTGATTACAAAATTCAATTCATATGAGATTCCTGCGCTATCGGCGCGATAAGAGGTAGATAAGACGGATAGCTTGGATTGTTAGTGTCGCTGTCGGTACCTACCACGAGCGACTATAGACAATCTACATGTTCTATTTTAGATGCCACATGCGGATTCTGACGCTACTTGGGAGAGGCCCATGTCCAGCAATGAACTGCGATAGGTAGACGATTGAATTATTGATTCGAATACATTCGAATTGGAATTACGGTTGAGTTTCAACAAATGTAGCTGAATTTTATTTTTCGTTAGGATATGGCCTTTGGGTACCGTTTCGATATCATGGGTCTATTAGGTACATGTTATGGAGATTTAACTATTTCAAGCGTCCGTACTTGTTTGGATAAATGAGTCAAAAATCAGAGTGCCGATTTTACTAATTTTCAAGCAACGTCGAAGTCGTCGCTCGCATTTGCAATCTGTCAAAAATGTATGAAAATTAAGGATTTTTTGACAGTTTCCGAATGACATGCGAATGTCATTGTCATGTCGAGAGTCTATGTAGGTAAACTTCAACATGTTTTCGAGCGTTTCGGCACTTTTGGCCTTTGCGCTTCAGAAGAGCACTTATCGCTTAGAAATACTTATAAAACCATTATTATAAGGCTAACGCAATTTCCGCTAGCATGTAATTGGTTTATGTTATCAACATAGAGATACCAAAATCCGCCGAATTATTCACATAGTTATCAAACGACCTTGCTATATCAGAAATCTGCTTATCAATGCAGTAATACGAATTCTCTGACGTGCAAGATTAGTACTCGAGTTAAAATAAACAACATCCTGAATTTGGTCTTTCTGATATCTTCACTATTTTTAGAATAATTACTCACTAAGACGTCGAATTAAGCTTTTTGTTTTCAACAGCAGGTACTATAAACTGTGTTGTCGTTTCCAAAACACTCAATTGAGTTGCAATTTTTTCTCTCCCAGCCAGGAAGGACACTTCATATAAAATGCCAGACAGCCAATGACCTGACAATAAATGAAAAAGCTGTTACAGGGTGAGTAAGGGTAGGAAAACGTAATGAAATATCTATGATAATATTCAGTGGTGATGAATACTGGCTTTTTCATGAAAGGCTGTAGTCATGAAATATGTATGGCACACTCGCATATCCTACTTTATTTAGCAATAAGCTGTTAACTGCTCATGAGCTTATTTATTTACTTCTAACCTGGCTGAGTGTCACCAGCCATTCGTTGACTTCGAAACTGTAACTATTCTTAGATTTAACAAGGCTTTTGTATGTTTATACAACGTGGCGTGGTACAGAATAAACACAAAATCGCTGGAGCAGTGGATTTTTAGCGATTTCGGGGTTGGTCCTGTATTAAAAGTTGTTCTTCATGATGAATACAATGACCCCTTTTCAGATTTTGCGCTTATTCTGTTACAAGATACTATATATAATTTACCTATTTCGTTTGTAAATATATGTAAAATATTTAATATTTGCTACTAAAGAGGTAAAGTTGCAAATGAGCATACAATCGTCGCTGCATATCCAATAATATAGAATTTAGCATATTGCCATCAAATCGCATATTATTATTGAGTATCGAGTAGCACCGAGGTCGGAGACGTACGCATCTTATGAATATTAAGAATTTGATTAATTTTCCTATAGCAAGGTGAAAAGGACAATTTATTATTTATTTTAAAACTTATCCTAATAGACATCTATTGGTCAAATAAAGTGCATAGAATTACGAAGAAGATGCTTATGCTGGTGTATCTTTGCCTGCAAAGAAAGAGTCTTTTGACAAGGGTTAAGGGTAGATTGGCGATAAGATGCTGCAACTCAGCCGTACAGCCGTACAGCTAGATGCCTGGACGTGCTATAACAGTGTTTAAGAAATAACGCGATTACGCACAGACGAGTTACCGGCCGTGAACGTGACTGTGATGGTCACCATTAAAACCGCGAGCGGGTTTCAGCGGATATACGTCTAAATTCAACTTAAGACTTGGCAACATTTCGTAAACAGTAGGTCTTTGACGTATTTTTCAATAACATACTAACTTTGGAAAGTTTCTTCATAAAAGCTCATGTGCAAAGAAGCAGTCTCGAAATCAGTGATAAAGAAAACGAACTTAAAAAAGAAGACAAAATAAACTCTTGTTCTGGATTTCGTTACATTATAGGTATAAGCCAAATATTTTTTTCCGCAGCACGTAAATATTTGTGCGACTTGATAACAAACAAAAAATCGCGCGAGAGTGAAAAGGACTAACAGTCAAGTTTGCCACAAGTACCAGGATGTTAGAACGTCTGTGGAGGTTCAAACGTAGCGTACATATTCGCGTGGGCCGTCCCCCCTCAACCCCCGCGCCCCCGCCAGGTCAACGACATCCGCGGCCGTTTCGGCCGGCGGCGCGCCTCACCTTGACATTCATCTCGAGCACGACGCTTTAGCCAAACGTTTGAATTAACTCGAACAACTTTCGAACGCCGCTTTAGAATTAACCCTTCTAGGGTATCAGTCGCCCACTCGAATTGGTCGCGTTGCATTTCGGTTACTCGCGACAATCCGCTCGATCCGATGGTGCCCTGGTACATGATGTTCGTTCTAATGAAGAAAATGAAATTAAATCTTGTTTCTTTATAAGATAAAGCATGTTGTCGCAATCGGTCGAAGTTTCCTATCGCCATTATGGATACGTGACTCATCAGCTAAATTGATAAGCAACGAACAAAGAGTGAGCTATGTAAAACAATCTGCATATAATAGAAATATTTTATATCATGGAAAAACCTTCAAGGAACGCATCGGCCTACTGGTAATGACGTCATCACGTCACCGTACATACTTGAACTGACAAATCCTCTAATCCTTTCGCAGAGGTCAACATTCTTTAAACAAGAAAATATTTTTGCGTGTATGTACTCGTAGTGAGTACGTATACAAACTCGTTATCCCCGATATAATGAAGTATTCATGTGAACTGTACATGATTTGACAAACAATTGCACGAAGATGACAATACAGAAGTAAAAGGTACCAAATATTCCTATTTGGTACCTTTTACTTCTGTATTGTCATCTTCATTCTTCTTGATTTCCATCCTTAATGGGATATCATATAGCTAGCTAATGAATTAAATTTACCAGCTGGATTTGAATGAAAATAATAAGGAGATGTGTACTGAAGATTTTATTAGCAGGCAAAGAATAATAATACTGCTAATATCAGGATTAGACTTGCACCAACGCAATGCCTATAGGTACTATACCCTTAGAAACTTTCAAGTAGGTAGTATATCAACAATCTGCCTCAAAACGTGGCTTTTGTCGACCGCCTTCATACCCAGCTCATTGCTCTATAAAAACGGCATTAAAACCAACAAACGCCTTAAGGGGCAAAGAAAATGAACAATAAAAGCAAAAACGTGGCCCGATGGAGACCACCATTGTTAAAAATGTGAGTCACAAAAGGAAGTTATGGCTCCAATTGGACCACCATGGCTTTTAGGGAATTTGCATGGCGTAATGGTGACCTCAGACAAAAACTTGAGCAAATCTTGCTAGGTTAGTTTTGAACTGATTTTATGGAAAGAGAAGCCAGGAAACATTACCCTCCTTCTGGGGTAGTCGAAAAAATCGAGAGAATTAGGAAATTAGAAACAGTCGTAGTATCATTCTCAAATAGTTTCTAGAAAGAAAAAGTATTCATTGTCACAGAACTGACATGCCATTATAAATTCTATCGTCAATATCAGTAAGGACACTCAGGAATGACAAGGCAAGAACTTCAAGAACCAACGGCGAAGGTATTAGTTATGCAAGTATTTCGGAACTAATCATAATTTACCGTTAATCATCCCACGCAAATCGTGACGTGACCATTATAATTATAATGACCATTATAATAAAAGGAATCGGGCTAGAATGGACCCGTAGGCGATCAGCTTAACAACTTGTTAACAAGCATTCCTTAGTGCTTTGAGTTCTTAGGACACCTGGGTGTACGAGATTCATCATCTGCCTAGCCTTTTTCCAACTATATTGGGGTCGGCTCCCAGTCAAACCGGATTCAGTTGAATACCAGTATTTTACGTAGAGCTGCTGCCTACCAAACCTCCACAACTCATAAAATGGGTAACACGGTACTTCTTAGCAAGACTGGTGTCACATTTTTTGGCTTCTGACAATCCGGCTGCCAAAGATCTACAATAGGCAGCCGGGACCAACGGCTTAAATTGCTTTCCGAGGCACGGAGGAGTCTCATATCGTATGTTAAGATGGTCACCAATCCACAGACCAACCTCGGCAAGCTTTGCTACCTTGAAGATCGATCCGTGCGGCTGTAATTATGTAGCCACAAGCTCCTGGGTCTACGAGATTGTCTTAGTAAAAAGATTTAACCGGTCAACAACTTTGGTAGGTAGCTTGGAAAGTATTTAAGCTTAGATGTTACGTTTGAAAATATCCATTTTAATGGAAGACAGTTTAATATTATTTGCAGCTGATCATTGTAGAACACAATCTCTTAGAACAAGAGTATTGTTAATCAGAGGAATATCCAGGCAGGACTAAAGATCATAAATACTTCTTGTAACTAATATCTCCTGCTGTATTAAGAAAGTTATGAAGGACCAAGGACAAAATCGAGGACCGTAGCGATGCCCGGAACTCTAAAAGAGGATAAAGAAGGATGGAACAAGAAGTTGAACGCTAGGTATTCAATTTCTTCCTCAACGAAAGTCGATGTCTGAAGATGTCATCAGACAATGTCAGTACGTAACAATCTAGCCTTCAGGCTACAAGACAGCATGATACATGCCAAGTGTGTCTTAGCAGCCGTCCGGACAATCGCTGACGGTCACCATCTGACAATGAATCGTGGCACCTTTGTTATGTAAATCTAAGGATTTCACGCCCCATTAATATCGCGTAGACGGCTTTAATTGATGACACTTATGGTTGCATGTGGACTGGTACTTAAGACTAGGAATAATTAGTTTAGTTAGGTGAAAAATTCCGAGTAGCCATTTTGATTTTTACTTTTGGCGTTAGTTTTGAGTGGTTGCCAGTTTGCGATCTTCATTCAGCCTTGGAGATTTTACGTGTGTTTTTAAGGAGATGCTGTCTCTTCAGGTGTTTTTCGGGCTCTCTTGTATACAAGAGAGCCCACTCAATTTTCAGTCACCCTGTATACAGGGTGACTGAAAATTGAGTGTCATTCCTTTAAATGAGTTGTACTAGAACTAATTTGTAACTTGACTCCGAAAACTTGGGGTTCAAATTGTTTTTTTTTTTTTCGAAATATCAACAGCAAGCAAGGCGATTCATCCTATATATACGAGTAGGATTAGAACCCCTTGTTAGAAAATGTAGGTTCTGTTAACTTTAGCCTTTCAAATGCAAGGGGGTTCCGTAATTGTATAAATTCCTGTAAAAATCCATTGAACGAGTAAAGACTAGGTATTTTAATTTAATTACTGATTAGGTAAGAAGCGATTATTTTATTACCTAAGTATTAAATATTGAAACTAATTGGCCGTGTGACGGTGATTGATGCAATCGTCGATGTGACAAGAAAATTGAATCGGATTTTTCACGTTTCTTCGCAGTTTGATCAAAAAGATAGTAAAACAAGAATAACACGATAATTTTTTTTTAAGTTAAATTGCAAAAGTTGTGCAATACAATATAATTTAATTACACCATTTTTGCAAAGAGGTCATTACAGAACTTGTGCTGTAAAAAGTACGCTGCTATCTGATAGCTTGTAGTGTGGACGTGACAGCTAAATATGGAGGACAATATACGTAAGCGTACATATGTGCAAGCTGTTACGACACCAAGACCCGATTTGTATCTGTAGACCTTTAAAATGTTGTGAAGTTTGTTCGTCTGGTATTTACTGACGGAGGGAATTATATGTGATGAACAGTCACCGAATTATAAAGTTAAGCAACTTTACTTTTAACTGAATTATTTTTCGACAAAATCTGATAATAATTACCGTACGAAGAGGTGACATGGTGTCAAAATTATACGTAAAAGGAATAAGTTCGCAAATTGCTTTCACCTTTCAGTACCGCGAATGTACACGGTACCGGTCAACTGCGCGGCGTCTTCTTTCGTTAGCATCTTTGACCAAATAAATTAATTTCAGATGTATCTTGATGCCTGTACCTGCCATAAATACGTAGCATTACTTATGTATTAATGGACAGTAAAACCAACAAAGCAAAAACAGTTTTGAATGTTAAATTGCATTGCTTAAGTAATTAAACAAAACTTCACACAAAAATAAAAGGTATTCAATTATTTAACACAACAAAACAGGGCCAAGGCAAACATATTAATCCTCACCAACAATTCAGACAAAACTAAAAAAAAAATATTTAATTGTTCTTTCAAATATCAAGCATACCAACATAAAGAGGATAATCAGTGTTGACAGCCATATAAGAATTTGTAAATTGGTAACATGTACTTTGTAAGGACTTCTGTGTGACCTGGACATATTAGGAGACTATAAATGTGTCATAAGCTTCATGCTTTCATGAATAGTGCTGGATAATTATAATGGACCATATGGTCGGCCACACTACTTTTTAGTAGAGAACGGTGACCATATGTCTGAACTTTACCGCTTGTCAATCAAGTTTTTTTAATGTTGGCAATAGAATTTATGTGATAAAATTGAAAAGAATGGTGCGAGAGTCATGTACTAAACCAAACGAATAAATAAATACATGAAAAAATGTGTTACAACCTTATGTTACTTATGGGCTGGTGACATCTGCATGTCAGAAGAATAATGTGCAAAACTGGCCAAGTGTGAGTCGGACTCAAGGTTCTCTACCATTATCTATAAAAAAACGGCAAAAAAATCATGTTTGTGTATGGGAACCCCTCTTAAATATTTATTTTATGCTGTTTTTAGTATTTGCTGTTATAGCGGCAACATAAATACATCATCTGTGAAAATTTCAACTGTCTAGCTATCATGGTTCATGAGATACAGCCTGGTGACAGACAGACAGGCCCGTTTTCATCCTTTGGGTAGGGTACCCTAAAAATTAACTAGGTAGAAAGAGATGGCGGGTTCAGATGGAAACCCATTTATGAAGACAGGGTAATGTGGAGAGTGAGAAGGAAGCCCTTTGCTAATCTATACTAATATTATAAAGTTGAAGAGTTTGTTTGTTTTAGCATGCTAACCTCTGGAACTACCAGTCGGATTTGGATAATGATTTTTGTATATGATAGCCACATTCATGAGGAAACAACGGGATATGTGCGAACGAAGTCACGGGCACAAGCTAGTAACTTAATAAGTATCTGAACTTTCCTGTTACCAAAAATATAGGTATAGGTACTGGTTGGTGGCGCTGAGATTGGGTCATAGGTTTTTTTTTGCAATTACAGCTTCAACCAAATGAAAACCCAATGTTTGGGCAGGACAATATTTGCCAGATCTGCAAGTTTTACTTGTAAACTGAATATTTACTGGGATTGTACAACTTTCTCAAGTAGCAGGTAAATACATTTTCTATCTTAATACCAGAAGTATCAATTAACGTAAGCGACATTTTAGAATTTTTGTTAAATGCCCCTTGAAGTAATTGCTGTAAGGTTCATTTTGTCATTTTGGGTAAATGTCCCTTACGTTAACTGATACTTCAGGTATTTGTCAAGTGCTAGTTAATGTTGTACTTAGCACACAGACATGACAAGAGATAAAATTATTATATCAATAAAATTCCCTGTAAAAATGATGACTAAGACAGATACCACAATGGCCAACTTTTATATCAATTATTTATCTATTTATACTTAATCAAGCTGAAAAATTATAAATAAAGAGTGCAAACTGATTATAATAATCTACCTATTCCTGTAGTTTTCAGTGACAAATAAGGTAAGGATATGAAAATGATGTCATGTCACTAGAATTATGGATTTTATGTAATTTATCCTGTGTTTGTTTAAATAAAGGCGTTGAAATAACTGGCTAAATATAGATTTATTTTCAGGAAAATGCAGGATCAGGTTTAGAACACAAATTTATTTTATCTTATTACATATTATTATTTAGACATTTATTATGCATTATTAATTTAATGTAATTTACATGTATTTAATAACGTGGGTTTTATTAAAAGAGTTGCTACTCTAAATTTATTTGTATTGAGAGTGAATTTATGGGACTGGTCTTCAGGCCGAAAATCAAAACAAAACAATTATAATTTGTAGAAGAAAATGGTCAAAGGAACCATGGCTCTGATATTGGAGAAGAGAAAAAACTTTATTTTATGATTTGATTTTTTTTAAAAATTCCATAAAAGAATTTCAAACTTATTTACCTATCAAATCTGCCTGTATCATTTTACTCAGCATTGTATTGCAACTGTGTTGCATACAGAAAGAGATAGCGCAACAATACTGTCAATATTCAACTACAGAACCTGTGTTTATGGAAAAAAGTTGAATCCTGTAAAGTGGGACACCAGTTTTTCTGTAAAATATGGCCATCATCAAGTTGCTGTAAAGAATACAGGCAAAAGTAGAATCTTTGTAATTTTGTTAGTGTCTGTCTGTTTGGATTTGGATGAACTCAACACATGAAAAGACCATGGCCTGAATCAATTTTTTTTATTCAGGAATGGGCTTGCTCTTGACCTCAATCACACCTGATGGAAAGTGATAGATGACGCCTATGATGGACCAATATTTAAATTCAATTTTTACATGGGCAAAGCCATGGGAAGTAGCTAGTGCAAGATAAAGTTATGACCGTAAAATATTTTAAACATTACAAAGTCATCAACATTGTTACCAAAAAGGTTTGTTCAAGGCATGACTTCATATTTATGTAAGAATGATTCACGCTAACCTTCGTACATTCTTGAAATATGGTTATTGATAAAAAATACTCATTAGGTTCGTTATAAGGTATGTACTTATGTGCTTAATGGTATGTGGTCATTGTGTTAGTCAGTAGTCAAGTGTGGTTTTATCACACGTAAAAGTAGTTGTGTCATTTATATTCTTATTTCCCCCTGTCTAGCGAAATGTGGGTGTAATTAAGATACACCTCTGCCAAACCCTTGAGTCAAAAACAGGAAGATGGGAAGACGTTATCTGCCTGGCTTTGGGACCATATATGACTAGATAACAATGGAAGCAACTGAAGAAGGCCAAAGGCACAACAAACTGAAGGAGTTGTTCTAACAAAACAACAAAAAAAAACTTAAGGGGTCTCATCCGGGTGGAACCAATTGGTTCCTTCTAGTAAACTACAAATTGTTATAAACTTTAATTCTATGTATTTATAATGTTTATTTTCATCTATTTTTAATTTCAAATTGGTTCCCCTGGACGATAGAGGTGTAAATTCGGACCTTAAAGTCATGAGCAGATTTTATTCATTTTCAAACTTTTGGGGAAATGCAGGATAAATTTGTTAGTAGAAAAAGTATTTTGTTTACTGGGTTTTGGTTTGCCTATAACAACTTACAGTTTACCTACTTGATTGCCAAAATACAAGGGATACTAACCCCATAGTAAAACTGAGTTGTTTAGTGACATTGTTACTAGATAGGATTAGAGGATAATTGTAGGGGTACATTTTGCCTAATTATTATTTTATTTCTTATGTTTCCTTAAAATTTTGTTAAGACTAATACATTATAATATCTCATGTTAAAACTTTACTCATGCTAACACTTTGTTGCTGTTGCCAAAGTTAAGAAAAGCATTCATTAAAGGGTCTTTCCAGTAAAAGTTTTTTTAAGTTATAATTACAATTATAATGTGGCTGTTTCGACATTTTAGTCCACCAAATTTGTTACGTGTTGATTAAAATTTTGAGTTTATGCAGTTTTGAGGTTCTCATTTTAATTTGGAAAATGCAAACTTTTCATTTGCATTTAGACCATTTTTCAGGTGCATATTTTTGGCAAGAGTAATGAACTCTTAGTCACCGCTCTGACCTTATTTAGGTTTACATTGATGATTAAGAATTCGCAGATAAGATAAGCAACCTAAATTCAGTCTAACAGATGATAAAATGAATGTTTTCAGTAGTTTTTCCTTGGAGTTTTGTAGTAGTTTGATTTTTAATAACTTAAGATATAGTAGAACAAATGGAATACTCACATAAATCAGGCCAGAGTAGTATCTGTCCTTGATGTTGTGCAATACAGACGCCTCATTCAAACAGGTGAGCTCTGCCATGTCCTCAACTTTGTCAAACTTGGGAGGGTTCATCTTCTGAATATCATCTTTGTTAACCAGGATGCGCTTCCCTGACTCCGCTATCTCTACCTCCAACTCATCACCCCGCTGTTCCCCCTTGATCCCCGCCGCCACGAAGCCCTGGGACTCGTGGGGCACCCACACCAGCCTCTTCTGCGTCCATTCCGCCTGAGTGGCCGGGTCGTTGAAGCTGTTCCTATCCACCGACAAGTACCGGAGCTCCGGGTCGTTCCTATCCATGTCCACCATCGCGCCGCCTGATCAAGCCGCGCGGCCCGTACGACAGCTCAACACCGACACTAGATACCACATTAATCGGTCACTAAGACCGGCACACCACAACACACGTTCCTGCTTATTGCTATACACACGGCGTTGCTCTCTTGCCTCGCGTTAACCGTGACCGCGCACGGCGCTGATACGTACAAAATGACGATAGCGCTACTGACAGCACAGGCGGCGACGGTTACGGGTAGGAGGGATGGACCGGTCGACGCCCGATTCACGTTGATTTTAGCCGAAATAAGAACACGATTATCGATGTTTTACTTAACTAGAAAACTAAACTTTATACTATCCGATGGATGGACACGCATTTAACATGTTCACACCGTAAATAACAAAGTAAAATACACTTTTGTAATTGAAAAACAACTAAAATAAGCTAACGACTTGTCGCCGACACTTCTTTCTTGTCGTCAAAGTGTGATTTCGATTACATAAAACGGAAGATGACCGTTAAGTCTATTCCATTTTGATTGGCCGTTACATTGACGAAATACAAATTTTCCTAACTGTAACCAATGAGGAATACTTTATGTCAGCTGTTAAAAACTGTAGTAGAAAACAAATTATGGATGCGTTCATGATATTATAACTTACTAAATAAAACTGATTGTCAGATAATTCGGATACACTGGGTACGAAATTAATTATCACCTTGCTAACAAAACTAATTTTTCAAAATCTCCTTAGTTTGGCGGTTGGCGTTCATTCGTGAACTTAAAAAATGATTTTAATTCAAAAATAAAATGTATACTAACTAGACTAAAGAAAAAGTTAGTTTAACATTGTTGTTATGTTAGTATAAGTAAACACTTATTCAAATCGAGAGTGACGAGAGGAAGGGTAGTGGAACCAGGACCAAGGACAGGACAAGGTGTATAGCAAAAATAATGTCATTATACGGCGTTATATCATATCTCATTGCGATTTGACAACAAATTTGACAACTATTAAAAACTAGCTTCCTCCCGTGGCTTCGCACTCATGAAAAGTGTTTTGATTATCACTTAGTAGTTTTCGTGGGCATGTTCTCTAGATCGGTTTTGAATTCGCCAAAATAGTATTAACTCAACTCTACTCCACTTCCAGTTGTGACTTTGTCTGAGTGAACTTTAGAACTTGCTCCAGAGATAAATAATCAAATCACATCAAAATGAGTAAACCTACCAACATTATAAAGGGGAAAGTTATAGTAGTTCTTAGCTGTATACCGCGGTTTAATTTAACTATTTATTTTACTTGTCGGTCGGTTCACGTGACCAGAGGGCTGGGCTTTTCTTTGGCCAAAGAATCAGCATTCCCTTTCAACGCGGCAATGCTGCCAGTGTTCTGGGCACTTTTGTTATTGACAGCGATTTGGATGAATTTTTTGATGCCCAATTATTTATTTTGTTTTTATATACGTTTGTACATACTACATATATAATTTCGCAATTATTAGTCTAGTTTATATATTGTTAGGTTTAGTAGATATAAATAGTTAATTATGTACTATTTATTTTTAAAGTGAATATATAACTAAATATTTTGTGAATATTTCAAGCGTCTACCTGTTTCCGTTATCAATATCGAGCAGAAACGAGCAAAAAATCAGGTTTGTTGTATGGGAGCCCCTTAAATATTTTTTTTTTCTGCTTTTTAGTATTTGTTAATTCAGCGGCAACAGAAAGACATCATCTGTGAAAATTTCAACTATCTAACTATCACGGTTCATGAGATACTTACAGCCTGGTGACGGTTGGACGGACAGCGGAGTCTTAGTAATAGGGCCCCGTTTTACCCTTTGGGTATGGAACTCTAAAAAATAGCTGCTCAATTATAACTTTAATTTGTGAAAATTTATGATTTTTCTGAAAGTTATACCCTAAGAATAATAAAAGTCTTTTTAATGAAAGACTTAGTCCCGTTTTTACCCTTAGGGTACGGAACCCTAAAAAGCAACGCTTTAATTGATTGCCAAAATTGTGATTTTAAACTGTCATAGCTCAAAGATTTATGTTCATCTATTCATTGTCACAACAGCAGTGACGTCACTAAAGTTTCTATTTCTGTGTGGTTTAAAAAAAAATGGTCGGGGTCCTTCAAACCTAACCTATCCGAGTCGGGGTGCCCAATGACCGGCTAAACTTAGGTTTATGTTCACACCCACCTTTAACCGTAAGTCCCGTTCGTTTTATTCGTCATTATTGTTAAAATCAATATTAACTAAAATAAAAATGGCCCTTCTTTTATTTTTTATTCACCAAATTGTTCATAAATTCTGTGTTTGCATTGTCGAGTGGCAAATGTTTGCAGTACTCGTAATTTGTGAACAAAATAATTATGGCGGTAGTAGTCTCGAAATATCCGAACGTTAATAGTGTTACCAACATCAAGAAACCTACCGTGGACTGTCAAAATAGATATTATGCAACAATGAGTCTTATTTGATGGAAAATAAGGTGAAAATTTAAAGGAAGTTAAAACTAGTGAGATAAGGCAAAGGTATTATTCAACTATCCAATCATCCAATAAACTAACACATGCATAATAAAAACAAACTACAATGGAGTATTTTATTGGCTCCGTTTGGTATTCGAAGAGTTATCTCAGTTCAAGGCGAACACACAGATAATATTAGTAAGAGGCAGGGGGGATAAAAGAAACAAGAATCAGTCAATTTTTATCTAATACTTTTTCAAGCGACGTTCACATTGTAGTTTTCAACATTCGACTGCCGGCTTTCAGTCAGACTAGGCGGTAACTTGTTAGGTTACTTTACGACTAACATTACATAAATATTTTAAAAGTTTTTAACTATGGCTTACATAGTAGATTTACGATCAGACACTGTAACTAAGCCCACTGAGGCTATGAAACATGCCATGGTTAATTCAGCCTTAGGTGACGACGTTTACGGTGAAGATCCAACGGTGAATGCTCTGGAAAGCAAGTTAGCAGCTATGCTGGGGAAGCAGTCGGCCTTGTTCGTACCTTCTGGAACGATGGCCAATCTCATAGCAAGTGAGTGGGTTTTTCATTTGATACATCCTTGTGTTAGTGTAGTTAATGGGCTCTTGGGCTGAATGGTAAATTTCCTTAGCCAAATATGTCACCTCCCTATTTATTTTTGGAATTATTTCACAGTTACAAAAATAATACTTTTTCGACTCCCACAAAGATACTACTACTGATATACTTAATGAATACATTGTTTTCTTTTGCTCAAATTACTACAAAGCAGCCTGCGTTTATATTTTTTTTTTATGAAAATTGATTCCTGATTTCCGGTTAAAACACATCGGTACCGTTAGCAACAAAAGTCCAAAAACGGATGTGTTTTTTAAAATATTTTGTTATTTCCAAAATGTAAATTGTAGGTATAATAAAATGGAGATTTTTAAAACTAAGTAGCTGAGTTATAGAGCGCAATTATTTCAGGAAAATTACGCCGAAAATTAAGCTAATTTTGCAACTAGTTGGAAAACAAAACAAATTTTTTTTCATTTTGAACAAAAAAAATTGTTTGTTCAGAAATGGGCTATAAATTGAAGTTAAACTGAAATTGTTAAACTTAATTTCCCTGGCCTAAATTATTTATGTAGGTCCAGTCAATTACATAGGTATAGGTATAGCTCATGTGTCCATTAAAGGCATCCAGTTGCTTTACGATGGTGGTTGCTGAAAGTTTCATTATAATGGGCGATCAAATATCGAAGGCATGGATTCCTTCGGAATTACCAACCAACCTTCCCAAAGCAACTCCTTTTTTCTTTACCTAACGTGCCTCTGTTACAGGAAAGAGATATTAGGTAGGTACTGTAGACCACAGGGCTATGGCCTGGGGGCTACGTACTAAATACTATAAATAAAACTCATATTTTAACTATAGAAGATTATTATTGGAGCACCATGGCTCCTAAGTTCAAATTACAGCTGTCAAATAAAAACGTTCTAATCCTAATTCATAATTCAAATAATAATTCATTCCTACCGGACACTTCCAAAGAAGGTATGAACAGTTTATCTGCAAGAGGCTGCAGCTAAGGAGGCTCTACCTGTAAATGTTAGGCATTTTTCTCAGGAAATCATTGATTTACGCAAAGCCGACAGACACCTCAGCCAGTACCCAATAGTTTTTGTTTCTGTCCACTTAAAAACAAAAAACTGCAATTTCTAATTTCGTCGTTTTATTTTAGTCATTTCTGAGATTAATAGCAGTTACTGCTCTGCTCACGGAAATGACCTTCAAACTGGTATTTTATAGTACTTAGGTAGGTACTTATTACCTTTCGCCAGTCAGAGGCTTCGCACGAAAATCGTAAATGATCCCATGGGAACGTAAAGTCACAGAGATAAAAGTATCTTGTGTCGTGAACCGGGCTCTGGCTGGTCTCTCTCTACCTTTTCCTCTGAGGCATGAGTGGTTACAACTTAAAAATAACGGCGCAATGACAAACCGATTTGTCAACTAAAACGCCAAGGCAGCAAAAACGCCGCTCGCAAGGGCGATTTATTGGGTCTTCTCTTTATTGTGAAATTGTGTTTTTTTTCGGACGTCAGACTCATGTTATCTAATTATTATAATTTTAAATAAAGTTTATATTGATAAGGCATGTTATTCCTGTTTTAAAAACAGATAATTAGTCTATTTGGGTTTTGTTTTTCCTGTAATGATTATTGCTAAATTTACAACCCTTTTGATAATCTTTTAATATGAGCTCCAACGTGATCCAATTTTCCAAACGAAACCAATAGAACTGATACCTTCTTACAGAAAAAAATCGTAATTCGTCAGTAATTAATGTGCGTTCGAGAAACACGGTTTCCACGTTGGAATCATATTTATGAAAAAAAATGCAAATTTAAAACCGAAAAAATTTGCGTTTTTTATATGTTTACACACGAAAAACAAAACCAGCAAAGAAATAACTAATTTCGGAAAAGGAATGGACTAACCGTTCTTATTAAAGATTGAGTAGACAAACCGAAGCTGCGAAGTTAGCAGAGCTCTAAATGGCCTAATATTTATAATATCCACGTCAATCCCATCGTTTTTAACATGTTAGTATTATTAGTAGAATAATATGATAATGATTATGTGATAACCGGATTTTTAAAACAAGACTTTTAGACCGACTTGTGTTTATATTATTATAGGAACCCGTTGCCCAGTAGGTAGGTACGTTTCGGATATCAATAGCAGCAGTAGTAAATAGGTAGATAAGATTTAATAAGCCATAGCCTCCAGCAATTATAGTTTTCTGAAATGACATAGACCAGGTGCCAGCACATGAGGTGTCAGGTCTAGGCACCTGTCAAAACGTTTTTCGAATTGACCGTCATGTAAATTACGTCATAATTATGTTACAAAACTCGATTAACAATGCTTCTTTTACGTATCATTTAAATTGAAATAAAACATAAACTTAAGGTTCGATATTTTGTCTATACAAATTTCGGGGTATTACTCCACTGTTTGACAATGTACATTCAAAGTTAAACATATTATCGTTTTATCTCATTATTAATTTTGTCTGTACGGAAACAGAATAGTAAAATAAAAAGCCATTAAAAAGTTACAAGCCAACAAAGATTCGTTTTTTTGTCAATTTTAACGCAACTTTGGGCGTAAATAAGTAATAAAAGAAGTGTAAAATCTCAAAAACAAAGTCGGCACCGACAAACTTCAATTATAGAAAAATAAACTTTATTTGTAATTGATTTATGCAGTGGTTTTTTCATAAAACTCAACTTTCCAATAGACTTTTCGTGCATTAAATTCGCGATTAATTCGGCGCACACCGGTGTGTTGCCGGTGCTTGAGAGTAGCGAAACGATCAAATATTTTTTTGAAAGGTACGTACCTACTTCTGTTCCGATTTAAACTAAATATTTTGTTAAAAATATAGATTTTGAAAACCAAAGATTCTTCTGTCACTTCCGATATTTGTTGCTGACTGTACCTACCTCTACCTGGCGTCGAGTCAACTAGTGGCGTGAATTTTCCTGAAAACCGTCGAGCAAAATTTGACTTTACCTTCTCATGACTTAATTTCATGAAAATAACCGAAAAAACTAAGGACAGGTAGGTACTTAGGTACCTACATCCGAAATGCAGAAACCGCTTTTTTTTCAAGAGAAACAAACATAGACCGGTACTTAGATACCCGCCCTGAGTACAAACCTAGATCCCCGTCTGCATGTTATAAGGAAGTCATTGAATAATAATATATAATTATTGTGAGTAGGTACCTACTTAGGATCACGGAACTCTTCAGGTGATAAAGGAGTGCCTATTTATGTTGTAGCTCTTCAACAGCAGTGCGATTCTGTAAACATATCTATGTGAACACTTGGGCGGGGTGCACGACAGGTGAGTTGTCAAACCATACAAATAAGATGGAATGACAGCTCACTTGTCGTTCACTCCGCCTAGGTGTACACGATGAGATGTCGACAGAGTATACCGGTTATAAACATCTCACCGTGTTAGCTTAGGTGAAGTGAACCTGCTGTGAGTTGTCAATCCATACAAACAAGATGGAATGACAGTTCACTTCACGCTCACTCCACCTGTTAACACGGTGAGACGTTAACAGAATAGAACGGCGAAACTATTTCAACGATTGCCTTGTAAAGCTTGTCCTCTGTGGAAGTGAATGACACTTACAAGTGATTAGCATGACTGCAACAATTACAATTATGGCTACCCTTGACGAATTATGTCACGCACCTATTAATGATTTAATTAATTACCGCACAACATAGGTACAGACTACAGAAGACACGGACTGTGTACATGATCGAATTAAAGTTACTTGCGGAACCATGAAGATGTAATGGGTTATATTATATTAGTTATTTATCAGGTAAACGACAGAAGAAAACGGAGGCAGTTCTCAAGTAGACCAGCCGGTCGATTCTGTAAACATTTTAAAGTAAAGACTCGGGGGAAGTGATCACCAAGTGAGCTGACACTCCATATTGATTAAGTACATGGATTTACAAATCACTTCGTGATCACTTCACCCATGCCTTCACTTCTGTCGCCATATCACCGTGTACACTCAGGTGGAGTGAACGACAAGTGAACTGTCATTCCATCTTGTTTGTATGTATTGACAGCTTACTTCATGTTCACTTCGAATCGCACTGCTGTAGGTACCTACTTATATTGTTTATGTATGATTTGATCACACAAAAAAATGTACAGAGTAGGTAGTCCAAATTGATGATACTATTTATATAAATGTCTTGGAAAATTACCTTACTTTGAAGTTGGTCCAATTTTTTTAAAGTAAATACCTCCCCTAGATGCCGTGATTGTTTGTTTGTTCACCACTGAATTTTCTACCAAAGTGGGTTATGTCTGCCTTCGCTAGCTAGTCCTTGATATTGACCACGAAAAAATTAAAAAAACAAGAAGCTTTCAAAATAATTTTAGCCGACGCGAAACACTTTTATGGCCAAGGTCGATCGAATTTGATACCCACGTCTGCAACAGAGGTTCGCTAGTTAGGTCATTTTATTTGATCATCACATTCATCAGCGCAGGGTCTCTTGTTGCACTATCTGGCCGAGCACTACCCGTTAGTGCATGCAGTATGCAGTACCTACTAACGGACAAATACCAGCGCACCGCCGATCGATCGGGCCGTCTATTTGTTTCCGCAGGTTTTGTTCTTATATAGTTTATGAAAGTACTAGGTTCTGCTAGCGGCTTCGCCACGTGAATGACGAAAATTGTCCTAAGAGAACATACTTCCGGGATAAAAGGTGGACTATTATCTATCTTTGTGCCAAATTTCGTTTAGATCCGTAAGGCCATTTTGGCGTGATTGAGTAACAAACATCCATCCAAAGTTTCGCATTTGTCTTTGTAGTCAAATGAAGTAGGTACTGTCTTTTATCGTATAATAGGAAACTATTTTATGAGGTAGACACCGGACACATAAAATAAAACAATAGGGGGGCTCATGCTCAAGGATTCAAAAAAAAACCACGATCACGCAAAAAAAATTACAGAGCAGTCCAATTTGATGATACTTTTTATTGCAAAGTTACCTTACTTTGAACTTTGAAGGTTTTTACCCATTTTTTGAAAGAATTTATAACTCCCCTAAAAAAAAGAAACCGACTTCCAAAAAAACTACAAAGTTCAAAATAACTTTATTTTCGGAAGTCGGTGTTTTTGGTTGCTTCTTCGTTATTTGACACCGACTTCCGAAATTAAAGTTATTTTGAACTTTGTAGTTTTTTTTGGAAGTCGGTTTCTTTTTTTTGTGAAAAAGTTATAAATTACCTACCTAACAACACCACTGGAAAGTCACAGGAAAACAAAAATACGCAATTTCGTGTACATGGACGATTTTTCCACATATTTTTTCCAGACATTTGGATTCAAAAACCAAACTACTGAACGGATTTCGATACCCAACTTGCATAATTTGTCAATTAGGTACCTACTCGTTTTTTTAATGATTTTGCGTCATGCTTAGCGTAAAAAAAGTTTTTTTTTCAAGTGTTTTGATTTGGGTGCTAATTAAACAGACTTCTTTTTAATTGCATCATTCGCCTCTAAAAATCTACATTGTCTTCTAAATTACTAAGTCAGCCACAATTAACGATCGTCTGAATGACACGGTAGTTATCTTCTATGTAAGCCACTATAAATACAACTCAGCATGGTGAAGAATCTACCCTTGCGAACGGACAGTAGTCACTTTACTTATATTATTTTAAATGTAAATGATGACTATTGATAACGTTCAAAAGTGCCGTTTAATGGCCTAATTGAAATAAACATTTTGACTTTGACTTTGGTAGTTATCTTTTAGCAAGATTTAAAAAAAAAACCACTAACTGATGGGGGAGGGCGGGGTCTGAAAAACCCCGCCATCCCCTTCTAACATAGCCTGTCTGAGTCGAGGTACCCAACTCACGAGAGTTTTCAACGCACTGTGGATCGTCATCATTTTTTGTTTACGTAATAAATAACAAAATAAACAGTCCAATATTTTTTGTAAATCTGTCTGACAGACTATTTATATTTTTGCAGTAAAATATCCTATTTCAAAACCTCGACTGTATCGCAGACATTCGCAGAAGCCAGCCAATTTGACATTTTGTATAATTTTTCTGTAAACTGTACAAACTGTCTCCGTTATGTATAAAGCATACCTAGGCAATTCGATGATGCGTCTGATCGCATTCGTTTCGTCGAAAGTCATAATGTAGGTAATAAGGTGACATAATTAGGTACTTAATTAATTTTTAATTCAAATAATTCAAGGATAAAAAATAAAATAGCTGTGTGTTACTGTTTATTTCGAAAATAAATGAGGTACCTACAGCCAATACGCAAATCGAATTTCCTAACTACGTCTCTAAATAACCGGTCTCATTGCTCATTTTATTGGCTGTTTTTTTAACAAAGTAAATAAACTACTCAAGACAAGACATCCTGATTATTTACCAACATTAAGCTGATTATAGTGTGTAGACTGACGGATGACGGGATGACCACAATCATTTGCAATCGTCTTACAAATTGGGTAACTTACGCGCTTGACCGTTACAGTGACATAATGGCGAAGCAATCTTCACAATACGAAATGATTTAATGGTACTTATAGTGACACGGACGTGTGATTCAAGATGCTTGATTTGTTGATTGTGTAGGCCTTGAATGTCATGTTAGACAAAGTTTTCCCTCGTATCTTTCCAGGCCATATCTCCTTGCGCCAACCGCGAGAGCGAGTCTTTGTGGCCATTCCTCCACCCAAAGACTGTGGTTAGTGGTTATATAAGTTATATAAGTGGTGGCGGCATAGAGTGCCGCCACCACTTTCTCGCTCGCACAATTATATTCGCAACGCCACAAAAAGGCTGGAAGGGCCGTCATGGTAAGGCTAGGTGAGGTAAAATGCCAGCAGCTGCGTATAATAGGAGGCTTCAAGGCGTTCGTCTGTCTTTGCAAAACGATCAGGACGCCTCAAAGTGCTGCACTAGTTGATGAAGGTTTATTTGACACTCTGTGACGCCAAATATTAGGAACCAGCTCAGCTTCTTACCGAGGCTTCTCTCCCGTCCCTCCCTATAAGTACCACAGGAACCGTGTAAAATGGCACTGGGTGACTCTTTTTTTTATGGATGGGAAATCATCAAATGACTCCCGCTCTGGGCGGAGCGGAAGAAAGTGTCAGACTCTTACTGACTAAATTCCATCCGTGCTACGGTGGCCGGGCATCGCCCTGCGACTTCCGACACCCGGGGCGTCTCCCTATGTTGTGGCGGCTGGGGCGTGAGGGTTGTCTCTCCCTCACGCGGGCCTCTTCCTCCTTTACTAGCATTACTGCTTCGCAGTTCAGGAGGTGACGGCTTCCCATGCCTCCTCGCTCCGGACCATGGATTGAACCAGGGCAGGACGCGAGAGGTCGCCGCCGGCGATCGCCTCGACGAGGACACGTTGGTGCTCCGCCCAAGCAGGGAAGACCTCCACCGTATGCTCCACCGTGTCCTCCGAGCGATCCTCACAATGAAGCATTGGGTGAAAATACTTAGTGTACCTAGCTTTCTATCAATAACAATGACATAGGTACCTAATTGTCGTAATCGTATTAGTAGGGACTTCCACAGATTACCTCCTACAAACAAAAAAATCCTCAAACGTCTTTATTACAATACTAGCGTATGCCCGCGGGTTCGCTTGCGTAAAAAGTGATTTTTTTTTCCCAAGGGATAAAAAGTATTCTATGCATTCTACAAGGTAAAATCTACATCTACCAAAGTTCATCAACTGTTAAAGCGTGAAAATCGAGTCGAATCGAACTGTTGTATTATTCTGTAAAATGTCAGCGTGATGATTTAGATGAAGTGACACTTAAAGCCTGCTGTGTTTTGTCAACGCGTAGGAAATAAGGAATACCAGCCTTAATGCTTTTTCTGGGGACGCTCGCTCCATCATAGACCTCATCCATCACTTTCCATCAGGCGTGATCGAGGTCAAGAGTTAACCTATTCCCCAATAAAAAAAAGCAGCATCATCCAGCAACACTTAATATAGCTTCTAACCAGTGAAAGATTTGTTGTACTTCCAGATACCTTCAACAAACATAAAATTATCATACTAACATAATATGTACACATTTTCCTCTATAAGTTTAGATTAGATAATCATACAAGCACAAATTTTGTTTATTATATTTATATTACTTTGGATTTAGATTACCTACAACCAGACAATAATTTGTTCTTATCAACGTTTATTTCAGTAATGGTGCACTGCAACAAGCGAGGCTCCGAGGCATTCGTTGGCAACAAATCCCACATATACAAATATGAGCAAGGTAATATTATTGATCGATCACGTTTATCACACAATAGGTACTTATCAAACTGAAATGAATCATCACGAAAATTATGTAAAGTAGTGCTGTATCATACTGAGAAGAGCTGGGTCCACCTGTGGATGATGCTGCAAGGTTGTTGCGATTGAATTTGAAGATAATATGGTAATGGGTTTTCCAAAATTCATCTATTTAATTTATAAAACTTAAAATACTGATTCATCATCCACAGTCCGACTTCGCACACTGCTGAGCATAGGCCTCTCTTTTCTTGTACCAGCCTCATCCTAATTCTTACCGACAACAATGACAACATAGTCTACCAAGATGCTGCCGGACGACCTACACTCCTTCTTCCATGTCCGCGGACGCCACTCGGTCACCGCCTTACTCCACCATTCATCTCCGCGCCTTGTTAGGTCTCCTGCTCAGCTACATTTCAGATCCATATTAAAATATGTTTTACGATGTTGAAAACTTTCGTACGTTCCGTTCGTCTTCGGATCTCCACTCTTCAGAACTAGGTTTATTAGCCGTATGGCAAGCATGGAACGCCCCATGGCTCTCTGTAGAACTAATCTAAATCCTGATTCATCATCATCATATCAGCCAAAAAACGTCCACAGCTGGACATAGGCCTCCCCCAAGTGTCGCCACAACAAATACTGATACTGGTTCTAATTTTAAAAATTCTCTTGATAAAGAATCTGCTGATTAGACATCAATGGTGGACATCTTCATCATCATCCACAGCCCGACTATATTACCTTTGCTGGGTATAGGCCTCTTTTTCTAAGGTAATGAAAGCAATGTTGTGGCAACAATGTCGTCTGTCCATCTCGCTAACGGACGACCAATATTCCTCCTTCTATACCAGTCCTTCGACGTGACTCAGTCACTGCCTTACTTCACCATAGTCATCACCGCGCCCTGCCATGTTCCCTGTCCATTTAAGTTCCATAACTCGTTCTTTCTTTAGAAAGGTTTTCAATACATGGAACACGTCCACAGGCTGTCTAGTTCCTTAGTTCGCTACCACTACTTCTTCGACATAGAATGACTACTTGACCTCTAGAACCCAACACTGTCTCAATACCTAATTTTCTTACACTGGTTCTGTCTGTCAACCCAGGTGGTGCAGCCCATGTGGCCGGGGTTCTCCTCTCGACGCTCGACAACAAACCTGACGGCACCTTCGACCTGGCGGAGCTGGAGAGTCGGTTCCGCGGCACTGACATCCATGAACCTATCAGCGCCATGGTAGCTGTGGAGAATACGCACAATGCCTGCGGTGGAAAGGTCAGTAAGTGGCTCTGTGTTTAAGCAGCTCATGATGTGATTTTTACTGATTGGCTCGAAATGACCACAATCGCACCTGAAGGAAAGCGATGATATTGTGGTCGTCACTTAAAGATCGGCACATTGTAGCTATCACGAAAAAAAACCTTCCGCAAGGAATTCCACTACTTAGCTGTACCTACGGACAATGCAAGTACCTATTATCATAGTGTTTCGGGAGGTACCTACGCTGTTTAGGATTCGGCGGAAGGACACTTCCGGGTGTTTTCAATGTGAGAATCGCCCGGAGGACAGGGAAGCATACGGTGGAGGTCTGCCCTGCTTTGGTGGAGCACCGCCATGTCCTCGTCGAGGCGATGGGCGGCAATACTTAGCTGAATGGAACACCTCATAATAAGCACGGGACAAACATTTTTGTAAGCAAGTGTACAAAGGCTGTAGATTTTTGTGGCTGATCGTCTTTGTGCTGTTTTCCTATAAACACTGAACGTTAGAGAACCATTGGTAATGATTAATGGGCTAACAGAAACCTTCGGCCAAGAAGCCCAGGGACCACGACCCCCTCGCCTCGCTCGTCTGCGTGGAGAATACCCACAACGTTAGCGGTGGAAAGGTCAGTAATATCCGTCAGTAGATTGGTTGTTCCATACTATGAGTGCTAAATTGCAACATTTGTTAAGGTTCCGTCGGTTCGAACGAAATAGGTACCTATCGGATCACCTGTGTGTCTGACCGTGTGACCCTATAATGGTCCCGTTTTTCATTCGGACATAGACACTAGAGTGATTCTTTATGGTTTCGGTTTGTTCATACGAATGTTCGGAAACTTAAAAAATATATTTACTTAGGCTAGACACTCAATCTCGCATGCAGCACGTGGGACCTAATAATATATATAATAAACTGATCTAACCTTTTAGGTACTAATAGTAATAATATCAAGTGAACGAAATCCAATATCTACACAATAGATTTCGGAACCATCAGCTAGCGGGTAAGCGCTTAAAATAATAATCCTCCTGACTGATTTTGGCCATGGCGTCCTCAGCGCGGGGCATATTGTAGAGCACAAGTGTATGCGCAAACACAGACGCACTGTCTCTTACATCACTCTCATTATCCGATGGGGCTGCAGTCCGACACTACCGGACAGAGATCTGCACAGGACCAACGGGTTATCGTGTTTTCCAAGGCATGTCTTCCAAAGTCCGGACTGTTACAGAGAAATTCCTAATGGAAAAAATTAATTATACTTTTTGCCCGACCGGGGAATCGAACTCTCGACCTCTCTCCGACTCTCTCGGGTCAACACGTTGGCGAGGCAGCAGTGCTTAAAATTTGGATAGCCCAAATTGTAAGGAGACCTACACTCTAGTGCCCAAATAACTTGCTAAATATTAAACCAAGACGAAATTCTGAAATGAAATACAATAGTTTCGTGTGCAATGCAGACAAACAAGTTATTTGGGAACTAGCTTAGGTTTATGTCTCCTTACACAAATAAAAACGCATGGATACGATAAATTCCTTGATAATGATTTCAGGTAGTTCAATATTTATCGCAGTTTATTTGCCAAAATTTTATAGCTTTCGGAACATTGTGCTTAACTGTTTGAAGAACGAATCATGAATGAAAGTAATTGATGTTCTTTAAAATCAGCCCATAATTTTCGCTTTAATTTTGTCCACATTTATAAGGCAGCTAACTCCGTACTAATAAAGGTATCCACATCACATGATTACATCACTTTTAAATTCACAATTAATTACTGTGTAACAAAACGTCCATAATTTCAGACTCTGCCTCTGAAATTCCTGGACGAGTTATCAGTCATCTGCAAGCGCCACAACCTACCTATCCACATGGACGGAGCCAGGCTGTTCAACGCCTGTGAATACTTGAATGAAGCACCAAGCAGGGTCGTCAGGGACTGTGACAGCGTCTCCGTGTGCTTCAGCAAGGGGCTCTCTGCTCCTGTGGGGTCGGCACTCGTCGGGTCTTATCATTTTATTGACCAGTAAGTATTTTGAACATTATATTACAAGCCTGTCCTGACCCACTGCAGGGCAAAGGCCTGGTGGTCCTTTTTTACAAGCTTTTAATTAACTTGCCTCGTTTGTAACTGTTTAAGGGTCAAATCTAGCTACTGAAATTTAAAACATTTAACCCCAACCAATGGGGACCAGCATTGGTGTGGGGATGCAAAACTCAACGCTATCTCCAGGCGAATTCTAGATAAAGCGCATTTCAGACTACGCTATACTATAATAGCATAACAATAAATAGTTCATAACACAACAATATCGCTTACCATGCATTTATTTAGAGCACGTTCACACTTAGCTATAAAATATATTTTTGGCTCGATAAATTGAGCGATGCGCTGCGCTATGAATGCTATGATGCTATGCGCGCCACATCCCTCCCCGCCCCGCAAATAGATGAACGAAACGACACGTCTGGACGTGATCCTATGGATACGAGCAGATCATTTTGATTGCGAATATATCGCGTAATGTGAACGAAATGCTATAAACGAGTAGTGTAGCTTTATGGCTTTCAATGCTATACTATACAGCAGAATAGTATCACCACCCCGGTTCGCAGAAAAGCTGAGGAGAATGTCAAATGAAAGAGTGAGCAAAGTGAGTTCGAAAAATGCTGGTTGCCCATCTCGGGTACTTGAGGTTTCAGATTTTGTTGTTATTGTCTTCTCCGACGACTTATTCAGAAAAGCATGAAAGATGTTGACGTACAGCAGGCAGTGCGATTCTACCCATAAATCTGTCACCGTGTAAGCTTAGGTGAAATGAAAATGAAGTGAGCTGGCTACGATAGAATGACACTTCATGCTCAGCTCACTCCACCTAAGTAGGTAGGTTATACACGTAAATAAAAAGTAGGCATACCGTACCAAAAGTTTCAAGGGTAACCAAATAATACTGTATCTCCCTCCAGGGCCCGGCGCACGCGCAAGCTGCTGGGCGGCGGCATGCGGCAGGCGGGCGTACTGGCTGCGGCCGCCATCGTGGCGCTGGACGAGGTGGTGCCGCTACTCAAGCTCGATCACAAGCGCGCCAAAATCTTGGCTAAAGGTTGGTTCCAGTGGCAGATATACATCCCAAACAACTGGTGTTGGGCCACCAAGACTTTAAATTATGCTGACTTTATGGTTTCGAGTCTAGTTTAGTCTGACAGCACCATAAATAACATCAAAAAATCCATCAGGATAATCCGGAATAGGTCAAGCTGCTGCAGGTAAACCAGACGACGCGGTGGTCTCCTTCTGCGAAACAGTCATCGCGCAGAAGGAGGCTGCGGAAAGGTAGAGGGAGATGTCGAGTGGTCTCCTGGCCCGCAGCAGGCGCACCGGGCGTCGGAGGATAGGATAGGGCATACGCTGCCCTCCTTCTGCCCCCCCTAACTGGGTCCAGGGGCGGCGGACTTGGGGACGTCCGTCGCCCCCCATTCATCCGGACACCTCACTCCCCCCGCTTACGAGATGTGGCCGTACGTTCCCGCGATTCCCGGCGTAGGTGGAAGATGAACACCGAGGTGGTTTTAGTCAGTAAGAGTCTGACAGACCCCTCCGCCCGCCCCAGGGCGGAGGACATCCATGAGGATTTCCCAACGTAAAAAAAAAAGGTAAACCAGACGTTGCCAACATGAGGTGGGCTTCTGCTTAGTGAAGCTAATTCCGGTTTAGTTTGAACTGCGGCCCTACCATGACGTGTTAAAGCGTGAGTCGTTCGAGCGAGGAGGAATGGAGTTAGACACCCTATATAGCTCCATCCCTCTTTCTCACTTGAACGACTCACGCTTTAACACGTCATGGTAGGGCCCCTGAACTGCCCTACTCGATACCGTTTGAATCGTAGTACTATAAGATACATCATATATATACAGCATATAGGGGTATATTACCCGATTCCTTAAGTAGGTACTATTATTATAAATGCGAAAGTAACTGTCCGTTACGCTTTCACGCTAAAACGGCTTAACGGAACGGCATGTTTGGCTGATATACAGCCTGAGATATGGAGAAAGACATAGGCTACTTTTTTACTCGAAAACCGACATCCACGCGGGCGGAGCCGCGGGCAAAAGCTGGTATACTATATAATAGCCACAAACTCACACAGACCTGAGAATCCTACTGTGGGGTTATAACCAACTACCACCACCAATTTAATCTCCTTTGTGTTTCTAACGATTTGATCGATATTCCAGTGATCGAAGGCCTATTCCTGAAGACGTTCACAGTGGACGTAGAGGGCCAGCACAGCAACATCATCCTCTTGAGGATACAAGAACACAGCTCGGTGACAGCTGAGAAGGTGGTGGCCAGACTTGGACAGGTCTGCCTTGCCGAGACACAGGTATGTTACACGACTAGGCCTGTTACAGCCTGATTACGGAATGTACCCCAGATATAAATCGTAAAAAGAATATTTATAAATCATCCATTTCATCCTCCAGCCAAGATTTAAATCGCAAAAAAACATAATTATCATCCACTTGAAATCATTGAACCGATTTAGATGTGATTTCAACAACATGAAGTGAAGCTAAAAAGGTGTGGATGCGGAGCTGTGGCAAATATGTTTCACCTCCTATGCTCCTTTACTGTGCCCCTGAACAATTATGATAATTCTGCAGTGGCAGCGAAGTCTCCTTGGATTGCCGAAACAACTTCGCTGCCACTACAAGGCAAAGTTAGGTTATGGGCCAACATACACTGACAGGAGGTTTCGTTCATACCCAGATATCCACGAAATCAGTTTAAAACTTGAGGATCTTTTTCAGTTTCATAAGGTACATGAACTCGTAGAATACCTCTAAACTCTAATGCGTACTAAGTAATTTGGTGGAAAAATCTCGACAAAAATGGAGTACGAAACGAAAACATCGCTACTACTAGATAACGAAACCATTTTCTTTTTCGTCCTCAGGGTGACTGCAAGACAACTAACGACGAGGGCGTGATAGTGAAAGCGATTACCTTCAACAACAAGACAGTGCGTTTCACCATTCACCGTGAGATCACTGACGAGGATCTGTGGCTGGCCATCATGAAGATCACTTACGTCTTCAAGGAGTTAGACGATGCAGCTAAGGCATAAGAAAAAGGAGTATTTTTCTGGAAACGTAACCTAGAACTTTTGCATATATAACTTGTGAAGTGTATGTAGCAAGCTTTTCTCTGCCAAACAAATATCATCATTTCTCTCACTGAAATAAATTTGAATAGGTACAACGCACCCTTAGGTTATATTAAACTTCATTTAATTCTAAAGAAAAAAAAAAAAAATCCTGCTTGGTGACAAAGACTCCGAATTATAAATAGGAAAAAGACAGCCAAATTGGTCTCGGGTGAGATACATTTAAACATCAATGTACTCAACACTATAATTTTTAAGTTTTTCATTTCCCACGTATTGCAAATTGTTGAGATAGGTCACTTTCATTCTCAGTGTGCGGTAGTAAAACTTCCACTAACTTTAGAACACTTCTACAATTTTAAAAGCTAGATCAATCGTGGTGCAATGTTATAGGTAATAATAGATAATGACGTAGGTATAGATACATTCTTGTATTACTTAATGTTGAGGGATTTGGAATCAGTATAATTATATGGTTGTGGTATCAAATGGTAATATGTTGAAGATGCACTGCCGCATAACTAAGTGCGACATCTTCCTTCATTGAGTCCAAGACTAACATAAACTAAGTGGATTATATTATACACCCCTATATCCAGGACGTAGGTAAATTTTGTTGAATATTTTATTTATTTACAATCCTATTACCTTCCTATTATGCTGAAGTGTCTTTTGCCAATATCTACTGACGATATGCAAGAAGACAACTATAAAAAGAGATGACGAAGATGACAATTTGCACGACGACCGCGGTTGTCGCATTAATTTCTATCTCTTCCTGTTGCTATATTTTTTACTATCTGTTAGTGTTGACAAGATGATTTTAATAAATAAAAAATGTTTGCATTCAATTTGTTTTATTTAATCATGCAGAATGTGACTGCAATTTGACAGAAATTTAAGTACCTAACACCCTACTGATCATCACTATTCATCTCATACCACACTCTTAGCAGTTCCTCGTGGTTCCCATAACCGTGAGACGCGATAACGTTTACATACTCCTCGTAACTAAACTCCTTCTTGTAGAAGTGGAAGTGTGGACAATGTCTCGGTGTGATATCGACCTTCTTCGCCACTATGCCCAAGTAAATATCGTCGAACCGGAAGTGTTTGACGAACAGGCTGGCTACGTACATAACTTTCATGGCTTTGTTCGACACGACGTAAGCGCCGGCTGTGACGTAGGCAGGCCACTTATCCCACTGGTACTCTTCGTACGACACCCTCCACTTGCTCGTCTTGTACCTCTGCGGCGCCGACTTGAAGACGTAGCCGGTGAACAAGCAGTCGCCCTCTAGCTCGGCAGTGGCGGCTGTGTGCGCGCGAGGTTGGTCGGGGAGGCGCGTGGCCTCGTGGTCGTGGAGGTACGCCAGCAGGTTGTTCACGGAGACGTACATGTCGTCGTCGGTGAACAGGTAGTAGTCGGCGGCGGCGCAGTGCTCGAACAGCCAGCGGAACGACATCATCGTCTTGATGGTGTTGTTGTAGTAGTTGTCGATGAAGTCGATCTGTATTATATCCTTGAACTTGGCCATTTCTTCGTCTATTTCCTTCTGCAGGGCTGATTTAGGTCCGCTGTCTATTCCTAAGAAGAATAATGTTTTGACAGTTCGCCCTGGCACGTTTTCCTGCCCGAAAGTTTTCCGGATGGCGTCCCTGTGCCCGAAGTGGTCCATCGCGGACTTCACCACTATGAAGAGGTCCAGCTTGTCTGTGGTGGAACACTTCCCTGAGTTAGTTAGGAACCTGTAGGGGTAGTAGTTGATAGGCGTCACTGAAACCTTCTTGCCCGCTAGCACATCGTTCACAATGCCTTTAATGTCCACGTTGAGAGGATAGTCGAAGTCATCTTCGAAACTCTTAGCGTGTAGATAGTCACTCACACTAAAAAAATTGTATATGTACACGAGCACACACGCACATACGAGATATTTTAAGCGTCTTCGTTTCATTGTACCTAGGTACTATGTTTTGTTTGAGATTCGGATGCCACGTTACATGATGAGTTCAACCACGAATGCCGCGTGTACTTTAATCATTCGCTCACAAAGTAGTTGTCCACATTCACTAGGAAGCTAAGTACATCCAACAAACTATCAATGGCTGATAATCTAATCAAATAAAACATAGAAAATAAATAAAGTGCTCAATTTTATCACCCCTGATAATTGAGATATTAACAAAGAAACTTAAAAATCACAAAAACTTTCGCTAAATACCCGTAAGGAACTATTAGTTAATCTGTGATTATATAACTATGAAATGAAAGAATAGGTATAACCCAATGATATCATAAGTAAAAAGGGGTAGATAGGTTACATAAACAACATTCGATCTTCAAGAACGGGACAATGTCACACTGTTAGATGACACGTAGAAGTAGGACGGCATGTCGTAATTATCGGGAGCGGAAAAGAGACAAGACGAGAAAAATGTGGCTAATTAGCCACATTTTGACGTGCCGCTTGCTGAGCGCTTATAACCTATCTACACCTTTTACTTAAAATATCATTGGTATGACCGCTATACCTATGCAAGTTGGTTTTTATCTTTTCTATTCTTATTGTTAGGGTCGCGTCTGACCACCATCATCGCTTACCACCATCAGGTGGGATAGTGGTCTAACGCGTGCCTGAAAGTATCTCACCTGATGGTAAGCAATGATGTATTCGACGATGGAGGAGCATGCTAGCCTTGAAGTAACCTATTCAGGGGGTCTATTCTCTAAGCCCGAAGTCCCTAGTTTCGGCCTTAGTGTCGGGCGTAGTCCCGAACCCGAACTAAGAATGAATGACAACGGGCTTAGAGAGTGGATAGACAGCAGTCTTGACTTAAAGACCCCAGCGGCCCTACCATGACGTGTTAAAGCGTGAGTAGTTCGAGCGAGGAGGGATGGAGCTATACACCCTATATAGCTCCATCCCTCGTTTTCGCTCGAACTACAATTCTCGTCAAATAACTTTGCCCCTCTGAAGTTGGCTAAGAGTGGCTGCGTAGTAGTCAAAATTACGAACAAACTGCAACTGCGCATGCGCAAGAGACATGGGGGCGGGGCGCGATTTTATGTCTCAGTCGCTCGTTTACGTTCGATGCATGCTTGCGTCCCGCTTGCTCCCGTCCACGTGACTGCACCTGCGCGATCTTTGCAAATGGCTAACTTCAGAGGGGCAAAGTTATTTGACGAGAACTGTACTCACGCTTTAACACGTCATGGTAGGGCCGCAAGTTATAGCTATCAGGAATTCCACTCCTTAGCTGAGGCACCATGAAAGTTTTCCCAAAAAGTTTTGTGGAGTATGGTATCAAATCAAAATTAATCATTTTGGCTTGGATGTAGTCGATTTAATTAATAACAACTGTATACATTCCATTTCATTTATTTAGTTTTCTTGGGAGCAAGCAGCAGTTCTAAGTGAACGGAAAATATACCTACATAGGATATTTTTTTCAGGCAATATTCATTAAGAAATGTACTTATGTAAGTAATAATAAAGTCTAATTTAAATGTAAGATAACTAGAAATAATATCACGAATTTGTGACAAATGCATTAATTATATTTAGTGGAAAAGCTAACTTATCAGTACTAGAAAAGTATACAAGATCCGTTTTAGTTAGCTAACGATACACATTAACTAATTCAGTAAGTACAAAACTTAACATGCTAGAGTATGTTATATTACTTGTACTTCTATTGGCAATACATTTCAAATCTGTTGTACAATTTATTATTATTGTTTTTGAACTTAAAATTATTTTAGAGGTAATTTGAGAAAGTATAAATCATTTTTTTTTAATGATTAACATTGGTAGGGTATTTGACTAGGTACTACCAAAAATGACTGATTCTTACCATTCGCCATATTTTGGGATTGTTGAATCTTTATTTTTATTGCGGCTTATCATTCTTAAACGTGTTGTAGGGTCTTAGTAGAAATACAATCAAATACCCTATTCCAAGACTAGGTTTACAAATTAATATAAAAGTATTAAATTAATTACTATTATAATGATAGCTGTCAATATTATGAGAATCTAACCTCATGCCTAATATTATAAAGCTTTTACAGCAGGCGCTGTATAGGAAAGTGTCAGTTATCACTGTTTGAGTGCAGAACAGCAGTGCGATTCTGTAAACATGTCGAAGTGAACACCCGGGCGTGGCGCACGACGGGTGACTTGTCAAACCATACAAATAAGATGGAATGACAGCTCTATTGTCGTTCACTCCGCCTAGCTGAACACCGTGAGATGTCGACAGAATCGACCGGCAGGGATAGGTCTATTCGTTCATAGCACAGCCGGCTACTCATTTTCCAACTGTTTGGCCTAAGGCCTCCAGGGAAAGGCCACGAGGGCACAGTGCGGGTTGGTAGATGCCACAATATCCTCGAATTTTTGTTCTGATACATTCCGGTTTCCTCACGATGTTTTCTTTCACCGTTTTGAGAGAAATGGTTATAAAATCTTTTAGACAAAGTAAACAGGCTTCGTTTGGAACTCACGACCGATCTCCTGACTTCTAAAAAGGAGGAGGATCTCAAATCGATTTTATTTTTTTCTTATTATGAAACAATGATGACACTGACGCTTTTCTATTTTAACAGATCAGTGACGAAACAAGGCATTCAGACAGAGATAGGACCATTAATGGATCCTTAACATAAAGATGAATCTGACTAAGTACAACACTAGTAAACCAGTGACGCATTTCCCCAATACAGATAAAGCAATTAGGAATAATTTGATCACGATACGATCTAAGATAACGATAAGATTAGATGCGATCACCGCGAGTATACGAAACACTTATAAGATAACTAGCTTTTGCCTGCGACTTCGTACGCGCATATCCCGTTCTCATAAAGTCTATAAGACTTGCTCATGAATGTGGCTATCATATACAAAAAGAATTTTCCAGCTGGTACTTCCAGAGATTAGCGCGTTCAAACAAACAAACATTCAGCGTTATTATAGTAAAGATATCAATCTAATTGCACATTTACGGTAAATACTTTACCCTAAAATAATCTAAAAACTACCTTAGAATCTACTAATTATCAAAAAACAAGAGTAAGGTGTAACAAAGGAATATTATGTCCAACTTTTAGTTGATAACTAATTAAATGCTTTAAAAATACTACTTTTTGGATTAAAAAACCATAAAAAAAGAATTAAAACCATAGTATCGCTACGTAACGCCCAGTTTCTTTTTAAGGGCATAACTTATAATATTACCTATACTGTGACAACTTTTATTGATGCTTAACGTTGCGTTTCCACCAGGGATGTGCGAGTAGGAGTGTGACGAATATATTGGTATTAGTTAAAGGTTTAGTAATATTCTATGGATTCACGTATTAGTAATCCGACGAACTGTCATGTTTTATTTTTCAGGTATGGCCAGTTGCCAGTTAAAAAAATTAACTAGGCCTCTAGGGCTATCAACTGCTAAACCGGACTAACTGCTATATGCTATTATCTAATATTCACATAATCCCACAGATTAATAACATGTCCATAATCTGCGATTCCATTCACTTGGCACGGGTCGGCGGAATCAGATTCACTCAATCACTCTAGATAATATTCGTGAAGTGATACTTATTTTTAGGTATTAGTTAAATATCACTGGCCTCAAATATTAGTTAAGATATTATAATATTTCTAGACTAATATATTCATATTAGCTAATACTGACACATTCGGTATTAAGTCATGTTTATGTGCGAGTATAGAATCGCTTAATTTACCTAGCTTCAGGCAAATGAAGCGATTCATTGGTCTTAACAAACAGATCCCTCGCTACGCATCCTCGCACATCTCTGGTGGAAACGCAGTCTAAGATCCTTAAAGTGTTCCAGCAGCTAGATGTGACCAAGTATTTGTAACATAAGTCCTTGTCAAATAAATATCAAGATCGTGGTCAGTCTTCCTACACCAAGCATTGTAATAGAGCTAGTTTTTGAGCATTGAGTAACATATATTACTTACAACATAGAAGCATCAGTTAACAGGATTGTACATGAATATAAACACACATCTGGGTCAGGGACTTTAGGCTCGGTAGGGCTTTCTAGACAGACAGTACAACTTACAACCGGTTTGTATTACTTTCCATAGTTTACATGGTACTGTAATTTATTAGCAGTACGTCTTCCTAACTACTAATAAAATTTAATCAAATAAAACGAATAAAAAATAGACTATGTTCCGGAAAAGTAGATTTTCTGTGTCAAATATACTGAGCCCAGAAGACTCTCACCAGAAACTGTGTGTATAGAACTTTGAATGCATGAACGTTTTACGTAATCTGAAGAAACGATTTTACAGTAAACTGACGCACATTCAGGCGCAATCTCGTCTCCATTATTGACAATGTATTGTACTACATAACATACATTTAACTCTGCAATAATTGAAATCACTACTCATCCATTCTACTATTCATCTCATTCCATACTGTGAGCAGTTCCTCGTGGTTCCCATAACCGTGAGAAGCTATAACGTTTAAATATCCATTGTAACTAAACTCCTTCTTGTAGAAGTGGAAGTCTGAACAATGTCTCGGTGTGATACCAACCTTCTTCGCCACTATGCCCAAGTAGATATCGTCGAACCGGAAGTGTTTGACGAATAGGCTGGCTACGTACATAACTTTCATGGCTTTGTTCGACACGACGTAAGCGCCGGCTGTGACGTAGGCAGGCCACTTGTCCCACTGGTACTCTTCGTACGACACCCTCCACTTGCTCGTCTTGTACCTCTGCGGCGCCGACTTGAAGACGTAGCCGGTGAACAAGCAGTCGCCCTCTAGCTCGGCAGTGGCGGCTGTGTGCGCGCGAGGTTGGTCGGGGAGGCGCGTGGCCTCGTGGTCGTGGAGGTACGCCAGCAGGTTGTTCACGGAGACGTACATGTCGTCGTCGGTGAACAGGTAGTAGTCGGCGGCGGCGCAGTGCTCGAACAGCCAGCGGAACGACATCATCGTCTTGATGGTGTTGTTGTAGTAGTTGTCGATGAAGTCGATCTGTATTATATCCTTGAACTTGGCCATTTCTTCGTCTATTTCCTTCTGCAGGGCTGATTTGGGTCCGCTGTCTATTCCTAAGAAGAATAATGTTTTGACAGTTCGCCCTGGCACGTTTTCCTGCCCGAAAGTTTTCCGGATGGCGTCCCTGTGCCCGAAGTGGTCCATCGCGGACTTCACCACTATGAAGAGGTCCAGCTTGTCTGTGGTGGAACACTTCCCTGAGTTAGTTAGGAACCTGTAGGGGTAGTAGTTGATAGGCGTCACTGAAACCTTCTTGCCCGCTAGCACATCGTTCACAATGCCTCTAATGTCCACGTTGAGAGGATAGTCGAAGTCATCTTCGAAACTCTTAGCGTGTAGATAGTCACTCACACCAAAAAAATTGTATATCAAGTACAGAATCACACACGCACACACCACATATTTTAAATGTCTTCGTTTCATTATTGTTTGTTTTGAGATTTCTAAGAGATTCATTACGGCTGGAACCACCTGGAAACAAGTTATTTTGGCTTTATAATTTAAATTACATTATAAATTCGGATATTAAATATTTTTAAGGGATTTATTGCGGTTCTGCGAAGTTAAATTGAGTCTTTGTAGGTTAAAAGCATTGTAAAATCATAAGCATACTAGTCTTGTATTAGCGGTCCTTATCATCAGCGACTACCACATAGCAGATGTTTATTTCTTATTATCTCAGTCTGCATGACGTCATTGATTACAGAGATTTAAACGCAGTGAGACGGTGGCGCTTCTTGTAAGTAACTAGAACAGTATGGATGGAGAGCCCTTTGTTAAATCCAGCTTGTCCGACCCCTAGTTAGATTTTTATTTGAAAATGTGATATTATTTTCCCCTACACTTTTCTATACCAAACTTGAATATTGTTGGTTAGTTTATTGTCTACCTAATTATTATTAAATGCAATAGCGAATATGTATTAATAACTTCAAAAAACGAAAGTTCTCAATTGGTCTGAAGTGTTTTTTTTTTGTATTTTAGCGATATTTTCGCCAATTTTCAACCGATTATGACGATAGAGTTTTTTTTACCGAAGAAGTCTCGTTAAAATTTGGTGAAGATCTGATGAAAAACTTCGGAGATAGACAATTCAACGAATGACATCAAATCTCCCAGGATTGCGGAAATCGCATGTCTGCTTATTGTTCATTATAACATAATATCTGGCCGGTACGCACTTATACGTAGATGATGACTGTACAGTTCATCCTAGTGCACCCTTACCCTTTTAGCGTTTGGTTTACTTACAGCGATTGCATTTAATAAACAGTATTTTCCTCTTCATGTTCGTAGTATGATGATTGTAATATTAAAAATCGAAATGAAATCTACATTATGACATATTGGGGTCGGCTTGCAGTCAAACCGGATTCAGCTGGATACCAGTATTTTACGTGGAGCGGCTGCCTACCAGACCTCCACAACCCATAAACTGGGTAACACAGCACACTTCTTGGCAAGACTTGTGTCCAATTTTCACCCATCCACCGATCAACCCCGGCAGCATATAAGCAGAGTCTACAAACTGAGTTTTGAATGTGGTTTCCGATCGGTCGTTTGACTCCCATAGTAGACTTGTCTACAAAATCCACAAATTGATTTTGAAACAACCAATCAGCGCTCTCGGTATTTTGCTATGGGTGCAAGAGCGAGTGAAGCGAGCTCGGGGCCTTGGTGACACCCGACTCAGACAAGTTAGAAGGGGGCCATCCCCTTTGTGGTATTTTGTTTTGAACCAACCAGAAATAGGAGCCCCGCTCAACTCAGTTGGTGGACTCTGCTTATATGCACCCCGGCAAGCGCCTAACCTTGAGGATCGACTCGTGCGGCTATCATTATTTGGCCACGAGCCCATCTATAAATAAATAAATAAAGTCTTCCTTCTATAAATAATAAGTTCGGAATAAAATAAAAATATTTCATAATATATAAATGGAATTTATTTTTAAAAAATGCATAAGTTATCATTAATCTATTAATACAATTTATGATTATGAATAATTAATTCTAAAGTAAATAATAACAGTCTAAGGACTGATTTTTCAATAGTCTTATTGTAATAAATATGCCTATTTCACATTATTATCTATACTTATGCCGTCAAACCATTATTTCTACTCCTCAGATTAAAACTTGTAGTTGAGCCATTCTACTTTTTAGTGCCTAAAATGGAGATGAAGAAAATTTATGAACACTTTTACAAAATTTCAGATGTCTCGAAATATTTTCTTACTAGAACTATAGTAGTCTTGTTACTCGAATTAAATGATTTATTATTAATTATTAGTGTTACGTTAGTTCTTAACCGGGCCTCTATATTTATTATGAATTTCTTCAATATTCAGGTTTTTTATTACAAAAAAGTCAACTAAAATTACCACTTTATACCAGTCCTCACATAAAATGTCCACTGCATTACCAAAAAAATTGTTTTTTTTTATATATTCTTAGCCCACATTTTTCAATAAAAGTTATCATTCAGGTGAGCGTGTGCAGTACTGAATGAAAAAATAATAGGTTTTTCGAAGATTATCTTACTTTATGAGTTAAAATGTACAAGGGACGTTTTTATAGGCAACGAAAAGTAGAATGGCCCAGTTACAAACATGTTTGAACTGATAATTAATCCTAATTCTCTAGAAGGGCTTTGCCTAAAATCTATGGGTAAGTGGTGCCTTCTTTTTATGGCACACTATAACGCCACCTTTTTATATGTACTTATAGAGTACTTCCATAGTAACAATATCGCTCGTAAAGTACAACCGTCTTGAGATATGCGCCCTAATCTATAACGCGTATTTATATAGGAAATTTGAAAATATGAGTTACATAAGGTATCTACTATACTGTTTATTCCATAGTACAAACCCTGTTGGACTTAAGTTGCATATTGGCGTAACTGGCTTAGTGTGAAATCACCGTAACAATGTCATGAGAATGTCATTATCAGTTTTCCTAATTAATTAGTTATGATTTGAGGCGAATGGGGCGATTGTGGAACGAATCGATTTTTGTGATTAATAATGCATGTGTGTAGTCTTAATTCTTATGTGCTTTTGATGTGACTCAAAGCGCCTGCCGCGTGGTGATCGCCGAGTCACCTAAAACATAATTTAATGATTTAAAAAGCTTATAATCAGAAGCACATAGAATATGAAAGTAAAATTGGTTGATAAATCCGTGTTTGTCCGTCTGTCTTTCATTGTTACAACTGAGGGCTTCTTTTTCAATAGCCAGACCAATTATATCAAAAGACTAAAATATGGCTGTTTGACATGCCTACTAATATAAATGCGAAAGTAACTCTGTCTGTCTGTTACGCTTTCACGCTACAACGGGTGAACGTATCGTCATGAAATTTGGCAGATACATATGTTACGGCTAAAGGTGGGTGTGAACATAAACCTAAGTTTAGCCGGTCATTGGGCACCCCGACTCGGATAGATTAGGTTAGAAAGGGATGGCGGGGTCTAGTGAGCGAGCGAAGCGAGCGAACACAGACCCCGCCATCCCCTTCGTGGTTATTTTTTTTTTAAACCACACAGATGTAGGAATTCTAAAGTGTTTTGAGGTTAGGTTAGAACTAGTTGTAGCAGGATAAACCTAAGGTTAGCCGGCTAATCTTAAGTTTATGTTCACACCCACCTTTAGCCGTAACATATATATATATAGCCTGAGATATGGAGAAGGACATCGAGTATTTTTAGTTCTCACTTTTATAGATGACAATGTCTGCGTAAAATATAGTAGGTACAATACTCTACAGTAAGTACTAACAAATTAAAAACTCGAAAGCTAACGATAAAAACCTATAACAATATCTTATTGACTCACATCACATACCTACATATATATGGAGGATTAAGTTTACTCATTTATCTAGCTAATCATTTTGTTAATTAGATAATATCCTCACCAATTTACAGAGAAGTGTCGACAGTCGAGCTGATGGACACGGGGGGCAGGTAGTGGCTTCTGATCTGAGTGTGCAGGCGCGCCACCTCGCCGTCCAGGGTCTCCATCTCGCGGACCAGCTGCGTGAACTGCACTATGCCTGGAAATATCAGTTGTACAATAAACGGGAGCATTAGAATAGCCTCATATCCGCTCAAATGTCGATTATCCTGCGAGGATAGTGACGCCATTTTTTTACTATTGTGTCTGATGCGTTGACAGTTGACAATTTAAACTAGTAGGTTAAGGCTTGGATAATAAATATGACTGTTTTGCATTAAAACTACATAATAAATAGTTATTATTTGTGTGGAAACACACACATAGTAACTGTTTGTATACTTAATTGGTGAGTAACTCACTAATTCACGAAATGCCTAAGTGCTCAATTGTTTGCATTTTTCGTTATCGCGATGAAAAACCTGAACATTATAGTGCTGTGGAATAGTTTGTAAGGGTATACAAAATACCCGAGTTTGTACATGTTTCAATAAAGTTTGTCTTGTTTAAAGTTATCTACCTATCTGCAGATAAAATTATTTTCGGGACTTAAAATAACAGCCGGAAGGCGGTAATATTTAACAACGATGTTGACATTGATAATAGATTCTTATGCTTTTTGGAGTATTTGGCAGCAAATGCATCGAGTCATCCTTTCCGGCAAGCTTCGCTGAGGTAGGTAGTCAATGCTACAATAAAATTCTCAGCTCCAATTTGCCGAAATCGCGTCAGTTTCAATGACTACAAAATTGTCTTCAAATGCGACAATTGGAGACAATTTTGTAGTCATTATTTATACATTGTCCAGTTGCGACACTTGGATACAATCATTCTTGGACATAATACCGCGCTCTGTTAAGGGTGGGTGTTAACAGACAGGTGACATGAGTACATGACAGAAGAACTGGTAAGGATCAAAACAGATAAGGATAGAAATTGCGTGATCCTAAGCTTAATTTTATTGAATGAAATCCAAATCGATCTTCCATAAAGTGTCAAGTTGGCGAGATATTTGGCGGTAGAAAGTCAGCAGAGAGTTCGAGTCCTGTTGGATATTGCAGGGCGGCGCGCAATAGGACGCAATGACGCTTCTCACCACACGTACACGTACTTTTTCTGGTGTTTCAGACGATAGTCCGCTGTTCTAGCAACTCCACAGACGGCGGCTCACACTATATTGTTGAAGACAGTTCGCAACACAAAAAACGTTGTTCCATTAACGCACTGTTTCTAACGACTACTTGAAACTTCACCCATCGCTCCGTAGGCGATGATAAGGACAGTGATAGTCCAAGTGTGCATGTGGGAAAGAGATGGGGCATGATAGGATGAAGCATTTAAAAGAACTTTATACTTCTACCCTACGATAAATATTATAAAGAGAAAACGAAATCCAACAACAATAATTAAAAATGAATGATGTACGTGTTTAAATATGCATTAGATTAGATTCAAATAATAGTTTCAGCCTGATGTACAATGTGATTGGAAGAAAGTAAAAATTAGAAAATGTGAAGATCACTTTAAAATTAATAACTCCGCAAAATAATAGTGTTAAATGGCTTTTTAAGCCGAGCACCACGACTTTAACATTTTTTTTTGTTTAAATGTCCTTAACCTAATAAAACATGTTTCACAATGCGCCGCGATTTTGAAAAAAAAAAAAACAAAATAGCGGCAGGTGACTATGCCGAAAAGTTTTGGAGTGGCGACCGCGTACCGGAAGACGCAGTGTTGGAAGGCCTCCCACAAGGTGGACCGATGACCTGGTGAGGGTCGCGGGTAACCGATGGATGCGAGACGCACAGGACCGGTGGTTGTGGCGACACTTGGGGGAGGCCTATGTCCAGCAGTGGACGTCTTTCGGCTGATATGATGATATGATGATGATGATGATGATGATGATGATGATGATGATGATGATGATGATGATGATGATGACTATGCCAGCTCCCACAGAAAAATGTTCGAACCCCGTTATTCTTGCTTCGGATTAGTCATAATTATACAAGGTATTGCAAAAATTGGACTAAATCTGGAAATAGGTATTTATTTTACAATTTTTTTTTCTTAATTTTAGTCTTTAGTGAAAATAATATTGATGTTACTTGAGGAAATTTATTATTTTAGTTGATGATATTACATACTTAAAACTCATGATTTTCACCTTAGAGGTAGGCAGAAACTACAGAACACCAGCTTTTTTAATGGATGGGAAATCATCAAATGACCCCTTCTGCTCTCTTAGTGCCAGACTCTTACTGACTAAAACCCATCCGTGCACCTTTGCATTCCAGGGCCATGGTGACTCTTTCGAACAAAATCTGCAACCCTGGCAGGGCAGAACACCAGCTGCCACTGTATTCCTTTTTTATGTTAATACATCTAGTTCAAGTCATAAAAAAATCTAATGAAAATAAAATTACCTTCTCTAGAATTAGTAAAGCCATGACGTTTAATAGTTTCCATCTCAATCTGTACAACCATTGGGAAGACAATCTGCATCATCTTCAGCATCTCATTGCCAGCTGCTTCCTTGGCCTCATCCAGCTTGGAGGAGTAGTCGGGAGACTCCAGGGCATCTATGACTTCTGACAGGATCAGCCTTATCTGGTCCACCGAGATGTTCTGTGGCGATGCCATCCTGCTCTATTGAGCATTTAGAATCTGTAGAAAATACATGTTTTAAAGGAAAAGAAGTTTTTTTTTAATTGGCACAAACTCAAAGGTTTTCAGGACAAACAAAAAAAAAACAATATTAAATAGGAACAAAAATAATTATCTATTTCTTAGAATAAAATGATGTATTCCATAGACAAAAGTGCCTAACAAGAACTCGGTTTCCTAAATATTTGTTTTGTACCATTACATTTTTAAATTATTATCACATAGGGAAGGTATGCTCATCTATCTATCAAGTATTTAAATAACAGCATTCCAGAACTACATCCCAGTAAGCAACTATGGAATATGGTAACGCACTATCGCCTAATGTTTGTTTCATGTCCAAAAAAATTTCCTTAGATGTCATTTTTTTCAGGCACAGATATCTCGTAACTCGTTTTTTTCCATTTCAACGCAATTTCAATCTTTCTTCGTATTAACAAAATAATATCTGAGGAACAGAAAAAGCAATTTATATGATACTCAGCTCGGTAATTGTGTATTAAACACTGCTTGAAATAAAAGTACCCCTCAAAAGTTTTGTCTTAGTAGTCTACTCTAAGAACTGTTAGATTCACCCTCGTATATCAAACTCAAAAGAACACTTGCCTGATATAACCATTAACTGATCATCATCATGAATCCCCACAGCCTGACTACGCCCGCCCAATGCTGGGCATAGCTAGGCCTCATTTTTGTGCCATCAATCCTCACATTCTTGTGGCAACTTCATCAGGCCACATGATAATGAAAATAATATATAATTTAACCTTTTTAACATGGTCTTATCCCAATATTCTTATTTACTCTGATCTTTTCCTATTAGATTATTACAGAATCTCATTTAAGACAATCGTTTTAATCAGTACCCAGGACAACATCAATGCAGCCAATCTAATTGCAATCATTTATCTTGTTTTAAAACACAAATAAGTTTGACCTTGCCTTGATTGCTATTGTAATAGAAATGCTTGGTGTTTAAACGCATGTCTGATATATAATTCAAATTAGTATTTAATGGACAGTCATTAAAAATACTTCATTACTTTTAAAAAATAACATCCATATCTGGGTGAAATTTACGGTGGACTGGAAAAGCTTAGGATTATCACAAAGGGGTTGCACGTTCGTAACCTATGCTTATATTGAATAAAGGAATAGACGACTCATTCTCATGCAAGGGCCTAATAAGAGGGTGAATTTTTAAAAAAAGTAGACAAAAACTTGCAACGTTTCTTACCTTACCGTGCACACTGTTCTTAATCTAGATTAGGTTTTTTTACTTTAAATATTACTTAAACTAAGTGATTAACACAAGCATTGAATGTCAAATAATCGAAATATGCATAAAAAGAAGACTTCCTCACTAGACTCTACATAGATTGTAGAATTTCTGACTGATCACTGAACAAAGCCTTGCTGAACTGAACATTGATTGAAAAATGCACATTGAAATTGAATGAAGCAGTTTCGTGAAATTGTGTGACATTGACAGCAATACGAATGTAGCCAGATTATTTTTTCTGCTCACAGCCAACCACGCCTAAAACAAGGTATTTGGTAGTCTGTGCCTAAAACTTAATAATTTTTTCCCGTGCTGCCACGGACATGCTTGCGATTTTTTCAGCAATAGACCATGCCCGAACAAGATAATGACCGCAATAAACCAAAGAATCGCGTTTCTTGGCAACGGAGCCCATATATAAATCATAAACTTAGAAGTGCGCTACGAACGAGTGAATAAAGACTAAGATGACTGATATGACATCCATTCATTTTTTCATGGCATTTCTGTTGGAAATTCGAAAAGCAAAAACAGCATAGCGGCTGTTTGAATTGTTTGATATAGGTATCATGGAACGCCTGGCCACATCATAAAATGACAACTTCAAACCTAACTTAGGCGACGTGCCCCTGCTATCCGGGGCTCCTATTTCTGTCTGCAGGGTTTAAAGGAACCTAACATGAATGGTATGACGTGAGCCAAGTTCGCTCGCTTCGCTGGCTCACTCTAGCCCCGCCATCCCATTCGTCCCTAACCGTAGACAGAGAATACTCTGTCTACGTCCCTAATCTAACCGTATCAGGGGTGCCTTAAGTTCCCCCAAACCGGCCAAACCTAAACTGAACTAACCTCGCCTCGGCCACATCATGAAATGGCTTTTTTCGCGCATTATTACTACCTTTTTATCGGAATCCATGATGCATTACAAAAACAGAACGATTTTAACGCCTCTAACGAAAGATAATATAGAATAACTATAGATCATAAATTATCATTTTTGACCACATCATGAAGTCTAGCCGTGTGTACAATAGCTGTTCATTTCAACAAACATTGAGTTATTCATTGATCTGGCCAGACCATAATTATCATGACATGGGCAGCGGGTACTTTCCATTTATTGTAATTAAATAATTATGTATAACAATTTCATGGTATGGTCGGCCACATCATGAAGTGATCAAATGTATGTAACGCAAATGTAACGCAAAACGTGCTCAGCGCTAGTCGTGTCACTGTCAGTGTCAATGTGTGGTCACCAAGGTGGTCACAGTCTCTCAATTACCTACCTACCTACTCTCAAAGTCTGAATGAAGGAAGTGACAGTTCATGGTTTTCTTTCAACTTTTCATGTCCACTATTTTCTTCGTAACGTGAACTTTTTATTTTCACAGAAAGTATTTTCTAAATGAACAAAGTATCTTTTGTGAAAGATTATCTTTATAATTTATGTTTCTAGCTATTTTGTTGTGAGGCAATAAATACTTTGTATTAGTTGCAAAACTAGATAGGTACCCAAGTCTAGATCTGTTTTTGTTTTGTTTCCATTATTTATCTTTGTTTCTATGATAAGCTCAGGAATCTTCGAGCGGAAATAATACTCATCAACAGGTATGTTTTATTTGGTTTCATGGTTTCCTTGTATATTTAAATATTTGGATTAATTTGTTATGTTCCTCCGTTCATCAAATCATGAGTCATATTATTTTTTTAGTATTGAAAGAAGTATTCCTTTGATTTTTGATCTAGTATCCCATAGTAACTCTTTTCAAATGAATGTTTTACAATATTTTGCATACATTATTCAATTGATTACCTATATCAACAAGTTTGACTTTGTCTATTACACCCTAGATTGTCCAATGGAGCAGGACCAGTATCATGTTTCCAAGCATATATTGCTTGGAAACATGATACTGGTCAGCTTAAATATTGCCACTGCTGAGATAGTGTTCCTTTCCTGTGAAGCAGATTAGGGACCATTATCTAAGATGCAGACATTGGAGAACCATCACTTATCTTCGATTTTCTTTTTCTATGACATGTTGGCTACCCAATGTGGCTTCTACAATATATTTTTCTATCAGAAACAATCAAAATATTTATAGTCTTTTCTGAATAAGCTTTTGTAATAAATTATAGGATAATGCCACAGTTCGCAAAACAAAGATTATCATTTATCTACAAACTTTATCTTTTGATAAGATTGCCATTAGTTTAGTAGATTATTAACAAAACTCTAACAAAAGCTGATAATCCTTCTTTGTGATTTAAATATGGAATAGAATAAACAAAAACAAAATCTTTAATTTGTTTAAAATACTGTCATGCCAGTGACTCAAAGAAGAAGAGACGTCAGGTGAAATTAACAATGGAAAAAGTTTATGAATGTAATCCAAACTAATATTAATAAAAAAAAGGAAAGATTTATTTGGTTATAACAATTCGCCTTAATAACTACTCAACTGAAAATCTTAGTCACAACCATTTCATAAGCAGAATATTGTGTGATCAATGTGAAATAGAAAATTGTGACCTAATCAAATTTGTTACAGAAGACTGTCAATATGGATGAAGAAATAGAAGAAGTGGAGGTTGAGAGCAGGCCACCAAGTGCGCGGCGTACCTTGACGCTGAGGAACAATGCGGCTAGGCAGGTGGCGGTCAACTTCATGCCGTCGCGACAGCTGCCGTATAGTAAGTTAACAAATCGCTTCAACCATAAACAAAATTAGCCTATAATTTTACCGGAAGATGAAGTATTGAAAGGCCTGCTACAAGGTCGACCAATGGCCTAGGCCACGCAAATCGATCCATGTGCCGACACTTCGAGAGGCCTATATCCAGCAGTTGATCTCTTTTGGCTGAACTGACGATGGTGAATGTACCCATTGGGCTATTATCCACCATAATGCGACAGACATCATGGTGCTAGTCAGTTTCCAGTTTATAGGGGGCCTGAGTAAGGTATTCGCTCAACTGTGCCCAAGTACTTTCTTTTTGGCATTTGGTGGCTTGTTATCTGGCCAGATATTTTTGTCCAAAGCTTAATCAACGCCATCTTTTGGCAATGTGGAAGTAATACATTGTAGTGCCACATGTTGTCAAAAGATGGCGTTAATGACTACGGTAAGTAGAGTTAAATCATACAATTAATATTTTAAATAAATTGTCATAATCTTTTTGAAAAATCGCATATATATCGCGAATCGATTTTTTTGTTTGTTAACAATTTTGTTTTACTAAGGCGTAAATATGTGAAGCGGTATTGATTTTTATTTTCCATAATATTCTTATACAGTTAAACAATCTTCAAGCTGTTATTTGTTATAAGGATAATAGAGAGAGAGAGTTTTTAAAACAGCTTTGTTAACGGAGAGCACAATGGGCGTTTACTCAATTATCGTTTAATAAGGGTTTATTACTCAGATACGTGTTACAAACGATGGTAATTGCTAACGACCGCTAATTATCATAAACGTGGCTCTCAACTGCAGTGTAACATACCGTGTATAATAATGAGTAAGACATTGAATTAATTTGAAAACATCATTAGCCCTCGGTTTCTGGAAAAAAAATGACGTTCCGTCACAAACAAAAAGTAAAAACAAGTGATGCGATTGGCTGTTAAAAACTGATTCAGCTAATCACATCTCGAGCGAGAAATTGTCAGACGACGACGATTTGTCGCAATAATTTTGTGGCAATTTTCGTTCCCAGAAACTGTGCCTATGTGCATTAGATACAATTTTTTTTATTGAATATTATTAGCATGAAGCAACCCATATGTACTGCGTTTACTACGCATAACAACACAAGCATGGTAAGGAACTTGATACTATTTAGTAAACAGTAACTTTCCCTATAAGTGCAACAATAGTTTCATGTGGTTTTCCTGGTATTACATTCAGTAAAGGTATTACAAGCTGTAAATAAGCGACAGCCCAACACTTAAAGAGACATAGTGACACCATACACACGTAACACTGCGGTGTAAAAGCACCTTTAGAGGACTGAATAATTAGCTCTATTTCATACAGTTATTAAACAGAGTGCAGTATTACCTTATACCTTGTTCTACATTATACATTCGTAATAGACACTAGTTTACATTGAAAAATAATGTAAATATTCGTATTTAATTTACATCGTTGTAGTGAGTTGTAGTGAGTGAGTGTTGTTAAATAATGTGCTGCAAGTGAATTATAATATCATGTCGGTGATAGCTGATGATATTGAAGTTTTGGAGCTCAGTGCTGTTAGGAAACGAGGTATTTTCCATTTTTATTTAAAAATCCATACAATCCTCACGATTATTATTATATTACTAGCTACCGCCCGCGTGTATGTCGAAAAGGGAACATACTCCCTTGATAAAGGTATCCTATTATATGTATCATTCCAGACTATAATCTACCTCTGTCACAGATTAACTAATAGTTCCTTACGCCTCTGTGCCAAATTTCATCAAGATCCGTTCAGCCTTTCTGACGTGATTGAGCAACAAACGTCCAAACTTTTGCATTTATAATATTAGTATTAGTTTAGGAGTATAGATAATTTGCCCAAGTAACTCGGGCTCTCTGTCTGTTTGTTGCTTGTTCACTTTGATGATGTAGGTACACCTAGGCAGGCATGGCCTAGGAAAGGCCATATGACGCATTTCTTCCCTGGAGTTAGTATTTTTCAAGTGATCACTAACTACAGGTACCTAAGGGCCTATGCAGACCACCAAATTTTTGTTTGTTTGAGTCTGTATTTCGTTGGATATGCGGAAAGTCGGAAAAAGATTTTTTGTCTACACTAATATTATAAAGAGGAAAGATTTGTTTGTTTGTTTGTTTGTTTGTTTGTTTGTTTGAAATGAATAGGCTCCGAAACTACTGGACCGATTTGAAAAATTCTTTCACCAGTAGAATCCTACATTATCGATGATGGACATAGGCTATAGAATATTTTCCAAAAAGTTAGGGATCCGTATGAAAACTTCGATAATGTAACCCAAGGTGTGAGAAGAAATATAGTGTATATCGCGTACGCTGCGGAATCTATTGACAATAGAGCAAAGTGATGTACAACAGTTTTATAGAAGTCATCAATATCTACAAAAAAGTCTGCGGTACCATATGTCTAACTATTATGGATAAGTCACCATGACCGCTTTTTGTTCATATTATTCAATCAAATCCCATGGTGAAATAAAAAATGGTGATTTTAGTATTATGATATTATATCCTTATCTATTTAAATGGTTTGATAATTAAGGTTAATTATGTCCGTGTAAATTACACTTTAAATGATTAAAATCGGACCTTTCGTTCAAAAGTTACGACGCGCGACGGTAATAAACATGCTCGGAGTTAGAAAAATGTCGCGGCTTGAGCGAACTGGGGAGAATCGTATCAATGCTTGGTCCGATGAAGTTGAAACACCACGGCATTTAAATGTTTTCGATAAAACAATAAGAATAACAAATGTTTGGATTTTTCTAAAATAACTAGGTACATACATAATAAGGAGTGAAGCAGGGGTGATTAAGATTTTAGGGGAGGACATAATTGCTTGCTTCAATTTACGTCGGAATGCTATGAACAAACTAAAAGCGAGATAATTGAAAGAGATGTACAAACAATTTTTGCATAATCAAACCCTGACGGGTTGAACGGGGTGAACAGTTGCGCTGAACCTGGGCTTGAGACAAGTACTTACAATATTCTGTCAACGGTGGCGTGGCGTATAATTAATGAAAAGTGCTTATTTTTCCAAAACTAACCTTTTATAGGGGGCGTTGAAGTTTGTGAAGTACCTACTAAATCCGCGCGGACGAAGTCGCGGGCGAAGTGCTAGTTAATGATAAATACAATGCTTACAGTGAGATGAATATAGGTCTGATGAAAACGAGAGTGAATCTGTATGGGTCACTAGGATACAGTGAAAAGCTAATTTTATGTTTGGCGCACTTTTGATTGATAGAGATGGACGGACTATCCGGCATAGTATACATTATAATATACTGCTATACTGGGTAATTTTTTTTCCAGTGCGCAAACTTTAAGAACCACTTCTGCCCATGTAAATGAACAACTTTCCCCAAGAAAGCCATAGTCAATAAATGACAATTTTGTATGGGAAGTTCAATTTTTTTTTTAGGAATTGACTATTGCTTTCTTGGGGAAAGTTGTTCATTTACATGGGCAGAAGTGGTTCTCAAAGTTTGCGCACTGGAAAAAAAGTTATCCAGTATAGTTGCCGACTATTAATGCAGCCGATAAATAGTCGGCAACTAGACTAGGCTGACTAGCCGGCCATTAAAGCGCCAATTAGTCGTCTAGCCGACAAGTCCATGGTCGGCCCATCTTCACTTATATCAACACAAAAGCCAGGGGCGTGAAGTTACACAAGGCAATATACCTTTGCCAATTAAAAAGTTAAATAGAACTGTCTATGTGGAATATAAAACCGTACTGATAATAAAGTGGGTACTGAAAGGTAAATTTCCACACGTGAGCCATAACTTCTAAACAGGAATTGAGAACCAATCAATATTATCAAGCTCACCAGATTACCTATATGTAGGTAACTAATTCTAATTAATAATACGTAGGTAGTTTTACAATATTATTTACCAGCTAAATACCTATTTGTAATTTAGGTTGCGATCACTTTAATTTTCCTGTTTTTTTCAGCAATACGATATAGGTATCATTATCTAAACTAGCTCGGGACACATCGCTATGTTGTGTCGTGTTGTGGCGCCTTCTGTCACAGTTGATTGGCTAGAAAACTCGTGATTATGACGTAGTCCTAAACAGATTTGTATGATTGGTGTATTCCACACCACAATAAACCCCGACAAAATGATGTGATGTAACCTAGCTTAGATTATAGAGAGCTTTTATGCCATTAGAGCGAGTAGGTTGGTTAGTAGGCCGGTTTATCGGCACGCTTGGCACAGTGGGTGAGCAATTGACTGCTGCGCTGTTGCGGTTTTGATTCCCGCACGGAACAAATATTTGTATGGCCTACAGATAGTTGTTTGTGGATGTGAGTTTATGTGATTTTTCTAGTGTGGGGCAAAGTTTTTTTTAAGGAATAGAAATAAAAACCATTCGATTATTGGAATCAATAACAATCGCCCATCGTCAACAGGTCATCAATACAGCGACAAAATATCTAGATCGGGATCTGCTCCTATCTTATACAACCCCTACCCACCGGGAGATAACCTACTCTGTCACCAATTACTATGGATATACTTAGGAGATTAATTTTTATTGGCACCCTGGGTGCAGCAGAAAATCAGCGATATAGGTGGTAATACCTAAAGTCACCACCTCCAGGGTCGCAGATTTTGTTCGAAAGAGTTACCGCGGCCCTGGAACGCAAAGGCACTAGGAGGAGCATGGGTGGGTTTTAGTCAGTAGAAGTCTGACACTCCCTGCCGCTCCACCCAGAGCGGGAGGGGTCATTTAATGATTACCTATCCTCAAAAAAAAAAAAATGTTTCCACCGGACATTATACACTCACCGGAGATGAGGCCCTTTTGGCACTATATTGTATTTTTTTACATATTATTTATCTATTAATAAGGTGTTTTGTAATGTGCCAATAATGCAATTTTCTTTCTTTGATACAATTTTAATCATTCTTTCATAGACACATTAAGACTCCGTCGCAACAACTCCGAGCAGAATGCGTTGTTGGAAGAAGTGGACGCCGCGGAGGCCGACACTCCGGACTCGGCTGACAAGCAGGCAGACATCATTGTGCGGGAGATGGAGCAGCACAAGCGACTCATGGAGAACGATCCTGAAGCTGACGAGTTGAGGAGGTGGGTGTACAAGAAATAGAAGTACACATCTTGTTGTAGATCTTGTAGATAGCCTTACAGTTTTACCTTGTGGCCTCCGAATGAGCCAATAAGAGTCGAGCTTAACCATAAAACAACAGAAAAAAACTTTTTATTTTATTAATATTTTTTATTATATTATTAATAAATTTTTTATTATATTTATTTTATTAATTCGGATGTTTGTATTTAAAAAAAAAAAAAATATAAACATCCGAATTGAGAACCTCCTCCTTTTTTAGAAGTCGGTTAAAAAAAGTTTTTTTATTTTCACTTCTTAGTGCTAGTACCCCCAAAAATTCTAACCACTCAATATCAATTTAACTATCTATCTAGAATAGAATAGAAAACTTTTTTTTTTCCGAAGTTGTTGTTCGGATGTTCACGAAATTTAAATGGGACCATCGGAATAAATCTCTTTTGAACATAAAAAAATAATTTTGCAAACATGACGGAGTTATATACTCGAACAAACGTTTTGATTAACACTAGGAAGTGGTGACGGGTGGGCGTTTTGGGGGACTGTCTTTATGTAAAATTTGACGTTCAAAAAGTGCTGGCTCTCAGCCTAATTTGAATAAATGACTTTTGATTTTGATAGCCACCTTTTTGGAAGTCGGTTAAAAATATACAAATCCAAACACAACAGAACAGCTTGTCTACAAATACGAACTTAACCCAGAATCATAAAAAATAAGTCTTATGATTGTCCGGGAAAGTTACATAAAGACTGTTCTTGGGTTCAAACTGCTGAAAGTAACCTTTCTTTGCAGTCAAGTATAAAGCTTAAAAAATAATGTAACACTAACTTTGAACACCACAATCAGTCAAAAGGCCTGTCTTATCTTTCAGAGAAGCATTAAGAGATCTACCCCAAGGTCTGACAATGAAGAGGAATGTGCGTGCCAAACTATCTGCATCAGTCAGTCTCAGGTCCAAGAGGCGACCCATCTCCATGTGGAAGCGGATGAAGTATAGAATTGGATTTGCTTGGAAAAGGGTGAGTATCTAAAATTTTCAAAGCATTTATATAACAGGGAAAAAAACTTAAAGCACAAAATAACTTTAATTTTTTTGAATTCGTTGTATGTGGTGTGGTTTTTTTTATTTTTGCCGAAATGTACATGCGACCATTTCGTGATAAATCACATTCGAACAAAAAAAAAGTTTTTAAATCCGTCTACTTGACGGGAGTTATGTTATGCTTGAACATACCTACTTATATAAAAAAATATAAACATCGGAATTGATAACCCCCTCCTTTTTTAAAGTCATTTAAAAATCGTAAAAGTACAAATATTTTCCTACTTCAAAAGGCAGGGCCAAACCATTCAAAAAAGCTGCGCAGGGTCTATCTTCAAGGTTCATCAACGTTTACCGAGATTCCTCCATGATTCCTCGTGGTCACTGCAATCATGTGGTCCCCTCCTGTCATTGGTATATCTTTAACAGTCGTAGATCTTTTACGTCATAAACCAAAAAATCTGACACCAGCCCCGCCAAGTGGTATTGTAGCGGCATCAATACCGCCACAAGAAAAACGAAGCGAAATTTGTACGGCAATAAAATTAACCGCATCGCCATCTACCCCGCCAACAGCGAACTACTAAATCCTGCATCGCGGTATCAGAGTTTACCGTGCGATTTGAACATATAAAACAGTCCGATTATCAACTATCGGGCAATTGCCCAACGGACACAACAACCTTCTGGTCGGAGGATCCTCACTTTTCTCCCGTCCTGCAAACCTATGAAGGTTTGCGGGACTTTACACCCTACCGCATTCTTCCATAGTATCGTATTTCCCAGTTACTGAGTTGTGGAGGTGAGATAAGTAGTCGCTCCATGTAAAATGGTTAGACTGTAAGACGTTAGACCCCAAAATAGTTGAGAAAAGCACAGCCACGGACCCAACCCTGCAAGTGTTGATTAAGCTTTTAGATCTAGAGCTCCTCTCAGATTGTGTTTCAGTGTACAATAATAATCCATTTCCCCAGCTCCGCGACCGCTGCCGCGACGTGGTTTTCTCGTTCGAGTTCTGGTACGAGCCCATCCGCCAGATCGAGGGCCACTTCGGCTCGGCCGTGGGCTCGTACTTCTACTTCCTGCGCTGGCTGTTCGCTATCGACCTGCTGCTGGCCACGTTCGTCATCGCCTTCGTCGTCATCCCGCAGGCGCTGCATGACGAGGAGAAGGCTGGTCAAGTTCAGTTGGGGGTGCTGGATTTTATTACGGGAGGGGTAAGGTTTTGATACCTTTTTCACAGGTTTTTTTGTAAGACACAGTAATGTTAGCATTCTGTGATCACGACTACTCTGCCAGGAGACTAAGAAGAAGAATGTTAGTATCTGGAGAAGAACTAAGGCCATCGATATTATTTGCATAATATGAAACTTAAGGTAGTAGAGTGAGCAAAAGATCACTTCTGCCAGATAGATGGGTGTTCTAAACGAACTGGAATAAACTTGATGCAGAAGATCACATCTAGATTATCCCTGCTTTTAGTGTCCACTAACAAGTCAATGTTTGTTGTTTGTTTACTATCAACCCAGCCCATTGCAATCCACTCATCATCAGCTCTCTTCACCATTCGTGAAATAAGACGACTTGATGATGATATTGTATGTAGGTATGCAAAATAATCACTGCACAAAAACGGTGTTTCCAGGGTGGTCTTACAGACTCGCTTCTCTTCTACGGCCACTACCACGAGGGCAGCATAGCCACGCCCACGACGCTGACGTACAACATGGCGTTCGCTTACTTCTTCACCATGGTCTGTCTGTATTTAATGTTCTTCGGAGTGCTGTGTTATCGGTGAGTATTGCTAGATTACTTTGAATTTTTTATGTTTTGACATTTTTCCTTATGTATATCAGCTACCCAACCTTAAATATGACCACACCTTTCTGAAACACAATGTTGTTGGCTGCGTATCTCCAGCCAGCCAAATCAAAATTAAAAGCATATACCCTTTTGGTATGGGCACGCTTGGCGCAATTTTACTTTATTGTTGTTCTCTAATTTTTCTCTACCATGTATTTGCTGCTTTTGACTTGTGTGTATATGTGTGAAACTAACTGTTTTCTATTCTATTCTACATAAAATCTATTTTTGTATCTTTATTGATCGAATTCGAACCACTAGCCTATTATTATGTTATGTGCTAGGTGATACATATTTTCTCAATTTTTAACGAGTTGGTAGATAGAACAGCCAAAGTGTATTAACGTTTATACTTCGATGTTTTCAGGACAGCTTACTCTTATCGTCTGAACTTCATAGAAACTTCGGGCGGTCTAAGCCATGTGTTCGCAAACAAGGTGTTCTGCGGGTGGGACTTCGGCGTAGTGACGCAGGAAGCAGCCAAACTTAATGCAAACAGTCTTTATAATGAGTTCAAGGTAAGAATCTCGATAAGTTATATAATATCACGTCATTTCCGACTTAAAGAAAGCAACTGTGATGCCTAGGGCGTTGTGGTAAACGGAAATGTGATCTTGGCACCAGCAAACTCTGTGCGGTAAAAACATTTTTGGGTCGTAATTGTAACAATTTTTTTCATCTCTCATTCCAGGAGCTCCTAAATGAACAGAACCGAAAAAAGACGGCCACATCCTGTCTCACGAAGTTCGCTCAGTATGGCATCAACGTGATCATCAGCATATTCGTGCTGGCTCTCATCGTGGGCATCCAGTGGGGGCTGTGGCTGCTGCTGGGCTGGCACACGGGCCTGGCGCACTGGCAGCTGTGCGTGTCCGTCGTGGTGACGGCGTGCGGCACCGTGTGCCCGCTCATGTTCCACGTAGTCGTCGCGTGAGTGTCACAGGGTGGAGGTGTGTCAGGAACGTGCTGGGTGAGAGGCTCGGGCGACTCGCGCGCCGCCCGTCATCCTGCGTCACAACGTAGAAGGGAACTATCATACGGTCGACCGCGCGCCCTTTATCTGATCTATAGAATCTGCCGTACTTCATAGCGGCTAGGCGGTTCACATAAGTGCGGTTTTATTACGGTGGATCGACGTTCACCCAGAATGTATTACGATACGACTGAATTAATGTCTTCCGCATTTAATTAGCGTTTCGCGTCCTTCAATTGACAAGCCGCAATGTAAAACGTGTCATGAACTACCGCTATAAGTCTTTGCACACACTGAATGTAGAAATTGTGTCCGTAAAAAATTAGAAAGTTCTTCAAAAGAAAGCATATAAGCATTTGAAGCATTACGCACGGAAATGTTCGCGATCAATCACACACACAACGTGTAACAGAATATAACACAAAACCTGAAAACAGGTCAAGTTTTAGTATGGGACCAAAAAAAATAAGTCATCTATTCAGTACCTACATTTTGTTGGGTTATAAATATTTTTTTTCTAGTTAGTTATACTGCACCCCTGCGAGGACGTACAAATCCCCTTGCTAAAGTTTTTTGTAAGCTCGTTTATTTTGTCCTTGCTCAATAGATGGCGCTGTACGCTGACGTCACGTTTCTGAATCGCGGTGTTAAGATTCTCCGTCGCTCGGTTGGGTCTCGCAGACTGCCCGTGTTCCGTATCTCTGGTTTCCCTTCAAAACGCACAAATCTTTCGCCTTTTACTAAAGATTTCCGTGGAGGGGAACACTCAAATGAGTCTTAAGCATTTTTGAAACACTTCGCTTCGGCGAAGTTTATTATACCCGATTAGATTACTACATTTTCTGCTAGTGGGGTGGGCTGGAACCTGGAACAGGTAAAATTAGAAACCTGTTTCACCTGTTGTTGACTTGTTCCAGTTCAAAACCCCAGTTCCAAAATAACACTCAGTTCCATTGCAACCAAAGACTCTTTGATTACAACAGATTTATAAGTATAATACAGTACCTACTAGTTACATACGATAAATGTTACAATCGTTCGCTATTTTGTTTTCTTAGCACTACAATAATATACAATTAATTTACAAAATTAAATATAAAAATAAACTAATAAATAGTAAAAACAGTGAAACTAGCTAATTTAATTTAAATACGTTGGGTCGGTCAATGTGATGCCTGAGTTTGAAATAAATATTTCATCAAAATCCTTTTATTTTTAGAAGAGGTATATGATATTGTAATAAATAAAACCAAAATAACATTATAAAATCTATGGTTTACGTATTTTTTTGTTCAACGGTAAATTCATCATTTGTGTGTGCATCCGAATTCCGAATAGGTTAAAAAAATTGACAGGCCTCTGCCTGCTATCCCTTTCAATTACAATAAGTAAGAAGAGAAAAGAGCTTGTTCCAAAGAACAGATGCTATCTCTTCATATTACTTATTGTGATAGAAAAAGATAGCAGAAAAGAAAAGAAAAGAGCCTGTTCCAGAGAACAGATGCTATATCTTTCTATTACAATAAGTCAGAAGAGAAAAGAGCTTGTTGCAAACGGTTACGGCTGTCTGTTGTAGGTTGTGGAGCCAGCAAGACAGGAGCCGTTTTTTCGGTTTTGAGATATCTGTTCCATGTTGTTAAGTACTTCTAAAATCCTGTTTTTTTAACTTTTTCGATAAATACGTCTCACTAAAACATGGTATCCTTGGCGTAGGAACAAAAATTGAGGAGATCTTGTTGTTCTTATCTATATTATACTATATAGATTAGAATAACAAGATTTCCTCAATTCTAATTTAATAAAGGTGAAGAGTTTTTTGCTTGTTTGAACGCGCTAATCTCTGGAGCTACCTACCAGTCGGTTATGGAAAATTCTTTTTGTATATTATTATGACAGCCACATTCATGAGAAAGGCTGTGTAAATGATATGCGGGAACGGGAAAAAGCGGGATATGCGTGTACGAAGTCGTATTAGCTAAAATGAGTTTATCCTCGAGAGAAATCTGCGGAAGGAACGAAAATAAGACGAACAAATATTTTGTGACAAAATGTTATTTATATTTTTTTTTAGTAAAATCGTGGGCCATTTGTCATTGTAATATCTCGATTGCATAATGGCCTCGCCTCTGGCTCTGGCGTTTATTCCGCCTAGGTTTATTGTAAATATCAAAAAGAGTAAAAAATCTTGAATGTAGCGGGTTAGCTAAGAGTATCCAACACTAGTAACCCCATGCCTCACGTACATTCCAGGCTAGAGTTCTACAAGCCCCGCACGGCACTGTACGTGACGCTGGCGCGCACGTGGCTGCTGGACGTGGGCACTCTGATGCTGCTGCTGGTGTACTGGTCGCAGAAGCATGCTGATAAGGTACGGACGTATTATGTCACAGTGATACGATTGTAGAAATACGATTATGAAAATTTACTAAATGAAGAAGTTTCCATTTTTTAAATGAATTAACATGTTCACTCTCCACATAGCAGACATAATTGAATCCCATTGCGTTAAATATGATATTATCAACATCTTGAAGCTTCTCCATGCCAAAACACTCGTCGCTTTACGCTTTGCACAGTGCGTACAATATTATCAATACGAAAATATCGCTAAATGCGTCTCATACGCACCGCGGACGCATCGAAAACGACTTCTTTGTGTTGTAGCTTAAGGCGCTGTCAACAGCAACAACTGAAAAATTGCTGGTTTTTTAACATAATTTTAACCAAATCTGTTTAGTTTCAAGCTGCAGAAAAAATATATGTTAATTTTAACTATATTACAAAGAACTCTGTTGTTCCCGAAACATGTTTAAAAATAAATTCCTCGATAGAAATGATCATCAATGTTACCTATGACCTTGACCTTAGAAAAAAAAATCCCGTATTACTAGCCTACTTATGTAGAAATACTACTATGTAGCCTACTTATGTAGAAATACTACTAACTACTTATGTAGAACTTATGTAGAAATGTAAAATTTATACCAAATAATGAATTGAATCTTAATGCAAAACTTTGTTGTTTTGGTATTTTAAAAACTCAACTTAGTTTTAAGTAAATCGATGCAATGCTTCATATTTGGCTATAAATTGCAAGCATTGTGTCGTCGCGCTTCTCTTTCTTTTCTATACAGTCCGAGAGTGACCGAGTTTTTGCTGATCACAGCGCCTTAATATTTTACTTGTAGCAAACTTGCACTTATTTTTCACAGTAAACGTCAAATCACAAACTCTACTGAGTTTACCAAAACTTTTACACCTGCACCATTGAGGGCCTATTGAATGCCGCTGATGCTGCTATAAACTTGGCCACCTGCTGACGGTCATCGACTTGAAAAGACGATGAGATTTCAAACATTTTCATTATTTGTCTGAAAATTGCAGTTTTAATATATGGTGACATAGCTCACACAGCTTCCACATATTTTATTTCGCTTTCTCCATGTTGTAACATTATTATTCCAGTGTTGGGAAACGTCGTTCGGTCAGGAGGCGTACCGGCTGGTGTTGCTAGACTCCGCCATATCTTTGCTTGTGTTGCCACTCTTTGAGTTCACTAGGGGCTTAATTTATAAGTGAGTTTTTATTATAATTTGTACATCTTTTTTTATTGATAAGTTTCTTTGTGTTCAAGTTTGTTGGTAAGAAAATAATGTTTTGAAACTATTCTAAGTTGGCTGTTATTTGATGAACACTAGAAAACGATTTTATCACTCCATTCTATTTAAGTCAAAGATAAATGATGTTTATAACACTTTTACACGTCAACCTTTTTTAGTAATTTTTAAACAAGGTGAGTTTTTATTCATTGAAACAATTCTATTTTCAAACTTAACTATATACTAAAAATAAGTAATCCTTATACAAAAATAAAATACCCTCAGGCGTCGAAGTATTCCTCCGCATCGCCGTCATCCGGAAGCGTGCCCAGAAGGCTGGCAGCATTGCCACGTTGAATGGCAATGCTAATTCTTTGGGCAAAGAAAGAGCCAGCCCTCTGGTCACGCAAAGTGTCGATCAGTCGGCGAGATATATCCTTGAAAAGGAGACGTGCACTCGGACCCCATGACCCATACTTCGACACCTGAGTGTATTTTTTTTTGTATAAGGATTACTTATTTTTTGTATATATTTTTAAACTAAATGAGGCCGGTGTTTCTGCTGACTACCCTGAGAAGAAACACCGAAACAAACTCAGAGGTTAAAGACTCTTTTATAGTCGATACATCATTTGTATGGGTTACTGTTTATATCATATGGTGGTATTTTGAGAAAAGTACCACACAGATTTGAGTGTACCTGTCCAGACAGCGCAAGAATTTGTCAGTTAATGAAATACAATTCAGTAAAGATCTTCAGGAATCCTTGTCAATCCTAATACTGCGATGTATCGCTGCAAGTTCCTGCCGTTGTTAACATTGGTTTGTTATGTTTCTATGCCCAAACATTAGTATATTCGTCCAAATTTTCAAACAACTTTTATCCCCTTTAAAACCCTATCATTGTATAATCTTCAGCTGGAGCAAATCGGAAAGCGCACCAGAGTTCAACATAGCTTACAACTCTCTGACCCTCATCTACAACCAAGCAGTGCTCTGGTTCGGTATGCTGTTCTGTCCGCTGCTGGTGGTGGTTGTGACCGTGAAGCTGCTGCTGCTCTTCTACATCAAGAAAGAGTGCGCCCTCAGGGCCTGCCAACCGGCTAGGAAGGTAAAATCCGAATTGACAGTTCTTGTGAAACCACTCTCATTTCAGGAGGCTCTGAAATGACAGTGGTTTCAAAAAGAAAATTGCTGTTTACTTTTGCGGTAGTTAAATGGTGTATAAATTCATAATAATGATATGATCTCAGGATATGAAGGATTCTCAACATTACCATTTAAAAGAAGATTATATTTGAACCTCTGGATTACTGATCAACTAGCTTGGCTCCGGTATAGCGTCATGTTCCAAAGGTAGACGCCTTTTGTGGCCTAATTAACATGAATGTTAGCCACCTCATCAATTTGCTTTGCCGTTTAGTAGGTTTTGCACAAAAATGAAGTGATATTTATATTTATCTTAATATCAAGCTCCTATTTCCAGGTGTGGCGCGCGGCGCAGACACAGACGGTACTATACATGTTCGTCACGCTGTCTCTCTTCACCACGCTCTTCGGGATTGGATCACTCTTCTTCAGGTTAGTTGTACTGTCTACACTGGCCTGAAGCTGTTGCGAATAGGTGTTGTTAAATTAATTCTAAACCAATTTATTCGTTTTTTTTTTTTTAATTTTTAATCGGGTTTTAAATAAGATACTTTCCTTAGCATGTAGTGTTAAACTATCTGTAGGTTTTGATCCGTAGTTAACGCAACCAAAGGTTTAAAATGGTGCGTGAATATCGTTGAAATGCATTTCTCGATCAATTTTATGTAACCAACTTATAGTTAATTAATTGAACACTGGTCAATGTAAGTGATTAAAAAACGTATTTTAACGATATTAGAAGGTAGCTTTTGAAAATAGATTTTTAAAAGCAGAATCAAAACTTCATGAATGGTAAAAAAAAGCGAACACCTCATCATCCTATTGTAGCGTCAGGTACACTGCACCCCTTTTAAAAGGATGTTCAAACTCCCCCTGGTAATTTTAAGTTTTTTTAGTTTGTTCGGGCTCAATAGATGGCGCTGTACGCTGACGTCACGTTTCTGAATCGCGGTGTTAAGATTCTCCGTCGCTCGGTTGGGTCTCGCAGACTGCCCGTGTTCCGTATCTCTGGTTTCCCTTCAAAACGCATAAATCTTTCGCCTTTTACTAAAGATTTCCGTGGAGGGGAACACTCAAATGAGTCTTAAGCATTTTTGAAACACTTCGCTTCGGCGAAGTTTATAATACCCAAACTAGAGATGAGTTGTATTTTCCACACTTGGTATAATTTTGTACTAGGTGCCGTGCACCTAGTCCTAGTCCGTACAAATACTCGATCCAAATACCTGTTCTACCTAGTCTGACCTGACCTAGTCCAGTCCACGAAGTACGCATACTTTAAAGTTTAAAGTACGTACCACCGATACGTGAAGGTACGACGGACTTACCGATTAACAATCGATTGATAATTGATTGTTAATCGATAACCTTTGTTTCAATTTCAATTATCGATAACAATTACATGAATAATCGAATCGGTACAGCAGTAATGTCCATACTAAAGAATATTCAATTATATTCTAAATATTAGAACTTTCTATAGGTATTATAAACTTCGCCGAAGCGAAGTGTTTCAAAAATGCTTAAGACTCATTTGAGTGTTCCCCTCCACGGAAAACTTTAGTAAAAGGCGAAAGATTTATGCGTTTTGAAGGGAAACCAGAGATACGGAACACGGGCAGTCTGCGAGACCCAACCGAACCACGGAGAATCTTAACACCGCGATTCAGAAACTTGACGTCAGCGTACAGCGCCATCTGTTGAGAATTTATGAACTTAGAATTGTAACTCTTCTTATAGGGATTATGTGATAACCTTCACATATCGGTGGTACGTACTTTAAACTTTAAAGTACGTACCACCGATACGTGAAGGTACGACGCACGTACGGTACTTCACGCTTGACTGCATTGCATTTAGTCCTAGTCAAAGTCTTCATTCGGATCAATCGGATCGAATATTTACAAGTACCTAGTGTATAAGTCTCCGTGGTAAATTGTTTGAAGTCCCGACTTGTTCGAGTATTGGCAGACAACGATGGAAAGACTGCGGAATAGTAGTTAAAATACATAGGACAGAATATATTCTTGCACGACACGAGTGCGCGTCGCGCGCGCGTGAGTGTGTGTGACTGACAAAGTTACAAACGAATGATTCAGGCAAACTTGTGTGAGCGGCAAAGCAGACTTGCTATCTCACTTCGCCGCGCCGCGCCGCGCCGGTACTTCGAATCGAGCGGACTGCACGGGTGCCGTGCGCTCGTAGGCACAGTTGGATAAATACTAGGTGGACGACCTAGTCTCATGAAACACCTAGTCCCTGGATCTGTTCCAGTATATACCTGGATAGCTAGCGTATCATACCGAGTTTCATTAAAATCGGTAATTCGAAAAGTAAGGAGTTAAAATTTTGTGTGAAAAGCCGTGCCGCGTACATTCTCTTAAGGCGCGGAGGGGCGAGGTGACCCGCGAGTTGAGGAGCAGGTGAGCGATAAAGCCATCTGCGACGATAAGCTCGCCTGGGACCGCCGGAACCCGCAGCGCCGGAGCCGTGACAGAAAACATGCATTCAGTCCGATAGGAACTCTGACGTCAAATACCAGGACACAAATGCCAGCTGCCAAGAAAACAGCGTTTTCGCGAGAGGTACAGATATATTTGTCTAAAATAGTTATATCTCGGTTGTTTTTAGGGTTCCGTACCCAAAGGGTAAAATGGGGTCCCGTTTTTATGACTAAGACACCGCTGTCCGTCTGGCTCACCAGGCTGTATCTCATGAACCGTGATAGCTAGACAGTTGAAATTTTTACAGATGATGTATTTCTGTTGCCGCCATAACAACAAATACTAAAAACAGAATGAAATAAATATTTAAGTGGGGCTCCCATTCAACAAACGAGATTTTTTGCCATTTTGTATTGATATTTAATTTAATTTAATCTTTTATTTCAGGCATCTAGGGCACATAAAATAAAATACATGAACATAAAACAATAACTATGAATAAAATAATACATATTACAATACATTTAAACTATAAACTACTGCACACGAAATGACGGCGTCGTGTTTCGCTGACTGGTGTCGCGCAGCTGGCCGCGGAAACGTCGATACACGACACCCTTCGGCCAAAACTCTGCTTTGAGGAACATCTCGAGCTGATGCGTTGGAACCCGCACCACAAACGACTTGAAGTTTGTGTTGGTACGACCTTTCGTGAGCGAGTCCGACTTTCACTTGGGCGTTTTTTTAAATCAAATTTGATTTTATTTTCACTTAATACTATATTTTAGATAAACTGTGTAAATAATAAATCTTTTTTTTCATGCATAATCCCTATAAGAAGAGTTACAATTCTAAGTTCAAAAATTCTCAATAGATGGCGCTGTACGCTGACGTCAAGTTTCTGAATCGCGGTGTTAAGATTCTCCGTGGTTCGGTTGGGTCTCGCAGACTGCCCGTGTTCCGTATCTCTGGTTTCCCTTCAAAACGCATAAATCTTTCGCCTTTTACTAAAGATTTCCGTGGAGGGGAACACTCAAATGAGTCTTAAGCATTTTTGAAACACTTCGCTTCGGCGAAGTTTATAATACCTATAGAAAGTTCTAATATTTAGAATATAATTGAATATTCTTTAGTATGGACATTACTGCTGTACCGATTCGATTATTCATGTAATTGTTATCGATAATTGAAATTGAAACAAAGGTTATCGATTAACAATCAATTATCAATCGATTGTTAATCGTTTTGGTTAAATTATTATTTTGAAATAAAAATTGTTACAAATTGTCTTATAAAAATGATACAAAAATAACAGAATTTAATTACTTACCTATTGATAAAAAGAACTATTATTTATATTAAAAATCAAACGAATTAATCAATTTCCAATCAGTGTCCAGTAAGCAATTAAAAAAATTATGTAATACAGATGCTTTGGCAGCAGGCTGTTCCTCCTTAAATTTGTCAATTGACGTGCTTTGGAGAAAATTCTCTCAGAGGGAACGGAGATGGCCGCCGGCCGGGATGCACTAATATTTTAAATGTATTTTGTACCTACATTTAAAATATTCGTTTAAAAGTTGGCAGAGAACATTTCGAAATGTCTTATATAAAAAAAGATAATTGTAAATCTGTTTCTATGAAAAATTTAAAATCGGTCGAATGCAGCTGCAATTTTTTGAAAATGATGTTTGACAACTTTTTAGACCTATATATCCTGCTTGTTCGTAGGAGTTTCATTAAAATCAGTTCATTCATTTCGAAAAATAAGGACTTCAGAGTTTGTATGAAATGACGTACGGCGATAACGCTCGTAAAGTCAAATGAAAACTATTTTTGTACGTCTGAGACTTATGAACCTAAAACCGTAAAAAATGCTCAAATCATAATTCGGGATCCATTTCTAGACTTTTTACTAAAAAGAAGTACCATAATTTAAACAGCTTTCGTCCAGTAATCGATTGTAATCGATTATCTAAATGATAATCGATGGTAAACGATAATCTTGATAATCGATTATTGAGAATCGATTCCGCACAGCACTAATGGACACCATATAAGGTACAGAAAAGATAGATGAAGAAAACATTACATATGGCGATACAAAAAATTAAAATCAGTTTAAAGAAATCTTTAGGGTAGTGGAACCGAAAAAACTGAAGAATATGTCCTCCGTTTATTCGGTTGATCCCTGTCCTATGTCCAACGGTTTCAAAAGGACCAATGTTTAAGCATTGCAAGTTAGATTCTAGACTTTCCAAATTATACGTTTTTCTATAATTTATTTCCGAATAATGTAACGATAATATTCCATTCCAACAATAACGTTTGTCTTTGTATGGTTCCAGGACATCGTCCCACGCTTGCGGGCCGTTCCGCGGCTACCCGTACGTGTACGGCGTCATGAGCGAGGGCGTGCTGCGCCTGCACGAGCGCCAAGCGGCGCGCTCGGTGCTAAGCTTCATCGTGCGCCCGGGGGTCATCGGCTTCCTCACGCTGTTCCTGGGGTAGCTACACTAGTCTCCTTCTTCAGAAACGAATCTGGGCAAGAAACGGAAGGAAGCGAGATTCTTATCTCATTTCCTTGCCTTGCCCAGATTCCCCTGGGTTAATGTGTTGAGCCCTCGCAATGTAATGACAATCATCGTACGGCCAGTGGTCATCAGCTTCCTCATATTGTTGCTGGGGTAACCATTTTAAACTAAAGAATGGCGCTGCGACGAGGGTCAGCGCGATGACACTGAGCTGATTTATACACAAATCTTCATGTTACGTCTTACATTAAACTATGGACACATTAGTCGTGTCGTGGGATAAACCAATTAAATGCTGTGGCCTATGTAATGTCGCGAGTTTTGGAGTAAATTTAAAAGCAACACTCTGTCTAACACACGAGTCCCAGCATTATGATGTGATCGATGGCCGTCTTGCACGGATGTGACGCATATCTTCCACAACTTTAATAGATTTTATCTACACTCACAACGTATTGTTCCAAATATGAGTTCAAAAACGAATTCATAAACACGTACTTTTTTTTCGTGGATAGGTAAAATTAAAAAAAAAAACCATTACAGTTCAACATTTTCCTTCGATTTTTAAACAACTGCATCATAAAATAACTTTTTAATTTTTATAGCACACTTTTTCTTTTTAATTTTTGGCGCGCTGGCTCATTGACTTAGTCAATGAGCCAGCTTCTATCTTTGTTTATGGATGAGCGCGCTGCGCAGTTATTCGAATACGCAATGAGAATATCCGCCATATTGGAATAAACTATTTTTCCACTTATTTTATTTTAACTGTATGAGTGAAGATAAAATAGTGTATGCAACGGCATATAATTAGGTATTAAAACACTCGTGGGATGCTATTATCACACTCGGCTATGCCTCGTGTGATAAACCCACACTCGTGTTTTAATAACCCTTTTAATATGGTCGTTGCATAAACTACTATTTTTGTTTTTAAGGTTCCTTACCTCAAAAGGAAAAAACGTAACCGTCGATCTGTATAGACCGTTTTTCTCAGGGACGCGTGGGGGTATCATCATCATCATCAAACTACAAAAAGACAAGCAACCTGACATTTTTTTTAATTTTTCATGTACTAATTCTTGTGACGATTGATTCCAGCGTGGCTGTGTACTACATGCGCGCCAAGGCCCTGGCACAGCGCTCCATGGTGGACATCCTACGTCACATGCTGGTGCTACAAGCCAAGGATAAGGACTTTTTGCTCACCGCTATATCTAATGTGTCTAACGGAGGTACGTTGAACAAAATGGCGTCCATTGATTGTGTTCCTCATGCTGATTTTTTTTTCGTTGTAAGTTGTACACGATATCCTATTATTGTTTTTGTTTTCTTTGCTATTTAATGTGTATCATCCGTGCGATATTCTGACGTTTTATGAGTTCCTTAGAATTTTACTGATGTTATTTCTATCGATTTAGTTTTGCGCATTGATCAAATTCAAGGGTGAACCAAAAACCATGCAATTTTCAGTGTCCCTCCGCATGTAATTAAAAAAAAGCATAAAAACTCATTAGTGCCTGAAGTGTTGCTGTTCCAATTATTAGGTCATCTACTAATTCTATCGAGATCTTCGATCGAGATCGTCAAGCACTGAAATACATGACCATATTAATCATTTTGTGTTATTACATTCATGGTATGTCATTTTATTATCCCATAATTGGCATTAAATTGGTCAGTAGTAGTAATAGTCATTTAGTAGAAATTTACATAATATATTAGTAGTTAAATAGACTGCTTTTGGAATATAAAATTCCAGTACATACTAAAAACGAAATCTGACCCATTTCAGAATGGCTGTACAGTCCAAAGCCCACAGACGAGGGACCAGACAGTCACACGTGGAAGTATCTCCGCGAGGTCAGGAAGCCTTCCAACTCCGGCTTCCACTTCGACGCCTCCCGCCTCAGCCACTCTCTCATCGAAGGCAGACCGCGCTCCTTCGTGAAGGAGAACAGGGCTTCGCACTACCAGGACAAGAAGCCGGAGGATGGCGACACGGACAGCTCGTTCAGTTGGCAAGGGTCCAATAATTACTTGAATAAGAGCGAGGAAGAGAGGCAGTGGCCTTGAGGTGCTATGAGATGGTGGTATTTGTACACTGTCCACGAAAATAGGGTTACAATTTAAGTCTTTCTTCAGGAAGTTTATTTCAGAGGAATTTTCACCATTTATGGCAAATGTTACCAGGTTATTGTAAAAGGCGTAAGTTAATAATAAATCCCGTGAAACCGTGAACTCTTTCTCATTCAGATACGGATATACTGTGTGGAAACTATGGAATATATACGGGATTTATTGTATTTAAAATTATTTGTTGACAATATTATACAACGTGTAACAGAATAAACGCAATACCTCATAAGGGGTCATAGTATACAGTTTATCGTTTCATAAAAATTGATTACAATCTAAAAGTGTTAGCAATAATCCGGTGGCATTAACTTGTACTTCATAAAACAATAAGGTCTTTAATGACAGAATAAATAATAAGATGAAGTTAATTGTTAAACACGAACGGTGAGACTAACCAATTTCACCATTACTGGTAAATAATTATCTTCGTTGACTTTACACCACTATGAATTTACTTCATTCATTCAACTATTGTAGGAAGATTGACGTCATAATGTTAATCTTTGAGTACCTATTATGTGTAAAAATAAGATAAATTAAGAGCGTTTATGCCGTACGGCTTTTCATACAAACTCTCAAGTTCTTAGTTTTCGATGCGAATGAACCGATTTTAATGAAACTTGGTATGCATACGCTAGATATACAGGCCTAAATAGTTAGTAGAGACTATTTTCGAATTTTCATTAAAATCAGTTCATTCATTTAAACGCTCCACCACCACACAAACCACTAAAGCATCAATTTTATCAGAGTAATAATGAGAATGAACACCATTTATTCTGACAAAATGATAATAAGATTGATAGTGATCACCAATCTAATACTAACGGACTAACCACAGACAGTGGTTTAAATCTATCAGGGCTCTGAAGGCAGTACGGAATATGCATGAAAAAAAATGTGTTATCTACAGAGTATATCTCAAAAAATACCTACAAAAATATAATATTATCAGCGAAAATAGAATTAAAATTGTTCAAAAATAACTATTTTTTTTTAAATATCCCTCTCGCGAAGACGCTGTTTTCTATGGCTGCTGTATAGGTGTCGTAGTATTTGACGTCACAGTTCGTATCGACTTCTCTTTCTAGTTGTAAACTTTGAAGAGCTAATAAGCATAAAAACACAAAAACTGCACGCATATTCCCTATTCCAGTATTTTTGAGGAACATGCGCATTAGCATCGCAGTTGTAATCAGTCATTAAAACTTGATTGATGCTAAGATTGTAGGCGACATTAATACTGCCACAAAAAATCAACGTAGCAGACAACAATCTCATTTGTTGATTCTGCTACGTTGATTTTTCGAACGAACGACGGCTGAACTGAAATTGAACGTTTTTTAGGTATGAAAATTTGCCTGCAGGGCTCGGCAAAATTTAAAAAAAAAATATAAAGGTGGAACAACAGATAGGCCTACACTTTTCGTCCACAATCTCTAAACATAGGGTTGTGATATATAAAATATCGATATAATATAAAATAACAAACCGTTGTATTGTATAACATAAATATTAATATTCTTATAAATGAACTAGTGTAAGTTTATATGAAATTATTAAACTGGTGCTACATTGCATTTACATTTTGTGATAAAAGGAGACGACTAACTCATAATGTTTTGTGTAATCTTTAGAGATAATAAAAAATTTATGTTCGGGTGCCAAATTATGCCAGAAACTGTGTGCTAAAAAAATACAAACATCCGAATTGAGAACCTCCTCCTTTTTTAGAAGTCGGTTAAAAATAGGGTAGATGACTAAAAAAAAATCTAATCAGTCCGTCAGATAGATTTCCAAAAAATATTAGACACGTATTTTTTCTTTTTTCGCGTAAACAAAAAATGAAGACGATACAGTGCGTTGAAAACTCGTGTGACGTCACTATTGTAAGTACACTTTTTACTTACCTACACGTGACGTCATGAGCCCCCACTCCTGAACTTTGATGCGTAATAAAGCAAAAACACGTGTCCAATATTTTTAGATAATCTAACTGACTGACTAAAAAGAGTCATATATTTTTCAACCAGCAATCATCTCTATTGTTTTCACCAAGTGTACATACACAATTTATCTGCTTAACTTTTACCCAATCAATATAACCGGATGCAGATGAATTCCAGTACTTGCGGTATTATATTACAATCCCAGAAAAACTGCTAAAATTACACTAATTATCTTTATCTCATTATTGGGTCTTATCTTCATGTCTTTCGATACTTTTTTTTTCTATTCCACTTTAGTGGGGTTTTTTAGTTCCTAGTTATATCTATGCCAGAGATTACAATGTATTATTCTTAATTGATTATTGTGTACTGTAATTATGTAAATTAAATGAGCTTTATTTTACATTATCCTAGTGTCTTCCCGGCTTTTAGGCAAGCCAATCTTTATTTGAACGAATTCTTTGACTTTATTTACTGATCTCACAGACAACTGTTTTTGATTCGAAGTGCTAAGTATATCAGTATTTGTGAATTGTGTTTAGGTACAGCTTGGCAAAAAAGAGTTTGGAAAAAATGAGGGCGCCACTATCTCACTTAACGCACCATAACATGGGATATCAGTAAGAGAATTTAATCAAATCGTTAAAAATAAATGTGAAACAATAAACGTTACTCAAAATCTAACACTTGTCGGCCAAGTAGTGTCGACATCATAGGTTTCCATTTAGTAAAATATTTAGTTCCACTTGTCAGCACATCATACTCTTTTTTGCCAAGCTGTTTGTATTACTTTTTACGCCACTTGCACGAGAACTTCAAATTATATGTGATGACAACTTAACCGAAAGTAAAGTATTATTGCCCAGGGTTTTAATGAGATTCAGTACAATATGATTACCCGGCAAAATGGTCCCGACCCAACCGCGCTGTGCGGCGCACCGTTGTCTCGCAGTGGTTGTAAAAAGTAGAGACTGCTCCTCAGGATCGTGTCTTTACTGTGGGCTAGCTTAAATCCCTCACTGCAACCGGGATTTTATGCTCGTGATTGAAACATTGAACTAATTCGCTAGGCGGTGACTCTGAAATCCTTAATTACGGTCGGTATTCAACATTACTCCCGCCCGTGACATAGACACTGCTTAATCCCCTCAATGCATAATCTACTATTAAGTCAATTGTATTTTAACCTAACTTATGCATTTATAGAGCAGTCTTATTAGACGTCAGAAAATGATTTAATATAACAAAACTAACACAGGTCCAACCTATTAGGTATATGTACAAATGAGCTATGTAATCTTAATATGGCTGATGTGGACAAAATATCTCAAATTATGTAAGTATGGCTTTGGCTTGTTAAAATGAATCATCATCACCATATCAGCCAAAAGACGTCCACAGCTGGACATAGGCCTCCCCCAAGTGTCGCCACAACAACCGGGCAATTACTGTTAAAATTAATAATAAGAGAAAGAAAAATCAATGAGCTTCAAGGTATGTGACAGTAATAGAATAATGAATTTCAAATTAAACTATAAAATGCTCTAAACTGCGCATTTTTAAATATAATCCATGTCAATTTGTACTTTAATATATAAGTAAGAGAATTTTATCATGCATTTATGTTTTATATTAGATTTTTATAATATTATGAAAACTAATCGAACAGATCGAATGAAATTATATAAAATAAAATGTATTCTAAAACGTGGTGTTTTATTAATTGTTGCATTTGTTTGAACGGGAATCTAGTCCAAAAAAAGGACGACAAATCAACACTTTCTTTCAGTTAGCCTTGTCACTAGAAACATTACTTCCCACAATTTGATAAGTGACTCTACTCGATGCTCCGAATTTCTATTCCTAGCTGGTCAGGTAACTGCGGAATTTGTTCGAAAGAGTCACCGCGCGGCCTTGGAACGCAAAGGGCATTTGGAAGAACACGGATGAGTTTTAGTCTGACACTCCCTCCCGCTCCTCCCAGAGCGGAAGGAATCATTTGATGACTTCGCATCCTTAAAAATAAAGCTGCTCAGCTAAAAACCCGTAGTGGCAGTTGCGCGTTGTTGTTCCATGCCCGCCTTTATGGGAGGATGTGAGTTCGTCTGATCAGACGCATTAGAGGATGGAGCCCGCTAGCAATGGCGGACTGATCAATACTGAACCAGTAGAGGGTTCGCTTGAATTTAAGTATACGCTATCGTGAGTTCGGGCCGCCGGCTCATGGTACCTGTAGGAATTGTGGTGTATTAGTCGGTAGGAGTCCCACGCAACTACCCGTCCTCAATAGACGGACAATATCTATGAGGATTTCCTAAAAAAAAACCCAGTGCCACAAGAGGTTAATATAAGTAGAAGACGACGAATTTAGGCTACTATTGGGGTAACTAAGGACAATATTTTGATTTTTTTTTTTATTGGTGATGGGTTTGCTCTTGACTCTAGTCAATGTCAGATATGACAGAGACAAAGTCTACGATGGAGCGAGCTTACCCAGAAGGAGCCTGTTCACTCTAACTTTGAAGAGATTAGGGCTGTAAGCTTTTGGAAACACAGACGCAGGCAGAGAGTTCCACTCCTTTGCTGTGCGCATTATAAAAGACGTTTGGAAACGCTTAGTGCGAATTGGTGGAATAGCTACAAGGTAGGGATGGTAAGATGCAGTGCGTCTGGATGTCCGATGGTAGAAGGGGGCCGGTGGGATGAGGTCGTGGAGTTCTTGGGCACACTCACCGAAGTACAATCTGTAGAAGACCGATAAGCAGGCAACCTTACGGCGGAGTTTGATAGAAAAACTAGCTCCAGTAATCCGGACTCTTTAAAACTTAATCTTAAAAAAATGATAAAATACTGGCTAAAAGACTTCAAAACTCAGACTTATGTCAAAAATTATAAACAAAACAATGTTGCTATGGCATCGCGTCCATAGAAACGTTTATTTGTAAAAGATACAACTTAATATTTTAACCTCTCAACTTATCAGTAATCATTTATTTTCTTTGTGAAATCTAATATTTATTTAGTTCTTGTATTATAGTGTTATATGTGCGTTTAGTTTAAAGGTAAGGTTTTATTTTTAGTATAACTATTATAGAAGCGTTTTATCAGTGCTGTTGTTATTTTAGCTTAGATAAACCTGCGCAATAGCATAATAAATATGGATTGAGATGATAAATAAACAGATACAGACCGCGTTCCGTATACCGACCTCGCCGCCGAGGTCCGTCGCGACGACCCACTCAAAACCCTCCCCGACTTAAGCCGAGGTCGTATTCCACAGGGAATGCCCTTAGCGAGCGGTCAGTAGTTTTTAGCTTGTAGCTAGTTTTGTTGCCTTGGCTGGGGGCCTTTAATTCATTTGAGGCCACCACAGGTTAGTCCGGTTAAGCAGTTGATATCCCAAGTGTGTTAACTTGCCAGTGGTCATACCTAAAAAAAAAAAAAATTGAGATGATACCCTAAACTAAGTGTCGCAATTCTAAACTATTGGTCCCCTTTCATTTGGTAGCCCGGTAGCAAACAACAATAATAATCAAGTGTCCTAACAACTTTCTTACAAGTCTGATTTCCAACCCTTCATGATAAAATGAGCCTTCATTACTACAGAAATGTAATCCTATACTATTATCCCTACTTAATATTATAAATGTGAATGTAACTGTCTGTCTGTCTGTTACGCTTTCACTCTAAAACGGCTGAACGGATCGTCATAAAATTTGGCAGATCTAATATAGGCTGGGATATGGAGAAGGACATAGGCTACATTTTTACGCAATAACTAAAAATCCAGGCGGGTGGAGCCGCGGACAACAGCTAGTATTATATATAATATAATATTTACATATTATAAATATTAAATCTAACTAATAATCCACTATCGAATCTATTACTAATATAATAAAGCTAAGGAGTTTGTTTGTTGGTTTGAACGCGCTCATCTCTGGAACTACCAGTCGGATTTGGAAAATTATTTTTGTATGGTAGCCACATTCATAAGGAAGGCTATAGGCTATACTGGAACGGGAAGAAACGAGATATGCGCGTACGAAGTCGCGGTCAAAAGCTAGTGCAGTCCTATTTGTGTTACCAAATAACTCGATGAAGGAAAACACCGTGCGAAATCATCCGAAGATAACTGACATCTACATACACTGGTGGTTGATAGCTGAGAATGACCATTTCCTCTCACAGTGAGGTCTGTGTCATGTCTCAGTAGTGGGAACATTGTAGCCTGGCTTATGTTTATGAGAAGCATATATATACCATTCATCAGATATCACAGAGCAATGAACCAGCTCGGCGACACAATACTTTCCATACCATACAATCCAAGCATGGCTGAGAGAGGCACCGCTTACTCATAAGAACTGACGGCCTGTGACAATTCATCCTTAACTAAAACGTCCCTAAGTTCCTATTGATTTAAGTCTGTTCTGTCTCCTGCTTGATGTATGGAAGTGGAAATCATGGTGTTCGTAGGGTACTCCCCTGTTCTTTTCTGATAAATTTCGTTTCGGGACCCGAAACAGTTGAATCATTCCTCCGGGACTAGTCGAGTTTAATTGACTCTGCGTTCTTTTGGTGGTCGCCACTGTTGATTCTGGCTTTCAGGAGTTCCAGTTGTTGGGAGTAGTGTGGCGGGCTTATCCCAAAAAAAATACCTTTTCAGCTTGCGGATGATAAGGCGACTCTGGGCGCTTTCGGCGATTGTGCTCTGTGTCATATACATTATACTTTGTTTAAAACACATGCAATTCCCCAGGCTACAATGGCAAGCGGAGAAAGCAGCCGTAAGAAAAAGAAGCGTGCCCCTCCGCCGGACGCCAAGCCGTGTCCGTCCCGGTTCATACCGCCGCCCGTCATCGGCAAGGTGCTGCCGTGGGCCCCTCGAGCCGGATACGACCACGAGATGGACCATGACAGCGCGCTCGTAAAGGCTGTTATGAACATGTACCCTGAAGGTAAGTCATTGTTGGAATTTAATATGCATATGTCGCAGCCAATTAGCTTAATCAGCCGTTTCATTAAACGCCTAGCTTTTTCAATGAACTGCGCCGTTTAATCAGCGGCATAAGTGACATGGGCTAGTCATTCAATGATATTGAACAAAAGATGTCACTTAGGTCGCTAAAAAATCGGCGCATTTAAATGAAAAGGCTAGTCAACCAATTAAACGGCTGATTAAGCTTATTAGCTGCGACAAATTCACCGGCAGGCTTAATCATAAAAAAACGTCTTACCATTTTGCTTAGTTTAGGTCTTAGTACCTAAAACCACGAAATACGAAATAGGAAATAAACATTTAAAGAATTACCATTTTGGGAAGTAGACGTTTTGGGAGGGTGAACGTTTTGGGGAGTTGTCGTTATGAACCTAAAGGATCGTAACGTTTTGATTTCTGTATTGCCTTGAAATAAAAATCTGCTAATCATTTGGTAAACTAAGCATACGGTTTTAAAAAGTTGTTTATGTAAGTCTGTAGAGATGTCCACCAGTCGGGAAAGCCGGTCGCATTAAAAGTCAGCATAAGTTTCTCCAACCTGAATATAATGAATTTTTTGCAAACAAAGCTGGCAACCCTGATTAGGTATCATTTTTACATAATCCGACTCATGTCTATTTAATAATTTAACGCTCCCAAAACGAATAAACGAAGGACATTGTTCTGTTTAATCTGTTTTTTTCGTTTTACGTATCTTATTTGAGAGATAAGTGTTTATGTTTACAACACTAATGTCCATAACTCCATACTTAAGTATATTCTATTATAATTAAGAGAACTTTCTTTCTTTCTATAGGTATTATAAACTTCGCCGAAGCGAAGTGTTTCAAAAATGCTTAAGACTCATTTGAGTGTTCCCCTCCACGGAAATCTTTAGTAAAAGGCGAAAGATTTATGCGTTTTGAAGGGAAACCAGAGATACGGAACACGGGCAGTCTGCGAGACCCAACCGAGCGACGGAGAATCTTAACACCGCGATTCAGAAACGTGACGTCAGCGTACAGCGCCATCTGTTGATAGAATGTAGAACTAAAACAACCGGCTTGTTGCTAGGGAGGTCTATGGTTGCTAAATCATAGGGGAACACAAAATCATAAAAGCTGGGGTGTGTTCAAAATAAGGTTATTATAAGGGAGTTCTATTATGTTATAATAAGGGAGTTCTGACTGATGAATATACTACATGTCCGATTAACACTTGAAAAGCGGCCAGAGAAATAAGACCACAAATAAAAGTGTTCAAATTAGGAACGTCCAACCGTAGTCAAGAAGAAAATAATACAAAATATATTGTCATCGAAATTAAACTTAATGTTCGAATTTAGATAGTTGATGTTTTTATCTGGTTTTGTATATTTTATAGACATACTTGTGCAAACTTGGACACTTTCCCGACGTCATTTTGTTCCTGTTTCTTAATATATTGAATTTTTGATCGATGAATAGAGTTCATAAGTACTTACTTACAAAGTTGGTAACGTTTGAACTCGCATATCCTCGAGTGTCCTTGTAGTCTAGTCAACAAGTGACAAAAACGTGTTAATTCTTGATAAAGCCCCTAAAAATATGAGCGATAGCTCATTGGATGCGGAATGACGTCTAGATATAAATGTACCTCGAGGATGTTTTAGCACATAAAAAAGCAATTGTTATTAATAAATTAAGATATAAAGGTGGCATTTATTTTTCCGTTTTATAATAACTCAAAAACTATTCACATTAAAGAAGTTTTGAAAAAAGATATAGAGAGGAGAAAATCTTTAAGAACATTTTCTCCTCTCTATATCTTTTATCAACATGTAACGGAATAAACGCAATACCTCATAAGGGGTCATTGTACTCATCATAATGAACAACTTTTACTAAGGCCACCAACACGGAAATCGCAATAAAAATCTGCTGTTGAGGTAGGCGCACAGAAATGTATAGAGCAGTTGAGTTTTTTCGCGATAGATTTGGTAGTAGAAAGTAAGGACGTCATTGTAAAACACAAACATACAATTTCACTGTGCGCTGATTCAATGAACTATACAATATTGCATTTGAGTACTATTGAAAACTTTCATGAATTAATAGTTATTTTAAAGATGTTATCTACTAAAATAGTACAGTTTATTGAAAATAAATAAAATCCACGGAAATTTAAGTAACATGGTTTTGAAGTTATTCTTCTATCCATGCAACCCAAAACGTCTTTGTAGGGTTCCGTACCCAAAGGGTAAAACGGGACCCTATATTTACTAAGACTTCGCTGTCCGTCCGTCCGTCTGTCACCAGGCTATATCTCATGAACCGTGATAGTTAGACAGTTGAAATTTTCACAGATTATGTATTTCTGTTGCCGCTATAGCAACAAATGCTAAAACACAGAATAAAAATAAAATAAATATTTAAGGGGCAAACGTGATGTTTTTGCTCGAAATTGATGACGGCAACAGGTAGACGCTTCAAATATTTACAGAATATTTAGTCATATATTCACTTTAAAAATAAATAAATAAATTAAAATAAAACAAATATTTAAGGGGGGCTCTCATATAACAAACGTGGTTTTTTTGCCGTTATTTTATAGATAATGGTACGGAACCCTTCGTGCGCGAGTCCGACTCGCACTTGGCCGGTTTTTTATCGGATGGCGCAGTGTGACTTACGAGTGACGTCACACGCAATTTAGTGCTGTGTCGGTGTATCCGGTCGGTTTTTTGTTTTTTTCTAAGTTTTGGGAAATATCAAATACCCAACATCACCCTTAAATATGACCACACCTTTCTGAAACACCCTGTGTAAGGGGACAGTTTATGTACAAAACCGAGCTAAACCCACAATTGGGTATTCTTACAACAAAACTCAGTGCGATAGAGATACCTATCACCTTCGTGATAAAACAGAATGAGTTCTGTTTGAACGTATTATGATTGAATTTCAGGTGAAGATAAGCAGCGCTGTGGTCAATTTCTACCGTTGATGCAGGCGAATTCATGGACCAAAGGCGTTCCACACCGCGACGCCTACAATCATGTCAGGCCATCAGATTCCATTGGTAAGTGTTTTAAGGAAGAGCATGATTTTGCAAGTTGTCTATTATTATTAAACACAACAAAAAGATAATTATTTAAATCGTTCAAGTCGTTCTCAAGTTATGGCGTGACCAAAGGAAACATGGATTCGTTTCCATTACAGTTCTCGTCAAATAACTTTGCCCCTCTGAAGTTGTATCGAGTGGCTGCGTAGTAGTCAAAATTACGAACACACTGCAACTGCGCATGCGTAAGAGACATGGGGGCGGGGATTAATTTTATGTCTCAGTCTTACGTTTACGTTCGATGCATGCTTGCGTCCCGCTTGCTCCCGGCTACGTGACTGCACCAAGCGATCTTTGCAAATGGCTAACTTCAGAGGGGGAAAGTTATTTGACGAGAACTGTATGTATACCGTATCTCCGGTGCAACACTGTAACATAATACAGAAGAGCGTGCTCCATCTTCGGCCACATCATCGCTTACCATCAGGTGAGATAGTGGTCAAGCGCGTGCCTATCAATAATTAAAAAAAAGCATTTGATTATTTGGTATCCTACAAAACCGCAACGACACTTACGCCCTCACGTGGAAATTATTAGTACCTACGATATCAGTGACATTAATGTACCAGATGAAGAATTACTGTCAGAATTGTTAAGAAAAAGATGTAGGTACCTAACTCTGTTATTAGTCCTTATTTTCTAATATTACTATTTACTTATAAAAGCAATGGACACAAAATATTGTTTACACTTGCGCTTCACCTTATCGTCATCATCGACATTTGGGGGCCCAAGTGTCACCACAACAACCGGTCCTGTGCGTCTCGCATCCATCGGCTACCCGCGACCCTCACCAGGTCATCGGTCCACCTTGTTAGGCCTTCACCTTATAAAACCAGCTAAATACATCAGCCTCTTTCATCCCCAGGCAACTGCTACACGGCCACAACTAAAGCAATCCGTCTGGTCAACATGCCGCCAAAGAAGAGAACTCCTCCTCAGTTGTATGGACCTCTAGGTCCTAACGGAGAGATGCAGTTCCCTCCGGTCAAGTCCTTGGCGCAGAAGGAGAAGGAGAGGCTGAAGGCTATCGAGGAGGAAAAGAAAAAGAATAAGCTGCAGAAAGGTGAGTGACGTGTCATTTTCTACCTATACCTACCTACTCCCCGTAGTGGGAATTGGGAATATGATTGATACTAATGCCAGGATTTTTTAATTATTTAAACTTTATTTATGTACAATACTGGTAGTGGTGGGTTTGGCTGGTTATTGAAAAATAATCCTATAAAGGTCATAAGCGCATAAGTCCCATAATAAAAGTGACCTACCATGCTTTATAAGCGAGATGTTAAGTATTTAGTCTTAGAAATTAAATACACTTTTGGATTGAATCAAAAGTTTTTTTTTTTAAATACCTTTAAGAAATATAGTGTTCCTGATTATGAAACGTAACCCTTGATACGCAAGTCCGATTCACGCTTGGCCGGTTTTTATAACGCAAATCACACAGTGTGACTCAAAGAGTTAGGCAGACACCAGGCTACTGAGAAAGCTCACTGACAAATTATATTTACAGGTTTGGTTAAACTGGAAGATTTGGTTTCCGGTGACTACGATAGGAGGAAAGCTGCCGAAGCAGAAGCTAAAAGAAGAAGAGCAGAGAAGAGAAAACTGGATAAAGAAGCAGCAGAATTAGCGGCACAAGAGGAGTTTAAAAGGTAACGTTCATTCTAACCAGGAGTACCTACTCATAGTGGGAATTGGATACTATAAGTATCAACTTATAGTATCTCAAAACCGAAATAGTTACACAATACCAATGAACTATTGAAAGTTACTATACTTAGTGAATGATGACGCGAAAAGATTTTTTTATGAACTTCTATAAGTATTGAGACCTAAATATGTGTGCGGTAGGAGTCATTTGAAGATTTCTCATCCTTACTACATTATTGTGCGGGTCGCCATTATAAAGTCAGCCTGCCAGAGTCTGTGTTTCCTGATAGCTACAACCTGGGAGTCTTTAAGTCAAGAGTGAATAGGTTACTTCTAGGCAAGCGTGCTCCATCTTCGACTACATTATTGCTTACCATCATTAAAACAAAAACACAAATTTTGTATGCCTCAATGGCGGGACATAGCAGAACCTGTACCTAACTAACACAACATCTTATGAACTTAATTATGATCCACAATAAATGTATTGAATAGAATTGTATCAGGTGAAATAGTGGTCAAACGCGTGCCTATCAATAGTTAACAATAAAATTATAAGTTTTTATATAATAATAACTTTTTAAAAACAAGCTTTTAATATTGCATTGTCACGCGATTTACACATGTATGCAAAATTTCAGCTCAATCGGTAACCGGGAAGTGGATCAAATTTAATTTGCAAGATTTGATGACAAACATCGAGACGGGTGAAACTAAATAAAAGCTTGTATAAAAGTATGAATTAAGAGTTTCTCGAAGGGTCCAACAATGTATACTTACAGGGTGTTTCATGAGTGCGAGGATATCTTTACGGGTGTTGTTCTGTAAAAGTAAAGAATAAAATATATCGAAATGCCTTAAAAAAAAAAAACGATGACTAACAAAGTTCTAAAATGAAACACTTTTCAAGCAGTCTGAAGTCTCTGCAGTAGGTGGCATCGAATTTGTGACTGAATGCCAAACGCCACCACCTGAGACTGAACACAGAACCACGCACTTCGAGAATGGTCTGTATATGAATACTCATGAATGTGGCTATCATATGCAAAAAGAATTTTCCAAATCCGACTGGTAGTTCCAGATATTAGCGCGTTCAAACAAACTCTTCAACTTTATTATAAGTATTGATATCATTTTATTATAGTTAGCTGTCATAGCCGCCATGATATAGTGCCAGTCATTTTGTATGTCAAGTAGTACTTATCTCAAAACTGAAAGGTATTGATGATAACACCCATGAATTAGTTTTTTTTTTTGGGTTATCCCAAATAATAATAATAAAAAACTAATTCATCCTAATTCTAAACTAATTCAGCCCGCCACACATTCTCAAACCACTGCAACTCCTGAAACCCAGAATCAACGGTGGCGACCATCAGAAAAACGCCGAGTCAATGAAGCTCGACGAGTCCCGGAGAAACGATTCAACTGTCTTGGATCCCGCAACGAAATAAATCAGAAAATAACAGCGGAGGAGTAGGAAAAAAAATATAATTTCCACTTCCCTCCTTATCAAGCATGAATAGTTTATCAAAAACTTAAACTATTGTACCATGATCTGTGTTTGTTATTCTCCAGACGTTTAGCGAAGTTACAGTTTGAAGAACCTCGAGACCCGGACCAGCAGAAGGCAGAAATGATAGCGGTTACCGAGGAGGAGCATTACAGATACATCGCGCCGGAGGCCTTGAGGAGAATCGACTATTACTTGAGCGTAGTGAGTACCTCTCAACGACTATACTGGCCGGTACCTCCCTTACCATTCAATTTTATCTCGGTTAATGAAACTTGGACTGGCAATTGCTCCTTGTAAACTTGCCGCCTCTCCTCTGTCATTCAAGATCTTTGTCAATAGGGTATATGACTAGAAAAATCTAATTAGTCCGTCAGATAGTTTTCAAAAAAAATTTAGACACGTATTTTTTCTTTTTTCACGTAAACTAAAAATTAAAACGATATAGTGCGTTGAAAACTTGTTTGTCGTCACTTGTAAGTACACTTTTTACATACACGGACGTCACAATCCCCCACTCCTGATCTTTGTTGGGTTTTATCTTCGTCTTTTTTTATTGATTTAATAAAGCAAAAAATACGTGTCCAATATTTTTGGTCAGTGGGTCGTCTAACTGACGGACTAAATAGAATTATATATTTATTAACTAGGAATCATTCATTTTGTCGGGGTAGACAAAAGAATTTCGAGGGTAATGTTGGAAAAAAATATGCTTTTTAGTGATAACACCTCCTTAGGCTCAGTACGAACGCGCGGCCGAACCCGTACATAAATTCGAACGATTTTCTATAACTCAAAAAAGGTAGTCTGACATTTGGATACAGGTAGAATCAAAGCTAATGGCGGCTCAGACACTCCGCGATTCGTTGCGTAGCAAATTCATTTGACAGCGGGTGTAAGGGTAGCTTCACGTCATTCAGTTTAAACTAGCCTATAGCCACAGTTTACCTAATAGTTCCTATAGCGGGTGACCTGTGGCAATATCCCAATAATCGTTTAGCAAATAATTGTAGTTCTCATGTTCTGTCTCTTATTTATTTTTTACCTACGAATATTCCGTCGCTAAACAGAGAAAATTCCTCCCTATCTTCCAATCATCCAATCCTGTGGATGTCTAATAAGTAATGTATTGTGTTCCCCAGCCACTATCAGGCAAGCAGCTGCCCGACTTCCCAGTGCGCCTGTACAAGCGCGCGCGCGTGGCGGTGGACAAGCAGACGGCGCACATCAAGAAGCGCATGCTGATCCTCACGTGGCAGGCCGTCGTGCGGCAGAGCGAGGCCGACATCCGGGACCTGTTCATCATAGCTATGAAGAGGTGCTCATCTGATACTAAGTCAAACTCATCATCATCTTCCTGCCCTGATCTCATGTTACTTTGGGGACGGTGCAATACGTTTTCTTCCTCCATGTGTCCGATCATACACACGTCATGCTATCACCGATTCACTCCTCTTTCATAACACTCCACACACAATCCATCCATCATTTCTTTGGCCTTCCTCTCCCTCCCTCTCCATCCATTCACATTTTTAAGATTATAATAAGGGGTGAAGGAGGGGTGATGAAGTTTTTAAGGAAGGATATTATTGCTTGTTTAAATTTTCGTGGAAATTGGTATGAGCAAGCTAAAAGTGTGATAATTGAAACGATCTACCAAATTTTGCATAATCAACCCCTGACGGTGAACAGTTGCGTTGATTCTGAGTCCTCAGAATCAGCAGCAGAAATGGCTGAGGTGACGTAGTCGCAGGTGAAGTGCTAGTTAGTCATAGAATAAAATAAAATTTGTTAAGCGACAGGTATCATAAATTACTATTTCCCAACGCGTGGTCATGATATCCACAGGTGCATCCTGGTATACATTATAAACGACCCTGCGGAGCAAACCCGGCTACAGATCCCCTTCATCCCGCCACTGTGGCCGGCACACATAGTGCGGGCGCCGGTGCCCTGGCACACGCCCTTCCTCAAGAGCAAGGAGGCGCTGTCCTGCCGCTACTACCTCGGCAACCCTGTGCTGCTGGAGCTGAGGAGGATGTGGCACGAGAGGTGAGAATACTGCACACACACGCTGTCTTTGTTTTACATAGTACTCAGTTTGGCTTCACGAAAGGTAGGTCAACGACGAGGGACACAAGAGTATAACTCTTCAGTCACAATTTGGAATTTAGAAGTCATTCAGTCACATCAATCATTTGATTGCGTTGCCCAAAATACGCTGATCTGTAAATTTCAGAGGCCATAATATTTCATGCTAAAAAGATAGATACTTGGAAGTTGTATATTTTTTTTCTTTCGTCCCTTTCAGATACCAAAACATATACATAGTCGATATGGAAAAAATGCAAGAACAGGTCCCCTTTCCTCAATACACGAACGATTTTCTTGAAAACGTGACGAAACTCTCCGACGCGACCAAGAAGGAGCTGGAGGAGAACTGGCTCATAGACGTGGCGGACACCATGATCAAGATGAGGCATCACTGGTCCATCTACGTGGCGAAAAAGAGGAGCGAGTCCACCTTCAAAGTCGAAAGCTTCTTTAGGTAAGTGTGATGACATGGCTAGGAAGAAGCTGGAGAAGAACAGCAGTGCGATTCTGTCTCCATGTGTATGTGAACACCCGGGCGTGGCGCACGACGGGTGACTTGTCAAACCATACAAATAAGATGGAATGACAGCTCTATTGTCGTTCACTCCGCCTAGCTGAACACCGTGAGATGTCGACAGAATCGACCGGCTGGCTCAGAGACGTGGTGAACACCATGATGAGAAACTTTGAAGGTGGACTCGCTCATGCGGCCTCACTGGTCCATCTAAGTGGCTAGGAAGAGGAGCGAGTCCACCGCAAAGTGGAGAGTTTCTTCAGGTAAGTATGAGGATCTAGCTAAGAAGGTCGAGATGATGGCAAATTTATTTAAACTTTTATGTACAGTAGTAAAAGCTAGGATGGGGCAGTTTGTTACAGTTGGTGATATATCACCAACTGTAACAAACTGCTTGAAAAGAGTTTTAAAACACTATATGCCTCCTGTGGCAGGCGCCAAGACTACCTTTGCTAACCTTTATATTGTAGTACCACAGGGCTCTTGCCTGTGGGCTACTTATGAAATATAAGGAATGAAACTCAATTTGCAGTTAAACGAAATACTTATTTACGCCATATGGCTTAGAAGCTAGCTATTACTCTTTTTAAAACAGACACATTCTTTCCTATTTCAAAATACTATTTATTTTTCTACTGGACGCTTCCAAAATACCAATGACTAACTTGGATGCCAGAGGTTGCAGCCAAGGAAGTTACAATATTGTGTATGTAAATATGACCACACATTTCTGGAACATCCTGTACACTGTGAGGGATACTTGTGGGGTGCCTTCGTCTGTCTGTTTACCTGTCTGTATGTCTGTCTGTCTGTGGGAGGAGTTATCTCTCTTTAATTGAAATAAGTCCTGTGTTACAGATGTATCCGTGCATTGATGTCGAACCAAGTTCGCGACCTGGTTGAGAGGAGCGTCTCGCATTTCGCTGAGCGTCTTAATTATTTTTTTGTAAGTGATGTTTTTGTATATTTGAATGAAATCCGTCTGTTATGCAGCGCACTAATACAGAATCCTAGCTGCTACCGTTAGACCACCAGATCACCTTTTATAGGAAAAAAGTTATTTGACTGGATTTTTTTTTCACATTTCTCAAAAGCTATATTTGCCAAGACAAGATGCAGTAAAAAATAATGTTTACAAATAATGACGGAGTTGTGAGCGTTAAACACTGACAGCACTAATTGCATGTGACGTCAAATTTGCGCGATCCAGTTCAAGCGACGTTTTGTGTGACAAGGATAGTAAGAATTAACGATTCTACTTTTCCGATTTTTTTTTTTCAGTAATCGTAATATTTTGGTAGGTAACACTTTTCTAATACGTGTTCATTCATGTACATATTTTATTAATAGTACCTATAGTATGCGCCAGATAAATGAAGAATAACGGTCATTGACCCACCTACATTTATTGACACACTTAATTTCAAAAACAGAAATAATTACATAAAGCTGTCCTGAATCGACATCTATTGTGATCCTTACTGTTCTAGTAATGTAAAACGATTCATAATTTACTGTCCGGGGGTACCTACGAAGAGATATTAAGGAAAGTTCAATGACCGTTATTCTTCATTTACAGTTTTCGTCAAATAACTTTGCCCCTCTGAAGTTAGCCATTAGCAAAGATCACTTGGTGCAGTCACGTAGCCGGGAACAAGCGGGACGCAAGCATGCATCGAACGTAAACGTAAGACTGAGACATAAAATCGTGCCCCGCCCCCATGTCTCTTGCCGCATGCGCAGTTGCAGTGTGTTCGTAATTTTGACTACTACGCAGCCACTCGACACAACTTCAGAAGGGCAAAGTTATTTGACGAGAACTGTATCTGGCGCCTACTATAGTCAAATGCCCCCTTCAATTTGCCACTACCCTACCCCAACATGAGCGCTGAACCCATGATCGCCCAACAGTTATATCAGCCAATCGAATTCGAGAATATACAAGCTTCATTATCTTCCAGGAAGGTAACAGCTACCAGGGTGCATACCGCGACTACATGTTCATCAAGCGGCCGATCCTGCGCATCAAGGTGCTCGGCCACCCCGGCTCCAACAAGATCACCTTCGACCCAGACTTGGAGCAGCTCAAGAGCTTCGTCGTCAAGTGCTTCCACGCCATTATCAATGTCTCCAGGGCACTGCCTGCGATAGATAAGATTATGTATCCATGTAAGTATTTACAAAGGTCTGTACTGCGACACGTTCATCAAGCGAACGACCCTGCGCATCAAGGTGCTCGGCCACTCGGCTCCAACAATATCACCTTCGACCCTGACCTGGAGCAGCTCAAGAGCTTCGTCGTCAAGTACTTCCACGCCATCATCAACGTCTCCAGGGCACTGCCTGCGATAGATAAGATTATGTATCCATGTAAGTATTTACGAAGGTCTGTGCAGTTCTCGTCAAATAACTTTGCCCCTCTGAAGTTGTGTCGAGTGGCTGCGTAGTAGTCAAAATTACGAACACACTGCAACTGCGCATGCGTAAGAGACATGGGGGCGGGGCGCGATTTTATGTCTCAGTCTTACGTTTACGTTCGATGCATGCTTGCGTCCCGCTTGTTCCCGTGTACGTGACTGCACCAAGCGATCTTTGCTAATGGCTAACTTCAGAGGGGCAAAGTTATTTGACGAGAACTGTACTGCGACACGTTGATCAAGCGAACGATACTGCTCATCACTGTGCTCGGCATGGTAGGTTTAGCTTGCAAGATCCCGTCTATTTTGAATTAATATTGGTGATATTTTTAGTAATTTACTTTACGCTGCAACTTCCGTTGCATTTGTTGATTTGTAGGGGACGCCTTGGAAATTAGATTCATGTTTTTTTTAGACAAATAAATGTATGGCAGTTAAGAAAATCATTGAATTAACAATAACATAATAAGAACGTATAGCTTTAACAAAAATTGGGTATGCTTCCAGTTGCTAGCGAAGTGAATAAATATGATTACAATTTGCGCGGCTTCAATCGTTGTCGACGACTTCATTGCTTTAACAGCCTAAGTTTGAATGAGACAAGGTCTATTTTTATTTATATACAGGCAAATAATTTACAACCATGATGAATTTTAAATGTATCGAAAGCAATAACGAGGTCTTCCATCCATACTAAAACGTATCTCCAAGTTACGAATGACGAACGTTCGTGCATGGCACAGCGGCGACACGTCCGCACCCGTACCTGATGGCGGTGCACCCCGAGGAGCGCTACATGCTGGAGGCCCTCCAGACCACGCTGCGCCACGTGTCCGTCAACAAGCCGGGCCCGCGCAGCTTCCTCAGCAGCTACGAGGAGTTCTTCTACATCCTCAACGGGGAAGCCAACCAGGATCTGCTTCTCTTCATGAAGCAGGAGCCGCCGCCCTACTTGAAGGTGACTGGCTAGGAATGATTTGCTTTCTCCTAGTAGTAGTATTAGTCAGCAATTATCAGAATCAGGTTAGTACCTAACGATGACAGTAGTTGCCGGGAAACCGGGATAACCTTGATCTAACAATTCGAAGACACGTGTGAGGTCTCGCGTGGTGCATTACAGCCCAATCCCTCCCACGGAGAGAAGTCCTGTGTCACCTGTATTCCAGCAGTGTTAATATTTTGGACCGATTCTGCTAATAAAAAAAAATCTGCTTAGCCTTTTCCTATGTTTGGGTCGCTTTCCAGTCTAACCGTATGTTGCTGAATACCAGCATATTACATGGAGTGACTGCCAATCTGACAATAACTGGTTTAATGGATACCCCTTGGCAAGACTGGAGTCAGATTTTCGGGCTTCCAACTACTTCCAACTACTCGTAATAACTGCATTTTTGCCGGGTCCAACAGCTTAATGAGCTTTTCGAGGTACGGAGGAGTTCCGGTATGTCATGGATGGTCACAGCTCCACGGTTCGACCTCGAGAAGCGTTGAAGATCGAACAGTGAAGTTCAACTAGTTTTTCTTACAAAATATAGTGTTCGAGGGAGCTTGGTGTGCTGTGTGATAGGGTGACCCAAGGAGATACCAGTCTCCTCTGAAGGGTTATACAACGTGTAACAGAATTAACGCAATACCTGAAAAGGGGTTATTATACTCATCATTATGAGCAAGTTTTACTATGGGAACATTTTGTCGAGTTAATGCACACATACATGTATGAGCCAGTTGATTTTTTTTGGCGATTTCAGGCAAAAAAAAAATCATTTAAGTATGTGCGCATAACTACAACGAAAAAGTGTCCAAACAGCTGATTTAGTTAAGTTTTACTTGTCCATGTGTTATCTTAAGTCACCGGCGTTGTGGAAGAGAAAATTAATAAAATAAACTACTTTCCATGACCCCAGGACTTCTCAGAACGTATCTACGAGTACGAGGCTCTCCGCGACGACATCGCCTTCCTCCGGCGCGACATCCCGCTCAACATGATTATGCTGGACTGCGGACCCATCAACGACACGCTCTGGGACATCGTCAGCGGCCTGCGCCAGCACATCGTCGACCACTTCATCCTCGTCAACCGCAAGTGGAACCGCAAGTAAGTGTTATAGTTACTGATCATGTCGGACTGCGCTGCGACACATCAACGACACGCTCTGGGATATCGTTAGCGGCCTGCGCCAGCACATCGTCGTCCACTTCATCCTCGTCAACCGCAAGTGGAACCGCAAGTAAGTGTTATAGTTACTGATCATGTCGGACTGCGCTGCGACACATCAACGACACGCTCTGGGATATCGTTAGCGGCCTGCGCCAGCACATCGTCGTCCACTTCATCCTCGTCAACCGCAAGTGGAACCGCAAGTAAGTGTTATAGTTACTGATCATGTCGGACTGCGCTGCGACACATCAACGACACGCTCTGGGATATCGTTAGCGGCCTGCGCCAGCACATCGTCGTCCACTTCATCCTCGTCAACCGCAAGTGGAACCGCAAGTAAGTGTTATAGTTACTGATCATGTCGGACTGCGCTGCGACACATCAACGACACGCTCTGGGACATTGTCAGCGGCCTGCGACAGCATATCGTCGACCACTTCATCCTCGTCAACCGCAAGTGGAACCGCAAGTAAGTGTTATAGTTACTGATCATGTCGGACTGCGCTGCGACACATCAACGACACGCTCTGGGACATTGTCAGCGGCCTGCGACAGCATATCGTCGACTTCTTCATACTCGTCAACCGCAAGTGTTATAGTTTAGCTGTGGCCGAACTTGAAGGGTAGTCAACGGAACACTATTACTATAAGCTTCCGCTGTCCGTCCGTTTGTGGGCTGTATCTCATGAACCGTAACAGTTAGACATTAAAGAGTTGACAAATTTCAGTGTGTATTGACGTTGTACCACCAAATAATGAAAATGAAATGAAATCAAATATTGCACACATAAAAACATACAAGCGCAACAGGACAGCTTATGTACAAAGCTCAGAGAGATACAGATATTAACATTAGAGATTAGTATGAGAACCCTTCGTGTTCGAGTTCGACCACAAGGTGGACTGATGGCTAGTGAAGGGCGTGGAAATCCGCTGGTTCTGAGACGCACAGGTCCCATCGATGTAGCGAAACTTAAGACAAACCGGAATACCTTTTTAAAAAGCTTAGCTGGAGACACGAGCACTACAGCTACTCCGCCCGTTCCACGTCCAAACCGCTCTCGTTGCCTCGTCGTAGGACCACAGCTTTCAGAGGATGCTTTAAGTATGCCGCCACTCGCTGCTGGAACGATTTACCACCTCCCATAAGATCGCTGAAAACAAAACAAAGTTTTAAATACCAGTTTAAAAAAATCCTATTAGAAGAACAGAAGGTTGAACAACTTAAGTTTTATAAATAATAACAATTTAAACTTTAAAGTTACTCACTTAAGGTTCATAATCCATTGGCATCGTATCCAAGCGGTTCGAGGCGGCATCACAATCACACAGACGCGAGCGAGGGGGCTTTATTTTATTTTCTTTCTTTTGTTGTTTGTTGTCAATCATCGTTCCGCCACAAGTGCAAGGTAATCCCATGGCACATGACTGCACAGGACTCGTGCGCCACCTGACGTCATAACGCGCCGACCTGCAGCTGTTCAGACGACACGCAGCGCGCGCGCACGAGTGTACGACGTCACGTAGCGTAGGCTCTCAAAATAAGGCTTACAAGGAGCGCTACGCGAGTGTGAGTGTGGGAGCGAGACACAGACAAAACAACATGGAATGTGCCGCGTTTTGCGGGTATAACAATGTTTGTTTTTGTCAAGATACCCGTGCTTGGTCTTACTCACATAATTAAATTTTAATTTTAAGTAGTCTATTAATTTTTATCTTACTGTATTTATTTTACTGTATTTATTTTATAACTCTTGTATTTTCACATAAACGGCAGACTTTTGATTTCCGTACGTCATGTCCTAGGCAACCACTGAAAATCAGCGCCGTGCTGAGGGTCCCCCACGGCACAGCAATATGCTGAGTGGAAGCCTTTTTGCCACAACCACGACATGCATGCTTTATTTAAACTTGTTTTAAATTTCATTTTTGTTTTTTTATTGTTATTTAATTATTAACTTGTCTTTAAACTAACATAATTTAAGATCTACTAACACTATCGTTTGGGTTTTGGTGCAGGATCTACTTAAGTCATGTGTGTTGTTTTTGTGGCAATTAAATACTTTTTCTTTCTTTCTTTCTTAAGTGTCCAGCAGTGACTATCATGATGACAAGTCCGACTCGCAAATGGCCGACTGGTACAAGAACCCTTCGTGTATGAATCTGACCCGCTATTGCCCGGTTTTTCATGCTTTCAACAATAGGGAATATGCATGAATTTTTTTCTATTTACTAAATCAAATACGTTTTTGCTTTAGAAGTTTAATTGCTTCAAAGTTTACAATTAGAAAGAGAAGTCCGATATGGACTTTGACGTCAAAGTCCATAATGCCTATACAGCTGCCATACAAAACAGCGTTTTTCGCGAGAGGGACAGATATATTTGTTTAAAATAGTTACATCTCGTTGGATTTTCGATCAATTTTTATTCTATTTTCACTGTGTTATTATATTTTTGTATATTTTGAGATAAACTGTGTAGATAATAAATATTTTTTTCATCCGTATTCCCTATTACATGACCTTCAATGTTAGCCCTTTTCCCCAGCATCTGCAACATCTACGAGGAGATGGCAGCCCGCGCGTCCGAGAGCCCGGAGACCACGGCGCAGCTGGTGGAGCTCATCAACTACATCATGGACTGCCGCGACAGCGCCATGTTCGACCTGCGCGAGAAGGCGCGCACCACGGCCGACCACGTCTTGTTCCTCATGCAGCACGCGCACTTGCATTGTGAGTTTTGTACTAAATCTATATATATAAAAATGAACCCCGTTTTCTTTGGTCACGGCATCACGCGTGAACGGCTGGACCGATTTCACTTTTTTTTTTGTTGTGTTTGTTATTGTCAGGAGAAGGTTCTTATGACAGAAAAAATTTAAAAAAAAAAAAAATCGCGGAAAATTAGAAAATTTAAGATATTACAAGAATTTGTAGGGTAGGTGTAGGGTAGGTGTAGGGTAGGTGTAGGGTAGGTAGGTAGTCAGTTGACGGGAGCGAAGCCGCGGGGGACAGCTAGTTAACAATATTTATGATATACTTTATTAGCACATAATAAGCACAGTACAAACATTCGGAGGAGGCGAGACGCGTGATGGAGACGCAATCGTCCCGCCGCAGCGCCGCAGGAGCCGGCCCGGGCGTCGGGCTGGCAGGCCGACTGCCGGCCACCTACCGCGTGGGCCTGCGGACCTGATAAGGAGCAGGCCCGGCTCCCAGGCGCGTTGTGTTCCACGCGCGCCTCAATGAGATGTCAGGGGTGGCCATTTCAGACAAATATCCCATTTTACAGTTGAAGACGTTAACCTAAACACACGAGTGTTCCTCTGGCCACTGGACATGGAAGAAACCATCGACTTGACACTCAAGACCCTCAACACCAAGAAGTCCATGGCGGAAGACAAGCTGAGAAGTAGGAAGACCATCTTCGAGGATAAGCTGAAGAAGCACGAGAAGGATCTGGAGGTGTTCCGCCGGTTCGATCCGCCGCTGCTGAATCTTGATCTGCTGAAGGACGTTAAGGATAAAGTGGATGGGATATTTAGGAACTTGCTGGTGAGTTTATGAATTATATTACGCAACTTAATTAAATTATTTCAATTAAATAACATTTAAAAAACAATACCTAATGTTTACTTAAAATAAACGGAAAACGATGTATAAAGTTAATTGTACACCAAAAATAGTATTATAACACACGCAAAATTTAGCAAGACATCAAACTCCGCTACATTATCTGTGGCCGAGCACCATAATGTGAAACGGCGGCATCGCGGAAAAATAGTGGATTTTTGGCGCCATATTTACGATATTTTAAATTGTGTTTTTGAAGAGATAATATAAAGTATAAGAGATAATATAACCTTTGTCATGCATGTGACATTATCATAAACTACTACGATGCTTGTTTCTGTTGTAAATAGGACGACAAACACGAAGCCGAGGCCATTATAAACGAAGAAACATTATTGGACCAAGAGGTGTCGGTGTACTACAGTCTGCAGACCATGCTGACGGGCATCGAGCCCTTCCACAAGCTGTGGCACACCTCGTACGACTTCTACGACGGATATGAGAAGTGGTGAGTGTTCATCACATTTTGATAACTTATTCCGGATCGTGTTTGTACTAATCAAAGTGAATTTTTCAAGTAGGTTTTGTTGGGCAATTTTTAAAAATGAGGAAAAACGAAAAATACTCAGAGGAGTCTTTTGCCAAGTCCAACCGAAGTTATGATAGTTCAAAGTTGTCTGAAAAAAAACCGGAAGTAAAAACCTAATATAATGTGTGTTTTTGCCAGGTACCACGGTCCCTTCCTTGGGTTGGACGCGGAGCAGATCACGGAGGACGTGGAGGCGTGGTGGAAGCTGCTGTACAAGCTGGGCAAGCAGCTGTACGAGTACCCCGGCGCCAAGCGCATCGCCGACATGGTGCGCAACAAGCTCGAGAAGTTCAAGGTGCTCCTGCCGGTACTCTGCGCCATCTGCAACAAGGTCAGTACAACGTTGTGGGAATACTTTCATTTTGCGTACAGCTAAGGAGAGGAGCTCATAGCAAAATAATAACAGTCTCACCAACACCGCTTCCTACGATCCTTACAGAGTACGTAACGGTCGATTAAGGTCTTCCTTGACGTGGCCAAGGCATTTGACACAGTATCTATTCAAATCCTACTAAAAAAGTAAAATATCTTGGCGTAAGAATATCGAACGGGACTAGTTTTTTAATTACTTATTATTTACTTATCCGACAGGCAGCTGCATATTGTTATTGGAGACAGTGTCAGTAAAAGTTTTTGGAATGCTTCAGGGTAGTGTCCTAGGGCCGACATTATTCACCACATTTGTACATGGATGACATACTTAGCCTAACTATCCCATAGTCAAATAAATGTACCTATGTCTTATAATTATAACTGACCCGCGATTGACGTTACAAAGATAGCTTCTTAATTAACACTTCAAAAGTCTTTTCCCACAGGGCATGCGCGACCGTCACTGGGCAAAGATCAGCGAGCTCATCGGCGCCGAGGTCATCCACACTCCGGAGACGACCCTGGCGGACATGGTGGAGCAAGGCGTGCACGTGTACGCCTCGCAGCTGGAGGAGATCGAGCAGTACGCCTCCAAGGAGTACGCGCTCGAGAAGGCGCTCAACAAGATGAAGGAGGAGTGGGTGGGCGTCAAGTTCGAGGTGGTGCCTTACAGGTAACTCGCACATCCCTACATATTGTCAAATAAAGTCCTCTCTCCGCGTCTGTCTGTCTGTACGCGATAAACTCAAAAACTACCCAACGGATTTTCAAACGGTTTTCACCAATGAACTGAGTGGTTCATGAAGAAGGTGTAGGCGCATAAATCAATAGGTTTTTGTGTAAGTTGGCTGAAATATGACAATGAATATTATTGTTGAAGATGTTGGAAAAAAATCATGCCGATTTTGCCGAAGGGTGGGTACGTATCAAAATCCCGGATTTCAAAATACCGATGGACGAAATCCCGAAAATTTAAATGCCGAATGTTTGTTTGGCCGAAAGTTTAAAATCCAGAAAGTTCATTTGCCCGAAAGCTTAAAATAGTCGACCGACGGAGCACCGCTACGCGGGGCTCCTAAATCTGGTTGGTTTAAAAAAAAATAACCACTTCTTAACCAATTCTTAACACTTCTAACCTAACCTGTCCGAATCGGGGTGCCCCAAATCCCGTACTTGCTAAATTTTGGCATTAAAGCATGTTAGGCAGAATGCCCACTGTCACTGTGTTGCAGTGCCATCTATGAGTAATCGCGGGAACTACGTCGCCGCTCTTTGGGATTTCATCCATCGGTATTTCGTCCATTCGGTATTTCGTCCATTCGGGATTTCGTCCATTCGGGATTTCGTCCATTCGGGATTTCGTCCATTCGGGATTTCGTCCATTCGGGATTTCGTCCATTCGGGATTTCGTCCATTCGGGATTTCGTCTATTCGGTATTTCGTTCATTCGGAATTTCGTCCATTCGGTATTTCGTCCATTCGGGATTTCGTCCATTCGGTATTTTGTCCATTCGGGATTTCGTCCATTCGGGATTTCGTCGAATCCATTCGGGATTTCGTCCATTCGGGATTTCGTCCTTCTATATTATTTCAATAGTTCATAAGCTGTTCATTAGTCACACGCGATCACCCACTAAGCAAGCACGCATTTCGCTCGTCTGCTATTACACACTTCGCGCGATCGCTACGCACACCTGCTTACGCGCCTCACACGACTGTCGACCGGTCCGTTTGATCAGTGGTTCTAAACATTTAACTTCATTGCTAACTATGATGAAGTGTGCCAGCTGCAATTCTGACTTCAATGATGGTGTCCAGTGTGCCTCATGCAAGCGGCACCTCGATTTTGGCTGTGCTAGTATCACGGAGAGCGGCTGGAGAAAATTAGGAGCTGACCGAAGGGCGGCATGGAAATGTCCTAAGTGCCGGATTTCCTCACCGTCTCCGACCCCTACCCCGTCTCCACAACCAACACCTGAACCTGCGTCTCTTGAAACGATCCTGAACGAGATTCGTGAGCTCAAGGTTCAACTGGCTGGTCTGCCGACGCTTTCCGATGATGTCAAATGTATAAAGGAGGAACTTAAAGAACTCAAGGCCAGTTGTGAATTCGATGGTAAACGGCTGGATGATTTCTCTGTCAAACTTGCGGGCATTGAGACCAGGGTGGCTGGTCTTGAGCAACTGCGGGATTCTGTTTGCACTCTTCAATCTGACATTGATATAATTAGGTCGGAGTTGTCCGCTGGAGACCAGAGGTCAAGGCTGAACAATGTGAAAATTAAGGGCATTCCAGTAAAAAAGGACGAAAATCTGTTCGGTATCTTGGATAAGGTCAGCCAAAAAGTAAATTTTACATTTCCTAAAACCCAGGTCAACTACATTTCCAGGATTCCATTGTTTAACACAAAGGAAAAGTCAATTGTGGTCAGCTTCCTGAATAGATATGTGAAGGAGGACTTCGTTACGGCTGCACGTTCTTTCAAGACCTTATCCGCCCATGACCTTGGATTCGTAGGTCAAATGAACCGAGTCTACGTGAATGATCACCTCAATTCTGACTCCAAAAAGTTGCTGAACAAAGCCCGAACAATAGCAAAGGAGAAAGATTATAAGCACGTATGGGTCAAACACGGGAAGATTCATGTCCGCAGGCAGGAAGGATCGGCTGTCTTTGTAATATCTAAAGAGAAAGATTTAAACAGGCTAAATTAAAGTGGCGCATCCCTCTGTTATCATTATTTGATCAAAATGTTTTTAATCATAAGTCTAGAAGTAAAATAATTTTTAGTTATGTACTAATAACCGTAACTGTTTCTTACTTTAATTTTTGTAAAAGGTTTGGCATCGCTGACGTGCTCGATGTTACGTCACCACGCTTTTGTATTCGCAAATGGGCCTTTTGTTTCCCTTATCGCGCTGTTCTATCCATTAGAACATCCCAATTTATGCTTATCTCGCTCGCACTCAACATTGAATCTTACTGCCAGCTTCTTCGCACAGTTACCTGTGATTTTGCTGTTTTTTTTGTGCCGGTTAGCAATTGTGTTTACATTATTGCATTAACTAATACCCTACTTAGAAGTTTACTATTAGCATTTATTTTGTTATATTACCATAACTATGAGTATTTGTTATCTGTAATCATTGTCCCAGTCACTGCTATCGTTAATCTATTAGTGTTTTGTTATTACTTGAGTGGTTGTTATTGTCCTAATTATTATTTTGTTGCTACAACTTGTGGAAGTTATCGATGGCTGTAAACGACAGTAAAAAACTGCATGTTTATTATCAGAATGTTCGTGGGCTCCGTACCAAAACTGAATCCTTCTTTCGACAACTATGCCTATGCTCGTATGATGTTATTATATTAACCGAGACTTGGTTAACTGACGGTATATCTAACTCGGAGTTATTTAGTGATCAGTTTATTGTGTGGCGTCGCTCACCGAGATTACTGTCTCACGGGTCAGTCTCGTGGAGGTGGTGTCTTGGTGGCTGTCCGTAAGTGTATTTCTGCGGTTCCCCAGCCACTATTTCACTCGGCGGCCGAAGACTTGTGGGTAACTTTGAGTGTACGTCATCCTAACACAAGAAATTACCTTAAATTGAACATTTGCGTCATCTATCTGTGTAGGCAAAACCAAGGTTATTCTCTTTCCGATCAGTTATCAAATTTTCTCCATAACTTAAGTAGTATAGTGATTAACAATCCAACCGATAATTATTTAGTTGTTGGTGATTTTAACTTGAGTGGAATTTTGTGGCAATTAAGTAATAACACATTATTACCTACGAATATTTGTAGTGGCGACGAGTATACGCTAACTGATGAGTTGCGTGTTTTAGGGTTAAAGCAATGTAATGGAATATTAAATGAATATGGTAAGATTCTAGATTTAGTTTTATGTAATGAAGCTGTATCAGTGTGTGAATGTTTAGCGCCTTTATCACCTGTTGACAAATATCATCCGGCCCTCTGTATAGACGTGAACTTTGCTGAGTACACCTATCTAACTCCTGCTCCCTTTATTAGTTACATCTACAGCAAAGCCGACTTTGCGGCCATTAACAGAGAAATAGCAGCTATAGACTGGATGAACGTATTTTCTGACATATCGCTTAATGACGCCGTAAGCTACTTTTATGTGACTATAGGAGATATTAAGAATAAGTTTGTCCCTACTAGGACAGTTCTTCACAGCTCATACCCTATTTGGTACTCTCCGGCACTCAAACGCTTGATTAAGGAGAAGGCTAAATATCTCCGTAAATTTAAGACGTACGGCAGACTTTCTGACGAGGCGACCTTTAAGCATCTACGTGAGCGGGTTAATGTACTTGAAGCGGATTGTTACTCCAACTACTTAGCTGCTACAGAGGCCTCAATTGAAAAGAATCCTAAACGCTTTTGGAGCTTTGTGAAGCAGCGATCTAAGTCCAATGCAATGCCCAGCTTCCTCAAGTATGGTGACGTGACGATTTCTTCTCCCGAGTCTATTTGTAACGCATTTTCTTCCCACTTTTATTCTACTTTTCTTGATCCTATCAATGATGTGCCTACTAATTACTGCCCTCCCCTAACTACTTTAAGTTCCAATATACCCGCGGATATTCACTCAATTGAGATTGACGTTAATGTTATCGCTAAGCTAATTGGTGAAATTGATCCATTTAAGTTTGCTGGTCCGGATCACTTATCACCTAAATTTCTGATTGGGTGTGCTAAAACTATTGCCTTGCCAGTATCTCTATTGTTTAAAAAATCGCTCTCTTCATGTTCCGTTCCCCCAATCTGGAAGTCTGCCTTTATAACTCCGGTGCATAAAAAAGGGCACAAAAATGAAATAGTTAATTACAGACCTATTTCTAAACTGTGCATATTAGCTAAAGTTTTTGAAAGGGTAATCTACAACCAAGTGTACGCAGCGCTGAGTCAGTCTTTTAGCCCTTCTCAGCATGGATTTCTTAAGGGCCGTTCAACAGTATCAAATCTGGCTCTGCTCAATGACTTTGTAACGGACACCATGGACAATGGGGCACAGGTTGACGTCGTTTACACTGATTACAGTAAGGCCTTTGATAGAATTGACCACAGTATTCTTAAATCAAAGCTTTTTAACAACGGTATTAGAGGGGATCTTCTTCGTTGGTTTACTTCATACCTTGAAAACAGATCTCAAGCTGTCGTTATCAGTAACTACGTGTCGAGCTGGGTTTCAGCTCCTAGTGGCGTTCCCCAAGGTTCCTTGATGGGTCCGTTGCTCTTTATCATTTATGTGAGCGACATCGACTCGTGTTTCCACAACTCTAAGTTACTTTGTTTTGCTGATGATATGAAGATATTTTCTGCAATATCATCGAAGGATGACATGGATGCTCTCCAATCTGACCTGGCGCGATTGGATGATTACTGCCTAATTAACAAACTTGACTTGAACCCTGTTAAATGTTCAGTGATCTCCTTTAGCAGAAAACAGGTCCCTATCCCTACAACTTATAAACTTAAAGGGCAGCTATTACAGAGATGTGACGGTGTACGCGACCTAGGCGTGTTTCACGATTCTAAACTTTTATTTAACGTGCACATTGAGCAAATAGTGGCCAAAGCTTCGAGGTCACTGGGTTTTGTTATGAGACTCGCAGGGTGTCTCAAGAAGGCCAAAACTCTTAAAGTTCTTTATTGCTCTTTTGTGAGAAGTCACTTAGAATACGCGTCACAAATTTGGAATCCTTGTTATGGCAAATACATTGATCGTATTGAAAGTATACAAAGAAGATTTATTCGTTTTCTATGTTTTCGGCTACGTATACCATACCATTCTGATAATTACTTAAATCTTTGTAAGAAATTTCATTTGCAACCACTCATAAATCGTCGTCGACTAGCAGATTGCACTTTTCTATTAAAAATTATATCTAATGAGATTGACTGTCCTGATCTCCTGTATAAACTGCGCTTTAATGTCCCTCAGAGATCGGTTAGATTTAATCCGCCTATCTCTATCCCTTTTTCCTCTTCTAACTACAGGCGAAACTCATATCTAGTGCGAGCGAGTAAGGACTATAATATTCTTTGTAAAGAGTTTTCATTTGACCCATTTACCACTAAAACCTATACTGCACGCACTCGGCTGAACGCTGACTTTTTTAAAACTGCATAATGTTGTTAATGTTTTTGTAACTAAGTAACATTTTTATTTCATTGTGCTTGTTAGTGATCCTAAGTTCTCTACTGTTTTTTCTGTTTTTATCCGTGAGAACCTGTAATTGGCTCATTGTATCATATACAATTGTTATTCATTTGATAAAGCTGTTGGTTCTCCTACGATTAAATAAATAAATAAATAAATAATTCCGGTATTTCAATCATCGGTATTATGAACTTTCGGGATTTTGATACGTACCCCGAAGGGTTGGGCTGAAGTGTCGACCACACACATTTCTCCAGTTATACGACTCACGTCACTGGAGGTGAGCCCAGTACTACCTGCTCTAAGAATTAGAATCAGACCTACGACTTCGGACTCATTAATCTCACTTGCAACTAATAGAGTTACGAGACAGTAGAGGCGGTTTAATCTATACTAATACTAGCTGTCCCCCGCGGCTTCGCTCCCGTCTACTGGCTACCTACCTACCCTACACCTACCCTACACCTACCCTACACCTACCCTACACCTACCCTACACCTACCCTACACCTACCCTACACCTACCCTACACCTACCCTACACCTACCCTACACCTACCCTACACCTACCCTACACCTACCCTACACCTACCCTACACCTACCCTACACCTACCCTACACCTACCCTACACCTACCCTACACCTACCCTACACCTACCCTAAACCTACCCTACACCTACCCTAAGGATTCTTAAATTTTCTAATTTTCCGCACAATTTTTTTTAATTTTTTTTTTTTTTTTTTTCATAAGAACCTTCTCCTGACAATAACAAACACAACAAAAAAAGAATTGGCGAAATCGGTTCAGTTATTCTCGAGTTTTGCGCTTACCAACACATTTTGCGATTCATTTTTATATATAAGATTATAAAGAAGTAAAGTTTGTGAGGTTGTAAGGGGAATCTCTGGATCTACTGAACCGATTTTGAAAAATCTTTTTTTATATGATAGCCACATTCATGAGGGGTTCCTCATGAATGTGGCTATCATATAAAAAAAGATTTCCTTATGAATGTGGCTCTGGGGTATATATATACGGGAACGGGAAACAACGGGATATACGCGTACGAAGTCGCGGGTAAAAGCTAGTATTTCATAATCTGGAAGGTCTGCAGATAGTCCCCCTGTAGGTATACCGTATATATGTGTATACCCTGTAGGTACCGCCGATATCTGATCTGAAATATAAGGCAAATCGCAGTTGTGTTCTTCATCTAGATACATTCAATTTCCTATAGGTATAAATTTACTATAGGTAAAAAAAACTACTTTCTATCAACCTTCAAAGATTTCCACACCTTTGTTTCTCTCTTGTCTTTCCAAGCCAAGTACACACCGTCCTTAGTTCCTCACAATATTCTTTCAACACCATTATTTCTTCTCCCAGGGACACCGGCGTGGGTATCCTGACCGGTCTGGACGACGTGCAGCAGCTCCTGGACGACCACATCCTGAAGTCGCAAACCATGCGCGGCTCGCCTTACGTGAAGGCCTTCGAGGCCGACATGATCGGCTGGGAGGAGAAGCTTATTAGTATGCAGGATATACTGGACCAGTGGCTGACGGTGAGATGACTAAGGATTTTTTTTTCTGCTGAAACTAAAACAGGATTGATGCTCTGAAACAGCAAGATGGGGTTGCGGCTGCTCGTGAAAGAGATGGCGAGACGACCTGGATTTAAAACGCAAACGCTTCCCTCCATTCCTTCCAACGGTAAGGGATGGAGGGAGGCATTTTAAATACAAAATATAGCATCAAAAAAAAACCGACTTCAAAAAAAAAACATTACAAAGTACAAAATAACTTTAATTTCGGAAGTCGGTGTTTTTGGTTGCTTCTTCGTTATTTGACACCGACTTCCGAAATTAAAGTTATTTTGTACTTTGTAGTGTTTTTTTTGGAAGACGGTTTTTTTTGTGAAAAAGTTTTTTATTCTTCACTTTTTAGTGGTACCCCACACCTAAAACACCACTGAAAAGTCACAGGAAAGCAAAAATATGCAATTTCGTATGATATTTCCACATATTTTTTCCAGCAATTTGGATTTAAAAACCAAACTGCTGAACCGAAATTGATAAAATTTAAATGGGACCAATCGAGAAGTATATCCTTTCACATAAAACAAGAATTTTTCAAATCGTTTCATAAATGACGGAGATATGAGGTAACAAACACACAAAAAAAAAAACAAAATACAGTCGAATTGAGAACCTCCTCCTTTTTGGGAAGTCGGTTAAAAATATCGTTTTCGTCGTCAGCTATTCATAATGTTTTTATTGGTGCAGTTTTTAATCTTGTATGCTCTAAAAAATAAATTCATGATATTACGAGTGTAATTTTTGGTACCAGCGTCAAGCGACATAGCGACATATTTACCGCAAGCACGCAAAGTTCGTACGTAATTTCGGCTTGAAATTAAAGTGTAGGTAGGTCAAAAAGTATAAATTATTAAAACACTGAACTTCCGTCATCTGATTTTCGACAAAAATCTTGGTACACCTAGGCTATCCAGTAAAATTTCGCAGTACCAATTTATGAAGACTGTAAACCCATCTCCCCCAGTGCCAAGCCACGTGGATGTACCTCGAGCCCATCTTCTCGTCCGAGGACATCATGCGCCAGATGCCGACGGAGGCGCGCAACTTCCGCGACGTGGACAAGGAGTGGCGCGCCATCATGTTCGCCACCACCAAGGAGCCCATGGTGCTGGAGGCCACCAACTACCATGGCTTGCTGAAGTCCCTCAAGTACAATAATGCCCTGTTGGAGGACATCCAGAGGGGATTGAACGATTACTTGGAGAAGAAGAGGCTGTTCTTCCCCAGGTTTGTTTACTGTTCGCTATTCGGTATTTAGCAAAAATATATTTGTCTTGGAAAAATATACTTTTAAACCAGGTACAGGTTTCAAATTCAACAATTTCATATTTGTTATAACAAGTGATTATAAAATCAAATGAAATCTGATCTTCGTATGAGTGGCTGTTTTATTGAACAGTAAATTGGGAACAAGGATTTTAATACAGTTCTCGTCAAATAACTTTGCCCCTCTGAAGTTGGCTACGATTCGAGTGGCTGCGTAGTAGTCAAAATTACGAACAAACTGCAACTGCGCATGCGCAAGAGACATGGGGGCAGGGATTATGGCGGCGCGATTTTATGTCTCAGTCTTACGTTTACGTTCGATGCATGCTTGCGTCCCGCTTGCTCCCGGCTACGTGACTGCACCAAGCGATCTTTGCTAATGGCTAACTTCAGAGGGGGAAAGTTATTTGACGAGAACTGTATGTAGGATGTTTTTTTTAAGTTGTGAAATGAAACAATGAAAACTGAAACTGCATAATTTTTTGAAAAATCGGTTTTGCTAGTCAGGAATCGAAACGTAATTATCCGAAAGTTTCATTAGTAAGAATCAAATTCTGGGAAGTATAACACATGGCAAACTAAAGGAAAGAGCTCATTTTTAAACAAAAAACGTCCAAATTAAACATTTTCTACCTTTTTGTCTAGATTCTTCTTCTTATCCAACGACGAGCTCCTCGAGATTCTCTCGGAAACCAAAGACCCGATGCGCGTACAGCCTCACCTCAAGAAGTGCTTCGAGGGCATCTACACGCTGGAGTTCAACTTCAACAAGGAGATCGTTGGCATGGCGTCCTCCGAAGGCGAGGTCGTCAAGCTCTCGTCAACTATACAGCCGGCTGATGCTAAGGTAGCCGCCTGGACACGTGTCTGTCTGTGTGGTGCGTTCTTAGCTAATGTTTACCAGCCGCACGCGGCGATCTCGACGCGCGATGGGTGACCGTTTTACATATTGTTGAGATTCCACCGTGCTTCGGAAAGCACTGTAGTCTGAATTCGGAGAATCTGACACCAGTATTGACAAGGTTTATTCAGTTATGGGGCTGTAAAATACTGATACTCAGCTGCAACCGGTTAGGCTGGAAAACTCCAACGTAGTTAGGAAGCGGCCAGGCCGGTCGTTTTGTCTCTATGGTGTGGCCACATCTATTTCGCCTCATAAGGACTGCATCCGACGTCATGCAACTACTACATCGCACAAGCAGAACTATCAGTGTGGTTAGATTTAGTACAAATACAATCAGGATGGGGGACTTTCCACCCTGTTTCTCATACCTCTTTCAGAGCATCTACTTACGCCATTGGTATGGTGAAGGAGAGGTGGTGAAGCCGTCGTCTAATATACAGCCAACTGATGCCAAGTATAAGACAACCTGGCCGACCAATAACTATATTTTATCTGCATTTCGATACTATTACAACCATGATTGTAAGAAAACACTGCCTCCAACCTCCACGGTTGTTTCAACTGCATTTTAACCCTGTAGCGACCTACTGGGTTAAAATGCAGTTGAAACAACCGTTTTAAGACAGTATTAGAAACTTGCAGCTCGCGTCCAGTCATTTTGCAGTAGTCAAAATTGCATGCCATCTATAAGTTGATGGCTTAGTTGGTTGCCAGTTTCGACACAGTCCACACCATGTCAACACAAAAACCAGCCCATCTGTTATGATAAGTTTTTGCTCATGTGACGTGTACATTGTTCATGCTAGTGTAATCCTCGCTCCCCAGGGCATGGTGGAGCGCTGGCTGCAGCAGCTGGAGGCCCAGATGGTGATGAGCCTGCGCGACGTCGCCAACGAGGCCATCACCAGCTACCCCACCACCAAGCGCGAGCAGTGGGTGCTTATATGGCCCGGACAGATCGTGCAGTCTGGTTCCTGCGTCGAGTATACCATAGAGGTATCCAACATAATATCAACTTCTACCACACCACCAAAGTCATATTACTAACCTCAGACACTAAAATGTAAAGCGGCCGAGTCCTATGAGCCGAACCTCAATATTAAACAGTCGGATGCAGCCATATACAGTTCTCGTCAAATAACTTTGCCCCTCTGAAGTTGGCTACGAGTGGCTGCGTAGTAGTCAAAATAATGAACAAACTGCAACTGCGCATGCTCAAGAGACATGGGGATTAATTTTATGTCTCAGTCGCTCGTTTAAGTTCGATTCATGCTTGCGTCCCGCTTGCAAAGATCGCGCAGGTGCAGTCACGTAGACGGGAGTCTACGTGACTGCACCAAGCGATCTTTGCAAATGGTTAACTTCAGAGGGGCAAAGTTATTTGACGAACACTGTAACTGACTTATAAGTTAAGCCCAACTGGGTGACATGAAATCAGGAGTATTTGAAAACAGAAAGCAGCAAGTTTATTAAAAAGTAGATTTATAGGTCACGACACGACGGAAATATTTCCTTGTTTCATGCTTAACACAAATCGTTTTTCTTCCCAGACCATAGAAGCGATAGAAACCCAGACACTGCCCGATTTGATAAATCGAAGTACAGAACAGATCACCGGCCTGGTGTACTTGGTACAAGGAGACCTGAAACCTGGAAACCGAATCACCGTGGAGGCCCTCATTGTGCTCGACGTGCACGGTAATGTTGCCCCACCGATCTAGCGTACTGTGTTCCCAAAAATGTATGCCCCACGAAAATCATCATCTAGTCTAGAAAATGCGTATGCGCTTTGAATAGACTTATTAACCCTATGCTAAAGATACGTTACCTTTGCACTTAAACCTTAAAATACCGCAGGTCGGTCGATCCAGGAGGAGCTACTGGAACGCAATGTGATCGACATCACGGACTTCAACTGGATCTCGCAGCTACGCTACTACTGGCGCGGCGAGAAGATGGTCTGCTCCATGATCACCACGGACGTGGACTACGGCTTCGAGTACCTCGGCAACTCCGGCCGCCTCGTCGCCACGCCGCTCACTGACCGCTGCTTCAGGTGAGTGATGCAGCCGTATGCCTTCCAGGTCAGTCAGAAAAAGGAATGAAGCTAGAGATAAATGATTAGTTCCAAGTGACGGTGCCCCGAACATGACGCATGGACTAGCACCATTCGGCTCAACCATTTTGAAGGCTGTCAAATGATCTAATACATGCGCTACCATCAGCTAGGCTTTTAAGTGAGAATGGCTCTCCCAACCGCCATTCAAGTCAAAGAAAATTATAGTTGAATCTAAGAAACAGACAGTCAATTTCGTATTTTACGCAAATCCGTTGGCAATGATAAACCTGTTGTACGCAGAACCCTCATGAGTGCTCTGAAGCTGAACCTGGGCGGCGCGCCCGAGGGCCCGGCCGGCACGGGCAAGACGGAGACCACCAAGGACCTCGCCAAGGCCGTCGCCAAGAAGTGCGTGGTCTTCAACTGTTCCGACGGCCTTGACTATAAGGCTCTCGGCAAATTCTTTAAGGTAAGCATTTTTGTTGGTTCCAACAAACAACTTTTCCCACCCCGAAAAATCAAAAATTAGGTCCTCAGAAAACGAAGCTAGTTATAGTGTTGCGAAGTGGGGGTTCCCGGTTGGTGTTTTAAGACATCACTGGGCTTCTACCATTTGCTGGCTGGTGACCACCGGGATAACCCTTCACTTACTACGTGCATTCCTCAGGGTCTAGCCCAATCAGGCGCCTGGGCGTGCTTCGATGAGTTCAACCGCATCGAGCTGGAGGTGCTGTCCGTGGTGGCGCAGCAGATCCTCTCCATCCAGCTCGCTATCCTGCGCCGAGAGAAGCGGTTCATCTTTGAGGGCACGGAGATCAGTCTCAACCCGGCCTGCTCCGTGTTTATAACTATGAATCCTGGGTGAGTTTGAAGGCTGACTTCAAAGCAAAATGAACATGCGCCTACTTGGCTCGCTCGTTTCATCGTAGACCTTATCCATAGCTTACGATCAGACGATTTTGAACTTGATCTGACCGTCAGTTTCCGATTACTAGGTAACTAGATTTTCAGGCTTATAACCACCAATAACTCTTATCAACGATCTACAAAAAATACTTTCCGATATATCTGGCGCATGCCATATCATTTCTAGCTTTTATTTTTATAAAAAAAAAGTTTGTAAATACCGTAGGCAGAAAAATTATGACGAACAAATAATTATTCTCTAAGTGTACAATATAGACATGTGAATTCTCCCTATTCTTACATACGGCAGTCAAACCTGGTCTTTGACAGCTCAGCAGGGGTTCAAGCTTGAGAAAGAAAGGCCTTTGCCCTGCAGTGGAACGGAATAGACTAGAAATAAATAAATAATATCAGCTTCGCTGTCGTTTTAATTATTGTAGAATAGATCAGTTTTCGTCCTTCTACCACAGTGTATTTATTCCCCAGGTATGCAGGCCGTACGGAGTTGCCAGACAATCTAAAGGTGCTGTTCAGGACGGTGGCCATGATGGTGCCCGACTACGCCATGATCGGCGAGATCACGCTCTACTCCAACGGATTCGTGAAGGCTGGCCCGTGAGTATAGCTTGGAACTAGTTAGAAGCCTGACCGACCACACTTCAGTGGTAGTAAAACTAGTATAAGCTGGTTATCTCGCTGCCACCTCTTGCTCAACAAAATTTAAGCCGTGATCTTTAATGTCTCACATATTTAATGTAGCAGTAAAGATCCACCCAAAGTGATCTCTGCGGTGCCACTGACGATGCCGTTCAAGTTGGGCAAGGACGAGCTTTATTTTTTTTCTTTTTTGTTATTGATAGGCACGCGCTTGATCACTATCTCACCTGATGGTAAGCGATTATGTGGCCGAAGATGGATAGTTATAAGTTCCATCTCTTCAGACACACTTTAATAATGCACTTGTAGTGGCGTGACAGTAAATGGAATAATTTTTAGCCAAATTACGTGCTGCTAACATGTTTACGGGTTTGTTTCAGAAGTGCATGGTCATATTTAAGTGAGATGTACCGTATCTGTTATATTCGTACACGTAAAGAAACAATTATTGCAAAAAAAAAAATACAAGTTTTCTGTCGTTTTGCCATTGTTATGGTAGACACCAGAAAAAAATATATGCAGTAACGGCCATTGACCCACTTACATTTATTGACTTTCCTTATATCAAAAACAGAAATTAAGACATAAAGCTGTCGTGAATCGACTTCTATCGTGATCCTTTACGTTCTCTAGTAATGAAAAACGGTTCATAATTTATTGTTCAGGTATCTACGAAGGGATATTAGGGAAAGGTCAATGTACTTTATTGCAAGTCTATCTGGCGGCTACCTTAGTCTTGCCATTCTTTCACTTCTGAAACACCCACCACCTCCAACTTTTCTAAACAATACGTGTCGTCCCCCAGCCTGGCCCGCAAGATCGTGCAAGCGTACAAGCTGTGCTCAGAGCAGCTCTCCTCGCAGAACCACTACGACTACGGCATGCGTGCCGTCAAGTCCGTGCTGTTGGCTTCGGGGGCACTCAAGAAGAACTATCCCGAGAAAGATGAGGGCCAGCTCGTGTTGAGGGCCATTATCGATGTCAATATGCCTAAGTTCTTGTCGCAGGTAAATTAACCCCTATTTGGAATATTCTATTCATCGTACAGAAACTTTCATCAAAACAGATGACAGTCTTCTGCTCGCCGGACGGCATCACATTAGGCTTTATTACAAAACGCGTTCTAACTTTAAGGTTTAAAACAACAAGCCATTTTTGAATTTCGAACTTTATTCCAAATGCCGTAAAGTTCTTGAATACATTGGCAACATAGACCGGGATCTAAAATAGGTTTTTATATTAATTACATTAAGGTAGTTGGAATATATTTATTTATTTATTATACACTTTAATGTACACCAAAACGTAAACAAAAAAAAGGAAACTTAAAACTAAAACACATACAATGGGCGGCCTTATCGCATTACGCGATCTCTTCCAGACAACCTGGGATGGACAGTATTTGCCTGGACATGAAATTGGGGCTGTCATAGGTGTAACAATTGTATTAGATTATAATACAATAGATACACAAATACATGCATACGCTTTATAATAGATAGATACATAAATATCAAAAAATACTGGCAGCAAAAAAAAAAAAAAAAAAAAAGAAGTGAATGACCGATCGATATAATCACAGCGACAGGTAATGATCTTTGACAAGTCGTTTAAAAGCAGGTAACGACTGAGCGCGCCTTACTGGAACTGGCAATGCATTCCACAGACGGGCAGCTTGTACAGTAAAGGATTTATCCAAGAAAGTTGTGGAATGCATTGGCATATTCAGTCGTAAATTATCTGATGACCACAGAAATCTAGTGTGGGAATCACAGAGAAACTGAAAGCGATTCTTAAGGTAAAGAGGGGTGAAAGGGGAAAAAAGGACATTGTATAATAGGGAAAGAATATGAGCATTCCGGCGTAGGCGAATTGGTAACCACTTGAGCTTCACGCGAAATTCGGAAACATGGTCATATTTGCGTAAACCGTATATGAACCTTATACAGAAATTTTGAAGCCGCTCAAGTTTATCTAGTTGATCTTGAGTTAGGTCAAGATAGCTGGCATCAGCATAATCAAGGATGGGAAGAAGAAGTGATTGTGCAAGCGCAATCTTGGTGGCAATCGGAAGAAAATTTCGCAGCCTCCTCAACGATGCAGCAGATGCAAATAGCTTCCGGCTCACTTCTTGCAGTTGGGCAGTCCAAGAGAAGTTTCTGTCAATGAATATCCCCAAGTTTTTAACTTTTTCTGAGAAGGGAATAACTGAGTTATCGAAGAAAACTTGGGGAAGAGTTGTCCAATCGATCCTTGAAATCATCCTGGAACTGCCCACGACGATAACCTGCGTCTTTACGGGGTTGACCATGAGTCCTATATCCTCCATCCCGTATATGCCAATGGAGTACTGCTTGCTCCATTGGCATATACGAGCCAGATCACGGTTGATGGTGACGATGGCCTCAGCCAGATTCCCAAGAGGAGCTCGCGAGTAAATTTGTAGATCGTCTGCATATAGATGGTAGGAAGAAGTGAGTTCATTAGAGATTGAGTTAATAAAAATTGCGAAAAGTAAAGGGGATAAAACGCCACCCTGTGGTACTCCGGCAGAAGTACGACACCAGGAGGACAAGGTCTCTCCGATGCATATACGTTGCCGGCGACCGAACAGGCAACTACGAAACCAGTCCGAATATACATAGTTCAAAATGCAATAATGGGCTTGAAAGTTTAGGCTTGGACTAAAGCTAGAACGCGTTTTGTAATAAAGCCGATTGAGTTTAAGTTGGCCCACCATAGTACGATGATCAATGATCAATGATTGACATTTTCAGAAGCTTGACTTTATATCATTTCTGGTGCACTAAAGACTATCAATATATTGTCCCCAGGACGTGCCTTTGTTCGCGGGTATCTACAGCGACCTGTTCCCGGGCGTGGAGATCCCCGTGCCGGACCGCGTGGAGCTGACGCGCTGCGTGCTGAAGGAGCTGGAGAAGCGCAACCTGCAGGCCACCGACTGGTACCTCGAGAAGATCATCCAGGTGAGACTCGTTGTTGGATTTTAAACTGTAAGTGTAAGCACTTAGCCAAAAGTTGAAAATCCAAAGGTGCATTGTATGTCCTTTGCGACATTTTAGATTTTCATGATATTCAACCCCACATTCCTTACGACTGTTTTGTCTGTTACTAAACAATCGACTTAAAAAACAAAAATATTTATTTATTAATAAAGAAAGGAGCAAGAAAAGAAGTTTATTTACGTAAGCATGACTTATTCATACCTATACATACGCAGTTATAAAATTCATCTTACTCTAGGTATACGAGATGATGCTGGTGCGCCACGGGTTCATGATCGTGGGCTCCCCGATGGGCGGCAAGACGCAAGCCTACCAGTCCTTAGCCGAAGCCCTTCGCGCGCTGCAGCTCACCAAGCCACCTCCTCGCCACAAGGAGTTCGGCGCCATTTTCCGCATCATCAACCCGAAGGCCATCACTATGGGGCAGCTGTATGGCTGCTTCGACCCGGCGTCTCATGAGTGGTATGTTACACATAATATAAGATACTCTGCAGCTCACCAAGCCTCCTCCTCGCCACAAAAAAATATTGTGTAATTACTTATAATAATAATAATAATAATAAACCATTTATTTTCAGGTTACAAAGACCCATAGATAAATACCTACCTACCTTATGACACACACCTATCCTTTCTTTCACGCGCAGGTCAGACGGCGTCCTGGCGATAGCATTCCGCGAGTACGCGATGTCGATCACTCGCGACCGCAAGTGGATCATCTTCGACGGACCGGTGGACGCCGTGTGGATCGAGAACATGAACACTGTGCTCGACGACAACAAGAAGCTGTGTCTCATGAGCGGAGAGATCATTCAGGTCTGTTGTCTACAGCAGCTTTTTATTTAATAAAACTTTATACCAACACAGATATCAAAGTTGACTAAATGCCTTCAGCATTCAGCTTACTGCTAGGGAATACTTCAGGCATTAAGTCCACCATCCACCAAGGACTCGGTTTCTAGACGCCCGCCGCATAACAAGCTACAGATTTCTGTCAACACTATAAAATCGGATATTATGTCACCACTTAAAAAATAGACGTATTTAAGTGTACTGATCTCTCTGTCTGCCTCCATCACTCTGAACCGCTCGAGCATCGCGCGCGAAATTACAGAACCAGGTCAAGCCACGTCTGCATTTTATATAATATAATATAAAATACCTTTAATGAAGTAATAAAAGAGTTTTAAAACGCGTGAATCGGGCGACACGCCCGCCGGTGTGTTGCCAGCACTCTGTAACATCTTCAATACGACACACCGGTGTGTCGGCGGAGCTTGACCGGTGAAGAGGCAATCGATATACGAGTATAACTCTACGTGGTTGGTTCCGATAACCCTGCCAAAATGACTGTTATACCCGGAGTAGAGGGGTTTTATAAGTATGATGGCTATTCTAACTGTGTGTCATATCAGATAATAACGGATGGTCCGATTCCAATGTGTTTTTTTTTTATACAGGCTCTCTACTCTTTATTATTGCCATGTGTTAAAACTTCTCTGAATTTAATCCGTAATAATACAGGATGTTCTTTTTTTCAAAATCAACCATTCCGATTTCCAACTACGAATACCAATAATTCAGTCTGTATATTACTTTCAATTACTTTCTTTCTACTCAGATGACGAATAAAATGAACTTGATCTTCGAGGCGGCGGACTTGGAGTTCGCGTCGCCGGCCACCGTGTCGCGCTGCGGCATGATCTACATGGAGCCCGAGATGCTAGGTATGAAGCAATACTCTATTTGAGCTTGTCGCTAATCGCATAACGTAGTACTACACACAATAGTACTAGTCATATTTTTTTTGGGAGGGGCGGGGGTGGATTGTCAGCACCTTATCTTTGTAGTTTCAGGAAACACTCCTAACTTTTTGGATAATCGTTTACTGCATTCACAGATTTCAGAGAAAAGGTAAAGTGGAACAACTGACGTATGACATAGTTATAAGTTTAGACAGAAATATACATCCATACCCCACCTATTCTGCACAACAGCTGAAATCCATACCATTCTCTTACCAAAGGTTGGCGCGCATTCCTTACGTCATACAACGTGTACCTCACGAAGAAGCTGATTCCCGAGCAGTTCGAGCTCATCCAGGAGCTCATCGACTGGCTGGTGCAGCCCATCATCGACTTCATCCAAGTCAAGTGCATCACCTTCGTGAGGGTCGGCGAGATACATCAGTTCGCCGTGAGTGCTAGTCACATGTTAGAAAGTGTCTCATCCAGGAGCTCGCCGACTGGCTGGTGCAGCCCATCATCGACTTCATCCAAGTCAAGTGCATCACCTTCGTGAGGGTCGGCGAGATACATCAGTTCGCCGTGAGTGCTAGTCACATGTTAGAAAGTGTCTCATCCAGGAGCTCGCCGACTGGCTGGTGCAGCCCATCATCGACTTCATCCAAGTCAAGTGCATCACCTTCGTGAGGGTCGGCGAGATACATCAGTTCGCCGTGAGTGCTAGTCACATGTTAGAAAGTGTCTCATCCAGGAGCTCGCCGACTGGCTGGTGCAGCCCATCATCGACTTCATCCAAGTCAAGTGCATCACCTTCGTGAGGGTCGGCGAGATACATCAGTTCGCCGTGAGTGCTAGTCACATGTTAGAAAGTGTCTCATCCAGGAGCTCGCCGACTGGCTGGTGCAGCCCATCATCGACTTCATCCAAGTCAAGTGCATCACCTTCGTGAGGGTCGGCGAGATACATCAGTTCGCCGTGAGTGCTAGTCACATGTTAGAAAGTGTCTCATCCAGGAGCTCGCCGACTGGCTGGTGCAGCCCATCATCGACTTCATCCAAGTCAAGTGCATCACCTTCGTGAGGGTCGGCGAGATACATCAGTTCGCCGTGAGTGCTAGTCACATGTTAGAAAGTGTCTCATCCAGGAGCTCGCCGACTGGCTGGTGCAGCCCATCATCGACTTCATCCAAGTCAAGTGCATCACCTTCGTGAGGGTCGGCGAGATACATCAGTTCGCCGTGAGTGCTAGTCACATGTTAGAAAGTGTCTCATCCAGGAGCTCGCCGACTGGCTGGTGCAGCCCATCATCGACTTCATCCAAGTCAAGTGCATCACCTTCGTGAGGGTCGGCGAGATACATCAGTTCGCCGTGAGTGCTAGTCACATGTTAGAAAGTGTCTCATCCAGGAGCTCGCCGACTGGCTGGTGCAGCCCATCATCGACTTCATCCAAGTCAAGTGCATCACCTTCGTGAGGGTCGGCGAGATACATCAGTTCGCCGTGAGTGCTAGTCACATGTTAGAAAGTGTCTCATCCAGGAGCTCGCCGACTGGCTGGTGCAGCCCATCATCGACTTCATCCAAGTCAAGTGCATCACCTTCGTGAGGGTCGGCGAGATACATCAGTTCGCCGTGAGTGCTAGTCACATGTTAGAAAGTGTCTCATCCAGGAGCTCGCCGACTGGCTGGTGCAGCCCATCATCGACTTCATCCAAGTCAAGTGCATCACCTTCGTGAGGGTCGGCGAGATACATCAGTTCGCCGTGAGTGCTAGTCACATGTTAGAAAGTGTCTCATCCAGGAGCTCGCCGACTGGCTGGTGCAGCCCATCATCGACTTCATCCAAGTCAAGTGCATCACCTTCGTGAGGGTCGGCGAGATACATCAGTTCGCCGTGAGTGCTAGTCACATGTTAGAAAGTGTCTCATCCAGGAGCTCGCCGACTGGCTGGTGCAGCCCATCATCGACTTCATCCAAGTCAAGTGCATCACCTTCGTGAGGGTCGGCGAGATACATCAGTTCGCCGTGAGTGCTAGTCACATGTTAGAAAGTGTCTCATCCAGGAGCTCGCCGACTGGCTGGTGCAGCCCATCATCGACTTCATCCAAGTCAAGTGCATCACCTTCGTGAGGGTCGGCGAGATACATCAGTTCGCCGTGAGTGCTAGTCACATGTTAGAAAGTGTCTCATCCAGGAGCTCGCCGACTGGCTGGTGCAGCCCATCATCGACTTCATCCAAGTCAAGTGCATCACCTTCGTGAGGGTCGGCGAGATACATCAGTTCGCCGTGAGTGCTAGTCACATGTTAGAAAGTGTCTCATCCAGGAGCTCGCCGACTGGCTGGTGCAGCCCATCATCGACTTCATCCAAGTCAAGTGCATCACCTTCGTGAGGGTCGGCGAGATACATCAGTTCGCCGTGAGTGCTAGTCACATGTTAGAAAGTGTCTCATCCAGGAGCTCGCCGACTGGCTGGTGCAGCCCATCATCGACTTCATCCAAGTCAAGTGCATCACCTTCGTGAGGGTCGGCGAGATACATCAGTTCGCCGTGAGTGCTAGTCACATGTTAGAAAGTGTCTCATCCAGGAGCTCGCCGACTGGCTGGTGCAGCCCATCATCGACTTCATCCAGCTCAAGTGTAGCACCTTCGTGAGGGTTGGCGAAATATATCAGATGTCCATCGGATGTTTTTGACCGACAGAAATGATTATGTAGAGGTATAAGGAAACTTTATTCATGAGATCAAATTTTCTGTTCACTATGTGACGAATTGTTTTGTTTGTGTCCATCAGTCATTCACGCGTCTGTTCACGGTGCTGCTGGACGCGGAGACTCAGTTCAGCACGTTGTGGCTGCAGTGCACCTTCTTGTTTGCGCTACTGTGGGGACTCTGCGCCACCGTCGATGGTATGTAGCTCTTTTTTATCTAATTGTTAATGACCTATTGGGCAAAGATCTTCTGGAACCCATTACGTGTAGGTACTCTTGCCCAGTGGTCAGCATGGTTGCATGTATCTCTGTGGGCAGATTTTTATCAAAGTCAGCTTTCATTTATACATGGATTAAAATTCTGAATGAGATTTTTTTTTAAACAGAATGCATGTGGTACGTGGCTACCTATGAGTCAATAATATTTTATCCACTCATATTTCGCCACGTACGATTATACCGAATTTGCTTGAATATCATAATGGAACTAAATCTTCCGTACTCCAGGCGAGAGCCGCAAGATCTTAGACTCGTTCCTTCGCAAGCTGCTCGATGGCGGCAATGCCAACTACCCGAAGCCCAAGTCCTTCAAGCTGACCAAGAACCAGCTGTTCCCGGACAAAGAGACCGTGTTTGACTGCCTCTACGACAAGAGGAACAATGGCAGCTGGATCTCTTGGATGGATCTGGAGAAGGAAATACCGCTGCCTGCTAATGCCAAGGTATGTATTATGGTCAGATGAAGAGCCAGCTGTTCCCGGACAAGGAGACCGTGTTCGACTGCCTCTAGGAAAAGAGGAACAACGGCACCTGGATCTCTTCGATGGAGCTGGAGAAGGTGCCGCTGCCTGTTAATACCAAGATACCATTATCTGCTTATAGGGAACGAGCAACGAGTTTACTGTGTCATCTAGTGTGGCACATTCAGAACTTTCCTTGTAAAAACTTGACACCGACGTTTCTGTGCTGCCACCTTCTTTCCTGTGTATAGCAGCGTACTGGTGGACCCAAGCTTCAGCTGAGGTTTTCACTTGTAACATCAACTTTTTAGGCCTCACAGTTTTACTTTTTAACACACACCCTTCCCATTCTACATTAGTTCGAGGAAGTTCTGAGAGTAAGCCGTGAACAAGCTTCCTTGGGAAGTTCTACTACTAATGTGGACTTATTCATTGGTTCTAAGAACGATTTCAAAAAACGAGTTTTGATCGAATTATTAACAATACAGGCTATTTAAAATATCAACAACATTACAGTAAATGGCTGGTTATCTTATTAGTATATTTATTTTCTTTTCTATATACATCTGTATATATCATTTGTAATTATATTTATGTATTTATGAAATATTTTATATCTGGATCTCTGGAGTCATCTTACATATTAATATTAAGATAGTAAATAGCATATTCATCCACCCTATGTATCTGCCGTGGATAGCTATTATTGGCTACTCATGTAATGTTAGTTAAGTACCTAGTTAAGAGTTGGAAGCTGTTGTTATCCCTAAAAATAAATAAATACATAATTCTGCCGCACAGCAAAGTTGTAGGTTCCGGTTTGAATGTTGCAGGTGCAGGTATAAAATGTAACATGCGAGTGAGGCATTTCAGCTTTGTCTTTAATTCACTAATCTAATCTTCATCATCATCTGCCTAGCCTTTTCCCGACTACATATATTGAGGTCGGAAACCGGATTCAGCTGAATACCAGTATTTTACGTAGAGCGCCTGTCTACTAGACCTCCACAACCCGTTAACTAGGTAACACAGTATTTCTTCGTAAGACTGGAGTCAGATTCTGACAATCCGTAACGACTGTCAAAGATCCACAAATGACAAACTCGGTATGTTAAGATGGTCACCCACCCACAGACGAAGCTTGGCAAGCGTTGCTTAACCTTAAAGATCGACCCGTGCTGTTTTTCTGTAGCCACGAGCTCCTCCACACAATAATCTAATCTTATAAGCCTGTTTTGTCCCACTGCTGATCAAAGGCCTCGTTCTACCTTTTTCATACACGTTTATTCTTATTTAATAAAATATTGCTTTCACATTAAAAAAATACAGGTAAACGACCTGATAATCCTGACGAACGAGAACGCTTGCTTGCGCTTCTTCGTGAAGAAGATGGTGAAGGCCCACATCCCGATCCTGATTGTGGGCCCCACGGGCACCGGCAAGTCTTCCATGGTACTGAACTTCCTGCTGTCGCTGCCAAAGGAGAGGTACATCACCAACACCATTAACTTCTCCGCCAGGACTACTGCTAACCAGGTGAAGACAATTGGACATTTTATTTCTTTCAGAGCGGTTACGCACTCTTCCGATCGGAATCCGTGAAAATACGAAAATAAAAAACTCGGACAGAATTCGGATGTTGCTTTAGAGCGGTTACGCACTGTATCCGATCCGAATTCGTGAAATACGGAAATAAAAAACTCGAACCGAATTCGGATATTGCTTTACGCACTGTATCCGAATTCGTGAATTACGGATCTAGAGTCGAAAAACTTGGACCTCTGATCCAAATCCAAATTAACTATTTATGGGCCATGTTTAGCATATCTAAGGGTGTTACCACGCCAATCGATCGTCGCGATCGATGCCGTCGCTCGATGGAGCACCATCTTCGACCATATCGATTGCCTAGAAGTAATCTATTCACTTTTGATTTAAAAAAAAAAAAAACAGATTGTGGCTATTAGGAAACAGACTCCGGGTTTATTAAAAATGTACCATGACAATGGCCAACTTTTAGTATGGCACTAACTCTGAAATTGAAAAGTAAGAGAAAAAAAAAGAGAGAGAGAGTAGTAGGAGACCACTCGAGTAAGGCATTATTAGCTGTTAGCTGTTTACTGCTGGACAAAGGTTCTCCAATAGCACACCACAGCATCGAATTTCGTGTACTTTCATCCAACTACTGCTATTATCATATATGTACTCCATAATTTAAATGATTCTTTTTTTTATTTTAATCCTTTAACTTATAAAACATTTCAGACACAGGACATCATCATGTCTAAAGTGGACAGAAGACGTAAAGGTGTCTTCGGGCCCTCTATGGGCAAAAAGGTATGTAAGTTAATTATACCTTTCTTAAAAATACACATATATGTGCTGGAATTAATTAATTGCTAGAATTACTATTTATACTTGTGTGTACAATATTAGTGTCATGAACCACTGCAGATCTTTTGCTTAGTGGCTCCACACGATACAGACTTGTCTGTACAGACTTTGAACTCTGAATAAATAAATTCTATCACACCGACATTTGTCTGGATTGCTTTGTTGCACAGACAAAATTCTATAGAAGGTTATGGAAGTCCATATCGTGTGGACCCACTATTAGAGTCTAGTTTCTCTCTACATCTGTGTCTCAGCCGGCAATAATGTCGCCTAGCGTACAATGGGACCCATTTGAAGGCCGGCCAGCCGGCCTAGAGGCCAGGAAAGACTGCTGTGTCGAGCGATTGCGGAGCTTTCCCGCGTGCAACCTTGTTCGCATCAAATATATTTTAAGCAGTTTGTCTCTTATTTTCTAGTGCGTACTGTTCGTGGATGATCTGAGCATGCCGCAGAAGGAGTGCTACGGAGCGCAGCCCCCCCTGGAGCTGCTGCGCCAGTGGATCGACCACGGCCACTGGTACGACCTGCGCGACATGGTGCGCCAGGAGGTCGTGGATGTCGTAAGTAGCACTGACCTTTGCTAGAGCGGGCCAGTTCATTCGGTACCAGAGATAAATAACATAGCAGAGCATTTTCCAACAAGATTGAGACGGGAAGAACGCTACCACTCATCCACTCCGTTATTCTATATAATTATCTCGGGTGGTTTGCCAACTAGCTCTTTATCTCGATTTTCTTTGATACAATGCGAAGGATGAGATCTACGATGAACACTCTAAAAACAGACGGGGCTTAGGTGGTAAGGAACACAGACGCTGGAAATTAGCCGTAAACAAAAGAAATTTCACTGAATGACCTTTTTCCCAGCTCTTCGTATCAGCGATGCTGCCTCCCGGCGGCGGCTCGAACCTCATATCGTCGCGTCTGACGCGGCACATGCTGGTCGTGACGCTGGACTCCTTCGAGGACAACACGCTCAACAAGATCTTCTGCACCATCATGGACTGGCACTTCGCTAAGGGATTCATTGAGGCGCTTCAGAGGCAGGCCAAGGTATGTGCTGCCAGTTTGAGGAAAATAATTGTTTTTATTTTCTATTTAAGTTTTATTTATAGACGAGTCATTAGTTCTCTCAATTATTTCGCATCGACATTGTTTGTGAAGCGCTATGTGCAATGACGGCGCGCCATATTTACGATATTTTAAATTATTTTTTGGATTAGAATAGATAAATTAGAGTATAGTGCACATAATTAGGTATTACATTATTATTAAAAACTTCAAATTTTAATAACCGTTAACTGTAAAATAAACTACTGTTGTAAGATAACAACACTAAATTCTTAGCTAATTACATGAAAAGGAAAAATAATATTATTACAAATCGCATTTGTTTCAATTCAGATGAAATGTGAAATTACCAATGATTAACGTTAACGTAACGGCCTTCGTTACTAAAAACAAATTACGATAGTATTATAAGGTTTCTGAATAAAAAAAGGTCTTCTTTGTTTATTAAACAACCAGTAGAAAAACATCAAAAGTGATTCGATACTAAGATTATTCTCCCCCTACAGGCCGTAGTAGGCGCAACAATGGAGGTATACAAGGCCGTGACTCTGCAGTTCCTCCCGACGCCCAGCAAGTGTCACTACCTGTTCAACCTGCGGGACTTCGCCCGGGTCATCAAGGGCATCCTGCTGGTACCTTCCACGCATATGAAGGATCTCAATAAACTGGTCATCTTGTGGATACATGAGGCGTATCGCGTGTTCTACGATCGGCTCATAGATGAGTATGATCGGTAAGTCTGACTGTTGTACAGTTCTCGGCAATCAACTTTGCCCCTCTGAAGTTTGCTACGAGTGGTTGCGTAGTAGTCAAAATTACGAACAAACTGCAACTGCGCATGCGCAAGAGACATGGGGGCGGGGATTATGGCGGTGCGATTTTATGTCTCAGTCTTACGTTTACGTTCGATGCATGCTTGCGTCCCGCTTGCTCCCGGCTACGTGACTGCACCAAGCGATCTTTGCAATTAGCTAACTTCAGAGGGGCAAAGTTATTTGACGAGAACTGTAACTTTGATAAGTGTGGACGGTTTCAGATATATCGTCATCGTTAGTCCATTGCTGGAGATCAGTTCAGTTCCCAATTTGAAACATAAGAAAGTAGATATGTCGCAGTCAACTAGCTTTATCAACCGTTTCATTAAAAGCTTAGCCTTTTCATTGAACTGCGCCGTTTAATCAGCGACATTAGTGAAGAATTTAAACGATATTGAACAAAAGATGTTATTTATGTTGCTGAAAAATCGGCGTTTAATGAAACGGCTGCTGAAGCTAGTTGGCTGCAGCGGATACATTTTTAAAAGATTTTCTGTTAAGAATGAAAAACATCGAAGTTCGATATTTCATAATTAGTTTTTAGTTTAGTTTTGTTGAGAATCTCTTTATTTATTATATACTTTATTGTACACCTCATATCAATCACAGGAAAACCGTTTATAATAAAAACAAATGTACAATGAGCGGTCTTATTGCACAGGGTCAATCTCTGTCAGGATCTATCTGTGTTACTTGATACGTAATAAAGACTGTAATTAATAACATGTTAATTTGATTGCTCCTCTAAATTTACAACAGCTTTTTAACCCACTTTTTTGCAAAAAATAAGCATGTGTCAAGTAATCATTAGGGTAGCTTTGCTCAACTTGACTATTATAACGAATTGGTATTCTTGTACCTCAGGCTGAGACTGTACGATGTGATATACAAAGCGGTGTACGGCAATTTCCGTGTGCACATGGATGCCGTGCTCAAAGAGCTGGGCTTCGTGCCCGAGGACGAGAAGTGTGGCAACAAGCACGCGTGTAACATCTTCTTCGGCAACTACATGGAGCCTGATGCTGACCCTAAGATCTACGACCAGGTGAGATAGTCATGTTACAGTGCTCAAAGAGCTGGGCTTCGTGCCCGAGGACGAGAAGTGTGGCAACAAGCACGCGTGTAACATCTTCTTCGGCAACTACATGGAGCCTGATGCTGACCCTAAGATCTACGACCAGGTGAGATAGTCATGTTACAGTGCCCAAAGAGCTGGGCTTCGTGCCCGAGGACGAGAAGTGTGGCAACAAGCGCGCGTGTAACATCTTCTTCGGCAACTACATGGAGCCTGATGCTGACCCTAAGATCTACGACCAGGTGAGATAGTCATGTTACAGTGCTCAAAGAGCTGGGCTTCGTGCCCGAGGACGAGAAGTGTGGCAACAAGCGCGCGTGTAACATCTTCTTCGGCAACTACATGGAGCCTGATGCTGACCCTAAGATCTACGACCAGGTGAGATAGTCATGTTACAGTGCTCAAAGAGCTGGGCTTCGTGCCCGAGGACGAGAAGTGTGGCAACAAGCACGCGTGTAACATCTTCTTCGGCAACTACATGGAGCCTGATGCTGACCCTAAGATCTACGACCAGGTGAGATAGTCATGTTACAGTGCTCAAAGAGCTGGGCTTCGTGCCCGAGGACGAGAAGTGTGGCAACAAGCACGCGTGTAACATCTTCTTCGGCAACTACATGGAGCCTGATGCTGACCCTAAGATCTACGACCAGGTGAGATAGTCATGTTACAGTGCCCAAAGAGCTGGGCTTCGTGCCCGAGGACGAGAAGTGTGGCAACAAGCGCGCGTGTAACATCTTCTTCGGCAACTACATGGAGCCTGATGCTGACCCTAAGATCTACGACCAGGTGAGATAGTCATGTTACAGTGCTCGAAGAGCTGGGCTTCGTGCCCGAGGACGAGAAGTGTGGCAACAAGCGCGCGTGTAACATCTTCTTCGGCAACTACATGGAGCCTGATGCTGACCCTAAGATCTACGACCAGGTGAGATAGTCATGTTACAGTGCTCAAAGAGCTGGGCTTCGTGCCCGAGGACGAGAAGTGTGGCAACAAGCACGCGTGTAACATCTTCTTCGGCAACTACATGGAGCCTGATGCTGACCCTAAGATCTACGACCAGGTGAGATAGTCATGTTACAGTGCTCAAAGAGCTGGGCTTCGTGCCCGAGGACGAGAAGTGTGGCAACAAGCACGCGTGTAACATCTTCTTCGGCAACTACATGGAGCCTGATGCTGACCCTAAGATCTACGACCAGGTGAGATAGTCATGTTACAGTGCTCAAAGAGCTGGGCTTCGTGCACGAGGACGAGAATTGTGCATAACCGAAACTATCGGATATCCGAAAAATCTATCAGTGGCCGATCCGATATAAAAGTTTCGGATAATTTCGTATAGGGGCGGAGTCTAAATGAGACATGTTATGACAGGTTTTTCTGCCCAGCCGAGCCACTAGCCGCGCGCTTCACTTGCATGTTTATTATTTCGGCTTAGTCTTAACTCGTCAGTCATTGATTGAAGAAAGTAAAAATTTTACATTTTAAGAGTTGATGTCGATAAACTGAAACTAAAGTGTTGTGTATAATCTAAAAAAAACGAACATCCGTAATCGTATCCAGATCAGAAATTTCATAACATCCATAGTCCAGTCTAGTTAATCTTGATTTACTCATGAGATTTACTTTATTTTTTCTGGAAAGGTGATGAGCCTAGAAGACATGGCGAGCAAGATGGAGTACTACCTGGAGGAGTACAACGTGGTATCCTCATCACCGATGGCGCTGGTCATGTTCAGATACGCGCTCGACCATATCTCAAGATGCACCAGGGTACTACTGCAGGATAACGGTTAGTATAGTTATATCTTGTCAGGGGTGTTACCCAGTTACTGGGTTGTGGTCAGATAAGCGGTCGCTTTATGTAAAATACTGGTATTCAGCTGCATCCGGTTTGACTGGGTAGGGCACAGATATAAATAGACATAGATAACACAAGAGCAACTACTTCGCGTACCTGTTTCGGTGCTCAGCTTACGTACAAAAATCGTAAGCCGCCACTTCGCTCAGTCTGCATCGGTGTACGCTAGTCGGACGTCAGTTAAATGTATTTATTTATTTAACAATTTATGTACACACAAATTACGTAAACTGCAGACGGTGGATCGAAAAAAAACCAAAGTGATTTTAAAACTAATTTAATTATAAGAAATTACTACAATTAAGTTGGTGAAACCTATTCGATGTAAGAATATGGAATGGCAGAAAAATACTTAAAAATAACTTATTGCTACTGATGGTATTTGCTGCGTCGGCGACTCGTGGCTGGACGGACGTCATCGCTGCAGTTTCTATGCGGTCGGCGTAAACATATAGGAATGTGCAGGGTCGGCGATATCCATTAGGGGTCCGTATATCTAACACACATTTAAAAAAAATAGTAAATAAGAAGAAGGAAACAGAAAAATAGGTACAAAGGTAATGCTTATTTCTAAAGAAATCTCTTCCAGCATACCTGCGAAAGGAGAGTCCAATATAAGAGATGGTTAAGGATAGGTAAGGTAGGTTAGTTTGAATCTATTTCATTTCCCCATTACCTAATAGTGCTCGTGTTGACGTCATAGTAGGTAGTCAAAAATGGCTCGCTTGATTTTCATACAGATCGTGATACTTGCGTTATCTGTGTCTATCTATATTTGTGGGGTAGGCAGACTGATTGATCGCTTAAGAGCGTTTACGCGGTACGGCTTTTCATACAATCTTTCAAATCCTTATTCTTCAAAATGAATGAACCGATTTTAACGAAACTTGGTATGCATACGCTAGATATCCAGGTCTAAATAGTTATAAGAAAATATTTTTGAAAAAGATTTCAGAGGGAGAGAGAGAGCGATTTTAAGTTTTCTATAGAAAGTGAAAAATCACTATATCCTTCCCCCTGACCTCTTTTTCAAAAATGTTTTCTTATAACTATTTAGACCTGGATATCTAGCGTATGCATACCAAGTTTCGTTAAAATCGGTTCATTCATTTTGAAGAATAAGGATTTGAAAGATTGTATGAAAAGCCGTACCGCGTAAACGCTCTTAAGTTTTATTTCCTCAATAGCTTTCTACTGTTCCAGGTGAGTTGCCTTCTCTGGACAAACTACCGTAAATGGCTCTACGTCGTCACGTTCACGTTGACTAAAACTTCCGTAACGATGACGCCCGTCAGCGTAAACAAAATTTTTCAAATTGCAATTCTGGGTTCGATTCCTAGGTTACGCAGAAATTGTTTGGCATCAGGATTTTTTACCTGTTACTGAAAAATCCCATTCCATTTATAAATAATAAAATTGGTACTGGACTGGTGAAATGTTAGTTTTCAAATATAATAATATGTTGTGTTTATGATAGATTTAATGTTTTAAATGAACCTTTGTTCTCAGGTAACTTACTGCTAGTCGGAGTGGGTGGCAGCGGCAGAAGCAGTGCCGTCAAGTTGGCTGCCAGTATCCTGGAGATGAATGTCATTCAGGTTAGATTTAAATTTATTTTCGACTTTATTTCAAGAGATGTAGTATTGATATTAGTGGCTATACAGTAGGCAAGTTTCTTCCTGCGACTTCTTCCCCGTAAAAGTCAACTATACCATATGAGATTACCTCTTATAAACATACAATTTTAGCTTTTAATTATATTCAGATTTAGAATGGACTCTATCTAATGTTCACAGATAGAAATATCTCGAGTGTACGGTCAGAACGAATGGCGCGACGACATCAGGAAGTTGCTGATGAAGGCTGGCATCATTGGAAAACCTCTCGTCTTCCTCTTTGCGGACAACCAGGTATATATGGAACCAGAGGAAAAAAAACAAACGCTTGATTGGTAGAAAATGCTTTGATGTATTAAGTCAACCATTAAAAAAAAAATAAAAAAAAAATCCATTCAGACCATTATACCACCACTGTACGCATTTTTTTTTAAAGAAAACCTTGCCCCTCACTAGGAATTTCTCCTGTATCGTGGGTGCGTTTACAATCATATAAACTCACATACACAAACAGCCAGACCCGGAACAACTGTCTGTAGGCCATACAAATATTTGTTCCGTGTGGGAATCGAACCCGCGACACGCAGCGCAGCAGCCAGTCGCTCAACCACTGCGCCAACCGTGTCGTCAACGTCAAAAATCTCAGGTCTTGCTAAGGTGCCCTCAGATTTGCTCGATTCCGGACGTACGTTTTTGTCTCTCGATTTGCTGTGTTTCAACAATCAATCATATCTGTAAGAAGATATCAGGTGATTATCTGTTGAAGAATTAAACCTTGTACTCAATCGTGCACAGTGGAAAAAACGGGCAGGGAGTTTCGACCGAGTAAATGGGAAGAAGCCCTAGCAAGATGATGATGTGGTGACGTCAGTAGGTTTCACATTTTTTTACTACATGTGTTGATCATCAAATATTTTTATTTCCAGATAATGTACGAAGGTATGGTGGAAGACATCAACATGCTGCTGAACACGGGTGACATCCCCAACCTCTACGGCATGGACGAGAAGGTGGAGATCCTCGACAAGATGCAGACTGCCGTGCGGGAGACGGTGAGTGACAAAATGAAGGCTTTTATTCAAATTAGGCGATAGGGAAACAAAGATAAGGGAACGTGCCTGGTGTAGATTGTGTCATCTAGTGTTGCAGATTCGAAAATGATCGTTGTAAATTCTTGACATTGATCAACACTTCTATGCTGTTAGGTGTGGGTGCTGGTTGCGGATTTTATTCGAAAGAGTTACCGCTGCCCTGGAACGTAAAAGGAGGAGCATGGAAAGGTTTTAGTCAGTAAAAGTCTGTCACTCCCTCCCGCTCCACCCAGAGCGGAAGGATGGGAAATCATCAAATGACCCCATTTGATGATTTCCCATCCTTAAAAAAAGGGGTGGGTGCTGCAGGAACGGATGGGTTTGTTGCAACGAAAACAGGTGGACTTTGAAGACACGTTTATTGAGTTTTGAAAATAATCAGATGGTAGCGTGCGCAAAAATTCGATAATTGGGCGTGCGCATTGATTCGCGTTCGTACGTTCGGCGGGCGGCGGGCGGCGGGCCAGTGGCGCCGCTTGGCAGTCGGGCAGTGTGCCGCCTCCTAGTGAGTCTAACTAGTGATGCTACCTTATTTACATTATTTTCTTAAAGCTATTGAGCGCGTCGCTAACGTATGCTAAATATATTTCCTGCACATTTCCTATTAAAATTATTTGGAGTGTGAGTTATGAACAGAGCCCCGGCTGAAGTTTATAATAGTATCACACGGATGTTTTAATACCAAATTATGTTGTCTCTTTTTGTGCAGCTAAAACCCATCACCACTTAACTACTAATCTATCCATTTCAATACTATGTGTACCTACTACCAAATATCTCTTTCTTTGCCAATTTTTGTGAGCTTGTTTGTGAACAGTAATCTCCAGGACTGACCACTACACCTAATGTTTCACCATTTGCAATATTAACTCCGCTAGTCAATAACATAACAACTTTTATCACAGGGCAAAAAAATCGAGACGACCCCGCTAGCCATGTTCGGCTTCTACGTGGAGCGAGTGAAGGCTAGCCTGCGCATCGTGCTGGCCATGTCGCCCATCGGAGACTCCTTCAGGAATAGACTGCGGATGTTCCCCTCGCTCATCAACTGCGCTACTATCGATTGGTAAGACCTCATTATCATAGTCAAGCCGCCAGACGTTCACTGCTGGACATAGCCCATAAAATCTCCACAAACGAAAAGGTATTTATGACTAACATTCAAAAGTCGAGGTATGAAAGGCATTTTGACTAATGAGAGAAAGAGAGAGAAAATATAGCACGGCAATGCTTTTTTCTCGCTCTCTGTCTATTGAAATAACAATATCTGCGGAACATTTTGTCCAGTAATGTCAAATGTGTACCTACATTTGTTTTTTTTTAAACTTTGCCCAACTAGGATTTTCTCCTGTATCTTATAAAATTGGAACTTGCTATCTGAAGTAACGACAAATAATAATAAAGTGAGTTTCCTCGTGCTTGCTCAGGTTCACAGCGTGGCCGCCCGAGGCGCTGGAGCGCGTGGCGCACATGTTCATCTTCAAGATGGAGGACGTGGAGGACGAGCTGCGCCTGGCCTGCGTCGACATGTGCCAGCTCTTCCACATGACCGTCGTGCAGCTCAGCGAGAGGTCAAAACTAAAACAGATACTTTCTATATTTTATACACGAAATACCTACATTGTGTACCTTCTAGGTTACGCCAAATAGACCCAATTCAACAAAAATGCTAGAAAAGTACAGCTTGACGCTAGTTTTCAACTGGACCAGAAGTTTGGGGCATCGTTCCTGCCAGGGTTGCGGATTCTGTTCGAAAGAGTTACCGCGGCCCTGGAAAGCAAAGGGAGGAGCGAGGAGCACGGATGGGTTTTAGTCAGTAAGAGTCTGACACTCCCTCCCGCTCCGCACAGTGGGAGGAGTCATTTGATGATTTCCCATCCATAAAAAAGGGTCATCGTTCACAGCCACACTACCAAGAGTCGAAACGATGTCAAGGTGCTAACGGCGTTTTGACTTTTGAGAGAGAGAGAAGAAAGAAAGCAAGCATTTCTTACCCTCTCCCTCTCGAACTAACTGAAAATCTGCAATACTTTTTGTCCTGTCATGGCAAAATTTGTGCACAAGTGTATGGATCAGCTGATTTTATTTCGTGAGAGGTTGTTCCCATTGAAAAAGTTATTATTTCAATTACTTGTGTAACTAACCTAAATTATAATTAATGTTTTTTTTTTTTAGATTTTACAAGGAACAGAAGAGAATGGTGTATGTAACGCCGACGAGTTATCTGGAGCTGATCAAAGCCTTCATGTCGCTGTACGCCATGAAAGTCAACCAGATCACCAATGCTAGGATCAGGTAACAAATCAACTATCTAATAATAAGAAAAACTTTTAATGAAAATAACTTAAATTAAAAATACACGAAACTTCAACAAACTAAAATATAGCATCAAAAAATTCGTCCTCAACGCTGTCAGCTGGTAATGTGCCCAAGAGACTGGCGGCATTACCACGTTGAATGGCAATGCTTAGTCTCTGCCCAAAGTAAAAGCCAGGGCTTGGGTCACGGGAAGTATCAACTAGCCGTTTTTGAAATTTCATTGAAAAGGCTACTATCTAATTAATGTGTAAGTTGTGGTTACCTGTAATTGAGTGTGCATTACACGAAAACATATTGTGTAACATGTTTGTATTTTACAGAAGTTTTTTTGTAGTGTACTTACTCGTTGGTAATCCTTAAATAAATAAATAAATAAACACTGATGAGGAATTTTGTGATGCCATATTTTAGTTTAGTTTATATTATGTTTTAGTTCATGTACTTTCAGAAATAAATAAGAAACAATATACAGGGTTATTTGTAAAACACCAACAACCTTTCAGGGGGTGAAAGTACTCATCATTTTAAACAACTTTTGCTATGAGACCAACTCTGAAAAATCAAAAAAAATATCTGCTATTTCATACATTTTCATCGGGTGACTATTGCATTTTGTATGAAACAGCTGATTTAATATTTGATATTTCAGAGTTGGTCCCATAGTAAAAGTTGTTTATAATGATGAGTACTTTTACTCCCTGAAAGGTTGTTGGTATTTTACAAAGGGTAGTATTTAAACGAGTGACTGTAAATTAAAGTTTTAAGTGACAAAAATAATTAATTTACGTTATAGTATTAGTAAGTGAGCGACTGACTGCGAGTGACGAGAAATCAACAGAACAGCAACTTACAAACATTACTAGATGAGAAGCTTTATAATATTTGAGCGACCTAATATTTGTTTGTGTCAACGTTACGTCCTGCATTTTTTTAAATATTTGGCAAATGATATTTCTGGGTGGTTTAAAAAAAACCTCAATTGGAAAAATCATCTCTATCTCAATATTGAAGTTGCCCTCTCTGTATTTCTAGTCGCTCACTTAGTAATTTAGCCGCACGATTAGAATTTTAATATCTGAAATGGATTAATTACAACCCACTTTTTGTAAGCTCGTACTTGATTTTATTATTAATCAATATTCGTCGTTAGTTTAGCTAATTTTTCGCTTATTCAAATTCATACCGCTCAAGTTATTAAAACAGTATCTCATCATCAGTCGCTAAGTTATTTTTTTATTCGATCGTTTTATAATTTCCCTTTTACAAATAACCCTGTATATGTTACAAAACAAATTACAATAGAAAACAAAATTGAAGGATTTATTAAAATAAATGATTGTAAGGATCTTGAACTGATAGTTGAAGAAACATTCTGTAGCTGCTTTAACGACTGCTGTGACGACCGACGTAGATTGTTATTAGGTTAATATAAACAGTGTCGGGTACTTTGGCCCGAATAAACAGTTTGTCGCTAACCACCGCCTTTTATTGACGTCTCATTGGCGACGAGTACGGGACCTGTGATATTTTTTTTTGTTAATAGTAACGTAAAGTGTAAAAAGAAAAAAATGCCGATCGGAAAAATTGAACCATTTAATTTAAATTCCAACCAGTGGCCAGCTTACGCTCGTCACGTTAGCCAGTACATTAAGTTGAATGACATAAAGGATGACGTAAAAGTGTCCATGTTAATAACTGTGGTCGGTGAAGAAACGTACGCGTTAATGTGTGATTTGTGTGCACCCAGTTTTCCAGAGAATAAAACTTATGAAGAGCTGGTAAAACTGGTAACAGACCATTTGGAGCCGCAACGTTCAGAGATCGCGGAGCGCCACGTGTTCAGGTTGCGAAGGCAACGAGCCGGCGAGTCTCTGACTGAGTACTTGCAAGCATTAAAACATCTCGCGACGACGTGCAATTTCGGCAAATGCAATATATGTTCAACCCTAGAAGAAAACTTGCGAGACCAGTTCGTGTCAGGGTTAGCAAGTGACGTGATGCGTTCTAGGATCTTTGCAGAAAAGAAAATCCAATACAAGGAGGCGCACGACCCCTTTTGGGACGAGAGTGGATGCGTGTTTTAAAAATAACTCAAATTACGCTCAATGAAATAATAGATGACGACTTGGTGACGCAATTACGTAATGAATTCCCTGAAGTATTTTGCGAGAAGTTAGGGACTTGTAAGCAACCCATTCGACTTCAGTTGTCAGATAACGAACCGGTGCACGTGCGAGCGAGACCCATGCCACTGGCACTCCGCGCACGAGTTGAAAGGGAATTGGAACGTTTAGAAACAGATGGTACCATCTACCGAGTAGATTATTCTGACTACGGGACTCCAATCGTACCTGTTGTACCTGTAATTAAAACGGGATTATTATCCTTTACCGCGAATTGAAGAATTATTTGCAAATCTTAGCGGTGGGGAACAATTTACAAAAATCGATCTAAGACATGCATATGAACAATGTTTTTTAACCGAAGATTCCCAACCATATACGGCGATTACAACGCACATGGGTACATATGTTTATAAACGCACACCGTACGGTTTATCCTGTATCCCTGAGAAATTCCAAAAGATCATGGAGGAAACCCTGCGCGGGGTGCCCGGATGCGTAGTGTTTTTAGATGATATTTGTGTGTCAGGCACAAATAAGGTAGAACATATTAAGAATCTGCGAGCTGTACTCAAAAGATTACGTAATATGGGACTTACGGTCAAGCTAAGTAAATGCCGATTTTTACAGGACAGTGTAAAATATTTGGGCTTCATTATTGATAAAGATGGTTTGAGGCCTGATCCGGAGAAACTAGAGGCCATTTCCAGCGCACCGAGACCGGAAAACGTAACTCAACTTAAAAGTTTTCTTGGAATGGTCAATTATTATGGGCGATTCATTCAGAATCTGAGTAGTTTACTGCAACCGATGCATAATTTATTAAAAAAGGAGGTCCGCTGGAATTGGGACTCGAAATGTGAAAAGGTATTTTTGGAAGCAAAGCGAAGCCTCCTGAGTGAACGTGTACTGGCACACTATGAGGAGGGTCGCGAACTTGTGTTATCGGTGGACAGTAGCGCGTACGGACTCGGCGCAGTGCTGGCTCACCGGTACGAGAACGGAAGCGAGCGGCCCGTCAGCTGCGTCTCGCGAACACTTAGTGCGCCCGAGCGCAACTACAGTCAATTAGACAAGGAGGCACTGGCTATTTTTTTCGGTGTCACAAAACACCATCAATACTTGTTTGGTAGGCGATTTACATTGCGCACAGATCACCAGCCGCTAACGTATATTTTTGGGGAAAAGGGAGGAATTCCGCAAACAGCTGCCAGTCGTTTGCAAAGGTGGGCGGCACGACTAGCTGCATATGATTTCCGTATAGAATACGTGCGATCGGCGGACAATGGTCCGGCTGATGCTTTGTCACGATTACCGTTACCTCAGGAGGGTCGCTCTGCGGCCACAGGAACCGTGGATTATTTAAATCTAGTTGAGGCAGCACTGCCTATTTGTTATAAGGATATTGCAAAAGAGACAGAACGCGATACGTTACTAAGTAAGATTAAAGGTTATGTACTTTTTGGCTGGCCGTCGGCCCCGAGCTGTGACGCGGAAAAGGCTTATTTTTCTAGAAAACAAGATTTCGTGGTAGACCAAGGGTGTGTCATTTTTAAATACAGAATTGTAGTGCCTTATGCCTTACAAAAGAAAATCTTGGAAGAAGTGCACGAGGGTCATTTAGGTATAAATAAAATGAAAAGCTTATCACGAAACTATATTTATTGGGCGAATTTAGATAAAGATATAGAGGAATTATGTAAATCATGCGCCGCGTGTCGTATAGTTCGCGACGCGCCGCCGCATGCGCAGTTACACCCTTGGGAGTTTCCGCTGTACCCGTGGCAGCGCGTACATGCCGACTTCGCAGATTGTGGAGGCGTTCGATATTTAGTTATTGTAGACGCACACTCAAAGTGGATTGAGGCGATACCAATGAAAAGCACTAATGCAGTTTCAACAATCAAAGTATTGAGAGGTATTTTCGCGCGTTTTGGTTTGCCGTCGCAGCTCGTGACCGATAATGGACCACCATTTGCATCTTAAGAATTTAAATTTTACTGTGAAAATAACTGTATGAAACATACTACGTCGGCTCCTTATAGACCACAGGGAAATGGCGCAGCGGAAAACGCTGTTAAAACAGTAAAAAAAGCGATTAAAAGAGCGTTGTACGAAAATGAGGACGTAAACGCGGCTCTCTGTAAATTCTTGTTCCAATATCGAAACTGTGAGCACGCGACGACCGGGGTATCACCGGCAGTGGCGCTGCAAGGGCGGCGTCTCCGGAGCCGACTAGACGCGCTGCGGCCGGACGTAGCGGCCATGGTGCGCGCTAAGCAGGAGCGCCAAGTCGCGCGCGTCTCCGGTACCGACAGGAATTTCGACGTGGGGGATTCGGTGTTAGCTCGCGACTATACAGCAAAAGGGGACAAATGGACTGAAGCTACGGTTGTCAAAAAAACTGGCCCCGTATCATACAAAGTTAATGTGGGGGACGGGGTAGAATGGCGCCGTCATGCCGACCAAATTATCCCAATAAATAACAATAAAAACAGATACTCTCTATCTCTAATGAGCGGGGTAGACGTAGACAAAGGAAGTCAAAGCCCTAATTCAGAACATTCGGTCGACAAGGGAGCTGACGATGATATGTTGGAGGATACATCGGGCGGTGACTGTGAGGTTGCGAATGCGCCATCAGAAACACTAAAACCTGAGTCGGATAAGCGGTCGCCTGTACCAGAACCGACACCGCCTCGTGTATCGGCTCGAGCACTGCGTGCCTACAATCGAGCTAATCGTTTTAATGATTAGATTTGATTATATTAGTTAAGTTTACATAAGTTTAATTTAGCGTACGTTAGTTTAGTTTACATTTTAGATAGCTATGCTTATACTGTGTATCATTAGTTTAAATAACTGTCTTGTAAGCTTAGTGAGGAGAGGTGTGACGACCGACGTAGATTGTTATTAGGTTAATATAAACAGTGTCGGGTACTTTGGCCCGAATAAACAGTTTGTCGCTAACCACCGCCTTTTATTGACGTCTCACTTCAGATCTCAAAAAAAAACTTCATCTAGTACTACGACTAACTATGATATTATGACTTGTCATTGCCATCAAGAATACTTTGTTAAAAAGGAACAGTGCTATTCTTCCTATATAGCTCCGTCTCTCTCTTACAAAGGGAACATGATGGCATTGACACATCATAGTAGTGGGGAGAGGGCAGATTTTTATTAAAAAAATGGATTCTCCATTTTAGACCGTTGATCGATCCGATGGAATACCCTGTACTCATACCATTAATTTATTAAACTATTTTCACAATTAACTCTTTCGAACAATTCCGAAAAACAACGTAACCCTAAGTTTACGACTCACCTCTCCAGATACGAGACGGGCCTGGAGCAGCTGGACTTCGCGGCCGGCCAGGTGGCGGTGATGCAGCAGAACCTGCGTGACCTGCAGCCGCAGCTGGTGGAGACCTCCGACAAGACCGAGAAGCTCATGATCAAGATCGAGCAGGACACCGTCGTCGTTGAGAAGCAGAAGGAGGTAACTGCTCTTTGTTGTTAATCATTCACTTACTCGTATATTGCCTTCTTCGTTTTCCTCATTCTTTTATTGATGAAGATAGCGACAACGTCAGCCTCTAGGCTGACAGTCTGCTTAATCTTTGCATGCCTATTACATTACATTCATTTATCAAAAACTAGAAAAAAAAAACAAAAGCGGATTTTTTTTTTTAAATCAGTGATTGTAAACAGAGACAGCGCTAATTGCGTGTGACGTCACTCGCAAATCACGCCATAGAGCATTTGCTCCATCAAGTAAGAAAAACTAAAAGCTGTAAACTTCTCCACTTTTTCACCGTTTTTTTTTTGTAAATAGCTATTTTAGTACACAGTTTTCAAATTTAGATTTTTGGATAAAAATCTGGATTTGACATCTTCAACTCCTTTCCCTGTAGATAGTAGGCGCTGACGAGGCCCTCGCCAACGAAGCGGCTGCAGCGGCTCAAGCGATCAAGGACGACTGCGAGTCCGACCTGGCTGAAGCGGTGCCCGCGCTCGAAGCAGCGCTGAATGCGCTGAACACGCTCAAACCCGCGGACATCACGCTGGTCAAGTCTATGAAGAACCCTCCGGCGGGCGTGAAGCTGGTCATGGAGGCGGTGTGCGTGATGAAGGGCATCAAGGGGGATCGGAAGATTGATGCTAGTGGTTTGTTCTTGATGTTACATGCTGAAAAAAAGATCTTTCCAGGTTGACAAAATGTTTATGGGTTTTTCACTCAGGCATATTTTGTAGCAGTCAGCAGTCTGTATTAGTGCCCGGTGGGTGGTGATAGCTTCGCCCCTATAACATGGTGGATTTTTATAGAAAACAAGCATCTTTTAACATTATTAATGTAGGTAAATAATAATAATAACACTTCAGTATCAAAAACCAAACCCGTACTATTTCTAAATAAAGGGGCTCAAGATTTTTTTTTAAATGCTTTACACACTTATTAAGCTTCTTTTCTGTCATCATCTGCTTGCCATCATCCCAATTTATTTGAGATCGGCGCAGCATGTTTTTTTCATCCTTAGATGCCTAATTTGCCGTCATCTCAATACGCACCACTGTTCAAGCTATATTACCTTTCAAACAATTCATCCATTATCCAATGAAGCTTCATTAAAATATTTTCTTACTAAATCTATTGCTTCTATTAATTTTCTATTCCATCGTTTGTTTGTTCAAGCTTGTGTTCTGTCTGACAGGCAAAGCGTTCGAGGACTACTGGGGCCCTTCGCAGAAGATGCTGGGAGACATGAAGTTCCTCGAGAGCCTAAAGAACTACGACAAGGACAACATACCGCCGGCGGTCATCAAGAAGATTAGAGACAAGTAAGTGCCTTATGGAAGGAATGAGGGGAGGCCTAGGAGACTTGTTTTTTGTTGGCAACCTGTACTGGCCCACAATTCAAGTTCTCAAAAAAAATATAAAAGGGCTCTAATCGTGTTAACAAACTGCATATGTACTGCCAGACTTTATTAACTTATTTAAACTGTAAGTAAAATAGTGGTAGGGCGAACTTAATGCAATAAGGCATTCTCTACTAGTCAACCTTTGGGTTACAAAGATTACACTGTGTGTGCAAAAACAACTCTAAAAATAGAAAAAAATCAGCTGTGCAGGAGGTACTGTAGCACCACAGGGCTGATCGTGTGAGTCACTTATTAAACATTACAAATAAAACTCGGGTTTTCTTTAAGGGAATAGTATTGGAGCTCCATGGCTCGAAAGTTCAAATTACATCTCTCAATCTTTCAAAGAAAAACGTTCTAATCATATTTCATAATTTAAATAATAACTTATTCTTACTAGACCAGGGTAGTTAGGTAGGTCTGTTTCAATTATCCCACTTTTAGTTTGTTCATAGAATTCCGACGTAAATTGAAGCAAGCTATAATTTCCTCCCGTAAAAAACTTATTCACCCCTGCTTTACCCCTTATTATGTATGTACTTAGTTGATTTTCAAAAAATCCAAACATTTGTTATTCTTATTGTTGTACCCTTAGTGTATCGAAAACATTTAAATGCCGTGGTGTTTCAACTTCATCGGACCAAGCATTGATACGATTCTCCCCAGTTCGCTCAAGCCGCGAAATTTTTCTTACTCCGAGCATGTTTATTACCGTCGTAACTTTTGAACGAAAGGTCCGATTTGAATGATTTAAAGTGTAATTTACACGGACATATTCAACCTTAATTATCAAACCATTTAAATGGATAAGGATTAATATCATGGTACTATAATCACCATTTTTTATTTCACCATGGGATTTGCTTGACTAATATGAACAAAAAGCGGTCATGGTGACTTATCCATAATAGTTAGACATATGGTATCGCGGACTTTTTTGTAGATATTGATGACCTCTATAAAACTGTAGTACATCACTTTGCTCTATTGTCAATAGATTCCGCAGCGTACGCGATATAAGGATTTTTTCTCACACCTTGGGCCACATTATCGAAGTTTTCATACGGATCCCTAACTTTTTTGAAAATATTCTATAGCCTATGTCCATCATCGATAATGTAGGATTCTACTGGTGAAAGAATTTTTCAAATCGGTCCAGTAGTTTCGGAGCCTATTCATTTCAAACAAACAAACAAACAAACAAAGAAACAAACAAACAAATCTTTCGTCTTTATAATATTAGTGTAGATAATTAAAAATAATTTTTCGAATTCAAGTTTTTTTTTATTTTTTGCATTTTCTGAGAAGATTTACTGTAGTAACATATATTTTTTTTTTCACCATCGGAAAGTAGAGATTCCAACGAACAGAAACCATCCCAACTTTTTGAAAAAAGCTGATATTTTGACGGGTGAATTTTCGATTGAAAATTAGGGTGTTTTTTCGATATTAATTCAAAATAAGGTGAAAAAATAAATACACTTCTGGACACATCTATTGGCCCACCTTAGAGTTTAGGTTTCGATGGCCCCTACCGAAATATGATTGCTAGATTGAACAAAAACTGTTGATGCAGTTTTAAACCTGATACATTTTACCATCTTTTTCGATCGTATTGTTTTAAATTTGAATTCAGAATACCATACGACATGGAGCTACGCCTAACAAGTCGGATATGCGCCTTGTTAAAGGCAATTGATTTTTGAATAAAAAACATGTTTTATCAAATAAAGGTTTAATTTAATAACGCGTGTTGCCTCCATGGGCATCTACCACAGCTCTCATACGATTAGGCATAGAGTTTATCAACCGCTCTATGAAATTTTGAGGGATCATCTCCCATTCCTCTTCTATGGCAGTTTTCAACTCCTGCATCGTCTGGGCAACTGGCTGACGAGCCCTAACACGTCTTTTTAGCTTGTCCCACATGTGCTCAATGGGGTTCATGTCTGGGCTTCTGGCTAGCCAGTCCATAACTGTGATGTTCACATCCCGAAGATATTCCCTGACGATGCCGGCCGCATGGGCTCTTGCATTATGATGCATAAAAAGGAAATTTGGGCCCACATAGTCCGCGTATGGTATCACGTGAGGTTCTAAGCACTCACGAATGTACCTTTCAGCATTTAATGTTGGCAGCCGTGGTCCTGTAACAACCTCAAGTTGAGTTTTGCCGCTCGCGGATATACCGCCCCAGACAGTCCATGAGCCACCGCCATAAGCAACCCTCTCTTCAAAGCAGCATTGTGCGAAACGCTCTCCCTTACGTCGGTAGACCTTCTTCCTTCCATCATTGCCATGTAACACAATTTTAGACTCATCAGAAAAGAGTACACGGCTCCAATCTTGCTGTGTCCAATTTAAATGACTGCGTGCGAAATGAAGGCGCGCTGTTCGGTGGGCTCGCGTTAGTTTGGGTCCATTAGCTGGCTTGTGTGGTACCATATCGCGTTCTTTTAACCTTCTCCGAACAGTTCGAGCGCTCACAGATACTCCGTGGAAGTCGCGAAGTTGGTTTTGTATCTCAATGGAGGTAAGGTGACGATTTCTCAAGCTGGTCGTCACGATGAATCGATCCTGCCTTTCAGTTGTGACCCGAGATCGTGGGCTTTCTTGGCGACGAACAAAGCCGCCAGTCTCTAGGTACCTCCGATAAACATTTCGGACCGCAGATCGACTTAAATTAAGTTGAGCACTCACGTTTCTTTGGCTGTGTCCGGCCTGAATAAGTGCCACAGCTTGGGCGGCGACTTCAGGTGAAGTATCCATAGATTATTGATAGAACCTCACCTTAATGTTAAGAATAAGTAATGTTTGTTGCAAAACCAAAGATATCAATCACTTTTTCAAGAATTAAATCCAAGTAAACCAATAAAACCAAGTTTTCTTAGTATTCGATTGTTTGATATCAACAAACAGGCTCCAAATTGTCTTTTGTTTCTTTAAATTCTGTGTTCGAAATTCAAAAAAATACTATTGAATGAAATTGTGAATGTGCCAGGTTCAAAACTGCATAAAAACTTTTTGCTCGACCTAATATAAAATTTTAGCTAGGACCAAACGAAACTGAAAATACAAGGTGGGCCAATAGATGTGTCCAGAAGTGTATTTTTAATCAAATAAATTACAGCGTATTTGGGACATAAAAAGGTAAGTTTTCACCAAATTTCGTTAAAAAAAAAAAATTGTAAAAGATAAAAATAAAAAACCAAAAACTTGGTTTTTTGGATTTTTCACATAAATTTTGAGGTTATGTGAAAAGAGTGTAAATACAAAAGTTTTAGATCTTTTTATTACCTACAACTTTGCCATTTGACTTTTTTCGATAGGACTTTTAGTTTTGCTGGAAATCGAGAAAAACCGTTTTTTACCCTTAAAAACTCACCCCCATCCCCTTCCCGACCTCAGATCGCCCGTAAATTATTTTTCCTTTTATTTTTATAATATTTCCCTCCTTTTCTAATGGGTTTCATCCTACTATTAATTTTTACGGTTTTAAAAATTATCGACCCTGGTCTATACCGGACTCTTCCAAAGTAGGTTTGATTAACTTGGCTGCCAGAGGTTGCAACCAAGGAGGCTACAGTACCTACATTATTATATTTCGCATTACGAGACAAAATTTAAGGAACAGCAGATTTATTTTCTTTATCTGGAGTTGGTTTTATAAGTCATAATATCTTATTGATACCTAATGCCTGAAAATAAAATTTGTGAAAAATTTTGTAGATCTTGGCAACTTGATTATTTTTTATAAATTTTAGACAGTTAAATCGTTGTTTGGGACTCGTCCAGCTTCATTTCTTCGACGCTTGCTGGTCTCCACTGTTTACCTTAGTTATCAATATTAACAGTGCTTGAGAATAAAGTGGCAGACTCTTGTCGCAACAAAGAAACTAAAATGATTTTATTTATTAGCGCAGATGTTAGGCACACAGTTTTTTTTTGGGTTTATAGTCTTTTTCATTTATTTTAATGTTATGTGGTGTGTACTAGATTGTCTCCAAAAGTTTTTCTTTCTTTATTACTCTCTAGGTTCATCCCAGACCGCGAGTTCGACCCGGCGGTGATCGCGAAGGTATCGTCTGCGTGTGAGGGGCTGTGTCGCTGGGTGCGCGCCATGGATGTGTACGACAGAGTCATCAAGGTGAGTCGGAGATCAACATTTTATATATTACTCTCTAGGATCATCCCAGACCGCGAGTTCGATCTATAAGTGTTTTTTTTTAACGTCCAAATCTCAAAATATCACTATTTATTCGGAACAATTTCTCGCATTGTAGGTTTTCCTCGTTACTGAAGCTATTTCATGTTTAGTAATAATACTCCTCAATGTGTAAACCCAAACAATGAACACATTTTGATATTGGTGTGATACAAACCTCTGGTATGGTTGCCAGGTGGTAGCTCCGAAGAAGGCCGCGCTGTTCGAGGCGGAGTCGGAGCTGCAGGCGCAGATGAACACGCTCAACGCCAAGCGAGCGCAGCTGCAGGGCGTGCTCGACAAGCTGCAGGTAAGTAATATTTTATAACAGAGAAAATAATTTATCGATACGATTTTTCTTTAAAAATCGCCTCACTCTAGGAATTTATCCTGTACCTTGGGTGCGTTTACAAATATTTAAACTCATAAACACGCAGACGCGAACAAGTGTTTGTTGCTCATACATTTGTTCCATGTGGGAACCGAACCCGCGACACTTCAGTAGCCAATTGCCATTCGATTTGACATGACACGAAAACATCAATCGATGATTAGATGGAACGAATCACAATTAAATATAAACAAATACACAATATCTGGATAAGTAAACCGCTTAAACTTTGTTTTAAATTACGTTATTCCTTCAAATCTCTTTGGCGCTTTGCTATCTTAATTTTTACCTAAGGGTTTTGATATACGTAGAGCTGGAAAGTTTCAAATCTGTGTAGCATTTTGCTAACTATGTACATTGTGGTTATCTTCTAGTCCAACCAGGTGGCCTACCACAACCTCTTAAAACAATATTATTTTAATATTACTTTGTAATTTCTGTTGTTGCATTTTCAACTCTCGGCGCTGATCCGAGCGTTGAAAATCCAACAGAGCGGAACGCAAAGTAATATTAAAGTAATATTGTTTTAAGAGGTTGTGGTAGGCCCCCTGATAGCTGAATACTACAATTTTACATGGAGTAACTTGCTATATATTCTTCAGAATGAAGTGACTTCGTAAGTCGAGAATTACCATGTTACCTAGTTAATGGGTTCTTGAGGTCTGGTAGGTAGCCGCTCTACGTAAAATACTGGTATTCAGCAGAATCCGGTTTGACTGGGAGCCAACCCTAATATAGTTGGGAAAAGGCTAGGCAGATGATGAATAAAGTGACTGAGTAAAACACGATACCACCAGGTAAGGTTGTCACTCTTTTGGGGTTATGGATATAGTTGTGTCCGATCGGAGCTTAACGTACTTCTTAATGCACGAAAAGTGTCTCGAAATGAGCCTCAAAATCTCGGCATAGGAAATAATCTATATTAAAATTTATAGACTCTCAACGACGAGTTCGCGGAGATGACTCGAAAGAAAAAAGGTCTAGAGGACGAGATCGACCTGTGCTCCACCAAGCTGTGCCGCGCCGAGCAGCTGATCGGAGGCCTGGGCGGGGAGAAGGCGAGGTGGACCGAGCTGGCGCTGCAGCTTCTCAAACTACTTTCTAACATCATTGGTAAGAACATCTGTATCTAAGGTCTAGGATGGCGAGATCGATCTTGTGCTCCACCAAGCTGTGCCGCGCCGAGCAGCTGATCGGAGGCCTGGGCGGGGAGAAGGCGAGGTGGACCGAGCTGGCGCTGCAGCTTCTCAAACTACTTTCTAACATCATTGGTAAGAACATCTGTATCTAAGGTCTAGGATGGCGAGATCGATCTTGTGCTCCACCAAGCTGTGCCGCGCCGAGCAGCTGATCGGAGGTCTGGGCGGGGAGAAGGCGAGGTGGACCGAGCTGGCGCTGCAGCTTCACAAACTACTTTCTAACATCATTGGTAAGAACATCTGTATCTAAGGTCTAGGATGGCGAGATCGATCTTGTGCTCCACCAAGCTGTGCCGCGCCGAGCAGCTGATCGGAGGCCTGGGCGGGGAGAAGGCGAGGTGGACCGAGCTGGCGCTGCAGCTTCTCAAACTACTCTCTAACATCATTGGTGAGTTGTTCCTCTGTGTTTTAGGCCTAGAAGATGAGATTGATCTGTTCTCCACCAAGCTGTGCTGCGCCAAGCAGCTGATCGGGAGTCTGGCCGGGTAGAAGGCGCGGTGGACCGACCTGGCACTGCAACTTCTCAAACTACTGTCTTACTTAATTGGTAAGGGCTCTGACCATCTGTCGTCTATAATTATTGGTAAGGGATCCAAAATATATAGACGGTATGTTTAGAACATGCCGTTTTTTGCGTTTGTGTGTATGTTTGTGTCATGCCCTTTGTTAAACAACGCAATGAATTTGGATGCAGTTTCTACCATAACGAGAATTTATTTCAGAGGGTTTGCGTATTTTAAAGAAATGTTAGTATAGAAATCTCGATCAAGAAATCTCTTGGCGGGTTTTTGATAAGAAAGGTAGTCGATTAATTCACTTGTTAGCAATCAAAACTTTTTATCAATTCTTACTTACTTCTAAATTCAAATTCTCCATAGGACACTTTGAACAAAGAATCTGCTTATCAGTATTTTAGCTAAATAATGGTTATAAAGTTTTTATTAATACGGCTGTTACACTTTTATTTCTCTCTTTTTAGTTATTAATTAAGTAAACTTTAGTTTTGAGGTCGGTTTAATTTTTAAATTACTTTTTATACATTCATGCAGCCAGAACGAAAAGACGGAGGACATTATTGTTCTGTTTTTTCGTTTCACCTAGCCTAAAGATAACAGTGTCTATGTCTATGGGTTTGGGTTGGAGACGATGCGTATATACTGGAACAGATCCAAGGACAAGGTATTTAATGAGACTAGGTCGCACCTATTCCAACTTTTAAATACTCGATTCACCTGGCCTCTATCTAACTGTGCATAGGCACAGTTAGATAGCCGCGCGGGTATAGACCCGCGCGGCCCGCTCACAGGAGGGTTTGCCTGAATCATTCGTTTGTCACTTTGTCAGTCACACACACTCACGCGCACGCGACGCGCATTCGTGTCGTGCAAGAATATATTCTGTCCTATGTATTTTAACTAGCTACTATTCCGCAGTCTTTCCATTGTTATCTGCCAATACTCGAACTAGTCGGGACTTCAAACAATTTACCACGCAGACGGTACACTAGGTACTTGTAAATTGTGTGACGTTAAATGCTGATAAGACGAAGTACATGACTTTTACCATTCGTGACCAAAGTGGAGTTTCAGATGACCATGTTTTGGTAGCTCATAGTTGCGTGGAACCTAACTCTGGTGCCCAGAACTGTTGTTGTCCCAAAGTTGAACAAACTGAGCATATTAAATATCTCGGTTTAATTTTAGATAAAAATTTAAATTTCGCTAAACATATTGAGGTGTTAAGTGGACGAATTCGCAAACTTATAATAGTCTTTAAAACATTACGATACGTTGCTGAACCTAAACTTGTAAAACAAGTGTATTTCGCACTTTGTCAGTCGTTGATTACGTATTGCATCACTGTTTGGGGTGGCGCTCCGGCTACAATTATAAAGCGTCTCGAAATCGCTCAACGTGCTGTACTTAAGGTAAGCACTTTTCGTCCATTCTTGTACCCTACAGCACTACTATATAAAGACTGTGAGGTGCTTACAGTTAGACAATTGTTTATTTCGGCCCTAATTTTGAAGCAACATCACGAATTGCCTTTTAATCCCCAAAACAATACGCAACGACGCAAAAATAGGGTTTGTGAAAATAAAAAACAGTTTCACACTGCTTTCATCAGGAAGTTCTATTGCTCTTTAGGTCCTTTTTTGTATAATAAGATCAATAATATTATTACAATTTATCCCCTTAATAAACACAAATGCAAAAAAGCCATTGAAGCTTGGTTACTAACTTTAGAATACAAGGACACTGAGGAACTTTTGGCGGTCTTACGGTAATATGAAAGTATAGATTTAATCAATTAATAAGTTAAAATAATAAATATTAGGCAATGAAATAAAATATATACTGTAATAAAATTAAATACATTAAAATAAAAAGAAACTGGATAAACGCATTGTTTAATTTGAATACTGATGTATTCATAAGTCAGATATGCAAACAATATGCACCCTCTCACACACACACACGTACGCTACACCCATATACAAAGAGAGGCCTTCTCACACACCATTTATTTCTATTTAGATTTTTGTGTAAAATAGTATAAGCTGGTTTAAATTCTGATACTTCGGGGAGTGGCGCCGTATGCCGAAATACAGGTCCTAACCTAGTTCGACAGCGGATGCTATTATATATATTTGAACCATTGTTATCTACTAGCTAATAATCTACGACAATATATTGTTTCTCTTAAAAATGTAACATATGTGTATTTTTTGGAAATAAAGATTATTATTATTATTTTGGGTAAACGTGTAATATTTCTTAGCTCTAGGCTAGTTTTAAGCTACATTAACGGGTCTAACCAAGTCAATGTAGCGTGTGAATAATTAAATTTAAGGTGTAGGGTTGATGTTATGAGGAGATATTTGATTTTCTTCTATCTGCATGAACTTTCTCACAATTCTGCAGGTGTTAAGAATTGCCGCTTTCTGAAGTGTAATGTAGTTTGAGTCTTTCAGGTCTAGTTGTTTGAGGCTATGGTGGAGATGATTGGGTATGACACCAGTAGTGGAGACAACAATGGGTACTACGAACACTTTTTCTTGCCTCCAAATTCTAGTAACTTCTTCTTTCAGTTCAGCGTATTTACTGATTTTCTCACCTATAGTTTTTTGTAAGTTATGTGTGTTAGGGACGGCTATATCTATCAAGTAAGTGACTTTATTGACTTTGTCTTGAAGAGTGATATCTGGTCTATTGTAGTGAACGGTCCTGTCGGTCAGTATGGCGCGGTCGTAGTATAGTTTGTGGGTGGTATTTTCTAGAACCGTTTGTGGTGCATACTTATAGTAGGGAGTGGTCGTATCGTGTATGAGTTTATATTTAAATGCTAGGTTCTGATGAATGATATTTGCTAGTTGATTATGTCTGTGAGTATAATCTGTTTGTGTTAGTGTTGTGCATGCCCCTGTGATGTGTTGGATGGTCTCTGGCTGACTGTGACATTTGCGGCATTTATCATTTGTTATAGTGGGGTCTTTTATAATGAATTTCCTGTAGTTCTTGGTGTTTATGATTTGGTCCTGTATTGCAATCATAAATCCCTCTGTTTCCGGGAATAAATTTCCTATCTTAAGCCATTTATTGGAAGCTATTGTATCTATGTGGGGCTGTTCTAGATCGTGGGGGTGCCGTCCGTGCAGTACTTTCTTTTTCCATTCCTCATACTTTTGTTTTTGTGGGTCATTGTTGATATCGTAGGGTGTGTTCTGTTCATTTAGATTAAGGGGGGTGAAGTTAATATCGTTCATTACTACGGCTTTGTGGATATTACTTGTTTGTGATTTAGAATGAAAGAATTTCTTTAGTTTAATTATTTGTTTCTGCCACAGGTGATGGATATCTATTAGGCCTCTCCCTCCGTATTGCCTTTTGATGGTTAGTCTTTCTATTGCAGATTTAGGGTGTAAGTTATTGTGTTTGGTAAGTATAGTGCGTGTTGTTCTCTCTATTTGCTGGATGTCAGTTTTTGACCACTTAATTACCCCAAAAGAGTATGTCAATATTGGAATCGCGTAAGTGTTCAGTGCCTTTATTAAATGTTTTCCGGAAAGTCGGGTTTTACATACTGCGATCACTCTCCTTATGTATTCTGTGTTTAGTGTGTGTTTAATTGCTGAATGATCTATACCTTTTAGTTGCCTATACCCTAAATATTTATATAACTCCGTTGGTTCCATAGCTGTGATTGCATCTGTATTATTAATAGGATAATTGCCTGGTTTTATTTTGCCTCTTATTATATGAATTGTTTTGCATTTATTTAAACCGAATTGCATGTTGATATCTTTACTAAATTTAGTCGTGGTGTCTATTAGTTTTTTCATGTCTTTTTCAGATTTTGCGTATAGTTTAATATCGTCCATATAAATAAGATGAGAAATGATAGTTTCTTCTGTGATATGTTTAAAGGTATAACCAGCTTGGCAACAGTTTAGTAGGTGGGACAGAGGGTTCAGGGCTAAACAAAACCATAAAGGACTTAGAGAATCTCCTTGATAAATACCCTTCTTAATGGATATCTGCCGAGTTGTGATGGCGTTGTGTCTGTAATTTAACTGGAGTGTTGTTTTCCAGCGGGTCATGATATGTTGTAAGAAGTCTATTATTTTTGAATTAATTTTATAAATCTGTAATATTTTAATCAGCCAGGAGTGTGGTATGCTATCAAATGCTTTTTGGTAATCAATGTATGTGCAGTGTAAGTTTTTATTTTTGGTGGCGGCATGTTTGTGTATTGTTGAATCTATGATTAGTTGCTCCTTGCAGCCCATATGGCCCCTCCTACATCCTTTTTGTTCCTCAGCTATAATATTGTGATGTTCTATGTGCTTATTAATTTTAGTTGTGATTGCTGACGTTAGGATCTTGTATATTGTGGGTAGGCATGTAATTGGCCTGTATTGAGAAGGTTGTGGTGAATATTGGGCTTTCGGTAACATGTAGGTTATTCCAGTAGCAATAAATTCAGGGATATTTTGGTTTCCTAAAATAATTTCTGTTAAATTTTTAGCTAAAACTCTGTGCAATGACTCTAACTTTTTATACCAAAAATTATGTACTTTATCAATGCCCGGGGATTTCCAATTGTGAAGTCTTGCTGTTATGTTAGTTATGTCAGACTCAGTTAATTCAACAAATTCCATTTCTTCTAGTGAACCCCATTTAATTTCTTCGTATTTTATCCAATCTGATGTTTCATTGTGTTGCACCTGCTCTTCCCATAAGCCAGACCAAAATGATTCAAGTTGTTCTGCTGTTGGTAATTCTGAATTATTTTCGGTTATCGGTGTGTCAGTGTGAGTTTGTGGTTTCTGTAAATTTCTGTAGAAGTTCTTTTCGTTCGTGGCAAACAGACAGTTATCATTTTTTCGTGCTTGTGCTTTCTTATATCTTCTCAATCGGTGTACTTTTAGTGCTAATTTCTGTTTCAGTGTATCTAAGAATTCTTCCGGTTTTCTGTTGTCATTTTCGTGTCTAGTGTGTGTGGTAATGTTTCTAAATATTTTTTCTACTCTTTTAACTACCTTGTTAGATCTATTGTTATTAATATACTGGGTTAGCCTACCACAGTCTGCGCGAAGCTTTTCTATTTCTCTTTCAAGCCTCAGCTGCCATGCTGGTTTGTCAATATTTTGTTGCCTTGTGTTGCCTGAGAATTCTGTGATTTTAAAGTTAAGTTCTTCGGATATAACTAATGCTGTGCAATATATGAGGGTGTGTACGTCGATAAGTTGCGTTTCTTCGCTAATATATTGATTGAGAATAGTTGCATTAAATAAGTTAACAAGCTGAAAAAGTTTAGGTGTGTACCTAAGTTTGGGCAGCTTTGGTCGAGCTGCCGGATCCATCCCGGAATATTGGGTGAGGGCTGTTTTAAATTTATCGTTTAATTCTTGGATACGCGTGTCTGTAGGCTGATTTTGTTCGGTATTGATATTTAAGGTATTGATTTCATTTTCTAACACTATACTTATACTCTCAGTTTGCGTGGATGTATGCGTGGATTGAGAATTTGGTTGTGATTGATAGCATGATTGAGTTTGCGTGATAGGTTGTGTTTGACTAAGTTGTTGTAGTTGTTCTTGTTGAATATACTCATTTGTATTTTGTGTTGATGCCATTGTGACACCAGTTTCAATATTTTCTGATTCTACTTGTAGTTGTGTACGTACTTCTTCTTTTAAGTGATCTATTTCTACTTGGGACAGGAGTTTATTTCTTACTATTATTCTTCTCTGATCTGAAATCCTTTGTTCTGTAACGGTAATCTCTGGGTACTGGCGTGTAAAATGTTCATGCAGTAGTTTTCGGTAAGTGGTCATGTCTGTCTCTAATTTAGAAATGTATAGGTATGTTCGCATGATAAATACGTTAACTTCTTTGCTCCATCTCATGCGAACTCTTGCTTTTCCAGCCTTGGTGGACGCGGGCAAGAAGGTAGATACCTCCCGCGCAACATTCAAGGTCGGAGTAGGTGGGATTGCATTTAAACTAGTAATAGGGGGTGATGTTGGTAAAGGAGATGACGATGGTATAGATGGTGATGATGCCCTAGAAGGTGTGTATGATACTGTGCTTGGACTGTACGGTTCCTCAGGGGTGTTTGTCCTGTCCGTAAGTCTGTCACCATCGTCAATGATTTCGGCTGTAGTATCCTTGTCGGTGGGAGCCCGCCTGATCAACTCCTCACCGCTGACGGTTCGCATGCTGTGACACCCAGCGTCAGCTCCAGGTGCGCCCCGGCGATCGCCCCCGGGCAGCGGTCCTATACGTTTTCTTTTTGAACGTGTCTCCATGTTGAATGGGTTTCCAGAGCCACGTTAGCCACGCCAGTAATTTCTCATTCGTGTGTCCGCCCCCCACGTGATTAGATGGTCAATCAGGACGTGTGGTTGTTTAGGGGGCTTATTATTATTATTATTATTATTATTATTATTAAATACTCGATCCGAATGAAGACTTTGGACTAGGACTAGATGCAATACAGTCTAGTCTGAAGAACCGTACGTAGAAGTACGTACTACGTCGTACCTACACGTATCGGTGGTACGTACTTTAAACTTTAAGGTATGCGACTATGCGTACTTCGTGGACTGGGTCAGACTAGACTAGCTGGAACAGGTATTTGGAGCGAGTATTTGTACGGACTAGGACTAGGTGCACATAGTACAAAATATACCTAGTAGTACGACTCATCTCTAGTTTGGGTATTATAAACTTCGCCGAAGCGAAGTGTTTCAAAAATGCTTAAGACTCATTTGAGTGTTCCCCTCCACGGAAATCTTTAGTAAAAGGCGAAAGATTTATGCGTTTTGAAGGGAAACCAGAGATACGGAACACGGGCAGTCTGCGAGACCCAACCGAGCGACGGAGAATCTTAACACCGCGATTCAGGAACGTGACGTCAGCGTACAGCGCCATCTATTGAGCCCGAACAAACTAAAAAAAAAACTATGGGGGACATTTTATTTATTCATTACTTTATGTACAATAGTGGTACATGGCTAAACGGCAAATCAAATTAATGAGGTGGTTAACATGAATGTTAATTAGGCCACAAAAGTCGTCTGCCTCTGGAACATGACGGTATACTGGAGCCAAACCAGTTGACCAGTCATTCAGAGTTTAGTTTGACGTTTCTGGCTAGCTGCCGCTCTTATTGCACAATTATTTACTACACTCGTAATAAATTCCCTTTTCTGTTTATTTATTTATTTAAAACTTCATGCACACAGATGTACAGAGGCGGACTTAATGCCTTAAGCATTTTCTACCAGTCAACCTTTGGGTGATGCAGAGACAAATAGTGGTAGGTGCAATGTGGAAAAAAAAAATTAGAAACACGATTTGTATATAATTACTTACTGTAAAGATATGAAATCTGTAATGAATAAATAAAACAATGTTATTCCCAGGTGACGTGTTGTTATCGGCCGGATGTATCGCCTACCTGGGCCCCTTCACCGTCAGCTACCGAAGAGAAATCATACAAGTATGGAACAAGCGGGCCGTGGTCCTGAGTAAGTGTTCACTGACACTTCACACACACATACACCATCACATATAAACAGATAATAACCATTTGAAAGAAAGGAGAGAAAGAAAAATTAAAATGTAATTAACACAGAGCAGTATTTGAATTACTTGTAATTAAAATACACATACCTACGTGTTTGGTAAGTATTTGTATTTCAATTACATCTTAAAAAAATATTTGTAATTGGTATTTTAAATACCTGACGATACTTAAGGCTTCAAATACATCATCATCTGCCTAGCCTTTTCCCAACCAAATTGGGTTCGGCTCCCAGTCAAACCGGATTCAGGCTGAACCTGTATTTTACGTAGAGCGGCTGCCTACCAGACCTCCACAACCCATTAACTGGGTAACACGCAAAGACTACAATAGTATACTGGCTATAGACAGGCAACTCTACCTTATTTTTTAATATTAGGAAGTGGTCGAACTCAGCGCCATCTAGTTTTTAGTTAAGGGAACTAATTTATATAAATAAATGTATAGGTTGGTAGGTATATAGCTGCTGTCTGATCCTTTATGATATTAGGTAGAGAGATGAGTGTATCCGCTATATACTACAAACATACGTACTACACAAAGGAATAAAAACCACATAATTGAATATTAAACCATTTTATTTAGAAAAACATCACACATTTACAATTAAATTTTATGTTCGCCTTTTTCGTCCCTTATGATTAGGGTAGTGCCGATTAGCTTTTTCTTTCATTGAATCGTTAATATCCCAAAAGGTTATTTTTCCAGTGAGAACATTATTGATATCTTTGCACCAGTTGTTTACAACAACAACACACACAACTCGAACGTACGAACGAATTGTAACGCGGCTCAACATCATGGAGAAACGAAAGCTCAACTCAACCTACAGATGCACTAGCGAAACAACAAAAACTGTATTGCAAAATGAAAATAAATGTGCACGAGTAGTTACACTCTCACGCAGCCATTTGCAATTCAAGTGTGGCCACTCAGAAACAAACTTTTGCACGTTTAAATATCAAAATATAACTTCTTTACTATTAAAGCTCATAATAAAAACCTAATTCATACATTCTATTATTTTTATATAAGAAGATCATGAAATTATATTAATTTTCTTGATTAATGTTATAAAGTAACTCCCAGAAAAAAAAAATATATTTAACCGTAGCAACACCGCAATTTGTTTCCCTTAACTAAAAACTAGATGGCGCTGTTTTCAATAAAAAAATGGAATTTTAATTTTGTTCTAAGTTGCCATAGCATGGTAACACGGTACTTCTTGGCAAGACTGGAGTCAGATTTTTCTGGCTTCTGACAATCCGTAACGACTGCCAAAGATCTACAAATGACAGGCTTCAAATACATTTGAACATAAAAACACTCAGCAAACTTATAATGGGTGCGTTCTGCAGAAAACAGCGCTCGATAGTTTTCCTACGCCAAAAGGCTAACCTTACTAACACCTGACTGTATTTTGTAATTAGTTTGTATTTTAAACAAAAATATTTAAAATACTGAATTTTATATTTCAAATACACGACTTAAAAGTATTTCGTATTTAAATACATGCGAGATAGTATTTTAATTAAAGCAAAGCTTGTATTTCGCGCTGCTCTGCACGCACCGTACATAGACACAACAAAAATGGTAGGTATGCCAAAAACTAAGTGTCTTACGCACGACTGTACTATAAAGGTCCAGATATATAAGTATATCGATATGTCAGACAGACTGATGCTGTCTGACGCTAGTTTTCTAATGACCCTTCTAAAGGACGAGTTGCTGTTAACCTTTTCACCGCCAGCGTACACAGAACGCGATGCCTCGCCTAGCGCCAAGCTATACACGTATAACGAAATATATAGTAAACAGTAGTGATGAGGGTAGCGTCATATCGATGAATGAAAATTATACACGTTAAGTTATGTTTTATTTATAATTTTACGGATATAAATAAAAACTGATTAACTATTTCCATATTTATTTTATTTCACAGTATCAATATTAAGAAAAAACAATATAAATTATAAGTATCAAAGAAACAAATACGTAACTCAATTAGAGCCATAAGAAATGAGGTACATCTCTAATTGTTTCATGACGTCATTCTTTGACTTCATTTCAAGTCCTTGGCGCTCAGAACAAGTTAAATTCAATTCTGATTAGGGATGTGGTCGCGCTGGTAAAAGGACAGTTATTCATTCATTCTCCAAGCATCGCTTAAATACCATATAGCAATAAAAGCCTGGCCTGGCGCGATCAGGCATGTGAGAAAGCGGGCCGTAGGACAACAGCAAAATACCTACACACACACACACACCATGTGATGGTGTGTGTGTACAACAGCACAAGATAACTGAGCTATTATTTTTTATTTTCCATTCAGAATTGAATCTCACAAATAGGTACAATGTTTTATTGAATAAACGTTATTATTATTATCAAGTTGGACATACCTCAGAATCATCGTCTTCTAGTCCAACATTCTCCACAAAATACTCCGAGTCCGATTCCACACCTTGTAGAATGCTTAAAAGCTCATCCGTATCCAGTTCTTCGTTCATGTCAATAACTTACTTATTTCTTTACTTATTAATAACGAAGCAATAAAAAGTGCAACAAATATTGGTGCAGACTGCACTATGACAAATTGACCTTGACAGCCATACGTTTATGACGTCACAGAACGTCTTCTATAATAGTCCGTGGCGCCCGCAGCACTCACAACTATAGACTTATAGCTGACAACCAATTATTTTGTAGAGATGGGAATATAATTATCGATAAGGATTGCCAACAACTATTTAATTCCGGTTCGGCACCTATCCGACGGTCGAAATTCGTCCATTATCCCTTTGTTATAAAGTAGTTATCTAAATTCATATTTAACTGACTTCAAATTGTTTTCGATAATATATTTCAACGGGTGAAATCAAACAGTGTTAACTTTCGCGTCACATCACTGGCCGACTATATATAAAGTCCTTGGCGTTCTGGGGATATTAAAAATGTTCGGAGTTTTTGTTTTTGCCAATTTTAAGAATAGCTTCACGTTCTAACACGTTCAAGTAACTTGATTAAACAGGCTGGTTTGATCTAGGAAGTTGGTGGGGTGAAACTGTCGTGCCTCGGAAAGTACGTCAAGCCGTTGGTCCTGCGCCTGATCTTGCCCCGGCAGTGACGTATTGCCGTTCCATCGAACTATGAGAGTAGTAAAGGACACCTGTGTATGCGAATTGCATACTATAAAATTGCTAATTTATGTTGAGATTTGCCACCGTGATCAAAATCCAGTCGTGGGATTATTATTATGACCCTCCCGTTTAGCAGTAGAACTTCCGACCAAAACAAAGAGATAGTAAATGTATACAATATTGACAAGAACATCCAGTTTGATCGATTTTCATGTGGTGCAACTGCTCTATTCCACCACGACTTCGTACAGAAATCCCGTGCTCGGAGGCGTTCTCCCTGGTAGCGACGCTGGGCGAGCCTGTGGTGATCCGCGTGTGGAACATCGCAGGGCTGCCCGTGGACGCCTACTCCATCGAGAACGGCATCATCGTCGAGAAGTCGCGGCGGTGGGCGCTCATGATCGATCCGCAAGGTAAGACTATTCCACCACGACTTCGTACTGCTTCCTGATAGCGATGCTGAGCGAGCCGGTGGTGATGCGCGACCCTGCAACACACAAGGCATTTGAAGGAACACGGGTGAGTTTTACGGCCGCTTTCTATAACATATCTCAATCCCAATCTTGATCCCGATCCTTGTCTGTAACCAATCAACGGCCGAGTTTGTGTCCTTCACCACACAATCCACACCTTTGATTGGTTACAGACAAGGATCGGGATCAAGATTGGGATTGAGATATGTTATAGAAAGCGGCCGTTAGTTAGTAACGGTCTGACAATCTCCCTCTCGCTCCGCCCAGAGCAGGAAAAGTCATTTAATGATTTCCCATTTATAAAAAAAGGTATGAAGATAGTTGATAGTTCTGTTATCAGTCTTTATCATTCCAAATACAAGCCTCTCTATAGGAGATAAGGAGTCGGCATAATCCACCAGTTAAGCAGGTGGCGGTTGCGGTAGGTGGATTTGTATTATGTCTTAGAAATGTTGGTTCCTTTTATTACTTTAGTGTTTTGAAAGAATTTGCAATTAAATAAACCATACATTGTAAAGTGTGTGGAAACGACTACCGACTGATTTTTTCCATGCACTTAAAAGAAAATTTAAAAAAAAATGTTTTCATTATTCTTTTTGCCTAATCCAGAACAAGCCAATAAATGGGTGAAGAACATGGAGAGAGAGAACCAGCTGAAAGTTATCAAGCTGACAGATGCAAACTACGCGCGAGTGCTGGAAAACGCCATCCAGCTGGGCCTGCCCGTGATCCTGGAGAACATCCGCGAGCAGCTGGACGCTCTGCTCGAGCCCGTGCTGCTCCGCAACGTGTACAGGTGACTCATCATCATCGGCGTCTCGTCTAAACGATTACAGCTGATCACCAGTTCTGGCCTGTACGAGCCTCGAAAATACCCGCCTACCTTGTGAATCTCAGCAGCTACGTGGAAGTTCACCAGGAACAAACAACTGAAGGTCTCTTTGCTTCAGTATGTGCAGGCGCACAGTATGAAAAAAACCGTACTGCTATTCTGTTACAATCACAACGTGATAACTTAGGCGTAAGTGTGTGAGTGAAATGAGCTGTTATTCCAATAAGTGCTAGGGATTGACAGCTCACTCCACCTACAGAATCGACCGGATGATCATCAACCTGGCTCTCTTTACATGTAAGGTGTTAATATGAATATGTGTGACATGCCTTAGGTCGGGCGGCGTGGACTGCCTGCGCTTCGGCGACAGCATCCTGGAGTACAACCATAACTTCCGCTTCTACATCACCACGCGCCTCTCCAACCCGCACTACCTGCCTGAAGTGGCCGTCAAGGTCAGCGCTCTCATACTCCTGCTTTTATTTATTAACTAGCTGTTGTTCGCGACCACGTCAGCGTCTGTTCACAATTTCATGGGTGTTATATTTTTTTGTGCAAATCCCTAATCTTTTTTTAGAATAAAGAGGTACCCTTTTTTATGGATGGGAAATCATCAAATGACTCCTTACGCTCTGGGTGGAGAGGGAGGGAGTTTCAGACTCTTACTGACTGACTTTTACCGTCCAAAATTTCCAAGAATATTTGTTGGGGTAGAGCTGTCGTATCACTTCAACAATAAGTGTTCTTAACAAAGACCGTATCTCCTTTAAAGTATTAATTCCTATGGAGGTATGCGGTACAGAGAGTAAAGTCCCGCATACCTCCATTAAAAAGGGAGGATCCTCCGACCAAACGGTTGTTGTGTCCGGTGGACAACTGCCCGTTGGTTGAAATTCTAACTGCTGTACATGTTCAAATCGCACGGAAAACTCTGATACCGCGATGCAGGATTTTGTTCAGTTGGTTCGCATCTAGCGAGATAGATGGCGTTGCGATGTAGATTTTGTTACGTTGGTTTTTTTGTGGCGACATTGATACTGCTACAATAGGGAATATGCATGAAAAAAAAAATTAATTATCCACACAGTTTATCCAAAAATATATTACAAACAGTGCCACACCTGCCAACAAACTGTTTTGCAGTTTGGCAGAGGTAACAGTTTGCAATGTAAAATGTATTTAAGTGAATAAACACTTTTATTATTATTATTTATTATTATTATTAAACAAACATGAACGTGAAACGTCCCTCTCGTGAAAACGCTGTTTTCTATGGCAGCTATATAGGTGTCATGGTATTTGACGTCACAGTTCGTATCGGACTTCTCTTTCTAAGTGTCAACTTCGAAGCTGTTTAACTTCATCGCCGATGAAGGTATTTTACAGCTAATAAGTATTTCATTTTGCAAATAAAAAACATGCATGCATATTTCCTATACCCATTGCTGGTCGGGTCGTCCTAAGGCCGAAGTGTCGAGGTCGAGTTGTCTTAGGAGCGAGTTACTCGGGTCGAGTTGCCCTATAGTCGAGTCAGTGTTACAGGTCGAGCTGTCGTTACATCTCATTCAAAGATACACCTCCCGTGTTCCAGGTGACACTGCTGAACTTCATGATCACCCCGCAAGGGCTGCAAGACCAGCTGCTGGGCATCGTGGTGGCGCAGGACAGGCCCGAGCTGGAGCTCAAGAAGAACCAGCTGATCGTGGAGGGCGCGCACAACAAGAGGACGCTCAAGGAGATCGAGGATCAGATCCTCGAGGTAAAGCTGTATATTATTACGTATACTAGTTTTTGCCTGCTACTTCGGTCGTGTTCTTAGGTATTTGATTTTAGCTGAAAAAGGAGCATGTAACCACCACCGGGGTGATGGTTAAATGCTCCTTTTTCTTTAGTTCATAAAAATCGGTTCATTTTCATATTTATAATGTTAGTTAAGATAGGATTTAACACCTTAAATTATTATCATCACAGGGAGGGATATCTCAATACGGTATACTTGAGTTAGGGCTAATTTTTCAGCACGAAATTTGGCCGTTTCGTTTTCTTAACTTTGTTCTAATACTTGTTTTGTTGGTTGAAAAAACAGTCCTCCGCGAGGTTCTGGGGAACCTATTAGCTGTTGATGATGATGCGCCATTACGCCATAGATAATAGTATATAGGTAGGCAGTAATGAAGCTTGTCCGAGTCTATTCCATAGTCATCTACGGCTACTTACTATAAACTGCTCAAACTATCCTCCCCCCAGGTCCTATCATCCGCCGGCAACATCTTAGAAGACGAGTCAGCGAACCAGATCCTGTCCTCATCCAAGGTGCTGTCCATCGAGATCGAAGCCAAGCAGGCGGCCGCCGCCATCACCGAGGCGGAGATCGACCAGGCCCGGCTGCTGTACGTGCCCGTGTCCAAGCACAGTTCTGTGCTGTTCTTTTGTATCTCCGATCTGGCGAATATTGATCCGATGTACCAGTATTCTTTGGTTTGGTAAGTAAATAGAAATTATGTAAAACATCCTATAATATACCTTGCTATACTAAAAATAGAGTTTTAAAACGTGTGAATCGGGTGGCACACCGGTGTACCAGCGGCGCTTGATCGGTTAAGTTTTAAACAGGAATTAAGATGGCTATAAAACTAAGAAATATCAGGAGAAGACCAAAAAAACTATGAACTTTGTAAAGCTAATATTTCAGGATATGTATAGAAAGGGGTTTTTTTTATTAGTCATGGGTTTGCTCTTGACTCTAGTCAATGTCAGAGATGACAGACACAAAGTCTACGATGGAGCGAGCTTACCCAGAAGGAGCCTGTTTACTTCTGAGACGAGAAAGATAAGCATGCAAGAATAAGGGTTGTGTTGCCCAAATAAAAAGGGGATATTGAGCTTGATCGAGGGCCGAATTCGATTCCCAAACGTAACTTAAGTCTTCATAATATTCTTCTAATCGATAATACTCAAATCCTTTCCAATTGACGTTATTTTCACAAACAAACATCAATTTTATACTTTTATAGATCAAGTTGATTCCGAAATGACTAATACTAGTGATAAAAGTCAAAAAAAAACTTAAGGATAGCCAAACTGAAGTAGTAGTGGGCAGGGCATTAGATGGTCGATGGGGCCGAAAAGTTATGGAGTGGCGACCACGTACCGGAAGACACAGCGTTGGAAAGCCTTCCACTAAGTGGACCAATGACCTGGCGAGGGTCGCTGGTAGTCGATGGATGCGAGACGCACAGGACCAGTTGTTGTGATGACACTGGGGGAGGCCTATGTCCAGCAGTGGACGTCTTTCGGTCGACATGATGATGATGACTGGAAACTACAGTGTAGACGAAGAATTACTCAGAAAGTGAATAATTTAAAGCCTTCAAAAGAAACTCTTTTTAAATATTCCCAGGTTTATAAACCTATACAACCAAGCGATCCTGAACTCCCCTAAGAGCGAAATCCTGGACGAGCGGCTCGAGGGGCTGAACGCCTACTTCACGAAGAGCATCTACGACAACGTTTGCCGCAGCCTCTTCGAGAAGGACAAGCTCATCTTCTCGCTCGTTCTCACGCTCGGCATCCTCAGAGCTAAGGTAACGGAGAAAAGATTTTTTTTAAGTAGGTACAAGTCTTTTATAGTTATTTATGCAACTGTTGTATAAGAAGGGGTCTTAAAATACGAATGTGAGAATGTGGCTGTTTGGTGATTCCTTTGCTTTTCGATCCCATTTCAAATAAAGCGAAGGAGTTGCGTAATTAAATTTAGTACAACATTATAACACTCGTTTGGATGATATTATGGTTACTTTGACACTAGGTGTTTTAATGTTGGCAATAAGCTAACTGTTTCAGAAACTTTTATAAAGGATTTATAGCATGGAAGTAAATAAAATACTTTACAACTACGTATTTACACCTGAGTAAACCTTACAGTATGGCGTCAAAATATTCCTCCGCATCACTATTGCAAAGATAATTAGATTTCCTCATAGAAGTAACAAGTAGATAAGAGTAGTTTATACAGTAACCGCTGCCGCGTTAGTCTCGTGCTAGCGAATATGAATCCTGATGATTGAGTCCTATGAACGGTCTGAGGGCCTAGTGCCGGTTGCGTGAACGTACTACAATTTCGCTGATGATCGTAAGGAAAATAATATCATCAAACATAAATTAGGCGCCGTGAATGTTGCTCTTCAAATATTTTGGGTTCGATTTCGAGCAATAAGTCTAAAGTAATAACGATCTACGCGATCGATCGTGCTCAAATTAACTTAAAAACTACGAACATGTGAAGTTGTTTTTATCTCACGAATGCGGGGGAGCCATAGTTGTGTAGGTGAAATGTACGTGCACATTGTCTTAGTGTGCGTAAGTTTGGGAGCGACTGACACTGAGCGCTGTACGCACGTATGGACTTAGCATTGGTTTAATGAAGTGTAGCAACAACCATAGAGAAGACGACATTTGAAATTAATCTTCAAAACTTCTTCAGGGAATAAGGGCATGATGTTTTATGAATACCTGTAACTGCAGTTTTTTTGGATATCCCAGGGAAACTTGGACGAGGAGCTGCTGACGTTCCTGCTGACCGGCGGCGTGGCGCTGGACAACCCGTACGACAACCCCGCCGCCGGCTGGCTCACGGAGAAGGCCTGGTCCGAGATCGTGCGCAGCAGCTTACTCAGCCAGTTCGTAACTTGAATATACTCCACCAAGCTTCAGCCCCATAGGGAACGTGCAAGGCGTATGCTATGAGCATGCCATTTAGTGTTGCAAATACGAAAGTTTTACGTTAAAAATACTTGATATTGACATTTCTGTACTGCCACGTATAGTTTCTGCGCGTTCCCTATTATGTTGAGGTCGGCTTCTAGTCCAAGGTTGCAGAACAATATCAGTATCTACATAGAGTGAAAGCCTGTTCACATCACAATTTAACTTTTAAAAGCTACTTTTTGTGAAATATGATACTTCTTTAAAATCCATCTATTGGCGATAAGGCCGCCCATTATGTCACCCTATGTAATGTTCCTTCGTCTATCTTTTCTGTAACTTATATGGTGTACATAACAAAGAGTATTCATTTCTACATACTTCTTGGTAAGACTGGTTGCCCGATTTTCGCCGACTTTCAAAGATCCTAAAATAACAGACAGACAATGCTTCCGAGAGGTACCAATATGTAAAGGTTTGCCCTGACCGAGCAAGGCAAGCGTCGTTTAACCTTGAATATCGAAATACGTACCTACGTATCAAATGCGTCTTCTTATCAGGTTGAAAGGCTTCCGTGAGCACTTCGAGGAGAACACGGACCAGTGGAAGGCGTTCTACGACCTGTCGGCGCCGCATGAGAACCCCGTGCCTGAGCCCTTCGATAAAGTCGAGGGCATCGCCAAGCTCATCATACTTAGGTAAGAAGGAATATGTGCACTGTTTGTAACAGGGTAAACAGCGGTGCCCAAGAGCCCCGTTGCCAAAATCCCCATGCCCATCAAGGTGGTGAGTATCGCCAATACTCAGGAAAACTAGAAATTATAATTCTGGTAAGTAGTTTTGTCCGTTTCCTGATAGCTACAACCTGGGAGTCTGTAAGTCAAGAGTGAATAGGTTATTTCTAGGCAAGCGTGCTCCATCTTTGACCACATCGTCGCTTACGATCAGGCGAGATAGTGGTTAAACGCGTGCCTATCAAGAGAAAAACTTGCGCTGTTTGATACGGACTCAATTAAGATTGTGATAGACGCAGCATTGTTAGGCCATCCAGGCCTAACAATGCTGCGTCTGACTTGTGCTGTGTTTAAGTGAGGTAAAAATCACACACTCTCTGGCCTTCTCCCCAAGTCCTGGCGCCTTACGAAGTTTTCCCATCGACAGCAAAAAACAAAGCTTGGATGACCTGATGAAGGTTTTGGCCTTTGGAAGGCCTTTTTTTTGCAGTGGATTTTTTTCGGCTGAAATGATGATGATGCTAGTCTTCTGCAATTCTATGCCCTTTAGGATCTTCCTTAATTCACGTGCTATATCTTGGAACAGAAAGGTTCCGTCTTTTGATCGCTTGGAGAGGCCTATTTGGATACCTATAGATGTTTATACCTACGATATTCTCCTGTGGCACTCACCAAGAAAAAATGTGGCTCTCAATCAATGAAAGATGTTTAGTTATTATCCTACAGACGAAGTTTACGTTGCTATTGGCATACTAATAAAACAAATTAATATCTTATCCAGATGCATCCGTCCCGACAAGCTCATCCCTCTGGTGCAAGCGTACGTGGTGGGCGAGATGGGCCGGCCGTACATCGAGCCGCCGCCCTTCGACCTGGACAAGTCGTACAACGACAGCAACTGCTGCTCGCCGCTCATCTTCATCCTGTCTCCTGGCTCCGACCCCATGTCGGGGCTGGTCAAGTACGTGACGGAGAAGAAGGTCGTCAGCTTCGAGACTATCTCGCTGGGGCAGGGGCAGGTGAGCTGTTGTGTACTCTGTTCTTCAAATCTACTAGAGAGATGGCATAAGAGACCGGACGGCATGTCGTTATTTCCATGGAAGATAGGTAGGCCATTAGTGTGGGATGCTACTTGTATCGATACTCTTGAGCCATCCTATCTTCCTAGCTCTTCGTGCTGTGCTGGTGCTGCCGCTGCGGAGAACCTCAAGCGTCGGAAATATAACAACTTCGTTAGTAGTTATATTTTCGAGCCGTATGGTGTTGAAACTCTCGGGTCGTGGGGTCCGAGTGCTCATAATTTGTTTAAAGATCTCTCAAGACGCTTAGTTGACACGCGTGACCCAAGGGCTGGCTTTTTACCTTGGACAAAGGATAAGCATTGCCATACAACGTGGCCATATTTTAGGGTTAACTTAGTTACGATTTTTTATTTTTTAGCGTATATAGTTAGTTAAGTATGTATTAATTAAAACAACTGTTAATATATATTCAGCAACTAGAGAGAATAAATAAATATGCATCTGGCTGCCTCCTGTAATACCCGAAGGGGCATAGATCTACTTACACCATGCTGCCATGTCGCCAGTTATGTTAAATTACCATAGAATAGTGGGTTAAAGGTTGGAAAGGAGAAAGGGGCCTTTGGGCAGTGGGATATAAATTAGGCTAAAAAAAATATGGCGCGAGCCTATCCCGCCCATCAACAGGGAACAAATCCAGACTTCGGGCTAATTAACTTCTCTTTCTTAATCATGTCATTGAATTCCTAAATCTCCAAAAATACCGTTTGATATGCTTAACAGTGCCTCGTAATACTACCTGTACTCATCATCATCATCATATCAGCCGAAAGACGTCCACTGCTGGACATAGGCCTCCCCCAAGCGTCGCCACAACAACCGGTCCTGTGCGTCTACGCAAGGAAACTCCGAGCATTGCCCTCTCCATTGCCCTTTGGGTGACTTTAAGCCTTCTGATGAGGCCCATTGTGAGCGACCACGTTTCGAGTCCATAGGTCATCACTGGCAACACGCACTGGTCATAGACTTTCGTCTTGAGACACTGTGGTATGTGAGACGAGAACATATCGCGCAACTTCCCGAACGCCGCCCAGCCGAGTCGGATTCGACGGTTGACCTCCTTCTCGAAGTTAGCCCTACCTAGCTGGATCGTTTGTCCCAGGTAGACGTACTCATCAACTTCGAGTGCAGAGCCTCCAATCTTGATAGGAGTGGGTGCTACATGGGTATTTACCATGATCTTGGTTTTGTCCATGTTCATTTTAAGACCCACTCTTTCGGAAGCTCTACTGAGGTCATCGAGCATTGTACTGAGGTCATCGAGCATTGTACTGAGGTCCTCCGTGGTCTCAGCCATGACGACTATATCGTCGGCAAATCGAAGATGAGTGATGTACTCGCCATTTACATTAATGCCTAGCCTTTTCCAGTCCAAAACCTTGAAGACGTCCTCCATTGCGGCCGTGAACAGTTTCGGAGAAATTACGTCTCCCTGCCTCACACCCCGCTGCAGGAGGATAGGTTCTGATGTCTGATCCTGAAGTCGGACTGACATGGTGGCGTTTTCATACAAACACTTCAGCACCTCGATGTACCGATAGTCGATCTGGCACCGTTGGAGAGACTGCAGCACAGCCCAAGTCTCGATCGAGTCGAAGGCTTTCTCGTAGTCCACAAACGCTAAGCAGAGGGGCAGATTATACTCTTCGGTCTTCTGTATAACCTGCCGCAGCGTGTGTATGTGGTCTACGGTGCTGAAGCCTTTTCGGAATCCGGCTTGTTCGGGAGGCTGGAAGTCGTCAAACCTGCGTGCGAGACGGTTTGTGATGACTCTGGAAAACAGCTTGTAGACATGGCTCAGAAGTGAGATGGGCCTGTAATCCTTAAGCAGGGCATTGTCGCCCTTTTTAAAGAAGAGTACCACCACACCTCTGCTCCACGCTTGTGGCGTTTTCCCCTCGAGTATGACGAAATCGAACAGTTTCTGAAGGGCCTTAAGGACTGGTTTTCCACCCGCCTTCAGGAGTTCGGCCGTAATTCCGTCCTCACCCGACGCCTTGTTGTTCTTAAGCTGCTTCAGAGCCATCCTAATCTCATACAGGCTGACGTCCGGGATGTCTTCTGTATAATGTATAATGCTCAATCTAGCTCTTGGGTCGTTCGCTAGATTTGCTGCGGGTTTGGTCATTGACGTGTATAACTGTCCATAGAATGTCTCGATCTCCCTCAGAAGCTCCGATTTGGCGGATATGGTTCTGCCATCGTTCGTCTTCAGTTTTGTGAGCTGGTTCTGCCCAATAGACAAATCTCTTGCAAAGACCTTGGAGCCCTTATTCCGCTCTATCGCGTCTTTAATCTTTTCAGTATTAAAGCGGCGGAGGTCGCTTTTCAAGGACTTGGAGATCCGTCTATTGAGCTGCCGGTACTTGCACGCATCGTCTGAAGACTGCAGAAGCCTCTCCTTCATGAGCTTGAGAGTTGGATCAGCCTATACTACGTGAAGAAATATATTATAGAATAAAATTTACTCTGAAGGGGTCATTGTACTCATCATTATAAACAACTTTGACTGTGGGACCAAACCACAAATCGCGAAAAAAAAATCTGATGTTCAGTTAGCACATTTTGTCGAGTTATACGCAGTCGATTTTATTTTGCGATTTCAGTGTTGGTCCCATAGTGAACATTGTTCATAATGATGAGTACACTGAGCTACCTATTGCATTTAGTCAAAGCATTTATTTCAAATAAACCATTCACAGGTACTTTTGAATTGTCAAAGTCAGATAGTCAAAAAGTCAATGAGTCAAAAAAACATGAAGCTGATTCTGTTACACGTTGTATTCAATAGGCAAACCATTTACAGCCACTTTCTTTCAGTCAGTCAATAACATGAACCTACCTGCACGATCCAAAGCGTAGATCTCTATGGAAAAGAACACGCAAGAAACTCCACAGACACTATATCACTACCTAAATAGTTACTAAATAATGGTTACATGTTGAATGATTAATGCAATCAACTTCATCTATTCCTATTCATAATTCCCAGGGACCAATAGCCGCCAACATGATAAGCCAGGCCATCATCACAGGCGGCTGGGTGGTGCTGCAGAACTGCCACGTGATGGATTCGTGGATGGGCGAGCTGGAGCGCATCTGCGCCGAGGTCATCATCCCGCAGGTCACGCACCCCAACTTCCGCTGCTGGCTCACCAGCTACCCCAGCAAGGCGTTCCCGGTCACTGTGCTGCAGAATGGTAGGTGGATGCTGGGGATGTAATTCTGGTATGGTTAGCTACCTATTGTCAGTCTCAGTAGAGCTTTATTCTGATCTAGATGAAATTATCTGCAAAAACTCTTCCAGGACATGTTGTCTCTACAGCAAAATGTGTTTAATTGGGAAGTGGTTATGCCATAGTATATATATTATAGTAGTGGGTTATTATGAAAAAAAAAAGAAATGAATTCTCCAAGAGAGTTTCAGTCCAAATTCCAATTGTGTGAATCCAACGCTGAACTTTTCACACCGGTGAACAGTCTGCTTAACAAGTAATTTCTATTTAGTTTAATTCTTCCCAGGTGTTAAAATGACAAACGAAGCCCCAAAGGGGTTGAAGAACAACATCTTCCGCTCGTACATCTCAGACCCTATCTGCGACCCCGAGTTCTACATCTCATGCCCGCGCACGGAGGACTGGCGCCGCCTGCTGTTCGCGCTGTGCTTCTTCCACGCCATCGTGCAGGAGCGCCGGGCCTTCGGTCCGCTGGGCTGGAACATCCAGTACGAATTCAACGAGAGCGACCTGCGCATCTGTGTCATGCAGCTGCAGGTAAGGTCATAGTGTCATCCATTCCCATACATTTTGTCGTCAGCGTCAGCGTTTAACGCTGCAGAAACGTTGTTTTTGTCTAGGCCCTCAGGTGACTGTAAGTAATCCGTCCATCTGGCCGTTCAACTGAAGAATGTTGCGATAGTATATACGTGTACTAAACTGGACACCGCATGCGCCAAACGTAAGATAAGGTCGGACGCCCCCAGGCTAGGTAGTGCGACGATTGTAACAGTGGTTAGTAGCACTGGTAGCAGCTAGATGCGAGTGGCCGAGAACACCGAAATTAACGGTAGCGAGAAGCTGTGTTAGATGATAAACAAACATGACTGATCACCAGATGTTCCTGACGGACTATGCGGAGACGCCATTCGACGCGCTCAACTACCTCGCGGGCGAGTGCAACTACGGAGGGAGAGTCACTGATGACAAGGACAGGAGACTCATTCTGTCTCTACTCTCTATCTTCTACAACGACCAAGTCACCACAACGCCCGAGTAAGACATTTAGATGTAATAACTCAATCAAAATGGCGAATGATTTGTAGAATAAAATTGGTTAGGACTAACAACTAAAATGTCGACGCTTTACAAACAAACAGGGTTTGAAAACAATAACTATATATAACTCAATAATAAATGAGCAACCTTTGTTTACACGTTTGGGATAAGTCAAACGTGTAAACAAAGGTTAAAAACAAATATCGTATAGATCCACCATCACCATCGACGACTACAGCATGCCGCCGTCCATGGAGTACAACTCCGTGCTGGAGCACATCCGTGCACTGCCCATGATCGTTGTATAATGTCGCCCCCGCTCCCGCTCCCCAGCTACTCGTTCTCCCCGAGCGGCGATTACCGCATGCCGCCGTCCATGGAGTACAACTCCGTGCTGGAGCACATCCGTGCACTGCCCATGATCGTTGTATAATGTCGCCCCCGCTCCCGCTCCCCAGCTACTCGTTCTCCCCGAGCGGCGACTACCGCATGCCGCCGTCCATGGAGTACAACTCCGTGCTGGAGCACATCCGTGCACTGCCCATGATCGTTGTATAATGTCGCCCCCGCTCCCGCTCCCCAGCTACTCGTTCTCCCCGAGCGGCGACTACCGCATGCCGCCGTCCATGGAGTACAACTCCGTGCTGGAGCACATCCGTGCACTGCCCATAATCGTTGTATAATGTCGCCCCCGCTCCCGCTCCCCAGCTACTCGTTCTCCCCGAGCGGCGATTACCGCATGCCGCCGTCCATGGAGTACAACTCCGTGCTGGAGCACATCCGTGCACTGCCCATGATCGTTGTATAATGTCGCCCCCGCTCCCGCTCCCCAGCTACTCGTTCTCCCCGAGCGGCGATTACCGCATGCCGCCGTCCATGGAGTACAACTCCGTGCTGGAGCACATCCGTGCACTGCCCATGATCGTTGTATAATGTCGCCCCCGCTCCCGCTCCCCAGCTACTCGTTCTCCCCGAGCGGCGACTACCGCATGCCGCCGTCCATGGAGTACAACTCCGTGCTGGAGCACATCCGCGCGCTGTCCATGATCGTTGTATAATGTCGCCCCCGCTCCCGTTCCCCAGCTACTCGTTCTCCCCGAGCGGCGACTACCGCATGCCGCCGTCCATGGAGTACAACTCCGTGCTGGAGCACATCCGCGCGCTGCCCATGATCGTTGTATAATGTCGCCCCCGCTCCCGTTCCCCAGCTACTCGTTCTCCCCGAGCGGCGACTACCGCATGCCGCCGTCCATGGAGTACAACTCCGTGCTGGAGCACATCCGCGCGCTGTCCATGATCGTTGTATAATGTCGCCCCCGCTCCCGTTCCCCAGCTACTCGTTCTCCCCGAGCGGCGACTACCGCATGCCGCCGTCCATGGAGTACAACTCCGTGCTGGAGCACATCCGCGCGCTGCCCATGATCGTTGTATAATGTCGCCCCTGCTCCCGCTCCCCAGCTACTCGTTCTCCCCGAGCGGCGACTACCGCATGCCGCCGTCCATGGAGTACAACTCCGTGCTGGAGCACATCCGCGCGCTGCCCATGATCGTTGTATAATGTCGCCCCCGCTCCTGTTCCCCAGCTACTCGTTCTACCCGAGCGGCGACTACCGCATGCCGCCGTCGATGGAGTACAACTCCGTGCTGGAGCACATCCGCGCGCTGCCCATGATCGTTGTATAATGTCGCCCCCGCTCCCGCTCCCCAGCTACTCGTTCTCCCCGAGCGGCGATTACCGCATGCCGCCGTCGATGGAGTACAACTCCCTGCTGGAGCACATCCGTGCACTGCCCATGATCGTTGTATAATGTCGCCCCCGCTCCCGCTCCCCAGCTACTCGTTCTCCCCGAGCGGCGACTACCGCATGCCGCCGTCCATGTAGTACAACTCCGTGCTGGAGCACATCCGTGCACTGCCCATGATCGTTGTATAATGTCGCCCCCGCTCCCGCTCCCCAGCTACTCGTTCTCCCCGAGCGGCGACTACCGCATGCCGCCGTCCATGGAGTACAACTCCGTGCTGGAGCACATCCGTGCACTGCCCATGATCGTTGTATAATGTCGCCCCCGCTCCCGCTCCCCAGCTACTCGTTCTCCCCGAGCGGCGACTACCGCAAGCCGCCGTCCATGGAGTACAGCTCCGTGCTGGAGCACATCCGTGCACTGCCCATGATCGTTGTATAATGTCGCCCCCGCTCCCGCTCCCCAGCTACTCGTTCTCCCCGAGCGGCGACTACCGCATGCCGCCGTCCATAGAGTACAACTCCGTGCTGGAGCACATCCGTGCACTGCCCATGATCGTTGTATAATGTCGCCCCCGCTCCCGCTCCCCAGCTACTCGTTCTCCCCGAGCGGCGACTACCGCATGCCGCCGTCCATGGAGTACAACTCGGTGCTGGAGCACATCCGCGCGCTGCCCATGATCGTTGTATAATGTCGCCTCCGCTCCCGCTCCCCAGCTACTCGTTCTCCCCGAGTGGCGACTACCGCATGCCGCCGTCCATGGAGTACAACTCCGTGCTGGAGCACATCCGTGCACTGCCCATGATCGTTGTATAATGTCGCCCCCGCTCCCGTTCCCTAGCTACTCGTTCTCCCCGAGCGGCGACTACCGCATGCCGCCGTCCATGGAGTACAACTCCGTGCTGGAGCACATCCGCGCGCTGCCCATGATCGTTGTATAATGTCGCCCCTGCTCCCGTTCCCCAGCTACTCGTTCTCCCCGAGCGGCGACTACCGCATGCCTCCGTCCATGGAGTACAACTCCGTGCTGGAGCACATCCGCGCGCTGCCCATGATCGTTGTATAATGTCGCCCCCGCTCCCGCTCCCCAGCTACTCGTTCTCCCCGAGCGGCGACTACCGCATGCCGCCGTCCATGGAGTACAACTCCGTGCTGGAGCACATCCGTGCACTGCCCATGATTGTTGTATAATGCCGCCCCCGCTCCCGCTCCCCAGCTACTCGTTCTCCCCGAGCGGCGACTACCGCATGCCGCCGTCCATGGAGTACAACTCCGTGCTGGAGCACATCCGCGCGCTGCCCATGATCGTTGTATAATGTCGCCCCCGCTCCCGTTCCCCAGCTACTCGTTCTCCCCGAGCGGCGACTACCGCATGCCGCCGTCCATGGAGTACAACTCCGTGCTGGAGCACATCCGCGCGCTGTCCATGATCGTTGTATAATGTCGCCCCCGCTCCCGTTCCCCAGCTACTCGTTCTCCCCGAGCGGCGACTACCGCATGCCGCCGTCCATGGAGTACAACTCCGTGCTGGAGCACATCCGCGCGCTGCCCATGATCGTTGTATAATGTCGCCCCTGCTCCCGCTCCCCAGCTACTCGTTCTCCCCGAGCGGCGACTACCGCATGCCGCCGTCCATGGAGTACAACTCCGTGCTGGAGCACATCCGCGCGCTGCCCATGATCGTTGTATAATGTCGCCCCCGCTCCTGTTCCCCAGCTACTCGTTCTACCCGAGCGGCGACTACCGCATGCCGCCGTCGATGGAGTACAACTCCGTGCTGGAGCACATCCGCGCGCTGCCCATGATCGTTGTATAATGTCGCCCCCGCTCCCGCTCCCCAGCTACTCGTTCTCCCCGAGCGGCGATTACCGCATGCCGCCGTCGATGGAGTACAACTCCCTGCTGGAGCACATCCGTGCACTGCCCATGATCGTTGTATAATGTCGCCCCCGCTCCCGCTCCCCAGCTACTCGTTCTCCCCGAGCGGCGACTACCGCATGCCGCCGTCCATGTAGTACAACTCCGTGCTGGAGCACATCCGTGCACTGCCCATGATCGTTGTATAATGTCGCCCCCGCTCCCGCTCCCCAGCTACTCGTTCTCCCCGAGCGGCGACTACCGCATGCCGCCGTCCATGGAGTACAACTCCGTGCTGGAGCACATCCGTGCACTGCCCATGATCGTTGTATAATGTCGCCCCCGCTCCCGCTCCCCAGCTACTCGTTCTCCCCGAGCGGCGACTACCGCAAGCCGCCGTCCATGGAGTACAGCTCCGTGCTGGAGCACATCCGTGCACTGCCCATGATCGTTGTATAATGTCGCCCCCGCTCCCGCTCCCCAGCTACTCGTTCTCCCCGAGCGGCGACTACCGCATGCCGCCGTCCATAGAGTACAACTCCGTGCTGGAGCACATCCGTGCACTGCCCATGATCGTTGTATAATGTCGCCCCCGCTCCCGCTCCCCAGCTACTCGTTCTCCCCGAGCGGCGACTACCGCATGCCGCCGTCCATGGAGTACAACTCGGTGCTGGAGCACATCCGCGCGCTGCCCATGATCGTTGTATAATGTCGCCTCCGCTCCCGCTCCCCAGCTACTCGTTCTCCCCGAGTGGCGACTACCGCATGCCGCCGTCCATGGAGTACAACTCCGTGCTGGAGCACATCCGTGCACTGCCCATGATCGTTGTATAATGTCGCCCCCGCTCCCGTTCCCTAGCTACTCGTTCTCCCCGAGCGGCGACTACCGCATGCCGCCGTCCATGGAGTACAACTCCGTGCTGGAGCACATCCGCGCGCTGCCAATGATCGTTGTATAATGTCGCCCCTGCTCCCGTTCCCCAGCTACTCGTTCTCCCCGAGCGGCGACTACCGCATGCCTCCGTCCATGGAGTACAACTCCGTGCTGGAGCACATCCGCGCGCTGCCCATGATCGTTGTATAATGTCGCCCCCGCTCCCGCTCCCCAGCTACTCGTTCTCCCCGAGCGGCGACTACCGCATGCCGCCGTCCATGGAGTACAACTCCGTGCTGGAGCACATCCGTGCACTGCCCATGATTGTTGTATAATGTCGCCCCCGCTCCCGCTCCCCAGCTACTCGTTCTCCCCGAGCGGCGACTACCGCATGCCGCCGTCCATGGAGTACAACTCCGTGCTGGAGCACATTCGTGCACTGCCCATGATCGTTGTATAATGTCGCCCCCGCTCCCGCTCCCCAGCTACTCGTTCTCCCCGAGCGGCGACTACCGCATGCCGCCGTCCATGGAGTACAACTCCGTGCTAGAGCACATCCGCGCGCTGCCCATGATCGTTGTATAATGTCGCCCCCGCTCCCGCTCCCCAGCTACTCGTTCTCCCCGAGCGGCGACTACCGCATGCCGCCGTCCATGGAGTACAACTCCGTGCTGGAGCACATCCGTGCACTGCCCATGATTGTTGTATAATGTCGCCCCCGCTCCCGCTCCCCAGCTACTCGTTCTCCCCGAGCGGCGACTACCGCATGCCGCCGTCCATGGAGTACAACTCCGTGCTGGAGCACATTCGTGCACTGCCCATGATCGTTGTATAATGTCGCCCCCGCTCCCGCTCCCCAGCTACTCGTTCTCCCCGAGCGGCGACTACCGCATGCCGCCGTCCATGGAGTACAACTCCGTGCTGGAGCACATTCGTGCACTGCCCATGATCGTTGTATAATGTCGCCCCCGCTCCCGCTCCCCAGCTACTCGTTCTCCCCGAGCGGCGACTACCGCATGCCGCCGTCCATGGAGTACAACTCCGTGCTAGAGCACATCCGCGCGCTGCCCATGATCGTTGTATAATGTCGCCCCCGCTCCCGCTCCCCAGCTACTAGTTCTCCCCGAGCGGCGACTACCGCATGCCGCCGTCCATGGAGTACAACTCCGTGCTGGAGCACATTCGTGCACTGCCCATGATCGTTGTATAATGTCGCCCCCGCTCCCGCTCCCCAGCTACTCGTTCTCCCCGAGCGGCGACTACCGCATGCCGCCGTCCATGGAGTACAACTCCGTGCTAGAGCACATCCGCGCGCTGCCCATGATCGTTGTATAATGTCGCCCCCGCTCCCGCTCCCCAGCTACTCGTTCTCCCCGAGCGGCGACTACCGCATGCCGCCGTCCATGGAGTACAACTCCGTGCTGGAGCACATCCGCGCGCTGCCCATGATCGCCAAGCCCGAGGTGTTCGGCCTACACGAGAACGCAGACATCACCAAGGATAATAACGAAACGAATGCTGTAAGATTTTTTATCTATTCTCATATTGTAAAGTTTGAATTACGAAATCCCAAAGGAAAGTTATGCCTTATTGACAGGCGTATTATTATTATATGAACTATAATCATTATTATCTTCGTTGTTTCACTTATTTATTAAAAGGCTGTTTGACGTTATTTCCTGATGATCTACTAATCTCTGTTCAGCTACTGTTCGGCACGCTGATCACGCAGACGAACATCGTGGCGGGCGGCGGCGGCGAGGGCGCGGAGGGCGGCGGCGTGGTGGACATGACGCTGGACATCATGGAGCGCCTGCCCAAGCTCTACGACGTCGTCGCCGTGGCCGAGCAGTACCCCGTGCTCTACTACAATAGCATGAACACCGTGCTCAAACAGGTACACTGGGGAAATCTCCTCTAATGTTGGATGTAGGCCTCTCACAAACGTTGTCATATGAAGCCTTTGCTTCCCGCACTCATATTTTCCTGCGACCTCGATGAACTTCTCATCGCCACACCTTATTGACTTTCCGGTATATTTAAAGTGGAAAGATGTAGGCGCACCGCAACTTAAATGTTCCTTCGGTAAAGTTCGTTAGGCAAGTTGCAAAAAGTAAAACGTCACTCAAAAAATGCATACAGAGAAATATAGAACTTCCTGCATTTTTAAGTCGGTTAAGACTCATCTTACCGCCGCTAGCTGCCGGTACAGCTAAAGTCGGTTATAAATACGGGTATTATAAGTAGCTAGGTAAACCACCGGCAAACGTTATATCGGTTACATCCAAAAAAACCGAAGTCAATAAATAAAGTCATCATCATCATATCAGCCAATAGACGTCCACTTGGACATAGGCGCCTCCCCCAATTTGGGGGGGTTTGCCATAATCGCCACGCTTGGCAGGCGGGTTGGCGATCGCAGTGTAGCTGTAGCAATGTACCTACAGAGAATGCTGCTGCCCATTCTCTTGTGAGTCCCATAGTCGCCGCTTACGACACCCACGGGAAGTGATGGGATGGTGCTATTCTTTTACGTCCGTTACCATACGGAACAAATAAAGTGCGACTCATCAAATAAGGAAGGAACAGAATCAGTGTTATGATGATGATTTAGGTAGAAAAATATTGTATTTATTTTCCAAAAGTATCCTCCGATCGGTCACTTGACCCTGGTCGTATATGTACCACTTACTATCCAGATTTATCGTGAGCACCACAACCTCGCCCTCAGGAACTGATCCGCTACAACCGCCTGCTAGCCGTGGTGAAGCGCACCCTGCACGGCGTGCACCTGGCGGCGCAGGGCCTGGCCATCATGAGCGCCGAGCTGGAGGAGTGCAACAACGCCTTCATCAAGGGCATCGTGCCCGGCGTCTGGATGTCCAAGTCTTACCCGTCCATGAAGCCGCTCGGCTCTTATGTCGCTGATTTTCTGTCGCGGTAAGTGTCGAATCTGAACTACAAATATCCAAAATAGCATTTTGTTTTCACCCGTAGAAGCAAATAATTGTAATCTGTAGAACCAAATCGTTTAACTAATTATATGATTAGGTATATCTACCATGAACGGTCCCACTCCTGGGGCAAGGCCTCCCTTCCATGCTTTTCATTATTTCCGGTTCTGTGCCACTTCTTGCCGATTTCTAAGGAAGGCATCCAAGTCATCTCGCCATCTCCTTCGTGGTCTGCCAGGGCACCGTCTTGCGATTTTAGAGCAACTATTTTGTGTTTTACGGACCCACCGAATGCGGTCGCCATGTCCAGCACAGTCTCATTAGTCATTATACAACGTGTAACAGAATAAACGCAATACCTCATAAGTGGTCATTGTACTTATCATTATGAACAACTTTTACTATGGGGCCAACCACGAAAAAAAAATCAGCTGTTCGAGTTATGCGCACATAAATGTGGTCCCATGGTGAAAGTTGTTCATATTACAATGACCCCTTAAGAGGTATTGCTTTTATTCTGTTACACGTTGTATAGATGAGCAGCCTTCTGAGCCCCTTCAAGGATCTGTGTTTTAGAGCGCAGTACAGCAGTGTTTTAACGCGACCAGTTATTTTTTTGTCAATCCAGGACAGTCAAAACTGGATGATACTTCGCAGCTTTTAGGTACAATATCGCAGAACCTCATTATAATCTTGAAAGCAACTTTCCAATGATACGATATTCGGCGCTATTAGTTGATGTGAAAAATGACGGTTCCCTGGAACATTTCTTTAAGGTGGAAGCACCAGGGTAACCCGCGAAATTCTTATTCAAATACAAAATGCCAAATGTAGTATTTCATGAAAGCATAACATTTGGCATCAATTCTAACTGAAGGAGTTGTTTTGATTTGCACTTTCACAGCCCGACATAATGGCAGTGGTAGCATGCACCGCTCGATTGAGTGGTCAACCTTTGAAACGAACATTACTAAATTATTAGTGAATGAATGAATATTAAAATACTACTGATGTATAATTTTATAATCTACATAGGACGACAATATTCATGAAAAAAAAAGTTCTCGTTTTCATTTATCAACCATGGTTACCCTATTATTCATAATGTTCTAGTCTATGTTACCCAGGATAGTGTAAAGCTTCTAACAATACCATATACATCGAAATCGGTTAAGCCGTTTAGAAGTTATGGTGGAATAAAGAAACTCACAAACATACATACATGCACCTATACAGTCGTGTAATAAAATAACACTCCTTTTTTTAGACAGTCGTGAAAACACATGCATATTTTTATCACCTCATTTACAAGTGTTTCGTGACGAGATGACTAGAGCTTTTTATTACTTTGCTAGAATTTGCCCGCGACTTCGTACGCGCATAATATCGTTTTTTCCCTTCCCCGTAAGAATATTTTCTGGGCAATTTTCTTAACTTTTCTTTTCGTAAGAATCTTTTAAAAAGAGAAACGGATAAATTGGAAGTTATGTTGTGTTTTTTATTGTTTTTTTTTTGGAAAGTCGGTTTTTTTGTGAAAAACTTATTTTTTTTCACTTTTTAGTGATACCGCACTAACAACACCACTGGAAAGTCACAGAAAAGCAAAAATACACGATTTCGTATACATGGATGATTTTTCCACATATTTTTTTCCATCTATTTGGATTTAAAAACCAAACTGCTTATTTTTGATAAAATTTAAATGGGACCAATCGAGAAGTATATGCTTTCGCATAAAACAAGAATTTTTCAAATCGGTTCATAAATGACGGAGATATGAGGTAACAAAAACAAAAAAAAATACGATCGAATTGAGAACCTCCTCCTTTTTTGGAAGTCGGTTAAAAATTAGATTTATTGCAATTAAAATAATCGATTCGAAATATGTATATCCAAATTTTATTGTCTAAAAAAGATTTATTACAATCAAGGAGTTACAATCATCCGGTGACAAAAAATTACGTTGCATTACGAGTTGACGTAGTATCTTCATGTTAAATTTAATGAGAACTCGATGCGAAATTGCGAAAGCGATTAACTTGTTGTTCATTCTTTGTTTAATGAGAGGGACAGCGCGCACGCAGTCCCTCACTACCAAAAATTACACGTCCGAGATATCCACATTAGGGATATTCGCAGGGGTCAGCCTTTACCGCAGTGCAATGGTAAGCCTCGCCCTGGGGGAACCGCCTTCTTGATCACGGTGTCCCCTACGCCAGGTAAGTATGATTTCGCTACAGTACCGCGCGAGGGTCATTCAACGCCGGAGAATCTTAACACCGCGATTCAGGAATGTGACGTCACGGCACAACGTCATCTAGTGGCAGGTTGTTGAACAAAATTGTGGGGCAGGGGTGAATAACAATGTAGACCGGTTGGAAGCTTTAACAAGGGGTGTATCAAGGCTGTTGGTTGTAGCCCCTAAAAATAACGGTTTATTTAATTTTTCAATTAGAGGGGTGATGTATTCTCTCTAGTTTGTTTTGTAAAGAATCAGTACTGACCTACTTATAAAATTGCACCCTGGATAATATTTTTTAAACATGCAAGCAAGTATTTTGCTTAGGAAAGGGAAGCTTCTGCCCTGCATTGGGACATAAAAGGCTGAAAATAAAATAAGTATTTAAGTTTAAAACATTTGTTTAGTCCCCGATCCCACTTCTGCTGTTTCTGTTCAGAATAAATACTTACAAGAATCTTTATTAGCCTAGCTCTGCTCTGCCTTCTGCTGGTTTTGATTAGGAGGGAACTGGATTTTTTTCTCAGCTGTTCATTAACCGGCTTCAAAAAAAGAGGTACCTATTGTTTTCGAGACCCGTATGTCATATATTTCTGATTGATTTCATTGCGGAATTCAAGACAGTTGAATCGTTTCTCCATGATTCGTGGAGCTTCGGAACTCGGCGTTTTTCTGGTGGTCGCCACTGTTGCTTCTGACTTTCAGGAGTTGTTGTGGTTGGGAAATAATGTCGGCGGACTTGTCCCTAAAAAATAAACTTTATATCTGGATTTCGTAAAAAAAAACTCTCAAAATTCATATATCAATTTATTTTACTATATCACAAACAAGTTCACTACTCTATATTGTGTATATTATGTCTAAAGGGATGGTAGTTTGGGTACATGTGTCGGATTCTATTCAATTGACGAATTGTGCAATTGTGATCTCTCTTCTACAAAAAACACTATGAACGGTTGTATATTTTTTTTAATATATTCTATTAATTAGGAACTTCTCTTAAAAAAAAATTAGGCCGCGTGTATATTAGACCATCAATTTATCGAATTACATCTGAGGGAAGAATCAAATTGCAGTTATTAATAATAGTTTAGACTATTGGCTCAGAAAGTGTTAGAAAATTTAGTTGTGACACTAGATCCCGCACTAGGATCCGTGTCTTTCCTGTCTGTGCCTTCAGTTATCTGAAAATTTGTCATCTCTTGATACTACAGATATGTAGTATGGAAAACTTGTAATAACATTAATAATTACTCAACCAATCAAATTGTTAGTTTTTTATGAATAAGCTTCCTGACCATACTACAGTACAAACACATTTTGTAACGGCCTAGCTATGACCAGATCTTATAAAGATGTCAGATGAACATGTACCCAAACTACAGAGGTACACAATGTTTGTACTCAGTCCGTCGACGATTGTACTAATAAAAATGCCGTGTAAAGCCGTTGCACATTTAACGTAAGCGACAGGCGGCCACACCAAACAGTACCCGCGCAAATATGACAAATCGGGTTATAGAAAAAGAGCAGACACATAGGTGAGACAGACAATGATCCTTATTAGCATTTTAAAACGTTGGAGTACATGCACTTTGGGGGGACTTTTTGTTTGCCACCGATGCTGGCCATTGCAGCATCGGTCTAGGCCCAAACAATGTAGGAAGTTAACATCGGCTCGAAAAGAAGAAGCGTTTTGAAAAGAAAAGTTATGAGGATAATAAAACATAGTATTACATAAACATAAGGACTAAAAGAGCCTGAATTCACATATAAAATAATTGCCATTGTAACACTAAAACACCAAGTACTTATTGAGGTTACATTTACATACATTATTGAGGTACATTTTTACTCAAATGTCCGGCTAAATTGGCTCGAATTTCCGGTTTTAATCTGGCAACCCTATCCTCGAGTGTAAGATGGATGGTGGGTCATAGTTCTACAACAGTTTTTTTTCCTATAACTCGATTTGCCATTTAAACAGTCGAGTACTGTGCTTTGTTACGTATGTGGGGAACACTCAACACAATGGAGACATTACCTTGGGTCTCGCCACAGGTACTTTGTTTAAGAGTCGATTCACGCAATAGTCACACATGGTCTATGATGTTATGTATGCTCGTTTAAACGTAATCTTACTGGCCATCACGACAAATCTATTGTTTAAGAGTCATATATCGATAATTGTATGATTATGATATTGGTCATACAATGCAGACAGATATGTGTGAATCGAATCTTTCTTAAAATCCTATATAAGATACTAGGAGCTCAGCGCACTGAACAATATAGTTGCACAACGCAGGAAGCAAGTCATTTGTAAGCCACCGTGCTCTATTTTGTCATTTAATACAATGTCGCCGCGGCATGCAGTGAAGTGCGTGTGACTATCACATTCAGTTAGCACAGCTCATAAGTGACACTGGACCTAACACGAATCTAGCGCAAGTATGCGATGCTAACAGTCTTACACAATCCGACCAAATACTTTAGGGAAATTTTGTGATAACAACAATTTTAGACAACATTTATTGAACATGCAAGTAACAGCATAGTTCATGTATATTCAATCATCTTTAAACCGAGAGAGATGATCGTTATATCGCTAAAGCTGGTTACTGACCGGTGTTACAGGCGTGTAAAACAAAACTTACGCATGTAACATGCGCATATTCATGCTCGTTTCCACGTAGGTACTAACTGCACGAATGCTCACTTTGTAACATGTTACTTGTACGCCCCGTAACACTGGTCAGTACCCAACTTAATAGTTTCAGTTCGCATCCACCACTAGAACACGTTAGTAATACTAAAGTTCTACACAGTTATATAAACTTAAGTTACATAAACATTTATTATAGCACATGTGAATACTGACAGGTGATATATTTTGACACATTTCCACCGATAAAATTCAATAATCAAAAAATCGACAAAGTTGTCAATAAATCTTTAAGAAATCGACGCGTATAACCCTGATTTGTTCAGATTTCTCATTTATAATACTTTTGATATTTAATTTATGTGAATATTACGAATTGAAACAAAACTAACCTTACTTAATGTTAACAATACACACAGAATTTATTTATACAACATTACAGATACAGATCAATATAAAGTTAGTTTTATTTCGAACGCAAACTTAACCGAAATTTTGCTTAAGCAAACAACTTTGTCATGGGGCGTGGGATAGGCCTACGTTCAACACAGGACTACATCGTGTGGATGAGGGTTCAGCCTTCCGAGTTCCGAGCAGCCAGATCCAGGAGTTTGTTCATTAGCTCCCCTCCGAAAGACTCCCTGTACTTCTGGCTGATATTGTTTAGAAGAGCGTAGGGAGTCTCATAATTCATGTTTTCTATGCTAGACAAAGAAGTATCGTCATACTTCCTGCCGACCACTCTAAAGCCGTTGGCAGACATCTCGATGCAATAGTCGGAGTTCTCCAGGGTAGTGAGGTTGATGTAAACCCTCTGGTTGTTGGAGAGTAGTCGCGGGGATATGCAGGCACTCTTCACGTGCTTACGGATGTCGTTGATGGTTGCTTCTGCCTCCTGCGGCCAGGTCTTCTCGTCCAACACCTTTTCTGACATCGCGGCCGTCTGGAAAAAGGAAAATTTCAGATAAAGCAAAGTATAAGCTAAGGGTATCCAGGGGAGGGTTTGTTTTTAAAAACGATTGGCTCTGCATCTATTTTCAAAACACCAACACCCAATCATCATCTGTCGACACTAAACTTAATAACCGGATGCAGTCGAGTATCAGTATTTTCCATGGAGCGGCTACCTATTTGATCTCCAAAACTCAGTAACTGTGTAACATGATACCCCTTCCGATACTTCATACTAATCAGTAATCTGTATTAATTTTTCGTTCGCAGCCTAAGTTTCCTACAAGACTGGATAGACGAGGGCCCTCCAATTGTCTTCTGGCTCTCAGGCTTCTACTTCACGCAGTCGTTCCTGACGGGAGTGCTGCAGAACTACTCACGACACAATAGGATCCCTATCGATCAGGTCCACTTTGAGTTCACCATCACCAGCATGGAATCAGAGTCTGCAGAAGAACCATCTTTTGGAGTGTATTGTAAGGTTGGTATAAGCAATTTAGCCATATTTGGAAGATGTCCTAGTGGTTTCAGAAAGCCTCATACTGATTAACTGATGTCATATACAGATTTGACGACAGTTTTAAATGAATTAGGACGTTGGAAACCGGTATGTGGTTTGGTATAACATCATCATCTTTATGCAGCAGGAAAATGGACACGGAAACTTGCTAAACAAGATTTTCAATGTGATCAACATTTTCTTTGGGTTTACTATATTTACTTTATACATTTCATTCATTTAAATCGCACGCAGCAACCATTCGAAATGGACAAGGAGGATCAAGAACACAGCGTATTTGTATGGGTATGTTTCTTTGAAATGCATGGGAGCGTATTATGTAGGAATTGGAGCTTTTTTAGCGCTTAATGGCATTAATAAATTGGTGCTACATAAGTTTGAATGCATGCGTGGTGCGCACAAATAATTACAGATTTGCATGGTTTGGTACATATGCGTAATGTAATCGAAAGTGCTTATCATCGCGCTATACATGCCAGCGAAGGATACTACCGGGCGTTCTTACTGACAAAGGCTTGCACTGACTGGACAGGTCCACTCAAATCTGTGTGGTTCTTTCCTCAAAAGACCATTTCAGACACTGATCTGCATGGTCTTCATAAAACGTATTGTGAATGTGGAGACCATGTAGATCGCCATATTAGGGTTTGAGCTTCACGATAACTGACAAATGCTTGCACTGTCTGGACAGGTCCACTCAAATCTGTGTGGCACTTTCCTCAAAAGGCCACCTCAGACATTAACCTACATGGTTCTCATAATAAATTATGATTTGACCAGTATGGATTGTATGGACTTTAAAAGAGATTTTGACCTCTGAGTTTGTTTCGGTGTTTCTTCTCAGGGTAGTCAGCTAGGCAACACCGGCCTCATCTAGCTTAAAATCACCAAAAAAACATTGACGTGTAAAAGAGTTATGTTTAACCTAAGTACTTACAAAATAAATATCATTTAACACTTAACACACATTCACATTTGGTCTTATGGTATATCATACGGAATTAACGTAATGCACCAGCCGGTCGATTCTATAAACATATCATCCTGAAAACTTATGTGAAGTGAGCTTGAAATGAACTGTCACTTCATATTCACTTCACATAACTCCATCCAAATAAGCTAGCAGGAAATCTGATGAACACCTAAACAGTCGCTAGAAGACTAAAGAGTAAGATTCCTCAAGACCTCATCTACAAGAATAAACGGGGCAGTCACTGGACAGCTTCCGCACAAACCCGTCATCAATATTAAACATGTTTCTGAATATCTAGAATGCAATAAAAAAATTAATAAAAAAACTTCACCTTCATGGAATAGCTACTGTAGATTACAGATTTTCTAGACATCTTCAAATACCGAAACTTACTAAAATACTAACACTAAGCTTCAACACAGGGCCTGTACCTCGAAGGCGCACGATGGAACCGAGAAACGATGCTAATGGACGAATCCTACCCCAAGATCCTATTCGACACAATCCCTATCATCTGGTTCAAGCCGGCTCTCATAGCTGAGTTCAAGCCCCCTCCTTGCTACTTCTGTCCTATCTACAAGACCAGTGAAAGGAAGGGAGTGTTAGCAACCACGGGACACTCCAGCAACTTTGTCATGTACATCACACTAGAGACTACATTGAAAGAACAGCATTGGATCAATAGAGGAGTCGCTAGCTTGACACAGCTGGATGATTAGCAGGGAGTTCGTTTTTTATGTAAATTTATTTGAACACAAGTTGCCAGTAATTGGTACACCTAGTGCAATGCGAGAGCAGCGCAAAATAATATCTCTGCTATCGTCTTTCCCACCCAAGTATGGTGTAAGCTGTATGCAAAATAATTTAAAAACGACATGATCTAAATAGGACTTCTGCTATTATTAATGATCACTGCTACTTCTTAGATGTTTTCTTGTAACTCATTTATAAAGAAGAAATATAGCCAATACTCTCTTGATGTACTTGTTCAGCCATTAATTAATAAATGGTTTCACTTCTAATATTTTATTATTTTTATATTAAAGATGAAATCAAATAAGTTGTTGTGATGATGTTTAAAACAAAGTAAGTCCATTAACCAAGCTTATCTTAGAGTAGGGAGATTTGAAGTTTGCTTGTATTAGTATATAGTAGTAGTATAAAGTTTTGGGTTAGTAAAATCACTAACCAAATCCCATAATGATGTCCAAGAACTGATCGATGAAGAACTTTTTCTAGATAACTTCTTTCTTTGCCATTTCTTATTGTATTTTGTTTGTATGTATGTTACTTTTACTGTGATATGTGCCTAGTCATAAACAAGTATTTGCCAAATAAAGATTTATTATAATAAAATGTTGTTGTTTGAGTTACGCAATTGCCTTCCTTGCTTGTAAGAAAAATATAAATATTGAAATGTATTGCTGCATTTCAATATTTATATTTTTCTTAAAAGCAAAAAGCGAGGAAGGAAACTACAAGGGATTGGATTAGTACTTATGCCTAGTGTGTGGCTCGTAGCTAAATTATAAGTGACACAGGCCGCTTCAAGGTTAAGCAACGCGTGCCAAGGTTAGTCTGTGGAACCCGTCCACAGACTAACCTTGGCAAGCGTTGCTTGACCATCTTAACATACCGAGACTACTCCGTGCCTCTAAAAGCACGTTAAGCCATTGGTTCCGGTTGTCATTTGGAGATCTTTGGTTGTTGTTACGAATTGTCAGAGAAAATCTGACACTAGGTGGAAATGCTGGAAGCCTAGAGCGCAAATAGACAAGGGCTATGCATTCTACCTACCTGTTTATCTTTGGATATAAATCAATTAGAAATACATAGGTATCTACTGTAATGCATAATACAACAATATAGACACTTTATTTTCACTGATAAAACAAAGATAATGCAGTCCTGATTAAATCCATACCATTACACTTAATGGAGTGGAATCTCATCATGCTACAGGACAGATAGGGATCTCCAACAACAAGCCAGATTCAACAAGTGGATTGCCATACTACATTTAAAATAAAGAAATATCAAACAATACATAATGTACCTATGTAGAAAGAATTCACCATGAGACCATTAGCAAGCACTGCTGAACGAAAAACTACAATAAATATATATATATGTATATATATTATTTTTACTACAATAAATTGCCTATTGCCTATAGTTCTGTCATAGTAGGCGCATGTTATGGGCACAGCTAGGCTCGAAGAGAATACAGTGAAAAATGATGAATATACAATTACTTGGCAATATGTCAAGCTTAATCTATCAGAGACAGGTCGAAAAGTATTTTAATTCACCTAAGTACGTATAAGGCCCTAAAGTAGCAATATCTATTGCCAAAACTATGAGTGCGACGTGGAATTGTAATTTTAATAGAAATATTTTGACCTGTAATCTAAAACAATGAATAGAAACGCGTGAGAACTATTAATTCGTTGAATGAATAACGCTCTAGACGGAATGAAATGTAACGGGATATTTGAATAATGTGTGACAATATTTTTAAACTTATGATGATTTACAAGACAATTCGTATGGCAGATTGTATGAATAGTTATAAATTTAAATTTCGCGGTAATGTTGAATTAATCTCACCTTTATTTCTGTAATTGATGCGAGGATCGACTGAAACAATAAATGCACGCCTATTTATTACATGTAATTATACGTTTTCGTTTTCATCGCTAAGTTTTAAAAAACACTACACAATTTGCGATACAAACTCAAATATTAATGTCAACAAAGTCAATAGACAACAGAGTCGATGACGTCAGCGTATTTTCCTGTAGTGTTGTTCGAAAAATGCATAGACAAATTAATCGATTGCAATTTTATTTTCAAACGTGGTGGTCTTATTTTCTTGTGCATACCATATTTGAATTTGTTTTTTTAAAATAGATTGTATTGAAAATGGTAAAAAAATAAATTTAGTAGTTTTATGGAAACTTATTTTATTATTTTAACAAAATTAATGTGAAAAAAGGATTCTTAATGAAATAAAGTCATACGAGTTGAAAAAGAATTTATTTCAATAAAAATTTCTTGTGTTGTTCATGTAAGTTTTCAAATTCTTTTATTTTTTCTTTTATATACTTTGCCGTTAAATAATCGATATTCAAACAATTGTTGTCCGTTGCGTCTCACTATTGATATAATTCCATTTCACTCTATTTTCATCGAAAAACAAACATCCAGCCCTAACATAAAGCACAAAAAGTTGATAATAAATTAAGTACCAAAAAAAATCTTCGAAATTTTAGACAACATTTGAAAAAGTTTACTAAAGCAGTAAAATTCATGTTGTTTTGTAAGTTTCTTTAAAAAATGTTTTTTCTGCTCGGGTCTTATGCGTGAAACGGAAATTTTTATTTACAAATTGTTGCTAAGTTGCATAGATGGCGCGGCGAACTTGTAAACTGCGTATGCCGAACTGACGTTTTTGGTTATTTTTGTTCTCGCCTCGTGTTTACTTTAGTGTCTAATTTCGGTCCAATTGCGAAAATTCAGTTGTGCAACAACCAAAAGGTTAATATTTCGTTCATAGAAGACATATCCGTACTTTATAGTATCGATCCGCTCTTCCGGACTAGGTATATGTATACATTATTATCACGTGGTGGTGTGGTGGTTTATATAATTCTTGTTTACCGCACAAGTAGAAACTTTGCGCATGTGCGTCCCGTCAGTAACCTCAAATTGTAAAGGCACGGGTTCGGCAGGTTCCGGATATCCGGGTCGCGACGCGGCGGCGGTGGTTCTCGCGGCGGTATTGTGATGTGCCCTCGTGCAAGGCGTCCGCGCCCCGCGTGTGGACAGCGTTGGTGATATCGGTTCGCGCGCGCCTGCCATGGCCCAGGCTCAGTTTACGCGAAGCTCGGAGAGCGACGCGTGGGCGCTGCTCTCGCTGAAGTCGGCGCCCCCGTCGCCCTCCAAGGTGCAGTGGGCCCAGGAGCCGGCCCCCATCGCGATCGCGAGGCTCGACGGCCGCGACTTCGAGTACCTCATCCGGCAAAAACGTGTCGTGATCGGCCGGAACTCTAGTAGAGGCCAAGTGGACGTTAACATGGGGCATTCTAGTTTCATCTCGCGTAGACACCTCGAACTGTTCTACGACCACCCGGAGTTTTACCTGACGTGCAACAGCAAGAATGGCGTGCTGGTGGACGGCGTGTTCCAGCGGAAGGGCTCCGCCGCCATGCTGCTGCCCAAGAGGTGAGTGGCATGCGGCGCCGCCGGCATCAACATACATTTTCGTGCACTCACTAGCTTTTGTTTGTAAACAAATCATATTGTTTATGTTCAACCCACCTGTTGTATTTTTGTTTAAAAAAATGGTAGTGTTCATAATCTTTGTTGACACATGTGGCTTGTGTAAATCATGTTCCTAGACTTGAAATAATGAAACAGCCTTACACCTGGCCACTTGGGTATGTGTGGCATTGGTAAGAGCATAATATCATCAAAACACACATATCTATTTTTATAGTTTGTCATGCGTAGCGGTTTGTTGTATGTCCTGTATGCATCACAACAACTTTTCTTTTCTTGCAAAATTCACAGAAGTATAATTAGTCACCAGAGCTAACTGATTGTAGGAAAATACCTTCGACAATATTTTTGCGAACACTCGCTACACCTTATCTAAAAGTGGTAAACAAAAACAAAAATCTTGCAATTTTACGATCAATGTCCAATCTTAATGAATAGTTTGATAATGATTATCACTTGTTACTAGTTATTTCGAGCATATTACAGATAAGATACATCCAATACAGTTGTACCCTGATTGTATGATGCAATATTTAGAATTCTGATTGTTGATTCAGTGAGATTTGGCAAGTCATGGTTATTTGAAAATATTTTTTTTGATGTCTCACAAATATCTAATAGAGAACTTGCAAATTATCATTACTGCACATCGAGCTGTATTGCAGTAAAAATGAATTTGTTAATATAGTCATACACATATTATACTCAATCTCTCTCAGTTGCATCATACTCGTCACTGCATGACATATGGCAGCATGGTTCTGAATGCACTTGAACATTGTCTAAGTCTCATAAAGCATTTTGAAAGAATTCGTTCTGTTATGCATCTGTGCAGATAATGCTTCCTTCCTTCCCTTCTCTGCCTAAGCTTACTTCTACTAGTCCAAATTGTCTCACTGCTGGGCATGAACTTCCATTTTCTCCAGCAGTCACGTTTCTGTGGTTCACATAGTTTCAATTCTTATGGAAGACATCCAGGTATTCCCACCATTTCCTTCATGGCCAGCCTGATTCTCTGCCTAACCTGCATCTCATACGACTTGAACATGCTAAACATGCGAAATTAATGTCTGATTGTCTAGTTTCATGAGTATGAATGGCCAAGGCCATCTTTGTGATCATTTCTATTTATAAACTAGGTATTATTAAATATTGATAAGCTATAATTAAATTAGGTTCATGTCAGAAGCACATATTTAATTCCAATTTTGGATTGGCAATGATTCAAAAAACATGCTTTATTATATCAAATTGTTACTTTTAAAGACTGAGGCATTTTGAGTACAACTGTAAGTAACATAGAAAATTTTAGCCAAAAAAGATAGATTTCTAATCTAGCATAATTATTTCCTGGAGTGAAACAATTATTTACTATTGCTCTATTCCTTATTGATTAAAGCATCGCAAAGAACTCAATTAGTGAGTGAGTAGGTACAGATTGAAACAATGTAAGGAAAAGCCACTGCAGTTCTAGATTAACCAATTTTGAATGTTTGGTCAAGACAATAGGTGGCACCACTTGTCTTAATAGTAACTGCTTGATGAAAGAATTCTTCAGCAAATAATTAATCATTGATTCTATGCTTTGCTTTGTATAGTCTTAAGAGTGTTTATGCTGTTTAATACAAACTTTCAAGTCCTTTTTTTTTGGAAATGAATGAACCGATTTTAATGAAATTTGGTATGCATACGCCATCCAACCAGGTCTAAAAAATTAGTTCAGAACATTTTCGAAAAGAGTTTAGAGGGAGAGAGAGAGAGAGCGATTTTAAGTTTTCTATAGAAAGTGAAAACTCACTCTATCTTTCCTACTGAACTCTTTTTCGAAAATGTTCTCAACTAACTGTTCGTATATTGAATCCTAGTTACACGGGGAAACCTATTATTCGCCATATAAAACTGTAATACTAATAATCAGTAATATATTTTAAGTATCGCTGTTGGTTAAAACAAATAATGTCAGGTAATAATATTACCTATTCAGAGGTAAAAAATTAGGTATTACTATTAGGTAGTTTAGTCCACATTTGCGTCATAATGCGTTAGTTTGCACTGCTAATATCAAAAAACATAGTAACCAAAAGTTTAATCATTCTGGGGAAGGAAAATAATAAAGGGAAGTTTGCAACAATGTGATTAAATGGTTCAGGAGCTTCTATTGTTATTTAGCATAAAATAATTATAGGGATTATTGTTTATTAACTAATTATTACAGGCTTTATGGCAATATGGCTGTTTGTGTATGTGAGTTTGTATGTTTGTAATGCATCCACGATACTTGAGAAATTCCTAGAGTGGGGCAATGGTTTTTTTAAAAAGAAGAAAAATGAAGAAAGAATAATAATATAACAATTACTGTTAAGGGTTTTCAATGTTTCAATTTGGTAGCTTTATTCAAATTAGACCCATGAAACATATGGTTGCTAATTAGTCGTTCCCTCTGTGTTTGTTCCTCATTATAAAGTGTAATGATTAGGCATTTGTTATTATAGTAGGCCATGTGTCAAATAATGCTGATTTGTTTCTGCAGCAGAATTAGAGGCAAGATTTTTTTGCCATTTTTTATAGATACGGAACCCTTTGTGCTCGAGTCCGACTCGCTCTTGACCAGTTTTTTAAGTTTCTTTCTCAATAATCCCATGTTTTTATGACTTTTATTTAGTCTGGCAGAATTCTTGTAAACAGATTTATTTATAATCTTTCAAAGATTTTCAATTACCTACTTTAAATGTAAAATATGTTGAAGTCCTTAAATCAAGCCAGAGTAACATTTTGACCTGCTATGTAGTAAATAACTGATTAATTAAGTAAACAGGTTAATTTTACTGCAATGTTTTGTCAATGAGGGTCATTCAACTTATTTACTTATCAGTTGCTATTATCTAAGTATCTCGCTAATTAGATTTTAACTTGTCATATTACTAGGAGAACAGTGATTTGGATAGTATTGACTAGGTAAATAATGTACTATCACCAGATAAGTAAACAAATGGGCTATTTTGCAAAGCACAAAAAAAATTCCATATTTCCTTTATTCATGGCATAGTGTTTTCTTCTAGGCCTCAACCATTCATGTTTGTCCCCAGTAAATTAAAAATAATTTATTTAATCATGATTAAATTATTTATTTAATATTCAATTGTATGTATGCCAGAAAATCTAACTCCAATCTTGCCAAGAAGTACCGTGTTACCCAGTTAATGGGTTGTGGAGGTCTGGTAGGCAGCCGCTCCTCATAAAATACTGGTATTCAGCTGAATCCGGTTTGACTGGAAGCGGACCCCAATAAAGTTGGGAAAAGGCTAGGCAGATGATAATTCAATTCTGTATGTTCTCTGGATTTATGCCCAGTTGATGGCAATACTCGCCCCATTACATAAAAAAAAACTGCCAATAAATCATGTTTGTTGTATGGGAGCCCCACTTAAATATTTATTTTGTTCTGTTTTTAGTATTTGTTGTTATAGCGGCAACAGAAATAGGTACTTAAAAAACGAAGTTTCCAGCACAAACATGTTAGCATATTCAAAGGGGTGAACTAGAATTTGATGAGTCATAAAGTGATTACAATGTATTTACAAAGTAAGGGTGTATTACAGCACAAGTACATAAACTGGTTAGTCCATCGCTGGCGTATAATGGCGGTTATTACCCAATTATTTTGCAATGAGTGGTTGCTTGTGGAATGATAGGCACCTGTAACTTGAAACATTTTCTGGTGGAACATACCTTTAATATTTACCTCTGTTTTGGGGTCAGTTCTATTAATCATCTGCCTAGCCTTTTCCCAACTATATTGGGGTTGGCTTCCAGTCAAACTGGATTCAGTTTAATACCAGTATTTTATGTGGAGCGGCTGCCGACCAGACCTCCACAACCCATTAAGTGGGTAACACGCTAGTTCTTGGCAAGACAGGAGTCAGACTTACTGGCTTCTGACAATCCGTAACGACTGCCAAAGATCTACAAATGACAGACGGGATCAACGGCTTAACGTGCTTCCGAGGCACGGAAGAGTCTGGGTATGTAAAGGTCACCAATCCAAAGACCGACCTCGGCAACCGTTGCTTAACCTAAAAGATCGACCCGTGCGGCTGTTATTATTTAGCCACGAGATCCTCAGTTCTATGAATATTCAATTAATTTAGGGGTTTTGTAAATTAAATTGGTGGCGTGATAGGCGCCATCGTCACCGGCATAATAAAATTTTAACCCTTTATCCAGAGAATCAATAAGCTAGCGTCATGAATTTTATTGAGAAGAACCACTGGAATCTGGATACTAAAGCAACCTACATGCTTTAGCTTAACAAGCACTGTAGCGACAGAAGCTGGACATTTTAAAACCAAATTCACAAACCAAAACAGTTTTGACATTATTTCTTACTGAGCAGTTTGACCTTCCCAAATTTTCCAGTAATAAAACCAATATGGGTGCTACCTGAGCATAATATTCCTCGTAACGGTGACTAAGCAGTTAACTAAATATCGATGTTGATACCGTTGTCCACGATGCGTGGTGATGGTGACGTCAGCACCTCACATGTGATTCACTTTTAGGAGATGGTTAAATGTCCTAGTGTAGAATTCTTTTGGATGACGCCTTCACTGAGATGTTGCGTCCGTGGGGACTGTGTCACTTGGGTTGGGTGTACTTTTCCTTTCATTTCTGCATTCGTAATCGTTATCATTCAGCAGAAAACGTCTACGGCTGGACATGGGCTACCTTCAAGCATCGCAGTTTTTTTCCAGGACTGGTTTATTTATTTATAATTAGGCTTCTCAACAATGAGTACACTATTGCTTTAAAATTTGTATAAAATATAAAGTATTAGATTATACAATTAATCCCTACTAATATTATAAATGCGAAAGTAACTCTGTCTGTCTGTTACGCTTTCACGCTGAAACGATTGAACGGATCTTCATGAAATTTAGCAGATATATAGCCTGCGATATGGAGAAAGGCATAGGCTACTTTTTTACGCGATAACCAACATCTACGCGGGGGCAAAAGCTAGTAATTTATAATACAATTTCTGGTACTTGCAATAAGCGCTAAGGAATAATCTAATCAAGAGATGCTTCAGAGCCATCTAGGCTAAAAATATAATCTCATTCTAACTAACATAATAAATGCGAAAGTTGATTTTTTGTCGGTCGGAGATTTATCGCCGAGCCGGGTTTGATGAAATTTGGTACAGAGACAGATGAGACCCTTTTTTAAGTAGGGGAAATCATAAAATGACTCCTTCCGCTCTGGGCGTAGCGGAAGGGAGTGTCAGACTTACTGACTAAAACCCATCCGTTTTCCTCCAAATGCCCTTTGCGTTCCAGGGCCGCGGTAACTCTTTCGAACAAAATCCGCAACCCGGGCAATTCCGTCTACCTTCAAAGCAAAACCCTCTGCAATAAAATGGCCAATGAGGCTATGTAGTTTTACATAGTCATTAATTACAACTTAAATTTGCAAATGACCACTTAACTAGGTATTGAAGTAGGTCTATGTAAAATTACTACTTTATCGTCCCATTTGCAATCTATTCACATCATAGAAACCCGTTTTCCCAGTCTATTTGTGTCCTGGGTCAAGACTAACCGCTTATGAGAGCGTTATCGTTAGCTGTAATCATCCCTTGAGACTCCTTATGAGGTCGGGATCCTTGACAGTCTTGCAGAATCTATTTTCCCGGGGGTCAAAATAATTTTTTCTCGAGTTGACAAGCTGACTGTAGCACATAGTTCCTATGATTTAGTCCATGTTCAACCACCACAATCTTTACCCCCGACCATGTTGAACCCCTAAATGGGGGGACGTACACATCTTTTCTTTATCCATATTCAACCCATTGTTGCTAGGTAAGTAATAATGACATTAGAGTAATACTAAGAGCAGAAGTGATTTATTTTCTTTATTTAGTTGCTTAAATGTCTTCCTTGGATGGAGTTCGCTAGTTCCTATATCCTATCTCTATTTCTAATTATTCGTGGTTGTGAGATTTCTTGAAAAAATATTTTAAACCTCACGCCCTAGCCGAGCAGAAGACGCTCCGGGTGTCGGGAGTCGGGCGATTCCCGGCCACCGTAGGCGCAGACGGCGAACGATGGGTGGCTTGTCGTTGATAAGTACCCAGACTGAGAAAATTGACGGGGCCAGCTAGGGCCAGTGCCTGCCAGGGTTGCGAAATTGTTCGAAAGAGTTCCCCCGGCCCTGGAATGCATTTGAAGGACCACCGGTGGACTCCCTTCCGCTTCGCCCAGAGCTGAAGGAGTCATTTGATGATTTCCAATCCAAAAAAAAGGTGGCCACGTTTATAGCGGCATCAGTGGCATTCATTAGATGGGCTAATACTTGTATAAGCAGCGCTTCCTCCCCATTTTTGCCCAAAATTTCCCCGAAAACTCAACATCAATCGACTAGCTCCTCTCACACAAACCAACATTACAAAAGCTTTCAACACACTTGTACCAATCCAAAGAGTCATCAATCACAACACAGCCACAAAATGTTGTTTACTAGGCATTACCATGTACAGTTGCATTCAGTATGTGTGTCACATATGGTGCACGGCCTTGGGCGTAATGCACGTGGCTATAAGCGTCTAGTAGATGGGAGGCGGTGATGTCATGTCATGAGAAAGTAGATCTCATGAGTGGTGAAGTTAGACGAGAGAAGATGATTGAGTCGGGATTTGTTATGGCTTTTATTTCACTTTAGCTTTTTCCATGCCTTTTTCTCGGGATAAAACAGCCTAATACTCGGCGATTGTGTAGCTTATAGCTTTCTATAACAGAAATCATTTATTTCTAATCTGATTGTGTGGTACTTCCCTAGATTACCTTTTACTAACATTTAAACAATCAATTTTAAGGTCAGTGGGTTGTCTTAGGGGCTTAAAATATTAGTTAGTTTAGATGTTGATGAAAAGGGTTCTTATGCTTTCTTATCTGATCGATTGTAAAAAAATATAGCGAGTCAGCACACGACAGGTTTGAGTCAGAGGAATGCGTAGCATACGCTTTGAAAGCTTGCGAAAATCGTCAGTTCTTTTTGTAGCGTAGCAAAACGTAGGTAGCCTATAAATTTTCCACTTCTGGGACACAGACCACTCCGTGAGAGGGACTGGGATGTTATCTACCAAGCGAGCCAGTGCGGGTTAGTGGATGTCGTATGTCTTCGAGATTTTAGTTCTAGAACATTTTGTTGTTTTCGTTTCCTCACGGTGTCAATATGGTCCGATTTATTTATCGTTATTCAATTTCAGTACTGGTCAACTGCGACCTTCTACAACCTTGTCTTTCATTAACATAACAACTTGATCTCCTTTCCGTTGTATCGGAATTCTCGTGATTTTTTCACGCCTTAGCATCCGTTACTGAAGCATGCCGCTCTCATTTTGCCCATCACAGTTCCGTGAACTTTCAATGAACTTGATTTAAATGTTGAAAGTGTAACAGGAAAAGGTGCTGTATGGTGGCAGGTGGATAAAAAGTGAAAGCACTACGACACTACCAGAGTATGTAGGTCTACATTCATTTCAAGTGAATCATTCAGTTGTTTTTGTCGGTATTTTTCCTGTTTTGGGTTATTTATATATGGGTTTATCTTGTTGCTGCAACTACCTGTGTCACTATGCGGGTCTTAGGAGCCAATGATGCTTTTTGTAAGCTTAGTTTTATGTTTTGATCAAAAGGTCAAGGGTGGCACATCAGCATATGATGTAGGAAGTCTGCATATTGATTAATAATAATTGTTTCACGTAGATAGGGAAACTGGTTTCAGTAGACAGGTTGGCTTAAGTAGAGGAAACCTTAGAATCTACCTACTTAAATACTAGACCAGGTTTAAGGTGGCTCGTGAAAAGTATACCTGGAAGGATTGGGTTGGCTTTTGCCCAGCAGGGGGACTGCATAGGCCGAAACAGAAACAAATCCTCCTACAGTATTCAGCATTACAGTATTGAAGTCTTCAATCAGTTCAACTGTCACTCGCTCGTCCTCATCGCAATCTTCTGCCTTCTCTATTAGTAGTCATCTCAGTAAAAGCCCCTCTTTTAGCCATATAATCTTTTATACAATCTTCCTTTAAATCAGTTCAATTTGGAACAGCTCAGACCCCTCGTTTTCCTTAGATTATATTCCATGCTACCAAGAATGGAAAACTACCCACATATTGTAAAGATCTTTGTGTTCGTACACACCTATGTTAGCTAATGTCATTCTACGCGTCTGACTATTTTGCTCGCTTGTATTGATAGTATTACGAACTAGGTCGGCTAGGTCTAGTCTAGATATAGTATAGTATAGTAGTAGATTCAATGCTAAACAGGTATTCTATAGATGAATGGAGCATGCATACAATATGCCTCTCTTTGATGAATAATAACAACATTCCACCAATACGAACTAGATTTCAACTATCCTAGGTTGTGTACGAGGAGATTTTTCCGAAGCTAACAAATTTTCGAGTAAATTGGCTTCAGATCTCAATTTTCTTTTCCCAGTTCTGCTTATTGCAACTTAATGATTGATATAGGGATTCACAAGGAAACTTTTCGCTTATATAACCGAGAACTTACTAAAAAGTTAAACCACCATAAGTATATCTAGTAAAATTACCTAATTAGGTTACAGGTTCATCCCCCAAGTACCTAACTAATTAATATTAATAGATAATTTACTATCGCAAGTTCATTTATCATCTAATACACATACTTTGCGAACATGCCTACATTACGTATTGTTTTCTTCAATAGATCTATTAGCCTTTTCTCGTTGCTATGTCACATTTCAATTAAACTGGGCTTGATTTGTTCGCTATATTGTCTGGAATTCATTGACGTAGATGCTAGCCTTGTCAAATGAGGTCTTGGCTATCCCTGAGTGGTGGTTTATAGGCAAATTCAATGAAAATAGCCTTATTTTTGTCCTGGATATCTTTATAATTTTCTTTCGCTAACGGCCCACGCTACTGCCGCTAGATGGGGCATAGTTACACATAGCACACCCCTCAAAGTTCGTGAGAATTTTTTGGATACGGTTTCTTTTATTCAATTAGCAAAACGTTCCAGTCTAGATTGAGCTGCTGGACCTCCCCAAGGATTGCCTCGGGGAGGTCCTATAGCTAAACTTGAACTTCATTTGGCCTGAATACTTACATCAAGAAGATTCCACTGTTTTTCCATCAGTTCTGTTTCAACGTCTTCCGATCCAGTTTTGAATGAATTTTTAAGTAGGGTCACAAAATCGGCAAATGTATGTTTTTCCTATCCGACCTTAGCATCACCGTTCATCCTACCTTCAATCCCGACATTGACACCATTCAAAGTTCATCTTACCTCTTAACGACGACTAACTTCTAAACAAATGTATCCTTGTACACGTGTTTACATCTCGGCGTGACGAATTGTGTTTGTGAGTGTGCGCTTACGCAACCAGCACGGGTTAGTGTGGCGAGCGTCCGCGCCGCGCTTGTTTGTTTTGACGGCTTGCACATTGCAGCGTGGCTGATTGGTGCTATTGGGTTAATATCAGAGTGGGACGGAGCTATGGGCAGTTCTAAAATTTTCTTTTTCCGTCTACTTATTCGTTCTTGATAGATTATTTCCCTGGATCTCTCGAGCTCAATTGTCTCGGAAGTCGCATCAAACCTGGTAGGATAAAATAGAAACGGGCCTCTGAAGACCATTACATCAGAAGCCGGAATTTCATAGGTACAACTCGGTCCTGAGAATTAAAATTCCTCTGGAATAAAGTGGTTAATTATTTCGTGGTTACCTTTGTTATGGCTCTTATGCAGATACCAAAGCCTATGCAATCCTTGTTATCATCAGCCACAGCTCGACTTCTCCCCTTGTTGAGCATAGGCCTCCATTCCTGTGTCAATAATCCTCACGCTCCTGTGCCACCCTCATCCAAGTTGTACCCGATGCCTTGTTGTTTATTTTTCAAGAACTCGTGTACTTACAACAGAAATGCAAAGGGCGATACTGAATACTGATTACAATCAATATTCTCCAATTGCATCAATCTACGTCGTTACATAACGCACGGCACTAAATCATGTGCGTGTCCACACTCCTCTAGTGATGTTTTTATTACCAATTTATACCGGTTCATTGTTGCCATATTGATACCGATATACTCTTTAATTATTTCATTGATAATTCGAGGTTACGGGTGAATGACGTCAAACTATAGTTTAAAACTAAGTACACTACTGATAGGAGATGAGTGTAAAATAATTCAAGTAAAATCTCAGTAAAATATGGTAGACATGTAATTAACAGGAAAATTTGATCGAACTCGTACAGGTTAGAATATATTTACGACGGCTTATCCGATGAATATGAAACCTTTATAGTTGATAGGATTTATTAAAAAAACATGTTTAAAAAAAATAATAGTTGAACCCAGAAGGTTCAAGGGCACAAGAAAACTAACTTCAAGAAACTGATATTAATATAGACAGTCATGATTAAATAAACGGAAGCTTTTCAATAAAGTTCTTTGACTTATTTATTTATATAATAATGAAGTCCAAAATATTTCAAAGCAGTAGTAAGTTAGAAATTCAACACAAAGAACAAAAACAGTCACGTTTTTGTTATGAATATCAAATTAGAATACTATACAGAAATAGCCACGGAATACTTAATCGTTTTAGTTATCAGTATCACACATATTTGCGACGACTTGATCAATATTTATCAACGGCTAGTTTTTCCACTGGCAACTTAATTGTCGGTAGGATTGGCTTTAAAAAAGTTTTTTTGTACAACACTTATTTTGGTGTATGTCGATGACTTGAGAGGTTTTTTTTTACAACTGGCTTGTCGCACTTTTTTGTTGTTTGGTATTTTTAGCTGAGCATGTATTTAGCATGATAATTTGTCTTCATAAAGCTCCATAATGCCACAGATTTAGCCGGTCTATCAGCACATTATTTGAAGGGATCTATGCCAACACTTTCAAAACTACCAAAGCTTCAGCATACTCTTCACCATTATGTCCCAAAAGAAAGTTTTTGCTGAAAACTAGCCTCCCCCAAAATCTCCTTTTTGTGTTTTTCCAACCGCTACAGTTACCAAAGCGTGCCCAAGCGCAGTCTCCTCCCGTATATTCCGCAGGCCACGCATGTGCGGCGGTGCAGTGCCAACGTTACATTGCGCAATGACAGATAGCTTGTATTGGTAAACAAGTGGGATCTTTACGCGCCGGACGACTAGCCAACCTCATTGACATGAAGTGGGAGGGGGGAGACGTTAGTTTGTGTGCAATAGATAATGTCAAGTGGGGGAAAACGATCGCAATGACATGTAAACAACAAACAGGATCTAAATACTAGTCAAGGCTTAGAAGAAACTGGAGTGCTGGACAGACATGAGGGTGAGAGTGATTAGGTCAAGTAAAGGTCGCGGTCGACCAAAATGATGAGGTACCTTTTTCTCATGCGTTTCTGTGTCAGGTTGATTCAAAGGATTTGATAGCGCTGCGTGGGTCGGGCTTAAGATCCTAATAACAGGCACTTTTAAGGTTTCAATTACCAAATTGGATGAACGGTAGGGACGAGCTGGGGAAGTTGAATGTGGACACATCCTGCCTGTGACCTGAATAAATATGTCAGCTTATCCTATAGATGCGGTTGAAAATGGTACCATTGATTTTTTCTTTTCTTTTCTACATACAAAAGTAAATTTTATTCTAAAATCGCAGTATAGTATCAAAATAGCAAAGGACATTGCTCGTCGTCCATACATAGCTCGCCTAAGATCCAACAGGGAGGTGTATTTACTCTTTGGGTTTTAGATAATGTATATATTCGACTAAACCTAAATTAAAACAACGGACACTTTTGAGAATTCTGAAAAAATCAAAACACTTTCGGATTTTGAGGTTATAATTACGTCAATAAAAACATTCGGTATGTAGCAATAACTTAGCATTTATTACTGAATGTAAGTACGACAGATGCGCGCTTCTTGACATTGAACTCTAGGAGTCGGGAGTCTTATGGAGTTGTTAGATAAAATCGGAAAAGCAAGAAAATGCAAACGAATTCAGTACGCAACCAACACAAACGCAGATCGAGCACAGAATGCGCGCGCCAAGTGACATTACTACCAAATGTCAAATGTTGTCATCTGTCAATTCGTCAACTGTCAGTGTCGATATTATTGCTCGTTTCAAACAGCACTTTCAATCGAGTTTTTTGATAAGGCTTATTATGGTTCCGCGACATCATAGCGGACTGTTTATAACTAAAAATCATTATCGTATATCAAGTGTTGAGAATACTGACGCTTGTCTGTGTCAAACTCTTATTAAGAGTGCTGTTAGAAAGACTTGGCTGTATGAGCTATAATACCTTTGCCTATTAAAAACCTCAAATTGAACCAAAAAATAATAGAACTATCACCGAGGATTATGACGGAAGCTAAGGACGAAAGTGAATACTTTTTAAAAAAAAATCGAAATTAAAAAGTGTCCGTTCTATTAAAATATAAGTAATGTATATTATTAAAAGAACTAGTAATTATAGTAAATATTTCATGCGTGTTGGTTCATAGGCCATTTTTTACAATGTCCTTTTCTACACAAATCGTATCAGCCACTTAACAGTGTATTATGCCATTGTATTTATTTCCATACCTTTTAAAATTCTATTTGTTTTGATTGCTAATCGCTTCGAGTCGCATAACTTTTGAAGGTTGGCCCGACACGCTGTTGTACAATATTAATCTTTATTTGATGAATGATAAAGTTGTTGTTAGTGTAGCAGTGGATTGTGTACTATTTATCATTAAATACAGGTTTGGCGACCTAGTGGACGTCATAGATAATGGTTTACGCTTGCCTGACCGTATGTGCGGCGACGGTTGTAATACATACAGTCTTATCTCGTGGAAGTGTTATCTTGCTAATATTAGAAATAGAACGGGAGAATGTGCGAATGTTATAAGGAGACTTAAATGTCACATCTAGTCGTGTGCTGATAATAGTAATTCTAGCTATTGGAGTTATCTACTCGTGTAGGCTTATCAAAGTCTTCAGGACCACCCGAATCTTCTTCAGCCGATTTGCTGGAAGTATAAAGTATATTGTCAGTTAGTAACATGCAGAAGCCAGACTGCCTAGTTCTAAATGTCTGTCTCAATTAAATCCTAAGACTTAGTATCAACTATTTTTGGAAGCCGGCCCCAAAATAGTTGGATGATGATGAATATGAGCAAAGTTGTAAGCATTAGCATCAACATTCAACACGTTTTGGCACTCGAGATCACGCGATCGAAGTGTGTAAATAAATAAATAAACAATAAGCGGCGTTATTGGCTGAACTGTGTTTGTTAGTGATGTTTCTTTCCTACTTCTTTTATCTTCTTTCTTCATGCTACTACCATCTCCCACTATCTGCTGGTCGCCTAGTACCAGTTGGGCTTGTGCTGTACTTGCTTCACCAGTGTAGACATGTGTGCCAAATTTCATCCAAATCCCTTCAGCCGTTTTTGCCTGATTGTTACACAAACATACAAACTTTCACCTTTATAATATTAGTAGGATTGTGCAGACTGCAGATGATCGTTTACCTGGTTGGTATCATCACATGATTTCCAGCGCCGACATAAGTTTGGAGTTCTGCCCATTGTACAATTTTCAAAGAACACAAAGAAACATTACATCACGGTATATTCCTGCCTTGCATTGACAAAGTCTTTTGTCTCGCTCCCCCAAGTATATACTTTAGACTCCTGAACAAATGATTGTCAGTTTCATTGCAAATGTTATGATTACGATACTGTTTGTTACTACCGCGATTGTGATAAAGTAGGGCTGACAGTCATCTGTTTTGAAGGTGTTATCTTATCAACATGCTTGTATTGCCTTGTCAGTTTTGGTAAAGGTAGATATCGAATGAGACGTTGATAGTTAGTGGTCAAAGCAGATCTGAGATGTATACTCATTCAATTTTTATTTATTTAATCTGTACATCGACTATTCACATATTTAAAAACCATTTTAATTATTGTAATAGAAAATGTAATTAGTCTGTCAGATAGTTTTCCAAAAAATTTATTGGACACGTATTTTTCTCCTTTCGTAATCAAAAAAATTAGACGATACAGTGCGTTGAAAACACCCATGACGTAACTATGATGGTACAATTTTTACCAGCGAGCGTCGTGACGTGTTTTTTCACAGTATTCTACAGACAATATTAACCAGCTAAAGGGTTGTCAAGGTTACATAAATAAGCGATTAGGGGTGTGTCCAGCTTTATAAAAAATTAAACATTATTTTTTCCACGTTTTTCCTTGGCACATCATTTAGAACACGTCATTTCACGGTGACACCCCTATTCAGGGCTGTCACCTACTCCATTTAACTCTCTTGTCTTATACTCAACATTTTAGAGGGTAATACAGACAATGGCTACAACTTTAAATGGGTTATTGTCAAGGGGTAATTTAGATAACGCCAGTCTCTTTACTAGGTCCTTTTTGAACGAGCTAGGGTTTATTTACGTTGGACAGTGTTTAGATAAAATGTTCTGTGGTTTTAGTATTCTAGTGTGACTAATATTTGCTTTGTTCTGAACTTTAACAGTAGCGGGTATATTGTCAACGTCCTGTCCAGATGTAGGTATTATTAAAGGCGCTTTTTAAAGGTTTTGCTTTGCTCAATAACACTTCTGCATTGTTTGATTAGCTTATGGTGAAAGCGCCAGGGTAGCCCGCGAAATTCAAATTACTACATTTGGCATCAATTCTAACTGAGAGAGTTATATTGATGATTTTATTGTTTACAGTTCTGTAATACGTACTTGCTAAGGCCAGGAATCATATTTTGACCGAGATACAACCTGATACTGACCTGCAAATTGCAAAAAACGTGAGAAAATTAGATTTTTGCGGGCTACCCCGGCGCTTTCACCTTAAGGCCCGGCGCCCACTGGTGACGCAGCATGGCAAGGGATTTTTGCAATAGGACAGATGATTTCGAATCTTATTTAACACTGTTAACCCTCACATTTCATTGATACGTCACAGCCTGCTTCGGCCATGCTTCGGCACGTTCTGGCATACCGTCGCATCCCGAAATTTGAATGCCAAGCATGATAAAATAAGATCTCAAGTCATTTGCGCTTTTTAAAATCCCTTGCCGTGCCGAGTCGCCAGTGGGCGCCGGGCCTAAGAAACCCAGTGCGATAATTATTCTCTCTTTGTGCAAGTAAGTCTTCATCAATCAAAATATTACGCATGTTCCCAGGAACGCATATTTGTTTAACGTTATTCAAACTTCAAATAGTTTCCATTTCTAAATCGCACTCGAGTATTCCTGGATGCTCCGATCCTTGCGCCCACGCAACGTCTAGCGCATGCGCTATACGGCGACATTCTACCGGTCTAGTACATCGTACTCCAGTACTGATACGATTAGAGTACAACGTGCTTAAGGAATGTAGATTTGTAGAATTTCTCCGTCTGTTATCTGTATCATGCTTTTGGCTCATCACCTTTTTGCATCTAAGTACCTTTTTTAGTCGGTTTCTTATAGCAATAGTCGTTAGATAAAATCATTATTTAAGACGATTCAGAAGACTTCTGACTGACGGAATGTAGTTTTTCCTATATGAAAACGAAAGGTAGGTTTTCGTGTCGAGTCGAGTCTCATTACATTCAAAAGTTTTATTACTGTCAGAACAAGAGCGAGCTTTTTACTTCCCATACGGCGTTTCTCAAACAATTAATATATTAACCGTTAAAATATACCCACAAACTCGAATACTTACGGCCGTTCGTATTTGTTCATACACGAACAAACAGACAGCGACATTCTACCGGTCTGGTGCATCCCGCGTAGCAACTGGCTAGGACGTTAACTTGAATCTATCTCCTTACTGTATGCACGATGAGGAAAAAGGATTTGAAACTGTCTGGCGAGATGTATGTAAAAACATTTGTTAAGGTTGTTTCTTGGAATTTGTCTTCCTTTAAGATTGCTAGTGAGAAAGATAAAATTGTAAAAAGCGCCAAAGCCATTCTCTTTTAGAATAGTCAATTTTGTAGCTTCTAGTGTTGTATGATTTTTTAAAATTAATTTAAAATAAAATAAAAGAACCATTTATTTCAGGTTCCCACATAATAAAATTACACGTTATCACGACACATGCGATAATATACAAATCAAAATTTAAAAATAATAAAATTAAAATTATAATAATAAAAACAGTGTCAACAAATCAGAAATACAAATGTCAAGAAAATCAAATCAAAGTCAATGTCACATAAAAATTAATCGGAAATTACATTATTAATATAAAAATACATTTCGCTGACGGCATCTCATCTAAGCAGAAAGGGATCCCTTCTGTCCTTGAATTGAGTTACAATCTAATCTGCTACAAAATATTAGTCACTCATTCAAGATTTGTCCAATTATGCTTGACGAAAGAAGAAAACATAGAAAAGCTTTTACCATTTACCCAATGCAGTGGTTTTGACCTCGAATCGCCTAAAGGCATTATTTACTAAGGAAGTTTGCGGAAATTCATTGCCAAGGTGACGGCCCGAAGTTAATTGACTGGATTAGTTAT